>OV702291.1:260918803-265918803 GCA_916181665.1 Avena sativa
GCATGTGTGTTCTTTCCACAAACCACACATGGATCAACCACTAGAGTCATTGCATGTGTGTTATTTCCACAAACCACACATGGATCAACCACTAGAGTCATTGCATGTGTGTTATTTCCACAAACCACACATGGATCAACCACTAGAGTCATTGCATGTGTGTTCTTATACTAAAACCAACACTAGAGTCATTGCATGTGTGTTCTTTTCACAAACCACACATGGATCAACCAGTAGAGTCATTGCATGTGTGTTATTTCCACAAACAAACATGGATCAACCACTAGAGTCATTGCATGTGTGTTCTTTTCCACAAATCACACATGGATCCACCAGTGGTCATTGCATGTGTGTTCTTTCCACAAACCACACATGGATCAACCACTAGAGTCATTGCATGTGTGTTATTTCCACAAAACACACATGGATCAACCACTAGAGTCATTGCATGTGTGTTATTTGCACAAACCACACATGGATCAACCACTAGAGTCATTGCATGTGTGTTCTTATACTAAAACCAACACTAGAGTCATTGCATGTGTGTTCTTTTCACAAACCACACATGGATCTACCACTAGAGTCATGCATGTGTGTTATTTCCAGAAACAAACATGGATCAACCACTAGAGTCATTGCATGTGTGTTCTTTTGCACAAACCACACATGGATCCACTAGTGGTCATTGCATGTGTGTTCTTTCCACAAACCACATATGGATCAACCAGAGTCATTGCATGTCTGTTCTTTCCACAAACCACACATGGATCAACCACTAGAGTAATTGCATGTTTGTTCTTATACTAAAACCACAAACCAGCACTAGACTCATTGCATGTGTGTTATTTTCCACAAACCACACATGGATCCACCAGTCGTCTTATTGCATGTGTGTTCTTTCCACAAACCACATATGGAACAACCAGAGTCATTGCATGTGTGTTCTTTTCCACAAACCACACATGGATCCACCAGTGGTCATTGCATGTGTGTTCTTTCCACAAACCACATATGGATCAACCAGAGTCATTGCATGTGTGTTCTTTCCACAAACCACACATGGATCAACCACTAGAGTCATTGCATGTTTGTTCTTATACTAAAACCACAAACCAGCACTAGATTCATTGCATGTGTGTTCTTGTCCACAAACCACACATGGATCCACCAGTGGTAATTGCATGTGTGTTATTTCCACAAACCACACATGGATCAACCACTAGAGTCATTGCATGTGTGTTCTTTCCACAAACCACATATGGATCAACCACTAGAGTCAGTGCATGTGTGTTCTTATTATACTAAAACCAACACTAGAGTCATTGCATGTGTGTTCTTTTAACAAACCACACATGGATCAACCTCTAGAGTCATTGCATGTGTGTTATTTCCACAAACAAACATGGATCAACCACTAGAGTCATTGCATGTGTGTTCTTTTCCACAAACCACACATGGATCCACCAGTGGTCATTGCATGTGTGTTCCTTCCACAAACCACACATGGATCAACCACTAGAGTCATTGCATGTGTGTTATTTCCACAAACCACACATGGATCAACCACTAGAGTCATTGCATGTGTGTTCTTATACTAAAACCACAAACTAGTACTAGAGTAATTGCATGTGTGTTCTTTTCCACAAACCACACATGGATCCACTAGTGGTCATTGCATGTGTGTTTTTCCAAAAACCACACATGGATCAACCAGAGTCATTGCATGTGTGTTCTTTCCACAAACCACACATGGATCAACCACTAGAGTCATTGCATGTGTGTTCTTTTCCACAAAAACCACAAACCAGTACTAGAGTCATTGCATGTGTGTTATTACACTAAAACCAACATGGATCCACCAGTGGTCATTGCATGTGTGTTCTTTCCACAAACCACACAAGGATCAACCACTAGAGTCATTGAATGCTTGTTCTTATACTAAAACCACAAACCAGCACTAGAGTCATTGCATGTGTGTTCTTTTCCACAAACCACATATGGATCAACCAGAGTCATTGCATGTGTGTTCTTTCCACAAACCACACATGTGGACCCACCAGTGGTCATTGCATGTTTGTTATTCCCACAAACCACACATGGATCAACCACTAGAGTCATTGCATGTGTGTTCTTTCCACAAACCATATATGGATCAACCACTAGAGTCATTGCATGTGTGTTCTTTTCACAAACCACCCATGGATCAACCACTAGAGTCATTGCATGTGTGTTATTTCCACAAACAAACATGGATCAACCACTAGAGTCATCGCATGTGAGTTCTTATACTAAAACCAACATGGATCCACCAGTGGTCATTGCATGTGTGTTCTTTCCACAAACCACACATGGATCAACCACTAGAGTCATTGCATGTGTGTTATTTCCACAAACCACACATGGATCAACCACTAGAGTCATTGCATGTGTGTTATTTCCACAAACCACACATGGATCAACCACTAGAGTCATTGCATGTGTGTTCTTATACTAAAACCAACACTAGAGTCATTGCATGTGTGTTCTTTTCACAAACCACACATGGATCAACCACTAGAGTCATTGCATGTGTGTTATTTCCACAAACAAACATGGATCAACCACTAGAGTCATCGCATGTGTGTTCTTTTCCACAAACCACACATGGATCCACCAGTGGTCATTGCATGTGTGTTCTTTCCACAAACCACACATGATCAACCACTAGAGTCATTGCATGTGTGTTATTTCCACAAAACACACATGGATCAACCACTAGAGTCATTGTATGTGTGTTATTTGCACAAACCACACATGGATCAACCACTAGAGTCATTGCATGTGTGTTCTTCTACTAAAACCAACACTAGAGTCATTGCATGTGTGTTCTTTTCACAAACAACACATGGATCTACCACTAGAGTCATGCAGGTGTGTTATTTCCAGAAACAAACATGGATCAACCACTAGAGTCATTGCATGTGTGTTCTTTTCCACAAACCACACATGGATCCACTAGTGGTCATTGCATGTGTGTTCTTTCCACAAACCACACATGGATCAACCACTAGAGTCATTGCATGTGTGTTATTTCCACAAACCACACATGGATCAACCACTAGAGTCATTGCATGTGTGTTCTTATACTAAAACCACAAACTAGTACTAGAGTAATTGCATGTGTGTTCTTTTCGACAAACCACACATGGATCCACTAGTGGTCATTGCATGTGTGTTTTTCCAAAAACCACACATGGATCAACCAGAGTCATTGCATGTGTGTTCTTTCCACAAACCACACATGGATCAACCACTAGAGTCATTGCATGTGTGTTCTTTTCCACAAAAACCACAAACCAGTACTAGAGTCATTGCATGTGTGTTATTACACTAAAACCAACATGGATCCACCAGTGGTCATTGCATGTGTGTTCTTTCCACAAACCACACAAGGATCAACCACTAGAGTCATTGAATGCTTGTTCTTATACTAAAACCACAAACCAGCACTAGAGTCATTGCATGTGTGTTCTTTTCCACAAACCACATATGGATCAACCAGAGTCATTGCATGTGTGTTCTTTCCACAAACCACACATGTGGACCCACCAGTGGTCATTGCATGTTTGTTATTCCCACAAACCACACATGGATCAACCACTAGAGTCATTGCATGTGTGTTCTTTCCACAAACCATATATGGATCAACCACTAGAGTCATTGCATGTGTGTTCTTTTCACAAACCACCCATGGATCAACCACTAGAGTCATTGCATGTGTGTTATTTCCACAAACAAACATGGATCAACCACTAGAGTCATCGCATGTGAGTTCTTATACTAAAACCAACATGGATCCACTAGTGTTCATTGCATGTGTGTTCTTTCCACAAACCACACATGGATCAACCACTAGAGTCATTGCATGTGTGTTATTTCCACAAACCACACATGGATCAACCACTAGAGTCATTGCATGTGTGTTATTTCCACAAACCACACATGGATCAACCACTAGAGTCATTGCATGTGTGTTCTTATAATAAAACCAACACTAGAGTCATTGCATGTGTGTTCTTTTCACAAACCACACATGGATCAACCACTAGAGTCATTGCATGTGTGTTATTTCCACAAACAAACATGGATCAACCACTAGAGTCATCGCATGTGTGTTCTTTTCCACAAACCACACATGGATCCACCAGTGGTCATTGCATGTGTGTTCTTTCCACAAACCACACATGGATCAACCACTAGAGTCATTGCATGTGTGTTATTTCCACAAAACACACATGGATCAACCACTAGAGTCATTGTATGTGTGTTATTTGCACAAACCACACATGGATCAACCACTAGAGTCATTGCATGTGTGTTCTTCTACTAAAACCAACACTAGAGTCATTGCATGTGTGTTCTTTTCACAAACAACACATGGATCTACCAGTAGAGTCATGCAGGTGTGTTATTTCCAGAAACAAACATGGATCAACCACTAGAGTCATTGCATGTGTGTTCTTTTCCACAAACCACACATGGATCCACTAGTGGTCATTGCATGTGTGTTCTTTCCACAAACCATATATGGATCAACCACTAGAGTCATTGCATGTGTGTTCTTTTCACAAACCACCCATGGATCAACCACTAGAGTCATTGCATGTGTGTTATTTCCACAAAGAAACATGGATCAACCACTAGAGTCATCGCATGTGAGTTCTTATACTAAAACCAACATGGATCCACTAGTGGTCATTGCATGTGTGTTCTTTCCACAAACCACACATGGATCAACCACTACAGTCATTGCATGTGTGTTATTTCCACAAACCACACATGGATCAACCACTAGAGTCATTGCATGTGTGTTATTTCCACAAACCACACATGGATCAACCACTAGAGTCATTGCATGTGTGTTCTTATACTAATACCAACACTAGAGTCATTGCATGTGTGTTCTTTTCACAAACCACACATGGATCAACCACTAGAGTCATTGCATGTGTGTTATTTCCACAAACAAACATGGATCAACCACTAGAGTCATCGCATGTGTGTTCTTTTCCACAAACCACACATGGATCCACCAGTGGTCATTGCATGTGTGTTCTTTCCACAAACCACACATGGATCAACCACTAGAGTCATTGCATGTGTGTTATTTCCACAAAACACACATGGATCAACCACTAGAGTCATTGTATGTGTGTTATTTGCACAAACCACACATGGATCAACCACTAGAGTCATTGCATGTGTGTTCTTCTACTAAAACCAACACTAGAGTCATTGCATGTGTGTTCTTTTCACAAACAACACATGGATCTACCAGTAGAGTCATGCAGGTGTGTTATTTCCAGAAACAAACATGGATCAACCACTAGAGTCATTGCATGTGTGTTCTTTTCCACAAACCACACATGGATCCACTAGTGGTCATTGCATGTGTGTTCTTTCCACAAACCACACATGGATCAACCACTAGAGTCATTGCATGTGTGTTATTTCCACAAACCACACATGGATCAACCACTAGGGTCATTGCAGGTGTGTTCTTATACTAAAACCACAAACTAGTACTAGAGTAATTGCATGTGTGTTCTTTTCGACAAACCACACATGGATCCACTAGTGGTCATTGCATGTGTGTTTTTCCAAAAACCACACATGGATCAACCAGAGTCATTGCATGTGTGTTCTTTCCACAAACCACACATGGATCAACCACTAGAGTCATTGCATGTGTGTTCGTTTCCACAAAAACCACAAACCAGTACTAGAGTCATTGCATGTGTGTTATTACACTAAAACCAACATGGATCCACCAGTGGTCATTGCATGTGTGTTCTTTCCACAAACCACACAAGGATCAACCACTAGAGTCATTGCATGCTTGTTCTTATACTAAAACCACAAACCAGCACTAGAGTCATTGCATGTGTGTTCTTTTCCACAAACCACATATGGATCAACCAGAGTCATTGCATGTGTGTTCTTTCCACAAACCACACATGTGGACCCACCAGTGGTCATTGCATGTTTGTTATTCCCACAAACCACACATGGATCAACCACTAGAGTCATTGCATGTGTGTTCTTTCCACAAACCATATATGGATCAACCACTAGAGTCATTGCATGTGTGTTCTTTTCACAAACCACCCATGGATCAACCACTAGAGTCATTGCATGTGTGTTATTTCCACAAACAAACATGGATCAACCACTAGAGTCATCGCATGTGAGTTCTTATACTAAAACCAACATGGATCCACCAGTGGTCATTGCATGTGTGTTCTTTCCACAAACCACACATGGATCAACCACTAGAGTCATTGCATGTGTGTTATTTCCACAAACCACACATGGATCAACTACTAGAGTCATTGCATGTGTGTTATTTCCACAAACCACACATGGATCAACCACTAGAGTCATTGCATGTGTGTTATTTCCACAAACAAACATGGATCAACCACTAGAGTCATTGCATGTGTGTTCTTTTCCACAAACCACACATGGATCCACCAGTGGTCATTGCATGTGTGTTCTTTCCACAAACCACACATGGATCAACCACTAGAGTAATTGCATGTGTGTTATTTCCACAAAACACACATGGATCAACCACTAGAGTCATTGTATGTGTGTTATTTGCACAAACCACACATGGATCAACCACTAGAGTCATTGCATGTGTGTTCTTCTACTAAAACCAACACTAGAGTCATTGCATGTGTGTTCTTTTCACAAACAACACATGGATCTACCACTAGAGTCATGCATGTGTGTTATTTCCAGAAACAAACATGGATCAACCACTAGAGTCATTTCATGTGTGTTCTTTTCCACAAACCACACATGGATCCACTAGTGGTCATTGCATGTGTGTTCTTTCCACAAACCACATATGGATCAACCAGAGTCATTGCATGTCTGTTCTTTCCACAAACCACACATGGATCAACCACTAGAGTAATTGCATGTTTGTTCTTATACTAAAACCACAAACCAGCACTAGAGTCATTGCATGTGTGTTATTTTCGACAAACCACACATGGATCCACCGGTCGTCTTATTGCATGTGTGTTCTTTCCACAAACCACATATGGAACAACCAGAGTCATTGCATGTGTGTTCTTTCCACAAACCACACATGTGGACCCACTAGAGTCATTGCATGTGTGTTATTTCCATAAACCACACCTAGATCAACACTAGAGTCATTGCATGTGTGTTCTTATACTAAAACCCCAATCCAGTACTAGAGTCATTGCATGTGTGTGCTTATACTAAAACCACAAATCAGTACTAGAGTCATTGCATGTGTGTTCTTTTCCACAAACCACGCATGGATCCACCAGTGGTCATTGCACGTGTGTTCTTTCCACAAACCACATATGGATCAACCAGAGTCATTGCATGTGTGCTCTTTCCACAAACCACACATGGATCAACCACTAGAGTAATTGCATGTTTGTTCTCATACTAAAACCACAAACCAGCACTAGAGTCATTGCATGTGTGTTCTTTTCCACAAACCACACATGGATCAACTAGTGGTAATTGCATGTGTGTTATTTCCACAAACCACACATGGATCAACCACTAGAGCCATTGCATGTGTGTTCTTTCCACAAACCACATATGGATCAACCACTAGAGTCATTGCATGTTTGTTCTTATTATACTAAAACCAACACTAGAGTCATTGCATGTGTGTTCTTTTCACAAACCACACATGGATCAACCACTAGAGTCATTGCATGTGTGTTATTTCCACAAACAAACATGGATCAACCACTAGAGTCATTGCATGTGTGTTCTTTTCCACAAACCACACATGGATAAACCAGTGGTAATTGCATGTGTGTTATTTCCACAGACCACACATGGATCAACCACTAGAGCCATTGCATGTGTGTTCTTTCCACAAACCACATATAGATCAACCACTAGAGTCATTGCATGTGTGTTCTGATTATACTAAAACCAACACTAGAGTCATTGCATGTGTGTTCTTTTCACAAACCACACATGGATCAACCACTAGAGTCATTGCATGTGTGTTCAGTGGTCATTGCATGTGTGTTGTTTCCACAAACCACACATGGATCAACCACTAGAGTCATTGCATGTGTGTTATTTCCACAAACCACACATGGATAAACCACTAGAGTCATTGCATGTGTGTTCTTATACTAAAACCACAAACCAGTACTAGAGTAATTGCATGTGTGTTCTTTTTCGCAAACCACACATGGATCCACTAGTGGTCATAGCATGTGTGTTCTTTCCACAAACCACACATGGATCAACCAGAGTCATTGCATGTGTGTTCTTTCCACAAACCACACATGGATCAACCACTAGAGTCATTGCATGTGTGTTCTTTTCCACAAAAACCACAAACTAGTACTAGAATCATTGCATGTGTGTTCTTTTCCACAAAAACCACAAACCAGTACTAGAGTCATTGCATGTGTGTTCTTACACTAAAACCAACATGGATCCACCAGTGGTCATTGCATGTGTGTTCTTTCCACAAACCAGACATGGATCAACCACTAGAGTCATTGCATGTTTGTTCTTATACTAAAACCACAAACCAGCACTAGAGTCATTGCATGTGTGTTCTTTTCCACAAACCACATAAGGATCAACCAGAGTCATTGCATGTGTGTTCTTTCCATAAACCACACATGTGGACCCACCAGTGGTCATTGCATGTGTGTTATTCCCACAAACCACACATGGATCAACCACTACAGTCATTGCATGTGTGTTCTGTCCACAAACCACATATGGATCAACAACTAGAGTCATTGCATGTGTGTTCTTATACTAAAACCAACACTAGAGTCATTGCATGTGTGTTCTTATACTAAAACCAACACTAGAGTCATATCATGTGTGTTCTTATACTAAAACCAACACTAGAGTCATTGCATGTGTGTTCTTTTCACAAACCACACATGGATCAACAACTAGAGTCATTGCATGTGTGTTATTTCCACAAACAAACATGGATCAACCACTAGAGTCATTGCATGTGTGTTCTTATACTAAAACCAACATGGATCCACCAGTGGTCATTGCATGTGTGTTCTTTCCACAAACCACACATGGATCAACCACTAGAGTCATTGCATGTGTGTTATTTCCACAAACCACACATGGATCAACCACTAGAGTCATTGCATGTGTGTTATTTCCACAAACCACACATGGATCAACCACTAGAGTCATTGCATGTGTGTTCTTTTCACAAACCACACATGGATCAACCACTAGAGTCATTGCATGTGTGTTCTTATACTAAAACCACAAACTAGTACTAGAGTGATTACATGTGTGTTATTTTCCACAAACCACACATGGATCCACCAGTGGTTATTGCATGTGTGTTCTTTCCACAAACCACACATGGATCAACCAGAGTCATTGCATGTGTGTTGTTTCCACAAACCACACATGGATCAACCACTAGAGTCATTGCATGTGTGTTATTTACACAAACAAATATGGATCAACCACTAGAGTCATTGCATGTGTGTTCTTATACTAAAACCAACATGGATCCACCAGTGGTCATTGCATGTGTGTTCTTTCCACAAACCACACATGGATCAACCACTGGAGTCATTGCATGTGTGTTGTTTCCACAAACCACACATGTATCAACCACTAGAGTCATTGCATCTGTGTTCTTATACTAAAACCACAAACCGGTACTAGAGTCATTGCATGTTTGTTCTTATACTAAAACCACAAACCAGTACTAGAGTCATTGCATGTGTGTTCTTTTCCACAAACCACACATGGATCCACCAGTGGTCATTGCATGTGTGTTCTTTCCAGAAACCACATATGGATCAACCAGAGTCATTGCACGTGTGGTCTTTCCAGAAACCACACATGGATCAACCACTGGAGTCATTGCATGTGTGTTCTTTTCCACAAACCACACATGGATCCACCAGTGGTAATTGCATGTGTGTTATTTCCACAAACCACACATGGATCAACCACTAGAGTCATTGCACGTGTGTTCTTCCCACAAACCACATATGGATCAACCACTAGAGTCATTGCATATGTGTTCTTATTATACTAAAACCAACACTAGAGTCATTGCATGTGTGTTCTTTTCACAAACCACACATGGATAAACCACTAGAGTCATTGCATGTGTGTTATTTCCGCAAACAAACATGGATCAACCACTAGAGTCATTGCATGTGTGTTCTTTTCCACAAACCACACATGGATCCACCAGTGGTCATTGCATGTGTGTTCTTTCCACAAACCACACATGGATCAACCACTAGAGTCATTGCATGTGTGTTCTTTCCACAAACCATACATGGATCAACCACTAGAGTCATTGCATGTGTGTTCTTATACTAAAACCACAAACCAGTACTAGAGTAATTGCATGTGTGTTCTTTTCCACAAACCACACATAGATCCACTAGTGGTTGTTGCATGTGTGTTCTTTCCACAAACCACACATGGATCAACCAGAGTAATTGCATGTGTGTTCTTTCCACAAACCACACATGGATCAACCACTAGAGTCATTGCATGTGTGTTCTTTTCCACAAAAACCACAAACCAGTACTAGAGTCATTGCATGTGTGTTCTTACACTAAAACCAACATGGATCCACCAGTGGTCATTGCATGTGTGTTCTTTCCACAAACCACAAATGGATCAACCACTAGAGTCATTGCATGTTTGTTCTTATACTAAAACCACAAACCAGCACTGGAGTCATTGCGTGTGTGTTCTTTTCCACAAACCACATATGGATCAACCAGAGTCATTGCATGTGTGTTCTTTCCACAAACCATACATGCGGACCCACCCGTGGTCATTGCATGTGTGTTATTCCCACAAACCACACATGGATCAACCACTAGAGTCATTGCATGTGTGTTATTTCCACAAACCACACATGGATCAACCACTAGAGTCATTGCATGTGTGTTCTTATACTAAAACTAACACTAGAGTCATTGCATGTGTGTTCTTTTCACAAACCACACATGGATCAACCACTAGAGTCATTGCATGTGTGTTATTTCCACAAACCACACATGGATCAACCACTATAGTCATTGCATGTGTGTTCTTATACTAAAACTAACACTAGAGTCATTGCATGTGTGTTCTTTTCACAAACCACACATGGATCAACCACTAGAGTCATTGCATGTGTGTTATTTCCACAAACAAACATGGATCAACCACTAGAGTCATTGCATGTGTGTTCTTTTCCACAAAGCACACATGGATCCACTAGTGGTCATTGCATGTGTGTTCTTTCCACAAACCACATATGGATCAACCAGAGTCATTGCATGTCTGTTCTTTCCACAAACCACACATGGATCAACCACTAGAGTAATTGCATGTTTGTTCTTATACTAAAACCACAAACCAGCACTAGAGTCATTGCATGTGTGTTATTTTCCACAAACCACACATGGATCCACCAGTCGTCTTATTGCATGTGTGTTCTTTCCACAAACCACATATGGAACAACCAGAGTCATTGCATGTGTGTTCTTTCCACAAACTACACATGTGGACCCACTAGAGTCATTGCATGTGTGGTATTTCCATAAACCACACATGGATCAACCACTAGAGTCATTGCATGTGTGTTCTTATACTAAAACCACAAACTAGTACTAGAGTCATTGCATGTGTGTGATTATACTAAAACCACAAACCAGTACTAGAGTCATTGCATGTGTGTTCTTTTCCACAAACCACACATGGATCCACCAGTGGTCACTGCACGTGTGTTCTTTCCACAAACCACATATGGACCAACCAGAGTCATTGCATGTGTGTTCTTTCCACAAACCACACGTGGATCAACCACTAGATTCATTGCATGTTTGTTCTTATACTAAAACCACAAACCAGCACTAGAGTCATTGCATGTGTGTTCTTTTCCACAAACCACACATGGATCAACCAGTGGTAATTGCATGTGTTTTATTTCCACAAACCACACATGGATCAACCACTAGAGTCATTGCATGTGTGTTCTTTCCACAAACCACATATGGATCAACCACTAGAGTCATTGCATGTGTGTTCTTATTATACTAAAACCAACACTAGAATCATTGCATGTGTGTTCTTATTATACTAAAACCAACACTAGAGTCATTGCATGTGTGTTCTTTTCACAAACCACACATGGATCAACCACTAGAGTCATTGCATGTGTGTTATTTCCACAAACAAACATGGATCAACCACTAGTGTCATTGCATGTGTGTTCTTTTCCACAAACCACACATGGATCCACTAGTGGTCATTGCATGTGTGTTGTTTCCACAAACCACACATGGATAAACCACTAGAGTCATTGCATATGTGTTATTTCCACAAACCACACATGGATAAACCACTAGAGTCATTGCATGTGTGTTCTTATACTAAAACGACAAACCAGTACTAGAGTCATTGCATGTGTGTTCTTTTCCACAAACCACACATGGATCCACTAGTGGTCATTGCATGTGTGTTCTTTCCACAAACAACATATGGATCAACCAGAGTCATTGCATGTGTGTTTTTTCCACAAACCACACATGGATCAACCACTAGAGTCATTGCATGTTTGTGCTTATACTAAAACCACAAACCAACACTAGAGTCATTGCATGTGTGTTATTTTCCACAAACCACACATGGATCCACCAGTCGTCTTATTGCATGTGTGTTATTTCCACAAACCACACATGGATCAACCACTAGAGTCATTGCATGTGTGTTCTTTCCACAAACCACATATGGATCAACCACTAGAGTCATTGCATGTGTGTTCTTATTATACTAAAACCAACACTAGAGTCATTGCATGTGTGTTCTTATTATACTAAAACCAACACTAGAGTCACAAAGCACACATGGATCAACCACTAGAGTCATTGCCCGTGTGTTATTTCCACTAACAAACATGGATCAACCACTAGAGTCATTGCATGTGTGTTCTTTTCCACAAACCACACATGGATCCACCTGTGGTCATTGCATGTGTGTTCTTTCCACAAACCAGACATGGATCAACCACTAGAGTCATTGCATGTGTGTTCTTATACTAAAACCACAAACCAGTACTAGAGTCATTGCATGTGTGTTCTTTTCCACAAACCACACATGGATCCACCAGTGGTCATTGCATGTGTGTTCTTTCAACAAACCACACATGGATCAACCAGAGTCATTGCATGTGTGTTCTTTCCACAAACCACACATGGATCAACCACTAGAGTCATTGCATGTGTGTTCTTTTCCACAAAAACCACAAACCAGTACTAGAGTCATTGCATGTCTGTTCTTACACTAAAACCAACATGGATCCACCAGTGGTCATTGCATGTGTGTTCTTTCCACAAACCACACATGGATCAACCACTAGAGTCATTGCATGTGTGTTCTTTCCACAAACCACACATGGATCAACCACTAGAGTCATTGCATGTTTGTTCTTATGCTAAAACCACAAACCAACACTAGAGTCATTGCATGTGTGTTCTTTTCCACAAACCACACATGGATCCACCAGTGGTCATTGCATGTGTGTTCCTTCCACAAACCACGAATGTGGACCCACCAGTGGTCATTGCATGTGTTTTATTTCCACAAACCACACATGGATCAACCACTAGAGTCATTGCATGTGTACTAAAACCACAGACCAGTACTAGAGTCATTGCATGTGTGTGCTTATACTAACCACACATGGATCAACCACTAGAGTCATTGCATGTGTGTTCTTATACTAAAACTAACACTAGAGTCATTGCATGTGTGTTCTTTTCACAAACCACACATGGATCAACCACTAGAGTCATTGCATGTGTGTTATTTCCACAAACCACACATGGATCAACCACTAGAGTCATTGCATGTGTGTTCTTATACTAAAACTAACACTAGAGTCATTGCATGTGTGTTCTTTTCACAAACCACACATGGATCAACCACTAGAGTCATTGCATGTGTGTTATTTCCACAAACAAACATGGATCAACCACTAGAGTCATTGCATGTGTGTTCTTTTCCACAAAGCACACATGGATCCACTAGTGGTCATTGCATGTGTGTTCTTTCCACAAACCACATATGGATCAACCAGAGTCATTGCATGTCTGTTCTTTCCACAAACCACACATGGATCAACCACTAGAGTAATTGCATGTTTGTTCTTATACTAAAACCACAAACCAACACTAGAGTCATTGCATGTGTGTTCTTTTCCACAAACCACACATGGATCCACCAGTCGTCTTATTGCATGTGTGTTCTTTCCACAAACCACATATGGAACAACCAGAGTCATTGCATGTGTGTTCTTTCCACAAACCACACATGTGGACCCACTAGAGTCATTGCATGTGTGGTATTTCCATAAACCACACATGGATTAACCACTAGAGTCATTGCATGTGTGTTCTTATACTAAAACCACAAACTAGTACTAGAGTCATTGCATGTGTGTGATTATACTAAAACCACAAACCAGTACTAGAGTCATTGCATGTGTGTTCTTTTCCACAAACCACACATGGATCCACCAGTGGTCATTGCACGTGTGTTCTTTCCACAAACCACATATGGATCAACCAGAGTCATTGCATGTGTGTTCTTTCCACAAACCACACGTGGATCAACCACTAGATTCATTGCATGTTTGTTCTTATACTAAAACCACAAACCAGCACTAGAGTCATTGCATGTGTGTTCTTTTCCACAAACCACACATGGATCAACCAGTGGTAATTGCATGTGTGTTATTTCCACAAACCACACATGGATCAACCACTAGAGTCATTGCATGGGAGTTCTTTCCA
Source organism: Avena sativa (assembly GCA_916181665.1). Lineage (NCBI taxonomy): Eukaryota > Viridiplantae > Streptophyta > Magnoliopsida > Poales > Poaceae > Avena > Avena sativa. The sequence goes on from OV702291.1 coordinate 260,933,671, forward strand.
CAAACCACATATGGATCAACCACTAGAGTCATTGCATGTGTGTTCTTATTATACTAAAACCAACACTAGAATCATTGCATGTGTGTTCTTATTATACTAAAACCAACACTAGAGTCATTGCATGTGTGTTCTTTTCACAAACCACACATGGATCAACCACTAGAGTCATTGCATGTGTGTTATTTCCACAAACAAACATGGATCAACCACTAGTGTCATTGCATGTGTGTTCTTTTCCACAAACCACACATGGATCCACTAGTGGTCATTGCATGTGTGTTGTTTCCACAAACCACACATGGATCAACCACTAGAGTCATTGCATGTGTGTTATTTCCACAAACCACACATGGATAAACCACTAGAGTCATTGCATGTGTGTTCTTATACTAAAACGACAAACCAGTACTAGAGTCATTGCATGTGTGTTCTTTTCCACAAACCACACATGGATCCACCAGTGGTCATTGCATGTGTGTTCTTTCCACAAACAACATATGGATCAACCAGAGTCATTGCATGTGTGTTTTTTCCACAAACCACACATGGATCAACCACTAGAGTCATTGCATGTTTGTGCTTATACTAAAACCACAAACCAACACTAGAGTCATTGCATGTGTGTTATTTTCCACAAACCACACATGGATCTACCAGTCGTCTTATTGCATGTGTGTTATTTCCACAAACCACACATGGATCAACCACTAGAGTCATTGCATGTGTGTTCTTTCCACAAACCACATATGGATCAACCACTAGAGTCATTGCATGTGTGTTCTTATTATACTAAAACCAACACTAGAGTCATTGCATGTGTGTTCTTTTCACAAAGCACACATGGATCAACCACTAGAGTCATTGCACGTGTGTTATTTCCACTAACAAACATGGATCAACCACTAGAGTCATTGCATGTGTGTTCTTTTCCACAAACCACACATGGATCCACCTGTGGTCATTGCATGTGTGTTCTTTCCACAAACCACACATGGATCAACCACTAGAGTCATTGCATGTGTGTTCTTATACTAAAACCACAAACCAGTACTAGAGTCATTGCATGTGTGTTCTTTTCCACAAACCACACATGGATCCACCAGTGGTCATTGCATGTGTGTTCTTTCAACAAACCACACATGGATCAACCAGAGTCATTGCATGTGTGTTCTTTCCACAAACCACACATGGATCAACCACTAGAGTCATTGCATGTGTGTTCTTTTCCACAAAAACCACAAACCAGTACTAGAGTCATTGCATGTCTGTTCTTACACTAAAACCAACATGGATCCACCAGTGGTCATTGCATGTGTGTTCTTTCCACAAACCACACATGGATCAACCACTAGAGTCATTGCATGTGTGTTCTTTCCACAAACCACACATGGATCAACCACTAGAGTCATTGCATGTGTGTTCTTATACTAAAACCACAAACCAACACTAGAGTCATTGCATGTGTGTTCTTTTCCACAAACCACACATGGATCCACCAGTGGTCATTGCATGTGTGTTCTTTCCACAAACCACAAATGTGGACCCACCAGTGGTCATTGCATGTGTTTTATTTCCACAAACCACACATGGATCAACCACTAGAGTCATTGCATGTGTACTAAAACCACAAACCAGTACTAGAGTCATTGCATGTGTGTGCTTATACTAACCACACATGGATCAACCACTAGAGTCATTGCATGTGTGTTCTTATACTAAAACTAACACTAGAGTCATTGCATGTGTGTTCTTTTCACAAACCACACATGGATCAACCACTAGAGTCATTGCCTGTGTGTTATTTCCACAAACCACACATGGATCAACCACTAGAGTCATTGCATGTGTGTTCTTATACTAAAACTAACACTAGAGTCATTGCATGTGTGTTCTTTTCACAAACCACACATGGATCAACCACTAGAGTCATTGCATGTGTGTTATTTCCACAAACAAACATGGATCAACCACTAGAGTCATTGCATGTGTGTTCTTTTCCACAAAGCACACATGGATCCACTAGTGGTCATTGCATGTGTGTTCTTTCCACAAACCACATATGGATCAACCAGAGTCATTGCATGTCTGTTCTTTCCACAAACCACACATGGATCAACCACTAGAGTAATTGCATGTTTGTTCTTATACTAAAACCACAAACCAGCACTAGAGTCATTGCATGTGTGTTATTTTCCACAAACCACACATGGATCCACCAGTCGTCTTATTGCATGTGTGTTCTTTCCACAAACCACATATGGAACAACCAGAGTCATTGCATGTGTGTTCTTTCCACAAACCACACATGTGGACCCACTAGAGTCATTGCATGTGTGGTATTTCCATAAACCACACATGGATCAACCACTAGAGTCATTGCATGTGTGTTCTTATACTAAAACCACAAACTAGTACTAGAGTCATTGGATGTGTGTGATTATACTAAAACCACAAACCAGTACTAGAGTCATTGCATGTGTGTTCTTTTCCACAAACCACACATGGATCCACCAGTGGTCATTGCACGTGTGTTCTTTCCACAAACCACATATGGATCAACCAGAGTCATTGCATGTGTGTTCTTTCCACAAACCACACGTGGATCAACCACTAGATTCATTGCATGTTTGTTCTTATACTAAAACCACAAACCAGCACTAGAGTCATTGCATGTGTGTTCTTTTCCACAAACCACACATGGATCAACCAGTGGTAATTGCATGTGTGTTATTTCCACAAACCACACATGGATCAACCACTAGAGTCATTGCATGTGTGTTCTTTCCACAAACCACATATGGATCAACCACTAGAGTCATTGCATGTGTGTTCTTATTATACTAAAACCAACACTAGAGTCATTGCATGTGTGTTCTTATTATACTAAAACCAACACTAGAGTCATTGCATGTGTGTTCTCTTCACAAACCACACATGGATCAACCACTAGAGTCATTGCATGTGTGTGATTTTCACAAACAAACATGGATCAACCACTAGTGTCATTGCATGTGTGTTCTTTTCCACAAACCACACATGGATCCACTAGTGGTCATTGCATGTGTGTTGTTTCCACAAACCACACATGGATCAACCACTAGAGTCATTGCATGTGTGTTATTTCCACAAACCACACATGGATAAACCACTAGAGTCATTGCATGTGTGTTCTTATACTAAAACAACAAACCAGTACTAGAGTCATTGCATGTGTGTTCTTTTCCACAAACCACACATGGATCCACCAGTGGTCATTGCATGTGTGTTCTTTCCACAAACAAAATATGGATCAACCAGAGTCATTGCATGTGTATTTTTTCCACAAACCACACATGGATCAACCACTAGAGTCATTGCATGTTTGTGCTTATACTAAAACCACAAACCAACACTAGAGTCATTGCATGTGTGTTATTTTCCACAAACCACACATGGATCCACCAGTCGTCTTATTGCATGTGTGTTATTTCCACAAACCACACATGGATCAACCACTAGAGTCATTGCATGTGTGTTCTTTCCACAAACCACATATGGATCAACCACTAGAGTCATTGCATGTGTGTTCTTATTATACTAAAACCAACACTAGAGTCATTGCATGTGTGTTCTTTTCACAAAGCACACATGGATCAACCACTAGAGTCATTGCACGTGTGTTATTTCCACTAACAAACATGGATCAACCACTAGAGTCATTGCATGTGTGTTCTTTTCCACAAACCACACATGGATCCACCTGTGGTCATTGCATGTGTGTTCTTTCCACAAACCACACATGGATCCACCACTAGAGTCATTGCATGTGTGTTCTTATACTAAAACCACAAACCAGTACTAGAGTCATTGCATGTGTGTTCTTTTCCACAAACTACACATGGATCCACCAGTGGTCATTGCATGTGTGTTCTTTCAACAAACCACACATGGATCAACCAGAGTCATTGCATGTGTGTTCTTTCCACAAACCACACATGGATCAACCACTAGAGTCATTGCATGTGTGTTCTTTTCCACAAAAACCACAAACCAATACTAGAGTCATTGCATGTCTGTTCTTACACTAAAACCAACATGGATCCACCAGTGGTCATTGCATGTGTGTTCTTTCCACAAACCACACATGGTTCAACCACTAGAGTCATTGCATGTGTGTTCTTTCCACAAACCACACATGGATCAACCACTAGAGTCATTGCATGTTTGTTCTTATACTAAAACCACAAACCAACACTAGAGTCATTGCATGTGTGTTCTTTTCCACAAACCACACATGGATCCAACAGTGGTCATTGCATGTGTGTTCTTTCCACAAACCACAAATGTGGACCCACCAGTGGTCATTCCATGTGTTTTATTTCCACAAACCACACATGGATGAACCACTAGAGTCATTGCATGTGTACTAAAACCACAAACCAGTACTAGAGTCATTGCATGTGTGTGCTTATACTAAAACCACAAACCAGTACTAGAGTCATTGCATGTGTGTTCTTTTCCACAAACCACACATGGATCCACCAGTGGTCATTGCATGTGTGTTCTTTCCACAAACCACATATGGATCAACCAGAGTCATTGCATGTGTGTTCTTTCCACAAACCACACATGGATCAACCACTAGAGTCATTGCATGTTTGTTCTTATACTAAAACCACAAACCAGCACTAGAGTCATTGCATGTGTGTTCTTTTCCACAAACCACACATGGATCCACCAGTGGTAATTGCATGTGTGTTCTTTCCACAAACCACACATGGATCAACCACTAGAGTCATTGCATGTGTGTTCTTATACTAAAACCACAAACTAGTACTAGAGTCAGTGCATGTGTGTTCTTTTCCACAGACCACACATGGATCCACCAGTGGTCATTGCATGTGTGTTCTTTCAACAAACCACACATGGATCAACCAGAGTCATTGAATGTGTGTTCTTTCCACAAACCACACATGGATCAACCACTAGAGTCATTGCATGTGTGTTCTTTTCCACAAAAACCACGAACCAGTACTAGAGTCGTTGCATGTGTGTTCTTACAATAAAACCAACATGGATCCACCAGTGGTCATTGCATGTGTGTTATTTCCACAAACCACACATGGATCAACCACTAGAGTCATTGCATGTGTGTTCTTTCCACAAACAACACATGGATCAACCACTAGAGTCATTGCATGTTTGTTCTTATACTAAAACCACAAACCAACACTAGAGTCATTGCATGTGTGTTCTTTTCCACAAACCACACATGGATCCACCAGTGGTCATTGCATGTGTGTTCTTTCCACAAACCACACATGTGGACCCACTAGTGGTCATTGCATGTGTGTTATTTCCACAAACCACACATGTATCAACCACTAGAGTCATTGCATGTGTGTTCTTTCCACAAACCACATATGCATCAACCACTAGAGTCATTGCATGTGTGTTCTTATACTAAAACCAACACTAGAGTCATTGCATGTGTGTTCTTTTCACAAACCACACATGGATCAACCACTAGAGTCATTGCATGTTTGTTCTTATACTAAAACCACAAACCAACACTAGAGTCATTGCATGTGTGTTCTTTTCCACAAACCACACATGGATCCACCACTAGAGTCATTGCATGTGTGTTCTTTCCACAAACCACATATGGATCAACCACTAGAGTAATTGCATGTGTGTTCTTATTATACTAAAACCGACACTAGAGTCATTGCATGTGTGTTCTTTTCACAAACCACACATGGATCAACCACTAGAGTCATTGCACGTGTGTTATTTCCACTAACAAACATGGATCACCCACTAGAGTCATTGCATGTGTGTTCTTTTCCACAAACCACACATGGATCCACCAGTGGTCATTGCATGTGTGTTCTTTCCACAAACCACATATGGATAAACCACTAGAGTCATTGCATGTGTGTTCTTATACTAAAACCACAAACCAGTACTAGAGTCATTGCATGTGTGTTCTTTTCCACAAACCACACATGGATCCACCAGTGTTCATTGATGTGTGTTCTTTTCCACAAACCACACATGGATCAACCAGAGTTATTCCATGTGTGTTCTTTCCACAAACCACACATGGATCAACCACTAGAGTCATTGCATGTGTGTTCTTTTCCACAAAAACCACAAACCAGTACTAGAGTCATTGCATGTGTGTTCTTACACTAAAACCAACATGGATCCACCAGTGGTCATTGCATGTGTGTTCTTTCCACAAACCACACATGGATCAACCACTAGAGTCATTGCATGTGTGTTCTTTAACAAACCACACATGGATCAACCACTAGAGTCATTGGATGTTTTTTCTTATACTAAAACCACAAACCAACACTAGAGTCATTGCATGTGTGTTCTTTTCCACAAACCACACATGGATCCACCAGTGGTCATTGCATGTGTGTTCTTTCCACAAACCACAAATGTGGACCCACCAGTGGTCATTCCATGTGTTTTATTTCCACAAACCACACATGGATGAACCACTAGAGTCATTGCATGTGTACTAAAACCACAAACCAGTACTAGAGTCATTGCATGTGTGTGCTTATACTAAAACCACAAACCAGTACTAGAGTCATTGCATGTGTGTTCTTTTCCACAAACCACACATGGATCCACCAGTGGTCATTGCATGTGTGTTCTTTCCACAAACCACATATGGATCAACCAGAGTCATTGCATGTGTGTTCTTTCCACAAACCACACATGGATCAACCACTAGAGTCATTGCATGTTTGTTCTTATACTAAAACCACAAACCAGCACTAGAGTCATTGCATGTGTGTTCTTTTCCACAAACCACACATGGATCCACCAGTGGTAATTGCATGTGTGTTCTTTCCACAAACCACACATGGATCAACCACTAGAGTCATTGCATGTGTGTTCTTTCCACAAACCACACATGGATCAACCACTAGAGTCATTGCATGTGTGTTCTTATACTAAAACCACAAACCAGTACTAGAGTCAGTGCATGTGTGTTCTTTTCCACAAACCACACATGGATCCACCAGTGGTCATTGCATGTGTGTTCTTTCAACAAACCACACATGGATCAACCAGAGTCATTGCATGTGTGTTCTTTCCACAAACCACACATGGATCAACCACTAGAGTCATTGCATGTGTGTTCTTTTCCACAAAAACCACAAACCAGTAATAGAGTCATTGCATGTGTGTTCTTACACTAAAACCAACATGGATCCACCAGTGGTCATTGCATGTGTGTTATTTCCACAAACCACACATGGATCAACCACTAGAGTCATTGCATGTGTGTTCTTTCCACAAACAACACATGGATCAACCACTAGAGTCATTGCATGTTTGTTCTTATACTAAAACCACAAACCAACACTAGAGTCATTGCATGTGTGTTCTTTTCCACAAACCACACATGGATCCACCAGTGGTCATTGCATGTGTGTTCTTTCCACAAACCACACATGTGGACCCACTAGTGGTCATTGCATGTGTGTTATTTCCACAAACCACACATGGATCAACCACTAGAGTCATTTCATGTGTGTTCTTTCCACAAACCACATTTGCATCAACCACTAGAGTCATTGCATGTGTGTTCTTATACTAAAACCAACACTAGAGTCATTGCATGTGTGTTCTTTTCACAAACCACACATGGATCAACCACTAGAGTCATTGCATGTTTGTTCTTATACTAAAACCACAAACCAACACTAGAGTCATTGCATGTGTGTTCTTTTCCGCAAACCACACATGGATCCACCACTATAGTCATTGCATGTGTGTTCTTTCCACAAACCACATATGGATCAACCACTAGAGTAATTGCATGTGCGTTCTTATTATACTAAAACCAACACTAGAGTCATTGCATGTGTGTTCTTTTCACAAACCACACATGGATCAACCACTAGAGTCATTGCATGTGTGTTATTTCCACAAACAAACATGGATCAACCACTAGAGTCATTGCATGTGTGTTCTTTTCCACAAACCACACATGGATCCACCAGTGGTCATTGCATGTTTGTTCTTTCCACAAACCACACATGGATCAACCACTAGAGTCATTGCATGTGTGTTCTTTGCACAAACCACACATGGACCAATAGAGTCATTGCATGTGTGTTCTTATACTAAAACCACAAACCAGTACTAGAGTCATTGCATGTGTGTTCTTTTCCACAAACCACACATGGATCCACCAGTGGTCATTGCATGTGTGTTCTTTCCACAAACCACACATGGATCAACCAGAGTCATTGCATGTGTGTTCTTTCCACAAACCACACATGGATCAACCACTAGAGTCATTGCATGTGTGTTATTTCCACAAACAAACATGGATCAACCACTAGAGTCATTGCATGTGTGTTATTACCACAAACAAACATGGATTAACCACTAGAGTCATTGCATGTGTGTTCTTTTCCACAAACCACACATGGATCCACCTGTGGTCATTGCATGTGTGTTCTTTCCACAAAGCACACATGGATCAACCACTAGAGTCATTGCATGTGTGTTCTTTCCACAAACCACACATGGATCAACCACTAGAGTCATTGCATGTGTGTTCTTATACTAAAACCACAAACCAGTACTAGAGTCATTGCATGTGTGTTCTTTTCCACAAACCACACATGGATCCACCAGTGGTCATTGCATGTGTGTTCTTTCCACAAACCACACATGGATCAACCAGAGTCATTGCATGTGTGTTCTTTCCACAAACCACACATGTGGACCCACTAGAGTCATTGCATGTGTGGTATTTCCATAAACCACACATGGATCAACCACTAGAGTCATTGCATGTGTGTTCTTATACTAAAACCACAAACTAGTACTAGAGTCATTGCATGTGTGTGATTATACTAAAACCACAAACCAGTACTAGAGTCATTGCATGTGTGTTCTTTTCCACAAACCACACATGGATCCACCAGTGGTCATTGCACGTGTGTTCTTTCCACAAACCACATATGGATCAACCAGAGTCATTGCATGTGTGTTCTTTCCACAAACCACACGTGGATCAACCACTAGATTCATTGCATGTTTGTTCTTATACTAAAACCACAAACCAGCACTAGAGTCATTGCATGTGTGTTCTTTTCCACAAACCACACATGGATCAACCAGTGGTAATTGCATGTGTGTTATTTCCACAAACCACACATGGATCAACCACTAGAGTCATTGCATGTGTGTTCTTTCCACAAACCACATATGGATCAACCACTAGAGTCATTGCATGTGTGTTCTTATTATAATAAAACCAACACTAGAGTCATTGCATGTGTGTTCTTATACTAAAACCAACACTAGAGTCATTGCATGTGTGTTCTTTTCACAAACCACACATGGATCAACCACTAGAGTCATTGCATGTGTGTGATTTCCCCAAACAAACATGGATCAACCACTAGTGTCATTGCATGTGTGTTCTTTTCCACAAACCACACATGGATCCACTAGTGGTCATTGCATGTGTGTTGTTTCCACAAACCACACATGGATCAACCACTAGAGTCATTGCATGTGTGTTATTTCCACAAACCACACATGGATAAACCACTAGAGTCATTGCATGTGTGTTCTTATACTAAAACGACAAACCAGTACTAGAGTCATTGCATGTGTGTTCTTTTCCACAAACCACACATGGATCCACCAGTGGTCATTGCATGTGTGTTCTTTCCACAAACAAAATATGGATCAACCAGAGTCATTGCATGTGTGTTTTTTCCACAAACCACACATGGATCAACCACTAGAGTCATTGCATGTTTGTGCTTATACTAAAACCACAAACCAACACAAGAGTCATTGCATGTGTGTTATTTTCCACAAACCACACATGGATCCACCAGTCGTCTTATTGCATGTGTGTTATTTCCACAAACCACACATGGATCAACCACTAGAGTCATTGCATGTGTGTTCTTTCCACAAACCACATATGGATCAAGCACTAGAGTCATTGCATGTGTGTTCTTATTATACTAAAACCAACACTAGAGTCATTGCATGTGTGTTCTTTTCACAAAGCACACATGGATCAACCACTAGAGTCATTGCACGTGTGTTATTTCCACTAACAAACATGGATCAACCACTAGAGTCATTGCATGTGTGTTCTTTTCCACAAACCACACATGGATCCACCTGTGGTCATTGCATGTGTGTTCTTTCCACAAACCACACATGGATCAACCACTAGAGTCATTGCATGTGTGTTCTTATACTAAAACCACAAACCAGTACTAGAGTCATTGCATGTGCGTTCTTTTCCACAAACCACACATGGATCCACCAGTGGTCATTGCATGTGTGTTCTTTCAACAAACCACACATGGATCAACCAGAGTCATTGCATGTGTGTTCTTTCCACAAACCACACATGGATCAACCACTAGAGTCATTGCATGTGTGTTCTTTTCCACAAAAACCACAAACCAGTACTAGAGTCATTGCATGTCTGTTCTTACACTAAAACCAACATGGATCCACCAGTGGTCATTGCATGTGTGTTCTTTCCACAAACCACACATGGATCAACCACTAGAGTCATTGCATGTGTGTTCTTTCCACAAACCACACATGGATCAACCACTAGAGTCATTGCATGTTTGTTCTTATACTAAAACCACAAACCAACACTAGAGTCATTGCATGTGTGTTCTTTTCCACAAACCACACATGGATCCACCAGTGGTCATTGCATGTGTGTTCTTTCCACAAACCACAAATGTGGACCCACCAGTGGTCATTGCATGTGTTTTATTTCCACAAACCACACATGGATAACCCACTAGAGTCATTGCATGTGTACTAAAACCACAAACCAGTACTAGAGTCATTGCATGTGTGTGCTTATACTAAAACCACAAACCAGTACTAGAGTCATTGCATGTGTGTTCTTTTCCACAAACCACACATGGATCCACCAGTGGTCATTGCATGTGTGTTCTTTCCACAAACCACATATGGATCAACCAGAGTCATTGCATGTGTGTTCTTTCCACAAACCACACATGGATCAACCACTAGAGTCATTGCATGTTTGTTCTTATACTAAAACCACAAACCAGCACTAGAGTCATTGCATGTGTGTTCTTTTCCACAAACCACACATGGATCCACCAGTGGTAATTGCATGTGTGTTCTTTCCACAAACCACACATGGATCAACCACTAGAGTCATTGCATGTGTGGTCTTATACTAAAACCACAAACTAGTACTAGAGTCAGTGCATGTGTGTTCTTTTCCACAGACCACACATGGATCCACCAGTGGTCATTGCATGTGTGTTCTTTCAACAAACCACACATGGATCAACCAGAGTCATTGAATGTGTGTTCTTTCCACAAACCACACATGGATCAACCACTAGAGTCATTGCATGTGTGTTCTTTTCCACAAAAACCACAAACCAGTACTAGAGTCATTGCATGTGTGTTCTTACAATAAAACCAACATGGATCCACCAGTGGTCATTGCATGTGTGTTATTTCCACAAACCACACATGGATCAACCACTAGAGTCATTGCATGTGTGTTCTTTCCACAAACCACATATGCATCAACCACTAGAGTCATTGCATGTGTGTTCTTATACTAAAACCAACACTAGAGTCATTGCATGTGTGTTCTTTTCACAAACCACACATGGATCAACCACTAGAGTCATTGCATGTTTGTTCTTATACTAAAACCACAAACCAACACTAGAGTCATTGCATGTGTGTTCTTTTCCACAAACCACACATGGATCCACCACTAGAGTCATTGCATGTGTGTTCTTTCCACAAACCACATATGGATCAACCACTAGAGTAATTGCATGTGTGTTCTTATTATACTAAAACCGACACTAGAGTCATTGCATGTGTGTTCTTTTCACAAACCACACATGGATCAACCACTAGAGTCATTGCACGTGTGTTATTTCCACTAACAAACATGGATCACCCACTAGAGTCATTGCATGTGTGTTCTTTTCCACAAACCACACATGGATCCACCAGTGGTCATTGCATGTGTGTTCTTTCCACAAACCACATATGGATAAACCACTAGAGTCATTGCATGTGTGTTCTTATACTAAAACCACAAACCAGTACTAGAGTCATTGCATGTGTGTTCTTTTCCACAAACCACACATGGATCCACCAGTGTTCATTGATGTGTGTTCTTTTCCACAAACCACACATGGATCAACCAGAGTTATTCCATGTGTGTTCTTTCCACAAACCACACATGGATCAACCACTAGAGTCATTGCATGTGTGTTCTTTTCCACAAAAACCACAAACCAGTACTAGAGTCATTGCATGTGTGTTCTTACACTAAAACCAACATGGATCCACCAGTGGTCATTGCATGTGTGTTCTTTCCACAAACCACACATGGATCAACCACTAGAGTCATTGCATGTGTGTTCTTTAACAAACCACACATGGATCAACCACTAGAGTCATTGGATGTTTTTTCTTATACTAAAACCACAAACCAACACTAGAGTCATTGCATGTGTGTTCTTTTCCACAAACCACACATGGATCCACCAGTGGTCATTGCATGTGTGTTCTTTCCACAAACCACAAATGTGGACCCACCAGTGGTCATTCCATGTGTTTTATTTCCACAAACCACACATGGATGAACCACTAGAGTCATTGCATGTGTACTAAAACCACAAACCAGTACTAGAGTCATTGCATGTGTGTGCTTATACTAAAACCACAAACCAGTACTAGAGTCATTGCATGTGTGTTCTTTTCCACAAACCACACATGGATCCACCAGTGGTCATTGCATGTGTGTTCTTTCCACAAACCACATATGGATCAACCAGAGTCATTGCATGTGTGTTCTTTCCACAAACCACACATGGATCAACCACTAGAGTCATTGCATGTTTGTTCTTATACTAAAACCACAAACCAGCACTAGAGTCATTGCATGTGTGTTCTTTTCCACAAACCACACATGGATCCACCAGTGGTAATTGCATGTGTGTTCTTTCCACAAACCACACATGGATCAACCACTAGAGTCATTGCATGTGTGTTCTTTCCACAAACCACACATGGATCAACCACTAGAGTCATTGCATGTGTGTTCTTATACTAAAACCACAAACCAGTACTAGAGTCAGTGCATGTGTGTTCTTTTCCACAAACCACACATGGATCCACCAGTGGTCATTGCATGTGTGTTCTTTCAACAAACCACACATGGATCAACCAGAGTCATTGCATGTGTGTTCTTTCCACAAACCACACATGGATCAACCACTAGAGTCATTGCATGTGTGTTCTTTTCCACAAAAACCACAAACCAGTAATAGAGTCATTGCATGTGTGTTCTTACACTAAAACCAACATGGATCCACCAGTGGTCATTGCATGTGTGTTATTTCCACAAACCACACATGGATCAACCACTAGAGTCATTGCATGTGTGTTCTTTCCACAAACAACACATGGATCAACCACTAGAGTCATTGCATGTTTGTTCTTATACTAAAACCACAAACCAACACTAGAGTCATTGCATGTGTGTTCTTTTCCACAAACCACACATGGATCCACCAGTGGTCATTGCATGTGTGTTCTTTCCACAAACCACACATGTGGACCCACTAGTGGTCATTGCATGTGTGTTATTTCCACAAACCACACATGGATCAACCACTAGAGTCATTTCATGTGTGTTCTTTCCACAAACCACATTTGCATCAACCACTAGAGTCATTGCATGTGTGTTCTTATACTAAAACCAACACTAGAGTCATTGCATGTGTGTTCTTTTCACAAACCACACATGGATCAACCACTAGAGTCATTGCATGTTTGTTCTTATACTAAAACCACAAACCAACACTAGAGTCATTGCATGTGTGTTCTTTTCCGCAAACCACACATGGATCCACCACTATAGTCATTGCATGTGTGTTCTTTCCACAAACCACATATGGATCAACCACTAGAGTAATTGCATGTGCGTTCTTATTATACTAAAACCAACACTAGAGTCATTGCATGTGTGTTCTTTTCACAAACCACACATGGATCAACCACTAGAGTCATTGCATGTGTGTTATTTCCACAAACAAACATGGATCAACCACTAGAGTCATTGCATGTGTGTTCTTTTCCACAAACCACACATGGATCCACCAGTGGTCATTGCATGTTTGTTCTTTCCACAAACCACACATGGATCAACCACTAGAGTCATTGCATGTGTGTTCTTTGCACAAACCACACATGGACCAATAGAGTCATTGCATGTGTGTTCTTATACTAAAACCACAAACCAGTACTAGAGTCATTGCATGTGTGTTCTTTTCCACAAACCACACATGGATCCACCAGTGGTCATTGCATGTGTGTTCTTTCCACAAACCACACATGGATCAACCAGAGTCATTGCATGTGTGTTCTTTCCACAAACCACACATGGATCAACCACTAGAGTCATTGCATGTGTGTTATTTCCACAAACAAACATGGATCAACCACTAGAGTCATTGCATGTGTGTTATTACCACAAACAAACATGGATTAACCACTAGAGTCATTGCATGTGTGTTCTTTTCCACAAACCACACATGGATCCACCTGTGGTCATTGCATGTGTGTTCTTTCCACAAAGCACACATGGATCAACCACTAGAGTCATTGCATGTGTGTTCTTTCCACAAACCACACATGGATCAACCACTAGAGTCATTGCATGTGTGTTCTTATACTAAAACCACAAACCAGTACTAGAGTCATTGCATGTGTGTTCTTTTCCACAAACCACACATGGATCCACCAGTGGTCATTGCATGTGTGTTCTTTCCACAAACCACACATGGATCAACCAGAGTCATTGCATGTGTGTTCTTTCCACAAACCACACATGTGGACCCACTAGAGTCATTGCATGTGTGGTATTTCCATAAACCACACATGGATCAACCACTAGAGTCATTGCATGTGTGTTCTTATACTAAAACCACAAACTAGTACTAGAGTCATTGCATGTGTGTGATTATACTAAAACCACAAACCAGTACTAGAGTCATTGCATGTGTGTTCTTTTCCACAAACCACACATGGATCCACCAGTGGTCATTGCACGTGTGTTCTTTCCACAAACCACATATGGATCAACCAGAGTCATTGCATGTGTGTTCTTTCCACAAACCACACGTGGATCAACCACTAGATTCATTGCATGTTTGTTCTTATACTAAAACCACAAACCAGCACTAGAGTCATTGCATGTGTGTTCTTTTCCACAAACCACACATGGATCAACCAGTGGTAATTGCATGTGTGTTATTTCCACAAACCACACATGGATCAACCACTAGAGTCATTGCATGTGTGTTCTTTCCACAAACCACATATGGATCAACCACTAGAGTCATTGCATGTGTGTTCTTATTATAATAAAACCAACACTAGAGTCATTGCATGTGTGTTCTTATACTAAAACCAACACTAGAGTCATTGCATGTGTGTTCTTTTCACAAACCACACATGGATCAACCACTAGAGTCATTGCATGTGTGTGATTTCCCCAAACAAACATGGATCAACCACTAGTGTCATTGCATGTGTGTTCTTTTCCACAAACCACACATGGATCCACTAGTGGTCATTGCATGTGTGTTGTTTCCACAAACCACACATGGATCAACCACTAGAGTCATTGCATGTGTGTTATTTCCACAAACCACACATGGATAAACCACTAGAGTCATTGCATGTGTGTTCTTATACTAAAACGACAAACCAGTACTAGAGTCATTGCATGTGTGTTCTTTTCCACAAACCACACATGGATCCACCAGTGGTCATTGCATGTGTGTTCTTTCCACAAACAAAATATGGATCAACCAGAGTCATTGCATGTGTGTTTTTTCCACAAACCACACATGGATCAACCACTAGAGTCATTGCATGTTTGTGCTTATACTAAAACCACAAACCAACACAAGAGTCATTGCATGTGTGTTATTTTCCACAAACCACACATGGATCCACCAGTCGTCTTATTGCATGTGTGTTATTTCCACAAACCACACATGGATCAACCACTAGAGTCATTGCATGTGTGTTCTTTCCACAAACCACATATGGATCAAGCACTAGAGTCATTGCATGTGTGTTCTTATTATACTAAAACCAACACTAGAGTCATTGCATGTGTGTTCTTTTCACAAAGCACACATGGATCAACCACTAGAGTCATTGCACGTGTGTTATTTCCACTAACAAACATGGATCAACCACTAGAGTCATTGCATGTGTGTTCTTTTCCACAAACCACACATGGATCCACCTGTGGTCATTGCATGTGTGTTCTTTCCACAAACCACACATGGATCAACCACTAGAGTCATTGCATGTGTGTTCTTATACTAAAACCACAAACCAGTACTAGAGTCATTGCATGTGCGTTCTTTTCCACAAACCACACATGGATCCACCAGTGGTCATTGCATGTGTGTTCTTTCAACAAACCACACATGGATCAACCAGAGTCATTGCATGTGTGTTCTTTCCACAAACCACACATGGATCAACCACTAGAGTCATTGCATGTGTGTTCTTTTCCACAAAAACCACAAACCAGTACTAGAGTCATTGCATGTCTGTTCTTACACTAAAACCAACATGGATCCACCAGTGGTCATTGCATGTGTGTTCTTTCCACAAACCACACATGGATCAACCACTAGAGTCATTGCATGTGTGTTCTTTCCACAAACCACACATGGATCAACCACTAGAGTCATTGCATGTTTGTTCTTATACTAAAACCACAAACCAACACTAGAGTCATTGCATGTGTGTTCTTTTCCACAAACCACACATGGATCCACCAGTGGTCATTGCATGTGTGTTCTTTCCACAAACCACAAATGTGGACCCACCAGTGGTCATTGCATGTGTTTTATTTCCACAAACCACACATGGATAACCCACTAGAGTCATTGCATGTGTACTAAAACCACAAACCAGTACTAGAGTCATTGCATGTGTGTGCTTATACTAAAACCACAAACCAGTACTAGAGTCATTGCATGTGTGTTCTTTTCCACAAACCACACATGGATCCACCAGTGGTCATTGCATGTGTGTTCTTTCCACAAACCACATATGGATCAACCAGAGTCATTGCATGTGTGTTCTTTCCACAAACCACACATGGATCAACCACTAGAGTCATTGCATGTTTGTTCTTATACTAAAACCACAAACCAGCACTAGAGTCATTGCATGTGTGTTCTTTTCCACAAACCACACATGGATCCACCAGTGGTAATTGCATGTGTGTTCTTTCCACAAACCACACATGGATCAACCACTAGAGTCATTGCATGTGTGGTCTTATACTAAAACCACAAACTAGTACTAGAGTCAGTGCATGTGTGTTCTTTTCCACAGACCACACATGGATCCACCAGTGGTCATTGCATGTGTGTTCTTTCAACAAACCACACATGGATCAACCAGAGTCATTGAATGTGTGTTCTTTCCACAAACCACACATGGATCAACCACTAGAGTCATTGCATGTGTGTTCTTTTCCACAAAAACCACAAACCAGTACTAGAGTCATTGCATGTGTGTTCTTACAATAAAACCAACATGGATCCACCAGTGGTCATTGCATGTGTGTTATTTCCACAAACCACACATGGATCAACCACTAGAGTCATTGCATGTGTGTTCTTTCCACAAACAACACATGGATCAACCACTAGAGTCATTGCATGTTTGTTCTTATACTAAAACCACAAACCAACACTAGAGTCATTGCATGTGTGTTCTTTTCCACAAACCACACATGGATCCACCAGTGGTCATTGCATGTGTGTTCTTTCCACAAACCACACATGTGGACCCACTAGTGGTCATTGCATGTGTGTTATTTCCACAAACCACACATGGATCAACCACTAGAGTCATTGCATGTGTGTTCTTTCCACAAACCACATATGCATCAACCACTAGAGTCATTGCATGTGTGTTCTTATACTAAAACCAACACTAGAGTCATTGCATGTGTGTTCTTTTCACAAACCACACATGGATCAACCACTAGAGTCATTGCATGTTTGTTCTTATACTAAAACCACAAACCAACACTAGAGTCATTGCATGTGTGTTCTTTTCCACAAACCACACATGGATCCACCACTAGAGTCATTGCATGT
This sequence comes from Avena sativa, assembly GCA_916181665.1. NCBI lineage: Eukaryota > Viridiplantae > Streptophyta > Magnoliopsida > Poales > Poaceae > Avena > Avena sativa. Next base: position 260,951,904 of record OV702291.1, read on the forward strand.
GTGTTCTTTCCACAAACCACATATGGATCAACCACTAGAGTAATTGCATGTTTGTTCTTATACTAAAACCACAAACCAACACTAGAGTCATTGCATGTGTGTTCTTTTCACAAACCACACATGGATCAACCACTAGAGTCATTGCATGTGTGTTATTTCCACAAACAAACATGGATCAACCACTAGAGTCATTGCATGTGTGTTCTTTTCCACAAACCACACATGGATCCACCAGTGGTCATTGCTTGTGTGTTCTTTCCACAAACCACACATGGATCAACCACTAGAGTCATTGCATGTGTGTTCTTTGCACAAACCACACATGGACCAATAGAGTCATTGCATGTGTGTTCTTATACTAAAACCACAAACCAGTACTAGAGTCATTGCATGTGTGTTCTTTTCCACAAACCACACATGGATCCACCAGTGGTCATTGCATGTGTGTTCTTTCCACAAACCACACATGGATCAACCAGAGTCATTGCATGTGTGTTCTTTCCACAAACCACACATGGATCAACCACTAGAGTCATTGCATGTGTGTTATTTCCACAAACAAACATGGATCAACCACTAGAGTCATTGCATGTGTGTTATTTCCACAAACAAACATGGATTAACCACTAGAGTCATTGCATGTGTGTTCTTTTCCACAAACCACACATGGATCCACCTGTGGTCATTGCATGTGTGTTCTTTCCACAAAGCACACATGGATCAACCACTAGAGTCATTGCATGTGTGTTCTTTCCACAAACCACACATGGATCAACCACTAGAGTCATTGCATGTGTGTTCTTATACTAAAACCACAAACCAGTACTAGAGTCATTGCATGTGTGTTCTTTTCCACAAACCACACATGGATCCACCAGTGGTCATTGCATGTGTGTTCTTTCCACAAACCACACATGGATCAACCAGAGTCATTGCATGTGTGTTCTTATACTAAAACCACAAACCAGTACTATAGTCAGTGCATGTGTGTTCTTTTCCACAAACCACACATGGATCCACCAGTGGTCATTGCATGTGTGTTCTTTCAACAAACCACACATGGATCAACCAGAGTCATTGCATGTGTGTTCTTTCCACAAACCACACATGGATCAACCACTAGAGTCATTGCATGTGTGTTCTTTTCCACAAAAACCACAAACCAGTACTAGAGTCATTGCTTGTGTGTTCTTACACTAAAACCAACATGGATCCACCAGTGGTCATTGCATGTGTGTTATTTCCACAAACCACACATGGATCAACCACTAGAGTCATTGCATGTGTGTTGTTTCCACAAACAACACATGGATCAACCACTAGAGTCATTGAATGTTTGTTCTTATACTAAAACCACAAACCAACACTAGACTCATTGCATGTGTGTTCTTTTCCACAAACCACACATGGATCCACCAGTGGTCATTGCATGTGTGTTCTTTCCACAAACCACACATGTGGACCCACTAGTGGTCATTGCATGTGTGTTATTTCCACAAACCACACATGGATCAACCACTAGAGTCATTTCATGTGTGTTCTTTCCACAAACCACATTTGCATCAACCACTAGAGTCATTGCATGTGTTGTCTTATACTAAAACCAACACTAGAGTCATTGCATGTGTGTTCTTTTCACAAACCACACATGGATCAACCACTAGAGTCATTGCATGTTTGTTCTTATACTAAAACCACAAACCAACACTAGAGTCATTGCATGTGTGTTCTTTTCCACAAACCACACATGGATCCACCACTATAGTCATTGCATGTGTGTTCTTTCCACAAACCACATATGGATCAACCACTAGAGTAATTGCATGTGTGTTCTTATTATACTAAAACCAACACTAGAGTCATTGCATGTGTGTTCTTTTCACAAACCACACATGGATCAACCACTAGAGTCATTGCATGTGTGTTATTTCCACAAACAAACATGGATCAACCACTAGAGTCATTGCATGTGTGTTCTTTTCCACAAACCACACATGGATCCACCAGTGGTCATTGCTTGTGTGTTCTTTCCACAAACCACATATGGATCAACCAGAGTCATTGCATGTGTGTTCTTTCCACAAACCACACATGGATCAACCACTAGAGTCATTGCATGTTTGTTCTTATACTAAAACCATAAACCAGCACTAGATTCATTGCATGTGTGTTCTTTTCCACAAACCACACATGGATCCACCAGTGGTAATTGCATGTGTGTTCTTTCCACAAACCACACATGGATCAACCACTAGAGTCATTGCATGTGTGTTCTTTCCACAAACCACACATGGATCAACCACTAGAGTCATTGCATGTGTGTTCTTATACTAAAACCATAAACCAGTACTAGAGTCAGTGCATGTGTGTTCTTTTCCACAAACCACACATGGATCCACCAGTGGTCATTGCATGTGTGTTCTTTCAACAAACCACACATGGATCAACCAGAGTCATTGCATGTGTGTTCTTTCCACAAACCACACATGGATCAACCACTAGAGTCATTGCATGTGTGTTCTTTTCCACAAAAACCACAAACCAGTACTAGAGTCATTGCATGTGTGTTCTTACACTAAAACCAACATGGATCCACCAGTGGTCATTGCATGTGTGTTATTTCCACAAACCACACATGGATCAACCACTAGAGTCATTGCATGTGTGTTGTTTCCACAAACAACACATGGATCAACCACTAGAGTCATTGAATGTTTGTTCTTATACTAAAACCACAAACCAACACTAGACTCATTGCATGTGTGTTCTTTTCCACAAACCACACATGGATCCACCAGTGGTCATTGCATGTGTGTTCTTTCCACAAACCACACATGTGGACCCACTAGTGGTCATTGCATGTGTGTTATTTCCACAAACCACACATGGATCAACCACTAGAGTCATTTCATGTGTGTTCTTTCCACAAACCACATTTGCATCAACCACTAGAGTCATTGCATGTGTTGTCTTATACTAAAACCAACACTAGAGTCATTGCATGTGTGTTCTTTTCACAAACCACACATGGATCAACCACTAGAGTCATTGCATGTTTGTTCTTATACTAAAACCACAAACCAACACTAGAGTCATTGCATGTGTGTTCTTTTCCACAAACCACACATGGATCCACCACTATAGTCATTGCATGTGTGTTCTTTCCACAAACCACATATGGATCAACCACTAGAGTAATTGCATGTGTGTTCTTATTATACTAAAACCAACACTAGAGTCATTGCATGTGTGTTCTTTTCACAAACCACACATGGATCAACCACTAGAGTCATTGCATGTGTGTTATTTCCACAAACAAACATGGATCAACCACTAGAGTCATTGCATGTGTGTTCTTTTCCACAAACCACACATGGATCCACCAGTGGTCATTGCTTGTGTGTTCTTTCCACAAACCACACATGGATCAACCACTAGAGTCATTGCATGTGTGTTCTTTGCACAAACCACACATGGACCAATAGAGTCATTGCATGTGTGTTCTTATACTAAAACCACAAACCAGTACTAGAGTCATTGCATGTGTGTTCTTTTCCACAAACCACACATGGATCCACCAGTGGTCATTGCATGTGTGTTCTTTCCACAAACCACACATGGATCAACCAGAGTCATTGCATGTGTGTTCTTTCCACAAACCACACATGGATCAACCACTAGAGTCATTGCATGTGTGTTATTTCCACAAACAAACATGGATCAACCACTAGAGTCATTGCATGTGTGTTATTTCCACAAACAAACATGGATTAACCACTAGAGTCATTGCATGTGTGTTCTTTTCCACAAACCACACATGGATCCACCTGTGGTCATTGCATGTGTGTTCTTTCCACAAAGCACACATGGATCAACCACTAGAGTCATTGCATGTGTGTTCTTTCCACAAACCACACATGGATCAACCACTAGAGTCATTGCATGTGTGTTCTTATACTAAAACCACAAACCAGTACTAGAGTCATTGCATGTGTGTTCTTTTCCACAAACCACACATGGATCCACCAGTGGTCATTGCATGTGTGTTCTTTCCACAAACCACACATGGATCAACCAGAGTCATTGCATGTGTGTTCTTTCCACAAACCACACATGTGGACCCACTAGAGTCATTGCATGTGTGGTATTTCCATAAACCACACATGGATCAACCACTAGAGTCATTGCATGTGTGTTCTTATACTAAAACCACCAACTAGTACTAGAGTCATTGCATGTGTGTGATTATACTAAAACCACAAACCAGTACTAGAGTCATTGCATGTGTGTTCTTTTCCACAAACCACACATGGATCCACCAGTGGTCATTGCACGTGTGTTCTTTCCACAAACCACATATGGATCAACCAGAGTCATAGCATGTGTGTTCTTTCCACAAACCACACGTGGATCAACCACTAGATTCATTGCATGTTTGTTCTTATACTAAAACCACAAACCAGCACTAGAGTCATTGCATGTGTGTTCTTTTCCACAAACCACACATGGATCAACCAGTGGTAATTGCATGTGTGTTATTTCCACAAACCACACATGGATCAACCACTAGAGTCATTGCATGTGTGTTCTTTCCACAAACCACATATGGATCAACCACTAGAGTCATTGCATGTGTGTTCTTGTTATACGAAAACCAACACTAGAGTCATTGCATGTGTGTTCTTATTATACTAAAACCAACACTAGAGTCATTGCATGTGTGTTCTTTTCACAAACCACACATGGATCAACCACTAGAGTCATTGCATGTGTGTTATTTCCACAAACAAACATGGATCAACCACTAGTGTCATTGCATGTGTGTTCTTTCCCACAAACCACACATGGATCCACTAGTGGTAATTGCATGTGTGTTCTTTCCACAAACCACACATGGATCAACCACTAGAGTCATTGCATGTGTGTTCTTTCCACAAACCACACATGGATCAACCACTAGAGTCATTGCATGTGTGTTCTTATACTAAAACCACAAACCAGTACTAGAGTCAGTGCATGTGTGTTCTTTTCCACAAACCACACATGGATCCACCAGTGGTCATTGCATGTGTGTTCTTTCAACAAACCACACATGGATCAACCAGAGTCATTGCATGTGTGTTCTTTCCACAAACCACACATGGATCAACCACTAGAGTCATTGCATGTGTGTTCTTTTCCACAAAAACCACAAACCAGTACTAGAGTCATTGCATGTGTGTTCTTACACTAAAACCAACATGGATCCACCAGTGGTCATTGCATGTGTGTTATTTCCACAAACCACACATGGATCAACCACTAGAGTCATTGCATGTGTGTTCTTTCCACAAACAACACATGGATCAACCACTAGAGTCATTGCATGTTTGTTCTTATACTAAAACCACAAACCAACACTAGAGTCATTGCATGTGTGTTCTTTTCCACAAACCACACATGGATCCACCAGTGGTCATTGCATGTGTGTTCTTTCCACAAACCACACATGTGGACCCACTAGTGGTCATTGCATGTGTGTTATTTCCACAAACCACACATGGATCAACCACTAGAGTCATTTCATGTGTGTTCTTTCCACAAACCACATTTGCATCAACCACTAGAGTCATTGCATGTGTCTTCTTATACTAAAACCAACACTAGAGTCATTGCATGTGTGTTCTTTTCACAAACCACACATGGATCAACCACTAGAGTCATTGCATGTTTGTTCTTATACTAAAACCACAAACCAACACTAGAGTCATTGCATGTGTGTTCTTTTCCACAAACCACACATGGATCCACCACTATAGTCACTGAATGTGTGTTCTTTCCACAAACCACATATGGATCAACCACTAGAGTAATTGCATGTGTGTTCTTATTATACTAAAACCAACACTAGAGTCATTGCATGTGTGTTCTTTTCACAAACCACACATGGATCAACCACTAGAGTCATTGCATGTGTGTTATTTCCACAAACAAACATGGATCAACCACTAGAGTCATTGCATGTGTGTTCTTTTCCACAAACCACACATGGATCCACCAGTGGTCATTGCATGTGTGTTCTTTCCACAAACCACACATGGATCAACCACTAGAGTCATTGCATGTGTGTTCTTTGCACAAACCACACATGGACCAATAGAGTCATTGCATGTGTGTTCTTATACTAAAACCACAAACCAGTACTAGAGTCATTGCATGTGTGTTCTTTTCCACAAACCACACATGGATCCACCAGTGGTCATTGCATGTGTGTTCTTTCCACAAACCACACATGGATCAACCAAAGTCATTGCATGTGTGTTCTTTCCACAAACCACACATGGATCAACCACTAGAGTCATTGCATGTGTGTTATTTCCACAAACAAACATGGATCAACCACTAGAGTCATTGCATGTGTGTTATTTCCACAAACAAACATGGATTAACCACTAGAGTCATTGCATGTGTGTTCTTTTCCACAAACCACACATGGATCCACCTGTGGTCATTGCATGTGTGTTCTTTCCACAAAGCACACATGGATCAACCACTAGAGTAATTGCATGTGTGTTCTTTCCACAAACCACACATGGATCAACCACTAGAGTCATTGCATGTGTGTTCTTATACTAAAACCACAAACCAGTACTAGAGTCATTGCATGTGTGTTCTTTTCCACAAACCACACATGGATCCACCAGTGGTCATTGCATGTGTGTTCTTTCCACAAACCACACATGGATCAACCAGAGTCATTGCATGTGTGTTCTTTCCACAAACCACACATGTGGACCCACTAGAGTCATTGCATGTGTGGTATTTCCATAACCACACATGGATCAACCACTAGAGTCATTGCATGTGTGTTCTTATACTAAAACCACAAACTAGTACTAGAGTCATTGCATGTGTGTGATTATACTAAAACCACAAACCAGTACTAGAGTCATTGCATGTGTGTTCTTTTCCACAACCCACACATGGATCCACCAGTGGTCATTGCACGTGTGTTCTTTCCACAAACCACATATGGATCAACCAGAGTCATTGCATGTGTGTTCTTTCCAGAAACCACACGTGGATCAACCACTAGATTCATTGCATGTTTGTTCTTATACTAAAACCACAAACCAGCACTAGAGTCATTGCATGTGTGTTCTTTTCCACAAACCACACATGGATCAACCAGTGGTAATTGCATGTGTGTTATTTCCACAAACCACACATGGATCAACCACTAGAGTCATTGCATGTGTGTTCTTTCCACAAACCACATATGGATCACCACTAGAGTCATTGCATGTGTGTTCTTATTATACTAAAACCAACACTAGAGTCATTGCATGTGTGTTCTTATTATACTAAAACCAACACTAGAGTCATTGCATGTGTGTTCTTTTCACAAACCACACATGGATCAACCACTAGAGTCATTGCATGTGTGTTATTTCCACAAACAAACATGGATCAACCACTAGTGTCATTGCATGTGTGTTATTTTCCACAAACCACACATGGATCCACTAGTGGTCATTGCATGTGTGTTGTTTCCACAAACCACACATGGATAAACCACTAGAGTCATTGCATGTGTGTTCTTATACTAAAACAACAAACCAGTACTAGAGTCATTGCATGTGTGTTCTTTTCCACAAACCACACATGGATCCACCAGTGGTCATTGCATGTGTGTTCTTTCCACAAACAACATATGGATCAACCAGAGTCATTGCATGTGTGTTTTTTCCACAAACCACACATGGATCAACCACTAGAGTCATTGCATGTTTGTGCTTATACTAAAAGCACAAACCAACACTAGAGTCATTGCATGTGTGTTATTTTCCACAAACCACACATGGATCCACCAGTCGTCTTATTGCATGTGTGTTATTTCCACAAACCACACATGGATCAACCACTAGAGTCATTGCATGTGTGTTCTTTCCACAAACCACATATGGATCAACCACTAGAGTCATTGCATGTGTGTTCTTATTATACTAAAACCAACACTAGAGTCATTGCATGTGTGTTCTTTTCACAAAGCACACATGGATCAACCACTAGAGTCATTGCACGTGTGTTATTTCCACTAACAAACATGGATCAACCACTAGAGTCATTGCATGTGTGTTCTTTTCCACAAACCACACATGGATCCACCAGTGGTCATTGCATGTGTGTTCTTTTCACAAACCACACATGGATCAACCACTAGAGTCATTGCATGTGTGTTATTTCCACAAACAAACATGGATCAACCATTAGAGTCATTGCATGTGTGTTCTTATACTAAAACCAACATGGATCCACCAGTGGTCATTGCATGTGTGTTCTTTCCACAAACCACACATGGATCAACCACTAGAGTCATTGCATGTGTGTTCTTTCCACAAACCACACATGGATCAACCACTAGAGTCATTGCATGTTTGTTCTTATACTAAAACCACAAACCAACACTAGAGTCATTGCATGTGTTTTCTTTTCCACAAACCACACATGGATCCACCAGTGGTCATTACATGTGTGTTCTTTCCACAAACCACACATGTGGACCCACCAGTGGTCATTGCATGTGTTTTATTTCCACAAACCACACATGGATCAACCACTAGAGTCATTGCATGTGTACTAAAACCACAAACCAGTACTAGAGTCATTGCATGTGTGTGCTTATACTAAAACCACAAACCAGTACTAGAGTCATTGCATGTGTGTTCTTTTCCACAAACCACACATGGATCCACCAGTGGTCATTGCATGTGTGTTCTTTCCACAAACCACATATGGATCAACCAGAGTCATTACATGTGTGTTCTTTCCGCAAACCACACATGGATCAACCACTAGAGTCATTGCATGTTTGTTCTTATACTAAAACCACAAACCAGCACTAGAGTCATTGCATGTGTGTTCTTTTCCACAAACCACACATGGATCCACCAGTGGTAATTGCATGTGTGTTCTTTCCACAAACCACACATGGATCAACCAATAGAGTCATTGCATGTGTGTTCTTATACTAAAACCACAAACCAGTACTAGAGTCAGTGCATGTGTGTTCTTTTCCACAAACCACACATGGATCCACCAATGGTCACTGCATGTGTGTTCTTTCAACAAACCACACATGGATCAACCAGAGTCATTGAATGTGTGTTCTTTCCACAAACCACACATGCATCAACCACTAGAGTCATTGCATGTGTGTTCTTTTCCACAAAAACCACAAACCAGTACTAGAGTCATTGCATGTGTGTTCTTACAATAAAACCAACATGGATCCACCAGTGGTCATTGCATGTGTGTTATTTCCACAAACCACACATGGATCAACCACTAGAGTCATTGCATGTGTGTTCTTTCCACAAACAACACATGGATCAACCACTAGATTCATTGCATGTTTGTTCTTATACTCAAACCACAAACCAACACTAGAGTCATTGCATGTGTGTTCTTTTCCACAAACCACACATGGATCCACCAGTGGTCATTGCATGTGTGTTCTTTCCACAAACCACACATGTGGACCCACTAGTGGTCATTGCATGTGTGTTATTTCCACAAACCACACATGGATCAACCACTAGAGTCATTGCATGTGTGTTCTTTCCACAAACCACATATGCATCAACCACTAGAGTCATTGCATGTGTGTTCTTATACTAAAACCAACACTAGAGTCATTGCATGTGTGTTCTTTTCACAAACCACACATGGATCAACCACTAGAGTCATTGCATGTTTGTTCTTATACTAAAACCACAAACCAACACTAGAGTCATTGCATGTGTGTTCTTTTACACAAACCACACATGGATCCACCACTAGAGTCATTGCATGTGTGTTCTTTCCACAAACCACATATGGATCAACCACTAGAGTAATTGCATGTGTGTTCTTATTATACTAAAACCGACACTAGAGTCATTGCATGTGTGTTCTTTTCACAAACCACACATGGATCAACCACTAGAGTCATTGCATGTGTGTTATTTCCACAAACAAACATGGATCAACCACTAGTGTCATTGCATGTGTGTTCTTTTCCACAAACCACACATGGATCCACTAGTGGTCATTGCATGTGTGTTGTTTCCACAAACCACACATGGATCAACCACTAGAGTCATTGCATGTGTGTTATTTCCACAAACCACACATGGATAAACCACAAGAGTCATTGCATGTGTGTTCTTATACTAAAACAACAAACCAGTACTAGAGTCATTGCATGTGTGTTCTTTTCCACAAACCACACATGGATCCACCAGTGGTCATTGCATGTGTGTTCTTTCCACAAACAACATATGGATCAACCAGAGTCATTGCATGTGTGTTTTTTCCACAAACCACACATGGATCAACCAGTAGAGTCATTGCATGTTTGTGCTTATACTAAAAGCACAAACCAACACTAGAGTCATTGCATGTGTGTTATTTTCCACAAACCACACATGGATCCACCAGTCGTCTTATTGCATGTGTGTTATTTCCACAAACCACACATGGATCAACCATTAGAGTCATTGCATGTGTGTTCTTTCCACAAACCACATATGGATCAACCACTAGAGTCATTGCATGTGTGTTCTTATTATACTAAAACCAACACTAGAGTCATTGCATGTGTGTTCTTTTCACAAAGCACACATGGATAAACCACTAGAGTCATTGCACGTGTGTTATTTCCACTAACAAACATGGATCAACCACTAGAGTCATTGCATGTGTGTTCTTTTCCACAAACCACACATGGATCCACCAGTGGTCATTGCATGTGTGTTCTTTTCACAAACCACACATGGATCAACCACTAGAGTCATTGCATGTGTGTTATTTCCACAAACAAACATGGATCAACCATTAGAGTCATTGCATGTGTGTTCTTATACTAAAACCAACATGGATCCACCAGTGGTCATTGCATGTGTGTTCTTTCCACAAACCACACATGGATCAACCACTAGAGTCATTGCATGTGTGTTCTTTCCACAAACCACACATGGATCAACCACTAGAGTCATTGCATGTTTGTTCTTATACTAAAACCACAAACCAACACTAGAGTCATTGCATGTGTTTTATTTTCCACAAACCACACATGGATCCACCAGTGGTCATTGCATGTGTGTTCTTTCCACAAACCACACATGTGGACCCACCAGTGGTCATTGCATGTGTTTTATTTCCACAAACCACACATGGATCAACCACTAGAGTCATTGCATGTGTACTAAAACCACAAACCAGTACTAGAGTCATTGCATGTGTGTGCTTATACTAAAACCACAAACCAGTACTAGAGTCATTGCATGTGTGTTCTTTTCCACAAACCACACATGGATCCACCAGTGGTCATTGCATGTGTGTTCTTTCCACAAACCACATATGGATCAACCAGAGTCATTGCATGTGTGTTCTTTCCACAAACCACACATGGATCAACCACTAGAGTCATTGCATGTTTGTTCTTATACTAAAACCACAAACCAGCACTAGAGTCATTGCATGTGTGTTCTTTTCCACAAACCACACATGGATCCACCAGTGGTAATTGCATGTGTGTTCTTTCCACAAACCACACATGGATCAACCACTAGAGTCATTGCATGTGTGTTCTTATACTAAAACCACAAACCAGTACTAGAGTCAGTGCATGTGTGTTCTTTTCCACAAACCACACATGGATCCACCAGTGGTCACTGCATGTGTGTTCTTTCAACAAACCACACATGGATCAACCAGAGTCATTGAATGTGTGTTCTTTCCACAAACCACACATGGATCAACCACTAGAGTCATTGCATGTGTGTTCTTTTCCACAAAAACCACAAACCAGTACTAGAGTCATTGCATGTGTGTTCTTACAATAAAACCAACATGGATCCACCAGTGGTCATTGCATGTGTGTTATTTCCACAAACCACACATGGATCAACCACTAGAGTCATTGCATGTGTGTTCTTTCCACAAACAACACATGGATCAACCACTAGAGTCATTGCATGTTTGTTCTTATACTCAAACCACAAACCAACACTAGAGTCATTGCATGTGTGTTCTTTTCCACAAACCACACATGGATCCACCAGTGGTCATTACATGTGTGTTCTTTCCACAAACCACACATGTGGACCCACTAGTGGTCATTGCATGTGTGTTATTTCCACAAACCACACATGGATCAACCACTAGAGTCATTGCATGTGTGTTCTTTCCACAAACCACATATGCATCAACCACTAGAGTCATTGCATGTGTGTTCTTATACTAAAACCAACACTAGAGTCATTGCATGTGTGTTCTTTTCACAAACCACACATGGATCAACCACTAGAGTCATTGCATGTTTGTTCTTATACTAAAACCACAAACCAACACTAGAGTCATTGCATGTGTGTTCTTTTCCACAAACCACACATGGATCCACCACTAGAGTCATTGCATGTGTGTTATTTCCACAAACCACATATGGATCAACCACTAGAGTAATTGCATGTGTGTTCTTATTATACTAAAACCGACACTAGAGTCATTGCATGTGTGTTCTTTTCACAAAGCACACATGTATCAACCACTAGAGTCATTGCACGTGTGTTATTTCCACTAACAAACATGGATCAACCACTAGAGTCATTTTTTGTGTGTTCTTTTCCACAAACCACACATGGATCCACCAGTGGTCATTGCATGTGTGTTCTTTCCACAAACCACACATGGATCAACCACTAGAGTCATTGCATGTGTGTTCTTATACTAAAACCACAAACCAGTACTAGAGCCATTGCATGTGTGTTCTTTTCCACAAACCACACATGGATCCACCAGTGTTCATTGCATGTGTGTTCTTTTCCACAAACCACACATGGATCAACCAGAGTCATTGCATATGTGTTCTTTCCACAAACCACACATGGATCAACCACTAGAGTCATTGCATGTGTGTTCTTTTCCACAAAAACCACAAACCAGTACTAGAGTCATTGCATGTGTGTTCTTACACTAAAACCAACATGGATCCACCAGTGGTCATTGCATGTGTGTTCTTTCCACAAACCACACATGGATCAACCACTAGATTCATTGCATGTGTGTTCTTTCCACAAACCACACATGGATCAACCACTAGAGTCATTGGATGTTTTTTCTTACACTAAAACCACAAACCAACACTAGAGTCATTGCATGTGTGTTCTTTTCCACAAACCACACATGGATCCACCAGTGGTCATTGCATGTGTGTTCTTTCCACAAACCACACATGTGGACCCACCAGTGGTCATTGCATGTGGTTTATGTCCACAAACCACACATGGATCAACCACTAGAGTCATTGCATGTGTATTCTTATACTAAAACCACAAACCAGTACTAGAGTCATTGCATGTGTGTGCTTATACTAAAACCACAAACCAGTACTAGAGTCATTGCATGTGTGTTCTTTTCCACAAACCACACATGGATCCACCAGTGGTCATTGCATGTGTGTTCTTTCCACAAACCACGTATGGATCAACCAGAGTCATTGCATGTGTGTTCTTTCCACAAACCACACATGGATCAACCACTAGAGTCATTGCATGTTTGTTCTTATACTAAAACCACAAACCAGCACTAGAGTCATTGCATGTGTGTTCTTTCCCACAAACCACACATGGATCCACCAGTGGTAATTGCATGTGTGTTCTTTCCACAAACCACACATGGATCAACCACTAGAGTCATTGCATGTGTGTTCTTTCCACAAACCACACATGGATCAACCACTAGAGTCATTGCATGTGTGTTCTTATACTAAAACCACAAACCAGTACTAGAGTCAGTGCATGTGTGTTCTTTTCCACAAACCACACATGGATCCACCAGTGGTCATTGCATGTGTGTTCTTTCAACAAACCACACATGGATCAACTAGAGTCATTGCATGTGTGTTCTTTCCACAAACCACACATGGATCAACCACTAGAGTCATTGCATGTGTGTTCTTTTCCACAAAAACCACAAACCAGTACTAGAGTCATTGCATGTGTGTTCTTACACTAAAACCAACATGGATCCACCAGTGGTCATTGCATGTGTGTTATTTCCACAAACCACACATGGATCAACCACTAGAGTCATTGCATGTGTGTTCTTTCCACAAACAACACATGGATCAACCACTAGAGTCATTGCATGTTTGTTCTTATACTAAAACCACAAACCAACACCAGAGTCATTGCATGTGTGTTCTTTTCCACAAACCACACATGGATCCACCAGTGGTCATTGCATGTGTGTTCTTTCCACAAACCACACATGGATCAACCAGAGTCATTGCATGTGTGTTCTTTCCACAAACCACACATGGATCAACCACTAGAGTCATTGCATGTGTGTTATTTCCACAAACCACACATGGATCAACCACTAGAGTCATTGCATGTGTGTTATTTCCACAAACCACACATGGATCAACCACTAGAGTTATTGCATGTGTGTTCTTATACTAAAACCACAAGCCAATACTAGAGTCATTGCATGTTTGTTCTTATACTAAAACCACAAACCAGTACTAGAGTCATTGCATGTGTGTTCTTTTCCACAAACCACACATGGATCCACCAGTGGTCATTGCATGTGCGTTCTTTCCACAAACAACATATGGATCAACCAGAGTCATTGCATGTGTGTTTTTTCCACAAACCACACATGGATCAACCACTAGAGTCATTGCATGTTTGTTCTTATACTAAAACCACAAACCAACACTAGAGTCATTGCATGTGTGTTCCTTTCCACAAACCACACATGGATCCACCAGTCGTCTTATCGCATGTGTGTTATTTCCACAAACCACACATGGATCAACCACTAGTCACTGCATGTGTGTTCTTTCCACAAACTACACATGGATCAACCACTAGAGTCATTGCATGTTTGTTCTTATACTAAAACCACAAACCAACACTAGAGTCATTGCATGTGTGTTCTTCTCCACAAACCACACATGGATCCACCAGTGGTCATTGCATGTGTGTTCTTTCCACAAACCACACATGTGGACCGACTAGTGGTCATTGCATGTGTGTTATTTCCACAAACCACACATGGATCAACCACTAGAGTCATTGCATGTGTGTTATTTCCACAAACCACACATGGATCAACCACTAGAGTCATTGCATGTGTATTTCTTATACTAAAACCACAAACCAATACTAGAGTCATTGCATGTGTGTGCTTATACTAAAACCACAAACCAGTACTAGAGTCATTGCATGTGTGTTCTTTTCCACAAACCACACATGGATCCACCAGTGGTCATTGCATGTGTGTTCTTTCCACAAACCACATATGGATCAACGAGAGTCATTGCATGTGTGTTCTTTCCACAAACCACACATGGATCAACCACTAGAGTCATTGCATGTTTGTTCTTATACTAAAACCACAAACCAGCACTAGAGTCATTGCATGTGTGTTCTTTTCCACAAACCACACATGGATCCACCAGTGGTAATTGCATGTGTGTTATTTCCACAAACCACACATGGATCAACCACTAGAGTCATTGCATGTGTGTTCTTTCCACAAACCACACATGGATCAACCACTATCGTCATTGCATGTGTGTTCTTATACTAAAACCACAAACCAGTACAAGAGTCATTGCATGTGTGTTCTTTTCCACAAACCACACATGGATCCACCAGTGGTCATTGCATGTGTGTTCTTTCAACAAACCACACATGGATCAACCACTAGAGTCATTGCATGTGTGTTATTTCCACAAACAAACATGGATCAACCACTAGAGTCATTGCATGTGTGTTCTTTCCATAAACCACACATGGATCAACCACTAGAGTCATTGCATGTGTGTTCTTATACTAAAACGACAAACCAGTACTAGAGTCATTGCATGTGTGTTCTTTTCCACAAACCACACATGGATCCACCAGTGGTCATTGCATGTGTGTTCTTTCCACAAACCACACATGGATCAACCAGAGTCATTGCATGTGTGTTCTTTCCACAAACCACACATGGATCAACCACTAGAGTCATTGCATGTGTGTTATTTCCACAAAAAAACATGGATCAACCACTAGAGTCATTGCATGTGTGTTCTTATATACTAAAACCAAAATGGATCCACCAATGGTCATTGCATGTGTTTTCTTTCCACAAACCACACATGGATCAACCACTAGAGTCATTGCATGTGTGTTATTCCCACAAACCACACATGGATCAACCACTAGAGTCATTGCATGTGTGTTCTTATACTAAAACCACAAGCCAGTACTAGAGTCATTGCATGTTTGTTCTTATACTAAAACCACAAACCAGTACTAGAGTCATTGCATGTGTGTTCTTTTCCACAAACCACACATGGATCCACTAGTGTTCATTGCATGTGTGTTCTTTCCACAAACAACATATGGATCAACCAGAGTCATTGCATGTGTGTTCTTTCCACAAACCAGACATGGATCAACCACTAGAGTCATTGCATGTTTGTTCTTATACTAAAACCACAAACCAACACTAGAGTCATTGCATGTGTGTTCTTTTCCACAAACCACACGTGGATCCACCAGTCGTCTTATTGCATGTGTGTTCTTTCCACAAACCACCCATGGATCAACCACTAGAGTCATTGCATGTGTGTTCTTTCCACAAACCACATATGGATCAACCACTAGAGCCATTGCATGTGTGTTCTTATTATACTAAAACCAACACTAGAGTCATTGCATGTGTGTTATTTCCACAAACAAACATGGATCAACCACTAGAGTCATTGCATGTGTGTTCTTTTCCACAAACCACACATGGATCCACCAGTGGTCATTGCATGTGTGTTCTTTCCACAAACCACACATGGATCAACCACTAGAGTCATTGCATGTGTATTCTTATACTAAAACCACAAACCAGTACTAGAGTCATTGCATGTGTGTGCTTATACTAAAACCACAAACCAGTACTAGAGTCATTGCATGTGTGTTCTTTTCCACAAACCACACATGGATCCACCAGTGGTCATTGCATGTGTGTTCTTTCCACAAACCACGTATGGATCAACCAGAGTCATTGCATGTGTGTTCTTTCCACAAACCACACATGGATCAACCACTAGAGTCATTGCATGTTTGTTCTTATACTAAAACCACAAACCAGCACTAGAGTCATTGCATGTGTGTTCTTTCCCACAAACCACACATGGATCCACCAGTGGTAATTGCATGTGTGTTCTTTCCACAAACCACACATGGATCAACCACTAGAGTCATTGCATGTGTGTTCTTTCCACAAACCACACATGGATCAACCACTAGAGTCATTGCATGTGTGTTCTTATACTAAAACCACAAACCAGTACTAGAGTCAGTGCATGTGTGTTCTTTTCCACAAACCACACATGGATCCACCAGTGGTCATTGCATGTGTGTTCTTTCAACAAACCACACATGGATCAACTAGAGTCATTGCATGTGTGTTCTTTCCACAAACCACACATGGATCAACCACTAGAGTCATTGCATGTGTGTTCTTTTCCACAAAAACCACAAACCAGTACTAGAGTCATTGCATGTGTGTTCTTACACTAAAACCAACATGGATCCACCAGTGGTCATTGCATGTGTGTTATTTCCACAAACCACACATGGATCAACCACTAGAGTCATTGCATGTGTGTTCTTTCCACAAACAACACATGGATCAACCACTAGAGTCATTGCATGTTTGTTCTTATACTAAAACCACAAACCAACACCAGAGTCATTGCATGTGTGTTCTTTTCCACAAACCACACATGGATCCACCAGTGGTCATTGCATGTGTGTTCTTTCCACAAACCACACATGGATCAACCAGAGTCATTGCATGTGTGTTCTTTCCACAAACCACACATGGATCAACCACTAGAGTCATTGCATGTGTGTTATTTCCACAAACAAACATGGATCAACCACTAGAGTCATTGCATGTGTGTTCTTATACTAAAACCAAAATGGATCCACCAGTGGTCATTGCATGTGTGTTCTTTCCACAAACCACACATGGATCAACCACTAGAGTCATTGCATGTGTGTTATTTCCACAAACCACACATGGATCAACCACTAGAGTTATTGCATGTGTGTTCTTATACTAAAACCACAAGCCAATACTAGAGTCATTGCATGTTTGTTCTTATACTAAAACCACAAACCAGTACTAGAGTCATTGCATGTGTGTTCTTTTCCACAAACCACACATGGATCCACCAGTGGTCATTGCATGTGCGTTCTTTCCACAAACAACATATGGATCAACCAGAGTCATTGCATGTGTGTTTTTTCCACAAACCACACATGGATCAACCACTAGAGTCATTGCATGTTTGTTCTTATACTAAAACCACAAACCAACACTAGAGTCATTGCATGTGTGTTCCTTTCCACAAACCACACATGGATCCACCAGTCGTCTTATCGCATGTGTGTTATTTCCACAAACCACACATGGATCAACCACTAGTCACTGCATGTGTGTTCTTTCCACAAACTACACATGGATCAACCACTAGAGTCATTGCATGTTTGTTCTTATACTAAAACCACAAACCAACACTAGAGTCATTGCATGTGTGTTCTTCTCCACAAACCACACATGGATCCACCAGTGGTCATTGCATGTGTGTTCTTTCCACAAACCACACATGTGGACCGACTAGTGGTCATTGCATGTGTGTTATTTCCACAAACCACACATGGATCAACCACTAGAGTCATTGCATGTGTGTTATTTCCACAAACCACACATGGATCAACCACTAGAGTCATTGCATGTGTATTTCTTATACTAAAACCACAAACCAATACTAGAGTCATTGCATGTGTGTGCTTATACTAAAACCACAAACCAGTACTAGAGTCATTGCATGTGTGTTCTTTTCCACAAACCACACATGGATCCACCAGTGGTCATTGCATGTGTGTTCTTTCCACAAACCACATATGGATCAACGAGAGTCATTGCATGTGTGTTCTTTCCACAAACCACACATGGATCAACCACTAGAGTCATTGCATGTTTGTTCTTATACTAAAACCACAAACCAGCACTAGAGTCATTGCATGTGTGTTCTTTTCCACAAACCACACATGGATCCACCAGTGGTAATTGCATGTGTGTTATTTCCACAAACCACACATGGATCAACCACTAGAGTCATTGCATGTGTGTTCTTTCCACAAACCACACATGGATCAACCACTATCGTCATTGCATGTGTGTTCTTATACTAAAACCACAAACCAGTACAAGAGTCATTGCATGTGTGTTCTTTTCCACAAACCACACATGGATCCACCAGTGGTCATTGCATGTGTGTTCTTTCAACAAACCACACATGGATCAACCACTAGAGTCATTGCATGTGTGTTATTTCCACAAACAAACATGGATCAACCACTAGAGTCATTGCATGTGTGTTCTTTCCATAAACCACACATGGATCAACCACTAGAGTCATTGCATGTGTGTTCTTATACTAAAACGACAAACCAGTACTAGAGTCATTGCATGTGTGTTCTTTTCCACAAACCACACATGGATCCACCAGTGGTCATTGCATGTGTGTTCTTTCCACAAACCACACATGGATCAACCAGAGTCATTGCATGTGTGTTCTTTCCACAAACCACACATGGATCAACCACTAGAGTCATTGCATGTGTGTTATTTCCACAAAAAAACATGGATCAACCACTAGAGTCATTGCATGTGTGTTCTTATATACTAAAACCAAAATGGATCCACCAATGGTCATTGCATGTGTTTTCTTTCCACAAACCACACATGGATCAACCACTAGAGTCATTGCATGTGTGTTATTCCCACAAACCACACATGGATCAACCACTAGAGTCATTGCATGTGTGTTCTTATACTAAAACCACAAGCCAGTACTAGAGTCATTGCATGTTTGTTCTTATACTAAAACCACAAACCAGTACTAGAGTCATTGCATGTGTGTTCTTTTCCACAAACCACACATGGATCCACTAGTGGTCATTGCATGTGTGTTCTTTCCACAAACAACATATGGATCAACCAGAGTCATTGCATGTGTGTTCTTTCCACAAACCAGACATGGATCAACCACTAGAGTCATTGCATGTTTGTTCTTATACTAAAACCACAAACCAACACTAGAGTCATTGCATGTGTGTTCTTTTCCACAAACCACACGTGGATCCACCAGTCGTCTTATTGCATGTGTGTTCTTTCCACAAACCACCCATGGATCAACCACTAGAGTCATTGCATGTGTGTTCTTTCCACAAACCACATATGGATCAACCACTAGAGCCATTGCATGTGTGTTCTTATTATACTAAAACCAACACTAGAGTCATTGCATGTGTGTTATTTCCACAAACAAACATGGATCAACCACTAGAGTCATTGCATGTGTGTTCTTTTCCACAAACCACACATGGATCCACCAGTGGTCATTGCATGTGTGTTCTTTCCACAAACCACACATGGATCAACCACTAGAGTCATTGCATGTGTGTTCATTCCACAAACCACATATGCATCAACCACTAGAGTCATTGCATGTGTGTTCTTATACTAAAACCAACACTAGAGTCATTGCATGTGTGTTCTTTTCACAAACCACACATGGATCAACCACTAGAGTCATTGCATGTTTGTTCTTATACTAAAACCACAAACCAACACTAGAGTCATTGCATGTGTGTTATTTTCCACAAACCACACATGGATCCACCACTAGAGTCATTGCATGTGTGTTCTTTCCACAAACCACATATGGATCAACCACTAGAGTAATTGCATGTGTGTTCTTATTATACTAAAACCAACACTAGAGTCATTGCATGTGTGTTCTTTTCACAAACCACACATGGATCAACCACTAGAGTCATTGCATGTGTGTTATTTCCACAAACAAACATGGATCAACCAGTAGAGTCATTGCATGTGTGTTCTTTTCCACAAACCACACATGGATCCACCAGTGGTCATTGCTTGTGTGTTCTTTCCACAAACCACACATGGATCAACCACTAGAGTCATTGCATGTGTGTTCTTTGCACAAACCACACATGGACCAATAGAGTCGTTGCATGTGTGTTCTTATACTAAAACCACAAACCAGTACTAGAGTCATTGCATGTGTGTTCTTTTCCACAAACCACACATGGATCCACCAGTGGTCATTGCATGTGTGTTCTTTCCACAAACCACACATGGATCAACCAGAGTCATTGCATGTGTGTTCTTTCCACAAACCACACATGGATCAACCACTAGAGTCATTGCATGTGTGTTATTTCCACAAACAAACATGGATCAACCACTAGAGTCATTGCATGTGTGTTCTTATAAAACCAACATGGATCCACCAGTGGTGATTGCACGTGTGTTCTTTCCACAAACCACACATGGATCAACCACTAGAGTCATTGCATGGGTGTTATTTTCACAAAACACACATGGATCAACCACTAGAGTCATTGCATGTGTGTTCTTATACTAAAACCACAAACAAGAACTAGAGTCATTGCATGTTTGTTCTTATACTAAAACCACAAACCAGTACTAGAGTCATTGCATGTGTGTTATTTTCCACAAACCACACATGGATCCACCAGTGGTCATTGCATGTGTGTTCTTTCCACAAACAACATATGGATCCACCAGTGGTCATTGCATATGTGTTCTTTCCACAAACCACACATGGATCAACCACTAGAGTCATTGCATGTGTATTCTTTTCCACAAACCACACATGGATCCACCAGTGGTCATTGCATGTGTGTTCTTTCCACAAACCACACATGGATCAACCACTAGAGTCATTACATGTGTGTTCTTTCCACAAACCACACATGGATCAACCACTAGAGTCATTGCATGTGTGTTCTTATACTAAAACCACAAACCAGTACTAGAGTCATTGCATGTGTGTTCTTTTCCACAAACCACACATGGATCCACCAGTGGTCATTGCATGTGTGTTCTTTCCACAAACCACACATGGATCAACCAGAGTCATTGCATGTGTGTTCTTTCCACAAACCACACATGGATCAACCACTAGAGTCATTGCATGTGTGTTATTTCCACAAAAAACATGGATCAACCACTAGAGTCATTGCATGTGTGTTCTTATACTAAAACCAAAATGGATCCACCAGTGGTCATTGCATGTGTTTTCTTTCCACAAACCACACATGGATCAACCACTAGAGTCATTGCATGTGTGTTATTTCCACAAACCACACATGGATCAACCACTAGAGTCATTGCATGTGTGTTCTTATACTAAAACCTCAAGCCAGTACTAGAGTCATTGCATGTTTGTTCTTATACTAAAACCACAAACCAGTACTAGAGTCATTGCATGTGTGTTCTTTTCCACAAACCACACATGGATCCACTAGTGGTCATTGCATGTGTGTTCTTTCCACAAAAAACATATGGATCAACCAGAGTCATTGCATGTGTCTTCTTTCCACAAACCAGACATGGATCAACCACTAGAGTCATTGCATGTTTGTTCTTATACTAAAACCACAAACCAACACTAGAGTCATTGCATGTGTGTTCTTTTCCACAAACCACACGTGGATCCACCAGTCGTCTTATTGCATGTGTGTTATTTCCATAAAACCACCCATGGATCAACCACTAGAGTCATTGCATGTGTGTTCTTTCCACAAACCACATATGGATCAACCACTAGAGCCATTGCATGTGTGTTCTTATTATACTAAAACCAACACTAGAGTCATTGCATGTGTGTTCTTTTCACAAACCACACATGGATCAACCACTAGAGTCATTGCATGTGTGTTCTTTTCACAAACCACACATGGATCAACCACTAGAGTCATTGCATGTTTGTTCTTATACTAAAACCACAAACCAACACTAGAGTCATTGCATGTGTGTTCTTTTCCACAAACCACACGTGGATCCACCAGTCGTCTTATTGCATGTGTGTTATTTCCACAAACCACACATGGATCAACCACTAGAGTCATTGCATGTGTGTTCTTTCCACAAACCACATATGGATCAACCACGAGAGTCATTGCATGTGTGTTCTTATTATACTAAAACCAACACTAGAGTCATTGCATGTGTGTTCTTTTCACAAAGCACACATGGATCAACCACTAGAGTCATTGCACGTGTGTTATTTCCACTAACAAACATGGATCAACCACTAGAGTCATTGCATGTGTGTTCTTTTCCATAAACCACACATGGATCCACTAGTGGTCATTGCATGTGTGTTCTTTCCACAAACCACACATGGATCAACCACTAGAGTCATTGCATGTGTGTTCTTATACTAAAACCACAAACCAGTACTAGCGTCATTGCATGTGTGTTCTTTTCCACAAACCACACATGGATCCACCAGTGGTCATTGCGTGTGTGTTCTTTCAACAAACCACACATGGATCAACCAGAGTCATTGCATGTGTGTTCTTTCCACAAACCACACATGGATCAACCACTAGAGTCATTGCATGTGTGTTCTTTTCCACAAAAACCACAAACCAGTACTAGAGTCATTGCATGTGTGTTCTTACACTAAAACCAACATGGATCCACCAGTGGTCATTGCATGTGTGTTCTTTCCATAAACCACACATGGATCAACCACTAGAGTCATTGCATGTGTGTTCTTTCCACAAACCACACATGGATCAACCACTAGAGTCATTGCATGTTTGTTCTTATACTAAAACCACAAACCAACACTAGAGTCATTGCATGTGTCTTCTTTTCCACAAACCACACATGGATCCACCAGTGGTCATTGCATGTGTGTTCTTTCCACAAACCACACATGTGGACCCACCAATTGTCATTGCATGTGTGTTATTTCCACAAACCACACATGGATCAACCACTAGAGTCATTGCATGTGTATTCTTATACTAAAACCACAAACCAGTACTAGAGTCATTGCATGTGTGTGCTTATACTCAAACCACAAACCAGTACTAGAGTCATTGCATGTGTGTTCTTTTCCACAAACCACACATGGATCCACCAGTGGTCATTGCATGTGTGTTCTTTCCACAAACGACATATGGATCAACCAGAGTCATTGCATGTGTGTTCTTTCCACAAACCACACATGGATCAACCACTAGAGTCATTGCATGTTTGTTCTTATACTAAAACCACTAACCAGCACTAGAGTCATTGCATGTGTGTTCTTTTCCACAAACCACACATGGATCCACCAGTGGTAATTGCATGTGTGTTCTTTCCACAAACCACACATGGATCAACCACTAGAGTCATTGCATGTGTGTTCTTTCCACAAACCACACATGGATCAACCACTATCGTCATTGCATGTGTGTTCTTATACTAAAACCACAAACCAGTACTAGAGTCATTGCATGTGTGTTCTTTTCCACAAACCACGCATGGATCCACCAGTGGTCATTGCATGTGTGTTCTTTCCACAAACCACACATGGATCAACCAGAGTCATTGCATGTGTGTTCTTTCCACAAACCACACATGGTTCAACCACTAGAGTCATTGCATGTGTGTTATTTCCACAAACAAACATGGATCAACCACTAGAGTCATTGCATGTGTGTTCTTATACTAAAACCAACATGGATCCACCAGTGGTGATTGCATGTGTGTTCTTTCCACAAACCACACATGGATCAACCACTAGAGTCATTGCATGGATGTTATTTCCACAAAACACACATGGATCAACCACTAGAGTCATTGCATGTGTGTTCTTATACTAAAACCACAAACCAGAACTAGAGTCATTGCATGTTTGTTCTTATACTAAAACCACAAACCAGTACTAGAGTCATTGCATGTGTGTTATTTTCCACAAACCACACATGGATCCACCAGTGGTCATTGCATGTGTGTTCTTTGCACAAACAACATATGGATCTACCAGTGGTCATTGCATGTGTGTTCTTTCCACAAACCACACATGGATCAACAACTAGAGTCATTGCATGTGTGTTATTTCCACAAACAAACATGGATTAACCACTAGAGTCATTACATGTGTGTTCTTTTCCACAAACCACACATGGATCCACCAGTGGTCATTGCATGTGTGTTGTTTCCACAAACCACACATGGATCAACCACTAGAGTCATTGCATGTGTGTTCTTTCCACAAACCACACATGGATCAACCACTAGAGTCATTGCATGTGTGTTCTTATACTAAAACCACAAACCAGTACTAGAGTCATTGCATGTGTGTTCTTTTCCACAAACCACACATGGATCCACCAGTGGTCATTGCATGTGTGTTCTTTCCACAAACCACACATGGATCAACCAGAGTCATTGCATGTGTGTTCTTTCCACAAACCACACATGGATCAACCACTAGAGTCATTGCATGTGTGTTATTTCCACAAAAAAAGATGGATCAACCACTAGAGTCATTGCATGTGTGTTCTTATACTAAAACCAAAATGGATCCACCAGTGGTCATTGCATGTGTTTTCTTTCCACAAACCACACATGGATCAACCACTAGAGTCATTGCATGTGTGTTATTTCCACAAACCTCACATGGATCAACCACTAGAGTCATTGCATGTGTGTTCTTATACTAAAACCACAAGCCAGTACTAGAGTCATTGCATGTTTGTTCTTATACTAAAACCACAAACCAGTACTAGAGTCATTGCATGTGTGTTCTTTTCCACAAACCACACATGGATCCACTAGTGGTCATTGCATGCGTGTTCTTTCCACAAACAACATATGGATCAACCAGAGTCATTGCATGTGTGTTCTTTCCACAAACCAGACATGGATCAACCACTAGAGTCATTGCATGTTTGTTCTTATACAAAAACCACAAACCAACACTAGAGTCATTGCATGTGTGTTCTTTTCCACAAACCACAGGTGGATCCACCAGTCGTCTTATTGCATGTGTGTTATTTCCACAAACCACCCATGGATCAATCACTAGAGTCATTGCATGTGTGTTCTTTCCACAAACCACATATGGATCAACCACTAGAGCCATTGCATGTGTGTTCTTATTATACTAAAACCAACACTAGAGTCATTGCATGTGTGTTCTTTTCATAAACCACACATGGATCAACCACTAGAGTCATTGCATGTGTGTTCTTTTCACAAACCACACATGGATCAACCACTAGAGTCATTGCATGTTTGTTCTTATACTAAAACCACAAACCAACACTAGAGTCATTGCATGTGTGTTCTTTTCCACAAACCACACGTGGGTCCACCAGTCGTCTTATTGCATGTGTGTTATTTCCACAAACCACCCATGGATCAACCACTAGAGTCATTGCATGTGTGTTCTTTTCCATAAACCACACATGGATCCACTAGTGGTCATTACATGTGTGTTCTTTCCACAAACCACACATGGATCAACCACTAGAGTCATTGCATGTGTGTTCTTATACTAAAACCACAAACCAGTACTAGCGTCATTGCATGTGTGTTCTTTTCCACAAACCACACATGGATCCACCAGTGGTCATTGCGTGTGTGTTCTTTCAACAAACCACACATGGATCAACCAGAGTCATTGCATG
This sequence comes from Avena sativa, assembly GCA_916181665.1. Classification (NCBI taxonomy): domain Eukaryota; kingdom Viridiplantae; phylum Streptophyta; class Magnoliopsida; order Poales; family Poaceae; genus Avena; species Avena sativa. The sequence continues at coordinate 260,978,519 of OV702291.1, forward strand.
TGTGTTCTTTCCACAAACCACACATGGATCAACCACTAGAGTCATTGCATGTGTGTTCTTTTCCACAAAAACCACAAACCAGTACTAGAGTCATTGCATGTGTGTTCTTACACTAAAACCAACATGGATCCACCAGTGGTCATTGCATGTGTGTTCTTTCCATAAACCACACATGGATCAACCACTAGAGTCATTGCATGTGTGTTCTTTCCACAAACCACACATGGATCAACCACTAGAGTCATTGCATGTTTGTTCTTATACTAAAACCACAAACCAACACTAGAGTCATTGCATGTGTCTTCTTTTCCACAAACCACACATGGATCCACCAGTGGTCATTGCATGTGTGTTCTTTCCACAAACCACACATGTGGACCCACCAATTGTCATTGCATGTGTGTTATTTCCACAAACCACACATGGATCAACCACTAGAGTCATTGCATGTGTATTCTTATACTAAAACCACAAACCAGTACTAGAGTCATTGCATGTGTGTGCTTATACTCAAACCACAAACCAGTACTAGAGTCATTGCATGTGTGTTCTTTTCCACAAACCACACATGGATCCACCAGTGGTCATTGCATGTGTGTTCTTTCCACAAACGACATATGGATCAACCAGAGTCATTGCATGTGTGTTCTTTCCACAAACCACACATGGATCAACCACTAGAGTCATTGCATGTTTGTTCTTATACTAAAACCACTAACCAGCACTAGAGTCATTGCATGTGTGTTCTTTTCCACAAACCACACATGGATCCACCAGTGGTAATTGCATGTGTGTTCTTTCCACAAACCACACATGGATCAACCACTAGAGTCATTGCATGTGTGTTCTTTCCACAAACCACACATGGATCAACCACTATCGTCATTGCATGTGTGTTCTTATACTAAAACCACAAACCAGTACTAGAGTCATTGCATGTGTGTTCTTTTCCACAAACCACGCATGGATCCACCAGTGGTCATTGCATGTGTGTTCTTTCCACAAACCACACATGGATCAACCAGAGTCATTGCATGTGTGTTCTTTCCACAAACCACACATGGTTCAACCACTAGAGTCATTGCATGTGTGTTATTTCCACAAACAAACATGGATCAACCACTAGAGTCATTGCATGTGTGTTCTTATACTAAAACCAACATGGATCCACCAGTGGTGATTGCATGTGTGTTCTTTCCACAAACCACACATGGATCAACCACTAGAGTCATTGCATGGGTGTTATTTCCACAAAACACACATGGATCAACCACTAGAGTCATTGCATGTGTGTTCTTATACTAAAACCACAAACCAGAACTAGAGTCATTGCATGTTTGTTCTTATACTAAAACCACAAACCAGTACTAGAGTCATTGCATGTGTGTTATTTTCCACAAACCACACATGGATCCACCAGTGGTCATTGCATGTGTGTTCTTTGCACAAACAACATATGGATCCACCAGTGGTCATTGCATGTGTGTTTTTTCCACAAACCACACATGGATCAACAACTAGAGTCATTGCATGTGTGTTATTTCCACAAACAAACATGGATTAACCACTAGAGTCATTACATGTGTGTTCTTTTCCACAAACCACACATGGATCCACCAGTGGTCATTGCATGTGTGTTGTTTCCACAAACCACACATGGATCAACCACTAGAGTCATTGCATGTGTGTTCTTTCCACAAACCACACATGGATCAACCACTAGAGTCATTGCATGTGTGTTCTTATACTAAAACCACAAACCAGTACTAGAGTCATTGCATGTGTGTTCTTTTCCACAAACCACACATGGATCCACCAGTGGTCATTGCATGTGTGTTCTTTCCACAAACCACACATGGATCAACTAGAGTCATTGCATGTGTGTTCTTTCCACAAACCACACATGGATCAACCACTAGAGTCATTGCATGTGTGTTATTTCCACAAAAAAAGATGGATCAACCACTAGAGTCATTGCATGTGTGTTCTTATACTAAAACCAAAATGGATCCACCAGTGGTCATTGCATGTGTTTTCTTTCCACAAACCACACATGGATCAACCACTAGAGTCATTGCATGTGTGTTATTTCCACAAACCTCACATGGATCAACCACTAGAGTCATTGCATGTGTGTTCTTATACTAAAACCACAAGCCAGTACTAGAGTCATTGCATGTTTGTTCTTATACTAAAACCACAAACCAGTACTAGAGTCATTGCATGTGTGTTCTTTTCCACAAACCACACATGGATCCACTAGTGGTCATTGCATGCGTGTTCTTTCCACAAACAACATATGGATCAACCAGAGTCATTGCATGTGTGTTCTTTCCACAAACCAGACATGGATCAACCACTAGAGTCATTGCATGTTTGTTCTTATACTAAAACCACAAACCAACACTAGAGTCATTGCATGTGTGTTCTTTTCCACAAACCACAGGTGGATCCACCAGTCGTCTTATTGCATGTGTGTTATTTCCACAAACCACCCATGGATCAACCACTAGAGTCATTGCATGTGTGTTCTTTCCACAAATCACATATGGATCAACCACTAGAGCCATTGCATGTGTGTTCTTATTATACTAAAACCAACACTAGAGTCATTGCATGTGTGTTCTTTTCATAAACCACACATGGATCAACCACTAGAGTCATTGCATGTGTGTTCTTTTCACAAACCACACATGGATCAACCACTAGAGTCATTGCATGTTTGTTCTTATACTAAAACCACAAACCAACACTAGAGTCATTGCATGTGTGTTCTTTTCCACAAACCACACGTGGGTCCACCAGTCGTCTTATTGCATGTGTGTTATTTCCACAAACCACACATGGATCAACCACTAGAGTCATTGCATGTGTGTTCTTTCCACAAACCACATATGGATCAACCACTAGAGTCATTGCATGTGTGTTCTTATTATACTAAAACCAACACTAGAGTCATTGCATGTGTGTTCTTTTCACAAAGCACACATGGATCAACCACTAGAGTCATTGCACGTGTGTTATTTCCATTAACAAACATGGATCAACCACTAGAGTCATTGCATGTGTGTTCTTTTCCATAAACCACACATGGATCCACCAGTGGTCATTGCATGTGTGTTCTTTCCACAAACCACACATGGATCAACCACTAGAGTCATTGCATGTGTGTTCTTATACTAAAACCACAAACCAGTACTAGAGTCATTGCATGTGTGTTCTTTTCCACAAACCACACATGGATCCACCAGTGGTCATTGCGTGTGTGTTCTTTCAACAAACCACACATGGATCAACCAGAGTCACTGCATGTGTGTTCTTTCCACAAACCACACATGGATCAACCACTAGAGTCATTGCATGTGTGTTCTTTTCCACAAAAACCACAAACCAGTACTAGAGTCATTGCATGTGTGTTCTTACACTAAAACCAACATGTATCCACCAGTGGTCATTGCATGTGTGTTCTTTCCATAAACCACACATGGATCAACCACTAGAGTCATTGCATGTGTGTTCTTTCCACAAACCACACATGGATCAACCACTAGAGTCATTGCATGTTTGTTCTTATACTAAAACCACAAACCAACACTAGAGTCATTGCATGTGTGTTCTTTTCCACAAACCACACATGGATCCACCAGTGGTCATTGCATGTGTGTTCTTTCCACAAACCACACATGTGGACCCACCAATTGTCATTGCATGTGTGTTATTTCCACAAACCACACATGGATCAACCACTAGAGTCATTGCATGTGTATTCTTATACTAAAACCACAAACCAGTACTAGAGTCATTGCATGTGTGTGCTTATACTCAAACCACAAACCAGTACTAGAGTCATTGCATGTGTGTTCTTTTCCACAAACCACACATGGATCCACCAGTGGTCATTGCATGTGTGTTCTTTCCACAAACCACATATGGATCAACCAGAGTCATTGCATGTGTGTTCTTTCCACAAACCACGCATGGATCAACCACTAGAGTCATTGCATGTTTGTTCTTATACTAAAACCACAAACCAGCACTAGAGTCATTGCATGTGTGTTCTTTTCCACAAACCACACATGGATCCACCAGTGGTAATTGCATGTGTGTTCTTTCCACAAACCACACATGGATCAACCACTAGAGTCATTGCATGTGTGTTCTTTCCACAAACCACACATGGATCAACCACTATCGTCATTGCATGTGTGTTCTTATACTAAAACCACAAACCAGTACTAGAGTCATTGCATGTGTGTTCTTTTCCACAAACCACGCATGGATCCACCAGTGGTCATTGCATGTGTGTTCTTTCAACAAACCACACATGGATCAAACAGAGTCATTGCATGTGTGTTCTTTCCACGAACCACACATGGATCAACCACTAGAGTCATTGCATGTGTGTTATTTCCACAAACAAACATGGATCAACCACTAGAGTCATTGCATGTGTGTTCTTTTCCACAAAACACACATGGATCCACCAGTGGTGATTGCATGTGTGTTCTTTCCACAAACCACACATGGATCAACCACTAGAGTCATTGCATGTGTGTTCTTTCCACAAACAACACATGGATCAACCACTAGAGTCATTGCATGTTTGTTCTTATACTAAAACCACAAACCAACACTTGAGTCATTGCATGTTTGTTCTTATACTAAAACCACAAACCAGTACTAGAGTCATTCCATGTGTGTTATTTTCCACAAACCACACATGGATCCACCAGTGGTCATTGCATGTGTGTTCTTTCCACAAACAACATATGGATCCACCAGTGGTCATTGCATGTGTGTTCTTTCCACAAACCACACATGGATCAACAACTAGAGTCATTGCATGTGTGTTATTTCCACAAACAAACATGTGTTAACCACTAGAGTCATTACATGTGTGTTCTTTTCCACAAACCACACATGGATCCACCAGTGGTCATTGAATGTGTGTTGTTTCCACAAACCACACATGGATCAACCAATAGAGTCATTGCATGTGTGTTCTTTCCACAAACCACACATGGATCAACCACTAGAGTCATTGCATGTGTGTTCTTATACTAAAACCACAAACCAGTACTAGAGTCATTGCATGTGTGTTCTTTTCCACAAACCACACATGGATCCACCAGTGGTCATTGCATGTGTGTTCTTTCCACAAACCACACATGGATCAACCAGAGTCATTGCATGTGTGTTCTTTCCACAAACCACACATGGATCAACCACTAGAGTCATTGCATGTTTGTTCTTATACTAAAACCACAAACCAACACTAGAGTCATTGCATGTGTGTTCTTTTCCACAAACCACACATGGATCCACCAGTGGTCATTGCATGTGTGTTCTTTCCACAAACCACACATGTGGACCCACCAATTGTCATTGCATGTGTGTTCTTTCCACAAACCACACATGGATCAACCACTAGAGTCATTGCATGTGTGTTCTTATACTAAAACCACAAACCAGTACTAGAGTCATTGCATGTGTGTTCTTTTCCACAAACCACACATGGATCCACCAGTGGTCATTGCATGTGTGTTCTTTCCACAAACCACACATGGATCAACCAGAGTCATTGCATGTGTGTTCTTTCCACAAACCACACATGGATCAACCACTAGAGTCATTGCATGTGTGTTATTTCCACAAAAAAAGATGGATCAACCACTAGAGTCATTGCATGTGTGTTCTTATACTAAAACCAAAATGGATCCACCAGTGGTCATTGCATGTGTTTTCTTTCCACAAACCACACATGGATCAACCACTAGAGTCATTGCATGTGTGTTATTTCCACAAACCTCACATGGATCAACCACTAGAGTCATTGCATGTGTGTTCTTATACTAAAACCACAAGCCAGTACTAGAGTCATTGCATGTTTGTTCTTATACTAAAACCACAAACCAGTACTAGAGTCATTGCATGTGTGTTCTTTTCCACAAACCACACATGGATCCACTAGTGGTCATTGCATGCGTGTTCTTTCCACAAACAACATATGGATCAACCAGAGTCATTGCATGTGTGTTCTTTCCACAAACCAGACATGGATCAACCACTAGAGTCATTGCATGTTTGTTCTTATACAAAAACCACAAACCAACACTAGAGTCATTGCATGTGTGTTCTTTTCCACAAACCACAGGTGGATCCACCAGTCGTCTTATTGCATGTGTGTTATTTCCACAAACCACCCATGGATCAATCACTAGAGTCATTGCATGTGTGTTCTTTCCACAAACCACATATGGATCAACCACTAGAGCCATTGCATGTGTGTTCTTATTATACTAAAACCAACACTAGAGTCATTGCATGTGTGTTCTTTTCATAAACCACACATGGATCAACCACTAGAGTCATTGCATGTGTGTTCTTTTCACAAACCACACATGGATCAACCACTAGAGTCATTGCATGTTTGTTCTTATACTAAAACCACAAACCAACACTAGAGTCATTGCATGTGTGTTCTTTTCCACAAACCACACGTGGGTCCACCAGTCGTCTTATTGCATGTGTGTTATTTCCACAAACCACCCATGGATCAACCACTAGAGTCATTGCATGTGTGTTCTTTTCCATAAACCACACATGGATCCACTAGTGGTCATTACATGTGTGTTCTTTCCACAAACCACACATGGATCAACCACTAGAGTCATTGCATGTGTGTTCTTATACTAAAACCACAAACCAGTACTAGCGTCATTGCATGTGTGTTCTTTTCCACAAACCACACATGGATCCACCAGTGGTCATTGCGTGTGTGTTCTTTCAACAAACCACACATGGATCAACCAGAGTCATTGCATGTGTGTTCTTTCCACAAACCACACATGGATCAACCACTAGAGTCATTGCATGTGTGTTCTTTTCCACAAAAACCACAAACCAGTACTAGAGTCATTGCATGTGTGTTCTTACACTAAAACCAACATGGATCCACCAGTGGTCATTGCATGTGTGTTCTTTCCATAAACCACACATGGATCAACCACTAGAGTCATTGCATGTGTGTTCTTTCCACAAACCACACATGGATCAACCACTAGAGTCATTGCATGTTTGTTCTTATACTAAAACCACAAACCAACACTAGAGTCATTGCATGTGTCTTCTTTTCCACAAACCACACATGGATCCACCAGTGGTCATTGCATGTGTGTTCTTTCCACAAACCACACATGTGGACCCACCAATTGTCATTGCATGTGTGTTATTTCCACAAACCACACATGGATCAACCACTAGAGTCATTGCATGTGTATTCTTATACTAAAACCACAAACCAGTACTAGAGTCATTGCATGTGTGTGCTTATACTCAAACCACAAACCAGTACTAGAGTCATTGCATGTGTGTTCTTTTCCACAAACCACACATGGATCCACCAGTGGTCATTGCATGTGTGTTCTTTCCACAAACGACATATGGATCAACCAGAGTCATTGCATGTGTGTTCTTTCCACAAACCACACATGGATCAACCACTAGAGTCATTGCATGTTTGTTCTTATACTAAAACCACTAACCAGCACTAGAGTCATTGCATGTGTGTTCTTTTCCACAAACCACACATGGATCCACCAGTGGTAATTGCATGTGTGTTCTTTCCACAAACCACACATGGATCAACCACTAGAGTCATTGCATGTGTGTTCTTTCCACAAACCACACATGGATCAACCACTATCGTCATTGCATGTGTGTTCTTATACTAAAACCACAAACCAGTACTAGAGTCATTGCATGTGTGTTCTTTTCCACAAACCACGCATGGATCCACCAGTGGTCATTGCATGTGTGTTCTTTCCACAAACCACACATGGATCAACCAGAGTCATTGCATGTGTGTTCTTTCCACAAACCACACATGGTTCAACCACTAGAGTCATTGCATGTGTGTTATTTCCACAAACAAACATGGATCAACCACTAGAGTCATTGCATGTGTGTTCTTATACTAAAACCAACATGGATCCACCAGTGGTGATTGCATGTGTGTTCTTTCCACAAACCACACATGGATCAACCACTAGAGTCATTGCATGGGTGTTATTTCCACAAAACACACATGGATCAACCACTAGAGTCATTGCATGTGTGTTCTTATACTAAAACCACAAACCAGAACTAGAGTCATTGCATGTTTGTTCTTATACTAAAACCACAAACCAGTACTAGAGTCATTGCATGTGTGTTATTTTCCACAAACCACACATGGATCCACCAGTGGTCATTGCATGTGTGTTCTTTGCACAAACAACATATGGATCCACCAGTGGTCATTGCATGTGTGTTTTTTCCACAAACCACACATGGATCAACAACTAGAGTCATTGCATGTGTGTTATTTCCACAAACAAACATGGATTAACCACTAGAGTCATTACATGTGTGTTCTTTTCCACAAACCACACATGGATCCACCAGTGGTCATTGCATGTGTGTTGTTTCCACAAACCACACATGGATCAACCACTAGAGTCATTGCATGTGTGTTCTTTCCACAAACCACACATGGATCAACCACTAGAGTCATTGCATGTGTGTTCTTATACTAAAACCACAAACCAGTACTAGAGTCATTGCATGTGTGTTCTTTTCCACAAACCACACATGGATCCACCAGTGGTCATTGCATGTGTGTTCTTTCCACAAACCACACATGGATCAACTAGAGTCATTGCATGTGTGTTCTTTCCACAAACCACACATGGATCAACCACTAGAGTCATTGCATGTGTGTTATTTCCACAAAAAAAGATGGATCAACCACTAGAGTCATTGCATGTGTGTTCTTATACTAAAACCAAAATGGATCCACCAGTGGTCATTGCATGTGTTTTCTTTCCACAAACCACACATGGATCAACCACTAGAGTCATTGCATGTGTGTTATTTCCACAAACCTCACATGGATCAACCACTAGAGTCATTGCATGTGTGTTCTTATACTAAAACCACAAGCCAGTACTAGAGTCATTGCATGTTTGTTCTTATACTAAAACCACAAACCAGTACTAGAGTCATTGCATGTGTGTTCTTTTCCACAAACCACACATGGATCCACTAGTGGTCATTGCATGCGTGTTCTTTCCACAAACAACATATGGATCAACCAGAGTCATTGCATGTGTGTTCTTTCCACAAACCAGACATGGATCAACCACTAGAGTCATTGCATGTTTGTTCTTATACTAAAACCACAAACCAACACTAGAGTCATTGCATGTGTGTTCTTTTCCACAAACCACAGGTGGATCCACCAGTCGTCTTATTGCATGTGTGTTATTTCCACAAACCACCCATGGATCAACCACTAGAGTCATTGCATGTGTGTTCTTTCCACAAATCACATATGGATCAACCACTAGAGCCATTGCATGTGTGTTCTTATTATACTAAAACCAACACTAGAGTCATTGCATGTGTGTTCTTTTCATAAACCACACATGGATCAACCACTAGAGTCATTGCATGTGTGTTCTTTTCACAAACCACACATGGATCAACCACTAGAGTCATTGCATGTTTGTTCTTATACTAAAACCACAAACCAACACTAGAGTCATTGCATGTGTGTTCTTTTCCACAAACCACACGTGGGTCCACCAGTCGTCTTATTGCATGTGTGTTATTTCCACAAACCACACATGGATCAACCACTAGAGTCATTGCATGTGTGTTCTTTCCACAAACCACATATGGATCAACCACTAGAGTCATTGCATGTGTGTTCTTATTATACTAAAACCAACACTAGAGTCATTGCATGTGTGTTCTTTTCACAAAGCACACATGGATCAACCACTAGAGTCATTGCACGTGTGTTATTTCCATTAACAAACATGGATCAACCACTAGAGTCATTGCATGTGTGTTCTTTTCCATAAACCACACATGGATCCACCAGTGGTCATTGCATGTGTGTTCTTTCCACAAACCACACATGGATCAACCACTAGAGTCATTGCATGTGTGTTCTTATACTAAAACCACAAACCAGTACTAGAGTCATTGCATGTGTGTTCTTTTCCACAAACCACACATGGATCCACCAGTGGTCATTGCGTGTGTGTTCTTTCAACAAACCACACATGGATCAACCAGAGTCACTGCATGTGTGTTCTTTCCACAAACCACACATGGATCAACCACTAGAGTCATTGCATGTGTGTTCTTTTCCACAAAAACCACAAACCAGTACTAGAGTCATTGCATGTGTGTTCTTACACTAAAACCAACATGTATCCACCAGTGGTCATTGCATGTGTGTTCTTTCCATAAACCACACATGGATCAACCACTAGAGTCATTGCATGTGTGTTCTTTCCACAAACCACACATGGATCAACCACTAGAGTCATTGCATGTTTGTTCTTATACTAAAACCACAAACCAACACTAGAGTCATTGCATGTGTGTTCTTTTCCACAAACCACACATGGATCCACCAGTGGTCATTGCATGTGTGTTCTTTCCACAAACCACACATGTGGACCCACCAATTGTCATTGCATGTGTGTTATTTCCACAAACCACACATGGATCAACCACTAGAGTCATTGCATGTGTATTCTTATACTAAAACCACAAACCAGTACTAGAGTCATTGCATGTGTGTGCTTATACTCAAACCACAAACCAGTACTAGAGTCATTGCATGTGTGTTCTTTTCCACAAACCACACATGGATCCACCAGTGGTCATTGCATGTGTGTTCTTTCCACAAACCACATATGGATCAACCAGAGTCATTGCATGTGTGTTCTTTCCACAAACCACGCATGGATCAACCACTAGAGTCATTGCATGTTTGTTCTTATACTAAAACCACAAACCAGCACTAGAGTCATTGCATGTGTGTTCTTTTCCACAAACCACACATGGATCCACCAGTGGTAATTGCATGTGTGTTCTTTCCACAAACCACACATGGATCAACCACTAGAGTCATTGCATGTGTGTTCTTTCCACAAACCACACATGGATCAACCACTATCGTCATTGCATGTGTGTTCTTATACTAAAACCACAAACCAGTACTAGAGTCATTGCATGTGTGTTCTTTTCCACAAACCACGCATGGATCCACCAGTGGTCATTGCATGTGTGTTCTTTCAACAAACCACACATGGATCAAACAGAGTCATTGCATGTGTGTTCTTTCCACGAACCACACATGGATCAACCACTAGAGTCATTGCATGTGTGTTATTTCCACAAACAAACATGGATCAACCACTAGAGTCATTGCATGTGTGTTCTTTTCCACAAAACACACATGGATCCACCAGTGGTGATTGCATGTGTGTTCTTTCCACAAACCACACATGGATCAACCACTAGAGTCATTGCATGTGTGTTCTTTCCACAAACAACACATGGATCAACCACTAGAGTCATTGCATGTTTGTTCTTATACTAAAACCACAAACCAACACTTGAGTCATTGCATGTTTGTTCTTATACTAAAACCACAAACCAGTACTAGAGTCATTCCATGTGTGTTATTTTCCACAAACCACACATGGATCCACCAGTGGTCATTGCATGTGTGTTCTTTCCACAAACAACATATGGATCCACCAGTGGTCATTGCATGTGTGTTCTTTCCACAAACCACACATGGATCAACAACTAGAGTCATTGCATGTGTGTTATTTCCACAAACAAACATGTGTTAACCACTAGAGTCATTACATGTGTGTTCTTTTCCACAAACCACACATGGATCCACCAGTGGTCATTGCATGTGTGTTGTTTCCACAAACCACACATGGATCAACCAATAGAGTCATTGCATGTGTGTTCTTTCCACAAACCACACATGGATCAACCACTAGAGTCATTGCATGTGTGTTCTTATACTAAAACCACAAACCAGTACTAGAGTCATTGCATGTGTGTTCTTTTCCACAAACCACACATGGATCCACCAGTGGTCATTGCATGTGTGTTCTTTCCACAAACCACACATGGATCAACCAGAGTCATTGCATGTGTGTTCTTTCCACAAACCACACATGGATCAACCACTAGAGTCATTGCATGTTTGTTCTTATACTAAAACCACAAACCAACACTAGAGTCATTGCATGTGTGTTCTTTTCCACAAACCACACATGGATCCACCAGTGGTCATTGCATGTGTGTTCTTTCCACAAACCACACATGTGGACCCACCAATTGTCATTGCATGTGTGTTATTTCCACAAACCACACATGGATCAACCACTAGAGTCATTGCATGTGTATTCTTATACTAAAACCACAAACCAGTACTAGAGTCATTGCATGTGTGTGCTTATACTCAAACCACAAACCAGTACTAGAGTCATTGCATGTGTGTTCTTTTCCACAAACCACACATGGATCCACCAGTGGTCATTGCATGTGTGTTCTTTCCACAAACCACACATGTGGACCGACTAGTGGTCATTGCATGTGTGTTATTTCCACAAACCACACATGGATCAACCACTAGAGTCATTGCATGTGTGTTCTTTCCACAAACCACATATGCATCAACCACTAGAGTCATTGCATGTGTGTTCTTATACTAAAACCAACACTAGAGTCATTGCATGTGTGTTCTTTTCACAAACCACACATGGATCAACCACTAGAGTCATTGCATGTTTGTTCTTATACTAAAACCACAAACCAACACTAGAGTCATTGCATGTGTGTTCTTTTCCACAAAACACACATGGATCTACCACTAGAGTCATTGCATGTGTGTTCTTTCCAAAAACCACTTATGGATAAACAAAGTCATTGCATGTGTGTTCCTTCCACAAACCACACATGTGGACCCACCAGTAGTCACTGCATGTGTGTTCTTTCCACAAACCACACATGTGGACCCACCAGTAGTCATTGCATGTGTGTTATTTCCACAAACCACACATGGATCAACCACTAGGGTCATTGCATGTGTGTTCTTTCCACAAACCACATATGGATCAACCACTAGAGTCATTGCATGTGTGTTCTTATTCTTCTAAAACCAACACTAGAGTCATTGCATGTGTGTTCTTTCCACAAACCACACATGGATCAACCAGAGTCATTGCATGTGTGTTATTTCCACAAACCACACATGGATCAACCACTAGAGTCATTGCATGTGTGTTATTTCCACAAACAAACATGGATCAACCACTAGAGTCATTGCGTGTGTGTTCTTATACTAAAACCAACATGGATCCACTAGTGGTGATTGCGTGTGTGTTCTTTCCACAAACCACACATGGATCAACCACTAGAGTCATTGCATGGGTGTTATTTCCACAAAACACACATGGATCAACCACTAGAGTCATTGCATGTGTGTTCTTATACTAAAACCACAAACCAGTACTAGAGTCATTGCATGTTTGTTCTTATACTAAAACCACAAACCAGTACTAGAGTCATTGCATGTGTGTTATTTTCCACAAACCGCACATGGATCCACCAGTGGTCATTGCATGTGTGTTCTTTTAACAAACAACATATGGATCCACCAGTGGTCATTGCATGTGTGTTCTTTCCACAAACCACACATGGATCAACCACTAGAGTCATTGCATGTGTGTTATTTCCACAAACAAACATGGATTAACCACTAGAGTCATTACATGTGTGTTCTTTTCCACAAACCACACATGGATCCACCAGTGGTCATTGCATGTGTGTTCTTTCCACAAACCACACATGGATCAACCACTGGAGTCATTGCATGTGTGTTCTTTCCACAAACCACACATGGATCAACCACTAGAGTCATTGCATGTGTGTTCTTATACTAAAACCACAAACCAGTACTAGAGTCATTGCATGTGTGTTCTTTTCCACAAACCAAACATGGATCCACCAGTGGTCATTGCATGTGTGTTCTTTCCACAAACCACACATGGATCAACCAGAGTCATTGCATGTGTGTTCTTTCCACAAACCACACATGGATCAACCACTAGAGTCATTGCATGTTTGTTCTTATACTAAAACCACAAACCAACACTAGAGTCATTGCATGTGTGTTCTTTTCCACAAACCACACGTGGATCCACCAGTCGTCTTATTGCATGTGTGTTATTTCCATAAAACCACCCATGGATCAACCACTAGAGTCATTGCATGTGTGTTCTTTCCACAAACCACATATGGATCAACCACTAGAGCCATTGCATGTGTGTTCTTATTATACTAAAACCAACACTAGAGTCATTGCATGTGTGTTCTTTTCACAAACCACACATGGATCAACCACTAGAGTCATTGCATGTGTGTTCTTTTCACAAACCACACATGGATCAACCACTAGAGTCATTGCATGTTTGTTCTTATACTAAAACCACAAACCAACACTAGAGTCATTGCATGTGTGTTCTTTTCCACAAACCACACGTGGATCCACCAGTCGTCTTATTGCATGTGTGTTATTTCCACAAACCACACATGGATCAACCACTAGAGTCATTGCATGTGTGTTCTTTCCACAAACCACATATGGATCAACCACTAGAGTCATTGCATGTGTGTTCTTATTATACTAAAACCAACACTAGAGTCATTGCATGTGTGTTCTTTTCACAAAGCACACATGGATCAACCACTAGAGTCATTGCACGTGTGTTATTTCCACTAACAAACATGGATCAACCACTAGAGTCATTGCATGTGTGTTCTTTTCCATAAACCACACATGGATCCACTAGTGGTCATTGCATGTGTGTTCTTTCCACAAACCACACATGGATCAACCACTAGAGTCATTGCATGTGTGTTCTTATACTAAAACCACAAACCAGTACTAGCGTCATTGCATGTGTGTTCTTTTCCACAAACCACACATGGATCCACCAGTGGTCATTGCGTGTGTGTTCTTTCAACAAACCACACATGGATCAACCAGAGTCATTGCATGTGTGTTCTTTCCATAAACCACACATGGATCAACCACTAGAGTCATTGCATGTGTGTTCTTTTCCACAAAAACCACAAACCAGTACTAGAGTCATTGCATGTGTGTTCTTACACTAAAACCAACATGGATCCACCAGTGGTCATTGCATGTGTGTTCTTTCCATAAACCACACATGGATCAACCACTAGAGTCATTGCATGTGTGTTCTTTCCACAAACCACACATGGATCAACCACTAGAGTCATTGCATGTTTGTTCTTATACTAAAACCACAAACCAACACTAGAGTCATTGCATGTGTCTTCTTTTCCACAAACCACACATGGATCCACCAGTGGTCATTGCATGTGTGTTCTTTCCACAAACCACACATGTGGACCCACCAATTGTCATTGCATGTGTGTTATTTCCACAAACCACACATGGATCAACCACTAGAGTCATTGCATGTGTATTCTTATACTAAAACCACAAACCAGTACTAGAGTCATTGCATGTGTGTGCTTATACTCAAACCACAAACCAGTACTAGAGTCATTGCATGTGTGTTCTTTTCCACAAACCACACATGGATCCACCAGTGGTCATTGCATGTGTGTTCTTTCCACAAACGACATATGGATCAACCAGAGTCATTGCATGTGTGTTCTTTCCACAAACCACACATGGATCAACCACTAGAGTCATTGCATGTTTGTTCTTATACTAAAACCACTAACCAGCACTAGAGTCATTGCATGTGTGTTCTTTTCCACAAACCACACATGGATCCACCAGTGGTAATTGCATGTGTGTTCTTTCCACAAACCACACATGGATCAACCACTAGAGTCATTGCATGTGTGTTCTTTCCACAAACCACACATGGATCAACCACTATCGTCATTGCATGTGTGTTCTTATACTAAAACCACAAACCAGTACTAGAGTCATTGCATGTGTGTTCTTTTCCACAAACCACGCATGGATCCACCAGTGGTCATTGCATGTGTGTTCTTTCCACAAACCACACATGGATCAACCAGAGTCATTGCATGTGTGTTCTTATACTAAAACCAACACTAGAGTCATTGCATGTGTGTTCTTTTCACAAACCACACATGGATCAACCACTAGAGTCATTGCATGTTTGTTCTTATACTAAAACCACAAACCAACACTAGAGTCATTGCATGTGTGTTCTTTTCCACAAAACACACATGGATCTACCACTAGAGTCATTGCATGTGTGTTCTTTCCAAAAACCACTTATGGATAAACAAAGTCATTGCATGTGTGTTCCTTCCACAAACCACACATGTGGACCCACCAGTAGTCACTGCATGTGTGTTCTTTCCACAAACCACACATGTGGACCCACCAGTAGTCATTGCATGTGTGTTATTTCCACAAACCACACATGGATCAACCACTAGGGTCATTGCATGTGTGTTCTTTCCACAAACCACATATGGATCAACCACTAGAGTCATTGCATGTGTGTTCTTATTCTTCTAAAACCAACACTAGAGTCATTGCATGTGTGTTCTTTCCACAAACCACACATGGATCAACCAGAGTCATTGCATGTGTGTTATTTCCACAAACCACACATGGATCAACCACTAGAGTCATTGCATGTGTGTTATTTCCACAAACAAACATGGATCAACCACTAGAGTCATTGCGTGTGTGTTCTTATACTAAAACCAACATGGATCCACTAGTGGTGATTGCGTGTGTGTTCTTTCCACAAACCACACATGGATCAACCACTAGAGTCATTGCATGGGTGTTATTTCCACAAAACACACATGGATCAACCACTAGAGTCATTGCATGTGTGTTCTTATACTAAAACCACAAACCAGTACTAGAGTCATTGCATGTTTGTTCTTATACTAAAACCACAAACCAGTACTAGAGTCATTGCATGTGTGTTATTTTCCACAAACCGCACATGGATCCACCAGTGGTCATTGCATGTGTGTTCTTTTAACAAACAACATATGGATCCACCAGTGGTCATTGCATGTGTGTTCTTTCCACAAACCACACATGGATCAACCACTAGAGTCATTGCATGTGTGTTATTTCCACAAACAAACATGGATTAACCACTAGAGTCATTACATGTGTGTTCTTTTCCACAAACCACACATGGATCCACCAGTGGTCATTGCATGTGTGTTCTTTCCACAAACCACACATGGATCAACCACTGGAGTCATTGCATGTGTGTTCTTTCCACAAACCACACATGGATCAACCACTAGAGTCATTGCATGTGTGTTCTTATACTAAAACCACAAACCAGTACTAGAGTCATTGCATGTGTGTTCTTTTCCACAAACCAAACATGGATCCACCAGTGGTCATTGCATGTGTGTTCTTTCCACAAACCACACATGGATCAACCAGAGTCATTGCATGTGTGTTCTTTCCACAAACCACACATGGATCAACCACTAGAGTCATTGCATGTTTGTTCTTATACTAAAACCACAAACCAACACTAGAGTCATTGCATGTGTGTTCTTTTCCACAAACCACACGTGGATCCACCAGTCGTCTTATTGCATGTGTGTTATTTCCATAAAACCACCCATGGATCAACCACTAGAGTCATTGCATGTGTGTTCTTTCCACAAACCACATATGGATCAACCACTAGAGCCATTGCATGTGTGTTCTTATTATACTAAAACCAACACTAGAGTCATTGCATGTGTGTTCTTTTCACAAACCACACATGGATCAACCACTAGAGTCATTGCATGTGTGTTCTTTTCACAAACCACACATGGATCAACCACTAGAGTCATTGCATGTTTGTTCTTATACTAAAACCACAAACCAACACTAGAGTCATTGCATGTGTGTTCTTTTCCACAAACCACACGTGGATCCACCAGTCGTCTTATTGCATGTGTGTTATTTCCACAAACCACACATGGATCAACCATTAGAGTCATTGCATGTGTGTTCTTTCCACAAACCACATATGGATCAACCACTAGAGTCATTGCATGTGTGTTCTTATTATACTAAAACCAACACTAGAGTCATTGCATGTGTGTTCTTTTCACAAAGCACACATGGATCAACCACTAGAGTCATTGCACGTGTGTTATTTCCACTAACAAACATGGATCAACCACTAGAGTCATTGCATGTGTGTTCTTTTCCATAAACCACACATGGATCCACTAGTGGTCATTGCATGTGTGTTCTTTCCACAAACCACACATGGATCAACCACTAGAGTCATTGCATGTGTGTTCTTATACTAAAACCACAAACCAGTACTAGCGTCATTGCATGTGTGTTCTTTTCCACAAACCACACATGGATCCACCAGTGGTCATTGCGTGTGTGTTCTTTCAACAAACCACACATGGATCAACCAGAGTCATTGCATGTGTGTTCTTTCCACAAACCACACATGGATCAACCACTAGAGTCATTGCATGTGTGTTCTTTTCCACAAAAACCACAAACCAGTACTAGAGTCATTGCATGTGTGTTCTTACACTAAAACCAACATGGATCCACCAGTGGTCATTGCATGTGTGTTCTTTCCATAAACCACACATGGATCAACCACTAGAGTCATTGCATGTGTGTTCTTTCCACAAACCACACATGGATCAACCACTAGAGTCATTGCATGTTTGTTCTTATACTAAAACCACAAACCAACACTAGAGTCATTGCATGTGTCTTCTTTTCCACAAACCACACATGGATCCACCAGTGGTCATTGCATGTGTGTTCTTTCCACAAACCACACATGTGGACCCACCAATTGTCATTGCATGTGTGTTATTTCCACAAACCACACATGGATCAACCACTAGAGTCATTGCATGTGTATTCTTATACTAAAACCACAAACCAGTACTAGAGTCATTGCATGTGTGTGCTTATACTCAAACCACAAACCAGTACTAGAGTCATTGCATGTGTGTTCTTTTCCACAAACCACACATGGATCCACCAGTGGTCATTGCATGTGTGTTCTTTCCACAAACGACATATGGATCAACCAGAGTCATTGCATGTGTGTTCTTTCCACAAACCACACATGGATCAACCATTAGAGTCATTGCATGTGTGTTCTTTCCACAAACCACATATGGATCAACCACTAGAGTCATTGCATGTGTGTTCTTATTATACTAAAACCAACACTAGAGTCATTGCATGTGTGTTCTTTTCACAAAGCACACATGGATCAACCACTAGAGTCATTGCACGTGTGTTATTTCCACTAACAAACATGGATCAACCACTAGAGTCATTGCATGTGTGTTCTTTTCCATAAACCACACATGGATCCACTAGTGGTCATTGCATGTGTGTTCTTTCCACAAACCACACATGGATCAACCACTAGAGTCATTGCATGTGTGTTCTTATACTAAAACCACAAACCAGTACTAGCGTCATTGCATGTGTGTTCTTTTCCACAAACCACACATGGATCCACCAGTGGTCATTGCGTGTGTGTTCTTTCAACAAACCACACATGGATCAACCAGAGTCATTGCATGTGTGTTCTTTCCACAAACCACACATGGATCAACCACTAGAGTCATTGCATGTGTGTTCTTTTCCACAAAAACCACAAACCAGTACTAGAGTCATTGCATGTGTGTTCTTACACTAAAACCAACATGGATCCACCAGTGGTCATTGCATGTGTGTTCTTTCCATAAACCACACATGGATCAACCACTAGAGTCATTGCATGTGTGTTCTTTCCACAAACCACACATGGATCAACCACTAGAGTCATTGCATGTTTGTTCTTATACTAAAACCACAAACCAACACTAGAGTCATTGCATGTGTCTTCTTTTCCACAAACCACACATGGATCCACCAGTGGTCATTGCATGTGTGTTCTTTCCACAAACCACACATGTGGACCCACCAATTGTCATTGCATGTGTGTTATTTCCACAAACCACACATGGATCAACCACTAGAGTCATTGCATGTGTATTCTTATACTAAAACCACAAACCAGTACTAGAGTCATTGCATGTGTGTGCTTATACTCAAACCACAAACCAGTACTAGAGTCATTGCATGTGTGTTCTTTTCCACAAACCACACATGGATCCACCAGTGGTCATTGCATGTGTGTTCTTTCCACAAACGACATATGGATCAACCAGAGTCATTGCATGTGTGTTCTTTCCACAAACCACACATGGATCAACCACTAGAGTCATTGCATGTTTGTTCTTATACTAAAACCACTAACCAGCACTAGAGTCATTGCATGTGTGTTCTTTTCCACAAACCACACATGGATCCACCAGTGGTAATTGCATGTGCGTTCTTTCCACAAACCACACATGGATCAACCACTAGAGTCATTGCATGTGTGTTCTTTCCACAAACCACACATGGATCAACCACTATCGTCATTGCATGTGTGTTCTTATACTAAAACCACAAACCAGTACTAGAGTCATTGCATGTGTGTTCTTTTCCACAAACCACGCATGGATCCACCAGTGGTCATTGCATGTGTGTTCTTTCCACAAACCACACATGGATCAACCAGAGTCATTGCATGTGTGTTCTTTCCACAAACCACACATGGTTCAACCACTAGAGTCATTGCATGTGTGTTATTTCCACAAACAAACATGGATCAACCACTAGAGTCATTGCATGTGTGTTCTTATACTAAAACCAACATGGATCCACCAGTGGTGATTGCATGTGTGTTCTTTCCACAAACCACACATGGATCAACCACTAGAGTCATTGCATGGGTGTTATTTCCACAAAACACACATGGATCAACCACTAGAGTCATTGCATGTGTGTTCTTATACTAAACCACAAACCAGAACTAGAGTCATTGCATGTTTGTTCTTATACTAAAACCACAAACCAGTACTAGAGTCATTGCATGTGTGTTCTTTTCCACAAACCACACATGGATCCACCAGTGGTCATTGCATGTGTGTTCTTTGCACAAACAACATATGGATCCACCAGTGGTCATTGCATGTGTGTTCTTTCCACAAACCACACATGGATCAACAACTATTGTCATTGCATGTGTGTTATTTCCACAAACAAACATGGATTAACCACTAGAGTCATTACATGTGTGTTCTTTTCCACAAACCACACATGGATCCACCAGTGGTCATTGCATGTGTGTTGTTTCCACAAACCACACATGGATCAACCACTAGAGTCATTGCATGTGTGTTCTTTCCACAAACCACACATGGATCAACCACTAGAGTCATTGCATGTGTGTTCTTATACTAAAACCACAAACCAGTACTAGAGTCATTGCATGTGTGTTCTTTTCCACAAACCACACATGGATCCACCAGTGGTCATTGCATGTGTGTTCTTTCCACAAACCACACATGGATCAACCAGAGTCATTGCATGTGTGTTCTTTCCACAAACCACACATGGATCAACCACTAGAGTCATTGCATGTGTGTTATTTCCACAAAAAAAGATGGATCAACCACTAGAGTCATTGCATGTGTGTTCTTATACTAAAACCAAAATGGATCCACCAGTGGTCATTGCATGTGTTTTCTTTCCACAAACCACACATGGATCAACCACTAGAGTCATTGCATGTGTGTTATTTCCACAAACCTCACATGGATCAACCACTAGAGTCATTGCATGTGTGTTCTTATACTAAAACCACAAGCCAGTACTAGAGTCATTGCATGTTTGTTCTTATACTAAAACCACAAACCAGTACTAGAGTCATTGCATGTGTGTTCTTTTCCACAAACCACACATGGATCCACTAGTGGTCATTGCATGCGTGTTCTTTCCACAAACAACATATGGATCAACCAGAGTCATTGCATGTGTGTTCTTTCCACAAACCAGACATGGATCAACCACTAGAGTCATTGCATGTTTGTTCTTATACTAAAACCACAAACCAACACTAGAGTCATTGCATGTGTGTTCTTTTCCACAAACCACAGGTGGATCCACCAGTCGTCTTATTGCATGTGTGTTATTTCCACAAACCACCCATGGATCAACCACTAGAGTCATTGCATGTGTGTTCTTTCCACAAACCACATATGGATCAACCACTAGAGCCATTGCATGTGTGTTCTTATTATACTAAAACCAACACTAGAGTCATTGCATGTGTGTTCTTTTCATAAACCACACATGGATCAACCACTAGAGTCATTGCATGTGTGTTCTTTTCACAAACCACACATGGATCAACCACTAGAGTCATTGCATGTTTGTTCTTATACTAAAACCACAAACCAACACTAGAGTCATTGCATGTGTGTTCTTTTCCACAAACCACACGTGGGTCCACCAGTCGTCTTATTGCATGTGTGTTATTTCCACAAACCACACATGGATCAACCACTAGAGTCATTGCATGTGTGTTCTTTCCACAAACCACATATGGATCAACCACTAGAGTCATTGCATGTGTGTTCTTATTATACTAAAACCAACACTAGAGTCATTGCATGTGTGTTCTTTTCACAAAGCACACATGGATCAACCACTAGAGTCATTGCACGTGTGTTATTTCCATTAACAAACATGGATCAACCACTAGAGTCATTGCATGTGTGTTCTTTTCCATAAACCACACATGGATCCACCAGTGGTCATTGCATGTGTGTTCTTTCCACAAACCACACATGGATCAACCACTAGAGTCATTGCATGTGTGTTCTTATACTAAAACCACAAACCAGTACTAGAGTCATTGCATGTGTGTTCTTTTCCACAAACCACACATGGATCCACCAGTGGTCATTGCGTGTGTGTTCTTTCAACAAACCACACATGGATCAACCAGAGTCACTGCATGTGTGTTCTTTCCACAAACCACACATGGATCAACCACTAGAGACATTGCATGTGTGTTCTTTTCCACAAAAACCACAAACCAGTACTAGAGTCATTGCATGTGTGTTCTTACACTAAAACCAACATGTATCCACCAGTGGTCATTGCATGTGTGTTCTTTCCATAAACCACACATGGATCAACCACTAGAGTCATTGCATGTGTGTTCTTTCCACAAACCACACATGGATCAACCACTAGAGTCATTGCATGTTTGTTCTTATACTAAAACCACAAACCAACACTAGAGTCATTGCATGTGTGTTCTTTTCCACAAACCACACATGGATCCACCAGTGGTCATTGCATGTGTGTTCTTTCCACAAACCACACATGTGGACCCACCAATTGTCATTGCATGTGTGTTATTTCCACAAACCACACATGGATCAACCACTATCGTCATTGCATGTGTGTTCTTATACTAAAACCACAAACCAGTACTAGAGTCATTGCATGTGTGTTCTTTTCCACAAACCACGCATGGATCCACTAGTGGTCATTGCATGTGTGTTCTTTCAACAAACCACACATGGATCAAACAGAGTCATTGCATGTGTGTTCTTTCCACGAACCACACATGGATCAACCACTAGAGTCATTGCATGTGTGTTATTTCCACAAACAAACATGGATCAACCACTAGAGTCATTGCATGTGTGTTCTTTTCCACAAACCACACATGGATCCACCAGTGGTGATTGCATGTGTGTTCTTTCCACAAACCACACATGGATCAACCACTAGAGTCATTGCATGTGTGTTCTTTCCACAAACAACACATGGATCAACCACTAGAGTCATTGCATGTTTGTTCTTATACTAAAACCACAAACCAACACTTGAGTCATTGCATGTTTGTTCTTATACTAAAACCACAAACCAGTACTAGAGTCATTCCATGTGTGTTATTTTCCACAAACCACACATGGATCCACCAGTGGTCATTGCATGTGTGTTCTTTCCACAAACAACATATGGATCCACCAGTGGTCATTGCCTGTGTGTTCTTTCCACAAACCACACATGGATCAACAACTAGAGTCATTGCATGTGTGTTATTTCCACAAACAAACATGGATTAACCACTAGAGTCATTACATGTGTGTTCTTTTCCACAAACCACACATGGATCCACCAGTGGTCATTGCATGTGTGTTGTTTCCACAAACCACACATGGATCAACCAATAGAGTCATTGCATGTGTGTTCTTTCCACAAACCACACATGGATCAACCACTAGAGTCATTGCATGTGTGTTCTTATACTAAAACCACAAACCAGTACTAGAGTCATTGCATGTGTGTTCTTTTCCACAAACCACACATGGATCCACCAGTGGTCATTGCATGTGTGTTCTTTCCACAAACCACACATGGATCAACCAGAGTCATTGCATGTGTGTTCTTTCCACAAACCACACATGGATCAACCACTAGAGTCATTGCATGTTTGTTCTTATACTAAAACCACAAACCAACACTAGAGTCATTGCATGTGTGTTCTTTTCCACAAACCACACATGGATCCACCAGTGGTCATTGCATGTGTGTTCTTTCCACAAACCACACATGTGGACCCACCAATTGTCATTGCATGTGTGTTATTTCCACAAACCACACATGGATCAACCACTAGAGTCATTGCATGTGTATTCTTATACTAAAACCACAAACCAGTACTAGAGTCATTGCATGTGTGTGCTTATACTCAAACCACAAACCAGTACTAGAGTCATTGCATGTGTGTTCTTTTCCACAAACCACACATGGATCCACCAGTGGTCATTGCATGTGTGTTCTTTCCACAAACCACACATGTGGACCGACTAGTGGTCATTGCATGTGTGTTATTTCCACAAACCACACATGGATCAACCACTAGAGTCATTGCATGTGTGTTCTTTCCACAAACCACATATGCATCAACCACTAGAGTCATTGCATGTGTGTTCTTATACTAAAACCAACACTAGAGTCATTGCATGTGTGTTCTTTTCACAAACCACACATGGATCAACCACTAGAGTCATTGCATGTTTGTTCTTATACTAAAACCACAAACCAACACTAGAGTCATTGCATGTGTGTTCTTTTCCACAAAACACACATGGATCTACCACTAGAGTCATTGCATGTGTGTTCTTTCCAAAAACCACTTATGGATAAACAAAGTCATTGCATGTGTGTTCCTTCCACAAACCACACATGTGGACCCACCAGTAGTCACTGCATGTGTGTTCTTTCCACAAACCACACATGTGGACCCACCAGTAGTCATTGCATGTGTGTTATTTCCACAAACCACACATGGATCAACCACTAGGGTCATTGCATGTGTGTTCTTTCCACAAACCACATATGGATCAACCACTAGAGTCATTGCATGTGTGTTCTTATTCTTCTAAAACCAACACTAGAGTCATTGCATGTGTGTTCTTTCCACAAACCACACATGGATCAACCAGAGTCATTGCATGTGTGTTATTTCCACAAACCACACATGGATCAACCACTAGAGTCATTGCATGTGTGATATTTCCACAAACAAACATGGATCAACCACTAGAGTCATTGCGTGTGTGTTCTTATACTAAAACCAACATGGATCCACTAGTGGTGATTGCGTGTGTGTTCTTTCCACAAACCACACATGGATCAACCACTAGAGTCATTGCATGGGTGTTATTTCCACAAAACACACATGGATCAACCACTAGAGTCATTGCATGTGTGTTCTTATACTAAAACCACAAACCAGTACTAGAGTCATTGCATGTTTGTTCTTATACTAAAACCACAAACCAGTACTAGAGTCATTGCATGTGTGTTATTTTCCACAAATCGCACATGGATCCACCAGTGGTCATTGCATGTGTGTTCTTTTAACAAACAACATATGGATCCACCAGTGGTCATTGCATGTGTGTTCTTTCCACAAACCACACATGGATCAACCACTAGAGTCATTGCATGTGTGTTATTTCCACAAACAAACATGGATTAACCACTAGAGTCATTACATGTGTGTTCTTTTCCACAAACCACACATGGATCCACCAGTGGTCATTGCATGTGTGTTCTTTCCACAAACCACACATGGATCAACCACTGGAGTCATTGCATGTGTGTTCTTTCCACAAACCACACATGGATCAACCACTAGAGTCATTGCATGTGTGTTCTTATACTAAAACCACAAACCAGTACTAGAGTCATTGCATGTGTGTTCTTTTCCACAAACCAAACATGGATCCACCAGTGGTCATTGCATGTGTGTTCTTTCCACAAACCACACATGGATCAACCAGAGTCATTGCATGTGTGTTCTTTCCACAAACCACACATGGATCAACCACTAGAGTCATTGCATGTGTGTTATTTCCACAAAAAAACATGGATCAACCACTAGAGTCATTGCATGTGTGTTCTTATACTAAAACCAAAATGGATCCACCAGTGGTCATTGCATGTGTTTTCTTTCCACAAACCACACATGGATCAACCACTAGAGTCATTGCATGTGTTTTATTTCCACAAACCACACATGGATCAACTACTAGAGTCATTGCATGTGTGTTCTTATACTAAAACCACAAGCCAGTACTAGAGTCATTGCATGTTTGTTCTTATACTAAAACCACAAACCAGTACTAGATTCATTGCATGTGTGTTCTTTTCCACAAACCACACATGGATACACTAGTGGTCATTGCATGTGTGTTCTTTCCACAAACAACATATGGATCAACCAGAGTCATTGCATGTGTGTTCTTTCCACAAACCAGACATGGATCAACCACTAGAGTCATTGCATGTTTGTTATTATACTAAAACCACAAACCAACACTAGAGTCATTGCATGTGTGTTCTTTTCAACAAACCACAGGTGGATCCACCAGTCGTCTTATTGCATGTGTGTTATTTCCACAAACCACCCATGGATCAACCACTAGAGTCATTGCATGTGTGTTCTTTCCACAAACCACATATGGATCAACCACTAGAGCCATTGCATGTGTGTTCTTATTATACTAAAACCAACACTAGAGTCATTGCATGTGTGTTCTTTTCACAAACCACACATGGATCAACCACTAGAGTCATTGCATGTGTGTTCTTTTCACAAACCACACATGGATCAACCACTAGAGTCATTGCATGTCTTTTCTTATACTAAAACCACAAACCAACACTAGAGTCATTGCATGTGTGTTCTTTTC
The DNA here is from genome assembly GCA_916181665.1 of Avena sativa. Lineage (NCBI taxonomy): Eukaryota > Viridiplantae > Streptophyta > Magnoliopsida > Poales > Poaceae > Avena > Avena sativa. The sequence continues at coordinate 261,005,555 of OV702291.1, forward strand.
CACAAACCACACATGGATCCACCAGTGCTCATTGCATGTGTGTTCTTTCCACAAACCACACATGGATCAACCAGAGTCATTGCATGTGTTTTCTTTCCACACACCACACATGGATCAACCACTAGAGTCATTGCATGTGTGTTATTTCCACAAACAAACATGGATCAACCACTAGAGTCATTGCATGTGTGTTCTTATACTAAAACCAACATGGATCAACCAGTGGTAATTGCATGTGTGTTCTTTCCACAAACCACACATGGATCAACCACTAGAGTCATTGCATGTGTGTTCTTATACTAAAACCACAAACCAGTACTAGAGTCATTGCATGTGTGTTCTTTTCCACAAACCACACATGGATCCACCAGTGGTCATTGCATGTGTGTTCTTTCCACAAACCACACATGGATCAACCACTAGAGTCATTGCATGTGTGTTCTTATACTAAAACCAACATGGATCCACCAGTGGTAATTGCATGTGTGTTCTTTCCACAAACCACACATGGATCAACCACTAGAGTCATTGCATGTGTGTTATTTCCACAAACCACACATGGATCAACCACTAGAGTCATTGCATGTGTGTTCTTATACTAAAACCACAAACCAGTACTAGAGTCATTGCATGTTTGTTCTTATACTAAAACCACAAACCAGTACTAGAGTCATTACATGTGTGTTCTTTTCCACAAACCACACATGGATCCACCAGTGGTCATTGCATGTGTGTTCTTTCCACAAACAACATATGGATCAACCAGAGTCATTGCATGTGTGTTCTTTCCACAAACCACACATGGATCAACCACTAGAGTCATTGCATGTTTGTTCTTATACTAAAACCACAAACCAACACTAGAGTCATTGCATGTGTGTTATTTTCCACAAACCACACGTGGATCCACCAGTCGTCTTATTGCATGTGTGTTATTTCCACAAACCACCCATGGATCAACCACTAGAGTCATTGCATGTGTGTTCTTTCCACAAACCACATATGGATCAACCACTAGAGCCATTGCATGTGTGTTCTTATTATACTAAAACCAACACTAGAGTCATTGCGTGTGTGTTCTTTTCACAAACCACACATGGATCAACCACTAGAGTCATTGCATGTGTGTTCTTTCCACAAACCACATATGCATCAACCACTAGAGTCATTGCATGTGTGTTCTTATACTAAAACCAATATGGATCCACCAGTGGTCATTGCATGTGTGTTCTTTCCACAAACCACACATGGATCAACCACTAGAGTCATTGCATGTGTGTTCTTTCCACAAACCACACATGGATCAACTACTAGAGTCACTGCATGTGTGTTCTTATACAAAAACCACAAGCCAGTACTAGAGTCATTGCATGTGTGTTCTTTTCCACAAACCACACATGGATACACCAGTGGTCATTGCATGTGTGTTCTTTCGACAAACCACACATGGATCAACCAGAGTCATTGCATGTGTGTTCTTTCCACAAACCACACATGGATCAACCACTAGAGTCATTGCATGTGTGTTGTTTTCCACAAAAACCACAAACCAGTACTAGAGTCATCGCATGTGTGTTCTTACACTAAAACCAACATGGATCCACCAGTGGTCATTGCATGTGTGTTCTTTCCACAAACCACACATGGATCAAGCACTAGAGTCATTGCATGTGTGTTCTTTCCACAAACCACACATCGATCAACCACTGAGTTATTGCATGTTTGTTCTTATACTAAAACCACAAACCAACACTAGAGTCATTGCATGTGTGTTCTTTTCCACAAACCACACATGGATCCACCAGTGGTCATTGCATGTGTGTTCTTTCCACAAACCACACGTGGATCAACCACTAGAGTCATTGCATTTGTGTTCTTTCCACAAACCACATATGCATCAACCACTAGAGTCATTGCATGTGTGTTCTTATACTAAAACCAACACTAGAGTCATTGCATGTGTGTTCTTTTCACAAACCACACATGGATCAACCACTAGAGTCATTGCATGTTTGTTCTTATACTAAAACCACAAACCATCACTAGAGTCATTGCATGTGTGTTCTTTTCCGCAAACCACACATGGATCCACCACTAGAGTCATTGCATGTGTGTTCCTTCCACAAACCACATATGGATCAACCAAAGTCATTGCATGTGTGTTCTTTCCACAAACCACACATGTGGACCCACCAGTGGTCATTGCATGTGTGTTATTTCCACAAACCACACATGTATCAACCACTATAGTCATTGCATGTGTGTTCTTTCCACAAACCACATATGGATCAACCACTAGAGTCATTGCATGTGTGTTCTTATACTAAAACCAACACTAGAGTCATTGCATGTGTGTTCTTTTCACAAACCACACATGGATCAACCACTAGAGTCATTGCATGTGTGTTATTTCCACAAACAAACATGGATCAACCACTAGAGTCATTGCATGTGTGTTCTTATACTAAAACCAACATGGATCCACCAGTGGTCATTGCATGTGTATTCTTTCCACAAACCACACATGGATCAAGCACTAGAGTCATTGCATGTGTGTTTTTATACTAAAACCACAAACCAGCACTAGATTATTTGCATGTGTGTTCTTTTCCACAAACCACACATGGATCCACCACTAGAGTCATTGCATGTGTGTTCTTTCCACAAACCACATATGGATCAACCAGAGTCATTGCATGTGTGTTCTTTCCACAAACCACACATGTGGACCCACCAGTGGTCATTGCATGTTTGTTATTTCCACAAACCACAAATGGATCAACCACTAGAGTCATTGCATGTGTGTTCTTTCCACAAACCACATATAGATCAACCACTAGAGTCATTGCATGTGTGTTCTTATACTAAAACCAACACTAGAGTCATTGCATGTGTGTTCTTTTCACAAACCACACATGGATCAACCACTAGAGTCATTGCATGTGTGTTATTTCCACAAACAAACATGGATCAACTAGAGTCATTGCATGTGTGTTCTTATACTAAAACCAACATGGATCCACCAGTGGTCATGGCATGTGTGTTCTTTCCACAAACCACACATGGATCAACCACTAGAGTCATTGCATGTGTTTTATTTCCACAAACCACAGATGGATCAACCACTAGAGTCATTGCATGTGTGTTCTTATACTAAAACCTACACTAGAGTCATTGCATGTGTCTTCTTTCCACAAACGACACATGGATCAACCACTAGAGTCATTGCATGTGTGTTATTTCCACAAACCACACATGGATCAACCACTAGAGTCATTGCATGTGTGTTCTTATACTAAAACCACAAACCAGTACTAGAGTCATTACATGTTTGTTCTTATACTAAAACCACAAACCAGTACTAGAGTCATTGCATGTGTGTTCTTTTCCACAAACCACACATGGATCCAGCAGTGGTCATTCCATGTGCGTTCTTTCCAGAAACAACATATGGATCAACCAGAGTCATTGCATGTGTGTTCTTTCCACAAACCACACATGGATCAACCACTAGAGTCATTGCATGTTCGTTATTATACTAAAACCACAAACCAACACTAGAGTCATTGCATGTGTCTTCTTTTCCACAAACCACAGGTGGATCCACCAGTCGTCTTATTGCATGTGTGTTATTTCCACAAACCACCCATGGATAAACCACTAGAGTCATTGCATGTGTGTTCTTTCCACAAACCACATATGCATCAACCACTAGAGTCATTGCATGTGTGTTCTTATACTAAAACCAACATGGATCCACCAGTGGTCATTGCATGTGTGTTCTTTCCACAAACCACACATGGATCAACCACTAGAGTCATTGCATGTGTGTTCTTTCCACAAACCACACATGGATCAACCACTAGTCATTGCATGTGTGTTCTTATACTAAAACCACACACCAGTACTAGAGTCATTGCATGTGTGTTCTTTTCCACAAACCACACATGGATCCACCAGTGGTCATTGCATGTGTGTTCTTTCCACAAACCACACATGGATCAACCAGAGTCATTGCATGTGTGTTCTTTCCACAAACCACACATGGATCAACCACTAGAGTCATTGCATGTGTGTTGTTTTGCACAGAGACCACAAACCAGTACTAGAGCCATTGCATGTGTGTTCTTACACTAAAACCAACATGGATCCACCAGTGGTCATTGCATGTGTGTTCTTTCCACAAACCACACATGGATCAACCACTAGAGTCATTGCATGTGTGTTCTTTCCACAAACCACACATGGATCAACCACTAGAGTCATTGCATGTTTGTTCTTATACTAAAACCACAAACCAGCACTAGAGTCAATGCATGTGTGTTCTTTTCCACAAACCACATATGGATCAACCAGAGTCATTGCATGTGTGTTCTTTCCAAAAACCACACATGTGGACCCACCAGTGGTCATTGCATGTGTGTTATTCCCACAAACCACACATGGATCAACCACTAGAGTCATTGCATGTGTGTTCTTTCCACAAACCACATATGGATCAACCACTAGAGCCATTGCATGTGTGTTCTTATTATACTAAAACCAACACTAGAGTCATTGCGTGTGTGTTCTTTTCACAAACCACACATGGATCAACCACTAGAGTCATTGCATGTGTGTTCTTTCCACAAACCACATATGCATCAACCACTAGAGTCATTGCATGTGTGTTCTTATACTAAAACTAACATGGATCCACCAGTGGTCATTGCATGTGTGTTCTTTCCACAAACCACACATGGATCAACCACTAGAGTCATTGCATGTGTGTTCTTTCCACAAACCACACATGGATCAACTACTAGAGTCATTGCATGTGTGTTCTTATACTAAAACCACAAACCAGTACTAGAGTCATTGCATGTGTGTTCTTTTCCACAAACCACACATGGATCCACCAGTGGTCATTGCATGTGTGTTCTTTCCACAAACCACACATGGATCAACCAGAGTCATTGCATGTGTGTTCTTTCCACAAACCACACATGGATCAACCACTAGAGTCATTGCATGTGTGTTGTTTTCCACAAAAACCACAAACCAGTACTAGAGTCATTGCATGTGTGTTCTTACACTAAAACCAACATGGATCCACCAGTGGTCATTGCATGTGTGTTCTTTCCACGAACCACACATGGATCAACCACTAGAGTCATTGCATGTGTGTTCTTTCCACAAACCACACATCGATCGACCACTGAGTCATTGCATGTTTGTTCTTATACTAAAACCACAAACCAACACTAGAGTCATTGCATGTGTGTTCTTTTCCACAAACCACACATGGATCCACCAGTGGTCATTGCATGTGTGTTCTTTCCACAAACCACACATGTGGACCCACTAGTGGTCATTGCATGTGTGTTATTTCCACAAACCACACGTGGATCAACCACTAGAGTCATTGCATCTGTGTTCTTTCCACAAACCACATATGCATCAACCACTAGAGTCATTGCATGTGTGTTCTTATACTAAAACCAACACTAGAGTCATTGCATGTGTGTTCTTTTCACAAACCACACATGGATCAACCACTAGAGTCATTGCATGTTTTTTCTTATACTAAAACCACAAACCAGCACTAGAGTCATTGCATGTGTGTTCTTTTTCGCAAACCACACATGGATCCACCACTAGAGTCATTGCATGTGTGTTCTTTCCACAAACCACATATGGATCAACCAAAGTCATTGCATGTGTGTTCTTTCCACAAACCACACATGTGGACCCACCAGTGGTCATTGCATGTGTGTTATTTCCACAAACCACACATGTATCAACCACTATAGTCATTGCATGTGTGTTATTTCCACAAACCACATATGGATCAACCACTAGAGTCATTGCATGTGTGTTCTTATACTAAAACCAACACTAGAGTCATTGCATGTGTGTTCTTTTCACAAACCACACATGGATCAACCACTAGAGTCATTGCATGTGTGTTATTTCCACAAACAAACATGGATCAACCACTAGAGTCATTGCATGTGTGTTCTTATACTAAAACCAACATGGATCCACCAGTGGTCATTGCATGTGTGTTATTTCCACGAACCACACATGGATCAACCACTAGAGTCATTGCATGTGTGTTTTTATACTAAAACCACAAACCAGCACTAGAGTCATTGCATGTGTGTTCTTTTCCACAAACCACACATGGATCCACCACTAGAGTCATTGCATGTGTGTTCTTTCCACAAACCACATATGGATCAACCAGAGTCATTGCATGTGTGCTCTTTCCACAAACCACACATGTGGACCCACCAGTGGTCATTGCATGTTTGTTATTTCCACAAACCACACATGGATCAACCACTAGAGTCATTGCATGTGTGTTCTTTCCACAAACCACATATAGATCAACCACTAGAGTCATTGCATGTGTGTTCTTATACTAAAACCAATACTAGAGTCATTGCATGTGTGTTCTTTTCACAAACCACACATGGATCAACCACTAGAGTCATTGCATGTGTGTTATTTCCACAAACAAACATGGATCAACAACTAGAGTCATTGCATGTGTGTTCTTATACTAAAACCAACATGGATCCACTAGTGGTCATTGCATGTGTGTTCTTTCCACAAACCACACATGGATCAACCACTAGAGTCATTGCATGTGTGTTATTTCCACAAAACACATGGATCAACCACTAGAGTCATTGCATGTGTGTTCTTATACTAAAACCTACACTAGAGTCATTGCATGTGTCTTCTTTCCACAAACGACACATGGATCAACCACTGGAGTCATTGCATGTGTGTTATTTCCACAAACCACACATGGATCAACCACTAGAGTCATTGCATGTGTGTACTTATACTAAAACCACAAACCAGTACTAGAGTCAAACCAGTACTAGAGTCATTGCATGTGTGTTCTTTTCCACAAACCACACATGGATCCACCAGTGGTCATTGCATGTGTGTTCTTTCCAGAAACAACATATGGATCAACCAGAGTCATTGCATGTGTGTTCTTTCCACAAACCACACATGGATCAACCACTAGAGTCATTGCATGTTTGTTCTTATACTAAAACCACAAACCAACACTAGAGTCATTGCAAGTGTCTTCTTTTCCACAAACCACAGGTGGATCCACCAGTCGTCTTATTGCATGTGTGTTATTTCCACAAACCACCCATGGATCAACCACTAGAGTCATTGCATGTGTGTTCTTTCCACAAACCACATATGCATCAACCACTAGAGTCATTGCATGTGTGTTCTTATACTAAAACCAACATGGATCCACCAGTGGTCATTGCATGTGTGTTCTTTCCACAAACCACACATGGATCAACCACTAGAGTCATTGCATGTGTGTTCTTTCCACAAACCACACATGGATCAACCACTAGAGTCATTGCATGTGTGTTCTTATACTAAAACCACAAACCAGTACTAGAGTCATTGCATATGTGTTCTTTTCCACAAACCACACATGGATCCACAGTGGTCATTGCATGTGTGTTCTTTCCACAAACCACACATGGATCAGCCAGAGTCATTGCATGTGTGTTCTTTCCACAAACCACACATGGATCAACCACTAGAGTCATTGCATGTGTGTTGTTTTGCACAGAGACCACAAACCAGTACTAGAGTCATTGCATGTGTGTTCTTACACTAAAACCAACATGGATCCGCCAGTGGTCATTGCATGTGTGTTCTTTCCGCAAACCACACATGGATCAACCACTAGAGTCATTGCATGTTTGTTCTTATACTAAAACCACAAACCAGCAATAGAGTCATTGCATGTGTGTTCTTTTCCACAAACCACATATGGATCAACCAGAGTCATTGCATGTGTGTTCTCTCCACAAACCACACATGTGGACCCACCAGTGGTCATTGCATGTGTGGTATTCCCACAAACCACACATGGATCAACCACTAGAGTCATTGCATGTGTGTTCTTTCCACAAACCATATATGGATCAACCACTAGAGTCATTGCATGTGTGTTCTTATACTAAAACCAACACTAGAGTCATTGCATGTGTGTTGTTTTCACAAACCACACATGGATCAACCACTAGAGTCATTGCATGTTTGTTCTTATACTAAAACCACAAACCAACACTATAGTCATTGCATGTGTGTTCTTTTCCACAAACCACACGTGGATCCACCAGTCGTCTTACTGCATGTGTATTATTTCCACAAACCACCCATGGATCAACCACTAGAGTCATTGCATGTGTGTTCTTTCCACAAACCACATATGGATCAACCACTAGAGTCATTGCATGTGTGTTCTTATTATACTAAAACCACAAACCAGTACTAGATTCATTGCATGTGTGTTCTTTTCCACAAACCACACATGGATACACTAGTGGTCATTGCATGTGTGTTCTTTCCACAAACAACATATGGATCAACCAGAGTCATTGCATGTGTGTTCTTTCCACAAACCAGACATGGATCAACCACTAGAGTCATTGCATGTTTGTTATTATACTAAAACCACAAACCAACACTAGAGTCATTGCATGTGTGTTCTTTTCAACAAACCACAGGTGGATCCACCAGTCGTCTTATTGCATGTGTGTTATTTCCACAAACCACCCATGGATCAACCACTAGAGTCATTGCATGTGTGTTCTTTCCACAAACCACATATGGATCAACCACTAGAGCCATTGCATGTGTGTTCTTATTATACTAAAACCAACACTAGAGTCATTGCATGTGTGTTCTTTTCACAAACCACACATGGATCAACCACTAGAGTCATTGCATGTGTGTTCTTTTCACAAACCACACATGGATCAACCACTAGAGTCATTGCATGTCTTTTCTTATACTAAAACCACAAACCAACACTAGAGTCATTGCATGTGTGTTCTTTTCCACAAACCACACATGGATCCACCAGTGCTCATTGCATGTGTGTTCTTTCCACAAACCACACATGGATCAACCAGAGTCATTGCATGTGTTTTCTTTCCACACACCACACATGGATCAACCACTAGAGTCATTGCATGTGTGTTATTTCCACAAACAAACATGGATCAACCACTAGAGTCATTGCATGTGTGTTCTTATACTAAAACCAACATGGATCAACCAGTGGTAATTGCATGTGTGTTCTTTCCACAAACCACACATGGATCAACCACTAGAGTCATTGCATGTGTGTTCTTATACTAAAACCACAAACCAGTACTAGAGTCATTGCATGTGTGTTCTTTTCCACAAACCACACATGGATCCACCAGTGGTCATTGCATGTGTGTTCTTTCCACAAACCACACATGGATCAACCACTAGAGTCATTGCATGTGTGTTCTTATACTAAAACCAACATGGATCCACCAGTGGTAATTGCATGTGTGTTCTTTCCACAAACCACACATGGATCAACCACTAGAGTCATTGCATGTGTGTTATTTCCACAAACCACACATGGATCAACCACTAGAGTCATTGCATGTGTGTTCTTATACTAAAACCACAAACCAGTACTAGAGTCATTGCATGTTTGTTCTTATACTAAAACCACAAACCAGTACTAGAGTCATTACATGTGTGTTCTTTTCCACAAACCACACATGGATCCACCAGTGGTCATTGCATGTGTGTTCTTTCCACAAACAACATATGGATCAACCAGAGTCATTGCATGTGTGTTCTTTCCACAAACCACACATGGATCAACCACTAGAGTCATTGCATGTTTGTTCTTATACTAAAACCACAAACCAACACTAGAGTCATTGCATGTGTGTTATTTTCCACAAACCACACGTGGATCCACCAGTCGTCTTATTGCATGTGTGTTATTTCCACAAACCACCCATGGATCAACCACTAGAGTCATTGCATGTGTGTTCTTTCCACAAACCACATATGGATCAACCACTAGAGCCATTGCATGTGTGTTCTTATTATACTAAAACCAACACTAGAGTCATTGCGTGTGTGTTCTTTTCACAAACCACACATGGATCAACCACTAGAGTCATTGCATGTGTGTTCTTTCCACAAACCACATATGCATCAACCACTAGAGTCATTGCATGTGTGTTCTTATACTAAAACCAATATGGATCCACCAGTGGTCATTGCATGTGTGTTCTTTCCACAAACCACACATGGATCAACCACTAGAGTCATTGCATGTGTGTTCTTTCCACAAACCACACATGGATCAACTACTAGAGTCACTGCATGTGTGTTCTTATACAAAAACCACAAGCCAGTACTAGAGTCATTGCATGTGTGTTCTTTTCCACAAACCACACATGGATACACCAGTGGTCATTGCATGTGTGTTCTTTCGACAAACCACACATGGATCAACCAGAGTCATTGCATGTGTGTTCTTTCCACAAACCACACATGGATCAACCACTAGAGTCATTGCATGTGTGTTGTTTTCCACAAAAACCACAAACCAGTACTAGAGTCATCGCATGTGTGTTCTTACACTAAAACCAACATGGATCCACCAGTGGTCATTGCATGTGTGTTCTTTCCACAAACCACACATGGATCAAGCACTAGAGTCATTGCATGTGTGTTCTTTCCACAAACCACACATCGATCAACCACTGAGTTATTGCATGTTTGTTCTTATACTAAAACCACAAACCAACACTAGAGTCATTGCATGTGTGTTCTTTTCCACAAACCACACATGGATCCACCAGTGGTCATTGCATGTGTGTTCTTTCCACAAACCACACGTGGATCAACCACTAGAGTCATTGCATTTGTGTTCTTTCCACAAACCACATATGCATCAACCACTAGAGTCATTGCATGTGTGTTCTTATACTAAAACCAACACTAGAGTCATTGCATGTGTGTTCTTTTCACAAACCACACATGGATCAACCACTAGAGTCATTGCATGTTTGTTCTTATACTAAAACCACAAACCATCACTAGAGTCATTGCATGTGTGTTCTTTTCCGCAAACCACACATGGATCCACCACTAGAGGCATTGCATGTGTGTTCCTTCCACAAACCACATATGGATCAACCAAAGTCATTGCATGTGTGTTCTTTCCACAAACCACACATGTGGACCCACCAGTGGTCATTGCATGTGTGTTATTTCCACAAACCACACATGTATCAACCACTATAGTCATTGCATGTGTGTTCTTTCCACAAACCACATATGGATCAACCACTAGAGTCATTGCATGTGTGTTCTTATACTAAAACCAACACTAGAGTCATTGCATGTGTGTTCTTTTCACAAACCACACATGGATCAACCACTAGAGTCATTGCATGTGTGTTATTTCCACAAACAAACATGGATCAACCACTAGAGTCATTGCATGTGTGTTCTTATACTAAAACCAACATGGATCCACCAGTGGTCATTGCATGTGTGTTCTTTCCACAAACCACACATGGATCAAGCACTAGAGTCATTGCATGTGTGTTTTTATACTAAAACCACAAACCAGCACTAGATTATTTGCATGTGTGTTCTTTTCCACAAACCACACATGGATCCACCACTAGAGTCATTGCATGTGTGTTCTTTCCACAAACCACATATGGATCAACCAGAGTCATTGCATGTGTGTTCTTTCCACAAACCACACATGTGGACCCACCAGTGGTCATTGCATGTTTGTTATTTCCACAAACCACAAATGGATCAACCACTAGAGTCATTGCATGTGTGTTCTTTCCACAAACCACATATAGATCAACCACTAGAGTCATTGCATGTGTGTTCTTATACTAAAACCAACACTAGAGTCATTGCATGTGTGTTCTTTTCACAAACCACACATGGATCAACCACTAGAGTCATTGCATGTGTGTTATTTCCACAAACAAACATGGATCAACTAGAGTCATTGCATGTGTGTTCTTATACTAAAACCAACATGGATCCACCAGTGGTCATGGCATGTGTGTTCTTTCCACAAACCACACATGGATCAACCACTAGAGTCATTGCATGTGTTTTATTTCCACAAACCACAGATGGATCAACCACTAGAGTCATTGCATGTGTGTTCTTATACTAAAACCTACACTAGAGTCATTGCATGTGTCTTCTTTCCACAAACGACACATGGATCAACCACTAGAGTCATTGCATGTGTGTTATTTCCACAAACCACACATGGATCAACCACTAGAGTCATTGCATGTGTGTTCTTATACTAAAACCACAAACCAGTACTAGAGTCATTACATGTTTGTTCTTATACTAAAACCACAAACCAGTACTAGAGTCATTGCATGTGTGTTCTTTTCCACAAACCACACATGGATCCAGCAGTGGTCATTCCATGTGCGTTCTTTCCAGAAACAACATATGGATCAACCAGAGTCATTGCATGTGTGTTCTTTCCACAAACCACACATGGATCAACCACTAGAGTCATTGCATGTTCGTTATTATACTAAAACCACAAACCAACACTAGAGTCATTGCATGTGTCTTCTTTTCCACAAACCACAGGTGGATCCACCAGTCGTCTTATTGCATGTGTGTTATTTCCACAAACCACCCATGGATAAACCACTAGAGTCATTGCATGTGTGTTCTTTCCACAAACCACATATGCATCAACCACTAGAGTCATTGCATGTGTGTTCTTATACTAAAACCAACATGGATCCACCAGTGGTCATTGCATGTGTGTTCTTTCCACAAACCACACATGGATCAACCACTAGAGTCATTGCATGTGTGTTCTTTCCACAAACCACACATGGATCAACCACTAGTCATTGCATGTGTGTTCTTATACTAAAACCACACACCAGTACTAGAGTCATTGCATGTGTGTTCTTTTCCACAAACCACACATGGATCCACCAGTGGTCATTGCATGTGTGTTCTTTCCACAAACCACACATGGATCAACCAGAGTCATTGCATGTGTGTTCTTTCCACAAACCACACATGGATCAACCACTAGAGTCATTGCATGTGTGTTGTTTTGCACAGAGACCACAAACCAGTACTAGAGCCATTGCATGTGTGTTCTTACACTAAAACCAACATGGATCCACCAGTGGTCATTGCATGTGTGTTCTTTCCACAAACCACACATGGATCAACCACTAGAGTCATTGCATGTGTGTTCTTTCCACAAACCACACATGGATCAACCACTAGAGTCATTGCATGTTTGTTCTTATACTAAAACCACAAACCAGCACTAGAGTCAATGCATGTGTGTTCTTTTCCACAAACCACATATGGATCAACCAGAGTCATTGCATGTGTGTTCTTTCCAAAAACCACACATGTGGACCCACCAGTGGTCATTGCATGTGTGTTATTCCCACAAACCACACATGGATCAACCACTAGAGTCATTGCATGTGTGTTCTTTCCACAAACCACATATGGATCAACCACTAGAGCCATTGCATGTGTGTTCTTATTATACTAAAACCAACACTAGAGTCATTGCGTGTGTGTTCTTTTCACAAACCACACATGGATCAACCACTAGAGTCATTGCATGTGTGTTCTTTCCACAAACCACATATGCATCAACCACTAGAGTCATTGCATGTGTGTTCTTATACTAAAACTAACATGGATCCACCAGTGGTCATTGCATGTGTGTTCTTTCCACAAACCACACATGGATCAACCACTAGAGTCATTGCATGTGTGTTCTTTCCACAAACCACACATGGATCAACTACTAGAGTCATTGCATGTGTGTTCTTATACTAAAACCACAAACCAGTACTAGAGTCATTGCATGTGTGTTCTTTTCCACAAACCACACATGGATCCACCAGTGGTCATTGCATGTGTGTTCTTTCCACAAACCACACATGGATCAACCAGAGTCATTGCATGTGTGTTCTTTCCACAAACCACACATGGATCAACCACTAGAGTCATTGCATGTGTGTTGTTTTCCACAAAAACCACAAACCAGTACTAGAGTCATTGCATGTGTGTTCTTACACTAAAACCAACATGGATCCACCAGTGGTCATTGCATGTGTGTTCTTTCCACGAACCACACATGGATCAACCACTAGAGTCATTGCATGTGTGTTCTTTCCACAAACCACACATCGATCGACCACTGAGTCATTGCATGTTTGTTCTTATACTAAAACCACAAACCAACACTAGAGTCATTGCATGTGTGTTCTTTTCCACAAACCACACATGGATCCACCAGTGGTCATTGCATGTGTGTTCTTTCCACAAACCACACATGTGGACCCACTAGTGGTCATTGCATGTGTGTTATTTCCACAAACCACACGTGGATCAACCACTAGAGTCATTGCATCTGTGTTCTTTCCACAAACCACATATGCATCAACCACTAGAGTCATTGCATGTGTGTTCTTATACTAAAACCAACACTAGAGTCATTGCATGTGTGTTCTTTTCACAAACCACACATGGATCAACCACTAGAGTCATTGCATGTTTTTTCTTATACTAAAACCACAAACCAGCACTAGAGTCATTGCATGTGTGTTCTTTTTCGCAAACCACACATGGATCCACCACTAGAGTCATTGCATGTGTGTTCTTTCCACAAACCACATATGGATCAACCAAAGTCATTGCATGTGTGTTCTTTCCACAAACCACACATGTGGACCCACCAGTGGTCATTGCATGTGTGTTATTTCCACAAACCACACATGTATCAACCACTATAGTCATTGCATGTGTGTTATTTCCACAAACCACATATGGATCAACCACTAGAGTCATTGCATGTGTGTTCTTATACTAAAACCAACACTAGAGTCATTGCATGTGTGTTCTTTTCACAAACCACACATGGATCAACCACTAGAGTCATTGCATGTGTGTTATTTCCACAAACAAACATGGATCAACCACTAGAGTCATTGCATGTGTGTTCTTATACTAAAACCAACATGGATCCACCAGTGGTCATTGCATGTGTGTTATTTCCACGAACCACACATGGATCAACCACTAGAGTCATTGCATGTGTGTTTTTATACTAAAACCACAAACCAGCACTAGAGTCATTGCATGTGTGTTCTTTTCCACAAACCACACATGGATCCACCACTAGAGTCATTGCATGTGTGTTCTTTCCACAAACCACATATGGATCAACCAGAGTCATTGCATGTGTGCTCTTTCCACAAACCACACATGTGGACCCACCAGTGGTCATTGCATGTTTGTTATTTCCACAAACCACACATGGATCAACCACTAGAGTCATTGCATGTGTGTTCTTTCCACAAACCACATATAGATCAACCACTAGAGTCATTGCATGTGTGTTCTTATACTAAAACCAATACTAGAGTCATTGCATGTGTGTTCTTTTCACAAACCACACATGGATCAACCACTAGAGTCATTGCATGTGTGTTATTTCCACAAACAAACATGGATCAACAACTAGAGTCATTGCATGTGTGTTCTTATACTAAAACCAACATGGATCCACTAGTGGTCATTGCATGTGTGTTCTTTCCACAAACCACACATGGATCAACCACTAGAGTCATTGCATGTGTGTTATTTCCACAAAACACATGGATCAACCACTAGAGTCATTGCATGTGTGTTCTTATACTAAAACCTACACTAGAGTCATTGCATGTGTCTTCTTTCCACAAACGACACATGGATCAACCACTGGAGTCATTGCATGTGTGTTATTTCCACAAACCACACATGGATCAACCACTAGAGTCATTGCATGTGTGTACTTATACTAAAACCACAAACCAGTACTAGAGTCAAACCAGTACTAGAGTCATTGCATGTGTGTTCTTTTCCACAAACCACACATGGATCCACCAGTGGTCATTGCATGTGTGTTCTTTCCAGAAACAACATATGGATCAACCAGAGTCATTGCATGTGTGTTCTTTCCACAAACCACACATGGATCAACCACTAGAGTCATTGCATGTTTGTTCTTATACTAAAACCACAAACCAACACTAGAGTCATTGCAAGTGTCTTCTTTTCCACAAACCACAGGTGGATCCACCAGTCGTCTTATTGCATGTGTGTTATTTCCACAAACCACCCATGGATCAACCACTAGAGTCATTGCATGTGTGTTCTTTCCACAAACCACATATGCATCAACCACTAGAGTCATTGCATGTGTGTTCTTATACTAAAACCAACATGGATCCACCAGTGGTCATTGCATGTGTGTTCTTTCCACAAACCACACATGGATCAACCACTAGAGTCATTGCATGTGTGTTCTTTCCACAAACCACACATGGATCAACCACTAGAGTCATTGCATGTGTGTTCTTATACTAAAACCACAAACCAGTACTAGAGTCATTGCATATGTGTTCTTTTCCACAAACCACACATGGATCCACAGTGGTCATTGCATGTGTGTTCTTTCCACAAACCACACATGGATCAGCCAGAGTCATTGCATGTGTGTTCTTTCCACAAACCACACATGGATCAACCACTAGAGTCATTGCATGTGTGTTGTTTTGCACAGAGACCACAAACCAGTACTAGAGTCATTGCATGTGTGTTCTTACACTAAAACCAACATGGATCCGCCAGTGGTCATTGCATGTGTGTTCTTTCCGCAAACCACACATGGATCAACCACTAGAGTCATTGCATGTTTGTTCTTATACTAAAACCACAAACCAGCAATAGAGTCATTGCATGTGTGTTCTTTTCCACAAACCACATATGGATCAACCAGAGTCATTGCATGTGTGTTCTCTCCACAAACCACACATGTGGACCCACCAGTGGTCATTGCATGTGTGGTATTCCCACAAACCACACATGGATCAACCACTAGAGTCATTGCATGTGTGTTCTTTCCACAAACCATATATGGATCAACCACTAGAGTCATTGCATGTGTGTTCTTATACTAAAACCAACACTAGAGTCATTGCATGTGTGTTGTTTTCACAAACCACACATGGATCAACCACTAGAGTCATTGCATGTTTGTTCTTATACTAAAACCACAAACCAACACTATAGTCATTGCATGTGTGTTCTTTTCCACAAACCACACGTGGATCCACCAGTCGTCTTACTGCATGTGTATTATTTCCACAAACCACCCATGGATCAACCACTAGAGTCATTGCATGTGTGTTCTTTCCACAAACCACATATGGATCAACCACTAGAGTCATTGCATGTGTGTTCTTATTATACTAAAACCAACACTAGAGTCACTGCATGTGTGTTCTTTTCACAAACCACACACGGATCAACCACTAGAGTCATTGCATGTGTGTTCTTTTCCACAAACCACACATGGATCCACCAGTCGTCATTGCATGTGTGTTCTTTCCAGAAACCACACATGGATCAACCAGATTCATCGCATGTGTGTTCTTTCCACAAACCACACATGGATCAACCACTAGAGTCATTGCATGTGTGTTCTTTTCCACAAAAACCACAAACCAGTACTAGAGTCATTGCATGTGTGTTCTTTTCCACAAAAACCACAAACCAGTACTAGAGTCATTGCATGTGTGTTCTTACACTAAAACCAACATGGATTCACCAGTGGTCATTGCATGTGTGTTCTTTCCACAAACCACACATGGATCAACCACTAGAGTCATTGCATGTGTGTTCTTTCCACAAACCACACATGGATCAACCACTAGAGTCATGGCATGTTTGTTCTTATACTAAAACGACAAACCAGCACTAGAGTCAATGCATGTGTGTTCTTTTCCACAAACCACATATGGATCAACCAGAGTCATTGCATGTGTGTTCTTTCAAAAACCACACATGTGGACCCACCAGTGGTCATTGCATGTGTGTTATTCCCACAAACCACACATGGATCAACCACTAGAGTCATTGCATGTGTGTTCTTTCCACAAACCACATATGGATCAACCACTAGAGTCATTGCATGTGTGTTCTTATACTAAAACCAACACTAGAGTCATTGCATGTGTGTTCTTTTCACAAACCACACATGGATCAACCACTAGAGTCATTGCATGTGTGTTATTTCCACAAACAAACATGGATCAACCACTAGAGTCATTGCATATGTGTTCTTATACTAAAACCAACATGGATCCACTAGTGGTCATTGCATGTGTGTTCTTTCCACAAACCACACATGGATCAACCACTAGAGTCATTGCATGTGTGTTCTTACACTAAAACCAACATTGATCCACCAGTGGTCATTGCATGTGTGTTCTTTCCATAAACCACACATGGATCAACCACTAGAGTCATTGCATGTTTGTTCTTATACTAAAACCACAAACCAGCACTAGAGTCTATGCATGTGTGTTATTTTCCACAAACCACATATGGATCAACCAGAGTCATTGCATGTGTGTTCTTTCCACAAACCACACATGTGGACCCACCAGTGGTCATTGCATGTGTGTTATTCCCACAAACCACACATGGATCAACCACTAGAGTCATTGCATGTGTGTTCTTTCCACAAACCACATATGGATCAACCACTAGAGTCATTGCATGTGTGTTCTTATACTAAAACCAACACTAGAGTCATTGCATGTGTGTTCTTTTCACAAACCACACATGGATCAACCACTAGAGTCATTGCATGTGTGATATTTGCACAATAAAACATGGATCAACCACTAGAGTCATTGCATGTGTGTTCTTATACTAAAACCAACATGGATCCACCAGTGGTCATTACATGTGTGTGTTTTCCACAAACCACACATAGATCAACCACTGGATTCATTGCATGTGTGTTATTTCCACAAACCACACATGGATCAACCACTAGAGTCATTGCATGTGTGTTCTTATACTAAAACCAAAACTAGAGTCATTGCATGTGTGTTCTTTTCACAAACCACACATGGATCAACCACTAGAGTCACTGCATGTGCGTTAGTTCCACACACCACACATGGATCAACCACTAGAGTCATTGCATGTGTGTTCTTATAGTAAAACCACAAACCAGTACTAGAGTCATTGCATGTGTGTTATTTCCAAAAACCACACATGGATCAACCACTAGAGTCATTGCATGTGTGTTATTTCCACAAACAAACATGGATCAACCACTAGATTCATTGCATGTGTGTTCTTTTCCACAAACCACACATGGATCCACCAGTGGTCATTGCATGTGTGTTCTTTCCACAAACGACACATGGATCAACCACTAGAGTCATTACATGTGTGTTCTTTCCACAAACCACACATGGATCAACCACTAGAGTCATTGCATGTGTGTTCTTATACTAAAACCACAAACCAGTACTAGAGTCATTGCATGTGTGTTCTTTTCCACAAACCACACATGGATCCACCAGTGGTCATTGCATGTGTGTTATTTCCACAAACCACACATGGATCAACCAGAGTCATTGCATGTGTGTTCTTTCCACAAACCACACATGGATCAACCACTAGAGTCATTGCATGTGTGTTCTTTTCCACAGAGACCACAAACCAGTACTAGAGTCATTGCATGTGTGTTCTTACACTAAAACCAACATGGATCCACTAGTGGTCATTGCATGTGTGTTCTTTCCACAAACCACACATGGATCAACCACTAGAGTCATTGCATGTTTGTTCTTATACTAAAACCACAAACCAGCAATAGAGTCATTGCATGTGTGTTCTTTTCCACAAACCACATATGGATCAACCAGAGTCATTGCATGTGTGTTCTCTCCACAAACCACACATGTGGACCCACCAGTGGTCATTGCATGTGTGTTATTCCCACAAACCACACATGGATCAACCACTAGAGTCATTGCATGTGTGTTCTTTCCACAAACCATATATGGATCAACCACTAGAGTCATTGCATGTGTGTTCTTATACTAAAACCAACACTAGAGTCATTGCATGTGTGTTCTTTTCACAAACCACACATGGATCAACCACTAGAGTCATTGCATGTTTGTTCTTATACTAAAACCACAAACCAACACTATAGTCATTGCATGTGTGTTCTTTTCCACAAACCACACGTGGATCCACCAGTTGTATTACTGCATGTGTGTTATTTCCACAAACCACCCATGGATCAACCACTAGATTCATTGCATGTGTGTTCTTTCCACAAACCACATATGGATCAACCACTAGAGTCATTGCATGTGTGTTCTTATTATACTAAAACCAACACTAGAATCACTGCATGTGTGTTCTTTTCACAAACCACACACAGATCAACCACTAGAGTCATTGCATGTGTGTTATTTCCACAAACAAACATGGATCAACCACTAGAGTCATTGCATGTGTGTTCTTTTCCACAAACGACACAAGGATCCACCAGTGGTCATTGCATGTGTGTTGTTTCCACAAACCACACATGGATCAACCACCAGAGTCATTGCATGTGTGTTCTTTCCACAGACCACACATGGATCAACCACTAGAGTCATTGCATGTGCGTTCTTTACTAAAACCACAAACCAGTACTAGAGTCATTGCATGTGTGTTCTTTTCCACAAACCACACATGGATCCACCAGTCGTCATTGCATGTGTGTTCTTTCCACAAACCACACATGGATCAACCAGATTCATCGCATGTGTGTTCTTTCCACAAACCACACATGGATCAACCACTAGAGTCATTGCATGTGTGTTCTTTTCCACAAAAACCACAAACCAGTACTAGAGTCATTGCATGTGTGTTCTTACACTAAAACCAACATGGATCCACCAGTGGTCATTGCATGTGTGTTCTTTCCACAAACCACACATGGATCAACCACTAGAGTCATTGCATCTGTGTTCTTTCCACAAACCACACATGGATCAACCACTAGAGTCATTGCATGTTTGTTCTTATACTAAAACCAACACTAGAGTCATTGCATGTGTGTTCTTTTCACAAACCACACATGGATCAACCACTAGAGTCATTGCATGTGTGCTATTTGCACAAACAAACATGGATCAACCACTAGAGTCATTGCATGTGTGTTCTTATACTAAAACCAACATGGATCCACCAGTGGTCATTACATGTGTGTGTTTTCCACAAACCAGACATGGATCAACCACTAGATTCATTGCATTGTGTTATTTCCACAAACCACACATGGATCAACCACTAGAGTCATTGCATGTGTGTTCTTATATTAAAACCAACATGGATCCACCAGTGGTCATTGCATGTGTGTTCTTTCCACAAACCACACATGGATCAACCACTAGAGTCATTGCATGTGTGTTATTTCCAAAAACCACACATGGATCAACCACTAGAGTCATTGCATGTGTGTTATTTCCACAAACCACACATGGATCAACCACTAGAGTCATTGCATGTGTGTTCTTATACTAAAACCAACACTAGAGTCATTGCATGTGTGTTCTTTTCACAAACCACACATGGATCAACCACTAGAGTCATTGCATGTGTGTTATTTCCACAAACAAACATGGATCAACCACTAGAGTCATTGCATGTGTGTTCTTTTCCACAAACCACACATGGATCCACTAGTGGTCATTGCATGTGTGTTCTTTCCACAAACCACATATGGATCAACCACTAGAGTCATTGCATGTGTGTTCTTATTATACTAAAACCAACACTAGAGTCATTGCATGTGTGTTCTTTTCACAAACCACACATGGATCAACCACTAGAGTCATTGCATGTGTGTTATTTCCACAAACAAACATGGATCAACCACTAGAGTCATTGCATGTGTGTTCTTTTCACAAACCAAACATGGATCAACTACTAGAGTCATTGCATTTGTGTTATTTCCACAAACAAACATGGATCAACCACTAGAGTCATTGCATGTGTGTTCCTTTCCACAAACCACACATGGATCCATCAGTGGTCATTGCATGTGTGTTCTTTCCACAAACCACACATGGATCAACCACTAGAGTCATTGCATTTGTGTTCTTTCCACAAACCACATATGCATCAACCACTAGAGTCATTGCATGTGTGTTCTTATACTAAAACCAACACTAGAGTCATTGCATGTGTGTTCTTTTCACAAACCACACATGGATCAACCACTAGAGTCATTGCATGTTTGTTCTTATACTAAAACCACAAACCATCACTAGAGTCATTGCATGTGTGTTCTTTTCCGCAAACCACACATGGATCCACCACTAGAGTCATTGCATGTGTGTTCCTTCCACAAACCACATATGGATCAACCAAAGTCATTGCATGTGTGTTCTTTCCACAAACCACACATGTGGACCCACCAGTGGTCATTGCATGTGTGTTATTTCCACAAACCACACATGTATCAACCACTATAGTCATTGCATGTGTGTTCTTTCCACAAACCACATATGGATCAACCACTAGAGTCATTGCATGTGTGTTCTTATACTAAAACCAACACTAGAGTCATTGCATGTGTGTTCTTTTCACAAACCACACATGGATCAACCACTAGAGTCATTGCATGTGTGTTATTTCCACAAACAAACATGGATCAACCACTAGAGTCATTGCATGTGTGTTCTTATACTAAAACCAACATGGATCCACCAGTGGTCATTGCATGTGTGTTCTTTCCACAAACCACACATGGATCAAGCACTAGAGTCATTGCATGTGTGTTTTTATACTAAAACCACAAACCAGCACTAGATTATTTGCATGTGTGTTCTTTTCCACAAACCACACATGGATCCACCACTAGAGTCATTGCATGTGTGTTCTTTCCACAAACCACATATGGATCAACCAGAGTCATTGCATGTGTGTTCTTTCCACAAACCACACATGTGGACCCACCAGTGGTCATTGCATGTTTGTTATTTCCACAAACCACAAATGGATCAACCACTAGAGTCATTGCATGTGTGTTCTTTCCACAAACCACATATAGATCAACCACTAGAGTCATTGCATGTGTGTTCTTATACTAAAACCAACACTAGAGTCATTGCATGTGTGTTCTTTTCACAAACCACACATGGATCAACCACTAGAGTCATTGCATGTGTGTTATTTCCACAAACAAACATGGATCAACTAGAGTCATTGCATGTGTGTTCTTATACTAAAACCAACATGGATCCACCAGTGGTCATGGCATGTGTGTTCTTTCCACAAACCACACATGGATCAACCACTAGAGTCATTGCATGTGTTTTATTTCCACAAACCACAGATGGATCAACCACTAGAGTCATTGCATGTGTGTTCTTATACTAAAACCTACACTAGAGTCATTGCATGTGTCTTCTTTCCACAAACGACACATGGATCAACCACTAGAGTCATTGCATGTGTGTTATTTCCACAAACCACACATGGATCAACCACTAGAGTCATTGCATGTGTGTTCTTATACTAAAACCACAAACCAGTACTAGAGTCATTACATGTTTGTTCTTATACTAAAACCACAAACCAGTACTAGAGTCATTGCATGTGTGTTCTTTTCCACAAACCACACATGGATCCAGCAGTGGTCATTCCATGTGCGTTCTTTCCAGAAACAACATATGGATCAACCAGAGTCATTGCATGTGTGTTCTTTCCACAAACCACACATGGATCAACCACTAGAGTCATTGCATGTTCGTTATTATACTAAAACCACAAACCAACACTAGAGTCATTGCATGTGTCTTCTTTTCCACAAACCACAGGTGGATCCACCAGTCGTCTTATTGCATGTGTGTTATTTCCACAAACCACCCATGGATAAACCACTAGAGTCATTGCATGTGTGTTCTTTCCACAAACCACATATGCATCAACCACTAGAGTCATTGCATGTGTGTTCTTATACTAAAACCAACATGGATCCACCAGTGGTCATTGCATGTGTGTTCTTTCCACAAACCACACATGGATCAACCACTAGAGTCATTGCATGTGTGTTCTTTCCACAAACCACACATGGATCAACCACTAGTCATTGCATGTGTGTTCTTATACTAAAACCACACACCAGTACTAGAGTCATTGCATGTGTGTTCTTTTCCACAAACCACACATGGATCCACCAGTGGTCATTGCATGTGTGTTCTTTCCACAAACCACACATGGATCAACCAGAGTCATTGCATGTGTGTTCTTTCCACAAACCACACATGGATCAACCACTAGAGTCATTGCATGTGTGTTGTTTTGCACAGAGACCACAAACCAGTACTAGAGCCATTGCATGTGTGTTCTTACACTAAAACCAACATGGATCCACCAGTGGTCATTGCATGTGTGTTCTTTCCACAAACCACACATGGATCAACCACTAGAGTCATTGCATGTGTGTTCTTTCCACAAACCACACATGGATCAACCACTAGAGTCATTGCATGTTTGTTCTTATACTAAAACCACAAACCAGCACTAGAGTCAATGCATGTGTGTTCTTTTCCACAAACCACATATGGATCAACCAGAGTCATTGCATGTGTGTTCTTTCCAAAAACCACACATGTGGACCCACCAGTGGTCATTGCATGTGTGTTATTCCCACAAACCACACATGGATCAACCACTAGAGTCATTGCATGTGTGTTCTTTCCACAAACCACATATGGATCAACCACTAGAGCCATTGCATGTGTGTTCTTATTATACTAAAACCAACACTAGAGTCATTGCGTGTGTGTTCTTTTCACAAACCACACATGGATCAACCACTAGAGTCATTGCATGTGTGTTCTTTCCACAAACCACATATGCATCAACCACTAGAGTCATTGCATGTGTGTTCTTATACTAAAACTAACATGGATCCACCAGTGGTCATTGCATGTGTGTTCTTTCCACAAACCACACATGGATCAACCACTAGAGTCATTGCATGTGTGTTCTTTCCACAAACCACACATGGATCAACTACTAGAGTCATTGCATGTGTGTTCTTATACTAAAACCACAAACCAGTACTAGAGTCATTGCATGTGTGTTCTTTTCCACAAACCACACATGGATCCACCAGTGGTCATTGCATGTGTGTTCTTTCCACAAACCACACATGGATCAACCAGAGTCATTGCATGTGTGTTCTTTCCACAAACCACACATGGATCAACCACTAGAGTCATTGCATGTGTGTTGTTTTCCACAAAAACCACAAACCAGTACTAGAGTCATTGCATGTGTGTTCTTACACTAAAACCAACATGGATCCACCAGTGGTCATTGCATGTGTGTTCTTTCCACGAACCACACATGGATCAACCACTAGAGTCATTGCATGTGTGTTCTTTCCACAAACCACACATCGATCGACCACTGAGTCATTGCATGTTTGTTCTTATACTAAAACCACAAACCAACACTAGAGTCATTGCATGTGTGTTCTTTTCCACAAACCACACATGGATCCACCAGTGGTCATTGCATGTGTGTTCTTTCCACAAACCACACATGTGGACCCACTAGTGGTCATTGCATGTGTGTTATTTCCACAAACCACACGTGGATCAACCACTAGAGTCATTGCATCTGTGTTCTTTCCACAAACCACATATGCATCAACCACTAGAGTCATTGCATGTGTGTTCTTATACTAAAACCAACACTAGAGTCATTGCATGTGTGTTCTTTTCACAAACCACACATGGATCAACCACTAGAGTCATTGCATGTTTTTTCTTATACTAAAACCACAAACCAGCACTAGAGTCATTGCATGTGTGTTCTTTTCCGCAAACCACACATGGATCCACCACTAGAGTCATTGCATGTGTGTTCTTTCCACAAACCACATATGGATCAACCAAAGTCATTGCATGTGTGTTCTTTCCACAAACCACACATGTGGACCCACCAGTGGTCATTGCATGTGTGTTATTTCCACAAACCACACATGTATCAACCACTATAGTCATTGCATGTGTGTTATTTCCACAAACCACATATGGATCAACCACTAGAGTCATTGCATGTGTGTTCTTATACTAAAACCAACACTAGAGTCATTGCATGTGTGTTCTTTTCACAAACCACACATGGATCAACCACTAGAGTCATTGCATGTGTGTTATTTCCACAAACAAACATGGATCAACCACTAGAGTCATTGCATGTGTGTTCTTATACTAAAACCAACATGGATCCACCAGTGGTCATTGCATGTGTGTTATTTCCACGAACCACACATGGATCAACCACTAGAGTCATTGCATGTGTGTTTTTATACTAAAACCACAAACCAGCACTAGAGTCATTGCATGTGTGTTCTTTTCCACAAACCACACATGGATCCACCACTAGAGTCATTGCATGTGTGTTCTTTCCACAAACCACATATGGATCAACCAGAGTCATTGCATGTGTGCTCTTTCCACAAACCACACATGTGGACCCACCAGTGGTCATTGCATGTTTGTTATTTCCACAAACCACACATGGATCAACCACTAGAGTCATTGCATGTGTGTTCTTTCCATAAACCACATATAGATCAACCACTAGAGTCATTGCATGTGTGTTCTTATACTAAAACCAATACTAGAGTCATTGCATGTGTGTTCTTTTCACAAACCACACATGGATCAACCACTAGAGTCATTGCATGTGTGTTATTTCCACAAACAAACATGGATCAACAACTAGAGTCATTGCATGTGTGTTCTTATACTAAAACCAACATGGATCCACTAGTGGTCATTGCATGTGTGTTCTTTCCACAAACCACACATGGATCAACCACTAGAGTCATTGCATGTGTGTTATTTCCACAAAACACATGGATCAACCACTAGAGTCATTGCATGTGTGTTCTTATACTAAAACCTACACTAGAGTCATTGCATGTGTCTTCTTTCCACAAACGACACATGGATCAACCACTGGAGTCATTGCATGTGTGTTATTTCCACAAACCACACATGGATCAACCACTAGAGTCATTGCATGTGTGTACTTATACTAAAACCACAAACCAGTACTAGAGTCAAACCAGTACTAGAGTCATTGCATGTGTGTTCTTTTCCACAAACCACACATGGATCCACCAGTGGTCATTGCATGTGTGTTCTTTCCAGAAACAACATATGGATCAACCAGAGTCATTGCATGTGTGTTCTTTCCACAAACCACACATGGATCAACCACTAGAGTCATTGCATGTTTGTTCTTATACTAAAACCACAAACCAACACTAGAGTCATTGCAAGTGTCTTCTTTTCCACAAACCACAGGTGGATCCACCAGTCGTCTTATTGCATGTGTGTTATTTCCACAAACCACCCATGGATCAACCACTAGAGTCATTGCATGTGTGTTCTTTCCACAAACCACATATGCATCAACCACTAGAGTCATTGCATGTGTGTTCTTATACTAAAACCAACATGGATCCACCAGTGGTCATTGCATGTGTGTTCTTTCCACAAACCACACATGGATCAACCACTAGAGTCATTGCATGTGTGTTCTTTCCACAAACCACACATGGATCAACCACTAGAGTCATTGCATGTGTGTTCTTATACTAAAACCACAAACCAGTACTAGAGTCATTGCATATGTGTTCTTTTCCACAAACCACACATGGATCCACAGTGGTCATTGCATGTGTGTTCTTTCCACAAACCACACATGGATCAGCCAGAGTCATTGCATGTGTGTTCTTTCCACAAACCACACATGGATCAACCACTAGAGTCATTGCATGTGTGTTGTTTTGCACAGAGACCACAAACCAGTACTAGAGTCATTGCATGTGTGTTCTTACACTAAAACCAACATGGATCCGCCAGTGGTCATTGCATGTGTGTTCTTTCCGCAAACCACACATGGATCAACCACTAGAGTCATTGCATGTTTGTTCTTATACTAAAACCACAAACCAGCAATAGAGTCATTGCATGTGTGTTCTTTTCCACAAACCACATATGGATCAACCAGAGTCATTGCATGTGTGTTCTCTCCACAAACCACACATGTGGACCCACCAGTGGTCATTGCATGTGTGGTATTCCCACAAACCACACATGGATCAACCACTAGAGTCATTGCATGTGTGTTCTTTCCACAAACCATATATGGATCAACCACTAGAGTCATTGCATGTGTGTTCTTATACTAAAACCAACACTAGAGTCATTGCATGTGTGTTGTTTTCACAAACCACACATGGATCAACCACTAGAGTCATTGCATGTTTGTTCTTATACTAAAACCACAAACCAACACTATAGTCATTGCATGTGTGTTCTTTTCCACAAACCACACGTGGATCCACCAGTCGTCTTACTGCATGTGTATTATTTCCACAAACCACCCATGGATCAACCACTAGAGTCATTGCATGTGTGTTCTTTCCACAAACCACATATGGATCAACCACTAGAGTCATTGCATGTGTGTTCTTATTATACTAAAACCAACACTAGAGTCACTGCATGTGTGTTCTTTTCACAAACCACACACGGATCAACCACTAGAGTCATTGCATGTGTGTTCTTTTCCACAAACCACACATGGATCCACCAGTCGTCATTGCATGTGTGTTCTTTCCAGAAACCACACATGGATCAACCAGATTCATCGCATGTGTGTTCTTTCCACAAACCACACATGGATCAACCACTAGAGTCATTGCATGTGTGTTCTTTTCCACAAAAACCACAAACCAGTACTAGAGTCATTGCATGTGTGTTCTTTTCCACAAAAACCACAAACCAGTACTAGAGTCATTGCATGTGTGTTCTTACACTAAAACCAACATGGATCCACCAGTGGTCATTGCATGTGTGTTCTTTCCACAAACCACACATGGATCAACCACTAGAGTCATTGCATGTGTGTTCTTTCCACAAACCACACATGGATCAACCACTAGAGTCATGGCATGTTTGTTCTTATACTAAAACGACAAACCAGCACTAGAGTCAATGCATGTGTGTTCTTTTCCACAAACCACATATGGATCAACCAGAGTCATTGCATGTGTGTTCTTTCAAAAACCACACATGTGGACCCACCAGTGGTCATTGCATGTGTGTTATTCCCACAAACCACACATGGATCAACCACTAGAGTCATTGCATGTGTGTTCTTTCCACAAACCACATATGGATCAACCACTAGAGTCATTGCATGTGTGTTCTTATACTAAAACCAACACTAGAGTCATTGCATGTGTGTTCTTTTCACAAACCACACATGGATCAACCACTAGAGTCATTGCATGTGTGTTATTTCCACAAACAAACATGGATCAACCACTAGAGTCATTGCATATGTGTTCTTATACTAAAACCAACATGGATCCACTAGTGGTCATTGCATGTGTGTTCTTTCCACAAACCACACATGGATCAACCACTAGAGTCATTGCATGTGTGTTCTTACACTAAAACCAACATTGATCCACCAGTGGTCATTGCATGTGTGTTCTTTCCATAAACCACACATGGATCAACCACTAGAGTCATTGCATGTTTGTTCTTATACTAAAACCACAAACCAGCACTAGAGTCTATGCATGTGTGTTATTTTCCACAAACCACATATGGATCAACCAGAGTCATTGCATGTGTGTTCTTTCCACAAACCACACATGTGGACCCACCAGTGGTCATTGCATGTGTGTTATTCCCACAAACCACACATGGATCAACCACTAGAGTCATTGCATGTGTGTTCTTTCCATAAACCACATATAGATCAACCACTAGAGTCATTGCATGTGTGTTCTTATACTAAAACCAATACTAGAGTCATTGCATGTGTGTTCTTTTCACAAACCACACATGGATCAACCACTAGAGTCATTGCATGTGTGTTATTTCCACAAACAAACATGGATCAACAACTAGAGTCATTGCATGTGTGTTCTTATACTAAAACCAACATGGATCCACTAGTGGTCATTGCATGTGTGTTCTTTCCACAAACCACACATGGATCAACCACTAGAGTCATTGCATGTGTGTTATTTCCACAAAACACATGGATCAACCACTAGAGTCATTGCATGTGTGTTCTTATACTAAAACCTACACTAGAGTCATTGCATGTGTCTTCTTTCCACAAACGACACATGGATCAACCACTGGAGTCATTGCATGTGTGTTATTTCCACAAACCACACATGGATCAACCACTAGAGTCATTGCATGTGTGTACTTATACTAAAACCACAAACCAGTACTAGAGTCAAACCAGTACTAGAGTCATTGCATGTGTGTTCTTTTCCACAAACCACACATGGATCCACCAGTGGTCATTGCATGTGTGTTCTTTCCAGAAACAACATATGGATCAACCAGAGTCATTGCATGTGTGTTCTTTCCACAAACCACACATGGATCAACCACTAGAGTCATTGCATGTTTGTTCTTATACTAAAACCACAAACCAACACTAGAGTCATTGCAAGTGTCTTCTTTTCCACAAACCACAGGTGGATCCACCAGTCGTCTTATTGCATGTGTGTTATTTCCACAAACCACCCATGGATCAACCACTAGAGTCATTGCATGTGTGTTCTTTCCACAAACCACATATGCATCAACCACTAGAGTCATTGCATGTGTGTTCTTATACTAAAACCAACATGGATCCACCAGTGGTCATTGCATGTGTGTTCTTTCCACAAACCACACATGGATCAACCACTAGAGTCATTGCATGTGTGTTCTTTCCACAAACCACACATGGATCAACCACTAGAGTCATTGCATGTGTGTTCTTATACTAAAACCACAAACCAGTACTAGAGTCATTGCATATGTGTTCTTTTCCACAAACCACACATGGATCCACAGTGGTCATTGCATGTGTGTTCTTTCCACAAACCACACATGGATCAGCCAGAGTCATTGCATGTGTGTTCTTTCCACAAACCACACATGGATCAACCACTAGAGTCATTGCATGTGTGTTGTTTTGCACAGAGACCACAAACCAGTACTAGAGTCATTGCATGTGTGTTCTTACACTAAAACCAACATGGATCCGCCAGTGGTCATTGCATGTGTGTTCTTTCCGCAAACCACACATGGATCAACCACTAGAGTCATTGCATGTTTGTTCTTATACTAAAACCACAAACCAGCAATAGAGTCATTGCATGTGTGTTCTTTTCCACAAACCACATATGGATCAACCAGAGTCATTGCATGTGTGTTCTCTCCACAAACCACACATGTGGACCCACCAGTGGTCATTGCATGTGTGGTATTCCCACAAACCACACATGGATCAACCACTAGAGTCATTGCATGTGTGTTCTTTCCACAAACCATATATGGATCAACCACTAGAGTCATTGCATGTGTGTTCTTATACTAAAACCAACACTAGAGTCATTGCATGTGTGTTGTTTTCACAAACCACACATGGATCAACCACTAGAGTCATTGCATGTTTGTTCTTATACTAAAACCACAAACCAACACTATAGTCATTGCATGTGTGTTCTTTTCCACAAACCACACGTGGATCCACCAGTCGTCTTACTGCATGTGTATTATTTCCACAAACCACCCATGGATCAACCACTAGAGTCATTGCATGTGTGTTCTTTCCACAAACCACATATGGATCAACCACTAGAGTCATTGCATGTGTGTTCTTATTATACTAAAACCAACACTAGAGTCACTGCATGTGTGTTCTTTTCACAAACCACACACGGATCAACCACTAGAGTCATTGCATGTGTGTTCTTTTCCACAAACCACACATGGATCCACCAGTCGTCATTGCATGTGTGTTCTTTCCAGAAACCACACATGGATCAACCAGATTCATCGCATGTGTGTTCTTTCCACAAACCACACATGGATCAACCACTAGAGTCATTGCATGTGTGTTCTTTTCCACAAAAACCACAAACCAGTACTAGAGTCATTGCATGTGTGTTCTTTTCCACAAAAACCACAAACCAGTACTAGAGTCATTGCATGTGTGTTCTTACACTAAAACCAACATGGATCCACCAGTGGTCATTGCATGTGTGTTCTTTCCACAAACCACACATGGATCAACCACTAGAGTCATTGCATGTGTGTTCTTTCCACAAACCACACATGGATCAACCACTAGAGTCATGGCATGTTTGTTCTTATACTAAAACGACAAACCAGCACTAGAGTCAATGCATGTGTGTTCTTTTCCACAAACCACATATGGATCAACCAGAGTCATTGCATGTGTGTTCTTTCAAAAACCACACATGTGGACCCACCAGTGGTCATTGCATGTGTGTTATTCCCACAAACCACACATGGATCAACCACTAGAGTCATTGCATGTGTGTTCTTTCCACAAACCACATATGGATCAACCACTAGAGTCATTGCATGTGTGTTCTTATACTAAAACCAACACTAGAGTCATTGCATGTGTGTTCTTTTCACAAACCACACATGGATCAACCACTAGAGTCATTGCATGTGTGTTATTTCCACAAACAAACATGGATCAACCACTAGAGTCATTGCATATGTGTTCTTATACTAAAACCAACATGGATCCACTAGTGGTCATTGCATGTGTGTTCTTTCCACAAACCACACATGGATCAACCACTAGAGTCATTGCATGTGTGTTCTTACACTAAAACCAACATTGATCCACCAGTGGTCATTGCATGTGTGTTCTTTCCATAAACCACACATGGATCAACCACTAGAGTCATTGCATGTTTGTTCTTATACTAAAACCACAAACCAGCACTAGAGTCTATGCATGTGTGTTATTTTCCACAAACCACATATGGATCAACCAGAGTCATTGCATGTGTGTTCTTTCCACAAACCACACATGTGGACCCACCAGTGGTCATTGCATGTGTGTTATTCCCACAAACCACACATGGATCAACCACTAGAGTCATTGCATGTGTGTTCTTTCCACAAACCACATATGGATCAACCACTAGAGTCATTGCATGTGTGTTCTTATACTAAAACCAACACTAGAGTCATTGCATGTGTGTTCTTTTCACAAACCACACATGGATCAACCACTAGAGTCATTGCATGTGTGATATTTGCACAATAAAACATGGATCAACCACTAGAGTCATTGCATGTGTGTTCTTATACTAAAACCAACATGGATCCACCAGTGGTCATTACATGTGTGTGTTTTCCACAAACCACACATAGATCAACCACTGGATTCATTGCATGTGTGTTATTTCCACAAACCACACATGGATCAACCACTAGAGTCATTGCATGTGTGTTCTTATACTAAAACCAAAACTAGAGTCATTGCATGTGTGTTCTTTTCACAAACCACACATGGATCAACCACTAGAGTCACTGCATGTGCGTTAGTTCCACACACCACACATGGATCAACCACTAGAGTCATTGCATGTGTGTTCTTATAGTAAAACCACAAACCAGTACTAGAGTCATTGCATGTGTGTTATTTCCAAAAACCACACATGGATCAACCACTAGAGTCATTGCATGTGTGTTATTTCCACAAACAAACATGGATCAACCACTAGATTCATTGCATGTGTGTTCTTTTCCACAAACCACACATGGATCCACCAGTGGTCATTGCATGTGTGTTCTTTCCACAAACGACACATGGATCAACCACTAGAGTCATTACATGTGTGTTCTTTCCACAAACCACACATGGATCAACCACTAGAGTCATTGCATGTGTGTTCTTATACTAAAACCACAAACCAGTACTAGAGTCATTGCATGTGTGTTCTTTTCCACAAACCACACATGGATCCACCAGTGGTCATTGCATGTGTGTTATTTCCACAAACCACACATGGATCAACCAGAGTCATTGCATGTGTGTTCTTTCCACAAACCACACATGGATCAACCACTAGAGTCATTGCATGTGTGTTCTTTTCCACAGAGACCACAAACCAGTACTAGAGTCATTGCATGTGTGTTCTTACACTAAAACCAACATGGATCCACTAGTGGTCATTGCATGTGTGTTCTTTCCACAAACCACACATGGATCAACCACTAGAGTCATTGCATGTTTGTTCTTATACTAAAACCACAAACCAGCAATAGAGTCATTGCATGTGTGTTCTTTTCCACAAACCACATATGGATCAACCAGAGTCATTGCATGTGTGTTCTCTCCACAAACCACACATGTGGACCCACCAGTGGTCATTGCATGTGTGTTATTCCCACAAACCACACATGGATCAACCACTAGAGTCATTGCATGTGTGTTCTTTCCACAAACCATATATGGATCAACCACTAGAGTCATTGCATGTGTGTTCTTATACTAAAACCAACACTAGAGTCATTGCATGTGTGTTCTTTTCACAAACCACACATCGATCAATCACTAGAGTCATTGCATGTGTGTATTTCCACAAACAAACATGGATCAACCACTAGAGCCATTGCATGTGTGTTCTTATACTAAAACCAACACTAGAGTCATTGCATGTGTGTTCTTTTCACAAACCACACATGGATCAACCACTAGAGTCATTGCATGTTTGTTCTTATACTAAAACCACAAACCAACACTATAGTCATTGCATGTGTGTTCTTTTCCACAAACCACACGTGGATCCACCAGTTGTATTACTGCATGTGTGTTATTTCCACAAACCACCCATGGATCAACCACTAGATTCATTGCATGTGTGTTCTTTCCACAAACCACATATGGATCAACCACTAGAGTCATTGCATGTGTGTTCTTATTATACTAAAACCAACACTAGAATCACTGCATGTGTGTTCTTTTCACAAACCACACACAGATCAACCACTAGAGTCATTGCATGTGTGTTATTTCCACAAACAAACATGGATCAACCACTAGAGTCATTGCATGTGTGTTCTTTTCCACAAACGACACAAGGATCCACCAGTGGTCATTGCATGTGTGTTGTTTCCACAAACCACACATGGATCAACCACCAGAGTCATTGCATGTGTGTTCTTTCCACAGACCACACATGGATCAACCACTAGAGTCATTGCATGTGCGTTCTTTACTAAAACCACAAACCAGTACTAGAGTCATTGCATGTGTGTTCTTTTCCACAAACCACACATGGATCCACCAGTCGTCATTGCATGTGTGTTCTTTCCACAAACCACACATGGATCAACCAGATTCATCGCATGTGTGTTCTTTCCACAAACCACACATGGATCAACCACTAGAGTCATTGCATGTGTGTTCTTTTCCACAAAAACCACAAACCAGTACTAGAGTCATTGCATGTGTGTTCTTACACTAAAACCAACATGGATCCACCAGTGGTCATTGCATGTGTGTTCTTTCCACAAACCACACATGGATCAACCACTAGAGTCATTGCATGTGTGTTCTTTCCACAAACCACACATGGATCAACCACTAGAGTCATTGCATGTTTGTTCTTATACTAAAACCACAAACCAGCACTAGAGTCAATGCATGTGTGTTCTTTTCCACAAACCACATATGGATCAACCAGAGTCATTGCATGTGTGTTCTTTCCAAAAACCACACATGTGGACCCACCAGTGGTCATTGCATGTGTGTTATTCCCACAAACTACACATGGATCAACCACTAGAGTCATTGCATGTGTGTTCTTTCCACAAATCACATATGGATCAACCACTAGAGTCATTGCATGTGTGTTATTATACTAAAACCAACACTAGAGTCATTGCATGTGTGTTCTTTTCACAAACCACACATGGATCAACCACTAGAGTCATTGCATGTGTGCTATTTGCACAAACAAACATGGATCAACCACTAGAGTCATTGCATGTGTGTTCTTATACTAAAACCAACATGGATCCACCAGTGGTCATTACATGTGTGTGTTTTCCACAAACCAGACATGGATCAACCACTAGATTCATTGCATTGTGTTATTTCCACAAACCACACATGGATCAACCACTAGAGTCATTGCATGTGTGTTCTTATATTAAAACCAACATGGATCCACCAGTGGTCATTGCATGTGTGTTCTTTCCACAAACCACACATGGATCAACCACTAGAGTCATTGCATGTGTGTTATTTCCAAAAACCACACATGGATCAACCACTAGAGTCATTGCATGTGTGTTATTTCCACAAACCACACATGGATCAACCACTAGAGTCATTGCATGTGTGTTCTTATACTAAAACCAACACTAGAGTCATTGCATGTGTGTTCTTTTCACAAACCACACATGGATCAACCACTAGAGTCATTGCATGTGTGTTATTTCCACAAACAAACATGGATCAACCACTAGAGTCATTGCATGTGTGTTCTTTTCCACAAACCACACATGGATCCACTAGTGGTCATTGCATGTGTGTTCTTTCCACAAACCACATATGGATCAACCACTAGAGTCATTGCATGTGTGTTCTTATTATACTAAAACCAACACTAGAGTCATTGCATGTGTGTTCTTTTCACAAACCACACATGGATCAACCACTAGAGTCATTGCATGTGTGTTATTTCCACAAACAAACATGGATCAACCACTAGAGTCATTGCATGTGTGTTCTTTTCACAAACCAAACATGGATCAACTACTAGAGTCATTGCATTTGTGTTATTTCCACAAACAAACATGGATCAACCACTAGAGTCATTGCATGTGTGTTCCTTTCCACAAACCACACATGGATCCATCAGTGGTCATTGCATGTGTGTTCTTTCCACAAACCACACATGGATCAACCACTAGAGTCATTGCATGTGTGTTCTTTCCACAAACCACACATGGATCAACCACTAGAGTCATTGCATGTGTGTTCTTATACTAAAACCACAAACCAGTACTAGAGTAATTGCATGTGTGTTCTTTTCCACAAACCACACATGGATCCACTAGTGGTCATTGCATGTGTGTTCTTTCCACAAACCACACATGGATCAACCAGAGTCATTGCATGTGTGTTCTTTCCACAAACCACACATGGATCAACCACTAGAGTTATTGCATGTGGGTTCTTTTCCACAAAAACCACAAACCAGTACTAGAGTCATTGCATGTCTGTTCTTACACTAAAACCAACATGAATCCAACAGTGGTCATTGCATGTGTGTTCTTTCCACAAACCACACTTGGATCAACCACTAGAGTCATTGCATGTGCGTTCTTTTCCACAAACCACATATGGATCAACCAGAGTCATTGCATGTGTGTTCTTTCCACAAACCACACATGTGGACCCAGCAGTGGTCATTGCATGTGTGTTTTTCCCACAAACCACACATGGATCAACCACTAGAGTTATTGCATGTGTGTTCTTTCCACAAACCATATATGGATCAACCACTAGAGTCATTGCATGTGTGTTATTATACTAAAACCAACACTAGAGTCATTGCATGTGTGTTCTTTTCACAAACCACACATGGATCAACCACTAGAGTCATTGCATGTGTGTTATTTCCACAAACAAACATGGATCAACCACTATAGTCATTGCATGTGTGTTCTTTCCACAAACCACACATGTGGACCCACCAGTGGTCATTGCATGTGTGTTATTCCCACAAACCACACATGGATCAACCACTAGAGTCATTGCATGTGTGTTCTTTCCACAAACCATATATGGATCATCCACTAGAGTCATTGCATGTGTGTTCTTATAATAAAACCAACACTAGAGTCATTGCATGTGTGTTCTTTTCACAAACCACACATGGATCAACCACTAGAGTCATTGCATGTGTGTTATTTCCACAAACAAACATGGATCAACCACTAGAGTCATTGCATGTGTGTTCTTATACTAAAACCAACATGGATCCACCAGTGGTCATTGCATGTGTGTTCTTTCCACAAACCACACATGGATCAACCACTAGAGTCATTGCATGTGTGTTATTTCCAAAAACCACACATGGATCAACCACTAGAGTCATTGCATGTGTGTTATTTCCACAAACCACACATGGATCAACCACTAGAGTCATTGCATGTGTGTTCTTATACTAAAACCAACACTAGAGTCATTGCATGTGTGTTCTTTTCACAAACCACACATGGATCAACCACTAGAGTCATTGCATGTGTGTTATTTCCACAAACAAACATGGATCAACCACTAGAGTCATTGCATGTGTGTTCTTTTCCACAAACCACACATGGATCCACTAGTGGTCATTGCATGTGTGTTCTTTCCACAAACCACATATGGCTCAACCACTAGAGTCATTGCATGTGTGTTCTTATTATACTAAAACCAACACTAGAGTCATTGCATGTGTGTTCTTTTCACAAACCACACATGGATCAACCACTAGAGTCATTGCATGTGTGTTATTTCCACAAACAAACATGGATCAACCACTAGAGTCATTGCATGTGTGTTCTTTTCACAAACCAAACATGGATCAACTACTAGAATCATTGCATTTGTGTTATTTCCACAAACAAACATGGATCAACCACTAGTCATTGCATGTGTGTTCCTTTCCACAAACCACACATGGATCCATCAGTGGTCATTGCATGTGTGTTCTTTCCACAAACCACACATGGATCAACCACTAGAGTCATTGTATGTGTGTTCTTTCCACAAACCACACATGGATCAACCACTAGAGTCATTGCATGTGTGTTCTTATACTAAAACCACAAACCAGTACTAGAGTAATTGCATGTGTGCTCTTTTCCACAAACCACACATGGATCCACTAGTGGTCATTGCATGTGTGTTCTTTCCACAAACCACACATGGATCAACCAGAGTCATTGCATGTGTGTTATTTCCACAAACAAACATGGATCAACCACTAGAGTCATTGCATGTGTGTTCTTTGCACAAACCACACATGTGGACCCACCGGTGGTCATTGCATGTGTGTTATTCCCACAAACCACACATGGATCAACCACTAGAGTCATTGCATGTGTGTTCTTTCCACAAACCATATATGGATCATCCACTAGAGTCATTGCATGTGTGTTCTTATACTAAAACCAACACTAGAGTCATTGCATGTGTGTTCTTTTCACAAACCACACATGGATCAACCACTAGAGTCATTGCATGTGTGTTATTTTCACAAACAAACATGGATCAACCACTAGAGTCATTGCATGTGTGTTCTTATACTAAAACCAACATGGATCCACCAGTGGTCATTGCATGTGTGTTCTTTCCACAAACCACACATGGATCAACCACTAGAGTCATTGCATGTGTGTTATTTCCAAAAACCACACATGGATCAACCACTAGAGTCATTGCATGTGTGTTATTTCCACAAACCACACATGGATCAACCACTAGAGTCATTGCATGTGTGTTCTTTTCACAAACCACACATGGATCAACCACTAGAGTCACTGCTTGTGCGTTAGTTCCACACACCACACATGGATCAACCACTAGAGTCATTGCATGTGTGTTCTTATACTAAAACCACAAACCAGTACTAGAGTCATTGCATGTGTGTTATTTCCAAAAACCACACATGGATCAACCACTAGAGTCATTGCATGTGTGTTATTTCCACAAACAAACATGGATCAACCACTAGATTCATTGCATGTGTGTTCTTTTCCACAAACCACACATGGATCCACTAGTGGTCATTGCATGTGTGTTCTTTCCACAAACGACACATGGATCAACCACTAGAGTCATTACATGTGTGTTCTTTCCACAAACCACACATGGATCAACCACTAGAGTCATTGCATGTGTGTTCTTATACTAAAACCACAAACCAGTACTAGAGTCATTGCATGTGTGTTCTTTTCCACAAACCACACATGGATCCACCAGTGGTCATTGCATGTGTGTTATTTCCACAAACCACACATGGATCAACCAGAGTCATTGCATGTGTGTTCTTTCCACAAACCACACATGGATCAACCACTAGAGTCATTGCATGTGTGTTCTTTTCCACAGAGACCACAAACCAGTACTAGAGTCATTGCATGTGTGTTCTTACACTAAAACCAACATGGATCCACTAGTGGTCATTGCATGTGTGTTCTTTCCACAAACCACACATGGATCAACCACTAGAGTCATTGCATGTTTGTTCTTATACTAAAACCACAAACCAGCAATAGAGTCAGTGCATGTGTGTTCTTTTCCACAAACCACATATGGATCAACCAGAGTCATTGCATGTGTGTTCTCTCCACAAACCACACATGTGGACCCACCAGTGGTCATTGCATGTGTGTTATTCCCACAAACCACACATGGATCAACCACTAGAGTCATTGCATGTGTGTTCTTTCCACAAACCATATATGGATCAATCACTAGAGTCATTGCATGTGTGTTCTTATACTAAAACCAACACTAGAGTCATTGCATGTGTGTTCTTTTCACAAACCACACATGGATCAACCACTAGAGTCATTGCATGTTTGTTCTTATACTAAAACCACAAACCAACACTATAGTCATTGCATGTGTGTTCTTTTCCACAAACCACACGTGGATCCACCAGTTGTCTTACTGCATGTGTGTTATTTCCACAAACCACCCATGGATCAACCACTAGAGTCATTGCATGTGTGTTCTTTCCACAAACCACATATGGATCAACCACTAGAGTCATTGCATGTGTGTTCTTATTATACTAAAACCAACACTAGAATCACTGCATGTGTGTTCTTTTCACAAACCACACACAGATCAACCACTAGAGTCATTGCATGTGTGTTATTTCCACAAACAAACATGGATCAACCACTAGAGTCATTGCATGTGTGTTCTTTTCCACAAACGACACAAGGATCCACCAGTGGTCATTGCATGTGTGTTGTTTCCACAAACCACACATGGATCAACCACCAGAGTCATTGCATGTGTGTTCTTTCCACAGACCACACATGGGTCAACCACTAGAGTCATTGCATGTGTGTTCTTTACTAAAACCACAAACCAGTACTAGAGTCATTGCATGTGTGTTCTTTTCCACAAACCACACATGGATCCACCAGTCGTCATTGCATGTGTGTTCTTTCCACAAACCACACATGGATCAACCAGATTCATCGCATGTGTGTTCTTTCCACAAACCACACATGGATCAACCACTAGAGTCATTGCATGTGTGTTCTTTTCCACAAAAACCACAAACCAGTACTAGAGTCATTGCATGTGTGTTCTTACACTAAAACCAACATGGATCCACCAGTGGTCATTGCATGTGTGTTCTTTCCACAAACCACACATGGATCAACCACTAGAGTCATTGCATGTGTGTTCTTTCCACAAACCACACATGGATCAACCACTAGAGTCATTGCATGTTTGTTCTTATACTAAAACCACAAACCAGCACTAGAGTCAATGCATGTGTGTTCTTTTCCACAAACCACATATGGACCAACCAGAGTCATTGCATGTGTGTTCTTTCCAAAAACCACACATGTGGACCCACCAGTGGTCATTGCATGTGTGTTATTCCCACAAACTACACATGGATCAACCACTAGAGTCATTGCATGTGTGTTCTTTCCACAAATCACATATGGATCAACCACTAGAGTCATTGCATGTGTGTTATTATACTAAAACCAACACTAGAGTCATTGCATGTGTGTTCTTTTCACAAACCACACATGGATCAACCACTAGAGTCATTGCATGTGTGCTATTTGCACAAACAAACATGGATCAACCACTAGAGTCATTGCATGTGTGTTCTTATACTAAAACCAACATGGATCCACCAGTGGTCATTACATGTGTGTGTTTTCCACAAACCAGACATGGATCAACCACTAGATTCATTGCATTGTGTTATTTCCACAAACCACACATGGATCAACCACTAGAGTCATTGCATGTGTGTTCTTATATTAAAACCAACATGGATCCACCAGTGGTCATTGCATGTGTGTTCTTTCCACAAACCACACATGGATCAACCACTAGAGTCATTGCATGTGTGTTATTTCCAAAAACCACACATGGATCAACCACTAGAGTCATTGCATGTGTGTTATTTCCACAAACCACACATGGATCAACCACTAGAGTCATTGCATGTGTGTTCTTATACTAAAACCAACACTAGAGTCATTGCATGTGTGTTCTTTTCACAAACCACACATGGATCAACCACTAGAGTCATTGCATGTGTGTTATTTCCACAAACAAACATGGATCAACCACTAGAGTCATTGCATGTGTGTTCTTTTCCACAAACCACACATGGATCCACTAGTGGTCATTGCATGTGTGTTCTTTCCACAAACCACATATGGATCAACCACTAGAGTCATTACATGTGTGTTCTTATTATACTAAAACCAACACTAGAGTCATTGCATGTGTGTTCTTTTCACAAACCACACATGGATCAACCACTAGAGTCATTGCATGTGTGTTATTTCCACAAATAAACATGGATCAACCACTAGAGTCATTGCATGTGTGTTCTTTTCACAAACCAAACATGGATCAACTACTAGAGTCATTGCATTTGTGTTATTTCCACAAACAAACATGGATCAACCACTAGAGTCATTGCATGTGTGTTCCTTTCCACAAACCACACATGGATCCATCAGTGGTCATTGCATGTGTGTTCTTTCCACAAACCACACATGGATCAACCACTAGAGTCATTGCATGTGTGTTCTTTCAACAAACCACACATGGATCAACCACTAGAGTCATTGCATGTGTGTTCTTATACTAAAACCACAAACCAGTACTAGAGTAATTGCATGTGTGTTCTTTTCCACAAACCACACATGGATCCACTAGTGGTCATTGCATGTGTGTTCTTTCCACAAACCACACATGGATCAACCAGAGTCATTGCATGTGTGTTCTTTCCACAAACCACACATGGATCAACCACTAGAGTTATTGCATGTGTGTTCTTTTCCACAAAAACCACAAACCAGTACTAGAGTCATTGCATGTGTGTTCTTACACTAAAACCAACATGAATCCAACAGTGGTCATTGCATGTGTGTTCTTTCCACAAACCACACTTGGATCAACCACTAGAGTCATTGCATGTGTGTTCTTTTCCACAAACCACATATGGATCAACCAGAGTCATTGCATGTGTGTTCTTTCCACAAACCACACATGTGGACCCAGCAGTGGTCATTGCATGTGTGTTTTTCCCACAAACCACACATGGATCAACCACTAGAGTCATTGCATGTGTGTTCTTTCCACAAACCATATATGGATCAACCACTAGAGTCATTGCATGTGTGTTATTATACTAAAACCAACACTAGAGTCATTGCATGTGTGTTCTTTTCACAAACCACACATGGATCAACCACTAGAGTCATTGCATGTGTGTTATTTCCACAAACAAACATGGATCAACCACTATAGTCATTGCATGTGTGTTCTTTCCACAAACCACACATGTGGACCCACCAGTGGTCATTGCATGTGTGTTATTCCCACAAACCACACATGGATCAACCACTAGAGTCATTGCATGTGTGTTCTTTCCACAAACCATATATGGATCATCCACTAGAGTCATTGCATGTGTGTTCTTTCCACAAACCACACATGGATCAACCACTAGAGTCATTGCATGTTTGTTCTTATACTAAAACCACAAACCAGCACTAGAGTCAATGCATGTGTGTTCTTTTCCACAAACCACATATGGACCAACCAGAGTCATTGCATGTGTGTTCTTTCCAAAAACCACACATGTGGACCCACCAGTGGTCATTGCATGTGTGTTATTCCCACAAACTACACATGGATCAACCACTAGAGTCATTGCATGTGTGTTCTTTCCACAAATCACATATGGATCAACCACTAGAGTCATTGCATGTGTGTTATTATACTAAAACCAACACTAGAGTCATTGCATGTGTGTTCTTTTCACAAACCACACATGGATCAACCACTAGAGTCATTGCATGTGTGCTATTTGCACAAACAAACATGGATCAACCACTAGAGTCATTGCATGTGTGTTCTTATACTAAAACCAACATGGATCCACCAGTGGTCATTACATGTGTGTGTTTTCCACAAACCAGACATGGATCAACCACTAGATTCATTGCATTGTGTTATTTCCACAAACCACACATGGATCAACCACTAGAGTCATTGCATGTGTGTTCTTATATTAAAACCAACATGGATCCACCAGTGGTCATTGCATGTGTGTTCTTTCCACAAACCACACATGGATCAACCACTAGAGTCATTGCATGTGTGTTATTTCCAAAAACCACACATGGATCAACCACTAGAGTCATTGCATGTGTGTTATTTCCACAAACCACACATGGATCAACCACTAGAGTCATTGCATGTGTGTTCTTATACTAAAACCAACACTAGAGTCATTGCATGTGTGTTCTTTTCACAAACCACACATGGATCAACCACTAGAGTCATTGCATGTGTGTTATTTCCACAAACAAACATGGATCAACCACTAGAGTCATTGCATGTGTGTTCTTTTCCACAAACCACACATGGATCCACTAGTGGTCATTGCATGTGTGTTCTTTCCACAAACCACATATGGATCAACCACTAGAGTCATTACATGTGTGTTCTTATTATACTAAAACCAACACTAGAGTCATTGCATGTGTGTTCTTTTCACAAACCACACATGGATCAACCACTAGAGTCATTGCATGTGTGTTATTTCCACAAATAAACATGGATCAACCACTAGAGTCATTGCATGTGTGTTCTTTTCACAAACCAAACATGGATCAACTACTAGAGTCATTGCATTTGTGTTATTTCCACAAACAAACATGGATCAACCACTAGAGTCATTGCATGTGTGTTCCTTTCCACAAACCACACATGGATC
This sequence comes from Avena sativa, assembly GCA_916181665.1. Classification (NCBI taxonomy): domain Eukaryota; kingdom Viridiplantae; phylum Streptophyta; class Magnoliopsida; order Poales; family Poaceae; genus Avena; species Avena sativa. The sequence goes on from OV702291.1 coordinate 261,050,238, forward strand.
CATCAGTGGTCATTGCATGTGTGTTCTTTCCACAAACCACACATGGATCAACCACTAGAGTCATTGCATGTGTGTTCTTTCAACAAACCACACATGGATCAACCACTAGAGTCATTGCATGTGTGTTCTTATACTAAAACCACAAACCAGTACTAGAGTAATTGCATGTGTGTTCTTTTCCACAAACCACACATGGATCCACTAGTGGTCATTGCATGTGTGTTCTTTCCACAAACCACACATGGATCAACCAGAGTCATTGCATGTGTGTTCTTTCCACAAACCACACATGGATCAACCACTAGAGTTATTGCATGTGTGTTCTTTTCCACAAAAACCACAAACCAGTACTAGAGTCATTGCATGTGTGTTCTTACACTAAAACCAACATGAATCCAACAGTGGTCATTGCATGTGTGTTCTTTCCACAAACCACACTTGGATCAACCACTAGAGTCATTGCATGTGTGTTCTTTTCCACAAACCACATATGGATCAACCAGAGTCATTGCATGTGTGTTCTTTCCACAAACCACACATGTGGACCCAGCAGTGGTCATTGCATGTGTGTTTTTCCCACAAACCACACATGGATCAACCACTAGAGTCATTGCATGTGTGTTCTTTCCACAAACCATATATGGATCAACCACTAGAGTCATTGCATGTGTGTTATTATACTAAAACCAACACTAGAGTCATTGCATGTGTGTTCTTTTCACAAACCACACATGGATCAACCACTAGAGTCATTGCATGTGTGTTATTTCCACAAACAAACATGGATCAACCACTATAGTCATTGCATGTGTGTTCTTTCCACAAACCACACATGTGGACCCACCAGTGGTCATTGCATGTGTGTTATTCCCACAAACCACACATGGATCAACCACTAGAGTCATTGCATGTGTGTTCTTTCCACAAACCATATATGGATCATCCACTAGAGTCATTGCATGTGTGTTCTTATACTAAAGCCAACACTAGAGTCATTGCATGTGTGTTCTTTTCACAAACCACACATGGATCAACCACTAGAGTCATTGCATGTGTGTTATTTCCACAAACAAACATGGATCAACCACTAGAGTCATTGCATGTGTGTTATTATACTAAAACCAACATGGATCCACCAGTGGTCATTGCATGTGTGTTCTTTCCACAAACCACACATGGATCAACCACTAGAGTCATTGCATGTGTGTTATTTCCAAAAACCACACATGGATCAACCACTAGAGTCATTGCATGTGTGTTATTTCCACAAACCACACATGCATCAACCACTAGAGTCATTGCATGTGTGTTCTTATACTAAAACCAACACTAGAGTCATTGCATGTGTGTTCTTTTCACAAACCACACATGGATCAACCACTAGAGTCATTGCATGTGTGTTATTTCCACAAACAAACATGGATCAACCACTAGAGTCATTGCATGTGTGTTCTTTTCCACAAACCACACATGGATCCTCTAGTGGTCATTGCATGTGTGTTCTTTCCACAAACCACATATGGATCAACCACTAGAGTCATTGCATGTGTGTTCTTATTATACTAAAACCAACACTAGAGTCATTGCATGTGTGTTCTTTTCACAAACCACACATGGATCAACCACTAGAGTCATTGCATGTGTTTTATTTCCACAAACAAACATGGATCAACCACTAGAGTCATTGCATGTGTGTTCTTTTCACAAACCAAACATGGATCAACTACTAGAGTCATTGCATTTGTGTTATTTCCACAAACAAACATGGATCAACCACTAGAGTCATTGCATGTGTGTTCCTTTCCACAAACCACACATGGATCCATCAGTGGTCATTGCATGTGTGTTCTTTCCACAAACCACACATGGATCAACCACTAGAGTCATTGCATGTGTGTTCTTTCCACAAACCACACATGGATCAACCACTAGAGTCATTGCATGTGTGTTCTTATACTAAAACCACAAACCAGTACTAGAGTAATTGCATGTGTGCTCTTTTCCACAAACCACACATGGATCCACTAGTGGTCATTGCATGTGTGTTCTTTCCACAAACCACACATGGATCAACCAGAGTCATTGCATGTGTGTTATTTCCACAAACAAACATGGATCAACCACTAGAGTCATTGCATGTGTGTTCTTTCCACAAACCACACATGGATCAACCACTTGAGTCATTGCATGTGTGTTCTTTAATAAAACCACAAACCAGTACTAGAGTCATTGCATGTGTGTTCTTTTCCACAAACCACACATGGATCCACCAGTCGTCATTGCATGTGTGTTCTTTCCACAAACCACACATGGATCAACCAGATTCATCGCATGTGTGTTCTTTCCACAAACCACACATGGATCAACCACTAGAGTCATTGCATGTGTGTTCTTTTCCACAAAAACCACAAACCAGTACTAGAGTCATTGCATGTGTGTTCTTACACTAAAACCAACATGGATCCACCAGTGGTCATTGCATGTGTGTTCTTTCCACAAACCACACATGGATCAACCACTAGAGTCATTGCATGTGTGTTCTTTCCACAAACCACACATGGATCAACCACTAGAGTCATTGCATGTTTGTTCTTATACTAAAACCACAAACAAGCACTAGAGTCAATGCATGTGTGTTCTTTTCCACAAACCACATATGGATCAACCAGAGTCATTGCATGTGTGTTCTTTCCAAAAACCACACATGTGGACCCACCAGTGGTCATTGCATGTGTGTTATTCCCACAAACTACACATGGATCAACCACTAGAGTCATTGCATGTGTGTTCTTTCCACAAAACACATATGGATCAACCACTAGAGTCATTGCATGTGTGTTCTTATACTAAAACCAACACTAGAGTCATTGCATGTGTGTTCTTTTCACAAACCACACATGGATCAACCACTAGAGTCATTGCATGTGTGCTATTTGCACAAACAAACATGGATCAACCACTAGAGTCATTGCATGTGTGTTCTTATACTAAAACCAACATGGATCCACCAGTGGTCATTACATGTGTGTGTTTTCCACAAACCAGACATGGATCAACCACTAGATTCATTGCATGTGTGTTCTTTCCACAAACCACACATGGATCAACCACTAGAGTCATTGCATGTGTGTTCTTATATTAAAACCAACATGGATCCACCAGTGGTCATTGCATGTGTGTTCTTTCCACAAACCACACATGGATCAACCACCAGAGTCATTGCATGTGTGTTCTTTCCACAGACCACACATGGATCAACCACTTGAGTCATTGCATGTGTGTTCTTTAATAAAACCACAAACCAGTACTAGAGTCATTGCATGTGTGTTCTTTTCCACAAACCACACATGGATCCACCAGTCGTCATTGCATGTGTGTTCTTTCCACAAACCACACATGGATCAACCACCAGAGTCATTGCATGTGTGTTCTTTCCACAGACCACACATGGATCAACCACTTGAGTCATTGCATGTGTGTTCTTTAATAAAACCACAAACCAGTACTAGAGTCATTGCATGTGTGTTCTTTTCCACAAACCACACATGGATCCACTAGTCGTCATTGCATGTGTGTTCTTTCCACAAACCACACATGGATCAACCAGATTCATCGCATGTGTGTTCTTTCCACAAACCACACATGGATCAACCACTAGAGTCATTGCATGTGTGTTCTTTTCCACAAAAACCACAAACCAGTACTAGAGTCATTGCATGTGTGTTCTTACACTAAAACCAACATGGATCCACCAGTGGTCATTGCATGTGTGTTCTTTCCACAAACCACACATGGATCAACCACTAGAGTCATTGCATGTGTGTTCTTTCCACAAACCACACATGGATCAACCACTAGAGTCATTGCATGTTTGTTCTTATACTAAAACCAACACTAGAGTCATTGCATGTGTGTTCTTTTCACAAACCACACATGGATCAACCACTAGAGTCATTGCATGTGTGTTATTTCCACAAACAAACATGGATCAACCACTAGAGTCATTGCATGTGTGTTCTTATACTAAAACCAACATGGATCCACCAGTGGTCATTGCATGTGTGTTCTTTCCACAAACCACACATGGATCAACCACTAGAGTCATTGCATGTGTGTTATTTCCACAGACCACACATGGATCAACCACTAGAGTCATTGCATGTGTGTTATTTCCACAAACCATATATGGATCATCCACTAGAGTCATTGCATGTGTGTTCTTATTATACTAAAACCAACACTAGAGTCATTGCATGTGTGTTCTTTTCACAAACCACACATGGATCAACCACTAGAGTCATTGCATGTGTGTTATTTCCACAAACAAACATGGATCAACCACTAGAGTCATTGCATGTGTGTTCTTTTCACAAACCAAACATGGATCAACTACTAGAGTCATTGCATTTGTGTTATTTCCACAAACAAACATGGATCAACCACTAGAGTCATTGCATGTGTGTTCTTTTCACAAACCAAACATGGATCAACTACTAGAGTCATTGCATTTGTGTTATTTCCACAAACAAACATGGATCAACCACTAGAGTCATTGCATGTGTGTTCCTTTCCACAAACCACACATGGATCCATCAGTGGTCATTGCATGTGTGTTCTTTCCACAAACCACACATGGATCAACCACTAGAGTCATTGCATGTGTGTTCTTTCCACAAACCACACATGGATCAACCACTAGAGTTATTGCATGTGTGTTCTTTTCCACAAAAACCACAAACCAGTACTAGAGTCATTGCATGTGTGTTATTACACTAAAACCAACATGGATCCAATAGTGGTCATTGCATGTGTGTTCTTTCCACAAACCACACATGGATCAACCACTAGAGTCATTGCATGTTTGTTCTTATACTAAAACTACAAACCAGCACTAGAGTCATTGCATGTGTGTTCTTTTCCACAAACCACATATGGATCAACCAGAGTCATTGCATGTGTGTTCTTTCCACAAACCACACATGTGGACCCAGCAGTGGTCATTGCATGTGTGTTATTCCCACAAACCACACATGGATCAACCACTAGAGTCATTGCATGTGTGTTCTTTCCACAAACCATATATGGATCAACCACTAGAGTCATTGCATGTGTGTTATTATACTAAAACCAACACTAGAGTCATTGCATGTGTGTTCTTTTCACAAACCACACATGGATCAACCACTAGAGTCATTGCATGTGTGTTATTTCCACAAACAAACATGGATCAACCACTAGAGTCATTGCATGTGTGTTCTTATACTAAAACCAACATGGATCCACCAGTGGTCATTGCATGTGTGTTCTTTCCACAAACCACACATGGATCAACCACTAGAGTCATTGCATGGGTGTTATTTCCACAAAACACACATGGATCAACCACTAGAGTCATTGCATGTGTGTTCTTATACTAAAACCACAAACCAGAACTAAAGTCATTGCATGTTTGTTGTTATACTAAAACCACAAACCAGTACTAGAGTCATTGCATGTGTGTTATTTTCCACAAACCACACATGGATCCACCAGTGGTCATTGCATGTGTGTTCTTTGCACAAACAACATATGGATCCACCAGTGGTCATTGCATGTGTGTTCTTTCCACAAACCACACATGGATCAACAACTAGAGTCATTGCATGTGTGTTATTTCCACAAACAAACATGGATTAACCACTAGAGTCATTACATGTGTGTTCTTTTCCACAAACCACACATGGATCCATCAGTGGTCATTGCATGTGTGTTGTTTCCACAAACCACACATGGATCAACCACTAGAGTCATTGCATGTGTGTTCTTTCCACAAACCACACATGGATCAACCACTAGAGTCATTGCATGTGTGTTCTTATACTAAAACCACAAACCAGTACTAGAGTCATTGCATGTGTGTTATTACACTAAAACCAACATGGATCCAACAGTGGTCATTGCATGTGTGTTCTTTCCACAAACCACACATGGATCAACCACTAGAGTCATTGCATGTTTGTTCTTATACTAAAACTACAAACCAGCACTAGAGTCATTGCATGTGTGTTCTTTTCCACAAACCACATATGGATCAACCAGAGTCATTGCATGTGTGTTCTTTCCACAAACCACACATGTGGACCCAGCAGTGGTCATTGCATGTGTGTTATTCCCACAAACCACACATGGATCAACCACTAGAGTCATTGCATGTGTGTTCTTTCCACAAACCATATATGGATCAACCACTAGAGTCATTGCATGTGTGTTATTATACTAAAACCAACACTAGAGTCATTGCATGTGTGTTCTTTTCACAAACCACGCATGGATCAACCACTAGAGTCATTGCATGTGTGTTATTTCCACAAACAAACATGGATCAACCACTAGAGTCATTGCATGTGTGTTCTTATACTAAAACCAACATGGATCCACCAGTGGTCATTGCATGTGTGTTCTTTCCACAAACCACACATGGATCAACCACTAGAGTCATTGCATGTGTGTTATTTCCACAAACCACACATGGATCAACAACTAGAGTCATTGCATGTGTGTTATTTCCACAAACCACACATGGATCAACCACTAGAGTCATTGCATGTGTGTTATTTCCACAAACCACACATGGATCAACCACTAGAGTCATTGAATGTGTGTTCTTATACTAAAACCAACACTAAAGTCATTGCATGTGTGTTCTTTTCACAAACCACACATGGATCAACCACTAGAGTCATTGCATGTGTGTTATTTCCACAAACAAACATGGATCAACCACTAGAGTCATTGCATGTGTGTTCTTTTCCACAAACCACACATGGATCCACTAGTGGTCATTGCATGTGTGTTCTTTCCACAAACCACATATGGATCAACCACTAGAGTCATTGCATGTGTGTTCTTATTATACTAAAACCAACACTAGAGTCATTGCATGTGTGTTCTTTTCACAAACCACACATGGATCAACCACTAGAGTCATTGCATGTGTGTTATTTCCACAAACAAACATGGATCAACCACTAGAGTCATTGCATGTGTGTTCTTTTCCACAAACCACACATGGATCCACCAGTGGTCATTGCATGTGTGTTCTTTCCACAAACCACATATGGATCAACCACTAGAGTCATTGCATGTGTGTTCTTTTCCACAAACCACATATGGATCAACCAGAGTCATTGCATGTGTGTTCTTTCCACAAACCACACATGTGGACCCAGCAGTGGTCATTGCATGTGTGTTATTCCCACAAACCACACATGGATCAACCACTAGAGTCATTGCATGTGTGTTCTTTCCACAAACCATATATGGATCAACCACTAGAGTCATTGCATGTGTGTTATTATACTAAAACCAACACTAGAGTCATTGCATGTGTGTTCTTTTCACAAACCACGCATGGATCAACCACTAGAGTCATTGCATGTGTGTTATTTCCACAAACAAACATGGATCAACCACTAGAGTCATTGCATGTGTGTTCTTATACTAAAACCAACATGGATCCACCAGTGGTCATTGCATGTGTGTTCTTTCCACAAACCACACATGGATCAACCACTAGAGTCATTGCATGTGTGTTATTTCCACAAACCACACATGGATCAACAACTAGAGTCATTGCATGTGTGTTATTTCCACAAACCACACATGGATCAACCACTAGAGTCATTGCATGTGTGTTATTTCCACAAACCACACATGGATCAACCACTAGAGTCATTGAATGTGTGTTCTTATACTAAAACCAACACTAAAGTCATTGCATGTGTGTTCTTTTCACAAACCACACATGGATCAACCACTAGAGTCATTGCATGTGTGTTATTTCCACAAACAAACATGGATCAACCACTAGAGTCATTGCATGTGTGTTCTTTTCCACAAAACACACATGGATCCACTAGTGGTCATTGCATGTGTGTTCTTTCCACAAACCACATATGGATCAACCACTAGAGTCATTGCATGTGTGTTCTTATTATACTAAAACCAACACTAGAGTCATTGCATGTGTGTTCTTTTCACAAACCACACATGGATCAACCACTAGAGTCATTGCATGTGTGTTCTTTTCACAAACCACACATGGATCAACCACTAGAGTCATTGCATGTGTGTTCTTTTCACAAACCAAACATGGATCAACTACTAGAGTCATTGCATTTGTGTTATTTCCACAAACAAACATGGATCAACCACTAGAGTCATTGCATGTGTGTTCCTTTCCACAAACCACACATGGATCCATCAGTGGTCATTGCATGTGTGTTCTTTCCACAAACCACACATGGATCAACCACTAGAGTCATTGCATGTGTGTTCTTTCCACAAACCACACATGGATCAACCACTAGAGTCATTGCATGTGTGTTCTTATACTAAAACCACAAACCAGTACTAGAGTAATTGCATGTGTGTTCTTTTCCACAAACCACACATGGATCCACTAGTGGTCATTGCATGTGTGTTCTTTCCACAAACCACACATGGATCAACCAGAGTCATTGCATGTGTGTTCTTTCCACAAACCACCCATGGATCAACCACTAGAGTTATTGCATGTGTGTTCTTTTCCACAAAAACCACAAACCAGTACTAGAGTCATTGCATGTGTGTTCTTACACTAAAACCAACATGGATCCAATAGTGGTCATTGCATGTGTGTTCTTTCCTCAAACCACACATGGATCAACCACTAGAGTCATTGCATGTTTGTTCTTATACTAAAACTACAAACCAGCACTAGAGTCATTGCATGTGTGTTATTTTCCACAAACCACATATGGATCAACCGGAGTCATTGCATGTGTGTTCTTTCCACAAACCACACATGTGGACCCAGCAGTGGTCATTGCATGTGTGTTATTCCCACAAACCACACATGGATCAACCACTAGAGTCATTGCATGTGTGTTCTTTCCACAAACCATATATGGATCAACCACTAGAGTCATTGCATGTGTGTTCTTATACTAAAACCAACACTAGAGTCATTGCATGTGTGTTCTTTTCACAAACCACACATGGATCAACCACTAGAGTCATTGCATGTGTGTTATTTCCACAAACAAACATGGATCAACCACTAGAGTCATTGCATGTGTGTTCTTATACTAAAACCAACATGGATCCACCAGTGGTCATTGCATGTGTGTTCTTTCCACAAACCACACATGGATCAACCACTAGAGTCATTGCATGTGTGTTATTTCCACAAACAAACATGGATCAACCACTAGAGTCATTGCATGTGTGTTCTTTTCACAAACCAAACATGGATCAACTACTAGAGTCATTGCATTTGTGTTATTTCCACAAACAAACATGGATCAACCACTAGAGTCATTGCATGTGTGTTCCTTTCCACAAACCACACATGGATCCATCAGTGGTCATTGCATGTGTGTTCTTTCCACAAACCACACATGGATCAACCACTAGAGTCATTGCATGTGTGTTCTTTCCACAAACCACACATGGATCAACCACTAGAGTCATTGCATGTGTGTTCTTATACTAAAACCACAAACCAGTACTAGAGTAATTGCATGTGTGTTCTTTTCCACAAACCACACATGGATCCACTAGTGGTCATTGCATGTGTGTTCTTTCCACAAACCACACATGGATCAACCAGAGTCATTGCATGTGTGTTCTTTCCACAAACCACACATGGATCAACCACTAGAGTTATTGCATGTGTGTTCTTTTCCACAAAAACCACAAACCAGTACTAGAGTCATTGCATGTGTGTTCTTACACTAAAACCAACATGGATCCAACAGTGGTCATTGCATGTGTGTTCTTTCCTCAAACCACACATGGATCAACCACTAGAGTCATTGCATGTTTGTTCTTATACTAAAACTACAAACCAGCACTAGAGTCATTGCATGTGTGTTCTTTTCCACAAACCACACATGGATCAACCAGAGTCATTGCATGTGTGTTCTTTCCACAAACCACACATGTGGACCCAGCAGTGGTCATTGCATGTGTGTTATTCCCACAAACCACACATGGATCAACCACTAGAGTCATTGCATGTGTGTTCTTTCCACAAACCATATATGGATCAACCACTAGAGTCATTGCATGTGTGTTCTTATACTAAAACCAACACTAGAGTCATTGCATGTGTGTTCTTTTCACAAACCACACATGGATCAACCACTAGAGTCATTGCATGTGTGTTATTTCCACAAACAAACATGGATCAACCACTAGAGTCATTGCTTGTGTGTTCTTATACTAAAACCAACATGGATCCACCAGTGGTCATTGCATGTGTGTTCTTTCCACAAACCACACATGGATCAACCACTAGAGTCATTGCATGTGTGTTATTTCCACAAACCACACATGGATCAACCACTAGAGTCATTGCATGTGTGTTATTTCCACAAACCACACATGGATCAACCACTAGAGTCATTGCATGTGTGTTCTTATACTAAAACCAACACTAGAGTCATTGCATGTGTGTTCTTTTCACAAACCACACATGGATCAACGACTAGAGTCACTGCATGTGTGTTATTTCCACAAACAAACATGGATCAACCACTAGTATCATTGCATGTGTGTTCTTTTCCACAAACCACACATGGATCGACTAGTGGTCATTGCATGTGTGTTCTTTCCACAAACCACATATGGATCAACTGTGGCATCCCGCAAAACCACTACTAGAAAATCGCGTTGTTTTTGTGCATTGCATCGTCATGACCGCATGCTCATGTCATCATGTCACATTGCATTTGAGCATCGTCATCATCTTGCATTTGCTTGCATAAAACTAATTTCGGAAAAACCTGTTTGTGTTTTCTAAACGCCCCGTCTTTGTTCAAACGCAAAACCCATGTCTCCGGATTATTTTATTTTGTCTGCTATCGGTTTGCAAAAGGCCTGTTTGAAATAAATAAAATAGTTAATTATTTTTAGTGGGGCAGTCGAACGGGCCGATTCGACCCAGTCGACCACCCCCGGTATTAAATCGGTCCACCCTAAAACCCTTTGCTACCCAGTCCTAGTCTACCCACCCTCCAGCCACATCACCCCCACCAATCCCTGGCCGCCACCTCACCCTCTTCCTTCCCTCCAGCCAACCCCCAGCTGCCACGTCACCCCAGCCACCTCTCTCTCCTCTCACCCCATTCCCCACTCAACTCTGGCCCCAAGCGCTCACACACACACGCACCCCACCCCACCCGCCGATCCCCCTCTGACCACCTGGTCCCACCCGGGCGGGCCCCGCCCGACCCCACTCCCCCTGGCCACCTCCTTCTCCTCTCTCCTTCCTCCCCGCTCGCCCCGACAGCCTCTCCGCCCCCTCGTCGCCGGATCCTCCTCTTCCACGCCCCCGACCCCTCTTCTGGCCCGAGCCGCCCCCTGCCTCACCGGAGCCGCCCTCCGCCGGCGCGTCCTCGCCGACCCCGAGCCGCGTCGCTCCGCCTCCGGCCGCGCCTCGCCTGACCCCACCTCCGTCGACCCGCGGCCCGCGCTGTCTCCGGCGCTCCCCGCCCCCTCCAGTTCCGCCTCCGCCGGCCTCAGGTCCTCCGGCGACGCCCGCGTCCCCGCCAGAGCTCGCCCCGCCGGCCGCCTGCGAGCTCCCCGTCGGCCGCCGTCCTCGTCCGCTGGGCCGCCTCCCTCTGCGCCTTCCTGTACCGCGTCGGCCCTCTCTGTCCGCAGGCGCAGCCTGCAGCAGCTCACCGGCGTCCCCTCCCACGGCCACACGCCCTCGTCCACCGGCGCGTCGGCCGCCCGCGACCTCCCCGAGCGCCGCCGTCCTCTGTGTCCCAGCGTCGCCGAGGTCCCTGCAGAGCCGCTGCCCTGTTCTAGCTGTGCTTCTCTAGGTCGCAGATGCCAAGATAGTGGAAGGTCGGACAAGGGATACTCTGGTTCGGTGCGACCTAAGACCATCGGCTAACGATCCACGAACATCACCGACCACAAGATCTTCAACATGGCCCCCGATGACAAGTTTGATTCTGTCAAGTACCCGCAAGATCTTCTAGAGTCACTGCCGCTCGAAGGCCATCGACACAAGTTCCAGTTCACGAAACAACAAGTACTCCGACATGGAACCCTGAAGACCCCGTTGTCGAGCCCCAAGTTCGCCACCGATGATCAGGATGATACCCCAAGATCGACTTCCCGGAATTTGACGCCTCGATCCTGCGGGCTCGAAGACCACGGATGCGACAAGGTCTACCTCACGGAACACCGAGAACTTCCCCCCTGGACGCCAAGGTCGTAGACACGGATTCGCCAAGTACTTCCTCGCGGACGCCAAGTTCTCCATCCCGGATGCCAAGACCGACTTGATGGCGCGGGCCCGACAAGATCTTCGCAACGACAAGATCGACACCGACCAGGGCGAGTCCGATGCGCCCCGACGCAAAACCAAGACCTCCTCCCGGAACGCCAAGATCTACCTCCGTTATCCGAGAATGATCCCGCCGAGGCCGAACCCCAGATCCGGACCCTGAGACCGACCCCGAACCCCGGAACCCCAAGCTCGTCGAACCCTAATGTGTGAACCCCTTCCCGAAACCCTATTTTATAATATAATACAACTTGTCGCATATTAAATGTTCATGCATGCATATTGTCGTGTGGTTTGGGGGCCTTATGCCGATTCACCTAAATTAAATATGGGGCCCATATGCGGGCAAATCCAGTCGTATATTGGCCTCATTTAAATTTGTGTAGCGAACCGGTGCTACCTTTTGCCATGATAAAATAACATTTAAATTGCGGGGTAGTTAAACAACTTGAACCACTTAAGTATGGGTCGGGACCCCGGTTCCGCTTAATATGACCTAATTGCATCGCATCTTTGCCATGTCATACATCATGCATGCATCATGCCCGATCTTTTGCCGTTGTATTAACTATTGCATCCGGTGTTTGTTCTAGTGTTTTGCTTCTTCGCGGATAAGGCCGTTGAGTTGATGTGAGCTTCGCCCCGATCTTGGGTTGAACCTTCGGCAATGTTTTCAGGCGAGCATCTCCCCCTTTCTACCTATCTTACTTTTATAGTATTTATTCCCTCCTGTTGATCTATTGCTATCTGTGTTGCGTTGCTCTCGTTTTCGTACCCGTGATATCCCTTGCAGCCTCATATTGCCTCGGACACATCCTATTACCTGTTGTTTGGTAGATAGTTGGACTTGCGCGTCGTAGTCGCTTGCTCAAGCGCTGTTGCGTGTCGCCAAGAACCACAGTGTTGGAGTAATTGCCGCATGTTGATGTTGGAGATGACCATGGCTTTAATTACTGTTCACTTTAATTACTGTTTAACAACTAAAATTGAAGTAGGTAAGCAGAGGCACCGGTGGGTGATAGATAATATCTGGTTTCCGACCGCCCACTTGTGTCCTGTAGGACCCCGAGTTCTTGACACCTGTTCCGAGATCGAGCGCGCTAACCACAGGTGGGGAGATATGGGCCCCCCATTGATTAGTACCTGATTTCAAAGTATTGTACTGGGGGCCACAACTAGTTTGAGGTCTTATTTACTATCCTGTACCTATGCCATGCTTTACTGCTTTATTTACGATTGTGCGATGGATAGCACACTGTACTGTTTAGGAAGCGGAGTGTTTTCGCGGTATCGACAGTCCCAGTTTTGGGATTTGCTGTCGTTTACAGCCACTGGCGCAAACCCTGAGTCCGTCTCGGAGACCGGCCGACTTCGTTGCGGGTGTACTTAGTGGGGTGGCCCCCCGTGCTTGCTTTGGGTCTGGAAACGTCGTGACTTAGGCCCCGCCGACATACCGATGGGTGTATGTTAACTGATCTGGCAAAAAGGGTCGAAGTGCTTGTGGATACTTTGGTGCACCCCTGCAGGGTTAAATCTTTTCGAGAAGCCGTGTCCGCGGTTATGGACGACTTGGAGCACAGTGCTTGATCATAGAAAACTATAACTAAAGTTTACTGTTATAAATTGACTTGTATCCGATATGACTAGTAATCAGCTTCACCACAACGGAATGGCTAAATAAAAGTGCCAACAACTGCTGGGTTTTGGGTTATCTCATGCTATTTGTATCTGACTAGTAAGTGTTGCAACTACAACGGAATGGTTAACTAAAACGGCCCACTGCTTATTTTATCAGAATGATTATCTACACCTGACTAGTAATTGCTGCAACGATCACTGAATAAATAAAACTTCCAACTGTGTGAGTTCCTCGGTCGACTTCCTCGTTTGGTCTCGAGGGGGAATACCAGGATGGGATTGTTTGGTGTTAGAATCAGGTTGGTTCCGAATAGGTCTTTCTTACCCCTCTCTGATAGTCGCCAGTTGTATCGAGTCTCTATAGGTTGTTTAGAGCATGTTGCCGCTGCCGCTTCAGTCCACCATACCTATGTAGGCGAGGACCGCCGAATTCTAGCCTCGCCGTGTACTGGCCTCAGTACTGACGCTCCTCTTTTTCCTTTGCCCTTTGTCGGCACCCCTTTTGTTTTAGCAGGTTTTGAGATCGACGTCGTTAGCAGGGTTACCCTTCCGGCTTGGCATGGGCAGGGTTATGGACGCCATTGGTTATTCTTCAGGGCTCTTAGCCCCATTTGCATCTTGTCCGTAGTCGGACGCTCTATTGTTTTCAAGGTGATTTGAATCTTTGTACCGTATATCTGTATTCTTGACTCATGGAGTCGCTGTTATATATATCTGTTCTGTGGGTCCCATCGAGGACTGTTGTGTAATGTTATTACTTCGTTTTCCACCCGCACGAAAGTGCCTGGTGGGCACCTTCGAATCGTTTCTATGCGGGTTTGGCGGGTTTCGCTAAAACTTGCATAGGGCCGATTCTGAGGGTGTTACAGAGTGGTATCAGAGCTCAGCAGTTGCGATACCCCACAAGTCCAGCCTGTAGGATAACCTAGCTAACGGCCGAAGTAGAGTGTCAAAACTATTTTCGCAAAATCGGTCGGATAGTTCTGATTAGGTCTGATTTTACTCCTTACCCCTCTGCTATTCTCCTCTTATCTCGACGTGTTTTGAATCCGCTCTCTTCTCTCTCTTCGAGTCCAGGATTTCTCGTGGTTGGGTTCCGTCGTACCTTCAGGGTTTCGCTTCCTCCTTTGTTAACGGTGTTCTGCCATCCGGTGTTCATGCTATCAGAGGAATCCTTCATCTGTTGGATTTCTCTTTGTTCCTTCTCGTGCCTACCGGTGTTTTCCGACGCGACGACATCATCTACGCCAGATCCGATGCAGAGTCTGCATCACCCCTTTGTTCCTGAACCTTGTTTGTCGATATCTTCAGTCTGAATCCTGAGGGTTGGTTGCATAACCTATCTGTTCGTGTACAGAGTAATGCTTTGAGTGCGGGATGGAGTCGCGACCATACCACTACTCTTATCATTTGCTTTGTATATTGAATGGTGGATCGATGCAATTTTACTCCGTCCACGGAACCTAGAGGTGGCTTTATTTGTGGATACCTCTACCTTCGTCCTTGTTCCCGGAGTGTTCTCTGACGATCACGGACAACGACCTCTTGTTAGTGGTGTCGCGAGGATCTACACGAAGCGAGAAGACGCAGATCGCCGACCTTCCTTTCCGGTACCATGAGGCGGATCTCGAGGGCGAGATCCATTGTTAGTGGTGTCGAATTGTGGCATCCGCAAAACCACTACTAGAAAATCGCGTTGTTTTTGTGCATTGCATCGTCATGACCGCATGCTCATGTCATCATGTCACATTGCATTTGAGCATCGTCATCATCTTGCATTTGCTTGCATAAAACTAATTTCGAAAAAACCTGTTTGTGTTTTCTAAACGCCCCGTCTTTGTTCAAACGCAAAACCCGGGTCTCCGGATTATTTTATTTTGTCTGCTATCGGTTTGCAAAAGGCCTGTTTGAAATAAATAAAATAGTTAATTATTTTTAGTGGGGCAGTCGAACGGGCCGATTCGACCCAGTCGACCACCCCCGGTATTAAATCGGTCCACCCTAAAACCCTTTGCTACCCAGTCCTAGTCTACCCACCCTCCAGCCACATCACCCCCACCAATCCCTGGCCGCCACCTCACTCTCTTCCTTCCCTCCAGCCAACCCCCAGCTGCCACGTCACCCCAGCCACCTCTCTCTCCTCTCACCCCATTCCCCACTCAACTCTGGCCCCAAGCGCTCACACACACACGCACCCCACCCCACCCGCCGATCCCCCTCTGACCACCTGGTCCCACCCGGGCGGGCCCCGCCCGACCCCACTCCCCCTGGCCACCTCCTTCTCCTCTCTCCTTCCTCCCCGCTCGCCCCGACAGCCTCTCCGCCCCCTCGTCGCCGGATCCTCCTCTTCCACGCCCCCGGCCCCTCTTCTGGCCCGAGCCGCCCCCTGCCTCACCGGAGCCGCCCTCCGCCGGCGCGTCCTCGCCGACCCCGAGCCGCGTCGCTCCGCCTCCGGCCGCGCCTTGCCTGACCCCGCCTCCGTCGACCCGCGGCCCGCGCCGTCTCCGGCGCTCCCCGCCCCCTCCAGTTCCGCCTCCGACGGCCTCAGGTCCTCCGGCGATGCCCGCGTCCCCGCCAGAGCTCGCCCCGCCGGCCGCCTGCGAGCTCCCCGTCGGCCGCCGTCCTCGTCCGCTGGGCCGCCTCCCTCTGCGCCTTCCTGTACCGCGTCGGCCCTCTCTGTCCGCAGGCGCGGCCTGCAGCAGCTCGCCGGCGTCCCCTCCCGCGGCCCCACGCCCTCGTCCTCCGGCGCGTCGGCCGCCCGCGACCTCCCCGAGCGCCGCCGTCCTCTGTGTCCCAGCGTCGCCGAGGTCCCTGCAGAGCCGCTGCCCTGTTCTAGCTGTGCTTCTCTGGGTCGTAGATGCCAAGATAGTGGAAGGTCGGCCAAGGGATACTCTGGTTCGGTGCGACCTAAGACCATCGGCTAACGATCCACGAACATCACCGACCACAAGATCTTCAACATGGCCCCCGATGACAAGTTTGATTCTGTCAAGTACCCGCAAGATCTTCTAGAGTCACTGCCGCTCGAAGGCCATCGACACAAGTTCCAGTTCATGAAACAACAAGTACTCCGACATGGAACCCTGAAGACCCCGTTGTCGAGCCCCAAGTTCGCCACCGATGATCAGGATGATACCCCAAGATCGCCTTCCCGGAATTTGACGCCTCGATCCTGCGGGCCCGAAGACCACGGATGCGACAAGGTCTACCTCACGGAACACCGAGAACTTCCCCCCTGGACGCCAAGGTCGTAGACACGGATTCGCCAAGTACTTCCTCGTGGACGCCAAGTTCTCCATCCCGGATGCCAAGACCGACTTGATGGCGCGGGCCCGACAAGATCTTCGCAACGACAAGATCGACACCGACCAGGGCGAGTCCGATGCGCCCCGACGCCGAACCAAGACCTCCTCCCGGAACGCCAAGATCTACCTCCGTTATCCGAGAACGATCCCGCCGAGGCCGAACCCCAGATCCGGACCCTGAGACCGACCCCGAACCCCGGAACCCCAAGCTCGCCGAACCCTAATGTGTGAACCCCTTCCCGAAACCCTATTTTATAATATAATACAACTTGTCGCATATTAAATGTTCATGCATGCAGATTGTCGTGTGGTTTGGGGGCCTTATGCCGATTCACCTAAATTAAATATGGGGCCCATATGCGGGCAAATCCAGTCGTATATTGGCCTCATTTAAATTTGTGTAGCGAACCGGTGCTACCTTTTGCCATGATAAAATAACATTTAAATTGCGGGGTAGTTAAACAACTTGAACCACTTAAGTATGGGTCGGGACCCCGGTTCCGCTTAATATGACCTAATTGCATCGCATCTTTGCCATGTCATACATCATGCATGCATCATGCCCGATCTTTTGCCGTTGTATTAACTATTGCATCCGGTGTTTGTTCTAGTGTTTTGCTTCTTCGCGGATAAGGCCGTTGAGTTGATGTGAGCTTCGCCCCGATCTTGGGTTGAACCTTCGGCAATGTTTTCAGGCGAGCATCTCCCCCTTTCTACCTATCTTACTTTTATAGTATTTATTCCCTCCTGTTGATCTATTGCTATCTGTGTTGCGTTGCTCTCGTTTTCGTACCCGTGATATCCCTTGCAGCCTCATATTGCCTCGGACACATCCTATTACCTGTTGTTTGGTAGATAGTTGGACTTGCACGTCGTAGTCGCTTGCTCAAGCGCTGTTGCGTGTCGCCAAGAACCACAGTGTTGGAGTAATTGCCGCATGTTGATGTTGGAGATGATCATGGCTTTAATTACTATTCACTTTAATTACTGTTTAACAACTAAAATTGAAGTAGGTAAGCAGAGGCACCGGTGGGTGATAGATAATATCTGGTTTCCGACCGCCCACTTGTGTCCCGTAGGACCCCGAGTTCTTGACACCTGTTCCGAGATCGAGCGCGCTAACCACAGGTGGGGAGATATGGGCCCCCCATTGATTAGTACCTGATTTCAAAGTATTGTACTGGGGGCCACAACTAGTTTGAGGTTTTATTTACTATCCTGTACCTATGCCATGCTTTACTGCTTTATTTACGATTGTGCGATGGATAGCACACTGTACTGTTTAGGAAGCGGAGTGTTTTCGCGGTATCGACAGTCCCAGTTTTGGGATTTGCTGTCGTTTACAGCCACTGGCGCAAACCCTGAGTCCGTCTCGGAGACCGGCCGACTTCGTTGCGGGTGTACTTAGTGGGGTGGCCCCCCGTGCTTGCTTTGGGTCTGGAAACGTCGTGACTTAGGCCCCGCCGACATACCGATGGGTGTATGTTAACTGATCTGGCAAAAAGGGTCGAAGTGCTTGTGGATACTTTGGTGCACCCCTGCAGGGTTAAATCTTTTCGAGAAGCCGTGTCCGCGGTTATGGACGACTTGGAGCACAGTGCTTGATCATAGACAACTATAACTAAAGTTTACTGTTATAAATTGACTTGTATCCGATATGACTAGTAATCAGCTTCACCACAACGGAATGGCTAAATAAAAGTGCCAACAACTGCTGGGTTTTGGGTTATCTCATGCTATTTGTATCTGACTAGTAAGTGTTGCAACTACAACGGAATGGTTAACTAAAACGGCCCACTGCTTATTTTATCAGAATGATTATCTACACCTGACTAGTAATTGCTGCAACGATCACTGAATAAATAAAACTGCCAACTGTGTGAGTTCCTCGGTCGACTTCCTCGTTTGGTCTCGAGGGGGAATACCAGGATGGGATTGTTTGGTGTTAGAATCAGGTTGGTTCCGAATAGGTCTTTCTTACCCCTCTCTGATAGTCGCCAGTTGTATCGAGTCTCTATAGGTTGTTTAGAGCATGTTGCCGCTGCCGCTTCAGTCCACCATACCTATGTAGGCGAGGACCGCCGAATTCTAGCCTCGCCGTGTACTGGCCTCAGTACTGACGCTCCTCTTTTTCCTTTGCCCTTTGTCGGCACCCCTTTTGTTTTAGCAGGTTTTGAGATCGACGTCGTTAGCAGGGTTACCCTTCCGGCTTGGCCTGGGCAGGGTTATGGACGCCATTGGTTATTCTTCAGGGCTCTTAGCCCCATTTGCATCTTGTCCGTAGTCGGACGCTCTATTGTTTTCAAGGTGATTTGAATCTTTGTACCGTATATCTGTATTCTTGACTCATGGAGTCGCTGTTATATATATCTGTTCTGTGGGTCCCATCGAGGACTGTTGTGTAATGTTATTACTTCGTTTTCCACCCGCACGAAAGTGCCTGGTGGGCACCTTCGAATCATTTCTATGCGGGTTTGGCGGGTTTCGCTAAAACTTGCATAGGGCCGATTCTGAGGGTGTTACATCAACCAGAGTCATTGTATGTCTGTTCTTTCCACAAACCACACATGGATCAACCACTAGAGTAATTGCATGTTTGTTCTTATACTAAAACCACAAACCAGCACTAGGGTCATTGCATGTGTGTTATTTTCCACAAACCACACATGGATCCACCAGTCGTCTTATTGCATGTGTGTTCTTTCCACGCACCACATATGGAACAACCAGAGTCATTGCATGTGTGTTCTTTCCACAAACCACACATGTGGACCCACTAGAGTCATTGCATGTGCGTTATTTCCATAAAACACACATGGATCAACCACTAGAGTCATTGCATGTGTGTTCTTATACTAAAACCACAAACCAGTACTAGAGTCATTGCATGTGTGTGCTTATACTAAAACCACAAACCAGTACTAGACTCATTGCATGTGTGTTCTTTTCCACAAACCACACATGGATCCACCAGTGGACATTGCATGTGTGTTCTTTCCACAAACCACATATGTATCAACCAGAGTCATTGCATGTGTGTTCTTTCCACAAACCACACATGGATCAACCACTAGAGTCATTGCATGTTTGTTCTTATACTAAAACCACAAACCAGCACTAGAGTCATAGCATGTGTGTTCTTTTCCACAAACCACACATGGATCCACCAGTGGTAATTGCATGTGTGTTATTTCCACAAACCACACATGGATCAACCACTAGAGTCATTACATGTGTGTTCTTTCCACAAACCACATATGGATCAACCACTAGAGTCATTGCATGTGTGTGCTTATTATACTAAAACCAACACTAGAGTCATTGCATGTGTGTTCTTTTCATAGACCACACATGGATCAACCACTAGAGTCATTGCATGTGTGTTATTTCCACAAACAAACATGGATCAACCACTAGAGTCATTGCATGTGTGTTCTTTTCCACAAACCACACATGGATCCACCAGTGGTCATTGCATGTGTGTTCTTTCCACAAACCACACATGGATCAACCACTAGAGTCATTGCATGTGTGTTATTTCCACAAACCACACATGGATCAACCACTAGAGTCATTGCATGTGTGTTATTTCCACAAACCACACATGGATCAACCACTAGAGTCATTGCATGTGTGTTCTTATACTAAAACCAACACTAGAGTCATTGCATGTGTGTTCTTTTCACAAACCACACATGGATCAACCACTAGAGTCATTGCATGTGTGTTATTTCCACAAACAAACATGGACCAACCACTAGAGTCATTGCATGTGTGTTCTTTTCCACAAACCACACATGGATCCACTAGTGGTCATTGGATGTGTGTTCTTTCCACAAACCACATATGGATCAACCAGAGTCATTGCATGCGTGTTATTTCCACAAACCACACATGGATAAACCACTAGAGTCATTGCATGTGTGTTCTTTCCACAAACCACATATGGATGAACCAGAGTCATTGCATGTGTGTTCTTTCCACAAACCACACATGTGGACCCACAAGTGGTCATTGCGTGTGTGTTCTTCCCACAAACCACACATGTATCAACCACTAGAGTCATTGCATGTGTGTTCTTTCCACAAACCATATATGGATGAACCACTAGAGTCATTGCATGTCTGTTCTTATACTAAAACCAACACTAGAGTCATTGCATGTGTGTTCTTTTCACAAACCACACATGGATCAACCACTAGATTCATTGCATGTGTGTTATTTCCACAAACAAACATGGATCAACCACTCGAGTCATTGCATGTGTGTTCTTATACTAAAACCAACATGGATCCACCAGTGGTCATTGCATGTGTGTTCTTTCCACAAACCACACATGGATCAACCACTAGAGTCATTGCATGTGTTTTATTTCCACAAACCACACATGGATCAACCACTAGAGTCATTGCATGTGTGTTCTTATACTAAAACCAACACTAGAGTCATTGCATGTGTGTTCTTTTCACAAACCACACATGGATCAACCACTAGAGTCATTGCATGTGTGTTATTTCCACAAACAAACATGGATCAACCACTAGAGTCATTGCATGTGTGTTCTTTTCCACAAACCACACATGGATCCACTAGTGGTCATTGCATGTGTGTTCTTTCCACAAACCACATATGGATCAACCAGAGTCATTGCATGTCTGTTCTTTCCACAAACCACACATGGATCAACCACTAGAGTAATTGCATGTTTGTTCTTATACTAAAACCACAAACCATCACTAGAGTCATTGCATGTGTGTTATTTTCCACAAACCACACATGGATCCACCAGTCGTCTTATTGCATGTGTGTTCTTTCCACAAACCACATATGGAACAACCAGAGTCATTGCATGTCTATTATTTCCACAAACCACACATGTGGACCCACTAGAGTCATTGCATGTGTGTTATTTCCGTAAACCACACATGGATCAACCACTAGAGTCATTGCATGTGTGTTCTTATACTAAAACCACAAACCAGTACTAGAGTCATTGCATGTGTGTGCTTATAATAAAACCACAAACCAGTACTAGAGTCATTGCATGTGTGTTCTTTTCCACAAACCACACATGGATGCACCAGTGGTCATTGCATGTGTGTTCTTTCCACAAACCACATATGGATCAACCAGAGTCATTGCATGTGTGTTCTTTCCACAAACCACACATGGATCAACCACTAGAGTCATTGCATGTTTGTTCTTATACTAAAACCACAAACCAGCACTAGAGTCATTGCATGTGTGTTCTTTTCCACAAACCAGACATGGATCCACCAGTGGTAATTGCATGTGTGTTATTTCCACAAACCACACATGGATCAACCACTAGAGTCATTGCATGTGTGTTCTTTCCACAAACCACATATGGATCAACCACTAGAGTCATTGCATGTGTGTTCTTATTATACTAAAACCAACACTAGACTTATTGCATGTGAGTTCTTTTCATAAACCACACATGGATCAACCACTAGAGTCATTGCATGTGTGTTATTTCCACAAACAAACATGGATCAACCACTAGAGTCATTGCATGTGTGTTCTTTTCCACAAACCACACATGGATCCACCAGTGGTCATTGCATGTGTGTTCTTTCCACAAATCACACATAGATCAACCACTAGAGTCATTGCATGTGTGTTATTTCCACAAACCACACATGGATAAACCACTAGAGTCATTGCATGTGTGTTCTTTCCACAAACCACATATGGATCAACCAGAGTCATTGCATGTGTGTTCTTTCCACAAACCACACATGGATCAACCACTAGAGTCATTGCATGTGTGTTCTTATACTAAAACCAACACTGGAGTCATTGCATGTGTGTTCTTTTCACAAACCACACCTGGATCAACCACTAGAGTCATTGCATGTGTGTTATTTCCACAAACAAACATGGATCAACCACTAGAGTCATTGCATGTGTGTTCTTTTCCACAAACCACACATGGATCCACTAGTGGTCATTGCATGTGTGTTCTTTCCACAAACCACATATGGATATACCAGAGTCATTGCATATCTGTTCTTTCCACAAACCACATATGGATCAACTACTAGAGTAATTGCATGTTTGTTCTTATACTAAAACCACAAACCAGCACTAGAGTCATTGCATGTGTGTTATTTTCCACAAACCACACATGGATCCACCAGTCGTCTTATTGCATGTGTGTTCTTTCCACAAACCACATAGGGAACAACCAGAGTCATTGCATGTCTGTTCTTTCCTCAAACCACACATGTGGACCCACTAGAGTCATTGCATGTGTGTTATTTCCGTAAACCACACATGGATCAACCACTAGAGTCATTGCATGTGTGTTCTTATACTAAAACCACAAACCAGTACTAGAGTCATTGCATGTGTGTGCTTATACTAAAACCACAAACCAGTACTAGAGTCATTTCATGTGTGTTCTTTTCCACAAACCACACATGGATCCACCAGTGGTCATTGCATGTGTGTTCTTTCCACAAACCACATATGGATCAACCAGAGCCATTGCATGTGTGTTCTTTCCACAAACCACACATGGATCAACCACTAGAGTCATTGCATGTTTGTTCTTATACTAAAACCACAAACCAACACTAGATTCATTGCATGTGTGTTCTTTTCCACAAACCACACATGGATCCACCAGTGGTAATTGCATGTGTGTTCTTTCCACAAACCACATATGGATCAACCACTAGAGTCATTGCATGTGTGTTCTTACATAAAACCAACATGGATCCACCAGTGGTCATTGCATGTGTGTTCTTTCCAGAAACCACACATGGATCAACCACTAGAGTCATTGCATGTGTGTTATTTCCACAAACAAACATGGATCAACCACTAGAGTCATTGCATGTGTGTTCTTTTCCACAAACCACACATGGATCCACCAGTGGTCATTGCATGTGTGTTCTTTCCACAAACCACACATGGATCAACCACTAGAGTCATTGCATGTATGTTATTTCCACAAACCACACATGGATAAACCACTAGAGTCATTGCACGTGTGTTATTTCCACAAACCACATATGGATCAACCAGAGTCATTGCATGTGTGTTCTTTCCACAAACCACACATGGATCAACCACTAGAGTCATTGCATGTTTGTTCTTATACTAAAACTACAAACCAGCACTAGAGTCATTGCATGTGTGTTCTTTTCCACAAACCACATATGGATCAACCAGAGTCATTGCATGTGTGTTCTTTCCACAAACCACACATGTGTACCCACCAGTGGTCATTGCATGTGTGTTATTCCCACAAACCACACATGGATCAACCACTAGAGTCATTGCATGTGTGTTCTTTCCACAAACCATATATGGATCAACCACTAGAGTCATTGCAATTGTGTTCTTATACTAAAACCAACACTAGAGTCATTGCATGTGTGTTCTTTTCACAAACCACACATGGATCAAGCACTAGAGTCATTGCATGTGTGTTATTTCCACAAACAAACATGGATCAACCACTAGAGTCATTGCATGTGTGTTCTTATACTAAAACCAACATGGATCCACCAGTGGTCATTGCATGTGTGTTCTTTCCACAAACCACACATGGATCAACCACTAGAGTCATTGCATGTGTGTTATTTCCACAAACCACACATGGATCAACCACTAGAGTCATTGCATGTGTGTTATTTCCACAAACCACACATGGATCAACCACTAGAGTCATTGCATGTGTGTTCTTATACTAAAACCAACACTAGAGTCATTGCATGTGTGTTCTTTTCACAAACCACACATGGATCAACCACTAGAGTCATTGCATGTGTGTTATTTCCACAAACAAACATGGACCAACCACTAGAGTCATTGCATGTGTGTTCTTTTCCACAAACCACACATGGATCCACTAGTGGTCATTGGATGTGTGTTCTTTCCACAAACCACATATGGATCAACCAGAGTCATTGCATGTGTGTTCTTTCCACAATCCACACATGGATCAACCACTAGAGTCATTGCATGTTTGTTCTTATACTAAAACCACAAACCAGCACTAGAGTCATTGCATGTGTGTTATTTTCCACAAACCACACATGGATCCACCAGTCGTCTTATTGCATGTGTGTTCTTTCCACAAACAACATATGGAACAACCAGAGTCATTGCATGTGTGTTCTTTCCACAAACCACACATGTGGACCCACTTGAGTCATTGCATGTGTGTTATTTCCACAAACCACACATGGATCAACCACTAGAGTCATTGCATGTGTGTTCTTATACTAAAACCACAAACCAGTACTATAGTCATTGCATGTGTGTGCTTATACTAAAACCACAAATCAGTACTAGAGTCATTGCATGTGTGTTCTTTTCCACAAACCACACATGGATCCACCAGTGGTCATTGCATGCATGTTCTTTCCACAAACCACATATGGATCAACCAGAGTCATTGCATGTGTGTTCTTTCCACAAACCACACATGGATCGACCACTAGAGTCATTGCATGTTTGTTCTTATACTAAAACCACAAACCACCACTAGAGTCATTGCATGTGTGTTCTTTTCCACAAACCACACGTGGATCCACTAGTCGTCTTATTGCATGTGTGTTATTTTCACAAACCACACATGGATCAACCACTAGAGTCATTGCATGTGTGTTCTTTCCACAAACCACATATGGATCAAACACTAGAGTCATTGCATGTGTGTTCTTATACTAAAACCAACACTAGAGTCATTGCATGTGTGTTCTTATACTAAAACCAACACTAGAGTCATTGCATGTGTGTTCTTTTCACAAACCACACATGGATCAACCACTAGAGTCATTGCATGTGTGTTATTTCCACAAACAAACATGGATCAACCACTAGAGTCATTGCATGTGTGTTCTTATACTAAAACCAACATGGATCCACCAGTGGTCATTGCATGTGTGTTCTTTCCACAAACCACACATGGATCAACCACTAGAGTCATTGCATGTGTGTTATTTCCACAAACCACACATGGATCAACCACTAGAGTCATTGCATGTGTGTTATTTCCACAAAACACACATGGATCAACCACTAGAGTCATTGCATGTGTGTTCTTATACTAAAACCACAAACCAGTACTAGAGTAATTGCATGTGTGTTCTTTTCCACAAACCACACATGGATCCACTAGTGGTCATTGCATGTGTGTTCTTTCCACAAACCACACATGGATCAACCAGAGTCATTGCATGTGTGTTCTTTCCACAAACCACACATGGATCAACCACTAGAGTCATTGCATGTGTGTTCTTTTCCACAAAAACCACAAACTAGTACTAGACTCATTGCATGTGTGTTCTTACACTAAAACCAACATGGATCCACCAGTGGTCATTGCATGTGTGTTCTTTCTCAGACCACACATGGATCAACCACTAGAGTCATTGCATGTTTGTTCTTATACCAAAACCACAAACCAGCACTAGAGTCATTGGATGTGTGTTCTTTTCCACAAACCACATATGGGTCAACCAGAGTCATTGCATGTGTGTTCTTTCCACAAACCACACATGTGGACCCACCAGTGGTCATTGCATGTGTGTTATTCCCACAAACCACACATGGATCAACCACTAGAGCCATTGCATGTGTGTTCTTTCCACAAACCACATATGGATCAACCACTAGAGTCATTGCATGTGTGTTCTTATACTAAAACCAACACTAGAGTCATTGCATGTGTTTTCTTTTCACAAACCACACATCGATCAACCACTAGAGTCATTGCATGTGTGTTATTTCCACAAACAAACATGGATCAACCACTAGAGTCATTGCATGTGTGTTCTTATACTAAAACCAACATGGATCCACCAGTGGACATTGCATGTGTGTTCTTTCCACAAACCACACATGGATCAACCACTAGAGTCATTGCATGTGTGTTATTTCCACAAACCACACATGGATCAACCACTAGAGTCATTGCATGTGTGTTCTTATACTAAAACCACAAACCAGTACTACAGTCATTGCATGTTTGTTCTTATACTAAAACCACAAATCAGTACTAGAGTCATTGCATGTGTGTTCTTTTCCACAAACCACACATGGATCCACCAGTGGTCATTGCATGCATGTTCTTTCCACAAACAACATATGGATCAACCAGAGTCATTGCATGTGTGTTCTTTCCACAAACCACACATGGATCAACCATTAGAGTCATTGCATGTTTGTTCTTATACTAAAACCACAAACCAACACTAGAGTCATTGCATGTGTGTTCTTTTCCACAAACCACACGTGGATCCACTAGTCGTCTTATTGCATGTGTGTTATTTCCACAAACCACACATGGATCAACCACTAGAGTCATTGCATGTGTGTTCTTTCCACAAACCACATATGGATCAAACACTAGAGTCATTGCATGTGTGTTCTTATACTAAAACCAACACTAGAGTCATTGCATGTTTGTTCTTATACTAAAACCAACACTAGAGTCATTGCATGTGTGTTCTTTTCACAAACCACACATGGATCAACCACTAGAGTCATTGCATGTGTGTTATTTCAACAAACAAACATGGATCAACCACTAGAGTCATTCCATGTGTGTTCTTATACTAAAACCAACATGGATCCACCAGTGGTCATTGCCTGTGTGTTCTTTCCATAAACCACACATGGATCAACCACTAGAGTCATTGCATGTGTGTTATTTCCACAAACCACACATGGATCAACCACTAGAGTCATTGCATGTGTGTTATTTCCACAAACCACACATGGATCAACCACTAGAGTCATTGCATGTGTGTTCTTATACTAAAACCAACACTAGAGTCATTGCATGTGTGTTCTTTTCACAAACCACACGTGGATCAACCACTAGAGTCATTGCATGTGTGTTATTTCCACAAACAAACATGGATCAACCACTAGAGTCATTGCATATGTGTTCTTTTCCACAAACCACACATGGATCCACTAGTGGTCATTGCATGTGTGTTCTTTCCACAAACCACATATGGATCAACCAGAGTCATTGCATTCTGTTCTTTCCACAAACCACACAAGGATCAACCACTAGAGTAATTGCATGTTTGTTCTTATACTAAAACCACAAACCAGCACTAGAGTCATTGCATGTGTGTGATTTTCCACAAACCACACATGGATCCACCAGTCGTCTTATTGCATGTGTGTTCTGTCCACAAACCACATATGGAACAACCAGAGTCATTGCATGTGTGTTCTTTCCACAAACCACACATGTGGACCCACTAGAGTCATTGCATGTTTGTTATTTCCATAAACTACACATGGATCAACCACTAGAGTCATTGCATGTGTGTTCTTATACTAAAACCACAAACCAGTACTAGAGTCACTGCATGTGTGTGCTTATACTAAAACCACAAACTAGTACTAGAGTCATTGCATGTATGTTCTTTTCCACAAACCACACATGGATCCACCAGTGGTCATTGCATGTGTGTTCTTTCCACAAACCACATATGGATCAACCAGAGTCATTGCATGTGTGTTCTTTCCACAAACCACACATGGATCAACCACTAGAGTAATTGCATGTTTGTTCTTATACTAAAACCACAAACCAGCACTAGAGTCATTGCATGTGTGTTCTTTTCCACAAACCACACATGGATCCACCAGTGGTAATTGCATGTGTGTTATTTCCACAAACCACACATGGATAAACCACTAGATTCATTGCATGTGTGTTCTTTCCAGAAACCACATATGGATCAATCAGAGTCATTGCATGTGTGTTCTTTCCACAAACCACACATGGATCAACCAGTAGAGTCATTGCATGTGTGTTCTTATACTAAAACCACAAACCAGTACTAGAGTAATTGCATGTGTGTTCTTTTCCACAAACCACACATGGATCCACTAGTGGTCATTGCATGTGTGTTCTTTCCACAAACCACACATGGATCAACCAGAGTCATTGCATGTGTGTTCTTTCCACAAACCACACATGGATCAACCACTAGAGTCATTGCATGTGTGTTCTTTTCCACAAAAACCACAAACCAGTACTAGAGTCATTGCATGTGTGTTCTTACACTAAAACCAACATGGATCCACCAGTGGTCATTGCATGTGTGTTCTTTCCACAAACCACACATGGATCAACCACTATAGTCATTGCATGTTTGTTCTTATACTAAAACCACAAACCGGCACTAGAGTCATTGCATGTGTGTTCTTTTCCACAAACCACATATGGGTCAACCAGAGTCATTGCATGTGTGTTCTTTCCACAAACCACACATGTGGACCCACCAGTGGTCATTGCATGTGTGTTATTCCCACAAACCACACATGGATCAACCACTAGAGTCATTGCATGTGTGTTCTTTCCACAAACCACATATGGATCAACCACTAGAGTCATTGCATGTGTGTTCTTATACTAAAACCAACACTAGAGTCATTGCATGTGTGTTCTTTTCACAAACCACACATCGATCAATCACTAGAGTCATTGCATGTGTGTATTTCCACAAACAAACATGGATCAACCACTAGAGCCATTGCATGTGTGTTCTTATACTAAAACCAACATGGATCCACCAGTGGACATTGCATGTGTGTTCTTTCCACAAACCACACATGGATCAACCACTAGAGTCATTGCATGTGTGTTATTTCCACAAACCACACATGGATCAACCACTAGAGTCATTGCATGTGTGTTCTTATACTAAAACCACAAACCAGTACTACAGTCATTGCATGTTTGTTCTTATACTAAAACCACAAATCAGTACTAGAGTCATTGCATGTGTGTTCTTTTCCACAAACCACACATGGATCCACCAGTGGTCATTGCATGTGTGTTCTTTCCACAAACCACACATGGATCAACCAGAGTCATTGCATGTGTGTTCTTTCCACAAACCACACATGGATCAACCACTAGAGTCATTGCATGTGTGTTATTTCCACAAACAAACATGGATCAACCACTAGAGTCATTGCATGTGTGTTCTTATAAAACCAACATGGATCAACCACTAGAGTCATTGCATGTGTGTTCTTTCCACAAACCACACATGGATCAACCAGAGTCATTGCATGTGTGTTCTTTCCACAAACCACACATGGATCAACCACTAGAGTCATTGCATGTGTGTTCTTTCCACAAACAACATATGGATCAACCAGAGTCATTGCATGTGTGTTCTTTCCACAAACCACACATGGATCAACCATTAGAGTCATTGCATGTTTGTTCTTATACTAAAACCACAAACCAACACTAGAGTCATTGCATGTGTGTTCTTTTCCACAAACCACACGTGGATCCACTAGTCGTCTTATTGCATGTGTGTTATTTCCACAAACCACACATGGATCAACCACTAGAGTCATTGCATGTGTGTTCTTTCCACTAACCACATATAGATCAAACACTAGAGTCATTGCATGTGTGTTATTATACTAAAACCAACACTAGAGTCATTGCATGTGTGTTCTTATACTAAAACCAACACTAGAGTCATTGCATGTGTGTTCTTTCCACAGACCACATATGGATCAACCAGAGTCATTGCATGTGTGTTATTTCTACAAACCACACATGGATCAACCACTAGAGTCATTGCATGCTTGTTCTTATACTAAAACCACAAACCAGCACTAGAGTCATTGCATGTGTGTTCTGTTCCACTAACCACACATGGATCCACCAGTGGTAATTGCATGTGTGTTATTTCCACAAACCACACATGGATCAACCACTAGAGTCATTGCATGTGTGTTCTTTCCACAAACGACATATGGATCAACCACTAGAGTCATTGCATGTGTGTTCTTATTATACTAAAACCAACACTAGAGTCATTGCATGTGTGTTCTTTTCATAAACCACACATGGATCAACCACTAGAGTCATTGCATGTGTGTTATTTCCACAAACAAACATGGATCAACCACTAGAGTCATTGCATGTGTGTTCTTTTCCACAAACCACATATGGATCCACCAGTGGTCATTGCATGTGTGTTCTTTCCACAAACCACACATGGATCAACCACTAGAGTCATTGCATGTGTGTTCTTTCCACAAACCACATATGGATCAACCTGAGTCATTGCATGTGTGTTCTTTCCACAAACCACACATGGATCAACCACTAGAGTCATTGGATGTGTGTTCTTATACTAAAACCACAAACCAGTACTAGAGTAATTGCATGTCTGTTCTTTTCCACAAACCACACATGGATCCACTAGTGGTCATTGCATGTGTGTTCTTTCCACAAACCACACATGGATCAACCAGAGTCATTGCATGTGTGTTGTTTCCACAAACCACACATGGATCAACCACTAGAGTCATTGCATGTGAGTTATTTCCACAAACCACACATGGATCAACCACTAGAGTCATTGCATGTGTGTTCTTTTCCACAAACCACACATGGATCCACCAGTGGTAATTGCATGTGTGTTATTTCCACAAACCACACATGGATCAACCACTAGAGTCATTGCATGTGTGTTCTTTCCACAAACCACATATGGATAAACCACTAGAGTCATTGCATGTGTGTTCTTATTATACTAAAACCAACACTAGAGTCATTGCATGTGTGTTCTTTTCATAAACCACACATGGATCAACCACTAGAGTCATTGCATGTGTGTTATTTCCACAAACAAACATGGATCAACCACTAGAGTCATTGCATGTGTGTTCTTTTCCACAAACCACACACGGATCCACCAGTGGTCATTGCATGCGTGTTCTTTCCACAAACCACACATGGATCAACCACTAGAGTCATAGCATGTGTGTTATTTCCACAAACCACACATGGATAAACCACTAGAGTCATTGCATGTGTGTTCTTTCCACAAACCACACATGGATCAACCACTAGAGTCATTGCATGTGTGTTATTTCCACAAACCACACATGGATCAACCACTAGAGTCATTGCATGTGTGTTCTTATAATAAAACCACAAACCAGTACTACAGTCATTGCATGTTTGTTCTTATACTAAAACCACAAATCAGTACTAGAGTCATTGCGTGTGTGTTCTTTTCCACAAACCACACATGGATCCACCAGTGGTCATTGCATGCATGTTCTTTCCACAAACAACATATGGATCAACCAGAGTCATTGCATGTGTGTTCTTTCCACAAACCACACATGGATAAACCACTAGATTCATTGCATGTGTGTTCTTTCCAGAAACCACATATGGATCAATCAGAGTCATTGCATGTGTGTTCTTTCCACAAACCACACATGGATCAACTAGTAGAGTCATTGCATGTGTGTTCTTATACTAAAACCACAAACCAGTACTAGAGTAATTGCATGTGTGTTCTTTTCCACAAACCACACATGGATCCACTAGTGGTCATTGCATGTGTGTTCTTTCCACAAACCACACATGGATCAACCAGAGTCATTGCATGTGTGTTCTTTCCACAAACCACACATGGATCAACCACTAGAGTCATTGCATGTGTGTTCTTTTCCACAAAAACCACAAACCAGTACTAGAGTCATTGCATGTGTGTTCTTACACTAAAACCAACATGTATCCACCAGTGGTCATTGCATGTGTGTTCTTTCCACAAACCACACATGGATCAACCACTATAGTCATTGCATGTTTGTTCTTATACTAAAACCACAAACCGGCACTAGAGTCATTGCATGTGTGTTCTTTTCCACAAACCACATATGGGTCAACCAGAGTCATTGCATGTGTGTTCTTTCCACAAACCACACATGTGGACCCACCAGTGGTCATTGCATGTGTGTTATTCCCACAAACCACACATGGATCAACCACTAGAGTCATTGCATGTGTGTTCTTTCCACAAACCACATATGGATCAACCACTAGAGTCATTGCATGTGTGTTCTTATACTAAAACCAACACTAGAGTCATTGCATGTGTGTTCTTTTCACAAACCACACATCAATCAATCACTAGAGTCATTGCATGTGTGTATTTCCATAAACAAACATGGATCAACCACTAGAGCCATTGCATGTGTGTTCTTATACTAAAACCAACATGGATCCACCAGTGGACATTGCATGTGTGTTCTTTCCACAAACCACACATGGATCAACCACTAGAGTCATTGCATGTGTGTTATTTCCACAAACCACACATGGATCAACCACTAGAGTCATTGCATGTGTGTTCTTATACTAAAACCACAAACCAGTACTACAGTCATTGCATGTTTGTTCTTATACTAAAACCACAAATCAGTACTAGAGTCATTGCATGTGTGTTCTTTTCCACAAACCACACATGGATCCACCAGTGGTCATTGCATGTGTGTTCTTTCCACAAACCACACATGGATCAACCAGAGTCATTGCATGTGTGTTCTTTCCACAAACCACACATGGATCAACCACTAGAGTCATTGCATGTGTGTTATTTCCACAAACAAACATGGATCAACCACTAGAGTCATTGCATGTGTGTTCTTATAAAACCAACATGGATCAACCACTAGAGTCATTGCATGTGTGTTCTTTCCACAAACCACACATGGATCAACCACTAGAGTCATTGCATGTGTGTTCTTTCCACAAACAACATATGGATCAACCAGAGTCATTGCATGTGTGTTCTTTCCACAAACCACACATGGATCAACCATTAGAGTCATTGCATGTTTGTTCTTATACTAAAACCACAAACCAACACTAGAGTCATTGCATGTGTGTTCTTTTCCACAAACCACACGTGGATCCACTAGTCGTCTTATTGCACGTGTGTTATTTCCACAAACCACACATGGATCAACCACTAGAGTCATTGCATGTGTGTTCTTTCCACTAACCACATATAGATCAAACACTAGAGTCATTGCATGTGTGTTATTATACTAAAACCAACACTAGAGTCATTGCATGTGTGTTCTTATACTAAAACCAACACTAGAGTCATTGCATGTGTGTTCTTTCCACAGACCACATATGGATCAACCAGAGTCATTGCATGTGTGTTATTTCTACAAACCACACATGGATCAACCACTAGAGTCATTGCATGCTTGTTCTTATACTAAAACCACAAACCAGCACTAGAGTCATTGCATGTGTGTTCTGTTCCACTAACCACACATGGATCCACCAGTGGTAATTGCATGTGTGTTATTTCCACAAACCACACATGGATCAACCACTAGAGTCATTGCATGTGTGTTCTTTCCACAAACGACATATGGATCAACCACTAGAGTCATTGCATGTGTGTTCTTATTATACTAAAACCAACACTAGAGTCATTGCATGTGTGTTCTTTTCATAAACCACACATGGATCAACCACTAGAGTCATTGCATGTGTGTTATTTCCACAAACAAACATGGATCAACCACTAGAGTCATTGCATGTGTGTTCTTTTCCACAAACCACATATGGATCCACCAGTGGTCATTGCATGTGTGTTCTTTCCACAAACCACACATGGATCA
The DNA here is from genome assembly GCA_916181665.1 of Avena sativa. Classification (NCBI taxonomy): domain Eukaryota; kingdom Viridiplantae; phylum Streptophyta; class Magnoliopsida; order Poales; family Poaceae; genus Avena; species Avena sativa. The sequence goes on from OV702291.1 coordinate 261,084,984, forward strand.
ACCACTAGAGTCATTGCATGTGTGTTGTTTCCACAAACCACATATGGATCAACCTGAGTCATTGCATGTGTGTTCTTTCCACAAACCACACATGGATCAACCACTAGAGTCATTGGATGTGTGTTCTTATACTAAAACCACAAACCAGTACTAGAGTAATTGCATGTGTGTTCTTTTCCACAAACCACACATGGATCCACTAGTGGTCATTGCATGTGTGTTCTTTCCACAAACCACACATGGATCAACCAGAGTCATTGCATGTGTGTTGTTTCCACAAACCACACATGGATCAACCACTAGAGTCATTGCATGTGAGTTATTTCCACAAACCACACATGGATACACCACTAGAGTCATTGCATGTGTGTTCTTTTCCACAAACCACACATGGATCCACCAGTGGTAATTGCATGTGTGTTATTTCCACAAACCACACATGGATCAACCACTAGAGTCATTGCATGTGTGTTCTTTCCACAAACCACATATGGATAAACCACTAGAGTCATTGCATGTGTGTTCTTATTATACTAAAACCAACACTAGAGTCATTGCATGTGTGTTCTTTTCATAAACCACACATGGATCAACCACTAGAGTCATTGCATGTGTGTTATTTCCACAAACAAACATGGATCAACCACTAGAGTCATTGCATGTGTGTTCTTTTCCACAAACCACACACGGATCCACCAGTGGTCATTGCATGCGTGTTCTTTCCACAAACCACACATGGATCAACCACTAGAGTCATAGCATGTGTGTTATTTCCACAAACCACACATGGATAAACCACTAGAGTCATTGCATGTGTGTTCTTTCCACAAACCACACATGGATCAACCACTAGAGTCATTGCATGTGTGTTATTTCCACAAACCACACATGGATCAACCACTAGAGTCATTGCATGTGTGTTCTTATAATAAAACCACAAACCAGTACTACAGTCATTGCATGTTTGTTCTTATACTAAAACCACAAATCAGTACTAGAGTCATTGCATGTGTGTTCTTTTCCACAAACCACACATGGATCCACCAGTGGTCATTGCATGCATGTTCTTTCCACAAACAACATATGGATCAACCAGAGTCATTGCATGTGTGTTCTTTCCACAAACCACACATGGATCAACCACTAGAGTCATTCCATGTTTGTTCTTATACTAAAACCACAAACCAACACTAGAGTCATTGCATGTGTGTTCTTTTCCACAAACCACACGTGGATCCACTAGTCGTCTTATTGCATGTGTGTTATTTCCATAAACCACAGATGGATCAACCACTAGAGTCATTGCATGTGTGTTCTTTCCACAAACCATATATGGATCAAACACTAGAGTCATTGCATGTGTGTTCTTATACTAAAACCACTAGAGTCATTGCATGTGTGTTCTTATACTAAAACCAACACTAGAGTCATTGCATGTGTGTTCTTTTCACAAACCACACATGGATCAACCACTAGAGTCATTGCATGTGTGTTATTTCCACAAACAAACATGGATCAACCACTAGAGTCATTGCATGTTTGTTCTTATACTAAAACCAACATGGATCCACCAGTGGTCATTGCATGTGTGTTCTTTCCACAAACCACACATGGATCAACCACTAGAGTCATTGCATGTGTGTTATTTCCACAAACCACACATGGATCAACCACTATGGTCATTGCATGTGTGTTATTTCCACAAACCACACATGGATCAACCAGTAGAGTCATTGCATGTGTGTTCTTTCCACTAACCACATATAGATCAAACACTAGAGTCATTGCATGTGTGTTATTATACTAAAACCAACACTAGAGTCATTGCATGTGTGTTCTTTCCACAGACCACATATGGATCAACCAGAGTCATTGCATGTGTGTTATTTCCACAAACCACACATGGATCAACCACTAGAGTCATTGAATGCTTGTTCTTATACTAAAACCACAAACCAGCACTAGAGTCATTGCATGTGTGTTCTGTTCCACTAACCACACATGGATCCACCAGTGGTAATTGCATGTGTGTTATTTCCACAAACCACACATGGATCAACCACTAGAGTCATTGCATGTGTGTTCTTTCCACAAACCACATATGGATAAACCACTAGAGTCATTGCATGTGTGTTCTTATTATACTAAAACCAACACTAGAGTCATTGCATGTGTGTTCTTTTCATAAACCACACATGGATCAACCACTAGAGTCATTGCATGTGTGTTATTTCCACAAACAAACATGGATCAACCACTAGAGTCATTGCATGTGTGTTCTTTTCCACAAACCACACACGGATCCACCAGTGGTCATTGCATGCGTGTTCTTTCCACAAACCACACATGGATCAACCACTAGAGTCATAGCATGTGTGTTATTTCCACAAACCACACATGGATAAACCACTAGAGTCATTGCATGTGTGTTCTTTCCACAAACCACACATGGATCAACCACTAGAGTCATTGCATGTGTGTTATTTCCACAAACCACACATGGATCAACCACTAGAGTCATTGCATGTGTGTTCTTATAATAAAACCACAAACCAGTACTACAGTCATTGCATGTTTGTTCTTATACTAAAACCACAAATCAGTACTAGAGTCATTGCATGTGTGTTCTTTTCCACAAACCACACATGGATCCACCAGTGGTCATTGCATGCATGTTCTTTCCACAAACAACATATGGATCAACCAGAGTCATTGCATGTGTGTTCTTTCCACAAACCACACATGGATCAACCACTAGAGTCATTCCATGTTTGTTCTTATACTAAAACCACAAACCAACACTAGAGTCATTGCATGTGTGTTCTTTTCCACAAACCACACGTGGATCCACTAGTCGTCTTATTGCATGTGTGTTATTTCCATAAACCACAGATGGATCAACCACTAGAGTCATTGCATGTGTGTTCTTTCCACAAACCATATATGGATCAAACACTAGAGTCATTGCATGTGTGTTCTTATACTAAAACCAACACTAGAGTCATTGCATGTGTGTTCTTATACTAAAACCAACACTAGAGTCATTGCATGTGTGTTCTTTTCACAAACCACACATGGATCAACCACTAGAGTCATTGCATGTGTGTTATTTCCACAAACAAACATGGATCAACCACTAGAGTCATTGCATGTGTGTTCTTATACTAAAACCAACATGGATCCACCAGTGGTCATTGCATGTGTGTTCTTTCCACAAACCACACATGGATCAACCACTAGAGTCATTGCATGTGTGTTATTTCCACAAACCACACATGGATCAACCACTATGGTCATTGCATGTGTGTTATTTCCACAAACCACACATGGATCAACCACTAGAGTCATTGCATGCGTGTTCTTTCCACTAACCACATATAGATCAAACACTAGAGTCATTGCATGTGTGTTATTATACTAAAACCAACACTAGAGTCATTGCATGTGTGTTCTTTCCACAGACCACATATGGATCAACCAGAGTCATTGCATGTGTGTTATTTCCACAAACCACACATGGATCAACCACTAGAGTCATTGCATGCTTGTTCTTATACTAAAACCACAAACCAGCACTAGAGTCATTGCATGTGTGTTCTGTTCCACTAACCACACATGGATCCACCAGTGGTAATTGCATGTGTGTTATTTCCACAAACCACACATGGATCAACCACTAGAGTCATTGCATGTGTGTTATTTCCATAAACCACATATGGATCAACCACTAGAGTCATTGCATGTGTGTTCTTATTATACTAAAACCAACACTAGAGTCATTGCACGTGTGTTCTTTTCATAAACCACTTATGGATCAACCACTAGATTCATTGCATGTGTGTTATTTCCACAAACAAACATGGATCAACCACTAGAGTCATTGCATGTGTGTTCTTTTCCACAAACCACACATGGATCCACCAGTGGTCATTGCATGTGTGTTCTTTCCACAAACCACACATGGATCAACCACTAGAGTCATTGCATGTGTGTTCTTTCCACAAACCACATATGGATCAACCTGAGTCATTGCATGTGTGTTCTTTCCACAAACCACACATGGATCAACCACTAGAGTCATTAGATGTGTGTTATTATACTAAAACCACAAACCAGTACTAGAGTAATTGCATGTGTGTTCTTTTCCACAAACCACACATGGATCCACTAGTGGTCATTGCATGTGTGTTCTTTCCACAAACCACACATGGATCAACCAGAGTCATTGCATGTGTGTTGTTTCCACAAACCACACATGGATCAACCACTAGAGTCATTGCATGTGAGTTATTTCCACAAACCACACATGGATCAACCACTAGAGTCATTGCATGTGTGTTCTTTTCCACAAACCACACATGGATCCACCAGTGGTAATTGCATGTGTGTTATTTCCACAAACCACACATGGATCAACCACTAGAGTCATTGCATGTGTGTTCTTTCCACAAACCACATATGGATAAACCAGTAGAGTCATTGCATGTGTGTTCTTATTATACTAAAACCAACACTAGAGTCATTGCATGTGTGTTCTTTTCATAAACCACACATGGATCAACCACTAGAGTCATTGCATGTGTGTTATTTACACAAACAAACATGGATCAACCACTAGAGTCATTGCATGTGTGTTCTTTTCCACAAACCACACACGGATCCACCAGTGGTCATTGCATGCGTGTTCTTTCCACAAACCACACATGGATCAACCACTAGAGTCATAGCATGTGTGTTATTTCCACAAACCACACATGGATAAACCACTAGAGTCATTGCATGTGTGTTCTTTCCACAAACCACACATGGATCAACCACTAGAGTCATTGCATGTGTGTTATTTCCACAAACCACACATGGATCAACCACTAGAGTCATTGCATGTGTGTTCTTATAATAAAACCACAAACCAGTACTACATTCATTGCATGTTTGTTCTTATACTAAAACCACAAATCAGTACTAGAGTCATTGCATGTGTGTTCTTTTCCACAAACCACACATGGATCCACCAGTGGTCATTGCATGCATGTTCTTTCCACAAACAACATATGGATCAACCAGAGTCATTGCATGTGTGTTCTTTCCACAAACCACACATGGATCAACCACTAGAGTCATTGCATGTTTGTTCTTATACTAAAACCACAAACCAACACTAGAGTCATTGCATGTGTGTTCTTTTCCACAAACCGCACGTGGATCCACTAGTCGTCTTATTGCATGTGTGTTATTTCCATAAACCACACATGGATCAACCACTAGAGTCATTGCATGTGTGTTCTTTCCACAAACCATATATGGATCAAACACTAGAGTCATTGCATGTGTGTTCTTATACTAAAACCAACACTAGAGTCATTGCATGTGTGTTCTTATACTAAAACCAACACTAGAGTCATTGCATGTGTGTTCTTTTCACAAACCACACATGGATCAACCACTAGAGTCATTGCATGTGTGTTATTTCCACAAACAAACATGGATCAACCACTAGAGTCATTGCATGTGTGTTCTTATACTAAAACCAACATGGATCCACCAGTGGTCATTGCATGTGTGTTCTTTCCACAAACCACACATGGATCAACCACTAGAGTCATTGCATGTGTGTTATTTCCACAAACCACACATGGATCAACCACTATGGTCATTGCATGTGTGTTATTTCCACAAACCACACATGGATCAACCACTAGAGTCATTTCATGTGTGTTCTTATACTAAAACCAACACTAGAATCATTGCATGTGTGTTCTTTTCACAAACCACACATCGATCAAACACTAGAGTCATTGCATGTGTGTTATTTCCACAAACAAACATGGATCAACCACTAGAGTCATTGCATGTGTGTTCTTATACTAAAACCAACATGGATCCACCAGTGGACATTGCATGTGTGTTCTTTCCACAAACCACACATGGATCAACCACTAGAGTCATTGCATGTGTGTTATTTCCACAAACCACACATGGATCAACCACTAGAGTCATTGCATGTGTGTTCTTATACTAAAACCACAAACCAGTACTACAGTCATTGCATGTTTGTTCTTATACTAAAACCACAAATCAGTACTAGATTCATTACATGTGTGTTCTTTTCCACAAACCACACATGGATCCACCAGTGGTCATTGCATGCATGTTCTTTCCACAAACAACATATGGATCAACCAGAGTCATTGCATGTGTGTTCTTTCCACAAACCACACATGGATCAACCACTAGAGTCATTGCATGTTTGTTCTTATACTAAAACCACAAACCAACACTAGATTCATTGCACGTGTGTTCTTTTCCACAAACCACACGTGGATCCACTAGTCGTCTTATTGCATGTGTGCTATTTCCACAAACCACACATGGATCAACCACTAGAGTCATTGCATGTGTGTTCTTTCCACAAACCACATATGGATCAAACACTAGAGTCATTGCATGTGTGTTCTTATACTAAAACCAACACTAGAGTCATTGCATGTGTGTTCTTATACTAAAACCAACACTAGAGTCATTGCATGTGTGTTCTTTTCACAAACCACACATGGATCAACCACTAGAGTCATTGCATGTGTGTTATTTCCACAAACAAACATGGATCAACCACTAGAGTCATTGCATGTGTGTTCTTATACTAAAACCAACATGGATCCACCAGTGGTCATTGCATGTGTGTTCTTTCCACAAACCACACATGGATCAACCACTAGAGTCATTGCATGTATGTTATTTCCACAAACCACCACTAGAGTCATTGCATGTGTGTTATTTCCACAAACCACACATGGATCAACCACTAGAATCATTTCATGTGTGTTCTTATACTAAAACCAACACTAGAGTCATTGCATGTGTGTTCTTTTCACAAACCACACATCGATCAACCACTAGAGTCATTGCATGTGTGTTATTTCCACAAACAAACATGGATCAACCACTAGAGTCATTGCATGTGTGTTCTTATACTAAAACCAACATGGATCCACCAGTGGACATTGCATGTGTGTTCTTTCCACAAACCACACATGGATCAACCACTAGAGTCATTGCATGTGTGTTATTTCCACAAACCACACATGGATCAACCACTAGAGTCATTGCATGTGTGTTCTTATACTAAAGCCACAAACCAGTACTACAGTCATTGCATGTTTGTTCTTATACTAAAACCACAAATCAGTACTAGAGTCATTGCATGTGTGTTCTTTTCCACAAACCACACATGGATCCACCAGTGGTCATTGCATGCATGTTCTTTCCACAAACAACATATGGATCAGCCAGAGTCATTGCATGTGTGTTCTTTCCACAAACCACACATGGATCAACCACTAGAGTCATTGCATGTTTGTTCTTATACTAAAACCACAAACCAACACTAGAGTCATTGCATGTGTGTTCTTTTCCACAAACCACACGTGGATCCACTAGTCGTCTTATTGCATGTGTGTTATTTCCACAAACCACACATGGATCAACCACTAGAGTCATTGCATGTGTGTTCTTTCCACAAACCACATATGGATAAAACACTAGAGTCATTGCATGTGTGTTCTTATACTAAAACCAACACTAGAGTCATTGCATGTGTGTTCTTATACTAAAACCAACACTAGAGTCATTGCATGTGTGTTCTTTTCACAAAACACACATGGTTCAACCACTAGAGTCATTGCATGTGTGTTATTTCCACAAACAAACATGGATCAACCACTAGAGTCATTGCATGTGTGTTCTTATACTAAAACCAACATGGATCCACCAGTGGTCATTGCATGTGTGTTCTTTCCACAAACCACACATGGATCAACCACAAGAGTCATTGCATGTGTGTTATTTCCACAAACCACACATGGATCAACCACTAGAGTCATTGCATGTGTGTTATTTTCACAATCCACACATGGATCAACCACTAGAGTCATTGCATTTGTGTTCTTATACTAAAACCAACACTAGAGTCATTGCATGTGTGTTCTTTTCACAAACCACACATGGATCAACCACTAGAGTCATTGCATGTGTGTTATTTCCACAAACAAACATGGATCAACCACTAGAGTCATTGCATATATGTTCTTTTCCACAAACCACACATGGATCCACTAGTGGTCATTGCATGTGTGTTCTTTCCATAAACCACATATGGATCAACCAGAGTCATTGCATCTCTGTTCTTTCCACAAACCACACATGGATCAACCACTAGAGTAATTGCATGTTTGTTCTTATACTAAAACCACAAACCAGCACTAGAGTCATTTCATGTGTGTTATTTTCCACAAACCACACATGGATCCACCAGTCGTCTTATTGCATGTGTGTTCTTTCCACAAACCACATATGGAACAACCAGAGTCATTGCATGTGTGTTCTTTCCACAAACCACACATGTGGACCCACTAGAGTCATTGCATGTGTGTTATTTCCATAAACCACACATGGATCAACCACTAGAGTCATTGCATGTGTGTTCTTACACTAAAACCACAAACCAGTACTAGAATCACTGCATGTGTGTGCTTATACTAAAACCACAAACCAGTACTAGAGTCATTGCATGTGTGTTCTTTTCCACAAACCACACATGGATCCACCAGTGGTCATTGCATGTGTGTTCTTTCCACAAACCACATATGGATCAACCAGAGTCATTGCATGTGTGTTCTTTCCACAAACCACACATGGATCAACCACTAGAGTCATTGCATGTTTGTTCTTATACTAAAACCACAAACCAGCACTAGAGTCATTGCATGTGTGTTCTTTTCCACAAACCACACATGGATCCACCAGTGGTAATTGCATGTGTGTTATTTCCACAAACCACACATGGATCAACCACTAGAGTCATTGCATGTGTGTTCTTTCCACAAACCACATATGGATCAACCACTAGAGTCATTGCATGTGTGTTCTTATTATACTAAAACCAACACTAGAGTCATTGTATGTGTGTTCTTTTCATAAACCACACATGGATCAACCACTAGAGTCATTGCATGTGTGTTATTTCCACAAACAAACATGGATCAACCACTAGAGTCATTGCATGTGTGTTCTTTTCCACAAACCACACATGGATCCACCAGTGGTCATTGCATGTGTTTTCTTTCCACAAACCACACATGGATCAACCACTAGAGTCATTGCATGTGTGTTATTTACACAAACCACACATGGATAAACCACTAGATTCATTGCATGTGTGTTCTTTCCACAAACCACATATGGATCAACCAAAGTCATTGCATGTGTGTTCTTTCCACAAACCACACATGGATCAACCACTAGAGTCATTGGATGTGTGTTCTTATACTAAAACCACAAACCAGTACTAGCGTAATTGCATGTGTGTTCTTTTCCACAAACCACACATGGATCCAGTCGTGGTCATTGCATGTGTGTTCTTTCCACAAACCACACATGGATCAACCAGAGTCATTGCATGTGTGTTCTTTCCACAAATCACACATGGATCAACCACTAGAGTCATTGCATGTGTGTTATTTCCACAAACCACACATGGATCAACCACTAGAGTCATTGCATGTGTGTTCTTTTCCACAAACCACACATGGATCCACCAGTCGTAATTGCGTGTGTGTTAATTCCACAAGCCACACATGGATCAACCACTAGAGTCATTGCATGTGTGTTCTTTCTACAAACCACATATGGATCAACCACTAGAGTCATTGCATGTGTGTTCTTATTATACTAAAACCAACACTAGAGTCATTGCATGTGTGTTCTTTTCATAAACCACACATGGATCAACCACTAGAGTCATTGCATGTGTGTTATTTCCACAAACCACACATGGATCAACCACTAGAGTCATTGCATGTGTGTTCTTTTCCACAAACCACACATGGATCCACCAGTGGTCATTGCATGTGTGTTCTTTCCACAAACCACACATGGATCAACCACTAGAGTCATTGCATGTGTGTTATTTCCACAAACCACACATGGATAAACCACTAGAGTCATTGCATGTGTGTTCTTTCCACAAACCACATCTGGATCAACCAGAGTCATTGCATGTGTTTTATTTCCACAAACCACACATGGATCAACCACTAGAGTCATTCCATGTTTGTTCTTATACTAAAACCACAAACCAACACTAGAGTCATTGCATGTGTGTTCTTTTCCACAAACCACATGTGGATCCACTAGTCGTCTTATTGCATGTGTGTTATTTCCACAAACCACACATGGATCAACCACTAGAGTCATTGCATGTGTGTTCTTTCCACAAACCACATATGGATCAAACACTAGAGTCATTGCATGTGTGTTCTTAAACTAAAACCAACACTAGAGTCATTGCATGTGTGTTCTTATACTAAAACCAACACTAGAGTCATTGCATGTGTGTTCTTTTCACAAACCACACATGGATCAACCACTAGAGTCATTGCATGTGTGTTATTTCCACAAACAAACATGGATCAACCACTAGAGTCATTGCATGTGTGTTCTTATACTAAAACCAACATGGATCCACAAGTGGTCATTGCATGTGTGTTCTTTCCATAAACCACACATGGATCAACCACTAGAGTCATTGCATGTGTGTTCTTTTCCACAAACCACACATGGATCAACCACTAGAGTCATTGCATGTGTGTTATTTCCACAAACCACACATGGATCAACCACTAGAGTCATTGCATGTGTGTTCTTATACTAAAACCACAAACCAGTACTACAGTCATTGCATGTTTGTTCTTATACTAAAACCACAAATCAGTACTAGAGTCATTGCATGTGTGTTCTTTTCCACAAACCACACATGGATCCACCAGTGGTCATTGCATGCATGTTCTTTCCACAAACAACATATGGATCAACCAGAGTCATTGCATGTGTGTTCTTTCCACAAACCACACATGGATCAACCATTAGAGTCATTGCATGTTTGTTCTTATACTAAAACCACAAACCAACACTAAAGTCATTGCATGTGTGTTCTTTTCCACAAACCACACGTGGATCCACTAGTCGTCTTATTGCATGTGTGTTATTTCCACAAACCACACATGGATCAACCACTAGAGTCATTGCATGTGTGTTCTTTCCACAAACCACATATGGATCAAACACTAGAGTCATTGCACGTGTTCTTATACTAAAACCAACACTAGAGTCATTGCATGTGTGTTCTTATACTAAAACCAACACTAGAGTCATTGCATGTGTGTTCTTTTCACAAACCACACATGGATCAACCACTAGAGTCATTGCATGTGTGTTATTTCCACAAACAAAAATGGATCAACCACTAGAGTCATTGCATGTGTGTTCTTATACTAAAACCAACATGGATCCACCAGTGGTCATTGCATGTGTGTTCTTTCCACAAACCACACATGGATCAACCACTAGAGTCATTGCATGTGTGTTATTTCCACAAACCACACATGGATCAACCACTAGAGTCATTGCATGTGTGTTATTTCCACAAACCACACATGGATCAACCACTAGAGTCATTTCATGTGTGTTCTTATACTAAAACCAACACTAGAGTCATTGCTTGTGTGTTCTTTTCACAAACCACACATCGATCAACCACTAGAGTCATTGCATGTGTGTTATTTCCACAAACAAACATGGATCAACCACTAGAGTCACTGCATGTGTGTTCTTATACTAAAACCAACATGGATCCACCAGTGGACATTGCATGTGTGTTCTTTCCACAAACCACACATAGATCAACCACTAGAGTCATTGCATGTGTGTTATTTCCACAAACCACACATGGATCAACCACTAGAGTCATTGCATGTGTGTTCTTATACTAAAACCACAAACCAGTACTACAGTCATTGCATGTTTGTTCTTATACTAAAACCACAAATCAGTACTAGAGTCATTGCATGTGTGTTCTTTTCCACAAACCACACATGGATCCACCACTCGTCATTGCATGCATGTTCTTTCCACAAACAACATATGGATCAACCAGAGTCATTGCATGTGTGTTCTTTCCACAAACCACACATGGATCAACAACTAGTCATTGCATGTTTGTTCTTATACTAAAACCACAAACCAACACTAGAGTCATTGCATGTGTGTTCTTTTCCACAAACCACACGTGGATCCACTGGTCGTCTTATTGCATGTGTGTTATTTCCACAAACCACACATGGATCAACCACTAGAGTCATTGCATGTGTGTTCTTTCCACAGACCACATATGGATCAAACACTAGAGTCATTGCATGTGTGTTCTTATACTAAAACCAACACTAGAGTCATTGCATGTTTGTTCTTATACTAAAACCAACACTAGAGTCATTGCATGTGTGTTCTTTTCATAAACCACACATGGATCAACCACTAGAGTCATTGCATGTGTGTTATTTCCACAAACAAACATGGATCAACCACTAGAGTCATTGCATGTGTGTTCTTATACTAAAACCAACATGGATCCACCAGTGGTCATTGCATGTATGTTCTTTCCACAAACCACACATGGATCAACCACTAGAGTCATTGCATGTGTGTTATTTCCACAAACCACACATGGATCAACCACTAGAGTCATTGCATGTGTGTTATTTCCACAAACCACACATGGATCCACCACTAGAGTCATTGCATGTGTGTTCTTATACTAAAACCACAAACCAGTACTACAATCATTGCATGTTTGTTCTTATACTAAAACCACAAATCAGTACTAGAGTCATTGCATGTGTGTTCTTTTCCACAAACCACACATGGATCCACCAGTGGTCATTGCATGCATGTTCTTTCCACAAACAACATATGGATCAACCAGAGTCATTGCATGTGTGTTCTTTCCACAAACCACACATGGATCAACCATTAGAGTCATTGCATGTTTGTTCTTATACTAAAACCACAAACCAACACTAGAGTCATTGCATGTGTGTTCTTTTCCACAAACCACACGTGGATCCACTAGTCGTCTTATTGCATGTGTGTTATTTCCACAAACCACACATGGATCAACCACTAGAGTCATTGCATGTGTGTTCTTTCCATAAACCACATATGGATCAAACACTAGAGTCATTGCATGTGTGCTCTTATACTAAAATCAACACTAGAGTCATTGCATGTGTGTTCTTATACTAAAACCAACACTAGAGTCATTGCATGTGTGTTCTTTTCACAAACCACACATGGATCAACCACTAGAGTCATTGCATGTGTGTTATTTCCACAAACAAACATGGATCAACCACTAGAGTCATTGCATGTGTGTTCTTATACTAAAACCAACATGGATCCACCAGTGGTCATTGCATGTGTGTTCTTTCCACAAACCACACATGGATCAACCACTAGAGTCATTGCATGTGTGTTATTTCCACAAACCACACATGGATCAACCACTAGAGTCATTGCATGTGTGTTATTTCCACAAACCACACATGGATCAACCACTAGAGTCATTTCATGTGTGTTCTTATACTAAAACCAACACTAGAGTCATTTCTTGTGTGTTCTTTTCACAAACCACACATCGATCAACCACTAGAGTCATTGCATGTGTGTTATTTCCACAAACAAACATGGATCAACCACTAGAGTCACTGCATGTGTGTTCTTATACTAAAACCAACATGGATCCACCAGTGGACATTGCATGTGTGTTCTTTCCACAAACCACACATAGATCAACCACTAGAGTCATTGCATGTGTGTTATTTCCACAAACCAGACATGGATCAACCACTAGAGTCATTGCATGTGTGTTCTTATACTAAAACCACAAACCAGTACTACAGTCATTGCATGTTTGTTCTTATACTAAAACCACAAATCAGTACTAGAGTCATTGCATGTGTGTTCTTTTCCACAAACCACACATGGATCCACCACTGGTCATTGCATGCATGTTCTTTCCACAAACAACATATGGATCAACCAGAGTCATTGCATGTGTGTTCTTTCCACAAACCACACATGGATCAACAACTAGTCATTGCATGTTTGTTCTTATACTAAAACCACAAACCAACACTAGAGTCATTGCATGTGTGTTCTTTTCCACAAACCACACGTGGATCCACTGGTCGTCTTATTGCATGTGTGTTATTTCCACAAACCACACATGGATCAACCACTAGAGTCATTGCATGTGTGTTCTTTCCACAGACCACATATGGATCAAACACTAGAGTCATTGCATGTGTGTTCTTATACTAAAACCAACACTAGAGTCATTGCATGTTTGTTCTTATACTAAAACCAACACTAGAGTCATTGCATGTGTGTTCTTTTCATAAACCACACATGGATCAACCACTAGAGTCATTGCATGTGTGTTATTTCCACAAACAAACATGGATCAACCACTAGAGTCATTGCATGTGTGTTCTTATACTAAAACCAACATGGATCCACCAGTGGTCATTGCATGTATGTTCTTTCCACAAACCACACATGGATCAACCACTAGAGTCATTGCATGTGTGTTATTTCCACAAACCACACATGGATCAACCACTAGAGTCATTGCATGTGTGTTATTTCCACAAACCACACATGGATCCACCACTAGAGTCATTGCATGTGTGTTCTTATACTAAAACCACAAACCAGTACTACAATCATTGCATGTTTGTTCTTATACTAAAACCACAAATCAGTACTAGAGTCATTGCATGTGTGTTCTTTTCCACAAACCACACATGGATCCACCAGTGGTCATTGCATGCATGTTCTTTCCACAAACAACATATGGATCAACCAGAGTCATTGCATGTGTGTTCTTTCCACAAACCACACATGGATCAACCATTAGAGTCATTGCATGTTTGTTCTTATACTAAAACCACAAACCAACACTAGAGTCATTGCATGTGTGTTCTTTTCCACAAACCACACGTGGATCCACTAGTCGTCTTATTGCATGTGTGTTATTTCCACAAACCACACATGGATCAACCACTAGAGTCATTGCATGTGTGTTCTTTCCATAAACCACATATGGATCAAACACTAGAGTCATTGCATGTGTGCTCTTATACTAAAATCAACACTAGAGTCATTGCATGTGTGTTCTTATACTAAAACCAACACTAGAGTCATTGCATGTGTGTTCTTTTCACAAACCACACATGGATCAACCACTAGAGTCATTGCATGTGTGTTATTTCCACAAACAAACATGGATCAACCACTAGAGTCATTGCATGTGTGTTCTTATACTAAAACCAACATGGATCCACCAGTGGTCATTGCATGTGTGTTCTTTCCACAAACCACACATGGATCAACCACTAGAGTCATTGCATGTGTGTTATTTCCACAAACCACACATGGATCAACCACTAGAGTCATTGCATGTGTGTTATTTCCACAAACCACACATGGATCAACCACTAGAGTCATTTCATGTGTGTTCTTATACTAAAACCAACACTAGAGTCATTTCTTGTGTGTTCTTTTCACAAACCACACATCGATCAACCACTAGAGTCATTGCATGTGTGTTATTTCCACAAACAAACATGGATCAACCACTAGAGTCACTGCATGTGTGTTCTTATACTAAAACCAACATGGATCCACCAGTGGACATTGCATGTGTGTTCTTTCCACAAACCACACATAGATCAACCCTAGAGTCATTGCATGTGTGTTATTTCCACAAACCAGACATGGATCAACCACTAGAGTCATTGCATGTGTGTTCTTATACTAAAACCACAAACCAGTACTACAGTCATTGCATGTTTGTTCTTATACTAAAACCACAAATTAGTACTAGAGTCATTGCATGTGTGTTCTTTTCCACAAACCACACATGGATCCACCAGTGGTCATTGCATGCATGTTCTTTCCACAAACAACATATGGATCAACCAGAGTCATTGCATGTGTGTTCTTTCCACAAACCACACATGGATCAACAACTAGTCATTGCATGTTTGTTCTTATACTAAAACCACAAACCAACACTAGAGTCATTGCATGTGTGTTCTTTTCCACAAACCACACGTGGATCCACTAGTCGTCTTATTGCATGTGTGTTATTTCCACAAACCACACATGGATCAACCACTAGAGTCATTGCATGTGTGTTCTTTTCACAGACCACATATGGATCAAACACTAGAGTCATTGCATGTGTGTTCTTATACTAAAACCAACACTAGAGTCATTGCATGTTTGTTCTTATACTAAAACCAACACTAGAGTCATTCCATGTGTGTTCTTTTCACAAACCACACATGGATCAACCACTAGAGTCATTGCATGTGTGTTATTTCAACAAACAAACATGGATCAACCACTAGAGTCATTGCATGTGTGTTCTTATACTAAAACCAACATGGATCCACCAGTGTTCATTGCATGTGTGTTCTTTCCATAAACTACACATGGATCAACCACTAGAGTCATTGCATGTGTGTTATTTCCACAAACCACACATGGATCAACCACTAGAGTCATTGCATGTGTGTTATTTCCACAAACCACACATGGATCAACCACTAGAGTCATTGCATGTGTGTTCTTATACTAAAACCAACACTAGAGTCATTGCATGTGTGTTCTTTTCACAAACCACACGTGGATCAACCACTAGAGTCATTGCATGTGTGTTATTTCCACAAACAAACATGGATCAACCACTAGAGTCATTGCATATGTGTTCTTTTCCACAAACCACACATGGATCCACTAGTGGTCATTGCATGTGTGTTCTTTCCACAAACCACATATGGATCAACCAGAGTCATTGCATTCTGTTCTTTCCACAAACCACACATGGATCAACCACTAGAGTAATTTCATGTTTGTTCTTATACTAAAACCACAAACCAGCACTAGAGTCATTGCATGTGTGTTATTTTCCACAAACCACACATGGATCCACCAGTCGTCTTATTGCATGTGTGTTCTGTCCACAAACCACATATGGAACAACCAGAGTCATTGCATGTGTGTTCTTTCCACAAACCACACATGTGGACCCACTAGAGTCATTGCATGTGTGTTATTTCCATAAACTACACATGGATCAACCACTAGAGTCATTGCATGTGTGTTCTTATACTAAAACCACAAACCAGTACTAGAGTCACTGCATGTGTGTGCTTATACTAAAACCACAAACTAGTACTAGAGTCATTGCATGTATGTTCTTTTCCACAAACCACACATTGATCCACCAGTGGTTATTGCATGTGTGTTCTTTCCACAAACCACATATGGATCAACCAGAGTCATTGCATGTGTGTTCTTTCCACAAACCACACATGGATCAACCACTAGAGTAATTGCATGTTTGTTCTTATACTAAAACCACAAACCAGCACTAGAGTCATTGCATGTGTGTTCTTTTCCACAAACCACACATGGATCCACCAGTGGTAATTGCATGTGTGTTATTTCCACAAACCACACATGGATAAACCACTAGAGTCATTGCATGTGTGTTCTTTCCAGAAACCACATATGGATCAATCAGAGTCATTGCATGTGTGTTCTTTCCATAAACCACACATGGATCAACCAGTAGAGTCATTGCATGTGTGTTCTTATACTAAAACCACAAACCTGTACTAGAGTAATTGCATGTGTGTTCTTTTCCACAAACCACACATGGATCCACTAGTGGTCATTGCATGTGTGTTCTTTCCACAAACCACACATGGATCAACCAGAGTCATTGCATGTGTGTTCTTTCCACAAACCACACATGGATCAACCACTAGAGTCATTGCATGTGTGTTCTTTTCCACAAAAACCACAAACCAGTACTAGAGTCATTGCATGTGTGTTCTTACACTAAAACGAACATGGATCCACCAGTGGTCATTGCATGTGTGTTCTTTCCACAAACCACACATGGATCAACCACTATAGTCATTGCATGTTTGTTCTTATACTAAAACCACAAACCGGCACTAGAGTCATTGCATGTGTGTTCTTTTCCACAAACCACATATGGGTCAACCAGAGTCATTGCATGTGTGTTCTTTCCACAAACCACACATGTGGACCCACCAGTGGTCATTGCATGTGTGTTATTCCCACAAACCACACATGGATCAACCACTAGAGTCATTGCATGTGTGTTCTTTCCACAAACCACATATGGATCAACCACTAGAGTCATTGCATGTGTGTTCTTATACTAAAACCAACACTAGAGTCATTGCATGTGTGTTCTTTTCACAAACCACACATCGATCAACCACTAGAGTCATTGCATGTGTGTATTTCCACAAACAAACATGGATCAACCACTAGATCCATTGCATGTGTGTTCTTATACTAAAACCAACATGGATCCACCAGTGGACATTGCATGCGTGTTCTTTCCACAAACCACACATGGATCAACCACTAGAGTCATTGCATGTGTGTTATTTCCACAAACCACACATGGATCAACCACTAGAGTCATTGCATGTGTGTTCTTATACTAAAACCACAAACCAGTACTACAGTCATTGCATGTTTGTTCTTATACTAAAACCACAAATCAGTACTAGAGTCATTGCATGTGTGTTCTTTTCCACAAACCACACATGGATCCACCAGTGGTCATTGCATGCATGTTCTTTCCACAAACAACATATGGATCAACCAGAGTCATTGCATGTGTGTTCTTTCCACAAACCACACATGGATCAACCATTAGAGTCATTGCATGTTTGTTCTTATACTAAAACCACAAACCAACACTAGAGTCATTGCATGTGTGTTCTTTTCCACAAACCACACGTGGATCCACTAGTCGTCTTATTGCATGTGTGTTATTTCCACAAACCACACATGGATCAACCACTAGAGTCATTGCATGTGTGTTCTTTCCACTAACCACATATAGATCAAACACTAGAGTCATTGCATG
This sequence comes from Avena sativa, assembly GCA_916181665.1. Lineage (NCBI taxonomy): Eukaryota > Viridiplantae > Streptophyta > Magnoliopsida > Poales > Poaceae > Avena > Avena sativa. The sequence continues at coordinate 261,103,861 of OV702291.1, forward strand.
TGTGTTATTATACTAAAACCAACACTAGAGTCATTGCATGTGTGTTCTTATACTAAAACCAACACTAGAGTCATTGCATGTGTGTTCTTTCCACAGACCACATATGGATCAACCAGAGTCATTGCATGTGTGTTATTTCCACAAACCACACATGGATCAACCACTAGAGTCATTGCATGCTTGTTCTTATACTAAAACCACAAACCAGCACTAGAGTCATTGCATGTGTGTTCTGTTCCACTAACCACACATGGATCCACCAGTGGTAATTGCATGTGTGTTATTTCCACAAACCACACATGGATCAACCACTAGAGTCATTGCATGTGTGTTCTTTCCACAAACCACATATGGATCAACCACTAGAGTCATTGCATGTGTGTTCTTATTATACTAAAACCAACACTAGAGTCATTGCATGTGTGTTCTTTTCATAAACCACACATGGATCAACCACTAGAGTCATTGCATGTGTGTTATTTCCACAAACAAACATGGATCAACCACTAGAGTCATTGCATGTGTGTTCTTTTCCACAAACCACACATGGATCCACCAGTGGTCATTGCATGTGTGTTCTTTCCACAAACCACACATGGATCAACCACTAGAGTCATTGCATGTGTGTTCTTTCCACAAACCACATATGGATCAACCTGAGTCATTGCATGTGTGTTCTTTCCACAAACCACACATGGATCAACCACTAGAGTCATTGGATGTGTGTTCTTATACTAAAACCACAAACCAGTACTAGAGTAATTGCATGTGTGTTCTTTTCCACAAACCACACATGGATCCACTAGTGGGCATTGCATGTGTGTTCTTTCCACAAACCACACATGGATCAACCAGAGTCATTGCATGTGTGTTGTTTCCACAAACCACACATGGATCAACCACTAGAGTCATTGCATGTGAGTTATTTCCACAAACCACACATGGATCAACCACTAGAGTCATTGCATGTGTGTTCTTTTCCACAAACCACACATGGATCCACCAGTGGTAATTGCATGTGTGTTATTTCCACAAACCACACATGGATCAACCACTAGAGTCATTGCATGTGTGTTCTTTCCACAAACCACACATGGATCAACCATTAGAGTCATTGCATGTTTGTTCTTATACTAAAACCACCAACCAACACTAGAGTCATTGCATGTGTGTTCTTTTCCACAAACCACACATGGATCCACTAGTCGTCTTATTGCATGTGTGTTATTTCCACAAACCACACATGGATCAACCACTAGAGTCATTGCATGTGTGTTCTTTCCACTAACCACATATAGATCAAACACTAGAGTCATTGCATGTGTGTTATTATAGTAAAACCAACACTAGAGTCATTGCATGTGTGTTCTTATACTAAAACCAACACTAGAGTCATTGCATGTGTGTTCTTTCCACAGACTACATATGGATCAACCAGAGTCATTGCATGTGTGTTACTTCCACAAACCACACATGGATCAACCACTAGAGTCATTGCATGCTTGTTCTTATACTAAAACCACAAACCAGCACTAGAGTCATTGCATGTGTGTTCTGTTCCACTAACCACACATGGATCCACCAGTGGTAATTGCATGTGTGTTATTTCCACAAACCACACATGGATCAACCACTAGAGTCATTGCATGTGTGTTCTTTCCACAAACCACATATGGATCAACCACTAGAGTCATTGCATGTGTGTTCTTATTATACTAAAACCAACACTAGAGTCATTGCATGTGTGTTCTTTTCATAAACCACACATGGATCAACCACTAGAGTCATTGCATGTGTGTTATTTCCACAAACAAACATGGATCAACCACTAGAGTCATTGCATGTGTGTTCTTTTCCACAAACCACACATGGATCCACCAGTGGTCATTGCATGTGTGTTCTTTCCACAAACCACACATGGATCAACCACTAGAGTCATTGCATGTGTGTTCTTTCCACAAACCACATATGGATCAACCTGAGTCATTGCATGTGTGTTCTTTCCACAAACCACACATGGATCAACCACTAGAGTCATTGGATGTGTGTTCTTATACTAAAACCACAAACCAGTATTAGAGTAATTGCATGTGTGTTCTTTTCCACAAACCACACATGGATCCACTAGTGGTCATTGCATGTGTGTTCTTTCCACAAACCACACATGGATCAACCAGAGTCATTGCATGTGTGTTGTTTCCACAAACCACACATGGATCAACCACTAGAGTCATTGCATGTGAGTTATTTCCACAAACCACACATGGATCAACCACTAGAGTCATTGCATGTGTGTTCTCTTCCACAAACCACACATGGATCCACCAGTGGTAATTGCATGTGTGTTATTTCCACAAACCACACATGGATCAACCACTAGAGTCATTGCATGTGTGTTCTTTCCACAAACCACATATGGATCAACCACTAGAGTCATTGCATGTGTGTTCTTATTATACTAAAACCAACACTAGAGTCATTGCATGTGTGTTCTTTTCATAAACCACACATGGATCAACCACTAGAGTCATTGCATGTGTGTTATTTCCACAAACAAACATGGATCAACCACTAGAGTCATTGCATGTGTGTTCTTTTCCACAAACCACACATGGATCCACCAGTGGTCATTGCATGCGTGTTCTTTCCACAAACCACACATGGATCAACCACTAGAGTCATAGCATGTGTGTTATTTCCACAAACCACACATGGATAAACCACTAGAGTCATTGCATGTGTGTTCTTTCCACAAACCACACATGGATCAACCACTAGAGTCATTGCATGTGTGTTATTTCCACAAACCACACATGGATCAACCACTAGAGTCATTGCATGTGTGTTCTTATAATAAAACCACAAACCAGTACTACAGTCATTGCATGTTTGTTCTTATACTAAAACCACAAATCAGTACTAGAGTCATTGCATGTGTGTTCTTTTCCACAAACCACACATGGATCCACCAGTGGTCATTGCATGCATGTTCTTTCCACAAACAACATATGGATCAACCAGAGTCATTGCATGTGTGTTCTTTCCTCAAACCACACATGGATCAACCACTAGAGTCATTGCATGTTTGTTCTTATACTAAAACCACAAACCAACACTAGAGTCATTGCATGTGTGTTCTTTTCCACAAACCACACGTGGATCCACTAGTCGTCTTATTGCATGTGTGTTATTTCCATAAACCACACATGGATCAACCACTAGAGTCATTGCATGTGTGTTCTTTCCACAAACCATATATGGATCAAACACTAGAGTCATTGCATGTGTGTTCTTATACTAAAACCAACACTAGAGTCATTGCATGTGTGTTCTTATACTAAAACCAACACTAGAGTCATTGCATGTGTGTTCTTTTCACAAACCACACATGGATCAACCACTAGAGTCATTGCATGTGTGTTATTTCCACAAACAAACATGGATCAACCACTAGAGTCATTGCATGTGTGTTCTTATACTAAAACCAACATGGATCCACCAATGGTCATTGCATGTGTGTTCTTTCCACAAACCACACATGGATCAACCACTAGAGTCATTGCATGTGTGTTATTTCCACAAACCACACATGGATCAACCACTATGGTCATTGCATGTGTGTTATTTCCACAAACCACACATGGATCAACCACTAGAGTCATTTCATGTGTGTTCTTATACTAAAACCAACACTAGAATCATTGCATGTGTGTTCTTTTCACAAACCACACATCGATCAAACACTAGAGTCATTGCATGTGTGTTATTTCCACAAACAAACATGGATCAACCACTAGAGTCATTGCATGTGTGTTCTTATACTAAAACCAACATGGATCCACCAGTGGACATTGCATGTGTGTTCTTTCCACAAACCACACATGGATCAACCACTAGAGTCATTGCATGTGTGTTATTTCCACAAACCACACATGGATCAACCACTAGAGTCATTGCATGTGTGTTCTTATACTAAAACCACAAACCAGTACTACAGTCATTGCATGTTTGTTCTTATACTAAAACCACAAATCAGTACTAGATTCATTGCATGTGTGTTCTTTTCCACAAACCACACATGGATCCACCAGTGGTCATTGCATGCATGTTCTTTCCACAAACAACATATGGATCAACCAGAGTCATTGCATGTGTGTTCTTTCCACAAACCACACATGGATCAACCACTAGAGTCATTGCATGTTTGTTCTTATACTAAAACCACAAACCAACACTAGATTCATTGCACGTGTGTTCTTTTCCACAAACCACACGTGGATCCACTAGTCGTCTTATTGCATGTGTGCTATTTCCACAAACCACACATGGATCAACCACTAGAGTCATTGCATGTGTGTTCTTTCCACAAACCACATATGGATCAAACACTAGAGTCATTGCATGTGTGTTCTTATACTAAAACCAACACTAGAGTCATTGCATGTGTGTTCTTTTCACAAACCACACATGGATCAACCACTAGAGTCATTGCATGTGTGTTATTTCCACAAACAAACATGGATCAACCACTAGAGTCATTGCATGTGTGTTCTTATACTAAAACCAACATGGATCCACCAGTGGTCATTGCATGTGTGTTCTTTCCACAAACCACACATGGATCAACCACTAGAGTCATTGCATGTATGTTATTTCCACAAACCACACATGGATCCACCACTAGAGTCATTGCATGTATGTTATTTCCACAAACCACACATGGATCAACCACTAGAGTCATTTCATGTGTGTTCTTATACTAAAACCAACACTAGAGTCATTGCATGTGTGTTCTTTCCACAAACCACACATGGATCAACCACTAGAGTCATTGCATGTGTGTTATTTCCACAAACCACACATGGATCAACCACTAGAGTCATTGCATGTGTGTTCTTATACTAAAACCACAAACCAGTACTACAGTCATTGCATGTTTGTTCTTATACTAAAACCACAAATCAGTACTAGATTCATTGCATGTGTGTTCTTTTCCACAAACCACACATGGATCCACCAGTGGTCATTGCATGCATGTTCCTTCCACAAACAACATATGGATCAACCAGAGTCATTGCATGTGTGTTCTTTCCACAAACCACACATGGATCAACCACTAGAGTCATTGCATGTTTGTTCTTATACTAAAACCACAAACCAACACTAGATTCATTGCACGTGTGTTCTTTTCCACAAACCACACGTGGATCCACTAGTCGTCTTATTGCATGTGTGCTATTTCCACAAACCACACATGGATCAACCACTAGAGTCATTGCATGTGTGTTCTTTCCACAAACCACATATGGATCAAACACTAGAGTCATTGCATGTGTGTTCTTATACTAAAACCAACACTAGAGTCATTGCATGTGCGTTCTTATACTAAAACCAACACTAGAGTCATTGCATGTGTGTTCTTTTCACAAACCACACATGGATCAACCACTAGAGTCATTGCATGTGTGTTATTTCCACAAACAAACATGGATCAACCACTAGAGTCATTGCATGTGTGTTCTTATACTAAAACCAACATGGATCCACCAGTGGTCATTGCATGTGTGTTCTTTCCACAAACCACACATGGATCAACCACTAGAGTCATTGCATGTATGTTATTTCCACAAACCACACATGGATCCACCACTAGAGTCATTGCATGTATGTTATTTCCACAAACCACACATGGATCAACCACTAGAGTCATTTCATGTGTGTTCTTATACTAAAACCAACACTAGAGTCATTGCATGTGTGTTCTTTCCACAAACCACACATGGATCAACCACTAGAGTCATTGCATGTGTGTTATTTCCACAAACCACACATGGATCAACCACTAGAGTCATTGCATGTGTGTTCTTATACTAAAACCACAAACCAGTACTACAGTCATTGCATGTTTGTTCTTATACTAAAACCACAAATCAGTACTAGATTCATTGCATGTGTGTTCTTTTCCACAAACCACACATGGATCCACCAGTGGTCATTGCATGCATGTTCTTTCCACAAACAACATATGGATCAACCAGAGTCATTGCATGTGTGTTCTTTCCACAAACCACACATGGATCAACCACTAGAGTCATTGCATGTATGTTATTTCCACAAACCACACATGGATCCACCACTAGAGTCATTGCATGTATGTTATTTCCACAAACCACACATGGATCAACCACTAGAGTCATTTCATGTGTGTTCTTATACTAAAACCAACACTAGAGTCATTGCATGTGTGTTCTTATACTAAAACCAACACTAGAGTCATTGCATGTGTGTTCTTTTCACAAACCACACATGGATCAACCACTAGAGTCATTGCATGTGTGTTATTTCCACAAACAAACATGGATCAACCACTAGAGTCATTGCATGTGTGTTCTTATACTAAAACCAACATGGATCCACCAGTGGTCATTGCATGTGTGTTCTTTCCACAAACCACACATGGATCAACCACTAGAGTCATTGCATGTATGTTATTTCCACAAACCACACATGGATCCACCACTAGAGTCATTGCATGTATGTTATTTCCACAAACCACACATGGATCAACCACTAGAGTCATTTCATGTGTGTTCTTATACTAAAACCAACACTAGAGTCATTGCATGTGTGTTCTTTTCACAAACCACACATCGATCAACCACTAGAGTCATTGCATGTGTGTTATTTCCACAAACAAACATGGATCAACCACTAGAGTCATTGCATGTGTGTTCTTATACTAAAACCAACATGGATCCACCAGTAGACATTGCATGTGTGTTCTTTCCACAAACCACACATGGATCAACCACTAGAGTCATTGCATGTGTGTTATTTCCACAAACCACACATGGATCAACCACTAGAGTCATTGCATGTGTGTTCTTGTACTAAATCCACAAACCAGTACTACAGTCATTGCATGTTTGTTCTTATACTAAAACCACAAATCAGTACTAGAGTCATTGCATGTGTGTTCTTTTCCACAAACCACACATGGATCCACCAGTGGTCATTGCATGCATGTTCTTTCCACAAACAACATATGGATCAACCAGAGTCATTGCATGTGTGTTCTTTCCACAAACCACACATGGATCAACCACTAGAGTCATTGCATGTTTGTTCTTATACTAAAACCACAAACCAACACTAGAGTCATTGCATGTGTGTTCTTTTCCACAAACCACACGTGGATCCACTAGTCGTCTTATTGCATGTGTGTTATTTCCACAAACCACACATGGATCAACCACTAGAGTCATTGCATGTGTGTTCTTTCCACAAACCACATATGGATAAAACACTAGAGTCATTGCATGTGTGTTCTTATACTAAAACCAACACTAGAGTCATTGCATGTGTGTTCTTATACTAAAACCAACACTAGAGTCATTGCATGTGTGTTCTTTTCACAAAACACACATGGATCAACCACTAGAGTCATTGCATGTGTGTTATTTCCACAAACAAACATGGATCAACCACTAGAGTCATTGCATGTGTGTTCTTATACTAAAACCAACATGGATCAACCAGTGGTCATTGCATGTGTGTTCTTTCCACAAACCACACATGGATCAACCACTAGAGTCATTGCATGTGTGTTATTTCCACAAACCACACATGGATCAACCACTAGAGTCATTGCATGTGTGTTATTTTCACAAACCACACATGGATCAACCACTAGAGTCATTGCATGTGTGTTCTTATACTAAAACCAACACTAGAGTGATTGCATGTGTGTTCTTTTCACAAACCACACATGGATCAACCACTAGAGTCATTGCATGTGTGTTATTTCCACAAACAAACATGGATCAACCACTAGAGTCATTGCATATATGTTCTTTTCCACAAACCACACATGGATCCACTAGTGGTCATTGCATGTGTGTTATTTCCACAAACCACATATGGATCAACCAGAGTCATTGCATGTCTGTTCTTTCCACAAACCACACATGGATCAACCACTAGAGTAATTGCATGTTTGTTCTTATACTAAAACCACAAACCAGCACTAGAGTCATTGCATGTGTGTTATTTTCCACAAACCACACATGGATCCACCAGTCGTCTTATTGCATGTGTGTTCTTTCCACAAAACCACATATGGAACAACCAGAGTCATTGCATGTGTGTTCTTTCCACAAACCACACATGTGGACCCACTAGAGTCATTGCATGTGTGTTATTTCCATAAACCACACATGGATCAACCACTAGAGTCATTGCATGTGTGTTCTTACACTAAAACCACAAACCAGTACTAGAATCACTGCATGTGTGTGCTTATACTAAAACCACAAACCAGTACTAGAGTCATTGCATGTTTGTTCTTTTCCACAAACCACACATGGATCCACCAGTGGTCATTGCATGTGTGTTCTTTCCACAAACCACATATGGATCAACCAGAGTCATTGCATTTGTGTTCTTTCCACAAACCACACATGGATCAACCACTAGAGTCATTGCATGTTTGTTCTTATACTAAAACCACAAACCAGCACTAGAGTCATTGCATGTGTGTTCTTTTCCACAGACCACACATGGATCCACTAGTGGTAATTGCATGTGTGTTATTTCCACAAACCACACATGGATCAACCACTAGAGTCATTGCATGTGTGTTCTTTCCACAAACCACATATGGATCAACCACTAGAGTCATTGCATCTGTGTTCTTATTATACTAAAACCAACACTAGAGTCATTGCATGTGTGTTCTTTTCATAAACCACACATGGATCAACCACTAGAGTCATTGCATGTGTGTTATTTCCACAAACAAACATGGATCAACCACTAGAGTCATTGCATGTGTGTTCTTTTCCACAAACCACACATGGATCCACCAGTGGTCATTGCATGTGTGTTCTTTCCACAAACCACACATGGATCAACCACTAGAGTCATTGCATGTGTGTTATTTACACAAACCACACATGGATAAACCACTAGATTCATTGCATGGTGTTCTTTCCACAAACCACATATGGATCAACCAAAGTCATTGCATGTGTGTTCTTTCCACAAACCACACATGGATCAACCACTAGAGTCATTGCATGTGTGTTCTTATACTAAAACCACAAACCAGTACTAGAGTAATTGCATGTGTGTTCTTTTCCACAAACCACACATGGATCCAGTAGTGGTCATTGCATGTGTGTTCTTTCCACAAACCACACATGGATCAATCAGAGTCATTGCATGTGTGTTCTTTCCACAAACCACACATGGATCAACCACTAGAGTCATTGCATGTGTGTTATTTCCACAAACCACACATGGATCAACCACTAGAGTCATTGCATGTGTGTTCTTTCCACAAACCACACATGGATAAACCACTAGAGTCATTGCATGTGTGTTCTTTCCACAAACCACATCTGGATCAACCAGAGTCGTTTCATGTGTGTTATTTCCACAAACCACACATGGATCAACCACTAGAGTCATTGCATGTGTGTTCTTATACTAAAACCAACACTAGAGTCATTGCATGTGTGTTCTTATACTAAAACCAACACTAGAGTCATTGCATGTGTGTTATTTTCACAAACCACACATGGATCAACCACTAGAGTCATTGCATGTGTGTTATTTCCACAAACAAACATGGATCAACCACTAGAGTCATTGCATGTGTGTTCTTATACTAAAACCAACATGGATCCACCAGTGGTCATTGCATGTGTGTTCTTTCCACAAACCACACATGGATCAACCACTAGAGTCATTGCATGTGTGTTCTTTCCACAAACCACACATGGATCAACCACTAGAGTCATTGCATGTGTGTTATTTCCACAAACCACACATGGATCAACCACTAGAGTCATTGCATGTGTGTTCTTATACTAAAACCACAAACCAGTACTACAGTCATTGCATGTTTGTTCTTATACTAAAACCACAAATCAGTACTAGAGTCATTGCATGTGTGTTCTTTTCCACAAACCACACATGGATCCACCAGTGGTCATTGCATGCATGTTCTTTCCACAAACAACATATGGATCAACCAGAGTCATTGCATGTGTGTTCTTTCCACAAACCACACATGGATCAACCACTAGAGTCATTGCATGTGTGTTATTACCACAAACCACACATGGATCAACCACTAGAGTCATTGCATGTGTGTTCTTATACTAAAACCAACACTAGAGTCATTGCATGTGTGTTCTTTTCACAAACCACACATGGATCAACCACTAGAGTCATTGCATGTGTGTTATTTCCACAAACAAACATGGATCAACCACTAGAGTCATTGAATATGTGTTCTTTTCCACAAACCACACATGGATCCACTAGTGGTCATTGCATGTGTGTTCTTTCCACAAACCACATATGGATCAACCAGAGTCATTGCATGTCTGTTCTTTCCACAAACCACACATGGATCAACCACTAGAGTAATTGCATGTTTGTTCTTATACTAAAACCACAAACCAGCACTAGAGTCATTGCATGTGTGTTATTTTCCACAAACCACACATGGATCCACCAGTCGTCTTATTGCATGTGTGTTCTTTCCACAAACCACATATGGATCAACCACTAGTCATTGCATGTGTGTTCTTTCCACAAACCACACATGGATCAACCACTAGAGTCATTGCATGTTTGTTCTTATACTAAAACCACAAACCAGCACTAGAGTCATTGCATGTGTGTTATTTTCCACAAACCACACATGGATCCACCAGTCGTCTTATTGCATGTGTGTTCTTTCCACAAACCACATATGGAACAACCAGAGTCATTGCATGTGTGTTCTTTCCACAAACCACACATGTGGACCCACTAGAGTCATTGCATGTGTGTTATTTCCATAAACCACACATGGATCAACCACTAGAGTCATTGCATGTGTGTTCTTACACTAAAACCACAAACCAGTACTAGAATCACTTCATGTGTGTGCTTATACTAAAACCACAAACCAGTACTAGAGTCATTGCATGTGTGTTCTTTTCCACAAACCACACATGGATCCACCAGTGGTCATTGCATGTGTGTTCTTTCCACAAACCACATATGGATCAAACAGAGTCATTGCATATGTGTTCTTTCCACAAACCACACATGGATCAACCACTACAGTCATTGCATGTTTGTTCTTATACTAAAACCACAAACCAGCACTAGAGTCATTGCATGTGTGTTCTTTTCCACAAACCACACATGGATCCACCAGTGGTAATTGCATGTGTGTTATTTCCACAAACCACACATGCATCAACCACTAGAGTCATTGCATGTGTTTTATTTCCACAAACCACATATGGATCAACCACTAGAGTCATTGCATGTGTGTTCTTATTATACTAAAACCAACACTAGAGTCATTGCATGTGTGTTCTTACACTAAAACCACAAACCAGTACTAGAATCACTTCATGTGTGTGCTTATACTAAAACCACAAACCAGTACTAGAGTAATTGCATGTGTGTTCTTTTCCACAAACCACACATGGATCCACTAGTGGTCATTGCATGTGTGTTCTTTCCACAAACCACACATGGATCAACCAGAGTCATTGCATGTGTGTTCTTTCCACAAACCACACATGGATCAACCACTAGAGTCATTGCATGTGTGTTATTTCCACAAACAACACATGGATCAACCACTAGAGTCATTGCGTGTGTGTTCTTTTCCACAAACCACACATGGATCCACCAGTGGTAATTGCATGTGTGTTATTTCCACAAACCACACATGGATCAACCACTAGAGTCATTGCATGTGTGTTATTTCCACAAACCACACATGGATCAACCACTAGAGTCATTGCATGTGTGTTCTTTCCACAAACCACACATGGATCAACCACTAGAGTCATTGCATGTGTGTTCTTTTCACAAACCACACATGGATCAACCACTAGAGTCATTGCATGTGTGTTATTTCCACAAACAAACATGGATCAACCACTAGAGTCATTGCATGTGTGTTCTTTTCCACAAACCACACATGGATCCACCAGTCGTCTTATTGCATGTGTGTTCTTTCCACAAACCACATATGGAACAACCAGAGTCATTGCATGTGTGTTCTTTCCACAAACCACACATGTGGACCCACTAGAGTCATTGCATGTGTGTTATTTCCATAAACCACACATGGATCAACCACTAGAGTCATTGCATGTGTGTTCTTACACTAAAACCACAAACCAGTACTAGAATCACTTCATGTGTGTGCTTATACTAAAACCACAAACCAGTACTAGAGTCATTGCATGTGTGTTCTTTTCCACAAACCACACATGGATCCACCAGTGGTCATTGCATGTGTGTTCTTTCCACAAACCACATATGGATCAACCAGAGTCATTGCATATGTGTTCTTTCCACAAACCACACATGGATCAACCACTACAGTCATTGCATGTTTGTTCTTATACTAAAACCACAAACCAGCACTAGAGTCATTGCATGTGTGTTCTTTTCCACAAACCACACATGGATCCACCAGTGGTAATTGCATGTGTGTTATTTCCACAAACCACACATGCATCAACCACTAGAGTCATTGCATGTGTTTTCTTTCCACAAACCACATATGGATCAACCACTAGAGTCATTGCATGTGTGTTCTTATTATACTAAAACCAACACTAGAGTCATTGCATGTGTGTTCTTACACTAAAACCACAAACCAGTACTAGAATCACTTCATGTGTGTGCTTATACTAAAACCACAAACCAGTACTAGAGTAATTGCATGTGTGTTCTTTTCCACAAACCACACATGGATCCACTAGTGGTCATTGCATGTGTGTTCTTTCCACAAACCACACATGGATCAACCAGAGTCATTGCATGTGTGTTCTTTCCACAAACCACACATGGATCAACCACTAGAGTCATTGCATGTGTGTTATTTCCACAAACAACACATGGATCAACCACTAGAGTCATTGCGTGTGTGTTCTTTTCCACAAACCACACATGGATCCACCAGTGGTAATTGCATGTGTGTTATTTCCACAAACCACACATGGATCAACCACTAGAGTCATTGCATGTGTGTTATTTCCACAAACCACACATGGATCAACCACTAGAGTCATTGCATGTGTGTTCTTTCCACAAACCACACATGGATCAACCACTAGAGTCATTGCATGTGTGTTCTTTTCACAAACCACACATGGATCAACCACTAGAGTCATTGCATGTGTGTTATTTCCACAAACAAACATGGATCAACCACTAGAGTCATTGCATGTGTGTTCTTTTCCACAAACCACACATGGATCCACTAGTGGTCATTGCATGTGTGTTCTTTCCACAAACCACATATGGATCAACCACTAGAGTCATTGCATGTGTGTTCTTATTATACTAAAACCAACACTAGAGTCATTGCATGTGTGTTCTTTTCACAAACCACACATGGATCAACCACTAGAGTCATTGCATGTGTGTTATTTCCACAAACAAACATGGATCAACCACTAGAGTCATTGCATATATGTTCTTTTCCACAAACCACACATGGATCCACTAGTGGTCATTGCATGTGTGTTCTTTCCACAAACCACATATGGATCAACCAGAGTCATTGCATGTCTGTTCTTTCCACAAAACACACATGGATCAACCACTAGAGTAATTGCATGTTTGTTCTTATACTAAAACCACAAACCAGCACTAGAGTCATTGCATGTGTGTTATTTTCCACAAACCACACATGGATCCACCAGTCGTCTTATTGCATGTGTGTTCTTTCCACAAAACCACATATGGAACAACCAGAGTCATTGCATGTGTGTTCTTTCCACAAACCACACATGTGGACCCACTAGAGTCATTGCATGTGTGTTATTTCCATAAACCACACATGGATCAACCACTAGAGTCATTGCATGTGTGTTCTTACACTAAAACCACAAACCAGTACTAGAATCACTGCATGTGTGTGCTTATACTAAAACCACAAACCAGTACTAGAGTCATTGCATGTGTGTTCTTTTCCACAAACCACACATGGATCCACCAGTGGTCATTGCATGTGTGTTCTTTCCACAAACCACATATGGATCAACCAGAGTCATTGCATTTGTGTTCTTTCCACAAACCACACATGGATCAACCACTAGAGTCATTGCATGTTTGTTCTTATACTAAAACCACAAACCAGCACTAGAGTCATTGCATGTGTGTTCTTTTCCACAAACCACACATGGATCCACCAGTGGTAATTGCATGTGTGTTATTTCCACAAACCACACATGGATCAACCACTAGAGTCATTGCATGTGTGTTCTTTCCACAAACCACATATGGATCAACCACTAGAGTCATTGCATCTGTGTTCTTATTATACTAAAACCAACACTAGAGTCATTGCATGTGTGTTCTTTTCATAAACCACACATGGATCAACCACTAGAGTCATTGCATGTGTGTTATTTCCACAAACAAACATGGATCAACCACTAGAGTCATTGCATGTGTGTTCTTTTCCACAAACCACACATGGATCCACCAGTGGTCATTGCATGTGTGTTCTTTCCACAAACCACACATGGATCAACCACTAGAGTCATTGCATGTGTGTTATTTACACAAACCACACATGGATAAACCACTAGATTCATTGCATGGTGTTCTTTCCACAAACCACATATGGATCAACCAAAGTCATTGCATGTGTGTTCTTTCCACAAACCACACATGGATCAACCACTAGAGTCATTGCATGTGTGTTCTTATACTAAAACCACAAACCAGTACTAGAGTAATTGCATGTGTGTTCTTTTCCACAAACCACACATGGATCCAGTAGTGGTCATTGCATGTGTGTTCTTTCCACAAACCACACATGGATCAATCAGAGTCATTGCATGTGTGTTCTTTCCACAAACCACACATGGATCAACCACTAGAGTCATTGCATGTGTGTTATTTCCACAAACCACACATGGATCAACCACTAGAGTCATTGCATGTGTGTTCTTTTCCACAAACCACACATGGATCCACCAGTGGTAATTGCATGTGTGTTATTTCCACAAACCACACATGGATCAACCACTAGAGTCATTACATGTGTGTTCTTTCCACAAACCACATATGGATCAACCACTAGAGTCATTGCATGTGTGTGCTTATTATTCTAAAACCAACACTAGAGTCATTGCATGTGTGTTCTTTTCATAGACCACACATGGATCAACCACTAGAGTCATTGCATGTGTGTTATTTCCACAAACAAACATGGATCAACCACTAGAGTCATTGCATGTGTGTTCTTTTCCACAAACCACACATGGATCCACCAGTGGTCATTGCATGTGTGTTCTTTCCACAAACCACACATGGATCAACCACTAGAGTCATTGCATGTGTGTTATTTCCACAAACCACACATGGATAAACCACTAGAGTCATTGCATGTGTGTTCTTTCCACAAACCACATATGGATGAACCAGAGTCATTGCATGTGTGTTCTTTCCACAAACCACACATGTGGACCCACAAGTGGTCATTGCGTGTGTCTTATTCCCACAAACCACACATGTATCAACCACTAGAGTCATTGCATGTGTGTTCTTTCCACAAACCATATATGGATGAACCACTAGAGTCATTGCATGTCTGTTCTTATACTAAAACCAACACTAGAGTCATTGCATGTGTGTTCTTTTCACAAACCACACATGGATCAACCACTAGATTCATTGCATGTGTGTTATTTCCACAAACAAACATGGATCAACCACTAGAGTCATTGCATGTGTGTTCTTATACTAAAACCAACATGGATCCACCAGTGGTCATTGCATGTGTGTTCTTTCCACAAACCACACATGGATCAACCACTAGAGTCATTGCATGTGTTTTATTTCCACAAACCACACATGAATCAACCACTAGAGTCATTGCATGTGTGTTCTTATACTAAAACCAACACTAGAGTCTTTGCATGTGTGTTCTTTTCACAAACCACACATGGATCAACCACTAGAGTCATTGCATGTGTGTTATTTCCACAAACAAACATGGATCAACCACTAGAGTCATTGCATGTGTGTTGTTTTCCACAAACCACACATGGATCCACTAGTGGTCATTGCATGTGTGTTCTTTCCACAAACCACATATGGATCAACCAGAGTCATTGCATGTCTGTTCTTTCCACAAACCACACATGGATCAACCACTAGAGTAATTGCATGTTTGTTCTTATACTAAAACCACAAACCATCACTAGAGTCATTGCATGTGTGTTATTTTCCACAAACCACACATGGATCCACCAGTCGTCTTATTGCATGTGTGTTCTTTCCACAAACCACATATGGAACAACCAGAGTCATTGCATGTCTATTATTTCCACAAACCACACATGTGGACCCACTAGAGTCATTGCATGTGTGTTATTTCCGTAAACCACACATGGATCAACCACTAGAGTCATTGCATGTGTGTTCTTATACTAAAACCACAAACCAGTACTAGAGTCATTGCATGTGTGTGCTTATACTAAAACCACAAACTAGTACTAGAGTCATTGCATGTGTGTTCTTTTCCACAAACCACACATGGATGCACCAGTGGTCATTGCATGTGTGTTCTTTCCACAAACCACATATGGATCAACCAGAGTCATTGCATGTGTGTTCTTTCCACAAACCACACATGGATCAACCACTAGAGTCATTGCATGTTTGTTCTTATACTAAAACCACAAACCAGCACTAGAGTCATTGCATGTGTGTTCTTTTCCACAAACCACACATGGATCCACCAGTGGTAATTGCATGTGTGTTATTTCCACAAACCACACATGGATCAACCACTAGAGTCATTGCATGTGTGTTATTTCCACAAACCACATATGGATCAACCACTAGAGTCATTGCATGTGTGTTCTTATTATACTAAAACCAACACTAGACTCATTGCATGTGAGTTCTTTTCATAAACCACACATGGATCAACCACTAGAGTCATTGCATGTGTGTTATTTCCACAAACAAACATGGATCAACCACTAGAGTCATTGCATGTGTGTTCTTTTCCACAAACCACACATGGATCCACCAGTGGTCATTGCATGTGTGTTCTTTCCACAAATCACACATAGATCAACCACTAGAGTCATTGCATGTGTGTTATTTCCACAAACCACACATGGATAAACCACTAGAGTCATTGCATGTGTGTTCTTTCCACAAACCACATATGGATCAACCAGAGTCATTGCATGTGTGTTCTTTCCACAAACCACACATGGATCAACCACTAGAGTCATTGCATGTGTGTTCTTATACTAAAACCAACACTGGAGTCATTGCATGTGTGTTCTTTTCACAAACCACACCTGGATCAACCACTAGAGTCATTGCATGTGTGTTATTTCCACAAACAAACATGGATCAACCACTAGAGTCATTGCATGTGTGTTCTTTTCCACAAACCACACATGGATCCACTAGTGGTCATTGCATGTGTGTTCTTTCCACAAACCACATATGGATATACCAGAGTCATTGCATATCTGTTCTTTCCACAAACCACATATGGATCAACTACTAGAGTAATTGCATGTTTGTTCTTATACTAAAACCACAAACCAGCACTAGAGTCATTGCATGTGTGTTATTTTCCACAAACCACACATGGATCCACCAGTCGTCTTATTGCATGTGTGTTCTTTCCACAAACCACATAGGGAACAACCAGAGTCATTGCATTTCTGTTCTTTCCTCAAACCACACATGTGGACCCACTAGAGTCATTGCATGTGTGTTATTTCCGTAAACCACACATGGATCAACCACTAGAGTCATTGCATGTGTGTTCTTATACTAAAACCACAAACCAGTACTAGAGTCATTGCATGTGTGTGCTTATACTAAAACCACAAACCAGTACTAGAGTCATTGCATGTGTGTTCTTTTCCACAAACCACACATGGATCCACCAGTGGTCATTGCATGTGTGTTCTTTCCACAAACCACATATGGATCAACCAGAGCCATTGCATGTGTGTTCTTTCCACAAACCACACATGGATTAACCACTAGAGTCATTGCATGTTTGTTCTTATACTAAAACCACAAACCAGCACTAGAGTCATTGCATGTGTGTTCTTTTCCACAAACCACACATGGATCCACCAGTGGTAATTGCATGTGTGTTCTTTCCACAAACCACATATGGATCAACCACTAGAGTCATTGCATGTGTGTTCTTACATAAAACCAACATGGATCCACCAGTGGTCATTGCATGTGTGTTCTTTCCAGAAACCACACATGGATCAACCACTAGAGTCATTGCATGTGTGTTATTTCCACAAACAAACATGGATCAACCACTAGAGTCATTGCATGTGTGTTCTTTTCCACAAACCACACATGGATCCACCAGTGGTCATTGCATGTGTGTTCTTTCCACAAACCACACATGGATCAACCACTAGAGTCATTGCATGTATGTTATTTCCACAAACCACACATGGATAAACCACTAGAGTCATTGCACGTGTGTTATTTCCACAAACCACATATGGATCAACCAGAGTCATTGTATGTGTGTTCTTTCCACAAACCACACATGGATCAACCACTAGAGTCATTGCATGTTTGTTCTTATACTAAAACTACAAACCAGCACTAGAGTCATTGCATGTGTGTTCTTTTCCACAAACCACATATGGATCAACCAGAGTCATTGCATGTGTGTTCTTTCCACAAACCACACATGTGTACCCACCAGTGGTCATTGCATGTGTGTTATTCCCACAAACCACACATGGATCAACCACTAGAGTCATTGCATGTGTGTTCTTTCCACAAACCATATATGGATCAACCACTAGAGTCATTGCATGTGTGTTCTTATACTAAAACCAACACTAGAGTCATTGCATGTGTGTTCTTTTCACAAACCACACATGGATCAAGCACTAGAGTCATTGCATGTGTGTTATTTCCACAAACAAACATGGATCAACCACTAGAGTCATTGCATGTGTGTTCTTATACTAAAACCAACATGGATCCACCAGTGGTCATTGCATGTGTGTTCTTTCCACAAACCACACATGGATCAACCACTAGAGTCATTGCATGTGTGTTATTTCCACAAACCACACATGGATCAACCACTAGAGTCATTGCATGTGTGTTATTTCCACAAACCACACATGGATCAACCACTAGAGTCATTGCATGTGTGTTCTTATACTAAAACCAACACTAGAGTCATTGCATGTGTGTTCTTTTCACAAACCACACATGGATCAACCACTAGAGTCATTGCATGTGTGTTATTTCCACAAACAAACATGGACCAACCACTAGAGTCATTGCATGTGTGTTCTTTTCCACAAACCACACATGGATCCACTAGTGGTCATTGGATGTGTGTTCTTTCCACAAACCACATATGGATCAACCAGAGTCATTGCATGTGTGTTCTTTCCACAATCCACACATGGATCAACCACTAGAGTCATTGCATGTTTGTTCTTATACTAAAACCACAAACCAGCACTAGAGTCATTGCATGTGTGTTATTTTCCACAAACCACACATGGATCCACCAGTCGTCTTATTGCATGTGTGTTCTTTCCACAAACAACATATGGAACAACCAGAGTCATTGCATGTGTGTTCTTTCCAGAAACCACACATGTGGACCCACTTGAGTCATTGCATGTGTGTTATTTCCACAAACCACACATGGATCAACCACTAGAGTCATTGCATGTGTGTTCTTATACTAAAACCACAAACCAGTACTACAGTCATTGCATGTGTGTGCTTATACTAAAACCACAAATCAGTACTAGAGTCATTGCATGTGTGTTCTTTTCCACAAACCACACATGGATCCACCAGTGGTCATTGCATGCATGTTCTTTCCACAAACCACATATGGATCAACCAGAGTCATTGCATGTGTGTTCTTTCCACAAACCACACATGGATCGACCACTAGAGTCATTGCATGTTTGTTCTTATACTAAAACCACAAACCACCACTAGAGTCATTACATGCGTGTTCTTTTCCACAAACCACACGTGGATCCACTAGTCGTCTTATTGCATGTGTGTTATTTCCACAAACCACACATGGATCAACCACTAGAGTCATTGCATGTGTGTTCTTTCCACAAACCACATATGGATCAAACACTAGAGTCATTGCATGTGTGTTCTTATACTAAAACCAACACTAGAGTCATTGCATGTGTGTTCTTATACTAAAACCAACACTAGAGTCATTGCATGTGTGTTCTTTTCACAAACCACACATGGATCAACCACTAGAGTCATTGCATGTGTGTTATTTCCACAAACAAACATGGATCAACCACTAGAGTCATTGCATGTGTGTTCTTATACTAAAACCAACATGGATCCACCAGTGGTCATTGCATGTGTGTTCTTTCCACAAACCACACATGGATCAACCACTAGAGTCATTGCATGTGTGTTATTTCCACAAACCACACATGGATCAACCACTAGAGTCATTGGATGTGTGTTCTTATACTAAAACCAACACTGGAGTCATTGCATGTGTGTTCTTTTCACAAACCACACCTGGATCAACCACTAGAGTCATTGCATGTGTGTTATTTCCACAAACAAACATGGATCAACCACTAGAGTCATTGCATGTGTGTTCTTTTCCACAAACCACACATGGATCCACTAGTGGTCATTGCATGTGTGTTCTTTCCACAAACCACATATGGATATACCAGAGTCATTGCATATCTGTTCTTTCCACAAACCACATATGGATCAACTACTAGAGTAATTGCATGTTTGTTCTTATACTAAAACCACAAACCAGCACTAGAGTCATTGCATGTGTGTTATTTTCCACAAACCACACATGGATCCACCAGTCGTCTTATTGCATGTGTGTTCTTTCCACAAACCACATAGGGAACAACCAGAGTCATTGCATGTCTGTTCTTTCCTCAAACCACACATGTGGACCCACTAGAGTCATTGCATGTGTGTTATTTCCGTAAACCACACATGGATCAACCACTAGAGTCATTGCATGTGTGTTCTTATACTAAAACCACAAACCAGTACTAGAGTCATTGCATGTGTGTGCTTATACTAAAGCCACAAACCAGTACTAGAGTCATTGCATGTGTGTTCTTTTCCACAAACCACACATGGATCCACCAGTGGTCATTGCATGTGTGTTCTTTCCACAAACCACATATGGATCAACCAGAGCCATTGCATGTGTGTTCTTTCCACAAACCACACATGGATCAACCACTAGAGTCATTGCATGTTTGTTCTTATACTAAAACCACAAACCAGCACTAGAGTCATTGCATGTGTGTTCTTTTCCACAAACCACACATGGATCCACCAGTGGTAATTGCATGTGTGTTCTTTCCACAAACCACATATGGATCAACCACTAGAGTCATTGCATGTGTGTTCTTACATAAAACCAACATGGATACACCAGTGGTCATTGCATGTGTGTTCTTTCCAGAAACCACACATGGATCAACCACTAGAGTCATTGCATGTGTGTTATTTCCACAAACAAACATGGATCAACCACTAGAGTCATTGCATGTGTGTTCTTTTCCACAAACCACACATGGATCCACCAGTGGTCATTGCATGTGTGTTCTTTCCACAAACCACACATGGATCAACCACTAGAGTCATTGCATGTATGTTATTTCCACAAACCACACATGGATAAACCACTAGAGTCATTGCACGTGTGTTATTTCCACAAACCACATATGGATCAACCAGAGTCATTGCATGTGTGTTCTTTCCACAAACCACACATGGATCAACCACTAGAGTCATTGCATGTTTGTTCTTATACTAAAACTACAAACCAGCACTAGAGTCATTGCATGTGTGTTCTTTTCCACAAACCACATATGGATCAACCAGAGTCATTGCATGTGTGTTCTTTCCACAAACCACACATGTGTACCCACCAGTGGTCATTGCATGTGTGTTATTCCCACAAACCACACATGGATCAACCACTAGAGTCATTGCATGTGTGTTCTTTCCACAAACCATATATGGATCAACCACTAGAGTCATTGCATGTGTGTTCTTATACTAAAACCAACACTAGAGTCATTGCATGTGTGTTCTTTTCACAAACCACACATGGATCAAGCACTAGAGTCATTGCATGTGTGTTATTTCCACAAACAATCATGGATCAACCACTAGAGTCATTGCATGTGTGTTCTTATACTAAAACCAACATGGATCCACCAGTGGTCATTGCATGTGTGTTCTTTCCACAAACCACACATGGATCAACCACTAGAGTCATTGCATGTGTGTTATTTCCACAAACCACACATGGATCAACCACTAGAGTCATTGCATGTGTGTTATTTCCACAAACCACACATGGATCAACCACTAGAGTCATTGCATGTGTGTTCTTATACTAAAACCAACACTAGAGTCATTGCATGTGTGTTCTTTTCACAAACCACACATGGATCAACCACTAGAGTCATTGCATGTGTGTTATTTCCACAAACAAACATGGACCAACCACTAGAGTCATTGCATGTGTGTTCTTTTCCACAAACCACACATGGATCCACTAGTGGTCATTGGATGTGTGTTCTTTCCACAAACCACATATGGATCAACCAGAGTCATTGGATGTGTGTTCTTTCCACAATCCACACATGGATCAACCACTAGAGTCATTGCATGTTTGTTCTTATACTAAAACCACAAACCAGCACTAGAGTCATTGCATGTGTGTTATTTTCCACAAACCACACATGGATCCACCAGTCGTCTTATTGCATGTGTGTTCTTTCCACAAACAACATATGGAACAACCAGAGTCATTGCATGTGTGTTCTTTCCACAAACCACACATGTGGACCCACTTGAGTCATTGCATGTGTGTTATTTCCACAAACCACACATGGATCAACCACTAGAGTCATTGCATGTGTGTTCTTATACTAAAACCACAAACCAGTACTACAGTCATTGCATGTGTGTGCTTATACTAAAACCACAAATCAGTACTAGAGTCATTGTATGTGTGTTCTTTTCCACAAACCACACATGGATCCACCAGTGGTCATTGCATGCATGTTCTTTCCACAAACCACATATGGATCAACCAGAGTCATTGCATGTGTGTTCTTTCCACAAACCACACATGGATCGACCACTAGAGTCATTGCATGTTTGTTCTTATACTAAAACCACAAACCACCACTAGAGTCATTGCATGTGTGTTCTTTTCCACAAACCACACGTGGATCCACTAGTCGTCTTATTGCATGTGTGTTATTTCCACAAACCACACATGGATCAACCACTAGAGTCATTGCATGTGTGTTCTTTCCACAAACCACATATGGATCAAACACTAGAGTCATTGCATGTGTGTTCTTATACTAAAACCAACACTAGAGTCATTGCATGTGTGTTCTTATACTAAAACCAACACTAGAGTCATTGCATGTGTGTTCTTTTCACAAACCACACATGGATCAACCACTAGAGTCATTGCATGTGTGTTATTTCCACAAACAAACATGGATCAACCACTAGAGTCATTGCATGTGTGTTCTTATACTAAAACCAACATGGATCCACCAGTGGTCATTGCATGTGTGTTCTTTCCACAAACCACACATGGATCAACCACTAGAGTCATTGCATGTGTGTTATTTCCACAAACCACACATGGATCAACCACTAGAGTCATTGCATGTGTGTTATTTCCACAAAACACACATGGATCAACCACTAGAGTCATTGCATGTGTGTTCTTATACTAAAACCACAAACCAGTACTAGAGTAATTGCATGTGTGTTCTTTTCCACAAACCACACATGGATCCACTAGTGGTCATTGCATGTGTGTTCTTTCCACAAACCACACATGGATCAACCAGAGTCATTGCATGTGTGTTGTTTCCACAAACCACACATGGATCAACCACTAGAGTCATTGCATGTGTGTTCTTTTCCACAAAAACCACAAACTAGTACTAGACTCATTGCATGTGTGTTCTTACACTAAAACCAACATGGATCCACCAGTGGTCATTGCATGTGTGTTCTTTCTCAGACCACACATGGATCAACCACTAGAGTCATTGCATGTTTGTTCTTATACCAAAACCACAAACCAGCACTAGAGTCATTGGATGTGTGTTCTTTTCCACAAACCACATATGGGTCAACCAGAGTCATTGCATGTGTGTTCTTTCCACAAACCACACATGTGGACCCACCAATGGTCATTGCATGTGTGTTATTCCCACAAACCACACATGGATCAACCACTAGAGCCATTGCATGTGTGTTCTTTCCACAAACCACATATGGATCAACCACTAGAGTCATTGCATGTGTGTTCTTATACTAAAACCAACACTAGAGTCATTGCATGTGTGTTCTTTTCACAAACCACACATCGATCAACCACTAGAGTCATTGCATGTGTGTTATTTCCACAAACAAACATGGATCAACCACTAGAGTCATTGCATGTGTGTTCTTATACTAAAACCAACATGGATCCACCAGTGGACATTGCATGTGTGTTCTTTCCACAAACCACACATGGATCAACCACTAGAGTCATTGCATGTGTGTTATTTCCACAAACCACACATGCATCAACCACTAGAGTCATTGCATGTGTGTTCTTATACTAAAACCACAAACCAGTACTACAGTCATTGCATGTTTGTTCTTATACTAAAACCACAAATCAGTACTAGAGTCATTGCGTGTGTGTTCTTTTCCACAAACCACACATGGATCCACCAGTGGTCATTGCATGCATGTTCTTTCCACAAACAACATATGGATCAACCAGAGTCATTGCATGTGTGTTCTTTCCACAAACCACACATGGATCAACCATTAGAGTCATTGCATGTTTGTTCTTATACTAAAACCACAAACCAACACTAGAGTCATTGCATGTGTGTTCTTTTCCACAAACCACACGTGGATCCACTAGTTGTCTTATTGCATGTGTGTTATTTCCACAAACCACACATGGATCAACCACTAGAGTCATTGCATGTGTGTTCTTTCCACAAACCACATATGGATCAAACACTAGAGTCATTGCATGTGTGTTCTTATACTAAAACCAACACTAGAGTCATTGCATGTGTGTTCTTATACTAAAACCAACACTAGAGTCATTGCATGTGTGTTCTTTTCACAAACCACACATGGATCAACCACTAGAGTCATTGCATGTGTGTTATTTCCACAAACAAACATGGATCAACCACTAGAGTCATTGCATGTGTGTTCTTATACTAAAACCAACATGGATCCACCAGTGGTCATTGCATGTGTGTTCTTTCCACAAACCACACATGGATCAACCACTAGAGTCATTGCATGTGTGTTATTTCCACAAAAAACACATGGATCAACCACTAGAGTCATTGCATGTGTGTTCTTTCCACAAACCACATATGGATCAACCAGAGTCATTGCATGTGTGTTCTTTCCACAAACCACACATGGATCAACCACTAGAGTCATTGCATGTGTGTTCTTATACTAAAACCAACACTGGAGTCATTGCATGTGTGTTCTTTTCACAAACCACACCTGGATCAACCACTAGAGTCATTGCATGTGTGTTATTTCCACAAACAAACATGGATCAACCACTAGAGTCATTGCATGTGTGTTCTTTTCCACAAACCACACATGGATCCACTAGTGGTCATTGCATGTGTGTTCTTTCCACAAACCACATATGGATATACCAGAGTCATTGCATATCTGTTCTTTCCACAAACCACATATGGATCAACTACTAGAGTAATTGCATGTTTGTTCTTATACTAAAACCACAAACCAGCACTAGAGTCATTGCAAGTGTGTTATTTTCCACAAACCACACATGGATCCACCAGTCGTCTTATTGCATGTGTGTTCTTTCCACAAACCACATAGGGAACAACCAGAGTCATTGCATGTCTGTTCTTTCCTCAAACCACACATGTGGACCCACTAGAGTCATTGCATGTGTGTTATTTCCGTAAACCACACATGGATCAACCACTAGAGTCATTGCATGTGTGTTCTTATACTAAAACCACAAACCAGTACTAGAGTCATTGCATGTGTGTGCTTATACTAAAACCACAAACCAGTACTAGAGTCATTGCATGTGTGTTCTTTTCCACAAACCACACATGGATCCACCAGTGGTCATTGCATGTGTGTTCTTTCCACAAACCACATATGGATCAACCAGAGCCATTGCATGTGTGTTCTTTCCACAAACCACACATGGATCAACCACTAGAGTCATTGCATGTTTGTTCTTATACTAAAACCACAAACCAGCACTAGAGTCATTGCATGTGTGTTCTTTTCCACAAACCACACATGGATCCACCAGTGGTAATTGCATGTGTGTTCTTTCCACAAACCACATATGGATCAACCACTAGAGTCATTGCATGTGTGTTCTTACATAAAACCAACATGGATCCACCAGTGGTCATTGCATGTGTGTTCTTTCCAGAAACCACACATGGATCAACCACTAGAGTCATTGCATGTGTGTTATTTCCACAAACAAACATGGATCAACCACTAGAGTCATTGCATGTGTGTTCTTTTCCACAAACCACACATGGATCCACCAGTGGTCATTGCATGTGTGTTCTTTCCACAAACCACACATGGATCAACCACTAGAGTCATTGCATGTATGTTATTTCCACAAACCACACATGGATAAACCACTAGAGTCATTGCACGTGTGTTATTTCCACAAACCACATATGGATCAACCAGAGTCATTGCATGTGTGTTCTTTCCACAAACCACACATGGATCAACCACTAGAGTCATTGCATGTTTGTTCTTATACTAAAACTACAAACCAGCACTAGAGTCATTGCATGTGTGTTCTTTTCCACAAACCACATATGGATCAACCAGAGTCATTGCATGTGTGTTCTTTCCACAAACCACACATGTGTACCCACCAGTGGTCATTGCATGTGTGTTATTCCCACAAACCACACATGGATCAACCACTAGAGTCATTGCATGTGTGTTCTTTCCACAAACCATATATGGATCAACCACTAGAGTCATTGCATGTGTGTTCTTATACTAAAACCAACACTAGAGTCATTGCATGTGTGTTCTTTTCACAAACCACACATGGATCAAGCACTAGAGTCATTGCATGTGTGTTATTTCCACAAACAAACATGGATCAACCACTAGAGTCATTGCATGTGTGTTCTTATACTAAAACCAACATGGATCCACCAGTGGTCATTGCATGTGTGTTCTTTCCACAAACCACACATGGATCAACCACTAGAGTCATTGCATGTGTGTTATTTCCACAAACCACACATGGATCAACCACTAGAGTCATTGCATGTGTGTTATTTCCACAAACCACACATGGATCAACCACTAGAGTCATTGCATGTGTGTTCTTATACTAAAACCAACACTAGAGTCATTGCATGTGTGTTCTTTTCACAAACCACACATGGATCAACCACTAGAGTCATTGCATGTGTGTTATTTCCACAAACAAACATGGACCAACCACTAGAGTCATTGCATGTGTGTTCTTTTCCACAAACCACACATGGATCCACTAGTGGTCATTGGATGTGTGTTCTTTCCACAAACCACATATGGATCAACCAGAGTCATTGCATGTGTGTTCTTTCCACAATCCACACATGGATCAACCACTAGAGTCATTGCATGTTTGTTCTTATACTAAAACCACAAACCAGCACTAGAGTCATTGCATGTGTGTTATTTTCCACAAACCACACATGGATCCACCAGTCGTCTTATTGCATGTGTGTTCTTTCCACAAACAACATATGGAACAACCAGAGTCATTGCATGTGTGTTCTTTCCACAAACCACACATGTGGACCCACTTGAGTCATTGCATGTGTGTTATTTCCACAAACCACACATGGATCAACCACTAGAGTCATTGCATGTGTGTTCTTATACTAAAACCACAAACCAGTACTACAGTCATTGCATGTGTGTGCTTATACTAAAACCACAAATCAGTACTAGAGTCATTGCATGTGTGTTCTTTTCCACAAACCACACATGGATCCACCAGTGGTCATTGCATGCATGTTCTTTCCACAAACCACATATGGATCAACCAGAGTCATTGCATGTGTGTTCTTTCCACAAACCACACATGGATCGACCACTAGAGTCATTGCATGTTTGTTCTTATACTAAAACCACAAACCACCACTAGAGTCATTGCATGTGTGTTCTTTTCCACAAACCACACGTGGATCCACTAGTCGTCTTATTGCATGTGTGTTATTTCCACAAACCACACATGGATCAACCACTAGAGTCATTGCATGTGTGTTCTTTCCACAAACCACATATGGATCAAACACTAGAGTCATTGCATGTGTGTTCTTATACTAAAACCAACACTAGAGTCATTGCATGTGTGTTCTTATACTAAAACCAACACTAGAGTCATTGCATGTGTGTTCTTTTCACAAACCACACATGGATCAACCACTAGAGTCATTGCATGTGTGTTATTTCCACAAACAAACATGGATCAACCACTAGAGTCATTGCATGTGTGTTCTTATACTAAAACCAACATGGATCCACCAGTGGTCATTGCATGTGTGTTCTTTCCACAAACCACACATGGATCAACCACTAGAGTCATTGCATGTGTGTTATTTCCACAAACCACACATGGATCAACCACTAGAGTCATTGCATGTGTGTTATTTCCACAAAACACACATGGATCAACCACTAGAGTCATTGCATGTGTGTTCTTATACTAAAACCACAAACCAGTACTAGAGTAATTGCATGTGTGTTCTTTTCCACAAACCACACATGGATCCACTAGTGGTCATTGCATGTGTGTTCTTTCCACAAACCACACATGGATCAACCAGAGTCATTGCATGTGTGTTGTTTCCACAAACCACACATGGATCAACCACTAGAGTCATTGCATGTGTGTTCTTTTCCACAAAAACCACAAACTAGTACTAGACTCATTGCATGTGTGTTCTTACACTAAAACCAACATGGATCCACCAGTGGTCATTGCATGTGTGTTCTTTCTCAGACCACACATGGATCAACCACTAGAGTCATTGCATGTTTGTTCTTATACCAAAACCACAAACCAGCACTAGAGTCATTGGATGTGTGTTCTTTTCCACAAACCACATATGGGTCAACCAGAGTCATTGCATGTGTGTTCTTTCCACAAACCACACATGTGGACCCACCAATGGTCATTGCATGTGTGTTATTCCCACAAACCACACATGGATCAACCACTAGAGCCATTGCATGTGTGTTCTTTCCACAAACCACATATGGATCAACCACTAGAGTCATTGCATGTGTGTTCTTATACTAAAACCAACACTAGAGTCATTGCATGTGTGTTCTTTTCACAAACCACACATCGATCAACCACTAGAGTCATTGCATGTGTGTTATTTCCACAAACAAACATGGATCAACCACTAGAGTCATTGCATGTGTGTTCTTATACTAAAACCAACATGGATCCACCAGTGGACATTGCATGTGTGTTCTTTCCACAAACCACACATGGATCAACCACTAGAGTCATTGCATGTGTGTTATTTCCACAAACCACACATGCATCAACCACTAGAGTCATTGCATGTGTGTTCTTATACTAAAACCACAAACCAGTACTACAGTCATTGCATGTTTGTTCTTATACTAAAACCACAAATCAGTACTAGAGTCATTGCATGTGTGTTCTTTTCCACAAACCACACATGGATCCACCAGTGGTCATTGCATGCATGTTCTTTCCACAAACAACATATGGATCAACCAGAGTCATTGCATGTGTGTTCTTTCCACAAACCACACATGGATCAACCATTAGAGTCATTGCATGTTTGTTCTTATACTAAAACCACAAACCAACACTAGAGTCATTGCATGTGTGTTCTTTTCCACAAACCACACGTGGATCCACTAGTCGTCTTATTGCATGGGTGTTATTTCCACAAACCACACATGGATCAACCACTAGAGTCATTGCATGTGTGTTCTTTCCACAAACCACATATGGATCAAACACTAGAGTCATTGCATGTGTGTTCTTATACTAAAACCAACACTAGAGTCATTGCATGTGTGTTCTTATACTAAAACCAACACTAGAGTCATTGCATGTGTGTTCTTTTCACAAACCACACATGGATCAACCACTAGAGTCATTGCATGTGTGTTATTTCCACAAACAAACATGGATCAACCACTAGAGTCATTGCATGTGTGTTCTTATACTAAAACCAACATGGATCCACCAGTGGTCATTGCATGTGTGTTCTTTCCACAAACCACACATGGATCAACCACTAGAGTCATTGCATGTGTGTTATTTCCACAAAAAACACATGGATCAACCACTAGAGTCATTGCATGTGTGTTCTTTCCACAAACCACATATGGATCAACCAGAGTCATTGCATGTGTGTTCTTTCCACAAACCACACATGGATCAACCACTAGAGTCATTGCATGTGTGTTCTTATACTAAAACCAACACTGGAGTCATTGCATGTGTGTTCTTTTCACAAACCACACCTGGATCAACCACTAGAGTCATTGCATGTGTGTTATTTCCACAAGCAAACATGGATCAACCACTAGAGTCATTGCATGTGTGTTCTTTTCCACAAACCACACATGGATCCACTAGTGGTCATTGCATGTGTGTTCTTTCCACAAACCACATATGGATATACCAGAGTCATTGCATATCTGTTCTTTCCACAAACCACATATGGATCAACTACTAGAGTAATTGCATGTTTGTTCTTATACTAAAACCACAAACCAGCACTAGAGTCATTGCATGTGTGTTATTTTCCACAAACCACACATGGATCCACCAGTCGTCTTATTGCATGTGTGTTCTTTCCACAAACCACATAGGGAACAACCAGAGTCATTGCATGTCTGTTCTTTCCTCAAACCACACATGTGGACCCACTAGAGTCATTGCATGTGTGTTATTTCCGTAAACCACACATGGATCAACCACTAGAGTCATTGCATGTGTGTTCTTATACTAAAACCACAAACCAGTACTAGAGTCATTGCATGTGTGTGCTTATACTAAAACCACAAACCAGTACTAGAGTCATTGCATGTGTGTTCTTTTCCACAAACCACACATGGATCCACCAGTGGTCATTGTATGTGTGTTCTTTCCACAAACCACATATGGATCAACCAGAGCCATTGCATGTGTGTTCTTTCCACAAACCACTCATGGATCAACCACTAGAGTCATTGCATGTTTGTTCTTATACTAAAACCACAAACCAGCACTAGAGTCATTGCATGTGTGTTCTTTTCCACAAACCACACATGGATCCACCAGTGGTAATTGCATGTGTGTTCTTTCCACAAACCACATATGGATCAACCACTAGAGTCATTGCATGTGTGTTCTTACATAAAACCAACATGGATCCACCAGTGGTCATTGCATGTGTGTTCTTTCCAGAAACCACACATGGATCAACCACTAGAGTCATTGCATGTGTGTTATTTCCACAAACAAACATGGATCAACCACTAGAGTCATTGCATGTGTGTTCTTTTCCACAAACCACACATGGATCCACCAGTGGTCATTGCATGTGTGTTCTTTCCACAAACCACACATGGATCAACCACTAGAGTCATTGCATGTATGTTATTTCCACAAACCACACATGGATAAACCACTAGAGTCATTGCACGTGTGTTATTTCCACAAACCACATATGGATCAACCAGAGTCATTGCATGTGTGTTCTTTCCACAAACCACACATGGATCAACCACTAGAGTCATTGCATGTTTGTTCTTATACTAAAACTACAAACCAGCACTAGAGTCATTGCATGTGTGTTCTTTTCCACAAACCACATATGGATCAACCAGAGTCATTGCATGTGTGTTCTTTCCACAAACCACACATGTGTACCCACCAGTGGTCATTGCATGTGTGTTATTCCCACAAACCACACATGGATCAACCACTAGAGTCATTGCATGTGTGTTCTTTCCACAAACCATATATGGATCAACCACTAGAGTCATTGCATGTGTGTTCTTATACAAAAACCAACACTAGAGTCATTGCATGTGTGTTCTTTTCACAAACCACACATGGATCAAGCACTAGAGTCATTGCATGTGTGTTATTTCCACAAACAAACATGGATCAACCACTAGAGTCATTGCATGTGTGTTCTTATACTAAAACCAACATGGATCCACCAGTGGTCATTGCATGTGTGTTCTTTCCACAAACCACACATGGATCAACCACTAGAGTCATTGCATGTGTGTTATTTCCACAAACCACACATGGATCAACCACTAGAGTCATTGCATGTGTGTTATTTCCACAAACCACACATGGATCAACCACTAGAGTCATTGCATGTGTGTTCTTATACTAAAACCAACACTAGAGTCATTGCATGTGTGTTCTTTTCACAAACCACACATGGATCAACCACTAGAGTCATTGCATGTGTGTTATTTCCACAAACAAACATGGACCAACCACTAGAGTCATTGCATGTGTGTTCTTTTCCACAAACCACACATGGATCCACTAGTGGTCATTGGATGTGTGTTCTTTCCACAAACCACATATGGATCAACCAGAGTCATTGCATGTGTGTTCTTTCCACAATCCACACATGGATCAACCACTAGAGTCATTGCATGTTTGTTCTTATACTAAAACCACAAACCAGCACTAGAGTCATTGCATGTGTGTTATTTTCCACAAACCACACATGGATCCACCAGTCGTCTTATTGCATGTGTGTTCTTTCCACAAACAACATATGGAACAACCAGAGTCATTGCATGTGTGTTCTTTCCACAAACCACACATGTGGACCCACTTGAGTCATTGCATGTGTGTTATTTCCACAAACCACACATGGATCAACCACTAGATTCATTGCATGTGTGTTCTTATACTAAAACCACAAACCAGTACTACAGTCATTGCATGTGTGTGCTTATACTAAAACCACAAATCAGTACTAGAGTCATTGCATGTGTGTTCTTTTCCACAAACCACACATGGATCCACCAGTGGTCATTGCATGCATGTTCTTTCCACAAACCACATATGGATCAACCAGAGTCATTGCATGTGTGTTCTTTCCACAAACCACACATGGATCGACCACTAGAGTCATTGCATGTTTGTTCTTATACTAAAACCACAAACCACCACTAGAGTCATTGCATGTGTGTTCTTTTCCACAAACCACACGTGGATCCACTAGTCGTCTTATTGCATGTGTGTTATTTCCACAAACCACACATGGATCAACCACTAGAGTCATTGCATGTGTGTTCTTTCCACAAACCACATATGGATCAAACACTAGAGTCATTGCATGTGTGTTCTTATACTAAAACCAACACTAGAGTCATTGCATGTGTGTTCTTATACTAAAACCAACACTAGAGTCATTGCATGTGTGTTCTTTTCACAAACCACACATGGATCAACCACTAGAGTCATTGCATGTGTGTTATTTCCACAAACAAACATGGATCAACCACTAGAGTCATTGCATGTGTGTTCTTATACTAAAACCAACATGGATCCACCAGTGGTCATTGCATGTGTGTTCTTTCCACAAACCACACATGGATCAACCACTAGAGTCATTGCATGTGTGTTATTTCCACAAACCACACATGGATCAACCACTAGAGTCATTGCATGTGTGTTATTTCCACAAAACACACATGGATCAACCACTAGAGTCATTGCATGTGTGTTCTTATACTAAAACCACAAACCAGTACTAGAGTAATTGCATGTGTGTTCTTTTCCACAAACCACACATGGATCCACTAGTGGTCATTGCATGTGTGTTCTTTCCACAAACCACACATGGATCAACCAGAGTCATTGCATGTGTGTTGTTTCCACAAACCACACATGGATCAACCACTAGAGTCATTGCATGTGTGTTCTTTTCCACAAAAACCACAAACTAGTACTAGACTCATTGCATGTGTGTTCTTACACTAAAACCAACATGGATCCACCAGTGGTCATTGCATGTGTGTTCTTTCTCAGACCACACATGGATCAACCACTAGAGTCATTGCATGTTTCTTCTTATACCAAAACCACAAACCAGCACTAGAGTCATTGGATGTGTGTTCTTTTCCACAAACCACATATGGGTCAACCAGAGTCATTGCATGTGTGTTCTTTCCACAAACCACACATGTGGACCCACCAATGGTCATTGCATGTGTGTTATTCCCACAAACCACACATGGATCAACCACTAGAGCCATTGCATGTGTGTTCTTTCCACAAACCACATATGGATCAACCACTAGAGTCATTGCATGTGTGTTCTTATACTAAAACCAACACTAGAGTCATTGCATGTGTGTTCTTTTCACAAACCACACATCGATCAACCACTAGAGTCATTGCATGTGTGTTATTTCCACAAACAAACATGGATCAACCACTAGAGTCATTGCATGTGTGTTCTTATACAAAAACCAACATGGATCCACCAGTGGACATTGCATGTGTGTTCTTTCCACAAACCACACATGGATCAACCACTAGAGTCATTGCATGTGTGTTATTTCCACAAACCACACATGCATCAACCACTAGAGTCATTGCATGTGTGTTCTTATACTAAAACCACAAACCAGTACTACAGTCATTGCATGTTTGTTCTTATACTAAAACCACAAATCAGTACTAGAGTCATTGCATGTGTGTTCTTTTCCACAAACCACACATGGATCCACCAGTGGTCATTGCATGCATGTTCTTTCCACAAACAACATATGGATCAACCAGAGTCATTGCATGTGTGTTCTTTCCACAAACCACACATGGATCAACCATTAGAGTCATTGCATGTTTGTTCTTATACTAAAACCACAAACCAACACTAGAGTCATTGCATGTGTGTTCTTTTCCACAAACCACACGTGGATCCACTAGTCGTCTTATTGCATGTGTGTTATTTCCACAAACCACACATGGATCAACCACTAGAGTCATTGCATGTGTGTTCTTTCCACAAACCACATATGGATCAAACACTAGAGTCATTGCATGTGTGTTCTTATACTAAAACCAACACTAGAGTCATTGCATGTGTGTTCTTATACTAAAACCAACACAAGAGTCATTGCATGTGTGTTCTTTTCACAAACCACACATGGATCAACCACTAGAGTCATTGCATGTGTGTTATTTCCACAAACAAACATGGATCAACCACTAGAGTCATTGCATGTGTGTTCTTATACTAAAACCAACATGGATCCACCAGTGGTCATTGCATGTGTGTTCTTTCCACAAACCACACATGGATCAACCACTAGAGTCATTGCATGTGTGTTATTTCCACAAACCACACATGGATCAACCACTAGAGTCATTGCATGTGTGTTATTTCCACAAACCACACATGGATCAACCACTAGAGTCATTGCATGTGTGTTCTTATACTAAAACCAACACTAGAGTCATTGCATGTGTGTTCTTTTCACAAACCACACGTGGATCAACCACTAGAGTCATTGCATGTGTGTTATTTCCACAAACAAACATGGATCAACCACTAGAGTCATTGCATATGTGTTCTTTTCCACAAACCACACATGGATCCACTAGTGGTCATTGCATGTGTGTTCTTTCCACAAACCACATATGGATCAACCAGAGTCATTGCATTCTGTTCTTTCCACAAACCACACAAGGATCAACCACTAGAGTAATTGCATGTTTGTTCTTATACTAAAACCACAAACCAGCACTAGAGTCATTGCATGTGTGTGATTTTCCACAAACCACACATGGATCCACCAGTCGTCTTATTGCATGTGTGTTCTGTCCACAAACCACATATGGAACAACCAGAGTCATTGCATGTGTGTTCTTTCCACAAACCACACATGGATCAACCACTGGAGTCATTGGATGTGTGTTATTTCCGTAAACCACACATGGATCAACCACTAGAGTCATTGCCTGTGTGTTCTTATACTAAAACCACAAACCAGTACTAGAGTCATTGCATGTGTGTGCTTATACTAAAACCACAAACTAGTACTAGAGTCATTGCATGTATGTTCTTTTCCACAAACCACACATGGATCCACCAGTGGTTATTGCATGTGTGTTCTTTCCAGAAACCACATATGGATCAACCAGAGTCATTGCATGTGTGTTCTTTCCACAAACCACACATGGATCAACCACTAGAGTAATTGCATGTTTGTTCTTATACTAAAACCACAAACCAGCACTAGAGTCATTGCATGTGTGTTCTTTTCCACAAACCACACATGGATCCACCAGTGGTAATTGCATGTGTGTTATTTCCACAAACCACACATGGATAAACCACTAGATTCATTGCATGTGTGTTCTTTCCAGAAACCACATATGGATCAATCAGAGTCATTGCATGTGTGTTCTTTCCACAAACCACACATGGATCAACCAGTAGAGTCATTGCATGTGTGTTCTTATACTAAAACCACAAACCAGTACTAGAGTAATTGCATGTGTGTTCTTTTCCACAAACCACACATGGATCCACTAGTGGTCATTGCATGTGTGTTCTTTCCACAAACCACACATGGATCAACCAGAGTCATTGCATGTGTGTTCTTTCCACAAACCACACATGGATCAACCACTAGAGTCATTGCATGTGTGTTCTTTTCCACAAAAACCACAAACCAGTACTAGAGTCATTGCATGTGTGTTCTTACACTAAAACCAACATGGATCCACCAGTGGTCATTGCATGTGTGTTCTTTCCACAAACCACACATGGATCAACCACTATAGTCATTGCATGTTTGTTCTTATACTAAAACCACAAACCGGCACTAGAGTCATTGCATGTGTGTTCTTTTCCACAAACCACATATGGGTCAACCAGAGTCATTGCATGTGTGTTCTTTCCACAAACCACACATGTGGACCCACCAGTGGTCATTGCATGTGTGTTATTCCCACAAACCACACATGGATCAACCACTAGAGTCATTGCATGTGTGTTCTTTCCACAAACCACATATGGATCAACCACTAGAGTCATTGCATGTGTGTTCTTATACTAAAACCAACACTAGAGTCATTGCATGTGTGTTCTTTTCACAAACCACACATCGATCAATCACTAGAGTCATTGCATGTGTGTATTTCCACAAACAAACATGGATCAACCACTAGAGCCATTGCATGTGTGTTCTTATACTAAAACCAACATGGATCCACCAGTGGACATTGCATGTGTGTTCTTTCCACAAACCACACATGGATCAACCACTAGAGTCATTGCATGTGTGTTATTTCCACAAACCACACATGGATCAACCACTAGAGTCATTGCATGTGTGTTCTTATACTAAAACCACAAACGAGTACTACAGTCATTGCATGTTTGTTCTTATACTAAAACCACAAATCAGTACTAGAGTCATTGCATGTGTGTTCTTTTCCACAAACCACACATGGATCCACCAGTGGTCATTGCATGCATGTTCTTTCCACAAACAACATATGGATCAACCAGAGTCATTGCATGTGTGTTCTTTCCACAAACCACACATGGATCAACCATTAGAGTCATTGCATGTTTGTTCTTATACTAAAACCACAAACCAACACTAGAGTCATTGCATGTGTGTTCTTTTCCACAAACCACACGTGGATCCACTAGTCGTCTTATTGCATGTGTGTTATTTCCACAAACCACACATGGATCAACCACTAGAGTCATTGCATGTGTGTTCTTTCCACTAACCACATATAGATCAAACACTAGAGTCATTGCATGTGTGTTATTATACTAAAACCAACACTAGAGTCATTGCATGTGTGTTCTTATACTAAAACCAACACTAGAGTCATTGCATGTGTGTTCTTTCCACAGACCACATATGGATCAACCAGAGTCATTGCATGTGTGTTATTTCTACAAACCACACATGGATCAACCACTAGAGTCATTGCATGCTTGTTCTTATACTAAAACCACAAACCAGCACTAGAGTCATTGCATGTGTGTTCTGTTCCACTAACCACACATGGATCCACCAGTGGTAATTGAATGTGTGTTATTTCCACAAACCACACATGGATCAACCACTAGAGTCATTGCATGTGTGTTCTTTCCACAAACGACATATGGATCAACCACTAGAGTCATTGCATGTGTGTTCTTATTATACTAAAACCAACACTAGAGTCATTGCATGTGTGTTCTTTTCATAAACCACACATGGATCAACCACTAGAGTCATTGCATGTGTGTTATTTCCACAAACAAACATGGATCAACCACTAGAGTCATTGCATGTGTGTTCTTTTCCACAAACCACACATGGATCCACCAGTGGTGATTGCATGTGTGTTCTTTCCACAAACCACACATGGATCAACCACTAGAGTCATTGCATGTGTGTTCTTTCCACAAACCACATATGGATCAACCTGAGTCATTGCATGTGTGTTCTTTCCACAAACCACACATGGATCAACCACTGGAGTCATTGGATGTGTGTTCTTATACTAAAACCACAAACCAGTACTAGAGTAATTGCATGTGTGTTCTTTTCCACAAACCACACATGGATCCACTAGTGGTCATTGCATGTGTGTTCTTTCCACAAACCACACATGGATCAACCAGAGTCATTGCATGTGTGTTGTTTCCACAAACCACACATGGATCAACCACTAGAGTCATTGCATGTGAGTTATTTCCACAAACCACACATGGATCAACCACTAGAGTCATTGCATGTGTGTTCTGTTCCACTAACCACACATGGATCCACCAGTGGTAATTGCATGTGTGTTATTTCCACAAACCACACATGGATCAACCACTAGAGTCATTGCATGTGTGTTCTTTCCACAAACCACATATGGATAAACCACTAGAGTCATTGCATGTGTGTTCTTATTATACTAAAACCAACACTAGAGTCATTGCATGTGTGTTCTTTTCATAAACCACACATGGATCAACCACTAGAGTCATTGCATGTGTGTTATTTCCACAAACAAACATGGATCAACCACTAGAGTCATTGCATGTGTGTTCTTTTCCACAAACCACACACGGATCCACCAGTGGTCATTGCATGCGTGTTCTTTCCACAAACCACACATGGATCAACCACTAGAGTCATAGCATGTGTGTTATTTCCACAAACCACACATGGATAAACCACTAGAGTCATTGCATGTGTGTTCTTTCCACAAACCACACATGGATCAACCACTAGAGTCATTGCATGTGTGTTATTTCCACAAACCACACATGGATCAACCACTAGAGTCATTGCATGTGTGTTCTTATAATAAAACCACAAACCAGTACTACAGTCATTGCATGTTTGTTCTTATACTAAAACCACAAATCAGTACTAGAGTCATTGCATGTGTGTTCTTTTCCACAAACCACACATGGATCCACCAGTGGTCATTGCATGCATGTTCTTTCCACAAACAACATATGGATCAACCAGAGTCATTGCATGTGTGTTCTTTCCACAAACCACACATGGATCAACCACTAGAGTCATTCCATGTTTGTTCTTATACTAAAACCACAAACCAACACTAGAGTCATTGCATGTGTGTTCTTTTCCACAAACCACACGTGGATCCACTAGTCGTCTTATTGCATGTGTGTTATTTCCATAAACCACAGATGGATCAACCACTAGAGTCATTGCATGTGTGTTCTTTCCACAAACCATATATGGATCAAACACTAGAGTCATTGCATGTGTGTTCTTATACTAAAACCACTAGAGTCATTGCATGTGTGTTCTTATACTAAAACCAACACTAGAGTCATTGCATGTGTGTTCTTTTCACAAACCACACATGGATCAACCACTAGAGTCATTGCATGTGTGTTATTTCCACAAACAAACATGGATCAACCACTAGAGTCATTGCATGTTTGTTCTTATACTAGAACCAACATGGATCCACCAGTGGTCATTGCATGTGTGTTCTTTCCACAAACCACACATGGATCAACCACTAGAGTCATTGCATGTGTGTTATTTCCACAAACCACACATGGATCAACCACTATGGTCATTGCATGTGTGTTATTTCCACAAACCACACATGGATCAACCACTAGAGTCATTGCATGTGTGTTCTTTCCACTAACCACATATAGATCAAACACTAGAGTCATTGCATGTGTGTTATTATACTAAAACCAACACTAGAGTCATTGCATGTGTGTTCTTTCCACAGACCACATATGGATCAACCAGAGTCATTGCATGTGTGTTATTTCCACAAACCACACATGGATCAACCACTAGAGTCATTGCATGCTTGTTCTTATACTAAAACCACAAACCAGCACTAGAGTCATTGCATGTGTGTTCTGTTCCACTAACCACACATGGATCCACCAG
This sequence comes from Avena sativa, assembly GCA_916181665.1. Taxonomy (NCBI): domain Eukaryota; kingdom Viridiplantae; phylum Streptophyta; class Magnoliopsida; order Poales; family Poaceae; genus Avena; species Avena sativa. The sequence goes on from OV702291.1 coordinate 261,144,460, forward strand.
TGGTAATTGCATGTGTGTTATTTCCACAAACCACACATGGATCAACCACTAGAGTCATTGCATGTGTGTTCTTTCCACAAACCACATATGGATAAACCACTAGAGTCATTGCATGTGTGTTCTTATTATACTAAAACCAACACTAGAGTCATTGCATGTGTGTTCTTTTCATAAACCACACATGGATCAACCACTAGAGTCATTGCATGTGTGTTATTTCCACAAACAAACATGGATCAACCACTAGAGTCATTGCATGTGTGTTCTTTTCCACAAACCACACACGGATCCACCAGTGGTCATTGCATGCGTGTTCTTTCCACAAACCACACATGGATCAACCACTAGAGTCATAGCATGTGTGTTATTTCCACAAACCACACATGGATAAACCACTAGAGTCATTGCATGTGTGTTCTTTCCACAAACCACACATGGATCAACCACTAGAGTCATTGCATGTGTGTTATTTCCACAAACCACACATGGATCAACCACTAGAGTCATTGCATGTGTGTTCTTATAATAAAACCACAAACCAGTACTACAGTCATTGCATGTTTGTTCTTATACTAAAACCACAAATCAGTACTAGAGTCATTGCATGTGTGTTCTTTTCCACAAACCACACATGGATCCACCAGTGGTCATTGCATGCATGTTCTTTCCACAAACAACATATGGATCAACCAGAGTCATTGCATGTGTGTTCTTTCCACAAACCACACATGGATCAACCACTAGAGTCATTCCATGTTTGTTCTTATACTAAAACCACAAACCAACACTAGAGTCATTGCATGTGTGTTCTTTTCCACAAACCACACGTGGATCCACTAGTCGTCTTATTGCATGTGTGTTATTTCCATAAACCACAGATGGATCAACCACTAGAGTCATTGCATGTGTGTTCTTTCCACAAACCATATATGGATCAAACACTAGAGTCATTGCATGTGTGTTCTTATACTAAAACCACTAGAGTCATTGCATGTGTGTTCTTATACTAAAACCAACACTAGAGTCATTGCATGTGTGTTCTTTTCACAAACCACACATGGATCAACCACTAGAGTCATTGCATGTGTGTTATTTCCACAAACAAACATGGATCAACCACTAGAGTCATTGCATGTTTGTTCTTATACTAGAACCAACATGGATCCACCAGTGGTCATTGCATGTGTGTTCTTTCCACAAACCACACATGGATCAACCACTAGAGTCATTGCATGTGTGTTATTTCCACAAACCACACATGGATCAACCACTATGGTCATTGCATGTGTGTTATTTCCACAAACCACACATGGATCAACCACTAGAGTCATTGCATGTGTGTTCTTTCCACTAACCACATATAGATCAAACACTAGAGTCATTGCATGTGTGTTATTATACTAAAACCAACACTAGAGTCATTGCATGTGTGTTCTTTCCACAGACCACATATGGATCAACCAGAGTCATTGCATGTGTGTTATTTCCACAAACCACACATGGATCAACCACTAGAGTCATTGCATGCTTGTTCTTATACTAAAACCACAAACCAGCACTAGAGTCATTGCATGTGTGTTCTGTTCCACTAACCACACATGGATCCACCAGTGGTAATTGCATGTGTGTTATTTCCACAAACCACACATGGATCAACCACTAGAGTCATTGCATGTGTGTTCTTTCCACAAACCACATATGGATAAACCACTAGAGTCATTGCATGTGTGTTCTTATTATACTAAAACCAACACTAGAGTCATTGCATGTGTGTTCTTTTCATAAACCACACATGGATCAACCACTAGAGTCATTGCATGTGTGTTATTTCCACAAACAAACATGGATCAACCACTAGAGTCATTGCATGTGTGTTCTTTTCCACAAACCACACACGGATCCACCAGTGGTCATTGCATGCGTGTTCTTTCCACAAACCACACATGGATCAACCACTAGAGTCATAGCATGTGTGTTATTTCCACAAACCACACATGGATAAACCACTAGAGTCATTGCATGTGTGTTCTTTCCACAAACCACACATGGATCAACCACTAGAGTCATTGCATGTGTGTTATTTCCACAAACCACACATGGATCAACCACTAGAGTCATTGCATGTGTGTTCTTATAATAAAACCACAAACCAGTACTACAGTCATTGCATGTTTGTTCTTATACTAAAACCACAAATCAGTACTAGAGTCATTGCATGTGTGTTCTTTTCCACAAACCACACATGGATCCACCAGTGGTCATTGCATGCATGTTCTTTCCACAAACAACATATGGATCAACCAGAGTCATTGCATGTGTGTTCTTTCCACAAACCACACATGGATCAACCACTAGAGTCATTCCATGTTTGTTCTTATACTAAAACCACAAACCAACACTAGAGTCATTGCATGTGTGTTCTTTTCCACAAACCACACGTGGATCCACTAGTCGTCTTATTGCATGTGTGTTATTTCCATAAACCACAGATGGATCAACCACTAGAGTCATTGCATGTGTGTTCTTTCCACAAACCATATATGGATCAAACACTAGAGTCATTGCATGTGTGTTCTTATACTAAAACCACTAGAGTCATTGCATGTGTGTTCTTATACTAAAACCAACACTAGAGTCATTGCATGTGTGTTCTTTTCACAAACCACACATGGATCAACCACTAGAGTCATTGCATGTGTGTTATTTCCACAAACAAACATGGATCAACCACTAGAGTCATTGCATGTTTGTTCTTATACTAAAACCAACATGGATCCACCAGTGGTCATTGCATGTGTGTTCTTTCCACAAACCACACATGGATCAACCACTAGAGTCATTGCATGTGTGTTATTTCCACAAACCACACATGGATCAACCACTATGGTCATTGCATGTGTGTTATTTCCACAAACCACACATGGATCAACCACTAGAGTCATTGCATGTGTGTTCTTTCCACTAACCACATATAGATCAAACACTAGAGTCATTGCATGTGTGTTATTATACTAAAACCAACACTAGAGTCATTGCATGTGTGTTCTTTCCACAGACCACATATGGATCAACCAGAGTCATTGCATGTGTGTTATTTCCACAAACCACACATGGATCAACCACTAGAGTCATTGCATGCTTGTTCTTATACTAAAACCACAAACCAGCACTAGAGTCATTGCATGTGTGTTCTGTTCCACTAACCACACATGGATCCACCAGTGGTAATTGCATGTGTGTTATTTCCACAAACCACACATGGATCAACCACTAGAGTCATTGCATGTGTGTTCTTTCCACAAACCACATATGGATAAACCACTAGAGTCATTGCATGTGTGTTCTTATTATACTAAAACCAACACTAGAGTCATTGCATGTGTGTTCTTTTCATAAACCACACATGGATCAACCACTAGAGTCATTGCATGTGTGTTATTTCCACAAACAAACATGGATCAACCACTAGAGTCATTGCATGTGTGTTCTTTTCCACAAACCACACACGGATCCACCAGTGGTCATTGCATGCGTGTTCTTTCCACAAACCACACATGGATCAACCACTAGAGTCATAGCATGTGTGTTATTTCCACAAACCACACATGGATAAACCACTAGAGTCATTGCATGTGTGTTCTTTCCACAAACCACACATGGATCAACCACTAGAGTCATTGCATGTGTGTTATTTCCACAAACCACACATGGATCAACCACTAGAGTCATTGCATGTGTGTTCTTATAATAAAACCACAAACCAGTACTACAGTCATTGCATGTTTGTTCTTATACTAAAACCACAAATCAGTACTAGAGTCATTGCATGTGTGTTCTTTTCCACAAACCACACATGGATCCACCAGTGGTCATTGCATGCATGTTCTTTCCACAAACAACATATGGATCAACCAGAGTCATTGCATGTGTGTTCTTTCCACAAACCACACATGGATCAACCACTAGAGTCATTCCATGTTTGTTCTTATACTAAAACCACAAACCAACACTAGAGTCATTGCATGTGTGTTCTTTTCCACAAACCACACGTGGATCCACTAGTCGTCTTATTGCATGTGTGTTATTTCCATAAACCACAGATGGATCAACCACTAGAGTCATTGCATGTGTGTTCTTTCCACAAACCATATATGGATCAAACACTAGAGTCATTGCATGTGTGTTCTTATACTAAAACAAACACTAGAGTCATTGCATGTGTGTTCTTATACTAAAACCAACACTAGAGTCATTGCATGTGTGTTCTTTTCACAAACCACACATGGATCAACCACTAGAGTCATTGCATGTGTGTTATTTCCACAAACAAACATGGATCAACCACTAGAGTCATTGCATGTGTGTTCTTATACTAAAACCAACATGGATCCACCAGTGGTCATTGCATGTGTGTTCTTTCCACAAACCACACATGGATCAACCACTAGAGTCATTGCATGTGTGTTATTTCCACAAACCACACATGGATCAACCACTATGGTCATTGCATGTGTGTTATTTCCACAAACCACACATGGATCAACCACTAGAGTCATTGCATGTGTGTTCTTTCCACTAACCACATATAGATCAAACACTAGAGTCATTGCATGTGTGTTATTATACTAAAACCAACACTAGAGTCATTGCATGTGTGTTCTTTCCACAGACCACATATGGATCAACCAGAGTCATTGCATGTGTGTTATTTCCACAAACCACACATGGATCAACCACTAGAGTCATTGCATGCTTGTTCTTATACTAAAACCACAAACCAGCACTAGAGTCATTGCATGTGTGTTCTGTTCCACTAACCACACATGGATCCACCAGTGGTAATTGCATGTGTGTTATTTCCACAAACCACACATGGATCAACCACTAGAGTCATTGCATGTGTGTTCTTTCCACAAACCACATATGGATCAACCACTAGAGTCATTGCATGTGTGTTCTTATTATACTAAAACCAACACTAGAGTCATTGCATGTGTGTTCTTTTCATAAACCACACATGGATCAACCACTAGAGTCATTGCATGTGTGTTATTTCCACAAACAAACATGGATCAACCACTAGAGTCATTGCATGTGTGTTCTTTTCCACAAACCACACATGGATCCACCAGTGGTCATTGCATGTGTGTTCTTTCCACAAACCACACATGGATCAACCACTAGAGTCATTGCATGTGTGTTCTTTCCACAAACCACATATGGATCAACCTGAGTCATTGCATGTGTGTTCTTTCCACAAACCACACATGGATCAACCACTAGAGTCATTGGATGTGTGTTCTTATACTAAAACCACAAACCAGTACTAGAGTAATTGCATGTGTGTTCTTTTCCACAAACCACACATGGATCCACTAGTGGTCATTGCATGTGTGTTCTTTCCACAAACCACACATGGATCAACCAGAGTCATTGCATGTGTGTTGTTTCCACAAACCACACATGGATCAACCACTAGAGTCATTGCATGTGAGTTATTTCCACAAACCACACATGGATCAACCACTAGAGTCATTCCATGTGTGTTCTTTTCCACAAACCACACATGGATCCACCAGTGGTAATTGCATGTGTGTTATTTCCACAAACCACACATGGATCAACCACTAGAGTCATTGCATGTGTGTTCTTTCCACAAACCACATATGGATAAACCAGTAGAGTCATTGCATGTGTGTTCTTATTATACTAAAACCAACACTAGAGTCATTGCATGTGTGTTCTTTTCATAAACCACACATGGATCAACCACTAGAGTCATTGCATGTGTGTTATTTCCACAAACAAACATGGATCAACCACTAGAGTCATTGCATGTGTGTTCTTTTCCACAAACCACACACGGATCCACCAGTGGTCATTGCATGCGTGTTCTTTCCACAAACCACACATGGATCAACCACTAGAGTCATAGCATGTGTGTTATTTCCACAAACCACACATGGATAAACCACTAGAGTCATTGCATGTGTGTTCTTTCCACAAACCACACATGGATCAACCACTAGAGTCATTGCATGTGTGTTATTTCCACAAACCACACATGGATCAACCACTAGAGTCATTGCATGTGTGTTCTTTCCACAAACGACATATGGATCAACCACTAGAGTCATTGCATGTGTGTTCTTATTATACTAAAACCAACACTAGAGTCATTGCATGTGTGTTCTTTTCATAAACCACACATGGATCAACCACTAGAGTCATTGCATGTGTGTTATTTCCACAAACAAACATGGATCAACCACTAGAGTCATTGCATGTGTGTTCTTTTCCACAAACCACACATGGATCCACCAGTGGTGATTGCATGTGTGTTCTTTCCACAAACCACACATGGATCAACCACTAGAGTCATTGCATGTGTGTTCTTTCCACAAACCACATATGGATCAACCTGAGTCATTGCATGTGTGTTCTTTCCACAAACCACACATGGATCAACCACTGGAGTCATTGGATGTGTGTTCTTATACTAAAACCACAAACCAGTACTAGAGTAATTGCATGTGTGTTCTTTTCCACAAACCACACATGGATCCACTAGTGGTCATTGCATGTGTGTTCTTTCCACAAACCACACATGGATCAACCAGAGTCATTGCATGTGTGTTGTTTCCACAAACCACACATGGATCAACCACTAGAGTCATTGCATGTGAGTTATTTCCACAAACCACACATGGATCAACCACTAGAGTCATTGCATGTGTGTTCTTTTCCACAAACCACACATGGATCCACCAGTGGTAATTGCATGTGTGTTATTTCCACAAACCACACATGGATCAACCACTAGAGTCATTGCATGTGTGTTATTTCCACAAACCACATATGGATAAACCACTAGAGTCATTGCATGTGTGTTCTTATTATACTAAAACCAACACTAGAGTCATTGCATGTGTGTTCTTTTCATAAACCACACATGGATCAACCACTAGAGTCATTGCATGTGTGTTATTTCCACAAACAAACATGGATCAACCACTAGAGTCATTGCATGTGTGTTCTTTTCCACAAACCACACACGGATCCACCAGTGGTCATTGCATGCGTGTTCTTTCCACAAACCACACATGGATCAACCACTAGAGTCATAGCATGTGTGTTATTTCCACAAACCACACATGGATAAACCACTAGAGTCATTGCATGTGTGTTCTTTCCACAAACCACACATGGATCAACCACTAGAGTCATTGCATGTGTGTTATTTCCACAAACCACACATGGATCAACCACTAGAGTCATTGCATGTGTGTTCTTATAATAAAACCACAAACCAGTACTACAGTCATTGCATGTTTGTTCTTATACTAAAACCACAAATCAGTACTAGAGTCATTGCATGTGTGTTCTTTTCCACAAACCACACATGGATCCACCAGTGGTCATTGCATGCATGTTCTTTCCACAAACAACATATGGATCAACCAGAGTCATTGCATGTGTGTTCTTTCCACAAACCACACATGGATCAACCACTAGAGTCATTCCATGTTTGTTCTTATACTAAAACCACAAACCAACACTAGAGTCATTGCATGTGTGTTCTTTTCCACAAACCACACGTGGATCCACTAGTCGTCTTATTGCATGTGTGTTATTTCCATAAACCACAGATGGATCAACCACTAGAGTCATTGCATGTGTGTTCTTTCCACAAACCATATATGGATCAAACACTAGAGTCATTGCATGTGTGTTCTTATACTAAAACCACTAGAGTCATTGCATGTGTGTTCTTATACTAAAACCAACACTAGAGTCATTGCATGTGTGTTCTTTTCACAAACCACACATGGATCAACCACTAGAGTCATTGCATGTGTGTTATTTCCACAAACAAACATGGATCAACCACTAGAGTCATTGCATGTTTGTTCTTATACTAGAACCAACATGGATCCACCAGTGGTCATTGCATGTGTGTTCTTTCCACAAACCACACATGGATCAACCACTAGAGTCATTGCATGTGTGTTATTTCCACAAACCACACATGGATCAACCACTATGGTCATTGCATGTGTGTTATTTCCACAAACCACACATGGATCAACCACTAGAGTCATTGCATGTGTGTTCTTTCCACTAACCACATATAGATCAAACACTAGAGTCATTGCATGTGTGTTATTATACTAAAACCAACACTAGAGTCATTGCATGTGTGTTCTTTCCACAGACCACATATGGATCAACCAGAGTCATTGCATGTGTGTTATTTCCACAAACCACACATGGATCAACCACTAGAGTCATTGCATGCTTGTTCTTATACTAAAACCACAAACCAGCACTAGAGTCATTGCATGTGTGTTCTGTTCCACTAACCACACATGGATCCACCAGTGGTAATTGCATGTGTGTTATTTCCACAAACCACACATGGATCAACCACTAGAGTCATTGCATGTGTGTTCTTTCCACAAACCACATATGGATAAACCACTAGAGTCATTGCATGTGTGTTCTTATTATACTAAAACCAACACTAGAGTCATTGCATGTGTGTTCTTTTCATAAACCACACATGGATCAACCACTAGAGTCATTGCATGTGTGTTATGTCCACAAACAAACATGGATCAACCACTAGAGTCATTGCATGTGTGTTCTTTTCCACAAACCACACACGGATCCACCAGTGGTCATTGCATGCATGTTCTTTCCACAAACCACACATGGATCAACCACTAGAGTCATAGCATGTGTGTTATTTCCACAAACCACACATGGATAAACCACTAGAGTCATTGCATGTGTGTTCTTTCCACAAACCACACATGGATCAACCACTAGAGTCATTGCATGTGTGTTATTTCCACAAACCACACATGGATCAACCACTAGAGTCATTGCATGTGTGTTCTTATAATAAAACCACAAACCAGTACTACAGTCATTGCATGTTTGTTCTTATACTAAAACCACAAATCAGTACTAGAGTCATTGCATGTGTGTTCTTTTCCACAAACCACACATGGATCCACCAGTGGTCATTGCATGCATGTTCTTTCCACAAACAACATATGGATCAACCAGAGTCATTGCATGTGTGTTCTTTCCACAAACCACACATGGATCAACCACTAGAGTCATTCCATGTTTGTTCTTATACTAAAACCACAAACCAACACTAGAGTCATTGCATGTGTGTTCTTTTCCACAAACCACACGTGGATCCACTAGTCGTCTTATTGCATGTGTGTTATTTCCATAAACCACAGATGGATCAACCACTAGAGTCATTGCATGTGTGTTCTTTCCACAAACCATATATGGATCAAACACTAGAGTCATTGCATGTGTGTTCTTATACTAAAACCACTAGAGTCATTGCATGTGTGTTCTTATACTAAAACCAACACTAGAGTCATTGCATGTGTGTTCTTTTCACAAACCACACATGGATCAACCACTAGAGTCATTGCATGTGTGTTATTTCCACAAACAAACATGGATCAACCACTAGAGTCATTGCATGTTTGTTCTTATACTAGAACCAACATGGATCCACCAGTGGTCATTGCATGTGTGTTCTTTCCACAAACCACACATGGATCAACCACTAGAGTCATTGCATGTGTGTTATTTCCACAAACCACACATGGATCAACCACTATGGTCATTGCATGTGTGTTATTTCCACAAACCACACATGGATCAACCACTAGAGTCATTGCATGTGTGTTCTTTCCACTAACCACATATAGATCAAACACTAGAGTCATTGCATGTGTGTTATTATACTAAAACCAACACTAGAGTCATTGCATGTGTGTTCTTTCCACAGACCACATATGGATCAACCAGAGTCATTGCATGTGTGTTATTTCCACAAACCACACATGGATCAACCACTAGAGTCATTGCATGCTTGTTCTTATACTAAAACCACAAACCAGCACTAGAGTCATTGCATGTGTGTTCTGTTCCACTAACCACACATGGATCCACCAGTGGTAATTGCATGTGTGTTATTTCCACAAACCACACATGGATCAACCACTAGAGTCATTGCATGTGTGTTCTTTCCACAAACCACATATGGATAAACCACTAGAGTCATTGCATGTGTGTTCTTATTATACTAAAACCAACACTAGAGTCATTGCATGTGTGTTCTTTTCATAAACCACACATGGATCAACCACTAGAGTCATTGCATGTGTGTTATTTCCACAAACAAACATGGATCAACCACTAGAGTCATTGCATGTGTGTTCTTTTCCACAAACCACACACGGATCCACCAGTGGTCATTGCATGCGTGTTCTTTCCACAAACCACACATGGATCAACCACTAGAGTCATAGCATGTGTGTTATTTCCACAAACCACACATGGATAAACCACTAGAGTCATTGCATGTGTGTTCTTTCCACAAACCACACATGGATCAACCACTAGAGTCATTGCATGTGTGTTATTTCCACAAACCACACATGGATCAACCACTAGAGTCATTGCATGTGTGTTCTTATAATAAAACCACAAACCAGTACTACAGTCATTGCATGTTTGTTCTTATACTAAAACCACAAATCAGTACTAGAGTCATTGCATGTGTGTTCTTTTCCACAAACCACACATGGATCCACCAGTGGTCATTGCATGCATGTTCTTTCCACAAACAACATATGGATCAACCAGAGTCATTGCATGTGTGTTCTTTCCACAAACCACACATGGATCAACCACAAGAGTCATTCCATGTTTGTTCTTATACTAAAACCACAAACCAACACTAGAGTCATTGCATGTGTGTTCTTTTCCACAAACCACACGTGGATCCACTAGTCGTCTTATTGCATGTGTGTTATTTCCATAAACCACAGATGGATCAACCACTAGAGTCATTGCATGTGTGTTCTTTCCACAAACCATATATGGATCAAACACTAGAGTCATTGCATGTGTGTTCTTATACTAAAACCACTAGAGTCATTGCATGTGTGTTCTTATACTAAAACCAACACTAGAGTCATTGCATGTGTGTTCTTTTCACAAACCACACATGGATCAACCACTAGAGTCATTGCATGTGTGTTATTTCCACAAACAAACATGGATCAACCACTAGAGTCATTGCATGTTTGTTCTTATACTAGAACCAACATGGATCCACCAGTGGTCATTGCATGTGTGTTCTTTCCACAAACCACACATGGATCAACCACTAGAGTCATTGCATGTGTGTTATTTCCACAAACCACACATGGATCAACCACTATGGTCATTGCATGTGTGTTATTTCCACAAACCACACATGGATCAACCACTAGAGTCATTGCATGTGTGTTCTTTCCACTAACCACATATAGATCAAACACTAGAGTCATTGCATGTGTGTTATTATACTAAAACCAACACTAGAGTCATTGCATGTGTGTTCTTTCCACAGACCACATATGGATCAACCAGAGTCATTGCATGTGTGTTATTTCCACAAACCACACATGGATCAACCACTAGAGTCATTGCATGCTTGTTCTTATACTAAAACCACAAACCAGCACTAGAGTCATTGCATGTGTGTTCTGTTCCACTAACCACACATGGATCCACCAGTGGTAATTGCATGTGTGTTATTTCCACAAACCACACATGGATCAACCACTAGAGTCATTGCATGTGTGTTCTTTCCACAAACCACATATGGATAAACCACTAGAGTCATTGCATGTGTGTTCTTATTATACTAAAACCAACACTAGAGTCATTGCATGTGTGTTCTTTTCATAAACCACACATGGATCAACCACTAGAGTCATTGCATGTGTGTTATTTCCACAAACAAACATGGATCAACCACTAGAGTCATTGCATGTGTGTTCTTTTCCACAAACCTCACACGGATCCACCAGTGGTCATTGCATGCGTGTTCTTTCCACAAACCACACATGGATCAACCACTAGAGTCATAGCATGTGTGTTATTTCCACAAACCACACATGGATAAACCACTAGAGTCATTGCATGTGTGTTCTTTCCACAAACCACACATGGATCAACCACTAGAGTCATTGCATGTGTGTTATTTCCACAAACCACACATGGATCAACCACTAGAGTCATTGCATGTGTGTTCTTATAATAAAACCACAAACCAGTACTACAGTCATTGCATGTTTGTTCTTATACTAAAACCACAAATCAGTACTAGAGTCATTGCATGTGTGTTCTTTTCCACAAACCACACATGGATCCACCAGTGGTCATTGCATGCATGTTCTTTCCACAAACAACATATGGATCAACCAGAGTCATTGCATGTGTGTTCTTTCCACAAACCACACATGGATCAACCACTAGAGTCATTCCATGTTTGTTCTTATACTAAAACCACAAACCAACACTAGAGTCATTGCATGTGTGTTCTTTTCCACAAACCACACGTGGATCCACTAGTCGTCTTATTGCATGTGTGTTATTTCCATAAACCACAGATGGATCTACCACTAGAGTCATTGCATGTGTGTTCTTTCCACAAACCATATATGGATCAAACATTAGAGTCATTGCATGTGTGTTCTTATACTAAAACCACTAGAGTCATTGCATGTGTGTTCTTATACTAAAACCAACACTAGAGTCATTGCATGTGTGTTCTTTTCACAAACCACACATGGATCAACCACTAGAGTCATTGCATGTGTGTTATTTCCACAAACAAACATGGATCAACCACTAGAGTCATTGCATGTTTGTTCTTATACTAAAACCAACATGGATCCACCAGTGGTCATTGCATGTGTGTTCTTTCCACAAACCACACATGGATCAACCACTAGAGTCATTGCATGTGTGTTATTTCCACAAACCACACATGGATCAACCACTATGGTCATTGCATGTGTGTTATTTCCACAAACCACACATGGATCAACCACTAGAGTCATTGCATGTGTGTTCTTTCCACTAACCACATATAGATCAAACACTAGAGTCATTGCATGTGTGTTATTATACTAAAACCAACACTAGAGTCATTGCATGTGTGTTCTTTCCACAGACCACATATGGATCAACCAGAGTCATTGCATGTGTGTTATTTCCACAAACCACACATGGATCAACCACTAGAGTCATTGCATGCTTGTTCTTATACTAAAACCACAAACCAGCACTAGAGTCATTGCATGTGTGTTCTGTTCCACTAACCACACATGGATCCACCAGTGGTAATTGCATGTGTGTTATTTCCACAAACCACACATGGATCAACCACTAGAGTCATTGCATGTGTGTTCTTTCCACAAACCACATATGGATAAACCACTAGAGTCATTGCATGTGTGTTCTTATTATACTAAAACCAACACTAGAGTCATTGCATGTGTGTTCTTTTCATAAACCACACATGGATCAACCACTAGAGTCATTGCATGTGTGTTATTTCCACAAACAAACATGGATCAACCACTAGAGTCATTGCATGTGTGTTCTTTTCCACAAACCACACACGGATCCACCAGTGGTCATTGCATGCGTGTTCTTTCCACAAACCACACATGGATCAACCACTAGAGTCATAGCATGTGTGTTATTTCCACAAACCACACATGGATAAACCACTAGAGTCATTGCATGTGTGTTCTTTCCACAAACCACACATGGATCAACCACTAGAGTCATTGCATGTGTGTTATTTCCACAAACCACACATGGATCAACCACTAGAGTCATTGCATGTGTGTTCTTATAATAAAACCACAAACCAGTACTACAGTCATTGCATGTTTGTTCTTATACTAAAACCACAAATCAGTACTAGAGTCATTGCATGTGTGTTCTTTTCCACAAACCACACATGGATCCACCAGTGGTCATTGCATGCATGTTCTTTCCACAAACAACATATGGATCAACCAGAGTCATTGCATGTGTGTTCTTTCCACAAACCACACATGGATCAACCACTAGAGTCATTCCATGTTTGTTCTTATACTAAAACCACAAACCAACACTAGAGTCATTGCATGTGTGTTCTTTTCCACAAACCACACGTGGATCCACTAGTCGTCTTATTGCATGTGTGTTATTTCCATAAACCACAGATGGATCAACCACTAGAGTCATTGCATGTGTGTTCTTTCCACAAACCATATATGGATCAAACACTAGAGTCATTGCATGTGTGTTCTTATACTAAAACAAACACTAGAGTCATTGCATGTGTGTTCTTATACTAAAACCAACACTAGAGTCATTGCATGTGTGTTCTTTTCACAAACCACACATGGATCAACCACTAGAGTCATTGCATGTGTGTTATTTCCACAAACAAACATGGATCAACCACTAGAGTCATTGCATGTGTGTTCTTATACTAAAACCAACATGGATCCACCAGTGGTCATTGCATGTGTGTTCTTTCCACAAACCACACATGGATCAACCACTAGAGTCATTGCATGTGTGTTATTTCCACAAACCACACATGGATCAACCACTATGGTCATTGCATGTGTGTTATTTCCACAAACCACACATGGATCAACCACTAGAGTCATTGCATGTGTGTTCTTTCCACTAACCACATATAGATCAAACACTAGAGTCATTGCATGTGTGTTATTATACTAAAACCAACACTAGAGTCATTGCATGTGTGTTCTTTCCACAGACCACATATGGATCAACCAGAGTCATTGCATGTGTGTTATTTCCACAAACCACACATGGATCAACCACTAGAGTCATTGCATGCTTGTTCTTATACTAAAACCACAAACCAGCACTAGAGTCATTGCATGTGTGTTCTGTTCCACTAACCACACATGGATCCACCAGTGGTAATTGCATGTGTGTTATTTCCACAAACCACACATGGATCAACCACTAGAGTCATTGCATGTGTGTTCTTTCCACAAACCACATATGGATCAACCACTAGAGTCATTGCATGTGTGTTCTTATTATACTAAAACCAACACTAGAGTCATTGCATGTGTGTTCTTTTCATAAACCACACATGGATCAACCACTAGAGTCATTGCATGTGTGTTATTTCCACAAACAAACATGGATCAACCACTAGAGTCATTGCATGTGTGTTCTTTTCCACAAACCACACATGGATCCACCAGTGGTCATTGCATGTGTGTTCTTTCCACAAACCACACATGGATCAACCACTAGAGTCATTGCATGTGTGTTCTTTCCACAAACCACATATGGATCAACCTGAGTCATTGCATGTGTGTTCTTTCCACAAACCACACATGGATCAACCACTAGAGTCATTGGATGTGTGTTCTTATACTAAAACCACAAACCAGTACTAGAGTAATTGCATGTGTGTTCTTTTCCACAAACCACACATGGATCCACTAGTGGTCATTGCATGTGTGTTCTTTCCACAAACCACACATGGATCAACCAGAGTCATTGCATGTGTGTTGTTTCCACAAACCACACATGGATCAACCACTAGAGTCATTGCATGTGAGTTATTTCCACAAACCACACATGGATCAACCACTAGAGTCATTCCATGTGTGTTCTTTTCCACAAACCACACATGGATCCACCAGTGGTAATTGCATGTGTGTTATTTCCACAAACCACACATGGATCAACCACTAGAGTCATTGCATGTGTGTTCTTTCCACAAACCACATATGGATAAACCAGTAGAGTCATTGCATGTGTGTTCTTATTATATTAAAACCAACACTAGAGTCATTGCATGTGTGTTCTTTTCATAAACCACACATGGATCAACCACTAGAGTCATTGCATGTGTGTTATTTCCACAAACAAACATGGATCAACCACTAGAGTCATTGCATGTGTGTTCTTTTCCACAAACCACACACGGATCCACCAGTAGTCATTGCATGCGTGTTCTTTCCACAAACCACACATGGATCAACCACTAGAGTCATAGCATGTGTGTTATTTCCACAAACCACACATGGATAAACCACTAGAGTCATTGCATGTGTGTTCTTTCCACAAACCACACATGGATCATCCACTAGAGTCATTGCATGTGTGTTATTTCCACAAACCACACATGGATCAACCACTAGAGTCATTGCATGTGTGTTCTTATAATAAAACCACAAACCAGTACTACATTCATTGCATGTTTGTTCTTATACTAAAACCACAAATCAGTACTAGAGTCATTGCATGTGTGTTCTTTTCCACAAACCACACATGGATCCACCAGTGGTCATTGCATGCATGTTCTTTCCACAAACAACATATGGATCAACCAGAGTCATTGCATGTGTGTTCTTTCCACAAACCACACATGGATCAACCACTAGAGTCATTGCATGTTTGTTCTTATACTAAAACCACAAACCAACACTAGAGTCATTGCATGTGTGTTCTTTTCCACAAACCACACGTGGATCCACTAGTCGTCTTATTGCATGTGTGTTATTTCCATAAACCACACATGGATCAACCACTAGAGTCATTGCATGTGTGTTCTTTCCACAAACCATATATGGATCAAACACTAGAGTCATTGCATGTGTGTTCTTATACTAAAACCAACACTAGAGTCATTGCATGTGTGTTCTTATACTAAAACCAACACTAGAGTCATTGCATGTGTGTTCTTTTCACAAACCACACATGGATCAACCACTAGAGTCATTGCATGTGTGTTATTTCCACAAACATACATGGATCAACCACTAGAGTCATTGCATGTGTGTTCTTATACTAAAACCAACATGGATCCACCAGTGGTCATTGCATGTGTGTTCTTTCCACAAACCACACATGGATCAACCACTAGAGTCATTGCATGTGTGTTATTTCCACAAACCACACATGGATCAACCACTATGGTCATTGCATGTGTGTTATTTCCACAAACCACACATGGATCAACCACTAGAGTCATTTCATGTGTGTTCTTATACTAAAACCAACACTAGAATCATTGCATGTGTGTTCTTTTCACAAACCACACATCGATCAAACACTAGAGTCATTGCATGTGTGTTATTTCCACAAACAAACATGGATCAACCACTAGAGTCATTGCATGTGTGTTCTTATACTAAAACCAACATGGATCCACCAGTGGACATTGCATGTGTGTTCTTTCCACAAACCACACATGGATCAACCACTAGAGTCATTGCATGTGTGTTATTTCCACAAACCACACATGGATCAACCACTAGAGTCATTGCATGTGTGTTCTTATACTAAAACCACAAACGAGTACTACAGTCATTGCATGTTTGTTCTTATACTAAAACCACAAATCAGTACTAGAGTCATTGCATGTGTGTTCTTTTCCACAAACCACACATGGATCCACCAGTGGTCATTGCATGCATGTTCTTTCCACAAACAACATATGGATCAACCGGAGTCATTGCATGTGTGTTCTTTCCACAAACCACACATGGATCAACCATTAGAGTCATTGCATGTTTGTTCTTATACTAAAACCACAAACCAACACTAGAGTCATTGCATGTGTGTTCTTTTCCACAAACCACACGTGGATCCACTAGTCGTCTTATTGCATGTGTGTTATTTCCACAAACCACACATGGATCAACCACTAGAGTCATTGCATGTGTGTTCTTTCCACTAACCACATATAGATCAAACACTAGAGTCATTGCATGTGTGTTATTATACTAAAACCAACACTAGAGTCATTGCATGTGTGTTCTTATACTAAAACCAACACTAGAGTCATTGCATGTGTGTTCTTTCCACAGACCACATATGGATCAACCAGAGTCATTGCATGTGTGTTATTTCTACAAACCACACATGGATCAACCACTAGAGTCATTGCATGCTTGTTCTTATACTAAAACCACAAACCAGCACTAGAGTCATTGCATGTGTGTTCTGTTCCACTAACCACACATGGATCCACCAGTGGTAATTGCATGTGTGTTATTTCCACAAACCACACATGGATCAACCACTAGAGTCATTGCATGTGTGTTCTTTCCACAAACGACATATGGATCAACCACTAGAGTCATTGCATGTGTGTTCTTATTATACTAAAACCAACACTAGAGTCATTGCATGTGTGTTCTTTTCATAAACCACACATGGATCAACCACTAGAGTCATTGCATGTGTGTTATTTCCACAAACAAACATGGATCAACCACTAGAGTCATTGCATGTGTGTTCTTTTCCACAAACCACACATGGATCCACCAGTGGTGATTGCATGTGTGTTCTTTCCACAAACCACACATGGATCAACCACTAGAGTCATTGCATGTGTGTTCTTTCCACAAACCACATATGGATCAACCTGAGTCATTGCATGTGTGTTCTTTCCACAAACCACACATGGATCAACCACTAGAGTCATTGGATGTGTGTTCTTATACTAAAACCACAAACCAGTACTAGAGTAATTGCATGTGTGTTCTTTTCCACAAACCACACATGGATCCACTAGTGGTCATTGCATGTGTGTTCTTTCCACAAACCACACATGGATCAACCAGAGTCATTGCATGTGTGTTGTTTCCACAAACCACACATGGATCAACCACTAGAGTCATTGCATGTGAGTTATTTCCACAAACCACACATGGATCAACCACTAGAGTCATTGCATGTGTGTTCTTTTCCACAAACCACACATGGATCCACCAGTGGTAATTGCATGTGTGTTATTTCCACAAACCACACATGGATCAACCACTAGAGTCATTGCATGTGTGTTCTTTCCACAAACCACATATGGATAAACCACTAGAGTCATTGCATGTGTGTTCTTATTATACTAAAACCAACTGTAGAGTCATTGCATGTGTGTTCTTTTCATAAACCACACATGGATCAACCACTAGAGTCATTGCATGTGTGTTATTTCCACAAACAAACATGGATCAACCACTAGAGTCATTGCATGTGTGTTCTTTTCCACAAACCACACATGGATCCACCAGTGGTCATTGCATGTGTGTTCTTTCCACAGACCACACATGGATCCACCACTAGAGTCATTGCATGTGTGTTCTTTCCACAGACCACATATGGATCAACCAGAGTCATTGCATGTGTGTTATTTCCACAAACCACACATGGATCAACCACTAGAGTCATTGCATGCTTGTTCTTATACTAAAACCACAAACCAGCACTAGAGTCATTGCATGTGTGTTCTGTTCCACTAACCACACATGGATCCACCAGTGGTAATTGCATGTGTGTTATTTCCACAAACCACACATGGATCAACCACTAGAGTCATTGCATGTGTGTTCTTTCCACAAACCACATATGGATTAACCACTAGAGTCATTGCATGTGTGTTCTTATTATACTAAAACCAACACTAGAGTCATTGCATGTGTGTTCTTTTCATAAACCACACATGGATCAACCACTAGAGTCATTGCATGTGTGTTATTTCCACAAACAAACATGGATCAACCACTAGAGTCATTGCATGTGTGTTCTTTTCCACAAACCACACATGGATCCACCAGTGGTCATTGCATGTGTGTTCTTTCCACAAACCACACATGGATCAACCACTAGAGTCATTGCATGTGTGTTCTTTCCACAAACCACATATGGATCAACCTGAGTCATTGCATGTGTGTTCTTTCCACAAACCACACATGGATCAACCACTAGAGTCATTGGATGTGTGTTCTTATACTAAAACCACAAACCAGTACTAGAGTAATTGCATGTGTGTTCTTTTCCACAAACCACACATGGATCCACTAGTGGTCATTGCATGTGTGTTCTTTCCACAAACCACACATGGATCAACCAGAGTCATTGCATGTGTGTTGTTTCCACAAACCACACATGGATCAACCACTAGAGTCATTGCATGTGAGTTATTTCCACAAACCACACATGGATCAACCACTAGAGTCATTCCATGTGTGTTCTTTTCCACAAACCACACATGGATCCACCAGTGGTAATTGCATGTGTGTTATTTCCACAAACCACACATGGATCAACCACTAGAGTCATTGCATGTGTGTTCTTTCCACAAACCACATATGGATAAACCACTAGAGTCATTGCATGTGTGTTCTTATTATACTAAAACCAACAGTAGAGTCATTGCATGTGTGTTCTTTTCATAAACCACACATGGATCAACCACTAGAGTCATTGCATGTGTGTTATTTCCACAAACAAACATGGATCAACCACTAGAGTCATTGCATGTGTGTTCTTTTCCACAAACCACACACGGATCCACCAGTGGTCATTGCATGCGTGTTCTTTCCACAAACCACACATGGATCAACCACTAGAGTCATAGCATGTGTGTTATTTCCACAAACCACACATGGATAAACCACTAGAGTCATTGCATGTGTGTTCTTTCCACAAACCACACATGGATCAACCACTAGAGTCATTGCATGTGTGTTATTTCCACAAACCACACATGGATCAACCACTAGAGTCATTGCATGTGTGTTCTTATAATAAAACCACAAACCAGTACTACATTCATTGCATGTTTGTTCTTATACGAAAACCACAAATCAGTACTAGAGTCATTGCATGTGTGTTCTTTTCCACAAACCACACATGGATCCACCAGTGGTCATTGCATGCATGTTCTTTCCACAAACAACATATGGATCAACCAGAGTCATTGCATGTGTGTTCTTTCCACAAACCACACATGGATCAACCACTAGAGTCATTGCATGTTTGTTCTTATACTAAAACCACAAACCAACACTAGAGTCATTGCATGTGTGTTCTTTTCCACAAACCACACGTGGATCCACTAGTCGTCTTATTGCATGTGTGTTATTTCCATAAACCACACATGGATCAACCACTAGAGTCATTGCATGTGTGTTCTTTCCACAAACCATATATGGATCAAACACTAGAGTCATTGCATGTGTGTTCTTATACTAAAACCAACACTAGAGTCATTGCATGTGTGTTCTTATACTAAAACCAACACTAGAGTCATTGCATGTGTGTTCTTTTCACAAACCACACATGGATCAACCACTAGAGTCATTGCATGTGTGTTATTTCCACAAACATACATGGATCAACCACTAGAGTCATTGCATGTGTGTTCTTATACTAAAACCAACATGGATCCACCAGTGGTCATTGCATGTGTGTTCTTTCCACAAACCACACATGGATCAACCACTAGAGTCATTGCATGTGTGTTATTTCCACAAACCACACATGGATCAACCACTATGGTCATTGCATGTGTGTTATTTCCACAAACCACACATGGATCAACCACTAGAGTCATTTCATGTGTGTTCTTATACTAAAACCAACACTAGAATCATTGCATGTGTGTTCTTTTCACAAACCACACATCGATCAAACACTAGAGTCATTGCATGTGTGTTATTTCCACAAACAAACATGGATCAACCACTAGAGTCATTGCATGTGTGTTCTTATACTAAAACCAACATGGATCCACCAGTGGACATTGCATGTGTGTTCTTTCCACAAACCACACATGGATCAACCACTAGAGTCATTGCATGTGTGTTATTTCCACAAACCACACATGGATCAACCACTAGAGTCATTGCATGTGTGTTCTTATACTAAAACCACAAACGAGTACTACAGTCATTGCATGTTTGTTCTTATACTAAAACCACAAATCAGTACTAGAGTCATTGCATGTGTGTTCTTTTCCACAAACCACACATGGATCCACCAGTGGTCATTGCATGCATGTTCTTTCCACAAACAACATATGGATCAACCGGAGTCATTGCATGTGTGTTCTTTCCACAAACCACACATGGATCAACCATTAGAGTCATTGCATGTTTGTTCTTATACTAAAACCACAAACCAACACTAGAGTCATTGCATGTGTGTTCTTTTCCACAAACCACACGTGGATCCACTAGTCGTCTTATTGCATGTGTGTTATTTCCACAAACCACACATGGATCAACCACTAGAGTCATTGCATGTGTGTTCTTTCCACTAACCACATATAGATCAAACACTAGAGTCATTGCATGTGTGTTATTATACTAAAACCAACACTAGAGTCATTGCATGTGTGTTCTTATACTAAAACCAACACTAGAGTCATTGCATGTGTGTTCTTTCCACAGACCACATATGGATCAACCAGAGTCATTGCATGTGTGTTATTTCTACAAACCACACATGGATCAACCACTAGAGTCATTGCATGCTTGTTCTTATACTAAAACCACAAACCAGCACTAGAGTCATTGCATGTGTGTTCTGTTCCACTAACCACACATGGATCCACCAGTGGTAATTGCATGTGTGTTATTTCCACAAACCACACATGGATCAACCACTAGAGTCATTGCATGTGTGTTCTTTCCACAAACGACATATGGATCAACCACTAGAGTCATTGCATGTGTGTTCTTATTATACTAAAACCAACACTAGAGTCATTGCATGTGTGTTCTTTTCATAAACCACACATGGATCAACCACTAGAGTCATTGCATGTGTGTTATTTCCACAAACAAACATGGATCAACCACTAGAGTCATTGCATGTGTGTTCTTTTCCACAAACCACACATGGATCCACCAGTGGTGATTGCATGTGTGTTCTTTCCACAAACCACACATGGATCAACCACTAGAGTCATTGCATGTGTGTTCTTTCCACAAACCACATATGGATCAACCTGAGTCATTGCATGTGTGTTCTTTCCACAAACCACACATGGATCAACCACTAGAGTCATTGGATGTGTGTTCTTATACTAAAACCACAAACCAGTACTAGAGTAATTGCATGTGTGTTCTTTTCCACAAACCACACATGGATCCACTAGTGGTCATTGCATGTGTGTTCTTTCCACAAACCACACATGGATCAACCAGAGTCATTGCATGTGTGTTGTTTCCACAAACCACACATGGATCAACCACTAGAGTCATTGCATGTGAGTTATTTCCACAAACCACACATGGATCAACCACTAGAGTCATTGCATGTGTGTTCTTTTCCACAAACCACACATGGATCCACCAGTGGTAATTGCATGTGTGTTATTTCCACAAACCACACATGGATCAACCACTAGAGTCATTGCATGTGTGTTCTTTCCACAAACCACATATGGATAAACCACTAGAGTCATTGCATGTGTGTTCTTATTATACTAAAACCAACTGTAGAGTCATTGCATGTGTGTTCTTTTCATAAACCACACATGGATCAACCACTAGAGTCATTGCATGTGTGTTATTTCCACAAACAAACATGGATCAACCACTAGAGTCATTGCATGTGTGTTCTTTTCCACAAACCACACATGGATCCACCAGTGGTCATTGCATGTGTGTTCTTTCCACAAACCACACATGGATCCACCACTAGAGTCATTGCATGTGTGTTCTTTCCACAGACCACATATGGATCAACCAGAGTCATTGCATGTGTGTTATTTCCACAAACCACACATGGATCAACCACTAGAGTCATTGCATGCTTGTTCTTATACTAAAACCACAAACCAGCACTAGAGTCATTGCATGTGTGTTCTGTTCCACTAACCACACATGGATCCACCAGTGGTAATTGCATGTGTGTTATTTCCACAAACCACACATGGATCAACCACTAGAGTCATTGCATGTGTGTTCTTTCCACAAACCACATATGGATCAACCACTAGAGTCATTGCATGTGTGTTCTTATTATACTAAAACCAACACTAGAGTCATTGCATGTGTGTTCTTTTCATAAACCACACATGGATCAACCACTAGAGTCATTGCATGTGTGTTATTTCCACAAACAAACATGGATCAACCACTAGAGTCATTGCATGTGTGTTCTTTTCCACAAACCACACATGGATCCACCAGTGGTCATTGCATGTGTGTTCTTTCCACAAACCACACATGGATCAACCACTAGAGTCATTGCATGTGTGTTCTTTCCACAAACCACATATGGATCAACCTGAGTCATTGCATGTGTGTTCTTTCCACAAACCACACATGGATCAACCACTAGAGTCATTGGATGTGTGTTCTTATACTAAAACCACAAACCAGTACTAGAGTAATTGCATGTGTGTTCTTTTCCACAAACCACACATGGATCCACTAGTGGTCATTGCATGTGTGTTCTTTCCACAAACCACACATGGATCAACCAGAGTCATTGCATGTGTGTTGTTTCCACAAACCACACATGGATCAACCACTAGAGTCATTGCATGTGAGTTATTTCCACAAACCACACATGGATCAACCACTAGAGTCATTCCATGTGTGTTCTTTTCCACAAACCACACATGGATCCACCAGTGGTAATTGCATGTGTGTTATTTCCACAAACCACACATGGATCAACCACTAGAGTCATTGCATGTGTGTTCTTTCCACAAACCACATATGGATAAACCACTAGAGTCATTGCATGTGTGTTCTTATTATACTAAAACCAACAGTAGAGTCATTGCATGTGTGTTCTTTTCATAAACCACACATGGATCAACCACTAGAGTCATTGCATGTGTGTTATTTCCACAAACAAACATGGATCAACCACTAGAGTCATTGCATGTGTGTTCTTTTCCACTAACCACACACGGATCCACCAGTGGTCATTGCATGCGTGTTCTTTCCACAAACCACACATGGATCAACCACTAGAGTCATAGCATGTGTGTTATTTCCACAAACCACACATGGATAAACCACTAGAGTCATTGCATGTGTGTTCTTTCCACAAACCACACATGGATCAACCACTAGAGTCATTGCATGTGTGTTATTTCCACAAACCACACATGGATCAACCACTAGAGTCATTGCATGTGTGTTCTTATAATAAAACCACAAACCAGTACTACATTCATTGCATGTTTGTTCTTATACGAAAACCACAAATCAGTACTAGAGTCATTGCATGTGTGTTCTTTTCCACAAACCACACATGGATCCACCAGTGGTCATTGCATGCATGTTCTTTCCACAAACAACATATGGATCAACCAGAGTCATTGCATGTGTGTTCTTTCCACAAACCACACATGGATCAACCACTAGAGTCATTGCATGTTTGTTCTTATACTAAAACCACAAACCAACACTAGAGTCATTGCATGTGTGTTCTTTTCCACAAACCACACGTGGATCCACTAGTCGTCTTATTGCATGTGTGTTATTTCCATAAACCACACATGGATCAACCACTAGAGTCATTGCATGTGTGTTCTTTCCACAAACCATATATGGATCAAACACTAGAGTCATTGAATGTGTGTTCTTATACTAAAACCAACACTAGAGTCATTGCATGTGTGTTCTTATACTAAAACCAACACTAGAGTCATTGCATGTGTGTTCTTTTCACAAACCACACATGGATCAACCACTAGAGTCATTGCATGTGTGTTATTTCCACAAACAAACATGGATCAACCACTAGAGTCATTGCATGTGTGTTCTTATACTAAAACCAACATGGATCCACCAGTGGTCATTGCATGTGTGTTCTTTCCACAAACCACACATGGATCAACCACTAGAGTCATTGCATGTGTGTTATTTCCACAAACCACACATGGATCAACCACTATGGTCATTGCATGTGTGTTATTTCCACAAACCACACATGGATCAACCACTAGAGTCATTTCATGTGTGTTCTTATACTAAAACCAACACTAGAATCATTGCATGTGTGTTCTTTTCACAAACCACACATCGATCAAACACTAGAGTCATTGCATGTGTGTTATTTCCACAAACAAACATGGATCAACCACTAGAGTCATTGCATGTGTGTTCTTATACTAAAACCAACATGGATCCACCAGTGGACATTGCATGTGTGTTCTTTCCACAAACCACACATGGATCAACCACTAGAGTCATTGCATGTGTGTTATTTCCACAAACCACACATGGATCAACCACTAGAGTCATTGCATGTGTGTTCTTATACTAAAACCACAAACGAGTACTACAGTCATTGCATGTTTGTTCTTATACTAAAACCACAAATCAGTACTAGAGTCATTGCATGTGTGTTCTTTTCCACAAACCACACATGGATCCACCAGTGGTCATTGCATGCATGTTCTTTCCACAAACAACATATGGATCAACCAGAGTCATTGCATGTGTGTTCTTTCCACAAACCACACATGGATCAACCATTAGAGTCATTGCATGTTTGTTCTTATACTAAAACCACAAACCAACACTAGAGTCATTGCATGTGTGTTCTTTTCCACAAACCACACGTGGATCCACTAGTCGTCTTATTGCATGTGTGTTATTTCCACAAACCACACATGGATCAACCACTAGAGTCATTGCATGTGTGTTCTTTCCACTAACCACATATAGATCAAACACTAGAGTCATTGCATGTGTGTTATTATACTAAAACCAACACTAGAGTCATTGCATGTGTGTTCTTATACTAAAACCAACACTAGAGTCATTGCATGTGTGTTCTTTCGACAGACCACATATGGATCAACCAGAGTCATTGCATGTGTGTTATTTCTACAAACCACACATGGATCAACCACTAGAGTCATTGCATGCTTGTTCTTATACTAAAACCACAAACCAGCACTAGAGTCATTGCATGTGTGTTCTGTTCCACTAACCACACATGGATCCACCAGTGGTAATTGCATGTGTGTTATTTCCACAAACCACACATGGATCAACCACTAGAGTCATTGCATGTGTGTTCTTTCCACAAACGACATATGGATCAACCACTAGAGTCATTGCATGTGTGTTCTTATTATACTAAAACCAACACTAGAGTCATTGCATGTGTGTTCTTTTCATAAACCACACATGGATCAACCACTAGAGTCATTGCATGTGTGTTATTTCCACAAACAAACATGGATCAACCACTAGAGTCATTGCATGTGTGTTCTTTTCCACAAACCACACATGGATCCACCAGTGGTGATTGCATGTGTGTTCTTTCCACAAACCACACATGGATCAACCACTAGAGTCATTGCATGTGTGTTCTTTCCACAAACCACATATGGATCAACCTGAGTCATTGCATGTGTGTTCTTTCCACAAACCACACATGGATCAACCACTAGAGTCATTGGATGTGTGTTCTTATACTAAAACCACAAACCAGTACTAGAGTAATTGCATGTGTGTTCTTTTCCACAAACCACACATGGATCCACTAGTGGTCATTGCATGTGTATTCTTTCCACAAACCACACATGGATCAACCAGAGTCATTGCATGTGTGTTGTTTCCACAAACCACACATGGATCAACCACTAGAGTCATTGCATGTGAGTTATTTCCACAAACCACACATGGATCAACCACTAGAGTCATTGCATGTGTGTTCTTTTCCACAAACCACACATGGATCCACCAGTGGTAATTGCATGTGTGTTATTTCCACAAACCACACATGGATCAACCACTAGAGTCATTGCATGTGTGTTCTTTCCACAAACCACATATGGATAAACCACTAGAGTCATTGCATGTGTGTTCTTATTATACTAAAACCAACAGTAGAGTCATTGCATGTGTGTTCTTTCCACAGACCACATATGGATCAACCAGAGTCATTGCATGTGTGTTCTTATTATACTAAAACCAACACTAGAGTCATTGCATGTGTGTTCTTTCCACAGACCACATATGGATCAACCAGAGTCATTGCATGTGTGTTATTTCTACAAACCACACATGGATCAACCACTAGAGTCATTGCATGCTTGTTCTTATACTAAAACCACAAACCAGCACTAGAGTCATTGCATGTGTGTTCTGTTCCACTAACCACACATGGATCCACCAGTGGTAATTGCATGTGTGTTATTTCCACAAACCACACATGGATCAACCACTAGAGTCATTGCATGTGTGTTCTTTCCACAAACGACATATGGATCAACCACTAGAGTCATTGCATGTGTGTTCTTATTATACTAAAACCAACACTAGAGTCATTGCATGTGTGTTCTTTTCATAAACCACACATGGATCAACCACTAGAGTCATTGCATGTGTGTTATTTCCACAAACAAACATGGATCAACCACTAGAGTCATTGCATGTGTGTTCTTTTCCACAAACCACACATGGATCCACCAGTGGTGATTGCATGTGTGTTCTTTCCACAAACCACACATGGATCAACCACTAGAGTCATTGCATGTGTGTTCTTTCCACAAACCACATATGGATCAACCTGAGTCATTGCATGTGTGTTCTTTCCACAAACCACACATGGATCAACCACTAGAGTCATTGGATGTGTGTTCTTATACTAAAACCACAAACCAGTACTAGAGTAATTGCATGTGTGTTCTTTTCCACAAACCACACATGGATCCACTAGTGGTCATTGCATGTGTGTTCTTTCCACAAACCACACATGGATCAACCAGAGTCATTGCATGTGTGTTGTTTCCACAAACCACACATGGATCAACCACTAGAGTCATTGCATGTGAGTTATTTCCACAAACCACACATGGATCAACCACTAGAGTCATTGCATGTGTGTTCTTTTCCACAAACCACACATGGATCCACCAGTGGTAATTGCATGTGTGTTATTTCCACAAACCACACATGGATCAACCACTAGAGTCATTGCATGTGTGTTCTTTCCACAAACCACATATGGATAAACCACTAGAGTCATTGCATGTGTGTTCTTATTATACTAAAACCAACAGTAGAGTCATTGCATGTGTGTTCTTTTCATAAACCACACATGGATCAACCACTAGAGTCATTGCATGTGTGTTATTTCCACAAACAAACATGGATCAACCACTAGAGTCATTGCATGTGTGTTCTTTTCCACAAACCACACACGGATCCACCAGTGGTCATTGCATGCGTGTTCTTTCCACAAACCACACATGGATCAACCACTAGAGTCATAGCATGTGTGTTATTTCCACAAACCACACATGGATAAACCACTAGAGTCATTGCATGTGTGTTCTTTCCACAAACCACACATGGATCAACCACTAGAGTCATTGCATGTGTGTTATTTCCACAAACCACACATGGATCAACCACTAGAGTCATTGCATGTGTGTTCTTATAATAAAACCACAAACCAGTACTACATTCATTGCATGTTTGTTCTTATACTAAAACCACAAATCAG
Source organism: Avena sativa (assembly GCA_916181665.1). Classification (NCBI taxonomy): domain Eukaryota; kingdom Viridiplantae; phylum Streptophyta; class Magnoliopsida; order Poales; family Poaceae; genus Avena; species Avena sativa. The sequence continues at coordinate 261,173,614 of OV702291.1, forward strand.
TACTAGAGTCATTGCATGTGTGTTCTTTTCCACAAACCACACATGGATCCACCAGTGGTCATTGCATGCATGTTCTTTCCACAAACAACATATGGATCAACCAGAGTCATTGCATGTGTGTTCTTTCCACAAACCACACATGGATCAACCACTAGAGTCATTGCATGTTTGTTCTTATACTAAAACCACAAACCAACACTAGAGTCATTGCATGTGTGTTCTTTTCCACAAACCACACGTGGATCCACTAGTCGTCTTATTGCATGTGTGTTATTTCCATAAACCACACATGGATCAACCACTAGAGTCATTGCATGTGTGTTCTTTCCACAAACCATATATGGATCAAACACTAGAGTCATTGCATGTGTGTTCTTATACTAAAACCAACACTAGAGTCATTGCATGTGTGTTCTTATACTAAAACCAACACTAGAGTCATTGCATGTGTGTTCTTTTCACAAACCACACATGGATCAACCACTAGAGTCATTGCATGTGTGTTATTTCCACAAACAAACATGGATCAACCACTAGAGTCATTGCATGTGTGTTCTTATACTAAAACCAACATGGATCCACCAGTGGTCATTGCATGTGTGTTCTTTCCACAAACCACACATGGATCAACCACTAGAGTCATTGCATGTGTGTTATTTCCACAAACCACACATGGATCAACCACTATGGTCATTGCATGTGTGTTATTTCCACAAACCACACATGGATCAACCACTAGAGTCATTTCATGTGTGTTCTTATACTAAAACCAACACTAGAATCATTGCATGTGTGTTCTTTTCACAAACCACACATCGATCAAACACTAGAGTCATTGCATGTGTGTTATTTCCACAAACAAACATGGATCAACCACTAGAGTCATTGCATGTGTGTTCTTATACTAAAACCAACATGGATCCACCAGTGGACATTGCATGTGTGTTCTTTCCACAAACCACACATGGATCAACCACTAGAGTCATTGCATGTGTGTTATTTCCACAAACCACACATGGATCAACCACTAGAGTCATTGCATGTGTGTTCTTATACTAAAACCACAAACGAGTACTACAGTCATTGCATGTTTGTTCTTATACTAAAACCACAAATCAGTACTAGAGTCATTGCATGTGTGTTCTTTTCCACAAACCACACATGGATCCACCAGTGGTCATTGCATGCATGTTCTTTCCACAAACAACATATGGATCAACCAGAGTCATTGCATGTGTGTTCTTTCCACAAACCACACATGGATCAACCATTAGAGTCATTGCATGTTTGTTCTTATACTAAAACCACAAACCAACACTAGAGTCATTGCATGTGTGTTCTTTTCCACAAACCACACGTGGATCCACTAGTCGTCTTATTGCATGTGTGTTATTTCCACAAACCACACATGGATCAACCACTAGAGTCATTGCATGTGTGTTCTTTCCACTAACCACATATAGATCAAACACTAGAGTCATTGCATGTGTGTTATTATACTAAAACCAACACTAGAGTCATTGCATGTGTGTTCTTATACTAAAACCAACACTAGAGTCATTGCATGTGTGTTCTTTCCACAGACCACATATGGATCAACCAGAGTCATTGCATGTGTGTTATTTCTACAAACCACACATGGATAAACCACTAGAGTCATTGCATGTTTGTTCTTATACTAAAACCACAAACCAGCACTAGAGTCATTGCATGTGTGTTCTGTTCCACTAACCACACATTGATCCACCAGTGGTAATTGCATGTGTGTTATTTCCACAAACCACACATGGATCAACCACTAGAGTCATTGCATGTGTGTTCTTTCCACAAACGACATATGGATCAACCACTAGATTCATTGCATGTGTGTTCTTATTATACTAAAACCAACACTAGAGTCATTGCATGTGTGTTCTTTTCATAAACCACACATGGATCAACCACTAGAGTCATTGCATGTGTTTTATTTCCACAAACAAACATGGATCAACCACTAGAGTCATTGCATGTGTGTTCTTTTCCACAAACCACACATGGATCCACCAGTGGTGATTGCATGTGTGTTCTTTCCACAAACCACACATGGATCAACCACTAGAGTCATTGCATGTGTGTTCTTTCCACAAACCACATATGGATCAACCTGAGTCATTGCATGTGTGTTCTTTCCACAAACCACACATGGATCAACCACTAGAGTCATTGGATGTGTGTTCTTATACTAAAACCACAAACCAGTACTAGAGTAATTGCATGTGTGTTCTTTTCCACAAACCACACATGGATCCACTAGTGGTCATTGCATGTGTGTTCTTTCCACAAACCACACATGGATCAACCAGAGTCATTGCATGTGTGTTGTTTCCACAAACCACACATGGATCAACCACTAGAGTCATTGCATGTGAGTTATTTCCACAAACCACACATGGATCAACCACTAGAGTCATTGCATGTGTGTTCTTTTCCACAAACCACACATGGATCCACCAGTGGTAATTGCATGTGTGTTATTTCCACAAACCACACATGGATCAACCACTAGAGTCATTGCATGTGTGTTCTTTTCACAAACCACATATGGATAAACCACTAGAGTCATTGCATGTGTGTTCTTATTATACTAAAACCAACACTAGAGTCATTGCTTGTGTGTTCTTTTCATAAACCACACATGGATCAACCACTAGAGTCATTGCATGTGTGTTATTTCCACAAACAAACATGGATCAACCACTAGAGTCATTGCATGTGTGTTCTTTTCCACAAACCACACACGGATCCACCAGTGGTCATTGCATGCGTGTTCTTTCCACAAACCACACATGGATCAACCACTAGAGTCATAGCATGTGTGTTATTTCCACAAACCACACATGGATAAACCACTAGAGTCATTGCATGTGTGTTCTTTCCACAAACCACACATGGATCAACCACTAGAGTCATTGCATGTGTGTTATTTCCACAAACCACACATGGATCAACCACTAGAGTCATTGCATGTGTGTTCTTATAATAAAACCACAAACTAGTACTACATTCATTGCATGTTTGTTCTTATACTAAAACCACAAATCAGTACTAGAGTCATTGCATGTGTGTTCTTTTCCACAAACCACACATGGATCCACCAGTGGTCATTGCATGCATGTTCTTTCCACAAACAACATATGGATCAACCAGAGTCATTGCATGTGTGTTCTTTCCACAAACCACACATGGATCAACCACTAGAGTCATTGCATGTTTGTTCTTATACTAAAACCACAAACCAACACTAGAGTCATTGCATGTGTGTTCTTTTCCACAAACCACACGTGGATCCACTAGTCGTCTTATTGCATGTGTGTTATTTCCATAAACCACACATGGATCAACCACTAGAGTCATTGCATGTGTGTTCTTTCCACAAACCATATATGGATCAAACACTAGAGTCATTGCATGTGTGTTCTTATACTAAAACCAACACTAGAGTCATTGCATGTGTGTTCTTATACTAAAACCAACACTAGAGTCATTGCATGTGTGTTCTTTTCACAAACCACACATGGATCAACCACTAGAGTCATTGCATGTGTGTTATTTCCACAAACAAACATGGATCAACCACTAGAGTCATTGCATGTGTGTTCTTATACTAAAACCAACATGGATCCACCAGTGGTCATTGCATGTGTGTTCTTTCCACAAACCACACATGGATCAACCACTAGAGTCATTGCATGTGTGTTATTTCCACAAACCACACATGGATCAACCACTATGTTCATTGCATGTGTGTTATTTCCACAAACCACACATGGATCAACCACTAGAGTCATTTCATGTGTGTTCTTATACTAAAACCAACACTAGAATCATTGCATGTGTGTTCTTTTCACAAACCACACATCGATCAAACACTAGAGTCATTGCATGTGTGTTATTTCCACAAACAAACATGGATCAACCACTAGAGTCATTGCATGTGTGTTCTTATACTAAAACCAACATGGATCCACCAGTGGACATTGCATGTGTGTTCTTTCCACAAACCACACATGGATCAACCACTAGAGTCATTGCATGTGTGTTATTTCCACAAACCACACATGGATCAACCACTAGAGTCATTGCATGTGTGTTCTTATACTAAAACCACAAACGAGTACTACAGTCATTGCATGTTTGTTCTTATACTAAAACCACAAATCAGTACTAGAGTCATTGCATGTGTGTTCTTTTCCACAAACCACACATGGATCCACCAGTGGTCATTGCATGCATGTTCTTTCCACAAACAACATATGGATCAACCAGAGTCATTGCATGTGTGTTCTTTCCACAAACCACACATGGATCAACCATTAGAGTCATTGCATGTTTGTTCTTATACTAAAACCACAAACCAACACTAGAGTCATTGCATGTGTGTTCTTTTCCACAAACCACACGTGGATCCACTAGTCGTCTTATTGCATGTGTGTTATTTCCACAAACCACACATGGATCAACCACTAGTGTCATTGCATGTGTGTTCTTTCCACTAACCACATATAGATCAAACACTAGAGTCATTGCATGTGTGTTATTATACTAAAACCAACACTAGAGTCATTGCATGTGTGTTCTTATACTAAAACCAACACTAGAGTCATTGCATGTGTGTTCTTTCCACAGACCACATATGGATCAACCAGAGTCATTGCATGTGTGTTATTTCTACAAACCACACATGGATCAACCACTAGAGTCATTGCATGCTTGTTCTTATACTAAAACCACAAACCAGCACTAGAGTCACTGCATGTGTGTTCTGTTCCACTAACCACACATGGATCCACCAGTGGTAATTGCATGTGTGTTATTTCCACAAACCACACATGGATCAACCACTAGAGTCATTGCATGTGTGTTCTTTCCACAAACGACATATGGATCAACCACTAGAGTCATTGCATGTGTGTTCTTATTATACTAAAACCAACACTAGAGTCATTGCATGTGTGTTCTTTTCATAAACCACACATGGATCAACCACTAGAGTCATTGCATGTGTGTTATTTCCACAAACAAACATGGATCAACCACTAGAGTCATTGCATGTGTGTTCTTTTCCACAAACCACACATGGATCCACCAGTGGTGATTGCATGTGTGTTCTTTCCACAAACCACACATGGATCAACCACTAGAGTCATTGCATGTGTGTTCTTTCCACAAACCACATATGGATCAACCTGAGTCATTGCATGTGTGTTCTTTCCACAAACCACACATGGATCAACCACTAGAGTCATTGGATGTGTGTTCTTATACTAAAACCACAAACCAGTACTAGAGTAATTGCATGTGTGTTCTTTTCCACAAACCACACATGGATCCACTAGTGGTCATTGCATGTGTGTTCTTTCCACAAACCACACATGGATCAACCAGAGTCATTGCATGTGTGTTGTTTCCACAAACCACACATGGATCAACCACTAGAGTCATTGCATGTGAGTTATTTCCACAAACCACACATGGATCAACCACTAGAGTCATTGCATGTGTGTTCTTTTCCACAAACCACACATGGATCCACCAGTGGTAATTGCATGTGTGTTATTTCCACAAACCACACATGGATCAACCACTAGAGTCATTGCATGTGTGTTCTTTCCACAAACCACATATGGATAAACCACTAGAGTCATTGCATGTGTGTTCTTATTATACTAAAACCAACAGTAGAGTCATTGCATGTGTGTTCTTTTCATAAACCACACATGGATCAACCACTAGAGTCATTGCATGTGTGTTATTTCCACAAACAAACATGGATCAACCACTAGAGTCATTGCATGTGTGTTCTTTTCCACAAACCACACACGGATCCACCAGTGGTCATTGCATGCGTGTTCTTTCCACAAACCACACATGTATCAACCACTAGAGTCATAGCATGTGTGTTATTTCCACAAACCACACATGGATAAACCACTAGAGTCATTGCATGTGTGTTCTTTCCACAAACCACACATGGATCAACCACTAGAGTCATTGCATGTGTGTTATTTCCACAAACCACACATGGATCAACCACTAGAGTCATTGCATGTGTGTTCTTATAATAAAACCACAAACCAGTACTACATTCATTGCATGTTTGTTCTTATACTAAAACCACAAATCAGTACTAGAGTCATTGCATGTGTGTTCTTTTCCACAAACCACACATGGATCCACCAGTGGTCATTGCATGCATGTTCTTTCCACAAACAACATATGGATCAACCAGAGTCATTGCATGTGTGTTCTTTCCACAAACCACACATGGATCAACCACTAGAGTCATTGCATGTTTGTTCTTATACTAAAACCACAAACCAACACTAGAGTCATTGCATGTGTGTTCTTTTCCACAAACCACACGTGGATCCACTAGTCGTCTTATTGCATGTGTGTTATTTCCATAAACCACACATGGATCAACCACTAGAGTCATTGCATGTGTGTTCTTTCCACAAACCATATATGGATCAAACACTAGAGTCATTGCATGTGTGTTCTTATACTAAAACCAACACTAGAGTTATTGCATGTGTGTTCTTATACTAAAACCAACACTAGAGTCATTGCATGTGTGTTCTTTTCACAAACCACACATGGATCAACCACTAGAGTCATTGCATGTGTGTTATTTCCACAAACAAACATGGATCAACCACTAGAGTCATTGCATGTGTGTTCTTATACTAAAACCAACATGGATCCACCAGTGGTCATTGCATGTGTGTTCTTTCCACAAACCACACATGGATCAACCACTAGAGTCATTGCATGTGTGTTATTTCCACAAACCACACATGGATCAACCACTATGGTCATTGCATGTGTGTTATTTCCACAAACCACACATGGATCAACCACTAGAGTCATTTCATGTGTGTTCTTATACTAAAACCAACACTAGAATCATTGCATGTGTGTTCTTTTCACAAACCACACATCGATCAAACACTAGAGTCATTGCATGTGTGTTATTTCCACAAACAAACATGGATCAACCACTAGAGTCATTGCATGTGTTGTCTTATACTAAAACCAACATGGATCCACCAGTGGACATTGCATGTGTGTTCTTTCCACAAACCACACATGGATCAACCACTAGAGTCATTGCATGTGTGTTATTTCCACAAACCACACATGGATCAACCACTAGAGTCATTGCATGTGTGTTCTTATACTAAAACCACAAACGAGTACTACAGTCATTGCATGTTTGTTCTTATACTAAAACCACAAATCAGTACTAGAGTCATTGCATGTGTGTTCTTTTCCACAAACCACACATGGATCCACCAGTGGTCATTGCATGCATGTTCTTTCCACAAACAACATATGGATCAACCAGAGTCATTGCATGTGTGTTCTTTCCACAAACCACACATGGATCAACCATTAGAGTCATTGCATGTTTGTTCTTATACTAAAACCACAAACCAACACTAGAGTCATTGCATGTGTGTTCTTTTCCACAAACCACACGTGGATCCACTAGTCGTCTTATTGCATGTGTGTTATTTCCACAAACCACACATGGATCAACCACTAGAGTCATTGCATGTGTGTTCTTTCCACTAACCACATATAGATCAAACACTAGAGTCATTGCATGTGTGTTATTATACTAAAACCAACACTAGAGTCATTGCATGTGTGTTCTTATACTAAAACCAACACTAGAGTCATTGCATGTGTGTTCTTTCCACAGACCACATATGGATCAACCAGAGTCATTGCATGTGTGTTATTTCTACAAACCACACATGGATAAACCACTAGAGTCATTGCATGCTTGTTCTTATACTAAAACCACAAACCAGCACTAGAGTCATTGCATGTGTGTTCTGTTCCACTAACCACACATTGATCCACCAGTGGTAATTGCATGTGTGTTATTTCCACAAACCACACATGGATCAACCACTAGAGTCATTGCATGTGTGTTCTTTCCACAAACGACATATGGATCAACCACTAGAGTCATTGCATGTGTGTTCTTATTATACTAAAACCAACACTAGAGTCATTGCATGTGTGTTCTTTTCATAAACCACACATGGATCAACCACTAGAGTCATTGCATGTGTTTTATTTCCACAAACAAACATGGATCAACCACTAGAGTCATTGCATGTGTGTTCTTTTCCACAAACCACACATGGATCCACCAGTGGTGATTGCATGTGTGTTCTTTCCACAAACCACACATGGATCAACCACTAGAGTCATTGCATGTGTGTTCTTTCCACAAACCACATATGGATCAACCTGAGTCATTGCATGTGTGTTCTTTCCACAAACCACACATGGATCAACCACTAGAGTCATTGGATGTGTGTTCTTATACTAAAACCACAAACCAGTACTAGAGTAATTGCATGTGTGTTCTTTTCCACAAACCACACATGGATCCACTAGTGGTCATTGCATGTGTGTTCTTTCCACAAACCACACATGGATCAACCAGAGTCATTGCATGTGTGTTGTTTCCACAAACCACACATGGATCAACCACTAGAGTCATTGCATGTGAGTTATTTCCACAAACCACACATGGATCAACCACTAGAGTCATTGCATGTGTGTTCTTTTCCACAAACCACACATGGATCCACCAGTGGTAATTGCATGTGTGTTATTTCCACAAACCACACATGGATCAACCACTAGAGTCATTGCATGTGTGTTCTTTCCACAAACCACATATGGATAAACCACTAGAGTCATTGCATGTGTGTTCTTATTATACTAAAACCAACACTAGAGTCATTGCATGTGTGTTCTTTTCATAAACCACACATGGATCAACCACTAGAGTCATTGCATGTGTGTTATTTCCACAAACAAACATGGATCAACCACTAGAGTCATTGCATGTGTGTTCTTTTCCACAAACCACACACGGATCCACCAGTGGTCATTGCATGCGTGTTCTTTCCACAAACCACACATGGATCAACCACTAGAGTCATAGCATGTGTGTTATTTCCACAAACCACACATGGATAAACCACTATAGTCATTGCATGTGTGTTCTTTCCACAAACCACACATGGATCAACCACTAGAGTCATTGCATGTGTGTTATTTCCACAAACCACACATGGATCAACCACTAGAGTCATTGCATGTGTGTTCTTATAATAAAACCACAAACCAGTACTACATTCATTGCATGTTTGTTCTTATACTAAAAGCACAAATCAGTACTAGAGTCATTGCATGTGTGTTCTTTTCCACAAACCACACATGGATCCACCAGTGGTCATTGCATGCATGTTCTTTCCACAAACAACATATGGATCAACTAGAGTCATTGCATGTGTGTTCTTTCCACAAACCACACATGGATCAACCACTAGAGTCATTGCATGTTTGTTCTTATACTAAAACCACAAACCAACACTAGAGTCATTGCATGTGTGTTCTTTTCCACAAACCACACGTGGATCCACTAGTCGTCTTATTGCATGTGTGTTATTTCCATAAACCACACATGGATCAACCACTAGAGTCATTGCATGTGTGTTCTTTCCACAAACCATATATGGATCAAACACTAGAGTCATTGCATGTGTGTTCTTATACTAAAACCAACACTAGAGTCATTGCATGTGTGTTCTTATACTAAAACCAACACTAGAGTCATTGCATGTGTGTTCTTTTCACAAACCACACATGGATCAACCACTAGAGTCATTGCATGTGTGTTATTTCCACAAACAAACATGGATCAACCACTAGAGTCATTGCATGTGTGTTCTTATACTAAAACCAACATGGATCCACCAGTGGTCATTGCATGTGTGTTCTTTCCACAAACCACACATGGATCAACCACTAGAGTCATTGCATGTGTGTTATTTCCACAAACCACACATGGATCAACCACTATGGTCATTGCATGTGTGTTATTTCCACAAACCACACATGGATCAACCACTAGAGTCATTTCATGTGTGTTCTTATACTAAAACCAACACTAGAATCATTGCATGTGTGTTCTTTTCACAAACCACACATCGATCAAACACTAGAGTCATTGCATGTGTGTTATTTCCACAAACAAACATGGATCAACCACTAGAGTCATTGCATGTGTGTTCTTATACTAAAACCAACATGGATCCACCAGTGGACATTGCATGTGTGTTCTTTCCACAAACCACACATGGATCAACCACTAGAGTCATTGCATGTGTGTTATTTCCACAAACCACACATGGATCAACCACTATGGTCATTGCATGTGTGTTATTTCCACAAACCACACATGGATCAACCACTAGAGTCATTGCATGTGTGTTCTTTCCACTAACCACATATAGATCAAACACTAGAGTCATTGCATGTGTGTTATTCCCACAAACCACACATGGATCAACCACTAGAGTCATTGCATGTGTGTTCTTTCCACAAACCACATATGGATCAACCACTAGAGTCATTGCATGTGTGTTCTTATACTAAAACCAACACTAGAGTCATTTCATGTGTGTTCTTTTCACAAACCACACATCGATCAACCACTAGAGTCATTGCATGTGTGTATTTCCACAAACAAACATGGATCAACCACTAGATCCATTGCATGTGTGTTCTTATACTAAAACCAACATGGATCCACCAGTGGACATTGCATGCGTGTTCTTTCCACAAACCACACATGGATCAACCACTAGAGTCATTGCATGTGTGTTATTTCCACAAACCACACATGGATCAACCACTAGAGTCATTGCATGTGTGTTCTTATACTAAAACCACAAACCAGTACTACAGTCATTGCATGTTTGTTCTTATACTAAAACCACAAATCAGTACTAGAGTCATTGCATGTGTGTTCTTTTCCACAAACCACACATGGATCCACCAGTGGTCATTGCATGCATGTTCTTTCCACAAACAACATATGGATCAACCAGAGTCATTGCATGTGTGTTCTTTCCACAAACCACACATGGATCAACCATTAGAGTCATTGCATGTTTGTTCTTATACTAAAACCACAAACCAACACTAGAGTCATTGCATGTGTGTTCTTTTCCACAAACCACACGTGGATCCACTAGTCGTCTTATTGCATGTGTGTTATTTCCACAAACCACACATGGATCAACCACTAGAGTCATTGCATGTGTGTTCTTTCCACTAACCACATATAGATCAAACACTAGAGTCATTGCATGTGTGTTATTATACTAAAACCAACACTAGAGTCATTGCATGTGTGTTCTTATACTAAAACCAACACTAGAGTCATTGCATGTGTGTTCTTTCCACAGACCACATATGGATCAACCAGAGTCATTGCATGTGTGTTATTTCTACAAACCACACATGGATAAACCACTAGAGTCATTGCATGCTTGTTCTTATACTAAAACCACAAACCAGCACTAGAGTCATTGCATGTGTGTTCTGTTCCACTAACCACACATTGATCCACCAGTGGTAATTGCATGTGTGTTATTTCCACAAACCACACATGGATCAACCACTAGAGTCATTGCATGTGTGTTCTTTCCACAAACGACATATGGATCAACCACTAGAGTCATTGCATGTGTGTTCTTATTATACTAAAACCAACACTAGAGTCATTGCATGTGTGTTCTTTTCATAAAACACACATGGATCAACCACTAGAGTCATTGCATGTGTTTTATTTCCACAAACAAACATGGATCAACCACTAGAGTCATTGCATGTGTGTTCTTTTACACAAACCACACATGGATCCACCAGTGGTGATTGCATGTGTGTTCTTTCCACAAACCACACATGGATCAACCACTAGAGTCATTGCATGTGTGTTCTTTCCACAAACCACATATGGATCAACCTGAGTCATTGCATGTGTGTTCTTTCCACAAACCACACATGGATCAACCACTAGAGTCATTGGATGTGTGTTCTTATACTAAAACCACAAACCAGTACTAGAGTAATTGCATGTGTGTTCTTTTCCACAAACCACACATGGATCCACTAGTGGTCATTGCATGTGTGTTCTTTCCACAAACCACACATGGATCAACCAGAGTCATTGCATGTGTGTTGTTTCCACAAACCACACATGGATCAACCACTAGAGTCATTGCATGTGAGTTATTTCCACAAACCACACATGGATCAACCACTAGAGTCATTGCATGTGTGTTCTTTTCCACAAACCACACATGGATCCACCAGTGGTAATTGCATGTGTGTTATTTCCACAAACCACACATGGATCAACCACTAGAGTCATTGCATGTGTGTTCTTTCCACAAACCACATATGGATAAACCACTAGAGTCATTGCATGTGTGTTCTTATTATACTAAAACCAACACTAGAGTCATTGCATGTGTGTTCTTTTCATAAACCACACATGGATCAACCACTAGAGTCATTGCATGTGTGTTATTTCCACAAACAAACATGGATCAACCACTAGAGTCATTGCATGTGTGTTCTTTTCCACAAACCACACACGGATCCACCAGTGGTCATTGCATGCGTGTTCTTTCCACAAACCACACATGGATCAACCACTAGAGTCATAGCATGTGTGTTATTTCCACAAACCACACATGGATAAACCACTATAGTCATTGCATGTGTGTTCTTTCCACAAACCACACATGGATCAACCACTAGAGTCATTGCATGTGTGTTATTTCCACAAACCACACATGGATCAACCACTAGAGTCATTGCATGTGTGTTCTTATAATAAAACCACAAACCAGTACTACATTCATTGCATGTTTGTTCTTATATTAAAACCACAAATCAGTACTAGAGTCATTGCATGTGTGTTCTTTTCCACAAACCACACATGGATCCACCAGTGGTCATTGCATGCATGTTCTTTCCACAAACAACATATGGATCAACCAGAGTCATTGCATGTGTGTTCTTTCCACAAACCACACATGGATCAACCACTAGAGTCATTGCATGTTTGTTCTTATACTAAAACCACAAACCAACACTAGAGTCATTGCATGTGTGTTCTTTTCCACAAACCACACGTGGATCCACTAGTCGTCTTATTGCATGTGTGTTATTTCCATAAACCACACATGGATCAACCACTAGAGTCATTGCATGTGTGTTCTTTCCACAAACCATATATGGATCAAACACTAGAGTCATTGCATGTGTGTTCTTATACTAAAACCAACACTAGAGTCATTGCATGTGTGTTCTTATACTAAAACCAACACTAGAGTCATTGCATGTGTGTTCTTTTCACAAACCACACATGGATTAACCACTAGAGTAATTGCATGTGTGTTATTTCCACAAACAAACATGGATCAACCACTAGAGTCATTGCATGTGTGTTCTTATACTAAAACCAACATGGATCCACCAGTGGTCATTGCATGTGTGTTCTTTCCACAAACCACACATGGATCAACCACTAGAGTCATTGCATGTGTGTTATTTCCACAAACCACACATGGATCAACCACTATGGTCATTGCATGTGTGTTATTTCCACAAACCACACATGGATCAACCACTAGAGTCATTTCATGTGTGTTCTTATACTAAAACCAACACTAGAATCATTGCATGTGTGTTCTTTTCACAAACCACACATCGATCAAACACTAGAGTCATTGCATGTGTGTTATTTCCACAAACAAACATGGATCAACCACTAGAGTCATTGCATGTGTGTTCTTATACTAAAACCAACATGGATCCACCAGTGGACATTGCATGTGTGTTCTTTCCACAAACCACACATGGATCAACCACTAGAGTCATTGCATGTGTGTTATTTCCACAAACCACACATGGATCAACCACTAGAGTCATTGCATGTGTGTTCTTATACTAAAACCACAAACGAGTACTACAGTCATTGCATGTTTGTTCTTATACTAAAACCACAAATCAGTACTAGAGTCATTGCATGTGTGTTCTTTTCCACAAACCACACATGGATCCACCAGTGGTCATTGCATGCATGTTCTTTCCACAAACAACATATGGATCAACCAGAGTCATTGCATGTCTGTTCTTTCCACAAACCACACATGGATCAACCATTAGAGTCATTGCATGTTTGTTCTTATACTAAAACCACAAACCAACACTAGAGTCATTGCATGTGTGTTCTTTTCCACAAACCACACGTGGATCCACTAGTCGTCTTATTGCATGTGCGTTATTTCCACAAACCACACATGGATCAACCACTAGAGTCATTGCATGTGTGTTCTTTCCACTAACCACATATAGATCAAACACTAGAGTCATTGCATGTGTGTTATTATACTAAAACCAACACTAGAGTCATTGCATGTGTGTTCTTATACTAAAACCAACACTAGAGTCATTGCATGTGTGTTCTTTCCACAGACCACATATGGATCAACCAGAGTCATTGCATGTGTGTTATTTCTACAAACCAAACATGGATCAACCACTAGAGTCATTGCATGCTTGTTCTTATACTAAAACCACAAACCAGCACTAGAGTCATTGCATGTGTGTTCTGTTCCACTAACCACACATGGATCCACCAGTGGTAATTGCATGTGTGTTATTTCCACAAACCACACATGGATCAACCACTAGAGTCATTGCATGTGTGTTCTTTCCACAAACGACATATGGATCAACCACTAGAGTCATTGCATGTGTGTTCTTATTATACTAAAACCAACACTAGAGTCATTGCATGTGTGTTCTTTTCATAAACCACACATGGATCAACCACTAGAGTCATTGCATGTGTGTTATTTCCACAAACAAACATGGATCAACCACTAGAGTCATTGCATGTGTGTTCTTTTCCACAAACCACACATGGATCCACCAGTGGTGATTGCATGTGTGTTCTTTCCACAAACCACACATGGATCAACCACTAGAGTCATTGCATGTGTGTTCTTTCCACAAACCACATATGGATCAACCTGAGTCATTGCATGTGTGTTCTTTCCACAAACCACACATGGATCAACCACTAGAGTCATTGGATGTGTGTTCTTATACTAAAACCACAAACCAGTACTAGAGTAATTGCATGTGTGTTCTTTTCCACAAACCACACATGGATCCACTAGTGGTCATTGCATGTGTGTTCTTTCCACAAACCACACATGGATCAACCAGAGTCATTGCATGTGTGTTGTTTCCACAAACCACACATGGATCAACCACTAGAGTCATTGCATGTGAGTTATTTCCACAAACCACACATGGATCAACCACTAGAGTCATTGCATGTGTGTTCTTTTCCACAAACCACACATGGATCCACCAGTGGTAATTGCATGTGTGTTATTTCCACAAACCACACATGGATCAACCACTAGAGTCATTGCATGTGTGTTCTTTCCACAAACCACATATGGATAAACCACTAGAGTCATTGCATGTGTGTTCTTATTATACTAAAACCAACACTAGAGTCATTGCATGTGTGTTCTTTTCATAAACCACACATGGATCAACCACTAGAGTCATTGCATGTGTGTTATTTCCACAAACAAACATGGATCAACCACTAGAGTCATTGCATGTGTGTTCTTTTCCACAAACCACACACGGATCCACCAGTGGTCATTGCATGCGTGTTCTTTCCACAAACCACACATGGATCAACCACTAGAGTCATAGCATGTGTGTTATTTCCACAAACCACACATGGATAAACCACTAGAGTCATTGCATGTGTGTTCTTTCCACAAACCACACATGGATCAACCACTAGAGTCATTGCATGTGTGTTATTTCCACAAACCACACATGGATCAACCACTAGAGTCATTGCATGTGTGTTCTTATAATAAAACCACAAACCAGTACTACAGTGATTGCATGTTTGTTCTTATACTAAAACCACAAATCAGTACTAGAGTCATTGCATGTGTGTTCTTTTCCACAAACCACACATGGATCCACCAGTGGTCATTGCATGCATGTTCTTTCCACAAACAACATATGGATCAACCAGAGTCATTGCATGTGTGTTCTTTCCACAAACCACACATGGATCAACCACTAGAGTCATTCCATGTTTGTTCTTATACTAAAACCACAAACCAACACTAGAGTCATTGCATGTGTGTTCTTTTCCACAAACCACACGTGGATCCACTAGTCGTCTTATTGCATGTGTGTTATTTCCATAAACCACAGATGGATCAACCACTAGAGTCATTGCATGTGTGTTCTTTCCACAAACCATATATGGATCAAACACTAGAGTCATTGCATGTGTGTTCTTATACTAAAACCACTAGAGTCATTGCATGTGTGTTCTTATACTAAAACCAACACTAGAGTCATTGCATGTGTGTTCTTTTCACAAACCACACATGGATCAACCACTAGAGTCATTGCATGTGTGTTATTTCCACAAACAAACATGGATCAACCACTAGAGCATTGCATGTTTGTTCTTATACTAGAACCAACATGGATCCACCAGTGGTCATTGCATGTGTGTTCTTTCCACAAACCACACATGGATCAACCACTAGAGTCATTGCATGTGTGTTATTTCCACAAACCACACATGGATCAACCACTATGGTCATTGCATGTGTGTTATTTCCACAAACCACACATGGATCAACCACTAGAGTCATTGCATGTGTGTTCTTTCCACTAACCACATATAGATCAAACACTAGAGTCATTGCATGTGTGTTATTATACTAAAACCAACACTAGAGTCATTGCATGTGTGTTCTTTCCACAGACCACATATGGATCAACCAGAGTCATTGCATGTGTGTTATTTCCACAAACCACACATGGATCAACCACTAGAGTCATTGCATGCTTGTTCTTATACTAAAACCACAAACCAGCACTAGAGTCATTGCATGTGTGTTCTGTTCCACTAACCACACATGGATCCACCAGTGGTAATTGCATGTGTGTTATTTCCACAAACCACACATGGATCAACCACTAGAGTCATTGCATGTGTGTTCTTTCCACAAACCACATATGGATAAACCACTAGAGTCATTGCATGTGTGTTCTTATTATACTAAAACCAACACTAGAGTCATTGCATGTGTGTTCTTTTCATAAACCACACATGGATCAACCACTAGAGTCATTGCATGTGTGTTATTTCCACAAACAAACATGGATCAACCACTAGAGTCATTGCATGTGTGTTCTTTTCCACAAACCACACATGGATCCACTAGTGGTCATTGCATGTGTGTTCTTTCCACAAACCACACATCGATCAACCAGAGTCATTGCATGTGTGTTGTTTCCACAAACCACACATGGATCAACCACTAGAGTCATTGCATGTGAGTTATTTCCACAAACCACACATGGATCAACCACTAGAGTCATTGCATGTGTGTTCTTTTCCACAAACCACACATGGATCCACCAGTGGTAATTGCATGTGTGTTATTTCCACAAACCACACATGGATCAACCACTAGAGTCATTGCATGTGTGTTCTTTCCACAAACCACATATGGATAAACCACTAGAGTCATTGCATGTGTGTTCTTATTATACTAAAACCAACACTAGAGTCATTGCATGTGTGTTCTTTTCATAAACCACACATGGATCAACCACTAGAGTCATTGCATGTGTGTTATTTCCACAAACAAACATGGATCAACCACTAGAGTCATTGCATGTGTGTTCTTTTCCACAAACCACACACGGATCCACCAGTGGTCATTGCATGCGTGTTCTTTCCACAAACCACACATGGATCAACCACTAGAGTCATAGCATGTGTGTTATTTCCACAAACCACACATGGATAAACCACTAGAGTCATTGCATGTGTGTTCTTTCCACAAACCACACATGGATCAACCACTAGAGTCATTGCATGTGTGTTATTTCCACAAACCACACATGGATCAACCACTAGAGTCATTGCATGTGTGTTCTTATAATAAAACCACAAACCAGTACTACAGTCATTGCATGTTTGTTCTTATACTAAAACCACAAATCAGTACTAGAGTCATTGCATGTGTGTTCTTTTCCACAAACCACACATGGATCCACCAGTGGTCATTGCATGCATGTTCTTTCCACAAACAACATATGGATCAACCAGAGTCATTGCATGTGTGTTCTTTCCACAAACCACACATGGATCAACCACTAGAGTCATTCCATGTTTGTTCTTATACTAAAACCACAAACCAACACTAGAGTCATTGCATGTGTGTTCTTTTCCACAAACCACACGTGGATCCACTAGTCGTCTTATTGCATGTGTGTTATTTCCATAAACCACAGATGGATCAACCACTAGAGTCATTGCATGTGTGTTCTTTCCACAAACCATATATGGATCAAACACTAGAGTCATTGCATGTGTGTTCTTATACTAAAACCACTAGAGTCATTGCATGTGTGTTCTTATACTAAAACCAACACTAGAGTCATTGCATGTGTGTTCTTTTCACAAACCACACATGGATCAACCACTAGAGTCATTGCATGTGTGTTATTTCCACAAACAAACATGGATCAACCACTAGAGTCATTGCATGTTTGTTCTTATACTAGAACCAACATGGATCCACCAGTGGTCATTGCATGTGTGTTCTTTCCACAAACCACACATGGATCAACCACTAGAGTCATTGCATGTGTGTTATTTCCACAAACCACACATGGATCAACCACTATGGTCATTGCATGTGTGTTATTTCCACAAACCACACATGGATCAACCACTAGAGTCATTGCATGTGTGTTCTTTCCACTAACCACATATAGATCAAACACTAGAGTCATTGCATGTGTGTTATTATACTAAAACCAACACTAGAGTCATTGCATGTGTGTTCTTTCCACAGACCACATATGGATCAACCAGAGTCATTGCATGTGTGTTATTTCCACAAACCACACATGGATCAACCACTAGAGTCATTGCATGCTTGTTCTTATACTAAAACCACAAACCAGCACTAGAGTCATTGCATGTGTGTTCTGTTCCACTAACCACACATGGATCCACCAGTGGTAATTGCATGTGTGTTATTTCCACAAACCACACATGGATCAACCACTAGAGTCATTGCATGTGTGTTCTTTCCACAAACCACATATGGATAAACCACTAGAGTCATTGCATGTGTGTTCTTATTATACTAAAACCAACACTAGAGTCATTGCATGTGTGTTCTTTTCATAAACCACACATGGATCAACCACTAGAGTCATTGCATGTGTGTTATTTCCACAAACAAACATGGATCAACCACTAGAGTCATTGCATGTGTGTTCTTTTCCACAAACCACACACGGATCCACCAGTGGTCATTGCATGCGTGTTCTTTCCACAAACCACACATGGATCAACCACTAGAGTCATAGCATGTGTGTTATTTCCACAAACCACACATGGATAAACCACTAGAGTCATTGCATGTGTGTTCTTTCCACAAACCACACATGGATCAACCACTAGAGTCATTGCATGTGTGTTATTTCCACAAACCACACATGGATCAACCACTAGAGTCATTGCATGTGTGTTCTTATAATAAAACCACAGACCAGTACTACAGTCATTGCATGTTTGTTCTTATACTAAAACCACAAATCAGTACTAGAGTCATTGCATGTGTGTTCTTTTCCACAAACCACACATGGATCCACCAGTGGTCATTGCATGCATGTTCTTTCCACAAACAACATACGGATCAACCAGAGTCATTGCATGTGTGTTCTTTCCACAAACCACACATGGATCAACCACTAGAGTCATTCCATGTTTGTTCTTATACTAAAACCACAAACCAACACTAGAGTCATTGCATGTGTGTTCTTTTCCACAAACCACACGTGGATCCACTAGTCGTCTTATTGCATGTGTGTTATTTCCATAAACCACAGATGGATCAACCACTAGAGTCATTGCATGTGTGTTCTTTCCACAAACCATATATGGATCAAACACTAGAGTCATTGCATGTGTGTTCTTATACTAAAACCACTAGAGTCATTGCATGTGTGTTCTTATACTAAAACCAACACTAGAGTCATTGCATGTGTGTTCTTTTCACAAACCACACATGGATCAACCACTAGAGTCATTGCATGTGTGTTATTTCCACAAACAAACATGGATCAACCACTAGAGTCATTGCATGTTTGTTCTTATACTAGAACCAACATGGATCCACCAGTGGTCATTGCATGTGTGTTCTTTCCACAAACCACACATGGATCAACCACTAGAGTCATTGCATGTGTGTTATTTCCACAAACCACACATGGATCAACCACTATGGTCATTGCATGTGTGTTATTTCCACAAACCACACATGGATCAACCACTAGAGTCATTGCATGTGTGTTCTTTCCACTAACCACATATAGATCAAACACTAGAGTCATTGCATGTGTGTTATTATACTAAAACCAACACTAGAGTCATTGCATGTGTGTTCTTTCCACAGACCACATATGGATCAACCAGAGTCATTGCATGTGTGTTATTTCCACAAACCACACATGGATCAACCACTAGAGTCATTGCATGCTTGTTCTTATACTAAAACCACAAACCAGCACTAGAGTCATTGCATGTGTGTTCTGTTCCACTAACCACACATGGATCCACCAGTGGTAATTGCATGTGTGTTATTTCCACAAACCACACATGGATCAACCACTAGAGTCATTGCATGTGTGTTCTTTCCACAAACCACATATGGATAAACCACTAGAGTCATTGCATGTGTGTTCTTATTATACTAAAACCAACACTAGAGTCATTGCATGTGTGTTCTTTTCATAAACCACACATGGATCAACCACTAGAGTCATTGCATGTGTGTTATTTCCACAAACAAACATGGATCAACCACTAGAGTCATTGCATATGTGTTCTTTTCCACAAACCACACACGGATCCACCAGTGGTCATTGCATGCGTGTTCTTTCCACAAACCACACATGGATCAACCACTAGAGTCATAGCATGTGTGTTATTTCCACAAACCACACATGGATAAACCACTAGAGTCATTGCATGTGTGTTCTTTCCACAAACCACACATGGATCAACCACTAGAATCATTGCATGTGTGTTATTTCCACAAACCACACATGGATCAACCACTAGAGTCATTGCATGTGTGTTCTTATAATAAAACCACAAACCAGTACTACAGTCATTGCATGTTTGTTCTTATACTAAAACCACAAATCAGTACTAGAGTCATTGCATGTGTGTTCTTTTCCACAAACCACACATGGATCCACCAGTGGTCATTGCATGCATGTTCTTTCCACAAACAACATATGGATCAACCAGAGTCATTGCATGTGTGTTCTTTCCACAAACCACACATGGATCAACCACTAGAGTCATTCCATGTTTGTTCTTATACTAAAACCACAAACCAACACTAGAGTCATTGCATGTGTGTTCTTTTCCACAAACCACACGTGGATCCACTAGTCGTCTTATTGCATGTGTGTTATTTCCATAAACCACAGATGGATCAACCACTAGAGTCATTGCATGTGTGTTCTTTCCACAAACCATATATGGATCAAACACTAGAGTCATTGCATGTGTGTTCTTATACTAAAACCAACACTAGAGTCATTGCATGTGTGTTCTTATACTAAAACCAACACTAGAGTCATTGCATGTGTGTTCTTTTCACAAACCACACATGGATCAACCACTAGAGTCATTGCATGTGTGTTATTTCCACAAACAAACATGGATCAACCACTAGAGTCATTGCATGTGTGTTCTTATACTAAAACCAACATGGATCCACCAGTAGTCATTGCATGTGTGTTCTTTCCACAAACCACACATGGATCAACCAGTAGAGTCATTGCATGTGTGTTATTTCCACAAACCACACATGGATCAACCACTATGGTCATTGCATGTGTGTTATTTCCACAAACCACACATGGATCAACCACTAGAGTCATTGCATGTGTGTTCTTTCCACTAACCACATATAGATCAAACACTAGAGTCATTGCATGTGTGTTATTATACTAAAACCAACACTAGAGTCATTGCATGTGTGTTCTTTCCACAGACCACATATGGATCAACCAGAGTCATTGCATGTGTGTTATTTCCACAAACCACACATGGATCAACCACTAGAGTCATTGCATGCTTGTTCTTATACTAAAACCACAAACCAGCACTAGAGTCATTGCATGTGTGTTCTGTTCCACTAACCACACATGGATCCACCAGTGGTAATTGCATGCGTGTTATTTCCACAAACCACACATGGATCAACCACTAGAGTCATTGCATGTGTGTTCTTTCCACAAACCACATATGGATCAACCACTAGAGTCATTGCATGTGTGTTCTTATTATACTAAAACCAACACTAGAGTCATTGCATGTGTGTTCTTTTCATAAACCACACATGGATCAACCACTAGAGTCATTGCATGTGTGTTATTTCCACAAACAAACATGGATCAACCACTAGAGTCATTGCATGTGTGTTCTTTTCCACAAACCACACATGGATCCACCAGTGGTCATTGCATGTGTGTTCTTTCCACAAACCACACATGGATCAACCACTAGAGTCATTGCATGTGTGTTCTTTCCACAAACCACATATGGATCAACCTGAGTCATTGCATGTGTGTTCTTTCCACAAACCACACATGGATCAACCACTAGAGTCATTGGATGTGTGTTCTTATACTAAAACCACAAACCAGTACTAGACTAATTGCATGTGTGTTCTTTTCCACAAACCACACATGGATCCACTAGTGGTCATTGCATGTGTGTTCTTTCCACAAACCACACATGGATCAACCAGAGTCATTGCATGTGTGTTGTTTCCACAAACCACACATGGATCAACCACTAGAGTCATTGCATGTGAGTTATTTCCACAAACCACACATGGATCAACCACTAGAGTCATTCCATGTGTGTTCTTTTCCACAAACCACACATGGATCCACCAGTGGTAATTGCATGTGTGTTATTTCCACAAACCACACATGGATCAACCACTAGAGTCATTGCATGTGTGTTCTTTCCACAAACCACATATGGATAAACCAGTAGAGTCATTGCATGTGTGTTCTTATTATATTAAAACCAACACTAGAGTCATTGCATGTGTGTTCTTTTCATAAACCACACATGGATCAACCACTAGAGTCATTGCATGTGTGTTATTTCCACAAACAAACATGGATCAACCACTAGAGTCATTGCATGTGTGTTCTTTTCCACAAACCACACACGGATCCACCAGTGGTCATTGCATGCGTGTTCTTTCCACAAACCACACATGGATCAACCACTAGAGTCATAGCATGTGTTTTATTTCCACAAACCACACATGGATAAACCACTAGAGTCATTGCATGTGTGTTCTTTCCACAAACCACACATGGATCAACCACTAGAGTCATTGCATGTGTGTTATTTCCACAAACCACACATGGATCAACCACTAGAGTCATTGCATGTGTGTTCTTATAATAAAACCACAAACCAGTACTACATTCATTGCATGTTTGTTCTTATACTAAAACCACAAATCAGTACTAGAGTCATTGCATGTGTGTTCTTTTCCACAAACCACACATGGATCCACCAGTGGTCATTGCATGCATGTTCTTTCCACAAACAACATATGGATCAACCAGAGTCATTGCATGTGTGTTCTTTCCACAAACCACACATGGATCAACCACTAGAGTCATTGCATGTTTGTTCTTATACTAAAACCACAAACCAACACTAGAGTCATTGCATGTGTGTTCTTTTCCACAAACCACACGTGGATCCACTAGTCGTCTTATTGCATGTGTGTTATTTCCATAAACCACACATGGATCAACCACTAGAGTCATTGCATGTGTGTTCTTTCCACAAACCATATATGGATCAAACACTAGAGTCATTGCATGTGTGTTCTTATACTAAAACCAACACTAGAGTCATTGCATGTGTGTTCCTATACTAAAACCAACACTAGAGTCATTGCATGTGTGTTCTTTTCACAAACCACACATGGATCAACCACTAGAGTCATTGCATGTGTGTTATTTCCACAAACAAACATGGATCAACCACTAGAGTCATTGCATGTGTGTTCTTATACTAAAACCAACATGGATCCACCAGTGGTCATTGCATGTGTGTTCTTTCCACAAACCACACATGGATCAACCACTAGAGTCATTGCATGTGTGTTATTTCCACAAACCACACATGGATCAACCACTATGGTCATTGCATGTGTGTTATTTCCACAAACCACACATGGATCAACCACTAGAGTCATTTCATGTGTGTTCTTATACTAAAACCAACACTAGAATCATTGCATGTGTGTTCTTTTCACAAACCACACATCGATCAAACACTAGAGTCATTGCATGTGTGTTATTTCCACAAACAAACATGGATCAACCACTAGAGTCATTGCATGTGTGTTCTTATACTAAAACCAACATGGATCCACCAGTGGACATTGCATGTGTGTTCTTTCCACAAACCACACATGGATCAACCACTAGAGTCATTGCATGTGTGTTATTTCCACAAACCACACATGGATCAACCACTAGAGTCATTGCATGTGTGTTCTTATACTAAAACCACAAACCAGTACTACAGTCATTGCATGTTTGTTCTTATACTAAAACCACAAATCAGTACTAGATTCATTACATGTGTGTTCTTTTCCACAAACCACACATGGATCCACCAGTGGTCATTGCATGCATGTTCTTTCCACAAACAACATATGGATCAACCAGAGTCATTGCATGTGTGTTCTTTCCACAAACCACACATGGATCAACCACTAGAGTCATTGCATGTTTGTTCTTATACTAAAACCACAAACCAACACTAGATTCATTGCACGTGTGTTCTTTTCCACAAACCACACGTGGATCCACTAGTCGTCTTATTGCATGTGTGCTATTTCCACAAACCACACATGGATCAACCACTAGAGTCATTCCATGTTTGTTCTTATACTAAAACCACAAACCAACACTAGAGTCATTGCATGTGTGTTCTTTTCCACAAACCACACGTGGATCCACTAGTCGTCTTATTGCATGTGTGTTATTTCCATAAACCACAGATGGATCAACCACTAGAGTCATTGCATGTGTGTTCTTTCCACAAACCATATATGGATCAAACACTAGAGTCATTGCATGTGTGTTCTTATACTAAAACCACTAGAGTCATTGCATGTGTGTTCTTATACTAAAACCAACACTAGAGTCATTGCATGTGTGTTCTTTTCACAAACCACACATGGATCAACCACTAGAGTCATTGCATGTGTGTTATTTCCACAAACAAACATGGATCAACCACTAGAGTCATTGCATGTTTGTTCTTATACTAAAACCAACATGGATCCACCAGTGGTCATTGCATGTGTGTTCTTTCCACAAACCACACATGGATCAACCACTAGAGTCATTGCATGTGTGTTATTTCCACAAACCACACATGGATCAACCACTATGGTCATTGCATGTGTGTTATTTCCACAAACCACACATGGATCAACCACTAGAGTCATTGCATGTGTGTTCTTTCCACTAACCACATATAGATCAAACACTAGAGTCATTGCATGTGTGTTATTATACTAAAACCAACACTAGAGTCATTGCATGTGTGTTCTTTCCACAGACCACATATGGATCAACCAGAGTCATTGCATGTGTGTTATTTCCACAAACCACACATGGATCAACCACTAGAGTCATTGCATGCTTGTTCTTATACTAAAACCACAAACCAGCACTAGAGTCATTGCATGTGTGTTCTGTTCCACTAACCACACATGGATCCACCAGTGGTAATTGCATGTGTGTTATTTCCACAAACCACACATGGATCAACCACTAGAGTCATTGCATGTGTGTTCTTTCCACAAACCACATATGGATAAACCACTAGAGTCATTGCATGTGTGTTCTTATTATACTAAAACCAACACTAGAGTCATTGCATGTGTGTTCTTTTCATAAACCACACATGGATCAACCACTAGAGTCATTGCATGTGTGTTATTTCCACAAACAAACATGGATCAACCACTAGAGTCATTGCATGTGTGTTCTTTTCCACAAACCACACACGGATCCACCAGTGGTCATTGCATGCGTGTTCTTTCCACAAACCACACATGGATCAACCACTAGAGTCATAGCATGTGTGTTATTTCCACAAACCACACATGGATAAACCACTAGAGTCATTGCATGTGTGTTCTTTCCACAAACCACACATGGATCAACCACTAGAGTCATTGCATGTGTGTTATTTCCACAAACCACACATGGATCAACCACTAGAGTCATTGCATGTGTGTTCTTATAATAAAACCACAAACCAGTACTACAGTCATTGCATGTTTGTTCTTATACTAAAACGACAAATCAGTACTAGAGTCATTGCATGTGTGTTCTTTTCCACAAACCACACATGGATCCACCAGTGGTCATTGCATGCATGTTCTTTCCACAAACAACATATGGATCAACCAGAGTCATTGCATGTGTGTTCTTTCCACAAACCACACATGGATCAACCACTAGAGTCATTCCATGTTTGTTCTTATACTAAAACCACAAACCAACACTAGAGTCATTGCATGTGTGTTCTTTTCCACAAACCACACGTGGATCCACTAGTCGTTTTATTGCATGTGTGTTATTTCCATAAACCACAGATGGATCAACCACTAGAGTCATTGCATGTGTGTTCTTTCCACAAACCATATATGGATCAAACACTAGAGTCATTGCATGTGTGTTCTTATACTAAAACCAACACTAGAGTCATTGCATGTGTGTTCTTATACTAAAACTAACACTAGAGTCATTGCATGTGTGTTCTTTTCACAAACCACACATGGATCAACCACTAGAGTCATTGCATGTGTGTTATTTCCACAAACAAACATGGATCAACCACTAGAGTCATTGCATGTGTGTTCTTATACTAAAACCAACATGGATCCACCAGTGGTCATTGCATGTGTGTTCTTTCCACAAACCACACATGGATCAACCACTAGAGTCATTGCATGTGTGTTATTTCCACAAACCACACATGGATCAACCACTATGGTCATTGCATGTGTGTTATTTCCACAAACCACACATGGATCAACAACTAGAGTCATTGCATGTGTGTTCTTTCCACTAACCACATATAGATCAAACACTAGAGTCATTGCATGTGTGTTATTATACTAAAACCAACACTAGAGTCATTGCATGTGTGTTCTTTCCACAGACCACATATGGATCAACCAGAGTCATTGCATGTGTGTTATTTCCACAAACCACACATGGATCAACCACTAGAGTCATTGCATGCTTGTTCTTATACTAAAACCACAAACCAGCACTAGAGTCATTGCATGTGTGTTCTGTTCCACTAACCACACATGGATCCACCAGTGGTAATTGCATGTGTGTTATTTCCACAAACCACACATGGATCAACCACTAGAGTCATTGCATGTGTGTTCTTTCCACAAACCACATATGGATCAACCACTAGAGTCATTGCATGTGTGTTCTTATTATACTAAAACCAACACTAGAGTCATTGCATGTGTGTTCTTTTCATAAACCACACATGGATCAACCACTAGAGTCATTGCATGTGTGTTATTTCCACAAACAAACATGGATCAACCACTAGAGTCATTGCATGTGTGTTCTTTTCCACAAACCACACATGGATCCACCAGTGGTCATTGCATGTGTGTTCTTTCCACAAACCACACATGGATCAACCACTAGAGTCATTGCATGTGTGTTCTTTCCACAAACCACATATGGATCAACCTGAGTCATTGCATGTGTGTTCTTTCCACAAACCACACATGGATCAACCACTAGAGTCATTGGATGTGTGTTCTTATACTAAAACCACAAACCAGTACTAGAGTAATTGCATGTGTGTTCTTTTCCACAAACCACACATGGATCCACTAGTGGTCATTGCATGTGTGTTCTTTCCACAAACCACACATGGATCAACCAGAGTCATTGCATGTGTGTTGTTTCCACAAACCACACATGGATCAACCACTAGAGTCATTGCATGTGAGTTATTTCCACAAACCACACATGGATCAACCACTAGAGTCATTCCATGTGTGTTCTTTTCCACAAACCACACATGGATCCACCAGTGGTAATTGCATGTGTGTTATTTCCACAAACCACACATGGATCAACCACTAGAGTCATTGCATGTGTGTTCTTTCCACAAACCACATATGGATAAACCAGTAGAGTCATTGCATGTGTGTTCTTATTATACTAAAACCAACACTAGAGTCATTGCATGTGTGTTCTTTTCATAAACCACACATGGATCAACCACTAGAGTCATTGCATGTGTGTTATTTCCACAAACAAACATGGATCAACCACTAGAGTCATTGCATGTGTGTTCTTTTCCACAAACCACACACGGATCCACCAGTGGTCATTGCATGCGTGTTCTTTCCACAAACCACACATGGATCAACCACTAGAGTCATAGCATGTGTGTTATTTCCACAAACCACACATGGATAAACCACTAGAGTCATTACATGTGTGTTCTTTCCACAAACCACACATGGATCAACCACTAGAGTCATTGCATGTGTGTTATTTCCACAAACCACACATGGATCAACCACTAGAGTCATTGCATGTGTGTTCTTATAATAAAACCACAAACCAGTACTACATTCATTGCATGTTTGTTCTTATACTAAAACCACAAATCAGTACTAGAGTCATTGCATGTGTGTTCTTTTCCACAAACCACACATGGATCCACCAGTGGTCATTGCATGCATGTTCTTTCCACAAACAACATATGGATCAACCAGAGTCATTGCATGTGTGTTCTTTCCACAAACCACACATGGATCAACCACTAGAGTCATTGCATGTTTGTTCTTATACTAAAACCACAAACCAACACTAGAGTCATTGCATGTGTGTTCTTTTCCACAAACCACACGTGGATCCACTAGTCGTCTTATTGCATGTGTGTTATTTCCATAAACCACACATGGATCAACCACTAGAGTCATTGAATGTGTGTTCTTTCCACAAACCATATATGGATCAAACACTAGAGTCATTGCATGTGTGTTCTTATACTAAAACCAACACTAGAGTCATTGCATGTGTGTTCTTATACTAAAACCAACACTAGAGTCATTGCATGTGTGTTCTTTTCACAAACCACACATGGATCAACCACTAGAGTCATTGCATGTGTGTTATTTCCACAAACAAACATGGATAAACCACTAGAGTCATTGCATGTGTGTTCTTATACTAAAACCAACATGGATCCACCAGTGGTCATTGCATGTGTGTTCTTTCCACAAACCACACATGGATCAACCACTAGAGTCATTGCATGTGTGTTATTTCCACAAACCACACATGGATCAACCACTATGGTCATTGCATGTGTGTTATTTCCACAAACCACACATGGATCAACCACTAGAGTCATTTCATGTGTGTTCTTATACTAAAACCAACACTAGAATCATTGCATGTGTGTTCTTTTCACAAACCACACATCGATGAAACACTAGAGTCATTGCATGTGTGTTATTTCCACAAACAAACATGGATCAACCACTAGAGTCATTGCATGTGTGTTCTTATACTAAAACCAACATGGATCCACCAGTGGACATTGCATGTGTGTTCTTTCCACAAACCACACATGGATCAACCACTAGAGTCATTGCATGTGTGTTATTTCCACAAACCACACATGGATCAACCACTAGAGTCATTGCATGTGTGTTCTTATACTAAAACCACAAACCAGTACTACAGTCATTGCATGTTTGTTCTTATACTAAAACCACAAATCAGTACTAGATTCATTACATGTGTGTTCTTTTCCACAAACCACACATGGATCCACCAGTGGTCATTGCATGCATGTTCTTTCCACAAACAACATATGGATCAACCAGAGTCATTGCATGTGTGTTCTTTCCACAAACCACACATGGATCAACCACTAGAGTCATTGCAGGTTTGTTCTTATACTAAAACCACAAACCAACACTAGATTCATTGCACGTGTGTTCTTTTCCACAAACCACACGTGGATCCACTAGTCGTCTTATTGCATGTGTGCTATTTCCACAAACCACACATGGATCAACCACTAGAGTCATTGCATGTGTGTTCTTTCCACAAACCACATATGGATCAAACACTAGAGTCATTGCATGTGTGTTCTTATACTAAAACCAACACTAGAGTCATTGCATGTGTGTTCTTATACTAAAACCAACACTAGAGTCATTGCATGTGTGTTCTTTTCACAAACCACACATGGATCAACCACTAGAGTCATTGCATGTGTGTTATTTCCACAAACAAACATGGATCAACCACTAGAGTCATTGCATGTGTGTTCTTATACTAAAACCAACATGGATCCACCAGTGGTCATTGCATGTGTGTTCTTTCCACAAACCACACATGGATCAACCACTAGAGTCATTGCATGTATGTTATTTCCACAAACCACCACTAGTGTCATTGCATGTGTGTTATTTCCACAAACCACACATGGATCAACCACTAGAATCATTTCATGTGTGTTCTTATACTAAAACCAACACTAGAATCATTGCATGTGTGTTCTTTTCACAAACCACACATCGATCAACCACTAGAGTCATTGCATGTGTGTTATTTCCACAAACCACACATGGATAAACCACTAGAGTCATTGCATGTGTGTTCTTTCCACAAACCACACATGGATCAACCACTAGAGTCATTGCATGTGTGTTATTTCCACAAACCACACATGGATCAACCACTAGAGTCATTGCATGTGTGTTCTTATAATAAAACCACAAACCAGTACTACATTCATTGCATGTTTGTTCTTATACTAAAACCACAAATCAGTACTAGAGTCATTGCATGTGTGTTCTTTTCCACAAACCACACATGGATCCACCAGTGGTCATTGCATGCATGTTCTTTCCACAAACAACATATGGATCAGCCAGAGTCATTGCATGTGTGTTCTTTCCACAAACCACACATGGATCAACCACTAGAGTCATTGCATGTTTGTTCTTATACTAAAACCACAAACCAACACTAGAGTCATTGCATGTGTGTTCTTTTCCACAAACCACATGTGGATCCACTAGTCGTCTTATTGCATGTGTGTTATTTCCACAAACCACACATGGATCAACCACTAGAGTCATTGCATGTGTGTTCTTTCCACAAACCACATATGGATAAAACACTAGAGTCATTGCATGTGTGTTCTTATACTAAAACCAACACTAGAGTCATTGCATGTGTGTTCTTATACTAAAACCAACACTAGAGTCATTGCATGTGTGTTCTTTTCACAAAACACACATGGTTCAACCACTAGAGTCATTGCATGTGTGTTATTTCCACAAACAAACATGGATCAACCACTAGAGTCATTGCATGTGTGTTCTTATACTAAAACCAACATGGATCCACCAGTGGTCATTGCATGTGTGTTCTTTCCACAAACCACACATGGATCAACCACAAGAGTCATTGCATGTGTGTTATTTCCACAAACCACACATGGATCAACCACTAGAGTCATTGCATGTGTGTTATTTTCACAAACCACACATGGATCAACCACTAGAGTCATTGCATGTGTGTTCTTATACTAAAACCAACACTAGAGTCATTGCATGTGTGTTCTTTTCACAAACCACACATGGATCAACCACTAGAGTCATTGCATGTGTGTTATTTCCACAAACAAACATGGATCAACCACTAGAGTCATTGCATATATGTTCTTTTCCACAAACCACACATGGATCCACTAGTGGTCATTGCATGTGTGTTCTTTCCATAAACCACATATGGATCAACCAGAGTCATTGCATCTCTGTTCTTTCCACAAACCACACATGGATCAACCACTAGAGTAATTGCATGTTTGTTCTTATACTAAAACCACAAACCAGCACTAGAGTCATTTCATGTGTGTTATTTTCCACAAACCACACATGGATCCACCAGTCGTCTTATTGCATGTGTGTTCTTTCCACAAACCACATATGGAACAACCAGAGTCATTGCATGTGTGTTCTTTCCACAAACCACACATGTGGACCCACTAGAGTCATTGCATGTGTGTTATTTCCATAAACCACACATGGATCAACCACTAGAGTCATTGCATGTGTGTTCTTACACTAAAACAACAAACCAGTACTAGAATCACTGCATGTGTGTGCTTATACTAAAACCACAAACCAGTACTAGAGTCATTGCATGTGTGTTCTTTTCCACAAACCACACATGGATCCACCAGTGGTCATTGCATGTGTGTTCTTTCCACAAACCACACATGGATCAACCACTAGAGTCATTGCATGTATGTTATTTCCACAAACCACCACTAGTGGCATTGCATGTGTGTTATTTCCACAAACCACACATGGATCAACCACTAGAATCATTTCATGTGTGTTCTTATACTAAAACCAACACTAGAATCATTGCATGTGTGTTCTTTTCACAAACCACACATCGATCAACCACTAGAGTCATTGCATGTGTGTTATTTCCACAAACAAACATGGATCAACCACTAGAGTCATTGCATGTGTGTTCTTATACTAAAACCAACATGGATCCACCAGTGGACATTGCATGTGTGTTCTTTCCACAAACCACACATGGATCAACCACTAGAGTCATTGCATGTGTGTTATTTCCACAAACCACACATGGATCAACCACTAGAGTCATTGCATGTGTGTTCTTATACTAAAGCCACAAACCAGTACTACAGTCATTGCATGTTTGTTCTTATACTAAAACCACAAATCAGTACTAGAGTCATTGCATGTGTGTTCTTTTCCACAAACCACACATGGATCCACCAGTGGTCATTGCATGCATGTTCTTTCCACAAACAACATATGGATCAGCCAGAGTCATTGCATGTGTGTTCTTTCCACAAACCACACATGGATCAACCACTAGAGTCATTGCATGTTTGTTCTTATACTAAAACCACAAACCAACACTAGAGTCATTGCATGTGTGTTCTTTTCCACAAACCACATGTGGATCCACTAGTCGTCTTATTGCATGTGTGTTATTTCCACAAACCACACATGGATCAACCACTAGAGTCATTGCATGTGTGTTCTTTCCACAAACCACATATGGATAAAACACTAGAGTCATTGCATGTGTGTTCTTATACTAAAACCAACACTAGAGTCATTGCATGTGTGTTCTTATACTAAAACCAACACTAGAGTCATTGCATGTGTGTTCTTTTCACAAAACACACATGGTTCAACCACTAGAGTCATTGCATGTGTGTTATTTCCACAAACAAACATGGATCAACCACTAGAGTCATTGCATGTGTGTTCTTATACTAAAACCAACATGGATCCACCAGTGGTCATTGCATGTGTGTTCTTTCCACAAACCACACATGGATCAACCACAAGAGTCATTGCATGTGTGTTATTTCCACAAACCACACATGGATCAACCACTAGAGTCATTGCATGTGTGTTATTTTCACAAACCACACATGGATCAACCACTAGAGTCATTGCATGTGTGTTCTTATACTAAAACCAACACTAGAGTCATTGCATGTGTGTTCTTTTCACAAACCACACATGGATCAACCACTAGAGTCATTGCATGTGTGTTATTTCCACAAACAAACATGGATCAACCACTAGAGTCATTGCATATATGTTCTTTTCCACAAACCACACATGGATCCACTAGTGGTCATTGCATGTGTGTTCTTTCCATAAACCACATATGGATCAACCAGAGTCATTGCATCTCTGTTCTTTCCACAAACCACACATGGATCAACCACTAGAGTAATTGCATGTTTGTTCTTATACTAAAACCACAAACCTGCACTAGAGTCATTTCATGTGTGTTATTTTCCACAAACCACACATGGATCCACCAGTCGTCTTATTGCATGTGTGTTCTTTCCACAAACCACATATGGAACAACCAGAGTCATTGCATGTGTGTTCTTTCCACAAACCACACATGTGGACCCACTAGAGTCATTGCATGTGTGTTATTTCCATAAACCACACATGGATCAACCACTAGAGTCATTGCATGTGTGTTCTTACACTAAAACAACAAACCAGTACTAGAATCACTGCATGTGTGTGCTTATACTAAAACCACAAACCAGTACTAGAGTCATTGCATGTGTGTTCTTTTCCACAAACCACACATGGATCCACCAGTGGTCATTGCATGTGTGTTCTTTCCACAAACCACATATGGATCAACCAGAGTCATTGCATGTGTGTTCTTTCCACAAACCACACATGGATCAACCACTAGAGTCATTGCATGTTTGTTCTTATACTAAAACCACAAACCAGCACTAGAGTCATTGCATGTGTGTTCTTTTCCACAAACCACACATGGATCCACCAGTGGTAATTGCATGTGTGTTATTTCCACAAACCACACATGGATCAACCACTAGAGTCATTGCATGTGTGTTCTTTCCACAAACCACATATGGATCAACCACTAGAGTCATTGCATGTGTGTTCTTATTATACTAAAACCAACACTAGAGTCATTGCATGTGTGTTCTTTTCATAAACCACACATGGATCAACCACTAGAGTCATTGCATGTGTGTTATTTCCACAAACAAACATGGATCAACCACTAGAGTCATTGCATGTGTGTTCTTTTCCACAAACCACACATGGATCCACCAGTGGTCATTGCATGTGTTTTCTTTCCACAAACCACACATGGATCAACCACTAGAGTCATTGCATGTGTGTTATTTACACAAACCACACATGGATAAACCACTAGATTCATTGCATGTGTGTTCTTTCCACAAACCACATATGGATCAACCAAAGTCATTGCATGTGTGTTCTTTCCACAAACCACACATGGATCAACCACTAGAGTCATTGCATGTGTGTTCTTATACTAAAACCACAAACCAGTACTAGCGTAATTGCATGTGTGTTCTTTTCCACAAACCACACATGGATCCAGTCGTGGTCATTGCATGTGTGTTCTTTCCACAAACCACACATGGATCAACCAGAGTCATTGCATGTGTGTTCTTTCCACAAATCACACATGGATCAACCACTAGAGTCATTGCATGTGTGTTATTTCCACAAACCACACATGGATCAACCACTAGAGTCATTGCATGTGTGTTCTTTTCCACAAACCACACATGGATCCACCAGTCGTAATTGCATGTGTGTTAATTCCACAAGCCACACATGGATCAACCACTAGAGTCATTGCATGTGTGTTCTTTCTACAAACCACATATGGATCAACCACTAGAGTCATTGCATGTGTGTTCTTATTATACTAAAACCAACACTAGAGTCATTGCATGTGTGTTCTTTTCATAAACCACACATGGATCAACCACTAGAGTCATTGCATGTGTGTTATTTCCACAAACCACACATGGATCAACCACTAGAGTCATTGCATGTGTGTTCTTTTCCACAAACCACACATGGATCCACCAGTGGTCATTGCATGTGTGTTCTTTCCACAAACCACACATGGATCAACCACTAGAGTCATTGCATGTGTGTTATTTCCACAAACCACACATGGATAAACCACTAGAGTCATTGCATGTGTGTTCTTTCCACAAACCACATCTGGATCAACCAGAGTCATTGCATGTGTTTTATTTCCACAAACCACACATGGATCAACCACTAGAGTCATTGCATGTTTGTTCTTATACTAAAACCACAAACCAACACTAGAGTCATTGCATGTGTGTTCTTTTCCACAAACCACATGTGGATCCACTAGTCGTCTTATTGCATGTGTGTTATTTCCACAAACCACACATGGATCAACCACTAGAGTCATTGCATGTGTGTTCTTTCCACAAACCACATATGGATCAAACACTAGAGTCATTGCATGTGTGTTCTTAAACTAAAACCAACACTAGAGTCATTGCATGTGTGTTCTTATACTAAAACCAACACTAGAGTCATTGCATGTGTGTTCTTTTCACAAACCACACATGGATCAACCACTAGAGTCATTGCATGTGTGTTATTTCCACAAACAAACATGGATCAACCACTAGAGTCATTGCATGTGTGTTCTTATACTAAAACCAACATGGATCCACAAGTGGTCATTGCATGTGTGTTCTTTCCATAAACCACACATGGATCAACCACTAGAGTCATTGCATGTGTGTTCTTTTCCACAAACCACACATGGATCAACCACTAGAGTCATTGCATGTGTGTTATTTCCACAAACCACACATGGATCAACCACTAGAGTCATTGCATGTGTGTTCTTATACTAAAACCACAAACCAGTACTACAGTCATTGCATGTTTGTTCTTATACTAAAACCACAAATCAGTACTAGAGTCATTGCATGTGTGTTCTTTTCCACAAACCACACATGGATCCACCAGTGGTCATTGCATGCATGTTCTTTCCACAAACAACATATGGATCAACCAGTGTCATTGCATGTGTGTTCTTTCCACAAACCACACATGGATCAACCATTAGAGTCATTGCATGTTTGTTCTTATACTAAAACCACAAACCAACACTAAAGTAATTGCATGTGTGTTCTTTTCCACAAACCACACGTGGATCCACTAGTCGTCTTATTGCATGTGTGTTATTTCCACAAACCACACATGGATCAACCACTAGAGTCATTGCATGTGTGTTCTTTCCACAAACCACATATGGATCAAACACTAGAGTCATTGCATGTGTGTTCTTATACTAAAACCAACACTAGAGTCATTGCATGTGTGTTCTTATACTAAAACCAACACTAGAGTCATTGCATGTGTGTTCTTTTCACAAACCACACATGGATCAACCACTAGAGTCATTGCATGTGTGTTATTTCCACAAACAAAAATGGATCAACCACTAGAGTCATTGCATGTGTGTTCTTATACTAAAACCAACATGGATCCACCAGTGGTCATTGCATGTGTGTTCTTTCCACAAACCACACATGGATCAACCACTAGAGTCATTGCATGTGTGTTATTTCCACAAACCACACATGGATCAACCACTAGAGTCATTGCATGTGTGTTATTTCCACAAACCACACATGGATCAACCACTAGAGTCATTTCATGTGTGTTCTTATACTAAAACCAACACTAGAGTCATTGCTTGTGTGTTCTTTTCACAAACCACACATCGATCAACCACTACAGTCATTGCATGTGTGTTATTTCCACAAACAAACATGGATCAACCACTAGAGTCACTGCATGTGTGTTCTTATACTAAAACCAACATGGATCCACCAGTGGACATTGCATGTGTGTTCTTTCCACAAACCACACATAGATCAACCACTAGAGTCATTGCATGTGTGTTATTTCCACAAACCACACATGGATCAACCACTAGAGTCATTGCATGTGTGTTCTTATACTAAAACCACAAAACAGTACTACAGTCATTGCATGTTTGTTCTTATACTAAAACCACAAATCAGTACTAGAGTCATTGCATGTGTGTTCTTTTCCACAAACCACACATGGATCCACCAGTGGTCATTGCATGCATGTTCTTTCCACAAACAACATATGGATCAACCAGAGTCATTGCATGTGTGTTCTTTCCACAAACCACACATGGATCAACAACTAGTCATTGCATGTTTGTTCTTATACTAAAACCACAAACCAACACTAGAGTCATTGCATGTGTGTTCTTTTCCACAAACCACACGTGGATCCACTGGTCGTCTTATTGCATGTGTGTTATTTCCACAAACCACACATGGATCAACCACTAGAGTCATTGCATGTGTGTTCTTTCCACAGACCACATATGGATCAAACACTAGAGTCATTGCATGTGTGTTCTTATACTAAAACCAACACTAGAGTCATTGCATGTTTGTTCTTATACTAAAACCAACACTAGAGTCATTGCATGTGTGTTCTTTTCATAAACCACACATGGATCAACCACTAGAGTCATTGCATGTGTGTTATTTCCACAAACAAACATGGATCAACCACTAGAGTCATTGCATGTGTGTTCTTATACTAAAACCAACATGGATCCACCAGTGGTCATTGCATGTGTGTTCTTTCCACAAACCACACATGGATCAACCACTAGAGTCATTGCATGTGTGTTATTTCCACAAACCACACATGGATCAACCACTAGAGTCATTGCATGTGTGTTCTTATACTAAAACCACAAACCAGTACTACAGTCATTGCATGTTTGTTCTTATACTAAAACCACAAATCAGTACTAGATTCATTACATGTGTGTTCTTTTCCACAAACCACACATGGATCCACCAGTGGTCATTGCATGCATGTTCTTTCCACAAACAACATATGGATCAACCAGAGTCATTGCATGTGTGTTCTTTCCACAAACCACACATGGATCAACCATTAGAGTCATTGCATGTTTGTTCTTATACTAAAACCACAAACCAACACTAGAGTCATTGCATGTGTGTTCTTTTCCACAAACCACACGTGGATCCACTAGTCGTCTTATTGCATGTGTGTTATTTCCACAAACCACACATGGATCAACCACTAGAGTCATTGCATGTGTGTTCTTTCCATAAACCACATATGGATCAAACACTAGAGTCATTGCATGTGTGTTCTTATACTAAAATCAACACTAGAGTCATTGCATGTGTGTTCTTATACTAAAACCAACACTAGAGTCATTGCATGTGTGTTCTTTTCACAAACCACACATGGATCAACCACTAGAGTCATTGCATGTGTGTTATTTCCACAAACAAACATGGATCAACCACTAGAGTCATTGCATGTGTGTTCTTATACTAAAACCAACATGGATCCACTAGTGGTCATTGCATGTGTGTTCTTTCCACAAACCACACATGGATCAACCACTAGAGTCATTGCATGTGTGTTATTTCCACAAACCACACATGGATCAACCACTAGAGTCATTGCATGTGTGTTATTTCCACAAACCACACATGGATCAACCACTAGAGTCATTTCATGTGTGTTCTTATACTAAAACCAACACTAGAGTCATTTCTTGTGTGTTCTTTTCACAAACCACACATCGATCAACCACTAGAGTCATTGCATGTGTGTTATTTCCACAAACAAACATGGATCAACCACTAGAGTCACTGCATGTGTGTTCTTATACTAAAACCAACATGGATCCACCAGTGGACATTGCATGTGTGTTCTTTCCACAAACCACACATAGATCAACCACTAGAGTCATTGCATGTGTGTTATTTCCACAAACCAGACATGGATCAACCACTAGAGTCATTGCATGTGTGTTCTTATACTAAAACCACAAACCAGTACTACCGTCATTGCATGTTTGTTCTTATACTAAAACCACAAATTAGTACTAGAGTCATTGCATGTGTGTTCTTTTCCACAAACCACACATGGATCCACCAGTGGTCATTGCATTCATGTTCTTTCCACAAACAACATATGGATCAACCAGAGTCATTGCATGTGTGTTCTTTCCACAAACCACACATGGATCAACAACTAGTCATTGCATGTTTGTTCTTATACTAAAACCACAAACCAACACTAGAGTCATTGCATGTGTGTTCTTTTCCACAAACCACACGTGGATCCACTAGTCGTCTTATTGCATGTGTGTTATTTCCACAAACCACACATGGATCAACCACTAGAGTCATTGCATGTGTGTTCTTTTCACAGACCACATATGGATCAAACACTAGAGTCATTGCATGTGTGTTCTTATACTAAAACCAACACTAGAGTCATTGCATGTTTGTTCTTATACTAAAACCAACACTAGAGTCATTGCATGTGTGTTCTTTTCACAAACCACACATGGATCAACCACTAGAGTCATTGCATGTGTGTTATTTCAACAAACAAACATGGATCAACCACTAGAGTCATTGCATGTGTGTTCTTATACTAAAACCAACATGGATCCACCAGTGGTCATTGCACGTGTGTTCTTTCCATAAACTACACATGGATCAACCACTAGAGTCATTGCATGTGTGTTATTTCCACAAACCACACATGGATCAACCACTAGAGTCATTGCATGTGTGTTATTTCCACAAACCACACATGGATCAACCACTAGAGTCATTGCACGTGTGTTCTTATACTAAAACCAACACTAGAGTCATTGCATGTGTGTTCTTTTCACAAACCACACGTGGATCAACCACTAGAGTCATTGCATGTGTGTTATTTCCACAAACAAACATGGATCAACCACTAGAGTCATTGCATATGTGTTCTTTTCCACAAACCACACATGGATCCACTAGTGGTCATTGCATGTGTGTTCTTTCCACAAACCACATATGGATCAACCAGAGTCATTGCATTCTGTTCTTTCCACAAACCACACATGGATCAACCACTAGAGTAATTTCATGTTTGTTCTTATACTAAAACCACAAACCAGCACTAGAGTCATTGCATGTGTGTTATTTTCCACAAACCACACATGGATCCACCAGTCGTCTTATTGCATGTGTGTTCTGTCCACAAACCACATATGGAACAACCAGAGTCATTGCATGTGTGTTCTT
Source organism: Avena sativa (assembly GCA_916181665.1). Classification (NCBI taxonomy): domain Eukaryota; kingdom Viridiplantae; phylum Streptophyta; class Magnoliopsida; order Poales; family Poaceae; genus Avena; species Avena sativa. Next base: position 261,214,349 of record OV702291.1, read on the forward strand.
TCCACAAACCACACATGTGGACCCACTAGAGTCATTGCATGTGTGTTATTTCCATAAACTACACATGGATCAACCACTAGAGTCATTGCATGTGTGTTCTTATACTAAAACCACAAACCAGTACTAGAGTCACTGCATGTGTGTGCTTATACTAAAACCACAAACTAGTACTAGAGTCATTGCATGTATGTTCTTTTCCACAAACCACACATTGATCCACCAGTGGTCATTGCATGTGTGTTCTTTCCACAAACCACATATGGATCAACCAGAGTCATTGCATGTGTGTTCTTTCCACAAACCACACATGGATCAACCACTAGAGTAATTGCATGTTTGTTCTTATACTAAAACCACAAACCAGCACTAGAGTCATTGCATGTGTGTTCTTTTCCACAAACCACACATGGATCCACCAGTGGTAATTGCATGTGTGTTATTTCCACAAACCACACATGGATAAACCACTAGAGTCATTGCATGTGTCTTCTTTCCAGAAACCACATATGGATCAATCAGAGTCATTGCATGTGTGTTCTTTCCATAAACCACACATGGATCAACCAGTAGAGTCATTGCATGTGTGTTCTTATACTAAAACCACAAACCAGTACTAGAGTAATTGCATGTGTGTTCTTTTCCACAAACCACACATGGATCCACTAGTGGTCATTGCATGTGTGTTCTTTCCACAAACCACACATGGATCAACCAGAGTCATTGCATGTGTGTTCTTTCCACAAACCACACATGGATCAACCACTAGAGTCATTGCATGTGTGTTCTTTTCCACAAAAACCACAAACCAGTACTAGAGTCATTGCATGTGTGTTCTTACACTAAAACCAACATGGATCCACCAGTGGTCATTGCATGTGTGTTCTTTCCACAGACCACACATGGATCAACCACTATAGTCATTGCATGTTTGTTCTTATACTAAAACCACAAACCGGCACTAGAGTCATTGCATGTGTGTTCTTTTCCACAAACCACATATGGGTCAACCAGAGTCATTGCATGTGTGTTCTTTCCACAAACCACACATGTGGACCCACCAGTGGTCATTGCATGTGTGTTATTCCCACAAACCACACATGGATCAACCACTAGAGTCATTGCATGTGTGTTCTTTCCACAAACCACATATGGATCAACCACTAGAGTCATTGCATGTGTGTTCTTATACTAAAACCAACACTAGAGTCATTTCATGTGTGTTCTTTTCACAAACCACACATCGATCAACCACTAGAGTCATTGCATGTGTGTATTTCCACAAACAAACATGGATCAACCACTAGATCCATTGCATGTGTGTTCTTATACTAAAACCAACATGGATCCACCAGTGGACATTGCATGCGTGTTCTTTCCACAAACCACACATGGATCAACCACTAGAGTCATTGCATGTGTGTTATTTCCACAAACCACACATGGATCAACCACTAGAGTCATTGCATGTGTGTTCTTATACTAAAACCACAAACCAGTACTAGAGTCACTGCATGTGTGTGCTTATACTAAAACCACAAACTAGTACTAGAGTCATTGCATGTATGTTCTTTTCCACAAACCACACATTGATCCACCAGTGGTCATTGCATGTGTGTTCTTTCCACAAACCACATATGGATCAACCAGAGTCATTGCATGTGTGTTCTTTCCACAAACCACACATGGATCAACCACTAGAGTAATTGCATGTTTGTTCTTATACTAAAACCACAAACCAGCACTAGAGTCATTGCATGTGTGTTCTTTTCCACAAACCACACATGGATCCACCAGTGGTAATTGCATGTGTGTTATTTCCACAAACCACACATGGATAAACCACTAGAGTCATTGCATGTGTCTTCTTTCCAGAAACCACATATGGATCAATCAGAGTCATTGCATGTGTGTTCTTTCCATAAACCACACATGGATCAACCAGTAGAGTCATTGCATGTGTGTTCTTATACTAAAACCACAAACCAGTACTAGAGTAATTGCATGTGTGTTCTTTTCCACAAACCACACATGGATCCACTAGTGGTCATTGCATGTGTGTTCTTTCCACAAACCACACATGGATCAACCAGAGTCATTGCATGTGTGTTCTTTCCACAAACCACACATGGATCAACCACTAGAGTCATTGCATGTGTGTTCTTTTCCACAAAAACCACAAACCAGTACTAGAGTCATTGCATGTGTGTTCTTACACTAAAACCAACATGGATCCACCAGTGGTCATTGCATGTGTGTTCTTTCCACAGACCACACATGGATCAACCACTATAGTCATTGCATGTTTGTTCTTATACTAAAACCACAAACCGGCACTAGAGTCATTGCATGTGTGTTCTTTTCCACAAACCACATATGGGTCAACCAGAGTCATTGCATGTGTGTTCTTTCCACAAACCACACATGTGGACCCACCAGTGGTCATTGCATGTGTGTTATTCCCACAAACCACACATGGATCAACCACTAGAGTCATTGCATGTGTGTTCTTTCCACAAACCACATATGGATCAACCACTAGAGTCATTGCATGTGTGTTCTTATACTAAAACCAACACTAGAGTCATTTCATGTGTGTTCTTTTCACAAACCACACATCGATCAACCACTAGAGTCATTGCATGTGTGTATTTCCACAAACAAACATGGATCAACCACTAGATCCATTGCATGTGTGTTCTTATACTAAAACCAACATGGATCCACCAGTGGACATTGCATGCGTGTTCTTTCCACAAACCACACATGGATCAACCACTAGAGTCATTGCATGTGTGTTATTTCCACAAACCACACATGGATCAACCACTAGAGTCATTGCATGTGTGTTCTTATACTAAAACCACAAACCAGTACTACAGTCATTGCATGTTTGTTCTTATACTAAAACCACAAATCAGTACTAGAGTCATTGCATGTGTGTTCTTTTCCACAAACCACACATGGATCCACCAGTGGTCATTGCATGCATGTTCTTTCCACAAACAACATATGGATCAACCAGAGTCATTGCATGTGTGTTCTTTCCACAAACCACACATGGATCAACCATTAGAGTCATTGCATGTTTGTTCTTATACTAAAACCACAAACCAACACTAGAGTCATTGCATGTGTGTTCTTTTCCACAAACCACACGTGGATCCACTAGTCGTCTTATTGCATGTGTGTTATTTCCACAAACCACACATGGATCAACCACTAGAGTCATTGCATGTGTGTTCTTTCCACTAACCACATATAGATCAAACACTAGAGTCATTGCATGTGTGTTATTATACTAAAACAAACACTAGAGTCATTGCATGTGTGTTCTTATACTAAAACCAACACTAGAGTCATTGCATGTGTGTTCTTTCCACAGACCACATATGGATCAACCAGAGTCATTGCATGTGTGTTATTTCCACAAACCACACATGGATCAACCACTAGAGTCATTGCATGCTTGTTCTTATACTAAAACCACAAACCAGCACTAGAGTCATTGCATGTGTGTTCTGTTCCACTAACCACACATGGATCCACCAGTGTCAATTGCATGTGTGTTATTTCCACAAACCACACATGGATCAACCACTAGAGTCATTGCATGTGTGTTCTTTCCACAAACCACATATGGATCAACCACTAGAGTCATTGCATGTGTGTTCTTATTATACTAAAACCAACACTAGAGTCATTGCATGTGTGTTCTTTTCATAAACCACACATGGATCAACCACTAGAGTCATTGCATGTGTGTTATTTCCACAAACAAACATGGATCAACCACTAGAATCATTGCATGTGTGTTCTTTTCCACAAACCACACATGGATCCACCAGTGGTCATTGCATGTGTGTTCTTTCCACAAACCACACATGGATCAACCACTAGAGTCATTGCATGTGTGTTCTTTCCACAAACCACATATGGATCAACCTGAGTCATTGCATGTGTGTTCTTTCCACAAACCACACATGGATCAACCACTAGAGTCATTGGATGTGTGTTCTTATACTAAAACCACAAACCAGTACTAGAGTAATTGCATGTGTGTTCTTTTCCACAAACCACACATGGATCCACTAGTGGGAATTAAATGTGTGTTCTTTCCACAAACCACACATGGATCAACCAGAGTCATTGCATGTGTGTTGTTTCCACAAACCACACATGGATCAACCACTAGAGTCATTGCATGTGAGTTATTTCCACAAACCACACATGGATCAACCACTAGAGTCATTGCATGTGTGTTCTTTTCCACAAACCACACATGGATCCACCAGTGGTAATTGCATGTGTGTTATTTCCACAAACCACACATGGATCAACCACTAGAGTCATTGCATGTGTGTTCTTTCCACAAACCACACATGGATCAACCATTAGAGTCATTGCATGTTTGTTCTTATACTAAAACCACCAACCAACACTAGAGTCATTGCATGTGTGTTCTTTTCCACAAACCACACGTGGATCCACTAGTCGTCTTATTGCATGTGTGTTATTTCCACAAACCACACATGGATCAACCACTAGAGTCATTGCATGTGTGTTCTTTCCACTAACCACATATAGATCAAACACTAGAGTCATTGCATGTGTGTTATTATACTAAAACCAACACTAGAGTCATTGCATGTGTGTTCTTATACTAAAACCAACACTAGAGTCATTGCATGTGTGTTCTTTCCACAGACCACATATGGATCAACCAGAGTCATTGCATGTGTGTTATTTCCACAAACCACACATGGATCAACCACTAGAGTCATTGCATGCTTGTTCTTATACTAAAACCACAAACCAGCACTAGAGTCATTGCATGTGTGTTCTGTTCCACTAACCACACATGGATCCACCAGTGGTAATTGCATGTGTGTTATTTCCACAAACCACACATGGATCAACCACTAGAGTCATTGCATGTGTGTTCTTTCCACAAACCACATATGGATCAACCACTAGAGTCATTGCATGTGTGTTCTTATTATACTAAAACCAACACTAGAGTCATCGCATTTGTGTTCTTTTCATAAACCACACATGGATCAACCACTAGAGTCATTGCATGTGTGTTATTTCCACAAACAAACATGGATCAACCACTAGAGTCATTGCATGTGTGTTCTTTTCCACAAACCACACATGGATCCACCAGTGGTCATTGCATGTGTGTTCTTTCCACAAACCACACATGGATCAACCACTAGAGTCATTGCATGTGTGTTCTTTCCACAAACCACATATGGATCAACCTGAGTCATTGCATGTGTGTTCTTTCCACAAACCACACATGGATCAACCACTAGAGTCATTGGATGTGTGTTCTTATACTAAAACCACAAACCAGTACTAGAGTAATTGCATGTGTGTTCTTTTCCACAAACCACACATGGATCCACTAGTGGTCATTGACTGTGTGTTCTTTCCACAAACCACACATGGATCAACCAGAGTCATTGCATGTGTGTTGTTTCCACAAACCACACATGGATCAACCACTAGAGTCATTGCATGTGAGTTATTTCCACAAACCACACATGGATCAACCACTAGAGTCATTGCATGTGTGTTCTTTTCCACAAACCACACATGGATCCACCAGTGGTAATTGCATGTGTGTTATTTCCACAAACCACACATGGATCAACCACTAGAGTCATTGCATGTGTGTTCTTTCCACAAACCACATATGGATCAACCACTAGAGTCATTGCATGTGTGTTCTTATTATACTAAAACCAACACTAGAGTCATTGCATGTGTGTTCTTTTCATAAACCACACATGGATCAACCACTAGAGTCATTGCATGTGTGTTATTTCCACAAACAAACATGGATCAACCACTAGAGTCATTGCATGTGTGTTCTTTTCCACAAACCACACATGGATCCACCAGTGGTCATTGCATGCGTGTTCTTTCCACAAACCACACATGGATCAACCACTAGAGTCATAGCATGTGTGTTATTTCCACAAACCACACATGGATAAACCACTAGAGTCATTGCATGTGTGTTCTTTCCACAAACCACACATGGATCAACCACTAGAGTCATTGCATGTGTGTTATTTCCACAAACCACACATGGATCAACCACTAGAGTCATTGCATGTGTGTTCTTATAATAAAACCACAAACCAGTACTACAGTCATTGCATGTTTGTTCTTATACTAAAACCACAAATCAGTACTAGAGTCATTGCATGTGTGTTCTTTTCCACAAACCACACATGGATCCACCAGTGGTCATTGCATGCATGTTCTTTCCACAAACAACATATGGATCAACCAGAGTCATTGCATGTGTGTTCTTTCCTCAAACCACACATGGATCAACCACTAGAGTCATTGCATGTTTGTTCTTATACTAAAACCACAAACCAACACTAGAGTCATTGCATGTGTGTTCTTTTCCACAAACCACACGTGGATCCACTAGTCGTCTTATTGCATGTGTGTTATTTCCATAAACCACACATGGATCAACCACTAGAGTCATTGCATGTGTGTTCTTTCCACAAACCATATATGGATCAAACACTAGAGTCATTGCATGTGTGTTCTTATACTAAAACCAACACTAGAGTCATTGCATGTGTGTTCTTATACTAAAACCAACACTAGAGTCATTGCATGTGTGTTCTTTTCACAAACCACACATGGATCAACCACTAGAGTCATTGCATGTGTGTTATTTCCACAAACAAACATGGATCAACCACTAGAGTCATTGCATGTGTGTTCTTATACTAAAACCAACATGGATCCACCAGTGGTCATTGCATGTGTGTTCTTTCCACAAACCACACATGGATCAACCACTAGAGTCCTTGCATGTGTGTTATTTCCACAAACCACACATGGATCAACCACTATGGTCATTGCATGTGTGTTATTTCCACAAACCACACATGGATCAACCACTAGAGTCATTTCATGTGTGTTCTTATACTAAAACCAACACTAGAATCATTGCATGTGTGTTCTTTTCACAAACCACACATCGATCAAACACTAGAGTCATTGCATGTGTGTTATTTCCACAAACAAACATGGATCAACCACTAGAGTCATTGCATGTGTGTTCTTATACTAAAACCAACATGGATCCACCAGTGGACATTGCATGTGTGTTCTTTCCACAAACCACACATGGATCAACCACTAGAGTCATTGCATGTGTGTTATTTCCACAAACCACACATGGATCAACCACTAGAGTCATTGCATGTGTGTTCTTATACTAAAACCACAAACCAGTACTACAGTCATTGCATGTTTGTTCTTATACTAAAACCACAAATCAGTACTAGATTCATTGCATGTGTGTTCTTTTCCACAAACCACACATGGATCCACCAGTGGTCATTGCATGCATGTTCTTTCCACAAACAACATATGGATCAACCAGAGTCATTGCATGTGTGTTCTTTCCACAAACCACACATGGATCAACCACTAGAGTCATTGCATGTTTGTTCTTATACTAAAACCACAAACCAACACTAGATTCATTGCACGTGTGTTCTTTTCCACAAACCACACGTGGATCCACTAGTCGTCTTATTGCATGTGTGCTATTTCCACAAACCACACATGGATCAACCACTAGAGTCATTGCATGTGTGTTCTTTCCACAAACCACATATGGATCAAACACTAGAGTCATTGCATGTGTGTTCTTATACTAAAACCAACACTAGAGTCATTGCATGTGTGTTCTTATACTAAAACCAACACTAGAGTCATTGCATGTGTGTTCTTTTCACAAACCACACATGGATCAACCACTAGAGTCATTGCATGTGTGTTATTTCCACAAACAAACATGGATCAACCACTAGAGTCATTGCATGTGTGTTCTTATACTAAAACCAACATGGATCCACCAGTGGTCATTGCATGTGTGTTCTTTCCACAAACCACACATGGATCAACCACTAGAGTCATTGCATGTATGTTATTTCCACAAACCACACATGGATCCACCACTAGAGTCATTGCATGTATGTTATTTCCACAAACCACACATGGATCAACCACTAGAGTCATTTCATGTGTGTTCTTATACTAAAACCAACACTAGAGTCATTGCATGTGTGTTCTTTCCACAAACCACACATGGATCAACCACTAGAGTCATTGCATGTGTGTTATTTCCACAAACCACACATGGATCAACCACTAGAGTCATTGCATGTGTGTTCTTATACTAAAACCACAAACCAGTACTACAGTCATTGCATGTTTGTTCTTATACTAAAACCACAAATCAGTACTAGATTCATTGCATGTGTGTTCTTTTCCACAAACCACACATGGATCCACCAGTGGTCATTGCATGCATGTTCTTTCCACAAACAACATATGGATCAACCAGAGTCATTGCATGTGTGTTCTTTCCACAAACCACACATGGATCAACCACTAGAGTCATTGCATGTTTGTTCTTATACTAAAACCACAAACCAACACTAGATTCATTGCACGTGTGTTCTTTTCCACAAACCACACGTGGATCCACTAGTCGTCTTATTGCATGTGTGCTATTTCCACAAACCACACATGGATCAACCACTAGAGTCATTGCATGTGTGTTCTTTCCACAAACCACATATGGATCAAACACTAGAGTCATTGCATGTGTGTTCTTATACTAAAACCAACACTAGAGTCATTGCATGTGTGTTCTTATACTAAAACCAACACTAGAGTCATTGCATGTGTGTTCTTTTCACAAACCACACATGGATCAACCACTAGAGTCATTGCATGTGTGTTATTTCCACAAACAAACATGGATCAACCACTAGAGTCATTGCATGTGTGTTCTTATACTAAAACCAACATGGATCCACCAGTGGTCATTGCATGTGTGTTCTTTCCACAAACCACACATGGATCAACCACTAGAGTCATTGCATGTATGTTATTTCCACAAACCACACATGGATCCACCACTAGAGTCATTGCATGTATGTTATTTCCACAAACCACACATGGATCAACCACTAGAGTCATTTCATGTGTGTTCTTATACTAAAACCAACACTAGAGTCATTGCATGTGTGTTCTTTTCACAAACCACACATCGATCAACCACTAGAGTCATTGCATGTGTGTTATTTCCACAAACAAACATGGATCAACCACTAGAGTCATTGCATGTGTGTTCTTATACTAAAACCAACATGGATCCACCAGTAGACATTGCATGTGTGTTCTTTCCACAAACCACACATGGATCAACCACTAGAGTCATTGCATGTGTGTTATTTCCACAAACCACACATGGATCAACCACTAGAGTCATTGCATGTGTGTTCTTGTACTAAAGCCACAAACCAGTACTACAGTCATTGCATGTTTGTTCTTATACTAAAACCACAAATCAGTACTAGAGTCATTGCATGTGTGTTCTTTTCCACAAACCACACATGGATCCACCAGTGGTCATTGCATGCATGTTCTTTCCACAAACAACATATGGATCAACCAGAGTCATTGCATGTGTGTTCTTTCCACAAACCACACATGGATCAACCACTAGAGTCATTGCATGTTTGTTCTTATACTAAAACCACAAACCAACACTAGAGTCATTGCATGTGTGTTCTTTTCCACAAACCACACGTGGATCCACTAGTCGTCTTATTGCATGTGTGTTATTTCCACAAACCACACATGGATCAACCACTAGAGTCATTGCATGTGTGTTCTTTCCACAAACCACATATGGATAAAACACTAGAGTCATTGCATGTGTGTTCTTATACTAAAACCAACACTAGAGTCATTGCATGTGTGTTCTTATACTAAAACCAACACTAGAGTCATTGCATGTGTGTTCTTTTCACAAAACACACATGGATCAACCACTAGAGTCATTGCATGTGTGTTATTTCCACAAACAAACATGGATCAACCACTAGAGTCATTGCATGTGTGTTCTTATACTAAAACCAACATGGATCCACCAGTGGTCATTGCATGTTTTCTTTCCACAAACCACACATGGATCAACCACTAGAGTCATTGCATGTGTGTTATTTCCACAAACCACACATGGATCAACCACTAGAGTCATTGCATGTGTGTTATTTTCACAAACCACACATGGATCAACCACTAGAGTCATTGCATGTGTGTTCTTATACTAAAACCAACACTAGAGTCATTGCATGTGTGTTCTTTTCACAAACCACACATGGATCAACCACTAGAGTCATTGCATGTGTGTTATTTCCACAAACAAACATGGATCAACCACTAGAGTCATTGCATATATGTTCTTTTCCACAAACCACACATGGATCCACTAGTGGTCATTGCATGTGTGTTCTTTCCACAAACCACATATGGATCAACCAGAGTCATTGCATGTCTGTTCTTTCCACAAACCACACATGGATCAACCACTAGAGTAATTGCATGTTTGTTCTTATACTAAAACCACAAACCAGCACTAGAGTCATTGCATGTGTGTTATTTTCCACAAACCACACATGGATCCACCAGTCGTCTTATTGCATGTGTGTTCTTTCCACAAAACCACATATGGAACAACCAGAGTCATTGCATGTGTGTTCTTTCCACAAACCACACATGTGGACCCACTAGAGTCATTGCATGTGTGTTATTTCCATAAACCACACATGGATCAACCACTAGAGTCATTGCATGTGTGTTCTTACACTAAAACCACAAACCAGTACTAGAATCACTACATGTGTGTGCTTATACTAAAACCACAAACCAGTACTAGAGTCATTGCATGTGTGTTCTTTTCCACAAACCACACATGGATCCACCAGTGGTCATTGCATGTGTGTTCTTTCCACAAACCACATATGGATCAACCAGAGTCATTGCATTTGTGTTCTTTCCACAAACCACACATGGATCAACCACTAGAGTCATTGCATGTTTGTTCTTATACTAAAACCACAAACCAGCACTAGAGTCATTGCATGTGTGTTCTTTTCCACAAACCACACATGGATCCACCAGTGGTAATTGCATGTGTGTTATTTCCACAAACCACACATGGATCAACCACTAGAGTCATTGCATGTGTGTTCTTTCCACAAACCACATAAGGATCAACCACTAGAGTCATTGCATCTGTGTTCTTATTATACTAAAACCAACACTAGAGTCATTGCATGTGTGTTCTTTTCATAAACCACACATGGATCAACCACTAGAGTCATTGCATGTGTGTTATTTCCACAAACAAACATGGATCAACCACTAGAGTCATTGCATGTGTGTTCTTTTCCACAAACCACACATGGATCCACCAGTGGTCATTGCATGTGTGTTCTTTCCACAAACCACACATGGATCAACCACTAGAGTCATTGCATGTGTGTTATTTACACAAACCACACATGGATAAACCACTAGATTCATTGCATGGTGTTCTTTCCACAAACCACATATGGATCAACCAAAGTCATTGCATGTGTGTTCTTTCCACAAACCACACATGGATCAACCACTAGAGTCATTGCATGTGTGTTCTTATACTAAAACCACAAACCAGTACTAGAGTAATTGCATGTGTGTTCTTTTCCATAAACCACACATGGATCCAGTAGTGGTCATTGCATGTGTGTTCTTTCCACAAACCACACATGGATCAATCAGAGTCATTGCATGTGTGTTCTTTCCACAAACCACACATGGATCAACCACTAGAGTCATTGCATGTGTGTTATTTCCACAAACCACACATGGATCAACCACTAGAGTCATTGCATGTGTGTTCTTTTCCACAAACCACACATGGATCCACCAGTGGTAATTGCATGTGTGTTATTTCCACAAGCCACACATGGATCAACCACTAGAGTCATTGCATGTGTGTTCTTTCCACAAACCACATATGGATCAACCACTAGAGTCATTGCATGTGTCTTCTTATTATACTAAAACCAACACTAGAGTCATTGCATGTGTGTTCTTTTCATAAACCACACATGGATCAACCACTAGAGTCATTGCATGTGTGTTATTTCCACAAACAAACATGGATCAACCACTATAGTCATTGCATGTGTGTTCTTTTCCACAAACCACACATGGATCCACCAGTGGTCATTGCATGTGTGTTCTTTCCACAAACCACACATGGATCAACCACTAGAGTCATTGCATGTGTGTTATTTCCACAAACCACACATGGATAAACCACTAGAGTCATTGGATGTGTGTTCTTTCCACAAACCACATCTGGATCAACCAGAGTCATTGCATGTGTGTTATTTCCACAAACCACACATGGATCAACCACTAGAGTGATTGCATGTTTGTTCTTATACTAAAACCACAAACCAACACTAGAGTCATTGCATGTGTGTTCTTTTCCACAAACCACACGTGGATCCACTAGTCGTCTTATTGCATGTGTGTTATTTCCACAAACCACACATGGATCAACCACTAGAGTCATTGCATGTGTGTTCTTTCCACAAACCACATATGGATCAAACACTAGAGTCATTGCATGTGTGTTCTTATACTAAAACCAATACTAGAGTCATTGCATGTGTGTTCTTATACTAAAACCAACACTAGAGTCATTGCATGTGTGTTCTTTTCACAAACCACACATGGATCAACCACTAGAGTCATTGCATGTGTGTTATTTCCACAAACAAACATGGATCAACCACTAGAGTCATTGCATGTGTGTTCTTATACTAAAACCAACATGGATCCACCAGTGGTCATTGCATGTGTGTTCTTTCCACAAACCACACATGGATCAACCACTAGAGTCATTGCATCTGTGTTCTTTCCACAAACCACACATGGATCAACCACTAGAGTCATTGCATGTGTGTTATTTCCACAAACCACACATGGATCAACCACTAGAGTCATTGCATGTGTGTTCTTATACTAAAACCACAAACCAGTACTACAGTCATTGCATGTTTGTTCTTATACTAAAACCACAAATCAGTACTAGAGTCATTGTATGTGTGTTCTTTTCCACAAACCACACATGGATCCACCAGTGGTCATTGCATGCATGTTCTTTCCACAAACAACATATGGATCAACCAGAGTCATTGCATGTGTGTTCTTTCCACAAACCACACATGGATCAACCACTAGAGTCATTGCATGTGTGTTATTTCCACAAACCACACATGGATCAACCACTAGAGTCATTGCATGTGTGTTCTTATACTAAAACCAACACTAGAGTCATTGCATGTGTGTTCTTTTCACAAACCACACATGGATCAACCACTAGAGTCATTGCATGTGTGTTATTTCCACAAACAAACATGGATCAACCACTAGAGTCATTGCATATGTGTTCTTTTCCACAAACCACACATGGATCCACTAGTGGTCATTGCATGTGTGTTCTTTCCACAAACCACATATGGATCAACCAGAGTCATTGCATGTCTGTTCTTTCCACAAACCACACATGGATCAACCACTAGAGTAATTGCATGTTTGTTCTTATACTAAAACCACAAACCAGCACTAGAGTCATTGCATGTGTGTTATTTTCCACAAACCACACATGGATCCACCAGTCGTCTTATTGCATGTGTGTTCTTTCCACAAACCACATATGGATCAACCACTAGTCATTGCATGTGTGTTCTTTCCACAAACCACACATGGATCAACCACTAGAGTCATTGCATGTTTGTTCTTATACTAAAACCACAAACCAGCACTAGAGTCATTGCATGTGTGTTATTTTCCACAAACCACACATGGATCCACCAGTCGTCTTATTGCATGTGTGTTCTTTCCACAAACCACATATGGAACAACCAGAGTCATTGCATGTGTGTTCTTTCCACAAACCACACATGTGGACCCACTAGAGTCATTGCATGTGTGTTATTTCCATAAACCACACATGGATCAACCACTAGAGTCATTGCATGTGTGTTCTTACACTAAAACCACAAACCAGTACTAGAATCACTTCATGTGTGTGCTTATACTAAAACCACAAACCAGTACTAGAGTCATTGCATGTGTGTTCTTTTCCACAAACCACACATGGATCCACCAGTGGTCATTGCATGTGTGTTCTTTCCACAAACCACATATGGATCAACCAGAGTCATTGCATATGTGTTCTTTCCACAAACCACACATGGATCAACCACTACAGTCATTGCATGTTTGTTCTTATACTAAAACCACAAACCAGCACTAGAGTCATTGCATGTGTGTTCTTTTCCACAAACCACACATGGATCCACCAGTGGTAATTGCATGTGTGTTATTTCCACAAACCACACATGCATCAACCACTAGAGTCATTGCATGTGTTTTCTTTCCACAAACCACATATGGATCAACCACTAGAGTCATTGCATGTGTGTTCTTATTATACTAAAACCAACACTAGAGTCATTGCATGTGTGTTCTTTTCATAAACAACACATGGATCAACCACTAGAGTCATTGCATGTGTGTTATTTCCACAAACAAACATGGATCAACCACTAGAGTCATTGCATGTGTATTCTTTTCCACAAACCACACATGGATCCACCAGTGGTCATTGCATGTGTGTTCTTTCCACAAACCACACATGGATGAACCACTAGAGTCATTGCATGTGTGTTATTTCCACAAACCACACATGGATAAACCACTAGAGTCATTGCATGTGTGTTCTTTCCACAAACCACATATGGATCAACCAGAGTCATTGCGTGTGTGTTCTTTCCACAAACCACACATGGATCAACCACTAGAGTCATTGCATGTGTGTTCTTATACTAAAACCACAAACCAGTAGTAGAGTAATTGCATGTGTGTTCTTTTCCACAAACCACGCATGGATCCACTAGTGGTCATTGCATGTGTGTTCTTTCCACAAACCACACATGGATCAACCAGAGTCATTGCATGTGTGTTCTTTCCACAAACCACACATGGATCAACCACTAGAGTCATTGCATGTGTGTTATTTCCACAAACAACACATGGATCAACCACTAGAGTCATTGCGTGTGTGTTCTTTTCCACAAACCACACATGGATCCACCAGTGGTAATTGCATGTGTGTTATTTCCACAAACCACACATGGATCAACCACTAGAGTCATTGCATGTGTGTTATTTCCACAAACCACACATGGATCAACCACTAGAGTCATTGCATGTGTGTTCTTTCCACAAACCACACATGGATCAACCACTAGAGTCATTGCATGTGTGTTCTTTTCACAAACCACACATGGATCAACCACTAGAGTCATTGCATGTGTGTTATTTCCACAAACAAACATGGATCAACCACTAGAGTCATTGCATGTGTGTTCTTTTCCACAAACCACACATGGATCCACTAGTGGTCATTGCATGTGTGTTCTTTCCACAAACCACATATGGATCAACCACTAGAGTCATTGCATGTGTGTTCTTATTATACTAAAACCAATTCTAGAGTCATTGCATGTGTGTTCTTTTCACAAACCACACATGGATCAACCACTAGAGTCATTGCATGTGTGTTATTTCCACAAACAAACATGGATCAACCACTAGAGTCATTGCATATATGTTCTTTTCCACAAACCACACATGGATCCACTAGTGGTCATTGCATGTGTGTTCTTTCCACAAACCACATATGGATCAACCAGAGTCATTGCATGTCTGTTCTTTCCACAAACCACACATGGATCAACCACTAGAGTAATTGCATGTTTGTTCTTATACTAAAACCACAAACCAGCACTAGAGTCATTGCATGTGTGTTATTTTCCACAAACGACACATGGATCCACCAGTCGTCTTATTGCATGTGTGTTCTTTCCACAAAACCACATATGGAACAACCAGAGTCATTGCATGTGTGTTCTTTCCACAAACCACACATGTGGACCCACTAGAGTCATTGCATGTGTGTTATTTCCATAAACCACACATGGATCAACCACTAGAGTCATTGCATGTGTGTTCTTACACTAAAACCACAAACCAGTACTAGAATCACTTCATGTGTGTGCTTATACTAAAACCACAAACCAGTACTAGAGTCATTGCATGTGTGTTCTTTTCCACAAACCACACATGGATCCACCACTGGTCATTGCATGTGTGTTCTTTCCACAAACCACATATGGATCAACCAGAGTCATTGCATTTGTGTTCTTTCCACAAACCACACATGGATCAACCACTAGAGTCATTGCATGTTTGTTCTTATACTAAAACCACAAACCAGCACTAGAGTCATTGCATGTGTGTTCTTTTCCACAAACCACACATGGATCCACCAGTGGTAATTGCATGTGTGTTATTTCCACAAACCACACATGGATCAACCACTAGAGTCATTGCATGTGTGTTCTTTCCACAAACCACATATGGATCAACCACTAGAGTCATTGCATCTGTGTTCTTATTATACTAAAACCAACACTAGAGTCATTGCATGTGTGTTCTTTTCATAAACCACACATGGATCAACCACTAGAGTCATTGCATGTGTGTTATTTCCACAAACAAACATGGATCAACCACTAGAGTCATTGCATGTGTGTTCTTTTCCACAAACCACACATGGATCCACCAGTGGTCATTGCATGTGTGTTCTTTCCACAAACCACACATGGATCAACCACTAGAGTCATTACATGTGTGTTATTTACACAAACCACACATGGATAAACCACTAGATTCATTGCATGGTGTTCTTTCCACAAACCACATATGGATCAACCAAAGTCATTGCATGTGTGTTCTTTCCACAAACCACACATGGATCAACCACTAGAGTCATTGCATGTGTGTTCTTATACTAAAACCACAAAACAGTACTAGAGTAATTGCATGTGTGTTCTTTTCCACAAACCACACATGGATCCAGTAGTGGTCATTGCATGTGTGTTCTTTCCACAAACCACACATGGATCAATCAGAGTCATTGCATGTGTGTTCTTTCCACAAACCACACATGGATCAACCACTAGAGTCATTGCATGTGTGTTATTTCCACAAACCACACATGGAACAACCACTAGAGTCATTGCATGTGTGTTCTTTTCCACAAACCACACATGGATCCACCAGTGGTAATTGCATGTGTGTTATTTCCACAAGCCACACATGGATCAACCACTAGAGTCATTGCATGTGTGTTCTTTCCACAAACCACATATGGATCAACCACTAGAGTCATTGCATGTGTCTTCTTATTATACTAAAACCAACACTAGAGTCATTGCATGTGTGTTCTTTTCATAAACCACACATGGATCAACCACTAGAGTCATTGCATGTGTGTTATTTCCACAAACAAACATGGATCAACCACTAGAGTCATTGCATGTGTGTTCTTTTCCACAAACCACACATGGATCCACCAGTGGTCATTGCATGTGTGTTCTTTCCACAAACCACACATGGATCAACCACTAGAGTCATTGCATGTGTGTTATTTCCACAAACCACACATGGATAAACCACTAGAGTCATTGCATGTGTGTTCTTTCCACAAACCACATCTGGATCAACCAGAGTCATTGCATGTGTGTTATTTCCACAAACCACACATGGATCAACCACTAGAGTCATTGCATGTTTGTTCTTATACTAAAACCACAAACCAACACTAGAGTCATTGCATGTGTGTTATTTTCCACAAACCACACGTGGATCCACTAGTCGTCTTATTGCATGTGTGTTATTTCCACAAACCACACATGGATCAACCACTAGAGTCATTGCATGTGTGTTCTTTCCACAAACCACATATGGATCAAACACTAGAGTCATTGCATGTGTGTTCTTATACTAAAACCAACACTAGAGTCATTGCATGTGTGTTCTTTCCACAAACCACACATGGATCAACCACTAGAGTCATTGCATGTGTGTTATTTCCACAAACAACACATGGATCAACCACTAGAGTCATTGCGTGTGTGTTCTTTTCCACAAACCACACATGGATCCACCAGTGGTAATTGCATGTGTGTTATTTCCACAAACCACACATGGATCAACCACTAGAGTCATTGCATGTGTGTTATTTCCACAAACCACACATGGATCAACCACTAGAGTCATTGCATGTGTGTTCTTTCCACAAACCACACATGGATCAACCACTAGAGTCATTGCATGTGTGTTCTTTTCACAAACCACACATGGATCAACCACTAGAGTCATTGCATGTGTGTTATTTCCACAAACAAACATGGATCAACCACTAGAGTCATTGCATGTGTGTTCTTTTCCACAAACCACACATGGATCCACTAGTGGTCATTGCATGTGTGTTCTTTCCACAAACCACATATGGATCAACCACTAGAGTCATTGCATGTGTGTTCTTATTATACTAAAACCAACACTAGAGTCATTGCATGTGTGTTCTTTTCACAAACCACACATGGATCAACCACTAGAGTCATTGCATGTGTGTTATTTCCACAAACAAACATGGATCAACCACTAGAGTCATTGCATATATGTTCTTTTCCACAAACCACACATGGATCCACTAGTGGTCATTGCATGTGTGTTCTTTCCACAAACCACATATGGATCAACCAGAGTCATTGCATGTCTGTTCTTTCCACAAACCACACATGGATCAACCACTAGAGTAATTGCATGTTTGTTCTTATACTAAAACCACAAACCAGCACTAGAGTCATTGCATGTGTGTTATTTTCCACAAACGACACATGGATCCACCAGTCGTCTTATTGCATGTGTGTTCTTTCCACAAAACCACATATGGAACAACCAGAGTCATTGCATGTGTGTTCTTTCCACAAACCACACATGTGGACCCACTAGAGTCATTGCATGTGTGTTATTTCCATAAACCACACATGGATCAACCACTAGAGTCATTGCATGTGTGTTCTTACACTAAAACCACAAACCAGTACTAGAATCACTTCATGTGTGTGCTTATACTAAAACCACAAACCAGTACTAGAGTCATTGCATGTGTGTTCTTTTCCACAAACCACACATGGATCCACCAGTGGTCATTGCATGTGTGTTCTTTCCACAAACCACATATGGATCAACCAGAGTCATTGCATTTGTGTTCTTTCCACAAACCACACATGGATCAACCACTAGAGTCATTGCATGTTTGTTCTTATACTAAAACCACAAACCAGCACTAGAGTCATTGCATGTGTGTTCTTTTCCACAAACCACACATGGATCCACCAGTGGTAATTGCATGTGTGTTATTTCCACAAACCACACATGGATCAACCACTAGAGTCATTGCATGTGTGTTCTTTCCACAAACCACATATGGATCAACCACTAGAGTCATTGCATCTGTGTTCTTATTATACTAAAACCAACACTAGAGTCATTGCATGTGTGTTCTTTTCATAAACCACACATGGATCAACCACTAGAGTCATTGCATGTGTGTTATTTCCACAAACAAACATGGATCAACCACTAGAGTCATTGCATGTGTGTTCTTTTCCACAAACCACACATGGATCCACCAGTGGTCATTGCATGTGTGTTCTTTCCACAAACCACACATGGATCAACCACTAGAGTCATTACATGTGTGTTATTTACACAAACCACACATGGATAAACCACTAGATTCATTGCATGGTGTTCTTTCCACAAACCACATATGGATCAA
The DNA here is from genome assembly GCA_916181665.1 of Avena sativa. Lineage (NCBI taxonomy): Eukaryota > Viridiplantae > Streptophyta > Magnoliopsida > Poales > Poaceae > Avena > Avena sativa. Next base: position 261,234,012 of record OV702291.1, read on the forward strand.
CCAAAGTCATTGCATGTGTGTTCTTTCCACAAACCACACATGGATCAACCACTAGAGTCATTGCATGTGTGTTCTTATACTAAAACCACAAAACAGTACTAGAGTAATTGCATGTGTGTTCTTTTCCACAAACCACACATGGATCCAGTAGTGGTCATTGCATGTGTGTTCTTTCCACAAACCACACATGGATCAATCAGAGTCATTGCATGTGTGTTCTTTCCACAAACCACACATGGATCAACCACTAGAGTCATTGCATGTGTGTTATTTCCACAAACCACACATGGATCAACCACTAGAGTCATTGCATGTGTGTTCTTTTCCACAAACCACACATGGATCCACCAGTGGTAATTGCATGTGTGTTATTTCCACAAGCCACACATGGATCAACCACTAGAGTCATTGCATGTGTGTTCTTTCCACAAACCACATATGGATCAACCACTAGAGTCATTGCATGTGTCTTCTTATTATACTAAAACCAACACTAGAGTCATTGCATGTGTGTTCTTTTCATAAACCACACATGGATCAACCACTAGAGTCATTGCATGTGTGTTATTTCCACAAACAAACATGGATCAACCACTAGAGTCATTGCATGTGTGTTCTTTTCCACAAACCACACATGGATCCACCAGTGGTCATTGCATGTGTGTTCTTTCCACAAACCACACATGGATCAACCACTAGAGTCATTGCATGTGTGTTATTTCCACAAACCACACATGGATAAACCACTAGAGTCATTGCATGTGTGTTCTTTCCACAAACCACATCTGGATCAACCAGAGTCATTGCATGTGTGTTATTTCCACAAACCACACATGGATCAACCACTAGAGTCATTGCATGTTTGTTCTTATACTAAAACCACAAACCAACACTAGAGTCATTGCATGTGTGTTATTTTCCACAAACCACACGTGGATCCACTAGTCGTCTTATTGCATGTGTGTTATTTCCACAAACCACACATGGATCAACCACTAGAGTCATTGCATGTGTGTTCTTTCCACAAACCACATATGGATCAAACACTAGAGTCATTGCATGTGTGTTCTTATACTAAAACCAACACTAGAGTCATTGCATGTGTGTTCTTATACTAAAACCAACACTAGAGTCATTGCATGTGTGTTCTTTTCACAAACCACACATGGATCAACCACTAGAGTCATTGCATGTGTGTTATTTCCACAAACAAACATGGATCAACCACTAGAGTCATTGCATGTGTTTTCTTATACTAAAACCAACATGGATCCACCAGTGGTCATTGCATGTGTGTTCTTTCCACAAACCACACATGGATCAACCACTAGAGTCATTGCATGTGTGTTCTTTCCACAAACCACACATGGATCAACCACTAGAGTCATTGCATGTGTGTTATTTCCACAAACCACACATGGATCAACCACTAGAGTCATTGCATGTGTGTTCTTATACTAAAACCACAAACCAGTACTACAGTCATTGCATGTTTGTTCTTATACTAAAACCACAAATCAGTACTAGAGTCATTGCATGTGTGTTCTTTTCCACAAACCACACATGGATCCACCAGTGGTCATTGCATGCATGTTCTTTCCACAAACAACATATGGATCAACCAGAGTCATTGCATGTGTGTTCTTTCCACAAACCACACATGGATCAACCACTAGAGTCATTGCATGTGTGTTATTTCCACAAACCACACATGGATCAACCACTAGAGTCATTGCATGTGTGTTCTTATACTAAAACCAACACTAGAGTCATTGCATGTGTGTTCTTTTCACAAACCACACATGGATCAACCACTAGAGTCATTGCATGTGTGTTATTTCCACAAACAAACATGGATCAACCACTAGAGTCATTGCATATGTGTTCTTTTCCACAAACCACACATGGATCCACTAGTGGTCATTGCATGTGTGTTCTTTCCACAAACCACATATGGATCAACCAGAGTCATTGCATGTCTGTTCTTTCCACAAACCACACATGGATCAACCAGTAGAGTAATTGCATGTTTGTTCTTATACTAAAACCACAAACCAGCACTAGAGTCATTGCATGTGTGTTATTTTCCACAAACCACACATGGATCCACCAGTCGTCTTATTGCATGTGTGTTCTTTCCACAAACCACATATGGATCAACCAGAGACATTGCATGTCTGTTCTTTCCACAAACCACACATGGATCAACCACTAGAGTAATTGCATGTTTGTTCTTATACTAAAACCACAAACCAGCACTAGAGTCATTGCATGTGTGTTATTTTCCACAAACCACACATGGATCCACCAGTCGTCTTATTGCATGTGTGTTCTTTCCACAAACCACATATGGAACAACCAGAGTCATTGCATGTGTGTTCTTTCCACAAACCACACATGTGGACCCACTAGAGTCATTGCATGTGTGTTATTTCCATAAACCACACATGGATCAACCACTAGAGTCATTGCATGTGTGTTCTTACACTAAAACCACAAACCAGTACTAGAATCACTTCATGTGTGTGCTTATACTAAAACCACAAACCAGTACTAGAGTCATTGCATGTGTGTTCTTTTCCACAAACCACACATGGATCCACCAGTGGTCATTGCATGTGTGTTCTTTCCACAAACCACATATGGATCAACCAGAGTCATTGCATATGTGTTCTTTCCACAAACCACACATGGATCAACCACTACAATCATTGCATGTTTGTTCTTATACTAAAACCACAAACCAGCACTAGAGTCATTGCATGTGTGTTCTTTTCCACAAACCACACATGGATCCACCAGTGGTAATTGCATGTGTGTTATTTCCACAAACCACACATGCATCAACCACTAGAGTCATTGCATGTGTTTTCTTTCCACAAACCACATATGGATCAACCACTAGAGTCATTGCATGTGTGTTCTTATTATACTAAAACCAACACTAGAGTCATTGCATGTGTGTTCTTTTCATAAACAACACATGGATCAACCACTAGAGTCATTGCATGTGTGTTATTTCCACAAACAAACATGGATCAACCACTAGAGTCATTGCATGTGTGTTCTTTTCCACAAACCACACATGGATCCACCAGTGGTCATTGCATGTGTGTTCTTTCCACAAACCACACATGGATCAACCACTAGAGTCATTACATGTGTGTTATTTCCACAAACCACACATGGATAAACCACTAGAGTCATTGCATGTGTGTTCTTTCCACAAACCACATATGGATCAACCAGAGTCATTGCATGTGTGTTCTTTCCACAAACCACACATGGATCAACCACTAGAGTCATTGCATGTGTGTTCTTATACTAAAACCACAAACCAGTACTAGAGTAATTGCATGTGTGTTCTTTTCCACAAACCACACATGGATCCACTAGTGGTCATTGCATGTGTGTTCTTTCCACAAACCACACATGGATCAACCAGAGTCATTGCATGTGTGTTCTTTCCACAAACCACACATGGATCAACCACTAGAGTCATTGCATGTGTGTTATTTCCACAAACAACACATGGATCAACCACTAGAGTCATTGCGTGTGTGTTCTTTTCCACAAACCACACATGGATCCACCAGTGGTAATTGCATGTGTGTTATTTCCACAAACCACACATGGATCAACCACTAGAGTCATTGCATGTGTGTTCTTTCCACAAACCACATATGGATCAACCACTAGAGTCATTGCATGTGTGTTCTTATTATACTAAAACCAACACTAGAGTCATTGCATGTGTGTTCTTTTCATAAACCACACATGGATCAACCACTAGAGTCATTGCATGTGTGTTATTTCCACAAACAAACATGGATCAACCACTAGAGTCATTGCATGTGTGTTCTTTTCCACAAACCACACATGGATCCACCAGTGGTCATTGCATGTGTGTTCTTTCCACAAACCACACATGGATCAACCACTAGAGTCATTGCATGTGTGTTGTTTCCACAAACCACACATGGATAAACCACTAGAGTCATTGCATGTGTGTTCTTTCCACAAACCACATATGGATCAACCAGAGTCATTGCATGTGTGTTCTTTCCACAAACCACACATGGATCAACCACTAGAGTCATTGCATGTTTGTTCTTATACTAAAACTACAAACCAGCACTAGAGTCATTGCATGTGTGTTCTTTTCCACAAACCACACATGGATCCACTAGTGGTCATTGCATGTGTGTTCTTTCCACAAACCACATATGGAACAACCAGAGTCATTGCATGTGTGTTCTTTCCACAAACCACACATGTGGACCCACTAGAGTCATTGCATGTGTGTTATTTCCATAAACCACACATGGATCAACCACTAGAGTCATTGCATGTGTGTTCTGATACTAAAACCACAAACCAGTACTAGAGTCACTGCATGTGTGTGCTTATACTAAAACCACAAACGAGTACTAGAGTCATTGCATGTGTGTTCTTTTACACAAACCACACATGGATCCACCAGTGGTCATTGCATGTGTGTTCTTTCCACAAACCACATATGGATCAACCAGAGTCATTGCATGTGTGTTCTTTCCACAAACCACACATGGATCAACCACTAGAGTCATTGCATGTTTGGTCTTATACTAAAACCACAAACCAGCACTAGAGTCATTGCATGTGTGTTCTTTTCCACAAACCACACATGGATCCACCAGTGGTAATTGCATGTGTGTTATTTCCACAAACCACACATAGATCAACCACTAGAGTCATTTCATGTGTGTTCTTTCCACAAACCACATATGGATCAACCACTAGAGTCATTGCACATGTGTTCTTATTATACTAAAACAAACACTAGAGTCATTGCACGTGTGTTCTTTTCATAAACCACACATGGATCAACCACTAGAGTCATTGCATGTGTGTTATTTCCACAAACAAACATGGATCAACCACTAGAGTCATTGCATGTGTGTTCTTTCCACAAACCACACATGGATCAACCACTAGAGTCATTGCATGTTTGGTCTTATACTAAAACCACAAACCAGCACTAGAGTCATTGCATGTGTGTTCTTTTCCACAAACCACACATGGATCCACCAGTGGTAATTGCATGTGTGTTATTTCCACAAACCACACATGCATCAACCACTAGAGTCATTGCATGTGTTTTCTTTCCACAAACCACATATGGATCAACCACTAGAGTCATTGCATGTGTGTTCTTATTATACTAAAACCAACACTAGAGTCATTGCATGTGTGTTCTTTTCATAAACAACACATGGATCAACCACTAGAGTCATTGCATGTGTGTTATTTCCACAAACAAACATGGATCAACCACTAGAGTCATTGCATGTGTGTTCTTTTCCACAAACCACACATGGATCCACCAGTGGTCATTGCATGTGTGTTCTTTCCACAAACCACACATGGATCAACCACTAGAGTCATTGCATGTGTGTTATTTCCACAAACCACACATGGATAAACCACTAGAGTCATTGCATGTGTGTTCTTTCCACAAACCACATATGGATCAACCAGAGTCATTGCATGTGTGTTCTTTCCACAAACCACACATGGATCAACCACTAGAGTCATTGCATGTGTGTTCTTATACTAAAACCACAAACCAGTACTAGAGTAATTGCATGTGTGTTCTTTTCCACAAACCACACATGGATCCACTAGTGGTCATTGCATGTGTGTTCTTTCCACAAACCACACATGGATCAACCAGAGTCATTGCATGTGTGTTCTTTCCACAAACCACACATGGATCAACCACTAGAGTCATTGCATGTGTGTTATTTCCACAAACAACACATGGATCAACCACTAGAGTCATTGCGTGTGTGTTCTTTTCCACAAACCACACATGGATCCACCAGTGGTAATTGCATGTGTGTTATTTCCACAAACCACACATGGATCAACCACTAGAGTCATTGCATGTGTGTTCTTTCCACAAACCACATATGGATCAACCACTAGAGTCATTGCATGTGTGTTCTTATTATACTAAAACCAACACTAGAGTCATTGCATGTGTGGTCTTTTCATAAACCACACATGGATCAACCACTAGAGTCATTGCATGTGTGTTATTTCCACAAACAAACATGGATCAACCACTAGAGTCATTGCATGTGTGTTCTTTTCCACAAACCACACATGGATCCACCAGTGGTCATTGCATGTGTGTTCTTTCCACAAACCACACATGGATCAACCACTAGAGTCATTGCATGTGTGTTGTTTCCACAAACCACACATGGATAAACCACTAGAGTCATTGCATGTGTGTTCTTTCCACAAACCACATATGGATCAACCAGAGTCATTGCATGTGTGTTCTTTCCACAAACCACACATGGATCAACCACTAGAGTCATTGCATGTTTGTTCTTATACTAAAACTACAAACCAGCACTAGAGTCATTGCATGTGTGTTCTTTTCCACAAACCACACATGGATCCACTAGTGGTCATTGCATGTGTGTTCTTTCCACAAACCACATATGGAACAACCAGAGTCATTGCATGTGTGTTCTTTCCACAAACCACACATGTGGACCCACTAGAGTCATTGCATGTGTGTTATTTCCATAAACCACACATGGATCAACCACTAGAGTCATTGCATGTGTGTTCTGATACTAAAACCACAAACCAGTACTAGAGTCACTGCATGTGTGTGCTTATACTAAAACCACAAACCAGTACTAGAGTCATTGCATGTGTGTTCTTTTCCACAAACCACACATGGATCCACCAGTGGTCATTGCATGTGTGTTCTTTCCACAAACCACATATGGATCAACCAGAGTCATTGCATGTGTGTTCTTTCCACAAACCACACATGGATCAACCACTAGAGTCATTGCATGTTTGGTCTTATACTAAAACCACAAACCAGCACTAGAGTCATTGCATGTGTGTTCTTTTCCACAAACCACACATGGATCCACCAGTGGTAATTGCATGTGTGTTATTTCCACAAACCACACATAGATCAACCACTAGAGTCATTTCATGTGTGTTCTTTCCACAAACCACATATGGATCAACCACTAGAGTCATTGCACGTGTGTTCTTATTATACTAAAACAAACACTAGAGTCATTGCACGTGTGTTCTATTCATAAACCACACATGGATCAACCACTAGAGTCATTGCATGTGTGTTATTTCCACAAACAAACATGGATCAACCACTAGAGTCATTGCATGTGTGTTCCTTCCACAAACCACACATGGATCAACCACTAGAGTCATTGCATGTGTGTTATTTCCACAAACCACACATGGATAAACCACTAGAGTCATTGCATGTGTGTTCTTTCCACAAACCACATATGGATCAACCAGAGTCATTGCATGTGTGTTCTTTCCACAAGCCACACATGGATCAACCACTAGAGTCATTGCATCTGTGTTCTTATACTAAAACCATAAACTAGTACTAGAGTAATTGCATGTGTGTTCTTTTCCACAAACCACACATGGATCCACTAGTGGCCATTGCATGTGTGTTCTTTCCACAAACCACACATGGATCAACCAGAGTCATTGCATGTGTGTTCTTTCCACAAACCACACATGGATCAACCACTAGAGTCATTGCATGTGTGTTATTTCCACAAACCACACATGGATCAACCACTAGAGTCATTGCATGTGTGTTCTTTTCCACAAACCACACATGGATCCACCAGTGGTAATTGCATGTGTGTTATTTCCACAAACCACACATGGGTCAACCACTAGAGTCATTGCATGTGTGTTCTTTCCACAAACCACATATGGATCAACCACTAGAGTCATTGCATGTCTGTTCTTATTATACTAAAACCAACACTAGAGTCATTGCATGTGTGTTCTTTTCAAAAACCACACATGGATCAACCACTAGAGTCATTGCATGTGTGTTATTTCCACAAACAAACATGGATCAACCACTAGAGTCATTGCATGTGTGTTCTTTTCCACAAACCACACATGGATCCACCAGTGGTCATTGCATGTGTGTTCTTTCCACAAACCACACATGGATCAACCACTAGAGTCATTGCATGTGTGTTATTTCCACAAACCACACATGGATAAACCACTAGAGTCATTGCATGTGTGTTCTTTCCACAAACCACATATGGATCAACCATTGTCATTGCATGTGTGTTCTTTCCACAAACCACACATGGATCAACCACTAGAGTCATTGCATGTTTGTTCTTATACTAAAACTACAAACCAGCACTAGAGTCATTGCATGCGTGTTCTTTTCCACAAACCACATATGGATCAACCAGAGTCATTGCATGTGTGTTGTTTCCAGAAACCACACATGTGGACCCACCAGTGGTCATTGCATGTGTGTTATTCCCATAAACCACACATGTATCAACCACCAGAGTCATTGCATGTGTGTTCTTTCCACAAACCACACATGTGGACCCACTAGAGTCATTGCATGTGTGTTATTTCCATAAACCACACATGGATCAACCACTAGAGTCATTGCATGTGTGTTCCGATACTAAAACCACAAACCAGTACTAGAGTCATTGCATGTGTGTGCTTATACTAAAACCACAAACCAGTACTAGAGTCATTGCATGTGTGTTCTTTTCCACAAACCACACATGGATCCACCAGTGGTCATTGCATGTGTGTTCTTTCCACAAACCACATATGGATCAACCAGAGTCATTGCATGTGTGTTCTTTCCACAAACCACACATGGATCAACCACTAGAGTCATTGCATGTTTGGTCTTATACTAAAACCACAAACCAGCACTAGAGTCATTGCATGTGTGTTCTTTTCCACAAACCACACATGGTTCCACCAGTGGTAATTGCATGTGTGTTATTTCCACAAACCACACATGGATCAACCACTAGAGTCATTGCATGTGTGTTCTTTCCACAAACCACATATGGATCAACCACTAGAGTCATTGCATGTGTGTTCTTATTATACTAAAACAAACACTAGAGTCATTGCACGTGTGTTCTTTTCATAAACCACACATGGATCAACCACTAGAGTCATTGCATGTGTGTTATTTCAACAAACAAACATGGATCAACCACTAGAGTCATTGCATGTGTGTTCTTATACTAAAACCAACATGGATCCACCAGTGGTCATTGCATGTGTGTTCTTTCCACAAACCACACATGGATCAACCACTAGAGTCATTGCATGTGTGTTATTTCCACAAACCACACATGGATAAACCACTAGAGTCATTGCATGTGTGTTCTTTCCACAAACCACATATGGATCAACCAGAGTCATTGCATGTGTGTTCTTTCCACAAGCCACACATGGATCAACCACTAGAGTCATTGCATCTGTGTTCTTATACTAAAACCACAAACCAGTACTAGAGTAATTGCATGTGTGTTCTTTTCCACAAACCACACATGGATCCACTAGTGGCCATTGCATGTGTGTTCTTTCCACAAACCACACATGGATCAACCAGAGTCATTGCATGTGTGTTCTTTCCACAAACCACACATGGATCAACCACTAGAGTCATTGCATGTGTGTTATTTCCACAAACCACACATGCATCAACCACTAGAGTCATTGCATGTGTTTTCTTTCCACAAACCACATATGGATCAACCACTAGAGTCATTGCATGTGTGTTCTTATTATACTAAAACCAACACTAGAGTCATTGCATGTGTGTTCTTTTCATAAACAACACATGGATCAACCACTAGAGTCATTGCATGTGTGTTATTTCCACAAACAAACATGGATCAACCACTAGAGTCATTGCATGTGTGTTCTTTTCCACAAACCACACATGGATCCACCAGTGGTCATTGCATGTGTGTTCTTTCCACAAACCACACATGGATCAACCACTAGAGTCATTGCATGTGTGTTATTTCCACAAACCACACATGGATAAACCACTAGAGTCATTGCATGTGTGTTCTTTCCACAAACCACATATGGATCAACCAGACTCATTGCATGTGTGTTCTTTCCACAAACCACACATGGATCAACCACTAGAGTCATTGCATGTGTGTTCTTTTCACAAACCACACATGGATCAACCACTAGAGTCATTGCATGTGTGTTATTTCCACAAACAAACATGGATCAACCACTAGAGTCATTGCATGTGTGTTCTTTTCCACAAACCACACATGGATCCACTAGTGGTCATTGCATGTGTGTTCCTTCCACAAACCACACATGGATCAACCACTAGAGTCATTGCATGTGTGTTATTTCCACAAACCACACATGGATAAACCACTAGAGTCATTGCATGTGTGTTCTTTCCACAAACCACATATGGATCAACCAGAGTCATTGCATGTGTGTTCTTTCCACAAGCCACACATGGATCAACCACTAGAGTCATTGCATCTGTGTTCTTATACTAAAACCATAAACTAGTACTAGAGTAATTGCATGTGTGTTCTTTTCCACAAACCACACATGGATCCACTAGTGGCCATTGCATGTGTGTTCTTTCCACAAACCACACATGGATCAACCAGAGTCATTGCATGTGTGTTCTTTCCACAAACCACACATGGATCAACCACTAGAGTCATTGCATGTGTGTTATTTCCACAAACCACACATGGATCAACCACTAGAGTCATTGCATGTGTGTTCTTTTCCACAAACCACACATGGATCCACCAGTGGTAATTGCATGTGTGTTATTTCCACAAACCACACATGGGTCAACCACTAGAGTCATTGCATGTGTGTTCTTTCCACAAACCACATATGGATCAACCACTAGAGTCATTGCATGTCTGTTCTTATTATACTAAAACCAACACTAGAGTCATTGCATGTGTGTTCTTTTCAAAAACCACACATGGATCAACCACTAGAGTCATTGCATGTGTGTTATTTCCACAAACAAACATGGATCAACCACTAGAGTCATTGCATGTGTGTTCTTTTCCACAAACCACACATGGATCCACCAGTGGTCATTGCATGTGTGTTCTTTCCACAAACCACACATGGATCAACCACTAGAGTCATTGCATGTGTGTTATTTCCACAAACCACACATGGATAAACCACTAGAGTCATTGCATGTGTGTTCTTTCCACAAACCACATATGGATCAACCATTGTCATTGCATGTGTGTTCTTTCCACAAACCACACATGGATCAACCACTAGAGTCATTGCATGTTTGTTCTTATACTAAAACTACAAACCAGCACTAGAGTCATTGCATGCGTGTTCTTTTCCACAAACCACATATGGATCAACCAGAGTCATTGCATGTGTGTTGTTTCCAGAAACCACACATGTGGACCCACCAGTGGTCATTGCATGTGTGTTATTCCCATAAACCACACATGTATCAACCACCAGAGTCATTGCATGTGTGTTCTTTCCACAAACCACACATGTGGACCCACTAGAGTCATTGCATGTGTGTTATTTCCATAAACCACACATGGATCAACCACTAGAGTCATTGCATGTGTGTTCCGATACTAAAACCACAAACCAGTACTAGAGTCATTGCATGTGTGTGCTTATACTAAAACCACAAACCAGTACTAGAGTCATTGCATGTGTGTTCTTTTCCACAAACCACACATGGATCCACCAGTGGTCATTGCATGTGTGTTCTTTCCACAAACCACATATGGATCAACCACTAGAGTCATTGCATGTTTGGTCTTATACTAAAACCACAAACCAGCACTAGAGTCATTGCATGTGTGTTCTTTTCCACAAACCACACATGGTTCCACCAGTGGTAATTGCATGTGTGTTATTTCCACAAACCACACATGGATCAACCACTAGAGTCATTGCATGTGTGTTCTTTCCACAAACCACATATGGATCAACCACTAGAGTCATTGCATGTGTGTTCTTATTATACTAAAACAAACACTAGAGTCATTGCACGTGTGTTCTTTTCATAAACCACACATGGATCAACCACTAGAGTCATTGCATGTGTGTTATTTCAACAAACAAACATGGATCAACCACTAGAGTCATTGCATGTGTGTTCTTATACTAAAACCAACATGGATCCACCAGTGGTCATTGCATGTGTGTTCTTTCCACAAACCACACATGGATCAACCACTAGAGTCATTGCATGTGTGTTATTTCCACAAACCACACATGGATAAACCACTAGAGTCATTGCATGTGTGTTCTTTCCACAAACCACATATGGATCAACCAGAGTCATTGCATGTGTGTTCTTTCCACAAGCCACACATGGATCAACCACTAGAGTCATTGCATCTGTGTTCTTATACTAAAACCACAAACCAGTACTAGAGTAATTGCATGTGTGTTCTTTTCCACAAACCACACATGGATCCACTAGTGGCCATTGCATGTGTGTTCTTTCCACAAACCACACATGGATCAACCAGAGTCATTGCATGTGTGTTCTTTCCACAAACCACACATGGATCAACCACTAGAGTCATTGCATGTGTGTTATTTCCACAAACCACACATGGATCAACCACTAGAGTCATTGCATGTGTGTTCTTTTCCACAAACCACACATGGATCCACCAGTGGTAATTGCATGTGTGTTATTTCCACAAACCACATATGGATCAAACACTAGAGTCATTGCATGTGTGTTCTTATACTAAAACCAACACTAGAGTCATTGCATGTGTGTTCTTTTCACAAACCACACATGGATCAACCACTAGAGTCATTGCATGTGTGTTATTTCCACAAACAAACATGGATCAACCACTAGAGTCATTGCATGTGTGTTCTTATACTAAAACCAACATGGATCCACCAGTGGTCATTGCATGTGTGTTCTTTCCACAAACCACACATGGATCAACCACTATAGTCATTGGATGTGTCTTATTTCCACAAACCACACATGGATCAACCACTAGAGTCATTGCATGTGTGTTATTTCCACAAACCACACATGGATCAACCACTAGAGTCATTGCATGTGTGTTCTTATACTAAAACCAACACAAGAGTCATTGCATGTGTGTTCTTTTCACAAACCACACATGGATCAACCACTAGAGTCATTGCATGTGTGTTATTTCCACAAACAAACATGGATCAACCACTAGAGTCATTGCATATGTGTTCTTTTCCACAAACCACACATGGATCCACTAGTGGTCATTGCATGTGTGTTCTTTCCACAAACCACATATGGATCAACCAGAGTCATTGCATGTCTGTTCTTTCCACAAACCACACATGGATCAACCACTAGAGTAATTGCATGTTTGTTCTTATACTAAAACCATAAACCAGCACTAGAGTCATTGCATGTGTGTTATTTTCCACAAACCACACATGGATCCACCAGTCGTCTTATTGCATGTGTGTTCTTTCCACAAACCACATATGGATCAACCAGAGTCATTGCATGTCTGTTCTTTCCACAAACCACACATGGATCAACCACTAGAGTAATTGCATGTTTGTTCTTATACTAAAACCACAAACCAGCACTAGAGTCATTGCATGTGTGTTATTTTCCACAAACCACACATGGATCCACCAGTCGTCTTATTGCATGTGTGTTCTTTCCACAAACCACATATGGAACAACCAGAGTCATTGCATGTGTGTTCTTTCCACAAACCACACATGTGGACCCACTAGAGTCATTGCATGTGTGTTATTTCCATAAACCACACATGGATCAACCACTAGAGTCATTGCATGTGTGTTCTGATACTAAAACCACAAACCAGTACTAGAGTCACTGCATGTGTGTGCTTATACTAAAACCACAAACCAGTACTAGAGTCATTGCATGTGTGTTCTTTTCCACAAACCACACATGGATCCACCAGTGGTCATTGCATGTGTGTTCTTTCCACAAACCACATATGGATCAACCAGAGTCATTGCATGTGTGTTCTTTCCACAAACCACACATGGATCAACCACTAGAGTCATTGCATGTTTGGTCTTATACTAAAACCACAAACCAGCACTAGAGTCATTGCATGTGTGTTCTTTTCCACAAACCACACATGGATCCACCAGTGGTAATTGCATGTGTGTTATTTCCACAAACCACACATAGATCAACCACTAGAGTCATTTCATGTGTGTTCTTTCCACAAACCACATATGGATCAACCACTAGAGTCATTGCACGTGTGTTCTTATTATACTAAAACAAACACTAGAGTCATTGCACGTGTGTTCTTTTCATAAACCACACATGGATCAACCACTAGAGTCATTGCATGTGTGTTATTTCCACAAACAAACATGGATCAACCACTAGAGTCATTGCATGTGTGTTCTTATACTAAAACCAACATGGATCCACCAGTGGTCATTGCATGTGTGTTCTTTCCACAAACCACACATGGATCAACCACTAGAGTCATTGCATGTGTGTTATTTCCACAAACCACACATGGATAAACCACTAGAGTCATTGCATGTGTGTTCTTTCCACAAACCACATATGGATCAACCAGAGTCATTGCATGTGTGTTCTTTCCACAAGCCACACATGGATCAACCACTAGAGTCATTGCATCTGTGTTCTTATACTAAAACCATAAACTAGTACTAGAGTAATTGCATGTGTGTTCTTTTCCACAAACCACACATGGATCCACTAGTGGCCATTGCATGTGTGTTCTTTCCACAAACCACACATGGATCAACCAGAGTCATTGCATGTGTGTTCTTTCCACAAACCACACATGGATCAACCACTAGAGTCATTGCATGTGTGTTATTTCCACAAACCACACATGGATCAACCACTAGAGTCATTGCATGTGTGTTCTTTTCCACAAACCACACATGGATCCACCAGTGGTAATTGCATGTGTGTTATTTCCACAAACCACACATGGGTCAACCACTAGAGTCATTGCATGTGTGTTCTTTCCACAAACCACATATGGATCAACCACTAGAGTCATTGCATGTCTGTTCTTATTATACTAAAACCAACACTAGAGTCATTGCATGTGTGTTCTTTTCAAAAACCACACATGGATCAACCACTAGAGTCATTGCATGTGTGTTATTTCCACAAACAAACATGGATCAACCACTAGAGTCATTGCATGTGTGTTCTTTTCCACAAACCACACATGGATCCACCAGTGGTCATTGCATGTGTGTTCTTTCCACAAACCACACATGGATCAACCACTAGAGTCATTGCATGTGTGTTATTTCCACAAACCACACATGGATAAACCACTAGAGTCATTGCATGTGTGTTCTTTCCACAAACCACATATGGATCAACCATTGTCATTGCATGTGTGTTCTTTCCACAAACCACACATGGATCAACCACTAGAGTCATTGCATGTTTGTTCTTATACTAAAACTACAAACCAGCACTAGAGTCATTGCATGCGTGTTCTTTTCCACAAACCACATATGGATCAACCAGAGTCATTGCATGTGTGTTGTTTCCAGAAACCACACATGTGGACCCTCCAGTGGTCATTGCATGTGTGTTATTCCCATAAACCACACATGTATCAACCACCAGAGTCATTGCATGTGTGTTCTTTCCACAAACCACACATGTGGACCCACTAGAGTCATTGCATGTGTGTTATTTCCATAAACCACACATGGATCAACCACTAGAGTCATTGCATGTGTGTTCCGATACTAAAACCACAAACCAGTACTAGAGTCATTGCATGTGTGTGCTTATACTAAAACCACAAACCGGTACTAGAGTCATTGCATGTGTGTTCTTTTCCACAAACCACACATGGATCCACCAGTGGTCATTGCATGTGTGTTCTTTCCACAAACCACATATGGATCAACCAGAGTCATTGCATGTGTGTTCTTTCCACAAACCACACATGGATCAACCACTAGAGTCATTGCATGTTTGGTCTTATACTAAAACCACAAACCAGCACTAGAGTCATTGCATGTGTGTTCTTTTCCACAAACCACACATGGTTCCACCAGTGGTAATTGCATGTGTGTTATTTCCACAAACCACACATGGATCAACCACTAGAGTCATTGCATGTGTGTTCTTTCCACAAACCACATATGGATCAACCACTAGAGTCATTGCATGTGTGTTCTTATTATACTAAAACAAACACTAGAGTCATTGCACGTGTGTTCTTTTCATAAACCACACATGGATCAACCACTAGAGTCATTGCATGTGTGTTATTTCCACAAACAAACATGGATCAACCACTAGAGTCATTGCATGTGTGTTCTTATACTAAAACCAACATGGATCCACCAGTGGTCATTGCATGTGTGTTCTTTCCACAAACCACACATGGATCAACCACTAGAGTCATTGCATGTGTGTTATTTCCACAAACCACACATGGATAAACCACTAGAGTCATTGCATGTGTGTTCTTTCCACAAACCACATATGGATCAACCAGAGTCATTGCATGTGTGTTCTTTCCACAAGCCACACATGGATCAACCACTAGAGTCATTGCATCTGTGTTCTTATACTAAAACCATAAACTAGTACTAGAGTAATTGCATGTGTGTTCTTTTCCACAAACCACACATGGATCCACTAGTGGCCATTGCATGTGTGTTCTTTCCACAAACCACACATGGATCAACCAGAGTCATTGCATGTGTGTTCTTTCCACAAACCACACATGGATCAACCACTAGAGTCATTGCATGTGTGTTATTTCCACAAACCACACATGGATCAACCACTAGAGTCATTGCATGTGTGTTCTTTTCCACAAACCACACATGGATCCACCAGTGGTAATTGCATGTGTGTTATTTCCACAAACCACACATGGGTCAACCACTAGAGTCATTGCATGTGTGTTCTTTCCACAAACCACATATGGATCAACCACTAGAGTCATTGCATGTCTGTTCTTATTATACTAAAACCAACACTAGAGTCATTGCATGTGTGTTCTTTTCAAAAACCACACATGGATCAACCACTAGAGTCATTGCATGTGTGTTATTTCCACAAACAAACATGGATCAACCACTAGAGTCATTGCATGTGTGTTCTTTTCCACAAACCACACATGGATCCACCAGTGGTCATTGCATGTGTGTTCTTTCCACAAACCACACATGGATCAACCACTAGAGTCATTGCATGTGTGTTATTTCCACAAACCACACATGGATAAACCACTAGAGTCATTGCATGTGTGTTCTTTCCACAAACCACATATGGATCAACCATTGTCATTGCATGTGTGTTCTTTCCACAAACCACACATGGATCAACCACTAGAGTCATTGCATGTTTGTTCTTATACTAAAACTACAAACCAGCACTAGAGTCATTGCATGCGTGTTCTTTTCCACAAACCACATATGGATCAACCAGAGTCATTGCATGTGTGTTGTTTCCAGAAACCACACATGTGGACCCACCAGTGGTCATTGCATGTGTGTTATTCCCATAAACCACACATGTATCAACCACCAGAGTCATTGCATGTGTGTTCTTTCCACAAACCACACATGTGGACCCACTAGAGTCATTGCATGTGTGTTATTTCCATAAACCACACATGGATCAACCACTAGAGTCATTGCATGTGTGTTCCGATACTAAAACCACAAACCAGTACTAGAGTCATTGCATGTGTGTGCTTATACTAAAACCACAAACCAGTACTAGAGTCATTGCATGTGTGTTCTTTTCCACAAACCACACATGGATCCACCAGTGGTCATTGCATGTGTGTTCTTTCCACAAACCACATATGGATCAACCAGAGTCATTGCATGTGTGTTCTTTCCACAAATCACACATGGATCAACCACTAGAGTCATTGCATGTTTGGTCTTATACTAAAACCACAAACCAGCACTAGAGTCATTGCATGTGTGTTCTTTTCCACAAACCACACATGGTTCCACCAGTGGTAATTGCATGTGTGTTATTTCCACAAACCACACATGGATCAACCACTAGAGTCATTGCATGTGTGTTCTTTCCACAAACCACATATGGATCAACCACTAGAGTCATTGCATGTGTGTTCTTATTATACTAAAACAAACACTAGAGTCATTGCACGTGTGTTCTTTTCATAAACCACACATGGATCAACCACTAGAGTCATTGCATGTGTGTTATTTCAACAAACAAACATGGATCAACCACTAGAGTCATTGCATGTGTGTTCTTATACTAAAACCAACATGGATCCACCAGTGGTCATTGCATGTGTGTTCTTTCCACAAACCACACATGGATCAACCACTAGAGTCATTGCATGTGTGTTATTTCCACAAACCACACATGGATAAACCACTAGAGTCATTGCATGTGTGTTCTTTCCACAAACCACATATGGATCAACCAGAGTCATTGCATGTGTGTTCTTTCCACAAGCCACACATGGATCAACCACTAGAGTCATTGCATCTGTGTTCTTATACTAAAACCACAAACCAGTACTAGAGAAATTGCATGTGTGTTCTTTTCCACAAACCACACATGGATCCACTAGTGGCCATTGCATGTGTGTTCTTTCCACAAACCACACATGGATCAACCAGAGTCATTGCATGTGTGTTCTTTCCACAAACCACACATGGATCAACCACTAGAGTCATTGCATGTGTGTTATTTCCACAAACCACACATGGATCAACCACTAGAGTCATTGCATGTGTGTTCTTTTCCACAAACCACACATGGATCCACCAGTGGTAATTGCATGTGTGTTATTTCCACAAACCACATATGGATCAAACACTAGAGTCATTGCATGTGTGTTCTTATACTAAAACCAACACTAGAGTCATTGCATGTGTGTTCTTTTCACAAACCACACATGGATCAACCACTAGAGTCATTGCATGTGTGTTATTTCCACAAACAAACATGGATCAACCACTAGATTCATTGCATGTGTGTTCTTATACTAAAACCAACATGGATCCACCAGTGGTCATTGCATGTGTGTTCTTTCCACAAACCACACATGGATCAACCACTATAGTCATTGCATGTGTCTTATTTCCACAAACCACACATGGATCAACCACTAGAGTCATTGCATGTGTGTTATTTCCACAAACCACACATGGATCAACCACTAGAGTCATTGCATGTGTGTTCTTATACTAAAACCAACACTAGAGTCATTGCATGTGTGTTCTTTTCACAAACCACACATGGATCAACCACTAGAGTCATTGCATGTGTGTTATTTCCACAAACAAACATGGATCAACCACTAGAGTCATTGCATATGTGTTCTTTTCCACAAACCACACATGGATCCACTAGTGGTCATTGCATGTGTGTTCTTTCCACAAACCACATATGGATCAACCAGAGTCATTGCATGTCTGTTCTTTCCACAAACCACACATGGATCAACCACTAGAGTAATTGCATGTTTGTTCTTATACTAAAACCATAAACCAGCACTAGAGTCATTGCATGTGTGTTATTTTCCACAAACCACACATGGATCCACCAGTCGTCTTATTGCATGTGTGTTCTTTCCACAAACCACATATGGATCAACCAGAGTCATTGCATGTCTGTTCTTTCCACAAACCACACATGGATCAACCACTAGAGTAATTGCATGTTTGTTCTTATACTAAAACCAAAAACCAGCACTAGAGTCATTGCATGTGTGTTATTTTCCACAAACCACACATGGATCCACCAGTCGTCTTATTGCATGTGTGTTCTTTCCACAAACCACATATGGAACAACCAGAGTCATTGCATGTGTGTTCTTTCCACAAACCACACATGTGGACCCACTAGAGTCATTGCATGTGTGTTATTTCCATAAACCACACATGGATCAACCACTAGAGTCATTGCATGTGTGTTCTTACACTAAAACCACAAACCAGTACTAGAATCACTGCATGTGTGTGCTTATACTAAAACCACAAACCAGTACTAGAGTCATTGCATGTGTGTTCTTTTCCACAAACCACACATGGATCCACCAGTGGTCATTGCATGTGTGTTCTTTCCACAAACCACATATGGATCAACCAGAGTCATTGCATGTGTGTTCTTTCCACAAACCACACATGGATCAACCACTACAGTCATTGCATGTTTGTTCTTATACTAAAACCACAAACCAGCACTAGAGTCATGTGTGTTCTTTTCCACAAACCACACATGGATCCACCAGTGGTAATTGCATGTGTGTTATTTCCACAAACCACACATGCATCAACCACTAGAGTCATTGCATGTGTTTTCTTTCCACAAACCACATATGGATCAACCACTAGAGTCATTGCATGTGTGTTCTTATTATACTAAAACCAACACTAGAGTCATTGCATGTGTGTTCTTTTCATAAACAACACATGGATCAACCACTAGAGTCATTGCATGTGTGTTATTTCCACAAACAAACATGGATCAACCACTAGAGTCATTGCATGTGTGTTCTTTTCCACAAACCACACATGGATCCACCAGTGGTCATTGCATGTGTGTTCTTTCCACAAACCACACATGGATCAACCACTAGAGTCATTGCATGTGTGTTATTTCCACAAACCACACATGGATAAACCACTAGAGTCATTGTATGTGTGTTCTTTCCACAAACCACATATGGATCAACCAGAGTCATTGCATGTGTGTTCTTTCCACAAACCACACATGGATCAACCACTAGAGTCATTGCATGTGTGTTCTTATACTAAAACCACAAACCAGTACTAGAGTAATTGCATGTGTGTTCTTTTCCGCAAACCACACATGGATCCACTAGTGGTCATTGCATGTGTGTTCTTTCCACAAACCACACATGGATCAACCAGAGTCATTGCATGTGTGCTCTTTCCACAAACCACACATGGATCAACCACTAGAGTCATTGCATGTGTGTTATTTCCACAAACAACACATGGATCAACCACTAGAGTCATTGCGTGTGTGTTCTTTTCCACAAACCACACATGGATCCACCAGTGGTAATTGCATGTGTGTTATTTCCACAAACCACACATGGATCAACCACTAGAGTCATTGCATGTGTGTTCTTTCCACAAACCACATATGGATCAACCACTAGAGTCATTGCATGTGTGTTCTTATTATACTAAAACCAACACTAGAGTCATTGCATGTGTGTTCTTTTCATAAACCACACATGGATCAACCACTAGAGTAATTGCATGTGTGTTATTTCCACAAACAAACATGGATCAACCACTAGAGTCATTGCATGTGTGTTCTTTTCCACAAACCACACATGGATCCACCAGTGGTCATTGCATGTGTGTTCTTTCCACAAACCACACATGGATCAACCACTAGAGTCATTGCATGTGTGTTATTTCCACAAACCACACATGGATAAACCACTAGAGTCATTGCATGCGTGTTCTTTCCACAAACCACATATGGATCAACCAGAGTCATTGCATGTGTGTTCTTTCCACAAACCACACATGGATCAACCACTAGAGTCATTGCATGTTTGTTCTTATACTAAAACTACAAACCAGCACTAGAGTCATTGCATGTGTGTTCTTTTCCACAAACCACACATGGATCCACTAGTGGTCATTGCATGTGTGTTCTTTCCACAAACCACATATGGAACAACCAGAGTCATTGCATGTGTGTTCTTTCCACAAACCACACATGTGGACCCACTAGAGTCATTGCATGTGTGTTATTTCCATAAACCACACATGGATCAACCACTAGAGTCATTGCATGTGTGTTCTGATACTAAAACCACAAACCAGTACTAGAGTCACTGCATGTGTGTGCTTATACTAAAACCACAAACCAGTACTAGAGTCATTGCATGTGTGTTCTTTTCCACAAACCACACATGGATCCACCAGTGGTCATTGCATGTGTGTTCTTTCCACAAACCACATATGGATCAACCAGAGTCATTGCATGTGTGTTCTTTCCACAAACCACACATGGATCAACCACTAGAGTCATTGCATATTTGGTCTTATACTAAAACCACAAACCAGCACTAGAGTCATTGCATGTGTGTTCTTTTCCACAAACCACACATGGTTCCACCAGTGGTAATTGCATGTGTGTTATTTCCACAAACCACACATGGATCAACCACTAGAGTCATTGCATGTGTGTTCTTTCCACAAACCACATATGGATCAACCACTAGAGTCATTGCATGTGTGTTCTTATTATACTAAAACAAACACTAGAGTCATTGCACGTGTGTTCTTTTCATAAACCACACATGGATCAACCACTAGAGTCATTGCATGTGTGTTATTTCCACAAACAAACATGGATCAACCACTAGAGTCATTGCATGTGTCTTCTTATACTAAAACCAACATGGATCCACCAGTGGTCATTGCATGTGTGTTCTTTCCACAAACCACACATGGATCAACCACTAGAGTCATTGCATGTGTGTTATTTCCACAAACCACACATGGATAAACCACTAGAGTCATTGCATGTGTGTTCTTTTCCACAAACCACATATGGATCAACCAGAGTCATTGCATGTGTGTTGTTTCCAGAAATCACACATGTGGACCCACCAGTGGTCATTGCATGTGTGTTATTCCCATAAACCACACATGTATCAACCACTAGAGTCATTGCATGTGTGTTCTTTCCACAAACCATATATGGATCAACCACTAGAGTCATTGCATGTGTGTTCTTATACTAAAACCAACACTAGAGTCATTGCATGTGTGTTCTTTTCACAAACCACACATGGATCAACCACTAGAGTCATTGCATGTGTGTTATTTCCACAAACAAACATGGATCAACCACTAGAGTCATTGCATGTGTGTTCTTATACTAAAACCAACATGGATCCACCAGTGGTCATTGCATGTGTGTTCTTTCCACAAACCACACATGGATCAACCACTAGAGTCATTGCATGTGTGTTATTTCCACAAACCACACATGGATCAACCACTAGAGTCATTGCATGTGTGTTATTTCCACAAACCACACATGGATCAACCACTAGAGTCATTGCATGTGTGTTCTTATACTAAAACCAACACTAGAGTCATTGCATGTGTGTTCTTTTCACAAACCACACATGGATCAACCACTAGAGTCATTGCATGTGTGTTATTTCCACAAACAAACATGGATCAACCACTAGAGTCATTGCATGTGTGTTCTTTTCCACAAACCACACATGGATCCACTAGTGGTCATTGCATGTGTGTTCTTTCCACAAACCACATATGGATCAACCAGAGTCATTGCATGTCTGTTCTTTCCACAAACCACACATGGATCAACCACTAGAGTAATTGCATGTTTGTTCTTATACTAAAACCACAAACCAGCACTAGAGTCATTGCATGTGTGTTATTTTCCACAAACCACACATGGATCCACCAGTCGTCTTATTGCATGTGTGTTCTTTCCACAAACCACATATGGAACAACCAGAGTCATTGCATGTGTGTTCTTTCCACAAACCACACATGTGGACCCACTAGAGTCATTGCATGTGTGTTATTTCCGTAAACCACACATGGATCAACCACTAGAGTCATTGCCTGTGTGTTCTTATACTAAAACCACAAACCAGTACTAGAGTCATTGCATGTGTGTGCTTATACTAAAACCACAAACCAGTACTAGAGTCATTGCATGTGTGTTATTTCCACAAACCACACATGGATAAACCACTAGAGTCATTGCATGTGTGTTCTTTCCACAAACCACATATGGATCAACCAGAGTCATTGCATGTGTGTTCTTTCCACAAACCACACATGGATCAACCACTAGAGTCATTGCATGTTTGTTCTTATACTAAAACTACAAACCAGCCCTAGAGTCATTGCATGTGTGTTCTTTTCCACAAACCACATATGGATCAACCAGAGTCATTGCATGTGTGTTGTTTCCAGAAACCACACATGTGGACCCACCAGTGGTCATTGCATGTGTGTTATTCCCATAAACCACACATGTATCAACCACTAGAGTCATTGCATGTGTGTTCTTTCCACAAACCATATATGGATATAACACTAGAGTCATTGCATGTGTGTTCTTATACTAAAACCAACACTAGAGTCATTGCATGTGTGTTCTTTTCACAAACCACACATGGATCAACCACTAGAGTCATTGCATGTGTGTTATTTCCACAAACAAACATGGATCAACCACTAGAGTCATTGCATGTGTGTTCTTATACTAAAACCAACATGGATCCACCAGTGGTCATTGCATGTGTGTTCTTTCCACAAACCACACATGGATCAACCACTAGAGTCATTGCATGTGTGTTATTTCCACAAACCACACATGGATCAACCACTAGAGTCATTGCATGTGTGTTATTTCCACAAACCACACATGGATCAACCACTAGAGTCATTGCATGTGTGTTCTTATACTAAAACCAACACTAGAGTCATTGCATGTGTGTTCTTTTCACAAACCACACATGGATCAACCACTAGAGTCATTGCATGTGTGTTATTTCCACAAACAAACATGGATCAACCACTAGAGTCATTGCATGTGTGTTCTTTTCCACAAACCACACATGGATCCACTAGTGGTCATTGCATGTGTGTTCTTTCCACAAACCACATATGGATCAACCAGAGTCATTGCATGTCTGTTCTTTCCACAAACCACACATGGATCAACCACTAGAGTAATTGCATGTTTGTTCTTATACTAAAACCACAAACCAGCACTAGAGTCATTGCATGTGTGTTATTTTCCACAAACCACACATGGATCCACCAGTCGTCTTATTGCATGTGTGTTCTTTCCACAAACCACATATGGAACAACCAGAGTCATTGCATGTGTGTTCTTTCCACAAACCACACATGTGGACCCACTAGAGTCATTGCATGTGTGTTATTTCCGTAAACCACACATGGATCAACCACTAGAGTCATTGCCTGTGTGTTCTTATACTAAAACCACAAACCAGTACTAGAGTCATTGCATGTGTGTGCTTATACTAAAACCACAAACCAGTACTAGAGTCATTGCATGTGTGTTATTTCCACAAACCACACATGGATAAACCACTAGAGTCATTGCATGTGTGTTCTTTCCACAAACCACATATGGATCAACCAGAGTCATTGCATGTGTGTTCTTTCCACAAACCACACATGGATCAACCACTAGAGTCATTGCATGTTTGTTCTTATACTAAAACTACAAACCAGCACTAGAGTCATTGCATGTGTGTTCTTTTCCACAAACCACATATGGATCAACCAGAGTCATTGCATGTGTGTTGTTTCCAGAAACCACACATGTGGACCCACCAGTGGTCATTGCATGTGTGTTATTCCCATAAACCACACATGTATCAACCACTAGAGTCATTGCATGTGTGTTCTTTCCACAAACCATATATGGATATAACACTAGAGTCATTGCATGTGTGTTCTTATACTAAAACCAACACTAGAGTCATTGCATGTGTGTTCTTTTCACAAACCACACATGGATCAACCACTAGAGTCATTGCATGTGTGTTATTTCCACAAACAAACATGGATCAACCACTAGAGTCATGTCATGTGTGTTCTTATACTAAAACCAACATGGATCCACCAGTGGTCATTGCATGTGTGTTCTTTCCACAAACCACACATGGATCAACCACTAGAGTCATTGCATGTGTGTTATTTCCACAAACCACACATGGATCAACCACTAGAGTCATTGCATGTGTGTTATTTCCACAAACCACACATGGATCAACCACTAGAGTCATTGCATGTGTGTTCTTATACTAAAACCAACACTAGAGTCATTGCATGTGTGTTCTTTTCACAAACCACACATGGATCAACCACTAGAGTCATTGCATAAGTGTTATTTCCACAAACCAACATGGATCAACCACTAGAGTCATTGCATGTGTGTTCTTTTCCACAAACCACACATGGATCCACTAGTGGTCATTGCATGTGTGTTCTTTCCACAAACCACATATGGATCAACCAGAGTCATTGCATGTCTGTTCTTTCCACAAACCACACATGGATCAACCACTAGAGTAATTGCATGTTTGTTCTTATACTAAAACCACAAACCAGCACTAGAGTCATTGCATGTGTGTTATTTTCCACAAACCACACATGGATCCACCAGTCGTCTTATTGCATGTGTGTTCTTTGCACAAACCACATATGGAACAACCAGAGTAATTGCATGTGTGTTCTTTCCACAAACCACACATGTGGACCCACTAGAGTCATTGCATGTGTGTTATTTCCGTAAACCACACATGCATCAACCACTAGAGTCATTGCCTGTGTGTTCTTATACTAAAACCACAAACCAGTACTAGAGTCATTGCATGTGTGTGCTTATACTAAAACCACAAACCAGTACTAAAGTCATTGCATGTGTGTTATTTCCACAAACCACACATGGATAAACCACTAGAGTCATTGCATGTGTGTTCTTTCCACAAACCACATATGGATCAACCAGAGTCATTGCATGTGTGTTCTTTCCACAAACCACACATGGATCAACCACTAGAGTCACTGCATGTTTGTTCTTATACTAAAACTACAAACCAGCACTAGAGTCATTACATGCGTGTTCTTTTCCACAAACCACATATGGATCAACCAGAGTCATTGCATGTGTGTTGTTTCCAGAAACCACACATGTGGACCCACTAGTGGTCGTTGCATGTGTGTTATTCCCATAAACCACACATGTATCAACCACTAGAGTCATTGCATGTGTGTTCTTTCCACAAACCATATATGGATCAACCACTAGAGTCATTGCATGTGTGTTCTTATACTAAAACCAACACTAGAGTCATTGCATGTGTGTTCTTTTCACAAACCACACATGGATCAACCACTAGAGTCATTGCATGTGTGTTATTTCCACAAACAAACATTGATCAACCACTAGAGTCATTGCATGTGTGTTCTTATACTAAAACCAACATGGATCCACCAGTGGTCATTGCATGTGTGTTCTTTACACAAACCACACATGGATCAACCACTAGAGTCATTGCATGTGTGTTATTTCCACAAACCACACATGGATCAACCACTAGAGTCATTGCATGTGTGTTATTTCCACGAACCACACATGGATCAACCACTAGAGTCATTGCATGTGTGTTCTTATACTAAAACCAACACTAGAGTCATTGCATGTGTGTTCTTTTCACAAACCACACATGGATCAACCACTAGAGTCATTGCATGTGTGTTATTTCCACAAACAAACATGGATCAACCACTAGAGTCATTGCATGTGTGTTCTTTTCCACAAACCACACATGGATCCACTAGTGGTCATTGCATGTGTGTTCTTTCCACAAACCACATATGGATCAACCAGAGTCATTGCATGTCTGTTCTTTCCACAAACCACACATGGATCAACCACTAGAGTCATTGCATGCTTGTTCTTATACTAAAACGACAAACCAGCACTAGAGTCATTGCATGTGTGTTCTTTTCCACAAACCACACATGGATCCACCAGTGGTCATTGCATGTGTGTTCTTTCCACAAACCACACATGGATCAACCACTAGAGTCATTGCATGTGTGTTATTTCCACAAACCACACATGGATCAACCACTAGAGTCATTGCATGTGTGTTCTTATACTAAAACCAACACTAGAGTCATTGCATGTGTGTTCTTTTCACAAACCACACATGGATCAACCACTAGAGTCATTGCATAAGTGTTATTTCTACAAACCAACATGGATCAACCACTAGAGTCATTGCATGTGTGTTCTTTTCCACAAACCACACATGGATCCACTAGTGGTCATTGCATGTGTGTTCTTTCCACAAACCACATATGGATCAACCAGAGTCATTGCATGTCTGTTCTTTCCACAAACCACACATGGATCAACCACTAGAGTAATTGCATGTTTGTTCTTATACTAAAACCACAAACCAGCACTAGAGTCATTGCATGTGTGTTATTTTCCACAAACCACACATGGATCCACCAGTCGTCTTATTGCATGTGTGTTCTTTCCACAAACCACATATGGAACAACCAGAGTAATTGCATGTGTGTTCTTTCCACAAACCACACATGTGGACCCACTAGAGTCATTCCATGTGTGTTATTTCCGTAAACCACACATGGATCAACCACTAGAGTCATTGCCTGTGTGTTCTTATACTAAAACCACAAACCAGTACTAGAGTCATTGCATGTGTGTGCTTATACTAAAACCACAAACCAGGACTAAAGTCATTGCATGTGTGTTATTTCCACAAACCACACATGGATAAACCACTAGAGTCATTGCATGTGTGTTCTTTCCACAAACCACATATGGATCAACCAGAGTCATTGCATGTGTGTTCTTTCCACAAACCACACATGGATCAACCACTAGAGTCACTGCATGTTTGTTCTTATACTAAAACTACAAACCAGCACTAGAGTCATTACATGCGTGTTCTTTTCCACAAACCACATATGGATCAACCAGAGTCATTGCATGTGTGTTGTTTCCAGAAACCACACATGGATCAACCACTAGAGTCATTGCATGTGTGTTCTTTCCACAAACCACATATGGATCAACCACTAGAGTCATTGCATGTGTGTTCTTATTATACTAAAACAAACACTAGAGTCATTGCACGTGTGTTCTTTTCATAAACCACACATGGATCAACCACTAGAGTCATTGCATGTGTGTTATTTCCACAAACAAACATGGATCAACCACTAGAGTCATTGCATGTGTGTTCTTATACTAAAACCAACATGGATCTACCAGTGGTCATTGCATGTGTGTTCTTTCCACAAACCACACATGGATCAACCACTAGAGTCATTGCATGTGTGTTATTTCCACAAACCACACATGGATAAACCACTAGAGTCATTGCATGTGTGTTCTTTCCACAAACCACATATGGATCAACCAGAGTCATTGCATGTGTGTTCTTTCCACAAGCCACACATGGATCAACCACTAGAGTCATTGCATCTGTGTTCTTATACTAAAACCATAAACTAGTACTAGAGTAATTGCATGTGTGTTCTTTTCCACAAACCACACATGGATCCACTAGTGGCCATTGCATGTGTGTTCTTTCCACAAACCACACATGGATCAACCAGAGTCATTGCATGTGTGTTCTTTCCACAAACCACACATGGATTAACCACTAGAGTCATTGCATGTGTGTTATTTCCACAAACCACACATGGATCAACCACTAGAGTCATTGCATGTGTGTTCTTTTCCACAAACCACACATGGATCCACCAGTGGTAATTGCATGTGTGTTATTTCCACAAACCACACATGGGTCAACCACTAGAGTCATTGCATGTGTGTTCTTTCCACAAACCACATATGGATCAACCACTAGAGTCATTGCATGTCTGTTCTTATTATACTAAAACCAACACTAGAGTCATTGCATGTGTGTTCTTTTCAAAAACCACACATGGATCAACCACTAGAGTCATTGCATGTGTGTTATTTCCACAAACAAACATGGATCAACCACTAGAGTCATTGCATGTGTGTTCTTTTCCACAAACCACACATGGATCCACCAGTGGTCATTGCATGTGTGTTCTTTCCACAAACCACACATGGATCAACCACTAGAGTCATTGCATGTGTGTTATTTCCACAAACCACACATGGATAAACCACTAGAGTCATTGCATGTGTGTTCTTTCCACAAACCACATATGGATCAACCATTGTCATTGCATGTGTGTTCTTTCCACAAACCACACATGGATCAACCACTAGAGTCATTGCATGTTTGTTCTTATACTAAAACTACAAACCAGCACTAGAGTCATTGCATGCGTGTTCTTTTCCACAAACCACATATGGATCAACCAGAGTCATTGCATGTGTGTTGTTTCCAGAAACCACACATGTGGACCCACCAGTGGTCATTGCATGTGTGTTATTCCCATAAACCACACATGTATCAACCACCAGAGTCATTGCATGTGTGTTCTTTCCACAAACCACACATGTGGACCCACTAGAGTCATTGCATGTGTGTTATTTCCATAAACCACACATGGATCAACCACTAGAGTCATTGCATGTGTGTTCCGATACTAAAACCACAAACCAGTACTAGAGTCATTGCATGTGTGTGCTTATACTAAAACCACAAACCAGTACTAGAGTCATTGCATGTGTGTTCTTTTCCACAAACCACACATGGATCCACCAGTGGTCATTGCATGTGTGTTCTTTCCACAAACCACATATGGATCAACCAGAGTCATTGCATGTGTGTTCTTTCCACAAACCACACATGGATCAACCACTAGAGTCATTGCATGTTTGGTCTTATACTAAAACCACAAACCAGCACTAGAGTCATTGCATGTGTGTTCTTTTCCACAAACCACACATGGTTCCACCAGTGGTAATTGCATGTGTGTTATTTCCACAAACCACACATGGATCAACCACTAGAGTCATTGCATGTGTGTTCTTTCCACAAACCACATATGGATCAACCACTAGAGTCATTGCATGTGTGTTCTTATTATACTAAAACAAACACTAGAGTCATTGCACGTGTGTTCTTTTCATAAACCACACATGGATCAACCACTAGAGTCATTGCATGTGTGTTATTTCAACAAACAAACATGGATCAACCACTAGAGTCATTGCATGTGTGTTCTTATACTAAAACCAACATGGATCCACCAGTGGTCATTGCATGTGTGTTCTTTCCACAAACCACACATGGATCAACCACTAGAGTCATTGCATGTGTGTTATTTCCACAAACCACACATGGATAAACCACTAGAGTCATTGCATGTGTGTTCTTTCCACAAACCACATATGGATCAACCAGAGTCATTGCATGTGTGTTCTTTCCACAAGCCACACATGGATCAACCACTAGAGTCATTGCATCTGTGTTCTTATACTAAAACCACAAACCAGTACTAGAGTAATTGCATGTGTGTTCTTTTCCACAAACCACACATGGATCCACTAGTGGCCATTGCATGTGTGTTCTTTCCACAAACCACACATGGATCAACCAGAGTCATTGCATGTGTGTTCTTTCCACAAACCACACATGGATCAACCACTAGAGTCATTGCATGTGTGTTATTTCCACAAACCACACATGGATCAACCACTAGAGTCATTGCATGTGTGTTCTTTTCCACAAACCACACATGGATCCACCAGTGGTAATTGCATGTGTGTTATTTCCACAAACCACATATGGATCAAACACTAGAGTCATTGCATGTGTGTTCTTATACTAAAACCAACACTAGAGTCATTGCATGTGTGTTCTTTTCACAAACCACACATGGATCAACCACTAGAGTCATTGCATGTGTGTTATTTCCACAAACAAACATGGATCAACCACTAGATTCATTGCATGTGTGTTCTTATACTAAAACCAACATGGATCCACCAGTGGTCATTGCATGTGTGTTCTTTCCACAAACCACACATGGATCAACCACTATAGTCATTGCATGTGTCTTATTTCCACAAACCACACATGGATCAACCACTAGAGTCATTGCATGTGTGTTATTTCCACAAACCACACATGGATCAACCACTAGAGTCATTGCATGTGTGTTCTTATACTAAAACCAACACTAGAGTCATTGCATGTGTGTTCTTTTCACAAACCACACATGGATCAACCACTAGAGTCATTGCATGTGTGTTATTTCCACAAACAAACATGGATCAACCACTAGAGTCATTGCATATGTGTTCTTTTCCACAAACCACACATGGATCCACTAGTGGTCATTGCATGTGTGTTCTTTCCACAAACCACATATGGATCAACCAGAGTCATTGCATGTCTGTTCTTTCCACAAACCACACATGGATCAACCACTAGAGTAATTGCATGTTTGTTCTTATACTAAAACCATAAACCAGCACTAGAGTCATTGCATGTGTGTTATTTTCCACAAACCACACATGGATCCACCAGTCGTCTTATTGCATGTGTGTTCTTTCCACAAACCACATATGGATCAACCAGAGTCATTGCATGTCTGTTCTTTCCACAAACCACACATGGATCAACCACTAGAGTAATTGCATGTTTGTTCTTATACTAAAACCAAAAACCAGCACTAGAGTCATTGCATGTGTGTTATTTTCCACAAACCACACATGGATCCACCAGTCGTCTTATTGCATGTGTGTTCTTTCCACAAACCACATATGGAACAACCAGAGTCATTGCATGTGTGTTCTTTCCACAAACCACACATGTGGACCCACTAGAGTCATTGCATGTGTGTTATTTCCATAAACCACACATGGATCAACCACTAGAGTCATTGCATGTGTGTTCTTACACTAAAACCACAAACCAGTACTAGAATCACTGCATGTGTGTGCTTATACTAAAACCACAAACCAGTACTAGAGTCATTGCATGTGTGTTCTTTTCCACAAACCACACATGGATCCACCAGTGGTCATTGCATGTGTGTTCTTTCCACAAACCACATATGGATCAACCAGAGTCATTGCATGTGTGTTCTTTCCACAAACCACACATGGATCAACCACTACAGTCATTGCATGTTTGTTCTTATACTAAAACCACAAACCAGCACTAGAGTCATTGCATGTGTGTTCTTTTCCACAAACCACACATGGATCCACCAG
This sequence comes from Avena sativa, assembly GCA_916181665.1. Classification (NCBI taxonomy): domain Eukaryota; kingdom Viridiplantae; phylum Streptophyta; class Magnoliopsida; order Poales; family Poaceae; genus Avena; species Avena sativa. Next base: position 261,266,647 of record OV702291.1, read on the forward strand.
TGGTAATTGCATGTGTGTTATTTCCACAAACCACACATGCATCAACCACTAGAGTCATTGCATGTGTTTTCTTTCCACAAACCACATATGGATCAACCACTAGAGTCATTGCATGTGTGTTCTTATTATACTAAAACCAACACTAGAGTCATTGCATGTGTGTTCTTTTCATAAACAACACATGGATCAACCACTAGAGTCATTGCATGTGTGTTATTTCCACAAACAAACATGGATCAACCACTAGAGTCATTGCATGTGTGTTCTTTTCCACAAACCACACATGGATCCACCAGTGGTCATTGCATGTGTGTTCTTTCCACAAACCACACATGGATCAACCACTAGAGTCATTGCATGTGTGTTATTTCCACAAACCACACATGGATAAACCACTAGAGTCATTGTATGTGTGTTCTTTCCACAAACCACATATGGATCAACCAGAGTCATTGCATGTGTGTTCTTTCCACAAACCACACATGGATCAACCACTAGAGTCATTGCATGTGTGTTCTTATACTAAAACCACAAACCAGTACTAGAGTAATTGCATGTGTGTTCTTTTCCACAAACCACACATGGATCCACTAGTGGTCATTGCATGTGTGTTCTTTCCACAAACCACACATGGATCAACCAGAGTCATTGCATGTGTGCTCTTTCCACAAACCACACATGGATCAACCACTAGAGTCATTGCATGTGTGTTATTTCCACAAACAACACATGGATCAACCACTAGAGTCATTGCGTGTGTGTTCTTTTCCACAAACCACACATGGATCCACCAGTGGTAATTGCATGTGTGTTATTTCCACAAACCACACATGGATCAACCACTAGAGTCATTGCATGTGTGTTCTTTCCACAAACCACATATGGATCAACCACTAGAGTCATTGCATGTGTGTTCTTATTATACTAAAACCAACACTAGAGTCATTGCATGTGTGTTCTTTTCATAAACCACACATGGATCAACCACTAGAGTCATTGCATGTGTGTTATTTCCACAAACAAACATGGATCAACCACTAGAGTCATTGCATGTGTGTTCTTTTCCACAAACCACACATGGATCCACCAGTGGTCATTGCATGTGTGTTCTTTCCACAAACCACACATGGATCAACCACTAGAGTCATTGCATGTGTGTTATTTCCACAAACCACACATGGATAAACCACTAGAGTCATTGCATGCGTGTTCTTTCCACAAACCACATATGGATCAACCAGAGTCATTGCATGTGTGTTCTTTCCACAAACCACACATGGATCAACCACTAGAGTCATTGCATGTTTGTTCTTATACTAAAACTACAAACCAGCACTAGAGTCATTGCATGTGTGTTCTTTTCCACAAACCACACATGGATCCACTAGTGGTCATTGCATGTGTGTTCTTTCCACAAACCACATATGGAACAACCAGAGTCATTGCATGTGTGTTCTTTCCACAAACCACACATGTGGACCCACTAGAGTCATTGCATGTGTGTTATTTCCATAAACCACACATGGATCAACCACTAGAGTCATTGCATGTGTGTTCTGATACTAAAACCACAAACCAGTACTAGAGTCACTGCATGTGTGTGCTTATACTAAAACCACAAACCAGTACTAGAGTCATTGCATGTGTGTTCTTTTCCACAAACCACACATGGATCCACCAGTGGTCATTGCATGTGTGTTCTTTCCACAAACCACATATGGATCAACCAGAGTCATTGCATGTGTGTTCTTTCCACAAACCACACATGGATCAACCACTAGAGTCATTGCATGTTTGGTCTTATACTAAAACCACAAACCAGCACTAGAGTCATTGCATGTGTGTTCTTTTCCACAAACCACACATGGTTCCACCAGTGGTAATTGCATGTGTGTTATTTCCACAAACCACACATGGATCAACCACTAGAGTCATTGCATGTGTGTTCTTTCCACAAACCACATATGGATCAACCACTAGAGTCATTGCATGTGTGTTCTTATTATACTAAAACAAACACTAGAGTCATTGCACGTGTGTTCTTTTCATAAACCACACATGGATCAACCACTAGAGTCATTGCATGTGTGTTATTTCCACAAACAAACATGGATCAACCACTAGAGTCATTGCATGTGTGTTCTTATACTAAAACCAACATGGATCCACCAGTGGTCATTGCATGTGTGTTCTTTCCACAAACCACACATGGATCAACCACTAGAGTCATTGCATGTGTGTTATTTCCACAAACCACACATGGATAAACCACTAGAGTCATTGCATGTGTGTTCTTTTCCACAAACCACATATGGATCAACCAGATTCATTGCATGTGTGTTGTTTCCAGAAACCACACATGTGGACCCACCAGTGGTCATTGCATGTGTGTTATTCCCATAAACCACACATGTATCAACCACTAGAGTCATTGCATGTGTGTTCTTTCCACAAACCATATATGGATCAACCACTAGAGTCATTGCATGTGTGTTCTTATACTAAAACCAACACTAGAGTCATTGCATGTGTGTTCTTTTCACAAACCACACATGGATCAACCACTAGAGTCATTGCATGTGTGTTATTTCCACAAACAAACATGGATCAACCACTAGAGTCATTGCATGTGTGTTCTTATACTAAAACCAACATGGATCCACCAGTGGTCATTGCATGTGTGTTCTTTCCACAAACCACACATGGATCAACCACTAGAGTCATTGCATGTGTGTTATTTCCACAAACCACACATGGATCAACCACTAGAGTCATTGCATGTGTGTTATTTCCACAAACCACACATGGATCAACCACTAGAGTCATTGCATGTGTGTTCTTATACTAAAACCAACACTAGAGTCATTGCATGTGTGTTCTTTTCACAAACCACACATGGATCAACCACTAGAGTCATTGCATGTGTGTTATTTCCACAAACAAACATGGATCAACCACTAGAGTCATTGCATGTGTGTTCTTTTCCACAAACCACACATGGATCCACTAGTGGTCATTGCATGTGTGTTCTTTCCACAAACCACATATGGATCAACCAGAGTCATTGCATGTCTGTTCTTTCCACAAACCACACATGGATCAACCACTAGAGTAATTGCATGTTTGTTCTTATACTAAAACCACAAACCAGCACTAGAGTCATTGCATGTGTGTTATTTTCCACAAACCACACATGGATCCACCAGTCGTCTTATTGCATGTGTGTTCTTTCCACAAACCACATATGGAACAACCAGAGTCATTGCATGTGTGTTCTTTCCACAAACCACACATGTGGACCCACTAGAGTCATTGCATGTGTGTTATTTCCGTAAACCACACATGGATCAACCACTAGAGTCATTGCCTGTGTGTTCTTATACTAAAACCACAAACCAGTACTAGAGTCATTGCATGTGTGTGCTTATACTAAAACCACAAACCAGTACTAGAGTCATTGCATGTGTGTTATTTCCACAAACCACACATGGATAAACCACTAGAGTCATTGCATGTGTGTTCTTTCCACAAACCACATATGGATCAACCAGAGTCATTGCATGTGTGTTCTTTCCACAAACCACACATGGATCAACCACTAGAGTCATTGCATGTTTGTTCTTATACTAAAACTACGAACCAGCCCTAGAGTCATTGCATGTGTGTTCTTTTCCACAAACCACATATGGATCAACCAGAGTCATTGCATGTGTGTTGTTTCCAGAAACCACACATGTGGACCCACCAGTGGTCATTGCATGTGTGTTATTCCCATAAACCACACATGTATCAACCACTAGAGTCATTGCATGTGTGTTCTTTCCACAAACCATATATGGATATAACACTAGAGTCATTGCATGTGTGTTCTTATACTAAAACCAACACTAGAGTCATTGCATGTGTGTTCTTTTCACAAACCACACATGGATCAACCACTAGAGTCATTGCATGTGTGTTATTTCCACAAACAAACATGGATCAACCACTAGAGTCATTGCATGTGTGTTCTTATACTAAAACCAACATGGATCCACCAGTGGTCATTGCATGTGTGTTCTTTCCACAAACCACACATGGATCAACCACTAGAGTCATTGCATGTGTGTTATTTCCACAAACCACACATGGATCAACCACTAGAGTCATTGCATGTGTGTTATTTCCACAAACCACACATGGATCAACCACTAGAGTCATTGCATGTGTGTTCTTATACTAAAACCAACACTAGAGTCATTGCATGTGTGTTCTTTTCACAAACCACACATGGATCAACCACTAGAGTCATTGCATGTGTGTTATTTCCACAAACAAACATGGATCAACCACTAGAGTCATTGCATGTGTGTTCTTTTCCACAAACCACACATGGATCCACTAGTGGTCATTGCATGTGTGTTCTTTCCACAAACCACATATGGATCAACCAGAGTCATTGCATGTCTGTTCTTTCCACAAACCACACATGGATCAACCACTAGAGTAATTGCATGTTTGTTCTTATACTAAAACCACAAACCAGCACTAGAGTCATTGCATGTGTGTTATTTTCCACAAACCACACATGGATCCACCAGTCGTCTTATTGCATGTGTGTTCTTTCCACAAACCACATATGGAACAACCAGAGTCATTGCATGTGTGTTCTTTCCACAAACCACACATGTGGACCCACTAGAGTCATTGCATGTGTGTTATTTCCGTAAACCACACATGGATCAACCACTAGAGTCATTGCCTGTGTGTTCTTATACTAAAACCACAAACCAGTACTAGAGTCATTGCATGTGTGTGCTTATACTAAAACCACAAACCAGTACTAGAGTCATTGCATGTGTGTTATTTCCACAAACCACACATGGATAAACCACTAGAGTCATTGCATGTGTGTTCTTTCCACAAACCACATATGGATCAACCAGAGTCATTGCATGTGTGTTCTTTCCACAAACCACACATGGATCAACCACTAGAGTCATTGCATGTTTGTTCTTATACTAAAACTACAAACCAGCACTAGAGTCATTGCATGTGTGTTCTTTTCCACAAACCACATATGGATCAACCAGAGTCATTGCATGTGTGTTGTTTCCAGAAACCACACATGTGGACCCACCAGTGGTCATTGCATGTGTGTTATTCCCATAAACCACACATGTATCAACCACTAGAGTCATTGCATGTGTGTTCTTTCCACAAACCATATATGGATATAACACTAGAGTCATTGCATGTGTGTTCTTATACTAAAACCAACACTAGAGTCATTGCATGTGTGTTCTTTTCACAAACCACACATGGATCAACCACTAGAGTCATTGCATGTGTGTTATTTCCACAAACAAACATGGATCAACCACTAGAGTCATGTCATGTGTGTTCTTATACTAAAACCAACATGGATCCACCAGTGGTCATTGCATGTGTGTTCTTTCCACAAACCACACATGGATCAACCACTAGAGTCATTGCATGTGTGTTATTTCCACAAACCACACATGGATCAACCACTAGAGTCATTGCATGTGTGTTATTTCCACAAACCACACATGGATCAACCACTAGAGTCATTGCATGTGTGTTCTTATACTAAAACCAACACTAGAGTCATTGCATGTGTGTTCTTTTCACAAACCACACATGGATCAACCACTAGAGTCATTGCATAAGTGTTATTTCCACAAACCAACATGGATCAACCACTAGAGTCATTGCATGTGTGTTCTTTTCCACAAACCACACATGGATCCACTAGTGGTCATTGCATGTGTGTTCTTTCCACAAACCACATATGGATCAACCAGAGTCATTGCATGTCTGTTCTTTCCACAAACCACACATGGATCAACCACTAGAGTAATTGCATGTTTGTTCTTATACTAAAACCACAAACCAGCACTAGAGTCATTGCATGTGTGTTATTTTCCACAAACCACACATGGATCCACCAGTCGTCTTATTGCATGTGTGTTCTTTGCACAAACCACATATGGAACAACCAGAGTAATTGCATGTGTGTTCTTTCCACAAACCACACATGTGGACCCACTAGAGTCATTGCATGTGTGTTATTTCCGTAAACCACACATGCATCAACCACTAGAGTCATTGCCTGTGTGTTCTTATACTAAAACCACAAACCAGTACTAGAGTCATTGCATGTGTGTGCTTATACTAAAACCACAAACCAGTACTAAAGTCATTGCATGTGTGTTATTTCCACAAACCACACATGGATAAACCACTAGAGTCATTGCATGTGTGTTCTTTCCACAAACCACATATGGATCAACCAGAGTCATTGCATGTGTGTTCTTTCCACAAACCACACATGGATCAACCACTAGGGTCACTGCATGTTTGTTCTTATACTAAAACTACAAACCAGCACTAGAGTCATTACATGCGTGTTCTTTTCCACAAACCACATATGGATCAACCAGAGTCATTGCATGTGTGTTGTTTCCAGAAACCACACATGTGGACCCACCAGTGGTCGTTGCATGTGTGTTATTCCCATAAACCACACATGTATCAACCACTAGAGTCATTGCATGTGTGTTCTTTCCACAAACCATATATGGATCAACCACTAGAGTCATTGCATGTGTGTTCTTATACTAAAACCAACACTAGAGTCATTGCATGTGTGTTCTTTTCACAAACCACACATGGATCAACCACTAGAGTCATTGCATGTGTGTTATTTCCACAAACAAACATTGATCAACCACTAGAGTCATTGCATGTGTGTTCTTATACTAAAACCAACATGGATCCACCAGTGGTCATTGCATGTGTGTTCTTTACACAAACCACACATGGATCAACCACTAGAGTCATTGCATGTGTGTTATTTCCACAAACCACACATGGATCAACCACTAGAGTCATTGCATGTGTGTTATTTCCACGAACCACACATGGATCAACCACTAGAGTCATTGCATGTGTGTTCTTATACTAAAACCAACACTAGAGTCATTGCATGTGTGTTCTTTTCACAAACCACACATGGATCAACCACTAGAGTCATTGCATGTGTGTTATTTCCACAAACAAACATGGATCAACCACTAGAGTCATTGCATGTGTGTTCTTTTCCACAAACCACACATGGATCCACTAGTGGTCATTGCATGTGTGTTCTTTCCACAAACCACATATGGATCAACCAGAGTCATTGCATGTCTGTTCTTTCCACAAACCACACATGGATCAACCACTAGAGTCATTGCATGCTTGTTCTTATACTAAAACGACAAACCAGCACTAGAGTCATTGCATGTGTGTTCTTTTCCACAAACCACACATGGATCCACCAGTGGTCATTGCATGTGTGTTCTTTCCACAAACCACACATGGATCAACCACTAGAGTCATTGCATGTGTGTTATTTCCACAAACCACACATGGATCAACCACTAGAGTCATTGCATGTGTGTTCTTATACTAAAACCAACACTAGAGTCATTGCATGTGTGTTCTTTTCACAAACCACACATGGATCAACCACTAGAGTCATTGCATAAGTGTTATTTCTACAAACCAACATGGATCAACCACTAGAGTCATTGCATGTGTGTTCTTTTCCACAAACCACACATGGATCCACTAGTGGTCATTGCATGTGTGTTCTTTCCACAAACCACATATGGATCAACCAGAGTCATTGCATGTCTGTTCTTTCCACAAACCACACATGGATCAACCACTAGAGTAATTGCATGTTTGTTCTTATACTAAAACCACAAACCAGCACTAGAGTCATTGCATGTGTGTTATTTTCCACAAACCACACATGGATCCACCAGTCGTCTTATTGCATGTGTGTTCTTTCCACAAACCACATATGGAACAACCAGAGTAATTGCATGTGTGTTCTTTCCACAAACCACACATGTGGACCCACTAGAGTCATTGCATGTGTGTTATTTCCGTAAACCACACATGGATCAACCACTAGAGTCATTGCCTGTGTGTTCTTATACTAAAACCACAAAGCAGTACTAGAGTCATTGCATGTGTGTGCTTATACTAAAACCACAAACCAGTACTAAAGTCATTGCATGTGTGTTATTTCCACAAACCACACATGGATAAACCACTAGAGTCATTGCATGTGTGTTCTTTCCACAAACCACATATGGATCAACCAGAGTCATTGCATGTGTGTTCTTTCCACAAACCACACATGGATCAACCACTAGAGTCACTGCATGTTTGTTCTTATACTAAAACTACAAACCAGCACTAGAGTCATTACATGCGTGTTCTTTTCCACAAACCACATATGGATCAACCAGAGTCATTGCATGTGTGTTGTTTCCAGAAACCACACATGTGGACCCACCAGTGGTCGTTGCATGTGTGTTATTCCCATAAACCACACATGTATCAACCACTAGAGTCATTGCATGTGTGTTCTTTCCACAAACCATATATGGATCAACCACTAGAGTCATTGCATGTGTGTTCTTATACTAAAACCAACACTAGAGTCATTGCGTGTGTGTTCTTTTCACAAACCACACATGGATCAACCACTAGAGTCATTGCATGTGTGTTATTTCCACAAACAAACATTGATCAACCACTAGAGTCATTGCATGTGTGTTCTTATACTAAAACCAACATGGATCCACCAGTGGTCATTGCATGTGTGTTCTTTACACAAACCACACATGGATCAACCACTAGAGTCATTGCATGTGTGTTATTTCCACAAACCACACATGGATCAACCACTAGAGTCATTGCATGTGTGTTATTTCCACAAACCACACATGGATCAACCACTAGAGTCATTGCATGTGTGTTCTTATACTAAAACCAACACTAGAGTCATTGCATGTGTGTTCTTTTCACAAACCACACATGGATCAACCACTAGAGTCATTGCATGTGTGTTATTTCCACAAACAAACATGGATCAACCACTAGAGTCATTGCATGTGTGTTCTTTTCCACAAACCACACATGGATCCACTAGTGGTCATTGCATGTGTGTTCTTTCCACAAACCACATATGGATCAACCAGAGTCATTGCATGTCTGTTCTTTCCACAAACCACACATGGATCAACCACTAGAGTAATTGCATGTTTGTTCTTATACTAAAACCACAAACCAGCACTAGAGTCATTGCATGTGTGTTATTTTCCACAAACCACACATGGATCCACCAGTCGTCTTATTGCATGTGTGTTCTTTCCACAAACCACATATGGAACAACCAGAGTAATTGCATGTGTGTTCTTTCCACAAACCACACATGTGGACCCACTAGAGTCATTGCATGTGTGTTATTTCAGTAAACCACACATGGATCAACCACTAGAGTCATTGCCTGTGTGTTCTTATACTAAAACCACAAACCAGTACTAGAGTCATTGCATGTGTGTGCTTATACTAAAACCACAAACCAGTACTAAAGTCATTGCATGTGTGTTATTTCCACAAACCACACATGGATAAACCACTAGAGTCATTGCATGTGTGTTCTTTCCACAAACCACATATGGATCAACCAGAGTCATTGCATGTGTGTTCTTTCCACAAACCACACATGGATCAACCACTAGAGTCACTGCATGTTTGTTCTTATACTAAAACTACAAACCAGCACTAGAGTCATTACATGCGTGTTCTTTTCCACAAACCACATATGGATCAACCAGAGTCATTGCATGTGTGTTGTTTCCAGAAACCACACATGTGGACCCACCAGTGGTCGTTGCATGTGTGTTATTCCCATAAACCACACATGTATCAACCACTAGAGTCATTGCATGTGTGTTCTTTCCACAAACCATATATGGATCAACCACTAGAGTCATTGCATGTGTGTTCTTATACTAAAACCAACACTAGAGTCATTGCGTGTGTGTTCTTTTCACAAACCACACATGGATCAACCACTAGAGTCATTGCATGTGTGTTATTTCCACAAACAAACATTGATCAACCACTAGAGTCATTGCATGTGTGTTCTTATACTAAAACCAACATGGATCCACCAGTGGTCATTGCATGTGTGTTCTTTACACAAACCACACATGGATCAACCACTAGAGTCATTGCATGTGTGTTATTTCCACAAACCACACATGGATCAACCACTAGAGTCATTGCATGTGTGTTATTTCCACAAACCACACATGGATCAACCACTAGAGTCATTGCATGTGTGTTCTTATACTAAAACCAACACTAGAGTCATTGCATGTGTGTTCTTTTCACAAACCACACATGGATCAACCACTAGAGTCATTGCATGTGTGTTATTTCCACAAACAAACATGGATCAACCACTAGAGTCATTGCATGTGTGTTCTTTTCCACAAACCACACATGGATCCACTAGTGGTCATTGCATGTGTGTTCTTTCCACAAACCACATATGGATCAACCAGAGTCATTGCATGTCTGTTCTTTCCACAAACCACACATGGATCAACCACTAGAGTAATTGCATGTTTGTTCTTATACTAAAACCACAAACCAGCACTAGAGTCATTGCATGTGTGTTATTTTCCACAAACCACACATGGATCCACCAGTCGTCTTATTGCATGTGTGTTCTTTCCACAAACCACATATGGAACAACCAGAGTAATTGCATGTGTGTTCTTTCCACAAACCACACATGTGGACCCACTAGAGTCATTGCATGTGTGTTATTTCAGTAAACCACACATGGATCAACCACTAGAGTCATTGCCTGTGTGTTCTTATACTAAAACCACAAACCAGTACTAGAGTCATTGCATGTGTGTGCTTATACTAAAACCACAAACCAGTACTAAAGTCATTGCATGTGTGTTATTTCCACAAACCACACATGGATAAACCACTAGAGTCATTGCATGTGTGTTCTTTCCACAAACCACATATGGATCAACCAGAGTCATTGCATGTGTGTTCTTTCCACAAACCACACATGGATCAACCACTAGAGTCACTGCATGTTTGTTCTTATACTAAAACTACAAACCAGCACTAGAGTCATTACATGCGTGTTCTTTTCCACAAACCACATATGGATCAACCAGAGTCATTGCATGTGTGTTGTTTCCAGAAACCACACATGTGGACCCACCAGTGGTCGTTGCATGTGTGTTATTCTCATAAACCACACATGTATCAACCACTAGAGTCATTGCATGTGTGTTCTTTCCACAAACCATATATGGATCAACCACTAGAGTCATTGCATGTGTGTTCTTATACTAAAACCAACACTAGAGTCATTGCGTGTGTGTTCTTTTCACAAACCACACATGGATCAACCACTAGAGTCATTGCATGTGTGTTATTTCCACAAACAAACATTGATCAACCACTAGAGTCATTGCATGTGTGTTCTTATACTAAAACCAACATGGATCCACCAGTGGTCATTGCATGTGTGTTCTTTACACAAACCACACATGGATCAACCACTAGAGTCATTGCATGTGTGTTATTTCCACAAACCACACATGGATCAACCACTAGAGTCATTGCATGTGTGTTATTTCCACAAACCACACATGGATCAACCACTAGAGTCATTGCATGTGTGTTCTTATACTAAAACCAACACTAGAGTCATTGCATGTGTGTTCTTTTCACAAACCACACATGGATCAACCACTAGAGTCATTGCATGTGTGTTATTTCCACAAACAAACATGGATCAACCACTAGAGTCATTGCATGTGTGTTCTTTTCCACAAACCACACATGGATCCACTAGTGGTCATTGCATGTGTGTTCTTTCCACAAACCACATATGGATCAACCAGAGTCATTGCATGTCTGTTCTTTCCACAAACCACACATGGATCAACCACTAGAGTAATTGCATGTTTGTTCTTATACTAAAACCACAAACCAGCACTAGAGTCATTGCATGTGTGTTATTTTCCACAAACCACACATGGATCCACCAGTCGTCTTATTGCATGTGTGTTCTTTCCACAAACCACATATGGAACAACCAGAGTAATTGCATGTGTGTTCTTTCCACAAACCACACATGTGGACCCACTAGAGTCATTGCATGTGTGTTATTTCAGTAAACCACACATGGATCAACCACTAGAGTCATTGCCTGTGTGTTCTTATACTAAAACCACAAACCAGTACTAGAGTCATTGCATGTGTGTGCTTATACTAAAACCACAAACCAGTACTAAAGTCATTGCATGTGTGTTATTTCCACAAACCACACATGGATAAACCACTAGAGTCATTGCATGTGTGTTCTTTCCACAAACCACATATGGATCAACCAGAGTCATTGCATGTGTGTTCTTTCCACAAACCACACATGGATCAACCACTAGAGTCACTGCATGTTTGTTCTTATACTAAAACTACAAACCAGCACTAGAGTCATTACATGCGTGTTCTTTTCCACAAACCACATATGGATCAACCAGAGTCATTGCATGTGTGTTGTTTCCAGAAACCACACATGTGGACCCACCAGTGGTCGTTGCATGTGTGTTATTCTCATAAACCACACATGTATCAACCACTAGAGTCATTGCATGTGTGTTCTTTCCACAAACCATATATGGATCAACCACTAGAGTCATTGCATGTGTGTTCTTATACTAAAACCAACACTAGAGTCATTGCGTGTGTGTTCTTTTCACAAACCACACATGGATCAACCACTAGAGTCATTGCATGTGTGTTATTTCCACAAACAAACATTGATCAACCACTAGAGTCATTGCATGTGTGTTCTTATACTAAAACCAACATGGATCCACCAGTGGTCATTGCATGTGTGTTCTTTACACAAACCAAACATGGATCAACCACTAGAGTCATTGCATGTGTGTTATTTCCACAAACCACACATGGATCAACCACTAGAGTCATTGCATGTGTGTTATTTCCACAAACCACACATGGATCAACCACTAGAGTCATTGCATGTGTGTTCTTATACTAAAACCAACACTAGAGTCATTGCATGTGTGTTCTTTTCACAAACCACACATGGATCAACCACTAGAGTCATTGCATGTGTGTTATTTCCACAAACAAACATGGATCAACCACTAGAGTCATTGCATGTGTGTTCTTTTCCACAAACCACACATGGATCCACTAGTGGTCATTACATGTGTGTTCTTTCCACAAACCACATATGGATCAACCAGAGTCATTGCATGTCTGTTCTTTCCACAAACCACACATGGATCAACCACTAGAGTAATTGCATGTTTGTTCTTATACTAAAACCACAAACCAGCACTAGAGTCATTGCATGTGTGTTATTTTCCACAAACCACACATGGATCCACCAGTCGTCTTATTGCATGTGTGTTCTTTCCACAAACCACATATGGAACAACCAGAGTCATTGCATGTGTGTTCTTTCCACAAACCACACATGTGGACCCACTAGAGTCATTGCATGTGTGTTATTTCCGTAAACCACACATGGATCAACCACTAGAGTCATTGCCTGTGTGTTCTTATACTAAAACCACAAACCAGTACTAGAGTCATTGCATGTGTGTGCTTATACTAAAACCACAAACCAGTACTAAAGTCATTGCATGTGTGTTATTTCCACAAACCACACATGGATAAACCACTAGAGTCATTGCATGTGTGTTCTTTCCACAAACCACATATGGATCAACCAGAGTCATTGCATGTGTGTTCTTTCCACAAACCACACATGGATCAACCACTAGAGTCACTGCATGTTTGTTCTTATACTAAAACTACAAACCAGCACTAGAGTCATTACATGCGTGTTCTTTTCCACAAACCACATATGGATCAACCAGAGTCATTGCATGTGTGTTGTTTCCAGAAACCACACATGTGGACCCACCAGTGGTCGTTGCATGTGTGTTATTCCCATAAACCACACATGTATCAACCACTAGAGTCATTGCATGTGTGTTCTTTCCACAAACCATATATGGATCAACCACTAGAGTCATTGCATGTGTGTTCTTATACTAAAACCAACACTAGAGTCATTGCATGTGTGTTCTTTTCACAAACCACACATGGATCAACCACTAGAGTCATTGCATGTGTGTTATTTCCACAAACAAACATTGATCAACCACTAGAGTCATTGCATGTGTGTTCTTATACTAAAACCAACATGGATCCACCAGTGGTCATTGCATGTGTGTTCTTTCCACAAACCACACATGGATCAACCACTAGAGTCATTGCATGTGTGTTATTTCCACAAACCACACATGGATCAACCACTAGAGTCATTGCATGTGTGTTATTTCCACAAACCACACATGGATCAACCACTAGAGTCATTGCATGTGTGTTCTTATACTAAAACCAACACTAGAGTCATTGCATGTGTGTTCTTTTCAGAAACCACACATGGATCAACCACTAGAGTCATTGCATGTGTGTTATTTCCACAAACAAACATGGATCAACCACTAGAGTCATTGCATGTGTGTTCTTTTCCACAAACCACACATGGATCCACTAGTGGTCATTGCATGTGTGTTCTTTCCACAAACCACATATGGATCAACCAGAGTCATTGCATGTCTGTTCTTTCCACAAACCACACATGGATCAACCACTAGAGTAATTGCATGTTTGTTCTTATACTAAAACCACAAACCAGCACTAGAGTCATTGCATGTGTGTTATTTTCCACAAACCACACATGGATCCACCAGTCGTCTTATTGCATGTGTGTTCTTTCCACAAACCACATATGGAACAACCAGAGTCATTGCATGTGTGTTCTTTCCACAAACCACACATGTGGACCCACTAGAGTCATTGCATGTGTGTTATTTCCGTAAACCACACATGGATCAACCACTAGAGTCATTGCCTGTATGTTCTTATACTAAAACCACAAACCAGTACTAGAGTCATTGCATGTGTGTGCTTATACTAAAACCACAAACCAGTACTAGAGTCATTACATGTGTGTTATTTCCACAAACCACACATGGATAAACCACTAGAGTCATTGCATGTGTGTTCTTTGCACAAACCACATATGGATCAACCAGAGTCATTGCATGTGTGTTCTTTCCACAAACCACACATGGATCAACCACTAGAGTCATTGCATGTTTGTTCTTATACTAAAACTACAAACTAGCACTAGAGTCATTGCATGCGTGTTCTTTTCCACAAACCACATATGGATCAACCAGAGTCATTGCATGTGTGTTGTTTCCAGAAACCACACATGTGGACCCACCAATGGTCATTGCATGTGTGTTATTCCCATAAACCACACATGTATCAACCACTAGAGTCATTGCATGTGTGTTCTTTCCACAAACCATATATGGATCAACCACTAGAGTCATTGCATGTGTGTTCTTATACTAAAACCAACACTAGAGTCATTGCATGTGTGTTCTTTTCACAAACCACACATGGATCAACCACTAGAGTCATTGCATGTGTGTTATTTCCACAAACAAACATGGATCAACCACTAGAGTCATCGCATGTGTGTTCTTATACTAAAACCAACATGGATCCACCAGTGGTCATTGCATGTGTGTTCTTTCCACAAACCACACATGGATCAACCACTAGAGTCATTGCATGTGTGTTATTTCCACAAACCACACATGGATCAACCACTAGAGTCATTGCATGTGTGTTATTTCCACAAACCACACATGGATCAACCACTAGAGTCATTGCATGTGTGTTCTTATACTAAAACAAACACTAGAGTCATTGCATGTGGGTTCTTTTCACAAAGCACACATGGATCAACCACTAGAGTCATTGCATGTGTGTTATTTCCACAAACAAACATGGATCAACCACTAGAGTCATTGCATGTGTGTTCTTTTCCACAAACCACACATGGATCCACTAGTGGTCATTGCATGTGTGTTCTTTCCACAAACCACATATGGATCAACCAGAGTCATTGCATGTCTGTTCTTTCCACAAACCACACATGGATCAACCACTAGAGTAATTGCATGTTTGTTCTTATACTAAAACCACAAACCAGCACTAGAGTCATTGCATGTGTGTTATTTTCCACAAACCACACATGGATCCACCAGTCGTCTTATTGCATGTGTGTTCTTTCCACAAACCACATATGGAACAACCAGAGTCATTGCATGTGTGTTCTTTCCACAAACCACACATGTGGACCCACTAGAGTCATTGCATGTGTGTTATTTCCGTAAACCACACATGGATCAACCACTAGAGTCATTGCCTGTGTGTTCTTATACTAAAACCACAAACCAGTACTAGAGTCATTGCATGTGTGTGCTTATACTAAAACCACAAACCAGTACTAGAGTCATTGCATGTGTGTTCTTTTCCACAAACCACACATGGATCCACCTGTGGTCATTGCATGTGTGTTCTTTCCACAAACCACATATGGATCAACCAGAGTCATTGCATGTGTGTTCTTTCCACAACCCACACATGGATCAACCACTAGAGTCATTGCATGTTTGTTCTTATACTAAAACCACAAACCAGCACTAGAGTCATTGCATGTGTGTTCTTTTCCACAAACCACACATGGATCCACCAGTGGTAATTGCATGTGTGTTTTTTCCACAAACCACACATGGATCAACCACTAGAGTCATTGCATGTGTGTTCTTTCCACAAACCACATATGGATCAACCACTAGAGTCATTGCATGTGTGTTCTTATTATACTAAAACCAACACTAGAGTCATTGCATGTGTCTTGTTTTCATAAACCACACATGGATCAACGACTCGAGTCATTGCATGTGTGTTATTTCCACAAACAAACATGGATCAACCACTAGAGTCATTGCATGTGTGTTCTTTTCCACAAACCACACATGGATCCACCAGTGGTCATTGCATGTGTGTTCTTTCCACAAACCACACATGGATCAACCACTAGAGTCATTACATGTGTGTTATTTCCACAAACCACACATGGATAAACCAGTAGAGTCATTGCATGTGTGTTATTTCCACAAACCACATATGGATCAACCAGAGTCATTGCATGTGTGTTCTTTCCACAAACCACACATGGATCAACCACTAGAGTCATTGCATGTTTGTTCTTATACTAAAACTACAAACCAGCACTAGAGTCATTCATGTGTGTTCTTTTCCACAAACCACATATGGATCAACCAGAGTCATTACATGTGTGTTCTTTCCACAAACCACACATGTGGACCCACCACTGGTGATTGCATGTGTGTTATTTCCGTAAACCACACATGGATCAACCACTAGAGTCATTGCCTGTGTGTTCTTATACTAAAACCACAAACCAGTACTAGAGTCATTGCATGTGTGTGCTTATACTAAAACCACAAACCAGTACTAGAGTCATTGCATGTGTGTTCTTTTCCACAAACCACACATGGATCCACCAGTGATCATTGCATGTGTGTTCTTTCCACAAACCACATATGGATCAACCAGAGTCATTGCATGTGTGTTCTTTCCACAAACCACACATGGATCAACCACTAGAATCATTGCATGTTTGTTCTTATACTAATACCACAAACCAGCACTAGAGTCATGGCATGTGTGTTCTTTTCCACAAACCACACATGGATCCACCAGTGGTAATTGCATGTGTGTTATTTCCACAAACCACACATGGATCAACCACTAGAGTCATTGCATGTGTGTTCTTTCCACAAATCACATATGGATCAACCACTAGAGTCATTGCATCTGTGTTCTTATTATACTAAAACCAACACTAGAGTCATTGCATGTGTGTTCTTTTGATAAACCACACATGGATCAACCACTAGAGTCATTGCATGTGTGTTATTTCCACAAACAAACATGGATCAACCACTAGAGTCATTGCATGGGTGTTATTTTCCACAAACCACACATGGATCCACCAGTGGTCACTGCATGTGTGTTCTTTCCACAAACCACACATGGATCAACCACTAGAGTCATTGCATGTGTGTTATTTCCACAAACCACACATGGATAAACCACTAGAGTCATTGCATGTGTGTTATTTCCACAAACTACATATGGATCAACCAGAGTCATTGCATGTGTGTTCTTTGCACAAACCACATATGGAACAACCAGAGTAATTGCATGTGTGTTCTTTCCACAAACCACACATGTGGACCCACTAGAGTCATTGCATGTGTGTTATTTCCGTAAACCACACATGCATCAACCACTAGAGTCATTGCCTGTGTGTTCTTATACTAAAACCACAAACCAGTACTAGAGTCATTGCATGTGTGTGCTTATACTAAAACCACAAACCAGTACTAAAGTCATTGCATGTGTGTTATTTCCACAAACCACACATGGATAAACCACTAGAGTCATTGCATGTGTGTTCTTTCCACAAACCACATATGGATCAACCAGAGTCATTGCATGTGTGTTCTTTCCACAAACCACACATGGATCAACCACTAGAGTCACTGCATGTTTGTTCTTATACTAAAACTACAAACCAGCACTAGAGTCATTACATGCGTGTTCTTTTCCACAAACCACATATGGATCAACCAGAGTCATTGCATGTGTGTTGTTTCCAGAAACCACACATGTGGACCCACCAGTGGTCGTTGCATGTGTGTTATTCCCATAAACCACACATGTATCAACCACTAGAGTCATTGCATGTGTGTTCTTTCCACAAACCATATATGGATCAACCACTAGAGTCATTGCATGTGTGTTCTTATACTAAAACCAACACTAGAGTCATTGCATGTGTGTTCTTTTCACAAACCACACATGGATCAACCACTAGAGTCATTGCATGTGTGTTATTTCCACAAACAAACATTGATCAACCACTAGAGTCATTGCATGTGTGTTCTTATACTAAAACCAACATGGATCCACCAGTGGTCATTGCATGTGTGTTCTTTACACAAACCACACATGGATCAACCACTAGAGTCATTGCATGTGTGTTATTTCCACAAACCACACATGGATCAACCACTAGAGTCATTGCATGTGTGTTATTTCCACGAACCACACATGGATCAACCACTAGAGTCATTGCATGTGTGTTCTTATACTAAAACCAACACTAGAGTCATTGCATGTGTGTTCTTTTCACAAACCACACATGGATCAACCACTAGAGTCATTGCATGTGTGTTATTTCCACAAACAAACATGGATCAACCACTAGAGTCATTGCATGTGTGTTCTTTTCCACAAACCACACATGGATCCACTAGTGGTCATTGCATGTGTGTTCTTTCCACAAACCACATATGGATCAACCAGAGTAATTTCATGTCTGTTCTTTCCACAAACCACACATGGATCAACCACTAGAGTCATTGCATGCTTGTTCTTATACTAAAACGACAAACCAGCACTAGAGTCATTGCATGTGTGTTCTTTTCCACAAACCACACATGGATCCACCAGTGGTCATTGCATGTGTGTTCTTTCCACAAACCACACATGGATCAACCACTAGAGTCATTGCATGTGTGTTATTTCCACAAACCACACATGGATCAACCACTAGAGTCATTGCATGTGTGTTCTTATACTAAAACCAACACTAGAGTCATTGCATGTGTGTTCTTTTCACAAACCACACATGGATCAACCACTAGAGTCATTGCATAAGTGTTATTTCCACAAACCAACATGGATCAACCACTAGAGTCATTGCATGTGTGTTCTTTTCCACAAACCACACATGGATCCACTAGTGGTCATTGCATGTGTGTTCTTTCCACAAACCACATATGGATCAACCAGAGTCATTGCATGTCTGTTCTTTCCACAAACTACACATGGATCAACCACTAGAGTAATTGCATGTTTGTTCTTATACTAAAACCACAAACCAGCACTAGAGTCATTGCATGTGTGTTATTTTCCACAAACCACACATGGATCCACCAGTCGTCTTATTGCATGTGTGTTCTTTCCACAAACCACATATGGAACAACCAGAGTAATTGCATGTGTGTTCTTTCCACAAACCACACATGTGGACCCACTAGAGTCATTGCATGTGTGTTATTTCCGTAAACCACACATGGATCAACCACTAGAGTCATTGCCTGTGTGTTCTTATACTAAAACCACAAACCAGTACTAGAGTCATTGCATGTGTGTGCTTATACTAAAACCACAAACCAGTACTAAAGTCATTGCATGTGTGTTATTTCCACAAACCACACATGGATAAACCACTAGAGTCATTGCATGTGTGTTCTTTCCACAAACCACATATGGATCAACCAGAGTCATTGCATGTGTGTTCTTTCCACAAACCACACATGGATCAACCACTAGAGTCACTGCATGTTTGTTCTTATACTAAAACTACAAACCAGCACTAGAGTCATTACATGCGTGTTCTTTTCCACAAACCACATATGGATCAACCAGAGTCATTGCATGTGTGTTGTTTCCAGAAACCACACATGTGGACCCACCAGTGGTCGTTGCATGTGTGTTATTCCCATAAACCACACATGGATCAACCACTAGAGTCATTGCATGTGTGTTCTTTCCACAAACCATATATGGATCAACCACTAGAGTCATTGCATGTGTGTTCTTATACTAAAACCAACACTAGAGTCATTGCATGTGTGTTCTTTTCACAAACCACACATGGATCAACCACTAGAGTCATTGCATGTGTGTTATTTCCACAAACAAACATGGATCAACCACTAGAGTCATCGCATGTGTGTTCTTATACTAAAACCAACATGGATCCACCAGTGGTCATTGCATGTGTGTTCTTTCCACAAACCACACATGGATCAACCACTAGAGTCATTGCATGTGTGTTATTTCCACAAACCACACATGGATCAACCACTAGAGTCATTGCATGTGTGTTATTTCCACAAACCACACATGGATCAACCACTAGAGTCATTGCATGTGTGTTCTTATACTAAAACAAACACTAGAGTCATTGCATGTGTGTTCTTTTCACAAAGCACACATGGATCAACCACTAGAGTCATTGCATGTGTGTTATTTCCACAAACAAACATGGATCAACCACTAGAGTCATTGCATGTGTGTTCTTTTCCACAAACCACACATGGATCCACTAGTGGTCATTGCATGTGTGTTCTTTCCACAAACCACATATGGATCAACCAGAGTCATTGCATGTCTGTTCTTTCCACAAACCACACATGGATCAACCACTAGAGTAATTGCATGTTTGTTCTTATACTAAAGCCACAAACCAGCACTAGAGTCATTGCATGTGTGTTATTTTCCACAAACCACACATGGATCCACCAGTCGTCTTATTGCATGTGTGTTCTTTCCACAAACCACATATGGAACAACCAGAGTCATTGCATGTGTGTTCTTTCCACAAACCACACATGTGGACCCACTAGAGTCATTGCATGTGTGTTATTTCCGTAAACCACACATGGATCAACCACCAGAGTCATTGCCTGTGTGTTCTTATACTAAAACCACAAACCAGTACTAGAGTCATTGCATGTGTGTGCTTATACTAAAACCACAAACCAGTACTAGAGTCATTGCATGTGTGTTCTTTTCCACAAACCACACATGGATCCACCTGTGGTCATTGCATGTGTGTTCTTTCCACAAACCACATATGGATCAACCAGAGTCATTGCATGTGTGTTCTTTCCACAACCCACACATGGATCAACCACTAGAGTCATTGCATGTTTGTTCTTATACTAAAACCACAAACCAGCACTAGAGTCATTGCATGTGTGTTCTTTTCCACAAACCACACATGGATCCACCAGTGGTAATTGCATGTGTGTTTTTTCCACAAACCACACATGGATCAACCACTAGAGTCATTGCATGTGTGTTCTTTCCACAAACCACATATGGATCAACCACTAGAGTCATTGCATGTGTGTTCTTATTATACTAAAACCAACACTAGAGTCATTGCATGTGTCTTGTTTTCATAAACCACACATGGATCAACGACTCGAGTCATTGCATGTGTGTTATTTCCACAAACAAACATGGATCAACCACTAGAGTCATTGCATGTGTGTTCTTTTCCACAAACCACACATGGATCCACCAGTGGTCATTGCATGTGTGTTATTTCCACAAACCACACATGGATAAACCACTAGAGTCATTGCATGTGTGTTATTTCCACAAACCACATATGGATCAACCAGAGTCATTGCATGTGTGTTCTTTCCACAAACCACACATGGATCAACCACTAGAGTCATTGCATGTTTGTTCTTATACTAAAACTACAAACCAGCACTAGAGTCATTGCATGTGTGTTCTTTTCCACAAACCACATATGGATCAACCAGAGTCATTGCATGTGTGTTCTTTCCACAAACCACACATGTGGACCCATCACTAGTGATTGCATGTGTGTTATTTCCGTAAACCACACATGGATCAACCACTAGAGTCATTGCCTGTGTGTTCTTATACTAAAACCACAAACCAGTACTAGAGTCATTGCATGTGTGTGCTTATACTAAAACCACAAACCAGTACTAGAGTCATTGCATGTGTGTTCTTTTCCACAAACCACACATGGATCCACCAGTGATCATTGCATGTGTGTTCTTTCCACAAACCACATATGGATCAACCAGAGTCATTGCATGTGTGTTCTTTCCACAAACCACACATGGATCAACCACTAGAATCATTGCATGTTTGTTCTTATACTAATACCACAAACCAGCACTAGAGTCATGGCATGTGTGTTCTTTTCCACAAACCACACATGGATCCACCAGTGGTAATTGCATGTGTGTTATTTCCACAAACCACACATGGATCAACCACTAGAGTCATTGCATGTGTGTTCTTTCCACAAATCACATATGGATCAACCACTAGAGTCATTGCATCTGTGTTCTTATTATACTAAAACCAACACTAGAGTCATTGCATGTGTGTTCTTTTGATAAACCACACATGGATTAACCACTAGAGTCATTGCATGTGTGTTATTTCCACAAACAAACATGGATCAACCACTAGAGTCATTGCATGGGTGTTATTTTCCACAAACCACACATGGATCCACCAGTGGTCATTGCATGTGTGTTCTTTCCACAAACCACACATGGATCAACCACTAGAGTCATTGCATGTGTGTTATTTCCACAAACCACACATGGATAAACCACTAGAGTCATTGCATGTGTGTTATTTCCACAAACTACATATGGATCAACCAGAGTCATTGCATGTGTGGTCTTTGCACAAACCACATATGGAACAACCAGAGTAATTGCATGTGTGTTCTTTCCACAAACCACACATGTGGACCCACTAGAGTCATTGCATGTGTGTTATTTCCGTAAACCACACATGCATCAACCACTAGAGTCATT
Organism: Avena sativa; assembly: GCA_916181665.1. Taxonomy (NCBI): domain Eukaryota; kingdom Viridiplantae; phylum Streptophyta; class Magnoliopsida; order Poales; family Poaceae; genus Avena; species Avena sativa. Next base: position 261,289,992 of record OV702291.1, read on the forward strand.
GCCTGTGTGTTCTTATACTAAAACCACAAACCAGTACTAGAGTCATTGCATGTGTGTGCTTATACTAAAACCACAAACCAGTACTAAAGTCATTGCATGTGTGTTATTTCCACAAACCACACATGGATAAACCACTAGAGTCATTGCATGTGTGTTCTTTCCACAAACCACATATGGATCAACCAGAGTCATTGCATGTGTGTTCTTTCCACAAACCACACATGGATCAACCACTAGAGTCACTGCATGTTTGTTCTTATACTAAAACTACAAACCAGCACTAGAGTCATTACATGCGTGTTCTTTTCCACAAACCACATATGGATCAACCAGAGTCATTGCATGTGTGTTGTTTCCAGAAACCACACATGTGGACCCACCAGTGGTCGTTGCATGTGTGTTATTCCCATAAACCACACATGTATCAACCACTAGAGTCATTGCATGTGTGTTCTTTCCACAAACCATATATGGATCAACCACTAGAGTCATTGCATGTGTGTTCTTATACTAAAACCAACACTAGAGTCATTGCATGTGTGTTCTTTTCACAAACCACACATGGATCAACCACTAGAGTCATTGCATGTGTGTTATTTCCACAAACAAACATTGATCAACCACTAGAGTCATTGCATGTGTGTTCTTATACTAAAACCAACATGGATCCACCAGTGGTCATTGCATGTGTGTTCTTTACACAAACCACACATGGATCAACCACTAGAGTCATTGCATGTGTGTTATTTCCACAAACCACACATGGATCAACCACTAGAGTCATTGCATGTGTGTTATTTCCACGAACCACACATGGATCAACCACTAGAGTCATTGCATGTGTGTTCTTATACTAAAACCAACACTAGAGTCATTGCATTTGTGTTCTTTTCACAAACCACACATGGATCAACCACTAGAGTCATTGCATGTGTGTTATTTCCACAAACAAACATGGATCAACCACTAGAGTCATTGCATGTGTGTTCTTTTCCACAAACCACACATGGATCCACTAGTGGTCATTGCATGTGTGTTCTTTCCACAAACCACATATGGATCAACCAGAGTCATTTCATGTCTGTTCTTTCCACAAACCACACATGGATCAACCACTAGAGTCATTGCATGCTTGTTCTTATACTAAAACGACAAACCAGCACTAGAGTCATTGCATGTGTGTTCTTTTCCACAAACCACACATGGATCCACCAGTGGTCATTGCATGTGTGTTCTTTCCACAAACCACACATGGATCAACCACTAGAGTCATTGCATGTGTGTTATTTCCACAAACCACACATGGATCAACCACTAGAGTCATTGCATGTGTGTTCTTATACTAAAACCAACACTAGAGTCATTGCATGTGTGTTCTTTTCACAAACCACACATGGATCAACCACTAGAGTCATTGCATAAGTGTTATTTCCACAAACCAACATGGATCAACCACTAGAGTCATTGCATGTGTGTTCTTTTCCACAAACCACACATGGATCCACTAGTGGTCATTGCATGTGTGTTCTTTCCACAAACCACATATGGATCAACCAGAGTCATTGCATGTCTGTTCTTTCCACAAACTACACATGGATCAACCACTAGAGTAATTGCATGTTTGTTCTTATACTAAAACCACAAACCAGCACTAGAGTCATTGCATGTGTGTTATTTTCCACAAACCACACATGGATCCACCAGTCGTCTTATTGCATGTGTGTTCTTTCCACAAACCACATATGGAACAACCAGAGTAATTGCATGTGTGTTCTTTCCACAAACCACACATGTGGACCCACTAGAGTCATTGCATGTGTGTTATTTCCGTAAACCACACATGGATCAACCACTAGAGTCATTGCCTGTGTATTCTTATACTAAAACCACAAACCAGTACTAGAGTCATTGCATGTGTGTGCTTATACTAAAACCACAAACCAGTACTAAAGTCATTGCATGTGTGTTATTTCCACAAACCACACATGGATAAACCACTAGAGTCATTGCATGTGTGTTCTTTCCACAAACCACATATGGATCAACCAGAGTCATTGCATGTGTGTTCTTTCCACAAACCACACATGGATCAACCACTAGAGTCACTGCATGTTTGTTCTTATACTAAAACTACAAACCAGCACTAGAGTCATTACATGCGTGTTCTTTTCCACAAACCACATATGGATCAACCAGAGTCATTGCATGTGTGTTGTTTCCAGAAACCACACATGTGGACCCACCAGTGGTCGTTGCATGTGTGTTATTCCCATAAACCACACATGTATCAACCACTAGAGTCATTGCATGTGTGTTCTTTCCACAAACCATATATGGATCAACCACTAGAGTCATTGCATGTGTGTTCTTATACTAAAACCAACACTAGAGTCATTGCGTGTGTGTTCTTTTCACAAACCACACATGGATCAACCACTAGAGTCATTGCATGTGTGTTATTTCCACAAACAAACATTGATCAACCACTAGAGTCATTGCATGTGTGTTCTTATACTAAAACCAACATGGATCCACCAGTGGTCATTGCATGTGTGTTCTTTACACAAACCACACATGGATCAACCACTAGAGTCATTGCATGTGTGTTATTTCCACAAACCACACATGGATCAACCACTAGAGTCATTGCATGTGTGTTATTTCCACAAACCACACATGGATCAACCACTAGAGTCATTGCATGTGTGTTCTTATACTAAAACCAACACTAGAGTCATTGCATGTGTGTTCTTTTCACAAACCACACATGGATCAACCACTAGAGTCATTGCATGTGTGTTATTTCCACAAACAAACATGGATCAACCACTAGAGTCATTGCATGTGTGTTCTTTTCCACAAACCACACATGGATCCACTAGTGGTCATTGCATGTGTGTTCTTTCCACAAACCACATATGGATCAACCAGAGTCATTGCATGTCTGTTCTTTCCACAAACCACACATGGATTAACCACTAGAGTAATTGCATGTTTGTTCTTATACTAAAACCACAAACCAGCACTAGAGTCATTGCATGTGTGTTATTTTCCACAAACCACACATGGATCCACCAGTCGTCTTATTGCATGTGTGTTCTTTCCACAAACCACATATGGAACAACCAGAGTCATTGCATGTGTGTTCTTTCCACAAACCACACATGTGGACCCACTAGAGTCATTGCATGTGTGTTATTTCCGTAAACCACACATGGATCAACCACTAGAGTCATTGCCTGTGTGTTCTTATACTAAAACCACAAACCAGTACTAGAGTCATTGCATGTGTGTGCTTATACTAAAACCACAAACCAGTACTAAAGTCATTGCATGTGTGTTATTTCCACAAACCACACATGGATAAACCACTAGAGTCATTGCATGTGTGTTCTTTCCACAAACCACATATGGATCAACCAGAGTCATTGCATGTGTGTTCTTTCCACAAACCACACATGGATCAACCACTAGAGTCACTGCATGTTTGTTCTTATACTAAAACTACAAACCAGCACTAGAGTCATTACATGCGTGTTCTTTTCCACAAACCACATATGGATCAACCAGAGTCATTGCATGTGTGTTGTTTCCAGAAACCACACATGTGGACCCACCAGTGGTCGTTGCATGTGTGTTATTCCCATAAACCACACATGTATCAACCACTAGAGTCATTGCATGTGTGTTCTTTCCACAAACCATATATGGATCAACCACTAGAGTCATTGCATGTGTGTTCTTATACTAAAACCAACACTAGAGTCATTGCATGTGTGTTCTTTTCACAAACCACACATGGATCAACCACTAGAGTCATTGCATGTGTGTTATTTCCACAAACAAACATTGATCAACCACTAGAGTCATTGCATGTGTGTTCTTATACTAAAACCAACATGGATCCACCAGTGGTCATTGCATGTGTGTTCTTTCCACAAACCACACATGGATCAACCACTAGAGTCATTGCATGTGTGTTATTTCCACAAACCACACATGGATCAACCACTAGAGTCATTGCATGTGTGTTATTTCCACAAACCACACATGGATCAACCACTAGAGTCATTGCATGTGTGTTCTTATACTAAAACCAACACTAGAGTCATTGCATGTGTGTTCTTTTCACAAACCACACATGGATCAACCACTAGAGTCATTGCATGTGTGTTATTTCCACAAACAAACATGGATCAACCACTAGAGTCATTGCATGTGTGTTCTTTTCCACAAACCACACATGGATCCACTAGTGGTCATTGCATGTGTGTTCTTTCCACAAACCACATATGGATCAACCAGAGTCATTGCATGTCTGTTCTTTCCACAAACCACACATGGATCAACCACTAGAGTAATTGCATGTTTGTTCTTATACTAAAACCACAAACCAGCACTAGAGTCATTGCATGTGTGTTATTTTCCACAAACCACACATGGATCCACCAGTCGTCTTATTGCATGTGTGTTCTTTCCACAAACCACATATGGAACAACCAGAGTCATTGCATGTGTGTTCTTTCCACAAACCACACATGTGGACCCACTAGAGTCATTGCATGTGTGTTATTTCCGTAAACCACACATGGATCAACCACTAGAGTCATTGCCTGTATGTTCTTATACTAAAACCACAAACCAGTACTAGAGTCATTGCATGTGTGTGCTTATACTAAAACCACAAACCAGTACTAGAGTCATTACATGTGTGTTATTTCCACAAACCACACATGGATAAACCACTAGAGTCATTGCATGTGTGTTCTTTGCACAAACCACATATGGATCAACCAGAGTCATTGCATGTGTGTTCTTTCCACAAACCACACATGGATCAACCACTAGAGTCATTGCATGTTTGTTCTTATACTAAAACTACAAACTAGCACTAGAGTCATTGCATGCGTGTTCTTTTCCACAAACCACATATGGATCAACCAGAGTCATTGCATGTGTGTTGTTTCCAGAAACCACACATGTGGACCCACCAATGGTCATTGCATGTGTGTTATTCCCATAAACCACACATGTATCAACCACTAGAGTCATTGCATGTGTGTTCTTTCCACAAACCATATATGGATCAACCACTAGAGTCATTGCATGTGTGTTCTTATACTAAAACCAACACTAGAGTCATTGCATGTGTGTTCTTTTCACAAACCACACATGGATCAACCACTAGAGTCATTGCATGTGTGTTATTTCCACAAACAAACATGGATCAACCACTAGAGTCATCGCATGTGTGTTCTTATACTAAAACCAACATGGATCCACCAGTGGTCATTGCATGTGTGTTCTTTCCACAAACCACACATGGATCAACCACTAGAGTCATTGCATGTGTGTTATTTCCACAAACCACACATGGATCAACCACTAGAGTCATTGCATGTGTGTTATTTCCACAAACCACACATGGATCAACCACTAGAGTCATTGCATGTGTGTTCTTATACTAAAACAAACACTAGAGTCATTGCATGTGTGTTCTTTTCACAAACCACACATGGATCAACCACTAGAGTCATTGCATGTGTGTTATTTCCACAAACAAACATGGATCAACCACTAGAGTCATTGCATGTGTGTTCTTTTCCACAAACCACACATGGATCCACTAGTGGTCATTGCATGTGTGTTCTTTCCACAAACCACATATGGATCAACCAGAGTCATTGCATGTCTGTTCTTTCCACAAACCACACATGGATCAACCACTAGAGTAATTGCATGTTTGTTCTTATACTAAAACCACAAACCAGCACTAGAGTCATTGCATGTGTGTTATTTTCCACAAACCACACATGGATCCACCAGTCGTCTTATTGCATGTGTGTTCTTTCCACAAACCACATATGGAACAACCAGAGTCATTGCATGTGTGTTCTTTCCACAAACCACACATGTGGACCCACTAGAGTCATTGCATGTGTGTTATTTCCGTAAACCACACATGGATCAACCACTAGAGTCATTGCCTGTGTGTTCTTATACTAAAACCACAAACCAGTACTAGAGTCATTGCATGTGTGTGCTTATACTAAAACCACAAACCAGTACTAGAGTCATTGCATGTGTGTTCTTTTCCACAAACCACACATGGATCCACCTGTGGTCATTGCATGTGTGTTCTTTCCACAAACCACATATGGATCAACCAGAGTCATTGCATGTGTGTTCTTTCCACAACCCACACATGGATCAACCACTAGAGTCATTGCATGTTTGTTCTTATACTAAAACCACAAACCAGCACTAGAGTCATTGCATGTGTGTTCTTTTCCACAAACCACACATGGATCCACCAGTGGTAATTGCATGTGTGTTATTTCCACAAACCACACATGGATCAACCACTAGAGTCATTGCATGTGTGTTCTTTCCACAAACCACATATGGATCAACCACTAGAGTCATTGCATGTGTGTTCTTATTATACTAAAACCAACACTAGAGTCATTGCATGTGTCTTGTTTTCATAAACCACACATGGATCAACGACTCGAGTCATTGCATGTGTGTCATTTCCACAAACAAACATGGATCAACCACTAGAGTCATTGCATGTGTGTTCTTTTCCACAAACCACACATGGATCCACCAGTGGTCATTGCATGTGTGTTCTTTCCACAAACCACACATGGATCAACCACTAGAGTCATTGCATGTGTGTTATTTCCACAAACCACACATGGATAAACCACTAGAGTCATTGCATGTGTGTTATTTCCACAAACCACATATGGATCAACCAGAGTCATTGCATGTGTGTTCTTTCCACAAACCACACATGGATCAACCACTAGAGTCATTGCATGTTTGTTCTTATACTAAAACTACAAACCAGCACTAGAGTCATTGCATGTGTGTTCTTTTCCACAAACCACATATGGATCAACCAGAGTCATTGCATGTGTGTTCTTTCCACAAACCACACATGTGGACCCACCACTGGTGATTGCATGTGTGTTATTTCCGTAAACCACACATGGATCAACCACTAGAGTCATTGCCTGTGTGTTCTTATACTAAAACCACAAACCAGTACTAGAGTCATTGCATGTGTGTGCTTATACTAAAACCACAAACCAGTACTAGAGTCATTGCATGTGTGTTCTTTTCCACAAACCACACATGGATCCACCAGTGATCATTGCATGTGTGTTCTTTCCACAAACCACATATGGATCAACCAGAGTCATTGCATGTGTGTTCTTTCCACAAACCACACATGGATCAACCACTAGAATCATTGCATGTTTGTTCTTATACTAATACCACAAACCAGCACTAGAGTCATGGCATGTGTGTTCTTTTCCACAAACCACACATGGATCCACCAGTGGTAATTGCATGTGTGTTATTTCCACAAACCACACATGGATCAACCACTAGAGTCATTGCATGTGTGTTCTTTCCACAAATCACATATGGATCAACCACTAGAGTCATTGCATCTGTGTTCTTATTATACTAAAACCAACACTAGAGTCATTGCATGTGTGTTCTTTTGATAAACCACACATGGATCAACCACTAGAGTCATTGCATGTGTGTTATTTCCACAAACAAACATGGATCAACCACTAGAGTCATTGCATGGGTGTTATTTTCCACAAACCACACATGGATCCACCAGTGGTCATTGCATGTGTGTTCTTTCCACAAACCACGCATGGATCAACCACTAGAGTCATTGCATGTGTGTTATTTCCACAAACCACACATGGATAAACCACTAGAGTCATTGCATGTGTGTTATTTCCACAAACTACATATGGATCAACCAGAGTCATTGCATGTGTGTTCTTTCCACAAACCACACATGGATCAACCACTAGAGTCATTGCATGTTTGTTCTTATACTAAACCTACAAACCAGCACTAGAGTCGTTGCATGTGTGTTCTTTTCCACAAACCACATATGGATCAACCAGAGTCATTACATGTGTGTTCTTTCCACAAACCACACATGTGGACCCACCAGTGGTCATTGCATGTGTGTTATTCCCACAAACCACACATGGATCAACCACTAGAGTCATTGCATGTGTGTTCTTTCCACAAACCATATATGGATCAACCACTAGAGTCATTGCATGTGTGTTCTTATACTGAAACCAACACTAGAGTCATTGCATGTGTGTTCTTTTCACAAACCACACATGGATCAACCACTAGAGTCATTGCATGTGTGTTATTTCGACAAACAAACATGGATCAACCACTAGAGTCATTGCACGTGTGTTCTTATACTAAAACCAACATGGATCCACCAGTGGTCATTGCATGTGTGTTCTTTCCACAAACCACACATGGATAAACCACTAGAGTCATTGCATGTGTGTTATTTCCACAAACCACACATGGATCAACCACTAGAGTCATTGCATGTGTGTTATTTCCACAAACCACACATGGATCAACCACTAGAGTCATTGCATGTGTGTTCTTATACTAAAACCAACACTAGAGTCATTGCATGTGTGTTCTTTTCACAAACCACACATGGATCAACCACTAGAGTCATTGCATGTGTGTTATTTCCACAAACAAACATGGATCAACCACTAGAGTCATTGCATGTGTGTTCTCTTCCACAAATCACACATGGATCCACTAGTGGTCATTGCATGTGTGTTCTTTCCACAAACCACATATGGATCAACTAGAGTCATTGCATGTGTGTTCTTTCCACAAACAACACATGGATCAACCACTAGAGTCATTGCATGTTTGTTCTTATACTAAAACCACAAACCAGCACTAGAGTCATTGCATGTGTGTTATTTTCCACAAACCACACATGGATCCACCAGTCGTCTTATTGCATGTGTGTTCTTTCCACAAACCACACATGGATCAACCACTAGAGTCATTGCATGTGTGTTCTTTCCACAAACCACATATGGAACAACCAGAGTCATTGCATGTGTCCTCTTTCCACAAACCACACATGTGGACCCACTTGAGTCATTGCATGTGTGTTATTTCCGTAAACCACACATGGATCAACCACTAGAGTCATTGCATGTGTGTTCTTATACTAAAACCACAAACCAGTACTAGAGTCATCGCATGTGTGTGCTTATACTAAAACCAAAAACCAGTACTAGAGTCATTGCATGTGTGTTCTTTTCCACAAACCACACATGGATCCACCAGTGGTCATTGCATGTGTGTTCTTTCCACAAACCACATATGGATCAACCAGAGTCATTGCATGTGTGCTCTTTCCACAAACCACACATGGATCAACCACTAGAATCATTGCATGTTTGTTCTTATACTAAAACCACAAACCAGCACTAGAGTCATTGCATGTGTGTTCTTTTCCACAAACCACACATAGATCCACCAGTGGTAATTGCATGTGTGTTATTTCTACAAACCACACATGGATCAACCACTAGAGTCATTGCATGTGTGTTCTTTCCACAAAACACATATGGATCAACCACTAGAGTCATTGCATGTGTGTTCTTATTATACTAAAACCAACACTAGACTCATTGCATGTGTGTTCTTTTCATAAACCACACATGGATCAACCACTAGAGTCATTTCATGTGTGTTATTTCCACAAACAAACATGGATCAACCACTAGAGTCATTGCATGTGTGTTCTTTTCCACAAACCACACATGGATCCACTAGTGGTCATTGCATGTGTGTTCTTTCCACAAACCACACATGGATCAACCACTAGAGTCATTGCATGTGTGTTCTTTCCACAAACCACACATGGATAAACCACTAGAGTCATTGCATGTGTGTTCTTTCCACAAACCACATATGGATCAACCAGAGTCATTGCATGTGTGTTCTTTCCACAAACTACACATGGATCAAGCACTAGAGTCATTGCATGTTTGTTTTTATACTAAAACTACAAACCAGCACTAGAGTCATTGCATGTCTGTTCTTTTCCACAAACCACATATGGATCAACCAGAGTCATTGCATGTGTGTTCTTTCCACAAACCACACATGTGGACCCACCAGTGGTCATTGCATGTGTGTTATTCCCACAAACCACACATGGATCAACCACTAGAGTCATTGCATGTGTGTTCTTTCCACAAACCATATATGGATCAGCCACTAGAGTCATTGCATGTGTGTTCTTATACTAAAACCAACACTAGAGTCATTGCATGTGTGTTCTTATACTAAAACCAACACTAGAGTCATTGCATGTGTGTTCTTTTCACAAACCACACATGGATCACCCACTAGAGTCATTGCATGTGTGTTATTTCGACAAACAAACATGGATCAACCACTAGAGTCATTGCATGTGTGTTCTTATACTAAAACCGACATGCATCCACCAGTGGTCATTGCATGTGTGTTCTTTCCACAAACCACACATGGATCAACCACTAGAGTCATTGCATGTGTGTTATTTCCACAAACCACACATGGATCAACCACTAGAGTCATTGCATGTGTGTTATTTCCACAAACCACACATGGATCAACCACTAGAGTCATTGCATGTGTGTTCTTATACTAAAACCAACACTAGAGTCATGGCATGTGTGTTCTTCTCACAAACCACACATGGATCAACCACTAGAGTCATTGCATGTGTGTTGTTTCCACAAACAAACATGGATCAACCACTAGAGTCATTGCATGTGTGTTCTTTTCCACAAACCACACATGGATCCACTAGTGGTCATTGCATGTGTGTTCTTTCCACAAACCACATATGGATCAACCAGAGTCATTGCATGTCTGTTCTTTCCAAAAACCACACATGGATCAACCACTAGAGTAATTGCATGTTTGTTCTTATACTAAAACCACAAACCAGCACTAGAGTCATTGCATGTGTGTTATTTTCCACAAACCACACATGGATCCACCAGTCGTCTTATTGCATGTGTGTTCTTTCCACAAACCACATATGGAACAACCAGAGTCATTGCATGTGTGTTCTTTCCACAAACCACACATGTGGACCCACTAGAGTCATTGCATGTGTGTTATTTCCGTAAACCACACATGGATCAACCACTAGAGTCATTGCATGTGTGTTCTTATACTAAAACCACAAACCAGTACTAGAGTCATTGCATGTGTGTGCTTATACTAAAACCACAAACCAGTACTAGAGTCATTGTATGTGTGTTCTTTTCCACAAACCACACATGGATCCACCAGTGGTCATTGCATGTGTGTTCTTTCCACAAACCACATATGGATCAACCAGAGTCATTGCATGTGTGTTCTTTCCACAAACCACACATGGATCAACCACTAGAGTCATTGCACGTTTGTTCTTATACTAAAACCACAAACCAGCACTAGAGTTATTGCATGTGTGTTCTTTTCCACAAACCACACATGGATCCACGAGTGGTAATTGCATGTGTGTTATTTCCACAAACCACACATGGATCAACCACTAGAGTCATTGCATGTGTGTTCTTTCCACAAACCACATATGGATCAACCACTAGAGTCATTGCATGTGTGTTCTTATTATATTAAAACCAACACTAGAGTCATTGCATGTGTGTTCTTTTCATAAACCACACATGGATCAACCACTAGAGTCATTGCATGTGTGTTATTTCCACAAACAAACATGGATCAACCACTAGAGTCATTGCATGTGTGTTCTTACACTAAATCCAACATGGATCCACCAGTGGTCATTGCATGTGTGTTCTTTCCACAAACCACACATGGATCAACCACTAGAGTCATTGCATGTTTGTTCTTATACTAAAACCAAAAACCGGCACTAGAGTCATTGCATGTGTGTTCTTTTCCACAAACCACATATGGGTCAACCAGAGTCATTGCATGTGTGTTCTTTCCACAAACCACACATGTGGACCCACCAGTTGTCATTGCATGTGTGTTATTCCCACAAACCACACATGGATCAACCACTAGAGTCATTGCATGTGTGTTCTTTCCACAAACCACATATGGATCAACCACTAGAGTCATTGCATGTGTGTACTTATACTAAAACCAACACTAGAGTCATTGCATGTGTGTTCTTTTCACAAACCACACATCGATCAACCACTAGAGTCATTGCATGTGTGTTATTTCCACAAATAAACATGGATCAACCACTAGAGTCATTGCATGTGTGTTCTTATACTAAAACCAACATGGATCCACCAGTGGACATTGCATGTGTGTTCTTTCCAAAAACCACACATGGATCAACCACTAGAGTCATTGGATGTGTGTTATTTCCACAAACCACACATGGATCAACCACTAGAGTCATTGCATGTGTGTTCTTATACTAAAACCACAAACCAGTACTACAGTCATTGCATGTTTGTTCTTATACTAAAACCACAAATCAGTACAAGAGTCATTGCATGTGTGTTCTTTTCCACAAACCACACATGGATCCACCAGTGGTCATTGCATGTGTGTTCTTTCCACAAACCACATATGGATCAACCAGAGTCATTGCATGTGTGTTCTTTCCACAAACCACACATGGATCAACCACTAGAATCATTGCATGTTTGTTCTTATACTAAAACCACAAACCAGCACTAGAGTCATTGCATGTGTGTTCTTTTCCACAAACCACACATAGATCCACCAGTGGTAATTGCATGTGTGTTATTTCTACAAACCACACATGGATCAACCACTAGAGTCATTGCATGTGTGTTCTTTCCACAAAACACATATGGATCAACCACTAGAGTCATTGCATGTGTGTTCTTATTATACTAAAACCAACACTAGACTCATTGCATGTGTGTTCTTTTCATAAACCACACATGGATCAACCACTAGAGTCATTTCATGTGTGTTATTTCCACAAACAAACATGGATCAACCACTAGAGTCATTTCATGTGTGTTATTTCCACAAACAAACATGGATCAACCACTAGAGTCATTGCATGTGTGTTCTTTTCCACAAACCACACATGGATCCACTAGTGGTCATTGCATGTGTGTTCTTTCCACAAACCACACATGGATCAACCACTAGAGTCATTGCATGTGTGTTCTTTCCACAAACCACACATGGATAAACCACTAGAGTCATTGCATGTGTGTTCTTTCCACAAACCACATATGGATCAACCAGAGTCATTGCATGTGTGTTCTTTCCACAAACTACACATGGATCAAGCACTAGAGTCATTGCATGTTTGTTCTTATACTAAAACTACAAACCAGCACTAGAGTCATTGCATGTGTGTTATTTTCCACAAACCACACATGGATCCACCAGTCGTCTTATTGCATGTGTGTTCTTTCCACAAACCACATATGGAACAACCAGAGTCATTGCATGTGTGTTCTTTCCACAAACCACACATGTGGACCCACTAGAGTCATTGCATGTGTGTTATTTCCGTAAACCACACATGGATCAACCACTAGAGTCATTGCATGTGTGTTCTTATACTAAAACCACAAACCAGTACTAGAGTCATTGCATGTGTGTGCTTATACTAAAACCACAAACCAGTACTAGAGTCATTGTATGTGTGTTCTTTTCCACAAACCACACATGGATCCACCAGTGGTCATTGCATGTGTGTTCTTTCCACAAACCACATATGGATCAACCAGAGTCATTGCATGTGTGTTCTTTCCACAAACCACACATGGATCAACCACTAGAGTCATTGCACGTTTGTTCTTATACTAAAACCACAAACCAGCACTAGAGTTATTGCATGTGTGTTCTTTTCCACAAACCACACATGGATCCACGAGTGGTAATTGCATGTGTGTTATTTCCACAAACCACACATGGATCAACCACTAGAGTCATTGCATGTGTGTTCTTTCCACAAACCACATATGGATCAACCACTAGAGTCATTGCATGTGTGTTCTTATTATATTAAAACCAACACTAGAGTCATTGCATGTGTGTTCTTTTCATAAACCACACATGGATCAACCACTAGAGTCATTGCATGTGTGTTATTTCCACAAACAAACATGGATCAACCACTAGAGTCATTGCATGTGTGTTCTTACACTAAATCCAACATGGATCCACCAGTGGTCATTGCATGTGTGTTCTTTCCACAAACCACACATGGATCAACCACTAGAGTCATTGCATGTTTGTTCTTATACTAAAACCAAAAACCGGCACTAGAGTCATTGCATGTGTGTTCTTTTCCACAAACCACATATGGGTCAACCAGAGTCATTGCATGTGTGTTCTTTCCACAAACCACACATGTGGACCCACCAGTTGTCATTGCATGTGTGTTATTCCCACAAACCACACATGGATCAACCACTAGAGTCATTGCATGTGTGTTCTTTCCACAAACCACATATGGATCAACCACTAGAGTCATTGCATGTGTGTACTTATACTAAAACCAACACTAGAGTCATTGCATGTGTGTTCTTTTCACAAACCACACATCGATCAACCACTAGAGTCATTGCATGTGTGTTATTTCCACAAATAAACATGGATCAACCACTAGAGTCATTGCATGTGTGTTCTTATACTAAAACCAACATGGATCCACCAGTGGACATTGCATGTGTGTTCTTTCCAAAAACCACACATGGATCAACCACTAGAGTCATTGGATGTGTGTTATTTCCACAAACCACACATGGATCAACCACTAGAGTCATTGCATGTGTGTTCTTATACTAAAACCACAAACCAGTACTACAGTCATTGCATGTTTGTTCTTATACTAAAACCACAAATCAGTACAAGAGTCATTGCATGTGTGTTCTTTTCCACAAACCACACATGGATCCACCAGTGGTCATTGCATGTGTGTTCTTTCCACAAACCACATATGGATCAACCAGAGTCATTGCATGTGTGTTCTTTCCACAAACCACACATGGATCAACCACTAGAATCATTGCATGTTTGTTCTTATACTAAAACCACAAACCAGCACTAGAGTCATTGCATGTGTGTTCTTTTCCACAAACCACACATAGATCCACCAGTGGTAATTGCATGTGTGTTATTTCTACAAACCACACATGGATCAACCACTAGAGTCATTGCATGTGTGTTCTTTCCACAAAACACATATGGATCAACCACTAGAGTCATTGCATGTGTGTTCTTATTATACTAAAACCAACACTAGACTCATTGCATGTGTGTTCTTTTCATAAACCACACATGGATCAACCACTAGAGTCATTTCATGTGTGTTATTTCCACAAACAAACATGGATCAACCACTAGAGTCATTTCATGTGTGTTATTTCCACAAACAAACATGGATCAACCACTAGAGTCATTGCATGTGTGTTCTTTTCCACAAACCACACATGGATCCACTAGTGGTCATTGCATGTGTGTTCTTTCCACAAACCACACATGGATCAACCACTAGAGTCATTGCATGTGTGTTCTTTCCACAAACCACACATGGATAAACCACTAGAGTCATTGCATGTGTGTTCTTTCCACAAACCACATATGGATCAACCAGAGTCATTGCATGTGTGTTCTTTCCACAAACTACACATGGATCAAGCACTAGAGTCATTGCATGTTTGTTCTTATACTAAAACTACAAACCAGCACTAGAGTCATTGCATGTGTGTTCTTTTCCACAAACCACATATGGATCAACCAGAGTCATTGCATGTGTGTTCTTTCCACAAACCACACATGTGGACCCACCAGTGGTCATTGCATGTGTGTTATTCCCACAAACCACACATGGATCAACCACTAGAGTCATTGCATGTGTGTTCTTTCCACAAACCATATATGGATCAACCACTAGAGTCATTGCATGTGTGTTCTTATACTAAAACCAACACTAGAGTCATTGCATGTGTGTTCTTATACTAAAACCAACACTAGAGTCATTGCATGTGTGTTCTTTTCACAAACCACACATGGATCACCCACTAGAGTCATTGCATGTGTGTTATTTCGACAAACAAACATGGATCAACCACTAGAGTCATTGCATGTGTGTTCTTATACTAAAACCGACATGCATCCACCAGTGGTCATTGCATGTGTGTTCTTTCCACAAACCACACATGGATCAACCACTAGAGTCATTGCATGTGTGTTATTTCCACAAACCACACATGGATCAACCACTAGAGTCATTGCATGTGTGTTATTTCCACAAACCACACATGGATCAACCACTAGAGTCATTGCATGTGTGTTCTTATACTAAAACCAACACTAGAGTCATGGCATGTGTGTTCTTCTCACAAACCACACATGGATCAACCACTAGAGTCATTGCATGTGTGTTGTTTCCACAAACAAACATGGATCAACCACTAGAGTCATTGCATGTGTGTTCTTTTCCACAAACCACACATGGATCCACTAGTGGTCATTCATGTGTGTTCTTTCCACAAACCACATATGGATCAACCAGAGTCATTGCATGTCTGTTCTTTCCAAAAACCACACATGGATCAACCACTAGAGTAATTGCATGTTTGTTCTTATACTAAAACCACAAACCAGCACTAGAGTCATTGCATGTGTGTTATTTTCCACAAACCACACATGGATCCACCAGTCGTCTTATTGCATGTGTGTTCTTTCCACAAACCACATATGGAACAACCAGAGTCATTGCATGTGTGTTCTTTCCACAAACCACACATGTGGACCCACTAAAGTCATTGCATGTGTGTTATTTCCGTAAACCACACATGGATCAACCACTAGAGTCATTGCATGTGTGTTCTTATACTAAAACCACAAACCAGTACTAGAGTCATTGCATGTGTGTGCTTATACTAAAACCACAAACCAGTACTAGAGTCATTGCATGTGTGTTCTTTTCCACAAACCACACATGGATCCACCAGTGGTCATTGCATGTGTGTTCTTTCCACAAACCACATATGGATCAACCAGAGTCATTGCATGTGTGTTCTTTCCACAAACCACACATGGATCAACCACTAGAGTCATTGCACGTTTGTTCTTATACTAAAACCACAAACCAGCACTAGAGTTATTGCATGTGTGTTCTTTTCCACAAACCACACATGGATCCACGAGTGGTAATTGCATGTGTGTTATTTCCACAAACCACACATGGATCAACCACTAGAGTCATTGCATGTGTGTTCTTTCCACAAACCACATATGGATCAACCACTAGAGTCATTGCATGTGTGTTCTTATTATACTAAAACCAACACTAGAGTCATTGCATGTGTGTTCTTTTCATAAACCACACATGGATCAACCACTAGAGTCATTGCATGTGTGTTATTTCCACAAACAAACATGGATCAACCACTAGAGTCATTGCATGTGTGTTCTTACACTAAATCCAACATGGATCCACCAGTGGTCATTGCATGTGTGTTCTTTCCACAAACCACACATGGATCAACCACTAGAGTCATTGCATGTTTGTTCTTATACTAAAACCAAAAACCGGCACTAGAGTCATTGCATGTGTGTTCTTTTCCACAAACCACATATGGGTCAACCAGAGTCATTGCATGTGTGTTCTTTCCACAAACCACACATGTGGACCCACCAGTTGTCATTGCATGTGTGTTATTCCCACAAACCACACATGGATCAACCACTAGAGTCATTGCATGTGTGTTCTTTCCACAAACCACATATGGATCAACCACTAGAGTCATTGCATGTGTGTACTTATACTAAAACCAACACTAGAGTCATTGCATGTGTGTTCTTTTCACAAACCACACATCGATCAACCACTAGAGTCATTGCATGTGTGTTATTTCCACAAATAAACATGGATCAACCACTAGAGTCATTGCATGTGTGTTCTTATACTAAAACCAACATGGATCCACCAGTGGACATTGCATGTGTGTTCTTTCCAAAAACCACACATGGATCAACCACTAGAGTCATTGGATGTGTGTTATTTCCACAAACCACACATGGATCAACCACTAGAGTCATTGCATGTGTGTTCTTATACTAAAACCACAAACCAGTACTACAGTCATTGCATGTTTGTTCTTATACTAAAACCACAAATCAGTACAAGAGTCATTGCATGTGTGTTCTTTTCCACAAACCACACATGGATCCACCAGTGGTCATTGCATGTGTGTTCTTTCCACAAACCACATATGGATCAACCAGAGTCATTGCATGTGTGTTCTTTCCACAAACCACACATGGATCAACCACTAGAATCATTGCATGTTTGTTCTTATTCTAAAACCACAAACCAGCACTAGAGTCATTGCATGTGTGTTCTTTTCCACAAACCACACATAGATCCACCAGTGGTAATTGCATGTGTGTTATTTCTACAAACCACACATGGATCAACCACTAGAGTCATTGCATGTGTGTTCTTTCCACAAAACACATATGGATCAACCACTAGAGTCATTGCATGTGTGTTCTTATTATACTAAAACCAACACTAGACTCATTGCATGTGTGTTCTTTTCATAAACCACACATGGATCAACCACTAGAGTCATTTCATGTGTGTTATTTCCACAAACAAACATGGATCAACCACTAGAGTCATTGCATGTGTGTTCTTTTCCACAAACCACACATGGATCCACTAGTGGTCATTGCATGTGTGTTCTTTCCACAAACCACACATGGATCAACCACTAGAGTCATTGCATGTGTGTTCTTTCCACAAACCACACATGGATAAACCACTAGAGTCATTGCATGTGTGTTCTTTCCACAAACCACATATGGATCAACCAGAGTCATTGCATGTGTGTTCTTTCCACAAACCACACATGGATCAAGCACTAGAGTCATTGCATGTTTGTTCTTATACTAAAACTACAAACCAGCACTAGAGTCATTGCATGTGTGTTCTTTTCCACAAACCACATATGTATCAACCAGAGTCATTGCATGTGTGTTCTTTCCACAAACCACACATGTGGACCCACCAGTGGTCATTGCATGTGTGTTATTCCCACAAACCACACATGGATCAACCACTAGAGTCATTGCATGTGTGTTCTTTCCACAAACCATATATGGATCAACCACTAGAGTCATTGCATGTGTGTTCTTATACTAAAACCAACACTAGAGTCATTGCATGTGTGTTCTTATACTAAAACCAACACTAGAGTCATTGCATGTGTGTTCTTTTCACAAACCACACATGGATCACCCACTAGAGTCATTGCATGTGTGTTATTTCGACAAACAAACATGGATCAACCACTAGAGTCATTGCATGTGTGTTCTTATACTAAAACCGACATGCATCCACCAGTGGTCATTGCATGTGTGTTCTTTCCACAAACCACACATGGATCAACCACTAGAGTCATTGCATGTGTGTTATTTCCACAAACCACACATGGATCAACCACTAGAGTCATTGCATGTGTGTTATTTCCACAAACCACACATGGATCAACCACTAGAGTCATTGCATGTGTGTTCTTATACTAAAACCAACACTAGAGTCATGGCATGTGTGTTCTTCTCACAAACCACACATGGATCAACCACTAGAGTCATTGCATGTGTGTTGTTTCCACAAACAAACATGGATCAACCACTAGAGTCATTGCATGTGTGTTCTTTTCCACAAACCACACATGGATCCACTAGTGGTCATTGCATGTGTGTTCTTTCCACAAACCACATATGGATCAACCAGAGTCATTGCATGTCTGTTCTTTCCAAAAACCACACATGGATCAACCACTAGAGTAATTGCATGTTTGTTCTTATACTAAAACCACAAACCAGCACTAGAGTCATTGCATGTGTGTTATTTTCCACAAACCACACATGGATCCACCAGTCGTCTTATTGCATGTGTGTTCTTTCCACAAACCACATATGGAACAACCAGAGTCATTGCATGTGTGTTCTTTCCACAAACCACACATGTGGACCCACTAGAGTCATTGCATGTGTGTTATTTCCGTAAACCACACATGGATCAACCACTAGAGTCATTGCATGTGTGTTCTTATACTAAAACCACAAACCAGTACTAGAGTCATTGCATGTGTGTTCTTATACTAAAACCACAAACCAGTACTAGAGTCATTGCATGTGTGTTCTTATACTAAAACCACAAACCAGTACTAGAGTCATTGCATGTGTGTTCTTTTCCACAAACCACACATGGATCCACCAGTGGTCATTGCATGTGTGTTCTTTCCACAAACCACATATGGATCAACCAGAGTCATTGCATGTGTGTTCTTTCCACAAACCACACATGGATCAACCACTAGAGTCATTGCACGTTTGTTCTTATACTAAAACCACAAACCAGCACTAGAGCTATTGCATGTGTGTTCTTTTCCACAAACCACACATGGATCCACGAGTGGTAATTGCATGTGTGTTATTTCCACAAACCACACATGGATCAACCACTAGAGTCATTGCATGTGTGTTCTTTCCACAAACCACATATGGATCAACCACTAGAGTCATTGCATGTGTGTTCTTATTATATTAAAACCAACACTAGAGTCATTGCATGTGTGTTCTTTTCATAAACCACACATGGATCAACCACTAGAGTCATTTCATGTGTGTTATTTCCACAAACAAACATGGATCAACCACTAGAGTCATTGCATGTGTGTTCTTACACTAAATCCAACATGGATCCACCAGTGGTCATTGCATGTGTGTTCTTTCCACAAACCACACATGGATCAACCACTAGAGTCATTGCATGTTTGTTCTTATACTAAAACCAAAAACCGGCACTAGAGTCATTGCATGTGTGTTCTTTTCCACAAACCACATATGGGTCAACCAGAGTCATTGCATGTGTGTTCTTTCCACAAACCACACATGTGGACCCACCAGTTGTCATTGCATGTGTGTTATTCCCACAAACCACACATGGATCAACCACTAGAGTCATTGCATGTGTGTTCTTTCCACAAACCACATATGGATCAACCACTAGAGTCATTGCATGTGTGTACTTATACTAAAACCAACACTAGAGTCATTGCATGTGTGTTCTTTTCACAAACCACACATCGATCAACCACTAGAGTCATTGCATGTGTGTTATTTCCACAAATAAACATGGATCAACCACTAGAGTCATTGCATGTGTGTTCTTATACTAAAACCAACATGGATCCACCAGTGGACATTGCATGTGTGTTCTTTCCAAAAACCACACATGGATCAACCACTAGAGTCATTGGATGTGTGTTATTTCCACAAACCACACATGGATCAACCACTAGAGTCATTGCATGTGTGTTCTTATACTAAAACCACAAACCAGTACTACAGTCATTGCATGTTTGTTCTTATACTAAAACCACAAATCAGTACAAGAGTCATTGCATGTGTGTTCTTTTCCACAAACCACACATGGATCCACCAGTGGTCATTGCATGCATGTTCTTTCCACAAACAACATATGGATCAACCAGAGTCATTGCATGTGTGTTCTTTCCACAAACCACACATGGATCAACCACTAGAGTCATTGCATGTTTGTTCTTATACTAAAACCACAAACCAACACTAGAGTCATTGCATGTGTGTTCTTTTCCACAAACCACACGTGGATCCACTAGTCGTCTTATTGCATGTGTGTTATTTCCACAAACCACACATGGATCAACCACTAGAGTCATTGCATGTGTGTTCTTTCCACAAACCACATATGGATCAAACACTAGAGTCATTGCATGTGTGTTCTTATACTAAAACGAACACTAGAGTCATTGCATGTGTGTTCTTATACTAAAACCAACACTAGAGTCATTGCATGTGTGTTCTTTTCACAAACCACACATGGATCAACCACTAGAGTCATTGCATGTGTGTTATTTCCACAAACAAACATGGATCAACCACTAGAGTCATTGCTTGTGTGTTCTTATACTAAAACCAACATGGATCCACTAGTGGTCATTGCATGTGTGTTCTTTCCACAAACCACACATGGATCAACCACTAGAGTCATTGCATGTGTGTTATTTCCACAAACCACACATGGATCAACCACTAGAGTCATTGCATGTGTGTTATTTCCACAAACCACACATGGATCCACCACTAGAGTCATTTCATGTGTGTTCTTATACTAAAACCAACACCAGAGTCATTGCATGTGTGTTCTTTTCACAAACCACATCGATCAACAACTAGAGTCATTGCATGTGTGTTATTTCCACAAACAAACATGGATCAACCACTAGAGTCATTGCATGTGTGTTCTTAGACTAAAACCAACATGGATCCACCAGTGGACATTGCATGTGTGTTCTTTCCACAAACCACACATGGATCAACCACTAGAGTCATTGCATGTGTGTTATTTCCACAAACCACACATGGATCAACCACTAGAGTCATTGCATGTGTGTTCTTATACTAAAACCACACACCAGTACTACAGTCATTGCATGTTTGTTCTTATACTAAAACCACAAATCAGTACTAGAGTCATTGCATGTGTGTTCTTTTCCGCAAACCACACATGGATCCACCAGTGGTCATTGCATGCATGTTCTTTCCACAAACAACATATGGATCAACTAGAGTAATTGCATGTGTGTTCTTTCCACAAACCACACATGGATCAACCACTAGAGTCATTGCATGTTTGTTCTTATACTAAAACCACAAACCAACACTAGAGTCATTGCATGTGTGTTCTTTTCCACAAACCACACGTGGATCCACTAGTCGTCTTATTGCATGTGTGTTATTTCCACAAAAAACACATGGATCAACCACTAGAGTCATTGCATGTGTGTTCTTTCCACAAACCACATATGGATCAACCACTAGAGTCATTGCATGTGTGTTCTTATTATATTAAAACCAACACTAGAGTCATTGCATGTGTGTTCTTTTCATAAACCACACATGGATCAACCACTAGAGTCATTTCATGTGTGTTATTTCCACAAACAAACATGGATCAACCACTAGAGTCATTGCATGTGTGTTCTTACACTAAATCCAACATGGATCCACCAGTGGTCATTGCATGTGTGTTCTTTCCACAAACCACACATGGATCAACCACTAGAGTCATTGCATGTTTGTTCTTATACTAAAACCAAAAACCGGCACTAGAGTCATTGCATGTGTGTTCTTTTCCACAAACCACATATGGGTCAACCAGAGTCATTGCATGTGTGTTCTTTCCACAAACCACACATGTGGACCCACCAGTTGTCATTGCATGTGTGTTATTCCCACAAACCACACATGGATCAACCACTAGAGTCATTGCATGTGTGTTCTTTCCACAAACCACATATGGATCAACCACTAGAGTCATTGCATGTGTGTACTTATACTAAAACCAACACTAGAGTCATTGCATGTGTGTTCTTTTCACAAACCACACATCGATCAACCACTAGAGTCATTGCATGTGTGTTATTTCCACAAATAAACATGGATCAACCACTAGAGTCATTGCATGTGTGTTCTTATACTAAAACCAACATGGATCCACCAGTGGACATTGCATGTGTGTTCTTTCCAAAAACCACACATGGATCAAGCACTAGAGTCATTGGATGTGTGTTATTTCCACAAACCACACATGGATCAACCACTAGAGTCATTGCATGTGTGTTCTTATACTAAAACCACAAACCAGTACTACAGTCATTGCATGTTTGTTCTTATACTAAAACCACAAATCAGTACAAGAGTCATTGCATGTGTGTTCTTTTCCACAAACCACACATGGATCCACCAGTGGTCATTGCATGCATGTTCTTTCCACAAACAACATATGGATCACCCAGAGTCATTGCATGTGTGTTCTTTCCACAAACCACACATGGATCAACCACTAGAGTCATTGCATGTTTGTTCTTATACTAAAACCACAAACCAACACTAGAGTCATTGCATGTGTGTTCTTTTCCACAAACCACACGTGGATCCACTAGTCGTCTTATTGCATGTGTGTTATTTCCACAAACCACACATGGATCAACCACTAGAGTCATTGCATGTGTGTTCTTTCCACAAACCACATATGGATCAAACACTAGAGTCATTGCATGTGTGTTCTTATACTAAAACGAACACTAGAGTCATTGCATGTGTGTTCTTATACTAAAACCAACACTAGAGTCATTGCATGTGTGTTCTTTTCACAAACCACACATGGATCAACCACTAGAGTCATTGCATGTGTGTTATTTCCACAAACAAACATGGATCAACCACTAGAGTCATTGCTTGTGTGTTCTTATACTAAAACCAACATGGATCCACTAGTGGTCATTGCATGTGTGTTCTTTCCACAAACCACACATGGATCAACCACTAGAGTCATTGCATGTGTGTTATTTCCACAAACCACACATGGATCAACCACTAGAGTCATTGCATGTGTGTTATTTCCACAAACCACACATGGATCCACCACTAGAGTCATTTCATGTGTGTTCTTATACTAAAACCAACACCAGAGTCATTGCATGTGTGTTCTTTTCACAAACCACATCGATCAACAACTAGAGTCATTGCATGTGTGTTATTTCCACAAACAAACATGGATCAACCACTAGAGTCATTGCATGTGTGTTCTTATACTAAAACCAACATGGATCCACCAGTGGACATTGCATGTGTGTTCTTTCCACAAACCACACATGGATCAACCACTAGAGTCATTGCATGTGTGTTATTTCCACAAACCACACATGGATCAACCACTAGAGTCATTGCATGTGTGTTCTTATACTAAAACCACACACCAGTACTACAGTCATTACATGTTTGTTCTTATACTAAAACCACAAATCAGTACTAGAGTCATTGCATGTGTGTTCTTTTCCGCAAACCACACATGGATCCACCAGTGGTCATTGCATGCATGTTCTTTCCACAAACAACATATGGATCAACTAGAGTAATTGCATGTGTGTTCTTTCCACAAACCACACATGGATCAACCACTAGAGTCATTGCATGTTTGTTCTTATACTAAAACCACAAACCAACACTAGAGTCATTGCATGTGTGTTCTTTTCCACAAACCACACGTGGATCCACTAGTCGTCTTATTGCATGTGTGTTGTTTCCACAAAAAACACATGGATCAACCACTAGAGTCATTGCATGTGTGTTCTTTCCACAAACCACATATGGATCAAACACTAGAGTCATTGCGTGTGTGTTCTTATACTAAAACCAACACTCTAGTCATTGCATGTGTGTTCTTATACTAAAACCAACACTAGAGTCATTGCATGTTTGTTCTTTTCACAAACCACACATGGATACACCACTAGAGTCATTGCATGTCTGTTATTTCCACAAACAAACATGGATCAACTACTAGAGTCATTGCATGTGTGTTCTTATACTAAAACCAACATGGATCCACCAGTGGTCATTGCATGTGTGTTCTTTCCACAAACCACACATGGATCAACCACTAGAGTCATTGCATGTGTGTTATTTCCACAAACCACACATGGATCAACCACTAGAGTCATTGCATGTGTGTTATTTCCACAAACCACACATGGATCAACCACTAGAGTCATTGCATGTGTGTTCTTATACTAAAACCAACACTAGAGTCATTGCATGTGTGTTCTTTTCACAAACCACACATGGATCAACCACTAGAGTCATTGCATGTGTGTTATTTCCACAAACAAACATGGATCAACCACTAGAGTCATTGCATGTGTGTTCTTTTCCACAAACCACACATGGATCCACTAGTGGTAATTGCATGTGTGTTCTTACACTAAAACCAACATGGATCCACCAGTGGTCATTGCATGTGTGTTCTTTCCACAAACCACACATGGATCAACCACTAGAGTAATTGGATGTTTGTTCTTATACTAAAACCACAAACTAGCACTAGAGTCATTGCATGTGTGTTATTTTCCACAAACCACACATGGATCCACCAGTCGTCTTATTGCATGTGTGTTCTTTCCACAAACCACATATGGAACAACCAGATTCATTGCATGTGTGTTCTTTCCACAAACCACACATGTGGACCCACTAGAGTCATTGCATGCGTGTTATTTCCATAAACCACACATGGATCAACCACTAGAGTCATTACATGTGTGTTCTTATACTAAAACCACAAACTAGTACTAGAGTCATTGCATTTGTGTGCTTATACTAAAACCACAAACCAGTATTAGAGTCATTGCATGTGTGTTCTTTTCCACAAACCACACATGGATCCACCAGTGGTCATTGCATGTGTGTTCTTTCCACAAACCACATATGGATCAACCACTAGTCATTGCATGTGTGTTCTTTCCATAAACTACACATGGATCAACCACTAGAGTCATTGCATGTGTGTTATTTCCACAAACCACACATGGATCAACCACTAGAGTCATTGCATGTGTGTTCTTATACTAAAACCACAAACCAGTACTACAGTCATTGCATGTTTGTTCTTATACTAAAACCACAAATCAGTACTAGAGTCATTGCATGTGTGTTCTTTTCCGCAAACCACACATGGATCCACCAGTGGTCATTGCATGCATGTTCTTTCCACAAACAACATATGGATCAACTAGAGTAATTGCATGTGTGTTCTTTCCACAAACCACACATGGATCAACCACTAGAGTCATTGCATGTTTGTTCTTATACTAAAACCACAAACCAACACTAGAGTCATTGCATGTGTGTTCTTTTCCACAAACCACACGTGGATCCACTAGTCGTCTTATTGCATGTGTGTTATTTCCACAAAAAACACATGGATCAACCACTAGAGTCATTGCATGTGTGTTCTTTCCACAAACCACATATGGATCAAACACTAGAGTCATTGCGTGTGTGTTCTTATACTAAAACCAACACTCTAGTCATTGCATGTGTGTTCTTATACTAAACCAACACTAGAGTCATTGCATGTTTGTTCTTTTCACAAACCACACATGGATACACCACTAGAGTCATTGCATGTCTGTTATTTCCACAAACAAACATGGATCAACTACTAGAGTCATTGCATGTGTGTTCTTATACTAAAACCAACATGGATCCACCAGTGGTCATTGCATGTGTGTTCTTTCCACAAACCACACATGGATCAACCACTAGAGTCATTGCATGTGTGTTATTTCCACAAACCACACATGGATCAACCACTAGAGTCATTGCATGTGTGTTATTTCCACAAACCACACATGGATCAACCACTAGAGTCATTGCATGTGTGTTCTTATACTAAAACCAACACTAGAGTCATTGCATGTGTGTTCTTTTCACAAACCACACATGGATCAACCACTAGAGTCATTGCATGTGTGTTATTTCCACAAACAAACATGGATCAACCACTAGAGTCATTGCATGTGTGTTCTTTTCCACAAACCACACATGGATCCACTAGTGGTAATTGCATGTGTGTTCTTACACTAAAACCAACATGGATCCACCAGTGGTCATTGCATGTGTGTTCTTTCCACAAACCACACATGGATCAACCACTAGAGTAATTGGATGTTTGTTCTTATACTAAAACCACAAACTAGCACTAGAGTCATTGCATGTGTGTTATTTTCCACAAACCACACATGGATCCACCAGTCGTCTTATTGCATGTGTGTTCTTTCCACAAACCACATATGGAACAACCAGAGTCATTGCATGTGTGTTCTTTCCACAAACCACACATGTGGACCCACTAGAGTCATTGCATGCGTGTTATTTCCATAAACCACACATGGATCAACCACTAGAGTCATTACATGTGTGTTCTTATACTAAAACCACAAACTAGTACTAGAGTCATTGCATTTGTGTGCTTATACTAAAACCACAAACCAGTATTAGAGTCATTGCATGTGTGTTCTTTTCCACAAACCACACATGGATCCACCAGTGGTCATTGCATGTGTGTTCTTTCCACAAACCACATATGGATCAACCACTAGTCATTGCATGTGTGTTCTTTCCATAAACTACACATGGATCAACCACTAGAGTCATTGCATGTGTGTTATTTCCACAAACCACACATGGATCAACCACTAGAGTCATTGCATGTGTGTTCTTATACTAAAACCACAAACCAGTACTACAGTCATTGCATGTTTGTTCTTATACTAAAACCACAAATCAGTACTAGAGTCATTGCATGTGTGTTCTTTTCCGCAAACCACACATGGATCCACCAGTGGTCATTGCATGCATGTTCTTTCCACAAACAACATATGGATCAACTAGAGTAATTGCATGTGTGTTCTTTCCACAAACCACACATGGATCAACCACTAGAGTCATTGCATGTTTGTTCTTATACTAAAACCACAAACCAACACTAGAGTCATTGCATGTGTGTTCTTTTCCACAAACCACACGTGGATCCACTAGTCGTCTTATTGCATGTGTGTTATTTCCACAAAAAACACATGGATCAACCACTAGAGTCATTGCATGTGTGTTCTTTCCACAAACCACATATGGATCAAACACTAGAGTCATTGCGTGTGTGTTCTTATACTAAAACCAACACTCTAGTCATTGCATGTGTGTTCTTATACTAAACCAACACTAGAGTCATTGCATGTTTGTTCTTTTCACAAACCACACATGGATACACCACTAGAGTCATTGCATGTCTGTTATTTCCACAAACAAACATGGATCA
This sequence comes from Avena sativa, assembly GCA_916181665.1. Lineage (NCBI taxonomy): Eukaryota > Viridiplantae > Streptophyta > Magnoliopsida > Poales > Poaceae > Avena > Avena sativa. The sequence continues at coordinate 261,318,583 of OV702291.1, forward strand.
ACTACTAGAGTCATTGCATGTGTGTTCTTATACTAAAACCAACATGGATCCACCAGTGGTCATTGCATGTGTGTTCTTTCCACAAACCACACATGGATCAACCACTAGAGTCATTGCATGTGTGTTATTTCCACAAACCACACATGGATCAACCACTAGAGTCATTGCATGTGTGTTATTTCCACAAACCACACATGGATCAACCACTAGAGTCATTGCATGTGTGTTCTTATACTAAAACCAACACTAGAGTCATTGCATGTGTGTTCTTTTCACAAACCACACATGGATCAACCACTAGAGTCATTGCATGTGTGTTATTTCCACAAACAAACATGGATCAACCACTAGAGTCATTGCATGTGTGTTCTTTTCCACAAACCACACATGGATCCACTAGTGGTAATTGCATGTGTGTTCTTACACTAAAACCAACATGGATCCACCAGTGGTCATTGCATGTGTGTTCTTTCCACAAACCACACATGGATCAACCACTAGAGTAATTGGATGTTTGTTCTTATACTAAAACCACAAACTAGCACTAGAGTCATTGCATGTGTGTTATTTTCCACAAACCACACATGGATCCACCAGTCGTCTTATTGCATGTGTGTTCTTTCCACAAACCACATATGGAACAACCAGAGTCATTGCATGTGTGTTCTTTCCACAAACCACACATGTGGACCCACTAGAGTCATTGCATGCGTGTTATTTCCATAAACCACACATGGATCAACCACTAGAGTCATTACATGTGTGTTCTTATACTAAAACCACAAACTAGTACTAGAGTCATTGCATTTGTGTGCTTATACTAAAACCACGAACCAGTATTAGAGTCATTGCATGTGTGTTCTTTTCCACAAACCACACATGGATCCACCAGTGGTCATTGCATGTGTGTTCTTTCCACAAACCACATATGGATCAACCACTAGTCATTGCATGTGTGTTCTTTTCCACAAACCACACATGGATCCACCAGTGGTCATTGCATGTGTGTTCTTTCCACAAACCACACATGGATCAACCACTAGAGTCATTGCATGTGTGTTATTTCCACAAACCACACATGGATAAACCACTAGAGTCATTGAATGTGTGTTCTTTCCACAAACCACATATGGATCAACCAGAGTCATTGCATGTGTGTTCTTTCCACAAACCAGACATGGATCAACCACTAGAGTCATTGCATGTGTGTTCTTATACTAAAACCACAAACCAGTACTAGAGTAATTGCATGTGTGTTCTTTTCCACAAACCACACATGGATCCACTAGTGGTCATTGCATGTGTGTTCTTTCCACAAACCACACATGGATCAACCAGAGTCATTGCATGTGTGTTCTTTCCACAAACCACACATGGATCAACCACTAGAGTCATTGCATGTGTGTTCTTTTCCACAAACCACATATGGGTCAACCAGAGTCATTGCATGTGTGTTCTTTCCACAAACCACACATGTGGACCCACTAGTGGTCATTGCATGTGTGTTATTCCCACAAACCACACATGGATCAACCACTAGAGTCATTGCATGTGTGTTCTTTTCCACAAACCACACATGGATCAACCACTAGAGTCATTGCATGTGTGTTATTTCCACAAACCACACATGGATCAACCACTAGAGTCATTGCATGTGTGTTCTTATACTAAAACCAACACTAGAGTCATGGCATGTGTGTTCTTCTCACAAACCACACATGGATCAACCACTAGAGTCATTGCATGTGTACTTATACTAAAACCAACACTAGAGTCATTGCATGTGTGTTCTTTTCACAAACCACACATCGATCAACCACTAGAGTCATTGCATGTGTGTTATTTCCACAAACAAATATGGATCAACCACTAGAGTCATTGCATGTGTGTTCTTATACTAAAACCAACATGGATCCACCAGTGGACATTGCATGTTTGTTCTTTCCACAAACCAGACATGGATCAACCACTAGAGTCATTGCATGTGTGTTATTTCCACAAACCACACATGGATCAACCACTAGAGTCATTGCATGTGTGTTCTTATACTAAAACCACAAACCAGTACTAGAGTCATTGCATGTGTGTTCTTTTCCACAAACCACACATGGATCCACCAGTGGTCATTGCATGTGTGTTATTTCCACAAACAAACATGGATCAGCCACTAGAGTCATTGCATGTGTGTTCTTATACTAAAACCAACATGGATCCACCAGTGGACATTGCATGTGTGTTATTTCCACAAACCACACATGGATCAACCACTAGAGTCATTGCATGTGTGTTATTTCCACAAACCACACATGGATCAACCACTAGAGTCATTGCATGTGTGTTCTTATACTAAAACCACAAACCAGTACTACAGTCATTGCATGTTTGTTCTTATACTAAAACCACAAATCAGTACTAGAGTCATTGCATGTGTGTTCTTTTCCGCAAACTACACATGGATCCACCAGTGGTCATTGCATGCATGTTCTTTCCACAAACAACATATGGATCAACTAGAGTAATTGCATGTGTGTTCTTTCCACAAACCACACATGGATCAACCACTAGAGTCATTGCATGTTTGTTCTTATACTAAAACCACAAACCAACACTAGAGTCATTGCATGTGTGTTCTTTTCCACAAACCACACGTGGATCCACTAGTCGTCTTATTGCATGTGTGTTATTTCCACAAAAAACACATGGATCAACCACTAGAGTCATTGCATGTGTGTTCTTTCCACAAACCACATATGGATCAAACACTAGAGTCATTGCGTGTGTGTTCTTATACTAAAACCAACACTCTAGTCATTGCATGTGTGTTCTTATACTAAAACCAACACTAGAGTCATTGCATGTTTGTTCTTTTCACAAACCACACATGGATACACCACTAGAGTCATTGCATGTCTGTTATTTCCACAAACAAACATGGATCAACTACTAGAGTCATTGCATGTGTGTTCTTATACTAAAACCAACATGGATCCACCAGTGGTCATTGCATGTGTGTTCTTTCCACAAACCACACATGGATCAACCACTAGAGTCATTGCATGTGTGTTATTTCCACAAACCACACATGGATCAACCACTAGAGTCATTGCATGTGTGTTATTTCCACAAACCACACATGGATCAACCACTAGAGTCATTGCATGTGTGTTCTTATACTAAAACCAACACTAGAGTCATTGCATGTGTGTTCTTTTCACAAACCACACATGGATCAACCACTAGAGTCATTGCATGTGTGTTATTTCCACAAACAAACATGGATCAACCACTAGAGTCATTGCATGTGTGTTCTTTTCCACAAACCACACATGGATCCACTAGTGGTAATTGCATGTGTGTTCTTACACTAAAACCAACATGGATCCACCAGTGGTCATTGCATGTGTGTTCTTTCCACAAACCACACATGGATCAACCACTAGAGTAATTGGATGTTTGTTCTTATACTAAAACCACAAACTAGCACTAGAGTCATTGCATGTGTGTTATTTTCCACAAACCACACATGGATCCACCAGTCGTCTTATTGCATGTGTGTTCTTTCCACAAACCACATATGGAACAACCAGAGTCATTGCATGTGTGTTCTTTCCACAAACCACACATGTGGACCCACTAGAGTCATTGCATGCGTGTTATTTCCATAAACCACACATGGATCAACCACTAGAGTCATTACATGTGTGTTCTTATACTAAAACCACAAACTAGTACTAGAGTCATTGCATTTGTGTGCTTATACTAAAACCACGAACCAGTATTAGAGTCATTGCATGTGTGTTCTTTTCCACAAACCACACATGGATCCACCAGTGGTCATTGCATGTGTGTTCTTTCCACAAACCACATATGGATCAACCACTAGTCATTGCATGTGTGTTCTTTTCCACAAACCACACATGGATCCACCAGTGGTCATTGCATGTGTGTTCTTTCCACAAACCACACATGGATCAACCACTAGAGTCATTGCATGTGTGTTATTTCCACAAACCACACATGGATAAACCACTAGAGTCATTGAATGTGTGTTCTTTCCACAAACCACATATGGATCAACCAGAGTCATTGCATGTGTGTTCTTTCCACAAACCAGACATGGATCAACCACTAGAGTCATTGCATGTGTGTTCTTATACTAAAACCACAAACCAGTACTAGAGTAATTGCATGTGTGTTCTTTTCCACAAACCACACATGGATCCACTAGTGGTCATTGCATGTGTGTTCTTTCCACAAACCACACATGGATCAACCAGAGTCATTGCATGTGTGTTCTTTCCACAAACCACACATGGATCAACCACTAGAGTCATTGCATGTGTGTTCTTTTCCACAAACCACATATGGGTCAACCAGAGTCATTGCATGTGTGTTCTTTCCACAAACCACACATGTGGACCCACTAGTGGTCATTGCATGTGTGTTATTCCCACAAACCACACATGGATCAACCACTAGAGTCATTGCATGTGTGTTCTTTTCCACAAACCACACATGGATCAACCACTAGAGTCATTGCATGTGTGTTATTTCCACAAACCACACATGGATCAACCACTAGAGTCATTGCATGTGTGTTCTTATACTAAAACCAACACTAGAGTCATGGCATGTGTGTTCTTCTCACAAACCACACATGGATCAACCACTAGAGTCATTGCATGTGTACTTATACTAAAACCAACACTAGAGTCATTGCATGTGTGTTCTTTTCACAAACCACACATCGATCAACCACTAGAGTCATTGCATGTGTGTTATTTCCACAAACAAATATGGATCAACCACTAGAGTCATTGCATGTGTGTTCTTATACTAAAACCAACATGGATCCACCAGTGGACATTGCATGTTTGTTCTTTCCACAAACCAGACATGGATCAACCACTAGAGTCATTGCATGTGTGTTATTTCCACAAACCACACATGGATCAACCACTAGAGTCATTGCATGTGTGTTCTTATACTAAAACCACAAACCAGTACTAGAGTCATTGCATGTGTGTTCTTTTCCACAAACCACACATGGATCCACCAGTGGTCATTGCATGTGTGTTATTTCCACAAACAAACATGGATCAGCCACTAGAGTCATTGCATGTGTGTTCTTATACTAAAACCAACATGGATCCACCAGTGGACATTGCATGTGTGTTCTTTCCACAAACCACACATGGATCAACCACTAGAGTCATTGCATGTGTGTTATTTCCACAAACCACACATGGATCAACCACTAGAGTCATTGCATGTGTGTTCTTATACTAAAACCACAAACCAGTACTACAGTCATTGCATGTTTGTTCTTATACTAAAACCACAAATCAGTACTAGAGTCATTGCATGTGTGTTCTTTTCCGCAAACCACACATGGATCCACCAGTGGTCATTGCATGCATGTTCTTTCCACAAACAACATATGGATCAACTAGAGTAATTGCATGTGTGTTCTTTCCACAAACCACACATGGATCAACCACTAGAGTCATTGCATGTTTGTTCTTATACTAAAACCACAAACCAACACTAGAGTCATTGCATGTGTGTTCTTTTCCACAAACCACACGTGGATCCACTAGTCGTCTTATTGCATGTGTGTTATTTCCACAAACAACACATGGATCAACCACTAGAGTCATTGCATGTGTGTTCTTTCCACAAACCACATATGGATCAAACACTAGAGTCATTGCGTGTGTGTTCTTATACTAAAACCAACACTAGAGTCATTGCATGTGTGTTCTTTTCACAAACCACACATGGATCAACCACTAAAGTCATTGCATGTGTGTTATTTCCACAAACAAACATGGATCAACCACTAGAGTCATTGCATGTGTGTTCTTATACTAAAACCAACATGGATCCACCAGTGGTCATTGCATGTGTGTTATTTCCACAAACCACACATGGATCAACCACTAGAGTCATTGCATGTGTGTTATTTCCACAAACCACACATGGATCCACCACTAGAGTCATTGCATGTGTGTTCTTATACTAAAACCAACACTAGAGTCATTGCATGTTTGTTCTTTTCACAAACCACACATGGATACACCACTAGAGTCATTGCATGTGTGTTATTTCCACAAACAAACATGGATCAACTACTAGAGTCATTGCATGTGTGTTCTTATACTAAAACCAACATGGATCCACCAGTGGTCATTGCATGTGTGTTCTTTCCACAAACCACACATGGATCAACCACTAGAGTCATTACATGTGTGTTATTTCCACAAACCACACATGGATCAACCACTAGAGTCATTGCATGTGTGTTCTTATACTAAAACCAACACTAGAGTCATTGCATGTGTGTTCTTTTCACAAACCACACATGGATCAACCACTGGAGTCATTGCATGTGTGTTATTTCCACAAACAAACATGGATCAACCACTAGAGTCATTGCATGTGTGTTCTTTTCCACAAACCACACATGGATCCACTAGTGGTAATTGCATGTGTGTTCTTACACTAAAACCAACATGGATCCACCAGTGGTCATTGCATGTGTGTTCTTTCCACAAACCACACATGGATCAACCACTAGAGTAATTGGATGTTTGTTCTTATACTAAAACCACAAACTAGCACTAGAGTCATTGCATGTGTGTTATTTTCCACAAACCACACATGGATCCACCAGTCGTCTTATTGCATGTGTTTTCTTTCCACAAACCACATATGGAACAACCAGAGTCATTGCATGTGTGTTCTTTCCACAAACCACACATGTGGACCCACTAGAGTCATTGCATGCGTGTTATTTCCATAAACCACACATGGATCAACCACTAGAGTCATTACATGTGTGTTCTTATACTAAAACCACAAACTAGTACTAGAGTCATTGCATGTGTGTGCTTATACTAAAACCACAAACCAGTATTAGAGTCATTGCATGTGTGTTCTTTTCCACAAACCACACATGGATCCACCAGTGGTCATTGCATGTGTGTTCTTTCCACAAACCACATATGGATCAACCACTAGTCATTGCATGTGTGTTCTTTTCCACAAACCACACATGGATCCACCAGTGGTCATTGCATGTGTGTTCTTTCCACAAACCACACATGGATCAACCACTAGAGTCATTGCATGTGTGTTATTTCCACAAACCACACATGGATAAACCACTAGAGTCATTGCATGTGTGTTCTTTCCACAAACCACATATGGATCAACCAGAGTCATTGCATGTGTGTTCTTTCCACAAACCACACATGGATCAACCACTAGAGTCATTGCATGTGTGTTCTTTCCACAAACCACATATGGATCAACCAGAGTCATTGCATGTGTGTTCTTTCCACAAACCACACATGGATCAACCACTAGAGTCATTGCATGTGTGTTCTTATACTAAAACCACAAACCAGTACTAGAGTAATTGCATGTGTGTTCTTTTCCACAAACCACACATGGATCCACTAGTGGTCATTGCATGTGTGTTCTTTCCACAAACCACACATGGATCAACCAGAGTCATTGCATGTGTGTTCTTTCCACAAACCACACATGGATCAACCACTAGAGTCATTGCATGTGTGTTCTTTTCCACAAACCACATATGGGTCAACCAGAGTCATTGCATGTGTGTTCTTTCCACAAACCACACATGTGGACCCACTATTGGTCATTGCATGTGTGTTATTCCCACAAACCACACATGGATCAACCACTAGAGTCATTGCATGTGTGTTCTTTTCCACAAACCACACATGGATCAACCACTAGAGTCATTGCATGTGTACTTATACTAAAACCAACACTAGAGTCATTGCATGTGTGTTCTTTTCACAAACCACACATCGATCAACCACTAGAGTCATTGCATGTGTGTTATTTCCACAAACAAATATGGATCAACCACTAGAGTCATTGCATGTGTGTTCTTTTCCACAAAAATCACAAACCAGTACTAGATTCATTGGATGTGTGTTCTTATACTAAAACCAACATGGATCCACCAGTGGACATTGCATGTTTGTTCCTTCCACAAACCACACATGGATCAACCACTAGAGTCATTGCATGTGTGTTATTTCCACAAACCACACATGGATCAACCACTAGAGTCATTGCATGTGTGTTCTTATACTAAAACCACAAACCAGTACTACAGTCATTGCATGTTTGTTCTTATACTAAAACCACAAATCAGTACAAGAGTCATTGCATGTGTGTTTATTTCCACAAACCACCCATGGATAAACCACTAGAGTCATTGCATGTGTGTTCTTTCCACAAACCACATATGGATCAACCAGAGTCATTGCATGTGTGTTCTTTCCACAAACCACACATGGATCAACCACTAGAGTCATTGCATGTTTGTTCTTATACTAAAACCACAAACCAACACTAGAGTCATTGCATGTGTGTGCTTTTCCACAAACCACACGTGGATCCACTAGTCGTCTTATTGCATGTGTGTTATTTCCACAAACCACACATGGATCAACCACTAGAGTCATTGCATGTGTGTTCTTTCCACAAACCACATATGGATCAAACACTAGAGTCATTGCATGTGTGTTCTTATACTAAAACCAACACTAGTGTCATTGCATGTGTGTTCTTATACTAAAACCAACACTAGAGTCATTGCATGTGTCTTCTTTTCACAAACCACACATGGATCAACCACTAGAGTCATTGCATGTGTGTTATTTCCACAAACAAACATGGATCAACCACTAGAGTCATTGCATGTGTGTTCTTATACTAAAACCAACATGGATCCACCAGTGGTCATTGCATGTGTGTTCTTTCCACAAACCACACATGGATCAACCACTAGAGTCATTGCATGTGTGTTATTTCCACAAACAAACATGGATCAACCACTAGAGTCATTGCATGTGTGTTCTTATACTAAAACCAACATGGATCCACCAGTGGTCATTGCATGTGTGTTCTTTCCACAAACCACACATGGATCAACCACTAGAGTCATTGCATGTGTGTTATTTCCACAAACCACACATGGATCAACCACTAGAGTCATTGCATGTGTGTTCTTATACTAAAACCACAAACCAGTACTACAGTCATTGCATGTTTGTTCTTATACTAAAACCACAAATCAGTACAAGAGTCATTGCATGTGTGTTTATTTCCACAAACCACCCATGGATAAACCACTAGAGTCATTGCATGTGTGTTCTTTCCACAAACCACATATGGATCAACCAGAGTCATTGCATGTGTGTTCTTTCCACAAACCACACATGGATCAACCACTAGAGTCATTGCATGTTTGTTCTTATACTAAAACCACAAACCAACACTAGAGTCATTGCATGTGTGTGCTTTTCCACAAACCACACGTGGATCCACTAGTCGTCTTATTGCATGTGTGTTATTTCCACAAACCACACATGGATCAACCACTAGAGTCATTGCATGTGTGTTCTTTCCACAAACCACATATGGATCAAACACTAGAGTCATTGCATGTGTGTTCTTATACTAAAACCAACACTAGTGTCATTGCATGTGTGTTATTATACTAAAACCAACACTAGAGTCATTGCATGTGTCTTCTTTCCACAAACCACACATGGATCAACCACTAGAGTCATTGCATGTGTGTTATTTCCACAAACAAACATGGATCAACCACTAGAGTCATTGCATGTGTGTTCTTATACTAAAACCAACATGGATCCACCAGTGGTCATTGCATGTGTGTTCTTTCCACAAACCACACATGGATCAACCACTAGAGTCATTGCATGTGTGTTATTTCCACAAACAAACATGGATCAACCACTAGAGTCATTGCATGTGTGTTCTTATACTAAAACCAACATGGATCCACCAGTGGTCATTGCATGTGTGTTCTTTCCCCAAACCACACATGGATCAACCACTAGAGTCATTGCATGTGTGTTATTTCCACAAACCACACATGGATCAACCACTAGAGTCATTGCATGTGTGTTCTTATACTAAAACCACAAACCAGTACTACAGTCATTGCATGTTTGTTCTTATACTAAAACCACAAATCAGTACTAGAGTCATTGCATGTGTGTTCTTTTCCACAAACCACACATGGATCCACCAGTGGTCATTGCATGCATGTTCTTTCCACAAACAACATATGGATCAACTAGAGTCATTGCATGTGTGTTCTTTCCACAAACCACACATGGATCAACCACTAGAGTCATTGCATGTTTGTTCTTATACTAAAACCACAAACCAACACTAGAGTCATTGCATGTGTGTTCTTTTCCACAAACCACACGTGGATCCACTAGTCGTCTTATTGCATTTGTGTTATTTCCATAAACCACACATGGATCAACCACTAGAGTCATTGCATGTGTGTTCTTTCCACAAACCATATATGGATCAACCACTAGAGTCATTGCATGTGTGTTCTTATACTAAAACCAACACTAGAGTCATTGCATGTGTGTTCTTTTCACAAACCACACATGGATCAACCACTAGAGTCATTGCATGTGTGTTATTTCGACAAACAAACATGGATCAACCACTAGAGTCATTGCACGTGTGTTCTTATACTAAAACCAACATGGATCCACCAGTGGTCATTGCATGTGTGTTCTTTCCACAAACCACACATGGATCAACCACTAGAGTCATTGCATGTGTGTTATTTCCACAAACCACACATGGATCAACCACTAGAGTCATTGCATGTGTGTTATTTCCACAAACCACACATGGATCAACCACTAGAGTCATTGCATGTGTGTTATTTCCACAAACCACACATGGATCAACCACTAGAGTCATTGCATGTGTGTTCTTATACTAAAACCAACACTAGAGTCATTGCATGTGTGTTCTTTTCACAAACCACACATGGATCAACCACTGGAGTCATTGCATGTGTGTTATTTCCACAAACAAACATGGATCAACCACTAGAGTCATTGCATGTGTGTTCTTTTCCACAAACCACACATGGATCCACTAGTGGTAATTGCATGTGTGTTCTTACACTAAAACCAACATGGATCCACCAGTGGTCATTGCATGTGTGTTCTTTCCACAAACCACACATGGATCAACCACTAGAGAAATTGGATGTTTGTTCTTATACTAAAACCACAAACTAGCACTAGAGTCATTGCATGTGTGTTATTTTCCACAAACCACACATGGATCCACCAGTCGTCTTATTGCATGTGTGTTCTTTCCACAAACCACATATGGAACAACCAGAGTCATTGCATGTGTGTTCTTTCCACAAACCACACATGTGGACCCACTAGAGTCATTGCATGCGTGTTATTTCCATAAACCACACATGGATCAACCACTAGAGTCATTACATGTGTGTTCTTATACTAAAACCACAAACTAGTACTAGAGTCATTGCATGTGTGTGCTTATACTAAAACCACAAACCAGTATTAGAGTCATTGCATGTGTGTTCTTTTCCACAAACCACACATGGATCCACCAGTGGTCATTGCATGTGTGTTCTTTCCACAAACCACATATGGATCAACCACTAGTCATTGCATGTGTGTTCTTTTCCACAAACCACACATGGATCCACCAGTGGTCATTGCATGTGTGTTCTTTCCACAAACCACACATGGATCAACCACTAGAGTCATTGCATGTGTGTTATTTCCACAAACCACACATGGATAAACCACTAGAGTCATTGCATGTGTGTTCTTTCCACAAACCACATATGGATCAACCAGAGTCATTGCATGTGTGTTATTTCCACAAACCACACATGGATCAACCACTAGAGTCATTGCATGTGTGTTCTTTCCACAAACCACATATGGATCAACCAGAGTCATTGCATGTGTGTTCTTTCCACAAACCACACATGGATCAACCACTAGAGTCATTGCATGTGTGTTCTTATACTAAAACCACAAACCAGTACTAGAGTAATTGCATGTGTGTTCTTTTCCACAAACCACACATGGATCCACTAGTGGTCATTGCATGTGTGTTCTTTCCACAAACCACACATGGATCAACCAGAGTCATTGCATGTGTGTTCTTTCCACAAACCACACATGGATCAACCACTAGAGTCATTGCATGTGTGTTCTTTTCCACAAACCACATATGGGTCAACCAGAGTCATTGCATGTGTGTTCTTTCCACAAACCACACATGTGGACCCACTATTGGTCATTGCATGTGTGTTATTCCCACAAACCACACATGGATCAACCACTAGAGTCATTGCATGTGTGTTCTTTTCCACAAACCACACATGGATCAACCACTAGAGTCATTGCATGTGTACTTATACTAAAACCAACACTAGAGTCATTGCATGTGTGTTCTTTTCACAAACCACACATCGATCAACCACTAGAGTCATTGCATGTGTGTTATTTCCACAAACAAATATGGATCAACCACTAGAGTCATTGCATGTGTGTTCTTTTCCACAAAAATCACAAACCAGTACTAGATTCATTGGATGTGTGTTCTTATACTAAAACCAACATGGATCCACCAGTGGACATTGCATGTTTGTTCTTTCCACAAACCACACATGGATCAACCACTAGAGTCATTGCATGTGTGTTATTTCCACAAACCACACATGGATCAACCACTAGAGTCATTGCATGTGTGTTCTTATACTAAAACCACAAACCAGTACTACAGTCATTGCATGTTTGTTCTTATACTAAAACCACAAATCAGTACAAGAGTCATTGCATGTGTGTTTATTTCCACAAACCACCCATGGATAAACCACTAGAGTCATTGCATGTGTGTTCTTTCCACAAACCACATATGGATCAACCAGAGTCATTGCATGTGTGTTCTTTCCACAAACCACACATGGATCAACCACTAGAGTCATTGCATGTTTGTTCTTATACTAAAACCACAAACCAACACTAGAGTCATTGCATGTGTGTGCTTTTCCACAAACCACACGTGGATCCACTAGTCGTCTTATTGCATGTGTGTTATTTCCACAAACCACACATGGATCAACCACTAGAGTCATTGCATGTGTGTTCTTTCCACAAACCACATATGGATCAAACACTAGAGTCATTGCATGTGTGTTCTTATACTAAAACCAACACTAGTGTCATTGCATGTGTGTTCTTATACTAAAACCAACACTAGAGTCATTGCATGTGTCTTCTTTTCACAAACCACACATGGATCAACCACTAGAGTCATTGCATGTGTGTTATTTCCACAAACAAACATGGATCAACCACTAGAGTCATTGCATGTGTGTTCTTATACTAAAACCAACATGGATCCACCAGTGGTCATTGCATGTGTGTTCTTTCCACAAACCACACATGGATCAACCACTAGAGTCATTGCATGTGTGTTATTTCCACAAACAAACATGGATCAACCACTAGAGTCATTGCATGTGTGTTCTTATACTAAAACCAACATGGATCCACCAGTGGTCATTGCATGTGTGTTCTTTCCACAAACCACACATGGATCAACCACTAGAGTCATTGCATGTGTGTTATTTCCACAAACCACACATGGATCAACCACTAGAGTCATTGCATGTGTGTTCTTATACTAAAACCACAAACCAGTACTACAGTCATTGCATGTTTGTTCTTATACTAAAACCACAAATCAGTACAAGAGTCATTGCATGTGTGTTTATTTCCACAAACCACCCATGGATAAACCACTAGAGTCATTGCATGTGTGTTCTTTCCACAAACCACATATGGATCAACCAGAGTCATTGCATGTGTGTTCTTTCCACAAACCACACATGGATCAACCACTAGAGTCATTGCATGTTTGTTCTTATACTAAAACCACAAACCAACACTAGAGTCATTGCATGTGTGTGCTTTTCCACAAACCACACGTGGATCCACTAGTCGTCTTATTGCATGTGTGTTATTTCCACAAACCACACATGGATCAACCACTAGAGTCATTGCATGTGTGTTCTTTCCACAAACCACATATGGATCAAACACTAGAGTCATTGCATGTGTGTTCTTATACTAAAACCAACACTAGTGTCATTGCATGTGTGTTATTATACTAAAACCAACACTAGAGTCATTGCATGTGTCTTCTTTTCACAAACCACACATGGATCAACCACTAGAGTCATTGCATGTGTGTTATTTCCACAAACAAACATGGATCAACCACTAGAGTCATTGCATGTGTGTTCTTATACTAAAACCAACATGGATCCACCAGTGGTCATTGCATGTGTGTTCTTTCCACAAACCACACATGGATCAACCACTAGAGTCATTGCATGTGTGTTATTTCCACAAACAAACATGGATCAACCACTAGAGTCATTGCATGTGTGTTCTTATACTAAAACCAACATGGATCCACCAGTGGTCATTGCATGTGTGTTCTTTCCCCAAACCACACATGGATCAACCACTAGAGTCATTGCATGTGTGTTATTTCCACAAACCACACATGGATCAACCACTAGAGTCATTGCATGTGTGTTCTTATACTAAAACCACAAACCAGTACTACAGTCATTGCATGTTTGTTCTTATACTAAAACCACAAATCAGTACTAGAGTCATTGCATGTGTGTTCTTTTCCACAAACCACACATGGATCCACCAGTGGTCATTGCATGCATGTTCTTTCCACAAACAACATATGGATCAACTAGAGTCATTGCATGTGTGTTCTTTCCACAAACCACACATGGATCAACCACTAGAGTCATTGCATGTTTGTTCTTATACTAAAACCACAAACCAACACTAGAGTCATTGCATGTGTGTTCTTTTCCACAAACCACACGTGGATCCACTAGTCGTCTTATTGCATTTGTGTTATTTCCATAAACCACACATGGATCAACCACTAGAGTCATTGCATGTGTGTTCTTTCCACAAACCATATATGGATCAACCACTAGAGTCATTGCATGTGTGTTCTTATACTAAAACCAACACTAGAGTCATTGCATGTGTGTTCTTTTCACAAACCACAAATGGATCAACCACTAGAGTCATTGCATGTGTGTTATTTCGACAAACAAACATGGATCAACCACTAGAGTCATTGCACGTGTGTTCTTATACTAAAACCAACATGGATCCACCAGTGGTCATTGCATGTGTGTTCTTTCCACAAACCACACATGGATCAACCACTAGAGTCATTGCATGTGTGTTATTTCCACAAACCACACATGGATCAACCACTAGAGTCATTGCATGTGTGTTATTTCCACAAACCACACATGGATCAACCACTAGAGTCATTGCATGTGTGTTATTTCCACAAACCACACATGGATCAACCACTAGAGTCATTGCATGTGTGTTCTTATACTAAAACCAACACTAGAGTCATTGCATGTGTGTTCTTTTCACAAACCACACATGGATCAACCACTAGAGTCATTGCATGTGTGTTATTTCCACAAACAAACATGGATCAACCACTAGAGTCATTGCATGTGTGTTATTTTCCACAAACCACACATGGATCCACTAGTGGTCATTGCATGTTTGTTCTTTCCACAAACCACATATGGATATACCAGAGTCATTGCATGTCTGTTCTTTCCACAAACCACACATGGATCAACCACTAGAGTAATTGCATGTTTGTTCTTATACTAAAACCACAAACCAGCACTAGAGTCATTGCATGTGTGTTATTTTCCACAAACCACACATGGATCCACCAGTCGTCTTATTGCATGTGTGTTCTTTCCAGAAACCACATATGGAACAACCAGAGTCATTGCATGTGTTTTCTTTCCATAAACCACACATGTGGACCCACTAGAGTCATTGCATGTGTGTTATTTCCATAAACCACACATGGGTCAACCACTAGAGTCATTGCATGTGTGTTCTTTCCACAAACGACATATGGATCAAACACTAGAGTCATTGCATGTGTGTTCTTATACTTAAACCAACACTAGAGTCATTGCATGTGTGTTCTTGTACTAAAACCAACACTAGAGTCATTGCATGTGTGTTCTTTTCACAAACCACACATGGATCAACCACTAGAGTCATGCATGTGTGTTATTTCCACAAACAAACATGGATCAACCACTAGAGTCATTGCATGTGTGTTCTTATACTAAAACCAACATGGATCCACCAGTGGTCATTGCATGTGTGTTCTTTCCACAAACCACACATGGATCAACCACTAGAGTCATTGCATGTGTGTTATTTCCAAAAACCACACATGGATCAACCACTAGAGTCATTGCATGTGTGTTGTTTCCACAAACCACACATGGATCAACCACTAGAGTCATTTCATGTGTGTTATTATACTAAAACCAACACTAGAGTCATTGCATGTGTGTTCTTTTCACAAACCACACATGGATCAACCACTAGAGTCATTGCATGTGTGTTATTTCCACAAAACACACATGGATCAACCACTAGAGTTATTGCATGTTTGTTCTTATACTAAAACCACAAACCAGTACTAGAGTCATTGCATGTTTGTTCTTATACTAAAACCACAAACCAGTACTAGAGTCATTGCATGTGTGTTCTTTTCCACAAACCACACGTGGATCCACCAGTCGTCTTATTGCATGTGTGTTATTTCCACAAACCACACATGGATCAACCACTAGAGTTATTGCATGTGTGTTCTTTCCACAAACCACATATGGATCAAACACTAGAGTCATTGCATGTGTGTTCTTATTTTACTAAAACCAACACTAGAGTCATTGCATGTGTGTTCTTTTCACAAACCACACATGGATCAACCACTAGAGTCATTGCATGTGTGTTCTTTTCCACAAACCACACGTGGATCCACCAGTCGTCTTATTGCATGTGTGTTATTTCGACAAACCACCCATGGATAAACCACTAGAGTCATTGCATGTGTGTTCTTTCCACAAACCACATATGGATCAACCAGAGTCCTTGCATGTATGTTCTTTCCACAAACCACACATGGATCAACCACTAGAGTCATTGCATGTGTGTTCTTATACTAAAACCACAAACCAGTACTAGAGTAATTGCATGTGTGTTCTTTTCCACAAACCACACATGGATCCACTAGTGGTCATTGCATGTGTGTTCTTTCCACAAACCACACATAGATCAACCAGAGTCATTGTATGTGTGTTCTTTCCACAAACCACACATGGATCAACCACTAGAGTCATTGCATGTGTGTTATTTCCACAAACCACACATGGATCAACCACTAGAGTCATTGCATGTGTGTTATTTCCACAAACCACACATGGATCAACCACTAGAGTCATTGCATGTGTGTTATTTCCACAAACCACACATGGATCAACCACTAGAGTCATTGCATGTGTGTTCTTATACTAAAACCAACACTAGAGTCATTGCATGTGTGTTCTTTTCACAAACCACACATGGATCAACCACTAGAGTCATTGCATGTGTGTTATTTCCACAAACAAACATGGATCAACCACTAGAGTCATTGCATGTGTGTTATTTTCCACAAACCACACATGGATCCACTAGTGGTCATTGCATGTGTGTTCTTTCCACAAACCACATATGGATATACCAGAGTCATTGCATGTCTGTTCTTTCCACAAACCACACATGGATCAACCACTAGAGTAATTGCATGTTTGTTCTTATGCTAAAACCACAAACCAGCACTAGAGTCATTGCATGTGTGTTATTTTCCACAAACCACACATGGATCCACCAGTCGTCTTATTGCATGTGTGTTCTTTCCAGAAACCACATATGGAACAACCAGAGTCATTGCATGTGTGTTCTTTCCATAAACCACACATGTGGACCCACTAGAGTCATTGCATGTGTGTTATTTCCATAAACCACACATGGATCAACCACTAGAGTCATTGCATGTGTGTTCTTTCCACAAACGACATATGGATCAAACACTAGAGTCATTGCATGTGTGTTCTTATACTTAAACCAACACTAGAGTCATTGCATGTGTGTTCTTGTACTAAAACCAACACTAGAGTCATTGCATGTGTGTTCTTTTCACAAACCACACATGGATCAACCACTAGAGTCATGCATGTGTGTTATTTCCACAAACAAACATGGATCAACCACTAGAGTCATTGCATGTGTGTTCTTATACTAAAACCAACATGGATCCACCAGTGGTCATTGCATGTGTGTTCTTTCCACAAACCACACATGGATCAACCACTAGAGTCATTGCATGTGTGTTATTTCCAAAAACCACACATGGATCAACCACTAGAGTCATTGCATGTGTGTTGTTTCCACAAACCACACATGGATCAACCACTAGAGTCATTTCATGTGTGTTATTATACTAAAACCAACACTAGAGTCATTGCATGTGTGTTCTTTTCACAAACCACACATGGATCAACCACTAGAGTCATTGCATGTGTGTTATTTCCACAAAACACACATGGATCAACCACTAGATTTATTGCATGTTTGTTCTTATACTAAAACCACAAACCAGTACTAGAGTCATTGCATGTTTGTTCTTATACTAAAACCACAAACCAGTACTAGAGTCATTGCATGTGTGTTCTTTTCCACAAACCACACGTGGATCCACCAGTCGTCTTATTGCATGTGTGTTATTTCCACAAACCACACATGGATCAACCACTAGAGTTATTGCATGTGTGTTCTTTCCACAAACCACATATGGATCAAACACTAGAGTCATTGCATGTGTGTTCTTATTTTACTAAAACCAACACTAGAGTCATTGCATGTGTGTTCTTTTCACAAACCACACATGGATCAACCACTAGAGTCATTGCATGTGTGTTCTTTTCCACAAACCACACGTGGATCCACCAGTCGTCTTATTGCATGTGTGTTATTTCGACAAACCACCCATGGATAAACCACTAGAGTCATTGCATGTGTGTTCTTTCCACAAACCACATATGGATCAACCAGAGTCCTTGCATGTATGTTCTTTCCACAAACCACACATGGATCAACCACTAGAGTCATTGCATGTGTGTTCTTATACTAAAACCACAAACCAGTACTAGAGTAATTGCATGTGTGTTCTTTTCCACAAACCACACATGGATCCACTAGTGGTCATTGCATGTGTGTTCTTTCCACAAACCACACATAGATCAACCAGAGTCATTGTATGTGTGTTCTTTCCACAAACCACACATGGATCAACCACTAGAGTCATTGCATGTGTGTTCTTTTCCACAAAAACCAGAAACTAGTACTAGACTCGTTGCATGTGTGTTCTTACACTAAAACCAACATGGATCCACCAGTGGTCATTGCATGTGTGTTCTTTCTCAGACCACACATGGATCAACCACTAGAGTCATTGCATGTTTGTTCTTATACCAAAACCACAAACCGGCACTAGAGTCATTGGATGTGTGTTCTTTTCCACAAACCACATATGGGTCAACCAGAGTCATTGCATATGTGTTCTTTCCACAAACCACACATGTGGACCCACCAGTGGTCATCGGATGTGTGTTATTCCCACAAACCACGCATGGATCAGCCACTAGAGTCATTCCATGTTTGTTCTTATACTAAAACCACAAACCAACACTAGAGTCATTGCATGTGTGTTCTTTTCCACAAACCACACGTGGATCCACTAGTCGTCTTATTGCATGTGTGTTATTTCCACAAACCACACATTGATCAACCACTAGAGTCATTGCATGTGTGTTCTTTCCACAAACCACATATGGATCAAACACTAGAGTCATTGCATGTGTGTTCTTATACTAAAACCAACACTAGAGTCATTGCATGTGTGTTCTTGTACTAAAACCAACACTAGAGTCATTGCATGTGTGTTCTTTTCACAAACCACACATGGATCAACCACTAGAGTCATTGCATGTGTGTTATTTCCACAAACAAACATGGATCAACCACTAGAGTCATTGCATGTGTGTTCTTATACTAAAACCAACATGGATCCACCAGTGGTCATTGCATGTGTGTTCTTTCCACAAACCACACATGGATCAACCACTAGAGTCATTGCATGTGTGTTATTTCCAAAAACCACACATGGATCAACCACTAGAGTCATTGCATGTGTGTTATTTCCACAAACCACACATGGATCAACCACTAGAGTCATTTCATGTGTGTTATTATACTAAAACCAACACTAGAGTCATTGCATGTGTGTTCTTTTCACAAACCACACATGGATCAACCACTAGAGTCATTGCATGTGTGTTATTTCCACAAACAAACATGGATCAACCACTAGAGTCATTGCATGTGTGTTCTTTTCCACAAACCACACATGGATCCACTAGTGGTCATTGCATGTGTGTTCTTTCCACAAACCACATATGGATCAACCAGAGTCATTGCATGTGTGTTCTTTCCACAAACCACACATGGATCAACCACTAGAGTCATTGCATGTTTGTTCTTATACTAAAACCACAAACCAGCACTAGAGTCATTGCATCTGTGTTCTTTTCCACAAACCACACATGGATCCACCAGTGGTAATTGCATGTGTGTTATTTCCAGAAACCAGACATGGATCAACCACTAGAGTCATTGCATGTGTGTTATTTCCACAAACCACATATGGATCAACCACTAGAGTCATTGCATGTGTGTTCTTATTATACTAAAACCAACACTAGAGTCATTGCATGTGTGTTCTTTTCATAAACCAGACATGGATCAACCACTAGAGTCATTGCATGTGTGTTATTTCCACAAACAAACATGGATCAACCACTAGAGTCATTGCATGTGTGTTCTTTTCCACAAACCACACATGGATCCACCAGTGGTCATTGCATGTGTGTTCTTTCCACAAACCACACATGGATCAACCACTAGAGTCATTGCATGTGTGTTATTTCCACAAACCACACATGGATCAACCACTAGAGTCATTGCATGTGTGTTATTTCCACAAAACACACATGGATCAACCTCTAGAGTCATTGCATGTTTGTTCTTATACTAAAACCACAAACCAACACTAGAGTCATTGCATGTTTGTTCTTTTCCACAAACCACACGTGGATCCACCAGTCGTCTTATTGCATGTGTGTTCTTTCCACAAACCACACATGGATCAACCACTAGAGTCATTGCATGTGTGTTCTTTTCCACAAAAACCACAAACCAGTACTAGAGTCATTGCATGTGTGTTCTTACACTAAAACCAACATGGATCCACCAGTGGTCATTGCATGTGTGTTCTTTCCACAAACCACACATGGATCAACCACTAGAGTCATTGCATGTTTGTTCTTATACTAAAACCACAAACCGGCACTAGAGTCATTACATGTGTGTTCTTTTCCACCAACCACATATGGGTCAACCAGAGTCATTGCATGTGTGTTCTTTCCACAAACCACACATGTGGACCCACTAGTGGTCATTGCATGTGTGTTATTCCCACAAACCACACATGGATCAACCACTAGAGTCATTGCATGTGTGTTCTTTCCACAAACCACATATGGATCAACCACTAGAGTCATTGCATGTGTGTTCTTATACTAAAACCAACACTAGAGTCATTGCATGTGTGTTCTTTTCACAAACCACACATCGATCAACCACTAGAGTCATTGCATGTGTGTTATTTCCACAAACAAACATGTAACAACCACTAGAGTCATTGCATGTGTGTTCTTATACTAAAACCAACATGAATCCACCAGTGGTCATTGCATGTGTGTTCTTTCCACAAACCACACATGGATCAACCACTAGAGTCATTGCATGTGTGTTATTTCCACAAACCACACATGGATCAACCACTAGAGTCATTGCATGTGTGTTCTTATACTAAAACCACAAACCAGTACTACAGTCATTGCATGTTTGTTCTTATACTAAAACCACAAATTAGTACTAGAGTCATTGCATGTGTGTTCTTTTCCACAAACCACACATGGATCCACCAGTGGTCATTGCATGCATGTTCTTTCCACAAACAACATATGGATCAACCAGAGTCATTGCATGTGTGTTCTTTCCACAAAACACATATGGATCAGCCACTAGAGTCATTCCATGTTTGTTCTTATACTAAAACCACAAACCAACACTAGAGTCATTGCATGTGTGTTCTTTTCCACAAACCACACGTGGATCCACTAGTCGTCTTATTGCATGTGTGTTATTTCCACAAACCACACATTGATCAACCACTAGAGTCATTGCATGTGTGTTCCTTCCACAAACCACATATGGATCAAACACTAGAGTCATTGCATGTGTGTTCTTATACTAAAACCAACACTAGAGTCATTGCATGTGTGTTCTTTTCCACAAACCACATATGGATCAACCATAGTCATTGCATGTGTGTTGTTTCCACAAACCACACATGTGGACCCACCAGTGGTCATTGCATGTGTGTTATTCCCACAAACCACACATGGATCAACCACTAGAGTCATTGCATGTGTGTTCTTTCCACAAACCATATATGGATCAACCACTAGAGTCATTGCATGTGTGTTCTTATACTAAAACCAACACTAGAGTCATTACATGTGTGTTATTTTCACAAACCACACATGGATCAACCACTAGAGTCATTGCATGTGTGTTATTTCGACAAACAAACATGGATCAACCACTAGAGTCATTGCATGTGTGTTCTTATACTAAAACCAACATGGATCCACCAGTGGTCATTGCATGTGTCTTCTTTCCACAAACCACACATGGATCAACCACTAGAGTCATTGCATGTGTGTTATTTCCACAAACCACACATGGATCAACCACTAGTCATTGCATGTGTGTTATTTCCACAAACCACACATGGATCAACCACTAGAGTCATTTCATGTGTGTTCTTATACTAAAACCAACACTAGAGTCATTGCATGTGTGTTCTTTTCACAAACCACACATGGATCAACCACTAGAGTCATTGCATGTGTGTTATTTCCACAAACAAACATGGATCAACCACTAGAGTCATTGCATGTGTGTTCTTTTCCACAAACCACACATGGATCCACTAGTGGTCATTGCATGTGTGTTCTTTCCACAAACCACATATGGATCAACCAGAGTCATTGCATGTCTGTTCTTTCCACAAACCACACATGGATCAACCACTAGAGTAATTGCATGTTTGTTCTTATACTAAAACCACAAACCAGCACTAGAGTCATTGCATGTGTGTTATTTTCCACAAACCACACATGGATCCACCAGTCGTCTTATTGCATGTGTGTTCTTTCCATAAACCACATATGGAACAACCAGAGTCATTGCATGTGTGTTCTTTCCACAAACCACACATGTGGACCCACTAGAGTCATTGCATGTGTGTTATTTCCATAAACCACACATGGATCAACCACTAGAGTCATTGCATGTGTGTTCTTATACTAAAACGACAAACCAGTACTAGAGTCATTGCATGTGTGTGCTTATACTAAAACCACAAACCAGTACTAGAGTCATTGCATGTGTGTTCATTTCCTCAAACCACACATGGATCCACCAGTGGTCATTGCATGTGTGTTCTTTCCACAAACCACATATGGATCAACCAGAGTCATTGCATGTGTGTTCTTTCCACAAACCACACATGGATCAACCACTAGAGTCATTGCATGTTTGTTCTTATACTAAAACCACAAACCAGCACTAGAGTCATTGCATGTGTGTTCTTTTCCACAAACCACACATGGATCCACCAGTGGTAATTGCATGTGTATTATTTCCACAAACCACACATGGATCAACCACTAGAGTCATTGCACGTGTGTTCTTTCCACAAACCACATATGGATCAACCACTAGAGTCATTGCATGTGTGTTCTTATTATACTAAAACCAACACTAGAGTCATTGCATGTGTGTTATTTTCATAAACCACACATGGATCAACCACTAGAGTCATTGCATGTGTGTTATTTCCACAAACAAACATGGATCAACCACTAGAGTCATTGCATGTGTGTTCTTTTCCACAAACCACACATGGATCCACCAGTGGTCATTGCATGTGTGTTCTTTCCACAAACCACACATGGATCAACCAGAGTCATTGCATGTGTGTTCTTTCCACAAACCACACATGGATCAACCACTAGAGTCATTGCATGTGTGTTATTTCCACAAAACACACATGGATCAACCACTAGAGTCATTGCATGTTTGTTCTTATACTAAAACCACAAACCAGTACTAGAGTCATTGCATGTGTGTTCTTTTCCACAAACCACACGTGGATCCACCAGTCGTCTTATTGCATGTGTGTTATTTCCACAAACCACACATGGATCCACCAGTCGTCTTATTGCATGTGTGTTCTTTCCAGAAACCACATATGGAACAACCAGAGTCATTGCATGTGTGTTCTTTCCACAAACCACACATGTGGACCCACTAGAGTCATTGCATGTGTGTTATTTCCATAAACCACACATGGATCAACAACTAGAGTCATTGCATGTGTGTTCTTATACTAAAACCACAAACCAGTAATAGAGTCATTGCATGTGTATGCTTATACTAAAACCACAAACCAGTACTAGAGTCATTGCATGTGTGTTCTTTTCCTCAAACCACACATGGATCCACCAGTGGTCATTGCATGTGTGTTCTTTCCACAAACCACATATGGATCAACCAGAGTCATTGCATGTGTGTTCTTTCCACAAACCACACATGGATCAACCACTAGAGTCATTGCATGTTTGTTCTTATACTAAAACCACAAACCAGCACTAGAGTCATTGCATGTGTGTTCTTTTCCACAAACCACACATGGATCCACCAGTGGTAATTGCATGTGTATTATTTCCACAAACCACACATGGATCAACCACTAGAGTCATTGCACGTGTGTTCTTTCCACAAACCACATATGGTTCAACCACTAGAGTCATTGCATGTGTGTTCTTATTATACTAAAACCAACACTAGAGTCATTGCATGTGTGTTCTTTTCATAAACCACACATGGATCAACCACTAGAGTCATTGCATGTGTGTTATTTCCACAAACAAACATGGATCAACCACTAGAGTCATTGCATGTGTGTTCTTTTCCACAAACCACACATGGATCCACCAGTGGTCATTGCATGTGTGTTCTTTCCACAAACCACACATGGATCAACCACTAGAGTCATTGCATGTGTGTTATTTCCACAAACCACACATGGATAAACCACTAGAGTCATTGCATATGTGTTCTTATACTAAAACCACAAACCATTACTAGAGTAATTGCATGTGTGTTCTTTTCAACTAACCACACATGGATCCACTAGTGGTCATTGCATGTGTGTTCTTTCCACAAACCACACATGGATCAATCAGAGTCATTGCATGTGTGTTCTTTCCACAAACCACACATGGATCAACCACGAGAGTCATTGCATGTGTGTTCTTTCCACAAACCACACATGGATCAATCAGAGTCATTGCATGTGTGTTCTTTCCACAAACCACACATGGATCAACCACGAGAGTCATTGCATGTGTGTTCTTTTCCACAAAAACGACAAACCAGTACTAGAGTCATTGCATGTGTGTTCTTTTCACAAACCACACATGGATCAACCACTAGACTCATTGCATGCCTGTTATTTCCACAAACAAACATGGATCAACCACTAGAGTCATTGCATGTGTGTTCTTTTTCACAAACCACACATGGATCCACCAGTGGTCATTCCATGTGTGTTCTTTCCACAAACCACACATGGATCAACCACTAGAGTCATTGCATGTGTGTTATTTCCACAAACCACACATGGATAAACCACTAGAGTCATTGCATATGTGTTCTTATACTAAAACCACAAACCATTACAAGAGTAATTGCATGTGTGTTCTTTTCCACAAACCACACATGGATCCACTAGTGGTCATTGCATGTGTGTTATTTCCACAAACCACACATGGATCAATCAGAGTCATTGCATGTGTGTTCTTTCCACAATACACACATGGATCAACCACGAGAGTCATTGCATGTGTGTTCTTTTCCACAAAAACGACAAACCAGTACTAGAGTCATTGCATGTGTGTTCTTACACTAAAACCAACATGGATCCACTAGTGGTAATTGCATGTGTGTTCTTTCCACAAACCACACATGGATCAACCACTAGAGTCATTGCATGTGTGTTATTTTCACAAACCACACATGGATCAACCACAAGAGTCATTGCATGTGTGTTCATATACTAAAACCACAAACCAGTACTAGAGTCATTGCATGTTTGTTCTTATACTAAAACCACAAATCAGTACTAGAGTCATTGCATGTGTGTTATTTTCCACAAACAACACATGGATCAACCACTAGAGTCATTGCATCTGTGTTATTTCCACAAACCACACATGGATCAACCACTAGAGTCATGGCATGTGTGTTCTTTCCACAAACCACACATGGATCAACCACTAGAGTCATTTCATGTTTGTTCTTATACTAAAACCACAAACCAACACTAGAGTCATTGCATGTGTGTTCTTTTCCACAATCCACACGTGGATGCACCAGTCGTCTTACTACATGTGTGTTATTTCCACAAACCACTTATGAATCAACCACTAGAGTCATTGCATGTGTGTTCTTTCCACAAACCACATATGGATCAAACACTAGAGTCATTGCATGTGTGTTCTTATTATACTAAAACCAACACTAGAGTCATTGCTTGTGTGTTCTTTTCAAAAACCACACATAGATCAACCACTAGAGTCATTGCATGTGTGTTATTTCCACAAACAAACATGGATCAACCACTAGAGTCATGGCATGTGTGTTCTTTTCCACAAACCACACATGGATCCACCGGTGGTCATTGCATGTGTGTTCTTTCCACAAACCACACATGGATCAACCACTAGAGTCATTGCATGTGTGTTCTTTCCACAAACCACACATGGATCAACCACTAGAGTCATTGCATGTTTGTTCTTATACTAAAACCATAAACCAGTACTAGAGTCATTGCATGTGTGTTCTTTTCCACAAACCACACATGGATCCACCAGTGGTCATTGCATGTGTGTTCTTTCCACAAACCACACATGGATCAACCACTAGACTCATTGCATGCGTGTTATTTCCACAAACAAACATGGATCAACCACCAGAGTCATTGCATGTGTGTTCTTTTCCACAAACCACACATGGATCCACCAGTGGTCATTGCATGTGTGTTCTTTCCACAAACCACACATGGATCAACCACTAGAGTCATTGCATGTGTGTTCTTTCCACAAACCACACATGGATCAACTACTAGAGTCATTGCATGTTTGTTCCTATACTAAAACCACAAACCAACACTAGAGTCATTGCATGTGTGTCCTTTTCCACAAACCACACATGTATCCACCAGTGGTCATTGCATGTGTGTTCTTTCCACAAACCACACATGTGTACCCACCAGTGGTCATTGCATGTGTGTAATTTCCACAAACCACACATGGATCAACAACTAGAGTCATTGCATGTATGTTCTTTCCACAAACCACATATGGATCAACCACTAGAGTCATTGCATGTGTGTTATTATACTAAAACCAACACTAGATTCATTGCATGTGTGTTCTTTTCACAAACCACACATGGATCAACCACTAGAGTAATTGCATGTTTGTTCTTATACTAAAACCACAAACCAGCACTAGAGTCATTGCATGTGTATTTTTTTCCACAAACCACACATGGATCCACCACTAGAGTCATTGCATGTGTGTTCTTTCCACAAACCATATATGTATCAACCAGAGTCATTGCATGTGTGTTATTTCCACAAACCACACATGTGGACCCACCAGTGGTCATTGCATGTGTGTTATTTCCACAAACCACACATGGATCAACCACTAGAGTAATTGCATGTGTGTTATTTCCACAAACAAACATGGATCAACCACTAGAGTCATTGCATGTGTGTTCTTTTCCACAAACCACACATGGATCCACCAGTGGTCATTGCATGTGTGTTCTTATACTAAAACCAACATGGATCAACCAGTGGTCAATGCATGTGTGTTCTTTCCCCAAACCACACATGGATCAACCACTAGAGTCATTGCATGTGTGTTATTTCCACAAACCACACATGGATCAACCACTAGAGTCATTGCATGTGTGTTCTTATACTAAAACCAACACTAGAGTCATTGTATGTGTGTTCTTTTCACAAACCACACATGGATCAACCAGAGTCATTGCATGTGTGTTATTTCCACAAACCACACATGGATGAACCACTAGAGTCATTGCATGTGTGTTATTTCCACAAACCACACATGGATCAACCACTAGAGTCATTGCATGTGTGTTCTTATACTAAAACCACAAACCAGTACTAGAATCATTGCATGTGTGTTCTTTTACACAAACCACATATGGATCAACCAGAGTCATTGCACGTGTGTTCTTTCCACAAACCACACATGGATCAACCACTAGAGTCATTGCATGTTTGTTCTTATACTAAAACCACAAACCAACACTAGAGTCATTGCATGTGTGTTCTTTTCCACAAACCACACGTGGATCCACTAGTCGTCTTACTGCATGTGTTCTATTTCCACAAACCACCCATGGATCAACCACTAGAGTCATTGCATGTGTGTTCTTTCCACAAACCACATATGGATCAACCACTAGAGTCATTGCATGTGTGTTCTTATTATACTAAAACCAACACTAGAGTCATTGCATGTGTGTTCTTTTCACAAACCACACATGGATCAACCACTAGTGTCATTGCATCTGTGTTATTTCCACAAACAAACATGGATCAACCACTAGAGTCATTGCATGTGTGTTCTTTTCCACAAACCACAGATGGATCCACCAGTGGTCATTGCATGTGTGTTCTTTCCACAAACCACACATGGATCAACCACTAGAGTCATTGCATGTGTGTTCTTTCCACAAACCACACATGGATCAACCACTAGAGTCATTGCATGTGTGTTCTTATACTAAAACCACAAACCAATACTAGAGTCATTGCATGTGTGTTCTTTTCCACAAACCACACATGGATCCACCAGTGGTCATTGCATATGTGTTCTTTCCACAAACCACACATGGATCAACCAGAGTCATTGCATGTGTGTTCTTTCCACAAACCACACATGGATCATCCACTAGAGTCAGTGCATGTGTGTTATTTCCACAAACAAACATGGATCAACCACTAGAGTCATTGCATGTGTGTTCTTATAATAAAACCAACATGGATCCACCAGTGGTCATTGCATGTGTGTTCTTTCCACAAACCACACATCGATCAACCACTAGAGTCATTGCATGTGTGTTATTTCCACAAACCACATATGGATCAACCACTAGAGTCATTGCATGTGTGTTCTTATACTAAAACCATAAACCAGTACTAGAGTCATTGCATGTTTGTTCTTATACTAAAACCACAAACAAGTACTAGAGTCATTGCATGTGTGTTCTTTTCCACAAACCACACATGGATCCACCAGTGGTCATTGCATGTGTGTTCTTTCCACAAACAACATATGGATCCACCAGTGGTCATTGCATGTGTGTTCTTTCCACAAACCACACATGGATCAACCACTAGAGTCATTGCATGTGTGTTATTTCCACAAACAAACATGGATCAACCACTAGAGTCATTGCATGTGTGTTCTTTTCCAAAAACCACACATGGATCCACCAGTGGTCATTGCATGTGTGTTCTTTCCACAAACCACACATGGATCAACCACAAGAGTCATTGCATGTGTGTTCTTTCCACAAACCACACATGGATCAACCACTAGAGTCATTGCATGTGTGTTCTTATACTAAAACCACAAACCAATACTAGAGTCATTGCATGTGTGTTCTTTTCCACAAACCACACATGGATCCACCAGTGGTCATTGCATATGTGTTCTTTCCACAAACCACACATGGATCAACCAGAGTCATTGCATGTGTGTTCTTTCCACAAACCACACATGGATCATCCACTAGAGTCATTGCATGTGTGTTATTTCCACAAACAAACATGGATCAACCACTAGAGTCATTGCATGTGTGTTCTTATACTAAAACCAACATGGATCCACCAGTGGTCATTGCATGTGTGTTCTTTCCACAAACCACACATGGATCAACCACTAGAGTCATTGCATGTGTGTTATTTCCACAAACCACACATGGATCAACCACTAGAGTCATTGCACGTGTGTTCTTATACTAAAACCACAAACCAGTACTAGAGTCATTGCATGTTTGTTCTTATACTAAAACCACAAACCAGTACTAGAGTCATTGCATGTGTGTTCTTTTCCACAAACCACACATGGATCCACCAGTGGTCATTGCATGTGTGTTCTTTCCACAAACAACATATGGATCCACCAGTGGTCATTGCATGTGTGTTCTTTCCACAAACCACACATGGATCAACCACTAGAGTCATTGCATGTGTGTTATTTCCACAAACAAACATGGATCAACCACTAGAGTCATTGCATGTGTGTTCTTTTCCAAAAACCACACATGGATCCACCAGTGGTCATTGCATGTGTGTTCTTTCCACAAACCACACATGGATCAACCACTAGAGTCATTGCATGTGTGTTCTTTCCACAAACCACACATGGATCAACCACTAGAGTCATTTCATGTGTGTTCTTCTACTAAAACCACAAACCAGTACTAAAGTCATTGCATGTGTGTTCTTTTCCACAAACCACACATGGATCCACCAGTGGTCATTGCATGTGTGTTCTTTCCACAAACCACACATGGATCAACCAGAGTCATTGCTTGTGTGTTATTTCCACAAACCACACATGGATCAACCATTAGAGTCATTGCATGTTTGTTATTTCCACAAACAAACATGGATCAACCACTAGAGTCATTACATGTGTGTTCTTATACTTAAACCAACATGGACCCACCAGTGGTCATTGCATGTGTGTTCTTTCCACAAACCACACATGGATCAACCACTAGAGTCATTGCATGTGTGTTATTTCCACAAACAAACATGGATCAACCACTAGAGTCATTGCATGTGTGTTCTTATACTTAAACCAACATGGACCCACCAGTGGTCATTGCATGTGTGTTCATTCCACAAACCACACATGGATCAACCACTAGAGTCATTGCATGTTTGTTCTTATACTAAAACCACAAACCAACACTAGAGTCATTGCATGTTTGTTCTTTTCCACAAACCACACGTGGATCCACCAGTCGTCTTACTGCATGTGTGTTATTTCCACAAACCACCCATGGATCAACCACTAGAGTTATTGCATGTGTGTTCTTTCCACAAACCACATATGGATCAACCACTAGAGTCATTGCATGTGTGTTCTTATTATACTAAAACCAACACTAGAGTCATTGCATGTGTGTTCTTTTCACAAACCACACATGGATCAACCACTAGAGTCATTGCAGGTGTGTTATTTCCACAAACAAACATGGATCAACCACTAGAGTCATTGCATGTGTGTTCTTTTCCACAAACCACACATGGATCCACCAGTGGTCATTGCATGTGTGTTCTTTCCACAAACCACACATGGATCAACCACTAGAGTCATTGCATGTGTGTTCTTTCCACAAACCACACATGGATCAACCACTAGAGTCATTGCATGTGTGTTCTTATACTAAAACCACAAACCAGTACTAGAGTCATTGCATGTGTGTTCTTTTCCACAAACCACACATGGATCCACCAGTGGTCATTGCATGTGTGTTCTTTCCACAAACCACACATGGATCAACCAGAGTCATTGCATGTGTGTTCTTTCCACAAACCACACATGGATCATCCACTAGAGTCATTGCATGTGTGTTATTTCCACAAACAAACATGGATCAACCACTAGAGTCATTGCATGTGTGTTCTTATACTAAAACCAACATGGATCCACCAGTGGTCATTGCATGTGTGTTCTTTCCACAAACCACACATGGATCAACCACTAGAGTCATTGCATGTGTGTTCTTTCCACAAACCACACATGGATCAACCACTAGAGTCATTGCATGTGTGTTCTTCTACTAAAACCACAAACCAGTACTAGAGTCATTGCATGTGTGTTCTTTTCCACAAACCACACATGGATCCACCAGTGGTCATTGCATGTGTGTTCTTTCCACAAACCACACATGGATCAACCAGAGTCATTGCATGTATGTTCTTTCCACAAACCACACATGGATCAACCACTAGAGTCATTGCATGTGTGTTCTTTTCCACAAACCACACATGGATCAACCACTAGAGTCATTGCATGTGTGTTATTTCCACAAACAAACATGGATCAACCACTAGAGTCATTGCATGTGAGTTCTTATACTTAAACCAACATGGACCCACCCGTGGTCATTGCATATGTGTTCTTTCCACAAACCACACATGGATCAACCACTAGAGTCATTGCATGTGTGTTATTTCCACAAACCACACATGGATCAACCACTAGAGTCATTGCATGTGTGTTCTTATACTAAAACCACAAACCAGTACTAGAGTCATTGCATGTTTGTTCTTATACTAAAACCACAAACCAGTACTAGAGTCATTGCATGTGTGTTCTTTTCCACAACCACACATGGATCCACCAGTGGTCATTGCATGTGTGTTCTTTCCACAAACAACATATGGATCAACCAGAGTCATTGCATGTGTGTTTTTTCCACAAACCACACATGGATCAACCACTAGAGTCATTGCATGTTTGCTCTTATACTAAAACCACAAACCAACACTAGAGTCACTGCATGTGTGTTCTTTTCCACAAACCACACCTGGATCCACCAGTCGTCTTATTGCATGTGTGTTATTTCCACAAACCACACATGGATCAACCACTAGAGTCATTGCATGTGTGTTCTTTCCACAAACCACATATGGATCAACCACTAGAGTCATTGCATGTGTGTTCTTATTATACTAAAACCAACACTAGAGTCATTGCATGTGTGTTCTTTTCACAAAGCACACATGGATCAACCACTAGAGTCATTGCATGTGTGTTATTTCCACAAACAAACATGGATCAACCACTAGAGTCATTGCATGTGTGTTTTTTTCCACAAACAACACATGGATCCACCAGTGGTCATTGCATGTGTGTTCTTTCCATAAACCACACATGGATCATCCACTAGAGTCATTGCATGTGTGTTATTTCCACAAACAAACATGGATCAACCACTAGAGTCATTGCATGTGTGTTCTTATACTAAAACCAACATGGATCCACCAGTGGTCATTGCATGTGTGTTCTTTCCACAAACCACAAATGGATCAACCACTAGATTCATTGCATGTGTGTTATTTCCACAAACCACACATGGATCAACCACTAGAGTCATTGCATGTGTGTTCTTATACTAAAACCAGAAACCAGTACTAGAGTCATTGCATGTTTGTTCTTATACTAAAACCACAAACCAGTACTAGCGTCATTGCATGTGTGTTCTTTTCCACAAACCACACTTGGATCCACCAGTGGTCATTGCATGTGTGTTCTTTCCACAAACAACATATGGATCCACCAGTGGTCATTGCATGTGTGTTCTTTCCACAAACCACACATGGATCAACCACTAGAGTCGTTGCATGTGTGTTCTTTCCACAAACCACACATGGATCAACCACTAGAGTCATTGCATGTGTGTTCTTATACTAAAACCACAAACCAATACTAGAGTCATTGCATGTGTGTTCTTTTCCACAAACCACACATGGATCCACCAGTGGTCATTGCATATGTGTTCTTTCCACAAACCACACATGGATCAACCAGAGTCATTGCATGTGTGTTCTTTCCACAAACCACACATGGATCATCCACTAGAGTCATTGCATGTGTGTTATTTCCACAAACAAACATGGATCAACCACTAGAGTCATTGCATGTGTGTTCTTATACTAAAACCAACATGGATCCACCAGTGGTCATTGCATGTGTGTTCTTTCCACAAACCACACATGGATCAACCACTAGAGTCATTGCATGTGTGTTATTTCCACAAACCACACATGGATCAACCACCAGAGTCATTGCATGTGTGTTCTTATACTAAAACCACAAACCAGTACTAGAGTCATTGCATGTTTGTTCTTATACTAAAACCACAAACCAGTACTAGAGTCATTGCATGTGTGTTCTTTTCCACAAACCACACATGGATCCACCAGTGGTCATTGCATGTGTGTTCTTTCCACAAACAACATATGGATCCACCAGTGGTCATTGCATCTGTGTTCTTTCCACAAACCACACATGGATCAACCACTAGAGTCATTGCATGTGTGTTATTTCCACAAACAAACATGGATCAACCACTAGAGTCATTGCATGTGTGTTCTTTTCCAAAAACCACACATGGATCCACCAGTGGTCATTGCATGTGTGTTCTTTCCACAAACCACACATGGATCAACCACTAGAGTCATTGCATGTGTGTTATTTCCACAAACCACACATGGATCAACCACTAGAGTCATTTCATGTGTGTTCTTCTACTAAAACCACAAACCAGTACTAGAGTCATTGCATGTGTGTTCTTTTCCACAAACCACACATGGATCCACAAGTGGTCATTGCATGTGTGTTCTTTCCACAAACCACACATGGATCAACCAGAGTCATTGCATGTGTGTTATTTCCACAAACCACACATGGATCAACCATTAGAGTCATTGCATGTTTGTTATTTCCACAAACAAACATGGATCAACCACTAGAGTCATTGCATGTGTGGTCTTATACTTAAACCAACATGGACCCACCAGTGGTCATTGCATGTGTGTTCTTTCCACAAACCACACATGGATCAACCACTAGAGTCATTGCATGTGTGTTATTTCCACAAACAAACATGGATCAACCACTAGAGTCATTGCATGTGTGTTCTTATACTTAAACCAACATGGACCCACCAGTGGTCATTGCATGTGTGTTCTTTCCACAAACCACACATGGATCAACCACTAGAGTCATTGCATGTTTGTTCTTATACTAAAACCACAAACCAACACTAGAGTCATTGCATGTTTGTTCTTTTCCACAAACCACACGTGGATCCACCAGTCGTCTTACTGCATGTGTGTTATTTCCACAAACCACCCATGGATCAACCACTAGAGTTATTGCATGTGTGTTCTTTCCACAAACCACATATGGATCAACCACTAGAGTCATTGCATGTGTGTTCTTATTATACTAAAACCAACACTAGAGTCATTGCATGTGTGTTCTTTTCACAAACCACACATGGATCAACCACTAGAGTCATTGCAGGTGTGTTATTTCCACAAACAAACATGGATCAACCACTAGAGTCATTGCATGTGTGTTCTTTTCCACAAACCACACATGGATCCACCAGTGGTCATTGCATGTGTGTTCTTTCCACAAACCACACATGGATCAACCACTAGAGTCATTGCATGTGTGTTCTTTCCACAAACCACACATGGATCAACCACTAGAGTCATTGCATGTGTGTTCTTATACTAAAACCACAAACCAGTACTAGAGTCATTGCATGTGTGTTCTTTTCCACAAACCACACATGGATCCACCAGTGGTCATTGCATGTGTGTTCTTTCCACAAACCACACATGGATCAACCAGAGTCATTGAATGTGTGTTCTTTCCACAAACCACACATGGATCATCCACTAGAGTCATTGCATGTGTGTTATTTCCACAAACAAACATGGATCAACCACTAGAGTCATTGCATGTGTGTTCTTATACTAAAACCAACATGGATCCACCAGTGGTCATTGCATGTGTGTTCTTTCCACAAACCACACATGGATCAACCACTAGAGTCGTTGCATGTGTGTTCTTTCCACAAACCACACATGGATCAACCACTGGAGTCATTGCATGTGTGTTCTTATACTAAAACCACAAACCAGTACTAGAGTCATTGCATGTTTGTTCTTATACTAAAACCACAAACCAGTACTAGAGTCATTGCATGTGTGTTCTTTTCCACAACCACACATGGATCCACCAGTGGTCATTGCATGTGTGTTCTTTCCACAAACAACATATGGATCCACCAGTGGTCATTGCATGTATGTTCTTTCCACAAACCACACATGGATCAACCACTAGAGTCATTGCATGTGTGTTATTTCCACAAACAAACATGGATCAACCACTAGAGTCATTGCATGTGTGTTCTTTTCCAAAAACCACACATGGATCCACCAGTGGTCATTGCATGTGTGTTCTTTCCACAAACCACACATGGATCAACCACTAGAGTCATTGCATGTGTGTTCTTCTACTAAAACCACACATGGATCAACCACTAGAGTCATTGCATGTGTGTTCTTCTACTAAAACCACAAACTAGTACTAGAGTCATTGCATGTGTGTTCTTTTCCACAAACCACACATGGATCCACCAGTGGTCATTGCATGTGTGTTCTTTCCACAAACCACACATGGATCAACCAGAGTCATTGCATGTATGTTCTTTCCACAAACCACACATGGATCAACCATTAGAGTCATTGCATGTGTGTTCTTTTCCACAAACCACACATGGATCAACCACTAGAGTCATTGCATGTGTGTTATTTCCACCAACAAACATGGATCAACCACTAGAGTCATTGCATGTGTGTTCTTATACTTAAACCAACATGGACCCACCCGTGGTCATTGCATATGTGTTCTTTCCACAAACCACACATGGATCAACCACTAGAGTCATTGCATGTGTGTCATTTCCACAAACCACACATGGATCAACCACTAGAGTCATTGCATGTGTGTTCTTATACTAAAACCACAAACCAGTACTAGAGTCATTGCATGTTTGTTCTTATACTAAAACCACAAACCAGTACTAGAGTCATTGCATGTGTGTTCTTTTCCACAACCACACATGGATCCACCAGTGGTCATTGCATGTGTGTTCTTTCCACAAACAACATATGGATCCACCAGTGGTCATTGCATGTATGTTCTTTCCACAAACCACACATGGATCAACCACTAGAGTCATTGCATGTGTGTTATTTCCACAAACAAACATGGATCAACCACTAGAGTCATTGCATGTGTGTTCTTTTCCAAAAACCACACATGGATCCACCAGTGGTCATTGCATGTGTGTTCTTTCCACAAACCACACATGGATCAACCACTAGAGTCATTGCATGTGTGTTCTTCTACTAAAACCACACATGGATCAACCACTAGAGTCATTGCATGTGTGTTCTTCTACTAAAACCACAAACTAGTACTAGAGTCATTGCATGTGTGTTCTTTTCCACAAACCACACATGGATCCACCAGTGGTCATTGCATGTGTGTTCTTTCCACAAAACACACATGGATCAACCAGAGTCATTGCATGTATGTTCTTTCCACAAACCACACATGGATCAACCACTAGAGTCATTGCATGTGTGTTCTTTTCCACAAACCACACATGGATCAACCACTAGAGTCATTGCATGTGTGTTATTTCCACAAACAAACATGGATCAACCACTAGAGTCATTGCATGTGTGTTCTGATACTTAAACCAACATGGACCCACCCGTGGTCATTGCATATGTGTTCTTTCCACAAACCACACATGGATCAACCACTAGAGTCATTGCATGTGTGTTATTTCCACAAACCACACATGGATCAACCACTAGAGTCATTGCATGTGTGTTCTTATACTAAAACCACAAACCAGTACTAGAGTCATTGCATGTTTGTTCTTATACTAAAACCACAAACCAGTACTAGAGTCATTGCATGTGTGTTCTTTTCCACAACCACACATGGATCCACCAGTGGTCATTGCATGTGTGTTCTTTCCACAAACAACATATGGATCAACCAGAGTCATTGCATGTGTGTTTTTTCCACAAACCACACATGGATCAACCACTAGAGTCATTGCATGTTTGCTCTTATACTAAAACCACAAACCAACACTAGAGTCACTGCATGTGTGTTCTTTTCCACAAACCACACCTGGATCCACCAGTCGTCTTATTGCATGTGTGTTATTTCCACAAACCACACATGGATCAACCACTAGAGTCATTGCATGTGTGTTCTTTCCACAAACCACATATGGATCAACCACTAGAGTCATTGCATGTGTGTTCTTATTATACTAAAACCAACACTAGAGTCATTGCATGTCTGTTCTTTTCACAAAGCACACATGGATCAACCACTAGAGTCATTGCATGTGTGTTATTTCCACAAACAAACATGGATCAACCACTAGAGTCATTGCATGTGTGTTTTTTTCCACAAACAACACATGGATCCACCATTGGTCATTGCATGTGTGTTCTTTCCATAAACCACACATGGATCATCCACTAGAGTCATTGCATGTGTATTATTTCCACAAACAAACATGGATCAACCACTAGAGTCATTGCATGTGTGTTCTTATACTAAAACCAACATGGATCCACCAGTGGTCATTGCATGTGTTTTCTTTCCACAAACCACAAATGGATCAACCACTAGATTCATTGCATGTGTGTTATTTCCACAAACCACACATGGATCAACCACTAGAGTCATTGCATGTGTGTTCTTATACTAAAACCACAAACCAGTACTAGAGTCATTGCATGTTTATTCTTATACTAAAACCACAAACCAGTACTAGCGTCATTGCATGTGTGTTCTTTTCCACAAACCACACATGGATCCACCAGTGGTCATTGCATGTGTGTTCTTTCCACAAACAACATATGGATCCACCAGTGGTTATTGCATATGTGTTCTTTCCACAAACCACACATGGATCAACCACTAGAGTCATTGCATGTGTGTTTTTTCCACAAACAAACATGGATCAACCACTAGAGTCATTGCATGTGTGTTCTTTTCCAAAAACCACACATGGATCCACCAGTGGTCATTGCATGTGTGTTCTTTCCACAAACCACACATGGATCAACCACTAGAGTCATTGCATGTGTGTTCTTTCCACAAACCACACATGGATCAACCACTAGAGTCATTGCATGTGTGTTCTTCTACTAAAACCACAAAACAGTACTAGAGTCATTGCATGCGTGTTCTTTTCCACAAACCACACATGGATCCACCAGTGGTCATTGCATGTGTGTTCTTTCCACAAACCACACATGGATCAACCACTAGAGTCATTGCATGTGTGTTATTTCCACAAACAAACATGGATCAACCACTAGAGTCATTGCATGTGTGTTCTTATACTTAAACCAACATGGACCCACCAGTGGTCATTGCATGTGTGTTCTTTCCACAAACCACACATGGATCAACCACTAGAGTCATTGCATGTGTATTATTTCCACAAACCACACATGGATCAACCACTAGAGTCATTGCATGTGTGTTCTTATACTAAAACCACAAACCAGTACTAGAGTCATTGCATGTTTGTTCTTATACTAAAACCACAAACCAGTACTAGAGTCATTGCATGTGTGTTCTTTTCCACAACCACACATGGATCCACCAGTGGTCATTGCATGTGTGTTCTTTCCACAAACAACATATGGATCAACCAGAGTCGTTGCATGTGTGTTTTTTCCACAAACCACACATGGATCAACCACTAGAGTCATTGCATGTTTGTTCTTATACTAAAACCACAAACCAACACTAGAGTCATTGCATGTGTGTTCTTTTCCACAAACCACACCTGGATCCACCAGTCGTCTTATTGCATGTGTGTTATTTCCACAAACCACACATGGATCAACCACTAGAGTCATTGCATGTGTGTTCTTTCCACAAACCACATATGGATCAACCACTAGAGTCATTGCATGTGTGTTCTTATTATACTAAAACCAACACTAGAGTCATTGCATGTGTGTTCTTTTCACAAAGCACACATGGATCAACCACTAGAGTCATTGCATGTGTGTTATTTCCACAAACAAACATGGATCAACCACTAGAGTCATTGCATGTGTGTTCTTTTCCAAAAACAACACATGGATCCACCAGTGGTCATTGCATGTGTGTTCTTTCCACAAACCACAGATGGATCAACCACTAGAGTCATTGCATGTGTGTTCTTATACTAAAACCATAAACCAGTACTAGAGTCATTGCATGTGTGTTCTTTTCCACAAACCACACATGGATCCACCAGTGGTCATTGCATGTGTGTTCTTTCAACAAACCACACATGGATCAACCAGAGTCATTGCATGTGTGTTCTTTTCCACAAAAACCACAAACCAGTACTAGAGTCATTGCATGTGTGTTCTTAAACTAAAACCAACATGGATCCACCAGTGGTCATTGCATGTGTGTTCTTTCCACAAACCACACATGGATCAACCACTAGAGTCATTGCATGTTTATTCTTATACTAAAACCACAAACCAGTACTAGAGTCATTGCATGTGTGTTCTTTTCCACAACCACACATGGATCCACCAGTGGTCATTGCATGTGTGTTCTTTCCACAAACAACATATGGATCAACCAGAGTCATTGCATGTGTGTTTTTTCCACAAACCACACATGGATCAACCACTAGAGTCATTGCATGTTTGCTCTTATACTAAAACCACAAACCAACACTAGAGTCACTGCATGTGTGTTCTTTTCCACAAACCACACCTGGATCCACCAGTCGTCTTATTGCATGTGTGTTATTTCCACAAACCACACATGGATCAACCACTAGAGTCATTGCATGTGTGTTCTTTCCACAAACCACATATGGATCAACCACTAGAGTCATTGCATGTGTGTTCTTATTATACTAAAACCAACACTAGAGTCATTGCATGTCTGTTCTTTTCACAAAGCACACATGGATCAACCACTAGAGTCATTGCATGTGTGTTATTTCCACAAACAAACATGGATCAACCACTAGAGTCATTGCATGTGTGTTTTTTTCCACAAACAACACATGGATCCACCATTGGTCATTGCATGTGTGTTCTTTCCATAAACCACACATGGATCATCCACTAGAGTCATTGCATGTGTATTATTTCCACAAACAAACATGGATCAACCACTAGAGTCATTGCATGTGTGTTCTTATACTAAAACCAACATGGATCCACCAGTGGTCATTGCATGTGTGTTCTTTCCACAAACCACAAATGGATCAACCACTAGATTCATTGCATGTGTGTTATTTCCACAAACCACACATGGATCAACCACTAGAGTCATTGCATGTGTGTTCTTATACTAAAACCACAAACCAGTACTAGAGTCATTGCATGTTTATTCTTATACTAAAACCACAAACCAGTACTAGCGTCATTGCATGTGTGTTCTTTTCCACAAACCACACATGGATCCACCAGTGGTCATTGCATGTGTGTTCTTTCCACAAACAACATATGGATCCACCAGTGGTTATTGCATGTGTGTTCTTTCCACAAACCACACATGGATCAACCACTAGAGTCATTGCATGTGTGTTTTTTCCACAAACAAACATGGATCAACCACTAGAGTCATTGCATGTGTGTTCTTTTCCAAAAACCACACATGGATCCACCAGTGGTCATTGCATGTGTGTTCTTTCCACAAACCACACATGGATCAACCACTAGAGTCATTGCATGTGTGTTCTTTCCACAAACCACACATGGATCAACCACTAGAGTCATTGCATGTGTGTTCTTCTACTAAAACCACAAAACAGTACTAGAGTCATTGCATGCGTGTTCTTTTCCACAAACCACACATGGATCCACCAGTGGTCATTGCATGTGTGTTCTTTCCACAAACCACACATGGATCAACCACTAGAGTCATTGCATGTGTGTTATTTCCACAAACAAACATGGATCAACCACTAGAGTCATTGCATGTGTGTTCTTATACTTAAACCAACATGGACCCACCAGTGGTCATTGCATGTGTGTTCTTTCCACAAACCACACATGGATCAACCACTAGAGTCATTGCATGTGTATTATTTCCACAAACCACACATGGATCAACCACTAGAGTCATTGCATGTGTGTTCTTATACTAAAACCACAAACCAGTACTAGAGTCATTGCATGTTTGTTCTTATACTAAAACCACAAACCAGTACTAGAGTCATTGCATGTGTGTTCTTTTCCACAACCACACATGGATCCACCAGTGGTCATTGCATGTGTGTTCTTTCCACAAACAACATATGGATCAACCAGAGTCGTTGCATGTGTGTTTTTTCCACAAACCACACATGGATCAACCACTAGAGTCATTGCATGTTTGTTCTTATACTAAAACCACAAACCAACACTAGAGTCATTGCATGTGTGTTCTTTTCCACAAACCACACCTGGATCCACCAGTCGTCCTATTGCATGTGTGTTATTTCCACAAACCACACATGGATCAACCACTAGAGTCATTGCATGTGTGTTCTTTCCACAAACCACATATGGATCAACCACTAGAGTCATTGCATGTGTGTTCTTATTATACTAAAACCAACACTAGAGTCATTGCATGTGTGTTCTTTTCACAAAGCACACATGGATCAACCACTAGAGTCATTGCATGTGTGTTATTTCCACAAACAAACATGGATCAACCACTAGAGTCATTGCATGTGTGTTCTTTTCCAAAAACAACACATGGATCCACCAGTGGTCATTGCATGTGTGTTCTTTCCACAAACCACAGATGGATCAACCACTAGAGTCATTGCATGTCTGTTCTTATACTAAAACCATAAACCAATACTAGAGTCATTGCATGTGTGTTCTTTTCCACAAACCACACATGGATCCACCAGTGGTCATTGCATGTGTGTTCTTTCAACAAACCACACATGGATCAACCAGAGTCATTGCATGTGTGTTCTTTTCCACAAAAACCACAAACCAGTACTAGAGTCATTGCATGTGTGTTCTTAAACTAAAACCAACATGGATCCACCAGTGGTCATTGCATGTGTGTTCTTTCCACAAACCACACATGGATCAACCACTAGAGTCATTGCATGTTTATTCTTATACTAAAACCACAAACCAGTACTAGAGTCATTGCATGTGTGTTCTTTTCCACAACCACACATGGATCCACCAGTGGTCATTGCATGTGTGTTCTTTCCACAAACAACATATGGATCAACCAGAGTCATTGCATGTGTGTTTTTTCCACAAACCACACATGGATCAACCACTAGAGTCATTGCATGTTTGCTCTTATACTAAAACCACAAACCAACACTAGAGTCACTGCATGTGTGTTCTTTTCCACAAACCACACCTGGATCCACCAGTCGTCTTATTGCATGTGTGTTATTTCCACAAACCACACATGGATCAACCACTAGAGTCATTGCATGTGTGTTCTTTCCACAAACCACATATGGATCAACCACTAGAGTCATTGCATGTGTGTTCTTATTATACTAAAACCAACACTAGAGTCATTGCATGTCTGTTCTTTTCACAAAGCACACATGGATCAACCACTAGAGTCATTGCATGTGTGTTATTTCCACAAACAAACATGGATCAACCACTAGAGTCATTGCATGTGTGTTTTTTTCCACAAACAACACATGGATCCACCATTGGTCATTGCATGTGTGTTCTTTCCATAAACCACACATGGATCATCCACTAGAGTCATTGCATGTGTATTATTTCCACAAACAAACATGGATCAACCACTAGAGTCATTGCATGTGTGTTCTTATACTAAAACCAACATGGATCCACCAGTGGTCATTGCATGTGTGTTCTTTCCACAAACCACAAATGGATCAACCACTAGATTCATTGCATGTGTGTTATTTCCACAAACCACACATGGATCAACCACTAGAGTCATTGCATGTGTGTTCTTATACTAAAACCACAAACCAGTACTAGAGTCATTGCATGTTTATTCTTATACTAAAACCACAAACCAGTACTAGCGTCATTGCATGTGTGTTCTTTTCCACAAACCACACATGGATCCACCAGTGGTCATTGCATGTGTGTTCTTTCCACAAACAACATATGGATCCACCAGTGGTTATTGCATGTGTGTTCTTTCCACAAACCACACATGGATCAACCACTAGAGTCATTGCATGTGTGTTATTTCCACAAACAAACATGGATCAACCACTAGAGTCATTGCATGTGTGTTCTTTTCCAAAAACCACACATGGATCCACCAGTGGTCATTG
Source organism: Avena sativa (assembly GCA_916181665.1). NCBI lineage: Eukaryota > Viridiplantae > Streptophyta > Magnoliopsida > Poales > Poaceae > Avena > Avena sativa. The sequence goes on from OV702291.1 coordinate 261,362,727, forward strand.
CATGTGTGTTCTTTCCACAAACCACACATGGATCAACCACTAGAGTCATTGCATGTGTGTTCTTTCCACAAACCACACATGGATCAACCACTAGAGTCATTGCATGTGTGTTCTTCTACTAAAACCACAAAACAGTACTAGAGTCATTGCATGCGTGTTCTTTTCCACAAACCACACATGGATCCACCAGTGGTCATTGCATGTGTGTTCTTTCCACAAACCACACATGGATCAACCACTAGAGTCATTGCATGTGTGTTATTTCCACAAACAAACATGGATCAACCACTAGAGTCATTGCATGTGTGTTCTTATACTTAAACCAACATGGACCCACCAGTGGTCATTGCATGTGTGTTCTTTCCACAAACCACACATGGATCAACCACTAGAGTCATTGCATGTGTATTATTTCCACAAACCACACATGGATCAACCACTAGAGTCATTGCATGTGTGTTCTTATACTAAAACCACAAACCAGTACTAGAGTCATTGCATGTTTGTTCTTATACTAAAACCACAAACCAGTACTAGAGTCATTGCATGTGTGTTCTTTTCCACAACCACACATGGATCCACCAGTGGTCATTGCATGTGTGTTCTTTCCACAAACAACATATGGATCAACCAGAGTCATTGCATGTGTGTTTTTTCCACAAACCACACATGGATCAACCACTAGAGTCATTGCATGTTTGTTCTTATACTAAAACCACAAACCAACACTAGAGTCATTGCATGTGTGTTCTTTTCCACAAACCACACCTGGATCCACCAGTCGTCTTATTGCATGTGTGTTATTTCCACAAACCACACATGGATCAACCACTAGAGTCATTGCATGTGTGTTCTTTCCACAAACCACATATGGATCAACCACTAGAGTCATTGCATGTGTGTTCTTATTATACTAAAACCAACACTAGAGTCATTGCATGTGTGTTCTTTTCACAAAGCACACATGGATCAACCACTAGAGTCATTGCATGTGTGTTATTTCCACAAACAAACATGGATCAACCACTAGAGTCATTGCATGTGTGTTCTTTTCCAAAAACAACACATGGATCCACCAGTGGTCATTGCATGTGTGTTCTTTCCACAAACCACAGATGGATCAACCACTAGAGTCATTGCATGTGTGTTCTTATACTAAAACCATAAACCAGTACTAGAGTCATTGCTTGTGTGTTCTTTTCCACAAACCACACATGGATCCACCAGTGGTCATTGCATGTGTGTTCTTTCAACAAACCACACATGGATCAACCAGAGTCATTGCATGTGTGTTCTTTTCCACAAAAACCACAAACCAGTACTAGAGTCATTGCATGTGTGTTCTTAAACTAAAACCAACATGGATCCACCAGTGGTCATTGCATGTGTGTTCTTTCCACAAACCACACATGGATCAACCACTAGAGTCATTGCATGTTTATTCTTATACTAAAACCACAAACCAACACTATAGTCATTGCATGTGTGTTCTTTTCCACAAACCACACATGGATCCACCAGTGGTCATTGCATGTGTGTTCTTTCCACAAACAACATATGGATCAACCAGAGTCATTGCATGTGTGTTTTTTCCACAAACCACACATGGATCAACCACTAGAGTCATTGCATTTTTGCTCTTATACTAAAACCACAAACCAACACTAGAGTCATTGCATGTGTGTTCTTTTCCACAAACCACACCTGGATCCACCAGTCGTCTTATTGCATGTGTGTTATTTCCACAAACCACACATGAATCAACCACTAGAGTCATGGCATGTGTGTTCTTTCCACAAACCACATATGGATCAACCACTAGAGTCATTGCATGTGTGTTCTTATTATACTAAAACCAACACTAGAGTCATTGCATGTGTGTTCTTTTCACAAAGCACACATGGATCAACCACTAGAGTCATTGCATGTGTGTTATTTCCACAAACAAACATGGATCAACCACTAGAGTCATTGCATGTGTGTTTTTTTCCACAAACAACACATGGATCCACCAGTGGTCATTGCATGTGTGTTCTTTCCATAAACCACACATGGATCATCCACTAGAGTCATTGCATGTGTGTTATTTCCACAAACAAACATGGATCAACCACTAGAGTCATTGCATGTGTGTTCTTATACTAAAACCAACATGGATCCACCAGTGGTCATTGCATGTGTGTTCTTTCCACAAACCACAAATGGATCAACCACTAGAGTCATTGCATGTGTGTTATTTCCACAAACCACACATGGATCAACCACTAGAGTCATTGCATGTGTGTTCTTATACTAAAACCACAAACCAGTACTAGAGTCATTGCATGTTTGTTCTTATACTAAAACCACAAACCAGTACTAGAGTCATTGCATGTGTGTTCTTTTCCACAAACCACACATGGATCCACCAGTGGTCATTGCATGTGTGTTCTTTCCACAAACAACATATGGATCCACCAGTGGTCATTGCATGTGTGTTCTTTCCACAAACCACACATGGATCAACCACTAGAGTCATTGCATGTGTGTTATTTCCACAAACAAACATGGATCAACCACTAGAGTCATTGCATGTGTGTTCTTTTCCAAAAACCACACATGGATCCACCAGTGGTCATTTCATGTGTGTTCTTTCCACAAACCACACATGGATCAACCACTAGAGTCATTGCATGTGTGTTCTTTCCACAAACCACACATGGATCAACCACTAGAGTCATTTCATGTGTGTTCTTCTACTAAAACCACAAACCAGTACTAGAGTCATTGCATGTGTGTTCTTTTCCACAAACCACACATGGATCCACCAGTGGTCATTGCATGTGTGTTCTTTCCACAAACCACACATGGATCAACCAGAGTCATTGCATGTGTGTTATTTCCACAAACCACACATGGATCAACCATTAGAGTCATTGCATGTGTGTTATTTCCACAAACAAACATGGATCAACCACTAGAGTCATTGCATGTGTGTTCTTATACTTAAACCAACATGGACCCACCAGTGGTCATTGCATGTGTGTTCTTTCCACAAACCACACATGGATCAACCACTAGAGTCATTGCATGTGTGTTATTTCCACAAACAAACATGGATCAACCACTAGAGTCATTGCATGTGTGTTCTTATACTTAAACCAACATGGACCCACCAGTGGTCATTGCATGTGTGTTCTTTCCACAAACCACACATGGATCAACCACTAGAGTCATTGCATGTTTGTTCTTATACTAAAACCACAAACCAACACTAGAGTCATTGCATGTGTGTTCTTTTCCACAAACCACACGTGGATCCACCAGTCGTCTTACTGCATGTGTGTTATTTCCACAAACCACCCATGGATCAACCACTAGAGTTATTGCATGTGTGTTCTTTCCACAAACCACATATGGATCAACCACTAGAGTCATTGCATGTGTGTTCTTATTATACTAAAACCGAAACTAGAGTCATTGCATGTGTGTTCTTTTCACAAACAACACATGGATCAACCACTAGAGTCATTGCAGGTGTGTTATTTCCACAAACAAACATGGATCAACCACTAGAGTCATTGCATGTGTGTTCTTTTCCACAAACCACACATGGATCCACCAGTGGTCATTGCATGTGTGTTCTTTCCACAAACAACATATGGATCCACCAGTGGTCATTGCATGTGTGTTCTTTCCACAAACCACACATGGATCAACCACTAGAGTCATTGCATGTGTGTTATTTCCACAAACAAACATGGATCAACCACTAGAGTCATTGCATGTGTGTTCTTTTCAAAAAACCACACATGGATCCACCAGTGGTCATTGCATGTGTGTTCTTTCCACAAACCACACATGGATCAACCACTAGAGTCATTGCATGTGTGTTCTTTCCACAAACCACACATGGATCAACCACTAGAGTCATTGCATGTGTGTTCTTCTACTAAAACCACAAAATAGTACTAGAGTCATTGCATGCGTGTTCTTTTCCACAAACCACACATGGATCCACCAGTGGTCATTGCATGTGTGTTCTTTCCACAAACCACACATGGATCAACCACTAGAGTCATTGCATGTGTGTTATTTCCACAAACAAACATGGATCAACCACTAGAGTCATTGCATGTGTGTTCTTATACTTAAACCAACATGGACCCACCAGTGGTCATTGCATGTGTGTTCTTTCCACAAACCACACATGGATCAACCACTAGAGTCATTGCATGTGTGTTATTTCCACAAACCACACATGGATCAACCACTAGAGTCATTGCATGTGTGTTCTTATACTAAAACCACAAACCAGTACTAGAGTCATTGCATGTTTGTTCTTATACTAAAACCACAAACCAGTACTAGAGTCATTGCATGTGTGTTCTTTTCCACAACCACACATGGATCCACCAGTGGTCATTGCATGTGTGTTCTTTCCACAAACAACATATGGATCAACCAGAGTCATTGCATGTGTGTTTTTTTCCACAAACCACACATGGATCAACCACTAGAGTCATTGCATGTTTGTTCTTATACTAAAACCACAAACCAACACTAGAGTCATTGCATGTGTGTTCTTTTCCACAAACCACACCTGGATCCACCAGTCGTCTTATTGCATGTGTGTTATTTCCACAAACCACACATGGATCAACCACTAGAGTCATTGCATGTGTGTTCTTTCCACAAACCACATATGGATCAACCACTAGAGTCATTGCATGTGTGTTCTTATTATACTAAAACCAACACTAGAGTCATTGCATGTGTGTTCTTTTGACAAAGCACACATGGATCAACCACTAGAGTCATTGCATGTGTGTTATTTCCACAAACAAACATGGATCAACCACTAGAGTCATTGCATGTGTGTTCTTTTCCAAAAACAACACATGGATCCACCAGTGGTCATTGCATGTGTGTTCTTTCCACAAACCACAGATGGATCAACCACTAGAGTCATTGCATGTGTGTTCTTATACTAAAACCATAAACCAGTACTAGAGTCATTGCATGTGTGTTCTTTTCCACAAACCACACATGGATCCACCAGTGGTCATTGCATGTGTGTTCTTTCAACAAACCACACATGGATCAACCAGAGTCATTGCATGTGTGTTCTTTTCCACAAAAACCACAAACCAGTACTAGAGTCATTGCATGTGTGTTCTTAAACTAAAACCAACATGGATCCACCAGTGGTCATTGCATGTGTGTTCTTTCCACAAACCACACATGGATCAACCACTAGAGTCATTGCATGTTTATTCTTATACTAAAACCACAAACCAACACTATAGTCATTGCATGTGTGTTCTTTTCCACAAACCACACATGGATCCACCAGTGGTCATTGCATGTGTGTTCTTTCCACAAACAACATATGGATCAACCAGAGTCATTGCATGTGTATTTTTTCCACAAACCACACATGGATCAACCACTAGAGTCATTGCATTTTTGCTCTTATACTAAAACCACAAACCAACACTAGAGTCATTGCATGTGTGTTCTTTTCCACAAACCACACCTGGATCCACCAGTCGTCTTATTGCATGTGTGTTATTTCCACAAACCACACATGAATCAACCACTACAGTCATTGCATGTGTGTTCTTTCCACAAACCACATATGGATCAACCACTAGAGTCATTGCATGTGTGTTCTTATTATACTAAAACCAACACTAGAGTCATTGCATGTGTGTTCTTTTCACAAAGCACACATGGATCAACCAGTAGAGTCATTGCATGTGTGTTATTTCCACAAACAAACATGGATCAACCACTAGAGTCATTGCATGTGTGTTTTTTTCCACAAACAACACATGGATCCACCAGTGGTCATTGCATGTGTGTTCTTTCCATAAACCACACATGGATCATCCACTAGAGTCATTGTATGTGTGTTATTTCCACAAACAAACATGGATCAACCACTAGAGTCATTGCATGTGTGTTCTTATACTAAAACCAACATGGATCCACCAGTGGTCATTGCATGTGTGTTCTTTCCACAAACCACAAATGGATCAACCACTAGAGTCATTGCATGTGTGTTATTTCCACAAACCACACATGGATCAACCACTAGAGTCATTGCATGTGTGTTCTTATACTAAAACCGCAAACCAGTACTAGAGTCATTGCATGTTTGTTCTTATACTAAAACCACAAACCAGTACTAGAGTCATTGCATGTGTGTTCTTTTCCACAAACCACACATGGATCCACCAGTGGTCATTGCATGTGTGTTCTTTCCAAAAACAACATATGGATCCACCAGTGGTCATTGCATGTGTGTTCTTTCCACAAACCACACATGGATCAACCACTAGAGTCATTGCATGTGTGTTATTTCCACAAACAAACATGGATCAACCACTAGAGTCATTGCATGTGTGTTCTTTTCCAAAAACCACACATGGATCCACCAGTGGTCATTGCATGTGTGTTCTTTCCACAAACCACACATGGATCAACCACTAGAGTCATTGCATGTGTGTTCTTTCCACAAACCACACATGGATCAACCACTAGAGTCATTTCATGTGTGTTCTTCTACTAAAACCACAAACCAGTACTAGAGTCATTGCATGTGTGTTCTTTTCCACAAACCACACATGGATCCACCAGTGGCCATTGCATGTGTGTTCTTTCCACAAACCACACATGGATCAACCAGAGTCATTGCATGTGTGTTATTTCCACAAACCACACATGGATCAACCATTAGAGTCATTGCATGTGTGTTATTTCCACAAACAAACATGGATCAACCACTAGAGTCATTGCATGTGTGTTCTTATACTTAAACCAACAAGGACCCACCAGTGGTCATTGCATGTGTGTTCTTTCCACAAACCACACATGGATCAACCACTAGAGTCATTGCATGTGTGTTATTTCCACAAACAAACATGGATCAACCACTAGAGTCATTGCATGTGTGCTTATACTTAAACCAACATGGACCCACCAGTGGTCATTGCATGTGTGTTCTTTCCACAAACCACACATGGATCAACCACTAGAGTCATTGCATGTTTGTTCTTATACTAAAACCACAAACCAACACTAGAGTCATTGCATGTGTGTTCTTTTCCACAAACCACACGTGGATCCACCAGTCGTCTTACTGCATGTGTGTTATTTCCACAAACCACCCATGGATCAACCACTAGAGTTATTGCATGTGTGTTCTTTCCACAAACCACATATGGATCAACCACTAGAGTCATTGCATGTGTGTTCTTATTATACTAAAACCGAAACTAGAGTCATTGCATGTGTGTTCTTTTCACAAACAACACATGGATCAACCACTAGAGTCATTGCAGGTGTGTTATTTCCACAAACAAACATGGATCAACCACTAGAGTCATTGCATGTGTGTTCTTTTCCACAAACCACACATGGATCCACCAGTGGTCATTGCATGTGTGTTCTTTCCACAAACAACATATGGATCCACCAGTGGTCATTGCATGTGTGTTCTTTCCACAAACCACACATGGATCAACCACTAGAGTCATTGCATGTGTGTTATTTCCACAAACAAACATGGATCAACCACTAGAGTCATTGCATGTGTGTTCTTTTCAAAAAACCACACATGGATCCACCAGTGGTCATTGCATGTGTGTTCTTTCCACAAACCACACATGGATCAACCACTAGAGTCATTGCATGTGTGTTCTTTCCACAAACCACACATGGATCAACCACTAGAGTCATTGCATGTGTGTTCTTCTACTAAAACCACAAAATAGTACTAGAGTCATTGCATGCGTGTTCTTTTCCACAAACCACACATGGATCCACCAGTGGTCATTGCATGTGTGTTCTTTCCACAAACCACACATGGATCAACCACTAGAGTCATTGCATGTGTGTTATTTCCACAAACAAACATGGATCAACCACTAGAGTCATTGCATGTGTGTTCTTATACTTAAACCAACATAGACCCACCAGTGGTCATTGCATGTGTGTTCTTTCCACAAACCACACATGGATCAACCACTAGAGTCATTGCATGTGTGTTATTTCCACAAACCACACATGGATCAACCACTAGAGTCATTGCATGTGTGTTCTTATACTAAAACCACAAACCAGTACTAGAGTCATTGCATGTTTGTTCTTATACTAAAACCACAAACCAGTACTAGAGTCATTGCATGTGTGTTCTTTTCCACAACCACACATGGATCCACCAGTGGTCATTGCATGTGTGTTCTTTCCACAAACAACATATGGATCAACCAGAGTCATTGCATGTGTGTTTTTTCCACAAACCACACATGGATCAACCACTAGAGTCATTGCATGTTTGTTCTTATACTAAAACCACAAACCAACACTAGAGTCATTGCATGTGTGTTCTTTTCCACAAACCACACCTGGATCCACCAGTCGTCTTATTGCATGTGTGTTATTTCCACAAACCACACATGGATCAACCACTAGAGTCATTGCATGTGTGTTCTTTCCACAAACCACATATGGATCAACCACTAGAGTCATTGCATGTGTGTTCTTATTATACTAAAACCAACACTAGAGTCATTGCATGTGTGTTCTTTTGACAAAGCACACATGGATCAACCACTAGAGTCATTGCATGTGTGTTATTTCCACAAGCAAACATGGATCAACCACTAGAGTCATTGCATGTGTGTTCTTTTCCAAAAACAACACATGGATCCACGAGTGGTCATTGCATGTGTGTTCTTTCCACAAACCACAGATGGATCAACCACTAGAGTCATTGCATGTGTGTTCTTATACTAAAACCATAAACCAGTACTAGAGTCATTGCATGTGTGTTCTTTTCCACAAACCACACATGGATCCTCCAGTGGTCATTGCATGTGTGTTCTTTCAACAAACCACACATGGATCAACCAGAGTCATTGCATGTGTGTTCTTTTCCACAAAAACCACAAACCAGTACTAGAGTCATTGCATGTGTGTTCTTAAACTAAAACCAACATGGATCCACCAGTGGTCATTGCATGTGTGTTCTTTCCACAAACCACACATGGATCAACCACTAGAGTCATTGCATGTTTATTCTTATACTAAAACCACAAACCAACACTATAGTCATTGCATGTGTGTTCTTTTCCACAAACCACACATGGATCCACCAGTGGTCATTGCATGTGTGTTCTTTCCACAAACAACATATGGATCAACCAGAGTCATTGCATGTGTATTTTTTCCACAAACCACACATGGATCAACCACTAGAGTCATTCCATTTTTGCTCTTATACTAAAACCACAAACCAACACTAGAGTCATTGCATGTGTGTTCTTTTCCACAAACCACACCTGGATCCACCAGCCGTCTTATTGCATGTGTGTTATTTCCACAAACCACACATGAATCAACCACTAGAGTCATTGCATGTGTGTTCTTTCCACAAACCACATATGGATCAACCACTAGAGTCATTGCATGTGTGTTCTTATTATACTAAAACCAACACTAGAGTCATTGCATGTGTGTTCTTTTGACAAAGCACACATGGATCAACCACTAGAGTCATTGCATGTGTGTTATTTCCACAAACAAACATGGATCAACCACTAGAGTCATTGCATGTGTGTTCTTTTCCAAAAACAACACATGGATCCACCAGTGGTCATTGCATGTGTGTTCTTTCCACAAACCACAGATGGATCAACCACTAGAGTCATTGCATGTGTGTTCTTATACTAAAACCATAAACCAGTACTAGAGTCATTGCATGTGTGTTCTTTTCCACAAACCACACATGGATCCTCCAGTGGTCATTGCATGTGTGTTCTTTCAACAAACCACACATGGATCAACCAGAGTCATTGCATGTGTGTTCTTTTCCACAAAAACCACAAACCAGTACTAGAGTCATTGCATGTGTGTTCTTAAACTAAAACCAACATGGATCCACCAGTGGTCATTGCATGTGTGTTCTTTCCACAAACCACACATGGATCAACCACTAGAGTCATTGCATGTTTATTCTTATACTAAAACCACAAACCAACACTATAGTCATTGCATGTGTGTTCTTTTCCACAAACCACACATGGATCCACCAGTGGTCATTGCATGTGTGTTCTTTCCACAAACAACATATGGATCAACCAGAGTCATTGCATGTGTATTTTTTCCACAAACCACACATGGATCAACCACTAGAGTCATTGCATTTTTGCTCTTATACTAAAACCACAAACCAACACTAGAGTCATTGCATGTGTGTTCTTTTCCACAAACCACACCTGGATCCACCAGCCGTCTTATTGCATGTGTGTTATTTCCACAAACCACACATGAATCAACCACTAGAGTCATTGCATGTGTGTTCTTTCCACAAACCACATATGGATCAACCACTAGAGTCATTGCATGTGTGTTCTTATTATACTAAAACCAACACTAGAGTCATTGCATGTGTGTTCTTTTCACAAAGCACACATGGATCAACCACTAGAGTCATTTCATGTGTGTTATTTCCACAAACAAACATGGATCAACCAATAGAGTCATTGCATGTGTGTTTTTTCCACAAACAACACATGGATCCACCAGTGGTCATTGCATGTCTGTTCTTTCCATAAACCACACATGGATCATCCACTAGAGTCATTGCATGTGTGTTATTTCCACAAACAAACATGGATCAACCACTAGAGTCATTGCATGTGTGTTCTTATACTAAAACCAACATGGATCCACCAGTGGTCATTGCATGTGTGTTCTTTCCACAAACCACAAATGGATCAACCACTAGAGTCATTGCATGTGTTATTTCCACAAACCACACATGGATCAACCACTAGAGTCATTGCATGTGTGTTCTTATACTAAAACCACAAACCAGTACTAGAGTCATTGCATGTTTGTTCTTATACTAAAACCACAAACCAGTACTAGAGTCATTGCATGTGTGTTCTTTTCCACAAACCACACATGGATCCACAAGTGGTCATTGCATGTGTGTTCTTTCCACAAACAACATATGGATCCACCAGTGGTCATTGCATGTGTGTTCTTTCCACAAACCACACATGGATCAACCACTAGAGTCATTGCATGTGTGTTATTTCCACAAACAAACATGGATCAACCACTAGAGTCATTGCATGTGTGTTCTTTTCCACAAACCACACATGGATCCACTAGTGGTCATTGCATGTGTGTTCTTTCCACAAACCACATATGGATCAACCACTAGAGTCATTGCATGTGTGTTCTTATTATACTAAAACCAACACTAGAGTCATTGCATGTGTGTTCTTTTCACAAACCACACATGGATCAACCACTAGAGTCATTGCATGTGTGTTATTTCCACAAACAAACATGGATCAACCACTAGAGTCATTGCATGTGTGTTCTTTTCACAAACCAAACATGGATCAACTACTAGAGTCATTGCATTTGTGTTATTTCCACAAACAAACATGGATCAACCACTAGAGTCATTGCATGTGTGTTCCTTTCCACAAACCACACATGGATCCATCAGTGGTCATTGCATGTGTGTTCTTTCCACAAACCACACATGGATCAACCACTAGAGTCATTGCATGTGTGTTCTTATACTAAAACCACAAACCAGTACTAGAGTAATTGCATGTGTGTTCTTTTCCACAAACCACACATGGATCCACTAGTGGTCATTGCATGTGTGTTCTTTCCACAAACCACACATGGATCAACCAGAGTCATTGCATGTGTGTTCTTTCCACAAACCACACATGGATCAACCACTAGAGTTATTGCATGTGTGTTCTTTTCCACAAAAACCACAAACCAGTACTAGAGTCATTGCATGTGTGTTCTTACACTAAAACCAACATGGATCCAACAGTGGTCATTGCATGTGTGTTCTTTCCTCAAACCACACATGGATCAACCACTAGAGTCATTGCATGTTTGTTCTTATACTAAAACTACAAACCAGCACTAGAGTCATTGCATGTGTGTTCTTTTCCACAAACCACATATGGATCAACCAGAGTCATTGCATGTGTGTTCTTTCCACAAACCACACATGTGGACCCAGCAGTGGTCATTGCATGTGTGTTATTCCCACAAACCACACATGGATCAACCACTAGAGTCATTGCATGTGTGTTCTTTCCACAAACCATATATGGATCAACCACTAGAGTCATTGCATGTGTGTTCTTATACTAAAACCAACACTAGAGTCATTGCATGTGTGTTCTTTTCACAAACCACACATGGATCAACCACTAGAGTCATTGCATGTGTGTTATTTCCACAAACAAACATGGATCAACCACTAGAGTCATTGCATGTGTGTTCTTATACTAAAACCAACATGGATCCACTAGTGGTCATTGCATGTGTGTTCTTTCCACAAACCACACATGGATCAACCACTAGAGTCATTGCATGTGTGTTATTTCCACAAACCACACATGGATCAACCACTAGAGTCATTGCATGTGTGTTATTTCCACAAACCACACATGGATCAACCACTAGAGTCATTGCATGTGTGTTCTTATACTAAAACCAACACTAGAGTCATTGCATGTGTGTTCTTTTCACAAACCACACATGGATCAACGACTAGAGTCACTGCATGTGTGTTATTTCCACAAACAAACATGGATCAACCACTAGTATCATTGCATGTGTGTTCTTTTCCACAAACCACACATGGATCGACTAGTGGTCATTGCATGTGTGTTCTTTCCACAAACCACATATGGATCAACTGTGGCATCCCGCAAAACCACTACTAGAAAATCGCGTTGTTTTTGTGCATTGCATCGTCATGACCGCATGCTCATGTCATCATGTCACATTGCATTTGAGCATCGTCATCATCTTGCATTTGCTTGCATAAAACTAATTTCGGAAAAACCTGTTTGTGTTTTCTAAACGCCCCGTCTTTGTTCAAACGCAAAACCCAGGTCTCCGGATTATTTTATTTTGTCTGCTATCGGTTTGCAAAAGGCCTGTTTGAAATAAATAAAATAGTTAATTATTTTTAGTGGGGCAGTCGAACGGGCCGATTCGACCCAGTAGACCACCCCCGGTATTAAATCGGTCCACCCTAAAACCCTTTGCTACCCAGTCCTAGTCTACCCACCCTCCAGCCACATCACCCCCACCAATCCCTGGCCGCCACCTCACCCTCTTCCTTCCCTCCAGCCAACCCCCAGCTGCCACGTCACCCCAGCCACCTCTCTCTCCTCTCACCCCATTCCCCACTCAACTCTGGCCCCAAGCGCTCACACACACACGCACCCCACCCCACCCGCCGATCCCCCTCTGACCACCTGGTCCCACCCGGGCGGGCCCCGCCCGACCCCACTCCCCCTGGCCACCTCCTTCTCCTCTCTCCTTCCTCCCCGCTCGCCCCGACAGCCTCTCCGCCCCCTCGTCGCCGGATCCTCCTCTTCCACGCCCCCGGCCCCTCTTCTGGCCCGAGCCGCCCCCTGCCTCACCGGAGCCGCCCTCCGCCGGCGCGTCCTCGCCGACCCCGAGCCGCGTCGCTTCGCCTCCGGCCGCGCCTTGCCTGACCCCGCCTCCGTCGACCCGCGGCCCGCGCCGTCTCCGGCGCTCCCCGCCCCCTCCAGTTCCGCCTCCGCCGGCCTCAGGTCCTCCGGCGATGCCCGCGTCCCCGCCAGAGCTCGCCCCGCTGGCCGCCTGCGAGCTCCCCGTCGGCCGCCGTCCTCGTCCGCTGGGCCGCCTCCCTCTGCGCCTTCCTGTACCGCGTCGGCCCTCTCTGTCCGCAGGCGCGGCCTGCAGCAGCTCGCCGGCGTCCCCTCCCGCGGCCCCACGCCCTCGTCCTCCGGCGCGTCGGCCGCCCGCGACCTCCCCGAGCGCCGCCGTCCTCTGTGTCCCAGCGTCGCCGAGGTCCCTGCAGAGCCGCTGCCCTGTTCTAGCTGTGCTTCTCTGGGTCGCAGATGCCAAGATAGTGGAAGGTCGGACAAGGGATACTCTGGTTCGGTGCGACCTAAGACCATCGGCTAACGATCCACGAACATCACCGACCACAAGATCTTCAACATGGCCCCCGATGACAAGTTTGATTCTGTCAAGTACCCGCAAGATCTTCTAGAGTCACTGCCGCTCGAAGGCCATTGATCATAGACAACTATAACTAAAGTTTACTGTTATAAATTGACTTGTATCCGATATGACTAGTAATCAGCTTCACCACAACGGAATGGCTAAATAAAAGTGCCAACAACTGCTGGGTTTTGGGTTATCTCATGCTATTTGTATCTGACTAGTAAGTGTTGCAACTACAACGGAATGGTTAACTAAAACGGCCCACTGCTTATTTTATCAGAATGATTATCTACACCTGACTAGTAATTGCTGCAACGATCACTGAATAAATAAAACTGCCAACTGTGTGAGTTCCTCGGTCGACTTCCTCGTTTGGTCTCAAGGGGGAATACCAGGATGGGATTGTTTGGTGTTAGAATCAGGTTGGTTCCGAATAGGTCTTTCTTACCCCTCTCTGATAGTCGCCAGTTGTATCGAGTCTCTATAGGTTGTTTAGAGCATGTTGCCGCTGCCGCTTCAGTCCACCATACCTATGTAGGCGAGGACCGCCGAATTCTAGCCTCGCCGTGTACTGGCCTCAGTACTGACGCTCCTCTTTTTCCTTTGCCCTTTGTCGGCACCCCTTTTGTTTTAGCAGGTTTTGAGATCGACGTCGTTAGCAGGGTTACCCTTCCGGCTTGGCCTGGGCAGGGTTATGGACGCCATTGGTTATTCTTTAGGGCTCTTAGCCCCATTTGCATCTTGTCCGTAGTCGGACGCTCTATTGTTTTCAAGGTGATTTGAATCATTGTACCGTATATCTGTATTCTTGACTCATGGAGTCGCTGTTATATATATCTGTTCTGTGGGTCCCATCGAGGACTGTTGTGTAATGTTATTACTTCGTTTTCCACCCGCACGAAAGTGCCTGGTGGGCACCTTCGAATCATTTCTATGCGGGTTTGGCGGGTTTCGCTAAAACTTGCATAGGGCCGATTCTGAGGGTGTTACATCAACCAGAGTCATTGTATGTCTGTTCTTTCCACAAACCACACATGGATCAACCACTAGAGTAATTGCATGTTTGTTCTTATACTAAAACCACAAACCAGCACTAGGGTCATTGCATGTGTGTTATTTTCCACAAACCACACATGGATCCACCAGTCGTCTTATTGCATGTGTGTTCTTTCCACGCACCACATATGGAACAACCAGAGTCATTGCATGTGTGTTCTTTCCACAAACCACACATGTAGACCCACTAGAGTCATTGCATGTGCGTTATTTCCATAAACCACACATGGATCAACCACTAGAGTCATTGCATGTGTGTTCTTATACTAAAACCACAAACCAGTACTAGAGTCATTGCATGTGTGTGCTTATACTAAAACCACAAACCAGTACTAGACTCATTGCATGTGTGTTCTTTTCCACAAATCACACATGGATCCACCAGTGGACATTGCATGTGTGTTCTTTCCACAAACCACATATGTATCAACCAGAGTCATTGCATGTGTGTTCTTTCCACAAACCACACATGGATCAACCACTAGAGTCATTGCATGTTTGTTCTTATACTAAAACCACAAACCAGCACTAGAGTCATTGCATGTGTGTTCTTTTCCACAAACCACACATGGATCCACCAGTGGTAATTGCATGTGTGTTATTTCCACAAACCACACATGGATCAACCACTAGAGTCATTACATGTGTGTTCTTTCCACAAACCACATATGGATCAACCACTAGAGTCATTGCATGTGTGTGCTTATTATACTAAAACCAACACTAGAGTCATTGCATGTGTGTTCTTTTCATAGACCACACATGGATCAACCACTAGAGTCATTGCATGTGTGTTATTTCCACAAACAAACATGGATCAACCACTAGAGTCATTGCATGTGTGTTCTTTTCCACAAACCACACATGGATCCACCAGTGGTCATTGCATGTGTGTTCTTTCCACAAACCACACATGGATCAACCACTAGAGTCATTGCATGTGTGTTATTTCCACAAACCACACATGGATAAACCACTAGAGTCATTGCATGTGTGTTCTTTCCACAAACCACATATGGATGAACCAGAGTCATTGCATGTGTGTTCTTTCCACAAACCACACATGTGGACCCACAAGTGGTCATTGCGTGTGTGTTATTCCCACAAACCACACATGTATCAACCACTAGAGTCATTGCATGTGTGTTCTTTCCACAAACCATATATGGATGAACCACTAGAGTCATTGCATGTCTGTTCTTATACTAAAACCAACACTAGAGTCATTGCATGTGTGTTCTTTTCACAAACCACACATGGATCAACCACTAGATTCATTGCATGTGTGTTATTTCCACAAACAAACATGGATCAACCACTAGAGTCATTGCATGTGTGTTCTTATACTAAAACCAACATGGATCCACCAGTGGTCATTGCATGTGTGTTCTTTCCACAAACCACACATGGATCAACCACTAGAGTCATTGCATGTGTTTTATTTCCACAAACCACACATGGATCAACCACTAGAGTCATTGCATGTGTGTTCTTATACTAAAACCAACACTAGAGTCATTGCATGTGTGTTCTTTTCACAAACCACACATGGATCAACCACTAGAGTCATTGCATGTGTGTTATTTCCACAAACAAACATGGATCAACCACTAGAGTCATTGCATGTGTGTTCTTTTCCACAAACCACACATGGATCCACTAGTGGTTATTGCATGTGTGTTCTTTCCACAAACCACATATGGATCAACCAGAGTCATTGCATGTCTGTTCTTTCCACAAACCACACATGGATCAACCACTAGAGTAATTGCATGTTTGTTCTTATACTAAAACCACAAACCATCACTAGAGTCATTGCATGTGTGTTATTTTCCACAAACCACACATGGATCCACCAGTCGTCTTATTGCATGTGTGTTCTTTCCACAAACCACATATGGAACAACCAGAGTCATTGCATGTCTATTATTTCCACAAACCACACATGTGGACCCACTAGAGTCATTGCATGTGTGTTATTTCCGTAAACCACACATGGATCAACCACTAGAGTCATTGCATGTGTGTTCTTATACTAAAACCACAAACCAGTACTAGAGTCATTGCATGTGTGTGCTTATACTAAAACCACAAACCAGTACTAGAGTCATTGCATGTGTGTTCTTTTCCACAAACCACACATGGATGCACCAGTGGTCATTGCATGTGTGTTCTTTCCACAAACCACATATGGATCAACCAGAGTCATTGCATGTGTGTTCTTTCCACAAACCACACATGGATCAACCACTAGAGTCATTGCATGTTTGTTCTTATACTAAAACCACAAACCAGCACTAGAGTCATTGCATGTGTGTTCTTTTCCACAAACCACACATGGATCCACCAGTGGTAATTGCATGTGTGTTATTTCCACAAACCACACATGGATCAACCACTAGAGTCATTGCATGTGTGTTCTTTCCACAAACCACATATGGATCAACCACTAGAGTCATTGCATGTGTGTTCTTATTATACTAAAACCAACACTAGACTCATTGCATGTGAGTTCTTTTCATAAACCACACATGGATCAACCACTAGAGTCATTGCATGTGTGTTATTTCCACAAACAAACATGGATCAACCACTAGAGTCATTGCATGTGTGTTCTTTTCCACAAACCACACATGGATCCACCAGTGGTCATTGCATGTGTGTTCTTTCCACAAATCACACAAAGATCAACCACTAGAGTCATTGCATGTGTGTTATTTCCACAAACCACACATGGATAAACCACTAGAGTCATTGCATGTGTGTTCTTTCCACAAACCACATATGGATCAACCAGAGTCATTGCATGTGTGTTCTTTCCACAAACCACACATGGATCAACCACTAGAGTCATTGCATGTGTGTTCTTATACTAAAACCAACACTGGAGTCATTGCATGTGTGTTCTTTTCACAAACCACACCTGGATCAACCACTAGAGTCATTGCATGTGTGTTATTTCCACAAACAAACATGGATCAACCACTAGAGTCATTGCATGTGTGTTCTTTTCCACAAACCACACATGGATCCACTAGTGGTCATTGCATGTGTGTTCTTTCCACAAACCACATATGGATATACCAGAGTCATTGCATATCTGTTCTTTCCACAAACCACATATGGATCAACTACTAGAGTAATTGCATGTTTGTTCTTATACTAAAACCACAAACCAGCACTAGAGTCATTGCATGTGTGTTATTTTCCACAAACCACACATGGATCCACCAGTCGTCTTATTGCATGTGTGTTCTTTCCACAAACCACATAGGGAACAACCAGAGTCATTGCATGTCTGTTCTTTCCTCAAACCACACATGTGGACCCACTAGAGTCATTGCATGTGTGTTATTTCCGTAAACCACACATGGATCAACCACTAGAGTCATTGCATGTGTGTTATTATACTAAAACCACAAACCAGTACTAGAGTCATTGCATGTGTGTGCTTATACTAAAACCACAAACCAGTACTAGAGTCATTGCATGTGTGTTCTTTTCCACAAACCACACATGGATCCACCAGTGGTCATTGCATGTGTGTTCTTTCCACAAACCACATATGGATCAACCAGAGCCATTGCATGTGTGTTCTTTCCACAAACCACACATGGATCAACCACTAGAGTCATTGCATGTTTGTTCTTATACTAAAACCACAAACCAGCACTAGAGTCATTGCATGTGTGTTCTTTTCCACAAACCACACATGGATCCACCAGTGGTAATTGCATGTGTGTTCTTTCCACAAACCACATATGGATCAACCACTAGAGTCATTGCATGTGTGTTCTTACATAAAACCAACATGGATCCACCAGTGGTCATTGCATGTGTGTTCTTTCCAGAAACCACACATGGATCAACCACTAGAGTCATTGCAAGTGTGTTATTTCCACAAACAAACATGGATCAACCACTAGAGTCATTGCATGTGTGTTCTTTTCCACAAACCACACATGGATCCACCAGTGGTCATTGCATGTGTGTTGTTTCCACAAACCACACATGGATCAACCACTAGAGTCATTGCATGTATGTTATTTCCACAAACCACACATGGATAAACCACTAGAGTCATTGCACGTGTGTTATTTCCACAAACCACATATGGATCAACCAGAGTCATTGCATGTGTGTTCTTTCCACAAACCACACATGGATCAACCACTAGAGTCATTGCATGTTTGTTCTTTCCACAAACCATATATGGATCAACCACTAGAGTCATTGCATGTGTGTTCTTATACTAAAACCAACACTAGAGTCATTGCATGTGTGTTCTTTTCACAAACCACACATGGATCAAGCACTAGAGTCATTGCATGTGTGTTATTTCCACAAACAAACATGGATCAACCACTAGAGTCATTGCATGTGTGTTCTTATACTAAAACCAACATGGATCCACCAGTGGTCATTGCATGTGTGTTCTTTCCACAAACCACACATGGATCAACCACTAGAGTCATTGCATGTGTGTTATTTCCACAAACCACACATGGATCAACCACTAGAGTCATTGCATGTGTGTTATTTCCACAAACCACACATGGATCAACCACTAGAGTCATTGCATGTGTGTTCTTATACTAAAACCAACACTAGAGTCATTGCATGTGTGTTCTTTTCACAAACCACACATGGATCAACCACTAGAGTCATTGCATGTGTGTTATTTCCACAAACAAACATGGACCAACCACTAGAGTCATTGCATGTGTGTTCTTTTCCACAAACCACAGATGGATCCACTAGTGGTCATTGGATGTGTGTTCTTTCCACAAACCACATATGGATCAACCAGAGTCATTGCATGTGTGTTCTTTCCACAATCCACACATGGATCAACCACTAGAGTCATTGCATGTTTGTTCTTATACTAAAACCACAAACCAGCACTAGAGTCATTGCATGTGTGTTATTTTCCACAAACCACACATGGATCCACCAGTCGTCTTATTGCATGTGTGTTCTTTCCACAAACAACATATGGAACAACCAGAGTCATTGCATGTGTGTTCTTTCCACAAACCACACATGTGGACCCACTTGAGTCATTGCATGTGTGTTATTTCCACAAACCACACATGGATCAACCACTAGAGTCATTGCATGTGTGTTCTTATACTAAAACCACAAACCAGTACTACAGTCATTGCATGTGTGTGCTTATACTAAAACCACAAATCAGTACTAGAGTCATTGCATGTGTGTTCTTTTCCACAAACCACACATGGATCCACCAGTGGTCATTGCATGCATGTTCTTTCCACAAACCACATATGGATCAACCAGAGTCATTGCATGTGTGTTCTTTCCACAAACCACACATGGATCGACCACTAGAGTCATTGCATGTTTGTTCTTATACTAAAACCACAAACCACCACTAGAGTCATTGCATGTGTGTTCTTTTCCACAAACCACACGTGGATCCACTAGTCGTCTTATTGCATGTGTGTTATTTCCACAAACCACACATGGATCAACCACTAGAGTCATTGCATGTGTGTTCTTTCCACAAACCACATATGGATCAAACACTAGAGTCATTGCATGTGTGTTCTTATACTAAAACCAACACTAGAGTCATTGCATGTGTGTTCTTATACTAAAACCAACACTAGAGTCATTGCATGTGTGTTCTTTTCACAAACCACACATGGATCAACCACTAGAGTCATTGCATGTGTGTTATTTCCACAAACAAACATGGATCAACCACTAGAGTCATTGCATGTGTGTTCTTATACTAAAACCAACATGGATCC
The DNA here is from genome assembly GCA_916181665.1 of Avena sativa. Classification (NCBI taxonomy): domain Eukaryota; kingdom Viridiplantae; phylum Streptophyta; class Magnoliopsida; order Poales; family Poaceae; genus Avena; species Avena sativa. The sequence continues at coordinate 261,383,606 of OV702291.1, forward strand.
ACCAGTGGTCATTGCATGTGTGTTCTTTCCACAAACCACACATGGATCAACCACTAGAGTCATTGCATGTGTGTTATTTCCACAAACCACACATGGATCAACCACTAGAGTCATTGCATGTGTGTTATTTCCACAAAACACACATGGATCAACCACTAGAGTCATTGCATGTGTGTTCTTATACTAAAACCACAAACCAGTACTAGAGTAATTGCATGTGTGTTCTTTTCCACAAACCACACATGGATCCACTAGTGGTCATTGCATGTGTGTTCTTTCCACAAACCACACATGGATCAACCAGAGTCATTGCATGTGTGTTCTTTCCACAAACCACACATGGATCAACCACTAGAGTCATTGCATGTGTGTTCTTTTCCACAAAAACCACAAACTAGTACTAGACTCATTGCATGTGTGTTCTTACACTAAAACCAACATGGATCCACCAGTGGTCATTGCATGTGTGTTCTTTCTCAGACCACACATGGATCAACCACTAGAGTCATTGCATGTTTGTTCTTATACCAAAACCACAAACCAGCACTAGAGTCATTGGATGTGTGTTCTTTTCCACAAACCACATATGGGTCAACCAGAGTCATTGCATGTGTGTTCTTTCCACAAACCACACATGTGGACCCACCAGTGGTCATTGCATGTGTGTTATTCCCACAAACCACACATGGATCAACCACTAGAGCCATTGCATGTGTGTTCTTTCCACAAACCACATATGGATCAACCACTAGAGTCATTGCATGTGTGTTCTTATACTAAAACCAACACTAGAGTCATTGCATGTGTGTTCTTTTCACAAACCACACATCGATCAACCACTAGAGTCATTGCATGTGTGTTATTTCCACAAACAAACATGGATCAACCACTAGAGTCATTGCATGTGTGTTCTTATACTAAAACCAACATGGATCCACCAGTGGACATTGCATGTGTGTTCTTTCCACAAACCACACATGGATCAACCACTAGAGTCATTGCATGTGTGTTATTTCCACAAACCACACATGGATCAACCACTAGAGTCATTGCATGTGTGTTCTTATACTAAAACCACAAACCAGTACTACAGTCATTGCATGTTTGTTCTTATACTAAAACCACAAATCAGTACTAGAGTCATTGCATGTGTGTTCTTTTCCACAAACCACACATGGATCCACCAGTGGTCATTGCATGCATGTTCTTTCCACAAACAACATATGGATCAACCAGAGTCATTGCATGTGTGTTCTTTCCACAAACCACACATGGATCAACCATTAGAGTCATTGCATGTTTGTTCTTATACTAAAACCACAAACCAACACTAGAGTCATTGCATGTGTGTTCTTTTCCACAAACCACACGTGGATCCACTAGTCGTCTTATTGCATGTGTGTTATTTCCACAAACCACACATGGATCAACCACTAGAGTCATTGCATGTGTGTTCTTTCCACAAACCACATATGGATCAAACACTAGAGTCATTGCATGTGTGTTCTTATACTAAAACCAACACTAGAGTCATTGCATGTGTGTTCTTATACTAAAACCAACACTAGAGTCATTGCATGTGTGTTCTTTTCACAAACCACACATGGATCAACCACTAGAGTCATTGCATGTGTGTTATTTCCACAAACAAACATGGATCAACCACTAGAGTCATTGCATGTGTGTTCTTATACTAAAACCAACATGGATCCACCAGTGGTCATTGCATGTGTGTTCTTTCCACAAACCACACATGGATCAACCACTAGAGTCATTGCATGTGTGTTATTTCCACAAACCACACATGGATCAACCACTAGAGTCATTGCATGTGTGTTATTTCCACAAACCACACATGGATCAACCACTAGAGTCATTTCATGTGTGTTCTTATACTAAAACCAACACTAGAGTCATTGCTTGTGTGTTCTTTTCACAAACCACACATCGATCAACCACAAGAGTCATTGCATGTGTGTTATTTCCACAAACAAACATGGATCAACCACAAGAGTCACTGCATGTGTGTTCTTATACTAAAACCAACATGGATCCACCAGTGGACATTGCATGTGTGTTATTTCCACAAACCACACATAGATCAACCACTAGAGTCATTGCATGTGTGTTATTTCCACAAACCACACATGGATCAACCACTAGAGTCATTGCATGTGTGTTCTTATACTAAAACCACAAACCAGTACTACAGTCATTGCATGTTTGTTCTTATACTAAAACCACAAATCAGTACTAGAGTCATTGCATGTGTGTTCTTTTCCACAAACCACACATGGATCCACCATTGGTCATTGCATGCATGTTCTTTCCACAAACAACATATGGATCAACCAGAGTCATTGCATGTGTGTTCTTTCCACAAACCACACATGGATCAACAACTAGTCATTGCATGTTTGTTCTTATACTAAAACCACAAACCAACACTAGAGTCATTGCATGTGTGTTCTTTTCCACAAACCACACGTGGATCCACTAGTCGTCTTATTGCATGTGTGTTATTTCCACAAACCACACATGGATCAACCACTAGAGTCATTGCATGTGTGTTCTTTCCACAGACCACATATGGATCAAACACTAGAGTCGTTGCATGTGTGTTCTTATACTAAAACCAACACTAGAGTCATTGCATGTTTGTTCTTATACTAAAACCAACACTAGAGTCATTGCATGTGTGTTCTTTTCACAAACCACACATGGATCAACCACTAGAGTCATTGCATGTGTGTTATTTCAACAAACAAACATGGATCAACCACTAGAGTCATTGCATGTGTGTTCTTATACTTAAACCAACATGGATCCACCAGTGGTCATTGCCTGTGTGTTCTTTCCATAAACCACACATGGATCAACCACTAGAGTCATTGCATGTGTGTTATTTCCACAAACCACACATGGATCAACCACTAGAGTCATTGCATGTGTGTTATTTCCACAAACCACACATGGATCAACCACTAGAGTCATTGCATGTGTGTTCTTATACTAAAACCAACACTAGAGTCATTGCATGTGTGTTCTTTTCACAAACCACACGTGGATCAACCACTAGAGTCATTGCATGTGTGTTATTTCCACAAACAAACATGGATCAACCACTAGAGTCATTGCATATGTGTTCTTGTCCACAAACCACACATGGATCCACTAGTGGTCATTGCATGTGTGTTCTTTCCACAAACCACATATGGATCAACCAGAGTCATTGCATTCTGTTCTTTCCACAAACCACACAAGGATCAACCACTAGAGTAATTGCATGTTTGTTCTTATACTAAAACCACAAACCAGCACTAGAGTCATTGCATGTGTGTGATTTTCCACAAACCACACATGGATCCACCAGTCGTCTTATTGCATGTGTGTTCTGTCCACAAACCACATATGGAACAACCAGAGTCATTGCATGTGTGTTCTTTCCACAAACCACACATGTGGACCCACTAGAGTCATTGCATGTGTGTTATTTCCATAAACTACACATGGATAAACCACTAGAGTCATTGCATGTGTGTTCTTATACTAAAACCACAAACCAGTACTAGAGTCACTGCATGTGTGTGCTTATACTAAAACCACAAACTAGTACTAGAGTCATTGCATGTATGTTCTTTTCCACAAACCACACATGGATCCACCAGTGGTCATTGCATGTGTGTTCTTTCCACAAACCACATATGGATCAACCAGAGTCATTGCATGTGTGTTCTTTCCACAAACCACACATGGATCAACCACTAGAGTAATTGCATGTTTGTTCTTATACTAAAACCACAAACCAGCACTAGAGTCATTGCATGTGTGTTCTTTTCCACAAACCACACATGGATCCACCAGTGGTAATTGCATGTGTGTTATTTCCACAAACCACACATGGATAAACCACTAGATTCATTGCATGTGTGTTCTTTCCAGAAACCACATATGGATCAATCAGAGTCATTGCATGTGTGTTCTTTCCACAAACCACACATGGATCAACCAGTAGAGTCATTGCATGTGTGTTCTTATACTAAAACCACAAACCAGTACTAGAGTAATTGCATGTGTGTTCTTTTCCACAAACCAGACATGGATCCACTAGTGGTCATTGCATGTGTGTTCTTTCCACAAACCACACATGGATCAACCAGAGTCATTGCATGTGTGTTCTTTCCACAAACCACACATGGATCAACCACTAGAGTCATTACATGTGTGTTCTTTTCCACAAAAACCACAAACCAGTACTAGAGTCATTGCATGTGTGTTCTTACACTAAAACCAACATGGATCCACCAGTGGTCATTGCATGTGTGTTCTTTCCAGAAACCACACATGGATCAACCACTATAGTCATTGCATGTTTGTTCTTATACTAAAACCACAAACCGGCACTAGAGTCATTGCATGCGTGTTCTTTTCCACAAACCACATATGGGTCAACCAGAGTCATTGCATGTGTGTTCTTTCCACAAACCACACATGTGGACCCACCAGTGGTCATTGCATGTGTGTTATTCCCACAAACCACACATGGATCAACCACTAGAGTCATTGCATGTGTGTTCTTTCCACAAACCACATATGGATCAACCACTAGAGTCATTGCATGTGTGTTCTTATACTAAAACCAACACTAGAGTCATTGCATGTGTGTTATTTTCACAAACCACACATCGATCAATCACTAGAGTCATTGCATGTGTGTATTTCCACAAACAAACATGGATCAACCACTAGAGCCATTGCATGTGTGTTCTTATACTAAAACCAACATGGATCCACCAGTGGACATTGCATGTGTAGTCTTTCCACAAACCACACATGGATCAACCACTAGAGTCATTGCATGTGTGTTATTTCCACAAACCACACATGGATCAACCACTAGAGTCATTGCATGTGTGTTCTTATACTAAAACCACAAACCAGTACTACAGTCATTGCATGTTTGTTCTTATACTAAAACCACAAATCAGTACTAGAGTCATTGCATGTGTGTTCTTTTCCACAAACCACACATGGATCCACCAGTGGTCATTGCATGCATGTTCTTTCCACAAACAACATATGGATCAACCAGAGTCATTGCATGTGTGTTCTTTCCACAAACCACACATGGATCAACCATTAGAGTCATTGCATGTTTGTTCTTATACTAAAACCACAAACCAACACTAGAGTCATTGCACGTGTGTTCTTTTCCACAAACCACACGTGGATCCACTAGTCGTCTTATTGCATGTGTGTTTTTTCCACAAACCACACATGGATCAACCACTAGAGTCATTGCATGTGTGTTCTTTGCACTAACCACATATAGATCAAACACTAGAGTCATTGCATGTGTGTTATTATACTAAAACCAACACTAGAGTCATTGCATGTGTGTTCTTATACTAAAACCAACACTAGAGTCATTGCATGTGTGTTCTTTCCACAGACCACATATGGATCAACCAGAGTCATTGCATGTGTGTTATTTCTACAAACCACACATGGATCAACCACTAGAGTCATTGCATGCTTGTTCTTATACTAAAACCACAAACCAGCACTAGAGTCATTGCATGTGTGTTCTGTTCCACTAACCACACATGGATCCACCAGTGGTAATTGCATGTGTGTTATTTCCACAAACCACACATGGATCAACCACTAGAGTCATTGCATGTGTGTTCTTTCCACAAACGACATATGGATCAACCACTAGAGTCATTGCATGTGTGTTCTTATTATACTAAAACCAACACTAGAGTCATTGCATGTGTGTTCTTTTCATAAACCACACATGGATCAACCACTAGAGTCATTGCATGTGTGTTATTTCCACAAACAAACATGGATCAACCACTAGAGTCATTGCATGTGTGTTCTTTTCCACAAACCACACATGGATCCACCAGTGGTCATTGCATGTGTGTTCTTTCCACAAACCACACATGGATCAACCACTAGAGTCATTGCATGTGTGTTCTTTCCACAAACCACATATGGATCAACCTGAGTCACTGCATGTGTGTTCTTTCCACAAACCACACATGGATCAACCACTAGAGTCATTGGATGTGTGTTCTTATACTAAAACCACAAACCAGTACTAGAGTAATTGCATGTGTGTTCTTTTCCACAAACCACACATGGATCCACTAGTGGTCATTGCATGTGTGTTCTTTCCACAAACCACACATGGATCAACCAGAGTCATTGCATGTGTGTTGTTTCCACAAACCACACATGGATCAACCACTAGAGTCATTGCATGTGAGTTATTTCCACAAACCACACATGGATCAACCACTAGAGTCATTGCATGTGTGTTCTTTTCCACAAACCACACATGGATCCACCAGTGGTAATTGCATGTGTGTTATTTCCACAAACCACACATGGATCAACCACTAGAGTCATTGCATGTGTGTTCTTTCCACAAACCACATATGGATAAACCACTAGAGTCATTGCATGTGTGTTCTTATTATACTAAAACCAACACTAGAGTCATTGCATGTGTGTTCTTTTCATAAACCACACATGGATCAACCACTAGAGTCATTGCATGTGTGTTATTTCCACAAACAAACATGGATCAACCACTAGAGTCATTGCATGTGTGTTCTTTTCCACAAACCACACACGGATCCACCAGTGGTCATTGCATGCGTGTTCTTTCCACAAACCACACATGGATCAACCACTAGAGTCATAGCATGTGTGTTATTTCCACAAACCACACATGGATAAACCACTAGAGTCATTGCATGTGTGTTCTTTCCACAAACCACACATGGATCAACCACTAGAGTCATTGCATGTGTGTTATTTCCACAAACCACACATGGATCAACCACTAGAGTCATTGCATGTGTGTTCTTATAATAAAACCACAAACCAGTAGTACAGTCATTGCATGTTTGTTCTTATACTAAAACCACAAATCAGTACTAGAGTCATTGCATGTGTGTTCTTTTCCACAAACCACACATGGATCCACCAGTGGTCATTGCATGCATGTTCTTTCCACAAACAACATATGGATCAACCAGAGTCATTGCATGTGTGTTCTTTCCACAAACCACACATGGATCAACCACTAGAGTCATTCCATGTTTGTTCTTATACTAAAACCACAAACCAACACTAGAGTCATTGCATGTGTGTTCTTTTCCACAAACCACACGTGGATCCACTAGTCGTCTTATTGCATGTGTGTTATTTCCATAAACCACAGATGGATCAACCACTAGAGTCATTGCATGTGTGTTCTTTCCACAAACCATATATGGATCAAACACTAGAGTCATTGCATGTGTGTTCTTATACTAAAACCACTAGAGTCATTGCATGTGTGTTCTTATACTAAAACCAACACTAGAGTCATTGCATGTGTGTTCTTTCCACAAACCACACATGGATCAACCACTAGAGTCATTGCATGTGTGTTATTTCCACAAACAAACATGGATCAACCACTAGAGTCATTGCATGTTTGTTCTTATACTAAAACCAACATGGATCCACCAGTGGTCATTGCATGTGTGTTCTTTCCACAAACCACACATGGATCAACCACTAGAGTCATTGCATGTGTGTTATTTCCACAAACCACACATGGATCATTCACTATGGTCATTGCATGTGTGTTATTTCCACAAACCACACATGGATCAACCACTAGAGTCATTGCATGTGTGTTCTTTCCACTAACCACATATAGATCAAACACTAGAGTCATTGCATGTGTGTTATTATACTAAAACCAACACTAGAGTCATTGCATGTGTGTTCTTTCCACAGACCACATATGGATCAACCAGAGTCATTGCATGTGTGTTATTTCCACAAACCACACATGGATCAACCACTAGAGTCATTGCATGCTTGTTCTTATACTAAAACCACAAACCAGCACTAGAGTCATTGCATGCTTGTTCTTATACTAAAACCACAAACCAGCACTAGAGTCATTGCATGTGTGTTCTGTTCCACTAACCACACATGATTCCACCAGTGGTAATTGCATGTGTGTTATTTCCACAAACCACACATGGATCAACCACTAGAGTCATTGCATGTGTGTTCTTTCCACAAACCACATATGGATAAACCACTAGAGTCATTGCATGTGTGTTCTTATTATACTAAAACCAACACTAGAGTCATTGCATGTGTGTTCTTTTCATAAACCACACATGGATCAACCACTAGAGTCATTGCATGTGTGTTATTTCCACAAACAAACATGGATCAACCACTAGAGTCATTGCATGTGTGTTCTTTTCCACAAACCACACACGGATCCACCAGTGGTCATTGCATGCGTGTTCTTTCCACAAACCACACATGGATCAACCACTAGAGTCATAGCATGTGTGTTATTTCCACAAACCACACATGGATAAACCACTAGAGTCATTGCATGTGTGTTCTTTCCACAAACCACACATGGATCAACCACTAGAGTCATTGCATGTGTGTTATTTCCACAAACCACACATGGATCAACCACTAGAGTCATTGCATGTGTGTTCTTATAATAAAACCACAAACCAGTACTACAGTCATTGCATGTTTGTTCTTATACTAAAACCACAAATCAGTACTAGAGTCATTGCATGTGTGTTCTTTTCCACAAACCACACATGGATCCACCAGTGGTCATTGCATGCATGTTCTTTCCACAAACAACATATGGATCAACCAGAGTCATTGCATGTGTGTTCTTTCCACAAACCACACATGGATCAACCACTAGAGTCATTCCATGTTTGTTCTTATACTAAAACCACAAACCAACACTAGAGTCATTGCATGTGTGTTCTTTTCCACAAACCACACGTGGATCCACTAGTCGTCTTATTGCATGTGTGTTATTTCCATAAACCACAGATGGATCAACCACTAGAGTCATTGCATGTGTGTTCTTTCCACAAACCATATATGGATCAAACACTAGAGTCATTGCATGTGTGTTCTTATACTAAAACCAACACTAGAGTCATTGCATGTGTGTTCTTATACTAAAACCAACACTAGAGTCATTGCATGTGTGTTCTTTTCACAAACCACACATGGATCAACCACTAGAGTCATTGCATGTGTGTTATTTCCACAAACAAACATGGATCAACCACTAGAGTCATTGCATGTGTGTTCTTATACTAAAACCAACATGGATCCACCAGTGGTCATTGCATGTGTGTTCTTTCCACAAACCACACATGGATCAACCACTAGAGTCATTGCATGTGTGTTATTTCCACAAACCACACATGGATCAACCACTATGGTCATTGCATGTGTGTTATTTCCACAAACCACACATGGATCAACCACTAGAGTCATTGCATGTGTGTTCTTTCCACTAACCACATATAGATCAAACACTAGAGTCATTGCATGTGTGTTATTATACTAAAACCAACACTAGAGTCATTGCATGTGTGTTCTTTCCACAGACCACATATGGATCAACCAGAGTCATTGCATGTGTGTTATTTCCACAAACCACACATGGATCAACCACTAGAGTCATTGCATGCTTGTTCTTATACTAAAACCACAAACCAGCACTAGAGTCATTGCATGTGTGTTCTGTTCCACTAAGCACACATGGATCCACCAGTGGTAATTGCATGTGTGTTATTTCCACAAACCACACATGGATCAACCACTAGAGTCATTGCATGTGTGTTCTTTCCACAAACCACATATGGATCAACCACTAGAGTCATTGCATGTGTGTTCTTATTATACTAAAACCAACACTAGAGTCATTGCATGTGTGTTCTTTTCATAAACCACTTATGGATCAACCACTAGAGTCATTGCATGTGTGTTATTTCCACAAACAAACATGGATCAACCACTAGAGTCATTGCATGTGTGTTCTTTTCCACAAACCACACATGGATCCACCAGTGGTCATTGCATGTGTGTTCTTTCCACAAACCACACATGGATCAACCACTAGAGTCATTGCATGTGTGTTCTTTCCACAAACCACATATGGATCAACCTGAGTCATTGCACGTGTGTTCTTTCCACAAACCACACATGGATCAACCACTAGAGTCATTGGATGTGTGTTCTTATACTAAAACCACAAACCAGTACTAGAGTAATTGCATGTGTGTTCTTTTCCACAAACCACACATGGATCCACTAGTGGTCATTGCATGTGTGTTCTTTCCACAAACCACACATGGATCAACCAGAGTCATTGCATGTGTGTTGTTTCCACAAACCACACATGGATCAACCACTAGAGTCATTGCATGTGAGTTATTTCCACAAACCACACATGGATCAACCACTAGAGTCATTGCATGTGTGTTCTTTTCCACAAACCACACATGGATCCACCAGTGGTAATTGCATGTGTGTTATTTCCACAAACCACACATGGATCAACCACTAGAGTCATTGCATGTGTGTTCTTTCCACAAACCACATATGGATAAACCAGTAGAGTCATTGCATGTGTGTTCTTATTATACTAAAACCAACACTAGAGTCATTGCATGTGTGTTCTTTTCATAAACCACACATGGATCAACCACTAGAGTCATTGCATGTGTGTTATTTCCACAAACAAACATGGATCAACCACTAGAGTCATTGCATGTGTGTTCTTTTCCACAAACCACACACGGATCCACCAGTGGTCATTGCATGCGTGTTCTTTCCACAAACCACACATGGATCAACCACTAGAGTCATAGCATGTGTGTTATTTCCACAAACCACACATGGATAAACCACTAGAGTCATTGCATGTGTGTTCTTTCCACAAACCACACATGGATCAACCACTAGAGTCATTGCATGTGTGTTATTTCCACAAACCACACATGGATCAACCACTAGAGTCATTGCATGTGTGTTCTTATAATAAAACCACAAACCAGTACTACATTCATTGCATGTTTGTTCTTATACTAAAACCACAAATCAGTACTAGAGTCATTGCATGTGTGTTCTTTTCCACAAACCACACATGGATCCACCAGTGGTCATTGCATGCATGTTCTTTCCACAAACAACATATGGATCAACCAGAGTCATTGCATTTGTGTTCTTTCCACAAACCACACATGGATCAACCACTAGAGTCATTGCATGTTTGTTCTTATACTAAAACCACAAACCAACACTAGAGTCATTGCATGTGTGTTCTTTTCCACAAACCACACGTGGATCCACTAGTCGTCTTATTGCATGTGTGTTATTTCCATAAACCACACATGGATCAACCACTAGAGTCATTGCATGTGTGTTCTTTCCACAAACCATATATGGATCAAACACTAGAGTCATTGCATGTGTGTTCTTATACTAAAACCAACACTAGAGTCATTGCATGTGTGTTCTTATACTAAAACCAACACTAGAGTCATTGCATGTGTGTTCTTTTCACAAACCACACATGGATCAACCACTAGAGTCATTGCATGTGTGTTATTTCCACAAACAAACATGGATCAACCACTAGAGTCATTGCATGTGTGTTCTTATACTAAAACCAACATGGATCCACCAGTGGTCATTGCATGTGTGTTCTTTCCAAAAACCACACATGGATCAACCACTAGAGTCATTGCATGTGTGTTATTTCCACAAACCACACATGGATCAACCACTATGGTCATTGCATGTTTGTTATTTCCACAAACCACACATGGATCAACCACTAGAGTCATTTCATGTGTGTTCTTATACTAAAACCAACACTAGAATCATTGCATGTGTGTTCTTTTCACAAACCACACATCGATCAAACACTAGAGTCATTGCATGTGTGTTATTTCCACAAACAAACATGGATCAACCACTTGAGTCATTGCATGTGTGTTATTATACTAAAACCAACATGGATCCACCAGTGGTCATTGCATGTGTGTTCTTTCCACAAACCACACATGGATCAACCACTAGAGTCATTGCATGTGTGTTATTTCCACAAACCACACATGGATCAACCACTAGAGTCATTGCATGTGTGTTCTTATACTAAAACCACAAACCAGTACTACAGTCATTGCATGTTTGTTCTTATACTAAAACCACAAATCAGTACTAGATTCATTACATGTGTGTTCTTTTCCACAAACCACACATGGATCCACCAGTGGTCATTGCATGCATGTTCTTTCCACAAACAACATATGGATCAACCAGAGTCATTGCATGTGTGTTCTTTCCACAAACCACACATGGATCAACCACTAGAGTCATTGCATGTTTGTTCTTATACTAAAACCACAAACCAACACTAGATTCATTGCACGTGTGTTCTTTTCCACAAACCACACGTGGATCCACTAGTCGTCTTATTGCATGTGTGCTATTTCCACAAACCACACATGGATCAACCACTAGAATCATTGCATGTGTGTTCTTTCCACAAACCACATATGGATCAAACACTAGAGTCATTGCATGTGTGTTCTTATACTAAAACCAACACTAGAGTCATTGCATGTGTGTTCTTATACTAAAACCAACACTAGAGTCATTGCATGTGTGTTCTTTTCACAAACCACACATGGATCAACCACTAGAGTCATTGCATGTGTGTTATTTCCACAAACAAACATGGATCAACCACTAGAGTCATTGAATGTGTGTTCTTATACTAAAACCAACATGGATCCACCAGTGGTCATTGCATGTGTGTTCTTTCCACAAACCACACATGGATCAACCACTAGAGTCAATGCATGTATGTTATTTCCACAAACCACCACTAGAGTCATTGCATGTGTATTATTTCCACAAACCACACATGGATCAACCACTAGAATCATTTCATGTGTGTTCTTATACTAAAACCAACACTAGAGTCATCGCATGTGTGTTCTTTTCACAAACCACACATCGATCAACCACTAGAGTCATTGCATGTGTGTTATTTCCACAAACAAACATGGATCAACCACTAGAGTCATTGCATGTGTGTTCTTATACTAAAACCAACATGGATCCACCAGTGGACATTGCATGTGTGTTCTTTCCACAAACCACACATGGATCAACCACTAGAGTCATTGCATGTGTGTTATTTCCACAAACCACACATGGATCAACCACTAGAGTCATTGCATGTGTGTTCTTATACTAAAGCCACAAACCAGTACTACAGTCATTGCATGTTTGTTCTTATACTAAAACCACAAATCAGTACTAGAGTCATTGCATGTGTGTTCTTTTCCACAAACCACACATGGATCCACCAGTGGTCATTGCATGCATGTTCTTTCCACAAACAACATATGGATCAGCCAGAGTCATTGCATGTGTGTTCTTTCCACAAACCACACATGGATCAACCACTAGAGTCATTGCATGTTTGTTCTTATACTAAAACCACAAACCAACACTAGAGTCATTGCATGTGTGTTCTTTTCCACAAACCACACGTGGATCCACTAGTCGTCTTATTGCATGTGTGTTATTTCCACAAACCACACATGGATCAACCACTAGAGTCATTGCATGTGTGTTCTTTCCACAAACCACATATGGATAAAACACTAGAGTCATTGCATGTGTGTTCTTATACTAAAACCAACACTAGAGTCATTGCATGTGTGTTCTTATACTAAAACCAACACTAGAGTCATTGCATGTGTGTTCTTTTCACAAAACACACATGGTTCAACCACTAGAGTCATTGCATGTGTGTTATTTCCACAAACAAACATGGATCAACCACTAGAGTCATTTCATGTGTGTTCTTATACTAAAACCAACATGGATCCACCAGTGGTCATTGCATGTGTGTTCTTTCCACAAACCACACATGGATCAACCACAAGAGTCATTGCATGTGTGTTATTTCCACAAACCACACATGGATCAACCACTAGAGTCATTGCATGTGTGTTATTTTCACAAACCACACATGGATCAACCACTAGAGTCATTGCATGTGTGTTCTTATACTAAAACCAACACTAGAGTCATTGCATGTGTGTTCTTTTCACAAACCACACATGGATCAACCACTAGAGTCATTGCATGTGTGTTATTTCCACAAACAAACATGGATCAACCACTAGAGTCATTGCATATATGTTCTTTTCCACAAACCACACATGGATCCACCAGTGGTAATTGCATGTGTGTTATTTCCACAAACCACACATGGATCAACCACTAGAGTCATTGCATGTGTGTTCTTTCCACAAACCACATATGGATAAACCAGTAGAGTCATTGCATGTGTGTTCTTATTATACTAAAACCAACACTAGAGTCATTGCATGTGTGTTCTTTTCATAAACCACACATGGATCAACCACTAGAGTCATTGCATGTGTGTTATTTCCACAAACAAACATGGATCAACCACTAGAGTCATTGCATGTGTGTTCTTTTCCACAAACCACACACGGATCCACCAGTGGTCATTGCATGCGTGTTCTTTCCACAAACCACACATGGATCAACCACTAGAGTCATAGCATGTGTGTTATTTCCACAAACCACACATGGATAAACCACTAGAGTCATTGCATGTGTGTTCTTTCCACAAACCACACATGGATCAACCACTAGAGTCATTGCATGTGTGTTATTTCCACAAACCACACATGGATCAACCACTAGAGTCATTGCATGTGTGTTCTTATAATAAAACCACAAACCAGTACTACATTCATTGCATGTTTGTTCTTATACTAAAACCACAAATCAGTACTAGAGTCATTGCATGTGTGTTCTTTTCCACAAACCACACATGGATCCACCAGTGGTCATTGCATGCATGTTCTTTCCACAAACAACATATGGATCAACCAGAGTCATTGCATTTGTGTTCTTTCCACAAACCACACATGGATCAACCACTAGAGTCATTGCATGTTTGTTCTTATACTAAAACCACAAACCAACACTAGAGTCATTGCATGTGTGTTCTTTTCCACAAACCACACGTGGATCCACTAGTCGTCTTATTGCATGTGTGTTATTTCCATAAACCACACATGGATCAACCACTAGAGTCATTGCATGTGTGTTCTTTCCACAAACCATATATGGATCAAACACTAGAGTCATTGCATGTGTGTTCTTATACTAAAACCAACACTAGAGTCATTGCATGTGTGTTCTTATACTAAAACCAACACTAGAGTCATTGCATGTGTGTTCTTTTCACAAACCACACATGGATCAACCACTAGAGTCATTGCATGTGTGTTATTTCCACAAACAAACATGGATCAACCACTAGAGTCATTGCATGTGTGTTCTTATACTAAAACCAACATGGATCCACCAGTGGTCATTGCATGTGTGTTCTTTCCAAAAACCACACATGGATCAACCACTAGAGTCATTGCATGTGTGTTATTTCCACAAACCACACATGGATCAACCACTATGGTCATTGCATGTTTGTTATTTCCACAAACCACACATGGATCAACCACTAGAGTCATTTCATGTGTGTTCTTATACTAAAACCAACACTAGAATCATTGCATGTGTGTTCTTTTCACAAACCACACATCGATCAAACACTAGAGTCATTGCATGTGTGTTATTTCCACAAACAAACATGGATCAACCACTTGAGTCATTGCATGTGTGTTATTATACTAAAACCAACATGGATCCACCAGTGGTCATTGCATGTGTGTTCTTTCCACAAACCACACATGGATCAACCACTAGAGTCATTGCATGTGTGTTATTTCCACAAACCACACATGGATCAACCACTAGAGTCATTGCATGTGTGTTCTTATACTAAAACCACAAACCAGTACTACAGTCATTGCATGTTTGTTCTTATACTAAAACCACAAATCAGTACTAGATTCATTACATGTGTGTTCTTTTCCACAAACCACACATGGATCCACCAGTGGTCATTGCATGCATGTTCTTTCCACAAACAACATATGGATCAACCAGAGTCATTGCATGTGTGTTCTTTCCACAAACCACACATGGATCAACCACTAGAGTCATTGCATGTTTGTTCTTATACTAAAACCACAAACCAACACTAGATTCATTGCACGTGTGTTCTTTTCCACAAACCACACGTGGATCCACTAGTCGTCTTATTGCATGTGTGCTATTTCCACAAACCACACATGGATCAACCACTAGAATCATTGCATGTGTGTTCTTTCCACAAACCACATATGGATCAAACACTAGAGTCATTGCATGTGTGTTCTTATACTAAAACCAACACTAGAGTCATTGCATGTGTGTTCTTATACTAAAACCAACACTAGAGTCATTGCATGTGTGTTCTTTTCACAAACCACACATGGATCAACCACTAGAGTCATTGCATGTGTGTTATTTCCACAAACAAACATGGATCAACCACTAGAGTCATTGAATGTGTGTTCTTATACTAAAACCAACATGGATCCACCAGTGGTCATTGCATGTGTGTTCTTTCCACAAACCACACATGGATCAACCACTAGAGTCAATGCATGTATGTTATTTCCACAAACCACCACTAGAGTCATTGCATGTGTATTATTTCCACAAACCACACATGGATCAACCACTAGAATCATTTCATGTGTGTTCTTATACTAAAACCAACACTAGAGTCATCGCATGTGTGTTCTTTTCACAAACCACACATCGATCAACCACTAGAGTCATTGCATGTGTGTTATTTCCACAAACAAACATGGATCAACCACTAGAGTCATTGCATGTGTGTTCTTATACTAAAACCAACATGGATCCACCAGTGGACATTGCATGTGTGTTCTTTCCACAAACCACACATGGATCAACCACTAGAGTCATTGCATGTGTGTTATTTCCACAAACCACACATGGATCAACCACTAGAGTCATTGCATGTGTGTTCTTATACTAAAGCCACAAACCAGTACTACAGTCATTGCATGTTTGTTCTTATACTAAAACCACAAATCAGTACTAGAGTCATTGCATGTGTGTTCTTTTCCACAAACCACACATGGATCCACCAGTGGTCATTGCATGCATGTTCTTTCCACAAACAACATATGGATCAGCCAGAGTCATTGCATGTGTGTTCTTTCCACAAACCACACATGGATCAACCACTAGAGTCATTGCATGTTTGTTCTTATACTAAAACCACAAACCAACACTAGAGTCATTGCATGTGTGTTCTTTTCCACAAACCACACGTGGATCCACTAGTCGTCTTATTGCATGTGTGTTATTTCCACAAACCACACATGGATCAACCACTAGAGTCATTGCATGTGTGTTCTTTCCACAAACCACATATGGATAAAACACTAGAGTCATTGCATGTGTGTTCTTATACTAAAACCAACACTAGAGTCATTGCATGTGTGTTCTTATACTAAAACCAACACTAGAGTCATTGCATGTGTGTTCTTTTCACAAAACACACATGGTTCAACCACTAGAGTCATTGCATGTGTGTTATTTCCACAAACAAACATGGATCAACCACTAGAGTCATTTCATGTGTGTTCTTATACTAAAACCAACATGGATCCACCAGTGGTCATTGCATGTGTGTTCTTTCCACAAACCACACATGGATCAACCACAAGAGTCATTGCATGTGTGTTATTTCCACAAACCACACATGGATCAACCACTAGAGTCATTGCATGTGTGTTATTTTCACAAACCACACATGGATCAACCACTAGAGTCATTGCATGTGTGTTCTTATACTAAAACCAACACTAGAGTCATTGCATGTGTGTTCTTTTCACAAACCACACATGGATCAACCACTAGAGTCATTGCATGTGTGTTATTTCCACAAACAAACATGGATCAACCACTAGAGTCATTGCATATATGTTCTTTTCCACAAACCACACATGGATCCACTAGTGGTCATTGCATGTGTGTTCTTTCCATAAACCACATATGGATCAACCAGAGTCATTGCATCTCTGTTCTTTCCACAAACCACACATGGATCAACCACTAGAGTAATTGTATGTTTGTTCTTATACTAAAACCACAAACCAGCACTAGAGTCATTTCATGTGTGTTATTTTCCACAAACCACACATGGATCCACCAGTCGTCTTATTGCATGTGTGTTCTTTCCACAAACCACATATGGAACAACCAGAGTCATTGCATGTGTGTTCTTTCCACAAACCACACACGTGGACCCACTAGAGTCATTGCATGTGTGTTATTTCCATAAACCACACATGGATCAACCACTAGAGTCATTGCATGTGTGTTCTTACACTAAAACCACAAACCAGTACTAGAATCACTGCATGTGTGTGCTTATACTAAAACCACAAACCAGTACTAGAGTCATTGCATGTGTGTTCTTTTCCACAAACCACACATGGATCCACCAGTGGTCATTGCATGTGTGTTCTTTCCACAAACCACATATGGATCAACCAGAGTCATTGCATGTGTGTTCTTTCCACAAACCACACATGGATCAACCACTAGAGTCATTGCATGTTTGTTCTTATACTAAAACCACAAACCAGCACTAGAGTCATTGCATGTGTGTTCTTTTCCACAAACCACACATGGATCCACCAGTGGTAATTGCATGTGTGTTATTTCCACAAACCACACATGGATCAACCACTAGAGTCATTGCATGTGTGTTCTTTCCACAAACCACATATGGATCAACCACTAGAGTCATTGCATGTGTGTTCTTATTATACTAAAACCAACACTAGAGTCATTGCATGTGTGTTCTTTTCATAAACCACACATGGATCAACCACTAGAGTCATTGCATGTGTGTTATTTCCACAAACAAACATGGATCAACCACTAGAGTCATTGCATGTGTGTTCTTTTCCACAAACCACACATGGATCCACCAGTGGTCATTGCATGTGTTTTCTTTCCACAAACCACACATGGATCAACCACTAGAGTCATTGCATGTGTGTTATTTACACAAACCACACATGGATAAACCACTAGATTCATTGCATGTGTGTTCTTTCCACAAACCACATATGGATCAACCAAAGTCATTGCATGTGTGTTCTTTCCACAAACCACACATGGATCAACCACTAGAGTCATTGCATGTGTGTTCTTATACTAAAACCACAAACCAGTACTAGCGTAATTGCATGTGTGTTCTTTTCCACAAACCACACATGGATCCAGTCGTGGTCATTGCATGTGTGTTCTTTCCACAAACCACACATGGATCAACCAGAGTCATTGCATGTGTGTTCTTTCCACAAATCACACATGGATCAACCACTAGAGTCATTGCATGTGTGTTATTTCCACAAACCACACATGGATCAACCACTAGAGTCATTGCATGTGTGTTCTTTTCCACAAACCACACATGGATCCACCAGTCGTAATTGCGTGTGTGTTAATTCCACAAGCCACACATGGATCAACCACTAGAGTCATTGCATCTGTGTTCTTTCTACAAACCACATATGGATCAACCACTAGAGTCATTGCATGTGTGTTCTTATTATACTAAAACCAACACTAGAGTCATTGCATGTGTGTTCTTTTCATAAACCACACATGGATCAACCACTAGAGTCATTGCATGTGTGTTATTTCCACAAACCACACATGGATCAACCACTAGAGTCATTGCATGTGTGTTCTTTTCCACAAACCACACATGGATCCACCAGTGGTCATTGCATGTGTGTTCTTTCCACAAACCACACATGGATCAACCACTAGAGTCATTGCATGTGTGTTATTTGCACAAACAAACATGGATCAACCACTAGAGTCATTGAATGTGTGTTCTTATACTAAAACCAACATGGATCCACCAGTGGTCATTGCATGTGTGTTCTTTCCACAAACCACACATGGATCAACCACTAGAGTCATTGCATGTATGTTATTTCCACAAACCACCACTAGAGTCATTGCATGTGTGTTATTTCCACAAACCACACATGGATCAACCACTAGAATCATTTCATGTGTGTTCTTATACTAAAACCAACACTAGAGTCATCGCATGTGTGTTCTTTTCACAAACCACACATCGATCAACCACTAGAGTCATTGCATGTGTGTTATTTCCACAAACAAACATGGATCAACCACTAGAGTCATTTCATGTGTGTTCTTATACTAAAACCAACATGGATCCACCAGTGGTCATTGCATGTGTGTTCTTTCCACAAACCACACATGGATCAACCACAAGAGTCATTGCATGTGTGTTATTTCCACAAACCACACATGGATCAACCACTAGAGTCATTGCATGTGTGTTATTTTCACAAACCACACATGGATCAACCACTAGAGTCATTGCATGTGTGTTCTTATACTAAAACCAACACTAGAGTCATTGCATGTGTGTTCTTTTCACAAACCACACATGGATCAACCACTAGAGTCATTGCATGTGTGTTATTTCCACAAACAAACATGGATCAACCACTAGAGTCATTGCATATATGTTCTTTTCCACAAACCACACATGGATCCACTAGTGGTCATTGCATGTGTGTTCTTTCCATAAACCACATATGGATCAACCAGAGTCATTGCATCTCTGTTCTTTCCACAAACCACACATGGATCAACCACTAGAGTAATTGCATGTTTGTTCTTATACTAAAACCACAAACCAGCACTAGAGTCATTTCATGTGTGTTATTTTCCACAAACCACACATGGATCCACCAGTCGTCTTATTGCATGTGTGTTCTTTCCACAAACCACATATGGAACAACCAGAGTCATTGCATGTGTGTTCTTTCCACAAACCACACACGTGGACCCACTAGAGTCATTGCATGTGTGTTATTTCCATAAACCTCACATGGATCAACCACTAGAGTCATTGCATGTGTGTTCTTACACTAAAACCACAAACCAGTACTAGAATCACTGCATGTGTGTGCTTATACTAAAACCACAAACCAGTACTAGAGTCATTGCATGTGTGTTCTTTTCCACAAACCACACATGGATCCACCAGTGGTCATTGCATGTGTGTTCTTTCCACAAACCACATATGGATCAACCAGAGTCATTGCATGTGTGTTCTTTCCACAAACCACACATGGATCAACCACTAGAGTCATTGCATGTTTGTTCTTATACTAAAACCACAAACCAGCACTAGAGTCATTGCATGTGTGTTCTTTTCCACAAACCACACATGGATCCACCAGTGGTAATTGCATGTGTGTTATTTCCACAAACCACACATGGATCAACCACTAGAGTCATTGCATGTGTGTTCTTTCCACAAACCACATATGGATCAACCACTAGAGTCATTGCATGTGTGTTCTTATTATACTAAAACCAACACTAGAGTCATTGCATGTGTGTTCTTTTCATAAACCACACATGGATCAACCACTAGAGTCATTGCATGTGTGTTATTTCCACAAACAAACATGGATCAACCACTAGAGTCATTGCATGTGTGTTCTTTTCCACAAACCACACATGGATCCACCAGTGGTCATTGCATGTGTTTTCTTTCCACAAACCACACATGGATCAACCACTAGAGTCATTGCATGTGTGTTATTTACACAAACCACACATGGATAAACCACTAGATTCATTGCATGTGTGTTCTTTCCACAAACCACATATGGATCAACCAAAGTCATTGCATGTGTGTTCTTTCCACAAACCACACATGGATCAACCACTAGAGTCATTGCATGTGTGTTCTTATACTAAAACCACAAACCAGTACTAGCGTAATTGCATGTGTGTTCTTTTCCACAAACCACACATGGATCCAGTCGTGGTCATTGCATGTGTGTTCTTTCCACAAACCACACATGGATCAACCAGAGTCATTGCATGTGTGTTCTTTCCACAAATCACACATGGATCAACCACTAGAGTCATTGCATGTGTGTTATTTCCACAAACCACACATGGATCAACCACTAGAGTCATTGCATGTGTGTTCTTTTCCACAAACCACACATGGATCCACCAGTCGTAATTGCGTGTGTGTTAATTCCACAAGCCACACATGGATCAACCACTAGAGTCATTGCATCTGTGTTCTTTCTACAAACCACATATGGATCAACCACTAGAGTCATTGCATGTGTGTTCTTATTATACTAAAACCAACACTAGAGTCATTGCATGTGTGTTCTTTTCATAAACCACACATGGATCAACCACTAGAGTCATTGCATGTGTGTTATTTCCACAAACCACACATGGATCAACCACTAGAGTCATTGCATGTGTGTTCTTTTCCACAAACCACACATGGATCCACCAGTGGTCATTGCATGTGTGTTCTTTCCACAAACCACACATGGATCAACCACTAGAGTCATTGCATGTGTGTTATTTGCACAAACAAACATGGATCAACCACTAGAGTCATTGAATGTGTGTTCTTATACTAAAACCAACATGGATCCACCAGTGGTCATTGCATGTGTGTTCTTTCCACAAACCACACATGGATCAACCACTAGAGTCATTGCATGTATGTTATTTCCACAAACCACCACTAGAGTCATTGCATGTGTGTTATTTCCACAAACCACACATGGATCAACCACTAGAATCATTTCATGTGTGTTCTTATACTAAAACCAACACTAGAGTCATCGCATGTGTGTTCTTTTCACAAACCACACATCGATCAACCACTAGAGTCATTGCATGTGTGTTATTTCCACAAACAAACATGGATCAACCACTAGAGTCATTGCATGTGTGTTCTTATACTAAAACCAACATGGATCCACCAGTGGACATTGCATGTGTGTTCTTTCCACAAACCACACATGGATCAACCACTAGAGTCATTGCATGTGTGTTATTTCCACAAACCACACATGGATCAACCACTAGAGTCATTGCATGTGTGTTCTTATACTAAAGCCACAAACCAGTACTACAGTCATTGCATGTTTGTTCTTATACTAAAACCACAAATCAGTACTAGAGTCATTGCATGTGTGTTCTTTTCCACAAACCACACATGGATCCACCAGTGGTCATTGCATGCATGTTCTTTCCACAAACAACATATGGATCAGCCAGAGTCACTGCATGTGTGTTCTTTCCACAAACCACACATGGATCAACCACTAGAGTCATTGCATGTTTGTTCTTATACTAAAACCACAAACCAACACTAGAGTCATTGCATGTGTGTTCTTTTCCACAAACCACACGTGGATCCACTAGTCGTCTTATTGCATGTGTGTTATTTCCACAAACCACACATGGATCAACCACTAGAGTCATTGCATGTGTGTTCTTTCCACAAACCACATATGGATAAAACACTAGAGTCATTGCATGTGTGTTCTTATACTAAAACCAACACTAGAGTCATTGCATGTGTGTTCTTATACTAAAACCAACACTAGAGTCATTGCATGTGTGTTCTTTTCACAAAACACACATGGTTCAACCACTAGAGTCATTGCATGTGTGTTATTTCCACAAACAAACATGGATCAACCACTAGAGTCATTGCATGTGTGTTCTTATACTGAAACCAACATGGATCCACCAGTGGTCATTGCATGTGTGTTCTTTCCACAAACCACACATGGATCAACCACAAGAGTCATTGCATGTGTGTTATTTCCACAAACCACACATGGATCAACCACTAGAGTCATTGCATGTGTGTTATTTTCACAAACCACACATGGATCAACCACTAGAGTCATTGCATGTGTGTTCTTATACTAAAACCAACACTAGAGTCATTGCATGTGTGTTCTTTTCACAAACCACACATGGATCAACCACTAGAGTCATTGCATGTGTGTTATTTCCACAAACAAACATGGATCAACCACTAGAGTCATTGCATATATGTTCTTTTCCACAAACCACACATGGATCCACTAGTGGTCATTGCATGTGTGTTCTTTCCATAAACCACATATGGATCAACCAGAGTCATTGCATCTCTGTTCTTTCCACAAACCACACATGGATCAACCACTAGAGTAATTGCATGTTTGTTCTTATACTAAAACCACAAACCAGCACTAGAGTCATTTCATGTGTGTTATTTTCCACAAACCACACATGGATCCACCAGTCGTCTTATTGCATGTGTGTTCTTTCCACAAACCACATATGGAACAACCAGAGTCATTGCATGTGTGTTCTTTCCACAAACCACACATGTGGACCCACTAGAGTCATTGCATGTGTGTTATTTCCATAAACCACACATGGATCAACCACTAGAGTCATTGCATGTGTGTTCTTACACTAAAACCACAAACCAGTACTAGAATCACTGCATGTGTGTGCTTATACTAAAACCACAAACCAGTACTAGAGTCATTGCATGTGTGTTCTTTTCCACAAACCACACATGGATCCACCAGTGGTCATTGCATGTGTGTTCTTTCCACAAACCACATATGGATCAACCAGAGTCATTGCATGTGTGTTCTTTCCACAAACCACACATGGATCAACCACTAGAGTCATTGCATGTTTGTTCTTATACTAAAACCACAAACCAGCACTAGAGTCATTGCATGTGTGTTCTTTTCCACAAACCACACATGGATCCACCAGTGGTAATTGCATGTGTGTTATTTCCACAAACCACACATGGATCAACCACTAGAGTCATTGCATGTGTGTTCTTTCCACAAACCACATATGGATCAACCACTAGAGTCATTGCATGTGTGTTCTTATTATACTAAAACCAACACTAGAGTCATTGCATGTGTGTTCTTTTCATAAACCACACATGGATCAACCACTAGAGTCATTGCATGTGTGTTATTTCCACAAACAAACATGGATCAACCACTAGAGTCATTGCATGTGTGTTCTTTTCCACAAACCACACATGGATCCACCAGTGGTCATTGCATGTGTTTTCTTTCCACAAACCACACATGGATCAACCACTAGAGTCATTGCATGTGTGTTATTTACACAAACCACACATGGATAAACCACTAGATTCATTGCATGTGTGTTCTTTCCACAAACCACATATGGATCAACCAAAGTCATTGCATGTGTGTTCTTTCCACAAACCACACATGGATCAACCACTAGAGTCATTGCATGTGTGTTCTTATACTAAAACCACAAACCAGTACTAGCGTAATTGCATGTGTGTTCTTTTCCACAAACCACACATGGATCCAGTCGTGGTCATTGCATGTGTGTTCTTTCCACAAACCACACATGGATCAACCAGAGTCATTGCATGTGTGTTCTTTCCACAAATCACACATGGATCAACCACTAGAGTCATTGCATGTGTGTTATTTCCACAAACCACACATGGATCAACCACTAGAGTCATTGCATGTGTGTTCTTTTCCACAAACCACACATGGATCCACCAGTCGTAATTGCGTGTGTGTTAATTCCACAAGCCACACATGGATCAACCACTAGAGTCATTGCATCTGTGTTCTTTCTACAAACCACATATGGATCAACCACTAGAGTCATTGCATGTGTGTTCTTATTATACTAAAACCAACACTAGAGTCATTGCATGTGTGTTCTTTTCATAAACCACACATGGATCAACCACTAGAGTCATTGCATGTGTGTTATTTCCACAAACCACACATGGATCAACCACTAGAGTCATTGCATGTGTGTTATTTCCACAAACAAACATGGATCAACCACTAGAGTCATTGCATGTGTGTTCTTTTCCACAAACCACACATGGATCCACCAGTGGTCATTGCATGTGTTTTCTTTCCACAAACCACACATGGATCAACCACTAGAGTCATTGCATGTGTGTTATTTACACAAACCACACATGGATAAACCACTAGATTCATTGCATGTGTGTTCTTTCCACAAACCACATATGGATCAACCAAAGTCATTGCATGTGTGTTCTTTCCACAAACCACACATGGATCAACCACTAGAGTCATTGCATGTGTGTTCTTATACTAAAACCACAAACCAGTACTAGCGTAATTGCATGTGTGTTCTTTTCCACAAACCACACATGGATCCAGTCGTGGTCATTGCATGTGTGTTCTTTCCACAAACCACACATGGATCAACCAGAGTCATTGCATGTGTGTTCTTTCCACAAATCACACATGGATCAACCACTAGAGTCATTGCATGTGTGTTATTTCCACAAACCACACATGGATCAACCACTAGAGTCATTGCATGTGTGTTCTTTTCCACAAACCACACATGGATCCACCAGTCGTAATTGCGTGTGTGTTAATTCCACAAGCCACACATGGATCAACCACTAGAGTCATTGCATCTGTGTTCTTTCTACAAACCACATATGGATCAACCACTAGAGTCATTGCATGTGTGTTCTTATTATACTAAAACCAACACTAGAGTCATTGCATGTGTGTTCTTTTCATAAACCACACATGGATCAACCACTAGAGTCATTGCATGTGTGTTATTTCCACAAACCACACATGGATCAACCACTAGAGTCATTGCATGTGTGTTCTTTTCCACAAACCACACATGGATCCACCAGTGGTCATTGCATGTGTGTTCTTTCCACAAACCACACATGGATCAACCACTAGAGTCATTGCATGTGTGTTATTTGCACAAACAAACATGGATCAACCACTAGAGTCATTGAATGTGTGTTCTTATACTAAAACCAACATGGATCCACCAGTGGTCATTGCATGTGTGTTCTTTCCACAAACCACACATGGATCAACCACTAGAGTCATTGCATGTATGTTATTTCCACAAACCACCACTAGAGTCATTGCATGTGTGTTATTTCCACAAACCACACATGGATCAACCACTAGAATCATTTCATGTGTGTTCTTATACTAAAACCAACACTAGAGTCATCGCATGTGTGTTCTTTTCACAAACCACACATCGATCAACCACTAGAGTCATTGCATGTGTGTTATTTCCACAAACAAACATGGATCAACCACTAGAGTCATTGCATGTGTGTTCTTATACTAAAACCAACATGGATCCACCAGTGGACATTGCATGTGTGTTCTTTCCACAAACCACACATGGATCAACCACTAGAGTCATTGCATGTGTGTTATTTCCACAAACCACACATGGATCAACCACTAGAGTCATTGCATGTGTGTTCTTATACTAAAGCCACAAACCAGTACTACAGTCATTGCATGTTTGTTCTTATACTAAAACCACAAATCAGTACTAGAGTCATTGCATGTGTGTTCTTTTCCACAAACCACACATGGATCCACCAGTGGTCATTGCATGCATGTTCTTTCCACAAACAACATATGGATCAGCCAGAGTCATTGCATGTGTGTTCTTTCCACAAACCACACATGGATCAACCACTAGAGTCATTGCATGTTTGTTCTTATACTAAAACCACAAACCAACACTAGAGTCATTGCATGTGTGTTCTTTTCCACAAACCACACGTGGATCCACTAGTCGTCTTATTGCATGTGTGTTATTTCCACAAACCACACATGGATCAACCACTAGAGTCATTGCATGTGTGTTCTTTCCACAAACCACATATGGATAAAACACTAGAGTCATTGCATGTGTGTTCTTATACTAAAACCAACACTAGAGTCATTGCATGTGTGTTCTTATACTAAAACCAACACTAGAGTCATTGCATGTGTGTTCTTTTCACAAAACACACATGGTTCAACCACTAGAGTCATTGCATGTGTGTTATTTCCACAAACAAACATGGATCAACCACTAGAGTCATTGCATGTGTGTTCTTATACTGAAACCAACATGGATCCACCAGTGGTCATTGCATGTGTGTTCTTTCCACAAACCACACATGGATCAACCACAAGAGTCATTGCATGTGTGTTATTTCCACAAACCACACATGGATCAACCACTAGAGTCATTGCATGTGTGTTATTTTCACAAACCACACATGGATCAACCACTAGAGTCATTGCATGTGTGTTCTTATACTAAAACCAACACTAGAGTCATTGCATGTGTGTTCTTTTCACAAACCACACATGGATCAACCACTAGAGTCATTGCATGTGTGTTATTTCCACAAACAAACATGGATCAACCACTAGAGTCATTGCATATATGTTCTTTTCCACAAACCACACATGGATCCACTAGTGGTCATTGCATGTGTGTTCTTTCCATAAACCACATATGGATCAACCAGAGTCATTGCATCTCTGTTCTTTCCACAAACCACACATGGATCAACCACTAGAGTAATTGCATGTTTGTTCTTATACTAAAACCACAAACCAGCACTAGAGTCATTTCATGTGTGTTATTTTCCACAAACCACACATGGATCCACCAGTCGTCTTATTGCATGTGTGTTCTTTCCACAAACCACATATGGAACAACCAGAGTCATTGCATGTGTGTTCTTTCCACAAACCACACATGTGGACCCACTAGAGTCATTGCATGTGTGTTATTTCCATAAACCACACATGGATCAACCACTAGAGTCATTGCATGTGTGTTCTTACACTAAAACCACAAACCAGTACTAGAATCACTGCATGTGTGTGCTTATACTAAAACCACAAACCAGTACTAGAGTCATTGCATGTGTGTTCTTTTCCACAAACCACACATGGATCCACCAGTGGTCATTGCATGTGTGTTCTTTCCACAAACCACATATGGATCAACCAGAGTCATTGCATGTGTGTTCTTTCCACAAACCACACATGGATCAACCACTAGAGTCATTGCATGTTTGTTCTTATACTAAAACCACAAACCAGCACTAGAGTCATTGCATGTGTGTTCTTTTCCACAAACCACACATGGATCCACCAGTGGTAATTGCATGTGTGTTATTTCCACAAACCACACATGGATCAACCACTAGAGTCATTGCATGTGTGTTCTTTCCACAAACCACATATGGATCAACCACTAGAGTCATTGCATGTGTGTTCTTATTATACTAAAACCAACACTAGAGTCATTGCATGTGTGTTCTTTTCATAAACCACACATGGATCAACCACTAGAGTCATTGCATGTGTGTTATTTCCACAAACAAACATGGATCAACCACTAGAGTCATTGCATGTGTGTTCTTTTCCACAAACCACACATGGATCCACCAGTGGTCATTGCATGTGTTTTCTTTCCACAAACCACACATGGATCAACCACTAGAGTCATTGCATGTGTGTTATTTACACAAACCACACATGGATAAACCACTAGATTCATTGCATGTGTGTTCTTTCCACAAACCACATATGGATCAACCAAAGTCATTGCATGTGTGTTCTTTCCACAAACCACACATGGATCAACCACTAGAGTCATTGCATGTGTGTTCTTATACTAAAACCACAAACCAGTACTAGCGTAATTGCATGTGTGTTCTTTTCCACAAACCACACATGGATCCAGTCGTGGTCATTGCATGTGTGTTCTTTCCACAAACCACACATGGATCAACCAGAGTCATTGCATGTGTGTTCTTTCCACAAATCACACATGGATCAACCACTAGAGTCATTGCATGTGTGTTATTTCCACAAACCACACATGGATCAACCACTAGAGTCATTGCATGTGTGTTCTTTTCCACAAACCACACATGGATCCACCAGTCGTAATTGCGTGTGTGTTAATTCCACAAGCCACACATGGATCAACCACTAGAGTCATTGCATCTGTGTTCTTTCTACAAACCACATATGGATCAACCACTAGAGTCATTGCATGTGTGTTCTTATTATACTAAAACCAACACTAGAGTCATTGCATGTGTGTTCTTTTCATAAACCACACATGGATCAACCACTAGAGTCATTGCATGTGTGTTATTTCCACAAACCACACATGGATCAACCACTAGAGTCATTGCATGTGTGTTCTTTTCCACAAACCACACATGGATCCACCAGTGGTCATTGCATGTGTGTTCTTTCCACAAACCACACATGGATCAACCACTAGAGTCATTGCATGTGTGTTATTTCCACAAACCACACATGGATAAACCACTAGAGTCATTGCATGTGTGTTCTTTCCACAAACCACATCTGGATCAACCAGAGTCATTGCATGTGTTTTATTTCCACAAACCACACATGGATCAACCACTAGAGTCATTCCATGTTTGTTCTTATACTAAAACCACAAACCAACACTAGAGTCATTGCATGTGTGTTCTTTTCCACAAACCACATGTGGATCCACTAGTCGTCTTATTGCATGTGTGTTATTTCCACAAACCACACATGGATCAACCACTAGAGTCATTGCATGTGTGTTCTTTCCACAAACCACATATGGATCAAACACTAGAGTCATTGCATGTGTGTTCTTAAACTAAAACCAACACTAGAGTCATTGCATGTGTGTTCTTATACTAAAACCAACACTAGAGTCATTGCATGTGTGTTCTTTTCACAAACCACACATGGATCAACCACTAGAGTCATTGCATGTGTGTTATTTCCACAAACAAACATGGATCAACCACTAGAGTCATTGCATGTGTGTTCTTATACTAAAACCAACATGGATCCACAAGTGGTCATTGCATGTGTGTTCTTTCCATAAACCACACATGGATCAACCACTAGAGTCATTGCATGTGTGTTCTTTTCCACAAACCACACATGGATCAACCACTAGAGTCATTGCATGTGTGTTATTTCCACAAACCACACATGGATCAACCACTAGAGTCATTGCATGTGTGTTCTTATACTAAAACCACAAACCAGTACTACAGTCATTGCATGTTTGTTCTTATACTAAAACCACAAATCAGTACTAGAGTCATTGCATGTGTGTTCTTTTCCACAAACCACACATGGATCCACCAGTGGTCATTGCATGCATGTTCTTTCCACAAACAACATATGGATCAACCAGAGTCATTGCATGTGTGTTCTTTCCACAAACCACACATGGATCAACCATTAGAGTCATTGCATGTTTGTTCTTATACTAAAACCACAAACCAACACTAAAGTCATTGCATGTGTGTTCTTTTCCACAAACCACACGTGGATCCACTAGTCGTCTTATTGCATGTGTGTTATTTCCACAAACCACACATGGATCAACCACTAGAGTCATTGCATGTGTGTTCTTTCCACAAACCACATATGGATCAAACACTAGAGTCATTGCATGTGTGTTCTTATACTAAAACCAACACTAGAGTCATTGCATGTGTGTTCTTATACTAAAACCAAGACTAGAGTCATTGCATGTGTGTTCTTTTCACAAACCACACATGGATCAACCACTAGAGTCATTGCATGTGTGTTATTTCCACAAACAAAAATGGATCAACCACTAGAGTCATTGCATGTGTGTTCTTATACTAAAACCAACATGGATCCACCAGTGGTCATTGCATGTGTGTTCTTTCCACAAACCACACATGGATCAACCACTAGAGTCATTGCATGTGTGTTATTTCCACAAACCACACATGGATCAACCACTAGAGTCATTGCATGTGTGTTATTTCCACAAACCACACATGGATCAACCACTAGAGTCATTTCATGTGTGTTCTTATACTAAAACCAACACTAGAGTCATTGCTTGTGTGTTCTTTTCACAAACCACACATCGATCAACCACTAGAGTCATTGCATGTGTGTTATTTCCACAAACAAACATGGATCAACCACTAGAGTCACTACATGTGTGTTCTTATACTAAAACCAACATGGATCCACCAGTGGACATTGCATGTGTGTTCTTTCCACAAACCACACATAGATCAACCACTAGAGTCATTGCATGTGTGTTATTTCCACAAACCACACATGGATAAACCACTAGAGTCATTGCATGTGTGTTCTTATACTAAAACCACAAACCAGTACTACAGTCATTGCATGTTTGTTCTTATACTAAAACCACAAATCAGTACTAGAGTCATTGCATGTGTGTTCTTTTCCACAAACCACACATGGATCCACCAGTGGTCATTGCATGCATGTTCTTTCCACAAACAACATATGGATCAACCAGAGTCATTGCATGTGTGTTCTTTCCACAAACCACACATGGATCAACAACTAGTCATTGCATGTTTGTTCTTATACTAAAACCACAAACCAACACTAGAGTCATTGCATGTGTGTTCTTTTCCACAAACCACACGTGGATCCACTGGTCGTCTTATTGCATGTGTGTTATTTCCACAAACCACACATGGATCAACCACTAGAGTCATTGCATGTGTGTTCTTTCCACAGACCACATATGGATCAAACACTAGAGTCATTGCATGTGTGTTCTTATACTAAAACCAACACTAGAGTCATTGCATGTTTGTTCTTATACTAAAACCAACACTAGAGTCATTGCATGTGTGTTCTTTTCATAAACCACACATGGATCAACCACTAGAGTCATTGCATGTGTGTTATTTCCACAAACAAACATGGATCAACCACTAGAGTCATTGCATGTGTGTTCTTATACTAAAACCAACATGGATCCACCAGTGGTCATTGCATGTGTGTTCTTTCCACAAACCACACATGGATCAACCACTAGAGTCATTGCATGTGTGTTATTTCCACAAACCACACATGGATCAACCACTAGAGTCATTGCATGTGTGTTATTTCCACAAACCACACATGGATCCACCACTAGAGTCATTGCATGTGTGTTCTTATACTAAAACCACAAACCAGTACTACAATCATTGCATGTTTGTTCTTATACTAAAACCACAAATCAGTACTAGAGTCATTGCATGTGTGTTCTTTTCCACAAACCACACATGGATCCACCAGTGGTCATTGCATGCATGTTCTTTCCACAAACAACATATGGATCAACCAGAGTCATTGCATGTGTGTTCTTTCCACAAACCACACATGGATCAACCATTAGAGTCATTGCATGTTTGTTCTTATACTAAAACCACAAACCAACACTAGAGTCATTGCATGTGTGTTCTTTTCCACAAACCACACGTGGATCCACTAGTCGTCTTATTGCATGTGTGTTATTTCCACAAACCACACATGGATCAACCACTAGAGTCATTGCATGTGTGTTCTTTCCATAAACCACATATGGATCAAACACTAGAGTCATTGCATGTGTGTTCTTATACTAAAATCAACACTAGAGTCATTGCATGTGTGTTCTTATACTAAAACCAACACTAGAGTCATTGCATGTGTGTTCTTTTCACAAACCACACATGGATCAACCACTAGAGTCATTGCATGTGTGTTATTTCCACAAACAAACATGGATCAACCACTAGAGTCATTGCATGTGTGTTCTTATACTAAAACCAACATGGATCCACCAGTGGTCATTGCATGTGTGTTCTTTCCACAAACCACACATGGATCAATCACTAGAGTCATTGCATGTGTGTTATTTCCACAAACCACACATGGATCAACCACTAGAGTCATTGCATGTGTGTTATTTCCACAAACCACACATGGATCAACCACTAGAGTCATTTCATGTGTGTTCTTATACTAAAAAAAACACTAGAGTCATTTCTTGTGTGTTCTTTTCACAAACCACACATCGATCAACCACTAGAGTCATTGCATGTGTGTTATTTCCACAAACAAACATGGATCAACCACTAGAGTCACTGCATGTGTGTTCTTATACTAAAACCAACATGGATCCACCAGTGGACATTGCATGTGTGTTCTTTCCACAAACCACACATAAATCAACCACTAGAGTCATTACATGTGTGTTATTTCCACAAACCAGACATGGATCAACCACTAGAGTCATTGCATGTGTGTTCTTATACTAAAACCACAAACCAGTACTACAGTCATTGCATGTTTGTTCTTATACTAAAACCACAAATTAGTACTAGAGTCATTGCATGTGTGTTCTTTTCCACAAACCACACATGGATCCACCAGTGGTCATTGCATGCATGTTCTTTCCACAAACAACATATGGATCAACCAGAGTCATTGCATGTGTGTTCTTTCCACAAACCACACATGGATCAACAACTAGTCATTGCATGTTTGTTCTTATACTAAAACCACAAACCAACACTAGAGTCATTGCATGTGTGTTCTTTTCCACAAACCACACGTGGATCCACTAGTCGTCTTATTGCATGTGTGTTATTTCCACAAACCACACATGGATCAACCACTAGAGTCATTGCATGTGTGTTCTTTTCACAGACCACATATGGATCAAACACTAGAGTCATTGCATGTGTGTTCTTATACTAAAACCAACACTAGAGTCATTGCATGTTTGTTCTTATACTAAAACCAACACTAGAGTCATTGCATGTGTGTTCTTTTCACAAACCACACATGGATCAACCACTAGAGTCATTGCATGTGTGTTATTTCAACAAACAAACATGGATCAACCACTAGAGTCATTGCATGTGTGTTCTTATACTAAAACCAACATGGATCCACCAGTGGTCATTGCATGTGTGTTCTTTCCATAAACTACACATGGATCAACCACTAGAGTCATTGCATGTGTGTTATTTCCACAAACCACACATGGATCAACCACTAGAGTCATTGCATGTGTGTTATTTCCACAAACCACACATGGATCAACCACTAGAGTCATTGCATGTGTGTTCTTATACTAAAACCAACACTAGAGTCATTGCATGTGTGTTCTTTTCACAAACCACACGTGGATCAACCACTAGAGTCATTGCATGTGTGTTATTTCCACAAACAAACATGGATCAACCACTAGAGTCATTGCATGTGTGTTCTTATACTAAAACCACAAACCAGTACTACAGTCATTGCATGTTTGTTCTTATACTAAAACCACAAATTAGTACTAGAGTCATTGCATGTGTGTTCTTTTCCACAAACCACACATGGATCCACCAGTGGTCATTGCATGCATGTTCTTTCCACAAACAACATATGGATCAACCAGAGTCATTGCATGTGTGTTCTTTCCACAAACCACACATGGATCAACAACTAGTCATTGCATGTTTGTTCTTATACTAAAACCACAAACCAACACTAGAGTCATTGCATGTGTGTTCTTTTCCACAAACCACACGTGGATCCACTAGTCGTCTTATTGCATGTGTGTTATTTCCACAAACCACACATGGATCAACCACTAGAGTCATTGCATGTGTGTTCTTTTCACAGACCACATATGGATCAAACACTAGAGTCATTGCATGTGTGTTCTTATACTAAAACCAACACTAGAGTCATTGCATGTTTGTTCTTATACTAAAACCAACACTAGAGTCATTGCATGTGTGTTCTTTTCACAAACCACACATGGATCAACCACTAGAGTCATTGCATGTGTGTTATTTCAACAAACAAACATGGATCAACCACTAGAGTCATTGCATGTGTGTTCTTATACTAAAACCAACATGGATCCACCAGTGGTCATTGCATGTGTGTTCTTTCCATAAACTACACATGGATCAACCACTAGAGTCATTGCATGTGTGTTATTTCCACAAACCACACATGGATCAACCACTAGAGTCATTGCATGTGTGTTATTTCCACAAACCACACATGGATCAACCACTAGAGTCATTGCATGTGTGTTCTTATACTAAAACCAACACTAGAGTCATTGCATGTGTGTTCTTTTCACAAACCACACGTGGATCAACCACTAGAGTCATTGCATGTGTGTTATTTCCACAAACAAACATGGATCAACCACTAGAGTCATTGCATATGTGTTATTTTCCACAAACCACACATGGATCCACTAGTGGTCATTGCATGTGTGTTCTTTCCACAAACCACATATGGATCAACCAGAGTCATTGCATTCTGTTCTTTCCACAAACCACACATGGATCAACCACTAGAGTAATTTCATGTTTGTTCTTATACTAAAACCACAAACCAGCACTAGAGTCATTGCATGTGTGTTATTTTCCACAAACCACACATGGATCCACCAGTCGTCTTATTGCATGTGTGTTCTGTCCACAAACCACATATGGAACAACCAGAGTCATTGCATGTGTGTTCTTTCCACAAACCACACATGTGGACCCACTAGAGTCATTGCATGTGTGTTATTTCCATAAACTACACATGGATCAACCACTAGAGTCATTGCATGTGTGTTCTTATACTAAAACCACAAACCAGTACTAGAGTCACTACATGTGTGTGCTTATACTAAAACCACAAACTAGTACTAGAGTCATTGCATGTATGTTCTTTTCCACAAACCACACATTGATCCACCAGTGGTCATTGCATGTGTGTTCTTTCCACAAACCACATATGGATCAACCAGAGTCATTGCATGTGTGTTCTTTCCACAAACCACACATGGATCAACCACTAGAGTAATTGCATGTTTGTTCTTATACTAAAACCACAAACCAGCACTAGAGTCATTGCATGTGTGTTCTTTTCCACAAACCACACATGGATCCACCAGTGGTAATTGCATGTGTGTTATTTCCACAAACCACACATGGATAAACCACTAGAGTCATTGCATGTGTGTTCTTTCCAGAAACCACATATGGATCCATCAGAGTCATTGCATGTGTGTTCTTTCCATAAACCACACATGGATCAACCAGTAGAGTCATTGCATGTGTGTTCTTATACTAAAACCACAAACCAGTACTAGAGTAATTGCATGTGTGTTCTTTTCCACAAACCACACATGGATCCACTAGTGGTCATTGCATGTGTGTTCTTTCCACAAACCACACATGGATCAACCAGAGTCATTGCATGTGTGTTCTTTCCACAAACCACACATGGATCAACCACTAGAGTCATTGCATGTGTGTTCTTTTCCACAAAAACCACAAACCAGTACTAGAGTCATTGCATGTGTGTTCTTACACTAAAACCAACATGGATCCACCAGTGGTCATTGCATGTGTGTTCTTTCCACAAACCACACATGGATCAACCACTATAGTCATTGCATGTTTGTTCTTATACTAAAACCACAAACCGGCACTAGATTCATTGCATGTGTGTTCTTTTCCACAAACCACATATGGGTCAACCAGAGTCATTGCATGTGTGTTCTTTCCACAAACCACACATGTGGACCCACCAGTGGTCATTGCATGTGTGTTATTCCCACAAACCACACATGGATCAACCACTAGAGTCATTGCATGTGTGTTCTTTCCACAAACCACATATGGATCAACCACTAGAGTCATTGCATGTGTGTTCTTATACTAAAACCAACACTAGAGTCATTGCATGTGTGTTCTTTTCACAAACCACACATCGATCAACCACTAGAGTCATTGCATGTGTGTATTTCCACAAACAAACATGGATCAACCACTAGATCCATTGCATGTGTGTTCTTATACTAAAACCAACATGGATCCACCAGTGGACATTGCATGCGTGTTCTTTCCACAAACCACACATGGATCAACCACTAGAGTCATTGCATGTGTGTTATTTCCACAAACCACACATGGATCAACCACTAGAGTCATTGCATGTGTGTTCTTATACTAAAACCACAAACCAGTACTACAGTCATTGCATGTTTGTTCTTATACTAAAACCACAAATCAGTACTAGAGTCATTGCATGTGTGTTCTTTTCCACAAACCACACATGGATCCACCAGTGGTCATTGCATGCATGTTCTTTCCACAAACAACATATGGATCAACCAGAGTCATTGCATGTGTGTTCTTTCCACAAACCACACATGGATCAACCATTAGAGTCATTGCATGTTTGTTCTTATACTAAAACCACAAACCAACACTAGAGTCATTGCATGTCTGTTCTTTTCCACAAACCACACGTGGATCCACTAGTCGTCTTATTGCATGTGTGTTATTTCCACAAACCACACATGGATCAACCACTAGAGTCATTGCATGTGTGTTCTTTCCACTAACCACATATAGATCAAACACTAGAGTCATTGCATGTGTGTTATTATACTAAAACCAACACTAGAGTCATTGCATGTGTGTTCTTATACTAAAACCAACACTAGAGTCATTGCATGTGTGTTCTTTCCACAGACCACATATGGATCAACCAGAGTCATTGCATGTGTGTTATTTCCACAAACCACACATGGATCAACCACTAGAGTCATTGCATGCTTGTTCTTATACTAAAACCACAAACCAGCACTAGAGTCATTGCATGTGTGTTCTGTTCCACTAACCACACATGGATCCACCAGTGGCAATTGCATGTGTGTTATTTCCACAAACCACACATGGATCAACCACTAGAGTCATTGCATGTGTGTTCTTTCCACAAACCACATATGGATCAACCACTAGAGTCATTGCATGTGTGTTCTTATTATACTAAAACCAACACTAGAGTCATTGCATGTGTGTTCTTTTCATAAACCACACATGGATCAACCACTAGAGTCATTGCATGTGTGTTATTTCCACAAACAAACATGGATCAACCACTAGAGTCATTGCATGTGTGTTCTTTTCCACAAACCACACATGGATCCACCAGTGGTCATTGCATGTGTGTTCTTTCCACAAACCACACATGGATCAACCACTAGAGTCATTGCATGTGTGTTCTTTCCACAAACCACATATGGATCAACCTGAGTCATTGCATGTGTGTTCTTTCCACAAACCACACATGGATCAACCACTAGAGTCATTGGATGTGTGTTCTTATACTAAAACCACAAACCAGTACTAGAGTAATTGCATGTGTGTTCTTTTCCACAAACCACACATGGATCCACTAGTGGTCATTGCATGTGTGTTCTTTCCACAAACCACACATGGATCAACCAGAGTCATTGCATGTGTGTTGTTTCCACAAACCACACATGGATCAACCACTAGAGTCATTGCATGTGAGTTATTTCCACAAACCACACATGGATCAACCACTAGAGTCATTGCATGTGTGTTCTTTTCCACAAACCACACATGGATCCACCAGTGGTAATTGCATGTGTGTTATTTCCACAAACCACACATGGATCAACCACTAGAGTCATTGCATGTGTGTTCTTTCCACAAACCACATATGGATCAACCACTAGAGTCATTGCATGTGTGTTCTTATTATACTAAAACCAACACTAGAGTCATTGCATGTGTGTTCTTTTCATAAACCACACATGGATCAACCACTAGAGTCATTGCATGTGTGTTATTTCCACAAACAAACATGGATCAACCACTAGAGTCATTGCATGTGTGTTCTTTTCCACAAACCACACATGGATCCACCAGTGGTCATTGCATGCGTGTTCTTTCCACAAACCACACATGGATCAACCACTAGAGTCATAGCATGTGTGTTATTTCCACAAACCACACATGGATAAACCACTAGAGTCATTGCATGTGTGTTCTTTCCACAAACCACACATGGATCAACCACTAGAGTCATTGCATGTGTGTTATTTCCAGAAACCACACATGGATCAACCACTAGAGTCATTGCATGTGTGTTCTTATAATAAAACCACAAACCAGTACTACAGTCATTGCATGTTTGTTCTTATACTAAAACCACAAATCAGTACTAGAGTCATTGCATGTGTGTTCTTTTCCACAAACCACACATGGATCCACCAGTGGTCATGGCATGCATGTTCTTTCCACAAACAACATATGGATCAACCAGAGTCATTGCATGTGTGTTCTTTCCTCAAACCACACATGGATCAACCACTAGAGTCATTGCATGTTTGTTCTTATACTAAAACCACAAACCAACACTAGAGTCATTGCATGTGTGTTCTTTTCCACAAACCACACGTGGATCCACTAGTCGTCTTATTGCATGTGTGTTATTTCCATAAACCACACATGGATCAACCACTAGAGTCATTGCATGTGTGTTCTTTCCACAAACCATATATGGATCAAACACTAGAGTCATTGCATGTGTGTTCTTATACTAAAACCAACACTAGAGTCATTGCATGTGTGTTCTTATACTAAAACCAACACTAGAGTCATTGCATGTGTGTTCTTTTCACAAACCACACATGGATCAACCACTAGAGTCATTGCATGTGTGTTATTTCCACAAACAAACATGGATCAACCACTAGAGTCATTGCATGTGTGTTCTTATACTAAAACCAACATGGATCTACCAGTGGTCATTGCATGTGTGTTCTTTCCACAAACCACACATGGATCAACCACTAGAGTCATTGCATGTGTGTTATTTCCACAAACCACACATGGATCAACCA
The DNA here is from genome assembly GCA_916181665.1 of Avena sativa. Taxonomy (NCBI): domain Eukaryota; kingdom Viridiplantae; phylum Streptophyta; class Magnoliopsida; order Poales; family Poaceae; genus Avena; species Avena sativa. Next base: position 261,423,743 of record OV702291.1, read on the forward strand.
CTATGGTCATTGCATGTGTGTTATTTCCACAAACCACACATGGATCAACCACTAGATTCATTTCATGTGTGTTCTTATACTAAAACCAACACTAGAATCATTGCATGTGTGTTCTTTTCACAAACCACACATCGATCAAACACTAGAGTCATTGCATGTGTGTTATTTCCACAAACAAACATGGATCAACCACTAGAGTCATTGCATGTGTGTTCTTTCCACAAACCACACATGGATCAACCACTAGAGTCATTGCATGTGTGTTATTTCCACAAACCACACATGGATCAACCACTAGAGTCATTGCATGTGTGTTCTTATACTAAAACCACAAACCAGTACTACAGTCATTGCATGTTTGTTCTTATACTAAAACTACAAATCAGTACTAGATTCATTGCATGTGTGTTCTTTTCCACAAACCACACATGGATCCACCAGTGGTCATTGCATGCATGTTCTTTCCACAAACAACATATGGATCAACCAGAGTCATTGCATGTGTGTTCTTTCCACAAACCACACATGGATCAACCACTAGAGTCATTGCATGTTTGTTCTTATACTAAAACCACAAACCAACACTAGATTCATTGCACGTGTGTTCTTTTCCACAAACCACACGTGGATCCACTAGTCGTCTTATTGCATGTGTGCTATTTCCACAAACCACACATGGATCAACCACTAGAGTCATTGCATGTGTGTTCTTTCCACAAACCACATATGGATCAAACACTAGAGTCATTGCATGTGTGTTCTTATACTAAAACCAACATTAGAGTCATTGCATGTGTGTTCTTATACTAAAACCAACACTAGAGTCATTGCATGTGTGTTCTTTTCACAAACCACACATGGATCAACCACTAGAGTCATTGCATGTGTGTTATTTCCACAAACAAACATGGATCAACCACTAGAGTCATTGCATGTGTGTTCTTATACTAAAACCAACATGGATCCACCAGTGGTCATTGCATGTGTGTTCTTTCCACAAACCACACATGGATCAACCACTAGAGTCATTGCATGTATGTTATTTCCACAAACCACACATGGATCCACCACTAGAGTCATTGCATGTATGTTCTTTCCACAAACCACACATGGATCAACCACTAGAGTCATTTCATGTGTGTTCTTATACTAAAACCAACACTAGAGTCATTGCATGTGTGTTCTTTCCACAAACCACACATGGATCAACCACTAGAGTCATTGCATGTGTGTTATTTCCACAAACCACACATGGATCAACCACTAGAGTCATTGCATGTGTGTTCTTATACTAAAACCACAAACCAGTACTACAGTCATTGCATGTTTGTTCTTATACTAAAACCACAAATCAGTACTAGATTCATTGCATGTGTGTTCTTTTCCACAAACCACGCATGGATCCACCAGTGGTCATTGCATGCATGTTCTTTCCACAAACAACATATGGATCAACCAGAGTCATTGCATGTGTGTTCTTTCCACAAACCACACATGGATCAACCACTAGAGTCATTGCATGTTTGTTCTTATACTAAAACCACAAACCAACACTAGATTCATTGCACGTGTGTTCTTTTCCACAAACCACACGTGGATCCACTAGTCGTCTTATTGCATGTGTGCTATTTCCACAAACCACACATGGATCAACCACTAGAGTCATTGCATGTGTGTTCTTTCCACAAACCACATATGGATCAAACACTAGAGTCATTGCATGTGTGTTCTTATACTAAAACCAACACTAGAGTCATTGCATGTGTGTTCTTATACTAAAACCAACACTAGAGTCATTGCATGTGTGTTCTTTTCACAAACCACACATGGATCAACCACTAGAGTCATTGCATGTGTGTTATTTCCACAAACAAACATGGATCAACCACTAGAGTCATTGCATGTGTGTTCTTATACTAAAACCAACATGGATCCACCAGTGGTCATTGCATGTGTGTTCTTTCCACAAACCACACATGGATCAACCACTAGAGTCATTGCATGTATGTTATTTCCACAAACCACACATGGATCCACCACTAGAGTCATTGCATGTATGTTATTGATCAACCACTAGAGTCATTTCATGTGTGTTCTTATACTAAAACCAACACTAGAGTCATTGCATGTGTGTTCTTTCCACAAACCACACATGGATCAACCACTAGAGTCATTGCATGTGTGTTATTTCCACAAACCACACATGGATCAACCACTAGAGTCATTGCATGTGTGTTCTTATACTAAAACCAAAAACCAGTACTACAGTCATTGCATGTTTGTTCTTATACTAAAACCACAAATCAGTGCTAGATTCATTGCATGTGTGTTCTTTTCCACAAACCACACATGGATCCACCAGTGGTCATTGCATGCATGTTCATTCCACAAACAACATATGGATCAACCAGAGTCATTGCATGTGTGTTCTTTCCACAAACCACACATGGATCAACCACTAGAGTCATTGCATGTTTGTTCTTATACTAAAACCACAAACCAACACTAGATTCATTGCACGTGTGTTCTTTTCCACAAACCACACGTGGATCCACTAGTCGTCTTATTGCATGTGTGCTATTTCCACAAACCACACATGGATCAACCACTAGAGTCATTGCATGTGTGTTCTTTCCACAAACCACATATGGATCAAACACTAGAGTCATTGCATGTGTGTTCTTATACTAAAACCAACACTAGAGTCATTGCATGTGTGTTCTTATACTAAAACCAACACTAGAGTCATTGCATGTGTGTTCTTTTCACAAACCACACATGGATCAACCACTAGAGTCATTGCATGTGTGTTATTTCCACAAACAAACATGGATCAACCACTAGAGTCATTGCATGTGTGTTCTTATACTAAAACCAACATGGATCCACCAGTGGTCATTGCATGTGTGTTCTTTCCACAAACCACACATGGATCAACCACTAGAGTCATTGCATGTATGTTATTTCCACAAACCACACATGGATCCACCACTAGAGTCATTGCATGTATGTTATTTCCACAAATCACACATGGATCAACCACTAGAGTCATTTCATGTGTGTTCTTATACTAAAACCAACACTAGAGTCATTGCATGTGTGTTCTTTTCACAAACCACACATCGATCAACCACTAGAGTCATTGCATGTGTGTTATTTCCACAAACAAACATGGATCAACCACTAGAGTCATTGCATGTGTGTTCTTATACTAAAACCAACATGGATCCACCAGTAGACATTGCATGTGTGTTCTTTCCACAAACCACACATGGATCAACCACTAGAGTCATTGCATGTGTGTTATTTCCACAAACCACACATGGATCAACCACTAGAGTCATTGCATGTGTGTTCTTGTACTAAAGCCACAAACCAGTACTACAGTCATTGCATGTTTGTTCTTATACTAAAACCACAAATCAGTACTAGAGTCATTGCATGTGTGTTCTTTTCCACAAACCACACATGGATCCACCAGTGGTCATTGCATGCATGTTCTTTCCACAAACAACATATGGATCAACCAGAGTCATTGCATGTGTGTTCTTTCCACAAACCACACATGGATCAACCACTAGAGTCATTGCATGTTTGTTCTTATACTAAAACCACAAACCAACACTAGAGTCATTGCATGTGTGTTCTTTTCCACAAACCACACGTGGATCCACTAGTCGTCTTATTGCATGTGTGTTATTTCCACAAACCACACATGGATCAACCACTAGAGTCATTGCATGTGTGTTCTTTCCACAAACCACATATGGATAAAACACTAGAGTCATTGCATGTGTGTTCTTATACTAAAACCAACACTAGAGTCATTGCATGTGTGTTCTTATACTAAAACCAACACTAGAGTCATTGCATGTGTGTTCTTTTCACAAAACAAACATGGATCATCCACTAGAGTCATTGCATGTGTGTTATTTCCACAAACAAACATGGATCAACCACTAGAGTCATTGCATGTGTGTTCTTATACTAAAACCAACATGGATCCACCAGTGGTCATTGCATGTGTGTTCTTTCCACAAACCACACATGGATCAACCACTAGAGTCATTGCATGTGTGTTATTTCCACAAACCACACATGGATCAACCACTAGAGTCATTGCATGTGTGTTATTTTCACAAACCACACATGGATCAACCACTAGAGTCATTGCATGTGTGTTCTTATACTAAAACCAACACTAGAGTCATTGCATGTGTGTTCTTTTCACAAACCACACATGGATCAACCACTAGAGTCATTGCATGTGTGTTATTTCCACAAACAAACATGGATCAACCACTAGAGTCATTTCATATATGTTCTTTTCCACAAACCACACATGGATCCACTAGTGGTCATTGCATGTGTGTTCTTTCCACAAACCACATATGGATCAACCAGAGTCATTGCATGTCTGTTCTTTCCACAAACCACACATGGATCAACCACTAGAGTAATTGCATGTTTGTTCTTATACTAAAACCACAAACCAGCACTAGAGTCATTGCATGTGTGTTATTTTCCACAAACCACACATGGATCCACCAGTCGTCTTATTGCATGTGTGTTCTTTCCACAAAACCACATATGGAACAACCAGAGTCATTGCATGTGTGTTCTTTCCACAAACCACACATGTGGACCCACTAGAGTCATTGCATGTGTGTTATTTCCATAAACCACACACGGATCAACCACTAGAGTCATTGCATGTGTGTTCTTACACTAAAACCACAAACCAGTACTAGAATCACTGCATGTGTGTGCTTATACTAAAACCACAAACCAGTACTAGAGTCATTGCATGTGTGTTCTTTTCCACAAACCACACATGGATCCACCAGTGGTCATTGCATGTGTGTTCTTTCCACAAACCACATATGGATCAACCAGAGTCATTGCATTTGTGTTCTTTCCACAAACCACACATGGATCAACCACTAGAGTCATTGCATGTTTGTTCTTATACTAAAACCACAAACCAGCACTAGAGTCATTGCATGTGTGTTCTTTTCCACAAACCACACATGGATCCACCAGTGGTAATTGCATGTGTGTTATTTCCACAAACCACACATGGATCAACCACTAGAGTCATTGCATGTGTGTTCTTTCCACAAACCACACATGGATCAACCACTAGAGTCATTGCATGTGTGTTATTTCCACAAACCACACATGGATCAACCACTAGAGTCATTGCATGTGTGTTCTTATACTAAAACCACAAACTAGTACTACAGTCATTGCATGTTTGTTCTTATACTAAAACCACAAATCAGTACTAGAGTCATTGCATGTGTGTTCTTTTCCACAAACCACACATGGATCCACCAGTGGTCATTGCATGCATGTTCTTTCCACAAACAACATATGGATCAACCAGAGTCATTGCATGTGTGTTCTTTCCACAAACCACACATGGATCAACCACTAGAGTCATTGCATGTGTGTTATTTCCACAAACCACACATGGATCAACCACTAGAGTCATTGCATGTGTGTTCTTATACTAAAACCAACACTAGAGTCATTGCATGTGTGTTCTTTTCACAAACCACACATGGATCAACCACTAGAGTCATTGCATGTGTGTTATTTCCACAAACAAACATGGATCAACCACTAGAGTCATTGCATATGTGTTCTTTTCCACAAACCACACATGGATCCACTAGTGGTCATTGCATGTGTGTTCTTTCCACAAACCACATATGGATCAACCAGAGTCATTGCATGTCTGTTCTTTCCACAAACCACACATGGATCAACCACTAGAGTAATTGCATGTTTGTTCTTATACTAAAACCACAAACCAGCACTAGAGTCATTGCATGTGTGTTATTTTCCACAAACCACACATGGATCCACCAGTCGTCTTATTGCATGTGTGTTCTTTCCACAAACCACATATGGATCAACCACTAGTCATTGCATGTGTGTTCTTTCCACAAACCACACATGGATCAACCACTAGAGTCATTGCATGTTTGTTCTTATACTAAAACCACAAACCAGCACTAGAGTCATTGCATGTGTGTTATTTTCCACAAACCACACATGGATCCACCAGTCGTCTTATTGCATGTGTGTTCTTTCCACAAACCACATATGGAACAACCAGAGTCATTGCATGTGTGTTCTTTCCACAAACCACACATGTGGACCCACTAGAGTCATTGCATGTGTGTTATTTCCATAAACCACACATGGATCAACCACTAGAGTCATTGCATGTGTGTTCTTACACTAAAACCACAAACCAGTACTAGAATCACTTCATGTGTGTGCTTATACTAAAACCACAAACCAGTAGTAGAGTCATTGCATGTGTGTTCTTTTCCACAAACCACACATGGATCCACCAGTGGTCATTGCATGTGTGTTCTTTCCACAAACCACATATGGATCAACCAGCGTCATTGCATATGTGTTCTTTCCACAAACCACACATGGATCAACCACTACAGTCATTGCATGTTTGTTCTTATACTAAAACCACAAACCAGCACTAGAGTCATTGCATGTGTGTTCTTTTCCACAAACCACACATGGATCCACCAGTGGTAATTGCATGTGTGTTATTTCCACAAACCACACATGCATCAACCACTAGAGTCATTGCATGTGTTTTCTTTCCACAAACCACATATGGATCAACCACTAGAGTCATTGCATGTGTGTTCTTATTATACTAAAACCAACACTAGAGTCATTGCATGTGTGTTCTTTTCATAAACAACACATGGATCAACCACTAGAGTCATTGCATGTGTGTTATTTCCACAAACAAACATGCATCAACCACTAGAGTCATTGCATGTGTGTTCTTTTCCACAAACCACACATGGATCCACCAGTGGTCATTGCATGTGTGTTCTTTCCACAAACCACACATGGATCAACCACTAGAGTCATTGCATGTGTGTTATTTCCACAAACCACACATGGATAAACCACTAGAGTCATTGCATGTGTGTTCTTTCCACAAACCACATATGGATCAACCAGAGTCATTGCATGTGTGTTCTTTCCACAAACCACACATGGATCAACCACTAGAGTCATTGCATGTGTGTTCTTATACTAAAACCACAAACCAGTACTAGAGTAATTGCATGTGTGTTCTTTTCCACAAACCACACATGGATCCACTAGTGGTCATTGCATGTGTGTTCTTTCCACAAACCACACATGGATCAACCAGAGTCATTGCATGTGTGTTCTTTCCACAAACCACACATGGATCAACCACTAGAGTCATTGCATGTGTGTTATTTCCACAAACAACACATGGATCAACCACTAGAGTCATTGCGTGTGTGTTCTTTTCCACAAACCACACATGGATCCACCAGTGGTAATTGCATGTGTTTTATTTCCACAAACCACACATGGATCAACCACTAGAGTCATTGCATGTGTGTTATTTCCACAAACCACACATGGATCAACCACTAGAGTCATTGCATGTGTGTTCTTTCCACAAACCACACATGGATCAACCACTAGAGTCATTGCATGTGTGTTCTTTTCACAAACCACACATGGATCAACCACTAGAGTCATTGCATGTGTGTTATTTCCACAAACAAACATGGATCAACCACTAGAGTCATTGCATGTGTGTTCTTTTCCACAAACCACACATGGATCCACTAGTGGTCATTGCATGTGTGTTCTTTCCACAAACCACATATGGATCAACCACTAGAGTCATTGCATGTGTGTTCTTATTATACTAAAACCAACACTAGAGTCATTGCATGTGTGTTCTTTTCACAAACCACACATGGATCAACCACTAGAGTCATTGCATGTGTGTTATTTCCACAAACAAACATGGATCAACCACTAGAGTCATTGCATATATGTTCTTTTCCACAAACCACACATGGATCCACTAGTGGTCGTTGCATGTGTGTTCTTTCCACAAACCACATATGGATCAACCAGAGTCATTGCATGTCTGTTCTTTCCACAAACCACACATGGATCAACCACTAGAGTAATTGCATGTTTGTTCTTATACTAAAACCACAAACCAGCACTAGAGTCATTGCATGTGTGTTATTTTCCACAAACCACACATGGATCCACCAGTCGTCTTATTGCATGTGTGTTCTTTCCACAAAACCACATATGGAACAACCAGAGTCATTGCATGTGTGTTCTTTCCACAAACCACACATGTGGACCCACTAGAGTCATTGCATGTGTGTTATTTCCATAAACCACACATGGATCAACCACTAGAGTCATTGCATGTGTGTTCTTACACTAAAACCACAAACCAGTACTAGAATCACTGCATGTGTGTGCTTATACTAAAACCACAAACCAGTACTAGAGTCATTGCATGTGTGTTCTTTTCCACAAACCACACATGGATCCACCAGTGGTCATTGCATGTGTGTTCTTTCCACAAACCACATATGGATCAACCAGAGTCATTGCATTTGTGTTCTTTCCACAAACCACACATGGATCAACCACTAGAGTCATTGCATGTTTGTTCTTATACTAAAACCACAAACCAGCACTAGAGTCATTGCATGTGTGTTCTTTTCCACAAACCACACATGGATCCACCAGTGGTAATTGCATGTGTGTTATTTCCACAAACCACACATGGATCAACCACTAGAGTCATTGCATGTTTGTTCTTTCCACAAACCACATATGGATCAACCACTAGAGTCATTGCATCTGTGTTCTTATTATACTAAAACCAACACTAGAGTCATTGCATGTGTGTTCTTTTCATAAACCACACATGGATCAACCACTAGAGTCATTGCATGTGTGTTATTTCCACAAACAAACATGGATCAACCACTAGAGTCATTGCATGTGTGTTCTTTTCCACAAACCACACATGGATCCACCAGTGGTCATTGCATGTGTGTTCTTTCCACAAACCACACATGGATCAACCACTAGAGTCATTGCATGTGTGTTATTTACACAAACCACACATGGATAAACCACTAGATTCATTGCATGGTGTTCTTTCCACAAACCACATATGGATCAACCAAAGTCATTGCATGTGTGTTCTTTCCACAAACCACACATGGATCAACCACTAGAGTCATTGCATGTGTGTTCTTATACTAAAACCACAAACCAGTACTAGAGTAATTGCATGTGTGTTCTTTTCCACAAACCACACATGGATCCAGTAGTGGTCATTGCATGTGTGTTCTTTCCACAAACCACACATGGATCAATCAGAGTCATTGCATGTGTGTTCTTTCCACAAACCACACATGGATCAACCACTAGAGTCATTGCATGTGTGTTATTTCCACAAACCACACATGGATCAACCACTAGAGTCATTGCATGTGTGTTCTTTTCCACAAACCACACATGGATCCACCAGTGGTAATTGCATGTGTGTTATTTCCACAAACCACACATGGATCAACCACTAGAGTCATTACATGTGTGTTCTGTCCACAAACCACATATGGATCAACCACTAGAGTCATTGCATGTGTGTGCTTATTATACTAAAACCAACACTAGAGTCATTGCATGTATGTTCTTTTCATAGACCACACATGGATCAACCACTAGAGTCATTGCATGTGTGTTATTTCCACAAACAAACATGGATCAACCACTAGAGTCATTGCATGTGTGTTCTTTTCCACAAACCACGCATGGATCCACCAGTGGTCATTGCATGTGTGTTCTTTCCACAAACCACACATGGATCAACCACTAGAGTCATTGCATGTGTGTTATTTCCACAAACCACACATGGATAAACCACTAGAGTCATTGCATGTGTGTTCTTTCCACAAACCACATATGGATGAACCAGAGTCATTGCATGTGTGTTCTTTCCACAAACCACACATGTGGACCCACAAGTGGTCATTGCGTGTGTGTTATTCCCACAAACCACACATGTATCAACCACTAGAGTCATTGCATGTGTGTTCTTTCCACAAACCATATATGGATGAACCACTAGAGTCATTGCATGTCTGTTCTTATACTAAAACCAACACTAGAGTCATTGCATGTGTGTTCTTTTCACAAACCACACATGGATCAACCACTAGATTCATTGCATGTGTGTTATTTCCACAAACAAACATGGATCAACCACTAGAGTCATTGCATGTGTGTTCTTATACTAAAACCAACATGGAGACACCAGTGGTCATTGCATGTGTGTTCTTTCCACAAACCACACATGGATCAACCACTAGAGTCATTGCATGTGTTTTATTTCCACAAACCACACATGGATCAACCACTAGAGTCATTGCATGTGTGTTCTTATACTAAAACCAACACTAGAGTCATTGCATGTGTGTTCTTTTCACAAACCACACATGGATCAACCACTAGAGTCATTGCATGTGTGTTATTTCCACAAACAAACATGGATCAACCACTAGAGTCATTGCATGTGTGTTCTTTTCCACAAACCACACATGGATCCACTAGTGGTCATTGCATGTGTGTTCTTTCCACAAACCACATATGGATCAACCAGAGTCATTGCATGTCTGTTCTTTCCACAAACCACACATGGATCAACCACTAGAGTAATTGCATGTTTGTTCTTATACTAAAACCACAAACCATCACTAGAGTCATTGCATGTGTGTTATTTTCCACAAACCACACATGGATCCACCAGTCGTCTTATTGCATGTGTGTTCTTTCCACAAACCACATATGGAACAACCAGAGTCATTGCATGTCTATTATTTCCACAAACCACACATGTGGACCCACTAGAGTCATTGCATGTGTGTTATTTCCGTAAACCACACATGGATCAACCACTAGAGTCATTGCATGTGTGTTCTTATACTAAAACCACAAACCAGTACTAGAGTCATTGCATGTGTGTGCTTATACTAAAACCACAAACCAGTACTAGAGTCATTGCATGTGTGTTCTTTTCCACAAACCACACATGGATGCACCAGTGGTCATTGCATGTGTGTTCTTTCCACAAACCACATATGGATCAACCAGAGTCATTGCATGTGTGTTGTTTCCACAAACCACACATGGATCAACCACTAGAGTCATTGCATGTTTGTTCTTATACTAAAACCACAAACCAGCACTAGAGTCATTGCATGTGTGTTCTTTTCCACAAACCACACATGGATCCACCAGTGGTAATTGCATGTGTGTTATTTCCAGAAACCACACATGGATCAACCACTAGAGTCATTGCATGTGTGTTCTTTCCACAAACCACATATGGATCAACCACTAGAGTCATTGCATGTGTGTTCTTATTATACTAAAACCAACACTAGACTCATTGCATGTGAGTTCTTTTCATAAACCACACATGGATCAACCACTAGAGTCATTGCATGTGTGTTATTTCCACAAACAAACATGGATCAACCACTAGAGTCATTGCATGTGTGTTCTTTTACACAAACCACACATGGATCCACCAGTGGTCATTGCATGTGTGTTCTTTCCACAAATCACACATAGATCAACCACTAGAGTCATTGCATGTGTGTTATTTCCACAAACCACACATGGTTAAACCACTAGAGTCATTGCATGTGTGTTCTTTCCACAAACCACATATGGATCAACCAGAGTCATTGCATGTGTGTTCTTTCCACAAACCACACATGGATCAACCACTAGAGTCATTGCATGTGTGTTCTTATACTAAAACCAACACTGGAGTCATTGCATGTGTGTTCTTTTCACAAACCACACCTGGATCAACCACTAGAGTCATTGCATGTGTGTTATTTCCACAAACAAACATGGATCAACCACTAGAGTCATTGCATGTGTGTTCTTTTACACAAACCACACATGGATCCACCAGTGGTCATTGCATGTGTGTTCTTTCCACAAATCACACATAGATCAACCACTAGAGTCATTGCATGTGTGTTATTTCCACAAACCACACATGGTTAAACCACTAGAGTCATTGCATGTGTGTTCTTTCCACAAACCACATATGGATCAACCAGAGTCATTGCATGTGTGTTCTTTCCACAAACCACACATGGATCAACCACTAGAGTCATTGCATGTGTGTTCTTATACTAAAACCAACACTGGAGTCATTGCATGTGTGTTCTTTTCACAAACCACACCTGGATCAACCACTAGAGTCATTGCATGTGTGTTATTTCCACAAACAAACATGGATCAACCACTAGAGTCATTGCATGTGTGTTCTTTTCCACAAACCACACATGGATCCACTAGTGGTCATTGCATGTGTGTTCTTTCCACAAACCACATATGGATATACCAGAGTCATTGCATATCTGTTCTTTCCACAAACCATATATGGATCAACTACTAGAGTAATTGCATGTTTGTTCTTATACTAAAACCACAAACCAGCACTAGAGTCATTGCATGTGTGTTATTTTCCACAAACCACACATGGATCCACCAGTCGTCTTATTGCATGTGTGTTCTTTCCACAAACCACATAGGGAACAACCAGAGTCATTGCATGTCTGTTCTTTCCTCAAACCACACATGTGGACCCACTAGAGTCATTGCATGTGTGTTATTTCCGTAAACCACACATGGATCAACCACTAGAGTCATTGCATGTGTGTTCTTATACTAAAACCACAAACCAGTACTAGAGTCATTGCATGTGTGTGCTTATACTAAAACCACAAACCAGTACTAGAGTCATTGCATGTGTGTTCTTTTCCACAAACCACACATGGATCCACCAGTGGTCATTGCATGTGTGTTCTTTCCACAAACCACATATGGATCAACCAGAGCCATTGCATGTGTGTTCTTTCCACAAACCACACATGGATCAACCACTACAGTCATTGCATGTTTGTTCTTATACTAAAACCACAAACCAGCACTAGAGTCATTGCATGTGTGTTCTTTTCCACAAACCACACATGGATCCACCAGTGGTAATTGCATGTGTGTTCTTTCCACAAACCACATATGGATCAACCACTAGAGTCATTGCATGTGTGTTCTTACATAAAACCAACATGGATCCACCAGTGGTGATTGCATGTGTGTTCTTTCCAGAAACCACACATGGATCAACCACTAGAGTCATTGCATGTGTGTTATTTCCACAAACAAACATGGATCAACCACTAGAGTCATTGCATGTGTGTTCTTTTCCACAAACCATACATGGATCCACCAGTGGTCATTGCATGTGTGTTCTTTCCACAAACCACACATGGATCAACCACTAGAGTCATTGCATGTATGTTATTTCCACAAACCACACATGGATAAACCACTAGAGTCATTGCACGTGTGTTATTTCCACAAACCACATATGGATCAACCAGAGTCATTGCATGTGTGTTCTTTCCACAAACCACACATGGATCAACCACTAGAGTCATTGCATGTTTGTTCTTATACTAAAACTACAAACCAGCACTAGAGTCATTGCATGTGTGTTCTTTTCCACAAACCACATATGGATCAACCAAAGTCATTGCATGTGTGTTCTTTCCACAAACCACACATGTGTACCCACCAGTGGTCATTGCATGTGTGTTATTCCCACAAACCACACATGGATCAACCACTAGAGTCATTGCATGTGTGTTCTTTCCACAAACCATATATGGATCAACCACTAGAGTCATTGCATGTGTGTTCTTATACTAAAACCAACACTAGAGTCATTGCATGTGTGTTCTTTTCACAAACCACACATGGATCAAGCACTAGAGTCATTGCATGTGTGTTATTTCCACAAACAAACATGGATCAACCACTAGAGTCATTGCATGTGTGTTCTTATACTAAAACCAACATGGATCCACCAGTGGTCATTGCATGTGTGTTCTTTCCACAAACCACACATGGATCAACCACTAGAGTCATTGCATGTGTGTTATTTCCACAAACCACACATGGATCAACCACTAGAGTCATTGCATGTGTGTTATTTCCACAAACCACACATGGATCAACCACTAGAGTCATTGCATGTGTGTTCTTATACTAAAACCAACACTAGAGTCATTGCATGTGTGTTCTTTTCACAAACCACACATGGATCAACCACTAGAGTCATTGCATGTGTGTTATTTCCACAAACAAACATGGACCAACCACTAGAGTCATTGCATGTGTGTTCTTTTCCACAAACCACACATGGATCCACTAGTGGTCATTGGATGTGTGTTCTTTCCACAAACCACATATGGATCAACCAGAGTCATTGCATGTGTGTTCTTTCCACAATCCACACATGGATCAACCACTAGAGTCATTGCATGTTTGTTCTTATACTAAAACCACAAACCAGCACTAGAGTCATTGCATGTGTGTTATTTTCCACAAACCACACATGGATCCACCAGTCGTCTTATTGCATGTGTGTTCTTTCCACAAACAACATATGGAACAACCAGAGTCATTGCATGTGTGTTCTTTCCACAAACCACACATGTGGACCCACTTGAGTCATTGCATGTGTGTTATTTCCACAAACCACACATGGATCAACCACTAGAGTCATTGCATGTGTGTTCTTATACTAAAACCACAAACCAGTACTACAGTCATTGCATGTGTGTGCTTATACTAAAACCACAAATCAGTACTAGAGTCATTGCATGTGTGTTCTTTTCCACAAACCACACATGGATCCACCAGTGGTCATTGCATGCATGTTCTTTCCACAAACCACATATGGATCAACCAGAGTCATTGCATGTGTGTTCTTTCCACAAACCACACATGGATCGACCACTAGAGTCATTGCATGTTTGTTCTTATACTAAAACCACAAACCACCACTAGAGTCATTGCATGTGTGTTCTTTTCCACAAACCACACGTGGATCCACTAGTCGTCTTATTGCATGTGTGTTATTTCCACAAACCACACATGGATCAACAACTAGAGTCATTGCATGTGTGTTCTTTTCCACAAACCACATATGGATCAAACACTAGAGTCATTGCATGTGTGTTCTTATACTAAAACCAACACTAGAGTCATTGCATGTGTGTTCTTATACTAAAACCAACACTAGAGTCATTGCATGTGTGTTCTTTTCACAAACCACACATGGATCAACCACTAGAGTCATTGCATGTGTGTTATTTCCACAAACAAACATGGATCAACCACTAGAGTCATTGCATGTGTGTTCTTATACTAAAACCAACATGGATCCACCAGTGGTCATTGCATGTGTGTTCTTTCCACAAACCACACATGGATCAACCACTAGAGTCATTGCATGTGTGTTATTTCCACAAACCACACATGGATCAACCACTAGAGTCATTGCATGTGTGTTATTTCCACAAAACACACATGGATCAACCACTAGAGTCATTGCATGTGTGTTCTTATACTAAAACCACAAACCAGTACTAGAGTAATTGCATGTGTGTTCTTTTCCACAAACCACACATGGATCCACTAGTGGTCATTGCATGTGTGTTCTTTCCACAAACCACACATGGATCAACCAGAGTCATTGCATGTGTGTTCTTTCCACAAACCACACATGGATCAACCACTAGAGTCATTGCATGTGTGTTCTTTTCCACAAAAACCACAAACTAGTACTAGACTCATTGCATGTGTGTTCTTACACTAAAACCAACATGGATCCACCAGTGGTCATTGCATGTGTGTTCTTTCTCAGACCACACATGGATCAACCACTAGAGTCATTGCATGTTTGTTCTTATACCAAAACCACAAACCAGCACTAGAGTCATTGGATGTGTGTTCTTTTCCACAAACCACATATGGGTCAACCAGAGTCATTGCATGTGTGTTCTTTCCACAAACCACACATGTGGACCCACCAATGGTCATTGCATGTGTGTTATTCCCACAAACCACACATGGATCAACCACTAGAGCCATTGCATGTGTGTTCTTTCCACAAACCACATATGGATCAACCACTAGAGTCATTGCATGTGTGTTCTTATACTAAAACCAACACTAGAGTCATTGCATGTGTGTTCTTTTCACAAACCACACATCGATCAACCACTAGAGTCATTGCATGTGTGTTATTTCCACAAACAAACATGGATCAACCACTAGAGTCATTGCATGTGTGTTCTTATACTAAAACCAACATGGATCCACCAGTGGACATTGCATGTGTGTTCTTTCCACAAACCACACATGGATCAACCACTAGAGTCATTGCATGTGTGTTATTTCCACAAACCACACATGGATCAACCACTAGAGTCATTGCATGTGTGTTCTTATACTAAAACCACAAACCTGTACTACAGTCATTGCATGTTTGTTCCTATACTAAAACCACAAATCAGTACTAGAGTCATTGCATGTGTGTTCTTTTCCACAAACCACACATGGATCCACCAGTGGTCATTGCATGCATGTTCTTTCCACAAACAACATATGGATCAACCAGAGTCATTGCATGTGTGTTCTTTCCACAAACCACACATGGATCAACCATTAGAGTCATTGCATGTTTGTTCTTATACTAAAACCACAAACCAACACTAGAGTCATTGCATGTGTGTTCTTTTCCACAAACCACACGTGGATCCACTAGTCGTCTTATTGCATGTGTGTTATTTCCACAAACCACACATGGATCAACCACTAGAGTCATTGCATGTGTGTTCTTTCCACAAACCACATATGGATCAAACACTAGAGTCATTGCATGTGTGTTCTTATACTAAAACCAACACTAGAGTCATTGCATGTGTGTTCTTATACTAAAACCAACACTAGTGTCATTGCATGTGTGTTCTTTTCACAAACCACACATGGATCAACCACTAGAGTCATTGCATGTGTGTTATTTCCACAAACAAACATGGATCAACCACTAGAGTCATTGCATGTTTGTTCTTATACTAAAACCAACATGGATCCACCAGTGGTCATTGCATGTGTGTTCTTTCCACAAACCACACATGGATCAACCACTAGAGTCATTGCATGTATGTTATTTCCACAAACCACACATGGATAAACCACTAGAGTCATTGCACGTGTGTTATTTCCACAAACCACATATGGATCAACCAGAGTCATTGCATGTGTGTTCTTTCCACAAACCACACATGGATCAACCACTAGAGTCATTGCATGTTTGTTCTTATACTAAAACTACAAACCAGCACTAGAGTCATTGCATGTGTGTTCTTTTCCACAAACCACATATGGATCAACCAAAGTCATTGCATGTGTGTTCTTTCCACAAACCACACATGTGTACCCACCAGTGGTCATTGCATGTGTGTTATTCCCACAAACCACACATGGATCAACCACTAGAGTCATTGCATGTGTGTTCTTTCCACAAACCATATATGGATCAACCACTAGAGTCATTGCATGTGTGTTCTTATACTAAAACCAACACTAGAGTCATTGCATGTGTGTTCTTTTCACAAACCACACATGGATCAAGCACTAGAGTCATTGCATGTGTGTTATTTCCACAAACAAACATGGATCAACCACTAGAGTCATTGCATGTGTGTTCTTATACTAAAACCAACATGGATCCACCAGTGGTCATTGCATGTGTGTTCTTTCCACAAACCACACATGGATCAACCACTAGAGTCATTGCATGTGTGTTATTTCCACAAACCACACATGGATCAACCACTAGAGTCATTGCATGTGTGTTATTTCCACAAACCACACATGGATCAACCACTAGAGTCATTGCATGTGTGTTCTTATACTAAAACCAACACTAGAGTCATTGCATGTGTGTTCTTTTCACAAACCACACATGGATCAACCACTAGAGTCATTGCATGTGTGTTATTTCCACAAACAAACATGGACCAACCACTAGAGTCATTGCATGTGTGTTCTTTTCCACAAACCACACATGGATCCACTAGTGGTCATTGGATGTGTGTTCTTTCCACAAACCACATATGGATCAACCAGAGTCATTGCATGTGTGTTCTTTCCACAATCCACACATGGATCAACCACTAGAGTCATTGCATGTTTGTTCTTATACTAAAACCACAAACCAGCACTAGAGTCATTGCATGTGTGTTATTTTCCACAAACCACACATGGATCCACCAGTCGTCTTATTGCATGTGTGTTCTTTCCACAAACAACATATGGAACAACCAGAGTCATTGCATGTGTGTTCTTTCCACAAACCACACATGTGGACCCACTTGAGTCATTGCATGTGTGTTATTTCCACAAACCACACATGGATCAACCACTAGAGTCATTGCATGTGTGTTCTTATACTAAAACCACAAACCAGTACTACAGTCATTGCATGTGTGTGCTTATACTAAAACCACAAATCAGTACTAGAGTCATTGCATGTGTGTTCTTTTCCACAAACCACACATGGATCCACCAGTGGTCATTGCATGCATGTTCTTTCCACAAACCACATATGGATCAACCAGAGTCATTGCATGTGTGTTCTTTCCACAAACCACACATGGATCGACCACTAGAGTCATTGCATGTTTGTTCTTATACTAAAACCACAAACCACCACTAGAGTCATTGCATGTGTGTTCTTTTCCACAAACCACACGTGGATCCACTAGTCGTCTTATTGCATGTGTGTTATTTCCACAAACCACACATGGATCAACAACTAGAGTCATTGCATGTGTGTTCTTTTCCACAAACCACATATGGATCAAACACTAGAGTCATTGCATGTGTGTTCTTATACTAAAACCAACACTAGAGTCATTGCATGTGTGTTCTTATACTAAAACCAACACTAGAGTCATTGCATGTGTGTTCTTTTCACAAACCACACATGGATCAACCACTAGAGTCATTGCATGTGTGTTATTTCCACAAACAAACATGGATCAACCACTAGAGTCATTGCATGTGTGTTCTTATACTAAAACCAACATGGATCCACCAGTGGTCATTGCATGTGTGTTCTTTCCACAAACCACACATGGATCAACCACTAGAGTCATTGCATGTGTGTTATTTCCACAAACCACACATGGATCAACCACTAGAGTCATTGCATGTGTGTTATTTCCACAAAACACACATGGATCAACCACTAGAGTCATTGCATGTGTGTTCTTATACTAAAACCACAAACCAGTACTAGAGTAATTGCATGTGTGTTCTTTTCCACAAACCACACATGGATCCACTAGTGGTCATTGCATGTGTGTTCTTTCCACAAACCACACATGGATCAACCAGAGTCATTGCATGTGTGTTCTTTCCACAAACCACACATGGATCAACCACTAGAGTCATTGCATGTGTGTTCTTTTCCACAAAAACCACAAACTAGTACTAGACTCATTGCATGTGTGTTCTTACACTAAAACCAACATGGATCCACCAGTGGTCATTGCATGTGTGTTCTTTCTCAGACCACACATGGATCAACCACTAGAGTCATTGCATGTTTGTTCTTATACCAAAACCACAAACCAGCACTAGAGTCATTGGATGTGTGTTCTTTTCCACAAACCACATATGGGTCAACCAGAGTCATTGCATGTGTGTTCTTTCCACAAACCACACATGTGGACCCACCAATGGTCATTGCATGTGTGTTATTCCCACAAACCACACATGGATCAACCACTAGAGCCATTGCATGTGTGTTCTTTCCACAAACCACATATGGATCAACCACTAGAGTCATTGCATGTGTGTTCTTATACTAAAACCAACACTAGAGTCATTGCATGTGTGTTCTTTTCACAAACCACACATCGATCAACCACTAGAGTCATTGCATGTGTGTTATTTCCACAAACAAACATGGATCAACCACTAGAGTCATTGCATGTGTGTTCTTATACTAAAACCAACATGGATCCACCAGTGGACATTGCATGTGTGTTCTTTCCACAAACCACACATGGATCAACCACTAGAGTCATTGCATGTGTGTTATTTCCACAAACCACACATGGATCAACCACTAGAGTCATTGCATGTGTGTTCTTATACTAAAACCACAAACCTGTACTACAGTCATTGCATGTTTGTTCCTATACTAAAACCACAAATCAGTACTAGAGTCATTGCATGTGTGTTCTTTTCCACAAACCACACATGGATCCACCAGTGGTCATTGCATGCATGTTCTTTCCACAAACAACATATGGATCAACCAGAGTCATTGCATGTGTGTTCTTTCCACAAACCACACATGGATCAACCATTAGAGTCATTGCATGTTTGTTCTTATACTAAAACCACAAACCAACACTAGAGTCATTGCATGTGTGTTCTTTTCCACAAACCACACGTGGATCCACTAGTCGTCTTATTGCATGTGTGTTATTTCCACAAACCACACATGGATCAACCACTAGAGTCATTGCATGTGTGTTCTTTCCACAAACCACATATGGATCAAACACTAGAGTCATTGCATGTGTGTTCTTATACTAAAACCAACACTAGAGTCATTGCATGTGTGTTCTTATACTAAAACCAACACTAGTGTCATTGCATGTGTGTTCTTTTCACAAACCACACATGGATCAACCACTAGAGTCATTGCATGTGTGTTATTTCCACAAACAAACATGGATCAACCACTAGAGTCATTGCATGTTTGTTCTTATACTAAAACCAACATGGATCCACCAGTGGTCATTGCATGTGTGTTCTTTCCACAAACCACACATGGATCAACCACTAGAGTCATTGCATGTGTGTTATTTCCACAAACCACACATGGATCAACCACTAGAGTCATTGCATGTGTGTTATTTCCACAAACCACACATGGATCAACCACTAGAGTCATTTCATGTGTGTTCTTATACTAAAACCAACACTAGAGTCATTGCTTGTGTGTTCTTTTCACAAACCACACATCGATCAACCACTAGAGTCATTGCATGTGTGTTATTTCCACAAACAAACATGGATCAACCACAAGAGTCACTGCATGTGTGTTCTTATACTAAAACCAACATGGATCCACCAGTGGACATTGCATGTGTGTTATTTCCACAAACCACACATAGATCAACCACTAGAGTCATTGCATGTGTGTTATTTCCACAAACCACACATGGATCAACCACTAGAGTCATTGCATGTGTGTTCTTATACTAAAACCACAAACCAGTACTACAGTCATTGCATGTTTGTTCTTATACTAAAACCACAAATCAGTACTAGAGTCATTGCATGTGTGTTCTTTTCCACAAACCACACATGGATCCACCAGTGGTCATTGCATGCATGTTCTTTCCACAAACAACATATGGATCAACCAGAGTCATTGCATGTGTGTTCTTTCCACAAACCACACATGGATCAACAACTAGTCATTGCATGTTTGTTCTTATACTAAAACCACAAACCAACACTAGAGTCATTGCATGTGTGTTCTTTTCCACAAACCACACGTGGATCCACTAGTCGTCTTATTGCATGTGTGTTATTTCCACAAACCACACATGGATCAACCACTAGAGTCATTGCATGTGTGTTCTTTCCACAGACCACATATGGATCAAACACTAGAGTCGTTGCATGTGTGTTCTTATACTAAAACCAACACTAGGGTCATTGCATGTTTGTTCTTATACTAAAACCAACACTAGAGTCATTGCATGTGTGTTCTTTTCACAAACCACACATGGATCAACCACTAGAGTCATTGCATGTGTGTTATTTCAACAAACAAACATGGATCAACCACTAGAGTCATTGCATGTGTGTTCTTATACTAAAACCAACATGGATCCACCAGTGGTCATTGCCTGTGTGTTCTTTCCATAAACCACACATGGATCAACCACTAGAGTCATTGCATGTGTGTTATTTCCACAAACCACACATGGATCAACCACTAGAGTCATTGCATGTGTGTTATTTCCACAAACCACACATGGATCAACCACTAGAGTCATTGCATGTGTGTTCTTATACTAAAACCAACACTAGAGTCATTGCATGTGTGTTCTTTTCACAAACCACACGTGGATCAACCACTAGAGTCATTGCATGTGTGTTATTTCCACAAACAAACATGGATCAACCACTAGAGTCATTGCATATGTGTTCTTTTCCACAAACCACACATGGATCCACTAGTGGTCATTGCATGTGTGTTCTTTCCACAAACCACATATGGATCAACCAGAGTCATTGCATTCTGTTCTTTCCACAAACCACACAAGGATCAACCACTAGAGTAATTGCATGTTTGTTCTTATACTAAAACCACAAACCAGCACTAGAGTCATTGCATGTGTGTGATTTTCCACAAACCACACATGGATCCACCAGTCGTCTTATTGCATGTGTGTTCTGTCCACAAACCACATATGGAACAACCAGAGTCATTGCATGTGTGTTCTTTCCACAAACCACACATGTGGACCCACTAGAGTCATTGCATGTGTGTTATTTCCATAAACTACACATGGATCAACCACTAGAGTCATTGCATGTGTGTTCTTATACTAAAACCACAAACCAGTACTAGAGTCACTGCATGTGTGTGCTTATACTAAAACCACAAACTAGTACTAGAGTCATTGCATGTATGTTCTTTTCCACAAACCACACATGGATCCACCAGTGGTCATTGCATGTGTGTTCTTTCCACAAACCACATATGGATCAACCAGAGTCATTGCATGTGTGTTCTTTCCACAAACCACACATGGATCAACCACTAGAGTAATTGCATGTTTGTTCTTATACTAAAACCACAAACCAGCACTAGAGTCATTGCATGTGTGTTCTTTTCCACAAACCACACATGGATCCACCAGTGGTAATTGCATGTGTGTTATTTCCACAAACCACACATGGATAAACCACTAGATTCATTGCATGTGTGTTATTTCCAGAAACCACATATGGATCAATCAGAGTCATTGCATGTGTGTTCTTTCCACAAACCACACATGGATCAACCAGTAGAGTCATTGCATGTGTGTTCTTATACAAAAACCACAAACCAGTACTAGAGTAATTGCATGTGTGTTCTTTTCCACAAACCACACATGGATCCACTAGTGGTCATTGCATGTGTGTTCTTTCCACAAACCACACATGGATCAACCAGAGTCATTGCATGTGTGTTCTTTCCACAAACCACACATGGATCAACCACTAGAGTCATTGCATGTGTGTTCTTTTCCACAAAAACCACAAACCAGTACTAGAGTCATTGCATGTGTGTTCTTACACTAAAACCAACATGGATCCACCAGTGGTCATTGCATGTGTGTTCTTTCCACAAACCACACATGGATCAACCACTATAGTCATTGCATGTTTGTTCTTATACTAAAACCACAAACCGGCACTAGAGTCATTGCATGTGTGTTCTTTTCCACAAACCACATATGGGTCAACCAGAGTCATTGCATGTGTGTTCTTTCCACAAACCACACATGTGGACCCACCAGTGGTCATTGCATGTGTGTTATTCCCACAAACCACACATGGATCAACCACTAGAGTCATTGCATGTGTGTTCTTTCCACAAACCACATATGGATCAACCACTAGAGTCATTGCATGTGTGTTCTTATACTAAAACCAACACTAGAGTCATTGCATGTGTGTTCTTTTCACAAACCACACATCGATCAATCACTAGAGTCATTGCATGTGTGTATTTCCACAAACAAACATGGATCAACCACTAGAGCCATTGCATGTGTGTTCTTATACTAAAACCAACATGGATCCACCAGTGGACATTGCATGTGTGTTCTTTCCACAAACCACACATGGATCAACCACTAGAGTCATTGCATGTGTGTTATTTCCACAAACCACACATGGATCAACCACTAGAGTCATTGCATGTGTGTTCTTATACTAAAACCACAAACGAGTACTACAGTCATTGCATGTTTGTTCTTATACTAAAACCACAAATCAGTACTAGAGTCATTGCATGTGTGTTCTTTTCCACAAACCACACATGGATCCACCAGTGGTCATTGCATGCATGTTCTTTCCACAAACAACATATGGATCAACCAGAGTCATTGCATGTGTGTTCTTTCCACAAACCACACATGGATCAACCATTAGAGTCATTGCATGTTTGTTCTTATACTAAAACCACAAACCAACACTAGAGTCATTGCATGTGTGTTCTTTTCCACAAACCACACGTGGATCCACTAGTCGTCTTATTGCATGTGTGTTATTTCCACAAACCACACATGGATCAACCACTAGAGTCATTGCATGTGTGTTCTTTCCACTAACCACATATAGATCAAACACTAGAGTCATTGCATGTGTGTTATTATACTAAAACCAACACTAGAGCATTGCATGTGTGTTCTTATACTAAAACCAACACTAGAGTCATTGCATGTGTGTTCTTTCCACAGACCACATATGGATCAACCAGAGTCATTGCATGTGTGTTATTTCTACAAACCACACATGGATCAACCACTAGAGTCATTGCATGCTTGTTCTTATACTAAAACTACAAACCAGCACTAGAGTCATTGCATGTGTGTTCTGTTCCACTAACCACACATGGATCCACCAGTGGTAATTGCATGTGTGTTATTTCCACAAACCACACATGGATCAACCACTAGAGTCATTGCATGTGTGTTCTTTCCACAAACGACATATGGATCAACCACTAGAGTCATTGCATGTGTGTTCTTATTATACTAAAACCAACACTAGAGTCATTGCATGTGTTTTCTTTTCATAAACCACACATGGATCAACCACTAGAGTCATTGCATGTGTGTTATTTCCACAAACAAACATGGATCAACCACTAGAGTCATTGCATGTGTGTTCTTTTCCACAAACCACACATGGATCCACCAGTGGTCATTGCATGTGTGTTCTTTCCACAAACCACACATGGATCAACCACTAGAGTCATTGCATGTGTGTTCTTTCCACAAACCACATATGGATCAACCTGAGTCATTGCATGTGTGTTCTTTCCACAAACCACACATGGATCAACCACTAGAGTCATTGGATGTGTGTTCTTATACTAAAACCACAAACCAGTACTAGAGTAATTGCATGTGTGTTCTTTTCCACAAACCACACATGGATCCACTAGTGGTCATTGCATGTGTGTTCTTTCCACAAACCACACATGGATCAACCAGAGTCATTGCATGTGTGTTGTTTCCACAAACCACACATGG
Source organism: Avena sativa (assembly GCA_916181665.1). NCBI lineage: Eukaryota > Viridiplantae > Streptophyta > Magnoliopsida > Poales > Poaceae > Avena > Avena sativa. Next base: position 261,448,888 of record OV702291.1, read on the forward strand.
ATCAACCACTAGAGTCATTGCATGTGAGTTATTTCCACAAACCACACATGGATCAACCACTAGAGTCATTGCATGTGTGTTCTTTTCCACAAACCACACATGGATCCACCAGTGGTAATTGCATGTGTGTTATTTCCACAAACCACACATGGATCAACCACTAGAGTCATTGCATGTGTGTTCTTTCCACAAACCACATATGGATAAACCACTAGAGTCATTGCATGTGTGTTCTTATTATACTAAAACCAACACTAGAGTCATTGCATGTGTGTTCTTTTCATAAACCACACATGGATCAACCACTAGAGTCATTGCATGTGTGTTATTTCCACAAACAAACATGGATCAACCACTAGAGTCATTGCATGTGTGTTCTTTTCCACAAACCACACACGGATCCACCAGTGGTCATTGCATGCGTGTTCTTTCCACAAACCACACATGGATCAACCACTAGAGTCATAGCATGTGTGTTATTTCCACAAACCACACATGGATAAACCACTAGAGTCATTGCATGTGTGTTCTTTCCACAAACCACACATGGATCAACCACTAGAGTCATTGCATGTGTGTTATTTCCACAAACCACACATGGATCAACCACTAGAGTCATTGCATGTGTGTTCTTATAATAAAACCACAAACCAGTACTACAGTCATTGCATGTTTGTTCTTATACTAAAACCACAAATCAGTACTAGAGTCATTGCATGTGTGTTCTTTTCCACAAACCACACATGGATCCACCAGTGGTCATTGCATGCATGTTCTTTCCACAAACAACATATGGATCAACCAGAGTCATTGCATGTGTGTTCTTTCCACAAACCACACATGGATCAACCACTAGAGTCATTCCATGTTTGTTCTTATACTAAAACCACAAACCAACACTAGAGTCATTGCATGTGTGTTCTTTTCCACAAACCACACGTGGATCCACTAGTCGTCTTATTGCATGTGTGTTATTTCCATAAACCACAGATGGATCAACCACTAGAGTCATTGCATGTGTGTTCTTTCCACAAACCATATATGGATCAAACACTAGAGTCATTGCATGTGTGTTCTTATACTAAAACCACTAGAGTCATTGCATGTGTGTTCTTATACTAAAACCAACACTAGAGTCATTGCATGTGTGTTCTTTTCACAAACCACACATGGATCAACCACTAGAGTCATTGCATGTGTGTTATTTCCACAAACAAACATGGATCAACCACTAGAGTCATTGCATGTTTGTTCTTATACTAAAACCAACATGGATCCACCAGTGGTCATTGCATGTGTGTTCTTTCCACAAACCACACATGGATCAACCACTAGAGTCATTGCATGTGTGTTATTTCCACAAACCACACATGGATCAACCACTATGGTCATTGCATGTGTGTTATTTCCACAAACCACACATGGATCAACCACTAGAGTCATTGCATGTGTGTTCTTTCCACTAACCACATATAGATCAAACACTAGAGTCATTGCATGTGTGTTATTATACTAAAACCAACACTAGAGTCATTGCATGTGTGTTCTTTCCACAGACCACATATGGATCAACTAGAGTCATTGCATGTGTGTTATTTCCACAAACCACACATGGATCAACCACTAGAGTCATTGCATGCATGTTCTTATACTAAAACCACAAACCAGCACTAGAGTCATTGCATGTGTGTTCTGTTCCACTAACCACACATGGATCCACCAGTGGTAATTGCATGTGTGTTATTTCCACAAACCACACATGGATCAACCACTAGAGTCATTGCATGTGTGTTCTTTCCACAAACCACATATGGATAAACCACTAGAGTCATTGCATGTGTGTTCTTATTATACTAAAACCAACACTAGAGTCATTGCATGTGTGTTCTTTTCATAAACCACACATGGATCAACCACTAGAGTCATTGCATGTGTGTTATTTCCACAAACAAACATGGATCAACCACTAGAGTCATAGCATGTGTGTTCTTTTCCACAAACCACACACGGATCCACCAGTGGTCATTGCATGCGTGTTCTTTCCACAAACCACACATGGATCAACCACTAGAGTCATAGCATGTGTGTTATTTCCACAAACCACACATGGATAAACCACTAGAGTCATTGCATGTGTGTTCTTTCCACAAACCACACATGGATCAACCACTAGAGTCATTGCATGTGTGTTCTTATACTAAAACCAACATGGATCCACCAGTGGACATTGCATGTGTGTTCTTTCCACAAACCACACATGGATCAACCACTAGAGTCATTGCATGTGTGTTATTTCCACAAACCACACATGGATCAACCACTAGAGTCATTGCATGTGTGTTCTTATAATAAAACCACAAACCAGTACTACAGTCATTGCATGTTTGTTCTTATACTAAAACCACAAATCAGTACTAGAGTCATTGCATGTGTGTTCTTTTCCACAAACCACACATGGATCCACCAGTGGTCATTGCATGCATGTTCTTTCCACAAACACCATATGGATCAACCAGAGTCATTGCATGTGTGTTCTTTCCACAAACCACACATGGATCAACCACTATAGTCATTCCATGTTTGTTCTTATACTAAAACCACAAACCAACACTAGAGTCATTGCATGTGTGTTCTTTTCCACAAACCACACGTGGATCCACTAGTCGTCTTATTGCATGTGTGTTATTTCCATAAACCACAGATGGATCAACCACTAGAGTCATTGCATGTGTGTTCTTTCCACAAACCATATATGGATCAAACACTAGAGTCATTGCATGTGTGTTCTTATACTAAAACCAACACTAGAGTCATTGCATGTGTGTTCTTATACTAAAACCAACACTAGAGTCATTGCATGTGTGTTCTTTTCACAAACCACACATGGATCAACCACTAGAGTCATTGCATGTGTGTTATTTCCACAAACAAACATGGATCAACCACTAGAGTCATTGCATGTGTGTTCTTATACTAAAACCAACATGGATCCACCAGTGGTCATTGCATGTGTGTTCTTTCCACAAACCACACATGGATCAACCACTAGAGTCATTGCATGTGTGTTATTTCCACAAACCACACATGGATCAACCACTATGGTCATTGCATGTGTGTTATTTCCACAAACCACACATGGATCAACCACTAGAGTCATTGCATGTGTGTTCTTTCCACTAACCACATATAGATCAAACACTAGAGTCATTGCATGTGTGTTATTATACTAAAACCAACACTAGAGTCATTGCATGTGTGTTCTTTCCACAGACCACATATGGATCAACCAGAGTCATTGCATGTGTGTTATTTCCACAAACCACACATGGATCAACCACTAGAGTCATTGCATGCTTGTTCTTATACTAAAACCACAAACCAGCACTAGAGTCATTGCATGTGTGTTCTGTTCCACTAACCACACATGGATCCACCAGTGGTAATTGCATGTGTGTTATTTCCACAAACCACACATGGATCAACCACTAGAGTCATTGCATGTGTGTTCTTTCCACAAACCACATATGGATCAACCACTAGAGTCATTGCATGTGTGTTCTTATTATACTAAAACCAACACTAGAGTCATTGCATGTGTGTTCTTTTCATAAACCACACATGGATCAACCACTAGAGTCATTGCATGTGTGTTATTTCCACAAACAAACATGGATCAACCACTAGAGTCATTGCATGTGTGTTCTTTTCCACAAACCACACATGGATCCACCAGTGGTCATTGCATGTGTGTTCTTTCCACAAACCACACATGGATCAACCACTAGAGTCATTGCATGTGTGTTCTTTCCACAAACCACATATGGATCAACCTGAGTCATTGCATGTGTGTTCTTTCCACAAACCACACATGGATCAACCACTAGAGTCATTGGATGTGTGTTCTTATACTAAAACCACAAACCAGTACTAGAGTAATTGCATGTGTGTTCTTTTCCACAAACCACACATGGATCCACTAGTGGTCATTGCATGTGTGTTCTTTCCACAAAGTACACATGGATCAACCAAAGTCATTGCATGTGTGTTGTTTCCACAAACCACACATGGATCAACCACTAGAGTCATTGCATGTGAGTTATTTCCACAAACCACACATGGATCAACCACTAGAGTCATTGCATGTGTGTTCTTTTCCACAAACCACACATGGATCCACCAGTGGTAATTGCATATGTGTTATTTCCACAAACTACACATGGATCAACCACTAGAGTCATTGCATGTGTGTTCTTTCCACAAACCACATATGGATAAACCAGTAGAGTCATTGCATGTGTGTTCTTATTATACTAAAACCAACACTAGAGTCATTGCATGTGTGTTCTTTTCATAAACCACACATGGATCAACCACTAGAGTCATTGCATGTGTGTTATTTCCACAAACAAACATGGATCAACCACTAGAGTCATTGCATGTGTGTTCTTTTCCACAAACCACACACGGATCCACCAGTGGTCATTGCATGCGTGTTCTTTCCACAAACCACACATGGATCAACCACTAGAGTCATAGCATGTGTGTTATTTCCACAAACCACACATGGATAAACCACTAGAGTCATTGCATGTGTGTTCTTTCCACAAACCACACATGGATCAACCACTAGAGTCATTGCATGTGTGTTATTTCCACAAACCACACATGGATCAACCACTAGAGTCATTGCATGTTTGTTCTTATACTAAAACCACAAACCAGCACTAGAGTCATTGCATGTGTGTTCTTTTCCACAAACCACACATGGATCCACCAGTGGTCATTGCATGTGTGTTATTTCCACAAACCACACATGGATCAACCTCTAGAGTCATTGCATGTGTGTTCTTTCCACAAACCACATATGGATAAACCACTAGAGTCATTGCATGTGTGTTCTTATTATACTAAAACCAACACTAGAGTCATTGCATGTGTGTTCTTTTCATAAACCACACATGGATCAACCACTAGAGTCATTGCATGTGTGTTATTTCCACAAACAAACATGGATCAACCACTAGAGTCATAGCATGTGTGTTCTTTTCCACAAACCACACACGGATCCACCAGTGGTCATTGCATGCGTGTTCTTTCCACAAACCACACATGGATCAACCACTAGAGTCATAGCATGTGTGTTATTTCCACAAACCACACATGGATAAACCACTAGAGTCATTGCATGTGTGTTCTTTCCACAAACCACACATGGATCAACCACTAGAGTCATTGCATGTGTGTTATTTCCACAAACCACACATGGATCAACCACTAGAGTCATTGCATGTGTGTTCTTATAATAAAACCACAAACCAGTACTACAGTCATTGCATGTTTGTTCTTATACTAAAACCACAAATCAGTACTAGAGTCATTGCATGTGTGTTCTTTTCCACAAACCACACATGGATCCACCAGTGGTCATTGCATGCATGTTCTTTCCACAAACACCATATGGATCAACCAGAGTCATTGCATGTGTGTTCTTTCCACAAACCACACATGGATCAACCACTAGAGTCATTCCATGTTTGTTCTTATACTAAAACCACAAACCAACACTAGAGTCATTGCATGTGTGTTCTTTTCCACAAACCACACGTGGATCCACTAGTCGTCTTATTGCATGTGTGTTATTTCCATAAACCACAGATGGATCAACCACTAGAGTCATTGCATGTGTGTTCTTTCCACAAACCATATATGGATCAAACACTAGAGTCATTGCATGTGTGTTCTTATACTAAAACCAACACTAGAGTCATTGCATGTGTGTTCTTATACTAAAACCAACACTAGAGTCATTGCATGTGTGTTCTTTTCACAAACCACACATGGATCAACCACTAGAGTCATTGCATGTGTGTTATTTCCACAAACAAACATGGATCAACCACTAGAGTCATTGCATGTGTGTTCTTATACTAAAACCAACATGGATCCACCAGTGGTCATTGCATGTGTGTTCTTTCCACAAACCACACATGGATCAACCACTAGAGTCATTGCATGTGTGTTATTTCCACAAACCACACATGGATCAACCACTATGGTCATTGCATGTGTGTTATTTCCACAAACCACACATGGATCAACCACTAGAGTCATTGCATGTGTGTTCTTTCCACTAACCACATATAGATCAAACACTAGAGTCATTGCATGTGTGTTATTATACTAAAACCAACAGTAGAGTCATTGCATGTGTGTTCTTTCCACATACCACATATGGATCAACCAGAGTCATTGCATGTGTGTTATTTCCACAAACCACACATGGATCAACCACTAGAGTCATTGCATGCTTGTTCTTATACTAAAACCACAAACCAGCACTAGAGTCATTGCATGTGTGTTCTGTTCCACTAACCACACATGGATCCACCAGTGGTAATTGCATGTGTGTTATTTCCACAAACCACACATGGATCAACCACTAGAGTCATTGCATGTGTGTTCTTTCCACAAACCACATATGGATCAACCACTAGAGTCATTGCATGTGTGTTCTTATTATACTAAAACCAATACTAGAGTCATTGCATGTGTGTTCTTTTCATAAACCACACATGGATCAACCACTAGAGTCATTGCATGTGTGTTATTTCCACAAACAAACATGGATCAACCACTAGAGTCATTGCATGTGTGTTCTTTTCCACAAACCACACATGGATCCACCAGTGGTCATTGCATGTGTGTTCTTTCCACAAACCACACATGGATCAACCACTAGAGTCATTGCATGTGTGTTCTTTCCACAAACCACATATGGATCAACCTGAGTCATTGCATGTGTGTTGTTTCCACAAACCACACATGGATAAACCACTAGAGTCATTGGATGTGTGTTCTTATACTAAAACCACAAACCAGTACTAGAGTAATTGCATCTGTGTTCTTTTCCACAAACCACACATGGATCCACTAGTGGTCATTGCATGTGTGTTCTTTCCACAAAGTACACATGGATCAACCAAAGTCATTGCATGTGTGTTGTTTCCACAAACCACACATGGATCAACCACTAGAGTCATTGCATGTGAGTTATTTCCACAAACCACACATGGATCAACCACTAGAGTCATTGCATGTGTGTTCTTTTCCACAAACCACACATGGATCCACCAGTGGTAATTGCATGTGTGTTATTTCCACAAACTACACATGGATCAACCACTAGAGTCATTGCATGTGTGTTCTTTCCACAAACCACATATGGATAAACTAGTAGAGTCATTGCATGTGTGTTCTTATTATACTAAAACCAACACTAGAGTCATTGCATGTGTGTTCTTTTCATAAACCACACATGGATCAACCACTAGAGTCATTGCATGTGTGTTATTTCCACAAACAAACATGGATCAACCACTAGAGTCATTGCATGTGTGTTCTTTTCCACAAACCACACACGGATCCACCAGTGGTCATTGCATGCGTGTTCTTTCCACAAACCACACATGGATCAACCACTAGAGTCATAGCATGTGTGTTATTTCCACAAACCACACATGGATAAACCACTAGAGTCATTGCATGTGTGTTCTTTCCACAAACCACACATGGATCAACCACTAGAGTCATTGCATGTGTGTTATTTCCACAAACCACACATGGATCAACCACTAGAGTCATTGCATGTGTGTTCTTATAATAAAACCACAAACCAGTACTACATTCATTGCATGTTTGTTCTTATACTAAAACCACAAATCAGTACTAGAGTCATTGCATGTGTGTTCTTTTCCACAAACCACACATGGATCCACCAGTGGTCATTGCATGCATGTTCTTTCCACAAACAACATATGGATCAACCAGAGTCATTGCATGTGTGTTCTTTCCACAAACCACACATGGATCAACCACTAGAGTCATTGCATGTTTGTTCTTATACTAAAACCACAAACCAACACTAGAGTCATTGCATGTGTGTTCTTTTCCACAAACCACACGTGGATCCACTAGTCGTCTTATGGCATGTGTGTTATTTCCATAAACCACACATGGATCAACCACTAGAGTCATTGCATGTGTGTTATTTCCACAAACCATATATGGATCAAACACTAGAGTCATTGCATGTGTGTTCTTATACTAAAACCAACACTAGAGTCATTGCATGTGTGTTCTTATACTAAAACCAACACTAGAGTCATTGCATGTGTGTTCTTTTCACAAACCACACATGGATCAACCACTAGAGTCATTGCATGTGTGTTATTTCCAGAAACAAACATGGATCAACCACTAGAGTCATTGCATGTGTGTTCTTATACTAAAACCAACATGGATCCACCAGTGGTCGTTGCATGTGTGTTCTTTCCACAAACCACACATGGATCAACCACTAGAGTCATTGCATGTGTGTTATTTCCACAAACCACACATGGATCAACCACTATGGTCATTGCATGTGTGTTATTTCCACAAACCACACATGGATCAACCACTAGAGTCATTTCATGTGTGTTCTTATACTAAAACCAACACTAGAATCATTGCATGTGTGTTCTTTTCACAAACCACACATCGATCAAACACTAGAGTCATTGCATGTGTGTTATTTCCACAAACAAACATGGATCAACCACTAGAGTCATTGCATGTGTGTTCTTATACTAAAACCAACATGGATCCACCAGTGGACATTGCATGTGTGTTCTTTCCACAAACCACACATGGATCAACCACTAGAGTCATTGCATGTGTGTTATTTCCACAAACCACACATGGATCAACCACTAGAGTCATTGCATGTGTGTTCTTATACTAAAACCACAAACCAGTACTACAGTCATTGCATGTTTGTTCTTATACTAAAACCACAAATCAGTACTAGATTCATTACATGTGTGTTCTTTTCCACAAACCACACATGGATCCACCAGTGGTCATTGCATGCATGTTCTTTACACAAACAACATATGGATCAACCAGAGTCATTGCATGTGTGTTCTTTCCACAAACCACACATGGATCAACCACTAGAGTCATTGCATGTTTGTTCTTATACTAAAACCACAAACCAACACTAGATTCATTGCACGTGTGTTCTTTTCCACAAACCACACGTGGATCCACTAGTCGTCTTATTGCATGTGTGCTATTTACACAAACCACACATGGATCAACCACTAGAGTCATTGCATGTGTGTTCTTTCCACAAACCACATATGGATCAAACACTAGAGTCATTGCATCTGTGTTCTTATACTAAAACCAACACTAGAGTCATTGCATGTGTGTTCTTATACTAAAACCAACACTAGAGTCATTGCATGTGTGTTCTTTTCACAAACCACACATGGATCAACCACTAGAGTCATTGCATGTGTGTTATTTCCACAAACAAACATGGATCAACCACTAGAGTCATTGCATGTGTGTTCTTATACTAAAACCAACATGGATCCACCAGTGGTCATTGCATGTGTGTTCTTTCCACAAACCACACATGGATCAACCACTAGAGCCATTGCATGTATGTTATTTCCACAAACCACCACTAGAGTCATTGCATGTGTGTTATTTCCACAAACCACACATGGATCAACCACTAGAATCATTTCATGTGTGTTCTTATACTAAAACCAACACTAGAGTCATTGCATGTGTGTTCTTTTCACAAACCACACATCGATCAACCACTAGAGTCATTGCATGTGTGTTATTTCCACAAACAAACATGGATCAACCACTAGAGTCATTGCATGTGTGTTCTTATACTAAAACCAACATGGATCCACCAGTGGACATTGCATGTGTGTTCTTTCCACAAACCACACATGGATCAACCACTAGAGTCATTGCATGTGTGTTATTTCCACAAACCACACATGGATCAACCACTAGAGTCATTGCATGTGTGTTCTTATACTAAAGCCACAAACCAGTACTACAGTCATTGCATGTTTGTTCTTATACTAAAACCACAAATCAGTACTAGAGTCATTGCATGTGTGTTCTTTTCCACAAACCACACATGGATCCACCAGTGGTCATTGCATGCATGTTCTTTCCACAAACAACATATGGATCAGCCAGAGTCATTGCATGTGTGTTCTTTCCACAAACCACACATGGATCAACCACTAGAGTCATTGCATGTTTGTTCTTATACTAAAACCACAAACCAACACTAGAGTCATTGCATGTGTGTTCTTTTCCACAAACCACACGTGGATCCACTAGTCGTCTTATTGCATGTGTGTTATTTCCACAAACCACACATGGATCAACCACTAGAGTCATTGCATGTGTGTTCTTTCCACAAACCACATATGGATAAAACACTAGAGTCATTGCATGTGTGTTCTTATACTAAAACCAACACTAGAGTCATTGCATGTGTGTTCTTATACTAAAACCAACACTAGAGTCATTGCATGTGTGTTCTTTTCACAAAACACACATGGTTCAACCACTAGAGTCATTGCATGTGTGTTATTTCCAAAAACAAACATGGATCAACCACTAGAGTCATTGCATGTGTGTTCTTATACTAAAACCAACATGGATCCACCAGTGGTCATTGCATGTGTGTTCTTTCCACAAACCACACATGGATCAACCACAAGAGTCATTGCATGTGTGTTATTTCCACAAACCACACATGGATCAACCACTAGAGTCATTGCATGTGTGTTATTTTCACAAACAACACATGGATCAACCACTAGAGTCATTGCATGTGTGTTCTTATACTAAAACCAACACTAGAGTCATTGCATGTGTGTTATTTCCACAAACCACACATGGATCAACCACTAGAGTCATTGCATGTGTGTTCTTATACTAAAACCACAAACCAGTACTACAGTCATTGCATGTTTGTTCTTATACTAAAACCACAAATCAGTACTAGATTCATTACATGTGTGTTCTTTTCCACAAACCACACATGGATCCACCAGTGGTCATTGCATGCATGTTCTTTACACAAACAACATATGGATCAACCAGAGTCATTGCATGTGTGTTCTTTCCACAAACCACACATGGATCAACCACTAGAGTCATTGCATGTTTGTTCTTATACTAAAACCACAAACCAACACTAGATTCATTGCACGTGTGTTCTTTTCCACAAACCACACGTGGATCCACTAGTCGTCTTATTGCATGTGTGCTATTTACACAAACCACACATGGATCAACCACTAGAGTCATTGCATGTGTGTTCTTTCCACAAACCACATATGGATCAAACACTAGAGTCATTGCATCTGTGTTCTTATACTAAAACCAACACTAGAGTCATTGCATGTGTGTTCTTATACTAAAACCAACACTAGAGTCATTGCATGTGTGTTCTTTTCACAAACCACACATGGATCAACCACTAGAGTCATTGCATGTGTGTTATTTCCACAAACAAACATGGATCAACCACTAGAGTCATTGCATGTGTGTTCTTATACTAAAACCAACATGGATCCACCAGTGGTCATTGCATGTGTGTTCTTTCCACAAACCACACATGGATCAACCACTAGAGTCATTGCATGTATGTTATTTCCACAAACCACCACTAGAGTCATTGCATGTGTGTTATTTCCACAAACCACACATGGATCAACCACTAGAATCATTTCATGTGTGTTCTTATACTAAAACCAACACTAGAGTCATTGCATGTGTGTTCTTTTCACAAACCACACATCGATCAACCACTAGAGTCATTGCATGTGTGTTATTTCCACAAACAAACATGGATCAACCACTAGAGTCATTGCATGTGTGTTCTTATACTAAAACCAACATGGATCCACCAGTGGACATTGCATGTGTGTTCTTTCCACAAACCACACATGGATCAACCACTAGAGTCATTGCATGTGTGTTATTTCCACAAACCACACATGGATCAACCACTAGAGTCATTGCATGTGTGTTCTTATACTAAAGCCACAAACTAGTACTACAGTCATTGCATGTTTGTTCTTATACTAAAACCACAAATCAGTACTAGAGTCATTGCATGTGTGTTCTTTTCCACAAACCACACATGGATCCACCAGTGGTCATTGCATGCATGTTCTTTCCACAAACAACATATGGATCAGCCAGAGTCATTGCATGTGTGTTCTTTCCACAAACCACACATGGATCAACCACTAGAGTCATTGCATGTTTGTTCTTATACTAAAACCACAAACCAACACTAGAGTCATTGCATGTGTGTTCTTTTCCACAAACAACACGTGGATCCACTAGTCGTCTTATTGCATGTGTGTTATTTCCACAAACCACACATGGATCAACCACTAGAGTCATTGCATGTGTGTTCTTTCCACAAACCACATATGGATAAAACACTAGAGTCATTGCATGTGTGTTCTTATACTAAAACCAACACTAGAGTCATTGCATGTGTGTTCTTATACTAAAACCAACACTAGAGTCATTGCATGTGTGTTCTTTTCACAAAACACACATGGTTCAACCACTAGAGTCATTGCATGTGTGTTATTTCCAAAAACAAACATGGATCAACCACTAGAGTCATTGCATGTGTGTTCTTATACTAAAACCAACATGGATCCACCAGTGGTCATTGCATGTGTGTTCTTTCCACAAACCACACATGGATCAACCACAAGAGTCATTGCATGTGTGTTATTTCCACAAACCACACATGGATCAACCACTAGAGTCATTGCATGTGTGTTATTTTCACAAACAACACATGGATCAACCACTAGAGTCATTGCATGTGTGTTCTTATACTAAAACCAACACTAGAGTCATTGCATGTGTGTTCTTTTCACAAACCACACATGGATCAACCACTAGAGTCATTGCATGTGTGTTATTTCCACAAACAAACATGGATCAACCACTAGAGTCATTGCATATATGTTCTTTTCCACAAACCACACATGGATCCACTAGTGGTCATTGCATGTGTGTTCTTTCCATAAACCACATATGGATCAACCAGAGTCATTGCATCTCTGTTCTTTCCACAAACCACACATGGATCAACCACTAGAGTAATTGCATGTTTGTTCTTATACTAAAACCACAAACCAGCACTAGAGTCATTTCATGTGTGTTATTTTCCACAAACCACACATGGATCCACCAGTCGTCTTATTGCATGTGTGTTCTTTCCAAAAACCACATATGGAACAACCAGAGTCATTGCATGTGTGTTCTTTCCACAAACCACACATGTGGACCCACTAGAGTCATTGCATGTGTGTTATTTCCATAAACCACACATGGATCAACCACTAGAGTCATTGCATGTGTGTTCTTACACTAAAACCACAAACCAGTACTAGAATCACTGCATGTGTGTGCTTATACTAAAACCACAAACCAGTACTAGAGTCATTGCATGTGTGTTCTTTTCCACAAACCACACATGGATCCACCAGTGGTCATTGCATGTGTGTTCTTTCCACAAACCACATATGGATCAACCAGAGTCATTGCATGTGTGTTCTTTCCACAAACCACACATGGATCAACCACTAGAGTCATTGCATGTTTTTTCTTATACTAAAACCACAAACCAGCACTAGAGTCATTGCATGTGTGTTCTTTTCCACAAACCACACATGGATCCACCAGTGGTAATTGCATGTGTGTTATTTCCACAAACCACACATGGATCAACCACTAGAGTCATTGCATGTGTGTTCTTTCCACAAACCACATATGGATCAACCACTAGAGTCATTGCATGTGTGTTCTTATTATACTAAAACCAACACTAGAGTCATTGCATGTGTGTTCTTTTCATAAACCACACATGGATCAACCACTAGAGTCATTGCATGTGTGTTATTTCCACAAACAAACATGGATCAACCACTAGAGTCATTGCATGTGTGTTCTTTTCCACAAACCACACATGGATCCACCAGTGGTCATTGCATGTGTTTTCTTTCCACAAACCACACATGGATCAACCACTAGAATCATTGCATGTGTGTTATTTACACAAACCACACATGGATAAACCACTAGATTCATTGCATGTGTGTTCTTTCCACAAACCACATATGGATCAACCAAAGTCATTGCATGTGTGTTCTTTCCACAAACCACACATGGATCGACCACTAGAGTCATTGCATGTGTGTTCTTATACTAAAACCACAAACCAGTACTAGCGTAATTGCATGTGTGTTCTTTTCCACAAACCACACATGGATCCAGTCGTGGTCATTGCATGTGTGTTCTTTCCACAAACCACACATGGATCAACCAGAGTCATTGCATGTGTGTTCTTTCCACAAATCACACATGGATCAACCACTAGAGTCATTGCATGTGTGTTATTTCCACAAACCACACATGGATCAACCACTAGAGTCATTGCATGTGTGTTCTTTTCCACAAACCACACATGGATCCACCAGTCGTAATTGCATGTGTGTTAATTCCACAAGCCACACATGGATCAACCACTAGAGTCATTGCATGTGTGTTCTTTCTACAAACCACATATGGATCAACCACTAGAGTCATTGCATGTGTGTTCTTATTATACTAAAACCAACACTAGAGTCATTGCATGTGTGTTGTTTTCATAAACCACACATGGATCAACCACTAGAGTCATTGCATGTGTGTTATTTCCACAAACCACACATGGATCAACCACTAGAGTCATTGCATGTGTGTTCTTTTCCACAAACCACACATGGATCCACCAGTGGTCATTGCATGTGTGTTCTTTCCACAAACCACACATGGATCAACCACTAGAGTCATTGCATGTGTGTTATTTCCACAAACCACACATGGATAAACCACTAGAGTCATTGCATGTGTGTTCTTTCCACAAACCACATCTGGATCAACCAGAGTCATTGCATGTGTTTTATTTCCACAAACCACACATGGATCAACCACTAGAGTCATTGCATGTTTGTTCTTATACTAAAACCACAAACCAACACTAGAGTCATTGCATGTGTGTTCTTTTCCACAAACCACATGTGGATCCACTAGTCGTCTTATTGCATGTGTGTTATTTCCACAAACCACACATGGATCAACCACTAGAGTCATTGCATGTGTGTTCTTTCCACAAACCACATATGGATCAAACACTAGAGTCATTGCATGTGTGTTCTTAAACTAAAACCAACACTAGAGTCATTGCATGTGTGTTCTTATACTAAAACCAACACTAGAGTCATTGCATGTGTGTTCTTTTCACAAACCACACATGGATCAACCACTAGAGTCATTGCATGTGTGTTATTTCCACAAACAAACATGGATCAACCACTAGAGTCATTGCATGTGTGTTCTTATACTAAAACCAACATGGATCCACAAGTGGTCATTGCATGTGTGTTCTTTCCATAAACCACACATGGATCAACCACTAGAGTCATTGCATGTGTGTTCTTTTCCACAAACCACACATGGATCAACCACTAGAGTCATTGCATGTGTGTTATTTCCACAAACCACACATGGATCAACCACTAGAGTCATTGCATGTGTGTTCTTATACTAAAACCACAAACCAGTACTACAGTCATTGCATGTTTGTTCTTATACTAAAACCACAAATCAGTACTAGAGTCATTGCATGTGTGTTCTTTTCCACAAACCACACATGGATCCACCAGTGGTCATTGCATGCATGTTCTTTCCACAAACAACATATGGATCAACCAGAGTCATTGCATGTGTGTTCTTTCCACAAACCACACATGGATCAACCATTAGAGTCATTGCATGTTGTTCTTATACTAAAACCACAAACCAACACTAAAGTCATTGCATGTGTGTTCTTTTCCACAAACCACACGTGGATCCACTAGTCGTCTTATTGCATGTGTGTTATTTCCACAAACCACACATGGATCAACCACTAGAGTCATTGCATGTGTGTTCTTTCCACAAACCACATATGGATCAAACACTAGAGTCATTGCATGTGTGTTCTTATACTAAAACCAACACTAGAGTCATTGCATGTGTGTTCTTATACTAAAACCAACACTAGAGTCATTGCATGTGTGTTCTTTTCACAAACCACACATGGATCAACCACTAGAGTCATTGCATGTGTGTTATTTCCACAAACAAACATGGATCAACCACTAGAGTCATTGCATGTGTGTTCTTATACTAAAACCAACATGGATCCACCAGTGGTCATTGCATGTGTGTTCTTTCCACAAACCACACATGGATCAACCACTAGAGTCATTGCATGTGTGTTATTTCCACAAACCACACATGGATCAACCACTAGAGTCATTGCATGTGTGTTATTTCCACAAACCACACATGGATCAACCACTAGAGTCATTTCATGTGTGTTCTTATACTAAAACCAACACTAGAGTCATTGCTTGTGTGTTCTTTTCACAAACCACACATCGATCAACCACTAGAGTCATTGCATGTGTGTTATTTCCACAAACAAACATGGATCAACCACTAGAGTCACTGCATGTGTGTTCTTATACTAAAACCAACATGGATCCACCAGTGGACATTGCATGTGTGTTCTTTCCACAAACCACACATAGATCAACCACTAGAGTCATTGCATGTGTGTTATTTCCACAAACCACACATGGATCAACCACTAGAGTCATTGCATGTGTGTTCTTATACTAAAACCACAAACCAGTACTACAGTCATTGCATGTTTGTTCTTATACTAAAACCACAAATCAGTACTAGAGTCATTGCATGTGTGTTCTTTTCCACAAACCACACATGGATCCACCAGTGGTCATTGCATGCATGTTCTTTCCACAAACAACATATGGATCAACCAGAGTCATTGCATGTGTGTTCTTTCCACAAACCACACATGGATCAACAACTAGTCATTGCATGTTTGTTCTTATACTAAAACCACAAACCAACACTAGAGTCATTGCATGTGTGTTCTTTTCCACAAACCACACTTGGATCCACTGGTCGTCTTATTGCATGTGTGTTATTTCCACAAACCACACATGGATCAACCACTAGAGTCATTGCATGTGTGTTCTTTCCACAGACCACATATGGATCAAACACTAGAGTCATTGCATGTGTGTTCTTATACTAAAACCAACACTAGAGTCATTGCATGTTTGTTCTTATACTAAAACCAACACTAGAGTCATTGCATGTGTGTTCTTTTCATAAACCACACATGGATCAACCACTAGAGTCATTGCATGTGTGTTATTTCCACAAACAAACATGGATCAACCACTAGAGTCATTGCATGTGTGTTCTTATACTAAAACCAACATGGATCCACCAGTGGTCATTGCATGTGTGTTCTTTCCACAAACCACACATGGATCAACCACTAGAGTCATTGCATGTGTGTTATTTCCACAAACCACACATGGATCAACCACTAGAGTCATTGCATGTGTGTTATTTCCACAAACCACACATGGATCCACCACTAGAGTCATTGCATGTGTGTTCTTATACTAAAACCACAAACCAGTACTACAATCATTGCATGTTTGTTCTTATACTAAAACCACAAATCAGTACTAGAGTCATTGCATGTGTGTTCTTTTCCACAAACCACACATGGATCCACCAGTGGTCATTGCATGCATGTTCTTTCCACAAACAACATATGGATCAACCAGAGTCATTGCATGTGTGTTCTTTCCACAAACCACACATGGATCAACCATTAGAGTCATTGCATGTTTGTTCTTATACTAAAACCACAAACCAACACTAGAGTCATTGCATGTGTGTTCTTTTCCACAAACCACACGTGGATCCACTAGTGGTCTTATTGCATGTGTGTTATTTCCACAAACCACACATGGATCAACCACTAGAGTCATTGCATGTGTGTTCTTTCCATAAACCACATATGGATCAAACACTAGAGTCATTGCATGTGTGTTCTTATACTAAAATCAACACTAGATTCATTGCATGTGTGTTCTTATACTAAACCCAACACTAGAGTCATTGCATGTGTGTTCTTTTCACAAACCACACATGGATCAACCACTAGAGTCATTGCATGTGTGTTATTTCCACAAACAAACATGGATCAACCACTAGAGTCATTGAATGTGTGTTCTTATTATACTAAAACCAACACTAGTGTCATTGCATGTGTGTTCTTTTCATAAACCACACATGGATCAACCACTAGAGTCATTGCATGTGTGTTATTTCCACAAACAAACATGGATCAACCACTAGAGTCATTGCATGTGTGTTCTTTTCCACAAACCACACATGGATCCACCAGTGGTCATTGCATGCGCGTTCTTTCCACAAACCACACATGGATCAACCACTAGAGTCATAGCATGTGTGTTATTTCCACAAACCACACATGGATAAACCACTAGTGTCATTGCATGTGTGTTCTTTCCTCAAACCACACATGGATCAACCACTAGAGTCATTGCATGTTTGTTCTTATACTAAAACCACAAACCAACACTAGAGTCATTGCATGTGTGTTCTTTTCCACAAACCACACGTGGATCCACTAGTCGTCTTATTGCATGTGTGTTATTTCCATAAACCACACATGGATCAACCACTAGAGTCATTGCATGTGTGTTCTTTCCACAAACCATATATGGATCAAACACTAGTCATTGCATGTGTGTTCTTATACTAAAACCAACACTAGAGTCATTGCATGTGTGTTCTTATACTAAAACCAACACTAGAGTCATTGCATGTGTGTTCTTTTCACAAACCACACATGGATCAACCACTAGAGTCATTGCATGTGTGTTATTTCCACAAACAAACATGGATCAACCACTAGAGTCATTGCATGTGTGTTCTTATACTAAAACCAACATGGATCCACCAGTGGTCATTGCATGTGTGTTCTTTCCACAAACCACACATGGATCAACCACTAGAGTCATTGCATGTGTGTTATTTCCACAAACCACACATGGATCAATCACTATGGTCATTGCATGTGTGTTATTTCCACAAACCACACATGGATCAACCACTAGAGTCATTTCATGTGTGTTCTTATACTAAAACCAACACTAGAATCATTGCATGTGTGTTCTTTTCACAAACCACACATCGATCAAACACTAGAGTCATTGCATGTGTGTTATTTCCACAAACAAACATGGATCAACCACTAGAGTCATTGCATGTGTGTTCTTATACTAAAACCAACATGGATCCACCAGTGGACATTGCATGTGTGTTCTTTCCACAAACCACACATGGATCAACCACTAGAGTCATTGCATGTGTGTTATTTCCACAAACCACACATGGATCAACCACTAGAGTCATTGCATGTGTGTTCTTATACTAAAACCACAAACCAGTACTACAGTCATTGCATGTTTGTTCTTATACTAAAACCACAAATCAGTACTAGATTCATTGCATGTGTGTTCTTTTCCACAAACCACACATGGATCCACCAGTGGTCATTGCATGCATGTTCTTTCCACAAACAACATATGGATCAACCAGAGTCATTGCATGTGTGTTCTTTCCACAAACCACACATGGATCAACCACTAGAGTCATTGCATGTTTGTTCTTATACTAAAACCACAAACCAACACTAGATTCATTGCACGTGTGTTCTTTTCCACAAACCACACGTGGATCCACTAGTCGTCTTATTGCATGTGTGCTATTTCCACAAACCACACATGGATCAACCACTAGAGTCATTGCATGTGTGTTCTTTCCACAAACCACATATGGATCAAACACTAGAGTCATTGCATGTGTGTTCTTATACTAAAACCAACACTAGAGTCATTGCATGTGTGTTCTTATACTAAAACCAACACTAGAGTCATTGCATGTGTGTTCTTTTCACAAACCACACATGGATCAACCACTAGAGTCATTGCATGTGTGTTATTTCCACAAACAAACATGGATCAACCACTAGAGTCATTGCATGTGTGTTCTTATACTAAAACCAACATGGATCCACCAGTGGTCATTGCATGTGTGTTCTTTCCACAAACCACACATGGATCAACCACTAGAGTCATTGCATGTATGTTATTTCCACAAACCACACATGGATCCACCACTAGAGTCATTGCATGTATGTTATTTCCACAAACCACACATGGATCAACCACTAGAGTCATAGCATGTGTGTTATTTCCACAAACCACACATGGATAAACCACTAGAGTCATTGCATGTGTGTTCTTTCCTCAAACCACACATGGATCAACCACTAGAGTCATTGCATGTTTGTTCTTATACTAAAACCACAAACCAACACTAGAGTCATTGCATGTGTGTTCTTTTCCACAAACCACACGTGGATCCACTAGTCGTCTTATTGCATGTGTGTTATTTCCATAAACCACACATGGATCAACCACTAGAGTCATTGCATGTGTGTTCTTTCCACAAACCATATATGGATCAAACACTAGTCATTGCATGTGTGTTCTTATACTAAAACCAACACTAGAGTCATTGCATGTGTGTTCTTATACTAAAACCAACACTAGAGTCATTGCATGTGTGTTCTTTTCACAAACCACACATGGATCAACCACTAGAGTCATTGCATGTGTGTTATTTCCACAAACAAACATGGATCAACCACTAGAGTCATTGCATGTGTGTTCTTATACTAAAACCAACATGGATCCACCAGTGGTCATTGCATGTGTGTTCTTTCCACAAACCACACATGGATCAACCACTAGAGTCATTGCATGTGTGTTATTTCCACAAACCACACATGGATCAATCACTATGGTCATTGCATGTGTGTTATTTCCACAAACCACACATGGATCAACCACTAGAGTCATTTCATGTGTGTTCTTATACTAAAACCAACACTAGAATCATTGCATGTGTGTTCTTTTCACAAACCACACATCGATCAAACACTAGAGTCATTGCATGTGTGTTATTTCCACAAACAAACATGGATCAACCACTAGAGTCATTGCATGTGTGTTCTTATACTAAAACCAACATGGATCCACCAGTGGACATTGCATGTGTGTTCTTTCCACAAACCACACATGGATCAACCACTAGAGTCATTGCATGTGTGTTATTTCCACAAACCACACATGGATCAACCACTAGAGTCATTGCATGTGTGTTCTTATACTAAAACCACAAACCAGTACTACAGTCATTGCATGTTTGTTCTTATACTAAAACCACAAATCAGTACTAGATTCATTGCATGTGTGTTCTTTTCCACAAACCACACATGGATCCACCAGTGGTCATTGCATGCATGTTCTTTCCACAAACAACATATGGATCAACCAGAGTCATTGCATGTGTGTTCTTTCCACAAACCACACATGGATCAACCACTAGAGTCATTGCATGTTTGTTCTTATACTAAAACCACAAACCAACACTAGATTCATTGCACGTGTGTTCTTTTCCACAAACCACACGTGGATCCACTAGTCGTCTTATTGCATGTGTGCTATTTCCACAAACCACACATGGATCAACCACTAGAGTCATTGCATGTGTGTTCTTTCCACAAACCACATATGGATCAAACACTAGAGTCATTGCATGTGTGTTCTTATACTAAAACCAACACTAGAGTCATTGCATGTGTGTTCTTATACTAAAACCAACACTAGAGTCATTGCATGTGTGTTCTTTTCACAAACCACACATGGATCAACCACTAGAGTCATTGCATGTGTGTTATTTCCACAAACAAACATGGATCAACCACTAGAGTCATTGCATGTGTGTTCTTATACTAAAACCAACATGGATCCACCAGTGGTCATTGCATGTGTGTTCTTTCCACAAACCACACATGGATCAACCACTAGAGTCATTGCATGTATGTTATTTCCACAAACCACACATGGATCCACCACTAGAGTCATTGCATGTATGTTATTTCCACAAACCACACATGGATCAACCACTAGAGTCATTTCATGTGTGTTCTTATACTAAAACCAACACTAGAGTCATTGCATGTGTGTTCTTTTCACAAACCACACATCGATCAACCACTAGAGTCATTGCATGTGTGTTATTTCCACAAACAAACATGGATCAACCACTAGAGTCATTGCATGTGTGTTCTTATACTAAAACCAACATGGATCCACCAGTAGACATTGCATGTGTGTTCTTTCCACAAACCACACATGGATCAACCACTAGAGTCATTGCATGTGTGTTATTTCCACAAACCACACATGGATCAACCACTAGAGTCATTGCATGTGTGTTCTTGTACTAAAGCCACAAACCAGTACTACAGTCATTGCATGTTTGTTCTTATACTAAAACCACAAATCAGTACTAGAGTCATTGCATGTGTGTTCTTTTCCACAAACCACACATGGATCCACCAGTGGTCATTGCATGCATGTTCTTTCCACAAACAACATATGGATCAATCAGAGTCATTGCAGGTGTGTTCTTTCCACAAACCACACATGGATCAACCACTAGAGTCATTGCATGTTTGTTCTTATACTAAAACCACAAACCAACACTAGAGTCATTGCATGTGTGTTCTTTTCCACAAACCACACGTGGATCCACTAGTCGTCTTATTGCATGTGTGTTATTTCCACAAACCACACATGGATCAACCACTAGAGTCATTGCATGTGTGTTCTTTCCACAAACCACATATGGATAAAACACTAGAGTCATTGCATGTGTGTTCTTATACTAAAACCAACACTAGAGTCATTGCATGTGTGTTCTTATACTAAAACCAACACTAGAGTCATTGCATGTGTGTTCTTTTCACAAAACACACATGGATCAACCACTAGAGTCATTGCATGTGTGTTATTTCCACAAACAAACATGGATCAACCACTAGAGTCATTGCATGTGTGTTCTTATACTAAAACCAACATGGATCCACCAGTGGTCATTGCATGTGTGTTCTTTCCACAAACCACACATGGATCAACCACTAGAGTCATTGCATGTGTGTTATTTCCACAAACCACACATGGATCAACCACTAGAGTCATTGCATGTGTGTTATTTTCACAAACCACACATGGATCAACCACTAGAGTCATTGCATGTGTGTTCTTATACTAAAACCAACACTAGAGTCATTGCATGTGTGTTCTTTTCACAAACCACACATGGATCAACCACTAGAGTCATTGCATGTGTGTTATTTCCACAAACCACACATGGATCAACCACTAGAGTCATTGCATGTGTGTTCTTTTCCACAAACCACACATGGATCCACTAGTGGTCATTGCATGTGTGTTCTTTCCACAAACCACATATGGATCAACCAGAGTCATTGCATGTCTGTTCTTTCCACAAACCACACATGGATCAACCACTAGAGTAATTGCATGTTTGTTCTTATACTAAAACCACAAACCAGCACTAGAGTCATTGCATGTGTGTTATTTTCCACAAACCACACATGGATCCACCAGTCGTCTTATTGCATGTGTGTTCTTTCCACAAAACCACATATGGAACAACCAGAGTCATTGCATGTGTGTTCTTTCCACAAACCACACATGTGGACCCACTAGAGTCATTGCATGTGTGTTATTTCCATAAACCACACATGGATCAACCACTAGAGTCATTGCATGTGTGTTCTTACACTAAAACCACAAACCAGTACTAGAATCACTGCATGTGTGTGCTTATACTAAAACCACAAACCAGTACTAGAGTCATTGCATCTGTGTTCTTTTCCACAAACCACACATGGATCCACCAGTGGTCATTGCATGTGTGTTCTTTCCACAAACCACATATGGATCAACCAGAGTCATTGCATTTGTGTTCTTTCCACAAACCACACATGGATCAACCACTAGAGTCATTGCATGTTTGTTCTTATACTAAAACCACAAACCAGCACTAGAGTCATTGCATGTGTGTTCTTTTCCACAAACCACACATGGATCCACCAGTGGAAATTGCATGTGTGTTATTTCCACAAACCACACATGGATCAACCACTAGAGTCATTGCATGTGTGTTCTTTCCACAAACCACATATGGATCAACCACTAGAGTCATTGCATGTGTGTTCTTATTATACTAAAACCAACACTAGAGTCATTGCATGTGTGTTCTTTTCATAAACCACACATGGATCAACCACTAGAGTCATTGCATGTGTGTTATTTCCACAAACAAACATGGATCAACCACTAGAGTCATTGCATGTGTGTTCTTTTCCACAAACCACACATGGATCCACCAGTGGTCATTGCATGTGTGTTCTTTCCACAAACCACACATGGATCAACCACTAGAGTCATTGCATGTGTGTTATTTACACAAACCACACATGGATAAACCACTAGATTCATTGCATGGTGTTCTTTCCACAAACCACATATGGATCAACCAAAGTCATTGCATGTGTGTTCTTTCCACAAACCACACATGGATCAACCACTAGAGTCATTGCATGTGTGTTATTTACACAAACCACACATGGATAAACCACTAGATTCATTGCATGGTGTTCTTTCCACAAACCACATATGGATCAACCAAAGTCATTGCATGTGTGTTCTTTCCACAAACCACACATGGATCAACCACTAGAGTCATTGCATGTGTGTTCTTATACTAAAACCACAAACCAGTACTAGAGTAATTGCATGTGTGTTCTTTTCCACAAACCACACATGGATCCAGTAGTGGTCATTGCATGTGTGTTCTTTCCACAAACCACACATGGATCAATCAGAGTCATTGCATGTGTGTTCTTTCCACAAACCACACATGGATCAACCACTAGAGTCATTGCATGTGTGTTATTTCCACAAACCACACATGGATCAACCACTAGAGTCATTGCATGTGTGTTCTTTTCCACAAACCACACATGGATCCACCAGTGGTAATTGCATGTGTGTTATTTCCACAAGCCACACATGGATCAACCACTAGAGTCATTGCATGTGTGTTCTTTCCACAAACCACATATGGATCAACCACTAGAGTCATTGCATGTGTCTTCTTATTATACTAAAACCAACAGTAGAGTCATTGCATGTGTGTTCTTTTCATAAACCACACATGGATCAACCACTAGAGTCATTGCATGTGTGTTATTTCCACAAACAAACATGGATCAACCACTAGAGTCATTGCATGTGTGTTCTTTTCCACAAACCACACATGGATCCACCAGTGGTCATTGCATGTGTGTTCTTTCCACAAACCACACATGGATCAACCACTAGAGTCATTGCATGTGTGTTATTTCCACAAACCACACATGGATAAACCACTAGAGTCATTGCATGTGTGTTCTTTCCACAAACCACATCTGGATCAACCAGAGTCATTGCATGTGTGTTATTTCCACAAACCACACATGGATCAACCACTAGAGTCATTGCATGTTTGTTCTTATACTAAAACCACAAACCAACACTAGAGTCATTGCATGTGTGTTCTTTTCCACAAACCACACGTGGATCCACTAGTCGTCTTATTGCATGTGTGTTATTTCCACAAACCAGACATGGATCAACCACTAGAGTCATTGCATGTGTGTTCTTTCCACAAACCACATATGGATCAAACACTAGAGTCATTGCATGTGTGTTCTTATACTAAAACCAACACTAGAGTCATTGCATGTGTGTTCTTATACTAAAACCAACACTAGAGTCATTGCATGTGTGTTCTTTTCACAAACCACACATGGATCAACCACTAGAGTCATTGCATGTGTGTTATTTCCACAAACAAACATGGATCAACCACTAGAGTCATTGCATGTGTGTTCTTATACTAAAACCAACATGGATCCACCAGTGGTCATTGCATGTGTGTTCTTTCCACAAACCACACATGGATCAACCACTAGAGTCATTGCATGTGTGTTCTTTCCACAAACCACACATGGATCAACCACTAGAGTCATTGCATGTGTGTTATTTCCACAAACCACACATGGATCAACCACTAGAGTCATTGCATGTGTGTTCTTATACTAAAACCACAAACCAGTACTACAGTCATTGCATGTTTGTTCTTATACTAAAACCACAAATCAGTACTAGAGTCATTGCATGTGTGTTCTTTTCCACAAACCACACATGGATCCACCAGTGGTCATTGCATGCATGTTCTTTCCACAAACAACATATGGATCAACCAGAGTCATTGCATGTGTGTTCTTTCCACAAACCACACATGGATCAACCACTAGAGTCATTGCATGTGTGTTATTTCCACAAACCACACATGGATCAACCACTAGAGTCATTGCATGTGTGTTCTTATACTAAAACCAACACTAGAGTCATTGCATGTGTGTTCTTTTCACAAACCACACATGGATCAACCACTAGAGTCATTGCATGTGTGTTATTTCCACAAACAAACATGGATCAACCACTAGAGTCATTGCATATGTGTTCTTTTCCACAAACCACACATGGATCCACTAGTGGTCATTGCATGTGTGTTCTTTCCACAAACCACATATGGATCAACCAGAGTCATTGCATGTCTGTTCTTTCCACAAACCACACATGGATCAACCACTAGAGTAATTGCATGTTTGTTCTTATACTAAAACCACAAACCAGCACTAGAGTCATTGCATGTGTGTTATTTTCCACAAACCACACATGGATCCACCAGTCGTCTTATTGCATGTGTGTTCTTTCCACAAACCACATATGGATCAACCAGAGACATTGCATGTCTGTTCTTTCCACAAACCACACATGGATCAAACACTAGAGTAATTGCATGTTTGTTCTTATACTAAAACCACAAACCAGCACTAGAGTCATTGCATGTGTGTTATTTTCCACAAACCACACATGGATCCACCAGTCGTCTTATTGCATGTGTGTTCTTTCCACAAACCACATATGGAACAACCAGAGTCATTGCATGTGTGTTCTTTCCACAAACCACACATGTGGACCCACTAGAGTCAATGCATGTGTGTTATTTCCATAAACCACACATGGATCAACCACTAGAGTCATTGCATGTGTGTTCTTACACTAAAACCACAAACCAGTACTAGAATCACTTCATGTGTGTGCTTATACTAAAACCACAAACCAGTACTAGAGTCATTGCATGTGTGTTCTTTTCCACAAACCACACATGGATCAACCACTAGAGTCATTGCATGTGTGTTATTTCCACAAACCACACATGGATAAACCACTAGAGTCATTGCATGTGTGTTCTTTCCACAAACCACATCTGGATCAACCAGAGTCATTGCATGTGTGTTATTTCCACAAACCACACATGGATCAACCACTAGAGTCATTGCATGTTTGTTCTTATACTAAAACCACAAACCAACACTAGAGTCATTGCATGTGTGTTCTTTTCCACAAACCACACGTGGATCCACTAGTCGTCTTATTGCATGTGTGTTATTTCCACAAACCACACATGGATCAACCACTAGAGTCATTGCATGTGTGTTCTTTCCACAAACCACATATGGATCAAACACTAGAGTCATTGCATGTGTGTTCTTATACTAAAACCAACACTAGAGTCATTGCATGTGTGTTCTTATACTAAAACCAACACTAGAGTCATTGCATGTGTGTTCTTTTCACAAACCACACATGGATCAACCACTAGAGTCATTGCATGTGTGTTATTTCCACAAACAAACATGGATCAACCACTAGAGTCATTGCATGTGTGTTCTTATACTAAAACCAACATGGATCCACCAGTGGTCATTGCATGTGTGTTCTTTCCACAAACCACACATGGATCAACCACTAGAGTCATTGCATGTGTGTTCTTCCCACAAACCACACATGGATCAACCACTAGAGTCATTGCATGTGTGTTATTTCCACAAACCACACATGGATCAACCACTAGAGTCATTGCATGTGTGTTCTTATACTAAAACCACAAACCAGTACTACAGTCATTGCATGTTTGTTCTTATACTAAAACCACAAATCAGTACTAGAGTCATTGCATGTGTGTTCTTTTCCACAAACCACACATGGATCCACCAGTGGTCATTGCATGCATGTTCTTTCCACAAACAACATATGGATCA
Source organism: Avena sativa (assembly GCA_916181665.1). Taxonomy (NCBI): domain Eukaryota; kingdom Viridiplantae; phylum Streptophyta; class Magnoliopsida; order Poales; family Poaceae; genus Avena; species Avena sativa. The sequence goes on from OV702291.1 coordinate 261,476,894, forward strand.
ACCAGAGTCATTGCATGTGTGTTCTTTCCACAAACCACACATGGATCAACCACTAGAGTCATTGCATGTGTGTTATTTCCACAAACCACACATGGATCAACCACTAGAGTCATTGCATGTGTGTTCTTATACTAAAACCAACACTAGAGTCATTGCATGTGTGTTCTTTTCACAAACCACACATGGATCAACCACTAGAGTCATTGCATGTGTGTTATTTCCACAAACAAACATGGATCAACCACTAGAGTCATTGCATATGTGTTCTTTTCCACAAACCACACATGGATCCACTAGTGGTCATTGCATGTGTGTTCTTTCCACAAACCACATATGGATCAACCAGAGTCATTACATGTCTGTTCTTTCCACAAACCACACATGGATCAACCACTAGAGTAATTGCATGTTTGTTCTTATACTAAAACCACAAACCAGCACTAGAGTCATTGCATGTGTGTTATTTTCCACAAACCACACATGGATCCACCAGTCGTCTTATTGCATGTGTGTTCTTTCCACAAACCACATATGGATCAACCAGAGACATTGCATGTCTGTTCTTTCCACAAACCACACATGGATCAACCACTAGAGTAATTGCATGTTTGTTCTTATACTAAAACCACAAACCAGCACTAGAGTCATTGCATGTGTGTTATTTTCCACAAACCACACATGGATCCACCAGTCGTCTTATTGCATGTGTGTTCTTTCCACAAACCACATATGGAACAACCAGAGTCATTGCATGTGTGTTCTTTCCACAAACCACACATGTGGACCCACTAGAGTCAATGCATGTGTGTTATTTCCATAAACCACACATGGATCAACCACTAGAGTCATTGCATGTGTGTTCTTACACTAAAACCACAAACCAGTACTAGAATCACTTCATGTGTGTGCTTATACTAAAACCAAAAACCAGTACTAGAGTCATTGCATGTGTGTTCTTTTCCACAAACCACACATGGATCCACCAGTGGTCATTGCATGTGTGTTCTTTCCACAAACCACATATGGATCAACCAGAGTCATTGCATATGTGTTCTTTCCACAAACCACACATGGATCAACCACTACAGTCATTGCATGTTTGTTCTTATACTAAAACCACAAACCAGCACTAGAGTCATTGCATGTGTGTTCTTTTCCACAAACCACACATGGATCCACCAGTGGTAATTGCATGTGTGTTATTTCCACAAACCACACATGCATCAACCACTAGAGTCATTGCATGTGTTTTCTTTCCACAAACCACATATGGATCAACCACTAGAGTCATTGCATGTGTGTTCTTATTATACTAAAACCAACACTAGAGTCATTGCATGTGTGTTCTTTTCATAAACAACACATGGATCAACCACTAGAGTCATTGCATGTGTGTTATTTCCACAAACAAACATGGATCAACCACTAGATTCATTGCATGTGTGTTCTTTTCCACAAACCACACATGGATCCACCAGTGGTCATTGCATGTGTGTTCTTTCCACAAACCACACATGGATCAACCACTAGAGTCATTGCATGTGTGTTATTTCCACAAAGCACACATGGATAAACCACTAGAGTCATTGCATGTGTGTTCTTTCCACAAACCACATATGGATCAACCAGAGTCATTGCATGTGTGTTCTTTCCACAAACCACACATGGATCAACCACTAGAGTCATTGCATGTGTGTTCTTATACTAAAACCACAAACCAGTACTAGAGTAATTGCATGTGTGTTCTTTTCCACAAACCACAGATGGATCCACTAGTGGTCATTGCATGTGTGTTCTTTCCACAAACCACACATGGATCAACCAGAGTCATTGCATGTGTGTTCTTTCCACAAACCACACATGGATCAACCACTAGAGTCATTGCATGTGTGTTATTTCCACAAACAACACATGGATCAACCACTAGAGTCATTGCGTGTGTGTTCTTTTCCACAAACCACACATGGATCCACCAGTGGTAATTGCATGTGTGTTATTTCCACAAACCACACATGGATCAACCACTAGAGTCATTGCATGTGTGTTCTTTCCACAAACCACATATGGATCAACCACTAGAGTCATTGCATGTGTGTTCTTATTATACTAAAACCAACACTAGAGTCATTGCATGTGTGTTCTTTTCATAAACCACACATGGATCAACCACTAGAGTCATTGCATGTGTGTTATTTCCACAAACAAACATGGATCAACCACTAGAGTCATTGCATGTGTGTTCTTTTCCACAAACCACACATGGATCCACCAGTGGTCATTGCATGTGTGTTCTTTCCACAAACCACACATGGATCAACCACTAGAGTCATTGCATGTGTGTTGTTTCCACAAACCACACATGGATAAACCACTAGAGTCATTGCATGTGTGTTCTTTCCACAAACCACATATGGATCAACCAGAGTCATTGCATGTGTGTTCTTTCCACAAACCACACATGGATCAACCACTAGAGTCATTGCATGTTTGTACTTATACTAAAACTACAAACCAGCACTAGAGTCATTGCATGTGTGTTCTTTTCCACAAACCACACATGGATCCACTAGTGGTCATTGCATGTGTGTTCTTTCCACAAACCACATATGGAACAACCAGAGTCATTGCATGTGTGTTCTTTCCACAAACCACACATGTGGACCCACTAGAGTCATTGCATGTGTGTTATTTCCATAAACCACACATGGATCAACCACTAGAGTCATTGCATGTGTGTTCTGATACTAAAACCACAAACCAGTACTAGAGTCACTGCATGTGTGTGCTTATACTAAAACCACAAACCAGTACTAGAGTCATTGCATGTGTGTTCTTTTCCACAAACCACACATGGATCCACCAGTGGTCATTGCATGTGTGTTCTTTCCACAAACCACATATGGATCAACCAGAGTCATTGCATGTGTGTTCTTTCCACAAACCACACATGGATCAACCACTAGAGTCATTGCATGTTTGGTCTTATACTAAAACCACAAACCAGCACTAGAGTCATTGCATGTGTGTTCTTTTCCACAAACCACACATGGATCCACCAGTGGTAATTGCATGTGTGTTATTTCCACAAACCACACATAGATCAACCACTAGAGTCATTGCATGTGTGTTCTTTCCACAAACCACATATGGATCAACCACTACAGTCATTGCATGTGTGTTCTTATTATACTAAAACAAATCATTGCACGTGTGTTCTTTTCATAAACCACACATGGATCAACCACTAGAGTCATTGCATGTGTGTTATTTCCACAAACAAAGATGGATCAACCACTAGAGTCATTGCATGTGTGTTCTTATACTAAAACCAACATGGATCCACCAGTGGTCATTGCATGTGTGTTCTTTCCACAAACCACACATGGATCAACCACTAGAGTCATTGCATGTGTGTTATTTCCACAAACCACACATGGATAAACCACTAGAGTCATTGCATGTGTGTTCTTTCCACAAACCACATATGGATCAACCAGAGTCATTGCATGTGTGTTCTTTCCACAAGCCACACATGGATCAACCACTAGAGTCATTGCATCTGTGTTCTTATACTAAAACCACAAACTAGTACTAGAGTAATTGCATGTGTGTTCTTTTCCACAAACCACACATGGATCCACTAGTGGCCATTGCATGTGTGTTCTTTCCACAAACCACACATGGATCAACCAGAGTCATTGCATGTGTGTTCTTTCCACAAACCACACATGGATCAACCACTAGAGTCATTGCATGTGTGTTATTTCCACAAACCACACATGGATCAACCACTAGAGTCATTGCATGTGTGTTCTTTTCCACAAAACACACATGGATCCACCAGTGGTAATTGCATGTGTGTTATTTCCACAAACCACACATGGGTCAACCACTAGAGTCATTGCATGTGTGTTCTTTCCACAAACCACATATGGATCAACCACTAGAGTCATTGCATGTCTGTTCTTATTATACTAAAACCAACACTAGAGTCATTGCATGTGTGTTCTTTTCAAAAACCACACATGGATCAACCACTAGAGTCATTGCATGTGTGTTATTTCCACAAACAAACATGGATCAACCACTAGAGTCATTGCATGTGTGTTCTTTTCCACAAACCACACATGGATCCACCAGTGGTCATTGCATGTGTGTTCTTTCCACAAACCACACATGGATCAACCACTAGAGTCATTGCATGTGTGTTATTTCCACAAACCACACATGGATAAACCACTAGAGTCATTGCATGTGTGTTCTTTCCACAAACCACATATGGATCAACCATTGTCATTGCATGTGTGTTCTTTCCACAAACCACACATGGATCAACCACTAGAGTCATTGCATGTTTGTTCTTATACTAAAACTACAAACCAGCACTAGAGTCATTGCATGCGTGTTCTTTTCCACAAACCACATATGGATCAACCAGAGTCATTGCATGTGTGTTGTTTCCAGAAACCACACATGTGGACCCACCAGTGGTCATTGCATGTGTGTTATTCCCATAAACCACACATGTATCAACCACCAGAGTCATTGCATGTGTGTTCTTTCCACAAAACACACATGTGGACCCACTAGAGTCATTGCATGTGTGTTATTTCCATAAACCACACATGGATCAACCACTAGAGTCATTGCATGTGTGTTCCGATACTAAAACCACAAACCAGTACTAGAGTCATTGCATGTGTGTGCTTATACTAAAACCACAAACCAGTACTAGAGTCATTGCATGTGTGTTCTTTTCCACAAACCACACATGGATCCACCAGTGGTCATTGCATGTGTGTTCTTTCCACAAACCACATATGGATCAACCAGAGTCATTGCATGTGTGTTCTTTCCACAAACCACACATGGATCAACCACTAGAGTCATTGCATGTTTGGTCTTATACTAAAACCACAAACCAGCACTAGAGTCATTGCATGTGTGTTCTTTTCCACAAACCACACATGGTTCCACCAGTGGTAATTGCATGTGTGTTATTTCCACAAACCACACATGGATCAACCACTAGAGTCATTGCATGTGTGTTCTTTCCACAAACCACATATGGATCAACCACTAGAGTCATTGCATGTGTGTTCTTATTATACTAAAACAAACACTAGAGTCATTGCACGTGTGTTCTTTTCATAAACCACACATGGATCACCCACTAGAGTCATTGCATGTGTGTTATTTCCACAAACAAACATGGATCAACCACTAGAGTCATTGCATGTGTGTTCTTATACTAAAACCAACATGGATCCACCAGTGGTCATTGCATGTGTGTTCTTATACTAAAACCAACACTAGAGTCATTGCATGTGTGTTATTTCCACAAACCACACATGGATAAACCACTAGAGTCATTGCATGTGTGTTCTTTTCCACAAACCACACATGGATCCACCAGTGGTCATTGCATGTGTGTTCTTTCCACAAACCACACATGGATCAACCACTAGAGTCATTGCATGTGTGTTATTTCCACAAACCACACATGGATAAACCACTAGAGTCATTGCATGTGTGTTCTTTCCACAAACCACATATGGATCAACCAGAGTCATTGAATGTGTGTTCTTTCCACAAGCCACACATGGATCAACCACTAGAGTCATTGCATCTGTGTTCTTATACTAAAACCACAAACCAGTACTAGAGTAATTGCATGTGTGTTCTTTTCCACAAACCACACATGGATCCACTAGTGGCCATTGCATGTGTGTTCTTTCCACAAACCACACATGGATCAACCAGAGTCATTGCATGTGTGTTCTTTCCACAAACCACACATGGATCAACCACTAGAGTCATTGCATGTGTGTTATTTCCACAAACCACACATGGATCAACCACTAGAGTCATTGCATGTGTGTTCTTTTCCACAAACCACACATGGATCCACCAGTGGTAATTGCATGTGTGTTATTTCCACAAACCACATATGGATCAAACACTAGAGTCATTGCATGTGTGTTCTTATACTAAAACCAACACTAGAGTCATTGCATGTGTGTTCTTATACTAAAACCAACACTAGAGTCATTGCATGTGTGTTCTTTTCACAAACCACACATGGATCAACCACTAGAGTCATTGCATATGTGTTATTTCCACAAACAAACATGGATCAACCACTAGAGTCATTGCATGTGTGTTCTTATACTAAAACCAACATGGATCCACCAGTGGTCATTGCATGTGTGTTCTTTCCACAAACCACACATGGATCAACCACTATAGTCATTGCATGTGTCTTATTTCCACAAACCACACATGGATCAACCACTAGAGTCATTGCATGTGTGTTATTTCCACAAACCACACATGGATCAACCACTAGAGTCATTGCATGTGTGTTCTTATACTAAAACCAACACTAGAGTCATTGCATGTGTGTTCTTTTCACAAACCACACATGGATCAACCACTAGAGTCATTGCATGTGTGTTATTTCCACAAACAAACATGGATCAACCACTAGAGTCATTGCATATGTGTTCTTTTCCACGAACCACACATGGATCCACTAGTGGTCATTGCATGTGTGTTCTTACCACAAACCACATATGGATCAACCAGAGTCATTGCATGTCTGTTCTTTCCACAAACCAGACATGGATCAACCACTAGAGTAATTGCATGTTTGTTCTTATACTAAAACCATAAACCAGCACTAGAGTCATTGCATGTGTGTTATTTTCCACAAACCACACATGGATCCACCAGTCGTCTTATTGCATGTGTGTTCTTTCCACAAACCACATATGGATCAACCAGAGTCATTGCATGTCTGTTCTTTCCACAAACCACACATGGATCAACCACTAGAGTAATTGCATGTTTGTTCTTATACTAAAACCACAAACCAGCACTAGAGTCATTGCATGTGTGTTATTTTCCACAAACCACACATGGATCCACCAGTCGTCTTATTGCATGTGTGTTCTTTCCACAAACCACATATGGAACAACCAGAGTCATTGCATGTGTGTTCTTTCCACAAACCACACATGTGGACCCACTAGAGTCATTGCATGTGTGTTATTTCCATAAACCACACATGGATCAACCACTAGAGTCATTGCATGTGTGTTCTTACACTAAAACCACAAACCAATACTAGAATCACTGCATGTGTGTGCTTATACTAAAACCACAAACCAGTACTAGAGTCATTGCATGTGTGTTCTTTTCCACAAACCACACATGGATCCACCAGTGGTCATTGCATGTGTGTTCTTTCCACAAACCACATATGGATCAACCAGAGTCATTGCATGTGTGTTCTTTCCACAAACCACACATGGATCAACCACTACAGTCATTGCATGTTTGTTCTTATACTAAAACCACAAACCAGCACTAGAGTCATTGCATGTGTGTTCTTTTCCACAAACCACACATGGATCCACCAGTGGTAATTGCATGTGTGTTATTTCCACAAACCACACATGCATCAACCACTAGAGTCATTGCATGTGTTTTCTTTCCACAAACCACATATGGATCAACCACTAGAGTCATTGCATGTGTGTTCTTATTATACTAAAACCAACACTAGAGTCATTGCATGTGTGTTCTTTTCATAAACAACACATGGATCAACCACTAGAGTCATTGCATGTGTGTTATTTCCACAAACAAACATGGATCAACCACTAGAGTCATTGCATGTGTGTTCTTTTCCACAAACCACACATGGATCCACCAGTGGTCATTGCATGTGTGTTCTTTCCACAAACCACACATGGATCAACCACTAGAGTCATTGCATGTGTGTTATTTCCACAAACCACACATGGATAAACCACTAGAGTCATTGTATGTGTGTTCTTTCCACAAACCACATATGGATCAACCAGAGTCATTGCATGTGTGTTCTTTCCACAAACCACACATGGATCAACCACTAGAGTCATTGCATGTGTGTTCTTATACTAAAACCACAAACCAGTACTAGAGTAATTGCATGTGTGTTCTTTTCCACAAACCACACATGGATCCACTAGTGGTCATTGCATGTGTGTTCTTTCCACAAACCACACATGGATCAACCAGAGTCATTGCATGTGTGCTCTTTCCACAAACCACACATGGATCAACCACTAGAGTCATTGCATGTGTGTTATTTCCACAAACAACACATGGATCAACCACTAGAGTCATTGCGTGTGTGTTCTTTTCCACAAACCACACATGGATCCACCAGTGGTAATTGCATGTGTGTTATTTCCACAAACCACACATGGATCAACCACTAGAGTCATTGCATGTGTGTTCTTTCCACAAACCACATATGGATCAACCACTAGAGTCATTGCATGTGTGTTCTTATTATACTAAAACCAACACTAGAGTCATTGCATGTGTGTTCTTTTCATAAACCACACATGGATCAACCACTAGAGTCATTGCATGTGTGTTATTTCCACAAACAAACATGGATCAACCACTAGAGTCATTGCATGTGTGTTCTTTTCCACAAACCACACATGGATCCACCAGTGGTCATTGCATGTGTGTTCTTTCCACAAACCACACATGGATCAACCACTAGAGTCATTGCATGTGTGTTATTTCCACAAACCACACATGGATAAACCACTAGAGTCATTGCATGTGTGTTCTTTCCACAAACCACATATGGATCAACCAGAGTCATTGCATGTGTGTTCTTTCCACAAACCACACATGGATCAACCACTAGAGTCATTGCATGTTTGTTCTTATACTAAAACTACAAACCAGCACTAGATTCATTGCATGTGTGTTCTTTTCCACAAACCACACATGGATCCACTAGTGGTCATTGCATGTGTGTTCTTTCCACAAACCACATATGGAACAACCAGAGTCATTGCATGTGTGTTCTTTCCACAAACCACACATGTGGACCCACTAGAGTCATTGCATGTGTGTTATTTCCATAAACCACACATGGATCAACCACTAGAGTCATTGCATGTGTGTTCTGATACTAAAACCACAAACCAGTACTAGAGTCACTGCATGTGTGTGCTTATACTAAAACCACAAACCAGTACTAGAGTCATTGCATGTGTGTTCTTTTCCACAAACCACACATGGATCCACCAGTGGTCATTGCATGTGTGTTCTTTCCACAAACCACATATGGATCAACCAGAGTCATTGCATGTGTGTTCTTTCCACAAACCACACATGGATCAACCACTAGAGTCATTGCATGTTTGGTCTTATACTAAAACCACAAACCAGCACTAGAGTCATTCATGTGTGTTCTTTTCCACAAACCACACATGGATCCACCAGTGGTAATTGCATGTGTGTTATTTCCACAAACCACACAGGGATCAACCACTACAATCATTGCATGTGTGTTCTTTCCACAAACCACATATGGATCAACCACTAGAGTCATTGCATGTGTGTTCTTATTATACTAAAACAAACACTAGAGTCATTCCACGTGTGTTCTTTTAGTAAACCACACATGGATCAACCACTAGAGTCATTGCATGTGTGTTATTTCCACAAACAAACATGGATCAACCACTAGAGTCATTGCATGTGTGTTCTTTTCCACAAACCACACATGGATCCACCAGTGGTCATTGCATGTGTGTTCTTTCCACAAACCACACATGGATCAACCACTAGAGTCATTGCATGTGTGTTATTTCCACAAACCACACATGGATAAACCACTAGAGTCATTGCATGTGTGTTCTTTCCACAAACCACATATGGATCAACCAGAGTCATTGCATGTGTGTTCTTTCCACAAGCCACACATGGACCAACCACTAGAGTCATTGCATCTGTGTTCTTATACTAAAACCACAAACCAGTACTAGAGTAATTGCATGTGTGTTCTTTTCCACAAACCACACATGGATCCACTAGTGGCCATTGCATGTGTGTTCTTTCCACAAACCACACATGGATCAACCAGAGTCATTGCATGTGTGTTCTTTCCACAAACCACACATGGATCAACCACTAGAGTCATTGCATGTGTGTTATTTCCACAAACCACACATGGATCAACCACTAGAGTCATTGCATGTGTGTTCTTTTCCACAAACCACACATGGATCCACCAGTGGTAATTGAATGTGTGTTATTTCCACAAACCACACATGGGTCAACCACTAGAGTCATTGCATGTGTGTTCTTTCCACAAACCACATATGGATCAACCACTAGAGTCATTGCATGTCTGTTCTTATTATACTAAAACCAACACTAGAGTCATTGCATGTGTGTTCTTTTCAAAAACCACACATGGATCAACCACTAGAGTCATTGCATGTGTGTTATTTCCACAAACAAACATGGATCAACCACTAGAGTCATTGCATGTGTGTTCTTTTCCACAAACCACACATGGATCCACCAGTGGTCATTGCATGTGTGTTCTTTCCACAAACCACACATGGATCAACCACTAGAGTCATTGCATGTGTGTTATTTCCACAAACAACACATGGATAAACCACTAGAGTCATTGCATGTGTGTTCTTTCCACAAACCACATATGGATCAACCAGTGTCATTGCATGTGTGTTCTTTCCACAAACCACACATGGATCAACCACTAGAGTCATTGCATCTTTGTTCTTATACTAAAACTACAAACCAGCACTAGAGTCATTGCATGCGTGTTCTTTTCCACAAACCACATATGGATCAACCAGAGTCATTGCATGTGTGTTATTTCCAGAAACCACACATGTGGACCCACCAGTGGTCATTGCATGTGTGTTATTCCCATAAACCACACATGTATCAACCACCAGAGTCATTGCATGTGTGTTCTTTCCACAAACCACACATGTGGACCCACTAGAGTCATTGCATGTGTGTTATTTCCATGAACCACACATGGATCAACCACTAGAGTCATTGCATGTGTGTTCTGATACTAAAACCACAAACCAGTACTAGAGTCACTGCATGTGTGTGCTTATACTAAAACCACAAACCAGTACTAGAGTCATTGCATGTGTGTTCTTTTCCACAAACCACACATGGATGCACCAGTGGTCATTGCATGTGTGTTCTTTCCACAAACCACATATGGATCAACCAGAGTCATTGCATGTGTGTTCTTTCCACAAACCACACATGGATCAACCACTAGAGTCATTGCATGTTTGGTCTTATACTAAAACCACAAACCAGCACTAGAGTCATTGCATGTGTGTTCTTTTCCACAAACCACACATGGTTCCACCAGTGGTAATTGCATGTGTGTTATTTCCACAAACCACACATGGATCAACCACTAGAGTCATTGCATGTGTGTTATTTCCACAAACCACACATGGATAAACCACTAGAGTCATTGCATGTGTGTTCTTTCCACAAACCACATATGGATCAACCAGAGTCATTGAATGTGTGTTCTTTCCACAAGCCACACATGGATCAACCACTAGAGTCATTGCATCTGTGTTCTTATACTAAAACCACAAACCAGTACTAGAGTAATTGCATGTGTGTTCTTTTCCACAAACCACACATGGATCCACTAGTGGCCATTGCATGTGTGTTCTTTCCACAAACCACACATGGATCAACCAGAGTCATTGCATGTGTGTTCTTTCCACAAACCACACATGGATCAACCACTAGAGTCATTGCATGTGTGTTATTTCCACAAACCACACATGGATCAACCACTAGAGTCATTGCATGTGTGTTCTTTTCCACAAACCACACATGGATCCACCAGTGGTAATTGCATGTGTGTTATTTCCACAAACCACATATGGATCAAACACTAGAGTCATTGCATGTGTGTTCTTATACTAAAACCAACACTAGAGTCATTGCATGTGTGTTCTTATACTAAAACCAACACTAGAGTCATTGCATGTGTGTTCTTTTCACAAACCACACATGGATCAACCACTAGAGTCATTGCATGTGTGTTATTTCCACAAACAAACATGGATCAACCACTAGAGTCATTGCATGTGTGTTCTTATACTAAAACCAACATGGATCCACCAGTGGTCATTGCATGTGTGTTCTTTCCACAAACCACACATGGATCAACCACTATAGTCATTGCATGTGTCTTATTTCCACAAACCACACATGGATCAACCACTAGAGTCATTGCATGTGTGTTATTTCCACAAACCACACATGGATCAACCACTAGAGTCATTGCATGTGTGTTCTTATACTAAAACCAACACTAGAGTCATTGCATGTGTGTTCTTTTCACAAACCACACATGGATCAACCACTAGAGTCATTGCATGTGTGTTATTTCCACAAACAAACATGGATCAACCACTAGAGTCATTGCATATGTGTTCTTTTCCACGAACCACACATGGATCCACTAGTGGTCATTGCATGTGTGTTCTTACCACAAACCACATATGGATCAACCAGAGTCATTGCATGTCTGTTCTTTCCACAAACCAGACATGGATCAACCACTAGAGTAATTGCATGTTTGTTCTTATACTAAAACCATAAACCAGCACTAGAGTCATTGCATGTGTGTTATTTTCCACAAACCACACATGGATCCACCAGTCGTCTTATTGCATGTGTGTTCTTTCCACAAACCACATATGGATCAACCAGAGTCATTGCATGTCTGTTCTTTCCACAAACCACACATGGATCAACCACTAGAGTAATTGCATGTTTGTTCTTATACTAAAACCACAAACCAGCACTAGAGTCATTGCATGTGTGTTATTTTCCACAAACCACACATGGATCCACCAGTCGTCTTATTGCATGTGTGTTCTTTCCACAAACCACATATGGAACAACCAGAGTCATTGCATGTGTGTTCTTTCCACAAACCACACATGTGGACCCGCTAGAGTCATTGCATGTGTGTTATTTCCATAAACCACACATGGATCAACCACTAGAGTCATTGCATGTGTGTTCTTACACTAAAACCACAAACCAATACTAGAATCACTGCATGTGTGTGCTTATACTAAAACCACAAACCAGTACTAGAGTCATTGCATGTGTGTTCTTTTCCACAAACCACACATGGATCCACCAGTGGTCATTGCATGTGTGTTCTTTCCACAAACCACATATGGATCAACCAGAGTCATTGCATGTGTGTTCTTTCCACAAACCACACATGGATCAACCACTACAGTCATTGCATGTTTGTTCTTATACTAAAACCACAAACCAGCACTAGAGTCATTGCATGTGTGTTCTTTTCCACAAACCACACATGGATCCACCAGTGGTAATTGCATGTGTGTTATTTCCACAAACCACACATGCATCAACCACTAGAGTCATTGCATGTGTTTTCTTTCCACAAACCACATATGGATCAACCACTAGAGTCATTGCATGTGTGTTCTTATTATACTAAAACCAACACTAGAGTCATTGCATGTGTGTTCTTTTCATAAACAACACATGGATCAACCACTAGAGTCATTGCATGTGTGTTATTTCCACAAACAAACATGGATCAACCACTAGAGTCATTGCATGTGTGTTCTTTTCCACAAACCACACATGGATCCACCAGTGGTCATTGCATGTGTGTTCTTTCCACAAACCACATATGGATCAACCAGAGTCATTGCATGTGTGTTCTTTCCACAAACCACACATGGATCAACCACTACAGTCATTGCATGTTTGTTCTTATACTAAAACCACAAACCAGCACTAGAGTCATTGCATGTGTGTTCTTTTCCACAAACCACACATGGATCCACCAGTGGTAATTGCATGTGTGTTATTTCCACAAACCACACATGCATCAACCACTAGAGTCATTGCATGTGTTTTCTTTCCACAAACCACATATGGATCAACCACTAGAGTCATTGCATGTGTGTTCTTATTATACTAAAACCAACACTAGAGTCATTGCATGTGTGTTCTTTTCATAAACAACACATGGATCAACCACTAGAGTCATTGCATGTGTGTTATTTCCACAAACAAACATGGATCAACCACTAGAGTCATTGCATGTGTGTTCTTTTCCACAAACCACACATGGATCCACCAGTGGTCATTGCATGTGTGTTCTTTCCACAAACCACACATGGATCAACCACTAGAGTCATTGCATGTGTGTTATTTCCACAAACCACACATGGATAAACCACTAGAGTCATTGTATGTGTGTTCTTTCCACAAACCACATATGGATCAACCAGAGTCATTGCATGTGTGTTCTTTCCACAAACCACACATGGATCAACCACTAGAGTCATTGCATGTGTGTTCTTATACTAAAACCACAAACCAGTACTAGAGTAATTGCATGTGTGTTCTTTTCCACAAACCACACATGGATCCACTAGTGGTCATTGCATGTGTGTTCTTTCCACAAACCACACATGGATCAACCAGAGTCATTCATGTGTGCTCTTTCCACAAACCACACATGGATCAACCACTAGAGTCATTGCATGTGTGTTATTTCCACAAACAACACATGGATCAACCACTAGAGTCATTGCGTGTGTGTTCTTTTCCACAAACCACACATGGATCCACCAGTGGTAATTGCATGTGTGTTATTTCCACAAACCACACATGGATCAACCACTAGAGTCATTGCATGTGTGTTCTTTCCACAAACCACATATGGATCAACCACTAGAGTCATTGCATGTGTGTTCTTATTATACTAAAACCAACACTAGAGTCATTGCATGTGTGTTCTTTTCATAAACCACACATGGATCAACCACTAGAGTCATTGCATGTGTGTTATTTCCACAAACAAACATGGATCAACCACTAGAGTCATTGCATGTGTGTTCTTTTCCACAAACCACACATGGATCCACCAGTGGTCATTGCATGTGTGTTCTTTCCACAAACCACACATGGATCAACCACTAGAGTCATTGCATGTGTGTTATTTCCACAAACCACACATGGATAAACCACTAGAGTCATTGCATGTGTGTTCTTTCCACAAACCACATATGGATCAACCAGAGTCATTGCATGTGTGTTCTTTCCACAAACCACACATGGATCAACCACTAGAGTCATTGCATGTTTGTTCTTATACTAAAACTACAAACCAGCACTAGATTCATTGCATGTGTGTTCTTTTCCACAAACCACACATGGATCCACTAGTGGTCATTGCATGTGTGTTCTTTCCACAAACCACATATGGAACAACCAGAGTCATTGCATGTGTGTTCTTTCCACAAACCACACATGTGGACCCACTAGAGTCATTGCATGTGTGTTATTTCCATAAACCACACATGGATCAACCACTAGAGTCATTGCATGTGTGTTCTGATACTAAAACCACAAACCAGTACTAGAGTCACTGCATGTGTGTGCTTATACTAAAACCACAAACCAGTACTAGAGTCATTGCATGTGTGTTCTTTTCCACAAACCACACATGGATCCACCAGTGGTCATTGCATGTGTGTTCTTTCCACAAACCACATATGGATCAACCAGAGTCATTGCATGTGTGTTCTTTCCACAAACCACACATGGATCAACCACTAGAGTCATTGCATGTTTGGTCTTATACTAAAACCACAAACCAGCACTAGAGTCATTCATGTGTGTTCTTTTCCACAAACCACACATGGATCCACCAGTGGTAATTGCATGTGTGTTATTTCCACAAACCACACAGGGATCAACCACTACAATCATTGCATGTGTGTTCTTTCCACAAACCACATATGGATCAACCACTAGAGTCATTGCATGTGTGTTCTTATTATACTAAAACAAACACTAGAGTCATTCCACGTGTGTTCTTTTAGTAAACCACACATGGATCAACCACTAGAGTCATTGCATGTGTGTTATTTCCACAAACAAACATGGATCAACCACTAGAGTCATTGCATGTGTGTTCTTTTCCACAAACCACACATGGATCCACCAGTGGTCATTGCATGTGTGTTCTTTCCACAAACCACACATGGATCAACCACTAGAGTCATTGCATGTGTGTTATTTCCACAAACCACACATGGATAAACCACTAGAGTCATTGCATGTGTGTTCTTTCCACAAACCACATATGGATCAACCAGAGTCATTGCATGTGTGTTCTTTCCACAAGCCACACATGGACCAACCACTAGAGTCATTGCATCTGTGTTCTTATACTAAAACCACAAACCAGTACTAGAGTAATTGCATGTGTGTTCTTTTCCACAAACCACACATGGATCCACTAGTGGCCATTGCATGTGTGTTCTTTCCACAAACCACACATGGATCAACCAGAGTCATTGCATGTGTGTTCTTTCCACAAACCACACATGGATCAACCACTAGAGTCATTGCATGTGTGTTATTTCCACAAACCACAC
Source organism: Avena sativa (assembly GCA_916181665.1). Classification (NCBI taxonomy): domain Eukaryota; kingdom Viridiplantae; phylum Streptophyta; class Magnoliopsida; order Poales; family Poaceae; genus Avena; species Avena sativa. The sequence goes on from OV702291.1 coordinate 261,493,228, forward strand.
ATGGATCAACCACTAGAGTCATTGCATGTGTGTTCTTTTCCACAAACCACACATGGATCCACCAGTGGTAATTGAATGTGTGTTATTTCCACAAACCACACATGGGTCAACCACTAGAGTCATTGCATGTGTGTTCTTTCCACAAACCACATATGGATCAACCACTAGAGTCATTGCATGTCTGTTCTTATTATACTAAAACCAACACTAGAGTCATTGCATGTGTGTTCTTTTCAAAAACCACACATGGATCAACCACTAGAGTCATTGCATGTGTGTTATTTCCACAAACAAACATGGATCAACCACTAGAGTCATTGCATGTGTGTTCTTTTCCACAAACCACACATGGATCCACCAGTGGTCATTGCATGTGTGTTCTTTCCACAAACCACACATGGATCAACCACTAGAGTCATTGCATGTGTGTTATTTCCACAAACAACACATGGATAAACCACTAGAGTCATTGCATGTGTGTTCTTTCCACAAACCACATATGGATCAACCAGTGTCATTGCATGTGTGTTCTTTCCACAAACCACACATGGATCAACCACTAGAGTCATTGCATCTTTGTTCTTATACTAAAACTACAAACCAGCACTAGAGTCATTGCATGCGTGTTCTTTTCCACAAACCACATATGGATCAACCAGAGTCATTGCATGTGTGTTATTTCCAGAAACCACACATGTGGACCCACCAGTGGTCATTGCATGTGTGTTATTCCCATAAACCACACATGTATCAACCACCAGAGTCATTGCATGTGTGTTCTTTCCACAAACCACACATGTGGACCCACTAGAGTCATTGCATGTGTGTTATTTCCATGAACCACACATGGATCAACCACTAGAGTCATTGCATGTGTGTTCTGATACTAAAACCACAAACCAGTACTAGAGTCACTGCATGTGTGTGCTTATACTAAAACCACAAACCAGTACTAGAGTCATTGCATGTGTGTTCTTTTCCACAAACCACACATGGATGCACCAGTGGTCATTGCATGTGTGTTCTTTCCACAAACCACATATGGATCAACCAGAGTCATTGCATGTGTGTTCTTTCCACAAACCACACATGGATCAACCACTAGAGTCATTGCATGTTTGGTCTTATACTAAAACCACAAACCAGCACTAGAGTCATTGCATGTGTGTTCTTTTCCACAAACCACACATGGTTCCACCAGTGGTAATTGCATGTGTGTTATTTCCACAAACCACACATGGATCAACCACTAGAGTCATTGCATGTGTGTTATTTCCACAAACCACACATGGATAAACCACTAGAGTCATTGCATGTGTGTTCTTTCCACAAACCACATATGGATCAACCAGAGTCATTGAATGTGTGTTCTTTCCACAAGCCACACATGGATCAACCACTAGAGTCATTGCATCTGTGTTCTTATACTAAAACCACAAACCAGTACTAGAGTAATTGCATGTGTGTTCTTTTCCACAAACCACACATGGATCCACTAGTGGCCATTGCATGTGTGTTCTTTCCACAAACCACACATGGATCAACCAGAGTCATTGCATGTGTGTTCTTTCCACAAACCACACATGGATCAACCACTAGAGTCATTGCATGTGTGTTATTTCCACAAACCACACATGGATCAACCACTAGAGTCATTGCATGTGTGTTCTTTTCCACAAACCACACATGGATCCACCAGTGGTAATTGCATGTGTGTTATTTCCACAAACCACATATGGATCAAACACTAGAGTCATTGCATGTGTGTTCTTATACTAAAACCAACACTAGAGTCATTGCATGTGTGTTCTTATACTAAAACCAACACTAGAGTCATTGCATGTGTGTTCTTTTCACAAACCACACATGGATCAACCACTAGAGTCATTGCATGTGTGTTATTTCCACAAACAAACATGGATCAACCACTAGAGTCATTGCATGTGTGTTCTTATACTAAAACCAACATGGATCCACCAGTGGTCATTGCATGTGTGTTCTTTCCACAAACCACACATGGATCAACCACTATAGTCATTGCATGTGTCTTATTTCCACAAACCACACATGGATCAACCACTAGAGTCATTGCATGTGTGTTATTTCCACAAACCACACATGGATCAACCACTAGAGTCATTGCATGTGTGTTCTTATACTAAAACCAACACTAGAGTCATTGCATGTGTGTTCTTTTCACAAACCACACATGGATCAACCACTAGAGTCATTGCATGTGTGTTATTTCCACAAACAAACATGGATCAACCACTAGAGTCATTGCATATGTGTTCTTTTCCACGAACCACACATGGATCCACTAGTGGTCATTGCATGTGTGTTCTTACCACAAACCACATATGGATCAACCAGAGTCATTGCATGTCTGTTCTTTCCACAAACCAGACATGGATCAACCACTAGAGTAATTGCATGTTTGTTCTTATACTAAAACCATAAACCAGCACTAGAGTCATTGCATGTGTGTTATTTTCCACAAACCACACATGGATCCACCAGTCGTCTTATTGCATGTGTGTTCTTTCCACAAACCACATATGGATCAACCAGAGTCATTGCATGTCTGTTCTTTCCACAAACCACACATGGATCAACCACTAGAGTAATTGCATGTTTGTTCTTATACTAAAACCACAAACCAGCACTAGAGTCATTGCATGTGTGTTATTTTCCACAAACCACACATGGATCCACCAGTCGTCTTATTGCATGTGTGTTCTTTCCACAAACCACATATGGAACAACCAGAGTCATTGCATGTGTGTTCTTTCCACAAACCACACATGTGGACCCGCTAGAGTCATTGCATGTGTGTTATTTCCATAAACCACACATGGATCAACCACTAGAGTCATTGCATGTGTGTTCTTACACTAAAACCACAAACCAATACTAGAATCACTGCATGTGTGTGCTTATACTAAAACCACAAACCAGTACTAGAGTCATTGCATATGTGTTCTTTTCCACAAACCACACATGGATCCACCAGTGGTCATTGCATGTGTGTTCTTTCCACAAACCACATATGGATCAACCAGAGTCATTGCATGTGTGTTCTTTCCACAAACCACACATGGATCAACCACTACAGTCATTGCATGTTTGTTCTTATACTAAAACCACAAACCAGCACTAGAGTCATTGCATGTGTGTTCTTTTCCACAAACCACACATGGATCCACCAGTGGTAATTGCATGTGTGTTATTTCCACAAACCACACATGCATCAACCACTAGAGTCATTGCATGTGTTTTCTTTCCACAAACCACATATGGATCAACCACTAGAGTCATTGCATGTGTGTTCTTATTATACTAAAACCAACACTAGAGTCATTGCATGTGTGTTCTTTTCATAAACAACACATGGATCAACCACTAGAGTCATTGCATGTGTGTTATTTCCACAAACAAACATGGATCAACCACTAGAGTCATTGCATGTGTGTTCTTTTCCACAAACCACACATGGATCCACCAGTGGTCATTGCATGTGTGTTCTTTCCACAAACCACACATGGATCAACCACTAGAGTCATTGCATGTGTGTTATTTTCCACAAACCACACATGGATAAACCACTAGAGTCATTGTATGTGTGTTCTTTCCACAAACCACATATGGATCAACCAGAGTCATTGCATGTGTGTTCTTTCCACAAACCACACATGGATCAACCACTAGAGTCATTGCATGTGTGTTCTTATACTAAAACCACAAACCAGTACTAGAGTAATTGCATGTGTGTTCTTTTCCACAAACCACACATGGATCCACTAGTGGTCATTGCATGTGTGTTCTTTCCACAAACCACACATGGATCAACCAGAGTCATTGCATGTGTGCTCTTTCCACAAACCACACATGGATCAACCACTAGAGTCATTGCATGTGTGTTATTTCCACAAACAACACATGGATCAACCACTAGAGTCATTGCGTGTGTGTTCTTTTCCACAAACCACACATGGATCCACCAGTGGTAATTGCATGTGTGTTATTTCCACAAACCACACATGGATCAACCACTAGAGTCATTGCATGTGTGTTCTTTCCACAAACCACATATGGATCAACCACTAGAGTCATTGCATGTGTGTTCTTATTATACTAAAACCAACACTAGATTCATTGCATGTGTGTTCTTTTCATAAACCACACATGGATCAACCACTAGAGTCATTGCATGTGTGTTATTTCCACAAACAAACATGGATCAACCACTAGAGTCATTGCATGTGTGTTCTTTTCCACAAACCACACATGGATCCACCAGTGGTCATTGCATGTGTGTTCTTTCCACAAACCACACATGGATCAACCACTAGAGTCATTGCATGTGTGTTATTTCCACAAACCACACATGGATAAACCACTAGAGTCATTGCATGTGTGTTCTTTCCACAAACCACATATGGATCAACCAGAGTCATTGCATGTGTGTTCTTTCCACAAACCACACATGGATCAACCACTAGAGTCATTGCATGTTTGTTCTTATACTAAAACTACAAACCAGCACTAGATTCATTGCATGTGTGTTCTTTTCCACAAACCACACATGGATCCACTAGTGGTCATTGCATGTGTGTTCTTTCCACAAACCACATATGGAACAACCAGAGTCATTGCATGTGTGTTCTTTCCACAAACCACACATGTGGACCCACTAGAGTCATTGCATGTGTGTTATTTCCATAAACCACACATGGATCAACCACTAGAGTCATTGCATGTGTGTTCTGATACTAAAACCACAAACCAGTACTAGAGTCACTGCATGTGTGTGCTTATACTAAAACCACAAACCAGTACTAGAGTCATTGCATGTGTGTTCTTTTCCACAAACCACACATGGATCCACCAGTGGTCATTGCATGTGTGTTCTTTCCACAAACCACATATGGATCAACCAGAGTCATTGCATGTGTGTTCTTTCCACAAACCACACATGGATCAACCACTAGAGTCATTGCATGTTTGGTCTTATACTAAAACCACAAACCAGCACTAGAGTCATTCATGTGTGTTCTTTTCCACAAACCACACATGGATCCACCAGTGGTAATTGCATGTGTGTTATTTCCACAAACCACACAGGGATCAACCACTACAATCATTGCATGTGTGTTCTTTCCACAAACCACATATGGATCAACCACTAGAGTCATTGCATGTGTGTTCTTATTATACTAAAACAAACACTAGAGTCATTCCACGTGTGTTCTTTTAGTAAACCACACATGGATCAACCACTAGAGTCATTGCATGTGTGTTATTTCCACAAACAAACATGGATCAACCACTAGAGTCATTGCATGTGTGTTCTTTTCCACAAACCACACATGGATCCACCAGTGGTCATTGCATGTGTGTTCTTTCCACAAACCACACATGGATCAACCACTAGAGTCATTGCATGTGTGTTATTTCCACAAACCACACATGGATAAACCACTAGAGTCATTGCATGTGTGTTCTTTCCACAAACCACATATGGATCAACCAGAGTCATTGCATGTGTGTTCTTTCCACAAGCCACACATGGACCAACCACTAGAGTCATTGCATCTGTGTTCTTATACTAAAACCACAAACCAGTACTAGAGTAATTGCATGTGTGTTCTTTTCCACAAACCACACATGGATCCACTAGTGGCCATTGCATGTGTGTTCTTTCCACAAACCACACATGGATCAACCAGAGTCATTGCATGTGTGTTCTTTCCACAAACCACACATGGATCAACCACTAGAGTCATTGCATGTGTGTTATTTCCACAAACCACACATGGATCAACCACTAGAGTCATTGCATGTGTGTTCTTTTCCACAAACCACACATGGATCCACCAGTGGTAATTGAATGTGTGTTATTTCCACAAACCACACATGGGTCAACCACTAGAGTCATTGCATGTGTGTTCTTTCCACAAACCACATATGGATCAACCACTAGAGTCATTGCATGTCTGTTCTTATTATACTAAAACCAACACTAGAGTCATTGCATGTGTGTTCTTTTCAAAAACCACACATGGATCAACCACTAGAGTCATTGCATGTGTGTTATTTCCACAAACAAACATGGATCAACCACTAGAGTCATTGCATGTGTGTTCTTTTCCACAAACCACACATGGATCCACCAGTGGTCATTGCATGTGTGTTCTTTCCACAAACCACACATGGATCAACCACTAGAGTCATTGCATGTGTGTTATTTCCACAAACAACACATGGATAAACCACTAGAGTCATTGCATGTGTGTTCTTTCCACAAACCACATCTGGATCAACCAGTGTCATTGCATGTGTGTTCTTTCCACAAACCACACATGGATCAACCACTAGAGTCATTGCATCTTTGTTCTTATACTAAAACTACAAACCAGCACTAGAGTCATTGCATGCGTGTTCTTTTCCACAAACCACATATGGATCAACCAGAGTCATTGCATGTGTGTTATTTCCAGAAACCACACATGTGGACCCACCAGTGGTCATTGCATGTGTGTTATTCCCATAAACCACACATGTATCAACCACCAGAGTCATTGCATGTGTGTTCTTTCCACAAACCACACATGTGGACCCACTAGAGTCATTGCATGTGTGTTATTTCCATGAACCACACATGGATCAACCACTAGAGTCATTGCATGTGTGTTCTGATACTAAAACCACAAACCAGTACTAGAGTCACTGCATGTGTGTGCTTATACTAAAACCACAAACCAGTACTAGAGTCATTGCATGTGTGTTCTTTTCCACAAACCACACATGGATGCACCAGTGGTCATTGCATGTGTGTTCTTTCCACAAACCACATATGGATCAACCAGAGTCATTGCATGTGTGTTCTTTCCACAACCCACACATGGATCAACCACTAGAGTCATTGCATGTTTGGTCTTATACTAAAACCACAAACCAGCACTAGAGTCATTGCATGTGTGTTCTTTTCCACAAACCACACATGGTTCCACCAGTGGTAATTGCATGTGTGTTATTTCCACAAACCACACATGGATCAACCACTAGAGTCATTGCATGTGTTTTCTTTCCACAAACCACATATGGATCAACCACTAGAGTCATTGCATGTGTGTTCTTATTATACTAAAACAAACACTAGAGTCATTGCACGTGTGTTCTTTTCATAAACCACACATGGATCAACCACTAGAGTCATTGCATGTGTGTTATTTCCACAAACAAACATGGATCAACCACTAGAGTCATTGCATGTGTGTTCTTATACTAAAACCAACATGGATCCACCAGTGGTCATTGCATGTGTGTTCTTTCCACAAACCACACATGGATCAACCACTAGAGTCATTGCATGTGTGTTATTTCCACAAACCACACATGGATAAACCACTAGAGTCATTGCATGTGTGTTCTTTTCCACAAACCACATATGGATCAACCAGAGTCATTGCATGTGTGTTGTTTCCAGAAACCACACATGTGGACCCACCAGTGGTCATTGCATGTGTGTTATTCCCATAAACCACACATGTATCAACCACTAGAGTCATTGCATGTGTGTTCTTTCCACAAACCATATATGGATCAACCACTAGAGTCATTGCATGTGTGTTCTTATACTAAAACCAACACTAGAGTCATTGCATGTGTGTTCTTTTCACAAACCACACATGGATCAACCACTAGAGTCATTGCATGTGCGTTATTTCCACAAACAAACATGGATCAACCACTAGAGTCATTGCATGTGTGTTCTTATACTAAAACCAACATGGATCCACCAGTGGTCATTGCATGTGTGTTCTTTCCACAAACCACACATGGATCAACCACTAGAGTCATTGCATGTGTGTTATTTCCACAAACCACACATGGATCAACCACTAGAGTCATTGCATGTGTGTTATTTCCACAAACCACACATGGATCAACCACTAGAGTCATTGCATGTGTGTTCTTATACTAAAACCAACACTAGAGTCATTGCATGTGTGTTCTTTTCACAAACCACACATGGATCAACCACTAGAGTCATTGCATGTGTGTTATTTCCACAAACAAACATGGATCAACCACTAGAGTCATTGCATGTGTGTTCTTTTCCACAAACCACACATGGATCCACTAGTGGTCATTGCATGTGTGTTCTTTCCACAAACCACATATGGATCAACCAGAGTCATTGCATGTCTGTTCTTTCCACAAACCACACATGGATCAACCACTAGAGTAATTGCATGTTTGTTCTTATACTAAAACCACAAACCAGCACTAGAGTCATTGCATGTGTGTTATTTTCCACAAACCACACATGGATCCACCAGTCGTCTTATTGCATGTGTGTTCTTTCCACAAACCACATATGGAACAACCAGAGTCATTGCATGTGTGTTCTTTCCACAAACCACACATGTGGACCCACTAGAGTCATTGCATGTGTGTTATTTCCGTAAACCACACATGGATCAACCACTAGAGTCATTGCCTGTGTGTTCTTATACTAAAACCACAAACCAGTACTAGAGTCATTGCATGTGTGTGCTTATACTAAAACCACAAACCAGTACTAGAGTCATTGCATGTGTGTTATTTCCACAAACCACACATGGATCAACCAGAGTCATTGCATGTGTGTTCTTTCCACAAACCACACATGGATCAACCACTAGAGTCATTGCATGTTTGGTCTTATACTAAAACCACAAACCAGCACTAGAGTCATTGCATGTGTGTTCTTTTCCACAAACCACACATGGTTCCACCAGTGGTAATTGCATGTGTGTTATTTCCACAAACCACACATGGATCAACCACTAGAGTCATTGCATGTGTGTTCTTTCCACAAACCACATATGGATCAACCACTAGAGTCATTGCATGTGTGTTCTTATTATACTAAAACAAACACTAGAGTCATTGCACGTGTGTTCTTTTCATAAACCACACATGGAACAACCACTAGAGTCATTGCATGTGTGTTATTTCCACAAACAAACATGGATCAACCACTAGAGTCATTGCATGTGTGTTCTTATACTAAAACCAACATGGATCCACCAGTGGTCATTGCATGTGTGTTCTTTCCACAAACCACACATGGATCAACCACTAGAGTCATTGCATGTGTGTTATTTCCACAAACCACACATGGATAAACCACTAGAGTCATTGCATGTGTGTTCTTTTCCACAAACCACATATGGATCAACCAGAGTCATTGCATGTGTGTTGTTTCCAGAAACCACACATGTGGACCCACCAGTGGTCATTGCATGTGTGTTATTCCCATAAACCACACATGTATCAACCACTAGAGTCATTGCATGTGTGTTCTTTCCACAAACCATATATGGATCAACCACTAGAGTCATTGCATGTGTGTTCTTATACTAAAACCAACACTAGAGTCATTGCATGTGTGTTCTTTTCACAAACCACACATGGATCAACCACTAGAGTCATTGCATGTGCGTTATTTCCACAAACAAACATGGATCAACCACTAGAGTCATTGCATGTGTGTTCTTATACTAAAACCAACATGGATCCACCAGTGGTCATTGCATGTGTGTTCTTTCCACAAACCACACATGGATCAACCACTAGAGTCATTGCATGTGTGTTATTTCCACAAACCACACATGGATCAACCACTAGAGTCATTGCATGTGTGTTATTTCCACAAACCACACATGGATCAACCACTAGAGTCATTGCATGTGTGTTATTTCCACAAACAAACATGGATCAACCACTAGAGTCATTGCATGTGTGTTCTTTTCCACAAACCACACATGGATCCACCAGTGGTCATTGCATGTGTGTTCTTTCCACAAACCACACATGGATCAACCACTAGAGTCATTGCATGTGTGTTATTTCCACAAACCACACATGGATAAACCACTAGAGTCATTGCATGTGTGTTCTTTCCACAAACCACATATGGATCAACCAGAGTCATTGCATGTGTGTTCTTTCCACAAGCCACACATGGACCAACCACTAGAGTCATTGCATCTGTGTTCTTATACTAAAACCACAAACCAGTACTAGAGTAATTGCATGTGTGTTCTTTTCCACAAACCACACATGGATCCACTAGTGGCCATTGCATGTGTGTTCTTTCCACAAACCACACATGGATCAACCAGAGTCATTGCATGTGTGTTCTTTCCACAAACCACACATGGATCAACCACTAGAGTCATTGCATGTGTGTTATTTCCACAAACCACACATGGATCAACCACTAGAGTCATTGCATGTGTGTTCTTTTCCACAAACCACACATGGATCCACCAGTGGTAATTGAATGTGTGTTATTTCCACAAACCACACATGGGTCAACCACTAGAGTCATTGCATGTGTGTTCTTTCCACAAACCACATATGGATCAACCACTAGAGTCATTGCATGTCTGTTCTTATTATACTAAAACCAACACTAGAGTCATTGCATGTGTGTTCTTTTCAAAAACCACACATGGATCAACCACTAGAGTCATTGCATGTGTGTTATTTCCACAAACAAACATGGATCAACCACTAGAGTCATTGCATGTGTGTTCTTTTCCACAAACCACACATGGATCCACCAGTGGTCATTGCATGTGTGTTCTTTCCACAAACCACACATGGATCAACCACTAGAGTCATTGCATGTGTGTTATTTCCACAAACAACACATGGATAAACCACTAGAGTCATTGCATGTGTGTTCTTTCCACAAACCACATCTGGATCAACCAGTGTCATTGCATGTGTGTTCTTTCCACAAACCACACATGGATCAACCACTAGAGTCATTGCATCTTTGTTCTTATACTAAAACTACAAACCAGCACTAGAGTCATTGCATGCGTGTTCTTTTCCACAAACCACATATGGATCAACCAGAGTCATTGCATGTGTGTTATTTCCAGAAACCACACATGTGGACCCACCAGTGGTCATTGCATGTGTGTTATTCCCATAAACCACACATGTATCAACCACCAGAGTCATTGCATGTGTGTTCTTTCCACAAACCACACATGTGGACCCACTAGAGTCATTGCATGTGTGTTATTTCCATGAACCACACATGGATCAACCACTAGAGTCATTGCATGTGTGTTCTGATACTAAAACCACAAACCAGTACTAGAGTCACTGCATGTGTGTGCTTATACTAAAACCACAAACCAGTACTAGAGTCATTGCATGTGTGTTCTTTTCCACAAACCACACATGGATGCACCAGTGGTCATTGCATGTGTGTTCTTTCCACAAACCACATATGGATCAACCAGAGTCATTGCATGTGTGTTCTTTCCACAACCCACACATGGATCAACCACTAGAGTCATTGCATGTTTGGTCTTATACTAAAACCACAAACCAGCACTAGAGTCATTGCATGTGTGTTCTTTTCCACAAACCACACATGGTTCCACCAGTGGTAATTGCATGTGTGTTATTTCCACAAACCACACATGGATCAACCACTAGAGTCATTGCATGTGTTTTCTTTCCACAAACCACATATGGATCAACCACTAGAGTCATTGCATGTGTGTTCTTATTATACTAAAACAAACACTAGAGTCATTGCACGTGTGTTCTTTTCATAAACCACACATGGATCAACCACTAGAGTCATTGCATGTGTGTTATTTCCACAAACAAACATGGATCAACCACTAGAGTCATTGCATGTGTGTTCTTATACTAAAACCAACATGGATCCACCAGTGGTCATTGCATGTGTGTTCTTTCCACAAACCACACATGGATCAACCACTAGAGTCATTGCATGTGTGTTATTTCCACAAACCACACATGGATAAACCACTAGAGTCATTGCATGTGTGTTCTTTTCCACAAACCACATATGGATCAACCAGAGTCATTGCATGTGTGTTGTTTCCAGAAACCACACATGTGGACCCACCAGTGGTCATTGCATGTGTGTTATTCCCATAAACCACACATGTATCAACCACTAGAGTCATTGCATGTGTGTTCTTTCCACAAACCATATATGGATCAACCACTAGAGTCATTGCATGTGTGTTCTTATACTAAAACCAACACTAGAGTCATTGCATGTGTGTTCTTTTCACAAACCACACATGGATCAACCACTAGAGTCATTGCATGTGCGTTATTTCCACAAACAAACATGGATCAACCACTAGAGTCATTGCATGTGTGTTCTTATACTAAAACCAACATGGATCCACCAGTGGTCATTGCATGTGTGTTCTTTCCACAAACCACACATGGATCAACCACTAGAGTCATTGCATGTGTGTTATTTCCACAAACCACACATGGATCAACCACTAGAGTCATTGCATGTGTGTTATTTCCACAAACCACACATGGATCAACCACTAGAGTCATTGCATGTGTGTTCTTATACTAAAACCAACACTAGAGTCATTGCATGTGTGTTCTTTTCACAAACCACACATGGATCAACCACTAGAGTCATTGCATGTGTGTTATTTCCACAAACAAACATGGATCAACCACTAGAGTCATTGCATGTGTGTTCTTTTCCACAAACCACACATGGATCCACTAGTGGTCATTGCATGTGTGTTCTTTCCACAAACCACATATGGATCAACCAGAGTCATTGCATGTCTGTTCTTTCCACAAACCACACATGGATCAACCACTAGAGTAATTGCATGTTTGTTCTTATACTAAAACCACAAACCAGCACTAGAGTCATTGCATGTGTGTTATTTTCCACAAACCACACATGGATCCACCAGTCGTCTTATTGCATGTGTGTTCTTTCCACAAACCACATATGGAACAACCAGAGTCATTGCATGTGTGTTCTTTCCACAAACCACACATGTGGACCCACTAGAGTCATTGCATGTGTGTTATTTCCGTAAACCACACATGGATCAACCACTAGAGTCATTGCCTGTGTGTTCTTATACTAAAACCACAAACCAGTACTAGAGTCATTGCATGTGTGTGCTTATACTAAAACCACAAACCAGTACTAGAGTCATTGCATGTGTGTTATTTCCACAAACCACACATGGATCAACCAGAGTCATTGCATGTGTGTTCTTTCCACAAACCACACATGGATCAACCACTAGAGTCATTGCATGTTTGGTCTTATACTAAAACCACAAACCAGCACTAGAGTCATTGCATGTGTGTTCTTTTCCACAAACCACACATGGTTCCACCAGTGGTAATTGCATGTGTGTTATTTCCACAAACCACACATGGATCAACCACTAGAGTCATTGCATGTGTGTTCTTTCCACAAACCACATATGGATCAACCACTAGAGTCATTGCATGTGTGTTCTTATTATACTAAAACAAACACTAGAGTCATTGCACGTGTGTTCTTTTCATAAACCACACATGGAACAACCACTAGAGTCATTGCATGTGTGTTATTTCCACAAACAAACATGGATCAACCACTAGAGTCATTGCATGTGTGTTCTTATACTAAAACCAACATGGATCCACCAGTGGTCATTGCATGTGTGTTCTTTCCACAAACCACACATGGATCAACCACTAGAGTCATTGCATGTGTGTTATTTCCACAAACCACACATGGATAAACCACTAGAGTCATTGCATGTGTGTTCTTTTCCACAAACCACATATGGATCAACCAGAGTCATTGCATGTGTGTTGTTTCCAGAAACCACACATGTGGACCCACCAGTGGTCATTGCATGTGTGTTATTCCCATAAACCACACATGTATCAACCACTAGAGTCATTGCATGTGTGTTCTTTCCACAAACCATATATGGATCAACCACTAGAGTCATTGCATGTGTGTTCTTATACTAAAACCAACACTAGAGTCATTGCATGTGTGTTCTTTTCACAAACCACACATGGATCAACCACTAGAGTCATTGCATGTGCGTTATTTCCACAAACAAACATGGATCAACCACTAGAGTCATTGCATGTGTGTTCTTATACTAAAACCAACATGGATCCACCAGTGGTCATTGCATGTGTGTTCTTTCCACAAACCACACATGGATCAACCACTAGAGTCATTGCATGTGTGTTATTTCCACAAACCACACATGGATCAACCACTAGAGTCATTGCATGTGTGTTATTTCCACAAACCACACATGGATCAACCACTAGAGTCATTGCATGTGTGTTCTTATACTAAAACCAACACTAGAGTCATTGCATGTGTGTTCTTTTCACAAACCACACATGGATCAACCACTAGAGTCATTGCATGTGTGTTATTTCCACAAACAAACATGGATCAACCACTAGAGTCATTGCATGTGTGTTCTTTTCCACAAACCACACATGGATCCACTAGTGGTCATTGCATGTGTGTTCTTTCCACAAACCACATATGGATCAACCAGAGTCATTGCATGTCTGTTCTTTCCACAAACCACACATGGATCAACCACTAGAGTAATTGCATGTTTGTTCTTATACTAAAACCACAAACCAGCACTAGAGTCATTGCATGTGTGTTATTTTCCACAAACCACACATGGATCCACCAGTCGTCTTATTGCATGTGTGTTCTTTCCACAAACCACATATGGAACAACCAGAGTCATTGCATGTGTGTTCTTTCCACAAACCACACATGTGGACCCACTAGAGTCATTGCATGTGTGTTATTTCCGTAAACCACACATGGATCAACCACTAGAGTCATTGCCTGTGTGTTCTTATACTAAAACCACAAACCAGTACTAGAGTCATTGCATGTGTGTGCTTATACTAAAACCACAAACCAGTACTAGAGTCATTGCATGTGTGTTATTTCCACAAACCACACATGGATAAACCACTAGAGTCATTGCATGTGTGTTCTTTCCACAAACCACATATGGATCAACCAGAGTAATTGCATGTGTGTTCTTTCCACAAACCACACATGGATCAACCACTAGAGTCATTGCATGTTTGTTCTTATACTAAAACTACAAACCAGCACTAGAGTCATTGCATGCGTGTTCTTTTCCACAAACCACATATGGATCAACCAGAGTCATTGCATGTGTGTTGTTTCCAGAAACCACACATGTGGACCCACCAGTGGTCATTGCATGTGTGTTATTCCCATAAACCACACATGTATCAACCACTAGAGTCATTGCATGTGTGTTCTTTCCACAAACCATATATGGATCAACCACTAGAGTCATTGCATGTGTGTTCTTATACTAAAACCAACACTAGAGTCATTGCATGTGTGTTCTTTTCACAAACCACACATGGATCAACCACTAGAGTCATTGCATGTGTGTTATTTCCACAAACAAACATTGATCAACCACTAGAGTCATTGCATGTGTGTTCTTATACTAAAACCAACATGGATCCACCAGTGGTCATTGCATGTGTGTTCTTTACACAAACCACACATGGGTCAACCACTAGAGTCATTGCATGTGTGTTATTTCCACAAACCACACATGGATCAACCACTAGAGTCATTGCATGTGTGTTATTTCCACAAACCACACATGGATCAACCACTAGAGTCATTGCATGTGTGTTCTTATACTAAAACCAACACTAGAGTCATTGCATGTGTGTTCTTTTCACAAACCACACATGGATCAACCACTAGAGTCATTGCATGTGTGTTATTTCCACAAACAAACATGGATCAACCACTAGAGTCATTGCATGTGTGTTCTTTTCCACAAACCACACATGGATCCACTAGTGGTCATTGCATGTGTGTTCTTTCCACAAACCACATATGGATCAACCAGAGTCATTGCATGTCTGTTCTTTCCACAAACCACACATGGATCAACCACTAGAGTAATTGCATGTTTGTTCTTATACTAAAACCACAAACCAGCACTAGAGTCATTGCATGTGTGTTATTTTCCACAAACCACACATGGATCCACCAGTCGTCTTATTGCATGTGTGTTCTTTGCACAAACCACATATGGAACAACCAGAGTAATTGCATGTGTGTTCTTTCCACAAACCACACATGTGGACCCACTAGAGTCATTGCATGTGTGTTATTTCCGTAAACCACACATGCATCAACCACTAGAGTCATTGCCTGTGTGTTCTTATACTAAAACCACAAACCAGTACTAGAGTCATTGCATGTGTGTGCTTATACTAAAACCACAAACCAGTACTAAAGTCATTGCATGTGTGTTATTTCCACAAACCACACATGGATAAACCACTAGAGTCATTGCATGTGTGTTCTTTCCACAAACCACATATGGATCAACCAGAGTCATTGCATGTGTGTTCTTTCCACAAACCACACATGGATCAACCACTAGAGTCACTGCATGTTTGTTCTTATACTAAAACTACAAACCAGCACTAGAGTCATTACATGCGTGTTCTTTTCCACAAACCACATATGGATCAACCAGAGTCATTGCATGTGTGTTGTTTCCAGAAACCACACATGTGGACCCACCAGTGGTCGTTGCATGTGTGTTATTCCCATAAAACACACATGTATCAACCACTAGAGTCATTGCATGTGTGTTCTTTCCACAAACCATATATGGATCAACCACTAGAGTCATTGCATGTGTGTTCTTATACTAAAACCAACACTAGAGTCATTGCATGTGTGTTCTTTTCACAAACCACACATGGATCAACCACTAGAGTCATTGCATGTGTGTTATTTCCACAAACAAACATTGATCAACCACTAGAGTCATTGCATGTGTGTTCTTATACTAAAACCAACATGGATCCACCAGTGGTCATTGCATGTGTGTTCTTTACACAAACCACACATGGATCAACCACTAGAGTCATTGCATGTGTGTTATTTCCACAAACCACACATGGATCAACCACTATAGTCATTGCATGTGTGTTATTTCCACGAACCACACATGATTCAACCACTAGAGTCATTGCATGTGTGTTCTTATACTAAAACCAACACTAGAGTCATTGCATGTGTGTTCTTTTCACAAACCACACATGGATCAACCACTAGAGTCATTGCATGTGTGTTATTTCCACAAACAAACATGGATCAACCACTAGAGTCATTGCATGTGTGTTCTTTTCCACAAACCACACATGGATCCACTAGTGGTCATTGCATGTGTGTTCTTTCCACAAACCACATATGGATCAACCAGAGTCATTGCATGTCTGTTCTTTCCACAAACCACACATGGATCAACCACTAGAGTCATTGCATGCTTGTTCTTATACTAAAACGACAAACCAGCACTAGAGTCATTGCATGTGTGTTCTTTTCCACAAACCACACATGGATCCACCAGTGGTCATTGCATGTGTGTTCTTTCCACAAACCACACATGGATCAACCACTAGAGTCATTGCATGTGTGTTATTTCCACAAACCACACATGGATCAACCACTAGAGTCATTGCATGTGTGTTCTTATACTAAAACCAACACTAGAGTCATTGCATGTGTGTTCTTTTCACAAACCACACATGGATCAACCACTAGAGTCATTGCATAAGTGTTATTTCCACAAACCAACATGGATCAACCACTAGAGTCATTGCATGTGTGTTCTTTTCCACAAACCACACATGGATCCACTAGTGGTCATTGCATGTGTGTTCTTTCCACAAACCACATATGGATCAACCAGAGTCATTTCATGTCTGGTCTTTCCACAAACCACACATGGATCAACCACTAGAGTAATTGCATGTTTGTTCTTATACTAAAACCACAAACCAGCACTAGAGTCATTGCATGTGTGTTATTTTCCACAAACCACACATGGATCCACCAGTCGTCTTATTGCATGTGTGTTCTTTCCACAAACCACATATGGAACAACCAGAGTAATTGCATGTGTGTTCTTTCCACAAACCACACATGTGGACCCACTAGAGTCATTGCATGTGTGTTATTTCCGTAAACCACACATGGATCAACCACTAGAGTCATTGCCTGTGTGTTCTTATACTAAAACCACAAACCAGTACTAGAGTCATTGCATGTGTGTGCTTATACTAAAACCACAAACCAGTACTAAAGTCATTGCATGTGTGTTATTTCCACAAACCACACATGGATAAACCACTAGAGTCATTGCATGTGTGTTCTTTCCACAAAACACATATGGATCAACCAGAGTCATTGCATGTGAGTTCTTTCCACAAACCACACATGGATCAACCACTAGAGTCACTGCATGTTTGTTCTTATACTAAAACTACAAACCAGCACTAGAGTCATTACATGCGTGTTCTTTTCCACAAACCACATATGGATCAACCAGAGTCATTGCATGTGTGTTGTTTCCAGAAACCACACATGTGGACCCACCAGTGGTCATTGCATGTGTGTTATTCCCATAAACCACACATGTATCAACCACTAGAGTCATTGCATGTGTGTTCTTTCCACAAACCATATATGGATCAACCACTAGAGTCATTGCATGTGTGTTCTTATACTAAAACCAACACTAGAGTCATTGCATGTGTGTTCTTTTCACAAACCACACATGGATCAACCACTAGAGTCATTGCATGTGTGTTATTTCCACAAACAAACATTGATCAACCACTAGAGTCATTGCATGTGTGTTCTTATACTAAAACCAACATGGATCCACCAGTGGTCATTGCATGTGTGTTCTTTACACAAACCACACATGGGTCAACCACTAGAGTCATTGCATGTGTGTTATTTCCACAAACCACACATGGATCAACCACTAGAGTCATTGCATGTGTGTTATTTCCACAAACCACACATGGATCAACCACTAGAGTCATTGCATGTGTGTTCTTATACTAAAACCAACACTAGAGTCATTGCATGTGTGTTCTTTTCACAAACCACACATGGATCAACCACTAGAGTCATTGCATGTGTGTTATTTCCACAAACAAACATGGATCAACCACTAGAGTCATTGCATGTGTGTTCTTTTCCACAAACCACACATGGATCCACTAGTGGTCATTGCATGTGTGTTCTTTCCACAAACCACATATGGATCAACCAGAGTCATTGCATGTCTGTTCTTTCCACAAACCACACATGGATCAACCACTAGAGTAATTGCATGTTTGTTCTTATACTAAAACCACAAACCAGCACTAGAGTCATTGCATGTGTGTTATTTTCCACAAACCACACATGGATCCACCAGTCGTCTTATTGCATGTGTGTTCTTTCCACAAACCACATATGGAACAACCAGAGTCATTGCATGTGTGTTCTTTCCACAAACCACACATGTGGACCCACTAGAGTCATTGCATGTGTGTTATTTCCGTAAACCACACATGGATCAACCACTAGAGTCATTGCCTGTGTGTTCTTATACTAAAACCACAAACCAGTACTAGAGTCATTGCATGTGTGTGCTTATACTAAAACCACAAACCAGTACTAAAGTCATTGCATGTGTGTTATTTCCACAAACCACACATGGATAAACCACTAGAGTCATTGCATGTGTGTTCTTTCCACAAACCACATATGGATCAACCAGAGTCATTGCATGTGTGTTCTTTCCACAAACCACACATGGATCAACCACTAGAGTCACTGCATGTTTGTTCTTATACTAAAACTACAAACCAGCACTAGAGTCATTACATGCGTGTTCTTTTCCACAAACCACATATGGATCAACCAGAGTCATTGCATGTGTGTTGTTTCCAGAAACCACACATGTGGACCCACCAGTGGTCGTTGCATGTGTGTTATTCCCATAAACCACACATGTATCAACCACTAGAGTCATTGCATGTGTGTTCTTTCCACAAACCATATATGGATCAACCACTAGAGTCATTGCATGTGTGTTCTTATACTAAAACCAACACTAGAGTCATTGCATGTGTGTTCTTTTCACAAACCACACATGGATCAACCACTAGAGTCATTGCATGTGTGTTATTTCCACAAACAAACATTGATCAACCACTAGAGTCATTGCATGTGTGTTCTTATACTAAAACCAACATGGATCCACCAGTGGTCATTGCATGTGTGTTCTTTCCACAAACCACACATGGATCAACCACTAGAGTCATTGCATGTGTGTTATTTCCACAAACCACACATGGATCAACCACTAGAGTCATTGCATGTGTGTTATTTCCACAAACCACACATGGATCAACCACTAGAGTCATTGCATGTGTGTTCTTATACTAAAACCAACACTAGAGTCATTGCATGTGTGTTCTTTTCACAAACCACACATGGATCAACCACTAGAGTCATTGCATGTGTGTTATTTCCACAAACAAACATGGATCAACCACTAGAGTCATTGCATGTCTGTTCTTTTCCACAAACCACACATGGATCCACTAGTGGTCATTGCATGTGTGTTCTTTCCACAAACCACATATGGATCAACCAGAGTCATTGCATGTCTGTTCTTTCCACAAACCACACATGGATCAACCACTAGAGTAATTGCATGTTTGTTCTTATACTAAAACCACAAACGAGCACTAGAGTCATTGCATGTGTGTTATTTTCCACAAACCACACATGGATCCACCAGTCGTCTTATTGCATGTGTGTTCTTTCCACAAACCACATATGGAACAACCAGAGTCATTGCATGTGTGTTCTTTCCACAAACCACACATGTGGACCCACTAGAGTCATTGCATGTGTGTTATTTCCGTAAACCACACATGGATCAACCACTAGAGTCATTGCCTGTATGTTCTTATACTAAAACCACAAACCAGTACTAGAGTCATTGCATGTGTGTGCTTATACTAAAACCACAAACCAGTACTAGAGTCATTACATGTGTGTTATTTCCACAAACCACACATGGATAAACCACTAGAGTCATTGCATGTGTGTTCTTTGCACAAACCACATATGGATCAACCAGAGTCATTGCATGTGTGTTCTTTCCACAAACCACACATGGATCAACCACTAGAGTCATTGCATGTTTGTTCTTATACTAAAACTACAAACTAGCACTAGAGTCATTGCATGCGTGTTCTTTTCCACAAACCACATATGGATCAACCAGAGTCATTGCATGTGTGTTGTTTCCAGAAACCACACATGTGGACCCACCAATGGTCATTGCATGTGTGTTATTCCCATAAACCACACATGTATCAACCACTAGAGTCATTGCATGTGTGTTCTTTCCACAAACCACACATGGATCAACCACTAGAGTCATTGCATGTGTGTTATTTCCACAAACCACACATGGATCAACCACTAGAGTCATTGCATGTGTGTTCTTATACTAAAACCACAAACCAGTACTACAGTCATTGCATGTTTGTTCTTATACTAAAACCACAAATCAGTACTAGAGTCATTGCATGTGTGTTCTTTTCCGCAAACCACACATGGATCCACCAGTGGTCATTGCATGCATGTTCTTTCCACAAACAACATATGGATCAACTAGAGTAATTGCATGTGTGTTCTTTCCACAAACCACACATGGATCAACCACTAGAGTCATTGCATGTTTGTTCTTATACTAAAACCACAAACCAACACTAGAGTCATTGCATGTGTGTTCTTTTCCACAAACCACACGTGGATCCACTAGTCGTCTTATTGCATGTGTGTTATTTCCACAAAAAACACATGGATCAACCACTAGAGTCATTGCATGTGTGTTCTTTCCACAAACCACATATGGATCAAACACTAGAGTCATTGCGTGTGTGTTCTTATACTAAAACCAACACTCTAGTCATTGCATGTGTGTTCTTTCCACAAACCACACATGTGGACCCACTAGTGGTCATTGCATGTGTGTTATTCCCACAAACCACACATGGATCAACCACTAGAGTCATTGCATGTGTGTTCTTTCCACAAACCACATATGGATCAACCACTAGAGTCATTGCATGTGTGTTCTTATACTAAAACCAACACTAGAGTCATTGCATGTGTGTTCTTTTCACAAACCACACATCGATCAACCACTAGAGTCATTGCATGTGTGTTATTTCCACAAACAAACATGGATCAACCACTAGAGTCATTGCATGTGTGTTCTTATACTAAAACCAACATGGATCCACCAGTGGACATTGCATGTGTGTTCTTTCCACAAACCACACATGGATCAACCACTAGAGTCATTGCATGTGTGTTATTTCCACAAACCACACATGGATCAACCACTAGAGTCATTGCATGTGTGTTCTTATACTAAAACCACAAACCAGTACTACAGTCATTGCATGTTTGTTCTTATACTAAAACCACAAATCAGTACTAGAGTCATTGCATGTGTGTTCTTTTCCGCAAACCACACATGGATCCACCAGTGGTCATTGCATGCATGTTCTTTCCACAAACAACATATGGATCAACTAGAGTAATTGCATGTGTGTTCTTTCCACAAACCACACATGGATCAACCACTAGAGTCATTGCATGTTTGTTCTTATACTAAAACCACAAACCAACACTAGAGTCATTGCATGTGTGTTCTTTTCCACAAACCACACGTGGATCCACTAGTCGTCTTATTGCATGTGTGTTATTTCCACAAAAAACACATGGATCAACCACTAGAGTCATTGCATGTGTGTTCTTTCCACAAACCACATATGGATCAAACACTAGAGTCATTGCGTGTGTGTTCTTATACTAAAACCAACACTCTAGTCATTGCATGTGTGTTCTTATACTAAAACCAACACTAGAGTCATTGCATATTTGTTCTTTTCACAAACCACACATGGATACACCACTAGAGTCATTGCATGTCTGTTATTTCCACAAACAAACATGGATCAACTACTAGAGTCATTGCATGTGTGTTCTTATACTAAAACCAACATGGATCCACCAGTGGTCATTGCATGTGTGTTCTTTCCACAAACCACACATGGATCAACCACTAGAGTCATTGCATGTGTGTTATTTCCACAAACCACACATGGATCAACCACTAGAGTCATTGCATGTGTGTTATTTCCACAAACCACACATGGATCAACCACTAGAGTCATTGCATGTGTGTTCTTATACTAAAACCAACACTAGAGTCATTGCATGTGTGTTCTTTTCACAAACCACACATGGATCAACCACTAGAGTCATTGCATGTGTGTTATTTCCACAAACAAACATGGATCAGCCACTAGAGTCATTGCATGTGTGTTCTTATACTAAAACCAACATGGATCCACCAGTGGACATTGCATGTGTGTTCTTTCCACAAACCACACATGGATCAACCACTAGAGTCATTGCATGTGTGTTATTTCCACAAACCACACATGGATCAACCACTAGAGTCATTGCATGTGTGTTCTTATACTAAAACCACAAACCAGTACTACAGTCATTGCATGTTTGTTCTTATACTAAAACCACAAATCAGTACTAGAGTCATTGCATGTGTGTTCTTTTCCGCAAACCACACATGGATCCACCAGTGGTCATTGCATGCATGTTCTTTCCACAAACAACATATGGATCAACTAGAGTAATTGCATGTGTGTTCTTTCCACAAACCACACATGGATCAACCACTAGAGTCATTGCATGTTTGTTCTTATACTAAAACCACAAACCAACACTAGAGTCATTGCATGTGTGTTCTTTTCCACAAACCACACGTGGATCCACTAGTCGTCTTATTGCATGTGTGTTATTTCCACAAACAACACATGGATCAACCACTAGAGTCATTGCATGTGTGTTCTTTCCACAAACCACATATGGATCAAACACTAGAGTCATTGCGTGTGTGTTCTTATACTAAAACCAACACTAGAGTCATTGCATGTGTGTTCTTTTCACAAACCACACATGGATCAACCACTAAAGTCATTGCATGTGTGTTATTTCCACAAACAAACATGGATCAACCACTAGAGT
The DNA here is from genome assembly GCA_916181665.1 of Avena sativa. Taxonomy (NCBI): domain Eukaryota; kingdom Viridiplantae; phylum Streptophyta; class Magnoliopsida; order Poales; family Poaceae; genus Avena; species Avena sativa. The sequence continues at coordinate 261,517,106 of OV702291.1, forward strand.
CATTGCATGTGTGTTCTTATACTAAAACCAACATGGATCCACAAGTGGTCATTGCATGTGTGTTATTTCCACAAACCACACATGGATCAACCACTAGAGTCATTGCATGTGTGTTATTTCCACAAACCACACATGGATCCACCACTAGAGTCATTGCATGTGTGTTCTTATACTAAAACCAACACTAGAGTCATTGCATGTTTGTTCTTTTCACAAACCACACATGGATACACCACTAGAGTCATTGCATGTGTGTTATTTCCACAAACAAAGATGGATCAACTACTAGAGTCATTGCATGTGTGTTCTTATACTAAAACCAACATGGATCCACCAGTGGTCATTGCATGTGTGTTCTTTCCACAAACCACACATGGATCAACCACTAGAGTCATTGCATGTGTGTTATTTCCACAAACCACACATGGATCAACCACTAGAGTCATTGCATGTGTGTTCTTATACTAAAACCACAAACCAGTACTACAGTCATTGCATGTTTGTTCTTATACTAAAACCACAAATCAGTACTAGAGTCATTGCATGTGTGTTCTTTTCCGCAAACCACACATGGATCCACCAGTGGTCATTGCATGCATGTTCTTTCCACAAACAACATATGGATCAACTAGAGTAATTGCATGTGTGTTCTTTCCACAAACCACACATGGATCAACCACTAGAGTCATTGCATGTTTGTTCTTATACTAAAACCACAAACCAACACTAGAGTCATTGCATGTGTGTTCTTTTCCACAAACCACACGTGGATCCACTAGTCGTCTTATTGCATGTGTGTTATTTCCACAAAAAACACATGGATCAACCACTAGAGTCATTGCATGTGTGTTCTTTCCACAAACCACATATGGATCAAACACTAGAGTCATTGCGTGTGTGTTCTTATACTAAAACCAACACTCTAGTCATTGCATGTGTGTTCTTATACTAAAACCAACACTAGAGTCATTGCATATTTGTTCTTTTCACAAACCACACATGGATACACCACTAGAGTCATTGCATGTCTGTTATTTCCACAAACAAACATGGATCAACTACTAGAGTCATTGCATGTGTGTTCTTATACTAAAACCAACATGGATCCACCAGTGGTCATTGCATGTGTGTTCTTTCCACAAACCACACATGGATCAACCACTAGAGTCATTGCATGTGTGTTATTTCCACAAACCACACATGGATCAACCACTAGAGTCATTGCATGTGTATTATTTCCACAAACCACACATGGATCAACCACTAGAGTCATTGCATGTGTGTTCTTATACTAAAACCAACACTAGAGTCATTGCATGTGTGTTCTTTTCACAAACCACACATGGATCAACCACTAGAGTCATTGCATGTGTGTTATTTCCACAAACAAACATGGATCAGCCACTAGAGTCATTGCATGTGTGTTCTTATACTAAAACCAACATGGATCCACCAGTGGACATTGCATGTGTGTTCTTTCCACAAACCACACATGGATCAACCACTAGAGTCATTGCATGTGTGTTATTTCCACAAACCACACATGGATCAACCACTAGAGTCATTGCATGTGTGTTCTTATACTAAAACCACAAACCAGTACTACAGTCATTGCATGTTTGTTCTTATACTAAAACCACAAATCAGTACTAGAGTCATTGCATGTGTGTTCTTTTCCGCAAACCACACATGGATCCACCAGTGGTCATTGCATGCATGTTCTTTCCACAAACAACATATGGATCAACTAGAGTAATTGCATGTGTGTTCTTTCCACAAACCACACATGGATCAACCACTAGAGTCATTGCATGTTTGTTCTTATACTAAAACCACAAACCAACACTAGAGTCATTGCATGTGTGTTCTTTTCCACAAACCACACGTGGATCCACTAGTCGTCTTATTGCATGTGTGTTATTTCCACAAACAACACATGGATCAACCACTAGAGTCATTGCATGTGTGTTCTTTCCACAAACCACATATGGATCAAACACTAGAGTCATTGCGTGTGTGTTCTTATACTAAAACCAACACTAGAGTCATTGCATGTGTGTTCTTTTCACAAACCACACATGGATCAACCACTAAAGTCATTGCATGTGTGTTATTTCCACAAACAAACATGGATCAACCACTAGAGTCATTGCATGTGTGTTCTTATACTAAAACCAACATGGATCCACAAGTGGTCATTGCATGTGTGTTATTTCCACAAACCACACATGGATCAACCACTAGAGTCATTGCATGTGTGTTATTTCCACAAACCACACATGGATCCACCACTAGAGTCATTGCATGTGTGTTCTTATACTAAAACCAACACTAGAGTCATTGCATGTTTGTTCTTTTCACAAACCACACATGGATACACCACTAGAGTCATTGCATGTGTGTTATTTCCACAAACAAAGATGGATCAACTACTAGAGTCATTGCATGTGTGTTCTTATACTAAAACCAACATGGATCCACCAGTGGTCATTGCATGTGTGTTCTTTCCACAAACCACACATGGATCAACCACTAGAGTCATTACATGTGTGTTATTTCCACAAACCACACATGGATCAACCACTAGAGTCATTGCATGTGTGTTCTTATACTAAAACCAACACTAGAGTCATTGCATGTGTGTTCTTTTCACAAACCACACATGGATCAACCACTGGAGTCATTGCATGTGTGTTATTTCCACAAACAAACATGGATCAACCACTAGAGTCATTGCATGTGTGTTCTTTTCCACAAACCACACATGGATCCACTAGTGGTAATTGCATGTGTGTTCTTACACTAAAACCAACATGGATTCACCAGTGGTCATTGCATGTGTGTTCTTTCCACAAACCACACATGGATCAACCACTAGAGTAATTGGATGTTTGTTCTTATACTAAAACCACAAACTAGCACTAGAGTCATTGCATGTGTGTTATTTTCCACAAACCACACATGGATCCACCAGTCGTCTTATTGCATGTGTGTTCTTTCCACAAACCACATATGGAACAACCAGAGTCATTGCATGTGTGTTCTTTCCACAAACCACACATGTGGACCCACTAGAGTCATTGCATGCGTGTTATTTCCATAAACCACACATGGATCAACCACTAGAGTCATTACATGTGTGTTCTTATACTAAAACCACAAACTAGTACTAGAGTCATTGCATGTGTGTGCTTATACTAAAACCACAAACCAGTATTAGAGTCATTGCATGTGTGTTCTTTTCCACAAACCACACATGGATCCACCAGTGGTCATTGCATGTGTGTTCTTTCCACAAACCACATATGGATCAACCACTAGTCATTGCATGTGTGTTCTTTTCCACAAACCACACATGGATCCACCAGTGGTCATTGCATGTGTGTTCTTTCCACAAACCACACATGGATCAACCACTAGAGTCATTGCATGTGTGTTATTTCCACAAACCACACATGGATAAACCACTAGAGTCATTGCATGTGTGTTCTTTCCACAAACCACATATGGATCAACCAGAGTCATTGCATGTGTGTTCTTTCCACAAACCACACATGGATCAACCACTAGAGTCATTGCATGTGTGTTCTTTCCACAAACCACATATGGATCAACCAGAGTCATTTCATGTGTGTTCTTTCCACAAACCACACATGGATCAACCACTAGAGTCATTGCATGTGTGTTCTTATACTAAAACCACAAACCAGTACTAGAGTAATTGCATGTGTGTTCTTTTCCACAAACCACACATGGATCCACTAGTGGTCATTGCATGTGTGTTCTTTCCACAAACCACACATGGATCAACCAGAGTCATTGCATGTGTGTTCTTTCCACAAACCACACATGGATCAACCACTAGAGTCATTGCATGTGTGTTCTTTTCCACAAACCACATATGGGTCAACCAGAGTCATTGCATGTGTGTTCTTTCCACAAACCACACATGTGGACCCACTAGTGGTCATTGCATGTGTGTTATTCCCACAAACCACACATGGATCAACCACTAGAGTCATTGCATGTGTGTTCTTTTCCACAAACCACACATGGATCAACCACTAGAGTCATTGCATGTGTACTTATACTAAAACCAACACTAGAGTCATTGCATGTGTGTTCTTTTCACAAACCACACATCGATCAACCACTAGAGTCATTGCATGTGTGTTATTTCCACAAACAAATATGGATCAACCACTAGAGTCATTGCATGTGTGTTCTTTCCCACAAAAATCACAAACCAGTACTAGATTCATTGGATGTGTGTTCTTATACTAAAACCAACATGGATCCACCAGTGGACATTGCATGTTTGTTCTTTCCACAAACCACACATGGATCAACCACTAGAGTCATTGCATGTGTGTTATTTCCACAAACCACACATGGATCAACCACTAGAGTCATTGCATGTGTGTTCTTATACTAAAACCACAAACCAGTACTACAGTCATTGCATGTTTGTTCTTATACTAAAACCACAAATCAGTACAAGAGTCATTGCATGTGTGTTTATTTCCACAAACCACCCATGGATAAACCACTAGAGTCATTGCATGTGTGTTCTTTCCACAAACCACATATGGATCAACAAGAGTCATTGCATGTGTGTTCTTTCCACAAACCACACATGGATCAACCACTAGAGTCATTGCATGTTTGTTCTTATACTAAAACCACAAACCAACACTAAAGTCATTGCATGTGTGTGCTTTTCCACAAACCACACGTGGATCCACTAGTCGTCTTATTGCATGTGTGTTATTTCCACAAACCACACATGGATCAACCACTAGAGTCATTGCATGTGTGTTCTTTCCACAAACCACATATGGATCAAACACTAGAGTCATTGCATGTGTGTTCTTATACTAAAACCAACACTAGTGTCATTGCATGTGTGTTCGTATACTAAAACCAACACTAGAGTCATTGCATGTGTCTTCTTTTCACAAACCACACATGGATCAACCACTAGAGTCATTGCATGTGTGTTATTTCCACAAACAAACATGGATCAACCACTAGAGTCATTGCATGTGTGTTATTATACTAAAACCAACATGGATCCACCAGTGGTCATTGCATGTGTGTTCTTTCCACAAACCACACATGGATCAACCACTAGAGTCATTGCATGTGTGTTATTTCCACAAACAAACATGGATCAACCACTAGAGTCATTGCATGTGTGTTCTTATACTAAAACCAACATGGATCCACCAGTGGTCATTGCATGTGTGTTCTTTCCACAAACCACACATGGATCAACCACTAGAGTCATTGCATGTGTGTTATTTCCACAAACCACACATGGATCAACCACTAGAGTCATTGCATGTGTGTTCTTATACTAAAACCACAAACCAGTACTACAGTCATTGCATGTTTGTTCTTATACTAAAACCACAAATCAGTACTAGAGTCATTGCATGTGTGTTCTTTTCCGCAAACCACACATGGATCCACCAGTGGTCATTGCATGCATGTTCTTTCCACAAACAACATATGGATCAACTAGAGTAATTGCATGTGTGTTCTTTCCACAAACCACACATGGATCAACCACTAGAGTCATTGCATGTTTGTTCTTATACTAAAACCACAAACCAACACTAGAGTCATTGCATGTGTGTTCTTTTCCACAAACCACACGTGGATCCACTAGTCGTCTTATTGCATGTGTGTTATTTCCACAAAAAACACATGGATCAACCACTAGAGTCATTGCATGTGTGTTCTTTCCACAAACCACATATGGATCAAACACTAGAGTCATTGCGTGTGTGTTCTTATACTAAAACCAACACTCTAGTCATTGCATGTGTGTTCTTTCCACAAACCACACATGTGGACCCACTAGTGGTCATTGCATGTGTGTTATTCCCACAAACCACACATGGATCAACCACTAGAGTCATTGCATGTGTGTTCTTTCCACAAACCACATATGGATCAACCACTAGAGTCATTTCATGTGTGTTCTTATACTAAAACCAACACTAGAGTCATTGCATGTGTGTTCTTTTCACAAACCACACATCGATCAACCACTAGAGTCATTGCATGTGTGTTATTTCCACAAACAAACATGGATCAACCACTAGAGTCATTGCATGTGTGTTCTTATACTAAAACCAACATGGATCCACCAGTGGACATTGCATGTGTGTTCTTTCCACAAACCACACATGGATCAACCACTAGAGTCATTGCATGTGTGTTATTTCCACAAACCACACATGGATCAACCACTAGAGTCATTGCATGTGTGTTCTTATACTAAAACCACAAACCAGTACTACAGTCATTGCATGTTTGTTCTTATACTAAAACCACAAATCAGTACTAGAGTAATTGCATGTGTGTTCTTTCCACAAACCACACATGGATCAACCACTAGAGTCATTGCATGTTTGTTCTTATACTAAAACCACAAACCAACACTAGAGTCATTGCATGTGTGTTCTTTTCCACAAACCACACGTGGATCCACTAGTCGTCTTATTGCATGTGTGTTATTTCCACAAAAAACACATGGATCAACCACTAGAGTCATTGCATGTGTGTTCTTTCCACAAACCACATATGGATCAAACACTAGAGTCATTGCGTGTGTGTTCTTATACTAAAACCAACACTCTAGTCATTGCATGTGTGTTCTTATACTAAAACCAACACTAGAGTCATTGCATGTTTGTTCTTTTCACAAACCACACATGGATACACCACTAGAGTCATTGCATGTCTGTTATTTCCACAAACAAACATGGATCAACTACTAGAGTCATTGCATGTGTGTTCTTATACTAAAACCAACATGGATCCACCAGTGGTCATTGCATGTGTGTTCTTTCCACAAACCACACATGGATCAACCACTAGAGTCATTGCATGTGTGTTATTTCCACAAACCACACATGGATCAACCACTAGAGTCATTGCATGTGTGTTATTTCCACAAACCACACATGGATCAACCACTAGAGTCATTGCATGTGTGTTCTTATACTAAAACCAACACTAGAGTCATTGCATGTGTGTTCTTTTCACAAACCACACATGGATCAACCACTAGAGTCATTGCATGTGTGTTATTTCCACAAACAAACATGGATCAGCCACTAGAGTCATTGCATGTGTGTTCTTATACTAAAACCAACATGGATCCACCAGTGGACATTGCAGGTGTGTTCTTTCCACAAACCACACATGGATCAACCACTAGAGTCATTGCATGTGTGTTATTTCCACAAACCACACATGGATCAACCACTAGAGTCATTGCATGTGTGTTCTTATACTAAAACCACAAACCAGTACTACAGTCATTGCATGTTTGTTCTTATACTAAAACCACAAATCAGTACTAGAGTCATTGCATGTGTGTTCTTTTCCGCAAACCACACATGGATCCACCAGTGGTCATTGCATGCATGTTCTTTCCACAAACAACATATGGATCAACTAGAGTAATTGCATGTGTGTTCTTTCCACAAACCACACATGGATCAACCACTAGAGTCATTGCATGTTTGTTCTTATACTAAAACCACAAACCAACACTAGAGTCATTGCATGTGTGTTCTTTTCCACAAACCACACGTGGATCCACTAGTCGTCTTATTGCATGTGTGTTATTTCCACAAACAACACATGGATCAACCACTAGAGTCATTGCATGTGTGTTCTTTCCACAAACCACATATGGATCAAACACTAGAGTCATTGCGTGTGTGTTCTTATACTAAAACCAACACTAGAGTCATTGCATGTGTGTTCTTTTCACAAACCACACATGGATCAACCACTAGAGTCATTGCATGTGTGTTATTTCCACAAACAAACATGGATCAACCACTAGAGTCATTGCATGTGTGTTCTTATACTAAAACCAACATGGATCCACCAGTGGTCATTGCATGTGTGTTCTTTCCACAAACCACACATGGATCAACCACTAGAGTCATTGCATGTGTGTTCGTATACTAAAACCAACACTAGAGTCATTGCATGTGTCTTCTTTTCACAAACCACACATGGATCAACCACTAGAGTCATTGCATGTGTGTTATTTCCACAAACAAACATGGATCAACCACTAGAGTCATTGCATGTGTGTTATTATACTAAAACCAACATGGATCCACCAGTGGTCATTGCATGTGTGTTCTTTCCACAAACCACACATGGATCAACCACTAGAGTCATTGCATGTGTGTTATTTCCACAAACAAACATGGATCACCCACTAGAGTCATTGCATGTGTGTTCTTATACTAAAACCAACATGGATCCACCAGTGGTCATTGCATGTGTGTTCTTTCCACAAACCACACATGGATCAACCACTAGAGTCATTGCATGTGTGTTATTTCCACAAACCACACATGGATCAACCACTAGAGTCATTGCATGTGTGTTCTTATACTAAAACCACAAACCAGTACTACAGTCATTGCATGTTTGTTCTTATACTAAAACCACAAATCAGTACTAGAGTCATTGCATGTGTGTTCTTTTCCACAAACCACACATGGATGCACCAGTGGTCATTGCATGCATGTTCTTTCCACAAACAACATATGGATCAACTAGAGTCATTGCATGTGTGTTCTGTCCACAAACCACACATGGATCAACCACTAGAGTCATTGCATGTTTGTTCTTATACTAAAACCACAAACCAACACTAGAGTCATTGCATGTGTGTTCTTTTCCACAAACCACACGTGGATCCACTAGTCGTCTTATTGCATTTGTGTTATTTCCATAAACCACACATGGATCAACCACTAGAGTCATTGCATGTGTGTTCTTTCCACAAACCATATATGGATCAACCACTAGAGTCATTGCATGTGTGTTCTTATACTAAAACCAACACTAGAGTCATTGCATGTGTGTTCTTTTCACAAACCACACATGGATCAACCACTAGAGTCATTGCATGTGTGTTATTTCGACAAATAAACATGGATCAACCACTAGAGTCATTGCACGTGTGTTCTTATACTAAAACCAACATGGATCCACCAGTGGTCATTGCATGTGTGTTCTTTCCACAAACCACACATGGATCAACCACTAGAGTCATTGCATGTGTGTTATTTCCACAAACCACACATGGATCAACCACTAGAGTCATTGCATGTGTGTTATTTCCACAAACCACACATGGATCAACCACTAGAGTCATTGCATGTGTGTTATTTCCACAAACCACACATGGATCAACCACTAGAGTCATTGCATGTGTGTTCTTATACTAAAACCAACACTAGAGTCATTGCATGTGTGTTCTTTTCACAAACCACACATGGATCAACCACTAGAGTCATTGCATGTGTGTTATTTCCACAAACAAACATGGATCAACCACTAGAGTCATTGCATGTGTGTTATTTTCCACAAACCACACATGGATCCACTAGTGGTCATTGCATGTGTGTTCTTTCCACAAACCACATATGGATATACCAGAGTCATTGCATGTCTGTTCTTTCCACAAACCACACATGGATCAACCACTAGAGTAATTCAATGTTTGTTCTTATACTAAAACCACAAACCAGCACTAGAGTCATTGCATGTGTGTTATTTTCCACAAACCACAGATGGATCCACCAGTCGTCTTATTGCATGTGTGTTCTTTCCAGAAACCACATATGGAACAACCAGAGTCATTGCATGTGTGTTCTTTCCATAAACCACACATGTGGACCCACTAGAGTCATTGCATGTGTGTTATTTCCATAAACCACACATGGATCAACCACTAGAGTCATTGCATGTGTGTTCTTTCCACAAACAACATATGGATCAAACACTAGAGTCATTGCATGTGTGTTCTTATACTTAAACCAACACTAGAGTCATTGCATGTGTGTTCTTGTACTAAAACCAACACTAGAGTCATTGCATGTGTGTTCTTTTCACAAACCACACATGGATCAACCACTAGAGTCATGCATGTGTGTTATTTCCACAAACAAACATGGATCAACCACTAGAGTCATTGCATGTGTGTTCTTATACTAAAACCAACATGGATCCACCAGTGGTCATTGCATGTGTGTTCTTTCCACAAACCACACATGGATCAACCACTAGAGTCATTGCATGTGTGTTATTTCCAAAAACCACACATGGATCAACCACTAGAGTCATTGCATGTGTGTTGTTTCCACAAACCACACATGGATCAACCACTAGAGTCATTTCATGTGTGTTATTATACTAAAACCAACACTAGAGTCATTGCATGTGTGTTCTTTTCATAAACCACACATGGATCAACCACTAGAGTCATTGCATGTGTGTTATTTCCACAAAACACACATGGATCAACCACTAGAGTCATTGCATGTTTGTTCTTATACTAAAACCACAAACCAGTACTAGAGTCATTGCATGTTTGTTCTTATACTAAAACCACAAACCAGTACTAGAGTCATTGCATGTGTGTTCTTTTCCACAAACCACACGTGGATCCACCAGTCGTCTTATTGCATGTGTGTTATTTCCACAAACCACACATGGATCAACCACTAGAGTTATTGCATGTGTGTTCTTTCCACAAACCACATATGGATCAAACACTAGAGTCATTGCATGTGTGTTCTTATTTTACTAAAACCAACACTAGAGTCATTGCATGTGTGTTCTTTTCACAAACCACACATGGATCAACCACTAGAGTCATTGCATGTGTGTTCTTTTCCACAAACCACACGTGGATCCACCAGTCGTCTTATTGCATGTGTGTTATTTCGACAAACCACCCATGGATAAACCACTAGAGTCATTGCATGTGTGTTCTTTCCACAAACCACATATGGATCAACCAGAGTCCTTGCATGTGTGTTCTTTCCACAAACCACACATGGATCAACCACTAGAGTCATTGCATGTGTGTTCTTATACTAAAACCACAAACCAGTACTAGAGTAATTGCATGTGTGTTCTTTTCCACAAACCACACATGGATCCACTAGTGGTCATTGCATGTGTGTTCTTTCCACAAACCACACATAGATCAACCAGAGTCATTGTATGTGTGTTCTTTCCACAAACCACACATGGATCAACCACTAGAGTCATTGCATGTGTGTTCTTTTCCACAAAAACCAGAAACTAGTACTAGACTCGTTGCATGTGTGTTCTTACACTAAAACCAACATGGATCCACCAGTGGTCATTGCATGTGTGTTCTTTCTCAGACCACACATGGATCAACCACTAGAGTCATTGCATGTTTGTTCTTATACCAAAACCACAAACCGGCACTAGAGTCATTGGATGTGTGTTCTTTTCCACAAACCACATATGGGTCAACCAGAGTCATTGCATATGTGTTCTTTCCACAAACCACACATGTGGACCCACCAGTGGTCATCGGATGTGTGTTATTCCCACAAACCACACATGGATCAGCCACTAGAGTCATTCCATGTTTGTTCTTATACTAAAACCACAAACCAACACTAGAGTCATTGCATGTGTGTTCTTTTCCACAAACCACACGTGGATCCACTAGTCGTCTTATTGCATGTGTGTTATTTCCACAAACCACACATTGATCAACCACTAGAGTCATTGCATGTCTGTTCTTTCCACAAACCACATATGGATCAAACACTAGAGTCATTGCATGTGTGTTCTTATACTAAAACCAACACTAGAGTCATTGCATGTGTGTTCTTGTACTAAAACCAACACTAGAGTCATTGCATGTGTGTTCTTTTCACAAACCACACATGGATCAACCACTAGAGTCATTGCATGTGTGTTATTTCCACAAACAAACATGGATCAACCACTAGAGTCATTGCATGTGTGTTCTTATACTAAAACCAACATGGATCCACCAGTGGTCATTGCATGTGTGTTCTTTCCACAAACCACACATGGATCAACCACTAGAGTCATTGCATGTGTGTTATTTCCAAAAACCACACATGGATCAACCACTAGAGTCATTGCATGTGTGTTATTTCCACAAACCACACAAGGATCAACCACTAGAGTCATTTCATGTGTGTTCTTATACTAAAACCAACACTAGAGTCATTACATGTGTGTTCTTTTCACAAACCACACATGGATAAACCACTAGAGTCATTGCATGTGTGTTATTTCCACAAACAAACATGGATCAACCACTAGAGTCATTGCATGTGTGTTCTTTTCCACAAACCACACATGGATCCACTAGTGGTCATTGCATGTGTGTTCTTTCCACAAACCACATATGGATCAACCAGAGTCATTGCATGTGTGTTCTTTCCACAAACCACAGATGGATCAACCACTAGAGTCATTGCATGTTTGTTCTTATACTAAAACCACAAACCAGCACTAGAGTCATTGCATCTGTGTTCTTTTCCACAAACCACACATGGATCCACCAGTGGTAATTGCATGTGTGTTATTTCCAGAAACCAGACATGGATCAACCACTAGAGTCATTGCATGTGTGTTATTTCCACAAACCACATATGGATCAACCACTAGAGTCATTGCATGTGTGTTCTTATTATACTAAAACCAACACTAGAGTCATTGCATGTGTGTTCTTTTCATAAACCACACATGGATCAACCACTAGAGTCATTGCATGTGTGTTATTTCCACAAACAAACATGGATCAACCACTAGAGTCATTGCATGTGTGTTCTTTTCCACAAACCACACATGGATCCACTAGTGGTCATTGCATGTGTGTTCTTTCCACAAACCACACATGGATCAACCACTAGAGTCATTGCATGTGTGTTCTTTCCACAAACCACACATGGATCAACCACTAGAGTCATTGCATGTGTGTTATTTCCACAAAACACACATGGATCAACCACTAGAGTCATTGCATGTTTGTTCTTATACTAAAACCACAAAACAACACTAGAGTCATTGCATGTTTGTTCTTTTCCACAAACCACACGTGGATCCACCAGTCGTCTTATTGCATGTGTGTTCTTTCCACAAACCACACATGGATCAACCACTAGAGTCATTGCATGTGTGTTCTTTTCCACAAAAACCACAAACCAGTACTAGAGTCATTGCATGTGTGTTCTTACACTAAAACCAACATGGATCCACCAGTGGTCATTGCATGTGTGTTCTTTCCACAAACCACACATGGATCAACCACTAGAGTCATTGCATGTTTGTTCTTATACTAAAACCACAAACCAGCACTAGAGTCATTGCATGTGTGTTCTTTTCCACCAACCACATATGGGTCAACCAGAGTCATTGCATGTGTGTTCTTTCCACAAACCACACATGTGGACCCACTAGTGGTCATTGCATGTGTGTTATTCCCACAAACCACACATGGATCAACCACTAGAGTCATTGCATGTGTGTTCTTTCCACAAACCACATATGGATCAACCACTAGAGTCATTGCATGTGTGTTCTTATACTAAAACCAACACTAGAGTCATTGCATGTGTGTTCTTTTCACAAACCACACATCGATCAACCACTAGAGTCATTGCATGTGTGTTATTTCCACAAACAAACATGTAACAACCACTAGAGTCATTGCATGTGTGTTCTTATACTAAAACCAACATGAATCCACCAGTGGTCATTGCATGTGTGTTCTTTCCACAAACCACACATGGATCAACCACTAGAGTCATTGCATGTGTGTTATTTCCACAAACCACACATGGATCAACCACTAGAGTCATTGCATGTGTGTTCTTATACTAAAACCACAAACCAGTACTACAGTCATTGCATGTTTGTTCTTATACTAAAACCACAAATTAGTACTAGAGTCATTGCATGTGTGTTCTTTTCCACAAACCACACATGGATCCACCAGTGGTCATTGCATGCATGTTCTTTCCACAAACAACATATGGATCAACCAGAGTCATTGCATGTGTGTTCTTTCCACAAAACACATATGGATCAGCCACTAGAGTCATTCCATGTTTGTTCTTATACTAAAACCACAAACCAACACTAGAGTCATTGCATGTGTGTTCTTTTCCACAAACCACACGTGGATCCACTAGTCGTCTTATTGCATGTGTGTTATTTCCACAAACCACACATTGATCAACCACTAGAGTCATTGCATGTGTGTTCCTTCCACAAACCACATATGAATCAAACACTAGAGTCATTGCATATGTGTTCTTATACTAAAACCAACACTAGAGTCATTGCATGTGTGTTCTTTTCCACAAACCACATATGGATCAACCATAGTCATTGCATGTGTGTTGTTTCCACAAACCACACATGTGGACCCACCAGTGGTCATTGCATGTGTGTTATTCCCACAAACCACACATGGATCAACCACTAGAGTCATTGCATGTGTGTTCTTTCCACAAACCATATATGGATCAACCACTAGAGTCATTGCATGTGTGTTCTTATACTAAAACCAACACTAGAGTCATTACATGTGTGTTATTTTCACAAACCACACATGGATCAACCACTAGAGTCATTGCATGTGTGTTATTTCGACAAACAAACATGGATCAACCACTAGAGTCATTGCATGTGTGTTCTTATACTAAAACCAACATGGATCCACAAGTGGTCATTGCATGTGTCTTCTTTCCACAAACCACACATGGATCAACCACTAGAGTCATTGCATGTGTGTTATTTCCACAAACCACACATGGATCAACCACTAGTCATTGCATGTGTGTTATTTCCACAAACCACACATGGATCAACCACTAGAGTCATTTCATGTGTGTTCTTATACTAAAACCAACACTAGAGTCATTGCATGTGTGTTCTTTTCACAAACCACACATGGATCAACCACTAGAGTCATTGCATGTGTGTTATTTCCACAAACAAACATGGATCAACCACTAGAGTCATTGCATGTGTGTTCTTTTCCACAAACCACACATGGATCCACTAGTGGTCATTGCATGTGTGTTCTTTCCACAAACCACATATGGATCAACCAGAGTCATTGCATGTCTGTTCTTTCCACAAACCACACATGGATCAACCACTAGAGTAATTGCATGTTTGTTCTTATACTAAAACCACAAACCAGCACTAGAGTCATTGCATGTGTGTTATTTTCCACAAACCACACATGGATCCACCAGTCGTCTTATTGCATGTGTGTTCTTTCCATAAACCACATATGGAACAACCAGAGTCATTGCATGTGTGTTCTTTCCACAAACCACACATGTGGACCCACTAGAGTCATTGCATGTGTGTTATTTCCATAAACCACACATGGATCAACCACTAGAGTCATTGCATGTGTGTTCTTATACAAAAACCACAAACCAGTACTAGAGTCATTGCATGTGTGTGCTTATACTAAAACCACAAACCAGTACTAGAGTCATTGCATGTGTGTTCATTTCCTCAAACCACACATGGATCCACCAGTGGTCATTGCATGTGTGTTCTTTCCACAAACCACATATGGATCAACCAGAGTCATTGCATGTGTGTTCTTTCCACAAACCACACATGGATCAACCACTAGAGTCATTGCATGTTTGTTCTTATACTAAAACCACAAACCAGCACTAGAGTCATTGCATGTGTGTTCTTTTCCACAAACCACACATGGATCCACCAGTGGTAATTGCATGTGTATTATTTCCACAAACCACACATGGATCAACCACTAGAGTCATTGCACGTGTGTTCTTTCCACAAACCACATATGGATCAACCACTAGAGTCATTGCATGTGTGTTCTTATTATACTAAAACCAACACTAGAGTCATTGCATGTGTGTTCTTTTCACAAACCACACATGGATCAACCACTAGAGTCATTGCATGTGTGTTATTTCCACAAACAAACATGGATCAACCACTAGAGTCATTGCATGTGTGTTCTTTTCCACAAACCACACATGGATCCACCAGTGGTCATTGCATGTGTGTTCTTTCCACAAACCACACATGGATCAACCAGAGTCATTGCATGTGTGTTCTTTCCACAAACCACACATGGATCAACCACTAGAGTCATTGCATGTGTGTTATTTCCACAAAACACACATGGATCAACCACTAGAGTCGTTGCATGTTTGTTCTTATACTAAAACCACAAACCAGTACTAGAGTCATTGCATGTGTGTTCTTTTCCACAAACCACACGTGGATCCACCAGTCGTCTTATTGCATGTGTGTTATTTCCACAAACCACACATGGATCCACCAGTCGTCTTATTGCATGTGTGTTCTTTCCAGAAACCACATATGGAACAACCAGAGTCATTGCATGTGTGTTCTTTCCACAAACCACACATGTGGACCCACTAGAGTCATTGCATGTGTGTTATTTCCATAAACCACACATGGATCAACCACTAGAGTCATTGCATGTGTGTTCTTATACTAAAACCACAAACCAGTAATAGAGTCATTGCATGTGTATGCTTATACTAAAACCACAAACCAGTACTAGAGTCATTGCATGTGTGTTCTTTTCCTCAAACCACACATGGATCCACCAGTGGTCATTGCATGTGTGTTCTTTCCACAAACCACATATGGATCAACCAGAGTCATTGCATGTGTGTTCTTTCCACAAACCACACATGGATCAACCACTAGAGTCATTGCATGTTTGTTCTTATACTAAAACCACAAACCAGCACTAGAGTCATTGCATGTGTGTTCTTTTCCACAAACCACACATGGATCCACCAGTGGTAATTGCATGTGTATTATTTCCACAAACCACACATGGATCAACCACTAGAGTCATTGCACGTGTGTTCTTTCCACAAACCACATATGGTTCAACCACTAGAGTCATTGCATGTGTGTTCTTATTATACTAAAACCAACACTAGAGTCATTGCATGTGTGTTCTTTTCATAAACCACACATGGATCAACCACTAGAGTCATTGCATGTGTGTTATTTCCACAAACCAACATGGATCAACCACTAGAGTCATTGCATGTGTGTTCTTTTCCACAAACCACACATGGATCCACCAGTGGTCATTGCATGTGTGTTCTTTCCACAAACCACACATGGATCAACCAGAGTCATTGCATGTGTGTTCTTTCCACAAACCACACATGGATCAACCACTAGAGTCATTGCATGTGTGTTATTTCCACAAACCACACATGGATAAACCACTAGAGTCATTGCATATGTGTTCTTATACTAAAACCACAAACCATTACTAGAGTAATTGCATGTGTGTTCTTTTCAACTAACCACACATGGATCCACTAGTGGTCATTGCATGTGTGTTCTTTCCACAAACCACACATGGATCAATCAGAGTCATTGCATGTGTGTTCTTTCCACAAACCACACATGGATCAACCACGAGAGTCATTGCATGTGTGTTCTTTCCACAAACCACACATGGATCAATCAGAGTCATTGCATGTGTGTTCTTTCCACAAACCACACATGGATCAACCACGAGAGTCATTGCATGTGTGTTCTTTTCCACAAAAACGACAAACCAGTACTAGAGTCATTGCATGTGTGTTCTTTTCACAAACCACACATGGATCAACCACTAGACTCATTGCATGCGTGTTATTTCCACAAACAAACATGGATCAACCACTAGAGTCATTGCATGTGTGTTCTTTTTCACAAACCACACATGGATCCACCAGTGGTCATTCCATGTGTGTTCTTTCCACAAACCACACATGGATCAACCACTAGAGTCATTGCATGTGTGTTATTTCCACAAACCACACATGGATAAACCACTAGAGTCATTGCATATGTGTTCTTATACTAAAACCACAAACCATTACTAGAGTAATTGCATGTGTGTTCTTTTCCACAAACCACACATGGATCCACTAGTGGTCATTGCATGTGTGTTATTTCCACAAACCACACATGGATCAATCAGAGTCATTGCATGTGTGTTCTTTCCACAATACACACATGGATCAACCACGAGAGTCATTGCATGTGTGTTCTTTTCCACAAAAACGACAAACCAGTACTAGAGTCATTGCATGTGTGTTCTTACACTAAAACCAACATGGATCCACTAGTGGTCATTGCATGTGTGTTCTTTCCACAAACCACACATGGATCAACCACTAGAGTCATTGCATGTGTGTTATTTTCACAAACCACACATGGATCAACCACAAGAGTCATTGCATGTGTGTTCTTATACTAAAACCACAAACCAGTACTAGAGTCATTGCATGTTTGTTCTTATACTAAAACCACAAATCAGTACTAGAGTCATTGCATGTGTGTTATTTTCCACAAACAACACATGGATCAACCACTAGAGTCATTGCATCTGTGTTATTTCCACAAACCACACATGGATCAACCACTAGAGTCATGGCATGTGTGTTCTTTCCACAAACCACACATGGATCAACCACTAGAGTCATTTCATGTTTGTTCTTATACTAAAACCACAAACCAACACTAGAGTCATTGCATGTGTGTTCTTTTCCACAATCCACACGTGGATGCACCAGTCGTCTTACTACATGTGTGTTATTTCCACAAACCAATTATGAATCAACCACTAGAGTCATTGCATGTGTGTTCTTTACACAAACCACATATGGATCAAACACTAGAGTCATTGCATGTGTGTTCTTATTATACTAAAACCAACACTAGAGTCATTGCTTGTGTGTTCTTTTCAAAAACCACACATAGATCAACCACTAGAGTCATTGCATGTGTGTTATTTCCACAAACAAACATGGATCAACCACTACAGTCATTGCATGTGTGTTCTTTTCCACAAACCACACATGGATCCACCGGTGGTCATTGCATGTGTGTTCTTTCCACAAACCACACATGGATCAACCACTAGAGTCATTGCATGTGTGTTCTTTCCACAAACCACACATGGATCAACCACTAGAGTCATTGCATGTTTGTTCTTATACTAAAACCATAAACCAGTACTAGAGTCATTGCATGTGTGTTCTTTTCCACAAACCACACATGGATCCACCAGTGGTCATTGCATGTGTGTTCTTTCCACAAACCACACATGGATCAACCACTAGACTCATTGCATGCGTGTTATTTCCACAAACAAACATGGATCAACCACCAGAGTCATTGCATGTGTGTTCTTTTCCACAAACCACACATGGATCCACCAGTGGTCATTGCATGTGTGTTCTTTCCACAAACCACACATGGATCAACCACTAGAGTCATTGCATGTGTGTTCTTTCCACAAACCACACATGGATCAACTACTAGAGTCATTGCATGTTTGTTCCTATACTAAAACCACAAACCAACACTAGAGTCATTGCATGTGTGTCCTTTTCCACAAACCACACATGTATCCACCAGTGGTCATTGCATGTGTGTTCTTTCCACAAACCACACATGTGTACCCACCAGTGGTCATTGCATGTGTGTAATTTCCACAAACCACACATGGATCAACAACTAGAGTCATTGCATGTATGTTTTTTCCACAAACCACATATGGATCAACCACTAGAGTCATTGCATGTGTGTTATTATACTAAAACCAACACTAGATTCATTGCATGTGTGTTCTTTTCACAAACCACACATGGATCAACCACTAGAGTAATTGCATGTTTGTTCTTATACTAAAACCACAAACCAGCACTAGAGTCATTGCATGTGTATTTTTTTCCACAAACCACACATGGATCCACCACTAGAGTCATTGCATGTGTGTTCTTTCCACAAACCATATATGTATCAACCAGAGTCATTGCATGTGTGTTATTTCCACAAACCACACATGTGGACCCACCAGTGGTCATTGCATGTGTGTTATTTCCACAAACCACACATGGATCAACCACTAGAGTAATTGCATGTGTGTTATTTCCACAAACAAACATGGATCAACCACTAGAGTCATTGCATGTGTGTTCTTTTCCACAAACCACACATGGATCCACCAGTGGTCATTGCATGTGTGTTCTTATACTAAAACCAACATGGATCAACCAGTGGTCAATGCATGTGTGTTCTTTCCCCAAACCACACATGGATCAACCACTAGAGTCATTGCATGTGTGTTATTTCCACAAACCACACATGGATCAACCACTAGAGTCATTGCATGTGTGTTCTTATACTAAAACCAACACTAGAGTCATTGTATGTGTGTTCTTTTCACAAACCACACATGGATCAACCAGAGTCATTGCATGTGTGTTATTTCCACAAACCACACATGGATGAACCACTAGAGTCATTGCATGTGTGTTATTTCCACAAACCACACATGGATCAACCACTAGAGTCATTGCATGTGTGTTCTTATACTAAAACCACAAACCAGTACTAGAATCATTGCATGTGTGTTCTTTTACACAAACCACATATGGATCAACCAGAGTCATTGCACGTGTGTGCTTTCCACAAACCACACATGGATCAACCACTAGAGTCATTGCATGTTTGTTCTTATACTAAAACCACAAACCAACACTAGAGTCATTGCATGTGTGTTCTTTTCCACAAACCACACGTGGATCCACTAGTCGTCTTACTGCATGTGTTTTATTTCCACAAACCACCCATGGATCAACCACTAGAGTCATTGCATGTGTGTTCTTTCCACAAACCACATATGGATCAACCACTAGAGTCATTGCATGTGTGTTCTTATTATACTAAAACCAACACTAGAGTCATTGCATGTGTGTTCTTTTCACAAACCACACATGGATCAACCACTAGTGTCATTGCATCTGTGTTATTTCCACAAACAAACATGGATCAACCACTAGAGTCATTGCATGTGTGTTCTTTTCCACAAACCACAGATGGATCCACCAGTGGTCATTGCATGTGTGTTCTTTCCACAAACCACACATGGATCAACCACTAGAGTCATTGCATGTGTGTTCTTTCCACAAACCACACATGGATCAACCACTAGAGTCATTGCATGTGTGTTCTTATACTAAAACCACAAACCAATACTAGAGTCATTGCATGTGTGTTCTTTTCCACAAACCACACATGGATCCACCAGTGGTCATTGCATATGTGTTCTTTCCACAAACCACACATGGATCAACCAGAGTCATTGCATGTGTGTTCTTTCCACAAACCACACATGGATCATCCACTAGAGTCAGTGCATGTGTGTTATTTCCACAAACAAACATGGATCAACCACTAGAGTCATTGCATGTGTGTTCTTATAATAAAACCAACATGGATCCACCAGTGGTCATTCCATGTGTGTTCTTTCCACAAACCACACATCGATCAACCACTAGAGTCATTGCATGTGTGTTATTTCCACAAACCACATATGGATCAACCACTAGAGTCATTGCATGTGTGTTCTTATACTAAAACCACAAACCAGTACTAGAGTCATTGCATGTTTGTTCTTATACTAAAACCCCAAACAAGTACTAGAGTCATTGCATGTGTGTTCTTTTCCACAAACCACACATGGATCCACCAGTGGTCATTGCATGTGTGTTCTTTCCACAAACAACATATGGATCCACCAGTGGTCATTGCATGTGTGTTCTTTCCACAAACCACACATGGATCAACCACTAGAGTCATTGCATGTGTGTTATTTCCACAAACAAACATGGATCAACCACTAGAGTCATTGCATGTGTGTTCTTTTCCAAAAACCACACATGGATCGACCAGTGGTCATTGCATGTGTGTTCTTTCCACAAACCACACATGGATCAACCACTAGAGTCATTGCATGTGTGTTCTTTCCACAAACCACACATGGATCAACCACTAGAGTCATTGCATGTGTGTTCTTATACTAAAACCACAAACCAATACTAGAGTCATTGCATGTGTGTTCTTTTCCACAAACCACACATGGATCCACCAGTGGTCATTGCATATGTGTTCTTTCCACAAACCACACATGGATCAACCAGAGTCATTGCATGTGTGTTCTTTCCACAAACCACACATGGATCATCCACTAGAGTCATTGCATGTGTGTTATTTCCACAAACAAACATGGATCAACCACTAGAGTCATTGCATGTGTGTTCTTATACTAAAACCAACATGGATCCACCAGTGGTCATTGCATGTGTGTTCTTTCCACAAACCACACATGGATCAACCACTAGAGTCATTGCATGTGTGTTATTTCCACAAACCACACATGGATCAACCACTAGAGTCATTGCACGTGTGTTGTTATACTAAAACCACAAACCAGTACTAGAGTCATTGCATGTTTGTTCTTATACTAAAACCACAAACCAGTACTAGAGTCATTGCATGTGTGTTCTTTTCCACAAACCACACATGGATCCACCAGTGGTCATTGCATGTGTGTTCTTTCCACAAACAACATATGGATCCACCAGTGGTCATTGCATGTGTGTTCTTTCCACAAACCACACATGGATCAACCACTAGAGTCATTGCATGTGTGTTATTTCCACAAACAAACATGGATCAACCACTAGAGTCATTGCATGTGTGTTCTTATACTTAAACCAACATAGACCCACCAGTGGTCATTGCATGTGTGTTCTTTCCACAAACCACACATCGATCAACCACTAGAGTCATTGCATGTGTGTTATTTCCACAAACCACATATGGATCAACCACTAGAGTCATTGCATGTGTGTTCTTATACTAAAACCACAAACCAGTACTAGAGTCATTGCATGTTTGTTCTTATACTAAAACCACAAACAAGTACTAGAGTCATTGCATGTGTGTTCTTTTCCACAAACCACACATGGATCCACCAGTGGTCATTGCATGTGTGTTCTTTCCACAAACAACATATGGATCCACCAGTGGTCATTGCATGTGTGTTCTTTCCACAAACCACACATGGATCAACCACTAGAGTCATTGCATGTGTGTTATTTCCACAAACAAACATGGATCAACCACTAGAGTCATTGCATGTGTGTTCTTTTCCAAAAACCACACATGGATCCACCAGTGGTCATTGCATGTGTGTTCTTTCCACAAACCACACATGGATCAACCACTAGAGTCATTGCATGTGTGTTCTTTCCACAAACCACACATGGATCAACCACTAGAGTCATTGCATGTGTGTTCTTATAATAAAACCACAAACCAATACTAGAGTCATTGCATGTGTGTTCTTTTCCACAAACCACACATGGATCCACCAGTGGTCATTGCATATATGTTCTTTCCACAAACCACACATGGATCAACCAGAGTCATTGCATGTGTGTTCTTTCCACAAACCACACATGGATCATCCACTAGAGTCATTGCATGTGTGTTATTTCCACAAACAAACATGGATCAACCACTAGAGTCATTGCATGTGTGTTCTTATACTAAAACCAACATGGATCCACCAGTGGTCATTGCATGTGTGTTCTTTCCACAAACCACACATGGATCAACCACTAGAGTCATTGCATGTGTGTAATTTCCACAAACCACACATGGATCAACCACTAGAGTCATTGCACGTGTGTTCTTATACTAAAACCACAAACCAGTACTAGAGTCATTGCATGTTTGTTCTTATACTAAAACCACAAACCAGTACTAGAGTCATTGCATGTGTGTTCTTTTCCACAAACCACACATGGATCCACCAGTGGTCATTGCATGTGTGTTCTTTCCACAAACAACATATGGATCCACCAGTGGTCATTGCATGTGTGTTCTTTCCACAAACCACACATGGATCAACCACTAGAGTCATTGCATGTGTGTTATTTCCACAAACAAACATGGATCAACCACTAGAGTCATTGCATGTGTGTTCTTTTCCAAAAACCACACATGGATCCACCAGTGGTCATTGCATGTGTGTTCTTTCCACAAACCACACATGGATCAACCACTAGAGTCATTGCATGTGTGTTCTTTCCACAAACCACACATGGATCAACCACTAGAGTCATTTCATGTGTGTTCTTCTACTAAAACCACAAACCAGTACTAGAGTCATTGCATGTGTGTTCTTTTCCACAAACCACACATGGATCCACCAGTGGTCATTGCATGTGTGTTCTTTCCACAAACCACACATGGATCAACCAGAGTCATTGCTTGTGTGTTATTTCCACAAACCACACATGGATCAACCATTAGAGTCATTGCATGTTTGTTATTTCCACAAACAAACATGGATCAACCACTAGAGTCATTACATGTGTGTTCTTATACTTAAACCAACATGGACCCACCAGTGGTCATTGCATGTGTGTTCTTTCCACAAACCACACATGGATCAACCACTAGAGTCATTGCATGTGTGTTATTTCCACAAACAAACATGGATCAACCACTAGAGTCATTGCATGTGTGTTCTTATACTTAAACCAACATGGACCCACCAGTGGTCATTGCATGTGTGTTCATTCCACAAACCACACATGGATCAACCACTAGAGTCATTGCATGTTTGTTCTTATACTAAAACCACAAACCAACACTAGAGTCATTGCATGTTTGTTCTTTTCCACAAACCACACGTGGATCCACCAGTCGTCTTACTGCATGTGTGTTATTTCCACAAACCACCCATGGATCAACCACTAGAGTTATTGCATGTGTGTTCTTTCCACAAACCACATATGGATCAACCACTAGAGTCATTGCATGTGTGTTCTTATTATACTAAAACCAACACTAGAGTCATTGCATGTGTGTTCTTTTCACAAACCACACATGGATCAACCACTAGAGTCATTGCAGGTGTGTTATTTCCACAAACAAACATGGATCAACCACTAGAGTCATTGCATGTGTGTTCTTTTCCACAAACCACACATGGATCCACCAGTGGTCATTGCATGTGTGTTCTTTCCACAAACCACACATGGATCAACCACTAGAGTCATTGCATGTGTGTTCTTTCCACAAACCACACATGGATCAACCACTAGAGTCATTGCATGTGTGTTCTTATACTAAAACCACAAACCAGTACTAGAGTCATTGCATGTGTGTTCTTTTCCACAAACCACACATGGATCCACCAGTGGTCATTGCATGTGTGTTCTTTCCACAAACCACACATGGATCAACCAGAGTCATTGCATGTGTGTTCTTTCCACAAACCACACATGGATCATCCACTAGAGTCATTGCATGTGTGTTATTTCCACAAACAAACATGGATCAACCACTAGAGTCATTGCATGTGTGTTCTTATACTAAAACCAACATGGATCCACCAGTGGTCATTGCATGTGTGTTCTTTCCACAAACCACACATGGATCAACCACTAGAGTCATTGCATGTGTGTTATCTCCACAAACCACACATGGATCAACCACTAGAGTCATTGCATGTGTGTTCTTATACTAAAACCACAAACCAGTACTAGAGTCATTGCATGTTTGTTCTTATACTAAAACCACAAACCAGTACTAGAGTCATTGCATGTGTGTTCTTTTCCACAAACCACACATGGATCCACCAGTGGTCATTGCATGTGTGTTCTTTCCACAAACAACATATGGATCCACCAGTGGTCATTGCAAGTATGTTCTTTCCACAAACCACACATGGATCAACCACTAAAGTCATTGCATGTGTGTTATTTCCACAAACAAACATGGATCAACCACTAGAGTCATTGCATGTGTGTTCTTTTCCAAAAACCACACATGGATCCACCAGTGGTCATTGCATGTGTGTTCTTTCCACAAACCACACATGGATCAACCACTAGAGTCATTGCATGTGTGTTCTTTCCACAAACCACACATGGATCAACCACTAGAGTCATTGCATGTATGTTCTTCTACTAAAACCACAAACCAGTACTAGAGTCATTGCATGTGTGTTCTTTTCCACAAACCACACATGGATCCACCAGTGGTCATTGCATGTGTGTTCTTTCCACAAACCACACATGGATCAACCAGAGTCATTGCATGTATGTTCTTTCCACAAACCACACATGGATCAACCACTAGAGTCATTGCATGTGTGTTCTTTTCCACAAACCACACATGGATCAACCACTAGAGTCATTGCATGTGTGTTATTTCCACAAACAAACATGGATCAACCACTAGAGTCATTGCATGTGTGTTCTTATACTTAAACCAACATGGACCCACCCGTGGTCATTGCATATGTGTTCTTTCCACAAACCACACATGGATCAACCACTAGAGTCATTGCATGTGTGTTATTTCCACAAACCACACATGGATCAACCACTAGAGTCATTGCATGTGTGTTCTTATACTAAAACCACAAACCAGTACTAGAGTCATTGCATGTTTGTTCTTATACTAAAACCATAAACCAGTACTAGAGTCATTGCATGTGTGTTCTTTTCCACAACCACACATGGATCCACCAGTGGTCATTGCATGTGTGTTCTTTCCACAAACAACATATGGATCAACCAGAGTCATTGCATGTGTGTTTTTTCCACAAACCACACATGGATCAACCACTAGAGTCATTGCATGTTTGCTCTTATACTAAAACCACAAACCAACACTAGAGTCACTGCATGTGTGTTCTTTTCCACAAACCACACCTGGATCCACCAGTCGTCTTATTGCATGTGTGTTATTTCCACAAACCACACATGGATCAACCACTAGAGTCATTGCATGTGTGTTCTTTCCACAAACCACATATGGATCAACCACTAGAGTCATTGCATGTGTGTTCTTATTATACTAAAACCAACACTAGAGTCATTGCATGTGTGTTCTTTTCACAAAGCACACATGGATCAACCACTAGAGTCATTGCATGTGTGTTATTTCCACAAACAAACATGGATCAACCACTAGAGTCATTGCATGTGTGTTTTTTTCCACAAACAACACATGGATCCACCAGTGGTCATTGCATGTGTGTTCTTTCCATAAACCACACATGGATCATCCACTAGAGTCATTGCATGTGTGTTATTTCCACAAACAAACATGGATCAACCACTAGAGTCATTGCATGTGTGTTCTTATACTAAAACCAACATGGATCCACCAGTGGTCATTGCATGTGTGTTCTTTCCACAAACCACAAATGGATCAACCACTAGATTCATTGCATGTGTGTTATTTCCACAAACCACACATGGATCAACCACTAGAGTCATTGCATGTGTGTTCTTATACTAAAACCACAAACCAGTACTAGAGTCATTGCATGTTTGTTCTTATACTAAAACCACAAACCAGTACTAGCGTCATTGCATGTGTGTTCTTTTCCACAAACCACACATGGATCCACCAGTGGTCATTGCATGTGTGTTCTTTCCACAAACAACATATGGATCCACCAGTGGTCATTGCATGTGTGTTCTTTCCACAAACCACACATGGATCAACCACTAGAGTCATTGCATGTGTGTTCTTTCCACAAACCACACATGGATCAACCACTAGAGTCATTGCATGTGTGTTCTTATACTAAAACCACAAACCAATACTAGAGTCATTGCATGTGTGTTCTTTTCCACAAACCACACATGGATCCACCAGTGGTCATTGCATATGTGTTCTTTCCACAAACCACACATGGATCAACCAGAGTCATTGCATGTGTGTTCTTTCCACAAACCACACATGGATCATCCACTAGAGTCATTGCATGTGTGTTATTTCCACAAACAAACATGGATCAACCAATAGAGTCATTGCATGTGTGTTCTTATACTAAAACCAACATGGATCCACCAGTGGTCATTGCATGTGTGTTCTTTCCACAAACCACACATGGATCAACCAATAGAGTCATTGCATGTGTGTTATTTCCACAAACCACACATGGATCAACCACCAGAGTCATTGCATGTGTGTTCTTATACTAAAACCACAAACCAGTACTAGAGTCATTGCATGTTTGTTCTTATACTAAAACCACAAACCAGTACTAGAGTCATTGCATGTGTGTTCTTTTCCACAAACCACACATGGATCCACCAGTGGTCATTGCATGTGTGTTCTTTCCACAAACAACATATGGATCCACCAGTGGTCATTGCATGTGTGTTCTTTCCACAAACCACACATGGATCAACCACTAGAGTCATTGCATGTGTGTTATTTCCACAAACAAACATGGATCAACCACTAGAGTCATTGCATGTGTGTTCTTTTCCAAAAACCACACATGGATCCACCAGTGGTCATTGCATGTGTGTTCTTTCCACAAACCACACATGGATCAACCACTAGAGTCATTGCATGTGTGTTATTTCCACAAACCACACATGGATCAACCACTAGAGTCATTTCATGTGTGGTCTTCTACTAAAACCACAAACCAGTACTAGAGTCATTGCATGTGTGTTCTTTTCCACAAACCACACATGGATCCACCAGTGGTCATTGCATGTGTGTTCTTTCCACAAACCACACATGGATCAACCAGAGTCATTGCATGTGTGTTATTTCCACAAACCACACATGGATCAACCATTAGAGTCATTGCATGTTTGTTATTTCCACAAACAAACATGGATCAACCACTAGAGTCATTGCATGTGTGTTCTTATACTTAAACCAACATGGACCCACCAGTGGTCATTGCATGTGTGTTCTTTCCACAAACTACACATGGATCAACCACTAGAGTCATTGCATGTGTGTTATTTCCACAAACAAACATGGATCAACCACTAGAGTCATTACATGTGTGTTCTTATACTTAAACCAACATGGACCCACCAGTGGTCATTGCATGTGTGTTCTTTCCACAAACCACACATGGATCAACCACTAGAGTCATTGCATGTGTGTTATTTCCACAAACAAACATGGATCAACCACTAGAGTCATTGCATGTGTGTTCTTATACTTAAACCAACATGGACCCACCAGTGGTCATTGCATGTGTGTTCATTCCACAAACCACACATGGATCAACCACTAGAGTCATTGCATGTTTGTTCTTATACTAAAACCACAAACCAACACTAGAGTCATTGCATGTTTGTTCTTTTCCACAAACCACACGTGGATCCACCAGTCGTCTTACTGCATGTGTGTTATTTCCACAAACCACCCATGGATCAACCACTAGAGTTATTGCATGTGTGTTCTTTCCACAAACCACATATGGATCAACCACTAGAGTCATTGCATGTGTGTTCTTATTATACTAAAACCAACACTAGAGTCATTGCATGTGTGTTCTTTTCACAAACCACACATGGATCAACCACTAGAGTCATTGCAGGTGTGTTATTTCCACAAACAAACATGGATCAACCACTAGAGTCATTGCATGTGTGTTCTTTTCCACAAACCACACATGGATCCACCAGTGGTCATTGCATGTGTGTTCTTTCCACAAACCACACATGGATCAACCACTAGAGTCATTGCATGTGTGTTCTTTCCACAAACCACACATGGATCAACCACTAGAGTCATTGCATGTGTGTTCTTATACTAAAACCACAAACCAGTACTAGAGTCATTGCATGTGTGTTCTTTTCCACAAACCACACATGGATCCACCAGTGGTCATTGCATGTGTGTTCTTTCCACAAACCACACATGGATCAACCAGAGTCATTGCATGTGTGTTCTTTCCACAAACCACACATGGATCATCCACTAGAGTCATTGCATGTGTGTTATTTCCACAAACAAACATGGATCAACCACTAGAGTCATTGCATGTGTGTTCTTATACTAAAACCAACATGGATCCACCAGTGGTCATTGCATGTGTGTTCTTTCCACAAACCACACATGGATCAACCACTAGAGTCATTGCATGTGTGTTATTTCCACAAACCACACATGGATCAACCACTAGAGTCATTGCATGTGTGTTCTTATACTAAAACCACAAACCAGTACTAGAGTCATTGCATGTTTGTTCTTATACTAAAACCACAAACCAGTACTAGAGTCATTGCATGTGTGTTCTTTTCCACAAACCACACATGGATCCACCAGTGGTCATTGCATGTGTGTTCTTTCCACAAACAACATATGGATCCACCAGTGGTCATTGCAAGTATGTTCTTTCCACAAACCACACATGGATCAACCACTAGAGTCATTGCATGTGAGTTATTTCCACAAACAAACATGGATCAACCACTAGAGTCATTGCATGTGTGTTCTTTTCCAAAAACCACACATGGATCCACCAGTGGTCATTGCATGTGTGTTCTTTCCACAAACCACACATGGATCAACCACTAGAGTCATTGCATGTGTGTTCTTTCCACAAACCACACATGGATCAACCACTAGAGTCATTGCATGTATGTTCTTCTACTAAAACCACAAACCAGTACTAGAGTCATTGCATGTGTGTTCTTTTCCACAAACCACACATGGATCCACCAGTGGTCATTGCATGTGTGTTCTTTCCACAAACCACACATGGATCAACCAGAGTCATTGCATGTATGTTCTTTCCACAAACCACACATGGATCAACCACTAGAGTCATTGCATGTGTGTTCTTTTCCACAAACCACACATGGATCAACCACTAGAGTCATTGCATGTGTGTTATTTCCACAAACAAACATGGATCAACCACTAGAGTCATTGCATGTGTGTTCTTATACTTAAACCAACATGGACCCACCCGTGGTCATTGCATATGTGTTCTTTCCACAAACCACACATGGATCAACCACTAGAGTCATTGCATGTGTGTTATTTCCACAAACCACACATGGATCAACCACTAGAGTCATTGCATGTGTGTTCTTATACTAAAACCACAAACCAGTACTAGAGTCATTGCATGTTTGTTCTTATACTAAAACCATAAACCAGTACTAGAGTCATTGCATGTGTGTTCTTTTCCACAACCACACATGGATCCACCAGTGGTCATTGCATGTGTGTTCTTTCCACAAACAACATATGGATCAACCAGAGTCATTGCATGTGTGTTTTTTCCACAAACCACACATGGATCAACCACTAGAGTCATTGCATGTTTGCTCTTATACTAAAACCACAAACCAACACTAGAGTCACTGCATGTGTGTTCTTTTCCACAAACCACACCTGGATCCACCAGTCGTCTTATTGCATGTGTGTTATTTCCACAAACCACACATGGATCAACCACTAGAGTCATTGCATGTGTGTTCTTTCCACAAACCACATATGGATCAACCACTAGAGTCATTCCATGTGTGTTATTTCCACAAACAAACATGGATCAACCACTAGAGTCATTGCATGTGTGTTCTTTTCCAAAAACCACACATGGATCCACCAGTGGTCATTGCATGTGTGTTCTTTCCACAAACCACACATGGATCAACCACTAGAGTCATTGCATGTGTGTTCTTTCCACAAACCACACATGGATCAACCACTAGAGTCATTGCATGTATGTTCTTCTACTAAAACCACAAACCAGTACTAGAGTCATTGCATGTGTGTTCTTTTCCACAAACCACACATGGATCCACCAGTGGTCATTGCATGTGTGTTCTTTCCACAAACCACACATGGATCAACCAGAGTCATTGCATGTATGTTCTTTCCACAAACCACACATGGATCAACCACTAGAGTCATTGCATGTGTGTTCTTTTCCACAAACCACACATGGATCAACCACTAGAGTCATTGCATGTGTGTTATTTCCACAAACAAACATGGATCAACCACTAGAGTCATTGCATGTGTGTTCTTATACTTAAAACAACATGGACCCACCCGTGGTCATTGCATATGTGTTCTTTCCACAAACCACACATGGATCAACCACTAGAGTCATTGCATGTGTGTTATTTCCACAAACCACACATGGATCAACCACTAGAGTCATTGCATGTGTGTTCTTATACTAAAACCACAAACCAGTACTAGAGTCATTGCATGTTTGTTCTTATACTAAAACCATAAACCAGTACTAGAGTCATTGCATGTGTGTTCTTTTCCACAACCACACATGGATCCACCAGTGGTCATTGCATGTGTGTTCTTTCCACAAACAACATATGGATCAACCAGAGTCATTGCATGTGTGTTTTTTCCACAAACCACACATGGATCAACCACTAGAGTCATTGCATGTTTGCTCTTATACTAAAACCACAAACCAACACTAGAGTCACTGCATGTGTGTTCTTTTCCACAAACCACACCTGGATCCACCAGTCGTCTTATTGCATGTGTGTTATTTCCACAAACCACACATGGATCAACCACTAGAGTCATTGCATGTGTGTTCTTTCCACAAACCACATATGGATCAACCACTAGAGTCATTGCATGTGTGTTCTTATTATACTAAAACCAACACTAGAGTCATTGCATGTGTGTTCTTTTCACAAAGCACACATGGATCAACCACTAGAGTCATTGCATGTGTGTTATTTCCACAAACAAACATGGATCAACCACTAGAGTCATTGCATGTGTGTTTTTTTCCACAAACAACACATGGATCCACCAGTGGTCATTGCATGTGTGTTCTTTCCATAAACCACACATGGATCATCCACTAGAGTCATTGCATGTGTGTTATTTCCACAAACAAACATGGATCAACCACTAGAGTCATTGCATGTGTGTTCTTATACTAAAACCAACATGGATCCACCAGTGGTCATTGCATGTGTGTTCTTTCCACAAACCACAAATGGATCAACCACTAGATTCATTGCATGTGTGTTATTTCCACAAACCACACATGGATCAACCACTAGAGTCATTGCATGTGTGTTCTTATACTAAAACCACAAACCAGTACTAGAGTCATTGCATGTTTGTTCTTATACTAAAACCACAAACCAGTACTAGCGTCATTGCATGTGTGTTCTTTTCCACAAACCACACATGGATCCACCAGTGGTCATTGCATGTGTGTTCTTTCCACAAACAACATATGGATCCACCAGTGGTCATTGCATGTGTGTTCTTTCCACAAACCACACATGGATCAACCACTAGAGTCATTGCATGTGTGTTCTTTCCACAAACCACACATGGATCAACCACTAGAGTCATTGCATGTGTGTTCTTATACTAAAACCACAAACCAATACTAGAGTCATTGCATGTGTGTTCTTTTCCACAAACCACACATGGATCCACCAGTGGTCATTGCATATGTGTTCTTTCCACAAACCACACATGGATCAACCAGAGTCATTGCATGTGTGTTCTTTCCACAAACCACACATGGATCATCCACTAGAGTCATTGCATGTGTGTTATTTCCACAAACAAACATGGATCAACCAATAGAGTCATTGCATGTGTGTTCTTATACTAAAACCAACATGGATCCACCAGTGGTCATTGCATGTGTGTTCTTTCCACAAACCACACATGGATCAACCAATAGAGTCATTGCATGTGTGTTATTTCCACAAACCACACATGGATCAACCACCAGAGTCATTGCATGTGTGTTCTTATACTAAAACCACAAACCAGTACTAGAGTCATTGCATGTTTGTTCTTATACTAAAACCACAAACCAGTACTAGAGTCATTGCATGTGTGTTCTTTTCCACAAACCACACATGGATCCACCAGTGGTCATTGCATGTGTGTTCTTTCCACAAACAACATATGGATCCACCAGTGGTCATTGCATGTGTGTTCTTTCCACAAACCACACATGGATCAACCACTAGAGTCATTGCATGTGTGTTATTTCCACAAACAAACATGGATCAACCACTAGAGTCATTGCATGTGTGTTCTTTTCCAAAAACCACACATGGATCCACCAGTGGTCATTGCATGTGTGTTCTTTCCACAAACCACACATGGATCAACCACTAGAGTCATTGCATGTGTGTTATTTCCACAAACCACACATGGATCAACCACTAGAGTCATTTCATGTGTGGTCTTCTACTAAAACCACAAACCAGTACTAGAGTCATTGCATGTGTGTTCTTTTCCACAAACCACACATGGATCCACCAGTGGTCATTGCATGTGTGTTCTTTCCACAAACCACACATGGATCAACCAGAGTCATTGCATGTGTGTTATTTCCACAAACCACACATGGATCAACCATTAGAGTCATTGCATGTTTGTTATTTCCACAAACAAACATGGATCAACCACTAGAGTCATTGCATGTGTGTTCTTATACTTAAACCAACATGGACCCACCAGTGGTCATTGCATGTGTGTTCTTTCCACAAACCACACATGGATCAACCACTAGAGTCATTGCATGTGTGTTATTTCCACAAACAAACATGGATCAACCACTAGAGTCATTACATGTGTGTTCTTATACTTAAACCAACATGGACCCACCAGTGGTCATTGCATGTGTGTTCTTTCCACAAACCACACATGGATCAACCACTAGAGTCATTGCATGTGTGTTATTTCCACAAACAAACATGGATCAACCACTAGAGTCATTGCATGTGTGTTCTTATACTTAAACCAACATGGACCCACCAGTGGTCATTGCATGTGTGTTCATTCCACAAACCACACATGGATCAACCACTAGAGTCATTGCATGTTTGTTCTTATACTAAAACCACAAACCAACACTAGAGTCATTGCATGTTTGTTCTTTTCCACAAACCACACGTGGATCCACCAGTCGTCTTACTGCATGTGTGTTATTTCCACAAACCACCCATGGATCAACCACTAGAGTTATTGCATGTGTGTTCTTTCCACAAACCACATATGGATCAACCACTAGAGTCATTGCATGTGTGTTCTTATTATACTAAAACCAACACTAGAGTCATTGCATGTGTGTTCTTTTCACAAACCACACATGGATCAACCACTAGAGTCATTGCAGGTGTGTTATTTCCACAAACAAACATGGATCAACCACTAGAGTCATTGCATGTGTGTTCTTTTCCACAAACCACACATGGATCCACCAGTGGTCATTGCATGTGTGTTCTTTCCACAAACCACACATGGATCAACCACTAGAGTCATTGCATGTGTGTTCTTTCCACAAACCACACATGGATCAACCACTAGAGTCATTGCATGTGTGTTCTTATACTAAAACCACAAACCAGTACTAGAGTCATTGCATGTGTGTTCTTTTCCACAAACCACACATGGATCCACCAGTGGTCATTGCATGTGTGTTCTTTCCACAAACCACACATGGATCAACCAGAGTCATTGCATGTGTGTTCTTTCCACAAACCACACATGGATCATCCACTAGAGTCATTGCATGTGTGTTATTTCCACAAACAAACATGGATCAACCACTAGAGTCATTGCATGTGTGTTCTTATACTAAAACCAACATGGATCCACCAGTGGTCATTGCATGTGTGTTCTTTCCACAAACCACACATGGATCAACCACTAGAGTCATTGCATGTGTGTTATTTCCACAAACCACACATGGATCAACCACTAGAGTCATTGCATGTGTGTTCTTATACTAAAACCACAAACCAGTACTAGAGTCATTGCATGTTTGTTCTTATACTAAAACCACAAACCAGTACTAGAGTCATTGCATGTGTGTTCTTTTCCACAAACCACACATGGATCCACCAGTGGTCATTGCATGTGTGTTCTTTCCACAAACAACATATGGATCCACCAGTGGTCATTGCAAGTATGTTCTTTCCACAAACCACACATGGATCAACCACTAGAGTCATTGCATGTGAGTTATTTCCACAAACAAACATGGATCAACCACTAGAGTCATTGCATGTGTGTTCTTTTCCAAAAACCACACATGGATCCACCAGTGGTCATTGCATGTGTGTTCTTTCCACAAACCACACATGGATCAACCACTAGAGTCATTGCATGTGTGTTCTTTCCACAAACCACACATGGATCAACCACTAGAGTCATTGCATGTATGTTCTTCTACTAAAACCACAAACCAGTACTAGAGTCATTGCATGTGTGTTCTTTTCCACAAACCACACATGGATCCACCAGTGGTCATTGCATGTGTGTTCTTTCCACAAACCACACATGGATCAACCAGAGTCATTGCATGTATGTTCTTTCCACAAACCACACATGGATCAACCACTAGAGTCATTGCATGTGTGTTCTTTTCCACAAACCACACATGGATCAACCACTAGAGTCATTGCATGTGTGTTATTTCCACAAACAAACATGGATCAACCACTAGAGTCATTGCATGTGTGTTCTTATACTTAAACCAACATGGACCCACCCGTGGTCATTGCATATGTGTTCTTTCCACAAACCACACATGGATCAACCACTAGAGTCATTGCATGTGTGTTATTTCCACAAACCACACATGGATCAACCACTAGAGTCATTGCATGTGTGTTCTTATACTAAAACCACAAACCAGTACTAGAGTCATTGCATGTTTGTTCTTATACTAAAACCATAAACCAGTACTAGAGTCATTGCATGTGTGTTCTTTTCCACAACCACACATGGATCCACCAGTGGTCATTGCATGTGTGTTCTTTCCACAAACAACATATGGATCAACCAGAGTCATTGCATGTGTGTTTTTTCCACAAACCACACATGGATCAACCACTAGAGTCATTGCATGTTTGCTCTTATACTAAAACCACAAACCAACACTAGAGTCACTGCATGTGTGTTCTTTTCCACAAACCACACCTGGATCCACCAGTCGTCTTATTGCATGTGTGTTATTTCCACAAACCACACATGGATCAACCACTAGAGTCATTGCATGTGTGTTCTTTCCACAAACCACATATGGATCAACCACTAGAGTCATTCCATGTGTGTTATTTCCACAAACAAACATGGATCAACCACTAGAGTCATTGCATGTGTGTTCTTTTCCAAAAACCACACATGGATCCACCAGTGGTCATTGCATGTGTGTTCTTTCCACAAACCACACATGGATCAACCACTAGAGTCATTGCATGTGTGTTCTTTCCACAAACCACACATGGATCAACCACTAGAGTCATTGCATGTATGTTCTTCTACTAAAACCACAAACCAGTACTAGAGTCATTGCATGTGTGTTCTTTTCCACAAACCACACATGGATCCACCAGTGGTCATTGCATGTGTGTTCTTTCCACAAACCACACATGGATCAACCAGAGTCATTGCATGTATGTTCTTTCCACAAACCACACATGGATCAACCACTAGAGTCATTGCATGTGTGTTCTTTTCCACAAACCACACATGGATCAACCACTAGAGTCATTGCATGTGTGTTATTTCCACAAACAAACATGGATCAACCACTAGAGTCATTGCATGTGTGTTCTTATACTTAAAACAACATGGACCCACCCGTGGTCATTGCATATGTGTTCTTTCCACAAACCACACATGGATCAACCACTAGAGTCATTGCATGTGTGTTATTTCCACAAACCACACATGGATCAACCACTAGAGTCATTGCATGTGTGTTCTTATACTAAAACCACAAACCAGTACTAGAGTCATTGCATGTTTGTTCTTATACTAAAACCATAAACCAGTACTAGAGTCATTGCATGTGTGTTCTTTTCCACAACCACACATGGATCCACCAGTGGTCATTGCATGTGTGTTCTTTCCACAAACAACATATGGATCAACCAGAGTCATTGCATGTGTGTTTTTTCCACAAACCACACATGGATCAACCACTAGAGTCATTGCATGTTTGCTCTTATACTAAAACCACAAACCAACACTAGAGTCACTGCATGTGTGTTCTTTTCCACAAACCACACCTGGATCCACCAGTCGTCTTATTGCATGTGTGTTATTTCCACAAACCACACATGGATCAACCACTAGAGTCATTGCATGTGTGTTCTTTCCACAAACCACATATGGATCAACCACTAGAGTCATTGCATGTGTGTTCTTATTATACTAAAACCAACACTAGAGTCATTGCATGTGTGTTCTTTTCACAAAGCACACATGGATCAACCACTAGAGTCATTGCATGTGTGTTATTTCCACAAACAAACATGGATCAACCACTAGAGTCATTGCATGTGTGTTTTTTTCCACAAACAACACATGGATCCACCAGTGGTCATTGCATGTGTGTTCTTTCCATAAACCACACATGGATCATCCACTAGAGTCATTGCATGTGTGTTATTTCCACAAACAAACATGGATCAACCACTAGAGTCATTGCATGTGTGTTCTTATACTAAAACCAACATGGATCCACCAGTGGTCATTGCATGTGTGTTCTTTCCACAAACCACAAATGGATCAACCACTAGATTCATTGCATGTGTGTTATTTCCACAAACCACACATGGATCAACCACTAGAGTCATTGCATGTGTGTTCTTATACTAAAACCACAAACCAGTACTAGAGTCATTGCATGTTTGTTCTTATACTAAAACCACAAACCAGTACTAGCGTCATTGCATGTGTGTTCTTTTCCACAAACCACACATGGATCCACCAGTGGTCATTGCATGTGTGTTCTTTCCACAAACAACATATGGATCCACCAGTGGTCATTGCATGTGTGTTCTTTCCACAAACCACACATGGATCAACCACTAGAGTCATTGCATGTGTGTTCTTTCCACAAACCACACATGGATCAACCACTAGAGTCATTGCATGTGTGTTCTTATACTAAAACCACAAACCAATACTAGAGTCATTGCATGTGTGTTCTTTTCCACAAACCACACATGGATCCACCAGTGGTCATTGCATATGTGTTCTTTCCACAAACCACACATGGATCAACCAGAGTCATTGCATGTGTGTTCTTTCCACAAACCACACATGGATCATCCACTAGAGTCATTGCATGTGTGTTATTTCCACAAACAAACATGGATCAACCAATAGAGTCATTGCATGTGTGTTCTTATACTAAAACCAACATGGATCCACCAGTGGTCATTGCATGTGTGTTCTTTCCACAAACCACACATGGATCAACCAATAGAGTCATTGCATGTGTGTTATTTCCACAAACCACACATGGATCAACCACCAGAGTCATTGCATGTGTGTTCTTATACTAAAACCACAAACCAGTACTAGAGTCATTGCATGTTTGTTCTTATACTAAAACCACAAACCAGTACTAGAGTCATTGCATGTGTGTTCTTTTCCACAAACCACACATGGATCCACCAGTGGTCATTGCATGTGTGTTCTTTCCACAAACAACATATGGATCCACCAGTGGTCATTGCATGTGTGTTCTTTCCACAAACCACACATGGATCAACCACTAGAGTCATTGCATGTGTGTTATTTCCACAAACAAACATGGATCAACCACTAGAGTCATTGCATGTGTGTTCTTTTCCAAAAACCACACATGGATCCACCAGTGGTCATTGCATGTGTGTTCTTTCCACAAACCACACATGGATCAACCACTAGAGTCATTGCATGTGTGTTATTTCCACAAACCACACATGGATCAACCACTAGAGTCATTTCATGTGTGGTCTTCTACTAAAACCACAAACCAGTACTAGAGTCATTGCATGTGTGTTCTTTTCCACAAACCACACATGGATCCACCAGTGGTCATTGCATGTGTGTTCTTTCCACAAACCACACATGGATCAACCAGAGTCATTGCATGTGTGTTATTTCCACAAACCACACATGGATCAACCATTAGAGTCATCGCATGTTTGTTATTTCCACAAACAAACATGGATCAACCACTAGAGTCATTGCATGTGTGTTCTTATACTTAAACCAACATGGACCCACCAGTGGTCATTGCATGTGTGTTCTTTCCACAAACCACACATGGATCAACCACTAGAGTCATTGCATGTGTGTTATTTCCACAAACAAACATGGATCAACCACTAGAGTCATTGCATGTGTGTTCTTATACTTAAACCAACATGGACACACCAGTGGTCATTGCATGTGTGTTCTTTCCACAAACCACACATGGATCAACCACTAGAGTCATTGCATGTTTGTTCTTATACTAAAACCACAAACCAACACTAGAGTCATTGCATGTTTGTTCTTTTCCACAAACCACACGTGGATCCACCAGTCGTCTTACTGCATGTGTGTTATTTCCACAAACCACCCATGGATCAACCACTAGAGTTATTGCATGTGTGTTCTTTCCACAAACCACATATGGATCAACCACTAGAGTCATTGCATGTGTGTTCTTATTATACTAAAACCAACACTAGAGTCATTGCATGTGTGTTCTTTTCACAAACCACACATGGATCAACCACTAGAGTCATTGCAGGTGTGTTATTTCCACAAACAAACATTGATCAACCACTAGAGTCATTGCATGTGTGTTCTTTTCCACAAACCACACATGGATCCACCAGTGGTCATTGCATGTGTGTTCTTTCCACAAACCACACATGGATCAACCACTAGAGTCATTGCATGTGTGTTCTTTCCACAAACCACACATGGATCAACCACTAGAGTCATTGCATGTGTGTTCTTATACTAAAACCACAAACCAGTACTAGAGTCATTGCATGTGTGTTCTTTTCCACAAACCACACATGGATCCACCAGTGGTCATTGCATGTGTGTTCTTTCCACAAACCACACATGGATCAACCAGAGACATTGCATGTGTGTTCTTTCCACAAACCACACATGGATCATCCACTAGAGTCATTGCATGTGTGTTATTTCCACAAACAAACATGGATCAACCACTAGAGTCATTGCATGTGTGTTCTTATACTAAAACCAACATGGATCCACCAGTGGTCATTGCATGTGTGTTCTTTCCACAAACCACACATGGATCAACCACTAGAGTCATTGCATGTGTGTTATTTCCACAAACCACACATGGATCAACCACTGGAGTCATTGCATGTGTGTTCTTATACTAAAACCACAAACCAGTACTAGAGTCATTGCATGTTTGTTCTTATACTAAAACCACAAACCAGTACTAGAGTCATTGCATGTGTGTTCTTTTCCACAACCACACATGGATCCACCAGTGGTCATTGCATGTGTGTTCTTTCCACAAACAACATATGGATCCACCAGTGGTCATTGCATGTATGTTCTTTCCACAAACCACACATGGATCAACCACTAGAGTCATTGCATGTGTGTTATTTCCACAAACAAACATGGATCAACCACTAGAGTCATTGCATGTGTGTTCTTTTCCAAAAACCACACATGGATCCACCAGTGGTCATTGCATGTGTGTTCTTTCCACAAACAACACATGGATCAACCACTAGAGTCATTGCATGTGTGTTCTTTCCACAAACCACACATGGATCAACCACTAGAGTCATTGCATGTGTGTTCTTCTACTAAAACCACAAACCAGTACTAGAGTCATTGCATGTGTGTTCTTTTCCACAAACCACACATGGATCCACCAGTGGTCATTGCATGTGTGTTCTTTCCACAAACCACACATGGATCAACCAGAGTCATTGCATGTATGTTCTTTCCACAAACCACACATGGATCAACCACTAGAGTCATTGCATGTGTGTTCTTTTCCACAAACCACACATGGATCAACCACTAGAGTCATTGCATGTGTGTTATTTCCACCAACAAACATGGATCAACCACTAGAGTCATTGCATGTGTGTTCTTATACTTAAACCAACATGGACCCACCCGTGGTCATTGCATATGTGTTCTTTCCACAAACCACACATGGATCAACCACTAGAGTCATTGCATGTGTGTCATTTCCACAAACCACACACGGATCAACCACTAGAGTCATTGCATGTGTGTTCTTATACTAAAACCACAAACCAGTACTAGAGTCATTGCATGTTTGTTCTTATACTAAAACCACAAACCAGTACTAGAGTCATTGCATGTGTGTTCTTTTCCACAACCACACATGGATCCACCAGTGGTCATTGCATGTGTGTTCTTTCCACAAACAACATATGGATCCACCAGTGGTGATTGCATGTATGTTCTTTCCACAAACCACACATGGATCAACCACTAGAGTCATTGCATGTGTGTTATTTCCACAAACAAACATGGATCAACCACTAGAGTCATTGCATGTGTGTTCTTTTCCAAAAACCACACATGGATCCACCAGTGGTCATTGCATGTGTGTTCTTTCCACAAACCACACATGGATCAACCACTAGAGTCATTGCATGTGTGTTCTTTCCACAAACCACACATGGATCAACCACTAGAGTCATTGCATGTGTGTTCTTCTACTAAAACCACAAACCAGTACTAGAGTCATTGCATGTGTGTTCTTTTCCACAAACCACACATGGATCCACCAGTGGTCATTGCATGTGTGTTCTTTCCACAAACCACACATGGATCAACCAGAGTCATTGCATGTATGTTCTTTCCACAAACCACACATGGATCAACCACTAGAGTCATTGCATGTGTGTTCTTTTCCACAAACCACACATGGATCAACCACTAGAGTCATTGCATGTGTGTTATTTCCACAAACAAACATGGATCAACCACTAGAGTCATTGCATGTGCGTTCTTATACTTAAACCAACATGGACCCACCCGTGGTCATTGCATATGTGTTCTTTCCACAAACCACACATGGATCAACCACTAGAGTCATTGCATGTGTGTTATTTCCACAAACCACACATGGATCAACCACTAGAGTCATTGCATGTGTGTTCTTATACTAAAACCACAAACCAGTACTAGAGTCATTGCATGTTTGTTCTTATACTAAAACCACAAACCAGTATTAGAGTCATTGCATGTGTGTTCTTTTCCACAACCACACATGGATCCACCAGTGGTCATTGCATGTGTGTTCTTTCCACAAACAACATATGGATCAACCAGAGTCATTGCATGTGTGTTTTTTCCACAAACCACACATGGATCAACCACTAGAGTCATTGCATGTTTGCTCTTATACTAAAACCACAAACCAACACTAGAGTCACTGCATGTGTGTTCTTTTCCACAAACTACACCTGGATCCACCAGTCGTCTTATTGCATGTGTGTTATTTCCACAAACCACACATGGATCAACCACTAGAGTCATTGCATGTGTGTTCTTTCCACAAACCACATATGGATCAACCACTAGAGTCATTGCATGTGTGTTCTTATTATACTAAAACCAACACTAGAGTCATTGCATGTGTGTTCTTTTCACAAAGCACACATGGATCAACCACTAGAGTCATTGCATGTGTGTTATTTCCACAAACAAACATGGATCAACCACTAGAGTCATTGCATGTGTTTTTTTTCCACAAACAACACATGGATCCACCAGTGGTCATTGCATGTGTGTTCTTTCCATAAACCACACATGGATCATCCACTAGAGTCATTGCATGTGTGTTATTTCCACAAACAAACATGGATCAACCACTAGAGTCATTGCATGTGTGTTCTTATACTAAAACCAACATGGATCCACCAGTGGTCATTGCATGTGTGTTCTTTCCACAAACCACAAATGGATCAACCACTAGATTCATTGCATGTGTGTTATTTCCACAAACCACACATGGATCAACCACTAGAGTCATTGCATGTGTGTTCTTATACTAAAACCACAAACCAGTACTAGAGTCATTGCATGTTTATTCTTATACTAAAACCACAAACCAGTACTAGCGTCATTGCATGTGTGTTCTTTTCCACAAACCACACATGGATCCACCAGTGGTCATTGCATGTGTGTTCTTTCCACAAACAACATATGGATCCACCAGTGGTCATTGCATGTGTGTTCTTTCCACAAACCACACATGGATCAACCACTAGAGTCATTGCATGTGTGTTATTTCCACAAACAAACATGGATCAACCACTAGAGTCATTGCATGTGTGTTCTTATACTAAAACCACAAACCAGTACTAGAGTCATTGCATGTTTGTTCTTATACTAAAACCACAAACCAGTACTAGAGTCATTGCATGTGTGTTCTTTTCCACAACCACACATGGATCCACCAGTGGTCATTGCATGTGTGTTCTTTCCACAAACAACATATGGATCAACCAGAGTCATTGCATGTGTGTTTTTTCCACAAACCACACATGGATCAACCACTAGAGTCATTGCATGTTTGTTCTTATACTAAAACCACAAACCAACAATAGAGTCATTGCATGTGTGTTCTTTTCCACAAACCACACCTGGATCCACCAGTCGTCTTATTGCATGTGTGTTATTTCCACAAACCACACATGGATCAACCACTAGAGTCATTGCATGTGTGTTCTTTCCACAAACCACATATGGATCAACCACTAGAGTCATTGCATGTGTGTTCTTATTATAATAAAACCAACACTAGAGTCATTGCATGTGTGTTCTTTTCACAAAGCACACATGGATCAACCACTAGAGTCATTGCATGTGTGTTATTTCCACAAACAAACATGGATCAACCACTAGAGTCATTGCATGTGTGTTCTTTTCCAAAAACAACACATGGATCCACCAGTGGTCATTGCATGTGTGTTCTTTCCACAAACCACAGATGGATCAACCACTAGAGTCATTGCATGTGTGTTCTTATACTAAAACCATAAACCAGTACTAGAGTCATTGCATGTGTGTTCTTTTCCACAAACCACACATGGATCCACCAGTGGTCATTGCATGTGTGTTCTTTCAACAAACCACACATGGATCAACCAGAGTCATTGCATGTGTGTTCTTTTCCACAAAAACCACAAACCAGTACTAGAGTCATTGCATGTGTGTTCTTAAACTAAAACCAACATGGATCCACCAGTGGTCATTGCATGTGTGTTCTTTCCACAAACCACACATGGATCAACCACTAGAGTCATTGCATGTTTATTCTTATACTAAAACCACAAACCAACACTATAGTCATTGCATGTGTGTTCTTTTCCACAAACCACACATGGATCCACCAGTGGTCATTGCATGTGTGTTCTTTCCACAAACAACATATGGATCAGCCAGAGTCATTGCATGTGTGTTTTTTCCACAAACCACACATGGATCAACCACTAGAGTCATTGCA
This sequence comes from Avena sativa, assembly GCA_916181665.1. Classification (NCBI taxonomy): domain Eukaryota; kingdom Viridiplantae; phylum Streptophyta; class Magnoliopsida; order Poales; family Poaceae; genus Avena; species Avena sativa. The sequence goes on from OV702291.1 coordinate 261,561,960, forward strand.
TTTTTGCTCTTATACTAAAACCACAAACCAACACTAGAGTCATTGCATGTGTGTTCTTTTCCACAAACCACACCTGGATCCACCAGTCGTCTTATTGCATGTGTGTTATTTCCACAAACCACACATGAATCAACCACTAGAGTCATGGCATGTGTGTTCTTTCCACAAACCACATATGGATCAACCACTAGAGTCATTGCATGTGTGTTCTTATTATACTAAAACCAACACTAGAGTCATTGCATGTGTGTTCTTTTCACAAAGCACACATGGATCAACCACTAGAGTCATTGCATGTGTGTTATTTCCACAAACAAACAGGGATCAACCACTAGAGTCATTGCATGTGTGTTTTTTTCCACAAACAACACATGGATCCACCAGTGGTCATTGCATGTGTGTTCTTTCCATAAACCACACATGGATCATCCACTAGAGTCATTGCATGTGTGTTATTTCCACAAACAAACATGGATCAACCACTAGAGTCATTGCATGTGTGTTCTTATACTAAAACCAACATGGATCCACCAGTGGTCATTGCATGTGTGTTCTTTACACAAACCACAAATGGATCAACCACTAGAGTCATTGCATGTGTGTTATTTCCACAAACCACACATGGATCAACCACTAGAGTCATTGCATGTGTGTTCTTATACTAAAACCACAAACCAGTACTAGAGTCATTGCATGTTTGTTCTTATACTAAAACCACAAACCAGTACTAGAGTCATTGCATGTGTGTTCTTTTCCACAAACCACACATGGATCCACCAGTGGTCATTGCATGTGTGTTCTTTCCACAAACAACATATGGATCCACCAGTGGTCATTGCATGTGTGTTCTTTCCACAAACCACACATGGATCAACCACTAGAGTCATTGCATGTGTGTTATTTCCACAAACAAACATGGATCAACCACTAGAGTCATTGCATGTGTGTTCTTTTCCAAAAACCACACATGGATCCACCAGTGGTCATTGCATGTGTGTTCTTTCCACAAACCACACATGGATCAACCACTAGAGTCATTGCATGTGTGTTCTTTCCACAAACCACACATGGATCAACCACTAGAGTCATTTCATGTGTGTTTTTCTACTAAAACCACAAACCAGTACTAGAGTCATTGCATGTGTGTTCTTTTCCACAAACCACACATGGATCCACCAGTGGTCATTGCATGTGTGTTCTTTCCACAAACCACACATGGATCAACCAGAGTCATTGCATGTGTGTTATTTCCACAAACCACACATGGATCAACCATTAGAGTCATTGCATGTGTGTTATTTCCACAAACAAACATGGATCAACCACTAGAGTCATTGCATGTGTGTTCTTATACTTAAACCAACATGGACCCACCAGTGGTCATTGCATGTGTGTTCTTTCCACAAACCACACATGGATCAACCACTAGAGTCATTGCATGTGTGTTATTTCCACAAACAAACATGGATCAACCACTAGAGTCATTGCATGTGTGTTCTTATACTTAAACCAACATGGACCCACCAGTGGTCATTGCATGTGTGTTCTTTCCACAAACCACACATGGATCAACCACTAGAGTCATTGCATGTTTGTTCTTATACTAAAACCACAAACCAACACTAGAGTCATTGCATGTGTGTTCTTTTCCACAATCCACACGTGGATCCACCAGTCGTCTTACTGCATGTGTGTTATTTCCACAAACCACCCATGGATCAACCACTAGAGTTATTGCATGTGTGTTCTTTCCACAAACCACATATGGATCAACCACTAGAGTCATTGCATGTGTGTTCTTATTATACTAAAACCGAAACTAGAGTCATTGCATGTGTGTTCTTTTCAGAAACAACACATGGATCAACCACTAGAGTCATTGCAGGTGTGTTATTTCCACAAACAAACATGGATCAACCACTAGAGTCATTGCATGTGTGTTCTTTTCCACAAACCACACATGGATCCACCAGTGGTCATTGCATGTGTGTTCTTTCCACAAACAACATATGGATCCACCAGTGGTCATTGCATGTGTGTTCTTTCCACAAACCACACATGGATCAACCACTAGAGTCATTGCATGTGTGTTATTTCCACAAACAAACATGGATCAACCACTAGAGTCATTGCATGTGTGTTCTTTTCAAAAAACCACACATGGATCCACCAGTGGTCATTGCATGTGTGTTCTTTCCACAAACCACACATGGATCAACCACTAGAGTCATTGCATGTGTGTTCTTTCCACAAACCACACATGGATCAACCACTAGAGTCATTGCATGTGTGTTCTTCTACTAAAACCACAAAATAGTACTAGAGTCATTGCATGCGTGTTCTTTTCCACAAACCACACATGGATCCACCAGTGGTCATTGCATGTGTGTTCTTTCCACAAACCACACATGGATCAACCACTAGAGTCATTGCATGTGTGTTATTTCCACAAACAAACATGGATCAACCACTAGAGTCATTGCATGTGTGTTCTTATACTTAAACCAACATGGACCCACCAGTGGTCATTGCATGTGTGTTCTTTCCACAAACCACACATGGATCAACCACTAGAGTCATTGCATGTGTGTTATTTCCACAAACCACACATGGATCAACCACTAGAGTCATTGCATGTGTGTTCTTATACTAAAACCACAAACCAGTACTAGAGTCATTGCATATTTGTTCTTATACTAAAACCACAAACCAGTACTAGAGTCATTGCATGTGTGTTCTTTTCCACAACCACACATGGATCCACCAGTGGTCATTGCATGTGTGTTCTTTCCACAAACAACATATGGATCAACCAGAGTCATTGCATGTGTGTTTTTTTCCACAAACCACACATGGATCAACCACTAGAGTCATTGCATGTTTGTTCTTATACTAAAACCACAAACCAACACTAGAGTCATTGCATGTGTGTTCTTTTCCACAAACCACACCTGGATCCACGAGTCGTCTTATTGCATGTGTGTTATTTCCACAAACCACACATGGATCAACCACTAGAGTCATTGCATGTGTGTTCTTTCCACAAACCACATATGGATCAACCACTAGAGTCATTGCATGTGTGTTCTTATTATACTAAAACCAACACTAGAGTCATTGCATGTGTGTTCTTTTGACAAAGCACACATGGATCAACCACTAGAGTCATTGCATGTGTGTTATTTCCACAAACAAACATGGATCAACCACTAGAGTCATTGCATGTGTGTTCTTTTCCAAAAACAACACATGGATCCACCAGTGGTCATTGCATGTGTGTTCTTTCCACAAACCACAGATGGATCAACCACTAGAGTCATTGCATGTGTGTTCTTATACTAAAACCATAAACCAGTACTAGAGTCATTGCATGTGTGTTCTTTTCCACAAACCACACATGGATCCACCAGTGGTCATTGCATGTGTGTTCTTTCAACAAACCACACATGGATCAACCAGAGTCATTGCATGTGTGTTCTTTTCCACAAAAACCACAAACCAGTACTAGAGTCATTGCATGTGTGTTCTTAAACTAAAACCAACATGGATCCACCAGTGGTCATTGCATGTGTGTTCTTTCCACAAACCACACATGGATCAACCACTAGAGTCATTGCATGTTTATTCTTATACTAAAACCACAAACCAACACTATAGTCATTGCATGTGTGTTCTTTTCCACAAACCACACATGGATCCACCAGTGGTCATTGCATGTGTGTTCTTTCCACAAACAACATATGGATCAACCAGAGTCATTGCATGCGTATTTTTTCCACAAACCACACATGGATCAACCACTAGAGTCATTGCATTTTTGCTCTTATACTAAAACCACAAACCAACACTAGAGTCATTGCATGTGTGTTCTTTTCCACAAACCACACCTGGATCCACCAGTCGTCTTATTGCATGTGTGTTATTTCCACAAACCACACATGAATCAACCACTACAGTCATTGCATGTGTGTTCTTTCCACAAACCACATATGGATCAACCACTAGAGTCATTGCATGTGTGTTCTTATTATACTAAAACCAACACTAGAGTCATTGCATGTGTGTTCTTTTCACAAAGCACACATGGATCAACCACTAGAGTCATTGCATGTGTGTTATTTCCACAAACAAACATGGATCAACCACTAGAGTCATTGCATGTGTGTTTTTTTCCACAAACAACACATGGATCCACCAGTGGTCATTGCATGTGTGTTCTTTCCATAAACCACACATGGATCATCCACTAGAGTCATTGCATGTGTGTTATTTCCACAAACAAACATGGATCAACCACTAGAGTCATTGCATGTGTGTTCTTATACTAAAACCAACATGGATCCACCAGTGGTCATTGCATGTGTGTTCTTTCCACAAACCACAAATGGATCAACCACTGTCATTGCATGTGTGTTATTTCCACAAACCACACATGGATCGACCACTAGAGTCATTGCATGTGTGTTCTTATACTAAAACCACAAACCAGTACTAGAGTCATTGCATGTTTGTTCTTATACTAAAACCACAAACCAGTACTAGAGTCATTGCATGTGTGTTCTTTTCCACAAACCACACATGGATCCACCAGTGGTCATTGCATGTGTGTTCTTTCCACAAACAACATATGGATCCACCAGTGGTCATTGCATGTGTGTTCTTTCCACAAACCACACATGGATCAACCACTAGAGTCATTGCATGTGTGTTATTTCCACAAACAAACATGGATCAACCACTAGAGTCATTGCATGTGTGTTCTTTTCCAAAAACCACACATGGATCCACCAGTGGTCATTGCATGTGTGTTCTTTCCACAAACCACACATGGATCAACCACTAGAGTCATTGCATGTGTGTTCTTTCCACAAACCACACATGGATCAACCACTAGAGTCATTTCATGTGTGTTCTTCTACTAAAACCACAAACCAGTACTAGAGTCATTGCATGTGTGTTCTTTTCCACAAACCACACATGGATCCACCAGTGGTCATTGCATGTGTGTTCTTTCCACAAACCACACATGGATCAACCAGAGTCATTGCATGTGTGTTATTTCCACAAACCACACATGGATCAACCATTAGAGTCATTGCATGTGTGTTATTTCCACAAACAAACATGGATCAACCACTAGAGTCATTGCATGTGTGTTCTTATACTTAAACCAACATGGACCCACCAGTGGTCATTGCATGTGTGTTCTTTCCACAAACCACACATGGATCAACCACTAGAGTCATTGCATGTGTGTTATTTCCACAAACAAACATGGATCAACCACTAGAGTCATTGCATGTGTGTTCTTATACTTAAACCAACATGGACCCACCAGTGGTCATTGCATGTGTGTTCTTTCCACAAACCACACATGGATCAACCACTAGAGTCATTGCATGTTTGTTCTTATACTAAAACCACAAACCAACACTAGAGTCATTGCATGTGTGTTCTTTTCCACAAACCACACGTGGATCCACCAGTCGTCTTACTGCATGTGTGTTATTTCCACAAACCACCCATGGATCAACCACTAGAGTTATTGCATGTGTGTTCTTTCCACAAACCACATATGGATCAACCACTAGAGTCATTGCATGTGTGTTCTTATTATACTAAAACCGAAACTAGAGTCATTGCATGTGTGTTCTTTTCACAAACAACACATGGATCAACCACTAGAGTCATTGCAGGTGTGTTATTTCCACAAACAAACATGGATCAACCACTAGAGTCATTGCATGTGTGTTCTTTTCCACAAACCACACATGGATCCACCAGTGGTCATTGCATGTGTGTTCTTTCCACAAACAACATATGGATCCACCAGTGGTCATTGCATGTTTGTTCTTTCCACAAACCACACATGGATCAACCACTAGAGTCATTGCATGTGTGTTATTTCCACAAACAAACATGGATCAACCACTAGAGTCATTGCATGTGTGTTCTTTTCAAAAAACCACACATGGATCCACCAGTGGTCATTGCATGTGTGTTCTTTCCACAAACCACACATGGATCAACCACTAGAGTCATTGCATGTGTGTTCTTTCCACAAACCACACATGGATCAACCACTAGAGTCATTGCATGTGTGTTCTTCTACTAAAACCACAAAATAGTACTAGAGTCATTGCATGCGTGTTCTTTTCCACAAACCACACATGGATCCACCAGTGGTCATTGCATGTGTGTTCTTTCCACAAACCACACATGGATCAACCACTAGAGTCATTGCATGTGTGTTATTTCCACAAACAAACATGGATCAACCACTAGAGTCATTGCATGTGTTCTCTTATACTTAAACCAACATAGACCCACCAGTGGTCATTGCATGTGTGTTCTTTCCACAAACCACACATGGATCAACCACTAGAGTCATTGCATGTGTTTTATTTCCACAAACCACACATGGATCAACCACTAGAGTCATTGCATGTGTGTTCTTATACTAAAACCACAAACCAGTACTAGAGTCATTGCATGTTTGTTCTTATACTAAAACCACAAACCAGTACTAGAGTCATTGCATGTGTGTTCTTTTCCACAACCACACATGGATCCACCAGTGGTCATTGCATGTGTGTTCTTTCCACAAACAACATATGGATCAACCAGAGTCATTGCATGTGTGTTTTTTCCACAAACCACACATGGATCAACCACTAGAGTCATTGCATGTTTGTTATTTCCACAAACAAACATGGATCAACCACTAGAGTCATTGCATGTGTGTTCTTTTCCACAAACCACACATGGATCCACCAGTGGTCATTGCATGTGTGTTCTTTCAACAAACCACACATGGATCAACCAGAGTCATTGCATGTGTGTTCTTTTCCACAAAAACCACAAACCAGTACTAGAGTCATTGCATGTGTGTTCTTAAACTAAAACCAACATGGATCCACCAGTGGTCATTGCATGTGTGTTCTTTCCACAAACCACACATGGATCAACCACTAGAGTCATTGCATGTTTATTCTTATACTAAAACCACAAACCAACACTATAGTCATTGCATGTGTGTTCTTTTCCACAAACCACACATGGATCCACCAGTGGTCATTGCATGTGTGTTCTTTCCACAAACAACATATGGATCAACCAGAGTCATTGCATGTGTATTTTTTCCACAAACCACACATGGATCAACCACTAGAGTCATTGCATTTTTGCTCTTATACTAAAACCACAAACCAACACTAGAGTCATTGCATGTGTGTTCTTTTCCACAAACCACACCTGGATCCACCAGTCGTCTTATTGCATGTGTGTTATTTCCACAAACCACACATGAATCAACCACTACAGTCATTGCATGTGTGTTCTTTCCACAAACCACATATGGATCAACCACTAGAGTCATTGCATGTGTGTTCTTATTATACTAAAACCAACACTAGAGTCATTGCATGTGTGTTCTTTTCACAAAGCACACATGGATCAACCACTAGAGTCATTGCATGTGTGTTATTTCCACAAACAAACATGGATCAACCACTAGAGTCATTGCATGTGTGTTTTTTTCCACAAACAACACATGGATCCACCAGTGGTCATTGCATGTGTGTTCTTTCCATAAACCACACATGGATCATCCACTAGAGTCATTGCATGTGTGTTATTTCCACAAACAAACATGGATCAACCACTAGAGTCATTGCATGTGTGTTCTTATACTAAAACCAACATGGATCCACCAGTGGTCATTGCATGTGTGTTCTTTCCACAAACCACAAATGGATCAACCACTAGAGTCATTGCATGTGTGTTATTTCCACAAACCACACATGGATCGACCACTAGAGTCATTGCATGTGTGTTCTTATACTAAAACCACAAACCAGTACTAGAGTCATTGCATGTTTGTTCTTATACTAAAACCACAAACCAGTACTAGAGTCATTGCATGTGTGTTCTTTTCCACAAACCACACATGGATCCACCAGTGGTCATTGCATGTGTGTTCTTTCCACAAACAACATATGGATCCACCAGTGGTTATTGCATGTGTGTTCTTTCCATAAACCACACATGGATCAACCACTAGAGTCATTGCATGTGTGTTATTTCCACAAACAAACATGGATCAACCACTAGAGTCATTGCATGTGTGTTCTTTTCCAAAAACCACACATGGATCCACCAGTGGTCATTGCATGTGTGTTCTTTCCACAAACCACACATGGATCAACCACTAGAGTCATTGCATGTGTGTTCTTTCCACAAACCACACATGGATCAACCACTAGAGTCATTTCATGTGTGTTCTTCTACTAAAACCACAAACCAGTACTAGAGTCATTGCATGTGTGTTCTTTTCCACAAACCACACATGGATCCACCAGTGGTCATTGCATGTGTGTTCTTTCCACAAACCACACATGGATCAACCAGAGTCATTGCATGTGTGTTATTTCCACAAACCACACATGGATCAACCATTAGAGTCATTGCATGTGTGTTATTTCCACAAACAAACATGGATCAACCACTAGAGTCATTGCATGTGTGTTCTTATACTTAAACCAACATGGACCCACCAGTGGTCATTGCATGTGTGTTCTTTCCACAAACCACACATGGATCAACCACTAGAGTCATTGCATGTGTGTTATTTCCACAAACAAACATGGATCAACCACTAGAGTCCTTGCATGTGTGTTCTTATACTAAAACCAACATGGATCCACCAGTGGTCATTGCATGTGTGTTCTTTCCACAAACCACAAATGGATCAACCACTAGAGTCATTGCATGTGTGTTATTTCCACAAACCACACATGGATCGACCACTAGAGTCATTGCATGTGTGTTCTTATACTAAAACCACAAACCAGTACTAGAGTCATTGCATGTTTGTTCTTATACTAAAACCACAAACCAGTACTAGAGTCATTGCATGTGTGTTCTTTTCCACAAACCACACATGGATCCACCAGTGGTCATTGCATGTGTGTTCTTTCCACAAACAACATATGGATCCACCAGTGGTTATTGCATGTGTGTTCTTTCCATAAACCACACATGGATCAACCACTAGAGTCATTGCATGTGTGTTATTTCCACAAACAAACATGGATCAACCACTAGAGTCATTGCATGTGTGTTCTTTTCCAAAAACCACACATGGATCCACCAGTGGTCATTGCATGTGTGTTCTTTCCACAAACCACACATGGATCAACCACTAGAGTCATTGCATGTGTGTTCTTTCCACAAACCACACATGGATCAACCACTAGAGTCATTTCATGTGTGTTCTTCTACTAAAACCACAAACCAGTACTAGAGTCATTGCATGTGTGTTCTTTTCCACAAACCACACATGGATCCACCAGTGGTCATTGCATGTGTGTTCTTTCCACAAACCACACATGGATCAACCAGAGTCATTGCATGTGTGTTATTTCCACAAACCACACATGGATCAACCATTAGAGTCATTGCATGTGTGTTATTTCCACAAACAAACATGGATCAACCACTAGAGTCATTGCATGTGTGTTCTTATACTTAAACCAACATGGACCCACCAGTGGTCATTGCATGTGTGTTCTTTCCACAAACCACACATGGATCAACCACTAGAGTCATTGCATGTGTGTTATTTCCACAAACAAACATGGATCAACCACTAGAGTCATTGCATGTGTGTTCTTATACTTAAACCAACATGGACCCACCAGTGGTCATTGCATGTGTGTTCTTTCCACAAACCACACATGGATCAACCACTAGAGTCATTGCATGTTTGTTCTTATACTAAAACCACAAACCAACACTAGAGTCATTGCATGTGTGTTCTTTTCCACAAACCACACGTGGATCCACCAGTCGTCTTACTGCATGTGTGTTATTTCCACAAACCACCCATGGATCAACCACTAGAGTTATTGCATGTGTGTTCTTTCCACAAACCACATATGGATCAACCACTAGAGTCATTGCATGTGTGTTCTTATTATACTAAAACCGAAACTAGAGTCATTGCATGTGTGTTCTTTTCACAAACAACACATGGATCAACCACTAGAGTCATTGCAGGTGTGTTATTTCCACAAACAAACATGGATCAACCACTAGAGTCATTGCATGTGTGTTCTTTTCCACAAACCACACATGGATCCACCAGTGGTCATTGCATGTGTGTTCTTTCCACAAACAACATATGGATCCACCAGTGGTCATTGCATGTGTGTTCTTTCCACAAACCACACATGGATCAACCACTAGAGTCATTGCATGTGTGTTATTTCCACAAACAAACATGGATCAACCACTAGAGTCATTGCATGTGTGTTCTTTTCAAAAAACCACACATGGATCCACCAGTGGTCATTGCATGTGTGTTCTTTCCACAAACCACACATGGATCAACCACTAGAGTCATTGCATGTGTGTTCTTTCCACAAACCACACATGGATCAACCACTAGAGTCATTGCATGTGTGTTCTTCTACTAAAACCACAAAATAGTACTAGAGTCATTGCATGCGTGTTCTTTTCCACAAACCACACATGGATCCACCAGTGGTCATTGCATGTGTGTTCTTTCCACAAACCACACATGGATCAACCACTAGAGTCATTGCATGTGTGTTATTTCCACAAACAAACATGGATCAACCACTAGAGTCATTGCATGTGTGTTCTTATACTTAAACCAACATAGACCCACCAGTGGTCATTGCATGTGTGTTCTTTCCACAAACCACACATGGATCAACCACTAGAGTCATTGCATGTGTGTTATTTCCACAAACCACACATGGATCAACCACTAGAGTCATTGCATGTGTGTTCTTATACTAAAACCACAAACCAGTACTAGAGTCATTGCATGTTTGTTCTTATACTAAAACCACAAACCAGTACTAGAGTCATTGCATGTGTGTTCTTTTCCACAACCACACATGGATCCACCAGTGGTCATTGCATGTGTGTTCTTTCCACAAACAACATATGGATCAACCAGAGTCATTGAATGTGTGTTTTTTCCACAAACCACACATGGATCAACCACTAGAGTCATTGCATGTTTGTTCTTATACTAAAACCACAAACCAACACTAGAGTCATTGCATGTGTGTTCTTTTCCACAAACCACACCTGGATCCACCAGTCGTCTTATTGCATGTGTGTTATTTCCACAAACCACACATGGATCAACCACTAGAGTCATTGCATGTGTGTTCTTTCCACAAACCACACATGGATCAACCACTAGAGTCATTGCATGTTTGTTATTTCCACAAACAAACATGGATCAACCACTAGAGTCATTGCATGTGTGTTCTTTTCCACAAACCACACATGGATCCACCAGTGGTCATTGCATGTGTGTTCTTTCAACAAACCACACATGGATCAACCAGAGTCATTGCATGTGTGTTCTTTTCCACAAAAACCACAAACCAGTACTAGAGTTATTGCATGTGTGTTCTTAAACTAAAACCAACATGGATCCACCAGTGGTCATTGCATGTGTGTTCTTTCCACAAACCACACATGGATCAACCACTAGAGTCATTGCATGTTTATTCTTATACTAAAACCACAAACCAACACTATAGTCATTGCATGTGTGTTCTTTTCCACAAACCACACATGGATCCACCAGTGGTCATTGCATGTGTGTTCTTTCCACAAACAACATATGGATCAACCAGAGTCATTGCATGTGTATTTTTTCCACAAACCACACATGGATCAACCACTAGAGTCATTGCATTTTTGCTCTTATACTAAAACCACAAACCAACACTAGAGTCATTGCATGTGTGTTCTTTTCCACAAACCACACCTGGATCCACCAGTCGTCTTATTGCATGTGTGTTATTTCCACAAACCACACATGAATCAACCACTACAGTCATTGCATGTGTGTTCTTTCCACAAACCACATATGGATCAACCACTAGAGTCATTGCATGTGTGTTCTTATTATACTAAAACCAACACTAGAGTCATTGCATGTGTGTTCTTTTCACAAAGCACACATGGATCAACCACTAGAGTCATTGCATGTGTGTTATTTCCACAAACAAACATGGATCAACCACTAGAGTCATTGCATGTGTGTTTTTTTCCACAAACAACACATGGATCCACCAGTGGTCATTGCATGTGTGTTCTTTCCATAAACCACACATGGATCATCCACTAGAGTCATTGCATGTGTGTTATTTCCACAAACAAACATGGATCAACCACTAGAGTCATTGCATGTGTGTTCTTATACTAAAACCAACATGGATCCACCAGTGGTCATTGCATGTGTGTTCTTTCCACAAACCACAAATGGATCAACCACTAGAGTCATTGCATGTGTGTTATTTCCACAAACCACACATGGATCGACCACTAGAGTCATTGCATGTGTGTTCTTATACTAAAACCACAAACCAGTACTAGAGTCATTGCATGTTTGTTCTTATACTAAAACCACAAACCAGTACTAGAGTCATTGCATGTGTGTTCTTTTCCACAAACCACACATGGATCCACCAGTGGTCATTGCATGTGTGTTCTTTCCACAAACAACATATGGATCCACCAGTGGTTATTGCATGTGTGTTCTTTCCATAAACCACACATGGATCAACCACTAGAGTCATTGCATGTGTGTTATTTCCACAAACAAACATGGATCAACCACTAGAGTCATTGCATGTGTGTTCTTTTCCAAAAACCACACATGGATCCACCAGTGGTCATTGCATGTGTGTTCTTTCCACAAACCACACATGGATCAACCACTAGAGTCATTGCATGTGTGTTCTTTCCACAAACCACACATGGATGAACCACTAGAGTCATTTCATGTGTGTTCTTCTACTAAAACCACAAACCAGTACTAGAGTCATTGCATGTGTGTTCTTTTCCACAAACCACACATGGATCCACCAGTGGTCATTGCATGTGTGTTCTTTCCACAAACCACACATGGATCAACCAGAGTCATTGCATGTGTGTTATTTCCACAAACCACACATGGATCAACCATTAGAGTCATTGCATGTGTGTTATTTCCACAAACAAACATGGATCAACCACTAGAGTCATTGCATGTGTGTTCTTATACTTAAACCAACATGGACCCACCAGTGGTCATTGCATGTGTGTTCTTTCCACAAACCACACATGGATCAACCACTAGAGTCATTGCATGTGTGTTATTTCCACAAACAAACATGGATCAACCACTAGAGTCCTTGCATGTGTGTTCTTATACTAAAACCAACATGGATCCACCAGTGGTCATTGCATGTGTGTTCTTTCCACAAACCACAAATGGATCAACCACTAGAGTCATTGCATGTGTGTTATTTCCACAAACCACACATGGATCGACCACTAGAGTCATTGCATGTGTGTTCTTATACTAAAACCACAAACCAGTACTAGAGTCATTGCATGTTTGTTCTTATACTAAAACCACAAACCAGTACTAGAGTCATTGCATGTGTGTTCTTTTCCACAAACCACACATGGATCCACCAGTGGTCATTGCATGTGTGTTCTTTCCACAAACAACATATGGATCCACCAGTGGTTATTGCATGTGTGTTCTTTCCATAAACCACACATGGATCAACCACTAGAGTCATTGCATGTGTGTTATTTCCACAAACAAACATGGATCAACCACTAGAGTCATTGCATGTGTGTTCTTTTCCAAAAACCACACATGGATCCACCAGTGGTCATTGCATGTGTGTTCTTTCCACAAACCACACATGGATCAACCACTAGAGTCATTGCATGTGTGTTCTTTCCACAAACCACACATGGATCAACCACTAGAGTCATTTCATGTGTGTTCTTCTACTAAAACCACAAACCAGTACTAGAGTCATTGCATGTGTGTTCTTTTCCACAAACCACACATGGATCCACCAGTGGTCATTGCATGTGTGTTCTTTCCACAAACCACACATGGATCAACCAGAGTCATTGCATGTGTGTTATTTCCACAAACCACACATGGATCAACCATTAGAGTCATTGCATGTGTGTTATTTCCACAAACAAACATGGATCAACCACTAGAGTCATTGCATGTGTGTTCTTATACTTAAACCAACATGGACCCACCAGTGGTCATTGCATGTGTGTTCTTTCCACAAACCACACATGGATCAACCACTAGAGTCATTGCATGTGTGTTATTTCCACAAACAAACATGGATCAACCACTAGAGTCATTGCATGTGTGTTCTTATACTTAAACCAACATGGACCCACCAGTGGTCATTGCATGTGTGTTCTTTCCACAAACCACACATGGATCAACCACTAGAGTCATTGCATGTTTGTTCTTATACTAAAACCACAAACCAACACTAGAGTCATTGCATGTGTGTTCTTTTCCACAAACCACACGTGGATCCACCAGTCGTCTTACTGCATGTGTGTTATTTCCACAAACCACCCATGGATCAACCACTAGAGTTATTGCATGTGTGTTCTTTCCACAAACCACATATGGATCAACCACTAGAGTCATTGCATGTGTGTTCTTATTATACTAAAACCGAAACTAGAGTCATTGCATGTGTGTTCTTTTCACAAACAACACATGGATCAACCACTAGAGTCATTGCAGGTGTGTTATTTCCACAAACAAACATGGATCAACCACTAGAGTCATTGCATGTGTGTTCTTTTCCACAAACCACACATGGATCCACCAGTGGTCATTGCATGTGTGTTCTTTCCACAAACAACATATGGATCCACCAGTGGTCATTGCATGTGTGTTCTTTCCACAAACCACACATGGATCAACCACTAGAGTCATTGCATGTGTGTTATTTCCACAAACAAACATGGATCAACCACTAGAGTCATTGCATGTGTGTTCTTTTCAAAAAACCACACATGGATCCACCAGTGGTCATTGCATGTGTGTTCTTTCCACAAACCACACATGGATCAACCACTAGAGTCATTGCATGTGTGTTCTTTCCACAAACCACACATGGATCAACCACTAGAGTCATTGCATGTGTGTTCTTCTACTAAAACCACAAAATAGTACTAGAGTCATTGCATGCGTGTTCTTTTCCACAAACCACACATGGATCCACCAGTGGTCATTGCATGTGTGTTCTTTCCACAAACCACACATGGATCAACCACTAGAGTCATTGCATGTGTGTTATTTCCACAAACAAACATGGATCAACCACTAGAGTCATTGCATGTGTGTTCTTATACTTAAACCAACATAGACCCACCAGTGGTCATTGCATGTGTGTTCTTTCCACAAACCACACATGGATCAACCACTAGAGTCATTGCATGTGTGTTATTTCCACAAACCACACATGGATCAACCACTAGAGTCATTGCATGTGTGTTCTTATACTAAAACCACAAACCAGTACTAGAGTCATTGCATGTTTGTTCTTATACTAAAACCACAAACCAGTACTAGAGTCATTGCATGTGTGTTCTTTTCCACAACCACACATGGATCCACCAGTGGTCATTGCATGTGTGTTCTTTCCACAAACAACATATGGATCAACCAGAGTCATTGAATGTGTGTTTTTTCCACAAACCACACATGGATCAACCACTAGAGTCATTGCATGTTTGTTCTTATACTAAAACCACAAACCAACACTAGAGTCATTGCATGTGTGTTCTTTTCCACAAACCACACCTGGATCCACCAGTCGTCTTATTGCATGTGTGTTATTTCCACAAACCACACATGGATCAACCACTAGAGTCATTGCATGTGTGTTATTTCCACAAACCACATATGGATCAACCACTAGAGTCATTGCATGTGTGTTCTTATTATACTAAAACCAACACTAGAGTCATTGCATGTGTGTTCTTTTGACAAAGCACACATGGATCAACCACTAGAGTCATTGCATGTGTGTTATTTCCACAAGCAAACATGGATCAACCACTAGAGTCATTGCATGTGTGTTCTTTTCCAAAAACAACACATGGATCCACCAGTGGTCATTGCATGTGTGTTCTTTCCACAAACCACAGATGGATCAACCACTAGAGTCATTGCATGTGTGTTCTTATACTAAAACCATAAACCAGTACTAGAGTCATTGCATGTGTGTTCTTTTCCACAAACCACACATGGATCCACCAGTGGTCATTGCATGTGTGTTCTTTCAACAAACCACACATGGATCAACCAGAGTCATTGCATGTGTGTTCTTTTCCACAAAAACCACAAACCAGTACTAGAGTCATTGCATGTGTGTTCTTAAACTAAAACCAACATGGATCCACCAGTGGTCATTGCATGTGTGTTCTTTCCACAAACCACACATGGATCAATCACTAGAGTCATTGCATGTTTATTCTTATACTAAAACCACAAACCAACACTATAGTCATTGCATGTGTGTTCTTTTCCACAAACCACACATGGATCCACCAGTGGTCATTGCATGTGTGTTCTTTCCACAAACAACATATGGATCAACCAGAGTCATTGCATGTGTATTTTTTCCACAAACCACACATGGATCAACCACTAGAGTCATTGCATTTTTGCTCTTATACTAAAACCACAAACCAACACTAGAGTCATTGCATGTGTGTTCTTTTCCACAAACCACACCTGGATCCACCAGTCGTCTTATTGCATGTGTGTTATTTCCACAAACCACACATGAATCAACCACTAGAGTCATTGCATGTGTGTTCTTTCCACAAACCACATATGGATCAACCACTAGAGTCATTGCATGTGTGTTCTTATTATACTAAAACCAACACTAGAGTCATTGCATGTGTGTTCTTTTCACAAAGCACACATGGATCAACCACTAGAGTCATTGCATGTGTGTTATTTCCACAAACAAACATGGATCAACCACTAGAGTCATTGCATGTGTGTTTTTTTCCACAAACAACACATGGATCCACCAGTGGTCATTGCATGTCTGTTCTTTCCATAAACCACACATGGATCATCCACTAGAGTCATTGCATGTGTGTTATTTCCACAAACAAACATGGATCAACCACTAGAGTCATTGCATGTGTGTTCTTATACTAAAACCAACATGGATCCACCAGTGGTCATTGCATGTGTGTTCTTTCCACAAACCACAAATGGATCAACCACTAGAGTCATTGCATGTGTGTTATTTCCACAAACCACACATGGATCAACCACTAGAGTCATTGCATGTGTGTTCTTATACTAAAACCACAAACCAGTACTAGAGTCATTGCATGTTTGTTCTTATACTAAAACCACAAACCAGTACTAGAGTCATTGCATGTGTGTTCTTTTCCACAAACCACACATGGATCCACAAGTGGTCATTGCATGTGTGTTCTTTCCACAAACAACATATGGATCCACCAGTGGTCATTGCATGTGTGTTCTTTCCACAAACCACACATGGATCAACCACTAGAGTCATTGCATGTGTGTTATTTCCACAAACAAACATGGATCAACCACTAGAGTCATTGCATGTGTGTTCTTTTCCAAAAACCACACATGGATCCACCAGTGGTCATTGCATGTGTGTTCTTTCCACAAACCACACATGGATCAACCACTAGAGTCATTGCATGTGTGTTCTTTCCACAAACCACACATGGATCAACCACTAGAGTCATTTCATGTGTGTTCTTCTACTAAAACCACAAACCAGTACTAGAGTCATTGCATGTCTGTTCTTTTCCACAAACCACACATGGATCCACCAGTGGTCATTGCATGTGTGTTCTTTCCACAAACCACACATGGATCAACCAGAGTCATTGCATGTGTGTTATTTCCACAAACCACACATGGATCAACCATTAGAGTCGTTGCATGTGTGTTATTTCCACAAACAAACATGGATCAACCACTAGAGTCATTGCATGTGTGTTCTTATACTTAAACCAACATGGACCCACCAGTGGTCATTGCATGTGTGTTCTTTCTACAAACCACACATGGATCAACCACTAGAGTCATTGCATGTGTGTTATTTCCACAAACAAACATGGATCAACCACTAGAGTCATTGCATGTGTGTTCTTATACTTAAACCAACATGGACCCACCAGTGGTCATTGCATGTGTGTTCTTTCCACAAACCACACATGGATCAACCACTAGAGTCATTGCATGTTTGTTCTTATACTAAAACCACAAACCAACACTAGAGTCATTGCATGTGTGTTCTTTTCCACAAACCACACGTGGATCCACCAGTCGTCTTACTACATGTGTGTTATTTCCACAAACCACCCATGGATCAACCACTAGAGTTATTGCATGTGTGTTCTTTCCACAAACCACATATGGATCAACCACTAGAGTCATTGCATGTGTGTTCTTATTATACTAAAACCGAAACTAGAGTCATTGCATGTGTGTTCTTTTCACAAACAACACATGGATCAACCACTAGAGTCATTGCAGGTGTGTTATTTCCACAAACAAACATGGATCAACCACTAGAGTCATTGCATGTGTGTTCTTTTCCACAAACCACACATGGATCCACCAGTGGTCATTGCATGTGTGTTCTTTCCACAAACAACATATGGATCCACCAGTGGTCATTGCATGTGTGTTCTTTCCACAAACCACACATGGATCAACCACTAGAGTCATTGCATGTGTGTTATTTCCACAAACAAACATGGATCAACCACTAGAGTCATTGCATGTGTGTTCTTTTCAAAAAACCACACATGGATCCACCAGTGGTCATTGCATGTGTGTTCTTTCCACAAACCACACATGGATCAACCACTAGAGTCATTGCATGTGTGTTCTTTCCACAAACCACACATGGATCAACCACTAGAGTCATTGCATGTGTGTTCTTCTACTAAAACCACAAAATAGTACTAGAGTCATTGCATGCGTGTTCTTTTCCACAAACCACACATGGATCCACCAGTGGTCATTGCATGTGTGTTCTTTCCACAAACAACACATGGATCAACCACTAGAGTCATTGCATGTGTGTTATTTCCACAAACAAACATGGATCAACCACTAGAGTCATTGCATGTGTGTTCTTATACTTAAACCAACATGGACCCACCAGTGGTCATTGCATGTGTGTTCTTTCCACAAACCACACAAGGATCAACCACTAGAGTCATTGCATGTGTGTTATTTCCACAAACCACACATGGATCAACCACTAGAGTCATTGCATGTGTGTTCTTATACTAAAACCACAAACCAGTACTAGAGTCATTGCATGTTTGTTCTTATACTAAAACCACAAACCAGTACTAGAGTCATTGCATGTGTGTTCTTTTCCACAACCACACATGGATCCACCAGTGGTCATTGCATGTGTGTTCTTTCCACAAACAACATATGGATCAACCAGAGTCATTGCATGTGTGTTTTTTCCACAAACCACACATGGATCAACCACTAGAGTCATTGCATGTTTGTTCTTATACTAAAACCACAAACCAACACTAGAGTCATTGCATGTGTGTTCTTTTCCACAAACCACACCTGGATCCACCAGTCGTCTTATTGCATGTGTGTTATTTCCACAAACCACACATGGATCAACCACTAGAGTCATTGCATGTGTGTTCTTTCCACAAACCACATATGGATCAACCACTAGAGTCATTGCATGTGTGTTCTTATTATACTAAAACCAACACTAGAGTCATTGCATGTGTGTTCTTTTGACAAAGCACACATGGATCAACCACTAGAGTCATTGCATGTGTGTTATTTCCACAAACAAACATGGATCAACCACTAGAGTCATTGCATGTGTGTTCTTTTCCAAAAACAACACATGGATCCACCAGTGGTCATTGCATGTGTGTTCTTTCCACAAACCACAGATGGATCAACCACTAGAGTCATTGCATGTGTGTTCTTATACTAAAACCATAAACCAGTACTAGAGTCATTGCATGTGTGTTCTTTTCCACAAACCACACATGGATCCACCAGTGGTCATTGCATGTGTGTTCTTTCAACAAACCACACATGGATCAACCAGAGTCATTGCATGTGTGTTCTTTTCCACAAAAACCACAAACCAGTACTAGAGTCATTGCATGTGTGTTCTTAAACTAAAACCAACATGGATCCACCAGTGGTCATTGCATGTGTGTTCTTTCCACAAACCACACATGGATTAACCACTAGAGTCATTGCATGTTTATTCTTATACTAAAACCACAAACCAACACTATAGTCATTGCATGTGTGTTCTTTTCCACAAACCACACATGGATCCACCAGTGGTCATTGCATGTGTGTTCTTTCCACAAACAACATATGGATCAACCAGAGTCATTGCATGTGTATTTTTTCCACAAACCACACATGGATCAACCACTAGAGTCATTGCATTTTTGCTCTTATACTAAAACCACAAACCAACACTAGAGTCATTGCATGTGTGTTCTTTTCCACAAACCACACCTGGATCCACCAGTCGTCTTATTGCATGTGTGTTATTTCCACAAACCACACATGAATCAACCACTAGAGTCATTGCATGTGTGTTCTTTCCACAAACCACATATGGATCAACCACTAGAGTCATTGCATGTGTGTTCTTATTATACTAAAACCAACACTAGAGTCATTGCATGTGTGTTCTTTTCACAAAGCACACATGGATCAACCACTAGAGTCATTGCATGTGTGTTATTTCCACAAACAAACATGGATCAACCACTAGAGTCATTGCATGTGTGTTTTTTTCCACAAACAACACATGGATCCACCAGTGGTCATTGCATGTCTGTTCTTTCCATAAACCACACATGGATCATCCACTAGAGTCATTGCATGTGTGTTATTTCCACAAAAAAACATGGATCAACCACTAGAGTCATTGCATGTGTGTTCTTATACTAAAACCAACATGGATCCACCAGTGGTCATTGCATGTGTGTTCTTTCCACAAACCACAAATGGATCAACCACTAGAGTCATTGCATGTGTGTTATTTCCACAAACCACACATGGATCAACCACTAGAGTCATTGCATGTGTGTTCTTATACTAAAACCACAAACCAGTACTAGAGTCATTGCATGTTTGTTCTTATACTAAAACCACAAACCAGTACTAGAGTCATTGCATGTGTGTTCTTTTCCACAAACCACACATGGATCCACCAGTGGTCATTGCATGTGTGTTCTTTCCACAAACAACATATGGATCCACCAGTGGTCATTGCATGTGTGTTCTTTCCACAAACCACACATGGATCAACCACTAGAGTCATTGCATGTGTGTTATTTCCACAAACAAACATGGATCAACCACTAGAGTCATTGCATGTGTGTTCTTTTCCAAAAACCACACATGGATCCACCAGTGGTCATTGCATGTGTGTTCTTTCCACAAACCACACATGGATCAACCACTAGAGTCATTGCATGTGTGTTCTTTCCACAAACCACACATGGATCAACCACTAGAGTCATTTCATGTGTGTTCTTCTACTAAAACCACAAACCAGTACTAGAGTCATTGCATGTGTGTTCTTTTCCACAAACCACACATAGATCCACCAGTGGTCATTGCATGTATGTTCTTTGCACAAACCACACATGGATCAACCAGAGTCATTGCATGTGTGTTATTTCCACAAACCACACATGGATCAACCATTAGAGTCATTGCATGTGTGTTATTTCCACAAACAAACATGGATCAACCACTAGAGTCATTGCATGTGTGTTCTTATACTTAAACCAACATGGACCCACCAGTGGTCATTGCATGTGTGTTCTTTCCACAAACCACACATGGATCAACCACTAGAGTCATTGCATGTGTGTTATTTCCACAAACCACACATGGATCAACCACTAGAGTCATTGCATGTGTGTTCTTATACTAAAACCACAAACCAGTACTAGAGTCATTGCATGTTTGTTCTTATACTAAAACCACAAACCAGTACTAGAGTCATTGCATGTGTGTTCTTTTCCACAACCACACATGGATCCACCAGTGGTCATTGCATGTGTGTTCTTTCCACAAACAACATATGGATCAACCAGAGTCATTGCATGTGTGTTTTTTCCACAAACCACACATGGATCAACCACTAGAGTCATTGCATGTTTGTTCTTATACTAAAACCACAAACCAACACTAGAGTCATTGCATGTGTGTTCTTTTCCACAAACCACACCTGGATCCACCAGTCGTCTTATTGCATGTGTGTTATTTCCACAAACCACACATGGATCAACCACTAGAGTCATTGCATGTGTGTTCTTTCCACAAACCACATATGGATCAACCACTAGAGTCATTGCATGTGTGTTCTTATTATACTAAAACCAACACTAGAGTCATTGCATGTGTGTTCTTTTGACAAAGCACACATGGATCAACCACTAGAGTCATTGCATGTGTGTTATTTCCACAAACAAACATGGATCAACCACTAGAGTCATTGCATGTGTGTTCTTTTCCAAAAACAACACATGGATCCACCAGTGGTCATTGCATGTGTGTTCTTTCCACAAACCACAGATGGATCAACCACTAGAGTCATTGCATGTGTGTTCTTATACTAAAACCATAAACCAGTACTAGAGTCATTGCATGTGTGTTCTTTTCCACAAACCACACATGGATCCACCAGTGGTCATTGCATGTGTGTTCTTTCAACAAACCACACATGGATCAACCAGAGTCATTGCATGTGTGTTCTTTTCCACAAAAACCACAAACCAGTACTAGAGTCATTGCATGTGTGTTCTTAAACTAAAACCAACATGGATCCACCAGTGGTCATTGCATGTGTGTTCTTTCCACAAACCACACATGGATCAACCACTAGAGTCATTGCATGTTTATTCTTATACTAAAACCACAAACCAACACTATAGTCATTGCATGTGTGTTCTTTTCCACAAACCACACATGGATCTACCAGTGGTCATTGCATGTGTGTTCTTTCCACAAACAACATATGGATCAACCAGAGTCATTGCATGTGTATTTTTTCCACAAACCACACATGGATCAACCACTAGAGTCATTGCATTTTTGCTCTTATACTAAAACCAGAAACCAACACTAGAGTCATTGCATGTGTGTTCTTTTCCACAAACCACACCTGGATCCACCAGTCGTCTTATTGCATGTGTGTTATTTCCAAAAACCACACATGAATCAACCACTAGAGTCATTGCATGTGTGTTCTTTCCACAAACCACATATGGATCAACCACTAGAGTCATTGCATGTGTGTTCTTATTATACTAAAACCAACACTAGAGTCATTGCATGTGTGTTCTTTTCACAAAGCACACATGGATCAACCACTAGAGTCATTGCATGTGTGTTATTTCCACAAACAAACATGGATCAACCACTAGAGTCATTGCATGTGTGTTTTTTTCCACAAACAACACATGGATCCACCAGTGGTCATTGCATGTGTGTTCTTTCCATAAACCACACATGGATCATCCACTAGAGTCATTGCATGTGTGTTATTTCCACAAACAAACATGGATCAACCACTAGAGTCATTGCATGTGTGTTCTTATACTAAAACCAACATGGATCCACCAGTGGTCATTGCATGTGTGTTCTTTCCACAAACCACAAATGGATCAACCACTAGAGTCATTGCATGTGTGTTATTTCCACAAACCACACATGGATCAACCACTAGAGTCATTGCATGTGTGTTCTTATACTAAAACCACAAACCAGTACTAGAGTCATTGCATGTTTGTTCTTATACTAAAACCACAAATCAGTACTAGAGTCATTGCATGTGTGTTCTTTTCCACAAACCACACATGGATCCACCAGTGGTCATTGCATGCATGTTCTTTCCACAAACAACATATGGATCAACCAGAGTCATTGCATGTGTGTTATTTCCACAAACAAACATGGATCAACCACTAGAGTCATTGCATGTGTGTTCTTTTCCAAAAACCACACATGGATCCACCAGTGGTCATTGCATGTGTGTTCTTTCCACAAACCACACATGGATCAACCACTAGAGTCATTGCATGTGTGTTCTTTCCACAAACCACACATGGATCAACCACTAGAGTCATTTCATGTGTGTTCTTCTACTAAAACCACAAACCAGTACTAGAGTCATTGCATGTGTGTTCTTTTCCACAAACCACACATGGATCCACCAGTGGTCATTGCATGTGTGTTCTTTCCACAAACCACACATGGATCAACCAGAGTCATTGCATGTGTGTTATTTCCACAAACCACACATGGATCAACCATTAGAGTCATTGCATGTGTGTTATTTCCACAAACAAACATGGATCAACCACTAGAGTCATTGCATGTGTGTTCTTATACTTAAACCAACATGGACCCACCAGTGGTCATTGCATGTGTGTTCTTTCCACAAACCACACATGGATCAACCACTAGAGTCATTGCATGTGTGTTATTTCCACAAACCACACATGGATCAACCACTAGAGTCATTGCATGTGTGTTCTTATACTAAAACCACAAACCAGTACTAGAGTCATTGCATGTTTGTTCTTATACTAAAACCACAAACCAGTACTAGAGTCATTGCATGTGTGTTCTTTTCCACAACCACACATGGATCCACCAGTGGTCATTGCATGTGTGTTCTTTCCACAAACAACATATGGATCAACCAGAGTCATTGCATGTGTGTTTTTTCCACAAACCACACATGGATCAACCACTAGAGTCATTGCATGTTTGTTCTTATACTAAAACCACAAACCAACACTAGAGTCATTGCATGTGTGTTCTTTTCCACAAACCACACCTGGATCCACCAGTCGTCTTATTGCATGTGTGTTATTTCCACAAACCACACATGGATCAACCACTAGAGTCATTGCATGTGTGTTCTTTCCACAAACCACGTATGGATCAACCACTAGAGTCATTGCATGTGTGTTCTTATTATACTAAAACCAACACTAGAGTCATTGCATGTGTGTTCTTTTGACAAAGCACACATGGATCAACCACTAGAGTCATTGCATGTGTGTTATTTCCACAAACAAACATGGATCAACCACTAGAGTCATTGCATGTGTGTTCTTTTCCAAAAACAACACATGGATCCACCAGTGGTCATTGCATGTGTGTTCTTTCCACAACCCACAGATGGATCAACCACTAGAGTCATTGCATGTGTGTTCTTATACTAAAACCATAAACCAGTACTAGAGTCATTGCATGTGTGTTCTTTTCCACAAACCACACATGGATCCACCAGTGGTCATTGCATGTGTGTTCTTTCAACAAACCACACATGGATCAACCAGAGTCATTGCATGTGTGTTCTTTTCCACAAAAACCACAAACCAGTACTAGAGTCATTGCATGTGTGTTCTTAAACTAAAACCAACATGGATCCACCAGTGGTCATTGCATGTGTGTTCTTTCCACAAACCACACATGGATCAACCACTAGAGTCATTGCATGTTTATTCTTATACTAAAACCACAAACCAACACTATAGTCATTGCATGTGTGTTCTTTTCCACAAACCACACATGGATCCACCAGTGGTCATTGCATGTGTGTTCTTTCCACAAACAACATATGGATCAACCAGAGTCATTGCATGTGTATTTTTTCCACAAACCACACATGGATCAACCACTAGAGTCATTGCATTTTTGCTCTTATACTAAAACCAGAAACCAACACTAGAGTCATTGCATGTGTGTTCTTTTCCACAAACCACACCTGGATCCACCAGTCGTCTTATTGCATGTGTGTTATTTCCACAAACCACACATGAATCAACCACTAGAGTCATTGCATGTGTGTTCTTTCCACAAACCACATATGGATCAACCACTAGAGTCATTGCATGTGTGTTCTTATTATACTAAAACCAACACTAGAGTCATTGCATGTGTGTTCTTTTCACAAAGCACACATGGATCAACCACTAGAGTCATTGCATGTGTGTTATTTCCACAAACAAACATGGATCAACCACTAGAGTCATTGCATGTGTGTTTTTTTCCACAAACAACACATGGATCCACCAGTGGTCATTGCATGTGTGTTCTTTCCATAAACCACACATGGATCATCCACTAGAGTCATTGCATGTGTGTTATTTCCACAAACAAACATGGATCAACCACTAGAGTCATTGCATGTGTGTTCTTATACTAAAACCAACATGGATCCACCAGTGGTCATTGCATGTGTGTTCTTTCCACAAACCACAAATGGATCAACCACTAGAGTCATTGCATGTGTGTTATTTCCACAAACCACACATGGATCAACCACTAGAGTCATTGCATGTGTGTTCTTATACTAAAACCACAAACCAGTACTAGAGTCATTGCATGTTTGTTCTTATACTAAAACCACAAATCAGTACTAGAGTCATTGCATGTGTGTTCTTTTCCACAAACCACACATGGATCCACCAGTGGTCATTGCATGCATGTTCTTTCCACAAACAACATATGGATCAACCAGAGTCATTGCATGTGTGTTATTTCCACAAACAAACATGGATCAACCACTAGAGTCATTGCATGTGTGTTCTTTTCCAAAAACCACACATGGATCCACCAGTGGTCATTGCATGTGTGTTCTTTCCACAAACCACACATGGATCAACCACTAGAGTCATTGCATGTGTGTTCTTTCCACAAACCACACATGGATCAACCACTAGAGTCATTTCATGTGTGTTCTTCTACTAAAACCACAAACCAGTACTAGAGTCATTGCATGTGTGTTCTTTTCCACAAACCACACATGGATCCACCAGTGGTCATTGCATGTGTGTTCTTTCCACAAACCACACATGGATCAACCAGAGTCATTGCATGTGTGTTATTTCCACAAACCACACATGGATCAACCATTAGAGTCATTGCATGTGTGTTATTTCCACAAACAAACATGGATCAACCACTAGAGTCATTGCATGTGTGTTCTTATACTTAAACCAACATGGACCCACCAGTGGTCATTGCATGTGTGTTCTTTCCACAAACCACACATGGATCAACCACTAGAGTCATTGCATGTGTGTTATTTCCACAAACCACACATGGATCAACCACTAGAGTCATTGCATGTGTGTTCTTATACTAAAACCACAAACCAGTACTAGAGTCATTGCATGTTTGTTCTTATACTAAAACCACAAACCAGTACTAGAGTCATTGCATGTGTGTTCTTTTCCACAACCACACATGGATCCACCAGTGGTCATTGCATGTGTGTTCTTTCCACAAACAACATATGGATCAACCAGAGTCATTGCATGTGTGTTTTTTCCACAAACCACACATGGATCAACCACTAGAGTCATTGCATGTTTGTTCTTATACTAAAACCACAAACCAACACTAGAGTCATTGCATGTGTGTTCTTTTCCACAAACCACACCTGGATCCACGAGTCGTCTTATTGCATGTGTGTTATTTCCACAAACCACACATGGATCAACCACTAGAGTCATTGCATGTGTGTTCTTTCCACAAACCACGTATGGATCAACCACTAGAGTCATTGCATGTGTGTTCTTATTATACTAAAACCAACACTAGAGTCATTGCATGTGTGTTCTTTTGACAAAGCACACATGGATCAACCACTAGAGTCATTGCATGTGTGTTATTTCCACAAACAAACATGGATCAACCACTAGAGTCATTGCATGTGTGTTCTTTTCCAAAAACAACACATGGATCCACCAGTGGTCATTGCATGTGTGTTCTTTCCACAAACCACAGATGGATCAACCACTAGAGTCATTGCATGTGTGTTCTTATACTAAAACCATAAACCAGTACTAGAGTCATTGCATGTGTGTTCTTTTCCACAAACCACACATGGATCCACCAGTGGTCATTGCATGTGTGTTCTTTCAACAAACCACACATGGATCAACCAGAGTCATTGCATGTGTGTTCTTTTCCACAAAAACCACAAACCAGTACTAGAGTCATTGCATGTGTGTTCTTAAACTAAAACCAACATGGATCCACCAGTGGTCATTGCATGTGTGTTCTTTCCACAAACCACAGATGGATCAACCACTAGAGTCATTGCATGTGTGTTCTTATACTAAAACCATAAACCAGTACTAGAGTCATTGCATGTGTGTTCTTTTCCACAAACCACACATGGATCCACCAGTGGTCATTGCATGTGTGTTCTTTCAACAAACCACACATGGATCAACCAGAGTCATTGCATGTGTGTTCTTTTCCACAAAAACCACAAACCAGTACTAGAGTCATTGCATGTGTGTTCTTAAACTAAAACCAACATGGATCCACCAGTGGTCATTGCATGTGTGTTCTTTCCACAAACCACACATGGATCAACCACTAGAGTCATTGCATGTTTATTCTTATACTAAAACCACAAACCAACACTATAGTCATTGCATGTGTGTTCTTTTCCACAAACCACACATGGATCCACCAGTGGTCATCGCATGTGTGTTCTTTCCACAAACAACATATGGATCAACCAGAGTCATTGCATGTGTATTTTTTCCACAAACCACACATGGATCAACCACTAGAGTCATTGCATTTTTGCTCTTATACTAAAACCAGAAACCAACACTAGAGTCATTGCATGTGTGTTCTTTTCCACAAACCACACCTGGATCCACCAGTCGTCTTATTGCATGTGTGTTATTTCCACAAACCACACATGAATCAACCACTAGAGTCATTGCATGTGTGTTCTTTCCACAAACCACATATGGATCAACCACTAGAGTCATTGCATGTGTGTTCTTATTATACTAAAACCAACACTAGAGTCATTGCATGTGTGTTCTTTTCACAAAGCACACATGGATCAACCACTAGAGTCATTGCATGTGTGTTATTTCCACAAACAAACATGGATCAACCACTAGAGTCATTGCATGTGTGTTTTTTTCCACAAACAACACATGGATCCACCAGTGGTCATTGCATGTGTGTTCTTTCCATAAACCACACATGGATCATCCACTAGAGTCATTGCATGTGTGTTATTTCCACAAACAAACATGGATCAACCACTAGAGTCATTGCATGTGTGTTCTTATACTAAAACCAACATGGATCCACCAGTGGTCATTGCATGTGTGTTCTTTCCACAAACCACAAATGGATCAACCACTAGAGTCATTGCATGTGTGTTATTTCCACAAACCACACATGGATCAACCACTAGAGTCATTGCATGTGTGTTCTTATACTAAAACCACAAACCAGTACTAGAGTCATTGCATGTTTGTTCTTATACTAAAACCACAAACCAGTACTAGAGTCATTGCATGTGTGTTTTTTTCCACAAACCACACATGGATCCACCAGTGGTCATTGCATGTGTGTTCTTTCCACAAACAACATATGGATCCACCAGTGGTCATTGCATGTGTGTTCTTTCCACAAACCACACATGGATCAACCACTAGAGTCATTGCATGTGTGTTATTTCCACAAACAAACATGGATCAACCACTAGAGTCATTGCATGTGTGTTCTTTTCCAAAAACCACACATGGATCCACCAGTGGTCATTGCATGTGTGTTCTTTCCACAAACCACACATGGATCAACCACTAGAGTCATTGCATGTGTGTTCTTTCCACAAACCACACATGGATCAACCACTAGAGTCATTTCATGTGTGTTCTTCTACTAAAACCACAAACCAGTACTAGAGTCATTGCATGTGTGTTCTTTTCCACAAACCACACATGGATCCACCAGTGGTCATTGCATGTGTGTTCTTTCCACAAACCACACATGGATCAACCAGAGTCATTGCATGTGTGTTATTTCCACAAACCACACATGGATCAACCATTAGAGTCATTGCATGTGTGTTATTTCCACAAACAAACATGGATCAACCACTAGAGTCATTGCATGTGTGTTCTTATACTTAAACCAACATGGACCCACCAGTGGTCATTGCATGTGTGTTCTTTCCACAAACCACACATGGATCAACCACTAGAGTCATTGCATGTGTGTTATTTCCACAAACCACACATGGATCAACCACTAGAGTCATTGCATGTGTGTTCTTATACTAAAACCACAAACCAGTACTAGAGTCATTGCATGTTTGTTCTTATACTAAAACCACAAACTAGTACTAGAGTCATTGCATGTGTGTTCTTTTCCACAACCACACATGGATCCACCAGTGGTCATTGCATGTGTGTTCTTTCCACAAACAACATATGGATCAACCAGAGTCATTGCATGTTTGTTTTTTCCACAAACCACACATGGATCAACCACTAGAGTCATTGCATGTTTGTTCTTATAGTAAAACCACAAACCAACACTAGAGTCATTGCATGTGTGTTCTTTTCCACAAACCACACCTGGATCCACCAGTCGTCTTATTGCATGTGTGTTATTTCCACAAACCACACATGGATCAACCACTAGAGTCATTGCATGTGTGTTCTTTCCACAAACCACATATGGATCAACCACTAGAGTCATTGCATGTGTGTTCTTATTATACTAAAACCAACACTAGAGTCATTGCATGTGTGTTCTTTTGACAAAGCACACATGGATCAACCACTAGAGTCATTGCATGTGTGTTATTTCCACAAACAAACATGGATCAACCACTAGAGTCATTGCATGTGTGTTCTTTTCCAAAAACAACACATGGATCCACCAGTGGTCATTGCATGTGTGTTCTTTCCACAAACCACAGATGGATCAACCACTAGAGTCATTGCATGTGTGTTCTTATACTAAAACCATAAACCAGTACTAGAGTCATTGCATGTGTGTTCTTTTCCACAAACCACACATGGATCCACCAGTGGTCATTGCATGTGTGTTCTTTCAACAAACCACACATGGATCAACCAGAGTCATTGCATGTGTGTTCTTTTCCACAAAAACCACAAACCAGTACTAGAGTCATTGCATGTGTGTTCTTAAACTAAAACCAACATGGATCCACCAGTGGTCATTGCATGTGTGTTCTTTCCACAAACCACACATGGATCAACCACTAGAGTCATTGCATGTTTATTCTTATACTAAAACCACAAACCAACACTATAGTCATTGCATGTGTGTTCTTTTCCACAAACCACACATGGATCCACCAGTGGTCATTGCATGTGTGTTCTTTCCACAAACAACATATGGATCAACCAGAGTCATTGCATGTGTATTTTTTCCACAAACCACACATGGATCAACCACTAGAGTCATTGCATTTTTGCTCTTATACTAAAACCAGAAACCAACACTAGAGTCATTGCATGTGTGTTCTTTTCCACAAACCACACCTGGATCCACCAGTCGTCTTATTGCATGTGTGTTATTTCCACAAACCACACATGAATCAACCACTAGAGTCATTGCATGTGTGTTCTTTCCACAAACCACATATGGATCAACCACTAGAGTCATTGCATGTGTGTTCTTATTATACTAAAACCAACACTAGAGTCATTGCATGTGTGTTCTTTTCACAAAGCACACATGGATCAACCACTAGAGTCATTGCATGTGTGTTATTTCCACAAACAAACATGGATCAACCACTAGAGTCATTGCATGTGTGTTTTTTTCCACAAACAACACATGGATCCACCAGTGGTCATTGCATGTGTGTTCTTTCCATAAACCACACATGGATCATCCACTAGAGTCATTGCATGTGTGTTATTTCCACAAACAAACATGGATCAACCACTAGAGTCATTGCATGTGTGTTCTTATACTAAAACCAACATGGATCCACCAGTGGTCATTGCATGTGTGTTCTTACCACAAACCACAAATGGATCAACCACTAGAGTCATTGCATGTGTGTTATTTCCACAAACCACACATGGATCAACCACTAGAGTCATTGCATGTGTGTTCTTATACTAAAACCACAAACCAGTACTAGAGTCATTGCATGTTTGTTCTTATACTAAAACCACAAACCAGTACTAGAGTCATTGCATGTGTGTTCTTTTCCACAAACCACACATGGATCCACCAGTGGTCATTGCATGTGTGTTCTTTCCACAAACAACATATGGATCCACCAGTGGTCATTGCATGTGTGTTCTTTCCACAAACCACACATGGATCAACCACTAGAGTCATTGCATGTGTGTTATTTCCACAAACAAACATGGATCAACCACTAGAGTCATTGCATGTGTGTTCTTTTCCAAAAACCACACATGGATCCACCAGTGGTCATTGCATGTGTGTTCTTTCCACAAACCACACATGGATCAACCACTAGAGTCATTGCATGTGTGTTCTTTCCACAAACCACACATGGATCAACCACTAGAGTCATTTCATGTGTGTTCTTCTACTAAAACCACAAACCAGTACTAGAGTCATTGCATGTGTGTTCTTTTCCACAAACCACACATGGATCCACCAGTGGTCATTGCATGTGTGTTCTTTCCACAAACCACACATGGATCAACCAGAGTCATTGCATGTGTGTTATTTCCACAAACCACACATGGATCAACCATTAGAGTCATTGCATGTGTGTTATTTCCACAAACAAACATGGATCAACCACTAGAGTCATTGCATGTGTGTTCTTATACTTAAACCAACATGGACCCACCAGTGGTCATTGCATGTGTGTTCTTTCCACAAACCACACATGGATCAACCACTAGAGTCATTGCATGTGTTTTATTTCCACAAACAAACATGGATCAACAACTAGAGTCATTGCATGTGTGTTCTTATACTTAAACCAACATGGACCCACCAGTGGTCATTGCATGTGTGTTCTTTCCACAAACCACACATGGATCAACCACTAGAGTCATTGCATGTTTGTTCTTATACTAAAACCACAAACCAACACTAGAGTCATTGCATGTGTGTTCTTTTCCACAAACCACACGTGGATCCACCAGTCGTCTTACTCCATGTGTGTTATTTCCACAAACCACCCATGGATCAACCACTAGAGTTATTGCATGTGTGTTCTTTCCACAAACCACATATGGATCAACCACTAGAGTCATTGCATGTGTGTTCTTATTATACTAAAACCAAAACTAGAGTCATTGCATGTGTGTTCTTTTCACAAACAACACATGGATCAACCACTAGAGTCATTGCAGGTGTGTTATTTCCACAAACAAACATGGATCAACCACTAGAGTCATCGCATGTGTGTTCTTTTCCACAAACCACACATGGATCCACCAGTGGTCATTGCATGTGTGTTCTTTCCACAAACAACATATGGATCCACCAGTGGTCATTGCATGTGTGTTCTTTCCACAAACCAGACATGGATCAACCACTAGAGTCATTGCATGTGTGTTATTTCCACAAACAAACATGGATCAACCACTAGAGTCATTGCATGTGTGTTCTTTTCCAAAAACCACACATGGATCCACCAGTGGTCATTGCATGTGTGTTCTTTCCACAAACCACACATGGATCAACCACTAGAGTCATTGCATGTGTGTTCTTTCCACAAACCACACATGGATCAACCACTAGAGTCATTGCATGTGTGTTCTTCTACTAAAACCACAAACCAGTACTAGAGTCATTGCATGCGTGTTCTTTTCCACAAACCACACATGGATGCACCAGTGGTCATTGCATGTGTGTTCTTTCCACAAACCACACATGGATCAACCACTAGAGTCATTGCATGTGTGTTATTTCCACAAACAAACATGGATCAACCACTAGAGTCATTGCATGTGTGTTCTTATACTTAAACCAACATGGACCCACCAGTGGTCATTGCATGTGTGTTCTTTCCACAAACCACACATGGATCAACCACTAGAGTCATTGCATGTGTGTTATTTCCACAAACCACACATGGATCAACCACTAGAGTCATTGCATGTGTGTTCTTATACTAAAACCACAAACCAGTACTAGAGTCATTGCATGTTTGTTCTTATACTAAAACCACAAACCAGTACTAGAGTCATTGCATGTGTGTTCTTTTCCACAACCACACATGGATCCACCAGTGGTCATTGCATGTGTGTTCTTTCCACAAACAACATATGGATCAACCAGAGTCATTGCATGTGTGTTTTTTCCACAAACCACACATGGATCAACCACTAGAGTCATTGCATGTTTGTTCTTATACTAAAACCACAAACCAACACTAGAGTCATTGCATGTGTGTTCTTTTCCACAAACCACACCTGGATCCACCAGTCGTCTTATTGCATGTGTGTTATTTCCACTAACCACACATGGATCAACCACTAGAGTCATTGCATGTGTGTTCTTTCCACAAACCACATATGGATCAACCACTAGAGTCATTGCATGTGTGTTCTTATTATACTAAAACCAACACTAGAGTCATTGCATGTGTGTTCTTTTAACAAAGCACACATGGATCAACCACTAGAGTCATTGCATGTGTGTTATTTCCACAAACAAACATGGATCAACCACTAGAGTCATTGCATGTGTGTTCTTTTCCAAAAACAAAACATGGATCCACCAGTGGTCATTGCATGTGTGTTCTTTCCACAAACCACACATGGATCAACCACTAGAGTCATTGCATGTGTGTTCTTATACTAAAACCATAAACCAGTACTAGAGTCATTGCATGTGTGTTCTTATACTAAAACCATAAACCAGTACTAGAGTCATTGCATGTG
Source organism: Avena sativa (assembly GCA_916181665.1). Classification (NCBI taxonomy): domain Eukaryota; kingdom Viridiplantae; phylum Streptophyta; class Magnoliopsida; order Poales; family Poaceae; genus Avena; species Avena sativa. The sequence goes on from OV702291.1 coordinate 261,596,607, forward strand.
TGTTCTTTTCCACAAACCACACATGGATCCACCAGTGGTCATTGCATGTGTGTTCTTTCAACAAACCACACATGGATCAACCAGAGTCATTGCATGTGTGTTCTTTTCCACAAAAACCACAAACCAGTACTAGAGTCATTGCATGTGTGTTCTTAAACTAAAACCAACATGGATCCACCAGTGGTCATTGCATGTGTGTTCTTTCCACAAACCACACATGGATCAACCACTAGAGTCATTGCATGTTTATTCTTATACTAAAACCACAAACAAACACTATAGTCATTGCATGTGTGTTCTTTTCCACAAACCACACATGGATCCACCAGTGGTCATTGCATGTGTGTACTTTCCACAAACCACACATGTGGACCCACCAGTGGACATTGCATATGTGTTATTTCCACAAACCACACATGGATCAACCACTAGAGTCATTGCATGTGTGTTCTTATACTAAAACCAACACTAGAGTCATTGCATGTGAGTTCTTTTCACAAACCACACATGGATCAACCACTAGAGTCATTGCATGTTTGTTCTTATACTAAAACCACAAACCAACACTAAAGTCATTGCATGTGTGTTATTTTCCACAAACCACACATGGATCCACCACTAGAGTCATTGCATGTGTGTTCTTTCCACAAACCACATATGGATCAACCAGAGTCATTGCATGTGTGTTCTTTCCACAAACCACACATGTGGACCCACCAGTGGTCATTGTATGTGTGTTATTTCCACAAACCACACATGGATCAACCACTAGGGTCATTGCATGTGTGTTCTTTCCACAAACCACATATGGATCAACCACTAGAGTCATTGCATGTGTGTTCTTATTATACTAAAACCAACACTAGAGTCATTGCATGTGTGTTCTTTTCACAAACCACACATGGATCAACCACTAGAGTCATTGCATGTGTGTTATTTCCACAAACAAACATGGATCAACCACTAGAGTCATTGAATGTGTGTTCTTTTCCACAAACCACACATGGATCCACCATTGGTCATTGCATGTGTGTTCTTTCCGCAAACCACACATGGATCAACCACTAGTGTCATTGCATGTGTGTTCTTTCCACAAACCACACATGGATCAACCACTAGAGTCATTGCATGTGTGTTCTTATACTAAAACCACAAACCAGTACTAGAGTCATTGCATGTGTGTTCTTTTCCACAAACAAACATGGATCAACCACTAGAGTCATTGCATGTGTGTTCTTATACTAAAACCAACATGGATCCACCAGTGGTCATTGCATGTGTGTTCTTTCCACAAACCACACATGGATCAACCACTAGAGTCATTGCATGTGTGTTATTTCCACAAACCACACATGGATCAACCACTAGAGTCATTGCATGTGTGTTCTTATACTAAAACCACAAACCAGCACCAGAGTCATTGCATGTGTGTTATTTTCCACAAACAACACATCGATCCACCACTAGAGTCATTGCATGTGTGTTCTTTCCACAAACCACATATGGATCAACCAGAGTCATTGCATGTGTGTTGTTTCCACAAACAAAACATGGATCCACCAGTGGTCATTGCATGTGTGTTCTTTCCACAAACCAGACATGGATCAACCACTAGAGTCATTGCATGTGTGTTCTTATACTAAAACCATAAACCAGTACTAGAGTCATTGCATGTGTGTTCTTATACTAAAACCATAAACCAGTACTAGAGTCATTGCATGTGTGTTCTTTTCCACAAACCACACATGGATCCACCAGTGGTCATTGCATGTGTGTTCTTTCAACAAACCACACATGGATCAACCAGAGTCATTGCATGTGTGTTCTTTTCCACAAAAACCACAAACCAGTACTAGAGTCATTGCATGTGTGTTCTTAAACTAAAACCAACATGGATCCACCAGTGGTCATTGCATGTGTGTTCTTTCCACAAACCACACATGGATCAACCACTAGAGTCATTGCATGTTTATTCTTATACTAAAACCACAAACAAACACTATAGTCATTGCATGTGTGTTCTTTTCCACAAACCACACATGGATCCACCAGTGGTCATTGCATGTGTGTACTTTCCACAAACCACACATGTGGACCCACCAGTGGACATTGCATATGTGTTATTTCCACAAACCACACATGGATCAACCACTAGAGTCATTGCATGTGTGTTCTTATACTAAAACCAACACTAGAGTCATTGCATGTGAGTTCTTTTCACAAACCACACATGGATCAACCACTAGAGTCATTGCATGTTTGTTCTTATACTAAAACCACAAACCAACACTAAAGTCATTGCATGTGTGTTATTTTCCACAAACCACACATGGATCCACCACTAGAGTCATTGCATGTGTGTTCTTTCCACAAACCACATATGGATCAACCAGAGTCATTGCATGTGTGTTATTTCCACAAACCACACATGTGGACCCACCAGTGGTCATTGCATGTGTGTTATTTCCACAAACCACACATGGATCAACCACTAGGGTCATTGCATGTGTGTTCTTTCCACAAACCACATATGGATCAACCACTAGAGTCATTGCATGTGTGTTCTTATTATACTAAAACCAACACTAGAGTCATTGCATGTGTGTTCTTTTCACAAACCACACATGGATCAACCACTAGAGTCATTGCATGTGTGTTATTTCCACAAACAAACATGGATCAACCACTAGAGTCATTGAATGTGTGTTCTTTTCCACAAACCACACATGGATCCACCAGTGGTCATTGCATGTGTGTTCTTTCCGCAAACCACACATGGATCAACCACTAGTGTCATTGCATGTGTGTTCTTTCCACAAACCACACATGGATCAACCACTAGAGTCATTGCATGTGTGTTCTTATACTAAAACCACAAACCAGTACTAGAGTCATTGCATGTGTGTTCTTTTCCACAAACAAACATGGATCAACCACTAGATATATTGCATGTGTGTTCTTATACTAAAACCAACATGGATCCACCAGTGGTCATTGCATGTGTGTTCTTTCCACAAACCACACATGGATCAACCACTAGAGTCATTGCATGTGTGTTATTTCCATAAACCACACATGGATCAACCACTAGAGTCATTGCATGTGTGTTCTTATACTAAAACCACAAACCAGCACCAGAGTCATTGCATGTGTGTTATTTTCCACAAACAACACATGGATCCACCACTAGAGTCATTGAATGTGTGTTCTTTCCACAAACCACATATGGATCAACCAGAGTCATTGCATGTGTGTTGTTTCCACAAACCACACATGTGGACCCACCAGTGGTCATTGCATGTGTGTTATTTCCACAAATCACACATGGATCAACCACTAGAGTCATTGCATGTGTGTTCTTTCCACAAACCACATATAGATCAACCACTAGAGTCATTGCATGTGTGTTCTTATTATACTAAAACCAACACTAGAGTCGTTGCATGTGTGTTCTTTTCACAAACCACACATGGATCTACCACTAGAGTCATTGCATGTGTGTTATTTCCACAAACAAACATGGATCAACCACTAGAGTCATTGCATGTGTGTTCTTTTCCACAAACTACACATGGATCCACCAGTGGTCATTGCATGTGTGTTCTTTCCACAAACCACACATGGATCAACCACTAGAGTCATTGCACGTGTGTTCTTTCCACAAACCACACATGGATCAAGCACTAGAGTCATTGCATGTGTGTTCTTTTCCACAAAAATCACAAACCAGTACTAGATTCATTGGATGTGTGTTCTTACACTAAAACCAACATGGTTCCACCAGTGGTCATTGCATGTGTGTTCTTTCCACAAACCACACATGGATCAACCACTAGAGTCATTGCATGTGTGTTCTTTCCACAAACCACACATGGATCAACCACTAGAGTCATTGCATGTTTGTTCTTATACTAAAACCACAAACCAACACTAGAGTCATTGCATGTGTGTTCTTCTCCACAAACCACACATGGATCCACCAGTGGTCATTCCATGTGTGTTCTTTCCACAAACCACACATGTGGACCCACCAGTGGTCATTGCATGTGTGTTATTTCCACAAACCACACATGGATCAACCACTAGAGTCATTGCATGTGTGTTCTTTCCACAAACCACATATGGATCAACCACTAGAGTCATTGCATGTGTGTTCTTATACTAAAACCAACACTAGAGTCATTGCATGTGTGTTCTTTTCACAAACCACACATGGATCAACCACTAGAGTCATTGCATGTTTGTTCTTATACTAAAACCACAAACCAGCACTAGAGTCATTGCATGTGTGTTCTTTCCACAAACCACACATGGATCAACCACTAGAGTCATTGCATGTGTGTTCTTTTCCACAAACCACACATGGATCCACCAGTGGTCATTGCATGCGTGTTCTTTCCACAAACCACACATGGATCAACCAGAGTCATTGCATGTGTTTTCTTTCCACAAACCATACATGGATCAACCACTAGAGTCATTGCATGTGTGTTCTTATACTAAAACCAACATGGATCCACCAGTGGACATTGCATGTGTGTTCTTTCCAACAACCACACATGGATCGACCACTAAAGTCATTGCATGTGTGTTATTTCCACAAACCACACAAGGATCAAGCACTAGAGTCATTGCATGTGTGTTCTTATACTAAAACCACAAACCAGTACTAGAGTCATTACATGTTTGTTCTTATACTAAAACCACAAACCAGTACTAGAGTCATTGCATGTGTGTTCTTTTCCACAAACCACACATGGATCCACTAGTGGTCATTGCATGTGTGTTCTTTCCACAAACAACATATGGATCAACCAGAGTCATTGCATGTGTGTTCTTTCCACAAACCACACAGGGATCAACCACTAGAGTCATTGCATGTTTGTTCTTATACTAAAACCACAAACCAACACTAGAGTCATTGCATGTGTGTTCTTTTCCACAAACCACACGTGGATCCACCAGTCGTCTTATTGCATGTGTGTTATTTCCAGAAACCACCCATGGATCAACCACTAGAGTCATTGCATGTGTGTTCTTTCCACAAACCACATATGGATCAACCACTAGAGTCATTGCATGTGTGTTCTTATTATACTAAAACCAACACTAGAGTCGTTGCATGTGTGTTCTTTTCACAAACCACACATGGATCAACCACTAGAGTCATTGCATGTGTGCTATTTCCACAAACAAACATGGATCAACCACTAGAGTCATTGCATGTGTGTTCTTTTCCACAAACAAACATGGATCCACCAGTGGTCATTGCATGTGTGTTCTTTTCCACAAACCACACATGGATCCACCAGTGGTCATTGCATGTGTGTTCTTTCCACAAACCACACATGGATCAACCACTAGAGTCATTGCATGTGTGTTATTTCCACAAACCACACATGGATAAACCACTAGAGTCATTGCATGTGTGTTCTTTCCACAAACCACATATGGATCAACCACTGGAGACATTGCATGTGTGTTCTTATTATACTAAAACCAACACTAGAGTCGTTGTATGTGTGTTCTTTTCACAAACCACACATGGATCTACCACTAGAGTCATTGCATGTGTGTTATTTCCACAAACAAACATGGATCAACCACTAGAGTCATTGCATGTGTGTTCTTTTCCACAAACTACACATGGATCCACCAGTGGTCATTGCATGTGTGTTCTTTCCACAAACCACACATGGATCAACCACTAGAGTCATTGCACGTGTGTTCTTTCCACAAACCACACATGGATCAAGCACTAGAGTCATTGCATGTGTGTTCTTTTCCACAAAAATCACAAACCAGTACTAGATTCATTGGATGTGTGTTCTTACACTAAAACCAACATGGTTCCACCAGTGGTCATTGCATGTGTGTTCTTTCCACAAACCACACATGGATCAACCACTAGAGTCATTGCATGTGTGTTCTTTCCACAAACCACACATGGATCAACCACTAGAGTCATTGCATGTTTGTTCTTATACTAAAACCACAAACCAACACTAGAGTCATTGCATGTGTGTTCTTTTCCACAAACCACACATGGATCCACCAGTGGTCATTGCATGTGTGTTCTTTCCACAAACCACACATGTGGACCCACCAGTGGTCATTGCATGTGTGTTATTTCCACAAACCACACATGGATCAACCACTAGAGTCATTGCATGTGTGTTCTTTCCACAAACCACATATGGATCAACCACTAGAGTCATTGCATGTGTGTTCTTATACTAAAACCAACACTAGAGTCATTGCATGTGTGTTCTTTTCACAAACCACACATGGATCAACCACTAGAGTCATTGCATGTTTGTTCTTATACTAAAACCACAAACCAGCACTAGAGTCATTGCATGTGTGTTCTTTCCACAAACCACACATGGATCAACCACTAGAGTCATTGCATGAGTGTTCTTATACTAAAACCACAAACCAGTACTAGAGTCATTGCATGTGTGTTCTTTTCCACAAACCACACATGGATCCACCAGTGGTCATTGCATGCGTGTTCTTTCCACAAACCACACATGGATCAACCAGAGTCATTGCATGTGTTTTCTTTCCACAAACCATACATGGATCAACCACTAGAGTCATTGCATGTGTTTTATTTCCACAAACAAACATGGATCAACCACTAGAGTCATTGCATGTGTGTTCTTATACTAAAACCAACATGGATCCACCAGTGGACATTGCATGTGTGTTCTTTCCAACAACCACACATGGATCGACCACTAAAGTCATTGCATGTGTGTTGTTTCCACAAACCACACAAGGATCAAGCACTAGAGTCATTGCATGTGTGTTATTATACTAAAACCACAAACCAGTACTAGAGTCATTGCATGTTTGTTCTTATACTAAAACCACAAACCAGTACTAGAGTCATTGCATGTGTGTTCTTTTCCACAAACCACACATGGATCCACTAGTGGTCATTGCATGTGTGTTCTTTCCACAAACAACATATGGATCAACCAGAGTCATTGCATGTTTGTTCTTTCCACAAACCACACAGGGATCAACCACTAGAGTCATTGCATGTTTGTTCTTATACTAAAACCACAAACCAACACTAGAGTCATTGCATGTGTGTTCTTTTCCACAAACCACACGTGGATCCACCAGTCGTCTTATTGCATGTGTGTTATTTCCAGAAACCACCCATGGATCAACCACTAGAGTCATTGCATGTGTGTTCTTTCCACAAACCACATATGGATCAACCACTAGAGTCATTGCATGTGTGTTCTTATTATACTAAAACCAACACTAGAGTTGTTGCATGTGTGTTCTTTTCACAAACCACACATGGATCAACCACTAGAGTCATTGCATGTGTGCTATTTCCACAAACAAACATGGATCAACCACTAGAGTCATTGCATGTGTGTTCTTTTCCACAAACAAACATGGATCCACCAGTGGTCATTGCATGTGTGTTCTTTTCCACAAACCACACATGGATCCACCAGTGGTCATTGCATGTGTGTTCTTTCCACAAACCACACATGGATCAACCACTAGAGTCATTGCATGTGTGTTATTTCCACAAACCACACATGGATAAACCACTAGAGTCATTGCATGTGTGTTCTTTCCACAAACCACATATGGATCAACCACTGGAGTCATTGCATGTGTGTTCTTATTATACTAAAACCAACACTAGAGTCGTTGCATGTGTGTTCTTTTCACAAACCACACATGGATCTACCACTAGAGACATTGCATGTGTGTTATTTCCACAAACAAACATGGATCAACCACTAGAGTCATTGCATGTGTGTTCTTTTCCTCAAACTACACATGGATCCACCAGTGGTCATTGCATGTGTGTTCTTTCCACAAACCACACATGGATCAACCACTAGAGTCATTGCACGTGTGTTCTTTCCACAAACCACACATGGATCAACCACTAGAGTCATTGCATGTATGTTCTTTTCCACAAAAATCACAAACCAGTACTAGAGTCATTTCATGTGTGTTCTTTCCACAAACCACACATGGATCAACCACTAGAGTCATTGCATGTGTTTTATTTCCACAAACAAACATGGATCAACCACTAGAGTCATTGCATGTGTGTTCTTATACTAAAACCAACATGGATCCACCGGTGGTCATTGCATGTGTGTTCTTTCCAACAACCACACATGGATCGACCACTAAAGTCATTGCATGTGTGTTATTTCCACAAACCACACAAGGATCAAGCACTAGAGGCATTGCATGTGTGTTCTTATACTAAAACCACAAACCAGTACTAGAGTCATTGCATGTTTGTTCTTATACTAAAACCACAAACCAGTACTAGAGTCATTGCATGTGTGTTATTTTCCACAAACCACACATGGATCCACCAGTGGTCATTGCATGTGTGTTCTTTGCACAAACAACATATGGATCTACCAGTGGTCATTGCATGTGTGTTCTTTCCACAAACCACACATGGATCAACAACTAGAGTCATTGCATGTGTGTTCTACACTAAAACCACAAACCAGTACTAGAGTCATTGCATGTTTGTTCTTATACTAAAACCACAAACCAACACTAGAGTCATTGCATGTGTGTTCTTTTCCACAAACCACACGTGGATCCACCAGTCGTCTTATTGCATGTGTGTTATTTCCAGAAACCACCCATGGATCAACCACTAGAGTCATTGCATGTGTGTTCTTTCCATAAACCACATATGGATCAACCACTAGAGTCATTGCATGTGTGTTCTTATTATACTAAAACCAACACTAGAGTCGTTGCATGTGTGTTCTTTTCACAAACCACACATGGATCAACCACTAGAGTCATTGCATGTGTGCTATTTCCACAAACAAACATGGATCAACCACTAGAGTCATTGCATGTGTGTTCTTTTCCACAAACAAACATGGATCCACCAGTGGTCATTGCATGTGTGTTCTTTTCCACAAACCACACATGGATCCACCAGTGGTCATTGCATGTGTGTTCTTTCCACAAACCACACATGGATCAACCACTAGAGTCATTGCATGTGTGTTATTTCCACAAACCACACATGGATAAACCACTAGAGTCATTGCATGTGTGTTCTTTCCACAAACCACATATGGATCAACCACTAGAGTCATTGCATGTGTGTTCTTATTATACTAAAACCAACACTAGAGTCGTTGCATGTGTGTTCTTATTATACTAAAACCAACACTAGAGTCGTTGCATGTGTGTTCTTTTCACAAACCACACATGGATCTACCACTAGAGACATTGCATGTGTGTTATTTCCACAAACAAACATGGATGAACCACTAGAGTCATTGCATGTGTGTTCTTTTCCACAAACTACACATGGATCCACCAGTGGTCATTGCATGTGTGTTCTTTCCACAAACCACACATGGATCAACCACTAGAGTCATTGCACGTGTGTTCTTTCCACAAACCACACATGGATCAACCACTAGAGTCATTGCATGTATGTTCTTTTCCACAAAAATCACAAACCAGTACTAGAGTCATTTCATGTGTGTTCTTACACTAAAACCAACATGGTTCCACCAGTGGTCATTGCATGTGTGTTCTTTCCACAAACCACACATGGATCAACCACTAGAGTCATTGCATGTGTGTTCTTTCCACAAACCACACATGGATCAACCACTAGAGTCATTGCATGTTTGTTCTTATACTAAAACCACAAACCAACACTAGAGTCATTGCATGTGTGTTCTTTTCCACAAACCACACATGGATCCACCAGTGGTCATTGCATGTGTGTTCTTTCCACAAACCACACATGTGGACCCACCAGTGGTCATTGCATGTGTGTTATTTCCACAAACCACACATGGATCAACCACTAGAGTCATTGCATGTGTGTTCTTTCCACAAACCACATATGGATCAACCACTAGAGTCATTGCATGTGTGTTCTTATACTAAAACCAACACTAGAGTCATTGCATGTGTGTTCTTTTCACAAACCACACATGGATTAACCACTAGAGTCATTGCATGTTTATTCTTATACTAAAACCACAAACTAGCACTAGAGTCATTGCATGTGTGTTCTTTTCCACAAACCACACATGGATCCACCACTAGAGTCATTCCGTGTGTGTTCTTTCCACAAACCACATATGGATCAACCAGAGTCATTGCATGTGTGTTCTTTCCACAAACCACACATGTGGACCCACCAGTGGTCATTGCATGTGTGTTATTTCCACAAACCACACATGGATCAACCACCAGAGTCATTGCATGTGTGTTCTTTCCACAAACCACATATGGATCAACCACTAGAGTCATTGCATGTGTGTTCTTATACTAAAACCAACACTAGAGTCATTGCATGTGTGTTCTTTTCACAAACAATACATGGATCAACCACTAGAGTCATTTCATGTTTGTTCTTATACTAAAACCACAAACCAACACTATAGTCATTGCATGTGTGTTCTTTTCCACAAACCACACATGGATCCACCACTAGAGTCATTGCGTGTGTGTTCTTTCCACAAACCACATATGGATCAACCAGAGTCATTGCATGTGTGTTCTTTCCACAAACCACACATGTGGACCCACCAGTGGTCATTGCATGTGTGTTATTTCCACAAACCACGCATGGATCAACCACTAGAGTCATTGCATTTTTATTCTTATACTAAAACCACAAACCAACACTATAGTCATTGCACGTGTGTTCTTTTCCACAAACCACACATGGATCCACCAGTGGTCATTGCATGTGTGTACTTTCCACAAACCACACATGTGGACCCACCAGTGGACATTGCATGTGTGTTATTTCCACAAACCACACATGGATCAACCACTAGAGTCATTGCATGTGTGTTCTTTCCACAAACCACATATGGATCAACCACTAGAGTCATTGCATGTGTGTTCTTATACTAAAACCAACACTAGAGTCATTGCATGTGTGTTCTTTTCACAAACCACACATGGATCAACCACTAGAGTCATTGCATGTTTGTTCTTATACTAAAACCACAAACCAACACTAAAGTCATTGCATGTGTGTTCTTTTCCACAAACCACACATGGATCCACCACTAGAGTCATTGCATGTGTGTTCTTTCCACAAACCACATATGGATCAACCAGAATCATTGCATGTGTGTTCTTTCCACAAACCACACATGTGGACCCACCAGTGGTCATTGCATGTGTGTTATTTCCACAAACCACACATGGATCAACCAGTAGGGTCATTGCATGTGTGTTCTTTCCACAAACCACATATGGATCAACCACTAGAGTCATTGCATGTGTGTTCTTATTATACTAAAACCAACACTAGAGTCATTGCATGTGTGTTCTTTTCACAAACCACACATGGATCAACCACTAGAGTCATTGCATGTGTGTCATTTCCACAAACAAACATGGATCAACCACTAGAGTCATTGAATGTGTGTTCTTTTCCACAAACCACACATGGATCCACCAGTGGTCATTGCATGTGTGTTCTTTCCACAAACCACACATGGATCAACCACTAGTGTCATTGCATGTGTGTTCTTTCCACAAAGCACACATGGATCAACCACTTGAGTCATTGCATGTGTGTTCTTATACTAAAACCACAAACCAGTACTAGAGTCATTGCATGTGTGTTCTTTTCCACAAACCGCACATGGATCCACCAGTGGTCATTGCATGTGTGTTCTTTCCACAAACCACACATGGATCAACCAGAGTCATTGCATGTGTTTTCTTTCCACAAACCACACATGGATCAACCACTAGAGTCATTGCATGTGTATTATTTCCACAAACAAACATGGATCAACCACTAGAGTCATTGCATGTGTGTTCTTATACTAAAACCAACATGGATCCACCGGTGGTCATTGCATGTGTGTTCTTTCCACAAACCACACAAGGATCAACCACTAGAGTCATTGCATGTGTGTTCTTATACTAAAACCACAAACCAGTACTAGAGTCATTGCATGTTTGTTCTTATACTAAAACCACAAACCAGTACTAGAGTCATTGCATGTGTGTTCTTTTCCACAAACCACACATGGATCCACTAGTGGTCATTGCATGTGTGTTCTTTCCACAAACAACATATGGATCAACCAGAGTAATTGCATGTGTGTTCCTTCCACAAACCACACAGGGATCAACCACTAGAGTCATTGCATGTTTGTTCTTATACTAAAACCACAAACCAACACTAGAGTCATTGCATGTGTGTTCTTTTGCACAAACCACACGTGGATCCACCAGTCGTCTTATTGCATGTGTGTTATTTCCACAAACCACCCATGGATCAACCACTAGAGTCATTGCATGTGTGTTCTTTCAACAAACCACATATGGATCAACCACTAGAGTCATTGCATGTGTGTTCTTATTATACTAAAACCAACACTAGAGTCGTTGCATGTGTGTTCTTTTCACAAACCACACATGGATCAACCACTAGAGTCATTGCATGTGTGCTATTTCCACAAACAAACATGGATCAACCACTAGAGTCATTGCATGTGTGTTCTTTTCCACAAACCACACATGGATCCACCAGTGGTCATTGCATGTGTGTTCTTTCCACAAACCACATATGGATCAACCACTAGTCATTGCATGTGTGTTCTTTTCCTCAAACCACACATGGATCCACCAGTGGTCATTGCATGTGTGTTCTTTCCACAAACCACACATGGATCAACCACTAGAGTCATTGCATGTGTGTTCTTTCCACAAACCACACATGGATCAACCACTAGAGTCATTGCATGTGTGTTCTTATACTAAAACCACAAACCAGTACTAGAGTCATTGCATGTGTGTTCTTTTCCACAAACCACACATGGATCCACCAGTGGTCATTGCCTGTGTGTTATTTCCACAAACCACACATGGATCAACCAGAGTCATTGCATGTGTGTTCTTTTCCACAAAAACCACAAACCAGTACTAGAGTCATTGCATGTGTATTCTTACACTAAAACCAACATGGTTCCACCAGTGGTCATTGCATGTGTGTTCTTTCCACAAACCACACATGGATCAACCACTAGAGTCATTGCATGTGTGTTCTTTCCACAAACCACACATGGATCAACCACTAGAGTTATTGCATGTTTGTTCTTATACTAAAACCACAAACCAACACTAGAGTCATTGCATCTGTGTTCTTTTCCACAAACCACACATGGATCCACCAGTGGTCATTGCATGTGTGATCTTTCCACAAACCACACATGGATCCACCAGTGGTCATTGCATGTGTGATCTTTCCACAAACCACACATGTAGGTCATTGCATGTGTGTTATTTCCACAAACCACACATGGATCAACCACTAGAGTCATTGCATGTGTGTTCTTTCCACAAACCACATATGTATCAACCACTAGAGTCATTGCATGTGTGTTCTTATACTAAAACCAACACTAGAGTCATTGGATGTGTGTTCTTTTCACAAACCACACATGGATCTACCACTAGGGTAATTGCATGTTTGTTCTTATACTAAAACCACAAACCAGCACTAGAGTCATTGCATGTGTGTTCTTTTCCACAAACCACACATGGATCCACCACTAGAGTCATTGCATGTGTGTTCTTTCCACAAACCACATATGGATCAACCAGAGTCATTGCATGTGTGTTATTTCCACAAACAACACATGTGGACCCACCAGTGGTCATTGCATGTGTGTTATTTCCACAAACCACACATGTATCAACCACTAGAGTCATTGCATGTGTGTTCTTTCCACAAACCACATATGGATCAACCACTAGAGTCATTGCATGTGTGTTCTTATACTAAAACCAACTATAGAGTCATTGCATGTGTGTTCTTTTCACAAACCACACATGGATCAACCACTAGAGTCATTGCATGTGTGTTATTTCCACAAACAAACATGGATCAACCACTAGAGTCATTGCATGTGTGTTCTTCTACTAAAACCAACATGGATCCACCAGTGGTCATTGCATGTGTGTTCTTTCCACAAACCACACATGGATCAACCACTAGAGTCATTGCATGTGTGTTATTTCCACAAACCATGCATGGATCAACCACGAGAGTCATTGCATGTGTGTTCTTGTACTAAAACCACAAACCAGCACTAGAGTCATTGCATGTGTGTTCTTTTCCACAAACAACACATGGATCCACCACTAGAGTCATTGCATGTGTGTTCTTTCCACAAACCACATATGGATCAACCAGAGTCATTGCATGTGTGTTCTTTCCACAAACCACACATGTGGACCCACCAGTGGTCATTGCATGTGTGTTATTTCCACAAATCACACATGGATCAACCACTAGAGTCATTGCATGTGTGTTCTTTCCACAAACCACATATAGATCAACCACTAGAGTCATTGCACGTGTGTTCTTATTATACTAAAACCAACACTAGAGTCGTTGCATGTGTGTTCTTTTCACAAACCACACATGGATCAACCACTAGAGTCATTGCATGTGTGTTATTTCCACAAACAAACATGGATCAACCACTAGAGTCATTGCATGTGTGTTCTTTTCCACAATCCACACATGGATCCACCAGTGGTCTTTGCATGTGTGTTTTTTCCACAAACCACACATAGATCAACCACTAGAGTCATTGCATGTGTGTTCTTTCCACAAACCACACATGGATCAACCACTAGAGTCATTGCATGTGTGTTCTTTTCCACAAAAATCACAAACAAGTACTAGAGTCATTGCATGTGTGTTCTTACACTAAAACCAACATGGTTCCACCAGCGGTCAATGCATGTGTGTTCTTTCCACAAACCACACATGGATCAACCACTAGAGTCATTGCATGTGTGTTCTTTCCACAAACCACACATGGATCAACCACTAGAGTCATTGCATGTTTGTTCTTATACTAAAACCACAAACCAACACTAGAGTCATTGCATGTGTGTTCTTTTCCACAAACCACACATGGATCCACCAGTGGTCATTGCATGTGTGTTCTTTCCACAAACCACACATGGATCAACCACTAGAGTCATTGCATGTGTGTTCTTTCTACAAACCACATATGGATCAACCACTAGAGTCATTGCATGTGTGTTCTTATACTAAAACCAACACTAGAGTCATTGCATGTGTGTTCTTTTCACAAACCACACATGGATCAACCACTAGAGTCATTGCATGTTTGTTCTTATACTAAAACCACAAACCAGCACTAGAGTCATTGCATGTGTGTTCTTTTCCACAAACCACACATGGATCCACCACTAGAGTCATTGCATGTATGTTCTTTCCACAAACCACATATGGATCAACCAAAGTCATTGCATGTGTGTTCTTTCCACAAACCACACATGTGGACCCACCAGTGGTCATTGCATGTGTGTTATTTCCACAAACCACACATGTATCAACCACTAGAGTCATTGCATGTGTGTTCTTTCCACAAACCACATATGGATCAACCACTAGAGTCATTGCATGTGTGTTCTTATACTAAAACCAACACTAGAGTCATTGCATGTGTGTTCTTTTCACAAACCACACATGGATCAACCACTAGAGTCATTGCATGTGTGTTATTTCCACAAACAAACATTGATCAACCACTAGAGTCATTGCATGTGTGTTCTTATACTAAAACCAAGATGGATCCACCAGTGGTCATTGCATGTGTGTTCTTTCCACAAACCACACATGGATCAACCACTAGAGTCATTGCATGTGTGTTATTTCCACAAACCACACATGGATCAACCACTAGAGTCATTGCATGTGTGTTCTTATACTAAAACCACAAACCAGCACTAGATTCATTGCATGTGTGTTCTTTTCCACAAACAACACATGGATCCTGCACTAGAGTGATTGCATGTGTGTTTTTCCACAAACCACATATGGATCAACCAGAGTCATTGCATGTGTGTTCTTTCCACAAACCACACATGTGGACACACCAGTGGTCATTGCATGTGTGTTATTTCCACAAATCACACATGGATCAACCACTAGATTCATTGCATGTGTGTTCTTTCCACAAACCACATATAGATCAACCACTAGAGTCATTGCATGTGTGTTCTTAAACTAAAACCAACACTAGAGTCATTGCATGTGTGTTCTTTTCACAAACCACACATGGATCAACCACTAGAGTCATTGCATGTTTGTTCTTATACTAAAACCAACACTAAAGTCATTGCATGTGTGTTCTTTTCCACAAACCACACATGGATCCACCACTAGAGTCATTGCATGTGTGTCCTTTCCACAAACCACATATGGATGAACCAGAGTCATTGCATGTGTGTTCTTTCCACAAACCACACATGTGGACCCACCAGTGGTCATTGCATGTGTGTTATTTCCACAAACCACACATGGATCAACTAGTAGGGTCATTGCATGTGTGTTCTTTCCACAAACCACATATGGATCAACCACTAGAGTCATTGCATGTGTGTTCTTATTATACTAAAACCAAAACGAGAGTCATTGCATGTGCATTCTTTTCACAAACCACACATGGATCAACCAGTAGAGTCATTGCATGTGTGTTATTTCCACAAACAAACATGGATCAACCACTAGAGTCATTGCATGTGTGTTCTTATACTAAACCAACATGGATCCACCAGTGGTCATTGCATGTGTGTTCTTTCCACAAACCACACATGGATCAACCACTAGAGTCATTGAATGTGTGTTCTTTTCCACAAACCACACATGGATCCACCAGTGGTCATTGCATGTGTGTTCTTTCCGCAAACCACACATGGATCAACCACTAGTGTCATTGCATGTGTGTTCTTTCCACAAACCACACATGGATCAACCACTAGAGTCATTGCATGTGTGTTCTTATACTAAAACCACAAACCAGTACTAGAGTCATTGCATGTGTGTTCTTTTCCACAAACCGCACATGGATCCACCAGTGGTCATTGCATGTGTGTTCTTTCCACAAACCACACATGGATCAACCAGAGTCATTGCATGTGTTTTCTTTCCACAAACCACACATGGATCAACCACTAGAGTCATTGCATGTGTGTTATTTCCACAAACAAACATGGATCAACCACTAGAGTCATTGCATGTGTGTTCTTATACTAAAACCAACATGGATCCACCGATGGTCATTGCGTGTGTGTTCTTTCCACAAACCACACATTGATCAACCACTAAAGTCATTGCATGTGTGTTATTTCCACAAACCACACAAGGATCAACCACTAGAGTCATTGCATGTGTGTTCTTATACTAAAACCACAAACCAGTACTAGAGTCATTGCATGTTTGTTCTTATACTAAAACCACAAACCAGTACTAGAGTCATTGCATGTGTGTTCTTTTCCACAAACCACACATGGATCCACTAGTGGTCATTGCATGTGTGTTCTTTCCACAAACAACATATGGATCAACCAGAGTCATTGCATGTGTGTTCTTTCCACAAACCACACAGGGATCAACCACTAGAGTCATTGCATGTTTGTTCTTATACTAAAACCACAAACCAACACTAGAGTCATTGCATGTGTGTTCTTTTCCACAAACCACACGTGGATCCACCAGTCGTCTTATTGCATGTGTGTTATTTCCACAAACCACCCATGGATCAACCACTAGAGTCATTGCATGTGTGTTCTTTCCACAAACCACATATGGATCAACCACTAGAGTCATTGCATGTGTGTTCTTATTATACTAAAACCAACACTAGAGTCGTTGCATGTGTGTTCTTTTCACAAACCACACATGGATCAACCACTAGAGTCATTGCATGTGTGCTATTTCCACAAACAAACATGGATCAACCACTAGAGTCATTGCATGTGTGTTCTTTTCCACAAACCACACATGAATCCACCAGTGGTCATTGCATGTGTGTTCTTTCCACAAACCACACATGGATCAACCACTAGTGTCATTGCATGTGTGTTCTTTCCACAAACCACACATGGATCAACCACTAGAGTCATTGCATGTGTGTTCTTGTACTAAAACCACAAACCAGTACTAGAGTCATTGCATGTGTGTTCTTTTCCACAAACCGCACATGGATCCACCAGTGGTCATTGCATGTGTGTTCTTTCCACAAACCACACATGGATCAACCAGAGTCATTGCATGTGTTTTCTTTCCACAAACCACACATGGATCAACCACTAGAGTCATTGCATGTGTGTTATTTCCACAAACAAACATGGATCAACCACTAGAGTCATTGCATGTGTGTTCTTATACTAAAACCAACATGGATCCACCGATGGTCATTGCGTGTGTGTTCTTTCCACAAACCACACATTGATCAACCACTAAAGTCATTGCATGTGTGTTATTTCCACAAACCACACAAGGATCAACCACTAGAGTCATTGCATGTGTGTTCTTATACTAAAACCACAAACCAGTACTAGAGTCATTGCATGTTTGTTCTTATACTAAAACCACAAACCAGTACTAGAGTCATTGCATGTGTGTTCTTTTCCACAAACCACACATGGATCCACTAGTGGTCATTGCATGTGTGTTCTTTCCACAAACAACATATGGATCAACTAGAGTCATTGCATGTGTGTTCTTTCCACAAACCACACATGGATCAACCACTAGAGTCATTGCATGTTTGTTCTTATACTAAAACCACAAACCAACACTAGAGTCATTGCATGTGTGTTCTTTTCCACAAACCACACGTGGATCTACCAGTCGTCTTATTGCATGTGTGTTATTTCCACAAACCACCCATGGATCAACCACTAGAGTCATTGCATGTGTGTTCTTTCCACAAACCACATATGGATCAACCACTAGAGTCATTGCATGTGTGTTCTTATTATACTAAAACCAACACTAGAGTCGTTGCATGTGTGTTCTTTTCACAAACCACACATGGATCAACCACTAGAGTCATTGCATGTGTGCTATTTCCACAAACAAACATGGATCAACCACTAGAGTCATTGCATGTGTGTTCTTTTCCACAAACCACACATGAATCCACCAATGGTCATTGCATGTGTGTTCTTTCCACAAACCACACATGGATCAACCACTAGAGTCATTGCATGTGTGTTCTTTCCACAAACCACACATGGATCAACCACTAGAGTCATTGCATGTGTGTTCTTATACTAAAACCACAAACCAGTACTAGAGTCATTGCATGTGTGTTCTTTTCCACAAACCACACATGGATCCACCAGTGGTTATTACATGTGTGTTCTTTCCACAAACCACACATGGATCAACCAGAGTCATTGCATGTGTGTTCTTTCCAAAAACCACACATGGATCAACCACTAGAGTCATTGCATGTGTGTTCTTTTCCACAAAAACCACAAACCAGTACTAGAGTCATTGCATGTGTATTCTTACACTAAAACCAGCATGGTTCCACCAGTGGTCATTGCATGTGTGTTCTTTCCACAAACCACACATGGATCAACCACTAGAGTCATTGCATGTGTGTTCTTTCCACAAACCACACATGGATCAACCACTAGAGTCATTGCATGTTTGTTCTTATACAAAAACCACAAACCAACACTAGAGTCATTGCATGTGTGTTCTTTTACACAAACCACACATGGAGCCACCAGTGGTCATTGCATGTGTGCTCTTTCCACGAACCACACATGTAGGTCATTGCATGTGTGTTATTTCCACAAACCACACATGGATCAACCACTAGAGTCATTGCATGTGTGTTCTTTCCACAAACCACATATGGATCAACCACTAGAGTCATTGCATGTGTGTTCTTATACTAAAACCAACACTAGAGTCATTGGATGTGTGTTCTTTTCACAAACCACACATGGATCTACCACTAGGGTCATTGCATGTTTGTTCTTATACTAAAACCACAAACCAGCACTAGAGTCATTGCATGTGTGTTCTTTTCCACAAACCACACATGGATCCACCACTAGAGTCATTGCATGTATGTTCTTTCCACAAACCACATATGGATCAACCTGAGTCATTGCATGTGTGTTCTTTCCACAAACCACACATGTGGACCCACCAGTGGTCATTGGATGTGTGTTATTTCCACAAACCACACATGTATCAACCACTAGAGTCATTGCATGTGTGTTCTTTCCACAAACCACATATGGATCAACCACTAGAGTCATTGCATGTGTGTTCTTATACTAAAACCAACACTAGAGTCATTGAATGTGTGTTCTTTTCACAAACCACACATGGATCAACCACTAGAGTCATTGCATGTGTGTTATTTCCACAAAGAAACATGGATCAACCAGTAGAGTCATTGCATGTGTGTTCTTATATTAAAACCAACATGGATCCACCAGTGGTCATTGCATGTGTGTTCTTTCCACAAACCACACATGGATCAACCACTAGAGTCATTGCATGTGTGTTATTTCCATAAACCACACATGGATCAACCACGAGAGTCATTGCATGTGTGTTCTTATACTAAAACCACAAACCAGCACTAGAGTCATTGCATGTGTGTTCTTTTCCACAAACAACACATGGATCCACCACTAGAGTCATTGCATGTGTGTTCTTTCCACAAACCACATATGGATCAACCAGAGTCATTGCATGTGTGTTCTTTCCACAAACCACACATGTGGACCCACCAGTGGTCATTGCATGTGTGTTATTTCCACAAATCACACATGGATCAACCACTAGAGTCATTGCATGTGTGTTCTTTCCACAAACCACATATAGATCAACCACTAGAGTCATTGCATGTGTGTTCTTATTATACTAAAACCAACACTAGAGTCGTTGCATGTGTGTTCTTTTCACAAACCACACATGGATCAACCACTATAGTCATTGCATGTGTGTTATTTCCACAAACAAACATGGATCAACCACTAAAGTCGTTGCATGTGTGTTCTTTTCCACAAACCACACATGGATCTACAAGTGGTCATTGCATGTGTGTTTTTTCCACAAACCACACATGGATCAACCACTAGAGTCATTGCATGTGTATTCTTTCCACAAACCACACATGGATCAACCACTAGAGTCATTGCATGTGTGTTCTTTTCCACAAAAATCACAAACCAGTACTAGAGTCATTGCATGTGTGTTCTTACACTAAAACCAACATGGTTCCACCAGTGGTCATTGCATGTGTATTCTTTCCACAAACCACACATGGATCAACCACTAGAGTCATTGCATGTGTCTTCTTTCCACAAACCACACATGGATCCACCAGTGGTCATTGCATGTGTGTTCTTTCCACAAACCACATATGGATCAACCAGAGTCATTGCATGTGTGTTCTTTCCACAAACCACACATGTGGACCCACCAGTGGTCATTGCATGTGTGGTATTTCCACAAATCACACATGGATCAACCACTAGAGTCATTGCATGTGTGTTCTTTCCACAAACCACATATAGATCAACCACTAGAATCATTGCATGTGTGTTCTTATTATACTAAAGCCAACACTAGAGTCGTTGCATGTGTGTTCTTTTCACAAACCACACATGGATCAACCACTAGAGTCATTGCATGTGTGTTCTTACACTAAAACCAACATGGTTCCACCAGTGGTCATTGCATGTGTGTTCTTTCCACAAACCACACATGGATCAACCACTAGAGTCATTGCATGTGTGTTCTTTCCACAAACCACACATGGATCAACCACTAGAGTCATTGCATGTTTGTTCTTATACTAAAACCACAAACCAACACTAGAGTCATTGCATGTGTGTTCTTTTCCACAAACAACACATGGATCCACCACTAGAGTCATTGCATGTGTGTTCTTTCCACAAACCACACATGTGGACCCACCAGTGGTCATTGCATGTGTGTTATTTCCACAAACCACACATGGATCAACCACTAGAGTCATTGCATGTGTGTTCTTTCCACAAACCACATATGGATCAACCACTAGAGTCATTGCATGTGTGTTCTTATACTAAAACCAACACTAGAGTCATTGCATGTGTGTTCTTTTCACAAACCACACATGGATCAACCACTAGAGTCATTGCATGTTTGTTCTTATACTAAAACCACAAACCAGCACTAGAGTCATTGCATGTGTGTTCTTTTCCACAAACCACACACGGATCCACCACTAGATTCATTGCATGTGTGTTCTTTCCACAAACCACATATGGATCAACCAGAGTCATTGCATGTGTGTTCTTTCCACAAACTACACATGTGGACCCACCAGTGGTCATTGCATGTGTGTTATTTCCACAAACCACACATGTATCAACCACTAGAGTCATTGCATGTGTGTTATTTCCACAAACCACATATGGATCAACCACTAGAGTCATTTCATGTGTGTTCTTATACTAAAACCAACACTAGAGTCATTGCATGTGTGTTCTTTTCACAAACCACATATGGATCAACCACTAGAGTCATTGCATGTGTGTTATTTCCACGAACAAACATGGATCAACCACTAGAGTCATTGCATGTGTGTTCTTATACTAAAACCAACATGGATCCACCAGTGGTCATTGCATGTGTGTTCTTTCCACAAACCACACATGGATCAACCACTAGAGTCATTGCATGTGTGTTATTTCCACAAACCACACATGGATCAACCACTAGAGTCATTGCATGTGTGTTCTTATACTAAAACCACAAACCAGCACTAGAGTCATTGCATGTGTGTTCTTTTCCACAAACAACACATGGATCCACCACTAGAGTCATTGCATGTGTGTTCTTTCCACAAACCACATATGGATCAACCAGAGTCATTGCATGTGTGTTCTTTCCACAAACCACACATGTGGACCCACCAGTGGTCATTGCATGTGTGTTATTTCCACAAATCACACATGGATCGACCACTAGAGTCATTGCATGTGTGTTCTTTCCACAAAGCACATATAGATCAACCACTAGAGTCATTGCATGTGTGTTCTTAAACTAAAACCAACACTAGAGTCATTGCATGTGTGTTCTTTTCACAAACCACACATGGATCAACCACTAGAGCCATTGCATGTGTGTTATTTCCACAAAAAAACATGGATCAACCACTAGAGTCATTGCATGTGTGTTCTTATACTAAAACCAACATGGATCCACCAGTGGTCATTGCATGTGTGTTCTTTCCACAAACCACACATGGATCAACCACTAGGGTCATTGCATGTGTGTTCTTTTCACAAACCACACATGGATCAACCACTAGAGTCATTGCATGTGTGTTATTGCCACAAAGAAACATGGATCAACCACTAGAGTCATTGCATGTGTGTTCTTATATTAAAAACAACATGGATCCACCAGTGGTCATTGCATGTGTGTTCTTTCCACAAACCACACATGGATCAACCACTAGAGTCATTGCATGTGTGTTATTTCCACAAACCACACATGGATCAACCACGAGAGTCATTGCATGTGTGTTCTTATACTAAAACCACAAACCAGCACTAGAGTCATTGCATGTGTGTTCTTTTCCACAAACAACACATGGATCCACCATTAGAGTCATTGCATGTGTGTTCTTTCCACAAACCACATATGGATCAACCAGAGTCAATGCATGTGTGTTCTTTCCACAAACCACACATGTGGACCCACCAGTGGTCATTGCATGTGTGTTATTTCCACAAATCACACATGGATCAACCACTAGAGTCATTGCATGTGTGTTCTTTCCACAAACCACATATAGATCAACCACTAGAGTCATTGCATGTGTGTTCTTATTATACTAAAACCAACACTAGAGTCGTTGCATGTGTGTTCTTTTCACAAACCACACATGGATCAACCACTAGAGTCATTGCATGTGTGTTATTTCCACAAACAAACATGGATCAACCACTAAAGTCGTTGCATGTGTGTTCTTTTCCACAAACCACACATGGATCTACCAGTGGTCATTGCATGTGTGTTTTTTCCACAAACCACACATGGATCAACCACTAGAGTCATTGCATGTGTGTTCTTTCCACAAACCACACATGGATCAACCACTAGAGTCATTGCATGTGTGTTCTTTTCCACAAAAATCACAAACCAGTACTAGAGTCATTGCATGTGTGTTCTTACACTAAAACCAACATGGTTCCACCAGTGGTCATTGCATGTGTATTCTTTCCACAAACCACACATGGATCAACCACTAGAGTCATTGCATGTGTGTTCTTTCCACAAACCACACATGGATCCACCAGTGGTCATTGCATGTGTGTTCTTTCCACAAACAACACATGTGGACCCACCAGTGGTCATTGCATGTGTGGTATTTCCACAAATCACACATGGATCAACCACTAGAGTCATTGCATGTGTGTTCTTTCCACAAACCACATATAGATCAACCACTAGAATCATTGCATGTGTGTTCTTATTATACTAAAGCCAACACTAGAGTCGTTGCATGTGTGTTCTTTTCACAAACCACACATGGATCAACCACTAGAGTCATTGCATGTGTGTTCTTACACTAAAACCAACATGGTTCCACCAGTGGTCATTGCATGTGTGTTCTTTCCACAAACCACACATGGATCAACCACTAGAGTCATTGCATGTGTGTTCTTTCCACAAACAACACATGGATCAACCACTAGAGTCATTGCATGTTTGTTCTTATACTAAAACCATAAACCAACACTAGAGTCATTGCATGTGTGTTCTTTTCCACAAACCACACATGGATCCAACAGTGGTCATTGCATGTGTGTTCTTTCCACAAACCACACATGTGGACCCACCAGTGGTCATTGCATGTGTGTTATTTCCACAAACCACACATGGATCAACCACTAGAGTCATTGCATGTGTGTTCTTTCCACAAACCACATATGGATCAACCACTAGAGTCATTGCATGTGTGTTCTTATACTAAAACCAACACTAGAGTCATTGCATGTGTGTTCTTTTCACAAACCACACATGGATCAACCACTAGACTCATTGCATGTTTGTTCTTATACTAAAACCACAAACCAGCACTAGAGTCATTGCATGTGTGTTCTTTTCCACAAACCACACATGGATCCACCACTAGATTCATTGCATGTGTGTTCTTTCCACAAACCACATATGGATCAACCAGAGTCATTGCATGTGTGTTCTTTCCACAAACTACACATGTGGACCCACCAGTGGTCATTGCATGTGTGTTATTTCCACAATCCACACATGTATCAACCACTAGAGTCATTGCATGTGTGTTCTTTCCACAAACCACATATGGATCAACCACTAGAGTCATTGCATGTGTGTTCTTATACTAAAACCAACACTAGAGTCATTGCATGTGTGTTCTTTTCACAAACCACATATGGATCAACCACTAGAGTCATTGCATGTGTGTTATTTCCACGAACAAACATGGATCAACCACTAGAGTCATTGCATGTGTGTTCTTATACTAAAACCAACATGGATCCACCAGTGGTCATTGCATGTGTGTTCTTTCCACAAACCACACATGGATCAACCACTAGAGTCATTGCATGTGTGTTATTTCCACAAACCACACATGGATCAACCACTAGAGTCATTGCATGTGTGTTCTTATACTAAAACCACAAACCAGCACTAGAGTCATTGCATGTGTGTTCTTTTCCACAAACAACACATGGATCCACCACTAGAGTCATTGCATGTGTGTTATTTCCACAAACCACATATGGATCAACCAGAGTCATTGCATGTGTGTTCTTTCTACAAACCACACATGTGGACCCACCAGTGGTCATTGCATGTGTGTTATTTCCACAAATCACACATGGATCGACCACTAGAGTCATTGCATGTGTGTTCTTTCCACAAAGCACATATAGATCAACCACTAGAGTCATTGCATGTGTGTTCTTAAACTAAAACCAACACTAGAGTCATTGCATGTGTGTTCTTTTCACAAACCACACATGGATCAACCACTAGAGCCATTGCATGTGTGTTATTTCCACAAAAAAACATGGATCAACCACTAGAGTCATTGCATGTGTGTTCTTATACTAAAACCAACATGGATCCACCAGGGGTCATTGCATGTGTGTTCTTTCCACAAACCACACATGGATCAACCACTAGAGTCATTGCATGTGTGTTCTTTTCCACAAACCACACATGGATCCACCAGTGGTCATTGCATGTGTGTTCTTTCCACAAACCACATATGGATCAACCAGAGTCATTGCATGTGTGTTCTTTCCACAAACCACACATGGATCAACCACTAGAGTCATTGCATGCTTGTTCTTATACTAAAACGACAAACCAGCACTAGAGTCATTGCATGTGTGTTCTTTTCCACAAACCACACATGGATCCACCAGTGTTCATTGCATGTGTGTTCTTTCCACAAACCACACATGGATCAACCACTAGAGTCATTGCATGTTTGTTCTTATACTAAAACCACAAACCAGCACAAGAGTCAATGCATGTGTGTTCTTTTCCACAAACCACATATGGATCAACCAGAGTCATTGCATGTGTGTTCTTTCCACAAACCACACATGTGGACCCACCAGTGGTCATTGCATGTGTGTTATTCCCACAAACCACACATGGATCAACCACTAGAGTCATTGCGTGTGTGTTCTTTCCACAAACCACATATGGATCAACCACTAGAGTCATTGCATGTGTGTTCTTATACTAAAACTAGCAATAGAGTCATTGCATGTGTGTTCTTTTCACAAACCACACATGGATCAACCACTAGAGTCCTTGCATGTGTGTTATTTGCACAAACAAACATGGATCAACCACTAGAGTCATTGCATGTGTGTTCTTATACTAAAACCAACATGGATCCACCAGTGGTCATTGCATGTGTGTTTTTTCCACAAACCACACATGGATCAACCACTAGAGTCATTACATGTGTTTTATTTCCACAAACCACACATGGATCAACCACTAGAGTCATTGCATGTGTTTTCTTAAACTAAAACCAACACTAGAGTCATTGCATGTGTGTTCTTTTCACAAACCACACATGGATCAACCACTAGAGTCATTGCATGTGTGTTATTTGCACAAACAAACATGGATCAACCACTAGAGTCATTGCATGTGTGTTCTTATACTAAAACCAACATGGATCCACCAGTGGTCATTGCATGTGTGTTTTTTCCACAAACCACACATGGATCAACCACTAGAGTCATTGCATGTGCGTTATTTCCACAAACCACACATGGATCAACCACTAGAGTCATTGCATGTGTGTTCTTTCCACAAACCACACATGGATCAACCACCAGAGTCATTGCATGTTTGTTCTTATACTAAAACCACAAACCAATACTAGAGTCATTGCATGTGTGTTCTTTTCCACAAACCACACGTGGATCCACCAGTCGTCTTATTGCATGTGTGTTATTTCCACAAACCACACATGGATCAACCACTAGAGTCATTGCATGTGTGTTTTTTCCACAAACCACACATGGATCAACCACTAGAGTCATTGCATGTGTGTTCTTATTATACTAAAACCAACACTAGAGTCATTGCATGTGTGATCTTTTCACAAACCACACATGGATCAACCACTAGAGTCATTGCATGTGTGTTATTTCCACAAACAAACATGGATCAACCACTAGAGTCATTGCATGTGTGTTCTTTTCCACAAACCACACATGGATCCACCAATGGTCATTGCATGTGTGTTCTTTCCACAAACCACACATGTGGACCCACCAGTGGTCATTGCATGTGTGGTATTTCCACAAACCACACATGGATCAACCACTAAGGTCATTGCATGTGTGTTCTTTCACAAACCACATATGGATCAACCACTCGAGTCATTGCATGTGTGTTCCTATACTAAAACCAACACTAGAGTCATTGCATGTGTGTTCTTTTCACAAACCACACATGGATCAACCACTGGAGTCATTGCATGTTTGTTCTTATACTAAAACCACAAACCAGCACTAGAGTCATTGCATGTGTGTTCTTTTCCACAAACCACACATGGATCCACCACTATAGTCATTGCATGTGTGTTCTTTCCACAAACCACATATGGATCAACTAGAGTCATTGCATGTGTGTTCTTTCCACAAACCACACATGTGGACCCACCAGTGGTCATTGCATGTGTGTTATTTCCACAAACCACACATGTATCAACCACTAGAGTCATTGCATGTGTGTTCTTTCCACAAACCACATATGGATCAACCACTAGAGTCATTGCATGTGTGTTCTTATACTAAAACCAACATGGATCCACCAGTGGTCATTGCATGTGTGTTTTTTCCACAAACCACACATGGATCAACCACTAGAGTCATTACATGTGTCTTATTTCCACAAACCACACATGGATCAACCACTAGAGTCATTGCATGTGTTTTCTTAAACTAAAACCAACACTAGAGTCATTGCATGTGTGTTCTTTTCACAAACCACACATGGATCAACCACTAGAGTCATTGCATGTGTGTTATTTGCACAAACAAACATGGATCAACCACTAGAGTCATTGCATGTGTGTTCTTATACTAAAACCAACATGGATCCACCAGTGGTCATTGCATGTGTGTTTTTTCCACAAACCACACATGGATCAACCACTAGAGTCATTGCATGTGCGTTATTTCCACAAATCACACATGGATCAACCACTAGAGTCATTGCATGTGTGTTCTTTCCACAAACCACACATGGAGCAACCACTAGAGTCATTGCATGTTTGTTCTTATACTAAAACCACAAACCAATACCAGAGTCATTGCATGTGTGTTCTTTTCCACAAACCACACGTGGATCCACCAGTCGTCTTATTGCATGTGTGTTATTTCCACAAACCACACATGGATCAACCACTAGAGTCATTGCATGTGTGTTTTTTCCACAAACCACACATGGATCAACCACTAGAGTCATTGCATGTGTGTTCTTATTATACTAAAACCAACACTAGAGTCATTGCATGTGTGTTCTTTTCACAAACCACACATGGATCAACCACTAGAGTCATTGCATGTGTGTTATTTCCACAAACAAACATGGATCAACCATTAGAGTCATTGCATGTGTGTTCTTTTCCACAAAACACACATGGATCCACCAATGGTCATTGCATGTGTGTTTTTTCCACAAACCACACATGTGGACCCACCAGTGCTCATTGCATGTGTGGTATTTCCACAAACCACACATGGATCAACCACTAAGGTCATTGCATGTGTGTTCTTTCACAAAACACATATGGATCAACCACTCGAGTCATTGCATGTGTGTTCCTATACTAAAACCAACACTAGAGTCATTGCATGTGTGTTCTTTTCACAAACCACACATGGATCAACCACTGGAGTCATTGCATGTTTGTTCTAATACTAAAACCACAAACCAGCACTAGAGTCATTGCATGTGTGTTCTTTTCCACAAACCACACATGGATCCACCACTATAGTCATTGCATGTGTGTTCTTTCCACAAACCACATATGGATCAACTAGAGTCATTGCATGTGTGTTCTTTCCACAAACCACACATGTGGACCCACCAGTGGTCATTGCATGTGTGTTATTTCCACAAACCACACATGGATCAACCACTAGTGTCATTGCATGTGTGTTCTTTCCACAAACCACATATAGATCAACCACTAGAGTCATTGCATGTGTGTTCTTATACTAAAACCAATACTAGAGTCATTGCATGTGTGTTCTTTTCACAAACCAGACATGGCTCAACCACTAGATTCATTGCATGGGTGTTATTTCCACAAAGAAACATGGATCAACCACTAGAGTCATTGCATGTGTGTTCTTATACTAAAACCAACATGGATCCACCATTGGTCATTGCATGTGTGTTCTTTCCACAAACCACACATGGATCAACCACTAGAGTCATTGCATGTGTGTTCTGATACTAAAACCACAAACCAGCACTAGAGTCATTGCATGTGTGTTCTTTTCCACAAACAACACATGGATCCACCACTAGAGTCATTGCATGTGTGTTCTTTCCACAAACCACATATGGATCAACCAGAGTCATTGCATGTGTGTTCTTTCGACAAACCACACATGTGGACCCACCAGTGGTCATTGCATGTGTGTTATTTCCACAAATCACACATGGATCAACCACTAGAGTCATTGCATGTGTGTTCTTTCCACAAACCACATATAGATCAACCACTAGAGTCATTGCATGTGTGTTCTTAAACTAAAACCAACACTAGAGTCATTGCATGTGTGTTCTTTTCACAAAACACACATGGATCCACCAGTGGTCATTGCATGTGTGTTCTTTCCACGAACCACATATGGATAAACCAGAGTCATTGCATGTGTGTTCTTTCCACAAACCACACATGGATCAACCACTAGAGTCATTGCATGCTTGTTCTTATGCTAAAACGACAAACCAGCACTAGAGTCATTGCATGTGTGTTCCTTTCCACAAACCACACATGGATCCACCAGTGGTCATTGCATGTGTGTTCTTTCCACAAACCACACATGGATCAACCACTAGAGTCATTGCATGTGTGTTATTTCCACAAACCACACATGGATCAACCACTAGAGTCATTGCATGTGTGTTATTTCCACAAACCACACATGGATCAACCACTAGAGTCATTGCATGTTTGTTCTTATACTAAAACCACAAACCAGCACTAGAGTCATTGCATGTGTGTTCTTTTCCACATACCACACATGGATCCACCACTAGATTCATTGCATGTGTGTTCTTTCCACAAACCACATATGGATCAACCAGAGTCATTGCATGTGTGTTCTTTCCACAAACCACACATGTGGACCCACCAGTGGTCATTGCATGTGTGTTATTTCCACAAACCACACATGTATCAACCACTAGAGTCATTGCATGTGTGTTATTTCCACAAACCACACATGGATCAACCACTAGAGTCATTGCATGTGTGTTCTTATACTAAAACCACAAACCAGCACAAGAGTCAATGCATATGTGTTCTTTTCCACAAACCACATATGGATCAACCAGAGTCATTGCATGTGTGTTCTTTCCACAAACCACACATGTGGACCCACCAGTGGTCATTGCATGTGTGTTATTCCCACAAACCACACATGGATCAACCACTAGAGTCATTGCGTGTGTGTTCTTTCCACAAACCACATATGGATCAACCACTAGAGTCATTGCATGTGTGTTCTTATACTAAAACCAACACTAGAGTCATTGCATGTGTGTTCTTTTCACAAACCACACATGGATCAACCACTAGAGTCATTGCATGTGTGTTATTTGCACAAACAAACATGGATCAACCACTAGAGTCATTGCATGTGTGTTCTTATACTAAAACCAACATGGATCCACCAGGGGTCATTGCATGTGTGTTTTTTCCACAAACCACACATGGATCAACCACTAGAGTCATTACATGTGTGTTATTTCCACAAACCACACATGGATCAACGACTAGAGTCATTGCATGTGTTTTCTTAAACTAAAACCAACACTAGAGTCATTGCATGTGTGTTCTTTTCACAAACCACACATGGATCAACCACTAGAGTCATTGCATGTGTGTTATTTGCACAAACAAACATGGATCAACCACTAGAGTCATTGCATGTTTGTTCTTATACTAAAACCAACATGGATCCACCAGTGGTCATTGCATGTGTGTTTTTTCCACAAACCACACATGGATCAACCACTAGAGTCATTGCATGTGCGTTATTTCCACAAACCACACATGGATCAACCACTAGAGTCATTGCATGTGTGTTCTTTCCACAAACCACACATGGATCAACCACTACAGTCATTGCATGTTTGTTCTTATACTAAAACCACAAACCAATACTAGAGTCATTGCATGTGTGTTCTTTTCCACAAACCACACGTGGATCCACCAGTCGTCTTATTGCATGTGTGTTATTTCCACAAACCACACATGGATCAACCACTAGAGTCATTGCATGTGTGTTCTTTCCACAAACCACACATGGATCAACCACTAGAGTCATTGCATGTGTGTTCTTATTATACTAAAACCAACACTAGAGTCATTGCATGTGTGTTCTTTTCACAAACCACACATGGATCAACCACTAGAGTCATTGCATGTGTGTTATTTCCACAAACAAACATGGATCAACCACTAGAGTCATTGCATGTTTGTTCTTTTCCACAAACCACACATGGATCCACCAGTGGTCATTGCATGTGTGTTCTTTCCACAAACCACACATGTGGACCCACCAGTGGTCATTGCATGTGTGGTATTTCCACAAACCACACATGGATCAACCACTAAGGTCATTGCATGTGTGTTCTTTCACAAACCACATATGGATCAACCACTCGAGTCATTGCATGTGTGTTCCAATACTAAAACCAACACTAGAGTCATTGCATGTGTGTTCTTTTCACAAACCACACATGGATCAACCACTAGAGTCATGGCATGTTTGTTCTTATACTAAAACCAAAAACCAGCACTAGAGTCATTGCATGTGTGTTCTTTTCCACAAACCACACATGGATCCACCACTATAGTCATTGCATGTGTGTTCTTTCCACAAACCACATATGGATCAACTAGAGTCATTGCATGTGTGTTCTTTCCACAAACCACACATGTGGACCCACCAGTGGTCATTGCATGTGTGTTATTTCCACAAACCACACATGGATCAACCACTAGAGTCATTGCATTTGTGTTCTTTCCTCAAACCACATATAGATCAACCACTAGAGTCATTGCATGTGTGTTCTTACACTAAAACCAATACTAGAGTCATTGCATGTGTGTTCTTTTCACAAACCACACATGGCTCAACCACTAGATTCATTGCATGGGTGTTATTTCCACAAAGAAACATGGATCAACCACTAGAGTCATTGCATGTGTGTTCTTATACTAAAACCAACATGGATCCACCAGTGGTCATTGCATGTGTGTTCTTTCCACAAACCACACATGGATCAACCACTAGAGTCATTGCATGTGTGTTATTTCCACAAACCACACATGGATCAACCACTAGAGTCATTGCATGTGTGTTCTTATACTAAAACCACAAACCAGCACTAGAGTCATTGCATGTGTGTTCTTTTCCACAAACAACACATGGATCCACCACTAGAGTCATTGCATATGTGTTCTTTCCACAAACCACATATGGATCAACCAGAGTCATTGCATGTGTGTTCTTTCGACAAACCACACATGTGGACCCACCAGTGGTCATTGCATGTGTGTTATTTCCACAAATCACACATGGATCAACCACTAGAGTCATTGCATGTGTGTTCTTTCCACAAACCACATATATATCAACCACTAGAGTCATTGCATGTGTGTTCTTAAACTAAAACCAACACTAGAGTCATTGCATGTGTGTTCTTTTCACAAACCACACATGGATCCACCAGTGGTCATTGCATGTGTGTTCTTTCCACAAACCACATATGGATCAACCAGAGTCATTGCATGTGTGTTCTTTCCACAAACCACACATGGATCAACCACTAGAGTCATTGCATGCTTGTTCTTATACTAAAACGACAAACCAACACTAGAGTCATTGCATGTGTGTTCTTTTCCACAAACCACACATGGATCCACCAGTGGTCATTGCATGTGTGTTCTTTCCACAAACCACACATGGATCAACCACTAGAGTCATTGAATGTTTGTTCTTATACTAAAACCACAAACCAGCACAAGAGTCATTGCATGTGTGTTCTTTCCACAAACCACATATGGATCAACCACTAGAGTCACTTCATGTGTGTTCTTATACTAAAACCAACACTAGAGTCATTGCATGTGTGTTCTTTTCACAAACCACACATGGATCAACCACTAGAGTCATTGCATGTGTGTTATTTCCACAAACAAACATGGATCAACAACTAGAGTCATTGCATGTGTGTTCTTATACTAAAACCAACATGGATCCACTAGTGGTCATTGCATGTGTGTTCTTATACTAAAACCACCAACCAGCACTAGAGTCATTGCATGTGTGTTCTTTTCCACAAACAACACATGGATCCACCACTAGTCATTGCATGTGTGTTCTTTCCACAAACCACATATGGATCAACCAGAGCCATTGCATGTGTGTTCTTTCCACAAACCACACATGTGGACCCACCAGTGGTCATTGCATGTGTGTTATTTCCACAAATCACACATGGATCAACCACTAGAGTCATTGCATGTGTGTTCTTTCCACAAACCACATATAGATCAACCACTAGAGTCATTGCATGTGTGTTCTTAAACTAAAACCAACACTAGAGTCATTGCATGTGTGTTCTTTTCACAAACCACACATGGATCAACCACTAGAGTCATTGGTTATTTCCACAAACAAACATGGATCAACCACTAGAGTCATTGCATATGTGTTCTTATACTAAAACCAACATGGATCCACCAGTGGTCATTGCATGTGTGTTCTTTCCACAAACCACACATGGATCAACCACTAGAGTCATTGCATGTGTGTTCTTTTCCACAAACCACACATGGATCCACCAGTGGTCATTGCATGTGTGTTCTTTCCACAAAGAACATATGGATCAACCAGAGTCATTGCATGTGTTTTCTTTCCACAAACCACACATGGATCAACCACTAGAGTCATTACATGCTTGTTCTTATACTAAAACGACAAACTAGCACTAGAGTCATTGCATCTGTGTTCTTTTCCACAAACCACACATGGATCCACCAGTGGTCATTGCATGTGTGTTCTTTCCACAAACCACACATGGATCAACCACTAGAGTCATTGCATGTTTGTTCTTATACTAAAACCACAAACCAGCACTACATTCAATGCATGTGTGTTCTTTTCCACAAACCACATATGGATCAACCAGAGTCATTGCATGTGTGTTCTTTCCACAAACCACACATGTGGACCCACCAGTGGTCATTGCATGTGTGTTATTCCCACAAACCACACATGGATCAACCACTAGACTCATTGCATGTGTGTTCTTTCCACAAACCACATATGGATCAACCAATAGAGTCATTGCATGTGTGTTCTTATACTAAAACCAACACTAGAGTCATTGCATGTGTGTTCTTTTCACAAACCACACATGGATCAACCACTAGAGTCATTGCATGTGTGTTATTTGCACAAACAAACATGGATCAACCACTAGAGTCATTGCATGTGTGTTCTTATACTAAAACCAACATGGATCCACCAGTGGTCATTGCATGTGTGTTTTTTCCACAAACCACACATGGATCAACCACTAGAGTCATTGCATGTGTGTTATTTCCACAAACCACACATGGATCAACCACTAGAGTCATTGCATGTGTTTTCTTAAACTAAAACCAACACTAGAGTCATTGCATGTGTGTTCTTTTCACAAACCACACATGGATCAACCACTAGAGTCATTGCATGTGTGTTATTTGCACAAACAAACATGGATCAACCACTAGAGTCATTGCATGTGTGTTCTTATCCTAAAACCAACATGGATCCACCAGTGGTCATTGCATGTGTGTTCTTTCCACAAACCACACATGGGTCAACCACTAGAGTCATTGCATGTGTGTTATTTCCACAAACCACACATGGATCAACCACTAGAGTCATTGCATGTGTGTTCTTTCCACAAACCACACATGGATCAACCACTAGAGTCATTGCATGTTTGTTCTTATACTAAAACCACAAACCAATACTAGAGTCATTGCATGTGTGTTCTTTTCCACAAACCACACGTGGATCCACCAGTCGTCTTATTTCATGTGTGTTATTTCCACAAACCACACATGGATCAACCACTAGAGTCAATTCATGTGTGTTCTTTCCACAAACCACACATGGATCAACCACTAGAGTCATTGCATGTGTGTTCTTATTATACTAAAACCAACACTAGAGTCATTGCATGTGTGTTCTTTTCACAAACCACACATGGATCAACCACTAGAGTCATTGCATGTGTGTTATTTCCACAAACAAACATGGATTAACCACTAGAGTCATTGCATGTGTGTTCTTTTCCACAAACCACACATGGATCCACCAGTGGTCATTGCATGTGTGTTCTTTCCACAAACCACACAAGTGGACCCACCAGTGGTCATTGCATGTGTGGTATTTCCACAAACCACACATGGATCAACCACTAAGGTCATTGCATGTGTGTTCTTTCCACAAACCATATATGGATCAACCACTAGAGTCATTGCATGTGTGTTCTTTTCACAAACCACACATGGATCAACCACTAGAGTCATTGCATGTTTGTTCTTATACTAAAACCACAAACTAGCACTAGAGTCATTGCATGTGTGTTCTTTTCCACAAACCACACATGGATCCACCACTATAGTCATTGCATGTGTGTTCTTTCCACAAACCACATATGGATCAACCAGAGTCATTGCATGTGTGTTCTTTCCACAAACCACACATGTGGACCCACCAGTGGTCATTGCATGTGTGTTCTTAAACTAAAACCAACACTAGAGTCATTGCATGTGTGTTCTTTTCACAAACCACACATGGATCCACCAGTGGTCATTGCATGTGTGTTCTTTCCACAAACCACATATGGATCAACCAGAGTCATTGCATGTGTGTTCTTTCCACAAACCACACATGGATCAACCACTAGAGTCATTGCATGCTTGTTCTTATACTAAAACGACAAACCAACACTAGAGTCATTGCATGTGTGTTCTTTTCCACAAACCACACATGGATCCACCAGTGGTCATTGCATGTGTGTTCTTTCCACAAAGAACATATGGATCATCCAGAGTCATTGCATGTGTGTTCTTTCCACAAACCACACATGGATCAACCACTAGAGTCATGGGATGTTTGTTCTTATAGTAAAACCACAAACCAGCACAAGAGTCATTGCATGTGTGTTCTTTCCACAAACCACATATGGATCAACCACTAGAGTCACTTCATGTGTGTTCTTATACTAAAACCAACACTAGAGTCATTGCATGTGTGTTCTTTTCACAAACCACACATGGATCAATCACTAGAGTCATTGCATGTGTGTTATTTCCACAAACAAACATGGATCAACAACTAGAGTCATTGCATGTGTGTTCTTCACTAAAACCAACATGGATCCACCAGTGGTCATTGCATGTGTGTTCTTATACTAAAACCACCAACCAGCACTAGAATCATTGCATGTGTGTTCTTGTCCACAAACAACACATGGATCCACCACTAGTCATTGCATGTGTGTTCTTTCCACAAACCACATATGGATCAACCAGAGCCATTGCATGTGTGTTCTTTCCACAAACCACACATGTGGACCCACCAGTGGTCATTGCATGTGTGTTATTTCCACAAATCACACATGGATCAACCACTAGAGTCATTGCATGTGTGTTCTTTCCACAAACCACATATAGATCAACCACTAGAGTCATTGCATGTGTGTTCTTAAGCTAAAACCAACACTAGAGTCATTGCATGTGTGTTCTTTTCACAAACCACACATGGATCAACCACTAGAGTCATTGGTTATTTCCACAAACAAACATGGATCAACCACTAGAGTCATTGCATGTGTGTTCTTATACTAAAACCAACATGGATCCACTAGTGGTCATTGCATGTGTGTTCTTTCCACAAACCACACATGGATCAACCACTAGAGTCATTGCATGTGTGTTCTTTTCCACAAACCACACATGGATCCACCAGTGGTCATTGCATGTGTGTTCTTTCCACAAACAACATATGGATCAACCAGAGTCATTGCATGTGTGTTCTTTCCACAAACCACACATGGATCAACCACTAGAGTCATTACATGCTTGTTCTTATACTAAAACGACAAACCAGCACTAGAGTCATTGCATGTGTGTTCTTTTCCACAAACCACACATGGATCCACCAGTGGTCATTGCATGTGTGTTCTTTCCACAAACCACACATGGCTCAACCACTAGAGTCATTGCATGTTTGTTCTTATACTAAAACCACAAACCAGCACTACAGTCAATGCATGTGTGTTCTTTTCCACAAACCACATATGGATCAACCAGAGTCATTGCATGTGTGTTCTTTCCACAAACCACACATGTGGACCCACCAGTGGTCATTGCATGTGTGTTATTCCCACAAACCACACATGGATCAACCACTAGACTCATTGCATGTGATGTCTTTCCACAAACCACATATGGATCAACCAATAGAGTCATTGCATGTGTGTTCTTATACTAAAGCCAACACTAGAGTCATTGCATGTGTGTTCTTTTCACAAACCACACATGGATCAACCACTAGAGTCATTGCATGTGTGTTATTTGCACAAACAAACATGGATCAACCACTAGAGTCATTGCATGTGTGTTCTTATACTAAAACCAACATGGATCCACCAGTGGTCATTGCATGTGTGTTTTTTCCACAAACCACACATGGATCAACCACTAGAGTCATTGCATGTGTGTTATTTCCACAAACCACACATGGATCAACCACTAGAGTCATTGCATGTGTTTTCTTAAACTAAAACCAACACTAGAGTCATTGCATGTGTGTTCTTTTCACAAACCACACATGGATCAACCACTAGAGTCATTGCATGTGTGTTATTTGCACAAACAAACATGGATCAACCACTAGAGTCATTGCATGTGTGTTCTTATCCTAAAACCAACATGGATCCACCAGTGGTCATTGCATGTGTGTTCTTTCCACAAACCACACATGGGTCAACCACTAGAGTCGTTGCATGTGTGTTATTTCCACAAACCACACATGGATCAACCACTAGAGTCATTGCATGTGTGTTCTTTCCACAAACCACACATGGATCAACCACTAGAGTCATTGCATGTTTGTTCTTATACTAAAACCACAAACCAATACTAGAGTCATTGCATGTGTGTTCTTTTCCACAAACCACACGTGGATCCACCAGTCGTCTTATTTCATGTGTGTTATTTCCACAAACCACACATGGATCAACCACTAGAGTCAATTCATGTGTGTTCTTTCCACAAACCACACATGGATCAACCACTAGAGTCATTGCCTGTGTGTTCTTATTATACTAAAACCAACACTAGAGTCATTGCATGTGTGTTCTTTTCACAAACCACACATGGATCAACCACTAGAGTCATTGCATGTGTGTTATTTCCACAAACAAACATGGATTAACCACTAGAGTCATTGCATGTGTGTTCTTTTCCACAAACCACACATGGATCCACCAGTGGTCATTGCATCTGTGTTCTTTCCACAAACCACACATGTGGACCCACCAGTGGTCATTGCATGTGTGGTATTTCCACAAACCACACATGGATCAACCACTAAGGTCATTGCATGTGTGTTCTTTCCACAAACCATATATGGATCGACCACTAGAGTCATTGCATGTGTGTTCTTATACTAAAACCAACACTAGAGTCATTGCATGTGTGTTCTTTTCACAAACCACACATGGATCAACCACTAGAGTCATTGCATGTTTGTTCTTAAACTAAAACCACAAACTAGCACTAGAGTCATTGCATGTGTGTTCTTTTCCACAAACCACACATGGATCCACCACTATAGTCATTGCATGTGTGTTCTTTCCATAAACCACATATGGATCAACCAGAGTCATTGCATGTGTGTTCTTTCCACAAACCACACATGTGGACCCACCAGTGGTCATTGCATGTGTGTTATTTCCACAAACCACACATGGATCAACCACTAGAGTCATTGCATGTGTGTTCTTTCCACAAACCACATATAGATCAACCACTAGAGTCATTGCATGTGTGTTCTTATACTAAAGCAATACTAGAGTCATTGCATGTGTGTTCTTTTGACAAACCACACATGGCTCAACCACTAGATTCATTGCATGTGTGTTATTTCCACAAAGAAACATGGATCAACCACTAGAGTCATTGCATGTGTGTTCTTATACTAAAACCAACATGGATCCACCAGTGGTCATTGCATGTGTGTTCTTTCCACAAACCACACATGGATCAACCACTAGAGTCATTGCATGTGTGTTATTTCCACAAACCACACATGGATCAACCACTAGAGTCATTGCATGTGTGTTCTTATACTAAAACCACAAACCAGCACTAGAGTCATTGCATGTGTGTTCTTTTCCACAAACAACACATGGATCCACCACTAGAGTCATTGCATGTGTGTTCTTTCCACAAACCACATATGGATCAACCAGAGTCATTGCATGTGTGTTCTTTCCACAAACCACACATGGATTAACCACTAGAGTCATTGCATGCTTGTTCTTATACTAAAACGACAAACCAGCACTAGAGTCATTGCATGTGTGTTCTTTTCCACAAACCACACATGGATCCACCAGTGGTCATTGCATGTGTGTTCTTTCCACAAACCACACATGGATCAACCACTAGAGTCATTGGATGTTTGTTCTTATACTAAAACCACAAACCAGCACAAGAGTCATTGCATGTGTGTTCTTTCCACAAACCACATATGGATCAACCACTAGAGTCACTGCATGTGTGTTCTGATACTAAAACCAACACTAGAGTCATTGCATGTGTGTTCTTTTCACAAACCACACATGGATCAACCACTAGAGTCATTGCATGTGTGTTATTTCCACAAACGAACATGGATTAACCACTAGAGTCATTGCATGTGTGTTCTTATACTAAAACCAACATGGATCCACCAGTGGTCATTGCATGTGTGTTCTTATACTAAAACCACCAACCAGCACTAGAGTCATTGCATGTGTGTTCTTGTCCACAAACAACACATGGATCCACCACTAGTCATTGCATGTGTGTTCTTTCCACAAACCACATATGGATCAACCAGAGTCATTGCATGTGTGTTCTTTCCACAAACCACACATGTGGACCCACCAGTGGTCATTGCATGTGTGTTATTTCCACAAATCACACATGGATCAACCACTAGAGTCATTGCATGTGTGTTCTTTCCACAAACCACATATAGATCAACCACTAGAGTCATTGCATGTGTGTTCTTAAACTAAAACCAACACTAGAGTCATTGCATGTGTGTTCTTTTCACAAACCACACATGGATCAACCACTAGAGTCATTGCATGTGTGTTATTTACACAAACAAACATGGATCAACCACTAGAGTCATTGCATGTGTGTTCTTATACTAAAACCAACATGGATCCACCAGTGGTCATTGCATGTGTGTTCTTTCCACAAACCACACATGGATCATCCACTATAGTCATTGCATGTGTGTTCTTTTCCACAAACCACACATGGATCCACTAGTGGTCATTGCATGTGTGTTCTTTCCACAAACCACATATGGATCAACCAGAGTCATTGCATGTGTGTTCTTAAACTAAAACCAACACTAGAGTCATTGCATGTGTGTTCTTTTCACAAACCACACATGGCTCAACCACTAGATTCATTGCATGTGTGTTATTTCCACAGAAAAACATGGATCAACCACTAGAGTCATTGCATGTGTGTTCTTATACTAAAACCAACATGGATCCACCAGTGGTCATTGCATGTGTGTTATTTCCACAAACCACACATGGATCAACCACTAGAGTCATTGCATGTTTGTTCTTATACTAAAACCACAAACCAGCACTAGAGTCATTGCATGTGTGTTCTTTTCCACAAACCACACATGGATCCACCACTAGAGTCATTGCATGTGTGTTCTTTCCACAAACCACATATGGATCAACCACTAGAGTCATTGCATGTGTGTTCTTATACTAAAACCAACATGGATCCACCAGTGGTCATTGCATGTGTGTTCTTTCCACAAACCACACATGCATCAACCACTAGAGTCATTGCATGTGTGTTCTTTTCCACAAACCACACATGGATCCACCAGTGGTCATTGCATGTGTGTTCTTTCCACAAACCACATATGGATCAACCAGAGTCATTGCATGTGTGTTCTTTCCACAAACCACACATGGATCAACCACTAGAGTCATTGCATGCTTGTTCTTATACTAAAAAGACAAACCAGCACTAGAGTCATTGCATGTGTGTTCTTTTCCACAAACCACACATGGATCCACCAGTGGTCATTGCATGTGTGTTCTTTCCACAAACCACACATGGATCAACCACGAGAGTCATTGGATGTTTGTTCTTATACTAAAACCACAAACCAGCACAAGAGTCATTGCATGTGTGTTCTTTCCACAAACCACATATGGATCAACCACTAGAGTCACTGCATCTGTGTTA
This sequence comes from Avena sativa, assembly GCA_916181665.1. Taxonomy (NCBI): domain Eukaryota; kingdom Viridiplantae; phylum Streptophyta; class Magnoliopsida; order Poales; family Poaceae; genus Avena; species Avena sativa. The sequence continues at coordinate 261,638,837 of OV702291.1, forward strand.
TTATACTAAAACCAACACTAGAGTCATTGCATGTGTGTTCTTTTCACAAACCACACATGGATCAACCACTAGAGTCATTGCATGTGTGTTATTTCCACAAACAAACATGGATCAACCACTAGAGTCATTGCATGTGTGTTCCTATACTAAAACCAACATGGATCCACCAGTGATCATTGCATGTGTGTTCTTATACTAAAACCACCAAACAACACTAGAGTCATTGCATGTGTGTTCTTGTCCACAAACAACACATGGATCCACCACTAGTCATTGCATGTGTGTTCTTTCCACAAACCACATATGGATCAACCAGAGTCATTGCATGTGTGTTCTTTCCACAAACCACACATGTGGACCCACCAGTGGTCAATGCATGTGTGTTATTTCCACAAATCACACATGGATCAACCACTAGAGTCATTGCATGTGTGTTCTTTCCACAAACCACATATAGATCAACCACTAGAGTCATTGCATGTGTGTTCTTAAACTAAAACCAACACTAGAGTCATTGCATGTGTGTTCTTTTCACAAACCACACATGGATCAACCACTAGAGTCATTGCATGTGTGTTATTAACACAAACAAACATGGATCAACCACTAGAGTCATTGCATGTGTGTTCTTATACTAAAACCAACATGGATCCACCAGTGGTCATTGCATGTGTGTTCTTTCCACAAACCACACATGGATCAACCACTAGAGTCATTGCATGTGTGTTCTTTTCCACAAACCACACATGGATCCACCAGTGGTCATTGCATGTGTGTTCTTTCCACAAACCACATATGGATCAACCAGAGTCATTGCATGTGTGTTCTTTCCACAAACCACACATGGATCAACCACTAGAGTCATTGCATGCTTGTTCTTATACTAAAACGGCAAACCAGCACTAGAGTCATTGCATGTGTGTTCTTTTCCACAAACCACACATGGATCCACCAGTGGTCATTGCATGTGTGTTCTTTCCACAAACCACACATGGATCAACCACTAGAGTCATTGCATGTTTGTTCTTATACTAAAACCACAAACCAGCACTAGAGTCAATGCATGTGTGTTCTTTTCCACAAACCACATATGGATCAACCAGAGTCATTGCATGTGTGTTCTTTCCACAAACCACACATGTGGACCCACCAGTGGTCATTGCATGTGTGTTATTCCCACAAACCACACATGGATCAACCACTAGACTCATTGCATGTGTGTTCTTTCCACAAACCACATATGGATCAACCACTAGAGTCATTACATGTGTGTTCTTATACTAAAACCAACACTAGAGTCATTGCATGTGTGTTCTTTTCACAAACCACACATGGATCAACCACTTGAGTCATTTCATGTGTGTTATTTGCACAAACAAACATGGATCAACCACTAGAGTCATTGCATGTGTGTTCTTATACTAAAACCAACATGGATCCACTAGTGGTCATTGCATGTGTGTTTTTTCCACAAACCACACATGGATCAACCACTAGAGTCATTGCATGTGTGTTATTTCCACAAACCACACATGGATCAACCACTAGAGTCATTGCATGTGTTTTCTTAAACTAAAACCAACACTAGAGTCATTGCATGTGTGTTCTTTTCACAAACCACACATGGATCAACCACTAGAGTCATTGCATGTGTGTTATTTGCACAAACAAACATGGATCAACCACTAGAGTCATTGCATGTGTGTTCTTATCCTAAAACCAACATGGATCCACCAGTGGTCATTGCATGTGTGTTCTTTCCACAAACCACACATGGGTCAACCACTAGAGTCATTGCATGTGTGTTATTTCCACAAACCACACATGGATCAACCACTAGAGTCATTGCATGTGTGTTCTTTCCACAAACCACACATGGATCAACCACTAGAGTCATTGCATGTTTGTTCTTATACTAAAACCACAAACCAATACTAGAGTCATTGCATGTGTGTTCTTTTCCACAAACCACACGTGGATCCACCAGTCGTCTTATTTCATGTGTGTTATTTCCACAAACCACACATGGATCAACCACTAGAGTCAATTCATGTGTGTTCTTTCCACAAACCACACATGGATCAACCACTAGAGTCATTGCATGTGTGTTCTTATTATACTAAAACCAACACTAGAGTCATTGCATGTGTGTTCTTTTCACAAACCACACATGGATCAACCACTAGAGTCATTGCATGTGTGTTATTTCCACAAACAAACATGGATTAACCACTAGAGTCATTGCATGTGTGTTCTTTTCCACAAACCACACATGGATCCACCAGTGGTCATTGCATCTGTGTTCTTTCCACAAACCACACATGTGGACCCACCAGTGGTCATTGCATGTGTGGTATTTCCACAAACCACACATGGATCAACCACTAAGGTCATTGCATGTGTGTTCTTTCCACAAACCATATATGGATCGACCACTAGAGTCATTGCATGTGTGTTCTTATACTAAAACCAACACTAGAGTCATTGCATGTGTGTTCTTTTCACAAACCACACATGGATCAACCACTAGAGTCATTGCATGTTTGTTCTTAAACTAAAACCACAAACTAGCACTAGAGTCATTGCATGTGTGTTCTTTTCCACAAACCACACATGGATCCACCACTATAGTCATTGCATGTGTGTTCTTTCCACAAACCACATATGGATCAACCAGAGTCATTGCATGTGTGTTCTTTCCACAAACCACACATGTGGACCCACCAGTGGTCATTGCATGTGTGTTATTTCCACAAACCACACATGGATCAACCACTAGAGTCATTGCATGTGTGTTCTTTCCACAAACCACATATAGATCAACCACTAGAGTCATTGCATGTGTGTTCTTATACTAAAGCAATACTAGAGTCATTGCATGTGTGTTCTTTTCACAAACCACACATGGCTCAACCACTAGATTCATTGCATGTGTGTTATTTCCACAAAGAAACATGGATCAACCACTAGAGTCATTGCATGTGTGTTCTTATACTAAAACCAACATGGATCCACCAGTGGTCATTGCATGTGTGTTCTTTCCACAAACCACACATGGATCAACCACTAGAGTCATTGCATGTGTGTTATTTCCACAAACCACACATGGATCAACCACTAGAGTCATTGCGTGTGTGTTCTTATACTAAAACCACAAACCAGCACTAGAGTCATTGCATGTGTGTTCTTTTCCACAAACAACACATGGATCCACCACTAGAGTCATTGCATGTGTGTTCTTTCCACAAACCACATATGGATCAACCAGAGTCATTGCATGTGTGTTCTTTCCACAAACCACACATGGATTAACCACTAGACTCATTGCATGCTTGTTCTTATACTAAAACGACAAACCAGCACTAGAGTCATTGCATGTGTGTTCTTTTCCACAAACCACACATGGATCCACCAGTGGTCATTGCATGTGTGTTCTTTCCACAAACCACACATGGATCAACCACTAGAGTCATTGGATGTTTGTTCTTATACTAAAACCACAAACCAGCACAAGAGTCATTGCATGTGTGTTCTTTCCACAAACCACATATGGATCAACCACTAGAGTCACTGCATGTGTGTTCTGATACTAAAACCAACACTAGAGTCATTGCATGTGTGTTCTTTTCACAAACCACACATGGATCAACCACTAGAGTCATTGCATGTGTGTTATTTCCACAAACGAACATGGATCAACCACTAGAGTCATTGCATGTGTGTTCTTATACTAAAACCAACATGGATCCACCAGTGGTCATTGCATGTGTGTTCTTATACTAAAACCACCAACCAGCACTAGAGTCATTGCATGTGTGTTCTTGTCCACAAACAACACATGGATCCACCACTAGTCATTGCATGTGTGTTCTTTCCACAAACCACATATGGATCAACCAGAGTCATTGCATGTGTGTTCTTTCCACAAACCACACATGTGGACCCACCAGTGGTCATTGCATGTGTGTTATTTCCACAAATCACACATGGATCAACCACTAGAGTCATTGCATGTGTGTTCTTTCCACAAACCACATATAGATCAACCACTAGAGTCATTGCATGTGTGTTCTTAAACTAAAACCAACACTAGAGTCATTGCATGTGTGTTCTTTTCACAAACCACACATGGATCAACCACTAGAGTCATTGCATGTGTGTTATTTACACAAACAAACATGGATCAACCACTAGAGTCATTGCATGTGTGTTCTTATACTAAAACCAACATGGATCCACCAGTGGTCATTGCATGTGTGTTCTTTCCACAAACCACACATGGATCAACCACTATAGTCATTGCATGTGTGTTCTTTTCCACAAACCACACATGGATCCACTAGTGGTCATTGCATGTGTGTTCTTTCCACAAACCACATATGGATCAACCAGAGTCATTGCATGTGTGTTCTTAAACTAAAACCAACACTAGAGTCATTGCATGTGTGTTCTTTTCACAAACCACACATGGCTCAACCACTAGATTCATTGCATGTGTGTTATTTCCACAGAAAAACATGGATCAACCACTAGAGTCATTGCATGTGTGTTCTTATACTAAAACCAACATGGATCCACCAGTGGTCATTGCATGTGTGTTATTTCCACAAACCACACATGGATCAACCACTAGAGTCATTGCATGTTTGTTCTTATACTAAAACCACAAACCAGCACTAGAGTCATTGCATGTGTGTTCTTTTCCACAAACCACACATGGATCCACCACTAGAGTCATTGCATGTGTGTTCTTTCCACAAACCACATATGGATCAACCACTAGAGTCATTGCATGTGTGTTCTTATACTAAAACCAACATGGATCCACCAGTGGTCATTGCATGTGTGTTCTTTCCACAAACCACACATGCATCAACCACTAGAGTCATTGCATGTGTGTTCTTTTCCACAAACCACACATGGATCCACCAGTGGTCATTGCATGTGTGTTCTTTCCACAAACCACATATGGATCAACCAGAGTCATTGCATGTGTGTTCTTTCCACAAACCACACATGGATCAACCACTAGAGTCATTGCATGCTAGTTCTTATACTAAAACGACAAACCAGCACTAGAGTCATTGCATGTGTGTTCTTTTCCACAAACCACACATGGATCCACCAGTGGTCATTGCATGTGTGTTCTTTCCACAAACCACACATGGATCAACCACGAGAGTCATTGGATGTTTGTTCTTATACTAAAACCACAAACCAGCACAAGAGTCATTGCATGTGTGTTCTTTCCACAAACCACATATGGATCAACCACTAGAGTCACTGCATCTGTGTTATTATACTAAAACCAACACTAGAGTCATTGCATGTGTGTTCTTTTCACAAACCACACATGGATCAACCACTAGAGTCATTGCATGTGTGTTATTTCCACAAACAAACATGGATCAACCACTAGAGTCATTGCATGTGTGTTCCTATACTAAAACCAACATGGATCCACCAGTGGTCATTGCATGTGTGTTCTTATACTAAAACCACCAAACAACACTAGAGTCATTGCATGTGTGTTCTTGTCCACAAACAACACATGGATCCACCACTAGTCATTGCATGTGTGTTCTTTCCACAAACCACATATGGATCAACCAGAGTCATTGCATGTGTGTTCTTTCCACAAACCACACATGTGGACCCACCAGTGGTCATTGCATGTGTGTTATTTCCACAAATCACACATGGATCAACCACTAGAGTCATTGCATGTGTGTTCTTTCCACAAACCACATATAGATCAACCACTAGAGTCATTGCATGTGTGTTCTTAAACTAAAACCAACACTAGAGTCATTGCATGTGTGTTCTTTTCACAAACCACACATGGATCAACCACTAGAGTCATTGCATGTGTGTTATTAACACAAACAAACATGGATCAACCACTAGAGTCATTGCATGTGTGTTCTTATACTAAAACCAACATGGATCCACCAGTGGTCATTGCATGTGTGTTCTTTCCACAAACCACACATGGATCAACCACTAGAGTCATTGCATGTGTGTTCTTTTCCACAAACCACACATGGATCCACCAGTGGTCATTGCATGTGTGTTCTTTCCACAAACCACATATGGATCAACCAGAGTCATTGCATGTGTGTTCTTTCCACAAACCACACATGGATCAACCACTAGAGTCATTGCATGCTTGTTCTTATACTAAAACGGCAAACCAGCACTAGAGTCATTGCATGTGTGTTCTTTTCCACAAACCACACATGGATCCACCAGTGGTCATTGCATGTGTGTTCTTTCCACAAACCACACATGGATCAACCACTAGAGTCATTGCATGTTTGTTCTTATACTAAAACCACAAACCAGCACTAGAGTCAATGCATGTGTGTTCTTTTCCACAAACCACATATGGATCAACCAGAGTCATTGCATGTGTGTTCTTTCCACAAACCACACATGTGGACCCACCAGTGGTCATTGCATGTGTGTTATTCCCACAAACCACACATGGATCAACCACTAGACTCATTGCATGTGTGTTCTTTCCACAAACCACATATGGATCAACCACTAGAGTCATTGCATGTGTGTTCTTCTACTAAAACCAACACTAGAGTCATTGCATGTGTGTTCTTTTCACAAACCACACATGGATCAACCACTTGAGTCATTTCATGTGTGTTATTTGCACAAACAAACATGGATCAACCACTAGAGTCATTGCATGTGTGTTCTTATACTAAAACCAACATGGATCCACCAGTGGTCATTGCATGTGTGTTTTTTCCACAAACCACACATGGATCAACCACTAGAGTCATTGCATGTGTGTTATTTCCACAAACCACACATGGATCAACCACTAGAGTCATTGCATGTGTTTTCTTAAACTAAAACCAACACTAGAGTCATTGCATGTGTGTTCTTTTCACAAACCACACATGGATCAACCACTAGAGTCATTGCATGTGTGTTATTTGCACAAACAAACATGGATCAACAACTAGAGTCATTGCATGTGTGTTCTTATCCTAAAACCAACATGGATCCACCAGTGGTCATTGCATGTGTGTTCTTTCCACAAACCACACATGGGTCAACCACTAGAGTCATTGCATGTGTGTTATTTCCACAAACCACACATGGATCAACCACTAGAGTCATTGCATGTGTGTTCTTTCCACAAACCACACATGGATCAACCACTAGAGTCATTGCATGTTTGTTCTTATACTAAAACCACAAACCAATACTAGAGTCATTGCATGTGTGTTCTTTTCCACAAACCACACGTGGATCCACCAGTCGTCTTATTTCATGTGTGTTATTTCCACAAACCACACATGGATCAACCACTAGAGTCAATTCATGTGTGTTCTTTCCACAAACCACACATGGATCAACCACTAGAGTCATTGCATGTGTGTTATTATTATACTAAAACCAACACTAGAGTCATTGCATGTGTGTTCTTTTCACAAACCACACATGGATCAACCACTAGAGTCATTGCATGTGTGTTATTTCCACAAACAAACATGGATTAACCACTAGAGTCATTGCATGTGTGTTCTTTTCCACAAACCACACATGGATCCACCAGTGGTCATTGCATCTGTGTTCTTTCCACAAACCACACATGTGGACCCACCAGTGGTCATTGCATGTGTGGTATTTCCACAAACCACACATGGATCAACCACTAAGGTCATTGCATGTGTGTTCTTTCCACAAACCATATATGGATCGACCACTAGAGTCATTGCATGTGTGTTCTTATACTAAAACCAACACTAGAGTCATTGCATGTGTGTTCTTTTCACAAACCACACATGGATCAACCACTAGAGTCATTGCATGTTTGTTCTTAAACTAAAACCACAAACTAGCACTAGAGTCATTGCATGTGTGTTCTTTTCCACAAACCACACATGGATCCACCACTATAGTCATTGCATGTGTGTTCTTTCCACAAACCACATATGGATCAACCAGAGTCATTGCATGTGTGTTCTTTCCACAAACCACACATGTGGACCCACCAGTGGTCATTGCATGTGTGTTATTTCCACAAACCACACATGGATCAACCACTAGAGTCATTGCATGTGTGTTCTTTCCACAAACCACATATAGATCAACCACTAGAGTCATTGCATGTGTGTTCTTATACTAAAGCAATACTAGAGTTATTGCATGTGTGTTCTTTTCACAAACCACACATGGCTCAACCACTAGATTCATTGCATGTGTGTTATTTCCACAAAGAAACATGGATCAACCACTAGAGTCATTGCATGTGTGTTCTTATACTAAAACCAACATGGATCCACTAGTGGTCATTGCATGTGTGTTCTTTCCACAAACCACACATGGATCAACCACTAGAGTCATTGCATGTGTGTTATTTCCACAAACCACACATGGATCAACCACTAGAGTCATTGCATGTGTGTTCTTATACTAAAACCACAAACCAGCACTAGAGTCATTGCATGTGTGTTCTTTTCCACAAACAACACATGGATCCACCACTAGAGTCATTGCATGTGTGTTCTTTCCACAAACCACATATGGATCAACCAGAGTCATTGCATGTGTGTTCTTTCCACAAACCACACATGGATCAACCACTAGAGTCATTGCATGCTTGTTCTTATACTAAAACGACAAACCAGCACTAGAGTCATTGCATGTGTGTTCTTTTCCACAAACCACACATGGATCCACCAGTGGTCATTGCATGTGTGTTCTTTCCACAAACCACACATGGATCAACCACTAGAGTCATTGGATGTTTGTTCTTATACTAAAACCACAAACCAGCACAAGAGTCATTGCATGTGTGTTCTTTCCACAAACCACATATGGATCAACCACTAGAGTCACTGCATCTGTGTTCTGATACTAAAACCAACACTAGAGTCATTGCATGTGTGTTCTTTTCACAAACCACACATGGATCAACCACTAGAGTCATTGCATGTGTGTTATTTCCACAAACGAACATGGATCAACCACTAGAGTCATTGCATGTGTGTTCTTATACTAAAACCAACATGGATCCACCAGTGGTCATTGCATGTGTGTTCTTATACTAAAACCACCAACCAGCACTAGAGTCATTGCATGTGTGTTCTTGTCCACAAACAACACATGGATCCACCACTAGTCATTGCATGTGTGTTCTTTCCACAAACCACATATGGATCAACCAGAGTCATTGCATGTGTGTTCTTTCCACAAACCACACATGTGGACCCACCAGTGGTCATTGCATGTGTGTTATTTCCACAAATCACACATGGATCAACCACTAGAGTCATTGCATGTGTGTTCTTTCCACAAACCACATATAGATCAACCACTAGAGTCATTGCATGTGTGTTCTTAAACTAAAACCAACACTAGAGTCATTGCATGTGTGTTCTTTTCACAAACCACACATGGATCAACCACTAGAGTCATTGCATGTGTGTTATTTACACAAACAAACATGGATCAACCACTAGAGTCATTGCATGTGTGTTCTTATACTAAAACCAACATGGATCCACCAGTGGTCATTGCATGTGTGTTCTTTCCACAAACCACACATGGATCAACCACTAGAGTCATTGCATGTGTGTTCTTTTCCACAAACCACACATGGATCCACTAGTGGTCATTGCATGTGTGTTCTTTCCACAAACCACATATGGATCAACCAGAGTCATTGCATGTGTGTTCTTAAACTAAAACCAACACTAGAGTCATTGCATGTGTGTTCTTTTCACAAACCACACATGGCTCAACCACTAGATTCATTGCATGTGTGTTATTTCCACAGAAAAACATGGATCAACCACTAGAGTCATTGCATGTGTGTTCTTATACTAAAACCAACATGGATCCACCAGTGGTCATTGCATGTGTGTTATTTCCACAAACCACACATGGATCAACCACTAGAGTCATTGCATGTTTGTTCTTATACTAAAACCACAAACCAGCACTAGAGTCATTGCATGTGTGTTCTTTTCCACAAACCACACATGGATCCACCACTAGAGTCATTGCATGTGTGTTCTTTCCACAAACCACATATAGATCAACCACTAGAGTCATTGCATGTGTGTTCTTATACTAAAACCAACATGGATCCACCAGTGGTCATTGCATGTGTGTTCTTTCCACAAACCACACATGCATCAACCACTAGAGTCATTGCATGTGTGTTCTTTTCCACAAACCACACATGGATCCACCAGTGGTCATTGCATGTGTGTTCTTTCCACAAACCACATATGGATCAACCAGAGTCATTGCATGTGTGTTCTTTCCACAAACCACACATGGATCAACCACTAGAGTCATTGCATGCTTGTTCTTATACTAAAACGACAAACCAGCACTAGAGTCATTGCATGTGTGTTCTTTTCCACAAACCACACATGGATCCACCAGTGGTCATTGCATGTGTGTTCTTTCCACAAACCACACATGGATCAACCTCGAGAGTCATTGGATGTTTGTTCTTATACTAAAACCACAAACCAGCACAAGAGTCATTGCATGTGTGTTCTTTCCACAAACCACATATGGATCAACCACTAGAGTCACTGCATCTGTGTTATTATACTAAAACCAACACTAGAGTCATTGCATGTGTGTTCTTTTCACAAACCACACATGGATCAACCACTAGAGTCATTGCATGTGTGTTATTTCCACAAACAAACATGGATCAACCACTTGAGTCATTGCATGTGTGTTCCTATACTAAAACCAACATGGATCCACCAGTGGTCATTGCATGTGTGTTCTTATACTAAAACCACCAAACAACACTAGAGTCATTGCATGTGTGTTCTTGTCCACAAACAACACATGGATCCACCACTAGTCATTGCATGTGTGTTCTTTCCACAAACCACATATGGATCAACCAGAGTCATTGCATGTGTGTTCTTTCCACAAACCACACATGTGGACCCACCAGTGGTCATTGCATGTGTGTTATTTCCACAAATCACACATGGATCAACCACTAGAGTCATTGCATGTGTGTTCTTTCCACAAACCACATATAGATCAACCACTAGAGTCATTGCATGTGTGTTCTTAAACTAAAACCAACACTAGAGTCATTGCATGTGTGTTCTTTTCACAAACCACACATGGATCAACCACTAGAGTCATTGCATGTGTGTTATTAACACAAACAAACATGGATCAACCACTAGAGTCATTGCATGTGTGTTCTTATACTAAAACCAACATGGATCCACCAGTGGTCATTACATGTGTGTTCTTTCCACAAACCACACATGGATCAACCACTAGAGTCATTGCATGTGTGTTCTTTTCCACAAACCACACATGGATCCACCAGTGGTCATTGCATGTGTGTTCTTTCCACAAACCACATATGGATCAACCAGAGTCATTGCATGTGTGTTCTTTCCACAAACCACACATGGATCAACCACTAGAGTCATTGCATGCTTGTTCTTATACTAAAACGGCAAACCAGCACTAGAGTCATTGCATGTGTGTTCTTTTCCACAAACCACACATGGATCCACCAGTGGTCATTGCATGTGTGTTCTTTCCACAAACCACACATGGATCAACCACTAGAGTCATTGCATGTTTGTTCTTATACTAAAACCACAAACCAGCACTAGAGTCAATGCATGTGTGTTCTTTTCCACAAACCACATATGGATCAACCAGAGTCATTGCATGTGTGTTCTTTCCACAAACCACACATGTGGACCCACCAGTGGTCATTGCATGTGTGTTATTCCCACAAACCACACATGGATCAACCACTAGACTCATTGCATGTGTGTTCTTTCCACAAACCACATATGGATCAACCACTAGAGTCATTGCATGTGTGTTCTTCTACTAAAACCAACACTAGAGTCATTGCATGTGTGTTCTTTTCACAAACCACACATGGATCAACCACTTGAGTCATTTCATGTGTGTTATTTGCACAAACAAACATGGATCAACCACTAGAGTCATTGCATGTGTGTTCTTATACTAAAACCAACATGGATCCACCAGTGGTCATTGCATGTGTGTTTTTTCCACAAACCACACATGGATCAACCACTAGAGTCATTGCATGTGTGTTATTTCCACAAACCACACATGGATCAACCACTAGAGTCATTGCATGTGTTTTCTTAAACTAAAACCAACACTAGATTCATTGCATGTGTGTTCTTTTCACAAACCACACATGGATCAACCACTAGAGTCATTGCATGTGTGTTATTTGCACAAACAAACATGGATCAACAACTAGAGTCATTGCATGTGTGTTCTTATCCTAAAACCAACATGGATCCACCAGTGGTCATTGCATGTGTGTTCTTTCCACAAACCACACATGGGTCAACCACTAGAGTCATTGCATGTGTGTTATTTCCACAAACCACACATGGATCAACCACTAGAGTCATTGCATGTGTGTTCTTTCCACAAACCACACATGGATCAACCACTAGAGTCATTGCATGTTTGTTCTTATACTAAAACCACAAACCAATACTAGAGTCATTGCATGTGTGTTCTTTTCCACAAACCACACGTGGATCCACCAGTCGTCTTATTTCATGTGTGTTATTTCCACAAACCACACATGGATCAACCACTAGAGTCAATTCATGTGTGTTCTTTCCACAAACCACACATGGATCAACCACTAGAGTCATTGCATGTGTGTTATTATTATACTAAAACCAACACTAGAGTCATTGCATGTGTGTTCTTTTCACAAACCACACATGGATCAACCACTAGAGTCATTGCATGTGTGTTATTTCCACAAACAAACATGGATTAACCACTAGAGTCATTGCATGTGTGTTCTTTTCCACAAACCACACATGGATCCACCAGTGGTCATTGCATCTGTGTTCTTTCCACAAACCACACATGTGGACCCACCAGTGGTCATTGCATGTGTGGTATTTCCACAAACCACACATGGATCAACCACTAAGGTCATTGCATGTGTGTTCTTTCCACAAACCATATATGGATCGACCACTAGAGTCATTGCATGTGTGTTCTTATACTAAAACCAACACTAGAGTCATTGCATGTGTGTTCTTTTCACAAACCACACATGGATCAACCACTAGAGTCATTGCATGTTTGTTCTTAAACTAAAACCACAAACTAGCACTAGAGTCATTGCATGTGTGTTCTTTTCCACAAACCACACATGGATCCACCACTATAGTCATTGCATGTGTGTTCTTTCCACAAACCACATATGGATCAACCAGAGTCATTGCATGTGTGTTCTTTCCACAAACCACACATGTGGACCCACCAGTGGTCATTGCATGTGTGTTATTTCCACAAACCACACATGGATCAACCACTAGAGTCATTGCATGTGTGTTCTTTCCACAAACCACATATAGATCAACCACTAGAGTCATTGCATGTGTGTTCTTATACTAAAGCAATACTAGAGTCATTGCATGTGTGTTCTTTTCACAAACCACACATGGCTCAACCACTAGATTCATTGCATGTGTGTTATTTCCACAAAGAAACATGGATCAACCACTAGAGTCATTGCATGTGTGTTCTTATACTAAAACCAACATGGATCCACTAGTGGTCATTGCATGTGTGTTCTTTCCACAAACCACACATGGATCAACCACTAGAGTCATTGCATGTGTGTTATTTCCACAAACCACACATGGATCAACCACTAGAGTCATTGCATGTGTGTTCTTATACTAAAACCACAAACCAGCACTAGAGTCATTGCATGTGTGTTCTTTTCCACAAACAACACATGGATCCACCACTAGAGTCATTGCATGTGTGTTCTTTCCACAAACCACATATGGATCAACCAGAGTCATTGCATGTGTGTTCTTTCCACAAACCACACATGGATCAACCACTAGAGTCATTGCATGCTTGTTCTTATACTAAAACGACAAACCAGCACTAGAGTCATTGCATGTGTGTTCTTTTCCACAAACCACACATGGATCCACCAGTGGTCATTGCATGTGTGTTCTTTCCACAAACCACACATGGATCAACCACTAGAGTCATTGGATGTTTGTTCTTATACTAAAACCACAAACCAGCACAAGAGTCATTGCATGTGTGTTCTTTCCACAAACCACATATGGATCAACCACTAGAGTCACTGCATCTGTGTTCTGATACTAAAACCAACACTAGAGTCATTGCATGTGTGTTCTTTTCACAAACCACACATGGATCAACCACTAGAGTCATTGCATGTGTGTTATTTCCACAAACGAACATGGATCAACCACTAGAGTCATTGCATGTGTGTTCTTATACTAAAACCAACATGGATCCACCAGTGGTCATTGCATGTGTGTTCTTATACTAAAACCACCAACCAGCACTAGAGTCATTGCATGTGTGTTCTTGTCCACAAACAACACATGGATCCACCACTAGTCACTGCATGTGTGTTCTTTCCACAAACCACATATGGATCAACCAGAGTCATTGCATGTGTGTTCTTTCCACAAACCACACATGTGGACCCACCAGTGGTCATTGCATGTGTGTTATTTCCACAAATCACACATGGATCAACCACTAGAGTCATTGCATGTGTGTTCTTTCCACAAACCACATATAGATCAACCACTAGAGTCATTGCATGTGTGTTCTTAAACTAAAACCAACACTAGAGTCATTGCATGTGTGTTCTTTTCACAAACCACACATGGATCAACCACTAGAGTCATTGCATGTGTGTTATTTACACAAACAAACATGGATCAACCACTAGAGTCATTGCATGTGTGTTCTTATACTAAAACCAACATGGATCCACCAGTGGTCATTGCATGTGTGTTCTTTCCACAAACCACACATGGATCAACCACTAGAGTCATTGCATGTGTGTTCTTTTCCACAAACCACACATGGATCCACTAGTGGTCATTGCATGTGTGTTCTTTCCACAAACCACATATGGATCAACCAGAGTCATTGCATGTGTGTTCTTAAACTAAAACCAACACTAGAGTCATTGCATGTGTGTTCTTTTCACAAACCACACATGGCTCAACCACTAGATTCATTGCATGTGTGTTATTTCCACAGAAAAACATGGATCAACCACTAGAGTCATTGCATGTGTGTTCTTATACTAAAACCAACATGGATCCACCAGTGGTCATTGCATGTGTGTTATTTCCACAAACCACACATGGATCAACCACTAGAGTCATTGCATGTTTGTTCTTATACTAAAACCACAAACCAGCACTAGAGTCATTGCATGTGTGTTCTTTTCCACAAACCACACATGGATCCACCACTAGAGTCATTGCATGTGTGTTCTTTCCACAAACCACATATAGATCAACCACTAGAGTCATTGCATATGTGTTCTTATACTAAAACCAACATGGATCCACCAGTGGTCATTGCATGTGTGTTCTTTCCACAAACCACACATGCATCAACCACTAGAGTCATTGCATGTGTGTTCTTTTCCACAAACCACACATGGATCCACCAGTGGTCATTGCATGTGTGTTCTTTCCACAAACCACATATGGATCAACCAGAGTCATTGCATGTGTGTTCTTTCCACAAACCACACATGGATCAACCACTAGAGTCATTGCATGCTTGTTCTTATACTAAAACGACAAACCAGCACTAGAGTCATTGCATGTGTGTTCTTTTCCACAAACCACACATGGATCCACCAGTGGTCATTGCATGTGTGTTCTTTCCACAAACCACACATGGATCAACCTCGAGAGTCATTGGATGTTTGTTCTTATACTAAAACCACAAACCAGCACAAGAGTCATTGCATGTGTGTTCTTTCCACAAACCACATATGGATCAACCACTAGAGTCACTGCATCTGTGTTATTATACTAAAACCAACACTAGAGTCATTGCATGTGTGTTCTTTTCACAAACCACACATGGATCAACCACTAGAGTCATTGCATGTGTGTTATTTCCACAAACAAACATGGATCAACCACTAGAGTCATTGCATGTGTGTTCCTATACTAAAACCAACATGGATCCACCAGTGGTCATTGCATGTGTGTTCTTATACTAAAACCACCAAACAACACTAGAGTCATTGCATGTGTGTTCTTGTCCACAAACAACACATGGATCCACCACTAGTCATTGCATGTGTGTTCTTTCCACAAACCACATATGGATCAACCAGAGTCATTGCATGTGTGTTCTTTCCACAAACCACACATGTGGACCCACCAGTGGTCATTGCATGTGTGTTATTTCCACAAATCACACATGGATCAACCACTAGAGTCATTGCATGTGTGTTCTTTCCACAAACCACATATAGATCAACCACTAGAGTCATTGCATGTGTGTTCTTAAACTAAAACCAACACTAGAGTCATTGCATGTGTGTTCTTTTCACAAACCACACATGGATCAACCACTAGAGTCATTGCATGTGTGTTATTAACACAAACAAACATGGATCAACCACTAGAGTCATTTCATGTGTGTTCTTATACTAAAACCAACATGGATCCACCAGTGGTCATTGCATGTGTGTTCTTTCCACAAACCACACATGGATCAACCACTAGAGTCATTGCATGTGTGTTCTTTTCCACAAACCACACATGGATCCACCAGTGGTCATTGCATGTGTGTTCTTTCCACAAACCACATATGGATCAACCAGAGTCATTGCATGTGTGTTCTTTCCACAAACCACACATGGATCAACCACTAGAGTCATTGGATGTTTGTTCTTATACTAAAACCACAAACCAGCACAAGAGTCATTGCATGTGTGTTCTTTCCACAAACCACATATGGATCAACCACTAGAGTCACTGCATCTGTGTTCTGATACTAAAACCAACACTAGAGTCATTGCATGTGTGTTCTTTTCACAAACCACACATGGATCAACCACTAGAGTCATTGCATGTGTGTTATTTCCACAAACGAACATGGATCAACCACTAGAGTCATTGCATGTGTGTTCTTATACTAAAACCAACATGGATCCACCAGTGGTCATTGCATGTGTGTTCTTATACTAAAACCACCAACCAGCACTAGAGTCATTGCATGTGTGTTCTTGTCCACAAACAACACATGGATCCACCACTAGTCACTGCATGTGTGTTCTTTCCACAAACCACATATGGATCAACCAGAGTCATTGCATGTGTGTTCTTTCCACAAACCACACATGTGGACCCACCAGTGGTCATTGCATGTGTGTTATTTCCACAAATCACACATGGATCAACCACTAGAGTCATTGCATGTGTGTTCTTTCCACAAACCACATATAGATCAACCACTAGAGTCATTGCATGTGTGTTCTTAAACTAAAACCAACACTAGAGTCATTGCATGTGTGTTCTTTTCACAAACCACACATGGATCAACCACTAGAGTCATTGCATGTGTGTTATTTACACAAACAAACATGGATCAACCACTAGAGTCATTGCATGTGTGTTCTTATACTAAAACCAACATGGATCCACCAGTGGTCATTGCATGTGTGTTCTTTCCACAAACCACACATGGATCAACCACTAGAGTCATTGCATGTGTGTTCTTTTCCACAAACCACACATGGATCCACTAGTGGTCATTGCATGTGTGTTCTTTCCACAAACCACATATGGATCAACCAGAGTCATTGCATGTGTGTTCTTAAACTAAAACCAACACTAGAGTCATTGCATGTGTGTTCTTTTCACAAACCACACATGGCTCAACCACTAGATTCATTGCATGTGTGTTATTTCCACAGAAAAACATGGATCAACCACTAGAGTCATTGCATGTGTGTTCTTATACTAAAACCAACATGGATCCACCAGTGGTCATTGCATGTGTGTTATTTCCACAAACCACACATGGATCAACCACTAGAGTCATTGCATGTTTGTTCTTATACTAAAACCACAAACCAGCACTAGAGTCATTGCATGTGTGTTCTTTTCCACAAACCACACATGGATCCACCACTAGAGTCATTGCATGTGTGTTCTTTCCACAAACCACATATAGATCAACCACTAGAGTCATTGCATATGTGTTCTTATACTAAAACCAACATGGATCCACCAGTGGTCATTGCATGTGTGTTCTTTCCACAAACCACACATGCATCAACCACTAGAGTCATTGCATGTGTGTTCTTTTCCACAAACCACACATGGATCCACCAGTGGTCATTGCATGTGTGTTCTTTCCACAAACCACATATGGATCAACCAGAGTCATTGCATGTGTGTTCTTTCCACAAACCACACATGGATCAACCACTAGAGTCATTGCATGCTTGTTCTTATACTAAAACGACAAACCAGCACTAGAGTCATTGCATGTGTGTTCTTTTCCACAAACCACACATGGATCCACCAGTGGTCATTGCATGTGTGTTCTTTCCACAAACCACACATGGATCAACCTCGAGAGTCATTGGATGTTTGTTCTTATACTAAAACCACAAACCAGCACAAGAGTCATTGCATGTGTGTTCTTTCCACAAACCACATATGGATCAACCACTAGAGTCACTGCATCTGTGTTATTATACTAAAACCAACACTAGAGTCATTGCATGTGTGTTCTTTTCACAAACCACACATGGATCAACCACTAGAGTCATTGCATGTGTGTTATTTCCACAAACAAACATGGATCAACCACTAGAGTCATTGCATGTGTGTTCCTATACTAAAACCAACATGGATCCACCAGTGGTCATTGCATGTGTGTTCTTATACTAAAACCACCAAACAACACTAGAGTCATTGCATGTGTGTTCTTGTCCACAAACAACACATGGATCCACCACTAGTCATTGCATATGTGTTCTTTCCACAAACCACATATGGATCAACCAGAGTCATTGCATGTGTGTTCTTTCCACAAACCACACATGTGGACCCACCAGTGGTCATTGCATGTGTGTTATTTCCACAAATCACACATGGATCAACCACTAGAGTCATTGCATGTGTGTTCTTTCCACAAACCACATATAGATCAACCACTAGAGTCATTGCATGTGTGTTCTTAAACTAAAACCAACACTAGAGTCATTGCATGTGTGTTCTTTTCACAAACCACACATGGATCAACCACTAGAGTCATTGCATGTGTGTTATTAACACAAACAAACATGGATCAACCACTAGAGTCATTTCATGTGTGTTCTTATACTAAAACCAACATGGATCCACCAGTGGTCATTGCATGTGTGTTCTTTCCACAAACCACACATGGATCAACCACTAGAGTCATTGCATGTGTGTTCTTTTCCACAAACCACACATGGATCCACCAGTGGTCATTGCATGTGTGTTCTTTCCACAAACCACATATGGATCAACCAGAGTCATTGCATGTGTGTTCTTTCCACAAACCACACATGGATCAACCACTAGAGTCATTGCATGCTTGTTCTTATACTAAAACGGCAAACCAACACTAGAGTCATTGCATGTGTGTTCTTTTCCACAAACCACACATGGATCCACCAGTGGTCATTGCATGTGTGTTCTTTCCACAAACCACACATGGATCAACCACTAGAGTCATTGCATGTTTGTTCTTATACTAAAACCACAAACCAGCACTAGAGTCAATGCATGTGTGTTCTTTTCCACAAACCACATATGGATCAACCAAAGTCATTGCATGTGTGTTCTTTCCACAAACCACACATGTGGACCCACCAGTGGTCATTGCATGTGTGTTATTCCCACAAACCACACATGGATCAACCACTAGACTCATTGCATGTGTGTTCTTTCCACAAACCACATATGGATCAACCACTAGAGTCATTGCATGTGTGTTTCCTATACTAAAACCAACACTAGAGTCATTGCATGTGTGTTCTTTTCACAAACCACACATGGATCAACCACTTGAGTCATTTCATGTGTGTTATTTGCACAAACAAACATGGATCAACCACTAGAGTCATTGCATGTGTGTTCTTATACTAAAACCAACATGGATCCACCAGTGGTCATTGCATGTGTGTTTTTTCCACAAACCACACATGGATCAACCACTAGAGTCATTGCATGTGTGTTATTTCCACAAACCACACATGGATCAACCACTAGAGTCATTGCATGTGTTTTCTTAAACTAAAATCAAACACTAGAGTCATTGCATGTGTGTTCTTTTCACAAACCACACATGGATCAACCACTAGAGTCATTGCATGTGTGTTATTTGCACAAACAAACATGGATCAACCACTAGAGTCATTGCATGTGTGTTCTTATAATAAAACCAACATGGATCCACCAGTGGTCATTGCATGTGTGTTTTTTCCACAAACCACACATGGATCAACCACTAGAGTCATTGCATGTGTGTTATTTCCACAAACCACACATGGATCAACCACTAGAGTCATTGCATGTGTGTTCTTTCCACAAACCACACATGGATCAACCACTAGAGTCATTGCATGTTTGTTCTTATACTAAAACCACAAACCAATACTAGAGTCATTGCATGTGTGTTCTTTTCCACAAACCACACGTGGATCCACCAGTCGTCTTATTTCATGTGTGTTATTTCCACAAACCACACATGGATCAACCATTAGAGTCATTGCATGTGTGTTCTTTCCACAAACCACACATGGATCAACCACTAGAGTCATTGCATGTGTGTTCTTATTATACTAAAACCAACACTAGAGTCATTGCATGTGTGTTCTTTTCACAAACCACACATGGATCAACCACTAGAGTCATTGAATGTGTGTTATTTCCACAAACAAACATGGATTAACCACTAGAGTCATTGCATGTGTGTTCTTTTTCACAAACCACACATGGATCCACCAGTGGTCATTGCATGTGTGTTCTTTCCACAAACCACACATGTGGACCCACCAGTGGTCATTGCATGTGTGTTATTTCCACAAACCACACATGGATCAACCACTAGAGTCATTGCATGTGTGTTCTTTCCACAAACCACATATGGATCAACCACTAGAGTCATTGCATGTGTGTTCTTATATTAAAACCAACACTAGAGTCATTGCATGTGTGTTCTTTTCACAAACCACACATGGATCAACCACTAGAGTCATTGCATGTTTGTTCTTATACTAAAACCACAAACCAACACTAGAGTCATTGCATGTGTGTTCTTTTCCACAAACCACACATGGATCCACCACTATAGTCATTGCATGTGTGTTCTTTCCACAAACCACATATGGATCAACTAGAGTCATTGCATGTGTGTTCTTTCCACAAACCACACATGTGGACGCACCAGTGGTCATTGCATGTGTGTTATTTCCACAAACCACACATGGATCAACCACTAGAGTCATTGCATGTGTGTTCTTTCCACAAACCACATATAGATCAACACTAGAGTCATTGCATGTGTGTTCTTATACTAAAACCAACACTAGAGTCATTGCATGTGTGTTCTTTTCACAAACCACACATGGCTCAACCACTAGATTCATTGCATGTGTGTTATTTCCACAAAGAAACATGGATCAACCAATAGAGTCATTGCATGTGTGTTCTTATACTAAAACCAACATGGATCCACCAGTGGTCATCGCATGTGTGTATTTTCCACAAACCACACATGGGTCAACCACTAGAGTCATTGCATGTGTGTTATTTCCACAAACCACACATGGATCAACCACTAGAGTCATTGCATGTTTGTTCTTATACTAAAACCACAAACCAGCACTAGATTCATTGCATGTGTGTTCTTTTCCGCAAACCACACATGGATCCACCACTAGAGTCATTGCATGTGTGTTCTTTCCACAAACCATATATGGATCAACCACTAGAGTCATTGCATGTGTGTTCTTTCCAGAAACCACACAGGGATCAACCACTAGAGTCATTACATGTGTGTTCTTATACTAAAACCACAAACCAGTACTAGAGTCATTGCATGTGTGTTCTTTTCCACAAACCACACATGGATCCACCAGTGGTCATTGCATGTGTGTTCTTTCCACAAACCACACATGGATCAACCAGAGTCATTGCATGTGTGTTCTTTCCACAAACCACACATGGATAACCCATTAGAGTCATTGCATGTGTGTTCTTTTCCACAAAAACCACAAACCAGTACTAGAGTTATTGCATGTGTGTTCTTACACTTAAACCAATATGGATCCACTAGTGGTCATTGCATGTGTGTTCTTTCCACAAACCACACATGGATCAACCACTAGAGTCATTGCATGTGTGTTCTTTCCACAAACCACACATGGATCAACCACTAGAGTCATTGCATGTTTGTTCTTATACTAAAACCACAAACCAACACTAGAGTCATTGCATGTGTGTTATGTTCCACAAACCACACATGGATCAACCAGTGGTCATTGCATGTGTGTTCTTTCCACAAACCACACATGTGGACCCACCAGTGGTCCTTGCATGTGCGGTATTTCCATAAACCACACATGGATCAACCACTAGAGTCATTGCATGTGTGTTCTTATACTAAAACCAACACTAGAGTCATTGCATGTGTGTTCTTTTCACAAACCACACATGGATCAACCACTAGGGTCATTGCATGTTTGTTCTTATACTAAAACCACAAACCAGCACTAGAGTCATTGCATGTGTGTTCTTTTCCACAAACCACACATGGATCCACCACTATAGTCATTGCATGCGTGTTCTTTCCACAAACCACATATGGATCAACCAGAGTCATTGCATGTGTGTTCTTTCCACAAACCACACATGTGGACCCACCAGTGGTCATTGCATGTGTGTTATTTCCACAAACCACAAATGGATCAACCACTAGAGTCATTGCATGTGTGTTCTTTCCACAAACCACATATAGATCAACACTAGAGTCATTGCATGTGTGTTCTTATACTAAAACCAACACTAGAGTCATTGCATGTGTGTTCTTTTCACAAACCACACATGGATCAACCACTAGAGTCATTGCATGTGTGTTCTTTCCACAAACCACACATGGATCAACCACTAGAGTCATTGCATGCTTGTTCTTATACTAAAACGACAAACCAGCACTAGAGTCATTGCATGTGTGTTCTTTTCCACAAATCACACATGGATCCACCAGTGGTCATTGCATGTGTGTTCTTTCCACAAACCACACATGGATCAACCACTAGAGTCGTTGGATGTTTGTTCTTATGCTAAAACCACAAACCAGCACAAGAGTCATTGCATGTGTGTTCTTTCCACAAACCACATATGGATCAACCACTAGAGTCACTGCATCTGTGTTATTATACTAAAACCAACACTAGAGTCATTGCATGTGTGTTCTTTTCACAAACCACACATGGATCAACCACTAGAGTCATTGCATGTGTGTTATTTCCACAAACAAACATGGATCAACCACTAGAGTCATTGCATGTGTGTTCCTATACTAAAACCAACATGGATCCACCAGTGGTCATTGCATGTGTGTTCTTATACTAAAACCACCAAACAACACTAGAGTCATTGCATGTGTGTTCTTGTCCACAAACAACACATGGATCCACCACTAGTCATTGCATGTGTGTTCTTTCCACAAACCACATATGGATCAACCAGAGTCATTGCATGTGTGTTCTTTCCACAAACCACACATGTGGACCCACCAGTGTTCATTGCATGTGTGTTATTTCCACAAATCACACATGGATCAACCACTAGAGTCATTGCATGTGTGTTCTTTCCACAAACCACATATAGATCAACCACTAGAGTCATTGCATGTGTGTTCTTAAACTAAAACCAACACTAGAGTCATTGCATGTGTGTTCTTTTCACAAACCACACATGGATCAACCACTAGAGTCATTGCATGTGTGTTATTAACACAAACAAACATGGATCAACCACTAGAGTCATTTCATGTGTGTTCTTATACTAAAACCAACATGGATCCACCAGTGGTCATTGCATGTGTGTTCTTTCCACAAACCACACATGGATCAACCACTAGAGTCATTGCATGTGTGTTCTTTTCCACAAACCACACATGGATCCACCAGTGGTCATTGCATGTGTGTTCTTTCCACAAACCACATATGGATCAACCAGAGTCATTGCATGTGTGTTCTTTCCACAAACCACACATGGATCAACCACTAGAGTCATTGCATGCTTGTTCTTATACTAAAACGGCAAACCAACACTAGAGTCATTGCATGTGTGTTCTTTTCCACAAACCACACATGGATCCACCAGTGGTCATTGCATGTGTGTTCTTTCCACAAACCACACATGGATCAACCACTAGAGTCATTGCATGTTTGTTCTTATACTAAAACCACAAACCAGCACTAGAGTCAATGCATGTGTGTTCTTTTCCACAAACCACATATGGATCAACCAAAGTCATTGCATGTGTGTTCTTTCCACAAACCACACATGTGGACCCACCAGTGGTCATTGCATGTGTGTTATTCCCACAAACCACACATGGATCAACCACTAGACTCATTGCATGTGTGTTCTTTCCACAAACCACATATGGATCAACCACTAGAGTCATTGCATGTGTGTTTCCTATACTAAAACCAACACTAGAGTCATTGCATGTGTGTTCTTTTCACAAACCACACATGGATCAACCACTTGAGTCATTTCATGTGTGTTATTTGCACAAACAAACATGGATCAACCACTAGAGTCATTGCATGTGTGTTCTTATACTAAAACCAACATGGATCCACCAGTGGTCATTGCATGTGTGTTTTTTCCACAAACCACACATGGATCAACCACTAGAGTCATTGCATGTGTGTTATTTCCACAAACCACACATGGATCAACCACTAGAGTCATTGCATGTGTTTTCTTAAACTAAAATCAAACACTAGAGTCATTGCATGTGTGTTCTTTTCACAAACCACACATGGATCAACCACTAGAGTCATTGCATGTGTGTTATTTGCACAAACAAACATGGATCAACCACTAGAGTCATTGCATGTGTGTTCTTATAATAAAACCAACATGGATCCACCAGTGGTCATTGCATGTGTGTTTTTTCCACAAACCACACATGGATCAACCACTAGAGTCATTGCATGTGTGTTATTTCCACAAACCACACATGGATCAACCACTAGAGTCATTGCATGTGTGTTCTTTCCACAAACCACACATGGATCAACCACTAGAGTCATTGCATGTTTGTTCTTATACTAAAACCACAAACCAATACTAGAGTCATTGCATGTGTGTTCTTTTCCACAAACCACACGTGGATCCACCAGTCGTCTTATTTCATGTGTGTTATTTCCACAAACCACACATGGATCAACCATTAGAGTCATTGCATGTGTGTTCTTTCCACAAACCACACATGGATCAACCACTAGAGTCATTGCATGTGTGTTCTTATTATACTAAAACCAACACTAGAGTCATTGCATGTGTGTTCTTTTCACAAACCACACATGGATCAACCACTAGAGTCATTGCATGTGTGTTATTTCCACAAACAAACATGGATTAACCACTAGAGTCATTGCATGTGTGTTCTTTTCCACAAACCACACATGGATCCACCAGTGGTCATTGCATGTGTGTTCTTTCCACAAACCACACATGTGGACCCACCAGTGGTCATTGCATGTGTGTTATTTCCACAAACCACACATGGATCAACCACTAGAGTCATTGCATGTGTGTTCTTTCCACAAACCACATATGGATCAACCACTAGAGTCATTGCATGTGTGTTCTTATATTAAAACCAACACTAGAGTCATTGCATGTGTGTTCTTTTCACAAACCACACATGGATCAACCACTAGAGTCATTGCATGTTTGTTCTTATACTAAAACCACAAACCAACACTAGAGTCATTGCATGTGTGTTCTTTTCCACAAACCACACATGGATCCACCACTATAGTCATTGCATGTGTGTTCTTTCCACAAACCACATATGGATCAACTAGAGTCATTGCATGTGTGTTCTTTCCACAAACCACACATGTGGACGCACCAGTGGTCATTGCATGTGTGTTATTTCCACAAACCACACATGGATCAACCACTAGAGTCATTGCATGTGTGTTCTTTCCACAAACCACATATAGATCAACACTAGAGTCATTGCATGTGTGTTCTTATACTAAAACCAACACTAGAGTCATTGCATGTGTGTTCTTTTCACAAACCACACATGGCTCAACCACTAGATTCATTGCATGTGTGTTATTTCCACAAAGAAACATGGATCAACCAATAGAGTCATTGCATGTGTGTTCTTATACTAAAACCAACATGGATCCACCAGTGGTCATCGCATGTGTGTATTTTCCACAAACCACACATGGGTCAACCACTAGAGTCATTGCATGTGTGTTATTTCCACAAACCACACATGGATCAACCACTAGAGTCATTGCATGTTTGTTCTTATACTAAAACCACAAACCAGCACTAGATTCATTGCATGTGTGTTCTTTTCCGCAAACCACACATGGATCCACCACTAGAGTCATTGCATGTGTGTTCTTTCCACAAACCATATATGGATCAACCACTAGAGTCATTGCATGTGTGTTCTTTCCAGAAACCACACAGGGATCAACCACTAGAGTCATTACATGTGTGTTCTTATACTAAAACCACAAACCAGTACTAGAGTCATTGCATGTGTGTTCTTTTCCACAAACCACACATGGATCCACCAGTGGTCATTGCATGTGTGTTCTTTCCACAAACCACACATGGATCAACCAGAGTCATTGCATGTGTGTTCTTTCCACAAACCACACATGGATAACCCATTAGAGTCATTGCATGTGTGTTCTTTTCCACAAAAACCACAAACCAGTACTAGAGTTATTGCATGTGTGTTCTTACACTTAAACCAATATGGATCCACTAGTGGTCATTGCATGTGTGTTCTTTCCACAAACCACACATGGATCAACCACTAGAGTCATTGCATGTGTGTTCTTTCCACAAACCACACATGGATCAACCACTAGAGTCATTGCATGTTTGTTCTTATACTAAAACCACAAACCAACACTAGAGTCATTGCATGTGTGTTATGTTCCACAAACCACACATGGATCAACCAGTGGTCATTGCATGTGTGTTCTTTCCACAAACCACACATGTGGACCCACCAGTGGTCCTTGCATGTGCGGTATTTCCATAAACCACACATGGATCAACCACTAGAGTCATTGCATGTGTGTTCTTATACTAAAACCAACACTAGAGTCATTGCATGTGTGTTCTTTTCACAAACCACACATGGATCAACCACTAGGGTCATTGCATGTTTGTTCTTATACTAAAACCACAAACCAGCACTAGAGTCATTGCATGTGTGTTCTTTTCCACAAACCACACATGGATCCACCACTATAGTCATTGCATGCGTGTTCTTTCCACAAACCACATATGGATCAACCAGAGTCATTGCATGTGTGTTCTTTCCACAAACCACACATGTGGACCCACCAGTGGTCATTGCATGTGTGTTATTTCCACAAACCACAAATGGATCAACCACTAGAGTCATTGCATGTGTGTTCTTTCCACAAACCACATATAGATCAACACTAGAGTCATTGCATGTGTGTTCTTATACTAAAACCAACACTAGAGTCATTGCATGTGTGTTCTTTTCACAAACCACACATGGATCAACCACTAGATTCATTGCATGTGTGTTATTTCCACAAAGAAACATGGATCAACCACTAGAGTCATTGCATGTGTGTTCTTATACTAAAACCAACATGGATGCACCAGTGGTCATTGCATGTGTGTTCTTTCCACAAACCACACATGGGTCAACCACTAGAGCCATTGCATGTGTGTTATTTCCACAAAACACACATGGATCAACCACTAGTGTCATTGCATGTTTGTTCTTATACTAAAACCACAAACCAGCACTAGAGTCATTGCATGTGTGTTCTTTTCCACAAACCACACATGGATCCACCACTAGAGTCATTGCATGTGTGTTCTTTCCACAAACCACATATGGATCAACCAGAGTCATTGCATGTGTGTTCTTTCCACAAACCACACATGTGGACCCACCAGTGGTCATTGCATGTGTGTTATTTCCACAAACCACACATGGATGAACCACTAGAGTCATTGCATGCGTGTTCTTTCCACAAACCACATATAGATCAACCACTAGAGTTATTGCATGTGTGTTCTTATACTAAAACTAACACTAGAGTCATTGCATGTGTGTTCTTTTCACAAACCGCACATGGATCAACCACTAGAGTCATTGCATGTGTGTTATTTCCACAAACAAACATGGATCAACCACTAGAGTCATTGCATGTGTGTTCTTATACTAAAACCAACATGGATCCACCAGTGGTCATTGCATGTGTGTTCTTTCCACAAACCACACATGGATCAACCACTAGAGTCATTGCATGTGTGTTATTTCCACAAACCACACATGGATCAGCCACTAGAGTCATTGCATGTGTATTATTTCCACAAACCACACATGGATCAACCACTAGAGTCATTGCATGTGTGTTCTTATACTAAAACCAACACTAGAGTCATTGCATGTGTGTTCTTTTCACAAACCACACATGGATCAACCAGAGTCATTGCATGTGTGTTATTTCCACAAACCACACATGGATCAACCACTAGAGTCATTGCATGTGTGTTATTTCCACAAACCACACATGGATCAACCACTAGAGTCATTGCATGTGTGTTATTATACTAAAACCAACATGGATCCATTTGAGTCATTTCATGCTTGTTCTTATACTAAAACCAACACAGTTCTTCTGCTTGACGATTGTTACATACCGTTCAATTGGGGCGCTTGGACGATTGGGATGGTCTTTGCAAGATTGATCCTCGAGTAGGCTGTTCTGCGGCATGATTGGCCACGCTTTCTCTGGACAAACTGGCACATTGCGAGTGTTATGACTCACGAGTTCAGTGGGCCATATCCCAGTGTCACGTCCCCGTTACTTCTCTTCCTCCCCGTACTTCTCTTCCTTCCCCTCGAAGCCACTTTCCCCACTTCACTTCCATCCTGCCATAGCCGCAAGCCGACGACATCCACTAATTCTCCGGTCGCTACCTTCATGGTAGGAAATCATTTTACAATCTTTTGAACTTATCCTACACATTCCTGCTATTCGCCAATCTAACTGCTGATCTTTTTTCCGATTTCTCGACGAACTTCAGTTGTGGCAGATGTGGGAGCCCAAGAATCTGGAGATCCTCGCGCGCAACTTCATAGCGGCGTTCCCGCTCGTGTGCTCCGACCCAGGATGCTTTCGCCGTTACTCCTACCATGATCTCCCGCTCCACGAGCTCGCGTGCCCGCACGACGCGTGCGCCTGCACGGAGCCGGGCTGCAACTACACCGGCCCGCCGGCAGAGCTCGTCGTCCACCTTGCATATGGGAACTTGATCGAAGTGATTAGGATCTCGTACGGGCAAGCCCAACTTCTCCAAGAGCAGGTGCCGTTCACTGACTCGGCACGCCGCCTGCTAATTTTCCAGGGGGACGGCTCTGTTTTCGTCCTGACCATCACCGCCGGTGTTCCGGGAACCAGAGCCGGGCCCACCGTCGTGGGTGCCATATGCGTAAGGTCGGTCTCGTGCGCCTAGCCCGTATACATGGTGCACATGTGGGTGAATGCCCAGCCGCCGTTGTCGGATAGCATTCTTGTGCTCGCCGAGGCGTCGAGCTTCCCGACGCTGCGGGAGGTGGAGTATGTGGACCTAAGGTCGATCCTATGCGTGCCATCTTAGCACCTTGTCGGTGCTGGACCGAATAGGCAGATGCATTTCTACATTTGTATCGAGAAGACCGACAGACAAATGTAGTACTTGTGCTGTCGTTACTGCTAGACTTAAGCGATGCTTCTCACGTGCTTAGAGCATACGTGTTGTGCGAATGTACCCCAGTTGTAGTTTTCAGTACTCCTTAATACTTCGACGAGTTATTATATTGGTCCAATCAGCTTGCTATTGTCACGTTGCAAAGTCCCCTTGCTCTGGACAGACTGGCAATACCGTGTGCTCCCGCTCCCGCATGTCAGTGTCACGTGTTCCGAGGGCCCACCTGCCAGTGTCCTTCCCCTGGAAGCCACTGTCCCAACTTCTCTTCCATCCTACCACTCCCGTCCGATGGTTGTAATATGATGATTTTCATTGGATTGTTTACAAGTAATCTACGTTGATAATGCAACATGCAAATGGCACAGACACAATTTCTAAAGTGGAAGCACTCACCGGCTGCTATTGCACACATTTATTAATATAGCTCGACAAACACATTACAATAATTGTACTCGCATTAAACACAACCGAAATTGCAACCATCCTAAACAACATCTAAACCCACATCACACAGCTGTCGTCGGAGTCCACCTCGATTGGTGACACCGCCGTGCCCTTCTGGCGACATCCACTCCCGCCCGTGACTTGCCCTTTGCCAAGGAGGCAACAATGGCGTTCTGCATAGCTTCGTCCCTGTCACCCTCCACATCAAAATCGACAATGACGAAGGTGACGGGGTTGGCGTGGACCGAGCGCCGTCGCGCCTGGCAGCTCCTGCTCGGGCTTGACGCCGCATCAGTCCTTCTACAGGTAGGAGGGGCCGATCTCGCATACGTAGCGTCGTCGCTCCTCTCAAGAAACCATGGCCATTTGATACTGCGACGGTAGGATCTTGGGGTGGATCCGCCGCGACGAGCCCTACCGGAAGTGGTGGAGCGGATGGATCTGCGGGTGCGAGCCATGACAAGTTCCTAGGAAGGAGTAAGATTGTGGGCCAGACGTGTCTGGTTCCTGAGCAAGATCTCCCAGTGATATGTACGCGGGCAAGGTACCAAAAAATTTCGTCCAATGCGCGCGACATGGCTTTTGAACCACGAAGGCGCAAGTTTCTTTTGACAAGTCCACACGCTAGGCCCCCCACCTGTCAGCCGAATGTGGACGGTAGGATTCTGCCCGAGTTATTAAGTAGGGATAAATCACGCTTCACCACTACCCTGACATCCAAAGGCTCCTCTTTCTTCTGCCCTTGCTCCCCTCGCTCATGGCTCGCAGCTCGTGCAGTTCGTCTCGGGCGAAATCAGGGTCGGCTCAACGCTGTTAGGCGGGTGCACCCATCAGGTACCGGAGGGCTCCCTACGATTACTACCCCAATATGTTGTGTTTGTGTGGTGAGAAGATGCCGAGATGGATTTCGTGGACCGACGAAAATACTGTAGGAAAATTCAGCAACTATAGCATCAGAGCGGTAAGTTCCTACTATAGGTCCAATGGTAACCCGGATCCGGAAAGCGTAGTGTAATTCTTTTTTTGTTTCCTTCGATCTACTACGCAGGAAGGGAGGAGGACTGGTTGTGACAAGTTTGTGTGGATCGAAAAGCCACTGACGGGTTTTCACAAAGAGCTTATTCAGGATCTGCATGATGCTGTGTGGGACAAGAAAGAGGAGATTCGTGCGATGGAGCAAGAGATCCGGGAGCTTCGCCAGGTGCAGGGGAGGCAGGGGCAGGGAGGTGGTGAGACAGACGGGCTCAAGATTAGGCCAGATAGTGGACACAATTTCCTCATTATCTGGGCATTATCTGTTGCATTTGCAGTTTATGTTGCCATGTCGTTGTCCAGCAGCTGAAATAAGTTGCTGCTTCGTGGAGTGTAGTGGCCAGCTTAAGAAATTGTTTTCCAGCCCAGAAACTTATCATAAGTGTAATGCCAACATCAGGGATTTATTAAGCGCCTATAAATAAATCATGTTTGTGCCACTAACACCCATCAATTTTGGAGAGGATTTAACCGCTTAGCTATCGCGATTGTTCAGATAGTAGTGGCACAGTCACAGTTTTGGATTCAACTAGTGGCCTCGGCCATATCAAATCCTAAAGTCGTAATACATTTTACTACTAGTATGAGAGGCATATTGTTTCGCCCGACAAGTTCCACGCACACAGCTCCAGAGTTTAACCAAACTACATATATAGGTTCAAGTTCAATACATCATTAGGCTGCTACACTGCTAGCCCTCTTTCTCTGCTTGGGTGCCAACTTTCTTCCTCTTTCTTTCACGTACACTGGCTTCTTCATCTCCTGCCTTCTTCCTCTTCCTAGGTGCCAATTTTCTTACCTTCACATACCCTGCATCTCCGGGCCGAGGGAAGTCAGGCCAATCAGCACCAGAATCTTGTACGGCATCATCACTCCACTCGTTTTGGTTTTCTTCCCGCAGCAAAATCACTGAGTCGGCTGTCTTGTCTCTTACCTTGCGCTTCCTGTAAAAAAATAGTACATGGATTACTACCTTATATCTACAGACTATAAACAATTTTTTTGTGAATGTACCATCTCATACCTAGGTTTGGGAGCATTAAGGGGACATCCAGCTGCTCTATGGCCTATAAGATGGCAGGTCTTGCATCTGTTTTTGCCCTTCTTTGTAGCACACAAAGCCGAACCCTTCTTCTCGAGAAAATTCTTAAACCTATTCACCTGGGGTCTTCCTCTGCCCCTTTTTGTAACTGGCTGGCAAAGCTCGAAAGATAGTTGGACTAGAGGCCACTGAGATGGGTCTGTACATGGCTCGACGGATCCAGCGTACGTAGCTCTAAACTTTTCCATAGAGTAGTAGTCTGACAAATACTGATCCAAATGTGGTAGAGTTCTTTTCTTCACCAAGAAGGCCAAGGCGTGGTCGCAAGGTTTCCCGGTATGCTGCCACTCTAAGCAGGTGCATTCTCGCAACTGGATGTTCAGAACATCCCTTTTGCCACTCTTGGAGATATCGACCACCTCACAGCTTCTGTTGGTTGACGGGAGAACCTTAAGATGTGCAAGTCCTTGGCTTCTCTTGTGCAGTTGCTGTACAACTGGCAGTAGCATATGTCCTCTAAGTCTCCTACCGATCTCTCTCCTTATATTTAACAACTTCATGATCATACCACGTATGTTGTCCATCAAGTTATGAACATTACACACTTTTATGCCCTTCACCCAGTTATTCAGGCATTCTGCAAGGTTGTTGTTTATGTAATCAACTTTGATGTCAGGGTTGAATTGACTCCTCTTCCATATCTGCGAATGATGGATGGCTAAGTACTCTGGAAGTTCAGGGGCTTCGGCAAAAATCTTGCTCATGAAATAATCGCTGCTACTAGGTTTGTAAACTCTAGCAGCAGGAAACATGTAACGAAATACGCTGCCTGCGTAGTGTGAGTACAAGTTGAGCATCATATGGGCATGGCATTCTCTACCTTCAGCTCGTGGGAACACCTCCTTCACTGAATTCGTCAGCCCTTTGCATGCATCCGTGGATATAGCCAATGGATCCATGTGGCCTATTGATCTCTTGAGCTGCCTCATAAACCAGACCCAGTTTTCCTCCGTTTCTGTTTCAAACAGTCCGAATGCCACTAGGAACATCCAGTTGTGACCATCAAATGCTGTGGCAGATGGCAGGCAGCCTTTCCATTTGCCAGTTAGGACAGTGCTGTCTACACTCAGATATGGCCTACAGCCGCCCTTGAATCCATCGATGCAAGGTTTAAGCGCCATGAAAAATCTTTTGAAATATATTTTACCACCTTCTGATTCGGTGTCAATCTCCACAACACTCCCCGGACACCTAGCTTGTACCTTCGCCTTGAAGTTGTACATCATCCTGAAGCTATTGGTCCAATCCCCGTGCAAGACCCCCAGAGATTTCTCTTTACCTTTCCAAACCGTGTAATACGGAAGGACAATGTTGTATTTAGAACCGAGGCTAGTCTGAATATTCTTCGCGGTCTCCTTAGGGTTATCCTTTAGTATGGACATAGATTGCATAGCCACCCACTCCGTATCAGCCATTGAGGATTTCAGTTTGCTTCCTGTCGGACACATGTGTGCAGGGCCCATTCTGTTCACCTACAACATAGATTCATTTAAAAGATAAGCGGAGTCGACTAGTTGCCAGAAAGATATCGCACATCAATTGTAGTTATAGAGTGAAAAGAGAGAGAGAGAGTTCTAATGGTTTGCTGCATTCATTGCCCCAATACCCTAATTGCAGTCGACGCAGGTAAGGATCTTGATGTGATCCTCCATGGACAATGTACCTCGGCCTGTCCATTCATCCACGTTAACTTGCAAATGGCCTCATACCTCTCGGTAGAGTTCTTCAGTCGATAAACGTCGAACTCCCCCTTGATACAAAAATGCCGGAACGACATCCTAAACTCATGCATGCTCCTGAACTCGGTGCCGACCGAAATTATAGGATACTCGTGGTCATGTTTCATTTCTTCTACTTCAACACCCAAATCACCGACTGGAATACCAGCCTTATCGTTAAGTTCCTCGTCTATTTCATCATCACCAGGTTATTGATCCTCTACAGTGCCTGCTTCTTCATCTGATTCAGAATCTTCACCATCATCTCTAATGCCTAGTACTGCACACATCATATTGACTCCCATGGGTGGGGCTGCACCATCGTCTCCACCCGGATGGAGAGGGGATTTCGACGCCGCCGGTGCTAGGGTTCATGCGAAAGGAGGGAGGGGGTGGATTTGTGAATTTGGTCAACGCACGATGCTCCTTTAGTATCTCGTTTCGCCTACGTGGTTGCCGTGTTGGCGCTCGCATCACGGAAATATTACTGACATGAGGGTCCCGACCGTCTACTTCACAGGGCAGTTTCACGACATATTTGGATTTGGTAGGGGTGAGACGAGTTTGCATCGAAATGGCCCCTCTCGGTAGTTGGCGGCCCAACTTTTTGAAACGCGGTGATTTCAGGCAACTTAGGTACCGCCATGCGCTGGCCTGCCAACTTTGGTACCGTAGACGAACAAGCCCCCACACCACCCCATGGCGCGGGAAGGCCTAGGCCGCGCCAGGAGGTGGTGTGGCCACCCTGTCCCACTCCAGCATCTCCCCTCTGGCGTATATCATCCTCCTGAAACCCTAAGACTCGGGGAGCGACCACAGAAAGATTCCGCCGCCTCTGCGGGGCGGAAAACACCGAGAGAGAAAGATCTCTCCGACAGACAGATTTCTGCCGGGGGAATTCCTTCCCGGAGAGGGGAGATCATCGCCATCAACACCACCATCAAGCTGGACTTCATCGGGATCATCATCACCATCATCACCACCATCATCACCATCAGCACCCTCATCACCATCTCCATATTGCTGTAACAATTGGTTGAATCTTGCTATAGTTCATAGGGGAAACTTTCCCGGTGTTGATTACTCTTTGTAGTTGATGCCATTGAGTGAACCATGGAATTATTGTTTATGTTCATATTGTTATACATCATTATTCCATCTCTGATCATGATCCATATGATGTCTTGTGAGTAGTTCGTTTTGTTCTTGAGGACATGGGAGAAGTCATGTTGTTAGTAGTGGAGTTGTGTTGAGAAAGATTCAATAGATTGTTATTTAAGTTGTGGTGTACTTCTTCTAGTGGTGTCATGTGAATGTCGACTACATGACACTTCACCTATATGGGCCTAGGGGAATGCATTGTGTATTCGGCTACTAATCGTAGGGGTTGCCGGAGTGATAGAAACCTGAACCCCCGTTAGGAAACCATTGCACAAGGGACGTAAGGGTCTTAGAGTTTAAAGATGTGGTTAGGTTTCTACCTTAATTACTTTCTTATACTTACGGATGTTTGCAAGGGGTATAATCACAAGTATGTATTAGTCTTGGATGGGGCGGTACATTATCACAGGTTCACCCACACAACACTTAGCAAGCTAGAGAAGATTAATCAACTATATGAAGCGAAAGCACTTGATAGTCTTCCCATGTGTCCTCGAGAACGTTTGGTCATCTTAAGTAATACAACCGGCTTGTCCTTTGCTGCATAAAGGATTGGGCCACTTGCTGCATTCATTCCTACTGTCTTTTATTTACTCGTACTTTGTTTACTTGCTTTATCAAAAACCCCTAAAAATCCGTTTGCTAAGTATTTGCAGAGAATTCCTGATCCATACCACTAGCCAGCACCTTCTGCTCCTCGTTGGGTTCGACACTCTTACTTATCGAAAATACTGCGATACACCCCCTATACTTGTGGGTCATCAAGACTATTTTCTGGCGCCGTTGCCAGGGAGTGAAGCGCTATTGGAGAGTGGAACTGGTAAAGGAAACTTCTACTGTGAGTATTGTTTACTACTGTTAGTTGCTTTATTTTCGTTATGGATAATTCGCTGAGTTTCTTATTTGGTAATGCTACTACCACTTCTAAGGTAGTAGATAAGCCACCACCTGCTGAGAATGATGTTTTCAAAATACCTACAAGAATTATTGATCATGTTATGGATAACTACTATGTTGGGGATGGAACTGTCCATCCCGGTGATCATTTACTCTTTATACATGAATTATGCGGGTTGTTCAAGTGTGCAGGTATTACTACAGATCAAGTTAAGAAGAAGTTATTCTCATTATCACTGAAAGGAAGAGCTGAGGAATGGTATAAGCTGCTGAAGAATGGTCAAGCTCTGGAATGGGAGGAAATAGTGCCTCTCTTTTATTCAAAGTTTTATCCTCCTAGTGAGATTCATAAATATCGGAATCAAATATACAACTTTTGGCCTCTTGATGGAGAGAGTATAGCTCCAGCTTGGGGGAGATTGAAGTTACTAATGCTCAAATGTCCCATTCATGAGCTCCCCAACAATATTATTATCAATAACTTTTATGCAAGGCTCCCTCTACATGATAAAGATTTATTGGATGCTTCTTGTGCTGGATCATTCACTCGCATGGAAGAAGAAGCTAAATGGGACCTTCTAGACCGTATTCAAGACAATGCTGAAGCTTGGGAGAATGACAAAGGTAGAAAGTCAGGTATAAATTATGATTATGAATGCATTGAATCTTTTATGGGAACTGATGACTTTCAAAATATTAGTAATATTTATGGTCTTGATTTGCAAGTTATTACGAATTGCTTTAGAGCTTTTGCTTCCTATATCAAAATTCCAAAAAGGGGATGGAACAAATACCATGCACCTTACAAAGATATTGTTGACTATGCTCCTATTGGAAGTGCTGAGTATTGCATTATTGACCTCAACTTACCCGCACCTTATATCGAGAAGATTCCCTTCCCCGAAAAGGTAAAGGACCATCCTATGATAACTAATGTAATCACCAAAAGTGAAAAAAGAACTGTAAAACCTGATGAACAAATAAACATTGAACTGGTGGTAGCAATTGTGAAAGACCTTGTCACTAAAAGCGTAGAAGATGGGCACATAGTCTTTTGTGAGGATGCTTCTAATATTGTTTCACATCCCAATAGAACTAAAAAGGCTAGTGTTCCTGTGCTTTCTGTTAGAATTGGTGATCATTGCTATTATGGTTTATGTGATATTGGTGCAAGTTCCAGTGCTATTCCTTATGAGCTTTACAGAGAAATTATGCATGAAATTAGTCCTTGCGAGTTGGAAGAGATTGATGTGGTTATTCACCTTGCTAATAGAGAGACCATCTCTCCAATTGGTATTGTACGAGACGTGGAAGTTCTTTGTGGTAAGATTAAGTACCCTACTGATTTTCTAGTACTTGGTTCGGCTGCTAGTAAAACCTACCCTATCAGTTTTGGTAGACCTTTCTTGAGTACTTGTGGAGCTATTATTGATTGCAAAAGGTAGAAAATCTTGACTAAGTTTGATGGGGAATCTTATGAGTTTAATTTTTTGAAATTTGCTAAAGAACCTTGCGAAGAGGAAACCCATAATGAGGATTTTAGGGTTGAACAACTTGCTTCTGTTTCTCTTGCTCCTAACAATGCTTTGCAGCAATTTATGGAAGATCATGAAAGTGAAATCTTCATGGAAGAAAGGAATGAGATTGACAGGATTCTCCGTGATCAACCTATGATGCTTAAGCACGACTTGCCTGTAGAAGACTTGGGTACCACGATGCCACCTAAAA
The DNA here is from genome assembly GCA_916181665.1 of Avena sativa. Taxonomy (NCBI): domain Eukaryota; kingdom Viridiplantae; phylum Streptophyta; class Magnoliopsida; order Poales; family Poaceae; genus Avena; species Avena sativa. The sequence continues at coordinate 261,676,813 of OV702291.1, forward strand.
ACGATCCGGTCTTTGATCTAAAACCTCTCCCTGATGATCTTAAATATGCTTATATTGATGATAAAAAGATATATCCTATTATTATTAGCTCTAAACTTTTAGGAAAGGAAGAAGAAAGGCTGTTGGAGGTTTTGAAGAAACACCGAGGAGCTATGGGCTACACTCTGGATGATTTAAAAGGGATTTCACCTACTATATGTCAACACTCTATCAACATAGAACCAGATGCGAAGCCAGTAGTGGAACACCAAAGACGTTTAAATCCTAAGATGAAGGAAGTGGTAAGGAATGGGGTATTGAAACTCCTTGATGCTGGTATTATTTACCCTATTGCTGATAGTGAATGGGTTAGTCCTGTTCATTGTGTTCCTAAAAAGGGAGGTATTACCATTGTCCCTAATGATAATGATGAGCTTATTCCTCAAAGAATAGTGGTAGGCTATAGGATATGCATCGATTTTAGGAAAGTCAATAAAGTTACTAAGAAAGATCACTACCCGCTTCCTTTTATTGATCAAATGTTGGAAAGGTTGTCTAAAAAGACCCATTTTTGTTTTCTTGATGGTTATTCTGGTTTCTCTCAAATTGCTGTTAAACAACAAGATCAAGAAAAGACTACTTTTACTTGCCCTTATGGAACTTATGCTTATAGACGTATGCCTTTTGGTTTATGTAATGATCCTACTACTTTCCAAAGATGCATGTCTGCTATCTTTCATGGTTTTTGTGAGGAAATTGTAGAAGTGTTCATGGATGACTTTTCTGTCTATGGAACTTCTTTTGATAATTGTCAGCACAACCTTGATAAAGTTTTGCAGAGATGTGAGGAAACTAATCTTGTTCTTAATTGGGAGAAATGCCACTTCATGGTTAATGAAGGGATTGTTCTTGGGCATAAGGTTTCTAAAAGAGGCATAGAAGTTGATAGAGCTAAGGTTGAAGCAATTGACAAGATGCCATGTCCAAGAGACATCAAAGGTATTCGTAGTATCCTTGGTCATGCTGGTTTCTATAGGAGGTTTATTAAAGACTTCTCTAGGATATCAAAACCTCTCACTAATCTTCTTCAAAAAGATGTACCCTTCGTTTTTGATGATAATTGTAGGGAGGCTTTTGAAACTCTTAAGAAGGCTTTAACTACAGCCCCTATTGTTCAACCACCTGATTGGAGTTTACCCTTTGAAATAATGTGTGATGCTAGTGATTTTGCTATAGGGGCTGTCCTTGGGCAACGTATTGATAAAAAGTTAAATGTTATCCATTATGCTAGTAAGACCCTATATGCTGCTCAAAGGAATTATGCCACTACTGAAAAGGAATTTCTAGTTGTTTTTGCCTGTGATAAGTTTAGGCCCTATATTGTGGACTCAAAAGTAACCATTCATACTGACCATGCTACTATTAAATATCTTATGATGAAAAAGGACGCTAAACCTAGGCTTATTAGATGGGTACTGCTTTTACAAGAGTTTGATCTACATATAGTAGATAGGAAGGGCGCTGAAAACCCTGTAGCTGATAATTTATCTCGTTTGGAAAACATCTCTTTTGACCCTATGCCTGTTGATAGTTTCCCAAATGAACAGCTAGCTGCAGTAGGGGTGAGCTCGCGAGGAAGCCCTTGGTATGCTGATTATGCTAACTTTATTGTCTCCAAGTATTTGCCTCCAACTTTTACAGCTCAGCAAAGAAGAAAGTTCTTCTATGATTTGAGGCATTATTTTTGGGATGACCCACACTTATACAAAGGAGTTGATGGTATTATGCGAAGATGTGTTCCAGAATATGAACAAAAGGAGATATTGCGTAAATGTCATGGTAGTGCCTATGGAGGACATCATGCAGGAGATAGAACTGCACAAAAGGTACTACAATCAGGTTTCTACCGGCCTACCCTTTTTAAAGATGCAAGAAAATTTGTCCTATCTTGTGATGAATGTCAGCGTGTTGGTAATATTTCTAGACGTAGTGAAATGCCTATGAACTACTCTCTAGTTATTGAACCTTTTGATTGTTGGGGATTTGACTTTATGGGTCCTTTCCCTCCTTCGAAAGGCTACACTCATATTCTTGTTGCCGTTGACTATGTTACTAAGTGGGTAGAAGCTATTCCTACAAAGAGTGGTGACGGAGAGACTTCTCTAAAAATGCTCAAGGATGTTATCTTTCCTAGGTTTGGGGTGCCTAGGTATCTCATGATCGATGGGGGTTCTCATTTCATTCATGGTGGTTTTAGGAAGACCCTTGCTAAATATGATGTTAATCATAGAATTGCTTCAGCTTATCACCCCCAAACTAGCGGGCAAGTAGAGTTATCAAATAGAGAGATTAAATCTATCTTGCAAAAGACTATTAATAGGTCTAGGAAAAACTGGGGTAAGAAGTTGAATGATGCTTTATGGGCTTATAGAACTTCTTACAAAAATCCTATGGGAATGTATCCTTACAAAATGGTTTATGGGAAAGCTTGTCACCTACCCTTAGAACTAGAACACAAAGCTTACTAGGCAGTGAAAGAACAAAATAGAGATTGTAAGCTCGCTGGTGAGAAAAGGATTTTTGACTTAAGTTCTTTAGATGAATGGAGGAGTGAAGCCTATGAGAATGCTAGGCTCTTTAAGGAAAAAGTTAAAAGATGGCATGATAAGCGAATACTTAAGTGAGAATTTCATGTTGGTGAGAAAGTTCTATTGTATAGATCTCGTCTCAGATTTTTTGCAGGTAAGCTACTATCAAAATGGGAAGGACCTTTCATCATTGAAGAAGTATACCTTTCAGGAGCAATAAAATTTCTTCTCTAAAAGATAATACTACACAAGTAGTGAATGGACAGCGACTCAGACACTATATTGCTGGAGATCCTTACAATGAAGATGTTGATGCCTTTCAAGTTATAACTCCAGAGAAATTCATTGAGGACCAAATTCAGAGACCTGCAGAGTCCGTTTCCAACTAGGTAACAGTTCTGGTAACAAAAGTTCTGCGAAAATTCAATCCAACTCTATTTTTGCAGTTTTCAGTCAATAAGGAAAGTTACGAAGTGAAAAAGGGACGGAAACAGAGCCAGGATGGCCCACACCACCCCATGGCGCGGGCCCACTCCTGGCCGCGCCACCAGGTGGTGAGGCCACCCAGGACTCCGCCTTTGACTCGTTTTCTCCTAGTACCTTCCTTTTGATATAAAACTTCGTAATATATAACCCCCCCAGATCCCCCGAGGTTTGTATATCGTGTTTTCTTCGTGTTTTTGTTTCGATTTGTTTCTGCCAGGACATACTCTTTGAAAGCTTAGAAGCACAATGGTGTCCGCCAAGGATAAAGGGAAGGAGCCTATGGAGGAGGATCTTCAAGACCCCAAGCAGTGGCTGGTACCTTTAGTCTCTTGCCCTGCATCAATGGAAGCACTACGAGTCACTAAGGAGTTCTGTGATAAGTACCAGGACTTGAAGAGGAAGGTGGACATGCTTCAATGGGAGAATAATAGGCTTCGCATGATGCTGGAAGATTTCCTCACGTCAACTAAGAGCATAATACCAGCACCACCGAAGGAGTAATTCGTCATCAGGTTTGGCATCCCCTTGGTTTGTTCCAAGCTTGGGGGAGTGTTGTGGTATCACATCACTATCTTCCATCTTTTTACCTTTTTAATAGAGTCATATCATGAATAGAGGAGTTATTATGTAGTATGGTTTGCATTATGGAAGTGTCCCCTCTCTCGTTAGATATGTATCCCTTGGTGTGAGTTGCCGTTATGGAATATTAATGAGAAGTTCTATCATTCACTCTTTTGCATAGCTTATATTAGTTTTCAACTCGTGGTTATATGATTGATCTTGTTGTTAGTATTGGTATCACTTTGGGATCATTGAGTTAATTTAGTTGGCTTTGGCAAACCTGGCTCGGTCAGTAGCAACACTATTTTTGAGAGTTGAATAAAAAGATAGAAGTACTCTAAAGAAAAAATAATTTCATTGTCTTTCTTTCTTGATTTGCTCATAAGTCTAGTATTCTCTAGTTAAGATCTTTTGTGCTTCCAAGGAAGATTGCATGTTTGTCTTTATCACTTGTATGTTTGTTTGTTTCCTTCAACTCTTGTACTTGCTACCCAGCCTTGCTAGCCAAAAACCTGTACTGAGAGGGTATTCTTCTCGTGCATCCACCTCCTTTAAACCAAAACCTTTGCCATTTGTGTCCACCATATCTACCTAGTAGCATTATTGCTATTCCAACTAAATTCTTGTTTTATCTACCTCCCAAATTAAACTTGTTATGTGAAAATTACTGATTAAAGCTCTCACAAACTTGATGGCACACTTTACTTTCTTGCACTTAATAAACTTGAACCATTGTGCTCACCTATGTTGCGTATATGCTAGCGCTTTGTAAGTTGTGGATTAGCAGAACCATGCTATCATGGGGAATGCTTTCAACATTGCACTGGTACTTTGTACCAAGTTGATATCATGTTCTTTTGTCTATGGATGTCGTCGGTGTGAAATGAAAGGGGAGCTTGTAAGTCCATGGAGTTATGCATGTGTGTTAGAGAAACACTTGGGCTGCTGGTCTAATCCATGCTGACATGGTGGAAACCTGCAGTGTAACACCCTCGGGTCGGCCCTATGCAAGTTTTAGCGCTTCCCGCCAAACCCGCATAGAAACGATTCAAGGACACCCACCAGGCACTTTCGTGCGGGTGGAAAACGAAGTAATACCATTACACAACAGCCCTCGATGGGACCCATAGAACAGATATATATACAACACGACTCCATGAGTCAAGAATACCGATATATAGTACAAAGATCCAAATCACCTTAAAAACTGCTACAGCGTCCGAGTACGGACAAGATGCAAATGGGGCTAAGAGCCCTGAAGAATAACCCATGGCGTCCATAACCCTGCCCAGGCCAAGCCGGAAGGGTAACCCTGCTAACTACGTCGATCTCAAACCTGCTAAAACAAAAGGGGGTGCCGACAAAGGGCAAAAGAAAAAGAGGAGCGTCAGTACTGAGGCCAGTACACAGCAAGGCTAGAATTCGGCGGCTCTCGCCTACATAGGTATGGTGGACTGAAGCGGCAGCGCAGCAGCACTAAACAACCTATAAAGACTCAGTAAAACTGGCGGCTATTAGAGAGGGATAAGAAAGACCTATACGGAACCAACCTGATACTAACACCAATCATACCCATCCTGGTATTCCCCCTCAAGACCAAACGAGGAAGTCAAACCGAGGAACTCACACAGTTGGCAATTTTACTCATTCCATTATAGTTGCAACATTTGCTAGTCAGATATATAGCATGAGTCATCCTGATAGCATAAGTAGTGGGCAGTTTTAGTTAACATTCCATTGTAGTTGGAACATTTACTACTCAGATATAATTGTCCCGAGGAATCCCAAAACCCAGCAGTTGTTGGCACTTTTATCACATTCCATTGGAGTTGCACTACTTACTAGGCAGATATAACAAGACACAAGGAACCCCAGCTCCACCAATTGTTGGCATTTTTAATATCCATTCTGTTGTATTTGAATCTGATTACTAGTCACATATTAAGTCAAATTTATAGCAGTACTTTAGTTATGCTTGTCTATGATCGAGATACTGTGCTCCAAGTCGTCCATAACCGCGGACACGGCTTTCAGAAAGTTTTACCCTGCAGGGGTGCACAAATAGCAACACACACACGATCAACCTCGGAAAAACCAAATCAAAACCCAACGAGGCTTTCATGACAAAGCGATCACAGGATTCATAAAATATTTCAGGAGGCCACCCCACTAAACTACCCGTGACGAAGTTGGCCGGCTCCGAGACGGACCCAGGGTTTGTGTGGACGGCTGTAAACGACTGGGAACCCGAAAGTGTGACTGGGCTTGTCGATACAGCGAAAACGTGTCACGACCTAAACAGTACAGGTGCTCCACGCACAATCGTAAATAAAGCAGTAAAGCATGGCATAAGTACAGGATAGTAATAAAGCCCCAAACTAGTTTGTGGCCCCAAGAAATAAGAAATGAATCAAGCTCTGGCTAAGGGGGATTCATAGACTCTCCCGTATGTGGATAGTGCGAATAGTCAAGGAACAGATATCAAGTACTCGGGGTCCTACGGGACACAAGTGAGCGTGGAAGAACCAAATAACATCTATTGCCCACCGATGCCTCTGCATTAGTTATATCTAGCAATTTAATAGTTGTATTTAAAGTCATGATCAACTCCACCATAAACATCCGCTAGCATTCCAACAACTGTGGTACTTGACAACACGAGATCGCACCTGAGCACGCAACTTCGACTCGCAAGGCCAGCTATCTACCAAACATAGGTAATAGGAGGTGTCCAAGGCAATATAGAGGCTGCACAGGATATATCGGGTACGGAACTAAATCATCGCAACACGGATAGCAATAGATCAACAGGAGGAAATAAAGAATATAAATGCAAAATAGATAGAAGGGGAAGGGATGCTTGCCTGGGAAACACTGCCGACGGATTATATCCGGAGAACTTTTCGATACTCGCATCAACTCATCGGCCTAATCCGCGAAGAAGCAAACACTATAAGAAACATCGGATGCAATATTTAATACTACGACAGAAGATCCGGCATGATTATGATATGATGCGTGCCATGGCAAAGATGCGGTGCAATTAGGCAATATTAAGCGGAACCGGGGTCCCGACAATTAATTAATAGATTTGAGTTATTTAGAAACCCGCAATTTAAATGTTGGATTAACAAGGCGAAACAGGGCATCGGTTTGCTACACAAATTTAAGTGGAGTCCGGAATAAGACAAAAGTATCCCGCATATAGACTCCATATTTAATTATGCGGTGAATCGACATAATGCCCCCCAAACCACAAGATGTATGCGACATGAACAATGCAACTAGGAGATATTATATATTATAAAAATACGGGTCTCAGAAAGGGGCATACATCAAGGTCCGAAGATCTTGGGGTTCACCAAGGGGGTTGACGAGATCGGTCTTCAGGGTTCGTCGGGGATTTCGGCTCCGGGAAGGCGATCTTGTCGTTCGGGTCCCGGGTCGGAGAACTTGGCGCGCCAGGGTCTCGGTGTTCTCGGATTCCGATTAGTGAGCTTGGCGGTCTTCGGGTTCGTGAAGGGGAATCTTGGCGCATCCGTGGACATCTTGGTTCGGCATCGGATCGGTCCTGTCGACGAGATGATCTTGTCGGCCCCAACATTGGACATTGGTTTCTCTGCGGAAGAGCTTGTTGATGGTATCCGAGCTGCGCGCAACAATTTCTGCAGATACGCGCACGCGATGGAACGTGCCCAAGCTGGTAGGTGATGAGATAAAACAGAGGTGCCAAACGTAGTAGAAGGGCGCGTCCGTGCGCAGCGATGGTGAGAGGTTACGGAGGAGCTTGAGGCGGTCGCGGCTGGGGGCGGTCACGGATGGGGGCCGTGCCGGCAGACACAGGTGGAGGCCGCGGCGCCGGAGCTCGTCCAGAGGTAGGGGCAGGCGCAGGCCAGCGGTGGCGGGGTGAGATCGAGCCGGTCCAGGAACAGGGGACGCAGGCCGGCGACGGGGAGAGAGGAGGAGGGAGACAGGGCCTCGATGCGTCAGCGGGTGAACACGACTTGGCGAGGACAAGGCCGCCGTGTGCCTGGCAGGGTCCCTCGAGGAGGCGAGGGGCTCAGGTGGCGATGAAGGCGGCCAGAGCAGAAGAACGCGTCGATGGGGCGCCGCAGACGAGCTTGGGTCGTCGGTGAAGGGGTCCGACGGCGGGGCTCGGCTCGAAGCGGCCGGGGAAGGAGGAGACAAGGACAGCGAGCGAGAGGAGGCGTGGGTCATGGGGCCGGTCCAGGTCGCAGGCGCAGGCGGCAGCGAGAAACAAGGAGAGGGAGGGAGAGACGCGAGGTGGGGGGTGGTGGCGTCGGGGACGGGCCTCTCCCGCGTGGTGGGGACAGGCGCCAGGGACAGGCAGGAGGTGGGGCCCGGTATGGGGAGGCATGGCGATCGGGGTGATTTGCTACGGCGGCGTGTGTGTGTGAGTGGGTGTGTGTGTGAGGCTCGGGCGGAAGATGGTGGTGGGGCGACCAGGTAGAGAGATGGTTGGGCAGGTGACAGTGGGAAACATGCAGGGGCGGCGGGGTGTGGTTCGGTGCAGAGGAGGGTGGGCAGGTGGAGGGGAGTGGGGCCATGAGGGATGAGGTGGCGCACAGGGAGTGGCCGGGGTGAGGTGGTGATGGGGTGGGAGTGGTGAACAGGTGAGGGTGGCGGCTGGGTTAGATAGGCTGGATAGACTAGGTTTGGCTAGATATTTTTAGATTAGGGTTTGGAGGTGGCCGGACAGGCTTTCGGGCTTGGCGGGCTGCCTCCTAAAAAATTTTTGAAAATTTTATTTATTTAAAACGGGGCTTTTGCAAACCGTATTTAGACAAAACAAAATATTCCGGAGACCCGGGTTTTTAGTTTGAAATAAAGACGAGGCGTATTTAGAAAGCAAAATAGGTTTTCGAAAATAGTTTTGAACAAACCATGCATGATGATGACGATGCTCAAATGCAATGTGGCATGATGACATGAGCATGCGGTCATGATGATGCAATGCAGAAAAACACCACGATTTTCTAGTAGTGGTTTTTGCGGGATGCCACAATTCGACACCACTAACAAGGGATCTCGCCCTCGAGATCCGCCTCATGGTCCGGGGAAGAAGGCTGATGACATGAATCTTCTCGCTTCGTGTTGATCCTCGCGACACCACTAACAAGCATCCTTGTCCATCTTGAAATCGGCGACACCACCAACAAGGGGTTGTTGTCCAGGATCGTCGAGAAAACACTCCGAAAACAAAGGCCGAAGGTAAAGGTATCCACAAATAAAGCCACCTCTAACTTTGATAGAAAGAGAGAACCGATGCATTCTCATCCACTTCAGTGTACACGAGCAAATAGAGTGAGTAGTCGGCATGGGGGCCAATCCATCACGCACCCAAACTATTACTCTGGACATGTAGTGGGAAGCATGCAACCCATTCTCGGAATTAGACTGAAGATCTCGACAATCGAGGTTCGGAACAAAGGAGTGATGCAGACTCTGCATCGGATCTGGCGTAGAGGATGTCGTCGCGTCGGAAAACACCGGAAGGCACGAGAAGGAACAGAGAGAAATCCAACAGATGAAGGATTCCTCGGATAGCACGAAGACTGGTTGTAGAAACACCGTTACCAAAAGAGGAAGCGAAACCCTGAAGGTACGAAGGAAACCCAACCACGAGAAATCCTGGACTCGAAGAAAAGATAAATAGAAGATTCAAAACACGCAGAGATAAGAGGAGAACAACAGAGGGATAAGGAGTAAAAGAAGACCTAATCAGATCTATCCAACCGATTTTTCGAAAATAGTTTTGACACTCTACATCGGCCATTAGCTAGGTCATCCTACAGGCTGGACCAGTGGGGTATCGCAACTGCTGGGCTCTGATACTACTCTGTAGCACCCTCGAATCGGCCCTATGCAAGTTTTAGCGCTTCCCGCCAAACCCGCATAGAAACGATTCAAGGACGCCCACCAGGCACTTTTGTACGGGTGGAAAACGAAGTAATACCATTACACAACAGCCCTCGATGGGACCCACAGAATAGATATATATACAACACGACTCCATGAGTCAAGAATACCGATATACAGTACAAAGATCCAAATCACCTTAAAAACTGCTACAGCATCCGAGTATGGACAAGATGCAAATGGGGCTAAGAGCCCTGAAGAATAACCAATGGCGTCCATAACCCTGCCCAGGCCAAGCCGGAAGGGTAACCCTGCTAACGACGTCGATCTCAAACCTGCTAAAACAAAAGGGGGTGCCGATAAAGGGCAAAAGAAAAAGAGGAGCGTCAGTACTGAGGCCAGTACACGGCGAGGCTAGAATTCGGCGGCTCTCGCCTACATAGGTATGGTGGACTGAAGCGGCAGCACAACAGCACTAAACAACCTATAGAGACTCAGTAAAACTGGCGGCTATTAGAGAGGGATAAGAAAGACCTATACGGAACCAACCTGATACTAACACCAATCATACCCATCCTGGTATTCTCCCTCGAGACCAAAAAAGGAAGTCAAACCGAGGAACTCACACAGTTGGCAATTTTACTCATTCCATTATAGTTGCAGCATTTGCTAGTCAGATATATAGCATGAGTCATCCTAATAGCATAAGTAGTGGGCAGTTTTAGTTAACATTCCGTTGTAGTTGGAACATTTACTAGTCAGATATAATTGTCCTGAGGAATCCCAAAACCCAGCAGTTGTTGGCACTTTTATCACATTCCATTGGAGTTGCACTACTTACTAGGCAGATATAACAAGACAGAAGGAACCCCAGCTCCACCAATTGTTGGCATTTTTAATATCCATTCCATTGTATTTGAATCTAATTACTAGTCACATATTAAGTCAAATTTATAGCACTACTTTAGTTATGCTTGTCTATGATCGAGATACTGTGCTCCAAGTCGTCCAAAACCACGGACACGGCTTTTAGAAAGTTTTACCCTGCAGGGGTGCACAAATAGCAACACACACACGATCAACCTCGGAAAAACCAAATCAAAACCCAACGAGGCTTTCCCGACAAAGCGATCACATGATTCATAAAATATTTCAGGGGGCCACCCCACTAAGCTACCCGCGACAAAGTTGGCCGGCTCCGAGATGGACCCAGGCTTTGTGTGGATGGCTGTAAACGACTAGGAACCCAAAAGTGTGACTGGGCTTGTCGATACAGCGAAAACGTGTCACGACCTAAACAGTACAGGTGCTCCACGCACAATCGTAAATAAAGCAGTAAACCATGGCCTAAGTACAAGATAGTAATAAAGCCCCAAACTAGTTTGTGTCCCCAAGAAATAAGAAATGAATCAAGCTCTAGCTAAGGGGGATTCATAGACTCTCCCGTATGTGGATAGTGCGAATAGTCAAGGAACAGGTATCAAGTACTCGGGGTCCTACGGGACACAAATGAGCGTGGAAGAACCAAATAACATCTATTGCCCACCGATGCCTCTGCATTAGTTATATCTAGCAATTTAATAGTTGTATTTAAAGTCATGATCAACTCCACCATAAACATCCGCCAGCATTCCAACAACTGTGGTACTTGACAACACGAGATCGCACCTGAGCATGCAACTACGTCTCGCAAGGCCAGCTATCTACCAAACACAGGTAATAGGACGCGGCCAAGGCAATATAGAGGCTGCACGGGATATATCAGGTACGGAACTAAAGCATCGCAACACGGATAGCAATAGATCAACAGGAGGAAATAAAGACTATAAATGCAAAATAGGTAGAAGAGGAAGGGATGCTCGCCTGGGAAACACTGCCGACAGATTATATCCGGAGAACTTGTAGATACTCGCATCAACTCATCGGCCTAATCCACGAAGAAGAAAACACTAGAAGAAACATCGGATGCAATATTTAATACTACGGCAGAAGATCCGACATGATTATGATATGATGTGTGGCATGGCAAAGATGCGGTGCAATTAGGCAATATTAAGCGGAACCGGGGTCCCGACAATTAATTAATAGATTCGAGTTATTTAGAAACCCACAATTTAAATGTTGGATTAACAAGGCGAAACAGGGCATCGGTTCGCTACACAAATTTAAATGGAGTCCGGAATAAGACAAAAGTATCCCGCATATAGACTCCATATTTAATTATGCGGTGAATCGGCATAATGCCCCCAAAACCACAAGATGTATGCGACATGAACAATTAATGCAACCAGGAGATATTATATATTATAAAAATACGGGTCTCGGAAAGGGGCATACATCAAGGTACGAAGATCTTGGGGTTCACCAAGGGGGTTCGACGGGATCGGTCTTCAGGGTTCAATGGGGATTTCGGCTCCGGGAAGGCGATCTTGTCGTTCGGGTCCCGGGTCAGAGAACTTGGCACGCCATCGTCTCGGCGTTCTCGGATTCCAATTGGTGAGCTTGGCGGTCTTCGGGTTCGGGAAGGGGAATCTTGGCGCATTCGTGGAGATCTTGGTTCGGCATCGGATCGGTCCTGTCGACGAGATGATCTTGTCGGCCCCAACATTGGGTATTGGTTTCTCTGTGGAAGAGCTTGTCGATGGTATCCGAGCTGCGGGCAACAATTTTTGCAGATACGCGCACGCGATGGAATGTGCCCAAGCTGGTAGGTGATGAGATAAAACAGAGGTGCAAAACGCAGTGGTGATGCAGGCTCGTGGGTGGGGCGGCGGTTTCTGAGACCGTCAGACATGGGGGCGCACTGGTGAACTGGCAGGGGCCACAGATACTACAGATGGCGTGCTCGGGTGGCAGACTGGCATAGGGGGGGTCAAGGAGAGCAGGTCGGCGACCGTCAAGGTAGTAGAAGGGCGCGCCCGTGCACAGCGATGGTGAGAGGCGATGGAGGATCTTGAGGCGGTCGCGGCTGGGGGCCGTGGCCGGCAGACACAGGTGGAGGCCGCGGTGCCGGAGCTCGGCCAGAGGCAGGGGCGGGCGCAGGCCAGTGGTGGCAGGGTGAGATCGAGCCGATCCGGGAACAGGGGACGCATGCCGGCGACGGGGCGAGAGGAGGAGGGAGACGGGGCCTCGATGCGTCAGCGGGCGAACACGGCTTGGCGAGGACGAGGCCGCCACATGCTTGGCGGGGTCCCTCGAGGAGGCGAGGGGCGCAGGTGGCGGCGGAGGAGGCCGGAGCGGAAGAACGCGTCGACGGGGCGCCGCGGACGAGCTCGGGTCGTCGGTGAAGGGGTCCGGCGGCGGGGCTCGGCTCAAAGCGGCCGGGAAAGGAGGAGACGGGGACGACGAGCGAGAGGAGGCGCGGGTCACGGGGCCGGTCCAGGGTCGCAGGCGCTAGCGGCAGCGAGAAACAAGGAGAGGGAGGGAGAGACGCGAGGTGGGGGTGGTGGCGTCGGGGACGGGCCTCTCCCACGGGGTGGGGACAAGCGGCAGGGACAGGCAGGAGGTGGGGCCCGGTGTGGGGATGGGTGCAGGTGGGGAGGCGTGGCGATCAGGGGGATTTGCTGTGGTGGCGTGCGTGTGTGTGGGGGGGTGTGTGCGGCTCGGGCGGAAGATGGTGGTGGGGTGACCAGGTGGAGCGATGGTTGGGCAGGTGGCGGTGGGAAACGTGTAGGGGCGGCAGGGTGTGGTTCGGTGTAGAGGAGGGTGGGCAGGTGGAGGGGAGTGGGGCCAGGAGGGATGAGGTGGTGCATAGGGAGTGGCCGAGGTGAGGTGGCGATGGGGTGGGAGTGGTGAGCAGGTGAGGGTAGCGGCTGGGTTAGATAGGCTATTTTTCTAGAAGACTAAGGATGCCAGAAGATGGAGTCGAGATGGGCCACAGGGGGCCCACACCACCCCATGGCACGGGCAGGCCTAGGCCGCTCCAGGAGGTGGTGTGGCCACCCTAGCCCACTCCAGCCTCTCCCCTCTGGCGTATATCATCCTCCCGAAACCCTAAGACTCGGGGAGCGACCATAGAAAGATTCCGCCGCCTCTACGGGGCGGAAAACACCAAGAGAGAAAGATCTCTCCGGCAGACAGATTTCTGTCGGGGGAATTCCTTCCCGGAGAGGGGAGATCGTCGCCATCAACACCACCATCAAGCTGGACTTCATCGGGATCATCATCACCATCATCACCACCATCATCACCATCAGCACCCTCATCACCATCTCCATATTGCTGGAACAATTGGTTGAATCTTGCTATAGTTCATAGGGGAAACTTTCCCGGTGTTGCTTACTCTTTATAGTTGATGCTATTGAGTGAACCATTTAATTATTGTTTATGTTCAGATTGTTATACATCATTATTCCATCTCTGATCATGATCCATATGATGTCTTGTGAGTAGTTCGTTTTGTTCTTGAGGACATGGGAGAAATCATGTTGTTAGTAGTGGAGTTGTGTTGAGAAAGATTCAATAGATTGTTATTTAAGTTGTGGTGTACTTCTTCTAGTGGTGTCATGTGAACGTCGACTACATGACACTTCACCTATATGGGCCTAGGGGAATGCATTGTGTATTTGGCTACTAATCATAGGGGTTGCCGGAGTGACAAAAACCTGAACCCCCGTTAGGAAACCATTTCACAAGGGACGTAAGGGTCTTAGAGTTTAAAGTTGTGGTTAGGTTTCTACCTTAATTAGTTTCTTGTACTTACGGATGTTTGCAAGGGGTATAATCACAAGTATGTATTAGTCTTGGATGGGGCGGTACATTAGCACAGGTTCACCCACACAACACTTAGCAACCTAGAGAAGATTAATCAACTATATGAAACGAAAGCACTTGACAGTCTTCCCATGTGTCCTCGAGAACGTTTGGTCATCTTAAGTAATACAACCGGCTTGTCCTTTGCTGCATAAAGGATTGGGCCACTTGCTGCATTTATTCCTACTGTCTTTTATTTACCAACCCATGCTAGGCAGTTTCCCAACCACAACCATGCCATTGCCGACCAGAAGGCCCAGGCTTTCTCACTGCTCGTCAAGGACCGTCAGTCTCTTAGCCTCCAGCGCGAGAAGAAGGATCGCACCATAGCCCGGCTTCGCAAGAAGGTGTCCGACCTCGAGAAGACCGTCAAGGAGCAAGAAGCTCATCTTGCAGCAAAGGAGGAAGAAGAGGAGGGTGAAGACATCTAGGGAGACATGGATTCTTACCTCAGCAATGATGATGACTTCCTGGAGGAGGATGCCGTGGACTTCTACACTGACGATGAGGACTCTGACTTCATCGACGATGAGTATATGCACTAGAGCACGGTCATAGCATGAGATGTATCGGTCCCAATGTATCGTAGCTTGCAGAATGGTTCTTAAAACTATCTGTTTTCCTTGTTGTGGTGTGTGTGTGTTTGTATCATGTGCTTGTTTGAATGAATGAAATGGAGTTAGTTGCAAAACCTGAGTCAAATTCAAAGTTTTAGCTTTGGAACCAAAACCATGAACCTTAGAACTGTCCCTCTTACCCCTTTATCTACATCAATCTTTAGTTGACTCGTGGAAACCCAGGAGGGAGCAGCTCATCGCAAGACCCAATGCTGAAGATTATGCAGATGTTAGTTGCAGACCGTGAAGCAAGCAGGGCAGAGCGCCAGGCCAACTTAGCAACATTGCAGCAGATAGCTCAGATGGCCCAAAACAACCAAGGGCATGGAAATCAGGATCATCATGGATCCAAACTCAAAAACTTTCAGAATACCAATCCCCCAATCTTTAACCAGGCTGAAAACCCATTGGATGCTGACGACTGGTTACAGACAATGGAAAACAACTTAGAAGTAGTAGGAGTGGATGCCAACGAGAAAGTTCTCTTCGCCACCCACTATCTGGCAGGAGATGCGAGAGCTTGGTTGACTAGTATCCGTAACATGAACCATGGTCAAGTGATGACATGGGAAGCCTTCAAAATCAAATTCAGCCGCACCCACGTGCCGCAAGGCCTAGTCACCAGAATGAGGGATGAATTCAGAGAATTGAAGCAGGGCAGAATGACTGTGGTGGAGTACCATGACAGGTTCCTGTCGCTTACAAGGTATGCCCCTGATGAGAACAACACGGAGGCCAAGAAGAAGGAGAGATTCCTGAACGGACTGCATGACGAGATGTAGACTATCCTCGTCAACATCCTCTTCGAGGGTCTCGAAGAGCTAGTCGACTCTGCCATTCAGATGGAAGGGAAGATTAACCAGGCAAACGACAACCACAAACATCGTATGATGCAGGAATCTGGATCCAACAGTCACCAAAAGTACCGTCCCAACCCCTCACCAGGATATGCACCCAGAAACAACCGACCTCCAATGTCTCGCCCAAGCTACCCCAACCGTAGAGGAGGCAATGTGAAGTCCGGAGGAAACAACAACAACAACAACTCCGGTAAAATTAAGTTGGGAGTCAATGAGATATCCGCACTTTGTGATCTTGGTGCGAGCGTCTCAAGAATTTCCAAAAGCTTATTCGATAAACTAAACTTGGGGCCATTTGTTACAACTGAATTAAGACTCCATCTAGCCGATTCTACATATAAACAAGCTGTTGGGATCAAAGAAAATATAGTTGTTGAAATTAAAGGTAGTCCCGCTATTATTGATCTTGTTATTGTGGACATGCCTTAAGATCCCATAGCACATATAATTCTAGGTAGGCCATTCCTAAGAACTATTAAAGCTTTGATTAATTTACATGAAGGGAATGTGAGAATAGGGCTACCATCTATAGATCCTTTTGTAATTCACTTCCCTAGGAAAAAGAAGGCCAAGCCTAATGATGATGATGGTGTAATTACTATAAAAGCCAACTACTTCAGAGTGGGTGTTCCACTTCTTAAACCTAAGTGATTGCCATCGAGGTCAAGCTAATTGACCTTAACTAGAAGTACTTCATGGGAGGCAACCCATGTGAAATAAAATTTTCTTTATGTTTAGTTTTTGTTGTGTTAGTTTTATTTTTTTTTGTTTTTGTTTTTAATAAAGAGTGTTCAAGAAGATCTATGGGGAGAGGAGAAGAAATAAGGTAATCCTCTATATTTTATTTTACTAACACATGGCCTAAGAAGTATTGCAGGATCTTTACTTAGTATATTTGTTGTTATTTTGTCCTTTGATAAGATGTGCAAAGGCACACGGAGCTCCTAATCAAAAAAATTGAGTTTTGCAGCTCACATGGATCAACCACTAGAGTCATTGCATGTGTGTTCTTTCCACAAACCACATATAGATCAACCACTAGAGTCATTGCATGTGTGTTCTTAAACTAAAACCAACACTAGAGTCATTGCATGTGTGTTCTTTTCACAAACCACACATGGATCAACCACTAGAGTCATTGCATGTGTGTTATTTCCACAAACAAACATGGATCAACCACTAGAGTCATTGCATGTGTGTTCTTATACTAAAACCAACATGGATCCACCAGTGGTCATTGCATGTGTGTTCTTTCCACAAACCACACATGGATCAACCACTAGAGTCATTGCATGTGTGTTCTTTTCCACAAACCACACATGGATCCACCAGTGGTCATTGCATGTGTGTTCTTTCCACAAACCACATATGGATCAACCAGAGTCATTGCATGTGTGTTCTTTCCACAAACCACACATGGATCAACCACTAGAGTCATTGCATGCTTGTTCTTATACTAAAACGACAAACCAGCACTAGAGTCATTGCATGTGTGTTCTTTTCCACAAACCACACATGGATCCACCAGTGGTCATTGCATGTGTGTTCTTTCCACAAACCACACATGGATCAACCACTAGAGTCATTGCATGTTTGTTCTTATACTAAAACCACAAACCAGCACTAGAGTCAATGCATGTGTGTTCTTTTCCACAAACCACATATGGATCAACCAGAGTCATTGCATGTGTGTTCTTTCCACAAACCACACATGTGGACCCACCAGTGGTCATTGCATGTGTGTTATTCCCACAAACCACACATGGATCAACCACTAGAGTCATTGCGTGTGTGTTCTTTCCACAAACCACATATGGATCAACCACTAGAGTCATTGCATGTGTGTTCTTATACTAAAACCAACACTAGAGTCATTGCATGTGTGTTCTTTTCACAAACCACACATGGATCAACCACTAGAGTCATTGCATGTGTGTTATTTGCACAAACAAACATGGATCAACCACTAGAGTCATTGCATGTGTGTTCTTATACTAAAACCAACATGGATCCACCAGTGGTCATTGCATGTGTGTTTTTTCCACAAACCACACATGGATCAACCACTAGAGTCATTACATGTGTGTTATTTCCACAAACCACACATGGATCAACCACTAGAGTCATTGCATGTGTTTTCTTAAACTAAAACCAACACTAGAGTCATTGCATGTGTGTTCTTTTCACAAACCACACATGGATCAACCACTAGAGTCATTGCATGTGTGTTATTTGCACAAACAAACATGGATCAACCACTAGAGTCATTGCATGTGTGTTCTTATACTAAAACCAACATGGATCCACCAGTGGTCATTGCATGTGTGTTTTTCCACAAACCACACATGGATCTACCACTAGAGTCATTGCATGTGCGTTATTTCCACAAACCACACATGGATCAACCACTAGACTCATTGCATGTATGTTCTTTCCACAAACCACATATGGATCAACCACTAGAGTCATTGCATGTGTGTTCTTATACTAAAACCAACACTAGTGTCATTGCATGTGTGTTCTTTTCACAAACCACATATGGATCAACCACTAGAGTCATTGCATGTGTGTTATTTCCACAAACAAACATGGATCAACCACTAGAGTCATTGCATGTGTGTTCTTATAATAAAACCAACATGGATCCACCAGTGGTCATTGCATGTGTGTTCTTTCCACAAACCACACATGGATCAACCACTAGAGTCATTGCATGTGTGTTATTTCCACAAACCACACATGGATCAACCACTAGAGTCATTGCATGTGTGTTCTTATACTAAAACCACAAACCAGCACTAGAGTCATTGCATGTGTGTTCTTTTCCACAAACAACACATGGATCCACCACTAGAGTCATTGCATGTGTGTTCTTTCCACAAACCACATATGGATCAACCAGAGTCATTGCATGTGTGTTCTTTCCACAAACCACACATGTGGACCCACCAGTGGTCATTGCATGTGTGTTATTTCCACAAATCACACATGGATCAACCACTAGAGTCATTGCATGTGTGTTCTTTCCACAAACCACATATAGATCAACCACTAGAGTCATTGCATGTGTGTTCTTAAAAAAAAACCAACACTAGAGTCATTGCATGTGTGTTCTTTTCACAAACCACACATGGATCAACCACTACAGTCATTGCATGTGTGTTATTTCCACAAAAAAACATGGATCAACCACTAGAGTCATTGCATGTGTGTTCTTATACTAAAACCAACATGGATCCACCAGTGGTCATTGCATGTGTGTTCTTTCCACAAACCACACATGGATCAACCACTAGAGTCATTGCATGTGTGTTCTTTTCCATAAACCACACATGGATCCACCAGTGGTCATTGCATGTGTGTTCTTTCCACAAACCACATATGGATCAACCAGAGTCATTGCATGTGTGTTCTTTCCACAAACCACACATGGATCAACCACTAGAGTCATTGCATGCTTGTTCTTATACTAAAACGACAAACCAGCACTAGAGTCATTGCATGTGTGTTCTTTTCCACAAACCACACATGGATCCACCAGTGGTCATTGCATGTGTGTTCTTTCCACAAACCACACATGGATCAACCACTAGAGTCATTGCATGTTTGTTCTTATACTAAAACCACAAACCAGCACAAGAGTCAATGCATGTGTGTTCTTTTCCACAAGCCACATATGGATCAACCAGAGTCATTGCATGTGTGTTGTTTCCACAAACCACACATGTGAACCCCCCAGTGGTCATTGCATGTGTGTTATTCCCACAAACCACACATGGATCAACCACTAGAGTCATTGCGTGTGTGTCCTTTCCACAAACCACATATGGATCAACCACTAGAGTCATTGCATGTGTGTTCTTATACTAAAACCAACACTAGAGTCATTGCTTGTGTGTTCTTTTCACAAACCACACATGGATCAACCACTAGAGTCATTGCATGTGTGTTATTTGCACAAACAAACATGGATCAACCACTAGAGTCATTTCATGTGTGTTCTTATACTAAAACCAACATGGATCCACCAGTGGTCATTGCATGTGTGTTTTTTCCACAAACCACACATGGATCAACCACTAGAGTCATTACATGTGTGTTATTTCCACAAACCACACATGGATCAACCACTAGAGTCATTGCATGTGTTTTCTTAAACTAAAACCAACACTAGAGTCATTGCATGTGTGTTCTTTTCACAAACCACACATGGATCAACCACTAGAGTCATTGCATGTGTGTTATTTGCACAAACAAACATGGATCAACCACTAGAGTCATTGCATGTGTGTTCTTATACTAAAACCAACATGGATCCACCAGTGGTCATTGCATGTGTGTTTTTTCCACAAACCACACATGGATCAACCACTAGAGTCATTGCATGTGCGTTATTTCCACAAACCACACATGGATCAACCACTAGAGTCATTGCATGTGTGTTCTTTCAACAAACCACACATTGATCAACCACTAGAGTCATTGCATGTTTGTTCTTATACTAAAACCACAAACCAATACTAGAGTCATTGCATGTGTGTTCTTTTCCACAAACCACACGTGGATCCACCAGTCGTCTTATTGCATGTGTGTTATTTCCACAAACCACACATGGATCAACCACTAGATTCATTGCATGTGTGTTCTTTCCACAAACCACACATGGATCAACCACTAGAGTCATTGCATGTGTGTTCTTATTATACTAAAACCAACACTAGAGTCATTGCATGTGTGTTCTTTTCACAAACCACACATGGATCAACCACTAGAATCATTGCATGTGTGTTATTTCCACAAACAAACATGGATCAACCACTAGAGTCATTGCATGTGTGTTCTTTTCCACAAACCACACATGGATCCACCACTATAGTCATTGCATGTGTGTTCTTTCCACAAACCACATATGGATCAACTAGAGTCATTACATGTGTGTTCTTTCCACAAACCACACATGTGGACCCACCAGTGGTCATTGCATGTGTGTTATTTCCACAAACCACACATGGATCAACCACTAGAGTCATTGCATTTGTGTTCTTTCCACAAACCACATATAGATCAACCACTAGAGTCATTGCATGTGTGTTCTTATACTAAAACCAATACTAGAGTCACTGCATGTGTGTTCTTTTCACAAACCACACATGGCTCAACCACTAGATTCATTGCATGGGTGTTATTTCCACAAAGAAACATGGATCAACCACTAGAGTCATTGCATGTGTGTTCTTATACTAAAACCAACATGGATCCACCAGTGGTCATTGCATGTGTGTTCTTTCCACAAACCACACATGGATCAACCACTAGAGTCATTGCATGTGTGTCATTTCCACAAACCACACATGGATCGACCACTAGAGTCATTGCATGTGTGTTCTTATACTAAAACCACAAACCAGCACTAGAGTCATTGCATGTGTGTTCTTTTCCACAAACAACACATGGATCCACCACTAGAGTCATTGCATGTGTGTTCTTTCCACAAACCACATATGGATCAACCAGAGTCATTGCATGTGTGCTCTTTCGACAAACCACACATGTGGACCCACCAGTGGTCATTGCATGTGTGTTATTTCCACAAATCACACATGGATCAACCACTAGAGTCATTGCATGTGTGTTCTTTACACAAACCACACATGGCTCAACCACTAGATTCATTGCATGGGTGTTATTTCCACAAAGAAACATGGATCAACCACTAGAGTCATTGCATGTGTGTTCTTAAACTAAAACCAACACTAGAGTCATTGCATGTGTGTTCTTTTCACAAACCACACATGGATCCACCAGTGGTCATTGTATGTGTGTTCTTTCCACAAACCACATATGGATCAACCACTAGAGTCATTGCATGCTTGTTCTTATACTAAAACGACAAACCAGCACTAGAGTCATTGCATGTGTGTTCTTTTCCACAAACCACACATGGATCCACCAGTGGTCATTGCATGTGTGTTCTTTCCACAAACCACACATCGATCAACCACTAGAGTCATTGGATGTTTGTTCTTATATAAAACCACAAACCAGCACAAGAGTCATTGCATGTGTGTTCTTTCCACAAACCACATATGGATCAACCACTAGAGTCACTTCATGTGTGTTCTTATACTAAAACCAACACTAGAGTCATTGCATGTGTGTTCTTTTCACAAACCACACATGGATCAACCACTAGAGTCATTGCATGTGTGTTATTTCCACAAACAAACATGGATCAACCACTAGAGTCATTGCATGTGTGTTATTTCCACAAACAAACATGGATCAACAACTAGAGTCATTGCATGTGTGTTCTTATACTAAAACCAACATGGATCCACCAGTGGTCATTGCATGTGTGTTCTTATACTAAAACCACCAACCAGCACTAGAGTCATTGCATGTGTGTTCTTGTCCACAAACAACACATGGATCCACCACTAGTCATTGCATGTGTGTTCTTTCCACAAACCACATATGGATCAACCAGAGCCATTGCATGTGTGTTCTTTCCACAAACCACACATGTGGACCCACCAGTGGTCATTGCATTTGTGTTATTTCCACAAATCACACATGGATCAACCACTAGAGTCATTGCATGTGTGTTCTTTCCACAAACCACATATAGATCAACCACTAGAGTCATTGCATGTGTGTTCTTAAACTAAAACCAACACTAGAGTCATTGCATGTGTGTTCTTTTCACAAACCACACATGGATCAACCACTAGAGTCATTGGTTATTTCCACAAACAAACATGGATCAACCACTAGAGTCATTGCATGTGTGTTCTTATACTAAAACCAACATGGATCCACCAGTGGTCATTGCATGTGTGTTTTTTCCACAAACCACACATGGATCAACCACTAGAGTCATTGCATGTGTGTTCTTTTCCACAAACCACACATGGATCCACCAGTGGTCATTGCATGTGTGTTCTTTGCACAAACCACATATGGATCAACCAGAGTCATTGCATGTGTGTTCTTTCCACAAACCACACATGGATCAACCACTAGAGTCATTGCATGCTTGTTCTTATACTAAAACGACAAACCAGCACTAGAGTCATTGCATGTGTGTTCTTTTCCACAAACCACACATGGATCCACCAGTGGTCATTGCATGTGTGTTCTTTCCACAAACCACACATGTATCAACCACTAGATTCATTGCATGTTTGTTCTTATACTAAAACCACAAACCAGCACTACAGTCAATGCATGTGTGTTCTTTTCCACAAACCACATATGGATCAACCAGAGTCATTGCATGTGTGTTCTTTCCACAAACCACACATGTGGACCCACCAGTGGTCATTGCATGTGTGTTATTCCCACAAACCACACATGGATCAACCACTAGACTCATTGCATGTGTGTTCTTTCCACAAACCACATATGGATCAACCAATAGAGTCATTGCATGTGTGTTCTTATACTAAAACCAACACTAGAGTCATTGCATGTGTGTTCTTTTCACAAACCACACGTGGATCAACCACTAGAGTCATTGCATGTGTGTTATTTGCACAAACAAACATGGATCAACCACTAGAGTCATTGCATGTGTGTTCTTATACTAAAACCAACATGGATCCACCAGTGGTCATTGCATGTGTGTTTTTTCCACAAACCACACATGGATCAACCACTAGAGTCATTGCATGTGTGTTATTTCCACAAACCACACATGGATCAACCACTAGAGTCATTGCATGTGTTTTCTTAAACTAAAACCAACACTAGAGTCATTGCATGTGTGTTGTTTTCACAAACCACACATGGATCAACCACTAGAGTCATTGCATGTGTGTTATTTGCACAAACAAACATGGATCAACCACTAGAGTTATTGCATGTGTGTTCTTATACTAAAACTAACATGGATCCACCAGTGGTCATTGCATGTGTGTTTTTTCCACAAACCACACATGGATCAACCACTAGAGTCATTGCATGTGTGTTATTTCCACAAACAAACATGGATCAACCACTAGAGTCATTGCATGTGTGTTCTTTTCCACAAACCACACATGGATCCACCAGTGGTCATTGCATGTGTGTTCTTTCCACAAACCACACATGTGGACCCACCAGTGGTCATTGCATGTGTGGTATTTCCAGAAACCACACATGGATCAACCACTAAGGTCATTGCATATGTGTTCTTTCACAAACCACATATGGATCAACCACTAGAGTAATTGCATGTGTGTTCCTATACTAAAACCAAGACTAGAGTCATTGAATGTGTGTTCTTTTCACAAACCACACATGGATCAACCACTAGAGTCATTGCATGCTTGTTATTATACTAAAACCACAAACAAGCACTAGAGTCATTGCATGTGTGTTCTTTTCCACAAACCAGACATGGATCCACCACTATAGTCATTGCATGTGTGTTCTTTCCACAAACCACATATGGATCAACTAGAGTCATTACATGTGTGTTCTTTCCACAAACCACACATGTGGACCCACCAGTGGTCATTGCATGTGTGTTATTTCCACAAACCACACATGGATCAACCACTAGAGTCATTGCATTTGTGTTCTTTCCACAAACAACATATAGATCAACCACTAGAGTCATTGCATGTGTGTTCTTATACTAAAACCAATACTAGAGTCATTGCATGTGTGTTCTTTTCACAAACCACACATGGCTCAACCACTAGATTCATTGCATGGGTGTTATTTCCACAAAGAAACATGGATCAACCACTAGAGTCATTGCATGTGTGTTCTTATACTAAAACCAACATGGATCCACCAGTGGTCATTGCATGTGTGTTCTTTCCACAAACCACACATGGATCAACCACTAGAGTCATTGCATGTGTGTCATTTCCACAAACCACACATGGATCAACCACTAGAGTCATTGCATGTGTGTTCTTATACTAGAACCACAAACCAGCACTAGAGTCATTGCATGTGTGTTCTTTTCCACAAACAACACATGGATCCACCACTAGAGTCATTGCATGTGTGTTCTTTCCACAAACCACATATGGATCAACCAGAGTCATTGCATGTGTGTTCTTTCGACAAACCACACATGTGGACCCACCAGTGGTCATTGCATGTGTGTTATTTCCACAAATCACACATGGATCAACCACTAGAGTCATTGCATGTGTGTTCTTTACACAAACCACATATAGATCAACCACTAGAGTCATTGCATGTGTGTTCTTAAACTAAAACCAACACTAGAGTCATTGCATGTGTGTTCTTTTCACAAACCACACATGGATCCACCAGTGGTCATTGTATGTGTGTTCTTTCCACAAACCACATATGGATCAACCAGAGTCATTGCATGTGTGTTCTTTCCACAAACCACACATGGATCAACCACTAGAGTCATTGCATGCTTGTTCTTATACTAAAACGACAAACCAGCACTAGAGTCATTGCATGTGTGTTCTTTTCCACAAACCACACATGGATCCACCAGTGGTCATTCCATGTGTGTTCTTTCCACAAACCACACATGGATCAACCACTAGACTAATTGGATGTTTGTTCTTATATAAAACCACAAACCAGCACAAGAGTCATTGCATGTGTGTTCTTTCCACAAACCACATATGGATCACCACTATAGTCACTTCATGTGTGTTCTTATACTAAAACCAACACTAGAGTCATTGCATGTGTGTTCTTTTCACAAACCACACATGGATCAACCACTAGAGTCATTGCATGTGTGTTATTTCCACAAACAAACATGGATCAACCACTAGAGTCATTGCATGTGTGTTATTTCCACAAACAAACATGGATCAACAACTAGAGTCATTGCATGTGTGTTCTTATTCTAAAACCAACATGGATCCACCAGTGGTCATTGCATGTGTGTTCTTATACTAAAACCACCAACCAGCACTAGATTCATTGCATGTGTGTTCTTGTCCACAAACAACACATGGATCCACCACTAGTCATTGCATGTGTGTTCTTTCCACAAACCACATATGGATCAACCAGAGCCATTGCATGTGTGTTCTTTCCACAAACCACACATGTGGACCAACCAGTGGTCATTGCAAGTGTGTTATTTCCACAAATCACACATGGATCAACCACTAGAGTCATTGCATGTGTGTTCTTTCCACAAAACACATATAGATCAACCACTAGAGTCATTGCATGTGTGTTCTTAAACTAAAACCAACACTAGAGTCATTGCATGTGTGTTCTTTTCACAAACCACACATGGATCAACCACTAGAGTCATTGGTTATTTCCACAAACAAACATGGATCAACCACTAGAGTCATTGCATGTGTGTTCTTATACTAAAACCAACATGGATCCACCAGTGGTCATTGCATGTGTGTTCTTTCCACAAACCACACATGGATCAAGCACTAGAGTCATTGCATGTGTGTTCTTTTCCACAAACCACACATGGATCCACCAGTGGTCATTGCATGTGTGTTCTTTGCACAAACCACATATGGATCAACCAGAGTCATTGCATGTGTGTTCTTTCCACAAACCACACATGGATCAACCACTAGAGTCATTGCATGCTTGTTCTTATACTAAAACGACAAACCAGCACTAGAGTCATTGCATGTGTGTTCTTTTCCACAAACCACACATGGATCCACCAGTGGTCATTCCATGTGTGTTCTTTCCACAAACCACACATGGATCAACCACTAGACTCATTGGATGTTTGTTCTTATATAAAACCACAAACCAGCACAAGAGTCATTGCATGTGTGTTCTTTCCACAAACCACATATGGATCAACCACTAGAGTCACTTCGTGTGTGTTCTTATACTAAAACCAACACTAGAGTCATTGCATGTGTGTTCTTTTCACAAACCACACATGGATCAACCACTAGAGTCATTGCATGTGTGTTATTTCCACAAACAAACATGGATCAACCACTAGAGTCATTGCATGTGTGTTATTTCCACAAACAAACATGGATCAACAACTAGAGTCATTGCATGTGTGTTCTTATACTAAAACCAACATGGATCCACCAGTGGTCATTGCATGTGTGTTCTTATACTAAAACCACCAACCAGCACTAGAGTCATTGCATGTGTGTTCTTGTCCACAAACAACACATGGATCCACCACTAGTCATTGCATGTGTGTTCTTTCCACAAACCACATATGGATCAACCAGAGCCATTGCATGTGTGTTCTTTCCACAAACCACACATGTGGACCCACCAGTGGTCATTGCATGTGTGTTATTTCCACAAATCACACATGGATCAACCACTAGAGTCATTGCATGTGTGTTCTTTCCACAAACCACATATAGATCAACCACTAGAGTTATTGCATGTGTGTTCTTAAACTAAAACCAACACTAGAGTCATTGCATGTGTGTTCTTTTCACAAACCACACATGGATCAACCACTAGAGTCATTGGTTATTTCCACAAACAAACATGGATCAACCACTAGAGTCATTGCATGTGTGTTCTTATAAATAAACCAACGTGGATCCACCAGTGGTCATTGCATGTGTGTTCTTTCCACAAACCACACATGGATCAACCACTAGAGTCATTGCATGTGTGTTCTTTTCCACAAACCACACATGGATCCACTAGTGGTCATTGCATGTGTGTTCTTTCCACAAACCACATATGGATCAACCAGAGTCATTGCATGTGTGTTCTTTCCACAAACCACACATGGATCAACCACTAGAGTCATTGCATGCTTGTTCTTATACTAAAACGACAAACCAGCACTAGAGTCATTGCATGTGTGTTCTTTTCCACAAACCACACATGGATCCACCAGTGGTCATTGCATGTGTGTTCTTTCCACAAACCACACATGGATCAACCACTAGATTCATTGCATGTTTGTTCTTATACTAAAACCACAAACCAGCACTACAGTCAATGCATGTGTGTTCGTTTCCACAAACCACATATGGATCAACCAGAGTCATTGCATGTGTGTTCTTTCCACAAACCACACAGGCGGACCCACTAGTTGTCATTGCATGTGTGTTACTCCCACAAACCACACATGGATCAACCACTAGACTCATTGCATGTGTGTTCTTTCCACAAACCACATATGTATCAACCAATAGAGTCATTGCATGTGTGTTCTTATACTAAAACCAACACTAGAGTCATTGCATGTGTGTTCTTTTCACAAACCACACATGGATCAACCACTAGAGTCATTGCATGTGTGTTATTTGCACAAACAAACATGGATCAACCACTAGAGTTATTGCATGTGTGTTCTTATACTAAAACCAACATGGATCCACCAGTGGTCATTGCATGTGTGTTTTTTCCACAAACCACACATGGATCAACCACTAGAGTCATTGCATGTGTGTTATTTCCACAAACCACACATGGATCAACCACTAGAGTCATTGCATGTGTTTTCTTAAACTAAAACCAACACTAGAGTCATTGCATGTGTGTTCTTTTCACAAACCACACATGGATCAACCACTAGAGTCATTGCATGTGTGTTATTTGCACAAACAAACATGGATCAACCACTAGAGTTATTGCATGTGTGTTCTTATACTAAAACCAACATGGATCCACCAGTGGTCATTGCATGTGTGTTTTTTCCACAAACCACACATGGATCAACCACTAGAGTCATTGCATGTGTGTTATTTCCACAAACCACACATGGATCAACCACTAGAGTCATTGCATGTGTGTTCTTTCCACAAACCACACATGGATCAACCAATAGAGTCATTGCATCTGTGTTCTTTTCAACAAACCACACGTGGATCCACCAGCCATCTTATTTCATGTGTGTTATTTCCACAAACCACACATGGATCAACCACTAGAGTCAATTCATGTGTGTTCTTTCCACAAACCACACATGGATCAACCACTAGAGTCATTGCATGTGTTTTCTTATTATACTAAAACCAACACTAGAGTCATTGCATGTGTGTTCTTTTCACAAACCACACATGGATCAACCACTAGAGTCATTGCATGTGTGTTATTTCCACAAACAAACATGGATTAACCACTAGAGTCATTGCATGTGTGTTCTTTTCCACAAACCACACATGGATCCACCAGTGGTCATTGCATGTGTGTTCTTTCCACAAACCACACATGTGGACCCACCAGTGGTCATTGCATGTGTGGTATTTCCACAAACCACACATGGATCAACCACTAAGGTCATTACATGTGTGTTCTTTCCATAAACCATATATGGATCAACCACTAGAGTCATTGCATGTGTGTTCTTATACTAAAACCAACACTAGAGTCATTGAATGTGTGTTCTTTTCACAAACCACACATGGATCAACCACTAGAGTCATTGCATGTGTGTTATTTCCACAAACAAACATGGATCAACCACTAGAGTCATTGCATGTTTGTTCTTATTCTAAAACCACAAACCAGCACTAGAGTCATTGCATGTGTGTTCTTTTCCACAAACCACACATGGATCCACCACTATAGTCATTGCATGTGTGTTCTTTCCACAAACCACATATGGATCAACTAGAGTCATTGCATGTGTGTTCTTTCCCCAAACCACACATGTGGACCCACCAGTGGTCATTGCATGTGTGTTATTTCCACAAACCACACATGGATCAACCACTAGAGTCATTGCATTTGTGTACTTTCCACAAACCACATATAGATCAACCACTAGAGTCAATGCATGTGTGTTCTTATACTAAAACCAATACTAGAGTCATTGCATGTGTGTTCTTTTCACAAACCACACATGGCTCAACCACTAGATTCATTGCATGGGTGTTATTTCCACAAAGAAACATGGATCAACCACTAGAGTCATTGCATGTGTGTTCTTATACTAAAACCAACATGGATCCACCAGTGGTCATTGCATGTGTGTTCTTTCCACAAACCACACATGGATCAACCACTAGAGTCATTGCATGTGTGTTATTTCCACAAACCACACATGGATCAACCACTAGAGTCATTGCATGTGTGTTCTTATACTAAAACCACAAACCAACACTAGAGTCATTGCATGTGTGTTCTTTTCCACAAACAACACATGGATCCACCACTAGAGTCATTGCATGTGTGTTCTTTCCACAAACCACATATGGATCAACCAGAGTCATTGCATGTGTGTTCTTTCCACAAACCACACATGTGGACCCACCAGTGGTCATTGCATGTGTGTTATTTCCACAAATCACACATGGATCAACCACTAGAGTCATTGCATGTGTGTTCTTTCCACAAACCACATATAGATCAACCACTAGAGTCATTGCATGTGTGTTCTTAAACTAAAACCAACACTAGAGTCATTGCATGTGTATTCTTTTCACAAACCACACATGGATCAACCACTAGAGTCATTGCATGTGTGTTATTTCCACAAACAAACATGGATCAACCACTAGAGTCATTGCATGTGTGTTCTTATACTAAAACCAACATGGATCCACCAGTGGTCATTAGATGTGTGTTCTTTCCACAAACCACACATGGATCAACCACTAGAGTAATTGCATGTGTGTTCTTTTCCACAAACCACACATGGATCCACCAGTGGTCATTGCATGTGTGTTCTTTCCACAAACCACATATGGATCAACCAGAGTCATTGCATGTGTGTTCTTATACTAAAACCAACACTAGAGTCATTGCATGTGTGTTCTTTTCACAAACCACACATGGCTCAACCACTAGATTCATTGCATGTGTGTTATTTCCACAAAGAAACATGGATCAACCACTAGAGTCATTGCATGTGTGTTCTTATCCTAAAACCAACATGGATCCACCAGTGGTCATTGCATGTGTGTTCTTTCCACAAACCACACATGGGTCAACCACTAGTGTCATTGCATGTGTGTTATTTCCACAAACCACACATGGATCAACCACTAGAGTCATTGCATGTTTGTTCTTATACTAAAACCACAAACCAGCACTAGAGTCATTGCATGTGTGTTCTTTTCCACAAACCACACATGGATCCACCACTAGAGTCATTGCATGTGTGTTCTTTCCACAAACCACATATGGATCAACCACTAGAGTCATTGCATGTGTGTTTTTATAGTAAAACCAACATGGATCCACCAGTGGTCATTGCATGTGTGTTGTTTCCACAAACCACATATGGATCAACCACTAGAGTCATTGCATGTGTGTTCTTTTCCACAAACCACACATGGATCCACCAGTGGTCATTGCATGTGTGTTCTTTCCACAAACTACATATGGATCAACCAGAGTCATTGCATGTGTGTTCTTTCCACAAACCACACATGGATCAACCACTAGAGTCATTGCATGCTTGTTCTTATACTAAAACGACAAACCAGCACTAGAGTCATTGCATGTGTGTTCTTTTCCACAAACCACACATGGATCCACAGTGGTCATTGCATGTGTGTTCTTTCCACAAACCACACATGGATCAACCGCTAGAGTCATTGGATGTTTGTTCTTATACTAAAACCACAAACCAGCACAAGAGTCATTGCATGTGTGTTCTTTCCACAAACTACATATGGATCAACCACTAGAGTCACTACATGTGTGTTCTTATACTAAAACCAACACTAGAGTCATTGCATGTGTGTTCTTTTCACAAACCACACATGGATCAACCACTAGAGTCATTGCATGTGTTTTATTTCCACAAACAAACATGGATCAACCACTAGAGTCATTGCATGTGTGTTCTTATACTAAAACCAACATGGATCCACTAGTGGTCATTGCATGTGTGTTCTTATACTAAAACCACCAACCAGCACTAGAGTCATTGCATGTGTGTTCTTGTCCACAAACAACACATGGATCCACCACTAGTCATTGCATGTGTGTTCTTTCCACAAACCACATATGGATCAACCAGAGTCATTGCATGTGTGTTCTTTCCACAAACCACACATGTGGACCCACCAGTGGTCATTGCATGTGTGTTATTTCCACAAATCACACATGGATCAACCACTAGAGTCATTGCATGTGTGTTCTTTCCACAAACC
Source organism: Avena sativa (assembly GCA_916181665.1). Taxonomy (NCBI): domain Eukaryota; kingdom Viridiplantae; phylum Streptophyta; class Magnoliopsida; order Poales; family Poaceae; genus Avena; species Avena sativa. Next base: position 261,708,552 of record OV702291.1, read on the forward strand.
ACATATAGATTAACCACTAAAGTCATTGCATGTGTGTACTTAAACTAAAACCAACACTAGAGTCATTGCATGTGTGTTCTTTTCACAAACCACACATGGATCAACCACTAGAGTCATTGCATGTGTTTATTTCCACAAACAAACATGGATCAACCACTAGAGTCATTGTATGTGTGTTCTTATACTAAAACCAACATGGATCCACCAGTGGTCATTGCATGTGTGTTCTTTCCACAAACCACACATGGGTCAACCACTAGTGTCATTGCATGTGTGTTATTTCCACAAACCACACATGGATCAACCACTAGAGTCATTGCATGTTTGTTCTTATACTAAAACCACAAACCAGCACTAGAGTCATTGCATGTGTGTTCTTTTCCACAAACCACACATGGATCCACCACTAGAGTCATTGCATGTGTGTTCTTTCCACAAACCACATATGGATCAACCACTAGAGTCATTGCATGTGTGTTTTTATACTAAAACCAACATGGATCCACCAGTGGTAATTGCATGTGTGTTCTTTCCACAAACCACATATGGATCAACCACTAGAGTCATTGCATGTGTGTTCTTTTCCACAAACCACACATGGATCCACCAGTGGTCATTGCATGTGTGTTCTTTCCACAAACTACATATGGATCAACCAGAGTCATTGCATGTGTGTTCTTTCCACAAACCACACATGGATCAACCACTAGAGTCATTGCATGCTTGTTCTTATACTAAAACGACAAACCGGCACTAGAGTCATTGCATGTGTGTTCTTTTCCACAAACCACACATGGATCCACCAGTGGTCATTGCATGTGTGTTCTTTCCACAAACCACATGTGGATCAACCAGAGTCATTGCATGTGTGTTCTTATACTAAAACCAACACTAGAGTCATTGCATGTGTGTTCTTTTCACAAACCACACATGGCTCAACCACTAGATTCATTGCATGTGTGTTATTTCCACAAAGAAACATGGATCAACCACTAGAGTCATTGCATGTGTGTTCTTATACTAAAACCAACATGGATCCACCAGTGGTCATTGCATGTGTGTTCTTTCCACAAACCATACATGGGTCAACCACTAGAGTCATTGCATGTTTGTTCTTATACTAAAACCACAAACCAGCACTAGAGTCATTGCATGTGTGTTCTTTTCCACAAACCACATATGGATCAACCACTAGAGTCATTGCATGGTGTTCTTATACTAAAACCAATATGGATCCACCAGTGGTCATTGCATGTGTGTTCTTTCCACAAACCACACATGGATCAACCACTAGAGTCATTGCATGTGTGTTCTTTTCCACAAACCACACATGGATCCACCAGTGGTCATTGCATGTGTGTTCTTTCCACAAACCACATATGGATCAACCAGAGTCATTGCATGTGTGTTCTTTCCACAAACCACACATGGATCAACCACTATAGTCATTGCATGCTTGTTCTTATACTAAAACGACAAACCAGCACTAGAGTCATTGCATGTGTGTTCTTTTCCACAAACCACACATGGATCCACCAGTGGTCATTGCATGTGTGTTCGTTCCACAAACCACACAAGGATCAACCACTAGAGTCGTTGGATGTTTGTTCTTATACTAAAACCACAAACTAGCACAAGAGTCATTGCATGTGTGTTCTTTCCACAGACCACATATGGATCAACCACTAGAGTCACTGCATGTGTGTTCTTATACTAAAACCAACACTAGAGTCATTGCATGTGTGTTCTTTTCACAAACCACACATGGATCAACCACTAGAGTCATTGCATGTGTATTATTTCCACAAACAAACATGGATCAACCACTAGAGTCATTGCATGTGTGTTCCTATACTAAAACCAACATGGATCCACCAGTGGTCATTGCATGTGTGTTCTTATACTAAAACCACCAACAAGCACTAGAGTCATTGCATGTGTGTTCTTTTCCACAAACCACACATGGATCCACCAGTGGTCATTGCATGTGTGTTCTTTCCACAAACCACATGTGGATCAACCAGAGTCATTGCATGTGTGTTCTTATACTAAAACCAACACTAGAGTCATTGCATGTGTGTTCTTTTCACAAACCACACATGGCTCAACCACTACATTCATTGCATGTGTGTTATTTCCACAAAGAAACATGGATCAACCACTAGAGTCATTGCATGTGTGTTCTTATACTAAAACCAACATGGATCCACAAGTGGTCATTGCATGTGTGTTCTTTCCACAAACCACACATGGGTCAACCACTAGAGTCATTGCATGTGTGTTATTTCCACAAACCACACATGGATCAACCACTAGAGTCATTGCATGTTTGTTCTTATACTAAAACCACAAACCAGCACTAGAGTCATTGCATGTGTGTTCTTTTCCACAAACCACACATGGATCCACCACTAGAGTCATTGCATGTGTGTTCTTTCCACAAACCACATATGGATCAACCACTAGAGTCATTGCATGGTGTTCTTATACTAAAACCAATATGGATCCACCAGTGGTCATTGCATGTGTGTTCTTTCCACAAACCACACATGGATCAACCACTAGAGTCATTGCATGTGTGTTCTTTTCCACAAACCACACATGGATCCACCAGTGGTCATTGCATGTGTGTTCTTTCCACAAACCACATATGGATCAACCAGAGTCATTGCATGTGTGTTCTTTCCACAAACCACACATGGATCAACCACTATAGTCATTGCATGCTTGTTCTTATACTAAAACGACAAACCAGCACTAGAGTCATTGCATGTGTGTTCTTTTCCACAAACCACACATGGATCCACCAGTGGTCATTGCATGTGTGTTCTTTCCACAAACCACACAAGGATCAACCACTAGAGTCGTTGGATGTTTGTTCTTATACTAAAACCACAAACGAGCGCAAGAGTCATTGCATGTGTGTTCTTTCCACAGACCACATATGGATCAACCACTAGAGTCACTGCATGTGTGTTCTTATACTAAAACCAACACTAGAGTCATTGCATGTGTGTTCTTTTCACAAGCCACACATGGATCAACCACTAGAGTCATTGCATGTGTATTATTTCCACAAACAAACATGGATCAACCACTAGAGTCATTGCATGTGTGTTCCTATACTAAAACCAACATGGATCCACCAGTGGTCATTGCATGTGTGTTCTTATACTAAAACCACCAACAAGCACTAGAGTCATTGCATGTGTGTTCTTGTCCACAAACAACACATGGATCCACCACTAGTCATTGCATGTGTGTTCTTTCCACAAACCACATATGGATCAACCAGAGTCATTGCATGTGTGTTCTTTCCACAAACCACACATGTGGACCCACCAGTGGTCATTGCATGTGTGTTATTTCCACAAATCACACATGGATCAACCACTAGAGTCATTGCATGTGTGTTCTTTCCACAAACCACATATAGATCAAGCACTAGAGTCATTGCATGTGTGTTCTTAAACTAAAACCAACACTAGAGTCATTGCATGTGTGTTCTTTTCACAAACCACACATGGATCAACCACTAGAGTCATTGCATGTGTGTTATTTCCACAAACAAACATGGATCAACCACTAGAGTCATCGTATGTGTGTTCTTATACTAAAAGCAACATGGATCCACCAGTGGTCATTGCATGTGTGTTCTTTCCACAAACCACACATGGATCAACCACTAGAGTCATTGCATGTGTGTTCTTTTCCACAAACCACATATGGATCAACCAGAGTCATTGCATGTGTGTTCTTTCCACAAACCACACATGGATCAACCACTAGAGTCATTGCATGCTTGTTCTTATACTAAAACGACAAACCAGCACTAGAGTCATTGCATGTGTGTTCTTTTCCACAAACCACACATGGATCCACCAGTGGTCATTGCATGTGTGTTCTTTCCACAAACCACACATGGATCAACCACTAGAGTCATTGCATGTTTGTTCTTATACTAAAACCACAAACCAGCACTAGAGTCAATGCATGTGTGTTCTTTTCCACAAACCACATATGGATCAACCAAAGTCATTGCATGTGTGTTCTTTCCACAAACCACATATGGATCAACCACTAGAGTCATTGCATGTGCGTTCTTATACTAAAACCAACACTAGAGTCATTGCATGTGTGTTCTTTTCACAAACCACACATGGATCAACCACTAGAGTCATTGCATGTTTGTTATTTGCACAAACAAACATGGATCAACCACTAGAGTTATTGCATGTGTGTTCTTATACTAAAACCAACATGGATCCACCAGTGGTCATTGCATGTGTGTTTTTTCCACAAACCACACATGGATCAACCACTAGAGTCATTGCATGTGTGTTATTTCCACAAACCACACATGGATCAACCACTAGAGTCATTGCATGTGTTTTCTTAAACTAAAATCAAACACTAGAGTCATTGCATGTGTGTTCTTTTCACAAACCACACATGGATCAACCACTAGAGTCATTGCATGTGTGTTATTTGAACAAACAAACATGGATCAACCACTAGAGTCATTGCATGTGTGTTCTTTTCCACAAACCACACATGGATCCACCAGTGGTCATTGCATGTGTGTTCTTTCCACAAACCACATATGGATCAACCACTAGAGTCATTGCATGTGTGTTCTTTCCACAAACCACACATGGATCAACCACTAGAGTCATTGCATGCTTGTTCTTATACTAAAACGACAAACCAGCACTAGAGTCATTGCATCTGTGTTCTTTTCCACAAACCACACATGGATCCACCAGTGGTCATTGCATGTGTGTTCTTTCCACAAACCACACATGGATCAACCACTAGAGTCGTTGGATGTTTGTTCTTATACTAAAACCACAAACCAGCACAAGAGTCATTGCATGTGTGTTCTTTCCACAAACCACATATGGATCAACCACTAGAGTCACTGCATGTGTGTTCTTATACTAAAACCAACACTAGAGTCATTGCATGTGTGTATTTTCACAAACCACACATGGATCAACCACTAGAGTCATTGCATGTGTGTTATTTCCACAAACAAACATGGATCAACCACTAGTGTCATTGCATGTGTGTTCCTATACTAAAACCAACATGGATCCACCAGTGGTCATTGCATGTGTGTTCTTATACTAAAACCACCAACCAGCACTAGAGTCATTGCATGTGTGTTCCTGTCCACAAACAACACATGGATCCACCACTAGTCATTGCATGTGTGTTCTTTCCACAAACCACATATGGATCAACCAGAGTCATTGCATGTGTGTTCTTTCCACAAACCACACATGTGGACCCACCAGTGGTCATTGCATGTGTGTTATTTCCACAAATCACACATGGATCAACCACTAGAGTCATTGCATGTGTGTTATTTCCACAAACCACATATAGATCAACCACTAGAGTCATTGCATGTGTGTTCTTAAACTAAAACCAACACTAGAGGCATTGCATGTGTGTTCTTTTCACAAACCACACATGGATCAACCACTAGAGTCATTGCATCTGTGTTATTAACACAAACAAACATGGATCAACCACTAGAGTCATTGCATGTGTGTTCTTATACTAAAACCAACATGGATCCACCAGTGGTCATTGCATGTGTGTTCTTTCCACAAACCACACATGGATCAACCACTAGAGTCATTGCATGTGTGTTCTTTTCCACAAACCACACATGGATCCACCAGTGGTCATTGCATGTGTGTTCTTTCCACAAACCACATATGGATCAACCAGAGTCATTGCATGTGTGTTCTTTCCACAAACCACACATGGATCAACCACTAGAGTCATTGCATGCTTGTTCTTATACTAAAACGACAAACCAGCACTAGAGTCATTGCATGTGTGTTCTTTTCCACAAACCACACATGGATCCACAAGTGGTCATTGCATGTGTGTTCTTTCCACAAACCACACATGGATCAACCACTAGAGTCATTGCATGTTTGTTCTTATACTAAAACCACAAACCAGCACTAGAGTCAATGCATGTGTGTTCTTTTCCACAAAGCACATATGGATCAACCAGAGTCATTGCATGTGTGTTCTTTCCACAAACCACACATGTGGACCCACCAGTGGTCATTGCATGTGTGTTATTCCCACAAACCACACATGGATCAACCACTAGACTCATTGCATGTGTGTTCTTTCCACAAACCACATATGGATCAACCACTAGAGTCATTGCATGTGTGTTCTTATACTAAAACCAACACTAGAGTCATTGCATGTGTGTTCTTTTCACAAACCACACATGGATCAAGCACTAGAGTCATTGCATGTGTGTTATTTGCACAAACAAACATGGATCAACCACTAGAGTCATTACATGTGTGTTCTTATACTAAAACCAACATGGATCCACCAGTGGTCATTGCATGTGTGTTTTTTCCACAAACCACACATGGATCAACCACTAGAGTCATTGCATGTGTGTTATTTCCACAAACCACACATGGATCAACCACTAGAGTCATTGCATGTGTGTTCTTTCCACAAACCACATATGGATCAACCACTAGAGTCATTGCATGTGTGTTCTTATACTAAAACCAACACTAGAGTCATTGCATGTGTGTTCTTTTCACAAACCACACATGGATCAACCACTAGAGTCATTGCATGTTTGTTCTTATACTAAAACCACAAACCAGCACTAGAGTCATTGCATGTGTGTTCTTTTCCACAAACCACACATGGATCCACCACTATAGTCATTGCATGTGTGTTCTTTCCACAAACCACATATGGATCAACTAGAGTCATTGCATGTGTGTTCTTTCCACAAACCACACATGTGGACCCACCAGTGGTCATTGCATGTGTGTTATTTCCACAAACCACACATGGATCAACCACTAGAGTCATTGCATGTGTGTTCTTTCCACAAACCACATATAGATCAACCACTAGAGTCATTGCATGTGTGTTCTTTCCACAAACCACACATGGATCAACCACTAGAGTCATTGCATGTTTGTTCTTATACTAAAACCACAAACCAATACTAGAGTCATTGCATGTGTGTTATTTCCACAAAGAAACATGGATCAACCACTAGAGTCATTGCATGTGTGTTCTTATCCTAAAACCAACATGGATCCACCAGTGGTCATTCCATGTGTGTTTTTTCCACAAACCACACATGGGTCAACCAATAGAGTCATTGCATGTTTGTTATTTCCACAAACCACACATGGATCAACCACTAGAGTCAATGCATGTTTGTTCTTATACTAAAACCACAAACCAGCACTAGATTCATTGCATGTGTGTTCTTTTCCTCAAACCACACATGGATCCACCACTAGAGTCATTGCATGTGTGTTCTTTCCACAAACCATATATGGATCAACCACTACAGTCATTGCATGTGTGTTCTTTCCAGAAACCATACATGGATCAACCACTAGAGTCATTACATGTGTGTTCTTATACTAAAACCACAAACCAGTACTAGAGTCATTGCATGTGTGTTCTTTTCCACAAACCACACATGGATCCACAAGTGGTCATTGCATGTGGGTTCTTTCCACAAACCACACATGGATCAACCACTAGAGTCATTGCATGTTTGTTCTTATACTAAAACCACAAACCAGCACTAGAGTCAATGCATGTGTGTTCTTTTCCACAAACCATATATTGATCAACCAGAGTCATTGCGTGTGTGTTCTTTCCACAAACCACACATGTGGACCCACCAGTGGTCATTGCATGTGTGTTATTCCCACAAACCACACATGGATCAACCACTAGACTCATTGCATGTGTGTTCTTTCCACAAACCACATATGGATCAACCATTAGAGTCATTGCATGTGTGTTCTTATACTAAAACAAACACTAGAGTCATTGCATGTGTGTTCTTTTCACAAACCACACATGGATCAACCACTAGAGTCATTGCATGTGTGTTATTTGCACAAACAAACATGGATCAACCACTAGAGTCATTGCATGTGTGTTCTTATACTAAAACCAACATGGATCCACCAGTGGTCATTGCATGTGTGTTTTTTCCACAAACCACACATGGATCAACCACTAGAGTCATTGCATGTGTGTTATTTCCATAAACCACACATGGATCAACCACTAGAGTCATTGCATGTGTGTTCTTTCCACAAACCACACATGGATCAACCACTAGAGTCATTGCATGTTTGTTCTTATACTAAAACCACAAACCAATACTAGAGTCATTGCATGTGTGTTCTTTTCCACAAACCACACGTGGATCCACCAGTCGTCTTATTTCATGTGTGTTATTTCCACAAACCACACAAGGATCAACCACTAGAGTCATTGCATGTGTGTTCTTTCCACAAACCACACATGGATCAACCACTAGAGTCATTGCATGTGTGTTCTTATTATACTAAAACCAACACTAGAGTCATTGCATGTGTGTTCTTTTCACAAACCACACATGGATCAACCACTAGAGTCATTGCATGTGTGTTATTTCCACAAACAAACATGGATTAACCACTAGAGTCATTGCATGTGCGTTCTTTTCCACAAACCACACATGGATCCACCAGTGGTCATTGCATGTGTGTTCTTTCCACAAACCACACATGTGGACCCACCAGTGGTCATTGCATGTATGTTATTTCCACAAACCACACATGGATCAACCACTAGAGTCATTGCATGTGTGTTCTTTCCACAGACCACATATGGATCAACCACTAGAGTTATTGCATGTGTGTTCTTATACTAAAACCAACACTAGAGTCATTGCATGTGTGTTCTTTTCACAAGCCACACATGGATCAACCACTAGAGTCATTGCATGTGTATTATTTCCACAAACAAACATGGATCAACCACTAGAGTCATTGCATGTGTGTTCCTATACTAAAACCAACATGGATCCACCAGTGGTCATTGCATGTGTGTTCTTATACTAAAACCACCAACAAGCACTAGAGTCATTGCATGTGTGTTCTTGTCCACAAACAACACATGGATCCACCACTAGTCATTGCATGTGTGTTCTTTCCACAAACCACATATGGATCAACCAGAGTCATTGCATGTGTGTTCTTTCCACAAACCACACATGTGGACCCACCAGTGGTCATTGCATGTGTGTTATTTCCACAAATCACACATGGATCAACCACTAGAGTCATTGCATGTGTGTTCTTTCCACAAACCACATATAGATCAAGCACTAGAGTCATTGCATGTGTGTTCTTAAACTAAAACCAACACTAGAGTCATTGCATGTGTGTTCTTTTCACAAACCACACATGGATCAACCACTAGAGTCATTGCATGTGTGTTATTTCCACAAACAAACATGGATCAACCACTAGAGTCATCGTATGTGTGTTCTTATACTAAAAGCAACATGGATCCACCAGTGGTCATTGCATGTGTGTTCTTTCCACAAACCACACATGGATCAACCACTAGAGTCATTGCATGTGTGTTCTTTTCCACAAACCACATATGGATCAACCAGAGTCATTGCATGTGTGTTCTTTCCACAAACCACACATGGATCAACCACTAGAGTCATTGCATGCTTGTTCTTATACTAAAACGACAAACCAGCACTAGAGTCATTGCATGTGTGTTCTTTTCCACAAACCACACATGGATCCACCAGTGGTCATTGCATGTGTGTTCTTTCCACAAACCACACATGGATCAACCACTAGAGTCATTGCATGTTTGTTCTTATACTAAAACCACAAACCAGCACTAGAGTCAATGCATGTGTGTTCTTTTCCACAAACCACATATGGATCAACCAAAGTCATTGCATGTGTGTTCTTTCCACAAACCACATATGGATCAACCACTAGAGTCATTGCATGTGCGTTCTTATACTAAAACCAACACTAGAGTCATTGCATGTGTGTTCTTTTCACAAACCACACATGGATCAACCACTAGAGTCATTGCATGTTTGTTATTTGCACAAACAAACATGGATCAACCACTAGAGTTATTGCATGTGTGTTCTTATACTAAAACCAACATGGATCCACCAGTGGTCATTGCATGTGTGTTTTTTCCACAAACCACACATGGATCAACCACTAGAGTCATTGCATGTGTGTTATTTCCACAAACCACACATGGATCAACCACTAGAGTCATTGCATGTGTTTTCTTAAACTAAAATCAAACACTAGAGTCATTGCATGTGTGTTCTTTTCACAAACCACACATGGATCAACCACTAGAGTCATTGCATGTGTGTTATTTGAACAAACAAACATGGATCAACCACTAGAGTCATTGCATGTGTGTTCTTTTCCACAAACCACACATGGATCCACCAGTGGTCATTGCATGTGTGTTCTTTCCACAAACCACATATGGATCAACCACTAGAGTCATTGCATGTGTGTTCTTTCCACAAACCACACATGGATCAACCACTAGAGTCATTGCATGCTTGTTCTTATACTAAAACGACAAACCAGCACTAGAGTCATTGCATGTGTGTTCTTTTCCACAAACCACACATGGATCCACCAGTGGTCATTGCATGTGTGTTCTTTCCACAAACCACACATGGATCAACCACTAGAGTCGTTGGATGTTTGTTCTTATACTAAAACCACAAACCAGCACAAGAGTCATTGCATGTGTGTTCTTTCCACAAACCACATATGGATCAACCACTAGAGTCACTGCATGTGTGTTCTTATACTAAAACCAACACTAGAGTCATTGCATGTGTGTATTTTCACAAACCACACATGGATCAACCACTAGAGTCATTGCATGTGTGTTATTTCCACAAACAAACATGGATCAACCACTAGTGTCATTGCATGTGTGTTCCTATACTAAAACCAACATGGATCCACCAGTGGTCATTGCATGTGTGTTCTTATACTAAAACCACCAACCAGCACTAGAGTCATTGCATGTGTGTTCCTGTCCACAAACAACACATGGATCCACCACTAGTCATTGCATGTGTGTTCTTTCCACAAACCACATATGGATCAACCAGAGTCATTGCATGTGTGTTCTTTCCACAAACCACACATGTGGACCCACCAGTGGTCATTGCATGTGTGTTATTTCCACAAATCACACATGGATCAACCACTAGAGTCATTGCATGTGTGTTATTTCCACAAACCACATATAGATCAACCACTAGAGTCATTGCATGTGTGTTCTTAAACTAAAACCAACACTAGAGGCATTGCATGTGTGTTCTTTTCACAAACCACACATGGATCAACCACTAGAGTCATTGCATCTGTGTTATTAACACAAACAAACATGGATCAACCACTAGAGTCATTGCATGTGTGTTCTTATACTAAAACCAACATGGATCCACCAGTGGTCATTGCATGTGTGTTCTTTCCACAAACCACACATGGATCAACCACTAGAGTCATTGCATGTGTGTTCTTTTCCACAAACCACACATGGATCCACCAGTGGTCATTGCATGTGTGTTCTTTCCACAAACCACATATGGATCAACCAGAGTCATTGCATGTGTGTTCTTTCCACAAACCACACATGGATCAACCACTAGAGTCATTGCATGCTTGTTCTTATACTAAAACGACAAACCAGCACTAGAGTCATTGCATGTGTGTTCTTTTCCACAAACCACACATGGATCCACAAGTGGTCATTGCATGTGTGTTCTTTCCACAAACCACACATGGATCAACCACTAGAGTCATTGCATGTTTGTTCTTATACTAAAACCACAAACCAGCACTAGAGTCAATGCATGTGTGTTCTTTTCCACAAAGCACATATGGATCAACCAGAGTCATTGCATGTGTGTTCTTTCCACAAACCACACATGTGGACCCACCAGTGGTCATTGCATGTGTGTTATTCCCACAAACCACACATGGATCAACCACTAGACTCATTGCATGTGTGTTCTTTCCACAAACCACATATGGATCAACCACTAGAGTCATTGCATGTGTGTTCTTATACTAAAACCAACACTAGAGTCATTGCATGTGTGTTCTTTTCACAAACCACACATGGATCAAGCACTAGAGTCATTGCATGTGTGTTATTTGCACAAACAAACATGGATCAACCACTAGAGTCATTACATGTGTGTTCTTATACTAAAACCAACATGGATCCACCAGTGGTCATTGCATGTGTGTTTTTTCCACAAACCACACATGGATCAACCACTAGAGTCATTGCATGTGTGTTATTTCCACAAACCACACATGGATCAACCACTAGAGTCATTGCATGTGTGTTCTTTCCACAAACCACATATGGATCAACCACTAGAGTCATTGCATGTGTGTTCTTATACTAAAACCAACACTAGAGTCATTGCATGTGTGTTCTTTTCACAAACCACACATGGATCAACCACTAGAGTCATTGCATGTTTGTTCTTATACTAAAACCACAAACCAGCACTAGAGTCATTGCATGTGTGTTCTTTTCCACAAACCACACATGGATCCACCACTATAGTCATTGCATGTGTGTTCTTTCCACAAACCACATATGGATCAACTAGAGTCATTGCATGTGTGTTCTTTCCACAAACCACACATGTGGACCCACCAGTGGTCATTGCATGTGTGTTATTTCCACAAACCACACATGGATCAACCACTAGAGTCATTGCATGTGTGTTCTTTCCACAAACCACATATAGATCAACCACTAGAGTCATTGCATGTGTGTTCTTTCCACAAACCACACATGGATCAACCACTAGAGTCATTGCATGTTTGTTCTTATACTAAAACCACAAACCAATACTAGAGTCATTGCATGTGTGTTATTTCCACAAAGAAACATGGATCAACCACTAGAGTCATTGCATGTGTGTTCTTATCCTAAAACCAACATGGATCCACCAGTGGTCATTCCATGTGTGTTTTTTCCACAAACCACACATGGGTCAACCAATAGAGTCATTGCATGTTTGTTATTTCCACAAACCACACATGGATCAACCACTAGAGTCAATGCATGTTTGTTCTTATACTAAAACCACAAACCAGCACTAGATTCATTGCATGTGTGTTCTTTTCCTCAAACCACACATGGATCCACCACTAGAGTCATTGCATGTGTGTTCTTTCCACAAACCATATATGGATCAACCACTACAGTCATTGCATGTGTGTTCTTTCCAGAAACCATACATGGATCAACCACTAGAGTCATTACATGTGTGTTCTTATACTAAAACCACAAACCAGTACTAGAGTCATTGCATGTGTGTTCTTTTCCACAAACCACACATGGATCCACAAGTGGTCATTGCATGTGGGTTCTTTCCACAAACCACACATGGATCAACCACTAGAGTCATTGCATGTTTGTTCTTATACTAAAACCACAAACCAGCACTAGAGTCAATGCATGTGTGTTCTTTTCCACAAACCATATATTGATCAACCAGAGTCATTGCGTGTGTGTTCTTTCCACAAACCACACATGTGGACCCACCAGTGGTCATTGCATGTGTGTTATTCCCACAAACCACACATGGATCAACCACTAGACTCATTGCATGTGTGTTCTTTCCACAAACCACATATGGATCAACCATTAGAGTCATTGCATGTGTGTTCTTATACTAAAACAAACACTAGAGTCATTGCATGTGTGTTCTTTTCACAAACCACACATGGATCAACCACTAGAGTCATTGCATGTGTGTTATTTGCACAAACAAACATGGATCAACCACTAGAGTCATTGCATGTGTGTTCTTATACTAAAACCAACATGGATCCACCAGTGGTCATTGCATGTGTGTTTTTTCCACAAACCACACATGGATCAACCACTAGAGTCATTGCATGTGTGTTATTTCCATAAACCACACATGGATCAACCACTAGAGTCATTGCATGTGTGTTCTTTCCACAAACCACACATGGATCAACCACTAGAGTCATTGCATGTTTGTTCTTATACTAAAACCACAAACCAATACTAGAGTCATTGCATGTGTGTTCTTTTCCACAAACCACACGTGGATCCACCAGTCGTCTTATTTCATGTGTGTTATTTCCACAAACCACACAAGGATCAACCACTAGAGTCATTGCATGTGTGTTCTTTCCACAAACCACACATGGATCAACCACTAGAGTCATTGCATGTGTGTTCTTATTATACTAAAACCAACACTAGAGTCATTGCATGTGTGTTCTTTTCACAAACCACACATGGATCAACCACTAGAGTCATTGCATGTGTGTTATTTCCACAAACAAACATGGATTAACCACTAGAGTCATTGCATGTGCGTTCTTTTCCACAAACCACACATGGATCCACCAGTGGTCATTGCATGTGTGTTCTTTCCACAAACCACACATGTGGACCCACCAGTGGTCATTGCATGTATGTTATTTCCACAAACCACACATGGATCAACCACTAGAGTCATTGCATGTGTGTTCTTTCCACAAACCACATATGGATCAACCACTAGAGTTATTGCATGTGTGTTCTTATACTAAAACCAACACTAGAGTCATTGCATGTGTGTTCTTTCCACAAACCACACATGGATCAACCACTAGAGTCATTGCATGTTTGTTCTTATACTAAAACCACAAACCAGCACTAGAGTCATTGCATGTTTGTTCTTTTCCACAAACCACACATGGATCCACCACTATAGTCATTGCATGTGTGTTCTTTCCACAAACCACATATGGATCAACTAGAGTCATTGCATGTGTGTTCTTTCCACAAACCACACATGTGGACCCACCAGTGGTCATTGCATGTGTGTTATTTCCACAAACCACACATGGATCAACCACTAGAGTCATTGCATGTCTGTTCTTTCCACAAACCACATATAGATCAACCACTAGAGTCATTGCATGTGTGTTCTTATACTAAAACCAATACTAGAGTCATTGCATGTGTGTTCTTTTCACAAACCACACATGGCTCAACCACTAGATTCATTGCATGTGTGTTATTTCCACAAAGAAACATGGATGAACCACTAGAGTCATTATATGTGTGTTATTATACTAAAACCAACATGGATCCACCAGTGGTCATTGCATGTGTGTTTTTTCCACAAACCACACATGGGTCAACCACTAGAGTCATTGCATGTGTGTTATTTCCACAAACCACACATGGATCAACCACTAGAGTCATTGCATGTTTGTTCTTATACTAAAACCACAAACCAGCACTAGATTCATTGCATGTGTGTTCTTTTCCGCAAACCACACATGGATCCACCACTAGAGTCATTGCATGTGTGTTCTTTCCACAAACCATATATGGATCAACCACTAGAGTCATTGCATGTGTGTTCTTTCCAGAAACCACACATGGATCAACCACTAGAGTCATTACATGTGTGTTCTTATACTAAAACCACAAACCAGTACTAGACTCATTGCATGTGTGTTCTTTTCCACAAACCACACATGGATCCACCAGTGGTCATTGCATGTGTGTTCTTTCCACAAACCACATATGGATCAACCAGAGTCATTGCATGTGTGTTATTTCCACAAACCACACATGGATAACCCATTAGAGTCATTGCATGTGTGTTCTTTTCCACAAAAACCACAAACCAGTACTAGAGTCATTGCATGTGTGTTCTTACACTAAAACCAATATGGATCCACTAGTGGTCATTGCATGTGTGTTCTTTCCACAAACCACACATGGATCAACCACTAGAGTCATTGCATGTGTGTTCTTTCCACAAACCACACATGGATCAACCACTAGAGTCATTGCATGTTTGTTCTTATACTAAAACCACAAACCAACACTAGAGTCATTGCATGTGTGTTCTTTTCCACAAACCACACATGGATCCACCAGTGGTCATTGCATGTGTGTTCTTTCCACAAACCACACATGTGGACCCACCAGTGGTCCTTGCATGTGCGATATTTCCATAAACCACACATGGATCAACCACTAGAGTCATTGCATGTGTGTTCTTATACTAAAACCAACACTAGAGTCATTGCATGTGTGTTCTTTTCACAAACCACACATGGATCAACCACTAGGGTCATTGCATGTTTGTTCTTATACTAAAACCACAAACCAGCACTAGAGTCATTGCATGTGTGTTCTTTTCCACAAACCACACATGGATCCACCACTCTAGTCATTGCATGCGTGTTCTTTCCACAAACCACATATGGATCAACCACTAGAGTCATTGCATGTGTGTTCTTATACTAAAACCAACACTAGAGTCATTGCATGTGTGTTCTTTTCACAAACCACACATGGATCAACCACTAGAGTCATTGCATGTGTGTTATTTGCACAAACAAACATGGATCAACCACTAGAGTCATTGCATGTGTGTTCTTTTCCACAAACCACACATGGATCCACCAGTGGTCATTGCATGTGTGTTCTTTCCACAAACCACATATGGATCAACCACTAGAGTCATTGCATGTGTGTTCTTTCCACAAACCACACATGGATCAACCACTAGAGTCATTGCATGCTTGTTCTTATACTAAAACGACAAACCAGCACTAGAGTCATTGCATGTGTGTTCTTTTCCACAAATCACACATGGATCCACCAGTGGTCATTGCATGTGTGTTCTTTCCACAAACCACACATGGATCAACCACTAGAGTCGTTGGATGTTTGTTCTTATGCTAAAACCACAAACCAGCACAAGAGTCATTGCATGTGTGTTCTTTCCACAAACCACATATGGATCAACCACTAGAGTCACTGCATGTGTGTTCTTATACTAAAACCAACACTAGAGTCATTGCATGTGTGTATTTTCACAAACCACACATGGACAACCACTAGAGTCATTGCATGTGTGTTATTTCCACAAACAAACATGGATCAACCACTAGTGTCATTGCATGTGTGTTCCTATACTAAAACCAACATGGATCCACCAGTGGTCATTGCATGTGTGTTCTTATACTAAAACCACCAACCAGCACTAGAGTCATTGCATGTGTGTTCTTGTCCACAAACAACACATGGATCCACCACTAGTCATTGCATGTGTGTTCTTTCCACAAACCACATATGGATCAACCAGAGTCATTGCATGTGTGTTCTTTCCACAAACCACACATGGATCAACCACTAGAGTCATTGCATGTGTGTTCTTTCCACAAACCACCTATAGCTCAACACTAGAGTCATTGCGTGTGTGTTCTTATACTAAAACCAACACTAGAGTCATTGCATGTGTGTTCTTTCCACAAACCACACATGTGGACCCACCAGTGGTCATTGCATGTGTGTTATTTCCACAAATCACACATGGATCAACCACTAGAGTCATTGCAAGTGTGTTCTTTCCACAAACCACATATAGATCAACCACTAGAGTCATTGCATGTGTGTTATTAAACTAAAACCAACACTAGAGTCATTGCATATGTGTTCTTTTCATAAACCACACATGGATCAACCACTAGAGTCATTGCATGTGTGTTATTAACACAAACAAACATGGATCAACCACTAGAGTCATTGCATGTGTGTTCTTATACTAAAACCAACATGGATCCACCAGTGGTCATTGCATGTGTGTTCTTTCCACAAACCACACATGGATCAACCACTAGAGTCATTGCATGTGTGTTCTTTTCCACAAACCACACATGGATCCACTAGTGGTCATTGCATGTGTGTTCTTTCCACAAACCACATATGGATCAACCAGAGTCATTGCATGTGTGTTCTTTCCACAAACCACACATGGATCAACCACTAGAGTCATTGCATGCTTGTTCTTATACTAAAACGACAAACCAGCACTAGAGTCATTGCATGTGTGTTCTTTTCCACAAACCACACATGGATCCACAAGTGGTCATTGCATGTGTGTTCTTTCCACAAACCACACATGGATCAACCACTAGAGTCATTGCATGTTTGTTATTATACTAAAACCACAAACCAGCACTAGAGTCAATGCATGTGTGTTCTTTTCCACAAAGCACATATGGATGAACCAGAGTCAGTGCATGTGTGTTCTTTCCACAAACTACACATGTGGACCCACCAGTGGTCATTGCATGTGTGTTATTCCCACAAACCACACATGGATCAACCACTAGACTCATTGCATGTGTGTTCTTTCCACAAACCACATATGGATCAACCACTAGAGTCATTGCATGTGTGTTCTTATACAAAAACCAACACTAGAGTCATTGCATGTGTGTTCTTTTCACAAACCACACATGGATCAACCACTAGAGTCATTGCATGTGTGTTATTTGCACAAACAAACATGGATCAACCACTAGAGTCATTGCATGTGTGTTCTTATACTAAAACCAACATGGATACACCAGTGGTCATTGCATGTGTGTTTTTTCCACAAACCACACATGGATCAACCACTAGAGTCATTGCATGTGTGTTATTTCCACAAACCACACATGGATCAACCACTAGAGTCATTGCATGTGTGTTCTTTCCACAAACCACACATGGATCAACCACTAGAGTCATTGCATGTTTGTTCTTATACTAAAACCACAAACCAATACTAGAGTCATTGCATGTGTGTTCTTTTCCACAAACCACACGTGGATCCACCAGTCGTCTTATTTCATGTGTGTTATTTCCACAAACCACACATGGATCAACCACTAGAGTCATTTCATGTGTGTTCTATCCACAAACCACACATGGATCAACCACTAGAGTCATTGCATGTGTGTTCTTATTATACTAAAACCAACACTAGAGTCATTGCATGTGTGTTATTTTCACAAACCACACATGGATCAACCACTAGAGTCATTGCATGTGTGTTATTTCCACAAACAAACATGGATTAACCATTAGAGTCATTGCATGTGTGTTCTTTTCCACAAACCACACATGGATCCACCAGTGATCATTGCATGTGTGTTCTTTCCACAAACCACACATGTGGACCCACCAGTGGTCATTGCATGTGTGTTATTTCCACAAACCACACATGGATCAACCACTAGAGTCATTGCATGTGTGTTCTTTCCACAAACCACATATGGATCAACCACTAGAGTCATTGCATGTGTGTTCTTATACTAAAACCAACACTAGAGTCATTGCATGTGTGTTCTTTTCACAAACCACACATGGATCAACCACTAGAGTCATTGCATGTTTGTTCTTATACTAAAATCACAAACCAGCACTAGAGTCATTGCATGTGTGTTCTTTTCCACAAACCACACATGGATCCACCACTATAGTCATTGCATGTGTGTTCTTTCCACAAACCACATATGGATCAACTAGAGTCATTGCATGTGTGTTCTTTCCACAAACCACACATGTGGACCCACCAGTGGTCATTGCATGTGTGTTATTTCCACAAACCACACATGGATCAACCACTAGAGTCATTGCATGTGTGTTATTTCCACAAACCACATATAGATCAACCACTAGAGTCATTGCATGTGTGTTCTTATACTAAAACCAATACTAGAGTCATTGCATGTGTGTTCTTTTCACAAACCACACATGGCTCAACCACTAGATTCATTGCATGTGTGTTATTTCCACAAAGAAACATGGATCAACCACTAGAGTCATTGCATGTGTGTTCTTATACTAAAACCAACATGGATCCACCAGTGGTCATTGCATGTGTGTTCTTTCCACAAACCACACATGTGGACCCACCAGTGGTCCTTGCATGTGCGATATTTCCATAAACCACACATGGATCAACCACTAGAGTCATTGCATGTGTGTTCTTATACTAAAACCAACACTAGAGTCATTGCATGTGTGTTCTTTTCACAAACCACACATGGATCAACCACTAGGGTCATTGCATGTTTGTTCTTATACTAAAACCACAAACCAGCACTAGAGTCATTGCATGTGTGTTCTTTTCCACAAACCACACATGGATCCACCACTCTAGTCATTGCATGCGTGTTCTTTCCACAAACCACATATGGATCAACCACTAGAGTCATTGCATGTGTGTTCTTATACTAAAACCAACACTAGAGTCATTGCATGTGTGTTCTTTTCACAAACCACACATGGATCAACCACTAGAGTCATTGCATGTGTGTTATTTGCACAAACAAACATGGATCAACCACTAGAGTCATTGCATGTGTGTTCTTTTCCACAAACCACACATGGATCCACCAGTGGTCATTGCATGTGTGTTCTTTCCACAAACCACATATGGATCAACCACTAGAGTCATTGCATGTGTGTTCTTATACTAAAACCAACATGGATACACCAGTGGTCATTGCATGTGTGTTTTTTCCACAAACCACACATGGATCAACCACTAGAGTCATTGCATGTGTGTTATTTCCACAAACCACACATGGATCAACCACTAGAGTCATTGCATGTGTGTTCTTTCCACAAACCACACATGGATCAACCACTAGAGTCATTGCATGTTTGTTCTTATACTAAAACCACAAACCAATACTAGAGTCATTGCATGTGTGTTCTTTTCCACAAACCACACGTGGATCCACCAGTCGTCTTATTTCATGTGTGTTATTTCCACAAACCACACATGGATCAACCACTAGAGTCATTTCATGTGTGTTCTATCCACAAACCACACATGGATCAACCACTAGAGTCATTGCATGTGTGTTCTTATTATACTAAAACCAACACTAGAGTCATTGCATGTGTGTTATTTTCACAAACCACACATGGATCAACCACTAGAGTCATTGCATGTGTGTTATTTCCACAAACAAACATGGATTAACCATTAGAGTCATTGCATGTGTGTTCTTTTCCACAAACCACACATGGATCCACCAGTGATCATTGCATGTGTGTTCTTTCCACAAACCACACATGTGGACCCACCAGTGGTCATTGCATGTGTGTTATTTCCACAAACCACACATGGATCAACCACTAGAGTCATTGCATGTGTGTTCTTTCCACAAACCACATATGGATCAACCACTAGAGTCATTGCATGTGTGTTCTTATACTAAAACCAACACTAGAGTCATTGCATGTGTGTTCTTTTCACAAACCACACATGGATCAACCACTAGAGTCATTGCATGTTTGTTCTTATACTAAAATCACAAACCAGCACTAGAGTCATTGCATGTGTGTTCTTTTCCACAAACCACACATGGATCCACCACTATAGTCATTGCATGTGTGTTCTTTCCACAAACCACATATGGATCAACTAGAGTCATTGCATGTGTGTTCTTTCCACAAACCACACATGTGGACCCACCAGTGGTCATTGCATGTGTGTTATTTCCACAAACCACACATGGATCAACCACTAGAGTCATTGCATGTGTGTTATTTCCACAAACCACATATAGATCAACCACTAGAGTCATTGCATGTGTGTTCTTATACTAAAACCAATACTAGAGTCATTGCATGTGTGTTCTTTTCACAAACCACACATGGCTCAACCACTAGATTCATTGCATGTGTGTTATTTCCACAAAGAAACATGGATCAACCACTAGAGTCATTGCATGTGTGTTCTTATACTAAAACCAACATGGATCCACCAGTGGTCATTGCATGTGTGTTCTTTCCACAAACCACACATGTGGACCCACCAGTGGTCCTTGCATGTGCGATATTTCCATAAACCACACATGGATCAACCACTAGAGTCATTGCATGTGTGTTCTTATACTAAAACCAACACTAGAGTCATTGCATGTGTGTTCTTTTCACAAACCACACATGGATCAACCACTAGGGTCGTTGCATGTTTGTTCTTATACTAAAACCACAAACCAGCACTAGAGTCATTGCATGTGTGTTCTTTTCCACAAACCACACATGGATCCACCACTCTAGTCATTGCATGCGTGTTCTTTCCACAAACCACATATGGATCAACCACTAGAGTCATTGCATGTGTGTTCTTATACTAAAACCAACACTAGAGTCATTGCATGTGTGTTCTTTTCACAAACCACACATGGATCAACCACTAGAGTCATTGCATGTGTGTTATTTGCACAAACAAACATGGATCAACCACTAGAGTCATTGCATGTGTGTTCTTTTCCACAAACCACACATGGATCCACCAGTGGTCATTGCATGTGTGTTCTTTCCACAAACCACATATGGATCAACCACTAGAGTCATTGCATGTGTGTTCTTATACTAAAACCAACATGGATACACCAGTGGTCATTGCATGTGTGTTTTTTCCACAAACCACACATGGATCAACCACTAGAGTCATTGCATGTGTGTTATTTCCACAAACCACACATGGATCAACCACTAGAGTCATTGCATGTGTGTTCTTTCCACAAACCACACATGGATCAACCACTAGAGTCATTGCATGTTTGTTCTTATACTAAAACCACAAACCAATACTAGAGTCATTGCATGTGTGTTCTTTTCCACAAACCACACGTGGATCCACCAGTCGTCTTATTTCATGTGTGTTATTTCCACAAACCACACATGGATCAACCACTAGAGTCATTTCATGTGTGTTCTATCCACAAACCACACATGGATCAACCACTAGAGTCATTGCATGTGTGTTCTTATTATACTAAAACCAACACTAGAGTCATTGCATGTGTGTTATTTTCACAAACCACACATGGATCAACCACTAGAGTCATTGCATGTGTGTTATTTCCACAAACAAACATGGATTAACCATTAGAGTCATTGCATGTGTGTTCTTTTCCACAAACCACACATGGATCCACCAGTGATCATTGCATGTGTGTTCTTTCCACAAACCACACATGTGGACCCACCAGTGGTCATTGCATGTGTGTTATTTCCACAAACCACACATGGATCAACCACTAGAGTCATTGCATGTGTGTTCTTTCCACAAACCACATATGGATCAACCACTAGAGTCATTGCATGTGTGTTCTTATACTAAAACCAACACTAGAGTCATTGCATGTGTGTTCTTTTCACAAACCACACATGGATCAACCACTAGAGTCATTGCATGTTTGTTCTTATACTAAAATCACAAACCAGCACTAGAGTCATTGCATGTGTGTTCTTTTCCACAAACCACACATGGATCCACCACTATAGTCATTGCATGTGTGTTCTTTCCACAAACCACATATGGATCAACTAGAGTCATTGCATGTGTGTTCTTTCCACAAACCACACATGTGGACCCACCAGTGGTCATTGCATGTGTGTTATTTCCACAAACCACACATGGATCAACCACTAGAGTCATTGCATGTGTGTTATTTCCACAAACCACATATAGATCAACCACTAGAGTCATTGCATGTGTGTTCTTATACTAAAACCAATACTAGAGTCATTGCATGTGTGTTCTTTTCACAAACCACACATGGCTCAACCACTAGATTCATTGCATGTGTGTTATTTCCACAAAGAAACATGGATCAACCACTAGAGTCATTGCATGTGTGTTCTTATACTAAAACCAACATGGATCCACCAGTGGTCATTGCATGTGTGTTCTTTCCACAAACCACACATGTGGACCCACCAGTGGTCCTTGCATGTGCGATATTTCCATAAACCACACATGGATCAACCACTAGAGTCATTGCATGTGTGTTCTTATACTAAAACCAACAGTAGAGTCATTGCATGTGTGTTCTTTTCACAAACCACACATGGATCAACCACTAGGGTCATTGCATGTTTGTTCTTATACTAAAACCACAAACCAGCACTAGAGTCATTGCATGTGTGTTCTTTTCCACAAACCACACATGGATCCACCACTCTAGTCATTGCATGCGTGTTCTTTCCACAAACCACATATGGATCAACCACTAGAGTCATTGCATGTGTGTTCTTATACTAAAACCAACACTAGAGTCATTGCATGTGTGTTCTTTTCACAAACCACACATGGATCAACCACTAGAGTCATTGCATGTGTGTTATTTGCACAAACAAACATGGATCAACCACTAGAGTCATTGCATGTGTGTTCTTTTCCACAAACCACACATGGATCCACCAGTGGTCATTGCATGTGTGTTCTTTCCACAAACCACATATGGATCAACCACTAGAGTCATTGCATGTGTGTTCTTTCCACAAACCACACATGGATCAACCACTAGAGTCATTGCATGCTTGTTCTTATACTAAAACGACAAACCAGCACTAGAGTCATTGCATGTGTGTTCTTTTCCACAAATCACACATGGATCCACCAGTGGTCATTGCATGTGTGTTCTTTCCACAAACCACACATGGATCAACCACTAGAGTCGTTGGATGTTTGTTCTTATGCTAAAACCACAAACCAGCACAAGAGTCATTGCATGTGTGTTCTTTCCACAAACCACATATGGATCAACCACTAGAGTCACTGCATGTGTGTTCTTATACTAAAACCAACACTAGAGTCATTGCATGTGTGTATTTTCACAAACCACACATGGACAACCACTAGAGTCATTGCATGTGTGTTATTTCCACAAACAAACATGGATCAACCACTAGTGTCATTGCATGTGTGTTCCTATACTAAAACCAACATGGATCCACCAGTGGTCATTGCATGTGTGTTCTTATACTAAAACCACCAACCAGCACTAGAGTCATTGCATGTGTGTTCTTGTCCACAAACAACACATGGATCCACCACTAGTCATTGCATGTGTGTTCTTTCCACAAACCACATATGGATCAACCAGAGTCATTGCATTTGTGTTCTTTCCACAAACCACACATGTGGACCCACCAGTGGTCATTGCATGTGTGTTATTTCCACAAATCACACATGGATCAACCACTAGAGTCATTGCAAGTGTGTTCTTTCCACAAACCACATATAGATCAACCACTAGAGTCATTGCATGTGTGTTATTAAACTAAAACCAACACTAGAGTCATTGCATATGTGTTCTTTTCACAAACCACACATGGATCAACCACTAGAGTCATTGCATGTGTGTTATTAACACAAACAAACATGGATCAACCACTAGAGTCATTGCATGTGTGTTCTTATACTAAAACCAACATGGATCCACCAGTGGTCATTGCATGTGTGTTCTTTCCACAAACCACACATGGATCAACCACTAGAGTCATTGCATGTGTGTTCTTTTCCACAAACCACACATGGATCCACTAGTGGTCATTGCATGTGTGTTCTTTCCACAAACCACATATGGATCAACCAGAGTCATTGCATGTGTGTTCTTTCCACAAACCACACATGGATCAACCACTAGAGTCATTGCATGCTTGTTCTTATACTAAAACGACAAACCAGCACTAGAGTCATTGCATGTGTGTTCTTTTCCACAAACCACACATGGATCCACAAGTGGTCATTGCATGTGTGTTCTTTCCACAAACCACACATGGATCAACCACTAGAGTCATTGCATGTTTGTTCTTATACTAAAACCACAAACCAGCACTAGAGTCAATGCATGTGTGTTCTTTTCCACAAAGCACATATGGATGAACCAGAGTCAGTGCATGTGTGTTCTTTCCACAAACCACACATGTGGACCCACCAGTGGTCATTGCATGTGTGTTATTCCCACAAACCACACATGGATCAACCACTAGACTCATTGCATGTGTGTTCTTTCCACAATCCACATATGGATCAACCACTAGAGTCATTGCATGTGTGTTCTTATACTAAAACCAACACTAGAGTCATTGCATGTGTGTTCTTTTCACAAACCACACATGGATCAACCACTAGAGTCATTGCATGTGTGTTATTTGCACAAACAAACATGGATCAACCACTAGAGTCATTGCATGTGTGTTCTTATACTAAAACCAACATGGATACACCAGTGGTCATTGCATGTGTGTTTTTTCCACAAACCACACATGGATCAACCACTAGAGTCATTGCATGTGTGTTATTTCCACAAACCACACATGGATCAACCACTAGAGTCATTGCATGTGTGTTCTTTCCACAAACCACACATGGATCAACCACTAGAGTCATTGCATGTTTGTTCTTATACTAAAACCACAAACCAATACTAGAGTCATTGCATGTGTGTTCTTTTCCACAAACCACACGTGGATCCACCAGTCGTCTTATTTCATGTGTGTTATTTCCACAAACCACACATGGATCAACCACTAGAGTCATTTCATGTGTGTTCTATCCACAAACCACACATGGATCAACCACTAGAGTCATTGCATGTGTGTTCTTATTATACTAAAACCAACACTAGAGTCATTGCATGTGTGTTATTTTCACAAACCACACATGGATCAACCACTAGAGTCATTGCATGTGTGTTATTTTCACAAACAAACATGGATTAACCATTAGAGTCATTGCATGTGTGTTCTTTTCCACAAACCACACATGGATCCACCAGTGATCATTGCATGTGTGTTCTTTCCACAAACCACACATGTGGACCCACCAGTGGTCATTGCATGTGTGTTATTTCCACAAACCACACATGGATCAACCACTAGAGTCATTGCATGTGTGTTCTTTCCACAAACCACATATGGATCAACCACTAGAGTCATTGCATGTGTGTTCTTATACTAAAACCAACACTAGAGTCATTGCATGTGTGTTCTTTTCACAAACCACACATGGATCAACCACTAGAGTCATTGCATGTTTGTTCTTATACTAAAACCACAAACCAGCACTAGAGTCATTGCATGTGTGTTCTTTTCCACAAACCACACATGGATCCACCACTATAGTCATTGCATGTGTGTTCTTTCCACAAACCACATATGGATCAACTAGAGTCATTGCATGTGTGTTCTTTCCACAAACCACACATGTGGACCCACCAGTGGTCATTGCATGTGTGTTATTTCCACAAACCACACATGGATCAACCACTAGAGTCATTGCATGTGTGTTATTTCCACAAACCACATATAGATCAACCACTAGAGTCATTGCATGTGTGTTCTTATACTAAAACCAATACTAGAGTCATTGCATGTGTGTTCTTTTCACAAACCACACATGGCTCAACCACTAGATTCATTGCATGTGTGTTATTTCCACAAAGAAACATGGATCAACCACTAGAGTCATTGCATGTGTGTTCTTATACTAAAACCAACATGGATCCACCAGTGGTCATTGCATGTGTGTTTTTTCCACAAACCACACATGGGTCAACCACTAGAGTCATTGCATGTGTGTTATTTCCACAAACCACACATGGATAAACCACTAGAGTCATTGCATGTTTGTTCTTATACTAAAACCACAAACCAGCACTAGATTCATTGCATGTGTGTTCTTTTTCGCAAACCACACATGGATCCACCACTAGAGTCATTGCATGTGTGTTCTTTCCACAAACCATATATGGATCAACCACTAGAGTCATTGCATGTGTGTTCTTTCTAGAAACCACACATGGATCAACCACTAGAGTCATTACATGTGTGTTCTTATACTAAAACCACAAACCAGTACTAGAGTCATTGCATGTGTGTTATTTTCCACAAACCACACATGGATCCACAAGTGGTCATTGCATGTGTGTTCTTTCCACAAACCACACATGGATCAACCACTAGAGTCATTGCATGTTTGTTCTTATACTAAAACCACAAACCAGCACTAGAGTCAATGCATGTGTGTTCTTTTCCACAAACCATATATTGATCAACCAGAGTCATTGCATGTGTGTTCTTTCCACAAACCACACATGTGGACCCACCAGTGGTCATTGCATGTGTGTTATTCCCACAAACCACACATGGATCAACCACTAGACTCATTGCATGTGTGTTCTTTCCACAAACCACATATGGATCAACCACTAGAGTCATTGCATGTGTGTTCTTATACTAAAACCAACACTAGAGTCATTGCATGTGTGTTCTTTTCACAAACCACACATGGATCAACCACTAGAGTCATTGCATGTGTGTTATTTGCACAAACAAACATGGATCAACCACTAGAGTCATTGCATGTGTGTTCTTATACTAAAACCAACATGGATCCACCAGTGGTCATTGCATGTGTGTTTTTTCCACAAACCACACATGGATCAACCACTAGAGTCATTGCATGTGTGTTATTTCCACAAACCACACATGGATCAACCACTAGAGTCATTGCATGTGTGTTCTTTCCACGAACCACACATGGATCAACCACTAGAGTCATTGAATGTTTGTTCTTATACTAAAACCACAAACCAATACTAGAGTCATTGCATGTGTGTTCTTTTCCACAAACCACACGTGGATCCACCAGTCGTCTTATTTCATGTGTGTTATTTCCACAAACCACACATGGATCAACCACTAGAGTTATTGCATGTGTGTTCTTTCCACAAACCACACATGGATCAACCACTAGAGTCATTGCATGTGTGTTCTTATTATACTAAAACCAACACTAGAGTCATTGCATGTGTGTTCTTTTCACAAACCACACATGGATCAACCACTAGAGTCATTGCATGTGTGTTATTTCCACAAACAAACATGGATTAACCACTAGAGTCATTGCATGTGTGTTCTTTTCCACAAACCACACATGGATCCACCAGTGGTCATTGCATGTGTGTTCTTTCCACAAACCACACATGTGGACCCACCAGTGGTCATTGCATGTGTGTTATTTCCACAAACCACACATGGATCAACCACTAGAGTCATTGCATGTGTGTTGTTTCCACAAACCACATATGGATCACCCACTAGAGTCATTGCATGTGTGTTCTTATACTAAAACCAACACTAGAGTCATTGCATGTGTGTTCTTTCCACAAACCACACATGGATCAACCACTAGAGTCATTGCATGTTTGTTCTTATACTAAAACCACAAACCAGCACTAGAGTCATTGCATGTGTGTTCTTTTCCACAAACCACACATGGATCCACCACTATAGTCATTGCATGTGTGTTCTTTCCACAAACCACATATGGATCAACTAGAGTCATTGCATGTGTGTTCTTTCCACAAACCACACATGTGGACCCACCAGCGGTCATTGCATGTGTGTTATTTGCACAAACCACACATGGATCAACCACTAGAGTCATTGCATGTGTGTTCTTTCCACAAACCACATATAGATCAACCACTAGAGTCATTGCATGTGTGTTCTTATACTAAAACCAATACTAGAGTCATTGCATGTGTGTTCTTTTCACAAACCACACATGGCTCAACCACTAGATTTATTGCATGTGTGTTATTTCCACAAAGAAACATGGATCAACCTCTAGAGTCATTGCATGTGTGTTCTTATACTAAAACCAACATGGATCCACCAGTGGTCATTGCATGTGTGTTTTTCCCACAAACCACACATGGGTCAACCACTAGAGTCATTGCATGTGTGTTATTTCCACAAACCACACATGGATCAACCACTAGAGTCATTGCATGTTTGTTCTTATACTAAAACCACAAACCAGCACTAGATTCATTGCATGTGTGTTCTTTTCCGCAAACCACACATGGATCCACCACTAGAGTCATTGCATGTGTGTTCTTTCCACAAACCATATATGGATCAACCACTAGAGTCATTGCATGTGTGTTCTTTCCAGAAACCACACATGGATCAACCACTAGAGTCATTACATGTGTGTTCTTATACTAAAACCACAAACCAGTACTAGAGTCATTGCATGTGTGTTCTTTTCCACAAACCACACATGGATCCACCAGTGGTCATTGCATGTGTGTTCTTTCCACAAACCACACATGGATCAACCAGAGTCATTGCATGTGTGTTATTTCCACAAACCACACATGGATAACCCATTAGAGTCATTGCATGTGTGTTCTTTTCCACAAAAACGACAAACCAGTACTAGAGTCATTGCATGTGTGTTCTTACACTAAAACCAATATGGATCCACTAGTGGTCATTGCATGTGTGTTCTTTCCACAAACCACACATGGATCAACCACTAGAGTCATTGCATGTGTGTTCTTTCCACAAACCACACATGGATCAACCACTAGAGTCATTGCATGTTT
The DNA here is from genome assembly GCA_916181665.1 of Avena sativa. Classification (NCBI taxonomy): domain Eukaryota; kingdom Viridiplantae; phylum Streptophyta; class Magnoliopsida; order Poales; family Poaceae; genus Avena; species Avena sativa. Next base: position 261,738,506 of record OV702291.1, read on the forward strand.
GTTCTTATACTAAAACCACAAACCAACACTAGAGTCATTGCATGTGTGTTCTTTTCCACAAACCACACATGGATCCACCAGTGGTCATTGCATGTGTGTTCTTTCCACAAACCACACATGTGGACCCACCAGTGGTCCTTGCATGTGCGATATTTCCATAAACCACACATGGATCAACCACTAGAGTCATTGCATGTGTGTTCTTATACTAAAACCAACACTAGAGTCATTGCATGTGTGTTCTTTTCACAAACCACACATGGATCAACCACTAGGGTCATTGCATGTTTGTTCTTATACTAAAACCACAAACCAGCACTAGAGTCATTGCATGTGTGTTCTTTTCCACAAACCACACATGGATCAACCACTATAGTCATTGCATGCGTGTTCTTTCCACAAACCACATATGGATCAACCAGAGTCATTGCATGTGTGTTCTTTCCACAAACCACACATGTGGACCCACCAGTGGTCATTGCATGTGTGTTATTTCCACAAACCACACATGGATCAACCACTAGAGTCATTGCATGTGTGTTCTTTCCACAAACCACCTATAGCTCAACACTAGAGTCATTGCGTGTGTGTTCTTATACTAAAACCAACACTAGAGTCATTGCATGTGTGTTCTTTTCACAAACCACACATGGATCAACCACTAGGTTCATTGCATGTGTGTTATTTCCACAAAGAAACATGGATCAACCACTAGAGTCATTGCATGTGTGTTCTTATACTAAAACCAACATGGATGCACCAGTGGTCATTGCATGTGTGTTCTTTCCACAAACCACACATGGGTCAACCACTAGAGTCATTGCATGTGTGTTATTTCCACAAACCACACATGGATCAACCACTAGAGTGATCGCATGTTTGTTCTTATACTAAAACCACAAACCAGCACTAGAGTCATTGCATGTGTGTTCTTTTCCACAAACCACACATGGATCCACCACTAGAGTCATTGCATGTGTGTTCTTTCCACAAACCACATATGGATCAACCAGAGTCATTGCATGTGTGTTCTTTCCACAAACCACACATGTGGACCCACCAGTGGTCATTGCATGTGTGTTATTTCCACAAACCACACATGGATGAACCACTAGAGTCATTGCATGCGTGTTCTTTCCACACACCACATATAGATCAACCACTAGAGTTATTGCATGTGTGTTCTTATACTAAAACCAACACTAGAGTCATTGCATGTGTGTTCTTTTCACAAACCGCACATGGATCAACCACTAGAGTCATTGCATGTGTGTTATTTCCACAAACAAACATGGATCAACCACTAGAGTCATTGCATGTGTGTTATTATACTAAAACCAACATGGATCCACCAGTGGTCATTGCATGTGTGTTCTTTCCACAAACCGCACATGGATCAACCACTAGAGTCATTCCATGTGTGTTATTTCCACAAACCACACATGGATCAACCACTAGTGTCATTGCATGTGTGTTATTTCCACAAACCACACATGGATCAACCACTAGAGTCATTGCATGTGTGTTCTTATACTAAAACCAACACTAGAGTCATTGCATGTGTGTTCTTTTCACAAACCACACATGGATCAACCACTAGAGTCATTGCATGTGTGTTCTTTCCACAAACCACATATGGATCAACCACTAGAGTCATTGCATGTGTGTTCTTATTATACTAAAACCAACACTAGAGTCATTGCATGTGTGTTATTTTCACAAACCACACATGGATCAACCACTAGAGTCATTGCATGTGTGTTATTTCCACAAACAAACATGGATTAACCATTAGAGTCATTGCATGTGTGTTCTTTTCCACAAACCACACATGGATCCACCAGTGATCATTGCATGTGTGTTCTTTCCACAAACCACACATGTGGACCCACCAGTGGTCATTGCATGTGTGTTATTTCCACAAACCACACATGGATCAACCACTAGAGTCATTGCATGTGTGTTCTTTCCACAAACCACATATGGATCAACCACTAGAGTCATTGCATGTGTGTTCTTATACTAAAACCAACACTAGAGTCATTGCATGTGTGTTCTTTTCACAAACCACACATGGATCAACCACTAGAGTCATTGCATGTTTGTTCTTATACTAAAACCACAAACCAGCACTAGAGTCATTGCATGTGTGTTCTTTTCCACAAACCACACATGGATCCACCACTATAGTCATTGCATGTGTGTTCTTTCCACAAACCACATATGGATCAACTAGAGTCATTGCATGTGTGTTCTTTCCACAAACCACACATGTGGACCCACCAGTGGTCATTGCATGTGTGTTATTTCCACAAACCACACATGGATCAACCACTAGAGTCATTGCATGTGTGTTATTTCCACAAACCACATATAGATCAACCACTAGAGTCATTGCATGTGTGTTCTTATACTAAAACCAATACTAGAGTCATTGCATGTGTGTTCTTTTCACAAACCACACATGGCTCAACCACTAGATTCATTGCATGTGTGTTATTTCCACAAAGAAACATGGATCAACCACTAGAGTCATTGCATGTGTGTTCTTATACTAAAACCAACATGGATCCACCAGTGGTCATTGCATGTGTGTTTTTTCCACAAACCACACATGGGTCAACCACTAGAGTCATTGCATGTGTGTTATTTCCACAAACCACACATGGATCAACCACTAGAGTCATTGCATGTTTGTTCTTATACTAAAACCACAAACCAGCACTAGATTCATTGCATGTGTGTTCTTTTTCGCAAACCACACATGGATCCACCACTAGAGTCATTGCATGTGTGTTCTTTCCACAAACCATATATGGATCAACCACTAGAGTCATTGCATGTGTGTTCTTTCCAGAAACCACACATGGATCAACCACTAGAGTCATTACATGTGTGTTCTTATACTAAAACCACAAACCAGTACTAGAGTCATTGCATGTGTGTTCTTTTCCACAAACCACACATGGATCCACAAGTGGTCATTGCATGTGTGTTCTTTCCACAAACCACACATGGATCAACCACTAGAGTCATTGCATGTTTGTTCTTATACTAAAACCACAAACCAGCACTAGAGTCAATGCATGTGTGTTCTTTTCCACAAACCATATATTGATCAACCAGAGTCATTGCATGTGTGTTCTTTCCACAAACCACACATGTGGACCCACCAGTGGTCATTGCATGTGTGTTATTCCCACAAACCACACATGGATCAACCACTAGACTCATTGCATGTGTGTTCTTTCCACAAACCACATATGGATCAACCACTAGAGTCATTGCATGTGTGTTCTTATACTAAAACCAACACTAGAGTCATTGCATGTGTGTTCTTTTCACAAACCACACATGGATCAACCACTAGAGTCATTGCATGTGTGTTATTTGCACAAACAAACATGGATCAACCACTAGAGTCATTGCATGTGTGTTCTTATACTAAAACCAACATGGATCCACCAGTGGTCATTGCATGTGTGTTTTTTCCATAAACCACACATGGATCAACCACTAGAGTCATTGCATGTGTGTTATTTCCACAAACCACACATGGATCAACCACTAGAGTCATTGCATGTGTGTTCTTTCCACGAACCACACATGGATCAACCACTAGAGTCATTGCATGTTTGTTCTTATACTAAAACCACAAACCAATACTAGAGTCATTGCATGTGTGTTCTTTTCCACAAACCACACGTGGATCCACCAGTCGTCTTATTTCATGTGTGTTATTTCCACAAACCACACATGGATCAACCACTAGAGTTATTGCATGTGTGTTCTTTCCACAAACCACACATGGATCAACCACTAGAGTCATTGCATGTGTGTTCTTATTATACTAAAACCAACACTAGAGTCATTGCATGTGTGTTCTTTTCACAAACCACACATGGATCAACCACTAGAGTCATTGCATGTGTGTTATTTCCACAAACAAACATGGATTAACCACTAGAGTCATTGCATGTGTGTTCTTTTCCACAAACCACACATGGATCCACCAGTGGTCATTGCATGTGTGTTCTTTCCACAAACCACACATGTGGACCCACCAGTGGTCATTGCATGTGTGTTATTTCCACAAACCACACATGGATCAACCACTAGAGTCATTGCATGTGTGTTGTTTCCACAAACCACATATGGATCACCCACTAGAGTCATTGCATGTGTGTTCTTATACTAAAACCAACACTAGAGTCATTGCATGTGTGTTCTTTCCACAAACCACACATGGATCAACCACTAGAGTCATTGCATGTTTGTTCTTATACTAAAACCACAAACCAGCACTAGAGTCATTGCATGTGTGTTCTTTTCCACAAACCACACATGGATCCACCACTATAGTCATTGCATGTGTGTTCTTTCCACAAACCACATATGGATCAACTAGAGTCATTGCATGTGTGTTCTTTCCACAAACCACACATGTGGACCCACCAGCGGTCATTGCATGTGTGTTATTTGCACAAACCACACATGGATCAACCACTAGAGTCATTGCATGTGTGTTCTTTCCACAAACCACATATAGATCAACCACTAGAGTCATTGCATGTGTGTTCTTATACTAAAACCAATACTAGAGTCATTGCATGTGTGTTCTTTTCACAAACCACACATGGCTCAACCACTAGATTTATTGCATGTGTGTTATTTCCACAAAGAAACATGGATCAACCTCTAGAGTCATTGCATGTGTGTTCTTATACTAAAACCAACATGGATCCACCAGTGGTCATTGCATGTGTGTTTTTCCCACAAACCACACATGGGTCAACCACTAGAGTCATTGCATGTGTGTTATTTCCACAAACCACACATGGATCAACCACTAGAGTCATTGCATGTTTGTTCTTATACTAAAACCACAAACCAGCACTAGATTCATTGCATGTGTGTTCTTTTCCGCAAACCACACATGGATCCACCACTAGAGTCATTGCATGTGTGTTCTTTCCACAAACCATATATGGATCAACCACTAGAGTCATTGCATGTGTGTTCTTTCCAGAAACCACACATGGATCAACCACTAGAGTCATTACATGTGTGTTCTTATACTAAAACCACAAACCAGTACTAGAGTCATTGCATGTGTGTTCTTTTCCACAAACCACACATGGATCCACCAGTGGTCATTGCATGTGTGTTCTTTCCACAAACCACACATGGATCAACCAGAGTCATTGCATGTGTGTTATTTCCACAAACCACACATGGATAACCCATTAGAGTCATTGCATGTGTGTTCTTTTCCACAAAAACGACAAACCAGTACTAGAGTCATTGCATGTGTGTTCTTACACTAAAACCAATATGGATCCACTAGTGGTCATTGCATGTGTGTTCTTTCCACAAACCACACATGGATCAACCACTAGAGTCATTGCATGTGTGTTCTTTCCACAAACCACACATGGATCAACCACTAGAGTCATTGCATGTTTGTTCTTATACTAAAACCACAAACCAACACTAGAGTCATTGCATGTGTGTTCTTTTCCACAAACCACACATGGATCCACCAGTGGTCATTGCATGTGTGTTCTTTCCACAAACCACACATGTGGACCCACCAGTGGTCCTTGCATGTGCGATATTTCCATAAACCACACATGGATCAACCACTAGAGTCATTGCATGTGTGTTCTTATACTAAAACCAACACTAGAGTCATTGCATGTGTGTTCTTTTCACAAACCACACATGGATCAACCACTAGGGTCATTGCATGTTTGTTCTTATACTAAAACCACAAACCAGCACTAGAGTCATTGCATGTGTGTTCTTTTCCACAAACCACACATGGATCAACCACTATAGTCATTGCATGCGTGTTCTTTCCACAAACCACATATGGATCAACCAGAGTCATTGCATGTGTGTTCTTTCCACAAACCACACATGTGGACCCACCAGTGGTCATTGCATGTGTGTTATTTCCACAAACCACACATGGATCAACCACTAGAGTCATTGCATGTGTGTTCTTTCCACAAACCACCTATAGCTCAACACTAGAGTCATTGCGTGTGTGTTCTTATACTAAAACCAACACTAGAGTCATTGCATGTGTGTTCTTTTCACAAACCACACATGGATCAACCACTAGGTTCATTGCATGTGTGTTATTTCCACAAAGAAACATGGATCAACCACTAGAGTCATTGCATGTGTGTTCTTATACTAAAACCAACATGGATGCACCAGTGGTCATTGCATGTGTGTTCTTTCCACAAACCACACATGGGTCAACCACTAGAGTCATTGCATGTGTGTTATTTCCACAAACCACACATGGATCAACCACTAGAGTGATCGCATGTTTGTTCTTATACTAAAACCACAAACCAGCACTAGAGTCATTGCATGTGTGTTCTTTTCCACAAACCACACATGGATCCACCACTAGAGTCATTGCATGTGTGTTCTTTCCACAAACCACATATGGATCAACCAGAGTCATTGCATGTGTGTTCTTTCCACAAACCACACATGTGGACCCACCAGTGGTCATTGCATGTGTGTTATTTCCACAAACCACACATGGATGAACCACTAGAGTCATTGCATGCGTGTTCTTTCCACAAACCACATATAGATCAACCACTAGAGTTATTGCATGTGTGTTCTTATACTAAAACCAACACTAGAGTCATTGCATGTGTGTTCTTTTCACAAACCGCACATGGATCAACCACTAGAGTCATTGCATGTGTGTTATTTCCACAAACAAACATGGATCAACCACTAGAGTCATTGCATGTGTGTTATTATACTAAAACCAACATGGATCCACCAGTGGTCATTGCATGTGTGTTCTTTCCACAAACCGCACATGGATCAACCACTAGAGTCATTCCATGTGTGTTATTTCCACAAACCACACATGGATCAACCACTAGTGTCATTGCATGTGTGTTATTTCCACAAACCACACATGGATCAACCACTAGATTCATTGCATGTGTGTTCTTATACTAAAACCAACACTAGAGTCATTGCATGTGTGTTCTTTTCACAAACCACACATGGATCAACCACTAGAGTCATTGCATGTGTGTTCTTTCCACAAACCACATATGGATCAACCACTAGAGTCATTGCATGTGTGTTCTTATTATACTAAAACCAACACTAGAGTCATTGCATGTGTGTTATTTTCACAAACCACACATGGATCAACCACTAGAGTCATTGCATGTGTGTTATTTCCACAAACAAACATGGATTAACCATTAGAGTCATTGCATGTGTGTTCTTTTCCACAAACCACACATGGATCCACCAGTGATCATTGCATGTGTGTTCTTTCCACAAACCACACATGTGGACCCACCAGTGGTCATTGCATGTGTGTTATTTCCACAAACCACACATGGATCAACCACTAGAGTCATTGCATGTGTGTTCTTTCCACAAACCACATATGGATCAACCACTAGAGTCATTGCATGTGTGTTCTTATACTAAAACCAACACTAGAGTCATTGCATGTGTGTTCTTTTCACAAACCACACATGGATCAACCACTAGAGTCATTGCATGTTTGTTCTTATACTAAAACCACAAACCAGCACTAGAGTCATTGCATGTGTGTTCTTTTCCACAAACCACACATGGATCCACCACTATAGTCATTGCATGTGTGTTCTTTCCACAAACCACATATGGATCAACTAGAGTCATTGCATGTGTGTTCTTTCCACAAACCACACATGTGGACCCACCAGTGGTCATTGCATGTGTGTTATTTCCACAAACCACACATGGATCAACCACTAGAGTCATTGCATGTGTGTTATTTCCACAAACCACATATAGATCAACCACTAGAGTCATTGCATGTGTGTTCTTATACTAAAACCAATACTAGAGTCATTGCATGTGTGTTCTTTTCACAAACCACACATGGCTCAACCACTAGATTCATTGCATGTGTGTTATTTCCACAAAGAAACATGGATCAACCACTAGAGTCATTGCATGTGTGTTCTTATACTAAAACCAACATGGATCCACCAGTGGTCATTGCATGTGTGTTTTTTCCACAAACCACACATGGGTCAACCACTAGAGTCATTGCATGTGTGTTATTTCCACAAACCACACATGGATCAACCACTAGAGTCATTGCATGTTTGTTCTTATACTAAAACCACAAACCAGCACTAGATTCATTGCATGTGTGTTCTTTTTCGCAAACCACACATGGATCCACCACTAGAGTCATTGCATGTGTGTTCTTTCCACAAACCATATATGGATCAACCACTAGAGTCATTGCATGTGTGTTCTTTCCAGAAACCACACATGGATCAACCACTAGAGTCATTACATGTGTGTTCTTATACTAAAACCACAAACCAGTACTAGAGTAATTGCATGTGTGTTCTTTTCCACAAACCACACATGGATCCACAAGTGGTCATTGCATGTGTGTTCTTTCCACAAACCACACATGGATCAACCACTAGAGTCATTGCATGTTTGTTCTTATACTAAAACCACAAACCAGCACTAGAGTCAATGCATGTGTGTTCTTTTCCACAAACCATATATTGATCAACCAGAGTCATTGCATGTGTGTTCTTTCCACAAACCACACATGTGGACCCACCAGTGGTCATTGCATGTGTGTTATTCCCACAAACCACACATGGATCAACCACTAGACTCATTGCATGTGTGTTCTTTCCACAAACCACATATGGATCAACCACTAGAGTCATTGCATGTGTGTTCTTATACTAAAACCAACACTAGAGTCATTGCATGTGTGTTCTTTTCACAAACCACACATGGATCAACCACTAGAGTCATTGCATGTGTGTTATTTGCACAAACAAACATGGATCAACCACTAGAGTCATTGCATGTGTGTTCTTATACTAAAACCAACATGGATCCACCAGTGGTCATTGCATGTGTGTTTTTTCCATAAACCACACATGGATCAACCACTAGAGTCATTGCATGTGTGTTATTTCCACAAACCACACATGGATCAACCACTAGAGTCATTGCATGTGTGTTCTTTCCACGAACCACACATGGATCAACCACTAGAGTCATTGCATGTTTGTTCTTATACTAAAACCACAAACCAATACTAGAGTCATTGCATGTGTGTTCTTTTCCACAAACCACACGTGGATCCACCAGTCGTCTTATTTCATGTGTGTTATTTCCACAAACCACACATGGATCAACCACTAGAGTTATTGCATGTGTGTTCTTTCCACAAACCACACATGGATCAACCACTAGAGTCATTGCATGTGTGTTCTTATTATACTAAAACCAACACTAGAGTCATTGCATGTGTGTTCTTTTCACAAACCACACATGGATCAACCACTAGAGTCATTGCATGTGTGTTATTTCCACAAACAAACATGGATTAACCACTAGAGTCATTGCATGTGTGTTCTTTTCCACAAACCACACATGGATCCACCAGTGGTCATTGCATGTGTGTTCTTTCCACAAACCACACATGTGGACCCACCAGTGGTCATTGCATGTGTGTTATTTCCACAAACCACACATGGATCAACCACTAGAGTCATTGCATGTGTGTTGTTTCCACAAACCACATATGGATCACCCACTAGAGTCATTGCATGTGTGTTCTTATACTAAAACCAACACTAGAGTCATTGCATGTGTGTTCTTTCCACAAACCACACATGGATCAACCACTAGAGTCATTGCATGTTTGTTCTTATACTAAAACCACAAACCAGCACTAGAGTCATTGCATGTGTGTTCTTTTCCACAAACCACACATGGATCCACCACTATAGTCATTGCATGTGTGTTCTTTCCACAAACCACATATGGATCAACTAGAGTCATTGCATGTGTGTTCTTTCCACAAACCACACATGTGGACCCACCAGCGGTCATTGCATGTGTGTTATTTGCACAAACCACACATGGATCAACCACTAGAGTCATTGCATGTGTGTTCTTTCCACAAACCACATATAGATCAACCACTAGAGTCATTGCATGTGTGTTCTTATACTAAAACCAATACTAGAGTCATTGCATGTGTGTTCTTTTCACAAACCACACATGGCTCAACCACTAGATTTATTGCATGTGTGTTATTTCCACAAAGAAACATGGATCAACCTCTAGAGTCATTGCATGTGTGTTCTTATACTAAAACCAACATGGATCCACCAGTGGTCATTGCATGTGTGTTTTTCCCACAAACCACACATGGGTCAACCACTAGAGTCATTGCATGTGTGTTATTTCCACAAACCACACATGGATCAACCACTAGAGTCATTGCATGTTTGTTCTTATACTAAAACCACAAACCAGCACTAGATTCATTGCATGTGTGTTCTTTTCCGCAAACCACACATGGATCCACCACTAGAGTCATTGCATGTGTGTTCTTTCCACAAACCATATATGGATCAACCACTAGAGTCATTGCATGTGTGTTCTTTCCAGAAACCACACATGGATCAACCACTAGAGTCATTACATGTGTGTTCTTATACTAAAACCACAAACCAGTACTAGAGTCATTGCATGTGTGTTCTTTTCCACAAACCACACATGGATCCACCAGTGGTCATTGCATGTGTGTTCTTTCCACAAACCACACATGGATCAACCAGAGTCATTGCATGTGTGTTATTTCCACAAACCACACATGGATAACCCATTAGAGTCATTGCATGTGTGTTCTTTTCCACAAAAACGACAAACCAGTACTAGAGTCATTGCATGTGTGTTCTTACACTAAAACCAATATGGATCCACTAGTGGTCATTGCATGTGTGTTCTTTCCACAAACCACACATGGATCAACCACTAGAGTCATTGCATGTGTGTTCTTTCCACAAACCACACATGGATCAACCACTAGAGTCATTGCATGTTTGTTCTTATACTAAAACCACAAACCAACACTAGAGTCATTGCATGTGTGTTCTTTTCCACAAACCACACATGGATCCACCAGTGGTCATTGCATGTGTGTTCTTTCCACAAACCACACATGTGGACCCACCAGTGGTCCTTGCATGTGCGATATTTCCATAAACCACACATGGATCAACCACTAGAGTCATTGCATGTGTGTTCTTATACTAAAACCAACACTAGAGTCATTGCATGTGTGTTCTTTTCACAAACCACACATGGATCAACCACTAGGGTCATTGCATGTTTGTTCTTATACTAAAACCACAAACCAGCACTAGAGTCATTGCATGTGTGTTCTTTTCCACAAACCACACATGGATCAACCACTATAGTCATTGCATGCGTGTTCTTTCCACAAACCACATATGGATCAACCAGAGTCATTGCATGTGTGTTCTTTCCACAAACCACACATGTGGACCCACCAGTGGTCATTGCATGTGTGTTATTTCCACAAACCACACATGGATCAACCACTAGAGTCATTGCATGTGTGTTCTTTCCACAAACCACCTATAGCTCAACACTAGAGTCATTGCGTGTGTGTTCTTATACTAAAACCAACACTAGAGTCATTGCATGTGTGTTCTTTTCACAAACCACACATGGATCAACCACTAGGTTCATTGCATGTGTGTTATTTCCACAAAGAAACATGGATCAACCACTAGAGTCATTGCATGTGTGTTCTTATACTAAAACCAACATGGATGCACCAGTGGTCATTGCATGTGTGTTCTTTCCACAAACCACACATGGGTCAACCACTAGAGTCATTGCATGTGTGTTATTTCCACAAACCACACATGGATCAACCACTAGAGTGATCGCATGTTTGTTCTTATACTAAAACCACAAACCAGCACTAGAGTCATTGCATGTGTGTTCTTTTCCACAAACCACACATGGATCCACCACTAGAGTCATTGCATGTGTGTTCTTTCCACAAACCACATATGGATCAACCAGAGTCATTGCATGTGTGTTCTTTCCACAAACCACACATGTGGACCCACCAGTGGTCATTGCATGTGTGTTATTTCCACAAACCACACATGGATGAACCACTAGAGTCATTGCATGCGTGTTCTTTCCACAAACCACATATAGATCAACCACTAGAGTTATTGCATGTGTGTTCTTATACTAAAACCAACACTAGAGTCATTGCATGTGTGTTCTTTTCACAGACCGCACATGGATCAACCACTAGAGTCATTGCATGTGTGTTATTTCCACAAACAAACATGGATCAACCACTAGAGTCATTGCATGTGTGTTATTATACTAAAACCAACATGGATCCACCAGTGGTCATTGCATGTGTGTTCTTTCCACAAACCGCACATGGATCAACCACTAGAGTCATTCCATGTGTGTTATTTCCACAAACCACACATGGATCAACCACTAGTGTCATTGCATGTGTGTTATTTCCACAAACCACACATGGATCAACCACTAGAGTCATTGCATGTGTGTTCTTATACTAAAACCAACACTAGAGTCATTGCATGTGTGTTCTTTTCACAAACCACACATGGATCAACCAGAGTCATTGCATGTGTGTTATTTCCACAAACCACACATGGATCAACCACTAGAGTCATTGCATGTGTGTTATTTCCACAAACCACACATGGATCAACCACTAGAGTCATTGCATGTGTGTTATTATACTAAAACCAACATGGATCCATTTGAGTCATTTCATGCTTGTTCTTATACTAAAACCAACACAGTTCTTCTGCTTGACGATTGTTACATACCGTTCAATTGGGGCGCTTGGACGATTGGGATGGTCTTTGCGAGATTGATCCTCGAGTAGGCTGTTCTGCGGCATGATTGGCCACGCTTGCTCTGGACAAACTGGCACATTGCGAGTGTTATGACTCACGAGTTCAGTGGGCCATATCCCAGTGTCACGTCCCCGTTACTTCTCTTCCTCCCCATACTTCTCTTCCTTCCCCTCGAAGCCACTTTCCCCACTTCACTTCCATCCTGCCATAGCCGCAAGCCGACGACATCCACTAATTCTCCGGTCGTTACCTTCATGGTAGGAAATCATTTTACAAGCTTTTGAACTTATCCTACACATTCCTGCTATTCGCCAATCTAATTGCTGATCTTTTTTCTGATTTCTCGACGAACTTCAGTTGTGGCAGATGTGGGAGCCCAAGAATCTGGAGATCCTCGCGCGCAACTTCATAGCGGCGTTCCCGCTCATGTGCTCCGACCCAGGATGCTTTCGCCGTTACTCCTACCATGATCTCCCGCTCCACGAGCTCGCGTGCCCGCACGACGCGTGCGCCTGCACGGAGCCGGGCTGCAACTACACCGGCCCGCCGGCAGAGCTCGTCGTCCACCTTGCAGATGGGAACTTGATCGAAGTGATTAGGATCTCGTACGGGCAATCCCAACTTCTCCAAGAGTAGGTGCCGTTCACTGACTCGGCACGTCGCCTGCTAATTTTCCAGGGGGACGGCTCTGTTTTCGTCCTGACCATCACCGCCGGTGTTCTGGGAACCAGAGCCGGGCCCACCGTCGTGGGTGCCGTATGCGTAAGGTCGGTCTCGTGCGCCTAGCCCGTATACATGGTGCGCATGTGGGTGAATGCCCAGCCGCCGTTGTCGGATAGCATTCTTGTGCTAGCCGAGGTGTCGAGCTTCCCGACGCTGTGGGAGGTGGAGTATGTGGACCTAAGGTCGATCCTATGCGTGCCATCTTAGCACCTTGTCGGTGCTGGACCGAACAGGTAGATGCATTTCTACATTTGTATCGAGAAGACCGACAGACAAATGTAGTACTTGTGCTGTCGTTACTGTTAGACTTAAGCGATGCTTCTCACGTGCTTAGAGCATACGTGTTGTGCGAATGTACCCCAGTTGTAGTTTTCAGTACTCCTTAATACTTCGACGAGTTATTATATTGGTCCAATCAGCTTGCTATTGTCACGTTGCAAAGTCCGCTTGCTCTGGACAGACTGGCAATACCGTGTGCTCCCGCTCCCGCATGTCAGTGTCACGTGTTCCGAGGGCCCACCTGCCAGTGTCCTTCTCCTGGAAGCCACTGTCCCAACTTCTCTTCCATCCTGCCACTCCCATCCGATGGTTGTAATATGATGATTTTCATTGGATTGTTTACAAGTAATCTACGTTGATAATGCAACATGCAAATGGCACAGACACAATTTCTAAAGTGGAAGCACTCACCGGCTGCTATTGCACACATTTATTAATATAGCTCGACAAACACATTACAATAATTGTACTCGCATTAAACACAACCGAAATTGCAACCATCCTAAACAACATCTAAACCCACATCACACAGCTGTCGTCGGAGTCCACCTCGATTGGTGACACCGCCGTGCCCTTCTGGCGACATCCACTCCCGCCCGTGGCTTGCCCTTTGCCAAGGAGGCAACAATGGCGTTCTGCATAGCTTCGTCCCTGTCACCCTCCACATCGAAATCGACAATGACGAAGGTGACGGGGTTGGCGTGGACCGAGCGCCGTCGCGCCTGGCGGCTCCTGCTCGGGCTTGACGCCGCATCAGTCCTTCTACAGGTAGGAGGGGCCGAGCTCGCATACGTAGCGTCGTCGCTCCTCTCAAGAAACCATGGCCATTTGATACTGCGACGGTAGGATCTTGGGGTGGATCCGCCGCGACGAGCCCTACCGGAAGCGGTGGAGCAGATGGATCTGTGGGCGCGAGCCATGACAAGTTCCTAGGAAGGAGTAAGATTGTGGGCCAGACGTGTCTGGTTCCTGAGCAAGATCTCCCAGTGATATGTACGCGGGCAAGGTACCAAAAAATTTCGTCCAATGCGCGCGACATGGCTTTTGAACCACGAAGGAGCAAGTTTCTTTTGACAAGTCCACACGCTAGGTCCCCCACCTGTCAGCCGAATGTGGACGGTAGGATTCTGCCCGAGTTATTAAGTAGGGATAAATCACGCTTCACCACTACCCTGACATCCAAAGGCTCCTCTTTCTTCTGCCCTTGCTCCCCTCGCTCATGGCTCGCAGCTCGTGCAGTTCGTCTCGGGCGGAATCAGGGTCGGCTCAACGCTGTCAGGCGGGTGCACCCATCAGGTACCGGAGGGCGCCCTACGATTACTACCCCAATATGTTGTGTTTGTGTGGTGAGAAGATGCCGAGATGGATTTCGTGGACCGACGAAAATACTGTAGGAAAATTCAGCAACTATAGCATCAGAGCGGTAAGTTCCTACTATAGGTCCAATGGTAACCTGGATCCGGAAAGCGTAATGTAATTCTTTTTTTGTTTCCTTCGATCTACTACGCAGGAAGGGAGGAGGACTGGTTGTGACAAATTTGTGTGGATCGAAAAGCCACTGACGGGTTTTCACAAAGAGCTTATTCAGGATCTGCGTGATGCTGTGTGGGACAAGAAAGAGGAGATTCGTGCGATGGAGCAAGAGATCCGGGAGCTTTGCCAGGTGCAGGGGAGGCAGGGGCAGGGAGGTGGTGAGACAGACGGGCTCAAGATTAGGCCAGATAGTGGACACAATTTCCTCATTATCTAGGCATTATCTGTTGCATTTGCAGTTTATGTTGCCATGTCGTTGTCCAGCAGCTGAAATAAGTTGCTGCTTCATGGAGTGTAGCGGCCAGCTTAAGAAATTGTTTTCCAGCCCAGAAACTTATCATAAGTGTAATGCCAACATCAGGGATTTATTAAGCGCCTATAAATAAATCATGTCTGTGCCACTAACACCCATCAATTTTGGAGAGGATTTAACCGCTCAGCTATCGCGATTGTTCAGATAGTAGTGGCACAGTCACAGTTTTGGATTCAACTAGTGGCCTCGGCCATATCAAATCCTAAAGTCGTGATACATTTTACTGCTAGTACGAGAGGCATATTGTTTCGCCCGACAAGTTCCACGCACACAGCTCCAGAGTTTAACCGAACTACATATATAGGTTCAAGTTCAATACATCATTAGGCTGCTACACTACTAGCCCTCTTTCTCTGCTTGGGTGCCAACTTTCTTCCTCTTTCTTTCACGTACACTGGCTTCTTCATCTCCTGCCTTCTTCCTCTTCCTGGGTGCCAATTTTCTTACCTTCACGTACCCTGCATCTCCGGGCCGAGGGAAGTCAGGCCAATCAGCACCAGAATCTTGTCCGGCATCATCACTCCACTCGTTTTGGTTTTCTTCCCGCAGCAAAATCACTGAGTCGGCTGTCTTATCTCTTACCTTGCGCTTCCTGTAAAAAAATAGTACATGGATTACTACCTTATATCTACAGACTATAAACAATTTTTTTGTGAATGTACCATCTCATACCTAGGTTTGGGAGCATTAAGGGGACATCCAGCTGCTCTATGGCCTATAAGATGGCAGGTCTTGCATCTGTTTTTGCCCTTCTTTGTAGCACACAAAGCCGAACCCTTCTTCTCGAGAAAATTCTTAAACCTATTCACCTGGGGTCTTCCTCTGCCCCTTTTTGTAACTGGCTGGCAAAGCTCGAAAGATAGTTGGACTAGAGGCCACTGAGATGGGTCTGTACATGGCTCGACGGATCCAGCGTACGTAGCTCTAAACTTTTCCATAGAGTAGTAGTCTGACAAATACTGATCCAAATGTGGTAGAGTTCTTTTCTTCACCAAGAAGGCCAAGGCGTGGTCGCAAGGTTTCCCGGTATGCTGCCACTCTAAGCAGGTGCATTCTCGCAGCTGGATGTTCAGAACTTCCCTTTTGCCACTCTTGGAGATATCGACCACCTCACAGCTTCTGTTGGTTGACGGGAGAACCTTAAGATGTGCAAGTCCTTGGCTTCTCTTGTGCAGTTGTTGTACAACTGGCAGTAGCATATGTCCTCTAAGTCTCCTACCGATCTCTCTCCTTATATTTAACAGCTTCATGATCATACCACGTATGTTGTCCATCAAGTTATGAACATTACACACTTTTATGCCCTTCACCCAGTTATTCAGGCATTCTGCAAGGTTGTTGTTTATGTAATCAACTTTGATGTCAGGGTTGAATTGACTCCTCTTCCATATCTGCGAATGATGGATGGCTAAGTACTCTGGAAGTTCAGGGGCTTCGGCAAAAATCTTGCTCATGAAATAATCGCTGCTACTAGGTTTGTAAACTCTAGCAGCAGGAAACATGTAACGAAATACGCTGCCTGCGTAGTGTGAGTACAAGTTGAGCATCATATGGGCATGGCATTCTCTACCTTCAGCTCACGGGAACACCTCCTTCACTGAATTCGTCAGCCCTTTGCATGCATCCGTGGATATAGCCAATGGATCCATGTGGCCTATTGATCTCTTGAGCTGCCTCATAAACCAGACCCAGTTTTCCTCCGTTTCTATTTCAAACAGCCCGAATGCCACTGGGAACATCCAGTTGTGACCATCAAATGCTGTGGCAGATGGCAGGCAGCCTTTCCATTTGCCAGTTAGGACAGTGCTATCTACACTCAGATATGGCCTACAGCCGCCCTTGAATCCATCGATGCAAGGTTTAAGCGCCATGAAAAATCTTTTGAAATATATTTTACCACCTTCTGATTCGGTGTCAATCTCCACAACACTCCCCGGACACCTAGCTTGTACCTTCGCCTTGAAGTTGTACATCATCCTGAAGCTATTGGTCCAATCCCCGTGCAAGACCCCCAGAGATTTCTCTTTACCTTTCCAAACCATGTAATACGGAAGGACAATGTTGTATTTAGAACCGAGGCTAGTCTGAATATTCTTCGCGGTCTCCTTAGGGTTATCCTTTAGTATGGACATAGATTGCATAGCCACCCACTCCGTATCAGCCATTGAGGATTTCAGTTTGCTTCCTGTCGGACACATGTGTGTAGGGCCCATTCTGTTCACCTACAACACAGATTCATTTAAAAGATAAGCGGAGTCGACTAGTTGCCAGAAAGATATCGCACATCAATTGTAGTTATAGAGTGAAAAGAGAGAGAGAGTTCTAATGGTTTGCTGCATTCATTGCCCCAATACCCTAATTGCAGTCGACGCAGGTAAGGATCTTGATGTGATCCTCCATGGACAATGTACCTCGGCCTGTCCATTCATCCACGTTAACTTGCAAATGGCCTCATACCTCTCGGCAGAGTTCTTCAGTCGATAAACGTCTAACTCCCCCTTGATACAAAAATGCCGGAACGACATCCTGAACTCATGCATGCTCTTGAACTCGGTGCCGACCGAAATTATAGGATACTCGTGGTCATGTTTCATTTCTTCTACTTCAACACCCAAATCACCGACTGGAATACCAGCCTTATCGTTAAGTTCCTCGTCTATTTCATCATCACCAGGTTCTTGATCCTCTACAGTGCCTGCTTCTTCATCTGATTCAGAATCTTCACCATCATATCTAATGCCTAGTACTGCACACATCATATTGACTCCCATGGGTGGGGATGCACCATCGTCTCCACCCGGATGGACAGGAACATTGCCCCAGTCCACCTCACCGGCAACTCTGTTTTCTCCAAGACACTCGGTTGGTTGTGCTGCAACCACATGGGGTGGTCTTATGTTTGCACGCATCCCAGGTACTTCAGTTGACAAACAACAGTCCGAATCAATTTCATCTTGAGTGTACAGAACCCTCTTGCTCTTCTTGTGTACATCCTCCTTCCTGATGTAATCTTTCCTGATGGTATCAGTAGGGCTTGACATCCGCGTTCCATTCCCCATCGAACTAGGCCTTTTGCTGCCGCTCTTGGGTGTGATCTCCTTACTGCCTTCCCTCATGGGTGTTGGCTCCAGGGTGCTGGCATTATTGCCCGACCTCTGCGGTGTGTTCTTCTTCGAATTAGCCCTTTTGCTGCTACTATTGGGCATGTTCTCCTTCGTGCTGGCATTATTGCCTGACTCCAGCAGCGTGTTCTGCTCCAAATTAGCCCTTTTGCTGCTACTATTGGGTGTCTTCTCCTTCGTGCTGGCATTATTGCCTGACCTCAGCGGCATGTTCCGCTCCAAATTAGCCCTTTTGCTGCTACTATTGGGCGTGTTCTCCTTCGTGCTTTCATAATTCCCTGACAGTGGCGTGTTCCGCTCCAAATTAGTGTTTTTTCTGCTCCCACTGGGTATGGTAGCCTCCGTGCTGGCCATCTTCGCCTCTTTGCTACCACTCCTGGGAGTGTTCACCACCGTGCTATCCCTCTTAGCGTTTTTGCTGCTACCGTTCGGTGTGGCATTTTGACTGGATCTCAGGGGTGTACTCTGCGGCATGGTGCCTTTTGTCGTGCGACTCTTGGGCGTCCTCTTCTCTGGCGTGGTCTCCTTGGTGACGTTCTTCTTCGGGGTGCCCTTTCTGGGGATGCTCTTCCTGCTCCTCTTTATGACGCTCCTCTGTAAGACTCTCCTCTGTTCGAAGCCACCCTCAGTCGCACCAGCCCCAGTGATGCCATGGATGAGGTCATGCATGCGTTCTAAAAGTCCATCATCTCTATTGTCGAGTTCCAATTCCTCTCCAACCGTGAGCACTACCAAGTGGAAGTAAACTTCACCTCTATAATGTTTTCTTGTAAACAGTACGACTAAATCCCTGGTATCTTTCACTTCGATAGCCTTTTTGCTCCTGTAACCATAATATAACAAACGTGCTTCCTGGGAGGACCCCCACAACACCTTCACACGTAACGATGCCATCAGGTCAGATAACTCTACCACTTCAGGGTCGTATCTGCCAAGGATTACATCAAACTCGTCATAGAATTTTCCAGTGCCATCATCTAATTTTGCAGTATAATCCGCAACACCGATACGAACGATTACTTTGCCATCATCAGGTTCTTCAGGATAGAAACCTCTGAGAGGTTCGAGAGATGGAGCGGCACCATCAAACCCAGCCCCAATGCCACCGCCGCCATCACCAGCGTCATTGTTAGCTGGATCAACCTCGGTGGAAGTACCATGACCAGGAGCAAGGCGAGGGCCCCTTCTAATGGCAGCCACAATAGGATCAGCTGCTGCCATGCCACCTCGACGATCAGGAGCAGTTCCCACAATAGAAGTGTTTCGAGTGCTAGAAGAGTCCAGACCATGAGCTGGCTTCCGACCAGCAGCTCGCTGAACCCGAGCACGGGTTCGAGGAGGAGAGAATGGTTCAGTCTTTGCAACAACAGTGGGGCAGCCTCTAGAAGCCTTAGTTTGCTCAACAGCAGCAGGGATTGGGTCAACAGCGTCCAGATCAACAACAACACGAGGACGACCAGTACTAGCAGATTCCAGAGCACGGGTTCACACAACTTGAGGACGGTTTCAAGGAGGAGGAGCACACAAGGCGGCGGTCTTGGCAACAACAGCGGGGCAGCCTCCGGATGCCTCAGTTTGCTCAACAATGGCATGGATTGGGTGAGCAGCAGCCGGAACAACACGGGCACGAGGACGGGGACGACCAGTACCAGTAGATTCCAGAGCAGAGTTTTCCACAACGGCAATACGGGGACTCCTACGAGGAGGTTGCCTGACAGAAGCATGTCGCGGATGAGGAACCACATTTTGCTCAACAACAGCAGGGGTTCGAGTTAGACCTCCCTATCCAATAGTAGCTGGGCGACTCCCAATAGCAGGAGCTTCCTCATCCACTATGTTACACACCAGCGTAACCACGCGAAGCCTAACATGCTGTTTCATCAACCCAATTAGCTGACTGTCACACGCTACAGGAACCTTGAAGTCTCGGTCATCTACGAGGCTGAACCGTGCAGTCTGCTCTAGCCTCATTGCAGCAAGTTCACGCATAGCAGCAACCAAACCAGGGATAGTGCATAACTGCACAGGCGCCACTTCCATCTTTAGACTCTGAGCCTCTTTCCACGTGCTCTTCCCATGTGCTAATTTAATGAGGTGGCCGCAGATGCTCACCAGAACCGTGTAGCTGGGTTCAGCGGAGATCCTAGTTGACAAAAAATTGGAGACAAAAGATAAGAATTGTTTGTCAGCGTCGTGCTAGCAAACAATTCTACGTTCGATATATCTCTGTAATGCCAATAGCCAGCTAGCCGTTATAGGTAGTGCGAATAGCAAAGAGAAGAGTAGCTCCCCCGAAATTATCCAGAAGTACTTCTTCCTTGGCAAATGGATCTGCCATCCTCCACGCTGCTCAGCTCGTCGGTGGTAGAGGCGGGCTAGATCGTCACAACGGCTGGCACGACATTCGGCATTAGAGCTCGGTAGCAGCGAGTAGGCGCAACAACTTGGCGCCCAAAGTCAAATGCCCGACGAGGAGAGGGGATTTCGACGCCGCCGGTGCTAGGGTTCATGCGAAAGGAGGGAGGGGGTGGATTTGTGAATTTGGTCAACGCAGGATGCTCCTTTAGTATCTTGTTTCGCCTACGTGGTTGCCGTGTTGGCGCTCGCATCACGGAAATATTACTGACATGAGGGTCCCGACCGTCTACTTCACAGGGCAGTTTCACGACATATTTGGATTTGGTAGGGGTGAGACGAGTTTGCATCAAAATGGCCCCTCTCGGTAGTTGGCGGCCCAACTTTTTGAAACGCGGTGATTTCAGGCAACTTAGGTACCGCCATGCGCTGGCCTGCCAACTTTGGTACCGTAGACGAACAAGCCCCCACACCACCCCATGGCGCGGGAAGGCCTATGCCGCGCCAGGAGGTGGTGTGGCCACCCTGGCCCACTCCAGCCTCTCCCCTCTGGCGTATATCATCCTCCTGAAACCCTAAGACTCGGGGAGCGACCACAGAAAGATTCTGCCGCCTCTGCGAGGCGGAAAACACCGAGAGAGAAAGATCTCTCCGACTGACAGATTTCTGCCGGGGGAATTCCTTCCCGGAGAGGGGAGATCGTCGCCATCAACACCACCATCAAGCTGGACTTCATCGGGATCATCATCACCATCATCACCACCATCATCACCATCAGCACCCTCATCACCATCTCCATATTGCTGTAACAATTGGTTGAATCTTGCTATAGTTCATAGGGGAAACTTTCCCGGTGTTGATTACTCTTTGTAGTTGATGCTATTGAGTGAACCATGGAATTATTGTTTATGTTCAGATTGTTATACATAATTATTCCATCTCTGATCATGATCCATATGATGTCTTGTGAGTAGTTCGTTTTGTTCTTGAGGACATGGGAGAAGTCATGTTGTTAGTAGTGGAGTTGTGTTGAGAAAGATTCAATAGATTGTTATTTAAGTTGTGGTGTACTTCTTCTAGTGGTGTCATGTGAACGTCGACTACATGACACTTCACCTATATGGGCCTAGGGGAATGCATTGTGTATTCGGCTACTAATCGTAGGGGTTGCCGGAGTGATAGAAACCTGAACCCCCGTTAGGAAACCATTGCACAAGGGACATAAGGGTCTTAGAGTTTAAAGATGTGGTTAGGTTTCTACCTTAATTACTTTCTTATACTTACGGATGTTTGCAAGGGGTATAATCACAAGTATGTATTAGTCTTGGATGGGGCGGTACATTAGCACAGGTTCACCCACACAACACTTAGCAAGCTAGAGAAGATTAATCAACTATATGAAGCGAAAGCACTTGATAGTCTTCCCATGTGTCCTCGAGAACGTTTGGTCATCTTAAGTAATACAACCGGCTTGTCCTTTGCTGCATAAAGGATTGGGCCACTTGCTGCATTCATTCCTACTGTCTTTTATTTACTCGTACTTTGTTTACTTGCTTTATCAAAAACCCCTAAAAATACGTTTGCTAAGTATTTGCAGAGAATTCCTGATCCATACCACTAGCCAGCACCTTCTGCTCCTCGTTGGGTTCGACACTCTTACTTATCGAAAATACTGCGATACACCCCCTATACTTGTGGGTCATCAAGACTATTTTCTGGCGCCGTTGCCGGGGAGTGAAGCGCTATTGGAGAGTGGAACTGGTAAAGGAAACTTCTACTGTGAGTATTGTTTACTACTGTTAGTTGCTTTATTTTCGTTATGGATAATTCGCTGAGTTTCTTATTTGGTAATGCTACTACCACTTCTAAGGTAGTAGATAAGCCACCACCTGCTGAGAATGATGTTTTCAAAATACCTACAAGAATTATTGATCATGTTATGGATAACTACTATGTTGGGGATGGAACTGTCCATCCCGGTGATCATTTACTCTTTATAGATGAATTATGCGGGTTGTTCAAGTGTGCAGGTATTACTACAGATCAAGTTAAGAAGAAGTTATTCTCATTATCACTGAAAGGAAGAGCTGAGGAATGGTATAAGCTGCTGAAGAATGGTCAAGCTCTGGAATGGGAGGAAATAGTGCCTCTCTTTTATTCAAAGTTTTATCCTCCTAGTGAGATTCATAAAGATCGGAATCAAATATACAACTTTTGGCCTCTTGATGGAGAGAGTATAGCTCCAGCTTGGGGGAGATTGAAGTTACTAATGCTCAAATGTCCCATTCATGAGCTCCCCAACAATATTATTATCAATAACTTTTATGCAAGGCTCCCTCTACATGATAAAGATTTATTGGATGCTTCTTGTGCTGGATCATTCACTCGCATGGAAGAAGAAGCTAAATGGGACCTTCTAGACCGTATTCAAGACAATGCTGAAGCTTGGGAGAATGACAAAGGTAGAAAGTCAGGTATAAATTATGATTATGAATGCATTGAATCTTTTATGGGAACTGATGACTTTCAAAATATTAGTAATATTTATGGTCTTGATTTGCAAGTTATTACGAATTGCTTTAGAGCTTTTTCTTCCTATATCGAAATTCCAAAAAGGGGATGGAACAAATGCCATGCACCTTACAAAGATATTGTTGACTATGCTCCTATTGGAAGTGCTGAGTATTGCATTATTGACCTCAACTTACCCGCACCTTATATCGAGAAGATTCCCTTCCCCGAAAAGGTAAAGGACCATCCTATGATAACTAATGTAATCACCAAAAGTGAAAAAAGAACTGTAAAACCTGATGAACAAATAAACATTGAACCGGTGGTAGCAATTGTGAAAGACCTTGTCACTAAAAGCGTAGAAGATGGGCACATAGTCTTTTGTGAGGATGCTTCTAATATTGTTTCACATCCCAATAGAACTAAAAAGGCTAGTGTTCCTGTGCTTTCTGTTAGAATTGGTGATCATTGCTATTATGGTTTATGTGATATTGGTGCAAGTTCCAATGCTATTCCTTATGAGCTTTACAGAGAAATTATGCATGAAATTAGTCCTTGCGAGTTGGAGGAGATTGATGTGGTTATTCACCTTGCTAATAGAGAGACCATCTCTCCAATTGGTATTGTACGAGACGTGGAAGTTCTTTGTGGTAAGATTAAGTACCCTGCTGATTTTCTAGTACTTGGTTCGGCTGCTAGTAAAACCTACCCTATCATTTTTGGTAGAACTTTCTTGAGTACTTGTGGAGCTATTATTGATTGCAAAAGGTAGAAAATCTTGACTAAGTTTGATGGGGAATCTTATGAGTTTAATTTTTTGAAATTTGCTAAAGAACCTTGTGAAGAGGAAACCCATAATGAGGATTTTAGGGTTGAACAACTTGCTTCTGTTTCTCTTGCTCCTAACAATGCTTTGCAGCAATTTATGGAAGATCATGAAAGTGAAATCTTCATGGAAGAAAGGAATGAGATTGACAGGATTCTCCGTGATCAACCTATGATGCTTAAGCACGACTTGCCTGTAGAAGACTTGGGTACCACGATGCCACCTAAAAAGGATCCGGTCTTTGATCTAAAACCTCTCCCTGATGATCTTAAATATTCTTATATTGATGATAAAAAGATATATCCTATTATTATTAGCTCTAAACTTTCAGGAAAGGAAGAAGAAAGGCTGTTGGAGGTTTTGAAGAAACACCGAGGAGCTATGGGCTACACTCTGGATGATTTAAAAGGGATTTCACCTACTATATGTCAACACTCTATCAACATAGAACCAGATGCGAAGCCAGTAGTGGAACACCAAAGACGTTTAAATCCTAAGATGAAGGAAGTGGTAAGGAATGGGGTATTGAAACTCCTTGATGCTGGTATATTTACCCTATTGCTGATAGTGAATGGTTTAGTCCTGTTCATTGTGTTCCTAAAAAGGGAGGTATTACCATTGTCCCTAATGATAATGATGAGCTTATTCCTCAAAGAATAGTGGTAGGCTATAGGATATGCATCGATTTTAGGAAAGTCAATAAAGTTACTAAGAAAGATCACTACCCGCTTCCTTTTATTGATCAAATGTTGGAAAGGTTGTCTAAAAAGACCCGTTTTTGTTTTCTTGATGGTTATTCTGGTTTCTCTCAAATTGCTGTTAAACAACAAGATCAAGAAAAGACTACTTTTACTTGCCCTTATGGAACTTATGCTTATAGACGTATGCCTTTTGGTTTATGTAATGCTCCTACTACTTTCCAAAGATGCATGTCTGCTATCTTTCATGGTTTTTGTGAGGAAATTGTAGAAGTGTTCATGGATGACTTTTCTGTCTATGGAACTTCTTTTGATAATTGTCAGCACAACCTTGATAAAGTTTTGCAGAGATGTGAGGAAACTAATCTTGTTCTTAATTGGGAGAAATGCCACTTCATGGTTAATGAAGGGATTGTTCTTGGGCATAAGGTTTCTAAAAGAGGCATAGAAGTTGATAGAGCTAAGGTTGAAGCAATTGACAAGATGCCATGTCCAAGAGACATCAAAGGTATTGGTAGTATCCTTGGTCATGCTGGTTTCTATAGGAGGTTTATTAAAGACTTCTCTAGGATATCAAAACCTCTCACTAATCTTCTTCAAAAAGATGTACCCTTCGTTTTTGATGATGATTGTAGGGAGGCTTTTGAAACTCTTAAGAAGGCTTTAACTACAACCCCTATTGTTCAACCATCTGATTGGAGTTTACCCTTTGAAATAATGTGTGATGCTAGTGATTTTGCTATAGGGGCTGTCCTTGGGCAACGTATTGATAAAAAGTTAAATGTTATCCATTATGCTAGTAAGACCCTAGACGCTGCTCAAAGGAATTATGCCACTACTGAAAAGGAATTTCTAGTTGTTGTTTTTGCCTGTGATAAGTTTAGGCCCTATATTGTGGACTCAAAAGTAACCATTCATACTGACCATGCTGCTATTAAATATCTTATGACGAAAAAGGACGCTAAACCTAGGCTTATTAGATGGGTACTGCTTTTACAAGAGTTTGATCTACTAATAGTAGATAGGAAGGGTGCTGAAAACCCTGTAGCTGATAATTTATCTCGTTTGGAAAACATCTATTTTGACCCTATGCCTGTTGATAGTTTCCCAAATGAACAGCTAGCTGCAGTAGGGGTGAGCTCGCGAGGAAGCCCTTGGTATGCTGATTATGCTAACTTTATTGTCTCCAAGTATTTGCCTCCAACTTTTACAGCTCAGCAAAGAAGAAAGTTCTTCTATGATTTGAGGCATTATTTTTGGGATGACCCACACTTATACAAAGGAGTTGATGGTATTATGCGAAGATGTGTTCCAGAATATGAACAAAAGAAGATATTGTGTAAATGTCATGGTAGTGCCTATGGAGGACATCATGCAGGAGATAGAACTGCACAAAAGGTACTGCAATCAGGTTTCTACCGGCCTACCCTTTTTAAAGATGCAAGAAAATTTGTCCTATCTTGTGATGAATATCAGCGTGTTGGTAATATTTCTAGATGTAATGAAATGCCTATGAACTACTCTCTAGTTATTGAACCTTTTGATTGTTGGGGATTTGACTTTATGGGTCCTTTCCCTCCTTCGAAAGGCTACACTCATATTCTTGTTGCCGTTGACTATGTTACTAAGTGGGTAGAAGCTATTCCTACAAAGAGTGGTGACGGAGAGACTTCTCTAAAAATGCTCAAGGATGTTATCTTTCCTAGGTTTGGGGTGCCTAGGTATCTCATGATCGATGGGGGTTCTCATTTCATTCATGGTGGTTTTAGGAAGACCCTTGCTAAATATGATGTTAATCATAGAATTGCTTCAGCTTATCACCCCCAAACTAGCGGGCAAGTAGAGTTATCAAATAGAGAGATTAAATCTATCTTGCAAAAGACTATTAATAGGTCTAGGAAAAACTGGGCTAAGAAGTTGAATGATGCTTTATGGGCTTATAGAACTGCTTACAAAAATCCTATGGGAATGTCTCCTTACAAAATGGTTTATGGGAAAGCTTGTCACCTACCCTTAGAACTAGAACACAAAGCTTACTGGGCAGTGAAAGAACAAAATAGAGATTGTAAGCTCGCTAGTGAGAAAAGGATTTTTGACTTAAGTTCTTTAGATGAATGGAGGAGTGAAGCCTATGAGAATGCTAGGCTCTTTAAGGAAAAAGTTAAAAGATGGCATGATAAGCGAATACTTAAGTGAGAATTTCATGTTGGTGAGAAAGTTCTATTGTATAGATCTCGTCTCAGATTTTTTGCAGGTAAGCTACTATCAAAATGGGAAGGACCTTTCATCATTGAAGAAGTATACCTTTCAGGAGCAATAAAATTTCTTCTCTAAAAGATAATACTACACAAGTAGTGAATGGACAGCGACTCAGACACTATATTGCTGGAGATCCTTACAATGAAGATGTTGATGCCTTTCAAGTTATAACTCCAGAGAAATTCATTGAGGACCAAATTCAGAGACCTGTAGAGTCCATTTCCAACTAGGTAACAGTTCTGGTAACAAAAGTTCTGCGAAAATTCAATCCAACTTTATTTTTGCAGTTTTCAGTCAATAAGGAAAGTTACGAAGTGAAAAAGGGACGGAAACAGAGCCGGGATGGCCCACACCACCCCATGGCGCGGGCCCACTCCTGGCCGCGCCACCAGGTGGTGAGGCCACCCAGGACTCCGCCTTTGACTCGTTTTCTCCTAGTACCTTCCTTTTGATATGAAACTTCGTAATATATAACCCCCCAGATCCCCCGAGGTTTGTATATCATGTTTTCTTCGTGTTTTTGTTTCGATTTGTTTCTGCCAGGACATACTCTTTGAAAGCTTAGAAGCACAATGGTGTCCGCCAAGGATAAAGGGAAGGAGCCTATGGAGGAGGATCTTCAAGACCCCAAGCAGTGGCTGGTACCTTTAGTCTCTTGCCCTGCATCAATGGAAGCACTACGAGTCACTAAGGAGTTCTGCGATAAGTACCATGACTTGAAGAGGAAGGTGGACATGCTTCAATGGGAGAATAATAGGCTTCACATGATGCTGGAAGATTTCCTCACGTCAACTAAGAGCATAATACCAGCACCACCGAAGGAGTAATTCGTCATCAGGTTTGGCATCCCCTTGGTTTGTTCCAAGCTTGGGGGAGTGTTGTGGTATCACATCACTATCTTCTATCTTTTTACCTTTTTAATAGAGTCATATCATGAATAGAGGAGTTATTATGTAGTATGGTTTGCATTATGGAAGTGTCCCCTCTCTCGTTAGATATGTATCCCTTGGTGTGAGTTGCCGTTATGGAATATTAATGAGAAGTTCTATCATTCACTCTTTTGCATAGCTTATATTAGTTTTCAACTCGTGGTTATATGATTGATCTTGTTGTTAGTATTGGTATCACTTTGGGATCATTGAGTTAATTTAGTTGGCTTTGGCAAACCTGGCTCGGTCAGTAGCAACACTATTTTTGAGAGTTGAATAAAAAGATAGAAGTACTCTAAAGAAAAAAATAATTTCATTGTCTTTCTTTCTTGATTTTCTCATAAGTCTAGTATTCTCTAGTTAAGATCTTTTGTGCTTCCAAGGAAGATTGCATGTTTGTCTTTATCACTTGTATGTTTGTTTGTTTCCTTCAACTCTTGTACTTGCTACCCAGCCTTGCTAGCCAAAAACCTGTACTGAGAGGGTATTCTTCTCGTGCATCCACCTCCTTTAAACCAAAACCTTTGCCATTTGTGTCCACCATACCTACCTAGTAGAATTATTGCTATTCCAATTAAATTCTTGTTTTATCTACCTCCCAAATTAAACTTGTTATGTGAAAATTACTGATTAAATCTCTCACGAACTTGATGGCACACTTTACTTTCTTGCACTTAATAAACTTGAACCATTGTGCTCACCTATGTTGCGTATATGCTAGCGCTTTGTAAGTTGTGGATTAGCAGAACCATGCTATCATGGGGAACGCTTTCAACATTGCACTGGTACTTTGTACCAAGTTGATATCATGTTCTTTTGTCTATGGATGTCGTCGGTGTGAAATGAAAGGGGAGCTTGTAAGTCCATGGAGTTATGCATGTGTGTTAGAGAAACACTTGGGCCGCTGGTCTAATCCATGCTGACATGGTGGAAACCTGCAGTGTAACACCCTCGGGTCGGCCCTATGCAAGTTTTAGCGCTTCCCGCCAAACCCGCATAGAAACGATTCGAGGACACCCACCAGGCACTTTCGTGCGGGTGGAAAACGAAGTAATACCATTACACAGCAGCCCTCGATGGGACCCATAGAACAGATATATATATACAACACGACTCCATGAGTCAAGAATACCGATATATAGTACAAAGATCCAAATCACCTTAAAAACTGCTATAGCGTCCGAGTACGGACAAGATGCAAATGGGGCTAAGAGCCCTGAAGAATAACCCATGGCGTCCATAACCCTGCCCAGGCCAAGCCGGAAGGGTAACCTTGCTAATGACGTCGATCTCAAACCTGCTAAAACAAAAGGGGGTGCCGACAAAGGGCAAAAGAAAAAGAGGAGCGTCAGTACTGAGGCCAGTACACAGCGAGGCTAGAATTCGGCGGCTCTCGCCTACATAGGTATGGTGGACTGAAGCGGCAGCGCAGCAGCACTAAACAACCTATAAAGACTCATTAAAACTGGCAGCTATTAGAGAGGGATAAGAAAGACCTATACGGAACCAACCTGATACTAACACCAATCATACCCATCCTGGTATTCCCCCTCAAGACCAAACGAGGAAGTCAAACCGAGGAACTCACACAGTTGGCAATTTTACTCATTCCATTATAGTTGCAACATTTGCTAGTCAGATATATAGCATGAGTCATCCTTATAGCATAAGTAGTGGGCAGTTTTAGTTAACATTCCGTTGTAGTTGGAACATTTACTACTCAGATATAATTGTCCCGAGGAATCCCAAAACCCAGCAGTTGTTGGCACTTTTATCACATTCCATTGGAGTTGCACTACTTACTAGGCAGATATAACAAGACACAAGGAACCCCAGCTCCACCAATTGTTGGCATTTTTAATATCCATTATGTTGTATTTGAATCTGATTACTAGTCACATATTAAGTCAAATTTATAGCAGTACTTTAGTTATGCTTGTCAATGATCGAGATACTGTGCTCCAAGTCGTCCATAACCGCGGACACGGCTTTCAGAAAGTTTTACCCTGTAGGGGTGCACAAATAGCAACACACACACGATCAACCTCGGAAAAACCAAATCAAAACCCAACGAGGCTTTCATGACAAAGCGATCACAGGATTCATAAAATATTTCAGGAGGCCACCCCACTAAACTACCCGTGACGAAGTTGGCCGGCTCCGAGACGGACCCAGGGTTTGTGTGGACGGCTGTAAACGACTGGGAACCCGAAAGTGTGACTGGGCTTGTCGATACAGCGAAAACGTGTCACGACCTAAACAGTACAGATGCTCCACGCACAATCGTAAATAAAGCAGTAAAGCATGGCATAAGTACAGGATAGTAATAAAGCCCCAAACTAGTTTGTGGCCCCAAGAAATAAGAAATGAATCAAGCTCTGGCTAAGGGGGATTCATAGACTCTCCCGTATGTGGATAGTGCGAATAGTCAAGGAACAGATATCAAGTACTCGGGGTCCTACGGGACACAAGTGAGCGTGGAAGAACCAAATAACATCTATTTCCCACCGATGCCTCTGCATTAGTTATATCTAGCAATTTAATAGTTGTATTTAAAGTCATGATCAACTCCAGCATAAACATCCGCTAGCATTCCAACAACTGTGGTACTTGACAACACGAGATCACACCTGAGCATGCAACTTCGACTCGCAAGGCCAGCTATCTACCAAACATAGGTAATAGGAGGTGTCCAAGGCAATATAGAGGCTGCACGGGATATATCGGGTACGGAACTAAAGCATCGCAACACGGATAGCAATAGATCAACAGGAGGAAATAAAGAATATAAATGCAAAATAGGTAGAAGGGGAAGGGATGCTTGCCTGGGAAACACTGCCGACGGATTATATCCGGAGAACTTGTCGATACTCGCATCAACTCATCGGCCTAATCCGCGAAGAAGCAAACACTATAAGAAACATCGGATGCAATATTTAATACTACGGCAGAAGATCCGGCATGATTATGGTATGATGCGTGGCATGGCAAAGATGCGGTGCAATTAGGCAATATTAAGCGGAACCGGGGTCCCGACAATTAATTAATAGATTTGAGTTATTTAGAAACCCGCAATTTAAATGTTGGATTAACAAGGCGAAACAGGGCATCGGTTTGCTACACAAATTTAAATGGAGTCCGGAATAAGACAAAAGTATCCCGCTTATAGACTCCATATTTAATTATGCGGTGAATCGACATAATGCCCCCAAAACCACAAGATGTATGCGACATGAACAATTAATGCAACCAGGAGATATTATATATTATAAAAATACGGGTCTCAGAAAGGGGCATACATCAAGGTCCGAAGATCTTGGGGTTCACCAAGGGGGTTCGACGAGATCGGTCTTCAGGGTTCGACGGGGATTTCGGCTCCGGGAAGGCGATCTTGTCGTTCGGGTCCTGGGTCGGAGAACTTGGCGCGCCAGGGTCTCGGCGTTCTCGGATTCCGATTAGTGAGCTTGGCGGTCTTCGGGTTCGGGAAGGGGAATCTTGGCGCATCCGTGGAGATCTTGGTTCGGCATCGGATCGGTCCTGTCGACGAGATGATCTTGTCGGCCCCAACATTGGACATTGGTTTCTCTGCGGAAGAGCTTGTTGATGGTATCCGAGCTGCGGGCAACAATTTCTGCAGATACGCGCACGCGATGGAACGTGCCCAAGCTGGTAGGTGATGAGATAAAACAGAGGTACAAAAAGCAGTGGTGATGCAGGCTCGCGGGTGGGGTAGCGGTTCCTGAGACCGTCGGACTTGGGGGCGCACCGGTGAACTGGCAGGGGCCGCAGATACTGCAGATGGCGTGCTCGAGTGGCAGACTGGCACAAGGGGTCGAGGAGAGCAGGTCGGCGACCGTCAAGGTAGTAGAAGGGCGCGTCCGTGCGCAGCGATGGTGAGAGGTGACGGAGGAGCTTGAGGCGGTCGCGGCTGGGGGCGGTCACGGATGGGGGCCGTGCCGGCAGACACAGGTGGAGGCCGTGGCACCGGAGCTCGTCCAGAGGTAGGGGCAGGCGCAGGCCAGCGGTGGCGGGGTGAGATCGAGCCGGTCCAGGAACAGGGGACGCAGGCCGGCGACGGGGAGAGAGGAGGAGGGAGACGGGGCCTCGATGCGTCAGCGGGTGAACACGACTTGGCGAGGACAAGGCCGCCGCCTGCTTGGCAGGGTCCCTCGAGGAGGCGAGGGGCGCAGGTGGCGATGAAGGCGGCTGGAGCAGAAGAACACGTCGATGGGGCGCCGCAGACAAGCTTGGGTCGTCGGTGAAGGGGTCCGACAGCGGGGCTCGGCTCGAAGCGGCCGGGGAAGGAGGAGACAAGGACAGCGAGCGAGAGGAGGCGTGGGTCATGGGGCCGGTCCAGGTCGCAGGCGTAGGCGGCAGCGAGAAACAAGGAGAGGGAGGGAGAGACGCGAGGTGGGGGGTGGTGGCGTCGGGGACGGGCCTCTCCCGCGGGGTGGGGACAGGCGGCAGGGACAGGCAGGAGGTGGGGCCCGGTGTGGGCAGGCATGGCGATCGGGGGGATTTGCTGCGGCAGCGTGCGTGTGTGAGTGGGTGTGTGTGTGAGGCTCGGGCGGAAGATGGTGGTGGGGCGACCAGGTAGAGCGATGGTTGGGCAGGTGACAGTGGGAAACGTGCAGGGGCGGCGGGGTGTGGTTCGGTGCAGAGGAGGGTGGGCAGGTGGAGGGGAGTGGGGCCATGAGGGATGAGGTGGCGCACAGGGAGTGGCCG
This sequence comes from Avena sativa, assembly GCA_916181665.1. Lineage (NCBI taxonomy): Eukaryota > Viridiplantae > Streptophyta > Magnoliopsida > Poales > Poaceae > Avena > Avena sativa. Next base: position 261,771,552 of record OV702291.1, read on the forward strand.
GGGTGAGGTGGTAATGGGGTGGGAGTGGTGAACAGGTGAGGGTGGCGGCTGGGTTAGATAGGCTGGATAGACTAGGTTTGGCTAGATATTTTTAGATTAGGGTTTGGAGGTGGCCGGACATGCTTTCGGGCCTGGCGGGCTGCCTCCTAAAAAAAATTTGAAAATTTTATTTATTTAAAACGGGGCTTTTGCAAACCGTATTTAGACAAAACAAAATATTCCGGAGACCCGGGTTTTTAGTTTGAAATAAAGACGAGGCGTATTTAGAAAGCAAAATAGGTTTTCGAAAATAGTTTTGAACAAACCATGCATGATGATGACGATGCTCAAATGCAATGTGGCATGATGACATGAGCATGCGGTCATGATGATGCAATGCAGAAAAACACCACGATTTTCTAGTAGTGGTTTTTGCGGGATGCCACAATTCGACACCACTAACAAGGGATCTCGCCCTCGAGATCCGCCTCATGGTCCTGGGAAGAAGGCTGATGACATGAATCTTCTCGCTTCGTGTTGATCCTCGCGACACCACTAACAAGCATCCTTGTGCATCTTGGAATCGGCAACACCACCAACAAGGGGTTGTTGTCCAGGATCGTCGAGAAAACACTCCGAAAACAACGGCCGAAGGTAAAGGTATCCACAAATAAAGCCACCTCTAACTTCGATAGAAAGAGAGAACCGATGCATTCTCATCCACTTCAATGTACATGAGCAAATAGAGTGAGTAGTCGGCATGGGGGCCAATCCATCACGCACCCAAACTATTACTCCGCACATGTAGTGGGAAGCATGCAACCCATTCTCGGAATCAGACTGAAGATCTCGACAATCGAGGTTCGGAACAAAAGAGTGATGTAGACTCTGCATCGGATCTGGCATAGAGGATGTCGTCGCGTCGGAAAACACCGGAAGGCACGAGAAGGAACAGAGAGAAGTCCAAGAGATGAAGGATTCCTCGGATAGCACGAAGACTGGATGTAGAAACACCGTTACCAAAAGAGGAAGCGAAACCCTGAAGGTACGAAGGAAACCCAACCACGAGAAATCCTGGACTCGAAGAAAAGATAAGAAGCAGATTCAAAACACGCAGAGATAAGAGGAGAACAACAGAGGGATAAGGAGTAAAAGAAGACCTAATCAGATCTATCCAACCGATTTTTCGAAAATAGTTTTGACACTCTACATCGGCCGTTAGCTAGGTCATCCTACAGGCTGGACCAGTGGGGTATTGCAACTGCTGGGCTCTGATACCACTCTGTAGCACCCTCGAATCGGCCCTATGCAAGTTTTAGCGCTTCCCGCCAAACCCGCATAGAAACGATTCAAGGACGCCCACCAGGCACTTTTGTACGGGTGGAAAACGAAGTAATACCATTACACAACAGCCCTCGATGGGACCCACAGAATAGATATATATACAACACGACTCCATGAGTCAAGAATACCGATATACTGTACAAAGATCCAAATCACCTTTAAAACTGCTACAGCGTCCGAGTATGGACAAGATGCAAATGGGGCTAAGAGCCCTGAAGAATAACCAATGGCGTCCATAACCCTGCCCAGGCCAAGCCGGAAGGGTAACCCTGCTAACGACGTCGATCTCAAACCTGCTAAAAAAAGGGGGTGCCGATAAAGGGCAAAAGAAAAAGAGGAGCGTCAGTACTGAGGCCAGTACACGGCGAGGCTAGAATTCGGCGGCTCTCGCCTACATAGGTATGGTGGACTGAAGCGGCAGCACAACAGCACTAAACAACCTATAGAGACTCAGTAAAACTGGCGGCTATTAGAGAGGGATAAGAAAGACCTATACGGAACCAACCTGATACTAACACCAATCATACCCATCCTGGTATTCTCCCTCGAGACCAAACGAGGAAGTCAAACCGAGGAACTCACACAGTTGGCAATTTTACTCATTCCATTATAGTTGCAGCATTTGCTAGTCAGATATATAGCATGAGTCATCCTAATAGCATAAGTAGTGGGCAGTTTTAGTTAACATTCCGTTGTAGTTGGAACATTTACTAGTCAGATATAATTGTCCTGAGGAATCCCAAAACCCAGCAGTTGTTGGCACTTTTATCACATTCCATTGGAGTTGCACTACTTACTAGGCAGATATAACAAGACAGAAGGAACCCCAGCTCCACCAATGGTTGGCATTTTTAATATCCATTCCATTGTATTTGAATCTGATTACTAGTCACATATTAAGTCAAATTTATAGCACTACTTTAGTTATGCTTGTCTATGATCGAGATACTGTGCTCCAAGTCGTCCATAACCGCGGACATGGCTTTCAGAAAGTTTTACCCTGCAGGGGTGCACAGATAGCAACACACACACGATCAACCTCGGAAAAACCAAATCAAAACCCAACGAGGCTTTCACGACAAAGCGATCACAGGATTCATAAAATATTTCAGGGGGGCACCCCACTAAGCTACCCGCGACGAAGTTGGCCGGCTCCGAGATGGACCCAGGCTTTGTGTGGATGGCTGTAAACGACTGGGAACCCGAAAGTGTGACTGGGATTGTCGATACAGCGAAAACGTGTCACGACCTAAACAGTACAGGTGCTCCACGCACAATCATAAATAAAGCAGTAAACCATGGCCTAAGTACAGGATAGTAATAAAGCCCCAAACTAGTTTGTGTCCCCAAGAAATAAGAAATGAATCAAGCTCTAGCTAAGGGGGATTCATAGAATCTCCCGTATGTGGATAGTGCGAATAGTCAAGGAACAGGTATCAAGTACTCGGGGTCCTACGGGACACAAGTGAGCATGGAAGAACCAAATAACATCTATTGCCCACCGATGCCTCTACATTAGTTATATCTAGCAATTTAATAGTTGTATTTAAAGTCATGATCAACTCCACCATAAACATCCGCCAGCATTCCAACAACTGTGGTACTTGACAACACGAGATCGCACCTGAGCACGCAACTACGTCTCGCAAGGCCAGCTATCTACCAAACACAGGTAATAGGAGGCGTCCAAGGCAATATAGAGGCTGCACGGGATATATCAGGTACGGAACTAAAGCATCGCAACACGGATAGAAATAGATCAACAGGAGGAAATAAAGACTATAAATGCAAAATAGGTAGAAGGGGAAGGGATGCTCGCCTGGGAAACACTGCCGACAGATTATATCCGGAGAACTTGTAGATACTCGCATCAAATCATCGGCCTAATCCACGAAGAAGAAAACACTAGATGAAACATCGGATGCAATATTTAATACTACGGCAGAAGATCCGACATGATTATGATATGATGTGTGGCATGGCAAAGATGCGGTGCAATTAGGCAATATTAAGCGGAACCGGGGTCCCGACAATTAATTAATAGATTCGAGTTATTTAGAAACCCGCAATTTAAATGTTGGATTAACAAGGCGAAACAGGGCATCGGTTCGCTACACAAATTTAAATGGAGTCCGGAATAAGACAAAAGTATCCCGCATATAGACTCCATATTTAATTATGCGGTGAATCGGCATAATGCCCCCAAAACCACAAGATGTATGCGACATGAACAATTAATGCAACCAGGAGATATTATATATTATAAAAATACGGGTCTCGGAAAGGGGCATACATCAAGGTCCGAAGATCTTGGGGTTCACCAAGGGGGTTCGACGGGATCGGTCTTCAGGGTTCAATGGGGATTTCGGCTCCGGGAAGGCGATCTTGTCGTTCGGGTCCCGGGTCAGAGAACTTGGCGCGCCATCATCTCGGCGTTCTCGGATTCCAATTGGTGAGCTTGGCGGTCTTCGGGTTCAGGAAGGGGAATCTTGGCGCATTCATGGAGATCTTGGTTCGGCATCGGATCGGTCCTGTCGACGAGATGATCTTGTCGGCCCCAACATTGGGTATTTGTTTCTCTGCGGAAGAGCTTGTCGATGGTATCCGAGCTGCGGGCAACAATTTTTGCAGATACGCGCACGCGATGGAACGTGCCCAAGCTGGTAGGTGATGAGATAAAACAGAGGTGCAAAACGCAGTGGTGATGCAGGCTCGTGGGTGGGGCGGCGGTTTCTGAGACCGTCAGACATGGGGGCGCACTGGTGAACTGGCAGGGGCCGCAGATACTACAGATGGCGTGCTCGGGTGGCAGACTGGCACAGGGGGGTCAAGGAGAGCAGGTCAGCGACCGTCAAGGTAGTAGAAGGGCGCGCCCGTGCACAGCGATGGTGAGAGGCGACGGAGGAGCTTGAGGCGGTCGCGGCTGGGGGCCGTGGCCGGCAGACACAGGTGGAGGCCGCGGTGCCGGAGCTCGGCCAGAGGTAGGGGCGGGCGCAGGCCAGTGGTGGCAGGGTGAGATCGAGCCGGTCCGGGAACAGGGGACACATGCCGGCGACGGGGCGAGAGGAGGAGGGATACGGGGCCTCGATGCGTCAGCGGGCGAACACGGCTTGGCGAGGACGAGGCCGCCACGTGTTTGGCGGGGTCCCTCGAGGAGGCGAGGGGCGTAGGTGGCGGCGGAGGAGGCCGTAGCGGAAGAACGCGTCGATGGGGCGCCGCGGACGAGCTCGGGTCGTCGGTGAAGGGGTCCGGCGGCGGGGCTCGGCTCGAAGCGGCCGGGAAAGGAGGAGACGGGGACGACGAGCGAGAGGAGGCGCGGGTCACGGGGCCGGTCCAGGGTCACAGGCGCTGGCGGCAGCGAGAAACAAGGAGAGGGAGGGAGAGACGCGAGGTGGGGGTGGTGGCGTCGGGGACGGGCCTCTCCCGCAGGGTGGGGACAAGCGGCAGGGACAGGCAGGAGGTGGGGCCTGGTGTGGGGATGGGTGCAGGTGGGGAGGCGTGGCGATCAGGGGGATTTGCTGCGGTGGTGTGCGTGTGTGTGGGGGGGGGGTGTGCGGATCGGGCGGAAGATGGTGGTGGGGTGACCAGGTGGAGCGATGGTTGGGCAGGTGGCGGTGGGAAACGTGTAGGTGCGGCGGGGTGTGGTTCGGTGTAGAGGAGGGTGGGCAGGTGGACGGGAGTGGGGCCAGGAGGGATGAGGTGGTGCACAGGGAGTGGCCGAGGTGAGGTGGCGATGGGGTGGGAGTGGTGAGCAGGTGAGGGTAGCGGCTGGGTTAGATAGGCTGGATAGACTAGGTTTGGCTAGATATTTTTAGACTAGGGTTTGGAGGTGGCCGGCCAGGCTTTCGGGCCTGGCGGGCTGCCTCCTAAAAACAATTTGAAATTTTTATTTATTTAAAACGGGGCTTTTGCAAACCATATTTAGACAAAACAAAATATTCCGGAGACCCGGGTTTTTAATTTGAAATAAAGACGGGGCATATTTAGAAAGCAAAATAGGTTTTCGAAAATAGTTTTGAACAAACCATGCATGATGATGACGATGCTCAAATGCAATGTGGCATGATGACATGAGCATGCGGTCATGATGATGCAATGCACAAAAACACTGCGATTTTCTAGTAGTGGTTTTTGCGGGATGCCACATGCAGCGTAACCATAATGAGTATCTATGAAGCATTCTTCCTATAAAAAAAGAGATAGAGATTGTGAAAAAGAGAAAATAGAAAAAAAGGAGAAGAAAAAAGAGGTTATGAAAAGAGGAAAGAGAGAAAAAAGCACCATATTCCCATGGTAAATAAGAAGATTGCTGAGATACTTGTTGTCTGCTTGCCTTGTTATTTTGATATGGGGATTCTTCTGTATCATCGGGCAAGGGGTACCCCGTTGGCGGTTCTCTATGATACACATATGCTTACGATGACAAGAACTTACCGGTGACTAAACTTGAGTAGCATGAGGAGCGGCCCTCGTATTCAAGGGACATGAGATTCTCAACTTACAACTTGTCAATGCATATCCTCATTTTTTATCACTTTAACCTTAATCACCTAAAGATGCCTATGATAGGGGCAATGAGAGCTGAAATCTAGTAAGTATCATAATTTTTGGGAGCTCTTTATGAGACTTGCAATCCCTTCTCCCCTCTTTGAAGGGCCTTTCTTTTACCTTGAAGTTGAGTCAGTAAACCTACTCCTTTCTATCTCAGCAAGTATTTTGAGTTGATGTGTTTCATGCATTCATATGGTGATTTATTCACTCATGTTTCTTATTTTCCTTGCTTTGCACTTTGCTCTTATCCGGATGTTTACTACTTTGAAAGCTATTATTGAAAAACCAGCTATTTGTGAACTCCAGCAAATTATCTACTATTCTTCGACCAAGAGCTAAGTTTGCCATTACCAATTATGATCCACTTTATGTATCTTTATTGTGTTTCCTTTACTTATTACAAGTTGAGTTATATAATAGTGAGTTGTCTTCTATTATGATCTATGTATTTGATGAATGTGATGCTTCTTGTCTGTATTCTTTTATCGACTCTTCACTCCATAAACCTGAGGTCATGTTTATTGAGCTCAGTTTCGCTTGGGGACAAGCGAAGTCTAAGCTTGGGGGGAGTTGATACGTCCATTTTGCATCACTATTCTATGTCTTAATTCACTATTATTCATTGATATATTTCATACTGAGAGGTGATTCTTATGTTATTTCATCTATTTTTGCATGGTTGATGACTTTTGGAGCATGGACCGCTGCAGTCAGGATTCTGATGGAAAAGGTGATGTTTGGAGGCAAAATTCGCGAAGATCAGAAAATCCGGGAAAATATACGGAAAAGCCTATTTTTCTAGAAGACTAAGGATGCCAGAAGATGGAGTCGAGATGGGCCACAGGGGGCCCACACCACCCCATGGCACGGGCAGGCCTAGGCCGCTCCAGGAGGTGGTGTGGCCACCCTAGCCCACTCCAGCCTCTCCCCTCTGGCATATATCATCCTCCCGAAACCCTAAGACTCGGGGAGCGACCATAGAAAGATTCCGCCGCCACTACGGGGCGGAAAACACCAAGAGAGAAAGATCTCTCCGGCAGACAGATTTCTGTCGGGGGAATTCCTTCCCGGAGAGGGGAGATCGTCGCCATCAACACCACCATCAAGCTGGACTTCATCGGGATCATCATCACCATCATCACCATTAGCACCCTCATCACCATCTCCATATTGCTGGAACAATTGGTTGAATCTTGCTATAGTTCATAGGGGAAACTTTCCCGGTGTTGCTTACTCTTTGTAGTTGATGCTATTGAGTGAACCATTTAATTATTGTTTATGTTCAGATTGTTATACATCATTATTCCATCTCTGATCATGATCCATATGATGTCTTGTGAGTAGTTCGTTTTGTTCTTGAGGACATGGGAGAAATCATGTTGTTAGTAGTGGAGTTGTGTTGAGAAAGATTCAATAGATTGTTATTTAAGTTGTGGTGTACTTCTTCTAGTGGTGTCATGTGAACGTCGACTACATGACACTTCACCTATATGGGCCTAGGGGAATGCATTGTGTATTTGGCTACTAATCATAGGGGTTGCCGGAGTGACAGAAACCTGAACCCCCGTTAGGAAACCATTTCACAAGGGACGTAAGGGTCTTAGAGTTTAAAGTTGTGGTTAGGTTTCTACCTTAATTAGTTTCTTGTACTTACGGATGTTTGCAAGGGGTATAATCACAAGTATGTATTAGTCTTGGATGGGGCGGTACATTAGCACAGGTTCACCCACACAACACTTAGCAAGCTAGAGAAGATTAATCAACTATATGAAGCGAAAGCACTTGACAGTCTTCCCATGTGTCCTCGAGAACGTTTGGTCATCTTAAGTAATACAACCGGCTTGTCCTTTGCTGCATAAAGGATTGGGCCACTTGCTGCATTTATTCCTACTGTCTTTTATTTACCAACCCATGCTAGGGAGTTTCCCAACCACAACCATGCCATTGCCGACCAGAAGGCCCAGGCTTTCTCACTGCTTGTCAAGGACCGTCAGTCTCTTAGCCTCCAGCGCGAGAAGAAGGATCGCACCATAGCCCGGCTTCGCAAGAAGGTGTCCGACCTCGAGAAGACCGTCAAGGAGCAAGAAGCTCATCTTGCAGCAAAGGAGGAAGAAGAGGAGGGTGAAGACATCTAGGGAGACATGGATTCTTACCTCAGCAATGATGATGACTTCCTGGAGGAGGATGCCGTGGACTTCTACACTGACGATGAGGACTCTGACTTCATCGACGATGAGTATATGCACTAGAGCACGGTCATAGCATGAGATGTATCGGTCCCAATGTATCGTAGCTTGCAGAATGGTTCTTAAAACTATCTGTTTTCCTTGTTGTGGTGTGTGTGTGTTTGTATCATGTGCTTGTTTGAATGAATGAAATGGAGTTAGTTGCAAAACCTGAGTCAAATTCAAAGTTTTAGCTTTGAAACCAAAACCATGAACCTTAGAACTGTCCCTCTTACCCCTTTATCTACATCAATCTTCAGTTGACTCGTGGAAACCCAGGAGGGAGCAGCTCATCGCAAGACCCAATGCTGCAGATTATGCAGATGTTAGTTGCAGACCGTGAAGCAAGCAGGGCAGAGCGCCAGGCCAACTTAGCAACATTACATCAGATAGCTCAGATGGCCCAAAACAACCAAGGGCATGGAAATCAGGATCATCATGGATCCGAACTCAAAAACTTTCAGAATACCAATCCCCCAATCTTTAACCAGGCTGAAAACCCATTGGATGCTGACGACTGGTTACAGACAATGGAAAACAACTTAGAAGTAGCAGGAGTGGATGCCAACGAGAAAGTTCTCTTCGCCACCCACTATCTGGCAGGAGATGCGAGAGCTTGGTTGACTAGTATCCGTAACATGAACCATGGTCAAGTGATGACATGGGAAGCCTTCAAAATCAAATTCAGCCGCACCCACGTGGTGGACTACCATGACAGGTTCCTGTCGCTTACAAGGTATGCCCCTGATGAGATCAACACGGAGGCCAAGAAGAAGGAGAGATTCCTGAACGGACTGCATGACGAGATGCAGACTATCCTCGTCAACATCCTCTTCGAGGGTCTCGAAGAGCTAGTCGACTCTGCCATTCAGATGGAAGGGAAGATTAACCAGGCAAACGACAACCGCAAACATCGTATGATGCAGGAATCTGGATCCAACAGTCACCAAAAGTACCGTCCCAACCCCTCACCAGGATATGCACCCAGAAACAACCGACCTCCAATGTCTCGCCCAAGCTACCCCAACCGTAGAGGAGGCAATGTGAAGTCCGGAGGAAACAACAACAACAACTCCGGTAAAATTAAGTTGGGAGTCAATGAGATATCCGCACTTTGTGATCTTGGTGCGAGCGTCTCAAGAATTTCCAAAAGCTTATTCGATAAACTAAACTTGGGGCCATTTGTTACAACTGAATTAAGACTCCATCTAGCCGATTCTACATATAAACAAGCTGTTGGGATCAAAGAAAATATAGTTGTTGAAATTAAAGGTAGTCCCGCTCTTATTGATCTTGTTATTGTGGACATGCCTTAAGATCCCATAGCACCTATAATTCTAGGTAGGCCATTCCTAAGAACTATTAAAGCTTTGATTAATTTACATGAAGGGAATGTGAGAATAGGGCTACCATCTATAGATCCTTTTGTAGTTCACTTCCCTAGGAAAAAGAAGGCCAAGCCTAATGATGATGATGGTGTAATTACTATAAAAGCCAACTACTTCAGAGTGGGTGTTCCACTTCTTAAACCTAAGTGATTGCCATCGAGGTCAAGCTAATTGACCTTAACTAGAAGTACTTCATGGGAGGCAACCCATGTGAAATAAAATTTTCTTTATGTTTAGTTTTTGTTGTGTTAGTTTTATTTTTTTTGTTTGTTTTTGTTTTTAATAAAGAGTGTTCAAGAAGATCTATGGGGAGAGGAGAAGAAATAAGGTAATCCTCTATATTTTATTTTACTAACACATGGCCTAAGAAGTATTGCAGGATCTTTACTTAGTATATTTGTTGTTATTTTGTCCTTTGATAAGATGTGCAAACGCACACGGAGCTCCTAATCAAAAAAATTGAGTTTTGCAGCTCACAGTGGTCATAATGACCACTGGTATGGCCGAAACAGACCGTACCATGCGCCCGTACCACATCAAGCCAAAGGGAGATAGAACTTCTGATTTTTGTGCAGGTATCAGTGTCGATAATGACCACTAGTACAGATGTACGCGCCCGTACCGCGCGCCCATAATATACCCCTCGAGCAAACATCAGATTTCAAGTGAAAGTACCGAGCCGATAACGACCAGCCCTACGGGCGCGCGCGACCGTACCGAGTGCACCGCTTGGGAGCAGCCGTCGCCCCCAAGGTAAGACACCCAATACGGCCGTACCGCCCGCCCGTACCACGTACGCGGCCGCCATAATCAGCCTAAGGAGGTAACCTAAAAATTTCCAAAATCAATCTTTCTCTTTCTTCTTCCTCCAAACTCCAAATCACCTCCATTGGATCTTCAAATTTACTTAATCTTTCTTTGATTCCTCACACTCATTCAATCTAAGGTATGATTCTCCTTTGATCCTCAACTTATTTGTGCAAAGGGTGTACTTAATCTTTCATCATTGTCAATCTAGAGTTAAGTCTTGTCCTTAATTTAATCTTGATATTAACCATGCTTAGCATTGTCTTTAGAGGAGTTTTTTTTGTAGTTAGTATAGATAATCTCTTATGCTATATTTCTATTGGATAAAAAATAGCAATCTTTATTTACTTTGTCTTATTTTTATTTTAGATGAACACAAGGAGCTGTACATGTGAGTTGGCTGCGGAATCCTCCTAAGTCACTTGGTATTGAGTTCATCGAGGATTTCTAGCTGAAGCGTTTCAATTGTCTCAAGCTTCGAGAAATCAAGTCCACCAAGTGGGCATGTCCTTATATCCTGAACCAACTTGGCATACGTGCTGATTTCGATTTACTTTACAACAATGTTGGTTTGTACAATTTTTTATTTTAGGATGTTGCCACGTATCGCCGATTGACGCTTGTGTTTTTTAGCACCTTGATGCACACGGTGGATCCTTATGGTTGTACTCAAGAACAAAGGCCCGGGGTTGATCGCATCAAATTCCGCCTTTTGAAATGTGAGTACACTTTAACACTCAACCAATAGGCTCAATGCTTTGGGTTCACCAACACCACCACCGATGTATGCACAACTACTTTTGTTTTAGATCTTCCCCTCCATAGTACCTTAATTTGATGAGAATTCATGGAAACATATCCAAGGGGAACCAAATTGATCATCTTGCTATTCGATATTTATTCTATGTGATTGCTAACACTTTACAGGCACGTGGTGAGTTTACTAGAGTTAATGAGGAGGACATGTTGATCCTCACAAAAGCTTCTATTATTAATTGTAACTTAATGCCAAATTTGGGTGCTCTTCTCGTGTTTTACCTTAAGCATCAGGCTCTTCAGTCTCGAGGACCCATATATGGAGGAGGAGTTGTGACCGTTCTTGCACACACACTTCGCCTCAACCTAGGTAACATCCAACCGTTGACAGGAAGTCACCGTCTCGGTCTTTCTACTCTAAGAGCATGTGGTATGATTTCTAAAGATCATGGTAGATATTTCTTCAATATACCTAGAGCGGATCACTTGATCCTAGCTCCTTTGCCTAACGGTTTATTCTCTATCGAGGATGGACATTTGCGTTTTGACACGCAGGTCGAAGCTAATCTACCCCAACAAGAGATACCCATGGGAGGGGAGAAGATGAAGAAGTAGAAAAAGAAGGACCCGAACAAGATGAGCAGCCACCAAACTACTACACCACCTATGAAGACATTTTCGCACTCAAAATAAATATTCAGAACATGAACAATCTCTCCATCAACCTTCGAGATGCTACTGTAAGCCTCGCCACCCAGTTCCATGATTGGAGCAGCCAATGAAACATGAGAGATTATCCACCGCCACCACAATGAGCAATAAAAGGGCTTGCAAAAGCCTGAGCTTGGGGATGTGTTCCCCTAGAAAATTTATTTGTGTAATAACGAGGTTGTACTCTAGCTCCTTGGGAGCTTTGAAACACTCGTGTTGGCTTGTTCCAACACTTTGCTTTTGCTTTTTAGTTTGCTTTCATTTTAGTTTGTTTTTGTTTTTGTTTTGTCTTTGTTCTCTTAAAATCCTTGCTTGGTTACAAGTTCTTTTCTATTCTTTAATCCCTATCCTAAAAAATACAAAAAGATTTTTCTGTTTTTCCTTTTTTTGTAAATGTGGATTTGTACTTTGCCTCTTTGCTTTAATAATATTGTGAGAGTAATCGTGTTTGAGTTTTGAAGGAACACATTCCTATAAGGAAGTGGATCATGAAGTCACTTATGAGAGGTATGTCCTATGTCTCCCACTTATGAAGTTTGAGTTATTTATATTAGTTGGTTGATTTGCTAAGATGCCATGCTAGTGGGAAGTAATTTAATATGGTTGGAGTAAGGATTTTTATTAGTATGATGATTAGTTGTTGAAGATCTTGCTCTAGTTCTCTTAGTTAACCGAGTCTTGCCTTGGAAATATATTGCCAAACAAATACAATAAGAAAAAGTCTGAAATTTATGGCTTGTTTGATGAATGATTGTCTTGAGAGTATACCCTTGATGATACTTAACCCCATAGATATTTTGATAGTCTTGACGACACTCATGAAAGTAATTGTTTGATTGAAATAAAGTCTATTGGTAATTGTGATGCATGCCAAAGCTAACCTTGTGCATCAAACCACGATACTAGCTCAGAAAATATAAAGAAGCGAGACAACTTTGTTCTATGTCTCTAATGCACACCTTTGGGATGCCAATTACTCTGCTAGCTTTTGAACGATCTATGGTATAACCCTGGATTTCGGCTATGAGTTGATGACATGATTGGCATCCGTGTCAATATATGGGCAAAATTATTGGTACTCTCAAAGGCTGTGCAAACAATTGCAAAAGAAACATTCAGCGATTCCTAGAAAAAATATGAGAGAAATAAAAAGATATCTATGAGGATCCACATAACAAGTCCTTTGCATGGTCTCATTACTACTTTACAAATTTTTCTTGAAAGACAATGATTGGATTAGAAGTGTTTTTGATAGACTTGATTTATTGATATGGGTGTAAATAAGACACTTCATTGTTATACTACTTGGGACATGAAACTCTCTTACTCAATTATGCTATTTAAACATTCTAGTGTTCCTTGGCAAGCTGAGAGTTGATTAGAAAAATTGGATTGATTGCTACACTTCTAGTTACTTATACTTATATTATACTTTACTTTGATTATCTTGACTTATTGAACCTTGTATAGTATTCTTGTCATCTCTCTAACTTTGATAAGCCTCGCAAATGAATGAAGTGTTGAGCACATACTGATGGCCCAAAATATATCGAGCTCGTTGGGGAACCCCAAGAGGAAGATATGATGAGCACAGCAGCAAGTTTTCCCTCAGTATGAAACCAAGGTTTAATCAAACCAGTAGGAACAAGGAAACACCCCAAAGGTGTTGCTAGCTGAACTTTGGCAGGGCGCACTACCGGTGCCAGCAGCAACATGGAGACCTGCACAACACAACCACAAAACTCTGTCCCGAACTTGCGATGAGGTTGTCAATCTCACCGGTTTTGCTAAAAACAAAGGATTAAACATATCGAGTGGAAGAAAGTAATAGTTTGCAGAAAGTAAACACAAAGCAGTAAACAGTTGATTGTAGATTGAAAGTAAAAGAAAGGACCGGGGTCCATAGTTCACTAGAGGTGGCTCTCCTTAAGATAGATAACATGCTGGGTGAAAAAATTACAGCAGGGCAATTGACAAACATCGAGAAAGCAGACAAGCATATACTACTCATCTTGACTCCTTTGAGATTTGATTGGGCATTACAACATTATACATAGACCGCCATCCAACTTCATCTATGACTAATAATCCACCTTCAGGTTATCATCCGAACCCCCTCCAGTATTAAGTTGCAAGCAACGGATAATTGCATTACGAATTGCATGTAAAGTAAACAATATGATTGTTCTATGAACAAAGGATTGTTGTTTTCTCCCTAGTAGCAACAACACATCTAGTACCTTAGAGATTTCTGTCACTTCCCCAGATTACCAGAGGCATGAACCCACTATCGAGCATAAATACTAACTCTTGGAGTTGCTAGCATCTACTTGTCCAAGATAGCTACTAACAATAGAAAGCATGGAAGATCACAAATAACAAAGACATGATAGAACCAATAATCAATCTGAAATAGCATCTCAATATCCATCAGATCCCCGCAAACACAACATGCAGAATTACAAATAGATGATCTTGATCATGAACGGAGCTCACAAGATCTAAACATGATAGCACAAAGGAGGAGAACCAGCCATCTAGCTACTACATGGACCCGTAGTGCAGAGATGAACTACTCACGCATCACACCGGAGGCTTGCATGGTGATGAAGAAGGCCTCCATGGTGAATTCCCCTCTCCGGTAGGGTGTCGTGAAGAGAGCTTCAGATCCCTCTGATCTAGGGATGGAGATGATGGCGGCTACAGACTCTTTCATGGAATTTTGATCGGGTCCTTAGGGTTTCCATATCAGGGGAAATATATAGGCGGAAGGAGAGGACGAGGGGGTGCCTGGGGTGGCCAGACCACCCCTGGCACGGGCCAGGCCTGGCCACGCGGCCAGATGGTGTGGTCGGGCCCCAGCCCCTCTCCGTCTCGTATTCTAGCTCCAGGTGTCCCTCGGTGAAAAACTGGCGTTGGCTTTTGTCCCGTCCAATTCTGAGAATATTCATTTACTGACTTTCCTGGAACCAAAAACAGCAGAAAACAGGCAGCTGGCACTGTGGCTCTTGTTAATAGGTTAGTCCAAGAAATCATATGAAAAGTACTCCAAATTGTGGACAAAACGCAAGAAAGTAGATAAAACCAAGCATGGAACATCAAAAATTATGGATACGTTTGCAACGTATCAACATCCCCAAGCTTAACTCCTGCTCGTCCTCGAGTAGGTAAGTGATAAAAAGAAAGAATAATTTTTGAGGTGACATGCACCATCATAAACTTGATCAAAGTATTTGTAGAACATTAAAAGCTGGGATCATAGTACTTCAATCATAACATGAAAGACAAAGTTCTAGCAATAAGACTAAGAAACTATGTTGCAACATGAAAAGGCACAAACAAAAGATTAATGAATAACAATGCTTTGCAAGACGTTTGTTTGTTTCACATAAAGAAAACATAGCATAGTGGCATTCAGCTTGTCCCTCATAGAGTATCAAACTTAAATGCATAGGACACCTTCAAAGTTCATAAGAGTGACTAGATACAAATAGTTTAAAACAAGCAATATCAAGGTTATGCATCAATCAACAAGTCTTGGGACAATGCACATAGAACTAAGAATGGCCACTATGCTCTCAAAGTAGGTGCATAAAGGTAGAAGGTGGAGACTCAACATAAAAAGTAAAAGAAAGGCCTTCATAGAAGGAAGTAGGGATTCAAGTCTCATAAAGAGCTTCCAAAAATTATGGTACTTTTTAGCTTTTAGCTCTCATTGCCCCTATCATAAGCATCTTGAAGTGATTAAGGTTAAAGTGAACAAACTATGGTGTATATGCTTGACGAAGTATAAGTTGGAAATCTCATGTCCCTTGAATACGAGGGCCGCTCCTCATGCTACTCAAGTTTAGTCACCGGTAAGTTCTTGTCATCGTAAGTACATGTGTATCATAGAGAACCGCAAACGGGCTACCCCTTGCCCGATGATACGAAAGAATCCCCATATCAAAATGACAAGGCAAGTAGACAACAAGCAACTTAGCAATCTTCTTATTTACCATGGGAATATGGTGCTTCTTTCTCTCTTTCCTCTTTTCATAATCTCTTTTTTCTTTTTCTCTTTTTTTCTCAATATCTGACTCTTTTTTTATAAGAAGAATGCTTCATAGACAGCTCATTATGGTTACGCTACAGGTTTCCACCATGTCAGCATGGATTAGACCAGCGGCCCAAGTGTTTCTCTAACACATATACATAACTCCATGGACTTACAAGCTCCCCTTTCATTTCACACCGATGACATCGATAGACAAAAGTGCATGATATCAACTAGGTACAAAGTACAAGTGCAATGTTGAAAGCGTTCCCCATGACAGCATGGTTCTGCTAATCCCCAACAAATATGTGCAAGCATATACAACATAGACGACACAATGGTTCAAGTTTATTAGGGGCAGGAAAAGTAAAGTGTGCCATCAAGTTCGTGAGAGCTTTAATCACTAGTTTTCTCATAACAAGTTTAATTTAGAAGGTAGATAAAAACATGAATATACTTGGAATAGCATATGCTAGTAGGTAGGTATGGTAGACTCTTTGGAATAATTTGGTTTAAGGAGTTGGATGCATGAGTGGAACTCATACTTGGTTGTGGAGGCTAGCAAAAGACTGGGAGCGACAAACTAAGAGAGCAATAATGGCCATAATCATGCAGAGCGACAAAACATCATTGATCAAAGCATAAAGTGATACTACAAGTTGAAAACTAAAGGATCATAAAGGCTTATGGTGACTTGGGATAGTCATAACATGGTGTGAGCATGCGCCAAGTCAACCCAAATAAAGCATCAAAGGAGAATACCATAATACTATGCCTTAATATGCTAAAACAACGCACGATTCCTCCAAGGCACATTAAGGAATCTCAATTGTTTATAACAACTCATGCTACAATAAATAATACTAAGCATAAAGCCAAAACAATATCAAGCATGGCATGACAAAGCATAGGCCACAGTCAAAAACAAGCTCTCTTTACCACTTAAACATGAACTTTCCTACTCTTTTTCCAATCCAAACCAAACTATTTGAAAACCAATGTATGAAAGAAGGGGTCCAACCAATTTATTCATCAAACTAAGCAAACTAAGCAAACGAAAAACCAAAACGAAAACAAAAAAGAAGACGCTCCAAGAACAGCACAACTGTGCATGAAACAATAAAAATAAAGCGTTTGGAAGAAACCTGGGATTTTTATTGATGAAGAGGGGGATGCCTTGGGCATCCCCAAGCTTTGACGCTTGTACTTCATGTTGGGGTGACACGCGTGGCATCCCCAAGTTTGATCTTTAGTCCATCCTTCATCTCATTACTCATTCCTTCCATACACCTGGAATTTTTCCTTCATACAAAACTTCACACAATCTTTATTAGCAACATTAGTGCACTCAAGATAATAGGTCTTTAGGTTCAGTTCCAACACCAATAAAACTTCCATTAAAACACTATCTACTGTATCACTTCCCTCAAAAAGCTCAATTCCCCAAAAGAACTCAAAAAGGAACCAACAAGAAGCAAATGAAGAAAAATGGCAGAAATCTGTCAAAACAAGCCAGCAGGTAAAGACGAATTTTTTCGAAGGCCTTCTGTTGCTCAAATCAAAAAGTGTTGAACTAACGAAAGCTAGATAACAACCTGGGGCAGAAGCACAAAAAGTCACGCCTCAAAAGGACGTACAGATATTTTACACGAATTTTTACGGTGAAGCACAAAAATCTGTTTCGGGATAGCAACTTTCCCAATCATTACTTCTCTCTCATTAGAGGTTATTCTTGGCACAAAAAGCAAATAAAAAGGATAAGGAGCGGTTATTACAGAGGTAATAACTTCCAACGGGGTACCCCTTGCCCGATGATACGGAAGAATCCCTATATCAAAATGACAAGGCAAGCAGACAACGAGCATCTCAGCAATCTTCTTATTTACCATGGGAATATGGTGCTTTTTTCTCTCTTTCCTCTTTTCATAATCTCTTTTTTCCTTTTCTCTTTTTTTTCTCAATATCTGACTGTTTTTTTTATAATAAGAATGCTTCATAGACAGCTCATTATGGTTACGCTGCAGGTTTCCACCATGTCAGCATGGATTAGACGAGCGGCCCTGGCGTTTCTCTAACACATATACATAACTCCATGGACTTACAAGCTCCCTTTTCATTTCACACCGAAGACATCCATAGACAAAAGAGCATGATATCCGGATCGAAGGTATCAATGTGCTTTCCGAGGTTTGATTAAACCTAGGTATTCTAGGGAAAAAGCTATTATACTACATCTGTGAATCCGGATCGAAGGTATCAATGTGTTTAAATAAAACTAACAAAAGACTAAAAATAAGACAAAAGAAAATTACTTTAAAAATCTAAAGGAGAAGGAAAATCTCGCAGTGGTTCAACCTCCCCAAGCTTAGGTGTTTGCATAAAGTTTATGAAGATAGTGCAACTATGATCTCCCTCTTGCAACTCCCCAGCAACGGCGCCAGAAAATCTTCTTGACGGCAACAACTCCGTGTACCAATTCGTTGGGACTCCAAGTGCAGAGTGTTGTAGAAAGCTTCTTGTCCCCACAAGGGTGACTCGAGGGTTTATATCAAACTCTCGAGGAATTGGCTAAGAGGTTAATTCTTCTTCTCCTCTTCTAGCAACCTGCAAAGCAAAGTTTTTGTCTTCTGTCCCCAACTCCACCACGTGGTTGTCAAGCACAAGGTTTCGTATTACTAATATAAAACATAAATATAAATAAAGTAAAGTAAAACAAGTAAAACTAGGAAAGAAAAGTAAATGCTATAAAATATAGTTGTTTTGGGGTTTGGTGTGTGTTTGCAAGTGAAGAAAGTATTTTTGTATTTTCGAAATAATTAATTGCAGAAAATATAAAGTGTGATAATTGTGTTGGAAAGGTGTTTTTTATGCTTTAAAATGGACCAGGGTTCATGAGTTCACTTGTCTACTCTCTTTTTGGGTTGTAGTGGACACAAATAATTCATCAAAGACATAATATGGGTGGAACTTCAACATGTGTTTGATAAGTATTCATATGGGCATCACGTCCTAAAATAGAGATGATGCAACGCATCTCTCTTATACTCCTCAAGAAAGGGAAAACTCCAAGCAATCTTGAATTAAGAATCAATAGAGTATAGCCTTAGGTATTTTGATATGATGTTTGAATCACAAATATACTACCTTGACCAAACAAGATTATCAAGCTATCACAAGATAATTATGTTGGGGTTCTGCGTATGAAAACAATAAATTTTACTCTACGCCCCTGAACCCCTAAAGCTACCAGGACCTATCTATTAGTAATACAGTAACGGGGGGGAGGGGGCTTTTCGTGAACTTACCCTTGAAGACCGAAAAGCGTTGTCAACGCTCAGGAGAACGTGGTTGATGTAGACGAGCCAAAGCCGACCTCAAGGTCGTGATGAAGTCCTTGCGCTCCTTGGCTCCAACGACTTGAGTGCCTCAAGTGCGACACCTCGCGGGGAGTTACACATGTCCGGTGCCTGACAATGACTCCCGCTTCCCCGATCCAGCAGCAGTTGCGGAAGTAGAGCTCCCAGATCCGAATCCCGCAGTGCGACGGTGCTCCGCGGCAAAGATGTCTCTCGTTCGCGCAATCCAGACTTGGGACCACAGTCACATGAGAGAGAGAGGGGGAGAGGGAAAATATCAACTGGAGGTCCTCCCAAAAGTGAGAAGACCTTCATTGATTATTGGTGTCTTTAATTTGGCCAAATACCCCCACTATCTATATGGGGAGGGGAGGTACTACCTCCCTCAAAGTCCTGGGGTGGGACTAAAGGAGAGGAGGGAGGAGGGGTGGCCGCCGGCCACCCTAGTGGGCCCCGCACGGGGGGCTAGGCCCAGCCGGCCAGCCCCCTTGCCCCTTCTCCCTCTCTCCTTTCCCGTAATGGGCCCTCTCCTTCCGGAAATTGGCCCATTAAGCCTTTGACCATTTAATTGATTTTCTCTTTATTAAATAATTATGAATAAACAATTAAATCAACATTTAACATTCATTCACACATTATTCAATCTCCATGGCCATGGAACACCTTCCACCTCCACTCCGGACATCCTCCGAACTTACCGAAACCCTTCCGGTTTTCTCTCTATTATTCTTTGGTTTATCCACCGATCCTATAAACACTCTCTAAGCATCATCAAGCCCTTAAGCGTGATACCCCACGGTTCGGGAACACTCCAGACATGGTCGGGACACTCCCGCAGCAATGATCGATAGAGGGACCTGGATGGCCATGTGACCCCTGTGCGTTCCACGAAGATCTTTCATCGTTTGAACCAGGACAGTCGTGTCTTATTCCCTTTGTCACTCGATACTTGCATTGCCAGAGATCTGATCAATGACATTACCATGTCGTGTTCAATCTCGTTAATGGACAATGCTACTTGACTCGTTCTGACAAGTGATATCCATGTGATCAAATCACATGTTGCGCAACTATTAGATACAACTTCTTCGAGTGGGCCCTTGAGTATCTTGCCATCACATGGACGGACAAATCCCGCTCTTGACATATATTGCCTCTACGGTTTCCTCCAAATACCTTAACACACCTTTATAACCACCGTATTACCATAT
Source organism: Avena sativa (assembly GCA_916181665.1). NCBI lineage: Eukaryota > Viridiplantae > Streptophyta > Magnoliopsida > Poales > Poaceae > Avena > Avena sativa. The sequence goes on from OV702291.1 coordinate 261,791,916, forward strand.
GGCGTTTGATGCTATCTAAGCATTCCCGGGAGACAGTGATTAATATAGCCACACGATCTAAGGAATAGTCTACGAGGATCCATTTCTAATCATCGTAACTTGGAACTTCGTGAAATGATCGGGTCACGATGTTTAGGTTGGGTATTGGTTCATCATCTCATTCTTAGAATGAGATGACCTCATTTCCAACTGGCATAAATGCCACATGATTAGGAAACTTGATCATCTGTTGACCAATGAACCAGTGACTAGAGTTTCACTGGAAACCCTGGTTGTTTGTATATCACATGTGTATTAATGTTTCCACTCAATACAATTATAGCATGATATAAAACTTAATCATAAACTATATGAAATATGATAATAGTCCTTACTACTATTTGTCTCTAGGGAATATTTCCAACAGTCTCCCACTTGCACTAGAGTACAAATACACTTCCTGCATTTGTTCTCAATCATTGGCACCATATAATGGTACCCTAAACATGCTTGCTCATGGAAGAGGTTGAGTCTTGGGTCTATACTTTACAATCCCAAATCCTTTGCAACTTACTAATGTCACCTTGATTGACATTAATACTTTATCATCACATGATAGCATCTGTGTGTAAGCATCGTCGCTATGGAAGCAGAACGAGGCCTGATTCCAGGAGCCTACAGTGACGTTAGATCAACCTCGAGGGCTTTCTCATGGGCACTATGCCCTGGGACACATCATTCTACGTTAAAAGGAACTACCCCACCATAACATTATGCAACACTTTAGATGGTACCCTTATCTATTATTATAAATGTATTCATCGAAACACCAGTGCACTTTATGCAACTTTCGATGTCTTTGTTCACCTCGCTTCCTACTTGACTTTAATTGGTTTTTACAGGAGTTTCCAACATATTCCCTTATAACATAACCCTTTATGTTTTAAGATATGTCATCCTTTTCGGATTTGGAAAACATGTCTGCAGTTCTCTACTAGACACTACGGACAAACTCAGCTCAACGTTTTGTGATTCGAACTTAATCACTTTCAAATGTTCCTTATTTGGATCACATATTATGCTAAGTTATCATCATGGTTTACTAAGATAGAAACTATGTCTCAACATAGTGGATGACAATCATCCTTTTCTTTCTTTCAACCATTGATGTTAAACTTAATACTATTCCTAATTTGAGTTATTAAGGACTAGTTCCTTAATTAACTTCTATTCTGAAAACCCCTTTTAGAATCCCTTAAGGAATACTACATAATATAATAATACACCTATTATCAACTTCTACATCTTATAAATCATTATTTATAAGTATTTGCTCTTTCATTCTTAACATACTTAAGAATTACTCCTATAAGCTCCCACTCAAAAATATGTCAATCACATATTGTTTTAGGAAGACTTTCATAGCTCCCACTCAATTTTATGCAAATTGCATATCCACTCACTATTTTGAATAACTTCAAAAACCTTTGATCAAATATCAAACTTGGAGATTTACTATGAGATACTAGTACTTTACTAGTTTTAAATCCACTAAACATTTATCACACATGAATCAAATTCATTTGAATTTATTCAATAATTGATAGATTGTGCTTTTGTCATTCACCCCCTTTTCCACTATGGCTTAGCAGTCATTTGGGAAAGTTCAAGTAACTCCTTTTACTTGTGCGATTCAGCAACGAATTGCTTTCTAATCTCAAGTGAATTTTGCTTTTAGGATTTCTCACAATTCTAGTTTACCATTATTTCCTTAGCAGTTCGTAGGTATGTCATATTCCAATAATCATGACAAATGATTCACAAATGTCTCCATACAAGATAAAGGGTTACATTTTGAATCCTACTTCATGTAGTGAAAAACACTAGTGGGGAAAACACAATGATCAATATAATTGATTCTTTTCCTTTTGTGTAGAGAATCGTTCAGGAACGTTGTCCGTTGCGCTTCTCAACACTCTGATGCAGGGATTTGAATCCTCATCGTGTTTTTACACTATCTTCCACTTGCTCCATAATCGAGAAAATATCACTGAAAGTGAGCTTTCTCAAGAATGCACCAAAATCCAAGCAGTACGAATCTTGCTTTCCTTTTGGTTTCAGCTATGGATTTCGTATTCAAAGTTTCCAATGAATACTCTACAAGGACTTATTCGCTATTGTTTTGGTTATATCGAATAACCCCAAAACTTTCACGAATTCAAATGGTTCACTATAAATTCTAATTGAGTGCTAACTACTTCTAACTAATGGTCTCTACATCTATACTACAATGATTTATTTCATGCCTTCTATTCACCCACTTTGATATCTAATATCACATTGTGGTGCTTTGCATTTTGACGTTTCAAAACGCTTTGCATTCCATAACTTCTTTTATGCCATTCTCATAAAGTTGAATTTCATTACTATTGATCAAATCATAGTAATTAGATTCTCTTTTATAATTATACCCTTTGTTGATGAAACTCTTGGATCAAATCAAAATAGTTTCATATTCATGTTTCCTTTGGTACACTTATTTACATATTTAAACAATCATAATGATAGTTACCATTCCGTTAAATCATAATACATCGAATATGTATTTACTTTTAACAATTCATTAAACACTTTGTATTCAAGTAATACTCGGTGTTCAAGTTAATTTGCCAAACTTAGGCATGATTTATATGTGATAAGAAATCAAATGACTTTCACATATTATCACATAACTTTGAATTTAACCAATGCTTTTTCATTCATTAATGAACATATCATTAAGTTGGGCATTTTAAACATGGCATTTTAGTGTTTTACAAATGTTCATGCATTATCAATTAGTTTCAAACAACAAGGATAATGAACATATAATCAAACAAGATATGAACCCGAATAGAAATCATTCATAAAAATGGAACAACTGTTTGTTACAAACTCATATGAATAACCGTCTCACGAAGTGTGAGACACACTAAAGAAGTTCACAATCTCTTGATTACAATAATCATCCTAAAACATAAACTAAATGATAAATGCCGAGGGAGAGTGTCGTCGGCCATCATCATCATGCTCGCCATCAACATGCAACGTCACCTCCTCTCCAGCAAGCACCTCTCATGCAGAAGGACCTGTTTTCAGCAAAACAGAACAAGTATCAGATATACTTAACACTACAAATGTGTTTGCAAGATTATAACATTTATAAAACTGTATATCAAATATATACCTTTGTCATTGATGACTCTAGCGACGTTGGGTTCATCCACCACATTTCTGAAATGTGATATGAACTCGAGGAAATCCAGTGTTTATGTGTCACCTCTCATAATGCAGATCCTGACCTGTGCTTGGAAGCTTGGTGGAAGCGACCGCAGCACAACTCCCATCGCAAATGAGCTTGAGAACCAGTTGTCCAGGTAGTATGCCAGACTCATGTATGCATCATAGATTCTCAATAAGTGCTCGTCTAGTGAGGAGCCCTCCTCCATCTTTATGGAGAGGAAGCCCCCCATCAGCTCATACTCCCACATGCGCACCTATTCCACGAAATGCGATCTCAAATGTGCCATGACCACTCGGGGTTTAAGACTTCTCACCATTGTCCATAGCCCATCCTCCATTCTGAGGCGCATCGTCACTGATATGAATGTGGCCATCACACGACGGCGGCAGTGCAGATCCCGCTACTCCCGGGTCTCATGAGAATAGGGTGGTTCCAAATACATCTCGCGGGTCATGTAGTCAGCTACATTGTTCTTGCCAAGGAGATCAAACATGTGCACGACCCATGCATAAAAGTTGGATCCATCTAACTTGAGCTTTTCTCCTTTTAACCAATCATCGATAGGAAAGGTAATCTCGGGAAGAACCATTTTCTACATTTATAATTGCAAAAGGAATTTAGACTAAGTCTATAATTAAATGAGTTAATAATAACTCCACTCAGGAACACCTATCCCCACAAGGGTTCCTGGTGATAACACGACCCCTATCAGCCACATCTCCCCCTATTGAACACGACCATCAATGTGGGTTCAAAGGTGGACGCTAAACGTTGGTCACATCATTCATGCGACTCGTGCTCGATCTTTCGACCATCCGTGTTCCGAGGCCACGCTTCTGTGGCATGGTAGCCTCGCCAACTCAACCTTAGTGTATTCGCTGTGCAACATGGCTTACACCCACTGTATGTGAACGTAGATATGTCTGACACCCAGGCCTGTACCCTAGATCGCCTCATACCAAAGAAATTTCTTGGTGGTGCACACTAAGGGGGAACACAATCGTTGGTAATTTTAACAGGGATCATCTTATTAGGCTACCGTCGAGTATCTAATACTAGCACACAATAAGACATACAAACAATAACATTGAATGTAAATGCTATGTGATATGGTCCTTCACGTCGTGATCTCCATCCGCCGTCACCGGGTTCCGGCGCCAGGGTTCCGGCATCGTAGACACCAGGGTACCGGTGTCATTCCGGCGTGGTAGTCCATCACTTCCGTGACTATCTACTACTACGTAACAAAAGGTAATCACTTTACCTTTGCCACAACCATATCACAAAGCAACGCCCCCCCTGCAAAACAAAGTTAGACGCCTCTACTTTATCTTTGCATGTTTTACGTGGATAAATGGGCTTTCGCACAAGAACCGTTCTTACCTACGAACTTTCAGCACAACGCTGATCAAGTAGTTGTCTCTACTACACCCCTTTCGGGGCCCTCCGTTGAAAATGGCATACCAACTAATGCGAGAGAGACAGACACCCCCCTAAGCCACTTTATACGGTACAAGCCGTATGTCAAGCGTGGACTAGTCTCGCGAATGAACACGTAAAGTCGGTTGGGGGCCGCTTCATCAAGCATTACTGCGGTATACACAAGTACACGTGGGAGGGTAACAACTAAAAGATCAACACCCACATGCTACATCTCGTGTGTTCTACCCGTACTAGCATTACTACGCATAGATCTAGCTCTGATACCACTATTGGGGTTCCACGTATGAAAACAATAAATTTTACTCTATGCCCCTAAACCCCTGAAGCTGCCAGGACCTATCTATTAGTAATACAGTAACAGGAGGGGCTTGTCGTGAACTTACCCTTGAAGACCGAAAAGCGTTGTCAACGCTCAGGAGAACATGGTTGATGTAGACGAGCCGAAGCCGACCTCAAGGTCGTGATGACTCCAACGACTTGAGTGCCTCAAGTGCGACACCTCGCGGGGATTTACACACGTTCGGTGCCTGACGATGACTCCCGCTTCCTCGATCCAGCAACAGTTGTGGAAGTAGAGCTCCCGGATCCGAATCCCGTAGCACGACGACACTCCGCGGCGAAGATGTCTCTCGTTCGCGCAGTCCAGACTTGGGACCACGGTCACGTGAGAGAGAGTGGGAGAGATAAAATATCAACTGGAGGTCCTCCCAAAAGTTATAAGACCTTTATTGATTATTGGTGTCTTTAATTTGGCCAAATACCCCCACTATATATAGGGGAGGGGAGGTACTACCTCCCTCAAAGTCCGGGGGTGGGACTAAAGGAGAGGGGGGAGGGGTGGTCGCCGGCCACCCTAGTGGGCCCCGCGCGGTGGGCTAGGCCCAGCCCGCCAGCCCCCTTGCCCTTCTCCCTCTCCCATTTCCCCTAATGGGCCCTCTCCCTCCGGAAATTGGCCCATTAAGCCTTTGACCATTTAATTGATTTTCTCTTTATTAAATAATTATGAATAAATGATTAAATCAATATTTAATATTCATTCACACATTATTCAATCTCCGTGGCCATGGAACACCTTCCACCTCCACTCTGGACATCCTCCGGACTTACCGAAACCATTCCGATTTTCTCTCTATTATTCTTCGGTGATTCTACCGATCCTATAAACACTCTCTAAGCATCATCAAGCCCTTAAGCGTGATACCCCACGGTTCGGGAACACTCCATACATGGTCGGGACACTCCCGCACCAATGATTGATAGAGGGACCTAGATGGCCATGTGACCCCTGTGCGTTCCATGAAGATCTTTCGTTGTTTGAACCGGGACAGTCGTGTCTTATTCCCTTTGTCACTCGATACTTGCATTGCCCGAGATCTGATCAATGACATCACCATGTCGTGTTCAATCTTGTTACTGAACAATGCTACTTGACTCGTTCCGACAAGTGATATCCCTGTGATCAAATCACACGCTGTGTAGCTATTGGATACAACTTCTCCGAGTGAGCCCTTGAGTATCTTCCCGTCACATGGACGGACAAATCCTGCTATTGACATATATTACCTCTACGGTTTCCTCCGAATACCGGAAAACACCTTTCTAACCACCATATTACTAGATGGCGTTTGATGCTATCTAAGCATTCTCGGGAGACAGTGATTGATATAGCCTCAGGGTCTAAGGAATAGTCTATGAGGATCCATTTATAATCATCATAACTTGAACTTCGTGACATGATCGGGTCACGATGTTTAGTTGGGTATTGGTTCATCATCTCATTCTCAGAATGAGATGACCTCATTTCCAACTGGCATAAATGCCACATGATCAGGAAACTTGATCATCTGTTGACCAATGAATCAGTGACTAGAGTTTCACTGGGAACCCCTGGTTGTTTGTATATCACACGTGTATTGATGTTTCCACTCAATACAGTTATAGCATGATATAAAACTTAATCATAAACTATATGAAATATGATAATAGTCCTTACTACTATTTGTCTCTAGGGCATATTTCCAACAAATTATAGCACATGAATTCACTTTATCCCTAGTTAGGCAGCAAAAGAAAGGTAAATACCATAGTAGATCTTGAATTTGTTGTCACTATTTAATAACTACCACCATGCTACTCCATCTAATACACACTTCTCCCTACACATGCTCTTGCATACAAGTTGGATCAGAACAAGTACTTAAGAACAGGGTACATGATATGCATCTATCAATACATCTTACACATAATAGGTTCCAATCTCATATATCAATTCATAGAATAAAGATCCACCACATAGGAATTACATATACAACCATAATCATGTTGGGAAGCTCATATGGTACTATATCTATGAAGAACAAGAGATGAATATATCAAGCTACTTCCACAAACCCATAGTCCAGAGGTGGACTACTTCATCTTCATCATGGTGATGATGGTGGAGACTTTGGAGAAGGTAGAGATCCCTCTGACGGTGGCTCCCGTGGAGTTTCCCCTCCAATCTTTATTGTTTCTAGCTCTTTTTTGGTGCTTCGTGTTTATGTGGAAGTCCCCTCTTAGGAATCCTTGGGGGGTCTTTATATAGATGTTTTTACGTCAAAACTAGTCCGTGGGCGAAAGAATCAAGTGAATTAGACGACTGAGGCGCAAAAGGGCATGGGTGGCGTGCCCACCCCAACTAAGCGTGCCACCTGGGCTCTTTTGGGCCTTAGAGCTCCCCTCGTGTGGTCCAAGTGCTCCAGGTCCTTCTCTTGATGAAATATTGACGCTTCGGAAATCTCAGGTCCATTTGACTTCGTTTAGGTCCCTGAAAGCTAAAAAATATACAAAACAGGGTTTTCCTGTCTTGTAGAGTTATAACCAAAATAAAGGGGATCAATGGTAAATCCCTAAAAATCAATGTATGTAACACCCAAGTTTTAGCTAATGTCTAATTAGGGTTTAATGTGCATTGCATGAGCATCATTCTTTAAAAATGCATGCAAGAAAGAAGAAATAAAGCAAAACCCTAAATCCTAGCTATTTCTCTTTTCTCTCTAAAAGCAATTCAAAAGGTTTTTGAATTTCGAAAAGTACAAAAGTGTGGAGCCCAATCTGAATAAAAGGGCCCCTTCAATATTTTCTATAATTTCATAAAGCCTCTAGTATTTTTGAAATACCAAAATAGTTTTGGAAATGATTTATAAAAGGGAATATGGGAAAAACAAAAGGGAAAATGTTTTTAGACAAAAAATAGAGGTCCCAGCTAATTTGGCCGCAGCCCATCTGCTTCTACTCCTCCCTCTCTTATCTGCCGCCCAAGCAGACCGTAGCAGCCTAGCACGAGGCCACCTCGGCCCAGGCCCGATACCCCTTTGTTTTTCTTCATCCTCGCGATAGTAAAGATCCTCTCTGTCGCCGGCGTCGCCGTAGATCTCCCTGGTGCCAAGATCTCCGCTGCCGCCTCCCCGATGCCTACAAGACCCCTGCAGCCGCTACGGAGAGCCCTTGCCGTGCTAAGCTTCTCCTCCTTTCCCTTATCCTCTTCCGCATGTGAGAGCCTGAACCCTAGCCCCAGAGGTCATCGGTGCCTCGCTGTTGCCGAGCTCCTCTCGTCCAACTGAGGGCTCTGTTGGAATCGATGTGTTCTTCTTGTTCTTTCGCCCCAATCAGCGCAAGCCGGGAGGCTCCCAGGCGCTCCAATCGGAAGCTCCCTCCCCGACTCCGGCCGCCAACGTCGCCATCAATTCCGATCACCTCGCTCCTTGTTGTCGCCTCCGTCAGAACCACGGTGAGCTGGTGGTCCTCATGGACCTCCTCGTTCTTTCCCTCTCGCTTTGATTCGGCCCCTCATCATGCACCACTGCTCGCTACCATCAGGCACCATCGTAGTCGTGCCTCCGATGACCATAAGCCAGCAACACCGCCACTTTGAGGATGCCTGCAACGAGGCAAGTCGAACGCGCCTATCCACCAAGCCCCGCGCGCCCTCCAGCGACCAGTGCACGCGTAGCCTGGGAGGCCACCGCCGGCCACCGTCACGCTGACATCAGCATGACGTCAGCAGCGCGCGGGTCAGACCCGGTCAAACCCAGGCTGGGTCCCTCCCCTGCCTTCGTGGCAGCTGAGGTGTCCTGGGGCCCCTCTGTCAGCCACTATGGCTAGGGGTTGCCCCGGTGTAAAAAGTTCTGGGTGGTTTAATAATTTCAGAAAAAAGGTTTAATCTTATAAATTCAATAACTTATTATTTATAAGTTAGAAAAATGTGTATAATATATCAAAATGTTCAGAAAAACAAGATCTACACTTTAGCATAAAAATCATGCATTGGTAAGCAACTTTAATTACAAGTTTAATTAGGGAACAAAATCAACCCCTCGCAGGTGATTCTGGGGTCTCTCCTGTTTTAGGGTTTGGACCTCTCGGATCCCACTTAAATTGCCAAGCATGCTTTAGGGTCTCATTTTAATGCTATTAAACTTGTCATACCATCACCCTTGCTTGAGCATTGCATCAATTCCATGTGTTGATTATTGTTTCCCCTTTCTTTCTGGTGTTTGCTTCTTCCTAGTAGAATACGATATCGAGATCGAGATTGAAGACTGAGATTAACACCATCAAAGATTGGCGAACAATACTTGACCAACTGTAACCAAGTCAAGTACAAGGCTTCTGAACATCTATATCTAGGTATCAACAAACAAGGCAAGCATAGCCGCACACATAAAAGAATCCTTTGCTTTTTGTCGGGGGATGACCCCCGGGTAGACCAAGATGGGACCAACTAGCCGACTCCAAGGAGCACGGGCTGTCTGGACCCAGATAAAGGAACCGCAGCCGGGTGGAACGCCCACCTAGTTTGCACTCAAGTTTCCTCGGCTGGCCCATCTAGCCAGGTAGCCAGAAGAACCGGCTGTAGGCCGCTCCTATCCAGCCGCCTCGGATCCGCTGGACACTGTACGGTGGGGATGATGCTCCTTGCTAAGTGCACCCTTAACTGGATAGGTTGGCTGGCCTAGCCGGCGCTACTGGACAATTGTGCCAAAGCTGGAGGCTGATGAGCAAAGCAAGGGCTGACGAGGAAAGCCCTGGCTTACACATAAAGAGCCGGCTGGCAGATACAGAGCTGGATGACAAGTAAAGCAGGGGCGCTGAGCGCTAAAGCATGGTCCTCCCTTGTACTAGAGGCTTGACTGGACCCAGGCCTACCATTTGGCCCTATCCAGCCGGCCCACTTTGTAAAGCCCAAATCCAAACAGTAAACCCTTGAACCCATCTTGTAAGTTATCTCCTCGACCTGTATAGAAAGGGGGTAGCGCTAGGGTTCTAGGTAAGCTCAAGCAGAAGGAAAAATAGACACCGGAAGGACTTAGAGAATTACTAGAAAGAATTAGCTAGGGAAACAACTCAAGGAGCACTTGTATTGGGCATTCGCCCCCTTGGATAGTAGATCCTTGCAGGAGTAGGAGTTTTACCTCGCCAAGAGGGATCCGAACCTAGGTACATCGCTGTGTTTGCAGTATCTATGCCCAACCCATTGCGAGTAGCCACCGATAGCAACCTGCTTGTCCCCTTCAAGCCATCCCCGATGGCACTATCGTGTTCCTCACCACGATAGTTGGTGCCCACCATGGGGCACAACGCTTCGGCTGGGATCATCTTTCGCATAGGACTTCCACTCGTCGCTGGTGAGCGAGTAGCCTCTGGCCTCGTCCTCACTCTCGGCTCCTACGACTATGTCCTCGACAACGCGTCCTGCTTCGCTGGGGAACTTTCCCAAGCGGGGGCTCCATCATGCGCTTCGGCGAGCACCGCGTCTATGTTGTCACTGTCCCTGAGGCCTTCCCTAGTGAGGTCGTCACCATCTTCGACGCACCCCCTGGCTTCTCCGCCTCACGCGTTGCCAGCGGCAGCGTCGAGGTCATGATGGGAGGCTCGGTGGAGAACCGCCGCCCACCTCTGGAGCGCAACATGGACGGACGCGCCGCCAATTCAAGCCTCCCGAACCCAGACTTGCTCAACGCGTCCATCGAGCACCTCCGCAACCCCATCACCTCCATCGAGGCGGATCCAGCTACAGCTGCGGCAGCCCTGAAGACCACCCACCAGAACCTTCTGGAGGAAGCCGACAAGGTGGTAGCTGCCCAACGGCGAATGAATGCCACCATGTTGGAGTACAACATCATGCACGGCTTCGCACGCCTCCCCGGAACCAGCCGCCTAGCTCAGCCGCAAGGCCGGAACCTCGGTTCGGAGATGGATCATGCCGCTGATCCGTGCACACCCGCGGTGCAGCCCGTCTATAGCACCCCCGCCAAAAACATGAGGGCCGTGGAGGCGGCGGTCGCGGAACTTAGCCATCTAGAGGGCGAGGAACAGCTCCGTCAACAAGCACGCGTCTAGCTCCTCGTGGTCACGGCGATCAAGTCTCAGGCCTTGGTGGATTTCCTCGTCGATTGGGCAGAAACACAGTACCTGCCACCCTGCCCTGACTCCACGCATTGGAAGCTGCATTTCGACGGCTCCAAGATGTATGGACGTCTCGGAGCTGGAGTGTCATAACCTCTCCAAAAGGAGACCGACTGGAATACATGCTACAGATCCACTTCCGTGCGTCCAGTAACATCGCTGAGTATGAAGCGCTCGTCCACGGCCTCAAGATGTCAAAGGAAATAGGCATCCGATGCATCCTCTGCTTCGGTGATTCTGATCTAGTGGTGCAGCAAGTGTCAGGCGACTGGGACGCCAGAGATGCAAACATGGCTCTATACCGTTTCTTTGTACATCAGCTATGTGCCTGTTTCGAAGGATGTGATTTTCATCATGTTCCCAAGGTGAACAACGAGGCCGCAGACACGCTCGCCGCATCGGGTCAACAAGACAACCAATTCTGCCTGGAGTTTCCCTTGAGCACCTATGCAAGCCATCAATCACACTGTCTCCCGAATCCGACTCCATCATATTGGACACGAACCCGGGGACTGCCGGATCCAAGACCTCCGCGACGGCTGCACCGCACCCGGGGACTGCCACCTAGATTTTTAATCCTATATGCCTGTTATGTCATACATCGTAATCCCAGGATTACCATTTTTGCGAGACATAACATATTGGATATCACAGTACATCATCCATTACAAACCATAATAAGGTCTTACACGAATAAAGGATTTCATGATCCAGTCTTAATACAACAAGCAACGGAATAACTAATAAGCGTAGCGGTGGGGTCCATCTTCAGGGGCACAGGCAATGCTGACAAAGGCAGATATTCCTAGTTATCATAGCCATCCTGTTGTCCGTCATCTTGGTAGTCTCCTTCATATTATGGCCATGAGAATAGCCAGGGACAAAAGCCATGAGTACTCTTTAAGTACTCGCAAACTATCACTAACAAGTAAGGTAGTTCTATTGGGAAATGCTAAACTCTAAGTTTTAACTATAAAGTTAAGTTTGAAACCTAAGATGAGTTCAGAAACAAAGAAAGATAAAATAAAGTTCTAGAATCACTTAAGTTGGGAAGCTAGGGTCATAGTCTCAACCCTGTTGTGGTCAAGTCAAGATTCATCATTCATTTCATAAGTCATTTTGAAAACATCTGACAACGAAACAGTATGGCCACTCCAACTATCCATAACCACGGACGCGGCTATTCGAATAGTTTGACACTCTGCAAAGGTGGTACACTTTCACCACAAGATTCGATACATCTATCAGGGATAACCCTGAATCATCATACTTAGTATGCAGATAATCAAACATAACCTTTCCTTTACACACCCTAGTATAAGCACCTCTCCTATGAGCATGGCCTCCCAACCATGACCATTTGTCATCTTGGGCACTGCATAGGTGGACAACATTCAGAGGTAGCCTCAGCTCAAACCTCTCCCGTGAAGGAACTAATACTAATGCATATAAATTTCAGGCTAAGCCTTACCCAATTTAGGTATTGTGATTCTACGGTAAAATTGGAATGGTATCGCATCCGAATCCAACCATCAGTTTTTTTGGTAAAAGGGCTAAGGCTCATGCCTCAACATTTTCATCATCATAAACCATTTGTGTTTCTCAACACATGTCAAAAACATCTCAATAGAACGACTCATCATTCCAAGGTTTTCACAATTCATTTTCACCAAGTGTTCCCATCTAAAGTGACTCAAGTTTTGATTTATCTCTAAGCTACTAAGTTAAGAGTGTTCACTAAGGTGGGATGCTAATCTCAGTCTCATGCCATAAAATGACATCTAAGGATATCTAGATAGGTCAAGTTTTATACTTTTTATGCTACCTTCAAAACAAGTAAAGGACTTCGGTAAAGTAAAGAAAGTAAAAGCTTGAAAGTAAACTTGGAGTAGGTACTAGTCAAAGCGGTATAACCAAAGCATGCCTAATGCATCTGACTTAGGTTATCTAGATATTCTAGCTTGCTAACAATAGCTTGCCTTGGTTGGTGCAGTGGTTGAAGTTTTCTTCCTCTGCTTCTTGGTAGAACTCCTCCTCCTCGAAAGCTTGGTCGGTACTATCGTCTATAAATACATAATGAGTACACAATAACCAAACAATACTTAACTAGTCTACTTAGCACTCTAAGGCACACATTTGATGATCTATTATCATCACAAGCATCACAAGGTTTTATTAACTAGCTCCATTCTTTTTATTTAAGAAAAGTAATTTCTACTCATTGAAAATAACTAAGATTTAATATTCTCCAATTAAAATATGTGATCATATGGACACATGTCATAACCACATATTCTAACATATGGGAATGTGATTTAAAGGTTGGATCATATTTTAATAAGTTTAAGTTTAAAATTTAATGATTTAAAGTGACTAGAAATGCCTATATAGCATTATTTTGGTACTAGTCCAAAGTCACTACATGCAAACCTTAAAATTATTACGTATTTAGATAGGTATGGTTAAATGTGATTTTTGAGAGTTGGAATCAACTCAAAATCTATTATGGTTGATTTTATAAAAATGTTTGAATGTGCAAAAGCTTTTGTCTTGTTATTTTTACTAGGAGAGATCTCTAAATCTAAATGAATTAAATCCAACGGGCTTGGATAGATCTTTTCAGAGGCTTTCCAACAAAATTGGAATCACTCAATTTGGTTCAGTAAATCTTCCTGAATTGATTTTTGCACTAAGGGACAGAATTTAGTTCAAACCTAAATAGAAAAATCTAGATTTGAATTACTGGGTCAGGGCGGAAAAACTAATGGGCCGGACCAGTGGTGCTCCACGGCACGGGTGACAACTGACAGGAGGGTCCCGCAGGTCAGCGGCACATCAAACGCGAAGCGGTACGGGGCACTCTCAGCGCTACGATTAAACGATGGATCAACGGCTAAGGATCATCGTCCCTGGCAAACAGGTCACCGGCGAGAGCTAGCCCTAGCGGATCGGTGGGGGTCTAGGGCGGCTTACCAGGGCTCCAGCTAGACGCGGCAATGGGGGCGATCGAGCTGGTGGACAACGGCGGTTCTAGGCGTGGTTGCGGCATCTCCTGGGGCAGTCGCAATCAACGGCGCCTCTCCTCCTCTGCTGCAGCAAGCTCCAACAAAATTACGGCGAACGGCGACCCGCCTTGCTCCACGGATGGGGTGGAAGGATCAGCGGAGAGAGGGGAGTGAGATGGTGTGATGAGTTTGTGCTGGGGTGGCCTCCTTTTATAGGTCAACGAGGGGACCGAATGGGATGGGTTGGCGACTCCGGCGAGGGCTGTACAACATGCTATCATTGTGGCTGGAGGTAGGGGATGGTGGCCTGCCTCCTGGTCGTGCTCTATGGCTTAAATGCGCGGCTAGGGGCGGTGGCGTTTGGTCGGGAGCGTCCCGCACTCTAGGATATAGAGGCGGTGCTCGACGTGGCGCTCTACGGCTATGGGTCGTGCAGCGGCGCACGGCCGTGTCTGGCGGGTTGCTGGGGTCGAGGCGGAGCGGCGTGCACGGTATTGGGTCAAGGGGCGGTTTGTGGCGTGCTGGCGGCGAGGGTGCTCTAGCGCCCTCTGCCTGCGTGCAGAGAGAATGGGCGGTGAGGCTGGGGAGTGGTCCAGGGGCTGGCTAGGCTTGGGGAAGGGGCAGTGAGTCGCAGTGTGGTCTGGTCTAGCTACTAGACATGGCGAGAGAGAGAGGGGCGGTTGGCTGCGAGCTATCCATGCTCGACCGGCGAGCATGGTGCTCAGGTGGCGTGACACTGCTGCAAATGGCTAAGGGGTAGCCCCTTGATGGCTTGGTTGGGTCTGGGGGAGACAAAGGCATCGACTAGGGTTCAAATAGTTAGACAAAATTTAATCAAAAACAGTAATAGTTAGGCTAATTTGATTTTGTCTGCCAAGTGTTCGACACAATGGCCGCAAGAGAAAAATGTTTGAATTTTGGGCTGAATTTTGGTGGAGTGTTGTATCTTATGCTTTAGCTTCTAGGTGTGCTTGGGTTTTGAAAATGGAATTCATTTGAGTGGTTTTTGAATAAGTGTGATCTTGATACCTACACTAGATTCAATTTTCCAATGCCATTTAAAATTAGGGTTTGAAAGTTTTTGGTAGATCACAAAGTGGGCCTTGGTACATCACTACTTGTACTAGCAAGGGGTGCAAAGATCCACATTTGTTTCTATTAACAATTGAGTCCTAGGAATAGCCAAAGTAGGCATGGTAGTTAAAATGGCACAAATGACCATTTGTTTCTTTTGTTCATTTTGATTTGTTTTTCTTTCGGATTTGTTTGGGAATGATCTAGATGATGTTTAATTCACCTAAGAATCATTTTACAATCAATGGATCACTTAATCATGGCAATTCAAATCAACTCCTAATTTAAATGCACACACATATGAATGCTTTAATATTTTTAAATGGAAAAGTTTTTATTAACTCTAAATTTGATGATTTGGACACTTGATCACTCAGATTAGAGTTTTGGGATGTTACATGGCAGCTGCCCAACGGCAAATGAATGCCACCATGTGGGAGTACAACATCACGCACGGCTTCGCGCGCCTCCCCGGCACCAGCCGCCTGGCTCGGCCGCAAGGCCGGAACCTCGGTTCAGAGATGGATCGTGCCGCTGATCCGCGCACATCCGCGGTGCAGCCCGTATACAGCACCCCCGCCAAAAACATGAGGGCCGTGGAGGCGGCGCTCGCGGAACTTAGCCATCTGGAGGGCGAGGAACAGCTCCGTCAGCAAGCGCGCGTCCAGCTCCTCGTGGTCACGGCGATCAAGTCTCAGGCCTTGGTGGATTTCCTCGTCGATTGGGCAGAAACACAGTACCTGCCACCTTGCCCCGACTCCACACATTGGAAGCTGCATTTCGACGGCTCCAAGATGTATGGAGGTCTCGGAGCCGGAGTGGTCATCACCTCTCCAAAAGGAGACCGACTAGAATACGTGCTATAGATCCACTTCCGTGCGTCCAGTAACGTTGCTGAGTATGAAGCGCTCGTCCAGGGCCTCAAGATGGCAAAGGAAATAGGCATCCGATGCATCCTATGCTTCAGTGATTCTGATCTAGTGGTGCAACAAGTGTCAGGCGACTGGGATGCCAGAGATGCAAACATGGCTCTATACAATTTCTTTGTACATCAGTTATGTGCTTGTTTTGAAGGATGCGAGTTTCATCATGTTCCCAAGGTGAACAACGAGGCCGCAGACACGCTCGCCCGCATCGGGTCAACAAGACAACCAATTCTGCCTAGAGTTTCCCTTGAGCACCTACGCAAGCCATCAATCACACTGTCTCCCGAATCCGACTCCATCCTATTGGACGCGTACCCGGGGACTGCCGGCTCTAAGACCTCCGCGATGGCTGCACCGTACCCGGGGACTGCCGGCTCCAAGGCCTCCACGACGGCTGCACCGCACCCGGGACAGCTTCGCCGCACCCGGGGACTGTCGGCTCCAAGACCTCCACGACGGCTGCACCGCACCCGGGGATTGCTTCGCGCACCCGGGGACTGCCTCGCTGCACCCAGGGACTGTCGGCTCCAAGACCTCCGCGACGGCTGCATCGCACCCAGGGACTTCTCCTGCGCACCCAGGGACTGCCGCCTCTAGCCTAGAAGCTGTCGGCTCCGCCGCCCCACCTGGACGACCCCCGTACGGGCCTGACCCAGCCATCCAAGCAGAAGTAAATTTGCTAATGCAAGCGGTATGCGCCATCCAGGAAACACCAACATGGGCCAAGCCGTTCATGGATTTCCTAGCCAACGGAGAGCTGCCCGAAGAGGAGGTGCATGCAAGACAGGTCAAGCGCAGAGCCAGTGCATACACCATCATTAACAACAAGCTCTACAAGCGCAGCGTTGGCGACATCTATCAATGATGTGTGGGCTAGGAGGAAGGAATCCAGCTACTGGTCGACATCCACAAGGGCGAATGCGGACACCACGCATCGTTACGAGCCATAGTGGAAAAGTCATTCCGCCACGGGTTCTACTGGCCCACAACATTAGAAGACGCTGAGAAGATTGTCAAGGCGTGCAACGGGTGTTAGCGGTTCAGCTAGCAGAAGCACACTCCGTCTGCAGCACTCAAGACTATTCCCATCACCTGGCCGTTCGTCGTCTGGGGGCTGGACATGGTTGGCCCCTTCAAGACGGCCAGATCCGGCATGACCCACTTGCTGGTGGCGGTGGAAAAGTTCACCAAGTGGATAGAGGCAAAGCCAATAAAGAAGCTGGATGGGCCAACGGTGGTCAAGTTCTTCATAGACATAATCACACTGTTTGGCTACCCCAACAGCATCATAACTGACAATAGGACAAACTTTGCCAAGGGAGCTTTCACGTGATTCTGCGGAGGTAAGGACATTCGTCTGGACCTCGCATCTGTGGCACACCCCCAGTCCAACGGACAGTGCGAGAGAGCAAATGGCCTGGTCCTAGCCGGAATCAAGCCCCGGCTGATCGAACCACTGATGCGATCCCCCGGCTGCTGGATTGAGGAGCTGCCGGCTGTACTCTGGAGCCTGCGCACAATGCTAAACCGGTCCACCGGCTACACTCCTTTCTTCCTTGTTTACGGGGCAGAGGCGGTTTTGTCCACTGACATCGAGTTTGATGCACCCCGTAAACTGCTCTACACAGAACAACAGGCCAAATAAGCACGGGAAGACAGTGTCGATCTCCTGGAGGAAGCACGTGAACTGGCCTTGTCTAGGTCTGCCATCTACCAGCAAAACCTGCGCCGCTATCACGCCAGCCAGATACGTAGCGTCTCGTTCTGCGAGGGTGATCTGGTGCTAAGGTTGGTCCAAGACACCAAGGGGATGCACAAGTTGTCTCCACCTTGGGAGGGCCCATTCATAATCAGCCGGACACTGCGGAACAACTCGTACTACCTCATCGACGCCCGCAAGCTAGGAAAGAACAGGATGGACCACTCAGGCAAAGAAACTGAACGACCATGGAACGCGAGCCTACTCTGCCCCTTTTATACTTGAACAAGAAGTGTATGTACCCTACTTTCATGTAATGAACAAGCATAGGAACCTCGACACAGTCTCGGGGACTTCACAATAAAATAAGAAAGTCATGCTGCACAAGTTGGCTTTTCCGGCTGCATTACTCTAACCCCGGAGCCGGCAATCCTCCTCGGGGACTCGCCGGTTGGCCCAGTCGGCTGCACGATCCATGCGGTAAAGTACTGTACGTGGTCCCTCAGGCTTCCTCTTCGGTTCAGGCTACAGACTGCAAGCTGGATGACAGATCCGGCAAGAGCAGAACGCTCAAAGGCCCCCACACGAAAATGCCACGAGGAAAAAAAATGTCTGGACGATCCGGATGCGCTTGCTCGCTCAAAGGCAATGACCCAAACCCGAAGTATCGTGCAGTACGCCTACCAAGCTACCCCTTCGACTCCGGCTAAAAGCCAACAAGGGAACAACACTATTGACCAATGCTCACTGAGAAAAGGGGCAAAGACATTGAATTTGCGTGAACAGCAAAAATCTGAAAACTAGTTCATCTAAGGTTACAGTTTGGACTTGCATATGCTTAACCAGGCAAACAAATTTTTTGTTTCTATGTTTGCATGAGCCAAAGTTCAATGACGAGCACCGCCAAGGCGGAGGCAGAAAGCTTCTAGGCGGCAGCAGAGCAGGTCAAGGAGCTTCGACCTGGCTGTATTCTCCAGCTGACCCGAACCTCGGGGACTACACCCTGTGGGTGCGCTTGCGCGCCCCCGCACAGAAACCTACAAAACAAAATAACATAAAGGGGCGTCGACCCGGCTGTATTCACTAGCTGACCCGAACCTCGGGGACTACACGCTGTGGGTGCGCTTGCAAGCCCCCACAAAGAAACAGGCATTGATGGGGATATGCCGAAGGGGGTATGCCCAGCAGGACGTTCCGATTGGGCCGAAGGGCCTGCGAGTGTGTCCAAAAGACGGCGACTGGACTATGAAGGAAGGAAAGGCCCATCGACTAGCGACTGGAAGCCCATGAGCGTAACAGAAGCCCAGTCAGACTAGGTCAAAGCCTCCAGATCCTTATCTTGTTCGGTGATAACTTGTAAATCCTAGCGTGGTGCCTTGTATATAAACCTCCCTAGGGTATCCTCGAGACTTACGTTCCATCATACACCCCCTCAAGCGACTTGCTGCCTAGCCGCCGAGCTTGCCACCCTTGTAACTTGCTCTCCAATAATCTAATCTAGCAGGAGTAGGTCTTTACCCTCCGGGGGCCGAACCTAGGTAAACCCATGTGCATAAGCCCCCATCTCGCACCGCAGATGGCTGCCAACTCTTCCTCACGAAACACTCAATCGCTGCCAATGGTAGCGACTGTCGTGGCCATTTCCACGATAGTGGCGCCCACCGTGGGGCATAGCGGGACTGGCCTGAGTTCTGCGGTGAGACCCTACTCGCCGATCGATTGGCCGCTCGCCACCGGTCGCATGATCACCATCGGCGGGATCTTATAGATCCTGCCCAGCAGCTACATCCCGGCGTCACGTCCGGGCACTCATGGCGCGGTGATGCCGGTCGGCTCCATCCACCTCTTTGTCGGCTTCATCGGCGTGATCGACCCAGCTGCAACGGTGATCGTCGGCGGATCGCCGCCACACCGCGATCTGCTTTCGGAGGAGAAGGTCCGCTCCATCAGGAGCCTCGTCACCGAGTACGACTCGGCCGCCAGCGACGCGGTCGAGACTAACGCCGCCACCAACGACGACGCCCTAAACGACGACGCTGACTCCACGACCCCTGCATCGGTCGACGGATCCATCACCGCCGCATCACGGGAGGACTCCATCACGCGAGTCTCCAACCCTGAGGACTTCGAGGACCCCTCCATCCTAGGGATCTTCGACTCTGATTCCGGCTCGGAGTCCCCTGAGCATTTTTGCGCCAGATCCAATCGCTTCAACGCGATCTACATGGCGGGCAGCACGGCCACCCCGCCAGATCCGTTCACCACGCCGATCCCGCCGACTATGACAGCCACGGAGGTGGAGCAAGCCCGCCTGCGGCTCATGGAGGCGCAACACAACGAACTCGCCGAGCGCGAGAAATACCGCCTCGAACGAGAGACGGCGCGGGAGCTGTCGCTCTATCACCAGCGCCACATCAGGACTTGCCTGAACCCCAACGTCTAGGGCCGCGTCCTGAACTTCAACGACGAAAGCGACCCCGCGCGTGCCGTCGAGCGCTAATACTGCGAAAACGCGCCACCAGGTGGGAGCAACCCCGCGATACCACCACCTGGCGCACCGGCGACCGGGGCCCCTCCATCACCCATGGGCCGCACGCCCCGGCCGGACCAACCGCGGATCATCATCTCGCCTCAAGCCCATGACGCCAACGGGCTACCATTATACTCCACCCCGATGGACAACGTCGTTGCGGCCGACGCCGCGATCACCAACCTCGACGTCCAAGGCGACGACGCGCTATAGATCCAGTACGCCAAGTCCCTACTTGTCAGGGCCGTCGACCAACAAGCCGCCGGAGTCGACCCGCGGGGGTGGATGTACTCCCGCTCATCAGCAAGCAGGGCAACATCAAGCAGCCACCCCACCGTGGCCAACACATTAGTTTGCCCACCACCCCAGCCCCTGGCGAACCAACCACGGGCCGCCAATCCCGCGCTGTTAACCAACGAGCCGCGACCGGTGAACAACACGGTCGCTGCAAACGGGCAGCCCCTTGACGCCCCAACGAACATCATCAACAACCAGGTGTGGCGGTCGCGCTAGCCCAACGACCTGCGGCACACCCTCACCAACCGCGGCGACCCGGAACCAAGAGGTTCGCTCAGTCGAGTCCGGCCACAATGCTTCGGACCCATGATTCGTGGGGAAAAATATCCCGCCAACTTCAAGGCCCCCAAGGAGATCGAGAAGTACGACCCGACGTACGACCCCGCTGTCTGGCTGGACACATACCTCATGGCAATGGGAATCGCAGGCCACTAACGTTCTCGCCGCTTGCTACCTCCCCCTGATGATGGAGGGTGCGACCCGGCAGTGGATCAATACGCTCCCTGCCGACAGCATCGACTCCTGGGAAGAAATGCGGGACGCCTTCGTTAGGCACTTCGAGGGCTCCTACACCCACGCCACCACCATAGAGGACCTGGAGCGATGCATCCAGGGACAACGCGAGTCGACTCGCCGATGGATCCAAAGATGGCAAAACTGTGGATAAACGCCTCCGGCATCCACCCAGACACGGCGATACACTGCTTCAAGAACACGTGCCGGTACGAACCCCTGGTCGCCAAGAACAAGAGGGTCTACCGGACGCTCGACAACATCCCCGACCTCCTCGAGATCGCCAAGCGCTATGCGGAGGAGGACCCCAACCAAGACTCTGACGATGAGTCGGGAGGAAGACGCCGCACTAGCATCCATGACAGCGGGCGCCTACGCGACATGCCCTACAGCAACACCCGCATCATCGGCAAGCGCCGCACGGACGGGCGAGTCGACTTCGTCGCCAACGCCGGCTACGGCCAGCGCGACTCCAAGAACTACCGCCGCGATGGAGGAAACTACCGCGACAGCGGGAACTACCGTGCCAACAACACGACAAGGCCGAAATTTGACCCTGCCACCCTACTCAATCAGCCCTGCATCTACCACAGCAGGGAGGGAAAACCCGCCACCCACACCACCGCCGATTGCCACTCTCTCAAAGAGATTGAGAAGGCGAGACGAGCAAGGGAGGACCCCAACAACAACCCACCTCGGGACAACAGGAACGACAGCGGCTTCGGCACCACCGTCGGCTCGCTACATACCTTCACCGGACTCGGCACCAAGCGTGAGAAGAAGGTGCTCGCCCGCGCGGTCACCGTCAATGCGGTGACACAAGTCGACATCCCTCGCTTCCTAAACTGGTCCGAGCAGAGCATCACCTGGAGTCACCAGGACCATGCGCCAAGGATCGAATACCCAGGGCGAGTCTCCCTGGTAGTTAGGCCCAAGGTGGCCGACTACTGGCTGCCCAAGAAGCTAATGGATGGTGGGATCTCCATAAACATCTTGTACCTCGACACGTTCAAAAGGCTCCAGCTCCCAGAACCAGCCATTGAGCCAACACTGACGACCTTCCACGACATCGTCCCCGGTGGGAAGGCGTACCTGATCGGGAAAGTGACGCTGCCAGTCACCTTCGGCACTCCAGCAAACTACCGCATGGAGAGGATCGTGTTCGAGCCGGTGAACTTCTGCAGCCCCTACCACTGCGTCCTGGGCCACCAGGCATTCGCAAAGTTTATGGCGACCCCACACTACGCCTACAACATGATGAAGCTCCCCGGGCCAAGCGGCATCATCACCGTCCACGGCGACCCCGACATGGCCGTGGAATGCAAGGACAAGGGCGCCGAGCTCGCCGACACCGTCATCACCGCGGAGACTGATCATGTGGAGGAGCTCGCGAAATACGCGGGCAACATCAACAAGGACGACCCCACCATCCTGAAAGAAACCAACCGCCGTGAACTCCATGTTCGAGGCAACCATGCACACCCGCATCGTCGAGCTCGTCCCAGGCGACTCCAGCCAGACGGTCACCATTCAGGCGCACATGAGCCCCGCATAGGAAAGCGCGCTCATCGGGTTCCTCCGTGAGAACCGCGACATCTTCGCATGGAAGCCATCTAAAATGCCAGGTGTCCCGAGGGAACTCGCTGAGCACAAACTCAACACCGACCCCAAAGTGTGACTAGTAAAGCAGTCGCTACGGCCCTTCAATGAAGAGCGCCGTTGAGCAATCGCCGAAGAAGTTTAGCGCCTGCTAGCCGCAGGCTTCATCCGGCCAATAGAGTACTCCAAGTGGGCGGACGCGCTCGGGGACTCACTCAATCAAAATGATGCATAAACAAAACACACCACACATTCCTAGTCGCAAAACGAGTCGACTGACTCCCCTATGCATATATTGCAAAAATATCTTACAGCATTCGCCACTTGGCATACATCACAACTTGGACAATTACATTGTTTACTCCACAGGCCCTGATGAAGAAGCAACGCCACCCCCTTGACGCGAACAAAAGGCTGCCACGGGATCGCCGGGTATGTCATCAGCGACTTCGACAACGACGACCGGAAGGGCTGCTCCGACTTCATGTCGTGATGCTCCGGCTCGGGGTCGCCAGGCGCTAACACCGTCTCCTGGTACGGCAGCAGATCCCCCATTGCCAACACACGATCGGTGTAAGGGGCGGCCTTCGTGGTCAGCTTCAACACCTCTGACATCTCCACCGTGTCGGTCGCCGATGGATAGCCACTCGTCACATCGTCAAGGTCGAAGTCGTCGGGGAAATGGGCGAGACCCAAGCTCAATGCTGTGGCGGCCCCGCGCCTGAACGCTGAGTGCGTCATCCACTCCACAACGGTAGGCACCTCTTCCAGATAGCACCACACCTCCGTAAGCCCCCCAGGAATAACTTCGATGGGGGACATGTCCTGAAGAGCCGCTTGGACGCACAACACCGAGGCTGTGGCCGCATTCACCATGGCAGTCACGCACTACGAGGCTTTGTAAGTTTGCACCATCGGGTCGCTTTGGCCTACCACAGCTGCAAAGTCAGGTGTCAGTGAAACTACGAAACCCCCAAAATGGGGACTCGACAAACGGGTCAAGCAAAGACAGAGACTCACCAAGGAGTTTGCGACAGTTCTCCTTAACGTGCTTCTCCAAGGTGGTTTGCTCGTTGTGTAGCCCCACGATGATGGAATCCGTGGCTTTGCGTTCTTCCTCAGCCGCAGCGATGGCAGCCTTCGCTCGCTCTTCCGAAGAAATTGAGGCCGCTTTCGCCTCCTCCAAGTCCTTGACCAGGGAGGCTATTCGTCCATTCGCCGCGTCCATCTTGGCGACCGGAACATACCCCTCACGGGCCTTGGAGATCTCAGCCGGGAAACCATCTGCAAGAAGCAATCAGCGTACTGTACACAACTAGCTCACACCCGAAAGAGGAGAATAAAGAGAAACAGATACTCACCAATAGTTTCCTGAAGCCGCTGGTTCACCTCTTGTGCTTCGCGCAAGTCACGCTCCAAGCGCTCTCTCGCGGCCTGCCGATCCCTTTGCAATCCCTGCAAACAAACAACTCGCCTCAGCATTTGGCAAAACAAGACCGAGTTCCCAGCTGCTGAAATTCAGCAACCAGGAACTCGGGGACTGGAGAAGGAGAAAGAAAATCAATTCCTAGCCGCCGAAATTCAGCGACTGGAGAGGAGCAAGAGGTTCAGTTCCCAGACGCTGAAATTCAGCGACCAGGAACTCGGGGACTGGACATACCTGAATAGCAGCGCCGAGCATCTTGTGAAGTTCTCCGGCGTCAGTCGACAGGATCGTGAAGGAAGTGCTCCCGCGACGGGACCCAATGTCCACATCCACGATTTCTGGACTCTGCGGAGACTGCGTGTCCACCACACCTGGAAACCCCCTCGCCATGAAACGCGGGAACGTCGCCAACGCACTGGCGGGGGTGCTGGTTGTCGGGACCGGCGCTTCCGGCACGGACGCAACCAAGGCAGGTTCCGATCGCATCGCCACCACCTCTTCGGCGACTGGCGCAGCAGCTGACTCCGCGGCGCTGCCCTTGGTCGCAGCGTCGTCCGCGCCCTCCTTCTACTTCTTCGCGACTTCAGCGGTCGCCACATCTCTGGTGGCCTTTCTCTTCTTGGGGAGGTCGTCCTCTCCCATGTCGGTGGCATGTGGAATCTTAGCCACCGAAGGCGGCCAATCTTCTTGGCCCCCGACCTGCACAAGTCCCCACAATCAATATAGCGACAACACAAAAGAGTAAGGCGAATCGGGATGAACGAGCAGTACTTACTTAGCAACTGGGAGGACGCCAAGCCCGGTGCTGATATGGGCGGGCTTGTCCAACTCGTGACCCAACTTACGGGTGAGCCCCCTCTCAAAGATGTCTGAAGCCCACGAAACCGCGGGCTTCCTTGACGATGAAGCTGCAGTCGCTGGGATCTCAGGCTCTGATGCGGCCGCCCTCGACGGTTGTGGCGACTTGGACATCATCGCCTCAGCCGCTTCTTGACTTGGAACCCTCAAGGTCGTCGGCGCAATCGCTGCCAGGGGAACCACTACCTCTGTGTCCTCGCCCTCCAACCCCTTTGTCGGGATTGCATCCTTTGGGGCCTTGTGCGAGACCTCGGGAGAACCTTCATCATCGGAATCATCATCCAACTCGAACACCAACGCTGACTTGGACGGCGACATGGGCCTTTTCGCTGGCGACTTGGGCCTGCGTGCGGGCTTCGATGGTGTGGCAGTACGCCGGGACGTGTGCTCTTGTGCGACCTCGTCGCCTCTGTCATGCTCGTCCAGGCTGCGGCTCGCCTCAACTTCACGTTGTTTCTGCATGCGGGTCTTCCGAGCCACAGGCGCTGGGGGAGGAACCTCCTCCTCCTCCCCATCACAGTCAAAAGGGTCCCCCTCGGAGTCTTCCTCCAGTTCCTGGGGAACCTATTCATCGAGCGAAGGGAGCCATCCCTCCAACACCTGAAAAAGCTGAGAACCACCACGAGTAAAACACCAAACGAGGAGACTGAAAACTGAAACATGGACATAGCGATTGGAAAGAGAACTTACTATGGGGGCTTCATTCTTCATAGGAGTGTACAGGGCGACCCCTACCGCCACACTGGTGAACTTTGCGTCGGTGATCTTCTTTAGGGCGGCCTTGTAGTCCTTGGCCTCCCATGACTCCTTGCTGGTTCGGGATGGGTCATGCTTCCCGCTGTATTCATACATCCAGTACGGCCGAGCCACCAGCGGAACCAGGCGCCGCCCGAGCCAGCAGTTGTAGAGGTTGATCGGAATCAACCCCTGGACCTTCAGCTTCTGGATCTGGTCCATCATCTCCGCGACGGCCATCCGCTGGTCTTCGGGAAGCTTCTTCGGCGCCAACCGACGGGGCTCGCTCCTCTCGGCGATGAACTCGGGAAGAGCCACCTCGCTGGAGGGAGTGGCTTCTTTGACGTAGAACCAGCTCGTCTTCCACTCGCTGGCGGCCTTCTTCGGCAGGAGGAGCTTGACAAAATTGGCCTTCGGCTTCAGTTGAAACGTGACTCCACCTGCGGCCAGCATCAAGCCTCCGGACCGATGCGGCCGTGGAAGAGCTCCAGCCATAGCGGGAAATACGGCCTGCAGCCGAGGTAACATTCGCAAATGGCGACGAAGATCGCCGGCTGCTCGATGCTATGCAGGCCAAGATCCGATGGCTTGATCGCGTAATACACATAGAAAAGGCGGAAAAAGAGTTAGGTGGGGAACCCCATACCCCTCTCAAGATGACTAGGGAAGCAAATGAACTCGCCGGGTTGCGGATTCGGCTCGGTCTCGGAGGAGGGGGGGAACCCGCCAATTCCCCTTGTGGAGAACTCCGGCGTCCTCGAAAGATCTAAGTTGGGCCGTGGTACACTTGGATTTCTCCCATGAGCCTTTGGGAGGCGCCATCGGGTAGGATATGGAATCGCATGATGCGGGAAGGACAAGTCGGAAGGACGTAGGCAGGAAGATTGGAGGCAAGAAGAACGAATGAGGAGGAATGAAGAATGCGAAGAAGGTCTGCGGAGCTGAACCATCACTCCCCTTATATGGGAAACCCCACCCGCCAAAATCGGGGTAGCCGTTACTCGCAGTAATTGCGCCGAAGTTACCGTTGGAAATTCCAACGGATAGTTTGACCAGACTGACGGTCCAACTCCTTTATTTCACCCGCCACCCACCAGTCTTTCCATTCGCCAAGACGATGACTTGGTGGCAGTAACATTCATTGAGACGACGAGTGGAAACATTGGTAAATTCTCCTTGGTTCCAAGGGATCCATCGCCGACTCGACTGGACGACCAAATTGGGCTCGCCTACTCCGAACGCCAAAAGGACGCCTGCGCCTGCATCAACGATGGCCTTGGGGACTACTGATGGGGATATGCCGAAGGGGGTATGCCCAACAGGACGTTCCGATTGGGCCGAAGGGCCTGTGAGTGCGTCCGAAAGACGGCGACTGGACTACGAAGGAAGGAAAGGCCCAACGACTGGCGACTGGAAGCCCAGTTGGACTAGGTCAAAGCCTCGGATCCTTATCTTGTTCGGTGATAACTTGTAAACCCTAGCGAGGTGCCTTGTATGTAAACCTCCCTAGGGTATCCTAGAGACTTACGTTCCATCATACACCCCCTCAAGCGACTCGCTGCCTAGCCGCCGAGCTTGCCACCCTTGTAACTCGCTCTCCAATAATCTAATCTAGCAGGTGTAGGTCTTCACCCTCTGGGGGGCCGAACCTGGGTAAACCCATGTGCATCCGCACCCATCTCGCACCGCAGATGGCCACCAACTCTTCGTCACGAAACACTCAATCGCTGCCAATGGTAGCAACTGCCGTGGCCATTTCCACGACAGGCATGCAAAAGATGCAAAACAGAAAGTGCAAACAGAAGAGCACGAGCAAATAGAAAGAGGGAGGCGCCTTCATGAAGATTAATCGAGGCCTTAATAGTTTTTAAGAAGGGCCTACCAAGTATTATAGGAGCTACCGGATCTTTAGGCATATCAACAAAAATCAACAAGTGTTGGGAATCCTTTAATTTGAACAACTATATTTTGTTTTATGCCTATAGCTAATTTATAAGTTGAGTCTGCTAGATGTATCTTATGTTAAGTCATTTAAAATGAACCAAGATTTAGTCTATCAAATAAACTTTTAGGAATGGTAGAAACACTTGCACCAAGATCACAAAGTGCATGCGGTGACCCAGCATACCACTCCATGATGTAGTACACTATAGTCGTTGACATAACACCAATGAAATACCATTCACTAGTATTACATCCCTCAGAGTGGTACAACAGAAACACAGCAGGTCCAAGAAATGACTATAGGTTACAACTCGACTCTTTACAAAAGATTTAGGGAACATTCTAGGCTAAAGAGGAAGAAAACAACTCCTTACAAAGAAGAACCATGATTTCAGAACTATCTAGAGACTAAGACTAGTATCTAAACTCTATCTTGCAACTGCCACTATTGCAGTGCTCTACAGAAGTAGGTTTTATGGCTAGAGAATATACTACTATCTAATCAGGAACTTCATCTTCACTTCTGTTGAGGTAAATGTTAACTCCATTGACTTGTTTGAAGAGCTTGAGCTGTTGATGATGGTTTCTTGAGCATAAGTTGGTGTTGACAACATCGTCCACGACTTAGAACCTAGCAAGGGTTAAGAAGGTACGGTTGAGTACAAGCGTACTCAAGAAGTTCACTAAAAAGGAGTGTTTGATGCACTAACTACAGCCGTTGACCGTAGGTCATAGGCTATGCAGGTTTTCAAAAAAAATCTTCAAAGGTTGCTTTTATTTGGAAAAGCTATGTCCGTAAGCCTTCACAGGTTTACCAGAACTTTCATCGAGTTCCTTTCCTGCCACGTTCATAGCTCCTTCCTGGAACAGGGAGTAACATGTCATGGTTCTTACACTATGTAGAGGTGTGTTGCTTTATCCATGAGAGACCTTAGCTTTGTTGCACATCCGAGTTGCAGGCTCGTCCACACTTCATTGGTGTGGGGCCTAGTCTAAGATCGAAGCCAATCACTGCCCTTCTCCATGAACCTGCATGAAGACATGGCCCTCCAAGTAGGAATACCTCCATTAACCCCCATATAGGTAGTTATAACCCTGGCAACCCCTCGGAGACTCCACTGAGCAGGTTATGTCCCTGGCAACCACCACTGAAGTGGAAGATATACCTCTGACAGCCCCTCACGGATAATCTAGACACCAATATCGTGGGGGACTGAGGGTTCCCAAATCTATGATGGATTCTCCACAAGAAATCTATAGCCTCACGATAAGGTCATCTGTCCATGCGAAAGGAAGAAGATCTAGTTGACTTCTCTGTCCCATTCCAAATCTTATGGTTAACACATAATATACGGCTCTAGAATCACTGATAGCATGGGTTGTTAAGTCCTAATTGTTCCACAATTGGAATCCTATATTCATTTGCCATTCATAGTATTTATCACCACTTAGGATGATAATAGCATTTCATTTGATTGGGAAAATACTAATTTTATGTCTCCTTTAGAACATAGGTGATAACACACAATTTTAAAATACTTTCAGAAAGACTCTTCAAAGGACATGAGCAAGTGATGAACTTGCCTTTTGTGATTGCAAGATTATGCACTCACGGTCTCCAAGACAATGGAAGATCAAAAATCTATAAATAGAATCATTGGTCTGGTAAGGACTAATGTTTAAAGAAGCAATACGCTATGATGCATAGATGTAATGCAATTTGGAAAATCTCGAAATAATACCCAATATGGTGAATAAGTCAAGCTTGGTGATTTCCTTAAGATTTGGTTTATCTTCAAGTTTACTTTACAAGCAATATATATACAAGAAGTTTAAGACTAATATGTATGATGCAAAAGTAATCATAACAACAATACAAGATTAAGGTTAATTGATATCATGTAAGTATTATGAAAGTCCATGTTTAAGGTTGATAAGAGTTGAAATAAATAACATAGTTTAAAGTGGCAAAAATAATAACTTCTAAGAAAAGGTTTCTTTGACAAGGTTTAAATAGTCTTTATAGTTAATAGAATGTGACCGAGGCCGTTTGCATTTGCTCGAGTTGTTTGAACTTGAGATGCCTTATGATTTAATTGAAACATACCAAAGTTAACTATAAAAACATAATTAAACAATATACATTGTATTTATAACTTTGTGGACCAAAGTTAACTTTAAAATATAAGTAGACCTAGGGTGTGATATGTTTTAAAGTACTAATAAGTTTTAAGTTTTGTAATAAGCATGTTTAAGAATGTGAGATCATTCACTTTTAGTTTAAGTGAATGATGAGTTTAAATGTGATTTGTTTTATGAAATTGATTTGACTTATTAAAGAAAGCAATTTTAGCTAATATCATTAATGTGTTAGGATTTTAAAATCATGTTAAGCATGGTTGAGTTAAGAGGTAAAGAGCATTTACCTGTATCATAAATGAATGATGTTTAAAACTTAATTAAAATTGTTGGTTTAGCTAGGATTTAAGATTTTAAAAGAGTTTTATTGGGTTAACAATTTTCACTTAAGTGTTGCATAGTTCCAAGTTATGGTTTTGGAACTAGTTTTTGAATGTAAAAGATTTAAGGTTTTATATCAAATTGTGATTATTACTTATTTAAGAGATGTTTCTATAGGATTTGTAAAATAGGTATTTCATATAATAGATAAGGATTTATTACTTAAAAACCTTTGGAATAATGTATCTAGTATTTTCCTAGTAAACTACACTTATTCAAGATTTCAAAAAAATATTTTTATTTATTTATAAGTATTATTTTTTTTTACAAAATTCCACAAAGCCTTAAATGTATTTGGATACTTACTTTGAATTTTTATTTGTCAAAAATTGAACTAGCATTTTTATAAAATAGTAGATTTATTTTATAGCAAAAATGTTTTTTATTCATTTTTAGAAATTTCCTATATTTTATCAAATTTCACTTAGGCTTTAGTGGTGTTATTATTTATTTGCATTTTATTTAACTTAAATAAGTAAAGTTATATTTTTCTTAGGTAGATATTATTTTGTGATCATTTTGATATATCATATATATATTTTAGGATTTTTTATATTTTTCTAGAGCTAGAACAAGTTTAGTGGTATTTCTGTAATTTCCTTATTTGATTTTATCACATTACATTTTCTTTTTAAAACATGGACACGGTGATTGGGCCAGCCCATCCCAATACCCAGCCCAGCCCACCGGGTTGGGCTAGACTAGGTGGTCCAATCCACTAGGTCGGTTGACCCCGACCCAATCCTTCCTTCTCTCCCAGGGCTCTCTCATCTCTTGCTCGTGATCCTGATATCATTGCCGCCACTGCCCCTTTGCCCCAGCTTGCTCCGGATGCTACCGCAAATAGTTCTAAAATCACTGCTCTCTGCATGTTCTCCCCATCCTACTTGATTTGAGAATCACCTCCTCTACTATTCGATATCTTCTTGGTGGCGCTAGGGTTTCGGTTGTGTGGTTGTAGCAGTGCTCTGTTGCCATACTCGTGGCTTCCCAGAGCTCAGGGGTTCACTCCCCAACACTGGTGGCCTACTGGTTGCGGCGTGGTGCAGGTCAAGTGCATCCCCGCTCCCTATGTCGTCGGGCCATGATGCTCTAGACGCTGATGCCTCGGCATCAACTCGGTATGCTTCCTCTTCAACTACAAAGCAAGAACCCGAGGTATCTTCCTTCCCCCTTCTTTCCCCTCATTTCCTATCTATCCTAAATGAACCCTAATTTAGGGTATGTCTTATTCTTGTTTTAGACTGCAATTTGCAGTACCCCGCCTGATACTAAGGTGGAGCATCCTTTTGCTCAATTTGGATTAATCTTGGACCCTCTAGTGATACTACTGAGTCCTTGTTAGTGGTTTGCCTTGATCCTATATCATGTGATGTTTCTCCTGGTATCTTTGGCTATGGTGTTTGCAAGTGTGGTGCCTCCTTCTAGAGTGAGCACAGTGGTGAACAACACATGAGTCGTATATGCTACTTGATTAAGTGACTAGAGATCTAGAGTTATTCTACCAACGATGCAGGTCTGAGGCTTTACTTTCGTTGCACATGATCATATGTTATTGTTGCCTTTTAGTTTTCCTTGAAACTTATTTGGCTAAAGTCTAAATACTATCAGTAAGACAGTGGTCATATGATTCCTAGATGTTTTTAGCTAGGAAAATGATTTGAATAAACTTCCTGCATATTTATAGAGATGTTATGATCTTTTAGGTTTAATATATGATGTTGATTAATTAGAATAATGGCTTATGCTATTGTGTCCTATTCTCTTGATGCCTCTCCGGAGTGTACACAAGAGCAAGAGCATAACAAGCATGATCTGTTGTTATTCCTTTTGGCTGTGCTGCAAGCTAAACACATCATTTTAAATGATGCTATCAGCAAAGAATGCTTTGGAATGGCCCCTACCTAGGATGCATAAGCTGAGGCTGTAATTCTTGGATAAGAACAGATATTGGTTGTCTTTCAATTACTCTAGGATGAATCTTGCATAGAAATGCTATGCAGATCTGAGAGTACTCCCTCGGCCAAATCATTTTCTTAAATGAAACACTAAGAATAGATGCTATGTTTGGTTTTGGATCTGGTGGTCAACCTGTTCTTGTAGTGTAGTAAATGATTGGTGATGTGGTGCTTGATTTAAAGTGGATCTTGGTCTTGTCCTTGATCAGCTGCAACTGCTTGTCCTTCTGCTGACCTCCACCTACAATCTCTAGCGGCTGGCCACCTCCTCCTAGCTCCAACTGCAAGGCTCCTCTTTGCTATACTCCTAGATCTTGTTCTTCTTCAGGTAACCATATTGGACTGATTTGGCTGGGTTTGATGTGGTGGATGGATTTATGAACCTGGGATGAACTGGTGTTGTTCTTGGCTGCTTCCTTGATGGTTTTGTGAAAATAAAATGGATGGATCTATGATGAACAGTTGATGAACTATGGTGTTGTGTTCTTGTGTGGATGAGGATAGTGGTATGGACGTGCTAGTGTAGTATGGTGGAGAGGAAATGGTGATGTGGTGGTGATGCTTACTTGCTACGACTGGTGCACTTCCCTTCTCGCCTCCTAATGTTCTTCATGCGGTGGTGAGAACACACCATCTACATGTGTTGTGTGAGAAGCTTGTAAGCTGCTTGCTTGCTAGGCCTTCTACTGGTTCAATGTTTCTAGTGGATCATCTCGGCTTAGATATTTTATCAGTCAATTGCCATTTTTGTCCCAAGATGATGATGCACAGTCTGAAGCTAAAAACTGATAAGAACAGATTTTGTTCGGCCCCATTTGATTATACTCAGTGATGAGTTAAACACTGCATTCACTACAAGAAAATTTTCCTTCCGCAACTACTTGGCCCAACGGTCGTCGTAGAAGGCGCGTCTTCCGCGACGAAATTATCGGCTCGGTTGACGACCGATGGAAAACTTTTTTTTCTGGTTTCACGGCCCTCTACTACGATAGATTTTCGTTTCCTTGCATGATGTTAACTCGCCAAAGTCTTTTGAGGCGAGTGGGTCCTAGTCGTCAGTGTCTCTAGCGGGACATACTTTTCGGTCACGCTTCTCTGATTTGAACTCGATAACGTTGCTCCATGTGTCTGCCATTTAGTCAGGATGCTAGGTCCGACATGTCAGCCTCTCATTAGAAGGATCATGTGTATGATGGATTTTTTTCTTTCGCTCGCACTACCCTGTTCCGGAGTTGATAGCGCTGCTCGATGCATCTATTGTTTGATCAACCTCCTGGGACCCACATGTTATCCTCTCATTAGAAGAAACGTGTGTATGATGGAATTTTTTCCTTCGCTGGTGCTACCCTGTTCTGAAGTTGATAGTGCTACTTGACGCATCTACCGTTTAACCAATCTCCTGAGCCCCACATGTCATCCTCTCATTAGAAGAGACATGTGTATGATGGATTTTTCCCCTTCGCTCGTGCTACCCTGTTCCAAACTTGATAGCGTTGTTCGATGCATCTACTGTTTAATCACGCTACTGGGCCCCACATGTCATCCTCTCATTAGAAGAAACGTGTGTATGATGGATTTTTACCCTCTGTCGCGCCTTCATGTTCCGAACTTGATAGCATTTCTCATTGCATCAGTCATTTATTCAGGCAGGTGGGTCCCTTATGTCAGCCTCACATTAGAATAATCGTGGGTATGATGGAATTTTTTCTTCTCTAGTGCTACCCTATTCCGAACTAGATAGCTGTCAACACCCGGATTGTTAATCCCTGATGCCTGTTATGCCATACATCACAATCCCAGGATTACCATTTTTGCGAGACATAACAGATTGGATATCATAGTACATCATCCATTACAAACCATAATAAGGTCTTACAAAATAAAGGATCTCATGATCCAGTCTTAGTACAAACAAGTAGCGGAATAAATAGCATAGCGGTGGGCTCCATCTTCAGTGTCACAAGCAATGCTGATGATGGGAGATGATCCTAGTTGTCTTAGCCATCCTGTTGTCCTTCTTCTAGATACTCCTCCTCATAGTCTGGCCATGGGAATAGCCAAGGACAAAGCCATGAGTACTCTTTAAGTACTCGCAAACTATCACTAACAAGTAAGGTAGTTCTAGTAGGAATGCTAAGTTCTAAGTTTATTTGTAAAGTTAAGTTTGAAACATAAGCTGAGTTCAGAAACAAAGAAAGATAAAATAAAGTTTGAAAATCACCTAAATGGGAACTTAGTTGTCATAGTCACAACTCTGTTGTGGTCAAGTCATGTCACAATTCATTTCATAAGTCATTTTGAAAACATCTGACAACAGAACAATATGGCCACTCCAACTGCCCATAACAGAAGTGGTAAACTTTCACCACAAAAATCGATACATCTATCAGGGATAACCCTGAATCATCATACTTAGTATGCAGATAATCAAACATAACCTTTCCTTTACACACTCTAGTATAAACACCTCTCCTATGAGCTTGGCATCCCAGCCATGGCCATCTGCCATCCTGGGCACTGCATAGGTGGACAACATCAAGAGGTAGCCTCATCTCAAACCTCTCCCACGAGGGAACTAATACTAATGCATATAAACTTCCGACTATGCCTTACCCAATTCGGGTATTGTGGTTGTACAGTAAAATTGGAATGGTATCGCATCAGAACCCAACCATCAGTTTTTATAAAGGGGCTAAGGCTCATGCCTCAACATTTTCATCATCATCATAAACCAACTGTGTTTCTCAACACATGCCAAAACATCTCAATAGAATGACTCATCATTCCAAGGTTTTTATAAGCATTTTCACCAAGTATTCCCATCTAGAGTGATCAAGTTTTTGGTTTAGCTCTAATCACTAAGTTAAGAGTCTTCACTAATGTCGGATGCTAATATCAATCTCATGCCATAGAATGACATCTAGGTCGAACTAGATAGGCCAAGTTTTATACTCTTTATCCTATCTATAAACAAAGTAAAGAACTATGTTAAAGTAAAGCTTGTAAGTAAAACTTGGGATAGGTATAAATTAAAAGGTATAATCAAAGCATGCCTAAGGCATCTTGCTTGTGTTATATTGCATCTAGTGATGGCTTGCAAGTTTTAGCTTGCCAATAATAGCTTGCCTTGGTTGGTGCAGTGCTTGAAATTCTCCTCATCTTCTTCAGGGTAGAACTCCTCCTCCTCGTAGACTTGGTCGGTACTATCGTCTATAAATATATACGGAATACACAATCACCAAACAATACTTAACTAGTCTACTTAGCACACTAAGGCACATATTTGATGATCTAGTATCATCACAAACATCACAAGATTTTAATGAACTAGTTTCATTTATTTTATTTGAGAAAAGTAATTTCTACTCATTGAAATTAAGGAAGATTTAATATTCTCCAATTAAAATATGGGATCATATGGACACATGTCATCACCACATATTCTAATACATGGGAATGTGATTTAAATGTTGGATCCCATTTTATAAAGTTTAGGATTCATATTTAAAAGATTTAAAGTGACTAGAAATGCCTATATAGATTTATTTTGGTAATAGTCCAAAGTCACTGCATGCAAACCTAAATATTATTACATATTCAGATAGGTATTATCAAATGTGATTTTTGAGAGTTGAATCAACTCAAAAGCTATTATTGTTGATTTTTGAAAAATGTTTGAATGTAGAAAAGTCTCTCTCTTGTTATTTTTTTCTATAGGTGATCTATAACTCTAATTGATTTAAATCCAACGGTCTTGCATAGAGATTTAAATTATCTTTCCAACAAAATTAGAATCATTTCATTTGGTTAAGTAAATCTTTCTGAATTGATTTTTAAACAAGGGGGCAGAATCTAGATTAAGTCTAAATAGAAAATCTACATTTGAATTCTAGGGCCAGCGCGGGAAAGAAAATGGGCCGGACCAGTGGCACTCTGCGGCACAGAGGACAGGTGACAGGGGGGTCCCGCATGTCAGCGTCTCTTCTAGCGCGAAGCGGTACGGGGCGATGTGGGCTGTGCGATTAGAACCTAGATCAACGGCTCTGGTTCATCGTCGATGACGGACTGGTCACCGGCGAGACAGAACCCTAGCGGCTCGGTGGGGTCTAGTGGGGGCTTACCAGGGCTCCAGCTAACGTGGCGATGGGGCAGATCGAACAAGGAGACATCAGCGGACTCAGGCGAGGTCGCGGCGACTCCTGGGGTGGTCGCAATCGACTGCCCCCTTCCTCTTCTGCTGCGGTGGCTCCGGTGGAAATTCCGGTGAACGGCTGCTCGAGCGGCTCCGGCGATGCTGTGAGGTGGTTCTGAGAGAGAGGGGAGTGAGGTAGTGTGGAGAATTGGTGTTGGGGAGGGCTCCTTATATAGGGTCAATGAAGCGGCAGAGCGTCATGGGCGCGGCTCGTCGGAGACGATGGTACAGGGCGCTAGAGGCATGGGCGGTGTAGGCGGACGGTGGCTTGCCTCCTGGCAGTTAGCTACGGCATAATGGCGCAGCTAGGGGCGATGGATTGCGGTTGGGAAGAGGCGGTGCTCGACACGGCCTGCGGTGGCTGCTGGTCGCGCGACGGGAAAAGGGCGTGTCTAGGGTGTGCTGGGGTTATGGCGCAGCAGCGCGTGCAAGATGGGGGCAAGGCGCGGCTTGTGCTGGCCTGTCGGGGACGGTGCTCTGGCGTGCTCTGTGCATGGCACAGAGGCGGTGCGCGCGAGCTGTCTACGGTGGTCCAGGGGCTGGTTGCGTCCGTGGGGTGGACAGGGGATCGCGGTAGGGTCCGGCTGAGCTAGGGGATTGCTGGATTGGCGCGGCGCTGTCTCTAGCGCGTTTCCCACGCTCGGCCGGCGGCGACCAAGAACGGGCGACCCGGTACTGGCGCTTCGGGGTTGGAGAGGGGTTGTCTGGGGGTTAGTTAGGCTAAGACGGGACATAGGAGAGATGTGAGGTTTAAATGGGAGACAAGAAATCAATTGGCAACAGTATTAGTTAGGCCAATATTTCTCTGCCTGCCAACTGTTTGACAAAATGGCCGCATGAAACTTTTATTTGAATTTTGAAAAGATTTTTGGTGGATGTGTTAGTCATATGCTTAAGCATCTGTGGTTGCTTGGGATTGTCATGGTGAACTCATTTGAGTGGTTTTTCCAAAAGTGGGATCTATGCATATGAAATGGATTCCATTTTCAAATGCCATTTAAAATTAGGGTTTAAATGTTTTTGTAAAATTTCAAAGTGGGCCTTGGTAGATCATTACTTGTACTAGCAAGGGGTGCAAAGAGTTAGAACTGTTTCTGTTTGAATTTGACTTCTAGGAACACCTAAAGTGCCCTAGTGGATTAAAATGGCAAAAGTGACCATTTGCATTTATTAATCTTATTTGATTTCTTTTTCTTTGGAATTTGCTTGGGAATGATCTAGATGATGTGGAATTCATCTTTGAATCATTTTACAACCATTAGAGCAAACAAACATGGCAATTCAAAACAATTCTATATTAATGCAACACACATATGCATTCCTAATTGTTTTAATAAAAAAAGTTTTTGTTAACCCTAAATTGGGTGATTTGGATCTTCATAACCTTGATTAAAGTTTTGGGATGTTACAAACCTTCCCCTCTTAAACAAAATCTCGTCCCGAGATTTAACAAAGAAAACTAGGAACTAAAGAGATCTAGAAACTCAGTCCTAATGTAACCTTTTCGCTCCCAAGTGGTTTCTTCTTCGGTATGGTTGCTCCATTGGATCTTGAGAAACTTGATACTCCGGGTCCTGGTGGTTCTGTAAGCTTCTTCCAAGATACGGATGGGCACTTTACGATACGTCAGATCCTTGTTGATATCCATGGCTCGGTGATCGATGTTCTTGAAAACTTCGGTCTTCTCCGGCACTTCTAGACATTTGCGAAGTAACGAGATATGGAACACATAATGGATGGCACACATCTCTTTAGGCAGTTCCAGTTGATACGATACTTCTCCTCGATGATTTAGAATCTTGAAGGGTCCGATATATCTAGGGGCTAACTTTCCTTTTAGACTAAAACGTTGTGTTCCCTTCAATGGCGAAACTTTGAGATACAAAAAATCTTCGACATTGAAAGTCAGGTCTCTCCGTCTCGTGTCAGCATAACTCTTTTGTCTTGATTGGGAGGTCTTGAGGTGCTCACAGACTTTGTGAACCTTCTCTTCGGCTTCTCGTAGGATGTCGGCTCCAAAAATCTGACTCTCTCCTACTTGCGACCAATTCAAAAGGGTACGACACTTTCTTCCATATAGGAACTCAAATGGGGCCATCTGCAAACTGGCTTGATAATTGTTGTTGTATGAGAATTCTGTGAAAGGCAAACAATCTTCCCATTTTGATCCATACTCTAACACACAAGCTCTCAACATATCTTCTAGGATTTGGTTGACTCTTTCAGTCTGCCCGTCGGTTTGCGGGTGATAAGCTATGCTGAAATTCAACTTGGTTCCAAATCCTTCTTGGACTTTCTACCAAAATCTCGAGGTAAATTGGGTTCCTCGATCCGATACTATGGTCTTGGGGGTTCCATGCAAACTAACAATTCTAGCAATGTACAACTCTGCTAGCTTTGAACTCTGGTAGGTGGTCTTGATAGGTATAAAATGGGCTACCTTGGACAGTCTATCAATGATGAACCAGATTGAGTCATTTCCCCAACTAGAAGTAGGCAAACCAGTGATAAAGTCCATTTCGACGGAATCCCATTTCCATTCCAGAATTTGCAATTGTTGTAACAGTCCTGTGGGTCTCTGATGTTCCACTTTGACTCTTTGACAGATATCACACTTGGCGATGTAGCTTCCGATTTCTCTCTTCATCTTGTGCCACCAAAATTGCTCCTTCAAATCTTGATACATCTTTGTTCCTCCCGGGTGGATAGAATAAAGAGTATCATGAGCTTCTAGCATGATAACTTGCTTCAGTTCTGAATCTGCTGGCACACAGATACGGCCTTTGTACCACAGAACTCCTTCTTCGTCTTCGGTGAATCCTGGTACCTTTCCTGTACCAATACGACACTTGATTTAGTCGACACTTTCATTTCCCTTCTGGGCTTCCTTATCTGACTAATCAAAGTGGGTTGAAGTTCAATGCTAGCTAAAAATCCTTTGCTAACTACTCAGTTCTAAACTGCTCCAACTCCTCATGCAAACTTGGTTGCTTCTCCTTGATCATGGTGTTTAACCTACATGGCAATCTGCTAAGAGCATCCGCTACCACATCGGCTTTGCTGGGGTGATAGTGAATGTCAAGGTCATAATCCTTGATTAACTCTCTCCATCTCCTTTGCCTCATATTCAGCTCCTTCTGAGTGAAAATATACTTCAAGATCTTGTGATCTGAGTAAATCTCACAGCGGTTACCCATAAGGTAATGACGCCATGTCTTCAAGGCTAAAACTACAACTGCTAATTCAAGATCATGGGTGGGGTAGTTCTGCTCATGCTGCTTCAGTTGTCGAGACAGATATGCGATGACTTTGCCTTCTTGCATCAATACACATATGAGACCAATCTTGGATGCATCACAATACACATCAAACGGCTTCTTGATATCGGGCATAATCAATATTGGGGCTGAAAACAATCTCTTCTTGAGCTCTTGGAAACTTGCTTCGCATTTGTCGGTCCATTCAAACTTCTTGTCCTCCTTCAACAATTGGGTCATGGGTCTTATGATGCTCAAAAATCCTTCTACGAACTTGCAGCAATATCCCGCTAATCCGAGAAATGCACGGACTTGGGTTTGAGTGGTTGGGGCTTCCCATTCTTCAACATCTTTTATCTTGGCGGGATCAACAACGACTCCTCCTGCCGACACAATATGTCCAAGGAATCCTACTTCTTTCAGCCAAAATTCACATTTGCTGAACATGGCATACAACTGATGCTCTCTAAGGGTTTCAAGGATGATTCTCAGATGTTGCTCATGGTCTTCTTCTGACTTGGAGTAGATAAGAATATCGTCGATAAACACAACGACAAACTTATCCAGAAAATACATAAAGATCTTATTCATGAGATTCATGAAATAAGCGGGGGCATTGGTTAATCCAAAAGACATGACCATATACTCAGACAATCCATATTTGGTGGTAAAGGCAGTCTTTGGAATATCCGTTGCACGAATCTTAAGTTGGTGATAACCAGTCCTAAGATCAATCTTAGATAACACTCTGGCACCAGTCAACTGATCAAACAGATCCTCTATCTTGGGAAAAGGGTACTTGTTCTTGATGGTGACATCATTCAGCTTCCTGTAATCTATGCACAAACGGTTGCCTCCATCCTTCTTGTCGATGAATAACACAGGCGATCTCCATGGCGATGCGCTTGGTTGAATCAAACCTTTCGCCAACATAGCATCCAATTGCTTCTTCAGCTACACTAACTCTGATGGGTTCATGCTATAGGGTCTCTGAGCTATGGGTCTAGTTCCAGGGATTAGTTCGATAATGAACTCAATATCCTGATCCGGGGGCATACCGGGCAATTCATCTGGGAATACATTGGGGTATTCACATACTACTCTGACTTATTCTATAGTGGGTAGGGCTAGACTCTTGTTGCATTTGAATTGATGGGGCAAGGTTTCAGATATATGTTCTACTCATACTCCAGAGCTATTGGTCATGGTGATGGCTTTCTTGGCATAGTCGATCAATCCTTTATGCTTCGACATCCAATCCATTCCTAGTATTACTTCCAAACCTTTGGTTTCAAGTACTATTAGATTGGCATAAAAATCTATCCCATGTATTCTGATAGGCACAGCCTTGCAAATTTTTCTAGCTTTGGTGGTTGAACCAGGTTTTGAACTATCATGACATGCTTCAAGTTGGATGGGTGAATCTTACTAGTGCATGCAAATTCTTCGGTAACAAATGAGTGTGATGCTCCAGAATCAAACAACACTCTTGCTAAAACTGAGTTAACAGAAAACGTATCCAGCATGACATCTGGCGCTGCTTGGGCTTCTTCGACATTCATGTGGAAGAGACGGCCGTTGCGGTTGTGAGGATTCCCTGGGGTGAATCTTCTTCCGGGCTGAACACGACGCTGCTGCTAAGCTGGGGCATTCACATTGGCAGTGGCGGCAATCTTCTTGGGACACTCATTAGAGTAGTGACCCTTCACTCCACACTCAAAACAAGTAATCTAAGACTTGTCTTTTGCTGCCACAGGCACGTCATTACTTCCAGTCCTCGGGGCAGTGTTGTTGTTGTTGTTGTTGGACTTGGGCAGTGCACGGCTGAAGTTGTTGGAGTTGCCGGGGTGATTGTTGTTGTTGTTATTTCCTCCGGTCTTCACATTTCCTCCGCTACGGTTGGGGTAGCTTGGACCAGACATTGAGGGTCTATTGTTCCGTGGGGCATATCTAGCAGACGGGTTGGGGCGATACTTCTGGGCACTATGGGACCCAGCTTGGTGCATCATCTGACGTTTCCGGTTGTCATTCGCCTGGTTGATCTTCCCTTCCATCTGAATGGCAGAGTCGACTAGCTCTTCGAGGTCCTCAAAACGGATGTTGACTAGCACCGTCTGCATCTCATCATGCAGTCCGTTCAGGAATCTCTCCTTCTTCTTGGCCTCCGTGTTGATCTCATCAGGTGCATACCTGGCGAGGGACAAGAATCTATCGCGGTACTCCACTACAGTCATCCTGCCTTGCTTTAGTTCTCTGAATTCATCTCTCATTCTGGTGACTAAACCTTGCGGCACATGGGTGCGAATGAACTTGACTTTGAAGGCTTCCCACATCATCACTTGACCATGGTTCATTATGCGGGTGCTTTTCCACCATGCTCTTGCATCTCCTGCCAGATAGTGGTGGCAAATAAAACTTTCTCGTTGGCATCCACTCCTGCGACTTCTAAGTTATTCTCCATGGTCTGTAACCAATCATCAGCATCCAGCGGGTCTTCAGACTTGCTAAAGATTGGGGGATTTGTATTCTAGAAGTTTTTGAGCTTAGATCCATGATGATCCTGATTTCCATGGCCTTGATTGTTATGGGCCATCTGGGCGATCTGCTGCAGGGTGGCTAGATTGGCTTGACGCTCTGCTCTACTAGCTCCGCGGTCTACAATTAGCGTCTACAGAATCTGCAGCATCGGATCCTGCGCTGAGCTGCTCCCTCCTTGGTTTCCACGAGTCATCTGAAGATTGAGATAGATAATGGGGTAAGAGGGAAAGTTCTAAGGTTCAGGGTTTTGGTTTCAAAGCTAAAACTTTGAGTTTGACTCAGGTTTTGCAACTAACTTCTTTTCATTCATTCAAGCAAAGCACACGATACAAACACACACACCACAACAAAAGGAAAATACAGATGGTTTTAAGAACCATTCTGTGAGCTAAGATACAGTGGGACCGATACTTCTCACTCCTACGATAGTGCTCTAGTGCATCTACTCATCATCGATGAAGTCGGAGTCATCATCGTCTGTGTAGAAGTCCATGGCATCATCCTCCAGGTAGTCATCATCATTGCTGAGGTACGAGTGAATATCCCCTGGATGTCTTCACCTTCTTCCTCTTCTTCTTTTGCTGCAAGCTGAGCTTCTTACTCCTTGATGGTCTTCTCGAGGTCGGCCACCTTCTTGCAAAGACGGTCGATGGTGTGATCCTTCTTTGCGCGTTGATGACGCACTGATTGACGATCCTTGACGAGCAGTGAAAAAGTCTAGGCCTTCTGGGCGGCAATGGCACGGTTGTAGTTGGCGAACTCTCGAGCATTGTCCAATTCCTTCTGTCTGTCATACAGTAGGAAGTCGAGGTTCTCCACTTGATTCTTCAACTCTGGGTGACTTGACATTTCTAGAGGCATTCCCATCGAATCACACCTTGCATAGTGAGCAAAGCAAGTTCCCTGGATCAAGTTGACATTCTATGCGCAAAGACGAGCGAGAGCTTCATGCATAACCCTGGCTAATCCATCTAGCCAGTTGTTCTCTCTCACGGTGAATTGAATCTTCTCGGAAAGTGGTGCTTCCATCTTGCCTTGAAGATTATCGACTACTAGCCATTCTAAATCTCCTCCTGGGTGGTCATTGAGTTGAGCTCCAAAGAATTCCGGATGCGGATGCTCAAGGTACTCAGATAGTGCATCAAGATCCCTCTCGAAGATCAGTTGGCCTCCGTTGCCCAACTGGTAGAACTTGCAGTACTGAACTTCCATCTATAAGAATTTAGGATGAGAAAGTTAGTGAGGTGATCAAGTGTTTCAAATTTTATGTAGCAACATAAGAGTTTTTGAGGAACATGAATCTTTTTGAAAGAATCTCAAGGGTAAGAGGGGAAATAGATTTTCATAAATACTCACTTGGGTTTTGACACTAAGTTTTTGTTCGGACGTCCATTCTAACTAGGGTCTCCTATGGTCAGGATGGCTCTGATACCAACTTGTCAACACCCAGATTTTCAATCCTAGATGCCTGTTATGCCATACATCGCAATCCCAGGATTACCATTTTTGCGAGACATAACAGATTGGATATCATAGTACATCATCCATTACAAACCATAATAAGGTCTTACACAAATAAAGGATCTCATGATCCAGTCTTTGTACAAACAAGTAGTGGAATAAATAGCGTAGCGGTGGGCTCCATCTTCAGTGTCACAGGAAATGCTGACGATGGGAGATGATCCTAGTTGTCATAGCCATCCTGCTGTCCTTCTTCCGGATAGTCCTCCTCATAGTCTGGCCATGGTAATAGCCAGGGACAATTACTCTTTAAGTACTCGCAAACTATCACTAACAAGTAAGATAGTTCTAGTAGGAATGCTAAGTTCTAAGTTTATTTGTAAAGTTAAGTTTGAAACCTCAGATGAGTCAGAAACAAAGAAAGATAAAATAAAGTTTGAAAATCACCTAAGTGGGAACTTAGTTGTCATAGTCACAACTCTATTGTGGTCAAGTCATGTCACAATTCATTTCATAAGTCATTTTGAAAACATTTGACAACGGAACAATATGGCCACTCCAACTGTCCATAACCACGGACGCGGCTATTCGAATAGTTTGACACTCTGCAGAGGTGGTACACTTTCACCACAAAATTCGATACATCTGTCAGGGATAACCCTGAATCATCATACTTAGTATGCAGATAATCAAACATAACCTTTCCTTTACACACTCTAGTATAAGCACCTCTCCAATGAGCTTGGCCTCCTAGCCATGGCCATCTGCCATCCTGGGAACTGCATAGGTGGACAACATCGAGAGGTAGCCTCAGCTCAAACCTCTCCCACGAGGGAACTAATACTAATGCATATAAACTTCCGGCTAAGCCTTACCCAATTCAGGTATTGTGGTTGTATAGTAAAATTGGAATGGTATCGCATCTGAACCC
The DNA here is from genome assembly GCA_916181665.1 of Avena sativa. Lineage (NCBI taxonomy): Eukaryota > Viridiplantae > Streptophyta > Magnoliopsida > Poales > Poaceae > Avena > Avena sativa. Next base: position 261,836,531 of record OV702291.1, read on the forward strand.
AACCATCAGTTTTTATAAAGGGTCTAAGGCTCATGCCTCAACATTTTCATCATCATCATAAACCAATTGTGTTTCTCAACACATGTCAAAACATCTCAATAGAATGACTCATCATTCCAAGGTTTTTATAAGCATTTTCACCAAGTATTCCCATCTACAGTGATCAAGTTTTTGGTTTAGCTCTAATCACTAAGTTAAGAGTGTTCACTAATGTCGGATGCTAATATCAATCTCATGCCATAGAATGACATCTAGGAATAACTAGATAGGCCAAGTTTTATACTCTTTATGCTATTTATAAACAAAGTAAATAACTATGGTAAAGTAAAAGAAAGTAAATCTTGTAACTAAAACTTGGGATAGGTATAAATTAAAAGGTATAATCAAAGCATGCCTAAGGCATCTTGCTTGGGTTATATTGCAGCTAGTGATGGCTTGCAAGTTTTAGCTTGCCAATAATAGCTTGCCTTGGTTAGTGCAGTGGTTGAAATTCTCCTCGTCTTCTTCGGGGTAGAACTCCTCCTCCTCATAGACTTGGTCGATACTATCGTCTATAAATATATACGGAATACACAATTACCAAACAATACTTAACTAGTCTACTTAGCACACTAAGTCACATATTTGATGATCTAGTATCATCACAAACATCACAAGATTTTAATGAACTAGTTTCATTTATTTTATTTGAGAAAAGTAATTTCTACTCATTGAAATTAAGTAAGATTTAATATTCTCCAATTAAAATATGGGATCATATGGACACATGTCATCACCACATATTCTAATACATGGGAATGTGATTTAAATGTTGGATCACACTTTATAAAGTTTAGGATTCATATTTAAAAGATTTAAAGTGACTAGAAATGCCTATATAGCATTATTTTGGTACTAGTTCAAGGTCACTGCATGCAAACCTAAATACTATTACATATTCAGATAGGTATTATCAAATGTGATTTTTGAGAGTTGGAATCAACTCAAAAGCTATTATGGTTGATTTTTGAAAAATGTTTGAATGTAGAAAAGTCTTTGTCTTGTTATTTTTTCTTTAGGTGATCTATAACTCTAATTGATTTAAATCCAACGGGCTTGGATAGAGATTTAAATTATCTTTCCAACAAAATTGGAATCATGTCATTTGGTTAGGTAAATCTTTCTGAATTGATTTTTAAACAAAGGGACAGAATCTAGATTAAGTCTAAATAGAAAAATCTACATTTGAATTCTAGGGCCAGCGTGGGAAAGAAAATGGGCCGGCCCAGTGGCACTCCGCGGCACAGAGGACAGCTAATAGGGGGTCCTGCATGTCAGTGGCTCTTCTAGCGCGAAGCGGTACGGGGCGATGTGGGCCGTGCGATTAGGACCTAGATCAACGGCTCTGGTTCATCGTCGATGACGGACTGGTCACCGGCGAGACGGAACCCTAGCGGCTCGGCGGGGGTCTAGTGGGGGCTTACCAGGGCTCCCGCTAACATGGCGATGGGGGCGATCGAACAAGGAGACGACAGCAGACTCAGGCGAGGTCGCGATGGCTCCTGGGGTGGTCACAATCGACTGCCCCTTCCTCTTTTGCTGCGGCGGCAGCTCTGGTGGAAATTCCAGCGAACGGATGCTCGAGCGGCTCAGGTGATGCTGTGAGGTGGTTCTGAGAGAGAGGGGAGTGAGGTAGTGTGGCGAATTGGTACTGGGAGGGCTCCTTATATAGGGTCGACGAAGCGGCAGAGCGGCATGGGCATGGCTCGTCGGAGACGACGGTACATGGCTCTAGAAGCATGGCCGGTGTAGGCGGACGGTGTCTTGCCTCCTAGCGGTCAGCTATGGTGCAATGGCGCAGCTAGGGGCGGTGGCTTGCGGTTGGGAAAGGTCGACGCTCTGTGTGGCAGAGGCGATGCTCGACACGGCGTGCGGTGGCTGTTGGTTGCGTGGCGGGAAACGGGCGTGTCTGGGGTGTGCTGGGGTTATGGCGGAGCGGCACGTGCAAGCTGGGGGCAAGGCACGGCTTGTGCTGGCCTGTCGGGGACGACGCTCTAGCGTGCTCTGTGCATGGCGCAGAGGCAGTGGGCGCGAGCTGTCTACGGTGGTCCAGGGGCTGGCTGCGTCTGTGGGGTGGACAGGGGATCGCGGTAGGTGCGGCTGAGCTAGGGGACGTGCTAGATTGGCATGACAATGTCTCTGGCGCGTTGCCCACGCTCGGCTGGCAGCGACCAAGAATGGGCGGCACGGTACTGGCGTTGTGGGGTTGGAGAGGGGTTGTCTGGGGGTTAGTTAGGCTAAGAGGGGACATAGGAGAGATGTGAGGTTTAAATGGGAGACAAAAAATCAATTGGCAACAGTATTCGTTAGGCCAATATTTCTCTGCCTGCCAACTATTTGACAAAATGGCCGCAGGAAACTTTTATTTGAATTTTGAAAAGATTTTTGGTGGATGTGTTAGTCATATGCTTAAGCATTTGTGGTTGCTTGGGATTGTCATGGTGAACTCATTTGAGTGGTTTTTCCAAAGTGGGATCTATGCATATGAAATGGATTCCATTTTCAAATGCCATTTAAAATTAGGGTTTAAAGGTTTTTGTAAGATTTCAATGTGGGCCTTGGTAGATCATTACTTGTACTAGCAAGGGGTGCAAAGAGTTAGAATTGTTTCTGTTTGAATTTGACTTCTAGGAACACCTAAAGTGCCCTAGTGGATTAAAATGGCAAAAGTGACCATTTGCATTTATTAATCTTATTTGATTTCTTTTTCTTTGGAATTTGCTTGGGAATGATCTAGATGATGTGGAATTCATCTTTGAATCATTTTACAACCATTAGAGAAAACAAACATGGCAATTCAAAACAATTCTATATTAATGCAACAAACATATGCATTCCTAATTGTTTTAATAAAAAAAGTTTTTGTTAACCCTAAATTGGGTGATTTGGATCTTCATAACCTTGATTAAAGTTTTGGGGTGTTACAATAGCGTTGCTCGACGAATCTGCCGTTTGCTCATGCTGCTGGGTCCCCCATTTCAGCCTCTCATTACAAGAAACGTGTGATGATAAACTTTTTCTCGCTCTTGCCTTCCTGTTTCGAACTGGCAACATTGCTCAATGCAACATTTGTATAAGGTCTCGCTGCTGGGTCCTGATATGTTGCTAACGTATCTATAATTTTTGATGTTCCATCCTTGGTTTATATCTACTTTCTTATGTTTTGTCCACACTTTGGAGTACTTTTATACACTTTCTTGGACTAACCTATTAACAAGATGCCACAGTGTCAGCTGCCTGTTTTCTGCTGGTTTTGGTTCCAGGAAAGTCAACAAATGAATATTCTCGGAATTGGACGGGACAAAAGCCGAAGTCAATATTTCACCGAGGGGGACACAGAGCCAGAATACGAGACGCGGAGGGGCCAGGGGCTGCCCACACCACCTGGCCGCGCGGCCAGGCCTGGCCCGCGCCAATGGGTGGTGTGGCCGCCTAGGGCACCCCCTCGGCCTCCCCTATTGCCTATAAGATGCCTCTGATACAGAAACCCTAAGTACCTAATCAAAATTCCACGAAAGAGTCTATAGCTGCCGTCATCTCCATCCCTAGATCGGGAGGGATCTGAAGCTCTTCCTGGCACCCTGCCGGAGGGGAGAATTCATCCTGGAGGCCTTCTTCATCACCATGCAAGCCTCCGGTGTGATGCGTGAGTAGTTCATCCCTGGACTACGGGTCGATGTAGTAGCTCGATGGTTGGTTCTTATCCTTTGTGCTACCATGTCTAGATATTATGAGCTCCGTTCATGATCCAGATCATCTATTTGTAATTCTGCATGTTGTGTTTGTGGGGATCCGATGGATATTGAGATGCTATTTCAGATTGATTATTGATTCTATCATGTATTTATTATTTGTGATCTTGCATGCTCTACGTTGTTAGTAGATATCTTGGCCGAGTAGATGCTAGCAACTCTAAGAGGGAGTATTTATGCTCGATAGTGGGTTCATGCCTCTAGTAATCTGGGGAAGTGATAGAAATCTCTAAGGTACTAGATGTGCTATTACTACTAGGGAGAAAACATCAATCCTTTGTTCATAGAACAATCATATTGTTTAATTTACACGCAATGCGTAATGCAATTATCTGTTGCTTGCAACTTAATACTGGAGGGGGTTCAGATGATAACCTGAAGGTGGATTATTAGTCATAGATGCCGTTGGATTACGGTCTATATATAATGTTGTAATGCCCTATCAAATCTCATAGGAGTCAAGATGATTAGTATATGCATGTATGCTTTATCGATGTTTGTCAATTGCCCCGCTGTAATTTGTTCACCCAACATGTCATCTATCTTAAGGAGAATCACAACTAGTGAACTATGGACCCCGGTCCTTTCTTTTACCATCAATCTAGAACTGTTTACTGTTTTCTGTTTACTTTCTGCAAGCTATTACTTTATTCCACACAATACGTTTAATCCTCTGTTTTCAGCAAAACCGGTGAGATCGACAACCTCACTATTAGTTGGGGGCAAAGTTCTGTGGTCGTGTTGTGTCGGATTCCAAGGTGGAAACAACACCTTGGAGGTGTTTCCTTGCTCCTACTGGTTCGATAGCCTTGGTTTCATAACTGAGGGAAACTTACTGTTATGCTCATCATACCTTCCTCTTGGGGTTCCCCAACGAGCACGACATCAACCATGAGCCAGCAAGTACTTTTCTGGCACCGTTGCCGGGGAGTCAAGGACATCTTCACAAGGGGAGTCCCTCATAACCAATCTCTTTACTTTGTTTTATTTATTTTGCTTAGTTTATTTCTGCTTTGTTTGCTTGTTTCTTTATCAAAAACACAAAAAATTATTTGTACTAAGTTTGCTTTCTTTATTAAAAACAAAAAAAAATTAAGTCTTTCTATAGTTGTTACCTCTTTCTTAGCTCACCATGTTGATCCCTAATTTCACCCTAAAAGACCTTTCAATAGGTAGTGGCTCTATAATTGGAAAAGATAATATTAAAGAATTCTTTAATCATGTTAGTAAGCATGAGGATATTGAGGATAGATGCCTTGCAGAACTTGCTCCAAATTATGAAATAGCTACAATTTCTTTAGTTCACATGTTGGAAGCTAGGCTTGTTAACCTTAACCCCTTAATGCAAGTAGTTCTTAAACTTAAGGAAATTGAGGACCCTGAAAAGAGAGATTTTATTCTGGAAACCTTGCTTAAAGAATTCTATGATGTTGCTAAGGAAGCTAGAAAATTCTTTGATCGTTTTAATATGCTAGGCTCATGTGTAGATGTTATTGGTACACGAGAAAAGATGAACAAAACCGAACCTAATGGGGAGGAAATTAAGATACCAATACCTTTCAAACTTGTAGCAATGCATGAAGCCATAGAAAAGAATCTTGATTGGATTGTTCCTGAAAACCATTTGATGAAAGTAGTGAACCCCAGAGCATTAAGAGAGGATCCTCTAGAAGTTATTTGGATGAGATACCTTGCCTTGTTGAAGATATTTCTGGTATCAATCTTAATGCTTCTTCATTTGAGAATACTTGATCCTTTTGCTTGCTTCTTATGCCTAACTTAAAGGCGTTAAAGAAAAGTACTTATTGAGAGACAACCCAAAAGTTTTAGATGAGACTTGGAAGTTATTACCTCTGTAATAACCACTCCTTATCCTTTTTATTTGCTTTTTGTGCCAAGAGTAACCTCTAATGAGAGAGAAGTAATGCTTGGGAAAGTTGCTGTCCCGAAACAGATTTTTGTGCTTCACTTTAAAATTCGTGTAAAATCTCTGTATGTCGTTTTGAGGCGTGAATTTTTGTGCTTCTGACCCAGGTTATTATCTAACTTTCGTTAGTTCAACACTTTTCAATTTGAGCAACAGAAGGTCTTTTAAAAAATTGATTTTTACCTACTGGTCTGTTTTGATAGATTTCTGTCATTATTTGCATTTGCTTCTTGTTAATTCCTTTTTGGGTTCTCTTTGGGGAATTGAGCTTTTCAAGGGAAGTGCTACAGTAACTTGTGTTTTAATGGAAGTTTTACTGATGTTGAAACTGAACCCAAAGACATATTATCTTGAGTGCACTAATGTTGCTAATAAAGATTGTGTGAAGTTTTGTATGAAGGAAAATTTTCAGGTGTATGGAGAGAATGATGTAATGATATGAAGAATGGACTAAAGATCAAGCTTGGGGATGCCACCCGTGTCACCCCAAGAAATATCGAAGAATTACAAGTGTCAAAGCTTGGGGATTTCCAAGGCATCCCCTTCTTCATCAATAAAAATCTCAGGTTCTTCCAAACACTTCATTTTTATTGTTTCATGCACAATTGTGTTGTTCTTGGAGAGTCTTTGTTTTCATTTTCATTTTCGTTTGCTTGGTTTGCTTAGTTTGATTGAATAAATAGGTTGGACCCCTTCTTTCATACATTAGTTTTCAAATAGTTTTCTTTGGTTTGGAAAAGAGTAGGAAAAGTTCATGCTTAAGTGGTAAAAGGAGCTTGTTTTTGAATGTGGCCTATGCTTTGTCATGTCATGCTTGATATTGTTTTGGCTTTATGCTTAGTGATTTATTGCTGTAGCATGACATGTTATAAACAATTGAGATTGCTTAATGTGCCTTGAAAGAATCATGTGTTGTTTTAGCATATTAAAGCATAGTATTGTGGTATTCTCCTTTGATGCTTTATTTGGGTTGACTTGGCGCATGCTCACACCATGTTTTGGCTATCCCAAGTCACCATATCCTTTATGATCCTTTAGTTTTATACTTGTAATATCACTTTATGCTTTAATTAATGATGTTTTGTCACTTTACATGATTATGGCCATTATTGCTCTCTTAGTTAGTCGCTCCTAGTCTTTTGCTAGCCTCAATAACCAAGTATGAGTTCCACTCATGCATCCAACTCCAAATAAAACCAAGTTGTTCCAAAGAGTCCACCATACCTACCTATTAGCATATGTTATTCCAAGTATATTCATGTTTTTATCTACCTTCCGAATTAAACTTGTTATGTGAAAACTAGTGATTAAAGCTCTCACGAACTTGATGGCACACTTTACTTTCTTGCACTTAATAATCTTGAACCATTGTGTCCATCTTTGTTGTGTATATGCTTGCGCTTTATAAGTTGAAGTTAGCAGAACCATGTATCACGGGGAACGCTTTCAACATTGCACTTATTATTCCATTTATATCATGATTCTTTTGCTTATGGATCCCGTCGGTGTGAAATAAAAGGGGAACTTGTAAGATCATGGAGTTTGTATGTGTGTTAGAGAAACGCCTGGGCCGCTAGCCTAAGCCATGCCTAATCATGGTGGAAACTTGCAGCATAACTATAATGAGCACTTTATGAAGCATACTCAATAAAAACCTATGCAAATAGCTAATAAAAAGATTGCTAAGATGCTCGTTGTCTGCTTGCCTTGTCATTTTAATTATGTGATAGCTCCTGTATCATGTGCAAGGGGTACCCTGTTGGCGTTTCTCTATGATACATATGTACTTACAATGACAAGAGCTTACTTGTGATCGAAGTTGAGTAGCATGAGGTTCGGTACTGGTAAATAAGGGGCATGAGATTTCAACTTATAACTTGTCAAGCATATCCTCTTAGTTGTGTCACTTTAACCTTAATCACCTAAAGATGCCTATGATAGGGCAATGAGAGCTGAAAGCTAATAAGTACCATAATTTTTGGAAGCTCTTTATGAAACTTGAATCCCTGCTTCCTTCTGTGAAGGCCTTTCTTTTACTTTTATGTTGAGTCTCCACCCTCTATCTTTATGCACCTATTGAGAGAGAATAGTGGCCATTCTTAGTTTAATGTGCATTGTCCCAAGACTTGTTGATTGATGCATAAATTTGATATTGCTTGTGCTTAAACTATTTGTATCTAGTCACCTTTATGAACTTTGAAGGTGTCCTATGCAATTATGATTTGCTACTCTATGAGGGTCAAGCTGAATGCCACTATGTTATGTTTTCTTTATGTGGAACAAACAAATGTCTTGCAAAGCATTGTTATTCATGAATATTTTGTTTGTGCCTAGTCATGTTACAACATAGTTGCTATGTCTTATTGGTAGAACTTTATCTTTCATGCTATGTTGAAGTACTATGATCCCAGCTATCCATGTTTTACAAATACTTTGATCAAGTTTATGATGGTGCATATCACCTCAAAAATTATTCTTTATTTTTATCACTTACCTACTCGAGGATGAGCAGGAGTTAAGCTTGGGGATGTTGATACGTTGCTAACGTATCTATAATTTTTGATGTTCCATGCTTGGTTTATATCTACTTTCTTATGTTCTGTCCGCACTTTGGAGTACTTTTTATACACTTTTTTGGACTAACCTATTAACTAGATGCCATAGTGCCAGCTGCCTTTTTTCTGCTGTTTTTTGGTTCCAGGAAAGTCAGAAAATGAATATTCTCGGAATTGGACGGGACAAAAGCCGAAGTCAATATTTCAGCGAGGGGGACACGGAGCCAGAATACGAGACGGAGAGGGGCCAGGTGCCGCCCACACCACCTGGTCGCGCGGCTAGGCCTGGCCCGTGCTAGGGGGTGGTGTGGCCGCCTAGGGCATCCCCTCGGCCTCCTCTTTTGCCTACAAGATGCCTCCGATACATAAACCCTAAGTACCCGATCAAAATTCCATGAAAGAGTCTGTAGCTGCCGTCATCTCCATCCCTAGATCGGGAGGGATCTGAAGCTCTTCCCGGCACCCTGCCGGAGGGGAGAATTCACCCTGGAGGCCTTCTTCATCACCATGCAAGCCTCCGGTGTGATGTGTGAGTAGTTCATCCCTGGACTACGGGTCCATGTAGTAGCTAGATGGTTGGTTCTTCTCCTTTGTGCTACCATGTCTAGATCTTGTGAGCTCCATTCATGATCAAGATCATCTATTTGTAATTCTGCATGTTGTGTTTGTGGGGATCTGATGGATATTGAGATGCTATTTCAGATTGATTATTGATTCTATCATGTCTTTGTTATTTGTGATCTTGCATGCTCTCTGTTGTTAGTAGATATCTTGGCGAGTAGATGCTAGGAACTCCAAGAGGGAGTATTTATGCTCGATAGTGGGTTCATGCCTCTAGTAATCTTGGGAAGTGATAGAAATCTCTAAGGTACTAGATGTGTTGTTGCTACTAGGGAGAAAACAGCAATCCTTTGTTCATAGAACAATCGTATTGTTTACTTTACACGTAATGCGTAATGCAATTATCTGTTGCTTGCAACCTAATACTGGAGGGGGTTCGGATGATAACCTAAAGGTGGATTATCAGTCATAGATGCAGTTGGATTACGGTCTATGTATAATGTTGTAATGCCCAATAAAGTATCATAGGAGTCAAGATGATTAGTATATGCATGTAAGCTTTCTCGATGTTTGTCAATTGCCCCACTGTAATTTGTTCACCCAACATGTCATCTATCTTAAGGAGAATCACCATTAGTGAACTATGGACCCCGGTCCTTTCTTTTACCATCAATCTACAACTGTTTACTATTTTCTGTTTACTTTCTTCAAGCTATCATTTTCTTCCACACAATACGTTTAATCCTTTGTTTTCAGTAAAACCTGTGAGATTGACAACCTCACTGTAAGTTGGGGGCAAAGTTCTGTGGTTGTGTTGTGCAGGATTCCATGTTGGAAACAACACCTTGGAGGTGTTTCCTTTCTCCTACTGGTTCGATAACCTTGGTTTCATAACTGAGGGAAACTTACTGTTGTGCTCATCATTCCTTCCTCTTAGGGTTCCCCAACGAGCTCGACATCAACCACGAGCCAGCAGGTCCCACATATCAGCCTCTCTGTATTTGAAACATGCATATGATGGAATTTTTTTGCCATGTCCACTGTTTTGAGCTTGGCAACTTGCTGGGTCCCATATGTCAACCACCTCTGTCTAGGAAACGTGTCTATGTTGGGTCCCAGCTGACAGCCTCTATTTAAAAGAAACATGTGTATGTTGGACTATTTTTTTGGGTCCTAGATGTCAGCCTCAGAGTACAAAAAATGCTCATAAAGGCTGAAGTAAAAATATTCTAGGCTAACTCGGGGCGGATGCCCTATTCGTCATCGCTTATATTCCATGGGCTCACTCCTAAATTGAATAGGATATGGTCGGTGGCCACAAGATCATGAAAAGGCTGAATTAGAAGGTATTGGGCTATGCTTGGGGCTGATAGGCTAACTTCATGGGCTATGCTTGGGCCTGCTGGGTCCGACATGTCAGCTTCTCTGTAAGTGCAACGTGTGGATGATGGACTTTTTTCGCCCGTGTCCGCTGTTTTCACCATGGCAGCCGTGTATGGTCTTACTGTTGGGGCCCTTATGTCAGCCTCTCTGGCATGTTCTGGCTTGTGGGTCCCTGATGCAGCCTTGTATGTTCTATCTAGTGGCTCCCCGATGCGAGCCTCTCTGTACAAGTATTTAAACTTTTTTTGAACCCACCCTCAAAACAAACTCTAGGGATGCTGCATGTTGGTGGGTCCATGATGTCAGCCTCTTCGTAATGCGATATTGCTAGAAGAAAAAATGTAAACCCAAGATACACAAACACACAAAGGCAATTTGAACAAAAGACCTTCAAATCAAATAAACGTAAACTGAGTGCGTTTCCACTACAACAAAGATATTTATAGAAAAAATATCATTAAACTTTCATTAGTAATACAACTTATGTATTAGTCTTCTTAAAATATTTTGTGTGTCTCTTTTAAAATATAAAAGGGTAGTGCTCCTGACATCTCCATTTATAAAATGCCACATAACGGGGTATTTTCTTGAAAACATGGGTAGGCAGAGTTTTTTTATTATGAGAGGTGGGGGCCCAATGCCCAAAAGGCCGAAATAAAAAGAGTTTGGCTATTGCTCTATGTGGGTTATATTCCATAGGCTATGCTCCATGGGCATCATTATCAAATTTCATTGGGCTGTGCTCAGTAGTCCGCTGACCCCTAAAAGGGCGAATTAATATGTTCTCGGCTATGCTGCATAGGCTCCTTTCTAAAATTTCGCTGCGCTGTGGTCAGCAATCCCTGACCCCGAAAAGACTGAATTAAAATGTTCTGGGCTAAAGAGGGGCCGAATGAGCTACTCCCTCCGATCCAAATTAATTCTCTAGAACTTATTTGGATGAGATGCATTGCCTTTTTGAAGATATTTCTGGTATCAACCTTAATGCTTCTTCATTTGAGAATACTTGATCCTTTTTCTTGCTTCTTATGCCTAACTTAAAGGCGTTAAAGAAAAGTACTTATTGAGAGATAACCCAAAATTTTTAGATGAGTCTTGGAAGTTATAACCTCTGTAATAACCTCTAAAATAACTGTTTCTTATCCTTTTTATTTGATTTTTGTGCCAAGAGTAACCTCTAACGAGACAGAAGTAATGCTTGGGAAAGTTGCTGTCCCGAAATAGATTTTTGTGCTTCACTGTAAAAATTCGTGTAAAATCTATGTACGTCGTTTTGAGGCATGAGTTTTTGTGCTTCTGCCCCAGGTTATTATCTAACTTCTGTTAGTTCAACACTTTTCGATTTGAGCAACAGAAGGTCTTCAAAAAAATTGGTTTTTACTTGCTGGTCTGTTTTGACGGATTTCTGCCATTATTTGCATTTGCTTCTTGTTGATTCCTTTTTGGGTTCTATTTGGGGAATTGAGCTTTTCAAGGGAAGTGCTACAATAGTTTGTGTTTTAATGGAAGTTTTATTGATGTTGAAACTGAACCCAAAGACTTATTATCTTGAGTGCACTAATGTTGCTAATAAAGATTGTGTGAAGTTTTGTATGAAGGAAAAAATTTAGGTGTATGGAGAGAATGATGTAATGAGATGAAGAATGGACTAAAGCTCAAGCTTGGGGATGCCACCCGTGTCACCCCAAGAAATATCCAATAAGTACAAGTGTCAAATCTTGGGGATGCCCAAGGCATCCCCTTCATCAATAAAAATCTCAGGTTCTTCGAAACACTTCATTTTTATTGTTTCATGCATAGTTGTGTTGTTCTTGGAGCGTCTTTGTTTTTGTTTTCGTTTGCTTAGTGTGCTTGAATAAATTGGTTGGACCCCTTCTTTCACACATTAGTTTTCAAATAGTTTGGTTTGGTTTGGAAAAGAGTAGGAAAAGATCATGCTTAAGTGGTAAGAGGAGCTTGTTTTTAACTGTGGCATATGCTTTGTCATGTCATGCTTGATATTGTTTTGGCTTTATACTTAGTTATTTGTTGTTGTAGCATGACATGTTATAAACAATTGAGACTGCTTAATGTGCCTTGAAAGAATCATGTGTTGTTTTAGCATATTAAAGCATAGTATTGTGGTATTCTCCTTTGATGCTTTATTTGGGTTGACTTGGCACATGCTCACACCATGTTATGACTATCCCAAGTCACCATAGCCTTTATGATCCTTTAGTTTTTGACTTGTAATATCACTTTATGCTTTAATTAATGATGTTTTGTCGCTTTGCATGATTATGGTCATTATTGCTGTCCTAGTTGGTCGCTCCCAGTCTTTTGCTAGCCTCCATAACCAAGTATGAGTTCCACTCATCCATCCAACTCCAAATAAAACCAAGTTGTTCCAAAGAGTCCACCATACCTACCTATTAGTATATGTTATTCCAAGTATATTCATGTTTTTATCTACCTTCCGAATTAAACTTGTTATGTGAAAACTAGTGATTAAAGCTCTCACAAACTTGATGGCACACTTTACTTTCTTGCACTTAATAATCTTGAACCACTGCGTCCATCTTTGTTGCATATATGCTTGCGCTTTATAAGTTGAAGTTAGCAGAACCATGTATCATGGGGAACACTTTCAACATTGCACTTATTATTCCGTTGATATCATGATTCTTTTTCTTATGGATCCCGGTAGTGTGAAATAAAAGGGGAACTTGTAAGATCATGGAGTTTGTATGTGTGTTAGAGAAACGCCTAGGCCACTAGCCTAAGCCATGCCTAATCATGGTGGAAACTTGTAGCATAACTATAATGAGCACTCTATGAAGCATCCTCAATAAAAATCTATGCAAATAGCAAATAAAAAGATCGCTGAGATGCTCATTGTCTGCTTGCCTTGTCATTTTGATTATGGGATAGCTCATGTATCATGTGCAAGGGGTACCCCGTTGGAGATTCTCTATGATACATATGTACTTACAATGACAAGAGCTTACTTGTGACTGAAGTTGAGTAGCATGAGGTTCGGTACTCGTAAGTAAGGGGCATGAGATTTCAACTTATAACTTGTCAAGCATATCCTCTTAGTTGTGTCACTTTAACCTTAATCACCTAAAGATGCCTATGATAGGGGCAACGAGGGCTGAAAGCTAATAAGTACCATAATTTTTGGAAGCTCTTTATGAAACTTGAATCCCTGCTTCCTTCTATGAAGGCCTTTCTTTTACTTTTATGTTGAGTCTCCACCTCCTATCTTTATGCACCTATTGAGAGAGCATAGTGGCCATTCTTAGTTTAATGTGCATTGTCCCAAGACTTGTTGATTGATGCATAACTTTGATATTGCTTGTGCTTAAACTATTTGTATCTAGTCACCTTTATGAACTTTGAAGGTGTCCTATGCAATTATGATTTGCTACTCTATGAGGGACAAGCTGAATGCCACTATGTTATGTTTTCTTTATGTGGAACAAACAAACATTTTGGAAAGCATTGTTATTCATGAATCTTTTGTTTGTGCCTTTTCATGTTACAACATAGTTGCTATGTCTTATTGTTAGAACTTTATCTTTCATGCTATGTTGAAGTACTATGATCCCAGCTATCCATGTTTTACAAATACTCTGACCAAGTTTATGATGGTGCATGTAACCTCAAAAATTATTCTTTCTTTTTATCACTTACCTACTCGAGGACGAGCAGGAGTTAAGCTTGGGGATGTTGATACGTTGCTAACGTATCTATAATTTTTGATGTTCCATGCTTGGTTTATATCTACATTCTTATACTTTGTCCACACTTTGGAGTACTTTTTATACACTTTCTTGGACTAACCTATTAACAAGATGCCACAGTGCCAGTTGCCTGTTTTCTGCTGTTTTTGGTTCTAGGAAAGTCAGAAAATGAATATTCTCGGAATTAGACGGGACAAAAGCCGAAGTCAATATTTCACCGAGGGGGCACGGAGCCAGAATACAAGACGAAGAGGGACAAGGGGCCGCCCACACCACCTGGCCGCGCAGCCAGGCCTGACCCGTGCCAGGGGTGGTGTGGCCACCTAGGGCACCCCCTCGGCCTCCCCTTTCGCCTATAAGATGCCTCCGATATAGAAACCCTAAGTACCCGATCAAAATTCCACGAAAGAGTCTGTAGCCGCCGTCATCTCCATCCCTAGATCGGGAGGGATCTGAAGCTCTTCCCGGCACCCTGCCGAAGGGGAGAATTCACCCTGGAGGCCTTCCTCATCACCATGCAAGCCTCCGGTGTGATGCATGAGTACTTCGTCCCTGGACTACGGGTCCATGTAGTAGCTAGATGGTTGGTTCTTCTCCTTTTTGCTACCATGTCTAGATATTGTGAGCTCCGTTCATGATCAAGATCATCTATTTGTAATTCTGCATGTTGTGTTGGTGGCGATCCGATGGATATTGAGATGCTATTTCAGATTGATTATTGATTCTATCATGTCTTTGTTATTTGTGATCTTGCATGCTCTCCGTTGTTAGTAGATATCTTGGCCGAGTAGATGCTAGCAACTCCAAGAGGGAGTATTTATGCTCGATAGTGGGTTCATGCCTCTAGTAATCTGGGGAAGTGATGACCCACAAGTATAGGGGGTGTATCACACTATTTTTGATAAGTAAGAGTGTCGAACCCAACGAGGAGCACAAGGTGCTGGCTGGTGGTATGGATCAGGAATTCTCTGCAAATACTTAGCAAACGGATTTTTAGGGGTTTTCGATAAAGCAAGTAAACGAAGTACGAGTAAATAAAAGACAGTAGAAATAAATGCAGCAAGTGGCCCAATCCTTTATTCAGCAAAGGACAAGCCGGTTTTATTACTTAAGATGACCAAACGTTCTCGAGGACACATGGGAAGACTGTCAAGTGCTTTCGCTTCGTATAGTTGATTAATCTTCTTTAGCTTGCTAAGTGTTGTGTGGGTGAACCTGTGCTAATGTACCGACCTTCCTAGGACTAATACATACTTGTGATTATACCCCTTTCAAACATCCGTAAGTACAAGAAAGTAATTAAGGTAGAAACCTAACCACAGCTTTAAACTCTAAGACCCTTACATCCCTTGTGCAATGGTTTCCTAACGGGGGTTCAGGTTTTTGTCACTCCGGCAACCCCTACGATTAGTAGCCAAATACACAATGCATTCCCCTAGGCCCATATAGGTGAAGTGTCATGTAGTCGACGTTCACATGACACCACTAGAAGAAGTACACCACAACTTAAATATCAAACTATTGAATCTTTCTCAACACAATTCCACTACTAACAACATGACTTCTCCCATGTCCTCAAGAACAAAATGAACTACTCACAAGACATCATATGGATCATGATCAGAGATGGAATAATGATGTATAACAATCTGAACATAAATAATAATTCAATGGTTCACTCAATAGCATCAACTACAAAGAGTAATCAACACCGGGAAAGTTTCCCCTAAGAACTATGCAAGATTCAAACCAATTGTTACAGCAATATGGAGATGGTGATGAGGGTGCTGATGGTGATGATGGTGGTGATGATGATGATCCCGATGAAGTCCATATTGATGGTGGTGTTGATGGCGACGATCTCCCCTCTCCGGGAAGGAATTCCCCGGCAGAAATCTGTCTGCCGGAGAGATCTTTCTCTCTTGATGTTTTCCATCCCGCAGAGGCGGCGGAATCTTTCTGTGGTCGCCCCCTGAGTCTTAGGGTTTTGGGAGGAATATATATGCCACAGGGGAGAGCCAGAGGTGGGCCAGGGCGGCCACACCACCTGGTGGTGCAGCCTAGGGTGGCCCACGCCAGGGGGTGGTGTTGGCCGCCTGTGGCCCATCTCCACTCCTCCTTCTGGCATCCTTCGTCTTCTGGAAAAATAGGATTTTCCATATATTTTCCCGGATTTTCTGATCTTCGCGAATTTTGCCTCCAAACAGCACCTTTTCCATCAGAATCCTGACTGCAGCGGTCCACGCCCTAAAAGTCATCAACCATGCAAAAACAGATGAAATAACATAAGTATCACCTCTTAATATGAAATATATCAATGAATAACAGTGAAGTATGATATAGAATAGTGATGCAAAATGGACGTATCAACTCCCCCCAAGCTTAGACTTCGCTTGTCCCCAAGCAAAACTGAACTCAATAAACATGACCTCAGGTTTATGGAGTGAAGAGTCGATAAAAGAATACAGACAAGAAGCATCACATTCATCAATACATAGATCATAATATAAGACAACTCACTATTATATAACTCAACTTGCAATGAGGAAAGGAAACACAATAAAGATACATAAAGTAAATCATAATTGGTAATGGAAAACTTAGCTCTTGGTCGAAGAATAGTTGATACTTTACTGGAGTTCACAAATAACTAGTTTTTCAATGATATCTTTCAAAGTAGTAAACATCAAGATAAGAGCAATGTGCAAAGCAAGGAACATAAGAAACATGATTGAATAAATCATCATATGAATGAATGAAACACAACAACTCAAAATACTTGCTGAGATAGAAGGGAATAGGTTTACTGACTCAACTAAAAAGTAAAAGAAAGGCCCTTTGCAGAGGGAAGCAGGGATTGCAAGTTTCATAAAGAGCTCCCAAAAATTATGATACTTACTAGGTTCCAGCTCTCATTGCCCCTATCATAGGCATCTTTAGGTGATTAAGGTTAAAGTGATCAAATATGAGGATATGCTTGACAAGTTGTAAATTGCGAATCTCATGTACCTTGAATACGAGGGCCGCTCCTTATGCTACTCAAGTTTAGTCACCGGTAAGTTGTTGTCATCGTAAGCATATGTGTATCATAGAGAACCGCCAATGGGGTACCCCTTGCCCGATGATACGGAAGAATCCCCATATCAAAATGACAAGGCAAGCAGACAACAAGCATCTCAGCAATCTTCTTATTTACCATGGGAATATGGTGCTTTTTTCTCTCTTTCCTCTTTTCATAATCTCTTTTTTCTTTTCTTTTTCTCCTTTTCTCAATCTCTATCTTTTTTATATGAAGAATGCTTCATAGATGCTCGGTATGGCTATGCTGCAGGTTTCTACCATGTTAGCATGGATTAGACCAGCGTCCCAGGCGTTTCTCTAACACACATGCATAAATCCATGGACTTACAAGCTCCCCTTTCATTTCACACCGACGACATCCATAGACAAAAGAACATGATATCAACTAGGTACAAAGTACCAGTGTAATGTTGAAAGTGTTCCTGATGACAGCATGGTTCTGCTAATTCACAACTTACAAAGCGCAAGCATATACGCAACATAGGTGAGCACAATGGTTCAAGTTTATTAAGTGCAAGAAAGTAAAGTGTGCCATCAAGTTCGTGAGAGCTTTAATCACTAATTTTCACATAACAAGTTTAATTTGGAAGGTAGATAAAAACAAGAATTTACTTGGAATAGCAATAATGCTAATCGGTAGGTATGGTGGACACAAATGGCAAAGGTTTTGGTTTTGAGGATTGGATGCACGAGAAGAAATCCCTCTTAGTATAGGTTTTTGGCTAGCAAGGCTGGGTAGCAAGTATAAGAGTTGAAGGAAATAAACAAACATACAAGTGATAAAAACAAACATGCAATCTTCCTTGGAAGCACAAAATATCTTAACTAGAGAATACTAGACTTATGAGCAAATCAAGAAAGAAAGATGATGAAATTATATTTCTTTAGAGTACTTTTATCTTTTTCATTCAGCTCTCAAAATAGTGTTACTACTGACCGAGCTAGGTTTGCCAAAACCAACTAAATTAACTCAATGATCCCAAAGTGCTACCAATACTAACAACAAGATCAATCATATAACCACGAATTGAAAACTAATATAAGATATGCAAAAGAGTAAATGATAGAACTTCTCATTAATATTCCATATCAGCAACTCACACCAAGGGATACATATCTAACGAGAGAGGGGACACTTCCATAATGCAAACCATCCTACATGATAACTTCTCTATTCATGATATGACTCTACTAAAAAGGTAAAAAGATAGAAGATAGTGATGTGATACCGCGGCACTCCCCCAAGCTTGGAACAAACCAAGGGGATGCCAAACCTGATGACAAATTACTCCTTCGGTGGTGGTGGTAATATTTTCTTAGTTGACATGAGGTAATCTTCCAGCATCTTGTGAAGCCTATTATTCTCCCATTGAAGCATGTCCACCTTCCTCCTCAAGTCTCGATACTTATCGCAGAACTCCTTAGTGACTCGTAGGGCTTCCGTTGATGCAGAGCAAGTAACTAAAGGTACCATCCCCTGCTTGGGGTCTTGGAGATCTTCCTCCATAGGCTCCTTTCCCTTGTCCTTGGCGGACACCATTGTGCTTATAAGCTTTCAAGAATAGTTCCTAGCAGAAACAGATCAAAACAAAAACACGACAAAAACACGATATACGAACCTCGGGAGACCCGGGGGATTATATATTACGAAGTTTCATAGCAAAAGGAAGGTACTGGGAGAAAACAGGTTAGAGACGGAGTCCGGAGTGGCCACACCACCTGGTGGCGCAGCTAGGGGTGGGCCCACGCCACAGGGTGGTGTGAGCCATCCTGGCTCCGTTTCCGTCCCTCTTTCGCTTCGTAACTTTCCTTATTGACTAAAAACTGCAAAAATATAGTTGGATAGTATTTTCCCGGAACTTTTCTTACCAGAACTGTTACCTATTTGAAAACGGACTCTGCAGGTCTCTGAATTTGGTATTTAGTAGATTCTTCCAGAGTCACCACTTGAATAACATCAATATCTTCATCTTCATACACTTATTACTTGAGTCATAAAACCTTTCGCTTCCTTAATACACCATTATCTCCACTACCTGGAAATTTCTTTCACACAAAACTTCACACAGTTCTTATTAGCAACATTAGTATAAGTGAAGTGATAAAACCTTTTGAGTCCAACTTCAACTTAAAACCATCAAATCATAAGCTACTGTAGCAACTCCTTCCGAAAACCCAAAAAGAATTCAAAAAGGAAATCGAATAAAGAAGCAAATGCAAGAGTAGCAAAATCTGTCAAAACAGACCAGCAGGAAAAGATAATTTTTTTCGAAAATCTTATGTTGCTCAAACCAAAAAGTTCAAAACTAACTAAAGTTCAATAACAACCTGGGGCAGAAGAACAAAAAATTACAACTCAATCCTATAGACAGAGATCTCTCACGAATTTTTACGGTGAAGCACAAAAATCTGTTTCAGGACAGCATCTTCCCCAAATCTTACTTCTCTCTCATTAGAAGTTGATCTTGACACAAAAACCAAACAAAAAGGATAAGGAGAGGTTATTACCGAAGTAATAACTTCCAAGACTCAAAGAAACAAAAACAAACTGAAAGCCAAAAATAAATTGGGTTGTCTGACAAAAAGCTCTTTCTTTATAGCCATTAAGATGGGCATGATAATTTTGAAGATGCTCACATAGGAATATGAATTGAAGTGAAAGAGAGCATTAAGAAGCAAAAATACACACATTTAAGTATAACCCACTTCCTATGCAAGGGAATTTTGTAAACAAACTGGTTGTTGAAACCAGATGCTACTAGCATAGGAAGGCAAAAGAAGTGCAACATAAAAACTTTCAGCATAAAACGAGGAAACTTGATATTATTGAGATACATAAGAACACTTTTCCCTCTCTCATAATAACTTTCAGTATCATGCATAAACTTAACAATATAACTATCATAAGGATCATCGTAACAATGATCACTTATTCTAACAGAAAACATAGGAATAGTAGCTCTCATAACACTACTATGTGAAACAATATTTGAGGTATCCTTACAAAGGATAGTGTGTCCCTCTTCTTCATATTTAGTAACAAAGTCTTTCACATTTGCTATTATAGGTTCATCAACCATTTGTTTATCAGGTTCAATAGCTTTGCTTATACTTTCACCAGCCATACTAGCTAACATAGAATGTTCTTTTATCTTAACTGGGAAAGGCATTTTCTCAATATAAGGTTCAGGTAAAACATGATTAGCAGTATAAACTTCAGTATTTCTTACAGGAACACACTTAGCAATATCTTTATAAGGTTCATGATACTTATTCCACTTCTTTTTAGGCACTTCAATATAGGAAGCAAAAGCCTTAAAATAAGAAGCAATAGCTTGAGAGTCTAGACCATAAGCATTTTTAATATTTTGAAAGTCATCAGTTCCCATAAAAGATTCAATGCATTCATAATCATAATTTATACCTGACTTTCTTCCTTTGTCATTCTCCCAAGCTTCAGCATTATCTTGAATACGGTCTAGAAGATCCCATTTAACTTCTTCTTCCATGCGAGTGAATGATCCAACACAAGAAGCATCCAATAAATCCTTATCATGTAGAGAAAGCTTTGCATAAAAGTTATTGATAATAATATTGTTGGGGAGCTCATGAATGGGACATTTGAGCATTAGTAACTTCAATCTCCCCCAAGCTTAAGCTGTACTCTCTCCATTAAGAGGCCAAAAGTTGTATATTTGATTCCGATCTTTATGAATCTCACTAGGAGGATAAAACTTTGAATAAAAGAGAGGTACTATTTCCTCCCATTCCAGAGCTTGACCATTCTTCAGCAGCTTATACCATTCCTCGGCTCTTCCTTTCAGTGATAATGAGAATAACTTCTTCTTAACTTGATCTATAGTAATACCTGCACACTTGAACAACCCGCATAATTCGTGTATAAAGAGCAAATGATCACCAGGATGGACAGTTCCATCCCCAACATAGTAGTTATCCATAACACGATCAATAATTCTTGTAGGTATTTTAAAAGTATCATTCTCAGCAGGTGGTGGTTCATCTACTACCTTAGTAGTGGTAGTAGCATTACCAGATAAGAAACTCAGTGAATTATCCATAACGAAAATAAAGCAACTAACAGAAGTAAACAATACTCACAGTAGAAGTTTCCTTTACCAGTTCCACTCTCCAATAGCGCTTCACTCCCCGGCAACGGCGCCAGAAAATAGTCTTGATGACCCACAAGTATAGGGGGTGTATCGCAGTATTTTCCATAAGTAAGAGTGTCGAACCCAACGAGGAGCAGAAGGTGCTGGCTAGTGGTATGGATCAGGAATTCTCTGCAAATGCTTAGCAAAGAGATTTTTAGGGGTTTTCGATAAAGCAAGTAAACAAAGTACGAGTAAACAAAATACAGTAGGAATAAATGCAGCAAGTGGCCCAATCCTTTATTCAGCAAAGGACAAGCCGGTTGTATTACTTAAGATGACCAAACGTTCTCAAGGACACATGGGAAGACTATCAAGTGCTTTCGCTTCGTATAGTTGATTAATATTCTTTAGCTTGCTAAGTGTTGTGTGGGTGAACTTGTGCTAATGTACTGACCTTCCTAGGACTAATACATACTTGTGATTATACCCCTTGCAAACATCCATAAGTACAAGAAAGTAATTAAGGTAGAAACCTAACCACAGCTTTAAACTCTAAGACCCTTACGTCCCTTGTGCAATGCTTTCCTAACGGAGGTTCAGGTTTCTGTCACTCCGGCAACACCTACGATTAGTATCCAAATACACAATGTATTCCCCTAGGCCCATATAGGTGAAGTGACATGTAGTCGATGTTCACATGACACCACTAGAAGAAGTACACCACAACTTAAATATCAAACTATTGAATCTTTCTCAACACAATTCCACTACTAACAACATGACTTCTCCCATGTCCTCAAGAACAAAACGAACTACTCACAAGACATCATATGGATCATGATCAGAGATGGAATAATGATGTATAACAATCTGAACATAAACAATAATTCAATGGTTCACTCAATAGCATCAACTACAAAGAGTAATCAACACCGAGAAAGTTTCCCCTAAGAACTATGCAAGATTCAACCCAATTGTTACAACAATATGGAGATGGTGATGAGAGTGCTGATGGTGATGATGGTGGTGGTGATGATGATGATCCCGATGAAGTCCAGCTTGATGATGGTGTCGATGGCGACGATCTTCCCTCTCCGGGAAGGAATTCCCCCGGCAGAAATCTGTCTGCCGGAGAGATCTTTCTCTCTCGGTGTTTTCCGCCCCACAGAGGCGGTGGAATATTTTTGTGGTCGCCCCCGAGTCTTAGGGTTTCGGGAGGAATATATACGCCAGAGGGGAGAGCCAGAGGTGGGCCAGGGCGGCCACACCACCTGGTGGCACGGCCTAGGGTGGCCCGCACCAGGGGGTGGTGTGGGCCCCATGTGTCCCATCTCCACTCCTCCTTATGGCATCATTCGTCTTCTGGAAAAATAGGAGTTTCCATATATTTTCCCAGATTTTCTGATCTTCGCGAATTTTGCCTCCAAACAGCACCTTTTCCATCAGAATCCTGACTGCAGCGGTCCATGCTCCAAAAGTCATCAACCATGCAAAAAAAGATGAAATAACATAAGTATCACCTTTTAATATGAAATATATCAATGAATAACAGTGAATTATGATATAGAATAGTGATGCAAAATGGACGTATCAGGAAGTGACAGAAATCTCTAAGGTACTAGATGTGTTGTTTCTACTAGGGAGAAAACAGCAATCCTTTATTCATAGAACAATCGTATTGTTTACTTTACACGCAATGCGTAATGCAATTATCAGTTGCTTACAACTTAATACAGGAGGGGGTTTGGATGATAACCTAAAGGTGGATTATTAGTCATAGATGCAGTTGGATAATTCCCAATTAAATCACATAGGAGTCAAGATGATTAGTATAGGCATGTATGCTTTCTTGGTGTCTGTCAATTGTCCCGCTGTAATTTGTTCACCCAACATGCCATCTATCTTAAGGAGAATCACCTCTAGTGAACTACGGACCCCGGTCCATTCTTTTACCATCAATCTACAATCTATTTACTATTTTCTGTTTACTTTCTGCAAGCAATTACTATCTTCCATACAATATGTTTAATCCTTTGTTTTCAGCAAAACCAGTGAGATTGACAACCTCACCGTAAGTTGGGGCAAAGTTCTATGGTTATGTTCTGCAGGATTCCAAGTTGCTAGCAACACCTTGTAGTTGTTTCCTTGCTCCTACTGGTTCAATAACCTTGGTTTCATAACTGAGGGAAATATACTGCTGTGATCATCATACCTTCCTCTTGGGGTTCCCCAACGAGCTCGACATCAACCACGAGCCAACAGGTCCCACATATCAGCCTCTCTATAAATGAAACGTGCATATGATGGACTTTTTTGCCATGTCCACTGTTTTGAGCTTCGCAACTTGCTGGGTCCCAGATGTAAACCACCTCTGTGCAGGAAACGTGTCTATGTTGGGTCCCAGCTGACAGCCTCTATTTAAAAGAATGTGTGTATGTTGGACTGTTTTTTGGGTCCTAGATGTCATCCTTAGAGTACAAAAAATGCTCATAAATGCCGAAATAAAAAGTTCTAGGCTAACTCGGGGCAGATGCCCTATTTGTCATGGCTTATATTCCATGGGCTCACTCCTAAATTGAATGGGCTATGGTCGGTGGCCACAAGATCACGAAAAGGCTGAATTAGAAGGTATTGGGCTATACTTGGGGCTGATAGGCTAACTTCAAGGGTTATGCTTGGGCCTGCTGGGTCCGACATGTCAGCTTCTCTGTAAGTGCAACGTGTGTATGATGGACTTTTTTCGGTCGTGTCCAAGTGTTTTTACCGTGGCAGCCGTGTATGGTCTTACTGTTGGGGCCCTTATGTCAGCCTCTCTGGCATGTTCTGGCTTGTGGGTGTCTGATGCAGTCTTGTATGTTCTGTCTGGTGGGTCCCTGATGTGAGCCTCTCTGTACAAGTATTTAAACTTTTTTTCGAACCCACCCTCAAAACAAACTCCAGGGATGCCGCATGCTGGTGGGTCCATGATGTCTGCCTTTCTGTAATGCGATATTGCTAGAAGAAAAAAATGTAAACCCAAGATACACACACACAAAGGCGATTCGAACAAAAGACCTTCAAATCAAATAAACGTAAACTAAGTGCGTTTCCACTACAACGAAGATATTTATAGAAAAATATCATTAAACTTTCATTAGTACTACAACTTCTGTATTAGTCTTCATAAATTATTTTGTGTGTCTATGTGTGTCTCTTTTAAAATATAAAAGGGCAGTGCTCCTGACATCTCAATTTATAAAATGTCACATAATGGGGTATTTTCTTGAAAACATGGGTAGGTAGAGTTTTTTTTTATTATGAGAGGTCGGGGGTCAATGCCCAAAAGGCTGAAATAAAAAGAGTTTGGCTATTGCTCTACGTGGGTTATGTTCCATATGTTATGCTCCATGGGCTTTATTCTCAAATTTAATTGGGCTGTGCTCAGCAGTCTGCTGACCCCTAAAAGGCCGAATTAATATGTTCTCGGCTATGCTGCATGGGCTCCTTTCTAAAATTTCGCTGGATTGTGGTCAGCAGTCCCTGACCCCGAAAAGACTGAATTAAAATGTTCTGGGCTAAAGAGGGGCCGAATGAGCTACTCCATCTGATCCAAATTAATGTTCTTGGATTTGGCTAGATTCAGACGTATCTAGCACTAAAACATGACTAGATATGTCAGAATCTAGACAAATGTGAGAACATTAATTTGGATCATACATAGTACTAGATTTCCTCTCCTGGTTAATAAAAATTGCATTGTGATGTGCTCTGCCAGATCTGAAACAAAGACCTTAGCGAGGGCGGGGGAATAAGGTAGAAATTCATGTCAAAATTCAGCAGTACAGAATAAGGTAGAAAAATTATCAACAGATTCGAAGTTAATATTCGGGAGCACTTGACCAATTCAGCAACATTTCAAAAGTGACCAATGCAGCAATACATACAGTGAAATACAATACCAGTACATCAGTATTAGTTGCACAAAATGCTTTAGTAATAGCAATGACAGAACATTTGAGAGATTCAGTAGCTTTCCTGCTTGAAATTCAATAGTAGTATAGAGAGAATCAGTTCTTGTTCTAGCTAAAAAACCTTGGCGCGCGATCAGTTTGGCCTGTTCTCAAAATATACTCAATCATTCGAGCAAGCAAAACTGACGATCAAGTCTGCTTCTGTGTGAGTACCTCCTCCTTACGTCAATGCATGTGTGACCGCCCATAGCAACCCAAAATGCCCAAGACTCATCCAGGTAATTGTGACAATGCTAAGTTTCAAAAGGAAAGCAAGACAATCTGATACACTTCATCTAACCAAGTACCAGTACATCACAGTTTGTTCTACTAAATATTGTACTAATAGTAACGACAGAACATTTGACAGATTTAGTAGCATTTGAAAGATTCAGCAGTATAGAATAAGACCGTAAAAATATAAGATAGATTCCCGGTTCATATTTAGCAGCACTTGACAGATTCTGCACAACATTTCAAAGTGACCGGTTGTGGCAGTACACAGATAGTGACTAAAAGAATTGACAGATTCAGCAATGCGGACATTGAAATTCAATAGATGTAGCAAGGAATGACTCAAAAGGAAAGCGAGACCATATTCTGCACTCGACCAGTCGATCTGAACAAGTACCAAACAAAACTTTTGATAGGTTAAGTAGCATTTGAAAAATGCAGCAGTACATAATAAGAAAGAAAAATATCGTCAGATTCACAGTTCACATAAAGCGTCACTTGGACATATTCAACAGCATTTCAAAATGACTGATTCAGTTTGTACTTTTCTCTGTACACTCGATCATTGGAGCAAGCAAAATTGGTGATCAAGTCTGCTTTTCTGTGCATGCCTTCTTATGACATCAATGCATGTGTGTGACCACCATAGGCTTCTCAAAATGCCCAGAACCTCGTCAAGATTATGAGATTATGACAAGGCCAAGTTACAAAGAAAAGCAAGACCGTCCACTCCACTTGATCTAAACAAGTAGCAGTACATCAGTATTAGTTCTATAAAATGCCAAGTTCCAAAAGAAAAGCAAGACAATCTACTGCACTTGATCTAAACAAGTACTAGTACATCACAGTTAGTTCTACAAAATATTGTATTGTACGTACTAATAGTAACAACATAACATTTGACAAATTCAGTAGCATTTAAAAGATTTAGCAGTACAGAATAAGACCGAAAAAATATCGACAAATTCCTAGTTCATATTCAGCAGCACTTGTCAGATTCCCAGTTCATATTCAGCAGCACTTGACAGATTCAACAGCATTTCAAACTGACCGAATTAGCAGTACACGGAAAATAATTGACAGATTCAGCAATGCACACATTGAAATTCAATAGATGTAGCTAGGCCTGATTCAAAAGTAAAGCGGGACAATATTCTACACTTCATCGGTCAATCTGAATAAGCACCAGTACATAGTTATTATTGCAAAATAGATTAGCAGAGGAAGAACTCCATAGAAAATATTCAGAACTACCTTAAGCTAGGAACCACGTCTCTCAAAATGATAAGTACCAGCACATATAGTTGGTATTACTTCAAAATACATTAACAGTAGTTGAACTTCATAAAAATAATCCTAAGAACAACTACTAAGAATAGGTAGTAAGTCTTTCTAGCAGTTCAAATACTCCAATGAACATTAAGATGTGTTTATCTCACTCATGAATCCTGTTAATCCGAAGACAGTATTCTAGGGTGAACAACGACGGTCAACGAGCGACCAGGTGCGACATCGGCACTGGCAGGAGCCACTGCAGCTCATTGAACGGGATGCCGCGGGTGACACAGTGTTCTCCAGGACGCATAGGGTGGAATTTTTTATCCTTCTCACCTCAATCACAGTCAACGACCAAACTTCACCATGTACCGTGGCGACAAGCACGCCGCCGACCTGACGCATACGACGGATACGACATGTAGTGTTTGGCACATGTCAAATCACACCACGAACACAGTACCATCATCCCCGGATCCGATGATATCTACTGTCTGTAGGCCTGTTGCTGGCAGAGGCTTAGAGGAGTACCTACGCCCTCATCGCGTGAGCTTCACGGAGATGGGCGAGGAGCACCGCCAGCGAGGCGGCGAAAATGCAGTCATCCTCCATGCATTTGCAAGGGCCGTGCGCGCACGCAATCTTGTGGTTGTGGACCTGACGGTAGGCGACCAATGTCCCGCAACCTTCGTTGGGGTATCTGCTACCTTTTCCGCTAGTGACTTGGAGGTTCAACTCCTTGGAGCATGCGGCCAGCCGGACAGCTGGTAGTGTCCATATGCATAGCGATCTCGTCGAACATGTTGGCGCCGACGTTGCTTCGTCCGCCGTACCGCCGGTTGGGCCTCGAATCCGCCATCACGTCCCGATGGTTTGGGGGCGAGGCGGATCAATCTATAACTGTTGGGAGGTTTTGGAGGAGAGGGGTGGCGGCCTAGAAGGACCGATGCTGCAGGCGAGATCGTGAGGAAAATGAGTGAAGCACGTGTTGGATACAATACCAAATACTGCCGGAGATGGGGAAGACGGTATGGCTCTTTGAACGAGGAGTTTTTTGCGTGTTCCTACGTTGGTCTTCTGCTGCAGGGCACAGCTGCATCGAGGAGACTTTAATTATTATCTAGCTAGTGTAGCACGCCAATATTGTCTAGTATAGTAGCATCAAGGAAACTTTACTAATTAGCTAGCTAGTCTAGCACACCAATGCTTTCTAGTAGAATGCCATATCATCATAATATAAAATTGTACTACTCCATAAAGTAGTAATAGGTAAAGCTGGGAAATAATTATATTTTCGAGACGCTTTCATAAAGTATCAGGTGTATATTTGGTTCTTATACTTGTGCATAGCGTTCATTGTGCTAAAGTCTAGTATCAATAGAATCTCCTACTTCCTCCGTTTCAAAATATAAGATGGTTTAGCTTTTGTGAAACAAATGTATCTAGACATCTTTTACTACACACTAAAAGTAGTGTGTAGGTTCGGAGTGAACCACACACTAAAAGTCGTCTAGATACATTCGTTTCGCAGAAGTTAAAACATCTTATATTATGGAACAGAGTGAGTAGATGCTAGAATGGAAAAGAAGATTCGAGGGTTAGCAATGTTGGAATTTGCTGGTCTTGATACAACGGTTAATGTTGAAAGTTAACTGTACACTATATAGTGGTAAGATAAGATAAGATAAATCTCTAAAAAATATGGTCTCGTCATATCAGCTTAACCAAAGACTAGTGCATGAGGCTACAATCATTGAAGCCAAGGTTGTTTCCATAGAGTACGACCCTTACACAAGCATTGAGGTGATTGTTCAAGTGTATGGCATGTGGTCCGTAACATCCTGTTGATGCTAAAATTTCCATAATTTCTAAAGGAACTCTAGTACAGATACAAGGACATGTTTCAAAGGAGAGGAGACCAAGAAGTTGAAAGCCGATGACTTCATACAACCAAACAAAATAAACAGTTCAACATGGTTGAGAACTATTTCTCTAGTTGTAGTACCAACTATTACATATGGATTGCATCAGTACATACTAAGGCAACATGTCTTGTTTATTAGTTAAGCATGAGGCCGGTTCCAATCGACGGTGTTCGCGAAGGTTGGTATGAACCAAAGCAGATGCTTCACCGTTCCTGTCTAGAAGCGAGGGTTACTAATTCCCTCAAGGACATCGATTTCAGAAGTAACACCGCAGTCTTTACCACTCAGACTGAAGCGGCATAATTCAGGCTGCCACTCTTTGGAAAGCCATGTTGCAGTTGGTAAGATGTAGACACAGTTGCTTCTCGTCAGATAACCTGATGTAAGATTTGCACTGCCTACGCGCATGATAATCAGATAGTTCACTCCAAGGAAAAGAGAATATGATCCAAGGTCAGAAATCCTTTCCCATGGATTAGCTTGATCAACCTGACCAGTGTTCATTGAGAACACCAAGCAGTCAACCTAGAAGTATAAGTGGAGATAGTGCGACCGCAGTGTACAACACGAGGATGAGCAGCACCAGTACGATGGCGGCAATGACAAGTAAGACAATTGGGATCATAAGAAGTGTCAAGCGTATATATATGAAGAAGTCTAGAACCATCTGCAGATCTTGCTAACCACCAAAAACCAAAAAAGTAGTCATGCTCGTCTCCAATAGCATTAAGAAATGATGTTCCATGCTTGTTTTATATCTACTTTCTTATGTTTTGTCCACACTTTGGAGTATTTTTACACGTTTTCTGCAACTAACCTATTAACAAGATGCCACAGTGCCAGTTGCTTGTTTTCTGCTGTTTTTTGGTTTCAGAAAAGCTAGTAAGGAAATATTCTTGGAATTGAACTGTACAAAAGTCAAACTCAATATTTTACCCGAAGCAACACGGAGTCCGGAGTGGAGCCGAAGAGGTGCACCAGGGCGACCACACCTAGGGTGGCGCGGCCAACCCTAGGCATGCCGCCACCTGGTGTGGGCCCCCTGGTACTCCACCGACCTTGCCCCTTCGCTTATAATAGTCTCCTGGGACGAAAACCCTAAGTACCCGATCAAAATTTCATGAAAGAGTCTATAACCACCGCCATCTCCATCCCTAGATCGGGAGGGATCTGAAGCTCTTCCCGGCACCCTGCCGGATGGGAGAGATCACCCTAGAGGCCTTCTTCATCACCATGCCTGCATGCGGTGTGATGCGTGAATAGTTCATCCCTAGACTACGGGTCCATGTAATAGCTAGATGGTTGGTTCTCCTCCTTTGTGCTACCATGTTTAGATATTGTGAGCTCCGTTCATGATCAAGATCATCTATTTGTAATCTTACATGTTGTGTCTGCAGGGATCCGATGGATATTGAGATTCTATTTCAGATTGATTATTGATTCTATCATGTCTTTGTTATTTGTGATTTTGCATGCTTTCTGTTGTTAGTTGCTATCTTGGCCGAGTAGATGCTAGCAACTCCAAGAGGGAGTATTTATGCTTGATAGTGGGTTCATGCCTCTAGTAATCTGGGGAAGTGATAGAAATCTCTAAGGTACTAGATGTGTTGTTGCTACTAGGGAGAAAACAACAATCCTTTGTCTATGGGGCAATCGTATTGTTTACTTTACACACTTTGCTTAATGCAATTATCTGTTGCTTGCAACTTAATACTGGAGGGGGTTCGGATGATAACATGAAGGTGTATTATTAGTCATAGATGCAGTTGGATTACGGTCTATGTATAATGTTGTAATGCCTAATAAAATCTCATAGGAGTCAAGATGATTAGTATATGCATGTATGATTTCTCGGTGTCTGTCAATTGCCCTGCTGTAATTTGTTCACCCAACATGTCATCTATCTTAAAGAGAATCACCTCTAGTGAACTATGGACCCCGGTCAATTCTTTTACCATCAATCTACAATCTATTTACTATTTTATGTTTACTTTCTGCAAGCAATTACTATCTTCCACACAATACATTTAATCCTTTGTTTTCAGCAAAACCGGTGAGATTGACAACCTCACTGTAAGTTGGGGCAAAGTTCTATGGTTGTGTTGTGCAGGATTCCAAGTTGCTAGCAACACCTTGCAGTTGTTTCCTTGCGCCTACTGGTTCGATAACCTTGGTTTCATAACTGAGGGAAAACTTGCCGTTGTGCTCATTATACCTTCCTCTTGGGGTTCCCCAACGAGCTCGATATATTTTGAGCCATCAAGCCTTTTTTTTGGCGTTGTTGCCAGGGAGTCAAGGACATCTTCACAAGGGGGGTCCCTCATAACCAATCTCTTTACTTTGTTTTTTGTTTTTCTTAGTTTATTTCTGCTTTGTTTGCTTGTTTCTTATATTAAAAACACAAAAAAATAGTTGTTTTGTTTGCTTCCTTTATTAAAACACACACAAAAATGACTACTCTTGAAAACACTATGTTGTGTGACTTCACTAGCACCAACAACAATGATTTCATGTGCACACCAATTGCTCCACATGTTCCTGAAGCTACTTTATTTGAAATTAAACCTGCTTTACTCAATCTTTTTATGAGAGAACAATTCTCTGGTGTTGGTACTAAAGATGTTGCTGCTCATCTTAATAACTTTGTTGAACTCTGTGAGATGCAAAAGCATAGGGATATAGATGGAGATATTATTAAGCTTAAATTATTTTCTTTCTCTTTGAGAGGAAAAGCTAAAGAATGGTTGCTATCCCTAACTAGAAATAGTATTGATTCTTGGACTAAATGCAAAGATGCTTTCATTGGAAAATACTATCCTCCTACTAAGATTATATCTATGAGAAGTGAAATAATGAAATTTAAACAATCCGATAATGAACATGTTGCTCAAGCTTGGGAAAGAATGAAATCTTTGGTAAAAAATTGTCCCACTCATGGACTGACTTCTTGGATGACTATCCAAACCTTTTATGCAGGACTGAATTATTCTTCAAGAAATCTGCTGGATTCTGCTGCTAGAGGTACCTTTATGACCATTACTTTGGGTGCTGCAACAAAGCTTCTCGATAATATGATGGTTAACTATTCTGAATGGCACACTGAGAGAGCTCCACAAGGTAAGAAGGTAAATTCTGTTGAAGAAATCTCCTCCTTGAGTGATAAAATTGATGTTATTATGTCTATGCTTGTTAATGGGAAAGCTCATATTGATCCAAATCATGTTCCCTTAGCCTCTTTGGTTTCTCAAGAAGAGCAAGTTGATGTGAACTTTATTAGAAATAATAATTTTAGCAACAATGCCTACATGAATATTTTTGGTAATAATAATTATAGGCCATATCCTCCCAATAATGGTAATGCTTATGGAAATTTCTACAACAATAATAGAAGTGCACCCTCTGAACTTGAAGTCATGCTTAAAGATTTTATTAGTAAACAAACTACTTTCAATAAAACTATTGAGGAAAAACTCTCTAATGCTGAAAGAAATATAGCATCATTGTCTGAAGCACAATCTTCTTTGAATAAAATGGCTGCTAAACCTGAAACTATTGAAAATCCCTTTGCTGCTACTAATGCCATACAAGTTAGAATTGATGAAAATGTCAGACTGTTAGCCGAATTGCATGCTAAGTGGGAAAGATAAGATGAAATTGCTAGAAATAGTAGTATTTGTACTATCACAACCACTAATATTGATGCTAGCAACCCACATGAAGTCCCCATTCCTTTTGCAACATGCCTAAAACCCAATGGAACTTTTTCTAATAAAAATGCTGAAATTCTTTGAAATATGGGAAACGATAGCTCTACTACTTATGATTTTGATCTAGATGGTTGCAATATCTCTGAAGTAATTAAGTTCCTACAAAAGCTTGCTAAAAATCCTAATGCTAGTGCTATGAATATGGCCTTTACAAAACACATTACTGATGCTCTCATAAAAATTAAAGAAGAAAATATGAAACATAAAGCTTCTATTCCTATGAAATTAGAAGATGGTTGGAAACCCATCATTAATATGAAAGTGAATGTTTTTTATCTCAAAGCTTTATGTGGTCTTGATAGTAGTGTTTCTATTATGCCTAGAAAGATTTATGAAATGCTTGATTTGCCACCATTGGAAGATTGTTATTTAAATGTCCAACTTGATGATAATGCTAAAAATAAACCCATGGGGAGTATTAATGATGTGCTTATTATGGTTAACAATGCCTATGTCCCTGTTGATTTCTATGTTTTGGATGTTGAATGCAATGCTTCTTTTCCTATTATTTTGGGAAGACCTTTTCTTAGAACTGTTGGTGCCATTATTGATACGAAAGAAGGCACCATTAAATATCAATTCCCACTCAAGAAAGGTATAGAAAACTTCCCTAAGAAGAGAGATAAGATTCATTTTGCCTCCCTTATTAAAACAAAATTTGCTCTTAATGCTTCTTCATTTGAGAATACTTGATTCTTGCTTCTTATGCCTAGCTCACAGGCGTTAAAGAAAAGCACTTATTGGGAGATAACCCAAATTTCATTAGGAATATTTTTGTTGAGTCTTGGAAGTTATTGCTTCAGTAATAACCTCTCCTTATCATTTTTGTGTGGTTTTTGTGCCAAGAGTAACCTCTAATGAGAGAGAAGTAAGATTTGGGAAAGTTGTTGTCCCGAAACAGATTTGTGTGCTTTGCTTTAAAAATTCGTGAAAAATCTTTGTACGTCGGATTGAGATGTACTTTTTTGTGATTCTGCCCCATGTTGTTATCTAACTTTCGTTAGTCCAACACTTTTCGATTTGAAAAACAGAAGGTCTTCGAAAAATTCAGTTTTTACCTGCTGGTCTGTTTTGACAGATTTCTGCCATTATTTGCATTTGCCTCTTAATCTCTTTTTCTTTGAGTTCTCTTTGCTCACTTGAACTTTTAAAAGGAAGTTCTACATTAGCTTGTGTTTTAATGGAAGTTTTACTTGTGTTGAAACTGAACCAAAAGACTTATTATCTTGAGTACACTAATGTTGCTAATGAAGATTGTGTGAAGTTTTGTATGAAGGAAAATTTAAAGTGTAGGGAAGAGTAATGTGATAGGATGAAGTATGGAAAAAATCTCAAGCTTGGGGATGCCACCCGTGTCACCCCAAGAAATATTCAAGAAGTGCAAGCGTCAAAGCTTGGGGATGCCCAAGGCATCCCCTTCTTCATCAATAAAAATCTCAGGTTTCTTCCAAACACTTCATTTTTATTGTTTCATGCATAGTTGTGTTATTCTTGGAGCATCGTCGTTTTTGTTCTTAGTTTTCATTTGCTTAGTTTGCTTGAATAAATTGGTTGGAACCCCGTATTCATACATATAGGTTTCAAATAGGTTGATTTGGATTGGAAAAGAGTAGGAAAAGTTCATGCTTATAAGTGGTATAAAAGGAGTCTTGTTTTTGACTGTGGCCTAGGCTTTGTCATGTCATGCTTGATATTGTTTTGGCTTTATGCTTAGTGATTATTTCTGTAGCATGACTTGTTACAAACAATTGAGATTGCTTAATGTGCCTTGAAAGAATCATGCTTTGTTTTAGTATATAAAAGCATATTATTGTGGTATTCTCCTTTAATGCTTTATTTGGGTTAACTTGGCGCATGATCACACCATGTTAAGACTACACCAAGTCACCATAGCCTCTATAATCATTTAGTTTTCGACTTGTAATATCACTTTATGCTTTAATTAATAATGTTTTGTTGCTTTGCATGATTGTGGCCATTCTTGCTCTCTTAGTTGGTCGCTCTCAGTCTTTTGCTAGCCTCCATACCAAGTATGAGTTCCACTCATGCATCCAACTCCAAATAAAACCAAGTTATTCCAAAGAGTCCACCATACCTACCTATTAGCATTTGCTATTCCAAGTTAGAAACGTATCTATAATTTTTGATGTTCCATGCTTGTTTTATATCTACTTTCTTATGTTTTGTCCACACTTTGGAGTATTTTTACACGTTTTCTGCAACTAACCTATTAACAAGATGCCACAGTGCCAGTTGCTTGTTTTCTGCTGTTTTTTGGTTTCAGAAAAGCTAGTAAGGAAATATTCTTGGAATTGAACTGTACAAAAGTCAAACTCAATATTTTACCCGAAGCAACACGGAGTCCGGAGTGGAGCCGAAGAGGTGCACCAGGGCGACCACACCTAGGGTGGCGCGGCCAACCCTAGGCATGCCGCCACCTGGTGTGGGCCCCTGGTACTCCACCGACCTTGCCCCTTTGCCTATAAAAGTCTCCCGAGACGAAAACCCTAAGTACCCGGTCAAAATTCCATGAAAGAGTCTGTAACCACCGCCATCTCCATCCCTAGATCGGGAGGGATCTGAAAAGCTCTTCCAGGAACCCTGCCGGAGGGGATAGATCACCCTGGAGGCCATCTTCATCACAATGCCTGCCGCTAGTGTGATGCGTGAGTAGTTCATCTTGGACTACGGGTCCATGTAATAGCTAGATTGTTGGTTCTCCTCCTTTGTGCTACCATGTTTAGATCTTGTGAGCTTCGTTCATGATCAAGATCATCTATTTGTAATCTTACATGTTGTGTTTGCGGGGATCCGATGGATATTAAGATGCTATTTCAGATTGATTATTGATTCTATCATGTCATTGTTATTTGTGATTTTTCATGCTTTCCGTTGTTAGTAGCTATCTTGGTTGAGTAGATGCTAGCAACTCCAAGAGGGAGTATTTATGCTGGATAGTGGGTTCATGCCTCTACTAATCTGGGGAAGTGAGAGAAATCTCTAAGGTACTAGATGTGTTGTTGCTACTAGGGAGAAAACAGCAATACTTTGTCCATGGGGCAATCGTATTGTTTACTTTACACACTTTTCTTAATGGAATTATCTGTTGCTTGCAACTTAATACTGGAGGGGGTTCAGATGATAACCTGAAGGTGGATTATTAGTCATAGATGCAGTTGGATTACGGTCTATGTATAATGTTGTAATGCCCAATAAAATCTCATAGGAGTTAAGATGATTAGTATATGCATGTATGCTTTCTCGGTGTCTGTCAATTGCTCCACTGTAATTTGTTCACCCAACACGTCATCTATCTTAAGGTGAATCACCTCTAGTGAACTATGGACCCCGGTCCATTCTTTGACCATCAATCTAAAATCTATTTACTATTTTATGTTTACTATCTACAAGCAATTACTATCTTCCACACAATACGTTTAATCCTTTGTTTTCAGCAAAACTGGTGAGATTGACAACCTCACTATAAGTTGGGGAAAAGTTCTATGGTTATGTTGTGCAGGATTCGAAGTTGCTAGCCGCACCTTGTAGTTGTTTCCTTGCTCCTACTGGTTCAATAACCTTTGTTTCATAACTGAGGGAAAACTTGCTGATGTGCTCATCATACCTTCCTCTTGGGGTTCCCCAATGAGCTCGATATATTTTGAGCCATCAATGTCCATCAAATTTAAAACTTTTTGAGCTTAACCTATTATATAATCTTATCTTACCACTATATAGTGTACAAATAACTTTGAACTTTGATCATTGGATCAAGACTGGCAAATCCCAACACTGCTAAATAAAATTAATTGGATCTTCAATCCATTCTAGCATCTAGAAGATTCTATTGATGTTCTTTAGCGCACTGAATGTTATGCACAAACTTCAAAACACACTTCTCGGTAATTCTAGAATCATCTTCGTCATTTCTCTAGATCATGTCGAGTACTAGGTAACTAATAGTAGGTTCATTTCTACATGATACAAAGTACAAAGAACCAAATACACACATGGTACTTTATGGACGTAGCTCTTAATTATAATAAGTAAAGCACAAAAATTTATAAATTTAATAAACATATATATAACAAGTAAATTGCACGTGCCCTACACGTGAGACTCATATAATAGATATCTGACATATCATCACCATATAAAATTATAATACAGGTAAAGAAGAAAAAATATAAATTTGATCAACATCTATAAAGTACGGGTGTATATTTGGTTCTTGTACTTTGTACAGTATATCATGTGGAAGTCAGCGATTATTAGCCATCTAAAACTTTAAAATTTTGGTAACATGGTCTAGACAAACGAGGGAGAAGATTCTAGAATGTTGGAGAAGTGTGTTTTGAGGTTTGTACATAGCATTCACTGTGATGAAGACTATCAATAGAATCTTCTAGATGCTAGAATGGAAAAGAAGAGCCAACGGCTGGAAATGTTGGGATTCGCGAGTCTTGATCTAATGGTCAATATTCAAAGTTATTCATGCACTATATAGTGGTAAGATAAGATAAGATAAGAAGTATGGGTGTATATTTGGTTCTTGTACTTGGTATCATCATGTAGAAGTCAAAGAATATTAGCTACCTAACACTTGAAATTTTTGGTAACATGGTCAAGAGAAACGATGGAGAAGATTCTAGTATGATGGAGAAGTGTGTTTTGAAGTTTGTGCATAGCATTCTTTATGATGAAGACTATCAATAAAATCTTCTAGATGCTTGGGGATTGTTTGATTCGTAGGATAGGAAAAGCATAGGAATAGGAAAAACATAGGATTACAATGTCATGCCCACTTTAATCCTATAGGAGCCCATATATATGCAAGAAAGTTTGTTTGATTCCATCGAAGGAAAAAAGGATTCTAAGAAAGAGGTTTGGGCGTGGATCTTAGATTTCCTATGAAATCTAGTGCAAAGGATTCCCTAGGAAAATTTCCTATGGGAATCAGTAATCATACAAATCAAACAACCATTATAGAAAAAATTCTTATGGGATTTAATCCTATAAATTTCCCATGTAAATCCTTTGAATCAAACATGATGCCCTAGAATAGAAAAGAAGATCCAACAGCTAGAAATGTTGGGATTCGCGAGTCTTGATCCAATGGTTAACATTCAGAGTTATTTGTACACTATAAAGTGGTAAGATAATGGAAAGATGAGATAGTGGTAAGATATACTACTCTTGTTTCTCCATGTCACACCCCGAGAAGAAGAATCACACACACACACATATATACACACACAAAGAGACTCACAAAGATTGCTCTTGAAGTTATACTGTGAAACTATTTTGAAGGTGTACACTGTGGGTCAACATCTTGAAAATCGTCAAGATTTCTGAATGACTCAATTCTTGATATATATGAATTTGCATGCTGGCAA
Organism: Avena sativa; assembly: GCA_916181665.1. Taxonomy (NCBI): domain Eukaryota; kingdom Viridiplantae; phylum Streptophyta; class Magnoliopsida; order Poales; family Poaceae; genus Avena; species Avena sativa. Next base: position 261,874,252 of record OV702291.1, read on the forward strand.
CTCTTACATAGATTTAAAAAACAAAGAATATAAAAAAATGAATAAACGAAAAGGGTCTGCATGACATCCTCTTGTTTGCAGTACCAGCCATGAAAAATGGTAAACATGAGATTTGAAACATTCGAAAAAAGCCATAGTCACATTAGATATGGCCTGAACACTCAAGGGTTTCTTGAGCCGAACGACCGATTAGGTCATGGCCATATCTACATCATAGTTCATGATAATGTTCCCATATTTGGTAGATGGGTGTGTCTTCCATGGTATATAATAATGCTGGGGTGGGAGTTTCGAACTAGTATTAGGAAAAACATGTCCAAATTTCCAAGTTGTATCTTTAGGGTCCGTGATGTAAAAGTGTAGGTCCTAGATGTATTTTCGTTTTCTTTTTAGACCACTATGTAATTTTTATGCCCACCCTTGGATTTTAACGAGCACCTTCTTGGTACTTCGAGGCAGATTCCTCGTTAGAGAGAAAAAGAAAAAGTTTCCAGTGACCAGAATTATTTTGCGCACGAATATTTTTTATCTGAATGCCCCAGACCCAATTTTTAGAAAAAAAAGGACTATTGTGCAAAACTTGAGTAGTCGGTACTTCTAATGAACCAGGGGCATCAGAAAATTAACCCCAAAGCTGCCAAAGAAAAAACGAAAGAAAAAATGAAGAGCGAGAAGAGATTATTGGCCTTCCACAATGTAGCCGGCGCCAAATTGACCAAAAAGATGCCACCTCACCACCGATGCCACGGTGAAAAATATGGCACCGGCCTCACAGCGAAGGGCACCACTGGGCAGAGAAGTTGGGACTACACTATGGCTAAACTCAGCTGGGAAAATATAAATGAGTCTCCTGTTGTAGGTGTTGGGATTCACGCTAGTTGCTTTGGGGGAGAAGGGAGCGAGGACCAATTATTTTTTGTTTTTTGGTTTGTGGCATCGGTGTTGTAGGTGCTTCGGTGCCCAGGAAATTTATTGTGGCACTGCTCCCGCAGCGTGAGGGCACCGAGCTATGGAAGCCAAAACTCGATTTGGCACTGCTAAAAACGTACGCTGTGGAAGGATATAAACGGGAGGAAGCGCGAGAGCAGCGAAGGAGTAGAAGGCGATGCGATGTTAGAGTAAAGCTAGTTTGACAAGTTTCTGACACGAGGTACAGGTACCTACTACTAGTAGCAAAGTACTACTTGTAGTACTACTATGTTTTCTCTCTCCTTCGTTGTGTCTCACCATCCATCCTCTCTCTCCCCTCCTATGCAGCGCCCCGCGCGCACCGGCCGGCTGATCTCTCCCTCGTCCCACTGCGTGGCGCCGCACATGTGTGCCTTGGTACGTCCGTGTTGTGTGTGTGTGGCCTGTTTTTTCCTTTTTTTTCTTGACAAGAGTCTCTAGCGTGTTTTGAATTGGATACATAGCACCAATCCTGACCGTTGGGCTATAAGATTCGATGGTTGAGAGTAGCTGGATTCATGTTGAACAGTACCTAGAAAAACTCCACCATGTTCTAGAACCATCAAACTTTAAGTCTTGTTAGAGAAAAAATGCATACATTAAGTCTATTAATAATAACTATCTACACATATTGAGAATACAGCCTACTATGCTATGAAATTTTGGGGTGGTGACATGATGGTTCTAGAACATGCATGGTGGAGTTTGCTCTAGGTACTATTCAACACGAATCCAGCTACTCTGAACCATTGTATCTACCAGCCCAACGGTCAGGATTGGTATAATGGATCCTATTCTAATCTTCTCCATTATAGTAGTAGAGATATAGTATACGGATAACTTTGAATATGGACCTTTGGATCAAGACTCGCGAATCCCAACATTTCCAGCCATTGGATCTTCTTTTCCATTCTAGCACCTAGAAGATTCTATTTTTTCAACGGTCTACAAGATTCTATTGATAGTCGTCATCACAATGAATGCTATGCACAAAACTCAAAACACACTTCTCCATCATTCTAGAATCTTGTCCCTCATTTCTCTAGACCATGTTACCAAAAAATTCATGTTTTAGATAGCTAATAATCGTTGACTTCTACATGATCTTACCACTATATAGTGTACGAACAACTTCGAATATTGACTGTTGGATCAAGACTTGTGAATCCCAACATTTCCAGCCATTGGATGTTCTTTTCCATTATTCTAGCATCTACAAGATTCTATTAATAGTCTTCATCACAATGAATGCTATTGCACAAAACTCAAAACACACTTCTCCATCATTCTAGAATCTTCTCCCTCGTTTCTGTAGACCATGTTACCAAAATTTTGAAGTTTGGGATAGCTAATAATCGTTGACTTCTACATGATATACAAAGTACAAGAACCAAATATATACACCCATACTTTATAGATGTTGATCAAATTTATATTATTTCTACTTTACCTATTACTAGTAAGTTGCATGTGCCTTGCACGTGAGACTCGAATAGTAGACGTATGACATATCATCACTATATAAAATTATAATTTGTAAAGCACAATAAATTATAAATTTAATCAACAACTATAAAGTATGGGTGTATATTTGGTCCTTGTACTTTGTATGTCATGTAGAAGTCAAAGATTATTAGCTACCTAACACATGAAATTTTTGATAACATGGTCTAGAGAAACAAGGGAGAAGATTCTAGTATGATGTACAAGTGTGTTTTGATGTTTGTGCATAGCATTCATTATGCCGAAGACTATCAATAGAATCTTCTAGATGCTAGAATGGAAAAGAAGATCCAACAGCTAGAAATGTTGGGATTCACGAATATTGATCCAACAGTCAACATTCAAAGTTATTTATACACTATATAGTAGTAAGATAAGCTAAGATAAGATCATGTAGAAGTCAACAATTATTAGCTACGAGGGAGAAGATTCTAGTATGATGGAGAAGTGTGTTTTGAGGTTTGTGCATAGCATTCATTATGATGAAGACTGTCAATAGAATCTTCTAGATGCTAGAATGGAAAATAAGATCCAACGGCTAGAAATGTTGGGATTCGCAAGTCTTGATCCAACAATCAATATTCAAAGTTATTTGTACAGTATATAGTGGTAATATATCTCTATCTCTACTACAATAATGGAGCAGTTTGAATTGGATCCATAACACCAATCCTGACCGTGGGGCTGTTAGATCCAATGGTTCAGAAAAGTTGGATTTGTGTTGAATAGTACCTAGAGAAAACTCCACCATGCATGTTCTAGAACCATCATGGCACCACCCCCAAAATTTCATAGCACAGTAGGTTGTATTCTCTCTACTACTATAGTGGAGAAGTTTTGAATTGGATCCATAGCATCAATCCTGACTGTTGGGATGTTAGATCCAATGGTTCAGAACAACTGGATTCGTGTTGAATAGTACAGACCTAGAGCAAACTCCACCATGTTCTAGAACCATCATGTCACCACCCCCAAAATGCATAAATTAAGTCTATTAATAATAACTATCTACACATATTGAGAATACAACCTACTGTGCTATGAAATTTTGGGGTGGTGACATGACGGTTCTAGAACATGGAGGAGTTTGCTCTAGGTACTATTCAACACGAATCCAGCTGCTCTGAACCATTGGATCTAACAGCGCAACAGTCAGGATTGGTGCTATGAATCCAATTCAAAACTGCTCCATTATAGTAGTAGACATAAAGATAATCTTACCACTATATAGTGTACGAATAACTTTGAATATTGACCGTTGGATCAAGACTCGCAAATCCCAACATTTCCAGCTATTGGATCTTCTTTTCCATTCTAGCATCTAGAAGATTCTATTTTTTCGAACGGTCTAGAAGATTCTAATTATAGTCTTCATCACAATGAATGCTATGCAAAAAACTCAAAACACACTTCTCCATCATTCTAGAATCTTCTCCCTCGTTTCTCTAGACCATGTTACCAAAAATTCCATGTTTTAGATCTCCACTACTATAATGGAGCAGTTTTGAATTGGATCCATAACACCAATCCTGACTGTTGGGCTGTTAGATCTAATGGTTCAGAACAGCTAGATTCGTGTTGAATAGTACCTAGAGCAAACTCTACCATGTTCTCTAGAACCATCATGTCACCACCCCCAAAATTTCATAGCATAGTACGTTGTATTCTCAATATGTGTATAAAATTATTATTAATAGACTTAATTTATGCATTTTTTCTCTAATGTATGAAATGTGATTTAACAAACATTAAGTTGTTATTAACCAATAGTCTTGTTAGAGAATAAATGCATATATTAAGTATATTAATAATAACTATTTACACATATTGAGAATACAGCCTAATGTGCTATGAAATTTTTGGGGTGGTGACATGATGGTTCTAGAACATGGTGGAGTTTGCTCTAGGTACGTACTATTCAACATGAATCTAGCTGCTCTGAAGCATTGGATCTAACAGCCCAACGGTCAGGATTGGTGTTATGGATCCAATTCAAAACTGCTGAATTATAGTAGTAGAGAGAATACAGCCTATTGTGCTATGAAATTTTGGGGTGGTCACATGATGGTTCTAGAACATGCATGGTGGAGTTTGCTCTAGATACTATTCAACACAAATCCAAATTCTCTGAACCATTGGATCTAACAGCCCAATGGTCAGGATTGGTGCTATGGATCCAATTCAAAACTGCTCCATTATAGTAGTAGAGATTATAATAGGTAAAGCAGAAAAATATAAATTTGATCAACATCTATAAAGTATGGGTGTATATTTGGTTCTTGTACTTTGTATAGTATATCATTTAGAATTCAATGATTATTAGCTATCTAAAACTTGAAATTTTAGTAACATGGTCTAGAGAAACGAGGGAGAAGATTCTAGAATGTTAGAGAAGCGTGTTTTGAGTTTTGTGCATAGCATTCATTGTGATGAAGACTATCAATAGAATCTTCTAGATGCTAGAATGGAAAATAAGATCCAACGGCTGGAAATGTTGGGATTCACGAGCCTTGATCCAACGATCAATATTCAAAGTTATCTGTACACTATATAGTGGTAATATAAGATAAGAATTAATAATAACTATCTACACATATAGAAAATACAACCTACTGCGCTATGAAATTTTGGGGGTGGTGACATGATAGTTCTAGAACATGGTGGAGTTTGCTCTAGGTAATACTACACGAATCTACCTGCTCTGGATCTAACAGCCCAACGGTCAGGATTGGTGATATGGATCCTATTCAAAACTGCTCCATTATAGTACGGGTAAAGCACAAAAATTTACAAATTTGATCAAGATCTATTACGTATGGGTGTATATTTGGTTCTTGTACTTTGCATCATATAGAAGTCAACTGTTATTAGCTATCTAAAACTTGAAAATTTCGGTAACATGGTCTAGAGTAACGAGAGAGAAGATTCTAGAATGATGGAGAAGTGTGGTTTGAGTTTTGTACATAGCATTCATTGTGATGAAGACTATCTACACATATTGAGAATACAGCCTACTATGCTATGAAATTTTGGGGGTGGTGACATGATGGTTCTAGAACATGGTGGAGTTTGCTCTATAGGTACTATTCAACATGAATCGAGCTGCTCTGAACCATTGGATCTAATAGCCCAACGGTCTATATGAAATGTGATTTAACAAACATTAAGTTATTACTAACCAATAGTTTTGTTAGAGAAAAATGAATACTTTAAGTCTATTAATAATAACTATCTACACATATTGAGAATACAGCCTACTGTGCTATGAAATTTTGGGGGAGGTGACATGATGGTTCTAGAACATGGTGGAGTTTGCTCTAGGTACTATTCAACATGAATCAAGCTGCTCTGAACCATTAGATCTAACAGCCCAACGGTCAAGATTGGTGTTATGGATCCAATTCAAAACTGCTCCATTATAGTAGTAGAGATAATACAACCTACTATGCTATGAAATTTTGGGGGTGGTGACATGATGGTTCTAGAACATGATAGAGTTTTCTCTAGGTACTATTCAATAGGAATCCAGCTACTCTAAACCATTGGATCTAATAGCCCAACGGTCAGGATTGGTGCTATGGATCCAATTCAAAACTGCTCTATTCTTACCACTATATAGTGTACAAATAACTTTGAATATTGACCGTTTGATCAAGACTCGCGAATCCCAACATTTCTAGCCGTTGGATCTTGTTTTCCATTCTAGCATCTAGAAGATTCTATTTTTTGAATGGTCTAGAAGATTCTATTGATAGTCTTCATCACAATGAATGCTATGCACAAAACTCAAAACACAATTCTCCACCATTCTAGAGTTTTCTCCTTCGTTTCTCTAGACCATGTGTTACCAAAAAATTCATGTTTTAGTAGATAGCTAATAATCATTGACTTCTACATGATCTTACCACTATATAGTGTACGGACAACTTTGAATATTGACCATTGGATCAAGACTCGTGAATCCCAACATTCCAGCCGTTGGATCTTCTTTTCCATTCTAGCATCTAGAAGATTCTATTGATAGTCTTTGTCACAATGAATGTTATGGACAAAACTCAAACACACATCTCTATCATTCTAGAATCTTATCCCTCGTTTCTCTAGACCATGTTACCAAAATTTTAAAGTTGTAGATAGCTAATAATCGTTGACTTCTACATGATATACAAAGTACAAGAACGAAATATACACCTGAGAAGATTATTCTACTCCCTCTGATCCAAATTGTTGTTCTCGAATTTGTCTAGATTCGGTTGTATGTAGTCATGTTTTAGTGCTAGATACATCTGAATCTAGACAAATCTGAGAACAATAATTTGGATCGAAGGGAGTAGAATGATGGAGTAGTGTTTTTTGAGGTTTGTGCATTGTGTTCATTGTGCTAAAGACGTACTATCCATAATGTATTCTAGTAGAGATGCTAGCTAGTAGTATGGAAAAGAAGATCCAACGACTAGCAATGTTGGGATTCACGAGTCTTGATCCAACAGTCAATATATTCGAAGTAATTCGTACACTATATAGTAGTAAGATAAGATGAGATAAACAATAGTATTTTCTAGAGATGATGCTACAATGGAACAGTAGATCCAACAGATGGAAATGTTGGGATTCACGAGTTTTAATCCAACCGATCAATATTAAAAGTTATTCGCAAAAAATATAGTGGTAAGATATGATAAGAAAGACTATCAATAGTATCTACTAGATGCCAGAATGGAAAAAGATCCAACCGATTGGCAATGTGGGGATTCACGAGTCTTGATCCAACGGTCAATATTCTAAGTTATTCATACACTATAATGGGTAAAATAATGTACTATCCATAGTGTATCTTCTATTAGATGCTAGCTAGAACGTACTAGTAAAAGGCACGTGCCACACACATATATATTGTATGAAATGTGATTTAGCACATAATAAGTTGTTATTATTAGCCAATAGTCTTGTTAGAGAAAAAAAGGGTATACATTAAGTCTACTAGTAAAAGGCATGAGCCACACATGTATATATTGTATGAAATGTGATTTAGCAAACATCAAGTTGTTATTATTAACCAATAGTCTTGTTAGCGAAAAAATGTATACATTAAGTCTACTAGTAAAAGACACGAGCCTCACATGTATATGATGTATGAAATGTGATTTAACAAATATTAAGTTGTTATTATTAACCAATAGTCTTATTAGAGAAAAAAGGCATAAATTAAGTTTATTAATAATAACTATCTACACACATTGAGAATACAACCTACTGTGCTATGATTTGGGGGGGTTACATGGTAGAGTATGCTCTATAGGTACTGTTCAACATGAATCCAGCTACTCTGAACCATTGGATCTAATAGTCCAACGGTCAGGATTGGTGCTATTAATAATAACTATCTACCTATATTCAGAATATAGTCTACTATGCTATGAAATTTATGAGGGTGGGGTGTTGACATGATGGTTCTAGAACATGGTGAAGTTTGCTCTAGGTACGTACTAGCTTTTCAACACGAATCAAGCTGCTCTGAACCATTGGATCAAACATCCCAATGGTCAGGATTTGTGCTATGGATCCAATTCAAAACTGCTCTATTATAGTAGTAGAAGAAAATAAGATCACACTGTATAGTGTATGATACAAATAACTTTGAACTCTGACCGTTGGATTTAGACTCGTGAATCCCAACATTGCTAATTAACCGTTGGATCTTCTATCCATTCTACTCCCTCCGTCTAGAATATAAGACATTTTAACTTTATGAAATGAATGTATTTAGATGTCTTTTAGTCTATAGGCCAACATCTAGATACATTCATTTCACAAAGCTAAAATGTCTTATATTTGTGAACGAGGGAGTAGCATCTAGAAGATTCTATTGTTAGTCTTCAGCATAATAAACGCTATGCACAAATCTCAAAACACACTTTTCAATAATTCTAAAATCTTTTTCGTCATTTCTCTAGAGCACATGGAGTATTAGGTAGGAGTAGCTAGGTTAATTTCTACATGATACAGTACAAAGTAGAAGAACCAAATATACACCCGATACTTTATGGACGTGGCTCAAAATTAAAATTAAATTTTGAGCTTCACCTATTATAATTATAATTTTATAGTCCCGTGTAAGGCACGTTCAACTTTATAGTGGATGTCCAGACCATGTTGGGGGTGACAACTACTTATGGTTGTCTCTTCGATTTCTGTGTCAAGTACTGTATCTGAATGGAAATGGTTTTTTACTCGCGTGGAGACCAGGAGGCCACCTCTCACGGACTCGACCTTCTTCCTCCTTGTCTTCGCGACTATAGCTCTTCTCTGCCAGATTGCTTTGCCCGTTTTCATTCCTTTTTGCTGTGCTATTTCACCTGCATGACCAGGAACAAGTTCTACCACAAAAGGGCTCGTGCCACGACGGCGAAGCTGGCGGAAGAGAAGAAGTCAGCTTGCCATTCTTCCATTATGTTACTACCGGTACCAAGCAATGTGACAATCAAAGAGTCCCAGTCGAATCCCCTCGGCTCCAAGCGGGAGGTCTTCAACTCAATGTTCTTCGAAGCCGCCGCAACCAGGGATAGATACCTTCAGGTAAATCTCCTTTCTTGCACAACTTTCCAGGTCTTTGACTGTTTCTTGATTTGCCCATTTACCTAAAAAAAGCACATTCTTCCTCAATGGTGTTTTTAGGTCGGGCGATCTTCGAATTTGCTCAACACTCCTGCCTGCGGAATCATCTTCACCGTCCCCGATGGAGACTGATACCTTCAGGTAAAGCTCCATGCTTGGGTAACTTTCCATGTCTTTGACAGTTTCTTGATTCGTCATTTCCCTACTAGTACATTTTTCTCAATGTTGTTTTAGGTCGGGCGGACTTCGCATTCCCGCGGCACTCCTGCCTGCAGAATCATCTTCATAGTCACTGATGGAGGCCAATCGGTATAGCCACAAGGTAAGAAATCATTCAAATTGTGATTCTGTGTCTCTCTTCCTTGATAGTTCTCTGGGTACACTTCTGAATTTATGCTCCCTGTTCATCTAACAGAATATTGGCTTCGAGATCGAGTTTATGGTGAAAAAGGTGATGGGTGATTTCTGCGTCAAGACAGCGGACAGAAGCGCCCTCGTAAAGGAGTGCACTAGACTTTACTGTAAACTCGCCGCTGACAAGGTCGGGCTTAGCCTCCTCAGGAATCTCACCATGGAATACTTGATTGAGCGTGACGAGCTGAAGCGGTGGAACATCGACATGATGGAGATGCTGGGCATAAGCTTCAAATAGATCCAGGACCTCGAGGACTAGAAGGACAAACTCCTGGCCGAGCTGGCAAAGCTGAAGCGTGAAACTGTCGTCGATCTCCATTAATGAGCCGGCACATGGAAGACCTTAGTTAGTACTCCATCTGTTTTCACAATATAAGCCTATTTATAGAGCTAAAACAGCTTAAAAGGCTTATATATTATGGAATGGAGGGACTAGTTCATGATCGGATATATATATTGCAATATTTCCCCAGTAAATTGAAAAACCTTTATTAGTAGTATGAATGTATGATCGTGTACTTGCTGGTAAAATATTTGGTTATTTGGTGAATGTGACATGCATCACCAGTCACAATGTTGCTAGAGCCAATTTGGGTGTGATTATCTTTCCTACTATACTATAGTAGTAATTAGTTATTATCGCTTCCGTGCAGAGCGGTAGCTACCTTGCCGTTGTTGTCATGCTGTATCTCACCAACTTCACTTGCTCAAAGCCTCCATTCTTCTTTACTCCAAAAAAAGACCCTCCATTCTTCTGCCATCTTCGGTTTTGGTCCTGCTAATGGCAGTGGCAGCGGTATCCCATTGATGGTGACTTTAGATCAGGACCCCGACTTTGTCTCTATACAGCTGTAGTGTAGTATAACCATTGCGCCAATGCGTATATGGGAAGGAAAGATAACTGCTGGGGATCCCTCCTGAACATATGTACACTCCCCACAATTTATACATTGAAGGGATAACCATTTTTATAGCCATTTAAAAGACTTTCGGGTGATTTTTTCAAATTAATTCGACCTTTAATTGCATGTGTGCTATTTGGTCGACAAAATTAGAAAACACTATTTAGTTATTTAGTAGTATATAGATTCTTCCAAATTTTGACTAACTTGCGACATATATTTTGATATGAAGGGAGTAGTATTATGCGTTAGCTACAGACATGGCCTTTATTCTACATAGTGTCAACTTGGTGGGATAGTTCTCTCTTGAGGAGAATGGCCTACACATTAAAAGGTGTCTAGATATATTCGTTTCACAAAAGCTAAAACATCTTATATTAGGGAGTATAGGATCTAATAAAGAGGGGAGAAAGGTACATATATGAGTAAAAAATGAGAGTTGCAAGAACAAGATGATGAATGAATATTCTATCAATGGTCTTCCCGACAATTTGCCACCCTGTTACGGAAAAATGCAACGAATCCATGAAAATGAAAAAATACGTGTGTATTAGTTTTTATGTGACAAAGACTGTGCCCTGGCACACACCTAAAAATTATGTGGAATTTCTTGGATCGACTCAATTGCAGCGAGTCCGTCGCAAAAAAAGGAAACTATAGAAAAAAGAAACAATGTCGTCAAACTAGGTCGAACTTTCTTATCTTATCTTACTATTATATAGTATACAAATAACTTTGAACGTTGATCACTGGATGAAGATTGGCAAATTGCAACATATCTAACCTCTGGATTTTTATCATTCTAGCATCTAGAAGATTCAATGGATAGTCTTTAGCACAATGAACACTATGCTAAAACTTCAAAACACAACGCCATTCTAGAATCTTCTCTGTCATTTCTCTAAGCATGTTACAATTTTTTTGAGTATTATTATGTACCAAGAACCAAGTATACACCTAATAATTTATGGATATGATGTGGCACAAAATTCTTTAATAGTATTTTGAGCTTTACCTATTATAATTTTATAAGTGATGACATGTCTTACTTTCCATCTCATAGCTAGAGATGACATAATATTCTTTTATTTGAGTCTCACGTTTGTTTTTTCGAAATGGGGATACCGCAACCTCTGCACTCAAAGGATGCACACACATCCCTGTTATTAAAAACCAAGTACCGAGTACAGATTACGGATCAGATAAGGTTGATACAAACACTAGCCATGTGAACAAAGCTAAAGGTCCCACAAGATAACGCACATATCTCACGTGCAAAATATTATGCAAATACTTACTTCAAGAACATAGTTTAACCGTAAATCTGGTCAATAATATATAATTATATTTAATAATTTTTAACCAATTTATTTATATTCGAAAGACGATTCCAATGGTACAATTTTTGTGACATACAATTCATAAATTGGTGGCCAAATTTATGGTCAAATTATTTCCTTCGAGTACGTATTTGTCTAATGAACGGAATGGAGGTAGTATACTACATAGTAGTATTTTTTTTCCCTAAAAGGGGAATGTACATGTTTGATTCGTAGGATAGGAAAATCGTAGGAGTAGAAAAAAGTAGGATTGCAATGTCATGCCAACTCCAATCCTATAGGAATTCATATGATCCAAAGTGTCTTTGATTCCATCATAGGTGTCCATTTGATTCAAAGGATTTCCCAAGGAATTTTGTAGGATTAAATCCTATAGTAAATTTTCCTACGACGGCTATTTGATTTGTAGGATTGATTCCCATAGGATTTTTTCCTAAGGATTCCTTTGTACTAGTTTTTATAGGATATCAAACATCCACCCATACCTCTTTTTCAGATTCCTATGGTGGAATCAAACGCACTTTGGTTCATATGAATTCCTATAGGATTGGAGTGGGCATGACATTGCAATCCTACATTTTTTCTACTCCTACGATTTTCCTTTCCTAGGAATCAAACATGCCCCAATCTAAAAAAGAGGTCTGGGTGGATGTTTGATTTCCTATGAAAACTAGTACAAAGGAATCCTCCTATGGGAATCAATCCTACAAATCAAACAACCATCGTAGGAAATTTTCCTATAGGATTTAAAACTACAAAATTCCTAGGCAAATCCTTTGAATTAAACGGACCCTAACTAGAGTAGGAGTGCTTGAAGCAGAGGCCCTGCTCGTGGCTGCGCATAGCTTTTCGCAGTAGGGACTACACGGAGTCTGCACCTGGGAAAGGCTGCTGGTGCATTCATACCTCCCATTGCATTCGATGCACTTCCTCTAGCTCGGCTCCTGGCTAGTGTATCAATAATCATAGAGTAGAGATCGCCAATTTTTTTGGCGGGTTCATCTCATTCTAAAGTGAGATCACCAAAATTTGAATGACATTGGCGGGTTTTTCTTTGAACTACCCGGCGCGACGCAATTCAAAAGTTTCGAACCTACCACCGGCGCCCTTGTGATACATATAAAACACTCCATATCCCACATATCTCACTCGACCTCAGAGTCGGAGCATCTCCCATGAATATGGCCTCGCACCGCCGTCCCTCCCCACCACCACTGCCTCCTTACTAGGTACCATTGTGACTGAAGGCACCACTCCCTTGTTTAACAAGACGGGGTGGCTTCCCCACACTGACGACCACCACGCCGGAGCGTGCACAGCGTTGCTGGCAAACATGGTACGGTCGCCGCAAAGTCCCATCTGCTTCACGGACTCCCCGGTATTCGACACCAGGGAGATGGGCAAACGACGTCCCCTCCCCCCTGTTCGACCGCACCAACGTGAAGTGTAAACTCATCTCCATCCCATACAAAGGTGGTTGCACACTTTATGCTTCCTTTTGTTATGCACCTTATTACTATCAAAAGTACTTCATTGTTTGTTGTAATGTACTGCATCTTGCTCATATACTCGATCGTTACTAAAGTTTGCTAGAGCCTTCATTACCATCATTATGAAGCTCCTCTGACATCTGTGGAATATCTCCTAAAATGATTCTAGTTGGGGCATACAGGTTTATAGATAGCACAGCTGGTATACGTCAACTCTAGATGACATCCTGAGCCGAATTAGTATGTCATGGCTCCTTGTTTAGAGTATAACCAAGCGGGCCCTGCTAGTTATGTTGTTAGTATTATAGTCAAGCCTACAGGTTAGTCGATTGTATTAGAACTTCATGTGTTTTCTTCTCAATCAGGGTGACATATGGTTAGAGTACTCATAGCGGAAGTAGGTTACTATACTAGAGTTGTGATGGGAACCATTGCTTTTCTAGCCATCAACCTCTGCAAGAACTCCTAATAATTTCCTATTTTTTCACATGATTCTATGATAAATCTGAAAAGCTATTTGCTTACAATGCAGGAAACAGAGTCATAACAAGGTCTCAAACTCTACTTAATCTAGTTGAAAATGACAATCAGGCCAAAAAAGACAATAATGCATAACATCGGCATAAAACGTTTTGTCCTAATCCCGCACCAGTTGGTCCAGTTGTACTGGCAGGTGCAAATAGAAAAATACACATCCCACAGCCGCCACTAGCCCATCCGGTTACCCAGGAAGAATTGGCAGGAGAACCAGTTTCAACAGCAGGTTCTCAGCAACGAACTGGTAATGATCTTCCAACGACCTTTAGTACTGATAGAGACATATACTCCCTTGCAAATGAGCTTGACACCAAATTTGTTATGTGTTTAGAGACTATTAGTAGCATGCCCTTTTATATGTAATATGTATACATTGATATTCTGATGTAATTTTTTCTAGTTGCACTACGGTGAAGATTAACAAGGGGGGCGACAATGGGAAAAAATCTTGAGTAGATGCTTGAAATAACTAAATCAAGACTTTCGATCACATCTATAGCAGGATTCAAAAGGCCACTGGATCCACATGAATCTGCTTATATAGCATCGATCACAGGCATTTTCGTGAGAAATGATATTCCCATCTTGCCCTCATGGAAACACCACCGAAATACCCCCGAGCATTTTGAAGGTTTACTGAATAAGTTACATGTAAGTCATATGTCTCTTGGACATACTCGATTGCTCTATCCCTTGTCTTCTTAGCTTGCCGTTTGTTATATATGGTCCTCATTGTTGTCTACAGAGATTTTTCATGTTCGATGAGAATAGCGAGGAAGTAAAGGTTGTTCTCAAAAGCATATTCTCTGCATATTTGCGCTAGCAGCACCACAGGCTAAAGAAGCAACACTTTTCTGGCAAGTGTTTTAAGGATGTTACAAGAATGTCTCATGTGGATCACATGACTGACGATAAGTGGGATGATCTTCTCCACCACTAGCTTGATCAAAATAATGAGGTATGCTTTGAGAAGACTGAGACTAGATCGCATTGTCAATTCGTATTTATGCATGTGTTTTACAAGTCTCATTTTATAGGCCATCGCTCAAAGGAATTGTTCTAGCCGTAATAAAGTACGAGTACTAACTCGTACAGGATCCTGCAGCATAATTGGGCACCTCTACCTATTGGTAAGGACCTGTTATTTTGTACTGTATATTTTAAATAAGTATGTAATTGATGTTGTGGAATATGTATGCATCTTATCTTTCAACCTCCGTTTCCACCATGTGATGCAATTTATTTTCGCCCGTCCAAATGCAGACGAAGTCTAATGGGGATCCAAAAAAACAGTTGACTCTGTTGGAGAAATTTGAGGGATGTCAGACGAATAGATATGGTATCATTGTAAAGAAAGTTGTTGTAAGTCTTCTCTGCATTTTGTGATGTTGCACTTGTAGTGATTTGTACGTATAAGTTTGATATGCAACCTTGCTTTGACTGCTTCTCAGTTTTGTTTTTATTTTCCTTCATAATTTGCAACTAAAGTCAGTTTTCGTTATGAATTGTACAAATAGTTGGCATATCATGCACCTCACAGTGTTGACACATGAAGCCACATTTTTAGTCCTTTTAGTAAATGACATCAAAAAAAGATACACGACAAAATGATCTTTTTTACTGAAGTGTATAAGATGTGTTATCAGCACTACCAATTATAGCAGTTCATGCACATGTTAAACATGTCTGCATGTTTCTCTGTAGTAACTTCACTTCTCTTACACATGTCTATCAACTGAAAACTTTCTAGGCTAAATTGAAAGAGGAGCTGGAAAATCCTAGGAAAGATTGTTTAATAAAAACTCCAAAAGAATGTGTGGATTTATTTTCCAAGGTACTACAACATGGTGCTATAGCCAAGAATATGTTGCTGTGTAATGCTGGGTTCCCAGCGAGCTCGTCAAAGTCCAAGTTCAAGTTCAAGTCCAACTCCAAGGCCATTTCTTTGCATATTCAAGTTCTAGAGGAACAACTCCAAGCTAAACAATTGTTATCATCTGCCCTAAGTGTATACAATGAACATTTGATCGCAAAGTGAGAAGAAATTTTAATTCGGCTGGAGCACTCCATAGAAAATAAGGAGAAAGTCATGAAGATGCTCAATATTTGTGGTTGAGCACTAATAGCTGACGTGAGTCTCTTTGTCATGAAATGGAACCTGAAGCTAAAAGTATTTGTTAGTACACAAGTATGCACTTGTTATGAACTTGGGTTGTTTCCTTGTTGCGCCATGTCTATTAATTGTATGGTACCTTATAATGTACTTCCTCTGTTTCAAAATATATCCCTTTTTAGCAAAGTTGATTTAGCTTGCTAAAGGTCCTTATAGTATCAATGGAGGTACTATTGGGGAACAGAATGCACCAATATGGAAGTAGTATGATTCCTGAATGCGTGATCTCTGGATTGCTCCTTCTTAAAATTGGTGCTTTATGTGTTGCAAGGTTGGATTGTTGTGTACTAATATATGTGTGGATGGAGAAAATTGCATCTAGCACCAGTCTTTGTGGAATTTGTTGCACAAAACACAGAAACAAGACCTTTTTTGTAGCTAGCACGGTTTTGTGGCTTAATTTTTTGCACCTGGCCCAAATAAACATCTTAACCTGATGGGTTAGAGCATCTCTAACCCATCTCCAAAATGGCAATGGAGGAGTAAATTTTCTCCTCTAATGGCCGAAGCCGCACCGAACCTAACCCTAACCCCTATCGCCGTTTAGAGGAGAATAAATATAGGACTTGCAACCGCGACCTCGACTCCTTTATTTTTTTCTCCCCCACCCGCATGTTCACTGTCGGCCAGCTGCCCTTCCTGCTGTCCTTCGCCGGATCTGTGCTCCGCCGATGGCCAGCTACCCTCTATGCTTCTCCTCATAGCCTACGTCGCCAGAATTGGCCGCCACGATCCATTTTCCCTGGCCACAAATGCGCCTCCGAGCATCGCCGGATTCGACACACCGTGGCTAAGATTTGCCACGGTGCGATCAAATCCCCGAGGCAGAGCACCCTCCGGCATGACTACACGCCATTGCAACTCCCCAACCGAGCTCGCAGGAGCAGCGCAGCGAGCACCCGTGCTGCCACTAGCTCCGGATCCATCACTAGCAGCCACATCGGCACCAACCCTTGGTCCCGCACCAGCACCTTCCCATATTGGTGCCACCGGAACAAGGTGAGGAAGAGATAAGCTCCAAGGTTCTTTGTAGCATTTTTGGTTAAAGCTCGTCAATTTTATAATCTAGATGATTATTTGTAGCAAGGTGAAGAAGAGAGAAGCTCCATGGTCCGAGGATGATGACAATGATTTGTACTTTGCTTGGCATCATCAAACAATTGTTGAAGTTGACCAGCCTTTTCAACAATTTTGGGAAGAAATACATGCCAATTTCAATGAAAGAACTAGTGGAGATGCAAGGTCATTAGTATCGATTATGAATAGGTGGAATTTGCTAGTAATTTACTCCAATATGGGAAATATATGAGTAAATGGAGCTTGCATGTATGAATAATGGTGTATGAACATTGAGCTTCTCTCTTATTCATCTTGTTAAGTATGAGCTGACGTGACATTTTAGCAAATTAGGATGATGTTATTACTGTGTATGACTAATTTATTGATATTATATATATGAACTATGAATCTTTATGTTACACAAAATAAACTGTGCCAGATGCAAAAAAGAAATTGTTTCTCTGTTTTGTGCAACAAATGTCACAAACTGGTTATGTGTGGATGTACAAATATGTACTAGTATGATACAGTATATTATGTTACAAGTGCTGTTGTCCTGGATCATTGTCATAAGGTTCAAGTTCTCAAAACAATGCCTTAGCCCTTTGTTGCACACCATATTCATACGCGTCATGTGATAAATGAAACTACATTTTTAAATTAGAGCTCAACATTTTATTTCACGTCTGAATGGATTGATGAACAGATGGAGTACGACCCGCAAAAAATAACTTATACAATTTTTCTATTCTATTACTTGGAGTAGTCACATTCAAAACCATATTGGAGCCGCAAATCCTCCCACCGTCCCGCGTAATATTTTTGAATATGAGATCATGGTATCCAATTTTCTACCCCTCCGTCCAGAAAAAGGCTACTTTGAGCAAGGTCCTGGATGATCAGTTGATGTGACGAGGCCTTGGATTCGTGAACAAAGGGAAGTACGGTCTACTAGCAGTTATTACTTGGACTATCACCAAATTCAAATTCTGAATCGAGAGGCAAAACTCCCGCCTACACGAAATATTTGGGCCCCATGTCTAATCTTCCGTATACTGCGAAATTTTGTTAACCTATCGTACTGATGACCAAAGGCGATTGTGAAATTTTTGGATTGGGTGGTGGGGTCTACTCGTAATTTTTGTTACTAGGACTATAGCCAAATTCAAAATCTTAATCGAGGGTAAAAACCTACAGCCCAAACAATTTCACAGATGGAGTCAACATTATTTTTTTTATGGAAATATTTTTTATTCCTAAACATAGGGCGTACCATTTTTTTCAAATTATTACTTGTACTCTAGCCAAATTCAAAATCTTAGTTGAGAAGCAAAATTTACCAATATTCTGCGCAATTATGCAATGGATGGTCAGTTGATGTGACTCTCGGCCTTCAATTCCTGACCAGATAGCGTACTAGTCTACAACTATCTTTTTCTATTATTACTTTGCCGCTGGCCAAATCATAAAATCGATCGGCAAAATCCCAACCAACTCATACGCATTTCGCGCCCCTCTGTTTCAAACATTTTCAGGCAAAACCTCCCACTGATGGAGTACCATTTTTTCTAGTATTACTTGGACTCTTGCTGAATTCAAAATCTTAATCGAGCGGCAAAATCACACACCGATCTTGAAGCATTTCCCGCCCCACCGTTTCAAAAAATTTGAACAAAATCTCCGACTGAGGAGTACCATTTTTCTATTATTATTATTTGCCCTATAGCCAAATTCAAAATCTCTATCAAGCGGCAAAATCACACACCGACCTTGAGCATTTCCCGCCCCGCCATTACAAAAACTTTGAGGCAAAATATCCTATCATGGAGTACCATATTTCTATTACAGTATTATTATTTGTCCGGTACCAAATTCAAAATCTCAATCGGGCGGCAAATTCACACACTGACCTTGAATCATTTCCTGCCCCGCCGTTTCAAAAAATTTGAGGCAAAATCTCCCACCATGGAGAATCATTTTTCTATTATTACAATTTGTCTGGTAGCCAAATTCAAAATCTTTGTCGAGCGGCAAAATCACAGATCGACCTTGAAGCATTTCCCGCCCCACCGTTTCAAACACTTTGAGGCAAAATCTCCCACCATGGAGTACCATTTTTATATTATTATTATTTGTCCGGTATCCAAATTCAAATCTCAATCGACCAAAAAAAATCACACACCGACCTTGAACCATTTCTCGCCCCACCGTTTTAAAAACTTTGAGGAAAAATCTCCCACCAGGGGATTACCATTTTTCTATTATTAGCCAAATTCAAAATCTCAATCGAGCGGCAAAACCAGAGACTGACTTTGAAGCATTTGGTGCCCCTCCATTTCAAAAACTTTTGATATTAAAATTCCTTTTCTACCCATTGTTTCGACGCCCTATGGGCACGCTAAAGTCGGTAGCTTGGGGGCACGATTGTAATTATTTTTTTGTTCACCTCCATAATCCTGATTCGCGTAGTTTTCTAGCTGGCCCTCCCAAAATCCCAGGCTTCTCTCCCATACCCTCACCTCCATGACCACCGTGTGCATCGCCCGGCGGCAATTCCACGGCTGCCGAAGTCGCTTCATCGACGCCCACGCCATCGAATCTAGTTCACTGGGTCTCTCTGCCACTCCACCAGAGTTGTGGTCTCGCTGACCATGCCTATGGCGTTGTCGACCGTCCATGCTCTGCTTCCCCGCAGCCGAAATCTACCCAACCGTATCGGAGCAGCTTCAGTGTTGTCCACTAGATGAGATCTAGTTCAACAAGGTCCATGTCCACTGTTCCAGACCAGCCACACGGTCATCGTCGTTGACTGCACTGGCATCGACCGCCCAAGATCTGCTTCCCCAATGCCAACAGCAACCGCAACCGCAGCACCCTCGATGACCTAGACGTCACTCGCATGGTACCGACGATGCTTAGACGCATCTTCGAACGCTAACATGTTTTTGTTTTGTCAGCGGTATAGCAGGTTTAAACCTGTCAAAGTGAACTGCATTTTTGTAATTGTGCTAGTACATACAAGTCACTGGGCACGCCCTTTCTTCATGCTAGTACATACAAGGTCATTAGACATATTGGTTTGCATTTGCCGCTCTACAAATTTCAAGTCATGCACATGTCCGTTATTTTGTCATGCGCATGTTCTTATCTTAGCTGCTCCGTACACCAGTAAATGCCTGATATTGTGTAGTTCTTGCAAAATGTAATGTCAGTGGAAAATATTAGTGTGGATTCGCTGCTTCGCAGTTACTGACTCTATCTGGTTATTCCTGAGCTAAGTTCCTGCTATTATTTCCTCCCTAGAATTGTTCTGCTATCATGTGGTACCCATTCAAACTCTTCGTACTAGTTCAATTATAATTTTGTTGTTGTCATCTGGTTCTTCAAAAGCTGCAATACTGACTATTTTCTTTTTCTTTGCATAGAGCTCAAAAAGGCAACACAGAACATGTTGGTTTACACAACCTACAGGTCCACCAGCGATGCCATTATATATTTTTTGTATCTCGTGCTGGTTCGTCCTAATCAACGGCATAATTATTCTTTACTGTATAGTTCATTCATGTTTTCCGTTCCTGCTCGATAAGTTCTGGTATGATGCGGTTATAATTTCTATGTGGTTCCCTCTTAGCTACGATAGTAATTGCATGCCATTGTGTAGCTCATCGCAAATTCCGAGTCACCCAACGTCTCTTGCATTCCAGGAGATACCACTACTTCCATATATATTTGGTGAAATGATCTGGCTAGTTTATACTGAAATTCTAAGAAACACTTTGTTTGATTGCTTATTTCATTGTTGGCATACTTGTCTAATGCTTGTTTATCCTGTTCTACAGGTTCACAAGCCACACCATTATATCTCGCATCTGGTTCTGATTCGTCCTAGGCAATGACATAACTATCCTCTATTATATAGTTTATTCATAGTTTGCATTCATGCTCTACAAGTTCGTATTATGCAGTTATAATTCCTATATGGTTCATTCTTAGCTATGAGTAGTTCGTCTTCTTTGTTGTATTAACTTGTTATTAGTGAGTTTTAGACTACAATTATTGTTATCGCCACCAAAGAGGGGACTGCAAGATCATGTCTTAAGGTGGTTTTCCAATATAGCTGTCACACTCAAAGGGAGATTGAGAAAGCAAATTGAGGACTCTGCTATCAACTTGATTAGCAACTGAAATGTTGAATTTTCTTTCCCTTTTGTTCATATTATGTAATATTTTAAAAAAGTTCGTAGCTCATGTAATATCTAGATAACTCGCATAGGCTATGTAGGCATTTAGTTGACGCCGTCCATGCATGGCGGTACCATAACTGCGCCAGCCAGGTCGATCAGGTAACAGTATAGGGTTTTATTATTTGCCCTTCTTGTATTGGGCCTACCATGAACAATAAAAGATGCTCGTAATTATACTAATTTTATGATATTTGCATGGGCTTCAGAAAGGCCAAAATTGTAGGTGTCCATGAACGTAATGGGCCTACCCTCAGGTGGCAACTAGTAACAGTAACAGACTAGAACGGTAACAGGCTAGAACTGTAACAGGCCAAAACAGTAAAAGACCGAAACAGTAACATGCTAGAACAGTAACAGGCCAAAACAGTAACATGCCCAAACAGTAAAAGGCCCAAACAGTAATAGACCAGAACACCAGTAGGCCAGAACAGCGGCAACCCTGCATAGTAACGGGCTAGAACAGTAACATACCAGAAAAGTGGTAGGCCAGAGCAGTAAAGGACCATAACAGTACAAACCTCAACAGTAAATAGCCAGAACAGTAACGTGCCAGAATAGTAACATGCCAAATATTGTACCAGACAGGAACAGTAACAGGCCGAACATATTGCCAGGCGAGAACAGTACCAGATCAGAACAGTTGCAGGCCGCCAGTGGGCCCGAAAGGTTAACTGGCCATACAGTAAAAGGCCAGAACAGTATCGGACCTTCTCAAAAGTGGGCCATTCGTAGGCGGTCTAGGATGAGCTGTGAGAATAGTGACGGGCTGACCATAGGACTTAACAGTATCGGGCCTACTTAACACAGGCTGTTAACGGGCCGCACAATATTCGAACAATGTGGGCTTCTATAGGCCAAAATAGTAACGGGCCTGACATCCGCGGGCCGCTGCTGGTCGCATCTGTTGGGCCTATTTCAAACAGTGTCAGACAAAATAGTAACGGGTTGTAATCTTATTGGGCTCTCCTAATGGGTCGGCCCACTTAATTATTAGCAGGCCTTGGCTGGGCTTGGCTTCTATCACGGTTTCTGTGGCCATTAACGGTGGTAACTGGGCATTAACGATGTTTGCCATGTGGTATTTTGCATGACGTCAGTAGTCAACGCGGCTGGTGAACAGATCTACCACGAAACAAGTTTTCGTGGCTGAAGGGTGCGATCTGCCATAGTTAGAAGAAAAATTGTGGTAGATTCTTTTGTGACGGGCTTTTACCACGCAGGGCATCCGTCGTAGAAGACTTTTTAGCCACGAAAACGGGTCTTCAACCACGACAATCGTCCGTTGTAAAAGCCAACTTTTATTGTAGTGATTAAAGTGTGAATCTGAGAGTATTCCTGACAAACAATCTTGTTTTATTTAGTTTTCTTTTTGTTTTGTAGGAATCAAAGGGAAAAGGATATGAAGAAAAGAATATACAAGAAAACAGCTTAGGATTTTCTATTTTCTATTTATTGTAATTTTCCTTTTTATTCCTGAATATTATAAAGACAGTGTATTATTGTACAATGTTAATAAAGCTAAAGTTTCTTACATCTTATAATTTGGATATTGTATTATTTTAATGATGTTATAAAGTTTACTTTTCTATTTGTAATTTCAAGTTTTCTTTTATTTATTAATTGTAAAGGAATAATGTAGTGTTATATTCCTTATTTAATAAAGTTAGATTTTCTCTCCTTTTGGAGGTTGAGACTTGTTATTATTTGTACTTGTATTTTCTTGAATTCACCTTTATTAATGTAATCTTTCATCTTTCAATTGTAAAGGGGAATGTAATATATATTCATATATAGAGTACTTTTATTTTATTATTGCAATTTCTTTTCCATATCCATTTTATATTTGGTTATTTCTATTTACTTTTCTTTTAGTCTTGAATTATAAATACAATTATTTGTATATTATAGGAATACATTTCTTTAGTTATGTTTGAAATTAAATTTCACTTACTAATTTATTTCAAATTCCATTTGAATTCAAACATAACTTTTGAATGTTAAAATTTGAATGGCTTTCCCCTAAAAAACAAACATACATTAGAGGTCATGTCGAAATCTGTCGCACTTTCCCGGATGCTTCCATCAGAACAAGAGATCTCGATCACTCTGTAGCTTCTTTAGTTTTGTGCAAAAATTTCCCGGATTTTCTTATGCATGAATGCAATGCACAAACCTGTGTCCCATCTATTTCTAGGTGCTGATCCTGAGATGTTACAGTACAGCAATCTCATTCGCTCCTATATGTATCTTAATTGTTGGTTCGAATATATCATCCAACTTGGTAGATAGTTTTTCAGGTAACTTTTTATATTTATTTTCTATCTCATGTACCTTTTCAGTGACTTGATTGATAAACTACTCGTACATAGCTTCATTACCTCCCTCAATATCGGGGTTCTTCAAGGTTATTATCTTAACAAGATCTTCCACGGTGTAGTCTGGGGATGGTGCATTACTATAGTCTAACTCTTCACGTTCTTCATTATCAACCCTCATCATCTTGAGGTATTCAACCAAATTGGGCTCAGGATTGCCAGCGAATCTTGTAAGTATGAGAGTTTGGCTCGTCTATCTTCCCCAATTGTGCCTCAATGGTATTGGTTCTCTCCTGTAGATCATGCACGTAATTCTTAATAAGAATTTCTTGGTTATATAATCTACCAATAATATTGTCATTGTTCTAAATTATATTTGCAAGGATATTGTTTTGTTCTGCTTGATTTTGCATAAAAGTTTTAAAATAATTCTCAAGCACTGAGAGGTTACCATGATTTGCTCCATTATTACTAGTATTAGTATTTATTGGAGCACCTACAGGATTAGCATCGGATTTTTGAAAGTTGGAACCATAGTTTCTGGTTCCTCCATGCAGGATTATACAGATTATGAGCAATGAAATCTATTTCCTCAACTTTAGTTTTGGTAATAGCATTAAGTTGGGTTTCTTACTTACCCTTAATTATCTCTAGGAGCTTATTTACCTTTGCAGTGAGATGTTCATTTCTTTCTTCATTAATACAATTTACCTTGTTGGTAGTAGCTCTTTCCACATGCCCTTGAGTATGATTATTTTGCATATCATTTAGAAGTAGTGTGGCAACTTCAACTTGATTTCCCATGAATGTGCCTTCGGCTGCAGTGTCAAGCATATATTTAGACATAGGATTCAAGGCATTATAAAATAAGTAGAGAATTAAAGACTCTTCCATTCCATGGTTGGGACAGTTTTTTACGCACCCCTTCATCCTTTCCTATGCAAGAGCTAGTGGCTCGTGGTCTTATTGTATAAAACCTGTAATATTATATCGGAGTTGCATAGTTTTTATAGGAGGGAAAAACTTAGTCATAAATAATGAATTGCATTCCTCCCATGAAGTAATAGTGCCCTTAGGAAATGCTAGCAACCAATCATTTTCCTTTCCCCTTAGTGACAAAGGAAATAAATGTAGCTTGACCGCATTGGGATCCACATATTTTATGCACTTCATGTCGCATATTTTAGTCAAAATATTTAAGTGCATACCTGCGTCCTCGACAGCCGAGCCTCCAAATTGGTTATGTTGAACCAAACTCAATTAGTTAGGCTTAATTTTATAATTTTCCTCTACTACAGCAGGCTGAGTAATAGGTTCATGCAAATAATCATCAATGGGAATAGCATACACCCCAAACTTCTTTTCAGCCATGGATAAATTCTTTTTGAGTTTTGGGTTTAAGTGAAACAACAGTAATAACATTAATAAGATTAAATATTTTTTTGTGTTTTCAATAGGTAACAAAAAGTAAACTAAGAATAATAAATAAACTAAAAAAAACTAACTAGCAAGGTCTCTAATAACCTCACCAGGGTAGCGAGAATTGCTTCCTTGGCAAC
Source organism: Avena sativa (assembly GCA_916181665.1). Lineage (NCBI taxonomy): Eukaryota > Viridiplantae > Streptophyta > Magnoliopsida > Poales > Poaceae > Avena > Avena sativa. The sequence goes on from OV702291.1 coordinate 261,899,351, forward strand.
GGCACCAGAAAAAGGGTTAATACCTTCTATCCAGATTAAGGATTGTAGTATAGCTTCTTTTTTCCTAGTAGATCTAGGTTTATCGAATCTTTGGGAAGCCTTCACTTGGTGTAAGATTACTTTGAGCAAGACCTTGGAAACTCATAATATTTTTGCTTACCGGACCAAACACATTTACTTTTTTCGTGGTTTTTGTACCAATAGATGGAGATAGGCCAAACTTAATCATCTCGTTCATGTATTGTGATCTATATCGATAAATATTATGGGCGGTATGTCCGTAACTACTATGATAATTATCAGCAACGCTTACCATAGACTTTTATCCAACCACTACACCACCGTTGCATGGGGTTGCAATAGTTATTAAGTAAAACAGACCAGAGCATTATGATCAGTGACGTTACCGTTACTCCTAGATGGACCTCAAACAAATAATGTACACTCACTGGGTTTCACGTGTAGAAGATGATCACCATCCATCTCACCTTACTACCTGGACCGATCCTCGGGGTCTTGGGTACCTAACTGATGTCTACGCACTTCTATTCTTGTAGACAGTTGGTAAGCCTCCAAGTGCAGAGGTTTGTAGAACAGCAGCAAGTTTTCCCTTAAGTGGATCACCCAAGGTTTATCGAACTCAGGGAGGAAGTGGTCAAAGGTATCCCCTCTCAATAAACCCTGCAATCAAGATACAAGAAGTCTCTTGTGTCCCCAACACACCCAATACACTTGTCAGGTGTATAGGTGCACTAGTTCGGCGAAGAGATAGTGAAACACAAGTGGTATGGATAATTATAAGTGGTAACGGTGCCAGAAAATAGCTTGCTGACATGTGGTTGACGTGGGAAAAGACTAAAGGCAAACTGAAATAAAGAAGGAAGCAAGCAAACATGTAACAGATCTAATTGCAAACAGTCTATCAATGCTTAGAAACAAGGCATAGGGATCATACTTTCACTAGTAAACACTCTCATATAAATATCCTCTCTTTATGATACTACTCTTAACTACTCTCCGGTTAGACACTCTAATCGTTGGTAGGGCTATAACAGCACACCTCAAAGTTCATCTTTCCCATCTAGATAACCCCACACTGTCACCTTGAGCACTAGATGGTTCCAACAAACACCACAATTTCATAAAGACATCCAACTCCAAATATAACTCATAACAAGTATTTGTAATCTCTAGCCTAAGTGCCACCATGGTGTGCACGCTATCACTTTCACACACATTGGGAGAGCAGAGATCTATTAAAGCACTTGAGTAGCAAGGTAGATCTATAGATTACAAGCTCATGATCACAATATGATCATGCATAGAGAGAGATGAACACATAGCTACCGGTAGAACCCTTAGCCTCGAGAGAGAACTACTCCCTCCTCATCATGAGAATCAGCAACGGCGATGGAGATGGTGGTGGAGATCGATGGAGATGGCTCCGGGGGCACTTCCCCGTCCTAGTAGGGTGCCAGAACAGAGACTTTCTGTCCCCTGAATCTCCCTTTCGGTGGCGGTGGCGCTACGGAACTTTTCGTGGCTGGAGGCTTGACTATTTAGGGTTTTCGCATCGGGAGGCAACTTATAGGCGAAGAGGCAAGGTCGGTGGGCGGCCAGGGGGCCCACACCACCTGGTGGCGTGGCCAGGGCTAGCACGCGCCACCACATGGTTTGGCCGCCCTGTGGCCCCTCTCCGTCTCGTCTTCTGGCTCTGTGAGTCTTCCGGTAAAATATCGACTTTGGCTTTTGTCCCGTCCAATTCTGATAATATTCATTTTCTGACTTTCCTGGAACCAAAAACAGCAGAAAATAGGCAACTAGCACTGTGGCATCTTGTTAATAGGTTAGTCCAAGAAAGTGTATAAAAATACTCCAAAGTATGGATAAAACATAAAAAAGTAGATATAAACCAAGCATGGAACATCAAAAATTATAGATACGTTTGCAACGTATCACTAACAAGTTCTTAAATCGATACAAAAGACAAGAATACAAAAGGATAGATCTAATATTAAATCACAACACAATATCCCATGACGTTAGAGATTGCACATAAACGCTTCAAAGCTATGTGTAACGGTAATTGCCCATATATGTGGGTTTTTTACCATGAAAACCATAGGGGAGGCCCCTACGATATATATATTTTCTATTAAAAGAAGTAAAACACTATACAAATATATGTGGTTTTGGTGATTAATGACAATCTCTATGGACTAATGTTTTCATCCAGTTTTATATGAAGTAATATTCCATAGGTAATACTTGTAGTCCATGTGTTAGATTCAATTATGGATGCCATGAGGATAAAGATATACCTTGAGTATTGGCATCAAGATCATAAATTTGAAGATAAGAATATGATATAGTCAAGAAGAAGAAATGAATATGGAGTTATTATGTGGGACTCAGTTTATCCATGATCTAGCTTATATGTTTAAGGAATGGTCGATCAAGATATTGGGAGTTCGATTTCAAGAGAAGAATTCAAGATTTGGCTCTAAGTTGGCGTCAATTTTGTCTCATGTTGAGATATGGTTGACAAAGATTTAGAGCACGGAATCAAATGAAGAGTTCTTTATGTACCTCAAGATATTGATATAGAGAATGAGAATATATATGGTTGACAAATACAAAGAGTGAAGATATTCAAGGTGATCAACACATGAAGTATAAAGAATGTACCACCTAGGATCTAGTGGTATGGTAAGTTTGTAAATTATGCTTCGTGAACTAACCCATTATATATATGTCTTGTGCTCTTTATGTGGGTTAGGTATCTTTCCGTGGACATGCATCAAAGTCAAGAATTCATATAGCCCATGAGGGCATAGTCATCAAGGTTGAGAAGTGCAAGTTCAATATAAGCATCTCAAGAAGATCATAAACCTGAATCTTGTCATCCATTTCGTGATAATGGACATGTGAAAATATGCCTTAATAAAGCTATCCCATAGTGGTGTATGGGGGAGCAAATTATGAGTCATCACGAAGCAACAATGATTAAGTGATGTATTCCATCTTGAATGGAGCTTGAAGCGTTGTCATCAAGATCAAGTGGGATGCGCAAAGGTATGACCTTGCTAGGTTTTCCTTTTACCGGTCTCAAGGTGATTGTTAGGAAACCGGGTTATAGGATAGATAGCCGCACTATTAAGAAGGCCTTCGGTTGACTTGATCGCATCGTATTAGAGAGCTCAATCATTTACATACTTTGCATCTCCCTATTTCGTTACTTCTTAGTGTTTCTCGGTGCGAGGTTCTTAAACTTGTTGCTAGCTCTATAGCATGACCAAGTTCATCGAAAACAGAATTCTTATGCATCCTCTATTCGTTTTCGAGTTTGGAGGTTTTACCGGTTCTTCGTTTAGGGAGGTTTCATACCTCTTCTTATTTTGTATTTCACCTCTTGCTCTTTCTTAATATTTCCAGTTGCTCTTTCTTAATATTTCCGGTTGTTGTTAGATAGATCTTATTCTGAGCTTTTCAAAAATCCTAAGTTTGCTAAAATCGAAATTCGGACGCAAAAGTTATCACCATTTTTGTAAATCACTGTTTTTTATCTAGAAAACAGCGGACATTCTGATCCCACCGGAGATTTCCAACTAGTGTTCCAGCGGGCCGCCGAAAATTTCTGGCCTGGCTTCCCACCCGCCCGCTAATGCATGAAACAAAAAATAGAAAGAAAACCATAGATGGATAGAAGAACAAATCATGGATGAAATGAAGAATTAAATCCAGAATTTATTTCTAGCTTTAACGTCAATACCGTGTCAGATAAAGGAAAGCAAAAGTACAATATTTAGAACATTCAAGTCCTGAGAAATGTGAAAAAGATAAGGGAAATATAGCTAGGTACCATCCTTTCTACCAAATCAGTTGCACACTGCATATACAACAGAAAACTTGACAGCCAATTAACAGATGACCACTGTTTCGGTACTTGGCAGACCGAGGCTCAATACTCTGCATACAGAATAACATCTTATATTTTAAAACGGAGGGAGTATATAATAAGGAAGGCACCAAGGAAACACAGTCGGTAACTCGGTATCCATGCTAAGAAGAAATGGTGAAGTGAACCGTGAAATCTCTTTGTTGATCTGCTCAGCTTTTGTTCCAGCTGCAAGCTCAATTAGACACGGAAATTATGGGATGTGGTGAAGGCTTCATCTTGTGCTCACTCTTATTGTCAAACAAATAAAACTACTCCCTCCGAGCCAAATTAATGTTCTTAGATTTATCTAGATTCGGATATATCTAGCACTAAAACATGCCTAGATACATTTGAATTTAGACAAATCTGAGAACATTAATATGGATCGGAGGGAGTACTATAAGAGAATAAGAAAGTGCAGATCATTCAATATGTCAGTGCAACTTTACTACTTTAGCAGGTAAGATTTTAGAATCTTTAGCTATTTTACCTGCCTAATAATAATATTCAGAAAATAATATTCCGAGCATAAAGCAGAACGGAAATGTGTGACGTCAACAACAGGCTCAGTAGCTGCCACAACTCGGAGAAGGAACCCTTCATGAAGTTGGACGGGAGCTGCACTCCATTGAAACAGTGGAGATGGACAATTATCGCATTGGGTTATCGGCCGTCGTCCTCATCCTTGAAAATCTGCAATGGATCGATTCTTGGAAGCCCCTTATTTTCTAAATAATCAAATATTAACGTAATTACATGTAGATTTTAAGAAAGAAAGGTATATTAATGATCAAATTGCTTGATAGATGGATTAGTCTTACGCAGATTTACTATGGGGCAATTTGTTGAATACCTGCAGGGAGAGAAGGAGCATCAGTAATCATCAGATTTCTTACTCCTACCTGGAGTTGAATAAATATTTATCAGCATGAATGAGTCGAAAATGAGAAAGAAAGAAAAACTAAACAACTGATTGCACACGCACATGTATGACAAAGAGAAATAAGTGCCTGAAGGCACATCTCGACCTTAGCCTCAAAGCTGCACCATATACAGGTTTAGGGGAAGCAGATACCTTTTTGATCCTCGCAGGGGCCGCTGATTCCTGGGACAAAGCAGAGCAAACGACAATGTTTTCGAACACCACAGTTAGGAAGCAAGATTGGCCTTCTAAAGAGTCGTCCTCATGGTGAATTTTAGCAGAGCAGACAAAGCATGGACGGACGCAAAGAAGGAGAGGATAATGATGCTGCAGCATGCTTGAGGGACATCAAAGCTGCACTGGAGAGAGACAATATGCAGGACGGAACGGAGCGGCTCCATTTATTGAAGGCGATGGCAGCTGCTATTGTTAGATTGATCTCCACGGTCACCCCAACGGGTGACCGATTCGGTCTCGCGCTCTGATCGGGGGCGCCCAACGTTACCGTCGTTGGTGGGTCCCGTCGCGCAGCGCATATAAAAAGGTGGGGTCCGGAGGCACGAACCCCAAGGTTCGTCTGCCGACTCGTCCACCGCACAACACAGAACCCTAGAGCCTCCGATTAGGCTAGCGCTGCAGCGGCGGGAAGTGCCACCACTCCGTCGCCCCCATGTCGACATCATCCTCGACAATGAAGACCGGCGGTATGCTATCTCTCTTCTCCTAGTTGTTCTCATCTAGATCCCACTAGCGAATTCATCTTTTTCTAAGTACAAGCCTAGTACTCGCTAGATCTACACCTAGAGATCATAACAAAGCCTAACAATGGTATCAGAGCCACCTAGAGTTGTCGATCTAGTCGAGGTAGTACAAGAAATAGAAAAGAAAGGGGCTAGGGTTTACACCAAGCGCTGCCACAAGGCCGCGCCGTTCCTCTCGATCCCGATGCGCATCGGCAAGCCGAGGCATCAGGAAGAAGAACCCAAACCCTAGCCCACATCCCCTAACCCCAAAGAACAACCGAATCCATTCGGGAAGAACCAAAAGAAAAGGGGAAAGGGAAGAAGAAGGGCCAAATCCCATAGAGAAATCCCGTTTTATCATCGCCTCCCCCGAATCCGAATAAGAAACAAAAAAAGGGAGGCACCCATCGGCCGCCGCCGTGCGCCGGCAAAGGGCACCGCGGCCAGACCGTTTGACGGCGGCACGCTCACCGCAAGGGGAACGCGCGACCGGCGAATGGACCGGCAACGGCGCCACCACTCTCTGCTCGCTCCGGCCCGCCAGCGCTCGTCGAGGGTTTTTCCTCCGGCGGCGCGGTAGCGCGTGCGGCAGCCGGACAGAGAGGAGAGGAAGAGATTAGAAGGGGAGGGGCTCGTCGCCGGCAGGACGCCGGACGGCGCGGCCACCTCGCCGCTTGCGCCGCCAGAGAGCGGGTCGCACAGAGGGAGTGGGTGAGAAAGGGGGCGAATGAGCTAGGGTTTCCAGCTCAGAGGGGCGCCGGCGGGTTTTGTTCCCGCGACACGCGCGCGTGACCGTCCGATCTAGGTCGGACGGAATGGACGGCGCCGGATGCGCGGGCACTGAGGCCCTAGGCGGTGGCAGGCTGGGCCGGCCGTTGGGCCGTGAAGGCTGTGGACCGCACAAGCAGGCGGCAGATAGAGGCGGGCGTGGGCCGTCGCGGGCCAAGGTGGCCATTTTCGCAACGCACGCCGTCCTTGGGTCGTTAAATGTCGCTCAGAGCCCAGTTTTTTTCAGAGTTTTTTCTTTTTTTACAGAAGCTGTTTTGGATGTTTTTTGTGTAGTTTTTTTGGCAAATTTTGTCTCGTTTTTTCTATTCAATATTATCCAACGATATTTTGTCTAGAAAAGTACTAATGTAATAGTAAAGTTTCTATAAAATGTAAAGTTTGATGAATGTTTTATCCATAGTTTTCCGCTGCAAATAGTTAAATGCATTTGCTTAATTGCAATAAAGTGAGGATTTTATTTGATGACCAACGTTGTTAGTAAGATTTTTACTATGGTTAGTAAGTTTTATCACTATTAGTTCAATTTCTGCCCAACGGTGATGTAGAATTAATATTGAGAAGTTTCATGTTTTAATTTGACCAACGTTGAATTAACTCATTTTAGTGATATTTTGTTTTCAGGCAACCCTATGAGTTTCATCTCGGCCATTGAGCCCCTCAATGGAGGGAACTACGGCTCATGGCGAGAGAAGGTTGAGATGGGGCTTGCTTTGCTTGACCTCGACATGGCACTGATTGAGCCATGTCCCAAAGAACCTGAGGACCCCGTGAGGGGCGAAAAAGAAAGTGAAGATGACTTCAACAAAAGGGTCCATGACCATGGACCAATAAGAATGAAGTACGACCTTGATCGTGCAAAGTGGGACTCGTCCAACAGAAAGTGCTTGGTGGTCATTAAGAGCTCTATTATGGAAGCAATAAGGGGAGCAATCCCAGAATGTAGCACTGCCACAGAGTACCTGAAGAAGGTAGAGAGTCGGTTTAGTGGGTCTTCAAAGGCCTATACGAGTTCTCTCATTAAGAAACTTGTCACTACAAGGTACACTGGTGGTGGAGTAAGGGACCACATATTGCGAATGAGCAACATGTCTTCCAAGCTGAAGCCCATGGGCATGGAGCTCCTAGTCGAGTTCATCATTCACCTGATCTTTGCCTCACTACCAAACCAATTTGATACTTTTGCTGTGAACTACAACGCACAGCTAGAAAAGTGGGGCATTGAGAAGATGATGGCCATGTGCATACAAGAAGAAGAGAGGCTCAAGGGGCAATCTGGTGATTCTGAGCCCAACCAAGAAGAGGAACTTTCAGGGTTCCAGGCCACAAGGGAAACCTCAAGGGCCTCCCCCTCCTTCTAAGCCTCATGGAAAGGATGATGATCACCGATAGCAGGAGGTGGACAAGGACACCTGCAGGTGGTGCAAGGAAAAGGGCCACTACATGAGTGACTGTGTGAGCTTCCTAAAGCATCTGTGCAAGAAAGGTGAGCATTTAATTACTTTTGTTGATGAATCACTATTTTTAAGTTATGCAAAATCTACTTGGTGGATTGACTTAGGTGCAACTGTCCACGTTGCAAATTCATTACATGGATTCCGTATGAGAAGGACCCTGCAAAGAGGAGAAAGAAGAATTAAGGTGGCAAATGGCGTCCAAGCTGAAGTCGAAGCTATTGGAGATCTCCCATTGGAATTATCAAATGGCTTTGTACTTTTACTAGTAGATGTACTTTATGTACCCTCTTTGCATCGAAACTTAATAAGTGTATCGCGCTTAGATGATGATGGTTTTGCTTGCCATTTTGGTGATGGACAATGTAAAATCAAGCGTAATAATGAGATTGTTGGTCTTGCCTTCAGACAAGACAAGCTTTATTTGTTATCACTTTGTGAGAATGTGTATGCATTAAGCGCTGAGAATGAGAGTGCCTCCTCATCCCTGAATGGAAAGAATAAAAGGAAAAGAATTGATGATGTCTCTTCGAAATTATGGCACTGTCATTTAGGCCATATTTCGAGGGGGAGAATAGAACGCTTAGTAAAAGAATCAATTCTACCGCCTTTAGAATTTTCAAATTTAGAGCAATGCATCGATTGCATTAAAGGAAAGTTCGTAAAGAACATTAAAAAGGGCGCCAAAAGAAGCACAGGATTCTTAGAAATAATTCATACGGATATATGCGGTCCATTTCTGTGACATCTGTGGATGGGTATGATTCTTTCATAACATTCACGGATCATTATTCGCGTTATGGTTACATTTATCCAATTAGAGAGCATTCTGAAGCATTAGATAAATTTAAGATATTTAAGGATGAAGTTGAAAATCAGCATAGTTTAAAAATTAAAGTAGTAAGGTCCGATCGTGGAGGCGAATACTACGGTCGGCACACCCCATATGGCCAGGTTCCTGGACCTTTTGCAAGGTTCCTATAGGAACATGGTATAGTTTCCCAGTATTCAACGCCGGGCGAGCCTCAGCAGAATGGAGTAGCTGAAAGACGTAACCGTACCTTAATGGATATGGTAAGAAGCATGTTAAGTTACTCCACCTTATCGGTTGTTTTGTGGATGGAGGCGTTAAAAACCGCCATTCACATACTTAATCGAGTTCCCAGTAAGTCGATGTCTAAAACACCATATGAGTTATGGACTAGTCGTGAACCTTCACTCAATTATTTGCAAGTGTGGGGCTATCCAGCTGAGGCCAAGCTCTTCAACCCAAACCTTGGAAAGTTAGATCCTAAAACAGTAAGTTGCCATTTCATTGGCTATCTAGACAAGTCAAAAGGTTATCGTTTCTATTGTCCAGACAGATTTACTAAGTTTGTGGAAACGAGACACGTTTGTTTCTGGAGGATCAGATGATCAGGGGGAGCACGGTATCGCGAGAAATCAACCTTGAGGAGAAGCAGGTGCATGCACCCATTCCGATGATTCAGGAACCGTTTTTCTCGATACCTCCTGCTGCACCAACACAGGACAATGTCGATGTGACACATGTTGATAGTTCTCCTATGACAACAATGAATGAAAATGAAGACCCTGTTGTCACACAAGAGGGGGAGCTGGAACAGCCCCAAATAGAGAATGTGCCAGAAGGTGAGACCCTCAGAAGGTCTCAAAGAACTAGAAAGCCAGCTATTCCTAACGATTTTGAAGTCTATGTTAGTGAAGAAGTTCAAATGGAGGGTGATCCCACCACATTTGAAGAAGCCATCAAAGGTGCTCACTCATCGAAGTGGCTTGAAGCCATGGAAGATGAAATGAGATCCATGAGTAGTAACAAACTCTGGGATTTAGAAGAAATTCCTAAAGGATCCAAAACAGTAGGCTGTAAATGGGTCTACAAAACAAAATGTGACTCTAGAGGAAATATTGAAAGATATAAAGCACAACTTGTTGCTAAAGGCTTCACCCAAAGAGAGGGAATAGATTATAATGAGACATTTTCTCCAGTCTCAAGTAAGGATTCTTTTAGAATCGTAATGGCTTTAGTGGCACACTATGATTTAGAATCGCATCAGATAGATGTAAAGACGGCTTTCCTAAATGGAGACCTAGAAGAAAAGGTTTACATGGCACAACCCAAGGGTTTTGTTGTGGAAGGAAAATAACATATGGGATGTCGTCTGAAGAAATCCATTTATGGATTAAAACAGGCCTCTAGGCAATGGTACTTAAAGTTCCATGAAACAATAAGAAAGTTTGGATTCGATGAGAATGAAGAGGACAATTGCGTATATGCAAAGTTCAAGAATGGGAAATTCATTTTCCTTATCCTGTATGTGGATGACATTCTACTTGCCAGTAGTGATGTTAGTCTACTATTGGAAACAAAGAAGTTTTTGTCCTCGAACTTTGATATGAAAGATCTCGGTGAAGCTTCATTCGTTTTAGGAATTGAGATTCTCCGAGATAGAGAAAATGGGGTATTAGGGCTATCGCAGAAGGCATACTTAGAGAAGATTCTGAAGAAGTATAGTATGCATGCGAGTAATCCTACGCCTGCTCCTATAGTCAAGGGCGATAGATTTGGGAATTTTCAATGTCCCAGGAACCAATATGAGATCGATCAAATGAAAGCGGTTCCATATGCTTCTGCTGTCGGAAGCTTGATATATGCTCAAGTATGTACACGCCCTGACTTAGCTTTTGTTACCGGGGTACTTGGCAGATTTCAAAGTAATTCAGGAATAGATCATTGGAAAATGGCAAAGAAGGCTTTGTGTTATGCAAAAGGCACAAAAGGCCTCATGTTAACATACAGAATATCTGATTCCCTTGAGATAGAAGGGTATTCAGATGCAGACTATGCGAGAGATATAGATGAAAGAAAATCCACGTCAGGATACATATTTACTCTCGCACGTGGAGTTATATCGTGGAAAAGCTCCAAGCAAACCATCACGGCATCGTCCACAATGGTAGCTGAGTATGTAGCATGTTATGAGGCCACGGGGTAGGCAAACTGGTTAAAGAAGTTTGTACCCGGGTTAAGAGTGGTGGACAGTATTCAAAGACCACTCAGAATGTACTTCGACAATGAGCCAGCAGTATTCTATGCTCACAACAATAAGTCAAGTGTTGCTGCCAAACACATTAACATTAAGTTTTATGTTGTGAAAGAAAGAATCCAGGATTATACCATAAGTTTGGAGCATATAAGTACAAAAGAAATGCTTGCGGATCCGCTCACAAAAGGCTTACCACCCAGTGTGTTCAGAGAACACTTAGCCGGCATGGGTTTAAGGGAAAGCCTATGATACCTGGATATTAAGGGTCTAAGAACAAGAGTCTGTTTTAAAATAGAGAGGTGTATAGTGGCTGTTGAATCTATGGTGTGTAACTGACCATTATGTGAGACATGCTCTATATGCTGATCTGTGATGAAATGGGTGTAAAAGTGTAAGTTGAATGGAAGATGAGATCAAGGGGGAGAATGTTAGATTGATCTCCACGGTCACCCCAACGGGTGACCGACTCAGTCTCACGCCCTGATCGGGGGCGCCCAACGTCACCGTCGTTGGTGGGCCCCCGTCGCGCAGCGCATATAAAAAGGTGGGGTTTGGAGGCATGAACCCCAAGGTTCGTCTGCCGACTCGCCCACCGCACAACATAGAACCCTGGAGCCTCCGATTAGGCTAGCGCTGCAGCGGCGGGAAGTGCCACCACACCGCTGCCACCACTCCGTCGCCCCCATGTCAACATCATCCTCGACAATGAAGACCGACGGTATGCTATCTCTCTTCTCCTAGTTGTTCTCATCTAGATCCCACTAGCGAATTCATCTTTTTCTAAGTACAAGCCTAGTACTCGCTAGATCTACACCTAGAGATCCTAACAAAGCCTAACAGCTATGATTAGAAACGGACATACAGAAGAAAAACCATCAATGACTACTGATCTGTTCCATGAGTAGAAACGGAGGATATGAAAAGAACTCAGGGCTTAATAATCTTTTGCACGAGTAAAACTGAAGAAGATGAAGATGAAGGACAATAAATTCAGGAGATGAAGGGTACAGTGGAGACAGCGAGGCTCTCGGAATAAGCTGAAAATAATTTAGTCTTTGAGCAGAATATGGAAATAAATAAGGAAGAAACAAAGTAATTGGCCCTATGTGAGCCGTTTGTTGCGCTGAGTGCCAGCTGGGTCTACAAAATCTGGACAGGCGAGAGTCAAAACTGAAGGCAACTGAATGACAGTTTCTTCGCTGAGATGGCAAGCTTGCTGACGTGGGAGGCTGCTTGCTAAAAAAACTACGGAGGCCCAGCAGATGATGTGGACATCTTGCCTGTGAAGAGAAATATTTTAGTGGGATGATCTTCTTAGTTATATAGGATTATAGATTTAAAGTCGGCCAGCTAATGCCTTTTATCTAAATAAGTACAACTGGTGCTCGAAGATTCAAAATACATAACACTACCATGAATGCAGAATCTGGTCACCATCAAATATGCTAATACTGGTTTGCAAGCAACGTAAACAAGCTGTTCTTATCTATTACTCCCTATGTTCTACCAGAACTGTTCGCTATAGGATCACGATTCATCTAGGAGCTAGTGCTTGAGTTGATGGTGGCATGGTGCACATGTGTTTCGGTTTTCTGGTTAACCAAAAAACTGAACCAAAAATTTCAGTGAATAACAGAATAAGGTCCAGTGTCCATATTTCATGATAATTTCAGCTAGCTAGAAAGGCAGGTCGACCGATGAGATGCTTGCTGCAAGCTTACTGTTTGAGTAATGACAACTAGCTGTATCTTAATACTGAACAAACTACAAGCCTGATACAATTATTTAAAGTCTTAAGGCTGAGAGATTGTGAGCTCATTGAGCGAGCGATTGAGGAGCAGTTTGGCACCGTGCGTGGGCCCTTCCAGCTCTGAATTTTAGCGTGAGCAGCTGGGAGCTCTCTCAGCGATCGTGGGGCGCGTCGCGTGGTCCATCGTCTCTGCGTGTGGGCCGTTTTTTTTCTCACTGGGCGTGGGCCTTTGTCACCGAAGCCAAACCCTATCCTCCTTCTCCACCACTCCTCCTGCGACGTCTCCTCCCCAGCCGCGCCGCCCCATATCCTCCCCTTCCCTACCCCATATCTCCGCGGAGTTTGCCATGGCCGAGGGAAAGCTGTCGCTGCTGCTCTCTCCTACTCGACGAGAGGCCACCGGACGAACTCCCTGCAACGAGGCCGTCCGGCCGCTCCTTCTCAATCCATATCTCTAGATCGCCCCAGCATTCTCTTGATTTTCTCCTCTTTCCGTCTCTTCCGATAATTCCTCACGGGTTATCTCCACCTCCACCGAGTCCCCGGCCTCCTCTAGCCCCACCGGAGCTCCTCCTTGCCTAACCCCTCCTGTCCCAATCGAGTTACCCCGAGATCTCCTCCGTCTGAGCTCCCGGTGGTGGTCGCCCTTCTTTTTCTCCGTCATTTATCTACTGATTTTTACAAGTTTGTACCACTGCCGGACTACTCCCGTGTGGAGGCCGATTGGTCGTCTCCGCTGGCTCAGCCGGCCGGCCGACCGTTCCTACGCTATTGGAGCAGGTCTAGAGGTTGGGCTCGGAGATGAGGCAGCGTGGCGGCGGGTTCAACTTGAGTACGCTCTGGATGAATTATTGGCAGATCGAGGGCTCGAAGGGTGATGTGAAGTGGCGGACGCCCGCTGCCCCAACCGACGCCTTGCACTTCGTCCGTCGTCCGCCATCGAGCAGCCCCCTCCACCATCCGCAAGCCTGTAGGTTAGTTCCCCTCCTCCCTTTTGTCTTCTCCCCATCTCCCATGCTTGGAAAGGAGGCGTGTGGACGAGGGTTGCACATACTGACGCATGCTATGAGGTAGTATGCTGATTCGTGCTGCTGCATCCTCGCTGCCTTCAGGTAGTTGCGTATGCAGGCCTAGAAACCATGTGGGTGGTGATGTGTGCGAAGATGGTAGAGGCCAGCCATAGGATTTTTCTGGCGACTCCAAGAAAACCGGAACAGTATGCACAAGCCTGCTAGAGAGTCCAACGATCAGGTGCCCTGGAACTCCAGTCGTCAGGTGACCCATCCCTCTCTTAATTTGGTCATCTCATAGTTAATTAATTTGCATCGAGTATAATTCCATGCTGCGCTGCAAAGTTCATAATGCTACTATTCTCCTCACGAGAGAATGGATATTTTGTGTTTAGCAGGTCGCTTCTACGACCTAGGGGCCTTGACCTGAACTCCAGTAGACAGACTTTTTTTCATTTCAAAACTGCGCTCCTGCAGAGAGCCTCGACAGCGAATGTATGTATGACGTTAGACCTGATGCCCGATACACATGCATGTGTTACTGCAACCTTAGCTAAAATTTCCTATTATATATACTAGCTTGAAGTAAATTTGTGTAGTCTCATAAGCTGTTTTACTCCGAGAGAATGATTAATTACGATCGTGTTTGCCATATTTGAGAGACTCATCAGCCTTTCTAATTTCAAGAACAAATAATAAATATTGAATGGTGCTCTTTTATTGTCATATCCTTCGGTGGCAAAGGGCTTAAGTTATTGTTTTCTTATTTGATAGAATATGAGTATGCATATGTTACAGCCCATTCACCGTCCATTATATTTATAGGGGATAATAATGTCAAATGGGAAAGCTACTATTATCATACTGATATATATATGGATAAATTATCGTTCGTTAATACACTACAGCAGTGCACTATGCCAGATGTCACTATGGTTCACACTGTGCATAACAAGTGAGACAGCCCCTATCTTGACAATAACTGTCAAAATCGATGATAGGAGGCACTTTCAGTAAAAAAAAATTGTATAGATCGATCTAGCACAAGCAGCTACATTGCTTGTGCAACCTAATTGGAGTATATGGGAAAAAAGGATGATAGGATAGCCACAGGAACTCAGTCATGAAAAACTGAATCTGCATTGTCACGGGCAGGATAGACTCTAACGTCTAGATTAAGTTTCTCGGTTGATGCGCCTTAACTTCATATGAATGTTCTCCACTTCCATGCAACTCCATCTTGAAACTAGACAATTCCATTTGGTGCTTCTGATGATGCAGCTAGAGCAGCTCTGCTAACCTTTACTCCAGATCATCTTTCCAATATAATATGCACCCATTTTGTTAGTTCATCTGAATATTAATCTTAGTGCTGAAGATTTGCATTGCGGATACCAATGGTAGTCACATTATAATTAGCATATATGGACAGTTATAAAATAAGTACTGCAAAGCTTTTAGCATCGTCTAAAATGCACTTTCAGAGGTTCAGTACACATCGTATGCAGACCATGCATCTCAGGATATGGCATATAGTCTTGAGTTATGCTAATTTGCGTTTTTTTCGTGAAGGAGGTATTGATAGCTGGCAGTCCCAGAGGCCAAAGGTGGGCGTGGCATGCTCGTCTACGCAGGTATCCCTGCTACAGATGGTGGTTGGGCTGGCCGATCCAGGGCTTCGGCCTATTGAGGTCAGGTGCTCCTTCAGGATATAATATTGACACATACATTTTCTAGGCGATTTTTAGAAAATCATCAGACCTAAGGCATAGATCTATTTAAGCAGTTATTTTTTCTGACACTGGAAACCTGTAGTTGTTTCTTGTTCTTTAATATGTTCTATTAGCAAGTTTGTGGATCTAAATCTTAAACAACCTAACTAGGAGAATGCATATAAATTAGAGTTTGTTCATATCTTGACAACATATACATGTTTGATTCTTGCAGTAGAAACATCTTCGTGAATAGTGATGAACTATGCTCTTGATACCCCCAACAGTAAAAGTACCCAAAGGCATTTTTTGTCATATGAGAATAAGACGGTGGTTATAAGAACTACGCTCTAGCATAATCACTTTATGTGGTTACTAGAAGATAGAAGTATGGTAGATGATATACACAATTTGGCATAGTGCTGGCTAAACTAGAGAATGGCACGCTATAATTGTTCGTCCATAGATAGCTCAAAATATCCTAAGCTGTTAAATTATGCGTCAGATACATATACCATGGATTGTTTGTGGTTATAGTTATGACGTTATTTATAGGATTTGGTTTCTCTGACGATGAGTATAGGTTGGACTATTTATTTGAGTGTTCTTTGGATAATTGTTCTTTTCATATGTTGGGTTCAGCTACTTTTAGTTACTATTGAAAAATGTGCTTTGTAGATATGCATATTTTTGAAGCTAATTTCACACAATAGAGGGATGTTCTATAACACAATAAATCTTTTGATACCATAAAGAGGGGGCCAACTGGCCGAGCTCGCTCCATGGTCCTCTGGTTTGGGGCAACAACTGTGAATATAACCTGCTAGATGGAAAGTAATGTTATCATCCTAAATAGGCCTACTGGCTGAGCACACTCCACAAGCCTCTGATTTTGAGCCGGCCTCTGGCAACATCGTGTTCCTATACTTTGTAGTTGTATTCGACATGCTTCATTTGATCTTAGTCTACGCCTTCCCATTGTCCGTGAGCTGGTAATTTTAGAAATTTGTCCCATCAGATTAGGATATCTTCTTCGTAGATGGTGGATCTGATCCCCAGCCAATGGGAAAGGTTGGCATGTGCTTCCACCTGGACCTGGACATGACAATCACGGTCTCTAAATGCACGTGGTCTCATGTAAGCTAAAATGCTTAGATCCATTCCCATGTGCATACAAATACTCTTAAACATGTTTATGATACTTCCAAGGATGGTAAACTATCTGAGTCGAACTTATCCATCTGTGCAGGGATTTCCCCACAGCTACCAGTTTACAGGCACCATCCAAAGGAAGCTCATGAAGATTGGAGCAAAGTCTTGCCATCCCCTCTTGCCTTTCCGCTTAGGAGGAATCTAAAGGAATCCATTGAAGTGAAGCCCTGACATACATAACTTTCTCTAGGAGAAGCATCTCTAGATGAGCAGCACAATGTATGAGTTTATCTCGATTCCATGCGGCTCTAGCTTTATAGCCCACTGTTGATGACATGAATTTTCTGAGTTGATTCTTTTTATGGGTAGTATGGCCAACCGTTGTATATCTAGATTAGCGATAATTGCAATTTTATGCTCAAATTTTACAAACTTTAGTAGCTAAATGATGGAGAAGTGAGTCCAGCTCATTTGGTTAGGGAAGTGGATGTACAACCCAGCCACCCAGGTTCAAGTCCTCACGGATGCAAATTTGGGTTATTATTATTATTATTTAAAAAAACTCGTTGTAGGGGCTTCCTCTACCGCATTCCTTTCAAAAAAAAGTAGCTAAATGATTTCCCTATCAATTTTATTGTGCTTTATCTCTCTTGGTAAAATCTGGTGTTTACATATTTATACATATTATAGTTTAGACACCAAAGACGAGTGTCAATAAAAACTTCATAAGCAGCCCGAATTAATATATATGTGTTCTGCTAGCTTATTGCATTCCTAGCAGCTGGTGTGGCCCATAGACTCTTATAACTCTTCTATTTTCCCAACTCAAAGACCCATGCTGGCTTGGGTCTATTTGTTTTTGAGTCCACGGGATGTCGCCCTCCTCTCCTTTATCTCCAGATGATTATTATGAGAATAAATTTCAATGTAATCTTCTGAAGAAGCATGTTGTCCATAGTACTAGCTATAATTTTCTCATTTATAATAAAAGACTAGCCAAAAATCTTCTTCGAATTGGGCTTATCACCAACAAACGGGTTAGCTATTGAAAGCCTGCGAATACCTCATATAGATCTCATGAGATCTTTTTTTGAAATGGGGCAATGTGAAAATGAAAAGACAATAGCAAAGGACAGCGCAGCGAAGCGCGCTAGGTCCATCTAGTTACAGTTATATCTGCAAGGAGAACTGGCAGAAAACTTAGTTGAATATCATCTCCACTATCTAAGACTCTTCTGCTATCCTAAGATCTAACCAATAATTAACCTAGGACAGAATGGCACTAGATCTTCATCCTAAGCTCAATTATTTCATTAGAATTCCATTAGGTTAGGACACTATTCCATGCAAAAATGGAATGTTAGATAAGGAGAAGCATCCACAGAATAGTGATCAACCTGCAGAGTAAAATAGATGCCAATTAGTAAAGGATGTAGTAATGTGTAAACTACTGACTTCCCCAGTAGTCTTGCGAGTTGAATAATGAAATTGGCTCTTTAAGATACAGGAAAAAAAATTAAGTCTTGCGAGTTGATATGGCTAAGTTTCAAAGTGGCATATTTAGTAGTCTGACAATAGTGTGAGATTGCTAATTGTCAAGAATGTTGATGTTTAGCAAGAAAGAAGACAGCATGAAACGAACATTTGCCTTTATAAAGTCTAAAATCCAATAGCAGGACTATAATTGGGCATACACAAATTTATGTTTTTATTAGAAGTCAACCTACCCAAAAGAACTTAGAAATTTTGTACCTAACACCACAAAGAAATAAAAATTCCCCTAGACACCGACTTCTTGCATTCTTGAAGTCTTGTTCTTGTTTTGAAAGGAAAATAGCCATTCCATCATAGTAAAAATTCTAATCTAGCACATTGATTGCTCCATTTATGAAATACATGTGACCTGCTGGTCATTTTAAAGCTCCGCTAGCAATATGGTGGATTATATATTTATATTCAATTTGGCAGAACCATAATTTAGCCAGCATTTCATTTGGCAGAACCGCAATTTCCCTTAGACACCGACTTCTTGCATTCTTGAAGTCTTGTTCTTGTTTTGAAAGGAAAATAGCCATCCCATCATAGTAAAAATTCTAATCTAGCACATTTATTGATCCATCTATGAAATACATGTGACCTGCTGGTCATTTTAAAGCTCCGCTAGCAATATGGTGGATTATATATTTATATTTCATTTTGCAGAAACCGCAATTTAGCCAGCTGCTTTCGTCTTAATCAAGTTGCAAAAGAATATAATACTGCATTCCACAGCAGCATATGAGGCCAAATATGAGAGGACAATAGTTGGATAACATTAGTGGAATTTATCTAATTATCTGATTTGCCAAACAAAGTAACAGACTTCCCGCAACTTATTTCTTCATAACAGATTTAAAGATAAGCATAGAAAATCTAAACTGAGACTGAGGGGAGGCTATACTGAATGGAACTAGAAAAGGAACATACTAGTTCATATTGAAAGAGTCGTGTGCACTGGTTCAGGGTTCAACACGTGAGAATGCTTTAGGCACAAAAAAATAAGGTATACACTGCACAAGCAAATAACCACAATGCTCTGCCTAAAAGTTTGTCAGCTATATGGACACACATGATGTATTTCAAGTTTTCACCTGGTTCAGAGGACATATGATGCTGCTGTATATGGTTGGTGTCCACTTTTTAGTAATTCCCCTGCACCCGGAATATCACGCCACCCAATGAATCGCCGACAGGCAGAGAGAGTGCATGATCATAGTAATTCCTAGAGCTGCTGTGAAGCATCTGACGGCGAGGGAGAATGCAAGATTAAGTCCTTGAGCGATTGTGTTTACGTAGGGGGGAAAAAGTAAACGCGAGACTGAAAAAGACAAAAGAATGGTGGTCTGGCCGGGGTTGGGGCGCACGGACCTAGCCGCTTCCACCCTTGGACGAACGGGTGCCGTTTCTGCTATCGGCATGCCATCAGCGCGTGACTCCCGCCGGTTCAGGAGCGCGTCCAGAGGCCTACCGAGTCTGATGCGTTAGCACCGGCGAAGGGCGATGCCCACTGCAACATCGTGCGCGTCATGGAACACGGCCACTACGATGCGCCCGCACAATCCCGGTCGATCTCACCACCTTAATTCCCCCGCATGGGTTACAAGCCAGCGCGACCTGGCTCGGCGATGAGAGGATGGATGCCACCGTATTTGAGCTGGTTCATCCGAGCCTACCGGAGCAGTGTGGGACTAAAATTGACTTACGGACGCACGATCCATCGCCAGCCGAAGCCGTGCGTGCCTCGGCACGAGCTCCGCCTTGATTGGGCTGCAGCTCGTCCGCCCAGCCACGACCGCAATGCGCGCCGGCGCCTGCCTCCCGGCATGATCGGATCGGATCATGGCCTGGGAGCGCTTTACCGATCTGGGGCGACGGCCGGAGGGAGAGGCGCGCGCGGCGGCTAGGGCACGCACCAAGGGATCGATGCGAACTCCAGGCTTTTCTTCTCGGACAGTCAGACTCCGATGGTGGTCGAGACTCGATTTCGATACTCCAACCGGAGTTGCTGTGGTATCAAAAAAAAATTTTGAGCAGTACGGACGGACTTATATATTTCTCCGAAGCCCAAAGAGCATGCGGTGCAGCCCAAATAACGCTAAATCCACCTTCGCACCGGTTTTGGACCCACGTTCTCAAACGTGAAGTACGTGGGCGATTTCTCTGTTCTAAAAAAAAATACCCAATTTCGTGGGTCCATCTCCGAGCTATTAGGGCATGAGCAATGGTTCAGATAATTCCTCCACGTCACTTGCAAAAGAAACTAAGGGCATGAAAAGTAGTACACCTCAGCCGTCTGTAAGACCAGCCACGTAGACAATATATCCTAGGTGAAAGAGAGAGATTGAAGAGAGAGAAGACCATCGTCTGGAGAAATACGGACGGACGATTCCCGCATAAATCGCTTCTTATCGACAGGCGTTATCCCACTGTATGGAGGTCGTCGTCTATCGTGGGCCAAGAATCTCGCGCTGAGCTTTTCCCCGTTCCCGCGAAATTCATCCTTCACTTGAACATAATCCGGGGTAATTAAGAGATGTACCAATCTGGGGTTGGAGACGAGAAGCCGGCGGCCGGCTTATTCCACGCCTGATTGTCCGCTGGAGGAGGCTGACTCGAGGATGCTCTGCCTCTAGGCATCTCACCCCACCAAACTACTGGCGTGGTTCGCGAGAGGGCGGTTGTTTGCTCAGCTGAGGTGACCGGTTGAGGTCCCGGTGGTGGAATTGGAGCAGGAATCCTTGTTGATTGCCGCCCCATTCTCTCCAACTAGGAAAATAAGTGCGAGCGTCTTGGTCCTCGTGGAGAAGAAGGGCGAGTGGGGATGAGGGCATAGTGGAGAAGAAGGCGCGGTCTCGCTGAATTTTCCTTCGCGCGTGAAGGATGAATTTCACGGGAACGGGGAAAAGCTCAGCGCGAGATTCTTGGCCCACGATAGACGACGACCTCCATACAGTGGGATAACGTCTGTCGATAAGAAGCGACTAGCACAATGCCCGCGCGTTGCTGCGCCAAGAGCAAGGTTGCTGAAAAGGGAATCAGGCAATTTTGTTGGTAAAATGGTACGGTGTGGCTACTAAGTTTGTATCATTTTCATCGGTATTCTAATAGTTAGAATTTGAGTTATACAATTCAGCACCGACATGTGTCGACACTGGACACAAACAGTATGAATGATGTTACCTAATTTAATAGAGCTCATGATTCCTTTAAAAAGAAAGCTAAACTTTGAGTTACAACTCATGTTATTTTTTTTAAAAAAAATTACATATTATTAAAATTATTTACATATTTAAAAAAATATTTGTCTATTTTTGTGTGAATAAACTTGTATTACTCAGACATTGGATATTACAACAGTATATGGAGAGTATCCATGAGTCCTTCTGGACCAGATAAAAGCCAGACAGCCGTTCGAGAACTACTCCTAGCATATAAGAAGCCATGGTACTTTGACTCCTACGGACATGAGATTAATGTTACATATTTTTAAAACAACTTATATACATATCAATATGCCAATAGCGGTTTGTATTTTAGGCACTACATGATTTATTCATCTACAAATAAGCTACTATGTACAAACAATCAACACCTTATTGATTAAGTGGTGAACATGGCCTTCGGTAGGCGGACGCGAAGTTCTCGTGGGCGCTCTGCCCGTGAGCATGTCCATGCCAATGCCATCTTCTTCAGAAGGATAGCATCCAGGAGGAGGAATTTAAGCCAAGAATACCAACTGTACCTCGCAAGAAAATAATGCAACAAATCCAATTTGGAAAACATGACATGTGATCGTCTAATTAAACAATTCAGAAAAGAATTCTTTCACTTTTCTTGAACCGATCTGGATCTAGCAAAATAAAATTGGAATCAAAACAGATTAGAAGCAAATCGCATTGGTCGATCTGAACACAAAACAGGAGAACAGAGTCAGCACCACCTGAGCCGCTGCTGCTACCTGAAGCGTTCACAGGTTACACACCAAATTTATGGTGCCAGCCTGATGCATACATTCGATGTGCGAGATTCCTGTTTGGGGCTCCTGCGTGCGGGGATGACTGCGTGGAAGACTGGCAAGAAGGTCGGGGACGCCGCCCTCATTGTAGCCGTCCCCGTCTAAGACGTTGCCTGCTTGAAGATGCCGACGGCAATGTCCACCTAGGACTCGACAGGGGTAGCAACATGACCTCGAGTCCACCTAATTAATCCACATACCTTCTTGGATGTGACCTTTCGAGCGCGCGTGGGAACGGACGAGACGGGAGGAATTCCTCCTCGAGGTCAGATCGAGCAGGGAGCACTCGCCGCCTATTGCCCCCTCCTTTCCTCGCCGGCTACTGCCCCCTCCTTTCCTCGCCGGCCGCCTCCACATACTCCCTTTCCTCACCGAACGCGATATGGCTTCCTCATATCTGAGAAAGAAGAGAGGAATCGCGTGTGTAAGCAAAGGGGGTTGCTAGGTTTGTGGATGCCCATTCCTCCCAGTCGTTTGTGTCGTCGGCCGCTCCCTCTCCGTGGTCGACCTCGAGCCTCGACCTCCAGCGCCGGCGGGGGAGAAGGGAAGTTGGTCGGCGGTGGGAACCCCCAGATTCCGGTGGAGTAAGAGGAGGGGAGGGATCTGGAGGGAGGTGTCCGCCGTCGAGGAGGCAGGGGGATTCCGTCGGCAGGAGAGGGAATTTGGTCGCCGATTCGGTCGCCTCGGTGGTGGTAGCATCGAACCGATTAGTTTTTCTTTGGCGGTGGCAGACCCAGTAAATATATTAAACTCGCAGGGGCAAAAAAGTCCAAATAACGGACGGTGGACAGAAACACTCCATTCTTTATTATTAGGTATAGATTTATGCGGGAATCGTCCGTCCGTATTTCTCCAGACGATGGTCTTCTCTCTCTTCAATCTCTCTCTTTCACCTAGGATATATTGTCTACGTGGCTGGCCTTACAGACGGCTGAGGTGTACTACTGTACATGCCCTTAGCTGTGTGGGGTCGCAACTCCAACAGACGTGCTAAAATACGTCCGCACTGAAAAACCACCGATTTAGCGCGCAGGAGGAAAAAAAAACTAACGAACGTTCTAAAATAGCGCGCGTCTAACAAAATATTAGAGTGGCAAGCAGCACCCGCGTAACGAAGCAAAATATAGACAAAAAGGGATCTCAAAAGTTAATAAAATTAGAAAAGGATTAGTGAAAAAGTTTGTGCCACAACCCACCCCGATTGACACCCTACAAAATATCCATCGTGCGTCAAATTGCGCTTTTGCGCTATCCTATGCTGAATAGTATCTAGCACACCGGCTACCGCGCGCTGAAAAATCATAGTCCACCGCGGGAGGACCAACTGCCATTCGGAAGTTTCACGTGCACACGGAGCTAGCCGGAATCGCGATGCCCGCCGCCAGCCTGGACCTCCGCTGCACAGCTCCCGTCGCCCGTGGCCGCCGGCCCTGACACCCTGGAGCTCCACCTGTCGCGGTCCTCTCTCGCGCTTGCCCTGGGTCCGTCGCGGCCAGCTCGAGCTTCGCCTCGCCGCTGACCGCTGTGCTCCAGAGCTCCGCCTCACAGCTAGCCGTGCCCGCCCGTGGCCGCTGGCCGTGCCCACTGTTCCATTCCCTCCCGCGGCCAAGACAGAGAGAGGCGGGTCTAGCAGACATCGATTCAGCTGCACGGATGCGTGGATTTTCTCTTTTCAGCTAGCAGACATCGATTCAGCTGCACGAATGCGTGGATTTTCTCTTTTCAGCTAGCACACCATGGCGCAGCTAGCAGCATCGATTCAGTTGCACGTAGCTAGCTAGCTGAACATTTAAAAGTGTTTTATTTATGATTTTACCTTATGTTTTTTATTTAGTTTGATCTTGTCTGGTAGACATATTCAGAGAAAAGGTGTCTGTGGCGTTCTAATTTAGCGCGTTATTGGAGTGGTTTGGGCCGCGCACACGTTTAGCGTCTCTATCGGAGGAGATTTGCGCGCGACACGCGAAATCCGGATCGCGCGCGTTGCATACGCATTTTACAGCGCCAAAATTTACAGCCTCTGTTGGAGTTGCTCTAACTCATCGCTGCTAGGTGGTACCACTTCGTCCTCCTCCCCCTCCCGTGGAGAGGCGGTAACCAAAACTCCTAAAAATCTCCACCGGCCATAGCGTGGGTCCCCTCTCCCTCCATGTCGCTCTGGTGGCAGGAGGGAGGGGGACATCGTTCTTCTTTTCTGCAGTTAGGGTTATGGTCTTTTTGCTGTGGTGTGTTGTTGGGGTGGTGGGAGCGACGCACGGATAAATAAATCTGCATCAACTCTTCTCTCACACCGGCGGTGACCTTCACGACGGCGCCTCAGAGTTGATGGTAACATATGCCTGTCGATCCTTTAGATCGGCGGCTTGGTCTTCTCGCGGATCTTCAGATCTGGCGAGATCTGTATCTCGACGTGTCGCTGACGCTCGTTGTTATCCACGGTGGCGCTGGGGGCCAGGGCGAGATGGATGCTCTGGAGCAAGGATGCTGGTCCGGAGGTGGTGGATTTGTCGTTATTCCTCGACCTTGTCAATGGTATGTGGTGGATCTTGGTTCAAGGTAGCACGAGGACGTTCCTCGGTCGATGTGCCACAACGACATGTGCCTTTCTTCTTGCAGCGGGTCTGTTCATCGACTCACAAAGCCTCATTGGCGATGGTGCTCCCTTGGATCCAGCAATGGTGGAGGTTTGACGTCTATTCCGACGCACGTCTAGATGGCATTGGTGTTTGGCGATGGCCGCTGGCTTCGGCAAGTGCAGAAAACCCTAGGGATAGTTATGTGCAAAGTTTAGAGGATATCTGTTTTTTCCTGGTCTATATGTTAGTTTCCACATTTGTTTACTCATGTAACTTGATTTTACATTAGTAAAATATATGGTTGCTCTAAAAAACTCGACGCTGCTAGTAAATTGTATCAATAATCCGACACCTACAGGCTGGTTGGCTCACGGAAAGTTTACGGACGAACGTGGCTTCAGTTGGTTGGTTCAATTTTTATCTCTTGCATAAAAAGCGGGAGCAGTTTGTATTTCATCCCCTATGTGCTATGCCACGTCTTATGTCCGTAAGAGTTTTACATAGATCCCGTCCGTAAGTGTAGTACGGAGCCAGGATTTGGACTTAGAGCATCTCCATCGGAGGCGTCATTTTGCAACGCACGCTACTGAGCAAAAAAGAGCCCCCACAGTCGCACCATACTACAACGCTCGACGTCGGCGCAAAAAACAATCACCCAATTGCATACAATCCAAAAGACCAAACAAACCCAAATAAATAACAATAAATTGTCTATTTTATTATTACAACATTAGCAAATAGTTTATCAACAAATACAACAAACTGATCATCAATAATACAAAAATAGTTTTCCAAAAATACAACAAACATCCAAAGAGTCACTCTTGAAGAGACCTATATTTCTCATGAAGAATCTTTTAACTTAAATGTCTCTAAACTTGTTAAAAAACGTGACCATGCTCTTGCATTAACTAAAGTTCTTAAAAAGGAAAAGTTCAATTTTAGGGTTGGTCATGATAGAATAAATGAAGGCTTTCAGAAACTCAAGAAGAAACATGAGACCTTGTTGAGCAAATTCTCTAATCTTGCAAAGTAACATGAAAAACTTCAAACTCAAGTGACAAAGATGTTTCAACCTTGTCAACTAGTATTGCTTCATGTTCTACTAACCCTTGTTGTGAGGATGGAGATCTTCTCGAGGATAACAAGAGGTTGAAGGCTACAATTGAGAAAGGCCTTGTCTCATGCGTTCAAGGTGAGAAAATCCTAAATGACCTTTTGAGTAATCAAAGGGACAATGTGACTAAGGAAGGACTTGGATTTGAATCCAAGTCAAAGAAGAAGACCAAGGGCAAGAAGAAGAAGAACTTGTCCACCCCCCTTCCAAAATGATTAACTTTGTGAAGGTGGGGGAGAAGGCAAAAGAGAAGGAACCAAGTTTCATTAAGAGTGGTGACGAACCCTCTCATAATGATTTGCGGGAAAATATAACCCATCCTATGTTCTTAGGAAATCTTATGATGGTAATGTCTATGCTAAATATGTAGGCACCTCTTATGGTGATGATTACCATTGGGCCATTTGGGTTCCTAAGATACTTGTGAGTAAAAAAAGAGGACCCATTCAACAATGGGTACCTAAAAACAAGCATTGATTTCTTGTAGGACTATACTTCCAATGGAAGAAAATGGGTGGTTGATAGTGGTGCCACGAGTCATATGACCGGAAGCAAGGAGATTCTTGATGAGATGAGACCTAATACTTCCAACATATGTATCACCTATGGAGATGGATCAACCTCTAAGTTATTGGGTTTAGGTAAGGTAGTGGTCACACCGGATATATCCATTGTGGACATTATGCTTGTCAAAACCTTTTCATATAGTTTACTTTCCGTTCATCAACTCACGCTTATGGGCTTTGTAGGCTACTTTACCCCTAAGGTTGTGGTTCTCATGTGGAGCAAGACTCTCTATATAGCCTTTATTGGGCATGCCAATAACGGGTTGTATGTGGTAGATTTCGATAAGAAACCCACACCTACCGCGGCTTGCCTAATGGCTAAAGGTGACGTGGGATGGCTTTGGCATCGCCGTCTTGCCCACGTCAACATGAGATCTTTGCAAAGCCTCCACACGGGAGGTCACATCCTTGGACTAAAATATAATGTTCGTTTTGTCAAAGGTCGCCTGTGTAGGGCGTGTATTGAAGGGAAGATCCATGTGACGGCTCATCCCCCTACAACAACCATCTATTCCGATAGGATCTTAGAGGTTCTTCACATGGACCTCTTCGGTCCCCCATCCTTTGATAGCCTTGGGGGAAAGAAGTATTGTTTGGTTATTGTAGATGACTACTCAAGATACACTTGGGTATATTTCTTCAAGAAAAAGAGTGAGATTCAACGAACCATCATCAACTTTGCCAATGAAGTGCAACGTCAACATAACAAGAATATCTTGGCCATTAGAAGTGACAACGGTACCAAGTTCAAGAATACCTTAGATGAGTTTCTTGGTGATGAGGGGACCAAGCATTAATATTCTGCTCCATATACCCCTCAACAAAATGGTGTGGTAGAAAGGAAGAACCGAACTCTTATGGATATGGCAAGAACCATGATTCCGGAGTTCAAGTATCCGTATAACTTTTGGGCCAAAGCTATCTCAACCGCTTGTCATATTGCCAACCGGGTTTATCTTTGCAAGCACTTGAACATGACTCCCTATGAGATCCTCACCGGCAAGAAGCCAAGTATCCATTACCTTCATGTGTTTGGTTCTAAGTGCTATATTCTCAAGAAAGGTAACCTGTTATCTATATTCGAGTCTCGAGCTATTGAAGGTATTTTTTTGGCTATGCATTATACTCTCACGCTTATAGATTCTATAACAAGTCCACTGGGCAAGTTATAGTATCTTGTAATGTGAATTTCGATGAGCATTAAGGCTCTCAAGTGGGGCAAATTGATCTTGGTGATGTAGGTGATGAAATTCCTCCTCAATACATAAGAAGAATGGGTGTGGGATTTTTCCGCCCCGTTGAGAAACCCCTTGTGGTGGAAGGAGAATGACAATGCTCTACTCAAGTGGATCTCTCACCTACTCATGTTCTACATCAATCCCATAGCCATCAATATACCATGGTTGACGAGATAGTTCATGATCAAGGTCAAGCTCAAGTGAATGATGGGTGTGTACCACCCCATATGGACGAAGGTCAAGCTCATGAAGATGGACAAATCCAAAATGTCGAGAAAGCTCAAGGAGAGGAGCAAGCTCAATCTCTAGGTCAAGACGAGGATCAAAATAGTGGTGATGACCAAGTAGCTTCTCAAGAATCCATTGAGGAAGCTCAAGCTCGTCGTGAAGCAAGAAGGATCGCCAAGCTCATTCGAGAAGGACTTACCCTTGAAAATGTTGTTGGTGATCTTGAAAGGGCATTCTACTCATAAACAAGTGGCTAACTTTGTTGGCCACAATAGTTTCATTTCTTGTGTATAGCTCCAAAAGGTGTATGAAGCGCTTAAAGACCCTGATTGGCTTGATGCCATGCATGAAGAGCTTTACAACTTCGAGAGCAACAAAGTGTGGTCATTGGTGGAGAGACCCAAGGAGTGCCATAATGTCATTGGAACAAAGTGGGTCTTGAAGAACAAGCAAGATGCAAATGGAATGGTCATTCACAACAAGGAAAGATTGGTGGCTAAAGGCTTCTCCCAAGTCGAGGGTATCGACTATGGTGAAATTTTTCCCCCATTGCCCGTCTTGAATCCATTCATATCTTACTTGCATATGCATATCATCATAACTTCAAATTTCAACAAATGGATGTTAAGAGTGCATTTCTTAATGGTCACTTAAATGAGTTGGTGTATGTCAAGCAACCTCCAGGTTTTGAGGATCCCAAGTTTCCAAACGACGTTTACAAACTTGATAAGGCACTCTATGGACTTATACAAGCTCCACGTGCGTGGTATGAGCACCTTAGAAAGTTGTAGGTAGACCGTGGTTTCAAAGTTGGGCTAATCGACCCCACTCTTTTTACTAAGAGAGTTTGAGGAAACTTGTTCATATGTCAAATTTACATTGATGATATTATCTTTGGTTCTCCTAACAAAGCTTTCAATGATGTTTTTGCTAAGCTAATGATCGATGAGTTTGAAATGTCTATGATGGGCGAATTGCAACTCTTTCTTGGATCTGAAGTGAAGCAATTGTTTGGAGGTATCTTCATTAATCAAGCCAAATACATTCAAGATATGCTCAAGAGATTCAAGTTGACAGATTTAAATGGAGCCAAGACTCCCTTGCCTCTCAATCTTGATACTAAGGGTAAAGATGTGGATCAAAAGGTATATCGTTCTATGATTGGTTCTTTACTCTTTCATTGTGCATCTAGACCGGATATAATATTGAGTGTCGATATTTGTGCATGGTTTCAAGCCGCACTAAAAGAAAGCCACCTTATGGCGGTCAAGAGAATCTTTTGATATTTAGTTGATACCCCAAACTTTGGGTTATGGTATCCCAAGGGATCAAGATTTGTACTTCATTGATTCATGGACTCGAATTGGGTGGGAGACAAGGTTGGAAGGAAATTAACCTCTGGGGCTTGCCAATTCCTTGGTAGGTTCTTGGTGTGTTGGTCATCTAAGAAGCAAAATTGCGTCTCCTTGTTATCCGCCGAGGCCGAGTATATTGCGGCCGCTAGTTGTTGTGCACAATTGTTGTGGATGAGGCAAAATTTAAAGGATTACAATGTCACATGTGCCAAATTACCTCTTCTTTGTGATAATGAAAGTGGAATCAAGATCGCCTATAACACGGTGCAACACACAAGAACGAAGCATATTGGTATTCTTCATCATTTCACCCGAGATCATGTGAATAATGGAGATATTGACCTCTCATATGTTAGCACCAAGAAGAACCTTGCGGATTTATTCATCAAGCCTCTTGATGAGAAGAGATTCCAAGAGTTAAGACATGAGCTAAATATCATAGATTCGAGAAATGTGGCTTGAGTTCATGCGCCCATACCCATGCTTCAACGTGTTGTTCCATCTAGGTGTAGGCATGAATATAGGGGGAGTGTGGTTCTAATTAATTGGGCTATCCCTACCCCATCATGCCCAAAGTGAGAAAATCATCCTCTTTATATCATTTTATGATATGTGAGCTTCAATGACGAGTGTTGGTAATGGACCCAAGATATATCTTCGCGGTGCCAAGCCAAATATACTCAAACATGGTGGCTTCGGCCACCGACCCTCTCCCTCAAGAGAGGTTGATCTTTCCTCGTGTTTGTCAACTTTTGCGGTTATTTTAGATATTTAGGACATGCACTCTTGTTTGGTTCTCGTGTTGATTCTTAATTGTTAGAGTGCATTGTTCCCTACATCAGCTTGGAAACCTTATCCTAAGCCTCCCGTCACTCAAACCTCAAATCCCTATATTTCTTGCATAAGATCTCTTTCCTTACCCACATTTTTCTGGCATTTTCCTTCAGGTGGAACCATTACTAATAGAATACCAATCGGTACAACCGGACCGGGCCAGTTCCCAGGCATGATCCTGAAAACTGCCCTAGGTCCGGCTGTACCGGGTATTTCCCTGGTACTACCAGGCCCAAATGTGGTACTACCGGATGCCGTCTCCTGGTTAAAGTGCGAGTTGGGAGGGGAGGCACCCCTCAATGCCTCTTTTCCTCCCTCTCGTCTCCCCACCAACCTCCGCTGCCGCCTGAAGGAAACTGTCGCCAGGAGCCGTGACATCGCCCCTCTCCGCCGGATCTCCATCGAATTCGCCCCCCTTGCGCCCTCCCTGCGCTTCCCACCGCCATGGACTCCAGTACAACCGTCATTTCTCTCCCGCTCCTTGTTTTCCTCCATGAATCTAGTTCTTTCTTGGATTCTTGGTCTAATCCTCATGATAGTGGTTCTACTTCATACATACTAACTCCCACACACTCTAGTACCAGGGAATCACCTTTTTACCGGATTTTGTGCTCATTTTGTGGCCCTTCTCTACCGGATCTGTGTGTTGCCCCGCCATCTCCGGTACTAACGGAAAAAAATTCCGGTTCCACCGGTTGCGCGTGGTACTACCGGTTGCAACATTCGATACTACCGGGACCATTTGAACCCAACTTCCTGTTAAAACTGTGCTTTCTTGCATCTTCCTTTTCCTATATCTTGTGCCCTTATCCCCTGCTATTCTCCCTATTGCTTACGCAGGTGCAGGTGGCTCGGGTGCTCGGAAGCAATCAAAGGCCCATCATGAGATTGAGGAGGAATCTGAGTTTGAAGAGGAAGTTATTCCCCAGCCTAGCAACTGCATGAAGCTCAAGTCCACCCACCCCCCTGCTATTCTCCCTATTACTTACACATGTGTAGGTGGCTTGGGTGCTCGGAAGCGATCAAAGGCCCATCATGAGATTGAGGAGGAATCTGAGTTTGAAGAGGAAGTCATTCCCCAGCCTAGCAACTGCCTGAAGCTCAAGTCCACTCGGAGTGATCATGGAGGATCTACCAAGAAGACATCCGGTCATGGTAGTGCTCCTCCTGCTCCTCCTTCTAGGCACACCAAGAGTATGAGTTCAGGGCCATCAGGGCCAAAGCTTCTGTATGATATATCTGATGTGGAATTCGCTACCTTAAGGAGCGAGAACCCTTATCTTCGTGCTCGTGACTGTGAC
The DNA here is from genome assembly GCA_916181665.1 of Avena sativa. Classification (NCBI taxonomy): domain Eukaryota; kingdom Viridiplantae; phylum Streptophyta; class Magnoliopsida; order Poales; family Poaceae; genus Avena; species Avena sativa. Next base: position 261,930,654 of record OV702291.1, read on the forward strand.
TGGGAAGACACCTTGTTCTTCACTGACTTCTAGGAAAGGGTGTACAAGGAGGTTCTCTTGTACAATGACAAGTTGGTTGTGCCTCAGGAGTGGATTGATATGGCTCACATGAACAAGCATGCTGACTACTTTAGGGAGGCCTAGGAAATTTGCACCAACATTGGCTTAGTTCCAATCATGGAGTTCAAGCAAGATTATGACCCCATCCTTGTGGCTCAATTCTATGCCATCGTGAAATTTGGCAAATCTCAGTTAAGGAAAATGACATGGATGACTTAGGGGGTTATCCGGGAAGCCACTTTGGCAGAGTTTGGGAGCATTCTTGGTTATGAGGCATGTGGCTTGGCCAACCCATGTGGCTTTCATTGTCACACCATTGGTATACCCATGAAGAAGGAGGTTCTGGCTCCTCTATATATTCGAGGCAAAGGTGTTGCTAAGATCAAGGATATCTTACCTACTATAACACCCCGGCCTCTCCGGACCGGCGACAGTCACTCCTGGCAGCTCAATAGGATATCTAGACTAGCCCTACAGATCAACACTAGTCTTTTCTGCGCACCTGGTACCCACTTCTCGGTCGGTCACCCATCGTAGAATTGCTCTAGGACAAGCACGCTTAACCTTAGAGTTCTTTTCGAATGAGCTTCCGGAAAAGAAGTTGCAACTTGTTGGTATGGGTATACTATCAATCCTATTAAGCCATGCGCCAAGGTCTCACATACACCCACACTTAGAAGATCGACGCCCTTGTCGATCAACAACAAGCCAGAAACGTCCCCTCTTGGCATACATCTGTGCGTCTAGTGCTGGCACATGTGCCATGATGTTTCCACTCCGAGCCACACGCACCATGCTCCACATGTCCGCCAATGACCCGCACACGCCCGTGTAACCGTGAGGGTCAGCTCTAATACCACTTGTAACACCCCAGCCTCTCCGGACCGGCGGCTGTCACTTTTGGCAGCTCAATAGGATATCTAGACTAGCCCCACAAACCAACACTAGTCTTTTCTGCGCAATTTGTCCTCACTCATGCGCACCCGGTACCCACTTCTTGGTCAGTCACCGATGGCTGCGAAATATAGCCATCTACGTCCACATTTAAACTGGATATTGTTCAGATTTTTGATAAAATATCTCTCTAAACCCTGCCACTAATGCCTAATGATCAAAGGGGTATGCAATCCTTTCTTTCTATTTTTCCCTATGCACATAATGACGTTTGATGATGGGAATCACAACATTAAAGTCAAAGATACGAGATTTCCAACAACCCAAAGAAACCAGGAGTCGTGAAGTGGAGACAGACGATTTAACGACCAACTATATGGTAGGAATAAAACTCTGGCCGTATAGTTCCGATCGTATAGTTGCCATCAACACCGCTAGGTCAAATAGAACAACTTTCGTGAAGGGGCCCCTATATAAAGAGGCCTCGGGCGACGAGAAACAGGAGCTCTTTTCTATCACCAGCTGCCCCAGAACTCCATCCATAACACCGATGAGCCGCCATAGGAATAGACTTAGATCTAATCTCCAAACCCTTCTCCGTCACCATATCCATATTCCACCACTTGTAATAGTAGATCTCATCTTTGATTGGCGATATTGTAAGACTATTTGCTATCAATCTCATGATTTCCATTGCAACGTTTATGATCGTTGATCTCATCTCTATGTGTGAGTAATTCTCCTTGGGCTAAGGGATTCGGCCTAGCCATGTAGCTTTTGTGCATGTTATTTATCATACATGGGATCCTGTATTAGTTTGTATGATGATGAGTGCATATTTGCATCATGTTTTATATTATTATTTTGCATTGTAGATGTAGGATCTTGGTATTTTACAGCGCTCACGCGCATATTTTATGTCTATTTTCACCAGGATCAGGACAAATGATGGATACAATGGACACAATTCTTGGAGCAGTTGTACTGGGGAGAAAAGGAGTAAAAAACAACATAAATCGCTTATTTGAGAAATATCAATAATACCAGAAGAAAACCCGAAGCGATCAAGGCATACGGACGGTTTAACGACCAACTATATGGCGGGAATAAAATTTCTGGCCATATAGTTCCCGCCGTATAGTTGGCACCACCACCACTTCCTCAAATAGTTTCACCCCGTGCAACTGGATCAGAGAGATGACATACAGAACAACCAGAAATCGCTGAAACCTCACCTCCAGAAGGCATCTGGAGGGGAAACTCGTCCACCAGGGATCCATCTTTGCCCTGCGCAGATCCGGGAGGCCAAGGCATTGATAGCTGTGAGATTCGACACATTTTTTATGGATTTTATTGATGGTTTTCTCCCGGAATTGATCATTTTCTAGCTTTACCTAACACTAATACTTCGGTAGCGAAGAAAACTTGGTTTTTAATGTGTGTTTCAGGTTTTGAATGTCAACAAAAGGTTTTAACTATAGAAACACAATATTCTGGAGAAAACAAGCAAGTCTCGCTTTGGAAGCACTCGAGAGGAGCATACAGAAGCTTTAACAAGCAACTATACAGCGGGAATATTTTTCCAGCCGTATAGTTCCCGTCATAGAGTTGTCGCTGCCTCTGTCTTGTCAAAAGGGACAACTTCCACGAAGGGACCAAGGACGAAAACACAACACAACAGCCGTCATACCATCTAGAAGGGAGAAAGGAGAGATCCGGAGAAGAAGGGGAAGACGTTCTTCATCTCGCTCCATGATCTTCAACCTCCTAGCAAATACACCCCCGTAGCCACTACTTGTACTAGAGAGAGAGAGGGATATCCACCTTGCAAGACTAGGGTTTGATATTGTTTCTTCCCATCTTAAATTGTGTTGGATATTTTTCTATTCTTATTGTGGATCTCCACGGTAATACAAAGACGAAATCCCTTTATTTGATTATATTGATGATATGTTCTTCTCTCATGTGTGAGTAATTTGTCGTCGGATTGATGACAAGTACGCCATGAGGGGTTCCTCGAGGCGTGTGGAAGAGATGGGTGTGAGACGTACAGTGTTCCGGGACAGTGAGCACACAAGTTTACCCAGGTTCGAATCTGCCGGCTTTGGACGGATCCTACTCCTGCTAGCAATCCAGTAATACGGCAAAGTCGGAATATGGGTTACAAGGGTTATGCCTGTGCGAGTTGAGATTGTAGACTATTGTGAGGGTGCCCTAAAGGCTTACCCTAGGACGACTTATATAGATATCCGACCTAGGTTTACAGGAGAGACCTATCCGGCTACGACTAAGAGTCAGTTACATAGTACATCTTGAACTACAAGTAACACTATAGGCCTATGTCGGTAATCCTTCTGGGCCTCCCCGTAGCTAGACTGGACTCCGTCTCTTATCCCTGGCTGGGATGGCCGTGAAGCAAAGTTCTAACCCGAAGTGGGCCACCCAGGTTAGTGAGGCACAGTGAGGATACCCGGAAAGTATATCCCCAACAGCAGCCCCCGGAAGCCTCCAAGATCCAAAGTCGGATTTCATCATCGTCTAGCTTGATCTTTGGTTTGCAGAATCTTGAAGGGTTCCTATAACTTCAAAAGAAAGGATAGGATCCGAGTCTCAAATGAGTCGGACCTATGAATACATTATTCGGGTTTCCAGCTCAAAATTCAAACTAAGCCGGAACTTGGTCTCTGACGTAATCTGACATTAGTCATGGTCAAGTCATGTCACTGTCCGACATTCCCGTCAGCACGACCGTTGGTGGGTCCGCCTTTTGCGGAACCGAGGCGTCATTTTAATGCATGCACGGAGATTGAGGCGGCGTAATCATCACGTGGGGGTTACACAGCTCCTTCCGCGATGCGTGGCACGTTTCATCATTGCGTTTACACGAATCTTGGCGCAACTAGAGGATTTAAGTGGTTTAGGATTCTCCTTCACATCTTCTTCACTAACACTTGTGCTGCTTCCTTCCTCCCAACGCTTCCCACGAACACAGAGCTCCTCTATCTCCCCAGAATCCTCCAGCGCCGCCCATCCCAGGTCACCGACACACGAGAAAATGGCTTCAACTTCATCTTCCGGCATGGCGGCGACGACAGTGACGACTTCGGCAGTAGAGAAGAAGGGTAATCGCAGGGTCTAGATCCCGTGCGTCCTCGACAACACCAAGCTCCGCCTCATGGAAAACAAAGGGCTCCTCCGTGCCGGCGACTGGCGGAGCGGCTACGGCCAAACCGTCCCTACTCCTCGTGCCGACGAGCGGGTGCACTTCGGCACCCACCTCGATAGAGGTTTGAGTTTCCCACCCTCAGATTTCTTTTCTGAGGTTATAGATCATTACGGAGTTCACCTCCATCATCTTCCCCCAAACTCTCTCTTAGAGATGAGCGCATATGCTTCGTTGTGCGAGGGGTACCTCGGCATTAGGCCGAGTCTCACTCTTTTCCGGTTTTATTTTCATATCCGAAGAAATTCTATCACCGCCGGTAATCCATACATTACCAGAACCATTAGTTTTTCCATTAGGAGAGAGTGAGTCTATCCTCGGATTAAGGCCAGTGAGTCGGTGAAACGGTGGCCTTCCATGTTCTTCTATCATCAGGACAGACTGGCTCCCAGCAAAGCTACAGCCTTACCGGCTTTCATCAGCGACTCCGCCATGCCCCAAGATTCCTGGGACGTGGACGCTCCGGCTCTCACGGATGATATGCTTCTTGCAAAGAGGCAGATCGAATATCTGATGAAGCACAAGGATCTGAAAGGATCCGACTTGGTGCACTTCTGGCTGGCGTGCCGGATCCAGTCTCTCCAACACCACGATGACCGGCTCATGCACACCATTACCAAGAGCAGGTCGGACTCTCTTCGTATCTGCTCCACACCATATCCGGAAAAGGAATATCAGTCCCAAATAAAATGGTTGATCAAGGAGCGAGTCGAGAGGAAAATTCTAGACTTGTCTTTGGACATGCACACAGCTGACGATCTAGTGACACCAGTAAGTTTTCCAGCAGCAACTCGAACTATGTGTCCATCTTATACATTGTTTTGTAATACTGAGATTCCCTTTTCCTTTTCAGCTTGCTAACCTCCCTGAGTCGGAGCTTGCTCCTATCGAGGGATATCCTCCTGAGTTATCTCAGGACGACGGAGAGTTGGTTCCACTGCCGGACACAATTCCGCAGAAGCGTAAGGCTCCGACAGTGTCTATCGGCACAAAGGAGGTGCCCGTTGTGAAGAGGTAACTTTCCTTGCAAGGTCTTTGTATTTTATGTCTTATTCTTTCTGAAGTGCAACGATTTTTGTTTTGTTACGTCTTCAGAGCTAGACAGCTCACCAAGGGCAAGGGGAAGGGAGCCTCGTCAAAGCCCCTGCGCCAATCAAAACTTAATTTGACTTCTGCTGCAGCACCTCCGACTCCTGCCCCTCAGCCTTCTGCGGTGCTGGAGATTACTCCATCTCCAACCGTCGTAGAAGATCCAGCTCAACAAGCAGAGCCAGCAATCCTCGGATCGCAAACTGATGTCACCATGGGTGACTCAGGTTTTGATAAGGGTGTGTTGGAATTATGCCCTAGAGGCAATAATAAAGATGTTATTATTATAATTCTTGTTCATGATGAAGTTTATATTCCATGCTAGAATTGTATTAAGCGGAAACTTTAATACTTGTGTGGTTTGTGAACAACACCGTGTCCCTAGTACGCCTCTATGGAATAGCTCATTGATCAATGATGGTTAAGGTTTCCTAACCATAGACATGAGTTGTCAATTGATAATGAGATCATATCATTGGAGAATGATATGGTGGATAGACCCAAACTAAGCGAAGCAATTAGATCGTGTCATCGTGTTCGTCTTTGCGAAGTTTTTCTTATGTCAAATATTGTATTCCTTAGACCATGAGATAATACAACTCCCTGGTATCGGAAGAAAGCTTTGAGGTCATCAAACGTCATCCTATGAGAGGGTGATCATAAAGGTGTCTCTCAGGTAATCGGAAAGTATCTGTTGGGTTGTATGTATCGAGATGGGATTTGTCCCTCCCAAGTCGGAGAGATATACTTCGGGCCCACTCGGTAATCGATATCAACACCACTTGCAAGCATGTGGTTAAGGAGTTAATCACAAAGTGATATCGGATTACGGAATGAGTAAAGTACTTGCTGGGAACGAGATTGAACTAGGTATGACGATACCGACGATCGAATCTCGGGCAAGTAAAATATCGCGAGACGAAGGGAATATATATATGGGATTGTTTGAATCCTGGCATCGTGGTTCATCCGATATGATCATCGATGAATGTGTGGGAGTCAATATGGGTGCCCAGACCCCGCTGTTGATTATTGATAGAAGATCATGTCTGCATATTCTCGAACCCGCAGGGTCACACACTTAACGTGTCTCGACGCTAGGATAGATTGGATAATTGGTTTATGAATTTTTGTTCGGAGTCTCGGATGGGATCCGGGACATCACGAGAGGTTCCGGAATGGTCCGGAGAATAAGATTCATATAAGGCAGTGCAGTTTTTGGAGTTCGGAATTGTTCCGGATTAATCGGTATTATACCGGAAGCTTCTAGAACCTTCCGGAAGGGGGCCAACGTGGTCCCACCTTCCGGGAGGGGGCATGGGCCTATGAGGGAGTGTCCTGGCCGCATTAGGCCAGGGGCACAAGGCCCCATAGGGCCCAGCCGATCCTAGATAAGTTTAAACTCGTTTAAACTAGAGATAGGATTTCTAGATAAGGGAGAGTTTAAATTGTTTAAACTAGAGATAGGATTTCTAGATAAGGGAGAGTTTAAATTGTTTAAACTAGAGATAGGCTTGGAGGATGGGCAAGGGCTGGCCGCACCCCCCCTCTATATATAGAGGGCTGGTGCGCCCCCTCCCCCAACCTACACACCTTCCTCCAAACCCTAGTTGCCCTGCTGCCCTTCCTCTCTCCCTCCCGACTGTTTGCAGGCGAAGCCCTGCTGCATAAATTCTCCACCAAATACACCACGCCGTCGTGTTGTAGATCCAATCCATCTCTCCACCATACTTGCTGGTCCGAGGAAGGAGGAGACGTCGAGGTGCCGCACGTGTGCATCTCACGGAGGCACCGCCACTTGTGGTGCTAGATCGGATCGGATCGCGAGGAGGAGAAGCGAGTACGACTACATCACCCACGTTCCGACGAACGTTCCGCTGTGCGAATCTTCAAGGGTATGAAGATCTAATCCAATCTCTCTCGTTATTTGCATCTCCTAGATTAGATCTTGGCTTTCCCTCTGTTCGCTTCCGTAGAAAATTTTGATTTACTATGCTGCGAAACCCTTCAGTGGTATCAGAGCTAGATCTATGCGTAGATGTGATTCACGAGTAGAACGCAACATGGTTGTTGCGGGCGTTGATGTTTTCTGTTGCAAGCCTCTTGTTTGTGTTCTTCTTATGACGCGGGATAGTGAGATTGAAGCGGTCTAGGCCAACCTTACGCGACGTCGTTCGCGAGACCGGCTCCGCACTTGACGTGTGGCTTGTACCACACATGCGGCTGGTGGATGTCAGTTTCTCTCACTATAGTTGTCATGGGATTAACACCGGAGTTTGGCAACCATAATATCACCGTTGTGGCTTTCCGTAGGTAAGAATCGTTCTTAGCATCTACTCCCATGAGCCACGTAAAACATGCAACAACAAAGTAGAGGCGTCTAACTTGTTTTTTGCAGGGAGTGTTTTCTGTGATATGGTATGGCCCAAGATGTGATGTGTATAATGTATGCGATGATCATGTTTTGTAATGTTTCACGACTTGCATGTCGATGAGTACACAACCGGCAGGAGCCATATGGTTGTCTTTATAATTGTGTATGACCTGCGAGTCAACTTCTTATACGCCATGTAATAGCTTTACTTTATCGCTAAGTAGTTAGCAATAGTTGTAGTTGCTATTCGTGGTGGAGGCAATCATGGTGAAGTGATGGAGATCATGCCGGAACGCACAAGATGGAGATCATTGCGCGAAGATTGGCTATACCATGTCACATAAAGTTATATGCATGTGATGTTTATCCTTTTATGTATCTTATTATGCTTAGATCGCGACGGTAGCATTATAAGATGATTCCTCACTTAAAGATCAAGATAAAAGCTGTGTTCTCCCCAAGTATGCACCGTTGCAAAAGTTCGTCGTGTCCAAGCATCACGTGATGATCGGGTGCTATAGACTCTACGCTCACATACAACGGGTGCAAGCCAGTTTTGCACACGCGGAAATACTTGGGTCTAGCTTGACGAGCCTAGCATGTACAGACATGGCCTCGGAACACAAGAACCGAAAGGTTAAGCATGAGTCATATGAATGATATGATCGACACTTCGTTGTCCACCATTGAAACCACATCTATTCTCGTGATGATCGGATTAGGTGTGGTGAATTTGGATCGTGTTCACTAAACAACTTGAGGGATGTTGAATTTAGTGGGAGTTCATCTAGTAATTTGATTAAAAGTTGAACTAGTTATCATGAACATAGTCTAAATTGTACTTGCAAATACTGTAGATCCAATGGCCAAGTCCAACTTCAACTTCAACGTTTTTGCTGAGAAAGAAAAGCTTAGAAACAATGGGTCTAACTTCACCAATTGGTTCCGCAATCTGAGAATCATTCTGTCTGGAGGTCAAAAGGACTATGTCCTTGACAAAGCGTTAGGTAACCCCCCTGCTGCAACTGCGCCGGCTGATGAGAAAGTTGTCTATCAGTCGCGCAAAGATGATTATGGTGTGATTAAGAGCACCATGTTGTTTGCTATGGAACCGGAACTTCAAAATCGTTTTGAAAACTATCCCGGGCCCTTTGAGATTCTCGAAGAGTTGAAAACCATGTTTCAGACTCAGGCCCGTTCTGAGAGATATGAGATCTCCGAGAAGTTCTTTAACTGCAAGATGGAGGAAGGGAGTTCCGTTAGTGAGCACGCCATTAAGATGTCGGGCTACACTCAACGCCTTGAGCAACTAGACTGCAAGATTCCAGAGGAGCTCAAGATTGACAGGGTTCTGCAATCACTCCCTCCCAGCTACAAAAGTTTTGTAGTGACTCATAATCAGATTGGTTCCACTGATACGATCACCGAGATCTTCGCAAAGCTGAAGGCTGCGGAGGTGGACATCAAGAAGGATAATCATGTGTTGATGGTCAACAAGCCCTCCTTTAAGAAAGGTAAAGGTGCAAAGAAGCCCTTCAAGAAGGGCGGCGGCAAGCGCAATGCCCCTGCTGAGAAGAAGCTCAAGTCTGGACCTAAGCCGGACACTGAGTGCTATTATTGCAAGGACAAGGGTCACTGAAAGCGCAACTGTCCGAAGTACTTAGCGGACAAGAAGGCTGGCACCATCAAAGGTATATTTGATATACATGTTATTGATGTTTTCCTTACTAGCCCTCGTTGTAGTGCCTAGGTATTTGATACCGGTTCAGTTGCTAATATTTGTAACTCGAAACAGGAGCTGCGGAATAGACGGCGGCTTGCGAGGGATGAGGTGACGATGCGCGTTGGCAACGGATCAAGAGTTGATGTGATGGCCGTCGGCACGCTCTCCTTAGTTTTACCTTCGGGATTAGTTTTAAACCTTAATAAATGTTATTATGTGCCTGCGTTGAGCATGAACATTATTTCTGGATCGTGTTTATTGCAAGACGGTTATTCATTTAAATCGGAGAATAATGGTTGTTCTATTTATATGAGTAACATCTTTTATGGTCATGCACCTCTTGTGAGTGGTTTATTTCTTCTAAATCTCGAAAGGGTTGAAACACACATCCATAACATTGAGGCTAAGAGATGCAAAGTAGATAGTGATAATACTACTTATTTGTGGCACTGTCGTCTAGGTCATATTGGTGTAAAGCGCATGAAGAAACTCCATTCTGATGGACTTTTGGAGTCTCTTGATTTTGAATCATTTGACACATGCGAACCATGCCTCATGGGCAAGATGATCAAAACCCCGTTCTCCGGTATGATGGAGCGAGCAACGGACTTGTTGGAAATCATACATACCGATGTATGCAGACCGATGAGTGTTTCGACGCGCGGTGGATATCGCTATTTTATCACTTTTACCGATGACTTAAGTAGATATGGGTATATCTATTTAATGAAACATAAATCTGAAACGTTTGAAAAGTTCAAAGAATTTCAGAATGAAGTGGAGAACCATCGTAACAGAAAGATTAAGTTTCTACGATCCGATCGTGGGGGCGAATATTTGAGTTATGATTTTCTCACGCATCTCAAAGCAAGTGGAATCGTTTCACAACTCACGCCACCCGGAACACCACAGCGCAATGGTGTGTCTGAACGCCGGAATCGAACCCTATTAGATATGGTCCGATCGGTGATGTCTCTTACTGATTTGCCGTTATCATTTTGGGGTTATGCATTAGAAACCGCTGCATTCACTTTAAATAGGGCTCCATCTAAATCCGTTGAGACGACACCGTATGAACTATGGTTTGGTGCTAAACCTAAGTTGTCGTTTCTTAAAGTTTGGGGATGCGAAGCTTACGTCAAGAAGTTGATGCCGGACAAGCTCGAACCCAAAGCGGAGAAATGCGTCTTCATAGGATACCCTAAGGAAACTATTGGGCATACCTTCTATCACAGAACCGAAGGCAAAGTGTTTGTCGCAAAGAACGGTTCCTTTCTTGAGAAGGAGTTTGTCTCGAAAGAAGTGAGTGGGAGGAAAGTAGAGCTAGACGAGGTTATTGAACCTTCTCTTGAATTGGAGAGTAGCGCAGCACCTGAAATTGTTCCAGTGCCGCCTGCACCAACGATAGAGGAAGCTAATGACAAGGATCATGAAGCTTCGGACAATGCTGCTACTGAACGTCGCAGGTCGACAAGGTCGCGTGCCCCTCCTGAGTGGTACGGCAACCCTGTCTTGACTGTCTTGTTAGTAGAAGACAGTGAACCTACGAACTATGAGGAAGCGATGATGAGCCCAGACTCTGAGAAATGGCTAGAAGCCATGAAATCCGAATTGGGATCCATGAGCGAAAACCAAGTATGGACTTTGGTGGACCCTCCTAGCGACCGGAAGGCCGTTGAGTGCAAATGGATCTTCAAGAAGAAAACGGACGCGGATGGTAATGTTACCGTCTATAAAGCACGGCTTGTTGCGAAAGTTTTTCGACAAGTTCAAGGTGTTGACTACGATGAGACTTTCTCTCCCGTAGCGATGTTTAAGTCCATTCGGATTTTATTAGCAATTGCTGCGTTTCATGATTATGAAATATGGCAAATGTATGTCAAGACTACTTTCCTCAATGGCAACATTGATGAAGAGTTGTATATGATGCAACCCGAAGGTTTTGTCGATCCTAAGGATGCTGATAAAGTATGCAAACTTCAGCGTTCCATTTATGGACTGAAGCAAGCATCTCGGAGTTGGAACCTTCGTTTTGATCAAGTGATCAAGAGCTTTGGATTTGTTCCAAATTGCTACGAAGCTTTCATCTACAAGAAAGTGAGTGGGAGCTCGGTGACGTTTCTGGTACTATATGTGGATGACATATTGATTATTGGAAATGACATCAACATGCTTAACGATGTGAAGAGTTATTTGAACAAGTGTTTTTCAATGAAAGACCTAGGTGAAGCTGCTTATATATTGGGCATCAAAATCTATAGAGATAGACAAAGACGCCTGATAGCTTTAAACCAGAGTACATACCTAGACAAAGTTCTGAAAAGGTTCAGAATGGATAAGGCATTGAAAGGTTCAGTGCCTATGTTGTCAGGTAAGATATTGAGCAAGGCTCAGTGTCCAGCTACGGTAAATGATAGGGAAGCTATGAGCAAAGTGCCTTATGCCTCGGCCATAGGTTCCATCATGTATGCCATGCTGTGTACTAGACCGGATGTGTCCAATGCTCTTAGTTTGACGAGCAGATATCAAAGTGATCCAGGAGTGGAACACTGGACAGCCGTGAAGAACATCCTAAGGTACCTAAATAGGACTAAAGAAATGTTCTTAGTCTATGGGGGTGATGAACAGCTCGTCGTAAAAGGTTACGTCGATGCTAGTTTCGACACCGACAAGGATGATTCTAAATCTCAGACAGGATACGTGTATATTTTGAATGGAGGAGCTGTGAGCTGGAGAAGCTGCAAGCAAAGCGTGATCCAGGGATCTATAGTAGAAGCGTCAAGTGAAGGAGTTTGGATCAGGAACTTCATCACTGAGCTTGGCGTGGTTCCAAGTGCGTTGGACCCACTGGAGATATTGTGTGACAACACTGGCGCCATAGCACTCGCTAAGGAACCAAGATATCATCCAAAGACCAAGCATATCAACCGCAAGTTTCATATAATCCGAGATTATATAGCAGATGGAGATCTGAAGATCAGCAAAGTACATACAGATCTGAATGTCGCAGATCCTTTGACTAAACCTCTTCCACGTGTAAAACATGATCAGCACCTCAGTGCCATGGGTGTGAGATTGTTGCCAAATGTAAACTAGATTATTGACTCTAGTGCAAGTGGGAGACTGTTGGAATTATGCCCTAGAGGCAATAATAAAGATGTTATTATTATAATTCTTGTTCATGATGAAGTTTATATTCCATGCTAGAATTGTATTAAGCGGAAACTTTAATACTTGTGTGGTTTGTGAACAACACCGTGTCCCTAGTACGCCTCTATGGACTAGCTCATTGATCAATGATGGTTAAGGTTTCCTAACCATAGACATGAGTTGTCAATTGATAATGAGATCATATCATTGGAGAATGATATGGTGGATAGACCCAAACTAAGCGAAGCAATTAGATCGTGTCATCGTGTTCGTCTTTGCGAAGTTTTTCTTATGTCAAATATTGTATTCCTTAGACCATGAGATAATACAACTCCCTGGTATCGGAAGAAAGCTTTGAGGTCATCAAACGTCATCCTATGAGAGGGTGATCATAAAGGTGTCTCTCAGGTAATCAGAAAGTATCTGTTGGGTTGTATGTATCGAGATGGGATTTGTCCCTCCCAAGTCGGAGAGATATACTTCGGGCCCACTCGGTAATCGATATCAACACCGCTTGCAAGCATGTGGTTAAGGAGCTAATCACAAAGTGATATCGGATTATGGAATGAGTAAAGTACTTGCTGTGAACGAGATTGAACTAGACGAAGGGAATATATATATGGGATTGATTGAATCCTGGCATCGTGGTTCATCCGATATGATCATCGATGAATGTGTGGGAGTCAATATGGGTGCCCAGAACCCGCTGTTGATTATTGATAGAAGATCATGTCTGCATATTCTCGAACCCGCAGGGTCACACACTTAACGTGTCTCGACGCTAGGATATATTGGATAATTGGTTTATGAATTTTTGTTCGGAGTCTCGGATGGGATCCGGGACATCATGAGAGGTTCCGGAATGGTCCGGAGAATAAGATTCATATAAGGCAGTGCAGTTTTTGGAGTTCGGAATTGTTCCGGATTAATCGGTATTGTACCGGAAGCTTCTAGAACCTTCCGGAAGGGGGCCAACGTGGTCCCACCTTCCGGGAGGGGGCATGGGCCTATGAGGGAGTGTCCTGGCCGCATTGGGCCAGGGGCACAAGGCCCCATAGGGCCCAGCCGATCCTAGATAAGTTTAAACTCGTTTAAACTAGAGATAGGATTTCTAGATAAGGGAGAGTTTAAATTGTTTAAACTAGAGATAGGATTTCTAGATAAGGGAGAGTTTAAATTGTTTAAACTAGAGATAGGCTTGGAGGATGGGCAAGGGCTGGCCGCACCCCCCCTCTATATATAGAGGGCTGGTGCGCCCCCTCCCCCAACCTACACACCTTCCTCCAAACCCTAGTTGCCCTGCTGCCCTTCCTCTCTCCCTCCCGACTGTTTGCAGGCGAAGCCCTGCTGCATAAATTCTCCACCAAATACACCACGCCGTCGTGTTGTAGATCCAATCCATCTCTCCACCATACTTGCTGGTCCGAGGAAGGAGGAGACGTCGAGGTGCCGCACGTGTGCATCTCACGGAGGCACCGCCACTTGTGGTGCTAGATCGGATCGGATCGCGAGGAGGAGAAGCGAGTACGACTACATCACCCACGTTCCGACGAACGTTCCGCTGTGCGAATCTTCAAGGGTATGAAGATCTAATCCAATCTCTCTCGTTGTTTGCATCTCCTAGATTAGATCTTGGCTTTCCCTCTGTTCGCTTCCGTAGAAAATTTTGATTTACTATGCTGCGAAACCCTTCAGGGTGAACCCTCTTTGGGTAATGATCCTTCGGTAGAGGTCTTAACTGAAAACCTCCTCAACAATCCGGGTCTTGCCAAGCTTGACATTACTCGGAAATCTGTGGAGGAGATCCAACGGCTAGCCCAGCAATGCTTGGAAAGCCGAAACATTACTGCCGAGGAAGAGGCACAAGAAGCAGAGGACGTCAAGTACTCCGAACTTCTCGAGCAAATCCGTCTTCGCGACGAGGGGCCGAGAACTGGTGTGCTTCCGCCACCTCTAGTATTCCCGCCGACCCTCGCCGAGAAGGTTAGCACCGAGGTGTCCATGAGCTTAAGCAAGCTCACCCACGAACATCATGTAAGTCGAATTTTAACTCACCTTTTTTTACTTTATTTCATATCATATCCTCTAGCCCCCAAGCATGAAGTTGGATAGATAATCCGGATTTATGCTTCCTTAGGATGCCAAAGAATGAACTAGTGTAGCCCCCAAGGGTCATGCTGATATTAGTAAAAATATTAGCCTGAGTCTTTAGTAGACTTCTGACTCTGGGTATTCTGACTTACAGGAAGTTAATTCATATAACCAGGAATTGTTGAATAATATTTGCAACAAGCGGAGAGAAATCAGAGCTCTCCGGCTTGAAAATGTTCAATTGAAAGTGTCAAGAGATGAGGCTGAAGGTAAACATTCCAGTACTCAAACCTTGCGTTTTATTTCATAGTCGAACTTTTATTCAACTGTTGTTCTTTTGACTATAGCACTGGTAAAGCAATCCTGTGCTATGATTGAAGAGGCCGAGAATCTGAAAACCCTGGAGGTGGAAAACGCCGACTTACGCCGAGAGCTGAATAAGCTCAAAGCAGATCATGAGAAGAGCATTGCTCAAGTTCTCGAATCCTCCTCCATGGCCACCGAAGAGCGCGATCGTAAGATTGTGCTTCAAGATAAGAAAATCTCGTATCTCAGTAATGAACTGTTCAGAGAGAAGGATATCACCGAGGCACTCCGAGCTGAACTCTAGAGCCTTAGGGAAAAGAAGACCAGAGTTGATGATGTGATCTTCGATATGTTTCCCTCTTTCTGACTTTTCTGCCTTTTCTGACTCTTGGAGTTCGGATATATTTACTAACCTTTTGCATTACATGCACGGGTCCTCTGAACTTACTAGATTCTGCCTCCACCGAGTCTCGCACTAGCCGGCTTACACAAATCGGTGATTTGCTTCATGATTTTGGCCAATCCTTGGAGGATATTGGCGAAGTTCTCAAGGTTCCGTACATGCATAGAATGTTCGGTTTTGAAGTGCGAGATAAGGCCAAGGAGATGCCTCAGCTCATCCAGGACTGGAACATATCCTACGCGCGGACCGCAGCGCAGAACGCTCTCACCAGGGTTATGAGCCACCATGGAAGCATGGAAATTTGGCAAGTAACCAAAGGGTATTCGACTGTGGATGAAGACGGACAGGAGCAGGACATCAAAGCAATCATGGACTCCTGTGCCGGATATGGGTGCCACGTAGCTGACTTGACCAGCTACAACACTCCTTTTGTCACTCGCGTAGAGACGCCGCCTCCACCCGCCTAAGAAACTGGTGAAGTTTCCAACGACAAACAAACCGTTTGGGACTTGAACGTCTCGGAAAGATATTGAGGCGAGACTGATGTCTCCAGTGAGCCGACAGCTCCTACCTCTCCCCTTGCATTGTAGAGTATCAGAAAAAACAATGTGTTATTCTAAAAACAATTCGGGTTGTAAATAAGTAGTATAATACTTTTTGCTAGTGCTAAGTTTTACTATATCTACTTAGCACTTTTGGCTTTTATATTTATCGTGCCTGAAATGTTTACATAAGCACTTATTTTTTTTGTCTGTACTTATCGTTTATCTAGCTTTCCACTTCGTCCCTTTCATGAGCCGGCCAACCTTTAACACGGAAACTTTGCCCAGCAATGGATCTCAATTGCTAAACCAGTTTAAACCCGGAAATAAAGCAGGCTTCTAGTACCAACAATTCACTACTCGGAAAACGCCCGCATCCGGCAATCAGATAAATAACCAAAGTATAGACTAGAAAATTTAGATTCATACCCGAAGGTAGCAATTTTAGAAACGGAAATCTAAACTAGAACAAACATGAGCATAAAGTACTTTCAAGTATTCTAGGATTTTCGACTGTGACATGATCATTCAGAAATAAGATGGTAAAAAACTTTTCAGAATTTTTTTGAGGCAACCAATACTTTATTTCTCATTGAAAATGTACACATATATGATTTACAAAGAAAGATAAACTAAGAATAAAAGGGACGTAGCTGAGCAATATTCCATGGTCTGTCTAATTCTTTCGGGTCTGTACTACTTATGACCCACAAGTATAGGGGGTGTATCGCAGTATTTTCGATAAGTAAGAGTGTCGAACCCAACGAGGAGCAGAAGGTGCTGGCTAGTGGTATGGATCAGGAATTCTCTGCAAATACTCAGTAAACGGATTTTTATGGGTTTTTGATAATGCAAGTAAATAAAGTATGAGTAAATAAAAGACAATAAGAATAAATGCAGCAAGTGGCCCAATCCTTTATGCAGCAAAGGACAAGCAGGTTGTATTACTTAAGATGACCAAACGTTCTTGAGGACACACGGGAGTTCTGTCAAGTGGTTTTGCTTCATAGAGTTGATTAATCTTCTTTAGCTTGCTAAGTGTTGTGTGGGTGAACCTGTGCTAATGTACCGACCTTCCTAGGACTAATACATACTTGTGATTATACCCCTTGCAAACATCCATAAGTACAAGAAAGTAATTAAGGTAGAAACCTAACCACAGCTTTAAACTCTAAGACCCTTACATCCCTTGTGCAATGGTTTCCTAACGGGGATTCAGGTTTTTGTCACTCCGGCAACCCCTACGATTAGTAGCCAAATACACAATGCATTCCCCTAGGCCCATATAGGTGAAGTGTCATGTAGTCGACGTTCACATGACACCACTAGAAGAAGTACACCACAACTTAAATATCAAACTATTGAATCTTTCTCAACACAATTCCACTACTAACAACATGACTTCTCCCATGTCCTCAAGAACAAAATGAACTACTCACAAGACATCATATGGATCATGATCAGAGATGGAATAATGATGTATAACAATCTGAACATAAATAATAATTCAATGGTTCACTCAATAGCATCAACTACAAAGAGTAATCAACACCGGGAAAGTTTCCCCTAAGAACTATGCAAGATTCAAACCAATTGTTATAGCAATATGGAGATGGTGATGAGGGTGCTGATGGTGATGATGGTGGTGATGATGATCCCGATGAAGTCCAGTTTGATGGTGGTGTTGATGGCGACGATCTCCCCTCTCCGGGAAGGAATTCCTCTAGCAGAATTCTGTCTGTCGGAGAGATCTTTCTCTCTCAGTGTTTTCTGCCCCGTAGAGACGGCAGAATCTTTCTGTGGTCGCTCCCCGAGTATTAGGGTTTCGGGAGGATTATATATGCCAGAGGGGAGAGCAAGAGGTGGGCCAGGGCAGCCACACCACCTGGTGGCGCGGCCTAGGGTGGCCCGTGGCAGGGGGTGGTGTGGGCCCCCTGTGTCCCATCTCCACTCCTCCTTCTGGCTTCCTTTGTCTACTGGAAATATAGGATTTTCCATATATTTTCCCGGATTTTCTGATCTTCGTGAATTTTGCCTCCAAATAGCACCTTTTCCATCAGAATCCTGACTGCAGCGGTTCATGCTCCAAAAGTCATCAACCATGCAAAAACAGATGAAATAACATAAGTATCACCTCTTAATATGAAATATATCAATGAATAAAAGTGAATTATGACATAGAATAGTGATGCAAAATGGACGTATCAACTGCCTCCAGCTCTCTTTCTTTTCTTAGTAGCAGGTCTTTCCTTGACTGACCTCATATCAGTTAGATAGTAAGAACCATTGTGCAATACTCGACTAACTAAAAAGAGCCCCTCCCATACTGGGAAAGTTTGTGCTTTCTTTTTTGCACAAGCCGGAGAACAAAATCGCCTTTATTGAAAGACCGGTTTCTGACTCTCTAGCTATGATACTTGCATAACTTCTGCTGATAGGCTGTTGATCTCATCTCAACAATGATGCGAACTTCTTCGACTAAGTCGAGATCATTGTGTCGAGAAGTTTCGGCATCCTCTTCAATATACGCGGCAACTCTAGGAGAAGTGTGAATCAAATCACTAGGAAGAACTGCTTCTACACCATAGACCAAGAAGAAAGGTGTGTATTCGGTTGACCTGTTCGAAGTTGTTCGCAAGCTCCATATTACATAAGGTAATTCCTCTGCCCAAGCACCCGCAGCACATCATAGTGGTGCTTTGGGTCTTGGTTTTAGGCCTTGTAGGATTAAACCATTTTCTCTTTCAACTTGTCCATTAGCGTGCGGATGTGCGACTGATGCAATGTCAAGCCGGATATTTTGTTCGTTGTAGAATTCGGCAAGCTCTCCCATAGAAAAGTTACTTCCGTTGTCCATGATAATGCTATGCGGATAACCGTATCGGATTATGACATCCTCGAAAAATCTTCTGGTTGTTGCTCCATCACAACTAGTGACGGGTTTAGCCTTAGTCCAATTTTGTGAATTTATCCACCATCACTAAGAGATGAGTAAATCCACTTGAAGCCCGTTTAAACGGTCCTACCATGTCAAGCCCCTAGACCGCGAAAGGCCATGTTATAGGTATTGGTCGCAGCAGATCATCCATAACATGAGCTTGTTTGGCGTACTTTTGGTAGCCTTCGCACGTCTTGACCAGCCGTTCGGCATCTGCCTTGGCTGTAAGCCAGAATAAACTGTGTCAGAAAGCTTTTTCCACTAGAGATTTGGCTGCAGCATGGTGATGGCCCAAAATATATCGAGCTTGTTGGGGAACCCCAAGAGGAAGGTATGATGAGCATAGTAGCAAGTTTTCCCTCAGTTATGAAACCAAGATTATCGAACCAGTAGGAGCAAGGAAACACCTCCAAGGTGTTCTTTCAACCTTGGAATCCTACACAACACAAACTTTTCCCCCAACTTACAGTGAGGTTGTCAATCTCACCGGTTTTGCTAAAAACAAAGGATTAAACGGATTGTGTGGAAGATAGTAATAGCTTGCAAAAAGTAAACAGAAAACAGTAAATAGATTGTAGATTGATAGTAAAGGAAAGGACCGGGGTCCATAGTTCACTAGTGGTGATTCTCCTTAAGATAGATGACATGTTCGGTGAATAAATTACAACGGGGCAATTAACAAACATCGAGAAAGCATACATGCATATACTAATCATCTTGACTCCTATGAGATTTGATTGGGCATTACAACATTATACATAGACAATAATCCAACTGCATCTATGACTAATAATCCACCTTTAGGTTATCATTTGAACCCCCTCCAGTATTAAGTTGTAAGCAATAGATAATTGCATTAAGAAAAGTGTGTAAAGTAAACAATACGATTGTTCTATGAACAAAGGATTGCTGTTTTCTCTCTAGTAGCAACAACACATCTAGTACCTTAGAGATTTCTGTCACTTCCCCAGATTCCTAGAGGCATGAACCCACTATCAAGCATAAATACTCCCTCTTGGAGTTGCTAGCATCTACTCGGCCAAGATAGCTACTAACAATGGAAAGCATGCAAGATCACAAACAACATAGACATGATAGAATCAATAATCAATCTGAAATAGCATCTCAATATCCATTAGATCCCCGCAAACACAACATGTAGGATTACAAGTAGATGATCTTGATCATGAACGGAGCTCACAAGATCTAAACATGGTAGCACAAAGGAGAAGAACCAACCATGTAGCTACTACATGGACCCGTAGTCCAGGGATGAACTACTCACGCATCACACCGGAGGCAGTCATGGTGATGAAGAAGGCCTCCAGGGTGATCTCTCCCCTCCGACAGGGTGCCGGGAAGAGCTTCAGATCCCTCCCGATCTAGGGTTGGAGATGGCGGCGGCTACAGACTCTTTCGTGGAATTTTGATCGGGTACTTAGGGTTTCTGTATCAGAGGTGATATATAGGCGAAAGGGGAGGCCGAGGGGGTGCCCTAGGCGGCCACACCACCCCCTAGCGCGGGCCAGGCCCGACCGCGCGGCCAGGTGGTGTGGACGGCCTCTGTCCCCTCTCTGTATCGTCTTCTGGCTCCGTGTCCCCCTCGGTGAAATATTGACTTTGGCTTTTGTCCTGTCCAATTCCGAGAATATTCATTTTCTGACTTTTCTAGAACCAAAAACAGCAGAAAACAGGCAGCTGGCACTGTGTCATCTTGTTAATAGGTTAGTCCAAGAAAGTGTATAACAATACTCCAAAGTGTGGACAAAACATAAGAAAGTAGATATAAAACAAGCATGGAACATCAAAAATTATAGATACGTTTGCAACATATCACATGGTGACCACAAATAACAAAGACATGATAGAATCAATAATCAATCTGAAATAACATCTCAATATCCATCGGATCCCCGCAAACACAACATGTAGGATCACAAGATCTAAACATGGTAGCACAAAGGAGAAGAAACAACCATCTAGCTACTACATGGACCCGTAGTCCAGGGATGAACTACTCACGCATCACAATGGAGGCAGTCATGGTGATGAAGAAGGCCTCTAGGGTGATCTCTCCCCTCCGGAAGGGTGCCGGGAAGAGCTTCAGATCCCTCCCGATCTAGGGTGGATATGGCGGCAGCTACAGACTCTTTCGTGGAATTTTGATTGGGTACTTAGGGTTTATTTATCGGAGGCGATATATAGGCGAAAGGGGAGGTCGAGGGGGTTCCCTAGGCAGCCACACCACCCCCTGGCGCGGGCTAGGCCTGGCCGTGCGGCTAGGTGGTGTGGCCGGCCTCTGGCCCCTCTCCGTCTCGTCTTCTGGATCCGTGTCCCCCTCGGTGAAATATTGACTTTGGCTTTTGTACCGTCAAATTCCGAGAATATTCATTTTCTGACTTTCCTGGAACCAAAAAACAGCAGAAAACAGGCAGCTAACACTATGGCATCTTGTTAAGAGGTTAGTCCAATAAAGTGTATAAAAATACTCCAAAGTGTGGACAAAACATAAGAAAGTAGATACAAAACAAGCATGGAACATCAAAAGTTATAGATACATTTGCAACATATCAATATCCCCAAGCTTAACTCCTGCTCGTCCTCGAGTAGGTAAGTGATAAAAAGAAAGAATAATTTTTGAGGTGACATGCACCATCATAAACTAGATCAAAGTATTTGTAAAACATTGATAGCTGGGATCATAGTACTTTAACATAGCATGAAAGATATAGTTCTAACAATGAGACATAGCAACTCTGTTGTAACATGAAAAGGCACAAACAAAAGATTCATGAATAACAATTCTTTGCAAGACGTTTGTTTGTTTCACATAAAGAAATCATAATGAGAATGGTATTCAGCTTGTTCCTCATAGAGTAGCAAAACATAAATGCATAGGACACCTTCAAAGTTTATAAGGGTGACTAGATACAAATAGTTTAAGAACAAGCAATATCAAAGTTATGCATCAATCAACAAGTCTTGGGACAATGCACATTAAACTAAGAATGGCCACTAAGCTCTCTCAATAGGTGCATAAAGATAGAAGATGGAGACTCAACATAAAAGTAAAACAAAGGCCTTCATAGAAGGAAGCAGGGATTCAAGTCTCATAAAGAGCTTCCAAAAATTATGGTACTTATTAGCTTTCAGCTCTCATTGCCCCTATCATAAGCATCTTTAGGTGATTAAGGTTAAAGTGACACAACTAAGAGGATATGCTTGACAAGTTATAAGTTTAAATCTCATGCCCCTTACTTACGAGCACCGAACCTCATGCTACTCAACTTCAGTCACAAGTAAGCTCTTGTCATTGTAAGTACATATGTATCATAGAGAACCACCAACGGGGTACCCCTTGTACATTATATAGGAGCTATCCCATAATCAAAATGACAAGGCAAGCAGACAATGAGCATCTCAGTGATCTTTTTATTTGCTATTTGCATAGATTTTTATTAAGGATGCTTCATAGAATGCTCATTATGGTTATGCTGCAAGTTTCCACCATGATTAGGCATGGCTTAGGCTAGCGGCCTAGGCGTTTCTGTAACATACATACAAACTCCATGATCTTACAAGTTCCCCTTTTATTTCATACCGCGGGGATCCATACGCAAAAGAATCATGATATCAATGGAATAATAAGTGCAATGTTGAAAGCGTTCCCCATGATACATGGTTCTGCTGACTTCAACTTATAAAGCGCAAGCATATACGCAACAAAGATGGACACAATGGTTCAAGATTATTAAGTGCAAGAAAGTAAAGTGTGCCATCAAGTTCGTGAGAGCTTTAATCACTAGTTTTCTCATAACAAGTTTAATTTGGAGGGTATATAAAAACATGAATATACTTGGAATAGAAAATGCTAATAGGTAGGTATGGTGGACTCTTTGGAATAACTTGGTTTTATTTGGAGTTGGATTCATGAGTGGAACTCATACTTGGTTATGGAGGCTAGCAAAAGACTGGGAGCGACCAACTAAGAGAGCAATAATGGCCATAATCATGCAAAGCGACAAAACATCATTAATTAAAGCATAAAGTGATATTACAAGTCGAAAACTAAAGTATCATAAAGGCTATGGTGACTTGGAATAGTCTTAACATGGTGTGAGCATGCGCCAAGCCAACCCAAATAAAGCATCAAAGGAGAATTACACAATACTATGCTTTAATATGCTAAAACAATGCATGATTCTTTCAAGGCACATTAAGAAATCTCAATTGTTTATAACATGTCATGCTAAAGCAAAAATCACTAAGCATAA
The DNA here is from genome assembly GCA_916181665.1 of Avena sativa. Classification (NCBI taxonomy): domain Eukaryota; kingdom Viridiplantae; phylum Streptophyta; class Magnoliopsida; order Poales; family Poaceae; genus Avena; species Avena sativa. Next base: position 261,953,721 of record OV702291.1, read on the forward strand.
AGCCAAAAAATATCAAGCATGACATGATAAAGCATAGGCCTCAGTCAAAAACAAGCTCTTTTTACCACTTAAGCATGAACTTTTCCTACTCTTTTCCAATCCAAACCAATCTTATTTGAAAACTAATGTATGAATGAGGGGGTCCAACCAATTTATTCAAGAAAACTAAGAAAACCAAGCAAACGAAACCAAAAACAAAAACAAAGACGCTCCAAGAACAACACAACTGTGCATGAAACAATAAAAATGAAGTGTTTGGAAGAAACTGAAATTTTTATTGATGAAGAAGGGGATGCCTTGGGCATCCCCAAGCTTTGACGCTTGTACTTCTTGGATATTTCTTGGGGTGACACGGGGTGGCATACCCAAGCTTAAGCTTTAGTCCATTCTTCATCTCATTACATCATTCTTTCCCTACACCTGAAATTTTTCCTTCATACAATACTTCACACAATCTTCATTAGCAACATTAGTGTACTCAAGATAATAAGTCTTTTGGTTCAGTTCTAACACAAGTAGAAATTTAATTAAAACACAAGCTACTGTAGTACTTCCCTCAAAAATCTCAATTCCCCAAAAGGAACCCAAAAAGGAATCAACAAGAAGCAAATGCAAATAATGGCAGAAATCTGTCAAAACAGACCAGCAGGTAAAAACCAATTTTTTTGAAGACCTTATCTTGCTCAAATCGAAAAGTGTTGAACTAAAGAAAGTTGAATAACAACCTGGGTCAGAAGAACAAAAAATTACAGCTCAAACATACGTACATAGATTTTATACGAATTTTTACAGCAAAGCACAAAAATCTGTTTTGGGACAACAACTTTCACAAGCATTACTTCTCTCTCATTAGAGGTTGCTCTTGGCACAAAAAGCAAACAAAAAGGATAAGGAGAGGTTATTACTGAAGCAATAACTTCCAAGACTCAACTAAAACTTTTGGATTATCTCCCAATAAGTACTTTTCTTTAACGCCTTTAAGTTAGGCATAAAAAGCAAGAAAAGCATCAAGTATTCTCAAATGAAGAAGCATTAAGACCAAATTTATTTTTAATAGGAGAGGCAAAAGGAATCTTCTCTCTCTTCTTAGGGAAGTGTTCTATACCTTTCTTGAGTGGGAGTTGATATTTAATGGTGCCTTCTTTCATATCAATAATGGCACCAACAGTTCTAAGAAAAGGTCTTCCCAAAGTAATAGGACAAGAAGCATTGCATTCAACATCCAAAACATAGAAATCAACGTGGGCATAGGCATTGTTAACCATAATAAGAACATCATTAATACTCCCCATGAGTTTATTTTTAGCATTATCATCAAGTGGGACATTTAAATAGCAATCTTCCAATGGTGCCAAATCAAGCATTTCATAAATCTTTCTAGGCATAATAGAAACACTACTATCAAGATCACATAAAGCTTTGAGATCAAAATCATTCACTTTCATATTAATGATGGGTTCCCAACCATCTTCTAATTTCATAGGAATATAAGATTTATGTTTCATCTTTTCTTCTTTAATTTTTATGAGAGTATCAGTAATGTGTTTTGTAAAGGCCTTATTCATAGCACTAGAATTAGGACTTTTAGCAAGCTTTTATAGGAACATAATAACTTCAGAGATGTTGCAACCATCAAGATCAACATCATAATTATCATCTAAAGTAGTAGAGCTATTGTTTACCATATTCTGAAGAATTTCAGCATTTTTATTAGAAAAGGTTCCATGGGGTTTACTAGCTTCAACATTAGTGGTAGTGATAGTAGAAATACTAATATTTCTAGCAATTTCATCTTCTCTTTCCCACTTAGCATGCAATTCAGCTAATAGTCTAACATTTTTATCAATCTAACTTGTATGGCATTAGTAGCAGCAAAGGGATTTTCAATAGTTTCAGATTTAGCAACCATTTTATTCAAAGAAGATTGTGCTTCAGACAATGATGCTATATTTATTTCATCATTAGAGAGTTTTTCCTCAATAGTTTTATTGAAGGTAGTTTGTTTACTAATAAAATCTTTAAGTATAACTTCAAGTTCAGAGGGTGCACTCCTATTATTGTTGTAGGAATTTCCATAAGCACTACCATTATTGGGAGGATAGGGCCTATAGTTATTATTACCAAAAATATTCCTATAGGCATTGTTGCAAAAATTATTATTTCTTATAAAGTTTACATCAACTTGCTCTTCTTGAGCAACCAAAGAGGCTAAGGTAACATGATTTGGATCAATATGAGCTTTCCCATTAACAATCATAGACATAATAACATCAATTTTATCACTCAAGGAAGAGGTCTCTTCAACAGAATTTACCTTCTTACCTTGTGGAGCTCTCTCAGTGTGCCATTCAGAATAGTTCACCATCATATTATCAAGAAGCTTTGTTGCAGCATCCAAAGTAATGGTCATAAAGGTACCTCCAACAGCAGAATCCAGTAGATTTCTTGAAGAATAATTCAGTCCTGCATAAAAGGTTTGGATAATCATCCAAGCAGTCAGTCCATGAGTGGGATAATTCTTTACCAAAGATTTCATTCTTTCCCAAGCTTGAGCAACATGTTCATTATCAGATTGTTTAAATTTCATTATTTCACTTCTCATAGATATAATCTTAGCAGGAGGATAGTATTTTCTAATGAAAGCATATTTGCATTTAGTCCAAGAATCAATACTATTTCTAGTTAGGGATTGCAACCATTCTTTAGCTTTTCCTCTCAAAGAGAAAGGAAACAATTTAAGCTTAATAATATCTCCATATATATCCCTATGTTTTTTCATCTCACAAAGTTCAACAAAGTTATTTAGATGAGCAGCAACATCTTCAGTACCAATTCCAAAAAATTGTTCTCTGATAACAAGATTGAGTAAAGCAGGTTTAATTTCAAAGAAAGTAGCTTCAAGAACAGGTGGAGCAATAGGTGTGCACATGAAATCATTGTTGTTGGTGCTAGTGAAGTCACACAACTTAGTATTTTCAAGAGTAGTCATTTTTTTGTGTTTTTAATATAGAAATCAAACTAGTACAACTATTTTTTGTGTGTTTTTGATAAAGAAACAAGCAAACAAAGCAGAAATAAACTAAGCAAAAAAAATAAAAGAAAGTAAAGAGATTGGTTATGAGGGACTCCCCTTGTGAAGATGTCTTGACTCCCTGGCAATGGCGCCAAAAAAATAGCTTTGATGGCATGTGGTTGACGTGGGAGCTTCTTCTTCTTTGATCCCTGGCAACGGTGCCAGAAAAATAGCTCGATGGCCCAAAATATATCGAGCTCGTTGGGGAACCCCAAGAGGAAGGTATGATGAGCACAGCAGCAAGTTTTCCCTCAGTTATGAAACCAAGGTTATCGAACCAGTAGGAGCAAGGAAACACCTCCAAGGTGTTATTTCCAACTTGGACTCCTGCACAACACAACCACAGAACTTTGCCCCCAACTTACAGTGAGATTGTCAATCTCACCGGTTTTGTTGAAAACAAAGGATTAAATGGATTGTGTGGAAGATTTTATTGGGCATTACAACATTATACATAGACCGTAATCCAACTGCATCTATGACTAATAATCCACCTTCAGGTTATCATCCGAACCCCCTCTAGTATTAAGTTGCAAGCAACAGATAATTGCATTAATCAAAGTGTGTAAAGTAAAAAATACGATTGTTCTATGAACAAAGGATTGTTGTTTTCTCCCTAGTAGCAACAGCACATCTAGTACCTTAGAGATTTCTGTCACTTCCCCAGATTCCTAGAGGCATGAACCCACTATCGAGCATAAATACTCCCTCTTGGAGTTGCTAGCATCTACTCGTCCAAGATAGCTACTAACAACGGAAAGCATGCAAGATCACAAATAACATAGACATGATAGAATCAATAATCAATCTGAAATAGCATCTCAATATCCATCGGATCCCCGCAAACACAACATGTAGGATTACAAGTAGATGATCTTGATCATGAACGGAGCTCACAAGATCTAAACATGGTAGCACAAAGGAGAAGAACCAACCATGTAGATACTACATGGACCCGTAGTCCAGGGATGAACTACTCACGCATCACACCGGAGGCAGTCATGGTGATGAAGAAGGCCTCCAGGGTGATCTCTCCCCTCCGACAGGGTGCCGGGAAGAGCTTCAGATCCCTCCCGATCTAGGGTTGGAGATGGCGGCGGCTACAGACTCTTTCGTGGAATTTTGATCGGGTACTTAGGGTTTCTGTATCAGAGGTGATATATAGGCAAAAGGGGAGGCCGAGGGGGTGCCCTAGGCGGCCACACCACCCCCTAGCACGGGCCAGGCCCGACCGCGCGGCCAGGTGGTGTGGACGGCCTCTGTCCCCTCTCTGTATCGTCTTCTGGCTCCGTGTCCCCCTCGGTGAAATATTGACTTTGGCTTTTGTCCTGTCCAATTCCGAGAATATTCATTTTCTGACTTTTCTAGAACCAAAAACAGCAGAAAACAGGCAGTTGGCACTGTGTCATCTTGTTAATAGGTTAGTCCAAGAAAGTGTATAACAATACTCCAAAGTGTGGACAAAACATAAGAAAGTAGATATAAAACAAGCATGGAACATCAAAAATTATAGATACGTTTGCAACATATCACATGGTGACCACACTCGCCTTCGTGGATTTCTCGTAAGATTTCCAGTCCTTCCGGAGATACACAGTGCTGAAAAACCCAGATGTACTCCACTTATAGAGCTCACCACTAATTATAGTATAGGATTTTGCTCGTCGGATGATCTGCCGGCTCAGAACTTCGTCTTCGGGTAATTTGCCATCTACCAAGTAATCAAGGTAGGGTTGAGTCTAGCTGGGAATTATAGCCAGAACTGCTACTAAAGGGGAGTCGGATTTGGTCGGATATTCCTCGTCTACTCCGTTTATAGAGGGAACTTTGAGGTGCTCTAAAAAAGTGCCATCTGGAACCTTTTTCCGTGCAGAGCCTCAAACCCTTCGAACGATGTGTTGAACCTCAAACCCTTCGAACGATTTAGATAGTTCATCCACGACAGCTCTATATGCTGCCATGTGTTTATTCGCATTACAGATATCCGACACTTGTTGGGCAACAAGATCTGAATCTCCATAACATATCAAACGTCAGATGCCGATATCCTTAGCAATCCGGATTCCATGCAGTAGTGCTTCATACTCGGCAATGTTATTCGTCGTCGTGAAGTGGATCTGCAATACATAGAAAAGTTTATCTCCCTGGGGTGATTTGAGCACCACGCTAGCCCCCGATCCCCCGAGCACCTTAGACCCATCAAAATGTAAGGTCCAGTATTCTAACTCTGGTAGGGTCATATTTTCTGTTTCTCTGTCCAATCAGCAACAAAGTCAGCGAGGATTTGGGATTTAATTGCTATATGAGGCTTATACTCAATGTCAAATGCTGAAAGCTCTATGCCCCATTTTGCGACGCGTCCTGTAGCATCACTATTGTTGATTATATCTCTCATGGGAGCTATGCTCACCATGGTAATTAGATGTTCCTGAAAATAATGCCGTAACTTACGAGATGCGAAAAACACACCATAAGCCAGCTTTTGATAGTGCGGATACCACTGTTTTAATTCTGTTAGGACCTTGCTGAGATAATAAGTCAGATGCTGCACCAGGTGTTCCTGATTTTCCTCCGATCTCTCCACCACCATGACAACACTGACGACCCTGTTTGTCACAGCGAGATAGAGCAACATAGGTTCTCGTGGTTCCGGTGCTTCAAGGATAAGAGCAGATGAGAGTACTGCTTTCAGGTCTTATAGTGCAGCTTTAGCTTCGTCATTCCAAACAAACTTTTTGGTCTTTTTCAGGAGCTTGTAGAGTGGTGCGGCTCTTTCACCGAGCCGGCTTACAAACCGACTGACTGCAGCAATGCAACCAGTTAGTCTTTGAATGTCCTTTAGGCGAGTTGTCCTGGAAATATTGAGTATAGCCTTAATCTTGTATCGGTTCACCTCTATGCCTCTTTGAGACACGATGAAACCTAACAATTTTCCGGCTGGTATTCTGAAGAAACACTTCTTTGGATTAAGCATTATGTTGTATTTTCGTAGATTGGCGAACGTTTCCTCCAAGTCGGAAATTAATGTTTCCTTGTTTTTGGACATCACCGCAATGTCGTCCACATATGCATGTACATTGCGTCCGATTTGGTCATGGAGGCAACGCTGCATAGTGTGCTAGTACGTAGCTCCTGCGTTCTTGAGCCCAAAGGGCATCGTATCAAGACAGAGGGTTCCAAAGGGGGTTATGAATGAAGTTTTGACTTTGTCTAATTCCTTCATCCGAATTTGGTGATAACCGAAATATACATCGAGAAAACGTAGGAGTTCCGAGCCTGCCGTAGAATCGATAACTTGATCAATTCTAGGCAGAGCGAACGGGTCTTTGGCACAAGCCTTGTTCAAGGCAGTATAATCAACACACATCCTTAAATCAGTGGTGTCCTTTTTAGGGACCATGACAGGATTGGCCGACCACTCAGTGTGGATGACCTCTTCTATGAATCCGGCTAACTCGAGTCAGGATAGTTCCTTAGCTATTGCCTTACGCTTTTCATCGCTGAAACGTTGTAGGGATTGTTTGACGGGTTTAGCATTCGGGTGTACATTTAGAGAGTGCTCGACAAGTTCCCTAGGTACTCCAGTCATGTCAGATGGCTACCATGCAAAGATATCTTCATTTTCTTGGAGGAACTTGACGAGTGTGTTTTCCTATGCGTTATCTAGGCCTACACCTATCTAGGTCACCTTGGAGGGGTTATCATCCTTCAACGGCGTCTTCTTTGTCTCTTCTGATGCCTTGAACTCTAGATTCGGCTTTGTCACCTCCTTCTTCGTTGCGGGAATCTTGGATGGATCAATGGTCTTCTTGATCTCCTAGTACTCCTGGGTGTGCAGTAGGGCTTCAGCAAAGGCGGCATTTCCGTCCTCGCACTCTCGCGCCTTCGTCGGGTCTCCCCTGATGGTGATCACGCCTTTGGGACCTGGAATTTTCATCATATTGTAAATGTAACACGGACGAGTCATAAAAGCCCAGTAAGCCGGATGTCCGAATATAGCGTGGTACGCGCTCTTGAATGGGACCACTTCAAAGGAAAGTGCCTCCGTCCAATAGTTCTTTGGAGTTCCAAAGGTAACATCCAAAGTGATTTCTCCTAGGGAATTTGCTTGTCTTCCTGGGACAACTCCGTGGAAGATAACAGAGCTGTGATTCAGCTGGGTCTCCGAGATCCGCATCCGGCGTAGCATTTTGACATACAAAATATTAATACTACTGCCGTTGTCCATGAGAGTCTTGGAGAAACCATAGCCATCAATAAGTGGGTTGATGACTAAGGCGTATTTTCCTCGCCTATGCAGCTTAGGCGGATGATCAGCACGGTCAAAGGTGATTGCCACTTCCGACCAGTCCAGGAATTGTGGGATAGCCGGAACAGTTGTGTTGAGCTCATGCAGAACAGCTTTCTTGACCTTAGCTGGTTGAGATTCGAGGAAGGTGACGTAAGCGCATTTCTTTGTTGAGGTTTTTCTTTCCCTCTGGCTTAGGATTTGAAGGGTCAGCTTCCTCCATGTCGGAAACTTCCTTGGTCTCTTTATCTTTTTCGGGATTTTTCTTTCCCTTCTTCCGCTTAGCCCCATAGCCAGCGCTATCGTCTTTCTTGATGTCGTCATTAAAACGAAACTCGGCGTTTGTGTGAGATGAGCCCCCACTGGCATCTAAGTGATGCACACATGGGTTATTGGCAATATCGGCCCAAGAGTAGGTTTTTCCGGGTTGCTTGTCTCCTCTACCTTAGACTCTTGATGTCCCACGACCGCGTCCCCGGCCACCACCGCGCCCTCCTCGCCCTCCAGACCTAAAAGTAGCAGTGACAACTGTCGTTTCCACGTTGGGTTTTTCTTCCGAGGTGTTCTTACGCTTATGAGCTTGCTGCTTCGGTTGTTTTGCTGACTGTGGCACAGCTAGGGCGTTCAATAATCCCTCTGCATCGTCGTCAGCATCTTCATACTTGCTCGCTGTTTCTATCATCTCTCCCAGATCAGTGACTTTGTCACACTTCAAGCGATGACGTAGTAAACCAATTGGGAGTCCTGCAATGAAAGCTTCAATTGCAGTTTGGTCATTTACTTCTTCACATGAGTTTTTGGTGTCGATACATCGTACAAGGTAATCTCGGCAAGTTTCTTTGGCTTTCTGGGTGCAACACTGTAGGTCTCCTACCGTACAGGGCCTCTGGTATGTGCCTTCGAAATTCCGAAAGAACGTGCTTTGCATGTCATACCATTTGTGGACGGTGTTCTCCGGAAGTTCATTGAGCCACAATCGTGCTGTCTTCCGCAACATAAGTGGGAGGTATCGGGTTGCGACCAAGCTGTTTCCGCCTTTGGCGATGCAGCAAGCCTAGAAAAAAATCCTAGACCCAAGTATGTGGCCAGGCCACACCATCGTAGGCTTGGATGTGTCTTGAGATAGCAAATCCTTCCGGGAAGTGTGTTTGTCGAATTCATGGTCCGAAATTTTTTGGGCCCATGTATATATCATCGTTTTCATAGCGCCGCGCCTCTATGTTGGAGTTAATCCGGTGTCTCGCATCACTTGGTGACAGGGAACGCCATCTCCGTTGTTCATTGTGGCCGCGGTGCCTTGGAGCCGGACTTCGGCTTCTGCCACCACCTCCTCCGCCATGACATCCTCCTTGGCCTCCTTAAGAGCCGTTGTGATGGCTACTTGGTGGAGAGGGTGGAGCAGCTGGATTGTTTCGGGCTGATCGTCGGCCTCCGTCCGGAGCGTCATTATTACGGTTCCGAGGAGGGTCTTCATTGCGACGAACCCCCTGCCGGCTTGACTCGGCACGGTGTCCATCGTTCCTTCGTCCGTCACTCCCACCTCCTCCGCCATGACATCCTCCTTGGCCTCCTTAAGAGCCGTTGTGATGGCTACTTGGTGGAGAGGGTGGAGCAGCTGGATTGTTTCGGGCTGATCGTCGGCCTCCGTCCGGAGCGTCATTATTACGGTTCCGAGGAGGGTCTTCATTGCGACGAGCCCCCTGCCGGCTTGACTCGGCACGGTGTCCGTTGTTCCTTCGTCCGTCACTCCCACCGCGATGGGGTTCAGTCGTACGGCTTGTGTTCCTAGGAGGTGGCATTCTTTGACGGTCCTCCTCTCGACGTTTCACTTTGTCTTCTTCCCTGCGATCGTTCGACTCTCGCCGGGAAGGATTTCTCGGATACAGTGATACAATTGCCTCTTGCTCTGTGGCTAGGGCAACGTTGCGCCAGTCACGTGCAGTTCTTTGGCGCTGCCCTGAAGATCCGGTTCTTGAGTAGTTGTCTTCCCGATGGTCGAAACCGTGATGCTATTCCTAAACCCGTTGGGGTCTTATGTCATTCCAGGCCGGATCCGTGCGACATTGGTCTGATTGAGAGACCAGTTTTCCGCTTCCGGACTTCGCGACCTTCTGTTGCTGCAGACCCTTTGTGAGTAGCTTAATGCCCAACCGGACTTGTTCTGGTCCTGGGTTATTCGCCAGGATATCTCGAGCCGCAACGGTGTTCTGTACTGGTGTTGGGTATACCAGATCTCCATTACTGTCGACCCGAGGCATCACCGGATCTCCCTCAAAGAAAACCTTGCGTACTTCCAGAAATTTGTCGGCCCGTACGTGGCCTTTCCGGGTCTTCTGATGTTGCAGAGATATGAGCTTCTCTGCAGTAGCCATGCACTTCTTCTCTTCCTCGATGTTTTTGGCTTCATCCAGGAGCACTTGACGATGCGCTTCTAGGGCCTGAGCCCTTTCTTCCAAATTCTGCAGTAGTGAGTTCTGCTGCAGTAGGGATATGTGTAGTTAGTGCAACATCGATGAGTTTACGGGCACCTATGGAGATCACGTGTCCATCCACCGAAGCTTCTTTAGGCTCGTCTGGGATTAAAGCTCCATCCGAGTCTTCCCCGTATTCCTCGGCAACCACTTCCTCCGCCGGAGGATCTTTTGCCAGGGTCTTGTTCTTCTTATTTTTCTTCTTTGCCTTATTGGCAACGCCGGTAGCAAAGACGGCTTTGGGTCCATTTGGGAGTCAAGCTCTGAGCGGTACTTTTGGACATCTGGAGTCGGGATTATCTCCGAGGTCCATATCATCCTGCGCTTTGGGCGAGTTTTCTCCGGATCCTTCATCCATGGCTTCTCCTTCTTCTACAGCTTTGGAGTTAAATTCCTCTTCATATTCCGTGGAGAACTTTCGGAAATCCGCCGACGTCATCGAGTCATCCGAAGATGCGGGTAAGTCGGTGTTTGTCCCGATCGCCTCCAGCACTAAGTCCTCGTTGTCTCTAGCATCGACAGAGCCAGATCCGAATCCAACATATCCAACAAAGTGCGACGTATGGTTCCTGAGGTAGTTGCGGTTGTCTTCGTGGGCTTCCTCGAAAATCCTGATGGTCTCGAGAACTTCATCCATGTTTGCGCCTTGCAGCATCATGCGCATCAACGTATGCCTCAAAAAAGGTTGGTCTATTCCGGCATTGGCAGAACCGGAACCGAGACTATTGTCCTGCTCCTCCTGGATTTCAACCTCGGCGGGTAGATCGATCTGGGATTCGGCCTCGCTAGGGAGATCCACTCCAGATTCGACTTGAACCGCAAGATCTGCTTTAGGTTCGGCTTTCTCCACTATCTCTGCAACGGGTGCGGGCTAGGTGGGATTAGGGTTCTCTGAGACCCAGAACTCTGCCACCTCCGTGGACAAAGTGGACCCAGAGATTTCTTCTGCCTCTATCATCACCGCTGGGGTGGGTGGGACAGGTTCAGCGAAACCGTTGTACACATCGATCTCACCAAAAGACATGATGGTGTAAGCAGTCATGGCCTCCCTAGCCGGAATCCAAGTCTCGTCGAGAAATATGAGAGGGACGTCACTGGCGTAGAGGATGCGACCGACAGCGATAGTCTCGCTGATTCCGATTCTTATAGATTCTGCTCGGAACGCAGATCCAAAGCTCACTTGCCCCACGGTGGACACCAACTATCGTCGGATTGATGACAAGTATGCCATGAGGGGGTCCTCGAGGAGTGTGGAAGAGAGGGGTGTGAGACGTACGGTGTTCCAGAACGGTGAGCACACAAGTTTACCCAGGTTCGAATCTGCCAGCTTTGGATGGATCCTACTCCTGCTAGCAATCAGTAATACGGCAGAGCCGGAATATGGGTTACAGGGGTTACGCGTGTGCGAGTTGATATTGTAGACTATTGTGAGGGTTCCCTAAAGGCTTACCCTAGGCCGACTTATATAGATATCCGGCCTAGGGTTTACAGGAGAGACCTATCCGGCTACGACTAAGAGTCGGTTATAGAGTACATCTTGAACTACAAGTAACACTACAGGCCTATGTCGGTAATCCTTCTGGGCCTTCCCGTAGCCAGATTGGACTCCATCTCTTCTCCCTGACTGGGCCGCTCGTGAAGCAAAGCTCTAACCCGAAGTGGGCCACCTTGGTCAGTGAGGCATAGTGAGGATACCCAGAAAGTATATCCCCAACATAATTCCCTTGGGCGTGGGAGATGTAGGGGATTGGTGAGATGTGATGTGCCTTCATATATTTTCCATTAGTTTGTGATTGATTCGAATTACTATATTATGTGTGCTTGACTATCTGTGGGATGACTAATGCTTGTTGTCCAATTAAGGGCCTAAACAACATGATGCTTTGTTCTACATAGATAAAATCTTATTCGCTAGTGGACCGGAGACCCTCGGGTGACATGGGGATATCAATGGAAAACTAGTAGACTCGAGGATAACGAGGAACCACTGTGCTTATTGCATTAGTCCGATCCAAGGATCTTAATCGCTAAGCGACCTGAAGGGTCTTAATCGTCTAGTGTCTGACCATGGTTTTGGTAACAGGCTAGTAGGATTATTGAAGTTGGGATGAAATCTACCAAGAGGAGTTCCGGCTAATTATGGGTTGTTCGCCTACACATATATTTATAAGATTATAATTGTTACATTTATCATTCATCCACCTGGCATAGTCACTATCACCATGAACTGAATCTCTTCGCGCCTTCTTTTGCCATCTGCAGGAAACAACAAACAACCAAGTCGTTCTTTACTTTTATGCTTTATATTTCTGAACTTTACATTTTAGTTTTATTTAAATACATCTCAATTAATCAAAACCTATTCTTATTCCAACACTTGCAGTCAATTCACTCAAAGACCTGTGACAACTTCGGGTGTGACCGAGACTTCACCCATAAACACTTACCTTTGGGCTCCCTGTGGGATCGATATCTATACTTTGAAACTAGCTACAACTGATCTGTGCACTTGCAGACATCAAGCTATTTTATGGCGCCGTTGCCGAGGAGCTAAGCACTAAGTGTTTGTCTTTTGGCATTTCAGGTGTTGCGACTACAAAATGTTCTCCCTAGGAGACAAAGGGTTTACACGCTCTGGTAGGACCTATCTACCGGATTATATTGAGCACGTGCCTGCTCAAAGGCACGACGAAATTATTGAAAAACTTTTAAGATCAAATAAATTTGAAGTTGAAAACCTGAGTGATATTATGGAAATCATGTCTATTTATAGGACAACTCCTATGAAACCTGAGAAAACTCTCAGGAAATACATGAAGGAGATATGCCCTAGAGGCAAATAATAAATAGGTTTTTCTTGTCGTATCTCAATTAGTTTATAATAGTTTCATATTGTGCTATAACTGTACCAAGTAGAAACATTGGTACAGGTGTGGTATGAAACAACCAAGTCCCTAGTAGCCTCTATTCATACTAGTTCGTTGGTTATGAGGATAATCTGGGTTTCAAGATCATGGGCATTTATTCCAATTAACAACGAGGTCATATCATTGGAGAATGATGTGATTGGACATTCCTCGAAGGATTGCGACACGATCAAGTCATATAGTTCATTGTTGCAACAGCTAAATCTAGACTCCTTTTTCTTAGACCGTGAGCTCATATTACTCACTGTTTCCCGAGGCTGCTTTGACTGCATCAAACGTCATCTGGTAATACGGTGGCATAAAGGTGCACATTGGGTATTCCAAAGGAACAGTAGATGACATGTGACTACAAGACCGAGATTTGTTCACCCACATGACGGGTAAAGATACATACGGCTGGCTTGGTGAGATTACATCCATAAATGTTGCAACATGTGACTCTATCACGGGGATGTAATATCACGGTAACAAGTAAAACAGAACTTGTTGGTAACGAGATTTAACAAGGTATGTGATACCGATGATCGGATCTCGGACAAGTCATATCAAGAAACAAAAGGAAATTGGATGCTACATTTACTGGTTCAAAGAACATTGTCATCAGGAATGCATAGGGGTCACATGGGCATCCCTGGTCCCTCTGTTGATCATTGATATAGATCATATCTAGAGCATTCATGAGCCATGAGGGGATACACTTAAGGGTACGATGAGAGTGATCATTCTTAAGACGGAATCACTATAGAGAAAGAGAAAGCTAGAATTGTTCCACAGAGATATCTGAAGTTGTTCGAAAAAGGAATAAAGGAAAAGACCAGAAGGTGTTTCGGTTAAATGGAGATTTAATATATATGTTTATTATATATTAATTATGAATTAATATATTATAAATAAATATTGAAATTAAAGTTTATAGGGCAACTTCCTTATTAGGCTAAAACCCCGGAGGGATTTGACCTATAGGAAATTACCCTGCAAAAGGAAAAAGGAAAATAGACTGCAGCCGCCAATGGGCCACATCTGGGCGGCCCACACGCTGGCAGGTAGATGGGCAAGCCGCAAGTACTCTGTACCACGTAGAGCGCCAGGGAGTGCGAGCCGCCACGCTTGAATAGCGGGGGCGCTGTGCTAGGCCACCGCGCCTGGTTGGCCCGCCCTGGGGAAGCCAAGCCGCTGCCGCTGGCCGAGCAGACCACGCGGGCACGCATGGGCCGCGAGGTGGGCATCCGGCCCACCCGGGCCTCTCGCCGTTGCCGCTGGTGTTTGGCGCGCTAGGCCGCAGGGGCTCGCCGGCCCACCCGGCTGGCACTCCTCTATGCTGCTGTTTGCTGCCTTTGCTTGTTGGGCTGTGCTGATTTAGCCCAACCGGGCAGGACGAAATTCCTGTGATTTTTCCTTTAGCAATTAGTCTCACATGGCTTAGCCTTTGAGAAAGGCACACCCCCTTAGCCTATATAAAGGGGTTCCCATGGGTGGGATTAAACACACCAATATCTGGAGAAGTCTTTTGGTTGACTTTCTCCTTCCCTGTCTCTCTATACCTTGTGACCATGGCCCTAAGTCTGGGCTGTGCGAACGAGGCACACCTGTAGCATGCCATTGCGCTGCAGGGATTCCTAGCCGGATATCAAGTTCCGCACTCCCGGCGGGATTGGGGAGCCGGAGGTCTCATCGTATACCGGATGTGTACGAAGACACGAGGCGCAACACTTGGGGTGCTTAAATTTCATGAGCCGGAGCTTTTGCATAATGAAGAACGAGCAAGGGTTGACCTACGAGGAGCTTTGAGACCTTGAGGTTTGCTACGAGTACGACTACATCGACCACGTTCCTCTCAAAATGTTAACCGCGTACGGTCTACAAGGGTATGTATTCTCTATGCTCGGTCGTTACTACATTACTACATAGATAGATCCTAGGTAGTCTTTGGGGTTCCAACGTAGGAAATTTTTTGTTTTCTGCTGCGGATTCCCTTCAGTGGTATCAGAGCCGATCTATGCGTAGGAGTTCTATACGGCCAGTACGCACAAGTATTGCACGGGCATTGATTCCTTAGTTGTTACCCTCTAACGTGTACTTGTTTATATCGTGGTATTGTTTGATGAAGCGGCCCGGATCGACCTTACGCGTATTCGTATGCGAGACTAGTTCCACGCTCAACATATGGCTTGTACCGTATAAATGGCTAGCGGGTGTCTGTCTCTCATTCAATAGTTGATATAGCATTTACAACGGAGGGCCCCGAAAGGGGTATAGTAGAGATAACAGCTGGATCCATGTTGTGGTTGGAAATTTCATAGTTTAGAAATGGTTCTATTGCGAAAGCCCTAACAACCACATAAAACTTGCAATAGATAAAGTAGAAGCATCTAACTTTATTTTGCAGGAGGGCATGTGATTTGATATGGTATTGGTCGGTATGAAGGTAAAGTAGTTTACTTTTCTGTTACTAAGTAGTATAGTAATAGTCATCGTTCCGATGGACGACCTGGTGGTGGCATCGTGGACTTGGCGTCAAACCAAGGGCAAGATGGAGATCATGTCGGAGCGCTCGATGGAGATCAAGGTGCACGAATAAGGACCATATCATATCACAATATACATATGATGTTGATACCTGTTTTACATCTTATTATGTGCTAGTATTAGATACTCAACGATAGCAAATAAGATAATCCCTATCTAATTCCAATGATCGTGCTCCCCTTGTGTCTGCACCACCAAGAAATTTCTTCATTATGAGGCCGGCAGTGATGATTGGGGGTTAGACATATCTATGTTTGATATAGTGGGTGTAAGCCATGTTGCACAGCGAATACACACAAGTTAGATTTGGCGAGCCTAGCATGTAACATACATGGCCTCAGAACACAAGAGATCGAAAGATCTAGCATGAGTCACATGGATGATGTGATTGACATTAGGGAATGTCTACCTTTGAGGCTGCACTGATGGCCATCATGATCGGGGGGAGGTGCAGAGGATTGGGATCATGTGATCACTAAAATCGTCCAGGGGATGACAATTTTAGTGGAAATCAATTATAAATTGAACTCTAATTATAAACTTAGTCTATATGTGTATTTGCAAATATCTTAGTAGATCTTGGCCTATCCCATTGAGGTCCTTTGCGACCATGGGAAATTCTTGTGTGATTTGGAACTTAGCAAAAGGGTCCAACTTCATAGATTAATACCCACGCCTGAGGGATATCCTCGTAAAAGGTGATCTTCTCTTCTTGATACAATAACCATTAGGAGATAATTCGATGACTCTGCAAAGTTTGTGTTTTCTCCATAATCATCTAATAAGCCATTCTCCATTCGATGGAGAGTTGGGCTACATTTTGTATTCTACAAGATATGGCACATAAGGTATGTGCCGTTGGATGGGTTTTCCTCCATCATGGATGAAAGGAGAATATTTGGAGAAACTCTTAGCGATCTTACATTAGAGTTGAGAACTCTTATAAGGGCTTGATTGCAATGGAGGTCATGGATGAAAAAGGCATATGTTAGATATACAAAATTATAAATGTGGTTCTTGCAATAACTTGTTGCAGTTTGCAAAATATTCGATACTTGTCCTGCTTTGTGGAAACAGGAGGATCTGCTTGAGAATTGCTGGATTTGAGGCAATGTGACTTGATGACGGCAAGCAAAAAGGTTGATGGCCGACATTAACCCCTTTCTCAAAGTTTATCATTTGGATTAGTGGACTTGAATATAATTTCGTAATCCTTGTTTGTGTGTCTTGCTTTTGGCGAAAGATTATTCATATGAACAAGTTACAAGCCAGTTTGTACTATTCTTATGAACAATACCGATATGGTCACATGACGATTATAAATGAATGATTCTCATAACTATGTTAATGATAATAGTTTAAGCATTTATGAAGGATTAGAATGCTAAAAGATATCCAAAGTTTAATAATGAAATGACACTATAGTTTAAGTCATTTTGGTTATTGCATGTTTTTCATTCTAAATGAAGATCGGGGTCCTAGATGCTTAATCTAGAGACTTTGCAAAACCATGCCTCGTTGGGCAGAATGACTAAAACTCCGCATTCTGGTAAAACGGTGATATGCGAAGAAATGTTGAATCTTATACATAATGATGTATCGTATTTTCAACAAACAGTGGAAATCATTAGTTAATTGTGGACTTAAGTGAATAAGCATATTTACTTGATGAAACATAAGTTTGAAACGATTTGAATTTTTCAAATGAGTTGACAACAAAGGAGGATATTAAATTAACAAGTCTCTTTGATTTGATCGACATGACTAAAGTATTCAAGTTAAGTTTAGCATAAAAAGAACTTGTGAAAGATATTTCAAAATTATGATAATTGGACGAATTCAAACTGTGTTGATATGTCTAAACATCATAATCATTTTGTATTAGATACATATGGTATAATATTATCTCTTATCGGGGTTATAGTTAGCGTTTAGAGTTAGAGATCGAAATAAGCAAAACACTCGTTTGAAATACAAAGGAACATCTAAAAGATTCATAGAAACAACACCATAAGTGTTATGGCAAGTTTGAGTTTCTGGAGATTTTGATAAGTCGAGGTCATGGCGAATAAACAAGTCTTTGTAGAGCATTCTTAGGAAGCTATGAATGGATCTTCCAAAAAGGGGCAAACCCGCTGTTGGTCCAAAGTTGATGTGCCTTGATGAAGATACATGTGGAAGAAAGTAAACAGATCAAAACAAGGTATTAGACCTTACCTCCTAATTATTGAGTGGCGCAGTGGAATTTGTTCCATGAATCCAAACTCTACAAATAGAGGAGAAACAAATGATAATGATCATAAAGTTCCAGCGAATACTTTTACTAAATAAAGTAGGATTCAACTATATATTCAACAAGTTTGTGGAATTATATTGTTGATTCACTTGTCATGTTTTGAACAAGGCATACCAACGAAATACAAAGAAGCGTGATGGACCTAAGTACGAGAAATGAATGGTCATTGAAATCTAGTTAGTGGAATTCTTGATTTGATGATGGTCAAGGAATTTTGAAATGTCCAAGATTGTCGAGAGGACCTGGATTTGAGTGGGAGCTAATCATCTTGGCTAAATCATAATATGTAGCTGACATATTTTGAGTAGGAGCTAAGTGAAATCCCTGGATATCAAATATGAATGCAATATTTGAGTGGGAGCATGAAATCATTCTAGGATATGTGGACGACATATGTGAATGATGTGATTGGTGTTAATAATATTTAAGTAGAGAAATAAGGATGAAGTTGAAGTTATTAAACAATAATATCTACCGAGATAGATTGATGAGTTTAATAAAAATCAAATGTCGAATGCTTCATGGACTTGAAAGATGTTCAGAATGTCCTGAGCAAGATTCTGAAGAATCTCAGAATGGAACAAGATAAGAAAGAAGTTCTTACTATATGAAGCATTGAGTTAGTATTGCAACTATGGTTGAAAGAAAGAAAGAGATGTGTTGCATCTCCTATGCCTCAGTCATAGGTTCTTCCACACAACCATGTTGTATACTCGACGTAATGTGACCCGAGGTTCTGGTTGGTAGGACAAAGTCTTAACTGTAAGAACGTGTCTTTAAGTGATTCCTGAGTTGATCACTGAACCAGAATTAAGTTTATACTTAAATGGCAAGAAGCAAAGTAAGTGGCATAGTTGCATTTCATGCACTAGGATCTACATAGATATAGAAGTACAAAGGCTCCATCTGATGTGATGTATAATGTTATGGCGGGGCTAGTTCGCTTTTAACGTAGAATGATGTGTCCCAGGGCATAGTGCCCATGAGAAAGCCCTCAAGGTTGATCTAAAGTCACTGTAGGCTCTTGGAATTCGGCCCTGTTCTGCTGCCATAACTAACGTATATACACAAAGGATAACAACGTGTGTTTCGAAGTTTAGATGACAACAGTGAAAACGACCGTCATTATAAACACTAGAAACAAAGTCTCACTTTGTCGCCAAACGAATACTTCAACCCATTATACCATAATGGTGTGAATGTCAATATTAGGAAGACATTAACGATTTGCAAAATAAATAATGATCTAGTAAAACAGAACATAGACATGATGTTTCCCGTGAGCATGCATGATTAGTAAACGCATATGTTATATGGTTTATGATGAGTAAAATGCGAGCTAGATTATTTGTACTCTAGTGCAAGTGGGAGATTGAAGGAGATATGCCCTAGAGGCAAATAATAAATAGGTTTTTATTGTCATGTCTTAATTAGTTTATAATAGTTCCATATTGTGCTATAACTGTACCAAGTAGAAACATTGGCACAGGTGTGGTATGAAACAACCAAGTCCCTAGTAGCCTCTATTCATACTAGTTCGTTGGTCATGAGGATGATCTAGGTTTCAAGATCATGGGCATTTATGCCAATTGACAACGAGGTCATATCATTGGAGAATGATGTGATTGGACATTCCTCGAAGGATTGCGACACGATCAAGTCATATAGTTCATTTTTGCAACAGCTAAATCTAGCTCCTTTTCCTTAGACCGCGAGCTCATATTACTCACTGTTTCCCGAGGCTGCTTTGGCTGCATCAAACGTCATCAAGTAATACGGTGGCAATAAAGGTGTACGTTGGGTATTCCAAAGGAACAGTAGATGACATGTGACTGCAAGACTGGGATTTGTTCACCCACATGAGGGGTAAAGATACATATGGCTGGCTTGGTGAGATTACATCCATAAATGTTGCAACATGTGACTCGGTCACGGGGATGTAATATCACGGTAACAAGTAAAATAGAACTTATTGGTAACGAGATTGAAAAAGGTATGTGATACCAATGATCAGATCTCGGACAAGTTGTATCAAGAAAAAAAAGGAAATTGGATGCTACATTTACCGGTTCAAACGACATTGTCATCAGGAATGCATAGGGGTCACATGGGCATCCCTGGTCCCTCTATTGATCATTGATATAGATCATGTCTAGTGCATTCCCGAGCCGTGAGGGGATACACTTAAGGGTACGATGAGACCGATCATTTGTAAGATGGAATCACTATAGAGAAAGAGAAAGCCGGAATTGTTTCTCAGAGAGATCCGAAGTTGTTCGTAAAAGGAATAAAGGAAAAGACTGGAAGGTGTTTCGGTTAAATGGAGATTTAATATATATGTTTATTATATATGAATTATGAATGAATATATTATAAATAAATATTTAAATTAAAGTTTATAGGGCAACTTCCTTATTAGGCCAAAACCCCAGAGGAATTTGACCCAGAGGAAATTACCCTGCAAAAGGAAAAAGGAAAACAGACTGCAGCCGCCAATGGGCCACATCTGGGCGGCCCACGCGCTGGCAGGCAGATGGGCGGGCGGCAGGTACTCTGTACCGCACGGAGTGCCAGGGAGTGCGGGCCACCACGCTTGAACAGCGGGGGCGCTGCGCTGGGCCGCCGCGCCTAGCCGGCCCGCCCCGGGGTAACCAAGCCGCTGCCGCTGGTCGAGCAGACCGCGTGGGTGCACGTGGGCCATGAGGTGGGCATCCGGCCCACCCGGCCTGTCGATGCTGCCACTGGTGTTTGGCGCGCTGGGCCACAGGGGCTCGCCGGCCCACCCGGCTGGCACTCCTCCAGGCTGCTATTTGCTACCTTTGCTTGTTGGGCTGTGCTGATTCAGCCCAACCGGCCAGGACGAAATTCCTATGATTTTTCCTTTAACAATTAGTCCCACATGGCTTAGCCTTTGAGAAAGGCACACCACTTAGCCTATATAAAGGGGTGTCCATGGATGAGATTAAACACCAATATATGGAGAAGTCCTTTGGTTGACTTTTTCCTTCCCTCTCTCTCTCTCTATACGTTGTGACCATGGCCGCAAGACTGGGTTGTGCGAACGAGGCACACCTGCAACACGCCGTTGCGCTGCAGGGATTCCTAGCCGGATATCAACTTTCGCACTTCCGACCGGATCGAGGAGCCAGAGGTCTCATCGTACACCGAATGTGTACGAAGACACGAGGCGCAACACTTGGGACGCTTAAATGTCGTGAGCCGGAGCTGTTGAACGATGAAGAAGGAGCAAGGGGTGACCTGCGAGGAGCTTCACGACCTTGAGGTCAGCTACGAGTACGACTACATCAACCACGTTCCCCTCGGAACGTTAACCGCGTACGGTCTACAAGGTTATATATTCTATACGCTCGGCTGTTACTGTATTACTACATAGATAGATCCTAGGCAGTTTTGGAGTTCCAACGTAGGAATTTTTTTGTTTTCTGCTACGTATCCCCTTCAATACAGTGCTCCAAGTTCTGAATTTCTTAAACAACCAACAGAGTTCCCTAGTTCTGGAGTTAGAGAATATCGATTTGATGGTGGAATTGTTAAAATCTTGTAGAAGAAAGCTTTCAGTGGAAGGAAAGATGAAGACCCAGGAAGACATATTAGAGAGTTCGACAATGTGATAACATCATTTGGACCAAAAGGTTTGCCAAGAGACTTTTCTCGTCTAAAATTATTTTATTGGTCTCTTAAAGGTAAAGTTTTAGACTGGTTATATTCTCTCCCTCGTCATTACATTAAATGTTGGAAAAACTATATTGTTAAATTTATAAACATGTTTAATCCTTTTAAAAAGATAACTGAACTAAGAAAGAATATATGCAATTTTTAAGGTGGGAGCGGAGTTTTGGCTCCCGAGTCCATGTGGTCCTGTGATCTGGCCCATTGTTTTTCGCGTTGGGATTGTCGATTCAGTTGGAATTTAATGGTGTACGAGCACTGGTAATTAAAGAATATGGTGTCTGCGCTGCATACGTACGTGCCCCAGGCCCACAGCCGTAACGTGCGAAGACGGTGACGAACCGTGAGAGGACACGGACGGGTTGACCATGGATCTCTGAACATGAAGAACAGGTCGATGGCGGCTACTTGGACTGTCGTACATGATTGCGTGATGTGGAAAAAACAGCGGCGCGCAGCTTCCGGTTCTCACCGTTGAAGAAATTTATTTCGTCCTGAGCAGAGAGAGCTAAACTTTGCTCTCCATGAACAACGCCTTCTTTGGAATCCGGCAGATCAAGCAGTTCATGCGCAGGCAGATGGTGCTGAAGCGTCGGGGCGTTGTCGGGGATGGCAAGAGAGCGCAACCTCGCCGACGACATCTCTCAAGAAAATGGAGTTTCCCCTGGGCCCGGATTCAGTGAACAGGTTCGTGTGGGGAAATTTTTATCTTGTCATGGATTTTGACTACCCGCATGTCTCCATTATTCAGTTTTGCTATCTACAAAAGGGGTAAGAGCAGCTCTAAAGTAACCGAGCCGGGCCGGAACTATAAAATTTTGGCGAGTTTATAGATCCGTGAGAAATCAGTCGATCTAATCGAGCCTAAAAACGAGACCGGCCCGTATACTCGTTTTCAGTGGCCTTTTAAAACCGACATTCGGATGGTATATATGCCGTCTGCCCTAGCGTTTACGGGTTGAAAAGCCTCAGTCTCTTCTCCCTTCGTCACTGCCGCCGCCGCGAGCTCGTCCTTTTCCAGTGAGCAATTGCAGTCGCTGCAGCTCCAGATCACCCCGATGTCGGGCTATCGCTCGCACTTTGGGGTGGAAGGGGGCCACGTAGGAGGTGGGGGCGACAGAGACCGCACCCCGCGCCGGTGCAGCGAGCTCTCTAACGAGGAGCGCGCGCGGAGCGTCAGGCGGCGCGGAGGTGGATGAACCGCGGCCTCCGTCCTCCGCCAAGCCTGCACCAGTTCTCGCTTCCACTGGAGCCCTACCGCGCGCCCTCGCCGGAGCCGGTCCCCGCCATCCGTAGGTACCCGTACGCCGACGTTGTGTTCGGCGAGGGTTCCTCGAGCATCGCCGTCCCCCGAGCCGTTAGACGACCGGAGCTCACCCTCGCCGCCGCATGAGCGTGTCATCGTCGCCTACGACTTCGCGCAGGGCTCCGTTTAGGAGATGCTGGCGGTGGAGATGATGACGGCAGAGTCCGCCCGCCAGCGCGAGTCGAACATCCTCCACGAGCAGGAGGTGCAGCGCCGCGCCATCGCGTTCGTCGCAGCGCACCAAGCGAGGGAGAGGCGCGCATCAGCCCCGTCGTGAAGCTCAACGCGGCAGACCTCATCGACCTGGACTGAAGCCGGTCGCCGCCGCCCGTCGCCGCCCCAATGCCGCCCACCGCCGCGTCCTGAAGCTCCCGCCGACGAGCGGGAGCTCGATTTTGGTCGAGGATGCGGCCTAGTAGATTATGAGGAGCTTTTGATCCGTTGCAGTTTGCAAATTTATCGCTATGTTTGTGTGATCAAACATGCGTTTGTCCGTTAAATTTTCCATGCCGCCGATATGTCAGATTTGCAGTTCAAGTTTACGGGTACAATTCTGCGTCGATGATTTTCGAACTGAAAAAAGCGAGTTCAGTCGCATGTATACATGTTTTACAGTTAGAGAATATAAGGGCTCCGTTAGAGCTGCTCTAAGAGGCTGGGGTGAATGTGCAGTCGCGGGGAAGAAGGCGAGTGCAGCCATGTCTAGTTGGTTGAACCAGATCAGTTGGTGATGAGCATCGTACAAGTTGTGGGCGGTGTGGTTGAGAATGGAGCTGACGGGCAAGATGACTCTGCGCGGCCCAGTAGGAAAGTGAATCCCCACTCTCAGGGGAATATAGCTTAACATCTCCGATGAATTAGCTGATTGCTTAACGAGTCCATGGTCTAGACAGTAGACATGACCCAGTGGTGTGGATTCGATCTGAATTGTCGTGGTATGATTAGATTAGTGACTTTAGACATGGTTTGCTGGTCTGTCAGTTAGCAATACTTCTTGTAATTTTCGTCAGTGCAGATACACTAAAATCATAAGGCTAAGGTCTAACAAATTGTAGGAGTATGTTGATATGGCCTTGCTACGTGTGTCCACTTTGTGTAGTTTTGTCAAATTGCGTGAAGAAAAATTTAGCAGACTTAAGTTATAAATTTGCGCTGCTGCAGTGTGCTAACAAACGATCGATGGTACAGGAAACTCCGCCACGGTTGTACCGCCAACGAACAAACGGCCTTCGAATTGATTGCTGCACAGACATGGGCCGTGGGTACTGTGCATAAAGGCCACAAGGGTCAAAATACTTGGGAGAAATACAGCCACTAGCGTCAATCCCATTGGTCCAGGCAGCAGGGGCATTTGGACCTGAGAGCTAATTTGGATATCCGCAATTTTTAGTCATAACGTGAGAGAAAACTACCCATAAGTCTGGAAAAGATTCTTTAAAATGATCAATAGTATTTTTAATCATGGCTATTCTAAATCATCTATTTGCCAATTATTTTACTACAGTCTTAATACTCAATGTAGAGAGTTGCTTGACTTCTTAGCAGGAGGATCAATAAATACTTTAACTATTAAAGAACGTTTGGAATTGATGTCTACTAGGGCTAAGAATGATTCTTTAGATAATCCTGATTTTAGCACTAAGCTGGAAAAAGGGATACGCAAAATAATGAAAGAAAAATGTATACCTTTCTGAACTTGTTAAGAAAAACAAAGTAGATTTATTACAAGTTTTAAGTGAAGAAGATGAAACTAGAAAAGTTTTTCAAGAATTAAAACATCAACAAGTGAAATCTCATAATAACTTGCATAAGCATTTCCAAAAACACAAAAAGATTTTGACAGAACTGACGGAAAATTATGATGAGATTGGCCAAGAAATAAAATTATTTTACTAGTATCTTAGTATGATTGAAACCCAGTATAAACAAATAGCATCTGGTTATCAAATTTTTCTTCGCGATGACAAAGATATTCCTGTTTCTACTAATGTTGTCACAAGAAGAGGTGCTACCGTGGTGGTGACATGGCAGATATACCATGGATAGACTAAAGATGGGGCCAATGAGCACTAGGGGAATCCAGGGAGGGATAGTGTGGTGATTTCACACACAAATGTTTGTATTTTTACTTTATTAATGGTGGATTACAAGGGCTCCTTGAGCTGTTCATGAGAAGGAGACTAGTTCTCTTACTCCCCACTATAATGCTCTAGAGTATCTTCAAGACAGAATGATCGATCCCCTGCTATGGAGGCCCTGGTGCTCCTTATATAGGGGAACCCAGGTTACAAAGTTAGGGCATACGTGGAGGCATATTCCTAGAATATGCCCTTTGGTTAAAGCTAGATGCCTCTTTATTCACTTTAAACGGCTAGTCCGGACTATGAACGTAACCCTCTGTGAGCTCCTAGTCTTTTGGCGTCACCAGACATGGATCACGTCAGCCAACACTGCATGCGTCACCTTTGTCGGCCACACCCCGCTGGTCCTTCCCTCTGTTCGCTTCGCTCACACTACAGTGGACAGAGGCCACCTTTTGACCAGTAGGAGATTCCTTCCTTCTCTTGGAAGCCAAGTGGTAGCTCGACTAGCGCTTGGCTAACCCGGCTACGAGGGTACCTGCATACATGGTAAATTAAGTATGGCCGACATACATTTTACATCGACTAGGTTAGTGTTAGGTGGATACCTCCATCACTTGCTTTGACCATGCCGTACCTCGGCTAACTCAGCCTTTATACCCCGGCATGACCCTACTCGGGGTATCCCCCAACATTAGTCCCCGAAGCTAGTGCGGTCTTAGCAACTTCAGCTGATAAGGCCACAACAGGTTCCAATTGTCAAGATCAGCACTTTGCCGAGTTATTCTGTAACCCGATCTCTTTGATGTGATATTCCCTTAACTCAATCCGAGTTATTTCTCATTTGCCGGGTCATTGTCCATATATCCGAGTTATTCTTCCTTCTCTCATACGCTTCCCCACGTCCTACGTGGAGGGTAATCATCACTTTGCCTCATTTTAAGGGCGGCGCCAATTTACTGCGCCGGTTACTGTATTGATTGTCAAGAATAACTGCTACATGCATCATGTCATGGCAGCCCCTCGTTAACTGTATCATAACATCGTGTCGTGGGATCCTCTGATGCTTGTGGCCCTTGTTGTGGCGTGACGCTGATTGGTGCACTTGGAAAATACATGGTCACACCGTGCGGTTGTGTCACAGCTTCCGATCCCACTACGCGCTCCTGAGGCGCGGTTAAATAGGGGGCAGGGGCGGCCCTTGGGGAAGTTCCCCCACTTCGCACGCTCCCCTACCCTTTGCCCCTTCTTCTACACAGCGACGCCACCACCGCTGCTGCATCTGCCTTAGCGCTGTGCCACTGCTGCCGCGCCACCACTTCTGCTCAAGCCTTCCTCCACGGGGCCCTGCACCTCCAAGTTCCCCTCCGCCGGCTATTCCTTCTCCGACTACTTCCTCGAAGAGCTTGACTTAGCCATGACAGAGGAAGAGACCGCCGTTGTTGCTCAGGAGGAGGAAGAAGATGAGGCTCACAAGCCCGGCGCCTAGGCGGGCGCGTTCGTGTGCCAAGATGACATCGATTGGTTGTATGCGACCCACCGCATTCCTACGAGCGTCACCTGCCGCCTCGCCGCCAAGGAAATCTCCCATTCTCCAAACCTAGGCAAGTTCGTCGTCTTTGTTTCCCACTTTCAACGCGGCTTCGGCTTGCCTGTCTCTGATTTCTTCTATGATTTTATCTCCACCTACCAGCTTTAGCCTCACCACCTTCCTGCAAACACAATCACATCTCTTTCCTCTTTTGCCTCTGGCATAGAGGGATACGTCGGCCTCTGGCCCGCCAAAGAACTATGGATCAAGTTTTTTGGCCTTCAGAAAAATGTTGTCCCAGATAAGCATCTCGCTCCTACCGATAAGCATCTGACCTAGTGTGGTGGGGCTTCAATCTCTCCCCACAAGAGCTCCGCCTTTCCCGGGTCACCGGCCTTGAATCTTGCAAAGGCTGGGCCCGGACCTTCTTCTACCTCCGGAACAACTCGGATGAAGACCTAATTCGGTTGCTTCCCTTCAAGATGGGTCTCCCGGACACCTCTCTGTGGGAGAAAATCCTGAAGCGACCTACTTCTCTAGCGAATCAGGTAGATAGCCGGATCAAGGATTAGGTAGATAGCCGGATCAAGGAGATTGTCATGATCACTTTTATCCGCAGCCGGGTCTCTCCCCTTCAGAAGCGCTCCCACAAGATCTGCCATTTGAGTGGCTCCCTTGACCCCAACCGGACCCGCTCCTTCGAGCTTAACAACTCTGAGGTGTTCCGCCGGGTCAAGGCCATTTTTAAGGTAGAGAAGGAGTTCACCGAGGCGTGGAAGTGGGGGCTTGCACCCTTCACCCAGGCCAACTTGCCTCCTAAGGTATACTCTTCTCCTGGCATTTTTTCTGAGTCTTGCGGTATGTCGGATAGCTTCCTAACTTTACCATTTAGTACTTTTGCTCTCAGCTGTTTCTCTAGCAGACAATTGAGGACGGCAAGGAGCCAGCCCTCAAATGGGTGGCGGACCGCGCAGAGCCAGGCGCGGAGGAGCCTGACTCGGAGAGGTTCTTGCCTACTCTGAACAACACCAAGCGAACCTTTGGTAATGCCTCTTCTCTAAGGGATTGGCCGGATGACGATGACTCTGATGTTGAGGTTATGGAGGTACTTGATCTAGTGCCCATCTCTTACGCGTTCCCGATTACATTCGAATCTTCAGCTAACCCGGCCAGTCAGGTCCTCGAGGTTCCCCCTCTTGCCACGGATGATCCAGCTCCTACCCCTTCCCAGAAGCGTCCGGCTACCTCGACCACAGCTTCAGAGGTGCCCCCGCCCAAGAAGAGGCAGAAGAAATCCGGGGTCAAGGGTCGGGCCAAGCCCGTGGCCAAGAGCACCATCTGGAGAACGCCCAAACCTCGACAGCCCCCAAGCTCGGACGAGTAAGTCACTTTTCTTTCCCTGCTTATTTCTAGGTTTTGCTCCTTTTGCTTTTGCTTTTTTACTTGCCTTTCTTTCTCCCTTTGATTTATTGTTCTACGTTTCTGCAGCGCTCCCAGGGTCATGTCCTAGAGTGGCCCCAACATCTCCTCTCTAGTTCGGAGCATCCCATCTCCCCAACGCAACGACGACGTTCGTCCGCTGAGTCCTATCCAAGAGGATCCGCGGCAGCACCGGATCAGAGCCCACCTCACCATGAGGGGGCAACGTCGACGCGGGGGGCAGCGGAGCTGCCAAGGATACGGCAATGTCGGATCTCCCTAGTTTTTCTGCTCCGCCGCAACCGTCAACCTCTGAGGTGCCAGCTTCATCGGCACCGCCCCAGACAATTTCTTCCTCTGCTCTAGTTTCCCAGTATCATCCATACCAGTACTAGTGGCAGTAGCACCAGCAGTACCAGTACCAACACCAATAGCACCAGCAGTACCAGCAGCACCACCAGCAGCAGCTACAGCGCAGCCAGCTTCCAAGAAGAAGTCTCCAGCTGCTGCTTTCGGATCAACTGTGTCTAGCAAAGACATATTTCCACCGGCCTCTCAGGCTCAGTCCGGAACGGCAGCCTCGGCTCTTCTACAGAGGCCAAAATCATCCGGCAAAACCAAGAAGGCCGCCGAGCTAACAAGGACTCATCCTCCGGCCCTTCTGCTTCCGGATCTGAGAGCAGCAAGCAACTGACCTTGCATACCAGTCCAACTGCTGCTCAGTCCGTGAGGCGGGAGGCCCATGCCAAGGGTGGTTATAGCCCAGTCAGCTAGTGGGGAGAGCTATAGTCCGACGCTCATTGAATATGTCAACAATTGGAATGACACCGAGTTCATTAACCCGCAGGATGATCTCCCGGAGAAGTTCGGTCCGGCAGAGTTCAGCGCTTAGATGAACTCCGCTACCAAGGCCATCTCCCTTGCTGGCCGGATGATGGAGGTAACCCCTTTTCCGTTATGCCTTTTATATGCAAATACTCATAGATATACCCACTAGTCCCCGAGCCTCTGAGGGAGTAATTTATTACTCGGTCGGATGCTCCTAGAGAATTAGTGTAAGTCCTTAGTATTTACAAATATCCACATACGTATAGCCGGGTTAAGTTCCACTTGGCCTAGATCTTATATACTTCGAATTTCCATACACCTAGAGCCGGGTTAAGTTCCACTTGGCCCGAATCTTGTAGACTTCGAATATCCACACACCTAGAGCCGGGTTAAGTTCCACTTGGCCCGGATCTTGTAGACTTTGAATATCCACACACCTAGAGCTGGGTTAAGTTCCACTTGGCCCGGATCTTGTAGACTTTGAATATCTACACACCTATGTGTGAACTAACATTGGCTTGTTTTAGATCACCACCAACCACTGAACTACTAAGTTCCAACGCCTACTTGACTCATAGAATGATCTTCATGCCAGATATGGCAAGTTGTTGGTTGATCACCAGGAGAAGGGTAAATTTCTTTGCTTAATACATTTGC
This sequence comes from Avena sativa, assembly GCA_916181665.1. Taxonomy (NCBI): domain Eukaryota; kingdom Viridiplantae; phylum Streptophyta; class Magnoliopsida; order Poales; family Poaceae; genus Avena; species Avena sativa. The sequence continues at coordinate 261,982,814 of OV702291.1, forward strand.
ATTTTTGTTTCTTCAAGTTACTTGCCATCCGTATTAACTTATTATCCGGATTATGCAGCCGAGGCCGAGGCTGAGAATGTCATCATGCGCAAGAACCTAGCTGATATCCAAGGTAACTTATCTTGTTCACTTAGCCACTATATGCCCATTCCTTGACTCGACGGATATTTATACCTCGGCTCTGCCGGGTCAACCCATTATTGTAGTTACACTTCAAGATAGCATGCCCATCCCTGACATGATGACTCACTTTCTCGAGCAAATAGGGAAGCACAAGGCCGAGCTAAAGAAAAAGGACGAAGAAATTGCTCAACTACGCCTCAAGGACTTGGAGATTACTTGGATAAACGCCGAAATCTAGAAGCTCAAGGACTTGCACAATTCCGAGCTGGACAAGGCTGACCAGGAGTTTTCCGAGGAGAAAGAGCGGCTGAAGACCTAGATCTCTAAGAACCATGACTTGCTGTAGGAAACTGACATAAAACTTAAGTCGGTGACCTCCGAATATGAGAAGCTCCAGGCCAGGAGTGCAGATGAGCACAACAAACTGACTCGGATTCTCAGCCATATTGCTCGTGAGTTCCTTTCCTTCGTCCGATGATTATTTCTCCGAGTCAAGTGTTTTTACTCATTGATACTTTCTGTTTTTCTTACAGGCAAGTTTCTAGACAGTGAGTCTATTGCTTCTGGTGCTGTGGCTAGGTCCCGCCAGCAGCAGGGTATTCCAACTGGTTCTGCCGCCGGGTCTATTCTTTATGACACGGAGGACTTGTTGGTGAGCCTTGCTGCCCACATTGAAGTTATGAAGAACTATGGCACAGGCATTATGCCGACATCAGTTTAGTTGTTCAATGCTCTATGGCCCAGTTAGCCTACTCCCAAAGGAAGCACTGCTTTTATAGCAAAACTGATGGAGTGCGAGACTCAGGTGCACTTATGGAGAGAATCTGCTGCACGAGCTGGAGCTGATACGGCGCTGAACTTCGTTCTCTCTTGGTATGAAGAGTTGGACCTGGGCTTGCTTGATCGCCTGCGCACCGGATCCAAGTGGTCCAATGATCCGGAGTGCATCGCTCAGTACAAGGCCTATGCCAACAAGCTTATCCAATATGCATTCTGCCATAGTTCGAACGAGGGTCCGAGCTATCTCGATGCAGTTGATGATGACTATGTCTCTGATGGTGAAGAGGACAAAGAGGAATCCTCCAAGCTTGGCGATGACGCTGAAGACCCGGAGGACGAGGAGGCTAACCCCGAAGACGAGGCCGAGGCTAGTTCCCCGCCTATTGATGTCGAAGTACCTCCTCCCTCTACCAATGATCTGGCTCCAGCTACTGCTCCATGAGCTTAAAAACACTTAACGATAATCGTCAGATCCCCGGTATGCCGGGTGAAGTTGTATCTTATGCATAATGGTTTGTTCTGCTACAATTAGTTTCGTTTTTCTACTAAGTTTTTAATGTCAGATTAACATGGGCGAAGTCCTCGAGTTTCCTTTTCTTGTTCCTCCAATTTTATGACTCGGCTCGCGTCAACCTTGGTTCGGTTTTTGACTTACGAGTCCGAGGTTCAAAAAATTGACTTAACAATACTTGAAACTTTGAGATTAGCTCAAAATAATCCGACGCAAAACATATAAAGTAAATACAGGGTTAGTCCGGATAAAAAATGTCGGCTCGATTACATTCCTTTCCTTAGTCATTTTTCATGTGTTTTGCAGTTCCAAACTTGTTCTCTTGCTTGCCATGAAGCCAATTCTTGTTGGACAACAACGAAGTCGAAGAGTTAGGTTTTTGGTGCTTAGACACTACTAACCCGGCTAATGTATAAGCAATTTAAGCCAACCCACATATAAAAAATACGGACAGGAAAGACAATTATTAAGGCAGTCCTCGAGTTTCTGCTGGGGGTGCTGAAGTTTCATTCATAAGCTCATTGCTAACATACATACCGATATATGAGTAACTCAGATATATTCACCTCTTTGTCAGGTGTAAAATGGACAAAGTAGTCCTACATTCCATGGACGCTTAGACTCCTCTCCGGACATGTCCGCCTTGTTCTTCTCTTGTGGATGAGCATCAATAAGATAGTAGGACCATTGTGCAAAGCTTTGCTTACAATGAAAGGTCCTTCCCATGGAGGGGATAACTTATGCATGCCAGCAGTGCGCTGCACCAGCCGAAGTACAAGATCACCTTCTCGAAAAACTCAGGGGTTTACTTTCCGGCTATGGTAGCGTCGGAGGTTTTGCTAATATATGGCGGATCTAGACAAGGCTAGTTCTCTTACTTCTTCTAGAAGATCAACATCGTTTTGCCGGGCTTCACGCACTTCGGCTTATGTGTATTGGGTGACTCTTCGTGAATCATGCTCTATGTCGGTTGGTAATACAGCTTCTACCCTATATACTAGAAAAAATGGCGTATAGCCTGTTGATCGATTCGGAGTTGTTCTTAAACTCCACAGTACCCTTGGTAGTTCTTCTATCTAGCACCTCGCTGATCTTTGTAGTGGCTCAATGAGCCGGGGTTTTATCCTAGACAATACTAGTCCGTTGGATCTTTCCACTTGTCCATTCGATGCGGGGTGGGCTATAGAGGCAACATCTAGCCGTATCTTCTTTTCTTGGCAGAACCTCGCAAATGCTCTTTCAGCAAAGTTCGTGCCATTATTAGTTATGATACTATGGGGATAGCCATATCTCAATATTATGTCTTTGAGGAATGTAACCGCTATTGCCCCATCAATTTCCTGATTGGCTTAACTTCAATCCATTTGGTAAACTTGTCCACCATGGCCAAGATGTGGGTCATACCTCCCCTTGATGGCTTAAATGGTCCAACCATATCCAAGCACCATACAACAAATGGCCAGGTAATGGGGATAGTCTTGAGTTCCGACATTGGCATGTGGGACAACCATTGCATTTTCTCACCAGATCCTCTGCTTGTTCCAGGGCACTTAGCCAATAAAATCCATGCTGGAAGGCTTTTGCCACTAATGCTCTGGAAGATGCATCATGACCACATTCCCCTTGATGGATATCTCGGAGTATGTCAAGCCCTTCTTCCGGGTCTACGCATCAATGTAGCAGAGTGGTTACACTTCTTTTGTATAACTCGGCATTCATGATAGTGTATGCCTTTGCTCTTCTCTGTATTTGCCTTGAGAGTACCTCATCATCCAGCAAAGTTCCTCCTTTAGGAATTCAAATATTGGCTTCGCCCATGCAGGTATATCTCGGATGGGGAAAAGCTCCTCATCAATTTCCATTGCATCTACTGACATAACCCTGGCCGGACTAAGCTGAACAGTCCCCGGGTTACACAAGGCAGTCCCTGGGTCTGCTGAAGTAGTCTATGGGTCTGCTGAAGCAGTCCCCGGGTTTGCTGAGGTTCTTCCCCAATCTATTTCCATAGGAGTAGCCTTTGATCCAGAATGGGCCGGGATATAAATTGACTCGGATTCCGGTGATGGTGTAATTAATGGTTTTCTCAAGTGGTCTAATGCAATGCCTGGCGGAATTGGTTTCCGGGATGATCCCAACTTGGATAACACATCAGTTGCCTCATTTTCAATTCGATGTACGTGATGGAATTCACAACCCTCGAAGAAACCACTTATTTTCTGGACGTAAAATCTATAAAGTGCCATGTTCATGTCCAGAGCATCCCAATTGCCAGACACTTGTTGTACCACCAAATCCAAATCACCGAAACATAGTATCCGACGTATGCCTACTTCCTTTGCTACCTTAAGCCCGTGCACAAGTGCTTCATATTCGGCAACATTGTTTGACGCGCTAAAATGGATCTGGAGGACATATTTTAACTGGTCCTTCTTGGGCGAGGTAAGTAATATCTCGGCCCCCGGTCCTTCCTTTAGCTTTGACCCGTCTAAGTGCATTCGCCAGTAATTTGAGTCTGGCAGAGGTGGTTCATACTGCATGTCAGCCCAATCCACAAAGAAATCCTCCACTGCTTGTGACTTGATCGCATCCCTTCTATCAAATTGTGGTGCGGTCAGAGCTAATTCAATTGCCCATTTTGCAATTAGGCCGCTAGCATCCTTATTACCCATATTTCTGATATGGGTGCTTCACACACCACCTTGATGGGGTGCTCCTCAAAGTAATGTTTGAGTTTCTTAGCCGACATATACACACCATACGCCATCTTTTGATAGTGAGGGTAATTCTGTTTTGAGGCCGACAATACCTCGCTCAAGTAATACACCGGCCTTTGCACCGACTTTCCTTCCTCATCGCGTTCCACTACTATTACTGCACTTACGACTCGGTTGGTCATGTCTATATAGAGCAACATTGGCTCCTTGGGTAGTGGCGCAGCTAATATTGGTGCAGAGGACAACATCGTTTTTAACTCTCGGAACGCGCTATCAGCTTGCGGTGTCCATGTAAATTTATCTGCCTTTTTCATTAACTGGTAGAGGGGTATGGCCTTGTCTCCCAGCCGACTTATAAACCGGCTTAACGATGCTAGGCAACCAGTGAAATTTCGCACATTGTTAAGGCATTTCCACAGTTCCATTCTCTCTATGGCTCGGATTTTCGTGGGGTTAGTTTTAATACCTTGGCTGGAGACAAGGAAACCGAGTAATTTCCCTGCCGGCACACCGAAGGTACATTTTTCTGGGTTAAGCTTCATCCGGAACCTCCTTAGATTTGCGAATGTTTACCGGATATCCTCAAGGAGCGTTTTGCTTTCCTTGGTTTTTATCACCATAGCATCCACATAAACTTGCACATTCCGACCTATTTGGTCATGTAAACATTTTTTCTTGCATCGTTGGTACATTGCTCCTACACCACGTAATCCAAACGGCATTTTTAAGTGTGATAGCAATAAGCCCCATACGGGGTGATAAACGAGTCTTTATTTGATCATCCGGGTTCAGGGGTATTTGGTGGAAACCAGAATATGCATCTAAGAATGACAACAACTCACACCCAGCAGTTGAATCTATGACCTGATCTATCCTTGGTAGTGGAAATGGATCTTTTGGGCACACCTTATTCAGGTTCATGTAATCGATACACATGCGCCATTGATGACCCACAAGTATAGGGAGGTGTATTGCAGTATTTTCGATAAGTAAGAGTGTCGAAACCAACGAGGAGCAGAAGGTGTTGACGAGTGGCTTGGAGCAGGAATTCTTTGTAAATACTTAGCAAATGGATTTTTAGGGTTTTTTGATAATGCAGATAAATAAAGTGTGAGTAAATAAAAGACAATAATAATATATGCAGTAAGTGGCCCAATCCTTTCTTTAGCAAAGGACAAGCCAGTTGTATTATTTAAGATGACCAAACATTCTCAAGGACACATGGGAATACTATCAAGTGCTTTCGCTTCATATAGTTGATTAATCTTCTTTAGTTTAATAAGTGTTGTGTGGGTGAACCTGTGCTAATGTACTAACCTTCCTAGGACTAATACATACTTATGATTATACCCCTTGCAAGCATCCGCACATACAATAAAGTAATTAAGATAGAAACCTAACCGCAACTTTAAACTCTAAGATCCTACACTCCCTTGTGCAAAGGTTTCCTAACGGGGGTTCAGGTTTCTGTCACTCTGGCAACCCCTACGATTAGTAGCCAAATACACAATGCATTCCCCTAGGCCCATAAAGGTGAAGTATCATGTAGTCAACATTCACATGACACCACTAGAAGAATAACACCACAACTTAATTATCAAACTATTGAATCTTTCTCAACACAATTCCACTACGAACAACATGACTTCTCCCATGTCCTCAAGAACTAAATGAACTACTCACAAGACATCATATGGATCAAGATCAGAGATGAAATAATGAGAAGTAACAATCTGAACATAATAATAATTCAATGGTTCCACTCAATAGCATCAACTACAACAAGTAATCAACACCAGGAAAGTTTCCCCTAAGAACTATGCAAGATTCAACCCAATTCTTACAGCGATATGAAGTGGTGATGATGGTGCTGGTGGAGATGATGATGATGATGATACCAATGAAGTCCAGCTTGATGGTGGTGTTGATGGCGACGATCTCCCCTCTTCGGGAAGGAATTTCCCCGGCAGATTTCTGCTTGCTAGAGAGCTCTTTCTCTCTCTATAGTTTTTCGCCCCACAGAGGCGGCGGAATCTTTCTGTGGTCACCCCTGAGTCTTAGGGTTTCGGGAGGATAATATACGCCAAAGAGCAGAGCCAGAGGTGGGCCAGGGTGGCCACACCACCTAGGGGCACAGCCAGGGCTGACCCGCGCGAGGGGGTGGTGTGGCCCATCTCCGCTCCCCCTTCTGGCATCCTTCGTCGTCTGGGAAAATAGGATTTTCTATACATTTTCTAGGATTTTCTGATCTTCGCGAATTTCGCCTCCAAACAGTGCCTTTTCCATCAGAATCCTGACTTCAGTGGTCCATCCTCCAAAAGTCATCAAGCATGCAAAAACAGATGAAATAACATAAGTATCATCTCTTAATATGAAATATATCAATGAATAACAGTAAATTATGATATATAATAGTGATGCAAAATGGACGTATCAACCATACCACTGCCACGTTTAGATCATCCTTGTTTTTCTCCATGAGTGCTGGATTAGAGAGACAATCCGGATAAAGTACCTCCATGATAAATCCAGCTGCAAGGAGCCGAGCTATCTCATCTCCAATGGCTTTTGTCTTGTCCTCGGCGAAGCGGCGGAGAGGTTTCTTCACTGGCTTTGCCCCGGGTCTTACATTCAAAGAGTGCTAGGCCAACTCCCTCGGCACACCTTGCAGGTCATGTGTAGACCAAGCAAAAATGTCCCGATTATCATGGAGGAAGTTGACGAGCTCGCTTTCCTATTTGTCACTTAACCCGACCCCAATAGTTACGGTGCACTCTGGAAACTGATCATCAACTGGCACTTTCTTTGTATCCTTCGTCTCCTGAAATGAGACACTGCCAACAAGTGCAGTTGTTATAGGACCCTTAGGACCACCAGATTTTGAAGCTGAAAAAGAGCTAAAGGAAAAGGCCTTGCTCAAAGCAAGCCAAGAAGATGATACATTGGTGGATCCTCAAGATGAAACTGAAACACAAGATCAAACCAAGGAGGACCGGAATGATGCATAGGATGACCATTATGACTCTGATGCAGGGACGGTTGATCCAAGAGAAGATAAAGAGATAAGCAAGGAAGATGAAGTTGTTGTAGTATAAAATAAGAAAAGCAATAAGCAACAACAAAAGAAAGCAATAAAAGAGCCTGACCCCCCACAAAAGGTGAAAGACAAGAGTAAGTCAGGTGACAAAAAGCTTCCGTATCAAGATCGAAAAAAGAAAGCACCGGATCAGGTAATTTATAATTCTTTTACAAAGGCACTTAGTGACCTTCGTCTGGAAATTTCATTTGCAGATGCAATCAAAGTTCCTACTTATACCAAATTCCTCTGTGATATTCTTAGTAGAAAGAAAGAAATAACTGAAACTATCGGCATGGTAACTAGTTATCCTACTAATGGGAAGCTGTTATCTAAGTCTGGAGATCTTGGAATACCAACTATTTCATGCTCAGTAGGTAAAGCTGATATTCACAATGCCTTGTGTGATCTAGGAGCAGGAGTTAGTGTAATGCCATACTCCCTCTATAAAAGGTTAGGATTAGAGGAGTATTCTCCTACTACTATCACTTTACAGATGGCTCACAAGTCCACTAAACACCCTGTTGGTATGATTGAGGATGTTTTACATAGAATAGATGAGCATGTTATTCCCACTGATTTTATTATTATTGAAATTCCATAAGATGAAAGATTATCTATAATACTTGGAAGACCTTTCCTTAGTACTGTAGGGGCATCAATAGATTGTGCTGAAGGAAAGATAATCTTCAATGGTTATGATGCTAAAATCATCCGGTATTTTCCAAAGAAGCTAGAAGCAGGAGAAATTAATATTCCACCGGCAAAACGAGTTCATGTGGTAAGTGCCTTTGATAAGGGGCAACCCAAAGTAAGAATTCGAGAACAAAATAAGATTGAGTTACTCAACCGTTCCTAATAAAATGCTTAATGGGAGTCAACCCCTCTTGTCAATAAAATAGATTAGAGAATAAAAGGTTCATCGCATTCCTACCACTTTTTCATAGACATTCTTGCGGAAGCGCGCCCATGAAGATGAAACGTCAAAAAGTAGTAGAAAAATAAATTGAATGAGTTTAGAATAAGAATAAAAATTAAAGTTTGAGTTTTTCATCTAATGAAGCTAAAATTTTGGTTTTAATAGGCCAATGTTGGTCGACAGTTTCTACTATCAATTTTCTATAAAAAATAAGGTATTTCGCTAAGTTTTGGGATAAGAAGGTATTCCCAAAGAAATATAAATTTTTGATGATTACTGATGGTTTAACGACCAACTATACAGCGGGAATAAAAATTCTGGCCATATAGTTCTGGTCTTATAGATATCTTTGCCATCAACAAATTTTCTTGAAAGACACAGAGAGTTTAATGACCAACTATACGACGGGAATAAAAATTCCGGCTGTATAGCTCCGGTCGTATAGATATCGATGCCTTCTTACAAAATTCTCTGAAAGGTACTGAGAGTTTAACGACCAACTATATGATGGGAATAAAAATTCCGGCCGTATAGCTTTGGTCATATAGATATAGATGCCTTCGTACAAATCTATCCCAAAGGTACTGAGATTTTAACGACCAACTATACGGCGGGAATAAAAATTCTGGCCGTATAGTTCCGGTCGTATAGATATCGATGCTAGTTTTATAAATTTATTTCAAGGCACAGACGGTTTAACGACCAACTATATGGCGGGATCATTGTGATCCGGCCGTATAGTTGCGTCCATATAGCTGTCTTCTGCATAAAGAAAACCTAGTTAGCAGCGCCGCCGCAACTAGGGCGGAGCAACATCACCCGCACGTATGTATAGTTCGATGCAACCACAAAATCGCACTGGGGCAGCTAGGTATTCCTCCCCTCCTCATTATTTCTCTCATATTCTCTCTCCAAACCTCTCAAAATCCACCTAGAACTCTTGATTCTTCGCGGGTTTCGTTCGTTTGAGTCGGGGAATCAATAGATCGGTATGTTTCTCTTCCTATCCATGCTTTATTTTCAGATTTCCATGGTTGAAACTCTCACACTGATCTAATGGATGAACTCAAGCTTATTTTGTTTTACCTATTAATTTCTCATATTAGGATTGAATTTTTCCACGTAGGATCGTTCATATATCATGTAGAAACTATATGCCTAAGGTTTTATGGTGAAATTTCTTAGTGCATCACGATGAACAAAATCGGTAACCTCTTTCGTTCGAGCAAGCGCCAACGGGGTGAGGGCTTGAGCTCGGGGTCCCGAGCCTCGCGCAACTCCAAGTTTGACATTGTCTCATCAAGGAGGGTGCTGCCCACATGTTGGGCCGACCACAACTTTCTCACCGTGGCAGGGTTAAAGGCGGACTTCGACCTCATGTGCAACATGGCGGGGTTGGCGGTACTTAGCTTCACAAGCCACGATACCTACACCGAGCTTACCCATGAGTTCCTTGCCTCCTTCTACGACGACCACAGGGAGAAAGGTAATATGTGCACGATAAGATTCACCATGAACTGGCAACACTATGAAATAAATTTCAAACAATTTTGCAATGCTTTCAACTTCCCTCATGTTGGGGAGCCTACTGTTACTAACCTCTATAGCGTCACAAGTGGAGAGACTTGGGAGGTTATTTCTGTTAATGGTGGCAAGCAATTTTACTAGAAAAAGATGTCCACCATTCAGAACCCAACCTTCCGCTACTATGCTTTCTTCCTCGCCAACACACTACTGGGAAGAGGTGACACCGGTTCCATGGCCAATACGGACATGGAAATGATCACCAAGGCTCTCTTCCCCACTTCACTGCAAAGCCCCAATCATGCAGCTCTACTCATCCAACACCTTCGCCACCAAAGCAACAAGACCGAAGATGATATTCGCATTGGTGGGTTGGTAACCCACCTTGCCCATGCATTAAATATTATACTACCTATTATGGAACCTGTTGACAGCTCCAAACTCATGGACATCAAGTATTTTACTGCTTGTGGCTTCCTTGGTGTTTACCATGCTAACCGGAGGCTCCGAGCATATCAACTCAGTTATCTTGGTGATGCACAGGGTGAGCAGGTTTAGTTGCCCTACCCCCAAGCCTTCCCAATTGTGGATAAGAACACTTGGATCCTCACCAAGGACCAAGTGATGGAGATCATGGCCAAACTCCAACCTGATGAAGATGAAGATGAAGAAGGAGGGCAGCAGGATGATGATGAGTAGGAGCAGGAGTAGGGGGAGGAGCAGGAGGAAGAGCAGGGACACAACCCTGCTTGGGAGGGACAGCAGCAGCATCAAGGGGGAGCCTAGGACCCGTGGCCCAACCAGCCACAATGGGGGTACAGCTACGTCCCCTATCAGGAATTCCAGCAGCTCAACCAACGCGTTGGGGAGATCGACCACACTCTTTAGGAAGTGAATGAAGATGTGAGTACTTTGACTCACAACTTCAGTCACTTCATGATCCACTTCCCCGACTACTACCAGCAGTATCCGCATCAGCTGCCAAATGATGGCAACAACTAAGCCTGACAACCTAAGCTTGGGGGAGGTTTGAAAACCTCCAAACTTTGCATTCATGTTTTTATTTCTTCTTTTGATTTATTTTATTGAAATTTGCATGTTTATTTTCAGTTTTGCATTCCTAAACCAAAAATACAAAAAAATTAGTTGTAGCTTTATTTGCAAGTTTGTTTCTTTGTTTCTCTCGGAGATTGCTTAATTCCAAGTGATTTGGCAATATGGAAATACAGGAGAGGTTCGACTCAAATACGAGAACGAATCAAGCAAGAGGAGGTATCACATTCCTTTCATCACCCTCTTTATAACCTTAAATTGATCCTACAATTATTTACTTGCTTGCACTGGAGTCACTCCCCACTTAGCTTGTTATCCTACAATTCTATTCCTTTGCTAGTGTCTCCTTTTTAGCTTTGAAACAATGAGCAATGAGCTTGGTCAAAAAATACTTCCTACATTTTTACAACAAGAGAAAGCGTCTAAAAGATGACTTGAGTCCATGTTCCCGAAGAATTTAATTTTAGAACTACTCCATCCCATTTGAGCTTAATATAAATAGACTCGATAGTACCCTTGATTGAAATTGTTTGATAAAATGGATCCTTCGAAGTAGTAGAGATTATGCCACTACTTTTTCTAAATAATTACCATAAGATATTGCTTTATGCGTGTCATTACAACTCTGTCATTATCCATGGGGAACTATTAACTCCGCTAGACAACGAACGATCTAAATGTGGGAAACCACTTGATTTTGGCTATTGAGTTATGTAAACATCTGTAGCAACAATGCTATGACGGGTAAAATCTTTAGTCTCCTCATGGTTTCATGTTCCAAGTGAAGTTGTAGTACTCCTATGACCCATTATTTCTCAACAATTATTTATTGGCATGGTCACGAGTGCACAACACAACCCCAATTAACATGTTAAAAATAGTGGCATGATTTCTCTATGAAAGAACTGAAGTTTTTGAAAGATAAAAGAAAGAAAAAGGTGCTTTGAGAGTCTTGAAATTTTGACATGGGAGTAGATGAGTTATTCTTAAATTAAATGTTTTGATGCCAACTTGAGTACTCTTAATTGATTTAAAACAAACAAGAACAAAAAGTTTTCATCTCTCAACAAAGAGAGACACCAAAAGAATTTGTCTCACTTTCCTAGCTAAAACTTTTGACACTTGATTGGGCATATAATTTATTTTCTAACAAGATATACGTGGTTAGGAAGTGGACTCGGTGCAATCTTGTGAATACTTGTATGATCATATTTAAGATTGTAGGGATTGTGAAGAAAAGAATTTGACACCAATTCAAACTTGTGAGTTCCTTTATTTTCAGTCTTGAATCTCTGCTATTTTTCCTTATTTCCTTGTCACTCGAGGGCGAGCAACATCTAAGCTTGGGGGAGTTGATAGCTGTGAGATTCGACACATTTTTATGGCTTTTATTGATGGTTTTCTCCTGGAATTGATCGTTTTCTAGCTTTACCTAACACTAATACTTCGGTAGCAAAGAAAACTTGGTTTTTAATGTGTGTTTCAGGTTTTGAATGTCAAAAGAAGTTTTTAACTATAGAAATACAATATTCTGGAGAAAACAAGCAAGTCTCACATTGGAAGCACTCGAGAGGAGCATACAAAAGCTTTAACGAGCAACTAAACGGTAGGAATATTTTTCTGGCCGTATAGTTGCCGCCGCCTCTGTCTTGTCAAAAGGGACAACTTCCATGAAGGGACCAAGGACGAAAACACAACGCAGCTGCCTCCATACCATCCAGAAGGGAGAAAGAAGAGATCTGGAGAAGAAGAGGAAGACGTTCTTCATCTTGCTCCACGATCTTTGACCTCCTAGCCAATACACCCCCGTAGCCACTACTTATACTAGAGAGAGAGGGATCTCCACTTTGCAAGACTAGGGTTTAAGATTGTTTCTTCCCATCTTGAATTGTGTTGGATATTTTCCTATTCTTATTGTGGATCTCCACGGTAATACAAAGACGAATTCCCTTTATTTGATTATATAGATGATCCATTCTTCTCTCATGTGTGAGTAATTCCCTTGGACATGCGAGATGTAGGGGATTGGTGAGATGTGATGTGCCTTCATATATTTTCCATTAGTTTGTGATTGATTCTAATTACTATATTGTGTGTGCTTCACTATCTGTGGGATGCTAATGCTTGTTGTCCAATTAAGGGCCTAGACAACATGATGCTTTGTTCTACATAGATAAGATCTTGTTCGCTAGTGGACCAGCGACCCCCGGGTGACACGGGGATATCAATGGAAAACTAGTAGACTCGAGGATAACAAGGAACCACTGTGCTTATTGCATTAGTCCGATCCAAGGAGCTTAATCACTAAGCGACCTGAAGGGTCTTAATCGTCTAGTGTCTGACCATGTTTTTGGTAAGAGGCTAGTAGGATTATTGAAGTTGGGATGAAATCTACCAAGAGGAGTTCTGGCTAATTATGGGTTGTTCGCGTACACATATATTTATAAAATTATAATTGTTACATTTATCATTCATCCACCTGGCATAGTCACTATCACCATGAACTGAATCTCCCGACGCCTTCTTTTGCCATCTGTAGGAAACAACAAACAACCAAGTCATTCTTTACTTTTATGCTTTATATTTCTGAAGTTTACATTTTAGTTCTATTTAAATACATCTCAATTAATCAAAATCCATTCTTATTCCAACACTTGCAGTCACACTCGAAAACCTATGATAACTTCGGGTGTGACAGAGACTTCACCCATAAACACTTACCTTTGGGCTCCCTATGGGATCGATATCTATACTTCGAAACTAGCTACAAATGATCTGTGCACTTATAGACATCAGGCATCGATCTTCATCATCAACCACTGCATCACCACCATCTCCATCCATCCCATCTACATCTTGTCTAGATCTTGTTGTAATTTTCGTAGTCGTTGTGGATTTATACAAGTACTATTCATCTATGATAGATTCCATTGTTATTGCCATGATGTTAATTGCCTCCATGTCTGAGTAGATCATTAGTTCTTAGGGAGATGGAGAAACCCTAGTATGAGATTGAAATAAGATAAAGTTTATTATGATATTCATCACTGTGACCATGTGTTAGATTGTCTTCATCTTGATGTTGGGAGAAGTCGACCTCTCAATATTTGCCTCTTATGGGGTCTTGATGGAGGGAACTACTTGTTGGTAGATGGAGGTCTGTTAGCACTTACAGTGACTATCAAGTTGTTGGCACTCCTTACGTATCAACTTGGGAACCGAGGAAACTCACGGAACACTATCCATGCCATGGGACACGTCCTACGGGATTAAGTTCCTTAATAGCGCAGTAATTTGATTTATGTCGATTGCTGACTGCTATGGTTATGAGGATGATGTGAGCAGTGGTTGCTGCCTATTTGTCTAAATACAGAGTTCCTCCTACACATACACAGTTGGGAATATTCATGATAATAATCTTTACCTTAGCTCCTTATAATGCTAGAGGTGTATCCGCTACTCCCTGAGAACGCCTTTCCCTATTGCAGTTCCAATCTCTTTTACATACGTGATACTTACTTTCTGTGTTCAGTTTTTTTACTTTACTTATTGTTGCTCTTATACCAAAAACCCCAAAACACTTTTTTACGCAATACTCGCATTTTATCTTGTCAGTTAGAACTTTATTTAGCATTTCTATTATAGTATTTATTTCAAGAGTTATTAGACTTCAGACTCCTGCTCCCCGTGGGATTGATATCTTGATTTTGAAACTAGCTACATACGATCTGTGCACTTGCAGTTATCATATGACATGATGATTATTGTATCCTCTCTTGCCTCAATCTAAGGACTTGTCAGGTACCCAAGACCCCAAGTATTGAGCCAGGTATAGGGAGTATGAGTAATGACTAATCTGTAGGGTGGGAACCCTAGTGACAGAAGGGGTAGTATGGCTGTATGTGAGGGATTTACTTGGGATTAACAGTGACGTCACTATGCATATCATGTCAACACCCGGATTTTTAATCCTAGATGCCTATTATGCCATACCTCGCAATCCCAGGATTACCATTTTGCGAGACATAACAGATTGATATCACAATACATCATCAATTACTAACAAGAATAAGGTCTTACATAATAAAGGATCTCATGATCCAGTCTTAATACAAATCAAGCAGCGGAAAAGAAACGTAGTAGGGGCTCCATCTTCAGGGTCACATGCAATGTTGACGATGGGTGATGATCCTAGTTGTCATAGACCTCCAGCTGTCCATCATCCTAGTAGTCCTCCTTATAGTCTGGCCATGGGAATAGCCAGGGACAAAGCCATGAGTACTCTTTAAGTACTCGCAAACTATCACTAACAAGTAAGGTAGTTCTAGTAGGAATCTTAAGCTGTAGGTTTATTTGCAAAAAGGCAGATATATCTAAAACTGAGTTTAGAAGTAAAGAAAACTAAGTTAATGTTCTAAATCACTTAAGTGGGAACCTAGATTTCACATTCAGAACCCTGTTGTGATCAAGTCAAAGTCATAGTTCAATTCACAAGTCATTTTGAAAACATCTAACGACGGAACAGTATGGCCACTCCAACTGTCCATGACCGCGGACGCGGCTATTCGAATAGTTTTACACTCTACAGAGGTGGTACACTTTCACCACAAAATTCGATACATCCGTCAGGGATAACCCTGAATCATCATACTTAGTATGCGGATAATCAATCATAACCTTTCAATTACACACTCTAGTATAGGCACCACCCTTGTGAGCTTAGCCTCCTAGCCATGGCCATCTGCCATCCTGGGCACTGCATATGTGGACATTCACACTCGCGAGGTAGCCTCAGCTTGACCTCTTCCGCGAGGGAACCCATACTAAGGCATACAAACTTCCAGCTAAGCCCTACCCAATTCGGGTATTGTGGTTGTACGGTAAAATTGGAATGGTATCGCATCCGAACCCAACCATCAGTTTTTATAAAGGGCTAAGGCTCACGCCTCGACATTTTCATCATCAAATCCATTTGTGTTTCTCAACACATGTCAAAACATTTCAATAGAATGAAGCATCATTCCAAGGTTTTCATAATCATTTTCACCAAGTATTCCCATCTAAAGTGATCAAGTTTTATGCTTAGCACCAACCACTAAGTTAAGAGTGTTCACTAATGAGGGATGCTAATCTCAATCTCATGCCATAGAATGACATCTAGTATAGGCCTAGTTTTATACACTTTATGCTATCTATACTATCTTTCCAAAACTCACAAAGCACTAACTAAAAGTAAGAAATTTGGTAAAGTAAAAGAGTAAAGCTTGCAAGTAAATCTTGGGATGGGTATAAATCAAAGGTATATAACCAAAGCATGCCTAATGCATCTTGCTTAGGTTATCTTGCAATTAGTGATGGCTTCAATAGTTAAGAAACTTGCAAGTGTTAGCTTGCCAATAATAGCTTGCCTTGATTGGTGCATTGATTGAAGTTTTCCTGCTCTTCTTCGGGGTAGAACTCCTCCTCCTCATAGCTTGGGTCGGTACTATCGTCTATAAATAAATATGGGGTACACAATCAGCAAACAATACTTAACTAATTCTATTTAGCACACTGAGGCTCACACTTGATGATCTAGCATCATCACAATCATCACATGAAATGAAGAACTAGTTTTATTTAGTTTATTTGTGAAAAGTAATTTCTACTCACTGAAATTAATTAATACTTAATATTCTCCAATTAAAATATGGGATCATGTTGACACATGTCATCACCACATATTCTAATACATGGGAATGTGATTTAAAAGGGTTGGTCACATTTTATAAAGTGTAAGATTATAATTTAATAGATTTAAAGTGACTAGAAATACCCTAATAGCATTCTTTTGGTACTAGTCCAATGTCACTGCATGCAAACCTAGATATTTTTACATATTCAGATAGGTATTGTCAAATGTGATTTTTGAGAGTTGGAATCAACTCAAAAGCTATTATGGTTAATTTTTTAAAAATGTTTGAAGTTTCAAAAGTCTCTGTCTTGTTTTTTACTATAGATTCTCTAACTCGAAATGATTTAAATCCAACGGTCTTGGATAGATAATTTAGTTACCTTTCTAGCAAATTTTGAATCATGCAATTTGGTTTAGTGAAACTCTCTGAATTGATTTTTGAATATGTGGAAAGAAACTAGTTTAAACCTAAATGGAAAAACAATTATTTGAATTTCCAGTCTAGCGCGGGAAGTTAAACGGGCCGGCCTAGCTACACTACACGGCGCAGTGGGCTGTTGACAGATGGGGTCCACCAGTCAGCGAGACTAACTAAACGAAACGGTATCTTTCAACTAGAGCCGTATGATCTAATTCTAATCCAACAACCGTGGTTCATCGTCAACGACGAACAGCTCCGGCGAGGAATCAACCCTAACACGGCGGTGGGGGCCTCACGGGGATCACTTGGGCTCCAGCTAGGGTCGGTGACGGGGGCAATCGATGTGGTAGACGACGACAAGGTGAGGCACGGTCACGGCAGGGCTTGGGGTGGTCAGAATCGACGACGCCCTTCTCCTCTAGGAGTGGCAGGCTCCAGCCAAATTCCGGCGAGAGAGAGCTCGCCTTGCTCCGGGAAGAAGTGGGGGGGGGGGGGGGGTCAGTGAGAGGAGGTGAGTAGAATGGTGTGGAGAAGAGAGGCAAGGTGTTTAAGAGGGGACCAAATGGTCGACTAATTACTGTGGAAACAGTGAAGTTAGGCAGAGGTTAAATTAGTGCAGCTCAGGTGTTTGTGTAAATGGCCGCGTGAATTTTACTTTGGAATTTTTGTTTCAAATTTTTTGAGTGATCTTTAATTAAGCTTGAGAGTCTATGTTTTCTTGGAGAGGTCAAGGGGAATTGATTTGATAGGTTTTTGAAAAAGTGGGATCTTAGCATATGAACTAGATTCAATTTTCAATTGTCCTTTAAATTGATTTAAAAGATGTTTTTGTAAGTTTGTAAAGTGGGCCTTGATACACTTTTACTTGGTCTAGCAAGGGGTGAAAAGAGTTGGAAATGTTTCTGTTAGAAATCTTCTTCTAGGAACACACAAAGTGACCTAGTGGTTTACTTTGGTCAAAATGACCATTTGGTTTATTTATTCATATTTGATTTCTTTTTCTTTTGATTTCCTTTGTAATTGGTCTAGATGATGTAGTATTCATCTTTAAACCATTTCACATCATTTAGAACAATCAAGCATGGCATATACACTCAAATCTACACTAATGCAAACACACATGCATTCATTATTCATTTTTTAATAAAAGTTTTTGTTAACCCTAAACTTGGGTGATTTGAACTTGATAATCTTGATTAGAAGTTTTGGGGTGTTACAAACCTTCCCTCCTTAAACAAAATCTCGTCTCGAGATTTAAGAAAAACTAGGAACTAAAGAGATCTGGAAACTCAGTCCTAATATAATCTTCTCGCTCCCAAGTAGCTTCTTCTTCAGTATGGTTGCTCCATTGGATCTTGAGAAACTTGATACTCCGGGTCCTGGTGGTTCTGAAGGCTTCTTCCAAGATATGAATGGGTACATCATGATACGTCAGATCCTTGTTGATATCTATGGCTTGGTGATCGATGTTCTTGAAAACTTTGGTCTTCTCCGGAACTTCTAGGCATTTGCGAAGTAACGAGATATGGACCACATTATGGATGGCTGACATCTCCTCTGGCAGTTCCAGTTGATATGATACTTCTCCTCTGCGATTCAGAATCTTGAAGGGTCCAATATATCTGGGGGCTAACTTTCCTTTCAGTTGAAAATGTTGCATTCCCTTCAACGGCGAAACTTTGAGATACACAAAATCTCCGACATTGAAAGTTAGGTCTCTACGTCTCTTGTCAGCATAACTCTTCTATCTGGATTGGGCAGTCTTGAGGTGCTCATGGACTTTGTGAACCTTCTCTTTGGCTTCTCGTAGGATGTCAGGTCCGAAAATCTGACTCTCTCCTACTTGCGACCAATTCAAGGGGTACGACACTTCCTTCCATACAAAAATTCAAATGGGGTCATTTGCAAACTGGCTTGATAACTGTTGTTGTATGAGAATTTTGTGAAAGGCAGACAATCTTTCCATTTTGATCCATATTCTAGAACACAAGCTCTCAACATATCTTCTAAGATTTGGTTGACTCTTTCAGTCTATCCATCGGTTTGCGGGTGGTAAGCTGTGCTGAAGTTCAGCTTGGTTCCTAATCCTTCTTGGACTTTCTGCCAAAATCTTGAGGTAAACTAGGTTCCTCGATCCGACACTATGGTCTTAGGGGTTCCATGCAAACTAACGATTCTAGCAATGTACAACTCTGCTAGCTTGGAACTCTGGTAGGTGGTCTTGACAGGTATAAAATGGGATACTTTGGACAATCTATCAACTATGATCCAAATAGAGTCATTTCCCCTACTAGATGTAGGCAAACCGGTGATGAAATCCATTCCGACGGAATCCCATTTCCATTCTGGAATCTGCAATGGTTGCAACAGTCCTGCGGGTCTCTGATGTTCCGCTTTGACTCTCTGACAGATATCACACTTGGCTATGTAGCTTCCGATTTCTCTATTCATCTTGTGCCACCAAAATTGCTCCTTAAAATCTTGATACATCTTCGTTCCTCCGGGGTGGATAGAATAAAGAGTATCATGAGCTTCCTGCATGATAACTTGCTTCAGCTTCGAATCTGCTGGCACACAGATATGTCCTTTGTACCATAAAACTCCTTCTTCATCTTCGTTGAATCCAGGCACCTTTCTTGTACCGATACGACGTTTGATTCTGTCGATACTTGCATTTCCCTTCTGGGCCTCCTTGATCTGACTGATCAAAGTGGGTTGAAGTTCAATGCTAGCTAAAAATCCTTTGCTAACTAGCTCTGTTCTAAACTGCTCCAACTCTTCATGCAAACTTGGTTGGGCTTCTTTGATCATAGTGTTTAATCTACAAGGCAATCTTCTAAGAGCATCCGCTACCACATTGGCTTTGACAGGGTCATAGTGAATGTCAAGGTCATAATCCTTGATTAACTCTATCCATCTCCTTTGCCTCATATTCAGCTCCTTTTGAGTGAAAATATACTTCAAGCTCTTGTGATCCAAATAAATCTCACAGCGATTACCCATAAGGTAATGACGCCATGTCTTCAAAGCTAAAACTACAGCTGCTAGTTCAAGATCATGGGTAGGGTAGTTTTGCTCATGCTTCTTCAGTTGTCGGGACATATATGCTATGACTTTTCCTTCTTGCATCAACACACATCCAAGACCAATCTTGGATGCATCACAATACACATCAAAAGGCTTCTTGATATCTGGCATAATCAATATTGGGGCTGAAATCAATCTCTTTTTGAGCTCTTGAAAACTTGTTTCACATTTGTCGGTCCATTCAAACTTCTTATCTTTCTTCAACAATTGGGTCATCGGTCTTGCGATGCTGGAAAATCCTTCAACGAACTTTTGGTAGTATCTCGCTAATCCGAGAAATGCACGGACTTGGGTTTGAGTGGTTGGGGCTTCCCATTCTTCAACATCTTTGATCTTCGTGGGATCGACAGCGACTCCTCCTGCCGACACAATATGTCCGAGGAATCCTACTTCCTTTAACCAGAATTCACATTTGCTAAACTTGGCATACAACTGATGCTCTCTAAGGGTTTCAAGGATGGTTCTCAGGTGTTGCTCGTGGTCTTCTTCTGACTTGGAATAGATTAGAATATCGTCGATAAAAACAACGACAAACTTATCCAGAAAGTTCATAAAAATCTTATTCATGAGATTCATGAAATAAGCGGGGGCATTGGTTAATACAAAATACATGACCATATACTCATACAATCCATATCTGCTGGTAAAGGTGGTCTTTGGAATATCCATTGCACGAATCTTGAGTTGGTGATAACTAGTCCTAAGATCAATCTTAGACAACACTTTAGCACTAGTCAACTGATCAAACAGATCCTCTATCTTGGGCAGTGGGTACTTGTTCTTAATGGTGACATCATTCAGCTTCCGGTAATCAGTGCACAAACGGTTACCTCCATCTTTCTTGTCCACAAACAGAACAGGCGATCTCCATGGTGACGCGCTTGGTTGAATCAAACCTTTCTCTAGCATAGCAACAAGTTGCTTCTTCATCTCCACTAATTCTGATGGGTTCATACTATAAGGTCTCTCAGCTATGGGTCCAGTTCCAGGAATTAGTTCAATAATGAACTCGATATCCAGATCTGGGGGCATACCGGGCAATTCATCTGGGAATACATCGGGGTATTCACAGACTACTCTGACTTGGTCTATGGTTGGTTGGGCTAGACTCTTGTTGCATTTGAATTGACGGGGCAAGGTTTCAGATACATGCTCTACTGATACTCCAAAACTACTGGTCATGGTTATGACTTTCTTGGCACTGTCGATCAATCCTTTATGTTTCGACATCCAATCTATTCCTAGTACTACTTCCAAACCTTTGGTTCCAAGTACTATTAGATTGGCATAAAAATCTATCCCATGGATTCTGATAGGTACAACCTTGCAAATTTTTATATCTTTGCTGGTTGAACCAGGTATTTGAACTATCATAACATGCTTCAATTTTGTTGGTTGAATCTCACTAGTGCATGCAAATTCTTCTGTAACAAACGAGTGCGATGCTCTAGAATCAAACAACACTATTGCAAGTACTGAGTTAACAGAAAACATACCCAGCACGACATCGGGCGCTTCCTGAGCTTCTTCAGCATTCACGTGGAACAGACGGCCATTGCGGTTGAGCGAGTTCCCTGGGGAAAATCTCCTTCCAGACTAAACACGGCATTGCTGCTGAGCGGGTGCATCCACATTGGTGGCTGCTACAAGCTTCTTGGGGCACTCATTGGAGTAGTGACCCTTGACTCCACATTCAAAGCAAGTAATCTGGGACTTGTCTTTTGCTACAACAGGGACAACATTGCTTCTAGTCCTTGGGGCAGTATTGTTGTTATTGTTGGACTTGGGCGGTGCACAGTTGAAGTTATTGGAGTTTCTTGGATTGTTGTTGTGGTTTTCATCCAGACGTCAAGTTTCCTCCGCTACGATTGGGATAGCTTGGACGGGACATAGGGGGTCTGTTGTTTCTTGGGGAATATCCTACAGATGGGTTGGGGCGATAATTCTGAGTATGGTGGGATCCAGGATGGTGCATCATGCGACGCTTGCGGTTGTCATTGGCTTGGTTGATCTTCCCTTCCATATGAATGGCAGAATCTACTAGCTCTTCTAGATCTCCAAAACGGATGTTGACTAACACAGTCTGCATCTCATAATGCAATCCATTCAGGAACCTTTCCTTCTTCTTGGCTTTGGTGTTAGTCTCATCAGGGGCATATCTAGCTAGCGACAGAAATTTGTCACTGTACTCCACTACCGTCATCCTTCCTTGCTCTAGTTCCCTGAACTCATCCCTCATCCTGGCGACCAAACCTTGTGGCACATGGGTGCGGCTGAACTTGATCTTGAATGCTTCCCAAGTCATCATCTGACCGTCGTTCATGGTACGGGTGCTATTCCACTAGGCTCTTGCATCTCCTGCCAGATAATGGGTGCCAAACAATACTTTCTCATAGGCTTCAACTCCTGCGACCTCCAGATTGTTCTCCATGGTTTGCAGCCAGTCATCAATATCTAAGGGATCCTCAGACTTAATAAAGATAGGTGGGTTGGTATTCTGAAAGTTCTTAAGCTTGGATCCATGGTGATCTTGGTTTCCATGGCCTTGGTTATTATGGGCCATCTGAGCTATCTGTTGAAGAGTGGCTAGGTTGGCTTGGCGTTCGGCTCTACTAGCTTCACGGTCAGAAACTAGCATTTGTAGAATCTGCAGCATCGGGTCCTAAGATGAACTGCTTCCTCCGGGATTTCCACGAGTCATCTGAAGATTGAGATTGATAATGAGATAAGAGGGAAATTTCTAAGGTTCATGGTTTTGTTTCAAAAGCTTTAAACTTTGAGTTTGACTCAGGTTTTGCAAACTAACAACTTCCTCTCATTCATTCATTCAAAGCACACCATACAAACACACACCACACACAAATAGAAAACATATGGTTTTAAGAACCATTCTGTGAAACTACGATACAGTGGGACCGATACACTCATTCATATGGTAGTGATCAAGTGCATCTAATCATCATCAATGAAGTCGGAATCATCATCATCAGTGTGAAACTCCATGGCATCATCCTCTAGGTAGTGGTTGTCATCACTAAGGTAAGAGTAAAGATCTCCCTGGATATCTTCACCTTTCTCCTCCTCCTTTGCTTCAAGCTGGACTTCCTGTTCACGGATGGTCTTCTCGAGAGCGGCCACCTTCTTGCAAAGACGATCGATGGTGCGATACTTCTTGTCACGCTGACAACGAAGTGATTGGTGCTCCTTGGCGAGAATGGCGAGGGTCTGGTCCTTGTTGACGGAAATGGCTTAGTTGTGGTTGGCATAGGCGCGAGCGTTGTCCAACTCCTTCTGCCTATCATACAGCATGAAGTCAAGATTGTCCACCTGGTGCTTCAACTCTGGGTGACTTGGCATCTCCAATGGCATTCCCATAGAATCACGCCTTGTGAAGTGCACAAAGCGAGTTCCCTGGATCAAGTTGATGTTTTGCCCACACAGACGGGCAAGAGCTTCATGCATAGCCTTGGATAATCCATCTAGCTAGTTATTCTCTCGCACAGTGAATTGGATCTTCTCAGAAAGGGGTGCTTCCATCTTGGCAATGAGATCTGCAACTATCAGCCATTATAGATCTCCTCCTGGGTGATCCTTGAGTTGAGCCCCGAAGAATTCCGGGTGCGGGCGCTCAAGATACTCTGACAGTGCATCTAGATCCCTCTCAAAGATCAACTGGCCTCCATTGCCCAACTGGTAGAACTTGCAATACTGGACTTCCATCTATAAGAATTTAGGGTGAGTAAGTTAGTGAGGTGATCAAGTGTGTCAAATTTTTAGGTAGGAATTCAAGAATTTTTGAGGTAGGAATTCAAGAATTTTTGAGGAACACGATTTTTTTTGAAAGAATCTAGGATAAGAGTGGAAATAGGTTTCCATAAATACTCACTTCTTTTGTTTTGAAATTAAGTTTTTGTTCCGATGCCCATTCTAACTAGGGTATCCTATGGTCAGGATGGCTCTGATACCAACTTGTCAACACCCGGATTTTTAATCCCAGATGCCTGTTATGCCATACCTCGCAATCCTAGGATTACCATTTTTGTGAGACATAACAGATTGATATCATAGTACATCATCCATTACAAACCAGAATAAGGTCTTACATAATAAAGGATCTCATGATCCAGTCTTAATACAAATCAAGCAGTGGAAAAGAAACGTACTAGGGGCTCCATCTTCAGGGTCACAGACAATGCAGATGATGGGAGATGATCCTAGTTGTCGTAGACCTCCTACTATCCATCATCCTGGTAGTCCTCCTCATAGTCTGGCCACGGGAATAGCCAGGGACAAAGCCATGAGTACTCTTTAAGTACTCGCAAACTATCACTAACAAGTAAGGTAGTTCTAGTAGGAATATTAAGCTCTAGGTTTATTTGCAAAAAGCCAGATTTATCTAAAACTGAGTTTAGAAGTAAAGAAAACTAAGTTAATGTTCTAAATCACTTAAGTGGGAACCTGGATTTCACATTCAGAACCCTGTTGTGATCAAGTCAAAGTCATAGTTCAATTCACAAGTCATTTTGAAAACATCTAACGACGGAACAGTATGGCCACTCCAACTGTCCATGACCGTGGACGCGGCTATTCGAATAGTTTTACACTCTCCAGAGGTGGTACACTTTCACCACAAAATTCGATACATCAGTCAGGGATAACCCTGAATCATCATACTTAGTATGCGGATAATCAATCATAACCTTTCAATTACACACTCTAGTATAGGCACCTCCCCTGTGAGCTTGGCCTCCCAGCCATGGCCATCTGCCATCCTGGGCACTACATAGGTGGACATTCACACTCACGAGGTAGCCTTAGCTCGACATCTCCCGCGAGGGAACCCATACTAAGGCATATAAACTTGCATCTAAGCCCTACCCAATTCGTGTATTGTGGTTGTACGATAAAATTGGAATGGTATCGCATCCAAACCCAACCATCAGTTTTTATAAAGGTCTAAGGCTCATGCCTCAAAATTTTCATCATCAAATCCATTTGTGTTTCTCAACACATGTCGAAACATTTCAATAGAATGAAGCATCATTCCAAGGTTTTCATAATCATTTTCACCAAGTATTCCCATCTAAAGTGATCAATTTTTATGCTTAGCACTAGACACTAAGTTAAGAGTGTTCACTAATGAGGGATGCTAATCTCAATCTCATGCCATAGAATGACATCTAGTATAGGCCTAGTTTTATACTCTTTATGCTATCTATACAATCTTTCCAAAACTCACAAAGCACTAACTAAAAGTAAGAACTTTGGTAAAGTAAACGAGTAAAGCTTACAAGTAAAACTTGGGATGGGTATAAATCAAAGGTATATAACCAAAGCATGCCTAATGCATCTTGCTTAGGTTATCTTGCAATTAGTGATGGCTTGCATAGTTAAGAAACTTGCAAGTGTTAGCTTGCACATAATAGCTTGCCTTGATTGGTGTAGTGATTGAAGTTTTCCTCCTCTTCTTCAGGGTAGAACTCCTCCTCCTCGTAGCTTGGGTCGGTACTATCGTCTATAAATAAATACGGGGTACACAATCGCCAAACAATACTTAACTAATTCTATTTAGCACACTAAGGCTCACACTTGATGATCTAGCATCATCACAATCATCACATGAAATGAAGAACTAGTTTTATTTAGTTTATTTGAGAAAAGTAATTTCTACTCATTGAAATTAATTAAGATTTAATTATCTCCAATTAAAATATGGGATCATGTTGACACATGTCATCACCACATATTCTAATACATGGGAATGTGATTTAACAGGGTTGGTCACATTTTATAAAGTGTAAGATTATTATTTAATAGATTTAAAGTGACTAGAAATACCCTAATAGCATTCTTTTGGTATTACTCCAATGTCACTACATGCAAACCTAAATATTTTTACATATACAGATAGGTATTGTCAAATGTGATTTTTGAGAGTTGGAATCAACTCAAAATCTATTATGGTTGATTTTTGAAAAATGTTTGAAGTTGCAGAAGTCTTTGTCTTGTTATTTTTACTATAGATTATCTCTACCTCCAAATGATTTAAATCCAACGGGCTTGGATAGATAATTTAATTAGCTTTCTAGCAAAGTTTTAATCATGCAATTTGGTTCAGTGAAACTCTCTGAATTGATTTTTGAATATGTGGACAGAAACTAGTTTAAACCTAAATGGAAAAACAATTATTTGAATTTCCAGGCCAGCGCGGGAAGTTAAACGGGCCGACCCAACTACACTACGCCGTGCAGCGGGCTGCTAATAGATGGGGTCCACCAGTCAGCGAGACTAACTAAACGAAACGGTATCTTTCAACCAGACACCTACGATCTAATTCTAATCCAACGGTCATGGTTCATCGTCGACGACGAACAACTCCGGCGAGGAATCAACCCTAACGCGGCGGTGGTGGCCTCGCGAGGCTCACCTGGGCTCCAGCTAGGGTCGGCGATGGGGGCAATCGACGTGGTAGACAACGGCGAGGAGAGGCGCGGTGACGTCCGGGCTTGGGGTGGTCGGAATCGAAAGCGCCCTTCTCCTCCAGCAGCAGCGGGCTCCGGCCAAATTCCGGTGAGAGAGAGCTTGCCTTGCTCCAGGAAGAAGTGGGGGAGGGTCAGTGAGAGGAGGCGAGTGGAATGGTGTGGAGAAGAGAAGCAAGGGTTTAAGAGGGGACCAAATGGTCGACTAATTACTGTGGAAACAGTGAAGTTAGGCAGAGGTTAAATTAGTGCAGCTCAGGTGTTTGTGTAAATGGCCGCATGAATTTTACTTTGGAAATTTTGATTCAAATTTTTTGAGTGATCTTTAATTAAGCTTGAGAGTCTATGTTTGCTTGGAGTGGTCAAGGGGAATTGATTTGATAGGTTTTTGAAAAAGTGGGATCTTAGCATATGAACTAGATTCAAGTTTCAAATGTCCTTTAAATTGATTTAAAAGATGTTTTTGTAAGTTTGTAAAGTGGGCCTTGATACACTTTTACTTGGTCTAGCAAGGGGTGAAAAGATTTGGAAATGTTTCTGTTAGAAATCTCCTTCTAGGAACACACAAAGTGACCTAGTGGTTTACTTTGGTCAAAATGACCATTTGGTTTATTTATTCATATTTGATTTCTTTTTCTTTTGATTTCCTTTGTAATTGGTATCGATGATGTAGTATTCATATTTAAACCATTTCACATCATTTAGAACAATCAAGCATGGCATATACACTCGAATCTACACTAATGCAAACACACATGCATTCATTATTCATTTTCTTAATAAAAGTTTTTGTTAACCCTAAACTTGGGTGATTTGAACTTGATAATCTCGATTAGAAGTTTTGGTGTGTTACATATCATTATTTCTCTTTCTTCTATGGATGAGACTAGTAGGTTATTGCTATAAGCGGTTGCGGAGGCAGTAGAAATTATGGATGCACTGCCCACATATAATTTATCTGGCTGTAACAATTACATGCATACTTTACTATCATCTTTTATTCCCATCAGATGTTTTGCACAGCTACAGGTGAAACCGAACGCCCTAGGCCCTCTCTCTCCATCATCGACAACAATAAAAGACGGCAAACTCTTGGTCCGATAAAACACAAAAAGAATTCTAAAACTCCCAAAGGTTCGTTAAAGTAACTTCACTATGCTTTATGCTTCCCGAGGATTCGATAAACCTAGGTCTACTAGGGAAAAAGAGCTATACTACATCCATAATCTAGATCAAAGGTATCAACCCTTTTTCTGGCACCGTTGCCGGGAAAGCAATAGCTACCCTAGTGAGGTTAGTAGGAACCTTGCTAGTTTTAATTCTTGTTTTTAATTTTGTTAGTTTGCTTTCAGTCTTTATTTGAAAAACCAAAAAAATTAGTTAGTCTTTAATTTCTTATTTTTACTATCATAAGTCTTTGTTTAAGAAAATCCAAAAACATAGGAAATATGGCTGAAAAGAAGTTTGGGGAGTTTGCAACTCCCAACACTGATTATTTGCGTACTCCTATTACTCAGCCAACAATTGCTGCTGATGACTACGTAATTAAGCCCCATTATTTAAGTTTGGTTCAACATAATCAATTTGGAGGCTCTGTTGTTGAGGACGCAGGTATGCATTTGAATACTTTCACTGAAATATGTGATATGATGCACATAAAAGATGTTGACCCTGATGCGGTCAAATTGCACTTATTTCCTTTCTCTCTTAGAGGAAGAGCCAAAAGAATGGTTGCTATCTTTGCCTAGAAATACTATTGCATCATGGGTGGAGTGTACTTCTTTATTTATGACTAAATGTTTTCCACCTGCAAAGTCTATGCAACTAAGATCTAATATTACTGGTATTAGACAGTAAGAGCATGAGCCACTAGCGCTTACATGGGAGAGGATGAAAGAATGCATGAGAAACTGTCCCAGTCATGGGATGGAAGTTGGTTAATTATCCATTTATTTTATAATGCTCTTAGTCCTGTGTCTAAGTCTATACTTGATAATGGAGCTAGAGGAACATTTATGGGCAAACATATTACCGAAGCAAAGCAGCTACTAGGCAATATGCAAGACAACCATGCCCAGTGGCATGTGGATAGATCAACACGAAGAAGGTGAACTCCGTATCACCACAAGAAAATGAAGAACTCAATGCTAAGCTGGATGAGCTCATATCAGCCGTAAAAGGTAAGGAAAACCAGGTAAGAGCTATCCCAGAAACAAATATTGAAGAAATAGACTTCATAGCTCGTAATGATTATAACCCTTCTTGGAAGAAGAATTATAATCCGAAATTTTAGAAACATTATTCTAGTCCTGCAGGTAACTCTAATAATAATATGGGATCAAGTAATGGTAGTCTCCAAGAAACACTAAAGTCCTTTATAGACTCACAAAATGAGCAAAACAATATCCTTGTTAAAATAATAGAGAACCATGATGCTATGCTTGGTAAATTATCTAACCAAGCTGTAAGTTTGAGGAACGATTTGTAGGCCCTCCAATAAAGAACAAGGATTGTTGAGGCACAACTAGGTAAGATAACCGAGAGTCAAACTCTCATTCTAGCTAAATTTGCAGGAAAAGCTAAGCCCAATCCTGTTGAAGACCTCAAGATGATAAGAATCCAAAGGGAGGAGCCTGAAGAACTTGATTATGGTCTCCTTCACCAAATTACACCTTTGAAGATCTTGTAAAAAGGATCAATATCAAGATTCTGGTAAGTGAAGGAAATGAGGATGCTATGTATCAACACTTTGTTAATCAGGTAGCAATAAAGATACGTGAGCTTGAGGAAGAATATAAGAATATTGCTGAAAAATTACATGTGACACTTGATGATATATTTGAGCCTATTAAGATTAAAATTGGGACCAATGAGATAGCTGCACTTTGTGATCTAGGTGCAAGCGTTTCAACAATTCCAAAAAGTATTTTTAATAAGTTAAATCTTGGCTCTTTTGAAATCACCGAGTGAAAATTACATCTCACAGATTCTACCTACAAACAAGCTGTAGGGATTAAAGAAAATACTTTAGTATACATTAAAGCTTGTCCCGCTCTTATTGATTTTGTTATTGCTGACATGCCTGAAGATGCTACTGCTCCTATTATATTAGGCCATCCATTCTTAAGAACTATTAAGACTTTGATTAATCTACATGAAGGGAACGTGAAGCTTCAATTGCCTTCGCGGGATCCTTTTGTTATTCATTTTCCCAGGAAGAAGAAAGCCAAGCATGATGAAAAGGAGGCCATCACTTTGAAGACCAACTATTTTGGAGTGGGTGTGCCACTCATCTGGCCTAAGTGAGCAACATCAACGTCAAGCTATTGACCATAAAAGAGTGCTTCATGGGATGCAAACCATGTGAAATAAAGGTTTGAGTAAAAGTTTTTAAGTTTTAGTTTAAGTTTTATGTTTAATAAAGAATGCTAGAAAGCTCCAGTTGAGGAGAACAATTTCAGTAGTACTAAAAATCCTGCTTTATACATGTTGATGTTGGTCGACAATTTATACTGTCATTTTTCTGTCAAAAGCAAGGTGTTTCGCTAAGTTTCAGGATAAGAAATAATTCTCGAAGAAACAGATTTTTTTTATGACTACTGAAGATTTAACGACCAACTATACAGCGGGAATAAAAATTCTAGCCATATAGTTCTGGTCGTATAGATATCTTTGCCATCGGCAAATTTTCTTTTCGAGGTCCTGAAGGTTTAGTGACCAACTATATGGCAGGAATAAAAATTTCGGCCGTATAGTTCCGGCCGTATAGATATTGATTCCTTCGTAAAAAAATTTTCTAGATACAAAAAGTTTGATGACCAACTATACGGCAGGGATGAAAAATCCAGACCGTATAGTTCTGGCCGTATAGCTGCACTGCCAGGTGGAAACCCCAATTTTTTGATAGTAGACCAACTATACGGCCGGAACAAATTGTTCCGACCATATAGTTTGGCCATATAGTTGCATCCGACCATAAAATCGCCACGGGAAGATACCCCCAACATCAAAATTTCAATCATTTTTCTCTCTTCTACCTCCAAACTCTCTCAAAACCTCAAGAGATCTTCATCTCTACTCAATTTCGTTCGATTTCCTCGCACACACGTGATCTATGGTATGTTTCTCCTCCGATCCTCCAATTACTTTTTGCAAATTCATCTTCGATCTGTTGTCATTATCAATCTAGGGTGAAGACCTACTATGAACTAATTACCATGATTCTCTTGCCTAGATTATTATTTTGAGGGGACTTTTAGTGTGCTATGATGAGGAATATGTTATGCTTATTATTGTTGGATTAAAAAGTTTTATTTTTGTCTTTCCTTATTATTTTAGATAACTAGATAATACCCCGCGTGTTGCAGCGGGAAAGGTTTGTAGAAATAGTTTAATAACAATTTTTATTTTACCATAGAAAAATGAACTATATATGGCATTTATGGTAAACGACCCTTAATGGTGATTAGACAATGATTTATGTTATAAATGGTGTTGTAGAAAATTGAGATATTGGTAGAGCCTGTTGTATAAAGAATCAAAGCTAGTAGTTTGCTTTTGATCCGCTCAGTTGCACATATTACATAAACATCAATTTAGTTGGTATTTCTAGAGTAATTTGCAATCACGAAATTTCATGTGATAGCTCAGATGAAAAGATTCGGGTAAGTATAAAGACCATTTAAACATGAAACGAATGAGCCTCTATTGAAGCACATAGGATTAGGAATCATTTTATTTTCATTTCTCTTTTCCTTGGGAGTTAGACAAAACAACGGCAAACATGTTGTAGATAGATTTCAGTCCCTGTAATATTTGAAAAATCTAGACCTTTAGCCACCATACACTTGATAAGATGAACAATACGAACGTACCACGGTATGGTTAGTAATTTATTCTTGATCTCAAGCTACCACAAATGTGAAACCCATAATATTAGTTAATGAAAGAGTTGCATAGGCCAATAAACTAAGAGGATAGGGGGAACCATTCTGACAAACCTTATTTTTTTCAAAATGGGGAGTGAGACCCCGACCTCTGCATCAAGCGCTGCATATAGTCTTTATTTATTATTAGAACCACAATGTTTGTCAAAAGCCATTACAAAGATCATACAAATCAGAACCGCCCAAAAAAAACACCGAGCAAAAATGATAACTGTATCGCCAGCCCCCGACGAGATCTAGCAAACACTCTGGTGCTCCTTGCATAGATTCAAGCCAGGAAGTTCAGCCTCTTCTGAAGATGGGGGTTCAGACTAGTATTGATCCAATCCAATCAGAATTATCACCATCCGCCATGAGAATCTTGAATTTCCTCAGAACTTCTTGAACGACCTTGCGCTTCTTGGTCATTGAGCTTTAATATGGCTAGGCAGTGGGGGCTTCACCGTGGTTTGGTATGCATGGTAGGAGGAGAACGGCTGAGAAGTGGCAATGAGAGATATGGGAGAAAATTGGTGGAGTGGGGCAGAAGGAGAGACATGCTATGAATAAATGATGTGTTGATGGGGAAGTCAGATGACGGTTGGCACATGGTGGATTCATGCATTGAAGTGAAGTCCCGAATACAATGGAAAACGAAATGCTAGTAGTAGGTTTGATAGTCTCGATTATTGGTGACGAGGGTAAAAGTCATCAATGCCCATTGTTATGGACTTGGGTTTTGGAGAAGAGGGGAGCGCTAGAGGCATCAATCGGGAGCACATTACCCCGCATATCCACCATCATGGATGAGAAGTCGAGGACTCGCATGGCCTCTTCTCGCTCCTTGTCGGTCAGGTGGGCAAGTCGAGAGCATATCTTGGCGGTCATGTGATCGTTGCCTTTGGAGGAGGATCCTCCCATGGAGGAGAGTTGAGCTCGCTGAAGGCTTGAGTCATCCGCCGCCTTTCTGCGCGCCTCAAGCTAGGCGATTACTTGCTGCTGGCGATTGAATTCTTCCTTGAGCAGCTAGTGATATCCCATCAGCATGTCTTGTGATGAGTTTGGTGGTAGGGGGTTGCCCCGCAAGGCCTCTCAACAACGAGCCCACTTAGCATCATTGAGCTTGATTAGCCCGTGCTGGATGTGTTCATTCGTAGTAAGGTGCGGATGCTCCTCTGGTCCGTTGTTGGTGGGTGCTCCGTTGGAGGGTCCACCATTCACGACTAGGGTACTACCGCCAGTACCAGTGTTGTCACGATTGCCGCCATTGTCTCCTGTGTTGACGAAGGCACACATGTAATGCTTGGGGAAGCTGTTGCTTCCGCAGCTTTCAGATCTGGAGCTATAGGCTCCATCCTCAGTGGCTAGATCGCCTAGATTAGATTCGCGACTACTATCGCTATCAGTGCTCCCGACTGTTGTCGGGGCGTTGAGTTTGCTCAGGGCGCCGATCGGCGGTGGAAACCACGATGCTGGAGCAATCGCGGGGACCTTCGGCTGATCAGGAAGGCGAAATGTGCCCAACTGACCAACTTGGAAGCGTAAGATCCCGATTGCCAGGCCGATCCGATCGCCCACGGACTCAAAATCCGGGCGAGTGGCCGACATATGCACAATGAAGTCGAAGGTGCCAAAGAAGAGGCGCATCTCCACTATTGCAGAGTTGTAGATCGCAGTTGATGGGGTCGAGGAAGCCACACCATCAGCACTCCCGTCTCCCATAGACGGTGACAATTGACGAGGGTTAAACCCATAAATGCGCATTGTTATGGACTTGGGTTTTGGAGAAGAGGGGAGCGCTGGAGGCATCAATCGGCTAGCAAACAAGCACACAGTGACGCAAGGTTTACCCAGCTTCAGGCCTCGTAGAGGATCCTACTCCTGCTTGTCTTCTCTTGGAATTATCGAGAGAGTCGAAAGTTATAGGGGGTGCGCAGATGCAATCTGGTGATGGTGTGGCAACTAGGGTTGTGATTGTCCTCCTCGCCGCCTCCTCCTAGCCTTTATATAGATAGGCTAGGTCTCGGGTAGCAGGTCGAGTCGGTTACACGTTAGGGTTTTCCCTTTAAACTTTCTATCTTGAGCTCGCCGTGTACCGCAAGCAGTCGGAGTCTCCTTAGGTCACCCGAATCTTTAATTGGGCCTTGGTAACGTCGTGGGTTTCTGCTAGACTGGACCGTATATGCCAAAATTGAGTACCTGTAAGGTATGCCCATGTCAATTGAGTTTTAAATTGGCTTAAGAAAATTCATAATAAAAGTAAGCATGATGAGGTGGCATGTTTGATGATGTGGACACCTTGCATGTTGAGAGAAATCACTTAGTGGGGATGACCTATTGCTGGAGTTGGGCATCTCTACCCTGCTCCTTTGCCTAATGGTCTTTTCTCTATCGAGGAAGGAAGTTTTCTATATGACTTGCAGGTTGAGCAACACCAACCTGAAGAGGAGATTCCGGAAGAGGATGAGGACCAAGAAGAGGACCAAGAAGAGGATCAGCCACCAACCCGGTTTGCTACATACCAAGACTTCCAAGAACTTGGAGGGGCTGTGGAAAGAATGCAAAACCTCTCCTTGAACCTCCGAGAAACCACTAGTAATTTATCAACTTAATCAGCGAACTGGAGTCATGACTTTTCCTGCCACCGCAATGATTTGAAGGGCTTGCAAAAGCCTAAGCTTGGGCAAGTTTCCTCATTATCTTTATTTGGCGTTAATTTGCTTTTATTTCGAGGTTATGTTGTTAATTCGAGTTTATAAGCACTCGTGTTGGTTTCCCCAACACTTTATGTTTAGTTATTTCTATTTGCTTTCGAGATTTTCTAGCCGAGCTTTGCCGCCAATTTTCTATTCTTTAACTCCTTCTCTTAAAAACAACAAAAAGATTTTTCCATTTACCTTTATTATCCCTCTTTTCTATTCTCCTTGTGGCTTTCACATATTTGCAAGAGAGTGATCGACTTAGAGTTTCCAAGAAGCAAACAAAAGGGAAGAGATAAGTGAAACCAATCATGAGAGGTATGCCTTAAGACTCCCTGCTTTTGAAGTTTGAGAAACCCATGCTAGTTAGTAGTAAATGTTAAGATGTTATATTGGTGGAGTGAGTCTTTGTTTTGTAGTAAAATTTTGTTTGCATGGGTATTTGGCTGGGCACGTTTTGTTCCAGATCTTGTAGTTAGCCAAGTCTTGCCTAAAAATTTGCTAAACAATTGTAATAAGAAATGTCTCACAATTGAAGGCTTGGGTGATGTAGTTTTTAGTCTTGAAGGCTTATTTCTAGAGACACTCAACACAACAGAAAATAATGATTGACTTGATAGCTCTCTTTAAAAGGATTTGTTCGATTGAATTAATGTTTAGCGGTTTTTGTGAGCATGACAAAGTTTGACTTGTGAATCATAAGAATGATATAGCTTTATGCGTGTCAAACTTCATGGGATGCCAACAACTCCGCTAGCCTACGAAGGATCTTCATGGAGGAAACTCCTAGATTTCAGCTATGAGTTGATTAAACATATGTAGTAGCAATGCTATAATGGGTAAGATTCTTGGCATTCCCGGGTAGCTGTGTTCATGATGGAATCACTCCTCTGGCTGATATGAGTAACCATTATGCAAAAGGAACAAAAACCTTGGTGATGCCACGAGTGTCCATCATAGCCTGATAAACTAATTAAAATCTTTGGCATGCTCTCAATTACTTAAGAACTGAAATTCTTGAAGGACAATGAATATAAAAGTAGTGCTTGAAGAGTCTTGATTTATTGATGTGGAAGAATTGAGATACTCTAGTGTATATGTTTTTCATGAAAAACTCTCACACTCTTAATTTTACATGATTATACTTTATTGTTCAAAGGCAAGCCTATGAGTTGATTACATGACATGGAATAAGGTTTACTCATTTGAATCATCCATGTTGACAATAATTTTGTTGTGCTATAAGGATGCATAAAAACCCGTATGATATGCTTGCCATTACACTATCTATGCTGAAGTTTTTTAGATTAATAAAGTGGAGGAAACATGAGACTACCAATCATGAGTAAGATCATCATCTCGTTATTTCAGTTTAAATGCTAAGTTCCTTTTTGATTTTGGTTTTCTTTCTCGAGAACGATTAAGTTTAAGCTTGGGAAGGTTAATGGCTGCGAAATATAGCCATCTACGTCCACATTTAAACTAGATATTGTTCATATTTTTGATGAAATATTTCTCTAAACCCTGCCACTAATGCCTAATGATCAAAGGGGTATGCAATCCTTTCTTTCTATTTTTCCCTGCGCAGATAATGACGTTTGATGATGGGAATCACAACATTAAAGTCAAAGATACGAGATTTCCAAAAACCCAAAGAAACCAGGAGTCGTGAAGTGGAGATAGACGGTTTAACGACCAACTATAGGGCAGGAATAAAATTCCGGCCATATAATTCTGGTCGTATAGTTGCCATCGACACCGCTAGGTCAAACAGAACAACTTTCGTGAAGGGATCCCTATATAAAGAAGCCTCGGGCGACGAGAAACGGGAGCTCTTTTCTATCACTAGCCGCCCCTAGAACTCCATCCACAACACCAAAGAGCCGCCGTAGGAATAGACTTAGATCTAATCTCCATACCCTTCTCCATCACCATAGCCATATTCCACCACTTGTAATAGTAGATCTCATCTTCTATTGGTGACATTGTAAGACTATTTGCTATCAATCTCATAATTTCCATTGCAATGTTTATGATCATTGATCTCATCTCTGTGTGTGAGTAATTCTCCTTGGGCTAAGGGCTTTGGCCTAGCCATGTCACTTTTGTGCATGTTATTTATCATTGATGGGATCATGTATTAGTTTTTATGACATGATGATTATTGTATCCTCTCTTGCCTCAATCTAAGGACTTGTCAGGTACCCAAGACCCCGAGGACTAAGCTAGGTATAGGGAGTATGAGTAATGACTAATCTGCAGGTTGGAAACCCTGATATGTTGCAAACATATCTATAATTTTTGATGTTCTCTGCTTGTTTTATAATTAGTTTGAGTCGATCATCAAGCATTTTTCCGGCGTCGTTGCCAGGGAGTCAAGGAGATCTTCACAAGGGGAGTCCCTCATAACTAATCTCTTTACTTTGTTTTATTTGTTTTGCATAGTTTATTTCTGCTTTGTTTGCTTGTTTCTTTTATCAAAACACAAAAATATTAGTAGTTCTAGTTTGCTTCTTCATATTAAAAACACAAAAAAAATTAGTCTCTATCTCAAATTGCTATTATGTCTAGCATTGCTCCAATCACTATGTCACCTGAGGAAATGATTTTTACTTTCAAGCAAGGAATTAAAGAGAGTTTCAAAGAAGCTTGGTCTAGAATCTCTAAATTACATGCAAAAACTGAACCTAAAATGACTCTAAGTTTTTTTCTTAGAAGTTTTTACTCTGGGACTGCTCTATGCTATAGATATGCTTTGGATGCTGTAGTAGGAGATTTCCTCAAATGTAATGAGGGTGAATTTTTTAATGCCATAAAGAAGTTGGTCTCAACATATAACTTGCCTAGCAAATCTGATTCCTCCTTCATAAACGTATTTGCTAGATTAAACACTCTTGAAGCCAACACAACTAGTTTAAAATATTGCTATAACATGCTTAGAGAGCACCATGAATATATTCCAATAAATTCTGAACCCTCAAAATGGCTTCCTACAGTAAAATTTGTTATAAATAATGAAACTTTTTATGCTCGTTGTGATATCATGTCTAAATTTTGCCTTATGCCTAAAGATATCTATGAATCTTTAAATATTTGGAGACTTTCTGAAGGGGGAGAAGAAATATCTCTTGATAATAATGCCACAATATTACCTATTGGAATAGCGGAAGGAGTGTTTACAAAGATTCTAGGGAAAGTGGTGTCTATTGATTATCTTGTTATTGAATGTGTAGGAAAAGGACAAATTACACTTGGAAGATCCCTACTTAAACTCCTTGGAACAATAACAGATGTGGAAAAGGGCATCATGCATTTTGCTTCTCCACCAAACAATCATACGTTCCCCAAGGATAAGAGTAAAAGTAAGAGAGGTAAGGGCAAGAAATTTGGTTTTAATGCTTCTTCATTTGAGAATACTTGATTCTTTTCTTGCTTCTTATGCCTAGCTCAAAGGCGTTAAAGAAAAGCACTTATTGGGAGATAACCCAAATTTCATTAGGAACCTTTTGTTGAGTCTTGGAAGTTATTGCTTCAGTAATAACCTCTCCTTATCATTTTTGTGTGGTTTTTGTGCCAAGAGTAACCTCTAATGAGAGAGAAGTAATGCTTGGGAAAATTGCTGTCCCGAAACAGATTTTTGTGCTTGGCTGTAAAAATTCATAAAAAATCTCTGTACGTGGGTTTGATTTGTAATATTTTGGGCGTCTGCCCCAGGTTGTTATCTAACTTTTGTTAGTTCAACACTTTTCGATTTGAGCAACAGAAGGTCTTAGAAAAAATTGGTTTTTACCTGATGGTCTGTTTTGACAGATTTCTGCCATGATTCCTCTTAATCTCTTTCTCTTTGAGTTCTCTTTGATCATTTTAACTTTTTAAAGGAAGTGCTACAGTAGCTTGTGTTTTAATGAAAGTTTTACTTATATGGAAACTGAACCAAAAGACTTATTATCTTGAGTACACTAATGTTGCTAATGAAGATTGTGTGAAGTTTTGTATGAAGGAGATTTTAAAGTGTAGGGAAGAGTAATGTGATAATATGAAGTATGGACAAAATATCAAGCTTGGGGATGCCACCCATGTCACCCCAAGAAATATTCAAGAAGTACATGCATCGAATCTTGGGGATGCCCAAGGCATCCCCTTCTTCATCAATAAAAAATTTAGGTTTCTTCCAAACACTTCATTTTTATTGTTTCATGCACAGTTGTGTTGTTCTTGGAGCTTCTTCATTTTTGTTTTTAGTATTCATTTGCTTAAATAAGTTGGTTGGACCCCCTCATTCATATACATTAGTTTTCAAATAAGTTGATTTGGATTGGAAAAGGGTAGGAAAGTTCATGCTTAAGTGGTATAAAAGGAGCTTGTTTTTGATTGTGATTTAGGCTTTATCATGTCATGCTTGATATTGTTTTGGCTTTATGCTTAGTGATTTTTGCTATAGCATGACATGTTATACACAATTGAGATTGCTTAATGTGCCTTGAAAGAATCATGCGTTGTTTTAGCATATTAAAGCATAATATTGTGGTATTCTCCTTTGATGCTTTATTTGGGTTGACTTGGAGCATTCTCACACCATGTTAAGACTATACCAAGTCACCATAGCCTCTATGATCATTTAGTTTTCGACTTGTAATATCACTTTATGCTTTAATTAATAATGTTTTTTCACTTTGCATGATTATGGCCATTATTGCTCACTTAGTTGGTCGCTCCCAGTCTTTTGCTAGCCCCCATACCAAGTATGAGTTCCACTCACGCATCCAACTCCAAATAAAACCAAGTTATTCCAAAGAGTCCACCTAACTACCTATTAGCATTTGCTATTCCAAGTATATTCATGTTTTTCTCTACCTTCCGAATTAAACTTGTTATGTGAAAACTAGTGATTAAAGCTCTCATGAACTTGATGGCACACTTTACTTTTCTTGCAGTTAATAAACTTGAACCATTGTGCCCATCTATGTTGCGTATATGCTTGCGTTTTGTAAGTTGTGAATTAGCAGAACCATGCTTTCATGGGGAACGCTTTCAACATTGCACTTTATTTAGTTGATATCATGTTCTTTTGCTTATGGATCCCGGCGGTGTGAAATGAAAGGGAGCTTGTAAGGCTCATGGAGTTCGTATATGTGTTAGAGAAACGCCTAGGCAGCTGGTCTAATCCATGCCTAATCATGGTGGAAACCTGCAGCGTAACCATAGTGAGCAATCTATGAAGCATCCTATATAAAAAAATAGAAGCCTATGCAAATAGGAAAGAAAAAAGAGAAAAAAGATACCTATGCAAATAGGAAATAAAAGGATGCTGAGATTCTCATTGTCTACTTGCCTTGTCATTTTGATATGGGGATTCTTCCGTATCATCGGGCAAGGGGTACCCCGTTGGAGGTTCTCTATGATACACATGTACTTACAATGATAAGAACTTACTTGTGACTAAACTTGAGTAGCATGAGCAACGGTACTCGTATGTAAGGGCATGAGATTTTCAGCTTATAACTTATCAAGCATATCCTCATATTTGTTCACTTTAACCTTAATCACCTAAAGATTCTTATGATAGGGGCAATGAGAGATGAAAGCTAATAAGTACCATAATTTTTGGAAGCTCTTTATGAGACTTGAATCCCTACTTCCTTCTATGAAGGACTTTCTTTTACCTTTTATGTTGAGTCTCCATCTTCTATATTTACGCACCTATTGAGAGAGCATAGTGGCCATTCTTAGTTTAATGTGCATTGTCCCAAGAGTTATTGATTGATTCATAACTTTGATATTGCTTGTCCTTAAACTATTTGTATCTAGTCACCCTTATGAACTTTGAAGGTGTCCTATGCATTTATGTTTTGCTACACTATGAGGGACAAGCTGAATACCATTCTCATTATGTTTTCTATATGTGAAACAAACAAACGTCTTTCAAAGCAGTTATTCATGAATCTTTTGTTTGTACCTTTTCATGTTACAACATAGTTGCTATGTCTTATTGTTAGAACTATATATCTCATGCTATGTTAAAGTACTATGATCCCAGCTATCAATGTTCTACAAATACTTTGATCAAGATTATGACGGTGCATGTCACCTCAAAAATTATTCTTTTTTATCACTTACCTACTCGAGGATGAGCAGGAGTTAAGCTTGGGGATGTTGATACGTTGCAAACGTATCTATAATTTTTGATGTTCCATGCTTGTTTTATATCTACTTTCTTATGTTTTGTCCACACTTTGGATTAGTTTTACACATTTTCTGGAACTAACCTATTAACAAGATGCCACAATGCCAGTTGCATGTTTTCTGCTATTTTTGGTTTCAGAAAAGCTAGTAAGGAAATATTCTCAGAATTGGACCGGACAAAACCCCAAGTCAATATTTCACCAGAAGGAATACGGAGTCCGGAGCGGAGACGAAGAGGGGAGCCAGGGCGGCCACACCTAGTGGTGGCGCGGCCAGCCCTAGCCACACCACCAGGGGGTGTGGGCCCTTGGTACTCCACCGACCTTACCCCTTCGCCTATATATTGCCTCCGGGACAAAAACCCTAAGTACCCGATCAAAATTCCACGAAAGAGTCTATAGCCGTCGCCATCTCCATACCTAGATTGCGAGGGATCTAAAGCTCTTCCCCGTACCCTGCTAGAGGGGAGAGATCACCCTGGAGGCCTTCTTCATCACTATGACTGCCTCCGGTGTGATGCATGAGTAGTTTATCCCTGGACTACGGGTCCATGTAGTATCTAGATGGTCGGTTCTTATCCTTTGTGCTACCATGTCTAGATCTTGTGAGCTTCGTTCATGATCAAGATCATCTATTTGTAATCCTACATGTTGTGTTTGCAGGGAGCTTATGGATATTGAGATGCTAGTTCAGATTGATTATTGATTCTATCATGTCTATGTTATTTGTGATCTTGCATGCTTTCCGTTGTTAGTAGCTATCTTGGCCGAGTAGATGCTAGCAACTCCAAGTGGAAGTATTTATGCTCGATAGTGAGTTCATGCCTCTAGGAATCTGGGGAAGTGATGGAAATCTCTAAGGTACTAGATGTGCTGTTGCTACTAGGGAGAAAACAACAGTCCTTTGTTCATAGAACAATCGTATTGTTTACTTTACACACTTTGCTTAATGCAATTATCTGTTGCTTGCAACTTAATACTGGAGGGGGTTCGGATGATAACCTGAAGGTGGATTATTAGTCATAGATGCAGTTGGATTACGATCTATGTATAATGTTGTAATGCCCGATCAAATCTCGTAGGAGTCAAGATGATTAGTATATGCATGTCTGCTTTCTCGGTGTCTGTCAATTGCCCCGCTGTAATTTGTTCACTCAACATGGCATCTATCTTAAGGAGAATCACCTCTAGTGAACTATGGACCCCTGTCCATTCTTTTACCATCAATCTACAAAGCTATTTACTGTTTTCTATTTACTTTCTGCAAACAATTACTATCTTCCACACAATACGTTTAATCCTTTGTTTTCAGCAAAACCGGTGAGATTGACAACCTCACTATAAGTTAGGGGCAAAGTTCTGTGGTTGTGTTGTGCAGGATTCCAAGTTGGAAACAACACCTTGGAGGTGTTTCCTTGCTCCTACTAGTTCGATAACCTTGGTTTCATAACTGAGGGAAACTTGCTACTGTGCTCATCATACCTTCCTCTTGGGGTTCCCCAATGAGCTCGACGTGTTGTGTCGATCATCAAACCTCAGTGACAGAAGGGGTATTACGGCTGTATGTGAGGGATTTACTTGGGATTAACGGTGACGTCACTATGCATATCATTAGTTCTCTTTCTTCTATGTATGAGACTAGTAGGTTATTTCTATAAGCGGTTGCGAAGGCAATAGCAATCATGGATGCACTACCCACATATAATTTATCTTGCTCTAACAATTACATGCATACTTTATTATCATCTTTTATTCCCATTAGATGTTTTGCATAGCTACAGGTGAAATCGAACGCCCTAGGCCCTCTCTCTCCATCATCGTCAACAACAAAAGACAACAAACTCTTGGTCCGGTAAAACACAAAAAGAATTCTAAAACTCCCGAAGGTCCATTAAAGTAACTTCACTACGCTTTCTGCTTCCCGAGGATTCGATAAACCTATGTCTACTAGGGAAAAAGAGCTATACTACATTCGTAATCCGGATCAAAGGTATCAGTCACCCATCCTAGAATTGCTCTAGGCTAAGCAAGCTTAACCTTACAGTTCTTTTCAAATGAGCTTCCAGAAAAGAAGTTGCAACTTGTTGGTATGGGTATACTATCAATCCTATTAAGCCATGCGCCAGGGTCTCACACCCACCTATGACATATTGAATCCCATCTTCCGCGAGACTGTTGCTCCTCGTGCGGGCAATTTTGATGAGATGCATGGTTTCATGGTTGACCTCATGTTCAACTCTTATGTCCACCACGATACCGGTACCCCTCTTGATGTGATGGACTTCATTTATAATGAGATGGCCATTGCCTCGTACACTAGGAGAGTGCCTCCTTTTGCTCCGTATGTTATGGATCTTATCATCCGCAAGTGCACCTTTATTGCTAATGATCTCCCCAATTGCCAACTTGTGCATCACAAGCACAAGTCCTTGTTGATCAAGAAGCATGCTAAACCTCTTAACACGGATAAAGTGATTGATGAGGAAGGTAACGTAGTTGAAGAGGGCTCTAGTGAAGAAGAGAGTGGTCACAGTGATCATGGCTTTTTTGTTTCTTGTCGCGCGGATGCCCCGCCCTCATGGGCCAAGAGGATTAAAGCCAAGATCAATAAGGTGTTTTGCCTCCAAGACGACAATCAAAGCTCCTATATTAAGATCATGTCTATGCCAATAAATCTTGCTCTTGTCAGAAAGAGATTTTGGAAGCCCAAGGTTTGACTGTCTTCAAAGCTCATAGAACAACATCACCCCCGAAGAGCAATGGATCTCCAAGCATAACAATTGGGATGATGATGATGCCTCTTCTGAAAGGATTATGCCCGAGAGGCAATAATAAAGTGTTTATTATGCTATTCCAGGTTTATCATAGATGTTTATTTTTCATGCTAGAATTGTATTAATAAGGAAATGTTAATACATGTGTGAATTATAAACAAATAAGGTAGTAAAGCCTCTCTTTATACTAGCTTGTTGATTAATAGATGGTCAAAGGTTTCCTGATCATGAACATTGGATGTTGTTAATAACAGGGTCATGTCATTAGAGAATGATATGATGAACAGTCACCCGCAGTAGATGTAGCAATATGATCACATCATCAAGTTTAAATTTCTATCGCATTCGTAGTAACTCAATGTCCTTAGACCATGAGATCATGTCAATCACTTTCACCGGAACAGTACTTTGATTACATCAAACGTCACACTGTAACAGAGTGATTATAAAGGTGTCGTTAGGTATTTGGAAAGTGTCAGTTGAGGCTCATGGATCAAGAGTGGGATTTGTCCATCCGGATGACGGAAAGATATA
Source organism: Avena sativa (assembly GCA_916181665.1). Taxonomy (NCBI): domain Eukaryota; kingdom Viridiplantae; phylum Streptophyta; class Magnoliopsida; order Poales; family Poaceae; genus Avena; species Avena sativa. The sequence continues at coordinate 262,026,289 of OV702291.1, forward strand.
CTCAGCGCACTCTTGGTGATATCACATTGACATAGCCTTGCAAGCAAGTGATTTGATCACTAGAATGTTATTGTGGGGCCACCGGATTAATCCTCCGAGAATCCCTGTTATGCATACAACCACGATCCCATGATCAGTTAGTCGTGGCACATAACCGACAAGTATCAAAGTAAATATCCAATACATAACGAATACATGTCATACCTTATTTGCCATTATGGATACATTGATCAACATCAGCGAAACTTCATTACGCGTAGATCCCGAGCCATGCCTTAACCTACATGCAACTGACTGGGAGAACGTCCTAGCTCGCATAGTCGTCCACTTCACCTTCTTCTCGATATCTGACCAAGTTAATAGCCAGGGACAATGCCAGTGAGTACTTTGAATGTACTCGCAAACCACCTTAAGATAACAGTAAAGACAAAAGGATATGCATTATGGCTGTGGTAGTAGGAGGGCTCCAAGAGACGGTCTTTTCTCAATTAGTTTCTCTTGTAGATATATCATCTACATATCTTTGTTGAAAACCTTTGTAAACATTTTGGAAACCATTTTGAACATTAGGACTGGGTCACCCATTTGTTCCTTTCTCCCGGTTGTCCCATGACCAAACTCCTTTCATTCCTTTCTGACCATCCCATGGTCAAAACCTTTCTCCTTTCCGACCATCCCATGGTCAAAATATTTTCCAAGCCTTTGATTTTCCAAAATCCTTTTTGAAAACAAAACCAGCACCGCTCTACAGAAGTTTGTCCAACCCGTTCTTAATCGCGGACATGGCTATTCGAATAGATTTACACTCTGCAGAGGTTGTACACTTTACCCACACCATTCGGGTACACTACCGTGATCTACACCGATCGTGGATTGAATAAACGATCAAGACGCTCCGGATGCCCACTCCAATATAAGTGCCTACCCTATGAGTGTTTTCCCCTCAACACCGGGACGTCCTATATAGTTCACAACCAACCGGAGCGCTTTTTCCACTTCCCGAGTGTGCGCTGTCAATGAGGGGCTGATAGTAACGCGTGGAGATCCGTAGACCCTTCGTTCCTTCTCCAGGTCGATGTCCCACATGGACCCTTACGTGAGAAGGCCCACCCTCCAGGGATTTTTATCCCCTGTAGTTGTTGCGAGTCAGCTTATACTGGAGTAAACAAACATCAAATCCAGCCCTGTCCCATTCCAGAGTAATCTGGTTGCACAGGGTTAAGTTGTTATAGCTAAACTGCAAAGAACCGGGTGCGTTTTTGTAAACCTTTTTCCTCCAACTTTCCTTCAGCATTTAAAAAAAAACCTTTTTCTTTCTCAACATATCTTGGGAGGTCCCACCTCACCAAGGTTTTATCATAAAACATTTGGTAAAACTTTTTCCGGGGTCTTCCCATCCTCTAGCTTTGCTTTGGCTAAAACAGGGTCTCCAAAAAGGGGTATGGTGTATTACACCATCTATTCCACTATGGACAAGTAGGTATCATCAAGGGGGTTGTACCTAGTAGTACCAAGGTGTAATAGTTCGGAGGAGCCAAACCACTACAATATATACATCAACATATAGTAAACAATGCAGTTTTGATAAATAGTGAGTAAAACATGCATAAGTAAAATAGTAGGAGAAGGCTTATGAGCAAGAAGGTGGCTTGACTGAGATTAGCAATATGGCATATATGTCCCTGGACTTCTTCTTAGGATACCCAATAATACCGATAATAAGAATCATCTTCTGATCTCCGATTTCACCGCAACTATCGTCGTCAAGATAGCACATGCAAGCAAACCAAACCACAATCAACACAAGGCATACAAGCACATTACAATACAGCAAAAAAACATACCACCCATTACTCAAATCAGTAGGTTTTGATAGATTTGAGTGGGTTGTAATTGGAATTACTTTAATTGCCCTTGTGGTCTTTGTTTTATGATGTATTTGTCCAAATACCACATGTTAAGGGGATTTAGAACTAGTCTTGGGTTTGTATGATATCAATATGCAAAGATGATACCATCAGGTAGGTATTGACAAAATAAGTCCAACAAAAGTGGTTTCACTATATTATCACTTTTCTTTAATTTCTTTTAAAAATTCTAGTGATAAAAGCTCTAGTTTTAGGAAATAATTCACCAGAAAAGTTCTCAAGCTCAAAAAATTATTTCCTTGGATGGTTAGGTAGAGCCTGAAGTACTGATTCACTGAGAGTTGGAATCATGTAAAAAAATTACCATAATGCCCTCTGGAATTTCCCAAAGGCAGTTCTGTAGACAAATTATCATTGTCACCAAATTGGATATACATGGACTTTTGATATGAAGTAAAGGGCAATGGATAGGTATTGCAAATACCTCCTAATACCAACTGGAATCACTATTTTTGGAGTTGCAGAGCTACTGTAGGGATTTATCTAGTGAATTAACTATGCATAGAAAATATTAATTCACAATAAATCAACAGGGTCTTAGAAAATTTTGAACTCTTGAGGTTTGAAGGATATGAGGGTGGATGAGTTCTCAGGGTTGGAATTATGCTAATACTAGTTTTGGTTTGACCTAGAGAAATTTCCCTAGGCAGATTTTCCCTGATTTTGTTATTTTTGCTACAGGCAATCTAGGAAGCAAACTAGGGTTAGGCCAAAGTGACATGCATGATATCTAGGATGGCTTTCAGTACACAGAGGTTTCACTCCATTTGGAGTTATAAAACTACCAGAAGGCTTTTAGGAGTGTTTTAGATACCTTCTAGGGATTGATTTAATATAGATAATCTATACACATCCTGGGCTATCCAAAGGTACTGGGTGTTAGAGGAAACATGCATGCACCTAGGAAAAATTAGATATAGGCATTTTGTTCTGATTTCCATTTTCAACATGATTTAAACCCAAGTGCCAAAAATTCTGGATCTAAGAAAAAGATTAAGAGCCAGGAGCTTCGCGAGCTGGGATCTGCGTCCCTGTGGGCCGAGCGGCGGCCAACCGGCCCACCCGGGCTCCCTAGCACGAGGGAACATTGGTTCGAATCCAGCCTGGCGGGTCCCGCCAGTTAGCCGCCCAAAAGGGCCGAAGCGGTCAGGGGCGACGGTGGTCGCCCGATCAAACGAAGATCAACGGCCCCTAGGCGTCATCATCCTCCTGACGTGTAGACACGCGGGGGAACCCTAGAGCGCTCGCAGGCAGCGCGGGGAGCTCGCCTCGGGACGGGGAAGGCCATGATGAGGTGGTGGTATGACGCGGAGCTCGCTGGGGATCCTGTAGATGGGCGGCAGAGGGGGTTTCCATGCGGGAAGGACAACTCGCGCGACCACGTTGGCGGAGCACTTCGGGAGCTCACCGGAACTCCACCTAGAGGTCTGCATGCCACAGAGGAAGGTGGGATTAGGGAGTTACCGCCTCGAGGAGGAGGAGAAGGCAGGTAGAGGGACCGGAGAAGGTCCAGGTTGACGGTGAATCTTCACCTCGAGCTCATAGCACCTCAGGGAGTATTACTTCTCCTGGGATGCTAAGGGAGAGGGGAGGCTTCGTTCTCTGTAGGGAGAAGAGTGGGGAGGTAAGGGAGCGGAATGAGGGGCCAGAGAGATGCTGGGTGGCTTCAGCCTTATCTCTCTAGGAGGCTTGGTCTACGGTGGGAAAGGCTCATGGAGGACAGAGAGGGAGGTGGGGAGGCCTTGGTTGGTCGATAGGGGCGGTGGAGAGGGTGGTGTGGTGCCAAGGACCAGAAAAGGGGCAGTGTCTCTGCCCTAGGAGCCTTGGGTGCTCCACCCTTTTTACCTCGGATGAAAGAAAAGAGGGGAGGGGGAGAGGGCTAGGGAGATCTAGGTGGCTCTCAGTGGTGTAGAGGGGAGGGAAGTGGGGTCATGTATTGACTAGAGAGGGAGAGGGGCGTGCTGCAGCTGCTGTGAAGATTTTACAAGATATTGCATTGATTTGTTCTCTCTCTCTCTCACTTGCTCCAATAGATAAAGGACAAAAGGGTGCAATGCTATAGTAGCCTCGACCAGGGAGGAGTGTTGGGGTGCTATGGTGAAGTGTTGGTGAGCTTTTGTGATAATTTGATTTTTGTTTAGTTCAAGTTTTGATTGTTTTGCATAATTTGATCACAAGAGTGCTTGTGAAGGAGTTCACTGATTTGCATTGGAAAAAGTGGGGGAGATGGTACTGGTAGATGGGTATGGTCAAGGTACATTCCTAGGATTTATTTGGGATTTTTACAAGGGGTGTTAGTCCTCTTAAATCCATTTATTCAAAAAGGGTAGAAGTAGTTTCTAGAAGCTCATTTGATATATTTACATTGGACCAGGTTGGTTTCTGATGGGAGATGGTCCCAAATATGATGTCACACTTGGGAGAATTTTTCTAAGATTTAATGGGGATTAAAAGTATTTAAAACAATTATTATTCCATTTCTACCATTTAAGAAAAGGGTCAAAAAGAATTATTAAGACTCTTCAAAAATATTTATTTTTGAAGTGGGAAGATAGGGTATGATATATGGACCTCAATTGAGCCAAAAGTTGGGAAAGTGTTTTGGCAAAAACCAAACTTTCCTTTATGGAAGAAGTTTTGGAGATTTTGTCTATTAAAGAGATTAATTAGATTTGGAGCCATAATAATTATGGATAATATTTTATAAATCTTGATGATCAAGGTAGATGGTTTATACAAGGTGTAGAAAGAATTTTCAACCTTGGGAAATGGAAAACCAACTTGAATTAAATGGAAAACGAGGAGTTGTGGATCTAGGGTGATGTTAATTTTATACCACCAAAACCTTGTTGGATCTTGGAGCTCAGAGCTCACCTTGATGCAAGGGATATATGGGTAGTTAAACCAAGTCATATAGATGATCATGGAAGAAAAAGTTTGGATTGGTTACGTTTGAGGTGGTCTAGAAGTGATGGCAAACTTTGTTGAAAATAAGGCTTCCATACCAGATGAGTCATGATGCCTTATAAACCATGTGGGTTTAAGAAGCACAAAGATCCACTTGGAAGAAATGAAGTATATGTTGATATACCTATATGAGTATAACACAACCATGCAAAGAGTTGGTCCAGAGAAGGTGGGATTGTGGTGTGAGCTTCTATCAAAGTAGGCATGTTGACTAAATTTGCAGGAAACGTTATTTTCTTGCCTGCAAAACCATCAAGAACAAGTGGGTTGGAGGATGATATAACCAAGGGAAGTAGTGGGCCTTGGTAGTCCTTAGGATGGTTAACAGGATGGTTCAAGTGCATTACCAAAAATTCACAAGGGATGAGAAAGGGAGACATTCAAAAAGGTGATGTTGAAACGGATTCTAGACTTAGCCAATTTTGGCAGATTTAGGGTTTTTGACTAGAATGTGGGTGGTGATGATTTTGATGGGTGCAAGGTACCCAAGCATCATCAAGTGGATGATGTTTAAGTGTAGATTTAGTAGGAAGGATCCTTTCTTGATTTTGGTCTTCTTGGAAGCTTCTAGAAGGGATCAGTTCAGAAGGGACCTGGTTAGGGTTTTAGAAGATCACATAGTAGCTAGAGATCAGATCCAGGTTGGTACTCTTGCTTAGGGTGTGATGATTTGGAAGCATCTTGATCCTAGTGATGAGCTCCTAGAGTAGCTCATACTACTTCGAAGCAATCAGGTCAATCAGCAGATCAAGGCAACTCATCTTACAAACAAATCAACTGCTACTAGGGTTACCATCAAGCTTAGCTTGAGGTAAGGATGGGCAATTTTGAAAGGTTGGACTTTGAGTAAGGTAAGAGTCCTTGGTATCCCTACCAAGAGTATAATTCCAAAGTTTTATACAAGGTTTTGAGAATCCTAGAGGTAGGAGTAGTTAAAGGTTCTATCTTGAAAACATAAGGAGATTATATTATATATCTCTCCATAGTTTTGTCAATAGAAGTTACTAAAATAGTTTTGGTTACATAAGCATCTTGGCTCATGTTTTGAAATGCCAGAACATTTGAGAATATATAAAATGAGCCAGGATAGTTTTGTTAAATAGCTTTTGACAACTGATGTTGAGGTAAGGAGTATATCTTCTAATACACAATCATAAGCATAAACACAGTCAAACAACAGGCAAACACTTCACCACTATACAAGAAAAAGTTTTTGTTCCCCCTGATTTTTGCATTCTGGACAACTAATCAGGGTTGCTGAAATTGGGATGTCACAGACCTTTCCCCCTTAAAAGAATCTCGTCCCGAGATTCAGGAGAGTAGGGTTAGGGGATTTTGAGCCAAGGTTAGCACTACTAGATTCAAGCGTGCTATCTTACGGTACCCATCCTCGGAAGTGGTTACTACCTCGATGAAGTTGAGCTTCAGTCTTCCGGGAGGCGCGGAGAGTTGCGCAGAGTCTAGTCCCGATTGCAAGGGATGACCTTCTTTTCCTTCCGGACTCTATATCTCGAGGGCTTAGACTGGGCAGACTATCTCGATGTTGAACTTCACAGAGTACTCGTCGGAGGATAGAATCTACGGCCTAGTGTACCTTTCTCTAAGAGTTCACAGCTCTACCTTGGGGGCGTAGCATATCCTATTAACGATGTTGGGGTCCAAGCTTCTGGGTTTGCTCCTGGCGAGGGTTTACTCTATTTGTGTGGGAAAGACACGGTCTTTCCCTGTTAGGATTTTGACTGGGTTAGCTCGGAGATAACGCATTCCTTCCTTATTGACTTCATTGGTGGTGGTTCTGAAGATTGTCGTCCATCCTTCTCCTGGAGTCGAGGTCTTCAGAAGGCATCCGTGAAGCTATGGCCTACGGGGCTTATATACTACTATTATTCATACTTAGCCTGGTGGAGTCTCAAATCCTCTAAGCGATTGGAACTGAGCGGTTTAGCGATCCTGTGGCCCTTCCGGTGGGTCTTTAGCTGAAATGGCAGAGGGATTTTGTAGGATCTTCAGTTAGTTTCTCCTCCGATAACTCCCGGGTTGTTGTTTGGAGGGAAGGCGTCCAATTCTGGAGGTCTTCTGAAGTATCCTCTGGTAGACAGTGTTCTGAGGATTGAGTGGAAAGATGCAGTCTTTCCACCTTAGAGCTTCACTAAGGTGTTTTAGGAGTGATGCCGATCTTTCGTCTTGAAGCGCTGGCATGATGCTAAGGGAGGTTGTATCTCCTTGGGTCTTGGTATGATTCCCTTGAGTGAAGTTCTATTGATTCAACCCTTGCCTGGGTGGCATCCTAGCGAGGTTTGATGGGTTTAGCTTAGGGCAAGTTAGCGGTTAACGACTCTCTTGCTAGTCTTCGAACAAGGTAGGGTAGCTAATGTCATAGAAAACATCTTCACTTGAACTCTTTGTGTTTCTTTTGCTCGATGGTGGACTAAACTCGGTGTCTTGATGCATCCTTGTCTTCAGGGAACTGAAGTATTCTGGCCTTCTGGTGAGGAACTTCCCGTTGGTTGGGCAGAGGGATCTATTACTAGCTAGTCTCTTGGGGTTGTGGGAAGTTCTAATATACCAAGGTTAGCAGAGTCGGGTTTTCACTTCTTGTCTTGGTAGGCATTTCTGGTGGTTTCTTGTGGATATTGAGGATCCTTCGGGGATTGACTTCTGGCTTCAATGGAATTCTTGCTGTAGTAGACTGAGGAACAAGGGAGTGTCGTGTTATTGACGAGTCTTGTGAGGTGAGTTTGAAGAGGTATGCCATCCTGCTGAGGTGAAATCTTCGAGTTGATTCTGACTTGACGATGTCGAACTCCTGGTTCTTGCGATGATTTTCCTCTCATATACTCTCGAGGTTAGTCTAGGTCTCATTACCGACATCTAACACAGGGGTTTCCTGAGTTACTAGGTGGGTTATCGCTCCTCGATTCACATTTTTAAGGAGGTCAAAGCAAACCAGAGCATATAAACAAGGCGAACAGAGCAAGGAGGATCACCATGTCCTCGGCAAACATCACACATCAAGTGACATAGGATGCACTTAGGCAAGCAAACACGGTCATCGCAAGGGACCAAGGAGTTAACTACTCGCAAGGTAGGGGAATCCTATTCTTAGGACTACTGATCCTAGGTAGCATCTTTCTTCGAGTCGGAGTCACTATCTTGCAGATGAAGCCTTCGTCGTATCTTGGACGCTTCTTTATAGTGCAACACCCGATGTCTTCTGATTGTGAGGATTCCGCTGGTAGAGCGATATTGTAGTCTCCTTGTGTTTGTTGCTAGTTGCTTGTCTTCATATTGTTCTCATTGTCTCCACCGGGTCTAGATCCTAGTTATTTAAAATCCGTAGGTTTGAAGTTTGGATGAGAGTTAGAGGAAACCATTTTCGAAAGCATTTACTTAGAGTAAGAGAAGAAGTAGAACTTTTGAAACTCATTAAGAAACTAGTTTTCGAAAGCCGGGGTTTTCAAAATAAGGTTCTTGTCTAGCGACCATGCTAACTAAGGGTCTCCTACAGTCAGGAAGGCTCTGATACAAAGTCTGTGGGGCCCCCGATTAATCCTCCGAGAATCCCTGTTATGCATACAACCACGATCCCATGATCAGTTAGTCGTGGCACATAACCGACAAGTATCGAAGTAAACATCCAATACATAACGAATACATGTCATACCTTATTTGCCATTATAGCTACATTGATCAACATCAGCGGAACTTCATTACGCGTAGATCCCGAGCCATGCCTTAACCTATAGGCAACTGACTGGGAGAACATCCTAGCTCACATAGTCGTCCACTTCACCTTCTTCTAGATATCTGACCAAGTTAATATCCAGGGACAATGCTAGTGAGTACTTTGAATGTACTCGCAAACCACCTTAAGATAACAGTAAAGACAAGCGGATATGCATTATGGCTGTGGTAGTAGGAGGGCTCCAAGAGAGGGTATTTTCTCAATTAGTTTCTCTTGTGGATATAGCATCTACATATCTTTGTTGAAAACCTTTGTAAACATTTTGGAAACCATTTTGAACATTAGGACTGGGTCACCCATTTGTTCCTTTCTCCCGGCCGTCCCACGACCAAACTCCTTTCGTTCCTTTCTGACCATCCCATGGTTAAAACCTTTCTCCTTTCCGACCATCCCATGGTCAAAATATTTTCCAAGCCTTTGCTTTTCCAAAATCCTTTTTGAAAACAAAACCAGCACTGCTCTACAGAAGTTTGTCCAACCCGTCCTTAACCGCGGACACGGCTATTCGAATAGATTTACACTCTACAGAGGTTGTACACTTTACCCACACCATCCGGGTACACTACCCTGATCTACACTGATCGTGGGTTGAGTAACCGATCAAGACTCTCTGGATGCCCACTCCAATATAAGTGCCTACCCTATGAGTGTTGTTCCCCTCAACATCGGGACGTCCTATATAGTTCACAACCAACCGGAGCGCTTTTTCCACTTCCTGAGTGTGCGCTTTCAATGAGGGGCTGATAGTAACGCGTGGAGGTCCGTAGACCCTTCGATCGTTCTCCAGGTCGATGTCCCACATGGACCCTTACGTGAGAAGGCCTACCCTCCAGGGATTTTTATCCCCTGTAGTTGTTGCGAGGCAGCTTATATCGGAGTAAACAAACATCAAATCCAGCCCTGTCCCATTCCAGAGTAATGTGGTTGCACAGGGTTAAGTTGTTATAGCTAAACTGCAAAGAACCGGGTGCGTTTTTGTAAACCTTTTTCCTCCAACTTTCCTTCAGCATTTTGTAAAACAAAAACCTTTTTCTTTCTCAACATCTCTTGGGAGGTCCCACCTCACCAAGGTTTTAACATAAAACATTTGGTAAAACTTTTTCTGGGGTCTTCCCATCCTCTAGCTTTGCTTTGGCTAAAACAGGGTCTCCAAAAAGGGGTATGGTGTATTACACCATCTATTCCACTATGGACAAGTAGGTATCATCAAGGGGGTTGTACTTAGTAGTACCAAGGTGTAATGGTTCGGAGGAGCCAAACCGCTACCATATATATACATCAACATATAGTAAACAATGCAATTTTGATAAACAGTAAGTAAAACATGCAGAAGTAAAATAGTAGGACAAGGCTTATGAGCAAGAAGGTGGCTTGCCTGAGATTAGCAATATGGCATATATATCCCTAGACTTCTTCTTAGGATATCCAATAATACCAATAATAAGAACGATCTTCTGATCTCCGATTTCACCACAACTATCGTCGTCAAGATAGCACATGCATGCAAACCAAACCACAATCAACACAAGGCATACAAGCACATTACAATACAGCAAACAAACATACCACCCATTACTCAAATCAGTAGGTTTTGATAGATTAGAGTGGGTTGTAATTGGAATTACTTTAATTGCCCTTGTGGTCTTTATTTTACGATGTATTTGTCCAAATACCACCTGTTAAGGGGATTTAGAACTAGTCTTGGGTCTGTATGATACCAATATGCAAAGATGATACCATCAGGTAGGTATTGAAAAAATAAGGCCAACAAAAGTGGTTTCACTATTTTATCACTTTTCTTTAATTTCTTATAAAAATTCTAGTGATAAAAGCTCTAGTTTTAGGAAATAATTCACCAGAAAAGTTCTGGAGCTCCAAAAATTATTTCCTTGGATGGTTAGGTAGAGTTTGAAGTACTGATTCACTGAGAGTTGGAATCATGTATAGAAAAAAATACCAGAATGCCCTCTGGAATTTCCCAAAGGCAGTTCTATAGACAAATTATCATTGTCACCAGATTGGATATACATGGAATTTTGATATGAAGTAAAGGGCAATGGATAGGTATTGCAAATACCTCCTAGTACCAACTGGAATCACTATTTTTGGAGTTGTAGAGCTACTGTAGGGATTTATATAGTGAATTAACTATGCATAGAAAGTATTAATTCACAATAAATCAACAGGGTCTTAGAAAATTTTGGGCTCTTGGGGTTTGAAGGATATGAGGGTGGATGAGTTCTTAGTGTTGGAATTAGGCCAATACTAGTTTTGGTTTGACCTAGAGAAATTTCCCTAGGCAGATTTTCCCTGATTTTGTTATTTTTGCTACAGGCAATCTAGGAAGCAAACTAGGTTTAGGCCAAAGTGACATGCATGGTATCTATGATGGCTTTCAGTACCCAGAGGTTTCACTCCATTTGGAGTTTCACTACCAGAAGGATTTTAGGAGTTTTTTAGATACCTTCTGGCGATTGATTTAATATAGATAATCTATACACATCCTGGGCTATCCAAAGGTACTGGGTGTTAGAGGAAACATGCATGCACCTAGGAAAAATTAGATCTAGGCATTTTTTTTCTGATTTCCATTTTCAACATGATTTAAACCAAAGTGCCAAAAATTCTAGATCTAAGAAAAATATTAAGAGCCGGGAGCTTCGCGGGCTGGGATCTGCATCCCTGTGGGCCGAGCGGCGGCCAACCGGCCCACCCGGGCTCCCCAGCATGCGGGAACGCTGGTTCGAATCCGGCCTAGCGGGTCCCGCCGGTCAGCTGCCCAAGGGGGCCGAAGCGGTAAGGGGCAACGGTGGATGCCCGATCAAATGAAGATCGACGGCCCCTGGGCGTCGTCATCCTCCTAACGCGTAGACACATGGGGGAACCCTAGCGCGATCGGGGGCGGTGCGAGGAGCTCGCCTCGGGACGGGGAGGCCATGATGAGGTGGTGGTTCGACACGGAGCTCGCCGGGGATCCTATAGATGGGTGGCAGAGGGGGTTTCCATGCGGGAAGGACAACTCGCGTGACCATGCTGGCGGAGGACTTCGGGAGCTCGCCGGAACTCCACCTAGAAGTCTGCATGCCATAGAGGAAGGTGGGATTAGGGAGTTACAGCCTCGAGGAGGAGGAGAAGGCAGGTAGAGGGACCGGAGAAGGTCCAGGTTGATGGTGAATCTTCACCTCGAGCTCACAGCACCTCGGGGAGTATTACTTCTCCTGGTATGTTGAGGGAGAGAGGGAGGCTTCGTTCTCTGGAGGGAGAAGAGTGTGGAGGTAAGGGAGCGGAATGAGGGGCCAGAGAGATGCTGGGTGGCTTCAGCCTTATCTCTCGAGGAGGATTGGTCTACGGTGGGAAAGGCTCATGGAGGACAGAGAGGGAGGTGGGGAGGCCTTGGTTGGTCGACAGGGGCGGTGGAGAGGGTGGTGTGGCGCTAAGGACCAGAGAAGGGGCAGTGTCTCTTCCCTAGGAGCCTTGGGTGCTCCACCCTTTTTACCTCGGGTGAAAGAAAAGAGGGTAGAGAGAGGGCTAGGGAGAGCTAGGTGGCTCTCAGTGGTGTAGAGGGAAGGGAAGTGGGGTCATGTATTGACTAGAGAGGGAGAGGGGGCATGCTGCAGCTGCTATGAAGATTTTACAAGATATGGCATTGATTTGTTCTCTCTCTCTCACTTTCTCCAATAGCTAAAGGACAAAAGGTGCAATGCTACAGTAGCCTCGACCAGGGAGGAGTGCTAGGGTGCTATGGTGAAGTGTTGGTGAGCTTTGGTGATAATTTGATTTTTGTTTAGTTCAAGTTTTGATTGTTTTGCATAATTTGATCACAAGAGTTCTTGTGAAGGAGTTCACTGATTTGCATTGGAAAAAGTGGGGGAGATGGTACTGGTAGATGGGTATGGTCAAGGTACATTCCTAGGATTTATTTGGGATTTTTACAAGGGGTGTTAGTCCTCTTAAATCCATTTATTCAAAAAGGGCAGAAGTAGTTTCTAGAAGCTCATTTGATATATTTACATTGGACCAGGTTGGTTTCTGATGTGATATGGTCCCAAATATGATGTCAGACTTGGGGGAATTTTTCCAAGATTTAATGGGGATTAAAAGTATTTAAAACAATTATTATTCCATTTCTACCATTTAAGAAAAGGGGCAAAAAGAATTATTAAGTGGGAATATAGGGTATGATATATGGACCTCAATTGAGCCAAAAGTTGGGAAAGTGTTTTGGAAAAAACCAAACTTTCCTTTATGGCATAATAATTATGGATAATATTTGATAAATCTTGATGATCAAGGTAGATGATGTAGACAAGGTGTAGCATTTGCAACCTTGGGAACTGGAAAACCAACTTGAATTAGATGGAAAACAAGGAGTTGTGGATCTAGGGTGATGTTAATTTTATACCACCAAAACCTTGTTGGATCTTGGAGCTCAGAGCTCACCTTGATGCAAGGGATAAATGTTAATTTTATACCACCAAAACCTTGTTAGACCAAGTAATATAGATGATAATGGCACATTTTTTTGGATTGGTTACGTTTGAGGTGGTCTCGAAGTGATGGCAAACTTTGTTGAAAATAAGGCTGCCATACCAGATGAGTCATGATGCCTTATAAACCATGTGGGTTTAAGAAGCACAAAGATCCACTTGGAACAAGTGAAGTATATGTTTATATACCTATATGAGTAGAACACAACGATGCAAAGAGTTGGTCCAGAGAAGGTGGGATGGTGGTGTGAGCTTCTATCAAAGTAGGCATGTTGACTAGATTTGCAGGAAAAGTTATTTTCTTGCCTGCAAAACCATCAAGAACAAGTGGGTTGGAGGATGATATAACCAAGGGAAGGAGTGTGCCTTGGTAGTCCTTAGGATGGTTAACAGGATGGTTCAAGTGCATTACCAAAAATGCACAAGGGTTGAGAAAGGGAGACATTCAAAAAGGTGATGTTGAAACAGATTCCAGACTTAGCCAATTTTGGCAGATTTAGGGTTTTTGACTAGAATGTGGGTGGTGATGATTTTGATGGGTGCAAGGTACCCAAGCATCATCAAGTGGATGATTTTGAAGTGTAGATTTAGTAGGAAGGATCCTTTCTTGATTTTGGTCTTCTTGGAAGCTTCTAGAAGGGATCACTTCAGAAGGGATCTGGTTAGGGTTTTAGAAGATCACCTAGTAGCTAGAGATCAGATCCAGGTTGGTACTCTTGCTTAGGGTGTGATGATTTGGAAGCATATTGATCCTAGTGATGAGCTCCTAGAGTAGCTCATACTACTTTTAAGCAATCAGGTCAATCAGCAGATCAAGGCAACTCATCTTACAAATAAATGAACTACTACTAGGGTTACCATCAAGCTTAGCTTGAGGTAAGGATGGGCAATTTTGAAAGGTTGGACTTTGAGTAAGGTAAGAGTCCTTGGTATCCCTACCAAGAGTAGAATTCCAAAGTTTTATACAAGGTTTTGAGAATCCTAGAGGTAGGAGTAGTTGAAGGTTCTGTCTTGAAAACATAACGAGATTATATTATATATCTCTCCATCCAATAGAAGTTACTAAAATAGTTTTGGTTACATAAGCATCTTGGCTCATTTTTGAAATGCCAGAACATTTGAGAATATATAAAATGAGCCAGGATAGTTTTGTTAAATAGCTTTTTGACAACTGATGTTGAGGTAAGGAGTATATATTCTAATACACAATCATAAGCATAAACACAGTCAAACAACAGGCGAACACTTCATCACTATACAAGAAAAAGTTTTTGTTTCCCTGATTTTTGCATTCTGGACAACTAATCAGGGTTTCTGAAATTGGGATGTCATAGTCATATCACGAAAACGAGAAAAAGAGTACTTGTCAGGAACAAGATCAAACAAGGTATGGATGATACCGAGTGATCGGATCTTGGACAAGTAATATATCGCGAGACAAAAGGAATTTGATTACAACGAAAGAGGTTCGGACGATCATCTATTTTTCGTAGAACTAGTGGGAGTCATTATGGATCTCCTGGTCCTGCTAATGATTATTGATCGGAGAAAGAATCAATCATGTCCACGTAGTTCTCGAACCCATAGGGAGACACACTTAAGGTTAACCGACGCGTTTCAGCGTATAGGAAACACAGGGGAAGTCAATGGACACCACAAAAAATTATTCTGCTGCAGAGAATTGTTCTGCCAAATCTACCGAAATAGTTTCGGGGTATCGAAACAAAGCAAGGGATCAAAATGTTATTTTTTTCACTAAATGAAGTGTTCATTATATGAAGTACTCATTAAATGAAGTGTTCATTAAATTGAGTTGCATTAAAATGGAATTAAAGTGCTTTAATAGAAAGACCTTTAAGGAAATTAAAGTGCTTTAATGGAAAGACCTTTAAGGGAATTAAAGTGCTTTAATGGATAGACCTTTAAGAGAATTATAGCGCTTTAATGGAGATTGAATGAGAGGAGGGGAGGGGGTAGCCCCATGGTGCCTATAAAAGGAGTAGGCCTCCTCCTCTCCACACACACTCTCTCACAAGCTCTCTCATATGCCCCAAGGTTGACATCATCTCCCTCTTGCTTGCCTTGCCCATTGCCACGAGAAAAGGTGCTTGGCGAAGCCCTGCTCTAAACCTTCCCCTCCACCACTGATGGCTCAAGATATCTCGAGCTCGTTGGGGAACCCCAAGAGGAAGGTATGATGATCACAACAGCAAGTTTCCCTTAGTTATGAACCCAAGGTTATCGAACCAGTAGGAGCAAGGAAACACCTCCAAGGTGTTGTTGCCAACTTGGAATCCTACACAACACAACCACACAACTTTGCCCAAACTTACAGTGAGGTTGTCAATCTCACCGGTTTTGCTAAAAACAAAGGATTAAACGTACTGTGTGGAAGAAAGTAAAAGCTTGCAGAAAGTAAACAGAAAGCAGTAAGCAGTTGTAGATTGATGGTAAAAGAAAGGACCAGGGTTCATAGTTCACTAGTGGTGATTCTCCTTAAGATAGATGACATGTTGGGTGAACAAATTACAGCGGGGCAATTGACAAACATCGAGAAAGCATGCATGCATATACTAATCATCTTGACTCCTGTGAGATTTGATTGGGCATTACAACATTATACATAGACCGTAATCCAACTATATCTATGACTAATAATCCACCTTCAGGTTATCATCCGAACCCCCTCCAGTATTAAGTTTTAAGCAACAGATAATTGCATTACGCATTGCATGTAAAGTAAACAATACGATTGTTCTATGAACAAAGGATTGTTGTTTTCTCCCTAGTAGAAATAGCACATCTAGTACCTTAGAGATTTCTGTCACTTCCCTAGATTACTAGAGGCATGAACCCACTATCGAGCATAAATACTCCCTCTTGGAGTTGCTAGCATCTACTCGGCCAAGATATCTACTAACAACGGAGAGCATGCAAGATCACAAATAACAAGGACATGATAGAATCAATAATCAATCTGAAATAGCATCTCAATATCCATCAGATCCTCGCAAACACAACATGTAGGATTACAAATAGATGATCATGATCATGAACGGAGCTCACAAGATCTAAACATGGTAGCACAAAGGAGAAGAACCAACCATCTAGCTACTACATGGACCCGTAGTCGAAGGATGAACTACTCATGCATCACACCGGAGGATTGCATGGTGATGAAGAAGGCCTCCACGGTCAATTCTCCCCTCCGGCAGGGTGCCGGGAAGAGCTTTAGATCCCTCCCGATCTAGGGATGGAGATGATGGTGGCTACAGACTCTTTCATGAAATTTTGATCAGGTACTTAGGGTTTCTGTATCGGAGGCATCTTATAGGCGAAAGGGGAGGCCGAGGGGGTGCCCTAGGCGGCCACACCACCCCCTGGCGCAGGCCAGGCCTGGCCGCATGGCCAAGTGGTGTGGCGGCCCTCTGGCCCCTCTCCGTCTCGTATTCTGGCTCCGTGTCCCCCTCGATGAAAAACTAACTTTGGCTTTTGTCCCGTCCAATTCCGAGAATATTCATTTCTAACTTTCCTCGAACCAAAAACAGCAGAAAACAGGCAGCTGGCATTGTGGCATCTTGTTAATAGGTTAGTCCAAGAAAGTGTATAAAGAGTACTCCAAAGTGTGGACAAAACATAAGAAAGTAGATAAAAACCAAGCATGGAACATCAAAAATTATGGATACGTTAGCAACGTATCGACATCCCCAAGCTTAACTCCTACTCGTCCTCGAGTAGGTAAGTGATAAAAAGAAAGAATAATTTTTGATGTGACATGCACCATCATAAACTTGATCTAAGTATTTGTAAAACATTGACAGCAGGGATCATAGTACTTCAACATAGCATGAAAGATAAAGTTCTAACAATAAGACATATCAACTATGTTGCAACATGAAAAGGCACAAACAAAAGAATCATGAATAACAATGCTTTGCAAGACGTTTGTTTGTTTCACATAAAGAAAACATAGCATAGTGGCATTTAGCTTGTCCCTAATAGAGTAGCAAACATAAATGCATAGGACACCTTCAAAGTTTATAAGAGTGACTAGATACAAATAGTTTAAGAACAAGCAATATCAAAATTATGCATAAATTAACAAGTCTTGGGACAATGCACATAGAACTAAGAATGGCCACTATGCTCTCTCAATAGGTGTATAAAGATAGAAGGTGGAGACTCAACATAAAATTAAAAGAAAGGCCTTCATAGAAGGAAGCAGGGATTCAAGTCTCATAAAGAGCTTCCAAAAATTATGGTGCTTATTAGCTTTCAGCTCTCATTGCCCCTATCATAAGCATCTTGAAGTGATTAAGGTTAAAGTGAACAAACTATGGAGTGTATGCTTGTCAAAGTATAAGTTGGAAATCTCATGTCCCTTGAATACGAGGGTCGCTCCTCATGCTACTCAAGTTTAGTTACCGGTAAGTTCTTGTCATAGTAAGTACATGTGTATCATAGAGAACCGCCAATGGGGTACCCCTTGCCCGATGATATGGAAGAATCCCCATATCAAAATGACAAGGCAAGCAAACAACGAGCATCTCAGCAATCTTCTTATTTACCATGGGAAAATGGTGCTTTTTTTCTCTTTCCTCTTTTCTCAAATCTCTTTTTTTCTTTTTCTCGTTTTCTCAATATCTGACTCTTTTTTTATAAGAAGAATGCTTCATAGACAACTCATTATGGTTACGCTGCAGGTTTCCACCATGACAGCATGGATTAGACCAGCGGCCCAGGCGTTTCTCTAACACACATACATAACTCCATGGACTTACAAGCTCCGCTTTCACTTCACACCGACGACATCCATAGACAAAAGAGCATGATATCAACTAGGTACAAAATACAAGTGCAATGTTGAAAGCGTTCCCCATGAAAGTATGGTTCTGCTAATCCCCAACATATAAGTGCAAGCATATACAACATAGACGACACAATGGTTCAAGTTTATTAAGGGCAAGAAAAGTAAAGTGTGCAATCAAGTTCATGAAAGCTTTAATCACTAGTTTTCTCATAACAAGTTTAATTCGAAAGGTAGATAAAAACACGAATATACTTGGAATAGCAGATGCTAATAGGTATGTATGGTGGACTCTTTGGAATAACTTGGTTTTATTTGGAGTTGGATGCATGAGTGGAACTCATACTTGGTTATGGAGGCTAGCAAAAGACTGGGAGCGACCAACTAAGAGAGCAATAATGGCCATAATCATGCAAAGCGACAAAATATCATTAATTAAAGCATAAAGTGATATTACAAGTCAAAAACTAAAGGATCATCAAGGCTATGGTGACTTGGGATAGTCTTAACATGGTGTGAGCATGCGCCAAGTCAACCCAAATAAAGCATCAAAGGAGAATATCACAATACTACGCTTTAATATGCTAAAACAACGCATGATTCTTTCAAGGAACATTAAGCAATCTCAATTGTTTATAACATGTCATGCTACAGCAAAGATCACTAAGCATAAAGCTAAAACAATATCAAGCATGACATGACAAAGCATAGGCCACAGTCAAAAACAAGCTCCTTTTACCACTTAAGCATGAACTTTCCTACTCTTTTCCAAACCAAACCAAACTATTTGAAAACTAATGTATGAAAGAGGGGGTCCAACCAATTTATTCAAGCAAACGAAAACCAAAAACAAAAACAAAGACACTCCAAGAACAACACAATTGTGCATGAAACAATAAAAATGAAGTGTTTGGAAGAAACCTGGGGTTTTTATTGATGAAGAAGGGGATGCCCACCAAGTTTTGACGCTTGTACTTCTTGGATATATCTTGGGGTGACACGCGTGGCATCCCCAATCTTGAGCTTTAGTCCATTCTTCATCTCATTACATCATTCTCTCTATACACCTGAAATTTTTCCTTCATACAAAACTTCACACAATCTTTATTAGCAACATTAGTGCACTCAAGATAATAAGTCTTTTGGTTCAGTTTCAACACCAATAAAACTTCCATTAAAACACAAGCTACTGTAGCACTTCCCTCAAAAAGCTCAATTCCCCAAAGAGAACTCAAAAAGGAACCAACAAGAAGCAAATGCAAATAATGGCAGAAATCTGTCAAAACAGACCAGCAGGTAAAAACCAATTTTTTCGAAGACCTTCTGTTGCTCAAATCGAAAATTGTTGACTAACGAAAGTTAGATAAGAACCTGGGGCAGAAGCAAAAAAATTCATGCCTCAAAACGATGTCCAGAGATTTTACACGAATTTTTACGGTGAAGCACAAAAATCTGTTTCGGGACAACAACTTTCCCAAGCATTACTTCTCTCTCATTAGAGGTTACTGTTGGCACAAAAAGCAAATAAAAAGGATAAGGAGCGGTTATTACTTAAGTAATAACTTCCAAGACTCATCTAAAACTTTTGCGTTATCTCCCAATAAGTACTTTTCTTTAACGCCTTTAAGTTAGGCATAAGAAGCAAGAAAAAGGATCAAGTGTTCTCAAATGAAGAAGCATTAAGAGCAAATTTTGTTTTCATAGGAGAGGCAAAAGGGATCTTCTCTCTCTTCTTAGAGAAGTGTTATATACCTTTCTTGAGTGGGAGTTGATATTTAATGGTTCCTTCTTTCATATCAATAATGGCACCAACAGTTCTAAGAAAAGGTCTTCCCAAAGTAATAGGACAAGAAGTATTGCATTCAACATCCAAAACATAGAAATCAACGGGGACATAGGCATTGTTAACCATAATAAGAACATCATTAATACTCCCCATGAGTTTCTTTTTAGCATTATCATCAAGTGGGACATTCAAATAAAAATCTTCCAATGGTAGCAAATCAAGCATATCATAAATATTTCTAGGCATAATAGAAACACTACTATCAAGATCACATAAAGCTTTGAAATCAAAATCATTTACTTTCACTTTAATGATGGGTTCCCAACCATCTTCTTGTTTCATAGGAATAGAAGCTTTATGTTTCATATTTTCTTCTTTAATTTTTATGAGAGCATTAGTAATGTGTTTTGTAAAGGCCATATTCGTAGCACTAGCATTAGAACTTTTAGCAAGCTTTTGTAAGAACTTAATTACTTTAGAGATATTGCAACCATCAAGATCAAAATCATAATTATCATCTAAAGTAGTAGAGCTATTGTTAGCTTTAACACTAGTGGTAGTGATAGTAGAAACACTAATATTTCTAGCAATTTCATCTTCTCTTTCCTACTTAGCATGCAATTCAGCTAATAGTCTAACATTTTCATCAATTCTAACTTGTATGGCATTAGTAGCAGCAAAGGGATTTTCAATAGTTTCAGGTTTAGCAACCATTTTATTAAAGGAAGATTGTGCTTCAACCAATGATGCTATATTTCTTTCAGCATTAGAGAGTTTTTCCTCAATAGTTTTATTGAAAGCAGTTTGTTTACTAATAAAATCTTTAAGCATAACTTCAAGTTCAGAGGGAGCACTCCTATTATTGTTGTAGGAATTTCCATAAGCATTACCACTATTGGGAGGATATGGCCTATAGTTATTATTACCAAAATTATTCCTGTAGGCATTGTTGTTAAAATTATTATTTCTTATAAAGTTCACATCAACTTGCTCTTCTTGAGCTACCAAAGAGGCTAAGGGAACATGATTTGGATCAATATGAGCTTTCCCATTAACAAGCATAGACATAATAAAATCAATTTTATCACTCAAGGAGGAGGTTTCTTCAACAGAATTTACCTTCTTACCTTGTGGATCTCTTTCGGTGTGCCATTCAGAATAGTTAACCATCATATTATCCAGAAGCTTTGTTGTAGCACCCAAAGTAATGGTCATAAAGGTACCTCCAGCAGCAGAATCCAATAGATTTCTTGAAGAATAGTTCAATCCTGCATAAAAGGTTTGGATAATCATCCAAGTAGTCAGTCCATGAGTGGGACAATTCTTTACCAAAGATTTCATTCTTTCCTAAGCTTGAGAAACATGTTCATTATCAGATTGTTTAAACTTCATTATTTCACTTCTCATAGATATAATCTTAGCAGGAGGATAGTATTTTCCAACAAAAGCATCTTTGCATTTAGTCCAAGAATAAATACTATTTCTAGTTAGGGATTGCAACCATTCTTTAGCTTTTCCTCTCAAAGAGAAAGGAAACAATTTAAGCTTAATAATATCCCCATCTATATCCCTATGCTTTTGCATCTCACAAAGTTCAAAAAGTTATTTACATGAGCAGCAGCATCTTCATTACCAATACCAGAAAATTGTTCTCTCATAACAAGATTGAGTAAAGCAGGTCTAATTTCAAAGAAAGTAGCTTCAGGAACAGGTGGAGCAATAGGTGTGCACATGAAATCATTGTTGTTGGTGCTAGTGAAGTCACACAACTTAGTGTTTTCAAGAGTAGTCATTTTTTGTTTAATAAAGAAAGCAAACTAGTAAAACTAATTTTTTTGTGTTTTTGATAAAGAAACAAGCAAACTAAGCAAAATAAACTAAGCAAAACAAAAATAACAAAGTAAAGAGATTGGTTATGAGGGACTCTCCATGTAAAGATGTCCTTGACTCCCCGACAACGGCGCTAGAAAAAGGCTTGATGGCTCAAGATATCTCGAGCTCATTGGGGAACCCCAAGAGGAAGGTATGATGAGCACAGCAGCAAGTTTCCCTCAGTTATGAAACCAAGGTTATCGAACCAGTAGGAGCAAGGAAACACCTCCAAGATGTTGTTGCCAACTTGGAATCCTCCACAACACAACCATAGAAGTTTGCCCCCAACTTACAGTGAGGTTGTCAATCTCACCGCTTTTGCTAAAAACAAAGGATTAAATGTATTGTGTGCAAGAAAGTAAAAGCTTGGAGAAAGTAAACAGAAAGCAGTAAACAGTTGTAGATTGATGGTAAAAGAAAGGACTAGGGTCTATAGTTCACTAGTGGGATTCTCCTTAAGATAAATGACATGTTGGGTGAACAAATTACAGCGGGGCAATTGACAAACATCGAGAAAGCATACATGCATATACTAATCATCTTGACTCCTATGAGATTTGATTGGGCATTACAACATTATACATAGACCGTAATCCAACTGCATCTATGACTAATAATCCACCTTCAGTTTATCATCTGAACCCCCTCCAGTATTGCGTGTAAAGTAAACAATACGATTGTTCTATGAACAAAGGATTGCTGTTTTCTCCCTAGTAGCAACAGCACATCTAGTACCTTAGAGATTTCCGTCACTTCCCCAGATTACTAGAGGCATGAACCCACTATCGAGCATAAATACTCCCTCTTGGAGTTGCTAGCATCTACTCGGCCAAGATATCTACTAACAACAGAGAGCATGCAAGATCACAAATAACAAAGACATGATAGAATCAATAATCAATCTGAAATACCATCTCAATATCATCGGATCCCTGCAAACACAACATGTAGGATTACAAATAGATTATCTTGATCATGAATGGAGCTCACAAGATCTAAACATGGTAGCACAAAGGAGAAGAACCAACCATCTAGCTACTACATGGAACCGTAGTCCAAGGATGAACTACTCACACATCACACCGGAGGCTTGCATGGTGATGAAGAAGGCCTCCAGGGTGAATTCTCCCCTCCGACAAGGTGCCGGGAAGAGCTTCAGATCCCTCCCGATCTACGGATGGAGATGAAGGTGGCTACAGACTCTTTCATGGGATTTTGATCGGGTACTTAGGGTTTCTGTATCGGAGGCATCTTATAGGCGAAAGGGGAGGCCGAGGGGGTGCCCTAGGCGGCCACACCACCCACTGGAGCGGGCCAGGCCTGGCCGCGCGGCCAGGTGGTGTGGAGGCCCTCTGGCCCCTCTCCATCTCGTATTCTAGCTCCGTGTCCCCCTCGGTGAAAAACTGACTTTGGCTTTTGTCCCGTACAATTCCGAGAATATTCTTTTTTGACTTTCTTGGAACCAAAAATAGCAGAAAACGGGCAGCTGGCACTATGGCATCTTGTTTTTCACGAGTCCTCAAGTAATCCAAAGTGTGGACAAAACATAAGAAAGTAGATAAAACCAAGCATGGAACATCAAAAATTATGCATACGTTAGCAACGTATCAACCACCACTACCATGGCGTAACGCTTTTGCAGTTCCCGGGGATCCGCTACTTCCGCTGCCCGTCCGTGGTGCTGGTCGTCTTCACATCCTTGAGGATGGTCATGTACCATCTACATCAACCACGTCTGTTTGCAGGAATGTTATCTCGCTTACGGTCTATGAGGGTGAGTCCATTTGTAACCGTTACAAAGCATCGCCTAGATTTGATTATGGTAGTTACAAACCGGAGTTTTTTGTTTTCTATGCAACGAACCCCATCATCTTCCTCCTTCCATGCCCCGAGGTTCCATGATGGTGATGGTGATGAGGAGTGATCTTTGGGACGTTAGTCTTTCTCTTGTACTTTTTGGCATCTTGATGCCAAAGGGGGAGAAGTTGCAACATAGGTTGTACGGGATTTTCATGGGAAAGGGACAAGCTCGTTCTTTCTTTGATCTTTGGTTGCTTGTGAACTTTTTTCGCCTCATATTATTGTGACCTCTATGTGGTACCTATGTGTGACCTTTTTGTTCTCTATGTAAGTGAAGACTGTGGTTATGCATTATATGGATCTATCTTATGTGATAAAGCTATCCAATGATTGCCCTTCAAATTCTCATCACATAGGTTTGTGCAAAGGTATGAGTTACAAGTCAAATTCCGATTTTCCTTGCACCTTTTGTTGGTTTGTAAAATTGAGGGGGAGTGTTGATCCTAGTGTGTGCTTGGTTTCGTTTTGCACATAGGGGGAGCCCGTCTCTATTTTTCAAACCCCACGCGTTATCATATATAGTTTATGCAAATGGGTGTTTTGTCATGAAACACCAAAAAGGGTGAGATTGAAAGGGCATTTCCCTCCCTTAGTGGTTTTGATGTTTGATGATGACACACGTGTTGTACTAATCGTTTGATAAGTGTGTTTCACGCTCTCTATGTTTGCATGGCACTCAATGCCCCTCAAAAAGGTCAATAGCAAGACATAGTTTTTCCTAGGTCCTTTTATTTGTGTCATAGGAAAACCATACTATTAAGAGGGGTTCCGTGTTCGAAAGCTTAGGTGGAATCAACTTGACATCTTTTTGGACCATCCAGCGTTTCCTCAGTGGTAGAGAATTGAGCGTGATCCCTGTCCCTGTTGATGTTGCCCATGCAGTTTGTTCCAACCCGTAGTACCGGATATTCCATCTGGTACTACCACTTGGAACCAGTAGTACCTCCCAGCGGTAACGCATGCATCTGAGGATGGATGTGAGCCGTGGCTCCTCCTCTGTATTGCCCGGTACCATAGTGTGGCACTACCACTGCAGATGGTAGTACCAGATCATGAAGAGGGTCTACCGGTGGCATCTGAGGTGTTCTCACCACGGCTCCGTATCGCTCGGTACCTCTCCCGATACTAGTCTAGTAGTACCGGTCATTTCCGCTATTACTGCTTCTGGTTCCGGTAGTGCCGGTCGTAACAGGCAGCAACGGGCAGGTTCCCTGTCAGGGGTATAAAAGGTCCCTTCTTCCCCAACATGAAGGTTGCCTCTTTTATCTCTCTCCTCCATTGTTCTTGAGCTAAATTTCACCTAGATCTCCTCCCCTAGTGCTCCAATCTCCTTGATTCCTTGGGATTTGGTGGAGGAGGTCTAGATCTAGGGTTTCACTAAAGCAAAGTTGATTCCCCCTTGTTTTCCTTTGTGGATCTTGTTAGTCCTGGGTTCTTTGAACCCTAGACGGAAGAGGTCGGTCTTGGTGCTTAGGCATTGGTTGTAAAGCTTCGGGATTGTGTTGGGAGACTCCAAGTGTTGTGGAGGTCTACTTAACAAGTTTGTAAAGGTTTCGGTCGCCGCTTTCAAGGCCACCGCATAGTGGATCGTGTGCTTGCCATGAGGCGGTTGCACGGGAGAATAGGGTGAGACCTTCTGTGGCGTTGGTGGTCTTAGTACCACCCGCCCCTCTAAGGAGACGTACTTCACCTTAAAAGGAAGGAACTTGGGAAAACATCTCCATGTCTACTCTCGGTTATTTCTATCCTTTACTCTCTACTTTTGTTGTTTGCATGCTTGCTTGTCATATAGGTTCTCTCACCTAGTTGCATATCTAGAGAACATACTTTGTGTCAATCCTTAATTTGAAAAGAAGCTAAAAATTGAGTAGCACCTATTCACCCCCTCTCTAGTCGCTTATATCGATCTTTTAGTAGTGCTCAGGATATGTTGCATTTTCATTGAAATACATCCCCATCAACTTCTCGTGGCCATCGATACGTTCCCTCCATAACCTTTGTGCTGGGAATATGCTATATGGGTATCCTCATAGCATGTCACCAATCCACCTAACCCGGGTGGCCCATAGTTGGTAGCAAGGCCTATGGCTTGCTGGGCGGCCCAGTTAGACGGATCCTGAAGGGAGGCCCATGCCAGATAAAGGAAGGCTATGCAGGAGTCACCGACATACTCGGAGCCTTGAGTACAAGACACGGAAGACTAGTTCATGTAGGTGTAGGACTCTTTACCTTGTCTGGCAAGGACCTTTCCCTGTAAACCCTAGGTCCTGGCGCCTTTATAAGCTGACATGTGGGAGCCTTTAGGGCATGATTCATAGACAACCTCGTAGATTGCAGCGTACAGCATGCAACACCTCGCACAGCGAACCTATCTATGTAACTCGGCGTATTTCCATTATAGTGATTTATAGTAGGAGTAGAGTTCCGCCACCGTTGTGGGACTTGAACCTAGGTAAGCTGTGTTACCTCGTACCTACCAACTCTCCACCTTACCCCACGTCTCTAAACACGCATTGTGAGGACCCCTCCATGGCGTACTCGTCGGCAAAACCACGACAGTTGGCGCCCACCGTGGGGAAAGAGGCGCTTCGAGCTCTACATCGGGTGAGGTCCAATCTCTTCGAGGGAATCAGCGACATCGTAGCCATTGGTCGTTCTCTTCTTCGACAATGTCCCAATCGTCCCACCAGATGAGTTTTGGGTGCCGGTGAAGATGAACCCCACGCGTTGCTCCGTCATCCCCTTCGGAGACATCCACATCTTCACCGGTGAAACTGACTCTGGTCCTAGCTCCCAGGAAGTCGGAAACTCGTCAAGCCCCGCACAGACCGCCTATGAGCAGGACACGTTCGTGGAAGGATCTGGGCCATATCTCTCTTTGGAGTATGGTGGCTCGGATCAGAAAATTTCAAGGCCCACCCAAACCGCCCCTATGCAGGATATAAAGGTGGAAGGACCCCACAAATCCGCTTGGCTTCCTCGAGTGTTAGATATGCGCAGGTCACACTTTGTCGGTGTCGTCACCATCTTTGATTTGGCCAGATGCGTTCAAAGGGACAGAGAATATCCCCGCGAATACCTTGCCAGATGGATGAGGGTGAGGGAAACCCTAGAGGGCAACCGTGCTGACGAGCTCGTATACCACTTTGTGGAAGGCCTCATGCCTGGAACACTCCTCCATCATACCTTCCAAAGGTGGCAGGCCGCAGGACCTCTCACCCTTGGTGAGATGGTTGCCATCGTCAATGAATACACGGACACCAATGAAGAGGCCAAGGCGGCGATCACCATCGAAGCCATAGGACGTAACAACAACGGCCCGCCTCCATCACCCTCTACATCCACCATCGCCAACACCGAAGCCAACTCCGACTCCGTCCTCGATGCGCTCTATGCCGACATCAATATGGATGTCGGTGGCTTGGACGTTAACTCAGAGGAATACGACGCTGTTATGAGGGAGATCGAGCAGGAGATCGAGAAGGAGGAGCGTGCCGAGAAGACCAACACTTCCCACCAGGTGCTAGTCGCCATTGGGAGCCTGGTGGAAGAAGACGAACAGGAATGGGAATGTGAAAGAGATCCACCCATGCCAGTGGTCACCAGAGCAGCAGCAGCTAAAAAAGCCGTCGAGACTCCGGCTCCGGCCGAAGCTCTGCCTCCTCCGGCTACCCGCCAGCCACCAGCGCTGGAACTTACCACAGCCCCTAATATGGCCCGACAATCAAATCAGCCACTAGTGCCACCGTCAACGTCTGCAACTGGCAACCCACTAGCCACCCCCGCCGACAAAGCAATCTACGGTGCACTTCTCGTCGAACCAATCACCGCCGCCCATATCCGGAGCATTACGGAGCTTGATGAGAAGCGTGTGGAAACCTTGGCGGAGGCCAAGTGCATCGCGGAGCAAGGCGCTAAGCAAGATGAGGACATGGCTAGGGCACAACAATCCATCAAGGCGGGAAGAGCTATGGAGGCCGAATACAAGCAATTGCTGTTAAAGCATAAAGCAAATAAGGTACCAGCTCACATCGTTCAAGATCCCGGTGTTCGGCGAGGCTTGGGATTTGACGGGTCTAAGTCGACAAAGCCCACCCCTTACATAGATTCAGAGGGGAGTCAAGTCATGCCAACTCCCGCTCTCAACATCACCGTTGCCAAGACCCTCCTGGAGCAGGACAGGTCGCTAGAAGCAGTTGCTTAGGTTTACGACCTCGTCGCTAAGGCATGCAAGCAACAGGAAAAAGGCCGCCTCGCAGAGGCTTGAGTCCAACCTAGAGCTTTGCCAGTCAACCCTGAACAGCCGCAGAAGGCCAAAATCTCCCCATAACAAAGGATCGCACATAGGCTCTATAGAGCAAAGACGGAGGGAGGCACGCAATAGGACTAACGCTATCCCCATATCCTCCGACCATGGAGAAAAGGCTTGTCCCCGTCGTTCGCCACCTCCACCACCACCTCGACGTCACGAGGAACCAGAGCCGTGCCACCGCACAAGCATGCCACCTCCAAGGCGGTCCCAACTTGTCATCATTATACGCAATCAGGGCGAACAGCCTCGGCACGCCGGAGAGCACAGCGGCCATGACGGACAAAGAAGCAGGTCCCACAAGGAACCGCCACGTCCGACAAGCAACCGTGACAGGCTTGAGGAGTCGCAGGAGGGCCACAGCAAGAGAGCTAACCCACCGCCTCCATCGCCGCCATCGCCACCTAACAACCATCATGGAGGAGGTCATGGTGGATCTCACAAACCACGCCACAACTCCCCTCCCATGACAGAAAAGGGAAGCAACCAGAGCCATATGATGCACGATCGTGGCTGGACAAGATCCAAGAAGCTCGGGAGCTCCCATACCTTGGGCCACGTTGTTTTGGACCAGTCATACGGGCCACAACCTACCCCAAGGGCCTCCAGATATACAAGACCATCAAGCCCTACAACATCACTGCCAGGCCAGTAACATGGTGGCAGGACTACAATGAAGCGATTCACATCGCAGGGGGAAACCCCAATGTCAGCGTTAAGTACCTCCCACTCATGTTGACAGGCACCGCCCGGCAATGGATCGACGACTTACCGGAGAAATCAATATGCAATTGGTTGGAGATGCATGAAGCGTTCACCAAAAACTTCGAGGGTATGTACAAACGTCCCTGAACTGTCGGAGACCTCCAGCGATGTGTGCAGGAAAAGGATGAAACCTACCGTGCCTACCTCTCTCGCTGGATGGATATGAAAAAATCATGCGCATGAGTGCACAAATAGAATGATATGGTCGCCTTCATTAATGGTCTGGAAAAGGGAACTCTGTTCCGGCATATGTTGAAGCGCAGGCAAGATAACAATGACCTCAACCTCAACACAATGATCACCATGGCTAGCGAGCTTGCCGCTGCTGAGGACGATGCACGTGGATCGTTGCTGGCCATAGCAATCCCTACCCAGGCCAAGAAGAACAACAATAACAAGCGGAACAATCCGCCTGAAGAGAAGCAAGTAGCCGACATGGTCTCCACAATGTTCATTGGCAGAGGCAATGGCGGATAGCATGGACGTGGTCGGGGGGCTAGCAGTGGCCAGCAGAGGAGTGACACTACACCCTTAGTGCCTCGCGTTTCTCAAACATACGAAGAGTACCGCGATATGCCGTGCTTCGTCCATCTCGACGCCAATGGCAAATCCACCCACACCAATCGCTAGTGCAAGTTTGTCAATGATCACAAGGAGGACCCTGAGTCCGGCTACAAGCAAAGTCGGAAGAACAGACCCCGTGGAAAAAGGCAAAGGGAAGAAGGAGGAAGACCCAAGGAATCAAGTGATACGGACGAAGGAATGGACCCAAAATCTTCCGACAAAGGAGAGGATAAAGGGAAAAATCACTTCGAAAAGAAGGCTCCATGTTACCACACTGTCGTGGTGTGGAACATGGCAGTGCCATCAGGGATGGCTTGAAGGGGACAATAAGGTTGCTATCGGTGGCTACTCGCAACGGGTTGGGCACAGATACTGCAAACACAACGATGTACCCAGGTTCGGAGCCCTCTTGACGAGGTAAAACTCCTACTCCTGCAAGGATCTACTATCAAAGGAGGCGAACGCCCAATACAAGTGCTCCTTGAGTTGTTTCCTTAGCTACTTCTTGCTAGGAATTCTCTAAGTCCTTCTTCTGGTGTCTATTTTCCTTCTGCCTGAGCTTACGTAGAACCCTAGCGCTACCCCTTTTATATATAGGTCGAGGAGATAGCTTACAAGATGGGTTCTAGGGTTTAATGTTTGGATTTGGGCTTTACAAAGTGGGCCGGCTGGACAGGGCCAAACGGTAGGCCCGCGTCCAGTCAAGCCTCCAGTACAGGGGAGGACCATGCTTTAGCACTCAGCGCCCTTGCTTTACTTGTCATCCAGCTCTTTATCCATCAACCGGCTCTTTATGCGTAAGACGGGGCTTTCCTCGTCAGCCCTTGTTTTGCTCGTCAGCCTCCAGCTTTGGCGCAGTTGTCTAGTAGGGCCGGCCAGGCCAGCCAGCCTATCCGGTCAAGGGTGCGCTCAGCAAGGAGCGTCATCCCCACCATACGATGTCTAGTGGATCTGAGGCGGCCGGCTAGGAGCGGCCCCCCAGCCAGTTCTTCTGGCTACACGGCTAGACGGGCCAGCCGGGGAAACTTTAGTGCTGACCGGGTGGGGATTCCACCCGGCTGTGGTTCCTTCATCTAGGTCCAGATGGCCCGTGCTCTTTGGAGCCGGCTAGTTGGTCCCGTCTTGGTCTACCCGGGGGTCATCCCCCCGACACTAGTCGCCGAGCGTGTTAGGACTTGGCCTTGTGGAGAAGTTCTTGCGTGCTCATTTGAAATGATTGATGACGCAGATGCCTTGTCGTTTTCGTTTGTCTTGTAGCCTTTGTCTTGTAGTCTTTGTCCTGTACTGGCTCTGGATTCTGTGTTGCTTTCCCGGCTGGAATTCACCGGCTACGGAGCCGATGGACCCACCCAAAGGGTGTGATGGGTGATCTTCTTGACCGGCCGCCGCACCCGGCCGGGAGATGGATTGCCAGTCTGCTGTCGTTGGAGCTTGCGTAAGCCACGCCCGCTGTTTCTAGCACGCGTCGCGTCAGTTTGACTTCTGGGTCTGCTGCTATAGTTTTTGGTAACCATGCACATGCCTCCATCATTGTGTCTCCTTGGAGATCGTGGGAGCGTTTTGCCTCCGACGGTAACTTCTGCGGGATCCTCTGTAAACGCGGCGCTGGCGCACGCGATCTGCCTCAAACCATCACGGGGTAGTGGGGTGGTTGCTTTGCCACGTGGCGTGGAGGCAGGGGAACCGGCACGGTTACCCTTCGCCGATAAATACGTGCGTGGGGAGCAGTGATTCCTCACTTCGTCTCCCTGCGCCTGCCATTCATATTCTTCCCCGTGCTCAAGCCTCTCTCTACTCTTCCGCGCCACCATTTCCTGGTCGCCTGCGCCGTTCCTCTTCTTCAACCACGGGACCCCGCACCTCCATCACGGCTATCTTCCCAGGCAATATGCTGCCCGAGGTCGTCGGCGGTTGGTGTGGCTCTTATGTCACGGAGGAGCTCGTGAGGAAGTATCGGCGGGGAAGTTCCTGCCATCGGAGCGGGTGGTGAAGCATCACCTCGCGCCGGAGGGCGAGCGGGTGCCGCACCCCAGCCAGGCGAATCCGTCGTCTTCCTCGCCCACTTCGCTCGCGGCCTCAGCCTACAGCTGAGCCGCTTCGTCCTGGAGTTGCTGGTCACTTTTGATCTGCAGCTTCACCACCTCGGAGCCAACACCGTGTCGATGCTATCGCATCACGCGGCTTGCTGCGAGGCATTCCTCGGTGTCTACCTCGACGCTGTGAATTTCTTGAAGTTCTTCCACTTCAAGGTGCAGGTGGTGGGGAAGGGCAGCCCGTTGACGGAGACGGGCTGCTGCGCCATCTACCCGCGGCCGTCAACGCCCATCCCCCGCCTAGAGTTCTCGGACACTGTCAAGCTCTGGCAGCTCTCATATTTTTACTTGTGCAATAACACAGAGGTGGACTTCATCAAGGTCCCCGCCTTCGCCAACGTCCCCTCCATCCAGAAGGCCTAGACCGTCCAGCACTTGGGCGCCCAGGGCGACATCGACCGGATGGGCGCTCGGCTGGCCGTCCTCATGGAGAAGGAGCGACTCACCGCTCGGGACATTCTATTATCCTGGATGGCGACCCCGCGTGCTCCCGCTGCAGCACCGGTCGCACAAGATGTGCCACCTCTCCGGCCATCTAGATCCCACCCGGTATCCCGGTTGGACGTGTCGTACGCCGCCCTCTGCGAATGGCTCGCCACCATTTTGAAGGAGGCACTGGAGGAGGAGTGGCAGTTCTCCTGCCGGTCGTACCACTGCGGCCGGCTGCCGCTGAAGGTATGTTTTTTCTTGCTCTTCTCCAAGTGGATTTTCCTAAGGGACTCCCGTTTCGTGTCTCTTATCTTCCCTTGTTGAGTAGCTTTTCACGGTGCAGCTAGCGGAGGACGGTATGGAGGACACCGAGCTCCCCAACTTCATCGTGGACTTCAAGCCAGCAAAGGCTCCGCCGGCGGAGGCAGAGCGGTTCCCCATGCAGGCTGACGAGGGCTGTGAGTTCCCACCCGGTGAGAATTTGTTCCCTGCCTTTGTCATGCTTGCACTTGCCATGCTTGTAATTGTAATCTTGACTTTTTGCTTGTCCTTGGAATAGCTACGCACAGCGAGGACGTGGAGCTGGCAGAGCTTGCCGCGCCCAGGGGCAGGGGGAAACGGGCCGCCCTACCAATGTCGCCTCGGCTGCAGGTGGCGCCAAGAAGTCGCGCCACCTCCACACCGCGCCCATCATGCCGAGCGTTGCCGGGTAGGTGCTCTTGTCCTTTTGGTGCTGGTGTTACCTTACTTGTATTTGCATTACTCACTTCTTGTGTTTCTGAAGTGAGACTATGTCCTTGCCCGGCTCCACGACCGTCGCCACCATGTCCGCCCCTCCACCTACTGCCGAGGGGAGCGCGCCGGCTTTGACATCCGATGTTGTGCCGGCTTCGGCATCCGAAGCTGCGCCGGCTCCGGCCCCTGAGGCTGCGCTGGCTCCGACTCCGGCATCCGAGGTTCCGCCGGCTCTGGCTCCTGAGGCTGTGCCGGCTCCGAGCCCCGAGGCGGCAGCGACGGATGTGGTGCCGCTGATGCTTCATCGAGCCGGGGCTGTCTCCCGGTTCGCGGGGGGTTTGTTGTTCGGGCGTGCCGGTGCGGCCGTCCCTCCCACCGGCTCTGCGGTGGGTGCTGACTCCAGCGCCTACCGGGTGGAGGAGCCAGTGGAGGTGCACCCGTCAGTTGCTCCTGTCCAGCCGAAGGTTGGACCCTCCGTGGCTACGGTGAGCGACGACGACCTCCAGGTCACTGGCTGGACACCGGCGCGTGTCGCGCCGCCGCCGGACGCCCTTCTGGCACAGTTGTCGGAGGCGGCGCCGTTGGTCGTTGGTCAGATCCGCCAGCTGGTGGGGGCACTGGAGCAGGGGCTCGGCCAAGCCAGGACGCTAGGGGCTTCTGTCGAGGTATGTGCTATGTCACCAGTATTGTTGTTTTGTCACCGTCTCGCGACGTACTTGTTTCTCTTGGTTCTTATCTCTCTTTTCTTGCATAGAGGGCTCTTACCGACGCTGCCAAGACTTCACGGGACCTACGCCGTAAGATCGCTCGCTCTGCCATATCTTCCTAATTGCATGATTTCTCGCGCTTCTTGTTGAGTATTGGTTACCCTCCTGCAGCTCTGTTGGCAGACCGGGACCGCGAGGTGGCCCGACTGAAGGACGAGGTCGCACGGCTGGAGGAGGCCAACAAGACCCGCTAGGACAGATCGCCAAGCTAACTGCATAGCAGCAACAAATGGAGATCAAGGCTGGTAGGGCCAAGAAGGCTATGGACGCCTGGACCGAGGCGCTAAAGAACCGGGAGGGGCTTTATGCCACCCAGGCGGACGCTCTCAAGTCCTCCAAGGCCAAGGAGGCGGCGACGCTGTCGGAGCTCTGCCAGATCGCTGAGATCATTGTCAGTAAGTGCTTTTGACTTGACCCCCTTTTGCGGATTTGTCCTTTGTGGTTGATACTGACCGCTACCCTCTTTTCTGGCTACAGCTCAGTACCCTAAGGCAACAGATCAGGCATTGGGCCGGATTCCCGAGACGGATCCCAAACTGGATCTCCACCTGGGGGAGCTGGTGACGGTCGTCGGCGAGGAGGCGAACAAGCTCCGTGCTGCCGCTCTCGAGGTCTTTGACTATGTCTGGCCCGAGGCTGTCCCGCCTGCCACCATGGATGTCCTGGCTGAGCGTCTCTGGGGCGCTCCAGAGCTCATGAACATGGCTCGGGAGTGGGCGGCTCACGGTGGCACGGAGATGGTGCTGGCGCTATTGAAGTCCTGGTACCCGGATGTGGATCTGCGGAGCCTTTCCCGTGGATTCCGCCAAGGGACCAGCTACGACCAGCTCCGCGCCGATGTCCCCAACATCCGCTCCTATGCTGTGACGATCGGGAGCTACGTCACACTGGACAGGGACTTCAGCGACCCAGCCGGCACGGAGCGATACTTCCACAGCCTGGATGCGGCACGCACCGAAGCTCTGGCTGCACCACAGACCGCCTCGACAGACATCACCTCCTGCAGCCGCGCTCCAGCTGACGCCTTCGGCCCTTCTACTCCTCAGTCAATATGATCCCCGGTATGCTGGGAGTATTTGTGACTTTGAAAAATTCGTCTTTTCTATGCGCCATGTGAACAATTGTCCATATGTGACATGTTGAACTTCTGTGGGAGCATCGCCTCCCTCTATCTTATTTTCTCGTGCTCTTCTGTTTGCACTTTCTGTTTTGCATCTTTTGCATGCATGTTTATTTGTGGGGGCACGCAAGCACACCCATAGGGTGTAGTCCCCGAGGTTCGGGCCAGCTGGAGAATACAGCCGGGTCGAAGCTCCTTTATGTTCTTTGTTTTGCAGGTTTCTGTGTGGGGGCGTGCGAGCGCACCCATAGGGTGTAGTCCCTGAGGTTTGGGACAGTTGGAGAATATAGCCGGGTCGAATCTCCTTGACCTGCTTTGCTACCGCCTGCAAGCTTTCTGCCTCTGCCTTGGCGGTGCTCGTCATTGAACTTTGGCTCATGCAGACATAGAAACAAACAAGTTGTTTGCCTGGTTAAGCATATGCAAGTCCAAACTGTAATCTTAGATGAACTAGTTTTCAGATTTTTGCTGTTTCGTGCAAGTTCAATGTCTCTGCCCTTTTCTTAGTGAGCATTGGCCAATTTCAGTGTTGTTCCCTTGCTGGATTTTAGCCAGAGTCGAAGGGGTAGCTTGGTAGGCGTACTGCACGATACCTCGGGTTTGGGTCATTGCCTTTGAGTGAGCGAGCGCATTTGGGTCGTCTAGACGTTTTTGTTTTCCTCGTGGCGTTTTCTTGTAGGGGCCTTTGAGCATTCTACTCTTGCCGGATCTGTCAGCTGGCTTGTGGTCTGCAGCCAGAACCAAAGAGGAAGCCTTAGGAACCGCGTACAGTACTTTACCACGTGGATCGCGCAGCCGTCTGGGCCAACCGGCGAGTCCCCGTGGCGGATCGCCAGCTCCGAGGTTAGAGTAATGCAGCCGGAAAAGCCAACATGTGCAGGATGACTTGCTTATTTTATTGCGGAGTCCCCGAGACTGTGTCGAGGCTCCTATGCTTGTTCATTACATGAAAGTAAGGTACATACACTTCTTCTTCAAGTGTAAAAGGGGCAGAGCAGGCTCGCGTTCCACGGGCGTTCAGTTACTTCGCCTGAGCGGTCCATCCTGTTCTTTTCCGGCTTGCAAGCGTCGATGAGGTAGTACGAGTTGTTCTGCAGTGCTCGACTGATTATGAATGGGCCCTCCCAAGGTGGAGATAGCTTGTGCATCCCCTTGGTGTCTTGGACCAGCCTTAGCACCAGATCGCCCTCGCGGAACGAAACGCTCCGTATCCGGCTGGCGTGGTAGCGGCGTAGGTTCTGTTGGTAGATGGCTGACCTGGACAAGGCCAGTTCGCGGGCTTCCTCCAAGAGATCAACACTGTCTTCCCGTGCTTCTTTGGCCTGCTGTTCTATGTAGAGCAGTTTGCGGGGTGCGTCGAACTTGATGTCAGTGGGCAGAACCGCCTCCGCCCCGTAAATGAGGAAGAAGGGAGTGTAGCCGGTGGACCGGTTTAGCATTGTGCACAGGCTCCAGAGTACTGACGGAAGCTCCTTAATCCAGCAGCTGGGGGATCGTATTAGTGGCTCGATCAACCGGGGCTTGATTCCGGCTAGGCCCAGGCCATTTGCTCGCTCGCACTGCCCGTTGGACTGGGGGTGTGCCACAGATGCGAGGTCCAGGCGGATGCCCTTATCTCCGCAGAATCATGCGAAAGCTCCCTTGGCAAAATTTGTGCAGTTGTCGGTTATGATGATGTTGGGGTAGCCAAAGCGTGTGATTATGTCTGTGAAGAACTTGACCACCGTTGGCCCATCTAGCTTCTTTATCGTCTTTGCCTCTATCCACTTGGTGAACTTGTCCACCACCACCAGCAAGTGGGTCATGCCGGATCTGGCTGTTTTGAAGGGGCCAACCATGTCTAGCCCCCAGACAGCGAACGGCTAGGTGATGGGAATAGTCTTGAGTGCTACAGATGGAGTGTGCTTCTGCTGGCTGAACCGCTAACACCCGTTGCATGCCTTGACAATCTGCTCAGTGCCTTCTAGTGCTGTGGGCCAGTAGAACCCGTGGCGGAAAGCCTTTACCACTATGGCTCGTGACGATGCGTGATGTCCGCACTTGCCCTGGTGGATGTCGACCAGCAGCCAGATTCCGTCCTCCTGGCCCACACATCGTTGATAGATGCTGCCAATGCTACGCTTGTAGAGCTCGTTGTTGATGATGGTGTATGCGCTGGCTCTGCACTTGATCTGTCTTGCCTGCACCTCCTCTTCGGGTAGCTCTCCGTTGGCTAGGAAATCCATGAACGGATTGGCCCATGTTGGTGTTTCCCGGATGGCGCATAACGCTTGCATTAGCAGATTCACTTCTGCCTGGATGGCCGGGTCGGGCTCGTCCGGAGGCCGTCCGGGTGGGGCAGCGAAGCCGGCAGCTTCTAGGCTAGACGTGGCAGTCCCCGGGTGCGTAGGAGCAGTCCCCGGGTGCGATGCAGCCATCGCGAAGGTCTTGGAGCCGACAGTCCCCGGGTGTGGCGAGGCAGTCCCTGGGTGCGGTGCAGCCGTCATAGAGGTCTTGGAGCCGGTAGTCCCCGGGTGCGGTGAAGCAATCCCTAGGTGCGGTGCAACCGTCGCAGAGGTCTTGGAGCCGGTAGTCCCCGGGTGTGGTGAAGCAGTCCGCGGGTGCGGTGCAGCCGTCGCGGAGGTCTTGGAGCCGGCAGTCCCCGGGTCCGCGTCCAATATGATGGAGTCGGATTCAGGAGACGGTGTGATTGACGGCTTGCATAAGTGCTCAAGGCAAACCCCAGGCGGAATTGGTTGTCTTGTTGACCCGATGCGGGCGAGCGTGTCTGGGGCCTCGTTGTTCACCCTGGGAACATGATGAAACTCGCATCCTTCAAAACAGGCACATAGCTGTTGTACGAAGAAACGATATAGAGCCATGTTTGCATCTCTGGCGTCCCAGTCGCCTGACACTTGCTGCACCACCAGATCAGAATCACCGAAGCATAGGATGTGTCGGATGCCTATCTCCTTTGCCATTTTGAGGCCGTGGACGAGCGCTTCATACTCAGCGATGTTATTGGATGTGCGGAAGTGGATCTGTAGCATGTATTCTAGTTGGTCGCCTTTTGGAGAGGTGATGACCACTCCGGCTCCGAGACCCCCATACATTTTGGAGCCATCGAAATGTGGCTTCCAATGCGTGGAGTCAGGGCAAGGTGGCAGGTACTGTGTTTCTGCCCAATTGACAAGGAAATCCGGCAAGGCCTGAGACTTGATCGCCGTTCTTGGATCATACTGTATGTTGTGGGTGGCGAGCTCTATGGCCCATTTTGCCACCCGGCCTGTGGCGTCTCTGTTGCCGATAATCTCCGCAAGTGGCGCTAGCGCCACCACCCGGATGGAGTGTTCTTGGAAGTAGTGCTTTAGTTTCTTGGCAGCCATGTACTTGCCGTACACTAGCTTCTGGTAATGAGGGTAGTTCTGCTTCGAGAGCGAGAGTACCTCACTCAGGTAGTACACCGGTTGCGCCTTTCCTTCTTTTGGCCTCTCCACTACCAACACCACACTGACAACCCTGTTTGTTGCTGCAATGTACATCAACATGGGTTCCTTTGCTACTGGTGCTGCCAGGATAGGTGGCGAGGTGAGCATGCGCTTAAGTTCATGGAAAGCTTCATTCGCCTGCGATGTCCAGACGAACTTATCCGTCTTCTTCATGAGTTGGTACAATGGGAGTGCTTTCTCGCCCAGCTGGCTGATGAACCGGCTGAGGGAAGCTAGGCAGCCGGTGAACTTCTGGACATCTCTCAAGTTCTTGGGCGGCTGCATGCACTCGATTGCGCTGATCTTCTCCGGGTTCGCCTCGATTCCTCGCTCAGATACGAGAAAACCAAGTAGTTGACTGGCTGGGACGCTGAATACGCACTTCTCCAGGTTCAGCTTCATCTGGAACCGATGGAGGTTAGTGAATGTTTCCTTCAGGTCCTCAAGGAGTGTCTGGCACTCCTTGGTCTTGACTACCACATCGTCGATGTAGGCGTGTACGTTTCTGCCAATCTGAGTCTGCAAGCACTTCTACATGCAGCGCTGGTATGTTGCTCCAACATTCTTCAATCCGAATGGCATTGTGGTGTAGCAGTAGGCTCCGTAAAGAGTGATGAATGATGTCTTTATTTGATCAGCGGGGTTCAGCCGGATCTGGTGGTAGCCGGAATATGCGTCCAGAAATGACAACAGCTCGTAGCCGGCCGTGGAATTGATCACTTGGTCTATCCTTGGCAGGGCGAATGGATCCTTGGGGCATGCTTTGTTCAGACTGGTGTAGTCAACACACATGCGCCAAGTCTTGTTCTTCTTCAGCACGAGTACTGGGTTTGCCAGCCATTCTGGGTGGAAAACTTCCATGATGAATCCGTCTGCGAGCAGCCGGGTGATCTCTTCCCCAATTGTTCTTCTTTTTTCTTCCACAAAGCGGCGCAATGACGGTTTGACTGGTTTTTCTTCCAGCCTGACATGTAAAGAGTGCTCGGCGAGCTCCCTCGGAACACTTGGCATGTCCTTGGGGGACCATGCAAAGATATTCCAATTCTCACGGAGGAAGTCGATGAGCATGCTTTCCTATTTGCTGTCAAGGCCGTCTCCGACCAGGACGAACTTGCCTGGCTCGGCCTTGTTCAGCAGGATCTTCCTCATGCCCTTGGATGGCTTGAATTGTGCCTCTCCGATCGGCTTGGGCTTGCCAGCCGGCATGTCCTTCTGCAGGGCCGCCACGTTCTGCATGATTACACGTTTTTCGTCCACGGTGATCATGGCTTCAGCTATTTTGGACCCGTTTGTGGCGCATTCCATAGACCGTCTGTAGCAGCCGGCCACGGTGATGACCCCTTTGGGCCCTGGTAGCTTCATCTTGAGGTAGGCGTAATGTGGTACCGCCATGAACTTGGTGAGCGCTGGGCACCCCAGGATCGCATGATACGCGCTGTAGAGGTTGACCACCTCGAACCAGATGGGCTCGCGGCGGAAGTTGTCCTTCGTGCCAAAGATGACGTCCAGTCGGATTTTTCCGATGGGGGAATGCGAAGGGCCGAGTACGGATCCGTGGAAGGAGGTGCTTGACGGCCCCAGCTACGACTCACTGATATCGAGCCGGTCGAGCGAGCTGCGGTACAGGAGGTTGATGCTACTCCCTCCATCAACGAGGACGCGGGAGAATCTGCAGGAATGCTTCTGGGAGATAATGATAGGATCCAGAAGCATCGCGTAGGTGCCCGAGTGAGACAGCTCAGCCGGCTGATCCTTCCGGCTCCATGCAACTTCTTGCTCCGACCAGTTGAGGTACTGGGGACGGGAGGAATGATTGCATTCACTTCTGCATCATGATGCCTTTTGTTGTGCTTGGTATCCGGCTCCGGGGTGAAGATGTGATAATTTCCCACCTGGTCGTCCACCCGGACGGATCTTTTCATTGCTGTGTCGGCTGTGGCGAACTTGTCCACCATGGCCATGGTCTGTGCCATGGTTGTGGATTCCACCCGGTGAAGCTTATGCTTGAGCATAGTGCCGTCTCTGCAGCCGTTGATGAAGAAATCAACCACCTAGTGTTCTCGTACCCCCTCACAGGAGTTGTGCATGCTCATCTATCGGGTGATGTAGGAGCAAGCAGATTCACCCAGGCCCTGCACACAGAGAGCAAGCTCGCCAGGCCGGCCTGGGCGCTTGTAGGTGTCGGTGAAGTTGTGAATGAACGCCTTCTCGAAATCGATCCAAGCGTTGATGTTGTTGTCCGGGGGACTGTTTAGCCACGTTCTGGCTGAGTCGAGGAGCATGAAAGGGGCATAGCGCACTGCCACCCGGCGGTTGCCATTGGTGATGCCCATGGCAGTGGTATAGTCCACCAGCCAGTCCTCTGGCTTGACCGAGCCATTGTACTTTGGCGTATCCCTTGAGAGCGAAAATCCCTTTGGAAATGGTTCGTTCCGGATGCGCGGTCCAAAACATCTTGGTCCGGCTGGACTTTCTTCCTCCAGCGCGCGTGATTGGACCAGTAGGTCGATTTGCATGTGTGCATCTTGTTGTTCATCTGGCTCGAGCTGTCCCAGCCGGCCAGATAGGCGAGACTTGGGGAGGACTTGGCCTTTTCCAGCTTCGTTAGCCGGCTCGCGGTTTTTGCTGGTAACAGTTGCCACGTCACGGGCGTTGTGCCCGCGGCCTACAGATCCATCACGTGGGTGGTTGCTCTATCTTGCTCTATTTGGGGAAGACGCCTTGCTGCCGCCCGCAGCCGGGTCTGCCATCCGGCGAGCCGGCTGGGTTTTGCTGTTGCCAGCCATGCTGAGTTTAGCCTTGGCCTGCTGCTTGTTCGCCATGACCATGAGGATCTAGACACGCGCTTGCTGACGGAGAAGTTCTTCGCCCTCCAGGTGGCTAAGTTCGCGACTGCCGCATCCGCGGCCCTCATGTTTTTGGCAGGGGTGCTGTAGACTGGATGCACCGTGCGTGTGCATGGATTAGCGGCACGATCCATCTCCGAGCCGAGGTTCTGGCCTTGCGGCTGAGCCAGGCGGCTAGTGCCGGGTAAGCGTGCGAAGCCGTGCACGATGTTGTACTTCCGCATGGTGGCATTCATTCGCCGTTGGGCGACTGCCACCTTGATGGCCTCCTCTAGAAGGTTCTGGCGGGTGGTCTCCAGGGCTGCCGCAGCTGCAGCTAGATCCGCCTCGATGGGGGTGATGGGTTGCGGAGGTGCTCGATGGACGAGTTCATCAAGTCCGGGTTCGGGAGGCGTGAGTTGGTGGCGCGGCCGTCCACGTTGCACTCCAGAGGTGGGCGGCGGTTCTCCACCGAGCCTTCCATCATGACTTCGACGCTGCCGCTGGCGATGCGCGAGGCGGAGAAGGTAGGGGGTGCACCAAAGATGGTGACGACCTCACGAGGGAAGGCCTCAGGGACGGTGACGACGTAGACGCGGTGCTCGCCGAAGCGCATGATGGAGCCTCCTCTTGGGAAAGTCCCCCCAGCGAAGCAGGACGTGTTGTCGAGGACGCAGTCGTAGGAGCCGAGAGTGAGGACGAGGCCAGAGGCTACTCGCTCACCGGTGACAAGTGGAATTCCCGTGCGAAAGATGATCCTAGCCGAAGCGTTGTGCCCCACGG
This sequence comes from Avena sativa, assembly GCA_916181665.1. Lineage (NCBI taxonomy): Eukaryota > Viridiplantae > Streptophyta > Magnoliopsida > Poales > Poaceae > Avena > Avena sativa. The sequence goes on from OV702291.1 coordinate 262,067,598, forward strand.
TGGGCGCCAACTATCGTGGTGTGGAACACGGCAGTGCCATCGGGGATGGCTTGAAGGGGATAATCAGGTTGCTATCGGTGGCTACTCGCAATGGGTTGGGCACAGATACTGCAAACACAGCGATGTACCCAGGTTCGGAGCCCTCTTGGCGAGGTAAAACTCCTACTCCTGCAAGGATCTACTATCAAAGGGGGCGAACGCCCAATACAAGTGCTCCTTGAGCTGTTTCCTTAGCTACTTCTTGCTAGGAATTATCTAAGTCCTTCTGGTGTCTATTTTCCTTCTGCCTGAGCTTACCTAGAACCCTAGTGCTACCCCCTTTATATACAGTCGAGGAGATTGCTTACAAGATGGGTTCTAGGGTTTACTGTTTGGATTTGGCTTTACAAAGTAGGCCGACTGGACAGGGCCAAACGGTAGGCCCGGGTCCAATCAAGCCTCCAGTACAGGGGAGGACCATGCTTTAGCGCTCAGCGCCCCTGCTTTACTTGTCATCCGGCACTTTATCCGCCAGCCGGCTCTTTATGCGTAAGCCAGGGCTTTCCTCGTTAGCCCTTGCTTTGCTCGTCCGCCTCCAGCTTTGGTGCAGTTGTCCAGTAGCACTGTCCAGGCCAGCCAGCCTGTCCGGTTAAGGTTATGCTCAGCAAGGAGCATCATCCCCACTGTACAATGTCCAGTGGATCCGAGGCGGACGGCTAGGAGCGGCCCCTAGTCGGTTCTTCTGGCTACCCGGCTAGACGGGCCAGCCGGGGAAACTTTAGTGCTGACCGGGTGGGGATTCCACCTGGCTGTGGTTCTTTCATCTGGGTACAGACGACCCATGCTCCTTGGAGCCGGCCAGTTGGTCCCGTCTTAGTCTACCCGGGGGTCCTCCCCCCGACACACACCTTCCTTGGCTCTCCAACCGTCCGGGCCTAGAAAACCTCTCTGAGGATACTGATGGCTACCCTCCCTCCGGTTCCCTAGTACGTTAGGTGGTCGAAAGTCCCAATTACTTGGGATAGGAAGGATCACCCAGAGCTTATCCCAACAGAGAACCAGTATGCCATGGTCATCAACCTTTGATTGACGGCACGGAGTTCACCAAGTGCCTCGTGGACAGTGGGTCCTTAGGGTTTTCGTCCCGAGGGTAATATATAGGCGGAAGGAGAGGCCGAGGGGGTGCCGGGAGTGGCCACACCACCCCCTGGCACGGGCCAGGCCTGGCCGCGCGGCCAGGTGGTGTGGTGGCTGATACATTGCAAATGTATCTATAATTTTTGATGTTTCATGCTTGGTTTTATCCACTTTCTTGTGTTTTGTTCCAACTTTGGAGTAATTTTATTATGATTTCTTGGACTAACCTATTAACAAGAGCCACAGTGCCAGCTGCCTGTTTTCTGTTGTTTTTGGTTCCAGAAAAGTCAGAAAATGAATATTCTCGGAATTGGACGGGACAAAAGCCAAAGTGCCTATTTTTCCGAAAGGGATCAAGTGCTAGAATACGAGACGGAGAAGGGCATGGCCGCGCCAGGGGGTGGTCTGGCCGACCCCAGCACCCCCTCGGCCTCTCCTTCCGCCTATATATTACCCTCGGGACGAAAACCCTAAGGACCCGATCAAAAATCCACGAAAGAGTCTGTAGCTGCCGTCATCTCCATCCCTAGATCGGGAGGGATCTGAAGCTCTTCCCGGCACCCTGCCGGAGAGGGGAATTCACCTTGGAGGCCTTCTTCATCAGCATGCAAGCCTCCGGTGTGATGCGTGAGTAGTTCATCCTTGGACTACGGATCCATGTAGTAGCTAGATGGCTGGTTCTCCTCCTTTGTGCTTTCATGTTTAGATCTTGTGAGCTCCGTTCATGATCAAGATCATCTATTTGTAATTCATACATGTTGTGTTTGTGGGGATCCGATGGATATTGAGATGCTATTTTATATTGATTATTGATTCTATCATGTATTTGTTATTTGAGATCTTGCATGCTTTCTGTTGTTAGTAGCTATCTTGGCCAAGTAGATGCCAGCAACTCCAAGAGTTAGTATTTATGATCGATAGTGGGTTCATGCCTCTGGTAATCTGGGGAAGTGACTGAAATCTCTAAGGTACTAGATGTGCTGTTGCTACTAGGGAGAAAACAACAATCCTTTGTTCATAGAACAATCGTATTGTTTACTTTACACGCATTTCGTAAAGCAATAATCTGTTGCTTGCAACTTAATACTGGAGGGGGTTTGGATGATAACCTGAAGGTGGATTATTAGTCATAGATGCAGTTGGATGGCGGTCTATGTATTATGTTGTAATGCCCAATCAAGTCTCAGAGGAGTCAAGATGATTAGTATATGCATGTATTGCTTTCTCGGTGTTTGTCAATTGCCCCGCTGTAATTTGTTCACCCAGCATGTTATCTATCTAAGGAGAGCCACCTCTAGTGAACTATGGATCCCGGTCCTTTTACTTTACATACAATCTATAATCTTTTACTCCTTTGTGTTTACTTTCTGCAAACTTTTACTTCTTTCCATTCGATACGTTTAATCCTTTGTTTTCCGCAAAACACGGTGAGATTGACAACCTCATCGCAAGTTGGGGACAAAGTTCTGTGGTTGTGTTGTGCAGGTCTCCATGTTGCTACTAGCACCGGTAGTGTGCCCTGCCAAAGCTCAGCTAGTAACACCTTTGGGGTGTTTCCTTGCTCCTACTGGTTCGATTAAACCTTGGTTTCATAACTGAGGGAAAACTTGCTGTTGTGCTCATCATACCTTCCTCCTGGGGTTCCCAACGAGCTCTACGTCGAACGACGAGCACATCAAGATCTTTTCTGGCGCTATTGCCAGGGATTCAAGGACATCTTCACAAGGGGAGTCCCTCATAACCAATCTATTTACTTTCTTGTTTTTGTTTTGCTTAGTTTCTTTTTGCTTTGTTTGCTTTTTTTGTTCTTCAAAAACACAAAAAAGATAGTTTTGCTTGTTTGCTTTCTTATTTGAAAAACACAAAAAAATTAGTTCCTATCTTAAGTTGCCTTCATGTCTAGCCTTGCTCCAATCACTATGTCACCCGAGGAAATGATTTTCACTTTTAAACAAGGAATTGAGGAAAGTTTTAAGGAAGCTTGGTCTAGAATCTCTGATCTACATGAAAAAACTGAGCCTAAAATGACTCAAAGCTTGTTCCTTAGCAGTTTTTACCTTGGGATTGCTCTTTGCTATAGATATGCTTTAGATGCTGTTGTGGGAGGAGATTTCCTCCAATGTAATGAGGATGATGCTATTAATTCTATAAATAAATTGATTCTCACTTACAACATGCCTAGCCAAACTGATATTTCTTTAGCAACAATATTTGCTAGGTTGAACACTCTTGAGACTGGCACTGCTAGCTTAAAATATTGCTATAATACGCTTAGGGAGCATCACAATTATGTTCCAATAAATTCTGAACCATCAAATTGTCTCCCTACAGTAAAGATTGAGATAAACACTGAAACTTTTCAAGCCCGCTGCGATATCATGTCTGAATTTTGTCTTATGCCCAAAGATATTTATGAATCTTTGAATCTTTGGGGGCTTACTGAAGGAGGAAAAGAAATATCTCTTGCTAATAATGCTACCATATTACCTATTGGAATAGCTGAAGGAGTGTTTATAAAGATCCTTGGGAAAATGATTTCTACTGATTATCTTGTTATTGAATGTGCAGGAAAAGGACCAATTACACTTGGAAGATCCCTATTAGAACTCCTTGGAGCAATAATAGATGTGGGAAAGGGGACCATGCACCTTTCTTCTCCACCAAACAATCACATTTTCCCAAAGGTTAAGAATAAAAATAAGAGAGGTAAGGGCAAGAAAGTTCGTTTTAATGCTTCTTCATTTGAGAACACTTGATTCTTTCCTTGCTTCTTATGCCTAACTTAAAGGCGTTAAAGAAAAGTACTTATTGGGAGATAACCCAAAAGTTTTATATGAGTCTTGGAAGTTATTACCTCACTAATAACCTCTCCTTATCCTTTTTATTTGCTTTTTGTGCCAAGAGTAACCTCTAATGAGAGAGAAGTAATGATTGGGAAAGTTGCTGTCCCAAAACAGATTTCTGTGCTTCACCGTAAAAATTCGTGTAAAATCTCTGTACGTTGTTTTGAGGCGTGAATTTTTGTGCTTCTTCCCAGGTTGTTATCAACTTTCGTTAGTTCAACACTTTTTGATTTGAGCAACAGAAGGTCTTCGAAAAAATTCGTCTTTACCTGCTGGTCTGTGTTGACAGATTTCTGCCATTTTCTGCATTTGCTTCTTGTGGGTTCCTTTTTGAGTTCTTTTGGGGAATTTAGCTTTTGTTCTAATGGAAGTTTATTTGGTGTTAGAACTGAACCTTAAGACTTATTTATCTTAAGTGCACTAATGTTGCTAATGAGATTGTGTGAAGTTTTGTATGAAGGAAAATTTTCAGGTGTATGGAAGGAATGAGCAATGAGATGAAGGATGGACTAAAGCTCAAGCTTGGGGATGCCACGCGTGTCACCCCAAGAAATATCCAAGAAGTACAAGCGTCAAATCTTGGGGATGCCCAAGGCATCCCCTTCTTCATCAACAAAAATCCCAGGTTTCTTCCAAACGCTTCATTTTTATTGTTTCATGCACAGTTGTGTTGTTCTTGGAGCGTCTTCTTTTTTGTTTTCGTTTTGGTTTTTAGTTTGCTTTTGTTTGCTTAGTTTTCTGAATAAATTGGTTTAACCCCCTCTTTCATACATTGGTTTGCAAATAGTTTGGTTTGGTTTCAAAAAGAGTAGGAAAGTTCATGCTTATGTGGTAAAAAGGGCTCGTTTTTTACTGTGGCCTATGCTTTGTCATGCCATGCTTGATATTTTTTTGGCTTTATTCTTAGTATTCTTTGATGTAGCATGACTTGTTATAAACAATTGAGATTGCTTAATGTGCCTTGGATGAATCATGCGTTATTTTAGCATATTAAAGCATAGTATAGTGGTATTCTCCTTTGATGCTTTATTTGGGTTGACTTGGCACATGCTCACACCATGTTATGACTGTCTCAAGTCACCATAGCCTTTATGATCCTTTAGTTTTCAACTTGTAGTATCACTTTATGCTTTGATCAATGATGTTTTGCCGCTCTGCATGATTATGGCCATTATTGCTCTCTTAGTTTGTCACTCCCGGTCTTTTGCTAGCCTTCACAACAAAGTATGAGTTCCACTCATGCATCCAACTCCCTAAACACGGTTATTCCAAAGAGTCCACCATACCTACCTACTAGCTTATGCTATTCCAAGTAAATTCATGCTTTTGTTTACCTTCCAAATTAAACTTGTTATGAGAAAACTAGTGATTAAAGCTCTCACAAACTTGATGGCACACTTTACTTTACTTGCCCTTAATAAACTTGAACCATTGTGTCGTATATGTTGTATATGCTTGCACTTATTTGCTGGGAATTAGCAGAACCATGCTTTCACGGGGAAGGCTTTCAACATTGCACTTGGTACCTATACCTAGTTGATATCATGCTTTTTTGTATATGGATGTCGTCGGTGTGAAATGAAAGGGGAGCTTGTAAGTCCATGGAGTTATGTATATGTGTTAGAGAAACGCCTGGGTCGCTGGTCTAATCCATGCTGACATGGTGGAAACCTGCAGCGTAACCATAATGAGCTGTCTATGAAGCATTCTTCTTATAAAAAAAAGAGGCATATATTGAGGAAAAAAGAGAAAAGAAAAAAAAGATACTATGAAAAGAGGAAAGAGAGAAAAAAGCACCATATTCCCATGGTAAATAAGTAGAATGTTGAGATGCTCGTTGTCTGCTTGCCTTGTCATTTTGATATGGGGATTCTTCCGTATCATTGGGCAAGGGGTACCCCGTTGGCGGTTCTCAATGATACACATGTAGTTACAATGACAAGAACTTACCGGTGACTAAACTTGAGTAGCATGAGGAGCAGCCCTTGTATACAAGGGACATGAGAATTCTGACTTATACTTCGTCAAGCATGTACACCATAGTTTGTTCACTTTAACCTTAATCACTTCAAGATGCTTATGATAGGGGCAATGAGAGCTGAAAGCTATAAGTACCAAAATTTTTGGAAGCTCTTTATGATACTTGAATCCCTACTTCCTTTTACAAAGGCATTTCTTCCACCATTATATTGAGTCTCCACCTTCTACCTTTATGCACCTACTTTGAGAGCATAGTGGCCATTCTTAGTTCTATGTGCATTGTCTGAAGACTAGTTGATTGATGCATAACTTGATATTACTTGTTTTAAACTATTGTATCTAGTCACTCTTATGAACTTTGAAGGTGTCCTATGCATTTATATTTGCTACTCTATTGAGGGACAAGCTGAATACTATTATGCCATGCTTTCTTTATGTGAAACAAACAAATGTCTTGCAAAGCATTTTATTCATGAATCTTTTGTTTGTTCCTTTTCATGCTGCATCATAGTTTCTTTGCTTATTGCTAGAGCTTTGTCTTTCATGTTATGATTGAAGTACTATGATCCCAGCTTTGAATGTTTTGCAAATACTTCGATCAAGTCTTTGATGGTGCATGTCACCTCAAAAATTATTCTTTCTTTTTATCACTTACCTACTCGAGGACGAGGAGGAGTTAAGCTTGGGGATGTTGATACATTGCAAATGTATCTATAATTTTTGATGTTCCATGCTTGGTTTTATCCACTTTCTTGTGTTTTGTTTCAACTTTGGAGTACTTTTCATATGATTTCTTGGACTAACCTATTAACAAGAGCCACAGTGCCAGCTGCCTGTTTTCTGCTGTTTTTGGTTCTAGGAAAGTCATAAAATGAATATTCTCGGAATTGGACGGGACAAAAGCCAAAGTGCCTATTTTTCGGAAGGGATCAAGTGCCAGAATACGAGACGGAGAAGGGCCTGGCGGCCACCACACCACCTGGCCGCGCGGCCAGGCCTGGCCCGCGCCAGGGGGTGGTGTGGCTGCTCCCGGCAACCCCTCGGCCTCTCATTCCGACTATATATTTCCCTCGGGACGAAAACCCTAAGGACCCGATCAAAAATCCATAAAAGAGTCTGTAGCTGCCGTCATCTCCATCCCTAGATCGGGAGGGATCTGAAGCTCTTCGCGGCACCCTGCCGAAGAGGGGAATTCACCCTGGAGGCCTTCTTCATCACCATGCAAGCCTCCGGTGTGATGCGTGAGTAGTTCATCCTTGGACTACGGATCCATGTAGTAGCTAAATGGCTGGTTCTCCTCCTTTGTGCTTTCATGTTTAGATCTTGTGAGCTCCGTTCATGATCAAGATCATCTATTTTTAATTCATACATGTTGTGTTTGCGGGGATCCGATGGATATTGAGATGCTATTTCAGATTGATTATTGATTCTATCATGTCTTTGTTATTTGTGATCTTGCATGCTTTCCATTGTTAGTAGCTATCTTGGCCAAGTAGATGCTAGCAACTCCAAGAGTTAGTATTTATGCTCGATAGTGGGTTCATGCCTCTGGTAATCTGGGGAAGTGACAGAAATCTCTAAGGTACTAGATCTGCTGTTGCTACTAGGGAGAAAACAACAATCCTTTGTTCATAGAACAATCATATTGCTTGCAACTTAATCTGTTGCTTGCAACTTAATACTGGAGGGGGTTCGGATGATAACCTGAAGGTGGATTATTAGTCATAGATGTAGTTGGATGGCGGTCTATGTATTATGTTGTAATGCCCAATCAAGTCTCAAAGGAGTCAAGATGATTAGTATATGCATGTATTGCTTTCTTGGCGTTTGTCAATTGCCCCGATGTAATTTGTTCACCTAGCATGTTATCTATCTAAGGAGAGCCACCTCTAGTGAATTATGGATCCCGGTCCTTTTTCTTTGCATACAATCTACAACTGTTTACTTCTTTGTGTTTACTTTCTGCAAACTTTTACTTCTTTCCATTCGATACGTTTAATCCTTTGTTTTTCGCAAAACACGGTGATATTGACAACCTCATCGCAAGTTGGGGATAAAGTTCTGTGGTTGTGTTGTGTAGGTCTCCACGTTGCTACTAGCACCGGTAGTGCGCCCTGCCAAAGCTCAGCTAGTAACACCTTTGGGGTGTTTCCTTGCTCCTACTGGTTCGATTAAACCTTGGTTTCATAACTGAGGGAAAACTTGCTGTTGTGCTCATCATACCTTCCTCTTGGGGTTCCCAACAAGCTCTATGTCGAACGACGAGCACATCAGCACGGACCTGGATCCCAAATAGGAAAGCACGCTCGTCGAGTTCCTCCGTGAGAATAGGGAAATCTTTGCCTGGCAACCTGCCGACATGAAAGCTGTACCTAGGGAACTTGCCAAGCATAGCTTGAATATTGATCCTAATGCCAAACCGGTGAAACAACCTCTACAATGCTTTGGTGATGAAAGACGAAGGGCTATAGGCAAAGAAATAGCTTGGTTACTTAAGGCTGGCTTTATCCGAGAAGTTATTCACACCCGATGGGCCTATACTTGTCCCCAAAAAGGCAACCAATGAATTAAGAATGTGCGTTGATTATACCGGCTTGAACAAAGCATGTCCGGAGGATCCGTTTGCTTTGCCTCGCATTGACCAAGTCATTGACTCTGATGGCTGGCTCGGAACTTCTGTGTTTTCTCGATGCCTATTCAGGATACCACCAGATCCGGATGCGAAAGTCGGACCAATTGGCCACTTTGTTCACCACACCTTACGGCACGTATTGCTACGTCACGAGGCCCTTTGGGTTGAAAAACGCTGGTGCCACGTACATTTCTTGCATGACCAAATAGGTCGCAACGTACATGCTTACATGGACGACATCGCGGTAATGTCAAATAAATCAAATAATCTTATCGATGACTTGCAAGAAACCTTTGCCAATCTCCAGAAATACAACATGATGAAGTGTGTCTTTGGGGTACCATCCGGCAAATTGTTGGGCTTCATCGTTTCGCATTGCGGAATCGAGGTGCACCCGGGGAAAATCAAGGCCATCCTCGACATCATACGCCCGACATGCCTGAAGGACATACAAAGGCTCATAGGCTGTGTTGCAGCAGTAAGCCGGTTCATCAGCCGACTTGCTGAGAAGGCTATTCCGCTCTACAAGTTGCTCAAGAAGGCAGACACATTCACATGGATGGACGAGGCTGACGTAGCACTTCAGGAGTTGAAGAGAATACTCTCCTCCCCACCTATACTTGCAGCACCGGTGCCAAGGGAGCCTATGTTAGTTTACATGGCAGCGACCAACCGAGTAATCATCATCGTCATCATGGTGGAGCGCAAGGAACCAATGCACGAATACGGAGTTCAGTGACCCGTTTACTACATAAGTGAGGTCTTGACGGAATCCAAGCAGTGTCACCCGCACTACTAGAAGATAGCTTATGGAGTTTTCCTTGCTTCTTGCAAGTTAAGGCATTATTTCCAGGAGCAACCCATCATAGTAGTGAGCAAAGCTCCACTGTCCGACATCATCAACAACAGCGGTGCTACAGGAAGAGTGGCAAAGTGGGGCATTGAACTTTCCACCTTCGACATCACCTACAAGCGACGTGACGCTATCAAATCACAAGCATTGGCAGATTTTCTTGTAGATTAGACAGAACTGCCAGAAGACACTCCTGTGCTAGAGCCAGAGTATTGGGTCATGCACTTTGACGGATCCAAGTTACTCAATGGCTCAGGGGCTGGTGTATTATTGCAATCACCAACAGGAGAGAAGTTGCAATACGTCCTGCAGATCCACTTCAACGCTAAAAATAACACGGCGGAGTATGAGGCCCTCATTCACGGACTTCGCGTAGATAAGGATATTGGCATCAAGCGCATAGTTTGATGTGGAGATTCCGACTTGGTTGCACAACAAGTAGCTAGCACCTGGAACGCGCGGAACCCTATGATGGCGGCATATCGAGACAAAGTAGACAAAATAGCCAAGTGCTTCGATGGCTATGAAGTCAAGTACGTCAAAAGGGAGGATAATGAGGCGGTAGATCTGCTGTCAAAGCTTGGATCAGCTCGTCGACCAATTCTGCCAGGCGTTTTCCTGGAGCATTTATGGACTTCATCCATGAAGGGAGCGGATCTCGACAACCCAGATAGAGTGGACTCATTTGTTAACGCAGTAATAGTGACCTCTCCGGCTTGGACGAAGTCGTTCATGGATTACCTACAAGACGTAACTTTACCTGCTGATAGTACGTAGAGCAAAAGGCTATGTCATCATCGACGGCCAACTATACGAGAGAAGTACCATAGGAGTTTTCCTACGATGTGTCTCCCAGCAGCAAGGTATTGACATCCTTAGACAAATACATCTCGGAGATTGTGGGCATCACGCCGCTCCCCGATCGTTGGTGGCTAAAGCCTTCCGATAATGATTCTACTAGATAACTGCCAAGGCGGACACCGACAAGTTGGTACAAACATGCCTTTGGTGTCAGTTTTATGCAAGACAACCAAATGTTCCAGACGAAGAATTGCGAACAATACCAATAACTTGGCTGTTTGCAGTCTGGGGACTGGACATGGTGGGACCTTTGTAGACAGTACCCTGTGGATTCACACACTTGCTAGTAGCAGTGGACAAATTCACAAAATGGATTGAAGCTAAACCCATTAGAAAGCTTGATGGGGCAACAACCCTAAAGTTCGTCCGAGATCTAGTGGTGAGATTTGGTCTCCCACATAGCATCATCACCTACAATGGCAGAAACTTATCTCTCAGAGAAGTTGAGGAGTATTGTCATGAGAAAGGCATCCGCCTTGACCTAGCATATGTGGCACATCCACAGTCAAATGGGAAAGTTGAAAGGGCCAATGGACTAATTCTGCACGGAATCAAGCCACGCTTGGAGGCACCGCTACATAGAGAAGCTGGAGCCTAGGCGGAGGAACTATCATCTGTCTTGTGGAGTTTACGAACAACACCCAACAGATCCACCAGCTTGACTCCTTTCTTCATGGTTTATGGAGCAGAAGCAGTTCTCCCATCCGACATCCTCCATGACGCACCAAGAGTTTCCGCCTACAAGGAGGATGATGCTGAAGAATCCATACGACTATCTGTGGACCTACTTGAAGAAGAGCACGTGTTGGCATGCCAGAGATCTGTCGTCTACCAGCAGAAGCTACGCGGCTACCATAGTCTCCGCGTAAAGCATCGCTCGTTTAAAGAAGGGGATTTGGTGCTTAGACTCAAGCGGGAGAAATTACACAAATTATCCCCTCCTTGGGAAGGACCCTTCGTCATAAGCAAAGCATTGCTCAATGGTTCCTATTACCTCGTCGATATTCGTGAGTTGAAAGATAGGCCAAAAAATCGCAAGCGCAAGCAACGTGACTCCAATGATGATTACCCGGAGACAGATCAGCCATGGAACACAGCACAGCTACGTCCCTTTTACACTTAGCATATTTATATTATGTAATAAGTTTCTTATATGATCAATGAAACAAAGCATTTGGTTCACTCATATCCTCTGAGTCTTTTACCTCCTTTAGTTGTTCATTTTTGGATCATATAAACCCTTTATGCTCAAGGTTGCATTTTCCCTTGTGAAAATTTCGCCTATGGGCATTAGCTTAAGTTTTCTGGTCTACACGTTTTCTAAAGTTTTTATGTGGATTCCGGAGTAGTGACTTTTCGGCACTCAAAGCCGGCGATTTTGTTCTTAGGTTCTAGACGGTGCTATTAAGCATCATCGCCTGAGAACATAGTTCTATGCTGCGAGTCTTCCGTCTCACGAAAGGTCAAGCATACAGACCAGAATAATGGATAAGCCAGCACTTGCTTAAAAAATATATACACATGCTGGAAACAGATAAGTTGCAGGAAGCTTGAATACAAGTTTTCCACCTTAGACAAACATAAGTTTTTCCCGCATACATTCTGCAGAGATGCATTTAATACAAATATTGTTTTTATGGCTCTGCTACAGGGGACTTCGTGGTGGCATCATCAGGAGATCCAGGCCGGGAGAGCTCGTCAAACTTTGAAGGAGAAGGGCTAGACTCGGATGAAGTCACGTCGTCATCTAGGATCTCGGCAGGCACAAAGACATCCGCCTTAACCATCTTGGCAACTCTAGTGTCGAAGCCGGCGAGAGAATTACAAATAGCATCGCTATCGATTTCTCGACCTTCCTCGCCTATCTTGGGAAAGCTGGAGGTCACCAGGTCGATGTCGGCGTTCTCATAGTGCGCCTTGACCAAAGACAAGGTCATCCTTGCACCAGCCTGGACGCAAGAGGCTTTCCAGTCCTTGACTTTCTCGGGGTCTTGGCGCAGGATTTCCGCGAACTTGGCTGCTGAGTCTGCCGCCTTGATATTAATACCCATAGGTTGAGCTATCTCCTTGGCTTGGGTGATGGCAGTGCTGACGAAGTTGCCGTCAAGAATCATGCGTTCCTTGGAACTTGGAGCACCCTCACCCAAGTTGGCTAAGCCAATGGGAGCCGTGGTCGCACAAAACACAAGGACCATGAGTACAAACAAGTAAAGTGGTTGTTCAACTTATAGAAATAACCAAGACGGAGAAAGGTTACCAAAGATGCTCGTTTCCGCTTGCTGGCATGTTTCCGCCAAGACATCCCGCTCCTTCTGGACTATCTTGAATGCCTCAAGGTTTCTAGCATTCTGCTCTTTGGTAGCTTGGTTTTGTTCCTTGAGTTGCGCAAGTTCGTCCTTCAGGTGTTGCATATCGGCATCAGCAAACTCTTGTATAGCCTTCATCGCGGCATCATGCCCCTTGATGGCATCGGCTAGGTCTTTCTTCAGAATTTTATTCTCATCATCGAGCTCTTGGATATGCTTGGATTGCTCGACGATGCTCTTGGCCTTGGTAATGGCTTCTGTAAGAATGAAATCACGAAGTGCTATTAGAAGACGGAAAGGATAATTCAATGAGAAAAGCAAGGAGCTATTGTTGGAAACAGACTCTGGCTATTTTTGATTTGTTCCTTCAGGAATTTGGTTTTACCCTGTTCAAGATCCAGCTCCTTTCGAATAGCAGCAAACCCCTCATTGGCAGCAATCCTCCGTTTATTCTCATTCTGCACAAAATATTGACATGCTTAGTTTCTGTAGAGCATCTAGTCAGAACTATTCAAGTTTCAACTAAATGCTCGGGGGCTATAGTACATGATTTTAAAGTAAGCTAGTTTCTCTAGAGCATCTAGTCGGAACTGTTCAGTTTCAACTAAACGCTCAGGGGCTACATGGACAAGTTCTACGCTTAGTTCTCGAGAGCACTCAGGCTAATAACTATTAATTTATCTGCCTAAGAGCTCGGGGGCTATAGTGGGATATACTACACAAAGTAAAGCAAGTGAAGTTCAAAAAAACTTACGATGGCAATGATCCTGAAATTGTTGTCTAAATGAGCATAGGAGTCATGGAAGGTCCGGGCATTCTTATAGATTGCGTCGGCCTGCTTCATAAGATCATCCAAGCCCAACGTCCGAGGAGTCGCAACCAATGGAGAGGTCGAAGCCGGAGGCATGGATGAAGCCCTAGCTGCCTCTTGCACCTTCAGGGAAGATGATGGCGTGGAGGCTCCCTCCTCAAGCGTTGCTTCCACGTCCACCTCTTCCACTTCCTTCCCTTTCTCGGTGGCATCCTTAGCCGGAGCTTCGGCCACTTTAGGAGAGGTTCTCTCCTGCGTCGCCCGGCTGCTGGGAGCAACGTCTGCCTCGACAGAGCCTGAGACATCAAGGTTGGATTGATATCTATCTCCATGGAAGAGGTCTTAGGGATGACGGGGGAGGACGGCCTAGTGGGACTAGCAGAAGATATGGCAGCAGGAGTAGGGGGAGGTGGCGGGATAGGGCTTGGCGGATGGACCCTTGGTCAACATGTCACGAATGTTTTTTGACCCTCCAACATCTTTGGAGGATCTCATCAAACTAATACCACCTTTCCTCCTGAAACCTACAAGGTATAAGTACAAGAGTTGAAAAAAGGTGCGAGCTGAAAAATACAAGCCGGAGAATGAAAGTACTTACTCCACGGCAGGAGCCTTGGTGAGGGGAATGCCGGTGGACTTCTTCTTCTTCTCCACCTCTAAGGCAGCAGTGGAACGTTTGGAGACTCCACTCTCTGATTTCTTCTTCTTGGCCTCGGCAGCAGTGTTAGAGGTGGAGCTCTTCCGCTTTCGCGCTGCCGAAGTTGGTTGATCCTTGGAGGCATCATCGTCGGACACCACCTGGATATCCTTTAGATTAGGATCATAGACCTGGGAGGCCATTTGATCTGCTGCAAAGGTCGCCAGCTGGGATACATGGCAATGTTAGATGCACAACTTCAAGTCGGAAAAACCTTAGAGTATATAACGAGCAACAAAGGAAACAGGAGCTACCTTTGGGAACGTGCCGCAATCGAACATGTCGAAGGTGATCTTGAAGCCACGCTTCTTGTCCTTCACCTTGACAATGTCCTTTAGCCGGAGCTTGATGGAGTCAGTAGAGAAGTTATCCCACGAAATCCGCATGGGATCCCTCTTGTCTTGGCTATACTTGCACATCAGCTCGGCGCGGTGCTGCAGAGGCTGGATCTGCCTAATGTACCAGCACATGGCAAGGTCCATGCCCATTAGACCTCTGTCTACGAGCCATTCGATCCGCCTTACGGCATGATTGGCTTCATCGTCGGAGGGAAGAGAGGCTGGGGTCCACCATGCAGGCACTTCGGTGGCAGCTCCATCGACGAAGTCGGGGTAACTCTCAAAACGGTCGGGCAGAGGGACATCTGGCCCATATAAATACGTGCGCTGCCAGTTCTTGCAAGACTCATGCCCTACAATGTCGGGGAAGCGCCGGCTAGGCCGGATCAAAAAGCTAATGGTTCCGTAGGTCCGCAATTTATCCTTGGACTCTACGAACTCTCTCTTGACGGTGAAGAAATATACAAACAGATCTAATCTAGGTTTGATTCCTAGATATCCTTCGCACAAAGCTACAAAGTTGCTAAGCACTAGGATGCTGATGGGAGAGAGATTGTGGGGAAGTACCTGGAAGTGCCGAAGGACATCCAGGAAGAAGTCGGAGACTAGCAGGCTTACGCCACGTACCAGCTGAGATTTGAGGTACACCTTCTCTCCGGCTTGGGGAGAAGGGACCACCTCGCCGGCCGGCGCCGCCCGCCAGGTAAACTTCTCTACCACAGGGAGTTACCCCTCGTCGATCAACTCTTGGAGATCTTCAGCGAAGAGATCAGAACCTCTCCACACCCCTGTAGGGGTTCCGCGCATGAAAACAATAAAATTTTACCCTACGCCCCTGAACCCCTAAAGCTGCCAAGACCTATCTATTAGTAATACAATAACGGGAGAGGCTTTTCGCGAACTTACCCTTGAAGACCGAAAACCATTGTCAACGCTCAGGAGAGCGTGGTTGATGTAGACGAGCCGAAGCTGACCTCAAGGTCGTGATGAAGTCCTTGCGCTCCTTCTGGCTCCAACGAATTGAGTGCCTCAAGTACGACACCTCGCGGGGAGTTACACACGTCCGGTGCCTGACGATGACTCCCGCTTCCCTGATCCAGCAGCAGTTGCGAAAGTAGAGCTCCCGGATCCGAATCCCATAGCATGACGGCACTCCGCGGTGAAGATGTCTCTTGCTTGCACAGTCCAGACTTGGGACCACGGTCACGAGAGAGAGAGGGGGAGAGATAAAATATCAATTGGAGGTCCTCCCAAAAGTGGGGAGACCTTTATTGATTAATGGTGTATTTATCTTGGCCAAATACCCCACTATATATAGGGGGAGGGGAGGTACTACCTCCCTCAAAGTCCCGGGGTGGGACTAAAGGAGAGGAGGGGGTGGGGAGGCCGCCGGCCAGCCCCTAGTGGGCCCCACGCGGGGGGCTAGGCCTAGCCGGATAGCCCCCTTGGAACCTCTTCCCTCTCTCCTTTCCCCTAATGGGCCCTCTCCCTCCGAAAATTGGCCCATTAAGCCTTTTTGACCTTTAATTGATTTTCCCTTTATTAAATAATTATGAATAAATGATTAAATCAATATTTAACATTCATTCACATATTATTCAACCTCCATGGATATGGAACACCTTCCACCTCCACTCCGGACATCCTTCGGACTTACCGAAACCCTTCCGGTTTTCTCTCTACTATTCTTCAGTGATTCCACCGATCCTATAAACACTCTCTAAGCATCATCAAGCCCTTAAGAATGATACCTCACGGTTCGGGAACACTCCAGACATGGTCGGGACACTCCCGCACCAATGATCAACAAAGGGACCTGGATGGCCATGTAACCCCTGTGCGTTCCACAAAGATCTTTCATCATTTGAACCGGGACAATCGTGTCTTATTCCCTTTGTCACTCGATTCTTGAATTTCTCGAGATCTTATCAATGACATCACCATGTCGTGTTCAATATCGTTATTGAACAATGCTACTTGACTCGTTCCGACAAGTGATATCCCTATCATCAAATCACACGCTGCGTAGCTATTCGATATAACTTCTCCGAGTGGGCCCTTGAGTATATTCTCGTCACATGGACGGACAAATCCTGCTCTTGACATATATTGCCTCAACGGTTTCCTCTGAATACCTGAACACACCTTTATAACCACTGTATTACCAGATGGCGTTTGATGATATCAAAGCACTCTCGGGAGACAGTGATTGATATAGCCTCACGGTCTAAGGAATAGTCTACGAGGATCCATTTCTAATCATTGTAACTTGAACTTCGTGACATGATCGGGTCATGATGCTTAGGTTGGGTATTGGTTCATCATCTCATTCTCGGAATGAGATGATCTCATTTCCAACTGGCATAAATGCCACATGATCAAGAAACATGATCATCTGTTGACCAATGAACCAGTGACAAGAGTTTCACTGGGAACCCCTGGTTGTTTGTATATCACACGTGTATTGATGTTTCCACTCAATACAGTTATTTACTACTATTTGTCTCTAGGGCATATTTCCAACAGTCTCCCACTTGCACTAGTGTACAAATACACTAGCTGCATTTGTTCTCAATCATTGGCACCATATACCCGGTACCCTGAACATGCTTGCTCATGGAAGAGGTTGAGTCTTGGGTCTGTACTTTACAGTCCCAAATCCTTTAAAACTTACTAATGTCACCTGGATTGACATTAATACTCTATCATCACATGATAGCATTTGTGTGTATGCATCATCGCTATGGCAGCAGAACGACGCCTGATTCCAGGAGCCTACAGTGACGTTAGATCAACCTCGAGGGATTTCTCATGGGCACTGTGCCCTGGGACACATCATTCTACGTTAAAAGCGAACTAGCCCCGCCATAACATTATACAACACTTTAGATGGTACCCTTATCTATTATTATAAATGTATTTATCGAAACACTAGTGCACTATGTGCAACTTCCGATGTTATGTTCACCTCGCTTCCTACTTGACTTTAATTGGTATCTACAGGAGTTTCCAACATATTCCCTTATAACATAACCCTTTATGTTTTAAGATATGTCATCCTTTATGGACTTGGAAAATATGTCTAAAGTTCTCTATTAGACACTGCGGACAAAACTTAGCTCAACGTTCTGTGATTTGAACTTAATCACTTAAACATTCCTTATTTGGATTATATATTATGTTAAGTTA
Organism: Avena sativa; assembly: GCA_916181665.1. NCBI lineage: Eukaryota > Viridiplantae > Streptophyta > Magnoliopsida > Poales > Poaceae > Avena > Avena sativa. Next base: position 262,085,224 of record OV702291.1, read on the forward strand.
TCATCATGGTTTACTAAGATAGAACCTATGTCTCAACATAGTGGATGATGATCATCCTTTTTTCAACCATTGATGTTTAAACTTAATGCTATTCCTAATTTGAGTTATTAAGGACCAATTCCTTAATTAACTCCTATTTTGAAACCCTTTCTAGAATCCTTTAAGGAATACTACATAATATCATAATACACCTATTATCAACTTGTACATCTTATGAATCATTATTCATAAGTATTTGCACCTTTCATTCTTAACACACTTAAGAATTACTCCTATAAGCTCCCCGCTCAAAATATGTTCCTACATATTTGAATTTGAGACTTATATTGCTCCCACTCAAAAATATGTCAATCACATATTGTTTCAGGAAGACTTTCATAGCTCCCACTCAATTTCATGCAAATTGCATATCTCCTTACTATTTTGAATAACTTCAAAAACCTTTGATCAAATATCAAACTTGAAGATTTATTATGAGATACTAGTACTTTGCTAGTTTTAAATCCACTAGACATTTAGCACATTTGAATCAAATTCATTTCAATTTATCCAATACTTGACAAATTGTGCTTTTTTCATTCACCCCCCTTTTCCACTATGGCTTTGAAGTCATTTGGGAAATTCAAGAAACTCCTTTTTCTTTCTTGTGAGATTCAGCAATGAATTGCTTTCTAATCTCAAGTGAATATTGCTTCTAGGATTTCTCATAATTTTAGTTTACCATTATTTCCTTGGTAGTTCGTAGGTATGTCATATTCCAAAAATCATGACAAGTGATTCACAAATGTCTCCATACAAGATATGGATTACATTTTGAATCCTACTCCATGTAGTGAAAAACACAAGTGGGGAAAAACACAATGATCAAAATCATTGATTCTTTCCTTTTGTGAAGAGAATCGTTCTGGAACATTGTCCGTTGCGCTTCTCAACACTCTGATGCAGGGTTTTGAATCCTCATCATGTTTTTCACTATCTTCCATTTGCTCCATAATCTAGAAACATCACTAAAAGTGAGCTTTCTCAAGAATGTACCAAAATCCAAGCAATACCAGTTTTGCTTCTCTTTTGGTTTTAGCTATGGATTTCATATTCAAAGTTTCCAATGAATACTCTACAAGGACTTATTCATTCACTACTACAGAATAGGCTACTAGTGACAGGCTCAAAAGACACATTAGTGACAGGCATAGCGCATGTCACTGATAACTAGTCACTGGTATGTGGTTACTAGTGACAGGCAAGTGCCTGTCGCTAGTATGTGTATGAGTGACAGGCATTTAAGTGTGTCCGTCACTAGTATGTGCATACTAGTGACAGTCATATTACCTTGCCTGTCACTGTTTTGAATTTCAGTAACAAAAAAATTAACTGTATTTTCCACAAATATTTCGGATAACACAATAAGATGTTATTAAAAAATTAAATGCATTTTTTCACGAATATTTCAGATGTTGTACCAATGATATATTTACATAACCGAATATGACGTAATATTTGCACAACCGAATTTGGCATAATATTTGCACAGATAACAAAATGGCATAAGAACTTGCAATCTATCGTAGATAATTTTTTTGCAAAGCAGACACTGAATGTAAAATCATAAGCTCGGGATAGGCCTCTAGCATGTGGTTCTTCATCACATCAAGATCTTCTTGAGTTCTGATTCCAGCAACCATATTCTTTACCCTGCATAAGAATAACTCTTTAGTTATGTACAATCTATGGATGCTACTATCGTACTTGCTTAATGTAAATTTTTACTAAAGTGGGCAACATGTACTTCTTTAATGTTATTTGACGAAAGCCGGTATGTGCTCATAAGTGTGCATACAACATTGCACGCTAGCTATAACTTAGGGATATTGCTGAACCATTAATGTTCAGTCGACATGCAGGGCAAGCATCGAAGCAGCATACACCAACTTCAGGGACATCCTAATACTAGAAGCTAGATGTACTTCACAGAGATGAGAGGAAGTAGATATTCAGAGCTGCCATTAGGCACAATTCATTTGATTAGCATTGCTAACAGTATGTATCTAATAGATCAGTTCATCCTTTTTCACATTTTCTATTAGAGTTTCTAATACTTATGCAGCACCAAGTGTCTTGGTTGGTGTGGATCTGAATTTGATCGAGAGTTAATTGCTTTGCATACTGCTAGCAGCTACCAACAGAACAGATCTTCACAGTTAGCAACTCTGCATGAAAAAACAGATAGAAAGGTAGAGAAATCTACACACCTAGAGTGGATGTGCCACCAGTATCACAAAATTCAACTTGTGTAGTCGCTATTGCTTTGGTCGGAGCAGAGGTCTGCTTATTCTTAAGCATTTCCGCCTTGTCCTGGAGTTCCTGCTACCGCATCCTAATATATGCCTCGATCATCCTCTGCTCCTCCTGCTGACAAATTCCTGGGTCAACTAAATTGGCAAAACTAAAATGGAAGCAAACAAGACAGACCAGACAGCTTCCCTACACGGTAGCTCACAATCTGCTCGACGCCCTTCTCATCCTTGGACTTGACACCACGGTACTCTGCCACGTACTTCAGCTTCTTGCAGTATGAGCATCTTTCAAAGTTAAGGAACATCTAAACGACAATTGCGCAGATACCATTATGTGCCGGAATTGTAACAATCAGAACAAAAAGCAGCCCTCGACAAAACCTACTATCCTAGGAAGAAACGACGAGAAGTGGAGTAGGATACTGGGTCGGCCGGAAGGAGGTGGGCGACTTCATCTGGAGGAAACACGGTGCAAGCAGAGAGGAGGGTAAGTCAAACACCATGAAATCATGGCAGCTGAGGACTACTCCCATCTCAAAATTCTCAAATCACTAGTGCAAATCGCCTTGGCGCTGCACTTGGACAGGTTTGAGGCTAGGATAAAACTTCAATCGCATAGGGGAGAAAACAAAACGGCTATTAGAATTTTCGGATCAATCCATCCATCTATCCATTGTGGCGTGCAGCAACCGCAGCGAGAAAGATGCGAGTGGGCATCGCTGGACTCACTGTACTCTGTGTCGCTGCCGCCCAGCAACTTCCTTACGTCGGAGGCACTCCAAGAGACCGCGCCTCTCCATCGTGGGTCCTAGTAGCCCCGCTCCTTTCCTGCCTCTGGCCCCAGCGGCCGATGCCGCGCGAATCCTTGCCACTAGCGCCTCCCAACACAGTGAATGGCGCCACCTCCGGCAGCCGCCATCCATGCCCATGCCGCACCGCCTCATCCTCTTACCTCTCGGCGACGGGCGAGGCAGATGCCTCGGTAGACTCGCTTGATTGCGCCATGTCGCCGGAGACCCGCGAGCAGATGAGAAGAAGGAGGGCCAGTGGTTAGGGGCGATGGCGGCGGCGTGGTGGTCAAGCTCGACCATGTCACGCTCCTCTAGATCCCTGCCTCCACAGGATCCCATTGCCGATCTAGTCGCCGCCGGAATCACGGATGCAGGGAAGGAGGGGAATGGTGCGGTGGTGTGATGCTTGTGCGCAAGAGCGGAGGGGATTCGGGTAGGTTGGCGAGAGATGGCCGGCCCAGCGGAGGAGTCGCGGCACCGGTTTGGTCGGCGTGGGCTTCTATAATTCGGCTAGGAAAAATATGTTCATGTAATCAGTGATAGGTGATCAGAGATGTAATCAGTGATAGGCACGAGTCTGCCACTAATGATAGTTTTTCTAGTGACAAACATTTATACATGTTTGTCACTAAGTATTTTTTCACTCAGCCGGTCTCAAGAGAAAAATACTAGTGACAGTCAATTTTATATGCTTGTCGCTAGTGTTTTGTACTAACGACAGACTTATTTTTACTTGTCGCTGATAATACTTACTAGTGACAGGTACAGTTTTGCCAGTCACTAACCACCTGGCGGCTATAAGACTTTCTGCAGTAGTGATTATTGTTTCGGTTATATCAATAACCCCAAAACTTTCACGAATTCAAATGGTTCACTACATTCAAATTGAGTGCTAACTATTTCTAACTAATGGTCTCTACATCTACACTACAACGATTTATTTGGTGCCTTCTATCCAACCCCTTTGATATCTAATATCACATTGTGATGCTCTGCATTCTGACGTTTCAGAACGCTTTGCATTTCACAATTAATTTTATGCCATTCTTACAAATTCGAATTTCATTACTAATGATCAAATCATAGTAATTAGATTCTCTTTTATATTTATACCCTTTGCTGATGAAACACTTTGATCATATCAAATAGTTTTATATTCATGTTTCCTTTGGTAAACTTGTTTACACATTTAAACAATCAATTAATGAAAATACCATTTTCGTCAAAACACAATACATCGAATATGTATTTACTTTCAACAATTCTTTAAACACTTTGTATTCAAGTAATACACGGTGTTCAAGTTATTTTGCCGAACTTAGGCATGATTTATATGTGACAAGAAATCGAATGACTTTCACATATTATCACATAACTTTGAATTTAAACAATGGTTTTTTCATTCATTAATGAACATATCATTAAGCTGGGTATTTTAAACAGGGCATTTTAATGTTTTACAAATGTTGATGCATTATCAATTAGTTTCAAACAACGAGGATAATTCACAAGTAATCAAACAAGATATGAACACGAATAGAAACCATTCATAAAAGTAGAACGACTATTTGTTACAAACTCATATGAATAACCGTCTCATGAAGTGTGAGACACACTAAAGAAGTTCACAATCTCTTGATTACAATAATCATCCTAAAACATAAACTAAATGATAAATGTCGAGGGAGAGTGTCGTCGGCCATCATCATCATGCTCTCCATCAACACGCAACGTCACCTCCTCTCCAGCAAGCACCTCTCATGCAGAAGGACCTGTTTTCAGCAAAACAGAACAAGTATCAGATATACTTAACACTGCAAATGTGTTTGCAAGATTATAAAATTTATAAAACTGTATATCAAATATATACCTTTGTCGTTGACGACCTAAGCAACATCTGGTTCAACCAACACATTCCTGAGATGTGTCATGAACCGGTGGAACTCCATTGTTTCCGCGTCGCCCCTCATTCTGCAAGTCCTGACTTGTGCTTGGTAGCTACGACCGCAGCACAGCGGCGTTGGCAAAAGAGCCCGTAATCCAGATGTCCTGGAAGTATGCAAGCCTCATGTACACATCATGCATGTGCTCCAAGTGGTCGTCTAGTGATGAGTTATCCTCCATCTTAATGTAGAGGAAGTCTCCCATCAGCTCATGCTCCCAAATGTGTGTCTGCTCCACGAAATGTGTCCTAAGCTGTACCATCACCAAACGAGGGTTGACATCACCCACGAAAGGCCACAGCTCGTCCACCATTCCGAAACGCATTACAACTAAAATATAGGAGGCCATCTCCCGATGGAGATAGCGGTCTTTCTGCTTCTCTGGAGTCTCTAGGTCAGTGGACTGATCCAAATCCATCTCGTCAAGTATGTAGTCGACCACGTCGTTCTCACTAAGGAGAACATGGAGACTTGCAACCTATATGGAGAAGTTCGATCCATCTAATCTGAGCTTCTCTCCTTCTAACCAATCAATCGTCAACACGAAAGGTCCCATCTACATTTATAATTGCAAAACGAATTTAGACTAAGTTTATAATTAAATGAGTAAATAATAACGCCACTCAGAAACACCTATCCCCAAAAGGGTTCCTAGTGATAACACGACCCCTATCAGCCACATCTCCCCCGATTGATCACGACCATCGATGTGGGTTCAAAGGTGGACGCTAAATGTCGGTCACATCATTCATGTGACTCGTGCTCGATCTTTCGACCATCCGTGTTCCGAGGCCACGCTTCTCTGGTGTGCTAGGCTCGCCAACTCAACCTTAGTGTATTCGCTGTGCAACCTGGCTTACACCCACTGTATGCTGACGAGCTGAAGCTGACCTCAAGGTCGTGATGAAGTCCTTGCGCTCCTTCTGGATCCAACGACTTGAGTGCCTCAAGTGCGACACCTCACGCGGAGTTACACACGTCCGGTGCCTGACGATGACTCCCGCTTCCCCGATCCAGCAGCAGTTGCGGAAGTAGAGCTCCCGGATCCGAATCCCGCAGCACGACGGCGCTTCGCGGTGAAGATGTCTCTTGCCTGCGCAGTCCAGACTTGGGACCACGGTCACGAGAGAGAGAGGGGGAGAGAGAAAATATCAATTGGAGGTCCTCCCAAAAGTGGGGAGACCTTTATTGATTATTGGTGTATTTATCTTGGCCAAATACCCCACTATATATAGGGGGGGAGGTACTACCTCCCTCAAATTCCCGGGGTGGGACTAAAGGAGAGGAGGGGGTGGGGAGGCCGTCGGCCAGCCCCTAGTGGGCCCCACGCGGGGGGCTAGGCCCAGCCGGCTAGCCCCCTTGGCCCCTCTTCCCTCTCTCCTTTCCCCTAATGGGCCCTCTCCCTCCGGAAATTGTCCCATTAAGCCTTTTTGACCTTTAATTGATTTTCTCTTTATTAAATAATTATTAATAAATGATTAAATCAATATTTAACATTCATTCACATATTATTCAACCTCCATGGATATGGAACACCTTCCACCTCCACTCCGGACATCCTTCGGACTTACCGAAACCCTTCCGGTTTTCTCTCTACTATTCTTCGGTGATTCCACCGATCCTATAAACACTCTCTAAGCATCATCAAGCCCTTAAGAATGATACCTCACGGTTCGGGAACACTCCAGACATGGTCGGGACACTCCCGCACCAATGATCAACAAAGGGACCTGGATGGCCATGTAACCCCTGTGCGTTCCACAAAGATCTTTCATCATTTGAACCGGGACAGTCGTGTCTTATTCCCTTTGTCACTCGATTCTTGAATTGCTCGAGATCTGATCAATGACATCACCATGTCGTGTTCAATATCGTTATTGAACAATGCTACTTGACTCGTTCCGACAAGTGATATCCCTATGATCAAATCACACGCTGCGTAGCTATTCGATATAACTTCTCCGAGTGGGCCCTTGAGTATATTCTCGTCACATGGACGGACAAATCCTGCTCTTGACATATATTGCCTCAACGGTTTCCTCTGAATACCTGAACACACCTTTATAACCACTGTATTACCAGATGGCGTTTGATGATATCAAAGCACTCTCGGGAGACAGTGATTGATATAGCCTCACGGTCTAAGGAATAGTCTACGAGGATCCATTTCTAATCATTGTAACTTGAACTTTGTGACATGATCGGGTCATGATGTTTAGGTTGGGTATTGGTTCATCATCTCATTCTCGGAATGAGATGATCTCATTTTCAACTGGCATAAATGCCACATGATCAGGAAACATGATCATTTGTTGACCAATGAACTAGTGACAAGAGTTTCACTGGGAACCCCTGGTTGTTTGTATATCACACGTGTATTGATGTTTCCACTCAGTTATAGCATGATATAAAACTTAATCATAAACTATATGAAATATGATAATAGTCCTTACTACTATTTGTCTCTAGGGCATATTTCCAACAACCCCCTTATGGGAGTCGTTTTCCTCTTCAGTTGCTTCGGGCGCCGCTCGTTCTTGGTCATCGCCGGCGGATTCTGTCACGGCGGAGACGGGGACGACCACCCCCTCCGGCGGAACGATCACTCCTTGGGATGGCTCCGTCGTAGCCTCGGGAATCACCGTCGTGGAAGGACAGAGCTGCTGGAGGCCATTACGACGAGGAGTATGTGGAGGAAGAAAGGGCTCTGGTTAGGGTTTTTGCAGGAGAGCTCGAATAGTCATGCGACTAGAGGAAGACGAAGACTGGGGAGCGAATGCGGGTAAAAAGAAATAAATTGACTGCGGTGGAAATATATAAGCCTCGCGTCAAGATTCGTTCAAAAGGATCTGATGGATGGAACATTGCCGACATGGAAGTGAACGTGCGCGGTAATTTCGCCACGTCCTCTGTCTTTTGCCGCTCCGTCGTTTCGGATTTCACATGCGTGAAAATAGCTAATGATTAATTCTTTGCTTCTGTGAGTTTCAAGGTAGCGTAGGATGTACCCTACGTCAACCTCCTGACAGTTGTAGTGAAGGGTCACGTCTGAAGATTCCATCGAAGACGGAGAGCGTCCGACTCTGGAAATGAAGACTCAAGGAATCTCCGGCTACATTGCGAAGCCGGAGAGGATTGCAGGGTTTTTTGGGAGACCTTTGAGATATTGCTTGACAGATTGTAGGCATCACTTAGACGGGATATTCAGAGATCAATGAGCAAGACGGCGCAAGATTTCAAAGTCCTCTGGGGGCTACTGTTGGGGATATGCTATATGGGTATCCTCATAGCATGTCACTAATCCGCCTAACCCGGGTGGCCCATAGTTGCTACCAAGGCCTATGGCCTGCTAGGCGGCCTAGTTAGACGGATCCTGAAGGGAGGCCCATGCCGGATAAAAGAAGGCTACGCAGGAGTCATCGACATACTCGGATCCTTGGAGTATAAGACACGAAAGACTAGTTCGTGTAGGTGTAGGACTCTTTATCTTGTCCAGCAAGGACCTTTCCCTATAAACCCTAGGTCCTTGCGCCTTTATAAGCCGGCCTGTGGGAGCCTTTAGGGCACGATTCGTAGAGAACCTCATAGATTGCAGCGTACAACGTGCAACACCTCGCAAGGCGAACCAATCTCTGTAACTCAGCGTATTGCCATTATAGTGATTTATAGCAGGAGTAGAGTTCCGCCACCGTTGTGGGACTTGAACCTGGGTAAGCTGTGTTACCTCGTACCCGCCAACTCTTTGACTTACCCCATGTCTCTAAACACGCATTGTGAGGACCCCTCCATGGCGTACTCGTCGGCAATACCACGACACTTTGTCTTCCAAAAACCGAGCTACCAATCTTTGGCTTTTTATTAGCGCATCAAGCCAATAGCATGGAGATGTTTTCTTCTTCCTCAATTTCAAATTCATCGTCGGATGAATCATTGCATAAACTCATCTACAAGCATGTGAAATAGTTGAATTATTACTTGTGCCAACTAAAATGCAAACAAGATCAGGCCCGGCTCTGGCCCATGGCATGGTTGTGCGACCGCCAAGGGCCCAGGCCGAGGAGGGGCCCAAAAATTTATCTGCAGGCAGCAGGCCCATGCGCTGAAAAAAAAATGACCGTGTACTGGCGTACGTCCTAGGCAGCTGGGCTGGGCCTCGATGTGGGGCACTGGTTTCCCGTTTCCGGTCGGGAGAGGGAGTCAGGCAGGATCTAGGAGATCGATCCCGTGGCCTTCTACAATTCGGATCGATCGATCGTGAAAAGGTCGCGCGGGGCGGTGGGCGGGGGGTCGCCGGGTCGTTTCGTTTGCTGCTCTCTCTCCAATCTCCGTGACCAGCCGTCCAGGCGAGGCGGCGACCAGACCCTGTCCGTGACCGTGAGACCGTGAGTCGTGACGCACTGACACTGTTGTTCTCTCTAGTCTCTCCATTGGATTCCTTCTCGCCCAGGCGCCCAGCACTCTGTGATTCTGGTCCGCTGCTCTCTCGACTCTCTCCATCACAGGACACGCGCCTAGCTGCCCTCTGTAAGTTTAATTAATCCCTCATCTAATTCTTCTAAGTTTTAATTAATCCCTCAATTAGTCATAGTCAATTAGGATTATAATCCGTGATAGGTGTTACGATGGGGAAGCAATTATCGGGTGCTGCAAAAAAGAGGAAAAGAAAGAGAGAGAATCAGCTTATTGATTCACAAAGAGGTGCTTTAAATAAGTTTTTTCCAATAAAAATAGTGTTGATGTCAACAATAATAATCAAATGCAAGAATCTAATCTTGGAGAAGATGATGAGAATAATTCAAATGTAGATCTCGAGGCCAATGAACAATCCCCGGAAAACGGTAAATAACTAACTAGCGTCAATTTTTCCAAGTGTAAGTAAGTAACTAATTATAATGATTTTGTTTGCCATGCAGATGTTGATGTTCATGTTAATGTTAATGTTAATGAGGACAATAGGGGGAAGAACAAGATGCTTCTAGTGGTGATGAACAATCCCTGGAAAACGGTAAATAACTAACTAGCGTAAATTTTTCCAAGTATAAGTAAGTAACTAATTACAATCTTTTATTTGCCATGCAGATGCTTCTAATAGTGATGGACAAGATGATTCTCTTTCATCAATCTACGATCCTAGAACATGGAATAATCTTGATAATTGCAAAAGGGATATTTTAATTGAAAAGGGGCCTGTGAGAGAATTGGGTCTGGAGTTCCCTACAGATGACAAAGGTAGACATTTTTCTTATGAATACTACTCCAGAAAGTTAGCCAGTCGTGAGGTTGTTGATAGAAAGTGGTTGGTTTACTCCAAAGAGGTGGACAAAGTTTATTGTTTTTGCTGCAAGTTGTTCAAATCAAATAATAAAAAGTCCTTACTAGCATCTGATGGATTGAGGGATTGGCAGCGTCTTAGTCGAAGACTCAAAGATCATGAGAAGAGTGTTGAGCATTTGACAAACATGAATACATGGAATGAACTAAGGTTAAGGTTAAGGAAAAAGAAAACAATTGATGATGACATGCAACGGTTGGTTGCAAAAGAAAAAGAGCGTTGGAGACATGTTTTGCAAAGAATAGTTGTTGCAGTGAAGTTTCTTGCAAAACATAATTTGGCCTTTCGAGGGTCAAATGAGAAGTTGTATCAAGATAGCAATGGAAATTTTCTAGGCACGGTTGAAATGATTGCTGAATTTGGTCATGTGATGCAAGAACATATTAGGCACATTCAAAACAATGAAATTCATCATCATTATCTTGGCCACAACATTCAAAGTGAGTTGATCTTGCTCCTTGCCGATGTTGTGAGAAAGGTTATGTTAAAGATCATTAAGGATGCCAAGTATTTCTCTGTTATCTTGGATTGTACCCCAGATGTGAGCCATGAAGAACAAATGACGCTAATTTTGCGTTGTGTCAATATATCAACTGACATCTCGAGAGTGGAAGAGTTTTTCCTAGGGTTGATAAAGGTTGATGACACATCAGGATTGGGTCTTTTTAATGTATTGTTGGATACATTGGATGCTCTTGACTTGGATGTTGCTAATGCAAGGGGGCAAGGTTATGACAATGGTTCTAACATGAAGGGGAAAAAGCAAGGTGTTCAAAATCGTTTGCTTAAAGAAAATCCGAAAGCATTATACATGCCATGTGCATGTCATAGTTTAAATCTCACTCTTTGTGATATGGTGAAATCATGCGAACGGGCTCTTTCATTCTTTGGTATTATCCAGCGTATATATGTTTTGTTTGCACGTTCTACCAAGTGGTGGAAGATTTTGCTTGATAATGTTCCAAATATGACTCTCAAACCATTGTCAGATACTCGTTGGGAGAGTTGAATAAAGAGTGTGCAACCTATAAGGTTCCAAACTGCCACAAGTAAGACCAGCTTTGAAGAAACTAGTGGAGGCTTCTATTGATGATCTAGCTACGGTTAGTGATGCTCAATCTTTGTACAAAGCACTTGGGAAATTTGAGACTTTAGTTGATATGGTTATTTGGCATGAGGTTTCATTTTCTATAAATATGGTGAGCAAGAAGTTACAGGAAAAATTGTGTGCATTGATGCTACTGTCAAACACATTGAAGGGGTCATTGAATTTTTTCAGAAGTTTAGAGTTGAAGGATTCAATACTAGCATTGAAAGTGCCAAAAACCTTGCATCTTCTATGGACATAGAGCCAAAATTTCGTACAAAACGTCAAAGTAAAAGGAAGAAGCATTTTGATGAAATCAATGATGAAGAAGACGAATTGCAGTTGTCAGCTATTGAATCTTTCAGAGTTTCTTACTTTCTTGTCATTGTTGACACGGCAATTGCTTCATTGAATAGTCGATTTGTACAGCTGAAGGAATTTGAAAAGGTGTTTGGTTTCTTATTCAACTCAAAGAATCTGAAGTCCATGGATGATAGTAATCTATGAAAATCTTGCACTACTTTTGCAGAAAATTTTACTCATAAGAATTTGTGTGATGTCGATCTTGATGATTTTTTTCTCTGAGTTAAAGGTGTTGCAAGTAACTTTGCCAAATAATTTGATGTCAGCGGATGAGATTTTTCAATTCATTACAGCCGTTGATTGCTATCCAAATGTCTCAGTTCCCTATCGGATCCTTTTGACTTCACTTATGACCGTGGCCTCAGCTGAAAGAAGTTTCTCTAAAATAAAGCTACTAAAGAACTGTTTGAGGTCAACTATATTACAAGACAGATTGAATGGCTTGGCTACGTATTGTATTGAGAAGGATATATTGGACAACATTAATCTTGATAGTGTCCTCGATGATTTTGCATCTAGAAATGCACGAAGAAGCTTTTTTCGAAGCACTAAAGCTTCATTGTCGATGATCTCATTGGAGTTGGAGGCTATTTTTTAGGTATTCGCTGGTATGATATACTTGTTATGTTTCCCTACCGTTTTCATTTTTTTCTATCTAAATATCACAATGCTTTAGTGCTTGGCAATTATTTATAGACATCTTGACTATGAACATGTGGTTATATGCTTTTAAATATTTTGCAAGTGAAATTAGCACATATATCGTCTATATATCTAGTTATACGTATATATATGTCTTAATTCACTATTATTTATTGATATATTTCGTATTGAGAGGTGATACTTATGTTATTTCATCTATTTTTGCATGGTTGATGACTTTTGGAGCATGGACCGCTGCAGTCAGGATTCTGATGGAAAAGGTGCTGTTTGGAGGCAAAATTCGCGAAGATCAAAAAATATACGGAAAATCCTATTTTTTCCAGAAGACTAAGGATGCCAGAAGATGGAGTGGAGGTGGGACACAGGAGGCCCACACCACCCCATGGGGCGGGAAGGCCTAGGTCGCGCCTGGAGGTGGTGTGGCCACCCTGGCCCACTCCAGCCTCTCCCCTCTGGCGTATATCATCCTCCCGAAACCCTAAGACTCGGGGAGCGACCACAGAAAGATTCCGCCGCCTCTGCGGGGCGGAAAACACTGAGAGAGAAAGATCTCTCCAGCATACAGATTTCTGCCGGGGGAATTCCTTCCCGGAGAGGGGAGATCGTCGCCATCAACACCACCATCAAGCTGGACTTCATCGGGATCATCATCATCATCATCACCACCACCACCATCACCATCAGCACGACCATCTCCATATTGTTGTAACAATTGAGTTGAATCTTGCATAGTTCATAGGGGACACTTTCCCGGTGTTGATTACTCTTTGTAGTTGATGCTATTGAGTGAACCATTGAATTATTGTTTATGTTCAGATTGTTATACATCATTATTCCATCTCTAATCATGATCCATATGATGTCTTGTGAGTAGTTTGTTTTCTTCTTGAGGACATGGGAGAAGTCTTGTTATTAGTAGTGGAGTTGTGTTGAGAAAGATTCAATAGATTGTTATTTAAGTTGTGGTGTACTTCTTCTAGTGGTGTCATGTGAACGTCGACTACATGACACTTCACCTATATGGGCCTAGGGGAATGCATTGTGTATTTGGCTACTAATCGTAGGGGTTGCCGGAGTGACAGAAACCTGAACCCCCGTTAGGAAACCATTGCACAAGGGACGTAAAGGTCTTAGAGTTTAAAGTTGTGGTTAGGTTTCTACCTTAATTACTTTCTTGTACTTACGGATGTTTGCAAGGGGTATAATCACAAGTATGTATTAGTCTTGGATGAGGCGGTACATTAGCACAGGTTCACCCACACAACACTTAGCAAGCTAAAGAAGATTAATCAACTATATGAAGCGAAAGCACTTGACAGTCTTCCCATGTGTCCTCGAGAACGTTTGGTCATCTTAAGAAATAAAACCGGCTTGTCCTTTGCTTCATAAAGGATTGGGCCACTTGCTTCATTTATTCCTACTATCTTTTATTTACTCGTACTTTGTTTACTTGCTTTATCGAAAACCCCTAAAAATCCGTTTGCTAAGTATTTGCAGAGAATTCCTGATCCATACCACTAGCCAGCAACTTCTGCTCCTCGTTGGGTTCGACACTCTTACTTATCGAAAATACTGCGATACACCCCCTATACTTGTGGGTCATCAAGACTATTTTCTGGCGCCGTTGCCGGGGAGTGAAGCGCTATTGGAGAGTGGAACAGGTAAAGGAAACTTCTACTTTGAGTATTGTTTACTTCTGCTAGTTTCTTTATTTTTGTTATGGATAATTCGTTGAGTTTCTTATTCGGTAATGCTACTACAACTTCTAAGGTAGTAGATAAGCCACCACCTGCTAAGAATGATGTTTTAAAAATACCTACAAGAATTATTGATCGTGTTATGGATAACTACTATGTTGGGGATGGAACTATCCATCCTGGTGATCATTTACTCTTTATACATGAATTATGCGGGTTGTTCAAGTGTGCATGTATTACTACAGGTCAAGTTAAGAAGAAGTTATTCTCATTATCACTGAAAGGAAGAGCTGAGGAATGGTATAAGCTACTGAAGAATGGTCAAGCTCTGGAATGGGAGGAAATAGTGCCTCTCTTTTATTCAAAGTTTTATCCTCCTAGTGAGATTCATAAAGATCGGAATCAAATATACAAGTTTTGGCCTCTTGATGGAGAGAGTACAGCTCAAGCTTGGGGGAGATTGAAGTTACTGATGCTCAAATGTCCCATTCATGAGCTCCCCAACAATATTATTATCAATAACTTTTATGCAAGGCTCCCTCTACATGATAAAGATTTATTGGATGCTTCTTCCGCTGGATCATTCACACGCATGGAAGAATAAGCTAAATGGGATCTTCTGGACCGTATTCAAGACAATGCTGAAGCTTGGGAGAATGACAAAGGTAGAAAGTCAGGTATAAATTATGATTATGAATGCATTGAATCTTTTATGGGAACTGATGACTTTCAAAATATTAGTAATATTTATGGTCTTGATTTGCAAGTTATTACGAATTGCTTTAGAGCTTTTTCTTCCTATATCGAAATTCCAAAAAGGGGATGGAACAAATACCATGCACCTTACAAACATATTGTTGACTATGCTTCTATTGGAAGTGCTGAGTATTGCATTATTTACCCCATCTTACCCGAACCTTATATCGAGAAGATTCCCTTCCCCAAAAAGGTAAAGGATCATCCTATGATAACTAATGTAATCACCAAAAGTGAAAAAAGAACTATAAAACCTGATGAACAAATAAACATTGAACCTGTGGTAGCAATTGTGAAAGACCTTGTCACTAAAAGCGTAGAAGATGGGCACATATTCTTTTGTGAGGATGCTTGTAATATTGTTTCACATCCCAGTAGAACTAAAAAGGCTAGTGTTCCTGTGCTTTCTGTTAGAATTGGTGATCATTGCTATTATGGTTTATGTGATATTGGTGCAAGTTCTAGTGTTATTCCTTATGAGCTTTATAGAGAAATTATGCATGAAATCAGTCCTTGCGAGTTGGAAGAGATTGATGTGGTTATTCACCTTGCTAATAGAGATACCATCTCTCTAATTGGTATTGTATGAGACGTGGAAGTTCTTTGTGGTAAGATTAAGTACCCTGCTGATTTTCTAGTACTTGGTTCGGCTGCTAGTAAAACCTACCCTATCATTTTTGGTAGACCTTTCTTGAGTACTTGTGGAGCTATTATTGATTGCAAGAGAGAGAAAATCTTGACTAAGTTTGATGGGGAATCTTATGAGTTTAATTTTTCGAAATTTGCTAAAGAACCTTGCGAAGAGGAAACCCATAATGAGGATTTTAGGGTTGAACAACTTGCTTCTATTTCTCTTGCTCCTAACAATGCTTTGCAGCAATTTATGGAAGATCATGAAAGTGAAATCTTCATGGAAGAAAGGAATGAGATTGATAGGATTCTCCGTGATCAACCTATGATGCTTAAGCACGACTTGCATGTAGAAGACTTGGGTACCACGATGCCACCTAAAAAGGATCCTATTTTCGATCTAAAACCTCTCCCTGATGATCTTAAATATGCTTATATAGATGATAAAAATATATATCTTGTTATTGTTAGCGCTAAACTTTTAGGAAAGGAAGAAGAAAGGTTATTGTAAGTTTTGAGGAAACATCGAGGAGCTATGGGCTATACTCTGGATGATTTAAAAGGGATTTCACCTACTATATGTCAGCACTCTATCAACATAGAACCAGATGCGAAGCCGGTGGTGGAGCACCAACGATGTTTAAATCCTAGGATGAAGGAAGTGGTAAGGAATGAGGTATTGAAACTCCTTGATGCTGGTATTATTTACCCTATTGCTGATAGTGAATGGGTTAGTCCTGTTCATTGTGTTCCTAAAAAGGGAGGTATTACCGGTGTCCCTAATGATAATGATGAGCTTATTCCTCAAAGAATAGTGGTAGGCTATAGGATGTGCATCGATTTTAGGAAAGTCAATAAAGTTACTAAGAAAGATCACTACCCGCTTCCTTTTATTGATCAAATGTTGGAAAGGTTGTCTAAAAAGACCCATTTTTGTTTTCTTGATGGTTATTCTGGTTTCTCTCAAATTGCTATTAAATAACAAGATCAAGAAAAAACTACTTTTACTTGCCCTTATGGAACTTATGCTTATAGATGTATGCCTTTTGGTTTATGTAATGCTCCTGCTACTTTCCAAAGGTGCATGTCTGCTATCTTTCATGGTTTTTGTGAGGAAATTGTAGAAGTGTTCATGGATGACTTTTCTGTCTATGGAACTTGTTTTGATAATTGTCTGCACAACCTTGATAAAGTTTTGCAGAGATGTGAAGAAACTAATCTTGTTCTTAATTGGTAGAAATGCCACTTCATGGTTAATGAAGGGATTGTTCTTGGGCATAAAGTTTCTGAAAGAGGCATAGAAGTTGATAGAGCTAAGGTTGAGGCAATTGAGAAGATGTCATGTCCAAGAGACATCAAAGGTATTCGTAGTATCCTTGGTCATGTTGGTTTATATAGGAGGTTTATTAAAGACTTCTCTAGGATATCAAAACCTCTCACTAATCTTCTTCAAAAAGATGTACCTTTCATTTTTTTATGATGATTGTAGGGAAGCTTTTGAAACTCTTAAGAATGCTTTAACTACAGCCCCTATTGTCCAACCACCTGATTGGAGTTTACCCTTTGAAATAATGTGTGATGCTAGTGATTTTGCTGTAGGGGCTGTCCTTGGGCAACGTATTGATAAAAAGTTAAACGTTATCCATTATTCTAGTAAGACTCTAGACGCTGCTCAAAGGAATTATGCCACTACTGAAAAGGAATTTCTAGTTGTTGTTTTTGCCTGTGATAAGTTTAGGCCCTATATTGTGGACTCAAAAGTAACCATTCATACTGATCATGCTGCTATTAAATATCTTATGATGAAGAAGGATGCTAAGCCTAGGCTTATTAGATGGGTACTGCTTTTACAAGAGTTTGATCTACACATAGTAGATAGGAAGGGTGCTGAAAACCCTATAGCTGATAATTTATCTCGTTTGGAAAACATCTCTTTTGATCCTATGCCTGTTAATGATAGTTTCCCAAATGAACAGTTAGCCGCAGTAGGGGTGAGCTCGCAAGGAAGCCCTTGGTATGCTGATTATGCTAACTTTATTGTCTCCAAGTATTTGCCTCCAACTTTTACAGCTCAGCAAAGAAGAAAGTTCTTTTATGATTTGAGGCATTATTTTTGGGATGACCCACACTTATACAAAGAAGGAGTTGATGGTATTATGCGAAGATGTGTTCCAGAATATGAACAAAAAGAGATATTGCGTAAATGTCATGGTAGCGCTTATGGAGGACATCATGCAGGAGATAGAACTGCACAAAAGGTACTACAATCAGGTTTCTACTGGCCTACCCTTTTTAACGATGCAAGAAAAATTGTGTTATCTTGTGACGAATGTCAGCGTGTTGGTAATATTTCTAGACGCAATGAAATGCCTATGAACTACTCTCTAGTTATTGAACCTTTTGATTGTTGGGGATTTGACTTTATGGGTCCTTTCCCTCCTTTGAAGGGTTACACTCATATTCTTGGTGCCATTGATTATGTTACTAAGTGGATAGAAGCCATTCCTACGAAAAGTGCTGACGGGGAAACCTCTCTAAAAATGCTTAAGGACGTTATCTTTCCTAGGTTTGGAGTGCCTAGGTATCTCATGACTGATGGGGGTTCTCATTTCATTCATGGCGGTTTTAGGAAGACCCTCGCTAAATATGATGTTAATCATAGAATTGCTTCAGCTTATCACCCCCAAACTAGCGGGCAAGTAGAGTTATCAAATAGAGAAATTAAATCTATCTTGCAAAAGACTGTTAACAGGTCTACAAAAAACTGGGCTAAGAAGTTGAATGATGCTTTATGGGCTTATAGAACTACTTACAAAAATCCTATGGGAATGTCTCCTTATAAAATGGTTTATGGGAAAGCTTGCCACCTACCCTTAGAATTAGAACACAAAGCTTACTGGGCAGTGAAAGAACTAAATAGAGATTGTAAGCTCGCTGGTGAGAAAAGATTATTTGACTTAAGTTCTTTATATGAATGGAGGAGTGAAGCCTATGAGAATGCTAGGCTCTTTAAGGAAAAAGTTAAAAGATGGCATGACAAGCGAATACTTAAGAGAGAATTTCATGTTGGTGAGAAAGTTCTATTGTATAGGTCTCGTCTCAGATTTTTTGCAGGTAAGCTACTATCAAAATGGGAAGGACCTTTCATCATTGAAGAAGTATACCGTTCAGGAGCAATAAAAATTTCTTCTCTAAAAGATAATACTACACAAGTAGTGAATGGACAGCGACTCAAACACTATATTGCTAGAGATTCTTACAATGAAGATGTTGATGCCTTTCAAGTTATAACTCCAGAGAAATTCATTGAGGACCAAATTCAGAGACCTGCAGAGTCTGTTTTCATGTAGGTAACAGTTCTGGTAAGAAAAGTTCCGTGAAAATACAATCCAACTATACTTTTGCAGTTTTTAGTCAATAAGGAAAGCTACGAAGCAAAAAAGGGATGGAAACGGAGCCAGGGTGGCCCACACCACCCTGTGGCGTGGGCCCACCCCTGGCCGCACCACCAGGTGGTGAGTCCACCCAGGACTCCGCCTCCGACTCGTTTTCTCCCAGTACCTTCCTTTTGATATGAAACTTCGTAATATATAACCCCCCGGATCCCCCAAGGTTCGTATATCGTGTTTTTGTTTCGATCTGTTTCTGCCAAGACATACTCTTTGAAGGCTTAGAAGCACAATGGTGTCTGCCAAGGATAAAGGGAAGGAGCCCATGGAGGAAGACCTCCAAGACCCCAGGAAGGAGAAGGAGAAGGAGGTCAAGAGTGAAGGTGAAGAGGAGCAAGGCCAACATCCGCACACCGGCACTACTATTGCAAGCATTGGAGTGGTGACGAAACCTGCCAGGGTTAGAAGGACAGCACGGATGCAGACTGGGGGAAAGTTCCCCGTCATAGTTTGGCTCCAAGGTCACTTCCTCCACACACCAAGAATCCCTTCCATACCTTCATCCATAACCATGCAGGAAAAGAAGACTCCAAGAGGGAAGAACAGAAAAAGAATCACAAGAGTTGGGATCCACAAACTGAAATGATCACGAGCCGTATTGAGCACAACTCGGAGTTGATTCGTACTCTCACTTTCGAGATTGAGGACTTGGGGAAACTGATCAGAGAGCTCATCGAGAGGATACCACCACCACCTAAGGAGTAATTCGTCATCAGGTTTGGCATCCCCTTGGTTTGTTCCAAGCTTGGGAGAGTGTCGCGGTATCACATCACTATCTTCTATCTTTTTACCTTATTAGTAGAGTCATATCATGAATAGAGGAGTTATTATGTAGTATGGTTTTCATTATGGAAGTGTCCCCTCTTTCGTTAGATATGTATCCCTTGGTGTGAGTTGTTGTTATGGAATATTAATGAGAAGTTCTATCATTCACTCTTTTGCAATAGCTTATATTAGTTTTCAATTCGTGGTTATATGATTGATCTTGTTGTTAGTATTGGTATCACTTTGGGATCGTTGAGTTAATTTAGTTGGTTTTGGCAAACCTGGCTCGGTCAGTAGCAACACTATTTTTGAGAGTTGAAAGAAAAGATAAAAGTACCTTTAAAGAAAAATAATTTCATCATCTTTCTTTCTTGATTTGCTCATAAGTCTAGTATTATCTAGTTAAGATCTTTTGTGCTTCCGAGGAAGATTGCATGTTTGTCTTTATCACTTGTATGTTTGTTTGTTTCCTTCAACTCTTATACTTGCTACCTAGCCTTGCTAGCCAAAAACCTGTACTGAGAGGGTATTCTTCTCATGCATCCACCTCCTTTAAACCAAAACCTTTGCCATTTGTGTCCACCATACCTACCTATTAGCATTATTGCTATTCCAAGTAAATTCTTGTTTTATCTACCTCCCAAATTAAACTTGTTATGTGAAAATTAGTGATTAAAGCTCTCACGAACTTGATGGAACACTTTACTTTCTTGCATTTAATAAACTTGAACCATTGGGTCCTTCTTTGTTGCTTATATGCTTGCGCTTTATGAGTTGAAGTTAGCCGAACCATGTATCATGGGGACCGCTTTCAACACTTCATTTGGTACTTTGTGCCTAGTTGATATCATGTTCTTTTGCTTATGGATCCCGGCGGTGTGAAATAGAAGTGGAACATGTAAGATCATGGAGTTTATATGTGTGTTAGAGAAACCCTGGGCCGCTAGCCTAAGCCATGCCTAATCATGGTGGAAACTTGCAGCATAACTATAGTAAGCATTCTATGAAGCATCCTCAATAAAAACCTATGTAAATAGCAAATAAAAATATCGCTGAGATGCTCGCTGTCTGCTTGCCTTGTCATTTTGATTATGGGATAGCTCCTGTGTCATGTGAAAGGGGTACCCCGTTGGCGGTTCTCAATGATACGCATGTATTTACAATGACAAGAGCTTGCTCGTGACTGAAGTTGAGTAGCATGAGGATCGGTACTCATAAGTAAGGGGCATGATATTTCAACTTATAACTTGTCAAGCATATCTTCTTAGTTGTGTCACTTTAACCTTAATCACCTAAAGATGCCTATGATAGGGGCAATGAGAGCTGAAAGCAAGTAAGTATCATAATTTTTGGGAGCTCTTTATGAGACTTGCAATCCCTGCTTCCATCTTTGAAGGGCCTTTCTTTTACTTTGTAGTTGAGTCAGTAAACCTACTCCCTTCTATCTCAGCAAGTATTTTGAGTTGATGTGTTTCATTCATTCATATGTTGATTTATTCAATCATGTTTCTTATGTTCCTTGTTTTGCACATTGCTCTTATCCTGATGTTTACTACTTTGAAAGCTATCATTGAAAAACCAGTTATTTGTGAACTCCAGCAAATTATCAACTATTCTTCGACCAAGAGCTAAGTTTGCCATTTACCAATTATGATTCACTTTATGTATCTTTATTGTGTTTCCTTTACTCATTACAAGTTGAGTTATATAATAGTGAGTTGTCTTCTATTATGATCTATGTACTTGATGAATGTGATGCTTATTGTCCGTATTCTTTTATCGACTCTTCACTCCATAAACCTGAGGTCATGTTTATTGAGCTCAGTTTCGCTTGGGGACAAGCAAAGTCTAAGCTTGGGGGGGGTTGATACGTCCATTTTGCATCACTATTCTATGTCTTAATTCACTATTATTCATTGATATATTCCGTATTGAGAGGTGATACTTATGTTATTTCATCTATTTTTGCATGGTTGATGACTTTTGGAGCATGGACCGCTGCAGTCAGGATTCTGATGGAAAAGGTGCTGTTTGGAGGCAAAATTCACGAAGATCAGAAAATCCGGGAAAATATACGGAAAATCCTATTTTCCAGAAGACTAAGGATGCCAGAAGATGGAGTGGAGGTGGGCCACAGGAGGCCCACACCACCCCATGGCGCGGGCAGGCCTAGGCCACGCCTGGAGGTGGTGTGGCCACCCTAGCCCACTCCAGCCTCTCCCTTCTGGCGTATATCATCCTCCCGAAACCCTAAGACTCAGGGAGCGACCACAGAAAGATTATGCCGCCTCTGCGGGGTGGAAAACACCGAGAGAGAAAGATCTCTCTGACAGACAGATTTCTGCCGGGGGAATTCCTTCCCGAAGAGGGGAGATCGTCGCCATCAACACCACCATCAAGCTGGACTTCATCGGGATCATCATCATCATCATCACCACCATCATCACCATCAGCACCCTCATCACCATCTCCATATTGCTGTAACAATTGAGTTGAATCTTGCGTAGTTCATAGGGGAACTTTCTCGGTGTTGATTACCCTTTGTAGTTGATGCTATTGAGTGAACCACTGAATTATTGTTTATGTTTAGATTGTTATACATTATTATTCCATATCTGATCATGATCCATATGATGTCTTGTGAGTAGTTCGCTTTGTTCTTGAGGACATGGGAGAAGTCTTGTTGTTAGTAGTGGAGTTGTGTTGAGAAAGATTCAATAGATTGTTATTTAAGTTGTGGTGTACTTCTTCTAGTGGTGTCATGTGAACGTCGACTACATGACACTTCACCTATATGGGCCTAGGGGAATGCATTGTGTATTTGGCTACTAATCGTAGGGGTTGCTGGAGTGACAGAAACCTGAACCCCGTTAGAAAACCATTGCACAAGGGACGTAAGGGTCTTAGAGTTTAAAGTTGTGGTTAGGTTTCTATCTTAATTACTTTCTTGTACTTACAGATGTTTGCAAGGGGTATAATCACAAGTATGTATTAGTATTGGATGGGGCGGTACATTAGCACAGGTTCACCCACACAACACTTAGCAAGCTAAAGAAGATTAATCAACTATATGAAGCGAAAGCACTTGACAGTCTTCCCATGTGTCCTCGAGAACGTTTGGTCATCTTAAGAAATACAACCGGCTTGTCCTTTGCTTCATGAAGGATTGGGCCACTTGCTGCATTTATTCCTACTGTCTTTTATTTATTCGTACTGTGTTTACTTGCTTTATCGAAAACCCCTAAAAATCCGTTTGCTAAGTATTTGCAGAGAATTCCTGATCCATACCACTAGCCAACACCTTCTGCTCCTCGTTGGGTTCGACACTCTTACTTATCGAAAATACTGCGATACACCCCCTATACTTGTGGGTCATCAGTATTCATAAGAATAATGTCTACCTTTGTCATCCTTAGGGAACTCCAGACCCAATTCTCTCACAGGCCCGTTTTCAATTAAAATATCCCTTTTGCTATTATCAAGATTATTCCATGTTCTAGGATCATAGATTGATGAAAGAGAATCATCTTGTCCATCACTATTAGAAGCATCTGCATGGCAAATAAAAGATTGTAATTAGTTACTTACTTATACTTGGAAAAATTGACGCTAGTTAGTTATTTACCGTTTTTCAGGGATTGTTCATCACCACTAGAAGCATCTTGTTCTTCCCCCCTATTTTCCTCATTAACATTAACATCAACATCAACATCTGCATGGCAAACAAAATCATTATAATTAGTTACTTACTTACACTTGGAAAAATTGACGCTAGTTAGTTATTTACCATTTTCCGGTGATTGTTCATTGGCCTCAAGATCTACATTTGAATTATTCTCATCGTCTTCTCCAAGATTAGATTCTTGCCTTTGATTATTATTGTTGACATCAACACTATTTTTTATTGGAAAAAAATTATTTAAAGCACCTCTTTGTGAATCAATAAGCTGATTCTCTCTCTTTCTTTTCCTCTTTTTTGCAGCACCCGACAATTGCTTCCCCATCGTAACACCTATCACGGATTATAATCTTAAAAATTATAATCCTAATTGACTATGACTAGTTGAGGGATTAATTAAAACTTAGAACTTAGAAGAATTAGATGAGGGATTAATTAAACTTACAGAGGGCAGTTAGGCGCGTGTCCTGTGATGGAGAGAGTCGAGAGAGCAGCAGACCAGAATCACAGAGTGCTGGGCGCCTGGGCGAGAAGGAATCCAATGGAGAGACTAGAGAGAACAGCAGCGTCAGTGCGTCACGACTCACGGTCTCACGGTCACGGACAGGGCCTGGTCGCCGCCTCGCCTGGATGGCTGGACGTCTGGTCACGGAGATCGGAGAGAGAGTAGCAAACGAAACGACCCGGCGCCCCCCGCCCACCGCCCCGCGTGACCTTTTCACGATCGATCGATCGATCCGAATTGTAGAAGGCCACGAGATCGATCTCCTGGCTCCGGCCTGACTCTCTCTCCCGATCGGAAACGGGAAACCAGTGCCCCACATCGAGGCCCAGCCCAGCTGCCCAGGACGTACGCCGGTACGCGGTCAAAAAAAAATTTCAGCGCATGGGCCTGCTGCCTGCAGATAAATTTTTGGGCCCCTCCCCGGCCTGGGCCCTTGGCGGTCGCACAACCCTGCCATGGGCCAGAGCCGGGCCTGGATGCATGACCACCTCAATATGGGCGAGATGTTTGTCATCAAAGATAAGGCTAGTCCTCTATTTCACGAAATGGTGTACATCGGTTAACCACTATGACACCGGTAGGTCAAGTATAATGCATCAAGTCTATAAAATTTTGAATATCACCATATTTTAGGCCCAAGCTAAAAATTCATATATATATATATATATATATATATAGTATCACAAACTTAAAGTTCGCAAGCAATTTTCATCTATTTGTAGGTTTGCTATTTTTTCACTATTTTGAAAATATCTAGAATGTTAATACCGAGTGAATCCAAAATTTACAGCGCTTGGATTGAATCAGGACTGGATCAATTGGAGTGAAGAAGATCTTCCATAGTGTTTCTCATCGTTTTCTAACTAACAAACTATAGCTATACAATAGCAAAACAAATTAGAAATTCAGATCGAATTAGGTATAACTAGCTAGGATCGGCGCGGCGGCACGCCGCGTCCATGCTGTTGCTTTTAGATGTTCCTTGATCTGTAAACAACACACCATGGACATCTACCGAGGTTTCAGCTTTTGTTATTTGTTGTTGATGTATGCTCACTAAGCAAAAGGGCTTTATATGTACCCAATTGCAGTGGTTCATTTAGGTTGCAAGGTAAACATTTTACTTTCAGTTGCATGATAGATCTTAGTTTGCAACTTTCTAGCTGTTACTTTCAGTTGAAGCTGAGTATAGGGTTGACGGATATACAATATAAATAGGAGCTAAGTATTCCAGTCAATATTTTTCCAAAATGAAAAACTCAAATTGGAAAGTATGGACGATAGGTCATTGAATAAAATACAGAAACATTAATTGATACTCGCGTCGCGCTGTCCGTGTAACGAGACCGTCTTGAGCGCCTAGAACTATAGACATGTTTAATGCGACTGATACAAACAGATCTTTCCATAAGATATGAATATAACACTAAACTAAGTTCACACTGAACATAAACCTAATACTACTAATATTGACAAACAGTTCAGTAGCGGTATGATGTACAAATAGATAGTTTTGCTACATTGTTCATAGCTGTAGCGGTAGAACGGATATAACAATACTGATTGTCCAGCTAATAATTAAAAAAAGACATTGATCTTGTACCTAGAGGCTACCTAGCAACCTCCATGGAGGTGCCGACGGTGTTGGCAAAGATCCGTGTGCAAACCTCAGTAATCCCATTTGTGATGGCGAACTCGGCTCACCCTCACTCGATGAAGACGCGATACTTCCATTCCATCAGCTGCATGGTCCAAGTATCTCCGAGCGCATTGCCAAACACAAATTTCTATCGGAAATTGCCTACGATATACTGACGTAATGCACCTGGAATATTCATTTGTTGGTGAGGGCTCTGGATGATTTCACGCTGGAAGAAGACTGACCTTTATGATATTTGAAGACCGACTTCTAAAACAAACTGTACCACCTAGAATGGCAATTGACATAGCATGATGTGTCGTCTATCAGAAGGTAGCTCACCTCAGGCGCCAAAGTTCGTGTGCAAGAAAAGAACACAACTCTAAGCCTGTGAGGACAAGAAAAGAATGAATAAATCGAAGATAAAGGCACATGGTAATAAGTATTCCAATAATCGTGAATAAACAAACGTGGGTTACCTTTTATACTGTTAGAATCCTACTCATATGAGCTGATTTTCAAGGCAACTAAACCAATTAATTTCTTGCCCAAACCTGCACGCTCTGGTAAGCTTCTGCATTAAAAAGTACACCCATAAAAAATAGCATCCAAATATGGCTTGATTACAATTTCATAGATCTTGATAGATCTACTCCTATCCAAGAACTCGACGACAATTAAAAGGTTTGAGAATAGAAAACAACATTATACACATCAGCCTGCGGCTTGAGCCTTCGCAAGACAAGTCAGAGGCATCTATGAACGCGGCGGGCTAGGGTATGAACAAAGGAATTGATGTGAACGCCAGGCTCTTCTCGGACAGTCCGACTCCAATGGTGGTCGAGACTCGATCCTCCAACCGCAGTTGCTTTTTTTTTAGCGGATCCAATCGCAGCTGCTGTGGTATCAAAAAATAGTTTGGAGCAGATTGTATGGACAAACTGCTATTTCTCTGAAGCCCAAAGAGCATGGGATGCAGCCCGGCACAGGCTAAATCCATTTCGCAAAGGATTTGGGCCCATGCTCAATTTCGCGGCTCAAGGTTCTCAAAAAGAATAATGCACGGCTCCCGCATATCTCGTCTAGTAGCGGAAATGGTGTGAGTGGACGGCGAGGAGGGAAAATAAGGCGGGACATCGAAGAGGAGGGAAACTAGGGATGTCCTGCCGACAAGGATAGTCCACCCACTTTTTCAGCTCCCCCCGCTAGCTCCCCTCCCCTCCTCCCTTCCCGTGGATTGGGATCGCTTTGGGAACGTCGGATGATTAGTTGGGTGTGTTGAAAATATAAATAATAATCCATATGATTTAATCCGAATAAATAATTGACAAAGTATGATCATACATATAGCAATTAAATAGAACATGCATACTAATAGAGTAGATGAACAGATTACATCTAAACAAGACAAACCTATTACATCTATATCAAGTGCTAGAACTAGACACTCTAGCATAATCTGAAAGAGATAGATTGAGATCACATACGGTGTAGCGGCGGCAGCAGCAGCAGTAGCAGCCGCGGCGGTAGCAGCAGCACTAGCTGCAGCGGTGACAGCACCCTCGTCGGTCATGTCGTCGAGGTAGAGGTTGTTGATGTTCGGGAAGAAGTCCTCGTCGGAGAAGGAGTCGTCCGTGATGTCGTCAGTAGTCGCGCGGAAGCGCTCTCCAAAAACCTGATCGCCCCACACCCGTACAGGTTCACAAGAGGCAGGGTTCCGGAGGCCTACTGTCCCGATCTGCGGTGCACGCTGCAAGCCGCGATAGGGAAGACAGAGACGTCGGCGCAATAGACTGAAAGGAGACATGTGTGATAGGCAGTACCGGTTAGGTTTAGCGTAGACGCTTATATAGTGCAGATCAGGGGAGACCGTGGGGCTCAGCCCATGTTCGAGTCGGTAACAGCCCATGTTCCAGAAAGTCTAAGTTTGGAAACGGCTGACTAATTAATGCGTCCGTTAATGACTCGTAATTAATTCATGATTAATTTTCTTGAATAGCAAAAATAAATATCGGCTCGATTCCCGCAACCCACGGTGCGCGCGTCGTGACGAGGCGAGGCGAGGCGTGGCGAGGCGAGGCGAGCAGCGTCGGAGGAGGAGTGCACGAGAGCTGCTCTTCTTCTCACACCTTAGTGAGTGGTGGAACAACCTAGTATATAAGGAGGTGTAACTCTCACTCAACTAATAATATGGGACTAACCTTTAGCACGACTAGCACAGCCATATACTGCCATGCACAAATGGGCTAAAGAGAATTTTAGAATCTGTCTAATGGGCCAGCAGCCCAATACTCACCAAATTCCAACAATCCCCCACAAATTATTATTGGCACATCACCTCACTTTTATTCTAGAATATTGTTTTATATACCGGTGTGTAGTGGAGAATGTTAAGTTGAAATTTCACGTTAAACTTCATGCTACACTAGCTAGCAACTTGAATAGTGGACTATGCCTTGAACTACAAGTTTTCTGCATACTAGTTTAACACAAAATCTAGACCGGTACAGGGATGCCGCAGGGCTTCCCCGCGGTTTGGAGCTTATGTGTCATACTCTAGGGCCTTTGATGAGTTTATTATAAAGCACCCAACTCTCATGGATGGCGACGTTTGACAGCCAGACTCATATAGGTGTGTTCCTCAATAGATGTTCTGCAGGACAACATCTTTGCTTAGAAAAGCCACTTAGAATACATTAAGATAAATATCAACCTGCCATGCAGAATAACAGAGTATTGCATCTTTATGGAGATATAAATATAATATAGGCATACTCTCCTCTCAGCTGATCAACAGCTTGTCTCCCATCTCTAATTCACAGGATCTCCGATCACATAGAGTGGGTTACCACTGCGAACAACTCATTGTGTGGGTATCAAACCCATCTCCCTCGATGCATTATCTATCACATTACGTGATCAACCCTTTGTGAAGGGATCTGCCAAGTTGTTAGACATTTGGATATAATCCAATGCAATAACTTTGGAGTTTCTTAGTTTTCTGAGAGATTTCAATCTCCTCTTCACATGCCTTGATGACTTCATATTATCCTTAGAACGGTTTACTTTGATGATCGCAGTTTGATTA
Organism: Avena sativa; assembly: GCA_916181665.1. Lineage (NCBI taxonomy): Eukaryota > Viridiplantae > Streptophyta > Magnoliopsida > Poales > Poaceae > Avena > Avena sativa. The sequence continues at coordinate 262,113,905 of OV702291.1, forward strand.
TCACGGTTCATCGGGATAACGGGTATTGGTTTTTCAATCACAGGTAAGTCCATCAAAAACTCACGAAGCCACTCTACTTCAACAGTGGTTGTGTCTAATACTGTGAGTTCTGCTTCCATAGTTAACCTCGTTAAGATGGTCTGCTTGCAAGACTTTCAAGAAACAGCACCACCACCAAGTGTAAACAAATAACCACTTGTGGCCTTAATCTCATCAGCATTAGATATCCAATTTGAATCACTATAACCCTCAAGTACCCGTGGATGCCCAGTATAGTGAATACCATAACTCGCAGTGCCTTTCAAATAGCGCAAAACTCTCTCAAGAGCATGCCAATGATCATCTCCAGGATTTGACACAAATCGACTTAGTTTGCTTAGAACAAAGGAGATGCCAGGCCTCGTAGCGCTAGAGAAATACATGAGCGAGCCAATAATTTGACAATATCTCAATTGATCTTTAGCATTCCTTCGATTCTTTCGAAGTAGCACACTCGGATCATAAGGCGTTGGAGAAGACTTGTATACACTATACCCAAAGCGAATCAATATCTTTTACACATAGTGGGACTGAAGCAGTGTAATCCCACCATTGCCATCCTTCAGTAGCTTGATGTTTAAGATTACATCAGCCACTCTAAAGTCCTTCATCTCAAAGCAGCGAGATAGGAACTCTTTGACCTCCTCAATAACAGCGAGGTTGGTCCCGAATATCATTATGCCATCAACATAGAGACACATAATAACTCCCTCACCCCTAATGTGGCGATAATACACACACTTATCAGCTTCATTTACAACAAAGCTTTTAGCGGTTAAAGTTCTTTCAAACTTCTCGTGCCGCTGCTTAGGAGCTTGCTTGAGACCATATAAATACTTTACTAACTTACACACCTTTCCTTCTTCACCATCTACTATAAATCCATTAGGCTTCTCCATATAAATTTCCTCATCTAGCTCTCCATTTAGAAAAGTTGTCTTAACGTCCAATAGATGAATGAGAAGGCCATGTGAGGCAGCCAAGGATAATAGTACTCGAATAGTGGTTAACCTGGCTACAGGTGAGTAGGTATCGAAGAAGTCTTAACCTTCTTTCTGGGTATAACCCTTGGCCACAAGACGTGCCTTGTACTTTTCAATAGTACCATCAGTTCCAAGCTTTTTCTTGAACACCCACTTACATCCTACAGGTTTGCACCCATAAGGACGATCAGTGACCTCCCAAGTTCCATTAGCTAAGATGGAATCAATCTCATTATGGACAGCTTCTTTCAAGTAGTCGGCATCTTGAGATGCATAGGCTTCTGAAATAGAAGTGGGAGTATCATCCACAAGGTACACAATAAAATCATCACCAAATGACTTTGTAGTCCTTTGTCTCTTGCTCCTTTTAGGATCTTCATTCTCGTCCTCCATAGGATCATCATTGTGTTCTATCGACATAGTGGGTTCAGAAGTATAACAAATTCCTGACTAGATGAACTAGTCACCTCCTGATTTGATGAGCTAGACATACCTTTCATGGGAAAGATGTCCTCAAAGAAAGTCGCATCATTCAACTCCATAATCGTACCAACATGCATGTCGGATACCTCAGATTTTACTATAAAAAATCCATAGCCAATGCTATGAAACGCATATCCTAGAAAAACACAATCCATGGTTTTTGGTCCAAACTTTCGCTTCTTGGGTATTGGAATATTGACTTTCGCCAAACATCCCCAAGTTCATACGTAAGAGAGTTTAAGCCTTTTCTTCTCCCATTCCTCAAATGGAGTCATGGCTTTATCCTTTACGAGAACACGGTTTAGGACATGACACGCATTCATTAGCGCCTCCCCCCAGCATTCCTTGGAAAGACCCGATGTATCTAACATGACGTTAACCAAATCAGCTAAAGTGCGGTTCTTTCTTTCAGCCACCCCATTTGACTGAGGTGAGTAGGGAGGCGTCCTCTCATGGATAATACCATGTTCTGTACAGAATAGACCAAATTCATACTCTCTGATGACCCACAAGTATAGGGGGTGTATCGCAGTATTTTCGAGGGAAGTGAAACCCAATTGATTGATTCGACACAAGGGGAGCCAAAGAATATTTATAAGCCTTAACAACTGAGTTGTCAATTCAGCTGCACCTGGAAACAATCTTGCTCATAGCAGTTTATTAGTAGCAACAGTTTTGTAGTAGGAATAGCAAAGTAACAGCAGTAGTAAAGCAAAGACAGTAGTAACAAAAGCAGTAAACAGTGGGATTCGAGTGCGGTAGGCATAGGGATGGATGGACGGGCGTTGCATGGACAAGACAATCCACATAGCAATCAGAACATAGGGCAATTGCAGATAAACAATATAAAGCACCCAAGTACTAGACAATCCTAGGCATGTGTTCCATATATAGTCATACGTGCTCGCAATAAAAACTTGCACAACATCTTTTGTCCTGCCAGCCCGTTTGCAGCGGGGCCTTTAGGGAACTACTGGCAATTAAGGTTCTCCTTTTAATAGAGCACCGGAGAAAAGCATTAACACTCCGTGAACACACGTGATCCTCACATCAAAGCCTTTCCCTTCCGGCTACCCTGATTTCTGTCACTTCGGGACCATAGGTTCCGGACAACGACGTGTGTAAACAACTTGTAGATAAGACCCAAAACAATACTATCATGATGAATCAATAATAAGTTCAGATCTGAAATCATGGCACTCGGGCCCTAGTGACAAGCATTAAGCACAACAAGGTTGCAACAAAGTCATAAAGCACTAATAGAGATACTAGGCACTATGCCCTAACAATCTGATGTCATTACATGAACGATCTCATCCAATCCCTACCATCCCCATAGCCTACAGCGGGGGATTACTCACTCATAGATGGGGGAAACATGGATGGTCGATGGAGAAGCGATGGTGATGATGATGGCTATGATCTCCTCCAATTCCCCGTCCCGGCAGGGTGCCAGAACAGAGTTTCTGGTGCTGTTTCATGGAATCTGGTGGTGGCGGCGAAGCGGAACTCCTTCTGGAAAACGTCGAACCCCCAAAGTTTTTAGGTCAGAAGGCTCCTTATAGGTGAAGAGAGAGGTCGAGGGGGTGCCTGGGGGGCCCACATCGCCCCCTGGCATGGCCTCGCCTGGCCCGCGCCAGCAGGTGGTGTGGCCACCCCAAGGCTCTTCTCCGTCTCGTATTCTGGCTCCTGGAGTCTTCGGGTGAAATAGGATTTTTGGCATATTTTCTGGGATTTTTCCTGATAGTTGATTTTCTGCACAAAAAGTAGACATCGCATTAGTTGCATCCAAATCACACAAGTATAGAGGAGAAACAATAGCAAAAGTGTTCGGGAAAGTAGATACGTTTTGGACGTATCAACTCCCCACAAGCTTAGCTTATTGCTTGTCCTCAAGCAATTCAGTTGAAAACTGAGTGCGATAAAAGAACTTTCACGAACACATTTGCTTCATATGATGTAAATATTCTCAGCAATGTGATCAACTACTTAGACAATTCATAATAAAGAGTATGCAACTGAGTCTACTTAATAGTCATTGCAAGCTATGAAGAGATTCCAACTCAAGAATAATAAGTAGCACGAAGCACAAACATAAGCAACATTACAATGCTCATAGAAAGGTATGATAGAGTGGTATCTCGCTTGCCTTTGATTATGAATGTCAAGGCACCTCTGAAGTTCAAGTGATGACTAGAAGTAAAGATATCAAAGATACAAGCATCAAAGTCATAACACAAGTAATCAAGTAATGGAACAAACAGAAAAAATGACAACTAATGCTCTCAAGAAGATGCTCAAAGGATATGTGTAGACTCAACAAGTAGGAGAAAAAGGTTTTGAATAATTTTGAAAGGCTTCCAAATGCTGAAAGTATGGTACTCATTAGCTTTCAGCTCTCATTGCCCCTATCATAAGAATATTTAATGTGGTTAAGGTGAAAGTGACACAACTAAGAGGATATGATTGACAAGTTATAAATTGAAGTCTCATGCCCCTTACTTACGAAGACCGATCCTCGTGCTACTCAACTTCAGTCACAAGTAAGCTCTTGTCATTGTAAGTACATACGTATCATAGAGAACCGCCAACGGGGTACCCCTTGCACATGACACGGGAGCTATCCCATAATCAAAATACAAGGCAAGCAGACAATGAGCATCTCGGCGATCTTTTTATTTACTATGTGCATAGATTTTTATTGAGGATGCTTCATAGAATGCTCATTATGGTTATGCTGCAAGTTTCCACCATGATTAGGCATGGCTTAGGCTAGCGGCCCAGGCGTTTCTCTAACATACATACAAACTCCATGATCTTACAAGTTCCACTTTTATTTCACACCGCCGGGATCCATAAGCAAAAGAACATGATATCAACTAGGTACAAAGTACCTATGAAGTGTTGAAAGCGGTCCCCATGATACATGGTTCTGCTAACTCCAACTCATAAAGCGCAAGCATAAGCACAACAAAGAAGGACGCAATGGTTCAGGTTTATTAAGTGTAAGAAAATAAAGTGTGCCATCAAGTTCGTGAGAGCTTTACTAACTAACTTTCTCATAACAAGCAAACATTTTATTCAGAAGAAAACAAGGCATATTGAATATGCACGGAAGTAACAAGTGATGCTAATGGGTAGTATGGTGGACACTTTGGAAATATTTGGTTTAGGGAGTTGGAAACATGAGTAAAACACTCAGTAGAAATGAAGGCTAGCAATAGTAAGGGAGCGACAAACGAGAGAGCAATAGCTGTCATTATCATGCTTACAACAAAACAAGACTACTCACGGCATGAAAATGATTCAAGATCCTCAAGGAAAAATAATTCATCGAGGCTTAACTGATTATTACAGTCATGTGCATGCGTGAGCATGTGCCAAGTCAATCCAATGAAACATTCAAAGGAGGATACCACAGTGTCATACCAATTTATGAATAGAGTAATGCAAGCAAACATTCATGAGACATGCTACAAACTATTAGCGAGCTGGAGCTAATCACAAGAAAGCAAGAACTACTAAATATCCAAAGATAACATACACCCTACATGAACGGACTAAGCAAGCTCACAGTGATGAGTATATGTACAAAAATGAAAACAAACAGAGTTCGTTACCAGCCTCTTCCCACGCCTCAAGTTGTCATTGATCCTCATTATTGCTCTTCACTTGTGTGGCTTGAATAATAATATGAAACCAATAATCAACTGAGAACTGCCGAACCCTGTAGCCAACTCGAAAAAACCAAAGAAGAATGACAAATATTTTTGGTGTTATCGATTTTAAGCAAAAACCAAAAGAGAAAAACAAGCAAAGAAAAATCTTTTTGGGTTTTTCGAATAGTTCAAACAAAGCAAAAAGGAAAAAAGCAAACCAAGGCAAAAAGAAGAAGAAAACCAAAGAGAAACAACAAAAATATTTTTGGTCTTTTTGTGTTTTAGAAAGAAAAAGCAAAGAAGAACGAAAAAGAGAACGAAAGCATGAATATACAAAGAACCGATGCGACATGATATGGAGATGAGTGTGGTGTCGGCGTACCTCCCCCCAAGCTTAGGCTTTTGGCCTAAGTGGGTATCAATCCCAAGCTGGCCAAGATGAAGTGTCACCGGGGTACGACGAGGATGTACCCTCGTCCTGGTGCGAGCCAGAGTACATCCCTCCGTAATTTGCGGAATAATCATAGGAGGGCACATCCTCCTGGTGCTGCTCGTGGAAACCCAACAAGCGAAGCTGCTCGTCCACCTCCTCCTTGGAGTGTGACCATGTTCTCCTGTCAACACTGAACAAAGCAGGCTGGGGCAAAAGGATCTCCCTTTCATCCCCGTCAGTGAAAAGCATCCTATATACTAGATTGTTAAAATCAGAGGTAGCAGTGACAAAGTGATGAGTTTGCATGGCAACAAGGTCGAGCCTCTGTGGTGCTAGCATAACATTATCAGGAGCCACAGAAAGATCTAATGCATCAACTATACGCGAAGCAATGATGCCCCCATAGATAGGCCCCCTAGCAGCTAGGCGGCGAGCAATAAGAGAGCCAAGATTGTACCGAGTATCATTGTTGAGCGCAGCAGTAAGGAAAGCTAAGTGATAGTTGGAGATATTACTAGTGTTCTCCCTACCCAAAACACTAGTGGCAAGATAGTAAGCAAAGTATCTAAGAGCAGGGAGTTGGATATTTCTTATCTTTCCGCGCTGCACCACACGGTCATCATCATTGGTCACCCCTCGGTAAAGCTCCAACAAATCAGGGGGTCGCCCTTGAATTTTCTTCACGGTCCCTGCCATACGCACACCTACAATGCTGCAAAATCTCTCCAAAGGCATGGTGAAGGGCATATCATAGATCTTAAATGAGACAGTAGAACGATAGGATGTGTTAGAAAATGAGAAGCTCTCAACAAAAATTTTGGTGAGCATAGCGTATTGTGCACTCTCATCTTGCATATAAGAGGTCAAGCCAACCCTCTCAATCAGTAGCAAGAAATCATCAAGAATACCTGCAGCTTGCAAGAAAGTAAAACAAGGAAAAGAGGATGGGTGAGCATCCCCATCATCCCTTTCACTGCCAATACGAGTTGCAATGAGATCTTCATTGTATGAAGGCCTAGCTTGGGAGGCTATTCTTGAGGGCCTTGTCCTCCTAGGTGCATCACTCTCAAATATCTCTCCAAAAGTGTGGTTGTTCATGCTTGGTATTCTGAAATTTAAACACCTATTAAACAAGTGATTGCAAAGTAAATATAATGAAGGATTCTACTCATAGGGACTTGCAAGAGGCCTAAACATGCATCAAAACTATATCTCTAAGCATCAAACAAGCTTACAAGCCCTCAAAACCAGTCACCTACAGCAGCAAAATACTCAACATACAATCCACTAAACACAAATCTACTTGGACAAGGGGAGGAGTCACATACCAAGGAACAATTGCTCCAAATTTCAGCAAGAAAGATGGGCTGAGCAAAGAGATCAAAGAAATCGAGGGCAAGCATAGAGAGAACGCGATTTCGAGCTATGAACTGGAGCTTACTCGGGAGAGAGAAGAAAGTGGCAAGAGAGAAAGGTAGTGGGGGCCAGGGGTGGCCCACACCAGGGCATGGCGCCACCCAGGTCTGGTCGCGCCACCATGTGGTGTGCCTGCCTGGTGGGGCCCCTGGTACCTACCAGGTACTCCTCTGCCTCTTTTTTCACGTAAAAATTTAATATGAATTTTTTGGAATTTTTCGAGACACTTTATTTTTGGGCATTTTTCAGAAATAGAAGAATGATTTTTCTAACAGACAGGGTTTTTTTTTCTTTTTGGAAACATGATGCAAGGACAAAAACAAGGCTAGAACTACAGAAGTTCTAGCATGCAAGCAACTAAGAACACAAAGAAAACTAAACGAAAGCAAAACTAAAATGCAATGGATAGAAATAAACGGGGATAATCATAATGAAAACATTGTTTTGTTCAATGGAATCCTTTTGTTAGCAAGGTTGATCAAGTCTTGCTACCAAAACAATTGCATATGAGACAAAACTTTGTATTCCACTAATGATTATGTTACCTCAACCTTGATAGCAATGGTCCCAATCATAATAGTTTCAAATTTTTCTTTTGGTATGGGACAATATATTTCTCCAACTTGAATGCCTTCAACATGTTCAATTGAATTTAAACCATAAGTCCTTTCAATCTTCTTGGGGAAATAGACAGTATGTTCCTTGTCATTAACATTGAAGGTCACCTTTCCTTGATTACAATTAATAATAGCTCCTTCAGTATTAAGAAAAGGTCTCCCAAGAATAATAGACATATTATCATCTTCAGGCATTTCAAGCACAACAAAATCAGTTAATATCAAGCAATTATGAGCCACCTGGACAGGTACATCCTCACATATACCCATAGGAATAGTGGTAGACTTATCAGCCATTTGCAAATATATATCAGTTGGTATCAATTTTTCAAGCTGAAGCCTCTTATAGAGAGAAAAAGGCATAACACTAACTCCAGCTCCCAAATCACACAAAGCAGTTCTAACATAACTGTTCTTAATAGAGCAAGGGATAGTTGGAATCCCTGGGTCTCCAAGTTTCTTAGGAACCTTCCCATTGAAGGAATAATTAGCAAGCAAAGTAGAGATTTCTTCATTAGGGATCTTCCTTTTATTCGAGACAATATCCTTCATATACTTTGAGTAAGGAGGCAATTTAATAGCATCAGTCAAAGGAATTTGCAAGAATAAAGGTTTCATCCACTCACAAAACTTATTATAGTGTTCATCTTCCTTTGACTTGTGTTTCTTATCAGGGAAAGGCATAGGTTTTTGAACCCAAGGTTCTCTTTCACTTCCATGTTTCTTAGCAATAAAATCTTCTTTAGTATATTTAGTATTCTTAGTGTGGTTTTCAGGTTCTTCTTCAACTTTTTCTTCATTAGGCACTTCATTTTCTTCATTACCACTTTCAGTTTTAGCATCAGAGATAGATATACTATTAGTTTCTATAGCAGGTTCAGAGGGTTCTACAATATTTTTATGCTTCTTTTTCCTTTTCTTATGAGTAGAACCACTATTTTCGGCTTGTTGAGAATCTTGCTCAATTCTTTTGGGATGCCCCTCAGGATATAGAGGATCCTGGGTAGCAGCACCACTTCTAGTTCTAATTTCATAAGCATGTTTTTCTTTAGCAGCATTAACTAGCAAGTCTTTTTGCACTTTAACGAGTTGATCTATTTGAGTTTGCACCATTTGAAAGTGTTTAACAATCATTTTAACATCATTAGAGGTTCTTTCCACAATATCTTTCAACTCAACAATAGCTCTAGTGTTTTACATAAGATGATTTTGCACCCTTTTATTAAAGTTATCTTGCTTAACAATAAAGATATCAAATTCTTCTAAGCATTGATCAGGAGGTTTAGAGTAAGGGATATCACCTTCATCAAAGTGTTGGAGAGAGTGTACCTCAATAGTGGATGAGTAGGGAATAGGCTTACATAATTCTTCTATAGGAGGTAAATTCTTGACATCTGCAGCTTTAATTCCCTTCTCCTTAAGACATTTCTTAGCTTCCTTCATCACTTCATCATTTAATTCAATAACTCCCCTCTTCTTTGATGTTGGAATAGGCACAGGAATAGATGGTTCAGGTACAATTACTTCAGGTATAGCTTGTTTAGGAGGAGTCCAATCTTCATAATTCTTGCTTATTTTAGCCATTAATTCCTCAGCTTCCTTGGAAGTCCTATTCCTGAAAACACAATCAGCACAACTATCTAGGTATGTCCTAGATTCTTCGGTTAGTCCATTATAAAATATATCAAGTAGTTCATTCTTAGGTAATGGACTTCCAGCCTGTGCATGAATCAAAGCACAAAACCTTGCCCAAGATTCGGGCAATACCTCTTTTTCTCCCTGTTTAAAATCAAAAAGTTCCTGCAAAACAGCATGTCTAGCACTAGGAGGAAAATATTTCTGCAGGAAAGTATTAAACAAGCACTCAGGGTTATCAATAGATCCAGGAGGTAAATTACCAAACCAAGTTTTAGCTTCTCCTTTTAGTGAAAAAGGGAAAATCTTAGCAACAAAGTAAGTACGCATTTTAATATCATCAGAAAACAAGCCACTCATGGTAGAAAGTTCATTCATATGTGCTACCGCACTTTCATTCTTAGCCCCACAAAAGGGTTCTTTCTCGACAATAGCTATGTAGGATAGATCGAGAGAGAAATCATAGTATTCATCTATAATGTTTATGGGAGAAGTAGCAAACTTAGCAGCAGGAGATAATTTGGGTCTAATAGTACGCCTCTCAAGGAGATTCTTAGAGGCTCTCCTATCATGGATGTTCCTACATTCTTCAATAAACTCATCAGTCATCTCAACATAATCTTCTTCAGCATCATAACTCTCACTAGACTCAGGTGAGCTAACAGGTGTAGTAGTGTGTTCATTGGGAGTTTCGGTATTTCCAACTATAGTTCTAGCAATCGTAGCATCTAGGAAAGGACCTAATGAACCACTCTTATCAAGCACAGTAGAAGCAGCATCATAAGCATCAGAAGTTTCAGATTCAGCAGTAGTAGCAGTATGTGTAGCATGTGTATGTGGTGGTGTAAGGAACTTACTCAGAACAGACGGTGAATCAAGAGCAGTAGAGGTGTTCAGAACCGTACCTCTTCTTGTAGTGGATGGTAAAATAGGAACCTTGCCATCACGAGACTTACCCATGATGGATGGAAAGCAGCGAACAATAGAGAATCCAAGTGAACTTGATAAATAAAGCTATGCTCCCCGGCAACGGCACCAGAAAATAGTCTTGATGACCCACAAGTATAGGGGGTGTATCGCAGTATTTTCGAGGGAAGTGAAACCCAATTTATTGATTCGACACAAGGGGAGCCAAAGAATATTTATAAGCCTTAACAACTGAGTTGTCAATTCAGCTGCACCTGGAAACAATCTTGCTCACATCAGTTTATCAGTAGCAACAGTTTTGTAGTAGGAATAGCAAAGTAACAGCAGTAGTAAAGCAAAGACATTAGTAACAAAAGCAGTAAACAGTGGGATTCGAGTGCGGTAGGCATAGGGATGGATGGACGGGCGTTGCATGGACAAGACAATCCACATAGCAATCAGAACATAGGGCAATTGCAGATAAATAAGATAAAGCACCCAAGTACTAGAAAATCCTAGGCATGTGTTCCATATATAGTCATACGTGCTCGCAATGAGAACTTGCACAACATCTTTTGTCCTACCAGCCCATTTGCAGCGGGGCCTCTAGGGAACTACTGGCAATTAAGGTGCTTCTTTTAATAGAGCACCTGAGCAAAGCATTAACACTCCGTGAACACACGTGATCCTCACATCAAAGCCTTTCCCTTCCGGCTACCCCGATTTCTGTCACTTCGGGACCATAGGTTCTGGACAACGACGTGTGTAAACAACTTGTAGATAAGACCCAAAACAATACTATCATGATGAATCAATAATAAGTTCAGATCTGAAATCATGGCACTCGGGCCCTAGTGACAAGCATTAAGCACAACAAGGTTGGAACAAAGTCATAAAGCACTAATAGAGATACTAGGCACTATGCCCTAACAATCTGATGCCATTACATGAACGATCTCATCCAATCCCTACCATCCCCATAGCCTACAACGGGGGATTACTCACTCATAGATGGGGGAAACATGGATGGTCGATGGAGAAGCGATGGTGATGATGATGGTGATGATCTCCTCCAATTCCCCGTCCCGGCAGGGTGCCAGAACGGAGTTTCTGGTGCCATTTCGTGAAATCTGGTGGTGGCGGTGGAGCGGAACTCCTTCTGGAAAAACGTCGAACCCCCAAAGTTTTTAGGTCAGAAGGCTCCTTATAGGCAAAGAGAGAGGTCGAGGAGGTGCCTGGGGGCCCACACCACCCCCTGGCGCGGCCTGGCCTGGCCCGCGCCAGCAGGTGGTGTGGCCACCCCAGGGCTCTTCTCCGTCTTGTATTCTGGCTCATGGAGTCTTCGGGTGAAATAGGATTTTTGGCATATTTTCCGGGATTTTTCCTGATAGTTGATTTTCTGCACAAAAAGTAGACACCAAGGCAATTCTGCTGAAAAAAGCGTCAGTTCGCATTAGTTGCATCCAAATCACACAAGTATAGAGGAGAAACAATAGCAAAAGTGTTCGGGATAGTAGATACGTTTTGGACGTATCACTCTCCACCACGATCCGACCTTTGCCGCTTGATTTTAAGATCAAGTTGGTTTTCTGCTTCTGTTTTATAGTTTTTGAAGTAACTCAAAGCTTCATATTTAGATTTCAGAAGATAAATGTAGCAGTATCTAGTGGAGTCATCAATCAACATCATAAAGTATCTTTTTCCACCTTTTCACTAGTAGGGAAAACCTTATAGCCGGATTCCTCACCATCGGCGAAGCGGGCACGGGGGTCGCCGGCGGTAAGGCCATCCAGGCCTTCCTAGCATTACCGCCGGTGAAACCAGACTATATGCGCCGGGGCTAGTCCAAGTACCACCGGCGAACAGTGGTAGCGGGCGCTAGGGCTGTGGTGGGCGGCGTGCCACCAGACGGGCCGACCTTTACCGCCGGCGAAACTAGACTATATGCGCTGGAGTTCGAGCCTGTTACCACCGGCGAACACATGATCAGCTCGCGGGGGCAGTGGTGAGCTGGATGGGCCCACCTGGCTAAACGTTTTTCGTTGGCACCTGCCTTCTAGACTCGCCGGCGATAAGAGTCATACCACCGGCGTGTATAGAGGTGGTCGCCGGGGGTATTTTCCTCCATCTAGCCGCCCACTTCACCCCTCCTTACTGATGACTGGATTCCTGCACCAACAATAGGGTTATTGCAGTACTTGTAGCAGCAAATATTTAAGAGTTTGTCCCAATGGGAGATCGTTGAACGGAAACAACACGACGTCGTAGCCACGTTGTCAATGCGGCCACATTTCGCACCCAAACCATGGTTTGGAAATAGCCTATTCTATAAGTTACTAGAACAAAGATAATTGAGAGAGGTTTAAAGTATCTAATAACAAAGAACTTTTAACAAGAACAAAATAAAATAAGAAGGAAAGTAAACAGGAATATGAACTGAATTAAAGAGATTGTAGTTGTTAGATTGAATGGAATGAGCAAGGGATTCTAGGCTTCGGTCTCACTAGTACTAGATGGGCAAATATATGTGTGATCTATAAGATATTTCTCAAACAAATAAATGTTCCCCAATTGATTACCGGGCTGTCACACTGTGTGCACCATGCATGGTTCTCGCGCATCACCGCAAGGCAAAAGGCACTTCCGGACCAAAGGATCACATAAACTCATCTTAGATCACAATAAATTCTAACTTAGCGCACTAGATCATACCTCAACCTAGAATTGAATCAATCACTCACACATGGATGAACAACCAAAGATATATAAATATATAATGATATCACAACCGTGTTCAATCTTATAATTACTAAACACAAGAGAGAGAGGGAGATGGAGATGATGATGGAGATGGAGATCGATGCATGGTGGTGGTGATGTCTTCCTTCTCCTCCCCTTCTTCTTGCTTGGATGCCTTGATAGTGATGGTGTCGAGGGAGATCTAGATCTCAGAGGTGTGGTTGAGGCAGAGCTCCGCCGCAATGGAGATCGGATGGGTGGCGGCGGCAGAGCTCCGCCCCTGAAGGGTTATGGCTTGGTGGCTCTCTCTTGGGTCGTCCCTCCTTTATATAGGCCTTGGGGGTGTCCTAGGGTTCCCCCCAATATCGTCATGTGACTTAGGGAAGGTTCTAGGGCTTTTCTGGGGCAAAATCCCATCGTTTCCGGCCTTTTTGGCAACTATACGGCCGTAGCTATACGACCAAAAATATAGCTCCGGCCATATAGTTGCTCGTTAAACTTGCAGATGCTTTTAGTATTTTGGCCGCCATTTCTTCATACGAACTCCGTTTTGGGTGTTCTTGGGCTTGTTGAGTTAATATTGTCGAGGGCTACAACCTTGTGGTCTTGGATCTTTATTTTGAGAAGTTGGAAAAAATCATTTTTTCAACCTCTCAAATGGCTAAGTCTGGTCCCTGCAGCTCCTCCATACTATGCTCTCATTGTTCCTTTTGCCTTTGTTTTGTCCATAATCATCATCAACACCTACACACATGTCAAAGACAAGGAAGAGGGATAAAATTCTACCTAAACTACTAAATGTGCAAGGCTCATATTGAATTTAACAAAAACAACTAAACATGCATATTAAGCATAGCAATGGTTAGATGGAGCACAATATGATAGGCAAATGACACAATTTATATTGCTAAAAAGTGTTGTATATCACAGCCATTAAATTTCCCAAGATAGATCTTGCTCGTCCTCGAGCAAAAGGGATCGATAACTTAATGGATGTGATCATGCTTACCATTGGAAATCAATGCACCATATCCTTGTTTATCCTACAAGATCAAAGTAAGAGAGCACATAATCATACAAGGCAATATAAGCTCAGTTATATTATTCCAAACCACTAGTGATTAGTCAAAAACTTCTATGCCCCATGTCAAAGTTAAATCTAGCTTGCAAGTAAACTTGTGATCCTTCTATATGCACTTTATTGTATTTTTGTACTTTTATTTGTATAAGGCAAAGTTGAACACGGTTAGTTGTCAATCATAAATAGAAATAGAGTTTTTCAATGCTGCCCACTCATGCCATCTATTAAAGTCTCTCAAGTGCAAACTTTGATTATTGAGCTCATAGAAAATATATTTCTTAGTAACGAGACCATGCCAAAAGAGTGGTATATGTTCAATCGAGACTGTGCAGGCTAGGAAGGACACTCGTGACCATTACCAAGGTTTCCCTTTTCGGTATAATGATTTCTCATAACGGTCAGAGGAGTATTCCGACTTTGCTTTTAACGTAGGCCCATGAGAATACCAATGCATACCCAAATATAGAATGTTTGCTACATATGTTGAGCAACTCATATCCAAGCTCCAAGAGTTTCCTATTTTTGGATTGTTTAAAGGCCTACGGAGTTGTTAGCATCCCGTTGTGCGATAGTGGTGCAAGACACGCATAAAGCAATATCTCACTTTGATTTCCAAGACAAAATTTTGGCATATGTAATCTCGAAACTTTGAAACATCATTTCTTATTTGACAACTCACTCAGTAAGCATCTATTAAGACCATCATTTCCAGCACTATGGAGTCGAGCTACTCCATAACCATTCACTTAAGACAATTCTAAACAGTGACAACTAGCAAGTTTCGAAGAACTTCTTTGTTGTTATTTTTTGTTTTTTTCAAAATATAGAGAACATGGCAATGTATATTTAGAGGATCACAATATTTTCCACAAGCTAGATAAAAGTTGAACAAGGTGCATCAAAGCTATGGCTTGTCTCCTATGGGGCCTAACATGAGCAAGTATATCCCTTGTATAAATATGAACAAAATCTCACCTAAGAAAGCATTCAAAAACAGAGAGATACACAATAGCATGAAAACATTTTAAGATAAAAAACTTTGCACAAGACTCTACGCATGCAAAATAACCTCCCCAAGCGAAACTTGAGAAGATCATGAAAACAAAAGAGAAAATGCAGTTATCAAAAGAGAGTATAAGAAGTGGTTATCTCCCCAAGCTTAGGTTAAAGCAAGGGTGACACACTTTACTGTTGAGGTCTTTTAACCTCTACTTTGATGAACAAAGAACCTTTGCTTCGATGAATGCTTCATGATCTGGTGTATGCCTTACTTAAGAACCTGGTAGGAACAAGAATAGAAAGAAGACAAAATATTTTTGTGTTTTTGAAGACACGGGTTTAGCTCACAAGTGATAAAAATACAATTGCCACTGAGTCGGTTCATCAACCTAAGCACCACGCTTAAGTCAATAAACTAATTCTAGAAGTGTGCTTATCCTAGATTGTGATGAAGTGTAAGTGAGACAAAATATGAAACACGAGTGTGCAACCCCTATGTGCTTATTTAAAAGAGGTTAGAGTTGGAAGGTTTTACTAGACACTGATTGTTGAAACATTGAGTTGAAGCAACCAAGTGGCTCATGGGAGTGTTTGCACGATTGGCACTACCGTACACGTCATCACACAAGGTTCAAGTCCCTGCGAAAATAACACACAAAATAAAAGACAACAGCTCGGTGTACGAACGAAGTTCATTCACCCAACTAATGAAAGAAAACATGAACTACTAAAGAGATTCACAACTTAAGGACTTTCTAGGATAGAACTTTATTGTTTACATATGCTTGGCTTCTCTAAAACATGGGAGAAGCTCTCAGGTGGTGTTTCGAGGTTTTTAGAAGAAGATGGAAGAAGAAAGAATGAAATTTTGAGCAATGGTTACCTTCCAGTTGGCGTTTGAGGGGTTTTCTCAACTATACGGGCACAACTATACGGCCGGAACAATGTGTTCCCGTCGTATAGTTGTCCTGCTGTCAAAAAATTAGGGTTTCCACCTGGCGGCGCAGCTATACGGGGGCAACTATATGGTCAGAACAAAATATTCCCGTTGTATAGTTAGTCGTCAAACTGTCTATCCCTAAGAAAGAAAATATACAAAGGCATAGATATATATACGATCGGAACTATACGGCCAGAATTTTTTATTCCCTCTGTATAGTTGGTCGTTAAACTCTCAGTATATTAGAAAAGATTTTGTACGCAGGCACCGATATCTATACGACCGGAGCTATACGGCCGGAATTTCTATTCCCGCCATATAGTTGGTCGTTAAACTCTTAGTATATGTGAAAGAAAAAAATTGGATGGCAAAGATATCTATATGACTGAAACTATACTGCCAGAATTTTTTATTCCCGCCGTATAATTGGTCGTTAAACCTTCTGTATACATTAGAAAATTTCTATTTCTTCGTGAATTATTTCTTATCCTTTAACTTAGTGAAATACCATGTTTTGACAGAAAAATAACAACTTTAATTTTTGACCAAACATGTAGTAACAATAAATTCTACCTTTTGAAAACTATAAGAAGATAACAATAATAGCAAATCATGCAAAGAATAAAAATGCCAATGCAACATGAATGCAACTAGACTCAAGACACAAAACTAAGAAAGACGCCTAATGACTTCCGGGTTGCCTCCCGGGAAGCGCTTTCTTGTAACCAAGTAGCCAGGCTTTTATACTCCACATTTATTCAGCAATGGAGGCACTTATAGGAGTAATTTTGCTTACCTCCAATGAATGTTTTCAGGATTTATATCATACTTTTTTCTTCTAAGATGTATCCTCTTGCGGTGCATCGGTATCTCGTAAGTGTTCTCGTTGCCACGTGAGGATGGATGCACCAAGCTCAATAAATATGTATTCTTTTCTTTCTGCATAGAGGGTGTTAAAGATTTATTATCAAACTTTGAATCTTTACCTTGATTACTATTTTGAGGGTATCATAATGTTCTTTTGGATCCAGTAGCTTGGTCTTTGCCACCAAACTTTCCTGCACCTCATTAGTAAAACAAAAGTGATAGCAAACAGATATGGGAGGCACACAGGATTCCGTCTTTGGCTCATCATAATTGATTTCCCTGAAAAGAGTATTTAAACAAACACTACTAGAATCATCAAAAACTTCTTCAAGGCAATTATCAGGGATTATAGAATAATTGAAGTCTTCATCATCACTAAAGTCAGAAGAATAATGAGGATCAGGAATAGGTGGAGGATCAGGAATAGGTGGGGTATCAGGTTTGAGAGCGGCTTTCAATTTATTCCATTCCTTGATTTCTTTTTCTTCTTTCTTCTTGATGCGTCCCCAATACTCTTCATGAAGCAATTTCACTTCATCTGCAGATGTCAGATGTGTGGGATATTCAACACGAGGCTTCTTATTTTTATTTTTCCTGGTTTTATGCTTCATGGATTTACCCTTCTTTCCTGCTTCAATGATGCAACAAGTGGAAGATATGGGACTAACAGTAGAGGGTTGTTCTCCATCGTTATTAGCAGCAATTCTAATATGATTAAAATAATAAGCTATGAAAGGTATTGCTTTAGAAAGAACATCTCTAACTAAGGTATCATCATAAGGAATTTTTCCTCTTATATTTTCATCTTTAAGAAACTCATTGACCAGGTTCTCTAGATTAGTAGGGAGAGGTTTTTCTTCATGCACAATTTCACATTGACATTGATGAAAATTATTATGTATATCTCTTAAGAGTTGCCAAGCTTCTTCCAAAGTTTTTCCAAGGAATGCACCATCACACATCATATCTAGCTTATCCTTAGAAAAGTGATTTAAGCCTCCATAAAAGTGATTCAGCAATAACCAATCAGGTAAATTATGATGTGGATAATCATGCATCAATTTTGAGAACCTACTATAAGCTTGTATTAAATCCTCATTGTTGCTTTGCTTGAAATTCGGGATATGAAGCCTACGCTCATAAGTTTGCTTTTGTCAGAAATACTTACTGATAAAAGCTTCGGAGATACCTTTCCATGAATTGAAGTGTCCCATGGGATGCGATCTTAGCCAATCTTTAGCTTTTCCTTTCGGCAAGAACCGGAATAGATATAACTTCAGCTTATCGTTTGTCCATCCATTTGCCTTCATCGTAGAACACAATGAAGTAAATTTGTCAATATGCTCATATGGATCATTGTCCGGATCTCCTGCAAAAGCTATTTCCATGATCATATGTATCCACATAGGATTAATCTCATATCCATCCACATCAATAGCGGGTTGAACAATAGGAGCATATAAATGATCAACACTCGGAGAAGCATACTCCGCAAGACTTTTACTTTCCATAGTTCCTATGTTTTTTTTAATTTCCTATAACTTAAATAAATAATAAGTTTACTAACAAAAGATAAACTATTGTTTTTGTTGTTTTCCAATAATCAAAAGCAGTAAGGTAAATAGCGACAAACAGAAATAAACTATGTGCGAGTAGGAAGGTAATAACCGGATGCTTATCTCCTCGGCAACGATGCCAATTTGATGACTGGATTCGTGCACCAATAACAGGGTTATTGCAGTACTTGTAGCGGCAAATATTTAAGAGTTTTTCCTGATGGGAGATCATCGAACGGAAACAACATGACCCTGCAGCCACGTTGTCAATGCGGCCACGTTTCGCACCCAAACCGTGGTATGGAAATAGCCTATTCTATAAGTTACTAGAACAACGATAATTGAGAGAGGTTTAAAGTATCTAATAACAAAGAACTTTTAACAAGAACAAAATAAACTAAGACAGAAAGTAAACAGGAATATGAACTAATTTAAAGAGATTGTAGTTGTAGGATTGAATGGAATGAGAAGGATTCTAGGCTTCGGTCTCACTAGTACTAGATGGGCAAACATATTTGTGATCTATAAGAGATTTCTCAGACAAATAAACGTTCCCCAATTGATTACCGGGTTGTCACACTGTGTGCACTATGCATGGATCTCGCGCGTCACTGCAAGGCAAAAGGCACTTCCGGACCAAAGAATCACATAAACTCATCTTAGATCACAATAAATTCTAACTTAGCGCACTAGATCATACCTCAACCTAGAATTGAATCAATCACTCACACATGTATGAACAACAAAACATATATAAATATATAATGATATCACAACCATGTTCAATCTTACAATTACTAAACACAAGAGAGAGAGAGGGAGATGGAGATGATGATGGAGATGGAGATCGATGCGTGGTGGTGGTGATGTCTTCCTTCTCTTCCCCTTCTTCTTGCTTGGATGCCTTGATGGTGATGGTGTTGGGGGAGATCTAGATATCGGAGGTGTGGTTGAGGCAGAGCTCCACTGCAATGGAGATCAGATGGGTGGCGGCAGTGGCAGAGCTCCGCCCCTGAAGGGCTTTGGCTTGGTGGCTCTCTCTTGGGTCCTCCCTCCTTTATATAGGCCTTGGGGGTGCCCTAGGGTTCCCCCAATATCGTCATATGACTTAGGGAAGGTTCTAGGGCTTTTCTGGGGCAAAATCCCGTCGTTTCCGACCTTTTTGGAAACTATACGGGCGGAGCTATACGACCAAAAATATAGCTTCGGTTGTATAGTTGCCCGTTAAACTTGCAGATGCTTTTAGTATTTTGGTCGCCATTTCTTCATACAAACTTCGTTTTGGATGTTCTTTAGCTCGTTGAGTTTGTATAGTCGAGGGCTACAACCCTGTGGTCTTGGATCTTTATTTTGAGAAGTTGGAAAAAAATCACTTTTTCAACCTCTAAAATGCCTAAGTCTGGTCCCTGCAGCTCCTCCATACTATGCTCTCATTGTTCCTTTTGCCTTTGTTTTGTCCATAATCATCATCAATACCTACATACATGTCAAAGACAAGGAAGAGGGATAAAATTCTACCTAAACTACTAAATGTGCGAGGCTCATATTGAATTTAACAAAAAAAGTAATCATGCATATTAAGCATAGCAATGGTTAGATGGAGCACGATATGATAGGCAAATGATACAATTTATATTGCTAAAAAGTGTTGTATATCACGGCCATCACTTACCATCGGTGCCTACTGGTTGCGTTTGCCGGGGGTAACCTGGGACTTAAATGCAAGTCTAACCAGCCACCTACCACCACCTCCTCACTCACTCTCTAGCTCACTTTTCATGGCAACTCCACCCAAAGCTTTGCTAGCTTATTCCCCCACTTCTCACCACTCATTTTAGCTAATTCAACCAACCAAGTTTGTTATATTTCACCCCAAAGCATGCGTGCGTACTAGTAGATCTAGCTTGCAAGATCTAGATGTATAGTCCCCCACCACCTTTCCCACTTCTCCCTTTTTGTAGATCTAGATCTCGAGCATAAGGTCCCGACAACACACACTGTCTTAGGTCGCCGTGTGGCGTCTCTCTGGTGCTCTTGGAGCTCGTGTCAACTAATAGGTATAATGTGGTGAATGTGCGCATGCATGAGTTGGCGACAAGGAGCGGTGATGTCACTTGTGATGACGAAAAGCGGTTCCATGTATATGTGGACCGTTTTGCATTTACTTTTGATGTGCAGGTACAATGAGTTACCAATGTTTCGCCAGAATGTCGATTAACTTCCGTTCCAGTGAATTTCTGGCACTTCGGCATGACCATTTTTAGCAAAGGTCATGCTGTATTTTTCAGTGAAAGCCGAGATGATTGTTATAATCAATGCTCTTATCGTGCAGGCTACGATGGTCATCGAGATGAAGGAAAGCATCGTGGATAAATACGTGCAATGCGCGATGGCCGACATGTATCGAAATAACTGCATGGAAATAAGATGTCCATGTCTAAGATGCAAACTATCGTTTGTTTGACCCCTTCGCTGGATCAGTGAATCAGCACTTTCTCAGGTATAGTTTCATGGAGGGCCACTCAGTGGACGGGTGATGATTAAGATGACGATGATGATGGAAATGAGGAAGAGGATGTCGGTCAACACGAAAATGAAGATGAGGAGGAAGATCGGGATGTCGCACACGACGATGGTGATGAAGATGGCCAGGAAGAAATACATATGGACAACGAGGACTAGAGTAGGAGTGCCCCTCTAACTGCAGCCATGCATGACCTTCATGTTCAAGAAATTCTTCTCGGCAACGCATCGACTGACCCTAGATTCGCCGATAGATGAAAGTATAAGCTGGATCAACTGGAGTTAGACTCGAGAACTCCGTTGTACGACGTAGGTCGCGGGTCGGAGGAGAGTCACCTGAGAGTAACTCTCGATCTTCTGGAGATGAAGGCAAAACACTGATGGACCGACGCAGGCATGGACGATCTCTTCTGATACTTGAAGAAGCGCTTTCCTAAATATAACACATTGGACGGTAGCCTACATGAGGCCAAGAGAGTCGTGTGCCCTCTCGAGATTTACCGCACGAAAAATACCACACCTGCATCAGTGACTACGTGATTTACCGGAACGATCACAAGGACAAGACCACATGCCTAGTGTGTGAGGAACCTCGATACAAGAGAGTGACGAGAAAAGCTCCTCGTAAAGTTGTGTGGTACTTCACACTCAGGCCCCATCTTCAGCGGTACTTCACGGACCGCGAGGAAGCAAAACTCATGCGCTGGCATGCAGAAAGGAAGGAAGTGGTGCTCAAGGATCCTATACGGGTTGAAAACCTAGTGCTGACAAACCCTTCAGATACAAGCCAGTGGAAAGCATTAGACAATGAGTACAAAGAATTTGGGAAAGACCCAAGAAACATGGGGCTTGGTGTGAGCACCGATGGGATGAACCCGTTCGGCAACCAGAGCAGCAAGCACATCACTTGGCCCGTGTTTGTGTGGATGTACAACCTCCCCCCATGGTTGTGCATGAAGAAGAAGTACATACACATGAGTATGCTAATTCAAGGGCCAACATAGCCAAGGAGCGATCTCAACCTGTATCTCGAGCTATTGAAGGAGGAGCTACCCATCTTGTGGAAGGAGTAGAAACATGGGATGCCTACCTCGAAGAACCATTCTGTCTGAAAGCCACGGTGATCGTCACGGTGTAGGACTATCTCGGATATGGATATATTGCGTGCCAGGTGTGCCACGGACACAAGGTTTGTGTATGGTGCATGGAAAATATGTCGTCTCTATAGCTGGGTAAGGATCTGGGGTCTTCGAAAACCGTCTCCATGAGGACTCGAATGTAGCTACCCAAGAATGACCCATGGAGGAAGCATGGAGATCTGTTCAATGGTGAGGATGAGCTCGAAGGACCTCCACCTAAGCATAGTGGCGAGGAGATCGATACTTTGTTGAAAAACTAGAAACACATCCCTCCAGCGGGTAAGATATAGAAGCAGAAGCGGAAGCAAGGAGATAAGAAGAAGAAAAAGGAACCCGGGCCGCTCATGGGGGTATAGAAAAGGAGGTCCGTATTTGGGGACTTGTCATACTGGAAGATCCTCGGTATGCCCCATAGCCTTGATGTCATGCATATTACGAAGAACGTGTGCAAGAGCTTTCTTTCCACTCTGTTCAACATGCCTGATAGGACCAAAGACGGGCCGAAAGCAAGAGATGACCTAATGGCCCTGAATATCAGAGAAGAGCTTCACCCTCTGCCTCCGTCTAGTGTTGAGGAGATGGACGATCGCAAGCGCAAGAGGGCGGGGAAGCAGCCAGTTTAGGAGGATACGAAAGATCCGAAGGGCAAAAGGGATAAGTAGAGCGAAACTCTGCGCCCTTCCTGCTTCACTCTAAATCCTGACGAGCTCGAACAAATCTTCAATTGCCTTCTAGGAGTTAGATTGCCCTTAGGCTATGCAGGGCTGATACGCCGATGGCTGGACCCGACGAAAAGAATCTTCAGTGGGATGAAGTCTCATGACTATCACGTCATGATAACTAGATACTTCTGGTGGCAATCTGAGGGATAATGGATCCGCATGTCCGTGCAACACCGACTGGCCTCTGTAACTTCTTCAACGTCATCACTCGGAAGTCGATAACCGTCAAGAAACTCGGGAGACTGTAGGAAGAGATCGTCACCATCGTATGCGATATGGAGATGTACTTCCCGCCTGCATTCTTTGATGACATGGTCCACCTGCTGCTGCATATAGTGGACGATATCAAGGATCTCGGGCCTCCGTACCTTCACAACATGATGGCGTTAGAAAGAATGAACGGGATCATCAAAGGATACATCTGTAACAGGAAGCATCCAGATGGAAGCATCATCCAGGGCTTTCTCGCCGAGGAGTGCGTCTCTTTCTGCAAGAATTATCTAAACGAGGATAACCCACGTTCGGTTGGTTTTCCCGCAAAAAAGGACCTCGGCAAGTTCGAGGGAGTAGGCCACAACACTAGCAATAGGGAAATGGACGTGGATCAATCTGGTAGGAGAGCCGACTTTAATAGGGCCCACTTAGTAGCACTACAGCACATGGATGTTGTCGAGCCTTGGGTGGATCAGCACATAACCATGATCAAGAACAGTGCTAACAGGCCGATGACGAAAGAAGAGGTATTCATAGCACACAACTCCTCTTTTGCACACTGGTTTAAAGACCAGATTGATGCCAATCCCCCGCCAATGACAAGCGATACAAACAACATCATAGTGGCCTTGTCTTACGGTCCCATGCCCAACCTCAAGACTTATCAAGCATATGACATCAGCGGGTACACATTCTACATGGAGGAGAGAGACAAAAGGAGTGACTATCAAAACTCAGGTGTGGCGATGGAATCTTACACGGGTGAAGAGAAGAAAAGATACTACGAAACGATCAAAGAAATCTGGGAGCTCGACTACGTTGGGGAGAAGCTGTCAATGTTTCCTGTCAGATGGGCAACAGACGTCACAAAAGAAGATGAGTATTTCACCACCATGCATATGCCTAAGAAATCCAAGACCAAGAATCCCACCATGCAAAATGAGCCATGGGTACTGGCTAAGCACGTCGAGCAATGCTTTTTCATTACCATCATGTCAAGGCCTAGCCGTGTCGTCATAAGGAGAGGCCAAAGGGCCCTCATCAGAATGGATGGAGTCGTCAACGAGAAAGACTTCGATGGCCTCGTCGGAGACCCGATGGTGGAAGAACCCGATGAACACAAAAAGAAGAACAAGGACCACACCACCTAGGTCGTCTGCTCTTCCTCCGTACACCCGTGGGGTCAAGTCAACAAATCCCAAGCATAAGAGCAAGAAGAAGAAGAGAGATCTAGTGTGAAATAAAGTAATGATATATAAGTCTACTATACAAACTCTTTTGGATAGCGACGCGGAACCATCATTTTATGTGTGCCATCTTCAATGACATGTGTATCGATCGAACTCTCTCATCATTATATTATTTCATGTGTGTATGTAGTCGATCATAGATCTCTCTGTGCTATATATTTGGCGACATATACAATTGAACAACACATACCATCATCATTAAGTGTAGTTATCCCACTCACACACTCCTTGGCAGGTCCCACCTGTAAGTGGGTGTAAAGTTATCCCCAGCGAAATCAGACTAAGGCGCCGAAGGTACGTGCGGGTCCTACCTGTAAGTGGGTGTAAAGTTATCCCCGACGAATCCCGACTAAGGCGTCGGGGGTACGTGTGGGTCCCACCTGTAAGAGGGACTGTCTCACCCATCGATGCGGTCCGAGAAAAATCCCCAATCTCACACCTCGCAAGAACCCTAGCTAGCTATCTCTCCCTCTAGCGACCCGCCCCGCCGCCACACACCGCCACCCCCTCGCTCCGCCGTCATCGTCCCCACGTGTCGTCGTCGTCTCGTATCCCCCTCACCGTGGAGGAGCAGGCCATGGAGGAGTAGTCTGTCGTCCGCCGCAGTCCGTGGAGGAGGAGGCCATGGAGGAGCAACCCATGCTGGAGCAGGCCATGGAGGAGCCGACCGTGGAGGAGCAGGCCTTCGTCGTTGTCGTCATCCTCGTCTCGGTGGTATCGCCCTCTGTCTCTGATCTCTGCACTCTGTCTCTAAAGACTGCACCGGCACACTTTTAGTTAGTAGTGTTCATTCAGTTAGCAGAATAAGAGTCTGAACATGACTATGTTTACAATTCAGATATTAGACTCTTTTGCTTATTTCTATCTAGTAGATTAGGCCGCTTTGATCGCACCATGGGATGGCATGGAGACTGTGCTTATCGTGGCAACTCTAGGGAATTCTCGAACTAAATAGAGGAAAGGTAGACTAGCAACTTAAATTAGTTGTGATTGAATCTGTGAACCTCTATTGCGATTGAATAACTTGTGAAGTTATTTTAGGTTATTATCTTTTGCTTGTTGGCTATGTAAACTGTGATGAAACAATTTAAGTTGGACTTAGTTTAATCTGTGAACCTCCATTTTTATATGCTTTGTTTAATATAATAATGTCTGAGGTGGTTCAGAACAGTGTGTTAAGGTGGCATATATATTGTGCAGGTATAATGAGTTGCCAATGTTTTGCCGGAATATCGATTAACTTCCGTTCCGACGAATTTCTAACACTATGGCATGACCATTTTTAGCAATGGACATGCTGGATTTTCGCCGTGAATTTAAGTGTCCTACATCTTTTATTTTTGCTTGTGTAGTGCTAGGTATAGCCATGTCGTATTCTCATCCAAACGAAGACCAAGACGATCCCGCCAAGTCTTCTCAACAAAACTTGGATGAGCACTACAGGCTCATGGAGAAGGAGATACAACTGGAGGAGATGGCAGGGGACGAAGAAGACGACGAGACCACCGATGTTGCCCTTGATGGTGATGACGAGAGGGGCGGAGAAGATGATGAGACCACCGATAGTGGCGTCCCTGGGGGTGGCTCGAAGAGTACTACAGAGGCCCATCAGCGATGGAAGAAGCAGCGCCCAAACGTGGTCGGCACCACAAAGGAAACATTCACCGATGTGGACCTCGAGACCGGTATTCCTATGGAGCCGAAGTGGCTCGCGAAGGGGTATGTCCTTCAACTGGGAGCTATCCTTCAGGACATCATCAATGTTAACGAGACAAAACTCCAAACGAAGAACAAGAAGCATCTACAGGACCAACTCCTTTTGCGTCTACACACGACGTACCAGTTCCCTGAGGGATACACGAGTCTGGTTCCCAAGGACAACATCGTGAACAGGATAGCCCTCTCTAGGTTCACTAAGAACCTTAGAGGTTATAAAACCATGCTGAGGGGGATGATTGCTGACAACGAGAGCTTCGAAGAGATCAAGCGCCACTTCCCGCGGATTATGTCGGAGGACTACACGTTCTTCCTGCAAAACGAGGAACTAGCATACACCAAGTCGCAGTCGATCTGGGGGAAGGAGCTGGCGGAGAATAACGCCGATCGCCACTGTCTCGGTCGCCATGGCTACGACGACAAGCAGGAGAAGTGGCAGAAGGAGGACCATACCTACGTAGACAAGGGCATCAAGAACCCTTGGGACAAGTACAAAGACCCTCTCTTCAGGGCATTTGTCAGGTCCCGGTACCATAAATAAAAGGATGGGAAACTTGTCACGAGCCCGGAAGTGGTGGAGGGTGTTGTCTTGGTCATCGACCCGAAGGTGGTGAAAGTTGAGAAAGCAGTGGTAAGAAATTTTACCATCTTATTAGTTTGATAGTGTTAACCAACTCCATCTCTAAAATTGTTCATGTTTCTTCTTGCAGTTCATAGAAGAAGCGGCCAAATCTGGCTCCTCGTCCCAGGCGTCGATGGGCCGCGGGACATCCCTTTTATCAGGGGCATGAACATCATGAAGGAGCTGCCACCGTTGAAGAGGCTGCACTTAGGCCGTGTCATCGGCGCGGAGGAGGTCGCAGGCATGTCAACCATGGCTTGGCCATGCCTAACACCAAGGAGTCGTGGCAGGCGTACAAGGACCGGGAGCGTCAGGCTCTATTGGAAAAGGTGGCCAACTTGGACGCAACCATGGACCAGCGCGTCCAAGCCACGGTAGAAAGCAGGGTCCAAGCAGAGGTGTCTAGCAAGGTCGATGATGCGGTGGCCAGCCGGGTCAATGAAATTATCCTTGGAATGGTGCAGTCGATCTCCAATTTTTTCGCTCACGGCCAAAAGGGACCGCTCCCGGTGATCAGCCTAGGCGGCAGCAACTCGGGCAATATGCCTTCTGCTACACGGGATCAAGACGCACCCATATTGGTGACTCCACCCGCCAGTGCCAATGCAGGTTCTAGGGAGGATTCGCCGGCCATGGGGGTTGCCAGCAGCCTCTCAGTCACTTGCACGCCCTGCCCCGGTCCCTTGATGCGATACGAGCTCGACGCCCTCATGGTAATTAGTTAAGCCTCTGCAAATTAATTACTTCATCCTCTCTAACCTACATGTTTTCACAGGCGCAAACGACTTCTTGCACCTTGATCCTGAATGTGGACAACAAGTTGAAGGATGTTGCGAAGGGAAATGTCATCATGCCACTCACACGGTCATACCACTTCAAGCCTATGGACGATAGTGTGCACCGTTTAGTTCAAGTGGATCGGGCATTACCGGGATGCAGAGACTTGGATCCTCCTTCTCAACCCATGGATGCCGCTAGCATGCTGAAGGTCGGACAACTCAAGAATCATATCCTTCTATGGCCGAAAGCCCTAATTCGGCTGAACACCGCTAGGGGATCGGAGGCAAGCCAAGGCAAGGTCACTCCTAAGGTTGCGCTAGGGGCACTGAGCCAAGCCAGGGTCACTCCAGCGTCCGTGCCTATGGCAAGCCAAGACAGGGTCACTCCTCCACCGGCTGATGATCCTCCCGGGCCTGAGACACATGAGCACGACAACACGTTGGACATCGGTATGGCTCCCATCGATTCATTCATCGCTGATTTGGAGGCCAACAGTTTTCCTTCTGAGGCACCCACCCGTGATACCGTGAAGAAGAAGCTCTTCCCTTCTCAAGAAACGCCTGAGCAGGAAGCTACCGCCTTCATCGCTCCGCCGCAACCTCAGGTTACCCCGAGGACACTCCTTGGTGTGACCATGGACACGATGAAACAAATCAGCACTCCCACGTGCAATAAGAAGGGTGTTAGGAAGCGGAAGAACTGGTAGGGGAAAAACGATGCCGCAAGCAAGCAAGTGGTTCTCAACAGGCTTCCGACCCCGTGGAGGAAGATGTATTACCTTGGTGATCCGATCCTGCCGAAACACATTGTCAAGTTGTTGACGCTAGACATGAGGAGCCTGCATGAGTCTATTCTGTATCTGGAGCGAGCACTTCTCAAAGATAAAAATCCCACGTACCTGGTCTTCACGGTCAGGGTGCCCACTGACTGTGGCTTTGTCACCACCAACCCCGCGGAGTTGTTCTTCATTAGGTATGAAGACGTCTTCAGGCTCTTCCACATGTTCCGGCTCGAGAGAAACTTGGTCCGCCTAGTATCGCTTAGCATGACACATTATATCATCATGGAGAAGACCCCGCACATCGCTATCATGGACCCCTTCTACATGACTGCATCCAACAATGACAAGGAATAGGCGTTTGTCGCGAAGTATATCCAGGATTTTTAGTGGCGAATAAGTACAAGAGTTGCTTTCTCATGCCATACTTTCCCGAGTAAGTAGTCGGTCACTAAATTACCCGCTATTACATTTCTTTCGTGAATTTCCTTAATAGCCGAGGATGATGGTTTATTCCAACTGTTTTGCGCAGACACAAGTACTACGTCCTCATCGTCTTTCAACCGTATTATTCCAATGTCGTGTATCTCGACTCCAGGAGAGACGTGCGGAAAGACTACACTAACGTCAAGTCTACTATTGATAAAGCACTCAACGGATTCAAAGCCGCGGTTGACCCACTCAAGTATGAGAAGAAAGTTAAAGGCTGCTATGTGTGCTCCCATGTAACCAATTTCCCCTGCCTCAAGCAATCGTCGGGTGAGAATGGGATAGAGGCCTGGTTCACCATCCTACAGATGAGGGAGTTTGTAAAGGATGCGCAACTTCTCTTGTTGCCATCTGGTCTCGAGAAAAGGGGCATAGAAATGGCGGAAACCACTGATGCAAACATTAGAGCCGAGTTTCATGCCATCCAGCGGAAGATTGGCACGATAGTCATGATGGATGTCATGAAAAGGGGTGCCTTGTTCAACTACAACGGTCACCCGCTGAGTAAGGCAGAGATAGCAACCCGCTTAGAAGGGTGTTGTGACGTGAGGACATTCAGGACGCTCGACGGCATCCATCCCTTCCTGCTGAATGCATATGACGGGAGTCATGGTCCTTGATCGAGTCACATATTTGTCTCCTGCAAATGTTAGTCACATTATGCCTTTAGTATATTTGATGCTTTTATTTTTGCACTGACTCTCCCTGCAAATAAATGTTAGTCATAGAATTATTTTAGTATATTTGATGCTTTCCTTTTTACATACCTACATGTTATCTCTATATTATGAATGTGCTAACAATTAATATTTTTTTATGCATAGATGACTTGGTATGTCGTGTACAAGGACAAGGTTCCTGAAGTCTACGAAGACCGAGAAGATTGTAGGAGGCAAGTCCACCGTTTCAGTGGCAATAGTTACAAGGGCTACACCACTTTGGAGGAGGCGGAAACTCGATACACCAACTTTCTAGCACGACGAAGGAGACAGATGTGGAGGAGACCGATCACCCTCTTTGTCGTGATGATGCTCACAGCCACCATCGCCTCTCTAGTCTATTATGTCATTGTTGTTTAGCTAGTTGGAGTCGGAGTTTTAACCATATATGGTCGACTTTCTACACTCGCGTTATCTATTTGTGTTATTGATGCATGCTATGAATATTTGGGTACTGCTTCTTGTATACGTTGTGTCGTAGATGTGTATATTTTGCTGCAATTCTGGCATTTCTGTGCATATTACTGTGTATACTCTATATATTCTGTTGTGTATACCCTATATATTCTGCATATTTGGAGCAGTTTTTAGTCCTGTTAATAGTAACACCGGCGAACAAATGAACTACCCCTGGCGATTGGGTGTTCGCCTATGTCAGGGGCACTACCCTCGACGAGTTGTGAAGGGCGCCCGTGGTCCAGGCATACCCCGGGCGAGTATGTTCATTCGCCGACGATAACTAATATTACCCCCGGTGAATAAGTAAACACGTCGGCGATGTGGCTTTACCACCGGCGAGATGGTCGCCAGCTAGCCTGAACTCACCGGCCGTAGGCCATTTTGGTGCGCCAGGGATGAGCTTTTCCCTACTAGTGTTTGTCAACACACCATTCATCTCACAAAGATCTGAATGTATAAATTCTAGTGGTGCTAAGTTTCTCGGTCCCGTAGCCGTATGAGTCTTGCGGGCTTGCTTTGCTTGCACACAAACTTGGCACTTAGAACCTTTGACCGTGGTAAATTTCGGAATTAAACTCATATTGGCTAGTCACGTCATGTTAACAAAGTTAATATAATAAAGTCGTGAATGCCAAATATTGGACTCATTATCATTGCAAACATGATTAATAACTTTAGTACATGAGTCTAACTAAGATAAGCGGAACAGACCTCCGCACTCATAACCCTTTCTAACAAATTATACATATTTAGAAATTACAACATTATTGGACTTAAAGACCAACTTAAAACCATCTCGACATAGAAGCGATCCACTGACGAGATTCTTATTGATGGAGGGAACGTGCTGCACATTCTTCAGTTGTACGGTCTTTCCTAAAGTAAACTTCAGATTTACCGTACCAATACCATGAATAGAAGCACGTGAGCCGTTTCCCATCAGCACGGAAGAAGTCCTTGAGACCTGATAAGAAAAGAATATGGAAATATCAGAACATACATGTGTATTAGCACCCGTGTCAATCCACCATTCAGGAGAATGACATACTAAAAGGATAGTAGGTAAAATATCATACCCAGTGTCCTTCATCTCAGTATCATTAATAACAACATTAGCGATCTTGCCGTTGTTCTCATGTTGCCGCTTGTCAAAGCGATTAGGGCAACTAGGAGCCCAATGATCAGGATCACCATAGACGTGGCAAGATCCTTTCTTCTTATCATTTTTTCTCTTAAAGTTGATTGAGTGAGTGACCTTGTTCTTGCCACCAAACTTCCCTTTGCCATCAGATTTATTCTTATTCTTGAACTTGTGAGATTGGAAGTTTTTCTTATGTACCAAATTGGCACTAAAGGCTCTCTCAAATCCTCGAGCATGTGTGTCCTTTGCTCTCGCCTTCTCTTCCACGTAAAGAGATCCAATGAGATCCGTAACGGAAAACTCTTGTCTCTTATGTTTCAGAGAAGTAGCAAAGTTCCTCCACATGGGAGGAAGCTTGGCAATAATGCCTCTGGCCACAAACTTGTCCGGTAAGGTACACTTGAACTGCTCAAGTTCTTTGGCAAGTGATTGTATATCATGAGCTTGCTCAATGATGGAGCGCTCATCAACCATCCTGTAGTCATAGAATTGTTTCATGACATACAACTCAATGCCAGCGTCTGAGACCCCAAAGTTGGCCTCGAGCGCATCCTACGCGTCTTTGCCATTATCAAATGACATGTATGGGTCAACAATGTTGTTTCCAAGAATACTGAATAGAGCCGCCAGAAACATGATATCGGCTTTATTAAAAACCGATTCCTGCTCAGCAGAAAGATCTCCTCCAGGTTTGCCAAGAGTGGCTCTATAGCAGTTTAGGTTTTAAACCATAGAGTTGCTCTCGGCGCCATCTCTTATAGTGCATACCATCAAAAGAAGGCGACCTAGTAGCCGAGGCTACACAGTAGAATTTAGTTGCCTATAATCAGGGTTTTTGAATTGTTGAAAATATAAGCAATAATCCATATGATTTAATTCGATTAAATAATTAATAAAGCATGATCATACATATAGCAATTAAATAAATCATGCATACGAGTATGAACAGATTACATCTAAACAAGACGAACCTATTACATTATACCAAGCGCTACAACTAGACACTCTAGCATAATCTGAAAGAGATAGATTGAGATCACAGCAGCAGTAGCCGCAACAACAGCAGCAGTAGCCGCAGCGGTGACAGCACCATCGTTGGCCATGTCGTCGAGGTAGAGGCTGCTGATGTCCCGAAAGAAGTCCTCGTCGAGAAAGGAGTCGTTCGTGATGGTGTCAGTAGTCACATGGAAGCGCTCCCCAAAAACCTAATCGCCCATCACCTGTATAAGTTCACAGGAGGCAGGGTTATTCTCTACAAACCTCTCAGTTCATCTCGTTGTGGACTAAGATTCAAGCAGCCACTTCAACAAAAGAGCCAGACAAGGTCAAATGGAATTGCACGGCGGATGGCCAGTACTCTGCTAGCTCGGCATACATTTTTCAGTTCAACACCCGCTTAAAAAATTCCTGAGCTCGAGCAGGCCTGGAATACCAAGTGGCAAGTCAGAAGGAAAATTTAAGTTCTTCATGGGGCTGCTTCTTCGGAACAGACTTTGGATTACAGATAGGCTTCGCAGCAGAGGATGGAACCACAACAACAAGTGCAGCCTATGTGATAAGTCTCTCGAGGACGCCAATCACATGTTCCTGCTGTGCCCATACTCTAAGGAGGCTTGGTTCCATCTATATTGGTTAATGAATCAGTACTTTGCCAGATCACGATGAATTCTGTGGACCTGAGAAGTTGGTGGGTAAAACTGCAGAAGGAGGTGCAGAGGACACATGAAGAGATTTCCCAACTCTGACGGCTTATACCTTGTGGAGTATCTGGAATGAGAGAAATCTCCGTATTTTTCAGCAAAAAAGTCTCCAGCCTGTTGCTGTAGCCGAGAGGGTCAGAGCGGATGTTGCTCCGTTCAGAGCCGCCTTTAGGATATGAGTGAATTAACATGGCACTTGCCGTTGATTGTAATTATTTCTACTCTGTTTCCCTCTTCCTATAATGCATAAAAGCAGTCCTCCTATCGTTCACGTAAAAAAAAAGTAGTATCTCTTACTATTAGCAGTCTGACAAGTGTGAGATTTCTTATGGTCAAGAATACTGGCGTTTAAGAAGAAACAAGCCAGCATAAAACAAACATTTGCCTTAATAAAGTCTAAAATCCAATCGCAGGACTATATTTGGGCATATGCAAATTTATGTTTGTATTAGAAGTCAACCTACCCAAAAGAACTTAGCAACTTTGTACTTAACACCACACATTCTTCTAGTCTTGTTCTGGTTCTGAAATGAATATAAGCATCCCATCATAGTAAAAACTCTAATCTAGCACATTGATTGCTCCATCCAAAAATACAAGTGACCCGGTGGTCATTGCAAACCTCCGCTTATCAATTCGGTGGATTATATTTCATTTGGCAGAACCGCATTCTGCATAGCAGCTTGTCTTAATCAAGTTGCAAAAGAATATAATACTGCATTCCACAGCAGCATATAAGGCAAAATATGAGAGGGTAATAACTGGATAACATTGGTGGAATTTATCTAATTATTATCTGGTTTTCCAAGCAAAGTAACAGACCTTCCGCAATTTATTTCTTCATAGCAGCTTTAAAGATAAGCATAGAAACTCTAAACTGAGCCTATACTGAAACTAGAAAAGAATCTTACTAATTCATATTGGAAGAATCATGTACACTGATTCAGGCTTCAGCTCGTAAGAATGCTTTACGCACAACAAAAATGGTATACACTGCACAAGTAAATAACTACAATGCTCTGCTTAAAAGCGTGTCAGCTATACATACATGATATATTTCAAGTTTTCAACTGGTTCAACACAATTCAACAAATCCTGCGTAATATTTGAATGATCAGCTACACACAAATACGATGAGACCATGTCTAGCAAATTGATAAACAACCCACACCATCACCCAACACATGTAATCCGCTCAGAAAGCATGTGCTACCTTAGTGAGGAGTAACAAAAGATGTATCACATTGCCAAAGAAAAAAAGGGTCAAGCAAAGATTAACAACAAAAGCTGTTCACACAGAACAAGTAATAAGGGAACACACATCATTTGCACCTTCAGAAAAATCTGACACTGCAGCAAACAGAAGTGGAAGTTATCAAACGTCTGCCGAAAACTAGCCATTTTCATAGAGTAATCTCTACTGAAGACCAAATGAACCAACAAACAAACTCGCTGACAGTCCGATGGATGATTCCGAGAACATATGATGATTATGTATATGGTTATCCCCTACAACCGAAATGTTCACGCTGCCCAATGAAATATCCCAGTGCAACCACGCCCGACCACCTGCTATGACCAGGACTGAATCAGTCTTGGGATACAATCAATGGTAGTATTGTCCATGTATGTAAACAGGGGAATAGTAAAAGCAAAGAGATGGTAGTAAATGGGGAGATATATGACTAGTGTTTGCTTGATATATACTACCTCCGTTCCGTAAGGTAAGGCGTATAAATTTTTTCAGACAGTGTAAAGTTTGACCAAGATTATAGAAAAAAATACCAACAATGATGATACTATATATACATATAGAATGAAAATATGTTTCGTGCTGGAGTAGAGATTTTTGGCTTCCAAGCTCCAGATGCTCCCTGCGCTCCATGTTCTCCATGTTATGCCGATCGACAGGTACCTGTCCAAATCCGAATCTATTTATACGAGGCGTTGAGCACTGAGCAGGATATAAATGTTCCGCATCAGAGATTCAGTAATTACAGAAGAAAGCATCAAAAGAGCACAACTTGATCATTAACTGTATCACTGGCACGCATAGAGTGCAAGATCATGGTAATTCCTAGAGCGGCTGTGAAGCATCAGACAGCGAGGGAGAATGCAAGATCATGGTTAATACTGTATGCTCTGACTTCCACGGTAGTTGAATAATGTAACTGGCTCTTTAAGATACAGGGAAAAAAATTAAGTCTCGCGAGTTGATATGGCTAAGTTTCAAAGTGGCATATTTACTATTAGCTGTCTGACAATAGTGTGCGATTACTAATTGCTAATTGTCAAGAATGCTGTGTTTAACAAGAAGACAGCATGAAACAAAAATTTGTCTTTATAAAATCTAAAATCCAATAGCAGGACTATATTTGGGCATCCGCAAATTTATGTTCTTATTAGAAGTCAACCTACCCAAAAGAACTTAGAAATTTTGTACCTAACACCACAAAGAAATAGAACTTCCCCTAGACACCGACCTCTTGCATTCTTGAAGTCTTGTTCTTGTTTTGAAAGGAAAATAGCCATCCCATCATAGTAAAAATTCTAATCTAGCACATTGATTGCGCCATCTATGAAATACTTGTGACCTAATGGTCATTTTAAAGCTCCGCTTAGCAATATGGTGGATTGTATTTCATTTGGCAGAACCACAATTCAGCCAGCAGCTTTCGTCTTAATCAAGTTGCAAAATAATATAATATTGCATTCCACGGCAGGACATGAGGCAAAATATGAGAGGACACTACTTGGATAAAATTAGTGGAATTTATCTAATTATCTGATTTGCCAAGCAAAGTAACAGACTTCCCGCAACTTATTTCTTCATAACAGATTTAAAGATAAGCGTAGAAAATCTAAACCGAGGCTGAGGGGAGGCTATACTGAAACTAGAAAAGGAACATACTAGTTCATATTGAAAGAGTTGTGTGCACGGATTCAGGGTTCAACACGTCAGAATGCTTTAGGCACAAAAAAATAAGGTATACACTGCACAAGCAAATAACCACAATGCTCTGCCTAAAAGTTTGTCAGCTATATGGACATAAATGATGTATTTCAAGTTTTCACCTGGTTCAGAGGACAAATGGTGCTGCTGTATATGGTTGGTGTCCACTTTTCAGGAATTCCCCTGCACCCGTAATATCACGCCACCCAATGAAATGTCCCGGACACCCGACCACCTGCCACAAGGAATCAGAAGTTAACAAAATTATATAACTGAATTGGTCTTGGGATGCAATCAATGATGGCTTTTATTTATTTTGCGGGGATAAGGTTGATTTGTGTAAACAGGGGAATAGTAAAAAAGGGACAGATGGTGCTTGATACTAGCTAGTAGGACCTGTTATTTTCTTTATAAGAGATAATATCATGTTAGCGAACAAAGTAAATAGTATGAAGTTAGGTGTTAGGGAGACAGCACCAGAATATGAGGAAGAGCAACTAGTGACTCCTTCAGAATCCATAGCCTGATTTCGCAAGGTAATTGAACAGAATTACATGTTCACGGTAGCATCATCTGATGAGGAACAAAAAAAGCAGAGCCGAATGGCGAATCAACCAGGAGTCCAAACTATCTTGACAATTAACACAAAGTTCCACTAAGAGCCTGACTTCGTTTCATAGGCATTCCCTGTGTATGGAAGTGAAATGGGCTTGTCGGCAAGCTACCATTTCTGATGAGCATGTACAGCTGCCGGCCTCTGTTCTCCATGTTGTGCCGATTGACAGGTACCTGTCCAAAGTCCATCTATTTATACTAGGGCCTTGAGCAGGATATAATTAAATGTCGAGTCCCACATCACAGATTCAGTCATTATACATGAAGAAAGGATCAGAGGAGCAGAACCTGATGCTTAATCGTATCGCCGATAGGCAGAGAGAGTGCAAGATCATGGTAATTCCTAGACCGCCTGTCAAACATCTGATAGTGAGGGAAATGCAAGATTAAGTCCTTGAGTGATTGTATTGGCGTAGAAAAGAAAAGGTAAACGCGAGACTAAAAAAGACCAAAAGAATGGTGGTCTGGCCGGGGTAGGGGCGCACGGACCTAGCCGCTTCCACCCTTGGACGAACGGGTGCCGTTGCTGCAATCGGCATGCCATCAGCGCGTGACTCCCGCCGGTTCAGGAGCGCGTCCAGAGGCCTACCGAGTCTGATGCGTTAGCACCGGCGAAGGGCGATGCCCACTGCAACATCGTGCGCGTCATGGAACACCGGCCACTACGATGCGCCCGCAGATCCCGGTCGAATCCCACCACCTTAATTCCCCCGCATGGGTTACAAGCCAGCGCGACCTGACTCGGCGATGAGAGGATGGATACGACCCTATTTGAGCTGGTTCATCCGAGCCTGCGGGAGCAGTGTGGGACTAAAATTGACTTACGGACGCGCCGTGGAGACAGATTGCGCCTGGATGCGTGCCTCGGCGCGAACTACGCCTTGATTGGACCGCAGCTCGTCCGCCCAGCCACGGCCGCCTGCCTCCCAGCATAATGGGAATTGGGATCGGATCATGGCCAGGGAGCGCTTGTCGATCTGGTGCGACGGCCAAAAGCAGAGGGGCGCGCGGCGGCTAGGGCACCAAGAAATTGATGTGAACGCCAGGGCCAGGCTCTTCTTCTCGCTCTCGGACAGTCCGACTCCGATGGTGGAAGAGACTCGATCCTCCAACCGGAGTTGCTGTGGTATCAAAAAAACAAAAGAGGCTTGGAGCAATATTGTATGGACATACTCGTATTTCTCTGAGGCCCAAAGAGCATGGAATGCAGCCCAGGACAGGCTATAAATCCACTTGGCACAGGATTTGGGCCCATGTTCTCAAATGCGGCTCCAGCGCCCAGTACCAGAGTGCAGCGCTACGATGTGATGTCTCACAGGACAGGCGACAGGTACCATGGCGTGTCCCCGTGGCACAGTGACGCCATTGTTACAGGCTAAACAGCACGGCAGCGCGTACCTCGGTGGTACTACTACCTCAGTTGAGGCCGTGACGAGGCAGCAGGTAGTAGCAGCTAGCAATCGTGAAACGTCTTGTGATGTTAGTCACTGGAACGCGGTGAAAAGGCTATATTGCCTGACACGTGATTGTGCGGTGCCATCAGGTTTCAGGATTCAGATACTCTCTACCTACGTCGGCCGTTGATTGTCCGTCTTCTGGTGGTCGATAACCGGTGGTGCGAAGCAGGATTTCACGTAGACACGATGCGTATTACCCG
This sequence comes from Avena sativa, assembly GCA_916181665.1. Taxonomy (NCBI): domain Eukaryota; kingdom Viridiplantae; phylum Streptophyta; class Magnoliopsida; order Poales; family Poaceae; genus Avena; species Avena sativa. The sequence continues at coordinate 262,151,734 of OV702291.1, forward strand.
GTGGAGCGAGAGGATGGGGAACAGGCAGAAGCCAAGGAGCGAGCATGTATGGTTTTCCACTCCTACACGGGCACGGAGAGGGACCTCATCAGGGTCGTGCCAAGCTACCCCGACGACTACATCGCCACCTTCCGGCACCCGCACCACCGCGACAAGCTCACGGTGCTCCCTGGGCGCTTCCCCCATGGAGACCTGGACATCCATGCGTCCAACTGGCGCCTCGTCGCCCACGCAGACGTCAAAGATCACTACCACCACGTCCACCTCTCCATCGAGAACGTCCCGCTCAACGCGTGGACGAAAGATGTCGCGACGAGGCTGCTCGGCCCGGCCACAGTCCTCCACTACGACATAGCATCGCTTCTCAAGGAGGACGGCTCGGTGATCAGCCTCTGGGCGTGGTCGTCTGACCCGAACTCCATACCGAAGATACAGTGGCTGACCATCACGGATAACCCCACAGCGGGGCTTGGCGGCACGTCGGCTTCAGCTGTCATTGGGCGTCGCGGGCTGCGGCGCCGCGCCCTGGTGCATCTCGACCTCCACGAGGACTACACGCCCGGGCCGGACAGTATCGTCCCCAGCAAGCCACGCACTTCGGCGCCCTTCTCCTTCACGTTGGGTGTGGTCGACGGCGAGCGTCAGATACGCGACAGGCCCAGGACGCCACCGACCACGCGCCACTGCAGTGACGACGACCGAAGACGGAGGCACGACAGGCGTGACGACGATGATGATCGTGACCGCCACGGCCGCGACGGCCGCCGCTCCTCCTGGCACCAGCGCCTTTTCAGAAGCCGCTCGCGTGCGCCGGACAACCGGCGCCATGACGACCGCGACGATAGGCGGCGCGATGACAGAGGCCAGAGGGACAGCTACGACAGCGCGGCGACAGGCGCCGCAGCACCGGCATGGAGGAGGACGCCAGGAAGATCGACTACGCGCGTGTCCAGCGGCTCCCGGGAGGGCAGGTCATTCCTGCCTCGGGTCGTCGACGCCGTGACCCCTCGCCTGAGGCTCGGCGCCGCTCATGCTCCCTCGCCGCGGCACGCAGAAGGGGCCGCTCGCCGCCAGCTGAGCCAAGCGCTGCTGCAAGCTTGACCGTGATGGAGGCAAGCTTCATCGGCCGCTCCTAGTGGATCAAATCGGCTCTGCCTTGCTTCGGCCCTCCGGTCAGCGCGGTGGCGCTGGAGGACTTCCCCTGGGTGCAGCCTGCCACTTAGCCGCTGCCAGCCCTCATCACGGAGACGTCGCTGCCGCCACCACCCCCCCTCCCCCGCGACGGACCGCGCCCGGAGAGGCTTGACATGGCCACTGTTGGGGATACCTCTGCTGAAAGGGCAACTCCTTCCCCTCTGATGATCAGGAGCATGACGAGGACGACTGCCACTCCTGTGGCATCTGATGGAGAGCTGCCGCCGGCCACACCTGTCCACTGCCCGGCTTCGACCCTCCCCTGCGGCGAGCCCCTGCACCCCGGTGATCGATGCCCAGCTGGTGGTGACCTCACATGTGCTTGCTCCGGCGGCACAGGCTGCCACAACCCTGACGCCACTCTTCGTCCCCGCACAGGCCCCACTCCTGGCCGCGCCGGCATCGCCGCCTCCGCGCCCCCCCCCCCCCCTCCCCCCCACGGCGAGAAGGAAGACGCTGGCGGGCGTCTCGTCGTTCGCCGGGTTCCCGGTGCGCTTAAGCCCAAGACTGAAGGCCAAGAAGAAGGACATGCCGATCGCACAGCTGGCGGAGAGGCTGCTGTGTCAGAGGCTCAGCATCGTCAGTGAAGGCGACTCGGTAACTGAAGCTGCCATAGCAAAATTTGTCCAAATGTTTGATGGAAAGCTTCCAGACATTGCGCTTGCGGCACTGCGGGCGCTCTTCAGGCTCGACTGTGACTTTGCGACGGCAGTCGAGGATGCTTTGGTGGAGCATGGCAGTGCAGCTGCGGTGGAGCAAGCTGCTGATCAGGCTAGCTGTGCCTGATCGCTTCTTTGGTTTACTTGACGTGTGCATGTTCCTAATGTTTGAAGACAACCACTTGCTACTTCTGGTGGTCCTCATGTTCGTGAGGATGGAAGACGGACATCTGCTACTAGCTAATCCAGTGTGTTGTGGTCCTGGCATCTACTTTCGCCTGTTTGCAGCTGAGTTTAGCGGTTGCTGTTGGCCCTGGCGAGGCTTTTGTTTCCAGCGTGTGTTTGTGCCAGGCTATCTGGTGAACTATGTTGTAATCCTAGTGATCAATGTTAGATTTGGATATTAACGTGATGAGCTGGAATCCCCGTGGCCTAAACTGTCCAAAGCGACGTGACGTTGTTAGTGATCTCGTGGCCTCTACCTCGTGTCATATTGTCTGCCTCCAAGAGACCAAACTTCAGCATGTCGATTCTTTCACCGCTTGCCACCTGGGAGGCCAAAAGCTGCGGCAATTTGCGCAAAGGCCGGCGGTCGGAACTCGAGGTGGAATCCTCATGCTATGGGACGATAGGATTGTCCAAACCTCAAACATCTTCATTGGAACGTTCTCCATCTCGGCTAATGTTCATATCAACGGCTTAGATATATCCTACAAGCTAACAACGGTTTATGGACCAACGCGAAGCAACCTAAAGGAGGCCTTCTACGAGGAGCTTATCGCTGCAAAGCCTCCTCTTGGAACAAGATGGCTTGTCTCCGGAGATTTCAACCAAATTCATAGGGCCCAAGACAAGAACCGTGGCAATGTCAACCGTCGAAGGATTGTGAGATTTCGCAACACGCTCAATTCTTGCGACCTCAAAGGAATCCACCTACAAAATCGCAAGTTCACTTGGAGCAACGAGCAACAAGAGCCCATCCTTTGCAAGCTCGACGGCTTCTATTGTAATGAAGATTGGGACCTCACCTTCTCGAAGCACCTTCTCCACGCGCTTTCCTCTTCATTGTCTGACCGCTGCCCTCTCTTGCTTGCAAATGATAGCGGACCCAAGAAGCCCAAATCCTTTCGCTTCGAAAATTTCTGGGTCAAGATGCCAAACTTTTTGGGCGAAGTGAATACCACTTGGAGTGAAGATACCTCCCATACCGAGCCTTTCCAACGCCTTTTTCACAAGCTTAAGAGAACCGGACAGCGGTTGCGCAAGTGGAGCAAAACACTCTTCTCCCAAGCAAAGGTTGAGCTACACATGGCCTTGGAGGTCATACTACGTCTTGATGTTGCGCAAGAAACCCGAAGCCTTAGTGTGGAGGAAAGGGACCTTCGGGCTAGACTCAAAAGAAGAGTCATTGGACTCGCGGTGCTCGATAAGGCTCGAAAGCGACAAAGCTCAAGAGTGACGAACTTAAAAGAGGGAGATGCAAACACTAGATACTTCCACCTTCGCATCAATGCTAGAAGAAGAAAGAACCACATCCATCGGCTTAAACACAACAATGGATGGGTCACGGAGCACAATCAAAAGAAGGAAATAATACACAACCACTTCCACAAGATCATCAAAAGAGGATCCCCGCGCACAAAGGATTTTAATTGGAATGTTATTCCACACCCCCAATGTGATCTTTCCGAGCTCGATGCCCCTTTCTTGGAGGCGGAAGTGAAAGCCGCGGTGGATGATACCGCTAGTGACAAAGCCCCGGGGGCGGACGGCTTCACAGGAGCCTTCTTCAAAGCTTGTTGGCCCACCATTAAAGTGGACATTATGGCGGTGATCAATCAATTCTCAAGCCTACACTCAAGCAATCTCCATTGGCTCAACTCCGCAAATATTGCCCTCATTCCTAAGAAGGAAGGAGCCGAAGATGTGTCCGACTTTAGACCCATTAGTCTCATTCATGCTATTTCGAAGCTCATCTCCAAGATGATGGCCGCCCGACTTGCTCCCCACATGCATAGCCTTGTCTCAAACGCCCAAAGCGCCTTCATTAAAAAAAGAAGCATTCATGACAACTTCCTCTATGTGAAGAACCTTGCAAGGAAACTCCACAAGACTAAATGCCCGACGCTCCTCTTCAAGATCGATATCAAGAAAGCATTTGATTCAGTTAGGTGGGACTACTTGATGGACATGCTTCAGCACCTGGGCTTCCCAAGCAAATTTCGTGAGTGGATTACGGCGCTCCTATCCACCTCAACCTCTAGAGTCCTCCTCAATGGCGTGGCCGGTAACCCAATAAAGCATGGGAGGGGTCTTAGGCAAGGAGACCCCTCTCACCACTCCTTTTTGTGTTGGCAATAGACCCGCTACATCATATTCTTTGCAAAGCCACCGATCAAGGACGTCTTCATAAGCTTCGTGGGCGTGCCCCCATGGTTAGGACTTCTCTATATGCCGATGATGCCACCATCTTTGTGAAGCCCATCAAAGAAGACATTACCTTCTTGGCTTCCACGCTTGAGCTTTTTGGTGAGGTCACCGGACTCGTCACAAATTGCACAAAAAGTCAAGTGGCGCCTATCCGTTGTGAGAACATCGATCTTGAGGACATCCTACAGGCTTTCCCGGCCGTGCGTACCTCCTTCCCAATGAAGTATCTTGGGCTTCCCTTATTGGTCAACCGTCTCAAAAGAATCCATTTCCAACCTTTGGAAGACAAGGTGGCGGCAAAGCTTGTGCCATGGATTGGAAAGCACGTTACTATTGCTGGGAGATCTACTCTTGTGAAGTCGGTGCTTACAAGTGTGGTCATCTACTTCATCACCGTCCTTGATGTTCCTATTGAGGTGCTAAAGAAGATTGATAGCTTGAGAAGAGCATACCTATGGGCGGCTTGTGATAAGGTTACCGGTGGCAAATGCAAAGTTAATTGGGACCTTGTTTGCAAGCCCAAGGATAAAGGAGGCCTTGGAATCCTAAACCTCAAAAAAGTTTGCGACGGCCCTAAGATTAAGGTGGCTTTGGCAAGAATGGAAAGATGAGAACAAGCCATGGGTCGGCCTTGGAAATCCTTGCACCTCAAAGGACCATGACCTCTTTGCGGCGGCCACAACGGTCATCATCGGAGATGGAAAAAAGGCTCTCTTTTGGGAGGCAAGTTGGCTAGATGGAATGAGACCCAAGGACATTGTCCCTCTAATTTTTGAGATATCTAGGAAGAAGAAATGTTTGGTGCAAAATGCTTTGCATAATGACCTTTGGGTATCCCAAATCAACACCCAAAATGGATTATCCTTGGAGCATATTGACCAATTCTACAAGCTTTGGGAGAAGCTTGCCAATGTAACTCTACAACCCCAAAGGCCGGACACTATCTCTTGGAAGCTCACAAATGATGGACACTACTCGGCTAAATCGGCGTACAATATGCAATTCTTGGGTTTAACCACCTCATCGCTGCCCCCCCTTGTATGGAAGCCTTGGGCAACTCCTAAATGCAAGTTTTTTGCTTGGTTAATCCTACAAAATAGAGTGTGGACGGCGGATAGGCTTTCCCGAAGAGGATGGCCAAATTGTGGACTATGTAACTATGCAATCAAAGACAAGAGTCGGCCCCCCACCTCCTTTTCAAGTGTCGATTCTCCATGAGGATTTGGAACAAGTTAAAGACTTGGCGCGGTCTTCACCAAATCAACACGTCTACTTGGCACCAATTCCACTCCGTCAAAGAGTGGTGGAAGAAGGCGATTCACAAGAAAGGGCCGCAAAGGAAGGCTCTGGCTTCACTCGCAATGTTGGTCTCATGGGAAATATGGAAGGAAAGGAACGCAAGAGTTTTTCGAGGCCATGCCGTCACCGTTGATATGATGGTAACAAAAATCAAGGAGGAAGCACAATTATGGTGCTTTGCAGGGGCAAAAGCTCTTAGTAGTTTAATCTTGTGCGAGTAGTCGTTTTCTTGTTGTTGTTTGGTCTTGGCTTTGGCCAAGATGTGGTTTGTAAGCACTTTCTAAAAATCTTCTCCTTAATCAATGAAAATGGCAAGCCTTTTGCCTTGTTTCAAAAAAAAAGCATGTATGGTTTGGATGGCTTGGGCTCCCTCCAAAGCGAATTTTTTTGCTTGGCTTGCATTGAGGAATAGAGTTTGGACGGCGGACCGTTTGGAAAAGAGGGGATGGCCTAACTGTGGGTTGTGTCATCTATACAAGCAAACTACGGAATCGATTTCACATCTCCTTGTTGCTTGCTGATTCACCACGCGCATTTGGAGTTATCTCAAAGATTGGTTGGGGCTCCACAATATTCATCCAAGGCATTGGGCGGGGCTCTCCCTCAAGGATTGGTGGTCTACGATGGCGGAAGGGCGTGAGGCAATGGCATCTTTAATCTTGTTGGTTTCTTGGGAAAGAACGAAAGAAATGCCCGAATTTTCAATAATAAGCATGCGCCGTCTTTAGTTGTGCTTCATAAGATTAAGAAGGAGACCCGGTTGTGGTGTTAGCGGGCGCTAAGCATTTGGGTGATGTAATACCGGGAGAGTAGACTTGTTTTCTACTTGTTACCCTTTTAATTTCTGTAAACTCCTTGCTTAATTAATATAGTGGGGCAAAGCTTTTGCCTCTCTAAAAAAAAAGCATGTATGTACCGCTGCGCTAAGGATACGTCCATCTCCGGTGCACAGCTGACCTGACGCGTACAATCAAATACATGTGCACCAACAGTCCCATGTGTACAAGCAAGCAGCGACCGGATCTTTGGACCCGTGCGTATGTACGTATGTGTATACACAGCGATGCTGCTGTCCTGAAAACATTCATACAGTAGCTTTCGATGAAACCCTGGGTCACGAAACGCAGCGCAAGCTCGCTAGTTACCGGCCGGCCTACACGGTTACACCTGCGATTCAGGTTCAAGTACTAGTAGCAGGTACAGTAGGTACTAGTGCAACTAATGCAGATGATACGGTCGAGTACTAGCTAGATCTGAGGTAATTTTACTTGGATTGGGGCATCCACGGCTCACAAGGAGCGAAGCTTTGGATTTGTTTTGTCCTAACAGCATCTCTCTAGCGGATCACAAAATGTGATGCCACTGAAGTGGTTTGCAATATCCCATTACCGTATCATTTGATCTCTCGGAGCAGATACTATACCATTGTACAGTTTGTTTTTTTTTTTAAAGAGTTCGCGCTGCATTGTCAACAACTTCGTACATATCACCGGCATACTCCGATTAACCTAATCGATTTAACTAGAAATCCTAGGCAAAATGAGGCAACCGAGACACTTGACCGGGCAATTTACGAGACAGCACCGACAAACTCACTCGCTGTCGGAGGAGACGTTAGCACGTCGTACTTCCGACGGAACTACTCGTGAACCGCTACCTAGAAGTGTCCAAGGAATGGCATGGACCCTTGCCAGGAGCCGCTTGCCTCGCCGCGGCTATTGTGAGGCCCTCGACCCGTCGTCAGTGGCGGATCTAACATTTTACTAACGGGTATGCCGTATTTTTTTAATATGCATCAATACTTCCAGATAAATGTATTGCATATTTGTTTTGAAGATGTATGCCGTATGAAAATATATATGTTTAGCTATACAAAACGAGCTTCACTAGGTCTTAATTGGCTAAGTTTTTTCTGTATGTTTTTCAAATAATGAAATTTCTATTATATCAAAAGTCACCGAAGCAAAATTGTATGCCAAGTTCTTCAACCAATTTGATAATCCATTCTCTCATATGCAGAACCAAGTTCGTCAACTAATTGACCGAATGCTAGTTGGACTATAGTTGGACTAGTAGATTTTACATGACCCATTAAGAAGAACTAAGTACTTTTCAAGAAAAAAGGATTAAATACGGTGGAGGAGACCATTGAGCGCATATAAGTTTACCTTTAGATTTAAGTATATACGTCGATCGTCGTTGATACCCGGCGATATCAGTTCATGGCAACCAGATCAATGAAATGACGAAGTAGAGTTCCCTAGCTAGCCCGACGATCCTGGTCTCCTGGCGACAAGGGCTATGGTTTAGTGGCGGCCAGCGGCGGTAGCAGTTATCGGTGAGAACTAGGTATAGGCAAATAACAAATGTAGAAAATAGTTTCTAGGATTCTACGTGATGGTCTACCCAATGAACATGGGCTTGGTTTAAGGAGTAGGACATTAGATATGAGATTTTCAGTACATAGGCTAATTAATTATTAATTATCTCCGGCAATTAGCGTATCTACAGTGTCACCTGGCTAGTAGTACAACCGGGTGGCCATCGATCGGGGGTATGCCATGGCATACCGGGCATACCCCCTAGATCCGCCACTGCCCGTCGTCGTTGCTGTCGGTGGAGACCGGTAGCTGCGTCGCGCTAGACAGTGGGAAGCTTGCATGGTGGCCCGCAAGTTAGCCACATATGTGTCATGTGCACGGCGGATAACGAGCAGTTAGCGACGCCACTTTCTAACGGTGCGCCTCGTCGGACGGTGGGCCACAAGAAGCGTTGACGAGGAGGAAGCTCCACGTCACGGGTGGGAGGAGTTCACTGGCCACATTGGAGGCAAGGAAGCCGGTGGTGGTAGATATGGAGGTGGCGATGGTAGATATAGTGGCGGAGTGGTTGGAGGCGGAGGGGACATCTGACACGGATTGCAGAATGTTTTATTTTGAAATGGGGTACGGAGCTCCGACTTCTACATTGAAAAATTCATACACCCTTGTATTATTTAAAGTGCAAAATTGATCAACTGAACAAGTTCGACTCGGAAAAAAACTCAGGGCCATGCTTGCGACAGTAGTTTCACCAGACAACCACTAACCCTCGGATAGGAGGTAACTTAGAAAGAGAGGGGTGATTAGGGTGGTTGGTTAGGTTAGAGGGGGAAGGACCGAGTCCATGTATAGAATATGCCCACGGCTAGAGAGAGGAAGAAGTTTAGCCGAAAAAAAGAGAGGAAAAGGTTGTACTTGCACATGCATGTGCACAAGCACACACACATGGCCTCGGGTAAAAATAAAAAGAGGTGTAGATGTGCAAGGTATCATGTGTAGAGGTGAGAGATTAGAAGGAATTTTAGTGTAGATTATATTATTCAATTTACCACATTGTTTTGCAAAGAATTCAAATGCAAACACTCACAAACTCAAATAGAAGAAAGGGAAGGATATGTGAAGAAGGCGTCTTGCATGGGTATTAAATGCACCCTCTAGTATGTGAAAACAACTAGAAAAACATACACAGTCATTTAAATGCAAATAAGCTCAGAAATTCAAATGGGGCCTCCATATAAGAATAAGAACATTTACAACACTCACATGGCATTTTAAAGAATGGCCATGCATGAACATGGACGTGGTCATGCTAGTGTGTGATTCACTAGTATTTTAATATAGCCAAATTTAAAGAGCGCTGCTATACATACGATAAAAAATGATCGATCTTCGTACGATGTGGAATAGAGACCGTAGATTGCAAGCCCACAAACCATCCCGATGGCCCATTTACTGGTCGTAGCAAAGTCGGGCGACCTTTATCGTACGTCAAGTAATTTTGACATTTAAATTCAAATAAGTCAATAAACTCAAATAGATCCACTAGAGTAAAAAATGATTTCTCTATCCACATGGCATGTAAAGGTGGCCATGCATGCTATCATGCACCATATTGTGAAAACAACATAAACAAGTATGAGAGCATGTAGAGATGTTGAAATCTGTTTAGAAATGGGCCATTGCATAAGAAAAGATAAATTCACATATAACACCATATGGAAGCATAGCTTGTATCAAACCAGTGAAAAATACCACATGGGCATGTAGAATATATTAGACCCATCCAAATGGCATGTGAGCATGAATAAATCCCAAAATCAAATAAAAAAGCTCACATGGATTTAAATGGTGGAATGCCCATAAGATCATGTATACTAGGTTTATATGGACAAAGGTGGCAAGAATCCACACATAGTATATGGGCTTGAATTATACACAAGCAAACTAAGTAGAAGCCTCACATACATGCACGGTAGAATTATTGAGCAAGATAACATCAAAAGGATCCATAGCAAGGATATAGGTGGAATGAATTAAAGAGGCGTGCCCTCAACTCAACTTGGGTATTATATCATGAATCAAATGCCAAGACTCAATAAGTAAACATTAGACATTATGGTTCCATTAAGTATGCCACCAACTAGAATGAGAATAGGTAGGATGAAAAATAGAGGGAGGCAAATACATGATATCAAGAAGCAAATGCAATTAATAAGAGGCAAGTACACGTGATAAGTAATAATATATAACAAGGAGCATGTATAAAGGATAAGAACCAAATAAAATATAAGAATATAATTGTGGTGACCTAGCATTCCACTACAAGTTGTAGAGCGCGATTCGTTGGCATAACACTCACAGAACACCGTTCCATGAACATTACACCTACCAAAGTAGTACAACAAAAACATCGCAGGTCCAAGGTATAACTGTATTATTCATGTCACAGATCTTTATAGAAGATCCTCGGAACTTTCATGACACAATGAACTCACCAGGTAAGTTCTTGTTCAAACCAAGATCCAAAAGAATCAGCTTGTAGTGTAGTTTAGCACTATATCTACCTCTAGTCCTATCTCGATAACTAAAGGTTGTCTATTTGCGCTATTAGTAACTGATATTGGTATGGTTCCTATCTTTGGGAGTTGTATCCCATCTATGTTTATCTTGAGCTCTACTATCTTGCTCTATTTAAAGTATTTGACATTGTTGACTACTTTGCTCCTTGGTTCTTCGTAGTTGTCCTCCTTTCCCATCATCTTTGTTTAGGATGTCGTTAATTACTTACCGTGGTCTAGCAAGGAATAAGAATATAGATAGAGTACAGCGTAATTAGCAAGTTCTAAATATGTAGGTGTTTGATAAATAGTCGTGGATAAGATTCCTAGGCTTATGAAGTTTTCGAAAATGGGTTTTTATAAAAGGTAAGTTCTGTTCATAAAATTCTATGTCTGACAGTTTTCACGGGTTATACAGAACTTTATGAAGTTCCTTTCTATGCGCGTTCGTGATGACCCACAAGTATAGGGGGTGTATCGCAGTATTTTCGAGGGAAGTGAAACCCAATTTATTGATTCGACACAAGGGGAGCCAAAGAATATTTATAAGCCTTAACAACTGAGTTATCAATTCAGCTGCACCTGAAAACAATCTTGCTCATAGCAGTTTATCAGTAGCAACAGTTTTATAGTAGCAATAGCAAAGTAACAACAGTAGTAAAAGTAAAGATAGTAGTAACAATTGCAGTAAACAGTAGTATTAAAGCGCGGTAGGCATATGGATGGATGGACGGGCGTTGCATGAACAAGACAATTCATATGGCAATCAGAACATAGGGCATTTGCAGATAAAGAAGATAAAACATCCAAGTATTAGATAATCATAGGCATGTGTTCCATATATAGTCATACGTGCTCGCAATCAGAACTTGCACAACATCTTTTGTCCTGCCAGCCCGTTTGTAGTCGGGCCTCAAGGGAACTACTGACAATTAAGGTGCTCCTTTTAATAGAGCACTGGAACAAAGCATTAACACTCCATGAACACATGTGATCCTCACATCAAAGCCATTCCCTCCGGTTATCCCGATTTCTGTCACTTCGGGGTTGGTTCCGGACAACGATGTGTGTATACAACTTACAGGTAAGACCATAAACAATACTATCATAATGAATCAATAACATGTTCAGATCTAAAATCATGGCACTCGGGCCCTAGTGACAAGCATTAATCATAACAAGTTGCAACAAAGTCAAAAAGCACTACTAGTAGATACTAGGCACCATGCCCTAACAATCCGATGCCATTACATGAACGATCTCATCCAATCCCTACCATCCCCATAGCCTACAGTGGAGGATTACTCACTCATAGATAGGGGAAACATGGATGGTCGATGGAGAAGCGATGGTGATGATGATGGCGATGATCTCCTCCAATTCCCCGTCTCGACAGGGTGTCAGAACGGAGTTTCTGGTTCCGAATCGCGGAATCTGATGGTGGCGGCGAAGCGGAACTCTTTCTGGAAAAACGTCGAACCCCCCTTGGTTTTTAGGTCAAGAGGCAACTTATAGGCGAAGAGGGAGGCCGAGGGGGGCAGCCGAGGCAGCCACACCACCCCCAGGCGTGGCCTGGCCTGGCCCGCGCGGCCAGGTGGTGTGGGCCCCTCGTGGCCCTATTCCGTCTCGTCTTTTGGCTCCGTGAGTCTTCTGGTAAAATAGGATTTTTGGCATATTTTCTGAGATTTTTCCTGATAATTGATTTTCTGCACAAAAACTAGACACCAATGTAATTCTGCTGAAAACAGCATCAGTCTATGTTAGTTGCATCCAATTCACACAAGTTTAGAGGAAAAACAATAGCAAAAGTATTCGGGAAAGTAGATACGTTTTAGACGTATCAACTCCCCCAAGCTTAGCTTATTGCTTGTCCTCAAGCAATTCAGTTGAAAACTGAGTGCGGTAAAAGAAACTTTTGTGAACACATTTGCTTCATAAGATGTATATATTCTCAGCATGTGATCAACTACTCAGCCAATTCATAATAAGGAGTATGCAACTAAGTTTACTTAATAGTTATTGCAAGCTATGAAGAGATTCCAACTCAAAAATAATAAGTAGCATGAAACATAAACATAAGCAACATTGTACTGCTCATAAAAAGGTATGATAGAGTGGTATCTCGCTTGCCTTTGATTGTAGAGCAAACATTAATGCCAAGGCACCTCTGAAGTTCTAGTGAAGACTAGAAGTAAAAAATATCAAAGATACAAGCATCAAAGTCATAACACAATTTATCCAGTTTTGAGACAAGCACATTATACTAAGAGTGACAACTATGCTCTCAAGAAAGTGCTCATAGAATGGGTGATGACTCAACAAGGAAATGAAAAAGGTTTTGAAAAGTTTGAAAGGCTTCCAAATGCTAAAAGTATGGTACTCATTAGCTTTGAGCTCTGATACATTGCAAATGTATCTATAATTTTTGATGTTCCATGCTTGGTTTTATCTACTTTCTTATGTTTTGTCCAAACTTTGGAGTACTTTTCATATGATTTCTTGGACTAACCTATTAACAAGATTCCATAGTGCCAGTTGCCTGTTTTCTGCTGTTTTTGGTTCCAGGAAGTCAGAAAATGAATATTCTCGGAATTGGACGGGACAAAAGCCAAAGTTACTATTTTCCCGGAAGACTCACGGAGCCAGAAGGAGAGCCGGAGGGGGGCCACAGGGTGGCCACACCACCCCTAGGCGCGGGTCCACCTAGGCCGCGCCAGAGCATGGTGTGGGCCCCCTGGACGCCCACCGACCTTGCCCTCTGGACTATAAGAAGCCTCCTGAAGCCAAAAGCCTAAATCATCAATCAGAAATCCACGAAAAGTTCCGCTGCGCCGCCGCCACCGAAGGGGAGATTCAGGGGACAGAAAGTCTCTGTTCCGGCACCCTGTCGGGATGGGGAAGTGCCCCCGGATCCATCTCCATCGATCTCCACCGCCATCTCCATCACCATTGCTGATTCCCATGATGAGGAGGGAGTAGTTCTCTCTCAAGGCTAAAGGTTCTACCGGTAGCTATGTGTTCATCTCTCTCTCTATGCATGATCTTATTGAGATCATGATCTTGTAATCTATAGATCTACCTTGCTACTCAAGTGCTTTATTAGATCTTTGCTCTCCCCATGTGTGTGAAAGTGACAGCGTGCTCACCATGGTGGCACTTAGGCTAGAGATTAAAAATACTTGTTATGAGTTATATTTGGAGTTGGATGTCTTTATGAAATTGTGGTGTTTGTTGGACCCATCTAGTACTCAAGGTGACAGTGTGGGGTTTTCTAGATAGGAAAGGCTTACTTTGAGGTGTGCTGTTATAGTCCTACCAATGATTAGAGTGTCCAACCGGAGAGTAGTTAAGAGTAGTATCATGAAGATAATATATTTATATGAGAGTGTTCACTAGTGAAAGTACGATCCCTAGGCCTTGTTTCTTAGCATTGAAACACCGTTTGCTACTAGATCTGTTACATGTTTGCTTGCTTCCTCCTTTATTTCAGTTTGCCTGTAGTCTCTTCCATGCCATCAAGTTATTTTCTATCACCGTTACCACTTATAATTATCCATACCACTTGTATTTCACTATCTCTTCGCTGAACTAGTGCACCTATACACCTGACAAGTGTATTGGGTGTGTTGGGGACACAAGAGAATTCTTGTATCTTGATTGCAGGGTTGCTTGAGAGGGGATATCTTTGACCACTTCCTCCCTGAGTTCGATAAACCTTGGGTGATCCACTTAAGGGAAAACTTGCTGCTGTTCTACAAACCTCTGCACTTGGAGGCCCAACAACTGTCTACAAGAATAGAAGTGCGTAGACATCAAGCTATTTTCTGGCGCCATTGCCGGGGAGGTAAGGTAAAAGGTACTCACATCCTCTGGTGTGAGTGCTCGAAGTTATTTCCTTTAGATTCTGCAATTTTGTCTTTTTGTTTCTTGTTTTCACTAGTTAGGCTTAATGGAAAACAACAACAAAATTAGAGAGCTTTTTAGTATTTTTCCTCATATAGAACATGAATTGTCTGAAAAGAAAATTAAAAAACCCATGGAACTTTCTTTGCATGCTAATAGGAATGTTATTAGTATGAATCTTTTGAACACCATTGTTACTAATACTATGGAAAAGTCTAAGCTTGGGGAAGTTGGTTTTTATGAAAATGATCTTTTTAGTTCCCCAGCTTTAAATAAGAAAATTTGCTCTGATGATACTTTATCTCCTATATGTGGTAATTCTAATGATACTTGTGATATTTCAAATCCACATACTGAAAGTATCCCCTTTAAAATACCTATAAAAATTGTTGAACATATTATGAATAACTGCTATTTTGGAGATGGAACTGTCCATCCTGGTGATCATTTACTCCTTATACATGAATTATGCGAGTTGTTCAAGTGTGTAGGTATTTCAATGAACCAAGTTAAGAGGAAGCTATTCCCTATTTCACTTAAGGGCAAAGCAAGGGAGTGGTATGAGCTACTAGATGATCCTCATCATTTGGAGTGGAAGGAACTTGAATCTCTCTTTTACTCTAAATTTTATCCTCCTCATGAAATTCATAAAGATAGGAATTACATTTATAATTTTCATCCTCATGATCGAGAAAGTATTGCCCAAGCATGGGGGAGATTGAAGTCACTAATGCTCAAATGTCCCATTCATGAGCTCCCTAGTAATATTGTTATTAATAATTTCTATGCAAGGCTTTCAGGACATTACAAGGACTATCTAGATACTTGTTTAGAGGGATCCTTCACAAATAAGGAGGTCAAAGCTAAGTGGGATCTTCTTGAAACAATTCAAAGCAATACCGAAGATTGGGATAACAACAAAGGTAAAGAACCAGGTATAAACTATGAGTATGATTGCATTAAGTCTTTTGCTGAAACTATTGATTTTCAAGAGCTTAGTGCTAAATATGGTATTGATCCTCAAATTCTTGTTGATTGTTATAGAACCTTTGCTTCTCATATTAATGCTCCTAAAGAAAAATGGGACATGTATCATGAGCCTTATAAAGACACTTGCATGGAGAATGAAATTGTTATTAATGATAGCAATAAACATGCTCAAACCTCTGAAAGTACTACTTCTTATAAGCATGTTATTTTTTGTGGAATACATAGACCTTGTGAGAATAATCAAATTGAAGAAGAATATTGTGTCACCCATAGGAATGAAAAAACTAGAACATGGTATAGGGCTCTAAATGATCTTGGTAAAAAAGTCTGTGCCCTCTATCATTTTATTTGTGAACTTTGCTTTGAAGTGGGTCATTTCAATTTTCAATGCTCAGGCCATAATAATAGCCCTTCTAGTCCAATGAGTACTGCAAGTTTGTATTGTGATGATATGATCACTCCTAACCAGCATGATGAACTTACATTATTTTTGGGGTGTGAAGAGTTATCAAGAAAAACCTCTTTGGTAGATATGGGTGATTTTGATATGAATAGTGTCATACATGGTTGTCATCTTTATTGTGTTGATAATTGCCACACAAATACTTACATACAAAATATTATAAAAGATGAGATCTTACCAAAATATGACATGACTAATATGTGTTTTGGTCTTATTAATCAAAAGGAGGAATCCTCCAAAGTTTCTTCTATTGTCTCTAACAATGAACCAGGATATATGGAGAAGCTTCCTTTGAAGCCTCTCCCTCCTAAAGAGAAGAAGAAAAAGAAGAAAAGGAGGAATAAAAGGAGAGAGGAAACAGTATTTTCCCCTAAGCATGTTGCTCCTATTATAGTTTTTGATGAGTCTGAACTCGATGATGTTCCTATGTCTGTTACCTATAGTAGTGATCATGATTGGGAAAAGCACACTACTTTTGATATTGAAAATCTCTTCGGTACCAATTCTGAAAATGATGATATCAATAATTGCTATACTATTAGTGCTATCCATGATCCTTCCAATGATGATATGTTTACAAATGAACACACTTGGGAAGATAACTATTCTATTGCTTATGATGATTCTAAACCTCCAATATATGATGATTACAATGATGAATATGATATTTTTAGTCCACCTACTATTGAGCAGGAAATTAATTATGATTATAATATGCCTCCTATATTTGATGATTATGGTGATGAAAATAATAATGATAGCTATTTTGTTGAATTTGCTCCCACTATAATTAACAAGAATGACTATGTTTATGTGGGGATTATTAATACTTTTATGCATGTGCCTCATGATAAGAATGTTTTATGTGATAGTTATATTTTTAATTTTATTCATGATGCTACTGAAAGTTATTATGAGAGAGGGAAACATGGTTTTATGTATCTCAACAATATTAAGTTTCTCCTCTTTATGTTGAAACTCTTGAAGTTGCACTTGTTTTGCTTTCCTATGCTTGTTTCTTTATGGTTTCATGACTTGTTTCTTTACAAGATTCCTATGAATAGGAAGTGGGTTAGACTCAAATGTGTTTTGAATTTGCTTCATGATGCTCTCTTTTACTTCAATTCATATTTCTTATGTGAGCATCTTCTCAAACTGTCATGCCTAACTTAAAGGCGTTAAAGAAAAGTACTTATTAGGAGATAACCCAAAAGTTTTAGATAAGTCCTGGAAGTTATTACTTCAGTAATAACCGCTCCTTATCCTTTTTATTTGCTTTTTGTGCCAATAGTAACCTCTAATGAGAGTGAAGTAATGATTGGGAAAGTTGTTGTCCCGAAACAGATTTTTGTGCTTTACCGTAAAAATACGTGAGAGAGATATGTATGTCGGATTGAGATGTAATTTTTTGTGCTTCTGCCCCAGGGTGTTATCTAACTTTCATTAGTTCAACACTTTTTTATTTGAGCAACATAAGGTCTTCGAAAAAATTCGTCTTTACCTTCTGGTCTGTTTTGACAGATTTCTGCCATTTTCTGCATTTGCTTCTTGTTGGTTTCTTCTTGAGTTATTTTGGGGAATTGAGCTTTTTGAGGGAAGTGCTACAGTAGCTAGTGTTCTAATGGAAGTTTATTTGGTGTTAGAACTGAACCTTAAGACCTTTTATCTTGAGTGCACTAATGTTGCTAATAAGATTGTGTGAAGTTTTGTATGAAGGAAAATTTTCAGGTGTATGGAAGGAATGAGTAATGAGATGAAGGATGGACTAAAGCTCAAGCTTGGGTATGCCACGCGTGTCACCCCAATAAATATCCAAGAATTACAAGCGTCAAAGCTTGGGGATGCCCAAGGCATCCCCTTCTTCATCAATAAAAATTCCAGGTTTCTTCCAAACGCTTCATTTTTATTGTTTCATGCACAGTTGTGTTTTTCTTGGAGCGTCTTCTTTTTCATTTTCATTTGCTTTGGTTTTGCTTAGTTTTCTGAATAAATTGGTTGGACCCCCTCTTTCATCCATTGGTTTGCAATTAGTTTGGTTTGGTTTGGTTTGGAAAAGAGTAGGAAAGTTCATGCTTATGTGGTAAAAAGAGCTTGTTTTTTACTGTGGCTATGCTTTGTCATGCCATGCTTGATATTGTTTTAGCTTTATGCTTAGTATTATTTGTTGTAGTATGACTTGTTATAAACAATTGAGATTGTTTAATGTGCCTTGGATGAATCATGCGTTGTTTTAGCATATTAAAGCATAGTATAGTGGTATTCTCCTTTGATGCTTAATTTGGGTTGACTTGGCGCATGCTCACACCATGTTATGACTATCTCAAGTCACCATAGCCTTTATGATCCTTTAGTTTTCAACTCGTAGTATCACTTTATGCTTTGATCAATGATGTTTTGTCGCTCTGCATGATTATGGCCATTATTGCTCTCTTAGTTTGTCGCTCCCAGTCTTTTGCTAGCCTCCACCACCAAGTATGAGTTCCACTCATGCATCCAACTCCCTAATCCAAGTTATTCCAAAGAGTCCACCATACCTACCTACTATCTTATGCTATTCCAAGTATATTCATGCTTTTGTTTACCTTCCACTTGTTATGAGAAAACTAGTGATTAAAGCTCTCACGAACTTGAAGGCACACTTTACTTTACTTGCCCTTAATAAACTTGAACCATTGTGTCTTCTATGTTGTATATGCTTGCACTTATTTGTTGGGAATTAGCAGAACCATGCTTTCATGGGGAACGCTTTCAACATTGCACTTGGTACTTGTACCTAGTTGATATCATGCTCTTTTGTATATGGATGTCGTCGGTGTGAAATGAAAGGGGAGCTTGTAAGTCCATGGAGTTATGTATATGTGTTAGTGAAACGCCTGGGCCGCTGGTCTAATCCATGCTAACATGGTGGAAACCTGCAGCGTAACCATAATGAGCTGTCTATGAAGCATTCTTCTTATAAAAAAAGAGTCCTATACTAAAAAAAAGAGAAAAAAGAGATTATGAAAAGAGGAAAGAGAGAAAAAAGCACCATATTCCCATGGTAAATAAGAAGATTGCTGAGATGCTCGTTGTCTGCTTGCCTTGTCATTTTGATATGGGGATTCTTCCGTATCATCGGGCAAGGGGTACCCCGTTGGCGGTTCTCTATGATACACATGTACTTACGATGACAAGAACTTACCGGTGACTAAACTTGAGTAGCATGAGGAGCGGCCCTCGTATACAAGGGACATGAGATTTCTGACTTATACTTCGTCAAGCATGTACACCATAGTTTGTTCACTTTAACCTTAATCACTTCAAGATGCTTATGATAGGGGCAATGAGAGCGGAAAGATATAAGTACCATAATTTTTGGAAGCTCTTTATGAAACTTGAATCTCTGCTTCCTTCTATAAAGGCCTTTCTTCCACTTATATATTGAGTCTCCACCTTTATCTTTATGCACCTACTTTGAGAGCATAGTGGTCATTCTTAGTTCTATGTGCATTGTCCCAAGACTTGTTGATTGATGCATACCTTTACATTGCTTGTTTTAAACTATTTGTATCTAGTCACTCTTATGAACTTTGAAGGTGTCCCATGCATTTATATTTGCTACTCTATGAGGGACAAGCTGATCACTATTATGCTATGTTTTATTTATGTGAAACAAACAAACATCTTACAAAGCATTGTTATTCATGAATCTTTTGTTTGTGCCTTTTCATGTTGCAACATAGTTTCTTTGTCTTATTGCTAGAAGTTTGTCTTTCATGTTATGATTGAAGTACTATGATCCCAGCTTTGAAAGTTTTACAAATACTTTGATCAAGTCTTTGATGGTGCATGTCACCTCAAAAATTATTCTTTCTTTTTATCACTTACCTACTCGAGGACGAGCAGGAGTTAAGCTTGGGGATGTTGATACATTGCAAATGTATCTATAATTTTTGATGTTCCATGCTTGGTTTTATCTACTTTCTTATGTTTTGTCCAAACTTTGGAGTACTTTTCATATGATTTCTTGGACTAACCTATTAACAAGATGCCACAGTGCCAGTTGCCTGTTTTTTGCTATTTTTGGTTCCAGGAAGTCAGAAAATGAATATTCTCGGAATTGGACGGACAAAAGCCAAAGTTACTATTTTCCCGGAAGACTCACGGAGCTAGAAGGAGAGCCGGAGGGGGGCCACAGGGTGGCCACACCACCCCTAGGCGTGGGTCCACCTAGGCCGCGCCAGGGCATGGTGTGGGCCCCCTGGCCGCCCACCGACCTTGCCCTCTGGCATATAAGAAGCCTCCCGAAGCCAAAACCCTAAATCATCAATCAGAAATCCAAGAAAAGTTCCGCTACGCCGCCGCCACCGAAGGGGAGATTCGGGGGACAGAAAGTCTCTGTTCCGGCACCCTGCCGGGACGGGGAAGTGCCCCCGGATCCATCTCCATCGATCTCCACCGCCATCTCCATCACCATTGCTGATTCCCATGATGAGGAGGGAGTAGTTCTCTCTCGAGGCTAAAGGTTCTACCGGTAGCTATGTGTTCATCTCTCTCTCTCTATGCATGATCTTATTGAGATCATGAGCTTGTAATCTATAGATCTACCTTGCTACTCAAGTGCTTTATTAGATCTCTGCTCTCCCCATGTGTGTGAAAGTGACAGCGTTCTCACCATGGTGGCACTTAGGCTAGAGATTACAAATACTTGTTATGAGTTATATTTGGAGTTGGATGTCTTTATGAAATTGTGGTGTTTGTTGGACTCATCTAGTAATCAAGGTGACAGTGTGGGGTTTTCTAGATGGGAAAGGCTTACTTTGAGGTGTGCTGTTATAGCCCTACCAATGATTAGAGTGTCCAACCGGAGAGTAGTTAAGAGTAGTATCATGAAGATAATATATTTATATGAGAGTGTTCACTAGTGAAAGTACGATCCCTAGGCCTTGTTTCTTAGCATTGAAACACCGTTTGCTACTAGATCTATTACATGTTTGCTTGCTTCCTCCTTTATTTCAGTTTGCATGTAGTCTCTTCCACGCCATCAAGTTATTTTCTATCACCGTTACCACTTATAGTTATCCATACCACTTGTATTTCACTATCTCTTTGCCGAACTAGTGCACCTATACACCTAACAAGTGTATTGGGTGTGTTGGGGACACAAGAGACTTCTTGTATCTTGATTGCATGATTGCTTGAGAGGGGATATCTTTGACCACTTCCTCCCTGAGTTCGATAAACCTTGGGTGATCCACTTAAGGGAAAACTTGCTGCTGTTCTACAAACCTCTCCACTTGGAGGCCCAACAACTGTCTACAAGAATAGAAGTGCGTAGACATCAAGCTCTCATTGCCCCTATCATAAGCATCTTTAAATGGTTAAGGTTAAAGTGACACAACTAAGATGATATGCTTATCAAGTTATAAGTTAAAATCTCATGCCCCTTACTTACGAGTACCGAACCTCATGCTACTCAACTTTAGTCACAAGTAAGCTCTTGTCATTGTAAGTACATATGTATCATAAAGAACCGCCAATGGGGTACCACTTGCACATGATACAGGAGCTATCCCATAATCAAAATGACAAGGCAAGCAGACAATGAACATCTCGACGATCTTTTTATTTGCTATTTGCATAGGTTTTTATTGAGGATGCTTCATAGAATGCTCATTATGGTTATGCTGCAAGTTTCCACCATGATTAGGCATGGCTTAGGCTAGCGGCCCAGGCGTTTCTCTAACACATATACAAACTCCATGATCTTACAAGTTCCCCTTTTATTTCACACCACCAGGATCCATAAGCAAAAGAATCATGATATCAACGAGGTACAAAGTACCCGTGCAATGTTGAAAGCGTTCCCCATGATACATGGTTCTGCTAACTTCAACTTATAAAGCGCAAGCATACACACAACAAAGATGGACGCAATGGTTCAAGATTATTAAGTGCAAGAAAGTAAAGTGTGCCATCAAGTTCGTGAGAGCTTTACTAACTAACTTTCTCATAACAAGCAAACATTTTATTCGGAAGAAAACAAGGCATACTAAGCATGCACAGAATAGCAAATGATGCTAATAGGTAGGTATGGTGGACACTTTTGGCAATATTTGGTTTTAGGGAGTTGGAAACACGAGTAAAGCTTATACTCAGTGCAGGTGAAGACTAGCAATAGTAAGGGAGCGACAAACGAGAGAGCAATAACTGTCATAATCATGCTTGCAACAAAACAGGACTAATCATGGCATGAAAGTGATTCAAGACCCCTGAGGCAAAATAATTCATCGAGGCTTAACTGATTATTGTTTTAGTCATATGCATGCATGAGCATGTGCCCAGTCAATTCAAGTGAAACATTCAGAGGAGGATACCACAGTGTCATACCAAGTTATGAATAGAGAAATGCAAGCAAATATTCATATGACGTGCTACAAATTATTAGCGAGATGGAGCTAATCATAAGAAAGCAAGAACTACTAAGCATCCATAAATAACATACACCCTACATGAACAGACTAAGCATGCCCACAATGATGAGTATATATGCAAATGAAAACAGATAGAGTTCGTTACCAGCCTCTTATCACCCCTCAAGTTGTCATTAATCCTCATTATTGCCCTTCACCTGTGTGGCTTGAATAATAACATGAAACCAAATTCCACTGAGGACTGCTGAACCCTGCAACAAACTTCACAAAACCGAAGAAGAACAACAAATATTTTTGGTGTTTTTAATTTTCAAAGACAAGAACAAAAAGGAAAAACAAGCAAAGCAAAATCTTTTTGGGTTTTTTGAATAGTTCAAACAAAGCCAAAAGGAAAAGGCAAACCAAGGCAAAAGAAGAAAAAGCAAACAAAGAGAAACAACAGAAATATTTTTGGTCTTTTTGTGTTTTAGAAAGCAAAAGAAAAGAGAGAACAAAAACTAAAAAGAGAATGAAACATGAATATACAAAGTACCGACAAAACATGATATGGAGATGAGTGTGATGTCGGTGTACCTCCCCCAAGCTTAGGCTTTTGGCCTAAGTGGGTATCAATCCCAAGCTGGCCAAGATGGAGCGCCTCCGTAGTACGGTGAGGAGGTACCCTCGTCCTGGTGCGAGCTCGAGGACGCCCCACCGTAGTGCGCAGAGTAACGTAAGAAGGCACATCCTCTTGGTGCTGTCTGTGGAAGCCAAGCAAGTGGAGCTGCTCGTCCGCCTCCTCCTTGGAGCACGACCATGGCCTCATGTGAATACTGAACAAAGTAGATTGCGGCAAAGGAATCTCCCTTTCATCCCCGTCAGTAAACAACATCATGTATACTAAACTGTCCATATCAGAGTCAGTAGTGACGAAGTGATGTGTTTTCATGGCAGCAAGATCAAGCCTTTGTGGTGCTAATATAGTATCATTAGGATCCACAGAAAGCTCTAACGCAGTAACCATACGTGAAGCAATAATGCCCCCATAAATAGGTCCCCTAGCGGCTAGGCGGCGAGCAATGAGAGAGCCAAGATTGTACCGAGTATCATTATTAAGTGCAGCAGCGAGGAAGGCTAAATGATAATTGGAGATATTACTCGTATTCTCCCTACCAAGAATGCTAATAGCAAGATAATAAGCAAAGTATCTAAGAGCTGGGAGTTGGATGTTTCTTATCTTCCCGCGCTGAGCTACACAGTCATCGTCATTGGTCACACCTTGATAGAGCTCCAGCAAATCAGCGGGTATCCCTTGGATCTTCTTCACGGTCCCTGTCATGCCTATACCTATAATGCTGCAAAATCTTTCCAATGGCATGGTGAACGGCAGATTATAAATTCTGAAATAAATAGTTGACTAATAGGGGGTGTTAGTGAAAACGAAACTCTCAACAAAAGTTTTGGTGAGCACGACATATTGCTCACTCTCATCTTCCATGTATGAGGTCAAACCGACCCTCTGAACCAATAGTAAGAAATCATCAAGGATCCATGCAGCTTGCAAGAAGGTATAACAAGGAAAAGTAGATGGGTGAGCATCCCCCTCATCTCCTTCATTGCCAAAGCGTGGTGCAATGAGATCTTCATTGTATGAAGGCCTAAATTGAGAGGCTGATCTTGAGGGCCTTGACCTCCTTAAACATCCATTACAAAAGTGATTGCAAAGTGAAAATATAATGAAGGGCACTACTCATGGTGACTTGTAAGAGGCCTAAACATGCATCAAAACAATATCTCTAAGCATTGAACAAGCTTACAACCTCTCATAACATGTCACCTACAGTAGCAAAATACTCAAGATATAAATCACTAAACACAAATCTACTTGGACAAGCGGAGGAGTCACATACCAGAGAACAAATGCTCCAAATTTCAGCAGCAAAGATGGGCTGAGCAAGGATATCGAAAAATCATGGACAAGAACAGCAAGAACGCGATTTCGAGTAATGAACTGGTGTTTTCTCGGGAGAGAGAGAGAGAGCAGTGGGAAGTGAGAGAGTGAGTGGAGGGCTAGGGGTGGCCCACACCATGGCCAGGCGTGCCCCTGGGCTGGCCGCGCCACCAGGTGGTGTGCCTGCCTGGTGGGCCCCCTGGTACACTCCAGGCACTTCTCTTCCCCTTTTTTCACGTAAAAATTTAATATGAATTTTCTGAAATTTTTCGAGACACTTTATTTTTGAGCAATTTTCAGGTATAGATGAATGATTTTCTGACAGAAAAAGGTTTCTAGAATGATGCAATGACAAAACAAAGCTAAAGCTTCAGAAGTTCTAAGACACTCTAATATGCAAGCAACTAACAACAGAAAACTAAACTAAGCGAAAGCAAAAACTAAAATGGATAAAATGAAAGTAAACAAAGATAATCATGGTGCAAACATTGTTTTGTTCATTAAAATCCCTTTGTTAACAACGTTGATCAGGTCTTGTTACCAAAACAATTTTATATGAAGCAAAACTTTGTATTGCACTAATGATTATGTTACCTCAACCTTGATAGCAATGGTCCCAATCATAGTAGTTTCATATTTTTCTCGTGGTATGGGACAATATATTTCTCCAACTTGAATGCCCTCAACATGTTCAATTGAGTTTAAACCATAAGTCCTATCAATCTTCTTGGGGAAATAGACAGTATGCTCCTTGTCATTAACATTGAAAGTCACCTTTCCTTGATTACAATTAATAACAGCTCCTGCAGTATTAAGAAAGGGTCTCCCAAGAATAATAGACATATTATCATCTTCACGCATTTCAAGCACAATAAAATTAGTTAATATCAAGCAATTATGAGCCACTTGAACAGGTACATCCTCACATATACCAACAGGAATAGTAGTAGATTTATCAGCCATTTGCAAAGATATATCAGTTGGTATTAGTTTTTCAAGTTGCGGTCTCTTATAGAGAGAAAAAGGCATAACACTAAAACCTGCTCCCAAATCACACAAAGCAGTTCTAACATAACTATTTTTAATACAGCACGGGATAGTTGGAATCCCTGGGTCTCCAAGTTTTATTGGAACTTTACCATTAAAGGAATAATTAGCAAGCAAAGTAGAGATTTCTTCATTAGGGATCTTCCTTTTATTCGAGACAATATTCTTCATATACTTTGAATAAGGAGGCAATTTAATAGAATCAGTCAGAGGAATTTGCAAGAATAAAGGTTTCATCCACTCACAAAACTTATTATAGTGTTCATCTTCCTTTAACTTGTGTTTCTTATCAGGGAAAGGCATAGGTTTTTGGACCCAAGGCTCTCTTCACTACCATGTTTCTTAGCAACAAAATCTTCTTTACTGTATTTAGTATTCTTAGTGTGCCTTTCAGGTTCTTCTTCAACATTTTTTTATCAGGAACATCATTTTATTCATTACCACTTTCAGTTTTAGCATCAGAGACCGATATACTATTAGGATCTTTAGCAGGTTCAGAAGGTTCTACAATAGTTTTATGTTTCTTCTTTCTTTTCTTAGGAGTAGTACCACTATTTTCAGCTTGTTGAGAATCCTGCTCAATTCTTTTAGGATGCCCCTCAGGATATAGAGGATCCTGGGTAGCAGCACCACTTCTAGTTCTAATTTCATAAGCATGTTTTTCTTTAGCAGCATTAACTAGCAAGTCTTTTTGTACCTTAATAAGCTGATCAATTTGAGTTTGAACCATTTGAAAATGTTTAACAAGCATTTTAACATCATTAGAGATTATTTCCACAATATCTTTTAACTCAACAATAGCTCTAGAGTTTTCCATTAAATGATTTTGCACCCTTTTATTAAAATTATCTTGCTTAACAATAAAAATATCGAATTCTTCTAAGCATTGATCAGGAGGTTTAGAGTAAGGGATATCACCTTCATCAAAATGCTGAAGAGAGTGTACTGATACATTGCAAATGTATCTATAATTTTTTATGCTCCATGCTTGGTTTTATCCACTTTCTTGTGTTTTGTCCACACTTTCGAGTACTTTTCATATGATTTCTTGGACTAACCTATTAACAAGAGGCACAATGTCAGCTGCCTGTTTTCTGCTGTTTTTGGTTCCAGGAAAGTCAGAAAATGAATATTCTCGGAATTGGACGGGACAAAAGCCAAAGTGCCTATTTTTCTAGAAGACTCCAGGAGCTAGAATACGAGACGGAGAAGAGCCAGGGGCTGGCCACACCACCCCCAGGCACGGGCTGGGCCTAGCCGCGCCAGGGCATGGTGTGGGCACCCCAGGCACCCCCTCGGTCTCCCTCTTCGCCTATAAGAAGCCTTCTGACCTAAAAACTCCGAGGGGGGGTTCGACAATTTTCCAGAAGGAGTTCTGCTCCGCTGCCACCACCAGATTCCACGAAACAGCACCAGAAACTCCGTTTTGGCACCCTGCCCGGACAGGGAATTGGAGGAGATCATCGCCATCATCATCACCATCGCTTCTCCATCGACCATCCATGTTTCCCCCATCTATGAGTGAGTAATGCCCCGCTGTAGGCTATGGGGATGGTAGGGATTGGATGAGATCGTTCATGTAATGGCATCAGATTGTTAGGGCATGGTGCCTACTATCTTTTATTAGTGCTTTATGACTTTGTTGCGACTTGTTGTGCTTAATGCTTGTCACTAGGGCCGAGTGCCATGATTTCAGATCTGAATATGTTATTGATTCATTATGATAGTATTGTTTTTGGTCTTATCTACAAGTTGTATACACAAGTTGATGTCCGGAACCAATGGCCCCGAAGTGATAGAAATCGGGATAATCGGAGGGAATGGCTTTGATGTGAGGATCACATGTGTTCACGGAGTGTTAATGCTTTGCTTCGGTGCTCTATTAAAAGGAGCACCTTAATTGCCATTAGTTCCCTTGAGGCCCCGCTGCAAATAGGCTGGCAGGACAAAAGATGTTGTGCAAGTTCTCATTGTGAGCACGTATGACTATATATGGAACACATGCCTAGGATTGTCTAGTACTTGGATGCTTTATCTTATTTATCTGCAATTGCCCTATGTTCTGATTGCTATGTGAATTGTCTTGTCCATGCAACGCCCGTCCATCCATCCCTATGCCTACCGCACTTGAATCCTACTATTTACTACTATTGTTACTGTTGTCTTTACTTTACTACTGCTGCTACTTTACTATTCCTACTACAAAACTGTTGCTACTGATAAACTGATGTGAGCAAGATTGTTTCCAGGTGCAGCTGAATTGACAACTCAGTTGTTAAGGCTTATAAATATTCTTTGGCTCCCCTTGTGTCGAATCAATAAATTGGGTTTCACTTCCCTCGAAAATACTGCGATACACCCCCTATACTTGTGGGTCATCAAGACTATTTTCTAGCGTCGTTGCCTGGGAGCATAGCTTTATTTATCAAGTTCACTTGGATTCTCTATTGTTCGACTATCCATCCATCATGGGTAAGTATCGTGATGGCAAGGTTCCTATTTTACCATCCACTACAAGAAGAGGTATGGTTCTGAACACCTTTGTTGCTCTTGATTCACTGTCTGTTATGAGTAAGTTCCTTACACCACCACATACACATGCTACACACACTACTACTACTCCTGAATCTGAAACTTCTGATGCTTATGATGCTGCTTCTACTGTGCTTGATAAGAGTGGTTCATTAGGTCCTTTCCTAGATGCTACGATTGCTAGAACTATAGCTGGAAATACTGAAACTCCTATGAAGACACTACCACACATGTTAGTTCACCTATGTCTTGTGAAACTTATGATATTGAAGATGGTTATGTTGAGATGACCGGTGAGTTTATTAGAGAATGTAAAAACACCCATGATAGGAGCGCTACTAAGAGTCTCCTTGAGAGGCGTACTATTAAACCCAAATTGTCTCCTATTGCTAAGTTTGCTTCTTCTCCCATAAACATTATAGATGAAGATTATGATTTCTCTCTCGATCTATCTTACATAGCTATTGTCGAGAAAGAACCTTTTTGTGGGACTAAGAATGAAAGTGCGGTAGCACATATGAATGAACTTTCTACCATGAGTGGCTTGTTTTTTGATGATATGAAGATGCATACTTACTTTGTTGCCAAGATCTTCCCCTTTTCACTGAAAGGAGAAGCTAAAACTTGGTTTAGTAATTTACCTCCTGGATCTATTGATAGCCCTGAGTGCTTGATTAGTACTTTCCTGCAGAAATATTTTCCTCCTAGTGCTAGACATGCTATTTTGCAGGAACTTTTTGATTTTAAACAGGGAGAAAAAGAGGTATTGCCTGAATCTTGGGCAAGGTTTTGTGCTTTGATTCATGCACAGGCTGTAAGTCCATTACCTAAGAATGAGCTTCTTGATATATTTTATAATGGACTAACCGAAGAATCTAGGACATACCTGGATAGTTGTGCTAATTGTGTTTTCAGGAATAGGACTCCTAAGGAAGCTAAGGAATTAATGGCTAAAATAAGTAAGAACTATGAAGAGTAGTCTGTGAATACCCCGACGTATTCTCAGATGAATTGCCAGGTATGCCCCCAGATAGGGATATTGAGTTCATTATCGAACTAATCCCTGGAACCGGACCTATAGCCTAGAGACCCTATACCATGAACCCCTCAGAGTTAGTAGAACTGAAGAAGCAGTTGGATGCCATGTTAGCAACAGGCTTGATTCAGCCAAGCACATCGCCATGGAGATCACCAGTGTTATTCATCGACAAGAAAGATGGAGGCAATCGTCTGTGTACAGATTATAGAAAATTGAATGACGTCACCATCAAGAACAAGTACCCTTTGCCAAAGATAGAGGATCTATTTGATCAGTTGACTGGAGCCTAGGTATTCTCAAAGATTGATCTTAGGACTGGTTATCACCAACTTAAGTTTCGTGCAACGGATATTCCGAAGACCGCCTTTACTACTCGCTATGGTTTATACGAGTATACGGTTATGTCTTTTGGATTAACCAATGCCCCTGCTTATTTCATGAATCTCATGAATAAGATCTTTATGAATTTCCTAGATAAGTTTGCAGTGGTGTTTATCAACGACATCCTTATCTACTCCAAGTCAGAAGAAGAGCATGAGCAACATCTGAGAATCATCCTAGAAACCCTGAGAGAGCATCAGTTGTATGCCAAGTTCAGCAAGTGTGAGTTTTGGCTGAAAGAAGTAGGATTCCTAGGACATATTGTGTCTGTCGGAGGAGTCTATGTTGATCCCACCAAGATCAAAGATGTCGAGGAATGGGAAGCCCCAACCAATCAAACTCAAGTTCGTTCGTTTCTCGGATTAGCGGGATATTACCGCAAGTTCGTAGAAGGATTCTCGAGCATAGCCCAACCAATGACCCAATTGTTGAAGAAGGACAAGAAGTTTGAATGGACAGACAAGTGTGAAGCCAGTTTCCAAGAGCTGAAGAAGAGAATGATATCAGCCCCAATTTTGATCATGCCAGACATCAAGAAGCCGTTTGATGTGTATTGTGATGCATCAAAGATTGGCCTAGGATGTGTATTGATGCAAGAAGGAAAAGTCATCGTGTATCTGTCTCGACAATTGAAGAAACATGAGCAGAACTATCCGACCCATGATCTTGAGCTAGCAGCGGTGGTTCTAGCGTTGAAGACATGGCGACATTATTTGATGGGTAATCGCTGTGAGATTTACTCAGATCATAAGAGATTGAAGTATATCTTCACTCAGAAGGATCTGAATATGAGGCAAAGAAGATGGATAGAGTTAATCAAGGATTATGACCTTGACATTCACTATCACCCTGGCAAAGCCAATGTGGTAGCGGATGCTCCTAGAAGATTGCCGTGCAGGCTTAACACTATGATCAAAGAAGCCCAACCAAGTTTGTATGAGGAGTTGGAGCAGTTTAGGACTGAGTTAGTTAGCAAAGGATTCCTAGCTAGCATTGAACTTCAACCCACTTTGATTAGCCAAATCAAGGAAGCCCAGAAGGGAAATGAAAGTATCAATGGAATCAAACGTCGTATTGGTATAGGAAAGGTACCTGGATTCACCGAAGACGAAGGAGTACTGTGGTACAAAGGACGTATCTGTGTGCCAGCAGATTCGGAGCTGAAGGAAATTATCATGAAGGAAGCTCATGATACTCTTTATTCTATCCACCCCGGAGGAACAAAGATGTATCAGGATTTGAAAGAGCAATTTTGGTGGCACAAGATGAAGAGAGAGATCGGAAGCTACATCGCCAAATGTGACATCTGTCAAAGAGTCAAAGCAGAGCATCAGAGACCTGCAGGATTGTTGCAACCATTGCAGATTCCGGAATGGAAATGGGATTCCGTCGGAATGGACTTTATCACCGGTTTACCTACTTCTAGTAGGGGAAATGACTCAATTTGGGTCATAGTTGATAGACTGTCCAAGGTAGCCCACTTCATACCTGTCAAGACCACTTACCAGAGTGCAAAGCTAGCAGAGCTATAGATTGCTAGGATTGTTAGTCTGCATGGAACCCCTAAGACCATCGTATCAGATCGAGGAACCCAGTTTACCTTAAGATTTTGGCAGAAAGTTCAGGAAGGTTTAGGAACCAAGTTGAACTTCAGTACCGCTTATCACCCGCAAACAGATGGACAAACTAAGAGAGTCAATCAGATCTTAGAGGATATGCTTAGAGCTTGTGTGTTGGAATACGGATCAAAATGGGAAGACTCCCTGCCTTTCACAGAATTCTCATATAACAACAGTTATCAAGCTAGTTTGCAGATGGCACCATTTGAATTCCTATACGGAAGAAAGTGTCGTACCCCTTTGAATTGGTCGCAAGTAGGAGAGAGTCAGATCTTTGGACCCGACATTCTCCGAGAAGCAGAAGAGAAAGTTCACAAAATCCGTCAGCACCTCAAGACCGCCCAATCCAGACAGAAGAGATATGATGACAAGAGAAGGAGAGACCTGACTTTCAATGTCGGAGATTTCATATATCTCAAGGTTTCACCATTGAAGGGAACCCAACGCTTTAGTCTGAAGGGAAAGTTAGCCCCCAGATATATCGGACCTTTCAAGATTCTGAACCGCCGAGGAGAAGTATCGTATCAACTGGAACTGCCTGAAGAGATGTCAACCATCCACAATGTGTTCCATATCTCGTTACTTCGCAAATGCTTGGAAGTGCCTGAGAAGACGGAAGTTTTCAAGAACATCACAGAGCTATGGAAATCAACAATGACCTGACCTATCGGGAAGTACCCATCCGTATCTTAGAAGAAGCCTACAGAACCACCAGGACCAGGAGTATCAAGTTTCTCAAGATTCAGTGGAGCAACCATACCGAGGAGGAAGCTACTTGGGGGCGCGAAGATTACATTAGAACAGAGTTCCTAGATCTCCTTAGTTCCTAGTTTTCTTTGTAAATCTCGGGACGAGATTTTGTTTAAGGGGGGAAGGTTTGTAACATCCCAAAACTTCAATCCAAGCTTATCAAGATCAAATCATCCAAAAATAGGGTTAACAAAAACTTTTCCAAATTTAAAATGAAAGCATTCATATGTGTATGCATTTAAAATAGGAGTTGTTTGAATTGCCATGATTGAATGATCCAATGCTTGTAAAATGTTTCTTAGGTGATTTAAACATCATCTACATCATTCCCAAACTTTTCCTAAAGAAAATCAAATCAAAAAGAATTAAAAAGGAGGAATGGTCATTTTGGCAAATTTAACTCCCATGCCTACTTTGGCTATTCCTAGTACTCAAAACTTAACAGAAACAATTCTTGATCTTTGCACCCCTTGCTAGTACACATAATGAGGTACCAAGGCCCACCTTTGGATCTGCTAAAAACATTATGTTAACTATTTTAAATGACAGTTTAAAATTGAATCTAATGCATATGCATAGATCACCCCTATTTCAAAAACCATCTATTTGAGCTCCACTTTCAAAACCCTTGCAACCAGAGACTACCTATCACTAGTGGAGATCACTCAAAAAATTTGAAACCAAAATTCAAAACTTTCTTTCATGCGGCCATTTCATCAAACACTTGGCATGCATAATATCACCTCTAATCCTAGCTCACTGTTTACTACAGGATTTTGCCCCCAATTGATCCCCATTTAATCCCCTTGTCCCCTCTTGATCTAACCAGAGCCTAACCAGCATCTCCCCTACCCCCTAGCTGCACTGCCATGCCATGCCGAGCACCACCTCGCCGGCCGACAGTGCACTCGCAGCAGCAGCTCTCTCCAGCCCCCTCCTCATGTCTAGCAGCTTGCTTGTGGTCCACCTCCACCGCCCAACCAACCCCAGGCCAGAGACAGAGAGCAGAGCGGCCAGGAACCGCCGCGCCCAGAGCCGGTCGAGCATGCCGACGCCGCCCCCAGAGCATGCCCTGTCCCCGCTCGCACAGACCATCCCTTGGCACCAGCCCGTGCCCGCCGCTCCACCTCGACCTGGAGAACACCCCAGACATCCCCGTTCGCCGCCCAAAGCCTCATAGCCACCGCTCGCCGTGGACACCGCCGCTTCAGCCGCGCAGAGCGCCACCTCGCCCAGACAGCATGCCATCGCCCCTACGATCGCATTTAAGTTCTAGAGCACCGCCAGGGAACCGCCCATCGATCGCCACCCCCATCCATGCCTCTACCCCGCCGTAGCCTTGTCGCCGGAGTCGCCTGCCCATCCCGCTCGGTCTCACCGTCGGGCCTATAAAAGGAGCCCTCCCCAGCCTCTTCTCTCCACACCATTCCACTCCCCTCACCTCCCTGAACCTCACCCACCTCTAGCTAGAGCAAGTGGAGCAGCAGCTCGCCAGAATTGGAGCCGGAGCACCCGCAGCAGGAGGAGAAGGGCGCCGCTGATTGCGACCACCCCAAGCTCCGCCGCAACCGCGCCTCGCCTCGTTGTCGACCACCAGTTCGTTTACCCGCCTCGCCGACCCTGCTGGAGCCCTGGTATGCCCCCAGCAGACCCCCACCGAGCCGCTAGGGTTCGAGCTCGCCGGCGACCTGTTCGTCGTCGACGACGACCCTCAGCCGTAGATCCCCCTTCTAATCCTACGGCCCACAGCGCGTGTACCGTTTCGCGTTTTAAGTGCCGCTGACACGTGGGACCCCCTGTCAGCTGAGCCCCGCGCCGCAGAGCGCCACTGGGCCGGCCCATTCCTTTTCCCGCGCTAGCCCATCGATTCAAATCTGGATTTTTCTTTTTTAGTTAAATCTAGTTTCTGTCCCCTAGTTTGAAAATCAATTCAGAGAGTTTTAGAAATCCAACTTGCATGAAACCAATTTTGTCTGAAAGGTATTAAAATTATCTATACAAGCCCGTTGGATTTAATTCAATTAGAGTTATAGATCTCTCCTAATAAAAATAAGAAGACAGAAGCTTTTGCAACTTGCAACATTTTTATAAAATCAACCAAGTTAGCTTTTGAGTTGATTCCAACTCTAAAAAATCACATTTCATCATATCTATCTAACCATTTAATAATATTAAGGTTGACATGCAGTGACTTTGGACTAGTACGAAAATAATGCTATATAGGCATTTCTAGTCACTTTAAATCATTAAATAATAAACTTAAACTAAAGTAATATTGATCCAACCTTTAAATCTCATTCCCACATGTTAGAATATGTGGTGAGGACATGTGTCCACATGATCCCATATTTTCGTGGTGAATATTAAATTTTAGTTAATATTTCAATGAGTAGAAATTACTTTTCTAAAATAAAAAGGATGAAGCTATTGAAATTAAACTTGTGATGTTTGTGATGATAATAGATCATCAATTGTGTGTTTTAGAATCCTACTTAGCCTAGTTAAGTATTGTTTGGTGATTGTGCACTCCCTATGTATGTATAGAAGATAGTACCGACCAAGCTTACGAGGAGGAGGAGTTCTACCAAGAAGACGAAGAAGAAGAAAACTTCAACCACTGCACCAACTAAGGCAAGCTATTGTTAGCAAGCTAGAATTAAGCTAGATGAATGAGCAAGGATGCTTTAGGCATGCTTTGATCACACCCCTTTTTAACTATTAGTACACCAAGCCTTACTAACAAGTTTTACTCCCCTTAGTATGCAAAGTTCTTGACTTGTTTGAAGGTAGCATAAAAAGTATAAAACTTGGCCTACTTAGAAACCTTTAGATGTCATTCTATGGCATGAGATTGATCCCATCCTTCCACCTTAGTGAACACTCTTAACTTAGTCTTTTGGAGTAGATCAAAAACTTGAGTCACTTTGGATGGGAACACTTGGTGAAAATGAATTATGAAAACCTTGGAATGATGAGTCATTCTATTGAGATGTTTTGACACGTGTTGAGAAACACAACTGGTTTATGATGATGAAAATGATGAGGCATGAGCCTTAACCCTTTTATAAAACTGATGGTTGGATTCGGATGCGATACCATTCCAAATTTACCGTACAACCACATTACCTGAATTGGGTAAGGCTTAGCTGGAAATTTATATACATTAGTATTAGTTCCCTCACAGGAGAGGTTTGAGCCGAGGCTACCTCTCAATGTTGTCCACCTATGCAGTGCCCAAGATGACTGATGGTCATGGTTGGGAGGCCATGCTTATAGGAGAGGTGCTTGTACTAGGGTGTGTAAAGGGAAGGTTATGTTTGATTATCTGCATACTAAGTATGATGATTCAGGGTTACCCCTGACAGATGTATCGAATCTTGTGGTGAAAGTGTACCACATCTACAGAGTGTCAAACTATTCGAATAGCCGCGTCCGCGGTTATGGACAGTTGGAACGGCCATACTGTTTCGTTGTCAGATGTTTTCTAAATAACTTGAAATGAATAATGAACTTTGACTTGACCACAACAGGGTTGTGTTGATGACAATAGCTTCCCAATTTAAGTGATTCTAGAACTTTAATTTATCTTTCTTTGCTTCAGAACTCAGCTTAGGTTTCAAACTTAACTTTATAGTTAAACTTAGCTCTAGCACTTTAGCTTAGAATTATACTCCTTGTTAGTAATAGTTTGCGAGTACTTAAAGAGTACTCATGGCTTTTGTCCCTGGCTATTATCATGGCCAGACTATGAAGGAGATTATCAAGATGATGGTCAGCAGGACGGCTATGATAACTAGGACTATCTGCCTTCGTCAGCATTGCCTGTACCCCTGAAGATGGACCCCATTGCTATGCTTATCTTTTAATTCCGCTGCTTGTTGTATTAAAGACTAGATCATGAGATCCTTATTTGTGTAAAACCTTATGTATGGTTTGTAATGGATGATGTACTGTGATATCCAATCCGTTATGTCTCGCAAAAATGGTAATCCTGGGATTGCGAGGTATGGCATAACGGGCATCTGGGATTAAAATTCCGGGTGTTGACAATGAAGGTGATATCCCTTACTCTAAACCTCCTGATCGATGCTTAGAAGAATTCGATATCTTTATTGTTAAGCAAGATAATTTTAATAAAAGGGTGCAAAATCATCTAATGGAAAACACTAGAGCTATTGTTGAGTTGAAAGATATTGTGGAAAGAACCTCTAATGATGTTAAAATGATTGTTAAACACTTTAAAATGGTTCAAACTCAAATAGATCAACTCGTTAAAGTGCAAAACGACTTGCTAGTTAATGCTGCTAAAGAAAAACATGCTTATGAAATTAGAACTAGAAGTGGTGCTGCTACCTAGGATCCTCTATATCCTGAGGGGCATCCCAAAAGAATTGAGCAGGATTCTCAACAAGCTGAAAATAGTGGTTCTACTCGTAAGAAAAGGAAAAAGAAACATAAAACTATTGTAGAACCCTCTGAACCTGCTATAGATCCTAATAGTATATCTATCTCTGATGTTGAAATTGAAAGTGGTAATGAAGAAAATGAAGTTCCTAATGAAGAAAAAGTTGAAGAAGAACCTGAAAACCACACTAAGAATACTAAATACACCAAAGAAGATTTTATTGCTAAGAAACATGGTAGTGAAAGAGAACCTTGGGTCCAAAAACCTACGCCTTTCCCTCATAAGAAACACAAGTCAAAGGAGGATGAACATTATAATAAGTTTTGTGAGTGGATGAAGCCTTTATTCTTGCAAATTCCTTTGACTGATGCTATTAAATTGCCTCCTTACTCAAAGTATATGAAGGACATTGTCTGGAATAAAAGAAAGATCCCTAATGAGGAAATTTCTACTTTGCTTGCTAATTATTCCTTTAATGGTAAGGTTCCTAAGAAACTTAGAGACCCAGGGATTCCAACTATCCCTTGCTCTATTAAGAACAGTTATGTTAGAACTGCTTTGTGTGATTTGGGATATGGAGTTAGTGTTATGCCTTTCTCTCTCTATAAGAGGCTTCAGCTTGAAAAAATAATACCAACTGATATATCTTTGCAAATGGCTGATAAATCTACCACTATTCCCGTGGGTATATGTGAGGATGTACCTGTTCAGGTGGCTCACAATTGCTTGATATTAACTGATTTTGTTGTGCTTGAAATGCCTGAAGATGATAATATGTCTATTATTCTTGAGAGACCTTTTCTTAATACTGCAGGAGCTATTGTTAATTGTAATCAAGGAAAGGTGACTTTCAATGTTAATGACAAGGAACATACTGTCTATTTCCCCAAGAAGATTGAAAAGACTTATGGTTTGAATTCAATTGAACATGTTGAGGGCATTCAAGTTGGAGAAATATATTGTCCCATACCAAGAGAAAAATTTGAAACTATTATGATTGGGACCATTGCTATCAAGGTTGAGGTAACATAATCATTAGTGGAATACAAAGTTTTGTCTCATATGAAATTGTTTTGGTAACAAGACCTGATCAACCTTGTTAATAAAAGGATTTCATTGAACAAAACAATGTTTTCACCATGATTATCTCCGCTTACTTCTATTCTATCCATTTTAGTTTTTGCTTATGCCTAACTTAAAGGCGTTAAAGAAAAGTACTTATTGGGAGATAACCCAAAAGTTTTAGATGAGTCTTGGAAGTTATTACTTCAGTAATAACCGCTCCTTATCCTTTTTATTTGCTTTTTGTGCCAAGAGTAACCTCTAATAAGAGAGAAGTAATGATTGGGAAAGTTGATGTCCCGAAACAGATTTTTGTGCTTCACCGTAAAACTTCGTGTAAAATCTCTGAACGTCTTTTTGAGGCGTGAATTTTTGTGCTTCTACTCCAGGTTGTTATCTAACTTTTGTTAGTTCAACACTTTTTTATTTGAGCAACAGAAGCTCTTCGAAAAAATTCGTCTTTACCTGCTGGTCTGTTTTGACAGATTTCTGCCATTTTCTGCATTTGCTTCTTGTTGGTTCCTTTTTGAGTTCTTTTGGGGAATTGAGCTTTTTTAGAGAAGTGCTACAGTAGCTAGTGTTTTAATAAAAGTTTATTTGGTGTTAGAACTGAACATTAAGACTTATTTATCTTGAGTGCACTAATGTTGCTAATAAAGATTGTGTGAAGTTTTTTATGAAGGAAAAATTTCAGGTGTATGGAAGGAATGAGTAATGAGATGAAGGATGGACTAAAGCTCAAGCTTGGGGATGCCACACGTGTCACCCGAAGAAACATCCAAGAAGTACAAGCGTCAAAGCTTGGGGATGCCCAAGGCATCCCCCTCTTCATCAATAAAAATCCTAGGTTTCTTCCAAACACTTCATTTTTATTGTTTCATGCACAGTTGTGTTGTTCTTGGAGCGTCTTCTTTTTCGTTTTGGTCTTTCGTTTGCTTTTGTTTGTTTAGTTTTCTGAATAAATTGGTTGGACCTCCTCTTTCATGCATTGGTTTTCAAATAGTTGGGTTTGGATTGGAAAAGAGTAGGAAAGTTCACGCTTAAGTGGTAAAGAGAGCTTGTTTTTGACTGTGGCCTATGCTTTGTCATGCCATGCTTGATATTGTTTTGGCTTTATGCTTAGTATTCTTTGTTGTAGCATGACTTGTTATAAACAATTGAGATTGCTTAATGTGCCTTGGATGAATCATGCGTTGTTTTAGCATATTAAAGCATAGTATAGTGGTATTCTCCTTTGATGTTTTATTTGGGTTGACTTGGCACATGTTCACACCATGTTATGACTATCCCAAGTCACCATAAGCCTTTATGATCCTTTAGTTTTCAACTTGTAGTATCACTTTATGCTTTGATCAATGATGTTTTGTCGCTCTGCATGATTATGGCCATTATTGCTCTCTCGATTGTCGCTCCCTTACTATTGCTAGCCTCCACTCCAACTGAGTGTTTTACTCATGTTTCCAACTCCCTTAAACCAAATATTGCCCAAGTGTCCACCATACCTACCTGTTAGCATCATTTGCGACTTCCGTGCATATTCAATATGCCTTGTTTTCTTCCGAATAAAATGTTTGCTTGTTATGAGAAAATTAGTTAGTAAAGCTCTCATGAACTTGATGGCACACTTTATTTCCTGCACTTAATAAACTTGAACCATTGTGAACTCTCCATGAAAGTTATATTCTTGCTAATTATAGGCTGGGGATTAGCAGAACCGTGCTGTCACGGGGAACGCTTTCAACACTTGTAAATATATACCCAGTTGATACCTTGCTCTTTTGTTTGCGGATGTCGTCGGTGTGAAATAACAGGGGAGCTTGTAAGTCCATGGAGTTATGTATGTGTGTTAGAGAAACGCCTGGGCCGCTGGTCTAATCCATGCTGACATGGTGGAAACCTGCAGCGTAACCATAATGATATCTATGAAGCATTCTTCTTATAAAAAAACAGAGAGATAACTATTGAGAAAAAGAAAAAAAAGAGATTTATGAAAAGAGGAAAGAGAGAAAAAAGCACCATTTTCCCATGGTAAATAAGAAGATTGCTGAGATACTCATTGTCTGCTTGCCTTGTCATTTTGATATAGGGATTCTTCCGTATCATCGGGCAAGGGGTACCCCGTTGGTGGTTCTCAATGATACGCACATACTTACGATGACAAGAACTTACCGGTAACTAAAGTTGAGTAGCATGAGGAGCGGCCCTCGTACTCAAGGGACTTGGGATTTTCAGCTTATAGTCTGTCAAGCATATAACTCAGATTGGACCTCACTTTCACCTTAACCACATTAAAGATGCTTATGACAGGGGCAATGAGAGCTCAAAGCTAATGAGTACCATACTTTCAGCATTTGGAAGCCTTTCAAACTTTTCAAAACCTGTTCATTTCCTTGTTGAGTCTCCACACATTCTATGAGCACTTTCTTGAGAGCAT
The DNA here is from genome assembly GCA_916181665.1 of Avena sativa. Taxonomy (NCBI): domain Eukaryota; kingdom Viridiplantae; phylum Streptophyta; class Magnoliopsida; order Poales; family Poaceae; genus Avena; species Avena sativa. The sequence continues at coordinate 262,191,163 of OV702291.1, forward strand.
AGTGGCCATTCTTAGTTCTATGTGCATTGTCCCAAGACTTGTTGATTGGTGCATACCTTGATATTGCTTGTTTTAAACTATTTGTATCTAGTCACTCTTGTAAACTTTGAAGGTGTCCTATGCATTTATGTTTTCTACTCTATGAGCGACAAGCTGAATGCCACTATGATATGTTTTCTTTATGTTAAACAAACAAACGTCTTGCAAAGCATTGTTATTCATGAATCTTTTGTTTGTGCCTTTTCATGTTGCATCATAGTTTCTTTGTCTTATTGCTAGAACTTTGCCTTTCATGTTATGATTGAAGTACTATGATCCCAGCTTTGAATGTTCTACAAGTACTTTGGTCAAGTCTTTGATGGTGCATGTCACCTCAAAAATTATTCTTTCTTTTTATCAGTTACCTACTCGAGGATGAGCAGGAGTTAAGCTTGGGGATGTTGATACATTGCAAATGTATCTACAATTTTTCATGCTCCATGCTTGGTTTTATCCACTTTCTTGTGTTTTGTCCACACTTTGGAGTACTTTTCATATGATTTCTTAGACTAACCTATTAACAAGAGCCAAAGTGTCAGCTGCCTGTTTTCTACTGTTTTTGGTTCCAGGAAAGTCAGAAAATGAATATTCTCGGAATTGGACGGGACAAAAGCCAAAGTGCCTATTTTTCCAGAAGACTCCAGGAGCCAGAATACGAGACGGAGAAGAGCTAGGGGCTGGCCACACCACCCCAGGCACGGGCTGGGCCTGGCCGCGCCAGGGCATGGTGTGGGCCCCCCAGGCACCCCCTCGGTCTCCCTCTTCGCCTATAAAAAGCCTTCTGACCTAAAAACTCCGGGGGGGTCGACGTTTTTCCAGAAGGAGTTCCGCTCCGCCGCCACCACCAGATTCCACGAAACAGCACCAGAAACTTCGTTTTGGCACCCTGCCGGGACGGGGAATTGGAGGAGATCATCGCCATCATCATCACCATCGCTTCTTCATCGACCATCCATGTTTCCCCCATCTATGAGTGAGTAATCCCCCGCTGTAGGCTATGGGGATGGTAGGGATTGGATGAGATCGTTCATGTAATGGCATCAGATTGTTAGGGCATGGTGCCTAGTATCTTTTATTAGTGCTTTATGACTTTGTTGCGACTTGTTGTGCTTAATGTTTGTCACTAGGGCCCGAGTGCCATGATTTCAGATCTGAACATGTTATTGATTCATTATGATAGTATTGTTTTTGGTCTTATCTACAAGTTGTATACACACGTTGATGTCCGGAACCAATGGCCTCGAAGTGACAGAAATCGGGATAACCGGAGGGAATGGCTTTGATGTGAGGATCACATGTGTTCATGGAGTGTTAATGCTTTGCTCCGGTGCTCTATTAAAAGGGGCACCTTAATTGCCAGTAGTTCCCTTGAGGCCCCGCTGCAAACGGGCTGGCAGGACAAAAGATGTTCTGCAAGTTCTCATTGTGAGCACGTATGACTATATGTGGAACACATGCCTAGGATTGTCTAGTACTTGGATGCTTTATCTTATTTATCTGCAATTGCCCTATGTTCTGATTGCTATGTGAATTGTCTTGTCCATGCAACGCCCGTCCATCCATCCCTATGCCTACCGCACTCGAATCCTACTGTTTACTGCTATTGTTACTGCTGTCTTTACTTTACTACTGCTGCTACTTTGCTATTCCTACTACAAAACTGTTGCTACTGATAAACTACTGTGAGCAAGATTGTTTCCAGGTGCAGCTGAATTGACAACTCAGTTGTTAAGGCTTATAAATATTCTTTGGCTCCCTTGTGTCGAATCAATAAATTGGGTTTCACTTCCCTCGAAAATACTGCGATACACCCCCTATACTTGTGGGTCATTAAGACTATTTTCTGGCGCTGTTGCCGGGGAGCATAGCTTTATTTATCAAGTTCACTTGGATTCTCTATTGTTCGCTGCTATCCATCCATCATGGGTAAGTCTCGTGATGGCAAGGTTCCTATTTTACCATCCACTACAAGAAGAGGTACGATTCTGAACACCTCTGTTGCTCTTGATTCACCGTCTATTATGAGTAAGTTCCTTACACCACCACATACACATGCTACACACACTACTACTACTCCTGAATCTGAAACTTCTGATGCTTATGATGCTGCTTCTACTGTGCTTTATAAGAGTGGTTCATTAGGTCCTTTCCTAGATGCTACGATTCCTAGAACTATAGCTGGAAATACCGAAACTCCTAATGAAGACACTACCACACATGTTAGTTCAACTAAGTCTAGTGAAAGTTATGATATTGAAGATGGTTATGTTGAGATGACCGATGAGTTTATTAGAGAATGTAAAAACACCCATGATAGGAGCGCTGCTAAGAGTCTCCTTGAGAGGCGTACTATTAAACCCAAATTGTCTCCTATTGCTAAGTTTGCTTCTTCTCCCATAAACATTATAGATGAAGATTATGATTTCTCTCTCGATCTATCTTACATAGCTATTGTCGAGAAAGAACCTTTTTGTGGGACTAAGAATGAAAGTGCGGTAGCACATATGAATGAACTTTCTACCATGAGTGGCTTGTTTTCTGATGATATTAAGATGCGTACTTACTTTGTTGCCAAGATCTTCCCCTTTTCACTGAAAGGAGAAGCTAAAACTTGGTTTAGTAATTTACCTCCTGGATCTATTGATAGCCCTGAGTGCTTGATTAGTACTTTCCTGCAGAAATATTTTCCTCCTAGTGCTAGACATGCTATTTTGCAGGAACTTTTTGATTTTAAACAGGGAGAAAAAGAGGTATTGCCTGAATCTTGGGCAAGGTTTTGTTCTTTGATTAATGCACAGGCTGGAAGTCCATTACCTAAGAATGAGCTTCTTGATATATTTTATAATGGACTAACCTAAGAATCTAGGACATACCTGGATAGTTGTGCTAATTGTGTTTTCAGGAATAGGACTCCTAAGGAAGCTAAGGAATTAATGGCTAAAATAAGTAAAAACTATGAAGATTGGACTCCTCCTAAACAAGCTATACCTGAAGTAATTGTACCTGAACCATCTATTCCGGTGCCTATTCCAACATCAAAGAAGAGGGGAGTTATTGAATTAAATGATGAAGTGATGAAGGAAGCTAAGAAATGTCTTAAGGAGAAGGGAATTAAAGTTGCAGATGTCAAGAATTTACCTCCTATAGAAGAATTATGTAATCCTATTCCGTACTCATCCACTATTGAGGTACACTCTCTCCAACACTTTGATGAAGGTGATATCCCTTACTCTAAACCTCCTGATCAATGTTTAGAAGAATTTGATATCTTTATTGTTAAGCAAGATAATTTTAATAAAAGGGTGCAAAATCATCTAATGGAAAACACTAGAGCTATTGTTGAGTTGAAAGCTATTGTGGAAAGAACTTATAATGATGTTAAAATGATTGTTAAACACTTTCAAATGGTTCAAACTCAAATAGATCAACTCGTTAAAGTGCAAAATGACTTGCTAGTTAATGCTGCTAAAGAAAAACATGCTTATGAAATTAGAACTAGAAGTGGTGCTGCTACCTAGGATCCTCTATATCCTGAGGGGCATCCCAAAAGAATTGAGTAGGATTCTCAACAAGCTGAAAATAGTGGTTGTACTTGTAAGAAAAGGAAAAAGAAACATAAAACTATTGTAGAACCCTCTGAACCTGCTATAGATCCTAATAGTATATCTATCTCTGATGCTGAAATTGAAATTGGTAATGAAGAAAATGAAGTTCCTAATGAAGAAAAAGTTGAAGAAGAACCTGAAAACCACACTAAGAATACTAAATACACCAAAGAAGATTTTATTGCTAAGAAACATGGTAGTGAAAGAGAACCTTGGGTCCAAAAACCTACGCCTTTCCCTCATAAGAAACACAAGTCAAAGGAGGATGAACATTATCATAAGTTTTGTGAGTGGATGAAGCCTTTATTCTTGCAAATTCCTTTGACTGATGCTATTAAATTGCCTCCTTACTCAAAGTATATGAAGGACATTGTCTGGAATAAAAGAAAGATCCCTAATGAGGAAATTTCTACTTTGCTTGCTAATTATTCCTTTAATGGTAAGGTTCCTAAGAAACTTGGAGACCCAGGGATTCCAACTATCCCTTGCTCTATTAAGAACAGTTATGTTAGAACTGCTTTGTGTGATTTGGGATATGGAGTTAGTGTTATGCCTTTCTCTCTCTATAAGAGGCTTCAGCTTGAAAAAATAATACCAACTGATATATCTTTGCAAATGGCTGATAAATCTACCACTATTCCCGTGGGTATATGTGAGGATGTACCTGTTCAGGTGGCTCACAATTGCTTGATATTAACTGATTTTGTTGTGCTTGAAATGCCTGAAGATGATAATATGTCTATTATTCTTGAGAGACCTTTTCTTAATACTGCAGCAGCTATTATTAATTGTAATCAAGGAAAGCTGACTTTCAATGTTAATGACAAGGAACATACTGTCTATTTCCCCAAGAAGATTGAAAAGACTTATGGTTTGAATTCAATTGAACATGTTGAGGGCATTCAAGTTGGAGAAATATATTGTCCCATACCAAGAGAAAAATTTGAAACTATTATGATTGGGACCATTGCTATCAAGGTTGAGGTAACATAATCATTAGTGTAATACAAAGTTTTGTCTCATATGAAATTGTTTTGGTAACAAGACCTGATCAACCTTGTTAATAAAAGGATTTCATTGAACAAAACAATGTTTTCACCATGATTATCTCCGCTTACTTCTATTCTATCCATTTTAGTTTTTGCTTATTGTAGCATCCCAATTGTCTAACAATTGCAATGCTACTAGCCTAGTCTATATAAATGCTACTTCCTATATATAATTGTTACATCATAATTATATCATGCTCATGTCATCATGCCACCTTGCATTTGAGCATCATATAAAACCCTTTTTGTTTTGGTTCTTCTCTCATATGCATTATTAATTGTATTTGCCTCTTGATATATTGTATTTGGTTTTTGATAAATGTTTAATGCCCAAGTTGAGTTGGGGGCATATCTTTTATTCCATTCCACCACCTATCTTTGTCACCACCTTACAATTCCACCACCCCATTAAACCATGAGCTTGTAGTTCTTTCTTTTGAATTTATTTCTCTAGCTCATGTGGGTGGGGTGGATCTAATTCTATAAATTCTTTTGCTTGGCTTTTATTCCACTTCTTGGGAATGCATAAGAATAATGCCATATCATCATTATTGTTTTCACAAGGATAATACATGGCATTTATTATTTTGCATGGGCCATGCAAGAGTACCACCACCTTTAGCCATTTGCTTTTCTCTTGGTTTAAGTGGGTTTTCTCTTTTTGGGGCTTTATCCATCCATCACCTCTATCCCTCTCTACCACTCCTTTTTGCTTGATCTTGTTTGATCTTGCTAAAAAGCCACCACCACATCACCCTCTCTCTCTTCCCTCTTTCCTCATCAAAACCCTAAGCCACCCATCTCCCTCTCTCTCTCACCCTCTCCTCTCACCATGCCGAGGTGTCCCCTCTCCCTACCATGCTGGTCCCACCTGGCCACCCTTCCTCCCTGGTCCCACCTCAGCTCACCACCAACCCCAGCGCTAACCTACCCCAGGCCGAAGCCCTTCCCCTAACCAAAAACCCTAACCCGAGCCTACTCCATCTACCACCCCCAAACCCTTTGACACGCTCTCTCTCTCTCTTTCTCTTCTAGCTCTTTTGCCTCTCTCTCTATTCACAACTAGCAAAAACCTAATCTCTCTCACCTCCCCCTTTTTCCTTCTAGACTAGGCCGAGCCACCCTCCTACCCGACCTGGTCACCTCCCTCCCCTCTGGCTCGACCGCCTAGCCAAATGAAAGTTGTAGCCCTTCATCGTTGCTGCGATTTTCGTTTTTACGGTTTGGCCAGATTCTCGCTAGTTCGCTCGCCTTCGTCCTTGTAAGATTGGCCGCAGCTAGCCAGTTTTTCAACAACGGTTTCAGTTCGTCAGACCTGGAAAACACCTCCGTGGACCCTCTGATCGTCCGCTGTTTCCAGGGTATCCAGCCCTCGTCTAGTGATGCCGCAAACACGAAAGTCGTAGATCTTGTCCTCCTCTACGTTTTTCATCTTTACCGCATCTCAAAATTCCCAGCAGATCGTTCGGGATCTTCATCCGAAAACGCTCCTAGCTAGCAGTCTCGTGGCTCCAGATTCAGTTCTGTCAAACAAAAATCTCCGCGGGTTGCAGGAAACCCCCCGGAAGATCCTGGCCATCACGGACAGACCCCCCCACGCCCTGGATCGCCCACGTGTCAGCTGCCCGCTGGCCGCGCGCGCGCTGTGGCCCCGCCGCCTTGAGGCCCACCTGTCATCCACTGCGGCTGGGTGTACTCGCGGTGCAAAAAGTCCGGTCCAGTCCCCGCCGTGTCGGCTATTGCTGAGTCAGCATCGGCCCCACCCGTCAGTGACCGTGGCTAGATTTGCCTGAGTAACAAAAGTTGTTTTCGCTGAGTCTGTTTTTATTCAAATCTTTTCCAAAATTTGTTTTAAATTCAAATTCAATCTGTTTTTAATAACTTTTAATTTGTATTTCCAAATAATACAAATAATATATGTTTTGAAATCATAAAAATGTGAGGATTTCAAATATGCCCTTCAAAATATATTTTGAACACTTTAAATTTCGAGTTGTTTAAAATTACAATAAAATGCCCTTTTTCTTAATTAATTAATAACTTTAGTTTTATAACTCCAAATTTGACAAATAATATGTCTAAATCGATCAGCGCGACGAGCCCGTTCTATCTATGCATTCCATGTTCTGAATTGCAGCATGCATCATATAAATATAAAGTATACAGCAACTTAATTGAGGATAAAAGGTGACTAAAACTCCATAAAATGCTTTATTCTTGTATTCCACACCTCCCCATGCCATGCTACTTTGTTGCCATGAAAATTGTGCATCATTCATCATAGCATGATTGTTTGCTTGTCGCATTTTATTCATATGCTTGTGCACTTTATTTATGTTGGCCCTTGTTTGTTTGGTTCTTCTTCGAATAGACGCTGAGCAGGGGATATATCAAGAAACCCAGGAGCACTACCCAGACCCGTCCCTCGCTTCAACTGAGCTGCCAGGCAAGCACTACCACATGCTTGCATACATATAGTACCTATTGCCTCTATCTTATTCTTGCATCATTGAGTCGCGATTGCATTAAACTGAATCCCAAGTACTGCATAGCCTTTACTTCTAAACCCCACCGAAGCTTGTTCCTCCATCCCATGAGCCATTACTACAGGAGTTGTTTGAGCCATGCGGGTCGTAGAACAGCATGTGTAGGGTATGTGAGTGTCTGATGGATAACGAGGTACCTAAACAACTTAACCTGAGTAGTAATGGGATAACTAATGAAAGTGGCACCGGTGAGCAATATCTGCTATTTGGTTCTTCATGCTCACTTGTGTCCCGTAGGACCCCGAGTACTTGATTCCTGTTCCTTGAATATTCGCGCTATCCACATCCGGGAGGCTTATGAACCCCCCTGAGCCAGAGCTTGATTCATTCTTATTTCTTGGGGCCACAAGTAGTTTGGGGCTTTATTACTATCCTGTACTTATGCCATGCTTTACTGCTTTATTTAAGATTGTGCGTGGAGCACCTGTACTGTTTAGGATCGTGACACGTTTTCGCTGTATCGACAAGCCCAGTCACACTTTCGGGTTCCCAGTCGTTTACAGCCGTCCACACAAACCCTGAGTCCGTTCCGGAGCCGGCCAACTTTGTTGCGAGTAGCTTAGTGGGGTGGCCCCCTGAAATATTTCTGAATCCTGTGATCGCTTTGTCGTGAATGCCTCGTTGGGTTTTGAGTTGGTTTTTCCGAGGTTGATCGAGTGTGTGTTGCTATTTGTGCACCCCTGCAGGGTAAAACTTTCTGAAAGCCGTGTCCGCGGTTATGGACGACTTGGAGCATAGTTTCTCGATCATAGACAAGTATAACTAAAGTACCGCTTTCAATTTGACTAAGTACCTGACTAGTAAATAGTGCAACACTCATGGAATGGATAATAAAACTGCCAACGGATGGGGGGTTGTTCGTCCGCTTCCTCGTTGGTAAGCGAGGAGGAGGATGGATCTGTTAATATTACTGTTATAACTGTTGTTATTAATTCACGGACATCCGTCTATCTTTGGTAAGGCGGATGGTTAGCGAGTATCCCTAGAATTGTTAGGTATTATCTTTTGCTGCAATTGCGTCACCCCAGGTTGTGTCCCCTTTAGAGGCATAAAGACTTGCTGAGTACCCCTAGGGTCTCACACGATAAATTGTTTGATTCAGATGAACAGGTACACTCACAAGATGGATACTGGGTGGAGGAGACGGACGATGTGGGCAACGATCATTCGGTGTAGAGATTCTAGGAACGGGGATCCGTGAGATCTGTGGGCAGGATGTGTTTATTTATGGGGCATCTTATGCCGATTTGCTTCTTATCCGTACGCGGATCTTGTTTTCCGCTTCCGCCTGATACTCTGATGTTTGATGTATGAGGAGATATCCTAAACTATTATATCTATCTAGGATATTTGGATCTTGCCGTATAGCGTTGCAATATTTCTATTTCTTTTAGATAGAATGGCTCTGAGGACTGTTGTATGGTGGCTTGCATACATACTCATTTGTGTATGTAGTTGATCCCTTCGCCTGCCGATTACGCCGCTCGTTCTTGTCCCGATGTTTGGAAATGGTTAGGACGGCCGAAAGGTCTACCTGTGAGTGGCATTTGGCCCCACCGTACTATTTTAACCATTCCAGTCATCCAGGCTTGCAACTAAGAGCGTAATTCACCGAGGTAGTTACACTTATGCCTAACTTAAAGGCGTTAAAGAAAAGTACTTATTGGGAGATAACTCAAAAGTTTTAGATGAGTCTTGGAAGTTATTACTTCCGTAATAACCGCTCCTTATCCTTTTTATTTGCTTTTTGTGCCAAGTGTAACCTCTAATAAGAGAGAAGTAATGATTGGGAAAGTTGCTGTTCCGAAACAGATTTTTGTGCTTCACCGTAAAACTTCGTGTAAAATCTCTGAACGTCTTTTTGAGGCGTGATTTTTTGTGCTTCTACCCCAGGTTGTTATCTAACTTTCGTTAGTTCAACACTTTTTGATTTGAGCAACAGAAGCACTAATAAAAGATGCTAGGCACCATTCCCTAACAATCTGATGGCATTACATGAACAATCTCATCCAATCCCTACCATCCCCATAGCCTACAGAGGGGGATTAGTCACTCATAGATGGGGGAAACATGGATGGTCGATGGAGAAGCGATGGTGATGATGATGGCGATGATCTCCTCCAATTCCCCGTCCCAGCAGGGTGCCAGAACGAAGTTTCTGGTTCCGAACCACGGAATCTGATGGTGGCGGTGAAGTAGAACTCTTTTTTGGAAAACATCGATCCCCTTGTTTTTAGGTCAAGAGGCAACTTGTAGACAAAGAGGGAGGCTGAGGGGGCAGCCGAGGCGGCCACACCACCCCCAGGCGCGGCCTGGCCTGGCCCGCGCGGCCAGGTGGTGTGGGCCCCTCGTGGCCCTACTTCGTCTTGTCTTCTGACTCCATGAGTCTTCTGGTGAAATAGGATTTTTGGCATATTTTCCGGGATTTTTTCTGATAGTTGATTTTTTGCACAAAAACTAGACACCAAGATAATTCTGCTAAAAACAGTGTCAGTCTGTGTTAGTTGCATCTAATTCACACAAGTTTAGAGGAAAAATAATAGCAAAAGTGTTTGGTAAAGTAGATACGTTTTGGACGTATCAGTTCGCAGTTCTTTCTCAGAACAGAGAGTTTCATGACACATTTATACACTCTCGAGAGGTGTGCTACTTTACTCACAAACATCTTTAGCCTTGTTGCATAGTCTGGGCCATGTCTCCCATTCACACTTCCCCAGGTATGAGGCCCAGTATAAATATTAGACAATCACTAACCTTTGCCACGATTCCGCAATCCATCCTTTGTAACGAGTTTCAGTCAAGGGACCTACCGTCAATTACCCTGCCTTCTAATCTGCTAAGTCATTATCCTGGATCACAGGATAGGGACATCACGGGATCCCACCCACTAATATCCTCTCTGGAGTCAGGCCGACTTGGACATTCGAAAGGAAAAAGGTCTAGCTGAGTTGCTCGTCCAATTCTGAGATCTGTGGTTAGCGTGGTTTATACGGCACTTTTGAATCACTGATTGTATTGATTGTTAAGTCCTAACTTTTCGGGTACAATGGAATATTCACCACATAGATTTCCAACCATGTCTATTAACCATGATTCCATTGTCCACCATTTCATATTTAATTTATAAAAACGATCATTTTCTTTTAATGCACGTGATAGAGTTTTGAAAAAGGTTTTGTAAAATAATTTCAAAGGACATGTAAAACAACACTTGTAAATGTATGCAAGCCTGGTCTCACAAGGTTGTGTAAGGATGAACGTGCTTTCAGATTGCACAACATCTTATAATTGTCATAAGATCCAACTGGATGTGTAGCATCATCGATCCGATATGGACTAATGTTTAAAGATATCAATATGCTAGGGATGCATGGTATACGAAATGCAAGCGTTCTAATCCCTCGGTACTAGTTCCTCATTGATTTTGTTTACATGTCGTCTTAGGGTTTGGTTTGTGATTTCTTAGTGATTTCATTTAGGTTTAAGTTTACTTCACCCAATAAATAGAGTTTAAGCATTAAATATTCTTATTGAAAGTTCTATGACACATTCATTTGGAACAAGTTATGGCATGATTATTTGTAAGTGGTATTGGATTATTATTTCGGATTTTATTTAAATGGTTTAGGGTTTTTACAAAGGTAATTCATTTTAACATTCTGTATTTAGCAAAAAGAATAACTTTTGAAGAAAATTCACTTATGAGATCTTTTCGATTCTCAATTTCCTTTAGTTTTGATAATAATGGGTTCAAGGTAAATCATCTTGGTTGATTTTTATTTTATTTTAACTTTTTATCTTGTTACCATATTACTAAGCGATTTATATTTACGTGTCTCTCGTTCATTAGTTGTACTCAGTTTTTCTCAGCCGCTTAACTTTTCCTCACTTTTGCCCATCTTCTTCTCGGAAACTCATCAAAGAGCTCGAACGGCAACTGCCGTCAGGTTGTCCGTTGGCTGACGTGTGGGGCCACGCGGTGTGGGACCACGTAGGGCCGTTTGGTTAGAAACGCGTTATGCTGACGTGTGGGGCTGGTTTGTTGGGAACGTATTATGGGGGACGTGGTGTGGGACCATATGGGGCGCATTTGGTGGTTACGTGCGCCAGGCCGCCTAAATTGGAAGTTTTTTATTATTATTATTTTTATGCTTGGCCTTTTTAAGAGCGCATTTCCCCCTCTCTCGCTAACAGTTGTATTTTTTTGCTCAAAAAGGCAGCGAATCTAGAGCAGCTTCTCTCTTCATTTATTGTTCCTTTTGGCCCTCGTTTTTTCCCAATCTGGTAGAAAATCTAGAACAGCAAGTCTAACCAGCATCATAATACATTCAGTTAACAGAGTAGATGTAGATAAAGTAGCTAATATAGGATATATAGCAGATATAGATAAATTAGCTAATATAGGATATATATACTTAACGAGGTTCAACAATTAGGCTGCTCAGTCGTAGCGGACAAGTTCAACACAGACAATATAAAAGAAGCCGCTTCACAGTAGCAGCAGCAGCACAAGATCAGTGGCCCCCTCATGGTCTCCGCTAGGAGGGCCTCCGCCTCCTCCCTCTGGCGCCTTCTCCATTTCTTGCTGCCCATTCCCTTGACCTTGGGCGCCATGGGCTTGATCGAGGGCATATGACCTCCTCGATGGCCACCTTCTAGAAGTTGCGGAGGTGAAAACCGAGCACTCGGTGCTTGGCTCTGAAGCCGTGGACATTCACGGACTCTCCGCAGGTCCTCACGTCCTCGGCATGCTTCACGAGGGAGTTGAAGTTGGTGGCATGTAGCCTCCTAGTGTAGAAGGGGCACATGTAGACATCATTGGCGAAGAAGTTGTCGTACTGGCTGGACTTCAGCCTCCCCAGCACCTGACGAGTCTTGGTGTCCTTGGACTCGTCGTTGCGGTAGACATCGTTGCTATCCTCCTGTTGGAAAAAACAGTAGAGTGCAATAAGGACATGTTTGAGATACCTTAATTATCGGGATTAGTTATTTGCATAAATTAAGCGATTGAGATCCCCTGATTATTCCCCAATCCCCAAATCTTAAACCAAATCGAATACTGATCCCAACTACAGATCGACGCTAGTACTAACTAGGGAATCCCTTAACTGCAACTCGGAGGACAAATAAAATAGGATTGAAATACGAACTAGGGGATTCATTGAAATACGAGATCCAACACAAGAGGATTAGCTACTGTAAAAATATGAACAACCAAACCCTAATAACATACGATATAGCATCCAACGATGGGAATGGGGAAGAACAAGGGAAGGGGAGAAAACCCTAGTTACCTCCGACCATGAGTCGGTGATGCTAGTGTTGTAGGGGTTCTCCGGCCTGATGTAATCCTCCTCGTAGGGGTCCCAGATGAGCGGGATCTGTCCGAGACAGGTGGGGGCCACCTCGCAGGCGGCTACAGCGGAAGCGAGGACGAGGGTCTGGACATTGACGTCGGCTGCCTTCGATGCCTTGACGGGGGCTTGTACGGGGACGGGGCCTCCACGCTGGCGGCCTTGGTGGCGACGATGGCCACCGCGCCATTCTTCTCCATCGACAGTGTGGTTGGAGTTTTCTTGGGGGTTTGCAGAAGATGATGGGACAGTGGAGACGGTTGCATGAGTGAGCGAGTGAGTGATGAGTGAGAGTGAGGAGGCCTCTATAAAGGTGAAGGGAAGGGACATTTTGTTGCACCACCGTGCACCATGTAACCACGTACGCTAATGAAATGTGCACAGTCACATGTGTCCGCTACCGCCCCGTGCACCGCGACACGCGTACCGTGCATCACGTTTTTCCCTCGTGTCTAACCCTGGCAACATAGTTGTGCTCAGTTATACCCTCGAGTATAACACTGGCAGTTTGATTATACTCAATTGTGCCTTCCAGTACTAACAGTGTTGTGTGCAATATACTCATCATATCCTCCAAACCATTACAATGTGTACTACTAAGTACAACCCCCTTGATGACACCTACTTGTCCCTAGTATGATAGCTGGTATATAGCACCATACCCTTTTGGAGACCCCGTTTTAGCCAAAGCAAAGCTATAGGATGGGAAGACCCTGGAATTTTTTTACAAAGTGTTTTATGGTAAAACCTTGGTGAGGTTTGACCTACCAAGGGAAGTTTGAGAAATAAAAAGGGTTTTGTTTTACAAAATATGCTGAAGGAAAGAGGAGGAAAAAAGTTTACAAAAACGCACCCAGTTCTTTGTAGTTTGCTAGAACAATTAACCCGTGCAACCACATTACCCTGGAATGGGACGGAGACTGACTTGAAGTTTGTTCACTCTGGTATGGGATTCCTCGCAACTACTTATAAGGGATCATCTCCCTCGATGTCAGGTTTCCTTTATAGAAAGGTTCAACTGTCAGCCAGTCACCTAGAGGAGATGCAAACTGCCCACGGGAGCAACCGGACGATACTATGAGCCTCTTATTGAAAGTGTAGTTCCCAAGATTGGAATATGCTCCGATTGGCTTTTGAACGGTACCGAGCATCTCGACGTTGAGAGGAACAACTCATAGGGTATGACCTATATTAGAGTGGCATCCGGAGAGTCTTGATCGGTTACGCGACCCACGATTCGTGCGGGATCTAGGCAGGGTACCCGGATGGTGTGGGTAAAGTGTACAACCTCTATAGAGTGTAAATATATTCGAATAGCCGTGTCCACGGTCATGGACGGTTGGAAAATTTGTTGTAGAGCGGTGCTGATTTTGTTTTCAAAAAGGATTTCGTAAAAGAAAAAGATTTCTGAAAAGGGTGGTCCAACGTGACCAGGGAGGAAGTGAGGTGATCTCAAAAGATCACGGAAGATGAAAAGGCCGGTCGAATGATGACCATGAGATGAGGAAATGGGTGACCTAATCCTAATGTTTTCCAAAACTTTTCAAAAAGATTTCCAAAATGTTTTACAAAAGTTTTCAACAAAGATATGCAGATGTTATATCTACAAGAGAAACTATTTTAGAAAAGAACCTCTCTTGGAGCACTCTACCACAACAATATTGTATATTCTATTATTGTTATTCTTTTAAGGTGGTTTGCGAGTACATTCAAAGTACCCACTGGCATTGTCCATGGCTATTAACTTGGTCAGATATCGAGAATAAGGTGATGGTGATGACTATGCGAGCTAGGACGTTCTCCCAGTCAGCTGCATGTAGGTTAAGGCATGTCTCGGGCTCTATGCTTGATGAAGTTTCGCCGATGTTGATTGAGGTAGCCATAATGGCAAATAAGGTATGACATGTAACCGCTTAAGTAATGAATGTTTACTTTGATAGTTGTCGGTTATGTGCCACGAGAGACTGATCATGAGATCGTGGTGTATGCATAACATGGATTCTCGGTGGATTAATCCGGGAGCCCCACAGATGACATGTCGCAAACCCTAGATTAGATCCTGGGGCTCTGATACCACTTGTTAGAATCGCGACAAGCAAATAACGAAGAACAAAAAGAAAATCATGGTAAGGGGACACAAATTTAACGTGGAAAAACCTCTCCAACAGAGAGAGGAAAAAACCACGGACGCCAGCCAACGAAATTTTACTATAACGGGAAGTGTTTACACAACGCCAGAATTTCACATATACAACTTATCCCAGTCGACAGCTTACAAGAGGTACATATAACGGTGATGTCCTTGTTGGGCTCGTTAGGGCCGAAGCATAGTAGAGTTAGCCTCTTTAATTAAATTTGGATCATAATTTAACAAACCCTCGGGGTCCAACCCGGCTAACCTACGAGGATTTTGACCCGATCCTGTCCGAGGTAGGATGAGACGAACAAAGCCTAAACGATCCATTCATCAACTCTGCTATGTGCTCCATTTTGAGTCACAAAACGGTTTTACTAAGAGCATCTCCAGCAGCGGCGCTAAAACTTGGCGCTGTAAAAGTGGCATGGCGCGCGCTGTATCACGTTTACCGCGCGCAACTCCGGTTGTCAAAAGACAGAAGCGCTAAAAACTGGTTATAGCGCGCGCGGCAAAAAAGGCGAAATGTCAGGCGCTGTAAATTTTCAGCGCGCGCGACAGATAGCGCTAGAAAAATGCACCCAAATATGATCAAAACACAAAGATATAGGATCCATCACACATAGTTCATCAAACAAGCAACCACAAAGTTCAAAAGCATGCAAAATAAACATGTTCATCGATGTTCACATAGACATCGCTACCAAAAGCTCACATAAACATATGAAACATCGATGTTCATGCTTCATCCTCCTCATCATCCATCTCCTTCTCTTTGCCATCCTCCTCTTTGCCTTCATCAACTTGACCTTGAGCATGTTCATCAACGTGAGCTTGAGCATCTCCCGTGACGCCCATGCCACCCGGTGCACCATAGCCACCCATGTTCATCATAGTTGCCATGAAACCCCCGGGAGCGACATTCGCTTGCGGGTGCGCCGGCTGCGGCGCTGGGAAGTCGAACTGGGCCGCCGGCGCTTGGTGCAGAGGACCACGCGGGATTTTGGCCGGCGCGCCGCCCTTCCTCCCCTTCTTTTGCGTCGCGGCGGCGGCGACGGGGCGCTTGGCGGCCGCCTTCTTTTGGCGCTGCGGAGGAATCGGGCCGGTGGTGACGGTGGGCTGCGTGCCGGCGACCCTTGGCGCCATGAACAGACCGCGCGCGAGCGGACCGCTAGGGTTCCCGGCGGCGGCGGAAGAAGGCGGGAGAGGCGGCCGCATCGATCCAGCGCTGCTTCCGGCGGGCGCGGAGGAGTATGGCGGCGTCGATGGGTGCCGGAGTAGCCATCCATCGCCGGCGCCGGCGCGAGGCGAGAGGGAGAGGAGCACGCGGGATTTTTCACTTTGGCGGTTGCGAGTTCGCGCGCGACGCGAGCGTTTCCAGCGCGCCGAACCAGGAGCCCCAGGTGTGGCGCTCGGAATAGCGCGTATACTGCACGCTGGATATTTTTTTACCGCGCGCGCTAATTTGCAGTCGCTGCTGGAGCGTCGAAAACAAGGCTTCACGCGCTAAACGAGCAATTTTTTTTGGACGCGCAACATATAGCGCCGCTGCTGGAGATGCTCTAATTTAATTTGAGATCGGTTGCAAGAAAGTGATAACGGCACACAGCCAAGGCAATGAAATCGCATTTAGAGCTGGAAGGCATAAGCTCAGAATCAATGTGGCTCTAGATGTGACATGGGCTGATTGATCTAACATCTCCCATTCAATTTTGAGCGCAGAGTAACACAGTAACACGAGCCTCACAGCGGATAGAAGGATCTCTTAGCCTTTGACAACGGAGGGTTTCTTAGTACGTGTAAAATAAATGTCTAAGAAACATCCCTACAATGCATTGTTTATTAAAGTTATATCTTAATTTAATGATTTTAGTCTCATGCATGCATCTGATTGATCCACTGTTTATTTTTGCGTATGACTACGTGCAAGAGGTGTATCTTAGCTAAGATACAACACCACTCTCGTTCATCATTAAATATGATGCCACGTAAGCATTTTGCCTATAATATCACTCTTAGAGACTACCATTGTGAAGGGCCTTAACCCACAACATATTGGCTGCTCATCTGCTCCATCGCCGCCGGTGCCGGACCGCCCCCTCCGCCCGAGCCCCTCTTCAGCTCCTCGTGCAGCTCGTTGATCAACGGCTTCCACAGCCGGACTCGAGCGTTGATGAACCAGTTCGCCACCTGACAAAACACCCAAAAAGTCAGGCGCGAGATCCACTAATGCACTACCTCATGACGGATCTGCGCTCGGAATCTACCAATCTAGTAGGGATGAACTTGTTGTTACCTGGTTCCTGGTGAGGCCGGTCCTGGCGGCGAGCATGTCCTTCTCGCTGTCCTGCGGATACCTGAAGAAGAAGAAGAAGAAAAATCATCATCAGATCGTTAGCAGTCCAAGAAAACATAGCGGCTAGCTGTTTTGCCATGGTGTAGGAGCAGCTTACGGGTGGAGGAAGTTCTCGAACAGCCAGGCCTTGAGCACGGACACGCTCCGCTCCGGCAGCCCGCGCTGCGGCCGCCATTCCTGCTGCGGCAACGGGCGGCGCCGCACCGCCAGGTGCTTCTGGATGAACGCCGACTCGTCCCAGCTGCTGCTCTGCTGCTCCATCTTCACGACGGAAACCATCGAAGACTCCGCCCGGTGGGGGTGGTGCTGGCCAGGCCTTCCATCTGCCGCCATGATCTCGCCGGTGATCCGCCGCCTCAGGGCGCGGTACGCCGACGACACGGCGCGGTGCGCGAACGGCGCGCAGATGCTGCCGCCGCCGTCGATGCTCCCTGACGGCTGCATCAGGCCGCTGAACTTGGCCGTCGTGCTCTGGATCTCCTCCAGGCATCGGCAGTACTTCTCATCCATCTGCGCAGCATCATTGGATCACAGTATTTACTACATGAGGAATCTTGCAGTCAACTCTAAGAAAAATGTGTTTGGGGGGAAAATATGCTCACGAGCTGAAGCATGTTGATGAGCTCGCTCCTGACCCTGCGAGCCTCCCCCCACCGCGCGCCGCCGTGCCCGTGCGAATGCGAATGCTCCTCAAGGGATGCCATGGACTGGTCTCTGTAGCTCACCGCGGACCAGCTCGACGGCTGCAGTGACAGGCTCGCACCGCTGGCGTCCGAGTCGTCCGCCACGCCGCGCAGCACGTGGCCGACGGCGTCGTTGAGCACCCGCTGCGCCACCGGCGCATACGGCGAGCGCGCCACAACCACGGCGAAATGCACCGGCCAGAAGCGCGGCGGCGCCTGCGGCCAATACGCTTGCTGCGACGACGGCTCGGCTCTGCTCGTGTGCGTCACGGCGGAGCGACTCGGTCCCGGCGAGAACTGGTCGGTGCTGCTCGCCATGCTGTCCGAGGAAGAAACGGAGCACGGAGCCATGGCACGAGCATCCGACTGGCCCTGGCAGGCGAGGGTCACTTCGCCGGAGCGGCCATAGACGCCGTCCATCTCCTCTGCGCCCAGGAGATCGCCGTGCGGTGGTGGCCGCTGCGCATGCGAAGCAGACGCGTAGAGCTGTCCGGCGAGGGAGGCGAGCAGCAGGTTGTTCGACGCGAACTGCGGGCCGACATCCGACGCCGTGACACCGCCAGAGCAGAGGCCGAGGCCGTACCCGCCGTGATCAGGCTGCAGCATGCTCGGATGGAAGGTCGGCACGTCGGCGCAGAGCATGCCGCCGGTCGCCGGGAAGTAGGCGTTCATGGCGTCCACCCCGAATTGCGGAGTCCATGGATTGCTACTGCCCATCGCAGCCTCGGGAAGCTCCAACTCCAAGAAGTGCAGCGATTAAAGGTTGTCCTGGATATAGCAACTCGAATCAGATGACTGTTGATACAAAGATTCTTGACAGATAGATAATACTACAGGATCTACTCCCGTAGTACTAGTGAGGATTCGATCTTTTCATGTGCTGTTTCTAATTAATTCACAGTGCCACTACAAGCAACCGTGCAAGCAATGCTCGTGACTAGATATGGGGAAAACTACAAGCAAATCATGTACTGTACCAGATGCAGTTGATCACAACTGGAAAAAAAAAGGTCTTTAGCAAGAGGGGAGAAATAGAAGGGTAATTCTGAAGATCCTAAAATGGAAAGACAATCACTTCCAGATAGGATGCATATACAAGGAACAAGAGAACAATTTGGGGCAGGAAGGTGTTCTCACTTATCAGAGCCAAGGAAGAACCACGCAAAGAATCTTGACACCGAGTCAGAGGGTTTGGCCTCGGATTGACATCTCTTTCAGCAAAACATTGAAGGTAAGATCGAGTGCCAAGGAGAGAAGGTGTGGTTATGTGTTGCCCATGTAGGCATGCATACAACACATCCCTATATGGAGTGGAGTAGCTTAGTGAAAAGGGTGTAAAGCTTCATGCATGGGGTTTATCACCTCATGATTGGGTCACTGGTGAGGCACCCAAAAGAAGAAGAATGGCGAGTAGCTATAGTTTCTACTCTAGCTAATTCAAATACACACTGTTGCAGTGTAAAATATGGCTAATATGGTTTTAAAAAAGGTTCATCAGAACAAAAAAGAAAACAAGAACAGTGGAAAAGAAAATGCACCAACGATAATAAAGCCACACTTGCCTACCTTGAACGCTCAAATGAAAGAAACCGAAGCAAGAATGCCACTCAGCTTCAGAGGAGTGAGAGAGTGAGAGGAGGCGAAAGCAGTGCCTCCAAAGCCGGGGTGCGCTCTACCTGCCTTGTATGATGGGGCTCTTTTAGCAGGGTGTGGGCAAGCTACAGGGGCACTCATCATCAGCCTGCAGCCAGCCTGCTGCTGCATGCAATGCAACAACTTTTCTTTGAGGTGAAGGGAGCATGCAAGCTAGTACAACAGAAAGGAGGGAAGAAAGGCATATGGGTGGGAAGGAGGCTAGTGTTTGTGAATGTTTGGAACACACACACACTCTCTCTCTCTTCATTCATGTTACTAGTCTGTTTTCTTTTATTTTTGCGCGCCTGACACCTGACCTTAAAGCTAGGACCCTCCATGCAAATGATCAAGGCAGCCAAAAGATCTGGAATCTGTGTGCAGATCCTAGCTAGGCCTAGGCGCTACTAGCTCCTGTGTTGGCAGCCTGTGTCCTAGTACTACTAGTACCCTACTACTGCTCTCTCGTCACCACACCCTCAGACAAAAGAGTACTGCTCCCCGAAGCCACACCACGCCACGCCAGCCAGACACCTTTACCTGATGATGATGCAGCTCATCGATTAGCCACATTTACACGTGTGTACTGTATCTATCGCCGTCTATCCACCCTCGCTAGTAATCTCAGGTAATCGGCACATTTTTCATGCTACTGGTGCACACGATGTGGAGATATACTAGGCAACTTGTGTCCGTGGAGGCACGGACGATGAAATGTACACAGTAGAGTAGAGAGAATGTGGCATTGGGAAGGTTGGTAATCAATGGTCAGGATCGATGAGGTCAGCCAGATCTCTATGCACAGCTAGCTCTTGCACGCATTTATGGGACCGCCACAGAGAGGAACAGAGGAGCCCAGAGGCTCAGTGACCTCACGTACAGTGAGCCTAGTCATTAGGACATGTCCATCGGGCCGATCCAAACGTTTCACTAAAACGTTTCGTTTCTGTCTGTTTGGATTGGCCCGTGGTCATAATAGGGTTTCTGTCCGGTCAGTTTGTCCAGCAGCATAAATGTCAGCGCCTAGCCACCACGTTGTTGTTTTTTTAAATTCAAACCGGCACGATTCGCGCGTAAAATAAACTAGCAAGGTTCATTCATAATTATACAAATATATTACATTCAAAAAGATAAAAAAAGAAAGAAAAACTAGCCTTGGTCCTAGCCCTAGCTAACGACGATCTTCCCGCCGTTGTCGTCGCCGCCCCATCCATCTATCGAAGGTCGATGTACTCTGGTGGCGTCCAGAGGTGTGGCAGCAGCAGACCCGGAGCTGGCGCCGGCGCGGGAGGTGCCGAGTGGTCGATCACCTGGCCTGGCCACGCGTCAGTTTATGCCAGCGCGGGCGGAGCGTACCACCCCGGTTCGGGTGGGGCAGACCACTCCGACGCGGGCGGGGTAGCCCACCCCCGTAGCGGCTGCAGCGGGGGCGATGGCGGTGGCAGCGGCTACCCCGTGTTCACCTGCGCCACTAGGCCGGTGAGCTGGACGGCCTCCTGGTAGCCGGCCCACATGGCCTCCTTATCCCTAGCGCTGGCCGTGATGGCCTGCTCGAGGATCGTGTCCTCATCGTAGCCTCGCGCCGGGACCGCCTGGTACTCCGGGGGCAGATGCGCGGCGGCGGATGCGGAGGACAACCCCTCCGCCTCGTTCTCCTCCTCCTTGACGATGATGTCGTTGTTGTCATCACCATCGAGGTCGGCATCGGAGCGGTTGACGACATCATTGGAGGTGGCCTCGATGGCGGGAGGTCGCGGGGGCCCAACGGGTCGAACTTGCCACGGTAGGTGCTGAGGCGGCATGCCGTGTGCTCCCAGTCGAGGAACTTCCTCCAGAAGACCAGGTTGTGGTACGCACGGTCGTACCGGAAGGCCTGCGGGAGCTTGCGGATGCGGCCGGCCATCTCTGCCTCCAGCGCCTTGTCGTCCTTCGGGGAAGGCGGCATCGGCACCCGCTCCTCGTTGAGGTGCCAGCCCGTGGGGAGGGAGACATCATGGTGGGCGATGCCTCTCCCCTTCCTCCACCGCCGCTCGCACTCCACAATGCGGAAGTACCGGCAGTCGTGGGCTTGCTCTGCTCCTCTCGGCGCTCGGCTCGGACGTCGATGAAGTCCTGCGCCCGGGTTGGCGGTGGCAGCACCCCCGAACGAATGACCGCGTGCCGCTCTAGCGGCGCCGGCCGCTCGAGCCGGATCCGCCAGCTTCGTGGATGTTCTTCGACTTCTTGAACCACCCTTGCTTGTTCATCGTGGCGCTGGTGGTGCTGGTGGCGATGGCTGTGGTGGCTAGTTGGTCAGTGGCTACGGCGATGGCGATAGCGATGCTGATGGCGAGAGGAGGGGAGGTGTGCGGCACCGACGACCACAAGGGGGCAGCTTAAGTAGCCCCTGCCGGTGGGAGCACGCGCAGGTTCTCGCGCCTTCGCCATCAATGCCGGCGCGGGAACTCAAGCGACGCCCCGTCCCGTCGTCATTGAAGGCGAAGACTGTCGTGGTTGCGTCGGACTCGGTGCCGCCATTCAGTCTGTCATCATGAATCGATGCCGCGGCCTTTGAGTCTGAATCAGTGCCGCGGTTGCGTCTGTCGCTGGCCGGTGGGCCACTACCGCGTGCACGGAGCACACGTGCGTGAACCGCGAGTGTACGAGCCAACCCAGTGGTCACGCAAATTAGGTGCACGGATAGGTCGAGTCGGACGTGTCGGACGGATGGGTCGTACCATTGTGGCGCCGCGCACGACGGGTTTGGACACGCCGAGACGGATTGGGTCGACCCGGTGGAGACGCGCGACCGAACGGTCTGTTTCTGTCCGTTTGAGTCGGTCCGCGGACACTTTGGGGCCGCGGTCCGGCCTGTCCGGGCGACCGCGTCCAACAGCGCGATTCAAATGTCTACGCCTGGCCTGCACTGTCCAGACCTGGCCATTTGTATATAAATAGTTCAGAGCTAATTTACGTAGATAAATGTATATTTTAACAAGCAAATAAAGTAGCTTAGGTAATATAATTAAAATAGTGCTTACATATGAATAGTTCACACTCACATGGTTCGATAAAAAACAACCAAATGTCACTCAATTTGGAGAAAACAAATTAGGGTTAAGCATTTTGGTTTCCTGCACGAGCCCATATATGCTCAACCAAATCTAGTTGAAGCCGGTCATGGATGTGCCTGTGACACAAATTTTCATGCACTTGCATGAATTCTTCCCAAGACGCTACACCTGGCTCTGGCTCAACAATTGACCCTGAAAATCCCAGCCTTGGTCCAAAATGTCGTCATCACGCTCGTCCTCGATGATCATGTTGTACATGATCATGAACGCAGTCATCACATCCCACATCCTCTCCGTGCTCTAGGTTATAGCAGGGTAGCGAACAATAGCCCATCTTGACTGAAGCACACCAAATGCTCGCTCCGCATCCTTCCTATCGGCCTCTTGCTCTTTTGGAAACCTCTTGCATTTCTCATCTCCAGGGCTGCGGATTGTCTTCACGAAGGTGGCCCGGGATGGATAGATACCGTCAGCTAGGTAGTACCCCATATCATATGCATTTCCATTGATCTCACAGGAAACTTGTGGGGCATTGCCTCCTGTCAGCCTAGCAAACACTGGAGACCTCTGCGACACATTGATGTCATTGTTTGATCCAGCCATGCCAAAAAATGAGTGCCAAATCCAGAGATCATGTGATGCAACAGCCTCAAGTATGACCGTGAAACCCTCCGCATGCCCTTTGAATTGCCCTTGCCAACCAAAAGGACAGTTCTTCCACTGCCAATGCATGCAGTCGATGTTGTCAAGCATCCCAGAAAACCCCCTACGCTCGTTGATGGACAGAAGGCGGGCAATGTCTTTGGTGTTTGGCTCTCTCAGGTATACTTTGCCAAACACCGCTACAACAACGCTGCAGAATCTATACATGGCCTCATGGCATGTTGACTCGCTCATGCGCATGTAGTCATCGAGGAGATCACCGGGCACTCCATATGCAAGCTGCCGAATGGCAGCTGAACATTTCTGGTAGGAGGAGAAGCCAAGCTTATAGGTGCAATCGTACTTGGCCTCGAAGTAGTCATCGTACTCCCTCACCCCATTGAGTATGTCCAAGAACAGGTTCCTGGACATCCGATAGCGGCGACGAAATGCCTTCTTTTTAAAGACTATATTAGTTGGGTTGAAGTAGTCCTTGTAAAGGCGAATGCGCCCCTCTTCTCGATCGCGTTCATGGTTGGCTTTGCGTTGCTTCACTGAGCCACCTCTACGCGGCGGGAGGAGGTAGTTGTCGTGCACAATCTGTACATCTATTAGAAGAATTTCAGTCTCACCGTCAGACTCCTACTTGGACGATGACTCGACGTAATTCTTGTAGAAGAACTCGATCGCCCTTCGCCTCCTACCCATCTGTCAAGTACACTGCCATCAATGGCTTTACCAACTCCCGCACCGGACCAGATTACCAAGAAAAGGCTAGCATCGCACCTCGGCAAACGACCAAACAGGTCGTGCGCATCCAATATAGAGGCGAAGGCCGGGGCGATGGGTTTGCCTTGTGGAGCGTCTAGTCAAGTCCGGCACCACGCGCGGCTTGTGGTCGTCCTGCTTGATATCACGCCGGGGGCCACGGGAGGGAGACGGGGCGACAACCGTCAATGGCGACGGTGGCTGGTTGCGTCTGCTCTTTGTGGAAGGAGAGGTATGGAAGGAGAGGGTTTGGGGGAGGAGTGTCTTTGTGCCACTAGCTATAGGGCACGGCCGAACAAGTGGTCGGACACGCGAGGCAGCACGCGCTGTCCGGGCTGACCCAGTGGTCACGCAAATTAGGTGCATGGATAGGTCGAGTTGAACATGTTGGGACAGATGGGTCATGCTGCTGGGGCGTCGCGCATAATGCGCACGTCCGCGCGGACGGGTTTGGACTCGCCTGGACGGGTTGGGTCGACCGGTGGAGATATCCTTACACTACGTACTGATTGGATCAAGTCTAGACACTAAGAAAAAACCGCCCAGAAAACAAAAAACAAAATGAACAAGGAGCAGTCATTGCCGGGTACAACCATCGAAGGTCAGACCTAGGGTTTACACTCAAGAGCACCGTTGGGAGCGAACTCTGCTAGTGACACTTCCCACTTTTCGAGAACACTACTGCAGAAAAGTCAATCATCTGACACACATACTTCTCTCGAACAGTCTCAGGTACTCTCTAGGATCATCTCGACTCGACACGAGCATGATCCCCCTTGGTACTTGCAGCAAAGAAAATGCCAAGGAAGACCCAAAATGAAGGAACCCCTTTCTCAAACAAAATGAAAATCCACCTCAATGTGTTCAGTGCATGCATGAAACACCGGGTTCAAAGAAAGGAACGTTGCACCAATGTTATCACACCATAATACTGGTAGACTACTCTCGAGAAACACCAAGTTCAGCTAGAAGAGCTTGTACCCAAATCAACTCTGCAGTCACATTAGCAAGTGCTTTATACTCAGACTCTGTACTAGAATGAGACACATTAGCCTGCTTTCTAGCACTCGAAGAAACCAGGTTACCACCATAGAAGATGACATATCCCCCGGTTGATCAGCGATCATCAGAATTACTAGCCCAATCCGCATCAGAAAAACCGATAAAATATTAGAAGACGAGGTAGGTCGTCTCAGCAGTAAACCGTGTAACGGAGTGCCATGAACGTACCGTAACCCAGTGAGTACATCGAGGGGCAAAGAGAAACTGATATACCTTATTCATAGCAAACGCAAGATCAGGTCTGGTCATGGTAAGGTACTGCAACCCTTCAACAATGATGTGATAGCGAGTAGACTCTTCTGCTGAAAGTAAAGTGTCATATGTAGAACTAAAATTATCAGTAGAAGTCATAGGGGTAGTCGTGGGAGCGCACTTCAGTAGTCCAGCACGTCGGAGAAGCTCAGACGCGTACTTCTGTTGACTCGGGTGAAGACAACTCGGGGAACACTTCACCTCTATGCCAAGGAAAAAATGCAGCTCACCAAGACCCTTAAGTGCAAAGGAGGAACCAAGCTAAAAAAGGAGGCGATCAGTACCAGTGGTGGAGGATCTCACCATAATAATATCATCAATGTAGACCAGCAAGTATATAGTGATCTCATGCCTCTGGAGAATAAATAGGGAAGTGTCAACAGTAGATGCCACAAACCCAAGACCATGAAGAACAACACCCAAATGTGCATGCCAAGCACGAGGAGCCTTTTTAGCCCATGGAGAGCCTTGTCAAGGTGACATATATACTCAGGATGTGAAGGATCCTCAAAACCAGGGGCTGGCGCATGTAAACCTCCTCCTCAAGAACACCATGCAAGAATGCATTCTGGATATCAAGCCGTCAAAGATGCCATCCCTGAGTAAGAGCCATGGACAACATTAGTCGAATAGTCGTGGGCTTGACAACTGGACTAAAAGTGTCATCATAGTCAAGTCCATAATGCTGCTTAAACCCCTTTGAAACCAAGCATGCTTCGTATATTTCTATTGTGCCATCAGACTTTTGTTTTATTTTAAAGACCCACTTGTAGTCGATGATATTAACCCTAGAGCAAGGGGGAACGAGCCACCATGTCTTATTCACTTGGAGTGTAGAGTATTCAGACTCCATGGTAGTATGCCAGTGTGCACAGGACATGGCATCATGATGAGTACGAGGCTCAGTATGAATAAGATCAGTAACACGAGATGTAGTCCAAGCCACAATGTCATCTATTCGGTGCTTTGGCTGACGAACACCACACATCAGTCTTGTGGTGACCCTAGGAGGAGAAGCAGGCGGCGGAGTCGTTGCAGAGGGCGGCGCTCCAGTCGACGTGGAGGAGGTCGCCGTCCCAGGTGACGGCCTAGGCATGGATGAGTCATCTGATAAGGATGTCCCAACTGGAGGGGAGACATGCGCGGATGGGAAGGCCTCAGGTGCATGGCGTGCACCATCGCCATGCATGCGACCGACGTGATTGTCATGATCACGTGCCACATCAGCTAGATCATCATCATCCAGCAACTCGAGACTAGCACCTATTCCAACACCTGCACCATAGTTAGGCAATTGAGATGGAGTATATGCAACATCAATAAATTGTTTAGGGGATGGAGGAACAGTGGAGGTGGATGGTATGGTAGAGTTTTTTGATATGTGAGAAAAGGGAAAACTGTCTTGTCGAACACAACATCACGAGAGATGTAGACCATGTTTGTAGGAATATGTAAACATTTCTATCCTTTATGAATGGAGCTATAGCCAAGAAAAACACATTTCTTAGAGTGAAACTCAAGTTTGCGTCGATTATAAGGACGGAGATGTGACCAACATGCACAAGCGATTTTTTTCGGAAAGTATAATCAGGCACCTCACCAAGGAGGCGCTCAAGAGGAGTTTCCATGTTGATGACCCAGCTAGGGAGCCAGTTTATGAGAAAACATGCCGTGGAGAAGGCATCACTCTAGAACCGGTACGGCACGGAGGCATGCGCAAGGAGGGTTAAGCCCGTGTCAATGATATGTATGTGTTTGCGTTCGGCGGTGCCATTTTGTTTGTGTGTATGAGGACAAGAGACTCTATGTGGGATTCCAAGGTCAGTAAAAAACTTGTTAGCTATGATACTCGGCACCCAGTTAGATTGGACATAAATAATTTTCTTGTTTAACAAACGTTCAACATGTTTTTGGAACTCAAGAAAGACATGGAAAACATCAGATTTTCATTTTAGCAGGTAAAGCCATGTAAAGCAACTGTATGCATCAACAAAACTAACATAATACTCATGTCCACTAGTAGAAATAGGGCTAGGGCCCCAAACATCTGAATATATAATCTCCAAAGGAGAAGTAGTAACACGAGTGGACAAGGTAAATGGCAACTGATGACTCTTGCTTTGCTGACATGGATCACACACTACAACTTTATTGACTGACACTGAGGGGTGCTCATGACGGTGGAGAACAAGTTGAACTATGGGGGTGGCTGGACGACCTAAACATGCATGCCACCGCTCACGGAAGACTTTAACACTGCTGAAATCTTGCTTGACGGACGACTCATCAAGTCTCTAAAGATCACCACGGCATCCTCCTCTAAGAAGAATGTTTCTTGAATCCCGATCCTTAATAAGAAATATCAAGGGTGAAATTCAAAGAAGACATTATTATCATGTGTAATTTTTTTTGATAGAGAGGAGATTGCAAGTGATGGATGGAACATGGAGAATATTTGTAAGATGAAGTGGATGTGATGATGAAGGAATAGTGGAATGACCAATATGTGTAATGCTGCATACCTACACCATTTGCAGTTTGAACTTGATCCTTGCCATAGTAGGGTTCCTGCATGGAGATCTTAGCAAGGTCATTGGCGAAGTGGTCAGTCGTTGTAGTGTCCGCATACTAGGCGGGGTCGATCGGGTAGGATGGAGTGGCGCCGTAGGAGGTGTTGTTGCTGGCATGAGTGATGATGGTGGCAGTGTTGTTGGCAGAGCGAGTAGTGAAGGAAGAGAGTTGCCTTTCCTTGTACTGGCCATCATTGTCGGTGCCGAGATAGGCGGGATGGTACCTCTTGAAGCAACAAGAGGCTACATGCCTGAGTTTCCTACAGATCTGGCACGTGGGGCGATTTCCACCGCCACCACGCGGCAAGTTGCCTCCATAGTTGCATTGAGTATTGGAGGGCCCTGGTGTTGGCTGGTTGTAGAAGGAAGGGGTTGAGGAGGCGGCGGAGGGAAGGCAACACCACACGCTCTGAAGTTAATGTTGGCCATGTGCACATCAGCGCCGAGTTTAGCCCTATGCGCATTCATGCACTGCTCGGTAGCCAGGAGCTGCACATACACATTCCGGACCGGCATAGGATCACTGAGTGCCCTTGCCAAGACCATCTAGACGAGAGCATCATAGTCACCATCCAACCCTGTGCACAAGTAACTAGTGAGCTCATTGGGACATAGGGGCTGGCCGATGGAGGCCAGGATATCCGCCATGGACTTGATCTCGCTGAAGAACACAGAGGTGATTTTGTCCATCTTCTTGGCCATGTGGAGTTTGCCACAGATCTGCATCACACGCGCAGTGGACTGCGAGGCAAGGCTGCAGGATAGTGTTTCCCATGCCTCCTGGGACATGCTCACTATCGTCATCATCATGAGAACGCTCTCATGGAGGGAGGAGAAAAAGAAGGAGAGGATGGCCTGATCCTATTGATGCCAGGAAGCGAATCACGGGTTGGGATGGTGGTAAGAGCGCCATTTGTTCCAGTCGTAGGGTTGAGGATCGTCTCGGACGGGCATGGGAGAGTCCCATCGACGAACCCGAACAACAAATTGCTCCGAAGGATCGGGACAATCTAGGTCCTCCAGTAGATGTAGTTGTTGGGGTTGAGCTTGCTGGTGATCTGGTTCATCAGGTTGATTGGCGACGATGGGAGCACCGAAGTAGCGGTGGCGGCGCCCTCCATCGTCATAGTTATCCACGCAAAGGAGCCGGGGAAGGTAGCGCTAAAGGCACCCGAGGAGGCACTCGAGGTAGTGCTCAAGGTGGCCATGGCCGGCGGCGGAGAGAGGTAGGGTTGGTGGCGGTGTTGGAGAATAGTAGGCGGAAGCGATCTCGGCTAGGCCATGCGGCTCTGATAGCATGTGAGACAAAACAATATGGGTAGGGTGTTGCATGGTACCAATAGGGTCCGTCCTATCTCATTATATATGGGGGTACAAGTACAATACAAGTATAGTACAAGTTAGGTTAGAGTCCTATACAAATACATCTATCAGATGGAGGTCGCCACTAGCCATGGGAGACCGCACACACGCCTCCTTGGCGAGTTGTAGTGGCTTTGACTTGACCGAAGCTCCCCGCGGTGATCATGAAGGCGCTTGGCACCAGGATTTGTAGGAGATGTAGCACTGCCACACCAGAATCACTAAGCTCTAGATTCAATCCAGCGCCGCCGAAGAAGAGTGCACTTGGCAATAGCAGGAGAGCACGCTAGGATCGGCTTACTTGGTGGCACCAACCACCATCATCCATTGATGGCCTCCTCCAACAATGTCAGGGTAGAGAGGCAGCAGGAAAAGAAGCAAACGATGGTGATCAGGATGTCGCTAGATATCCACAGGTGTACCACTCCAGGAACAACAGCCACACTGGTTGCAGCCTAGATCAGACCTGAATCGGGCCTAGATCGAACGCTCCCGAAATCCGCGTGTCTATGATCGCACTAGCCACGCCGCCATGGCCTTTGTGCGTCTCCATCAGGTTGTCGCGCCACCAGGCCTCCTCCACACCCCTCCTCACCATGGTCCGTACCTTAGAAATACAATAGGAGAAAGGTTGGTAGTAAAACCAAATTTATTAGCTGTAAATAAACCAACAATACTACTAGTAAACTCCAAAATCATGGATGTCGCCGCAACAGTGAATGCAACTAGATACAACTAGAACAAGACATACAAGGTAAACAATCTTGAGCTATGCACGTTGAGCTAGTTACTAAGCATGCATTGCAACCTGAGGCTTCCGTTATCCGCATGAAGAGATAAAATACGAATGGAAGGAACTACAACGCCTCATCCCCATCGGCGATGGACAGTGCCAAAGGTCAGGTGAGCTCGGGATAGGAGGGCTTGCACTATGGATTGGGACGCCCCTAAAGTCTCATGCACGAGACCTAGGAGGCAGTTATGTGAAGTTTGCTCCTAGATGGTGCATAATCATTTTAACTCATACTAGTACAAAAATATTAAAATGTACTCACACAAACAAGAGTACATGCATAAGGAATGCAAGTGGGATCCCGCCAAGGTCTCACTTCTACTTCATTTGCCAAATTATAGGTCACACTACAAGAAAAGTTTCCTTCTACAATGACTTGGCCCGACGGTCGTTGTAGAAGGCGCGTCTTCCGCGACGAAATTCTCGGCTCGGCCGTGGCTGATGGAAAACTTTTTTCCCGGTTTCGCAACCCTCTACTACGATGGATCCGCTAAAAACATGGAGGAAGCTCGGCCAGCGCGTGGCAGAAGCAAGATTTTCATTTCCTCGCGCAATATTGACCCGCCGAAGTCTTTTGAGGCGTGTGGGACCCGGACATCAGTGTCTCTAGAGGACCATACTTTTTAGTCGCAGCTCCCTGATTTGAACTCGATAATGTTGCTCGATGCGTCTGCCGTTTAGTTAGGCTGCTAGGTCCCACATGTCAGCCTCTCATTAAAAGGATCATGTGTATGATAGAATTTTTTTCCTTTGCTCGTGCTACCCTGTTACGAAGTTGATAGCGCTGCTCGATGCATATACCGTTTAATCCACCTCCTGGGACCCACATGTCATCCTTTCATTAGAAGAAACGTGTGAATGATGGAACTTTTTCCTTCGCTGGTGCTATCCTGTTCGGAAGTTGATAGCACTGCTCGACGCATCTACCGTTTAACCAACCTCCTGAGCTCCACATGTCATCCTCTCATTAGAAGAAATGTGTGTATGATGGATTTTTTTTCCTTCGCTCGCGCTACCCTGTTCCGAACTTGATAGCATTGTTCGATGCATCTACCGTTTAATCACGCTGATGGGCCCCACATGTCATCCTCTAATTAGAAGAAACGTGTGTATGATGGATTTTTTACCCTCTGTCGTGCCTTCATGTTCTGAACTTCATAGCGTTGCTCGCTGCATCAGTCGTTTATTCAGGCTGGTGGGTCCCTTATGTCAGCCTCACATCAGAAGAATCGTGGGCATGATGGAATTTTTTCTTCTCTAGCGCTACCATGTTCCGAACTAGACAGCGTTGCTTGACGAATCTGCCATTTGCTCATGCTGCTGGGTCCCCCATTTCAGTCTCTCATTACAAGAAACGTGTGCATGCTGAACTTTTTTCTTGCTCGCGCCTTCCTGTTTCGAACTGGCAATGTTGCTCGATGCAGCATCTATATACGGTCGCGCTGCTGGGTCCCACATATCAACCTCTTTGTAAACAAAACATTGGTTGTTCGATGCGACATCTGTATAAGGTCTCTGCTGGGTCCAACATGCCAGCGTCTCTACAAATGCAGCATGTGTATGATGGACTCCGCTGTTTTGACCTTGGCAACATTGCTGGGTCCCAGATGTCAGCCTTATATGTATAAGAAACGTGTGTATGCTAGAAAAAATATAAAAGAACAACATAGATTATACTATATATTATATATTTATATTGAAAAAACTAGAAATCTAACTCAAGACTTCAACAAATGGGAACAGCGTGTGGTTCCACTATGCCAGAACCACTACTAGAAAAGATTACATTTACAAATGTTGAAATCACTTAAAATAAAAAGACAGCGACCCTGACGACTTTCTATTAAAAAAATGCTAAATGCTCTGTACAAATACAACATGGGTAGGAGAAGCTTGTCCTATACTTTATCAGAATGGCACGGAAATACTAAATTAAGACGATTTTGGACGATACAAAAAATAACTTGGGTCCAATCTTGTGAACCAATGGGCTTCTTATTGTGGGATCCTTACCAAAAATTCTTCAGTGTGGTTCATGCTTAAACAACAAGTAACAATGTGTTGAGGGTTGGCGGCCCACGGCTAACCTAAACCCGGAAGGATAAATTAGCGAGGTTTTGGGCCATAGTTGGGTAGAATGTAGTACTATTTTCTAATAACCTCCTCACTGAAAATTCAATATACTCAATATGTCGGGGGTCGGTAGTCCACCTGATCCGGCAGACTAAATTTGCAAGGTTTTGGGCCAGTGTTGGGTCGAATGTGCAATCTTTTCGCTGGGTTCTTAGTGAAAATTCAATATAGTTCGTACCCCATCCTCAAAAAAATGCAGTTGGTACCTTAAAAAATATATACTATGCTCACCACGAAAGGCTAATGAAGGGAATTTTTTGAAATAAGAATATGGGAAGTTTTTGGTCCGAAGTGGGGTTGAAATATTCGTTTTCATAGTTTGAGTAGTAAAAATACATTGTACTGAAGGTCAATGGTCCACCTGACCTGGCTGTACCTACGCCAGATCCAAAAGAATGAAGTTGGAAATTGAGAAAACTGACCGATATTGTGCCTTATTATACATAGCGAGGAACTTGGGCAGCGCATGATTCGAACATGGAAAGTACTAGAGGGAGTTTGACTGATTGACATAAAATCGTGTCATATCAAGTCTTATAGCACACAATCATCTTTTCAGCAAAGGATATATTTCGAGATGGTTTGGGTGGATTTGAATCGACCTAAGTGGCCAATCGATTTGATATACTCAAAACCTTGTAATCATGCCATATAAACTGTTAGCAAAAGAGACACGGTGGCCTTGACTTGCCCAGCTTCAGACAGCTCGGGTAAGCACCAGCTTATACTGATCACTCGAAGTTGTATGCTTCCGTACGATCAAAGTAGTACATGCCGCAATTAGCGCCAACACGTGGCATTGTCATCATGCAAAAAGGCTTAGAATTCGAACATTTAGTTCACAGTTTCGAACACAATAATACAACCAGTTTGTACACTAGCACAGGCAATACAATGTCAGCACATCAGAGTTTGACGTGTTCATGTCACATCAGAGCTTGACTTGTTCATTTCACATATAGAATAATGAGCAAGGATACATACTGTATTGAACAAGTAATTTCACGATAGCACCAAAAGTATGCCATGTATCTAAGACAATATGGGGTATGCATAAACATTTTTTATTTTTTGGAAGGGTGTGCATTAACTTTTTTTAAGAATATTGGCATAAAAATTTGCGGCTATCATTCTAGGGCGTCTAGGCCTGCTTTGGCGTACCGAGCCAAGATCAATTAAGGCCCAGTTAAGGCCTGTTTCATGGCCCTATAAAAAGCAGTGACCTACTTTTCCCTGTTCGCTAAGAGGAAAGAATGAATATTCCTCTCAAAACACAAAGTTGCACGAGGTGCGATGGTTCAAAGAAAGCTACACGAGTCGCGTATATACAAGCCAGTAACAGTACTGAAAACTATAGTACAGAAATCACGCTATGAAATAAGCACCGCTACATGGATTATACCGTGGGAGGCAATATTATTACAAAAGCATGGCAGGGCTCATATAAACTGATTCAAGCTGGCCACTAAAACCAGTGTACTAACAGTCAACTGTTGAACCATGATGCAAAAAAGTTGACACAATGATACACCAGAAAGATCCACAGATTAGTCTAGGTACGGCACAACGATCCTACCACACCTAAACTAGGCCTAAACCAAATTGCTGCATGTCGTACACAGTTCCAACCATCTTTGGGAAGGCTGATAACTACCACAGGTGTTGGAGACATTCCCAAGAGGCAATAATAAAAGTGGTTATTATTATATCTTTGTGTTTATGATGAATGTTTACATCCCATGCTATAATTGTATTATTAGGAAACACTAATACTTGTGTGTTTTGTAAACATAAAAGAGTTCCTGGTAAGCCTCTTGTTGAACTAGCTTGTTGATTAATAGATGATCATGGTTTCCTGATCATGGACATTGGATGTCATTAATAACAAGGTCATATCATTAGGAGAATGATGTGATGGACACACACCCATAGTAAGTGTAGCATAAGATCAAGTCATTTAGTTTGTATTGCTACAAGCTTTCAAATGCATAGTAACCTAATCCTTCGACCATGAGGTCATGTTAATCACCATCACCGGATGGGTACTTTGATGACATCAAACACCGCTTCGTAACTGGGTGGTTATAAAGGTGTCATTGGGTATTCTGAAAGTATGTGTTGAAGCGCATGGACCAAGATTGGGATTTGTCCATCCATATGACGGATAGATATGCTCTGGGCCCTCTCGGTGGAATGTCATATAGTTAGCTTGCAAGCATGTGACTGGGTCACAAGGGATGACATAACATGGAACGAGTAAAGAGTACTTATCAGTAACGAGGTAGAACTAGGTATGGAGATACCGACGATCAAACCTCGGATAAGTAGAATATCGCGTGACAAAGGGAATTGGTTTCGTATGTTAATGGTTCTATCGATCACGAAGTCATCGTTGAGTATGTGGGAGCCGTTATGGATCTCCAGATCCCGCTGATGATTATTGATCGGAGAGGTGTCTCCATCATGTCTACATATTCACGAACCATAGGGTGGCACACTTAAGGTTCGAAGTTGTTTTAAGTAGATATGGGATGTGCGTTGGAGACCGAATGTTGTTCGGAGTCTTGGATTGGATCCGGGACATCACGAGGAGATCCGGAATTGTCCGGGGAATAAGATTCATATAATGGGGATCGTTTTCTAAGTTAGGAAATGTTCCAGAGTGTTTATATGGGGATTCTAGAAGGTTTCGGAATGTTCCAGAAGGTTCTAGAAGATTTTTTGGAGTTTACTTGAAAACCAAGAAAGGATAAAGGGAAACTTGGAGGGTAAGTAAGGGAAACTTGGGGGGGAAGGACTCTCCCCCCAAGCTCCTTTGTGCGCCGGCCCTAGGAGGTGGGCCTAGGGGTGGGAACCCTAGGCCGCACCCCTCCCTCTATATATAGAGGGGTGGAGGCGCCACACCCCTTGCCCCCTCCCACTCCAAACCCTAGCCGCCTCTCTCCTCCTCC
Source organism: Avena sativa (assembly GCA_916181665.1). Lineage (NCBI taxonomy): Eukaryota > Viridiplantae > Streptophyta > Magnoliopsida > Poales > Poaceae > Avena > Avena sativa. The sequence goes on from OV702291.1 coordinate 262,226,147, forward strand.
TTCCATCTGCTCTGGCTTAGGCGAAGCCCTGCAGAATTCTCTACTCCACCACCACCACCACGCAGTCGTGCCGCTGGGATTCTGTGGAGAGATCTACTACCTCCGCTACTTGCTGGAACGGGGAGAGGAAGGTCTGCTTCGACTCCGCACGTGTGAACGACTGCGGAAGCGCTGCCGGAACGTGGCGCCGGAAGGATCATCTACTCGATCTTGAGATCGGCAAGTGATCGTCTACATCAACCACGAGATCCGATCTCGCACAAGGCTTTCGGATCTACAAGGGTTAGTACAGATCTATCTTGTTGCACATGTCTAATAGATTAGATCTTGGCTTTTATCTAGATTAGATCTGGGTTTTGTCCGTTCTTGCGGTAGAAATTTTTTGTTTTCCATGCTACGAACCCATCAGTGGTATCAGAGCCGTGTCTATGCGTAGATCTGTTGCACGAGTAGAACACAATGGTTTTGTGGGCGTTGGTGCTCGTGCCGTCTTTTGCCTTGTGTACTTTGCATCTTGCGGTATGGTGGGATGAAGCGGCTCGGGCTAACCTTACATGTCATCGCACATGAGACTTGCTCCACACTTGACGTGTAACTTGCTTTGCACAAGTGGCTTTGCGGGTGTCTGCCTCTCCCACCATAGTATAGATCAAATCTACACTTTGCACTTGATAGAACTTGTATCAACGTTGTGGTTCAATTTCGTAGGTAAGATCCGTTCTTATTCGAAAGCCCCAAACCACGTAAAACATGCAAAGAAAATTAGAGGCGTCTAACTTGTTTTTGCAGGGGTTTTGTGATGTGATATGGCCATCATGTGATTATGATTATATTTGATGTATGCAATGATCCTTGTTGTAATATGGCAACCGGCAAGAGCCTAATGGCTGTCTTTAATTATGTTAAGACCTGCGTGTCTATTCGTCTTGTAATAGCTTTATTCCAAGTAGTTGTAATAGTTGCTAGTGATGATGGACAACCATGAAGCAGCGCTACTGACCTTGACGCAATGCTGGTGATGATGGAGATCATGTCCGTGCTTTGGAGATGGAGATCAAAGGCATAAGAAGAAAGGGCCATATCATATCACACTAATTATGAATTGCATGTGATGTTAATCCTTTATGCATCTTGTATTGCTTAGATCGTGATGGTAGCATTATAAGATGGTCCCTCTCACTAAATATCAAGTAATAAAGTGTCCGTCCTTAGTTGGCACCGTTGCTAAGACTCGTCGTTTCGAAGCATCTCGTGATGATCGGATGTGATAGATTCTACGTGTGCATACAATGGGTGCAAGCCAGATTTGCACATGCGGAAACTAAGGTTGATCTTGACGAGCCTAGCATGTACAGATATGGTCTCGGAACACGGAATACCGAAAGGTAGAACATGAATCATATAAATGATATGATGAACATGAAGATTGTTCGCCGATGAAACTACATCTTCTCTCGTGAAGATCGGACTTGGTGTAGTGGACTTGATTCGTGTAATCACTAAGACAATGTGAGGGATGTTGTTTTGAGTGGGAGTTCACCTAGTTAATTTAAGAATTAAAATTGAACTCAATTTATCATAAACTTAGTCTAAACTACTTGCAAATTTGTTATAGATTATGGTGAACCTCTCCATCAATTTCAATGCGTTCCTAGAGAAAGAAAAGCTTAAGAACAATGGAAGCAACTTCACGGACTGGCTCCGTGGACTGAAGATTGTCCTCAGAGCTAGTCAGTTAACCTATGTGCTCGAAGCACCGCTAGGTGACCCACCTGCAGAAGATGCCACCGATGACGTAAAGAATGTTTACACCACTCGGAAAAATCATTACTCCACAGTTCAGTGTGCCATCCTGTACGGTTTAGAAACGGAGATTCAGAAGTGCTTTGAGCACCACGACCCGTTCAAGATCATTAAGGAGCTCAAGATCATTTTTGAGACTCACACGGCCATGGAGAGCTATGAGGCCTCTGAAAAGTTCTTTAACTATAAGATGGAAGAGGGTAGCTCCGTTAGCGAGCACGTGCTCACCATGTCTGGGCACGCAAACAAGCTCCAAGAGTTGGGGATAACGATTCCTAATGAGTTAGGGATTCACCGTGTCCTCCAATCACTGCCACCGAGTTATAAGAACTTTGTGATGAACTACAATATGCACTGCATGAACAAGACGTTGCCTAAACTATCGTCCATGCTGAAAACTGCTGAAGTGGAGATCAAAAAGGAGCACCAAGTGTTGATGGTCAATAAGACCACCAATTTCAAGAAACAGGGGAAGCCTAAGAACAAGGGCAACTTCAAGAAGGACGGCAAGAAAGCTGCCGCACCTGCTAAGAAGCCCAAGGCTGGTCCTAAGCCTGAAACTGAATGCTTCTACTACAAGGGTGCCGGTCACTGGAAGCGTAACTGCCCCAAGTACCTGGCAGATCTGAAGAATGGCAACATCAAGAAGAAATATATATTCGATATACATGTTATTGATGTGTATCTTACTAGTAATCGTAGTAGTGCCTGGGTATTTGATACTAGTTCGGTTGCTCATATTTGTAACTCGAAACAGGAGCTGCGGAATAAGCGAAGGCTGGCGAGAGACGAGGTGACGATGCACGTTGGAAATGGCTCCAAGGTTGATGTGATCGCCGTCGGCACGCTCCCTCTGCATCTACCTTCGGGATTAGTTTTAAATTTGAATAATTGTTATTTGGTGCCTGCGTTAAGCATGAACATTATATCTGGATCTTGTTTATTGCGAGACGGTTACTCTTTTAAGTCTGAGAATAAAGGTTGTTCGATTTATATGAGTAATATCTTTTATGGTAATGCACCTAAAATGAATGGTTTATTCTTAGTGAATCTCGATAGTAGTGATACACATGTTCACAACATAGATGCTAAACGAACAAAATTGAATGATAATTCTACATACATGTGGCACTGTCGTCTTGGTCACATTGGAGTGAAGCGTATAAAGAAGCTCCATTCTGATGGACTTCTTGAATCACTTGAAAGATGCGAAGCATGTCTAATGGGTAAAATGACTAAGACTCCATTCTATGGAATAATGGAGCGAGCTACAGACTTATTGGAAATAATACATACCGATGTGTGCGGTCCAATGAGTCTAGCATCGCGTGGTGGATATCGTTATGTTCTCACTTTCACGGATGACTTAAGTAGATATGGGTATGTCTACTTTATGAAACATAAGTCCGAAACTTTCGAGAAGTTTAAGGAATTTCAAAGTGAAGTGGAAAATCATCGTAACAAGAAGATTAAGTTTCTACGTTCTGACCACGGAGGTGAATATCTAAGTTATGAGTTTGGCATGCATTTAAAGAAATGTGGAATACTTTCGCAGTTGACACCGCCGGGAACACCATAGTGTAATGGTGTGTCCGAACGTCGTAATCGAACTCTCTTAGATATGGTTCGGTCTATGATGTCTCTTACAGATTTACCGCTATCGTTTGGGGGCTATGCATTAGAGACAACCGCATTCACTTTAAACAGGGCACCATCTAAATCCGTTGAAACGACACCGTATGAATTGTGGTTTGGAAAGAAACCTAAGTTGTTGTTCCTTAAAGTTTGGGGTTGCGAAGCATATGTAAAGAAGTTACAACCTGATAAGCTTGAACCCAAAGCGGAGAAATGCGTCTTCATAGGATACCTTAAAGAAACAATTGGGTATACCTTCTATCATAGATCCGAAGGCAAAATTTTCGTTGCCAAGAATGGATCCTTTCTTGAGAAGGAGTTTCTTTCGAAGGAAGTGACTGGAAGGAAAGTAGAACTTGACGAGGTTATTGAACCTTCTCTCGGAGTTGAGAGTAGCGCAACACCGGAAGATGTCTTTGTGCCGCCTGCACCAATTGGAGAGGAAGCTAATAATGGTGATCATGAAACTTCGAACGTAGCTGCTGCTGAACCTTGCAGGTCAACGAGGGTTCGTACCACTCCTGATTGGTATGACCCTGCCTTGAACGTCATGTTGGTGGACAACACTGATGACCCTGCGACGTATGAAGAAGCTATGGTGAGCCTAGATTCCGACAAATGGCTAGAAGCCATGAAATCCGAAATGGGATCCATGTACGAAAACCAAGTATGGACTTTGGTGGACTTACCGGATGGTCGTAAGGCTGTCGAGAACAAATGGATTTTCAAAAGAAAAACAGATGCTGATGGTAATGTTACCGTCTATAAAGCTTGACTTGTCGCGAAAGGGTTCCGACAAATTCAAGGAGTTGACTACGATGAGACATTCTCACCAGTAGCGAAGCTAAAGTCTGTGAGGATTTTGTTAGCAATTGCTGCATATTTCGATTATGAGATTTGGGAGATGGATGTCAAAACGGCGTTCCTTAATGGTGACATTGAGGAAGAGTTGTATATGGTACAACCCAAGGGTTTTGTCGATCCTAAAGATGCTGACAAGATATGCAAACTTCAGCGCTCCATTTATGGACTGAAGCAAGCATCCCGGAGTTGGAATCAACGTTTTGATAAAGTAATCAAAAACTTTGGATTAATACAAACTTATGGAGAAGCTTGTATTTACAAGAAAGTGAGTGGGAGCTCTGTAGCATTCCTAGTACTATATGTAGATGGCATATTGTTGATTGGGAATGACATAAAACTTCTTAATAGTGTCAAAGCCTATTTGAATAATAGTTTTTCAATGAAGGATCTTGGTGAAGCGGCATATATTCTAGGCATCAAGATTTATAGAGATAGATCAAGATGCCTAATAGCACTTTCACAAAGTACATACTTGGACAAAGTTCTAAAGAAGTTTAGAATGGAAGAGAGCAAGAAAGGGTTCGTGCCCATGTTGTCAGGTAAGACCTTGAGTAAGACTCAAAGTCCAGCTATGGCAGAAGATAGAAAGAAGATGAATAATATTCCCTATGCCTCGGCCATAGGTTCTATCATGTATGCCATGCTGTGTACAAGACCGGATATAGCACATGTTGTTAGTTTGACTAGCAGATATCAAAGTGATCCTGGAATGGAGCACTGGATAGCGGTCAAGAATATCCTAAAGTACCTAAATAGGACTAAGGATATGGTTCTTTCTTATGGAGGTGATGAACAGCTTGTTGTAAACAGTTACACTGATGCTAGTTGGAACACCGATCTAGATGACTCGAAGTCACAGTCTGGATACGTATTTATTTTGAATGGTGCTGCAGTGAGCTGGAGGAGTGCCAAGCAAAGCGTTGTGGCGAAATCTTCAACAGAATCGGAATACATAGCTGCTTCGGAGGCTGCACAAGAAGCCATATGGATGAAGGAGTTCATTACTGAACTTGGCGTGGTTCCTAGTGCGTTGCACCCGATGGCCATCTATTGTGACAACACAGGTGCCATAGCTAATGCACACCAGCCAAGGTCACATGGCAAGCTGAAGCACATCAAGCTACATTTCCATGCTATTCGCGAGTATGTCCGAGATGGTGACATAAAGATTTGCAAAGTACACACTGATCTGAATGTGGCAGATCCGTTGACTAAACCTCTCCCTAGAGCAAAGCATGACCAACACCAGAACGCCATGGGTGTTAGGTATATTACCATGTAATCTAGATTATTGACTCTAGTGCAAGTGGGAGACTGTTGGAGATATGCCCAAGAGGCAATAATAAAAGTGGTTATTATTATATCTTTGTGTTTATGATGAATGTTTACATCCCATGCTATAATTGTATTATTAGGAAACACTAATACTTGTGTGTTTTGTAAACATAAAAGAGTCCCTGGTAAGCCTCTTGTTGAACTAGCTTGTTGATTAATAGATGATCATGGTTTCCTGATCATGGACATTGGATGTCATTAATAACAAGGTCATATCATTAGGAGAATGATGTGATGGACACACACCCATAGTAAGTGTAGCATAAGATCAAGTCATTTAGTTCGTATTGCTACAAGCTTTCAAATGCATAGTAACCTAATCCTTCGACCATGAGGTCATGTTAATCACCATCACCGGATGGGTACTTTGATGACATCAAACACCGCTTCGTAACTGGGTGGTTATAAAGGTGTCATTGGGTATTCTGAAAGTATGTGTTGAAGTGCATGGACCAAGATTGGGATTTGTCCATCCATATGACGAATAGATATGCTCTGGCCCTCTCGGTGGAATGTCATCTAGTTAGCTTGCAAGCATGTGACTAGGTCACAAGGGATGACATAACATGGAACGAGTAAAGAGTACTTATCAATAACGAGGTAGAACTAGGTATGGAGATACCGACGATCAAACCTCGGATAAGTAGAATATCGCGTGACAAAGGGAATTGGTTTCGTATGTTAATGGTTCTATTGATCACGAAGTCATCGTTGAGTACGTGGGAGCCGTTATGGATCTCCAGATCCCGCTGATGGTTATTGATCGTAGAGGTGTCTCCATCATGTCTACATATTCACGAACCGTAGGATGACACACTTAAGGTTCGAAGTTGTTTTAAGTAGATATGGGATGTGTGTTGGAGACCGAATGTTGTTTGGAGTCTCGGATTGGATCCAGGACATCACGAGGAGATCCGGAATTATCCGGGGAATAAGATTCATATAATGGGGATCGTTTTCTAAGTTAGGAAATGTTCTGGAGTGTTTATATGGGGATTCTAGAAGGTTTCGGAATGTTCCGGAAGGTTTTAGAAGATTTTTTGGAGTTTACTTGAAAACCAAGAAAGGATAAAGGGAAACTTGGAGGGTAAGTAAGGTAAACTTGGGGGGAAGGACTCTCCCCCAAGCTCCCTTGTGCGCCGGCCCTAGGAGGTGGGCCTAGGGGTGGGAACCCTAGGCCCCACCCCTCCCTCTATATATAGAGGGGTGGAGGCGCCACCCCCTTGCCCCCTCCCACTCCAAACCCTAGCCGCCTCTCTCCTCCTCCTTCCATCTGCTCTGGCTTAGGTGAAGCCCTGTAGAATTATCTACTCCACCACCACCACCACCACGTCGTCATGCTGCTGGGATTCCGTGGAGAGATCTACTACCTCTGCTGCTCGCTGGAACGGGGAGAGGAAGGTCTGCTTCGACTCCGCACGTGTGACCGACTGCGGAAGCGCTGCCGGAACGCGGCGCCGGAAGGATCGTCTACTTGATCTTGAGATCGACAAGTGATCGTCTACATCAACCACGAGATCCGATCTCACACAATGCTTTCGGATCTACAAGGGTTAGTACAGATCTATCTCGTTGCACATGTCTAATAGATTAGATCTTGGCTTTTATCTAGATTATATCTGGGTTTTGTTTGTTCTTGCGGTAGAATTTTTTTGTTTTTCATGCTACGAACCCATCAACAGGCTCACCTTTAGTTGGTTGCAGGTTGCAGCTTTTAATCTGAGGGAATTGTATTCCATGAAAGCTCCTTTATGTTGTGTACACACAGTTTTTCTTCATGAATGGGAACAATGTGCCATCAGGAGGCTTGCATCCGCATTTCTTCATCATCTTGTCAATGATTGGATAATTGAGACCGAGAAACAGAGAGTTGTCCCCCAGGCTGTTAACCTGCCTCCAAACGATGACCCCTGGAGGTCTAGCAGAGCTAGGATCCTCTTCAAAAATGTAGACACAAGAGGCAGGATATAGGCATAGGTTAGTCCTATTTTGAGCATGGGGAATGATTTCACCCTCTTCGCCATGGGCAACCCCCATGCCATACGTTGTAATTATGATCATCAAGCGTTCACCATCAGCCGATCGAGCGAGGAACCACATGTCTAGCCGATTATTCAGAATAGGTGCTGGGATTACAAACGGAAGCTCCTTATTTTTGGCAACATACGAATTCGAGACAAAAAGTGCATTACTGGCATACATATTCTAAGAACAGAACAAAATAAAATCCACAGTCGTACGATCCACTCAACTAAAGACCTACCGAAGAGAGCATGGGCAGCCGAGAGAAGTTGCCCTGTGAACACCTTCTCTCTATCGGCAACAACAGCCATTAGATCCTCCTCGTGCTTCTTCCACTCCGTCTTGAAGCGCCCGAGGGCTTCAAGTGCTTCTTCCTACTTTGTCTCTGCTGCACTAAGCCTCTTTTCAAGGGAGCTCAGCCGACGAAGAACATCATTGTTTTCCCCTGGTATACGAGGAAAGCATATTAAGCACCGTTGGACCCCACTTTTTGTAAACTACGCAATGGAAAATAACATACTCTGAAGCTGGCGATGATCAGTATCTAGTCGAACATGCTCCCGGCCGAGGCGAACCATCTCCTCTCCCAGTTGAATGGTCTCCTGAAGGAAGGGCTGCAGAAGAAGACATGTCAAGGGAAGCAAGTGACTCAGGGGCTCTAGGAGCTTGCGTCGGAGGTGGCCACCATCTTCAGGGAGGGCTCAGATCTCTCCACACCCTTGCCTTTCGAGTCCACGACTTCTGCATCCTCCAATTTGTGGCAAGTGCCAGAGGACGAAGACGGTGTCGTCATGCTACAACAGACATAGAAGACATTTAGCTAAAGTAAACTGACAGGAAAAACAAACCTTAAAGCACACCAAACAGGCGGCAAAAGACTCACCCATCAAAATTGTCGAGATCAAATACCTCATCCTGCTTCTTCTTCAGCTTCTTCAGCGATGGAGGAGCTACGCTGCGGACGGGCATGGCCAGAATTGGCTCAGCGGCCCCCTCCTCATTAGCAGGGTCCTTTGGTGTCATGGGCATGGAGGCATCCAACTCCTCACTCCACTCCCTCTTCCGCGATTCTGACTCGCTGGACTCGGGAGCTCCCTACGTCTCGGCGAAAGTCACAGTTCCATACGACTCGACTACCTCTGTGGCTTTAGGAGGAATGACGCCTTCTAGCTGAGGAGACATGGAGGGCGCAACCTTCCAGTCCTGCAACAGCAGGAACAATGCCATTAGTTAACCATTCGAATCATCCCGCGAACAAAAGGAAATGTACATCAATTAAAATTACCTCTAGAGGAGCAAAAGAAGCACGAAAAGGAAGGGTGCTTCACTCTACAGGCAGAACTTCTTTCATGGTCATCTTGGTCAAGGATCTAATTTTCTTATCAAGATCCGTTGAGGTCATGTCCTCCGTGCAGACGCGAGTCAGGTCCATCACACTTGACCAAAGATACATCGGGTGAGCCCTGGATTTTAGAGGCTGCACTCGATGATTCAGCCATGTTCGGATGAGGCCTACGCCTGTGACCTCCTTGCCCCGAAGAAGTTGAAGGTCCATCACCCGTTTGTACAAGATATCAACATCCTTCGACTCGCCTGGCATCACGATGTTCTGCCAGGACCTCCTCTTCTTCAGCTCCGCATTCGGGTCAAATGGTGCGAGGCCGAATAACTGCCCCTCTGCCTTTTGTCCCAGATGTAGAGCCATTTGTCCCTCCATCCTTGGGTGGAGTCGACTAGGCCGAGGCTAAAATACTGGACATGAGGTTCCACGTATATACCGGACCCGTCAAGATCGTACACCACAGAACCAGACCCCAACTGCCTCTTCAACTTGAACAACTTTTCGAAAATACCAAAGTGTGGCGGGATTCCGAGCCATCACTCGCAGAGAGTGATAAAACACGCGATGTGCAAAATGGAGTTGGGAGTCAGCTGGTGGAGCTGAATCCCGTAGAAACAAAGCAATCAACGAATGAATTTGTGGAGGGAAAGCGATAGACCCCGGAGAAGAAAAGCAATGAACATCACGTGGAAACTAGCAGGAGGATCAGGAATTACCTCCGGGCCAGGAATCTGGCAATCGCTTTTGTTGGCCGAAATCAATCCGGCCAGGCGATGAGGATGAAGCTCGCGGGGCTTCAAGGAGGAGCACCGCTAAGACCCTTTGGTCACACGGGTCCTGGTGCCTTTCTTCTTCGTGGTTGTGGCATTAGTTCTAGACCCAGTGGCGATGGCAGCCTTCTTCTTCATCATGGTGGCGGCGGCGCCAGATCTCGCAACAGTGGTACCTTTCTTCTTCCCCATTCTTCTTTGGCATAGGGACCATAGAAAATAGCTGGGAAAAGCTTTAAGGACGTCCAGCGCAACGAGGAAGTGTGGAGCAATGAAGCAGAGGAAAACAACAATGGCAATAGCGCGAGAAAGATGAATATGCAAAGTGCAGAAGTTACTACCTAAACTCGCTACTTAAGCGCCGGTGAAAGCTCATCCGACGGTCAACATTTCTTTGTTTCAATGTGTGGCGCACATTGACGAAGACACGTGGCAATGCGTACACCGAACCGTCGTTGCACAATCCCCACTCAGCGCGAAAATCGAGGGGGCACAGTTAAACCCAGAATATTACACGTGACTAGTCAAATCCCGGTCAGACACTGGGACCCACCATCGTCATGTCTCGTCAGCACCGCCTAGGCTGAGCTCATCCAATCGCAAGCAATGACGTCATTTGCACTGACCCTAGCAGAAACTTGAGGCAGAAGTGTGCAACGGTAATTTTTCTTCGATTCATCTAGTTTTTGCTCTAATCTACAATTCAATCAAATACTCAGGGGCTACTCCTACCAGGAGCACTAGTCGTGCACCCAAAGAATTTCTGGGTCCAATACATAACCCATTCTCACATGACGATAAGACACTCGTGCCTTAACACCTTCTTCAAAACTACGATTCGATGATGGACTCGGGGGCTACTCCCATAGGGAGCGCTGGAGGCTTAATCGACAAGTTAAAACTAGTGACAGCAGTCGCAAAAATTGAAGTCCCAACTCGAGTCTATGACTCAAATAGGCACCCAGGGGCTACTCCCATAGGGAGAGCTAGCCACGCACCCTATGAAAAACAAGAACTAATCATGAAAAGTGCGTTGATCACGTCCGCATTCAAAGGATTCGGTGACTCCGCCTCACAATCACTAGAAATACCCTACAAAGAGACAACGTATCCTGGGCCACCCGAATCACCTTCATGGTGAATAAACATTTGGATGTCGTGTTTACAATGTGAAGATAAGACATGTGCAAGGCCTGGCAACGCACTTGCTGCGCTCTACCAGAAATAAACCGTGCCTATAGGCACGATGAAAAAGTCTTGACGGACACGTCGAGTGCTCATATTAAAACACTAGAATTCGACTATGTAAGACCTCTGCGGCATGAGTCGAATTATGCCAGCAATGTTCCGAATTTGATCTAGGGACTCGAGTTTGAGTAGATAGCGTTGTTTTGTCCTAAGGCAGTTAACTGATCCCGATCCATCAGATGTATCAGGCACGCATATCGACAATCCCTATGACACAAACCGTGACACTTGAAAGCACTTTCGGGTGACCTTATATTCCTCGCACTCAAAGAATTTATAGTATCCACCTGAATCTACGATTCGGGTGGAGACTCGGGGGCTACTAACATGGGTATACCCTACGGATACTCGTGTTTGGCCTATATGGTCTAGACCAAGAGGAACCCGCGGGACAATTGAAGCCCAACAACAATTTGGGTGGCCTGAGTCAGGAGGAAGGCGACTCCTTGAGGGACACGGCAAGCACCAGATAGATTTTCAAAAGGGTGAAACCCTAATTTGTAACTGACTCTGCCTGCTATCCCGAGACCTAGCCTCCCTATATAAAGGCTAGGAGGGGGCAGCGAGAAGGATATCCGCAACTATATCATATACCTCGCCAGATCACATATGCTCACCCCTTATAACTTTCGACTCCTCAATAATCTAAGAGCAGACAAGCAGGAGTAGGGTCCCTTCCGAGGGCCTGAACCTGGGTAAACCACGTGTCTCTGATGTGCTTGTTTGCTAGCCAATCGACGCCTCCAGTGCTCCCTAATCCCTCGAACCTAAGTCCATCAATGATGGGCATTAATGAATTAACCCCTCGTCAGGCATCCACGCCGACCCATTCATGGTGCCAATTTGGGATAATAAAGGGCCGGCCTAGACACGCAACATACCACGCGCATGTCCACCCGCGTCTGCCCTCGCCTAAGCCGGTCCCACACGTCAGCGACCCACCTCTTTATCTACCACCACGGGCATCAATGTTGCGCAAACCGGAGGTCTGTCAGCATCTATTGATGCGGCACGCAGACTGTAGGCCGGTCAACAACCATTGAAACGACGATATGCTTCCCTGACTGTCGTGTCAACATTTATTTCAAGCTGGCGATGGGCCGGTGGCGCAGTGGCAAGGCTCTATTAAGGGTGGCCTCTACGTCCGGCCATTCCCATTACCAATCCCTGCTATCACCATCCATACTAGCCAAGATGATGTCCTGGTGGAAGAAGCCCGTGAAGAACGACCAAGAGGTCGTCTCATCCTCCAGTTGTTGCCAACGACGCCAACCTCCACCGTGTCGCTCCCTCTGGCCCCGCACGTGAGAACTTTCTTTCGCCTCGTGTGACTGCCGCTCCGATTGCACGGGTTCCATGCCCATTACGTCCGCACCGATATCAGCGGTATCTGTCGGTGGAGAGTGCCTCCAGCGGTTGGTAGAACGAGAACCCGGCGGGAACCACGGTCTCAGCCTCACAAGCGGTTGGCACCTGAACAAGGTGAGGGTGCCGGTGCCACCAAAAGGACTACAAAGGTGGTGGGCAGACCGAGATCAAGTTTTTTTAATGTTGTTTTTATTTTATGTTTCTATACGTAAATTATGTTTGTTTGAAATGAACTATAGGAAATAGTGTCCTACCATGGTGGCTACCTCTGAACGCTCATCCAGCCCTTAGATCATCATTGGAGAGCATGAAATCTGGACACGAGAGCACAAAACTAATGGGATGCTACTAAGATCATCTCCAAGGGAGCTCCCCAAAATCCATCCTTTTCCATCCGCGCGGACACGGTTTTGGGGAGAGAAACCAGCCCCGTCCGCCCCATGTCCACCCCTTCCACCCCACGACCTAGCCCCAAATCATGTCCTCCCTTCATCTCTAGGCCAAATTCACATATTTTGGCTATGTCAATAACAATTTCTAGCAATATAATCCAAAATACAAAGTCACAAATAGTGTTCAACACATCACATACGAATAGAGTTAATCCATGACCATCCAAAATACAAATTCATAAAATAGCAACCATAATAGACAAACATCACATATCTCGAGCCATGATAGCTTTGTTCTTCTTCTCATACCATGCCCTTGTCTCGGCATCCAGAAGGCTGAGATCCACCGTCATCACATGGGTATCCTCCACGAAGACCACGAGTTCAAACTTCTTCGCCCTTGATGCGGCATCCAACTTGGTGGCCTTAGCAATCTCAGACTTGATGCGGAGCTTCTATGTCATGGCGGCAGACTCGGCAACAAACTTCTCCCTCTCAATGTGAAGCTTCTCGGATGTGGCCTCGGCTTCCATCCAGTACTTCTCTTGAAGTGTAGCCATGAAGTTGTTGAATTGCTCGACCTTTTTGAGCTCTCGCATCTCCCCCTTTTGCCACTTGAGCTCTCTGTGTCTGAGATGATACCATTCAATGATTGTTGTAATGAGAGAGTAGAAGTCTCATGTTTGGAATCTTCTTTTTAAAGTTTCTTGCCTCGAGGCCGGTTCGAACGCTTCCCCAATCCCCTATTTGTAGGGGTTCCTCGTATGAAAACAATAAAATTTTACCCTGCGCCCCTGAACCCCTGAAGCTGCCAGGACCTATCTATTAGTAATACAGTAAAGGGAGGGGCTTTTCGCGAACTTACCCTTGAAGACCGAAAAGTGTTGTCAATGCTCAGGACAGCGTGGTTGATGTAGACGAGCCAAAGCAGACCTCAAGGTCGTGATGAAGTCCTTGCGCTCCCTTGGCTCTAACAACTTGAGTGCCTCAAGTGCGACACCTCGCGAGGAGTTACACACGTCCGATGCCTGACGATGACTCCCGCTTCCCCGATCCAGCAACAGTTGCGGAAGTAGAGCTCCCGGATCCGAATCCCGCAGCGTGACGGCGCTCCGCGGTGAAGATGTCTCTCGTTCTCGCAGTCCAGACTTGGGACGACTGTCACGGGAGAGAGAGGGGGAGAGAGAAAATATCAATTAGAGGTCCTCCCAAAAGTGAGAAGATCTTTATTGATTATTGGTGTGTTTTATTTGGCCAAATACCCCCACTATATATAGGGGGAGGGGAGGTACTCCTCCCTAAAAGTCCCAGGATGGGACTAAAGGAGAGGAGGGGGGAGGGGTGGCACCGCCGGCCACCCCCATGGGACCCGCACGGGGGAGAGGGGGGCTGGCCCACTAGGGTGCCGACCACCCCCTTGGCCCCTTCTCCCTCTCTCCTTTCCCTAATGGGCCCTCTCCCCTCCGGGAATTGGCCCATTAAGCCTTTGACCATTTAAATTGATTTTTCTCTTTATTAAATAATTATGAATAAATGATTAAATCAATATTTAACATTCATTCACATATTATTCAACCTCCATGGTTATGGAACACTTCCACCTCCACTCCGGACATCCTCCGGACTTACCAAAACCCTTCCGGTTTTCTCTCTACTATTCTTCGGTGATTCCACCGATCCTATAAACACTCTCTAAGCATCATCAAGCCCTTAAGCGTGATACCCCATGGTTTGGGAACACTCCAGACATGCTCGGGACACTCCTGCACCAATGATCAACAGAGGGACCTAGATGGCCATGTGACCCCTGTGCGTTCCACAAAGATCTTTCGTCGTTTGAACCGGGACAGTCGTGTCTTATTCCCTTTGTCACTCGATACTTGCATTGCTCGAGATCTGATCAATGACATCACCATGTCGTGTTCAATATCGTTACTAAACAATGCTACTTGACTCGTTCCAACAAGTGATATCCCCGTGATCAAATCACACGCTGCGCAGCTATTGGATATAACTTCTCCGAGTTGGCCCTTGAGTATCTTCCCGTCACATGGACGGACAAATCCCGCTCTTGACATATATTGCCTCAACGGTTTCCTCCGAGTACCTGAACACACCTTTATAACCACTGTATTACCAAGTGGCGCTTGATGCTATCAAAGCACTCTCGGGAGACAGTGATTGATATAGCCTCATGGTCTAAGGAATAGTCTACGAGGATCCATTTCTAATCATCGTAACTTGAACTTCGTGACATGATCGGGTCACGACGTTTAGGTTGGGTATTGGTTCATCATCTCATTCTCGGAATGAGATGACTCCATTTCCAACTGGCATAAATACCACATGATTAGGAAACATGATCATCTGTTGACCAATGAACCAATGACTAGAGTTTCACTGAGAATCCCTGGTTGTTTGTATATCACACGTGTATTGATGTTTCCACTCAATACAGTTATAGCATGATATAAAACTTAATCATAAACTATATGAAATATGATAATAGTCCTTACTACTATTTGTCTCTAGGACATATTTCCAACAGTCTCCCACTTGCACTAGAGTACAAATACACTAGTTACATTTGTTCTCAATCATTGGCACCATATATCCGGTACCCTGAACATGCTTGCTCATGGAAGAGGTTGAGTCTTGGATCTGTACTTTACAATCCCAAATCCTTTGCAACTTACTAATGTCACCTTGATTGACATTAATACTTTATCATCACATGATAACATCTGTGTGTATGCATCGTCGCTATGGCAGCAGAACGAGGCCTGATTCTAGGAGCCTACAGTGACTTTAGATCAACCTCGAGGGCTTTCTCATGGGCACTGTACCCTGGGACACATCATTCTACGTTAAAAGCGAACTAGCCCCGCCATAACATTATACAACACTTTAGATGGTACCCTTATCTATTATTATAAATGTATTCATCGAAACACTAGTGCACTCTGTGCAACTTTTGATGTTTTTATTCACCTCGCTTCCTACTTGACTTTTAATCGGTATTTACAGGAGTTTCCAACATATTCCCTTATAACATAACTCTTTATGTTTTAAGATATGTCATCCTTTATGGATTTGGAAAACATGTCTACAGTTCTCTATTAGACATTGTGGACAAACTTAGCTCAACGTTTCGTGATTCAAACTTAATCACTTTCAAACATTCCTTATTGGATCATATATTATGTTAAGTTATCATCATGGTTTTCTAAGATATAACCTATGCCTCAACATAGTGGATGACGATCATCCTTTTCTTTCTTTCAACCATTGATGTTCAACTTAATACTATTCCTAATTTGAGTTATTAAGGACCAATTCTTTAATTAACTTCTATTCTGAAACCCCATTCATAATCCCTTAAGGAATACTACATAATATCATAATATACTTATTATCAACTTCTACATCTTATAAATCATTATTTATAAGTATTTGCGCTTTCATTCGTAACACACTTAAGAATTACTCCTATAAGCTCCCACTCAAAAATATGTCAATCACATATTGTTTTAGGAAGACTTTCATAGCTCCCGCTCAATTTTACGCAAATTGCATATTTACTCACTATTTTGAATAACTTCAAAATCCTTTGATCAAATATCAAACTTGGAGTTTTACTATGAGATACTAGTACTGTTACTAGTTTTAAATCCTTAGACATAAAGCACACATGAATCAAATTCATTTGAATTCGTCCAATACTTGTCAAATTGTGTTTTTGTCATTCACCCCCTTTTCCACTATGGCTTTGCAGTCATTTGGGAAAATTCAAGTAACCCCTTTTACTTGTGAGATTCGGCAACGAATTGCTTTCTAATCTCAAGTGAATTTTGCTTTTAGGATTTCTCATAATTCTAGTTTACCATTATTTCCTTAGTAGTTCGTAGGTATGTCATATTCCAAGAACCATGAAAAAAGATTCACAAATGTCTCCATACAAGATACATTTTGAATCCTACTTCATGTAGTGAAAACACCAGTGAGGAAAACACAATGATCATTATCATTGATTCTTTCCTTTGTGAAGAGAATCGTTCAGGAATGTTGTCCATTGCGCTTCTCATCACTCTGATGCAGGGATTTGAATCCTCATCGTGTTTTTCACTATCTTCCATTTGCTCTATAATCGAGAAATATCACTAAAAGTGAGCTTTCTCAAGAATGCACCAAAATCCAAGCAATACCAGTTTTGCTTCTCTTTTGGTTTCAGCTATGGATTTCGTATTCAAAGTTTCCAATGAATACTCGACAAGGACTTATTCGCTATTGTTTTGGTTATATCGAATAACCCCAAAACTTTCACGAATTCAAATGGTTCGCTACATTCTAATTGAGTGCTAATTATTTCTTAACTAATGGTCTCTACATTTACACTACAATGATTTATTTGGTGCCATCTATTTACCCACTTTGATATCTAATATCACATTGTGATGCTTTGCATCTTGACGTTTCAAAACGCTTTGCATTTCACAATTACTTTTATGCCATTCTTATAAAGTCAAATTTCATTACTATTGATCAAATCGTAGTAATTAGATTCTCTTTTATATTTATACCCTTTGTTGATGAAACACTTTGATCAAATCAAATAGTTTCATATTCATGTTTCCTTTGGTAAACTTCTTTACACATTTAAACATTCATTTAATGATAATTACCATTTTCGTTAAAACACAATACATTAAATATGTATCAACTTTTAACAATTCATTAAACACTTTGTATTCAAGTAATACATGGTGTTCAAGTAATTTTGCCGAACTTAGGCATGATTTATATGTGATAAGAAATCGAATGACTTTCACATATTATCACATAACTTTGATTTTTTTTAAACAATGGTTTTCATTTCATAATGAAATATCATTTAAGTTGGGTATTTTAAGGCATTTCAATATTTTACAAATGTTCATGCATTATCAATTAGTTTCAAACAACAAGGATAATTCACACACTATTTAGTTCATTGCTTTCAAGATCAATTATCACTCCCAATTTCCTCTCTTTTTGGAGTTCTTCTCTCCAAATTTGAGTTGGGCAACTAGTTCAATTCACTTTGGAGCTTTGTGAAGCTTGAGCCAACAATGGACCAAGTTGAATCTTCTTCCTTCATTTTGAGCCTTGAAAGCTGACAAAGCCATCGGCACAAGCTCGGGCACCCCGGTTCCACTTTGACGACACATGAATAGGACATCATAGGCTGTGGTGAACTTGCTACATTCTTGTTGTATAGGTGCCCACCTATGATTAAATGAATTTGCTTTGCGATCAATTTCAAACTTGTATGTATGAAGGGCCTTGTGGTGATGGAAATACTTGGTCACACTATGCCAAAATATCTTGCCTTTTTTCTCCGCGCCATGAATGGGGTCTTGGGAAATTGATAGCCACCCATTCGTCAAAAGTTATTTTCATCTTCGGTGTAGGATCCGGTCCTCTTCGTGTGTTGTGATGTTTGTGAGGTTTGTTGTGATAGCTCATGATCAAAACCCTCCCCTTCTTCATCATAGGGCTCCTCTCCATCGGCATCGACATCTTGTCCACCACTGGCACCGGAATCTGTGCACCATCAGCGTCGGCGGCATGCCCATCACCAAAACCATCATCTCCTAGGTCAGCAAACTCATCATGCTCCCTATTATGAATAATATTTTGCATAATTTCTTCATCATAGACCTACATTGTGCATCTTACAAACGAAATCCCATATGAAAATAGATGGGAACCACATGAAAGTTTTGAGATCGTACCAGGTTCTCGGTCATCATTACGTCAAACATCTTCCGGAAAGGAGTGGTCTTGGCCATTGGCGCCGGATCCCCAAAGAGATTCCTGCCGTCCGAGATGCCGCGAGCTATCTAGAACCTATGAAACATAAGCGAGTCTCTGGGTCGTACACGACATTGAGGTCGATGGTTGGCAGCGCACCAAAGACATGGGAGTCGGCGCACTCTAGGGAAGAGTTGCGCGGGGAGAACCGTGTCATCGGTAGCCCATACCTAGGGAGAAATCCGTAGGATGGGTAGTTGTGGACCAGCGGCGACCTACTCCGGGGAGGCTTGAATGCGCCAGAACTTTGACTGCCCGCACTTGTTGATGCTTGTTGCACCGTGATGAATGCGTCAGCCACCGCTTGGTTCTTCAAAATCATTAAAGCCTCCTGCGCGGCCAGCTACTCATTCTCGAGACGAGCTAGATCCGCCTTTTTGGCAGCGGCCGCGGCGGCGGCGATCTCGGCTTCCTTCGCGGCCTTCTTCTCGTCCATCGCCCACAGGCGCCACCACTGCCTTTTCTTGCTCTAGGGCTTGGGCGAGGCCTTCTTCCCAAGCAGGGCCACCTTCTTTGTTGCCTTAGAGGATGGTGGTGGGGAAGATGAGTCGTCCATGGGCGGCGGCGACACAGGCTAGGGAGAGGAGAAACCAACCGGGAGGTGGTTTGCTGTGATCAACAGGCGTGCCAGTGGGAGGTCAGGGGAGGACAAGGGAGGACGGCCTTGTTGGAGATATGCCCTAGAGGCAATAATAAATATAGTTATTATTATATATCTTTGTGTTTATGATAAATGTTTGCATTCATGCTATAATAGTATTAACAAGGAAACCATTAATACTTGTGTGATTTGTAAACTTAATTTGAAGTCCCTAGTATAGCCTCTATACTTCACTAGCTTGTTGGTTGATTGATGATGTGGTTTCTTTGTCATGAACATTGAGATGTTATCAACAACAAGATCATATCGTTAGGAGAATGATATGGTGGACATACTCCTATAGACAAGCGTAGCATAAAGATCAAGTCATTTCAATAGTTCAATTGCTATATGCTTTCTGATACATAGTAACCTAATTCCTTCGACCATGAGATCATGCATATCACCTTTACTGGATGGATGCTTTGATGTCATCAAACACCACACCGTAACAGGGTGGCTATAAAGGTGGCATTGAGTGTTCGGAAAGTATTGGTTGAAACACATGGATCAAGAGTGGGATTTGTCCATCCACATGACGGATAGATATTCTCTGGGCCCTCTCGGTGAAATGTCATCCAATTAGCTTGCAAGCATGTGACTTGGTCACAAGGGATCACATATCACGGGAACGAGAAAAGAGTACTTATCAGTAACGAGGATGAACTAGGTATGCAGAGATACCGACGATCATAACCTCGGATAAGTAACATATCGTGAGACAAAGGGAAATTGGTATCGTATGTAAGTGGTTCATTCGATCGCAAAGTAATCGTAGAAATATGTGGGAGCCATATGAATTTCCAGATTCCTCTATTGGTTATTGTTCGGAGAAGTGTCTCGATCATGTCTGCATAATTCACGAACCGTAGGGAGACACACTTAAGGATTCGACGTTGTTTGAGTAGTTATGGTATTATGAGAAAGAGACCGAATGTTGTTCGGAGTCTCGGATGGGATCCGGGATATCACGAGGTGATCCGGAATGGTCCGGAGAATAAGATTCATATAAGGAAAGTCCCGTTTCGGAGTTCGGGAATGATTCCGGTGTTTTCATCGGGAACATTCTAGAAGGTTCCGGAATGTCCGGCACTCCGGAGGGGGAAGGGTACATGAGTGTGTCATTGCATATTGGAATGATTGCATCATGTACTAAGTATTCTTGCTGTCCCAAATAAAGGATTTATTTAAATCCTAAATTGAAAAGTCAAACGGCTAGTTTGAAAGTCAAACGGCAGTTTTGGGAAGTGGGAAAAGAGGAGGAGAGGTGGAGGCCGAGTTGGAGGAGGGTTCCTCCCCTTGGCCGGCGCACCTCCCAAGGCCGAGTTGGGGAGGAACTCCTCCCCTTGGCCGGCCAGCCCTCCCACCTATAAAGGGAGGGGCAGGGCCTCCCCTCCTAGACACACAAGTTTCCTATCCTCTAAACTAAACCCTAGATCTAGACCCCGGTTTAGAGCTATTCGGTTTAGAGCCTTCTAATTGGTTTAGAGCCCTCTAATTGGTGTGTCTAATTACTAGACCACTAATAGCCTCTCTCATAAGCTCCACCATACTCGCACCGGCTTAAGGCGAAGCCCTGCGGGATTTCCCCTCTACCTCCGGTACCACGCCGTTGTGCTGCCGGAATCGCGAGGAGAGTGCTACAACCTCCGCTGCCTGCTGGAACAAGGGAGAGGAAGGTCTTCGTCGAGTACCGAACGTGTGACCGACTGCGGGAGCGCTGCGGGAACGCGGCGCCGGAAGGATCGTCTACGCGATCTTGAGATCGGAAAGAGTACGACTACATCACCCACGAGAATCTGCTCTCGTTAAACACTTTGGAATCTTCGAGGGTGAGTTATTCCATCGACTCGTTGCTACAATCTAGTAGATAGATCTTGGCTTGTTTGTTTGTATGCGATAGAAAATTTTTGTTTTCCATGCTACGAACCCCAACAGTGGTATCAGAGCCGTGTCTATATGTAGATCTGTTGCACGAGTAGAACACAATGGTCATTGTGGGCGTTGATGCTTTTATTGTAGATTGCTTTTTGTGTACTTTGCATCTTGCGGTATGTTGGGATGAAGCGGCCCGGGCTAACCTTACATGACATCGTTCATGAGACTTGCTCCACGCTTGACATGCAACTCGTTTTGCATAAGTGGCTTTGCGGGTTCCTGTTTCTCCTAGCATAGTAAAGATCCAATTTACAACGGGTGATCAACAATGCTAGTATCAATGTTGTGGTTCTTGTTCGTAAGTTAGAACGACACTTATGGAAAGCCCCAAACCACGTAAAATATGCAAAGAAAGTAGAAGCGTCTAACTTTGTTTTGCAGGGGTGTGCAGTGATGTGATATGGCCATGATTGTGATTATATTTGATGTATGCAATGTTCCTTATTGTAAGTTGGCAACCGGCAGGAGCCATATGGTTGTCTTTAAATTCTGTTAAAGACCTGCGTGTCTATTCAAAATAGTTGTAATAGTTGAAGCTGGTGGACGACGACCATGGAGAAGCGTCATTGACCTTGATGCTATGCCGGTGATGATGGAGATCATATTCGTGCTTGAAGATGGAGATCGGAAGCACAAAGAAGAAAGGCCATATCATATCACATATTATGAATTGCATGTGATGTTAATCCTTTATGCATCTTGTATTGCTTAGTAGACGACGGTAGCATTATAAGATGATCCCTCATGCACATAAATTTCAAGTTCTAAAGTGTTCACCCTTAGTATGCACCGTTGCCAAAGCTTGCTGCTTCGAAGCACCACGTGATGATCGGGTGTCTTTGATTCCGCGGGTAAATACAACGTAAGCAAGCCAGATTTGCTTATGCGGAAGCTAAGGTTTGATCTTGACGAGCCTAGCATGTACAGACATGGCCTCAGGAACACGGATCGCCGAAAGGCAAAGCATGAATCATATAGTAGATATGATGAACATGATGATTGTTCGCCATTAAAATTATATCAGCTCTCGTGATGATCGGTGTTGATGTAGTGGATTTGGTTCGTGTGATCACTAAAACAATGTGAGGGATGTTGTTTTGAGTGGGAGTTCACCTAGTTTAATTTCATTAATTAATTTGAACTCAATTTGTCATAAACTTAGTCTAAACTATTGCAAATATGTTGTAGATCAATGGCAGCCCCTACCATCAATTTTAATGCGTTCCTAGAGAAAGAAAAGTTGAAAAACAATGGAAGCAACTTCGCGGATTGGTTCCGCAATTTGAGGATTGTCCTCACAGCTGGTAATTTGACCTATGTGCTGGATGCACCGCTAGGTGACCCACCTGCAGCTGATGCTACCGATGAAGTAAAGAATGTTTACCTCGCTCGGAAGAATCAGTACTCCATAGTTCAGTGTGCTATCTTGTATGGTTTAGAATCGGAGCTTCAGAAAAGGTTTGAAGAGTCAGATCCATATGATATTGTCGAGGATCTCAAATTAATCTTTGAGACTCATGCGGCAATTGAAAGTTATGAAGCTTCTGAAAAATTCTTTAACTGCAAGATGGAAGAGGGTAGCTCCGTCAGTGAGCATGTGCTTAAGATGTCTGGGCACGCAAATAAACTTCAAAGTTTGGGTATAGTGATTCCTAATACTTTGGGAGTTTACCGCATCCTCCAATCACTACCACCAAGTTACAAGAACTTTGTGATGAACTACAACATGCAGAACATGAACAAAGAGTTGCCAGAACTATTTGCTATGTTAAAATCTGCAGAAGTGGAGATCAAGAAAGAGCACCAAGTGTTGATGGTCAATAAGACCACCAAATTCAAGAAAGGCAAGTCTAAGCAAAAGGGACACTTCAAGAAGGGTGGTAAGAAAGTTACCACGCCGACGAAGAAGACCAAGGCTGGACCTAAACCTGAAACTGAGTGCTTTTACTGCAAGGGAGAAGGTCACTGGAAGCGGAATTGCCCAAGGTACTTGGCGGATTTGAAGAACGGCAACATCAAGAAGAAAGGTATATCTGATATACATGTTATTGATGTGTATCTCACTAGTACTCGTAGTAGTGCCTGGGTATTTGATACTGGTTCGGTTGCTCATATTTGTAACTCGAAACAGGAGCTGCAGAATAAACGGAAGCTAGTGAAGAACGAGGTGACGATGCGCGTAGGAAACGGATCAAAGGTTGATGTGATCGCGGTCGGCACGCTACCTCTTCATCTACCATCGGGATTAGTTTTATACTTAAATAATTGTTATTTGGTGCCTGCATTAAGCATGAACATTATATCAGGATCTTGTTTATTGCGAGACAGTTACTTGTTTAAATCCGAGAATAATGGTTGTTCGATTTATATGAGTAATGTGTTTTATGCACATGCACCTTTGATAGATGGTCTATTCATATTGAATCTCGATAGTAGAAATACACATATTAATAACATTGAGGCTAAACGTTTGAAATCAAGCGATAATTTGACCTATATGTGGCACTGTCGTCTTGGTCACATTGGAGTGAAACGTATGAAGAAACTCCATTCCGATGGACTTCTTGAATCACTTGATTTTGAATCACTTGAAAGATGCGAAGCATGTCTGATGGGAAAAATGACTAAGACTCCATTTTCTGGTATAATGGAGCGAGCTACGGACTTATTGGAAATCATACATACCGATGTGTGTGGTCCAATGAGTGTAGCATCGCGCAGTGGTTATCGTTATGTTCTTACCTTCACGGATGACTTGAGTAGATATGGGTATATCTATTTCATGAAACATAAGTCCGAAACTTTCGAGAAGTTTAAGGAGTTTCAAAGTGAGGTAGAGAATCAACGTAACAAGAAGATTAAATTTCTACGTTCTGATCGTGGAGGTGAATATCTAAAGTTACGAGTTTGGCGAGCATTTAAAGAAGTGCGGAATACTTTCACAATTGACACCGCCGGGAACACCACAGCGTAATGGTGTGTCTGAACGTCGTAATCGAACTCTCTTAGATATGGTTCGTTCTATGATGTCACTTACAGATTTACCGCTATCATTTTGGGGTTATGCATTAGAAACAGCCGCATTCACTTTAAATAGGGCACCATCTAAATCCGTTGAAACGACACCGTATGAATTATGGTTTGGGAAGAAACCTAAATTGTCGTTCCTTAAAGTTTGGGGATGCGAAGCCTATGTAAAGAAGTTACAGCCGGACAAGCTTGAACCCAAAGCGGAAAAATGCGTCTTCATAGGATACCCGAAGGAAACTATTGGGTATACCTTCTATCATAGATCCGAAGGCAAAATCTTTGTTGCCAAGAATGGATCCTTTCTAGAGAAGGAATTTCTCTCGAAAGAAGTGACTGGAAGGAAAGTAGAACTCGACGAGGTTGTCGAACCTTCTCTCGAAATTGCGAGTAGCGCAGCACCGGAAGAAGTTCCTGTGGTGCCTGCACCAATAAGAGAGGAAGCTAATGATAGTGATCATGAAACTTCGGTTGAAGTTGCTACAAAGCCTCGGAGGTCAACGAGAACTCGTACCACTCCAGATTGGTATGATTCCGTTATGAATGTCATGTTGGTGGACAACACCGATGACCCCGAGACATATGAGGAAGCAATGATGAGCCCAGATTCCAATAAATGGCAAGAAGCCATGAAATCCGAGATTGGATCCATGTACGAAAACCAAGTATGGACTTTGGTGGACTTACCGGATGGCCGGAAGGCTGTCGAGAACAAATGGATTTTCAAGAAGAAAACAGATGCTGATGGTAATGTTACTGTCTATAAAGCTCGACTTGTCGCAAAAGGGTTTCGACAAATTCAAGGAGTTGACTACGATGAGACTTTCTCACCGGTAGCGAAGCTAAAGTCTGTGAGGATTATGTTAGCAATCGCTGCATATTATGATTATGAGATATGGCAGATGGATGTCAAAACAGCATTCCTCAATGGAGACATTGATGAAGAGTTGTATATGATACAACCCAAAGGTTTTGTCGATCCTAAAGATGCTAACAAGGTATGCAAGCTTCAACGGTCCATCTATGGATTGAAGCAAGCATCCCGAAGTTGGAATCAACATTTTGATAAGGTAATCAAAAGTTTTGGTTTTATACAAACTTATGGAGAAGCTTGTATTTACAAGAAAGTGAGTGGGAGCTCTGTAGCATTCTTAATACTGTATGTGGAT
Source organism: Avena sativa (assembly GCA_916181665.1). Lineage (NCBI taxonomy): Eukaryota > Viridiplantae > Streptophyta > Magnoliopsida > Poales > Poaceae > Avena > Avena sativa. The sequence goes on from OV702291.1 coordinate 262,251,553, forward strand.
GACATATTGTTGATTGGGAATGATGTAGACCTTCTTAATAGTGTCAAAGAGTATTTGAATAATAGTTTTTCAATGAAGGATCTTGGCGAAGCAGCTTACATATTAGGCATAAAGATTTATAGAGATAGATCGAAACGCCAAATATCATTGTCACAAAGTACATATTTGGACAAAGTTCTAAAGAAGTTTGGAATGGAAGAAAGCAAGAAAGGGTTCTTGCCCATGTTGCCCAATACGACCTTGAGTAAAACTCAAAGTCCGACATCGGCAGAAGATAGAGAAAGGATGAGTAAGACTCCCTATGCCTCAGCCATAGGATCTCTAATGTATGCCATGCTATGTACTAGACCCGACATCGCATATGCTGTTAGTTTAACTAGCAGATATCAAAGTGATCCAGGAGTGGATCATTGGACAGCGGTCAAAAACATCCTTAAGTACTTGAGAAGAACTAAGGATATGGTTCTTTCTTATGGAGGTGATGAACAGCTCGTTGTTAATGGTTACACCGATGCTAGTTGGAACACCGATCCAGATGATTCTAAATCACAATCTGGATACGTATTTATTTTGAATGGTGCAGCAGTTAGCTGGAGGAGTGCAAAGCAAAGCGTTGTGGCGAGATCTTCAACTGAATCGGAATACATGGCTGCTTCGGAGGCTTCACAAGAAGCGATATGGATGAAAGAGTTCATTACAGAGCTGGGTGTGGTTCCTAGTGCGCTGGACCCAATGTCTATCTACTGTGATAACATGGGCGCCATAGCCAATGCGCAAGAACCAAGGTCACACAAGAAGCTGAAGCATATCAAGCTACGTTTTCACGCTATTCGAGAACATATCCAGGATGGGGATATAAAGATTTGCAAAGTACACACAGATCTGAATGTGGCGGATCCGTTGACTAAACCTCTCCCGAGGGCAAAACATGACCAACACCAAACTGCCATGGGTGTTCGGTATATTACCATGTAATCTAGATTAGATGACTCTAGTGCAAGTGGGAGACTGTTGGAGATATGCCCTAGAGGCAATAATAAATATAGTTATTATTATATATCTTTGTGTTTATGATAAATGTTTGCATTCATGCTATAATAGTATTAACAAGGAAACCATTAATACTTGTGTGATTTGTAAACTTAATTTGAAGTCCCTAGTATAGCCTCTATACTTCACTAGCTTGTTGGTTGATTGATGATGTGGTTTCTTTGTCATGAACATTGAGATGTTATCAACAACAAGATCATATCGTTAGGAGAATGATATGGTGGACATACTCCTATAGACAAGCGTAGCATAAAGATCAAGTCATTTCAATAGTTCAATTGCTATATGCTTTCTGATACATAGTAACCTAATTCCTTCGACCATGAGATCATGCATATCACCTTTACTGGATGGATGCTTTGATGTCATCAAACACCACACCGTAACAGGGTGGCTATAAAGGTGGCATTGAGTGTTCGGAAAGTATTGGTTGAAACACATGGATCAAGAGTGGGATTTGTCCATCCACATGACGGATAGATATTCTCTGGGCCCTCTCGGTGAAATGTCATCCAATTAGCTTGCAAGCATGTGACTTGGTCACAAGGGATCACATATCACGGGAACGAGAAAAGAGTACTTATCAGTAACGAGGATGAACTAGGTATGCAGAGATACCGACGATCATAACCTCGGATAAGTAACATATCGTGAGACAAAGGGAAATTGGTATCGTATGTAAGTGGTTCATTCGATCGCAAAGTAATCGTAGAAATATGTGGGAGCCATATGAATTTCCAGATTCCTCTATTGGTTATTGTTCGGAGAAGTGTCTCGATCATGTCTGCATAATTCACGAACCGTAGGGAGACACACTTAAGGATTCGACGTTGTTTGAGTAGTTATGGTATTATGAGAAAGAGACCGAATGTTGTTCGGAGTCTCGGATGGGATCCGGGATATCACGAGGTGATCCGGAATGGTCCGGAGAATAAGATTCATATAAGGAAAGTCCCGTTTCGGAGTTCGGGAATGATTCCGGTGTTTTCATCGGGAACATTCTAGAAGGTTCCGGAATGTCCGGCACTCCGGAGGGGGAAGGGTACATGAGTGTGTCATTGCATATTGGAATGATTGCATCATGTACTAAGTATTCTTGCTGTCCCAAATAAAGGATTTATTTAAATCCTAAATTGAAAAGTCAAACGGCTAGTTTGAAAGTCAAACGGCAGTTTTGGGAAGTGGGAAAAGAGGAGGAGAGGTGGAGGCCGAGTTGGAGGAGGGTTCCTCCCCTTGGCCGGCGCACCTCCCAAGGCCGAGTTGGGGAGGAACTCCTCCCCTTGGCCGGCCAGCCCTCCCACCTATAAAGGGAGGGGCAGGGCCTCCCCTCCTAGACACACAAGTTTCCTATCCTCTAAACTAAACCCTAGATCTAGACCCCGGTTTAGAGCTATTCGGTTTAGAGCCTTCTAATTGGTTTAGAGCCCTCTAATTGGTGTGTCTAATTACTAGACCACTAATAGCCTCTCTCATAAGCTCCACCATACTCGCACCGGCTTAAGGCGAAGCCCTGCGGGATTTCCCCTCTACCTCCGGTACCACGCCGTTGTGCTGCCGGAATCGCGAGGAGAGTGCTACAACCTCCGCTGCCTGCTGGAACAAGGGAGAGGAAGGTCTTCGTCGAGTACCGAACGTGTGACCGACTGCGGGAGCGCTGCGGGAACGCGGCGCCGGAAGGATCGTCTACGCGATCTTGAGATCGGAAAGAGTACGACTACATCACCCACGAGAATCTGCTCTCGTTAAACACTTTGGAATCTTCGAGGGTGAGTTATTCCATCGACTCGTTGCTACAATCTAGTAGATAGATCTTGGCTTGTTTGTTTGTATGCGATAGAAAATTTTTGTTTTCCATGCTACGAACCCCAACAGGCCTCACATGTCCGGGGGAAACGGGGAGCCCGTTGGGTGCTAATTTCTGGCCCAGGCTATCCACGTGGATAGAAACGGACCGATGGGGAGCGTTTGGGGAGCTCCCTTGGAGATGATCTAACGGTCTGTCACACATGAGATCACGATCTGTTAGCACACCATAGAGCATTGTCACATGGATACACAAAAAGAAACATCCATAATGCACACCACACTCTCTTTGTCCACAACAAGCTTCATGATGTTCACCGCGGTAGCACACCACAATTAATGGGTGTTGCCTCATTCGTACCAAGGCGGGTCGCTAGGTGGTGTCGGTGCCTCTTGGGCCCCGTTAGTAGTTCAGTTTGCGGACGTTGTCTTCAACTATCATTTCAGCATTGTCCCTTTTCTTTAGGCTAAAATGTTCCCCCCTGCAATGTTTATATGAAGTTCATTCCATGGTGCAAACGATTGTCTGTATTTTATTTTTATTTTTTGTTTTTATGGTGTTTTGCAACCATGCCAAACAATCATGTCTAACATTCTTTTTAGTTGTTGAGCACGCGTTTTATAAATGCGCACCACATATTTGAAACCACCAGCTCTCTAAGGTGCAAACCACTGAAAATTATTCAGATCAAACTGCCAATATGGGAAAGTTACCACTCACAAATAAGCCACTAGCAAGACAGAAGCAAACAACCAGGACATTTGGGCCACCATGACACTAAAGAAAATACCATTGTAACAAGAAAAGTTTGTGGTTCTGCCACCATGACAAGGCTAAAAACATGCTACTCATCTCTCTCTTTCTCCACCTCTCTCCTCCCCGTGTGAGCTTTGAGAGTCGTCTCCCCTTCCCAAGTCCCCCTCCGACTCAAGTCTAGCAGCGCCGCCGCTCGGAGGAGAGGAAGATGGTGGGCTCAGCCTGTAGTCAACAGTTTTAGGGTTAGCTGTTGTCCTATTGTGGTGTTTTGGAGTAGGTCGCCGGATCTCTTTGGCCAGATCTGGCGCGCCCTGGTTGACTTCTTCTCTGCTTCTTGGCTCCGGCGGGAGTCATGGCGGGCGGAGGAGCTGCACCTAGGCATCTCTGCCAATAAGGCCTTGTTGATCCTCTCCGTTCCGGCAAGTCGGCGCGATGTTGGGCGGTTGCTGCTGGTCTGTCCCGACGTGCTTCCGTGGAGGAAGTCAGGTGATGCGGACGTCAGCGCAGGCTCCGTCAATAAGGGCTTGTCCCCTCTGATCAGATTGATCTGGGCTCCTCTCACTCTCTTGGCCGGCCGTGGCGGCGAGGGAGAGAGCGAGAAGAGCGTTGGCCCTTTCCGGATCATTGCGTCGGTGCTCGACACCACGTCACCTCCAAGTGGTTCATCCCCGGAGGAGTCTCGGTGGCAGGTGGTAATGGTTCGTCGCCGAGAAAGAGAGCCAATCGAGCAGCCTCATCTCGGACCTCGGCGCTGCCTTGAGGTCACCAGCGAGCGGCAGAGGAGGATGTTTAGGGCCTGATTGCTTTTCTTCTTTTAGCCCTAGGATCCTTTTTTGCTTTCTTTGAATTTCAGGTCTTTTTGTGCAATATACATCAAGACGTCTCCTTGTAAAATGTACCTACCGATTAATTAAGCAACTCTCTAGTCCTTCTGGACCGTTCCTTGTTAAAAAACCATGACAAGGCTAAAGCATTTAGCCGATATCCGAACCATCCATGTACCATCATGGCTAACCACACAACTCCACCACGCCCCCGGACTCTTGTGCCCGATTTGTCTCTCCCGACAGTTACTAGTATCTCTAGACTAATCTTATAGACCAATAATAGTCTTTTCTGTACACTTTGTCCTAACATGTGCGTACCCGTGACCCACTTCCCGCCGGTCACCCATCCACAAATTACCCTAGGCCAAACACACTTAACCTCAGAGTTTTTTAGATGAGTTCCGAAAAAATTACAACTTATTGATATTTTCTATCGATACTAATAAACCATGCGCCAGAGTCTCACTGCTAACCACCGTACACACAGGGAAGGGCAACAGAATGACAACGTCGTCAGGGCGTGAACACTCCCAGCCGTTTCATTGTGGTCTCGCCTATATTACTCTCCATATCCACGGGCACCGACCGCTTCGGACGTAGCCGCCATGTTACCAAATCCGCGTTGAATAAACTATTATGAAAAAAGTACTGATCAATCCGTTGGAGCTACCCTTGCCCATACCGAACAATGGCCAAAACATGTTTGCGGCTGATTCATACGGACCAAAACGGACACATCCCGTGTTCGAAACCGGTTGGTCAGCTGGAAATGTCCGATGTTCATAGATGAACCCGTGGTTGGATGGTTAGAAGGGCAGTGGCACCCCCAGCCCACCAGAGTTCAAACCCCAGGTTTGACGCTTTGGTGTCTCATAATGACGGAATATTCTTTCAGTGGGAGGCGACGTTCCCGTCGATAGCGAGGCGCCTGTGGTGACTTCGTCAATCTTAAGACCCGCCAGCTCGGTCTCTCGGAGGTGCTCATAGGGGTAGGGTGTGCGTGCGTGTGTTCATAGGGGTGAGTGTGGTACGCTTTGTGAGCGTCTGCGTTTGTACTGTGTTTCTCAAAAAAAAAATGCAAAAAAAAAAGAGGTTAAGGCCTCGTTTGACATTAAAGTATTTTTAAAGTATTAAGGGAAGACTTTGGTTTCTGAAAAAACTGAAGTATTAAATACGTTGAGGTGTTTGGATCCAACAAATAATATGATTTTAAAACTGAAGTATTCTCTAAAACTATGTTTTTTTTAAGTACTAGCTAAATTTGCAATGGCACAACCACTTTATTATCTCGATGCCAATATCCACATGAAAATTTATGTGGATAAAGAAGTAGCACAATACTCATGGGTTGCTATGGATAGATAATTCTTTAACACATATTTTTAACAAAATATGTTGATTCCTTTTATTGTTGTATATGAAAAATGACCTATTGAAACTTGTCTTTCTTACATCTCTAAATATCTAATGTTTACAAGATTCACCTTCAAATAGCCCGTGCATTGCTATGCATTGTCTATAATTTAAAATTTTAGACTATTGCATATTACGGACTTTCATGTAATCATCTAATTTGTGCGAAATAAAAACGAAAAGAAATTCTACGTGATATAAAACAAACTTTGTAAAACAATAATGAAATTTTGGACCAAAAAACCTGAGCTTCTTGGATTCACTGAGTGAAGAGCGACCTTCTATATTTTATAGAGTGAACTGCCAATTTTGCACATATACACTTCTGAAGCATGATACTATTTGTTTCTAGGAGGAAGGTGAAATACACTATCTGCAAAGTGTACCAGTAAAAGTAAAAAAAAATCCAAAGAGATGCACGATGCATGTACGTGGCAGTTTCAGTAGAATTTTAGAACCAGCCTCACCTAGATTCAGTAGAAGGGACAACCGAAGAGGCACAAATTAATACTCCCAATTTAGATAGCCCAACCCTAAACTTCCATAGTCAAGCTAGCTACTATGCCAATCAGAGAACAACCGTTGCCAAAAAAAATCCAGAAAACACAAAGCAAAACGTAAAATTGATTTGCCTCCTCGTGCGACAGGTGCATGTGCCACTCGAAAGCCGCCTACTACACCTCTTCGCTCACCCTCGCTGGTACGGATGCGCGCACCAGTTCTTGGACCTGCTCTCTCCAGCGGCAACTACAACAGCCTGTACCAGTTTAGATGGTAACACACCAGGCTCCGGCGTCCACACAGAGAGCGCGTCAGCCCTCCTTGAGCTTCCCCTCTCCGTCTTCCGCTCGGCGTCAGGCCCCCTCTCTGCCAAGGCAACTACTATTTCAGTTGCGATGGTCGATGCTGGCTAGGAAGCCGCTGCGATAGCGTGTAGTGACCGCGTTGGGACTCTGGTTCTTGGACGACCCAAGGTACTGCTCCAGCTCGGCTCAGGACGACATACGCGTAGCAGTGGGCTCATCGGTGCAAGAGTGATAATCTCATGTACTGTACCCTATCAACCTGGCTGGCGGTTGCCGCTGGGTCAGCAAAGTACCTCTCGATGAAGGACACGAAGCTGTACTCCAGGAACAGCGCTTGCGCGGGCGTCTTGATTGGATCCTCTCCGTCCCTGCTATATGGCCACCGCTGCTAACTCGATCAGCTCCGATTGGGCTCCTACCGAGGGAAGAACTGTTGACCGAACCCAACCGGCCTGGTGCAACATACGACGGACGAAGAGACTAAGATTGCGGGTTCTTTTGAGGTACGAAGGCGAGGACGCTAAACTCGGACTTAGATATGGACCGGACCATCGTTTGACTGGATACTACTCGGACCTGTGCGTTTTGGACTTGGACTATGATCCAATTCCGGTTTAACTGCTACAAACTAATACAACTTTTTAACTTAGAGGTGGCAAGGTATGTAATATGTCCGGGATCCAAGGGCAAACTTGTCCAAATAAAAAAGACGTATCAGACCATCAAGACCGTAAGCCTTTTAATACTCCCTCCGATCCATATTACTTGATTTAGAGTTTTCTAGATTCGGATGTATCTAATTCTTAAATATGTCTAGATACATCCAAATCTAGACAAATTCGAGTCAACTAATATGGGTCGGAGAGAGTAATAAAGATTTGAGAAAGAGGTCGGACCCTCTTTTTTCAAAGACCGAGAAAAGAGACAAACTGACGTATTGTTTTGCTAGGCACTAAAATAGTATGGTATTAATATATTTTAGTTTTAGAAAAACTTTGTTGCCGCCTAAGCCTTGTGCTGAGACTGAGGAACGGAGGGAGTATATACGAGGCATAGATCTGCAACGCATGGCATGTCCCCGTGCACATGGAGGTGATCTACCGCGAGGTCTTAGCAGTAGCCTACGGATCCTAGGCCGTCCTCAGCTAGACCTGTCGTATAGAGCTTCTGGGCCTAGGATTGTGTGCGACACATGACTTAAATTATTGCCTGCCTGTACACTGCACTGCAGGCCGAGGACATCCTACACTTAACATCAAGTTTGTAGGTTATTACTGTACCCAGGGTCCCTGTTTGAAGTAACACAACATCTTGATTAGACATCGCGGTGACTGTAGGATCAAGTCTGACACTGACTGGAAACAAAATTAACCAGGGAGGTGCTAAAACAAGTCAATGTAGAGATGCAGCTGATTGATATGATAACAATGCAACAGCCAATACGGGGTTGTCTTCATAGAGCATCTCCATTGGATGATGTAAAACATCTCTCCTCTGTCCTAAATTTTTTAGGTCCTGCTCTAAAAAAGCATCCTCGTGTTGTAAATTCGCAACATGCTAGCCGGTGAAGCGAAACACAATCGACACGCACGAGCGCGTGCCAACTGCACCCCAGAAGTTCATTCACCCATGCCTCGGCTGATTCCAGCGACCCCCGCACCCCTGCCGCCGCCCCACACCCTGCGCACCGCCGCAGATCTCCCTGCAGGCCGGTCGGGACCTCGCCGACGCTGGTCCTCGTCGTGCTGGCGCTTGCCTCCAGGTCCTCTCCGTGCGGGCGCTCGCCTCTAGGAAACCCTCCAGGCAAAGTTCCCCAAGGTGGCCGCCCCCACGACCGGCCCGATTCCCGCCGACGAGCTGCTCGCGTGCGCAGACACGCGTGTTCCTGTGCGCAAACACGCATGTTCTTGGCTCTAATCGTTGTTGTGCTCAACTCAGAAGTAGAAGATGTCCAAATCGGTGATGTATAGTTTAAAATTGAGTCGAATTGTCACAAATATGTCCAAATTATCGTTGTACTATTCAAATTTGCGTCGAATTCAGTTTGAAACCTGCACTTTTGATCGATGTCGTGCCCTATTTTAGGGCATCCGCTGCGGCAAGCATGCCTCAAAATACATCATCCAGAAAAGATGTTTTCGCTTTCGAACTCTATATCCCACTTTTTCCTGCCCTGCAATCTTTTGGCCTGCCCTATTTTAGGTCATCCATTAGAGTAGCTCTTAGGTAGTCAAACCCCTCGGTATTGAGATGTTAGCAGTAAAAGCGACTAGAAAGTGTCTTTGGCTCTTCGAGTTTCGGTGCTCGCTTCTTTAAAAAAAATTCAAAAACCATATTTATAACTTTCAGAAAAATCTAAAATAAATTCTAGGTATAGTCAACGTTGTATCCTATAAGCATGAAAAGTCCTAACCCGAAATTCTTTATATTGTGGGCTACAAAAAAATGACAAAATCTGATAAAAAATAGAAATGTAAAACTACATATACTCAGATCATTCTTTTTGTAACTCATAATACAAAGTATTTTAAATTGATATTTTGCACATTTGTGGGATAAATCATTGGTCACATCCCCCTTTTTTTAGAACTTTTTAAAGCTCAAAAATATGATTTTTTTTTAAAACTAGAATCACTGGTATCCCACTCCAGAAGCGATTAATATTACTGCTGTGGTTCACTATAATAGACCATTCTATAGGCAATCCAATGTTACAGATCACTGAGGCCTTGTTTACTTCTCTCGTATTCGCTAGTGTATTCGCGGGGATCGTAGGAGATTGTTCCAATTCCTGCAAAATCCTCGTAGTCCTTTTACCACGCCGGGTTTGGTCGGGATAATCCCGACATATCCCCACAAATTCTTCATGTTTTTGTCTAGATTGAAAACTCTTCTCTAAGGTCAGTATTTTTGGGGAAAGGCATTTTGAGGAATTTGAGAAAGTATTAGATGAACAACAAATCCATGCATATCCCCGAAACTCTAGTGGATAAAAATACGAGACAATGATAGGGAGCCATTGCCCCAATCATTATACCTGAAGGACTCCTATAGACTAGTGCTGTTTCAGCACATGATACAGCCTGAGCTTCCCTGCTGTTTTTGGTTAATAATGCTACTCCCTCCGTTCACTGTAAAACGTTTTGTCAAACTAATTTAGTTTGTCAAAACATCTCATACTACCTTCGTCCTAAAAAATATGTCGCAGATTTATTTAGATTCGCATGAGTCTAGATACATGAGAATCTAGATAAATCTATGACATCCTTTTTTAAGAAAGAGGACGTATTAGTGAATAATGAAGGTACTATTGGAAGTACATATTACTGCACGATTACGTACCTAATTATGACAATTTCCCAAATTTTTCTAGACAAGTCTCAAATGATCAACAATGGCATAGAATCTTGAGTGGAAACCCTACCCGCAAAAAAAAAACTTGAGTGGAAACCCTCAATTAAGAACACCACTGTTCCAAAATGTAAGCCTTTCTAGCAGTAAATTGAATTGCTAGAAAGACTTACATTTAGGAACGGAGGTAGTAGTACACAAAAAATATAACTATGTGTACTGATGACAACGCGGTTGAGATTATTATCTCAAATTCTCAAGGCACCTAAAATTAGCAATGCATTGCGTCACTGGAAGATCAAAACTGATAGGCAATGGCACATGATTCTTGAGAGGAAACCCTCACTTAAGTAACATAAAAATGTATAACTATGTGCACCGATAGTGATACAGTTGAGATGACTGGAAGCTCAAAAGGTAGCCTTATTACGAGAGTAGGTAATCAGAAGCATGTTCACATCTCAGTTAGTAATCTGGAGCCACTCAGCACATATTGCTCTTTGCAAGTTCACCAATTCAAAAAGGTTCTGGAACACCTCAGGAACCAGTACAAGCTAAGCAAACAAGGTTAATGTATACGTATATCAATATATCTTAATTTTATTCAAGCATGTGACTCGAAACAAGAACACCTCTTGCAAGAATCCAACAAGGTGCGGAAAGCAAGGAATGATAAGATGCATGTACTTGAAACAAGCTAGTGAAGTCTCAACTCAAACCCCTATGAAGCCTATATGAGTACTCCCTCCGTTTCAAAATATAAGATGTTTTAGCTTTGTAAAAGGAGTGTATCTAGACCATTTTTAGTGTGTAGGTTCATCTAGGTTTGGAGTGAACCTACACACTAAAAGGAGTCTAAATACACTCCTTTCACAAAGCTAAAACATCTTATATTTTGAAACGGAGGGAGTATATGACTATGACAAGAGAACATCCAACATAGTTTCGCGCCCCAGCTCAGCTCTACATTGAATAGGCAGTGACAATGCTCTGTATTTTGACTTCACCAATCACTTCTCAATTTGATACAAGCTATTCGATTCTATATACAGAATCTATACAAGGTAAGATTCCACAAGAATGAGTGATGTGCAAGGAATTCTACTTCTTTTTGACAGGAAGGAATTCTACTTCTACTTCTCTGCATAGATGACAAGAACTTATTTGGCGTCAGCAGGAGAGCTGCTTATTCGATTACTGGATATCTAATTTATTTTTATTATTCTAGAGAAGCCTAAGAATTTTGGTGGTGTAGCTGCAAGAAAGAATGCTATGCTACATGCCTATGAATATTAAGGCAGTGATGGGCGTTGAGCACCACCAGAATTTCTAACTGGAGTGAACAGGGGTGGCATTACTTCCGTCTTCTGTCAGCACAGGGACAACCACAGCTGCTTTCTCTCTAGATGGAACACTAAGCCAATCCTTCACTGAGTCGTAAACAGTAAATCCTATGGCTACAGATGGGACAACCTGTAACAAATTAAAGAGAATTTAGGGAACTTTATACTTGCACCTTCAACATAAACTGTACCAAAAGATAAGAATCAATAGTTATTCAATATGACACTTATTTCACCTATAAAACTGAGATATGACGAAAATAGACTGAAATTCCAATTAAAAACGTCTTAATCATGACCATGTGGAGGGAGCAACCAATCATTGATGAAATACTCCAAGCAAAGAAATTTTGAGCATATTGAGTTAATTATTAACATAACTTAACAAGTGCAAAATTAACAAAACAATTTGGATATTTTGAATGATAGTACACTCAGGAAGTTATAGGCCATGTTTTTTCAAATAGTAAGTGTTCCAATAGCCGGGCAGCCACATCTGTCTTCAATGTCGGCAGCAAAGAGAATGGCATTTTTAACTACAAAGAAATAATTAGTGGTACAAGTGTCTCTCACCTTCAAATAGTTGATAGATAGTCCTGAAAACAGTTGCTTCCAACCTTGATGTTTCGCTATGATAACAAGACTTCCAAAGGTTCCTTTCCCATTAAGAAGGTTGGATGATGAGAAAGCTTGAACCTAAAATGATGCATTAAAATCACTCTTCAGAACAATCGAGATATTAAGAACCACAAACAATGATGAAATATACCTGCATTTGCCGCCTAACAACATCAAGGGGATACGTTATTGTCTGTCCTAACAAACCAGCAACTGATCCACAAGCAAGTTTTGGTATTATATCTTTTCTCTGTTCTTCAGGAACATGAGTCTTCATCTTCTCATAAAAATAGAATTTAAGACCGGAATAAGGAAAGATTCCATATAATGATGGAGCTGGAGAACAAGAATTAGTCAATATAGCAACAGAACAAAATCTTGGCCTTAAGAAAAATGCGAAATCCAAAAATAGCATACCCATGCCACGATATAAGCCTTTCAGGCCATTTTGCTTGTATATTGTTTTCACACAATCAAGGATCCCTTTATAAACCTGTTCATAGGCCTTAGATTCTCTTAAACCGAGGTTCACTGCACCTTTTACCTGCAGCTGATTATTAATCAATTAGTGTTGGTTGGGCAGTACTCCGCCACAATTGAACGAAACGAGTCAATATTCATAAAGGTACACTAAAAACTACAAAGATGCCCCACCCCTCCCACCCAAACACGGCAACATCAGTATTACGGTATAGCCAAAAAAACAGTGCTGTTAGCAATGTTGATGTGTGATACATCAGAAGATAACTTTTAGAACCACACTGGAGAAGTGTTATTTCCTTATAGAAGGAGTAAAGCCAACCTGATAGGCCAACTTTGTGCGAACCAGATCAAGCGGATATGTGCATATAACTGCCGTTCCTCCAGCAATTGATCCGGCCACTAGATCAAGAATCGGCCCTTGTTCAACATTAGGAAAACCAAGAATGATCCAGCGCCGATATTCTTCATAGGCCATGTAATGCAAAGCTGCATAAGGAACAATCCTAGCAACGCTGGCACCATTTCCCCTTAGGAAAAGCAATTGAAAAGTCAAGCTTACGATTGCACTACATAAGTATGTATTCCTAGGCTACATTTATTACATAAACTAAGAGACAAACCTGTAAAACCCTAAAGGACCTTCTGTCCGATAGATTGTCCGAAAGGATCCAACCAATCCAGAACCACGGAACTCCGCTCTTCTAGTCTGAGAGCACAAAAAGGAAAATATTAGAGGATTACACAATTACCATGCAAAGTTACAGGAGGGCAGTTCTGTACAAGCATGGATTTTGAAGTCGTGCCTACAGAGTGGTTGAGATTGAGGTTACAGTTGTTTTGCTTTACTTCTTGTTTGAGATATGACCAGTTGAAAGAGCAGAATCATCAAAGATACCCATAAAATTTATGCTCATAAATGCAACATTCTTCAGTTGCGCACTATGTTTGCAGACAACGTTGTTCAGAAGAACTGTGGTACTGCTAATATTACGCAGAAAGTAACCTAAATTGGTGACCAACTTTGTTGTGTGTGAAAATCCCCATGGGATTCTATTTAGCATAGAATTGGTTTAAGATTCTTTGTCTTCCTCTTAACCACGAGCATGAACTGTAACCCCCTTCACCAAGGTTATGGTAGAAGTAGAATTACTTCCAGTAACTATAGTAGCAGTAAGCTATGTTCACATCAGGTCATCAGAGATATTTGCTAATCTATGACCTTCCTTCCAACTATCTTCCTAGACCATGACTACTGGCCATTACTCAATGAATATTCTGCCTCCTAGACTAAAATATTAGTGGTGTAGCTTTCTCAGGAAGTTCTTCCATACAAAGTTTTATTTTCACAAATTGATACTTCCTCCGATCCAAATTAATTGACACAGATTCACTGAACCTAGATAGGTTTAGCCAACATTTTGCCTAAATCTGCGTCAATTAATTTGGATCACAGATGGAGCATGATCTTATCTTCAATTCTCACTTCATACTCAACTAGACAGTCAGGAAATAGAATAAATAAGGACTGGGGTCATACGGTAGTTTAGCTAAGCAAGAATCTCAGCTCCTCTTAACCTAGAATATCGGTTGCAATTTAATAATCAAGAATTCTCAAATTTACCTTTTCCAATTCTACATTTACAGAGGTCCCAACATGTTGACGTTTAAAGCGGGAGGGCTCACTGTTCGACTAAATTCACACCTAGTGTCAAGAGTTCGTGCCTAGTACAATGCGTTACACACTAATCTCGAACCTTGCATGCCATTTATCCTTAAAACAGTTCAATTTATAAGTTAACCAAATTGCATCTCTGACGCAAAGAATACGCTACAACTTGCAACCGACCATGTCCAGAACCCGAAAACGCTTGTACCAAACTATGACCAAAATTACGCAAGTCCGTGCTCTGTAACAGTACGAAGCACCTGCCTATGGATTCTGTGCGAGTTCTATCTTCTACGCCCAAAACATAATGCAATACTGCCGCCTAGAATATCAATCTGTAACGATCATGACTCAACAAATTCTCGAGGCATTTCAAGCAATCAGGTGCCGCAGAAACCACATGCCCTAGCATACACCCTCTGGCAAGGAGGCCACCGTCCAAGATTCCAGGGTCACAGCAGCCGCACAAAATCGCATCTAACGGAATCGCGATAACAGTCGGAAATAATATACTAGTATAGCATCCATGCGGAATCACGACTCGGAATTAAGGCGGGCGGAGGCAGAGGATCGATCTTACGTGCCTGGAGGAGGATCTTGACGCGCTCGAGCGGCGCGACGGCGGACTTGGCGACGCCACCGGCGACCCCGCCGGCGATGAGCTCCCGCACGGCGAGCGGAAGCGCCCCGCCGCCGCTGCCTCTCTCCGCCGCCTCCATTACGACTCCGCCTGGGCCGTCCGTCCCCCCGCCTCCCTCCTCGCTTGGAGCGATGACGGGAGAGCAGGGGAGGTTAGCCCGGAGGCGCGCGCGAATTCGGGGGAGACGAGGAGGGGAAGCGAAGCCTGCCAAGGCGGACGGAGAGAGAGACGAAAGAGAATGTGTGCGCTCCGTGTGCCCTCCGTGTGCCGAGCGCGCGGGCCCATATGTAAGTGCCTTTGGTCGACCACGTGGAAAGTGGCTCCTTTTTTTCTGTAGGAGTAAAGGGAGAATCGTTAGCTGTTGCGGAATTGGAGTTCGCTGGTTGGTAGCAGCTAGCGGCCGCGCCGAGCTGCCCATGAGCGATCCTGGCTGATCCCATGAAATGTTGTTTTAAGCATGCGCAAGTGCGAGGTTTACACCGTTTTGTATGCAAATAAACTGTGTGCTACTGTCCACCCACAGTACACCGCGATCATAATTTATACGATTGCCCATCCCAATGACTGATCATGACAGCCTAAGTTATTTGTCGGAATGACTCTCTCCCTCTGGGTCATAGTGCAAAATATGATACTAAAAAATGATATCATCCCTCTAACGTATACTATAAATATATACACTACTATTATAGTTGTATAATGTTTAATTGGTTATATAAATATGATACATGATCTATTTGATATTAAAATATGTAGTTTTATGCTAGGATACCATATCATAATATGGTACCACCGCCCTCTCTCTTAATTAATTAGCATGATACGTTATGTATGCCAAGTTGGCAAAAATCTAAAGTGGCATAGTAATTAATAAACAGAGAAGGGATTGTAGTATCATATTATGATACCGTGTCATAGCACATAAAACTATATTATTTAATGATAAATAGATCTTGTACACTAATTTGCATTAAGATTCTACAAATAATTAAATATAAGACAACTATGATACTTATACATAATACTATGCATTAGACTAACAATGGAGAATATCATACAGTAGTATCATGTATATGATATAGGTATAAGATACTATATCCACAATGCATAGTATCATGTGATAGTATTATATTCTAGTGTATTTATTGTTTTGTAGAATCTTAAGGTGAAATTGTGTACAAGATTTATTTGAGATTATTATTTTTAGTTCCATGTGCTATGATATCGTATTTACCTATAATACCAACACAGTCTCTTTCATCTTAATTGCAGTGACACATAAGCATTTTGCATGTATGTAATATATGATACCACCTATGATACCCCTATTGGGGCTAGTCTTGAAGGTAGTATCATAATACTATACATGAAACTACCGTATCATACTCCCCACTATGACCAGTCTTAAGGATTATAAGTTCTATGGACCACTTAGATAGGATTAAGAAGATCAATAACTCACCCTCTTAATTATTGCATGCACCAGTAGTTGTACATGCATAAGGAAAGAGAAAGAAAAAGAAGATCATGCATTAGAGGGGAGATGATAATAAATGAGAAAGACCTTATAATCTCTAATATTCTAAAAAAATCTCTTATGACTCATAATCACTAACGGAGGGAGTACCCGATAATGGCCAAAAACCAGTAAATTCGGGCTATTTTGGGTTTTTGTGTCCTGAACTGGATAAAATTATCTAGGATGCCAGATAGACCTACCGCTATATACCTTGATCGAGGTTTTCATTCCCCGACATCCTCCATCGCATTCCTCACTTCTCCGCTGCACCATCACACAAGCTCTAGCCACCGGAATGGGGGTTCCCCTTCGCATAGCGCTGGTAGATGGAGCGAGGGAGGTGACCTTCGACCTCGCTCCCACCACGTAGAGGCGGGGAGCTTCCGCATTGCACCTCCCGCATGCAACCTTGTCCATAACTGCACTCCATCTAGGCACACAATCACGTCACCCTCTCTCGGAGTGGTGCCGTGGCTAACCGCATGGCATGGATGATCATCAATGAAACTATGTTGTTGGCAGTTCTCGAATAGTATCGCACCGAGGAGCGTCTCAGGGAGCGCGGATCCAAGGCTAGGGAAAACCTCGACGACAAGGCCACGTCGATGAGGCGTAGGAGGTCTATGACCTGGCGACCACCATCATCAACTCCCTTCACGAGGAGTACGACTCAATTACCCGAGCCCGACGAACCCCCACAATGTGAAGGTATCCCGATGATTGTTCAGCTAGTCGAGAACGCCACCGAGCTTGCAAGCTTTGTCGGTGATGCTTCCTCGGAAGTAGATCTAGGGATAGGTTGTCCAAGAACTAGCTAAGTATCTAGTTCTTTCTAGGTTATATCTCCAATGTTTGCAGGGGCAGATCCCTCTGTTGGTAATGGGGCAGCCGCCCACACTCAACTTTTGTGTCTCCTTGCAATAGAAAGCTTCAAGAGTCATTTGCCCCCACTTAGCAAGAGTTTTTTTTTCCTAATTAGCATACTCTTTGCCCCTCTTAGTTTTGATCCTAGGTCCGCCCCTGAATGTATGCATGAAATACCTCAAGCAATGAACTATCTTTTAAGAAATTACATGGCGCTAATTGTGTTTTTTATAAATATGTACCTGTTCTGCCGGAAACGTTTATGTAATGGATACAAATATCCAGCTCCACTATATGCATTTTCTAGTTTCAATTTATCTGGTATCTACTAGATATGCTTTGACCTTGCAATGTTGATCTTAGTCCATTTTCCTCCCGTCACTTCATTCGTTAGCAATGGCATGTGCGCTGATATCGTTGTTGCTAGGTAATACGACCAGGATCACTAAGGGTGATGGGTTTCAACCTCGAATCTATTAATTTTTCCGGGGTAGAGTCGTCTCTTCGTATGCTTGATTCACATAGTCAACCTTTCCCGATGATCAACTCAAACACAACAACACATTGAATACAACATGTTTGATGGATGCAACCCTCATATTGTGGAACAAAGCAAAACCCTAGAAAATCAACCTATGCACAAGGCAACACTGATGGCTCAAAATATATCGAGCTCATTGGGAACCCCAAGAGGAAGAAATGATGAGCACAGCAGCAAGTTTTCCCTCAGTTATGAAACCAAGGTTATCGAACCAGTAGGAGCAAAGAAACAACTCCAAGGTATTATTTCCAACTTGGAATCCTGCACAACACAACCACAGAACTTTGCCCCAACTTACAGTGGTTGTCAATCTCACCGGTTTTGCTAAAAACAAAGAATTAAACGTATTGTGTGGAAGATAGTAATTGACTGCAGAAAGTAAACAGTAAACAGTAAATAGTAGATGGTTTATCAATGGTAAAAGAATGGACCGGGGTCCATAGTTCACTAGAGGTGATTCTCCTTAAAATAAATAACATATTGGGTGAACAAATTATAGCGGGGCAATTGACAGACTCGAGAAAGCATACGATGCATATACTAATCATCTTGACTCCTATGAGATTTGATTGGGCATTACAACATTATACATAGACCGTAATCCAACTGCATCTATGACTAATAATCCACCTTCAGGTTATCATCCGAACCCCCTCCAGTATTAAGTTGCAAGCAACAGATAATTACATTAAGCAAAGTGTGTAAAGTAAACAATACGATTGTCCCATGGACCAAGGATTGTTGTTTTCTCCCTAGTAGCAACAACACATCTAGTACCTTAGAGATTCCTGTCACTTCCCCAGATTACTAGAGGCATGAACCCACTATCGAGCATAAATACTCCCTCTTGGAGTTGCTAGCATCTACTTGGCCAAGATAGCTACTAACAAAGGAAAGCATGCAAGATCACAAATAACATAGACATGATAGAATCAATAATCAATCTGAAATAGCATCTAAATATCCATCGGATCCCCGCAAACTCAATATGTAAGATTACAAATAGATGATCTTGATCATAAATGGAGCTCACAAGATCTAAACATGATAGCACAAAGGAGGAGAACCAACCATTTAGCTACTACATGGACCCGTAGTCCAAGGATGAACTACTCACGCATCACACCGGAGGCAAGCATGGTGATGAAGAAGGCCTCCAAGGTGATCTCTCCCCTCTGGCAGGGTGCTGGGAAGAGCTTCAGATCCCTCCTGATCTAGGGATGGAGATGACGGCGGCTATAGACTCTTTTGTGGGATTTTGATCGGGTACTTAGGGTTTTTGTCCCGGGAGGCTTTTATAGGCGGAAGGTCAAGGTCGGTGGAGCACCAGGGCCCACACCCCCTGGTGGCGTGCCCCCCAGGCCACGCCGCCACCAGGTGTGGCCGCCCTGGTGCGCCACTTCGTCTCCCCTCCGGACTCCGTGTTGCTTCGGGTAAAATATTGACTTGGGCTTTTGTCCGGTCCAATTCCGAGAATATTTCCTTACTAGCTTTTCTGAAACCAAAAACAACAGAAAATAGGCAACTAGCACTGTGGCATCTTGTTAATAGGTTAGTTCCAGAAAATGTATAAAAATACCTCAAAGTATGAACAAAACATAAGAAAGTAGATACTAAACAAGCATGGAACATCAAAAATTATAGATATGTTTACGACGTATCAAACACCATTTTCATCATCTTCGTTAACGCAAATTTGAGAACCATAGGTGAAAAGACACTCATGTATGTTTTAAATAGATTTGAGTAAATATTGACAAAATTGCAATCAAAATAATGCAACTAGAGAAAAGGTATGTCACATTGAAAGTCTATAGATGGTTAACCTAGAGGGGGTGAATAGGTTCTACAAAATTCTTTAACTTATTTTGAAACTTTTAGACTTTACAGAATATAAGTGTGCCTAAATGCAAACTAGGTGAGACAACCTACATGATGATACAAGATACTTGATGGCTGCAAGAGCACCGACCATTTGTAGCTAGTTTTGGAATAAGAATATTGAATCCGCGGAGAGATATTAGTAAAGGTCTTAATGCCCCTCGCCATTACTTACCAAAGAGTGCTTGGAAGTTGTCTTTGATTTCAAGTAGGGGGTGTTTGAGAGTGTTTTAGTGTGTGTGTGTGACGAGGGTTTAACTCATCAATGCCCATTGTTATGGACTTAGGTTTTGGAGAAGGAGGGAGCGCTGGAAGCATCAATCGGCTAGCAAACAAGCACAGAGGGACGCAAGGTTTACCCAGGTTCAGGTCTCGTAGAGGTCCCTACTCCTGCTTGTCTACTCGTGGAATTAACAGAGGAATCAAAGATTACAATGGTGCACAGATGCAATCTGGCGAGGGTTGTGGAATCTAGGGTTGCGTGTGTCCTCCTCGCCGCCCCCTCCTGACCTTTACATAGATAGGCCAGGTCTCAGGTAGCAGGTCGAGTCGGTTACAGATTAGGGTTTCCCTTTAAACTTTCTATCTTTAGTTTCTTCTTGTTCCGCAAACAATCGAGAGTCCGTAGGTTACTCGAGTTCTCCATTTGGGCCTTGGCAACGTCATGGGCTTCTGCTATATTCAGGCCATATATACCAAGCTCGAGTACCTGTAGGGTATACCCATGTCAGTAGCCCCCGAGTGCCTAGTGGAATCACAGATTCGATTCGGGACTTTATGAAGCCTTTTCGACTGCTCTGTTTGTGTCATAGGGATTATTGATGTGCGTGCCTAATTTAACTGATGTATCGGTATCAGTTAACTACCTTAGGGTAAAACAACGCAATCTACTCGAACTCGAGTCCCCGGACTCGAATTCGGAAAAGTGCTGGTGTAATTCGACTCAAGCCGCGAAGGTCTTACAGGAGTCGAATTGTAGTATATGGGTGTGAGCACTCAACGCGTCCGTCAAGGCATGTTCATCGTAGCTGTAGGCACGGATATATTTCTGGTAGTGCGCAGCAAATGCGTTGCCAGGCCTTATTCAGGTCTTATCTTCACGCTGCAAGCGCGACATCTGAATTTTGTCATCGTGGAGATGATTCGGGTGACCCAAGAGACGCAGTCTCTTTGCAGGGGAAAAAATCATGAGGCAGTGTCGCCATAAACTTGGAGTGTGGATGTTATCGACACACAGTACGACATACAAATAATCATAGGGTGCGCGACCAGCGCTTCCTATGGGAGTAGCCCCCGAGTGCCTGGTTCAGTCGAAGACTCAGGCAGGGACTAAAAAACTTTTGCGACTAATGTTGTCTTTTGTTTGCTTGTTTTAGTCGAATTTATTTCCGGCGCTCCCTATGGGAGTAACCCATGTCCATAGTTGAATCGCGTATTCGAGTGATTGGGTATGCTATGAATGTCCATATTCCTGCAGGAGAGAAAAAGAAAAAGAAAAATCGTAGGGTGCGTGACCAGCGCTCCCTATGGGAGTAACTCCTGAGTGCTTGGTGGAGTCGAAGACTCGAGCAAGGACTAAAGTAGTCGAAGTATTCTGCTGCTCAATTTTTGATGACATCAGTGCTGATGATGTGATGATCTCAGTTGCCCGTGTGAGCGGGTTTGACGGGACGTGATGAGCGGTGGATCCCACTTTCTGACCCTGACTTGACCAGGCGTGTGTAATCTTTGTTTTAACTGCACCTCCTTGATTTCCACGTGTAATGGGGGTAGTAGGGGACGGTTCATGCTTTAGGTCCTCCACGTGTCGATCACGATGGGCGCCACGCGTCTGATAGGGTTTCTGTTGGCCGTTGGATTACATCTTCCAGGGGGTTAAGTAGTAGTGCTATGACGGTAAATTTTCCCATCTGCTCTTTTCTATTTTCTCTGCCTTTGCCTCCATCTCCATTGTTGCTCCTCTCTGTGTCCAAGAGTTTGTTACGTTCGTGGCGCTGGACCAACTCCGTGTTTTCTCGAGCTATTTTCTTCGCTCTCATCGCCACTGCAAGATGGGGAAGAAGAAGGAAGGTGCCGCCGCTGAGTCCGCCGCCACCACTGTTGCTGCCAAGAAGAAGGGTGGCTCCACCGCTGCGGGCACCAGCACCTCCATCGCCGGGAAGAAGAAGGGCGCGGGCACTCGCGTCACCAATGGCGCGTGGCGCGCGTCCATTATCAAGTCGTCTGAGCTCCGTCTCCTGCGCCAAGACGAAGTTCTGTCTCCCTCGGTCGGTGACTCGCGAGTCCCAGGTGGTGAGGTAACCCTTGTCCTCCTGCTGGTTCCCGGGTGATGTTCCTAGCGTTTATCATCCGCGGTCTTTCTCTGCCCCTGCATCCTTTCTTCAGGGGCCTCCTTTGTTTCTATGGGCTCCAGCTGCACCAGCTATCCCCCAACTCCATCCTCCATGTTGCTTGCTACATTACACTTTGCGAGTGCTGGCTCAGAATCGAGCCACACTTTGGTCTCTTCAAGCGTCTCTTCAAGCTGAAGCACTAGTAAGCGTCTGGCTCTGTAGTCAACGATGTAGGAGGCTGCGGTATCCACGTCGACTCCTCCGTCACATATTTTGACATCAAACTCACGGCGTCCGTCCAAGGGTGGAGGAACAAGTGGTTCTACATTCGTGACCAGAAGGCCGATGGAGACCACTTCGAACTCGCGCCTTTAGATCCCGTGGCGCCATGTAGGAGGAGGCGCTCCTGGAAGAACGTGGTGATGCCCGACGAGTCTGAGGAGACAGATGTGTTGTACGAGCGCGTCTGTGACCTCGAGAGTCGTATGGGTAAAGAAGAGGGAGGCTGCACCCTTATTCACACGTGGTTGCGTCGTCGCATCTAGCCCCTGTAGGCCAGAGTCCACCCTATGTTCCAGTGGGCTGGTGCGGACGATGTCACTCGCGTATCTGCCGATGGCATTTCCATGAGTGAAGTAGATAAAAGGGTGCGACTGGTCACCAAGTGCACCACCAAGGATGTGCTCCCCAGTGAACCAGTCGTACCTCCATTCGATGCTACCAATCCTCCTCCTGAGGTACGGTTGTGCTACGAAGTAGCTTTATTTGTCGAATGCTTCTTTTTTTCTTGGCTTGTGCTGACTTGTTTTCTATATGTAGGATTGGAAGGTGTCTCCCTGTATGCCCCCTCTTCCTGAGGGGGTTATTCCTCGTGAAGCCTTAGAAGAGGATGAGTCGGAGTCGACCGTCCCATCTGAGGGGGAGGAGGAAGCCCCCCGAGTCCAGTAGTCCGGACACTCGCAAGCGTTCGCGCAGCAAGGATTCGGATGCATCATCTCCTTCGACTCTGGAAGGCCCAGCTATTGGTGCGGATTCGTCGATACCTGCCGTTCCTGTGAGTGTTGTGGCGCCATCCTCCCGCAAGAAGATGCGGCTGCCGAAGGAGTCATCGTCGGAGTCGGAGGGCCAAACCTTCGATTTTGACAAGTTTGATTGGTAAGTATACAATTCTTCTCTTGGTTCTTTTTTTTGGAGTTGCATTTTCCTGAGTTTGGTTTTGTGCTACAGTCAACCGGCATCGTCATCTTCTGGCGACATCCAGTTTTTGAAAGAATCTGGAGTCGCGGCCTCCAAGGCCAAGAAAGTGGCTGAGCGGACTCCTTCTCCTCCATTGGCGGCCCACTCCGGGCATAATTCATCAAGTTCTCCACACGATGTGGAGCATTAGATGGTTGTCCGGACGACTACGCGTCAATCGACTTCGGAGTCACTGGAGGATCACGTATGTGTAATGTTGCTTCTTTTGATTTTTGTAGTCGAATTTATCATCCATACCATCTGCTGATCCTTTGCTGTTTCTCCCATCACAGCTTATTGTGAAGGAAGCTGCCTGCCTGGCGGAGCAGGTGCTTGCAATGGGTCGCCAGCATGCAATGCTGGACAATCGCCATCACGTAGTTGAAAGTGAGTGTATTTTGCTTCTTCTTCATCCTTGTGATATACTTGACTGACGGTCTGTCTTTATTTGTTTCGCATCTGAGCATAACGCACTCCTTCGTGATGCCGCTTCCCTCGAAAAGACGCTCACCACGGCGGTGAAGGGTCACGATGAGGCAGTCGCAACGCTTGACGAATCGCGAAAACGCGAAGAGGATTTGCGCACCTCCATCGTGGGTAGGGAGAAGTTGTTCGAAGAACAACTCTTTTCGATTGCCAAGGCTCTTTCAAGTATTCCTTCGTCTAGATTTCCGTCGTGTCCCTTCTTTCGAATTTGTTATTGTGCTGATTTTTTGTGTCAACACTTTGCTCTTGTGTAGATGCCGGCGGTCTGAGCTTCGAGGCCCGGGCGCTTCGTCGTGATGATGCCTTAGCAGGTGCCATCGTGGTAGTCGAAGATCGCAGTGCTTCCATCCAGGGGACGCTGATCAAGGCCAAGGGCGTACTCAGTCGCCTTCGTGAGGAGCTGGCGCCCAAAGCTGAGTTGATCGAGAATGTAGATGATCTGGTGGAGTCCCTTGCTGGAGGCATTCCTGCAGGCTTCAAGAACTCACTCCGTGCGGCTGACGCTTCTATGTCACTCGTGATGGTTCAAGCCCATGGAGTCTAGGTTGATCCTACTGCGGTCTCCAAAGCAATGCCTGTCAGCGTGGATGGTCAACTGGTAGTCTTTGCTCCTTTTGCAACTTCCTGTGGAAAGTACGGGCCGCAGCTCATCAACACAGTTGCGAAGTACTCTGAGGAACTGTAGTGAGCCAAAAAGGCGGCGAAGGCTATGGCGTCAGGGGCCGGCGGAAAGTCTGTGGCGTCTGATACTGCCACAGACTCGATGAGGCCCCCAAAACCAAAGTCTAAGTCGAAGAAGCCAGTTGCTCCTTAGTAGTCATATTTGTAATAGTTAATAGCTTGACCCTTTTTTTCTAGAACATGCCGTTGGCGGGTGTATTTGTTGATATTTTTGTTATGCTTGAATGCACTTTGAGTTTTTGCCCATGTATTGCTTTGTCTTCTTATTATCTCTTGCTTGGCTTTTGATAGGGCACATCGAGTGGTCCTTCGAGTGAACCTCGGAATATGCCATCCGCTGATGATACCTTAGCGCAATCGCGCTCAAGGGTGGATGAGCTGTCTCTGCTCTCGCGACTCCATGACTGCATTAAGCAGTTGGAGCACGAACTGCCCGTGCTCCGTGGTAACGCGGATGTATGGAAGTCGAGGGCGGAGGAGGCCACTGCCCGAGAGCAATATCTTCTAGGGGAGGTGACGCAGCTGGGCGACCAATTCAAGTGTTAGCTTTCTGCTTCCTTATCTTTTCTTGTAGCCACTCGCGGTAGTTCGTTGTCTTCATACTTTTGCCTTTGCTTGGTATAGTTGTCAGTGCACGCCATCCGCAAGATGAGAAGGACAGGATTGCCGTTCGCATGAATGACCTGACCCAAGAGCAGCTTCAGGCGAGTAGGTACTTCTGGGTGGATCATGATCGCGCAATCACACTGGCGATCCTGCAGGATCGTGCCTCACGAGTGCTGCATTTCCTGAAGAAATCGCAATCGTGCTTAAGGAATATCTATCAGACGATGTTTCTGCTGGACGTCATTCCATCGAGCCTCCTGGCCCTTCTTGCAAAATTTCAAGACTTGAGTGCAGTCCGCGAGTGTGTACGACAACAGTTAGTGGCTGGTGCCAAGGCTGCTCTGTCGCCGGTGCGACTTCATAGGCCTAATGTGGATGTTGCAGCGGTTGCTGCTGGACCGCCAGCGGTGCCAGCAGGTTCGACTTGGAACATGGTTCCTCACTACCAGGCGGTGGATCGCCCAGCGGAGGAAATTGTCGACTTCTTCGAGGAGCAGACAAACATTCTTTTGTTGCAACAATAGTTTAGTTTGTATTCTGCACATAGTTGCACATGTGTTGCAAAGTTCATATATATATGTTGTGTATAATTGATTGACATTGATGTATATAAAGAGCTTGTTAGCTCGCGTGTTTTGCGAGTGCGTTGCACTATGTGATTCCTTTTCATTAGCTTGACTTGTGTGTATCTCAGCACCTTGCCAACCTATCAGGTGCGTTGCAACTGGGTTGGTGTTTGTCAAGGGTTCGATTAGTGCGTCAGCTACTCAGGATATCGTGTTGGTTCGTAGAACAGATGTGTATAGGGTGGCGCAGCCCCTGAGTGGATAAATTGAAAAAATAAATAAAAGAAACGCAGAGTTTGGGGCACTTAGCTTTATTTATTCGTAGGATAGTACGAGGTACAGTGTGTGGCTAAGTAGCCTTGGCTGAATAGCCTTATTTGCAATGTAAGAAATAAAAGACGACTAAGGGTAGAAGCGCCGTAGGTGCGTGATGTTCCAGGGATTGGAGTACGCGACTCCTTTCTCGAAATCTTTAAGGTGATAGGCGCCACCTGGGATTACTTATGTAATCACGTACGGTCCCTCCCAGGGGGACTCGAGCTTGAGATGCCCTTGTTGTTTCAGTCGCAGGACCAGGTCTCCTTCGACGAAGGACCTGGGGCGTAGCCTTCTGCTGTGGTAGTTGCGCAGGTTATGCTGGTAGATCGTTGATCTTTCCGTGGCGATTTCCTGTGCCTCATCGAGGAGGTCGACGGAGTCTTCGAGTGCAAGAGTTGATTCCTGCTCGCTGTAAGCGACCACTCGCGGTGCTTTGTATCGTACCTCTGCGGGTAGCACCGCTTTAGCACCGTGCACCATGAAGAACGGGGTGTACCCCGTGTCACTGTTTGGGGTTGTGTGTAGGTGATACATTGCAAATGTATCTATAATTTTTGATGTTCCATGCTTGGTTTTATCCACTTTCTTGTGTTTTGTCCACACTTTGGAGTACTTTACATATGATTTCTTGGACTAACCTAGTAACAAGAGCCACAGTGCCAGCTGCTTGTTTTCTGCTGTTTTTGGTTCCAGGAAAGTCAGAAAATGAATATTCTCGGAATTGGACAGGACAAAAGCCAAAGTGCCTATTTTTCCGGAAGTCATCAGATGCCAGAATACGAGACGGAGAGGAGCCAGGGGCCACCACACCACCTGGCCACGTGGGCTAGGCCTGGCCGTGCCAGGGGGAGGTGTGGCCAGCCCAGGCACCCCCTCGGCCTCTCCTTCCGCCTATAAGATGCCCTCGGGATGAAAACCCTAAGTACCCGATCAAAAATCCACGAAAGAGTCTGTAGCCGCTACATCTCCATCCCTAGATCGGGAGGGATCTGAAGCTCTTCCCGGCACCCTGCCGGAAAGGGGAATTCACCCTGGAGGCCTTCTTCATCACCATGCAAGCCTCCGGTGTGATGCATGAATAGTTCATCCTTGGACTATGGATCCATGTAGTAGCTAATTGGCTGGTTCTCCTCCTTTGTGCTTTCATGTCTAGATCTTGTGAGCTCCGTTCATGATCAAGATCATCTATTTGTAATCATACATGTTGTGTTTGCGGGAATCCGATGGATATTGAGATGCTATTTCAGATTGATTATTGATTCTATCATGTCTTTGTTATTTTTGATCTTGCATGCTTTCTGTTGTTAGTAGCTATATTGGCCAAGTAGATGCTAGCAACTCCAAGAGTTAGTATTTATGCTCGATAGTGGGTTCATGCCTCTGGTAATCTGGGGAAGTGACAGAAATCTCTAAGGTACTAGATGTGCTGTTGCTACTAGGGAGAAAACAACAATCCTTTGTTCATAGAACAATCGTATTGTTTACTTTACACGCAGTTCGTAAAGCAATAATCTGTTGCTTGCAACTTAATACTGGAGGGGGTTCGGATGATAACCTGAAGGTGGATTATTAGTCATAGATGCAGTTGGATGGCGGTCTATGTATAATGTTGTATTGCCCAATCAAGTCTCAAAGGAGTCAAGATGATTAGTATATGCATGTATTGCTTTCTCGATGTTTGTCAATTGCCCCGCTGTAATTTGTTCACCCAACATGTTATCTATCTTAGGAGAGCCACCTCTAGTGAACTATGGATCTCGGTCCTTGTCTTTTACATACAATCTACAAACTGCTACTGCTTTGTGTTTACTTTCTGCAAACTTTTACTTCCTTCCATTCGATACGTTTAATCCTTTGTTTTCAGCAAAACACGGTGAGATTGACAACCTCATCGCAAGTTGGGGACAGAGTTCTGTGGTTGTGTTGTGCAGGTCTCCACGTTGCTACTAGCACCGGTAGTGCGCCCTGCCAAAGCTCCGCTAGTAACACCTTTGGGGTGTTTCCTTGCTCCTAATGGTTCGATTAAACCTTGGTTTCATAACTGAGGGAAACTTGCTATTGTGCTCATCATACCTTCCTCTTGGGGTTCCCAACGAGCTCTACATCAACACCTAGCCATCAAGCATTTTTCTGGCGCCGTTGCCGGGGAGTCAAGGACATCTTCACAAGGGGAGTCCCTCATAACCAATCTCTTTACTTTGTTATTTTTGTTTTGCTTAATTTCTTTTTGTTTTGTTTGCTTGTTTCTTTATCAAAAACACACAAAAAAATAGTTTTACTAGTTTGCTTTCTTTACCAAAAACACGAAAAAATTAAGTCTCCTTTAGTTGTCACCTCTTCCTTAGCTCACCATGTTGATCCCCAAATTCACCCTGAAAGTCCTTTCAATTGGTAGTGGTTCTATAATTGGGAAAGATAATATTGAAGAATTCTTTAATCATGTTAGTAAACATGAGGATACTGAGGATAGATCCCTTGAAGAACTTACTCCAAACTATGAGATTGCTGCAGCTTCTTTAATTCACATGTTAGAAGCTAGGTTTGTTAACCTCAACCCCTTAATGCAAGTAATGTTTCTTAAGCTTAAAGAAATTGAGGACCCTGAAAAGAGGGATTTTATTCTAGAAACTTTGTTTATGGAGTTCTATGATGTTGCCAAGGAAGCTAGGAAAGTCTTTGAACGTTTCAATATGCTAGGCTCATGTGTAGATGTTGTTGGTTCACGAGAAAATATGAACAAAACCGAACCTAATGGGGAGGAAACTAAGATACCAATACCCTTTAAACTACTAGCAATACATGAAGCCATAGAAAAGAATCTTGATTGGATTGTTCCTGAAAACCCTTTTGATGAAAATAGTAAACCTAAGAGCATTGAGAGAGGATCCTCTAGAACTTATTTGGATGATATACCTTGCCTTGTTGAAAATATTTCTGGTATTGATCTTAATGCTTCTTCATTCGAGAACACTTGATCCTTTTTCTTGCTTCTTATGCCTAACTTAAAGGCGTTAAAGAAAAGTACTTATTGGGAGATAACCCAAAAGTTTTAGATGAGTCTTGGAAGTTATTAGTAATAACCGCTCCTTATCCTTTTTATTTGCTTTTTGTGCCAAGAGTAACCTCTAATGAGAGAGAAGTAATGATTGGGAAAGTTGCTGTCCCGAAACAGATTTCTGTGCTTCACCATAAAAATTCGTGTAAAATCTCTGAACGTCTTTTTGAGGCGTGAATTTTTGAGCTTCTGCCCCAGGTTGTTATATAACTTTCGTTAGTTCAACACTTTTTGATTTGAGCAACAGAAGGTCTTCAAAAAAATTCGTCTTTACCTGCTGGTCCGTTTTGACAGATTTCTGCCATTTTCTGCATTTGCTTCTTGTTGGTTCCTTTTTGAGTTCTTTTGGGGAATTGAGATTTTTGAGGGATGCTTCAGTAGCTAGTGTTATAATGGAAGTTTATTGGTGTTGGAACTGAAACTTAAGACCTACTATCTTGAGTGCACTAATGTTGCTAATAAAGATTGTGTGAAGTTTTGTATGAAGGAAAAATTTCAGGTGTATGGAAGGAATGAGTAATGAGATGAAGGATGGACTAAAGCTCAAGCTTGGGGATGCCACGCGTGTCACCCCAAGAAATATCCAAGAAGTACAAGCTTCAAAGCTTGGGGATGCCCAAGGCATCCCCTTCTTCATCAATAAAAATCCCAGGTTTCTTCCAAACACTTCATTTTTATTGTTTCATGCACAGTTGTGTTGTTCTTGGAGCGTCTTATTTTTCTTTTTCGTCTTGGTTTTTTGTTTGCTTTTGTTTTTTTAGTTTTCTAAATAAATTGGTTGGACCCCCTCTTTCATACATTGGTTTGCAAATAGTTTGGTTTGGTTGGAAAAGAGTAGGAAAGTTCATACTTATGTGGTAAAAAGAGCTTGTTTTTGACTGTGGCCTATGCTTTGTCATGCCATGACTTGATATTGTTTTGGCTCTATGCTTAGTATTCTTTGCTGTAGCATGACTTGTTATAAACAATTGAGATTGCTTAATGTGCCTTGGATGAATCATGCGTTGTTTTAGCATATTAAAGCATAGTATAGTGGTATTCTCCTTTGATGCTTTATTTGGGTTGACTTGGCACATGCTCACTGATGCACTCGACTTTCGACGTAGAGCTCGTTGGGAACCCCAAGAGGAAGGTATAATGAGCACAGCAGTAAGTTTTCCCTTAGTTATGAAACCAAGGTTTAATCGAACCAGTAGGAGCAAGGAAACACCCCAAAGGTGTTGCTAGCTGAGCTTTGGCAGGGTGCACTACCGGTGCTAGTAGCAACGTGGAGACCTGCGCAACACAACCACAAAACTTTGTCCCCAACTTGCGATGAGGTTGTCAATCTCACCGTGTTTTGCGGAAAACAAAGGATTAAACGTATCAAATGGAAATAAGTAATAGTTTGCAGAAAGTAAACACAAAGCAGAAACAGTTTATAGATTGTATGTAAAGAAAAAGGACCGGGATCCATAGTTCACTAGAGGTGGCTCTCCTTAAGATAGATAACATGTTGGGTGAACAAATTACAACGGGGCAATTGACAAACACCGAGAAAGCAATACATGCATATACTAATCATCTTGAATCCTCTGAGACTTGATTTGGCATTACAACATAATACATAGACCGCCATCCAACTACATCTATGACTAATAATCCACCTTCAGGTTATCATCCGAACCCTATCCAGTATTAAGTTGCAAGCAACAGATTATTGCTTTACGAACTGCGTGTAAAGTAAACAATACGATTGTTCTATGAACAAAGGATTGTTGTTTTCTCCCTAGTAGCAACATCACATCTAGTACCTTAGAGATTTCTGTCACTTCCCCAGATTACCAGAGGCATGAACCCACTATCGAGCATAAATACTAAATCTTGGAGTTGCTAGCATCTACTTGGCCAAGATAGCTACTAACAAGCGAAAGCATGCAAGATCTCAAATAACAAAGACATGATAGAATCAATAATCAATCTGAAATAGTATCTCAATATCCATCGGATCCCCACAAACACAACATGTATGAATTACAAATAGATGATCTTGATCATGAACGGAGCTCACAAGATCTAAACATGAAAGCACAAAGGAGGAGAAACCAGCCATCTAGCTACTACATGGATCCGTAGTCCAAGGATGAACTACTCACGCATCCCACGGGAGGCTTGCATGGTGATGAAGAAGGCCTCCAGGGTGAATTCCCCTCTCCGACAGGGTGCCGGGAAGAGCTTCAGATCCCTCCCGATCTAGGGATGGAGATGACGGCGGCTATAGACTCTTTCGTGGATTTTTGATCGGGTACTTAGGGTTTTCGTCCTAAGGGCAATATATAGGCGGAAGGAGAGGCCGAGGGGGTGCCGGGAGCGGCCACACCACCCCCTGGCGTGGGCAGGCCTGGCCGCATGGCCAGGTGGTGTGGTGGCTCCCTGGCCCTTCTCCGTCTCGTATTCTGGCACTTGATCCCTTCGGAAAAATAGGCACTTTGGCTTTTGTCCCGTCCAATTCCGATAATATTCATTTTCTGACTTTCCTGGAACCAAAAGCAGCAGAAAACAGGCAGCTGGCACTGTGGCTCTTGTTAATAGGTTAGTCCAAGAAATCATATGAAAAGTACTCCAAAGTTGGAACAAAACACAAGAAAGTGGATAAAACCAAGCATGGAACATCAAAAATTATAGATACATTTGCAATGTATCAACATCCCCAAGCTTAACTCCTGCTCGTCCTCGAGTAGGTAAATGATAAAAAGAAAGAATAATTTTTGAGGTGACATGCACCATCAAAGACTTGATCAAGGTATTTGCAAAATATTCCAAGCTGGGATCATAGTACTTCAATCATAACATGAAAGACAAAGTTCTAGCAATAAGCAAAGAAACTATGATGCAACATGAAAAGGCACAAACAAAAGATTCATGAAGAACAATGCTTTGCAAGACGTTTGTTTGTTTCACATGAAGAAAACATAGCATAATAGTATTCAGCTTGTCCCTCAATAGAGTAGGAAATATAAATGCATAGGACACCTTCAAAGTTCATAAGAGTGACTAGATACAATAGTTTAAAACAAGCAATATCAAAGTATGCATCAATCAACTAGTCTTGGGACAATGCACATAGAACTAAGAATGGCCACTATGCTCTCAAAGTAAGTGCATAAAGATAGAAGGTGGAGACTCAATATAATGGTGGAAGAAAGGCCTTTTGTAAAAGGAAGTAGGGATTCAAGTCTCATAAAGAGCTTCCAAAAACTATGGTACTTATAGCTTTCAACTCTCATTGCCCCTATCATAAGCATCTTGAAGTGATTAAGGTTAAACTGAACAAACTATGGTGTACATGCTTGATGAAGTATAAGTCAAAAATCTCATGTCCCTTGTATACGAGGGCCGCTCTTCATGCTACTCAAGTTTAGTCACCGGTAAGTTCTTGTCATCGTAAGTACATGTGTATCATAGAGAACCGCGAACGGGGTACCCCTTGCCCAATGATACGGAAGAATCCCCATATCAAAATGACAAGGCAAGCAGACAACGAGCATCTCAGCAATCTTCTTATTTACCATGGGAATATGGTGCTTTTTTTCTCTCTTTCCTCTTTTCATAGTGTCTCTTTTTTTCTCTTTTCTCTTTTTTTCTCAATATAGGACTCTTTTTTAAGAAGAATGCTTCATAGACAGCTCATTATGGTTACGCTGCAGGTTTCTCATAACAAGTGGAAGGTAAACAAAAGCATGAATATACTTGGAATAGCATAAGATAGTAGGTAGGTATGCTGGACTCTTTGGAATAACTTGGATTAGGGAGTTGGATGCATGAGTGGAACTCATACTTGGTGGTGGAGGCTAGCAAAAGACTGGGAGCGACAAACTAAGAGAGCAATAATGGCCATAATCATGCAGAGCGACAAAACATCATTGATCAAAGCATAAAGTGATACTACAAGTTGAAAACTAAAGGATCATAAAGGCTATGGTGACTTGAGATAGTCATAACATGGTGTGAGCATGCGCCAAGTCAACCCAAATTAAGCATCAAAGGAGAATACCACTATACTATGCTTTAATATGCTAAAACAACGCATGATTCATCCAAGGCACATTAAGCAATCTCAATTGTTTATAACAAGTCATACTACAACAAAGAATACTAAGCATAAAGCTAAAACAATATCAAGCATGGCATGACAAAGCATAGCCACAGTCAAAAACAAGCTCTTTTTACCACATAAGCATGAACTTTCCTACTCTTTTCCAAACCAAACCAAACTAATTGCAAACCAATGGATGAAAGAGGGGGTCCAACCAATTTATTCAGAAAACTAAGCAAAACCAAAGCAAACGAAAATGAAAAAGAAGACGCTCCAAGAAAAACACAACTGTGCATGAAACAATAAAAATGAAGCGTTTGGAAGAAACCTGGAATTTTTATTGATGAAGAAGGGGATGCCTTGGGCATCCCCAAGCTTTGACGCTTGTACTTCTTGGATATTTCTTGGGGTGACACGCGTGGCATCCCCAAGCTTGAGCTTTAGTCCACCCTTCATCTCATTACTCATTCCTTCCATACACCTGAAAATTTTCCTTCATACAAAACTTCACACAATCTTATTAGCAACATTAGTGCACTCAAGATAAAAGGTCTTAAGGTTCAGTTCTAACACCAAATAAACTTCCATTAGAACACTAGCTACTGTAGCACTTCCCTCAAAAAGCTCAATTCCCCAAAAGAACTCAAGAAGAAACCAACAAGAAGCAAATGCAGAAAATGGCAGAAATCTGTCAAAACAGACCAGCAGGTAAAGACGAATTTTTTCAAAGACCTTATGTTGCTCAAATAAAAAAGCGTTGAACTAACGAAAGTTAGATAACAACCTAGGGTAGAATCACAAAACATTACAGCTCAATCCGATATACAGAGCTCTCTCAAGAATTTGTACGGTGAAGCACAAAAATCTGTTTCGGGACAACAACTTTCCCAATCATTACTTCACTCTCATTAGAGGTTACTCTTGGCACAAAAAGCAAATAAAAAGGATAAGGAGCGGTTATTACTGAAGTAATAACTTCCAAGACTCATCTAAAACTTTTGGGTTATCTCCCAATAAGTACTTTTCTTTAACGCCTTTAAGTTAG
The DNA here is from genome assembly GCA_916181665.1 of Avena sativa. Lineage (NCBI taxonomy): Eukaryota > Viridiplantae > Streptophyta > Magnoliopsida > Poales > Poaceae > Avena > Avena sativa. The sequence continues at coordinate 262,285,516 of OV702291.1, forward strand.
GCATAAGAAGCAAAGAAAGAATCAAGTGTTCTCAAATGAAGAAGCATTAAGACCAAATTTTGTTTTCATAGGAGAAGCAAAAGAAATCTTTTCTCTCTTTTTAGGGAAGTGTTCTATACCTTTCTTTAGTGGGAGTTGATATTTCATGGTGCCTTCTTTCATATCAATGATTGCACCAACAGTTCTAAGAAAAGGTCTTCCCAAAGTAATAGGACAAGAAGCATTGTATTCAACATCCAAAACATAGAAATCAACGGGGACATAGGAATCATTAACCATAATAAGAACATCATTAAGACTCCCCATGAGTTTCTTTTTAGCATTATCATCAAGTGGGACATTCAAATAGCAATCTTCAAGAGGAGGCAAATCAAGCATATCATAAATCCTTCTAGGCATAATAGAAACACTACTATCAAGATCACATAAAGCTTTGAAATCAAAGTCATTCACTTTCATATTAATGATGGGTTCCCAACCATCCTCTTGTTTTATAGGAATAGAAGCTTTATGTTTCATCTTTTCTTCTTTAATCTTTATGAGAGCATCAGTAATGTGTTTTGTAAAGGCCATGTTCATAACACTAGCATTAGGACTTTTAGCAAGCTTTTTTAGGAACTTAATAACTTCAGAGATATTGCAACCATCAAGATCAAAATCAAATTTATCATCTAAAGTAGTAGAACTATTACTAGCCTCAACACTAGTGGTGGTGATAGTAGAAACACTAATGTTTCTAGCAATTTCATCTTCTCTTTCCCACTTAGCATGCAATTCAGCTAATAGCCTAACATTTTCATCAATTCTTACTTGTATGGCATTAGTAGCTGCAAAGGGATTATCATTAGTTTCAGGTTTAGTAGCCATTTTATTGATCAAAGAAGATTGAGCTTTAGACAAAGATGATATATTTCTTTCAGCATTAGAGAGTTTCAATTGTAAACTAGGAATTTCCTTATTTAGACTCTCAAGTTGATGGCTAATGTTCTTCAAAATAATAGATTGTTCCTCCATAGTTTTAGTGAATAGCTTATTTTGCTCATATTGCATTTGCATGAAGTTTTTAGTGGCTCTTTCAACTTCTAAAATTCTTCCTTCACTAGGTAATCCATGTTTACCATTATAGCCATAAGTATTATTAGGAGGGTAGGGCCTATAATTGTTATTACCATAAGCATTGTTGCCAAAGTTGTTATTTCTTATGAAGTTCACATCAACTTGCTCTTCTTGAGCAACCAAAGAGGCTAAAGGAACATTATTTGGATCAATATGGGCTTTCCCATTAACAAGCATAGACATAATAATATCAATCTTATCACTCAAGGAGGAGGTTTCCTCAACAGAATTTACCTTCTTACCTTGTGGAGCTCTCTCAGTATGCCATTCAGAATAATTAACCATCATATTGTCCAATAGTTTTGTTGCAGTACCCAAAGTGATGGTCATAAAGGTACCTCCAACAGGAGAATCCAATAGGTTCCTTGAAGAATAGTTCAATCCTGCATAAAAAGTTTGGATGATCATCCAAGCAGTCAGTCCATGAGTGGGACAATTCTTTACCAAAGATTTCATTCTTTCCCAAGCTTGAGCAACATGCTCATTATCAAGTTGTTTAAACTTCATTATTTCACTTCTCATGGATATAATCTTAGCATGAGGATAGTATTTTCCAATAAAAGCATCTTTGCACTTAGTCCAAGAATCAATACTATTCCTAGTTAAGGAATTCAACCATTCTTTAGCTTTTCCTCTCAAAGAGAAAGGAAACAATTTCAGTTTAATAATATCACCATCTATATCCCTATGCTTTTGCATCTCACAAAGTTCAACAAAGTTATTTAGATGGGAAGCAGCATCTTCATTACCAATACCAGAAAATTGTTCTCTCATAACAAGATTGAGCAAATCAGGTTTTATCTCAAAGAAAGTATTTTCAGCCACACGTGGAGCAATAGGTGTGCTCATAAAATCATTGTTGTTGGTGCTAGTGAAGTCACACAACTTAGTGTTTTCAAGAGTAGTCATTTTTTGGGTTTTCAAATAAGAAAGCAAACAAGTAAAACTATTTTTTTTAGTTTTTTTTGAAGAACAAAACAAGCAAACAAAGCAAAAAGAAAACTAAGCAAAACAAAAACAACAAAGTAAAGAGATTGGTTATGAGGGACTCCCCTTGTGAAGGTGTCCTTGACTCCCCGACAACGGTGCCAGAAAATGTCTTGATGCGCTCGACTTTCGACGTAGAGCTTGTTGGGAACCCCAAGAGGAAGGATGAGCACAACAGTAAGTTTTCCCTCAGTTATGAAACCAAGGTTTAATCGAACCAGTAGGAGCAAGGAAACACCCCAAAGGTGTTGCTAGCTGAGCTTTGGCACGACGCACTACCGGTGCTAGTAGCAACGTGGAGACCTGCACAACACAACCACAAAACTTTGTCCCCAACTTGCGATGAGGTTGTCAATCTCACCATGTTTTGCTGAAAACAATGGATTAAACGTATCGAATGGAAAGAAGTAATAGTTTGCAGAAAGTAAACACAAAGCAGAAACATTTTATAGATTGTATGTAAAGAAAAATGACCGGGATCCATAGTTCACTAGAGGTGGCTCTCCTTAAGATAGATAACATGCTGGGTGAACAAATTACAGCGGGGCAATTAACAAACACTGAGAAAGCAATACATGCATATACTAATCATCTTGACTCCTCTGAGACTTGATTGGGCATTACAACATAATACATAGACCGCCATCCAACTGCATCTATGACTAATAATCCACCTTCAGGTTATCATTCGAACCCCCTCCAGTATTAAGTTGCAAGCAACAGATTATTGCTTTACGAACTGCGTGTAAAGTAAACAATATGATTGTTTTATGAACAAAGGATTGTTGTTTTCTCCCTAGTAGCAATAGCACATCTAGTACCTTAGAGATTTCTGTCACTTCGCTAGATTACCAGAGGCATGAACCCACTATCGAGCATAAATACTAACTCTTGGAGTTGCTAGCATCTACTTGGCCAAGATAGCTACTAACAAGGAAAGCATGCAAGATCTCAAATAACAAATACATGATAGAATCAATAATCAATCTGAAATAGCATCTCAATATCCATTGGATCCCCGCAAACACAACATGGATGAATTACAAATAGATGATCTTGATCATGAACGGAGCTCACAAGATCTAAACATGAAAGCACAAAGGAGGAGAAACCAGCCATCTAGCTACTACATGGATCCGTAGTCCAAGGATGAACTACTCACGCATCACACCGGAGGCTTGCATGGTGATGAAGAAGGCCTCCAGGGTGAATTCCCCTCTCCGGCAGGGTGCCGGGAAGAGCTTCAGATCCCTCCTGATCTAGGGATGGAGATGACGGTGGCTACAGACTCTTTCGTGGATTTTTGATCGGGTACTTAGTGTTTTCGTCCCGAGGGCAATATATAGGCGGAAGGAGATGCCGAGGTGGTGCCGGGAGTGGCCACGCCACCCCCTGGCGCGGGCCAGGCCTGGCCGCACGGCCAGGTGGTGTGGTGGCTCCCTGGCCCTTCTCCGTCTCGTATTTTGGCATTTGATCCCTTCCGGAAAAATAGGCACTTTGGCTTTTGTCTCGTCCAATTCCGAGAATATTCATTTTCTGACTTTCCTGGAACCAAAAATAGCATAAAACAGGCGGCTGACACTGTGGCTCTTGTTAATAGGTTAGTCCAAGAAATCATATGAAAAGTACTCCAAAGTTGGAACAAAACACAAGAAAGTGGATAAAACCAAGCATGGAACATCAAAAATTATAGATACATTTGCAATGTATCACTCACACCATGTTATGACTATCTCAAGTCACCATAGCCTTTACGATCCTTTAGTTTTCAACTTGTAGTATCACTTTATGCTTTGATCATTGATGTTTTGTCGCTCTGCATGATTATGGCCATTATTGCTCTCTAAGTTTGTCGCTCCCAGTCTTTTGCTAGCCTCCACAACCAAGTATGAGTTCCACTCATGCATCCAACTCCCTAAACCAAGTTATTCCAAAGAGTCCAGCATACCTACCTACTAGCTTATGCTATTCCAAGTATATTCATGCTTTTGTTTACCTTCCAAATTAAACTTGTTATGAGAAAACTAGTGATTAAAGCTCTCACGAACTTGATGGCACACTTTACTTTTTTGCATATAATAAACTTGAACCATTGGGTCCTTCTTTGTTGCGTATATGCTTGCGCTTTATAAGTTGAAATTAGCAGAACCATGTATCATGGGGAACGATTTCAACATTGCACTTGTACTTTGTACCCCGTTGATATCATGTTCTTTTACTTACGGATCCCGGCGGTGTGAAATAAAAGTGGAACTTGTAAGATCATGGAGTTTGTATGTGTGTTAGAGAAACGCCTGGGCCGCTAGCCTAAGCCATGCCTAATCATGGTGGAAACTTGCAGCATCACCATAATGAGAACTCTATGAAGCATCCTCAATAAAAACCTATGCAAATAGCAAATAAAAAGATCGTTGAGATGCTCATTGTCTACTTGCCTTGTCATTTTGATTATGGGATAGCTCCTGTATCATGTGCATGGGGTACCCCGTTGGCGGTTCTTTATGATACATATGTACTTACAATGACAAGAGCTTACTTGTGACTAAAGTTAAGTAGCATGAGGACCGGTCTTCGTAAGTAAGGGGCATGAGATTTCGGTTTATAACTTGTCAAGCATATCCTCTTAGTTGTGTCACTTTAACCTTAATCACCTTCAAGATGCTTATGATAGGGGCAATGAGAGCTGAAAGCTATAAGTACCATAATTTTTGGAAGCTCTTTATGAGACTTGAATCCCTACTTCCTTCTATGAAGGCCTTTCTTCCACCATTATATTGAGTCTCCACCTTCTATCTTTATGCACCTACTTTGAGAGCATAGTGGCCATTCTTAGTTCTATGTGCATTGTCCCAAGACTAGTTGATTGATGCATAATTTGATATTGCTTGTTTTAAACTATTTGTATCTAGTCACTCTTATGAACTTTGAAGGTGTCCTATGCATTTATATTTGCTACTCTATGAGGGACAAGCTGAATACTATTTTGCTATGTTTTCTTTATGTGAAACAAACAAACGTCTTGCAAAGCATTGTTATTCATGAATCTTTTGTTTGTGCCTTTTCATGTTGCATCATAGTTTCTTTGTCTTATTGCTATAACTTTGTCTTTCATGTTATGATTGAAGTTCTATGATCCCAGCTTTGAATGTTTTACAAATACTTTGATCAAGTCTTTGATGGTGCATGTCACCTCAAAAATTATTCTTTCTTTTTATCACTTACCTACTCGAGGACGAGCAGGAGTTAAGCTTGGGGATGTTGATACATTGCAAATGTATCTATCATTTTTGATGTTCCATGCTTGGTTTTATCCACTTTCTTGTGTTTTGTCCACACTTTGGAGTACTTTTCATATGATTTCTTGGACTAACCTATTAACAAGAGCCATAGTGCCAGCTGCCTGTTTTCTGCTGTTTTTGGTTCCAGGAAAGTCAGAAAATGAATATTCTTGGAATTGGACGGGACAAAAGCCAAAGTGCCTATTTTTCCGGAAGTCATCAGATGCCAGAATACGAGAAAGAGAGGAGCCAGGGGGCCACCACACCACCCGGCCGTGCGGGCTAGGCCTGGCCGCGCCAGGGGGAGGTGTGGCTAGCCCAGGTACCCCCTCGGCCTCTCCTTCCGCCTATAAGATGCCCTCGGGACGAAAACCCTAAGTACCTGATCAAAAATCCACGAAAGAGTCTGCAGCCGCCGTCATCTCCATCCCTAGATCGGGAGGGATCTGAAGCTCTTCCCGGCACCCTGCCAGAGAGGGGAATTCACCCTGGAGGCCTTCTTCATCACCATGCAAGCCTCCGGTGTGATGCGTGAGTAGTTCATCCTTGGACTACAGATCCATGTAGTAGCTAGATGGCTAGTTCTCCTCCTTTGTGATTTCATGTATAGATCTTGTGAACTCCGTTCATGATCAAGATCATCTATTTGTAATCATACATGTTGTGTTTGCGGGGATCCGATGGATATTGAGATGCTATTTCAGATTGATTATTGATTCTATCATGTCTTTGTTATTTGTGATCTTGCATGCTTTCCGTTGTTAGTAGCTATCTTGGCCAAGTAGATGCTAGCAACTCCAAGAGTTAGTATTTATGCTTGATAGTGGGTTCATGCCTCTGGTAATCTGGGGAAGTGACAGAAATCTCTAAGGTACTAGATGTGCTGTTGCTACTAGGGAGAAAACAACAATCCTTTGTTCATATAACAAACATATTGTTTACTTTACAGGCAGTTCGTAAAGCAATAATCTGTTGCTTGCAACTTAATACTGGAGGGGGTTCGGATGATAACCTGAAGGTGGATTATTAGTCATAGATGCAGATGGATGGCGGTCTATGTATAATGTTGTAATGCCCAATCAAGTCTCAAAGGAGTCAAGATGATTAGTATATGCATGTATTGCTTTCTCGATGTTTGTCAATTGCCCCGCTGTAATTTGTTCACCCAGCATGTTATCTATCTTAAGGAGAGCCACCTCTAGTAAACTATGGATCCCGGTCCTTGTCTTTTACATACAATCTACAAACTGCTACTGCTTTGTGTTTACTTTCTGCAAACTTTTACTTCCTTCCATTCGATACGTTTAATCCTTTGTTTTCAGTAAAACACAGTGAGATTGACAACCTCATCGCAAGTTGGGGACAGAGTTCTGTGGTTGTGTTGTGCAGGTCTCCATGTTGCTACTAGCACCAGTAGTGTGCCCTGCCAAAGCTCAACTTGTAACACCTTTGGGGTGTTTCCTTGCTCCTACTGGTTCGATTAAACCTTGGTTTCATAACTGAGGGAAACTTGCTGCTGTGCTCATCATACCTTCCTCTTAGGGTTCCCAACAAGCTCTACATCAACATCGAGCCATCAGTAGGCTCCAGAGTACCTATTGCAACTCGTCTGTCTAGCATCCTGCGGCTTGTTCGAGTGGCCTAAGGAGTCGCTTCTTGATTCCACCGCATACGAGCCCGTTGGCCTTTTCGACCTGACCGTTGGTCTGTGGATGAGCTACAGAGGCATAGCTTATGTTGATTCCCAGGTTTTCGCAGAAACCCTGGAACTCCTTAGAGGTGAAGTTCGTTCCATTGTCCGTGATGATGCTGTGTGGCACTCCGAAGCGATAGACGATGGACTCGAAGAACTTAACTGTGCTGGCTCCTGACTAGTTAGTCACTGGCATGGCCTCTATCCATTTGGTGAATTTGTTGACTGCGACCAAGAGGTAGACGTAGCCTCCTTGCAAGGACTTTGGGAGCTTGCCGACCATGTCGAGTCCCCATTGCGTGAAGGGCCAGGCCAATGGAATTGGCTGGAGCTCCGCGCCAGGTGCGTGTGGTTTGTCCACGAATCGCTGGCAAGCGTTGCATTTTTGGACGATGTCCTTGGCGTCACGCATGGCCGTAGGCCAGTAGAATCTAGCTCGTAGAGCCTTGGCGATGAGGGCGCGACTGCCAGCGTGGTGTCCGCAAGTCCCCTCATGGATGTCGAGGAGAACGGTTCTTCCATCGGCGTTGGAGACGCATCGTTGGAGTACTCATGTGATGCTGCGCTTGTAGAGTTCGCCGTTGATGACGGCGAATGCCTTGGATCGTCATGCGATTTGTCGCGTGTAAGTCGGGTCGTCCGGCAGCCTCTTGCTGAGAAGGTATGTGATGTACGTTTGAGTCCAAGATGGCTCGTCGAGTGCCATTAGATCATTGGGCGGTGCAGCCCTCGAGTCCGTTGTTGCACTTGTTTTCTTCTCTGCGGCCTTTGGCTTGATGGAGCGTTCGCAGATGCGCTCGAGAAATACCCCAGGTGGTATGGGGGCGCAGGTAGAGCCAATGTTGGCGAGTGCGTCTGCCTCTTCATTGCTTTCGCGGCCTATGTGCCGCAGCTCGCAACCGTCGAAGTCCCCTTCGAGTGTGTCATAGAGGTCACGGTAGGCGATCATATTGTCGTTCAGTGCGTCGCACTCGTGCATTGTCTGGTTGACGACCAGCTTGGAGTCGCCGTATATTATGAGCCTCTTGGCGCCGCGGGCTTTTGCCATCCTCATCCCGTGTAGCAGGGCCTTGTATTCAGCTTCGTTGTTGGAGGCGGTGAATTGCATTCGCAGAATATATTTCAGTTTGTCTCCCTGGGGTGATGTCAGTATGACACCTGCGCCAGCTCCGTCCTTTCGCTTGGATCCGTCGAAGTGCATTGTCCAGAGGTAGGACATATATGGTTTTTCAGGGAGCTGATTCTCCATCCAGTGCACGAGGAAGTCAGGAAGAACTTGCGACTTGATTGCGTCGCGCTTTTCATATGTAATGTCTCGTGGAGACAGTTCGATTCCCCAAAGCGCGACTCGTCCGGTGGCATCAGGGTTGTTGAGGATATGTCCAAGTGGGGCGTCGTTGACCACCACGATTGGGTGCTCTTGGAAGTAGTGGCGCAGTCGCCTGACTGTCATGAAGACGCCATATGCCAACTTCTGGTAGTGTGGGTACTGCTGCTTTGTTGGCATGAGTACCTCGCTGAGGTAGTAGACTGGGAAATGTATCCCGTGGACCTTGTTTTCTTTGGCTCGTTCTACCACGAGCACCGTGTTGACCACCTGGTTGGTGGCGGAGATGTACAGCAATAGTGGTTCCCTTTCGCGTGGGGTCACCAGTACTAGTGAGGTGGACAGTAGACGCTTGAGATCTTCGAATGCTTCCTGTGCCTCGTTGGTCCACTCGAACTTGTCAGCTTTGCGGAGAAGTTGGTAGAAGGGCAGTGCCTTTTCGCCCATTCGACTGATGAATCGACTGAGCACCGCGATTCGCCCAGCCAGCTGCTAGACACCTCTTATGTTCTTCGGCTTCTCCATGGCCAATATGGCTTTTATTTTCTTTGGGTTCACCTCGATCCCTCTCGCGGAGATGAGATACCCGAGTAGTTGCCTAGATGGTACGCCGAAGGCGCACTTGTCCGGATTGAGCTTGATCCGGTAGCGGTCGAGGTTGGCCAAGGTTTCGCGTAAATCATCGATTAGTGAAGCTTCCTCTTTGGTCTTGATTACGATATCGTCAACATAGACTTGGATGTTGCGACCAAGTTGGTTCTTGAGGCAAGCCTGCATGCACCGTTGATAGGTTGCTCCTACGTTTTTTAGCCCGAAGGGCATTGTGTTATAGCAGAACACACCAAAAGGCGTTGTAAACGCCGTTTTTTCTTGATCCTCTTCCTTCATTCGAATCTGATTATAGCCTGAGTAGGCGTCGAGGAAGTAGAGGCGCTCACATCCCGCGGTGGAGTCGATGATCTGGTCGATTCGCGGCAGCAGGAAGTGATCCTTTGGGCAGTGCTTATTCAGAGAGGTAAAATCCACGCACATCCATAGGATATCCGTGTCCTTTTTTTGGTAATAGCACCGTGTTGGCGAGCCAAGTGCTTTCCTTGATCTCGCGTATGAATTTGGCGTCGAGGAGTCTGTTGATCTCCATTCCGACCGCTTTTGCTCTTGGCTCAGACAGTCGCCGAATTATTTAACTGGCCTTGCTTCTGGGTTGACATTGAGTGCGTGCTTGGCGAATTCGCTGGGAACTCCTGGCATGTCCGCTAGACACCAGGCGAAGATTTCCCAGTGCTCACGGAGGAATTCGACGAGCGCGAGTTCCTATGCGGGACTCAAGTTGTTGGCAATAAGGGTCGTCTTGGCGGGGTCTGATGGGTGGACCTGAACTTTTTTCGTGTACACCGACGAGTCGAAGGATAGGTCGGGTGAACTTGGCCGGCTCAGGGGAGGCAGACTGTTGTTTGTCAACTCCTTCAATCTTGTGAGTTCTTCCTGCATGCCGAAGGACTGGGACATTCTGTTGAATTCCCTGTCGCAACTGTCGGACCTCTCGAAGCTCCCGTTGATTGTGATGACGCCATTGGGGCCTGGCATTTTCATCTGCAGATAGGCGTAGTGCAGCACTGCCATGAACCTAGTGAACACGACACGTCCTAAGATGCAGTGATACTGTGAGGGCCAGTCGACGACTTCGAAGTCGATGCGTTCGCGTCGAAAGTTTTTCGGTGTGCCGAAGATGACGTCGAGGTTGATTTTGCCAAGGGGGTATACGCCCTTGCCTGGGACGATGCCGTGGAATGTTGTGTCCGAGGCTTCTAAGCAGGTCATAGGGATCCTCATTGCTCGCAAGGTACTCGTGAACATAAGGTTGATGCCGCTTCCACCATCCATGAAGACGCGACTCATGTCAAAGCCTCCAATTTGTGCCTCAAGTACGAGGGGACAATGTCCTGGGCGAGGTACTTGGCGCGGATGGTCGCGCTTGTCGAAGGTGATGCAGGAGTCGCTTCCACTGAGGTACTCAGTGGTGGATGGTGGTGAGTTTGTTGCCAAATTGACTTGGCGAGTGATGACCTTTTGCACCCGATTGGAGGGGCGGCCCTTTTGGATCATCATGGTGCACATGTCTCGTGGGTACGGCTCGCCTCCGTGATGCTGGTCAGTCGCAGCTATGGTTGGCAGTGGTCCGGGTGGTGGTGGAGGAGCTCCATGTGCCACAACGCCTGGGGCATCTCCGTAGCCCCTGTTGACCGCGTCACGATTCATCCGAGCCAGACCCTCATGAAGTTTGAGGAACTCGCAGTAGTCTTTGAGGAGGTGGCTGGATTTCTTTTTGCCATCATGCTTGTCGATGTAGAAGTGCACGGTGCATGGCCCGGACAGCTTATCCTCAATGGATGTTGCGGGTGCCTCGTCGCGAGTGCGGTGCTGCCATACTTGCGTGGTTTTCCTGGAGTCGCAGTGTCCACTGCTGGGGTAGCCGCTGTTGTGGTTGTCATTGTGTCTATCGGTGTAGCTGGCTGCGAGCATGTTGACGTCGTCATGGTCATCGTAGATGCGCATTCGACGTTTGCTTCGGCGATCGCGTCTGTGCTCGAGTTCTGCTTCATCGTTAGAGTGAACGCAATTTTCACCGAATCCTCTCCATCTGCCCACCTATTCGCGATTTCCATCAGGTGGTCAATGGTTTTGGGCTTCGAGTGGCCCAGCTCCTCCCTGAGTTCTATGCGACGAACGCCGCCGTTGAATGCGTCAATTGCCCGGTCCTCCGAGATATTTTCCACGGAGTTCTTGATGATGGACCACCTCTGGATGTACGAGCGTAACAATTTGCCCGACCTTTGCTGGCAACATCTCAGCTCTTCGATTAATGCGGGCCTTTTGTAGGTGCCCTTGAAGTTACGCACAAAGCTGTAGACCAGCTCGTCCCAACTGCGAATGGATCCGCGCGGGAGGTTATTGAGCCAAGCTCGGGCGTCGCCCTGCAGCTGTAGCTGCAGGCATTGCATGGCTGTGCTTCGACTCCCACCATGGAGCCTGGCGGAGGAGATGTGGTCTTCCAACCAGATTTTCGGGTCTTGCAGGCCGTCAAACTTTGAGTTCTTCGATGGGAGCTTGAACCCCTTGGGCATTCGCTTTTGCCTGATGGCCCTGCTGAAGCATCTGACGCCACAGAGCTCCACATCTTCGTCTTTTGAGTCAGTCGATCAGGCGCCCTTGACTTGTCGATCTTGCGCTGTGTGATGTCATCACGTGCATCGTAGTCATGGTCGTGTTGCCTTGAGCGACGACGTCGAGACAGATCATGACTGCCGTCGCTGGATGAGGGTGAGGAATAGCGTTTTGCCAGAGCCTTGTTTTTCTTCGGCTCCGGCGTCGGCTCTTTATCGAGAGCGGCCTCGATTAGCCCTAAGCCTGCGATCGTAGATCGGTGCATAGCAGCTCGAGGATCTCCAGCTGGCAGCTGGTTGTTGAGGAGGTACATGGTGGCCACCGTTACCGCAGCTTGCGCCATTTTTGGGAGCACGTTTCCACGCGTATCCACCATCATGGAGCCGAAGTCGAGGACCTTTGCGGCTTCTACACGCTCTTGTTCGGTGAGGTGGGCCAGTCGAGTTCGTCTCTTGTTAGCGATGTACTCGTTGCACTTGGAGGAGGATCCTCCGTGGGAGGAGAGCCCAGCTCGCCGGAGGCTCGACTCGTCTGCCGCCTTTTTACGCGCTTCGAGTTGCGCGAGTGTATGCAATTGGCGTTTGTATTCCTCCTTCAGGAGCCAATGGTAGCCCATCAGCAGTTCTTGAGAGGAGCCGAAGGGTAGAGGGTTGCCTCGTAGGGCTTCTCGGCAATGGGCCCACTCGAGATCGTTGAGCCTGATCACGACACGTTCACTAGTGTGCTCGTTCACCATGGTGGGGGGTTCGACTGCCCCTCCATTGTTAACAGGGGCGCCGTTAGTGGGGCCGCCGTTGGGTGGTCCGCCATTAGGTATGCCACCGTTTGGTGGGTCGGTTCCATTGCCTCCGTTGCCTATGTTGTCGCGATTAGTGGAGGAGTCACCAGCATTGATGACGGCGCACATGAAGTGGTTGGGGAAGCTGCTGCTCCCACAACTTTCAGATCCGGAGCCGTAGGCTCCATCTTCAGTTGCTAAATCGCCCAGATCGGATTCGCGATTGTCGTCGCTGTTCGTATTCTCGACTGTTGTCGAGGCATTGAGCTCACTAAGGGTGCCGATTGGTGGAGGAAACCACGATGCTAGAGCAATCGATGGTGTTGTCGGCTGGTCAGGCATGCGAAGTGTGCCTATCTGACCAACTTGGAAGCGGAAGCTCCTGATCGCCAGGCTAATTCCATCGCCCCCGGACTCGAAAGCCGGGCGGGTGGCCGGCGGGTGGATGGTGAAGTCGAACGCGCCGAAGAGCTGGCGAATCTCCGCTGTTGTGGAGTTGTAGATCGCAGTTGATGGGGCCGAAGAAGCCGCAACATCAGCACTCCCACTTCCCACAGACGGTGCCAATTGACGAGGGTTTAACTCATCAATGCCCATTGTTATGGACTTGGGTTTTGGAGAAGGAGGGAGCGCTGGAAGCATCAATCGGCTAGCAAACAAGCACACAGGGATCCAAGGTTTACCCAGGTTCAGGCCTCGTAGAGGTCCCTACTCCTGCTTGTCTGCTCGTGGAATTAACAGAGGAATCGAAGATTACAATGGTGCACAGATGCAATCTGGCGAGGGTTGTGGAAACTAGGGTTGCGTGTGTCCTCCTCGCCGCCCCCTCCTGACCTTTATATAGATAGGCCAGGTCTCAGGTAGCAGGTCGAGCCGGTTACAGATTAGGGTTTCCCTTTAAACTTTCTATCTTTAGCTTCTTCATGTTCCGCAAGCAATCGAGAGTCCGTAGGTTACTCGAGTTCTCCATTTGGGCCTTGGCAACGCCATGGGCTTCTGCTGTATTCAGGCCGTATATACCAAGCTCGAGTACCTGTAGGGTATACCCATGTCAGTGTGTGAACAAAACAATAATAAGTAATGAAAGTAAACAGAGAAAGGTTCACGATGTAAAGTATTTGAAACTACAATAGGACTAAAGTGTTCTTAGGGAGTGTTGGATCTACCACTAACAATTATGTTAAGTCATGATTAGGATATATCTCTAATGTCGTTCATGTATATGTATAGCAAAATCTCCAAAGTAGATGATCAAAGACAAGCCATATTTTATGTCATCCCTCACAACCACAGTAGTAATCTTAGGCAAGCCACCTGCGATTTCCTACTATTAAGGGTTACCCCATGGTTATGGATTTAGATCTATGAGTCCTCGCTTACCCCCCTTGAACACATGAGTAATGATCCAATGCAATATGTCCCTTAGCACCTCCACACCACCACATGCCCAATGGTAGTTTCCTCCCTGGTGAAAGGGCATGTATGCTCCCATGTGTGGTTTTAGTAATTAATGACAATCTCTATGGACTAATGTGTAAATTAAGTTTCACTTGTAGGTTTGTCCATTGGCATCGCTTGGACCATGTGTTAGTTTCAAGGTTGAAAAATAAGAAGCAATGTCCAAGGGCTTTGTGTCTATTGTAATCATGTATAAGAAGAAGATCAAGAGTGTCTTGAAGAAGAAGATGGAGTTCATCATGGCTATCTTCAAGACATCATCAAGAAATGAAGGGAAAGATCAAGGTGTGCCATCTCTAGAAGATCTCATGCTTGAAGCTTTCCATCCTCGGCGACCATGGAGTGATGAAGACAAGTTTAAAGAAGAGGTTTACCCATGGAGTATGGGGGAGCATTTCACAAGTCTTCATCAAGCAAGAGCAATCAAGAAAGGCGATCCATATTGAGAAGGACAAGAAGATATACATCAAGCTCAAGTGGAATGCTCAAGGCAAAGGTATGTTTTCTATTCTACACATCGTTATCTATCCAACAAAATTGGTTTCATCTAGTTTGGAGTTCGGATGCGAAAGTTATGAAAGTTTTGGTTCTGGAGGTTTTACTTAACCGGTAGTTCTGGCAAGCCACAGGTAGTACCGCTAGGGCATTCTGTCACCAGTAGTACCGGTGGAAGTACCGGAGCCACTTCCACTCATCCTGGTTGCGGTTCAGTTACCTCTCTGTTTTGTAAGTGCTATTTGGTGGAACTTTGATCGGAAGTAAGGGCGGTAGTACCGGCTGTGGGCGGAAGTACCGGAAGTACTGCTCGGGCAGAATTGCCGTCGATAGTACCAGTGGAAGTACGGGAGCCACTTCCGCCCAGCCTGGGTTCGGGTCAGTATCCTCTCTGTTTGGTGTTTGCTATTTGGCGAAATTTTGATCAGAATCTTAGGCGATAATACCAACCCCAGCGGAAGTTCCATTGGTTTAGAGGTAGTACCGGCCAAGCTCACTTTTCTGTCTTTCGTCCCGTTGTTTTCTGACCGTTGAAAGGGTGCCAGTGGTAGTACCACCCACCCTGCGGTACTACTGGTCGTGCACAAATCTGTGCATAACGGGCAGATCGGGGAGCCCTTTAAAAGGGGCTCCTCTTCCCCCTCGTGGGCAACGAGCTTTTTCTTGGTTCTTGGCTTTCTCTCTCTCCTCCATTCTTTACCTTGAAGATCTTGTCCTCTATGATATGTCGTAAACGTATCTATAATTTTTGATGTTCCATGCTTGTTTAGTATCTACTTTCTTATGTTTAGTTCATACTTTGAGGTATTATTTATACATTTTCTAGAACTAAGCTATTAACAAGATGCTACAGTGCTAGTTGCCTGTTTTCTGCTGTTTTTGGTTTCAGAAAAGCTAGTAAGGAAATATTCTCGGAATTGGACCAGACAAAAGCCAAAGTCAATATTTTACCCGAAGCAACATGGAGTCCGGAGGGGAGACGAAGTGGCACACCAGGGCGGCCACACCTGGTGGCGACGCGACCTAGGGGGAGGGCGCGCTACCAGGGGGTGTGGGCCCCTGGTGCTCCACCGATCTTTCCCCTTCGCCTATAAAAGCCTCTCGGGACGAAAACCCTAAGTATCGGATCAAAGACCCAATCAGAAATCCACGGAAGAGTCTGTAGCCGCTGCCATCTCGATCCCTAGATCAGGGAGGGGGTCCAAAGCTCTTCCCGACACCCTGCTGGAGGGGAGAGATCACCCTGGAGGCCTTCTTCATCACCATGACTGCCTCCGGTGTGATGCGTGAGTAGTTCATCCCTGGACTACGGGTCCATGTAGTAGCTAGATGGTTGGTTCTCCTCCTTTGTGCTATCATGTTTAGATCTTGTGAGCTCCGTTCATGATCAAGATCATCTATTTGTAATCTTACATGTTGTGTTTGCAGGGATCCGATGGATATTGAGATGCTAATTCAGATTGATTATTGATTCTATCATGTCTATGTTATTTGTGATCTTGCATGCTTTCCGTTGTCAGTAGCTATCTTGGCCAAGTAGATGCTAGCAACTCCAAGAGGAAGTATTTATGCTCGATAGTGGGTTCATGCCTCTAGTAATCTGGGGAAGTGACAAGAATCTCTAAGGTGCTAGATGTGCTATTGCTACTAGGGAGAAAACAACAATCCTTTGTCCATGGGACAATTGTATTGTTTACTTTATACACTTTGCTTAATGCAATTATCTGTTGCTTGCAACTTAATACTGGAGGGGGTTCGGATGATAACCTGAAGGTGGATTATTAGTCATAGATGCAGTTGGATTACGGTCTATGTATAATGTTGTAATGCCTAATCAAATCTCATAGGAATCAAGATGATTAGTATATTCATGGTATGCTTTCTCAAATCTGTCAATTGCCCCGCTATAATTTGTTCACCCAACATGTTATTTATCTTAAGGAGAATCACCTCTAGTGAACTATGGACCCCGATCCATTCTTTTACCATTGATCTACCATCTACTATTTACTATTTACTGTTTACTTTCTGTAAGCAATTACTATCTTCCACATAATACGTTTAATCCTTTGTTTTCAGCAAAACCGGCGAGATTGATAACCTCACTGTAAGTTGGGGCAAAGTTCTATGGTTGTGTTGTGCAGGATTCCAAGTTGGTAGCAACACCTTGGGGTTGTTTCCTTTCTCCTACTGGTTCGATAACCTTGGTTTCATAACTGAGGGAAACTTACTACTGTGCTCATCATACCTTCCTCTTGGGGTTCCCAACAAGCTCAACGTATCCTGAGTTATCACTCTTCCCTTCCCCCTCCTATGATGCTTGCACCTTTTTGAGAGATTTGAGAGAGGAGATCTCAATCTACAATCCCACCAAACCAAATCCCTTCTTTGTGAAGGAATCCTTGGGATCTATATCTTAGAGAGTTTTGTGTTCTCCTCTTGTGTTCTTCCTCTCTTATTCCCCCAATTACTTTTGTAGCTTTGGTGGAATTTGGGAGTGAAGGAGTTGCCTCTTGCATTTGGTGCATAGGTTCGAGTTCTCCTCGGGGATTCGGCGAGTTCAAGCTCTTGGGCTTGTTACTCTTGGGTTCTTGGAACCCTAGACAGTTGTGTGGAGTTGTGGTGAGTTCTTGAGACCTCCAATTGAGTTGTGCAGATTCCTCAAGCTTGTGGCATTGTTCTTGGGGGCTCCAATTGTTGTGGAGTTTCCTCAAGCTTGTAGCCTTTGTGGTTTTTCTTGGGATCCCTCCAATTGATTTGTGGAGATTGCCCCAAGCCTTGTATGGGTTCGGTGACCGCCCTCAAGTGTCCCATAGTAGATCATGAGTAGGACTTTGTGGAGAGCTCACGGAAGAATAGAGTGAGACTTTTGTGGCGTAGGTGTGTTGCGTGCCTTCGAATATTGGGGTGAGGCCTTGTGTGGCGTTGGGTGAGCATCGAGCCACCACACCTCAAGGTGAGCCATTTGTGGCGCTCGAAGTACATTGCGCCATCACACCTCTCCAATGGAGATGTAGCTTCTTTGGAAATGAACTTCAGGATAAAAATCATCGCCCCCGCGTCCATCAGTTATCTCTCAATCGAGCCCTTTACTTATGCAATTTACATTGTGATAGCCTTCATGCTTGAAGTATTATATCTTGCTATCACCTTGTGTCTTGTCTTGCTTAACATAGGTTGTTGCACTTAGTGAACCTAGTGGTTGTAGGTTTTGGCTTGATAAATTAAACATTAGTTTTATTCTGCATTTATTAGACCTTAAACCGTAATAATTTTAAAACACCTATTCACCCCCTCTAGACGACATCCGTTTCCCATTCACCTAGAAATGCATTCATTTTCTTTGCATCGATTGTGATCCGCAATACTATCGAAGTAAAAGAAGGGATCTAAGGAAGAGTGTAGGCTACTCCGCGTAGGGCGAAGTTTGTCCTAGTTGATAGTTATATATAGGTATAGCTGGAGCCCTAGACAGTCTAGCCATATATCCGACTAGTTTTAAGGCAAGTAGGCCTATTGAGATGCATATAACTACCTTTTTCATCTTATCACCCCTCCTAGTAGTAGCTTGTTGGGGGGTTTGTGGCTTATCCACAACGATATGGTGTTTAATAACAAGTAAGAGAATCACGAGTCATGTTGTAGTGCATAAACATATATCTTTGTTTGTATACAACTTGGAAATAATTTACTAAAGCTAGAGTAGAGGATAAAATGGAGTTGGAGGAGATAATATCAGGTGTGATGGTCCAAGCTCTCCAGTGGAGGGAGCTATTATACCCCTAAAGCCCATAAACACACATGATAAGAGCGAAACAACAATCAGACCTTTTGGTATAAGTTTTTCTCACCCACTCCCTCATCCTTTGACTTCCAATTCTTTCAAGAAGTGAACTTTACAAGCATGTCCTATTTCTTGTCCTAGGGCCTATACCTTGACAATTTCTTTCCTTCTCGATATCCTACTAATTTCTTAATTAGCTCATTCTCGATCCTAATGAATGAATCCACTAATCTTTTGGATAGATGAGATTCATGGGGATGCAGCTGAAGAGGTAGTCATAGATGGTAAAACAGAGAAGGTGTTCTTATACTATAAGTTGTAATGTTTCAGTTAGGCAATCATAAGAATGTCTAGGACGAAGTGATCACAGAGGTTAAGGATGAGAAGGTCACAACAGGCAACATAGTTGAAAAGGTGAGTTTGTGTAACCAACAGGATGTGTAGCGGAAAGGAGTTACGATTTTCTTCTTATTCCTATAGAACATCTAGTAACAATAATAGAAATCGTAAATAACAAAAAAATCTTGTCTTGCATGGTCTAAGTCTAAGGAAACACAAGAAATTCGCTTTTACAATTTCATCTACATCGAATTTATATATCAGATGTGAGATCCTAGCGCATGGCTTAATAGGATTGATAGGATACCCATATCAACAAGTTGCAACTTCTTTTCCGGAAGCTCGTCTGAGAAGAACTCTGAGGTTAAGCGTGCTTGTCCTAGAGCAATTTGAGGATAGGTGACCGACCGCGAAGTGGGTACCAGGTGCGCGTGAGCGAGGACAAAGTGCGCAGAAAAGACTAGTGTTGGTTTGTTGGGGCCAGTCTAGATATCTATTAAAATGCCAGGAGTGACATCCCAGACATGGAGTGTCCGGGGTGTTACATCAGAATAACGGATAGAGGCAGCATTCAAAGAGTAAAATCTACTTACTTTATGGTTGTTTCCAATTTTATGTTGGGTTTGATAAGAAACCTTTTTGCTTTCTTGATAAATAATCAACAAAAAAGCGTTTTTTCTTTTTTATATAACCTGCTTGTTTTATTATAACAAGTCCTATAGGGAAATGCTCCTAAAGAGAAATTTTATCTGATTCTCTCTCGGCCAATATAAATTTTTAGAAAAAAAACCAACAATTTTCTTGTTTTTTATTAACATTAAGAAAAAATCATATAGCTAAAATTGAATTGGCAATATATTTTTTATATACTTTTGAAAGAAAAAATGCTGCATTGACAACTATATATATAAACAGAAAAAACCACGATGATGATGGCTACCATTCATTTCTCCTCTGGATTTGCTTTTTTTTTAAACTTGTTGTGCTTTCCACTCTCTTCGAACTTATAGTTATCTAGTTTATCATTAAAATCATTCTTGACAAGAGCAAAATATTGTGCTCCTATTTGTCTCTTTGACAAAATCTATTAATTATGCGTTTGTGAATCAAAGTTGGATTCTATTTCTTGGATACAAGTTTCTTCTACTTGATTAGGAGGAAGCGAGTGGTGTTGGTCTGGAATTCAAATAAGCAAATAAGTACTTTGAACCTCGAATTGACATCATAGTAGGAGTAAACTAGCTAGCTACGTAGTTTCACTCTTAACCTGGCACCAAACTCGTATTCGTTAGAGTTTGGGCATAATTGTGCCACAGTCGAGCGTTTTTTGTCCAATCGCAACATAGAAATAATACAATGTATCACTCATTTGAGTTCATTTGCTTTTGTTTAGTATAGTACTAGATCATCTAGGCGTGCGTTGCCGCGTCCGTCCATTATAAATATAGAATGTTAGAACTTGGTAGAAATCTATATGATTTGAGCAGAGATGTGAAAGCTAAGATAATTGTTTGAAGTTTACCTTAAAGTAAATTTAATTACCGTTAATGAGATGTCCTGGCCATAATTTTTTGCACTACTGCTATTATATGGAAGAAAAATTGAACCATGTAAGATTTGGCAGTAATTTGCATGTCGATGCTAGTTTATTCATGTGATTGATCAAACACCGGGCTGATGGCTGTATCACGATTCAGGCCTCGCTCCTACGTGATGGATCATACTCTACTAAAAGTTAACTATCGCTGCACCCAAAAGAAATTTGCAAGGACAGTGTGTTCACCCTACAAAAGGATAATCTATATTCCTTGGCAGTAATGACAATACTCTTCTGATTGAAGCAAACGGCTGAAATGCACTGATCACATGTAACTCTATTTTCAATAAAAATGAGCCATACAGAAAAAACCATAAGTATATCACCGAACACCACTTTGACTAAATACCATGCTCCACATATCACATCACCATTTCGTCCCAACTATAAGCATAATAGATCAAGCGAACAAAACCCAAGTTACCACCAGATTCAGTAAACCCAGAACTCACATTTCTCAGAATTTTAAGACAAACGGTTTATGTTTTACCCTGAACGGCGCGAGGAAGGCGGACTCGATTGGAGTTTCACCGAACTCAGCTTCGATGGAGTGCCATGAGGCCGTTGTCATGTTGGCATCTTGCTGTATTGTCTAATAACCTTCTCCAAACAACAACAAAAAGAGTCAAGGGTAATATTAGATCAATTATAAACACAGTAGTATGAAATCAATTATAAACATAGACAGTGGCATGGAATTTTAAAGACCAGAGGCACACAAGTACGTGTGGACTTACACTTACATAACCATTAACATGTGTAATTCGTGAGCTTCATACCCTAACAGAACCAGTCTCCATTCCTTTTCCCTGTAGTACCTTCATCAATTTGTAGTAAAAAGGAACCATGTCAGTAGCCAGTCTATACCTAGAAGTAGTTACTCCCTCTGTCCAAAAATATAAGGCGCCTAAGGATTAATCAAAAGTCAATTAGGGCAGAAAACTCCGCTTTCCCGATGCCGATGATTCTCTGGTGCGTGCACCTGGTTAGTCGGGTACCAGTACTTGTTGGAGTAGGTCACTTGGGGCAAATAGTACATCTTGTGGGCAAGTTTCAAGTGGTCAAAAAGCTCGTGCAAATCAATGGCCGGTTGACGAACTCGCATCCTCGCTCCGTGCAGGCTGCGCACGGGGCATAGCAGCAGTGGATCTTGTGCTCGTAGACGTCATTGTAGGAGACCAATGAACAACAGCGGTCGTTGGGGCACCTGCTACCTTTTCCACAGGCGACCTAGCGGTACAGCTCCTTGGAGCATGCGGCCAGTCTAACGGCGTTGATAGTGTCCAGACGCATAGTGATTATGTTGAAGACGTCATCGCCGACCTTGCTCCAGCCGTAGTGCCGCGGGTTGCACCTCGAATCCACCATCCCGTCCGAACGGATTAGGGGCGAGGGTGGATCTATGTAGAGTTGTTGGTGGTTTTTGGAGGAGAGGGCTGGTGGCCTGGAGGGAGTGATGCGGCATGCAAGATGGGGAGTAAAATGTGTAAAGCACGCGCCAGAGATGCGGCCAGGCGGTGTCGGCAAGTGGGGATAAACTAAACAAAGATGGAGAAGATAGGATGGCTCTTTGAAAGAGGTTTTTTCTTTTCTTCTGTTGTAAGAAGCGGCTGCATCGAGGACGCCAGCTAAGTGTGAATGCGTGTAAAATGCGCCCTTGTGCAATAAATTAAACATGTCACTTCCTAGTGCAGTACTTTCTCGTCACATCAGCTTCTATTTCATACTAGTATTAGGGCATCACCTATGGTTGCAGAATTTGTCTATAAGCTGGGAGGTTTTAAGAAAAAGCTTTCGATGTACTACTGAATTCCTGGTTAGCCTAAAAAGTATTTGGAAAATTTTAAGAGCAATCTATCTATCGTTCTTACTTGTAGTAAAAATTTGACACGGTCGGTGGGAGTACGGTTTACATCGAAGACCTTAAAAAAGAGAAAATTACATAGAGGTCCATAAACTTAGCACAAAGGACCCTAAAGTTAAGCAAGGAAAAGCATTCGGGTCCTTCTCGAGTGAGAAACTGAGCCATACCCTTCGTACTACTGTATTTGCTACACACAAACACATAAAACGCTCCTCACACTTTTGAACTAGCGTGTTGGGGGTGTGCTTGGTGCTTCCTCTTTGCAGGGTGTGAAATGGAACAACAATGTAGGTCGACGCACGTGGGCAACGCCACGTTGTAAATGAGAGATTAGCGGGCCAGCAGGGTGTGTGTGGATGGTGATGAGGTAGGAAAGGAGAGAGAAAACACAATTTGTTTTGCATGCATATATATAGTAAAGGTCCCGAAATTTTGACAATAGGTTCAACTTCTTGCTAAGATTCTATATATTGACAACTTAACGAAATTATATTAGGTCAAACTTGAGATAGAAGTAAGCATGTGATAGATAGCTCTTGGATTAGTTATCTTATCGAAGGTAGATGGGTGCATCTTCTTTTAGTAAACGATGTTCTAGGTGTGAGTTTCCAACCATCAGGAAAGAACATTCTCAATTTTCCCATGTTTTGTGAATTTTAAAACTTTATAGCTAACTCTGTCGATTTGAATGAGACTCTATGCCAATTTATCGAAATTAGGTCAAATTTGAACTACAAGTAAATTATAGATTGCGTTGGAAGTTTTATGAAAAAGCTTTCAGTGGTTTTCGATGTACTAAATTCCTGGTTAGAGCTTCAAAAGTTTGTTGGGACATTTTAAGAGGAATCTATCTATCGCGCTTACTAGTAGTTAAAATTTGATATGGACGGCGGGAGAAAGTACGATTTGCATTGAAGACCTAAAAAAATTTACATAGAGGTCCATAAATTTAGCATAAAGGGCTCTAAAGTTAAGCAAGGAAAAATAGTCTGGTCCTTCTCGAGAGAGCAACTTAGCCATATACCCTTCGTACTAGTGTACTTGCTTCACACACACAAAAAACGCTCCTCACACTTTCGAACGAGAGTGCTGGGGTGTGATGGTGCTTCCTCTTCGCAGGGTGTGAAATGTAACGACAAGGCAGGTCGGCGCACGTGGGAAGTGATGACCCACAAGTATAGGGGGTGTATCGCAGTATTTTTGAGGGAAGTGAAACCCAATTTATTGATTCGACACAAGGGGATCCAAAGAATATTTATAAGTCTTAACAACTGAGTTGTCAATTCAGCTGCACCTGGAAACAATCTTGCTCACAACAGTTTATCAGTAGCAACTGTTTTGTAGTAGTAATAGCAATAGTAAAAGTAAAGACAGTAGTAACAATTGCAGTAAACAGTAGGATTAAAGCACGGTAGGCATAGGGATGGATGGACGGGCGTTGCATGGACAAGACAATTTATATAGCAATCAAGACATAGGGCATTTGCAGATAAATAAGATAAAGCATCCAAATACTAAATAATCATAGGCATGTATTCCATATATAGTCATACGTGCTCGCAATGAGAACTTGCACAACATCTTTTGTCCTGCCAGCTCGTTTGCAGCGGGACCTCAAGGGAACTACTGGCAATTAAGGTGCTCCTTTTAATAGAGCACTGGAGCAAAGCATTAACACTCCGTGAACACATGTGATCCTCACATCAAATCCATTCCCTCCGGTTATCCCGATTATTGTCACTTCGGGGCCTTTGGTTTCGGACAACAATATGTGTATACAACTTGCAGGTAAGACCATAAACAATACTATCATAATGAATCAATAACATCTTCAGATCTAAAATCATGGCACTAGGGCCATAGTGACAAGCATTAAGCATAACAAGTTGCAACAAAGTCAAAAAGCACTAATAATAGATACTAGGCACCATGCCCTAACAATCTGATGCCATTACATGAACAATCTCACCCAATCCCTACCATCCCCATGGCCTACAGCGGCGGATTACTCACTCATGGATGGGGGAATCATGGATGGTTGATGGAGAAGCGATGGTGATGGCAATGATATCCTTCAATTCCCCGTCCAGGAGGGTGCCAGAATAGAGATTCTAGTTCTGAATTACAGAATCTGGTGGTGGCGGCGTAGCGGAACTCTTTCTGTAAATGCGCATTCGACGTCTCGTATTCTGACTCCGGGAGTCTTCTGGTGAAATAGGATTTTTGGCATATTTTCCGGGATTTTTCCTGATAGTTGATTTTCTGCACAAAAACTAGACACCAAGGCAATTCTGCTGAAAACAACGTCAGTCCGTGTTAGTTGCATCCAAATCACACAAGTTTAGTAGAGAAACACTAGCAAAAGTGTTCGGGAAAGTAGATACGTTTTGGACGTATCAATCCCCACTCGGGTACTTTAATAGCTGCACAAAAGTCATTAAAAGGAAGGTTGACAGCTGTATTGTAAATTTTGTAGTGAACCATGGGGTTAGGCAAAGAGCAACTAAATCGAAAGTCCTACAACATAGACACAGTTAGTTTCACAAATTGGTAAGGTTCATCTCCCACAAAATGCTCCAATCCTGCATTAGCAATTAAAGTATGGAAATCCAGAGAAATCCCTGCAGCCCTCATGAATTCGAGGCATGGATAGATGGAAGGAAAAACTTCCTCCTCTCATTGAACCTTCATAACCTCAGGCACCCTTAATTCGTGTTGGTTGAGTTGGTGTTCATTCATCTTCTTTTCTGAAATTTAGGACAACCATCATACAAGTGATTGCAAAGTGATCACATAATGAAGGGAACTACTCATAGGGACTTGTAAGAAGCCTAAACATGCATCAAAACAATATCTCTAAGCATTGAAAAAGCTTACAAGCTCAGATAACCTGTCACCTATAGTAGCAAAATACTCAAGATATATACCACTAAACACAAATCTACTTGGACAAGCGGAGGAGTCACATACCAGAGAACAAATGCTCCAAATTTCAGCAGCAAAGATGGGTTGAGCAAGGAGATCGAAAAATCGCAAGCAAGAACAGCAAGAACGCGAGTTTGAGCAATGAACTGGTGTTTTCTTGGGAGAGAGAAAGAAGTGGCAAGTGAGAGAGTAAGTGGAGGGCCAGGGGTGCCCACACCATGGCCAGGCGCACCCCTAGTGTGGCCGCGCCACCAGGTGGTGTGCCTGCCTGGTGGCCCCCTGGGTCACTCCAGGTACTTCTCTGCCCCTTTTTTCACGTAAAAATTTAATATGAATTTTCTGGAATTTTTAGAGACACTTTATTTTTGAGCAATTTTCAGGTACTGATGAATGATTTTCTGATAGAAAGATGTCTTTGGAAAGATGCAAAAACAAAACAAAGCTAGAACTTCAGAAGTTCTAAGACACTCTAATAAGCAAGCAACTAAAAATAGAAAATTAAACTAAGTGAAAGCAAAAACTAAAATGGATAAACTAAAAGTAAGCAAAGATAATCATGGTGAAAACATTGTTTTGTTCATTAAAATCCCTTTGTTAACAAGGTTGATCAGGTCTTGTTACCAAAACAATTTTATATGAAACAAAACTTTGTATTCCACTAATGATTATGTTACCTCAACCTTGATAGCAATGGTCCCAATCATAATAGTTTCATATTTTTCTCTTGGTATGGGACAATATATTTCTCCAACTTGAATGCCCTCAACATGTTCAATTGAATTCAAACCGTAAGTCTTATCAATCTTCTTGGGGAAATAGACAGTATGCTCCTTGTCATTAACATTGAAAGTCACCTTTCCTTGATTACAATTAATAACAACTCCCGCAGTATTAAGAAAAGGTCTCCTAAGAATAATAGACATATTATCATCTTCAGGCATTTCAAGCACAACAAAATCAGTTAATATCAAGCAATTATGAGCCACTTGAACATGTACATCCTCACGTATACCAACAGGAATAGTAGTAGATTTATCAGCCATTTGCACAGATATATCAGTTGGTATTAGTTTTTCCAGTTGAAGTCTCTTGTAGAGAGAAAAAAGGCATAACACTAACTCCTGCTCCCAAATCACACAAAGCAGTTCTAACATAACTATTTTAATAGTGCACGGGATAGTTAGAATCCCTGGGTCTCCAAGTTTCTTTGGAACCTTGCCATTAAAGGAATAATTAGCAAGCAAAGTATAAATTTCTTCATTAGGGGTCTTCCTTTTATTCGAGACAATATCCTTCATATACTTTGAATAAGGAGGCAATATAATAGCATCAGTCAAAGGAATTTTCAAGAATAAAGGTTTCATCCACTCACAAAACTTATTATAGTGTTCATCTTCCTTTGACTTGTGTTTCTTATCAGGGAAAGGCATAGGTTTTTGGACCCAAGGCTCTCTTTCACTACCATGTTTCTTAGCAACAAAATCTTCTTTAGTGTATTTAGTATTCTTAGTGTGCTTTTCAGGTTCTTCTTCAACCTTTTCTTTATCAGGGACATCATTTTATTCATTACCACTTTCAGTTTCAGCATCAGAGATAGATATACTATTAGGATCTTAGCAGATTCAGAAGGTTCTACAATAGTTTTATGTTTCTTTTTCTTTTCTTAGGAGAAGTACCACTATTTTCAATTTGTTGAGAATCCTGCTCAATTCTTTTAGGATGCCCATCAGGATATAGAGGATCCTGGGTGGCAGCACCACTTCTAGTTCTAATTTCATAAGCTTGTTTTTCCTTAGAAGCATTAACTAGCAAATCTTTTTGTACCTTAATAAGCTGATCAATTTGAGTTTGAACCATTTGGAAATGTTTAACAAGCATTTTAACACCATTAGAGGTTCTTTCCACAATATCTTTTAACTCAATAATAGCTCTAGAGTTTTCCATTAAATGATTTTTCACCCTTTTATTAAAATTATCTTGCTTAACAATAAAAACATCAAATTCTTCTAAGCATTGATCAGGAGGTTTAGAGTAAGGAATATCACCTTCATCAAAATGTTGGAGAGAGTGTACCTCAATAGTGGATGAGTGGGAGATTAGCTTACATAATTCTTCTATAGGAGGTAAATTCTTGACATCTGCAGCTTTAATTCCCTTCTCCTTAAGATATTTCTTAGCTTCCTTCATCACTTCATCATTTAGTTCATTAACTCCCCTCTTCTTTTGTGTTGGTGTTGGTGTTGGCTCAGGCACAGTTAACTCAGGTGTAGTTATCTCAGGTGTAGTTGGCTCAGATGAAGTCCAGTCTTCATAATTCTTGCTTATTTTAGCCATTAATTCCTCAGCTTCTTTGGGGGTTCTCTTCCTGAAAACATAATCAGCACAACTATCTAGGTATGTCCTAGATTCTTCAGTTAGTCCATTATAATATATATCAAGAAGCTCATTTTTAGGTAATGGACATCTAGCCTATGCATGAACTAAAGCACAAAACCTTGCCCATGATTCAGGCAATATATCTTTCTCTCCCTGTTTAAAATCAAAAAGTTCCTGCAAAATAGCATGTCTAGCACTAGGAGGGAAATATTTCTGAAGGAAGGTACTAATCAAGCAATCAGGGCTATCAATAGATCCAGGAGGTAAATTATTAAACCAAGTTTTTGCTTCTCCTTTCAGTGAAAAAGGGAAAATTTTAGCAACAAAGTAGGTGCGCATCTTAATATCATCAGAAAACAGACCACTCATGGTAGAAAGCTCAGTCATATGTGCCACAACACTTTCATTCTTAGTCCCACAAAAGGGTTATTTCTCAACAATGGTTATGTAAGATAAATCAAGAGAGAAATCATAATACTTATCTTTAATGTATATGGGAGATGTAGCAAACTTAGCATTAGGAGATAATTTAGGTATAACAGTATATTTCTCAAGAAGACTCTTTTCAACACCCGGATTTTTAATCCTAGATGCCTGTTATGCCATAGATTGCAATCCCAGGATTACCATTTTTGTGAGACATAACAGATTGGATATCACAGTACATCATCCATTACAAACCATAATAAGGTCTTACACAAATAAAGGATCTCATGATCCAGTCTTAATACAAACAAGCAGCAGAATAATAAGCGTAGTAGCGGGCTCCATCTTTAGTGTCACAGGCAATGATGACGATGGGAGATGATCCTAGTTGTCATAGCTGTCCTGCTGTCCATCATCCTGGTAGTCCTCCTCATAGTATGGCCACGGGAATAGCCAGGGACAAAGCCATGAGTACTCTTTAAGTACTCGCAAACTATCACTAACAAGTAAGGTAGTTCTAGTAGGAATCCTAAGCTCTAAGTTTATTTGCAAAAAGCCAGATTTATCTAAACTGAGTTCAGAAGTAAAGAAAACTAAGTAAATGTTCTAAAGCACTTTAAGTTGGGAACCTAGTTTTCATATTCACAACCCTGTTGTGGTCCAGTCAAAATCATAGTTCACTTCACAAGTCGTTTTGAAAACATCTGATGATGGAACAGTATGGCCACTCCAACTGTCCATGACCGTAGACGCGGCTATTCGAATAGTTTGACACTTTGCAGAGGTGGTACACTTTCACCACAAAATTCGATACATCCGTCAGGGATAACCCTGAATCATCATACTTAGTATGCGGATAATCAATCATAACCTTTCAATTACACACTCTAGTATAGGCACCTCCCCTATGAGCTTGGCCTCCCAGCCATGGCCATCTGCCATCCTGGGCACTGCATAGGTGGGCAATTCACACTCACGAGGTAGCCTCAGCTCAAACCTCTTCCGCGAGGGAACCCATACTAATGCATATGAACTTCTGGCTAAGACTTACCCAATTCAGGTATTGTGGTTGTACGGTAAAATTGGAATGTTATCGCATCCGAACCCAACCATCCGTTTTTGTAAAAGGGCTAAGGCTCATGCCTCAACATTTTCATCATCAAATCCATTTGTGTTTCTCAACACATGTCAAAACATTTCAATAGAATGACTCATCATTCCAAGGTTTTCATAATCATTTTCACCAAGTATTCCCATCTAAAGTGATCAAGTTTTATGGTTAGCACTAGCCACTAAGTTAAGAGTGTTCACTAATGAGGGATGCTAATCTTCAATATCATGCCATAGAATGACATCTAGTATAGGCCTAGTTTTATACTCTTTATGCTATCTATACTACTTTCCAAAACCTCACAAGGCACTAACTAAAATTAAAGAACTTTGGTAAAGTAAAAGAGTAAAGCTTGCAAGTAAAACTTGGGATGGATATAAATCAAAGGTATATAACCAAAGCATGCCTAATGCATCTTGCTTAGGTTAAAGCTTGCATAGATCTAGCTTGCATAGTTAAGAAACTTGCAAGTGTTAGCTTGCCAATAATAGCTTTCCTTGATTGGTGCAGTGATTGAAGTTTTCTTCGTCTTCTTCGGGGTAGAACTCCTCCTCCTCGTAGCTTGGGTCGGTACTATCATCTATAAATAAATACGGGGTACATAATCACCAAACAATACTGTACTAAGTCTATTTAGCACACTAAGGCTCACACTTGATGATCTAGCATCATCACAATCATAACATGAAATAAAGAACTAGTTTTATTTAGTTTATTTGAGAAAAGTAATTTCTACTCATTGAAATTAATTAAGATTTAATATTCTCCAATTAAAATATGGGATCATGTTGACACATGTCATCACCACATATTCTAATACATGGGAATGTGATTTAAAGGGTTGATCATATTTTATAAAGTTTAAGATTATTATTTAATAGATTTGAAGTGACTAGAAATGCCTATATAGCATTATTTTGGTACTAGTCCAAAGTCACTGCATGCAAATCTAGATATTTTCACATATTCCGATAGGTATTGTCAAATGTGATTTTTGAGAGTTGGAATCAACTCAAAAGCTATTATGGTTGAGTTTTGAAAAATGTTTGAAGTTGCAAAAGTCTCTGTCTTATTATTTTTACTATAGATTATCTCTAACTCCAAATGATTTAAATCCAATTGGCTTGGATAGATATTTTAATTACCTTTATAGCACAATTTGAATCATGCATTTGGTTAAGTGAAACTCTCTAAATTGATTTTTGAATATGTGGACGGAATAGGGTTTTAGCTAGAAAGGAAAATCCATATTTGAATTTCCAGGCCTGAGCGGGAAAGCTAAACGGGCCAGCCCAGCTGCACTGCACAGCGCAGCGGGCTAATAACAGTTGGGGTCCACCAGTCAGTGACTGTTCTAACGCGAAACGATATCTTTCAACCAGAGCCCTACGATCTAATTCTAATCCAACGGTCGTGGTTCATCATCGACGACGAACAGCTTCGGCGAGGAATCAACCCTAACACGGCGGTGGGGGTCTCGCGGGGCTCACCTGGGCTCCAGATAGGGTCGGCGACGGGGGCAATCAACGTGGTAGACAACGGCGAGGCGATGCGTGGTCACGGTAGGGCTTGGGGTGGTCGGAATTGACGGCGCCCTTCTCCTCCAGCAGCAGCGGGCTCTAGTGAAATTCCGGCGCGGAGGTGCTCGCCTTGCTCCAAGAAGAAGTGTGGGAGTGTCTGTGAGGAGTGGGGAGTGGAGTGGTGTGGAGAATGGAGGCGGGGGTGTCCTCCATTTATAGCGCGTCGAGGGGACCGAGCAGTGCGGCGTGAGCTCGACGGTGGCGTTGCTACAGGCGGCTATTGTCGTGGTGGAGGTAGGTGGACAGTGCGGTGTTCCCTGGCGATTCTTACGGGCATAATGGCGAGGCGTGGGGCGGCATGGTGCGGTCGGGAGCGTGTGGTGCTCTGCGTGGAGGCAGAGGTGTTTGTGGCGGCGTGCGGCAGCTGCGGGTCGCACGGCGGCGAACGGGGGTGTCTGTTGGGGGCTGTGATCATGGCGAGGCTGCGCGTGCACGGTGAAGGCAAGGCGCGAGCTGTGCGAGTTGGTCGGGCGCGGTGCACTGGGGCGCTCTCGGCATGGCGCAGAGAGGTTTGGGCGCGACGTGCTCGGGTGCTCCAGGGCTTGGCTTCAACTGTGGGGTGGACAGGGGGTGGCGGTGGACTGTGGCGCACCTCCTGGACATCCTGGATGGGCGCGGGGTGGTCTGCTGCGAGCTGGCCATGGTCGGCTGATGATGACCACAATCGGGCAGCGCTCCACTATGCAAACGACAAAGGGGGGAGCTGGTCTGGGGCTGGGTTAGACTCAGGGGAGACAGGGGGTAAAATGGAGACCAATTAGTCGATTGATTACTGTTTAAACAGTGAAGTTAGGCAGAGGGTTAATCTGTGTAGTTAAGGTGTTTGTGGAAATGGCCGCATGAAATAAAGTGTGGAATTTTTGATTCAAAATTTTGGAGTGATCTTAAAGTAAGCTTGAGAGTCTATGTTTGCTTGGAGAGGTCAAGGGGAATTGATTTGATGGGTTTTTGAAAAAGTGGGATCTTAACATATGAACTAGATTCAATTTTCAACTGTCCATTAAATTTATTTGCAAGATGTTTTTGTAAGTTTGTAAAGTGGGCCTTAATACACTTTTACTTGGTCTAGCAAGGGGTGAAAAAAGGTGGAATTTTTTCTGTTAGATTTTCTCTTCTAGGAACACCTAAAGTGGCCTCTGGTTAACTTTTGTCAAAATGACCATTTGCTTTATTTATTCATATTTGATTTCTTTCTCTTTGGATTTTGTTTGTAATTGGCCTAGATGATGTAGTATTCATCTTCAAACCATTTCATATCATTTAGAACAATCAAGCATGTCATATACACTCAAATATACACTAATGAAAACACACATGCATTCATATTCATTTTCTTAATAAAAGTTTTTTGTTAACCCTAAACTTGGGTGATTAGAACTTGATAATCTTGATTAGAAGTTTTGGGGTGTTACAACTTGTAATAGCACTTTTATCATGAGTGTTTTGACATTCTTTAATAAATTCATCGGTCATCTCTATATAACCGTCTTCAATATCATAGCTCTCTCTAGACTCAGGTGAACTGACAGGTGTAGTAGTATTTTCATTAGGAGTTTCAGTATTTCCAGCTATAGTTCTAGCAATCGTAGCATCTAGGAAAGGACCTAATGAACCACTTTTATCAAGAATAGTAGAAGCAGCATCATAAGTATCAGAAGTTTCAAATTCAGCAGTAGTAGGAGTGTGTGTAGCATGTGTATGTGGTGGTGTAAGGAGCTTACTCATAACAGATGGTGAATCAAGAGCAACAGAGGTGTTCATAACCGTACCTCTCCTTGTAGTGGATGGTAAAATAGGGACCTTGCCATCACGAGACTTACCCATGATGGATGAATGACAGCAAACAATAGTGATTCCAAGTGAACTTGATAAATAGAGCTATGCTCCCCAACAATGGCGCCAGAAAATAGTCTTGATGACCCACAAGTATAGGGGGTGTATCGCAGTATTTTCGAGGGAAGTGAAACCCAATTTATTGATTCGACACAAGGGGAGCCAAAGAATATTTATAAGTCTTAACAACTGAGTTGTCAATTCAGCTGCACCTGGAAACAATCTTGCTCACAATAGTTTATCAGTAGCAACAGTTTTGTAGTAGCAATAGCAAAGTAATAGCAATAGTAAAAGTAAAGACAATAGTAACAATTATAGTAAATAGTAGGATTAAAGCGCGGTAGGCATAGGGATGGATGGACGGGCGTTGCATGGACAAGACAATTCATATAGCAATCAAGACATAGGGCATTTGCAGATAAATAAGATAAAGCATCCAAGTACTAAATAATCATAGGCATGTGTTCTATATATAGTCATACATGCTCACAATGAGGACTTGCACGACATCTTTTGTCCTGCCAGCCCGTTTGCAGCGGGGCCTGAAGGGAACTACTGGCAATTAAGGTGATCCTTTTAATAGAGCACCAGAACAAAGCATTAATACTCCGTGAACACATGTGATCCTCACATCAAAGCCATTCCCTCCGGTCATCCCGATTATTGTCACTTCGGGGCCTTTGGTTCCGGACAACAATATGTGTATACAACTTGCAGGTAAGACCATAAACAATACTATCATAATGAATCAATAACATGTTCAAATCTGAAATCATGGCACTCGGGCCCTAGTGACAAGCATTAAGCATAACAAGTTGCAACAAAGTCAAAAAGCACTAATAATAGATACTAGGCACCATGCATGACAATCTGATGCCATTACATGAACGATCTCATCCAATCCCTACCATCCCCATAGCCTACAGTGGGGGATTACTCACTCATGGATGGTTGATGGAGAAGCGATGGTGATGATGATGGCGATGATCTCCTCCAATTCCCCATCCCGACAGGGTGCCAGAATGGAGTTTCTGGTTCTGGAATTACGGAATCTGGTGGTGGCGACGCAACGGAACTCTTTTTGGAAAAACGTCGCCCCCTGGCTTTTTAGGTCAGGCGACATCTTATAGGCAAAGAGGGAGGCCGAGGGGGTGACCGAGGCGGCCACACCACACCCAGGTGCGGCCTGGCCTAGCCCGCGCGACCAGCTGGTGTGGGTCCCTCGTGGCCCTCCTCCGTCTCGTCTTCTAGCTCCATGAGTGTTCTAGTGAAATAGGATTTTTGGCATATTTTCCGGGATTTTTCCTAATAGTTGATTTTCTACAAAAAAACGAGACACCAAGGTAATTCTGCTGAAAACAGCATCTGTCCGTGTTAGTTGAATCCAAATCACACAAGTTTAGAGGAAAAACAATAGCAAAAGTGTTCGGGAAAGTAGATACGTTTTGGACGTATCAGGCAGCACCACGTTGTGGATGATGGAGAGGTCAGCCGGTCGGGGTGTGTGTGGATGGTGATGAGGCAGTGTGAAGGAGAGAGAAAACACAACTTGTTTTGCATGCATATATTACCACTATATAGTGTACGAATAACTTTGAATGTTGACCGTTAGATCAAGACTCGTGAATCCTAGTATTTCTAGCCGTTGGATCTTCTTTTCCATTATAGCTTCTAGAAGTATCTATTGATAGTCTTAGACATAATGAATGCTATGCACAAACCTCAAAACGCACTTCTCCATCATACTAGAAGCTTCTCCCTTGTTTCTCTAGACCATGTTATTAAAAATTTCATGTGTTAGGTAGCTAAATAATCTTTGATTTCTACATGATGATACAAAGTACAAGGACCAAATATAGACCCATACTTTATAGATGCTGATCAAATTTATATTTTTTGTGCTTTACCAATTATAATTGTATATAGTGATAATGATATGTCATACGCCTACTATCCGAGTCTCACGTGCAACTTACTAGTAGCTAATAATCGTTGACTTCTACATGATCTTACCAGTATATAGTGTACAAACAACTTTGAATATTGACCGTTGGATCAAGGCTCGCGACCCAACATTTCCAGCCGTTGGATCTTCTTTTCTATTCTAGCATCTTGAAGATTCTATTTATAGTCTTCATTACAAACCACTATATAGTGTACGAATAAATTTGAATGTTGACCGTTGGATCAAGACTCGCGAATCCCAGCTTTTCGAGCCGTTGGATCTTCTTTTCCATCCTATCATCTAGAAGATTCTATGGATAGTCTTCAGCATAATGAATGCTATACACAACCTCAAAACACACTTCTCCATCATACTAGAATCTTCTCCCTTGTGTCTCTAGACCATGTTATCAAAAAATACATGTGTTAGGTAGCTAATAATCTTTTACTTCTACATGATGATACAAAGTACAAGGACCAAATATATACACCCATACTTTATAGATGTTGATCAAATTTATATTTTTTTATGCTTTACCAATTATAATTGTATATAGACATGTCATACGTCTACTATCCGAGAATCACGTGCAAGGCACGTGCAGCTTACGAGTATATAGTAAAGGTCCTCAAATTTTGACAAGAGGTTCAACTTCTTGCTAAGACTCTACATATTGACAACTTACTGAAATTAGGTCAAACTTTAGCTAGAAGTAAGCGTGATAGATAGATCTTGGAATAATTGTCTTTTTGAAGGTAGATGGTGGGTGCATCTTCTTTTACTAAATGATGTCATCGGTGTGAGCTTCCAACTATCAGGAAATAACATTCTTGATTTTCGCATGTTTTGGGAATTTAAAAATTCCTAGCTAACTCTGTCAACTTGAATGAGACTATGTGCCAATTTATCGAAATTAGGTCAAGTTTGAACTATAAGTAAATTGAGTTTGCTTTAGAAATTTTTCGAAAAAACTTTTTGGTGGTTTTCGATGTACTAAATTCCTGGTTAGCTTCAAAAGTTTTTTGGAAAATTTTAAGAGGAAACTATCTATCGTGCTTACTTGTAGTTAAAATTCGACACGATTGGTGGGAGTATGGTTTAGATCGAAGACCTCAAAAAGAGAAAATTACATGTAGAGGTCAATAAATTTAGCACAAAGGGCCCTAAAGTTAAGCAAGGAAAAGTAGGTGGGTCCTTCTCGAGCGAGAAACTGAGTCATACCCTTCGTACTACTGTACTCGCTTCACACAAAAAACGCTCCTCACACTTTCGAACCAATGTGAAAGGGATGTGCTTGGTGCTTCCTCTATGTAGGGTGTGAAATGGAATGACAAGGTGAAGGAAATATGCCCTCAGAGGCAATAATAAAGTTGTTATTATGTATTCCTTGTATATGATAGATGTTTATTTTGCATGCTATAATTGTATTGATAGGAAACGTCAATACATGTGTGTTTAATAAACAAAAAAGGTTCCTAGTTATGCCTCTCTTATAGACTAGCTTGTTGATTAATAAGATGATCAAGGTTTCCTGATCATGGATATTGGATGTTGTTAATAACAAGGTCACAACATTTGTGAAATGATGTGATGAACATTCATCCGAAGTATAGCATTACGATCAAGTCATTATGTTTATATTGCTATAACATCATACGAAGTAATCTTTATCCTTAGACCATGAGATCATGTTAATTGCTAACACCAGAAGAGTATTGATACATTGCAAATGTATCTATAATTTTTGATGTTCCATGCTTAGTTTTATCTACTTTCTTGTGGTTTGTCCACACTTTGGAGTACTTTTCATATGATTTCTTGGACTAACCTATCAACAAGTGCCATAGTGCTAGCTGCCTGTTTTCTGCTGTTTTTGGTTCCAGGAAAGTCAGAAAATGAATATTCTCGGAATTGGACGGGACAAAAGCCAAAAATCCTATTTCACTAGAAGACTCCCGGAGCCAGAAAATGAGACGGAGTGGGGCTGGGGCCCAGCCACACCACGTGGCCACGCAGGCTGGGCCTGGCCGCGCCAGGGGGTGGTCTGGCCACCCCAGACACCCCCTTGGTCTCCCTCTTCGCCTATAAGTTGCCTTCTGACCTAAAAACTCCAGGGGGTTCGACGTTTTTCTAAAAGGAGTTCCGCTTCACCGCCACCACCAGATTCCACGAAACAGCACCAGAAACTCCGTTCTGGCACCGTGTCGGGACGGGAATTGGAGGAGATCATCGCCATCACCATCACCATCGCTTCTCCATTGACCATCCATGTTTCCCCCATCTATGAGTGAGTAATCCCCCGCTGTAGGCTATGGGGATGGTAGGAATTGGATGAGATCATTCATGTAATGGCATCAGATTGTTAGGGCATGGTGCCTAGTATCTTCTATTGGTGCTTTATGACTTTGTTGCGACTTGTTGTGCTTAATGCTTGTCACTAGGGCCCGAGTGCCATGATTTCAGATCTGAACATGTTATTGATTCATTATGATAGTATTGTTTTTGGTCTTATCTATAAGCTGTATACACACGTTGTTGTCCGAAACCAATGGCCCCGAAGTGACAGAAATCGGGATAACCGGAGGGAATGGCTTTGATGTGAGGATCACATGTGTTCATGGAGTGTTAATGCTTTGCTCCGGTGCTCTATTAAAAGGAGCACCTTAATTGCCAGTAGTTCCCTTGAGGCCCTGCTGTAAACGGGCTGGCAGGACAAAAGATGTTGTGCAAGTTCTCATTGCGAGCACGTATCACTATATATGGAACACATGCCTAGGATTATCTAGTACTTGGATGCTTTATCTTATTTATCTGTAATTGCCCTAGTTCTGATTGCTATGTGAACTGTCTTGTCCATGCAACGCTCGTCCATCAATCCCTATGCCTACCGCACTCGAATCCTACTGTTTACTGCTATTATTACTGTTGTCTTTACTTTACTACTGCTGCTACTTTACTTTTCCTACTATAAAACTGTTGCTACTGATAAACTGCTGTGAGCAAGATTGTTTCCAGGTGTAGCTGAATTGACAACTCAGTTGTTAAGACTTATAAATATTCTTTGGCTCCCCTTGTGTCGAATCAATAAATTGGGTTTCACTTCCCTCGAAAATACTACGATCACCCCCTATACTTGTGGGTCATCAAGACTATTTTCTGGCGCCGTTGCCGGGGATCATAGCTTTATTTATCAAGTTCACTTGGATTCTCTATTGTTCGCTGCTATCTATCCATCATGGGTAAGTCTCGTGATGGCAAGTTTCCTATTTTACCGTCCACTACAAGAATAGGTACAGTTCTGAACACCTCTGCTGCTCTTGATTCACCATCTGTTATAAGTAAACTCGTTACACCACCACATACACATGCTACACACACTGCTACTACTGCTAAATCTGAAACTTCTGATGCTTATGATGCTGCTTCTACTATGCTTGATAAGAGTGGTTCATTAGGTCCTTTCCTAGATTCTACGATTGCTAGAACTATAGCTGGAAATACTGAAACTACTAATGAAGACACTACCACACCTGTTAGTTCACCTGAGTCTAGTGAGAGTTATGACATTG
This sequence comes from Avena sativa, assembly GCA_916181665.1. NCBI lineage: Eukaryota > Viridiplantae > Streptophyta > Magnoliopsida > Poales > Poaceae > Avena > Avena sativa. Next base: position 262,323,162 of record OV702291.1, read on the forward strand.
AAGACGGTTATGTTGAGATGACCGATGAATTTATTAAAGAATGTAAAAACACCCATGATAAGAGCGCTGCTAAGAGTCTCCTTGAGGGGCATACTATTAGACCCAAATTGTCTCCTATTGCTAAGTTTGCTGCTTCTCCCATAAACATTAAAGATAAAGATTATGATTTCTCTCTTGATCTATCTTACATAGCTATTGTTGAGAAAGAACTTTTTTGTGGGACTAAGAATGAAAGTGCAGTAGCACATATGAATGAACTTTCTACCATGAGTGGCTTGTTTTCTGATGATATTAAGATGTGTACTTACTTTGTTGCTAAGATTTTCCCCTTTTCACTGAAAGGAGAAGGTAAAACTTGGTTTAGTAATTTACCTCCTGGATCTATTGATAGCCCTGAGTGCTTGATTAGTACTTTCCTGCAGAAATATTTTCCTCCTAGTGCTAGACATGCTATTTCGCAGGAACTTTTTGATTTTAAACATGGAGAAAAAGAGGTATTGCCTGAATCTTGGGCAAGGTTTTGTGCTTTGATTCATGCATAAGCTGGAAGTCCATTACCTAAGAATGAGCTTCTTGATATATTTTATAATGGACTAACTAAAGAATCTAGGACATACCTAGATAGTTGTGCTGATTATGTTTTCAAGAATATGACTCCTAAGGAAGCTGAGGAATTAATGGCTAAAATAAGCAAGAACTATGAAGATTGGACTCCTCCTAAATAGGCTATACCTGAAGTAATTGTACCTGAACCTACTATTCCGATGCCTATTCCAACATCAAAGAAGAGGGGAGTTATTGAATTAAATGATGAAGTGATGAAGGAAGCTAAGAAATGTCTTAGGGAGAAGGGAATTAAACCTACAGATGTCAAGAACTTACCTCCTATAGAAGAATTATGTAAGCCTATTCCCTACTCACCCACTATTGAGGTACACTCTATCCAACACTTTGATGAAGGTGATATCCCTTACTCTAAACCTCCTGATCAATGCTTAGAAGAATTCGATATCTTTATTGTTAAACAAGATAATTTTAATAAAAGGGTGCAAAATCATCTAATGGAAAACACTAGAGCTATTGTTGAGTTGAAAGATATTGTGGAAAGAACCTCTAATGATGTTAAAATGATTGTTAAACACTTTCAAATGGTTCAAACTCAAATAGATCAACTCATTAAAGTGCAAAAAGACTTGCTTATTAATGCTGCTAAAGAAAAACACGCTTATGAAATTAGAACTAGAAATGGTGCTGCTACCCAGGATCCTGTATATCCCGAGGGGCATCCCAAAAGAATTGAGCAGGATTCTCAACAAGCTGAAAATAGTGGTTCTACTCGTAAGAAAAGGAAAAAGAAACATAAAACTGTTGTAGAACCCTCTGAACCTGCTATAGATCCTAATAGCATATATATCTCTGATGCTGAAACTGAAGGTGGTAATGAAGAAAAAGTTGAAGAAGAACCTGAAAACCAAACTAAGAATACTAAATACACCAAAGAAGATTTTATTGCTAAGAAACATGGTAGTGAAAGAGAACCTTGGGTCCAAAAACCTATGCCTTTCCCTGATAAGAAACACAAGTCAAAGGAGGATGAACATTATAATAAGTTTTGTGAGTGGATGAAACCTTTATTGTTGCAAATTCCTTTGACTGATGCTTTTAAATTGCCTCCTTACTCAAAGTATATGAAGGATATTGTCTCGAATAAAAGGAAGATCCCTAATGAAGAAATTTCTACTTTGCTTGCTATTATTCCTTTAATGGTAAGGTTACTAAGAAACTTGGAGACCTAGGGATTCCAACTATCCCTTGCTCTATTAAGAATAGTTATGTTAGAACTGCTTTGTGTGATTTGGGAGTTGGAGTTAGTGTTATGCCTTTCTCTCTCTATAAGAGGCTTCAACTAGAAAAATTAATACCAACTGATATATCTTTGCAAATGGCTGATAAATCTACCACTATTCCTGTTGATATATGTGAGGATGTACCTGTTCAAGTGGCTCATAATTGCTTGATATTAACTGATTTTGTTGTGCTTGAAATGCCTGAAGATGATAACATGTCTATTATTCTTGGGAGACCTTTTCTTAATACTGCAGGAGCTGTTATTAATTGTAATCAAGGAAATGTGACTTTTAATGTTAATGACAAGGAACATACTGTCTATTTCCCCAAGAATATTGAAAGGACTTATGGTTTGAATTCAATTGAACATGTTGAGGGCATTCAAGTTGGAGAAATATATTGTCCCATACCAAGGGATAATTTTGAAACCATTATGATTGGGACCATTGCTATCAAGGTTGAGGTAACATAATCATTAGTGGAATACAAAGTTTTGTCTCATATGGAATTGTTTTGGTAACAAGACCTGATCAACCTTGTTAACAAAAGGATTTCATTGAACAAAACAATGTTTTCACCATGATTATCTCCGCTTACTTCTATTCTATCCATTTTAGTTTTTGCTTATGCCTAACTTAAAGGCGTTAAAGAAAAGTACTTATTGGGAGATAACCCAAAAGTTTTAGATGAGTCTTATCCTTTTTTTGCTTTTTGTGCCAAGAGTAACCTCTAATAAGAGAGAAGTAATGATTAGGAAAGCTGCTGTCCCAAAATAGATTTCTGTGCTTCATCGTAGAAATTCGTGTAAAATCTCTGAACGTCTTTTTGAGGCGTGAATTTTTGTGCTTCTGCCCCAAGTTGTTATCTAACTTTCGTTAGTTCAACACTTTTTGATTTGAGCAACATAACGTCTTCTAAAAAATTCGTCTTTACCTGCTGGTCTGTTTTGACAGATTTCTGCCATTTTCTGCATTTGCTTCTTGTTGGTTCCTTTTTTAGTTCTTTTGGGGAATTGAGCTTTTTAAGGGAAGTGCTACAGTAGCTAGTGTTCTAATGGAAGTTTATTTGGTGTTAGAACTGAACCTTAAGAATTATTTATCTTGAGTGCACTAATGTTGCTAATAAAGATTGTGTGAAGTTTTGTATGAAGGAAAAATTTCAGGTGTATGGAAGGAATGAGTAATGAGATGAAGGATGGACTAAAGCTCAAGCTTGGGGATGCCATGCGTGTCACCCGAAATATCCAAGAAGTACAAGCATCAAAGCTTGGGGATGCCCAAGGCATCCCCCTCTTCATCAATAAAAATCCCAGGTTTCTTTCAAACGCTTCATTTTTATTGTTTCATGCACAGTTGTGTTGTTCTTGGAGCGTCTTCTTTTTCGTTTTTGTTTTGGTTTTTCGTTTGCTTGGTTTTCTTAGTTTGCTGAATAAATTGGTTGGACCTCCTCTTTCATACATTGGTTTTCAAATAGTTTGATTTGGTTTGGAAAAGAGTAGGAAAGCTCATACTTAAGTGGTAAAGAGAGCTTGTTTTTGACTGTGGCCTATGCTTTGTCATGCCATGCTTGATATTTTTTTGGCTTTATGCTTAGTATTCTTTTATGTAGCATGACTTGTTATAAACAATTGAGATTTCTTAATGTGCCTTGGATGAATCATGCGTTGTTTAAGCATATTAAAGCATAGTATAGTGGTATTCTCCTTTGATGCTTTATTTGGTTGACTTGACGCATGCTGACACCATGTTATGACTATCTCAAGTCACCATAAGCCTTTATGATCCTTTACTTTTCAACTTGTAGTATCACTTTATGCTTTGATCAATGATGTTTTGTCGCTCTGCATGATTATGGCCATTATTGCTCTCTTAGTTTGTCGCTCCTAGTCTTTTGCTAGCCTCCACAACCAAGTATGAGTTTCACTCATGCATCCAACTCCCTAAACCAAGTTATTCCAAAGAGTCCACCATACCTACGTATTAGCATATGCTATTCCAAGTATATTCATGTTTTTGTTTACCTTCTGAATTAAACTTGTTATGAGAAAACTAGTGATTAAAGCTCTCACGAACTTGATGGCACACTTTACTTTTCTTGCCCTTAATAAACTTGAACCATTGTGTCGTGTATGTTGTATATGCTTGCACTTATTTGTTGGGGATTAGCAGAACCATGTTGTCATGGGGAACGCTTTCAACATTGCACGGGTACTTTGTACCTAGTTGATATCATGCTCTTTTGTCTATAGATGTCGTCGGTGTGAAATGAAAGGGGAGCTTGTAAGTCCATGGAGTTATGTATATGTGTTAGAGAAACGCCTGGGCCGCTGATCTAATCCATGCTGACATGGTGGAAACCTGCAACGTAACCATAATGAGCTGACTATGAAGCATTCTTCTTATAAAAAAAGAGTCTAATATTGAGAAAAAAGAGAAAAAGGAAAAAAAGAGATTATGAAAAGAGGAAAGAGAGAAAAAAGCACCATATTTCCCATGGTAAATAGGAAGATTGCTCAGATGCTCGTTGTCTGCTTGCCTTGTCATTTTGATATGGGGATTCTTCCGTATCATCGGGCAAGGGGTACCCCGTTGGCGGTTCTCTATGATACACATGTACTTACGATGACAAGAATTTACCGGTGACTAAACTTGAGTAGCATGAGGAGCGGCCCTCATATACAAGGGACATGAGATTTCTAACTTATACTTCGTCAAGCATGTACACCATAGTTTGTTCACTTTAACCTTAATCACTTCAAGATGCTTATGATAGGGGAAATGAGAGTTGAAATCTATAAGTACCATAATTTTTGGAAGCTCTTTATGAGACTTGAATCCCTACTTCCTTTATGAAGGCCTTTCTTCCACCATTATATTGTGTCTCCACCTTCTACCTTTATGCACCTACTTCGAGAGCATAGTGGCCATTCTTAGTTCTATGTGCATTGTCCCAAGACTAGTTGATTGATGCATAACTTGATATTGCTTGCTTTAAACTATTTGTATCTAGTCACTCTTGTGAACTTTGAAGGTGTCCTATGCATTTATATTTGCTACTCTATGAGGGACAAGCTGAATACTATTATGCTATGCTTTCTTTATGTGAAACAAACAAATGTCTTGCAAAGCATTGTTATTCATGAATCTTTTGTTTGTGCCTTTTCATGTTGCGTCATAGTTTCTTTGTATTATTGCTAGAACTTTGTCTTTCATGTTATGATTGAAGTACTAAGATCCTAGCTTTGAATGTTTACAAATACTTTGATCAAGTCTTTTGATGGTGCATGTCACCTCAAAAATTATTCTTTCTTTTTATCACTTACCTACTCGAGGACGAGCAGGAGTTAAGCTTGGGGATGTTGATACATTGCAAATGTATTTATAATTTTTGATGTTCCATTCTTGGTTTTATCTACTTTCTTGTGTTTTGTCCACAGTTTGGAGTACTTTTCATATGATTTCTTGGACTAACCTATTAACAAGAGCCATAGTGCCAGCTGCCTGTTTTCTGCTGTTTTTGGTTCCAGGAAAGTCAGAAAATGAATATTCTCGGAATTGGACGGGACAAAAGCCAAAAATCCTATTTCACTAGAAGACTCCCGGAGCCAGAAAATGAGACGGAGTGGGCTGGGGCCCAGCCACACCACGTGGCCACGCAGGCTGGGCCTGGCCGCGCCAGGGGGTGGTCTGGCCGCCCCAGACACCCCCTCGGTCTCCCTCTTCGCCTATAAGTTGCCTTCTGACCTAAAAACTCCAGGGGGTTCGACGTTTTTCTAGAAGGAGTTCCGCTTCGCCGCCACCACCAGATTCCACGAAACAGCACCAGAAACTCCGTTCTGGCACCGTGTCGGGACGGGAATTGGAGGTGATCATCGCCATCACCATCACCATCGCTTCTCCATTGACCATCCATGTTTCCCCCATCTATGAGTGAGTAATCCCCCGCTGTAGGCTATGGGGATGGTAGGAATTGGATGAGATCATTCATGTAATGGCATCAGATTGTTAGGGCATGGTGCCTAGTATCTTCTATTGGTGCTTTATGACTTTGTTGCGACTTGTTGTGCTTAATGCTTGTCACTATGGCCCGAGTGCCATGATTTCAGATCTGAACATGTTATTGATTCATTATGATAGTATTGTTTATGGTCTTATCTACAAGCTGTATACACACGTTGTTGTCCGAAACCAATGGCCCCGAAGTGACAGAAATCGGGATAACCGGAGGGAATGGCTTTGATGTGAGGATCACATGTGTTCATGGAGTGTTAATGCTTTGCTCCGGTGCTCTATTAAAAGGAGCACCTTAATTGCCAGTAGTTCCCTTGAGGCCCCGCTGCAAACGGGCTGGCAGGAAAAAAGATGTCGTGCAAGTTCTCATTGCGAGCACGTATGATTATATATGGAACACATGCCTAGGATTATCTAGTACTTGGATGTTTTATCTTATTTATCTGTAATTGTCCTATGTTCTGATTGCTATGTGAACTGTCTTGTCCATGCAACGCCCGTCCATCCATCCCGATTCCTACCGCATTCGAATCCTACTGTTTACTGCTATTGTTACTGCTGTCTTTACTTTACTACTGCTTGTACTTTACTATTCCTACTATAAAACTATTGCTACTGATAAACTGCTGTGAGCAAGATTGTTTCCAGGTGCAGCTGAATTGACAACTTAGTTGTTAAGACTTATAAATATTCTTGGCTCCCCTTGTGTCGAATCAATAAATTGGGTTTCACTTCCCTTGAAAATACTGCGATACACCCCCTATACTTGTGGGTCATCAGGTATCTTGATAACATCAAACGTCACACCGTAACAGGGTGACTATAAAGGTGGGTTCAGTGCTACGAAGGTGTTATGTTGAGGCTCATGGATCAAGAGTGGAATTTGTCAATCCCGATGACGGATAGATATACTCTGGGCCCTCTCGGTGATATCACATTAAGATAGCTTTCAAGCAAGTGATGTGATCACTAGAATGTTATATCACGGGAAAAAGAAAAGAGTGCATGTTGATAACGAGATCAAACTAGGTATTTGGATACCGATGATCGAATCTCGGACATGTATTATATCATGAGACAAAGGGATTAAGTTACTAGCGTTAAAGGTTCTCACGATCACAGAAGTCATCGTTGAATGTGTAGGAGTCAGTATGGATCTCTAGGTCCCGCTTCTGATTATTGATCTGAGAGGAGTCTCAATCATGTTTGCATTATTCGCGAATAGTAGGGTGACACACTTAAGGGTTGCCGGACACCATTTAGGAGCACATATGTTTCAGACAAAAGGTTTGCAAAGCGCAGGAAATGTTTCGATAGAAACCAGAATTGTTTCAAGTGAAATTGCAGAAAGTGTTTCTGCATGTGATATTGAAATGTTGCAAGGGGTTTTATGTGAATGTTTGTTAATTAAAGTAATTAACAAAATTCTGAATAAAATAAATAAAAGAGTTTTATTAATTGAGAGTTGCATTAATTTGGTGGAAATTTAATGCATGTGAGTGGAATTTTGGGTGGAGTCAAAATTTATGTGAGTGGAGCTTCCCCCACATGAATGAGGAAGAGGAAGGGGCTCCCTCCTTGGCCGCCGGCCATGGTAGGGGAGGATTCCCCCCTCTCCTATAAAAGGCCCCCCTCTCCTCCCTCACAAAGCACACCTCCTCGTGAAGGATCTCTCTCCCCCTCTAGATATTCCCCCATGGTCTCGGATTAGCGAGATGCATGTTCCCGGTGGCCTTGCGTCTGGAAGGAGTTGCTGCTTCCGTTGATTCGCTGGAGCGAGGAGGTGGAGGTTGTCCGGTGGCTTGGACGTGTGTGCGAGGACGGATGCGCTGCTGATTTGTGGCGCTCGGACTTCCACACGATCTTGAGATCGGCAAGCGTATGACTACATCAACCACGAGTTCCTACTCGTTAACAAAACTCGTTGTCTTCGAGGGTAAGTTCTCCATGGATGTATGTCCACCCGTTGCTCTATATCTAGTAGATAGATCTTGGCGTATAGTTCTCATCGTAGGAATTTTTTTGTTTTCTATGCTGCAAACCCAACAGTGGTATCAGAGCCTGATCTATGCGTAGGTGCTTTGCATGAGTAGTACACATATGTTTATATGTGGGCGATGATGATCATGTTATTGCATCTTCTATGTATTTTGGATATTGGTGGCATAGTGGGATGAAGCGGCCCGGACCAACCTTACATGTCATCGTACATGAGACCGGTTCCATGACTGACATGCAACTAGTTTTGCATAAGTGGCTAGTGGGTGTCTGTCTCTCCTACTATAGTCAATATATGATTTACAACGAGTTGCTAATAACTTAGTTATCCTCGTCGTGGTTCATGTTCGTAGGTAAGATCGGTTCTATCTCCGAAAGCCCTAAGTCACGTAAAACTTGCAATTGATAAATTAGAGGCGTCTAGTTTAGATCGTTGCTGGGATAGTGTCTTGATATGGTATTGTTGTAAGTAGATGTATGACAAATACTCTTACAACACACTTAACGTGTAAGTTTCATAGAGCTTGGCCTTACACACAAAGGAATGATAGAGATCATACCAAGATGCAAATGATAGAGATCAAATGCATGGACCATATCATCTCACTTTACACATTAGATGTTTGCATCTTATATTGCTAGTTTGGCGCTTTTGGTAGCATTATAAGATGATCCCTCATTTAGATATCAAGATAAAATGTGTTCTTCCTCAAGTGTGCACCGTTTTATGGATCGTGTTTTGAGACATCACGTGATGATCGGGTGTTCTCGACTCTACGCTTTTATACGACGGGTGTAAGACAGTTTTACACACGCGAATACTAAGGTTCTTACTTGGCGAGCCTAGCATGTATAGACATGGCCTCAGAACACAGACCGAAAGGTTAAGCATGAGTCATATAGTTGATATGATGCCCATATAGATGCACGCCTTTGAAGCTACACCGACTCACGTGATGATCGGACTTGGTGTAGTGGATTTGGTTCATATAATCACCAAAAGGACACGAGGGATGTCGTTTTTGAGTGGGAGTTCATTAGTAATTTGGATTAGTTGAACTCAATCTATCATAAACTTAGTCTAAATATACTTTACAAATTCTGTTTAAGATGGCACCACCTGCTTTTAATTTCAATGTGTTCATGGAGAAAGAGAAACTTGCTGCGAATGGTAGCAACTTTACCAACTGGGCTATGAATTTGAGGATTCTCCTCACTGCTGCACTAAAGAAATATGTGCCAGAGGCACCGCTAGGCCCCCCACCAGCTCCTGATGCCCCTGAAGAGGAAAAGAACGTCTATATAACTCGTCAGGAGGACCACAACTTAGTTCATTGCGGCATACTGTATGGGCTAGAGCCAGAACTTCGAAAGCGTTTCGAAAATGGCAATGCCTTTGATACCATGGGAGAATTGAAAATGATTTTTGATACCCATGCTACCGTAGATAGTTATAATGCTTCTGAAAAGTTCTTTAGCTGCATGATGGAGGAGAACAACTCCGTTAGTGAGCACGTACTCAAAATGTCTAGGTACGCCGATAAGCTTGTGTCCTTGAGAATAACAATTCCCATTGACTTAGGCATACATCGTGTTCTCCAATCTCTGCCACCTAGCTACAAGAGCTTCGTGATGAACTATAATATGCAGGGCATGAAGTAGTCTCTTCCCGAGCTTCTATCAATGCTTAAGACTGCAGAAGTGGAGATTAGGAAAGAACATCAAGTGTTGATGATCAATAAGACCACCGGTTTCAAGAAGGACAAGAAAGGCAAGCAGAAGGGAAAGAAGGGCGACAAATATGTTGTCACACTTGAAAAGAAACCCCGAGCTGGCCCTAAGTCTTATACTGAGTGCTACTATTGCAAGGGGACTGGCCATTGGAAGTGCAACTTCCCCAAGTATTTGGCGGACAAGAAGGCCGGCAAGGCAAACAAAGGTATATGTGATATACATGTTATTGATGTGTATTTGACTAGTACTCGCAGTAGATCCTAGGTATTTGATATGGGATTGGTTGCTAATATATGTAACTCGGTTCAGGGGCTGCGGAACAACCGACAACTAGCAAGGGATGAGGTCACGATGTGTAATGGATCAAGAGTTGATGTGATCGCCGTCGGAACGCTGCCTCTCCATATGCCGTCGGTATTAGTTATAAATCTAAATAATTGTTATTTGGTTCCTGCACTGAGCATGAACATTGTATCCGGATCGTGTTTGATGTGAAGTGGTTATTCATTTAAATCTGAAAACAATGGTTGTTCGATTTATATGAATGATATCTTTTAGGGTCATGCACCTGTGTTGAATGGTTTATTTCTATCGGATCTCGATAGTAGTATTACGCATATTCATAATGTTGATGCTAAAAGGATTAAACTTGATAATGATATATCTGCATATATGTGGCATTGTCGTTTAGGTCATATTAGCATTAAACGCATGAAGAAACTCCATTCTGATGGACTTTTGGAATCACTTGATTTTGAATCATTTGATACATGTGAGCCATGCCTTATGGGAAAGATGACTAGAATGCCGTTTTCCAGTTCAATGGAACAGGCGGCAGATTTATTGGAAATCATACATACTGATGTGTGTGGACCAATAAGTGTGTCGGCGCGAGGTGGATATCATTATTTTGTTACTTTCACGGACGATTTGAGTAGATACGGGTATATCTATTTAATGAAACACAAGTCTGAAACTTTTGAAAAGTTCAAGGAATTTCAGAATGAAGTGGAAAATCATCGTAACACAAAGATCAAATTTCTGGGGTCCGACCGTGGAGGAGAGTATCTTAGTTACGAATTTAGCACATATATGAAAGATTCTGGAATAGTTTCACAACTCACGGCTACCGGAACACCACAACGTAATTGTGTGTCGGAACGTCGTAATCATACTTTATTCGATATGGTTCAATCTATGATGTCTCTGACTGACTTGCCACTTTCATTTTGGGGTTATGCACTAGAAACCACTGCATTCACTTTAAATAGGGCACCATCTAAATCCGTTGAAATGACACCCTATGAATTATGGTTTGGAAACAAACCTAAGCTATCATTTCTTAAAGTTTGGGGATGCGATGTTTATGTGAAGAAACTTCAACCGGATAAAGTCGAACCCAAAGCGGAAAAATGCGTCTTCATAGGATACCCTAAGGAAACGATTGGGTATACCTTCTATCATAGATCCGAGGGCAAGGTTTTTTGCCAAGAATGGATCCTTTCTTGAGAAGGAGTTTCTCGCAAAAGGTGTGAGTAGTCGGAAGGTAGAACTCGAAGAGGTTATTGAACCTTCTCTTCATGAATTGGCGACTGGCGCAGCACCAGAAGTTGTTTCAGAGTTGACTTCACCTGATGAAGAGAGAGAAAATGATAATGATCATGAAACTCCAAAAAGGATACTACCAAACCTCGCAGGTCAAGCAAGACACGTGCAACTCCTGAACTATACGACAATCCTATTATGAATTTCATGATTGATGAAATAGATGACCCTGCGACGTATGAAGAAGCGATGATGAGCCCTTATTCCAACAAATGGCTAGAAGCCATGAAATCCGAGATGGAATCCATGTATGAAAACCAGGTTTGGACCTTGGTGGACTTACCTCACGATCGAAAGGCCGTTGAGAATAAATGGATTTTCAAAAGAAAAACTGATGCTGATGGTAATGTGACCATCTATAAAGGTCGACTTGTCGCAAAGGGATTTCAAAAAATTCAAGGAGTTGACTACGATGAGACATTCTCTCCCGTAGTGATGCTAAAGTCAGTTAGGATTATGTTAGTAAGTTCTGCATATTTCGATTATGAAATATGGCAGATGGATGTCAAAACTGCGTTCCTCAATGGTAATATTGAAGAAGAGTTGTATATGATACAACCTAAGGGTTTTGTCTATCCTAAGGATGCTGATAAGGTATGCAAACTTCAGCGATCCATCTGTGGACTGAAGCAAGCATCCTGGAGTTGGAATCTCCGCTTTGATGAGGTGATCAAAGAGTTTGGATTTATCCAAACTTATAGAAATGTTTTGATAGAAACCGGAATTGTTTCGGGTGAAATTGCAGAAAGTGGTTCTGCATGTGATATTGAAATATTGCAAGGGTTTTTATGTGAATGTTTGTTAATTAAAGTAATTAACAAAATTCTGAATAAAATAAATAAAAGAGTTTTATTAATTGAGAGTTGCATTAAATTTGGTGGAAATTTAATGCATGTGAGTGGAATTTTGGGTGGAGTGAAAATTTATGTGAGTGGAGCTTCCCCCACATGAATGAGGAAGAGGAAGGGGTTCCCTCCTTGGCCGCCGGCCATGGTAGGGTATGAGTCCCCCCTCTCCTATAAAAGTCCCCTCTCTCCTCCCTCACAAAGCACACCTCCTCGTGAAGGATTTCTCTCCCCCTCTAGATATTCCCCCATGGTCTCGGATTAGCGAGATACATGTTCCCGGTGGCCTTGCGTCTAGAAGGAGTTGCTGTATCCGCTGATTCGCTGGAGCGAGGAGGTGGAGGTTGTCCGGTGGCTTGGACGTGTGTGCGAGGACGGATGCGCTGCTGATTTCCGGCGCTCGGACTTCCACACAATCTTGAGATCGGCAAGCGTATGACTACATAAACCACGAGTTCCTACTCGTTAACAAAACTCGTTGTCTTCGAGGGTAAGTTCTCCATGGATGTATGTCCATCCGTTGCTCTGTATCTAGTAGATAGATCTTGGCGTATAGTTCTCATCGTAGGAATTTTTTTGTTTTCTATGCTACGAACCCAACACAAGTTAGGTCGACGCACGTGGGCAGCGCCACATTGTGGACGAGTGAGAGATTAGCCGGCAGGGGTGTGTGTGGATTGTGATGAGGTAGTGAAGAAGGAGAGAGAAAACATAATTTGTTTTGCGTGCATATATATAGTAAATAAAAGGTCCTGAAATTTTGATAACACGTTCAACTTCTTGTTAAGAAATTGCATCTTGACAACTTAACTAAATTAGGTCAAACTTGAGCTACAAGTTAGCGTGATAGATTGCTCTTAGATTAATTGTTTTTTCGAAGGTAGATGGGTGCATTTTCTTTTAGTAAACAATGTCGTCTGTGTGAGTTTGCCAACTTTCAGGAAAGAACATTCTCAATATTCCCATGTTTTGCAAATTTTAGAACTTCCTAGCCAACTCTGCTACACAAGTAGAGAACAGGAGGTAGGCAGCACGAGACTTTCAAAAAAAAGCAGCACAAGATCAGCGCAGAAGTGGACTTGAAGGCGGTGCGATGTCAGAGAAAATCTACGATGGGCTTCTCACACGAGGTACATTGTACACTCCAATAGTAGTACATGTATGGACCTACTACTAGTAGGAATATATGCACGCAAAACAAGTTGTGTTTTCTCTCTCCTTTGCTGGCTCTCACATCCATCCTCCATCGATTTATTCTCTGTAGCCGCGGGTGCACAGTCCGACTTGTCTCTTCCTCGTCCACAACAGGTTCAACTTCTTTCTAAGATTTTGCATCTTGATAGTTTATCAAAATTAGGTCAAACTTGAGCTACAAGTAAGCATGATATTGCTCTTAAATTAATTGTCTTTTCAAAGGTATATGGGTGCATCTCTTCTTGTAAAAGCAGTGTAGTCGGTGTGAGTGTCCAACTACCAGGAAAGAACATTCTCAATTGATGACGACTGGTTCGGCCTCTAGCTAAGATTTTGCATCTTCCTCAAAGAAAAAAAAGGTTTTGCATCTTGAAAATTTTGAACCCCTTTTGAAAATGATCACATGAAATAGGGAGAGAGGGGAAATGATATTTCTATTCTCTATGGGCAACCCACAAGCTTGAGGTGCACCTTAGGCTTAAAGATAACTTTATTTTTCCACTATGTGTAAGGTGAACCTTAGCGGATGCCATATAGTAGGCCAATGTTTTTTGAACGGGTAGTAGGCCATATTAAGGTGTGCTTTTTTACACAATGCAGGAGTAGTATATTTCTTTACTTAGACATATGGTCATCACTATCCACGCGCTGTACATGCTGAGAGAATAAAACGTTGGCAGGGGAAGAGGGCAGCAACGAAGAGAAGTTGAAGGTGGTTCCATGTTAGAGAAAAGTTATGATGGGTTTCTGACACGAGGTACTCGTGCGGCCTTACTCTATACACTCTGCTAGTAGTAAATTTCAAGACCTATGCACGCAAAACAAATCGTGTGTTTTCTCTCTCCTTCCCTATGCTCCATCTCTCCTCCCCTTTCCCCTCGCGCACCGGTCTGGCTGATCTCTCTCCCCTCGTCCATAGCATGGCGCTGCGCACGTGTGCCTTGGCACGGCGACTCTGTGTCTCTGGCATGTTGGGCAGCCACGCGTTGGTGTGGAGTAGGGACGAGGAGTACATAAGAAGGAAACAACTTTGGTCCTTGGCGGAACAAAAATTCAAAGTTTTCCAGTTTTCGAAATTTTCACTTGCTTCCCAAATATCAGGAGGGAAGGTTATCCAAAAGATAGGCCAAACATCAGGAGGGAAGGCAAAAAACAACCCGAACAAAAAACAAAAGTTTTACTCATGATGTCCTATCATGTTGTGCACCACGTGCCATGAAACTATAATCATGGGATTAGATAAGTTTTGGAAAATAGCTTCACAATATTGTCCTACCATGTGTATGGACACTATCGGGTTTATTTCTACCCGAATTACCAAGGTCATCAAGGCCATATTGACATCATAGTTTACAATTTGATAGAGCTCCCATGATAGTTTGGTAGATGGGTGCATCTTGGCATAGTAAGCATTGTTGCATGTGGGAGTTTCCAACAATTAGGAAAACAAGAATTTCAATTTTCCCAGTGAGGACGGTGATGTTTTTTGTGAAGAAAGTCCAAACAATATGGTTCAGAATGCCACAAGCCAATGGTTTCACACATACTGTAGTTAATCATGGTTCCTATCTAACTTCGGCTAAAAGTTTACATATTACGATGGGTCGTGACACGCGATACTAGTACACATACTACTACGTAGTAGGTTTTATCTCTCCTTCACCCCCTCTCACCATCCATCCACTATCTTCTCCATTGCTTCTTCCTTCCCATGTAATCTTTCACGCAATGATTATACTTCTAGTCTAAGATGCAGCTGTGCAGAAAAAGATGAGGCCCACACCATACCACCATCAATCAAGTTTGGTGACGCAACTTTGTGAAGAGTATACATATACTAGTAGTACTGTAGCTAGATAAGTATGTACTACTATATACACTTAATTTTTAATGTAGGAAGTAAGAGACACCGAGTAATTCAACATGATCTGCATGATTCTCTTTATTTTTGGATAAAGTGGGGTGCCTCCTGAATTCTCTAGGCCGAGAAAAATCAAGAACCGACAAGTCTGGTATAATCCTTTTTTGGTTGATGGGACGAGTCTGGTACAATCTATTTATGATATTTTGGGATAGTTTTCAGGGTATTAACACAAGCACGACTATAAATAGACATTATAAATTGCAACACTGTGCACCCCTACTTTCACCCAAAACACCTGACCCACCGTTGCTTAGAACTCGATCTCTCTCTATTTACTTCCATAATGTCATATGACAACTCTCTCCAGAACATGTCGATTGACCTGACAAATGGGAAAGGCCCCAAAACTCCACCTGGAAGCCCAGACTCAGTCGACGGGCCATGGCTGACGCCGCTGTCTGACTCCTCTGATGAAGAAGATAACCACTGACAACGCTTTTTCGAAGGGACACCACCATCAACGTCGAGCGACTCCGATAAGACGGAAGATGAGACTGAGGAAGAGGAGGAGTCTGAGGTCGACCTTGAGGAGGAGGCTGAAGACGACGGCAGGGAGGAGGCCAATGACGATGACAGGGAGGAGGCCGAGGACGACGAGGAGGAGGTCTCTTCCCGCCCCCCACCAAAGAAGCGTGCCCGAGTGCAAAATTAAATGGCGTCCAAAGAAGAGGCGTACAATGTACTATATCTCGTTCTACGAAGCATCTTGGCTTTGGTAAATAATGTTGTCAATGAGAGTTCCGAACTTTTAGGAAAATGCTTTTCAATTTCCAAGTGATAGGATTTGTTTTCAGTAATTAAGTACGTCCGGATAATTTGGCTTAGAGTGCACTCACTGTATTCTTGCAAAATATAGATAATTTCCACTGCATGTTAGTACTATATGAAAATACTTATTTCAATGTGTGTCATGATACATGGTTTTTTTTACGAGAGGGGGGTGGGGGGGTGGGGTGGTAATGATACATAGTTGAAACTTAAATGGTGTCCGCTTATATTTGTGCTTGTTTGGACGAAAACTACAAACATGGATTTGGACAACTTTCAAAAAACTTGCTACACAATATGGTCATAACCATGTATGAACATTGTTCATATTTTAAGCCAAGTTTCCAATGTCAAGGTCATATCTGCATCACTCGTCCCGTTTATTGGGATAAATTAGAAAAGTAAAGAAAACAATAAAAATGTTAAGCACTTATGTATGGTGTCCTCTTCCGTAAATGATAAACATGAATTTTGACAAGGTTTAAAAACACTTCTTCAGAATATGACCAGCAATGTGTTAACATACTCCCTTCGTCTCAAAATAGATGTCTCAAAATTGTTTAAATTTGGATGTATCTAGCCACTATCTAGTCTAGATACATCTAAATTTTAAAAAAATTGTGACATCTATTTTGAGACGGAGGGAGTACTTGGGTTTCAAGTTAAATAATGACAAAGGTCGTGTCCATTTCAGGTAGACGGGGTGCATCTTGGCATGGCATACTAATGTTGTTAATTGGACTTTTCAACTTTTATGTATATAATATTGTTAAATTATTTTAGAAGTGCCACATATAATTATTTTTTAAAGAAAAGGCAAAGAGTATGGCTCTGAATGCCACAACACAATAAATTTCACACAAAATAGAGTATGTTTCATGGTTAACAAGTTTCATGAATTTTCAGGCCTTCTAGCTAATTTCACATAATTAAATGACATTTAGTCAATAAAACCAAAGTAGGTAAATTTTGATCTACAAGTGCGTGATAGATTGCTTGTAAATTTGTCAGAAATTTATATAGTACTAATTATTGTACCCACGCAGTCATACTGAAAACCGACTATTGTTTTGAAAGATACAACTTCTCTGTATGAATTTTCATGCTGACACATCTGACCATGTTTCAAAAAAGTGAAAGAAAATAAGGAAACATACACACAACCTTATAGTAGTACTCCTATTAAAAATTCATACTTGTAAAACAGTAAAGACGATGCTATTAAAGTTTCAATACAAGGGACCTGGGAACCTTCACCGACCCTCCACAATTAACCTTTCTTCCTCTTATACTTTGCAGCTATGACTGGAGCTCCCCGTGGGAACAAAAAGACCCAGGTGGCAGCGACAAAGGCCGTGGAGAAAAAGAAGACATGTCGCCGGCTTCCGAATCCTGCTCTGGCCACTCCAAGTCGTAGTCTCGCACCAGGCAGCCGTAGGAAGAAGCAGGTGTCGAGGTCCGTCAAGGCCGGGAAGGATTTCCCCGTCGGCCGAATCGGGCTCTACCACATGGAGGATCGGTACTCCCATCACATAGGCTTCCGGACTCCCGTCTACCTCGCGGCCATTCTCGAGTACCTCACCACCGATGTGTTGGAGCTCGCCGATCAAGCTGCAAAGGATAGCAAGAAGATCCGCATCATCCCGAGGCACGTGATGCTCGGCGTCATGCGCGACGAGGAGCTCAGCAAGCTGCTGGCCGGTGTTACCATCGTGCACAACGGCGTGCTGCCCAGCATCCACGAGTCCCTGCTTGGCGATGATACCGCAGAGGACGCAGCCAAGTTGCCCGCGGAGGATGCTGCCAAGTTGCTTGAGAAGACCGCGGAGTCCTCCTAGAAGTCGTTAAGTTGTACTACTACTACTCCATATGTGTTTGGGTTTGCTCTGTTTGCAATTTGGTTAATCATCAGTGTCAATGTAATATTCAGATCTGTAATGCTAAGAAAAAGCTTGTGAGGGTTCTAAAAAATGATGTTTTCCTAATCTTATCCTATACTCCATTTATTTAGTACTCCTTCTATTTAGAAATATAAGACATTTTAGCTTTGTGAAATGAATGTATCTAGAAGCATTTTAGTGTATAGGTTCACTCTTAACCTCTATGAACCCATACACTAAAAGACGTCTAGATAAATTTGATTCACAAAGCTAAAACGTCTTATATTTCTAAACGGAGGGAGTATTACTCAGCATATTAGGTTTAGTCAAAGTCAGCCGTTACAAAGTTTGACCAACTATATATAGTATTAAATAGTATACTCATTGAAAAAAATCAATATACAGTAAACAATATCGTCGGTGTGAGTTTCAAACTATCAGGAAAGAACATTCAGTTCTCAATTTTCTGAGAGATGACAAGCGAGGTTGTTATTTTTCATCAATAAAGCCCGAAGAATATGGATCTGAATGCCACAATCTAGGTTTTCAGACATATATATATAGTGGACCGACATGTTGTACTGACGATACCCATGTTTTATGTGCTTTCAAACTTCCTATCTAACTCTGCCAACTTGAATGACTTTATCCCGATTTATCGAAATTATATTAGGTTGAATTGGAACTACAAGTAAATTGTAGGATGCTTTGAAAGTTTCATGAAAAAGCTTTTTGAGGTACCCTTTGGCGGAGGGGTGAATTAATATATCATAAACCACTATGAGCTTTGATGATAGGTTCAACTTCTTTCTAAGATTTTGCATCTTAACAATTTAACAAAATTAAGTCAGAATTGAGCTACATGTAAGCGCAATAGATTGATCTTGAATTAATT
Source organism: Avena sativa (assembly GCA_916181665.1). Lineage (NCBI taxonomy): Eukaryota > Viridiplantae > Streptophyta > Magnoliopsida > Poales > Poaceae > Avena > Avena sativa. The sequence continues at coordinate 262,341,863 of OV702291.1, forward strand.
ATCTTTTCGGAGGTAGATGGGTGCATCTTCTTGTAGTAAACAATGTCGTCGGTGTGAGTTTCCAATTATCAGGAAAGACCATTCTCAATTTTCTTAGTGATGTCAAGATTATTCTCTCTCGTAAAGGAAGTTCGAAGAATATCGATCTAAATGCCAGAAGCCAAGTTTTCACACACACATATATATAGTGGACCAACATATTGTACTTATGATTTCCTGTGTTTTATGAATTCTCAAACTCACTACCTAACTTCACCCACTTGAATGACCTTATGTCGATTTATCAAAATAAGGTCAAATTTGAACTACTAAAGCAAATTGTAGGTTACTATGAAAGTTTTACGAAAAAGCTTTTGAAGGTACCCATCGAGGGGTCACAATTAATATATAAGAAACCATCCAACGAGATTTTTGACGACAAATTCAACTTCTTGCTAAGATTTTGCATCTTGCTAGTTTAACAAAACTAGGCCAAACTTTAGCTACAAGTAAGTGCAATAGATTCCTCTTGATTTAAAAGTCTTTTCGGAGGTAGATATAGGTGCATCTTCTTGTAGTAGACAATGCCACCAGTGTGAGTTTCCAACTATCTTAGGAAAGAACATTTCTTAATTTTTCGAGTGATGACTAGATTGTTCTTTCCCCTAAAGAAAGTCCAAAGACTATGGATCGGAATGCCACAAGCCAAGTTTTCACACATATATAGTGGACCAACATGATGCACTTACGATTTCCCATGTTTTATCAGTTCTCAAATTTCCTAGCTAATTTCACCCACTTGAATGATTTTATGTCGATTTATCAAAATTAGGTAAAATTTGGACTACTACAGGTAAATTGTAGGTTGCTTTGAAAGTTTTACGAAAAAGCTGTTGGAGGTACCCATCGGAGGGAGGGTCAATTAATATATATCAGAAACCACCGAGAGTTTTGATGAGAGGTTCATCTTCTTGCTAAGATTTTGCATCCTAACTATTTAATGAAATTAGGTCAAACTTTTCTCACTGTTTCATGAAATTAGGCCAAACTTTGCTAATCGATTAACTTTGAACATTGATCATTGGATCAAGGCTGACAAATCCAAACATTGCTAACTATTGGATATTCTTTTCCATTCTTAGCATCTAGAAAGATTCTACTAATAGTATTTAGCACGATGAACACTAGTATAAGCAAACCTCAAAACACACAACACTTCATTATTACTCGGTTTCAGGGTCCTTGTGCCAAATGCACGGACTTGGATGCGATTTTCATTTTTTATGAGGTCCTTGATGTAACTTGTACTTCCACCGACCACTCGAGCACCTCGCTCTTATGAGACCTACCATTAGATCAGCCATTAGCAGTACTTCTTATCTTTATCTCATCTCTTATCTCTTACAATACCATATATACCACCACTACATAGTGTAGGGATTAACTTATTTTGAACATTGACCGTTGGATCTCAAGACTAGCAAATCCAAACATTGCTAACAGTTGGATCTTCTTTTCCATTCTTAGCATCTATAAATATTCTATTGATAGTCTTTAGCATGATGAACACTAGTATGCGCAAACCTCAAAACACACAATACTTCATTACTCGGTTTCAGGGTCCTTGTGATAAATGCATGGACTTGGATGTAATTTTCATTTTTTATGAGGTCCTTGATGTAAATTGTAATTCTACCCACCGTGTTAACTCTCAAGCACCTCGCTCTTACGAGACCTACCATAAGCTTGGTCATTCGCAATACTTCTTATGTTATCTTTTATCTTGTCTCATATCTCTTACAATACCATACCACTACATAGTGTAGGGATTAAATTTGAACATATTAACCGTTGGATCAAGACTAGCAAATCCAAACATTGCTAACCGTTGGATCTTTTTTCCGTTCTTAGCATCGAGAAAGATTCGATCTATTAATAGTGTTTAGCAAGATGAACGCTAGTATGCGCAAACCTAAAAACACACAGTACTTCATTGCTCAGTGTCAGGGTCCTTGTGCTAAAATGCATGGACTTGGATGCAATTTTCATTTTTTACGAGGTTCTTGATGTAACTTGTACTTCCACCGACCATGTTAACTCTCAATCACCTCGCTCCTATGAGACCTACCATTAGATTGGCCATTCGCAATACTTCTTATCTTACCTTTATCTTGTCTCTTATCTCTTACAATACCATGCATACCACCAGTAAATAGTGTAGGAATTAACTTATTTGAACATTGACCGTTGGATCAACACTAGCAAATCCAAACATTGCTAATCGTTGGATCTTCTTTTCCATTCTAGCATCTAGGTCTGTACTCCCTCGCTCCGTCCCAAAACATAAGGCGCCTAAGGATTGGTCAAAAGTCAAACCTTACTAACTTTGACCAAATATTTAGGAAAAAATATCTACATCTACAATATTGAATGGACATATTATGAAAATATACTTTATGGTGAATCTATTGATATTAATTTGGTACTCTAAATTTTTATATTTTTGTGTATAATCATGGTCAAACTTAAAAATGTTGACTTTTGACTAATCCTTAGGCGCCTTATATTTTGGCGGAGGGAGTACTATTCAACACGAATCCAGTTGCTCTGAACCATTGGATCTAACAGCCCAATGGTCATGCTTAGTGCTATCGATCCAATTCAAAACTGCTCCACTATAGTAGTAAATAGAGAGAATACAATCTACTATGCTATGGAATTTTGGGGGTGGTGACATGATTGTTCTACAACATGCATGGTGGAGTTTGCTCTAGGTACTATTCAACACGAATCCAGCTTCTCTGAACCATTGGATCCAACAGCCTAACGGTCAGGATTGGTGCTATGGATCCAATTCAAAACTGCTCCACTATAGTAGTAGAGATAGATATGTCTTATCTTATCTTATCTTATCTTACCACTATATAGTGTACGGATAACTTTGAATATTGATCGTTGGATCAAGACTCGTGAATCCCAACATTTCCAGTGTTGGATCTTCTTTTCCATTCTAGCATCTAGAAGATTCTATTGATAGTCTTCAGCATTATGAATGCTATGCACAAACCTTAAAACACACTTCTCCATCATACTAGAATCTTCGCCCTCGTAGCTAATAATCATTGACTTCTACATGATCTTATCTTATCTTATCTTACCACTATATAGTGTACGGATAACTTTGAATATTGACCGTTGGATCAAGACTCGCGAATCCCAGCATTTCTAGCCGTTGGATCTTCTTTTCCATTCTAGCATCTGTAAGATTCTATTGATAGTCTTTGGCATAATGAATGCTATGCACAAACCTCAAAACACACTTCTCCATCATACTAGAAGCTTCTCCCTTGTTTCTCTAGACCATGTTATCAAAAAAAATCATGTGTTAGGTAGCTAATAATTTTGACTTCTACATACTGATACAAAGTACAAGGACCAAATGTACACCCATACTTTATAGATGTTGATCAAATTTATAATTTTTTGTGATTTACCAATTATAATTGTATATAGTGATGATATGTCATACGTCTACTATCTGAGTCTCACGTGCAACTTACTAGTAGCTAATAATCGTTGACTTCTACATGATCTTGCCACTATATAGTGTACAAACAACTTTGAATATTGACCGTTGGATCAAGACTCGCGAATCCCAACATTTCAAGTTGCTGGATCTTCTTTTCCATTCTAGCATCTTGAAGATTCTATTGATAGTCTTCATTACAAACCACTATATAGTGTACGAATAACTTTGAATGTTGAACGTTGGATCAAGACTCGCGAATCCCAGCATTTCTAGCCGTTGGATCTTCTTTTCCATTCTAGCATCTAGAAGATTCTATTGATAGTCTTGAACACAATGAATGCACCATGCATTAACCTCTCAAAACACACTTCTCGATCATACTAGAATCTTCTCCCTCGTTTCTCTAGACCATGTTACTAAAAATTTCAAGTGTTAGGTAGCTAATAATATTTGACTTCTACACATGATGATACAAATTACAAGGACCAAATATACACCCATACTTTATAGATATTGATCAAATTTATAATTTTTTGTGCTTCACCAATTATAATTTTATATAGTGATGATATGTCATACGTTTACTATCTGAGCCTTATTAAGGTGTGCTTTTTTACACAATGCGGGAGTAGTATATTTCAGTGCTTAGACATATGGTCACCTCTATCCACATGTTGTACATGCTGAGAGAATAAAACCTTCGCAGGGTAAGACGGTAGCAACGAAGAGAAGTTGAAGGCGGTTCTATGTTAGAGCAAAGTTATGATGGGTTTCTGACACGAGGTACTCCTGCGGCCTTACGGTGTACACTCTACTAGTAGTAAATTTCAGGACCTATGCACGCAAAACAAATTGTGTGTTTTCTCTCTCCTTCCCTATGCTCCATCTCTCCTCCCCTTTCCCCTCACACACTAGTCCGGCTGATCTCTCTCCTCGTCCATAGCGTGGCGCTGCGCACGTGTGCCTTGGTACGGAGGATCTGTGTCTCTGGTGTGTTCGATAGCCACATGTTAGTGTAGAGTAGGGACACGGAGTACATAGGAAGGAAACCACTTTGGTCCTTGGCGGCACAAAAACTCAAAGTTTTCCAATTTTCAAAATTTTCACTTGCTTCCCAAACATCAGGAGGGAAGATTATCCAAAAGATCGGCCAACCATCAAGAGGGAAAGCAAAAAACAACCCGAACAAAAAACAAAAGTTTTACTCATGATGTCCTATCATGTCTTGTGCACCACATGCCATGAAAACTGTAATCATGGGATTAGATAAGTTTTGGAAAAATAGCTTCACAATATTGTCCTACCATGTGTATGGACACTATCGGGTTTATTTCAACCCGAACGACCAAGGTCATGAAAGCCATATTGACATCATAGTTTACAATTTGATAGAGTTCCCACAATAGTTTGGTAGATGGGTGCATCTTGGCATAGTAAGCATTGTTGCATGTGGGAGTTTTGAACAACTAGGAAAACAAGAATTTCAATTTTCCCAGTGAGGACGGTGATGTTCTTTTGTGAAGAAAGTCCAAATAATAAGGTTCAGAATGCCACAAGCCAATGGTTTCACACATACTGTAGTTGATCATGGTTCCTATCTAACTTCGGCTAAAAGTGTACATATTATGATGGGTCGTGACACGTGGTACTAGTACACATACTACTACGTAGTAGATTTTCTCTCTCCTTCGCCCCCTCTCACCATCCATCCACTATCCTCTCCATTTCTCCTTCCTTCGTGTCTAATCTTTCACGCAATGATTATACTTCTAGTTTGAGATGCAGCGGTGCAGAAAATGATGAGGCCCACACCATACCACCATCAATCAAGTTCGGTGACGCAACTTTGTGAAGAGTATATGTATACTAGTAGTACTATAGCTAGATAAGTATGTACTACTATGGACGCTTAATTTTTAACAGAGGAAGTAAGAGACACCGAGTACTTCAGCACGATCTGCATGATTCTCTTCATTTTTGGATAAAGTGGGGCACCTCCTGAATTCTCTGGGCCGAGAAAAATCAAGAACCGACAAGTCTGGTATAATCCTTTTTTTGTTGACGGGACAAGTCTGGTACAATCTATTTATGATATTTTGGGATAGTTTTCAGGGTATTAACACAAGCACGACTATAAATAGACATTATAAGTTGCAACAGTATGCACCCCTACTTTCACCCAAAACACCCAACCCACCATTGCTTAGAACTTGATCTCTCTCTATTTCCTTCCAAAATGTCGTATGCCAAGTCTCTCCAGAACATGTCGATTGACCTGACAAATGGTAAAGGCCCCCAAACTCCACCTGGAATCCCAGACTCAGTCGACGGGCCATGGCTGCGGCTGCTGTCTGACTCCTCTAATGAAGAAGATAGCCACTGGCAGCGCTTTTTCGAAGGGACACCACCACCAATGTAGAGCGACTCTGATAAGACGAAAGATGATAATGAGGAAGAGGAGGAGTCTGAGGTCAACCTTGAGGAGGAGGTCGAAGACAATGATAGGGAGGAGGCCGAGGACGATGACAGGGAGGAGGCCAAGGACGACAATGAGGAGGTCTCTTCCTGCTCCCCACCAAAGAAGCGTGCTCGAGTGCAAAATTCTTCCTTATGTCAATTCGAAATTAGGTAAAATTTTGACTACTACAGGTAAATTGTAGGTTGCTTTGAAAGTTTTACGAAAAATCTCTTGGAGGTACCCATTGGGGGGAAGGGTCAATTAATATGTATATCAGAAACCACCGAGAGTTTTGACGACAGGTTCATCTTCTTGCTAAGATTTTGCATCCTAACTATTTAATGAACTTAGGTCAAACTTTGCTCACTGTTTCAAGAAATTAGGTCAAACTTTGCTAACCGATTAACTTTGAACATTGACCATTGGATCAAGACTGGCAAATCCAAATATTGCTAACCGTTGGATATTCTTTTCTATTCTTAGCATCTAGAAAGATTCTACTGATAGTCTTTAGCACAATGAACACTAGTATGCGCAAACCTCAAAACACACAATACTTCATTATTACTCGGTTTCAGGGTCCTTGTGCCAAATGCACGGACTTGTATGGAATTTTCATTTTTTATGAGGTCCTTGATGTAACTTGTACTTCCACTGACCACTCGATCACCTTGCTCTTACCAGACCTACCATTAGATCGGCCATTCGTAGTACTTCTTATCTTTATCTTATCTCTTATCTCTTACAATACCATATATACCACCACTACATAGTGTAGGGATTAACTTATTTTGAACATTGACTGTTGGATCTCAAGACTAGCAAATCCAAACATTGCTAACCGTTGGATCTTCTTTTCCATTCTTAGCATCTATAAAGATTCTATTGATAGCCTTTAGCATGATGAACACTAGTATGTGCAAACCTCAAAACACACAATACTTCATTACTTGGTTTTAGGGTCCTTGTGATAAATGCATGGACTTGGATGCAATTTTCATTTTTTATGAGGTCCTTGATGTAAATTGCAATTCTACCCACCGTGTTAACTCTCAAGCACCTCGCTCTTACGAGACCTACCATAATATTGGCCATTCGCAATACTTCTTATGTTATCTTTTATCTTGTCTCATATCTCTTACAATACCATACCACATACATAGTGTAGGGATTAACTTTGAACATATTAACCGTTGGATCAAGATTGGCAAATCCAAACATTGCTAACCGTTGGATATTTTTTCCATTCTTAGCATCGAGAAAGATTCGATCTATTGATAGTCTTTAGCATGATGAACGCTAGTATGCGCAAACCTAAAAACACACAGTACTTCATTGCTCAGTGTCAGGGTCCTTGTGCTAAAATGCATGGACTTGGATGCAATTTTCATTTTTTACAAGGTTCTTGATGTAACTTGTACTTCCACCAACCGTGTTAACTCTCAATCACCTCGCTCCTACGAGACCTACCATTAGATCGGCCATTCGCATTACTTCTTATCTTACCTTTATCTTATCTCTCATCTCTTACAATACCATGCATACCACCACTAAATAGTGTAGGGATTAACTTATTTGAACATTGACCATTGGATCAACACTGGCAAATCCAAACATTGCTAACCGTTGGATCTTATTTTCCATTCTAGCATCTAGGTCCATACTCCCTTGCTCCATCCCAAAACATAAGGCGCCTAAGGATTGGTCAAAAGTCAAACCTTACTAACTTTGACCAAATATTTAGAAAAAAATATCTACATCTACAATATTTAATGGACATATTAAGAAAATATTTAATCTAGCCATTGGATCTAACAATATTTAATCTACATCTACAATACTAACTCTGAACCATTGGATCTAACATCCCAACTGTCATGATTAGTGCTATGGATCCAATTCAATATTTCTCCACTATAGTAGTAAGTAGAGAGAATACAGTCTACTATGCTATGCAATTTTGAGGGTGGTGACATGATGGTTCTAGAACATGCATGGTGGAGTTTGCTCTAGGTACTCATCAACACGAATCCAGCTTCTCTGAACCATTGGATCCAACAGCCCAACGGTCAGGATTGGTTCTATGGATCCAATTCAAAACTGCTCCACTATAGTAGTAGAGATAGAGATATCTTATCTTATCTTATCTTATGACTATATAGTGTACGAATAACTTTGAATATTGACCGTTGGATCAAGACTCGTGAATACCAACATTTCTAGCCGTTGGATCCTCTTTTCCATTCTAGCATCTAGAAGATTCTATTGATAGTCTTCAACATAATGAATGCTATGCACAAACCTCAAAACACACTTCTCCATCATACTAGAATCTTCTCCCTCGTAGCTAATAATTGTTTACTTCTACATGATCTTATCTTATCTTACCACTATATAGTTTACGGATAACTTTGAATGTTGACCGTTGGATCAAGACTCGCGAATCCCATCATTTCTAGTCGTTGGATCTTCTTTTCCATTCTAGCATCTAGAAGATTCTATTGATAGTCTTCGACATAATGAATGCACTATGCATAAACCTCTCAAAACACACTTCTCCATGAATACTTGAATCTTCTCCCTCGTTTCTCTAGACCATGGTACCAAAAATTTCAAGTGTTAGGTAGCTAATAATCTTTGACTTCTACACATGATGATACAAATTACAAGGACCAAATATACACCCATACTTTATAGATGTTGATCAAATTTATAATTTTTTGTGCTTTACCAATTACAATTTTATATAGTGATGATATGTCATAAGTTTACTATCTGAGCCTTATTAAGGTGTGCTTTCTTACACAATGCGGGAGTAGTACATATTTTTTTTTGCTTAGACATATGGTCACCTCTGTCCACGTGCTGTACATGCTGAGAGAATAAAATGTTGGCTGTGTAAGACGGCAGCAATGAAGAGAAGTTGAAGGCGGTTCCATGTTAGAGCAAAGTTATGATGGGTTTCTGACACGAGGTACTCCTGCGGCCTTACGGTGTACACTCTACTAGTAGTAAATTTTAGGTCCTATGCACGCAAAACAAATCGTGTGTTTTCCCTCTCCTTCCCTATGCTCCATCTCTCCTCCCCTTTCCCCTCGCGCACCGGTCCGACTGATTGATGTCTACGCACTTCTACTCTTGTAGACAGTTGTTGGGCCTCCAAGTGCAGAGGTTTGTAGAATAGCAGCAAGGTTTCCCTTAAGTGGATCACCCAAGGTTTATTGAACTCAGGGAGGAAGTGGTCAAAGGTATTCCCTCTCAAGCAGCCCTGCAATCAAGATACAAGAAGTCTCTTGTGTCCCCAACACACCCAATACACTTGTCAGGTGTATAGGTGCACTAGTTCGGCGAAGAGATAGTAAAATACAAGTGGTATGAATATAAGACAATGGTGCTAGAAAATACTTTAATGGCGTGAAAGAGACTAAAGGCAGACTAAAATAAAGATGGAAGCAAGCAAACATGTAATAGATCTAGTAGCAAACGGTGTTTCAGTGCTTAGAAACAAGGCCTAGGGATCATACTTTCACTAGTGAACACTCTCATATAAATATCTTCTCTTTATGATACTACTCTTAACTAATCTCCGGTTGGACACTCTAATCCATGGTAGGGCTATAACAGCACACCTCAAAGTAAGCCTTTCCCATCTAGATAACCCCACATTGTCACCTTGAGTACTAGATGAGTCCAACAAACACCACAATTTCATAAAGACCTCCAACTCCAAATATAACTCATAACAAGTATTTATAATCTCTAGCCTAAGTGCCACCATGGTGTGCACGCTATCACTTTCACACACATGGGGAGAGCAGAGATCTATTAAAGCACTTGAGTAGCAAGGTATATCTATAGATTACAAGCTCATGATCACAATATGATCATGCATAGAGAGAGATGAACACATAGCTACCGGTAGAACCCTTAGCCTCGAGAGAGAACTACTCCCTCCTCATCATGGGAAACAGCAATGGTGATGGAGATGGATGGAGATGGCTCCGGGGGCACTTCCCCGTCCCGGCAGGGTGCCGGAACAGAGACTTCCTGTCCCCCAAATCTCCCCTTCGGTGGCGGCGGCGCTGCGGAACTTTTCGTGGATTTCTTATTGATGATTTAGGGTTTTGGTATCGGGAGGCTCTTATAGGCGAAGGAGGCAAGGTCGGTGGCCGGCCAGGGGGCCCACACCATGCCCTGGCGCGGCCTAGGTGGACCCGCGCCATGGGGTGGTGTGGCCACCCTATGGCCCCTCTCCGACTCTCCTTCTGGCTCCATGAGTCTTCCGGTAAAATAGGAACTTTGGCTTTTGTCCCGTCCAATTCCGAGAATATTCATTTTCTGACTTCCTGGAACCAAAAACAGCAGAAAACAGGCAACTGGCACTGTGGCATCTTGTTAATAGGTTAGTCCAAGAAATCATATGAAAATTACTCCAAAGTGTGGACAAAACACAAGAAAGTAGATAAAACCAAGCATGGAACATAAAAAATTATAGATACATTTGCAATGTATCAACATCCCCAAGCTTAAGTCCTGCTCGTCCTCGAGTAGGTAAGTGATAAAAATAAAGAATAATTTTTGAGGTGACATGCACCATCATAAACTTGATCAAAGTATTTGTAAAACATTCAAAGCTGGGATCATAGTACTTCAATCATAACATGAAAGACAAAGTTCTAGCAATAAGACAAATAAACTATGATGCAACATTAAAAGGCACAAACAAAAGATTCATGAATAACAATATTTTGCAAGACGTTTGTTTGTTTCACATAAAGAAAACATAGCATAATAGTATTCAGCTTGTCCCTTATAGAGTAGCAAATATAAATGCATAGGACACCTTCAAAGTTCATAAGAGTGACTAGATACAAATAGTTTAAAACAAGCAATATCAAAGCTATGCATCAATCAACAAGTCTTGGGACAATGCACGTAGAACTAAGAATGGCCACTATGCTCTCAAAGTAGGTGCATAAAGATAGAAGGTGGAGACTCAATATAATGGTGGAAGAAAGGCCTTCATAGAAGGAAGCAGATATTCAAGTTTCATAAAGAGCTTCCAAAAATTATGGTACTTATAGCTTTCAGCTCTCATTGCCCCTATCATAAGCATCTTGAAGTGATTAAGGTTAAAGTGAACAAACTATGAAGTATATGCTTGACAAAGTATCAGTTGGAAATCTTGAAGGAAATATGCCCTGAGAGGCAATAATAAAGTTGTTATTATGTATTCCTTGTATATGATAGATGTTTATTTTACATGCTATAATTGTATTGATAGGAAACATCAATACATGTGTGTTTAATAAACAAAAAGGGTTCCTAGTCATGCCTCTCTTATAGACTAGCTTGTTGATTAACAGGATGATCAAGGTTTCCTGATCATGGACATTGGATGTTGTTAATAACAAGGTCACACCATTGGTGGAATGATGTGATGAACATTCATCCGAAGTATAGCATTACGATCAAGTCATTGTGTTTATATTGCTATAACATCATACGAAGTAATCTTTATCCTTAGACCATGAGATCATGTTAATTGCTAACACCGGAAGAGTATCTTGATAAAATCAAACGTCACATCGTAACAGGGTGACTATAAAGATGGGTTCAGTGCTACGAAGGTGTTATGTTGAGGCTCATGGATCAAGAGTGGAATTTCTCAATCCAGATGATGGATAGATATACTCTAGGCCCTCTCGGTGATATCACATTAGGATAGCTTGCAAGCAAGTGATGTGATCACTAGAATGTTATATCACGGGAACGAGAAAAGAGTGCATGTCGGTAACAGGATCAAACTAGGTATGGAGATACCGATGATCAAATCTCGTACATGTAATATATCGAGAGACAAAGGGATTTAGTTACAAGCGTTAAAGGTTCTCACGATCACAGGAGTCATCGTTGAATGTGTAGGAGTCAGTACGGATCTCCAGGTCCCGCTGCTGATTATTGATCGGAGAAGGGTCTCGATCATGTCTGCATTATTTGCGAACCGTAGGGTGGCACACTTAAGAGTTATCGGACACCATTTTGGAGCACATATGTTTCAGACGAAAGAATTGCAAAGTGCAGGAATTGTTTCAATAGAAACCGGAAATTGTTTCGGGCGAAATTGCAGAAGGTGGTTCTGCATGTGATATTGAAATATTGCAAGGGGCTATATGTGAATGTTTGTTAATTAAAGTAATTAACAAAATTCTGAATAAATTTAATAAAAGAGTTTTATTAAATGAGAGAGCATTAAATTTGGAGAAACTTAATGCATTTAAAGTGGAGACTTTAAAAGGGAATGTGAAGAGGCATTTTAATGTGGAGGAGTTACCACCACATGAATGGGGGAGGTGAGGGGTCACCCCCCATGCGCCGGCCATGGAGAGAGGGGGCACCCCCCCTCCTCCTATAAAAGGCCACCCATTCCCTCCTTCATCCTCACACCTCCTTGTGAAGGATCTCTCTCCCCCTCTAGAATTATTCCCCCATGGTCTCAGATTAGCGAGATACATGTTCTCGGTGGCATTTCGTCTGGAAGGAGTTGCTGCTTCCGCTGGATCGCTGGAGCGAGGAGGTGGAGGTTGTCCGGTGGCTTGAACGTGTGTGCGAGTGCGGATGCGCTGTTGAGTTGCGGCGCTCGGACTTCCTCACGATCTTGAGATCGGCAAGTGTACGACTACATCAACCACGAGTTCCTACTCGTTAACAAAGCTCGTTGTCTTCGAGGGTAAGTTCTCTATGGATGTATGTCCACCCGTTTGCTCTGTATCTAGTAGATAGATCTTGGCATGTAGTTCACACCGTAGGAAATTTTTTGTTTTCTATGCTGCAGACCCAACAGTGGTATTAGAGCCTGATCTATGCGTAGGTGCTTTGCACGGGTAGTACACATATGTTTATATGTGGGCGATGATGATCATGTTATTGCATCTTCTATGTACTTTGGATATTGGTGGCATAGTGGGATGAAGCGGCCCGGACCAACCTTACATGTCATCGTACATGAGACCGGTTCCACGACTGACATGCAACTTGTTTTGCAAAAGTGGCTGGCGGGTGTCTGTCTCTCCTACTATAGTCAATATCTGATTTACAACGAGTTGCTAATAACTTAGTTATCCTCGTTGTGATTCATGTTCGTAGGTTAGACAGGTTCTATCTCCGAAAGCCCTAAGCCACGTAAAACTTGCAATTGATAAATTAGAGGCGTCTAGTTTAGATCGTTGCTGGGCTAGTGTTTTGATATGGTATTGTTGTAAGTAGATGTATAATAGATACTCCTACAACTCACTTAACGTGTAAGTTCCATAGACCTTGGCCTTACACACAAAGGAATGATAAAGATCATACCACAATGCAAATGATAGAGATCAAATGCATGGACCATATCATCTCACTTCACACATTAGATGTTAGCATCTTATATTGCTAGTTTGGTGCGTTTGGTAGCATTATAAGATGATCCCTCATTTAGATATCAAGATAAAATGTGTTCTTCCTTAAGTATGCACCGTTTTGTGGATCGTGTTTTGAGGCATCACGTGATGATCGGGTGTTTTCAACTCTACGCTTTCATACAACGGGTGTAAGACAGTTTTACACACGCAAATACTAAGGTTCTTACTTGACGAGCCTAGCATGTACAGATATGGCCTCGGAACACGGACAGAAAGGTTAAGCATGAGTCATATAGTTGATATGATGCCCATATAGATGCTCGCCTTTGAAGCTACAATGACTCACGTGATGATCGGACTTGGTGTAGTGGATTTGGTTCATGTAATCACCAAAAGGACACGAGGGATGTCATTTTTGAGTGGGAGTTCATTAGTAATTTGGATTAGTCGAACTCAATCTATCATAAATTTAGTCTAAATATACTTTACAAATTCTGTTGTAGATGGCACCACCTGCTTTTAATTTCAATGTGTTCATGGAGAAAGAGAAACTTGCTGCGAATGGTAGCAACTTCACCAACTGGGCTATGAATTTGAGGATTCTCCTCACTGCTGCACAAAAGCAATATGTGCTAGATGCGCCGCTAGGCCCCCCACCAGCTCCTGATGACCCTGACAAGGAAAAGAACGTCTATATAACTCGTCAGGAGGACCACAACTTAGTTCATTGCAGCATACTGTATGGGCTAGAGCCAGAACTTCGAAAGCGTTTCGAAAGTGGCAATGCCTTTGATACCATGGGAGAATTGAAAATGATTTTCGATACCCATGCTGCCGTAGAGAGTTATAATGCTACAGAAAAGTTCTTTAGCTGCATGATGGAGGAAAATAGCTCCGTTAGTGAGCACGTACTCAAAATGTCTGGGTACGCCAATAAGCTTGTGTCCTTGGGAATAACGATTCCCATTGACTTAGGCATACATCGTGTTCTCCAATCTCTGCCACCTAGCTACAAGAGCTTCGTGATGAACTATAATATGCAGGGCATGAAGAAGTCTCTTCCCGAGCTTCTATCAATGCTTAAGACTACAGAAGTGGAGATTAGGAAAGAACATCAAGTGTTGATGATCAATAGGACCACCGATTTCAAGAAGGACAAGAAAGGCAAGCACAAGGGAAAGAAGGGTGGCAAGTCTGTTGCCACACCTGAAAAGAAACCCCGAGCTGGCCCTAAGTCTGACACCGGGTGCTACTATTGCAAGGGGACTGGCCATTGGAAGTGCAACTGCCCCAAGTATTTGGCGGACAAGAAGTCCGGGAAGGCAAACAAAGGTATATGTCATATACATGTTATTGATGTGTACTTGACAAGTACTCGCAGTAGCACCTGGGTATTTGATACGGGATCGGTTGCTAATATATGTAACTCGGTTCAGGGGCTGCGGAACAAGCGACAACTAGCAAGGGATGAGGTCTCGATGCGGGTCGGCAATGGATCAAGAGTTGATGTGATCGCTGTCGGAACGCTGCCTCTCCATACGCCATCGGGATTAGTTATAAACCTAAATAATTGTTATTTGGTGCCTGCACTGAGCATGAACATTGTATCCAGATCGTGTTTGATGCAAAGTGGTTATTCATTTAAGTCTGAAAACAATGGTTGTTCGATTTATATGAATAATATCTTTTATGGTCATGCACCTATGTTGAATGGTTTTATTTTTGTTGGATCTCGATAGCAGTATTACGCATATTCATAATGTTGATGCTAAAAGGATTAAACTTGATAATGATATATCTACATATATGTGGCACTACCGTCTAGGTCATATTGGCGTTAAACGCATGAAGAAACTCCATTCTGATGGACTTTTGGAATCACTTGATTTTGAATCATTTGATACATGTGAGCCATGCCTTATGGGCAAGATGACTAGAACGCCGTTTTCCGGTTCAATGGAACGGGCGACAGATCTATTGGAAATCATACATACTGATGTGTGTGGACCAATGAGTGTGTTGGCGCGAGGTGGATATCATTATTTTGTTACTTTCATGGATGATTTGAGTAGATATGGGTATATCTATTTGATGAAACACAAGTCTGAAACTTTTGAAAAGTTCAAAGAATTTCAGAATGAAGTGGAAAATCATCATAACAGAAAGATCAAATTTCTGCGGTCCGACCGTGGAGGAGAGTACCTTAGTTACGAGTTTAGCACACATATGAAAGACTGTGGAATAGTTTCACAACTCACGCCTGCCGGAATACCACGACGTAATGGTGTGTCAGAATGTCGTAATCGTACTTTATTGGATATGGTTCGATCTATGATGTCTCTGACTGACTTGCCACTGTCATTTTGGGGTTATGAACTGGAAACCGCTACATTCACTTTAAATAGGGCACCATCTAAATCCGTTGAAAAGACACCATATGAATTATGGTTTGGAAACAAACCTAAGCTGTCATTTCTTAAAGTTTGGGGATGCGATGTTTATGTGAAGAAACTTCAACTGGATAAACTCGAACCCAAAGCGGAAAAATGCGTCTTCATAGGATACCCTAAGGAAACGATTGGGTATACCTTCTATCACAGATCCGAGGGCAAGGTCTTTGTTACCAAGAATGGATCCTTTCTTGAGAAGGAGTTTCTCGCAAAAGGTGTGAGTAGTCGGAAGGTAGAACTCGAAGAGGTTATTGAACCTCTCTTCATGAAATGGTGAGTAGCGCAGCTCCAAAAGTTGTTTCGGAGTTGACTTCACCTAATGAAGAGAGAGCTAATGATATTGATCATGAAACTCCGAAAGAGGACACTACCGAACCTCGCAGGTCAAGCAGGACACGTATAGCTCCTGAACTGTACGGCAATCCTGTTATGAATTTCATGATTGATGAAATGGATGACCCTGCGACATATGAAGAAGCGATGATGAGCCCGGATTCCAACAAATGGCTAGAAGGCATGAAATCCGAGATGGAATCCATGTACGAGAACCAAGTTTGGAACTTGGTGGACTTACCTCACGACCCAAAGGCCGTTCAGAATAAATGGATTTTCAAAAGGCAAACTGATGCTGATGGTAATGTGACCATCTATAAGGCTCGACTTGTCGCAAAGGGGTTTCGAAAAATTCAAGGAGTTGACTACGATGAGACATTCTCTCCCGTAGCGATGCTTAAGTCGGTTAGGATTATGTTAGCAATTGCTGCATATTTCGATTATGAAATATGGCATATGGATGTCAAAACTGCGTTCCTCAATGGTAAGATTGAAGAAGAGTTGTATATGATACAACCTAAGGGTTTTGTCGATCCTAAGGATGCTAATAAGGTGTGCAAACTTCAGCGATCCATCTATGGACTGAAGCAAGCATCACGAAGTTGGAATCTCTGCTTTGATGAGGTGATCAAAGAGTTTGGATTTGTCCAAACTTATGGAGAGGCTTGTATTTACAAGAAAGTGAGTGGGAGCAATGTGGCATTTCTGATATTATATGTGGATGACATATTATTGATTGGAAATGATTTAGATCTTTTAAACAGTGCTAAAAGTTATCTAAACAGCAAATTTTCAATGAAGGACCTTAGTGAAGCTTCATATATATTATGCATTAAAATCTATAGAGATAGATCAAGACGCCTAATTGGGCTATCGCAGAGTACATACCTTGATAAGATATTAAAGAAGTTTAATATGGACGGAAGTAAGAAGGGGTTCTTACCTATGTTGCAAGGCAAGACATTGAGTAAGACTCAAAGTCCGGCTACGGCGGAAGAAAGAGAGATAATGGATAAGATCCCGTATGCCTCAGCCATAGGCTCTATAATGTATGCCATGCTATGTACAAGACCGGATGTGGCACATGCTATTAGTTTGACTAGTAGGTACCAATCTGATCCAGGTTCGGAACACTGGATAGCGGTCAAGAATATCCTTAAGTACTTGAGAAGAACTAAGGATATGTTTCTTATATACAAAGGTGAAGAAGAGCTAGTCGCTAAGTGTTATGTCGATGCTAGCTTTGACACTGATCCGGATGACTCTAAGTCGAAATCCGGATACGTATTTCTCTTGAACGGAGCAGCAGTTAGTTGGAGGAGCTCCAAACAACCTGTGGTGGCTAGATCAACAACAGAGGCGGAATATGTTGCTGCTTCAGAAGCGGTGCAGGAAGCGGTTTGGATGAAAGAGTTCATTACGGAACTGGGTGTGGTTCCCAGTGCATTGGACCCGATGGTGATCTATCGTGACAGCAATGGAGCCATAGCCAACGCCAAGGAACCAAGGTCTCACAAGAATTCCAAGCATATTAAGCGCCAGTTTCAGTCCATCCGCGAACATGTCAAGGATGGAGATATAAAGATTTGTAAAGTGCACATGGACCTGAATGTAGCAGATCCGTTGACTAAGTACTACCTAGGGCAAAACATGATCAACACCAGAACTCCATGGGTGTTAGATTTATCACTATGTGAACTAGATTACTGTCTCTAGTGCAAGTGGGAGACTGAAGGAAATATGCCCTGAGAGGCAATAATAAAGTTGTTATTATGTATTCTTTGTATATGATAGATGTTTATTTTACATGATATAATTGTATTGATAGGAAACATCAATACATGTGTGTTTAATAAACAAAAAGGGTTCCTAGTCATGCCTCTCTTATAGACTAGCTTGTTGATTAACAGGATGATCAAGGTTTCCTGATCATGGAAATTGGATGTTGTTAATAACAAGGTCACACCATTGGTGGAATGATGTGATGAACATTCATCCGAAGTATAGCATTACGATCAAGTCATTGTGTTTATATTGCTATAACATCATACGAAGTAATCTTTATCCTTAGACCATGAGATCATGTTAATTGCTAACACCGGAAGAGTATCTTGATAACATCAAACGTCACACCGTAACAGGGTGACTATAAAGATGGGTTCAGTGCTATGAAGGTGTTATGTTGAGGCTCATGGATCAAGAGTGGAATTTGTCAATCCATATGACGGATAGATATACTCTGGGCCCAATCGGTGATATCACATTAGGATAGCTTGCAAGCAAGTGATGTGATCACTAGAATGTTATATCACGGGAACAAGAAAAGAGTGCATGTCGGTAACGAGATCAAACTAGGTATGGAGATACCTATGATCGAATCTCGGACATGTAATATATCGGGAGACAAAGGGATTTAGTTACAAGCGTTAAAGGTTCTCACGATCACAGGAGTCATCGTTCAATGTGTAGGAGTCAGTACGGATCTCCAGGTCCCGCTGCTGATTATTGATCGGAGAAGGGTCTCGATCATGTCTGCATTATTCGTGAACCGTAGGGTGGCACACTTAAGAGTTACCAGACACCATTTTGGAGCACATATGTTTCAGACGAAAGAATTGCAAAGCGCAGGAATTGTTTCAATAGAAACCGGAAATTGTTTCGGGTGAAATTGCAGAAGGTGGTTCTGCATGTGATATTGAAATATTGCAAGGGGCTATATGTGAATGTTTGTTAATTAAAGTAATTAACAAAATTCTGAATAAATTTAATAAAAGAGTTTTATTAAATGAGAGAGCATTAAATTTGGAGAAACTTAATGCATTTAAAGTGGAGACTTTAAAAGGGAATGTGAAGAGGCATTTTAATGTGGAGGAGTTACCACCACATGAATGGGGGAGGTGAGGGGTCACCCCCCATGCGCCGGCCATGGAGAGAGGGGGCACCCCCCCTCCTCCTATAAAAGGCCACCCATTCCCTCCTTCATCCTCACACCTCCTTGTGAAGGATCTCTCTCCCCCTCTAGAATTATTCCCCCATGGTCTCGGATTAGCGAGATACATGTTCTCGGTGGCATTTCGTCTGGAAGGAGTTGCTGCTTCCGCTGGATCACTGGAGCGAGGTGGTGGAGGTTGTCCGGTGTCTTGAACGTGTGTGCGAGTGCGGATGCGCTGCTGAGTTGCGGCGCTCGGACTTCCTCACGATCTTGAGATCGACAAGTGTACGACTACATCAAACACGAGTTCCTACTCGTTAGCAAAGCTTGTTGTCTTCGAGGGTAAGTTCTCTATGGATGTATGTCCACCCGTTTGCTCTGTATCTAGTAGATAGATCTTGGCGTGTAGTTCACACCGTAGGAATTTTTTTGTTTTCTCATGTCCCTTGAATACGAGGGTCGCTCCTCATGCTACTCAAGTTTAGTCACCGGTAAGTTCTTGTCATCGTAAGTACATGTGTATCATAGAGAACCGCCAACGGGGTACCCCTTGCCCGATGATACGGAAGAATCCCCATATCAAAATGACAAGGCAAGCAGACAACGAGCATCTCAGCAATCTTCTTATTTACCATGGGAATATGGTGCTTTTTTCTCTCTTTCCTCTTTTCATAATCTCTTTTTTTCTTTTTTTCTTTCTTTTTCTCAATATAGGACTCTTTTTTTATAAGAAGAATGCTTCATAGACAACTCATTATGGTTACGCTGCAGGTTTCCACCATGTCAGCATGGATTAGACCAGCGGCCCAGGCGTTTCTCTAACACATATACATAACTCCATAGACTTACAAGCTCCCCTTTCATTTCACACCGACGACATCCATAGACAAAAGAGCATGATATCAACTAGGTACAAAGTACCAAGTGCATTGTTGAAAGCGTTCCCCATGAAAGCATGGTTCTGCTAATTCCCAACAAATAAGTGCAAGCATATACAACATAGATGCCACAATGGTTCAAGTTTATGAAGGGCAATAAAAGTAAAGTGTGCCATCAAGTTCGTGAGAGCTTTAATCACTAGTTTTCTCATAACAAGTTTAATTTGGAAGGTAAACAAAAGCATGAATATACTTGTAATAGCATAAGCTAGTAGGTAGGTATGGTGGACTCTTTGGAATAACTTGGTTTAAGGAGTTGGATGCATGAGTGGAACTCATACTTGGTTGTGGAGGCTAGCAAAAGACTGGGAGCGACCAACTAAGAGAGCAATAATGGCCATAATCATGCAGAGCGACAAAACATCATTGATCAAAGCATAAAGTGATACTACAAGTTGAAAACTAAAGGATCATATATGGTGACTTGAGATAGTCATAACATGGTGTGAGCATGCGCCAAGTCAACCCAAATAAAGCATCAAAGGAGAATACCACTATACTATGCTTTAATATGCTAAAACAACACATGATTCATCCAAGGCACATTAAGCAATCTCAATCGTTTATAACAAGTCATGCTACAACAAAGAATACTAAGCATAAAGCCAAAACAATATCAAGCATGGCATGACAAAGCATAGGCCACAGTCAAAAACAAACTCTCTTTAACACTTAAGCATGAACTTTCCTACTATTTTCCAATCCAAACCAAACTATTTGAAAACCAATGTATGAAAGAGGGGGTCCAACCAATTTATTCAGCAAACAAAGCAAACTAAAAACCAAAATGAAAAAAAAAAGAAGACGCTCCAAGAACAACACAACTGTGCATGAAACAATAAAAATGAAGCGTTTGGAAAAAACCTGGGATTTTTATTGATGAAGAGGGGGATGCCTTGGGCATCCCCAAGCTTTTACACTTGTACTTCTTGGATATTTATTGGGGTTACACGCGTGGCATCCCCAAGCTTGAGCTTTAGTCCATCCTTCATCTCATTACTCATTCCTTCCATACACCTGAAATTTTTCCTTCATACAAAACTTCACACAATCTTTATTAGCAACATTAGTGCACTCAAGATAATAACTGTTAAGATTCAGTTCTAACACCAAATAAACTTCCATTAGAACACTAGCTACTGTATCACTTTCCTCAAAAAGCTCAATTCCCCAAACCAACAAGAAGCAAATGCAGAAAATGCCAGAAATCTGTCAAAACAGACCAGCAGGTAAAGACGAATTTTTTCAAAGACCTTCTGTTGCTCAAATCAAAAAGTGTTGAACTAACGAAAGTTAGATAACAACCTGGGGCAGAAGCACAAAAATTCATGCCTCAAAAATACGCTCAGAGATTTTACACGAATTTTTACGGTTAAGCATAGAAATCTGTTTCGGGACAGCAACTTTCCCAATCATTACTTCTCTCTCATTAGAGGTTACTCTTGGCACAAAAAGCAAATAAAAAAGATAAGAAGCGGTTATTACAGAGGTAATAACTTCCAAGACTCATCTAAAACTTTTGGGTTATTCCCAATAAGTACTTTTCTTTAATGCCTTTAAGTTAGGCTTAATAGTTTGAGAAGATGCTCACATAAGAAATATGAATTGAAGTAAAAGAGAGCATCAAGAAGCAAATTCAAAGCACATTTAAGTCTAACCCACTTACTATGCATAGGAATCTTGTAAATAAACAAGTCATGAAAGCACAAAGAAACAAGCATAGTAAAGCAAAACAAGTGCAACTTCAAGACTTTCAACATAAAGAGGGGAAACTTAATTTTGTTGAGATACATAAATCCATGTTTCCCTCTCTCATAATAACTTTCAGTAGCATCATGAATAAAATTAACAATATAACAATCACATGAAACATTCATATCATGAGACACATGCATATAATCATTATTACTCTCCACATAAGCATAGTTATTCTTATAAATTGTAGTGGGAGCAAATTCAACAAAATAGCTATCATTATTATTCTCATCACCATAATCATCAAATATAGGAGGCATATTGTAATCATTAATTTTCTCCTCAATAGTAGGTGGACTGAAAATGTCATATTCATCATTGTAATCATCATATATTGGAGGTTTGGTATCATCATAAGCAATAGAATAGCTATCTTCCAAAGCTGGGGAACTAAAAAGATCATTTTCACAAAAACTAGCTTCCCCAAGCTTAGACTTTTCCAAAGCATTAGCAATAATGGTGTCCAAAGAATTCATACTAACAACATTGCTATTAGCATGCAAATAAAGTTCCATAGGTTTTTTAATTTTCTCTTCAAACACTTCATGTCCTAACTCAAGATAAATACTATAAAGCTCTCTAATTTTGTTGTTGTTTTCCATTAAGCCTAACTAGTGAAAACAAGAAACAAAAAGACAAAATTGCAGAATCTAAAGGAAATAACTTCGAGCACTCACACCGGAGGATGTGAGTACCTTTTACCTTACCTCCCGGCAACGGCGCCAGAAAATAGGCATTTGCCGTGGAAGGTTCTTCTTCTTCTTTAATCCTCTGGTAAGAATACCTTTTACCTTACCTCCCCGGCAACGGCGCCAGAAAATAGCTTGATGTCTACGCACTTCTATTCTTGTAGACAGTTGTTGGGCCTCCAAGTGCAGAGGTTTGTAGAATAGCAGCAAGTTTTCCCTTAAGTGGATCACCCAAGGTTTATCGAACTCAGGGAGGAAGTGGTCAAAGGTATTCCCTCTCAAGCAACCATGCAATCAAGATACAAGAAGTCTCTTGTGTCCACAACACACCCAATACACTTGTCAGGTGTATAGGTGCACTAGTTCGGTGAAGAGATAGTAAAGTACAAGTGGTATGAATATAAGACAATGGTGCTAGAAAATACTTTGATGGTGTGGAAGAGACTAAAGGCAGACTGAAATAAAGATGGAAGCAAGCAAACATGTAATAGATCTAGTAGCAAACGGTGTTTTAGTGCTTAGAAACAAGGCCTAGGGATCATACTTTCACTAGTGAACACTCTCATATAAATATCTTCTCTTTATGATACTACTCTTAACTACTCTCCGGTTGGACACTCTAATCCATGGTAGGGCTATAACAGCACACCTCAAAGTAAGCCTTTCCCATCTAGATAACCCCACATTGTCACCTTGAGTACTAGATGAGTCCAACAAACACCACAATTTCATAAAGACATCCAACTCCAAATATAACTCATAAAAAGTATTTGTAATCTCTAGCCTAAGTGCCACCATGGTGTGCACGCTGTCACTTTCACACACATGGGGAGAGCAGAGATCTATTAAAGCACCTGAGTAGCAAGATAGATCTATAGATTACAAGCTCATGATCACAATATGATCATGCATAGAGAGTGAGATGAACACATAGCTACCGGTAGAACCCTTAGCCTCGAGAGAGAACTACTCCCTCCTCATCATGGGAATCAACAATGGTGATGGAGATGGTGGTGGAGATCGATGGAGATGGCTCCGGGGGCACTTCCCCGTCCCGGTAGGGTGCCGGAACAGAGACTTTCTGTCCCCCGAATCTCCAGGGGGCCCACACCATGCCCTGGCGTGGCCTAGGTGGACCCGCGTCATGGGGTGGTGTGGCCACCCTGTGGCCCCTCTCCGACTCTCCTTATGGCTCCATGAGTCTTCTGGTAAAATAGGAACTTTGGCTTTTGTCCCGTCCAATTCTGAGAATATTCATTTTCTGACTTCCTGGAACCAAAAACAGTAGAAAATATGCAACTGGCACTGTGGCATCTTGTTAATAGGTTAGTCCAAGAAATCATATGAAAAGTACTCCAAAGTGTGGACAAAACACAAGAAAGTAGATAAAACCAAGCATGGAACATCAAAAATTATAGATACATTTGCAATGTATCACTGATCTCTCCCCTCGTCCACAGTGTGGCGCTGCGCATGTGTGCCTTGGTACGGAGGCTCTGTGTCTCTAGCATGTTCGGCAGCCGCACGTTGGTGTATAGTAGGGACAAGGAGTACATAGGAAGGAAACCACTTTGGTCCTTAGCGGCACAAAAATTCAAAGTTTTCCGGTTTTAGAAATTTTCACTTGCTTCCCAAACATTAGGAGGGAAGGTTATGCAAAAGATCGGCCATTCGCAGTACTGTACTTCTTATCTTCTATTTATCATGTCTTATCTCTTGCAATACAATACAATACAATACAATACAATACAATACAATACAATACAATACAATACAATACAATGCAATACAATACAATAAACCACTATATAGTGTACGGATTAACTTTGAACATTGACCGTTGGATAAGGACTAGCAAATCCAAATAGTGCCAACCTCTTGATCTTCTCTTCCATTCTTAGCATCTAGAAAGATTCTACTTTAGCACAATGAATGCTAGTATGCGCAAACCTAAAAACACAAACTCCATTGCTCAGTTTTCAGGGTCCCTGTGCTAATAAATGCATGGACTTGGATGCAATTTTCATTTTTATGAGGTCCTTGATGTAACTTGTACTTCCACCGACCGTGTTAACTCTCAAGCACCTCTATCCTACGAGACCTACCATTTGATAGGCCATTCGTAGTACTTCTTATCTTCTCTTTATCGTGTCTTATCTCTTACAATACAATAAACCACTGCATAGTGTACGAATTAACTTTGAACATTGACCGTTGGATCAAGACTAGCAAATCAAAACATTGCCAACCTCTTGATCTTCTTTTCCATTCTTAGCATCTAGAAATATTTTACTTTAGCATGATGAACGCTACTATGCGCAAACCTAACAACACAAACTCCATTGCTCCGTTTTTAGGGTCCCTATGCTAATAAATGCATGGACTTGGGTGCAATTTTCATTTTTATGAGGTCCTTGATGTAACTTGTACTTCCACCGATCGTGTTAACTCTCAAGTACCTCTCTCCTACGAGACCTACCATTTGATAGCCATTCGCAGTACTTCTTATCTTCTCTTTATTATGTATTATCTATTAGAATACAATAAACCACTGCATAGTGTACAGATTAACTTTGAACATTGACTGTTGGATAAAGACTAGCAAATCCAAACATTGCCAACCTCTTGATCTCCTTTTCCATTCTTAGCATCTAGAAAGATTCTACTTTAGCACAATGAATGCTACTATGTGTAAACCAAAAAACACAAACTCCATTGCTCAGTTTTCAGGGTCCTTGTGCTAATAAATTCTTCAAATTGGATGCAATTTTAATTTTATGAGGTCCTTGATATAACTTGTACTTCCATTGACCGTGTTAACTCTCAAGCACCTCTCTCCTATGAGACCTACCATTTTGTAGGCCATTCGCAGTACTTCTTATCTTCTCTTTATCGTGTCCTCTTACAATACAATAAATCACTACATAGTGTATGGATTAACTTTGAACATTGATTGTTGGATCAAGTCTAGCAAATCCAAACATTGCCAAACGCTAGATCTTCTTTCAATTCTTAGCATCTAGAAAGATTCTACTCCCTCCGACCCAAACTAGTTGACTTAGATTTGTCTAGATTCGAATGTATGTAGACTTTTTTAGTGTTAGATATGTCTGAATCTAGATAAAACTAAGTCAACTAATTTGGGTCGGAGGGAGTAGTTTAGCACGATGAACGCTAGTATGCGCAAACCTCAAAACACAAACTCCATTTCTCCGTTTTTACGGTCATTGTTCCAATAAATACGTGGACTTTGAAGCAATTTTCATTTTTATGAGGTCCTTAATGTAACTTGTACTTCCACCGACCGTGTTAACTCTCAAGCACCTCTCTCCTACGAGACCTACCATTTGATAGGCCATTCGCAGTACTTCTTATCTTCTCTTTATTGTGTCTTATCTCTTACAATACAATAAACCACTTCATAGTGTACGAATTAACTTTGAACATTAACGTTTGGATCAAGAGTAGCAAATCCAAACATTGCCAACTGCTAGATCTTCTTTTCCATTCTTAGCATCTAGAAAGATTCTACTGATAGTTTTTAGCATGATGAACGCTAGTATATGCGGAAACCTTAAAACACACACTTCATTGCTCTCAGTTTCAGGGTCTTTGTGCTAATAAATGCATGTACTTGGATGCAATAATTATCATTTTCATGAGGTCCTTGATGTAACTTGTACTTCCATCGACTGTGTTAACTCTCAAGCACCTCGCTCCTACGAGTCCTACCATTAGATCGGCCATTCGTAATATTTCTTATATTATTGTTATCTTCTCTTATCTCTTACAATATCATACCATCACTATAGAGTGTACAAACCATTGACCGTTTGATCAAGACTAGCAAATCCAAACATTGCTAACAACCATTGGATCTTATTTTCCATTCTTAGCATCTAGCAAGATTATACTGAAAGTCTTTAGCAGGATGAATACTAGTATGCGCAAACCTCAAAACACACACTTCATTGCTCAGTTTCAGGGTCCTTGTGCTAAATGCATGGACTAGGATGTAATTTTTTATTTTTTACGAGGTCCTTGATGTAACCTGTACTTCCACCGACCATGTTAACTCTCGAGCACCTCGCTCCTACGAGATCTAAAGTTAGATCGGCCATTCGCAATATTTCTTATATTATCTTTATCTTGTCTCTTATCTCTCACAATACCATATATACCACTGCATGGTGTATGGAACAATGAATGTTTGATCAAGACAGCCAAATCCAAACATTGCTAACCATTGGATCTTCTTTTCCATTCTTAGCATCTAGAAAGATTCTACTTTAGCACGATGAACGCTAGTATGCGCAAACCTCAAAGCACACACTTCATTGCTAAGTTTCAAGGTCCTTGTGCTAAATGCATGGACTTGGATGCAATTTTCATTTTTTATGAGGTCCACTTGTACTTGCTTAACAAATAAAATCAGCATGGTGCTCACTCCTGCAGCCTTACGGTGTGCTACTCCTCCTCTATGCAAGGAAAATAAATTGTATACTACTCTCTCCTTTGCTGCATCACACTCATCCTCTAGCTGATATCTCCCTCGTCCACAGTGTGGCGCTACGCACGTGTGCCATGGTACTACGGTGGCTCTGTTTCTATCTTTTTATTCATAACTTTGCTCTGACATCGAACCGCTTTCAACACCTCTTCGCTGTAGCCCTCTCGGGTTGCCTTCTCTAACCCCATAATCTCTTCTACAATAGCTTGTAATAACCTTCGATGCAGCCCTCTCGGGCTGCCTTATCTCGGGCTACCTACGTGTAAATATTTATATATACATACCAAGTACAATATCCCTTCTCTAGTGTTGTGAGTGTTGATCCTTGTAATAACCTTCCATGCGATGTTTGGGACGAAGCAAGTGAAAAAATTGAAACCTGAAAAGTTTGATCCGCGACTACTTTTTTGCCGCCGCCCCAACCCAACGCCCAAAGTGGTTCCTTCATATGCACACCAACACAACGTAGCTGATGAACACACAATAGACAGACACAGAGCCATCGTACCAATGTTAGAGTTGAAAGTGGCATCTCGCAGAAGTTCCGCTCATAGTTCATTTTGAAGTACTCCTATAGAAACTTCAAAATGAACTAGAGGCAGGACTTTCGCGGGACCCCGCTCGCAACCCTAACCATGGCACATGTGCTGAGTGCCACACTCCAGACGAGGGAGAGATCAACTAGCAGGTGTGTGCGGGGGTGCCGAGAAGATACATACTTGATTACATTGTGTAAAATTTGACCAAATTAATAGAGTAACTAATACACTTGATTAATTTGTGTAAAATTAGTACTCGTACTGTTGGAGGTAGAGTAAAACTTTCCAATAATGCTAATTTTCTACCAACATTATTTATACTATATATTTAGAGTAAATCTTGGTCAAAGAAAAAACACCCAAAACGAGGATGCCTTATTATTCCTCGGGACGAAGGTAGAGTAATACTCCTACCTACTACTCCTACTTATGCAAACAGTATTACAGTAGGACCTATAAATAAATAATGTGTCTAGTCAAACCGACGTGATGAGACTATACTGCGCCAGGAGGTGACATGGTTAATTTATTATAAGAAAATAAAAAACCTCTTTCAAGGAGCCATCGCATATTTCCCATCTCCGTTTAGTTTATCCATACTCACCGACACCGCCTGGCCGAATTTGGGATCCTCTCCACCGTGATGATCACACATTTTTCTCACCATCTTGCCCGGTGCATCTCTCCTTCCAGACCACCACCCCTCTCCTCCAAAAAAACAAACAGTTCTATATAGATCCACCCTCGCCCCCAATCCTCCTCAACGCGATAACGGATCGTCTGTACAAAATTTGGAGAGGTTCGAGGGAGAGCCGGCAATGCAGCGGCTTTAACAAGGTCGGCGACGACGTTGTCAACCAAATCGCTAAGCGTCTCGACGCTAAAAGCGCTGTCCGGCTGGCCGCATGCTCCAAGGAGCTACACCGCCAAGTCATCAGTGCAGAAGGTTACAGCTGCCTGAAGTACAACTGCCCGGAAGTGGTCTCCTTCAACAAACTCTATGCCCACATGATCTCCAGCATCCATAGCCCATTTATCTGCACGGAGCCAGGATGCAACTGGGTCGGCAACAAATTAACGTTGTATCTACACCTTAAATCCACCCACTCGATCGAGGTGCCCACAGTCCTCTACATCCTCAAACAATAGGACCCGTCTAAGCCGGTGCCCGCAGGGTTCTCACGGAGAACAAATGTCACCGGCATCGGGAAGACGGGCATGCTCTTCATCGGCCAGATTGATGGGCACAACACGGAGAATGTCCTGTCTATCAGCTGTGTAAGGTCCACGACATGGGAAATGGAGGACTACGAGGTGAGGATATCATCATTGGTTGATTTTCGTGGGTTTTATCCGCTCGAGTTTGATTCTGAGCCAAAGCTTGGGCAGCCACGCTGGAGGCGCTCAACTATTACCTTTCGGTAGCGGGGACTTATTGTCAAGCTCCTCAATTGTTGGTCGGTGTTCCTCATGGAGTTCCAATGTTGGATCGACAACGACATCAACCCATTGTGAGATATCACATCTTAATATTCTCCTGATGATCCTAATATGAATGTATAAATGATTTTCTAGTCCCTCTGTTCTAATATTAATTTATTTTAGTGGCAGATTCCTTTCGCAATCGGAGTGGTGGAAATGGCTAGAAAGGTCCGTGAATTTTACATCTATCTTGCTAAGGGTGAACATGCGAAAGCCTATTACGAGGATCCACAGACGATGGTAAAACGAGAGAAGCGTGCCAGGCGGGAAAGCAAGCGCTACCCAGCCATGACCTGGACACACTGAATCGTTGGCATACAGATCTTGTGGTGATTCTGAACTCTCTCTTTCTCTCATGCATGTTTGGAGTATATGATGGGACATGTAATCGTTCCTAGCTAGATTAAGGTTCTACTAAGAGTAGTTTTATACTTCTACCGAGAATTTTATATGGAATTCTGCAACTGCTAATATATTTTGTAATAATTCCTATGTACTGGGAATTGTTCAGATCGAGTGCAGAATATGGCCTGTACTGCTGAATCTTTTAAAAGCTACCGAATCTCTCAAATGTGCTGATGTTGCTATTATTAAAGTATTTTGTAGAACTAATACTCTTGTACTGGTACTTGTTTTGATCAATGGCAGTAGATTGTTTTGCTTTTCTTTTGAAACATGGCCTTCTCAAGCTAGATGAGGCCTGGGCTTCTTGGGTTGCATATATGTTCATCACACATGCATTGATGTAAGAACGAGGTATGCACACAAATATAGACTTAATCGTCAGTCTTGCTTGCTCCAATGATGGAGTGTGTTCGGAGAAAAAGGGCAAACACATCCCTTGCCTATTAAAAAAATAGGCCCAATGTTGAGACTCCCACCGGCAACATTTCCTACTACGTCAAGACGCACCCTTATACCAAATTAATGTAGGAACAATACATTAACTATGATATCGATATGGCCCTGACCTTTTTTGGTCATCAGGGTTGAAACCTAATAATATTCATACATGGTGGGAAAATATGGCATGGCTGGTTTCCAGAAGTTGTAAAATCCCATGGTTATCAGTTTCCTGGCAGGTTGTACACGTGACATGATAGGATGCCATGCGTAAATATTTGTTTTTCTGTTTTTCTTTATTACATGTGATTGTTTCAAAACAGGTTCAAAATTATCAAGATACAAATTCTTAGTAGGAAGTTGAATTTGTCAAAACTCTTGATTGTTTTCGATATATTAACTACCTGATGCGTACCACCAAAAGCTTTTTGTAGAACATCGATAGAAATCTACCACTTTCTAGAGCTTCTAGTTCAAATATGACATGATTTTGTTAATAGAGACATAAAGTCATTTGAGTAGTCCGAGTTAGCTCGAAAGCTTTGAAAACTCATAAAACTTGGGAATCATACATAAAACATTGTCCACTATATCTAGAAAATTGGCTTGTGGCATTCAAAACCATGTTCTCTACACTTTCTGTGCATAGTATATTCATGGTGCTAGAGGCCAACAATAATGGGATCTTCTATATGCTAGACATGACATAATCAAATATACTGAAAGAGATCCAATGGTCAACAATGTCGGGTTTTGCCAATCTATATCCAACTACCGATGTTCGAAGTTATTTGTACACTATATAGTGGTATGGAAATTGTGAAGCAACATAGTCGTTTTTTGTTTTGAAAAAAAGTGTCAAGCACTATATAGTGGTATGGAAATTGTGTCACGTGCCTTTTACTAGTATGGATATGGATGATCAGTTGATGTGACTCTCGGTTTGAATTCCTAGACATATAGGTTACAGTCTACTAGCCTTTTCTATTACTAGATGGACGCTAGCCAAATTCAAAATCTGAACCGAGCGGCAAAATCATCCACCGACCTTGAAGCATTTCCCGCCCCACCGATTCAAAACCTTTGAGCCAAAATCTCCCACCAGATAGTACCATTTTTCTATTATTATTAGCTGGATGCGGGCCAAATTCGAATCTCAATCGAGCGGTAATATCACACACCGACCTTGAAGCATTTCGTACCCCTCTGTTTCAAAAACTTTTGTCTTTAAATTTCCTGTTCTACCCATTGTTTAGACGATAGATGGGCATGCTAAAGTTAGTACCTCGGGGGCACGATCATAATTATATTGCTATTCACCTATACTATGGTCCCGATTCGCATAGTTTTTCTTGCTGGCCCTCCCAATAATCCCAAGCTCCTCTGTCGCCTCCACGGCCACCACGTGCACCGGCTTGATCTCTGGTCTCGTGCACCACTACGGAGCCGCTTCACCGATGCTCACCCACCGGATCTAGTTCACCGGGTCTCTCTGCCATTACACCGGAGTTGTGGTGTCGTTCACCACGGCGATGGCGTTATCGACCGCCCAAGCTCTGCTTCCTCATTGCCGATGGCATCATCGACCGCCCAACCTCTGCTTCCTCACCACCGAAAGCTACCCAACCGTACCAGATCCGATTCACCAGCATCCACCTAACGTGATCTAGTTCAAGGAGTTCCATGTCCACCGCTCCAGACCAGCTGCACGGCCATTGCTGTTCACTACACCAGATCTGCCTCTCGTCCACCGTGTTCAAGCTGGCATCGACCACCCAAGATTTGCTTCCCTGACGCCAATAGCCACCGGAACCGCAACACCCTCAGTGACCTCGACGTCACTCGCATGGTACAGATGATGCTTAGACGTCTCTCCGACCAAGGTTAACCTAATCTCCAACCCGTTTTTGTTTTGTTAGCAGTATAGCAGGTTCAAGCTTGTCATAGTGAACTGCATTTTTGTAATCGTGCTAGTACATACAAGTCACTAGGCACGCCTGTTCTTCGTGCTAGTACATGCAAGGTCATTAGACATGTTGGTTTGCATTCGCTGCTCTACAAATTTCAAGTCATGCACATGTCTGCTATTTTTTCATGCGCATTTTCTTAGCTACTCCATACAACAGTAATTGCCTGCTATCGTGTAATTCTTGTAAAATCTGTAGTCAGTGGAAAATAGTAGTGTGGATTCCCTGCTCTACAGTTGCTGAATCTATCTGGTTCGTCCTGAGATCAGTTCCTGCTATTATTTCATCTTTGGCATTGTTCTGCTATCCTTCAGTAGCCATTTAAACTCTTCGTACTAATTAGATTATAATTTTGTTGTTGCCATAATGCCATCTGGCTCTTCAAAAGCTGCATCACTAACTATTTCCTTTTCTTGCATAGAGCTCAAAATGGAAGAATGAACATGTTGGTTTGCATAGCCTATTCTACAGGTTCACAAGGGATGCCATTACTTCCTTATCTGGTGCTGGTTCATCCTGGGCAATGACATAACTGTCCTCTACTATGTAGTTCACTCGTGGTTTGCATTCCTGCTCTAGAATTTCTCTTATGATGCCATTATAATTTCTATCTGGTTGATTTTTATCTATGACAGTAACTACTTGCCATTGTGTAGCTCACTTCAATTCTGAGTCAACCAACAACTATATGCATTCCAGGAGATGCCACTGCTTCCATATATATTTGTTGAAATTCTAAGAAACACTTTGTTTGATTGCTCATTTCATTCTAGGCACACTTGTCTAATGCTTGTTTGTCCTGTTCTACAAGTTCACGAGCGACGCCATTATATCTCGCATCTGGTTCTGGGTCTGGTGCGTCCTAAGTCATGACATAACTATCCTCTACCATATATAGTTCATTCGTGGTTTGCATTCCTGCTCTATAGGTTCTCATATGATGTGGTTATAATTTCTATCTGGTTCATTCTTCACTATGACAGTAACTGCATGCCATTTTGTGGCTCATCGCAAATTTCGAGTAACCCAACGTCTCTTGCATTTTAGGGTATATAACTGCTTCCATATATATTTGTTCAGAATGACCTGGCTAGTTTATATCTGTTGAAATTCTAAGCCACACACACACATTTTTTGATTGCTCGTTTCACGGTAGTCACACTTGTTTAATGCGTGCTTGCTTGTCATGTTTGTTTGATGTGCTGGTCAATAATTGAACCATTGACCAGTTGGTCAATACTTGATTACTCCAGTTCATAGCTCCTGTCATATCAGTCAAATGAGTAGTTTGTCTTGTTTGATGTATTAACTTGTTATTACTTAGTTTCAGACTGCAATTATTGCTAGCCCCACCAAAGAAGGGGGCTGCAAGATCATGTCTCCTCCAATGTAGCTTTCACACTCAATGGAAGATGCAGGGGATCGATTGAGAAAGCAAATTGAGGACTCTGCTATCAACTTGATTGCCAACTGAAATGCCTATTTTTCTTTCCCCTGAGTTGATAATATGTAATAATTTTAAGAAGTTTGCAGCTAATGTAATATTTAGATAACTCGTGTAGTCCATGTAGGCATTTAGTTGACGTCGTCCACACATTGCGGTAGTCGTTACGGTAACTATGCCAGGCGGGTCGATTAGGGAACAATACCGTGTTGTATTTGGACGACGACGAACAGTAAAAAATGTTGGATTATTATACACGTTTTATGATATTGGCATGGGCTTCAGAATTGATGAAACTGTAAAAGGCTGTAAACATAACGGGCCAATGCGCATGTGGTAAGAGGCCGTAAATATAACAGGCCTAACGGGCCGTAACAGAAACAAGCCATTACTAAAGCAGGTCATAACAGTAGCAGGCCAGAATAGAAATATCCCATTATAGTAACAGGCAAGAAACTGCATAAATCGTAAAACAGTAATAGGCCAAACAGTAGCGGGGCACAACAGTAAAAGGCCAGAACAGTGACGAGCCTGAACTGTACGGGCCGAGAAATTCCCGGACGAGGGTAGTAACATGCCGACAAATTTACGAGGCTAGAATAGTGAAGGGCCTTTTGTGGGCCTAAACAGCTAAAGACCAGAACAGTAATGGGCCAGAACAGTAACGGACCATCTTAGAGAAGGGTCGTCAGTAGGCGGTCGGCGATGGGCTGACCGCAGGCCTTATGTTTATAGGAGTGACTTGGCGCGGGCTGCTAATGGGCCACACAGTGTTGGACCAACATGGGCCTTCTGTAGGACCAAACAAAATCAGGCCTGAACGTTCGCAGGCCGCTGCTGGCTGCATTTTTGGGCCCATTTCAAACAGTGCAGGACAAAATAGTAACATGACATCTTCTTATTGGGCTCCCCTTATGGGCTGCCCAGTTAGTATTTAGCAGGCCTTGGCTGGGCATGGCTTCTGCAACGGTTTCTATGGCCGTTAACAGCGGTAACCGGCCGCTAACAGTGGCTGCCACCTAGTAGTTTGCATAATGTCAGCAGTCAGCGCGGCTGGCGAACAGATCTACAACGGAACAAGTTTTTGTGGCTGAAGGGTGTGATTTGCCACGGTCGAAAAAACCGTGCTTAATTCATTTGTGATGGGGCTTTTACCAGGAAGGCCATCCGTCGCGGAAGAGTCTTTGTCCACGAAAAACGGGCCTTCAACCACGAAAATCGTCCATTGTAAAAGCCAACTTTTCTTGTAGTGAACATGCACTAGTGGTATCCGGGGAGGGATTGTGCGGTGAATCCGCACACGAACAACACAAGGACTCAACACACGATGTACCCAGGTTCGAGGCTCTCTTATGGAGATAAAACCCCTACTCCTGCTCTAGATCTTATATTACAATCTCTGGACTAATACAAGTGCTCCTTGAGCTTTATCGAGGAGAGGAAGGAGATGAAGTGCTCATGATCTCTTCTCGCTCTAGGGTTCTTCCCTTAGCCGAAATGGACCGAGCCTCTCCTTGGAGGCCCTGGCTCACCTTATAAAGGGGTGGCCAGGTTACAGCTAGGGCTTACGTGGCCCGGATATCCTATAAATATGCTTATCCCAATATAGTAACACAACGCCCTCCTTTCATCTGTCACCGTCCTCTGCATGGCAATGGCGTAGAGGATACGTTGTCTAACTGTTGGGGTTAGACACTGTCACGTCCGTGACGATCTGCTCTGTCTCTGTCATTCTGTCCCTTGTCGCTAGCACTTGTCTCTCCCTAGATTCCCGTGAGAGAGAGAAAAGCGCTAACGTTGGGCTGACTCTCTCCTTCTTGATTAAGCCAACTCTTGACTCGGCCTAGACAAGGATAACTCGGCCAAGATGGTACCTACAAAGAGGAAATATCTCACTCCTCGTGCCAACATACTGCGTATGTCGGCCGAGTCTCGCCGGTGTTGTCTGGCTTAGGGTAACCCGGACATAACTCGGCCGACCCTTCTATGATTCGGCCAGCTCATGCTTTGACCTATTTATGCCTCGGTGGACCTTCTCCTTATACCCTTCTATGATTCGGTCATCTCCCCAACATTAGTCCCCGAAGTTGGTGCGGTCTTATCAGCCTTAGCTAGAAAGGCCACAATAGGTTCAAACTTATCTGGATCACCGTCTGTTTTGTCGACATACTTATATGTCGGCCTATACCAATTTTAACTCGGAAGCACCACCTAGTGACTTGGTTTTCACTCTGACTTTCCTTGGCTCTTTCCAAGATATTTCTCGTTGGCCGAGTCATACTGTCGCATCCGGGTGATTCCTCATAGATGCCTACCTTCTCGTATACTCCTCCTTGTATCCTATGTGGAAAGTACTTATTGCATGTTTGCCTTATTTTAAGGGTCGTGGCAGCAGTTACTGCCACACACTGTTAGGGGTTACTGCATCCCATCACTTCGTGGCATGTCCCCTCGATAACTGCAGGGGCCACGACGTGTTGTTTTGCCTTTGTGTCATGTAACCATGCGTGTGGCACGATTCTTATACGTCAGTTGATGAAATACACACCCGCGTCGTGTGGCTAGTGGGGATAACCGATCCCACTGCTCACGATCTGGTGTATGGTTAATAGGGGAGCGGGGCAGGCCCTTAGTCACTTTCCGCCACTCTCTCCTCCCCCTCTTCTTCCTCCTTGCGCTACCACCGCTTTCGCTCTCTACTCCAGCGATAGTGCCGCCCCTCTGCTCTTTTCGCCTCCTCGCTTCGCTAAAGTGCTACTCTTCGCTGCCGCTACGGGGCCACGCCAGTCTGCACCTCTCTTCCCTGAATCAAGCTCCACTTCTAAGGAGGGAGATCTAGAGATGCTGCGGGCTGTGGTTACCGTGGATGAACACGAGGATGACAGCGCCATCCTTGAGTGTGGTGCCTGGGCCGGCTCCAATGTCACATAGACGGAAATTGGCTGGCTTGTGCATACGTGCCGGATTCCCCCGGGGGTCCTGCCGCCTCCCCAGTGACGAACAAGCTCCCGTTGTTGAGGATGGTGAGTTCATCGTTTTTGTTGCCCACTTTGCTCGCGGCTTTGGCCTTCCAATTAGTGATTTCTTCAAGGATTTTCTCGAAACTTTTGGTCTATAACCTCATCATCTCCCTGCAAACGCCCTTGCCACTCTCTCCGCCCTTGACTATGGTATCAAGGATACCTTAGCCTTTGGCCCAATGTCCAGATCTAGGCCAAATTTTTCCACATACGAAAAATGGCATTCCCAACAAAGAGCTTTGTCCTGGAGAGAAGCCTCTGACTCGGTGCAGGGCGGCATCCATTACACCTCGGAAAAGTTCTATTTTTCCCCAGATTACCGGCCTCGAATCCTGCAAAGGGTGGGCGATGATGTTCTTCTACGTGAAGAACAATACCCTGAACGACATGATTCGGCTTCCTGCCTTTTTAGTCGGCGTGCCCACTAGGCAAAATTGGGACCTTGACCCCAAGAAGAGAAATACCCTCGTCAATCTCGTGGTGAAGTGCATCCTCGAGCTGAAGGATGCCAGGTTAACTAGCGATGACCTGACGGTCACCTTCATCCACAATGGAGTTTGTCCGCTGCAGCAACGCAGCCAGAAGATCTGCTACATGAGCGGTCCCCTCGATCCCAACCGAGTTTCCTCGACCGAGTTATCCAATGCTCAGATCCACCGCCGATTCAAGTCCGTCTTCAATACAGACATGGTCGAGGAATGGGAATGGGGGATGGAGTCCTTCAGCCGAGATAGGCATGTTCCCAAGTTATGTCCTTTGGCTATTACCGAGTTATGCTTTATGTTGACCTATACTACTTATTTGACCTTCCTATGCTCTTCTTTACAAAAATTTCTTCAGAAGATGGTTGAGGACACCCATATCCCTGCCCTTACTTGGGGCAAGGATCAGGAGACCTCGGATCCAGAGGAGCGGGACTCTGAGGAGTTCTTGCCTATTCTAGATCCCAGCTCTAGCCAACCTCCGGTAAGACTTCTATCTTAAAGGATTGGATGGATGATGACAATGATGATGACTGTGAGATTCTCGAGGTATTTAACCCAATGCCCATCTCATACGCCTATCCAACTGATCCAACTCCAGCTAATTCGGCTGGTCAGGTGCATAACATGCCTCCGGTGGCTGTGGGAGGTCGAGTGGTGAGAAAACGTGCCGCAACCTCGGCCCCACCAGTCGAGCCATCTTGGTCTAGAAAGAGGTACAAGAAATCCGGCAAGAATCCCGTGACCCAGAAGGCTCATAAGCCCAAAGCACCTCCAGCTGTGTCTGGGCTACTCTTGTGTTTCATATTTCTCCTTTCATGTATTTCTTGTTTCTCTCTTTCTTATTTGACTCGATTTATTTCTCTATTTGATTTGGCAGGGACACTATGGACATCTCCTAGAGCGGCTCCAGCATTGCCTCTCCCATCCATGAGGCACCATCTTCTCCTCCTCGTGATGACGCTCCCATTCTCAGCCCTGTTCGGGAGAACTCTTCTGCTGCATCAGATAACAGTCCACCTCGGCGGGAGGAGGATAACATCAGCACAAGTGGAGGGGGCGCCACAAAGGACGTGGATATGCCAGACCAGCATGGTGCCTTCTCTTCCCCCGAAAGAGAGAAAGATGATCATGGCACCGGCAATACCGGCGTCGAAACAGTTTCTACTGAGGTGCTGGAGATTCCGGCACCAGTCCAACCTCAGCCTCAGTCTCAACCATCCTCCTCATTAGCTTCAAGTTAGTAACAACAAGCGCCAGCAACATCGTCTGAGTGTCCAGAGACTCGGCGAGATGATCAGCCTTGGCAGAGCCCGCATGCCAAATCTCTGTCGGCTTCACAATCTCGTCCTCCGCCAGCCTCGCTAGCCGATGCTAGATCAACAAGCTCCCAGCAGCGGGTCAACCCAGCCGCTAAGGTGAAGAAGGCAACCGAGGTGACCAAGGTAGCGCCAAAGGGAACATCGGCTAGATCTCGGCAGCCTACGATTGCTTCTATGATGCAAAAGGGGAGTGTTGCTTGTGGTTCTGCTCCGGAAAAGCAGATCACGTTACATACTAGCCTGGCCGCTGCAAAGGCCGCCCAACAAGCATCTTTCAGGAAAGGCTTAGTCCTTACTAAGACCCTTAGCGGTGGGAGCCTCGGCTCACTTGCTGAGTATGCCAAAAATTGGAATAACGCTGAGTACGTCGAGGTCAGCTCTGGTAATCCCCAGAAGTTCGGCCCTATAGAAATTGGTGCATAGATGTATACTGCCAGCAAACCTATTGCTAATTAATGGCTCCAAAATTATCCATCTTCCACCATGTTTAAACATTGTTTTTAGTCAAGAAATTGACAAGAAACTCTCAATCCTTGCTACTAATAACTAATAATTGCAAAGATATGCAAAACCTTTCTTTGAATTGTGTTGTGCATGAAATCACAGTTTTTAATGTGAAATCAGTCATAATGAAGGTTTTTGAGAAACTCCACACGGCCAAATAATTGGGGAGTCACTCACAGGCATCAGAAGGCTTAACGATCACTGGCACAAGCAGGGCCCGCACATACCGTTCGCCCGTACCAGGTGGTGGTGGCCTCGTCTCGTCAAAACCTATGACTTTTGTGAAGATGCCTATATATTTTGAGGCTCCAGCCGCCGGCCAGAGAGCCTCCATTCTCAGATTACATCACAACACCACCAAAGGAGATCCACACCATTGTTCATCCATTGTTCATCACTTCCATCATCCATCCCCTCCACTAGCCATAGCCATTGCTTTGTACTTTAGATCTCCTTGTGATTTTGGTGACCATTGTAAGAATATTTGATTTTAATCTAAGTATTTGTGCGATATTTTCTATCTCCGATATATTTGTTATGAGTGAGTAGTCCTCATGGGCTGCGGGTTGGGGAGAAACCTCGCAGCGATTATGTGCATCTAATTCATGGGAGTATTGTATTTTGTTTCCAATTGAGATTTGTATCTTTTGATTCTTTGTCTCTTGTCTCGATCTGTGGACTTGTAGGTACCCAAGATCCCATAGATTGATAAAGTCTTGAGGTGAGATACTTGGCTAGCGGTGATCTCATAGGAACCCCAATGATAGAAATGGTAGTATGGTCTTCGCGTAGCGACCCATTCGGGATCACAACAACATCACCACTTAAGGTTTTGATCTATGTTTTACACTTAATAATTGTTTGTGGCATGTTGCTTCAATGTGCACTCGGCTGGATTAAAAGACTATTGCTATGCCCGCTACATCACAAGGGCTCTAGTATATTAGGATGTGCTGCCCACAAGAGATTATCTTCGTTTAAACATTGCACATGATTATGCTTATTATTATCTTGTATCCCATATGATGTGTATCTGCAGGTGGATCTTCAACCCTGGCCTATCTCCATCCATTGATTCAACCCATTATAAAAGGAAAATAGATTGGTCTGGTAAACTAAGGTAAAACGAACAAACAAAGTCTTGTAGAAATATCCTTTTTATTTCTTTTTAGCATTGCTTTCCAAGGTTTGATTAAATCTAGGTCTTCTAGGGAAAAACCTATTATACTACATCCGTGAATCTGGATCGAAGTTATCAACCCTTTTTCTGGCGCCGTTGTCAGGGAAGCAATTTCGCTATCCTAGTGAGGTCACTAGAGACCTTGTTTTTAGTTTTATTATTAGTTTGTAGTTTATTTCTTATTATTAGTTTACTTTATTGTTATCTATTTGAAAACCCAAAAATTAGTTACGTGTTATTTGATTTCATTACTTAAAAATTACCAAAAATATAAGAGCCATGGCTCAAAAGAGATTAGAGGAGTATGCTACTCCCACTGATGATTTTATTCATGCACCTATCACTCAGCCCGCTGTTGATGCAGAAACATATGAAATAAAGCCTAACCTTTTACGTTTGGTTCAAAAAAACCAATTTGGGGGCTCATCTGCTGAAGATTCGGGTTTGCACTTAAACACTTTCACTGAAGTTTGTGACATGATGCATATTAAGGATGTAGATCAAAATACTGTTAAATTAAGATTTTTTTCCTTTCTCTCTTAGAGGAAAGGCTAAGGATTGGTTGCTAGATCTACCAAAGGGCGCTATTAAATCTTGGGAGGAATGTACTAATTTGTTTATGACTAAGTTTTTCCCCTAGCTAAAACTATGCAGCTAAGATCCAACATTACAAGCTTTAGACAAGAAGACCGTGAGCCACTAGGATGAAAGAAGCGTAATGAACTGTCCTAGTCATGGGATGGAAGAATGGCTTATATTACATTTGTTCTATAATGGTCTTAACCCAATGTCTAAGTCTATGCTAGATACTGCAGCATGAGGAACAATCATGGGAAAGCAAGTGAGTGTTGCAGACAAGTTACTTGATGATATGTAAAATAATCATGCCCAATGGAATGTGGAAAGAACCTCGAAGTGAGTAAGTTCAATTACCGAGGTAAATAATGAAGAGCTTACATCTAAGGTAGACGAGCTGCTAAGCATAGTAAAAGGTAAAGAAGATACCCAAGTTAATGTTATCGCTACCGATGTTAATGATGTCAATTTTATAGCTCGCACTCCTTTTAATCCTGCATGGAATTTCATTATGCTTCTATTGTTCAAAAACATTATCCTAATCATGAAGGAGCTTCTTACAACAATTATGATAATACTAATGGAGCAAATCATGGAAATCTCTCGTTTGAGCAAACTGTTAGAACCTTTATACAAGCTCAAACCGAGCAAAATAATATGCTTATTAAAATCACGGAAAACCATGAAAGTAGTATAGGAAAATTATCTAACCAGGCCATTGCAATTAGAAATGATGTGTAGGCTCTACAGGAAGACAAAGACCGTGGAGGCTCATTTGGGTAAAGTAGCTGAGAGCCAAGCTCTCATACTAGCAAAGTTTGCTGGAAAACCCGAGCCAAATCTGGTAGAAGACCTCAACATGATGAGGGTGGTAACCAATGAAGAGCTAGATTATAGCAACGTGCCAACACCGGAATATACCGTGGAAGATCTACCAAATATGATCACCATAAAGAATCCCGGTATAGAACAAGATAATGATGCTATGTACCAACAATTTATACAACAAGTAGCATCTAAAGTTTGTGAGTTAGAGATGGAGTATAAGAGACTAGCTGATAAGTTGCCTGCTAAGCTAGATGATATATTTGAGCCCACTATTAAACTTAAGTTGGGATTCAATGAGATATCCGCACTTTGTCATGCTGGTACAAGCGTCTCAACAATTTCCAAAAGCTTATTTGACAAACTAAACTTGGGGCCATTTTTCACTACTAAACTGAGACTCTATCTAGCTGATTCAACTTATAAGCAAGTTGTTGGGATAAAAGAAAATGTAGTTGTTGAAATTAAAGGTAGTCCTGCTCTCATTGATCTTGTTATTGTGGACATGCCTAAATATCCAATAGCACCTATAATTCTATGTAGGCCATTCCTAAGAACCATTAGGGATTTAATTAATTTACATGAGGGGAATGTGAGAATAGAACTACCATCTAGAGATCCTTTTATAGTCCACTTACCTAGGAAAACGAAGGCCAAGCCTAATGATGCTAATGGTATAATTACTTTAAAAGCTAACTATTTTGGAGTGGGTATATTCCACTTCTTAAACCTAAATGATTGCCATCAGGGTCAAGCTAATTAACCTTAACTAGAAACGCTTCATGGGAGGCAACCCATGTGAAATAAAGTTTTTACTTTTGTGTTAGTCTTTTTTTGTTCCTGTTTTTAATAAAGAGTGTTCAAGAAGACCTTTGGAGAGAGGAGAAGAAATAAGGAAATCCTCGATCCTTCATTTTACTAACAGATGGCCTAAGTAGTATTGCTGATTTTTTATGTAGTATATTTGCTATTATTTTGTCATTTGATAAGATGTACAAAGGCAGACGGAGCTTCTAATCAAAAAATTTGAGTTTTATAGCTCACGGTGCTCTTAGCGACCATTGGTACGGCTGGAAGGGACCGTACCATGCGCTCGTACCACATCGAACCACAGGAAGATAGAACATTTTATTTTTGTTGCCGGGGATAGTACTCTTAATACCACTGGTACGGCCAGACACGCTCGTACCGTACCCTCGAGCAAAACATCAGATTTCAAGCAAAATACTGAAATGATAACGACCGGCAGTACAGGTGCGCGCGACCATACCGCATGCTCGTACCGAGTGCATAGCCAGAAAGGGAGCCATGTCCCCCAAGGTATGTCACTCGTTACGGGCGGGCTCCGGCCATACCGCCCACCCGTACCACGTACGCGGCCGCCATAACCAGCTCGAGGAGGTAACCTAAAAATCCCCAAAACAAATATTTCTCTTTCTTCTTCCTCCAAACTCCAAACCATCTCCATTGGATCTTCCAATTTACTTAATCTTTATTCGATTCCTCACACTCAATCGATCTAAGGTATGATTCTCCTCCTATACTTTGATTATTTGTACAAAAGCTCCACTCAATATTTCACCATTGTCAATCTAGACTTAGGTCTTGTTCTTGATTCAATCTTGATATTGATCATGCTTAGTATTGTTTTAGAGGAGTTTATTTTGTAGTTAGTGTAGAGACTCACTTATTCTATGTTTCTATTGGACTAAAATTTTCATTAGCAATTTTATGTACTTTATCTTATTATTTTTAGATGAACACGAGGAGCCATACACATGAGGTAGCTGCGGAGTCCCTCGCACCACCCATTGATATGTTGACCCTCAAGTCAGTTTGTATCAAGTTCACCAAGGAGTTTCAGCTGAACCATTTCAATTATGTCAAGCTCTGAGAAATCAAGTCCACCAAGTGGGTGTGTCCCTATATCCTCAACCAACTTGGCGTTTCCGCTGATTTCGATTTACTTTGCAACAATGTCGGTTTGTATGACTTTGTCTTTCAGGATGTTTACACGTATCGCCGCTTGACGCTTCAGTTCTTCAGTAC
This sequence comes from Avena sativa, assembly GCA_916181665.1. NCBI lineage: Eukaryota > Viridiplantae > Streptophyta > Magnoliopsida > Poales > Poaceae > Avena > Avena sativa. The sequence goes on from OV702291.1 coordinate 262,385,069, forward strand.
TTTGACGCATACAGTGGACCCTTACGGTTGTATGGAGGAACAAAGGCCCGGAGTTGATCGCATCAAATTCCGCCTTATAAACTGCACGTAGCACTCTTCTTGTGTTTTACCTTAAGCATCAAGCTCTTCAATCTCGAGGACCCATATGCGGAGGGGGAGTTGTGACCGTTCTTTCATGTGCACTTCACATCAACCTAGGTAACACCCAGCCATTGACAGGAATTCACCGTCTCGGTCTCCCTACTCTAAGAGAATGTGGTATGGTTTCTAAAACTCATGGTAGATACTTCCTCGATATACCTAGAGCGGATCACTTGATCCTGGCTCCTTTGCCTAATGGTTTATTCTCTATCGAGGATGGACGTTTGCATTTTGACACGTAGGTTGAGGCTAATCTACCCCAACAAGAAATACCCATGGGAGAAGGAGAAGATGAAGAAGTAGAACAAGGAGGACCCGAACAAGACGAGCAGCCACCAAACTACTACACCACCTATGAAGACATCTATGCACTCGAAGGAAATATTCAAAACATGAACAACCTCTCCATCAACCTTCAAGATGCTATTGCAAGCCTCGCCACCCAGTTCCATGATTGGAGCAGCCAATGGAACGTGGGAAACTATCCACCGCCACCACAATGAGCAACAAAAAGGGCTTACAAAAGCCTGAGCTTGGGGATGTGTACCCCAAAAAATTTATTTGTGTAGTAACGAGGTTGTACTCCAGCTCCTTGAGAGCTTTGAAACACTCGTGTTGGCTGGTTCCAACACTTTGCTTTTTTTTCCTTTGCTTTTTAGTTTTCTTTCATTTTTAGTTTACTTTTGTTTTTTGTTTGGTTTTCTTTTCTTAAAATCCTTGCTTGGTCGCAAGTTCTTTTCTATTCTTTAATCCATATCCTCGAAAATACAAAAAGGTTTTTCCATTCTTCCTTTTTCATAATCGTGTTTGAGTTTTGAAGGAACACATCCCTATAAGGAAGAGTATCATGAAGTCACTTATGAGAGGTATGCCCTAGGTCGCCCACTTGTTTGAGTTGTTTATCTTAGTTGGTTGATTTGCTAAGATGCCATGCTTGTGGGAAGTAATTTAATATGGTTAGAATAAAGCTTTTTATTAGTATGATGATTAGTTGTTGAAGCTCTTGCTCTAGTTCCTTTAGCTAACCGAGTCTTGCCTTGGAAATAATATTGTCAAACAAGTTCAATAAGAAAAATTCTGAAATTTATGACTTGTTTGATGTCTTGAGAGTATACCCTTGAAGATACTTAACCCCATAGATATTTTAATAGTCTTGACAACACTCATGAAAGGAGTTGTTTGATTGAAATAAAGTCTAGTGGTAATTGTGATGCATTCCAAAGCTAACCTTATGGATCAAACCGCGGTACTAGCTCAAAAAAAGAGAAAGAGAAGAGAGACAATTCTATGTCTCTAATGCACACCTTTGGGATGCCAACAACTCCGCTAGCTTTTGAACGATCTATGGTATAACCCCGGATTTCGGCTATGAGTTGATGACATGAGTGGCTTACGTGTCAATATATGGGCAAAAGTATTGGTACTATCAAAGGTTGTGTAAACACTTGCAAAAGAAACATCTAGCGATCCTTAAAAGAACAAAATGAAAAAGGTATATATGAGGATCCACATAACAAGTCCTTGGCATGGTTTCATTACTACTCTATGAATTTTTCTTGAAAAACAATGATTGGATTAGAAGTGTTTTTGATAGACTTGATTTATTGATGTGGGTGTAATTAAGACACTTTGTTGTTATGCTACTTAGGACATGAAACTCTCTTACTCAATTATGTTATTTAAACATCCTAGTGTTCCTTGGCAAGCTGAGAGTTAACTAGAAGAATTCGATTAATTGCTACACTTCTAGTTACTTATACTTATATTAAACTTTACTTTGATTGTCTTGAATTACCGAAGCTTGTATAGTACTCTTGTCATCTCTCTAACTTTGATAAGCCTCGCAAATGAATGAAGTGCTGAGCACATATGACTACCAACCGTAAGTGAATTCTTATTCTCGTTGTTTAAAGTTTAAACACTGAATTCCTTATAGTTATTTTGTTTATTCTTGCTCGAGGGCGATCAAGGTTTGAGCTTTGGGGAAGTTGATGGCTCCAAAATTAGCCATCTTCCACCGCGTTTAAACATTGTTTTCGGTCAAGAAATTGACAAGAAACTCTCAATCCTTGCTACTAATGACTAATAATTGCAAAGATATGCAAAACCTTTCTTTGAATTGTGTTGTGCAGGAAATCATGGTTTTTAATGCGAAATTAGGAGTCATAATGAAGGTTTTTGAGGAAGTCCACACGGCCAAATAATTTGGGAGTCACTCCTAGGTGTTAGAAGGCTTAACGACCACTAGTACGGGTAGGGCCCACCCGTATCGTTCGCCCGTACTAGGTGGTGGTGGCCTCATCTCATCAAACCCTACGACTTTCATGAAGACGCCTATATATTTTGAGGCTCTAGCTGTCGGCCAGAGAGCCGCCATTCTTAGATTACATCACAACACCATCAAAGGAGATCCACACCATTGTTCATCCATTGTTCTTCATTTCCATCATCCATCCCCTCCACTAGCCATAACCATTGCTTTGTACTTTAGATCTCCTTGTGATTTGGCGACCATTGTAAGAATATTTGATTTCAATCTAAGTATTTGTGTGATGTTTTCTATCTCCGATCTATTTTTTATGAGTGAGTAGTCCTCATAGGCTGTGGGTTGGGGAGAAACCTTGTAGCGATTATGTGCATCTAATTCATGGGAGTATTGTATTTTGTTTGCAATTGAGATTTGTAGCTTTTGTTTCTTTATCTCTTGTCTCGATCTATGGACTTGTAGGTACCCAAGATCCCAAAGATTGATAAAGGCTTGTGGTGAGATACTTAGCTAGCAGCGATCTCATAGGAACCCTAGTGACAGAAAGGGTAGTACGGTCTTCGCTTAACGACCCATTCGGGATCACAACAACATCAGCACTTAAGGCTTTGATCTGTGTTTTACACTTAATAATCGTTTGTAGCCCATTGCTTTGGTGTGCACTCGGTTGGATTAAATGACTATTGCTATTCCCACTACATCACGGGGTCTCTAGTGTATTATGATGTGTTGCCCATAAGAGATTATCTCCGTTCAAACATTACACATGACTATGCTTATTATTATCTTTTATCCCATATGATGTGCAGTCGCAGGTCGATCTTCAACCCTGGCCTATCTCCATCCATTGATTCAACCCATTATAAAAGTAAACTAGATTAGTCCAGTAAACTAAGGTAAAATGAACAAAATAAGTCTTGTAGACATGTCCTTTTTATTTCTTTTTAGCATTGCTTTCCAAGGTTCGATTAAACCAAGGTCTTCTAGGGAAAAAGCTATTATACTACATCCGTGAATCCGGATCGAAGGTATCACTGATGCTGGCCAAATGATGGAGGTAAACCTCTTGAATATGTCTTTTATACTTGCATAAGTACATGTGTACATAACCTCTAGTCCCTGATCCTCCACGGGAGTAAGATATTAATCGGTCGGATGCTTTTAGCATAAACCTTATGCAATTGTCCTATGTAGTTTTTTCAATTCCAAAGTATTTGAATCAAGCTATTAAGACTTAGGCAAAAGGTCTTGTTAGCTTTGATTCCCCAACAACCTAGATTCAGATCGAGTTTACTCGGTTCGAATCTTGAGTAGAGCTTTGATATCTAGCCACCTAGAGCTGAGTTAAGTTTTACTTGACTCAGATCTTTAGTAGCTTCGAATGTCTAGCCACCTAGAGCCGGGTTAAGTTTTACTTGACTCGAATCTTTACTAGCTTCAAATATCTAGCCACCTAGAGCTGGGTCAAGTTTTACTTGACTCGGATCTTTAGTAGCTTTGAATATCCAGCCACCTAGAGCCGGGTTAAGTTTTACTTGACTCGGATCTTTAGTTGCTTCGAATATCCTCATTACCCAATGACTAACAATTGTTCTTTTCAGATCACCACCAACTGGCGTACTGCCGAGTTCCAGCGGCTCCTCGATGCACACAAGGAGCTCTATAGGAAGCATAAGGCATTGCTTCCCGAGCTGAAGAAGAAAAGTAATTATTTGCCTTATTACCTTCAGTTTGGTTTCTTTTGTTCTTGTCTTGCCGAGCTAACTATGACTCGGATTTCTCCAGCCGAGGTGGAGGCCCAAAATAAGGAGCTACAAAAGCGTGTGGCCAAGATAGAAGGTATTTTTCCTCTTACTCCCTATCCTTGGCACCTTTCCCTTCTGCCTCAGCGAGTAATTATTCCTCGGCTCGGCCGGGTCAAAAATCATTCCAGTGTCTCTTCAAGATATCATATCCATGCCTGAATTGATGCTTCACTTTCTCGAACAAGCATGGCAGCATTAGGCCCAGCTAAAGGAGAAAGACAAGGAGATATCTCGTCTCCGTGCCGAGAATGAAAACCTCAAACAACTTCAGAAGACTGAGCTAGGAAGGCTAGATCAGGAGTTCTCCGAGGAGAAGAGCCGACTCACCAGCCAATACGACCAAGACAAGGAGCTTCTCCAAGAGGCTGAGGTCAAATTTGAGTTGGTGAGGACTGCGCTTGAGGTTCTCCAGAAGAAGCAGGCTGCTTGGATGGCTGAGCTGACTCAGATCAGTGGCATCATAGCTCGTAAGCTTACTTTTGCCAATTTTCCCTTTATTTCCAAAGTCTCCCCTTTGCCTTGATTTGTTTCCTCTGACTTACTCTCTTTGATTGTTATCTTAGGTGATTTCCCCCAATCAAAAGCTCGTGCCGCCACTGCCATTCGCAAATTTCGGGAGAAGAAAGTTGAAGCTGGTCCTCTGCCCAAAGAGTATGACATTGATGATCTCTTGGTTGGTCTCAAGGCCAGCCTTGGACCCATGAAAGTCTTCGGGGTTGAGCTCTTGGATACCGCCATCTGAGTCTTCCATGTTCTCTGGCCATCAGAGACTTCCCCCAAGAAGGTCGCTCAGCTATCCGAGAAACTGATGGATTACGAAACACGGCTCAACTTGTGGAGGGAATCTGCCGACCCTGCTAGTGCCGACACATCCTTGTCCTTTGCGCTGTCCTGGTATGAATGTATCCACTTAGATACTCTTTGGAACATGCGCACTAGTTTGCGATGGACAACTGACCCGAACCACATCCAACGCCGCCAAGGTCGAGCCTATTAGTTGATTCAGTACACCAACGTCCACCAATGGAATGAAGGGTTGAGATTCCTCGACGAGGTCAACGATGAATATGTCGAAGAGGATGCGAGCAAAGACGAGGAGGACCCTGAGGACCCCAAAGCTAACCTGGATGAGGAGGATTAGGAAAACCCGGATGATGAAGCTGAAGCCGAGGCTCCCAACGCCGAGGCTAACATTCCTCCTGTTGCGGATGATCCAGCTGTTGCCGCTCCTTGAGCACACAAACTTTAAACTTCATTAAATCCCCGGTATGCCGGGTGCAAGATGTATGCAACAATTCAAGTTAATTTGCTACTATTATGTTTCATGTCGAATCTATTTCGGCGAAGGCCCTGAGTTTCATTTTCTTGTTTGCTCAATCTGATGACTCGGCTCGTGACTACCATTTTTCGGCATTCGACTTACGAGTCCGAGATCATAAATTGAATTAATAATACTTAAAACCATCAGAATTAGCTCAAAGTGATCCAGCTTAATAGTAAAAAACTAAATACAGGGGTTAGTCCAAAAACAAATGTCGACTCAATTAGTTTCTCCTTCCTTAGTCGTTTTTCATGTGTCTAGCATTTGCGAGCTTTTTCTCTTGCTTGCCATGAAGCCAATCTTTTGGACAGCATCAAGTCGAAGAGTTGGCCTTTGGTGCCAACACATTACTAACTCGGCCTAAGTGGTAGGAAATTTAAGCCAACCGACATATAAAATGTAAATTGTTACTAAGGCAATCCCCGAGTTTCTGCTCACGGTGCCAAGGTTTCATTAATTAACTCATTGCTGACATACAATCCGACATATGAGAGTTCGAGATAAATACAATTTAGCTAAGTGTAAAATGGATGAAGAAGTGCTACATTCCATGGCCTTTCGATTCTTCTCCTGACCTATTCGCCTTATTCTTCTCCTTCAGATGAGCATCTATGAGATAGTATGCATCATTATGTAGTGCCTTGCTCATGATAAATGGTCCTTCCCATGGAGGTGATAGCTTATGCATGCCGGCGGTGCATTGCACTAGCCGAAGAACCAAATCCCCTTCCTGAAAATTTGGGGGTTCACTTTCCGGCTATGATAGAGGCAGAGATTCTACTGATATATGGTGGATCTGGACAATGCTAACTCTCTTGCCTCTTCTAGCAGATCAACATCATTTTTCCAGGCTTCTTGCACTTTGGCTTCTGTGTATTGGGTGACCCTAGGCGAATCATGCTCTATGTCGGCTGGTAATACAGCTCCTGCCCCATATACCAGAAAGAATGGCTATAGCTAGTTGATCAAGCAGAGTTGTCCTGAGGCTCCATAGTAATGTCGGGAGTTCGTCAATCCAACACCCCGCTGATCTTTGCAGCGGGCTCAATGAGCCTGGGTTTTATCCTAGACAGTACGAGCCCATTGGATCTCTCCACTTGCCCGTTCGATGCAGGGTGTGCAACTGATGCAACATCCAGTCTTTATCTTGGCAGAACCGAGCAAATGCTCCCTCGGCAAAATTTGTGCCATTATTTGTTATGATACTTTGTGGGTACCCATATCTCAAGATGATGTCTTTGAGGAATGATACGGCAGTGGGTCCATCACACTTTCTGATTGGCTTCACCTCAATCCACTTTGTAAATTTGTCAACCATGACTGGGATATGAGTCATATTGCCACGAGCCGGCTTAAATGGTCCAAATATATCCAAACACCATACAAAAATGGCCAAGTGATAGGTATAGTTTTGAGTTCAGAGGATGGCATATGTATATTGCTCGAATACCTCTAACACCCATTGCATTTCCTCACAAGGTACTCAGCCTCTTGTAAAGCACTGGGCCAGTAAAATCCATGCTGAAATGCCTTGGTGACTAAAGCTCTAGATGAAGCATGATGCCCACATCCGCCCTGATGTATATCTCGGAGGATCTCATGTCCTTCTACCGGATCAACACATCACCGAAGGACACTTGTGACACTTCTCTTATATAACGCGACATTTACTATGGTATACGCCTTTGCTCTTCTCTGAACTTGCCTGGAGAGTACCTCATCACTTGGCAAACTCCCATCCTTCAAGAAGCAAAAAATTGGTTGTGCCTATGCTGGTATAGGCCATGCTGGGAAAATTACATCATCAACTTCCATTGGGTCGGCTGACATAACTTCTGCCAGGTTAAGCTGAATAGTCCCCGAGTTCTATGAGATAGTCCCCAGGTGTGCGGAGGCAGTCCTCGGGTTACTCAAACTGTTCCCCCAATCAATGTCCATTGGGACAACCTCGGATCCTGGATTGGACGGGATATAGATTGACTTGGATTATGGTGATGGTTTGATAGATGCTTTTCTGAGATGTTCTAGAGCTATGCCTGGAAGGATTGCTTTCCGAGATGAACCAACTTTCGATAACACGTCGGCTACATCATTTTTAGCTCGAGGTACATAATGAAACTCACATCCTTCAAAGTACCCACATATTTTTTGCACGTGGAATCTATACAATGCCATATTTGCATCCAAAGCATCCCAATGAGCCGAAACCTGCTGTATCACCAAATCCGAATCACCAAAGCACTAAATCTGACGTATTCCAAAATCTTTTACTACTTTCATGCCATGTACGAGTGCCTCATATTCAACCACATTGTTTGACGCTCTAAAGTGAATCTGCAGCACATATTTCAACTGGTCCTTCTTAGGCGAAGTAAGCACTACCTCGACACCTAAGACATCTTTCAGTTTTGATCCATCGAAGTGCATTCTCTAGTAATTTGAATCAGCCAAAGGCGGCTCATATTGCATCTCGGCCCAATCCACAAAAAAGTTGGCCACTGCCTGAGACTTGATTGCATCTCTCCTATCATATTGTGGAGCATATGGGGCTAACTCAATTGCCCACTTCGCGATTCGGCCACTTGCATCTCTATTTCCCATTATCTCGGATATGGGTGCTTCACATATTACCTTTTTGGGGTGTTCTTCAAAGTAACATTTAAGCTTTTTGGTCGCCATATAGACGCCATTTTCTGATAATGGGGATTGTTTTGCTTCGAAACAAAAAGTACCTCTCTTAGGTAATAGACTGGCCTCTGCACCAACTTACCTTCCTCGTCACGCTCTACCACTACCACGGCACTTATGACTCGGTTAGTCGCTGCTATGTAGAGCAACATTGTCTCTTTGAAGTGGTGACGCTAACACAGGTGGAGAGGCTGACATCTTTTTTAACTCATGAAATGCATCATTCGCCTTCGGTGTCCATATGAACTTATCCGATATTGGGGATATACTTTCCGGGTATCCTCACTGTGCCTCACTGACTAGGGAGGCCCACTTTGGGTTAGAGCTTCGCTTCACGGGCGGCCCAGTCAGGGAGAAGAGACAGGGTCCAGTCCGGCTACGGGAAGGCCCAGAAGACTTACCAACATAGGCCTGTGATGTTACTTGTAGTTCAAGATGTACTCTGTAACCGACTCTTAGTCGTAGACGGATAGGTCTCTCCTATAAACCCTAGGCCAGATATCTATATAAGCCATCCTAGGGTATGCCTTTAGGGCACCTCACAATAGTCTACAATCTCAACTCGCATAGGCGAAACCCTTATAACCCATATTCCGGCTCTGTCATATTACTGGATTGCTAGCAGTAGTAGGATCCGTCCAAAGCTGGCGGATTCGAACCTAGGTAAACTTGTGTGCTCATCGTCCTAGAACACCGTACGTCTCACACCCCTCTCATCCGCACGCCTCGAGGACCCCCTCATGGCGTACTTGTCATCAATCCGACGACAGCTGGCGCCCACCGTAGGGCAAGTGAGCTTTGGATCTGTGTTCCGAGCAGAATCTGCAAGAATCAGAATCAGCGAGACCATCGCTGTCGGTCGCATCCTCTACGCCAGTGACATCCCTCTCATCGTCCGCAATGAGACGTGGATTCCGGCTAGGAACGCCATGACTGCCTACACCATCATGTCTTTTGGCGAGGTCGATGTATACATCGGTTTCGCTAAACCTGCGCTACCCACCCCAGCAGTGATGATAGAGGCAGAAGAAATCTCTGGGTCCACTTTGTCCGTGGAGGCGGCAAAGTTTCGGATCTCAGAAAACCCTAACCGCACTGAGTCCGCCCCCATTGCGTAGATAATGGAGAAAGTTGAACCTGAAGCAGATCTGGCGGTGCAAGTCGAATCTGGAGTGGATCTCCCTAGCAAGACCGAATCCCAGATCGATCTACCCGCTGAGGTTGAAATCTAGGAGGAGCAAGACAATAACCTTGGTTCCGGCTCTAGCAATGCCGAAAAAGATCAACCCTTCCTGAGGCATACGTTGAGGCGCATGATGATGCAAGGCGCAAATGTGGATGAGGTTCTCGAGACCATCAGAATTTTCGAGGAAGCCCATGAGGAAAGCTGCAACTACCTCAGGACGCACGCGTCGCACTTCGTTGGATACGTTGGATCTGGATCCGACTCTGCCGATGCTGGAGACAACAAAGACTCGGTGCTGGAGGCGATCGGAACAAACACCAACTTACCAGAATCTTCGGATGATTCCATGACATCGGCGGATTTCCGAAAGTTCTCCGTGGAATACGAAGAGGAGTTCAGCTCCAAAGCTGCAGAAGAAGGAGAAGCCATGGACGAAGGATCCGGAAAAAACTCTCCCAAAGCGCAGGATGACATGGATCTCGGAGACAATCTTGATGCCCAGATGTCTGAAAGTACCGATCAGAGCTTGACTCCGGGAAACAGACCCAAAGTCGTCTTTCCTACCGGCGCTACCAAGAAGGCAAAGAAGAAGAACAAGAAGAACAAGACCCCGACAAAAGACCCTCCAATGGAGGAAGTGGTTGCCGAGGAATATGAAGAAGACTCGGATGGAGCACTAATCCTAGACGATCCCAAAGAGGCTTTGGTGGATGGACACATGGTCACTGCTGGTGCCCGTAAACTCCTCGATGTTGTGTTAACTATGCCTATCCCTATAGCTGCAGAACTTACTGCTGGAGAGTTGGAAGAAAGGGCTCAAGCCCTAGAAGCACGTCGCCAAGTACTCCTGGATGAAGCCAACAACATCGAGGAAGAGAAGAAGCGCATAGATACTATGGAGAAATTCATCTCTCTGCAGCATTAGAAGACCCGGAAACGACACACGCATGCCGACAAATTTCTGGAAGTCCACAAGGTTCTCTTTGAGGGAGATCCAGGGATGCCTCGACTCAACAGCAAGGGAGATCTAGTGTACCCAACACCAGTACAAAACACCGCCGCGGCTCGAGATATCCTGGCAAATAATCCAGGCCTAGAACAAGTCTAGTTGGGCATAAAGCTGCTCACTAAGGGCCTAGAGGAACAAAAGGTTGCGAAATCCGGGAGCGGAAAACTGGTCTCTCAATCTGACCAATGTCGCACGGATCATGCCTAGAATGATATTAGACCCCAACGGGTTCCGAAACAGCATTACCATTCCGACCATCGGGAAGACAACTACTCAAGAAGCGGATCTTCAGGACAACGCCATAGAACCGCACGTAACAGGAGCAACGTTGATCCAGCCGCAGAGCAAGAAGCAATAGCTGCACTATATCCGAGAAACCCTCCTCGGCGAGATCCGAGCAATCGCAGGGAAGAGGACAAAGATAAACGTCGGGAGGAGGACCATCAAAGGATGCCACCTCCTAGACATGCAAGCCATTCGGCTGAACCCCATCATGGTGGGAATGACGGATGAAGGAACGACATACACCGTGTCTAGTGAAGCCGGCCGGGGCTCGTCGCAATGAAGACCCTCCCCGGAACCGGAATAATGACGCTCCGGATGGAGGCCGACGATCAGCCGGAAACAATCCACCTGCACCGCTGATGGCTCAAAATATATCGAGCTCGTTGGGGAACCCCAAGAGGAAGGTATGATGAGCATAGCAACAAGTTTTCCCTCAGTTATGAAACCAAGGTTATTGAACCAGTAGGAGCAAGGAAACACCTCCAAGGTGTTGTTTCCAACTTGCAATCCTGCACAACACAACCACAGAACTTTGCCCCCAACTTAAAGTGAGGTTGTCAATCTCACCGGTCTTGCTGAAAACAAAGGATCAAACGTATTGTGTGGAATATAGTAATAGTTTGCAGGAAGTAATCAGAAAACAGTAAATAGTAGATTGTAGATTGATGGTAAAAGAAAGGACTGGGTCCATAGTTCACTAGTGGTGATTCTCCTTAAGATAGATGACATGTTGGGTGAACAAATTACAACGAGGCAATTGACAAACATCGAGAAAGCATACATGCATATACTAATCATCTTGACTCCTGTGAGATTTCATTGGGCATTACAACATTATACATAGACCATAATCCAACTGCATCTATGACTAATAATCCACCTTCAGGTTATCATCCGAACCCCCTCCAGTATTAAGTTGCAAGCAACATATAATTACATTAAGCAAAGTGTGTAAAGTAAACAATACGATTGTTCTATGAACAAAGGATTGTTGTTTTCTCCCTAGTAGCAACAACACATCTAGTACCTTAGAGATTTCTGTCACTTCCCCAGATTACTAAAGGCATGAACCCACTATCGAGCATAAATACTCCCTCTTGGAGTTGCTAGCATCTACTCGGCCAAGATAGCTACTAACAACAGAGAGCATGCAAGATCACAAATAACAAAGACATGATAGAATCAATAATCAATCTGAAATAGCATCTGAATATCCATCGGATCCCCACAAACACAACATGCATGATTACAAATAGATGATCTTGATCATGAATGGAGCTCACAACATCTAAACATGATAGCACAAAGGAGAAGAACCAACCATCTAGCTACTACATGGACCCGTAGTCCAGGGATGAACTATTCAGGCATCACACCAGAGGCAGTCATGGTGATGAAGAAGGCCTCCAGGGTGATCTCTCCCCTCTGGTAGGGTGCCAGGAAGAGCTTCAGATCCTTCCCGATCTAGGGATGGAAATGGCGGCAGCTACAGTCTCTTTCGTGGAATTTTGATCGGGTACTTAAGGTTTCTCTATTGGAGGCTTCTTATAGGCAAAAGGGCGAGGTCGGTGGAGTGCTAGGGGGCCACACCACCCTCAGGCGCGGGCCAGGCCTGGCCGTGTGGCCAGGTAGTGTGGCCGGCCCCTGGCCCCTCTCCGTCTCGTCTTCTGGCTCCGTGTTCCCCTCGATAAAATATTGACTTTGGATTTTGTCCCGTCCAATTCCGAGAATATTCATTATCTGACTTTTTTGGAACCAAAAACAGTAGAAAACAGGAACTGGCACTGTGGCATCTTGTTAATAGGTTAGTTCTAGAAAATGTGTAAAAATACTCCAAAGTGTGGACAAAACATAAGAAAGTAGATATAAAACAAGCATGGAACATCAAAATTTATAGATACGTTTGCAACGTATCAACCGCCCTCTCCGCCAAGCAGCCATCATAACGGCTCTCAAGGAGGCCAAGGAGGGCATTATGGCGGAGGAGGTGGTGGCAGGAGCAGAAGTCCGGCTCCAAGGCACCGCAGCTATAGCGAACAACCAAGATGGCATTCCCTGTCACCAAGTGATTCAAGACACCGGATCAACTCCAACATAGAGGCGCGACGCTACGAGTCGGATAATATCTATGTAGGTCCAAAGTGCTTCGGACCGCGTATTCGACAAACAAACTTCCCGGAGGGATTTGCTATCTCAAGACACATCCAACCTTACGATAGTGTGGCCTGGCCAGATACTTGGCTCCAGGATTGTTTCCAGGCTTGCTGCATCGCCAAAGGCATAAATAGCTTGGTCGTGACCCGATATCCCCCACTTATGTTGCGTAAGATGGCACGATCATGGCTCAATGAACTTCTGGAGAATACCATCCACAACTGGTATGACATGCAAAGCATGTTCTTTCAGAATTTCGAAAGCACATATCGGAGGCCCTGTACGGTAGGAGACCTACAGTGTTGCACTCAGAAAGCCGGACAAACTTACCGAGATTACCTTGGACGATGGATCGACACCAAGAACTCCCGTGAAGGAGTAAATGATCAAACTGTGATTGAAGCTTTCATTGTAGGACTCCCAATTGGTTTACTACGTCGCCGCTTGAAATGCGACAAGGTCACTGATCTGGGACAGATGATAGAAACAACGAGCAAGTATGCAGACACTGACGACGACACAGAGGGATTACTAAATGCCCTAGATGTGCCTAGTCAGCAACACAACCAAAGCAACAAGCTCAGAAGCGAAAGAATTCCTTAGAAGAAAAACCTAATGCGAAAACAGCAGTGGTCACTACTACTTTTGGGTCTGGAGGATGAGGAGGGCGTGGCGGTGGCCGTGGTCGCGGTCATGCGACATCAAGAGTCCAGGGTAGAGGAGACCAGCAACCTGGAAAAACCTATTCCTAGGCCGACATAGCCAATAACCCGTGTGTGCATCACTTAGATGCCAACGGGGGCTCGTCTCACACAAATGTCGAATGTCGTTTCAACGATGACATCAAGAAGACGATATCGCTGGCTACAGGGCTAAACGGAAGAAGGGAAAAAAGAATCCTGAAAAAGAGAAGGAGACCAAGGAAGATTCCGACATGGAGGAAGCTGACCCTTCAAATCCCAAGCCGGATGGAAAAAAGAACTTCCCAACGAAGAAATACACTTATGTCACCTTCCTTGGATCTCAGCCAGCTAAGGTCAAGAAGGCAGTTTTGCATGAGCTCAACGCAACTGTTCTGGCTGTCCCACAATTCTTGGACTGGTCAGAAGTGGCAATCACCTTTGACCGTGTTGATCATCCGCATAAGTTGCATAGGCAAGGAAAATACGCCTTAGTCATCAACCCACTTATTAACGGATATGGTTTCTCCAAGACTCTCATGGATGGCGGTAGCAGCATTAATATTCTGTATGTCGAAACGCTACGTCGGATGCGGATCTCGGAGACACAGCTGAATCACAGCTCTATGATCTTTCACGAAGTTGTCCTAGGAAGACAGGCAAATTCCATGGGAGAGATCACTTTGCATGTTACCTTCGGAACTCCAAAGAACTATCGGACGGAGGCACTTTCTTTTGAAGTGGTCCCGTTCAAGAGCGCATACCATGCTATATTCGGACGTCTGGCTTACTGGGCTTTGATGGCTCGTCCATGTTACATTTACAATATGATGAAAATTCCAGGTCCCAAAGGCATGATCACCATCAGGGGAGACCCAAAGAAGGCGCGAGAGTGCGAGGCCTTTGCTGAAGCCGTGCTGCACGCCCATGAGTACCAGGAGATCAAGAAGACCATTGATCCGTCTGAGATGCCCACGATGAAGAAGGAGGTGACAAAGCCGACTCCACAGTTCAAGGCATCAAAAGAGATGAAGAAGACGATGTTGAAGGATGATGACCCCTCCAAGGTGACCTAGATAGGTGTAGGCCTAGATAGCGCATAGGAAAGCGCGCTCATCAAGTTCCTCCAAGCAAATCAAGATATCTTCACATGGCAGCCATCTGACATGACCGGAGTACCTAGGGAACTTGCCGAGCACACTCTAAATGTACACCCAAATGCTAAACCTGTCAAACAGTCCTTACGACATTTCGGCGATGAAAAACGAAAAGCAATAGCTAAGGAACTAGCCCGGCTCGAGTTAGCCAGATTCATAGAAGAGGTCATCCACAATGAGTGGTCGGCCAATCTTGTAATGGTCCCTAAAAAGGACACCACTGATTTCAGGATGTGTGTTGATTATACTGCCTTGAACAAGGCTTATCCCAAAGATCCATTCGCTCTGCCTAGAATTGATCAAGTTATCGATTCTACGGCAGGGTCAGAACTCCTATGTTTTCTTGACACATATTCCAATTATCACAAAATTGGGATGAAGGAATCAGACAAAGTCAAAACTTCATTCATAACCCCCTTCGGAACCTTCTGTTTTGTTACGATGCCCTTTGGGATCAAGAACGTAGGAGCTATGTACCAGCACACTATGCAGCATTGCCTCCATGATCAAATCGGACGCAATGTACATGCATATGTGGACGACATTACGGTGATGTCCAAAAAGAAGGAAACCTTAATTTTCGACTTAGAGGAAACGTTCGCCAATATACACAAATACAACATAATGCTTAACCTAGAGAAATGTTTCTTTGGGATACCAGCCGGAAAATTGTTAGGTTTCATCGTGACTCAAAGAGGCATAGAGGTGAACCGAGAGAAGATTAAGGCTATACTCAATATTTCCAGGCCGAATCGCCTGAAGGACGTTCAAAGATTAACTGGCTGCATTGCTGCAGTCAGTCGTTTTGTAAGCCGGCTCGATGAAAGATACTTTCCGGGTTCAGTAAGTGGATTGACGACTAAGGCGTATTTTCCTCGCCTATGCAACTTAGGCGGATGATCAGCACAGTTTAAGGTGATTGCCACTTCCGACCAGTCCAGAAATTGAGGGACAGCCGGGACTGTTGCGTTGAGCTCATGTAGAACTGCTTTCTTGACCTTAGCTGGTTGAGATCCGAAGAAGGTGACGTAAGTGTCTTTCTTTGTCAGGAAATTCTTTTTCCCTTCCGGCCTGGGATTTTGAAGCGTCAGCTTCCTCCATGTCGGAATCATCCTTGGTCTCTTTATCTTTTTCGGGATTCTTCTTTCCCTTCTTCCGCTTAGCCCTATAGCCAGCGGTATCGTCCTTCTTGATGTCGTCATTGAAACGACACTCGGCGTTTGTGTGGGATGAGCCCCCATAGGCGTCTAAGTGATGCACACATGGGTTATTGGCAATGTCGGCCCAGGAGTAGATTTTTCCAGGTTGCTGGTCTCCGCTACCCTGGACTCTTGATGTTACATGACCGCATCCACCACCACCGCCGCGCCCTCCTCGTCCTTCAGACCCGAAAGTAGCAGTGACCAGTACCATTTCCGCGTTGGGCTTTTCTTCCGAGGTGTTCTTGCGCTTCTGAGCTTGTTGCTTTGGTTGTTTTGCCGACTGTGGCACAACTAGGGCGTTAAGTAATCCTTCTGCATCGTCATCAGCATCTGCATACTTGCTCGTTGTTTCTATCATCTCTCCCAAATCAGTGACCTTGTCACACTTCAAGCGATGGCGTAGTAAACCAATTGGGAGTCCTGCAATGAAGGCTTCAATCGCAGTTTGGTCATTTACTCCTTAACAGGAGTTCTTGGTGTCGATCCAACGTCCGAGATAATCCTAGCAAGTTTCTCCGGCTTTTTGGGTGAAACGCTGCAGGTCTTCGACCGTACAGGGCCTCCGGTATGTGCCTTCGAAATTTCGAAAGAACGCACTTGGCATGTCATACCGGTTGTGGATGGTGTTCTCCAGAAGTTCATTGATCCATGATCGTGATCGTACCATCTTCCGCAACATGAGTGGGAGATATCGGGTTGCGACCAGGCTATTTCCGCCTTTGGCAATACAGCAAGCCTGGAAAAAATCATGGAGCCAAGTATCTAGCCGAGCTATGCCGTCGTAGGCTTGAATGTGTCTTGAGATAGCAAATCCTTCCAGGAATTTTGTAGCTCTTATGCGTGGTCCGAAGCACTTTGGGCCCATGTATATATCATCGTTTTCGTAGCGCCGCGCTTCTATGTTGGAATTGATCATGTGCCTTGCATCACTTGGGGATAAAGATCGTCCCGAATGACGGCAATGGCTGCGGTGCCTTGGAGCCGGACTTTGGCTTCTTCCACCACCTCCTCCACCACGATGCCCTCCTTGGCCTCCTTGGGCACCGTTGTGATGGCTGCTTGGTGGGGAGGATGGAGCAGCTGGATTGTTTCCGGCTATTCGTCGGCCTCCGTCCGTAGTGTCATTATTCTGGTGCCAGGGAGGATCTTCATTACGACGAGCCCCCTGCCGGCTTGTCTCGGCATGGTGTCCATCGTTCCTTCGTCTGTCAGCCGGACGGCTTGCATGTCTAGGAGGTGGCATCTTCTGGCGGTCTTCCTCCCGACGTTTCTCTTTATCTTCTTCCCTGCGATCCTTCGACTCTCGCCGGGGAGGATTCTTAGGATTCAGTGCAGCAATTGCCTCTTGCTCCGCAACTTGGGTAATGTTACGCCAGTCACGTGCAGCTTTGTGGTGTTGTCCTGAAGATCTGATTCTTGAGTAGTTATCTTCCTGACGGTCGGAACGGTTATATTGTTCCGGAGCACGTTGGGGTCTTACGTCATTCCAGGCCAGATCCATGCAACATTGGTCAGAATGGGAGACCAGTTTTTGGCTTCCGGACAGGACGACCTTTTGCTGCTCTAGACCCTTGTTGAGTAGTTTAATGCCCAATCGGATCTGCTCTAGGCCTGGATTAGCAGATAGGATTTCTCGAGCCGTGACGGTGTTTTGCACTGGTATTGGATACACCCAATCTCCGTTGTTGTTGTGTCGAGGCATCCCATGTTCTCCTCCGAAGAGGACTTTGTGAATCTGCGGGAATTGGTCGTCATGAGTATGACATTTCCTGGTCTTCTGATGTTGCCTAGAGTTGTACTTCTCCGCAGTTGCCATGTTCTTCTTTTCCTCCTAAAGGTTTTTGGCTTCATCAAGGAGTACTTGGCGACGCGCTTCTAGGGCCTGGGCCCTTTCATCCAGCTCTTCAGCAGTAAGTTCTGCAGCTGTAGGAATAGGTGTGGTTAATGCAACATCGATGAGTTTACGCGCACCTTTAGTGATCACGTGTCCATCCACCGATTCTTCTTTGGGCTTGTCTGGGATAAGTGCTCCATCCAAGTCTTCCTCGTATTCCTCGGCAATCACCTCCTCCGCTGGAGGATCTTTTGCCAGGGTCTTGTTCTTCTTGTTCTTCTTATTTGCCTTCTTGGCAGCGCTGGTAGCAAAGACGGCTTTGGGTCCGTTTCCCGGAGTCAAGCTCTGGTCAGTACTTTCGGACATCTGGACCTCAGGATTATCTCCGATATCCAAGTCATCCTACGCGTTGGGAGAGTTTTCCCCATATCCTTCATCCATGGCTTCTCCTTCTTCTGCAGCTTTGGAGTTATACTACTCTTCATACTGCACGGAGAACTTTCGAAAATCTGCCAACGTCATCGAGTCATCCGAGGATGCGGGTAAGTCGGTGTTTGTTCCGATCGCCTCCAACACTGAGTCGGTGTTCTCTCTAGCATCGGCAGAACTGGATCCGGATCCAACATATCCGACAAAGTGTGACGTGTGGGTCCTGAGGTTGTTGCGGCTTTCCTCATGGGCTTCCTCGAAGATCCTAATAGTCTCGAGAACCTCATCCACGCTTGTGTCTTGCAGTATCATGTGCCTCAACATATGCCTCAGGAACGGTTGATCTGTTCCGGCGTTGGCAGAGCCAGAAACAAGGTTGTTGTTGTGCTCCTCCTGGATTTCGACCTCAGCAGACAGATCGATCTGGGATTTGACCTCACCAGGGAGGTCCACTCCAGATTCGATTTGAACCGCAAGATCTGTTTTAGGAACAGCTTTCTCCACTATCTCCGCAATTGGTGCGGGCTGGGTGGGATTAGGTTTTTTTGAGATCCGGAACTCTGCCACCTCCGTGGACAAAGGGGACCCAAAAATTTCTTCTGCCTCTATCATCACCACTTGGGTGGGTGGGGTGGGTTCAGCAAATCTGATGTACACATCGATCTCGCCGAAACACATGATGGTGTAGGCGATCACGACCTCCCTAGCCGGAATCCAGGTCTCGTCAAGAACGATGAGAGGGACATCGCTAGCGTAGAGGATGCGACCGACGGTGATAGTCTCGCCGATTCTGATTCTTGCAGATTCCGCTTGGAACACAGATCCGAAGCTCACTTGCCCCACGATGGGCGCCAACTATCGTCGGATTGATGACAAGTATGCCATGAGGGGGTCCTCGAGGCGTGTGGAAGAGAGGGGTGTGAGACATACGGTATTCCGGGACGGTGAGAACACAAGTTTACCCAGGTTCGAATCCACCGGCTTTGGACGGATCCTACTCCTGCTAGCAATCCAGTAATACGGCAGAGCCAGAATAAGGGTTACAAGGGGTTTCGCCTGTGCGAGTTGAGATTGTAGACTATTGTGAGGGTAGGTGCCCTAAAGGCTCTCCCTAGGACGACTTATATAGATATCCAGCCTAGGGTTTACAAGAGAGATCTATCCGGCTACGACTAAGAGTCAGTTACAGAGTACATCTTGAACTATAAGTAACACTATGGGCCTATGTCGGTGATGATGGGTTCGTAGCAAGGAAAACAAAAAATTTCTACCGCAAGAACGAACAAAACCCAGATCTAATCTAGATAAAAGCCAAGATCTAATCTATTAGACATGTGCAACGAGATAGATCTGTACTAACCCTTGTAGATCCGAAAGCCTTGTGCCAGATCGGATCTCGTGGTTGATGTAGACGATCACTTGCCGATCTCAAGATCGAGTAGACGATCCTTCCGGCGCCGCATTCCGACAGCGCTTCCGCAGTCGGTCACACGTGCGGAGTCGATGCAGACCTTCCTCTCCCCGTTCCAGCGAGCAGCGAAGGCAGTAGATCTCTCCACGGAATCCCAGCAACACGACGGCGTGGTGGTGGTGGTGGAGTAGAGAATTCTGCAGGGCTTCGCCTAAGCCTGAGCAGAGCGAAGGAGGAGGAGAGAGGCGGCTAGGGCAAGGAGTGGAGGGGCAAGGGGGGTGGCGCCTCCACCCCTCTATATATAGAGGGAGGGGTGCGGCCTAGGGTTCCCACCCCTAGGACCACCTCCTAGGGCCGGCGCACAAGGGAGAGGGGGGAGGGAGTTTCCTTCCCCCCAAGTCTTCCCCTTTCCTTTCTTGGTTTTCAAGTAAAGTCCACGGAACCTTCTGGAACTTTCCGGAACATTCCAAAACCTTCTAGAATCCCCATATAAACACTCCGGAACATTTCCGAACCTAGAAAATGATCTCCATTATATGAATATTATTCTCCGGACAATTCCGGGTCTCCTCGTAATGTCCCAGATCCAATCCGAGACTCCAAACTACATTCGGTCTCCAACGCATATTCCATATCTACCTAAACAGCATCGAACCTTAAGTGTGTCACCCTACGGTTCGTGAATATGCAGACATGATGGAGACACCTCTCCGATCAATAACCATCAGCGGGATCTGGAGATCCATAATGGCTCCCACATACTCAACGATGACTTCGTGATCGATAGAACCATTAACATACGAAACCAATTCCCTTTGTCACGCGATACTCTACTTATCCGAGGTTTGATCATCGGTATCTCCATACCTAGTTCTACCTTGTTATTGATAAGTACTCTTTACTCGTTCCATGATATGTCATCCCTTGTGACCTAGTCACATGCTTGCAAGCTAACTAGATGACATTCCACCGAGAGGGCCCAGAGCATATCTATCCGTCATATGGATGGACAAATCCCAATCTTGGTCCATGCGCTTCAACACATACTTTCAGAATACCCAATGACACCTTTATAACCACCCAGTTACGAAGCGGTGTTTGATGTCATCAAAGTACCCATCCGGTGATGGTGATTAACATAACCTCATAGTCGAAGGATTAGGTTACTATGCATTTGAAAGTTTGTAGCAATACAAACTTAATGACTTGATCTTATGCTACACTTACTATGGGTGTGTGTCCATCACATCATTCTCCTAATGATATAACCTTGTTATTAATAACATCCAATGTCCATGATCAGGAAACCATGATCATCAACTAATCAACAAGCTAGTTCAACAAGAGGCTTACTAGGGACTCTTTTATGTTTACAAAACACACATGTATTAGTGTTTCCTTATAATACAATTATAGCATGGGATGCAAACATTCATCATAAACACAAAGATATAATAATAACCACTTTTATTATTGCCTCTTGGGCATATCTCCAACAGTCTCCCACTTGCACTAGAGTCAATAATCTAGATTACATGGTAATATACTTAACACCCATGGCGTTCTGGTGTTGGTCATGCTTTGCTCTAGGGAGAGGTTTAGTCAACGGATCTGCCACATTTAGATCAGTATGTACTTTGCAAATCTTTATGTCACCATCTTGGACATACTCGCGAATAGCATGGAAACGTAGCTTGATGTGCTTCAGCTTGCTATGTGACCTTGGCTCCTGTGCATTGGCTATGGCACCTGTGTTGTCACAGTAGATGGCCATCGGGTCCAACGCACTAGGAACCACGCCAAGTTCAGTAATGAACTCGTTCATCCATATGGCTTCTTGTGCAGCCTCCGAAGCAGCTATGTATTCCGATTCAGTTGAAGATTTCGCCACAACGCTTTGCTTGGCACTCCTCCAGCTCACTGCAACACCATTCAAAATAAATACGTATCCAGACTATGACTTCGAGTCATCTGGATCGGTGTTCCAACTAGCATCCGTGTAAATGTTTACAACAAGCTGTTCATCACCTCCATAAGAAAGAACCATATCCTTAGTCCTATTTAGGTACTTTAGGATATTCTTGACCGCTGTCTAGTGCTCCATTCCAGGATCACTTTGATATCTGCTAGTCAAACTAACAGCATGTGCTATATCCGGTCTTGTACATAGCATGGCATACATGATAGAACCTATGGCCGAGGCATAGGGAATATTATTCATTTTCTCTCTATCTTCTGCCGTAGCTGGACTTTGAGTCTTACTCAAGGTCTTACCTGACAACATGGGCACGAACCCTTTCTTGCTCTCTTCCATTCTAAACTTCTTTAGAACTTTGTCCAAGTATGTACTTTGTGAAAGCGCTATTAGGCGTCGTGATCTATCTCTATAAATCTTGATGCCTAGAATATATGTCGCTTCGCCAAGATCCTTCATTGAAAAACTATTATTCAAATAGGCTTTGACACTATTAAGAAGTTCTATGTCATTTCCAATCAACAATATGTCATCTACATATAGTACTAGGAATGCTATAGAGCTTCCACTCACTTTCTTGTAAATACAAGCTTCTCCGTAAGTTTGTATAAATCCAAAGTTTTTGATTACTTTATCAAAACGTTGATTCCAACTCCGGGATGCTTGCTTCAGTCCATAAATGGAGCCCTGAAGTTTGCATACCTTGTCAGCATCTTTAGGATCGACAAAACCCTTGGGCTGTACCATATACAACTCTTCCTCAATGTCTCCATTAAGGAACGCCGTTTTGACATCCATCTGCCAAATCTCATAATCGAAATATGCAGCAATTGCTAACAAAATCCTCACAGACTTTAGCTTCACTACTGGTGAGAATGTCTCATCGTAGTCAACTCCTTGAATTTGTCGGAACCCTTTCACGACAAGTCGAGCTTTATAGACGGTAACATTACCATCAACATCTGTTTTTCTCTTGAAAATCCATTTGTTCTCAGCCTTACGGCCATCCGGTAAGTCCACCAAAGTCCACACTTGGTTTTTGTACATGGATCCCATTTTGGATTTCATGGCTTCTAGCCATTTGTCGGAATCTGGGCTCACCATAGCTTCTTCATACGTCCCAGGGTCATCAGTGTTGTCCACCAACATGACGTTCAAGACAGGGTCATACCAATCAGGAGTGGTACGAACCCTCGTTGACCTGCGAGGTTCAGCAGCAACTTCGTCCGAAGTTTCATGATCACCATCATTAGCTTCCTCTCTAATTGGTGCAGGCGGCACAAAAACATCTTCAGGTGCTGCGCTACTCTTAACTCCGAGAGAAGGTTCAATAACCTCGTCGAGTTCTACTTTCCTTCCAGTCACTTCCTTCGAGAGAAACTCCTTCTCAAGAAAGGATCCATTCTTGGCAACGAAAACTTTGCCTTCGAATCTATGATAGAAGGTATACCCAATTGTTTCTTTAGGGTATCCTATGAAGACGCATTTCTCCGCTTTGGGTTCAAGCTTATCAGGTTGTAACTTCTTTACATATGCTTCGCAACCCCAAACTTTAAGGAATGACAACTTAGGTTTCTTTCCAAACCACAATTCGTACGGTGTCGTTTCAACGGATTTAGATGGTGCCCTATTTAAAGTGAATGCGACTGTCTCTAATGCATAGCACCAAAACGATAGCGGTAAATCTGTAAGAGACATCATAGACCGAACCATATCTAAGATAGTTCGATTACGATGTTCGGACACACCACTACGCTGTGGTGTTCCCGGCGGTGTTAATTTCAAAAGTATTCCACATTTCTTTAAATGCATGCCAAACTCATAACTTAGATATTAACCTCCGTGGTCAGAACGCAGAAACTTAATCTTCTTGTTACGATGATTTTCCACTTCACTTTGAAATTCCTTAAACTTCTCGAAAGTTTCGGACTTATGTTTCATAAAGTAGACATACCCATATCTACTTAAGTCATCCATGAAAGTGAGAACATAACGATATCCACCACGCGATGCTACACTCATTGGACCGCACACATCGGTATGTATTATTTCCAATAAGTCTGTAGCTCGCTCCATTATTCCAGAGAATGGAGTCTTAGTCATTTTCCCTATTAGACATGCTTCGCATCTTTCAAGTGATTCAAGAAGTCCATCAGAATGGAGTTTCTTCATACGCTTCACTCCAATGTGACCAAGACGACAGTGCCACATGTATGTAGAATTATCATTCAATTTTGTTCGTTTGTCATCTATGTTGTGAACATGTGTATCACTACTATCGAGATTCAGTAAGAATAAACCATTCATCTCAGGTGCATTACCATAAAAGATATTACTCATATAAATCGAACAACCTTTATTCTCGGACTTAAAAGAGTAACCGTCTCGCAATAAACAAGATCCAGATATAATGTTCATGCTTAACGCAGGCACCAAATAACAATTATTCAAATTTAAAACTAATCCCGAAGGTAGATCTAGAGGGAGCGTGCCGATGGCGATCACATCAACCTTGGAGCCATTTCCAACGTGCATTGTCACCTCGTCTCTCGCAAGTCTTCGCTTATTCCGCAGCTCCTGTTTCGAGTTACAAATATGAGCAACCGAACCAGTATCAAATACCCAGGCACTACTACGATTACTAGTAAGATACACATCAATAACATGTATATCGAATATACCTTTCTTCTTGATGTTGCCGTTCTTCAGATCCGCCAGGTACTTGGGGCAGTTACGCTTCCAGTGACCAGCACCCTTGCAGTAGAAGCATTCAGTTTCAGGCTTAGGACCAGCCTTGGGCTTCTTAGCAGGTGCGGCAGCTTTCTTGCCGTCCTTCTTGAAGTTGCCCTTGTTCTTAGGCTTCCCCTGTTTCTTGAAATTGGTGGTATTATTGACCATCAACACTTGGTGCTCCTTCTTGATCTCCACTTCAGCAGTTTTCAGCATGGACGATAGTCCAGGCAACGTCTTGTTCATGCAGTGCATAATGTAGTTCATCACAAAGTTCTTATAACTCGCTGGCAGTGATTGGAGGACACGGTGAATCCCTAACTCATTAGGAATCATTATCCCCAACTCTTGGAGCTTGTTTGCGTGCCCAGACATGGTGAGCACGTCCTCACTAACGGAGCTACCCTCTTCCATCTTACAGTTAAAGAACTTTTCGGAGGCCTCATAGCTCTCCACGGCCGCATGAGTCTCAAAAATCATCCTGAGCTCTTTAATGATCTCAAACGGGTCGTGGTGCTCAAAGCACTTCTGAAGCTCCATTTCTAAACCGTATAGGATGGCACACTGAACTGTGGAGTAGTGATTTTTCTGAGTGGCGTAAACATTCTTTACGTCATCGGTGGCATCTTCTGCAGGTGGGTCACCTAGCGGTGCTTCGAGCACATAGGTCAACTGACCAGCCCTGAGGACAATATTCAGTCCACGGAACCAGTTCGTGAAGTTACTTCCATTGTTCTTAAGCTTTTCTTTCTCTAGGAACGCATTGAAACTGATGGAGAGGTTCGCCATAATCTACAACAAATTTGCAAGTAGTTTAGACTAAGTTTATGACAAATTGAGTTCAATCTAAATTCTTTAAGTTAACTAGGTGAACTCCCACTCAAAACAACATCCCTCACATTGTCTTAGTGATTACACGAACCAATTCCACTACACCAAGTCCGATCTTCATGAGAGAAGATGTAGTTTCATCGGCGAACAATCTTCATGTTCATCATATCATTTATATGACTCATGCTCTACCTTTCGGTATTCCATGTTCCGAGACCATGTATGTACATGCTAGGCTCGTCAAGATTAACCTTAGTTTCCGCATGTGCAAATCTGGCTTGCACCCGTTGTATGCACACGTAGAATCTATCACATCCGATCATCACGAGATGCTTCAAAACGACGAGTCTTAGCAACGGTGCCAACTAAGGACGAACACTTTATTACTTCATATTTAGTGAGAGGGATCATCTTATAATGCTACCGTCACGATCTAAGAAATACAAGATGCATAAAGGATTAACATCACATGCAAGTCATAATTAGTGTGATATGATATGGCCCTTTCTTCTTATGCCTTTGATCTCCATCTCCAAGACATGGACATGATCTCCATCATCACCAGCATTGCGTCAAGGTCAGTGGCGCCGCTTCATGGTTGTCCATCATCACTAGCAACTATTACAACTACTTGGAATAAAGCTATTACAAGATGAATAGACACGCAGGTCTTAATAGAATTAAAGACAACCATTAGGCTCCTGCCGGTTGCCATATTACAATGAGGATCATTGCATACATCAAATATAATCACAATCACATGATGGCCATATCACATCAAAAAAAACCTGCAAAAACAAGTTAGACGCCTCTAATTTTCTTTGCATGTTTTACGTGGTTTGGGGCTTTCGAATAAGAACGGACCTTACCTACGAAACTAAACCACAACGTTGATACAAGTGCTATCAAGTGCAAAGTGTAAATTGGATCTATACTATGGTGAGAGAGACAAACACCCACAAAGCCACTTGTGCAAATCAAGTTACACGTCAAGCGTGGAGAAGTCTCATGTGCGATGACATGTAAGGTTAGCCCGAGCCGCTTCATCCCACCATACCGCAAGATGCAAAGTACACAAAGCAAAAGACGGCACGAGCACCAATGCCCACAAAACCATTGTGTTCTACTCGTGCAACAGATCTACCATAGACACGGCTCTGATACCACTGATGGGTTCGTAGCAAGGAAAACAAAAAAATTCTACCGCAAGAACGAACAAAACCCAGATCTAATCTAGATAAAAGCCAAGATCTAATCTATTAGACATGTGCAACGAGATAGATCTGTACTAACCCTTGTAGATCCGAAAGCCTTGTGCGAGATCGGATCTCGTGGTTGATGTAGACGATCACTTGCCGATCTCAAGATCGAGTAGACGATCCTTCCAGCGCCACGTTCTGGCAGCGCTTCCGCAGTCGGTCACACGTGCGGAGTCGATGCAGACCTTCCTCTCCCTGTTCCAGCAAGCAGCAGAGGCAGTAGATCTCTCCACAGAATCCCAGCAGCACGACAGTGTGGTGGTGGTGGTGGAGTAGATAATTCAGCAGGCCTTCGCCTAAGCCTGAGCAGAGCGAAGGAGTAGGAGAGAGGCATCTAGGGCAAGGAGTGGAGGGGAAAGGGGGGTGGCGCCTCCACCCCTCTATATATAGAGGGAGGGGTGCGGCCTAGGGTTCCCACCCCTAGGCCCACCTCCTAGGGCCGGCGCACAAGGGAGAGGGGGGAGGGAGTTTCCTTCCCCCCCAAGTCTTCCCCTTTCCTTTCTTGGTTTTCAAGTAAAGTCCACGGAACCTTCTAGAACTTTCTGGAACATTCTGAAACCTTCTAGAATCCCCATATAAACACTCCGGAACATTTCCGAACCTAGAAAATGATCTCCATTATATGAATCTTATTCTCCAGACAATTCCGGGTCTCCTTGTAATGTCCTAGATCCAATCCGAGACTCTGAACTACATTCGGTCTCCAACGCATATTCCATATCTACCTAAGCAGCATCGAACCTTAAGTGTGTCACCCTACGGTTCGTGAATATGCAGACATGATGGAGACACCTCTCCGATCAATAACCATCAGCGGGATCTAGAGATCCATAACGGCTCCCACATACTCGACGATGACTTCGTGATCGATAGAACCATTAACATACGAAACCAATTCCATTTGTCACGTGATACTCTACTTATCCGAGGTTTGATTGTCGGTATCTCCATACCTAGTTCTACCTCGTTACTGATAAGTACTCTTTACTCGTTCCATGATATGTCATCCCTTGTGACCTAGTCACATGCTTGCAAGCTAACTAGATGACATTCCACCGAGAGGTCTCAGAGCATATCTATCCGTCATATGGATGGATAAATCCCAATCTTGGTCCATGCGCTTCAACACATACTTTCAGAATACCCAATGACACCTTTATAACCACCCAGTTACGAAGCGGTGTTTGATGTCATCAAAGTACCCATCCGGTGATGGTGATTAACATAACCTCATAGTCGAAGGATTAGGTTACTATGCATTTGGAAGTTTGTAGCAATACAAACTTAATGACTTGATCTTATGCTACACTTACTATGGGTGTGTGTCCATCACATCATTCTCCTAATGATATAACCTTGTTATTAATGACATCCAATGTCCATGATTAGGAAACCATGATCATCAACTAATCAACAAGCTAGTTCAACAAGAGGCTTACTAGGGACTCCTTTATGTTTACAAAACACACATGTATTAGTGTTTCCTTATAATACAATTATAGCATGGGATGCAAACATTCATCATAAACACAAAGATATAATAATAACCACTTTTATTATTGCCTCTTGGGCATATCTCCAATAGGTGAGTCTTCTGGGCCTTCCCGTAGCTGGATTGGACTCCGTATCTTCTCCCTGACTGGGCTGCCCATGAAGCAAAGCTCTAACCCGAAGTGGGCCACCCTGGTCAGTGAGGAACTGTGAGGATACCCGGAAAGTATATCCCCAACACTACAAGCTCCTAAAAAAGACCAAAAAGTTTGTTTGGACTAACGAAGCTGAAGCTGCACTACAAGACCGGAAAGCAGTACTCTCATCTGCTCCTATCCTTGCAGCATCGGAACCTCGTAAACCGATGTTGCTCTATCTCGCTGCGACAAATAGAGTCGTCAGTGTCATCATGGTGGTGGAGAGACCAAAGGAAAAACAGGAACACCTGGTGCAGGGTCCGACTTATTACCTCATCGAAGTCCTAACTGAATCAAAGCAGTAGTATCCGCACTATCAAAAGCTGGCTTACGGTGTGTTTTTCGCATCTCAGAAGTTACGGCATTACTTCCAGGAGCATCCAATTACCGTGGCGAGCACAGCTCCCATGAGAGATATAATCAACAACAGCGATGCTACATGACGTGTCGCAAAATGGGGCATAGAGCTTTTAGCTTTCAACATTGAGTACAAACCTTGTACAGCAATCAAATCCCAAATCCTCGCTGACTTTGTCGCTGATTGGACAGAGACAATGGAGAATATGACCCTTCTAGAGTTTGAATACTGGACCATACACTTTCACGGGTCTAAGGCGCTCGGGGGCTCGGGGGATGGCGTAGTGCTCAAGTCACCCCAAGGAATTAAATTTTCTATGGGTTGCAAATTCACTTGACGGTAACGAATAACATTGCCGAATATGAAGCATTGCTGCATGGAATCCAGATTTCTAAGGACATCAGCATCCTACGTTTAATGTGTTATGGAGATTCGGATCTTGTGGCTCAACAAGTCTTGGATATCTGTAACGCAAATAAGCACATGGCAGTATATAGAGTTGTCATGGATGAACTATAAATCATTCGAAGAGTTTGAGGTTCAATACATCCCTCGAACAGAAAATGAGGAAGCAGATGCATTATCTCGAATAGGCTCTGCACGGAAAAAGGTCCCGGATGGCGCTTTTTTAGAGCACCTCAAAGTTCCCTCAAGGAGTAGACGAGGAATATCCGACCAAATCCGACTCACCTTTAGTAGTAGTTCTAGCTGTAATTCCTAGCTGGACTCAACCCTACCTTGATTACTTGGTAGATGGCAAATTACCCGAAGACGAGGTTCTGAGCCGGCAGATCGTCCGACGAGCAAAAACCTATACTATTGTAAATGGTCATCTCTATAAGCGGAGTGTGTCTGGGGTCTTTCAGCGCTATGTATCTCCGGAAGAAGGAGTGGAAATCTTATGAGAAATCCACGAAGGCGAATGCGGCCATCATGTTGCAGCCAAATCTTTAGTGGCAAAAGCTTTCCGACACGGTATTTCTGGCTTACAGCCAAGGAAGATGCCGAATGGCTGGTCAAGACATGCAAAGGCTACCAAAAGTACGCCAAACTCATGTTCCGGCTGATCAGCTGCAAACAATACCTATAACATGGCCTTTCACGGTCTAGGGGCTTTAGATGGTAGGACCGTTTAAACGGGCTCCAAGTGGATTTACTCATATCTTAGTTATGGTGGATAAATTCACAAAATGGATTGAGGCTAAACCCATCACCAGTTGTGATGGAGCAACGGCCAGAAGATTTGTCGAGGATGTCATAATCTGATACGGTTATCCGCATAGCATTATCACGGACAACAGGAGTAACTTTTCTATGGGATAGCTCGCCGAATTCTGCGACGAACAAAATATCCGGCTTGACATTGCGTCAGTCGCACATCCACAAGCTAATGGACAAGTCGAAAGAGAAAATGGTTTAATCCTACAAGGCCTAAAACCAAGACTCGATGCACCACTACGACGTGCTGCAGGGGCTTGGGCAGAGGAATTACCTTCTGTGATATGGAGTTTACGAATAACTCCAAACAGGTCATCCGGATACACACCTTTCTTCTTGGTCTATGGTGCATAAGCAGTTCTTCCTAGTGTTTTATTTCATACTTCTCCCCGAGTTGCTGCATATATTGAAGAGGATGCCGAAATTTCTCGACAAAATGATCTCGATTTAATCGAAGAAGTCTGCGTCGTTCCAGAGATGAGACCAACAGCCTATCAGCAGAAGTTACGCAAGTATCATAGCTAGAGAGTCATAAACAGGTCTTTTAATAAGGGCAATTTGGTTCTCCGGCTTGTGTAGAAAAGAAAGCACAAACTTTCCCCAATATGGGAAGGGCCCTTTTTAGTTAGTCGAGTATTGCACAATGGTTCTTACTATCTAACTGATATGCAGCCAGTCAAAGAAATACCTGCTACTAAGTAAAGAAAGAGAGCTGGAGGCAGTACAGACCCGGAAGAATTAGATGGACCGTGGAATATTGCTCAGCTACATCCCTTTTATTCTTAATTTATCTTTCTTTGTAATCATATATGTGTACATGTTCAATGAGAAATAAAGTATTGGTTGCCTCATATTTTTCTGAGAAGTTTTATATTACCATCTTATTTCCGAATGATCATGTCACAGTTGAAAATCCCAGAATACTTGAAAGTACTTTATGCTCATGTTTGTTCTGGTTAAGATTTCCGATTCTAAAAATGCTACCTTCGGGTATAAATCTAAATTTTCTAGTTTGTACTTTGGTCATTTTTCTGATTGCCGGATGCGGGCATTTTTCAAGTAACAAATTGTTGGTACTAGAAGTCGGCTTTGTTTCCAAGTTAAAATTAGTTTAGCAATTGAGCTCCATTGCTCGGCAAAGTTTACGTGCTAAAGGTTGGCCGGCTCACGAAAGGGATGAGGCGGAAAACCAGATAAACGATAAGTATAGGCAAAACAAAAAAGTGCTTATGTAAACATTTCAGGCTCGGCAAATATAAAGCCAAAAAGTGCTAAATAGGAATATCAAATCTTAGCAGTAGCAAAAGTATTACACTACTTATTTACAACTCGAATTGTTCCAGAATAACACATCATTTTTCTGATGCTCTATGATGCAGGAGGAGAGGTAGGAGCTGCCGGCTCACTAGAGACATCGACCTTGCCCTGATATCTTTTCGAGATGTTCAAATCTGAAACGGTTTGTTCATCGTCAGAGACTTCAGCTGTTACCTCGGCAGGCGGAGGAGACGTCTCCACGCGAGTGAAGAAAGGAGTGTCGTAGCTGCTCAGATCAGCTACATGACACCCATATCCGGCATAGGAGTCCATAATGGCCTTGATGTCTTGCTCCTGTCCGTCTTCGTCCATAGTCGAATACCCTCTGGTTACTTGCCAGATTTCCATGCTTCCATGGTGGCTCATAACCATGGTGAGAGCGTTCTGTGTTGCGGTTCGCGCATAGGACATGTTCCAGTCCTGGATAAGCTGGGGCATCTCCTTGGCCTTGGCTCGCACTTCAAAGCCGGACATTCTGTGCATGTCCGGAACCTTGAGTACTTCGCTAATATCCTCTAAAGATTGGCGGAAATCATGAAGGCAATCGCCGACTTGTGAAAGCCAGCTGGTGCAAGACTCGGTGGAGGAAGAATCCAGTAAGTTCAGAGGACATGCGCGTATAAAAAAAAGGTTAGTAAATATATCCGAATTCCTAGATTCGGAAAAGCAGAAAATCAGAAAGTAGGAAACATACTGAAGATGACATCGTCAACTTTGGCCTTCTCTGCCCTAACGCTCTGGAGTTCAGCCCGGAGTGCTTCGGAGATGTCCATCTCTCTAATAAAGCATCACTGATATCCGAGATATTTTGGTCCTAGGCCACGATCCTTCGATCACGTTCTTTGGTGGCCATAGAAGAGGATTCGAGGACGTGAGCAATGCTCCACTCGTGATCCGCCTTCAATTTGTCCAGCTCCCGACGTACGTCGGTGTTCTCCACCTCCAGGGTCTTCAGATCCTCGGCTTCTTCAATCATGGCACAGGATTGTTTGACCAGTGCTATAAGAAAAAGAACAACAGTTGAATAAATAATTCGATTATGAAAGAAAGAGCAAGGTTAAGGACTGAAATGTTTACCTTCAGCCTCATCTCTTGAAACCTTTAACTGAGCATTTTCAAGCTAGAGAGCTCTGATCTCTCTCCACTTGTTGCAGATATTCTTCAACAATTCCTGATTATACGAATTAACTTTCTGTAAGTCAGAATACCCAGAGTTAGAAGTCTACTAAAGACCCAGGCTAATATTTTTACTAATATCAGCACGAGCCTTGGGGGCTACACTAGTTCATTCTTTGGCATCCTATGAAAGCATAAACCCGGATTGTCTATCCAACTTCATCTTAGGGGCTAGAGGATATGGTATGGAGTAAAGTAAAAAAGTTGAGTTGGAAATTCAACTTACATGATGTTCATGAGTAAGCTTGCTTAATCTCATGGTCACCTTGGTGCTAACCTTCTCGGCGAGGGTCAGCGGGATTACTGGTGGAGGAGGAAGCACACCGGCTCTCAGTCTC
The DNA here is from genome assembly GCA_916181665.1 of Avena sativa. Taxonomy (NCBI): domain Eukaryota; kingdom Viridiplantae; phylum Streptophyta; class Magnoliopsida; order Poales; family Poaceae; genus Avena; species Avena sativa. Next base: position 262,417,527 of record OV702291.1, read on the forward strand.
TCGTCACGAAGACGCATCTGCTCAAGGAGTTCGGAGTACTTGATGTCCTCCGCTTCTTGTGCCTCCTCCTCGGCAGTAATGTTCAGACTTTCCAAGCATTGTTGGGCCAACCGTTGGATCTCTTCTAGAGATTTCCGAGTAATGCCAAGTTTGGCAAGACCCGGATTGCTAAGGAGGTTTTTGGCAAAAACCTCTGCCGAGGGATCATTACTCATTGAGGGTTCGCCCTTATCAACTGACGAGTCACCCATGGTGACATCGGTCTGCGAACCAAGGTTCGTTGGCTCGGAATGGGGAGACGGATCTTCTGCGACGGTCAGAGACGGAGTAATCTCCGGCGCTACAGAAGGCTGAGGGACAGGAGTTGGAGGAGCTGTGGCAGGAGAAGACAAGTTCAGCTTTGACTGGCACAGGGGCTTCGACGAGCCTCCTTTTCCCTTGCCCTTGGTGAGTTGTTTAGCTCTAAGGAGGTAATATAACAAAGAGTGTTACACCTCAGAAAGAATTAAGAAATAAAATACAGAGACCTTGTGAGTAAAGTTACCTCTTCACAATGGGCACTTCCTTTGTGCCAATAGAAACTGTCGGAGCCTTACGCTTTCGGGTAAAGGTCTCCATCAAAGGAACCAGTTCTCCATCATCCCGAGAGATCTCAGGAGGATATCCCTCGACAGGAGCAAGCTCCAACTCGGGGAGGTCAGCAAGCTGAAAAGGAAAAATATCTCAGTATTGCAGAAAGAGACAATAATATAAAGATGAACACATAATTCGAGTTACTGTTGGAAACTTACTGGTACCACGGGATTATTAGCCGTATGCATGTCCAAGGATAGCTCCGGAATTTTCCTCTCGATCTGCTCCTGTATTAACCATCTGATTTGGGATTCATAGTCCTTTTCCGAGTAAGGATGGGGGCAGATCCGGAGAGAGTACTTCTTAGATGCCGTGATGGAGTGCATAAGCCGGTCACCATGGTGTTGGAGAGGCTGGATCCGGCATGCCAGCCAGCAATGAATCAAGTCGGACCCTTCAAGGCCCTTGTGCTTCATCAGATATTCAATCCGCCTCTTAGCGAGAAGCAGATCATAATGGAGAGACGGCGCATCTGCATCCTAGGACTCTTGGGGCGTAGCGGCACCATCAACAAAAGCCGGCAAAGTAGTAGCTTTGCCGGGAGCTGGAATATCCTTATGATAGAAAAAAGTGGATGGCCATTGCTTTACCAACTCACTAGCCTTAATCCTAGGATAGACACGCTCTCTCCTAACAGAAAAGCTAGGAGTTCCAGTAATGTATGGATTGCCGGCAGTGATAGAGTTTCTTCGGGTATAAAAATAATACTGGAAGAGAATGAGACTCGGCCTAATGCCGAGATACCCCTCGCACAAAGAGGCATAAGCACTCATCTCTAAGAGAGAGTTCGGGGGAGATGGTGGAGTTGAACTCCGTAATAATCTATCACCTCAGAGAAGAAATCTGAGGGTGGAAAGCTCAAACCTCTATCGAGGTGGGTGCTGAAATGCACCCGCTCGCCAGTGCGGGGAGTGGGGACGGTTTGTCCATAGCCGCTTCGCCAATCGCCGGCGCGGAGGAGCCCTTCAATCTCGACGGCGCGAAGCTTGGCATCATCCAGGACACAGGGGATCCATACCCCGCGAAATCTCTCCTTTTCCGCTACCGACGCCGTCACTGTTGTCGCCGCCGTGTCGGAAGATGAGGCCTCAGCCATTTTCTGTGCGCCGGTGACCTAGGAGGGGCAGCGCTAGAAGATTTTGGGGGAGGCAGAGGAGCTCTATTCATGGGAGGCGTTGAGAGGAAGGAAGGAGCACAAGTGCTAGTGAAGAGGAGAGGGAGAAATCTCATACCCTTATATCCTTCATCCGCGCCAAGATTCGTGTAGTGAAAACAGTACCCATGCCATGTGTCGTTGAAGGAGCCGGGCAACTCCCTCACGATGATTACGCCGCCTCGATCTCCACGCAAGCATTAAAAATGATGCCTCGGTTCCGCAAAGGGCGGACCCACCAATGGTCGTGCTGACGGGAATGTCTATCAGTGACGTGAATTAACAATGACTGGTGTCAGATTACATCAGAGACCAAGTTCCGGCTTAGTTTGAATTTCAAGCTGGGAACCCGAATAATGTATTCATAGGTCCGACTCGTTTTGAGACCCGGATCCTATCCTTTCTTTTGAAGTTTCACGAACCGTTCAAGATTCTGCAAGCCGAAGATCAAGATAGACGATGATGAAATCCGACTTAGGATCTTGGAGGCTTCCGTGGGCTGCTGTTGGGGATATACTTTCCGAGTATCCTTACTGTGCCTCACTGACTAGGGTGGCCCACTTCGGGTTAGATCTTTGCTTCACGGGCGGCCTAGTTAGGGAGAAGAGATGGAGTCCAGTCCTTCTATGGGAAGGCCCAGAAGACTTACCGACATAGGCTTGTGATGTTACTTGTAGTTCAAGATGTACTCTGTAACCGACTCTTAGTCGTAGTCGGATAGGTCTCTCCTGTAAACCTTAGGACGAATATCTATATAAGCCGTCCTAGGGTACACCTTTAGGACACCTCACAATAGTCTACAATCTCAACTCGCACAGGCGAAACCCTTGTAACCCATATTCTGGCTCTGCCGTATTATTGGATTGCTAGCAGGAGTAGGATCCATCCAAAGCCGACGGATTCGAACCTGGGTAAACTTGTGTGCTCACCGTCCTAGAACACCATACGTCTCACACCCCTCTCTTCTGCACGCCTCGAGGACCCCCTCATGGCGTACTTGTCATCAATCCGATGACATCCGACATTTTCATTAATTGATAGAGAGGCAAAGCCTTTTCTCCCAGCTGAGATGCAAATCGACTCAACAATGCCAGGCAACCCATGAACTTCTGGACATCATTGAGACACTTCAGCAATTCCATGCGCTCAATAGCTCGGATTTTAGTCGGATTACCTTCGATACCTCGGCTGGAGACGAGGAAACCGAGTAATTTTCCTACCGGGACACCGAAGGTGCATTTTTCCGAGTTAAGCTTCATTCAGAACCTCCTCAAGTTCGTGAATGTTTGTCGGATATCATCTAAGAGAGTATGACTCTCCTTGGTTTTTATCACCACATCATCGACATATACTTGGACATTTTTGCCAATTTGATCATGCAAGCACTTTTGCATGCACCTTTGATAAGTTGCCCCTGCATTACGTAAGCTGAATGGCATAGTGTAATAACAATAAGCCCCATACGGGGTAATAAAAATAGTCTTTATTTGACCAGCTGGGTTTAATGGTATATGGTGCAAACCAGAGTACGCATCTACAAATGATAAGAGATCACAACCAGCTGTCGAGTCAATGACTTATCTATCCTTGGCAAAGGAAATGGATCCTTTGGACATGCTTTGTTCAAGTTCGTGTAGTCAATACACATTCGCCATACTACTGGCATGTTCGGGTCATCTTTTTTCTTCTCCACCAGCACTAGATTAGATAGCCAATCCGGATGGAGCACTTCCATGAAAAACCCAGATGCAAGGAGCCTAGCTATCTCATCTCCTATGATTTTCCTCATATCCTCAATGAAACAGTGGAGAGGTTGGTTCACCGGCCTGACATGCAAAGAGCGCTCAACCAGCTCCCTCGACAAACCTTACAAATCATGTGTGGACCAAGCAAAGATATCCCGATTCTCACGGAGAAAGCTGATGAGCTCGCTTTCCTATTTGTCATTCAGGCCCACACCGATAGTGACAGTGCTCTCTAGGAACTGATCATTAATCGGAACTTTCTTGGTGTCCTTAGTCGGCTGGAATGATACACTCCCATGTGGGTTACTCAGCACTGGCATACTCAGCTGAGCCGAGTGAGCCAATGCCACTGCATCATGGGTTATATTCTTCTCTTGTGCTATCACGAGTGACTCGGCCAGATTTGATCTAGCTGAGGCACATTGCATAGAGCGCCTATAATCTCCTACGATGGTGATGACCCCATTCGGCCCTGGCAGTTTCATTTTCAAATAGCTTATGTGACAACTTGCCGTGAACTTGGATGTAGCTTGTCTTCCCAATAGTGCATGGTAACAACTTTCTAGATCCACAACCTCAAACTCTAGGTTTTCTATCCCACAGTTCTCTCTTGTGCCGAACAAAACATCTATCTGAACCTTCCCGATTGGCTCACACGACAAACCTGGCACAATTCCATGGAATGTGGTCTTAGTCACTTGGAGGATGTTTTTTGAGATTCCCAACTTATGCACTGTGTCCTTATACATTATATTGATACTGTTGCCATTATCAATTAACACCTTGGAGAACTTGACATTCAGACTCGGCCCAATGAATGTTGGATCGAGTACCAGAGTGTACGCTCCAGGACCCGGCATGATCTTGGGGTGGTCTTTTATGCTCCATGTGATTTCCTGATCAGGCCAGTACATGTACTTCGGCACTGCCGGCATAACCACATTGACTTCCATATGTCGCCTTTGTACACTGTGCCTGTCATTTTGCTCTATGGTGAACACACAATAGCTTTGATGATGCTCCCTGTACTCATTTTGGCCTCCTCGGCTGACATATTCATAGTTCACCTGATTCTGGTTCTCCACCCTATGCACTTCCCTTCTCTCCTAGTTCTCATACCTCAGGGGGTGGTGGCAACATTAGTTGTTGAGCATTTGCTCCTGTGAGTTGTGGCTGCCGAGGTGTCTGAGGAGGTCCCATTTTACCTTGTCCAGCACGTGGAAACCATTCACACTGTCGGGTTGTATGATTCGCCAGTTTACTCGGATTGGGTGTGTTGAACTTACATGGCTGATCCAACATGGACTCATATGTATACTTCGGCCTATCTCTTCTCTCTTGCAATTGCTTTTTCTATTCATTGGTCCAAGTTTTCTTGACATCGGTCTTTTGTGTCCACTGTTGGTTACTGTTCTTCTACCGTTGGTTACTTCCAGCATCTGGCTGATCTTGACTCACTGCAGCTACATGATTCGAATTGTACCGATAATCTGGCCTTTCATCTCTTCTCTTTCCCCAAAAATCAATCCGCTAGGATGAGCTGACCCCATCCCTGGAGTAATACTCCTCAATCGGCTCGGCCGACATAAGCAGGGGTTGGGTCAAATCTCCCAATGCATATGAATCTGCAATCTTAATTGTCTCGGCCAACATAGTTGGCATATCCCTCTACAGCCTTTGCCACAGAACACTTGCATGTATCCACTATTGTGGAAACCATGCAATTGCCTGTGACTCGATCACACCTTCACATGAGTTACACAATGTGCACCATCGAGTCAAAAACTCTCGGTCAGTCTCACACCTTCACATTGACAAGTGTTGTGGCCTATTCGACCTCTTGTACATGCTGGTGAAGTTACTGGTGAACATCTCCTCAAAATCCAACCAACAGTTAATACTTCCTGCTGGCAGATTATTCAGCCACACCCTTGCTGATCCCTCACCGCCCATCTAAGATTGCTCTGTGCAATGTGCATAGCTGTGGAATAGTCAATTAACCAATCTTGTTCTTGGTACTACCATCATATGTCTTTGTCCCCCTGGATAACTAAAATTTCGGCACAAGTGGTTATCTCATGATCCAAGGTCCAAAACATGTCGGACCTAGAGGACCTTGTCCCTCCAATATCTCTGACCTATTTATGCTGTCCAGCTTTAACCTTGCATCATCCGGCTGCAAATTTCTGTTTCCCAGCCTTGATCCCATTGCACTTCCCATCATTTGATGATCTGGCCTGGGAAATCCGGCATTGTCCATAGCTGGGTAACCATCATTGTACATGTTTTGCCCCGGATGAGCATATTGCTCCTGCATAACTGGCCCCACACTTTGCTCTTGCCGAGGTATGTACTGTTGTTGTTGTTGCTGTGGAGGATATTGTCATGCTCCCGCCGATTTATGCTGTCCGCATTGCCGTGCCCAGCATTTCCTTGATTCCCATTGCCTTGGCCGGGGTTTCTTTGACCACCGTTACCTCGGCTAACACTTACTCGGTCACCATTGCCCTATGCTTCTTTGCCTTTCCTGGCCACTGCCGGGTCATATGGTACCATCTTCTTGTTCCTTCTCCTAGAGGTTACCACCTCTTCTCTCCGCGGGCCTTCACCAGGTGAAGATGCTGCCCCGGCTGATCTTGCAGGAGCGCCCCCTGCCGAATGAACGACATGGGACCCCCTGCCCTTGCCGGGTTAGACCTATGTATCTCCTCGTTCTACTGGTTCGCGATGCGCACTAGCTCTATGATTCTCTCTTGCTGCCTCTATCGGGCCTCACCGGTCAAACCATCTAACTCGGCTGGTGCTGCATCCGCGGCCCTAAGGTTCTTTGTCGGGGTGCTATACCTCGGCAGCCCCGCTGACACTGGGTTACCCGAATCCCCTTGCCTTGGCACATACTCCTTATATATCTCACTGAGAAGGTTTTCTCCCTAATCTTTACTCCATCCATACGAGTAGGACTGGTGCTAATCTTATTTTCCCTAGCATACTCACGCTGATGTTCAACGCCTACTGAGCTGCTGCTATCTTTTTGGCTCCCTCAAGCACTTTCTACCGGGTTTCCTCTAGCTCGGTCTATGCCTGAGCTAGATCTACTATGGGAGCTACAGGTGTAGACAAACTCTCTATGGCTTTCTACAATATGTTATGCGGCCTCTCTAGTGGAGGGAACCTCGAACGAGCTACCTTGGGAGTTGTCTCCCCATCTCCGGCCGGATCTTTGCTCGTGCCAATGTCTGGCACGGTCATGATCACCACGGTGCAGCTAGCAGGGTGAGCGATACGCAGACCACGAGCCGCGCTGAGAGGAGGTTCTCCCGCCACAGTGACTTGCTGTGGGTACGCGCATGAGTCGTCGATGCTGATGTAGATCTTGTGCGCACCGAAGTTGACAAAGAGTCCGTTGCGTAGAGGTGGGCGGTTGTCGATGCTGCGTGCATTGTCACTGACGAAGTCCAGCATGCCGAATCATTGGACCAGCCCGGAGACAATGCGCTCTCTAGTGGCGATGAAGTTTCCTGTCCGGATCTTGACACCAGCTAGCGCTGCTGCTGGCCCCATGGTGGGCGCTAACTATCATGGTGGTGTCACGGCAGATGACATGGGTAGGCTAAAGATGGGGGCAATGTGAACTAGTGGTATCCGAGGAGGAATTGTGTGGTGAATCCGCACACGAACAACACAAGGACTCAACACACGATGTACCCAGGTTTGAGGCTCTCCTATGGAGATAAAACCCCTACTCCTGCTCTAGATCTTATATTACAATCTCTGGACTAATACAAGTGCTCCTTGAGCTGTATCGAGGAGAGGAAGGAGATGAAGTGCTCCTGCTCTCTTCTCGCTCTAGGGTTCTTCTCTTAGCCAAAATGGACCGACCCTCTCCTTGGAGGCCTTGGCTCACCTTATAAAGGGGTGGCTAGGTTACAGCTAGGGCTTACATGGCCCGTATATCCTACGAATATGCTTGTCCCAATATAGTAACTCGGTGCCCTCCTTTCGTCTGTCCCTAGCCTCTGCATGCAATGGACAAGAGGACATGTTGTCTGACTGTTGGGGTCAGACACTATCACATCCGTGACGATATGCTCTGTTTCTGTCGTTTTGTCCCTTGTCACTAGCACTTGTCTCTCCCAAGATTCCCCTGAGAGAGAGAGAAAAGTGTTGACCTTGGGTTGGCTCTCTCCTTCTTGAGAAAGACAACTCTTGACTCGGCCTCGACAAGGATAACTCAGCCAAGATGGTACCTACAAAAAGGAAATACCTCACTCCTCGTGTCGACATACTGCATATGTCAGCCGAGTCTCGCCGGTGTTGTCCGGCTTAGGGTAACCCGACCATAACTCAGCTGGCCCTTCTATGATTCGGCCAGCTCATGCTTTGACATGTGTATGCCTCGATGGACCTTGTCCTTATATTTCAGCTTGACCCTACCTATCATTTCCTAAAAATCATTTAGGAATCATTCTTTTCCTCTAAAAATCATTCTCAAAGTTCATCAGTACAAGTAACACTAGTACCATCATTTAAAGAAATGAATCCTTATCTGATACATGAATGGATCATTTCAATAAATAATCACATAGAGTAGTTGATATATTCTTAATCTCAACTTATGTACATTATCATAAGTAAGTTACAGAGTTAAAACCCACTAAGATTCCTCTTTGAGAAGCCATCAGAACAGTTTGAATAGATAGCCAGCAATAATGCTTCAGTATCAAAGCATTTCAACTACCAGCTAATAATCATCTGTCAATCCTAGATCATCACCATAGCATCTATTTACATATTCATCTAGATAACAGTAAGCTTGGACTAAAGCAGTATCCAACTTGACAGGAAGTAGTACCAGTAATGCCAAATAACACATGGCATTAGATTATTCATAGTATACCCATAGAAGAATTACACAGGAAACAATTCCAACTATCACTGTTAACAACAACTAAAGGGATGAACCCTAGGACAAGGGATGAACCCTAATTAGGAATCTGATGGCTCTGTGTATGGCGCCAGAAAAATGCTGGAGCGTGGTTGATGTAGAGCTCGTTGGGAACCCCAAGAGGAAGGTATGATGGGCACATCAGCAAGTTTCCCTCAGTTAAGAAACCAAGGTTTAATCGAACCAGTAGGAGCAAGGAAACACCCCAAAGGTGTTGCTAGCTGAGCTATGGCAGGGCGCACTACCGGTGCTAGTAGCAACGTGGAGACCTACACAACACAACCACAGAACTTTGTCCCCAACTTGCAATGAGGTTGTCAATCTCACAGTGTTCTGCGGAAAACAAAGGATTAAACGTATTGAATGGAAAGAAGTGAAAGTTTGCAGAAAGTAAACACAAAGCAGTAAAAGATTGTAGATTGTATGTAAAGTAAAGGACCGAGATCCATAGTTCACTAGAGGTGGCTCTCCTTAGATAGATAACATGCTGGGTGAACAAATTACAGCGGGGCAATTGACAAACATCGATAAAGCAATACATGCATATACTAATCATCTTGACTCCTTTGAGACTTGATTGGGCATTACAACATTATACATAGACCGCCATCCAACTGCATCTATGACTAATAATCCACCTTCAGGTTATCATCCGAACCCCCTCCATTATTAAGTTGCAAGCAACAGATTAGTGCTTTACGAACTGCGTGTAAAGTAAACAATATGATTGTTCTATGAACAAAGGATTGTTGTTTTCTCCCTAGTAGCAACAGCACATCTAGTACCTTAGAGATTTCTATCACTTCCCCAAATTACCAGAGGCATGAACCCACTATCGAGCATAAATACCTCTTGGAGTTGCTAGCATCTACTTGTCCAAGATAGCTACTAACAACGGAAAGCATGCAAGATCACAAATAACAAAGACATGATAGAATCAATAATCAATCTGAAATAGCATCTCAATATCCATCGGATCCCCGCAAACACAACATGCATGATTACAAATAGATGATCTTGATCATGAACGGAGCTCACAAGATCTAAACATGAAAGCACAAAGGAGGAGAACCAGCCATCTAGCTACTACATGGATCCGTAGTCCAAGGATGAACTACTCGCGCATCACACCGGAGGCTTGCATGGTGATGAAGAAGGCCTCCGGGGTGAATTCCCCTCTCCGGCAGGGTGCTGGGAAGAGCTTCAGATTCCTCCCGATCTAGGGATGGAGATGACAGTGGCTACAGACTCTTTCGTGGATTTTTGATCGGGTACTTAGGGTTTACGTCCCGAGGGAATCTTATAGTCGGAAGGGGAGGCCGAGGGGGTGCCAGGAGCGGCCACACCACCCCCTAGCGCGGGCCAGGCCTGGCCGCGCGGCCAGGTGGTGTGGTGGCCCCCTGGCCCCTCTCCGTCTCATACTCTGGCATCTCATGACTTCCGAAAAAATAGGCACTTTGGCTTTTGTCCCGTCCAATTCTGAGAATATTCATTTTCTGACTTTCCTGGAACCAAAAATAGCAGAAAACAAGCAGCTAGCATTGTGGCTCTTGTTAATAGGTTAGTCCAAGAAATCATATGAAAAGTACTCCAAAGTGTGGATAAAACACAAGAAAGTGGATAAAACTAAGCATGGAACATCAAAAATTATAGATACATTTGCAATGTATCAGAATCTATCATAGCAACCACACAGAGAGTAGCAAGGGAGACAGGGAGAAAAGGGGGAAAGAAAACAAACTTACCCGTAGGTCCTTGTAGGTTTAGAAGAGGAAGCAGAACGTCCAGTGACGATGTCCACGGTGGCACGGGGAGCACCCGAAGGCGTTGCAACCTATGTCAGGCCATAGACACGGCGGCCACAGGAGCACCACGGCGTCGCCACAGCACCAGGGCAACACCACGACACCAGCAGAGTACCACGCCGACGCTAAGGGTTGAAACCCTAGATGCCAGGGAGGTAGCGACATGGCCAATAGAAGGCGCGAGCGGCGAATCGAACTAGGCAGGAAGGCGCATCATCGATGCTTGCACCGTTCGGCACCATGGCGGTGGCCGAAATCGAGCGCGGTGGTGGCGGCGGTCCAAAATCGCCATAGAGGGTAAAGCCCGAGTCGTGCGTGTGCGAGGAGGGAGGAGAGACGGGGTACTGAGCCGGTCGTGGCTAGTACCGGGCAACACTATGGGTGTGACCTATAGCATCCCAATCGTCTAACAATTGTAATGCTACATGGTTTATTCTATATAATGTTAATTCCTACATATCATTATTTGCATCATCATAATATCATGCTCATGTCACCATGCAACATTGCATTTGAGCATCATATAAAACCCCTTTCATTTGGTTCTTCTCCCCATTATGAATTTGTCTATTAATTGTATTTGCCTCTTGATATATCGTAGTTGGTTCTTGATATATTGTTTGGTTCCCAAGTTGAGTTGGGGGCATATCTTTTCAAACTACACCACCTTTCTTTGGTTCCATCCACAAATTCCACCATCCTAATTATATATGAGCCTTAGCATTCTTTTGATATTAAATCTAGCTCATATGTGTTGGGGTGGATCCAATTCTATTTCTACATGCGTACATATATATGCTACATGTTGTTTTCACAATATTGGATATGGGAGCCACATGCCCACCTTTGCATGCTATGTGAGTAGAAATCCTTATCAAGCTTCCATATGGGTTGTATTTGGATGTATGACCATGTTTGAATATATTGTGGCTCTATGCTTGTTTAGTGGATCACACACACTAGTTTGGTCACCTTATATTCATGCATTTTTCTAATCCATCTATTCCTAATGGGAGATAAAGCTTGCATTTCTTTTGTAAGACCTTAATTCAAATATTTAAAGCATGTCTAAATAAATGACCATGAAGTATTCTAGTTGTTTTCATCACTAGTAGTGGTATTTAATATACATGCATGGCCCATGCAAGCTTGCCATATCTTCATTCCTTTTTGATTCTTTTGAATTTTTAGGAGAGAAGCTTGGTGTTTTGAATTCATATTGGTGGGTCAATCCAACCAAATATTAATAGCCCATCTTATCTCACCATCTTTGCTTCCTTCTTGTTTTCTTGATCATGTGGCTCCTTGAAGCTTGTCCTTTATCTTGTTTTGAATAAATAAATAAACTACCTAATCTATCTACCTAAACCACCACCAAGCTAACCCGCCCTTGCTGCCCAAGATGGACACGCCAACTCCCTGCTGAAAGGGAAATGGATGTCGCCTAGAGGGGGTGAATAGGCGTTTTACAATTATTACGGTTTAGGCTCTAATAAATGCAGAATAAAAATTAACGTTTAATTTATCAAGCCAAAACCTATATTCACTAGGTTCACTAAGTGCACCAATAACCTATGCTAAACAAGATAAACAACAAGGTGATAGCAAGATATAATACTTCAAGCACGATGGCTATCACAATGTAAATTGCATAGGTAAAGGGCTTGGTTGAGAGATAACCGATGGACGTGAAGACAATGATTTGTTTCCTGAAGTTCACTTCCAGAGAAGCTACCTCTATGTTGGAGAGGTGCGGGGGCGCAATGTACTTCGAATGCCACAAGTGGCTCACCTTGAGGTGTGGTGGCTCGATGCTCACCCAACGCCACACAAGGCCTCACCCCAAGATGCGAAGGTACGCAACCTACCGACGCCACAAAATTCTCACCTTATTCTCCCGTGAGCTTGCCACAAAGGCCTACTCACGTTCCACTATGGGACACTTGAGGGCGGTCACCGAACCCGTACAAGATTGGGGAAATCTCCACAACTGAATTGGAGGATCCCAACAACAATGCCACAAAGGCTACAAAGCCACAAAAGGCTACAAGGCCACAAAAGGCTACAAGACCACAAAAGGTCAACAATCCAACCACACAACCTTCTAGGGTTCCAAGAACCCAAGAGAAACAAGCCCAAGGGCTTGAACTCGCCGAATCTTCGAGGAGAACTCAAACCTATGCACCAAATGCAAGAGGCAAGTCCTTCACTCTCAAATTCCACCAAAGCTACAAAAGCTATTGGGGGAATAAGGGAGGAAGAACACAAGAGGAGAACACAAAACTCTCCAAGATCTAGATCCCAAGGATTCGTTCACAAAGAAGGGATTTGGTTTGGCGAGGCTTGTAGATCTAGATCTCCTCTCTCAAATCCCTCAAAAAGATGCAAGAATCATAGGAGAGGAAAGGGGAGAGGACAATCTCTTCAAGGTCAACAATGGAGGAGAGAGAGAAGGGCAAAACCAAGAAAAAGCAAGTTTTTTCCGAAGGGGAAAGGGGAGCTCCTTTTAAAGGGCTCCCCGATCTTCCTGTTACACACGGATTCGCGCACGACCGGTAGTACCGGTGGGTAGCCGGTACTACCAGTGACACTCAGCCAACGGTCCAAAAACAGCGATGCGAACGAACATAAAAACGAGGACGGTCGGTACTACCGGTGGTCACCAGTACTACCGCCTAGGCCGGTACTACCGCCCAAGATTCCAACTGAAGTACCATCAAATAGCACAAACCAGGCAGAGAGAGTACTGAACCAAAATCGGGTTTACCGGAAGTTGGGCCGGAATTAACACCGGTACTATCGGCGGCAAACTGCCCTAGCGGTACTACCGGTGGCCCGCCGGAACTACCGGCCAGGCAAAAATTCTAGAACCATAACTACCACAACTTTTGCATCCAAACTCCAAACGAGATGAAACCAATTTTGTTGGAAAGATAACGATGAGTAGAACCCGAAATATTGGGTATAACCAGGGGAGAAAATACCATTAATATACATGTGAGATATCTCCCAAGGTGTAGAGCCCGAAAACCCGTAGAAACAAAACCACAATAAGATATATCAGGGAAATCCGTTATTGATGAACTAGAGCTTGTTATGAGGATAACCACAAGCTCTAGATCCTCTCATAGACAAGAACCAAACAACAACCAAGAAAGATGATGATATGTATGCAAAGGTTTGAGCTCACTCCGAAAGATACGAACGAGTCACCCACTCGAGAGCCCCTCTTGATAGTACGGCTATCTATCCTAAACCTGGTCTCCCAACACTACAAGATACCGGTAAAATAGAAAACCTACCAAGATCATACCTTTGCCTTGAGCATCCCACTTGAGCTTGATGTAGACAATCTTGTCACCTTCAAGATGGAACACCTTTCTTGATTTCTCTTGTTTGCTCTTGCATGATGAAGACTTGTGAATGGCTCCCCCATACTCCATGGGGAAACCTCTTATTTGACCTTGTCTTCATCACTCCATGAACACCGAGGATGGAAAGATCCAAGCACAAGATCTTCTAGAGATGGCACACCGTGAGCTTGCACAACAATTCTTGATGATGATGTCTTGAAGAAGGCCATGATGAACTCCATCTTCTTCTTCTTCTTCTTCATCTTCAAGACATACTTGATCTTCTTCTTCTACTTGATTCCAATAGGTACAAAGCCCTTGGACAATGCTTCTTCTTTTTCATCCTTGAAACCAACACATGGTCCAAGCGATGCCAATGGACAAACCTACAAGTGAGACTCAATTTGCACATTAGTCCATAGGAATTGTCATTAATTACCAAAACCACACATGGGGGCATACATGCCCTTTCACCTGTCCTCTCCTCACCCTTGCTAACTAGAGACAAGAGAAAGAGAAGACCCAACCCTCCCCGAGCTACCCCTCTCTTTTTGCAAAGGCAATCACATGCCCCATGTGCTCCTTCCTCCCCCTCCTTATCTCCAAGCCAGCAACCCACGCACCCAGAACCAACCACCCCAGCTCCACATCGAGATCTGAAGCCCCATCAACCTCCTTCCTCCTCCCAAAACCATGGCCATGCCTAGGTAAAACCCTAGCCCCGACCAAGCTCTTATATCCGATAATCTGCAGCGCGCTAAGGCTACCAGGAGTAGTAGGAGGTTCCTCTGCCTTGTCTACTTCCCCCTGTACTAGTGTCCGCTGTTGGAGCCTCACCAAGAGCCATCAACGATGCCATGCCCGCGAGGAGGCCGAGGGCACCATCCGCGAGCATCGTCAGCGATCAAGTTCGCCACAAGCCCGAAGTCCTACACTGATCCCCTCTCGGTGAGCCCCTTAATGCCCTAGACATAGTCGCTCTCCCTCTAGTGCCTTGCATCGTCACCTGCGCTCATTAAGTACCCTCCATGCATGCCACCGTGAGCACCACCTCGCAACATACCACACCTCCGGTCGCCCCACTTGCGCTTGAGTGCAAGTGGAGCAACACCATGAACCTCTGCTTCTTCCTGAACCAGCCCTGCACCCTATACCTCGCCAGAGTGCCACTTCTAACCACGTCGATGCTGCCTCTGTACAGCAGCAATAGCTCCTTTCCGCTTATGTTTGCAGCAAGCTAGCTTCACGACCATTGCGCCTGCACCGTTGCCGATGAACCTCCTTTGTAGTCAGTTGTTCCCTCTTTCGAACGAGCCATAGAATGCCATGTTTGGTCGACAACCGTCGCCGCTAGCCTCGCCGGAAGATAGCGTTGCCCTCTATCCTCATCGCATTTCAGTAACAACGTGCATCAACAACAATATCAGCTCGCGTAGCTCGTTTATTTTTCTCTATCCCTCGCCAGTTCCTGGACATTGTAGACCTCCTTCGGAAAAACACTCTGAACCAAACTTGTAGACCTTGCTCCTCTCTAAAACTTTTTTTGTGGATTTGCGAAATTCGCAGAGGTTTGTTCGCAATCTTTGATCGAAAGAAGGCCTAGCTAGCTGTTTTTCCACGGATCAGATCGTACACGATTTAGTAATCACAATGTGTTCATGCCAGTTTTGTAAAAAAATCTTTAGGCTTTTCAAACACCAACCCTCGGTCCTGGTTCGCCCATGTGTCACCACCTTGCTGGTGAGCACGTCATGGACCCGCCTGAGCCGTAGTCCCCGCATGTCATTGTCTACGGGTAGAGGTATCCCAAGTGAGAAAAGTTCGAGCCATGTTTTTCTAAATCAAACAAAATTTCAGAATGTGTTTAAACTTAAATTAATGCATATCTTCTAAAATGTTTTCAATTTTAAAAACTTATAAAATGAAATATGAATGACTTTCAAATATGAATTCAAATCTAATTTCAAATTTGACTAGAGTTGATTGCAGCTAGTCAAACCTTTGACTTTCAACCCAATTTGAATTAATTTGCATTTATTTTTATTTAAATTCATATGTCTAAATAATACAAATGATATATGTTTTGAGTCAGAAAAAATGTCAGGAATATGAATATGCTATTTAAAAAATTTTCTAGGCATATTAAAATTTTCGAATTAATAAATACTTATCTTAATAAATTCATAACTTTAATTCCGTAATTCTAGTTTCGACAAATAATATGTCTAAATCGATCAGCGCGACGAGCTCGTTCTAACTATGTATTCAGTGATATCAATTGAAGCATGTAACATATAAATATTAAGAAAACAACAAGGTTTATAGGAGCAAAACATGCCTAAATAAATAATTAAAGTGCTTTATTATTGTTCCCACACCTCACCCATGCCATGCTAATGTTATACCATGTAATTGTGCATCATTACATCATGACATACATTGTTTTGCTTGTTCCATATGTTCATATGATTGTGCACTTTATTTATTATAACCCTTTGTGTGTTTGGTTCTTACTCCGGATAGACGCCGAGAAAGGGAGATATCAGGAGGCCCAAGAGTACTACCTGGATCCTGGTTATCCTACTACTGAGCTTAAAAGAAAGCATTCCCCATGATTGCATTACATATATCACATATGCCTCTATCTTATTCTTGCATCATTGTGTCTCGAATCATATTAAAATTGAAATCCCAAGTACTGCATAGCCTTTAATTTTAAACCCCACTGAAGCTTGTACCATCAATCCTATGAGCCATTACTAGAGGAGTTTTTTGAGCCATGCGAGTCATAGAATTGCATGTGTAGGGTTTGTGCGAGTATTTGGATAACGAGGTACCTAAACAACTTAAATTGTGTAGTAATGGGATAACTAAAGAAAGAGGCACCGATGGGCAATAACTGTTATTTGGTTCTTCCGTGCTCACTTGTGTTCCGTAGGACCTGAGTACTTGCTTCCTGTTCCTTGACTATCGCACTATCTCCATGTGGGACCATAAATCCCCTTATCCTGAGCTTGATTCACATATTATTTCTTGGGGCCACAAGTAGTTTGGGGGTTTATTACTATCCTGTACTTATGCCATGCTTTACTGCTTTATTTATTATTGCACGTGGAGCACCTATACTGTTTTGGAACATGGAATGTTTTTGCAGTATCGGCAAGCCCAATCACACTTTCGGGTTCCTAGTCGTTTACATCCATTGACACAAACCCTGGGTTCGTCTCCATGCCGCCCAACTTCGTGGCAGGTGGCTTAGTGGGGTGCCTCCCTGAAATCATTTTTGAATCTTGTGAATGCTTTGTCGTGATGCCTCGTTGCTTTTTATTTGGTTCTTCTCGGTGTTGATCATGCATGTGTTGCTATTTGTGCATCCCCTGCAGGGTAAATCTTTCTGAAAACAATGTACGCGGTTATGGACGACTTGGATCATAGTTTCTCGACCATAGATAACTATAACTAAAGTACCATGATTAATTGGACAAAAACATGATTAGTAAATAGTGCAACACTCATGGAATGGTTAATAAAATTGCCAACAGATAGGATATTCTTTCACCTTCTCATTCTGTAAGCGAGAAGGAGGGTGAGCGATGTTTACTTATGTTGCTTATATAATTGTTGTTTCTAATTAGTCACCGTCCATCCATATCTTCTTGGGAAGATGTTGTAGCATGTCTCTATAGAACTGTTTAGATATTATCTTTCGCTGCAATTGCGTCACCCTGGGTTGTTCCTTTTAGATGCATAAAGACTTGCTGAGTACCCCTAGGGTCTCACACCAATTATTGATTAGGTTATCAGGTACAACCATATGGAGAATACTACGCCGATGAGGCTGGTGATGGAGGCAATGACCCTCTTGCATAGAGATTCCGAGATAGAGATCTCTGAGATCGGTGGACGGGAATGTGCTTATTTCTGTGGCATCTTATGCCTATTTGAATCTTAATCCATACTCGGATCTATGTTTACGCTTCTGCTTGATGATTTGTTGAGTGATGTATGAGGATATAATCCTAAAATATTATTACAACTATCTATATAATTTGGATCTTGTTGTAATGGCATTGCAATATATTTCTATTTCTTTTAGATAAAATTGCTCTGATGTACTCTTGTATGTCGTTGGTGTACATACTCTCTTGTGTACGTTAGACTCATAGTCAGTCGATCACGTTTCTCGCACTCGAAGCTATAACCATGAATACTGGGGTGGATGGTTGGTCGGTACCGTGTCCTGCCATTTCGGCCTGCTTGTGGGCAGCCTCGCGTCCTCCACGGTAGTACATCTTCACCCGATTCGGGTTATACTAGCTTGTGATTTAGAAACGTGTGGTCGGGGATTACATGACCCAACCCACTAGGTCGAGTCTGTCTGGGCCAGCCTAATGGGCTAAGCCCAGATTTAAAGAAATGGAACCCTAATCTATTTATTAAAAGACCAAAATACCCCTAGACTTAATAAGCTCTAGAAAAATAAATAAAAATCCTAAAAATGTAAATAATATATCTAAATTTTCATAAAAACATAAACTATCTAATAAAAATAATAAGTTGAATTTTTGGATAGTAAAACTTAAATTAATTATTTTAATGAGATAAATCCTTATGGAATTTCCTAAAAATAAAGGTAATATTTAAAAACAATTAAAATTCACTTTTGTGATACTAAATATATATTGTGTATAATAAAAATACTAGTTTGTATTTTTAGCCAATAAAGTTGATATATATATTCAAACACTTAGTCTTTTATGGGATTTTTAATAAAATAAGGATAAGAGCTAAAATTAAATAAAAAATTACTTTTTAACTCTTAAGTTAATATATGATATTATAAATAGTGCATGACATTACTATACATGTTCATTATTGCTTCTGTAATATTGTCCTTACCGGACAATAATGGTGTTTTATAGAAACAGAAGCTCAAGGTCGAGTGCAAGCATCCGACTTCACTATCTTGCAGTCACAAGGCAAGTTCATCACTTGTTCATGTTCTTTATTGTGCTTTGTAAAAGTATTTGCAAATTGTGTGTTATCATCTATGTTATAAAAAGAGATAGAAAAGAAGTGTTTTCCCAAGAAAATTATATTATATTATAATCCTAAGTGATGATAAATATTAAGAGTTGCAGTAGAATCTAGGATTCAAGTTGCAGTACAGATAGGACTTAATAACCCATGAAATCAGTGATTCTAGCGCCGTATATTACGTGTTAACCATGAGATCTGGAATGGGACGGAGAAGTCAGCTGGATCTTCTTCCTTTCATGTGTTGTCGGATGCACATGCCGTGGCTGTTATTTTTGTAGCATGAGAATGTAATTCGTAGAAGATATGTAGCATAGGGGTGGGATCCCTCAATGTCCCACGGTAGTTCTAGCATCTATAATAGTATGTACTTCCCATTGTCGTAATCCAATATGTGGCAATGGCGTACACCAAGGGGGCATGCGGGGTCGCGGAGAAGAACAATGATGAGCTTGGATCAATTTCTGGGCCCCACATCAAGGAATTATGGACGGGAAAGTACGTACAATTGTGAAACAAGAATTTGATATCTTATGGGTAAAGCAACGCACCTCTACAGAGTGTAAGAATTGTCACATGTTACTCCCTATTCTGGGAAAGAGCTACGAACACGGCGGGAAAGAAACTCCATGAGGTTCTAGTCAACATGTGAAGGCTGATGGGCATAGTTTTTGATATTAAAATCAACCTATGAAGAAATTTTTATGAAAACTACATAGTGCCAAAGACTTATGGTCTGAGGTGGTAGATAGAGCATCAAACTTTCCACCTTGCATATAATGAACTTGCTGGGTAATGTTGTTACTCACTCTTTCCTTTGATCATCTGCTTAGACTCTAAGGAGCTAGAAGATACCCCAATGTATGCTACCGAAGGTCAGGACGACATGTACTACGAGGAACCAGACCTGTACAATGGATTTGAAGGGGTGGACTACGAGATACGCTATGGAGATGAAGGTAACAAGTCAGAGTAGTTGCCTAATAGTTACTAATACTTAAGTGAGCCGAGCAGCATGAACCTTATACAATAAGCTGTTGAGATCAAGTCGTGTTATGTCGTTTGAATCTTTCGTTCTTCCGCTGAAAACATATTAAGTAAGATGTATATGGTTTGTAAGTTCGAACCACTTGAAAGTATTGATCTTTTGGTATTGTAATAATAATATGTGTTTGTTTGTAATTTGGACCCGCAATGTTTTTGTTGTACCACTCTGGGGGATATGATATTTGCGGAATGATATTCCGTGAGTGTTATGTCAACGACTATAGTATACTACAACATGCATTGGTATGCTGGGTCACTGGAAAAATGCAGATTTGAAGTTGTCCATAATTTACTGAGTACTCGGTATAACTCACGCATTCGTGTACAAACAAGTGCAAACAAAGTAACACGAGAAATGGGTTAGGTCAGTCAACATCACATGTGCCCAATACACTAGTAGAAGGAGCAAGAAAGTATGATCTCATTGTCGCTTTATCTTTGCTCTAAGTTGACTTACCCGAGGATGTTTGTTCATCTTCGCCAGAATATGTTTCTATGGCCTGGTAATCTAAAGGTAGTGAGACAAAGATTGCTTCTGCATCAGCTTCTGTGCCAACATCCTCTTTCCTTAATGCATTAGATTCCACAGATACGACTAACACGTTCGAGTTATTGGCTCGTCCGACCCAGCAACATTCATGAGTCGCTCGTTCAACTATCCCTCGGAGACACGGTCGAGAAGTGCCATGCTCTTTTAGGTCTTGATCGAGAGTGCTTCCTTTCTTGCCTTGGTTAGCCAGAACTAGAAATGCCGGGACTATGGAGAAGGGTCCCTCAGGCGAGATGGCTAAGAGTGTATGATGAATTCTAACTATCTGAAGATCTGAGAAAGGCATTGATTACATCTCTTTCCTTCGATGGACCATAGGCCTGATGCTAGGAGAGTGTAGTTTGAGCATTCTATTGTGTTCTCGATCTGTGATATACAAAGCAATCTCCTGTTTACTATTGATCTAATGATAGTTAATTGAGACTTGCCATTGTCATATTTGGAAAGCGAACTCTTATCCGGTTTCACTCGGGTTCTCCTGTCGATGGGAAGTGCTCAGTTCATATAACTTCAGTTTTCGTACCGGGATCAGCAGGAGTGGAATTGGAGGTTCTTGGTCCTCTGCGAAATCAGTCCGCGAACTTGTTCCTTTCGTGCACAACCTTGTATGCTGGTGGCTGTCTTTTGGTTTTATTCATGGAGTCGGGTGCGTGCCTTCAGTTAAAAAAACCGTTACAATAGCTCTCCATGGTTCGATATTCTTATTTCGAAACTAGGTAATTGATAATGTGCACTTCGAGGCACCATGTATATATAAACTTTGTATTTTATAATGTTCTTATCTCATATTTTTTGCATTATATTTTGATTTTTTACCATGTATTTTTAATGATTTTAGGAGTTTTCATGAAGTCTCTTTATTTAGGTTATAAATCTACAGAATAAAAAAAACGCTTTATATATTTTTACTTTCAGTAATTTTACTGAACTCAAACGGACCTGTAATTTTTCACATGAACTTTTATCAAGGAGAAGAAAATGCCAATGAAGAAGAGGCAAAAAGGCTCATAGAAGCCCTAGAATCACCCTACAACGCGCCTGCCCTCGCCCAGCCGTGCTACAAAGGGGATATGGGGCCTCGAGCCTCGAATGCCATCCATTTGTTTGCACACGTCTTCGTAGCGACATAATTTATATATAAATATGTCTTTTTTAGCGAATTTGCTAGGAGGTGTCTCCATCAAAGAAACGCAAAATATAGAGATAGAAACTTCACCGTCATAGAAGATTGAAGGGGAAACACCATCGGAGCCACACCTAGTTGTTCCATTAAATCCTCTGACAACGTCTTCACCATTATCATAACGAAGAGAGAGTAGTCCACCCAGACTATGAGTTTTGTGCCGAAGTTTTCAAAAAAGTAAAATTTGTCCATATTCACCAAATCAGATCTAAAATTAGTACAACTTCAGGAATCTGACTGTGACTATAGCCTTTCGATGATTTCGTAGCAAAATACTGATGATATTTAATGGCCGATGGTACCGGAGGAAATCCTTCGAAAAAATTCATGGTGAAGTAAGGGCATCTCCACCGGATCGACCCAACCAGTCGGGCGTGTCCAAACTTGTCCGCGCGGACGCGCATGACATGCGTGGCATCGCAGCGGCACAACCCATCGGTCTCGACGCACCCGGCTCGACCATCCGTGGACCTCATTTGCATGACCACTGGGTCGGCCCGAACACGGGCTGGCCTAGGGCGTGCCCCCCCCCCCCCGCGCGCTAGTGGCCCACCCGCCAGCGAGAGACGCAACAACGGCGCTGATTCAGATGCAACCACGACATCGATTCAGACGCAAAGGCCAGCCTGACCGGTGGCACCGATTCAGACGCAAACGCGGCAGCCTTCGCCATCAATGTCGACCGGCGCGTCAGCCTGTGACTGACGGGACGCCGCCTGAGTTCTCGTGCCGGCATTGAAGGGCGAAGGCGCGAGAGAACCTCCGTGCGTGCTCTACTTAAACAGCCTAGCCCTCGTCGGTGCCGCACTCCCCTCCCATCACGACCCCCCTCCTCGGCGCAGCCATGGCGAGACCCACTCTAAACTACTAGGAGGCGTCCATGTTCGCCCACCATGGCATCCTCGCTCCGCCACGCGCGACGATCCTGGAAGGCTTCGAGCTCAGCCACTACGGGGTCCCGGTGGCGCCGGTTCCGCGTGGTGCCGAGTTGCGACACCGAATCAAGGAGCGCCACCTCGAACTCCCGGAGTGGAAGAGGGTCATGCCCCGGTACGCGGTTTCGAGCTTCTATTGGGCGAGATTATTCAAGCTGGGGCGCTGGGCGATGCTTGCCATCTGTCACGAACACCTCTGCGAGGTCCACCCCGACGACCGCAACCGCGAAGGGAGGGTGCAATTCTGGGCGGTTCCGGGACGCACCATCTCCTCGGCCATCAACGATGCGCTCCGCGCCAGAATCATCAAGATTTCCGACAGCGTCAGCGAGGACGCCGGTGACGGCGTGGCCGAGGAAGACGGGACGGAGGAGGACGGTGCAGCCGCGGAAGATGGCGACGAAGAGGACAGCGGAAGCAAGATCGTCGGTTAGGGTTTTATTTAGTATTCCGCTAGGTTTAATTTATAGCTCTTGTGTCTCAAATTTATGCACAGATATAGTTCTTGTTCACACACTGAATTGCGTGTCGTCTCAAAATTATTTACCGAGGAAGAGGACAGCGATAACGGACATTTGAATCGCGCCGCTGGCCGCGGTCGTGCGGACCGTGGGCCAGTGACCGCGTACCGATCCAACATACGAAAACTGACCGTTTCGGGTCGATCGTCCGAGATACCTTGGGTGTGTTCGGTTCTAGAACCAGAGGGGATGGAACGGAATGGTTCCGTTCCGACGTCATGGAACGGTTCCGACCCTGTGTTCGGTTCGGAAAAAATCGAGGAACGGAATGGTTCCGTTTTCTGTTCGGTTGGAGGAATCGAAAAAGAACGTAGAACCAAAACACTGCTAAATATTCTGTTAATTTGAGCCTAAACAAATATTCTTCCTAAATCATAATTAACTAGCGTGTGCCCGTCCGCCGCCGTCGCGCGTGCCCGGCCGCCGCCGCCGTACGTGCCCGGCCGCCGCCGCCGCGTGCCCGGCCGCCGCCGCGTGCCCGGTCGTTGTCGCGCGTGCCCGGCCGCGGCTGCTGCGTGCCCGGCCGCCGCCGCCGCGCGTGCCTGGCCGCCGTCGCCCCTTCCCCTTCTTCCCGGTCCTCTGCCCACCGGCGGCGCGTGATTAGCTCAGGGTCAGGGGTAAGGATAGGAGGGAGCTGTGGCGGCGCGTGATTAGCCTGCCCGTTCCTCCAGATTCTACCAAATCGGCCCGGACGGGTGCGTTCCGCATTTTCGAGGTATATTCCATTCCCAGGAACCGCTCAGTTCCGTTCCTTCCGTCCAACCGAACAGAGGAACGGGTGCTACGTTTCTCCAAATTCCAGAACCGAACAGGAAGACTGCTCTGCGTGCAGTTTTGAAAGGTTCTGGTCGTTGCCACAATCAATTTTGCATGGTATCGAAGTAAGCTCTGTCAAATTTGGTCAAAAGATTATGAAGGCTGACGCCGTTGACGTAACTACACAGACGCATGCCTCGCGTAGACTGGCGCCAACGATGGGACGATTCGTGCTCCGCCTGACCGTGTCGAAAGAAAACAAAACCCAGGAGGCGCTGGAAGTCGCCGCCCAAGACCTCGCACTGTGCTTTTTAGAGCAAGGAGGGGAACAGGGCACAGTGTCATTCCCACATCACTGACGAAAGAAAAACCCCAAACCCCGGCGGCGCTCCCCGCGGCACACACCACCAGTATGCCAACTGTTCGCCGACTCACCGTGATGCCGCGGCCGGAGGGGGCAGTCCGGCGGTTCGCCGGCCTCGGGTCGGCGTTGGCCGGCCTGTGGTCGGCGCTGGCGGGCCTGATGTTCGTGTGGAGCATGGTCCGCCCGTTCCTCCCGCGCACCCTGTTCAAGTACTACATCGGCCACCTCATGAGGCGGCACGCGCGATGGCTCGTGGGGCTCCTGGACCCCTGGCTCAGCATCACCATCAGCGAGCACGACGGCGGCGGCCGCATGGGATTCGGGGTCGTTTACGACCGGGCCAAGGCGTACCTCAGCAACCAGTGCGCCAGCCGGGCGAGGTCGCTCCGGGCCGAGCTTGCGGCGCGCGGAACCGACCGGTTCGTCCTCAGCATGGACCACAACGAGGAGATCGCCGACGAGTTCCGCGGCGCCACGGTGTGGTGGCACTCGGTGTCCACCGGAGGGGCCGTGCCCCAGCGGTCGTACCGGCTCGTGTTGCACGAGCGCCACCGCGAGCTCATCGTCGAGTCTTACCTTCCCCACGTCTCCCGCGAGGGCCGCGCTATCATGGCCAGCAAGCGCCGCCGGAAGCTCTTCATCAACACCGTTGACCGGTGAGTTGGACCTCGCACATAAGGCGATTTCTCGTTTTGCT
This sequence comes from Avena sativa, assembly GCA_916181665.1. NCBI lineage: Eukaryota > Viridiplantae > Streptophyta > Magnoliopsida > Poales > Poaceae > Avena > Avena sativa. The sequence continues at coordinate 262,442,251 of OV702291.1, forward strand.
TACAAGTTAGCACACCATAATAAACATCTATGGTCCGTCGTGTTTCTTTCTTCGCAGGCATAACAGCTCGTGGAGCTACGTCGTGTTCGAGCATCCGTCGACGTTCGACACGCTGGCCATGGACCCTGCCAAGAAGCGCGCCATCATGGACGATCTCGACGCGTTCCGGAACGGCAAAGACTACTACGCGCGCATCGGGAAGACGTGGAAGCGCGGGTACCTCCTCTACGGCCCGCCGGGCACCGGCAAGTCCAGCATGATCGCCGCCATGGCCAACTACCTCGACTACGATATCTACAACATCGAGCTCACGTCCGTGACCACCAACATCGAACTCCAGCGTCTGTTCGTCGAGACCAAGGGCAAGTCCATCATCGTCGTGGAGGACATCGACTGCTCCGCCGACCTGACCGGCAAGCGCGACAAGAACCCGCCGGGCCCTGACAGCAACGAGGAGGTTGCAGCGAGGAAGGTGACGCTCTCCGGCATGCTCAACGCCATCGACGGGCTGTGGTCAGCGTGCGGCGGCGAGCGCATCATCGTCTTCACGACGAACCACGTGGAGAAACTGGATCCAGCGCTGATCCGGCGCGGCCGCATGGACAAGCACATCGAGATGTCCTACTGCTGCTTCGAGGCCTTCAGGTTCCTCGCCAAGAACTACCACGGCATCGAGGCTCACCCCCTGTTCGACGACATCAAGGAGCTGCTGCACGAGGCCGAGATCACCCCCGCAGACGTCGCGGAGCACCTGATGCCCAAGTGCGCCGCCGACGACGCGGAGTCCTGCCTCACCAGTCTTGTGAAGGCGCTGGCCGAGAAGACAAAGGGGAATGGGACGGCCAAGATCAACTCCATGGACGACTTCCCCAAGGACGACGAGATTGTGCTGGACAAGTAGAGTCTGCTTAATTACGAACCAATCACTCTGTTAGTGCTAACCTCAGTTTGATCTGCGCAGGAAAATGCAGTTCAATTCATCTACTCTACTACCTTAGCTCTTGCTACTCATTCTGTTATTGGTAACCTCAGTATTAAGTACTGCGTCAGCTCTTGCTACTCATGCCAAAATCGTGTTAGAAATGCGCAGTGCGAAACTCCTCTTTTTGATGGTTTGAAGAATTTTGGTCCTTGGGCTCACGATTTCTTGAATCCGGATTTAGCTTCCGGGCATCTTGCATCTGCTCTGTGGTCCATTGCTGAGCTCTGCTATGTTTTAGTACGTCACGAAGCAGGGGTATGTGGAATCTCCTGGCCAAAGAGCGCTACCCTATTTTTTTAAGAGAAAAATGCTAAAATGGGTCGCAGCTCATCAATACCAGAAGAGAAAATTGCACCTAACGCAAGCCTTTCTGGCATTTGTTGCGCAAAACATATAAACAAGTGAAAATGCACATTATAAGTCATTCCACATGGAACAGCTATTCGGCCGAGCTCAACTTTTCCCAAAAAATGCAATTTTAATTTTATTTGCATATTTGACTTTCTTCCGACGAACTCTTCAAATAAAGTCTAATATTCAATATATGTAAATTTATTTTAAACTATTTCGTGACCTATATCTATAAAGTTCTTTGTTAAATAAGCAATGGTTTTGTAAAGTTCCAACACTTTACGCATGTAGTTCTGTGCTAAACGGCGATCGATCTATAAAGTACCAACACCTTATACGATATAGTCCTATGATAAATGGTGGTCTAGATTCCTTTTTTAGGAGGGACATACGTGAAACCCATCGCCTTGGATCTCAACTGACACGGACGGCCAGGATTGTTGTTTCGCGCGGAATGCATTCATAAATCTCTAGGTCGAGAAACAAGTCCATCTTTGTTGCTAGCACGGTTTGTGACTTAATTTTCTGCACCTATCCTAAATAAACAACTTAATCTTGTTAACATGTTATATGAAAGGCCAGCCTATCATAAACTAAAAAATGACTAGAGGGATGTCGTCTTTGAGTGGGAGTTCAATTTAGTAATTTGGATTAATTTAAACTTAATTTATCAGAAACTAAATCGAAGTGAGTTTGTATAGTTCGTTGTAGTTACTGGCATTCGTTTACTACCTTGTGTTTAGCTATGATTGAGATAATATAACTATAGAATTCTGGAATTTTTACTTTACGAACTGGTATTGTATTGTTTATGAGTATCAATATAAAGTTTAAAATACTATTCCAAACTTTCAGCAAAATCTCACTTACTCCGTGAAATTCAGTAAATAGTATTGAATCAAGAGTAACGGTTCCAACGTTAGCATCCAATTATCATGCTTGCCTCCATGATCTTTGATATTCGAAAGTTGTTTCAATATCAAGGTTATCTAGGAGCTGAAACAATTGTTTTAGAAACCATCATGCGTGAAAGATATTGTGATATCTGAAATAATGTTTGGTTGAAATATGATAGACTACAAGATACATGTTCTCATATAGTATGAGTATTTGTGAAGGTTGAAGATGCTAGGCGTCCTAATCTCCCAAAAAGGTTTTGGGAACTAACATTATATTCGCGATTCACCTTTATAAGCTATAGTAGCTTGATCATAAAAGTTGTCATGATAAGGATGGATAAAAGATGTAGGTAAAAGTTTACTACATTAAAAGGATTACTAAAAGGAATGAAATTTGAAAGAACGCCAGACATTTGATGATGATGATCAACTTCAAAGTGCAAGTCCAAAGGTATTAGTATTTGATTATACACACTTTACACTATTTGTCATATGTATGGCACCACTATTGATGTTGATAGATTTTTTTAAGAAGGAAAGATAATGCTGAAAGAGAATCTGGTAAATATTTGGCAGAAAGGAAAAAGACTAGAAAAGTCCAGCTTAGGTATATTGTGAGATCCAGGCACATGGATTAATAAGATTGATAGGATACCCAAATCAACAAGTTGCAACTTCTTTTCCGGAAGCTCATTCAAAAAGAGCTCTAAGGTTAAGCGTGCTTGGCCTAGAGAAATTCTAGGATGGGTGACCGACCGAGAAGTGGGTACCGGGTGCGCACGAGTGAGGACAAAGTGTGTAGAAAAGACTAGTGTTGGTATGTGGGGCCAGTCTAGATATCCTATTAAGCTGTCACGAGTGACACCCCGGGGGCCCAGTGGACGGGGTGTTACATATATAGATGATATACACATTATGGGTGTATTCTTTGCTTGTTAAATAATGTAGTTCTTGGGTATTGGATACCGAATTTGTTGGTATAAAGTGTCATACAGAACAACACAATTCATGAACTGCAATGGCCTAAGTTACTAGCAAACGAATATGTGATGATGTTCATCGAAAACAAATAAAGTGTTATTGTGTTTCTCGTTGACATCATATCAAAGCTTCCCTTCAAGATTTGTATTTCAATAATTGTTATTTTGTTCTGGTATTATGAGAACGATGATCGTTCAAATAATCACCGTATTCCATTGAAGATGGATAAACTCTTACAAATCTAGTTGGATAAATCACGTTCATAAACACTGATGCTAAAAAGTCGCAAGATGAATGATTGGAATATCACTTTTGAGTGACATCGCTGTTTCAATTATATTGGAAAGAAAACAAGAAGAAAACTCCATGTTAATAGATTTTTGTAGTCTTTTGATTTTGATCAATTGACGCTTGTAAAACTTTCCTGGAGATAATTAAAACCTCGTTCATGGGACAAAGAAGAACGAACGGCTAACCTATTGGACATATTGCATGTTGATGTATATTGTCCATTATGTGTAGTCGTGAGCGATAGATTTAAACTTCATATGCTTTCTCCAAAATTTAAGTAAATACATGTGTATATTTACTTAATAAGGGAGAAGTATGAAACATTTGAAAATGTTCAAATGATTTCAGGATGAAGTGGAAAATCATTGTAATAAGAAAATAAAGAATTTGTGATTAGATCATAAAGGAAGATATTTGATTTACAAGTTTAGCAAAACACCTAAGATTTGAAGAATTGTTCCATTGATTTATGTTTCCCGGTAAGCCATAGGAGTATGGAGTATTCGGGAAATGTAATCAAACCATGTTTGACATGGTAGGATCAACAGTTTTATTTATAAAATTGCCATTATTTTAAAGATTAAGTTTTAGTGACTACCGCTTTTATGGATAAAAGATCTCCATCATGATCCGTTGAAATGACACCATATGAGTTATGGTTTGGGATAAAACCCAAGTTGTCTTTTTCTTAAATTTTGGTATGCTAGGCATAAGTAAAATGTTTACAATCAAAGTCGGATGAGCATGTCTTTGTAGGTTATTCCAAATAACTATTGGGTATTCCTCCATAGCACCGAAGACAAAAGTGTTTGTCACTTAGAATGTCAAGTTTTTTGAGAAGAAATTTTTTCGTGAAAAGTTAAGTGGGAGGACAATAGAACTTTGATAATGTTATTGAACCTAAGTTATGGGTGCTAAGTTGCGCAGCACCAAAAAGTGTCCTCGAGGCAGCCATAATGCTCATGGCTCCAGTGCGTCAAAGGTTGTGGTCATGAAGATCTAAGTTCCTATTGAACCGCTAGGTCGGATAAATAATCAAATACTAAGATTTAAGTTTAAATCGTTATTGTTTGACAATGATGAACCAACTACATGCAAAGAAGTGATGATGGGCCCTGACTCCATCAAATGGCTTGAAGCCATAAAATCCGTGATAGTTCCATACATGAGAAACCAAGTTACTGAACTTGGAAGACCCTTTAGAAGGCATGAAGCCTATCGGTTGTATTTGGATCTATAAAGAAACAGACATGGATGTTTTACATCTATGAAATAGTCGACATGTCAGTAAAGAGTTTACGACAATGTTCAAAGAGTTGAATATGATAAGATTCGATCTTTCGTAGCAATATTTAGTCTGGATAGGTTTAGTGTAGTAACCACTACATATATCAATTGTTATATATGCTAGTTGAATAAACAAAACAATGTTTTTCTAATAGAATGGTTACCTGGGACGTGTATGTGACATGGTCCAAGGGGTTTTGTTAAATCAAAGGATGCTAAAAAGGCATGCAAACTTCAATAGTTGAAGTAAGCATCGCGGAGTTGGAATCTTCACCATGATGAAATTGTTAGAAGGTTTAATTTTATAGGAGATGATGAAGATGCTTGCATTTGCAAGGAATTAAGTGGGAGCACTAAGACATATTTCTAATACATTGTGTATAAGACATATTGTTGATTGAAAATGATGTATCTTTTATTTGACACAGGTTAAGAATTTCATTTATATTAGATTTGGATGAAAGACTTAGGCAAAAACAATATTAGGCATCAAAGTCTATATGGATAGATTGAGACACTAATATGGTTATGCCAAATGTACATAGATGAAATATTGAATGAGTTCAATATGGAAACGACGAGAAAGGTTCTTGCCACATGGAAAAGGTTGAATCAAGATTCAAGTATATTGATACTTGGTGAGTGAATCAAGATTCAAATGTTTTGACACTTGGTGAGTAAAATCACATGATATCTTGATAAATGAGATTCAAGTGTTTTGACACTTGGTGAAGTGAAATCACATGAATATCTAAATCAACCATACCGTGATATGTACATATCCAGATATGTCCTATGCTCTAAATGTTATGAGCATATACCAGGGTGACTCATAAGAAGATCATTGTACGATAGTAATGATATTCTTATGACCTTTGAAAGAACTAAGAATATATTTTGTATATAGAAGTGATAGATAGTTCATTGTAAGGTGTTACATTGAGATTATATAGATAGTTCATTGTAAGGTGTTACATTGGCACTATACAAGTAGTTCATTGTAAAGTGTTACATCGGTACTAGTTTTGTCACAAGGTACAAACTAAGTTTATCTCAATTTAGGCTATAGGTTAAGGTCGCACAATGTAATGGAACAAAGTTCCATGATGGCTTTGGACGAGTTCCAAAGTTATGGACATTGTGACGAATACTGCAACGAAAAGGTAAGTACAAGACTGCTATGGTAGCAACAAAGGAACTAGGTGTGTTTTGATGGGCTAGTACTATGAATATATATTGTATGACAATTATATCAACATGTTTTAAACCCCAAAGAACTAAGGTCTCACCAAATTTATACAAAGCCACCTCATTTGAGAATGAGTGATGCATGGAGATGCAAATACACACAGACCTGAAAGTGTCAGGTTTGGGGATTATGTTTACCACTAGCAAACGCGTATATACAACACCAAAGTGCCATAGGTGTTGAACGCACAAGTTTTTTCAAACTAGATTATTGACTCTAGTGTAAGTGGGAGACTGAAAGGAATATGCCCGAGAGGCAATAATAAAGTGGTTATTATCTTATTCCATGTTTATGATAAATGTTTATTTCTCATGCTATAATTGTGTTAACCGGAAACATTAATACATGTGTGATTTATAAACAAAAGAAAAGGTTCCTAGTAATGCCTCTCTTAATACTAGCTTGTTGATTAATAGATGATCAAGGTTTCCTGATCATGAACATTGGATGTTGTTAACAGGGTCATATCATTGGAGAATGATATGATGAACACTCACCCAAAGTAGATATAACAATATGATCATGTCCTCAAGTTTATATTGTTATCACATTCATAATAACTCAATGTTCTTAGACCATGAGATCACGTCAATCACTTTCACCGGAAGGGTACTTTGATTCCATCAAACATCACACCATAAAAGGGTGATTATAAAGGTTTCGTCGGGTACTTGGAAACTGTTAGTTGAGGCTCATGGATCAAGAGTGAGATTTGTCCATCCAGATGATGGAGAGTTATACTCAGGACCCTCTCGGTGATAGTGATTTGATCACTAGAAGGTTATATCACAGGAACAAGAAAAAGAGTACTTGTCGGGAACAAGATTAAACAAGGTATGGATGATACCGAGTGATCGAATCTCGGACAAGTAAAATATCACGAGACAAAAGGAATTTGATTACAGCAAAAAAGGTTTAGACGATCATTGGATTTTCGTGGAACTAGTGGGAGTCATTATGGATCTCCAGATCCCACTAATGATTATTGATCGGATAAAGTCTCGATCATGTATACATTTTTCTCGAACCCTTAGGGAGACACACTTAAGGTTATTCGGTGTAATTGAGTGGATAGGGAACTTAGGAGACGATAATGGACATCGCAGGAAATTGTTCTGATAAATCTGCCAGAATGGTTTCGGTGTATCAGAATATCATCGGGGATTGAATTGTTAATGTGTTCATTAAATGAGTGATATTAAAATAAGTGAATTAAAAGTGGTTTTAATGAAGAGACTCTTGATTTTTGAGTGGAGAATAAATGGGAGAAAGCGGAGAGTATTTTTATGTGAGTGGAGAGTCCACCCACATAATTGGGAAGAGGTGGGGGTAGCCACATGGCTGTGCGCCTAGCCCCCCTGGACTGCCCCTCACATATAAAAGGCCCCCCTCCTCTCCCCTCTTCACACACATTCACCTCTCCTCTCATATGCCCTTTGGTTGGCATCTTCCTCTCCTTCTAGCCTTGTGCATTGCCACGAGCGAGGTGCTTAGGCAAAGATCTGCTCAAGATCTTCTCCACCACCATGTCATAGTGTTGGTGGAATTCCTAGGGATCCATTACTTCCGCTGCCCAACATGGAGCAAGGGACGGGAGTCGTCGGCACACTGTATGTGTGACCAATTACGGAGGCACTACCCTCTTGTGGCACTGATCGTCTGCATGTCCTTGAGGACAGTCCTGTACACTCTACATCATCCACATTTGTTGTGGGAACATTATCCCGTGTTATAGTCTTCGAGGGTGAGTCCATCTGAAACCGTTACATGTATCTCCTATATATGATCTTGGTGGTTGCAACCGTATGATTTTTTGCTTTCTATGCAACGAACCCCTTCACCTTGCCTTACGAATAACTCAATAGCACTAAGGAAGCCTAGGAACATAGACGGGAGGGATATGATTAGAAAAGAACTGATTTAGGGCCATGCCAATGACTTGATCTTGCTATTTTGACAGACCTTGGGGTCTTGTTGGTAGCTGGTGTGAACCTGTATTGTATTCATGCTAGGGGCTACTTATTGAGTACTGGGAAGTCCGCACATGGAGCGCCCACCACTCGAAGGATGCAAATGCAACCTTTTCGGCAACTAGAAATAGCTTCCTTCTCCAATCAACTTCTTTCTATCTTTTAATTGGCATCCCCTTTCCTTGTCGGGCTTTCTTGCAAGGAAATGATAGTGCCATTTCCATTATTGATGGAATTAATGCATGGACAGATTGAGGAAATCTCTCACCAGAAGAATATACGGTTTTCGATCAAGTAAAAGAGGGTGCGCTTTCCTTGACATACTGCTAATTATTGGTGACTTATTGGATTCAGAACCAACTCTTCTTACCAAGATAGAAGGTGGTCCCTTGGTTCAATCCGGTCATTGCCAAGTTGTGTACTCCCGCATGTGGGTAAGTCTATGACCAGTTTGTGTTGCTGACTGCACGACCCAGTCGCCCGCGTATTCTCGTACTGTTTTATTGGGGTATGTGATGACTCGTGTATTAACGAGATCGTTGGGGAACCCCAAGAGGAAGGTATGATGAGCACATCAGTAAGTTTCCCCCAGTTATGAAACCAAGGTTATCAATCCAGTAGGAGCAAGGAAACACCCCAAAGGTGTTGCTAGCTGAACGTTGGCAGGGCGCACTACCGGTGCCAGCAGCAACATGGAGACCCGCACAGCACAACCACAGAACTCTGTCCCCAACTTATGATGAGGTTGTCAATCTCACCGGTTTTGCTGAAAACAAAGGATTAAACGTATCGAATGGAAGGAAGTAATAGTTTGCAAAAAGTAAACACAAAGCAGTAAACAGTTGATTGTAGATTGAAAGTAAAAGAAAGGACCGAGGTCCATAGTTCACTAGAGGTGGCTCTCCTTAAGATAGATAACATGGTGGGTGAACAAATTACAGCGGGGCAATTGACAAACATCGAGAAAGCATACAAGCATATACTAATCATCTTGCCTCCTTTGAGACTTGATTGGGCATTACAACATTATACATAGACCGTCATCCAACTGCATCTATGACTAATAATCCACCTTCACGTTATCATCCAAACCCCCTCCAGTATTAAGTTGCAAGCAACATATTATTGCTTTACGAATTGCTGGTAAAGTAAACAATTCGATTGTTCTATGAACAAAGGATTGTTGTTTTCTCCCTAGTAGCAACAACACATCTAGTACCTTAGAGATTTCTGTCACTTCCCCAGATTACCAGAGGCATGAACCCACTATCGAGCATAAATACTAACTCTTGGAGTTGCTAGCATCTACTTGGCCAAGATAGCTACTAACAACGGAAAGCATGCAAGATCACAAATAACAAAGACATGATAGAATCAATAATCAATCTGAAATAGCATTTCAAAATCCATCGGATCCCCGCAAACACAACATGTACGGATTACAAATAGATGATCTTGATCATGAATGGAGCTCACAAGATCTAGACATGAAAGCACAAAGGAGGAGAACCAGCCATCTAGCTACTACATGGACCTGTAGTCCAGAGATGAACTACTCACGCATCACACCAGAGGCTTGCATGATGATGAAGAAGGCCTCCAGGGTGAATTCCCCTCTCCGGCAGGGTGCCGGGAAGAGCTTCAGATCCCTCCCGATCTAGGGATGGAGATGACGGCGGCTACAGACTCTTTCGTGGATTTTTGATCGGGTACTTAAGGTTTTGGTCCCAAGGGCAATATATAGGCGGAAGAAGAGGCCGAGGGGGGTGCTGGGGTCGGCCAGACCACCCCCTGGCGTGGGCCAGGCCTGGCCGTGCGGCCAGGTGGTGTGGCCAGGCCCCAACCCTTCTCCGTCTCGTATTCTGGCTCCAGATGCCTTCCGGTAAAATAGCGACTTTGGCTTTTGTCCCGTCCAATTCCGAGAATATTCATTTTCTGACTTTCCTGGAACCAAAAACAGCAGAAAACAGGCAGCTAGCATTGTGGCTCTTGTTAATAGGTTAGTCCAAGAAATCATATGAAAAGTACTCCAAAGTGTGGACAAAAAGTAGATAAAACCAAGCATGGAACAACAAAAATTACAGATACATTTGCAATGTATCAACATCCCCAAGCTTAACTCCTGCTCGTCCTCGAGTAGGTAAGTGATAAAAAGAAAGAATAATTTTTGAGGTGACATGCACCATCATAAACTTGATCAAATTATTTGTAAAACATTCAAAGCTGGGATCATAGTACTTCAATCATAACATGAAAGACAAAGTTCTAACAATAAGACAAAGAAACTATGATGCAACATGAAAAGGCATAAACAAAAGATTCACGAATAATAATGCTTTGCAAGACGTTTGTTTGTTTCACGTAAAGAAAACATAGCATAACAGCATTCACCTTGTCCCTCATAGAGTAGCAAGTATAAATGCATAGGACACCTTCAAAGTTCATAAGAGTGAATAGATACAAATAGTTTAAAACAAGTAATATTAAGTTATGCATCAATCAACTAGTCTTGGGACAATGCACATAGAACTAAGAATGGCCACTATGCTCTAAAAGTAGGTGCATAAAGGTATAAGGTGGAGACTCAATATAAAGGTGGAAGAAAGGCCTTCATAGAAGGAAGAAGAGATTCAAGTTTCATAAAGAGCTTCCAAAAATTATGGTACTTATAGCTTTCAGCTCTCATTGCCCCTATCATAAGCATCTTGAAGTGATTAAGGTTAAAGTGAACAAACTATGGTGTACATGCTTGACGAAGTATAAGTTAGAAATCTCATGTCCCTTGAATACGAGGGCCGCTCCTCATGCTACTCAAGTTTAGTCACCGGTAAGTTCTTGTCATCGTAAGTACATGTGTATCATAGAGAACCACCATGGGGGTACCCCTTGCCCAATGATACGGAAGAATCCCCATATCAAAATGACAAGGCAAGCAGACAACGAGCATCTCAACAATCTTCTTATTTACCATGGGAATATGGTGCTTTTTTCTCTTTCCTCTTTTCATAATCTCTTTTTTTCTCTTTTTTCTCAATATAGGACTCTTTTTTTATAAGAAGAATGCTTCATAGACAGCTCATTATGGTTACGCTGTAGGTTTCCACCATGTCAGCATGGATTAGATCAGCGGCCTAGGCATTTCTCAAACACATATACATAACTCCATGGACTTACAAGCTCCCCTTTCATTTCACACTGACGACATCCATAGACAAAAGAGCATGATATCAACTAGGTACAAAGTACCCGTGCAATGTTGAAAGCGTTCCCCATGACAACAAGGTTCTGCTAATCCCCAACAAATAAGTGCAAGCATATACAACATAGCCGACACAATGGTTCAAGTTTATTAAAGGCAAGAAAAGTAAAGTGTGCCATCAAGTTCGTGAGAGCTTTAATCACTAGTTTTCTCATAACAACATGAATATACTTGGAATACCATAAGCTAGTAGGTAGGTATGGTGGAATCTTTGGAATAACTTGGTTTAGGAAGTTGGATGCATGAGTGGAACTCATACTTGGTTGTGGAGGCTAGCAAAAGACTGGGAGCGACAAACTAAGAGAGCAATAATGGCCATAATCATGCAGAGCGACAAAACATCATTGATCAAAGCATAAAGTGATACTACAAGTTGAAAACTAAAGGATCATAAAGGCTATGGTGAATTGAAATAGTCATAACATGGTGTGAGCATGCGCTAAGTCAACCCAAATAAAGCATCAAAGGAGAATACCACAATACTATGCTTTAATATGCTAAAACAACGCATGATTCATCCAAGGCACATTAAGCAGTCTCAATTGTTTATAACAAGTCATGCTACAGCAAAGAATACTAAGCATATAGCGAAAACAATATCAAGCATGGCATGACAAAGCATAGGCCACAGTCAAAAATGAGCTCTCTTTAACATTTAAGCATGAACTTCCCTACTCTTTTCCAAACCAAACCAAACTATTTGAAAACCAATGTATGAAAGAGGGGATACAACCAATTTATTCAGCAAACTAAGAAAACCAAGCAAATGAAAAACCAAAACGAAAACGAAAAATAAGACGCTCCAAGAACAACACAACTGTGCATGAAACAATAAAAATTAAGCGTTTGGAAGAAACCTGAGATTTTTATTGATGAAGAGGGGGATTCCTTGGGCATCCCCAAGCTTTGACGCTTGTACTTCTTGGATATTTCTTGGGGTGACACACGTGGCATCCCCAAGCTTGAGCTTTAGTCCATCCTTCATCTCATTACTCATTCCTTCCATACACCTGAAATTTTTCCTTCATACAAAACTTCACACAATATTTATTAGCAACATTAGTGCACTCAAGATAATAAGTATTTAGGTTCAGTTATAACACCAATAAACTTTAATTAAAACACTAGATACTGTAACACTTCCCTCAAAAAGCTCAATTACCCAAAAGAACTCAAAAAGGAACCAACAAGAAGCAAATGCAGAAAATGGCAGAAAACTGTCAAAACAGACCAGCAGGTAAAGACGAATTTTTTCGAAGACCTTCTGTTGCTCAAATCGAAAAGTGTTGAACTAACGAAAGTTAGATAACAACCTGGGGAAGAAGCACAAAAATTGACGCCTCAAAACTAAGTACAGAGATTTTACACGAATTTTTACGGTGAAGCACAGAAATCTGTTTTGGGACAGCAACTTTCCCAATCATTATTTCTCTCTCATTAGAGGTTACTCTTGGCACAAAAAGAAAATAAAAAGGACAAGGAGAGGTTATTACTGAAGTAATAACTTCCAAGACTCATCTAAAACTTTTGGGTTATCTCCCAATAAGTACTTTTCTTTAACGCCTTTAAGTTAGGCATAAGAAGCAAGAAAAAGAATCAAGTGTTCTCAAATGAAGAAGCATTAAGATTAATACCAGAAATATCTTCAACAAGGCAAGGTATCTTATCCAAATAAGTTCTAGAGGATCCTCTCTCAATGCTCTTAGGTTCACTATTTTCATCAAACAGGTTTTCGGGAACGATCCAATCAAGATTCTTTTCTATGGCTTCATGCATTGCTACTAGTTTAAAGGGTATTGGTATCTTAGTTTCCTCCCCATTAGGTTCAGTTTTGTTCATCTTTTCTCGTGTACCAACAACATCTACACATGAGACTAGCATATTGAAACGTTCAAAGACTTTTCTAGCTTCCTTGGCAACATCATAGAATTCCTTAAGCAAAGTTCCAAGAATAAAATCCCTCTTTTCAGGGTCCTCAATTTCTTTAAGTTTAAGAAACATTACTTGCATTGAGGGGTTAAGGTTAACAAACCTAGCTTCAAACATGTGAACTAAAGAAGCTGCAGCAATTTTATAGTTTGGAGCAAGTTCTGCAAGGGATCTATCCTCAATATCCTCATGTTTGCTAACATGATTAAATAATTCTTCAATATTATCTTTTCCAGTTATAGAGCCACTATCTATTGAAAGGTCTTTCAGGGTGAATTTAGGGATCAACATGGTGAGCTAAGAAAGAGGTAACAACTATAGCAAGACTTAACTTTTTTGTGTTTTTAATAAAGAAAGCAAACTTGTAAAACTATTTTTTGTGTGTTTTTGATAAAGAAGAAAGAAAAAAAAACAAAAAGAAACTAAGAAAAACAAAAATAACAAAGTAAAGAGATTGCTTATGAGGGACTACCCTTGTGAAGATGTCCTTGACTCCTCGGCAACGGCGCCAGAAAAATACTTTGATGACTCGTGTATTAACGAGCTCATTAGGGAACCCCAAGAGGAAGGTATGATGAGCACAACAGTAAGATTCCCTTAGTTATGAAACCAAGGTTATCAATCCAGTAGGAGCAAGGAAACACCCCAAATGTGTTGCTAGCTGAACGTTGGCAGGGCGCACTACCGGTGCCAGCAACAACGTGGAGACCTGCACTACACAACCACAGAACTCGGTCCCCAACTTGCGATGAGGTTGTCAATCTCACCGGTTTTGCTGAAAACAAAGGATTAAACGTATCGAATGGAAGGAAGTAATAGTTTGCAAAAGTAAACACAAAGCAGTAAACAGTTGATTGTAGATTGAAAGGAAATGAAAGGACCGAGGTCCATAGTTCACTAGAGGTGGCTCTCCTTAAGATAGATAACATGGTGGGTGAACAAACTACAGCGGGGAAATTGACAAACATCGAGAAAGCATACAAGAATATACTAATCATCTTGACTCCTTTGAGACTTGATTGGGCATTACAACATTATACATAGACCGTCATCCAACAGCATCTATGACTAATAATCCACCTTCAGGTTATCATCCGAACCCCCTCTAGTATTAAGTTGCAAGCAACATATTATTGCTTTACGAATTGCTGGTAAAGTAAACAATACGATTGTTCTATGAACAAAGGATTGTTGTTTTCTCCCTAGTAGCAACAACACATCTAGTACCTTAGAGATTTCTGTCACTTCCCCAGATTACCAGAGGCATGAACCCACTATCAAGCATAAATACTAACTCTTGGAGTTGCTAGCATCTACTTGGCCAAGATAGCAACTAACAACGGAAAGCATGCAAGATCACAAATAACAAAGATATGATAGAATCAATAATCAATCTGAAATAGCATTTCAAAATCCATCGGATCCCCGCAAACACAACATGTACGGATTACAAATAGATGATCTTGATCATGAATGGAGCTCACAAGATCTAGACATGAAAGCACAAAGGAGGAGAACAAGCCATCTAGCTACTACATGGACCCGTAGTCCAGAGATGAACTACTCACGTATCACACCAGAGGCTTTCATGATGATGAAGAAGGCCTCGAGGGTGAATTTCCCCTCTCCGGCAGGATGCCGGGAAGAGCTTCAGATCCCTCCCGATCTAGGGATGGAGATGACGGCGGCTACAGACTCTTTCGTGGATTTTTGATCAGGTACTTAGGGTTTTGGTCCCGAGGGCAATATATAGCTGGAAGGAGAGGCCGAGGGGGTGCTGGGGTCGGCCAGACCACCCCCTGGTGCGGGCTAGGCCTGGCCGCGCGGCCAGGTGGTGTGGCCAGGCCCCAGCCCTTCTCCGTCTCGTATTCTGGCTCTAGATGCCTTCCGGTAAAATAGCGACTTTGGCTTTTGTCCCGTCCAATTTCGAGAATATTCTTTTTCTGACTTTCCTGGAACCAAAAATAGCAGAAAGCAGGCAGCTAGCACTGTGGCTCTTGTTAATAGGTTAGTCCAATAAATCATATGAAAATTACTCCAAAGTATGTACAAAAGTAGATAAAACCAAGCATGGAACAACAAAAATTATAGATACATTTGCAATGTATCAGTATGTCACCTTTCCACTTCCCAATTGATTCTCATAAAAGGCTAGGCTACCTCTTCACATCACACCTGATCCCTAATCATGTGCTCTGTTCAGGGGATCAATAGTGGCTATTAAGCTTTTCCGTTTCTATATATTCTTTATAATAAGTAAATACCATCCTTGAGCCTATCAACATCTCTCTATCTGACAGTCAATGTTGCTTGAAATCGATCAAGCACTAGATTATTAAAGTATGGATATAGCATATAAAAATAATAAGGGAAAATCCTCAAGTTTGAGCCTAGCGCAAAAGAAAAGCCGATTCCTAATTTGAGATTTCCTAGCAAGTCTATGAGAGTCCTATTACGGATTCTCTAATCATTAGCTTGAATGGTCGTGTTTTAACATAATTAGGTCTTTCTTCTGAGCTCTTATATTTACGATACAGAAAAAGAAAACCTATCACACTCAAAGAATGGGTAAAAATAATTCAAGCTAGGGGATCCAACACTCTCTAACTACCTATACTACGCCCCCTTGATTGGAAACCCTCGCGGGATATGATCCCATAGACAAAGGAAGTATATAGTACAAAATAGCAAAAAACAGACTAATTCGATAAAAAAGATAATAGATATGGACTTTCTGCTTGAATTGTCCCGACAAGGAGAGATATTCCATATTTGAATCAGATTGGATTTCGTAGTATACTAATGAGCCAAACTATTACTATTTCATCTAACTTGAATAACCAAGGACTGAATTTGACTATGGATTCTGATTACTCGAGAAGTTTTTATTTGGTTATGATCCAAAGAGAAAAAAGAAAGGTTTAACAAGCCATGAGAAAATAGAGTAAAGTAACCATACATTCTGTTTACATAACGTGTATACGCCATGCCATACAATCGAAATAGAAACATAGGAAAATTACATAATTTGGAATAGATCCGTGGGGATGAGACAAGTTGTTGTTGAGAAATATGAAATTGGAAAGGAAGTAAAATGGTTGTACCTATACTTTAGTGATATTAAAACTCGCTATTCACTCAGTTTCTAGTCAATAATTTATGTAAGAGATATGGCCGAGTGGTTCAAGGCGTAGCATTGGAACTGCTATGTGGGCTTTTGTTTACCGAGGGTTCGAATCCCTCTCTTTTCTGTTTCTATTAATTCACCAATGTTACCGACCCAAATCAAATATATTTCAGCAATAAGACCTTTATTTTATAGAAATTCATTATACAAATGAGCAAAAAAATCTACTGTAGATCCATTTGTGATACATGAATGAGAAAATACGGATGAAGGCCCTTTTAGTTCCACGAAAAGGAAAAAAATTCTATGAACCTTTCCTATTTTTGTTATGTTCAAGTCTAACGAGAATAATATTCTACGACTAAGAAATCATTTATTTCCAAATCGATCCATTTACAAGTCATTCTCGACGTACCCAACAAAAGCGACCTTTAGAGACTTGCTCCATATGAGGATCACAATATCATTATCAATAAAGACGGCAAAGCCCATCTTTCTAAGAGCACGAACTGAAAGTAAATCATAACCAAGGGTCTCAACAAGCATGACGTCCACGAGAGTGATATCGTGTGCAACCACAACTTTACCGAAGCCCATTACCTTAGACTTTGACTTGTCGGCATACGTCACAGATATTTGATCAACATTTGGTCTCAACTCCTTGATACTAGACGCGCTTCCGGTCATATGACTTGTGCATCCACTATCAAGCATCCATTTTGACCCTCCGGAAGCATAGGTCTACAAAAGATCACACTAGTTTTTAGGTACCCATTTTTCAATGGGTCCTCTTTTGTTAGCAACAAGGGTCTTGGGAACCCCAATAGACCATGCAATATAACCATCAAATGGGCCAACATATTGTGCATACACATCACCATAATAATCACGCATTAAAACATAGTGAGGGTTAGCACTACCCGCAAAATCGTCATGTGACATAGTTTTGCCACTTGTGGTCTTAATTCCCACAATGACCTTGTTCTTTTCTTGAGCAGGCTTGGCCTTCTTCTTCTTGTTGTTCTTTTTCTTCTTGGCTTTAGAGATAAATCCAATGCCCTCTTTTTCACCATTTGACCTTTGCTTGCTTAAGATATCATCAATAGACTTGTTTCCTTTTGGAAAGGAGGTCTTAGCTAGCTCCCCCTTCAACCTAGCATGTTCTCCAAGTGTATTTGTACAACTAGAAGGAATGAATGTACTAGGTGAGGGAGTATTGATCAATTGAGTTTGAAGCTTTTCACGAGACTTTGTGAGCGACAAGAGTTCACTTTCCAAGGCCTTGTGAGCCTTGTCAAGTGTCCTAAAGTCCACGACAAGTTTTTCATGAACAACATCAAACTTAATCTTGTCCTTTGTAGCCTTTTTATATTTAGCAATAGCATGATCACGTTCCTTGATGAGTTTATTAATAATGAGATCATTTGCTTCATCAAGACCCTCTAGTTTAGTTTCAAGAGATATTCTAGTTTCTTGTTCTTCTTCTAGAGCATTATTTAGAGCTTCTACCTTAAACATGTGCTCTCTTCCTAATTGACATCTCTCATCTAGAAGTTCTTGAGTGTGTGCAAGATGATTTAAGAGGTCCACAACATGTTTCTTGTGTTCCTCTTGCAAGTTGTTCATGAACACATCAAAAGCAACTAATTACTTTTTGACCTCAAGAGACAACTCATCATCAAAATCATCATTGATTAAGGAGGTGGAGTGCGATGATGATAATACCTCTGTTCCTCTTGCCATAAGGCAACTGACGTTCTTGTTGGAGATATTCTCATTTGGAGAATCAAAGAGTGAGAATGACGGGGTAGAGGTAGTGGCAAGAGCCACCACACCACTTGATGTATCCTCTTCTTCATCTTCATCATCATCATCGGAGGAGAACTCTTCATGTGTGATCAAGACAATTTCTCCCGGCTTCTTGTTGGTTGAGTTCCTTTTGATGAAGGGTTTCTTGTAGGAAGCTTTGGAGGTATTCTTCAACACAAGTTTACCCCCATGATCTTCTCTTTTCTCATAGGGATAAGCTGCAATGAAGTGATAGCGGTCACCACAATTGAAACAAGTTCTCAACTTGGACCCATTATCTCTTCTCCCATTGGGGTTGCTTCTTCGTTGCATTTCCATCTTGGCCTTGGCAGGATCTTTCCAAAAGTTTCTTGCATAGAAGGCCATGTATTCACCATGAGCAACCTTGACATCTTCGGGGTGGCTCACTGAAAGTCCCTCATCACTTCCTTCATCTTCATCATACTCTACAACCTTGGCCTTCAAGGCAAGATTGACACCACTACTCATTCCAATGGCATGAGCACGGGCGTCTTTGGCATTCTTGGCAGCAACCTTGAAGGCGACCATCTCTTGCATCACTTCATTGGAGGTCATGAGATGGTAGTTGTGTCTTCCTTGGAGACTCTTCAAGTCAGTAGGATCAAAAGGCATGAGTGCACTCACATACTTCCTTTTTATCCAAGCATCATCAATGTGAGAGGCACCAACATTCCTGAAGGCGGTGGCTGTGGATTTGAGTCTTTGATACATGTCTTCACGATCCTCACCGTCCTTCATGAAGAAACCTTCGGCCTCATTGCTTAAGGCATCATATCTATTTATTCTCATACTCTCATTGCCAACAAACAAGTCAATGAGAGCATCCCAAGCTTGCTTGGCGGTGTTGTAGTGCTTAATGTGGGGAAAATCCTTTGGCCCCACTCCAAGTTGGATCATGTGCAAGGCAGTCGCATTGAGTTAGCTATTGACCACTTCTCTTCTAGTCAAGTTGGTAGGATCCTCAATTTTGAGTCCTTCTTCAATAATATTCCACAAATCAATCCAAGAGCTATGCACATGAGATTTCATTAAAACTTGCCATTGAGCAAAAGTATGTGCAGCTAACTTAGGTGGGTCTCCTCTATTATTTATATGTGGGTGAGGGATAGGAGGGTCGGGAGAGTACCATCCGGGAAATGTATGGTGCTCTTCCTTCCCATCACCCTTTTTGGTGGTGGAGTTAGTGGAATTATGTTCATCCCTTGCCACATCCTCCAAAGGCTTAGCCGGAGCATTAGCCTTTGGGTTAGGTGGTGTTTCCTCTTGAGAGGGAGGAGGTGAGGTTTGCTTATCCCTAACAAGTTGCTCAACGATTTGACACAACTGTTGGATTTCGTTGCCCAAGGTAGAGCTCAAGCTTGTTTCCAACTTCTTGAGATCTACCATGGTCACCAAATGGCTAGCCTCACTTTCTCCCTCCTCTGTGTTTCCCATAATCTCTTAGGCGGTTAAGCCCGAATAAAGAGCCGAGGCTATGATACCAATTGAAAGGATCGTATGGGCATCTAGAGGGGGGGGTGAATAGGTGCTACTTCAAATTTTAAAGTTTTTCAATTTAGGGTTTGACATGAAAGATAAATTCTCTAGATTATGCAACTATGGTTGATTTACCTATATGTGAAACTAGCACAAGCTAAGCAATAACTAGATAAGTAAAGTGCGGTAAAGGACAGAAGTAACCAAAGTGGAGCACACGGAGACACAAGGATTTGTTTCCCGTAGTTCCTTCCTTTTGAGGGGAAGTACGCCTACGTTTGGAGAGGGGGTGGTTTCAAACCACCAACACCACGAGAGGCATCCCTTGTTCTCCGATAAACCTCACCCCAACGGGTTCGATTCATCTCTTCCACTATACAGCAACCTTCGAGGTGGAAGCCGGCACCTTTACAACGAGTTCGGGGCACACATCCACAACTTAATTGGAGGCTCCCAAGTATAAGCTAGCTGTCAAACAATCAAAGACAAGCTAGTAAGAACCAAATCACAAGCTAGGGTTTCCAATGAAACACTAGAGCAAGGGGCCCTCAAGTGAATGAGGGGGAAATGAAGATCTCTCTTGGCGAAGATGTAGATCAAGGCCTCATCCTTCGATTCTCCAAAGATCAATGACTTTGGATGGTTGAGTGAGGAAATCTTGTGGATTTGGTGGCTCAAATGGTGCTGGAGTTCTTGAGGTGGACGAGCAGCTTCCAAGGTAGAAGAAGGGTCCTTTATATAGGCCTCCTGGAAATGGAGCCGTTGGGAGCCACTTACCCCAGACAGTCCGGCCAACACCAGCCAGACAGTCTGGCCCAGCCGGACACTCCAGGCGAGACCAGCCGGACACTCTGGCCTGGCCAAGTTTCCGGCCAGTATCCGGTATGTGTCCGGGGAGTGTCCAAAAAGCTATTCTGAGTGTCCAGAGAAGTTTCCCACTTCCCATGGGCGGACAGTCCGGGCGAATCCCACCAGACAGTCTAGCCTAGCCGGACACTCTAGCCAGGATCAGCCGGACAGTCCGGCTGAGGCTTGTCCCCTGCACAGACCAGATCCTGGGCAACTCTTTTTCCTTTATTGCAACATACATAGGGGCAGCTGGAATCGCCTGAAACATTTAACAGATGATTAAACTGATCCAAGTGTTGTCACCAAACATCAAAATAATAGTAAGGGCATAAATGCCCTTTCAACTACTTTCTTCCACACAATATGTTTAATCCTTTGTTTTCAGCAAAACCGGTGAGATTGACAACCTCGCTGTAAGTTGGGGGCAGAGTTCTGTGGTTGTGTTGTGCAGGTTTCCATGTTGCTACTGGCACCGGTAGTGCGCCCTACCAAAGTTCAGCTAGCAACACCTTGGAGGTGTTTCCTTGCTCCTACTGGATTGATAACCTTGGTTTTGTAACTGAGGGAAAACTTGCTGCTGTGCTCATCATACCTTCCTCTTGGGGTTCCCCAACGAGCTCGAGATATCTTGGGCCAAGCAACTTTTTCTGGCGCCGTTGCCGGGGAGTCAAGGACATCTTCACAAGGGGAGTCCCTCATAACCAATCTCGTTACTTTGTTTTATTTGTTTTGCTTAGTTTATTTTTGCTTTTTTTGCTTGTTTTTTTATCAAAAACACACAAAAATAGTTTTACAAGTTTGCTTTCTTTATTAAAAACACAAAAAAATTAAGTCTTTCTATAGTTGTTACCTCTTTCTTAGCTCACCATGTTGATCCCTCAATTCACTCTGAAAGACCTTTCAATAGGTAGTGGCTCTATAATTGGAAAACATAATATTAAAGAATTCTTTAATCATGTTAGTAAGCATGAGGATATTAAGGATAGATCCCTTGCAGGGCTTGCTCCAAATTATGAAATTGCTGCAGCTTCTTTAGTTCACATGTTGGAGGCTAGGTTTGTTAATCTTAACCCCTTAATGCAAGTAATGTTTCTTAAACTTAAGGAGATTGAGGACCCTGAAAAGAGAGATTTTATTCTGGAAACCTTGCTTAAAGAATTCTATGATGTTGCTAAGGAAGCTAGAAAAGTGTTTGATCGTTTTAATATGCTAGGCTCATGTGTAGATGTTATTGGTACACAAGAAAAGATGAACAAAACCGAACCTAATGGAGAGGAAATTAAGATACCAATACCTTTCAAACTTGTAGCAATGCATGAAGCCATAAAAAAGAATCTTGATTGGATTGTTCCGGAAAACCCGTTTGATGAAAATAGTGAACCCAAGAGTATTGAGAGAGGATCCTTTAGAACTTATTTGGATGAGATACCTTGCCTTGTTGAAGATATTTCTGGTATGAATTTAATGTTTCTTCATTTGAGAACACTTGATTCTTTTTCCTGCTTCTTATGCCTAACTTAAAGGCGTAAAAGAATAGTACTTATTGGGAGATAACCCAAAAGTTTTAGATGAGTCTTGGAAGTTATTGCTTCAGTAATAACCGCTCCTTATCCTTTTTATTTGCTTTTTGTGCCAAGAGTAACCTCTAATGAGAGAGAAGTAATGATTGGGAAAGTTGTTGCCCCGAAACAGATTTCGGTGCTTCACTGTAAAAATTCGTGTAAAATATTTGTACATCCTTTTGAGGCATGAGTTTTTGTGCTTATGCCCCAGCTTGTTATCTAACTTTCGTTAGTTCAACACTTCTCGATTTGAGCAACATAAGGTCTTCGACAAAATTCGTATTTACCTGCTGGTCTGTTTTGACAGATTTCTGCCATTATTTGCATTTGCTTCTTGTTGGTTCCTTTTTTAGTTCTTTTGGGGAATTGAGCTTTTTGAGGGAAGTGCTACAATAGCTTTTGTTTTAATGGAAGTTTTATTGGTGTTGGAACTGAACCTTAAAGACTTATTATCTTGAGTGCACTAATGTTGCTAATAAAGATTGTGTGAAGTTTTGTATGAAGAAAAATTTCAGGTGTATGGAGAGAATGATGTAATGAGATGAAAAATGGACTAAAGATCAAGCTTGGGGATGCCACCCCGTGTCACCCCAAGAAATATTCAAGAGGTACAAGCATCAAAGCTTGGGGATGCCCAAGGCATCCCTTTCTTCATCAATAAAAAATCCCAGGTTTCTTCCAAAAACTTCATTTTTATTGTTTCATGCACAGTTGTGTTGTTCTTGGAGCGTCTTCTTTTTCGTTTCCATTTTGGTTTTCGTTTGCTTGGTTTTCTTAGTTTTCTTGAATAAATTGGTTGGCCCCCCTCTTTCATACATTGGTTTTCAAATAGTTTGGTTTGGATTGGAAAAGAGTAGGGAAAGTTCATGCTTAAGTGGTAAAGAGAGCTTGTTTTTGATTGTGGACTATGCTTTGTCACGCCATGATTGATATTGTTTTGGCTTTATGCTTAGTACTATTTTCTGTAGCATGACTTGTTATAAACAATTGAGATTTCTTAATGCGCCTTGGAAGAATCATGCGTTGTTTTAGCATATTAAAGCATAGTATTGTGGTATTCTCCTTTGATGCTTTATTTGGGTTGACTTGGCGCATGCTCACACCATGTTATGACTGTCCAAAGTCACCATAGCCTTTATGATCCTTTAGTTTTCAACTTGTAATATCACTTTATGCTTTGATTAATGATGTTTTGTCGCTCTGCATGATTATGGCCATTATTGCTCTCTTAGTTGGTCGCTCCCAGTCTTTTGCTAGCCTCCATAACCAAGTATGAGTGCTAGTCATGCATCCAATTCCTAAAACCAAGTTATTCCAAAGAGTCCACCATATCTACCTATTAGCATATGCTATTCCAATTATATTCATGTTTTTATCTACCTTCCGAATTAAAGTTGTTATGAGAAAACTAGTGATTAAAGCTCTCACGAACTTGATGGCACACTTTACTTTTATTGCCCTTAATAAACTTGAACCATTGTGTCGTCTATGTTGCATATGCTTGCACTTATATGTTGGGGATTAGCAGAACCATGCTGTCATGGGGAACACTTTCAACATTGCACTTGTACTTTGTACCTAGTTGATATCATGCTCTTTTGTCTATGGATGTCGTCGGTGTGAAATGAAAGGGGAGCTTCTAAGTCATGGAGTTATGTATGTGTGTTAGAGAAACACCTGGGCCGCTAGTCTAATCCATGTTGTCATGGTGGAAACCTGCAGCGTAACCATAATGAGCAGTCTATGAAGCATTCTTCTTATAAACAAAGAGTCAGATATTGAGAAAAAAAAGAGAAAAAGAAAAAAATAGATATGAGAAAAGAGGAAAGAGAGAAAAAAGCACCATTTTCCCATGGTAAATAAGAAGGTTGCTGAGATGCTCATTATGTGCTTGCCTTTTCATTTTGATATGGGGATTCTTCCGTATCATCGGGCAAGGGGTACCTCGTTGGCGGTTCTCTATGATACACATGTACTTACTATGACAAGAACTTATCGGTACCTAAACTTGAGTAGCATGAGGAGTGGCCCTCATATTCAAGGGACATGAGATTTCCAAATTATACTTCGTCAAGCATATACACCATAGTTTGTTCACTTTAACCTTAATCACTTCAATATGCTTATGATAGGGGCAATGAGAGCTGAAAGCTAATAAGTACCATAATTTTTGGAAGCTCTTTATGAAACTTGAATCCCTACTTCCTTCTATGAAGGCCTTTCTTTTACTTTTATGTTGAGTATCCACCTTCTATCTTTATGCACCTACTTTGAGAGCATAGTGGCCATTCTTAGTTCTATGTGCATTGTCCCAAGACTTGTTGATTGATGCATAGCTTTGATATTGCTTGTTTAAACTATTTGTATCTAGTCACTCTTATGAACTTTGAAGGTGTCCTATGCATTTATGTTTGCTACTCTATGAGGGACAAGCTGAATGCTACTATGCTATGTTTTCTTTATGTGAAACAAAAAAATGTCTTGCAAAGCATTGTTATTCATGAATCTTTTGTTTGTGCCTTTTCATGTTGCAACATAGTTGCTATGTCTTATTGTTAGAACTTTGTCTTTCATGTTATGATTGAAGTACTATGATCCCAGCTATCAATGTCTTACAAATACTTTGATCAAGTTTATGATGGTGCATGTCACCTCAAAAATTATTCTTTCTTTTTATCACTTACCTACTCGAGGACGAGCAGGAGTTAAGCTTGGGGATGTTGATACATTGCAAATGTATCTATAATTTTTGATGTTCCATGCTTGGTTTTATCTACTTTCTTGTGTTTTGTTCCAACTTTGGAGTACTTTTCATATGATTTCTTGGACTAACCTATTAACAAGAGCCACAGTGCCAGCTGCATGTTTTCTGCTGTTTTTGGTTCCAAGAAAGTCAGAAAATGAATATTCTCGGAATTAGACGGGACAAAAGCCAAAGTCAATTTTTCACCGAGGGACACAAGGAGCCATAATACGAGACGGAGAGGGGCCAGGGGCCACCACACCACCTGGCCGCGTGGCCTAGCCTGACCCGCGCTAGGGGGTGGTCTAGCTGCCTCCGGCACCCCCTCGGCCTCCCCTTTCGCCTATAAGATGCCTCCGATACAGAAACCCTAAGTACCCGATCAAAATTCCACGAAAGAGTCTATAGCCGCCGTCATCTCCATCCCTAGATCGGGAGGGATCTGAAGCTCTTCCCGGCACCCTGCCGGAGACGGGAATTCACCCTGGAGGCCTTCTTCATCACCATGCAAGCCTCTGGTGTGATGCATGAGTAGTTCATCCTTGGACTACGGGTCCATGTAGTAGCTAGATGGCTGGTTCTCCTCCTTTATTCTATCATGATTTGATCTTGTGAGCTCCGTTCATGATCAAGATCATCTATTTGTAATTCTTACATGTTGTGTTTGCGGGGATCTGATGGATATTGAGATGCTATTTTAGATTGATTATTGATTCTATCATGTCTTTGTTATTTGTGATCTTGCATGCTTTCCGTTGTTAGTAGCTATCTTGGCCAAGTAGATGCTAGCAACTCCAAGAGTTAGTATTTATGCTCGATAGTGGGTTCATGCCTCTAGTAATCTGGGGAAGTGACAGAAATCTCTAAGGTACTAGATGTGCTGTTGCTACTAGGAAGAAAATAACAATACTTTGTTCATAGAACAATCGTATTGTTTACTTTACACGCAATGCGTAATGCAATTATCTGTTGATTGCAACTTAATACTGGAGGGGGTTCGGATGATAACCTGAAGGTGGATTATTAGTCATAGATGCAGTTGGATTACGGTCTATGTATAATGTTGTAATGCCCAATCAAATCTCAAAGGAGTCAAGATGAGTAGTATATGCATGATTGCTTTCTCGATGTTTGTCAATTGCCCCGCTGTAATTTGTTCACCCAACATGTTATCTATCTTATGGAGAGCCACCACTAGTGAACTATGGACCCTGATCCTTTCTTTTATCATCAATCTACAATCAACTATTTACTGTTTTCTGTTTACTTTCTGCAAACTACTACTTTCTTCCACACAATACATTTAATCCTTTGTTTTCAGCAAAACCGGCAAGATTGACAACCTCATTGTAAGTTGGGGGCAGAGTTCTGTGGTTGTGTTGTGCAGGTTTCCACGTTGCTCCTGGCACCGGTAGTGTGCCCTGCCAAAGTTCAGCTAGCAACACCTTGGAGGTGTTTCCTTGCTCCTACTAGATTGATAACCTTGGTTTCATAACTGAGGGAAAACTTGCTGCTGTTCTCATCATACCTTCCTCTTGGGGTTCCCCAACAAGCTCGAGATATCTTGGGCCAAGCAATCATGCCACAATTCCCCTCCCCATGATAGAAAAGGGAAGCAGCTAGAGCCATACGATGCACGTACACGGCTGGACAAGATCCAAGAAGCTCGGGAGCTCCCATACCTTGGACCACGTTGTTTTGGACCAGTGATACGGGCCACAACTTACCCCAAGGGCCTTCGGATAGACAAGACTATCAGGCCATACAATGGCACTGCCATGCCAGCAACGTGGTTGCAGGACTACATCGAAGCGATCCATATCGCAGGGGGAAACCCCAATGTTGTTGGAAATATGCCCTAGAGACAAATAGTAATAAGGACTATTATCATATTTCATATAGTTTATGATTAAGTTTTATATCATGCTATAACTGTATTGAGTGGAAACATCAATACACGTATGATATACAAACAACCAGGAGTTCCCAGTGAAACTCTAGTCACTGGTTCATTGGTCAATAGATGATCAAGTTTCCTGATCATGTGGCATTTATGCTAGTTGGAAATGGAGTCAACTCATTCTGAGAATGAGATGATGAACCAATACCCAACCTAAACATCGTGACCCGATCATGTCACAAATTTCAAGTTATGATGATTAGAAATGGACCTCGTAGACTATTCCTTAGACCCTAAGGCTATATCAATCACTGTCTCCCGAGAGTGCTTTGATAGCATCAAGCGCCACTTGGTAATACAGTGGTTATAAAGGTGTGTTCAGGTACTCGGAGGAAACCGTAGAGGCAATATATGTCAAGAGCAGGATTTGTCTGTCCATGTGACGGGAAGATACTCAAGGGCCCACTCAGAGAGGTTATATCCAATAGCTGTGCAGCGTGTGATTTGATCACAGGGATATCACTTGTCGGAACGAGTCAAGTAGCATTGTTCGGTAAAGATATTGAACATGACATGGTGATGTCATTGATCAGGTCTCGAGAAATGCAAGTATCGGGAGACAAAGGGAATAAGACACGACTGTCCTGGTTCAAACGACGAAAGATCTTCGTGGAACGCACAAGGGTCACATGGCCATCCAGGTCCCTCTGTCGATCATTGGTGTGGGAGTGTCCCGACCATGTCTGGAGTGTTCCCGAACCGTGGGGTATCATGCTTAAGGGCTTGATGATGCTTAGAGAGTGTTTATAGGATCGGTAGAATTCTCGAAGAATAGTAGAGAGAAAACCGGAAGGGTTTCGGTAAGTCCGGAGGATGTTCGGAGTGGAGATGTAAGGAGTTCCATAGCCACAGAGATTGAATAATATGTGAATGAATGTTAAGTATTGATTTAATCATTTATTCATAATTATTTAATAAAAGAGAAAATCAATTAAAAGGTCAAAAGGCTTAATGGGCCAATTCTCGGAGGGGAGAGGGCCCATTAGGGAAAGGAGAGAGGGAGAAGGGACAAGGGGGTGGCCGGCTGGGGCTAGCCCCCCCCCCCGTGCGGGACCCACTAGGGCCGTCCAGCGGCTACCCCTCCCCCTCCTCTCCTTTAGTCCCACCCCAGGACTTTGAGGGAGGTAGTACCTCCTTTCCCCTATATATAGTGGGGGTATTTGGCCAGATAAATACACACAATATTCAATAAAGGCCTTCTCACTTTTGGGAAGACCTCCAATTGATATTCTCTCTCTCTCGTGACCGTGGTCCTAAGTTTGGACTGCACAAACGAGAGACATCTTCACCGCAGAGCGCCGTCGCACTGCGGGCTTCAGATCCAGGACCTCTACTTCTGCAACTGCTGCTGGATCGGGGAAGCGAGAGTCATCGTCAGGCACTGGACGTGTGTAACTCCCCGCGAGGTGTCACACTTGAGGCACTCAAGTCATTGGAGCCACTGGAGCGCAAGGACTTCATCACGACCTTGAGGTTGGCTTCGGCTCGTCTACATCACCACACTCTTCTGAGCGTTGACAATGCTTTTCGGTCTTCAAGGGTAAGTTTGCGAAAAGCCCCTCCTGTTACTATATTACTAATAGATAGGTCATGGCAGCATCAGGGGTTCAGGGGCGTAGGGTAAAATTTATTGTTTTCATACGCGGAACCCCTACAAATGTCGTTGTCAAGTACCTCCCACTCATGTTGACCGGCACCGCCCGAAAATGGATCGACGACTTACCAGAGAAATCAATATGCAATTGGTTGGACATGCATGAAGTGTTCACCAAGAATTTCGTGGGTACGTATAAACGTCCCTACACTATCGGAGACCTACAGTGGTGTGTGCAAGAAAAGGATGAAACCTCTCGTGCCTACCTCTCTCGCTGGCTGGATATGAAAAATTCCTGCGCAGGGGTGCACGAACAGACCGCTATGGCCGCCTTCATTGATGGTCTAGAAAAGGGAACTCTGCTCCGGCATACATTGAAGCGCAAGCAAGACAACAATGAGCTCAAGCTCAATGCAATGATCGCCATGGCTAGCAAGTTCACCGCTGCTGACGACGACGCGCGTGGATCATTGCCGGTAATAGCAATCCCTACCCAGGCCAGGAAGAACAACAATAACAAGCGGAAGAATCCGCCCAAAGAAAAGCAAGTAGCCGACATGGTCGCCGCAACGTTCACTGGAAGAGGCAATGGCGGACAACATGGACGTGGTCGGGGGACTAGAAGTGGCTAGCAGAGGGGTGACACTACACCCTTAGCGCCCCATGTTCCCCAAACGTACGAAGAGTACCGTGATATGCCGTGTTTCGTCCATCTCGACGCCAATGGCAAATCCACCCACACCAACCGCCAATGCAATTTTGTCAATGATCTCAAGGAGGACCCTGAGTCCGGCTACAAGCAAAGTCGGAAAAACAGACCCCGTGGAAAGGGCAACAGGAAGAAGAAGGAGAAAGTACCCAAGGAATCAAGTGACATGGATGAAGACGTGGACCCAAAATCTTCTGACAAGGGAGAGGATAAAGGGAAAAAACCCTTCGAAAAGAAGGCTCCATGCTACCACACCTTCCTTGGCACCCCAACCGTCCGGTCCTAGAAAACCTCTCTGAGGATACTGATGGCTACCCTCCCTCCGGTTCCCCAGTACACCAGGTGGTCGGAAGTTCCAATTACTTGGCATAGGAAGGATCATCCAGAACTTATCCCAACAGAGAACCAATATGCTATGGTTATCAACCCTCTGATTGACGGCACAAAGTCCACCAAGTTCCTCGTGGACAGTGGAAGCAGCATCAACGTCATGTACCTGAATACACTGCACAAGATGAACCTGATGGAGACCCAGCTAAGGAAGAGCAACACCGTGTTCCATGGGGTTGTCCCTGGCCGACATGCAAATTCCCTAGGCTGCATCACCCTTCTGGTCGCTTTTGGCGATGTCAATAATTACTGCCAAGAACGCATGACCTTTGAAGTAGTGCCTTTCAAGAGCGTGTACCACGTCATCTTTGGACGCGACATCTTCCACTCCTTCCTTGCAAGGCCATGCTTTGTCTACAACAAGCTCAAGATTCCCGGACCAAATGGTGTCATCACCGTTGACAGAAGCTTTACCAAGGCACGGGAGTGCAAGCTCAGTGAAGCCGCCTTTGCCGAAGCAGTCCTCTATGGTGAGGAGCTCAAGGGGATCCAGAACCAGGTCAATGCCTCAGAGATGCCGGCTTCGAAGATGCAGATCACTGCTGCCGAACCCGCCTTCAAGGCCGCCATCAAGACCAAGCAGGTGGAGCTTGTTGAAGGTGATTCCTCCAAGACCACCGCCATTGGCACGGACCAGGATCCCAAATAGGAAAGCGCACTCGTCGAGTTCCTCCGTGAGAATAGGAATATCTTTGCCTGGCAACCTGCCGACATGAAAGGTGTACCTAGGGAACTTGCCGAGCACAACTTGAATATTAATCCTAATGCCAAACTCGTGAAGCAGCCTCTACGACGCTTTGGTGATGAGAGACGAAGGGCTATAGGCAAAGAAATAGCTAGGTTACTTAAGGCTGGCTTTATCCGAGAAGTTATTCACACCCGATGGGTGGCAAATCCTGTACTTGTCCCCAAAAAGGGAACCCATGAATTAAGAATGTGCATTGATTACATCGGCTTGAACAAAGCATGTCCGAAGGATCTGTTTGCTTTGCATCGCATTGACCAAGTCATTGATTCGACGACTGGCTCAGAACTTCTGTGTTTTCTCGATGCCTATTCAGGATACCACCAGATCCGGATGCAAAAGTTGGACCAATTGGCCACTTTGCTCACCACATCCTACGGCACGTATTTCTACGTCATGATGCCCTTTGGGTTAAAAAATGCGGGTGCTATGTACTAGCGGACGATGCAACGTTGCCTGCATGAACAAATAGGTCGCAACATACACGCCTATGTAGAGGACATCACGGTAATGTCAAAGAAATCAAATGATCTAATCGCTGACTTGCAGGAAACCTTCGACAATCTTCGGAAATACAACATGATGCTGAACCCAAACAAGTGCGTCTTCGGGTACCATCTGGCAAACTGTTGGGCTTCATCATTTCGCATCGTGGAATTGAGGTGAACCCGGGGAAAATCAAGGCCATCCTCAACATCAAATGCCCGACATGCCTGAAGGACATACAAAGGCTCATAGGCTGCGTTGCAGCAGTAAGCCGGTTCATCAACCGACTTGGTGAGAAGGCTATGCCGCTCTACAAGTTTCTCAAGAAGGCGGAAAAATTCACATGGATGGATGAGGCTGACGCAGCACTTCAGGAGTTTAAGAGAATACTCTCCTCCCCACCTATACTTGCAGCACCAGCGCCAAGGGAGCCTATGATAGTTTACATGGCGGCAACCAACCGAGTAATCAACACCGCCAATGTGGTGGAGCGCAAGGAACCAACACACGAGTACGGAGTTCAGCGACCCCTTTACTATGTAAGCGAGGTCTTGACGGAATCCAAGCAGCGTTACCGCACTGCTAGAAGATAGCTTATGGAGTTTTCCTTGCTTCATGTAAGTTAAGGCATTACTTCCAGGAGCACCCTATCACAATAGTGAGCAAAGCTCCGCTGTCCGACATCATCAACAATAGCGATGCTACAGGGAGAGTGGAAAAGTGGGGTGATGTCTACGCACTTCTATCCTTGTAGACAATTGTTGGGCCTCCAAGTGCAGAGGTTTGTAGAACAGTAGCAAGTTTTACCTTAAGTGGATCACCTAAGGTTTATCGAACTCAGGGAGGAAGTGGTCAAAGGTATCCCCTCTCAAGCAACCCTGCAATCAAGATACAAGAAGTCTCTTGTGTCCCCAACACACCCAATACACTTGTCAGGTGTATAGGTGCACTAGTTCGGCGAAGAGATAGTGAAATACAAGTGGTATAGATAATTATAAGTGGTAACGGTGATAGAAAATAGCTTGATGGCGTGTGGTTGACGTGGGAAAAGACTAAAGGCAAACTGAAATAAAGAAGGAAGCAAGCAAACATGTAAGAGATCTAATTACAAATGGTGTATCAATGCTTAGAAACAAGGCCTAGGGATCATACTTTCACTAGTTAACACTCTCATATAAATATCTTCTGTTTATGCTACTACTCTCCGGTTGGACACTCTAATCGATGGTAGGGCTATAACAGCACACCTCAAAGTTCATCTTTCCCATCTAGAAAATCCCACACTATCACCTTGAGTACTAGATGAGTCCAACAAACACCACAATTTCATAAAGACATCCAACTCCAAATATAACTCATAACAAGTATTTGTAATCTCTAGCCTAAGTGCCACCATGGTGTGCACACTGTCAACTTCACACACATGGGGAGAGCAGAGATCTATTAAAGCACTTGAGTAGCAAGGTAGATCTATAGATTACAAGCTCATGATCTCAATAAGATCATGCATAGATAGAGAGATGAACACATAGCTACCGGTAGAACCCTTAGCCTCGAGAGAGAACTACTCCCTCCTCATCATGGGAATCAACAATGGTGATGGAGATGGCGGTGGAGATCGATGGAGATGGCTCCAGGGGCACTTCCCCGTCCCGACAGGGTGCCGGAACAGAGACTTTCTGTCCCTCGAATCTCCCCTTCGGTGGCGGCGGCGCTGCAGAACTTTTCGTGGCTGGAGGCTTGACTATCTAGGGTTTTGGTATCGGGAGGCTCTTATAGGCGAAGGAGGCAAGGTCGGTGGCCGGCCAGGGGGCCCACACCATGCCCTGGCATGGCCAGGGCTGGCCCGCGCCAAGGGGTAGTGTGGCCACCCTGTGGCCCCTCTCCAACTCTCCTTCTGGCTCCGTGAGTCTTCCGGGAAAATAGTAACTTTGGCTTTTGTCCCGTCCAATTCCGAGAATATTCATTTTCTAACTTTCTGGAACCAAAAACAGCAGAAAACAGGCAACTGGCACTGTGGCGTCTTGTTAATAGGTTAGTCCAAGAAATCATATGAAAAGTACTCCAAAGTTGGAACAAAACACAAGAAAGTAGATAAAACCAAGCATGGAACATCAAAAATTATAGATACATTTGCAATGTATCAACATCCCCAAGCTTAACTCCTGCTCATCCTCGAGTAGGTAAGTGATAAAAAGAAAGAATAATTTTTGAGGTGACATGCACCATCAAAGACTTGATCAAAGTATTTGTAAAACATTCGAAGCTGGGATCATAGTACTTCAATCATAACATGAAAGACAAAAGTTCTAGCAATAAGACAAAGAAACTATGATGCAACATGAAAAGGCACAAAACAAAAGATCCATGAATAACAATGCTTTGCAAGACGTTTGTTTGTTTCACATAAAGAAAACATAGCATAGTAGCATTCAACTTGTCCCTCATAGAGTAGCAAAACATAAATGCATAGGACACCTTCAAAGTTCATAAGAGTGACTAGATATAAAAGTTCAAAACAAGCAATAACAAGTTATGCATCAATTAACTAGTCTTGGGACAATGCACATAGAACTAAGAATGGCCACTATGCTCTCAAAGTAGGTGCATAAAGATAGAAGGGGGAGACTCAATATAATGGTGGAAGAAAGGCCTTTGTGAAAGGAAGTAGGGATTCAAGTCTCATAAAGAGCTTCCAAAAATTATGGTACTTATAGCTTTCAGCTCTCATTGCCCCTATCATAAGCATCTTGAAGATGATTAAGGTTAAAGTGACACAACTAAGAGGATATGCTTGACAAGTTATAAACCGAAATCTCATGCCCCTTACTTACGAAGACCGATCCTCATGCTACTCAACTTCAGTCACGAGTAAGCTCTTCTCATTGTAAGTACATGTGTATCATTAAGAACCACCAACGAGGTACCCCTTGCACATGATACAGGAGCTATCCCATAATCAAAATGACAAGGCAAGCAGACAATGAGCATCTCAGCGATCTTTTTATTTGCTATTTGCATAGGTTTTTATTGAGGATGCTTCATAGAGTGCTCATTATGGTGATCCCGCAAGTTTCCACCATGATTAGGCATGGCTTAGGCTAGCGGCCCAGGCGTTTCTCTAACACACATACAAACTCCATGATCTTACAAGTTCCACTTTTATTTCACACCGCCGGGATCCATAAGCAAAAGAACATGATATCAACGGGGTACAAAGTACAAGTGCAATGTTGAAAGCGTTCCCCATGAAACATGGTTATGCTAATTTCAACTTATAAAGCGCAAGCATATACGCAACAAAGAAGGACCCAATGGTTCAAGTTTATTAGATGCAAAAAAGTAAAGTGTGCCATCAAGTTCGTGAGAGCTTTAATCACTAGTTTTCACATAACAAGTTTAATTTGGAAGGTAAACAAAAGCATGAATATACTTGGAATAGCATAAGCTAGTAGGTAGGTATGGTGGACTCTTTGGAATAACTTGGTTTAGGGAGTTGGATGCATGAGTGGAACTCATACTTTGTTGTGGAGGCTAGCAAAAGACTGGGAGCGATAAACTAAGAGAGCAATAATGGCCATAATCATGCAGAGCGACAAAACATCATTGATCAAAGCATAAAGTGATACTACAAGTTGAAAACTAAAGGATCATAATGGCTTATGGTGACTTGAGATAGTCATAACATGGTGTGAGCATGCGCCAAGTCAACCCAAATAAAACATCAAAGGAGAATACCACTATACTATGCTTTAATATGCTAAAACAACGCATGATTCATCCAAGGCACATTAAGCAATCTCAATTGATTATAACAAGTCATGCTACATCAAAGAATACTAAGCATAAAGCCAAAACAATATCAAGCATGGCATGATAGAGCATAGGCCACAATAAAAAAACAAGCTCTTTTTACCACATAAGCATGAACTTTTCTACTCTTTTACAAACCAAACCAAACTATTTGCAAACCAATGTATGAAAGAGGGGGTCCAACCAATTTATTCAGAAAACTAAGCAAACAAAAGCAAACGAAAACCAAAATGAAAACAAAAAAGAAGACGCTCCAAGAACAACACAACTGTGCATGTAACAATAAAAATGAAGCGTTTGGAAGAAACCTGGGATTTTTATTGATGAAGAAGGGGATGCCTTGGGCATCCCCAATCTTTGACGCTTGTACTTCTTGGATATTTCTTGGGGTGACACGCGTGGCATCCCCAAGCTTGAGATTTAGTCCATCCTTCATCTCATTACTCATTCCTTCCATACACCTGAATTTTTTTTCTTCATACAAAACTTCACACAATCTTTATTAGCAACATTAGTGCACTCAAGATAAATAAGTCTTAAGGTTCAGTTTTAACAACAAGAAAACTTCCATTAGAACACTAGCTACTGTAGCACTTCCCTCAAAAAACTCAAATCCCCAAAAGAACTCAAAAAGGAATCAACAAGAAGCAAATGCAGAAAATGGCAGAAATCTGTCAGAATAGACCAGTAGGTAAAGACAAAAAATTTCGGAGACCTTCTGTTGCTCAAATCAAAAAGTGTTGAACTAACGAAAGTTAGATAACAATCTGGGGCAGCATCACAAAAATTCACGCCTCAAAAAGATGTTCAGAGATTTTACACGAATGTTTACGGTGAAGCACAGAAATCTGTTTCGGGACAACAACTTTCCCAATCATTACTTCTCTCTCATTAGAGGTTACTCTTGGCACAAAAAGCAAATAAAAAGGATAAGGAGCGGTTATTACTGAAGTAATAACTTCCAAGACTCATCTAAAACTTTTGGGTTATCTCCTAATAAGTACTTTTCTTTAACGCCTTTAAGTTAGGCATGATAGTTTGAGAAGATGCTCACATAAGAAATATGAATTTAAGTAAAACTGAGCATCAACAAGCAAATTCAAAGCACATTTAAGTCTAACCCACTTCCTATGCATAGGAATCTTGTAAATAAACAAGTCATGAAAGCACAAAGAAACAAGCATAGAAAAGCAAAACAGGTGCAACTTCAAGACTTTCAACATAAAGAGGGGAAACTTAATAATGTTGAGATACATAAACCCATGTTTCCCTCTCTCATGATAACTTTCAGTAGGAACATGAATAAAATTAACAATATAGCTATCACAAGAAATATTCTTATCATGAGCCACATGCATAAAATAATTAATACTCCCCACATAAACATAGTCATTCTTATTGATTGTAGTGGGAGAAAATTCAACAAAATAGCTATCATTATTATTTTCATCACCATAATCATCAAATATAGGAGGCATATTGTAATCATAATTAATTTCCTCCTCAATAGTAGGTGGACTGAAAATATCATAATCATCATTGCAATCATCATAAGCAATAGAATAGTTATCTTCCCAAGTGTGTTCATTTGTAAACATATCATCATTGGAAGGATCATGGATAGCACTAATAGTATAGCAATTATTAATATCATCATTTTTAGAATTGGTACCGAAGAGATTTTCAATATCAAAAGTAGTGTGCTTTTCCCAATCATGATCACTACTATAGGTAACAGGCATAGGAACATCATCGGGTTTAGAATCATCAAAAACTATAATAGGAGCAACATGCTTAGGGGAAAATACCGTTTCCTCTCTCCCTTTACTCCTCCTTTTCTTCTTTTTCTTCTTCTCTTTAGGAGGGAGAGGCTTGAAAGGAAGCTTCTCCATATACCCTGGTTCATTGTTAGAGACAATAGAAGAAACTTTGGAGGTTCCTCCTTTTCATTAATAAGACCAAAACACATATTAGTCATGTCATATTTTGGTAAGATTTCATCTTTTATAATATTTTGTATGTAAGTATTTGTGTGTCAATTATCAACACAATAAAGATGACAACCATGCATGACACTATTCATATCAAAAGCACCCATATCTACCAAAGAGGTTTTTCTTGATAACTCTTCACACCCCAAAAATAATGTAAGTTCATCATGCTGATTAGGAGTGATCATGTCATCACAATACAAACTTGCAGTACTCATTGGATTAGAAGGGCTATTATTATGGCCTGAGCATTGAAAATTGAAATGACCCACTTCAAAGCACAGTTCACAAATAAAAGGATAGAGGGCACAAACTTTTTTACCAAGATCATTTAGAGCCCTATACCACATTCTAGTTTTTTCATTCCTGTGGGTGATACAATATTCTTCTTCAATTTGATTATTCTCACAAGGTCTATGTATTCCACAAAAATTAGCATGCTTATAAGAAGTAGTACTTTCAGAGGTTTGAGCATGTTTATTGCTATCATTAATAACAATTTCATTTTCCATGCAAGTGTCTTTATAAGTCTCATGATACATGTCCCATTTTTCTTTAGGAGCATTAATATGAGAAGCAAAGGTTCTATAACAATCAACAAGACTTTGAGGATCAAGACCATATTTAGCACTAAGCTCTTGAAAATCAATATTTTCAGCAAAAGACTTAATGCAATCATACTCATAGTTTATACCTGGTTCTTTACCTTTGTTGTTATCCCAATCTTCGGTATTGCTTTGAATTGTTTCAAGAAGATCCCACTTACCTTTGACCTCCTTACTTGTGAAGGATCCCTCTAAACAAGTATCTAGATAGTCCTTGTAATGTCCTGAAAGCCTTGCATAGAAATTATTAATAACAATATTACTGGGGAGCTCATGAATGGGACATTTGAGCATTAGTGACTTCAACCTCCCCCATTCTTGGGAAATACTTTCTCCATCATGAGGATGAAATTATAAATGTAATTCCTATCTTTATGAATTTCATGAGGAGGATAAAATTTAGAGTAAAAGAGAGATTCAAGTTCCTTCCACTCCAAATGATGAGGATCATCTAGTAGCTCATACCACTCCCTTGCTTTGGCCTGAAGTGAAATAGGGAATAGCTTCGTCTTAACTTGGTTCATTGAAATACCTGCACACTTGAACAACTCGCATAATTCATGTATAAAGAGTAAATGATCACCAGGATGGAGAGTTCCATCTCCAAAATAGCAGTTATTCATAACACGTTCAAAAAAAATTATAGGTATTTTAAAAGGGATGCTTTCAGTATGTGGATTTAAAATATCACAAGTATCATTAGAATTACCACATATGGGAGATAAAGTATCATCAGAGCAACTTTTCTTCTTTAAAGCTGGGGAACTAAAAAGATCATTTTCATAAAAACTAACTTCCCCAAGCTTACACGTTTCCATAGCATTAGTAACAAAGGTGTTCAAAAGATTCATACTAATAACATTGCTATTATCATGCAAAGAAAGTTCCATTGGTTTTTTAATTTTCTTTTCAGACAATTCAAGTTCAAACTTAGGAAAAATACTAAAAAGCTCTCTAATTTTGTTGTTGTTTTGCATTAAGCCTAACTAGTGAAAACAAGAAACAAAAAGACAAAATTGCAGAATCTAAAGGAAATAACTTTGAGCACTCACACCGGAGGATGTGAGTACCTTTTACACTACCTCCCCGGCAACGACGCCAGAAAATAGCTTGATGTCTACGCACTTCTATTCTTGTAGACATTTGTTGGGCCTCCAAGTGCAGAGGTTTGTAGAATAGCAGCAAGTTTTCCCTTAAGTGGATCACCCAAGGTTTATCGAACTCAGGGAGAAAGTGGTAAAAGGTATCCCCTCTCAAGCAACCCTGCAATCAAGATACAAGAAGTCTCTTG
This sequence comes from Avena sativa, assembly GCA_916181665.1. Classification (NCBI taxonomy): domain Eukaryota; kingdom Viridiplantae; phylum Streptophyta; class Magnoliopsida; order Poales; family Poaceae; genus Avena; species Avena sativa. The sequence goes on from OV702291.1 coordinate 262,480,620, forward strand.
TGTCCCCAACACACCCAATACACTTGTCAGGTGTATAGGTGCACTAGTTCGGTGAAGAGATAGTGAAATACAAGTGGTATAGATAATTATAAGTGGTAACAGTGATAGAAAATAGCTTGATGGCGTGTGGTTGACGTGGGAAAAGACTAAAGGCAAACTGAAATAAAGAAGGAAGCAAGCAAACATGTAACAGATCTAATTGCAAATGGTGTATTAATGCTTAGAAACAAGGCCTAGGGATCATACTTTCACTAGTGAACACTCTCATATAAATATCTTCTATTTATGATACTACTCTCTGGTTGGACACTCTAATCGATGGTAGGGATATAACAGCACACCTCAAAGTTCATCTTCCCATCTAGAAAACCCCACACTATCACCTTGAGTACTAGATGAGTCCAACAAACACCACAATTTCATAAAGACATCCAACTCCAAATATAACTCATAACAAGTATTTGTAATCTCTAACCTAAGTGCCACCATGGTGTGCACACTGTCAACTTCACACACATGGGGAGAGCAGAGATCTATTAAAGCACTTGAGTAGCAAGGTAGATCTATAGATTACAAGCTCATGATCTCAATAAGATCATGCATAGATAGAGAGATGAACACATAGCTACCGGTAGAACCCTTAGCCTCAAGAGAGAACTACTCCCTCCTCATCATGGGAATCAGCAATGGTGATGGAGATGGCGGTGCAGATCGATGGAGATGGCTCCGGGGGCACTTCCCCGTCCCGGCAGGGTGCCGGAACAGAGACTTTCTGTCCCCCGAATCTCCCCTTCGGTGGCGGCGGCGCTGCGGAACTTTTCGTGGATAGAGGCTTGACTATCTAGGGTTTTGGTATCGGGAGGCTCTTATAGGCAAAGGAGGCAAGGTCGGTGGCCGTCCAGGGGGCCCACACCATGCCCTGGCGCGGCCTAGGCTGGCCCGTGCCAAGGGGTGGTGTGGCCACCCTGTGGCCCCTCTCCGACTCTCCTTCTAGCTCCGTGAGTCTTCCGGGGAAATAGTAACTTTGGCTTTTGTCCCATCCAATTCCGAGAATATTCATTTTCTAACTTCCTGGAACCAAAAATAGTAGAAAATAGGCAACTGGCACTGTGGCATCTTGTTAATAGGTTAGTCCAAGAGATCATATGAAAAGTACTCCAAAGTTGGAACAAAACACAAGAAAGTAGATAAAACCAAGAATAGAACATCAAAAATTATAGATACATTTGCAATGTATCATGGGGCATAGAACTTGCCTCCTTCGACATCACCTACAAGCGACGTGACGCTATCAAGTCACAAGCAGTGGCAGATTTTCTTGCAGATTGGACAAAACTTCCATAAGGCACTCATGTACTAGAGCCAGAGTATTGGGTCATGCACTTTGACGGATCGAAGTTACTAAATTGCTCGGGGGCTAGTGTATTATTACAATCACCAACAGGAGAGAAGTTGCAATATGTCCTGCAGATCCACTTCAATGCTACCAATAACATGGCGGAGTATGAGTCCCTCATTCACAGACTTCACGTAGCCAAATATATTGGCATCAAGCACATAGTTTGCTGTGGAGATTCCAACTTGGTTGCCTAGAAAGTAGCTGGCACCTAGAACACGCGGAACCCTATGATGGCGGCATATCAAGAGGAAGTAGACAAAATATCCAAGTGCTTCGATGGCTACGAAGTCAAGTACATCAAAAGGGAGGAGAATGAGGCGGCAGATCTGCTATCAAAGCTTGGATCAGCTTGTCGACCAATTCCGCTAGGTGTTTTCCTGGAGAATTTACGGACTCCATCCATGAAGGGAGCAGACCCCGACAACCCGGATAGAGTGGATTCATTTGTTAACACAGTAATAGTGACCTCTCTGGCTTGGACGAAGCTATTCATGGATTATCTACAAGACAGAGCTTTGCCCATCGACGAAGTCGAAAGCCAGCAAATAGTACATAGAGAAAAAGGCTACGTCATCATTGACGACCAGCTTTATAAGATAAGTACCATGGGAGTTTTTCCTTTGATGCGTCTCCCAGCAGCAAGGTATTGAAATCCTTAGAGAAATACATCTTGGAGATTGCGGGCATCACGCCGCTCCCTGATCGTTGGTGGCAAAGGCCTTCTGACAAGGATTCTACTAGATAACTGCTAAGGCAGATGCCGACAAGTTGGTACAAACATTCCTCGGGTGTCAGTTCTATGCAAGACAACCAAGTGTTCCAGCTGAAGAATTGCGAACATACCAATAACTTGGCTATTTGTAGTCTGGGGGCTGGACATGGTGGGACCTTTGCAGACAGCACCCTACGGATTCACACACTTGCTACTAGCAGTGGATAAGTTCACAAAATGGTTTGAAGCTAAACCCATTAGAAATCTTGATGGGGCAACAACCCTAAAATTTGTCCGGGATCTAGTGGTGAGATTTGGTCTCCCGTATAGCATCATCACCGACAATGGCAGAAATCTATCTCTCAGAGAAGTTGAGGAATACTGTCATGAGAAAGGCATCCGCCTTGACTTAGCATCTGTGGCACATCCACAGTCAAATCGGCAAGTTGAAAGGGCCAATAGACTAATTTTGCATGGAATCAAGCCACGCTTAGAGGCGCTGCTACGTAGAGCAGCTGGAGCATAGGCAGAGGAACTACCATCTGTCTTGTGGAGTTTACGAACAACACCCAACATATCTACCGGCTTGACTCCTTTCTTCATGGTTTATGGAGCAGAAGCAGTCCTCCCATCCGACATCCCCCACGATGCACCAAGAGTTTCCGCCTATAAGGAGGATGACGCTGAAGAATCCAGATGACTATCTGTGGACCTACTTAAAGAAGAGCACGTGATGGCATGCCAGAGATTCGCCATCTACCAGCAGAAGCTACGTGGCTACCATAGTCGCTGCGTAAAGCATCACTCATTTAAAGAGGGAGATCTGGTGCTTCAACTCAAGTAGGAGAAATCACACAAACTATCCCCGCCTTGGGAAGGACCATTCGTCATAAGCAAAGCATTGCTCAATGGTTCCTATTACCTCGTCGATATTCGTGAGTTGAAAGATAGGCCAAAAAATCACAAGCGCAAGCAACGTGACTCCGATGATGATTACCCGGAGACAGACCAACCATGGAACATGGCACGGCTATGTCCCTTTTACACTTAGCGCATTTATATTATGTAATAAGTTTTTTATATGATCAATGAAATAAAGCATTTGGTTCACTTATATTCTCTGTGTCTTTTACCTCCTTTAGTTGTTCATTTTTGGATCATATAAACCCTTTATCCGCAAGGTTGCATTTTCCCTTGTGAAAATTCTGCCTACGGGCGTTAGCTTAAGTTTTCTGGTCTACACGTTTTCTAAAGTTTTTATGTGGATTCCGGAGTAGTGACTTTTCGACACTCAAAGCTAGTGATTTTGTTCTTGGTTTTTTTACGGTGCTATTAAGCATCATCGCCTAAGAACATAGTTCTATGATGCGGGTCTTCCATCTCACGAAAGGTCAAGCATACGAACTAGAATAATGGATAAGCCATCACTTGCTTAAAAATATACACACATGCTGGAAGCAGATAAGTAGCAGGAAAACTTGAGTACAAGATTTTCCGCCTTAGAAAAACATAAGTTTTTTCCGCATACACATTGCAGAGATACATTTAATACAGACATTGTTTATCATAGCTCTGTTGCAGGGGGCTTCGTGCTAGCATTATCAGGAGAACCAGGCCGAGAGAGCTCGTCAAACACGGAGGGAGATGGGCTAGACTCTGACGACGCCATGTCTTCGTCAAGGATCTCGGCAGGCACAAAGACATCTGCATTGACCATCCTGGCGACCCTAGTGTCGAAGCCGGCAAGGGAATTCGAAATAGCATCGCTATCGATTTCTCTCCCTTCCTTATCCAGCTTAGGAAAGCCGGAGGTCACCAAGTCGATGTCGGCGTAATCGTAATGCGCCTTGACTAGAGATAGAGACATCCTAGCGCCACCCCGGATGCAAGAGACCTTCTAGTCCTTGACCTTCTCGGGGGCTCAATGCAGGATTTCCGCGAACTTGGCCACTGAGTCTGCCGCCTTGATATTGATGCCCAGAGGTTGAGCTATCTCCTTGGCTTGGGCAATGACAGTGCTGACATAGTTGCCGGCAAGAATCATGCGTTCCTTGAGGTCTAGAGCACCTTCTCCCAAATTGGTTAAGCCAATACGGGATATGGTTTGCAAAAGAAACAAGGACCATGAGCACAAACCAATCAAACAATCGTCTACAATACAGAAATGACCAAGACGGAGAAAGGTTACCGAAGATGCTCGTCTCTGCTTGAGAACATGACTCCGCTAATGCATCCCACTCCTTTTGGACGGTCTTGTACACCTCAAGGTTCCTAGCATTCTACTCTTTGGCAACTTGGTTCTGTTCCTTGAACTGGGCAATCTCGCCTTTCAGGCATTGCATCTCGGAGTTAGCAGATTCTTGCAGCACCTTCATTGCTGCCTCATGGCCCTTGACAGCCTCAGCCAGGTCCTTCTTTAGAATTTTGTTTTCATCATCGAGCTCCTGAATATGATTAGATTGCTCGACGATGCTCTTGGCCTTGGCAATGGCTTCTGTAAGACGGAAATCAAAAAGTGCTATCAGAAGACGGAAGAAATAATACAATGAGAAAAGCAGGGAGCTGTTGTAGGAAATAGCCTCTGGATATTTTTGATCTGTTCCTTCAGGAATTTGGTTTTACCCTATTCAAGGTCCAGCTCCTTCCGAAGAGCAGCAAACCTCTCATTGGCAGCTATTCTCCGTTTATTCTCATTCTGCACAAGATGTTAACATGCTTAGTTTCTCTAGAGCATCTAGTCAGATCTATCCAAGTTTCAACTAAATGCTCGGGGGCTACAATACATGATTTTAAAGTAAACTAGTTTCTCTAGAGCATCTAGTCGGAACTATCCAGTTTCAACTAAACGCTCGGGGACTACACGTACAAGTTCTACACTTAGTTCTTTGAAGCACTCAGGCCAATAACTATTGGATTATCCGCCTAAGAGCTCGGGGGCTATAGTGGGATATACTACACGAAGTAAAATAAGTGAAGCTCAAAAGACTTACGATGGCAATGATCCTAAGATTGTTGGCCAGATGAGCATAGGAGTCATGGAAGGTCTGGGCATTCTTATAGATTGTGTCGGCCTGCTTGATGAGGTCATCCAGGCCAATGGAGAGGTTGAAGCTGGAGGCATGCATGAAGCCCTAGCCGTCTCTTGCGCCTTCAAGGCAGATGATGGCTCAGAGGCTCTGATACATTGCAAATGTATCTATAATTTTTGATGTTCCATGCTTGGTTTTATCCACTTTCTTGTGTTTTGTTCCAACTTTGGAGTACTTTTCATATGATTTCTTGGACTAACCTATTAACAAGAGCCATAGTGCCAGCTGCCTGTTTTCTGCTGTTTTTGGTTCCAGGAAAGTCAGAAAATGAATATTCTCGGAATTGGACGGGACAAAAGCCAAAGTGCCTATTTTTCCGGAAGGGATCAAGTGCCAGAATACGAGACGGAGAAGGACCAGGGGGCCACCACACCACATGGCCGCACGGCCCATCCTGGCCCGCGCCAGGGGGTGGTGAGGCCAGCCCTGGCACCCCCTCGGCCTCTCCTTCCGCCTATAAGTTTCCCTCGGGACGAAAACCCTAAGTACACGAACAAAAATCCACGAAAGAGTCTGTAGCCACCGTCATCTCCATCCCTAGATTGGGAGGGATCTGAAGCTCTTCCCGCCACCCTGCCGGAGAGGGGAATTCACCCTGGAGGCCTTCTTCATCACCATGCAAGCCTCCGGTGTGATGCGTGAGTAGTTCATCCTTGGACTACGGATCCATGTAGTAGCTAGATGGCTGGTTTCTCCTCCTTTGTGCTTTCATGTTTAGATCTTGTGAGCTCCGTTCATGATCAAGATCATCTATTTGTAATTCATACATGTGTTTGCGGGGATCCGATGGATATTGAGATGTTATTTCAGATTGATTATTGATTCTATCATGTCTTTGTTATTTGAGATCTTGCATGCTTTCCGTTGTTAGTAGCTATCTTGGCCAAGTAGATGCTAGCAACTCCAAGAGTTAGTATTTATGCTCGATAGTGGGTTCATGCCTCTAGTAATCTGGGGAAGTGACAGAAATCTCTAAGGTACTAGATGTGCTGTTGCTACTAGGGAGAAAACAACAATCCTTTGTTCATAGAACAATGGTATTGTTTACTTTACATGCAGTTCGTAAAGCAATAATCCGTTGCTTGCAACTTAATACTGGAGGGGGTTTGGATGATAACCTGAAGGTGGATTATTAGTCATAGATGTAGTTGTGTATTATGTTGTAATGCCCAATCAAGTCTCAGAGGAGTCAAGATGATTAGTATATGCATATATTGCTTTCTCGGTGTTTGTCAATTGCCCCGCTGTAATTTGTTCTCCCAGCATGTTATCTATCTAAGGAGGGCCACCTCTAGTGAACTATGGATCCCGGTCCTTTTACTTTACATACAATCTACAATCTTTTACTGTTTTGTGTCTACTTTCTACAAACTTTTACTTCTTTCCATTCGATACGTTTAATCCTTTGTTTGCTGCAAAACACGGTGATATTGACAACCTCATCGCAAGTTGGGGACAAAATTCCGTGGTTGTGTTGTGCAGGCCTCCATGTTGCTACTAGCACCAGTAGTGCGCCCTGCCAAAGCTCAGCTAGTAACACCTTTGGGGTGTTTCCTTGCTCCTACTGGTTAGATTAAACCTTGGTTTCATAACTGAGGGAAAACTTGCTGCTATATTCATCGTACCTTCCTCTTGGGGTTCCCAACAAGCTCTACGTCGAAAGTCGAGCGCATCAGGCTCCCACCTTGATCATTGCTTCCACGTCCACCTCTTCCACTACTTCCTTCCCTTTCTCAGTGGCATCCTTAGCCGGAGCTTAAGCCACTTTAGAGGAAGTGCTCTCCTGCATCGCCTGGCTGCTGGGAGCAACATCTGCCTCGACGGAGCCTGAGACATCAAGAATTGGATTGACATCTGTCTCCATGGCGGAGGTCTCAAGGATGACAGGGGATGATGGCCCAGCAGGTCCAGCAGAAGGCTTGGCGGCAGGAGTAGGGGGAGCAGTAGCGGGAGAGGGCTTGGCGGCCATGTCCCTGGTCACCATGTCATGAATGTTCCTTCCAGCATCTCTGGAGGATCGCTTCAAACTAACACTGGCTTTCCTCCTGAAACATACAAAGTATAAGTACAAGAGTTGAAAAAGGTGTGAACTGAAAAATCCAAGCCGGAGAATGAAAGTACTTACTCCACGGCAGGATCCTTGGTGAGGGGAATGCCGGTGGACTTCTTCTTATTCTCCGCCTCCAAGGCGGAAGTGGAATGTTTGGAGACTCCACTCTCCGATTTCTTCTTCTTGGCCTCGACAACATTGTTAGAGGTGGAGCTCTTCCGCTTTCGTGCTGCCGGAGCTGGTTGAACCTTGGGGGCATCGTCATCGGACACCACCTAGATATCCTTCAGCTTGGGATCATAGACCTGGGAGGCCATTTGATCTGCCACCAAGGTTGCCAGCTGGGATACAGAGGAGTGTTAGATGGACAACTTCAAGTCGGAAAAACCTTAGAGCATGTAACGAGCAACAAAGGAAACATAAGCTACCTCTGGGGATGTACCACAATCGAACATATCATAGGTGATCTTGAAGCCCCGCTTCTTGTCCCTCACCCTGACGATGTCCTTAAGCCGGAGCATGGTGGAGTTAGTAGAGAAGTTATCCCATGAAATTCGCATGGGATCCCTCCTGTCTTGAATATACTTGCACATCAACTCGGCGCGGTGCTGCAGAGGCTGGATCCACCTAACGTACCAACACATGGCAAGGTCCAGGATTGTCAGACCTCCGTCTACGAGCCACTCAATCCGCCTTACGACACGATTAGCTTCGTCATCGGAGGGAAGGGAGGTTGGAGTCCGCCATGCGAGCACTTCGGTGGTAGCTCCATCGATGAAGTCAGGGTAGGTCTCAAGGCGGTCAGGCAGAGGGATATCTGGCCCGTAGAAATACGTGCGCTGCCAATTCTTGCATGACTCATGCCCGATGATGTCGGGAAAGCGCCGGCTAGGCCGGATCTTAAAGCTAATGGTTCTGCAGATCCGCAGTTTGTCCTTGGACTCTAAAGACTCTCTCTTAACGGTGAAAACATATACAAACTGATATAATCTAGGTTTGATCCCTAGATATCCTTCGCACAGAGCTACAAAGTTGCTAAGGACTAGAATGCTGTTGGGAGAGAGATTGTGGGGAAGTACCCGAAAGTGATGGAGGACATCCAAGAAGAAGTCGAAGACTGGCAGGCTTAGACCATGTACCAGGTGAGAGTTGAGGTACACCTTCTCTCCGGGTTGGGGAGAAGGGACCACCTCGTCAGCTGGTGCCGCCCGCTAGACTAACTTCTCTGCCGCGGGGAGATACCCCTTAGCAACTAGCTCCTACAGATCTTCAGCGGAGAGATCAGAGCCTCTCCACATCCCCTTGTTGGAGTCGTTTTCCTCTTCAGCGGCTTTGGGCGCCACCCGTTCTTGGTCATCATCAGTGGATTCCGTCATGACAAAGACAGGAACGACCACCCCCTTCGGCGGGACGATCACTCCCTGCGATGGCTCCAAAGTAGACTCGGGAATCGCTGCCGTGGAAGGAGCAGAGCTGCTGGAGGCCATTACGACAAGGAGAAGGTGGAGGAAGAAGGGCTCTGGTTAGGGTTTTCGCAGAAGAGCTCGAACGGTCGCGCGACTGGAGGAAGACGAACACTGGAAAGCGAATGCGAGTAAAAGAGAAGTAAATTGACCGTGGTGGAAATATATAAGTCTCACGTCAAGATTCATGCAAAAGGATCTGACGGATGGAACGTTGCCGACGTGGAAGTGAACGTGCGCGGTAATTTCGCCACGTCCTCTGTCTTTTGTCGCTCCACCGTTTCGGATTTCATGCACGTGAAAATAGATGATGATTAATTCTCTGTTTCTGTGAGTTTCGAGATAACATAGACTGTATCCTACGTCATCCTCCTGACAGTTGCAGTGAAGGGTCATGTCCAAAGATTCCATCGAATATGGAGACTATCCGACTCTGAAAACAAAGACTCAAGGAATCTCCGGCTACATTGTGAAGTCGGAGAGGATTGCAGGGTTCTTTGGGAGACCTTTGAGATATTGCTTGACGAATTGCCGGCATCACTTAGACGAGATATTCAGAGATCAACGAGAAAGACAACGCAAGATTTCAAAGTCCTCCGGGGGCTACTGTTGGGGATATGCTATATGGGTATCCTCATAGCATGTCGCCAATCCGCCTAACCCGGGTGGCCCATAGTTGGAAGCAAGGCCTATGGCCTGCTGGGAAGCCCAGTTAGACGGATCCTAACGGGAGGCCCATGCTGGATAAAGGAAGGCTATGTAGGAGTCACCAACATACGCGGAGCCTTGGAGTATAAGACATAGAAGACTAGTTCGTATTAGTGTAGGACTCTTTACCTTGTCCAGCAAGGACCTTTCCCTGTAAACCCTAGGTCTTGGTACCTTTATAAGCCGACCTATGGGAGCCTTTAGGGCACAACCTCTTAGATTGCTGCGTACAACACGCAACACCTCACACAGCAAAACTATCTCTGTAACTCGGCGTATTGCCATTATAGTGATTTATAGCAGGAGTAGAATTCCGCCACTTTTGTGGGATTTGAACCTGGGTAAGGTGTGTTACCTCGTACCCGCCAACTCTCCGCCTTACCCCACGTCTCTAAACACACACTATGAGGACCCCTCCATGGCGTACTTGTCGGCAATACCATGCCACTACTACTCTATACCAGTCTAATCTAATCCGGGTTGCTCTACCAGGTCAAAAAACAAGGGATCGCTTACTATAAGTATGAAACTGGGAAATCTACATCTTAATTTATTTGTATCTTTGGACCTTTCAATGAGCTACCTTTATCAATAGCTAACTCGGGTGTTTCAACTAAATTAGACCTCTTGGTCAGTACAACAGCGCCAGGAGAACCACACTGACTCGGACATGGCATTGATCCTAAATAGAGAGTTTTCGGGGGGAAATGGCTTGATTGAGACGATAACCATAACTATAGCCACTTCTAGCTCAGTGGCTCAGCAGAGACCTAAACTAATACCTTATCAAAAATGGGGAACAAAATCCGATCATCTCGCCCGGCGAATGGGTAGTCTTGGTTGGTATCTTCATTTGATTTGGATTCTTCTATACGAAATTCAAGTATCAATAGTTCATAGGCGCATCCCAATATACGCAATATATAGTGCCAACGGTGATCGTTTCCTTTTCTCCTACCCCGAGGCCATATGTGTCTGATATCTGAACTTTTGGTGCCCCTTTTCAATGAGAATGATTCCATTGTGAACATAGGTATCATTTCCGGTTTCTAGAGTTTGATATACCCCACCCCAGCCAGGGTGACCAATTGAAGGAAAACTCCTGCTTGTGACTAATTAACTGCTTGACCTGGGGTGAACCAACTATTATCTTAGAAAGAAACTCGGCTAATGAATATGCCCAGCGCTGAATAAAAAGAATTTTCCGGTAGACCCTATCGAGTGAGCTATTATGGCCATGAGCCACACCAAGTAAAGGCCAAGACCCTTCCCCTTTTCCATGGGTTCCAGCTGAGAATTCTCTTTCTAACTTGAGGTGCCAGGTCGCTCCCAATTCCCAAATATACTCGATTTTCACCTGCATTCCCTCCATGTATCAATACATTTCTTCTTTGCATGAAAGCCCCAAAACCTTTGGATCATGACCACCTGGCAACAGAATGACAGGCACATTACTTCCATTCTTCTGAGCTAATCAATTATCCAAGGATTTCACATCCCATTCTGCATCAAAGATCCTTGCTCCTCATGAGAATTCTGTTATTTGAAATAATAAATATGTTAGGATAGTTTCCTCGGTACTTCTAAAAGCATAAGCACCAAAGTCCACTGTCTTAAACCAGAACTACTAGCATCTTCTAAAAACCCTAGAGAGGAAGCCATTCGATCAATTAGGGGAAGGTTCTATATAACTAAAGAGTCAGGTGGAATGAGTGATAGTAGCACAACTATCCGAAGATAACGACATGGAATACTGGTACATCCTACCTATTAGAGAATAGTATGTGCGTAGTTCTTAATTTGACATGACTAGAGTAGTCATAAGACTAGGATCTCATGGCTTTGCTAAAAAAATGTAGCTATGCTTTCATGCGGCTGAGCGTGTTCTAGTCTATCACTACGCAGGATTGGCTGCTTCCCAGCCCCACCACATTAGCCTTATATTTACCAAATGAAAGGGAGATTCAAATGGGTTCTGATTCTTGATTTCCTCTCTCCTCTAAGCACGGATGGATCAAAACTAAACAAAAGGGAATTAAAGAGCATTTAGTCAATCTAAAGCTGCAACTGGTGGATTCACTTTCTCATAGCTCGCTATTACTTCTCACATCTGCATATCTTTAAGGGGAGCTGGTGGAGGATTTGGTTTTCTCAATGTCTTAGGCAAGTCATTTCCCTAGTTTACTTTTATCCCACTCTTATTTTTACATCCAATTTCTTATTCACACTAGGCTTGTGCCATGGATTCTTCTCTGATTTGACTATAGCTGTGTGGTTAATAACCCACTTTGCTTCCAGTTCTTGGCCTGCTTGTGCCATTGCCGGGACTTCCAACCGGAAAATCTTTTGTTGGCAAGCTCGCATCCTCATAATGGATTCCCCCTCGAATGATAGAAACAGTGAGAAATAAGGTCTCTTTGATAAAGATAGAATGCCACAAAGATCGCGGTTACAGTAAAGTACACATGTGGATATTCTCTTGCGACACCTGCACTATCTTCACTCACTATCTTATTGAGGTCATATCGATACTTCTAGTTGTTTCTTAGTCTCGGTATAATCACTCACTGTTTAATTGGCTTTGTTCACTTGGCTCTCGTAGAGGAAGAATTGATATTACTATTACACAGGAGAAGGATCTCTGACATGTATCTGATGAATGGCTAAGCTACCATCTGACGGAACTTTGTTCCCCAAGGAAATGCAGATGCAATCTACTTGGAATAAAGGGTCTTGGCATGTAAATAATAAAGAGCCAGAAGTTTAATCTCACTAGCTTCATTCTTACATAAATTGATCAAGCTAGAAAGAAGGGATTTCCACAAGAATCTTCTCTTTGCACCACACATCATGAGAATGATATTGAACAAGAGTCATCTCAGCCTGCCTCTTCCTTTGCTCCCCATTTTTAGACTTCTACAATTCGATCTTCTTACAATGGAAATCACGAAAACGATCATTTGCTCTTACCTCGTCTGGAGCAGACAAAACGTCTTTTGTTTGGCCTTTGTCCTTTTCATTTCAGTACTGAAGCCGAGTAGATCAATCAGATGACCATGGGTATGGGTCTCTTGTTTCACCTTCAGGTGTCCCATTTCTACATCCGTTCTTGTAAGCGATAGCGATTCGTTGACAAGAAATCACTTAGATTAATAAGGTTTTGAGACTACGAGTTGCATAAAACGGCTTAGCCAATGGCCTAGGCTTTGAGTGATATGAATTGAATAAAATATCATAATAAGCACGGTCGATCAACATTGGGGCCAGTATTAAGAAAGAGAAACCATGGGATATGGCTACGATGGACTTTTTTGAGGGCCTGGCACTAGGGAACTATACTTGCCAGCCCAAGCTACTGGTTTGATTTTGAGATTCAAAGGTGAGCATGTGACTATGACTAAGCATCATGCCTTTGGCTCGTAGTATTGGAAAAAGATAATAAGCACGGTAGTCGATCGAAGAACAGGTTCCCATTTTGGCACTCTCGCTCAGATATTCTTTCCTTTTTTCGCATCCTCAGATCGTTGATAGTACAACACCTTTGTAAAGGAACTGCACCATCTCCTTATTAACTACAAACAAGGAACAGAAAGACTAATTCTTCCTGATTCGTGGGTCATTCTTATTGGGTCTAGTGATTGTTTCCCCGGTCACATTGCACTATCCTCTTATTAACAACAAAAAAGGAACAAAGAGATTAATAGAATAATTAGTCGTCCCAAGCTAAACCCGTTCATTCAAAGAATAGCGCAGTCCGAGGTGGATCACTTTAGCAGACATATGTAGGGGACATTACTCCTAAGCGCCTTAAAAGATAAAGAAGGGTTTGCCTGGTAGTAGTAGGTATCGTATGCACTCTTTTCCCCTCTCTGGTCTCACAAGCAAGTCAGCCAAATCAAGTAGAATTGTGTATGTAGATGAAAATGAGGATGCCAGGCCGATACTAACTATCCATGGCACAAGAACCACGTCATTGGGGGAACATAGTATTATAAGTATTTTCTAAAATGGGACGAGCATAGTTATCTACATCTGTCCCTGACTGTTCAAGGTTGTTAGCGGGCAAAGAAGAGCATTGATGGTCATATGTGCATGTAAAAATGGAGTTATCTGACTTAGTTGGTTTGGGTCGAATCAAAAAGTGTCTCTGATATGGTGGATACCTAGGCACACACCCATAGGCAAGCTGCATCGACACAGTTTTTCTAAGTCGTACGAGAAGATAAAACAAGATACGTCGTACTAACCATAGGTCATAATAAGCTATTTGAGCTTGTTCCATTTTTATGAAATCATATCCCTAGAATCTGATTACTTCATAGCTAAACAGCCACTAGCCGTTTCACAAGCTGTTATGCTCTTCGAGCCCTTTTTCTTGCTTATCTCTCCCTCCTTTCGGCAGTCAGGTTAGACTCTAATTCTTTTGCGTTTCATTATTTCTCTGACCCGACGAAACCGAAACTACCTCATGTGTGCTTTTCTTATGAAGAAAATGCAATGTTGGTGAGAGATGAACTTGGCTTCCTTAATGGTCTTGGCTGCTAAGTCAGAAGGGAGGAGTGAAACGATGATTTCTATAGCCCAAATGATATCAATCTTGATTTCTCTTTTGGCGCAATCATGATTAGCGTGGTGACAAATATCACATTCCTACACGAGTTTACACACCCGAGGATTCATGCCCTTCCAATAAAATAGTTGCTTAAGCCTTCTCAAGGTCACTGGAATACCATAAAGCCCTCCAACAATAGGACTAGCAAGGACCTGATCGACAAGGTGAAGGCCTATGATTGGATTGAGTGGTCGTATCTCCATGGTTGTCTCAATAAACAGGGCTTTCAATCCTTTCGGCCCTCAGGTACTTTACGAATGAATAAATTCATTAGTTGTACCACGCAAACAAACAAAAAAGGATCGATAAAATGAGCCCGTCTAACCCCGTTACGACTCTAATCTTCTTCCTATGGACTGACATAGTGACTAGTGCTTAGATCACGTGGGAGCGGCTTCTCAATCCAACCAGTAAGTCATTAAGTCTCATCGTCATCTCTACTAACTACCTACTACTGCACTATGATGTGTCTTACCATAGACAAGAGCCATATACACCTTCTTCACCAACTTTCAGTTAAGGTGATGGCTAACGGCTTCCTTGACACTTTCTTCCAGAGATTATGATGGAATCTCCTCTGTGAAGTCCTCTAATAGTGAGGAATATAGGTCATATACTTGACCATCACCATCAAACTGTTAAAAGTTATTACGCACTGCTAGATCTTAGAAATAGATCATTATCAGGTAAGCAGACGAGGATGCATCACATATATATGTGACATCTGGAACCTCAGATTTTGGTTTAGCATTTACCTATTTCCTTCCATCCAACCTAGGAAGGGATCCCTCCATGTGCTCTCTATGACACTTTGCCTGATTGTTACCACCGGTATCTCTCCTCGCATGCAGTTGATGACCATCTCGCCCATGGCCTCTGTGAACACATAAGTGTCTTGCCAACCATAGAGTTTGGCCCTATGAAGAAATTGCAAAAATCAAATACTGCATTTGTGTATTCGTATCTATAGACATGAGAAAGTAATAGGGAAATACTAGAATACCTCAACTACCTAACTCTTTCATTTCTTGAGTAACAGAAGGAGAAGCAAAAGGAGTCAAAAGCCAACTTGATCTCAGCCTCGATATCCAACACGGTAATCTGATGTGCCGAAATATCTAAGGAACCAATACCCTTTGTTATGGTATCCCCTAAGCAAAATAGCTTCTCTAGTATCAAACCTTGCCTCTTCCCATTCACATATGTTGTTTGTCCAAAAACATGACATGCAAACATATTGCTAAAGCTTGTTTGTAAGCTTTTGAGATTAATAGAAATAGGTTAACATTTGATTTCGACCACAAGAAACTCTTATTTGGTATTTTGACCTGTTGATACTTGCAAGAAGAGCTTCAGTCTTCGAAACCACTGCACAAAACTCATTATCTGGAATGGCTCCACAGTGTTGATGTCTAGTGCTACATCATACCTGCAAGTTGTAATACTTTTATTGCTATGGAATGTGAACTTACACATTTAGTAATGGAAGCAATCCGTTCAAGACTAGTATAGCTTCACGAACCTCTCATCAAAAGTGGTATTTGCTGCAGAGATTACGATAACACCCACTTCTTCCGTGATCTCTTTGGCTAACTCAGGAGCAATGCCAATGTCGGCTTCCCTAAAATTACCAACAGCTAGAACTTGCTTGCTTAATACAAAGCTGTGGTAGTTTTTCCCATGGATTTCTTGTAAACATCTGAACAACTCATTATCTTCTACCTGTATTATAGACGCAAAATATGGTTCTGTTGATATCCTTTGGAAGGGTAGTAGCAGAGCAAATCAGAAAAAATATCGACTTCTACTCTGATTAAATCAGTTGTGTGTTGTTTCTTTGGCCTGAGCCAACATATTATGCAACAAGACCCCCCACCTCAGGGATGCACTTGACGACCAACCGACATTGCAAGCAAAAGGAGCTCTAGTAAGTGGTGACTCCTGACTATAATGGTGCGGAGATAGAACGAAACAATTGAGCAAAGCAAATAGGTGAGCATCCATAGAGCGGAGGATCAAAAGAAGGCATAAATTTGATACTAGTGGAGTGAAGTTGATCACCCTTCCTTATTCAGACAGATTTGCCTTAGTTTAAAGACCTATTTTAGATTCCCTATTTCTGCTTTCTCGAATTCGATATCATTAGCACATTGGTCTTACTAACTGCCTCACTCAGTCCCAATGTTGTGTTCACGGGCCACGCTACTGTATTCTATGTGAAAGCCAATCAGGTACTCGCAGGTGTATGAAAAGTGGCTTTAGCAAGATTGCCTACTATCTAGTTCTTTCAGCGTACAAGTTGATTCCGATTGAGGAAAACAAAGCTGCTCAATGGAAATCGGAGGAAGAAGGACAAGCATGCCCCGTCATGAATTCCAAGATTCGTTAATGATAAATTGACTTTCTTCGCCATTCTTTTCTATGAGGAGCTCATTGCTATTTCCGTAGTAACACAAGTGTGTGATGAAACCGAGAGATAGTACCAATTTCCCTTCACCAAAATAATTTTCAATTCAAGAGCTAGTTGAAGAGCTCTTTATATGATATTTCCTTCCTACATGTGACTTCATTTAATGGAGAGGACATACGACCTTGCCATACATCCAGAAGTTTCTATTACAAAACAACCAAGGCACCATCGAACCGATTGAAACTGAACTGTCTTCACAACCTTGAATCGAAGGGAACTACTATAGAGACTTGAATAAGCAACAAGGCATACCACTAATGAGGGTACCTAGTCTTTAGATAACCTTAATCACACCAGCTTTTCCTCATGGGAGAAATGGGAGGAATGGAAAGGAAATTCGAAGAAATCAGATCATTTAGTGAAATAAGCATCTACTAATCTAACTAGAGATCCACTATGTCTATCATTTTAGGGTTCTTACCTTGTCTTAACTCTTCACCAAGTGAAAGTGATGCACTACTACTTTTGGTTCGAGTGATACACTACGACATGTTACAAATATTAAGGCACCTAGACTTGAAAAAAAGGAATCAATGGGGAGCATCCAACATAAGTCCCGACCGATATGACTATTCCTATCCGTAAGCGAATGCTAGAACCAAAGTTTTTATACCCTTTAAGTGAAATAAAAAGCAAAGGGTATTGCAAATCAACTAATAGTTGTCTAGTACCACCTCCTCCTGTATATGACATTGGTTGACTGGAAATAAACCAAAAGCGACTCCTTCTTGGTAGAGGATAGGTGGGTCCTGGTCCAACCTTAGTCAGTTCGAATCTGACGAGTCGTCTTACTCATGTCTATTTTGTTCACTGAGAGTCTGATCAAAGAGCAAAAGGAAGAAAAAGGGATAGTAGTAGCCACAAGATGGGGTTGTGACTTCAGTGATAAGATCCAGCTTAGTTGTTTATGGTTACAATCTAACCTGAAGGAGGAGGAAAAGTTAGAGAGCAAGAGAGTTGTTCACATTTGCTTTTATTTTCATACCGATCTCAGATTACAGCAGAGCTTATAACAGCGCTCGACACACAACTCTAACAAGCCACCCGACTCACGCGCCACCAATTCCTACCCACTCAATGGCCTACTTTGGTGCCTCATTTCTATATGTCCAAACTCAAATAAATACAGGTTTGGTGCCAAGTTAAGAGTGGAACTACGTGGCTCAAACGACAACCTTTTTCGGTTGAGAAGACTCCTTGGATAGAATAGATTTACGTATTACCTATGCCACGTAAAGATAACAAACAGGGAGGGACTCATCCTTTAGTGCTCGGCGTGCCCCATCCAGAACTAGAAATGACGAATGCGAGAATAGACCCGTCGAACCAACTACAGTATCTATGGACTCAGGCTCGTCGTTCGGTGTCAATTCAGTGTCAACTTAATCTACGTATTTTAGCTTCACTCCCAAAACAAGGGGAGTGTATCAACAAGAGTTGGGGTTGGTGCCCCTATCTAACTATGCTATGATTATTGTGAATCCATTCCAATCGAAGGGGAAAGCTCATTCTTTCCCGTGTGCACCATCAATTATATTCTTCTCCGCCCGCATGTTCCCTTATCTATTGTCCTTCTGCCGAAGGTTACCGCCAGCTGCATCTATTTCTTACTTCTGTGACCCCTATTTGCTCGACCGATGGCAATAGATATGAAACCCTGGCCAAAAAATTCATTATAAATGAATGGACCGGTTTCAGCAACCGCTGACAAACATAATTACCAATAGCGAATATTCTCTGCTTGTCCCCCCTACATCAATTGCCCTAGGCGACCCTCCCTATAAAAGTGGGCGTACGACCCATCAGTTGTCGGCAGATAAGGCGCAAACGATTGCTCGCCATGTCTTTGATGCTATGCGTGGGACTGTCACCTCTAGGAAGTCTCGGGAAATATCTCCCTTACTATTGGCTTAAGCTCCCACCATTCAGAGAATAGTAAAGAGATGTCATTCACCAGGAATTGACTATACTATAAACGAAGCGAAATCTCTAGTCTTTGGCAGATCCAAGTTGAGATATGGTTGGTGGATAAGCCAGGAGTCTAAGTTCATAGGTAAATTCAGTTGTCCTAAGCCTAGCTTTCCAAACCCAAAGGAAATAGTAGTGGGTGGTTTTCTCCGATCTTGTTATTAACACATCTCTTGCTCCGACCTCTGTCCTGTGACAGAAAATAGCATAGCACACGACAGAGTTGTACCTTCAATTCTTTGCTTTAGTGCGAGGAGTCATCTGATTATTGGGAATAGATTCGCTGAGAGATGCAGCATTCACTCGCTACTAGCATAATACATCAACCAGAGAAGATAGAATCCACCCACCCTTGGTACCATTCTCCCCTCTTGAAAACCTCTTTCATTTCTCTTCCTAAACTTGGGGCAAGCTCTCAAAATGCGTAGTAAAGGTGAATATCCATCTCTTCTATAGGTTAGGTTCCAGTTGAGAATTCTCTACAATGAGAGAATAGCTTTGGGGTGGGATCAGATGTCTAGTTCACAAGTCCAGGAATGCGGTTGAGCAACCAAACTAATAGTACTACCTGCCTCTCATGAAACTATTTCATTTTTTCTTGGAATCACTAGCATCAGCTCGAGTTGGTAAGAAATGTAAAGTTGACTCGCAATAACCACCTGGGCCCGGCTCAATATTCCCTTATTCTAAGTATATCATCCGTATAGACATCAGGTTAAGAAGTTCGAATATCATAAGAAATGAATTTATATATGGAAACTTCATCAAGTTTACCTGCCTTGTAAGGCTTATAAAGAATATTATCGTATATGAATTCATTGAGAATTCTAATTGGCGGTCCCATATCCTGAAAGATTTGATTAACCGTTTGAGACGTTTATTTGGTGTCCCAAAGCCTTTATCATTGGAACCATCCGCGGTAGGCCGGATGATTCACCTACTATGGGGATTTCGAATGGTGAGTCTTTTTAGTGGCCTTCCCTTGGTCCATAATAGTCAAATGAATGATCTATCATGCAGATCCCCTATTGACAATTCTCTAGTTTACAAATAGGCCTCTGAATCAATTCACCGACATCTGATCATTGATACCGACTAGAGATACTGATATCTCGGGAGGGTACCGAGTCCATCACACTATGACATCTAGCTACGATATGCTTGCTACATACTGTCTTCTACATCGAAGAGAGTTATGTATCAGATTTCAAATGGTGCATTTGCTGGCTGTGCGGCAGTAATATTGTTGCCAAAGCGTTGCTAAATATGGCAGATAAGCTATGGTTTTCAAGACGAAGTTGTGATGCGATATGCTTTTAGTTGAGACCTGATGGTCTATTTGAGGATACCGGGGTCGATTTTATGGATCTCGATGGGAACGAGATATTGTGAAGAGGCTGAGTGGCGAGTATAGTGCAACCCGATTGAGAAGATTGATGATTAGTTTTTCACGTAGAGGATACTTTTTGGTCCATCAAAGACTCATTTGTAGATGAATTGAATTCGATATTTGCAGGTTAGCATCATTATTATTGTTATTTTATTAATCACCGTTTGCAACGAATATTTTATTTTCTGCAATATGCATTTCATACGCAGAAATAGATGAGGCAGTGAAGTTGGATAACCCCGTTGGCAACAACATTCGATCTTGGTTTCGACACTGAGCTTCATGGTATACATATTGTTAGAGTATCAACGAACATATAGATGAATTGTTGATTAGTGCAGATGAATTCTTGATTGATGTTTGTAGGTGATGTTTGTGATATTTGACCTGATGGAGAAAAATAAGCGATGTCTTTTTATGTTATGTATCTAGTCCTTTTGACCAAGTTCAGCATGTTGTGCCAGGCTATCACTTTGAGCTTGCTTTTTTAGATTCTGATTAATGCAACAATGGTGATTCTGAATTCACGTTGCTTTGCCATGATAATGTTCAGTTGGTTGTTAGGCGGGGATATGCCATAACAGCCGAGGTAAACTGCTTAAATTGTCACTTTGAGATTTCTTGACTTATTTAGTACTGGTTTGTGAACTACCTCTTCGCCAAGGAAACCACTTTCTTAATTGGCAGAGGGCGCGGTATAGGAAAGGAGTGGATCAAAAGTATCTGCGCAGAAGGAAGATGAAGGCGACAAGAAGGCCAAGCATGCCCGGCGAGTCAACTCTTGCAAAATCGAAAACAGATGCCAACCGCACATGAATTGCAAGAATGCGGTTAGTGATTGATTGTGAAAGCAACAATAGAATAGTCGAAGGAGCTGAGAAAATGTTGGAATAAACGGTCTTGGCATGTCATGATAGGGATTGGAATGAAAAGTGTGTGCCCACCTCACGAACCATCTTGTCCCGATGCATACCTTTCCCTAGCAAGAGATCATGGTCAGTTCTTTGTACAGCCCATGGTATGATATTTGTCGAGAAGAAAAGAATAAAAGCCATGTTACCGCAGTAGATTACGGTTGTCTCATATGCATGCTTAGTCACATCAAGAAAGAGAAGAGAATTTATTCGCCATATTGCTTCTTGAACTTCTGCCGTGCATGCTATATACTTCATGGTAGACAAAGAGAAATAATCTGATTTCTTACTCCACCAAGATATTGAGCCGGATAAACATATACCCTTGCCTTTTTTCGTCCATCTTTATCAGCAGATCCCTCGGTATCGTTGTATCCAACTAAATGAAAACTACCACCTTGGTAGCTTAAGGCGAGATTCATCGTACCAGGTAGGTAACGAAGGAGACTCTTTACTGCCATGAGAAATTCCGGGATTGCTTTAGTATCGACTCACCATCCACTGCGTCTCGTCGCATCTGCATGTCGCGAGATCAGGCCAAGGCCAGGCAGGCGATGTACATTGACCGGTGACCAAATTCCTACATTTGGGGATCACGACAACTCACCGGTCACATTTTATAGATCTTTAGTATGTACAAGCAGTGGAACGTTAAAGTAGGGCTTCTTTGAATCATAGGAATCACTCAAGACAAGATGCTTGAAACTAAATCCCATGTTGCTCCGTTTAAAAAACTTTTTTTTAGCTATTTTCCCTTGTTTGTGAACATGGATTGTTCATCGAGCTATATATTACACAGTTCTTTTAATTTTGTTTGTCTTTCCAGTTACAGAAGAAGGAGAAGGTGGAATCATTCATCTCTAGACTACCGATGTGAGTATTACCCCGATTCTCTTTGAGTGTTTTGATTCGCAAGTTCGTGGAAGATAGCACCAGAGAATCCAGCATATCTCTCATTGCTCTTGATTTGGACATTGTTATGTATGGTATTTTCTTCAAAAGTTTGTGAACCTCTTTTGGTGGTCTACCTTACCCCTGCTACCCAAGGCACGGGTAAGTTTTGCGGTGGATCGGCCACAAACATCAACATTCAGAAACAGGTTAAAAAACAAGCATTTCAGTACGTGACTAGTAACTCTAGAACTGAAACTGAATATTGAACAGGTCGCGGCGCACACGTTCACCTAGGTACTAACAAAAATGTGAAATGCTGATGGATCACGAAGACGATCTCGCATGACTGCAGCTGATAGCTCATAGCATCATGCATGCTCAATATACAACCTTGGATCAGAGCTAAGGATCTAAAACTGAACATGACAGATGATATAAGTATACATAATGTTCAATGCTACAATTCTCGTTGATCTGATCTTTGCGAGGTGGAAAGAAGTGGCGTCGTGTGTCACTCATCCATGGGCGTCTGCGCTTTGGGGTCCCGGCCGATCAAATACCTCCAGAACATCCAGTAAGGGGAAGACACCATCTTCTGCAGAAACGCCTCGGTGTCAGCGCACAGCGACTCCATCGCCGCCGCGTGCGCCCTTAACTTCACGGCTTCGTCGTCCCCGAGATCCTCCGCGGCTCGCGTGAGCCTCCCGGCCCTCTCGGCGAACCCCATCAGGAAGCGCTTGAAGCCGGGAGCCCTGGCACCCACTGCAACCGCCGCTTCCACCTGGTCGACGACCGCTTCGTAGGGGAACTGGGGGGTCGAGTCCCCGTCGTGTGGTGCGTCCGTGGCGACGTGCGCGAGGTACTTTTCCGCAGCCGTGCAGACGATGTCCTCCTCGGACGCCCCCGACACCGTCCTCAGGCACATGCCCCGTAGGCGGCGCGCACCGGCGGCTATCTCCTCCACCTCGGCGCGCGTGGCGTCCGACCACGCCGCTATGCCGCGCAGGGTCTCCGCGAGCGCAGGCTCCTTGGCGGCGAAGTGAGCGGCGCCGCGGCGGCAGCAGTCCATGTGGCCGGCCATAAACTTGATGAAGTTGACGGTGGTGTCCTCGAGGCCTTCTGCCCAATCCAGTTGGGAGAAGGCGGACAGATGATTCCGCTGCTCAGGGGGATGTTCCATCTGACGCTCCATCTCGCTCAGCCTATTGGCCAGCTCTGAACGGAAGATTGGCAGGTTCTCGTCGAACCATCGATCCACGCCATCCCCGG
This sequence comes from Avena sativa, assembly GCA_916181665.1. Classification (NCBI taxonomy): domain Eukaryota; kingdom Viridiplantae; phylum Streptophyta; class Magnoliopsida; order Poales; family Poaceae; genus Avena; species Avena sativa. Next base: position 262,503,558 of record OV702291.1, read on the forward strand.
CCATGGCCCTGAAGCGGTCCTCTCCGTTCATCATCATGATCATTGCCTGCTCCTCCATGATTGTATCCAAGCTAGGGCTCCGTGCTTGTTCTCGTCTGCCGTAGAGTTGCGCCGGCCAACTATATATGGATTGACGCGTTCGGTTTCCCGACTGAGTCGGAACCGGAAGTCGTATCCGAGGCGGGCACACCAACGTATCGATCGCTATTAGCGTTGATCGGTAAGTAGGGTGCGCCTACGAAAAGTCCGACTTACCCTTTAGAAAGGTAGATTCAGAAAATAAATCTTACGACACCGGGTCTCCTTCGTCCAAAACATGTCCGTGTTTTCAGTTTTCTAGACTTTTTTGCCTATTAATTAGGCTTTTTTTCTAACGGTTATACATAGAGGTGGGTCTATCCTGCAAGGAATATAGACCGGGTCTCATAAGATTTTTTTCCGTCGGTCCTGGCCTTCCGCGGTGTGTGGCAATCACCGCGCGGTTTCCACCTCCTTCTCCGAAGAAAAATGATCATAGTCCCCCGGACGACGTGCACTCTCCCGTACTCTTGTTTTCTGTGTGGGACACGTACCCCCGCATGGCGAGAGAAACAGCCCGACATCCTGGTCCACCACTCTAGACTCTACTTTATGCCTTCCTCACCTCTAACTTCTTTCGTTCCCAAATCAGTTCCCCGTCGTTTGCGAAGAAACCCACGCCACCGAGAGAGGAAGCTCGCACATCGTCGCCTAGGGAGGCGCCCCCGGCTAGAGTGCCTCCTCCACCCAGCGTCCGCCTCTACCCCCGCGCCCCCCTTCGCCCCCGCGTCGAGCTCGCCCTACCGTCAGCCGCTCCCATCCGCATCTCGTGAGCTCGTCCGTCGCCGCCCTCCACACCTTCAAGCATGCTCACGCTGCTCCATGAGGTTTCTTGTATTCTGCTAATTTTTTATCTTGAATGTATCTTTATGCTTAATAGATAACTGGTGATGCTAGAGCTGTCAACAAGGCATTGTTTGCAGTATCAACCATCATCTACAAATGCCCATCAAAAGAGACCATTTCTCTTGAAACTTATGTCCCTCCAAGCATTGTACATCCTTCAGAGCTTCCTGCCTATCCTGCTAGTAACTTCTACACAGTGTCAGATGCATCTATACCTTCTGAACATCCAAATCTTCTTTGTAAAGGAAGTGGCATTCAAATCTATAAGTTTTTCTTGTTTATCCTTTTCGCCCAGCGTTGTAATTATTGAAATGTTTTTGCGATCCCTGTTTTTCGAGATCCTCAATGACTACCACCACAAAGGGAATGTGACCATCATTCTTATTTGAGAAAAGTGTCTCCACTATAGCACTAACAATCCTAGATAGCATAGAAAGCTTGATTGGAGCTAAGAACTATTTATAAAGGATCCTTTCCCACTCTTGTGTGGAAAGATCTTTCTTCGCTCAATCCAGTAAAACGTGTCATCTACTATTATAGGGGCTGTCGTTAGGGTCACTCCTTCTTATGTCGAGAGATGGTAGTTATCTATACTTCCAAATAGTAAAGAATATGGGTGTGATTGTCATCACAATGGAGTGATCGAGTAGTGCGATGACCCAGCATACCACTGCATGATGTAGTACACTATAGTCATTGACATAACACTAATGGAACACCGTTCACTAGTATTACATCCCTCATAGTGGTACAATAGAAACACAGCAGGTCCAGACTCTTTACAAAAGATCCAGAGACACTCTAGGTTAAAAAGAGAGAAAGAAACTTCTTACAAAGAAGAACCAAAAATAATAACTCAGAGCTATCTGGCTAAAAAGACTAACATCTAAACTATCTGGCTTGCAATTTCTACTAATGCAATGCTCTATAGAAGTAGGTTTTATGGTTAGAGTATCTACTCCTATCTAATCAGAACTTTGTCTTCACTTTGGTTGATGAATATGTTGATTTCATTGACTTTATTGAAGAACTTGAGCTATCGATGATGGTTTCTTGAGCATAAGTTGGTGTTGATGTCGTCTTCAACAGCTTCAGAATCTAGTAAGGGTTAAGAAGGTACGGTTGACTACGAGCGTACTCAGCAAGTTCACTAAAAAGGAGTGTTTGATGCACTATGTACACCCACAGACCATAGATCGTAGGGAATACAGGTTTTCGTAAACATTTCTTCAAAGGTTGCTTTTATTCTGAAAACTATGTCCGACAGCCTTCACGGGTTGACCGGAACTTTTGTGGAGTTCCTTTCCTGCCGCGTTCGTAGCTCCTTCTCGGAACAGGGAGTAACATGTCATAGTTCTTACACCTTGCAGAGGTGCGTTACTTTACCCATGAGAGACCTTAGCCTTGTTGCACATCCAAGTCATGAGATTGTCCATACTTCCTTGGTATGGGGCCCAGTCTAAGATCTAAGCCAATCACTACCCCCTTCGCGACCCCACATGTCTCCTTGGTGTACGCCATTCCCACATATTGAATTACAACAATGGTTAGTACAGATCGTTTAGATGCCAGAACTATCGTGGGATGTTGAGGGTTCCCACCCATATGCTGCATATCCTCTAGGAATTACTAATTAATGCACGCTACAAGGATAACAGCCATGACCCGCGCATCCGTCTACATGCGAAAGGAAGAAGATACATCTAACTTCTCCATCCATTCCAAATCTCATGGTTAACGCGTAATGTACGGCGCTAGAATCACTGGCGACATTGGTTGATTAAGTCCTAGATATTATGTTCCTTTACCACTAGAACTATATCAATAGATTATTACCACTTGGTAAATAATCCATAATTATATTATTATAAAAATAGTATTTTCTGACCCTTTTGAAATGTAGATGATGACAACATTTGAGTTACAAGCATAGAAAATAATCAAAGGGCATGAGCAAGTGTGAACTTGCCTTTTGTGATTGCAAGAATATGTAATCACGGTCTTCAAGAAAATAGAAGATCCAAATTCTGTAAACAACATCATTGGTCCGGTAAGGACAAATATTTAAAGAAGCAAGACGCAATTATGCATAAGTAATGTAATGCAATTAGATAAACACGAATCCTCGGAATAATCGTCTAAGATCTAGGGTTTGGAAACAAGGATGGTTTCTTTAGAATGTGTTTCACTTTTATACCAGCTTCACACTTGTGCTTCTTGCTAAGGCTTGTGAGAGTGTGTGAAACAATATGTAAATACAACAAGTAGCATACAATATTAAAGAACACAAATGTGGAATGCTATCTAAAGACTTTTTATATAGAGATTGTTAACCAATCAGAGCTTTTATGGAAATGCTTATGTCTTGCTTTATAATGTATCTTAAAATAATAACTTTTGAGGGAAATCTTACTTAAGTAAACAAAAACATTTAAATTTTAAATTAACACTCTTAGGGTTTCTTACTAGCTATAGTTCTTTAGGAAGAAAGAATTACTTCATTTGAATAATGACCACACTAGCAGTTGAGACTTATCAATCTTGGTCGTTAGATGGTATTATAACTTGTTCATTTTATAATGTTTCTTTGAGGTTAATTAAGAGTGGTAACACTTCTATTTGAGTCATGTTTTTTCACATTATAGTTAAATAGACTCATTTATTTCCTTACAAATGAGTGGTTACAATTTATAATATGGAAACAACATTACTTAACTACTTATGAATTATCTTTGGATTTTTAGTATGTTTATAAACTTGTGGTTGAAGTAATGGTAAAAGGTTTTATTAAGTCACAAATATCATTCTTGAAGATTCTATATTTGATAAGAATCCTTTTGGAAAATAATATATACATATAGGTGAATGGTAATTCAACAAAATTGTATTTAAAATGTTTTGAACTATTTTGACTTCATATTAACAATACTTTAAGAATAATACTATTTTTAGACCATTAATGGACAATATTTGAGGTATTAGCAATGTTATACATATTTTTATGAATTACCAACTAAGGAAATAGGTTTAATTCAATTTATTAGAGGATTAGGTGTTTATTTACTTCAAAAGTGTAATATTATATTTTTAACTTGTAATTATTATTTTTGTGAACATTTTGGTATATTATAAATATTTTTATGATCTAAAACTAATAAGATATAATTTTTATAAGTTTTATCACTTTATAAATGCTTAATAATTAATGATATTTAGTTAAGTGACACAAAAAATGTATGAAATAGGTTTATAAATGTATATGTTATTTTTCTAAGAATTTTGATATATAATAATTATTTTTCTAAATTTTAAATAATAAAATATGCTTTTTAAAATTTAGATTTAATAAAATATTTGCTAACTAATAATAATTATTTCATTTAAGTTGGAAAATTAAAGTGTAATAATAGATTTAAATTATAGAGTTTATTTTTTAAACATTTTGATATATAATATATATTTTTCTAAATTGTAAAACATAAGATATTAAATTTATAAATTTTAATCATTTTATTAAGTTCCTAGAAAATATTTATGTTTGGATTAATAATGTTTTATTCATTTTATAAACAGGGAATATTTATTACACTCGGACTGGTTCTAGACCATGTCACAGACAAGTGGGCCAGGGCCACGTCATCTGCCACGCGGGACGAAGACCCAATCAATAGGTGGACTCGGTCAAGGCTGACGCCGGTGAGGTTCAGACGGTGCACGACAGCGGCGATCTAGTAGTTTTTGGCATGCGCGGTCACTACAGTTCGGACGAGTGCATGCCGAGGAACATATTAGGAGTGGCGTCGCTAACAAATAGTCACCAGAACAGTGACAACGACGATAACTAACGGTGGCGCATGGCGGAGCACGGTGGGACTAGGTATACGACATGATCTAGCAAGAGAGAGAGAGAGGTATGGAGATGCGCTAGCTTACCCTGGTGCTTGTACAGTGGCTGACGGAGTCCAGCGTGGTCGAGATGAGTTCTTCGTCAAGATTTCCAGCGGAGACCGACGAAAGGGAATGGTGGAATGGTCAAATTCACCCTCCTCTAAGCTCCCCTTGATCATCCACTGCTACAGGATATAAGAAGACATCAAGGCGCTCCTCCTTGACCACGCCACGATCTCTAGGGATAACTCTACTGACGACCAGCCGGAGCTAGGGTTTGCTTGCTGGGCGGAACAGAGAGAGAGAGAGCGGGAGAGAGGGAAATGAGGATGAGGACGAAGTAGGGTGTTGCGGTGGCCTCCTTATCCTCCTAGACGATGATAGCACAGATCTCCATGCCGGCGAACAGCAACGCTCGTGCCATGTAGCTACTTCAGTGGCTGCGTGAGGTTGACGACGATGATAAGGTGGACAAAGGGGTACGTGGGGCTGGGCCGGTGCTGGCCTTTGGCGCAGTGAGCAGAATGTGGATGAGGTTACTCACGGGCAGCAGATAACGTTGGAGTAATTGGGCTACGGCCTGGTTCTGCTAGCTGTCTCTTTTTCTCCTTCTTTTTTTTCTATTTGTTGTTTATATTTTTCGTTTTCTTCTTTTATTTACAATTTTCTTTCAAATTTAATTTCTACAAGAGTTTAAAATGTCCAGAAATTTTGTAAGTCATGGATATTATGGTAGAGGTCAATTATAACCAATTCTTCTACTTTTCTTGTTGTGCATACAAAATGTGTTATTATATGAAGGTTTCTTTTATTTAGTAAAGTAAATATAAATTAGGGTTTTAGGGATTTGCTTCCTATATGAAAATCTTATAAAAATGATTTTATTTCCACTTAATGAATGTAATGTTAATGGTTTAAGATGGCTAAAGATGTATATAGAATTCTAATCAAATTTAGTCTCATATAAGATTTAATGTATAAACCTTATAGTGAATTAACTCTTAGGGTTCATAATTTGGTGGTTTGGATTTTAAGGTTCTTTAAAGTTTGGAATTTCTTTTATTCCAATTCCATTACTATTTCTTCATAACCATTCTACTTGTTTTTTTAAAGTAGGCATGGATCACTTTCTTGAACTAGTTGTTCATTACTTTCTTAAATGTGTTTAACGTTTTGATAGAATTTTAATATATAATGGTGAGTAACCATTATCGTTCATGCGGCACAAGTGATTTCAATGCCCAACAACATTTCCTTAGGGTTTCTAATACCACACTTACTATGGACCCTAGAGGATACACTATCCTCAAGTTTATTAATGAATGTTGCTAGGGATCAAGGTTTAAGGTTTGATCCTAAATTTATAATCCTGAATGATATCTCAACTTAGAATGGGCTATAAAGATTACTTCTTAATGTGGCCTTGATGATTCCAGGAGACTAGGTTTCTATTAGGGTTTAAGATATTCAGGTAGAAAATTTCCATCAGTACACTCTCAATTGGCATTATAATTATCTCTTAGAATTTCTATGTGTCTACAATATGTTTCTCAATGACTGCCTAGAGATAGGAAATGGCTACACTTCCAACTTAATTATAGGTTTTTGGACAAAGAGGTAAACATGATTTTGTTCATGCTTGACATGACCTTGGTTAAAAGTTTCTCAAGAATTCCTATCCTCAGACTTCACTAAGCTTGGGTCATGGTTAAGGAATTCCTTTCCTAAACGTACTATGTTTAAAACCCTTATCTTATTCACAAAGATCATATCCTTCTGAATAAGCTAATCATCTGACTCCACCATATCCATCATCATATGATGACATGGTCATGTCACTTCAACAATATTCCTTCATTCTGCTCCTAGTATATATTTATACAACTTCCATTTATAAACTACCCTTAAGGAAGTCATTCATCTAGTTAGTTATAACTTCATTATTCCATTCTCTTAGCATTCTTCCTTTACTGCCTAACTTGCACTTTCAACTACCCTTCATTAATGTAGTTGTTTTCTAACTCCATCTATTAACTCCTTCTATATTCACCTTGCATTAGCATCCAAGGCTTGCAGGATTACAATCCTCACTATATATAATAAGGGATATCAATCCTCTAGAAGAGGTATGGTATTATTCCCCATAATACAGGTTTGTTCTTGTATTAGCTTGGTTAAACTACTATGCCTCCAACTACTCCATACAACTCATATTATATACTTCATCAAACTCTAGCTTGACTTCTAATGATCAAGCTAGATGATTCAGCTTACTAAGGTTTTGCCTAATTTGGTATACTCATAAGAGTTCTTCAACACCTAGTCATGTATTCTCCAATGACTTGAGAATAATGACCACCAACCTTTGATCATACAAAGCTTAGGCTTCTAATTGTCTGATCAAGATCTATCATCAACTAAGTAGTAGACTTGTACTAGTCTCTCTATAGGATTATCTTGTTAAGGAAGCTTACTCCATATTCATATCTACTTGGCTTAACAAGATTATCATTGGATACTCTAATACTTCTATCTTTCTCATAGCTCCATAATCACTATCTTAACTCTTAGGTTTAGATGCTTCTTCTAGTTAACTCATGAGTGAGTTAACTCCTCCAAAACCAAATGGTTTGATCACCACTAAGGATCGCATTCCATTGATGATGGCACACTTCACCATAGATAGTTCCTCCTTCTTATTAATTTACTTAAGGTCTTTGGAAGGTTAATATAATAGGTCAATAAGTTCTAGGTCAGGAATTGATTACTCAACATTGATGATTAATTCACACTAGTACTTGGTTAAATAGGAATGGAATTTCTTAATATGACAATAAAGACATGTGATGAATGGTCTTGGCTTGACTTCCTTTTCTACTCTATTTGTGATAAGAGTTAATGTTTAGAAACTACCATGATTCTCATGGTAGGAATAACTATGGCAAGCAAGTATATCAAGGTTTAGTTATGGGGTTTCTTTACTTGGAGTTATATATTTGATTGGGTATTCAAGTTTTGTTGTAGATAATACCTTGATATAATATTTAGAATATTAAGTATTAATCCTTGAGTTGTTGTATGGAATACCATGTCATGATCTCGAGAAGATCTAGTACTCCTTATTGAGTAGTGTGTTGTGACTTAGTTTCATTACATTTGAGCTACCCTTAGATCAAATTATACTACCCAAAGGTAAGGTTTTAGCAAAGGTCATATCGAAACTTATCGCATTCAATTTTATGATCTACTTCATTTCCACCAAGTTAAGAGAAGCTTCAATCTCTTTGACAAGTTTTATTTAAAAGCGCGAAAATTATCCAGATTTTCTATGCATGAATGCAATGCGCACATCTCATCTCAGCTTATTTCTAAGATCTAATGCTAGGATGTTACAAGTAGGTTCCTCTCTGTTTAGAGACCCCATCAACATGGCCATTCCCTTCTCCTAGTAGCCAAAACCAATTAGAGGTTAGATTCTCAAAAGAAAACATACTAGCAACTCGAAACTATTCCTACTTGCCAGGTGGCTTTATCAATTTGCATTTCAAAATAGGAAAAAAGGGTGTAAAAAGTAGAACTATCTTAAGGAGCCCAACTCTAGCTAGAAAATAAGAGGATTAGGTTTTGGGAGGATGCGAGGTGCCAACTTATTAAACACGAGAGTCGTAAGATCCCAGTTATAGAAGAAGATCTGTTCGAGGCGTTATCGATAGATTCGTCGAGCACACGTGTGAATCATCAAATTCCATCTACTTGGTGGGAATATTTGAAATTTTCTTTCGTTAATGGAGGGAGTGGTAGTTCTTTAGTTAGTTCTGAAGTCCACAACATTGTTCAATCTTGTTAGCCGTTTCATCATCAAGTGGTGTTGTCAAGGTGTCGGACGCGGTGTAGGGTGACAAGAGGTCGGCTTCTCTCAAGGCTTAGCGAATAGAACTAGCTTGGCCTTTGTGTTTGGATTTAGGTTTAGTAGGTGTGGTGATAAAACCCATAAATCTATCCACCTGCTTTTGCACCCGAGTACTCCTCATTTTATGTGTGGTTTAGTATTTGTTTTCCTTTATCTTTGGCACGCGTAATTCTTGTTGGGGATATTGGGTTTTGCTCTTGCGCCTCTTGATTGGTTGTATGATGGCATGTAAGCAGTTTTTTCTATAGGTTAGGTGAGTTGGATTTCGCAGGCTGCACGGGTTGCTGATACCTTCGATCCGGATTCACGGATGTAGTATAATAGCCTTTTCGCTAGTAGACCCAGGTTTAATCGAACCTTGTAAAGCAATACTAAAGGGAAATAAAAAGGACACGTCTACAAGAATTTGTTTCTATGTTTTACCTTTGTTTACCAGACCAATCTAGTTTACTTTAATAGTGGGTTGATTCAATGAATGGAGATAGGCCAGGGTTGAAGATCCACCTGTAGCTGGACATCATATGGGATAAAAGATAATAATGAGCATAGTAATGTGTAAAGTTTTAATAGGGATAATCTTTTATCGGCAACACATCCTAATATATTAGAGCCCCTGTGATGCAGCAGGCATAGCAATAGTCTTTTAATCCAACCGAGTGCACCATGAAGTAACGGGCTAGAAACGATTATTAAGTGTAAAACACGGATCAAAGCATTAAGTGGTGATGTTGTTGTGATCCCGAATGGGTCGCTAAGCAAATATCGTACTACCCTTTATGTCATTGGGGTTCCTATGAGTTTGCCGCTAGCCAAGTATCTCACCTCAAGCCTTTATCAATCTATGGGATCTTGGGTACCTACAAATCTAAAGATCGAGACGAGAGACAAAGAAACAAAACATACAAATCTCTATTTCAAACAATACACAATGCTCCCACAGATTAGATGCACATAATTACTGTGAGGTTTTTACCCAACCTGCAGCCCGTGAGGACTACTCACTCATAACAATAAGATCAAGGATAGAAAACATTGTGCAAAATACTTAGGTTGAAGTCAAATATTCTTACAGTGGTCGTAGAATCACAAGGAGATCTAAAGTACAAAGTAATGGCTATGGATAATGGAGGGAATGGAAGATGGAAGGGATAAACAATGGTGTGGATCTCCTTTGGTGGTGTTGTGATGCAATCTGAGAATGGTGGCCTTCTGTGCGGCGGCTGATACGTCAAAATATATAAGAGTCTTCACGAAAGTTGTAGGGTTTGACGAGATGGAGCCACCACCACATGGTACGGGCGAACGGTACGGGTGGGTCCTGTCCATACTAGAGGTTGTTACGACTGACCTGGAATTGGCTCCATAATTACTTGGTCGTGTGGAGTTCCTCAAAAACCTTCATTATGACTCCAGATTTCAATATGACCTCCCCAATATGTTTAAACACGGTGAAATATGGCTATTTTTAGAGCCATCAACCTCCCCAAAGCTCAAACCTTGATTGTCGTTGAGCAAGAAGAAACAAAAGAACCATAAGGAATTCAACGTTTAAACTTGAAACGACGAGAATAAGAATTCACTTATGGTTGGTAGTCATATGCGCCCAGCACTTCATCCATTTGAAAGGCTTATCAATGTTAGAGAGATGACAAGAATACTATACAAGCTTCGGTAAGTCATGACAATCAAAGTAAAGTTCAATATAAGCATAAATAGTTAGAAGTGTAACAATCAATCCAATTCTTCTAGTTAACTGTCAGCTTGCCATGAAACACTAGGATGTTTTTAATAGCATAATTGAGTAAGAGAGTTCACGTCCTAAGTAGCATAATAGTGAAGTGTCTTATTGACGCCCACATCAGTAAATCAAGGCTATGAAAACACTTCTAATCCAATCATTGTCTTGCAAGAAAATTCATAAAAAGTAGTAGCAAGACCATGCCAAGGGCTTGTTATGTGGATCTTCATATATATATATATATATATATTTTCTTCCTTCTTCAAGGATCATTGGGTATTTTTTACAAGTGCTTTCACAACCTTTGAGAGTACCAATACTTTTGCCCATATATTGACATGTATGCCACTCATGTTATGAACTCATAGCCGAAATCCAGGGTTATACCATAGATCGTTCAAAGGCTAGTGGATTTGTTGGCATCCCAAGGCATGCATGAGAAACATAGAACTTTTTTTAACTAGTACCATGGTTTGATCCAGAAGGTTAGCTTTGACATGCATCACAATTACCACTAGACTTCATTTCAATCAAACAACTCCTTTCAAGAGTGTCGTCAAGTCTATCAAAACATCTATGGGGTTAAGTATCTTCAAGGGTATACTCTCAAGATAATCATTCATCAAACAAGTCATAAATTTTCAGACTTTTTCTTGTTGTACTTGTTTGGAAATATCCAAGGCAAGACTCGGTTAGCTAAAAGAAGTAGAGCAAAAGCTTCCACAACTAATCATCCATACCAATAAAAATCTTTACTCTAACTATTTTGAATTACTCCCACTAGCATGACATCTTAGCAAATTAACCAACTAAAATAAACAAATCAAACTTCAAAAGTTGGGAGACATAGGATATACCTCTCATGAGTGACTTCAGAATCCTCTTCCTTATAGGGATGTGTTCCTTCAAAACACAAGCACGATTATTCCCATAATAATATTAAAGCAAAGAGGCAAAGTACGAATCCATGATCACGAAAAAAGAAAAACAGAAAAATATTTTTGTATTTTTGAGGATAGGGATTAAATAATAGAAAAGAACTTGTGACCAAGCAAGAAACTAAGAAAGTAAAAACAAACACAAAACAAAATAAAACTAAAAAGGAAAGCAAAGGAAAAAAGAAAAGTGTTGGAACATACCAACATGAGTGTTGCAAAGCTCTCAAGAAGATGGAGTACGACCTCATTATTACACAAATAAAATTGTTGGGGGAACACATCCCCAAGATTAGGCTTTTGCAAGCCCTTTTATTGCTCATTGTGGTGGTGGTGGATAATTTACCATGTTCCATTGGCTGCTCCAATCATGGAACTGGGTGGCGAGGTTGGCAGAAGCATCTCAAAGGTTGATGGAGAGGTTGTTCATGTTTTGGATATTTCCTTCGAGATCATAGATATCTTCATAGGTGGTATAGTAGGTTGGTGGTTGCACATCTTGTTAGGTCCCTCTTGTTCTACTTATTCATCTTCTCCTTGCTATCCCATGGGTATTTCTTGATGGGGTAGACCTGCCTCAACCCGCGCATCAAAATGTAAACGTCCATCCTCGATAGAGAATAGACTATTAGGCAAAGGAGCTGGGATCAACTGGTTTTCTCTAGGTATATCAAGGTAGTATCTACCATCAGTTATAGAAATCATACCACAAGCTCTTATAGTAGAAAAACCAAGACGGTGACTTCCTATCAATAGTTGGATGTTACCTAGGTTGACATGAAGTGCGCGTGCAAGAACGTTTACAACTCCTCCTCCATATGTGGGTACTCGAGATTGTAGAGCTTGATGCTTAAGGTAAAACATAAGAAGAGCACCCAAATTTGGCGTTAAATTACAATTAATAATAATAGCTTTTGCGAAGACCATCATGTCCTCCTCATTGACTCTAGTAAACTCACCACGTGCCTGCAAGGTGATAGCAATAACATAAAACAAATAACAAATAACAGGATGATAAATTTCGTTCCCCTTGGGTGTGTTTCCATGCATTCTCATTCTATTAAAGTACTCCCAAGGTGCAGGGTTTAAAACAAAGGTGGTGGAGCGTATGCTGGTGGTGTTGTTGGCAAACCCAAAACATTGAGCTCATTGGTCGAGCATCAAGGAGTACTCACAGTTCATAAGACGGAAGTTGATGCGATCAACTCTAGGCATTTTCTCCTCGGAACAATAGTGAGAGCACACTGTAGGTGTCAAGGTGCTGAGGAACTCAAGCATCAAGCGGCGGTATGTGGCGACATCTTGGAAGATAAATTTATACAAACCAACATTGTTGCAAAGTAAATCAAAATCAGCACGAATGCCAAGTTGGTTCAAGATATAGGGACACACCCACTTGGTGGACTTGCTTTGTCGGAGCTTGAGACGGTCAAAACGGTTTAGCTGAAACTCCACAGTGAACTCGATACCAAGTGACTTGGGGTTAACGTATCAACGGGTGGTGCAGCAAGTTCCGCAGCCATCACACGTGTACAGATCCTCGTGTTCATCTAAAACAAAATAAATAAAAATTGCTAATTAATTTGTTTAGTCCAATAGAAACATAGCATAAATGATCTGCTATACTTGTTATAAAAGAAACTCCTGTAAAAACAATACTAAGTATACTCAGTATCAATATTAGCTCAAGAAAAATAACTAAGTCTAGATTGATAATGGTAAAAGATTGAGTAGAGTTTTGTTGCAAATAAGTTGGGAATCGGAGGAGAAAAATACCTTAGATCAATTGGGTGTGAGGAATCGAGTAAATTTGAAGATCCAATGGACGTGGTTTGGAGTTTGGAGGAAGAAGAAAGCGAAAAGTTTGTGTTTGGGGATTTTAGGTTACCTCCTCCTGGGTGTTATGGTGGCCACGTACATGGTATGGGCGGGTGGTACGAATGGAGCCCGTTCGTATCAAGTAACAAACCTTGGGCATGATGAACCCCTTCCTGCGATGCAATCGGTATGGATGCACGGTACGGTTGCGCGCGCCCGTACTATTGGACGTTATGCGGGCAGTAATTTTTTCTTGAATTCTGATGTTTTTCTTGAGGGTACAGTATAGGCACGCAATACAGGCGCGTCCAACCGTACCAATGGTTGTTACGATTCCTGGGTCCTGCGGCAAAAATCAAAGTTTCTATTTTCCAATGCTTCGATGTGGTATGGGTGCACGGTATGGGCTATTCCGGCCATACCACTGGTTGTTATTTGGCCAGTGAGCTGAAAAACTCAAAGAATTTGGTTAGTAGCTTCGTGCATCTTTACACATCTTAGCAAAGGACAAAATAATAGCAAATAGACTCCAGAAAAAATCAGCAATACTTTTTAGGCCATGTGTTAGTAAAATAAAAGATCGGTGATTACCTTATTTTTCTCCTCTCTCCAAAGGTGTTCTTGAACACTCATTATTAAAAACAAAAACGAAACAAAAACAAACTAACCCAAGAATAAAAACTTTTATTTCACATGGGTTACCTCCCATGAAGTGCTTCTAGTTAAGGTCAATTAGCTTGACCCAGATGGTGATCATTTAGGTTTAATGAGTGGAACACCCACTCCAAAATAATTGGCTTTCAATGTAATTATACCATCATCATCATTAGGTTTAGCCTTCTTCTTCCTAGGGAAGTGTACTATAAAAGGATCTCTAGATAGTAGTCCTATTCTCACATTCCCTTCATGTAAGTTTATTAAATCTTTAATAGTTCTTAGGAAGGGCCTACCTAGAATTATAGGTGCTTTATAATCTTCAAGCATATCCACAATAACAAGATCAATAAGAGCGGGACTACCTTTAATTTCAACAACTATATTTTTTTTAACCCAACAACTTGTTTATAAGTTGAATCCGCTAGATGGAGTCTTAATTCAGTAGTTGCAAATGGCCCCAAGTTTAACTTGTCAAATAGACTTTTGGAAATCGTTGAGATGCTTGCACCAGAATCACAAAGTGCATATATCTCATTAACCCCAATCTTAATTTTAATAGTGGGCTCAAATATATCATCTAGCTTAGCAGGAAGCTTATCAGCTAGTCTCTTATACTCCATTTCTAAATCTCGAACTTTAGATACTACTGGTTGAATAAATTGTTGGTACATAGCATCATTATCTTGTTCTTTACCGGGATTCTTCATGGTGATCATCTTTAGTAGATCTTCCACAGTATTTTTAGGTGTAGGCGTGTTGCTATATTCTAGCTCTTCAAGCTTCCCTTCATTTTTTACCATCCTCATCATTTTGAGGTCTTCTACTGGATTTGGCTTCTGAGCAAACTTTGCCAGTATTAGAGCTTGGCTCTTAGCTACCTTGCCCAAGTGAGCCTCCACGGTCTTTATCCTTTCCTGTAGAGCCTGCACATCATTTTTAATTGCAACAGCTTGGTTAGATAATTTTCCTATACTACTTTCATGGTTCTCCGTGATTTTAGTAAGCATATTATTTTACTTGGTTTGAGCTTGCATAAAGGTTCTAATAGTTTGCTCAAACAAGAGATTGCCGTGATTTGCTCCATTATGATTATCATAATTATTGTAAGGAGCTCCTGCGGGATTAGAATAATGTTTTTTAACATTAGAAGCAAAATTTTGGTTCTTCCAAGTAGGATTATAAGGACTGTGGGCTATAAACTTATCATCATTAACATCGTTAACATCAGTAGCAATAACATTGACTTGGGTATCTTCCTTACCCTTTACTATGTTGAGTAACCCGTCTACCTTAGATGTAAGCTCTTCATTATTTACCTCGGTGATTGAACTCACTCTTTTCGAGGTTCTTTCCACATGCCATTGGGCATGGTTGTTTTGCATATCATCAAGTAATTTCTTTGCAACACTCACTTGCTTTCCCATGATTGTTCCTCCTGCTGCAGTATCTATCATAGACTTGGACATTGGGTTAAGGCCATTATAAAATAAATTTAATATAAGCCATTCTTCCATGCCATGACTAGGACATTTCATTGTGGATTCTTTCATCCTTTCCCATGCAAGCGCTACTGGCTCTCGATCTTCTTGTCTAAAACTTGTAATGTTGGATCTTAGTTCCTTAGTATTAGCCAGGGGAATTTTTTTGGTTATAAACATATTAGTGCATTCCTCCCAAGATTTAATAGTGCCCTTGGGTAGAGCTAGCAACCAATCCTTAGCATTTCCTCTAAGAGAGAAACGAAACAATCTTAATTTAATAGCATTTGGATCTACATCCTTAATGCGCATCATGTTGCAAGTTTCAGTAAAGGTGTTTAAGTGCAAACCTAAATCCTCAGAAGATGAGTCTCCAAATTGGTTTTGCTGAACCAAACTTAAAAGGTTATACTTAATTTCATATGCTTCTGCATCAATAGCGAGCTGAGTAATAGGTGAACGAATAAGATACAGTGGGAATAGCATACTCCCTAAGTCTCTTTTGAGCCATGGCTCTTATAACTTTGGTATTTTTAAGTAAATAAAAAACAAGTAACTATTTTTTTTGGGTTTTCAAATAGATAACTAGAAAGTAAACTAATAACAAGAAATAAACTACAAACAAATAATAAAACTAAAAACAAGGTCTCTAGTGACCTCACCAGGATAGCGAAATTGCTTCCCCGGCAACGACGCCAGAAAAAGGGTTGATAGCTTCGATCCGGATTCACGGATGTAGTATAATAGATTTTCCCTAGTATACCTAGGTTTAATCAAACCTTGGAAAGCAATGCTAAAAGGAAATAAAAAGGATACATCTACAATACTTGTTTCTTTGTTTTACCTTTGTTTACCAGACCAATCTAATTTACTTTTATAGTGGGTTGATTAAATGGATGGAGATAGGCCAAGGTTCAAGATCCACCTGCATCTACACATCATATGGGATAAAAGATAATAATAAGCATAGTCACGTGTAAATTTTTAATAGGGATAATCTTTTATGGGCAACAAATACTAATATACTAGAGCCCGTGTGATGCAGCATGCATAGCAATAGTCTTTTAATCCAATAGAGTGCACCATGAAACAACGGGCTACAAATGATTATTAAGTGTAAAACACAGATCAAAGCATTAAGTGGTGATGTTGTTGTGATCCTGAATGGGTTGCTAAGTGAAGACCGTACTACCCTTTCTACTTGGGTACCTACAATTCCAAAGATCAAGACAAGAGACAAACAAAAAAGATACAGATCTCTATTTCAAACAATACACAATGCTCCCATAGATTAGATGCACATAATCGCTGCGAGGTTTTTCCCCAACCCACAGCCCGTGAGGACTACTCACTCATAACAATAATATCAAGGATAGAAAACATTGTACAAAATACTTAGATTAAAATCAAATATTCGTACAATGGTCGCCGAATCACAAGAAAATTTAAAGTACAAAGTAATGACTATGGCTAATGGAGGGGATAGTGGATGGAAGGGATGAACAATGGTGTGGATCTCCTTTGATGGCGTTATGATGCAATCTGAGAATGGCAGCCTGCTGCATGGCGGATGACGGAGCCGCTGCCACATGTTACGGGCGGACGGTACGGCCAGGCCTAGCCCATACCAGAGGTTGTTACAGTTGTTGTTGCCTAGAATTAGCTCAACAATTACTTGGCCATGTGGACTTCCTCAAAAACCTTCATTATGCCTCCAAATTTCTCATGAAAAAGCATGATTTCCTGTACAACACAAATCAAAGCAATGGTCTTCATATATTTGCAATTATTAGTCATTAACGGCAAGGATAAAGAGTTTCTTGTCAATTGATTAACTAAAAAGAATGTTTAAATGCGGTGGAAGATGACTATTTTTGGAGTAATCAGTTGCACAATGTTCTTCCTCCCACGGTTTCTTTTTTCGAGGACCTGGCGACAACTCTCTCTAGACGGTCGGGGAACCCTAGTGAAATCAGTAATCAACTCACTCCCACTCCTCTTGCTCCAATTCCCTCTCTTTCCTGCAAAATCTCCAACTTATCCAGACTGGTCAATAATTCTGCCTTTGTTCTCCTAATCTCCCCATTTATATTTGCACTCCACCCCCTAAACACTTTCTCATCTGTTGTAAATGTACTCAAAAGCCTCGCTCCCTTCTCTAGATACTTGATTGGAAGAGAGGGTAGATATCAGAGAGTTAAAGCAATTTGCTGGAAGAAGGGTATAATGGAAAGTCAATCAATATTTCATCCTGAACTAAATAATTCATTTATGACTCAATGGTTTATCAATCAAATACATCAGCATTCCAAAATACTACCCGCTAACGCCCTAACTCTTTGCCTTCTTGACTGCCAGCATCAAGACGAGTGGTTACCTCAGAGCAACCCTAGGAGAAGGAATTCCTATCTGCTTTTGAATGCACGATTCTTTCTGCGAGTGGTTGGGTGGCTGAATACAGTAAATAAGCCTTGTCAAGCTTTCAACTAGGATCCATAGATCTCTTTGTAGACAAGGCCAGAAAAAAGAAGGCACTCCCTAAACATTTCTCATAGCTCAAAGGAAGTCGAGCCCCTCATAGAGCGAATGGACAGACCAAATCAACCAACTCGGACTTCAAACGTATGCTTACTAAGTGCTATGAAACCAATGGTGAGGATTGGTCACGTGGGCTTATGGTGCCATGTCGTCTCTCGGTGGTCCCCACGACTGTGAGAGTCCACAACCGGTATGGGATCATGGTGCCACATCGGCTCTCTACAAGGCCCGCCACCCAGCGGGTGCGGAGGCATGTCACATCATGAGCACCTCTCACAGAGCGCGGTACTACCCATGTACACTAACTGCTGGCCCATGTCACGCATGCGGCCCACTGTCTAAGGGTACGGGGTATGACGATGCATGTTACACCCGTCCGAGGTCTTGAATCTTTCGCCTTGGCCCACAGCAGGGCCCGCCTTGCGAGGATAGCATGGCTCTGTTGCAATGTCACCGCGTGTCCTTTTTGGTATGCACACAGACAAAAGGAATTAGGACAACGTGGATATCAGTTTGAGTCAAAACAATCTACGCTACTATTTACTCCCGATGATTATGAGGATACTTTTAGTCCCATTGTTAAATCTGTTGGGGAACGCGCTACGCAAAAAAGGTTCTAGCGCATAACCAGGATCATATGCAAGGGAGAGGCAACAGATCATACCTTTAAAGATTGAACTAGCGGAAGTTTGTCGATGACGAGGTTGTTCATGCGTTGATCCCCGTAACAAGCCTTAAAGAGTAGAGAGGATATGTATTATCCCATAGACGGTTTCCATGAACATGTACCGATGAAGACATCATTGTCAAAGTAGTCAGTACGTTGATTCCCGCAGCTAGTCAATTAGCCGCGAGAAGATTTCTCCTTGTGAAAATCCACACGATCAAGTGCTCCAAGTGTCTCACCTCCACCGGTATCAACATGTACAAGATCAGAAGCACCGCATTGAGGTGTGATCAAGAACACACAGTTGAAGCGGGAACATGTCGATGAAGATCCGGTAGTGCTTTCGCAGTCCCGTCTAGATTAGATCCAAACGGAGGTAGAACTCGGACGACGCTCCAGCGTTGTAGTATAAGAAGACCTAGGGCATACCATCCTAGGGTTTACCACCACACCAAGGTGATGGAGGATAGAGGCGGTGGCGGCGTACGAGGCTGCGGCGCGGCGACGGTGCCCCGGCTAGGGTTTTGGCCGGGAGGAGGTGGCGGCAGCTTGGTTGACTAAGGACATGACTTGGGTGCCTCTTGGGGTTCCCCTTGGTTCCCTTTTATAGGCGGCAAGACCCCTTGGGTCTTCCTTGACCCAGCCCCAAAGTTTGACGAGTTCCAATAGGTGTAGGTCAGTCCAAACCTAGTAAAAAACGGCTTCCTTTTACAAGTCCGAATTTGACTAGTGTTTCTTTCCTTGCCCATTACGGCAACATGGATGCACCTATTATGGAACCTTCCGGACATCCTAATATGACCCGATTCACCCTGGTACCTTCTAGAACCTTCCATAACCTTCCGCTCCTTCCAAAAACCTTCCATATATGTCCGCAACCATTCCAGACACTCCCAGGACCATTTTGGACACTTCCGGGATCATTCGGGACCTCTCGAAACCATTCCAAGACCATATGGGACACTCTTAGAACCCTTCTCTCATCTTATTAATGCTTAAAACTTATTTTTAACACTCTCGGCAATATCCCGGACACCTCTGATATATTCCGAGATACTTTGAACACCTTCGGAATTACTTCTCTACTAAATCTTCATTCACACTCATATTCTAAATGCCATTGAACTCTTAAGTGTGTGACCCTATGGGTTCAGATATTTGTGGACATGTTCGGAACTCATTCCGTGACAATGATTACTATTGGACCATTCCAATACCATATAGGACACTCTCAGAACCCTTCTCTCATCTTATTAATGCTTAAAACTTATTTTGAACACTCTCGGCAATATCTCGAACACCTCTGATATATTCCGAGATACTCCGAACACCTTCAGAATTACTTCTCTGCTAAATCTTCATTCACACTCATATTCTAAATGCCATTGAACTCTTAAGTGTGTGACCCTATGGGTTCAGATATTTGTGGACATGTTTGGAACTCATTCCGTGACAATGATTACTATTAGCATCTTGATACACGTAGTAACCCCCGCAAATAACATGAAGATATTTATTGTGTGAACTGTTGTATCATGTACGATACATATCGTATTGCTTGGTCGATACTTTACATTGCCCGAGATGAAACACTAGGTTATTCTCGTTACCGCACATGTACTCTTTACTCATACCACACTATCGATGTTCATGTGTTCAACAACTTGATCACGTGTCTGGCCAGCCGATGTTGAACACTATAGTACATGAGTGGGCCTAGAGTGTATCTCTCCATCGTAAGGAGTAGCAATTCCTGCAAGCACCCCATGTGAATAATTGGCGCACCATCCGGTAAGAGCAAGTAATATCTTTATGATTACTCCGTTAAGAGCAATGTTTGAAGAATCTTGCCACATCCATATTGTATCCGAGTTCACATGTGTCTTTTGGTCAAACGGTATTTAGTAAAGGCAATACATTGTATATGATAAACTACCGATAACAATATTGACGATGCGTTTCACGGTAGATCATGTTGGGTCTATCCATCATCGTTGTTCTCCCAACAACTCCGGTATCATATATCACCGGCAACTCCACAACACATTGTCATTTTGAGTCAGGAAACCGGGACTATCAATGATACATGAAATAGTCTTAGAGGCGAGACTAGGGATATCTAAATGGTGTTTATGATTCCACACATGTATTAGGGTTTTCCTCCAAATACTCATTATCCAGAACAAATACAATTATAGCACGGAATAATAAACTTAATCATGAACATGAAATATAGAATAATACAATTTATTATTGCCTCTAGGGCATATTTCCATCAAAACCTACCACTATTCATTTTCTTCTCTCAATGGAAATTTCCACTCTAGCTGGCATGTGAAGCAGTTATATATTTAGAATGCAGTTCTATAAGATCATATTGAGGAATATGTCTTTATGCGTCAACCTTCAGGCTTTGTTGATGCATCTCGACCTACTCATATTTTTCATCTTGATAAAGCATTATATGATCTTGAGCAGACTCCTCGTGCGTGGAATACCTGTCTCAGTTCCAGTCTTTATGCTCTTTGTTTTGTGGCCTCCAAGATGGATACCTCCTTGTTCATTCATTGACAAGGTAATGTTACTATATTTCTGTTGGTTTATGTGGATGACATTATTGTGGTCAGTTCATCTTGTTAAACAACTAATAAATTGGTTGAGGCTCTTCGGGCAGATTATGCAGTCAAGGATATCGGTGATCTTCATTTTTTCCTTGGCATTGAGGTTATTCGTCTTCCCATTGCCTCACTCGTAATTAGCAGAAATATGTTATTACTGATCTTCTAGTTCATTATGGGATGAGAAAGTGAAAGCTGGTTGTACACTCTAATGAGTTCTTTTCACCGTATTTCCTCTCTTGCTGGTGACCTTCTGCCTCCATAGGATGTAGTATCACAATATTGTTGGTGCTCTTAAGTATCTGACCATCACTCATCCTGATATATCTTTTGTTGCTAATTATGCGTGTATGTTCCTTCATGCACCAAATACAGTTCAATGGGGAGCAGTAAAGAGCATACTTCGGTATCTCAGATCTACCATGTTTTATGGCATGCAACTTCGATCTTCTTCATCATGTATACTTTCTGCCTCTTCTGATGCTGACTGGACGGAAAACATTGGTGATATGCACTCAATAGGGGGGCATGCTATCTTCTATGGTGGCAATTTGATTGCTTGTAGTTCTCGCAAACAAGCAATAGTTTCTCGTTCTAGTACTAAGTCTGAGTATAAATGTGTTGCTAATGCCACAACAAAATTGATATGGATTCAGTCTATTCTTCAATAACCTGGAGTTATTCAGGATCAACCACCTGTTCTTTGTTGTGATAATCTTGGTGCGACATATCTGGTAACTAATCTAGTTTTTCATGCTCACATTAAACATATTGAAGTGGATTTTTACTTTGTTCTAGAGAGTTGCTCAAAAGCTTCTAAATATCATGTTCATCTCTTCCAAGGATAAAGTGGCTAACATTTTCATTAAACCCTTGGTGATACAACTTTTCTCCTTGTTCAGGCGCAAGCTCAACCTTGCTCCAGCGGTGTTGATTGAGGGAGCTGATAAACATCATGTGTACATGTATCTGATGGCTCAAGATATGTACAGCTCGTTGGGAACCCCAAGAGGAAGGTATGATGAGCACAACATCAAGTTTCCCTCAGTTATGAAACCAAGGTTATCAAACCAGTAGGAGTAAGGAAACAACTCCAAGGTATTGCTAGTAACTTGGAATCCTGCACAACACAACCACAGAACTTTGCCCCAACTTACAGTGAGGTCGTCAATCTCACTGGTTTTGCTGAAAACAAAGGATTAAACGTATAGTGTGGAAGATAGTAATTGCTTGCACAAAGTAAATAGTAAACGGTAAATAGTAGATGGTATATCAATGGTAAAGGAATGGACTGGTGTCCACAGTTCACTAGATGTGTTTCTCCTTAAGATAAATAGCATGTCGGGTGAACAAATTACAGCGGGGCAATTGACAGATTGAGAAAGCATAACAATGCATATACTAGACATTTTGACTCCTACGAGATTTGATTGGGCATTACAACATAATACATAGACCATAATCCAACTACATCTATGACTAATAATCCACCTTACGGTTATCATACAAACCCCTTCTAGTATTAAGTTGTAAGCAACAGATAATTGCATTAAGCAAAGTGTGTAAAGTAAACAATACAATTGCCCCATGGACAAAGGATTGTTGTTTTATCCCTAGTAGCAACATCACATCTACAACCTTAGAGATTTCTGTCACTTCCCCAGATTACTAGAGGCATGGACCTACTGTCGAGCATAAATACTCCATCTTGGAATTACAAGCATCTCCTTGGCGAAGATAGCTACCAGTAATCGAGAGCATGCAAGATCACAAATAACATAGACATGATAGAATCAATAATGAATCTGACATAGTATCTCAATATCCATCGGATCCCCGCAAACACAACATATAGGATTACAAATAGATGATCTTGATCATGAACGGAGCTCACAAGATCTAAACATGATAGCACAAAGGATGAGAACCACCCATCTAGCTACTGTATGGACCCATAGTCCAAGGGTGAACTACTCACGCATCACTCCGGAGGCTGGTATGGTGATGAAGAAGGCCTCCGAAATGATCTCTCCCCTCCGGCAGGATGCCGGGAAGAGCTTCGCCCCCCTGGTCTAGGGATGGATATGGCGACGGCTACAGACTCTTTTGTGGATTTTTGATTGGGTCCTTAGGGTTTCTGCATCGGGATACTTTTATAAGCGAAGGGGCAAGGTTGGTCGGTGCCCGAGGGGGCCACACCATAGGGCGGCGCGCCTAGGGGTGGTCGCGCCAGCCCTAGGTGTGGCCACCTCATGGTCCCACTTCGGCTGCCCTTCGGACTCCGTGTTCCTTCTGGTAAAATATTGACTTTGGCTTTTGTCCCATCCAATTCCGAGAATATTTCCTTACTAGCTTTTCTGAAACCAAAAATAGCAGAAAATAGGCAACTGGCACTATGGCATCTTGTCAATAGGTTAGTTCCAAAAAATGTATAAAAATACCTCAAAGTGGAAACAAAACATAGGAAAGTTGATATAAAACAAGCATGAAGCATGAAAAATTATAGATACGTTTATGACGTATCAAGCATCCCCAAGCTTAACTCCTTCTTATCCTCGAGTAGGTAAGTGATAAAAAGAATAATTTTTTAGGTGACATGCACCATCACAATCTTGATCAAGGTATTTGTAAAGCATTGATAGCTGGGATCAAAGTACTCTAAACATGAGCATGAAAGATAGAGTTCTAACAATAAGACATAGCAACTATGTTGTAACATGAAAAGGTATAAACAAAAGATCATGAATAACAATGCATTGAAAGACGTTTGTTTGTTTCACATACAGAAAACATAATAAGAGTGGTATTCAGCTTGTCCCTCATGGTATAGCAAAACATAAATGCATAGGACACCTTCAAAGTTCATAAGGGTGACTAGATACAAATAATTTAAGAACAAGCAATATCAAAGTTATGAATCAATCAACAAGTTTTGGGACAATGCACATTAAACTAAGAATGACCACTATGATCTATCAATTGCTGCATAAAGATAGAAGATGGAGACTCAACAAAAAAAATAAAAAGAAAGGCCCTTCACAAAGGGAAGCAGGGATTTCAAGTTTTATAAAGAGCTCCAAAAATTATGGTACTTATTAGCTTTCAGCTCTCATTGCCCCTATCATAAGCATCTTTAGGTGATTAAGGTTAAAGTGACACAAATATAAGGATATGCTTGACAAGTTATAAGTTGAAAATATCATGCCCCTTGCTTACGAGTACCAAACCTCATGCTACTCAACTTTAGTCACAAGTAAGTTCTTGTTATTGTAAGTACATGTGTATCATGGAGAACCACCAATGGGGTACCCCTTGCCCCATGACACAGGAGCTTTCCCATATCAAAATGACAAGGCAACAGACAATGAGCATCTCAGCGATCTTTTTATTTGCTATTTGCATAGGTTTTTATTGAGGATGCTTCACAGAATGCTCACTATGGTTACGGTGCAAGTTTTCACCATGATTAGGCATGGCTTAGGATAGCCACCCAGGTGTTTCTATAACACACATACAAACTCCATGAGCTTACAATCTCTCCTTTTATTTCACATCGCCGGGATCCATAAACAAAAGAACATGATATCAACTGAATAATAAGTGCAATGTTGAAAGCGTTCCCCATGGTAACATGGTTCTGCTAATTCACAACTTATAAAGTGCAAGCATATAAGCAACATAGATGGACACAATAGTTCAAGTTTATTAAGTGCAAGAAAATAAAGTGTGCCATCAAGTTTGTGAGAGCTTTAATCACTAATTTTCACATAACAAGTTTAATTTGGAAGATAGATAAAACATGAATATACTTGGAATGGTGTAAGACACCATGCATATGAATTTACAGTGGACTCTTTGGAATAACTTGGTTTTCTTGGAGGTTGGATGCATGAGTGGAGCTCATACTTGGTACAGGTTCAGGCTAGCAAAAGACTGGGAGCAACCAATTAAGAGAGCAATAATGGCCATAATCATGCAAAGCGACAAAACATTATTAATTAAAGCATAAAGTGATATTACAAGTCAAAAACTAAATAATCATAGAGGCTAAGGTGACTAGTTCATAGTCTTAACATGGTGTAAGTGATACGTCCATTTTGCATCACTATTCTATATCATAATTTACTGTTATTCATCGATATATTTCATATTAAGAGATGATACTCATGTAATTTCATATGTTTTTGCATGGTTGATGACTTTTGGGAGCATGGACCGCTGCAGTCAGGATTCTGATGGAAAAGGGGCTGTTTGGAGGCGAAATTCGCGAAGATCATAAAATCCGGGAAAATACATGGAAAATCCTATTTTTACAGAAGACGAAGATAGCCAGAAGGGGGAGTCGAGATGGGCCATAGGGGGCCCACACCACCCCCTGGCGCTGGCAGCCCTAGGTCGCGCCACAGGGTGGTGTGGCCGCCCTGGCCCACTCCAGCCTCTCCCCTCTGGCGTATATTATCCTCTCAAAACCCTAAGACTCGGGGAGCGACCATAGAAATATTCCGCCGCCTCTGTGGGGCGGAAAACACCGAGAGAGAAAGATCTCTCCGGCAGACAGAATTCTGCCGGGGGAATTCCTTCTAGGAGAGGGGAGATCATCGCCATCAACACCACCAAGCTGGACTTCATCGGGATCATCGTCATCATCAGGACCATCATCATCTCCACCAGCACCATTATCACCACCATCATCTCGCTATAACAATTGGGTTGAATCTTGCATAGTTCTTAGGGGAAACTTTCCCGGTGTTGATTACTCTTTGTAGTTGATGCTATTGAGTGAACCATTGAATTATTGTTTATGTTCAGATTGTTATACATCATTACTCACTCTCTGATCATGATCCATCTGATGTCTTGTGAGTAGTTCGTTTTGTTCTTGAGGACATGGGATAAGTCATGTTGTTAGTAGTGGAGTTGTGTTGAGAGAGATTCAATAGTTTGTTAATTAAGTTGTGGTGTACTTCTTCTAGTGGTGTCATGTGAACATCGACTACATGACACTTCACCTATATGGGCCTAGGGGAATGCATTGTGTATTTGGCTACTAATCGTAGGGGTTGCCGGAGTGATAGAAACCTGAACCCCCGTTAGGAAACCATTGCACAAGGGACGTCGGGGTCTTAGAGTTTAAAGCTATGGTTAGGTTTCTACCTTAATTACTTTCTTGTACTTACAGATGTTTGCGAGGGGTATAATCACAAGTATGTATTAGTCCTAGGAAGGTCGGTACATTAGCACAGGTTCACCCACACAACACTTAGCAAGCTAAAGAGGATTAATCAACTATATGAAGCGAAAGCACTTGACGATATTCCCATGTGTCCTCGAGAACGTTTGGTCATCTTAAGTAATACAACCGGCTTGTCCTTTGCTGAATAAAGCATTGGGCCACTCGCTGCATTTATTCTCATGTCTTTTACTTACTCGTACTTTATTTACCTGCATTATTAAAAACCACTAAAAATACATTTGCTAAGTATTTACAGAGAATTCCTGATCCATACAACTAGCCAGTACCTTCTGCTCCTTGTTGGGTTCGACACTCTTACTTATCGAAAATACTGCGATACACCCCCTATACTTGTGGGTCATCAAGACTATTTTCTGGCGCCGTTGCCGGGGAGTGAAGCGCTATTGGAGAGTGGAACTGGTAAAGGAAACTTCTACCGTGAGTATTGTTTACTTCTGTTAGTTACTTTATTTTCAATATGGAAAATTCGCTGAGTTTATTATTTCGTAATGCTACTACCACTGCTAAGGTAGTAGATGAACCACCACCTACTGAGAATGATGCTTTTAAAATACCTACAAGAATCATTTATCATGTTATGGATAACTACTATGTTGGAGATGGAACTGTCCATCCCGGTGATCATTTGCTCTTTATTCACGAATTATGCGGGTTGTTCAGGTGTGCAGGTATTACAACAGATCAAGTGAAGAAGAAGTTATTCTCATTATCACTAAAAGGAAGAGCTTAAGGATGGTATAAGCTGCTGAAGAATGGCCAAGCTCTTGAATGGGAGGAAATAGTACCTCTCTTTTATTCAAAGTTTTATCCTCCTAGTGAGATTCATAAAGATCGGAATCAAATTTACAACTTTTGGCCTCTTGATGGAGAGAGTACAGCTCAAGTTTGGGGGAGATTGAAGTTACTAATGCTCAAATGTCCCATTCATGAGCTCCCCAACAATATTATTATCAATAACTTTTATTCAAGGCTTTCTCTACATGATAAGGATTTATTGGGATGCTTCTTGTGCTGGATCATTCACTCGCATGGAAGAAGAAGCTAAATGGGATCTTCTGGACCATATTCAAGATAATGCTGAAGCATGGGAGAATGACAAAGGAAGAAATTTAGAGAAATTATGCATGAAATCAGTCCTTGCGAACTGGAAGAGATTGACGTGGTTATTCACCTTGCTAATAGAGAGACCATCTCTCCAATTGGTATTGTACGGGATGTAGAAGTTCTTTGTGGTAAGATTAAATATCCTGCTGATTTTCTAGTACTTGGTTCAGCTGCTAGTAAAACTTATCCTATCATTTTTGGTAGATATTTCTTGAGTACTTGTGGAGCTATTATAGATTGCAAAAGAGAGAAAATGTTAACTAAGTTTGATGGGGAATCTTATGAGTTTAATTTTTCGAAATTTACTAAAGAACCTTGTGAAAATGAAAACCATAATGAGGATTTTAGAGTTGAACAACTTGCTTATATTTCTCTTGCTCCTAACAATGCTTTGCAGCAATTTATGGAAGATCATGAAAGTGAAATCTTCATGGAAGAAAGGAATGAGATTGATGAGATTCTCCGTCGTCAACCTAAGATGCTTAAGCATAACTTGCCTGTAGAAGACTCTGGATGATTTAAAAGGGATTTCTCCTACTATATGTCAGCATGCTATCAATATAGAACCAGATGCAAAGCCATTGGTAGAGCACCAACGGCGTTGAAATCCTAAGATGAAGGAAGTGGTAAGAAATGAGGTATTGAAAATCCTTGATGTTGGTATTATTTACCGTATTGCTGATAGTGAATGGGTTAGTCCTGTTCATTGTGTCCCTAAAAAGGGGGGAATTACAGTCGTCCCTAATGATAATGATGAGCTTATTCCCCAAAGAATAGTGGTAGGCTATAGAATGTGCATTGATTTCAGGAAAGTTAACAAAGTTACTAAGAAAGACCATTACCCACTTCCCTTTATTGATCAAATGTTAGAAAGGTTGTCTAAAAAGACTCATTTTTGTTTTCTTGATGGGTACTGTGGATTTTCTCAAATTGCTGTTAAACAACAAGATCAAGAAAAAACTACCTTTACATGCCCTTATGGAACCTATGCTTATAGATGTATGCCTTTTGGTTTGTGTAATGCTCCTGCTACTTTCCAAAGATGCATGTCTGCTATCTTTCATGGTTTTTGTGAGGAAATTGTGGAAGTTTTCATGGATGACTTCTCCGTCTATGGGACTTCTTTTGATAATTGTCTGCACAACCTTAATAAAGTTTTGCAGAGATGTGAAGAAACTAATATTGTTCTTAATTGGGAGAAATGCCACTTCATGGTAAATGAAGAGATTGTCCTTGGACATAAGGTCTCCGAAAGAGGCATAGAAGTGGATAGAGCTAAAGTTGAGGCAATTGAGAAAATGCCTTGCCCAAGAGACATCAAAGGTATTCGTAGTATCCTTGGTCATGCTGGTTTCTATAGAAGGTTTATTAAAGATTTCTCTAAGATATCAAAACCCCTCACTAATCTTCTTCAAAAAGATGTACCCTTTGTTTTTGATGATGATTGTAAGGAAGCTTTTGAAACTTTTAAGAAGGCTTTAACTATAGCTCCTATCGTTCAACCACCTGATTGGAGTTTAACCTTTGAAATAATGTGTGATGCTAGTGATTTTGCTGTAGGTGCTGTCCTTGGGCAACGAATTGATAAAAAGTTAAATGTTAACCATTATGCTAGTAAGACTCTTGACGCATCTCAAAGAAATTATGCTACTACTGAAAAAGAATTCCTAGCTATCGATTTTGCTTGTGATAAGTTTAGACCTTATATTTTAGACTCAAAAGTCACCATTCATACTGATCATGTTGCCATTAAGTACCTTATGACGAAGAAGGACGCTAAGCCTAGGCTTATTAGATGGGTACTGCTTTTACAAGAGTTTGATCTACATATTGTAGATAGGAAAGGTGCTGAAAACCCTGTTGCTGATAATTTATCTCGATTGGAAAATATTTATTTTGATCCTATGCCCGTTAATGATAGTTTACCGAATGAACAGTTGGCCGCAGTAGGGGTAAGCTCGCGAGGGAGCCCTTGGTATGCTGATTATGCTAACTTTATTGTCTCCAAGTATTTGCCTCCAACCTTTACAGCTCAGCAAAGAAGAAAGTTCTTTTATGATTTGAGGCATTATTTTTGGGATGACCCACACTTATATAAAGAAGGAGTGGATGGTATTATGCGAATATGTGTTCCAGAATATGAGCAAAAGGAGATATTGCAGAAATGTCATGGTAGTGCCTATGGAGGACATCATGCAGGAGATAGAACTGCACAGAAGGTACTTCAATCAGGTTTTTACTAGCCTACCCTCTTTAAAGATGCAAGAAAAATTGCCTTATCCTGTGATGAGTGTCAGCGTGTTGGTAATATTTTTAGAGGCAATGAAATGCCTATGAATTACTCTTTAGTTATTAAACCCTTTGACTGTTGGGGTTTTGACTTTATGGGTCCTTTTCCTCCTTCAAAAGGTTATACTCATATTCTTGTTGTTGTTGATTATGTTACTAAGTGGGTAGAAGCCATACCTATGAAGAGTGCTGATGGGGAGACCTCTCTAAAATTTCTTAAGGATGTTATCTTTCCTAGGTTTGGTGTTCCTAGGTATCTTATGACTGATGGAGGTTCTCATTTTATTCATGGTGGTTTCAGAAAGACCCTTGCTAAATACGATGTTAATCATATAATTGCTTCAGCTTATCATCCCCAAACTAGTGGACAAGTAGAGTTATCAAATAGAGAAATTAAAACCATCTTGCAAAAGACTATTAATAGATCTAGAAATAATTGGGCTAAAAAGTTGAACGATGCTTTATGGGCTTATAGGACTGCCTATAAAAATCCTATGGGGATGTCTCCTTATAAAATGGTTTATGGGAAAGCTTGTCACCTGCCTTTAGAATTAGAGCACAAAGCTTACTGGGCAGTTAAAGAACTCAATAGAGATTGTAAGCTTGCTGGTGAAAAAATATTATTTGACTTAAGTTCGTTGGACGTATGGAGTGAAGCATATGAGAATTCTAGACTCTTTAAGGAAAAAGTTAAAAGATGGCATGATAAGCGAATACTTAAGAGAGAATTCCATGTTGGTGAGAAAGTTCTATTGTATAGGTCTCGTCTCAGATTTTTTGCAGGGAAGCTACTGTCAAAATGGGAAGGACATTTTGTTATTGAAGAAGTGTACCGTTCAGGAGCAATAAAATTTTTCTTTAAAAGATAACCCTACACAAGTGGTGAATGGGCAGCGACTCAAGCACTATATTGCTAGAGATTCTTACAATGAAGATGTTGATGCTTTTCAAGTTATAACTCCGGAAAAATTTATCAAAGACCAAATTCAGAGACCTACAGAGTCTGATTTCAAATAGGTAACAATTCTAGTAAGAGAAGTTCCACGAAAGATCTGTCCAGTTATATTTTTGTAGTTTTTATCCAACAAGGAAAGCAACAAAGTGAAAGAGGGACGAAAACGGAGCCAGGGTGGCTCACACCACCCTGTGGCGCGGGCCCACCCCAAGCCGCGCCACCAGGTGGTGAGGCCACCTCGGTCTTCGTCTCCAACCCGTTTTCTCCCAGTACCTTCCTTTTGTTGTAAAACTCCGTAATATATAATCCCTCGGATCCCCCAAGGTTCGTATATCGTGTTCTTGTCGTGTTTTCGTTTCGATCTATTTCAGACAGGTAGAGTCCCAGTTTTGGAGCCACAATGTCTTCCTCTGGATCAGCCAAGGAAGATTCCTCAGCGGATATCATCAACCCATACATGCGTGAGTTGAAGATTCACCCCAAGGAGTTGTTGCTTGAAGATGGGGAGGACAGGATGGAAGCGCTGGAGCAAGAAGTCTTTAGGTACAAGAAGATGGAGGAACGCGAAGTGGATATCATCCATAAGATTTGTTCCGAACTCATCGACGAGCACCAAAAGGAGACTGCTGAGCTCAAGGATGAAATCCTCTCACTCCACCAAACAACCAACCAACTACAAGCACAGCTCTACGATGTTCAAAATCAAAACTATGAGTATGAGGTTAGGTTTAAACGCATAAGTGCTGCTGCTAGTTTTAGGATGATGGAGACAAGGATGTCTTTTGTTGATGTGGAGCCTTTACCTTGGAAGTCCTACAAAGATGAGAGAACACCACCACCACCGAAGGAGTAATTCGTCTTCAGGTTTGGCATCCCATTGGTTTGTTCCAAGCTTGGGGGAGTGCCGCGGTATCACATCACTATCTTCTATCTTTTTACCTTTTTAGTAGAGTCATATCATGAATAGAGAAGTTATTATGTAGGATGGTTTGCATTATGGAAGTGTCCCCTCTCTCGTTAGATATGTATCCCTTGGTGTGATTTGCCATTATGGAATATTAATGAGAAGTTCTATCATTTATTCTTTTGCATATTTTATATTAGTTTTCAATTCATGGTTATATGATTGATCTTGTTGTTAGTATTGGTATCACTTTGGGATCATTGAGTTAATTTAGTTGGTTTTGGCAAACCTGGCTCGGTCTGTAGCAACACTATTTTTGAGAGTTGAATGAAAAGATAAAAAGTACTCTAAAGAAATATAATTTCATCATCTTTCTTTCTTGATTTGCTCATAAGTTTAGTATTCTCTGGTTAAGATCTTTTGTGCTTCCAAGGAAGATTGCATGTTTGTTTTTATCGCTTGTATGTTTGTTTGCTTCCTTCAACTCTTATACTTCCTACCCAGCCTTGCTAGCCAAAAACCTGTACTGAGAGGAATTCTTCTCGTGCATCCAATCCTTAAACCAAACCTTTGCCATTTGTGTCCACCATACCTACCTATTGGCATTATTGCTATTCCAATTAAATTCATGTTTTTATCTACCTTCCAAATTAAACTTGTTATGTGAAAATTAGTGATTAAAGCTCTCACGAACTTGATGGCACACTTTACTTTCTTGCATCTAATAAACTTGAACCATTGTGCCCATCTATGTTGCGTATATGCTTGCGCTTTGTAAGTTGTGAATTAGCAGAACCATGCTGTCATGGGGAACATTTTCAACATTGCACTCGTACTTTGTACCTAGTTGATATCATGTTCTTTTGTCTATGGATGTCGTCGGTGTGAAATGAAAGGGGAGCTTGTAAGTCCATGGAGTTATGTATGTGTGTTAGAGAAACGCATGGGCCGCCGGTCTAATCCATGTTGTCATGGTGGAAACCTGCAGCGTAACCATAATGAGCATCTATGAAGCATTCTTCTTATAAAAAAAGAGAAGAGATTGAGAAAAAGAGAAAAAGAAAAAAAGATGAGAAAAGAGGAAAGAGAGAGAAAAGCACCATATTCCCATGGTAAATAAGAAGATTGCTGAGATGCTCGTTGTCTACTTGCCTTGTCATTTTGATATGGGGATTATTCTGTATCATCGGGCAAGGGGTACCCCGTTGGCGGTTCTCTATGATACACATGTACTTACTATGACAAGAACGTACCGGTGACTAAACTTGTGGCATCCCGCTAAAACCACTACTAGAAAATCGCTGTGTTTTTGTGCATTGCATCATCATGACCGCATGCTCATGTCATCATGCCACATTGCATTTGAGCATCTCATGTCATCAGGCATGATTTTGTCTAAAACTATTTTCGAAAAAACCTGGTTTTGTTTTCTCAACGCCCCGTCTTTTATTCAACTATAAACACCGATCTTCCGAATTATTTTGTTTTGTCTAAAAACGGTTTACAAAAGCCCCGTTCCAAATAAACAAAATTTATTTTATTTTTGTAGGAGGCAGCCAGCCAGGCCCGAAAGCCCAGCCGGCCACCTCCAATAAAACCCTAATCTGTCTAGTCCTAACCCTATCCCAATCCTATCCACCCGCTCTTTTTCTCACCCTAGCCAACATTCCCACAACCATTCTCCCTCCACCAGCCGCCACCATCCTCTACACCTCACCCTGGCCCCACCTACCACCCCCGCCTGTCCGCATTGCCAACTCCATCCCACCTCGGGATCCCCTGCCACCTGGTCGCCGCCCAGGCCCACCCCCTGCACGCCACCTGCCCCGCACCATCCCGCCTCGCACCTGCCACCCCGATCGACGCGCTCCACCCTGGCCCACGACACGTCCCACACCCATGCCCCGCACACCGCCCGCGTGAGCGATGGGACGCGTCGGTGTACGCACGTGCCCACCGATCCGCCCCGCTCCCACCTACCGCCCAACTCCATCGCCCTGGCCCCACCCATGACCGACAACCTCGAAAACCGCTGTACCGCACTCTCGATCAACGCGCACCCCGCTCCTTCACCCTGGCCCCAGCTCGCGACCCCTGCACGCAACCCCGTGAGCGCCCAGCCATGCGATCCCCACCCTGACCTCTCTTCCTCCTCTGGTCCTGCAGCGAGCCCCGCCTCTCTCCCGCTCGCTCGCCCAGCGCCACCGGCCTTAGCCCTCCTGCCGCCAGCGCCCGCCTCGCCGTGGCCCTGCTCTTCCTCTCCCGTCCTCGAGCCGGCCTCCTATTACCGCCCGCTGGTCCCCCGACGTCGAGCTCTTCCTCGGTCGTGAATCGCCCTCCGTCGTCGTCCTCCGGGCCGACGAGCCCCAGGCACGCGGATCCCGTCGACCCTCGCTTCCTCGCATCTCCGCCGCGACGCTGGTGCTCCCTCGTCACCGCCCGCGTCGAGTGCTACCTCCTTCCTCTGCAGTTCCTCGCCGAGTGCCGCCCTCTGTTCCTTGTCTGGCCCGTCGTCGGACTCTGCCACCTCCTGCGCCATGAGGCCCGCCATCCAGGTCGTCACCTCCCCTGCAGGAGCTCTGCCTCGCCCTCAAGTTTTCCTCTAGCGTCGACCGCCTCTCCGCACGCCTGCGAAGATTGTTGCTGCCGAGAATAGTAGGCACACTCACAAGATCGTCTGATACCGAGACCGGTGCCTAGGTGTTTCGAAAGCCATCACGAGGAGAAGTACCCGGAGAGCCACCAACAATGATCAGCTCAACACCCAAGATCTTCCATGCTGACCTGAACATCTCCTTCCCGGGCGCCAAGTACTCCGTTTTCGAGAACCGGTGCATGGAGATCGTGCCAAGACGGTACCTCCAGAAGGCTACCGGTACCGCATCCAAGTCCGTCATTGACCACCGAAGCCGGTACCCGAACATCTTCGTCACGGATGCGACAAGACCTCCTTCTCGGATATGCCAAGTACTTCCTCGCGGACGCCAAGACCCGAACCTAAAGAACGCCAAGATCGCCACGGGAACGACAAGTACTTCACCCCGGATGCCAAGACCGACTCGATGGCACGGACCCGACAAGATCTTCACGATGACAAGATCGACACTGACCAGGGTGAACCCTATGATCCTCCGATGCCAAACCAAGTCTTTTGACAACCTCCGAAGACCGATCATGTTGAACCCTGAGCCCCTGTCGAACCCTGAACCCCTGGAACCAAGATCTTATGAACACAGATGTGTGACCCTAAGCCCCTACTTTTATAATATGACATTATCAACTGTCGCAGATTAAATGGTTCATGCATGCATACCTGTCTGTGGTTTGGGGGCATTATGCCGATTCACCTCATAATTAAATATGGAGACTATGTGAGGGCTATTCTAGTCTTATATTGCCTCCATTTAAATTTGTGTAGCGAATCGATGCCATGTTTTGCCTTGCTAATTCAACATTTAAATTGCGAGGGTTCTAAATAACTTGAACCACATAATTAAATGTCGGGACCCCGGTTCCGCTTAATATTGCCTAGACGCATCGCATCTTTGCCATGTCATGCATCATACATGCATCATGCCCGATCTTCTATCGTAGTATTAAATAGTGCATCCGGTGTTTCTTTTAGTACTTTGGTTCTTCGCGGATTAGGCCATTGAGTGGATGCGAGTATCGACAAGTTCTTCGGATATATCTCCGGCTGTGTTTCCCAGGCAAGCATCTCTTCCCCTTCTACCTATTTTGCATTTATAGTCTTTTTCCTCCAGTTGATCTATTGCCATTCGTGTCGTGATGCTTTAGTTTCCGTGCACCTGTTATATCCCGTGCAGCCTCTATATTGCCATAGACACCTCCTATTACCTGTGTTTGGTAGATAGCTGGCCTTGTGAGTCGTAGTTGCTTGCTCGGGTACAATCTTGTGTTGTCGAGTACCACAGTTGTTGGAATGCTGGCAGATGTTTATGGTGAAGATGATCATGACTTTAAATACAACTATTAAATTGCTAGATATAACTAATGCAGAGGAATCGGTGGGCAGTAGATGTTATTTGGTTCTTCCACGCTCACTTGTGTCCCGTAGGACCCCGAGTACTTGATACCTGTTCCTTGACTATTGCACTATCCGCATATGGGACCATGAATCCCCTTACCAAGAGCTTGATTCATTCTTATTTCTTGGGGCCACAAAGTAGTTTGGGGCTTTATTACTATCCTGTACTTATGCCATGCTTTACTGCTTTAATTAAGATTGTGCGTGGAGCACCTGTACTGTTTTGGATCGTGCCACGTTTTCGCGGTATCGACAAGCCCAATCACACTTTCGGGTTCCCAGTCGTTTACAGCCGTCGTCACAAACCCTGGGTCCGTTCCGAAGCCGGCCAACTTCGTTGCGGGTAGCTTAGTGGGGTGGCCCCCTAAAATATTTTATGAATCTTATGATCGCTTTGTCGTGAAAGCCTCGTTGGGTTTTGAGTTGGTTTTCCGAGGTTGATCGTGTGTGTGTTACTATTTGTGCACCCGTGCAGGGTAAAACTTTCTGAAAGCCGTGTCCGCGGTTATGGACGACTTGGAGCACAGTATCTCGATCATAGACAAGCATAACTAAAGTAGTGCTATAAATTTGACTTAATATGTGACTAGTAAGCAGCTTCACTACAATGGAATGGATAATAAAAATGCCAACAACTGGTGGATCTGTGGTGATCTGTGTCATACTATACCTGCCTAGTAAGTATTGCAACTCCAATGGAATGTCATAAAAGTACCAACAACTGCTAGGTTTTGGGATTCCTCAGGACAATTATATCTGACTAGTAAATGTTCCAACTACAAAGGAATGTTAACTAAAACTGCCCACTACTTATGCTATCAGGATGACTCATGATATCTATATCTGAATAGTAAGTGCTTCAACTATAATCGAATGAATAAAACTGCCAACTGAGTGAGTTCCTCGGTTTGACTTCCTCGTTTGGTCTCGAGGGGGAATACCAGGATGGGTATGTTTGGTGTTACTATCAGGTTGGATCCGGATAGGTCTTTCTTATCCCTCTCTAATAGCCGCCAGTTTTACTGAGTCTCTATAGGTTGTTTAGTGTTGTCGCGCTGCCGCTTCAGTCCACCATACCTATGTAGGCGAGAGCTGCCGAATTCTAGCCTCGCCGTGTACTAGCCTCAGTACTGACGCTCCTCTTTTTCCTTTGCCCTTTGTCAGCACCCCTTTTGTTTTAGCAGGTTTGAGATCGACGTCGTTAGCAGGGTTACCCTTCCGGCTTGGCCTGGGCAGGGTTATGGACGCCATTGGATATTCTTCAGGGCTCTTAGCCCCATTTGCATCTTGTCCGTAGTCGGACGCTCTATCGTTTTCAAGGTGATTTGGATCTTTGTATATTATATCTATATTATTGACTCATGGAGTCGTTGTTGTATATATATGTTCTATGGGTTCCATCGTGGACTAATGTGTAATGGTATTACTTTGTTTTCCACCCGCACGAATGTGCCTGGTGGGCATTCTTGAATCGTTTCTATGCGGGTTTGGCGGAAAGGGCTAAAACTTGCATAGGGCCGATTTGAGGGTGTTACAGAGTGGTATCATAGCTCAGCAGTTGCGATACCCCACAAGTCCAGCCTGTAGGATAACCTAGCTAACGGCCGAAGTAGAGTGTAAAAACTATTTTGCAAAATCGGTTGGATAGATATGATTAGGTCTGCTTTTACTCCTTACCCTCTGCTATTCTCCTCTTACCTCTGCGTGTTTTGAGTCTGCTCTCTTATCTTTTCTTCGAGTCCAGGATTTCTCGTGGTTGGGTTTCTGTCGTACCTTCAGGGTTTCACTTCCTCCTTTGGTAACGGTGCTTCTACATCCGGTCTTCGCGCTATCTGAGGAATCCTTCATCTGTTGTACTTCTTTTTGTTCCTTCTCGTGCTTTCCGGTGTTTTCCGACGCGACGACATCCTCTATGCCAGATCCGATGCAGAGTCTGCATCCCTCCTTGTTTCCGAACCTCGCTTGTCGAGATCTTCAGTCTGATTCCGAGAGTTGGTTGCATAATTCTCCTATTCATGTGCAGAGTAATGGTTTGGGTGCGCGATGGACTGATCACCATCCGACTACTCTTATCATTCGCTTTTGTATATCGAATCGGTGGATCCAGCAATTTTACTCCATCCACAGAAGTTAAAGGTGGCTTTATTTGTGGATACCTCTACCTTCGCCCTTTGTTCCCGGAGTGTTCTCTCGACGATCACGGACAACGACCTCTTATTAGTGGTGTCGCGTGGATCTACATGAAGCGAGAAGATTCAGATTGCCGACCTTCTTCACGGTACCATGAGGCGGATCTCGAGGGTAAGATCCCTTGTTAGTGGTGTCGAATTGTGGCATCCCGCTAAAACCACTGCTAGAAAATCGCTGTGTTTTTGTGCATTGCATCATCATGACCGCATGCTCATGTCATCATGCCACATTGCATTTGAGAATCGTCATGTCATCAGGCATGATTTTGTCTAAAACTATTTTCGAAAAAACCTGGTTTTGTTTTCTGAACGCCCCGTCTTTTATTCAACTATAAACACCGGTCTTCCGGATTATTTTGTTTTGTCTAAAAACGGTTTACAAAAGCCCCGTTCCAAATAAACAAAATTTATTTTATTTTTGTAGGAGGCAGCCAGCCAGGCCCAAAAGCCTAGCCAGCCACCTCCAATAAAACCCTAATCTGTCTAGTCCTAACCCTATCCCAATCCTATCCACCCCCTCTTTTTCTCACCCTAGCCAACATTCCCACAACCATTCTCCCTCCACCAGCCGCCACCATCCTCTACACCTCACCCTGGCCCCACCTACCGCCCCCGCCTGTCCGCGTCACCAACTCCATCCTGCCTCGGGATCCCTCGCCACCTCGTCACCGCCCAGGCCCACCCCCTGCACGCCACCTGCCCTGCACCATCCTGCCTCGCACCTGCCACCCCGACCGACGCGCTCCACCCTGGCCCACGACACGTCCCACACCCATGCTCCGCACACCGCCGCGTGAGCGATGGAACGCGTCGGCGTACGCACGCGCCCATCGATCCGCCCCGCTCCCACCTACTGCCTAGCTCCATCGCCCTGGCCCTACCCACGACCGACAGCCTCGAAAACCGTTGTACCACACTCGCGATCGACGCGCACCCTGCTCCTTCACCCTGGCCCCAGCTCGCGACCCCTGCATGCAACCTCGTGAGCGCTCAGCCTCGCGATCCCCACCCTGACCTCGCTTCCTCCTCTGGTTCCGCAGCGAGCCCCGCCTCTCTCCCGCTCGCTCGCCCAGCATCGCTGGCCTTAGCCCTCCCGCCGCCAGCGCCCGCCTTGCTGTGGCCCTGCTCTTCCTCTCCCGTCCTCGATCCGGCCTCCTGTCACCGCCCTCTGGTCCCCCGACATCGAGCTCTTCCTGGGCCGTGAATCGCCCACCGTCGTCGTCCTCCGGGCCGGTGAGCCCCAGGCACGTGGATCCCGTCGACCCTCGCTTCCTCGCATCTCCGCCGCGACGCCGGCGCTCCCTCGTCACCGCCCGCGTCGAGCGCTACCTCCTTCCTCTGCAGTTCCTCGCCGAGTGCCGCCCTATGTTCCTTCTCTGGCCCACCTTCGGACTCTGCCACCTCCTGCGCCATGAGGCCCGCCGTCCAGGTCGTCACCTCCCCTGCAGGAGCTCTGCCTCGCCCTCAAGTTTTCCTCTAGCGCCGACCGCCTCTCTGCACGCCTGCGAAGATTGTTGCTGCCGAGAATAGTAGGCACGCTCACAAGATCGTCCGATACCGAGACCGGTGCCTAGGTGTTTCGAAAGCCATCACGAGGAGAAGTACCTAGAGAGCCACCGATAATGATCAGCTCAACACCCAAGATCTTCCATGCTGACCCGAACATCTCCTTCCCGGGCGCCAAGTACTCCGTTTTCGAGAACCGATGCGTGGAGATCGTGCCGAGACGGTACCTCCAGAAGGCTACCGGTACCGCATCCAAGTCCGTCATCGACCACCGAAGCCGGTACCCGAACATCCTCATCACGGATGCGACAAGACCTCCTTCTCGGATACGCCAAGTACTTCCTCGCAGACGCCAAGACCCAAACCTGAAGAACGCCAAGATCGCTACGGGAACGACAAGTACTTCACCCCGGATGCCAAGACCGACTCGATGGTGCGGACCCGACAAGATCTTCACGACGACAAGATTGACACCGCCAGGGCGAACCCTATGATCCTCCGACGCCAAACCAAGTCTTTCGACAACCTCCGAAGACCGATCCTGTCGAACCCTGAGCCCCTGTCGAACCCCGAACCCCCGGATCCAAGATCTTCTGAACCCAGATGTGTGACCATAAGCCCCTACTTTTATAATATGACATTATCAACTGTCGCATATTAAATGGTTCATGCATGCATACCTGTCTGTGGTTTGGGGGCATTATGCCGATTCACCTCATAATTAAATATGGAGACTATATGAGGGCTATTCTAGTCTTATATTGCCTCCATTTAAATTTGTGTAGCGAACCGATGCCATGTTTTGCCTTGCTAATTCAACATTTAAATTGTGAGGGTTCTAAATAACTTGAACCACATAATTAATTGTCGAGACGCCGGTTCCGCTTAATATTGCCTAGACGCATCGCATCTTTGCCATGTCATGCATCATACATGCATCATGCCCGATCTTCTGTCGTAGTATTAAATAGTGCATCTAGTGTTTCTTTTAGTGCTTTGGTTCTTCGCGGATTAGGCCATTGAGTGGATGCGAGTATCGACAAGTTCTTCGGATATATCTCCGGCTGTGTTTCCCAGGCGAGCATCTCTTCCCCTTCTACCTATTTTGCATTTATAGTCTTTATTTTCCTCCTGTTGATCTATTGCTATCCGTGTCACGATGCTTTAGTTTCCGTGCACCAGTTATATCCCGTGCAGCCTCTATATTGCCATGGACACCTCCTATTACCTGTGTTTGGTAGATAGATGGCCTTGCGAGTCGTAGTTGCTTGCTCAGGTACGATATTGTGTTGTCGAGTACCACAGTTGTTGGAATGCTGGCAGATGTTTATGGTGAAGATTATCATGACTTTAAATACAACTATTAAATTGCTAGATATAACTAATGCAGAGGAATCAGTGGGAAATAGATGTTATTTGGTTCTTTCACGCTCACTTGTGTCCCGTAGGACCCCGAGTACTTGATACCTGTTCCTTGACTATCGCACTATCCGCATATGGGACCATGAATCCCCTTAGCCAGAGCTTGATTCATTCTTATTTCTTGGGGCCACAAAGTAGTTTGGGGCTTTATTACTATTCTGTACTTATGCCATGCTTTACTGCTTCAATTAAGATTGTGCGTGGAGCACCTGTACTGTTTTGGATCGTGCCACGTTTTCGTGGTATCGACAAGCCTAGTCACACTTTCAGGTTCCCAGTCGTTTACAGCCATCGTCACAAACCCTGGGTCCGTTCCGGAGCCGGCCAACTTTGTTGCGAGTAGCTTAGTGGGGTGGCCCCCTAAAATATTTTATGAATCTTGTGATCGCTTTGTCGTGAAAGCCTTGTTGGGTTTTGAGTTGGTTTTTCCGAGGTTGATCATGTGTGTGTTGCTATTTGTGCACCCCTGCAGGGTAAAACTTTCTGAAAGCCGTGTCCGCGGTTATGGACGACTTGGAGCACAGTATCTCGATCATAGACAAGCATAACTAAAGTAGTGCTATAAATTTGACTTAATATGTGACTAGTAAGCAGCTTCACTACAATGGAATGGATAATAAAAATCTGTGGTGATATGTGTCATACTATACCTGCCTAGTAAGTATTGCAACTCCAATGGAATGTGATAAAAGTGCCAACAACTGCCAGGTTTTGGGATTCCTCAGGGCAATTATATCTGACTAGTAAATGTTCCAACTACAACGGAATGTTAACTAAAACTGCCCACTACTTATGCTATCAGGATGACTCATGATATCTATATCTGACTAGTAAGTGCTTCAACTATAATCGAATGAATAAAACTGCCAACTAAGTGAGTTCCTCGGTTTGACTTCCTCGTTTGGTCTCGAGGGGGAATACCAGGATGGGTATGTTTGGTGTTACTATCAGGTTGGATCCGGATAGGTCTTTCTTATCCCTCTCTAATAGCCGCCAGTTTTACTGAGTCTCTATAGGTTGTTTAGTGCTGCTGCGCTGCCGCTTCAGTCAACCTATGTAGGCGAGAGCCGCCGAATTCTAGCCTTGCCGTGTACTGGCCTCGGTACTGACGCTCCTCTTTTTCCTTTGCCCTTTGTCGGCACCCCTTTTGTTTTAGCAGGTTTGAGATCGACGTCGTTAGCAGGGTTACCCTTCCGACTTGGCCTGGGCAGGGTTATGGACGCCATTGGTTATTCTTCAGGGCTCTTAGCCCCATTTGCATCTTGTCCGTAGTCCGACGCTCTATCGTTTTCAAGGTGATTTGGATCTTTGTATATTATATCTGTATTCTTGAGTCATGGAGTCGTTGTTGTATATATATGTTCTGTGGGTTCCATCGTGGACTAATGTGTAATGGTATTACATCGTTTTCCACCTGCACGAAAGTGCCTGGTGGGCATCCTTGAATCGTTTCTATGCGTGTTTGGCGGAAAGGGCTAAAACTTGCATAGGGCTGATTCGAGGGTGTTACAAAACTTGAGTAGCATGAGGAGCGACCCTCGTATTCAAGGGACATGAGATTTTCAACTTACAACTTGTCAAGCATATCCTCGTATTTGATCACTTTAACCTTAATCACCTAAAGATGCCTATGATAGGGGCAATGAGAGCCGAAAGCTAATAAGTATCATAATTTTTGGAAGCTCTTTATGAAACTTGAAATCCCTGCTTCCCTCTGCAAAGGGCCCTTTATTTTACTTTTTAGTTGAGTTAGTAAACCTATTCCCTTCTATCTCAGTAAGTATTTTGAGTTGTTGTGTTTCATTCATTCATATGATGATTTATTCAATCATGTTTCTTATGTTCCTTGTTTTGCACATTTGCTCTTATCTTGATGTTTACTTCTTTGAAAGCTATCATTGAAAAACCAGTTATTTGTGAACTCCCGCGAATTGTCAACTATTCTTCAACCAAGAGCTAAGTTTGCCATTACCAATTATGCTTTACTTTATGTATCTTTATTGTGTTTCCCTTACCTATTGCAAGTTAAGTTATATAATAGTGAGTTGTCTTCTGTTATGATCTATGTATTGATGAATGTGATGCTTCTTGTCTGTATTCTTTTATCGACTCTTCACTCCATAAACCTGAGGTCATGTTTATTGAGCTCAGTTTCGCTTGGGGACAAGCGAAGTCTAAGCTTGGGGGGAGTTGATACGTCCATTTTGCATCACTATTCTATATCATAATTTACTGTTATTCATCGATATATTTCATATTAAGATATGATACTCATGTAATTTCATCTGTGTTTGCATGGTTGATGACTTTTGGGAGCATGGACCACTGCAGTCAGGATTCTGATGGAAAAGGGGCTGTTTGGAGGCGAAATTCGCGAAGATCAGAAAATCCAGGAAAATACATGGAAAATCCTATTTTTCTAGAAGACGAAGATAGCCAGAAGGGGGAGTGGAGATGGGCCACAGGGGACCCACACCACCCCCTGGCGCGGGTAGCCCTAGGCCGCGCCACATGGTGGTGTGGCCGCCCTGGCCCACTCCAGCCTCTCCTCTCTGGCGTATATTATCCTCCTGAAACCCTAAGACTTGGGGAGCGACCACAGAAAGATTCCGCCACCTCTGCGGGGCGGAAAACACCGAGAGAGAAAGATCTCTCCGGCAGACAGAATTCTGCCGGGGGAATTCCTTCCCGGAGAGGGGAGATCGTCGCCATCAACACCACCATCAAGATGGACTTCATCGGGATCATCGTCATCATCATCACCATCATTATCTCCACTAGCACCATCATCACCACCATCATCTCGCTGTAACAATTGGGTTGAATCTTGCATAGTTCTTAGGGGAAACTTTCTCGGTGTTGATTACTCTTTGTAGTTGATGCTATTGAGTGAACCATTGAATTATTGTTTATGTTCAGATTGTTATACATCATTATTCCATCTCTAATCATGATCCATATGATGTCTTGTGAGTAGTTTGTTTTGTTCTTGAGGACATGGGAGAAGTCATGTTGTTAGTAGTGGAGTTGTGTTGAGAGAGATTCAATAGTTTGTTAATTAAGTTGTGGTGTACTTCTTCTAGTGGTGTCATGTGAACGTCGACTACATGACACTTCACCTATATGGGCCTAGGGGAATGCATTGTGTATTTGGATACTAGTCGTAGGGGTTGCCGGAGTGAGAGAAACCCGAACCCCCGTTAGGAAACCATTGCACAAGGGACGTCAGGGTCTTAGAGTTTAAAGCTGTGGTTAGGTTTCTACCTTAATTACTTTCTTGTACTTACGGATGTTTGCAAGGGGTATAATCACAAGTATGTATTAGTCCTAGGAAGGTCGGTACATTAGCACAGGTTCACCCACACAACACTTAGCAAGCTAAAGAGGATTAATCAACTATATGAAGCGAAAGCACTTGACAATATTCCCATGTGTCCTCGAGAACGTTTGGTCATCTTAAGTAATACAACCGGCTTGTCCTTTGCTCAATAAAGGATTGGGCCACTCGCTGCATTTATTCTCATTGTCTTTTACTTACTCGTACTTTATTTACCTGCATTATCAAAAAACCCTAACAATCCGTTTGCTAAGTATTTGCAGAGAATTCCTGATCCATACCACTAGCCAGCACCTTCCGCTCCTCGTTGGGTTTGACACTCTTACTTATCGACAATACTGCGATACACCCCCTATACTTGTGGGTCATCAGTAAGCATGTGCCAAGTTAACCCAAATAAAGCATAA
Source organism: Avena sativa (assembly GCA_916181665.1). Taxonomy (NCBI): domain Eukaryota; kingdom Viridiplantae; phylum Streptophyta; class Magnoliopsida; order Poales; family Poaceae; genus Avena; species Avena sativa. The sequence goes on from OV702291.1 coordinate 262,548,144, forward strand.
AAGGAGAATATCACAATATTATGCTTTTGTATGCTAAAACAACGCATGATCATTTCAAGGCACATTAGGCAATCTCAATTGTTTGGAACAAGTCATGCTACAACGATAATCACTAAGCATAAGGTCAAAGCAACATCAAACATGACATGATAAAGTCTAGGCCACAGTCAAATCAAGCTCCTTTTGTACCACTTATAAGCATGAAGCTTCCTACTATTTTCCAACACTAATCAACTTATTTGAAACAATATATAAATGCGGGGGTCCAACCAATTTATTTAAGCAAACCAAACAAAAGAAAACTGAAAACAAAAACAAAGACGCTCCAAGAACAACACAATTGTGCATGAAACAATAAAAATGAAGTCTTCTGGAAGAAAACCTGAGATTTTTATTGATGAAGAAGGGAATGCCTTGGGCATCCCCAAGTTTTGACGCTTGTCCCTCTTGAATATTTCTTGGGGTGACACAGGTGGCATCCCAAAGCTTGAGCTTTTGTCCATACTTTATCTCATCACATTATTCTTCCCTACACTTGAAAATTTCCTTCATACAAAACTTCACACAATCTTCATTAGCAACATTAGTGTATTCAAGATAATAAGTCTTTGCGTTTAGTTTCAACACAAGTAAAACTTCCATTAAAACACAAGCTATTGTAGCAATTCCTTCTAAAAGATCAAGTGATCAAAGAGAACTCAAAGAGAAAGAGATTAAGAGGCAAATGCAAATAATGGAAGAAATCTGTCAAAACAGACCAGCAGGTAAAAGCCGATTTTTTCGAAGACCTTCTCTTGCTCAAATAAACAAGTGCTAAACTAACGAACGTTAGATAATAACCTGGGGCATAAGCACAGAAAATTACAGCTCAATCCGACGTACAGGGATTTTTCACGATTTTTTTACAGTGAAGCACAAAAATCTGTTTCGGGATAGCAACTTTCCCAAGTCTTACTTCTCTCTCATTTGAGGTTATTCTTGGTACAAAAATCACACAAAAAGGATAAGGAGAGGTTATTACTGAGGAAGTAACTTCCAATACTAAACAAAAGAAAAACTTATTGACAGTAAAAATAATTTGGGTTATCTCCCAATAGTGCTTTTCTTTAACGCCTTTCAGCTAGGCATAGGAGCAAGATTCAAGTATTTTCAAATGAAGAAGCATTAAGATCAAATTTCTTGCCCCTACCTTTCTTTCCTTTATTCTTATATTTAGGGAACGTATGATTGTTTGGTGTAGAAGCAAAATGCATCTCAGCTAGGCATAGGAGCAAGATTCAAGTATTTTCAAATGAAGAAGCATTAAGATCAAATTTCTTGCCCCTACCTTTATTTCCTTTATTCTTATATTTAGGGAACGTATGATTGTTTGGTGTAGAAGCAAAATGCATGATGCCTTTCCCCACATCTATTATTGCTCCAAGGAGTTTCAGTAGGGATCTTCCAAGTGTAATTTGCCCTTTTCCTACACATTCATTAACAAGATAATCAATAGACACCACTTTCCCTAGGATCTTTGTAAACACTCCTTCAGCTATTCCAATGGGTAATATTGTGGCATTATTGGTAAGAGATATTTCTTCTCCTCCCTCAGAAAGTCCCCAAAGATTCAAAGATTCATAGATATCTTTAGGCATAACACAGAATTCAGACATGATATCACAACGAGCATAAAAAGTTTCATTATTTATAACAACTTTTACTGTAGGAAGCCATTTTGAAGATTCAGAATTTATTAGAACATATTCATGATGCTCTCTAATCATGTTATAGCATTCTTTTAAACTAGCTGTGTTGGTCTCAAGAGTGTTTAATCTAGCAATAATGTTTGTAAGGAATCAGATTTGCTAGGCAAGTTATATGTTGCAACCAACTTTTTTATGGCATTAAAAGATTCACCCTCATTGCACTGGAGGAAATCTCCTCCTACTACAACATCCAAAGCATATCTATAAAAAAGAGCAAGACCAAAGTAGAAACTGCTAAGAAACAAGCATAGAGTCATTTTAGGTTCAGTTTTTTCATGTAAATCAGAAATTCTAGACCAAGCTTCTTTGAAACTCTCTTCAATTCCTTGTTTGAAAGTAAAAATCATTTCCTCAGGTGACATAGTGATTGGAGAAATGCTAGACATAAAAGCAACTTGAAGTATGAATTTTTTTAAAGAACTATTTTTTTGTGTTTTTGATAAAAAGAAGCAAACCAGTACAACTAATTTTTTGTGTTTTTGATAAAGAACAAGCAAACAAATAAAAATAAACTAAGCAAAACAAAAACAAAGTAAAGAGATTGGTTATGAGAGACTCCCCTTGCAAGAATCTTCTTTCTCCCTAAAAAATGATTGGCGAGGAGGAAGAGATTGAAGCTATCCTTAACTCCCCGGCAACGGCGCCAGAAAAGTGCTTGGTGGCTCAAGATATGTAGAGCTTGTTGGGAACCCCAAGAGAAAGGTATGATGAGCACAGCAGCAAGTTTCCCTCAGTTATGAAACCAAGGTTATCGAACCAGTAGGAGTAAGGAAACAACTCCAAGGTGTTGCTAGCAACTTGGAATCCTGCACAACACAACCACAGAACTTTGCCACAACTTACAGTGAGGTTGTCAATATCACTAGTTTTGCTGAAAATAAAGGATTAATTGTATAGTGTGGAAGATAGTAATTGCTTGCAGAAAGTAAACAGTAAACGGTAAATAGTAGATGGTATATCAATGGTAAAGGAATGGATTGGAGTCCACAGTTCACTAGAGGTGTTTCTCCTTAAGATAAATATCATGTTGGGTGAAAAAATTACAGCGGGGAAATTGACAGATTGAGAAATCATAACAATGCATATACTAGACATTTTGACTCCTACGAGATTTGATTGGGAATTACAACATAATACATAGACCGTAATCCAACTGCATGTATGACTAGTAATCCACCTTCCGGTTATCATCCGAACCCCTTCCAGTATTAAGTTGCAAGCAACAGATAATTGCATTAAGCAAAGTGTGTAAAATAAACAATACAATTGCCCCATGGACAAATGATTGTTGTTTTCTCCCTGGTAGCAACAACACATCTATAGCATTAGAGATTTCTATCACTTCCCCAGATTACTAGAAGCATGAACCTAATATCAAGCATAAATACTCCCTCTTGGAGTTACAAGCATCTACTTGGCCAAGATAGCTACTAGTAACGGAGAGCATGCAAGATCACAAATAACATAGACATGATAGAATCAATAATCAATCTGACATAGTATCTCAATATCGATCAGATCCCTGCAAACACAACATATAGGATTACAAATAGATGATCTTGATCATGAACAGAGCTCACAAGATCTAAACATGATAGCACAAAGGATGAGAACCAACCATCTAGCTACTGTATGGACCCATAGTCCAAGGGTGAACTACTCACGCATCACTCAGGAGGCTGGCATGGTGATGAAGAAGGCCTACGGGAAGATCTCTCCCCTCCGGCAGGGTGACGGGAAGAGCTTCGGATCCCCCGATCTAGGGATGGAGATGGCCGCGGCTACAGACTCTTTCCTAGATTTTTGATCGGGTCCTTAGGGTTTCTGCATCGGGATACTTTTATAGGCGAAGGGGCAAGGTTGGTGGGCACCCGAGGGGCCTACACCATAGGGCGGCACGCCTAGGGGTGGCCGCACCAGCCCTAGGTGTGGCCACCTCGTGGCCCCACTTCGGCTGCCCTTCGGACTCAGTGTTCCTTCTGGTAAAATATTGACTTTGGCTTTTGTCCCTTCCAATTCCGAGAATATTTCCTTACTAGCTTTTCTGAAACCAAAAACAGCAGAAAACAGGCAACTGGCACTGTGGCATCTTGTCAATAGGTTGGTTCCAGAAAATGTATAAAAATACCTCAAAGTGTAAACAGAACATAAGAAAGTTGATATAAAACAAGCATGGAGTATCAAAAATTATAGATACGTTTATGACGTATCGGTATCTACCATGTCTAGTTGTGTATACATGGTTAACACATTTAGTTAGTTTAGCTAACGACCTGATCTAGATTGGTACGTCATTTCATTAAGACGATTCAGTTGTAGTAATCTGTACCTAACCTTCCTATATATAAAATAAGTGTACAATATGCTCATTTTTCCAAATAGATATATGTTGGAAGCCCAAACCTAGTGAAACGACATGTATGCCCCATGTGTGGTTTTGGTAATTATTGAAAATCCCTATGGACTAATATACAAATTGAGTTTCACTTATAGATTTGTCCATTGGCATCACTTGGACCATGTGTTGGTCTCAAGGTTTAAAAGGGAGAAGCAATTTCCAAGGGCTTTGTGCCTATTGGAATCAAGAAGAAGAAGAAGAATATCAAGTATGTCTTGAAGAACAAGAATAAGAAGAAGATGGAGTTCCTCATGGCTATCTTCAAGACATCATCAAGAATTGAAGCGCAGGCTCAAGATGCTTCATCTTTAGAAGATCTCATGCTTGAAGCTTGCCATCCTCGGCAATCATGGAATGATGAAGACAAGTTCGAAGAAGAGGCTTCCCCATGGAGTATGGGGGAGCATTTCTCAAGTATTCATCAAGCAAGAGCAAGCAAGTGCAATCAAGAAAGGCGATCCATCTTGAGAAGGACAAGACGGTCTATATCAAGCTCAAGTGGAATGCTCAAGGCAAAGTTATGATCTTGATAGCTTTTCTATTTTACCAGTCTCTTATAGTGTTGGGAGACCAGGTTTAGGATAGATAGCCGTACTATCAAGAAGGGCTCTCGAGTGGGTTACTCATTCGTATCTTTCGGAGAGAGCTCAAACCTTTGCATACATAGCATCATATTTCTTGGTTGTTGTTTGGTTCTTGTCCATGTGCGGATTCAGAGCTTGTGGTTATCTTCATAACAAGCTCTAGTTCGTCAAAAACGGATTTCCCTTGCATATCTTATTGTGTTTTTGATCTTGCGGGTTTTCTAACTCCACACCTTGAGAGGTATGTCACATCTATATTCATGGTATTTCCTCCCTTTGTTGGATTCTACACGTCGTTATCTTTCCAACAAAATTGGTTTCATCTTGTTTGGAGTTCGGATGCAAAAGTTGTGGCAGTTCTAGTTATGGAGTTTTTGCCTGACCGGTAGTTCTGGCGGGCCACTGGTAGTACCGCTAGGGCATTTTGCCGCCGGTAGTACCAGTGTTAATTCCGGCCCAAATTCCGGTAATCCCAATTTCGGTTCAGTTTCCTATCTGTTTTCGGTGCGCTATTTGTCGAAACTTCGACCGAAACTTCCGACGGTAGTTCCGGCTAGCTTTGTTTCTCTTTTAGCACCGCTGTTGTGACCGTTGGCTGGGTGCCACTGGTAGTACCGGCCACCCAACGGTACTACCAGCGGTGCATGTTTCTGTGAATAATGGGCAGATCGGGGAGCGCTTTAAAAGGAGCTCCCCTTCCCCTTCGTGGGGTTACTAGCTTTTTCTTGGTTTTGCCCTTCTCTCTCTCCTCCATTGTTGACCTTGAAGAGCTTGCCCTCTCCCTTCCCCCTCTTATGATTCTTTCATCTTTTTGAGGGATATGAGAGAGGAGATCTAGATCTATAACCCCACCAAACTAAATCCCTTCTTTGTGAAGGAATCCTTGGGATCTAGATCTTGGAGAGTTTTGTGTTCTCCTCTTGTGTTCTTCCTCTCTTATTCCCCCAATAGCTTTTGTAGCTTTGGTGGAATTTGAGAGAGAAGGACTTGCCTCTTGCATTTGGTGCATAGGTTTGAGTTCTCCTTGGAGATTCGGCAAGTTCAAGCCCCTGAGCTTGTTTCTCTTGGGTCCTTGGAACCCTATACCGTTGTGTGGAGTGGTGGTGTGTTCTCGGAGCCTCCAATTGAGTTGTGGAGATTTCCCAAGCTTGTTGGCCTTTTGTGGCATTGTGGAGCCTTTGTGGCGTTTCTTGGGAGCCCTCTAATTGAGTTGTGGAGATTTCCCCAAGCATTGTATGGGTTCGGTGGCCGCCATCAAGTGTCCCATAGTGGAACATGAGTAGGCCTTTGTGGCGAGCTCACAGGATAATAGGGTGAGCCTTTTGTGGCGTCGGTGAGTTGTGTGACTTCGCATCTTGGGGTGAGGCCTTGTGTGACGTTGGGTGAGCATCGAGCCACCACACCTCGAGGTGAGCCATTTGTGGCGTTCGAAGTACATTGCGCCCCCGCACCTCTCCAACGGAGACGTAGCTTCTTTGGAAGTGAACTCTGGGAAACAAATCGTCGTCTCCACGTCCATCGGTTATCTCTCAACCGAGCCCTTTACTTATGCAATTTACTTGGTGATAGCCATCGTGCTTGAAGTATTATATCTTGCTATCACCTTGTTGCTTGTCTTGCTTAGCATAGGTTGTTGGTGCACTTAGTTGAACCTAGTTGATATAGGTTTTGGCTTGATAAATTAAACATAAAGTTTTATTCTGCATTTATTAGAGCCTAAACCGTAATAATTTTAAAACACCTATTCACCCCCTCTAGGCGACATCCATTTCCCTTTCACCTAGCACCGCCGCCAGGTCCTCCCCGTTGTTGTCCCTCCCCTCCCCTCCCGGGCCTCTCGTGTGGCGGCAGCTTCGGAGGGTTTGGTTCCATGCAGAAGCTCCCAAGGTTAGGTGCCCCTAGCCACTGCCACCACCAGCATCAGCGGTGGTGGTTGTGCCCTATCGCCAAATGGTGGAGGACTAGGAGGCGCTCCCTGCCGAGCCTCTCCGCGCGGAGGTGACGTAGCAAGGGATGCGCAGTGGCGGGCGGTCGTTGATGGAAGCGGAGGAGGGGTGAAGCGGTCGGGTGGTGTGGCGGCCGGTCGGCTGTTGCAGCAGCGCGTCATTTGGCACCTGGTGTGGGCCCGATATAGGTCCCATGGGCTCGATCTGGGCCTCGTGGGCCAGACCTAGGATCTGTGGGTTGCCTACTAGCCACGTTAGTTGTTCTGCTCGTGTGGGAGCATTGTGCTACGACTATGTTGTTTGCACATGTTGCTTCCTTCTGTGGTGATGGTTGTCTCAACCTCCTTTGTCGTTGATGGGCGGCAGATGATGGCATGGGGCTTGTTCGTCTGCTTCGAAGAATAGAGGTGACGGTCCTAGGGTTCCTTCCGTGTGAAGACGAAGATCTGTTGGCTGCCTGTTCTTGTTGATCAAGAATGGAGCGGCGTGTTCTGGAAGGCTCCAACGACGAACTCCCGTGGGCGCATCATGCCTGGAGTTTGCTAGATCATAAGGAATTCGGTCATGTGCACCCGTGTTTTTCTGACCGTTTGGTTTCAGAGGGAGCATTGCGAAGCTCTGCTACCTGTTAATATCGTGTGTCATGTATTTGACAATCTATGGTGAAGTCAGATGCGTAGATTGTCGTGAAAGTAGGGACATGAGGGCTAGCGATGGTGGCTTGAGGCTTTCTGGCGATAAGGAACTGGCTTGGTTATCTGTGACTCGTAGCAGCGACTGTTAGTTGGAGCGACAACACAAGAGAAGTTCATAGTCTTACCTTGAAGCGTGAAAATCTAAGGTTGAGCCTTAATTGGTTGTCCTTGGCAATGATCTTGTTGAAGGCATTATTTTGTGAGCGGAGACTTTCTTCAGGGTAAAAACCTATGATCTTTGATCAGATGACAACGACCTTATGCAATGTTTCCTTCTTGATGGTGTCACTATTGGAGGGGTTGGACTTATGCTGTTATTTTGGTGGTGTTAGTGTTGCTGCTACAAGGAATTAATCGCTGTAGTGGGACTATTTTTTTTGTAATTCATCTTCTTTTTTCTAGGATGTGTGCATCCATATGGTCACTAGGGCCATGCGTTATTGCAGAGGCTGAGTGTAAGCGGTATCTTCGATATTAATAAATACTCTTTGTCAAAAAAAAACTTCCTATATATGAGGCAAAGTCGTCGGCTACGATTGCACTGAGTGCAAGGCCGGCTCGGCCCAGAGCAAGAGGGGCGATAACATGGGGCCCGTCTAAAATAGGGGCCCATATCTGGTATGCAATACTACATATAGCCCAGAGTAGGAGAAAGGAAAAAATAGACCCATCTTTGATGAACAGGGCTGGCTCTGGCCCAGGGCAAGATAGATGATGGCCTGGGGCCTGCCTGAAATGGAGACCCATATCTTTATTATTAAAAGACTTACGGTCTTGATGGTCTGGTAGGTTGCTTCTAAACTACCTCACATTTTCTAAATATTTACATCATATGCCACCACTAAATAAAAATATGAGTTGAGATGTCCATCATAAAAAACTAATAGTGACCGGCTCGATCGGCACAGTTCTGATAGGAAAAGAAATCGGGCCACGACAATGCTTGAAAAGCTCACGTCAAGTCCTTTCAGCCCCGTGCACCGTTTGTGGAGGTTGCCACGCGGACAGAGAGGTGCATAGCCGGTTAGTGCCAGCAGGCTGATTAATAATGTCGCTTGCTTAATCTCGTACGCAGCCACGCAGGGCTTGACCTGATAAAGCCCATAAGCATGTTGGCTGATCTCCTTTTCTTTTGCGGGCCGCTGATCTCCTTGGAAAGGCTTCACTTGATAAAGCCCACATGCACGTCGGCACTCGGCAGGAGCTGCATGTGCTAAGTATATTTTTTTGCCCCCCTTAAAAAAACTAGCTTGCTAGGCATTGTACTTATATCTAACTAAGAGATTAACACGCGTACAACTCTACCACAAGAAGCCCAATGCATGCATCGTCCAACACTAGCAAATGCTTACTCCCTCCGTTTCAAAATATAAGATGTTTTAGTGTCTAGGTTTATCTATGTTTGAAGTGAATCTAGACGAGACTTAGATACACTCTTTTCACAGAGCTAAAACATCTTATATTTTAAAACGGAAGGCGTATATCGGAACCGCCAAACAGCTATTGCCTTTTACATTTCTGAGCTTTTGTGCAAATATAACAGAGTCTAATCATCATTGGCGTCTTCACGAAGTTCTACCGTTCTATGGCCGTCAGCTTTAGCCTAGGAGATTTACGGCGGAAGCGTGGCCAAATTTAGTTCTAATAAAGCTTAAAAAGATTGAGTTATGCAAATATTCGCTTGCATCAGCAGCCCTTTAGCAATGGAATTATTTATGACCTAAAAAGTATATTCTATACAAATTAAAATCAAACCGTAGCAATGTGCATGTAACTAGAGGTGGTGGAGAAAGAGTAGTTGCATGTAGGGAAACGTATGAGACGAGAACAACACATGTTTTTATTATACCACGGCAACGCGTGGGCACTTAGCTAGTTGGTATAAAATACTACATATAGACCAGAGTAGAAGAAAAAAAAAATACTCCTTCCGTCCCAGAATAAACGATATGGGTTTGTCTAAATTTGAATGTATCTAGACATGTTTTAGTAGATAGATACATTTGAATCTAGATAAACCCAGATCACTTATTTTGGGACGGAGGGAGTAGACCCTATCTTTGATACATCATATAGCTAGGCCATGCCTCCACCAACAGCATACACACATGGGAGAGTCCTCAAGAAAAAAATAACCACGCATGGAAGCCCTTGCCGTTTTGTTTTCTCTCGATCCAATCATGGATGGGGTGTCAGCTGTCTCTTGTCATTCGCCTCGCCCAGTGCCCCAGTCGCCCTGAATTCCTAATTGGCGCACCGTTCTGGTATTTTCGATCATTGTATGCGTCCAGAATTGGCAATAGTAAGAAGACGAAAGATAAAGATCAGGAAGTAAATTGAAGTACACGTCTGCTCTAACATAGGCAGATGCACCGGATGATTACATATGAAGAAAAAAGCACAGTTAAGTTTCTTAGAGAAAGCACAAACAGTAGATGAAGCGTTCTAACATAGGTAGATGCACCAAATGATTACAAGAGCATACGACTAACACTGGCAGCACAAAATAAGACTAAAGGGAGCTCATACGATAGCTCGTCTCTTAAGGCAGGCATTACAAGAGCAAGCAGACAACAACACCAGTTTAGCTAAGAACCATCAGCCAGGCGAGGCGCACAGCAGAACCATTGCGACTTACACCGAAACCATATTTACATGCTAAAGAGCAAAAGGGAGCCACGGGATTCTTAGTTCATATGGATTACAGATACTATATACTAAGCAACTACTGTCGATCTGTCCAGCAGGAAGACCATACCTAAAAAAGCAAAGCAGCGATCAACGAAATATACACCAAAATGTGAACCAGGCAGAGCTGATGATGATCACCCTCCCCTACAGGAACCCAAGGCACCGAATGGTAAGACTAAGGTCCTGATGTTCCAACTGGAAAGGCAGGAAGAAACTGTATCTGTTGCTGATTCAGGTTTTCTTTTTCTTGAGCGAGCTGTCAGAAGCTGCTGCTTGAGCCTTCGATGATAGCTGCCTCTTCCTGGCAGAGTATCAGAAAGCTCAAACAAGTGAGTTTTTTCAGAAAAATCACAGTTGTTTAAAAGCTGTTACTGAAAGATCACAGGTGAGTTTTTCCAGGAAAATCAGAAGGCACATTATATCCGCCTATTTACAATTCTTACAGATGAAAGACTAAGCGCGGAAAGAATGGTCAAAGGGTCACATTATATCTGCCTCTTGAGCTCATAAACCTTGCCCTCTCGAATACGCTCGATGAATTCAGGCAGCAGAAGCAGAGAGATCTCGCCATACACGTGGCCTCCCTGGAATAGAGAGGTAATAAGTGTCACACAACAGCCGATAGCCAAAAGGAGCAGTGCTGTACCAGATAGCAAGGTTGTAAATATAATAGAGCACCTGTGCATCCAAGAACACCATGTCAGTCTGTTTTATAGGGCCATCATCCGTGCCCCCACGATGCTGCCAGAGGCGAGTCACATACACATGGATTGTCCAGTCCTTGCTAGCTGGGGTAAGGTCACCTAGTGGAGTGATCGGCATCTGCAATTAGGAAACAGAGTACTGAGTAAGAACAATAATGAAGAGGTTTACAGATTGCCTTGGCAGGGAAGAAAAGAACATACAACGAAAGATGCCATGGCAAGCAAGGATACTCCAGGAAACCAAACAAAAGCCAAAAGTTCCCCCGCAAAAGCAGCCATAGAATATCACACTCATCACAGTAGCATCCATGTATGTACAGCAAAAGAGTGGCATGAGGCAAGATCGATGCAGCAATCATAAGGGAGCAGCACCCAAACGGTATTTGAAATATCTAATCAACCCAAGGAAACAAGAGAAATAACTTCAAAACAATGTACAAGCCTTTTTATATACAAGCAGTAACTACTTTTTTATTAACAAATCAGACCGGAGGAGGCAAACACTGTTACAATCGCGACAAGAAGATAACGAAGAACGAAAACGAAAAACACAGCAAGGAGACACAGATTTAACGTGGAAAACCTCTCCAACAAAGAGAGGAAAAAACCACGGGCGCCAGCCAGCGAAACTTCACTATATCGAGGAGTGTTTACAAACGCCGGGGATTTCACAGATGCAACTCTCCCAACCGGCGGCTTACAAGGGGTTTATATATCGGTGGAAACCTAGGTCTTCGACGATCCGTACCGTACCGCGGGGGGCTGTCGCCCCCCGCACCCCCCACAGGCGTCCCCGTTGGGCACGGTGTGGGCCAACTTCAGACTCGTTACACTCGGCCCAAGCCTCCCGGCGACGGGCCTCGCTCCACTCGTCAGAAGTTGGCCTATACTTTGTAGAATTTGGATCAACATATAACAAACTCCACCTTGAGACAAATTCCTCCTTGTAGCATCAACAGCAACCATCTCCCTGAACAAACAAAGCAAATACTTTCGGCGCCAATAGCCACTTGGGCTAATCAGTTAAACCAACTAAGTTCGAGCAAAGCTCAAACTTAGCAACAGGAACAGGTTTAGTCATCATATCAGCAGGATTATCATGAGTGCTGATCTTGCATACCTTTAATTTACCTTGAGCAACAATGTCTCTAACAAAATGGTACTTGACATCAATGTGCTTAGTTCTCTCATGGAACATCTGATCTTTTGTAAGGTATATGGCACTTTGACTGTCACAAAACAAAGTAATGCAAGAATCATCTCCACAAAGCTCAGCAAACAAACCTTTCAACCAAACAGATTCTTTGCAAGCTTCAGCAATAGCCATGTATTCAGCTTCAGTAGTAGATTGTGCAACAACAGCCTGCAATGTAGCCTTCCAGCTAACAGCACAACCTCCAACATTAAACACATAACCTGTGAGGGATCTTCTCTTATCCAAATCGGCAGCAAAATCTGAATCCACATAGCCAACGAGTCCCTCACCGGTCCTGCCAAACTTCAAACAAGCATTGGAAGTGCCAAGAAGGTACCTGAAAACCCACTGAACAGCCTTCCAATGTTCTTTACCAGGATTAGCCATGTATCTACTTATCAAACTCATAGCATATGATAAATCAGGACGAGAACAAACCATGGCATACATCAAAGAACCAACAGCACTAGAATATGGCACCTTTGACATGTACTCAAACTCTTCATCAGTAGTAGGACATTGAGAAACTGACAATTTAAAGTGAGGAGCAATAGGAGTACTAACTGAGTTGGCACCATCCATATTAAAACGATGAAGAACTTTCTTAATGTAACTTTGCTGACTAAGAAATAACAAACCAGATTTTCTATCTCGGGTAATCTCCATACCTAAGATCTTCTTAGCAGCACCAAGATCCTTCATCTCAAACTCACTACTTAGGTGTGCCTTCAAAGTAGTGATTTCTTTCATGCCCTTGGCAGCAATTAACATATCATCAACATATAGCAGCAAGTATATAGGTGACCCATCAACAAACTTGATATAAACACAACTATCATATTTAGACCTCTCAAAACCATGTGAGATCATAAATGAATCAAACCTTTTATACCACTGTCTTGGAGATTGCTTTAAGCCATAAAGAGACTTCTTTAATTTGCACACAAAATCCTCTTTACCAGGCACTATGAACCCTTCTGGTTGGTCCATGTATATTTCCTCATCAAGCTCTCCATGCAGAAAAGCAGTCTTGACATCTAACTGCTCAAGCTCAAGATCACGCATAGCCACAATACTAAAGAAAGTACGAATGGAACTATGCTTCACAACTGGAGAGAACACATCATTGTAATCAATACCTGGAATCTGGCTGAACCCTTTTGCTACTAACCTTGCCTTGTACCTTGAAGGCTCTTTGGGAGATAGACCTTCCTTTTTCTTGAAGATCCACTTGCAGCGGACCGCCTTCTTTTGTTTAGGCAAGCGCACAACATCCCATGTGCCATTTTTCTCAAGCGATTGCATCTCTTCTTGCATAGCAGAAACCCACTTCTCGCGGTCAACAGATGCAATGGCTTCATTATATGTAGCAGGTTCAGAATCGTTCTCCACCTGTTCAGCACAACTCAAAGCATAATGTACAAGATTACACTCTTCAATTAAACGACGAGGTGGAACTATGTTACGTCTCGGTCTATCAGCAGCAATAGATTCCTGTGGCTGCTGCAAAACAGTAGGTGAGTGCTGAACAACATCATCATCAATATTTTCCTCATGAGTATCATCAACAACAACATTATTATCAACAGTTTTCTGCAGGTGCTCCACCTGCACACGAACTCCCTCCTCTCCAATAGCAACAGGAGAGGGATCTGATGGCAAGCTGTCATGATACATAACGGATTCATTGAAAACAACGTTCCTACTCAACAAAATCCTTTTTGTTTCAGGGTTCCATAGTTTATATGCCTTAACTCCTGAACCATAACCAAGGAATATGCACTTGACAGCTCTAGGCTCTAACTTTCCATTATCAACATGAGCATAAGCAGTGCAACCAAAAACTCTCAACTGTGAATAATCAGCAGGTGAACCTGACCATACCTCAATAGGAGTTTTCTTCTCAAGTGGAATAGAAGGTGACCTGTTGATGAGGTAACACGCTGTGTTGGCTGCTTCAGCCCAGAAACGCCTATGCATACCTGCATTAGACAACATACAACGAGCCCTCGAGATGATGGTTCTGTTCATGCGTTCTGCCACGCCATTCTGCTGAGGAGTATATGGGATGGTGTGATGCCTGATCATGCCATCGTTACTGCAAAACTCCTCAAACTCATTAGAACAGAATTCCATACCATTGTCAGTACGTAGTACCTTTACCTTCTTCTCAGTCTGTTTTTCAACCATAACTTTCCACTTCTTAAAAGCATCAAAAACATCAGATTTATGCTTCAGAAAATAAGGCCACACCTTTCTTGAGTAATCATCAATAATAGTAAGCATATAATTAGCACCACCAATAGAAGTCTTACGGGACGGACCCCATACATCAGCATGCACATAATCTAATATGCCTTTGGTGGTATGAACGGAAGCATTGAATTTAACTCTTTTATGCTTACCAAAGATGCAGTGCTCACAGAACTCAAACTTACTCAAGTTGCAACCATCAATCAGCTCTCTCTTGACCAACTCTGCCATGCCTTGTTCGCTCATATGCCCAAGACGCATATGCCATAGATGTGTTTTACCACAATCATCAGAATCATTAGAAGTAACAGCAGCAGCAATACCAGGCAAAGTGCTACCTCTAAGAACATATAATTTAGCAGAATTCATATCACCTATCATGTGAATAAGAGAACCTTTTGATACCTTCAGAACTCGATGCCCACCGGCATACTTGTATCCATCAACGTCCATGGTACTCAGGGAGATCAAATTTCTGGCCATGCTTGGTATGTGCTTCACCTCACTCAACGTGCGTGTCACGCCATCATGTGTCCTAATCTTAACAGATCCAACACCAACGATATGGCATGGGTTGTCATTCCCCACACGCACAAAATCTCCAGTCTGCACAGACTCATATGAACTGAACCAATCTTTGTTACAGCAAATATGAAACGAACATGCAGTATCAAGTATCCATTCATCATCACGAGAAGCACAAGCAGCAAAAACAGCTAAGCATTCACCATCAGAACTATCAGAAACAACAGCAGCCTTACCATTGCCTTGATCCTTATCTTTCGGTTGGTAAGTACCGTTCCTTTTCTCCTTATTCTGCAGCTTCCAGCAATCATCAATAACATGATTAGATTTCTTACAATACCTGCAGAACTTGTCCTTTCCCTTGGACTTCGAACGACCTCTGCCGTCTTTGCTCTTATCTCGGTTGCCATGGTTGTTAAATCTCTGCTCGGTCCTGCCACGAACCTGCAGAGCTTCAGCCTTGGAGGACGCCCCATCTGCCTGCACCATAGATTTCATTTTTTCCCTCTGTTTGAGGGCATCTTGCACTTCATCAAGGGTTATCTTCTCACGGCTCAACAACATTGTATCACGAAAGTGTGTATAAGAACTAGGCAGCGAGCATAAGAGTAATAGGGCTAGATCCTCATCATCATATTTTACTTCCATAGATTGCAAATCAGAAATAATCTCTCTAAAAAGAGATAAGTGATTCATTACCGATCCACCTTCCTGCAATCTATGCGAGAACAACTTCATCTTCACATGCATCTTACTGGTTAGATCCTTTGACATGCAGATCGTTTCCAGCTTTCCCCATAGGGCAGCAGCAGATTTCATCTCCAGTACTTCCTGCAAAATATTATTGGACAGATGAAGTTGAATCAAAGACAAAGCCTTACGGTCCTTCCGCTTCTCTTCAGCGGACCAGGTCTTAGCATCCTTTTCACCGAATCCATCCAGCGCTTCATCCAGATCAGAAGTTTGGGCGAGAATCGCCCGCATCTTCACCTGCCACAAGGAGAATCTTGTGGTGTAGTCCAGCTGTGGTAGATCGAACTTCAATGACGACATGTCGCAAACCCTAGATTAGAACCTGAAGCTCTGATACCACTTGTTACAATCGCGACAAGAAGATAACGAAGAACGAAAACGAAAAACACAGCAAGGAGACACAGATTTAACGTGGAAAACCTCTCCAACAAAGAGAGGAAAAAACCACGGGCGCCAGCCAGCGAAACTTCACTATATCGAGGAGTGTTTACAAACGCCGGGGATTTCACAGATGCAACTCTCCCAACCGGCGGCTTACAAGGGGTTTATATATCGGTGGAAACCTAGGTCTTCGACGATCCGTACCGTACCGCGGGGGGCTGTCGCCCCCCGCACCCCCCACAGGCGTCCCCGTTGGGCACGGTGTGGGCCAACTTCAGACTCGTTACACTCGGCCCAAGCCTCCCGGCGACGGGCCTCGCTCCACTCGTCAGAAGTTGGCCTATACTTTGTAGAATTTGGATCAACATATAACAAACACTTCCGAATATACAACATTCCTGGTCTGCGACCCACAGGTGTTATCCTCATTTACTATCAATATTTTTCAGAGACTTTTTGGAGGTCACATGGGACACGGCCACATATAACTGCCCATGAGAAAAAAAGTTGTCTTTAGGTACAACCCTACAGAGCTCAGGGTCTGTCCATGGCTTTTGTTGATAGTCATAACAAATACGGATTGGGAACTGGCGACGCAAAAGAATGAAGGGCCATTTTGTTTTTTTGCCGTCAATTCGATTTTTGGTATGTCCACAACATGTCCTACACCTGCGTAACCGCTACGTTTTAGGTCAATTACGAGCCTCCTTCTCTTATGATAGAAGCGCGAAGCAGGAGCAGCAAGCAATGGAAGCCAGCCATCACCTAGTCATCACAAGGGAAATCGGCGGTAAAAAGAGGGTAACTCGAAGAGGGCAAAGAACACAGGGAGCAGGAAAAAGCAGAACATACGCTTCCTCTTGTAACGCGGTTCTCCATCCAGAGGCACAGGGACCCAATGAGGAGTTACCCAGCAAGCTGGTTTTTTGGGGGGCATCGCGGCCTCTAAAACAGAGAACGAAACCAGAACTGCATCTAACACAGGCTGGGCGCGGCACGAGGGAAAAAGAGGCGATCCAATCACCAAAAGGAGTAAAATGGTACAGGAATCTAAAAATAACACGACATAAAGAGAGCAGACAAGCAAAATCGCAGGCGCAAGAAGAGGCAACCAAAACACATGAAGAGCCCAGGCAAGGAAAATTACATGCAGGAGGCCAACAAACGCAGAAGCACACGATTATTCAGCAACAACTCGGCAGAGAGCAGCAGAAAATATAGGTAGCATGTAATGAAAATACAGACAACATGTAACAGAGATGTATTTAGGAGATTTATTAACCAGTGCAGTAGCAACGGAATATCCTCTTACACACAGGAGAACAACCAAATAGAGCGCGATATAAATCATTACATATTACATACGGAAACAATCTGGTTACATAGAGTATGCCACTAGGCCACCTCATCCTGAGAATCTACAACACCGACAGCAGCAGCAAAAGACGCAGAGCTAACCGATCTAGCTAGGGAAACAGCCAGTACAACAGCGGATCGCGCCAGTTCCCTATAAGCTCCCATTCCCTGGTAATTAAAGTCTCGTACAGCAAACCCATACGTGCGCTGCAGGAAACGAATGGCTTGGTAAGCAGACTCCTCGAACAGACAATGCGAGCCAGCAGACACAGGCGACCAAAAAAAACACGAGTGGGTGTGGCTCCCTCCTGGAAAACGTCGATTCCAAGTTCCACGCCTCCAAGGACGGAACCATCCTGCCCACCTCACGCAGGTAGGAATGGTAGGACAGCCGACACCGAGACGCAACCAGCTCAAGCAAATGAATGGAGGAATAGCAGACAACAAACATCCTGGAGCAGTACAGGTACAAACAATACTAACCACACACACACAAAAAAAAATAGCATGGGAAGCACGCATATATCAGGAAAACATAAACAAGCAAAAATGCGGTACAGCAAAGGATAAGAAGGCCAACCTGGAACAAAGAAAAGAGGGTGCCACCCGTCTAACAAGAACCGGCAGCAAGATCCACAGCAGGAACAACCTAGAAAAATCGAACATGAGCGAGACCAGCAGGAAAACAAGCTCTGTACCACGCAAGCAAAGCAACAGATAAGAACCTTGTACAGGTTAACGGAGAATGGTTTGTAAACAATCACTAAAATGGTACAGCAAGCTATATTAACCTGGGCACCCCAATTTCTGCCTAGCATATTACAGGACAACACTAAAAATCATGCAATATTTATCTGGGGTTTCCATGGGATTGTTAAGACGAGACAAGCATATCAATACCACCAAAGAGATCGACAACAACAATCAGACAAGGCGTATTTCCCTGTATGAAGGGATATTTTGCTACGGAACCGATGAGTGTGATCTATATCCTATACATAATGTAACATCCCAAAACATCAATCCAAGCTTATCAAGATCTCAATTATTAAATTTGGGGTTAACAAAAACTTTTTCAAATTAAAAATAAAAGCATTCATATATGTGTGCATTTAAAATAGGAGTTGTTTTGAAATTTCCATGATTGTGTGATCATTTGCTTCTAAAATGTTTCTTAGGTGATTTAAACATCATCTACATCTTTTCCAAACTTTTCCTAAAGAAAATCAAATAAAAAAGAATTAAAAAGTAGGAATGGTCATTTTGGCCATTTTAATCCACTACACTACTTTGAGTGTTCCTAGCACTCATTTCTTAATAGAAACAATTCTTGATCTTTGCACCTCTTGCTAGTACACATAATGAGGCACCAAGGCCCACCTTTGGATCTGCTAAAAACATTCTGTTAACTATTTTAATTGGCATTTGAAAATGGAATCTAATGCATATGCATAGATCACCCCTATTTCAAAAACCATCTTTTTGAGCTCCACTTTCAAAACCCTTGCAACCAGAGACTACCTAGAAATAGTGGAGAACACCCAAAAATTTTGAAACCAAAATTCAAAAGTTTATTTCTTGCGGCCATTTAATCAAACACTTGGTAGACAGGTTTAAACTCTAAATCCTAGCTCACTATTCTGCACAGGGTTTTGCCCCCATTTGATCTCCATTTAATCCCTCTGTCCCCTCTTGGTCTAACCAGGCCCTTAGCACCCCTCTCCCTTGTCCCTAACCCCCATGCCATGCCAACCCGAGGACATGCTCGCTGGCCAAACCTTGCCCCGCTGCAGCAGACCACTCCCCCTTCCCTCGCCATGTCTAGGAGGTAGCCAGGAGCTCACCGGCACCCTCTGTCCCCTGCCCGAGCCGAGCCTCGCCATGGACCACCGAGGAAAGCCCGCGCCAAGTGCCACCGCACCATGCCGATGCCGCCTGCAGAGCACGCTCTGTCCCCACGTGCACAAGCCGCCGCTCGACCGCAGCCCGCGCCCACCGCTCCGCCACGACCTAGGGAACACCCAGACACCCCCGTTCGCCGCCCAACGCACCACAGCCACCGCTCGCCGTGGACACCGCCGCCTCTGCCGCTCAGAGCGCCACCTCGCCCAGACCGCATACCACCGCCCCTACGGCCGCATTCACTTCCTAGAGCACCGCCAGGAGACCGCCTGTCGATCGCCACCCTCCGCCATGCCTCTAGCCGGCCGTAGCCATGTCGCCACAGTCGCATGCCCATCTCGCTCGGTCTCACGTCGGGCATATAAAAGGAGGCCTCCCTAGCCTCTTCTCTCCACACCACTCCACTCCCCTCACATCACTGAACCTCACCCACCTCTAGCCGGAGCAAGGGGAGCAGCAGCTCGCCGGAATTTGAGCCAGAGCAGCCGCAGCAGGAGGAGAAGGGCGCCGCTGATTGCGACCACCCCAAGCTCTGCCGCAACCGCGCCTCGCCTCGCCGTCGTCTTCCAGTTCGTTTGCCGCCTCACCTACCCCGCTGGAGCCCTGGTACGTCCCCAGCAGACCCCCACCGAGCCGCTAGGGTTCGAGCTCGCCGGCGACCTGTTCGTCGTCGACAACGACCCTTAGCCGTAGCTCCTAGTTCTAATCCTACGACCCACAACGCGCGTACCGTTTCGGGTGTTAAGACCCACTGACAAGCGGGACCCCCTTGTCAGCTGAGCCCCGCGCCGCGGAGCGCCACTAGGCCGGCCCAGGTTCTTTCCCGCGCTAGCCCAACCGTTCAAATTTGGATTTTTTCTTTTTATTTGAACCTAGTTTCTGGCCACTAGTTTAAAATTCAATTCAGAGAGTTTTATAAATCCAAATTGCATGAAACCAATTTTGTCTGAAAGGTATTGAAGTAATCTATCCAAGCCCATTGGATTTAATTCAATTAGATTTATAGATCCCTCCTAATAAAAATAACAAAACAGAAGCATTTGCACCTTGTAACATTTTTATAAAATCAACCAAGTTAGCTTTTGAGTTGATTCCAACTCTCAAAAATCACATTTCATCATATCTATCTAAATATGTAATAATACTGAGGTTTAGAAGCAGTGACTTTGTACTAGTACCAAAATAATGATATATAGGCATTTCTAGTCACTTTAAATCATTAAATAATGAACTTAAACCAAAGTAATATTGATCCAACCCTTAAATCTCATTCCCACATGTTAGAATATGTGGTGCTGACATGTGTCCACATGATCCCATATTTTAAGTGGTGAATATTAAATCTTAGTTAAATTTTCAATGAGTAGAAATTACTTCTCTAAATTAAAAAGAATGAAACTATTGAATTAAACTTGTGATGATAAAAGATCATAAATTGTGTGTCTTAGAATGCTACTTAGCCTAGTTAAGTATTGTTTGATGATTGTGTACTCCATATGTATTCTTATAGACGATAGTACCGACCAAGTCTACGAAGAGGAGGAGTGCTATCAAGACGAAGACGAAGAAAACTTCAACCACTGCACCAACCAAGGCAAGCCACCATTAACAATGCAAGCTAACCCTTGCAAGTTTAGTGCTTAGCAAACTAGAATCAAACTAGATGGTTTAGCAAAGATGCCTTAAGCATGCTTTGAGCACCCCTTGTTGACTATTAGTACCTCAAGTCTTATTGACAAGTTTCACCTCCCTTAGTTTACACAAAGTTCTTTACTTATTTTGAAGGTAGCATAAAAAGTATAAAACTTGACCTATTTAGAAACCTTTAGATGTCATTCTATGGCATGAGATTGAACCCATCACTTCCACCTTAGTGAACACTCTTAACTTAGTAATTTTAGAGTAGATCAAAAACTTGAGTCACTTTAGATGGGAACACTTGGTGAAAATGAATTATGAAAACCTTGGAATGATGAGTCATTCTATTGAGATGTTTTGACATGTGTTGAGAAACGCAAATGGTTGATGATGATGAAAATGTGGAGGCATGATCCTTAACCCTTTTATAAAACTGATGGTTGGATTCGGATGCGATACCATTCCAAATTTACTGTACAACCACATTACCGGAATTGGGTAAAGCTTAGCTGGAAATTTATATGCATTAGTATTAGTTCCCTCACGGGAGAGGTCTGAGCTGAGGCTACCTCTCATGATGTCCACCTATGCAGTGCCCAAGATGACTGATGGTCATGGTTGGGAGGCCATGCTCATAGGAGAGGTGCTTATACTAGGGTGTGTAAAGGGATGGTTATGTTTGATTATCTGTATACTAAGTATGATGATTCAGGGTTATCCCTAACAGATGTATCGAATCTTGTGGTGGAAGTGTACCATCTCTGCAGAGTGTCAAACTATTCGAATTGCCGCGTTCGCGATTATGGACAGTTGGAATGGCCATACTGTTTCGTTGTCAGATGTTTTCCAAATAACTTGAAATGAATGATGAACTTTGACTTGACCACAACAGGGTTGTGTTTATGACGATAGCTTCCCAACTTAAGTGATTCTAGAACTTTACTTTACCTTTCTTTGCTTTAGAACTCAGCTTAGATTTCAAACATAACTTTATAGTTAAACTTAGATTTAGCACTTTAACCTAGAACTATAGTACCTGTTAATAGTAGTTTGCGAGTACTTAAACAGTACTCATGGATTTTGTCCCTGGCTATTCTCATGGCCAGACTATGAAGGAGACTATCAAGAGGATGGCCATCAGGACGACTATGATAACTAGGACTATCTGCCTTCGTCAGCATTGCCTGTGCCCTTGAAGATGGACCCCACTGCTACGCTTATCTTTTATTTCCGCTGCTTGTTGTATTAAAGACTGGATCATGAGATCCTTATTTGTGTAAGACCTTATGTATGGTTTGTAATGGATGATGTACTGTGATATCCAATCCATTATATCTTGCAAAAATGGTAATCCTGGGATTGCGAGGTATGGCATAACGGGCATCTGGGATTAAAAAACCGGGTGTTGACAAGTCGGTATCAGAGCCATCCTGACCATAGGAGACCCTAGTTAGAATGGACGTCCAAACCAAAAACTTAGCTTCAAAACCAAAGTGAGTATTAATGAAAAACTATTTCCTCTCTTACCCTTGTGAACTCATTCTTTCTCAAAAATTCATGTTCCTCAAAATTCTTACATTACTACTTAAAACTTGACACACTTGATCACCTCACTAATTTCCTCATCCTTAATTCTTGTAGATGGAGACTCAGTTTAGTAAGTTCTACTAGTTGGGAAACGGAGGTCAGCTGATCTTCGAGAGGGATCTGGATTCACTGTCGGAGTTACTAGGACGCCCACATCCGGAGTTTCTTGGAGCTCAACTTCCAGGACCCCCAGGAGGAGACCTACAGTGGCTAGTCACCGCAGATCTTAGAGGAAGCATCGAAGCACCAACTTCTGGGAGAATTTAGTTCTCCGTGAGAGAGAACAACTGGCTAGATGGATTAGCCAGGGCAATGCATGAAGCTCTCGCACGTCTATGTGCCCTCAGCGTCAACAAGATCCAAGGAACCTGTTTTGCCCACTATGCAAGATGTGACTTCATGGGAATGCCGATGGAGATGCCAAGTCACCCAGAGTTGAGGCGTCAAGTGGAGAACCTTGACTTCTTGCTACATGACCGACAGCAGGAACTGGACAATGCTAGGGAGTTAGCCAACCAGAACCGTACCATCGCCGACCAGAAGGCCCAGACTTTTGCACTGCTCGTCCAAGATCGCCAGTCTCTTCGCCGACAACGTGCAAAGAAGGATCGCACCATCGCCCGTCTTCGCAAGAAGGTGGCCGACCTCGAGAAGACAGTCAAGGAGCAGGAAGCTCAGCTTGCCGCCAAGGAAGAAGAAGATGAGGGTGAAGACATCCAGGGAGACATGGATTCTTACCTCAGCAACGATGATGACTTTCTGGAGGAGGATGATGTGGACTTCTACACTGATGATGAGGACTCCAACTTCATCGACGATGAGTAGATGCACTAGAGCACTATCGTAGCATGAGTTGTATCGGTCCCACTATATCATAGCTGGCAGAATGGTTCTTCAAACCATCTGCTTTCCTTTGTTTGTTGTGGTGTGTGTTGTATCGGGTGCTTTCTTGCATGAATGAAAATGAAGTTAGTTGAAAAACCTGAGTCTAACTCAAAGTTTTAAGCTTTGAAAACCCCAAAACCATGAACCTTAGAATTTCCCTCTTACCCCTATATCTATCTCAATATTCAGATGACTCATGGAAACCAAGGAGGGAGCAGCTCGCCGCAGGACCCAATGCTGCAGATCTTGCAGAATCTCATCGCAGACCGTGAAGCAAGCAGGGCCGAGCGCCAAGCCAACTTAGCAACATTGCATCAGATCGCCCATATGGCTCTCAACAACCAAGGACATGGAAATCAGGATCACCATGGATCCAAACTCAAAAAATTTCAGAATACCAATCCCCCAATCTTCAACCAATCTGAAAACCCATTAGATGCTGATGACTAGTTATAGACCATGGAAAACAACCTCGAAGTTGCAGGAGTTGATGAAAATGAGAAAGTTCTCTTCGCCACCCACTATCTGGCGGGAGATGCCAGATCTTGGTGGAATAGCATCTGCAATATGAACCATGGCCAGGTTATGACATGGGAAGCATTCAAAGTCAAGTTCAGCCGCACCCACGTGCCGCAAGGTCTCGTCAACAGGATGAGAGATGAATTCCGCGAATTGAAGCAAGGAAGAATGACTGTGGTGGAGTACCGTGACAGATTCTTGTCACTTGCTAGATATGCACCTGATGAGATCAACACAGAGGCCAAGAAGAAGGAGAGATTCTTGAACGGACTGCATGATGAGATGCAGATTGTCCTCGTCAACATCCGTTTTCAGGATCTCGAAGAGCTAGTCGACTCTGCCATTCAGATGGAAGGGAAGATTAACCAGGCAAATGACAACCGCAAGCGTCGTATGATGCAGCAGTCTGGATCCAGTAGTCACCAGAAGTACCGTCCCAACCCTTCACCAGGATATGCACCAACGAACAACCGACCCCCAAATTCTCTCCCAAGCTACCCCAACCGTAGCGGAGGCAATGTGAAGTCCGGAGGAAACAATCACAACTCCGGTAATGCCAACAATTTCAACCGTGCACCTCCCAAGAGCAACAACAACAACAACACTGCACCCAGAACTGGCAGCAATGTTGTGCCTGTCGCAGTCAAGGACAAGTCCTAGATCACTTGTTTCGAGTGTGGAGTGAAGGGTCACTACTCCAATGAGTGTCCCAAGAAGACTGTCGCCAATGCCCCTGTGAATGCCCCAGCTCAGCAGCAGCATCGTGTTCAACCAGGAAGGAGGTTTGCCCTAGGGAACCCTCACAACCACAATGGTCGTCTCTTCCACATGAACGCAGAAGAAGCCCAGGAAGCGCCAGATGTAGTGCTGGGTATGTTTTCTGTCAACTCAGTTTTAGCAAGAGTATTGTTTGATTCGGGAGCATCGCATTCATTTGTCACCGAAGAATTTGCATGCACTAGTAATATTCACCCAACCAACCTGAAGCATGTCATAATAGTTCAAATCCCCGGTTCAACTACAAAGGCTAGAAAAATTTGCAAAGCTGTACCTATCAGAATACATGGGATAGATTTTTATGCCAACCTAATTGTACTTGGAACCAAAGGATTGGAAGTAGTACTAGGTATGGACTGGATGTCAAGGCATAAAGGATTGATAGACTGTGCTAAGAAAGCCATCACCATGACCAGTAGTTCTGGAGTAACAGTAGAGCATATCTCTAAAACCTTACCCCGTCAATTCAAGTGCAACAAGAGTGTAGCCCTGCCCACGATAGACCAAGTCAGAGTAGTCTATGAATACCCCAACGTATTCCCAGATAAATTGCCAGGTATGCCCCCGGATAGGGATATTGAGTTCATTATCGAACTAATCCCCGGAACCGGACCTATAGCCCAGAGACCCTATAGCATGAACCCCTCAGAGTTAGTGGAACTGAAGAAGCAGTTGGATGCCATGTTAGCAACAGGCTTGATTGAGCCAAGCGCATCGCCATGGAGATCACCCGTGTTATTCGTCGACAAGAAAGATGGAGGCAATCGTCTGTGTAAAGATTATAGAAAGTTGAATGACATCACCATCAATAACAAGTACCCTTTGCCAAAGATAGAGGATCTATTTGATCAGTTGACTGGAGCTCAGGTATTCTCAAAGATTGATCTTAGGACTGGTTATCACCAACTTAAGATTCGTGCTACAGATATTCCGAAGACCGCCTTTACTACTCGCTATGGTTTATACGAGTATACGGTCATGTCTTTTGGATTAACCAATGCCCCTGCTTATTTCATGAATCTCATGAATAAGATCTTTATGAATTTCCTAGATAAGTTTGTAGTTGTGTTCATCGACGACATCCTTATCTACTCCAAGTCAGAATAAGAGCATGAGCAACATCTGAGAATCATCCTAAAAACCCTGAGAGAGCATCCGTTATATGCCAAGTTCAGCAAGTGTGAGTTTTGGCTAAAGGAAGTAGGATTCCTAGGACATATTGTGTCTGCCGGAGGAGTCTCTGTTGATCTGCCAAGATCAAAGATGTCGAAGAATGGGAAGCCCCAACCACTCAAACCCAAGTCCGTGCATTTCTCGGATTAGCGGGCTATTACCGCAAGTTCATAGAAGGATTCTCGAGCATCGCCCGACCCATGACCCAATTGTTGAAGAAGGACAAGAAGTTTGAATGGACAGACAAGTGTGAAGCCAGTTTCCAGGAGTTGAAGAAGAGATTGATATCAGCCCCAATATTGGTCATGCCAGACATCAAGAAGCCGTTTGATGTGTATTGTGGCGCATCAAAGATTGGTCTAGGATGTGTATTGATGCAAGAAGGCAAAGTTATCGCGTATCTGTCTCGACAACTGAAGCAGCATGAGCAGAACTATCCGACCCATGATCTTGTGCTAGCAGCTGTGGTTCTAGCATTGAAGACATGACATCATTATTTGATGGGTAATCGCTGTGAGATTTACTCGGATCACAAGAGCTTGAAGTATATCTTCACTCAGAAGGAACTAAATATGAGGCAAAGAAGATGGATAGAGTTAATCAAGGATTATGACCTTGACATTCACTATCACCCCGGCAAAGCCAACGTGGTAGCGGATGCTCTTAGCAGATTGCCGTGTAGGCTTAACACCATGATCAAGGAGAAGCAACCAAGTTTGTATGAGGAGTTGGAGCAGTTCAGGACTGAGTTAGTTAGCAAAGGATTCTTAGCTAGCATTGAACTTCAACCCACTTTGATTAGCCAAATCAAGGAAGCCCAGAAGGGGAATGAAAGTATCAATGGAATCAAACGTCGTATTGGTACAGGAAAGGTACCTGGATTCACGGAAGACGAAGAAGGAGTACTGTGGTACAAAGGATGTATCTGTGTGCCAGCAGATTCGGAGCTGAAGGAAATTATCATGAAGGAAGCTCATGATACTCTTTATTCTATCCACCCCGGAGGAACGAAGATGTATCAGGATTTGAAAGAACAATTTTAGTGGCACAAGATGAAGAGAGAGATCGGAAGCTACACCGCCAAATGTGACATCTGTCAAAGAGTCAAAGCAGAGAATCAGAGACCTGCAGGATTGTTGCAACCATTGCAGATTCCGGAATGGAAATGGGATCCCGTCGGAATGGACTTTATCACCGGTTTACCTACTTCTAGTAGGGGAAATGACTCAATATGGGTCATCGTTGATAGACTGTCCAAGGTAGCCCACTTCATACCTTTCAAGACAACCTACCAGAGTGCAAAGCTAGCAGAGTTGTACATTGCTAGGATTGTTAGTCTGCATGGAACCCCCAAGACCATCGTCTCAGATCGAGGAACCCAGTTTACCTCAAGATTTTGGCAGAAAGTCCAAAAAGGATTAGGAACCAAGTTGAACTTTAGTACAACGTATCACCCGCAAACAGATGGACAAACTGAGAGAGTCAACCAGATCCTAGAGGATATGCTTAGAGCTTGTGTGTTGGAATACGGATCAAAATGGGAAGACTGCCTGCCTTTCGCAGAACTCTCATATAACAACAGTTATCAAGCTAGTTTGTAGATGGCACCATTTGAATTCTATACAGAAGAAAGTGTCGTACCCCTTTAAATTGGTCGCAAGTAGGAGAGAGTCAGATCTTTGGACCTGAAATTCTCTGAGAAGCAGAAGAGAAAGTTCACAAAGTCCGTGAGCACCTCAAGACCGCTCAATCCAGACAGAAGAGTTATGCTGACAAGAGAAGGAGAGACCTGACTTTCAATGTCGGAGATTTTGTATATCTCAAGGTTTCACCATTGAAGGGAACTCAACGCTTTAGTCTGAAGGGAAAGTTAGCCCCCAGATATATCGGACCTTTCAAGATTCTGAACCG
The DNA here is from genome assembly GCA_916181665.1 of Avena sativa. NCBI lineage: Eukaryota > Viridiplantae > Streptophyta > Magnoliopsida > Poales > Poaceae > Avena > Avena sativa. The sequence continues at coordinate 262,575,765 of OV702291.1, forward strand.
CCGAGGAGAAGTATCATATCAACTGGAACTGCCTGAAGAGATGTCAGTCATCCACAATGTGTTCCACATCTCGTTACTTCGCAAATGTTTGGAAGTGCCTGAGAAGACTGAAGTTTTCAAGAATATCAATCACAGAGCTGTGGAAATCAACAATGACCTGACCTATCGGTAAGTACCCATATGTATCTTAGAAGAAGCCTACAGAACCACCAGGACCAGGAGCATCAAGTTTCTTAAGATTTAGTGGAGCAACCATACCGAGGAGGAAGCCACTTGGGAGCGCGAAGATTATATTAGGACAGAGTTCCCAGATCTCTTTAGTTCGTAGTTTTCTTTGTAAATCTCGGGACGAGATTTTGTTTAAGGGGGGGAAGGTTTGTAACATCCCAAAACTTCAATCCAAGCTTATCAAGGTCTAAATCATCAAATTTGGGGTTAACAAAAACTTTTTCAAATTAAAAATAAAAGCATTCATATATGTGTGCATTTAAAATAGGAGTTGTTTTGAAATTGCCATGATTGTGTGATCCTTTGCTTCTAAAATGTTTCTTAGGTGATTTAAACATCATCTACATCTTTCCCAAACTTTTCCTAAAGAAAATCAAATCAAAAAGAATTAAAAAGGAGGAATGGTCATTTTGGCCATTTTAATCCACTACACTACTTTGAGTGTTCCTAGCACTCATTTCTTAACAGAAACAATTCTTGATCTTTGCACCCCTTGCTAGTACACATAATGAGGCACCAAGGCCCACCTTTGGATTTACTAAAAACATTATGTTAACTATTTTAATTGGCATTTGAAAATGGAATCTAATGCATATGCATAGATCACCCCTATTTCAAAAACCATCTTTTTGAGCTCCACTTTCAAAACCCTTGCAACCAGAGACTACCTAGCAATCGTGGAGAACACCCAAAATTTTTGAAACCAAAATTCAAAAGTTTATTTCTTGCGGCCATTTAATCAAACACTTGGTAGGCAGGTTTGAACTCTAAATCCTAGCTCACTATTCTGCACAGGGTTTTGCCCCCATTTGATCTCCATTTAATCCCTCTGTCCTCTCTTGGTCTAACCAGGCCTTTAGCACCCCTCTCCCTTGTCCCTAACCCCCATGCCATGCCAACCCGAGGACATGCTCGCTGGCCAAACCTTGCCCCACTGCAGCAGGCCACTCGCCCTTCCCTCGCCATGTCTAGGAGGTAGCCAGGAGCTCACCGCCACCCTCTGTCCCCTGCCCGAGCCGAGCCTCGCCATGGACCACCGAGGAAAGCCCGCGCCCATTGCCACCGCACCATGCCGATGCCGCCTGCAGAGCATGCTCTGTCCCGTGCACAAGCCGCCGCTCGACCGCAGCCCACGCCCACTGCTCCGCCACGACCTAGGGAACACCGCAGACACCCCCGTTCGCCGCCCAACGCACCATAGCCACCGCTCGCCGTGGACACCGCCGCCTCTGCCGCTCAGAGCGCCACCTCGCCCAGACCGCATACTACCACCCCTACGGCCACCTTCACTTCCTAGAGCACTTCCAGGAGACCGCCTGTCGATCGCCACCCTCCGCCATGCCTCTAGCCGGCCATAGCCATGTCGCCACAGTCGCCTGCCTATCCCGCTTGGTCTCACCGTCGGGCCTATAAAAGGAGGCCTCCCCAGCCTCTTCTCTCCACACCACTCCACTCCCTCACATCACTGGAGCTCACCCACCTCTAGCCGGAGCAAGGGGAGCAGTAGCAGTAGGAGGAGAAGGGCGCCGCTGATTGCGACCACCCCAAGCTCTGCCGCAACCGCGCCTCGCCTCGCCGTCATCTTCCAGTTCGTTTGCCCGCCTCGCCTACCCTGCTGGAGCCCTGGTACATCCCCAGCAGACCCCCACCGAGCCGCTAGGGTTCGAGCTCGCCGGCGACCTGTTCGTCGTCGACGACGACCCTCAGCCGTAGATCCCAGTTCTAATCCTACGACCCACAGCGCGCGTACCGTTTCATGTGTTAAGACCCACTGACAAGAGGGACCCCCTTGTCAGTTGAGCCCCGCGCCGCGGAGCGCCACTAGGCCGGCCCAAGTTCTTTCCCGCGCTAGCCCAACCGTTCAAATTTGGATTTTTTTTATTTGAACATAGTTTCTGTCCACTAGTTTAAAATTCAATTCAGAGAGTTTTATAAATCCAAATTGCATGAAACCAATTTTGTATGAAAGGTATTGAAGTAATCTATTCAAGACCATTGGATTTAATTCAATTAGAGTTATAGATACCTCCTAATAAAAATAACAAACAGAAGCATTTGCACCTTGCAACATTTTTATAAAATCAACCAAGTTAGCTTTTGAGTTGATTCCAACTCTCAAAAATCACATTTCATCATATCTATCTAAATATGTAATAATACTAAGGTTTACAAGCAATGACTTTGGACTAGTACCAAAATAATGATATATAGGCATTTCTAGTCACTTTAAATCATTAAATAATGAACTTAAACCAAAGTAATATTGATCCAACCCTTAAATCTCATTCCCACATATTAGAATATGTGGTGATGACATGTGTCCACATGATCCCATATTTTAAGTGGTGAATATTAAATCTTAGTTAAATTTTCAATGAGTAGAAATTACTTTTCTAAATTAAAAAGAATGAAACTATTGAATTAAACTTGTGATGCTTGTGATGATAAAAGATAATCAATTGTGTGTCTTAGAATGCTACTTAGCCTAGTTAAGTATTGTTTGGTGATTGTGTACTCCATATGTATTCTTATAGACGATAGTACCGACCAAGTCTACGAAGAGGAGGAGTGCTATCAAGACGAAGACGAAGAAAACTTCAACCACTGCACCAACCAAGGCAAGCCACCATTAACAATGCAAGCTAACCCTTGAAAGTTTAGTTCTTAGCAAACTAGAATCAAACTAGATGGTTTAGCAAAGATGCCTTAAGCATGCTTTGAGCACCCCTTGTTGACTATTAGTACCTCAAGTCTTATTGACAAGTTTCACCTCCCTTAGTTTACACAAAGTTCTTTACTTATTTTGAAGGTAGCATAAAAAGTATAAAACTTGACCTATTTAGAAACCTTTAGATGTCATTTTATGGCATGAGATTGAACCCATCACTTCCACCTTAGTGAACACTCTTAACTTAGTAATTTTAGAGTAGATCAAAAACTTAAGTCACTTTAGATGGGAACACTTGGTGAAAATGAATTATGAAAACCTTGGAATGATGAGTCATTCTATTGAGATGTTTTGACATGTGTTGAGAAACGCAAATGGTTGATGATGATGAAAATGTTGAGGCATGAGCCTTAACCCTTTTATAAAACTGATGGTTGGATTTGGATGCGATACCATTCCAAATTTACCGTACAACCATATTATCGGAATTGGGTAAGGCTTAGCTGGAAATTTATATGCATTAGTATTAGTTCCCTCACGGGAGAGGTCTGAGCTGAGGCTACCTCTCATGATGTCCACCTATGCAGTGCCCAAGATGACTGATGGTCATGGTTGGGAGGCCATGCTCATAGGAGAGGTGCTTATACTAGGGTGTGTAAAGGGATGGTTATGTTTGATTATCTGTATACTAAGTATGATGATTCAGGGTTATCCCTAACAGATGTATCGAATCTTGTGGTGGAAGTGTACCATCTCTGCAGAGTGTCAAACTATTCGAATTGCCGCGTTCGCGATTATGGACAGTTGGAATGGCCATACTGTTTCGTTGTCAGATGTTTTCCAAATAACTTGAAATGAATGATGAACTTTGACTTGACCATAACAGGGTTGTGTTTATGACGATAGCTTCCCAACTTAAGTGATTCTAGAACTTTACTTTACCTTTCTTTGCTTCAGAACTCAGCTTAGATTTCAAACTTAACTTTATAGTTAAACTTAGATTTAGCACTTTAACCTAGAACTATAGTACCTGTTAATAGTAGTTTGCGAGTACTTAAAGAGTACTCATGGCTTTTGTCGCTGGCTATTCTCATGGACAGACTATGAAGGAGATTATCAAGAGGATGGCCATCAGGACGACTATGATAACTAGGACTATCTGCCTTCGTTAGCATTGCATGTGCCCTTGAAGATGGACCTCACTGCTACGCTTATCTTTTATTTCCGCTGCTTGTTGTATTAAAGACTGGATCATGAGATCCTTATTTGTGTAAGACCTTATGTATGGTTTGTAATGGATGATGTACTGTGATATCCAATCCGTTATGTCTCGCAAAAATGGTAATCCTGGGATTGCGAGGTATGGCATAACGAGCATATGGGATTAAAAAACCGAGTGTTGACACATAATCAGCTGGATGGTATAAGCAGGAAACAATAGGAAGATCCATCTTATTGTGTTGCCAACAGGCTCTTGTTTGCAATATGTATAAAAAGAAACCATACGTGGAAAGATCATAAGCAGCAGCGAGGCTACCCAGTAAGATAGGAAGACGAACCTGGAACAGAGGAAGAGGTTATCACCCGTATAAGAGAACCCGGCAGCAGAACCCGCAGGCCGAACAAACCTGGAATAAACAAAAGCAAGTTAGGGAAGCACCCCCAAAAAGGCCTATGGCACACAGGTCCAGCTGAATGAAGAACAGGCTGTACCAAAAAATGCGGCAAAAGAAGCTATATTAACCTAGGTACCCTAACACCTGTTTAATATGCTGGGCAACAACACTAAAAAGCATGCAATGTTTACTTAGGTATTCCATGTACCACTTAAGCCAAGGCAATCACATCAGCAGGGCCACAATGTTTACTTGGGTATTCCATGTACCAATTTAAGCCAAGGCAAGCACACCAGCGTGGCCAACACTGGTAGACTTTATAATCAAGCACACGCTCTAAGCATAAAGCAATAAGGGTATGCTTCCTCTAATCCTACCAACAGACCCGTCTCGCGCAGTGCATCGTAATCAGGCACATGGTCTAAACAGGAGACAGTAAAGCCATGCTTCTGCTAATTCTCCGAACTTCCCTTTGCAGGGGCATGCATAGAAAGGAAGTACAAACAATAGAAGATCTGGCGTATCATACCAATACAAGGAAAAGGCAAGCAGGCTTTTCTTCTCCAACCAGCTACAAGCAGAAGGTCACAAGGAGCGTAGAAGCAAGGGAGGCAGCCGCACGGACGACTAACAAATCTAAATAGGAAATACAAGATTGCCTCTAGCTAGACGCCCTCGCTCGAAAATCTGCAGGAGCTCGAACGCACGGCTAATGAAGGGCAGGCTGACCCGGAAAGCCGTACGATAGAGCACACTAGATTCTCCACAGGCAGGCGAACCAAATTGTAGGCACGAGGGAAAGAGAAGTGGAGCTCACCGAAAACCCCAGGAGAGTAGAGACGACAAGACGACCCAGCAACCGGCTGCGACCGAAGCACCTGAAGCACCTGCAAAGTAGAAGAGGGAAAGAAGATCAGTAAGACGCCAGCGCAGCGCGAGGAAGCACAGGGCCAAACACGAAACCCCAACGGAGGCGAAAAGCGAGCATCAAAAAGAGAAGCCCCAGATCCCCACCGAGCAGGAAAATCGGGATGCCCAGATCCCGACCAAGACGAAAAACGGGTAACCCAAAACCCAAAAGGGGATCCCCAGATCCCGATCGAGCCAGGAACGAACAGGCCAAAAGGGGAGCAGAAGGAATAAGCGGGGTAAAAACAAATCGGGAAAGCAGCGTCTGGCCAAAGCGTCGATCCCCACCGAGCCGAAATAGACCAAACGAAAAGGGGAGCAGAAAGAATCAAAGGGGGAAAAACAAATCAGGAAAACAGCATATCACCAAAACACTAGATCCCCACCCAGACGAAACTGGCCACCGAGCAGCTGGCCGCACAAAAAGCGAAAACGGAGACACGGTGTAGAAGAAAAGAAGTAGAGCCCCCACCCTTCCCCGGGGGAAAAAGGAGCGACTCACCCCTAAGAAAAGTCCCCACATAAAGCACATCCATGGCGAGGGAACGACGACCCCGGCGAGACAGGAGAAGGAAGCCGACGACCGGCCCGGCGCGAAGAACCTGCGGAGCCAAGGGAGCGGAGCTGGACGAGCGAGCGAGGGTGAGGAAGAGGGAGGGAACTGCGACCGCCGGAACGAGACAGCCACTGGGAAGGAGGAGTAGGCACCGGGCAACGGTAGCGAGAAGATATTTCTGCTGCTGAAGCGGCCAGCGCGACGTCCCCTCCTCCCGCGTTAGGTCGCTAACGCCCGGGCACAAAGTAGAAGAGGGAAAGAAGATCAGCAAGACGCCAACGCAGCGCGAGGAAGCACAGGGCCAAACACGAAACCCCAACGGAGGCGAAAAGCGAGCATCAGAAAGAGAAGCCCCAGATCCCCACCGAGCAGGAAAATCGGGATGCCCAGATCCCGACCAAGACGAAAAACGGGTAACCCAAAACCCAAAAGGGGATCCCCAGATCCCGACCGAGCCAGGAACGAACAGGCCAAAAGGGGAGCAGAAGGAATAAGCAGGGTAAAAACAAATCGGGAAAGCAGCGTCTGGCCAAAGCGTCGATCCCCACCGAGCCGAAATAGACCAAACGGAAAGGGGAGCAGAAAGAATCAAAGGGGAAAAAACAAATCGGGAAAACAGCATATCGCCAAAACACTAGATCCCCACCCAGACGAAACCGGCCACCGAGCAGCTGGCCGCACAAAAAGCGAAGACGGAGACGCGGTGTAGAAGAAAAGAAGTAGATCCCACACCCTTCCCCGGGGGAAAAAGGAGCGACTCACCCCTAAGAAAAGTCCCCACATAAAGCACATTCATGGCGAGGGAACGGCGACGCCGGGGAGATAGGAGAAGGAAGCCGACGACCGGCCCGGCGCGAAGAACCTGTGGAGCCGAGGGAGCGGAGCTGGATGAGCGAGCGAGGGTGAAGAAGAGGGAGGGAACTGCGACCGCCGGAACGAGACAACCACTGGGAAGGAGGAGTAGGCACCGGCCAGCGGTAGCGAGAAGATATTTCTGCTGCTGAAGCGGCCAGTGCGACGTCCCCTCCTCCCGCGTTAGGTCGCTGACGCCTGGGCGCAGATAAAAAAGGGCCCACGACCAGCGACTGGAGCTACGTCCGAGCGGGTAGGAGTCGGCCAGTCCACGCGGTGGGCTCAACCGTAACCCACCCGAGAGAGCATGCACCGACCGCTGCCCCTCCAGGCGAGGGACACCCGCCAGTGGGCCACCGAAAAGCACAACAACGAGACCGACGCGTGGGCCCATCCGTCTCCCTAAGGGAGCCAAAGGGGCCTGGTCAAGTAATAGCAGCAGTCTGGGTAGAAAACCCGGGGGGCACGCAGCGGGCCACTTTTTTCCACAGGGGTGGGCAGAATGGTCTTATCAGCTTTGGACGGCCCGGATGTTCTCCTGGAGGGCGATCAGACGGTCCACAGCAGCCGTCGATGCTAGGAGCTCCATGGGGGGACACCAATTACACCTTTGGATTCCATAATCACGCATGGTCACTGATAGTGGGAGATGGAGGCACAGGAGCGTCCGTCGATATGACCTAGGTGTTTGCAAGAAATTAGGGACAGATCAATCTTAATAGGTAATTCTCGGACCAAAAACTATACGGTATCGGGCTGGCCAATTCTATTTTTCGTGTTCTAAATCTAAAGTTCTGTGTGGTGACTGTTTTTTCTCCCCTTTTTTGTTACAACACTTGCAGCTGCTTCTGTTTGTTAGCTTGCTAGTTTGCTCGGTTTATCCGTGGAGGAGATATGCAGTCTCGTCATTTAGATAGCCTGACCTTGGAGGCTTTGAGTTTTGCTAATTTGCTACAGCATTCAGGTGTCCTCTCTCCTTTTCTTGTAAACATGTTGCCTAAAAAACATTCATTTGGTTGTTTAGAAAAGAAACAACAATAAACATGTAGAAAATTTAACTGAATCCCATAAGAGGGGCTATGAATAAGTTTGTTCAAAGGAATTACGCTATCTAGAATTCTGAGCAATTGATCTTGACATTGTAATTAATGACTTTGGGTACTAAAAAAAATGGAGGGACATCTCGTTTATCATGATTATTGGAGTCTTGGAGGTTTATTAGCATGCTATTTTTTGTGTGCCTTGTAGCTTCTTTGATATTTGGTTTTGGACAAAGGTAAGAAAAAGTTATAAGATATTTAATGCAAATGAAAAGTGTTTGTGACTCTACAATAATTTCATCCATCCATGCATTGAATACAAAAAATCTCTGATAGCCCCATTGATAGAGTTCGCCCTGGGGCCTTTGAAATCATAGAGACAGCCCTGGCCGAGTGCAACTCAATTCTTCTCCCTCTGTTTCTTTTCAAGCTCAGCTCTTGGGCAGTGTAATTGGCCTCGAATAAGCGTTACAGCACTTTAAAAAAAATGTTCTACTATAGTTTTTTTCCTAAAAAATGGTGTTGTACACGATCACCAATGATACTGAGAGGAAAATTTAAGAAGACCATTGGAAATGGAAAACCACTATACGGATACTGTGACACGAAGACTAGACCACGTGACTTCCATTATAGACCATCTTATGGGAGACATTTAGCATGTTTTACCGGTTGAACCTAATCACAGACGACCATTCTGAGACATATGATGTTGATGTTGTTCATTGCAGTGGTAACATGAGACAATGCTAGCTCGCAGCAATGGCTAAGGACTAGCCGTGCTCTAAATAGAGCGCTAGGGGAGCAGCGGCTAGTGTGTGGGCGTACCCACACGTCCTTGCGTAATATTGTCCGCATTTGCTCGGCGGAGCTCCTGCTATCGGGAGCATCTGGTGACGACGAGCCGGGACGAACGATGGTCGACCATTGTAGTTGTAGCCAGGCTGCTGCTCCTTGCCCACCTTAAACAACAGCTTTCTCTGGTCAAGTTTAAACTTGATCTTATCCATCTTGCGAAGGTACAACCCGCCGTTGGTACCGTCGCTCAACAACACGTGTCCCGTTGACAAGTAGCCGGAACTACCCTCCTCAGCTCTAGGAAACCACGCATCCCACTCGTAGTGTCGGCGGTAGGTCATCACGAAAGGAACCAACTCCACAAACCTGCAGAACACTACCTTCTCTCGTGCCCGAGCATCCAGCCGCACGCGCACGGCCGCCTTCGTTGTGATCTTCTCCGTTGTCAGGTCAAAGCGCACGACCTTCTCATCTCGTCCGCCCTTCACATTGCGACGGGACGGCCAGTACACTGCCCCGTCAATGTACAAAGGATACCCGTATGCCCGGCCATGGACCATCACCCTCGTCCAGCTCTTGCCTCCTCCGACCACGTACACGTGAAGCTCTTGGTCGTCAATGGCCTCTCCCTCTCGCGGGTTGTGGCCATGGTGTACGATCATGTGTCGCCTGGCTGTAGCATCGAAGCCGAAGCAGTACGCTGCTGGGTTGACGGCCCACCTCGTCCCCCACGCTTCCGGTGGCGGTGGCACCGCGAGTGACTCGCCCGTGAACGGCTCTACGATTTTGATAGAGCCGTGGCGAGTTTCTAGGAAGCATAGCAGGCCGTTGCAGGTGCCTATCAGGTCATCCCGACTGCCGGCTGTGAGCTCGGCCGTAAGCCGCCAGTGCTCGTCGAAGAGGAAGCCGCGGCCGTTCATGTCGTGGCCGTAACTGAATCCGGGAAAGAAGACGACAGTGTGTGTCGGAGGCAATCGTGGCCCGTGGACCATGTGCGCGCGGATGAATGCGGGGTCGGAGATGATGTCCCTCCATTCTTTGCAGACGCGGCGGAGGCGCCGGAGGTCGCTCCCCTGGAGGCGGACCAGGATGCTAGCCAGGACGTCTTGCGGCAGGGGGAACGCGGCGGTGGCTGTCGTTTCCTGTTGCTTGGAAGAACCCTTCCGATGCATGATTCGCATCAACCCCTGATGTATTAACCCAGCCGCGAAATTCATATTGGGAGTCGCGATTCGCCAGCAAAGCGTACCTACGGCCTACGGCCTACGGCAAGCAGCAGAAACGTAACAACGAGAGATTCGATTAGCAAGAGAGGCTATTTGTCTCTTCGTTATTTCTTTCTTACGGATAGTAATACAAGTACCTGTACGAACATGATTCGGTGGTCGATTCTATTCGGACACACCGCTGCTAAATTCGTTGAGCACGTAGGGGTGCGTCGGCTAACATTTTATTTTACAGGGGAGGATAGACCCGGTCACACCCTGACATGGGTATACCTGCGGGTACCCAAGATTAGTCCATATGGTATGGCCCGAGAGAAGCCCACGAGGTAAATAGAGCCCATGAAAGATTTGGATGGCCCAAGGCCGTGGAGGTGCGACTCCTTGAAGGACACGGCAAAGAATAGATAGAAAGTTTGAAGGGACCGACTCGCCTTGCTATCCCGAGACCTGGTCTCCCTTTATAAATGTCAGCAGGGGCAACAACAAGGACATTGCAACCCTAGTTCATACACTGCCGGATTGCATCTGCGCACATTGTAACCCTTGGTTCCATCAATAATCAAGAGCAGACAAGAAGGAGTAAGGTTTCTCTCCGGGGGCCCGAGCCTGGGTAAACTTTGTGTCCCCGATTTTTTTGCATGTTAGCCTGTAACACCCTCAGAATCGGCCCTATGCAAGTTTCAGCGAAACTCGCCAAACCCGCATAGAAACGATTCAAAGGTGCCCACCAGGCACTTTCGTGCGGGTGGAAAACGAAGTAATAACATTACACAACAGTCCTCGATGGGACCCACAGAACAGATATATATACAACAGCGACTCAAAGAGTCAAGAATACAGATATACAGAACAAAGATCCAAATCACCTTGAAAACAATAGGGCGTCCGACTACGGACAAGATGCAAATGGGGCTAAGAGCCCTGAAGAATAACCAATGGCGTCCATAACCCTGCCCAGGCCAAGCCGGAAGGGTAATCCTGCTAACGACGGCGACCTCAAAACCTGCTTAACCAAAAGGGGTGCCGACAAAGGGCAAAGGAAAAAGAGAGAGCGGTCAGTACTGAGTCCAGTACACGGCGAGGCTAGAATTCGGCGGTCCTCGCCTACATAGGTATGGTGGACTGAAGCGGCAGCGCAGCATGCACTAAACAACCTATAGAGACTCGATACAAATAGCGGCTATCAGAGAGGGATAAGAAAGGCCTATTCGGAACCAACCTGGTACTAACACCAAACAATCCCATCCTGGTATTCCCCCTCGAGACCAAACGAGGAAGTCAACCGAGGAACTCACACAGTTGGCAGTGTTATTTATTCAGTTATTGTGGCGGCAATTACTAGTCAGATATAGGTAGCATGAGTCATCCTGATATAATAAGCAGTGGGCAGTTTTAGTTAACCATTCCGTTGTAGTTGCAACACTTACTAGTCAGATACGATTAGCATGTGATAACCCAAACCCAACAGTTGTTGATGCTTTTATTTAGCCATTCCGTTATAGTGGAGCTGAATACTAGTCACATCGGATACAAGTCATATTATAACAGTAAACTTTAGTTATGGTTGTCTATGATCAAGCACTGTGCTCCAAGTCGTCCATAACCGCGGACACGGCTTCTCGAAAAGATTTAACCCTGCAGGGGTGCACCAAAGTATCCACAAGCACTTCGACCCTTTTTGCCAGATCAGTTAACATACACCCATCGGTATGTCGGCGGGGCCTAAGTCACGACGTTTCCAGACCCAAAGCAAGCACATGGGGGCCACCCCACTAAGTCTACCCACAACGAAGTCGGCCGGGCTCCGAGACGGACTTAGGGTTTGGGTAGACGGCTGTGAACGACTGGGAACCCAAAACTGGGCTTGTCGACACCGCAAAAACGTGTCCCGATCCTAAACAGTACAGGTGCTATCCATCGCACAATTTAAATAAAGCAGTAAAGCATGGCATAAGTACAGGATAGTAAATAAAACCTCAAACTAGTTTGTGGCCCCCAGTACAATACTTTGAAATCAGGTACTAATCGATGGGGGGCCCATATCTCCCCACCTGTGGTTAGCGCGCTCGATCTCGGAACAGGTGTCAAGAACTCGGGGTCCTACGGGACACCAGTGGGCGGTCGGAAACCAAAGATTATCTATCACCCACCGGTGCCTCTGCATTTACCTACTTCCATTTTTAGTTATTAAACAGTAATTAAAGTAATAACCATCTCCAACATTAAACACACGGCCATACTCCAACAACTGTGGTACTCGACGACACGCAACAGCACTCGAGCAGGCGACTACGACGCGCAAGTCCAACTATCTACCAAACAACAGGTAATAGGATGTGTCGAAGGCAATATAAGGTTGCAAGGGATATCACGGGTACGAAAACTAGAGCATCGCAACACGGATAGCAATAGATCAACAGGAGGAAATAAAGACTATAAAAATAAGATAGGCAGAAAGGGGGAGATGCTCGCCTGAAAACATTGCCGAAGGTTCATCCGAAGACCGGGTCGACACTCGCATCAACTCATCGGCCTAGTCCGTGAAGAAGCAAAGCACTAGAAGAAAACACCGAATGCACTATTTAATACTACGGCAGAAGATCGGGCATGATGCATGTATGATGTATGACATGGCAAAGGTGCAATGCAATTAGATCATATTTAAGCGGAACCGGGGTCCCGGCAATTATTTAATAGGTTCAAGTTGTTTAGATACCCCGCAATTTAAATGTTGTCTCAACATGGCAAAAGATAGCACCGGTTCGCTACACAAATTTAAATGGGACCGATATAAGACTAGATTTGCCCGCATATGGGCCCCATATTTAATTATGAGGTGACTCGGCATAATGCCCCCAAACCACAGACAAGTATGCATGCATGAACCATTTAATATGCATCAGTTGATAATGTCATATTATAAAAATAATGGGGTCTCGGATAGGGAATCACGTTAGGGTTCAGCGAACTGGGCTCCGAGGGGTTCGGGTCGGTCTCAGGATTCGACGGGAGAACGACTCGACGAGATCGGTCTCGGACAACGGGAGTCGATCTTGTCGCGTCCGAGAAGAAGAACTTGGTTGGTGTCGGGGGCACATCGGATCCGCCCTGGTCGGTGCCGCTCTTGTCGTCACGAAGATCTTGTCGGTTCTCGTATCGGGTCGGTCTTGGCGTTCGAGAAGAAGAACTTGGCGTGCGACGTCGTCGGAATCGGTGCGGGAAGGAGGTCTTGTCGTTCCGTGTCGGTGACCTTGGCATCCGGGTTCTCGGCGAACTTGGTGTCCAGGAAGGAGTACTCGTCGCACCGGGGTCCCGGTATCCTCGGACCCGAGAGGAAGAACTTGGCGCAACCGGTTCGGTCTTCTGATTCGAGAAGGAGAACTTGGCGATTCCGAGGGTCTTGGTGTTCGACGGGGTTCGGGCGCGCCGGGATCGGTCTTCGGGCATCGGATCCGAGGAGTAGGTCATGGCGTTCTGAGATGGCGCTCTTCAATCATCGGCTCCTAGAAAGGGGAACTTGTGGTCTTCGGTCCGGTCTTCAAGTCTAGGAAGAAGATCTCGAGGGTCCATGGCATGACATCGAACCGGTGTAGATGTTGGTGACGAACTTGTCGGGCTCGAGTGGCTTGTAGTAATCTTTTACCGAGTACGCACGATAGCAGATATACACCAAAACGGACGGAACAAAAGCGAGGACGCCATGTACCATTCAGGCGTTAACTCGAACACGGCGTCGGGGTCGTCGTTGAACTTGACGTGGCGACCGGGACGCGGAGGAGCAGCGGCGGCTCGAGACGCTGCTGGCCGGCGCGAGGACCGAAGGCGACGCACTGCTGCTGGTGGCGGGGAGGCCCTGGCGGCTGGACGGGGGGAGAGGCAGGGCCGGGGAGCTCGGCTGGCACGGCGGCGGAGCTTGCTGGGAGTAGGACGGCAACGGGGAGAGGGCGAGGCGGCTGGACGGGGGCGAGAGGAGAGGGGATCTCGTGGTGGGGCCTACGGGGTGGGACCGGGGACAGGGATGGGACCCGCGGGTGGGTCGGCGTGTGAGTGGTGTGTGTGGCTGCAGCGCGCGGGTGTGTGTGGGTGGGCAGGAGAGAGAGAGGGCAGGGGGTTGGGGTTAGGATTGATGAGGTGGCAAGGTGGGTGGGGATTGGGGGTCCAGGGGGTGAGGTGGACTGGGGAGGTGAGGTGGAGGGCTGGGAGTGGCTGGGTAGGTTAGGACTAGGTAGAAAAGATTTGGGGTAGGGTTTGGGTTTATTATTTTGTAAAATATTTGTTTGTTTTGTTTTGTTTATTTTAAAACAAGACTACTTTGCAATTAGTTTATAGGTAAATAAAATATCCGATACGATCAGGGTTTTGCATTTGAAATAAAGAGGGGTATTTGTACAAGGCAAACTAGGCTTTTAGCAAAAATACTTTTAGGCGACAGATGAATGCTGAGGTCATGATGATGCAATGTACAAAAACAACGCGATTTTCTAGTAGTGGTTTTTGCGGGACGCCACAATTCGACACCACTAACAATGGATCTCGCCCTCGAGATCCGCCTCATGGTACCGGAAGGAAGGTCGGCGATCTGCGTCTTCTCGCTTCGTGTAGATCCTCGCGACACCACTAACAAGAGGTCGTTGTCCGTGATCGTCGAGAGAACACTCCGGGAACAAAAGGTCGAAGGTAGCGGTATCAACAAATAAAGCCACCTCTAGCTTCGATAGAGGAGGGAACCGATGCATTCTCATCCACTTCAATGTACAAAAGCGAATAGAAAGGGTAGTCGGCATGGGGGCCAATCCATCACGCACCCAAACTATTACTCTGCACAATCAGTAGAAAAGCGTGCAACCATTCTCGGAGTTAGACTGAAGATCTCGACAAGCGAGGTTCGGAACCAAAGGAGGGATGGAGATTCTCATCAGATCTGATGTAAATGACTTTGTCGCGTCGAAAAACACCGGAAGGCACGAGAAGGAACAAAGAGAAGTCCACCAGATGAAGGATTCCTCGGATAGCATGAAGACCAGATGTAGCAACACCGTCACCAAAGGAGGAAGCGAAACCCTGAAGGTACGATGGAACCCAACCACGAGAAATCCTGGACTCGAAGAGAGAGAAGAGAGCGGATTCAAAACACGCAGAGGTGAGAGGAGAGCAGCAGAGGGGTAAGGAGTAAAATCAGACCTAATCAGAACTATCCAACCGATTTTGCAAAAATAGTTTTGACACTCTACTTCGGCCGTTAGCTAGGTTATCCTACAGGCCGGACTTGTGGGGTATCGCAACTGCTGAGCTCTGATACCACTCTGTAACACCCTCAGAATCGGCCCTATGCAAGTTTCAGCGAAACTCGCCAAACCCGCATAGAAACGATTCAAAGGTGCCCACCAGGCACTTTCGTGCGGGTGGAAAACGAAGTAATAACATTACACAACAGTCCTCGATGGGACCCACATAACAGATATATATACAACATCGACTCAAAGAGTCAAGAATACAGATATACAGAACAAAGATCCAAATCACCTTGAAAACAATAGGGCGTCCGACTACGGACAAGATGAAAATGGGGCTAAGAGCCCTGAAGAATAACCAATGGCGTCCATAACCCTGCCCAGGCCAAGCCGGAAGGGTAATCCTGCTAACGACGGCGACCTCAAAACCTGCTTAACCAAAAGGGGTGCCGACAAAGGGCAAAGGAAAAAGAGAGAGCGGTCAGTACTGAGTCCAGTACACGGCGAGGCTAGAATTCGGCGGTCCTCGCCTACATAGGTATGGTGGACTGAAGCGGCAGCGCAGCATGCACTAAACAACCTATAGAGACTCGATACAAATAGCGGCTATCAGAGAGGGATAAGAAAGGCCTATTCGGAACCAACCTGGTACTAACACCAAACAATCCCATCCTGGTATTCCCCCTCGAGACCAAACGAGGAAGTCAACCGAGGAACTCACACAGTTGGCAGTGTTATTTATTCAGTTATTGTGGCGGCAATTACTAGTCAGATATAGGTAGCATGAGTCATCCTGATATAATAAGCAGTGGGCAGTTTTAGTTAACCATTCCGTTGTAGTTGCAACACTTACTAGTCAGATACGATTAGCATGTGATAACCCAAACCCAACAGTTGTTGATACTTTTATTTAGCCATTCCGTTATAGTGGAGCTGAATACTAGTCACATCGGATACAAGTCATATTATAACAGTAAACTTTAGTTATGGTTGTCTATGATCAAGCACTGTGCTCCAAGTCGTCCATACCCGCGGACACGGCTTCTCGAAAAGATTTAACCCTGCAGGGGTGCACCAAAGTATCCACAAGCACTTCGACCCTTTTTGCCAGATCAGTTAACATACACCCATCGGTATGTCGGCGGGGCCTAAGTCACGACGTTTCCAGACCCAAAGCAAGCACATGGGGGCCACCCCACTAAGTCTACCCGCAACGAAGTCGGCCGGGCTCCGAGACGGACTTAGGGTTTGGGTAGACGGCTGTGAACGACTGGGAACCCAAAACTGGGCTTGTCGACACCGCAAAAACGTGTCCCGATCCTAAACAGTACAGGTGCTATCCATCGCACAATTTAAATAAAGCAGTAAAGCATGGCATAAGTACAGGATAGTAAATAAAACCTCAAACTAGTTTGTGGCCCCCAGTACAATACATTGAAATCAGGTACTAATCGATGGGGGGCCCATATCTCCCCACCTGTGGTTAGCGCGCTCGATCTCGGAACAGGTGTCAAGAACTCGGGGTCCTACGGGACACCAGTGGGCGGTCGGAAACCAAAGATTATCTATCACCCACCGGTGCCTCTGCATTTACCTACTTCCATTTTTAGTTATTAAACAGTAATTAAAGTAATAACCATCTCCAACATTAAACACACGGCCATACTCCAACAACTGTGGTACTCAACGACACGCAACAGCACTCGAGCAGGCGACTACGACGCGCAAGTCCAACTATCTACCAAACAACAGGTAATAGGATGTGTCGAAGGCAATATAAGGTTGCAAGGGATATCACGGGTACGAAAACTAGAGCATCGCAACACGGATAGCAATAGATCAACAGGAGGGAATAAAGACTATAAAAGTAAGATAGGCAGAAAGGGGGAGATGCTCGCCTAAAAACATTGCCGAAGGTTCATCCGAAGACCGGGTCGACACTCGCATCAACTCATCGGCCTAGTCTGTGAAGAAGCAAAGCACTAGAAGAAAACACCGAATGCACTACTTAATACTACGGCAGAAGATCGGGCATGATGCATGTATGATGTATGACATGGCAAAGGTGCAATGCAATTAGATCATATTTAAGCGGAACCGGGGTCCCGGCAATTATTTAATAGGTTCAAGTTGTTTAGATACCCCGCAATTTAAATGTTGTCTCAACATGGCAAAAAATAGCACCGGTTCGCTACACAAATTTAAATGGGACCGATATAAGACTAGATTTGCCCGCATATGGGCCCCATATTTAATTATGAGGTGACTCGGCATAATGCCCCCAAACCACAGACAAGTATGCATGCATGAACCATTTAATATGCATCAGTTGATAATGTCATATTATAAAAATAATGGGGTCTCGGATAGGGAATCACGTTAGGGTTCAGCGAACTGGGCTCCGAGGGGTTCGGGTCGGTCTCAGGGTTCGACGGGAGAACGGCTCGACGAGATCGGTCTCGGACAACGGGAGTCGATCTTGTCGCGTCCGAGAAGAAGAACTTGGTTGGTGTCGGGGGCACATCGGATCCGCCCTGGTCGGTGCCGCTCTTGTCGTCACGAAGATCTTGTCGGTTCTCGTATCGGGTCGGTCTTGGCGTTCGAGAAGAAGAACTTGGCGTGCGACGTCGTCGGAATCGGTGCGGGAAGGAGGTCTTGTCGTTCCGTGTCGGTGACCTTGGCATCCGGGTTCTCGGCGAACTTGGTGTCCGGGAAGGAGTACTCGTCGCGCCGGGGTCCCGGTATCCTCGGACCCGAGAGGAAGAACTTGGCGCAACCGGTTCCGTCTTCTGATTCGAGAAGGAGAACTTGGCGATTCCGAGGGTCTTGGTGTTCGACGGGGTTCGGGCGCGCCGGGATCGGTCTTCGGGCATCGGATCCGAGGAGTAGGTCATGGCGTTCTGAGATGGCGCTCTTCAATCATTGGCTCCTAGAAAGGGGAACTTGTGGTCTTCGGTCCGGTCTTCAAGTCTAGGAAGAAGATCTCGAGGGTCCTTGGCACGACATCGAACCGGTGTAGATGTTGGTGACGAACTTGTCGGGCTCGAGTGGCTTGTAGTAATCTTTTACCGAGTACGCACGATAGCAGATATACACCAAAACGGATGGAACAAAAGCGAGGACGCCATGTACCATTCAGGCGTTAACTCGAACACGGCGTCGGGGTCGTCGTTGAACTTGACGTGGCGACCGGGACGCGGAGGAGCAGCGGCGGCTCGAGACGCTGCTGGCCGGCGCGAGGACCGAAGGCGACGCACTGCTGCTGGTGGCGGGGAGGCCCTGGCGGCTGGACGGGGGGAGAGGCAGGGCTGGGGAGCTCGGCTGGCACGGCGGCGGAGCTTGCTGGGAGTAGGACGGCAACGGGGAGAGGGCGAGGCGGCTGGACGGGGGCGAGAGGAGAGGGGATCTCGCGGTGGGGCCTGCGGGGTGGGACCGGGGACAGGGGTGGGACCCGCGGGTGGGTCGGCGTGTGAGTGGTGTGTGTGGCTGCAGCGCGCGGGTGTGTGTTGGTGGGCAGGAGAGAGAGAGGGCAGGGGGTTGGGGTTAGGATTGATGAGGTGGCAAGGTGGGTGGGGATTGGGGGTCCAGGGGGTGAGGTGGACTGGGGAGGTGAGGTGGAGGGCTGGGAGTGGCTGGGTAGGTTAAGACTAGGTAGAAAAGATTTGGGGTAGGGTTTGGGTTTATTATTTTGTAAAATATTTGTTTGTTTTGTTTTGTTTATTTTAAAACAAGACTACTTTGCAATTAGTTTATAGGTAAATAAAATATCCGATACGATCAGGGTTTTGCATTTGAAATAAAGAGAGGTATTTGTACAAGGCAAACTAGGCTTTTAGCAAAAATACTTTTAGGCGACAGATGAATGTTGAGGTCATGATGATGCAATGTACAAAAACAACGCGATTTTCTAGTAGTGGTTTTTGTGGGACGCCACATAGCCGAACGAAACTTCCAACACTCCCCTCTTTCTCAAACCCAAGTCCATCAATCATGGGCATTGACATGTTAACCCTACATCAATTGGCGCCATCTGTGGGAACTGGGAGCGCTGATGTTGTAACTTCGACAGCCCCATCACCCGCGATCTATAACTCCTCTGCGGTGGAGAACCGCCTCCTCTTCGGCACCTCGACTTCACCATCCACTGGCCGGCAGCTCGCTCGGCGTTCGAGTCCGTGGGAGACGGAACCATCATGACGACTGGGAGCCTACGCTTCTAGGTCGGCAAGCTCGGCATGCTTCGCTTCCCCGATCACTCGCCAGCGCCTTCGATTTCACATGTCTGGTGGTTCCCACCACCGATTGACACCCTGAGCGAGCTCAACTCTTCAGCATCATCTTATGACACGGACATCAACAACAGTTATGAATCCGATATGTGCAATCTGTCGCCGGAGGAGGGCACCTACGGCTCCAGGTTGGAAAGCTGTAGGAGCAACGGCTTCCCCAACCGCTACATGTACGCCGTCATCACCAACGGCGGTGGAGGCACTCAAGGCAACCCCGGTAATGGAGGCCCCACCAACGGCGATCTTCCCAACCCTCCCAACCCCGACGCCAACAACGTAAATGGTTCGGGTCGCCCACAGATTCACCTCTCGGAAGAAGGGTAGGAGCGAGTCAGGGAAGTCCTGCGAGGCAACACCCTTCTAGACAACGCATGCCGCGACATGGTGATGGGCTACCACTGGTTCCTCATAAAGGAGTGTTGGCGGTAAATGCCGAATTGCTGCGCGCAAGAAGGCAGCCGACGAGTCAAGTGCATGACATGCGACACTCTCCTCTATAGGCGGATCCTCCTCAAAGGGCAACGGCGCCAGGGCCGCCAAAAGGCGCTCTCGGCTCGACCACCTCGACGACAAAGATCGACAGGAGGCCACCAAGGCCCTCGACTTCTCGTTCATGTCAGTGGATTCGCGGGGTCATATGATCCCCAAAACGCCACATGTTGCGGTGATAGTAGCTACTACATACTGCTGACGAACCAACCACCGGCCGGAGATCCACGATCTTCCATGCACCGATAAGCGATTGTCGGGCTCTGATTGGTAGAAGCTACGCTCGATAAAGAGCCAACGCTGGAGCCGAAGAAATCAAAGGCGCCATTCGCAAGGAATCACTCGTCATCATCCAGCGAGGAGGATCATGATCTATCATGGTGATGCCGTAGCCCGCAGCGAAGAAGCCGCAATTACGACACCCATGACAAAATCATGCAGCGCAAGATCGACAAGGTGCGCACCAAACGCGGCTACTCAACAGAGTCAGAGGCCGAAGAAATAGAGCTCTATAGTCCTAGCTTCTTTAGTAGAGTCATATGGCAAACTCGGATGCCGAAAGGCTTAAAGCTCCCTTCAGATAACTGGAAGTTCGACGGCCTCTAGGAGCCGAAGATCTAGCTGGATGAGCACATTCAGTCAGTCAAGTTACATGGAAGATGCAAGAACACCGCCATCCAGTGCCTACAACTATAGCTGAAGGGCGCCGCCCGGCCCTGACTGAACAACCTTCCCCGCTCTTCTATTTGTAGCTGGGAGGAGCTGGTGTACAGCTTTGTACGCAATTTCAAAGGCTCCTACAAGCGACCCGCATCAATCGAAGAACTCTGTGCTTGCTGCCAAAAACCCAGCTAATCCCTCCGCTCATACATCCAATGGTGGTCTATCATCAAGAAATCTGCGAAGGACATCTCCGAGGAGCGCGTAATCGACGCGTTCAACGACGACATACATCGTCGAGAGCTCAGGTGTTGAGGGTCAACCTCGAGGATGGCCCGATCTTTCACGAATCCCTTGAAATTGAGGAGGGGGATGAGGGAGAGGAGGAAATCCGTGAACTCACACACTAAGAACACGATGAACACACGCACATGTGAAGACACAATACACACCTATAGTTCACACCGGCGGTGACCGGTCCGGCATAATCCCTAGGGTCGGCATCGGGAGGAGTGCTCTCTCTTGAACCGGCACGGCGAGTAGGGAGCCTCGATGGGATCTTGACGTCTTGGCAAGGGGCTCCGATGCCAAGGCCTTGTACAACGAGGGAGGCGCGATGCAAACTCTAACGAGGTGGGGGGATAATTGGTGCTCCTTTCTCAAGGAGCATGAGACTAGAAATTAGGGAGATCCACAAGGGTGTCTTCTAATTTCAATTATCCAAGTCTAAGTAATACAAGGGGGTGTGTGGGCTATATATAGGCCAGCCACTTAATCAAGGGTAGTTTGGGCACAAATGGGTAAAAAATGGATGAAATAGGAATATTCGCGGGCATTAAACCGTTGTTGACTTTTGAGGGGCGATTCCGGCGATAAATCCGGCGGCGCAGGAATCAGCGTCGGAATTTCCGTTCACCGCCAGAATTTTTGGTCGAAATCGGAATGGCTCACAGACGCGTTGTTCGGTCGGTGCCGGTTGGTTTCGGCGCGTGCTGGGATTTCTGGTCGCTGGTCTGGTCCGCCGGAGCGTGGGCCAGAAATTTCAGTGCGAATTCCGGTCCGCCGGGCCTGGCGCCGGTTGTCCTGGACTTTCGTCTTGTGATGGCTTGGATCATTCTCTTGGCATTTCTTCATGGGGTGGATACTTAATGATGCATAAAGTATTGGCATGAAGTAGCAAGCCGACAAGGATGTATGGAAGTCACATGATACAAGGAGTGAATTCACCTTAGCTTGAAGGAGCTTGGCTCGGGCATGAGTCATTGGTCCACTTGGGCGACTTGGTGGTCTAGATGTAGGGACGTTCATAGGACGGGTTGCATCAGCTCCCCCTTGGGAAAGAGTCATCCTCGACTCTTCATGGTTATCATCTTGAACATCTCCATGGTAGGTTGAGAGGTCCTTGACATTGAATGTATTGCTCGCATGGTACTTGGAGGTCGGAATGTCGATGATGTAGGCGTTGTTGTTGATTCTCTTTAGCACCTTGAAGGGACCATCTCCTCGAGGCTTGAGCTTGGAGTCACGTTCTTTGGGGAAGTGGTCCTTACTTAGGTGTATCCACACGAGGTCGCCTTCTTCAAAGATCATCTCCTTCTTGTCCTTGTTTAACCTTGAAGCTTAGTGAAGGACTTGTTTCTCGATAGTGGCTCTTGTTTCTTCGTGAAGCTTCTTCATAGCTTGGGCGCGCTTGTCGACGTCCATGTTGGTGTGCTCATGAAGCGGTAGCGGTAGGATATCAAGTATGGTGAGGAGCTCAAAACCATAGACTATCATGAAGGGACTCATCTTGGTTGTTGAGTGCTTGGCACGGTTGTAAGCAAACTCGGCGTGGGGAATACATTCCTCCCAATCCTTGAGGTTTTTCTTGATCAACACACGAAGTAGAGTCCCTAGGCTTCGGTTGACGACCTCGGTTTAACCATCGGTTTGTGGGTGCGATGCGGAAGAGAAGAGTATCTTAATGCGGAGCTTGGCCATGAGGGTCTTCCACAAGTAGCTCATGAATTTGACATCACGGCCGGAGACGATTGTTCTTGGCACACCGTGAAGACGAACGATTTCTCTGAAAAACAAGTTTGCAACATGTGAAGCATCGTCGGTCTTATGGCATGGTATGAAGTGTGCCATTTTGTAAAAACAGTCCACAATGACAAATATAGAATCATGACCATGCTTAGACCTAGGCAATCCTAAAACAAAATCCATGCTAATGTCGGACCAAGATGCATGAGGAATAGCCAATGGCATATAAAGACCATAAGGGTTAGCTTGCAACTTAGCTTGAACACATGTCGTGCATCATTGAATATAGCGCTCCACGTCTCTCTTCATCTTGGGCCAACAGTAATGAGTGGCGAGCATGTCCAACATCTTGTCACGACCAAAGTGACCCATGAGGCTGAAGGAAATATGCCCTGAGAGGCAATAATAAAGTTGTTATTATGTATTCCTTGTATATGATAGATGTTTATTTTGCATGCTATAATTGTATTGATAGGAAACATCAATACATGTGTGTTTAATAAACAAAAAGGGTTCCTAGTTATGCCTCTCTTATAGACTAGCTTGTTGATTAACAAGATGATCAAGGTTTCCTGATCATGGACATTGGATGTTGTTAATAACAAGGTCACATCATTTGTGAAATGATGTGATGAACATTCATCCGAAGTATAGCATTACGATCAAGTCATTATGTTTATATTGCTATAACATCATACGAAGTAATCTTTATCCTTAGACCATGAGATCATGTTAATTGCTAACACCGGAAGAGTATCTTGATAACATCAAACGTCACACCGTAACAGGGTGACTATAAAGATGGGTTCAGTACTACGAAGGTGTTATGTTGAGGCTCATGGATCAAGAGCGGAATTTGTCAATCCAGATGACGGATAGATATACTCTGGGTCCTCTCGGTGATATCACATTAGGATAGCTTGCAAGCAAGTGATGTAATCACTAGAATGTTATATCACGGGAACGAGAAAAGAGTGCATGTCGGTAACAAGATCAAACTAGGTATGGAGATACCGATGATAGAATCTCGGACATGTAATATATCGAGAGACAAAGGGATTTAGTTACAAGCGTTAAAGGTTCTCACGATCACAGGAGTCACTATTGAATGTGTAGGAGTCAGTACGGATCTCCAGGTCCCGCTGCTGATTATTGATCGGAGAAGGGTCTCGATCATGTCTGCATTATTCGCGAACCGTAGGGTGGCACGCTTAAGAGTTACCGGACACCATTTTGGAGCACATATGTTTCAGACGAAAGAATTGCAAAGCGCAGGAATTGTTTCAATAGAAACCGAAAATTGTTTCGGGTGAAATTGCAGAAGGTGGTTCTGCATGTGATATTGAAATATTGCAAGGGGCTATATGTGAATGTTTATTAATTAAAGTAATTAACAAAATTATGAATAAATTTAATAAAAAGAGTTTTATTAAATGAGAGAGCATTAAATTTGGAGAAATTTAATGCATTTAAAGTGGAGACTTTAAAAGGGAATGTGAAGAGGCATTTTAATGTGGAGGGATTACCACCACATGAATGGGGGAGGTGAGGGGTCACCCCCCCATGCGCCTGCCATGGAGAGAGGGGGCACCCCCCTCCTCCTATAAAAGGCCACCCATTCCCTCCTTCATCCACACACCTTCTTGTGAAGGATCTCGCTCCCCCTCTAGAATTATTCCCCCATGGTCTCGGATTAGCGAGATACATGTTCCTGGTGGCATTTCGTCTGGAAGGAGTTGCTGCTTCCGCTGGATCGCTGGAGCGAGGAGGTGGAGGTTGTCCGGTGGCTTGAACGTATGTGCGAGGACGGATGCGCTACTGATTTGCGGCGCTCGGACTTCCACATGATCTTGAGATCGGCAAGCGTACGACTACATCAACCACGAGTTCCCACTCGTTAACACAACTCGTTGTCTTCAAGGGTAAGTTCTCCATGGATGTATGTCCACCCGTTGCTCTGTATCTAGTAGATAGATCTTGGCGTATAGTTCTCATCGTAGGAAATTTTTTGTTTTCTATGCTGCAGACCCAACAGTGGTATCAGAGCCTGATCTATGCGTAGGTGCTTTGCACGGGTAGTACACATATGTTTATATGTGGGCGATGATGATCATGTTATTGCATCTTCTATGTACTTTGGATATTGGTGGCAAAGTGGGATGAAGCGGCCCGGACCAACCTTACATGTCATCGTACATGAGACCGGTTCCACGACTGACATGCAACTAGTTTTGCATAAGTGGCTAGCGGGTGTCTGTCTCTCCTACTATAGTCAATATCTGATTTACAACGAGTTGCTAATAACTTGGTTATCCTTGTTGTGGTTCATTTTAGTAGGTAAGACCGGTTCTATCTCCGAAAGCCCTAAGCCACGTAAAACTTGCAATTGATAAATTAGAGGCGTCTAGTTTAGATCGTTGCTGGGCTAGTGTCTTGATATGGTATTGTTGTAAGTAGATGTATGATAGATACTCTTACAACTCACTTAACGTGTAAGTTCCATAGACCTTGGCCTTACACACAAAGGAATGATAGAGATCATACCACGATGCAAATGATAGAGATCAAATGCATGGACCATATCACCTCACTTCACACATTAGATGTTAGCATCCTATATTGCTAGTTTTGCACTTTTGGTAGCATTATAAGATGATCCCTCATTTAGATATCAAGATAAAATGTGTTCTTCCTTAAGTATGCACCATTTTGTGGATCGTGTTTTGAGGCATCACGTGATGATCGTGTGTTCTCGACTAAACGCTTTCATACAACGGGTGTAAGACAATTTTACACACGCAAATACTAAGGTTCTTACTTGACGAGCCTAGCATGTACATACATGGCCTCAGAACACGGACCGAAAGGTTAAGCATGAGTCATATAGTTGATATGATGCCCATATAGATGCTCGCCTTTGAAGCTACACCGACTCACGTGATGATCGGACTTGGTGTAGTGAGTTTGGTTCATGTAATCACCAAAAGGACACGAGGGATGTCGTTTTTGAGTGGGAGTTCATTAGTAATTTGGATTAGTTGAACTCAATATATCATAAACTTAGTCTAAATATATTTTACAAATTCTGCTGTAGATGGCACCACCTGCTTTTAATTTCAATGTGTTCATGGAGAAAGAGAAGCTGCTGCGAATGGTAGCAACTTCACCAACTGGGCTATGAATTTGAGGATTCTCCTCACTGCTGCACAAAAGCAATATGTGCTAGAGGCGCCGCTAGGCCCCCCACCAGCTCTTGATGCCCCTGACGAGGAAAAGAATGTCTATATAACTCGTCAGGAGGACCACAACTTAGTTCATTGTGGCATACTATATGGGCTAGAGCCAGAACTTCGAAAATGTTTCGAAAATGGCAATGCGTTTGATACCATGGGAGAATTGAAAATGATTTTCGATACCCATGCTGCCGTAGAGAGTTATAATGATTCTGAAAAGTTCTTTAGTTGCATGATGGAAGAGAACAGCTCCGTTAGTGAGCACGTACTCAAAATATCTGGGTACGCCGATAAGCTTGTGTCCTTGGGAATAACGATTCCCATTGACTTAGGCATACATCGTGTTCTCCAATCTCTGCCACCTAGCTACAAGAGCTTCGTGATGAACTATAATATGCAGGGCATGAAGAAGTCTCTTCCCGAGCTTCTGTCAATGCTTAAGACTGCAGAAGTGGAGATTAGGAAAGAACATCAAGTGTTGATGATCAATAAGACCACCGGTTTCAAGAAGGACAAGAAAGGCAAGCAGAAGGGAAAGAAGGGCGGAAAATCTGTTGCCGCGCCTGAAAAGAAACCCCGAGCTGGCCCTAAGTCTGACACCGAGTGCTACTATTGCAAGGGGACTGGCCATTGGAAGCGCAACTGCCCCAAGTATTTGGCGGACAAGAAGGCCGGCAAGGCAAACAAAGGTATATGTGATATACATGTTATTGATGTGTACTTGACTAGTACTCACAGTAGCACCTGGGTATTTGATACGGGATCGGTTGCTAATATATGTAACTCGGTTCAGGGGCTGCGGAACAAGCGACAACTAGCAAGGGATGAGGTCACGATGCGGGTCGGCAATGGATCAAGAGTTGATGTGATCGCCGTCGGAATGCTGCCTCTCCATATGCCGTCAAGATTAGTTATAAACCTGAATAATTGTTATTTGGTGCCTACACTGAGCATGAACATTGTATCCGGATCGTGTTTGATGCAAAGTGGTTATTCGTTTAAGTCTGAAAACAATGGTTGTTCGATTTATATGAATAATATCTTTTATGGTCATGCACCTGTGTTGAATGGTTTATTTCTGTTGGATCTCGATAGTAGTATTACGCATATTCATAATGTTGATGCTAAAAGGATTAAACTTGATAATGATATATCTACATATATGTGGCACTGCCGTCTAGGTCATATTGGCGTTAAACGCATGAAGAAACTCCATTCTGATGGACTTTTGGAATCACTTGATTTTGAATCATTTGATACATGTGAGCCATGCCTTATGGGCAAGATTACTAGAACGCCGTTTTCTGGTTCAATGGAACGGGCGACAGATTTATTGGAAATCATACATACTGATGTGTGTGGACCAATGAGTGTGTCGGCGTGAGGTGGATATCGTTATTTTGTTAATTTCACGGATGATTTGAGTAGATACGGGTATATGTATTTGATGAAACATAAGTCTGAAACCTTTGAAAGGTTCAAAGAATTTCAGAATGAAGTGGAAAATCATCATAACAGAAAGATCAAATTTCTACGGTCCGACCGTGGAGGAGAGTATCTTAGTTACGAGTTTAGCACACATATGAAAGACTGTGGAATAGTTTCACAACTCACGCCTGCCGGAACACCACAACGTAATGGTGTGTCAGAACGTCGTAATCGTACTTTATTGGATATGGTTCGATCTATGATGTCTCTGACTGACTTGCCACTGTCATTTTGGGGTTATGCACTGGAAACCGCTGCATTCACTTTAAATAGGGTACCATCTAAATCCGTTGAAACGACACCGTATGAATTATGGTTTGGAAACAAACCTAAGCTGTCATTTCTTAAAGTTTGGGGATGCGATGTTTATGTGAAGAAACTTCAACCGGATAAACTCGAACCCAAAGCGGAAAAATGCGTCTTCATAGGATACCCTAAGGAAACGATTGGGTATACCTTCTATCACAGATCCGAGGGCAAGGTCTTTGTTGCCAAGAATGGATCCTTTCTTGAGAAGGAGTTTCTCGCGAAAGGTGTGAGTAGTCGGAAGGTATAACTCGAAGAGGTTATTGAACCTTCGCTTCATGAAATGGCGAGTAGCGCAGCTCTAGAAGTTGTTTCGGAGTTGACTTCACCTAATGAAGAGAGAGCTAATGATATTGATCATGAAACTCCGAAAGAGGACACTACCGAACCTCGCAGGTCAAGCAGGACACGTGCAGCTCCTAAACTGTACGGCAATCCTATTATGAATTTCATGATTGATGAAATAGATGACCCTGCGACGTATGAAGAAGCGATGATGAGCCCTGATTCCAACAAATGGCTAGAAGCCATGAAATCCGAGATGGAATCCATGTACGAGAACCAAGTTTGGAACTTGGTGGACTTACCTCACGACCGAAAGGCTGTTGAGAATAAACGGATTTTCAAAAGGAAAACTGATGCTGATGGTAATGTGACCATCTATAAGGCTCGACTTGTCGCAAAGGGGTTTCGACAAATTCAAGGAGTTGACTACGATGAGACATTCTCTCCCGTAGCGATGCTTAAGTCGGTTAGGATTATGTTAGCAATTGCTGCATATTTCAATTATGAAATATGGCAGATGGATGTGAAAACTGCGTTCCTCAATGGTAATATTGAAGAAGAGTTGTATATGATACAACCTAAGGGTTTTGTCGATCCTAAGGATGCTGATAAGGTGTGCAAACTTCAGC
Organism: Avena sativa; assembly: GCA_916181665.1. Lineage (NCBI taxonomy): Eukaryota > Viridiplantae > Streptophyta > Magnoliopsida > Poales > Poaceae > Avena > Avena sativa. The sequence goes on from OV702291.1 coordinate 262,604,293, forward strand.
GATCCATCTATGGACTGAAGCAAGCATCCCGAAGTTGGAATCTCCGCTTTGATGAGGTGATCAAAGAGTTTGGATTTGTCCAAACTTATGGAGAGGCTTGTATTTACAAGAAAGTGAGTGGGAGCAATGTGGAATTTCTGATATTATATGTGGATGACATATTATTGATTGGAAATGATATAGATCTTTTAAACAGTGTTAAAAGTTATCTAAACAGCAAATTTTTGATGAAAGACCTTGGTGAAGCGTCATATATATTAGGCATTAAAATCTATAGAGATAGATCAAGACGCCTAATTGGGCTATCGTAGATTACATACCTTGATAATATATTAAAGAAGTTTAATATGGACGAAAGTAAGAAGGGGTACTTACCTATGTTGCAAGGCAAGACATTGAGTAAGACTCAAAGTCCGGCTACGGCGGAAGAAAGAGAGATAATGGATAAGATCCCCTATGCCTCAGCCATAGGCTCTATAATGTATGCCATGCTATGTACAAGACCGGATGTGGCACATGCTATTAGTTTGACTAGTAGGTACCAATCTGATCCATGTTCGGAACACTGGATAGCGGTCAAGAACATCCTCAAGTACTTGAGAAGAACTAAGGATATGTTTCTCATATACGGAGGTGAAGAAGAGCCAGTCGCTAAGTGTTATGTCGATGCTAGCTTTGACACCGATCCGGATGACTCTAAGTCTCAATCGAGAGACAAAGGGATTTAGTTACAAGCGTTAAAGGTTCTCACGATCACAGGAGTCATCGTTGAATGTGTAGGAGTCAGTACGGATCTCCAGGTCCCGCTGCTGATTATTGATCGGAGAAGGGTCTCGATCATGTCTACATTATTCGCGAACCGTAGGGTGGCACACTTAAGAGTTACCGGACACCATTTTGGAGCACATATGTTTCAGACAAAAGAATTGCAAAGCGCAGAAATTGTTTCAATAGAAACCGGAAATTGTTTCGGGTGAAATTGCAGAAGGTGGTTCTGCATGTGATATTGAAATATTGCAAGGGGCTATATGTGAATGTTTGTTAATTAAAGTAATTAAGAAAATTCTGAATAAATTTAATAAAAAGAGTATTATTAAATGAGAGATCATTAAATTTGGAGAAATTTAATGCATTTAAAGTGGAGACTTTAAAAGGGAATGTGAAGAGGCATTTTAATGTGGAGGTGTTACCACCACATGAATGGGGGAGGTGAGGGGTCACCCCTCCCCATGCGCCGGCCATGGAGAGAGGGGGACCCCCTCCTCCTATAAAAGGCCACCCATTCCCTCCTTCATCCACACACCTCCTTGTGAAGGATCTCTCTCCCCCTCTAGAATTATTCCCCCATGGTCTCGGATTAGCGAGATACATGTTCCCGGTGGCATTTCGTCTGGAAGGAGTTGCTGCTTCCGCTGGATCGCTGGAGGGAGGAGGTGGAGGTTGTCCGGTGGCTTGAACGTGTGTGCGAGGACAGATGCGCTGCTGATTTGCGGCGCTCGGACTTCCACACGATCTTGAGATCGGCAAGCGTACGACTACATCAACCACGAGTTCCTACTCGTTAACAAAACTCGTTGTCTTCGAGGGTAAGTTCTCCATGGATGTATGTACACCCGTTGCTCTGTATCTAGTAGATAGATCTTGGCGTATAGTTCTCATCGTAGGAATTTTTTGTTTTCTATGCTGCGGACCCAACAGAGGCCTCCACCATGTGATTCTTGTAGAAGCAAAAATTAAAGGGACGACTTCGGAATGCAAAGCTTGTTTTGTTTAAATAGAAAGCCTTTATGCAAACATAAATCATCAATTCCTTTGTCAATGGAGCACTTTGCAAAAATTAGTCCAAAGAACGGGTCGGAAGCATACAAAGTTTTCATTTCATCGAGACCCAACACGTTTACTTCAAGTCGAGTAAGAAGGGTTGTGTGCTTGCGAGACAAAGCGTCCGCAACTACATTATTTTTGCCCTTCTTGTACTTGAAAATGTACAGAAAAGACTCCATAAACTCAACCCACTTAGCATGTCACTTGCTCAAGTTTCTTGGCCTTTGAGATATTTCAACGACTCATGGTCGGAATGTATGATAAATTCCTTAGGACAAAGTTAGTGTTTCTGAACTTGAAGAACACGAAGTAAGGGAAAAAGCTCTTTGTCATAAATCGAATAGTTAAGGTGAGCACCATCAAGTTTCTCGCTATGGTAGGCAATAGGACGTCCATTTTGCATAAGGACTCCTCCAATGCAAATATACTAGCATCACACTCTATCTCAAAAGTTTTAGTAAAATCCGATAATGCAAGAAGAGGTGCTTCGGTGAGCCCCTTTTTAAGTTCATCAAAAGATTTTTGTTGTGCTTTGCCCCACACGAAGGTGAAATTCTTTTTGGTCAATTCGTTGAGAGGACAAGCAATGGTAGAAAAGTCTTTCACAAAGCGACGTTAGAAACTGGCCAACCCATGAAAACTTCAGAGTTCACTCACATTAGTGGGGATGGGCCAATCTCGTATGTCCTTCACTTTCGAAACATCAACTTCAATGCCCTTTGAAGAAACGACAAATCCAAGAAAAATCAACTTATCTTTAGCAAAAGTGCACTTGGGAAGATTAGCATATAGCTTTTCATGTCAAAGGATTTGCAATACTTACTTGACATGTGTAACATGGTCCTCAAGTGACTTGCTATAAACAAGTATATCATCAAAATAGACAACAACACTTTTTCCAATGAGAGAATGCAAAATATGATTCATAAGGCGCATGAAGGTGGATGGGGCATTAGATAAGCCAAAAGGCATGACCAACCATTCATAGAGACCAAGTTTTGTCTTGAAGGAGGTTTTCCACTCATCACCTTCCGCCATGCGTATTTCATGGTAACCACTACGAAGATCAATTTTCGAGAAAATAGTGGCTCCACACAACTCATCAAGCATGTCATCGAGACGTGGTATGGGATGTCGATAGCGCACGATGATAGCATTGTTGGACGATAGTCCATGCATAACCGGAACATATCATCCGTTTTTGGCATGAGAATCACGAGTACCGCACTTGGACTAGTGCTTACTTGGATCAAACCTTTGGAGACGAATTGATTGATTTTATGTTCAATCTCCTTCGTCTCCTCCGAGTTCGTGCGGTCGGTGGCGCGGTTTGGTAGCAGTGCACCGGGAATGAGATCATTGCGATGTTCGATTCCACGAAGAGGAGGTAGTCCATTTGGGAGCTCTTCAGGGAACATATCCTTGAATTCCTGCAAAACAATCATCAAAGATGTAGGAATATTTGTCAAGTCATTAGTTCCTTGCGCTAGTCCCTTGCAAATGAGGACATAGTGCAAGATGGATGGGTTGTTCTGCACATCTCTCATCTCACTTTTGGTGGCAAGGATAACACTCTTAGTTTTTCCACTCAAGTTAGGCTTGTGGCTCTCACTCACTACGAGGTGGTTCTCTCGCTCACTACTCTTCTCACAAGTTTGTGTTGTGGTTTGTGCCCTCGCTAAAGCCTTTGCATTGTCCGCAATTATTTGGCTAGGAGTCATCGGTTGCAAAACACATGTCTTATTAAGCCATTTGAAGGTGTATACATTTGTGCGACCATCATGTAGGGCACCTTTGTCGAATTGCCATGGTCGACCAAGCAACATATGGCAAAACGTCATTGGGACTACATCACACTCCAACGTGTCTTTGTAAGGACCAATTGAGAATGTTACTGAGACGGTATGCTTGATATTCACGGACCCTTGGTCCCTTAGCCATTGCACGTGGTAGGGGTGCTTATGCGGATGGAGGGTGAGGTTGAGCTTCTCACATAACTCGGTGCTAGCAAGGTTGTGGCAACTCCCTCCATTGATGATCATCTTGATAGATTTCCCATTGATGTCGGCTCATGTTTGGAAGATATTCGATCGTTGATCTTCATGCGCTTGTGCTTGAGTGGTCAAGATCCTTATGACGACAAGCTATGGACTTGTGTCATGTTCACATATGAGGATTTGTTGGTCATCTTCCACTTGTTTCTTTGTCATTGCTTCCGTGACTCGGGCATCAAGCTCATCTTCACTCAAGTACTCTTTGTCGCCATTGTCATGGATAAACAATAATTTCTTGTTTCCAAACTCGGAAGACTTGTGTCCTTTGCCTCCACACTTGTAGCATTTTTTGTTGAATGGCGTGGCATCCTTTGTGTACTTGCCACTTGGGGGCGGTTTTCCTTGAGGAAGTGTGGGCTTGAAGGGAAGATTGGAGGTACTTGAGGAACTTCCATTGAAGGTTGTTGGTGTAGCGGTTGGAGCTTATTTATAGGTGAAATATGTCTTGGTCTTGTTGTACTTGATGTCCTCTTGTACTTGACGTTCAGCTTTGATGGCAATGTGCACAAGCTCAACCATGTCATTGTATGTTTGGAACTCGACGATGCGCATGATAGGATGGTTTAAGCCAATAAGGAAATGTGCCATAGTTTGTTCCTTACGCTCTTCAATGTTTGCGTGGATCATGTTGAGCTCCATTTTCTTGAAGTACTGTTCCACGGTCTTTGTCCCATGACTAAGAGATTAAAGCTTTTTGAAGAGGTCATGTGTGTAGTGCGAAGGAACTAAGCGGGATCTCATATGATCCTTCATGTCATGCCATGTTGTGATTGGGGGCTCTCCTCTTGCATCACGAGCAACTTGAACTTGTTCCCACCAAAGGTTGGCGTAATCATCAAACTCAAGCGAAGCCATGGCGACCATCTTCTCGTTGCTATAGGTGTGCATACGGAAGAACTTGTCGACTTTGAGTGCCCATGAGAGGTATTCTTCGGGGTCATTTGATCCGGTGAACTTGGGAATTGTGAACTTGAGCTTTCCAAATGTTTCTTCCTCATTGCGGTCACAATGGCGGTGGTTTCCATGGTGATGACGGTCTTCATCTTCCATGCAATCATTGCGACGCGCTTATTGAGCTTGTTGATGTGCTTGCGGTTGAGGAGGTGGAACTTGGTTCTAGCGACCTTGTTGAGGCGCTTGCTCTTGATGTTGTTGGGGAGCTTGATCTTGCTCTTGACGGGGTTGTTGACGATGTTGAGGCACTTGGCCCTCATGAAGGTGTTGAGGATGTGGAGCCTCTTGGTGTCGTTGTTGACGAAGAGGAGGCTTGTTCCTCGATTGGTGATGTGGGTTAGGCACTTGGGACTCACAACAAAGATCATGGTCTTAAGCCTCATGACATGGTGAACGTCCCTCAACATGTAAATTTGACGTTCCATGTCTTGATGAGGAGGAGATGGCGCCTCGTGGTGACCATGGTGTCGGCGCGATCATTCATGACGGCGATGATGAGGAGGAGGATCTTGGCGAGCTTCATGTTGGTGATGAGCTTGTTCCTCCAAGTTGGAGTCATCACTTGTTGTGTCAAGTATGTGTCGTGGGCGATGGTGGTGGACTTGAGATTATGCTTGAGGTTCCTCTTGTGGTTGTGCTTGTTGGATCACTAGTGCCCTTTCATGATGATGGTGTCCTTCGTGCCTTTCTTGGGGCCGTGAGGAGAAATCACCATCATAGCTTGTCGTTGCGGCGTGCCATGGGGAAGGTACATAGTGCGAAGAGCTTCCATCTTTAACCACGTGAGCATCATTGCATCTTGGAGCACTTGGATGATGATCTTGACAAAGAGGAGAACGGTGGTGCGACGAGCTTGAAGATCTTGATGTGCAAGAGCGCGGTCTTGCCATTCCGTTGATGAGGAGTCGAAGCTTGTCATTTGTTTTAGCGACGGAGCATTGGAGAACTTCATTTTGATGGCCAAAGTTGTCTTGCATTGCATGCATTTGTCTCTCAAGGCCATTGAAGTAGTTGTCAATGTTCTTGAACTTGGCATGCGTTTCACCGAATTGTTCATATTGTCGCGTCTCAAGCGCCTCGCAATGTTCACGAAACTCGTGTCGGATGATGAAGTGGCTTACGCGCGTCATGTACGTGCCTTGTTCTTCTTCTTGGGGAGGTGGTTGGCTCGACTCGCCATGCCTATCCATCATGCAAAACACACAAGGATTGTATATGTAAGTGGAATATGGTGGTGTTAGACTTTTACCTCTCCTTGGGGATTTCACCGAACTAGAAACCACAAGTGAGAGCTATAAACGTGCAAAGTGAAATCGCAAAGAAACCTCACACTAAAGAAAGAACTAACTCTCAAAAGCTTTTGGTGGAAGGTTAGGGTGGTGGAAAACCAAATGAAACGATCCAAAGAAACGGTTATTGTTAAAGGTGGTAGAGAACCAAAGATGCAAAGAAAAAGGAAACGACCTACAAAAACACCAGGATACACACATGTGGAGACGGATGTGGTTAGCACAACTATAAAAATGAGCACAAAATGTCCTAACAAAGACCACACTCGGTGTCGTGCCAACGCAAGGAGAGACCACAACTCGTTCGCCAAAAGAGAAATAAGCAACGGCTTTGTGCACTTGCCTTGGTCGCGCTCTATCTCTCTATTTGCTTACAAGATTGAGACTCTCTTTGTATTGGGAGACTTTGTATCTTTCTATTTTTCTTTTTCTTTCTCTTCTTTTCTCCCTTTCTATACTACTATGTCAACTCTTGAATTTGCTTACACACTCTCACTTTCCAAGGACAAGTGCACAATGCTTACGCAAAAACAAGATGAGTTGCTCTCATAGGATAGATACAGACAAGGAAGAAGGGTGGACAAGGTGGAGCAAGTTATACCTTTGGTATTGACGACTTGCTACCGGTGTTGGGGATGATGTTTGGGCGTCGCGGTGTCGAGGAGCGCGGTATGTGATGACTTGCGGAAGCTTGAAGTTTGTTGGGGCAACACGCACATGAGGCACGAACAACACAAGAGGGAAAACAGACAAAATTAGGTCAAATCAGCAATTTCAGTGGCCAAATCGGCGACGCCGAACCTGGCGCCATAATTTCTGGTTGCAATTCCGGTTCGCCGGAACATGCGCCAAAAATTTCGGAGGCTAGACCGGTCCGCCGGATCTAATGCCAATTTGAGTTCAAGAAGAACGCCAAAAGTGAAATCTATCAAAAAATTTGGAAATCTGTCCAAATTGGGCTGGGAAAAGGTTCTAGGAAGGTAGATCAGTACCCAAAGCAACAGATCTGTGGAACACAAAACCACGAAAACGCACCAAATCTAGAGATTGATCCGAAGGCAATTCGGGGCTCTTTTTTGGGGATTTTCAAATTTTTGGTGGATAGAAGAAAAATTTGTGGGGGAATTCGTGAGCAATGAAGCTCTTGATACCAATATGTTGAGGGTCAACCTCGAGGATGGCCCGATCTTTCACGAATCCCTTGAAATCGAGGAGGGGGGCGAGGGAGAGGAGGAAATCCATGAACTCACGCATGAAGAACATGATGAACACACGCACACGCGAAGACACAATACACACCTATAGCTTGCGTCGGCGGTGACCGGTCTGGCGCAATCCCTAGGATCGACATCAGGTGGAGTGCTCTCTCTCGAACCGGCATGGCGAGTAGGGAGTCTCGGTGAGATCTTGATGTCTTGGCAAGGGACTCCGATGGCAAGGCCTTGTACAACGAGGGAGGCGTGATACAAACTCCAACGAGAGGTGGGAGGGATAATTGGTGCTCCTTTCTCAAGGAGCATGAGACTAGAAATTAGGGAGATCCACAAGGGTGTCTTCTAATTTCAATTATCCAAGTCTAAGTAATACAAGGGGGTGCGTGGGCTATATATAGGCCAGCCACTTAATCAAGGGTAGTTTGGGCACAAATGGGTAAAAACTGGACAAAATAGGAATATTCTCGGGCATCAAACGTTGTTGACTTTCGAGGGGCAATTCCGGCGATAATTCCGGCAGCACCGGAATTTCCGGTCGCCGCCGAAAATTTTGGTCTAAACCGAAATGGCTCACATACGCGCTGTTCGGTCGGCACCGGTTGGTTTCGGCGCACGCCGGGATTTCCGGTCGCTGGTCTAGTCCGCCGGAGCGTGGGCCGAAAATTCCGGCAGGAATTCCGGTCCGCCGGGCCTGGCGCCGGTTTGTCCTGGACCTTCATCTTGTGATGGCTTGGCTCCTTCTCTTGGCATTTCTTCATGGGGTGCATACCTGATGATGCATAAAGTATTGGCATGAAGGAGCAAGCCGTCCAAGGATGTATGGAAGTCACATGAGACAAGGAGCGAATTCACCTTAGCTTGAAGGAGCTTGGCTCGGGCATGAGTCATTGGTCCACTTGGGGGACTTGGTGGTGTAGATGTAGGGACATCCGTAGGACGGGCTGCATCATCAGGGAGGAGTTAGGACGCACCAAGCCCAAAACCATTGACCACCTCATGGATATTGTGAACCGGTGGGCGGACGACGAAGAATCCATACACAACAACCGCGCTCTCTCAAATGATGAGGATGACCTCGGCCATAGACGTGATTGTCGAGGGAAACGTCAAATGCGCGGCTATGAGGACCGCGAAGAGGTCGACATGGTCGCAGCCGGCTATGCCGCCAAGCGCGACAACAGTAACCGCAACAACGGATACCGCAACAACAGCTACCGTGACAGTGGAAAACAATGGTAGTGTGGCAATGTCGTACCTGCAATGATGCACCTAGAGCCATAGAGAGGCTGTCGAGACCTTGCAACATCCACTTCTACATCGAAAAACTTGATGGCAAGAAGAAATCCATTCACCTCCTTAAGGACTGCCACGAGTTCTAGAAGATCCAAGAAGCGTACACCAAATTGCATCGCGATGCGAGGAACCAGGGGCACGGAACCGCACCTGGCCCCATAGCATACGGGGCACCACCACCAGGAGGGCCCCCGCAGCCCGCTGCTGTGCCAGCGCTAAACAGCAGGGTAGAGAAATACCCACGCCTATTGGGGAACATTGATATGATCCAGAAAGGGTGCCCCTCCAACAGGACTTAGAAGACAATCACTCGCCATATCAACTTGGTGGTCACTGCTCCACCTGCCACCTGTGAGTACCTCAATGGGTATGAGTCCTGCATCACCTTCGACAAGACCGATGGCCTGCATCAAGTCCCTCGCCCAGGAAATTCTACCCTGGTGCTCGAGGCACAAATCGGAAGCTTCAAGATGAACAAAGTCTTCATGGACGGCAGAAGCAGCATCAACCTCATGTCGCTAGTACCTTGCATTCCATGCGGATCCCCATCTCCAGCCTGGAAGCATCCGAGACGACCTTCCACGACATCGTACTAGGGAAGGGAATCTATCGCCATGGAAAAATCTGGTTGGATGTGATCTTCGGCACACCCGAAAACTTCCAACATGAGCGCCTTGAGTTCGAGGTGGTCGATTGGCCATCTCAGTACCACGCCATCCTCGGACGTGTGGCATTCGCAAGGTTCCTGGTGGTGCGCCACTATGCATACCTCCTGATGAAGATGCTAGGACCGAACAGTGTTATCACCATCTAGGGGAGCTTCACCAGATTTGACAATTGCGACAGGGAATTCAACAGAATCTCCTAGTCCTTCGGCATGCAAGAGGAGCTGGCAAGGCTCAAGGAGTCGACGCACAACAATCTTCCTCCTGTGAGCAAGCAAAATGCACCAGATCAACCGTTCGACTCCACGGTGAACACCAAGGTGGTCCAAGTCCACCTGACGAACCAAACCAAGACGACCCTCATTCCCAGCAACCTGAGTTCCGCATAAGAACTTGCACTCGTCGAATTCCTCCGTGAGCACTGGTAAATATTCGCCTGGTGTCCTCCAGACATGCCAGGAGTTCCCAGGGAATTCGTCGAGCACACACTCAACCTGTTCCCAGATGCAAGACCTATCAAACATTTGATGTGTTGACTATCAGAAGCAAGGAAAAAGCGGTCGACATGGAAGTTAACAAACTACTCGACGCTGACTTCATCCGCGAGATCAAGGAAAGCACCTGGGTAGCAAACCCCGTGCTGGTTCCAAAGAAGTACACAGACATCCTGTGGATGTGCGTGGAGTTCCCTTGCCTCAACAAACACTGCCCGAAGGACCACTTACCGTTACCACTGATCGATCAAATCATCGATTCCACCACGGGATGTGAATGCCTCTACTTCCTCGACGCCTACTCAGGCTATCACTAGATCCAGATAAAAGTGGAGGACTAATAAAAATGGCCTTCATCACACCGTTTGGAGTCCATTGCTACAACACGATGCCCTTCGGGCTAAAGAACACATGTGCCACCTACCAATGGCGCATGCGAGCCTGCCTAAAGAATCAGCTTGGCCGCAACATGCAGGTCTATGTCGACGACATAGTAGTCAAGACAAAGGAGGAAGCCATGATCATTGACGACCTCCACGAGACCTTCGATAACCTTGACCGCTATAGGATCAAACTGAATCTGGAGAAGTGCACCTTTGGCGTACCATCCGGGAAACTACTCAGGTACCTCATCTCTGCGAGGGGAATCGAGGCAAACCTGAAAAATATAAAGGCCATACTGTCCATGGAGAAGCCTAAGAACATCAAGAGCGTCCAGCAGCTGGCTGGGCGAATCGTGGCGCTTAGCCGATTCATTAGTCGAATGGGCGAGAAGGCATTGTCATTCTACCAACTCCTCTGCAAGACAGGCCAATACGAGTGGACGAACAAAGTGTAGGAAGCATTCGAAGATCTCAAGCGCCTGCTCTCCACCTCTCCTATCCTGGTGACCCCCAAGGAAAAAGAGTCAATGCTGCTATAAATAGCCGCCACCCACCAAATGGTCAGTAGCACCCTTGTGGTGGAGCGAGCTAAAGAAGGTATGGTCCATGGGGAGCAACGCCTGGTGTACTATCCAGCGAGGTGCTTGATACCTTCGATCCGGATTACAGATGTAGTATAGCTCTTTTCCCCTAGTATACCTAGGTTTATCGAATCCTCGGGAAGAAGAAAGCATAGTGAAGTTATTTTAATGGACCTTCAGGAGTTTTAGAATTCCTTTTGTGTTTTTACCGGATCAAGAGTTTGCATCTTTTGTTGTTGTCGATGATGGAGAGAGAGGGCCTAGGGCGTTCGCTTTCACCTGTAGCTATGCAAAACATATGATGGGAATAAAAGATAATAATAAAGTACGCATGTAATTGTTAGAGCAAGATAAATTATATGTGGGTAGTGCATCCATAATTTCTATTGCCTCCACAACCGCTTATAGAAATAACCTACTAGTCTCATCCATAGAAGAAAGAGAACTAATGATATGAATAGTGACGTCACTATTAATCCCAAGTAAATCCCGCACATACAGCCGTACTACCCCTTCTGTCACTAGGGTTCCCAACCTTCAGATTAGTCATTACTCATACTCCCTATACCTGGCTCAATCATCGGGGTCTTAGGTACCTAACAAGTCCTTAGTTTGAGGCAAGAGAGGATACAATAATCGTCATGTCATACAAACTAATACATGATCCCATCTATGATAAATAACATGCACAAAAGCTACATGGCTAGGCCGAAGCCCTTAGCCCAAGGAGAATTACTCACACATAGATATGAGAACAAAGATCATAAATATTGTAGTGGAAATCATGAGATTGATAGCAAATAGTCTTAGAATGTCGCCAATTGTAGATGAGATCTACTATTACAAGTGGTGGAATATGGCTATGGTGGTGGAGAAAGGTTTGGAGATTAGATCTAAGTCTATTCCTCTGACGGTTCTTCGATGTTGTGGATGGAGATCTGGAGGCAGCTGATGATCGGGAAGATCGCTCTTTTATCGTCGCCCGAGGCCTCTTTATATAGGGTTCCCTTCAAGAAAGTTGTTTTGTTTGACCTAGCGGTGTCGATGGCAACTATACGACCGAAACTATACAACCAAAATTTTATTCCTGCCGTATAGTTGGTCGTTAAAGCGTTTGTCTCCACTTCACGACTCCTGGTTTCTTCAGGTTGTTGGAAATCTTGTATCTCTGACTTTAATGTAGTGATTCCCATCATCAAACATCATTATATGTGCAGGGAAAAATAGAAAGAAAGGATTACATACCCCTTTGATCATTAGGCATTAGTGGCAGGGTTTAGAGACATATTTCTTCAAAAATATGAATAATATCCAGTTTAAATGTGGACGTAGATGGCTATATTTCAGAGCCATCAACCTCCCCAAGCTTAAGCTTGATCGTCCTCGAGCAAGAAAACCAAAACCAAAAAGAAACTCAACATTTAAACTGAAATAATGAGATGATGATCTTACTCATGATTGGTAGTCTCATGTTTCCTCCACTATAAATCTGAAAAACTTCAGCATAGATAGAGTAATGGCAAGCCTATCATACAAGTTTTTATGCATCCTTATAGCACATCAAAATTATTGTTAACATGGATGATTCAAATGAGTAAACTTTATTCCATGTCATGTAATCAACTCATAGGCTTGCTTTTGAACAATAAAGTATAATCATATAAAATTGAGAGTGTGAGAGTTGTCATCAAAAGCATATATACTAGAGTATCTCAATTCTCCCACATCAATAAATCAAGACTCTTCAAGCACTACTTTTCTATTCTTTGTGCTTCAAGAATTTCAGTTCTTAAGTAATTGGGAGCATGCCAAAGATTTTAATTAGTTTATCAGGCTGTGATGGACACTCGTGGCATCACTAAGATTTTTGTTCCTTTTGTACAATTATTACTCATAACATCCATAGGAGTGATTCCATCATGAACATAGCTACCCGGGAGTGCCAAGAATCTTACCCATTATAACATTGCTGCTACATATGTTTAATCAACTCATAGCCAAAATCTAGGAGCATCCTCCATGAAGATCGTTCGTAGGGTAGCGGAGTTGTTGACATCCCATGAAGTTTGACACGCATAAAGCTATATAATTCTTATGAGTCACAAGTCAAACTTTGGCATGCTCACAAAAACCGCTAAACAATAATTCAATTGAACAAATCCTTTTAAAGAGAGCTATCAAGTCAATCGTTATATTCCATGGTGTTGATGTCTCTAGAAATAAGCCTTCAAGACTAAACATGACAACACCGAAGCCTTCAATTGTGAGACTTTTTCTTATCACAATTGTTTAGCAAATTTTTAGGAAAGACTTGGTTAACTACAAGAGCTGGAACAAAACGTACCCAACTAAATACCCATGCAAACAAAATTTTACTACAATACAAAGAATCACTTCACCAATATAATATCTCAACATTTACTACTAACTAGCATGGGTTTCTCAACACGAGTGCTTATACAAAGCTCGGCTAGAAAATCTTGAAAGCAAATAGAAATAACTAAAGATAAAGTGTTGGGGAACCAACACGAGTGCTTATAAACTCGAATTAAAAACATAACTTCGAAATAAATAAAAGCAAATGAATGCCAAATAAAGATAAATGAGGAAACTTCCCCAATCTTAGGATTTTTCAAGCTCTTCAAATCATTGTGGTGGCGGGAAAAAGTCGGAACTCCAGTTCACAAATTGAGTTGATAAATTACTAGTTGTTTCTTGGAGGTTCAAGGAGAGGCTATGAATCCTCTCCACAGTCCCTCCAAGGTCTTGGAAGTCTTGGTATGTAGCGAACCAGGTTCGTGGCTACTCCTCATGATAAGGAACTTCTTGCTCCTCTTCTTGGTCCTCATCCTCATCCGAAATATCCTCCTCGGGTTGGTGTTGCTCAACCTGCAAGTCATATAGCAAACGTCCTTCCTCGATAGAGAAAAGACCATTAGGCATAGGAGCGAGGTAGATACACCCAGCTCCAGCAATATGCAAGTAATGAACACCACCTATCCTAGTGAGCATTCCACAAGCTTTTAAAGTAGAGAAACCAACACGTCGCTCACCTAGCACAGGTTGCAACTCACCTAGGTTCATGCCTAGGGAAACGGTGATGATGCCTCCACCTGTAATTGGTCCTTGGCTTTGGGAGGATTCGTTGTCTAGATAGCGCACAAGGATTGTGCCCAAGTTGAGTGACAAGTCGCAGTTGTTGAAAGCAGCCTTTGCAAGGACTAAGATGTCCTCCTCATTGAGTCACGCGAACTCATTTCGTGCCTGCAAGGTGTTAGCAATGACATAGAACAAATAGAGAATTGCAGGATGTTGAATATTCTTCCCCTTGCTCACTCTAGAAGTGAAGCTCATTCTATTATAATATTGTTCTAGGGAAGGGTCAAAGTCAGTAAAGGATGCGCACAAGTCATTATCATTATTGTTTGGAAAATTAAAGCATGCACACCATTCATCTGGAGATAAAGTGTAATTGTTGTTCATAAGCCAGAAAGAACTCTTGTCCTCTCCATGCCATAGTTTAACTGTGCTTTCCAAAGAACTTAGAAATTCAATAGTTAACTGGCGATAAGTAGACACATCATTGAATACAAAGTTTTACAGGCCAACCCTATTGCAAAGTAAATTGAAGTCATTAGAAATACCGAGTTGGTTCAATATAATGGGGCAAGCCCACTTGGTTGCCTTCACTTCTTGGTTCTTGATCCTGTTAAAGCGATCACATTGGAGCCCATTCCTGAACCGTATCCCCATGCGTTCTTGAGCGACAGCCCAAGAAGCGCTAGCGGCGGCACGAGCACGAGTTTGGCTCCTTGTGTTCATCATCTAAATAACAAGGAAAGATAAAAATAAAACTTTTTGATACAACAATAATAAACATAAGGTATTCCTCATCATATCACACTAAAGAATCCCCTCAAAATAATAATCTAGGCAAGAGAATCATGGCAATTAGTTCATAGTAGGTATCACCCTAGATTGATAATGACAATAGATCAAAGATGAATTTACAAAAAGTAATTGGAGGATAGGAGGAGAAACATACCATAGATCACTTGTGTGAGAGGAAATCGAATGAGTAGAGATGAAGATCTCTTGAGGTTTTGAGAGAGTTTGGAGGTAGAAGAAAGAAAAATGATTGAAGTTTTTGGGGTTTGAGGTACCTCCTGATGTCTGCAAGCGCACAGATCGTTTGTAGCTAGTTTCGAAGTTCAGATATTGATCCCACAGGGAGCCGAAAGGTAAGTGTTTATTGGTGAAGTCCCTGTCACACCCGAAGTTGTCACAGGTCTTTGAGTGAATTGACTGCAAGTGTTGAAATAAGAATGGGGTTTTGATTAAATGCAATGGATTTAAATAGAACTAAAATGTAAACTTCAGAAATATAATGCATAAAAGTAAACAACGACTTTGCTTGTTTGTTGTTTTCTGCAGATGGCGAAAGGAGGCGCGGGGAACCCATAATTAGCCAGGTGATAGTGAATGTGCCAGGTGGATGAGTGGTAAATGTAACAATTATAATCTTATAGATATATGTGTAGGCGAGCAACCCATAATTAGCCGGAACTCCTCTTGGTAGATTTCATCCCAACTTCAATAATCCTACTAGCCTGCTACCAAAACCATGGTCAGACACTAGACGATTAAGACCCTTCAGGTCGCTTAGCGATTAAGCTCCTTGGATCGGACTAATGCAATAAGCATAGTGGTTACTCGTTATCCTCGAATCAACTAGCTTTCCATTGATATCCCCGTGTCACCCGAGGGTCGCCGGTCCACTAGCGTACACGATCTTATCTATGTAGAACAAGATATCATGTTGTCTGGGCCCTTAATTGAACAACAAACATTAAGCATCCCACAGATAGTCAAGCACACATAATATGGTAATTAGAATCAATCACAAACTAATGGAAAATATATGGAGGCACATCACATCTCACCAATCCCCTACATCTCCCACGCCTAAGATAATTACTCACACATGAGAGAGGAACAAATCATTAATAGAATAAAATAAAGGGAATTCGTCTTGGTATTACCGTGGAGATCCACAATAAGAATAGAAAAATATCCAACATAATTCAAGATGGGAAGAAAGAATCTCAAACCCTAGTCTTACAAGGTGGAGATCCCTCTCTCTCTAGTACAAGTAGTGGCTATGGAGGTGTATTGGCTAGGAGGTCGAAGATCGTGGAGCAAGATGAAGAACACCTTCTCCGGATCCCTTCTTTCTCCCTTCTGGATGGTGTGGTGGCTGCTATGTCGTGTTTTTGTCCCCTGTTCCTTCATGGAAGTTGTCCTTTTTGACAATACAGAGGCGGCGGAAACTATACGACGGGAACTATATGGCCATTCCCTCCGTATAGTTGGTCGTTGAACCGTTTGTGAGCTCCCCTCGCCACTACAAGAAATCTGCTCACTAGTGACCTTTTCTTAACGACCATGCATTTTTTGGTCATAGATATTTGACCATTCTAAACCATTTGGTCGTAGAGAATTTAGAAGGGTCCAAACCTTGAAAAATAATGACCAATTTAGTCAAGAAGGTCATGATGTCCTAACATGAAAAGGTCATAGATAGATAGAACTGGTTTAGAGCCTTTTATTTGCTAGACCATGACCAATTTAAATGGTGGTTATGGTTAAATTCTCAGACTAAAAAAATAGGATTGCCAACTCAGAAATATTACCTTCATGTCATGTCCATGTATCATTTTCTTTTGCTTAGTTGCCATGTCTACGTGGAATCTGGGACATGGCTTCACGCGCACGAATATATGGCAAAAAGGACACCCATGGGTGATAAAACTCAAGACCTCACCAAGTCCCAACAGGATGCTGACCATTGCACCACTAAACTCATTCGTGTTAGATAGGGAACTCGGCCACCTTTAACCATTACCACGTTACACAAAGAAAAAACAAGCGAACGAATATATGGAAAAAAGAGAGCACTAGGGCTCGAACCTGCACCATCACCAATTAAAAACAGACCTAACCACTACTTATAAACTATACTAGGAGCTCGGCTGGTTTAATCACTACCGCGGTGCATAAACCAAATACGCACGCACGAATATATTGCAAAAAAGATACATGGTGCTTGAACTCGCGACCTCCTGGAGAGCCACGCACCTAACCAACACGCCATCATATAGTTTGTGTCAATATACCCCGTAGGACCTATTTAGACAAATATGAATCGGGTTGGGCCTGGGATGGAGAAAGCCCAAATCTTTTTTTCTTGTGTTTTTTTCCCGTGGCTGGGCCACCGGCCCATAGACCATTAGAAGGTCAGTTTGGGTGGAAATTGTGGACTTCTTATAAGTTTTGAGCCCATATAATTAGAGGGGCTTCAAAAATTTTTAGAAACTCTATAAATATAAATTCAACTACAATTTTGCATATGACCACGGATTAAGATGATATAAATATCATTTTGGTTCATCTCAAAGATATATATAACCTTTATGTTGGCGAGTTTCTCATTTTATATCGTCCCGAGTGTATGGTCTAACTTTTTTGTTCTTGTGCTCTCAAAATGCAATCAAAACGGTGACATGACCTTCTTCAAGGGTTGAAACTTTCTAAACTTTTAGTGGATATGTGATGAAATAGTACATTTTGAACCTAGAAATGATTTTTTTAAATAATCATGAGCAAACTATCATGTACCTGTAGTTCAATTCTCACCCGCTTCCAGCCGATTCGGCAGAAATTTGTTTTTCACCAGGGATGGAAGGAAATGTTTGAGATATCCCGGTTCGGAAATTTCCCTATAAGTTGGCTAGTATTTTAAAAAAAATGGGTTGGTTGCATTTTGAATTAGCCATTTGGTGGTTGCTTCACAAAACGCTCCGTTTTTTGTGCTCGGAAAATGGAAAATTGTATTTCTGTGGGATGAAAAGGAAACTTTCTCCTACAACATTGTTTGACATACCATAATACACATCAATGCACAATATGAGCACATTATCACAAATTATGCCGTGATTCTAGCCATACCATTGGTCGTTTGGCCTGAAAGACATGAAACCTTGAACATGATAGGTCATTTCTAAGAATTTTTTCTGAGATATTTACAATATACTAAGTTTGGTATTTTTCCTTGGAACTATGTCACATAATAAGACACCACGCGAAGGATTTACCTCGTTTGGACTGTTTTTGAATTTATTATGCTCGTTTCAAACTATGGTCAAAACGGTTGGCATGAATGTTCTTAGCTAGGGGCTGAGCCTCGCTGAACTTGCAATGGATCTCTGATAAGATAGCATATTATGAACCCAAAAATGATTTTTACAAAAAATCACATGCATTAGATCATGCATCTATAGTTCAATTCCCACCCGCTTCTAGCCGATTTGACAGACATTTGTCTTTTTCGCGAGGGGTGGACAGAATGGTTTGAGATATCCCGGTTGGGACATCGTCCATGTAAGGTGGTCCAGTATTTTAAAAAATATGATGGAACCATTTTGAAACTCTCATTTGGTGGTTGTTTCACAAAACACCCTGTTTTTTGTGCTCGGAAAATGGAAAATCGTTTTTTGTGGGGCGAAAAGGAAAACTTTATGCTACAACATTGTTCGACATCCCATGATACACGTGAATGCACAATATGGGCATATTATCACAAACTGTGCCGCGATTCTAGCCATAACATTGGTCATTTGGCCTGAAAGCTATGAAACTCCAAACATGATAGGTCATTTATGAGAAGGTTTTTCTGAGATATTTATAATGTACCAAGTTTGGTATTTTTCCTTTCAACTATGTCATATAATAAGACACCACGTGAAGGATTTACCTCGTTTGGACCCATTTTAGATTTATTATGCTCGTTTCAAACTATGGTCAAAACGGCTGGCATGAAGGTTCTTACCTAGGGGCTGAGCCTCGATGTAGTTGCAATGGATCTCTGATAAAATAGTATATTGTGAATCCAAAAATGATTTTTACAAAAAATCACATGCATTATATCATGTACCTGTAGTTCAATTCTCACCCGGTTCCAACCCATTCGACAAACATTTGTCTTTTTCGCGAGGGATGGATGAAATGGTTTGAGATATCCCGGTTGGGATATCTTCCATGTAAGGTGGTCCAGTATTTTTGAAAAATATGATGGAACCGTTTTGAAACTCTCATTTGGTGGTTACTTCACAAAACGTCCCGTTTTTTACACTCGAAAAATGGAAAATCATTTTTTTGTGGGACGAAAAGGAAAACTTTCTCCTATAACATTGTTCAACATCCCATGATAAACATGAATGGACAATATGAGAACATTATCACAAACTATGCCACGATTCTAGCAATAATATTGGTCATTTGGCCTAAAAGCCATGAAACTTCGAACATGATAGGTCATTTCAGAGAAGTTTTTTCTGAGATATTTACAATATACCAAGTTTGGTATTTTGCCTTGCAACTATGTCACATAATAAGACACCACACAAAGGATTTACCTCGTTTGGACCGTTTTTGAATTTAGTATGCTCGTTTCAAACTATGGTCAAAATGGCTGGCATGAAGGTTCTTAGCTAGGAGATGAGCCTCGCTGAAGTTGCAATGGACCTCTGATAAAATAGCATATTGTGAACCCAAAAATGATTTTTACAAAAAATCACATGCATTATATCATGTACCTGTAGTTCAATTCCCACCCGCTTCTAGCCGATTCGGGAGACATTTGTCTTTTTCGCGAAGGGTGGACGGAATGGTTTGAGATATCCCGGTTAGGACATCGTCCATGTAAGGTGGTCCAATGTTTTTGAAAAATATGGTGGTAGCATTTTAAATGAGCACTCTAGTGGTTGCTTCACAAAACGCCTTGTGTTTGGCATTCAGAATATGAAAAATAGCTTTTCTTGCGACCAATCAAAAGAGAGAACCAGTCTACCCATGGATCACCCACCAAATCAGATCTCAGCCGTTGATAGGGCCTCCATCCAATGCTCCAAAGTCGCAACACCAACGTCTCCCGTGTCCCGTACTTTGGGCCTAGATGGTCTGAAATGCCCTAGTATTCCGAACATTGCAGCATAGAAATGCTTAGGAGCATTTTGGTAAAACCCCCCATAGCTATCTATCCTAACCCGACCCTAATACCCTCACGTGCCCGACCCCGCCGTCACTTCTTCCTCGTTCACGAGCACACAAACCCTAATCCCGCCGGCGCCTCCCATCACGCCGCTCTCTCTGCTTCAACTGCTAGATCAATTCCAACTCTACCCCGTGGCTGACCTAGTTCCTGCCACCAAATTAGACGCATCGACCCCGCCTCCAATTAACCGCGGCAACACGGATAGTTTGCTCGCTGGAGCGCGCGTGCATCAGCACCAGGATGCGCAACGCTCCGTCGAGCTCGCCTATTGACGTGCTGGCCAAGGGAGCCATCTGCACGGGATATTCGGCGCTCTTCTTCATGGCCTCATTCTACCGCGGGAGGTGCAGCACGAAGGGCATGGGGCTCTTCTACCGTGAGCGTGGGAGACAGACGATTGCGTGCACGGGAGGAGAGGGAAGACCCTCATACTCGAAGCCGCTAAAGCCAGGACAAGGCCAACTCCTCCGATCCGTAAGTTCCAGCTACGTATACTCCAGAGGGTTTCCGATCTGCTCGAATATTTATTTTTCCGGGGGGATTCGCTTGCAGGATTCGTTGCCGCCTAGGGTTTCGCCATCGCCACTAAGGGTTTTTTGAAGCGCCTCCATAAGGACTACTACAAGCTCTACAAGGTGAGGCCAATCTCAGGACGCTCCTGTCTACCTATTCTTGTTGGGTTTCCCGTAGGTTGCTTGCTTGTGGAGGGGAAAGGGAAGCGGAGTATAGTTTCAATAGAAAGTTTGTGATAGCCTTTAACAAATAGTGTGTACATTCTTAGCTCATTAGGTCATTAGGTCCATTTTGTGCAAGGAGTTTTAGGTTAGTCCAAAGCATTTTGGTTTTTATCTTTTTTGAGCAGAACCACAGTATGAGTAGAATTACTCTATTAGAAGCTTTTTAGGCTTCGAGAAACTAATAAAAAATTTCTGAATTTCCAGTAGAGTAAACATGATAACTGTCATGTATTATTGGTTTTGATTACAAATGGCTTTGCATGTTCTAAAATGAACTATTATGCTTGTATGTTGGATCTGGTAGAGGTTTGGTTGTTAGTTGCCTCAGTAGATTGTGTTCGATAGAAAAAAATTGTTTTAATTGAATGCTGTTCCTGCCATTCTTTGATGGTATTTAAGGATACTTTCTGTCCCTTGGGAGATTCTGAAATTCCCACTTATTGTGCTGATGTATCTAAACTTATATATAGGAATTTTTCATGTACTCTTATTTTTCTTGCAATCTGCACTTTCATGTGATGTTTCTCGGTGCCAGTTATCTACAAGTCATTAGATTAGGTTTGGTTACTGCCCACTGTCTTGCACATAGTTCTAGGCTCCCACGAGCAATCATTGCTATGCTTTGTGTTGCAGAGCTGGCTAGCTACGAGCGAATCTTGCTTTAGTTCTACTAGGATTCTTCCGAGATCTGTCTATCTGGCTGCAAAGGCTGGTTCAGATAAGCCTTGGTTTAGTGCTAGGACTAGATGGCTAGGAGCATACTTGCTAGGTTAACATGTCGTGTTTCACAATGGATGTCTGATGTAGTTATGTGGTAATATTATTTGATTTTGTTGGATCACGTGTATGTTCTGATCTCTCTCTAATCCCTCTCTTTTATCATTCTCTCATAGGGTCGGCTATTGCCAAGGGAGGAGCAGCGCCAGCAGCATGATGACTGTCTGTATGTTGGCAACTTGGATGCTCGGGGGTGACCACATGGGAACTTGAATATGAGTTTTGTGTATTTGGAGTTTTACGAAAGTTAGTTTCTGTATAAACTATTCGCCATTTGAACATGACCTATTCAAGACAGTTTATTCTATAAATGTTCTCACTTGTATGTCCTTAAGAGTACCCTTCTTGCTTCTATGTATACTGCTTGCTTTTTATGTTAATATACTAAATGCGTACAATATAGATAGCATACAACTAATTTATTACATTGCTAATCGTAGAGTTATAACATGAACACCTACAACAAGGTTAGTATTTACCAATCCTAATCTTCTCCCATCTATCAATAGACGAGATAGTGTATCTGACATTTTTTGTTGTCTTGATGTTTTTTCAGGACACATGTCTCCGTCTGCATTGCCAGCGCCCGGTGGACCTTCGCTGCTCGATGTCAAACACGGGAAGCAGTGCTCTGACGACGGTGTAGCGCAGGCGACACTGCTGCCCGTCACGCCATTGATGGCGCTGAGTGGGCATCCCTCCTTTGGCTCCCCGACTCAGGGATGGCAATGTTGGCAGTGCTGCTTGTCTGTGGCATCCAGCACGGTCCCCGAGCCCAGGACTCCGCCATTGATACCTTGTACAAGGAGATCAACACCGACGATGGCTCAAGCCTGGGTCAATTAGCCCCTCTGAATCTTTGATAATCAGTATAGTGTCATTCTTTTCTGGCACTCTATTCTTTGTTACTAGCATTCTTCTATGAAAGATACTAGTACTTGATGTATTTCCATTGCTGTGATGGAAGAGTTTTGAGTACTAGGTGGATTGTTCTGTAAATTGATAGATGCAATGCTTGGACCTATAGCTTCTGGAATTAGGAAATTTATGTTCCTTATGTATACCTTATTTTCTAGACCTGTCTATTTTCCCTGACGCCTTTGTCTATTTCTGCCTCTTAGTAGTTGTTTGAATGAATATAATTCTAGCAAATAAGGTGTGTTCCAACACAATCCTGTTTTCCTGTTACAAGATGTATTATAAAATCATTGAAAAAACCATCTATTTTTTTGTGCTTCTCAAAATTAATTTCATGGTTTTGTCTATGCTGCAGCTAGCAGAATGAACCAGTCATGCAGCTACAGAAGTGTTTTCTGGATGGCTGGTGCCCGCTGTCCAGTTTTTTGTGGCAACTCGCTACATGGATGTCACAGTGCTGATTCTCAGGTACTGGAGAGTTCGCACCCCTACCCTTGTGTTTGTGGTAATGCTTAAAAGTAGTGAACAACCAGGATGATGCATTTATATCTTCCGTTACAGTTTGTCATAGTGCTCTGCTTGCTGGAGGCGAACATGACTGGAGGTCGACGGCACGCAACGAAGCGGTGCTTGTTGTATCTTGTGTCGTGCTCGTTATGTGATGCTCTGCTTGTCTGTAATCATAACAGTGCCTTATTATGTCTGTTGTTAACCTAGATTCTTGGGTCTTGTAAGCATAACTTACTATTAGAAAAATTAGGCCTGTGATTCTATGATTTTCTTGCTTAAATATGATCTATTGAATCGAGATAGTAGAAATTGAAATCTGGCTGACAAGTGGGTGTAGTGCTATTTAGTTTTTAAAAGGGCCACGACCCTGTCCCAAATTATGGCCCAACTCAAATTGACATAAGGCTGAAAATGGACCGTGTAAGTCCAAGCCTAAATAAAAAACTGAACTAGAAAAAGGCCAAGGCCCAAGAGAAATATACTAAAAGAGCTGACGTCCAAGAGAAATTTACTGAAAATAGCTGAGCAGCCATGTAAGAAATACTACGGCCGAATCAAGAAATGAACACTAAAAGGCCAAGGCCTAAATAGAAATGCTCTACAAATAGCCAAGTAAGCCATGTAATGAGACCATAATTGTTGGGCTTGGCCCGTACAAAACACCTAACTGGACTGGGCTAAATCTGATCGACGACCTTTTCAATTGATCACAGATTTGCCATGTAGGATCGACCATGTAGGATCCTACATGGACAGGGCATACAGTTTGCGACCAATACAGTTGGTCATAGAATCTGTGACCACTTATATTGGTCATAGACGTCTATGACTAATTTAGAAAAAAGGTTGTGGTGTTTAACTAGTGACGCTCAGCTTTTGACCATCTGTATTTGGTCACAAAAAGGTCATAAATAAAAATTATGACCTTCCTGTGACCAATATGGAGGGTCATGTATCACCAAATTTCTTGTAGTGCGCGTGCTTCCAAAGTGGGACTTGCTTGTTTTCTTCAGAATATTGTATTTCTCTAGTTAAATCCTTCTATTGACGTTCAGAACCTGAAACACACATTAAATCCAAGTTTTCTTCGCTACCAAAGTATTAGCGTTAGGTAAAGCCAAAAAACGATCAAACCCAGGAGAGAACCTTCAATAAAAGCCATCAAAAATGTGTCGAATCTCGCAGCTATCAACTGCCCCAAGCTTAGATGTTGCTTGCCCTCGAGTGACAAGGAAATAAGGAAGAATATCAGAGATTCGAGACTAAAAATAAAGGAACTCACAAGTTTGAGTTGGTGTGAAATTCTTTTCTTCACAATTCCTGCAATCTTAAATATGATAATAGAACTATTTACAAGATTGCACTGAGTCCACTTCCTAACCACGTATATCTTGCTAGCAAATAAATTATATACCCAAGGAGGTGTCAAAAGTTTAGCTAGGAAGGTGAGACAAATTCTTTTGGTGCGTCTCTTTGTTGAGAGATGAAAACTTTTTGTTCTTGTTCATTTAACCAATTAAGAGTACTCAAGTTGGCATAAAAAATATTTAATTTAAGAACAACTCATCTACTCCCATGTCAAAATTTCAAGACTCCCAAAACACCTTTTTCTTTCTCTTGTCTTTCAAAAACTTCAGCTTTTTCATAGAGAAATCATGCCACTATTTTTAACATGTTAATTGGGGTTGTGTTGTGAACTCGTGACCATGCCATTAAATAATGTTGAGCAATAATGGGCCAGAGGAGTACTACAACTTCACTTGGAACGTGAAACCATGAGGAGACTAAATTTTTTACACGTCATAGCATTACTGCTACAGACGTTTATATAACTCAGTAGACGAAATTAAGTGGTTTCCCATATTTAGATCGTTCGTTGTCCAGCGGAGTTAATAGTTCCCCGTGGAGCACGACAGAGTTGTAATGACACGCGTAAAGCAATAACTTACAGTAATTATTAGAAAAAGTAGTGGCATAATTTCTACTACTTCGAAGCATCCATTTAATCAAACAATTTTAATCAAGGGTACTATCGAGTCTATTTATATTAAGCACAATTAGGATGGAGTAGTTCTAAAATCAAATTCTTTGAGCTAAGCATGGACTCAAGTCATCTTTCAAATGCTTTTTCTTGTTGTAAAAATGTAGGAAGTATTTTAACCAAGTTCATTGCTCATTATTTCAAAGCTAAAAAGGAGACACTAGCAGAGGAATATAATTTGTAGGATAACAAGCTAAGTGGGGAGTGACTCCAGTGCAAGCAAGTAAATAATTGTAGGATCATTTTAAGGTTGCAAGCAGTGTGATAAAAAGAATGTGATACCTTCTCTTGCTTGCTTCGTTCTTGTATTCGAGTCGAACCTCTCTTATATTTCCATATTGCCAAATCACCTGAAATCAAGCAATCTCCAAGAGAAACAAAGAAACGAACTTGCAAATAAGATTACAACTAATATTTTTGTATTTTTGGTTTAGGAATGCGAAACTGAAGATAAAAATGCAACATTTTAAGAAATAAATCAAAAGAAGAAATAAAAACATGAATGCAAAGTTTGGAGGTTTTCAAACCTGCCCCAAGCTTAGGCTATTGCCAGGCTCAGTTGTTGCCTTCATTTGGTGGCTATGGTGGGTTCTGCTGGTAGAAGTCAGGGAAGTGGGTCATGAAGTGACTGAAGTTGTGAGTCAAAGTGTTCACATCTTCATTCACGTCCTGAAGAGTGTGGTCGATCTTCCTAATGCGCTGGTTGAGCTACTGGAACTCCTGATAGGGGACGTAGCCATACCCCTGTTGTGGATGGTTAGGCCACGATTCCTAGGCTCCTCCTGGTTGCTACTGCTGTCCTTCCCAAGTAGGGTTGTGCCCCTGCTCTCCTTCCTGCCTCTGCTCCTGCTCCTGCTCATCCTGCTGCCCTTCATCTTCCTCCTCCTCGGGCTGGTGCTCGGCCAAAATCTCCATTACTTAGTCCTTGGTGAGGATCCAAGTGTCCTTCTCTACAATCGAGAAGGATTGGGGACATGGCAACTGGACCTGCTCAACCTGTATGTCATCAAGATAACTAAATTGATTTGCTCGGAGCCTCCGGTTAGCATGGTAAACACCAAGGAAGCCACAATCAGTCAAATACTTGACGTCCATAAGTTTGGAGCCGTCAACAGGTTCCATAATAGGAAGTGCAATGTTTAATCCGTAGGCAAGGTGGGTTACCAATCCACCAATGCGAATATCACCTTTTGTCGTGTTCCTTTGGTGGCGAAAGTGCTGGATGAGTAGAGCTGCGGGACTGGGGCTTTGCGTTGTGTTGAGGAAGAGAGCCTTGGTGATCATTGCCATGTCCGCATTGGCCATGGAACTAGTATCACCCCTTCCCAACATTGTGTTGGTGAGGAACAGAGCAAAGTAGCGAATGGTTGGGTTCTGAATGGTGGACATGTTCTTCTGATAGAAGTGACTGCCACCATTAACAGAAATAACCTCCCAATTCTCTCCACTTGTGATGCTGTAGAGGTTAGTAATATTGGGCTCCCCAGTGTGAGGGAAGCTAAAAGCATTGCAAAATTGCTCGAAACTCACTTCATAGTGTGTACAGTTCATGGTGAAGCTTATCGTGCACATGTTACCTTTCTCCCTATAGTCGTCATAGAAGGAGGCAAGGAACTCATGGGTGAGCTCGACATAGGGGTCGTGGATTGTGAAGTTAAGCACCGCCAACCCTACTTGCTGCACATGAGGTCGAAGTCTGTCTTCAACCCGGCCGCGGTGAGAAAGTTGTGGTCGGCCCAACGTGTGGGCAGCACCCTCCTTGATGAGGCGATGTCCATCTTGGAGTTGCATGGGGATCGGGAGCCCGAGCTTGAGCCCTTTCCCTGTTGGCGCTTGCTCAAACGAAAAAGGCTACCGATTTTATTCATCATGATGCACGATCTATTGATTCCCCCACTCAAACGAACGAAATCTGCGAAGAATCAAGAGTTCTAGCTGGATTTTGAGAGGTTTGGAGAGAGAATATGAGAGAAATAATGAGGAGAGGAGGAAGACCTAGCCGTCCCGCGATTTGGTGGTCGCACCAAACTATACGGCTAGAACTATACGGGCGGGTGATGGTGCTATGCCCGTATAGTTGCGGCGGTGCCGCCAACTAGGGTTTCTTTATACATGGAAACAACTATACGGGCACAACTATATGGCCGGATCAAAGTGATCTCTCCGTATAGTTGGTCGTTAAACTGTCTATCTCTCGAGATAGATTTCTAAAACTGGCATCGATATCTATACGACCGGAGCTATATGGCCAGAATTTTTATTACCGCCGTATAGTTGGTCATTAAACTCTGAGTACTTTTGGAAGAAAATTCTATGCAGGCATCGATATCTATACGGCTAGAACTATATGGTTGGAATTTTTATTCCCACCGTATAGTTGGTCGTTAAACTCTCAGTACCTTTCAGAATTTTTCGTACGAAGCATCGATATTTATACGGCCGGAATTTTTATTCCCGCCATATAGTTGGTCGTTAAACTGTCTGTGCCTTCAAAGAAAATTTGTTGATGGCAAAGATAACTATATGATTGGAACTATACGGCCTTTTTATTCCCGCCATATAGTTGGTCGTTAAACTATCAGTAATCATCAAAAAAAATCTATTTCTTCGAGGATACCTTCTTATCCCATAACTTAGCAAAATACCAAGTTTTTAACATAAAATTGATAGTAAAAACTGTCGACCAACATTAGCATATTAAAAGCAAAATTTTAGCTTCTGTAAATAGAAAACTCAAACTTTTATTCTTATTATTATTCTCTACTCATTCAGTCGACATTTTTACTACTTTTTGACAGATGTACCTTCACAGGTGTGCTTCTGCAAGAATGTCTGTGAAAAAGTGGTGGGAATGTGATGAACTTCTTATTCTCTATTCTACTAATTTGACGAAAATCGGTTAACTCCCATTAAGCATTTATTAAGAGTGGTTGAATAACTCAACCTTTTCCATCTTCTCGAATTCTTACCTTTAGTTGCCCCTTATCAATGGCACTTACCTCTTGAACTCGTTTTGCCAGCGGAACATATCTTTCCCCTGCTTCTAGCTTCTTTGGAAAATACCGGATGATTTCAACATCATAAACAGTGAAGATTATCTTCCCTTCTGCACAATCTACTAACACACCTGAGGAAGGGTCTTCCAAGTATTATAGATAATCTTTCATCTTCTGGCATTTCAAGAATGATAAAATCAGTGGGAATAACATGCTCATCTATCCTAAGTAAGACATCCTCAATCATACCAACAAGTTTTTAGTGGATTTGTCAGCCATCTGTAAAGTGATAGTGGTAGGAGAATACTCCCCTAATCCTAATCTTTTATAGAGGGAGTATGACATTACACTAACTCCTGCTCCTAGATCACATAAGGCATTATTAATATCTGTTTTACCTATTGAGCATGAAATAGTTGGTATTCCAGGATCTCTAGACTTAGACAACAACTTCCCATTAGTAGGATAGCTAGTTACCATGGCAACAGTTTCTGTTATTTCTTTATTTCTACTAATAATATCACGAAGGAATTTACCATAAGTAGGAACTTTGATTGCATCCGCAAATGGAATTTCTAGACGAAGGTCACTAAGTGCCTTTATAAAAGAATTTTAAATTACCTCATCCGATGCTTTCTTTTTTCGATCTGGATAAGGAAGCTTTTTCTCACCTGACTTACTCTTGTCTTTTACCTTTTTCGTTCGGTCGGGCTCTTTTGTTGCTTTCTTTTGTTGTTTCTTATTGCTTTTCTTCTTTTCTACTACAACAACTTCATCTTCTTTACTTGTTTCTTTATACTCTCTTGGATTAATTGTTTCTGCATCAGAGTCATAATGATCATCATGTGCATCATTGTGGTCCTCCTTGGTTTGCTCTTGCGTCCTAGTTTCATCTTGAGGGTCCACCAACATATCATCTTCTTGACTTGCTTTAAGCAAGGCTTTTTCCTTACGCTCTTTTTCAGCTTCGTATTTCGGTGGTCCTAAGGGTCCTATGACAACTGCATCCCTTCTGGTGACAACATTTGTAGAAACAGAAATATCTTATCATCATGAAGAAAAATTTGATATCCAGATGCACTGGGTTTCAATCATACTAAGATACTTATGAAATAGTTTTATTTCTTGTCCAATCTCATCATAATTTTTATTGAGTTCTGCCAAAATCTTTTTGTGTTTTTGGAAATGCTTATGCAAGTTATTATGAGATTTTACTTTTCGATGTTTTATTTCTTGAAAAACTTTTATAGTTTCATTTTCTTCAGTTAAGACTAGTAACAAATCCTCTTTGTTTTCCTTAGCAAGTTCAGAAGGTATACCTTTTTATTTCATAGTTTTACGTACCTCAGGCATAAGATCAGGAGTTATTCGAAGTATACCTTTTTCTGGCTTAATGCCAAAATTAGGATTATATAAAGAATCATTCTTAGCTCTAGTGGACATTAATTACAAACATTCTATAATAGTTAAAGTATTTATTGATCCTCCTACTGAGAAGTCAAGCAATTCTCTACATTGAGTATTGAGACAACGGTAAAATAAATGGCAAATTGTTAGTTCAGAATAGCCATGATTAGGAATACTATTGACCATTCAAAAGAATCTTTCCCAGGCTTGTGGGTAGTTTTCTCCCATGTTTTGACTAAAATTGCCTATGTTCTTTCTTAGTTTAGTTACATTTTTAAAAGGAAGAAACCTATTTATGAATTTAGTAATGCAGTTGTCCCAACACTTAATGTAATGATGAGGGAGAGAATATAACCAGTCTAGATCTTTACCTTTAAGAGACCATCAAAATAATTTAAGACGAAAGAAGTCTCTTGGCAAACCTTTTGGTCCAAGCGATGTTATTACATCGTTAAACTCTCTAATATGTCTTCCTGGGTCTTCATCTTCCCTTCCAATGAAATCTTTCTCCTGAATGTTTTTAATAATTCCACCATCAAATCAATATTCTCTAACTCTAGGATTAGGGAATTCTATTGGTTGTTTAAGAAATTCAGAACTTGGAGCACTGTATTCCCTGAGAGTTTTCTCAGGTTTTATAGGAGTTGTCCTATAAATAGACATGATTTCCATAATATCACTTAGGTTTTCAACTTCAACTTTATTTGATCATAAAAGTTTTTCAATAATTTCTTCGTGCCTCTAAGCAGGCACACACTCAATATAATCCGGCAGGTAGGTCCTACTAGAGCATGTAGACCCTTTGTCTCCTAAGGAGAACATTTTGTAGTAGCAACACCTGAAATGTCAAAAGACAAACACTTAGCACTTAGCTCCCCGGCAACGGCGCCCGAAAATAGCTTGATGTCTACAAGTGCACAGATTGTTTGTAACTAGTTTTGAAGTTTAGATATCAATCCCATAGGGAGCCCAAAGGTAAGTGTTTATTGGTGAAGTCTCTGTCACACCCGAAGTTGTCACATGTCTTTGAGTGAATTGACTGCAAGTGTTGAAATAAGAATGGGGTTTTGATTAAATACAATAGATTTAAATAGAACTAAAATATAAACTTCAGAAATATAATGCATAAAAGTAAAGAACGACTTTGCTTGTTTGTTGTTTTCTGCAGATGTCGAAAGGAGGCGCATGGAGATTCAGTTCATGGTGATAGTGAATGTGCCAGGTGGACGAGTGGTAAATGTAGCAATTATAATCTTATAGATATATGTGTAGGCGAGCAACCCATAATTAGCGGGAACTCCTCTTGGTATATTTCATCCCAACTTCAATAATCCTACTAGCTTGCTACCAAAACCATGGTCAGACACTAGACGATTAAGACCCTTCAGGCCGCTTAGCGATTAAGCTGCTTGGATCGGACTAATGCAATAAGCACAGTGGTTACTCGTTATCCTCGAGTCAATTAGCTTTCCATTGATATCCCCGTGTCACCCGAGGGTCGCCGGTCCACTAGCGTACACGATCTTATCTATGTAGAACAAGATATCATGTTGTCTGGGCCCTTAATTGAACAACAAACATTAAGCATCCCACAGATAGTCAAGCACACATAATATAGTAATTAGAATCAATCACAAACTAATGGAAATATATGGAGGCACCTCACATCTCACCAATCCCCTACATCTCCCACGCCCAAGGGAATTACTCACACATGAGAGAAGAACGGATCATCAATAGAATCAAATAAAGGGAATTCGTCTTGGTATTACCATGGAGATCCACAATAAGAATAGAAAATATCCAACACAATTCAAGATGGTAAGAAAGAATCTCAAACCCTAGTCTTGCAAGGTGGATATCCCTCCCTCTCTCAAGTACAAGTATTGGCTATGGAGGTGTATTGGCTAGGAGGTCGAAGATCGTGGAGCGAGATGAAGAACATCTTCTCCTTCTTCTCCGGATCCCTTCTTTCTCCCTTCTGGATGGTGTGGCGGCTGCTGTGTTATGTTTTCGTCCCCCGCCCCTTCACGGAAGTTATCCCTTTTGACAAGACCGAGGTGGCAGCAACTATACGGCGGGAACTATACGGCCATTCCCGCCGCATAGTTGGTCATTGAACCGTCTGTGAGCTCCCCTCGCATGCTTCCAAAGTGGGACTTGCTTGTTTTCTCCAGAATATTGTATTTCTCTAGTTAAATCCTTCTGTGGATGTTCAGAACCTGAAACACACATTAAAATCCAAATTTTCTTTGCTACTGAAGTATTAGCATTAGGTAAATCTAGAAAATGATCAAATCCAGGAGAAAACCTTTAATAAAAGCCATAAAACATGTGTCGAATCTCACAGCTATCACCTCCCGTGGTGTTTTTGTGGTCGGACGCAACTTTACGGGCAAACTATACGGCCGGAACAATGTGTTCCCCCCGTATAGTTAGCCTGCTGTCAAAATTTTAGGGTATCCACCTGGTGGCGCAGCTATACGGCCAGAACTATATGGCCAGAACAATGTGTTCTCGCCGTATAGTTGGTCGTCAAGCCCTCTGTACCTAGAAAAAATTGTACAAAACTATCGATATCTATTCGACCAGAACTATATGGCCGGAATTTTTATTCCCGTCGTATAGTTGGTTGTTAAACCATCAGTACTTGGAAAAGAAATTGGACGAAAGCATCGATATCTATATGACTAGAACTATACGGCCAGAATTTTTTATTCCCGCCGTATAGTTGGTCATGAAACCATCAGTATTTTTGAAAGAAAAATTTTCGATGGCAAAAGTATCTATACGGCCGGAACTATACGTCCGGAATTTTTATTCCTACCGTATAGTTGGTCGTTAAACTCTCTGTAGCCATCAAAAAATTTCCATTTCTTTGAGAATTATTTATTATTCTAAAACTTAGCGAAATACCTTGTTTTTGACAGAAAGTTGATAGTAAAAATTGTTGACCAACAATAGCATGAATAAAACAGGATTTTAGTACTACCAAACTTCTCCTCAACTGGAGCTTTCTAGCACTCTTTATTAAACATAAACTTAAACTAAAACTTAACTCAAACCTTTATTTCACATGGGTTGCCTCCGATGCAACGCTCTTTTATGGTCAATAGCTTGACCTTGATGTTGCTCACTTATGCCAGATGAGTGGAACACCCACTCCAAAATAGTTGGCCTTCAAAGTGATGGCCTCCTTTTCATCGTGCTTGGCTTTCTTCTTCCTAGGGAAATGAATAATAAAAGGATCCCGCGAAGGCAATTGAAGCTTCACGTTCCCTTCGTGTAGATTAATCAAAGCCTTAATAGTTCTTAAGAAAGGATGGCCTAATATAATAAGAGCAGTAGCATCTTCAAGCATGTCAACAATATCAAAAACAATAAGAGCAGGACAACCTTGAATGTATACTAAAGTATTCTTCTTAATTCCTACAGCTTGTTTGTAGGTAGAATCTGCAAGATGTAATTTTAACTCGGTGATTTCAAAAGATCCAAGATTTAACTTATTAAAAAGACTCTTTGGAATTGTTGAAACGCTTGCACCTAGATCACAAAGTGCAGCTATCTCATTTGTCCCAATTTTAATCTTAATAGTAGGCTCAAATATATCATCAAGCTTAACAGGTAATTTTTCAGCATTTTTCTTATATTCTTCTTCAAGGTCATGTACCTTTATTGCTACCTAATTAATGAAGTGTTGATACATGGCTTCATCATTTCCTTCACTTATCGGAATCTTGATGTTGATCCTTTTTACAAGATCTTCGAAGGTATAACTTGGTGAAGGAGCATTACTATAATCAAGTTCTTCAGGCTCCTCTCTTTGGATTCTCATCATCTTGAGGTCTTCAACAGGATTGGGCTCAGCTTTTTACCTGCAAACTTAGCTAGAATGAGAGTTTGACTCTCGGTTATCTTACCTAGCCGTGCCTCAACAATCCTTGTTGTTTCTTGGAGGGCCTGCAAATCATTCCTCAAACTTACAGCTTGGTTAGATAATTTACCAAGCATAGCATCATGGTTCTCCGTTATTTTAACAAGGTTATTGTTTTGCTCATTTTGTGAGTCTATAAAAGACTTACGTGTTTCTTGGAGACTACCATTACTTGATCCCATATTATTATTAGAGTTACATGCAGGACTAGAATAGTGTTTCTGAAAATTAGGATTATAATTTTTCTTCCAAGCAGGGTTATAATCATTACGAGCTATGCAGTCTATTTGTTCAATATTAGTTTTTGGGATAGCTCTTACCTGGGTTTCCTTACCTTTTACGGCTAATATGAGCTCATCCAGCTTAGCATTGAGTTCTTCATTTTCTTGTGGTGAGACGGAGTTCACCTTCTCCGTGTTCGATCTATCCACATGCCATTGGGCATGGTTGTCTTGCATATTATGTAGCTGCTGTTTTGCTTCGGTAATATGTTTACCCATCAATGTTCCTCCAGCTAGAATATCAAGCATAGATTTAGATACATGATTAAGAGCATTATAAAATATATGGAGAATTAGCCAATCTCCCATCCCATGACTAGGACAGTTTCTCATGCATTCTTTCATCCTCTCCGATGCAAGCGCTAGTGGCTCATGCTCTTCCTGTTTAAAACCAGTAATATTTGATCTTAGTTGCATAGTCTTTGCAGGTGGGAACAAATTATTCATAAATAAAGAAGCACATTCCACCAATGATGTAAAAGTATTTCTAGGTAAAGATAGCAACCATTCTTTTGCTCTTCCTCTGAGAGAGAAAGGAAATAAGCACAATTTGACCACATCGGGGTCAACATCTTTTATACGCATCATATCACATATTTCACTGAAAGTATTCAAGTGCATACCTGTGTCCTCAACAACAGAGCCTCCAAATTGATTCTATTGAACCAAACTTAAATAATGGGGCTTAAATTCATAATCATCAACAACAAATTTTGGCTGAGTAATAGGGGTACGCAAATAATCATTATTGGGAGTTGCAAACTCCCCAAGCTTCTTTTCAGCCATATTTTCTATGTTTTTGGGTTTTCTTAAACA
The DNA here is from genome assembly GCA_916181665.1 of Avena sativa. Taxonomy (NCBI): domain Eukaryota; kingdom Viridiplantae; phylum Streptophyta; class Magnoliopsida; order Poales; family Poaceae; genus Avena; species Avena sativa. Next base: position 262,638,573 of record OV702291.1, read on the forward strand.
AAGACTTATGATAATAAAAACAAGAATTTAAAGACTAACTAATTTTTTTGGTTTTTCATATAAAGATTGAAAGCAAACTAACAAAATTAAAAAAAAGAATTAAAATTAGCAAGGTTCCTACTAACCTCACCAGGGTAGCTATTGCTTCCCTAGCAACGGCGCCAGAAAAAGGGTTGATACCTTCGATCCGGATTACGGATGTAGTATAGCTCTCTTTCCCTAGTAGACCTAGGTTTATCGAATCCTCGAGAAGTAGAAAGCGTAGTGACTTTATTTGAATGGACCTTTGAGAGTTTTAGAATTCTTTTTGTGTTTCTACTGGACCAAGAGTTTGCGTATTTTGTTGTTGTCAATGATGGAGAGAGAGGGCCTAGGGCGTTCGGTTTCACTTGTAGCTATGCAAAACATCTGATGGGAATAAAACATAATAATAAAGTATGCATGTAATTGTTAGAGCAAGATAAATTATATGTGGGCAGTGCATCCATAATTGCTATTGCCTCCGAAACCGCTTATAGCAATGACTCACTAGTCTCATCCATAGAAGAAAGATAACTAATGATATGCATAGTGACATCACTTTTAATCCCAAGTAAATCCCGCACATACAGCCGTACTACCCCTTCTGTCACTAGGGTTCCCAACCTGCAATTAGTCATTACTCATACTCCCTATATCTGGCTCAATCCTCGGGGTCTTGGGTACCTAACAAGTCTTTAGATTGAGGCAACAGAGGATACAATAATCATCATGTCATACAAACTAATACATGATCCCATCTATGATAAATAACATGCACAAAAGCTACATGGCTAGGCCGAAGCCCTTAGCCCAAGGAGAATTACTCACACATAGATATGAGATCAAAGATCATAAACATTGTAGTGGAAATCATGAGATTGATAGAAAATAGTCTTACAATGTCGCTAATCGCAGATGAGATCTACTATTACAAGTGGTGGAATATGGCTATGGTGGTGGAGAAAGGTTTGGATATTAGATCTAAGTCTATTCCTCTGGCGGCTCTTCGGTGTTGTGGATGGAGATCTAGAGGCGGCTGATGATCAGGAAGAGCTCTCTTTTCTCGTCCCCCAAGGCCTCTTTATATAGGGGTCCCTTCACGAAAGTTGTTCTGTTTGACCTAGCAGTGTCGATGGCAACTATACCACCGGAACTATACGACCGGAATTTTATTCCCGCTGTATAGTTGGTCATTAAAGCATCTGTCTCCACTTCACGACTCCTAGTTTCTTTGGGTTGTTGGAAATCTTGTATCTTTGACTTTAATGTAGTGATTCCCATCATCAAACGTCATTATCTACATAGGGAAAAATAGAAAGAAAGGATTGCATACCCCTTTGATCATTAGGCATTAGTGGCAGGGTTTATAGAGATATTTCATCAAAAATATGAATAATATCCAGTTTAAATGTGGACGTAGATGGCTATATTTCAGAGCCATTAGTGCTCACACCCACCAAGAAGCGGTACCACCAGAAGCTAGCCTACGGTGTCTTCATGACTGCACGATGACTGTGCCACTACTTCCAGGAGCACCCGATAATCGTGGTGAATGTCGCCCCGCTAAACCACATCCTCAACAATCCCGATGCAACAAGGCGGGTCGCCCTCTAGGGCATTGAACTATCTCCACGAGACATCACCTACGAGTGGAGAATGATGATCAAGTCGCAAGTTCTGCCGGACTTCCTCATCCACTCGATGGAGATCCAGCTGCCATATGCACATGTCGTGGTGGTGGCACGGCAGATGCCATGGATAGGCTAAAGATGGGGCCAATGTGCACTAGAGGAATCCAGGGAGGGATAATGTGGTGATTTCACACACAAATGTTTGTATTTACTCTCTATCAATGGTGGATTACAAGGGTTCCTTGAGCTGTTGGTGAGAAGGAGACTAGTTCTCTTACTCCACACTACAAAGCCCCAGCGTTCTTCCTTAACATAATGATCGACCCCTGATATGGAGGCCCTGGTGCTCCTTATATAGGGGAGCCCAGGTTACAAATTTAGGGCACACGTGGAAGCATATTCCCTGAATATGCCCTTTGGTTAAAGCAAGATGCCTCTTTATTCACTTTAAACAGCTAGTCCAGACTCAGCGAGTAAGCGTCCCTGAGACCCTCTATGGCGTTGCATCACCAGACACAGATCACGTTAGCCGACACTGCCTGCGTCACCTTTGTCGGCCACGCCTCACTGGTCCTTCCCTCTGCTCGCTTTGCTCACGCTACTGTGGACAGAGGCCACCTTTTGACCAGCGGGAGATTCCTTCCTTCTCTTGGAAGCCAAGTGGTAACCCGACTATCAAGGTACCTGCACATATGGTAAATCAAGCATAGCCGTCATACGTTTTATGTCGGCCATGTTAATGTTAGGTGAACACCTGCCAGGCTGGGTTATCCCGTAAGTCGGCTGGCCTTGAGGACACCCGACCATCATTCGCTTTGACCGCGCCGTACCTCGGCTAACCGGGCCTTTATACCCTGGCGTGACCCTACCCGGGGGTATACCCCAACATTAGTCCCCGAAGCTGGTGCAGTCTTAGCAACTTCAGCTGATAAGGCCACAACAGGTTCCATTTAACAAGATCTGCACTTCCCTTGCCGAGTTATCCCGTAACCCGGTCTCTTTGGTTTGACATTCCCTTGGCTCGATCCGAGTTACTTCTTGTTGGCCGGGTAATTGTCCATATATCCGGGTTATCTTTCCTTCTCTCATATGCTTCCCCACATCCCACGTGGAGGGTAATCATCACATTGCCTCATTTTAAGGGTCGCGCCAGTTTACTGTGCCAATTACTATATTGATTGTTAGGAATAACTGTTGCACATGTCACGTCGTGTCAACCCCCTCGTTAACTGTATCATAACGACATGCCGTGGGATTCCCTGCTCCATGTGGCCCTTGGTGTGGCGTGCTCCTGATTGGTTGGTGTGGAGAATACACGACCACATCATGTGGCGGCGCCGCAGCGGTTGATCCCACTACGCGCCCCTGAAGCGCAGTTAAATAGGGGACAAGGGCGGCCCTTAGGTAACTTCCCCCACTTTGCATGCGCCCCTGCCCTTTGCCCCCTTCTTCTCCACTACGCTGCCGCCACCGCCGCTTTTGCCTTAGCGTAGCGCCACCGCTGCCGTGCCTTGCTGCTCTTTTGCATCCACGCCATAGATTCTGTGCAGGTTCTCCGCTACGGGGCCCTGCCGCTCTAAATCGTTGCACGCCACCGCAGATTGGCCTCTGGAAGACACCTATTTGGACATGATCGAGGACGAGCTTATCGTCGCTGAGGAGGAGGGGAGGAAGAAGAAGCTCATGAGCGCAGTGCCTGGGCGGGCGCGTTTGTCTATCAAGATGACATTGACTAGCTCTACGTGACCCGCCGCATCCCCGTAGGCGTCTCCTACTGCCTTGCCGCTCAGGAGATTGTTCTTTCTCCTAACCTAGGCGAGTTCGTCGTGTTCTTGTCCCACTTTCAGCGCGGCTTTGGCCTTCCTGTGAGTGACTTTTTTCATGATTTCCTCACCACCTGCCAGCTTCAGCCACACCATCTTCCAGCCAACGCCATCACCTGCCTTCCTTCTTTTGCATCCGGCATTGAGGGGTATGTCGGCCTCTGGCCCACCAAAGAACTTTGGATCAAGTTCTTTGGTCTTCACAAAAATGTCATTCCCGACCCTCTTCTTGCCTCGGCTGACAAACTCTTGACCCAGTGCGGTGGAGCCTCAATCTCGCCCTGCAAAAACTCAGCTTTTCCCCGGGTTGTCGGCCTTGAATCTTGCAAAGGCTAGGCCTGGACCTTCTTCTATGTTAGGAACAACTCGGATGAAGACTTGATCCGGCTGCTCCCCTCCAAGATGGGTGTCCCAGACACCTCCTTGTGGGAGAAGATCCCGAGGTGGCCTACTACCCTGGCGAACCAAGGAGCTAGTCAAGCTGGGGCTATGCAGCGAGGACGTCATGATCACTTTCGTACGCAGCCGGATCTCGCCCCTTCAGAAATGCTCACACAAGCTTTGCTACTTGAGTGGTCCTCTTGACCCTAATCGCACCTCCTCCTTTGAGCTTACCAACTCCGACATATTCTGTCGGGTTAAATCTATCTTTATGGTAAACAAGGAGTTCACCGAGGCGTCGAAGTGGGGGCTTGAGCACTTCACCCGTCTCAACACCCGGATTTTTAAGTCTAGATGCCTGTTATACCGTACATCGCAATCCCAGGATTACCATTTTTGCGAGACATAACAGAATTGGTAGCACAGTACAACATCCATTACAAACCATAATAGTCTTACAAATAGTTGATCTCATGATCAAGTCTGAATACGCATCAAAGCAGCGGAAATAAACGTAGTAAACTCCATCTTCATTGTCACAGGCAATGCTGACAATGGGAGATGATCCTAGTTCTCATAGACCTCCTGCTGTCCATACTTCGGATAGTCCTCTTCATAGTCTAGCCATGGGAATACCAAGGGACAAAGCCATGAGTACTCTTGAAGTACTTGCAAACTATCACTAACACAAGCAAGGTAATACTAGTACGAATCCTAAGCTATAGTCTTGTTTGCAACAAGCCAATTTTATTTCAGAAGTACTTAGTAGTAAGGGCCTAGTTTAGTTCTCTAGATTACTCAAGTGGGAACCTAGTTTTCATTTCCACAACCCTGTGGTGTTCAAATCAAAGTCATATTTCAAGTCACAAGTCATTTGGAAAACATCTGACAATGGAACAGTATGGCCACTCCAACTATCCATAACTACGGACGTGGATATTCGAATAGTTTGACACTCTACAGAGGTGGTACACTTTCACCACAAAATTTGATACATCCGTCAAGGATAAACCTGAATCATCATACTTGGTATGCGGATAATCAATCCTAACCTTTCAATTACACACCTAGTATAAGCACCTCTCCTATGAGTTTGGCCTCCCAGCCATGGCCATCCACCATCCCGGGAACTACATAGGTGGACAGTCATATTCACGAGGCAGCCTTAGTGTCACCTCTTTCCGCGAGGGAACCCATACTAAGACATATAAACTTCGAGTTAAGCCCTACCCAACTCAGGTATTGTGGTTGTACGGTAAAGTTGGAATGGTATCGCATCCGAACCCAACCATCAGTTTTTATCAAAGTCAAGGCACATGCCTCATTCAATATCATCTTCAAACCATTGTGTTTCATAACACATGCCAAAACATTTCAATAGACTGACTCATCATTCCAAGGTTTTCATAATCATTTTCTCCAAGTGTTCCCATCTAAAGTTAACAATTTTAGTTTAGCACTATCCACTATCAATGAGGGTATCACTATTGAGGGGTGCTAATCAGGTGTAACTCCCCAAGACTAGCTCTATGATGTTGATGACATCTATACTATTTTTCCACTAATCACAAATCATTAACTATTTAAGAAACTTTGGTAAAGGTAAAGGAATAAAGCTTGCAAGTAAAACTTGGGATTGGTATAATCAAGGTTGCATAACCAAGCATGCATAATGCATGTTGCATAGATAAGCTTGCATGGATGGCTTGCCTTGGTTGGTGCAATTGTTGAAGTTCTCTTCTTCTTCATAGTACTCCTCCTTCTCGTACCCCGGGTCGGTACAAGCATCTTTGAGTAAATACCACTGTTCAAAAAATTGCCCGAATCAGCGATTAATAGGCCGATTAATTGCTACTAGGGACCTAACCGTGTCGATTACCATTAATCTATTGTGTTAATCCTTTAGCCTGACTAATAGCTCTGATAGACTGATTACTAGGTATATTCCCGATTAACTACTACAATTGGTCAAAAAAGTTGCAAATTTTCAACGCATATCGTCTGTCCAACCGCTAGCCCGCTCCAATGAAGTAGGTTTTGCAAAGCTCCCGCTCGATTCCCGATGTTACCAGACAGTATCCTGGGTAGATGGTGGGAGAAGAGCGACTTCAAAGGTCATAGGAGAAGCGTATGTGTTTTAATAGGCTTTTGGGCTTTAGATAAGTACGATTGGGCATATAAAGGCCCATATACTATTTATTTCTTATATACTACATGTGTTTTAGGTGCTAGTTTGTGTAGGTTGCACCGATTAATAGCCGACCGATTAAATCAATTAATCATCTGAATTCCGATTAGTCGCTACTCCCAAGCCGACCGATTAGTTAACGATTACTGATTTTCTCACCATTGGTAAATACGAGGTACACAATCACCAAACAATACTTAACTACTTCTATTCAGCACACAACAGCTCACACTAGATGATCTAGCATCATCTCAACCATCACATGAAATATTGACATATTCTTATTCATCTTATTTTGGAAATGCAATTTCTACTCATTGAAAAAAATACTTAAGATTTAATATTCTCCAATTAAAATATGGGATCAGGTTGACACATTCATCCCCACATATTCCAATACTTGGGAATGTGATTTAAAGAGGTTGGCATATATTACAAAGTTGAATATTACTATTTAATAGAATTTATATGACTAGAAATACCTATATAGCATTCTTTTAATACTAGTCCATGATTACTGCATGTAAAACTAAAGATTTCTACATATTTAGATAGATCATGGCAAATGTTATTTTTGAGAGTTGAAATCAACTCAAAAGCCTTTATGGTTGATTTTATTAAAATGTTTGAAGTTAGAAAAGTCTCTTTCTTATTATTTCTACTATGTGTGATCTATAATTTCAAACTATTTGATTCCAACAGGAGTGTGTAGAGATTTTCAATACCTTTCTAACAAAATTGGAATCATGCAATTTGGTTAAGTAAATCTCTTTGAATGCAATTTTGAAATCACTGAAAGAATAGGGTTTTGAATTAAATGGAAAATCTAAGTTTGAATCTCTGGGTGTGCGCGGGAATGATAACGGGCCGGCCCAACTGCACGGTGCGCGGGGCTGCTCTCAGGCTAGTCTGACGCGTTAGCGGTGGTGTCTAAGCGAAACGGTATGGCGAATCTCAGCCGCGTGATTAGATAGCGAATCAATGGCTCAACATCGTCGTCTCCATCGCACTAAGCGCGCGAGATTCTAACCCTAGCGCTATAGTGGGGGTCGTCGAGGGCTTACCAGGGCTCCAGCTAGGTCTGGCGGTGGGGAAAACGAGCTGGTAGATGACAACGAGTCGAATGGTGGTCGCAATAGCTCCTGGGGCGGCTCCAATCTCCGGCCCCGTTCCTCCACAGCAGCCAGGATCTGGCGAAATTCTGGTGATGTGGTGCTCGCCTTGCTCCGGGGAAGGGTCAGATGGGGTTCTAGGAGAGAGGTGAGTCAAGTGGTGTGCAAATGAAGGCAGTGGGAGGGGTCTATTTATACCCCCGACGAGGGAGCATTGCGGCATGGCTCGGGCTCGTCGGCGACGATGCTACAGGGGGCTATCAGCATGGCTGCGGTCATAGGTCGACGTGGTGCTCTGCAGCGATCGTCATGCGCATAGTGGCACGGCAAGGCGCGGTCTTAATTGGACGGGAGACGTCCTTGCTCTGCTCAGGTACCGCGGTGTTCGTCATGGCGTACGGTGGTCACGGGGTGCGCGGCATCAAATGATCATGTCTGGGAGGTCGCTGGTGACATGGTGAATGCATTTACGCAAGGAGACAGCGAGGCGCGACATGGTTGTGCGAGGCGGCTCGGCGCTCTGGCATGCAGTCGGCAAGGCAGAGAGATAAATGGGCATGGCTGTGCTGGCTTCTCCACTGCTTGTCATTGGTCGAGGCATGGACTGGGGGGTGCGGTGAGGTCACGCCTAGCTGCTAGTGTCCGTGGGAGAGGGCGGCGAGGCTTGTGGCATCGTGTCGATGCTCGACCGGCATGGCACTCTCGGATACGGGCTGGCACTGGTCATTGGAGCGAGTGAGCGGTGCTAGCTGCACGGGTTGGTACTAGGGGTGATCGTGGGTGAGTGAGAGAGGCTCAAACGAGTACAATGGTGAGCACTAGATTGATCAAAATAGTAGATAGTTGGTAGACTTGTACTCTTCCTGCTAAGTGTTTGATTAAATGGCCGCATGAACTGAACATTTGAATTTTCAAATTCTTTTTGGTGGGTGTGTTGGTCACATGCTTAAGTGTCTCTGGTTGCTAGGATTTGTCAAGTAGAGAAGGTTTGGTTGGTTTTTGAAAAATGGCTATCTAGATGCATACACTTGATTCCATTTTGAAAATTCCCTCAAATGGATTTGAATTTGTTTCTGTAAGTTTGTAAAGTGCACTTGTGTTCATTTTCACTTGGTCTAGCAAGGGGAGAAAATAAATAGAATTGTTTCTGTTTGAAATCCTTTAATAGAGATGCCCAAAGTGGGCTAGGTGTTAACTTTGGAAAAAATGACCATTAGGTCATGTCCCTCATTATTTGACTTTTTTAATTTGATTTTGTTTGGATTTGACCTGGATGATATTTTTTTGGTCCTCAAGCTAATCCTTATCATCTATATCAATCAAACATGGCATAACAAGCATTCATACATCATTAATAAACACACATGCATTCATATAGTGTTTAATATTAAAAAGATTTTGTTAACCCTAATTTTGGATGATTGGAAATTGATAACTTGTTTAATATTTTTGAGATGTTACAAACCTTCTGTCCTTAAACAGAATCTCGTCCCAAGATTCAAGAAAAACTAGGAACTAAAGATAATGGGAAACTCAGTCTTAATATAATCTTCTCGCTCCCAGGTGGCTTCTTCTTTAGTATGGTTGCTCCACTGGATCTTTAGAAAGTTGATACTTTTGGTCCGGGTGGTTCTGAAGGCTTCTTCCAAAATACGAATAGGAACTTCACGATAGGTTAAATCCTTGTTGATGTCCACGGATCTACGGTCGATGTTCCTGAAAACTTCGATCTTCTCCAGAACCTCTAAGCACTTACGAAGTAACGAGATATGAAACACATAATGTACGGCTGACATCTCTTCTAGCAGTTCTAGCTGATAGGATACTTCTCCTCTGCGGCTTACAATCTTGAAGGGTCTAATATATCTGGGGGCAAGCTTCCCTTTGATTCGAAAGCGCTGCATTCCTTTCAAGGGTGATACTTTGAGATACACTGACATTGAAGGTCAGGTCTCGATGTCTTTTGTCAGCGCAACTCTCATGTCTGGATTGAGCGCTCTTGAGGTGTTCACGGACCTTGTGAAACTTCTCTTCGGCTTCTCATAGGATGTCTTGTCTGAATATATGACTCTCTCCTACTTGCGACCAATTCAGGGGGTATGACACTCCCTTCCGTACAAAAACTCAAATGGGGCCATTTGCAAACTAGCTTGATAACTGTTGTTGTATGAGAATTCTGCGAAAGGCAGACAATCTTCCCATTTAGATCCATATTCTAACACACAGGCTCTCAGCATATCTTCTAGTATCTGGTTTACTCTTTCTGTTTGTCCATCGGTTTGTGGGTGATAAGCGGTGCTGAAGTTTAGTTTGGTTCCTAATCCTTCTTGGACTTTCTTCCAAAACCTTGAGGTAAACTGGGTCCCTCGATCTAACACAATGGTCTTGGGAGTTCCGTGCAGACTGACTATCCTAGCAATGTACAACTCTGCTAGCTTCGAGCGTTGGTAGGTGGTCTTGACGGGTATGAAATGAGCTACTTTGGACAGTCTATCCACTATGACCCAAATAGAATCGTTTCCCCTACTAGATGTAGGTAAACAGTGACGAAATCCATTCCAACAGAATCACATTTCCATTCCAGAATCTGCAATGGTTGCAAAAGTCTTGCGTGTCACTGATGTTCTGCTTTGACTCTTTGACATATATCACACTTGGAGATATAGCTTCCTAGTTCTCTCTTCGTTTTGTGCCACCAAAATTGCTCCTTCAAATCCTGATACATCTTCGTTCCTCCTGGGTGAATAGAATAAAGAGTATCATGGGCTTCCTGCAAAATGACTTGCTTCAACTCTGAATCTGCTGGCACACAGATACGTCCTTTATACCACATAACTCCTTCTTCATCTTAAGTGAATCTAGGCACCTTCCCTATACCGATATGATGCTTAATCCCGTCGATACTGGCGTTTCATTTCTAGGCTTCCTTTATTGGACTGATCAAAGTGGGTTGAAGTTCAATACTGGCTAGAAATCCTTTGCTAACTAGCTCCATTATAAAATTCTCCAACTCCTCATGCAAACTTGGCTGGTCTTCCTTAATCATGGTGTTTAACCTACATGGTAATCTACTAAGAGCATCTGCTACCACATTGGCCTTGCCGGGGTGATAATGTATGCCAAGGTCATAATCTTTGATTAACTCTATCCATCTCCGTTGCCTCATATTTAGCTCCTCCTGGGTGAAATATACTTCAAACTCTTGTGATCCAAATAAATCTCACAATAGTTACCCATGAGGTAATGATGTCATGTCTTCAAGGTTAAAACTACAGCTGCCAGTTATAAGTCATGGGTGGGGTAGTTCTGCTCATGTTGCTTTAGTTGTTGGGACATATATGATATTACTTTGCCTTCCTGCATCAACACACATTCGAGACCAATCTTGGATGCATCACAATATACATCAAAAGGCTTCGTGATATCCAGAATGATCAAAATTGGGGCTAAAACCAATCTCTTCTTGAGCTCTTGAAAACTTTCTTCACTTTTGTCTATCCATTCAAACTTCTTGTCTTTCTTCAACAACTAGGTCATCGGCCTTGCGATGCTTGAAAATCCTTCAACAAACTTGCGGTAATATCCAGCTAATCCAAGAAATGCGCGAACTTCGGTTTGAGTGGTTGGGGATTTCCATTCTTCAACATCCTTAATCTTGGCGGGATCGACAACAAATCATCTTGCCAACAAGGTATGTCCTAGGAATCCTACTTCCTTTAACCATAACTCACATTTGCTAAACTTGGCATACAACTGATGCTCTCTAAGGGTTTCAAGGATGGTTCTTAGGTGCTGCTCATGGTCTTCTTCCGACTTGGAATAGATCAGAATGTCATCGATAAAAACAACGGCAAACTTATCCAAGAAGTTCATAAAAATCTTATTCATGAGATACATGAAATAAGCGGGGGCATTGGTTAATTCAAATGACATTCCATTGTACTCATACAATTCTTATCTAGTAGTGAAGGCAGTCTTTGGGATATCCCTTGCACGGATCTTCAATTGATGATAACCAGTTCTAAGATCAATCTTAGAAAACACTCTAGCACCAATCAGCTGGTCAAACAGATCTTCTATCTTCAGTAGTGGGTACTTTTTCTTGATGGTGATGTCATTCAGCTTCCGGTAATCCGTACACAAATGGTTGGCACCATCTTTATTATCCACAAACAAACATGTGATCTCCATGGTGATGCACTTGGTTGTATTAGACCTTTTCCCAACATATCATCAAGTTGATTCTTTAGCTCCACTAATTCGGTGGGGTTCATACTATAGGGTCTCTAAGCTACGGGTCCAGTTCTAGGAACTAGTTCAATGATCAACTCGATATCCTGATCTGGGGGCATACCGGGTAATTCATCTAGGAACACATCGGGGGTATTCACAGACTACTCTGACTTGGTCTATGGTCGTTTGGGCTAAACTCTTGTTGCATTTGAATTGACGGGGTAGCGTCTCAGACACATGCTCTACTGATACTCTGGTGCTACTGGTCATGGTTATGGCTTTCTTGGCACAATCTATTAATCCTTGATGTTTCGACATCCAATCCATTCCTAGTACTACTTCCAAACCTTTGGTTCCAAGTACTATTAGATTTGCATAAAAATCTATCCCATGGATTCTAATAGGCACGGCCTTGCAAATTTTTCTAGCTTTGGTGGTTGACCTAGGTATTTGAACTATCATAACATGCTTCAAATTTGTTAGTTGAATCTTACTAGTGCATGCAAATTCTTCTATAACAAATGAGTGCGATGCTCCAGAATCAAATAACACTCTTGCAAGTACTGAGTTAACAGAAAACATACCCAGCACGGCATCTGGCGATTCCTGGGCTTCTTCTGCATTCATGTGGACCAGACAGCTAGTACGGTTGTGCGGGTTGCCTGGGCCAAACACCTTTCCAGGCTGGACACGGCGCTGCTACTGGGCAGGTGCAATTACATTGGTGGCTGCAGCAAGCTTCTTGGGGCACTCATTGGAGTAGTGACCCTTGACTCCACATTCAAAGCAGGTTATCATTGACTTGTCCTTGCCTACAATAGGCACAACATTGCCTCCAGTCCTTGGGGTAGTATTGTCGTTGTTGTTGTTGTTGGTGGTGGACCTTGGCGGTGCACGGTTGAAGTTATGGGTGTTACTGGTGTTGTTGTTGTTGTGGCCTCGAGGCCTTGGGTTTCCTCCGCCATGATTGGGATAGTTCGGACGGGACATAGGGGGTCTGTTGTTTCTTGGTGCAAATCATGTAGACGAGCTGGGGCGGTACTTCGGGGTATGGTGGGGTCCAGGTTGATGCATCATACGATGCTTGCGGTTCTCACTGGCTTGGTTGATCTTTCCTTCCATCTGGATAGCAGAATCCATTAGAGCTTCTAGGTCATCAAAGGGAATGTTGACTAACACTGTCTAGATCTCATCATGCAGGCCATCGAGGAATCTCTCCTTCTTCTTTGCTTCTATGTCAATCTCATCAGGGGCATACCTAGCCAGAGACAGGAATTTGTCACGGTATTCTACCACAGTCGTCCTTCCCTACTTCAACTCCCTGAATTCATCCCTCATTCTCTTGATCAAACTTGGGGGCACATGGGTCCTGCTGAACTTGAGCTTGAATTCCTCCCAAGTCATCATTTCTCCTCCGTTCATTGTACGAGTATTGTTCCACCATGATCTTGCATAACCTACCAGATAGTGGGTGGCAAACAGTACTTTATCCACAGCGTCTACTCCTGCAACTTCTAAGTTGTTCTCCATTGTTTGCAGCCAGTTGTCAGCATCTAAGGGCTCTTCAGATTTACTAAACATAGGAGGGTTGGTGTTTTGAAAGTTCTTGAGTTAAGATCCATGGTGATCCTGGTTTCCATGGCCTTGGTTGCTGCGTGCCATCTGGGAGATCTGCTGAAGAGTGGCTAGATTGGCTTGACGCTCAGCTCTACTAGCTTCGCGATCTGAAACTAGCATCTGCATAATCTGAAGCATTGGATCCTAGGATGATCTGGTACCATCGGGGTGGCCACGAGTCATCTGAAGATTGAGATAGATCATAAGACAAGGGGAAATTTCTATGGCTTATGAGTTTGGTTCAAAAGATTTAAACTTGTGTATTGCTAAGGTTTGAAAACCACAACTCATTGTCATTCATTCCAAGCAACACATTACAAGCAACACACTACTACTACTAAGCAGATGGTTTTAAGAACCATTCTGTCATACTACAATACAATGGGACTAGATACAAACTCACACCTACGGTAGTGCTCTAGTATGACTACTCATCATCAGAACTGGCGGGTTCATCATCATACAGGAAGTCGGCATCCTCCTTGTTGGTGTGGAACTCCGTGGTGATGTCCTCTAGATAGTCATCATCATCACTGAGGTAAGAGGTGATATCAACACGGATATCTTCACCTTCTTCTTCCTTCTCCTCAAGCTGAATCTCCTGGTCATGGATGGTTTCTTCAAAGGTTGCCACCTTCTAGCAGAGACGAGCGATGATGCGGTCCTTCTTGTCATGCTGGCGACGAAGTGACTTGCGCTCCTTAGCTAGGATGGTGAGGGTTTGGTTCCTCTCTGTTGCCACAATGTGCTTCTGGTTGGCGTAGGCACGGGCGTTGTCCAACTCCTTCTAGGTCTCGTGCAGCATGAAGTCAAGGTGATCCACGTGATGCCTCAACTCCGGATGTCCTCGCATGGCTAAGGGCTATCCTATAGAGTCACATATTTCATAGTGGGCGAAGCGGGTGCCATTGATCTGGTTAATGTTCCATGCACACAAACGCGCAAGTGCCTCCTACATTGCTCTAGCTAGTCGATCCAGCCAGTTGTTCTCCCTCAAACTAAACTGTATCTTCTCAGAGGTGGGTGGCTCCATCTTACCTCTCAGATCCACAACAATCAAGCACTTCAGTTCTCCTCCTGGCTGATCATTGAGTTGCGCTCCAAAGAACTCGGGGTGTGATACATTGCGAATGTATCTATAATTTTTGATGTTCCATGCTTGGTTTTATCCACTTTCTTGTGTTTTGTCCACACTTTGGAGTAATTTTCATATGATTTCTTGGACTAACCTATTAACAAGAGCCACAGTGCCAGCTGCCTGTTTTCTGCTGTTTTTGGTTCCAGGAAAGTCAGAAAATGAATATTCTTGGAATTGGACGGGACACAAAAGCCAAAGTGCCTATTTTTCCGGAAGTCATCAGATGCCAGAGTACGAGACGGAGAGGGGCCAGGGGGCCACCACACCACCTGGCCGCGCGGCCCAGCCTGGCCCGCGCCAGGGGGTGGTGTGGCCGCCTCCGGCACCCCTAAGGACCCGATCAAAAATCCACGAAAGAGTCTATAGCCGCCGTCATCTCCATCCCTAGATCGGGAGGGATCTGAAGCTCTTCCCGGCACCCTACCGGAGAGGGGAATTCACCCTGGAGGCCTTCTTCATCACCATGCAAGCCTTCGGTGTGATGCTTGAGTAGTTCATCCTTGGACTACGGATCCATGTAGTAGCTAGATGGCTGGTTCTCCTCCTTTGTGCTTTCATGTTTAGATCTTGTGAGCTTCGTTCATGATCAAGATCATCTATTTGTAATCATACATGTTGTGTTTGTAGGGATCCGATGGATATTAAGATGCTATTTCAGATTGATTATTGATTCTATCATGTCTTTGTTATTTGTGATCTTGCATGCTTTCCGTTGTTAGTAGCTATCTTGGCCAAGAAGATGCTAGCAACTCCAAGAGTTAGTATTTAGGCTCGATAGTGGGTTCATGCCTCTGGTAATCTGGGGAAGTGACAGAAATCTCTAAGATACTAGATGTGCTGTTGCTACTAGGGAGAAAACAACAATCCTTTGTTCATAGAACAATCGTATTCTTTACTTTACACGCAGTTCGTAAAGCAATAATATGTTACTTGCAACTTAATACTAGAGGGGGTTCAGATGATAACCTGAAGGTGGATTATTAGTCATAGATGCAGTTGGATGGCGGTCTATGTATAATGTCGTAATGCCCAATCAAGTCTCAAAGGAGTCAAGATGATTAGTATATGCATGTATTGCTTTCTCGATGTTTGTCAATTGCCCCGCTGTAATTTGTTCACCCAGCATGTTATCTATCTTAAGGAGAGCCACCTCTAGTGAACTATGGATCCCGGTCCTTGTCTTTTACATACAATCTACAATCTTTTACTTCTTTGTGTTTATTTTCTGCAAACTTTTACTTCTTTCCATTCAATATGTTTAATCCTTTGTTTTCCGCAAAACACGGTGAGATTGACAACCTCATCACAAGTTGGGGACAAAGTTCTGTGGGTGTGTTGTGCAGGTCTCCACATTGCTACTAACACCGGTAGTGCGCCCTGCCAAGGCTCAGTTAGCAACACCTTTAGGGTGTTTCCTTGCTCCTACTGGTTCGATTAAACCTTGGTTTCATAACTGAGGGAAACTTGCTGCTGTGCTCATCATACCTTCCTCTTGGGGTTCCCAACGAACTCTACATCAAGATCGCACCAGCATTTTTCTAGCGCCAACACTGAGCCATCAAGCATTTTTCTGGCGCCGTTGCCGCGGAGTCAAGGACATCTTCACAAGGGGAGTCCCTCATAACCAATATCTTTACTTTGTTATTTTTGTTTTGCTTAGTTCCTTTTTGATTTGTTTGCTTGTTTCTTATCGAAAACACAAAAAAAATTAGTTTTACTAGTTTGCTTTCTTTATCAAAAACACAAAAAAATTAAGTCTCCTTTAGTTGTCACCTCTTCCTTAGCTCACCATGTTGATCCCCAAATTCAC
Source organism: Avena sativa (assembly GCA_916181665.1). Taxonomy (NCBI): domain Eukaryota; kingdom Viridiplantae; phylum Streptophyta; class Magnoliopsida; order Poales; family Poaceae; genus Avena; species Avena sativa. The sequence goes on from OV702291.1 coordinate 262,654,527, forward strand.
CCTGAAAGACCTTTCAATTGGTAGTGGTTCTATAATTGGGAAAGATAATATTGAAGAATTCTTTAATCATGTTAGCAAATATGAAGATGCTAAGGATAGATCCCTCGCAGAACTTGCTCCAAACTATGAGATTGCTGCATCTTCTTTAATTCACATGTTAGAAGCTAGGTTTGTTAACCTCAACCCCTTAATGCAAGTAATGTTTCTTAAGCTTAAAGAAATTGAAGACCCTGAAAAGAGGGATTTTATTCTAGAAACTTTGTTTAAGGAGTTCTATGATGTTGCCAAGGAAGCTAGGAAAGTCTTTGAATGTTTCAATATTCTAGGATCATGTGTAGATGTTGTTGGTACACGAGAAAAGATGAACAAAACCGAACTTAATGGGGAGGAACCTAAGATACCAATACCCTTTAAACTAGTAGCAATACATGATGCCATAGAAAAGAATCTTGACTGGATTGTTCCTGCAAATCCTTTTGATGAGAATAGTGAACCTAGGAGCATTGAGAGAGGATCCTCTAGAACTTATTTGGATGATATACTTTGCCTTGTTGAAGATATTTCTGGTATTAATCTTAATGCTTCTTCATTTGAGAACAGTTGATTCTTTTTCTTGCTTCTTATGCCTAACTTAAAGGCGTTAAAGAAAAGTACTTAGTGGGAGATAAACCAAAAGTTTTAGATGAGTCTTGGAAGTTATTACTTCTGTAATAACCTCTCCTTATCCTTTTTATTTTCTTTTTGTGCCAAGAGTAACCTCTAATGAGAGAGAAGTAATGATTGGGAAAGTTGCTATCCCAAAACAGATTCTTTTGCTTCACCGTAAAAATTCGTGTAAAATCTCTGAACGTCTTTTTGAGGCGTGAATTTTTTTGCTTCTGCCCCAGGTTGTTATCTAACTTTCGTTAGTTCAACACTTTTTGATTTGAGCAACAGAAGGTCTTCGAAAAAATTCGTCTTTACCTGCTGGTCTGTTTTGACAGATTTCTGCCATTTTCTGCATTTGCTTCTTGTTGGTTCCTTTTTGAGTTCTTTTGGGGAATCGAGCTTTTTGAGGGAAGTGCTACAGTAGCTAGTGTTCTAATGAAATTTTATTTGGTGTTAGAACTGAACCTTTAGACTTATTATCTTGAGTTCACTAATGTTGCTAATAAAGATTGTGTGAAGTTTTGTATGAAGGAAAAATTTCAGGTGAATGGAAGGAATGAGTAATGAGATGAAGGATGGACTAAAGCTCAAGCCTGGGGATGCCACATGTGTCACCCCAAGAAATATCCAAGAATTACAAGCGTCAAAGCTTAGGGATGCCCAAGGCATCCCCCTCTTCATCAATAAAAATCTCAGGTTTCTTCCAAACACTTCATTTTTATTGTTTCATGCACAGTTGTGTTGTTCTTGGAGCGTCTTCTTTTTCGTTTTAGTTTTGGTTTTTCGTTTGCTTTTGTTTGCTTAGTTTGCTGAATAAATTGGTTGAACCCCCTCTTTCATACATTGGTTTGCAAATAGTTTGGTTTGGTTTGGAAAAGAGTAGGAAAGTTCATACTTATGTGGTAAAAAGAGCTTGTTTTTGACTGTGGCCTATGCTTTGTCATGCCATGCTTGATATTGTTTTGGCTTTATTCTTAGTATTATTTTCTATAGCATGACTTGTTATAAACAATTGAGATTACTTAATGTGCCTTGGATGAATCATGTGTTGTTTTAGCATATTAAAGCATAGTATAGTGGTATTCTCCTTTGATGCTTTGTTTGGGTTGACTTGGCGCATGCTCACACCATGTTATGACTATATCAAGTCACCATAGCCTTTATGATCCTTTAGTTTTCAACTTTTAGTATCACTTTATGCTTTGATCAATGATGTTTTGTCGCTCTGCATGATTATGGCCATTATTGCTCTCTTAGTTTGTCGCTCCCAGTCTTTTGCTAGCCTCCACAACCAAGTATGAATTCCACTCATGAATCCAACTCCCTAAACCAAGTTATTCCAAAGAGTCCACCATACCTACCTATTAGCTTATGCTATTCCAAGTATATTCATGCTTTTGTTTACCTTCCAAATTAAACTTGTTATGAGAAAACTAGTGATTAAAGCTCTCACGAACTTGATGACACACTTTAATTTTTTGCATCTAATAAACTTGAACCATTGGGTCCTTCTTTGTTGCGTATATGCTTGCGCTTTATAAGTTGAAATTAGCAGAACCATGCTTCATGGGGAACGCTTTCAACATTGCACTTGTACTTTGTACCCCGTTGATATCATGTTCTTTTGCTTACGGATCCCGGCGGTGTGAAATAAAAGTGGAACTTGTAAGATCATGGAGTTTGTATGTGTGTTAGAGAAACGCTCGGGCCGCTAGCCTAAGCCATGCCTAATCATGGTGGAAACTTGCAGCACTACTATAATGAGCACTCTATGAAGCATCCTAAATAAAAACCTATGCAAATAGCAAATAAAAAGATCGCTGAGATGCTCATTGTCTACTTGCCTTGTCATTTTGATTATGGGATAGCTCCTGTATCATGTGCAAGGGGTACCCCGTTGGCGGTTCTTAATGATACATATGTACTTACAATGAAAAGAGCTTACTCGTGACTAAAGTTGAGTAGCATGAGGTTCGGTCTTCGTAAGTGAGGGGCATGAGATTTCGGTTTATAACTTGTCAAGCATATCCTCTTAGTTGTGTCACTTTAACCTTAATCACCTTAAAGATGCTTATGATAGGGGCAATGAGAGCTGAAAGCTATAAGTACCATAATTTTTGGAAGCTCTTTATGAGACTTGAATCCCTATTTCCTTCTATGAAGGCCGTTCTTTTACTTTTATGTTAGGTCTCCACCTTCTATCTTTATGCACCTACTTTGAGAGCATAGTGGCCATTCTTAGTTCTATGTGCATTGTCCCAAGACTAGTTGATTGATGCATAACTTGATATTGCTTGTTTTAAACTATTTGTATCTAGTCACTCTTATGAACTTTGAAGGTGTCCTATGCATTTATATTTGCTGCTCTATTGAGGGACAAGCTGAATACTATTATGCTATGTTTTCTTTATGTGAAACAAAAAAACGTCTTGCAAAGCATTGTTATTCATGAATCTTTTGTTTGTGCCTTTTCATGTTGCATCATAGTTTCTTTGTCTTATTGCTAGAACTTTGTCTTTCATGTTATGATTGAAGTACTATGATCCCAGCTTTGAATGTTTTACAAATACTTTGATCAAGTCTTTGATGGTGCATGTCACCTCAAAAATTATTCTTTCTTTTTATCACTTACCTACTCGAGGACGAGCAGGAGTTAAGCTTGGGGATGTTGATACATTGCAAATGTATCTATAATTTTTGATGTTCCATGCTTGGTTCTATCCACTTTCTTGTGTTTTGTCCACACTTTGGAGTACCTTTCATATGATTTCTTGGACTAACCTATTAACAAGAGCCACAGTGTCAGCTGCCTGTTTCTGCTATTTTTGGTTCCAGGAAAGTTAGACAATGAATATTCTAGGAATTGGACGGGACAAAAGCCAAAGTGCCTATTTTTCCGGAAGTCATCAGATGCCAGAGTACGAGACAGAGAGGGGCCAGGGGGCCACCACACCACCTGGCCGCGCGGCCCAGCCTGGCCTGCGCCATGGGGTGGTGTGGCCGCCTCCGGCACCACCTCAGCCTCCCCTTCCGCCTATAAGATGCCCTCGGGACAAAAACCCTAAGGACCCGTTCAAAAATCCACGAAGGAGTCTGTAGCCACCGTCATCTCCATCCCTAGATCGGGAGGGATCTGAAGCTCTTCCCAGCACCCTGTGGGAGAGGGGAATTCACCCTGGAGGCCTTCTTCATCACCATGCAAGCCTCCGGTGTGATGCGTGAGTATTTCATCCTTGGACTACGGATCCATGTAGCAGCTAGATGGCTGGTTCTCCTCCTTTGTGCTTTCATGTTTAGATCTTGTGAGCTTCGTTCATGATCATGATTATCTATTTGTAATCATACATGTTGTGTTTGCGGGGATCCGATGGATATTGAGATGCTATTTCAGATTGATTATTGATTCTATCATGTCTTTGTTATTTGTGATCTTGCATGCGTTCCGTTGTTAGTAGGTATCTTGGCCAAGTAGATGCTAGCAACTCTAAGAGTTAGTATTTATGCTCGATAGTGGGTTCATGCCTCTGGTAATCTGGGGAAGTGACAGAAATCTCTAAGGTACTAGATGTGCTGTTACTACTAGGGAGAAAACAACAATCCTTTGTTCATAGAACAATCATATTATTTACTTTACACGAAGTTTGTAAAGCAATAATCTGTTGCTTGCAACTTAATACTGGAGGGGGTTCGGATGATAACCTACAGCTGGATTATTAGTCATAGATGCAGTTGGATGGCGGTCCATGTATAATGTTGTAATGCCCAATCAAGTCTCAAAGGAGTCAAGATGATTAGTATATGCATGTATTGCTTTCTCGATGTTTGTCAATTGCCCCGCTGTAATTTGTTCACCCAACATGTTATCTATCTTAAGGAGAGCCACCTCTAGTAAACTATGGATCTCGGTCCTTGTCTTTTACATACAATCTACAATATTTTACTTCTTTCTATTTACTTTCTGCAAACTTTTACTTCTTTCCATTCGATACGTTTAATCCTTTGTTTTCCGCAAAACATAGTGAGATTGACAACCTCATCGCAAGTTGGGGACAAAGTTCTGTGGTTGTGTTGTGCAGGTCTCCACGTTGCTACTAGTACCGGTAGTGCGCCCTGCCAAGGCTCAGCTAGCAACACCTTTGGGGTGTTTCCTTGCTCCTACTGGTTCAATTAAACCTTGGTTTCATAACTGAGGGAAACTTGCTGATGTGCTCATCATACCTTCCTCTCGGGGTTCCCAACGAGCTCTACATCAACATCGCACCAGCATTTTTCTGGCGCCGACACTAAGCCATCAGGGTGCGGGCGTTCAAGAAACTCCGCTAGCTGTCTTAAGTCCCTCTCGAATATCAGCTTTCCTCCGTTGCCCAGCTAGTAGAACTTGCTGTACTTGACTTCCATCTATAAGCAATTAGGATGAGTAAGTTAGTGAGGTGATCAAGTGTGTCAAATTTTATGTAGAATTGCAATAATTTTGAGGAACATGTGAACCCTTTTGAAAGAATCTCAAGGATAAGAGTGATAATAGGTTTTCATAATACTAACTTCCTTTGTTTTGAAACTAAGTTTTCAGACGTCCATTCTAACTAGGGTCTCCTATGGTTAGGATGGCTCTGATACCAACTTGTCAACACCCGGATTTTTAAGTCCAGATGCCTATTATGCCGTCCATCGCAATCCCAAGATTACCATTTTTGCGAGACATAACAGAATTGGTAGCACCGTACATCATCCATTACAAACCATAATAGTCTTACAAATAGTTGATCTCATGATCAAGTCTGAATACACATCCAATCAGCGGAAATAAATGTAGTAGACTACATCTTCATTGTCACAGGCAATGCTGACGATGGGAGATGATCCTTGTTATCGTAGACCTCCTGATGTCCGTCCTCCGGGTATTACTCTTCATAGTCTGGCCATGGGAATAGCCAGGGACAAAGCCATGAGTACTCTTAAAGTACTCGCAAACTATCACTAACACAAGTAAGGTAATAATAGTAGGATCCTAAGCTCTAGTATTGTTTGCAACAAGCCAATTTTATTTCAGAAGTACTTAGTAGTAAGGGCCTAGTTTGTTCTCTAGATTACTCAAGTGGGAACCAAGTTTTCATTTCCACAACCCTGTGGTGTTCAAATCAAAGTCATATTTCAAGTCACAAGTCATTTGGAAAACATTTGACAACGGAACATTATGGCCACTCCAACTCTCCATAACCTCGGATGCAGCTATTCGAATAGTTTGACACTCTGCAGAGGTGGTACACTGTCACCACAAAATTCGATACATCCGTCAGGGATAACCCTAAATCATCATACTTGGTATGCAGATAATCAATCCTAACCTTTCAATTACACACCGTAGTATAGGCACCTCTCCTATGAGTTTGGCCTCCCAGCCATGGCCATCTGCCATCCCGGGAACTGCATAGGTGGACAGTCATATTCACGAGGCAGCCTCAGCTTCACCTCTTTCCGCGAGGGAACCCATACTAAGACATATAAACTTCTAGTTAAGCCCTACCGAACTCAGGTATTGTGGTTTTACGATAAAGTTGGAATGGTATCGCATCCGAACCCAACCATCAGTTTTTATCAAAGTCAAGGCACATGCCTCATTTAGTATCATCTTCAAACCATTGTGTTTCATAACACATGTCAAAACATTTCAATAGAATGACTCATCATTCCAAGGTTTTCATAATCATTTTCTCCAAGTGTTCCCATCTAAAGTGATCAATTTTAGTTTAGCACTAGCTACTATCAATGAGGGTATCACTATTGAGTGGTTCTAATCAGGTGTAGCTCCCCAAGACTTGCTCTATGATCTTGATGACATCTATCCTATTTTTCCACTAATCACAATTCATTAACTATTTAAGAAACTTTAGTAAAGGAAAAAGAAAAAAACCTTGCGCGAAAAACTTGGGATTGGTATAATCAAGGTTGCATAACCAAGCATGCATAATGCATCTTGCATAGGTTAGCTTGCATGGATGGCTTGCCTTGGTTGGTGTAGTTGTTGAAGTTCTCTTCTTCTTCTTCGTAGTACTCCTCCTCCTCGTACCGCGGTGTTCGTCATGGCGTACAATGGTCATGGGGCGCGCGGTGTTGAATGATTTTGTCTGGGAGGTCACTGGTGACGCAGCGAATGCATTTACGTAAGGAGAGAGCGAGGCACGGCGTGGTTGCGTGGGGCGGCTCGACGCTCTGGCGTGTGCTCGGCATGGCAGAGAGATAAATGGGCGCGGCTGTGCTGGCTTCTCCACTGCTTGTTGTTGGTCGAGGCGTGGACTGGGGGGTGCGATGAGGTCACGCCTAGCTTCTAGTGGTCATGGGAGAGGGTGGTGTAGCATCCCAATTGTGTAACAATTGTAATGCTACTTGGTCTAGTAATATAATGGCTACTTCCTATATATAATTGTTGCATCTTAATTATATCATGCTCATGTCATCATGCCACCTTGCATTTGAGCATCATATAAAACCCTTTTCAATTTTGGATCTTCTCTCATCTGCATCATTAATTGTATTTGCCTCTTGATATTGTATTTGGTTATTGATATATTGTTTAAATGCCCAAGTTGAGTTGGGGGCATATCTTTTATTCCACTCCACCACCCTTTCTTTCACCACCTTATAATTCCACCATCCCATTATCCATGAGCTTGTATTTTATTTTCTCTTGGTATTTAATCTAGCTCATGGGAGATAGGATGGATCTACTTCTACAAATTCTTTTGCTTGGCTTTTATTCCACTCTTGGGAATGCATAAGAATAATGCCATGTTAATATTATTGTTTTCACAAGAATAAACATGGCATTAATTATTTTGCATGGGCCATGCAAGCACCACCACATTCTAGTCCTTTGGGATTTTATATGAATTTTTGAGTGGTGTATATCTCTTCCTCTCTCCCTTCTCTCTCAAATCTTTCACCTTGTTTGGTTTATTTCTTTTTGCCTAGTGCTCATCTAGTTTTTCTCACTTGTGTATGCCATGCATGGTCATGTAAAATCCTTTCCATCTCCATATTTTCCTCCACACTTGATCTAGTCATGACCATGCATCCTTCGTCCATACACCCTCCCTCTCCCTCTCCCCTTCATCTTGGCTTCATCTATAAGCATGTGTTAAATCCTAAAAATCCTACATGAAACCCTAAACCTAGCTTCCTCTCTTTCTAACCCTAAACCTATCTACCATACCACACCCTCTCTCTCGGCCTCTCTCGCTTCCTCTATGCCATGCAGGCCCCACCTAGCTACCTTCCACCCCAACCCTAACCAAAAAAACCTAACCCGAGCCTCTCCATCCTAACCTAGCTATCTACCCCCTCCCTCTAACCCTAGCTCTAACCGAGCCTCCCTCTCCCTCTCTCCCTGCCGTGCCAGCCCCACCTTCCTCTCCTCCCTCCCTGGCCTACCTGCCTGCCTCTGCCTGCCCTGCTCAAACCGAGCCAGCCCGAGCACATGAGGGCGAGAAGGAAAGGTGTCCACCCGACCACCTTTTCCACCCCGAGCCCCCACGCCATCTACCTCCCTCTCGTCCCTATCTACTCCCTCCCTCTCGCCTGTTGCGTCCCCAGATCCACCCCTGGCCTCGCGCCGCAGCCTTCTCTCCTCCCCCTCTACTTTTCTCTCCACCGGCCGGCGATCCGTCGTTCTCCACCGTCCCCCTCTTGCAGCCGGTGGCGAGGAGCTGTGGTTGTCGAGGAAGGACGAGGACCACCCTCTGCTTCGCCCTGGACCCGCCAGCGAGGAGGAGAAGCCCCAGGCGCGCCAGTACCGAGACGCCCCGACGAAAACCCTAGCCCGTCGTTCGCCTGCCTCGTCGACGCCCTGCTGCTCCCCAAGATGATCTGACACCACCATCCTCTCCTCGGTGAGCCCCTAATCCTCGCTGACATCCTCGCTCTCGCTGTCGCCGTCTAGATCCGCCGATCGTTTCGTCGAACGCCCACCGTGCGCGTCGTTCGCCGTTGTCTGCACGGCGTACGCGCCGCATAGAGCCATATCTAGCCCGCGCCCTCCTCTCCATCAGCTCCCCTAGCACTACCGCACCGGCTCGCACCCCCAGCGCGCACCCTCGCGTCCCCAGTTCGATCCCCCGTGTCGCGCTCCGTGTCGGTCGGTCACCGATCGGTCGATCGGTTCAGAGAAGATCTACAGGGCCTGTTGCCACTTTACACTTAGCCCCTCCTTTTTATTTTCGCCTCAACCCGCGGTACACCGAGCCCCACCAGTCAGTCTCTCTGTCGCTTTACAAAAACTCCCCGCAATTTTATAGCCCGTAACCCGCGCTCCCGCTTTGGCCCACCTGTCAGTCTCCGCGCGTCCGCCGCTGTCACGTGGGCCTCCAGTCGCTGGCCCACCCGTCAGTCGCAGTGGCTAGAGATAGCCGCGGTGAGAACAGTCCCTCTGCGCGCTGTGTCGCCCAGTCAGCAGTTGGGCCACTTGTCGGTGGCTCTGGCTAGCACTTGGCCGGGTGACAAAAGTTTTCTGGATTTCTGTTTTGTTTTAAATTTTTCCAGGAAATGTTTTAAATTCAAATTCAAATCTGTTTTTAAATAACTTTTAAAATATAATTCCAAATTAAACATGTAATATATGTTTTGAAATCAGAAAAATGTGAGGATTTCAAATATGCCATTCAAAATATTATTTGAACACTTTAATTTTCGAGTTGATTAAAATTACAATAAAATGCCCCTTTGCCTTATTTTATTAATAACTTTTGTTTTATAACTCCGAATTTGACATATGATATATCTAAAATGATCAGCTCGACGAGACCTTTCTGTTTATGCATTCCATGTTCTGAATTTCAGCATGCATCATGTAAATATAAAGTATACAGCAACTTATTTGAGTATAAAATGTGACTAAAACTCCATAAAATGCCTTATTCTTGTACCCCACACCTCACCCATGCCATGCTACATTATTGCCATGCAAATTGTGCATCATTCATCATGGCATGATTGTTTGCTTGTCGCATTTTATTCATATGCTTGTGCACTTTATTTATGTTGGCCCTTGTTTGTTTGGTTCTTCTTCGAATAGACGCTGAGCAGGGGATATATCAAGAAACCCAGGAGCACTACCCAGATCCTTCTCTCGCTTCAACTGAGCTGCCAGGCAAGCACTACCACATGCTTGCATACATACAGTACCTATTGCCTCTATCTTATTCTTGCATCATTGAGTCGCGATTGCATTAACCTGAATCCCAAGTACTGCATAGCCTTTACATTGAAACCCCACCGAAGCTTGTTCCTCCATCCCATGAGCCATTACTACAGGAGTTGTTTGAGCCATGCGGGTCGTAGAATAGCATGTGTAGGGTATGTGAGTGTCTGATGGATAACGAGGTACCTAAACAACTTAACCTGAGTAGTAATGGGATAACTAATGAAAGTGGCACCGGTGAGCAATATCTGCTATTTGGTTTTTCATGCTCACTTGTGTCCCGTAGGACCCCTAGTACTTGATTCCTGTTCCTTGAATATTCGCGCTATCCACATCCGGGAGGCTTATGAACCCCCCTGAGCCAGAGCTTGATTCATTCTTATTTCTTGGGGCCACAAAGTAGTTTGGGGCTTTATTACTATCCTGTACTTATGCCATGCTTTACTGCTTTATTTAAGATTGTGCGAGGAGCACCTGTACTGTTTTGGATGCGGAGTGTTTTCGCGGTATCGACAAGCCCAGTCACACTTTCGGGTTCCCAGTCGTTTACAGCCATTGACGCAAACCTTGAGTCCGTCTCGGAGCCGGCCAACTTCGTTGCATGTAGCTTAATGGGGTGGCCCCCTGAAATATTTCTGAATCCTGTGATCGCTTTGTCGTGAATGCCTCGTTGGGTTTTGATTTGGTTTTTCCGAGGTTGATCGAGTGTGTGTTGCTATTTGTGCACCCCTGCAGGGTAAAACTTTCTGAAAGCCGTGTCCGCGGTTATGGACGACTTGGAGCACAGTTTCTCGATCATAGACAAGTATAACTAAAGTACCGCTTTTAATTTGACTAAGTACCTGACTAGTAAACAGTGCAACACTCATGGAATGGATAATAAAACTGCCAACGAATGGGGGGGGTTGTTCGTCCGCTTCCTCGTTGGTAAGCGAGGAGGAGGATGGATCTGTTGATATTACCGTTATAACTATTGCTACTAATTCACGGACATCCGTCTATCTTTGGTTAGGCGGATGGATAGCGAGTATCTATAGAATTGTTAGGTATTATCTTTTGCTGCAATTGCGTCACCCCAGGTTGTGTCCCCTTTAGAGGCATAAAGACTTGCTGAGTACCCCTAGGGTCTCACACGATAAATTGTTTGAATCAGATGAACAGGTATACTCGCAAGATGGATACTGGGTGGAGGAGACGGACAATGTGGGCAACGATCACTCGGTGTAGAGATTCCGGGAACAGGGATCCGTGAGATCTGTGGGCGGGATGTGTTTATTTATGGGGCATCTTATGCCGATTTGCTTCTTATCCGTACTCGGATCTTGTTTTCCGCTTCCGCCTGATACTCTAATGTTTGATGTATGAGGAGATATCCTAAACTATTATATCTATCTAGGATATTTGGATCTTGCCGTATGGCGTTGCAATATTTCTATTTCTTTTAGATGAAATGGCTCTGAGGACTGTTGTATGGTGGCTTGCATACATACTCATTTGTGTATGTAGTTGATCCCTTCGCCTGCCGATTACGCCGCTCGCTCTTGTCCCGATGTTTGGAAATGGTTAGGACGGCCGAAAGGTCTACCTGTGAGTGGCATTTGGCCCCACCGTACTATTTTAACCATTTCCGCTCATCCAGGCTTGTAACTAAGAGCGTAATTCATCGAGGTAGTTACAGGTGGCGAGGCTTGTGGCGTCGTGTCCATGCTCGACCGACATGGCACGCTCGGGTACGGGCTGGCACTAGTCATTGGAGCGAGTGAGCGGTGCTAGCTGCACGGGCTGGTACTGGGGGTGATCGTGGGCGAGTGGAGAGGCTCAAACGAGTACAATGGTGAGCACTAGATTGATCAAAACAGTAGCTAGTTGGTAGACTTGTACTCTGCCCGCTAAGTGTTTTATTAAATGGCCGTATGAACTAAACATTTGAATTTTCAAATTATTTTTGGTGGGTGTGTTGGTCACATGCTTAAGTGTCTCTGGTTGCTAGGATTTGTCAAGTGGAGAAGGTTTGGTTGGTTTTTGAAAAATGGCTATCTAGATGCATACACTTGATTCCATTTTGAAAATTCCCTCAAATGGATTTGAATTTGTTTCTGTAAGTTTGTAAAGTGCACTTGTGTTCATTTTCACTTGGTATAGAAAGGGGAGAAAAGAAATAGAATTGTTTCTATTTGAAATCCTTTAATAGAGATGCCCAAAGTGGGCTAGGTGTTAACTTTGGCAAAAATGACCATTAGGTCATGTGCCTCATTATTTTATTTTCTTTTTATTTGATTTTGTTTGGATTTGACCTAGATGATATTGTTTTGATCCTGAAGCTAATCCTTATCATCTATAACAATCAAACATGGCATAACAAGTATTCATACATCATTAATAAACACACATGCATTCATATAGTGTTTAATATTAAAAAGCTTTTGTTAACCCTAGTTTTGGATGATTGGAAATTGACAAACTTGTTTAATATTTTTGAGATGTTACAACCTGGGGCAACTTGCCACCTAAGGTGTGTTCTTCTCCTAATACTCTTTCTGAGTCTCGCGGTATGTCGGATTGTATCCTAATTTGTCCGTTTAGTATTTTTGCTCTCAGTTGTTTCTCTAGCAGACAATTGAGGATGGCAAGGAGCCAGCCCTCAAATGGGTGGAGGACCACTCAAAGCCAGACACGGATGAGCCTGACCTGGAGAGATTGTTGCCTACTCCGGATAGCACCAAGCGAACCTCTGGTAAGGACTCTTCTTTAAGGGATTGGCCAGATGATGACGACTCCGATGTTAAGGTTATGGAGGTACTTGATCCGGTGCCCATCTCTTATGCCTTTCCGGTTACCTCCGAATCTTCAGCTAACCCGACCGGTCAGGTCCACGAGGTTCCTCCTCTTGCCACAGACGATCCGGCTCCTGCCCCTTCCCAGAAGCGTGCGGCAACCTCGGCCGCAGCTTCAGAAGCGCCCTCGCCCAAGAAGAGGCAGAAGAAATCCGGGGTTAAGGGTGCGGGAAAGACTATGCCCAAGAGCACGGTTCGGCATGCACCCAAGCCCAGGGAACCTCCAACCTCGTCCGAGTAAGTCTTTTTTCCTTCGTTGCTCATTTCCGGGTATTGCTTCACCATCTCTCCATATCACTTGTCCTATTTTTCTTTGTAACTTGTTGTCCATTGTCTGGATCGACAGTGCTCCTAGGGTGATTCCCTAGAGTGGCCCTAGCATCTCCTCTCCAATCCGAAGCGCTCCATCTCCCCCTCGCAACGAGGACGTTCACCTGCTGAGCCCTATCAAAGAGGGCTCTACAGCCGCGCCGGATCTGAGCCCACCTCATCACGAGGAGGGTAATGTTGGTGCGAGGCAGTGGAGCTGTCGAGGATACGGTGATGCCGGATATTCCTAGTTCCTCGGCTCCACCGCAACCTCCATCTTATGAGGTGCCAGCTTGATCGGCACGGTCCCACACTATTTCTTCTTCAGTTCCAATTTCGCCAGCAACATCTGCACCAGCATCTATTCAAGTACCACCACAAGCCCCAGTACCAGCAGTAGCAACAACACCAACAACAGCAACACCAGCATCAGCAGCAATGTCGGCCCCAGCGCCCAAGAAGAGGCAGAAGAAATCCGGGGTTAAGGGTGCGGGAAAGCCTGTGCCCAAGAGCATGGTTCGGCATGCACCCAAGCCCAGGGAACCTCCAACCTCGTCCGAGTAAGTCTTTTTTCCTTCGTTGCTCATTTCCGGGTCTTGCTTCACCATCTCTACATATCACTTGTCCTATTTTTCTTTGTAACTTGTTGTCCATTGTCTGGATCGAAAGTGCTCCTAGGGTGATCCCCTAGAGTGGCCCCAGCATCTCCTCTCCAATCCGAAGCGCTCCATCTCCCCCCGCGACAAGGACATTCGCCTGCTGAGCCCTATCAAAGAGGGCTCTACAGCCGCGCCGGATCTGAGCCCACCTCATCACGAGGAGGGTAATGTTGGTGCGAGGGCAGTGGAGCTGCCGAGGATACGGCGATGCCGGATCTTCCTAGTTCCTCGGCTCCACCGCAACCTCCAGCTTCTGAGCTGCCAGCTTGATCGGCACGGTCCCACACTATTTCTTCTTCAGTTCCAATTTCGCCAGCAACATCTGCACCAGCATCTATTCAAGTACCACCACCAGCCCCAGTACCAGCAGTAGCAACAACACCGACAACAGCAACACCAGCATCAGCAGCAATGTCGGCCCCAGCGCCCAAGAAGAGGCAGAAGAAATCCGGGGTTAAGGGTGCGGGAAAGCCTGTGCCCAAGAGCATGGTTCGGCATGCACCCAAGCCCAGGGAACCTCCAACCTCGTCCGAGTAAGTCTTTTTTCCTTCGTTGCTCATTTCCGGGTCTTGCTTCACCATCTCTACATATCACTTGTCCTATTTTTCTTTGTAACTTGTTGTCCATTGTCTGGATCGACAGTGCTCCTAGGGTGATCCCCTAGAGTGGCCCCAGCATCTCCTCTCCAATCCGAAGCGCTCCATCTCCCCCCGCGACAAGGACATTCGCCTGCTGAGCCCTATCAAAGAGGGCTCTACAGCCGCGCCGGATCTGATCCCACCTCATCACGAGGAGGGTAATGTTGGTGCGAGGGCAGTGGAGCTGCCGAGGATACGGCGATGCCGGATCTTCCTAGTTCCTCGGCTCCACCGCAACCTCCAGCTTCTGAGCTGCCAGCTTGATCGGCACGGTCCCACACTATTTCTTCTTCAGTTCCAATTTCGCCAGCAACATCTGCACCAGCATCTATTCAAGTACCACCACCAGCCCCAGTACCAGCAGTAGCAACAACACCGACAACAGCAACACCAGCATCAGCAGCAATGTCGGCCCCAACGCCCAAGAAAAAACCTCAAGCGGCTGCATCCATATCAGCTATGTCCATCAAGGATATATTTCAGCCGGCGTCACATGCCCCATCCAGATCAGCAACCTCGGCCCCTCCGTAGCAGCCAAAATCTGCTAGCAAGAGCAAGAAGGCGGCCATGGTAGCCAAGGGTTCGGCCTCCAAGATCGCAAACATCGAGTCTAGACAGCGCACGATCACGTCCATCACTAAGAAGGATGTCGCTGCCTCCGGGTCTTCTGTTGCCGGATCAGAGGGCAGCAAGCAACTAACTTTGCATAATACCTGATGACTGCAAGTGCACGGATCATTTGTAGCTAGTTTCGAAATAAAGATATCGATCACATAGGGAGTAGGAGTCTGAAGTCTAATAATTCTTGAAATAAATATTGCTATAGAAAGGCTAGATAAAGTTTTAAGTAACAAGATAAGATGCGAGTGATGTGTAAAAAGGTGTTTTTGGGTTTTGGGTATAAGAGCAATAATAAAGTACAGCAAAGTAACTTAATACAGAAAGTAAGTAGCGCGTATGTAAAGAAAGATTGGAACTGCAGTAGGGAAAATGCGTTCTCGGGGAGTAGTGGATACAACACTAGTATTGTAAAGATCTAATATAAAGATTATCATAATGAATATTCTCAAATATGTATGTGTGGGAGGAACTCCAAATGTGGACGAATAGGCAAGAACCGCTGCTCACATCATCCTCATAACCACATCAGTCAGCAATCGACATCAATCGAATTACTACGCTATTAAGAGACGTAATCCCACAGGACGTATCCCATGGCATGGATAGTGTTTCGTGAGTTTCATCGATTTCCCAACTTGATACGTAAGGATTGCTAACAACTTTATAGTCACTGTAAGTGCTAGCACGCCTCCGTCTACCAACAAGTAGCTCCCTCCATCAAGTCCCCACGAGAGGCAAATATTGAGAGGTTGACTTCTCTCAACATCAAGATGTAGAGAATCTAACACATAGTCACAGCGATGAATATCATAATAGACTTTATCTTATTTCAATCTCATACTAGGGTTTCTCCATCTCCCCAAGAACTAATGATCTACTCATACATGGAGGCAATCAACATCATGGCAATCATAATGGAAACAATCATAAATGAATAGTACTTGTATAAATCCACAACGAGTATAGGAATTACAACAAGATCTAGACAAGGTGTAGATGGGATGGATGAAGAGGTTGTGATGCAATAGTGGATGATGAAGATCGATGCCTTAGCCTCCCGGATCTGCGCAGGGTGAACATGGATCCCTAGTGGATGAGTTCCCCTCCAGATGCCTTCCGGAGGTGAGGTTTCTGCGATCTTTGGGTGTTCTATATGTCGTCTCCTCGAACCAATTGCACGGGGTGAAACTATTTGACGAGGCGGAGGCAGCGCCAGCTACACGGCCGGAGCTATACGGGCGGAGAAAATTCTCCCGCCGTATAGTTGGTCCTCTCTGCATCCTTTGTTCGCTTCTGGTTTTCTTCTGGTATTATTAATATTTCCCAAATAAGCGATTTACATTGTTTTTTACTCCTTTTCTCCATAGTACAACTGCTTCAATAATTGTATCCATTGGATCCATCATCTGTCCTGATCCTGGAGAAAACAGACATAAAATGTGCGCGCGAACGTTGTAAAATACCAAAATCCTACATCTACAATGTAAAATAATAATGTAAAACATGATGCAAATATGCACTCATCAACTTCTCCAAGCCTAGACTCTTGCTCGTCCCGAGCAAGATTTTAGCTTAATGGATGTGATCCTCATATTCATGAAGCTGAGTCGATAAAATAAAGGAGGCAATTGCAGCATGTGTTTATCATATACGATATAGGGGAATAAGTTCATGAATAGTACCTTACTCGAACCATTTGAATAGTGTTTGAAGGCTTCCACACCTTAGTTATCAATAGTTCATAACAGATGAATCTCGACATAATGTAAAAGACTCCGGTTCAACCGAATGAGTTTACGAGGTAGTCCCAAGTGTTTTAGGATCAACATATTCACTTGGGATTCAAAATCTCAAAAGTGTCTCTTTGTCATACTACAATACAGTGGCATATGCCTATTTGCTCTTTGCACATTCACTCGTTTTCTTCTTTTCCTTTTCTTTTCTTTTGCATATATGCTCACACTTTTGTTTTAAGTGTTGTGCAAAGGAGCTAGCCATATATTCCACTTCATGTAGGAATTCAAAGTTCAACGATCTCAATTATGAAATTCCAACTGTATATGAAGCATTCTTAAGACTTGATATTCTACCACGACTTGTTCTCACTCTATTTAGATAGTGTTTCATTTTCCTTTGTTCAAGGTTTTCTTTTTCAACTTAATTGTATAGATAATTTTTCTTTGTGAATCAAACCGTAAATTTACAGCATATTGACCAAATTATCTTTATGTGTTCCATTAATACCAATGGTGTGGAAGACTCCTATTGTTATCATCAAGTGCAAGTAAAATCATAATCAAGCCATTCATATATCAATAAAGGATACATAAACTCAATATTGCTCCATATATAATAATAAACTCGGAATTTCATAAAAGGGATCGACTATTCCTGAAGGGAATTCTAATGATGCAAACTTTATTTCTAGTTTGAACTAATGTAGGAATAATAAAAACCTATAAGATAGATTACAAGGTCTTAAAGATCTCCCCAAGCTTGGAATCAAGCCAGGTGGGATCAAATAAGCCCTTGCGATTATTTGATACCATGATTGTTGTAGATCACTGGGGTGCCATGGCACGTGGTATCTTCTCCTCACGGGCCAGCCTGAGGCGGTGGGATTGATTAACAACTTCTAATTCCTTAACACGTAGCTTATAGAAAAGATTATTCCTCTCCAGCACATTCACTTGTTCCTTAATGAACTCATTGTTATCTGGGAGTGTTTGTAGCGCCTTAAGACTCATGGCAAAACCCGCTTCGGTTGTCCGCTTGATACGTTCATGAAGTTTATCAAGATAAAGTCGCATCAATCAAAGGTGTTTGGGTGTCCCTGGCTTCTCCTTGTCCAATTCCTCAGTCTTCAGCTCTAGGGCCTTCAAGTCCCTATTCCAACATCCATGGTCGGTGTCAAGGAACTCTAGGGATGGTCTCGATCTCCTTGCCTTGGTTGTGGTTGCTCCCGATCTCCATGGGAGCCCTTCTTCTTAACTTCTATCCCTTGGTTGAGAGCCCTCTCGCGAAATAAGAGGTAGATTGGTTTCTATAGATTGTGATTAGAGAGATAGACAATGGCAGTATATAAGAGGGGTCAGAGGTCGGTAAAACTCGCGAGAAACACCAAATTCTCGTCCAAGAAAAGAATCCAAACAGAACAGAAAAAGAAATCACGGATTTGGAAGTGTCCTGCCGCATAACGACCAACTATATGGGCGCGACCCGTACAGGTGCGACCGTATAGTTGGTTCTCGGTAGATATTTCCAAATATCTCGAGTCTAGGTCGATTAAATCACGACTCAGAACCGACAATAACGTTTTTTTACGTGAAAAGAAAGATCAAACGAAAAGTGTCTGAGAGTTTAACGACCAACTATACGGCCGGAATTTTTGTTCCGGTCGTATAGTTGCGACCGTATAGTTTCAAACACCGAAAATCAAAAGTGCCTGGGAGTTTAACAACCAACTATACGGCCGGAATTTTGCTCCGGTTATATAGTTGCGACCGTATAGATATCGACACCAAAAAGCAAAACCAGCTGAGAGTTTAACGACGAACTATACGGCCGGAATTGTTGCTCCGATCGTATAGTTGCGACCGTATAGGCTCAGATATCGAAAATAATTTCACGAAGATGATACAGAGAGTTTAATGACCAACTATACGGCAGGAGATCCTGCTCCGGCCGCATATCTCCGCACGTATAGTTGGTAAAACCCCTCTAAAACTTCAGAAAAACACAAGGAATTCAAAAATAGAGATTTCAAGAGTAAAAATTGTGAAAATAAATCACTTATTTGGGTAAGAACACTTACCTTGCACTTACCACTTGCTTAACCGGGGATGAAAAGTTCCTCCCACAACAAGGACTCCTTCTCTCTTGGAGGAATTGAATTTGGTTCATCAAATAATTCTCGTAAACGAAAATCACCAGGACTAAAGTTCATGTCAATAAGATTGGTGTCCTCCTAGGAAAACATGGACACTGCATCTAACATCCTTATTTCTTGCCTCTGCATAATCTGCAACTCAAATTCTTGAAGTAAAAGAATCCAACAGATCAGTCTTGGCTTATGTTCTTTCCTCTCAAGGAGTTCTTTTAAGCCATCATGATCCGTATGAACTCTCACCTTTGCATCAACTATATAAGAACAAAATTTATCACAAGAGAAAAATACAGCAAACAGTTCCTTTTCTTCCTTAGGGTAATTCTTTTGAGAACCATTGAGAGTTCTACTAGCATGATGTATAATATTAAATCTACGACCAATATGTTGTCCAAGAGTTACTCCTACAACATCATCACTAGCTTCACATATTAAGTCAAAGGTTGTATCCCAGATAGGTGGTTGAATGATTGGAGCACGAGTTAAAGCATTTTTAAGTTTATCAAAGGCTTCAAGAGACTTATCATCAAAATTAAATCTCATTCCCTT
Source organism: Avena sativa (assembly GCA_916181665.1). Taxonomy (NCBI): domain Eukaryota; kingdom Viridiplantae; phylum Streptophyta; class Magnoliopsida; order Poales; family Poaceae; genus Avena; species Avena sativa. The sequence continues at coordinate 262,673,864 of OV702291.1, forward strand.
TTGCAAGAGGTTAGTCAAAGGTTTAGATATTCCTGAGAAATTTCTAATGAACCTTCTGTAAAAACCCACATGACCAAGAAAACTTCTTATACCTTTAGTATGCCTAGGTGGTGGCATTCTCTCTATTGCTTCAACCTTAGCTCTATCCACTTCAATTCCCTTACCTAATACTTTGTGTCTAAGGACTATACCTTCTTTGACCATAAAGTGGCACTTCTCCCAATTTAGAACAGGATTAGTTTTTTCACAACGTTGCAAAACTTTCATGAGATTATTCAAGCAACTAGTAAATGAAGTTCCATAGATATAAAAGTCATCCAGAAATACTTCCATTATAAGTTCTATGAAATCAGCAAAAATAGTATTCATACATCATTGAAAAGTAGCTGGGGCATTACATAGACCAAAAGGCATACGTCAGTAAGCATGTAACCCATAAGGACTGATGAAAGTTGTTTTAAGTTGGTCATCCGGATGAACATCTATTTGAGAGAAACCAGAATATCCGTCCAAGTAACAAAAATGAGTATGGTTTGCTAACCTTTCTAAAGTTTGATCTATGAACGGTAATGGATAATGATCTTTCCTAGTTTCTTTATGTAATTTCCTGAAATCTATGCACATCCTGTGCCCAACAACAGTTCTAGTAGGTATTAGTTCATTGATTTCATTAGGGACAACAGTAAAACCGCCCTTCTTAGGAACACAATGAACAGGACTTACCCAATCACTCTCTTTAATAGGATAAATTATACCTGTGTCCAGTAGGCGTACAATTTCTTTTGTTACCACTTCTTTCATTTCAGGCTTCAATCTTCTATTAAATTCTGCAATTGGTTTAGCACCTTCTTCCATGAATATTAGATGGACGGCTATCATGGGACTAATACCCTTCAAGTCATCCATTGAGTACCCAAAGGCTTGGTGATGCTCCTTAAGTATCCTCATGAGTTCTTCTTCTTATTCTATTGAAAGTTTAGCACTAATAATAATAGGAAATTTATTGGTATCATCTAAAAACCTGTATTTTAGATTATCTGGTAGAGTCTTCAACTCTAGGGGTGGTAGTTCCTCGTCCCCTCTCTTTTCTGGCTCTTCAAAAGCGTCATCAGTTGGAGGTCCCAAAATAGGAAGTGAATCAAATTCATATTCTAGTTCTTCTAAGGACTTCTCCTCCATAACTATTTCTTCATAATTTGGATCTTCATTTATTTCTTCTTCTCCATTACCAAAGAAAAGAGCTGCCATTTCCTCAATGGTTCTCTCTTCCTCTTCTTCTTGTGCTTATGGAGGCTTGTCTTTAAATTTGGAAAAATGGAATTTATTTTCCGTTCCCCCAACCTTAAGAGTCACAATCTCCTTCTTGAAGTTAACATAGGCACCTATATCACCCAAAAAAGTTCTTCCAAATATAATAGGGCAAAAACTGTCAGCTGCCATATCAACAACTACAAAATCGATAGGAAAGTTTTTGTTGCCAATTGTGACAGTTGCATTGTCAAGTACTGCCATTGGAATTCTAAGATTTTTATTGGCTAACATAATTGTTATATCAGTATTCTCAATTATAGCTGATTCTATTTCTTCTTTTATTTCTAGGTAGAAATAATAAGATATAACATTAACTTCGGTGCCAAGATCACATAAACCGTAATGAGAGGTTTCTTTAAATATGCAGGGAAGGATAGGCTTACCCACATGTTTTACCTTTGTTTTAACTTCAACCAATATGGAAGTATCTATATCAAGTTCAACTATATTATAGTGTGAGTACATAGCCATAATTGCTTCCTTGGTTACCTCCTCGTCTTTGTTTTCCTTCAGATGTTCCTTCACTTATGGCACGCTTTCCTCTTCCCTCTTTTCCTGTACTACTTTAACCTGTTCATATTCAAAAATATGCTTTTGTGCAGTGTTAGGGAAAGGCACTTCATATATTGGTTCTATGGAGGCAAGTGTTGCTTTATCTTCTCTTTTGTTCTTTGGTTCAGGTGGTGGATCATACTTGACTAGACCCTCCTTTGGAGCTTTAATATGTTCTAAAAATCTTTAACAACTTGCAACACAAGATCTGAATCCAGATAAAGTTCTTTAGACAATTCTTTCACATGGCCTTTTTTATTATAATCATGAATACAATCATGCTCTATTTCTACGCCTCCTTCACTTCCTAGACCAAAATTCCATGAAACTCTATGGTCACGAATTCTATTAAGTAAATCCCAAGCTTTAGGTATATGAAGATTCATAAAGGCTCCTTCCACAAAAGAGTCTAGTTAAATTTTATTAGGTTCAATTAAACTACCATAAAAGATATGTAGTAAATACCATTTAGGCAAATCATGATGAGGACATAGTCGTAGTAAATCTTTAAATCTAATATAAGCTCTTACTAGTCCTTCATTAGAACGATTCTTCCAAGTCATTATAAGACGCCTGATTCTAAAGGATTTTGATAATGGATAATATTTTGATAGAAATTCACAAGCTAAATTATCCCAAGTAGTAGTGACTTTAGGTGGAAGAGATCTATACCATGATAGAGTTGTACTTGGTGAAAACAGACATAAAATGTGCGTGCGAACACCGTAAAATATCAAAATCCTACGTCTACAATGTAAAATAATAATGTAAAACATGATGCAAATATGCACTCATGACTACCCCGGCTGCTGCTCAGTCCACGAGGCGGGAAGCCCATGCTAAGGGTCTGGTGATGAGCCAGGCGCTTAGCGGGGAGAATTATAGTCCAGCGCTCATTGAGTATGTGAATAACTAGAATGACACTGAGTTTAGAAATCCCAAGGACGATCTCCCAGAGAAGTTCGGTCCGGCCGAGTTCAGCGCACATATGAACACTGCCACCAAGGCTATTACCTTTGCTGGCCGAATGATGGAGGTAGGCTTTCCTCCATCATGCCTTTTATATGCGCACACACTTAGAGATATACCCACTAGTCCTCGAGCCTCTGGGAGTAGTTTATTACTAGGACGGATGCTCTTAGAAAACTAGCGCAATTCCTTAGCAGTTTCAAATATCCACACACCTAGAGCCGGGTTAAGTTCCACTTGGCCCGGATCTTGTAGACTTCAATATCCACACACCAAGAGCCAGCTTAAGTTCCACTTGGCCCGGATCTTGTAGAATTCGAATATCCACACACCTAGAGCCGGGTTAAGTTCCACTTGGCCTGGATCTTGTAGACTTCAAATATCCACACACCGAGAGTCGGGTTAAGTTCCACTTGGCCTGGATCTTGTAGAATTTGAATATCCACAAACCTAGAGTCGGGTAAGTTCCACTTGGCCCGGATCTTGTAGACTTTGAATATCCACACACCTAGAGCTAGGTTAAGTTCCACTTGGCCCGGATCTTGTAGAATTCGAATATCCACACATCTCCTCTTATTTCTAAACTAACATTTGCTTGTTCCAGATCACCACCAACCGCCGAACTGCTAAGTTCCAGCGTCTGCTAGACTCAGATAAGGATCTTCGTGCCAAATACGGCAAAGTTCATGCTGATCAACAAAAGAAGGGTAAGTTATTTTGCTTAAAATCTTGCACTTATGTTGCTTCGAGTTACTTGCTATCTGTGTTAACTTATCATCCATATTATGTAGCCGAGGTTGAGGCTGAGAACGTCATCATGCGCAAGAACTTGGCTGAGATCCAAGGTAACTCATCTTGCTCATTTAGCCTCTGCATGCTCTTCCCTTGACTCGGCAGATATTTATACCTCGTCTCTGCCGGGTCAATCCATTATTGCAGTTACACTTCAAGATAGCGTGCCCATACCTGACATGATGCTTCACTTTCTCGAACAAGCAGGGAAGCACCATGTCGAATTGAAGAAAAAATATGATGAAATCGCTCAGCTTTGCCTCAAGGACAATGATATTACTCGGCTGAACACCGAAATCCAGAAGCTCAAGGATCTCCACAAATCAGAGTTGGACAAGGCCGACCAGGAGTTCTCCAAGGAGAAGGAGCATCTAAAGACTCAGCTCAAAAAGGACAATGATCTTCTGAAGGAAGCCGACATCAAACTTAAGTTGGTGACCACTGAGTATGAGAAGCTCCAGGTGAGGAACGATGATGGACAGAAGGAGCTGAGTCGGATCCTGTGCCACATTGGCCGTGAGTTTTCTTCCTCCGCCCGAAATTCATTTCTCCAGGTCATGTTCCCTTATTGATATTGCTTGTTCTGTTTATAGGCAAGTTCCCATAGAGCAAACCTCTTGCTTCTGATGCTGTGGCCAAATTCCGCCTGGAACAGGGTATCCTAGCTGGCCCTACCTCCGAGTCTATTCCTTATGACACGGAGGACATGCTGGTAAGCCTCGACGCGTGCATTGAAGTCATGAAAAACTATGGCGTGTATATTATGCCAGCAGCAGTCCGGATGTTCAATGCTCTCTAGCCCACTGAGCCCACTCCCAAACGCACTACAACTTTTATATCCAAGCTGATGGAGTGTGAGACTCAGCTGAACCTGTGGCGCGAATCTGCGGCACGTGCTAGGGCTGATATGGCTTTGAAGTTTGTTCTATCATGGTATGAGATGTTGGACCTGGAGTTGCTTGATCGCCTGCACACCGGGTCTAAATGGTCCAATGATCCGGAGTGTATCGCTAAATGCAAGGCCTGCGCCAACAATCTCATTTAGTACACTTTCTTCCATAGCTGGAACGAGGGTCCGAGCTTCCTCGATGTAGTTGATGACGCCTATGTATCGGATGGTGCTGAGGGCGAACAAGATGAAGAGGAAGCCTCCGAGCTTGGTGATGATACCGAGGATCCGGAGGATGAGGAGGCTAATCCTGAAGATGAGGCAGGGACTAGTGCCCCACCTTCCGACGCTGAAGTACCTCCTCCCTCGACCGATGATCCGCCTCCAGATGCTGCTCCATGAGCTAACCAAAACACTTTGATGTTTATTAGATCCCCAATATGCTGGGTGCAGTTGTATTTAAGCACAATGGTTTGTTTTTCTAGAATCGCATGTGTTTTGCTACTAAGTTATTAATGCCGGATTAACTTGGGCGGAGTCCCCGAGTTTCCTTTTCTTGTTCCTCCAATTCTTGATTCGGCTCGCGTCTACCTTGATTCGGTTTTTTACTTACGAGTCCGAGGTTCAAAAAATTGACTTAACAATACTTGAAACCTTGGGATTAGCTCAAAATAATTCGATGCAGCACAAATAAAGTAAGTAGAGGGTTAGTCCGAATAACAAATGTCGGCTCGATTACGTTCCTTTCTTTAGTCATTTTTCATGTGCTTTGCAATTCCAAACTTGTGCTCTTGCTTGCCATGAAGCCAATTCTTGTTGGACAGCAGCAAAGTCGAAGAGTTGGGTTTTTGGTGCCTACATGACTAAGGTGTAAGTAGTTTAATCCAGCTGACATATATAAAGTAAATACAGGAAAGACAATTATTAAGGCAATCCCCGAGTTTCTACTTGGGGTGCCGAGGTTTCATTGATATGCTCATTGCCTACATACATACCAACATATGAGGGACTCGGATACATTCACCTATTTTCTAGGTGTAAAATGGACGAAGTAGGGCTACATTCCATGGACGCTTAGATTCCTCCCCGAACATGTCCACCTTGGTCTTGTCCTACGGCTATGCATTGATAATATAGTAGGAATCATTGTGCAAAGATTTGCTTACAATGAAGGGTCCTTCCCATGGAGGGGATAACTTATGCATGCCAGCAGTCCGCTGCACTAGCCGAAGTACGAGATCACCTTCCCGGAAGACTCGGGGGTTTACTTTTCGGCTATGGTAGCGTCGGAGTTTTGCTGATATATGGTGGATCTAGAAAAGGTCAGTTCTCTCGCTTCTTCCAGTAGATCAACATCATTTTGCCGGGCTTTGCGCACTTCAGCTTCTGTGTACTGGGTGACCCTTGGTGAATCATACTCTACGTCGGCTGGTAGTACAACTTCTGCCCCATATACCAGAAAAATGGCGTATAGCCTATTGATCGATTCAGAGTTGTCCTTAAACTCCACAGTACTGCCGGTAATTCTTCTATCTAGCACCCTGCTGATCTTTGCAGTGGCTCAATGAGCCAAGGTTTTATCCCGGACAAGACTAGTCCGTTGGATCTTTCCACTTGTCCGTTCGTTGCGGGGTGAGCTACTGAGGCAACATCTAGCCGGATCTTCTTCTCTCGACAGAACCTCACAAACACTCCTTCAACAAAGTTTATGCCATCATCAGTTATGATACTATGGGGATAGCCATTGTCGTCGGATTGATGACAAGTACGCCATGAGGGGGTCCTCGAGGCGTGCGGAAGAGAGGGGTATGAGTCGTACGGTGTTCCAGGACGGTGAGCACACAAGTTTACCCAGGTTCGAATCCACCGGCTTTGGACGGATCCTACTCCTGCTAGCAATCCAGTAATACGGCAGAGCCAGAATATGAGTTACAAGGGTTTGCCTATGCGAGTTGAGATTGTAGACTATTGAGGGTGCCCTAAAGTCTCTCCCTAGGATGGCTTATATAGATATTCGGCCTAGGGTTTACAGGAGAGACCTATCCGGCTACGACTAAGAGTCGGTTACAGAGTACATCTTGAACTACAAGAAACACTATGGGCCTATGTCGGTAAGTCTTCTGGGCCTTCCCGTAGCCGGACTAGACTCTGTCTTTTCTCCCTGACTGGGCCACCCGTGAAGCAAAGCTCTAACCTGAAGTAGGCCACCCTGGTCAGTGAGGAACTGTGAGGATACCCGGAAAGTATATCCTCAACAGCAGCCCCCGGAAGTCTCCAAGATCCAAAGTCGGATTCATCATCGTCTAGCTTGATCTTCGGCTTGCAGAATCTTGAAGGGTTCCTGAAACTTCATAACAAAAATACGATCCGGGTCTTAAAAATAAGTCGGACCTATCAACATGTTACTCGGATTTTCCAGCTTGATTTTAAAACTAAGCTGGAACTTGGTCTCTGACGTCATCTGACACTGGTCATGGTCAAGTCATGTCATCTGACAAACATCCTGTCAACACGACCGTTGGTGGGTCTGTCGTTCGCGGAACCGAGGCGTCGTCTCCTTGCATACGTGGAGATCGAGGCGACGTAATCATATCGTGGGTCCTTCCCAATTCCTTCCACGACCCGTGGCGGTTACATAGTGATGTTTGCATGAATCTTGGCGCGGTTAGGTGGATATAAGGGGTGAGGATTCTCCTTCTCCCATCTTCACCTGATCCCCTTGTTGTTTCTTCTCCTCCACTTCTCCCTCGCGCATAGAGCTCCCCTGCTTCCAAAACTCCCAGCGCCGCCCATCTAAGGTCACCGGCGCACCGGAAGAATGGCTTCGTCTTCATCATCCGGCTTGGCTGCGACAGCAGCGACGACGGTGGCGGCAGAGAAGGAAAGCAATCGCAGGGTTTGGATCCCCTGCCTGCTGGACGACGAGAAGCTCCGCGGCGTGGAGACTGAAGGGCTCCTCCACGCCGGCAACTAGCGGAGTGGTTCCGGCGAAACCATCCCCAACCCGCACACCGATGAGCGGGTACACTTCGGCACCCACCTCGACAGAGGTTTGTCTTTCACTCCCTCGGAATTCATTTCCGAGGTGATAAATCGTTATGGTGTTCAGTTTCACCATCTCCCCCTAACTCCATCTTAGAGATGAGCGCCTATGCGGCCTTGTGCGAGGGATATCTCGGCATTAGGCCGAGTCTCACTTTATTCCGGTACTACTTCCATGTCTAGAGAAACTCTATCACCGCCGGTAATCCTTATATTACTGGTTGTTTGGTTACGAGTGAGCGTGTCTATCCTAGGATTCTAGCCAGTGAGTCGGTCAAACAATGGCCGGCCACTTTCTTTTACCACAAGGATGTTCCTGCTCCCGGCAAAGCCACTGCTTTGCCGTCTTTCATCGACGGAGCTGCCACACCTCAAGCATCTTGGGACGAGGTCGCTCTGGCTCTTAGTGACGATCTGCTTCTTGCCAAGAGGCGGATTGAATATCTGATGAAACACAAAGGCCTGAGGGGATCCGACTTGGTCCAATGTTGGGTATCACGCTGGATCCAATGCCTCCAGCACCACGGAGACCGACTGATGCATTCCATCACGTCGTCCAAAAAGGATTCCCTCCGCATCATCCCCAGATCCTATACATCACAAGGTTATTTAAGCTAGGTTAAATGGCTGATAAGGGAGCAGATCGAGAGGAAGATCCCGGAGGTTTCTCTGGACATGCACACAGCAGAAGACCCTATTGTGCCGGTAAGCTTTTAACATTAAACCCTTTCTATGTGTTTCACCTTTAAATTATTTTGCAATACTGAGATATTATCTTCTTTTCAGCTTGACGACCTCCCCGAGTCGGAACTAGCTCCTATCAAGGGATATCCTCCGGAGTTTTCTCAGGAGGAGGAATTGGTCCCACTACCGGACGTTGTGCCCAGAAAGCGCAAAGCTCCGACAGTGGCTGTTGGCACAAAGGAGGTGCCAGTCGTGAAGAGGTAACTTTCAACACAACTTTCGCCTTTGTACCTTACTCGAATTTTGTTCTGAGATGTAATGTTTTCCATTCTATTACATTCTCAGAGCTAAGCAGCTCATCAAGGGTAAGGGGAAGGGAACTTCTTCAAAGCCCTTGCGACAGACGAAGCTGACCATAGGTTCTCCTGCCGTGGCTCCTTCGACTCCTGCCCCTCAACCTTCTGCAACGCCGGTGATTACTCCATCACCAGTTGTCGCAGAAGATTCGGCTCCTTCAACAGAGCCAACGATCCTTGAATCGCAGACTGATGTCACCATGAGTGAGTCAGGTTTAGATAAGGATGAACCCTCTTCGGGTAATGATCCCTCGGCAGAGACCTTCGCCAAAAACCTCCTTAACAATCCGGGGCTTGCCAAATTTGGCTTGTCCCGGAAATCTGCGGAGGAGATCCAGCGGCTGGCCCGGCAATGCCTAGAGAGCCGTAATCTCTCTGCCAAAGAAGTAGCACAAGAAGCGGAGGACGTCAAGTACTCCGACCTTCTGTAACAAGTCTGCCTTCGCGACGAGGGACTTAGAGCTGGTGTGCTTCCACCACCTCCGATTATTCCACTCACCCTCGCCGAGAAGGTTACCACCGAGGTGAACATGTGCCTGAGCAAGCTCACACATGAACATCATGTAAGTCAGAATTCCAACTCACGTTTTTCTTTATTGTACTTTACATCATATCCTCTAGCCCCCAAGCATGAAGTAGGATATACAATCCGTGTTTATTCTTTCTTAGGATGCCAAAGAATGAACTAGTGTAGCCCCCAAGGCTCGTGCTAATATAAGTAACAATATTACCCCGAGTCTTTAGTAGACTTTTGACTCTGGGTATTCTGACTTACAGAAAGTTAATTCATATAACCAGGATTTGTTGAAGAATATCTGCAACAAGCGGAGAGAGATCAAGGCTCTCCGACTTCAAAATGCTGAGCTGAGGGTTTCCAAGGATGAGGACGAAGGTAAACATTCCGAGACTCAAGCCTTGTCCTGTATTTTCATAGTCGAATATTTTTTTGCTGAACTATTGTTCTTTTGTCTTACAGCACTGGTAAAACAGTCCTGTGCTATGATTGAAGAGGCCGAGAACCTCAAAACCTTGGTGGTGGAGAATAAAGAACTTCGCCAGGAGCTAGATAATCTCAAGGAAGATCATGAGAAGAGCATCGCTCAAATTCTCAAATCGACCTCCATGGCCACTGATGAACGTGATCGCAAGATTGTGCTTCAAGATCAGAGAATCTCGGATCTCAACAATGAGCTTTGTAGAGAGAAGGATCTTTCCCAGGCGCTCCGGGCTGAACTCCGGAGTCTTCGAGAATAGAAGACCAAAGTTGACGACGTCATCTTCGGTATGTTCCATATCTCTGACTTGTCTATATTCTTCGACTCTTTCGATGTCGGATTTTCTTAACCATTTTTGTGTTATGTGACTAGGTCCTCTGAACTTGACGGACTCCACCTCTGCCGAGCCTCGCACCCACCGGCTTACCCAAGTCGGTGATTTGCTTCATGACTTCCGCCAATCCATCGAGGAAATTGGCGAAGCTCTCAAGGTTCCGGACATGCATGGCATGTCCGACTTTCAGGTGCGAGACAAGGCAAAGGAGATGCCGCAGCTTGTCCGGGACTGGAACATGTCCTACACGCGAACCGCAGCGCAAAACGCTCTCACCATGGTCACGAGCCACCATGGGAACAAGGAGATATGGCAAGTGACTAGAGGGTACTTAAAGGTGGATGAAGACAGCCAGGAGAAAGATATCAAGGCCATCATGGACTCCTGCGCCGGATATAGGTGTCACGTAGCTGACTTAACCAGCTACGACACTCCCTTCTTCACCCACGTGGACACACCGCCTCCGCCTCCGGAAGAAGCATCTGAAGTTTTCGACGATGAACAGACCATATCGGATCTGAACATCTCGGAGCGTTATCAAACCGAGGTCGATGCATCCAGCGAGCCGGCAAATCCTACCTCTTCTCCTGCATCATAAATTACCAGAAACAAATGTATTATTCTGAGAAACATTATGGGTCTGTAAATATGCAGTACAATACTTTTGCTAGTGCTAAGCTTTTATCTATTTAGCACTTTTGGCTTAAATTTTTGTGTGCCTGAAATGTTTACATAAGAACTTATACTTTTTTCCTATACTTATTGTTTATCTGGCTTTCTGCCTCGCCCCTTTCGTGAGCCGGCTAAACCTTCTGCACAGAAACTTTGCCGAGCAACAGAGCTCAATTGCTAAACGAGTTTAAACTCGGAAACAAAGCCGGCTTCTAGTACCAAAAATTCACTACTCGGAAAATTCCCGCATCCAGCAATCAGACAAATACCCAAGTATAGACTATGAAATTTAGAGTTATATCCCCGAAGGTACCATTTTTAGAGTCGGAAATCTAAACCAGAACAATCATGAGCATAAATTACTTTCAAGTATTCTAGGATTTTCGACTATGACATGATCATTCGGAAATAAGATGGTAAAAACTTCTCAGAAAAACTTGAGGCAACCAAAACTTTTATTTCTCACAGAACATATACATATGTATGATTACAAAGAAAGATAAACTAAGAATAAAAAGGACATAGCTGAGCAATATTCCATGGTCTGTCTAACTCATCCGGATTTATACTGCCTCTAGCTCTCTTTCTCTTCTTAGTAGCAGGTCTTTCTTTGACTGGCCTCATGTCAGTTAAGTAGTATGAACCATTGTGCAATACTCGACTAACTAAAAAGGGCCCTTCCCATACTGGGGAAAGTTTGTGCTTTCTTTGTTGCACAAGCCGGAGAACCAAATTACCTTTATTGAAAGATCTGTTTTTGACTCTCTGGCTATGATACTTGCATAACTTTTGCTGATAGGCTGTTGATCTCATTTTAGCAACGACATGAACTTCTTCAACTAAGTCGAGATCATTTTGTCGAGAAATCTCGGCATCCTCTTTGATATACGCGGCCACTCTAGGAGAAGTGTGAATCAAATCACTAGGAAGAACTGCTTCTGCGCCATAGACCAAGAAGAAAGGTGTGTATCCGGTTGACCCGTTCGGAGTTGTTCGTAAACTCCATATTACAGAAGGTAATTCCTCTGCCCAAGCCCCCACAGCACGTCGTAGTGGTGCTTCAAGTCTTGGATTTAGGCCTTGTAGGATTAAACCATTTGCTCTTTCAACTTGTCCGTTAGCCTGTGGATGTGCGACTGACGCAATGTCAAGCCGGATATTTTGTTCGCTGCAGAATTTGGCCAATTCTCCCATAGAGAAATTATTCCCGTTGTTCGTGATAATGCTATGCGGATAACCATACCGGATTATAACATCCTCGACAAATCATTTGGCTGTTGCTCCATCACAACTGGTGACAAGTTTAGCCTCAATCCATTTAGTGAATTTATCCACCATCACTAAGAGGTGAGTAAATCCACTTGGAGCTCGTCTAAATGGTCCTACCATGTCAAGCCCCCAGACCGCAAAAGGCCATGTTATAGGTATTGTTCGCAGCTGTTCAGCTGGAACATGAGCTTGTTTGGCGTACTTTTGGCAGCCCTTGCATGTCTTGACTAGCCGTTCGGCATCTGCCTTGGCTGTAAGCCAGAAAAAAACCATGTCTAAAAGCTTTTGCCACTAAAGATTTGGCTGCAGTGTGGTGACCACACTCGCCTTCGTGGATTTCTCTTAAGATTTCCACTCCTTCTTCTGGAGATACACAACGCTGAAAAACCCAGAGACACTCCGCTTATAGAGCTCACCTTTAACTATAGTGTAGGTTTTTGCTCGTCGGACGATCTGCTAGCTCAGAACCTCGTCTTCGGGTAATTTGCCATCTACCAGATAATCAAGGTAGGGTTGGGTCCAGCTAGGAATTACAGCCAGTACTGCTATTAGAGGTGATTCAGATTTGGTCGGATATTCCTCATCCACTCCCTTTATTGAGGGAACTTTGAGGTGCTCTAAAAAAGCCTATTCGAGATAACGCATCTGCTTCCTCATTTTCTGCTCGAGGGATGTGTTGAACCTCAAACCCTTCGAACGATTTAGATAAATCATCCACGACAGCTTTATATGCTTCCATGTGTTTATTTGCATTACAAATATCCGACACTTACTAAGCAACAAGATCCGAATCTCCGTAACACATCAAACGTCGGATGCCGATATCCTTAGCAATCCGGATTCCATGTAGTAATGCTTCATACTCGGCAATATTATTTGTCGTTGTGAAGTGGATCTGCAACACGTATAGAAGTTTATCTCCTTGGGGTGATTTGAGAACCACACCAGCACCCGAGCCCCCGCGAGCCTTAGACCCATTAAAATATAGGGTCCAATATTCCGACTCAGGGAGGGTCATATTCTCCTTCGTCTCTGTCCAATCATCAACAAAGTCGGCAAGGATTTGGGATTTAATTGCTGTCCGAGGTTTGTACTCAATATCGAAAGCTGAGAGCTCTATGCCCCATTTGGCGACGCGTCCTGTGGCATCACTTTTGTTGATTATATCTCTCATGGGAGCTGTGCTCACCATGGTAATTGGATGCTCCTGAAAATTCTGTCGTAGCTTACGAGAGGCTAAGAAAACACCGTAAGCCAGCTTTTGATAGTGCGGATACCGCTGTTTTGATTCTGTTAGGACCTCGCTGACAAAGTAAGTCGGACGCTGCACCAAGTGTTCTTGATTTTCCTCCGGTCTCTCCACTACCATAACGATACTAACGACTTTATTGGTCGCAGCAAGATAAAGCAACATCGGTTCCTGTGGTTCCGGTGCAGCAAGGATAGGAGCAGATGAGAGTACTTTCTTTAGGTCTTGTAGTGCAGCTTCAGCTTCGTCGGTCCATATAAAATCCTTGGTCTTTTTCAGGAGTTTGTATAATGGTGCGGCTCTTTCACCGAGCCGGCTTACAAACCGACTGACTGCAGCGATGCAACCAGTTAGTCTTTGTACGTCCTTCAGGCGAGTTGGCCTAGAAATATGTAGTATAGCCTTGATTTTGTCTCGGTTCACCCCTATGCCTCTTTGGGACACGATGAAACCTAACAATTTTCCGGCTGGGATTCCTAAGAAGCATTTCTTCGGATTAAGCATGATGTTGTATTTTCGTAGATTAGCGAAAGTTTCCTCCAAGTCAGAAATCAATGTTTCCTTCTTTTTGGACATCACCGCAATATCATCCACATATGCATGTACGTTGCATCCGATTTGGTCATGGAGGCAACGCTGCATTGTGCGCTGGTACGTAGCTCCTACATTTTTCAGCCCAAAAGGCATCGTAACAAAACAGAAGGTTCCGAAGGGGGTTATGAATGAAGTTTTGACTATGTCAGATTCCTTCATCCGGATTTGGTGATAACCGGAACATGCGTCGAGAAAACAGAGGAGTTCTGAGCCTGCCGTAGAATCGATAACTTGATCAATCTGAGGCAGAGCAAACGGATATTTTGGACAAGCCTTGTTCAATGCAGTATAATCAACACACATCCTTAAATCAGTGGTGTCCTTTTTAGGGACCATTACAGGATTGGCCGACCACTCAGTGTGGATGACCTCTTCGATGAATCCGGCTAACTCGAGTCGTGCTAGTTCCTTAGCTATTGCCTTACGCTTTTCATCACTAAAACGTCGTAAGGACTGTTTGATGGTTTTAGCATTCGGGCTTACATTTATAGAGTGCTCGGCAAGTTCCCTAGGTACTCCGGTCATGTCAGATGGCTGCCATGTGAAGGTATCTTGATTTGCTTTGAGGAACTTGACGAGCCCGCTTTCCTATGCACTATCTAGGCCTACGCCTATCTGGGTCACCTTGGAGGGGTCATCATCCTTCAACGGCGTCTTCTACGTCTCTTCTGATGCCTTGAACTCCGGATTCGGCTTTGTCACCTCCTTCTTTGTTGCGGGCATCTCGGACGGATCCATGCTCTTCTTGATCCCCTGGTACTCCTAGGTATGCAGCACGGCTTCAGCAAAGGCGACATTTCCATCCTCGCACTCTCGCGCTTTCTTTGGTCTCCCCTGATGGTGATCATGCCGTTGGGACCTGGAATTTTCATCATATTGTAAATGCAACACGGACGAGCCATAACAGCCCAATAAGCCGGACGCCCGAATATAGCATGGTACGCGCTCTTGAACGGGACTACTTCGAAGGAAAGTGCCTCCGTCCGATAGTTCTTTGGCATTCCAAAGGTAACATCCAAAGTGATTTCTCCCAGGGAATTAGCTTGTCTTCCTGGGACAACTCCGTGAAAGATCACAGAGCTATGGTTCAGCTGGGTCTCCGAGATCTTCATCCAGCGTAGCGTTTTGACATATACAGAATATTGATACTGCTGCCACCGTCCATGAGAGTCTTGGAGAAACCATAACCATCAATAAGTGGATTGACGATTAAGGCGTATTTTCCTCGCCTGTGCAACTTAGGCGGATGATCAGCACGGTGAAATGTGATTGCCACTTCCAACCAGTCCAAGAATTGGGGGACAGCCGGAGCTGTTGCATTGAGCTCATGTAGAACTGCTTTCTTGACCTTTGCTGGTTGAGATCTGAGGAAGGTGACATAAGTGTCTTTCTTGGTCGGAAATTTTTTCTTCCCTTTCGTCTTGGGATTTGAAGCATCAGCTTCCTCCATGTCAGAATCTTCCTTGGTCTCTTTGTCTTTTTCTGGATTCTTCTTTCCTTTCTTCCGCTTAGCCCTGTACCAGCGATATCATCTCTCTTAATGTCGTTGTTGAAACGACACTCGGTGTTTGTGTGGGACAAGCCCCCATTGGCGTCTAAGTGATGCACACATGGGTTATTGGCAATGTCGGCCCAAGTGTAGGTTTTGCCTGGTTGCTGGTCTCCTCTACCTTGAACTCTTGAAGTCCCATGACCGCGTCTGCAGCCTCCACCACGTCCTCCTCATCCTCCATACCCGAAAGTAGCAGTGACCACTGCCGTTTCCGCGTTGGGTTTCTCTTCCGAGGTATTCTTGCACTTCTGAGCTTGTTGCTTTGGTTGTTTTGCCGACTGTGGCACAGCTAAGGCGTTGAGTAATCCCTCTGCATCGTCGTCAGCATCTGCATACTTTCTCGCTGTTTCTATCATCTCTCCCAAATCAGTCACCTTGTCACACTTCAAACGGTGACGCAGTAAACCAATTGGGAGACATGCAATGAAAGCTTCAATCGCAGCTTGGCCATTTACTCCTTCACAGGAGTTCTTGGTGTCGATCCATCGTCCGAGGTAATCCCGGCAAGTTTCTCCGGCTTTCTGGGTGCAACGCTATAGGTCTCTGTCCGTACAGGGCCTCCGGTATGTGCCTTCGAAATTCCGAAAGAACGCACTTTGCATTTCATACCAATTATGGATGGTGTTCTCCGGAAGTTCATTGAGCCATGATCGTGCCGTCTTCCGCAGCATGAGTGGGAGATATCAGGTTGCGACCAGGCTGTTTCCGCCTTTGGTGATGCAGCAAGCTTGGAAGAAATCCTGCAGCCAGGTGTCTGGCCGAGCAATGCCGTTGTAGGCTTGGATATGTCTTGAGATAGAAAATCCTTCCAGGAATCTTGTAGCTCTTATGCGTGGTCCGAAGCACTTTGGGCCCATGTATATATCATCATTTTCATAGCGCCACGCCTCTATATTGGAGTTGATCATGTGCCTTGCGTCGTTCGAAAATAGGGATCATCCCGAGTGTCGGTTGTGGCTGCGGTGCCTTGGAACCGGACGTCGGCTTCTGCCACCACCTCCTCGACCACGACGCCCTCCTTGGCCTCCTTAGGAGCCGTTGTGATGGCTACTTGGCGGAGAGGGTGGAGCAGCTGGGTTATTTCCGGCTGATCGCCGGCCTCCGTCCGGAGCGTCATTATTCCGGTTCTGGGGAGGGTCTTCATTGTGACGAGCCCCCTGCCGGCTTGTCTCGGCACGGTGTCCGTCGTTCCTTCATCCGTCATCCAGACGGCTTGCATGTCTAGGAGGTGGCATTCTTTGTCGGTCCTCCTCCCGATGTTTCTCCTTATCATCGTCTCTACGGTCTTTCAACTCTTGTAGGGGCGGGTTCCTCAGATTCAGTGCAGCAGTTGCCTCTTGCTCCGCAACTAGGTTAATGTTACGCCAGTCGCGGGCAGTTTTGTGGTGCTGTCCTGAAGATCCGGTTCTTGAATAATTGTCCTACCAGTGATCGGAACGGTGGTGCTGCTCCGGAACGCGCTGGGGTCTTACGTCAGCCCATGCCGGATCTATGCGACATTGGTCGGAATCAGAGACCAACTTTTGACTTCCGGACATGGCGACCTTTTGCTGCTCCAGTCCCTTGTTGAGTAATTTGATGCCCAACCGGATCTGCTCTGGGCCTGGATTAGCCGATAGAATTTCCTGGGCCGCAATGGTGTTCTACACTGGGGTTGGATACTGTTGGGGGATACCCCTAGGTAGGGTCACGCCGGGGTATAGAGGCCGAGTTCGCCGAGGTATGGCAAGGTCAAAGCGAAAGCTGGCCGGGTCACCTCAAGGCAGGCCGACTGACGGAGTAACCCGGACCGGAGGATGTCCACCTTACTGTGTCTCGGACAACGTATGTTGTATGCCGGCAGGCTTTTTATAACTTGTATGCAGGTACCCATGGTGCTGGGTTATACCAGGCTTGCAAGAGAAGGAAGGTATCTCGCTGGTCAAAAGGTGACCTCTGTGCGCTGGAGCGTGAGCGAAGCAAACAGGGGGAGGGACCAGCGAGGCGTGGCTGACAAAGGTGACGCAACCTATGTCGGCTGATGCTAGCGCCGCAGAGGCTTACGTAGCCTCTGCATGGCTTACGATGGCAAAAGGAGACCCGGTCGGTTTGCTATTTTGGGAGAGGCATATTCCCAAGAATATGCCTCCACGTATGCCCTAACTGGAGACCTAGCCTCCCCTTTATAAGGGGCACTAGGGCCTCTGTAGTGGGGGCTGGCTGGCGGATGAGTAGTTTGTTCATTGAGTAGAGGTAGTGGTGAGAGTAAGAGAGCTCCGTCTTCCTCCTCTCCCCAATACATCTCAAGGAGCATCTGTAAACTTGGAGAACTGAGAGAATACAAAAGATCCGTGTGTGGAATCACCACACTATCCCTCCCTAGATTCCTCTAGTGCATATTGGCCCCACCTTTAGCCTATCCATGGCATCTGCTGTGACACCACCACGACAGTTGGCGCCCACCGTGGGGCTAGCGGCGCTAGCAGGAGTGAAAATCCGGACGGGAAGCATCATCGGCAACAACGAGCGCATCGTCTCTGGGCTCGTTCAACGCTTTGGAGCGCTGGACTACGTCAGCGACAATGCTGGTAGCTTCGGCAAGTGACCTCCACCGTGCAATGGCCTCTTCATCAAACTTGGTGCCCACAAGATCTACGCCAGCATTGATGTGTCTTGCATTCACCCGCGGCACGTCATCGAGGGAGGCGAGCCACCCCTTAGCGCGGCTCACGGTGCGTGTATCACTCGCTCCCCTGACCGTGCTGAGGTGATGATGATAACGCCTGACGTTGGCGCGAGTAAAGACCTGGCACCAGATCCGGAGGTAACACCCAAGGCACCCAGGAAAAGTAGAGGTCCTCCGCTAGAGAGGCTAGAGAATGTGCTACAGCAGGCAATAGATAGCTTGGCAAGCCCCATAGCACCTGTGGTAGATCCAGCTCAGGCACAAGCTGAGTTAGAGGAAACTAGGCAGAAAATACTAGAGGGTTCGAAAAAAATAGCCACGGCTCAGCAGTCATTAAACATGACGCTGCGCGAGTACGCAAGAGAAAATAAGGTAGATGTTGTAAAAGTAAAAGGGAGAAACCTCATCAGTGAATGAACAAAGAGGGTGAGACCAGAGTTAAGGAGTCAGAAAACTTTTTGTCCATGGGGCTGCCAAAGTACAGCACCCCAGCAAAGAACCTCAGAGCAGCGGATGCAGCTGCATCCGAGTTAGGAGGTTTGACGGGTGAAGCCTGGCAAAGACAGCAAGAGAGGGTCAATGAGTTAGTTCGGATCGCTAATAGACAGAATGAAGAGTTGCTCAGGGCTAACCCGGCAAGAGCAGGGGCTTCCAAAGTCGCTTATTCGGCAGTAGGTAACCCGGAGAAATCTGCTGGAGCTGCATCATCCCCTCATGATGGCCCTAGAAGAGAGGAAGTGGTAACCTCGGCAATGAGAAACAAACAGATAGTCCCGTATGACCCAGCAAGGGCAGGGAAAGGAAAAGCAATGCAGGGAAATGAGGATCGACAAAGTGTTAGCCGAGGTGAAGCTGGCCGAGGTAACCGCGACCAAGGCAATGCCGGTCAGAGAAACGCTGAAAACGGCAATGCCAGACAGATACAACGACGGTGATTCAGAAATGGTGAATGCAGGATACCATAGGCCGGATCATCATGTGATAGGGTCAAGGTTGGGAAGCAGGAACTTGCTGCCGGATGACGCCAGGTTAAAGCTAGATCAGCTCTATAGGTCGGAGCAAATTGAGGGGAAAGGTCCTCCGGGTCCAACGTGCTTTGGGCCCCGGATCATGAAAGAGCCTCCGGTACCTAACTTCCAGTTACCCTGAGGCACGAAAACATATGACGGCAGCACCAAGCCGGAGGATTGGTTAATCAACTACGCAACGGCAGTGAGATACGTACCTCAGATGCTGGAGGGGCCAGTGAGGGTATGGTTAAATAATTTACCACCTGATAGTATCAACTGCTGGATCGATTTTGAGGAAATGTTCGTCAGTAACTTCTCGAGCACGTATCAGAGGCCGAATAGGCCACAAACCCTAGCAATGTGCAAGCAGATACCAAATGAAACAGACCGGGAGTTCCTAACCCGCTGGTGCAACGTGAGAAACTCATGTGAAGGCGTGATTGAGTCTCAGGCCAAAGCTTGGTTTGCACAAGGGTGCAGATATGCAAGCATGCTATGGCAAAGGTTACAAAGGGAATGTCAACTACGCTGGCAGAGACAATCCGGATTGCTGATTCGTATGCCTTAGGTGATCCAACTCAACCCCGACTTTTGTCAACGAGTCAAATGAGGAGTACTACCAGCGGGATGGAGCCGGATCATCCCGGCGAAATGATTACCGGAGTAAGAGAAGAGATGATAGATTAGATTACAGGTACAGTTCGTAACAAGTAGCTGCTGTAAATCAAGATCAACCCGGAGCAGGGAGTAATCAGCGTCAGAAAACTAGAGGGCAACAGTGGACTCCAAGAAATGATGGCAAGAAAACTTGGACGCCCGAGCAAAAGAGAAAGTGGCAAGAAAAGAAAGACCAGCCAAGGTATATGTATGAGGCAATGCTAGATTAGCCGTGCAAATTTCACACGCCAAATCTGAGTAACCTAGCGGGTCATACAACATGGCAATGTGAGTGGGTGAGGAAGATAGAGCAAAGTGGCTCGGGGAATGCTCCCGCACCTCGGAGCGATCAACCTCTACAGGAATTACCTCGGCAGCAGTTGCTCTCCGGAGAAAATACGCAACAGTTAATATTACCACCACCTCCGCCGAGGTATGAGAATCATGAGAGAAGGGATGCAGTGCATCAGGTGGAAAACCAACGTCAGCCAGATCAAAGGTATCCCGGCAATGAGGGGAGAAATGAATACAGGGAGCATCACCAGATTTACTGTGTGTTTACCACGGAGGAAACAGATAGAAAGAGCTTGCAACACCAACATATGGAGGTGAATGCAGTTATGCCGGCAGTGACGAGGTATATGCCTTGGTATGATCAAGAAATTACCTGGAGTATCAAGGACCGTCCCAAGCTCATGCCGAGTCCTGGTTCATATGCATTAGTGTTGGACCCAACGTTCATCAGGCCAAATATCAATGTAAGGTTCTCTAAGGTGCTGATTGACAATGGCAGCAGCATCAATATTATTTACGTGGATACAATGCGCAAGTTGGGTATCTCGGAGAACATTCTCCAAGCCACAAGGACAAATTTCCATGGCATTGTGCCTGGTATCTCCTGTGAGCCCATTGGCAAAGTCCGGGTTGACGTGTTATTCGACACAAGAGATAACTGCCGAACTGAGAATTTGGAGTTTGAGGTTGTGAACTTAGAAAGCGCATATCACGCGTTACTCGGCAGGCCAGCCCTGAAGAAATTCATGGCAAGTACTCACATCAGTTACCTGAAGATGAAGTTACCTGGGCCAAATGGAGTAATTACCATAGCTGGGGATTTCGGACGTTCCATTGAGTGTGCATCAGCCGGGTCTAACCTGGCCGAGTCGCTCGTGATTGCACAAGAAAAGAGAAAGATCCAGGAAGTAGCAGCATTGGCTCAGTCTGCGCAGCAATACATGCCGGCAATGAGTAACCCACATGGAAGTGTCTCATTTCAAGCAACAAAGGATACAAAGAAAGTACCTGTTGATGATCTGTTCCCAGAGCACACCGTAACAATTGGTGCCGGGTTAACTGACAAATAGGAAAGCGAGCTCGTCAACTTCCTCCGTGAGGATCGGGATATCTTTGCTTGGTCCACACAGGACTTGCAAGGCATTCCGAGCGAGTTGGCCGAGCACTCTTTGAATGTGAGACCCGGAGCAAATCCGGTGAAGCAACCTCTCCGCCGCTTCGCCGAAGACAGGAGAAAAGTCATTGGAGATGAGATAGCTCGGCTCCTCGCAGCTGAGTTCATCATGGAAGTGCTTTATCCGGATTGGCTATCTAATCTGGTGCTGGTGGAAAAGAAGAAAGATGATCCGAATGTGGCAGTAGTTTGGCATATGTGCATCGATTACACGAACCTGAATAAGGCGTGCCCAAAAGATCCATTCCCACTGCCAAGGATAGATCAGGTCATAGATTCTACTACTCGATGTGAGTTATTGTCGTTCATAGACGCATATTCTGATTTCCACCAGATACCTCTGAACCCGAATGATCAAATAAAGACCGCGTTTATTACCCCATACGGGGCTTATTATTATCGCACCATGCCTTTTGGTTTACATAATGCAGGGGCAACGTACCAAAGATGTATGCAAAAATGTTTACACGACCAAATTGGCCGAAATGTGCAAGTGTATGTTGACGATGTGGTTATAAAAACCAAGGAAAGCAAAACACTCCTTGATGATATCAGGCAAACATTCGCGAACCTAAGGAGGTTCCGAATGAAGCTTAACCCGGAGAAGTTTACCTTCGGTGTCCCGGCTGGAAAATTACTCGGATTTCTTGTCTCCAGCCGAGGTATTGAAGCTAACCCAACTAAAATCTGAGCCATAGAGCGAATGGAATTGCCGAAGTGTCTTAACGATGTCCAGAAGTTCACTGGTTGTCTGGCATCCTTATGTCGATTTGTATGTCGGTTGGGAGAAAAGGCATTGCTTGTCTATCAACTAATGAAAAAGTCGGACAAGTTCGTATGGACGCCGCAGGCCAATGAAGCCTTCATCCAGTTAAATAAAATGTTAGCCACTACACCAGTATTAGCCTCTCCACTATCAAAAGAGCCAATGTTGCTCTACATAGCTGCAACCAACCGGGTTGTAAGTGCAGTGATTGTGGTAGAGCGCGACGAGGAGGGTAAGTCAGTGCAAAGGCCAGTCTATTACCTGAGCGAGGTATTATCAGCATCAAAGCAAAACTATCCTCACTATCAGAAGATGGCATATGGTGTTTATATGGCAGCAAAGAAGCTAAAGCACTATTTTGAAGAACACCCCATCAAAGTGATATGTGAAGCCCCCATATCAGAGATAATGAGCAACAAGGATGCAAGCGGCCGGATCGCAAAATGGGTAATCGAGCTAGCCCCTTATGCTCCACAATACGATAGGAGAGATGCGATCAAGTCTCGGGCTATTGCCGACTTTTTCGTGGATTGGGCCAAGATAAAATATGATCCACTGTTGCCAAATCCGAATTACTGGAGAATGCATTTTGACGGATCAAAGACGAAAACCGGGTTAGGCGCCGGAGTTGTGCTTACCTCACCCAAGAAAGACCAGCTGAAGTATGTGCTGTAGATCCACTTCACAGCATCAAACAATGTTGCAGAGTATGAAGCACTTGTGCATGGGCTCAAAGTGGCAAAAGAAATTGGAATACGTCGAATCCAGTGCTTTGGTGACTCGAATCTGGTAGTTCAGCAAGTCTCAGGGCAATGGGACGCTTTGGATGCAAACATGGCATTATACAGATTTCATGTGCAGAAGATACCAGGATACTTCGAGGGATGCGAGTTTCACCATGTACCCCGGCTGGAAAACGAGGCTGCCGACGTACTGTCAAAACTCGGATCAACCCGACAAGCGATCCCACCGGGTGTAGCACTAGAGCACCTTAGAAAGCCATCTATCAGGCCCTCCCCAGAATTCAAGTCAATCTATATCTCGGCAAATCCAGAGTGGGAAGCTGTGCCCATGGACATTGATGTGGGAAGTGGTTCAGGAAACCTGGGGACTGCTTCGCAGGACCCATGGACTATGCAGCTTGACCCGACGGAGGTTATGTTGATGGATAAAATGGAAATTGACGAGGATGTGTTTCCGGTGTGAGATATACCATCTTGGGCACTACCCATATTCCAGTTCCTGAAGGATGGAACTTTACCCAATGAAGAAGTGCTTTCAAGGCAAATTCAGAGGAGGGCAAAGGCATACAAGATTATCAATGCCGAGCTATACAAGAGGAGTGTCACGAATGTCCTGCAACGGTGTGTTGACCCGGAAGAAGGGCTTGACATCCTCCGAGATATACATCAAGGGGAATGTGGGCATCACGCCTCATCCAGAGCCTTAGTGGCAAAAGCCTTCTAGCATGGATTCTATTGGCCAAGTGCCTTGGAACAAGCAGAAGATCTAGTAAGAAAATGTAATGGTTGTCAGAGACATGCTACCAAGACACACATTCCAATGTCTGAGCTCAAGAACATACCAATTAACTGGCCATTTGTTGTATGGTGTTTTGATATGGTTGGCCCATTTAAGCCGGCGAGAGGAAATATGACCCATATCTTGGTTATGGTTGACAAGTTTACCAAATGGATAGAAGTAAAGCTGATAAGAAAATGTGATGGAGCTACAGCCGTGTCATTCCTCAAAGATATCATTCTGAGATATGGCTATCCTGACAGTATCATAAAAGATAACGACACCAATTTCGCTAAAGGAGCATTTGTGCGCTTCTGCCGGGACAAAAAGATCCGGCTAGACGTTGCCTCGGTAGCCCACCCTGCATCGAACGGACAAGTGGAAAGATCCAACGGATTAATATTATCTGGGATAAAACCCCAACTCATTGAGCCACTGCAAAGATCAGCGGGGTGCTGGATAGAAGAACTACCAGCGGTACGCAATCAACAGTATATACGCAATTCTTCCTGGTATATGGGGCAGAAGCTGTATTACCAGCCGACATAGAGCATGATTCGCTTAGAGTCACCCAATACACAGAAGCCGAAGTGCGAGAAACTCGGCAAAATGATGTTGATCTGCTGGAAGAAGCGAGAGAATTGGCATTGTCCAGATCCGCCATATATCAGCAAAATCTCCGACGCTATCATAGCCGGAAAGTAAACCCCCGAGTCTTCCGGGAAGGTGATCTGGTACTCCGGTTGGTACAACGTACTGGTGGCATGCATAAGTTATCCCCCCCCATGGAAAGGGCCCTTCATTGTGAGCAAAGCTTTGCACAATGACTCTTATTATCTCATTGATGCACAACCACAGGAGAAGAACAAAGCGGACAGGTCCGGCGAGGAATCTAAGCGTGCATGGAATGTAGCTCTACTTCGTCCGTTCTACACTTAACAAAGAAGTGTGTGTATCCGAGTCTCTCATATGTCGGTATGTATGCCGACAATGAGTTTATCAATGAAATCTTGGCACCTCGAGCAGTAACTCAGGGACTGCCTTAATAATATTTGTTGTCTTCTATGTTTGTTATTTATTTTTATGTCGGTTGGCTTAAGTTGCTTCTGCCTAAGCCGGATTAGTAGTGTGTGAGCACCAAAAACTCAACTCTTCGACTTGCTGCTGTCCAACAAGAATTGGCTTCATGGCAAGCAAGAGAACAAGTTTGGAATTGCGAAGCACACGAAAAACGACTAAGGAAAAGAACGTAATCAAGCCGACATTGGTTATTCGGACTAATCTTATGTTTACTTTACTTTTACTACGCTGGATTATTTTGAGTTGACCCTAAAGTTTCGAAGTATTGTTAAGTCAATTTTGAAACTCGGACTCGTAAGTCACAAAACTGAATCAAGGTAGACGCGAGCCGAGCCATGAAATTGAAGAAACAAGAAAATGAACTCGGGGACTACGCCCAAGTTAATCAGGCGTGAATATCTTAGTAGCAAAACATAATCAGTATGCTTAATACATTTGCACCCGGCATACCGGTTATCTGATAAATTTCAAAGTGTTTTTGGTACTCAGGGAGCAGCAGCACCAGGAGGAGGTAACTCGGCCCCAGCGGGTGGAACTCCGGCTCTAGTCTCATCATCATCTTCGTTATCTTCGAGATCTGAGGCTTCATCCTCTTCCTCATCACCCGAATCATCTTCAACATATCCGTTGTCAACAACACCGAGGAAGCTTGGTCCTCCATTCCATTGATGGACAGGGGCAAACTGGATAAGGTTATGGGCACAAGCCTTGCACCGAGCTACCCAATCCGGATCATTCGACCACCTTGACCCGGTGCGCAAGCCCTCGAGGATCTTCAGATCTAGTTTTTCATACCACGTGAGCACGAAGTGGAGGACTGTATCAGCTCCGGCACGTGCGGTGGATTCCCTCTAGAGGTCGAGCTGGGTCTCGCAATCCATCAACTTGTTCATCAGAGTAGTGGACCCCTCCGGAGGATCCTCACCAGGCCATGGAAGATCCGTACGGCTAAATCCAGGAGACCCAAACCATAGTTCTTCACAATTTTCAATCCGGGAGGAAGGCTGACTAGCAGATCCTCCATGTAATAAGGAATGGGTTTGGTTCCAGGATCAGTTGGGGTACCCCTCTGCCGGCGGAACTTGGCAACGGCAGTAGCCGCAATGGCATCGCCCTTTGGGAATTTGCCTGAAAACAAAACAAGTGAAATAAGTAAAAGAGTTTAACCCGGAGAAATACATGTCGGTTGAAGGAAAAGGATTTACGGGAGATATGACTATGGATCTGAGTCAGCTCTGTGGTGCAATCAGCACGCCTCTTCTGGAGCTTCTCAAGTTCAACATTTTCCGAGTCAAGATTGATGTCGGCCTCCTTCAGCAGCTCTTGATCTTTTGCAAGTTGAAGGCTGAGACGTTCTCGCTCTTTGGTGATGTCTTGGCCAACCTTGTCCATCTCAGTCTTGTGGAGCTCTTTGAGTTTTTTCATCTCAGACCTGAGCTTGGCAAGTTCATCATCCTTGGCTCGGAGTTTGGCAAGTTCATCATCCTTCTTCTTGAGCTCGGCCTGATGTTGCCCTGCTTGTTCGAGAAAATGCAGCATCATATCAGGCACAGGAACACTATCTTCAAGGGATGCTGCAATGGTTTGTTGACCCGGCAGAGCCGAGGTATGAATATCTGCCGAGCTCATGAGAAAGCAGAGAGAGAATGGAAATTGAGTAGCCAAAGTGAATTACCTTTTATCTCATCTAAGTTTTTCCTCATAATGGTGTTTTCGGCCTCCACTCCGGCTGTGCAATCCGAATGACAGATTAGTTCGGCGGAAAAAGACAAAGAAAGATTGGGGGAGAAGTCGAAGAGAAAACTTACCCTTTTTCTCGCATTTAGCAAGAAGAGCAGCATGTTTCGAGCGCAACACCTTGTGTGAGTCCAAGAGGCGTTGAAACTCAGCAGTCCGACGATTGGTAGTGATCTGAAAAGAGCAAAGTTGGCTCAGCTATATGCATATTCGAAGTGTACAAAATCCGGGCCAAGAGGAACTTAACTCGGCTCTAGGTGTGTGCATATTCGAAGTGTACAAAATCCGGGCCAAGTGGAACTTAACCCAGCTCTAGGTGTGTGCATATTCGAAGTGTACAAAATCCGGGCCAAGTGGAACTTAACCCGACTCTAGGTGTGTGCATATTCGAAGTGTACGAAATCCGGGCCAAGTGGAACTTAACTCGGCTCTAGGTGTGTGCATATTCTAAGTGTACAAAATCCGGGCCAAGTGGAACTTAACCCGGCTCTAGGTGTGTGCATATTCTAAGCTACTAAGGAGCTATGCTAGTTCTCCAAGGAGCATCCGGCCGAGTAACAAGTTACTCCCCCGGAGGCTCGGGGACTAATGGATATATCTCTAAGAAGTTGTGCATATTAAGGAAAAGACAAAGTAGC
The DNA here is from genome assembly GCA_916181665.1 of Avena sativa. Taxonomy (NCBI): domain Eukaryota; kingdom Viridiplantae; phylum Streptophyta; class Magnoliopsida; order Poales; family Poaceae; genus Avena; species Avena sativa. Next base: position 262,700,666 of record OV702291.1, read on the forward strand.
GTACCTCCATCATCTGACCAGCAAGGTTGATAGCCTTAGTTGCCGTGTTCATTTGTGCTCTGAACTCAGCGGGCCCAAACTTCTCCGGGAGATCGTCGTTTGGATCGACGAACTCCACTTTGTTCCAATTGTTGACATATTCGATCAAAGCCGAAGGATAACTCTCTCCACTAAGCATGTGGGGAGCGACCAAGCATTTGGCGTGGGCCTCTCTCCTCGCAACTAGGGCGGCAGTAGGGTTGGTATGCAATGCGAGTTGTTTGCTGCGAGCTGACCCGGAGGAGGCATCCCTTTTCAGCAGCATGGATGCAAGAGTGCGCTGTCCATCCTCGATAGATGATGCTCTGGTGGCACCAGAACTTTTCTTCGCCTTGGGTTGCTGTTGGGAGGCCGACGCTTGAGCGGCAGATTTGGACTTGGCTGTAGCCTTGGTGCTAGCAGGGTCTTCTCGCCGTGTCTTGGAAGACTCGGACGAGGCAGAAGGAGTTGGTGCTGGTGCTGATGCTTATGTTGCTGCTGGTGCTGCTGATGGTATGGGAGCTGATGCTTGTATTGTTGCTGGTGGTGATGGTGGTGTTGCCATTGCTGCTGGTACCTCGGAAGTGACGGGTTGCGGCTGAGCCGATGAAGAGCTGGGAGCGTCCGCTACCTCGGTCGTGCCACTTCCCCCTGCTCCGAGGTTGCCCTCCTCTGGAAGGGATGGGCTAGGACCCGCAGTAACCACTGAACCCTCCTGAATTGGGCTCAGTGGGCGTGTGTTGTCACCACGAGGGGGAGATGGGGTGTGCCGGAAATATGAAGCGATGCTGGAGCCGCTCTGGGGAACCTCCATCGCAACCCTGTCGAATCAGACAACGAATAACAAGTTATAGCAAAAACAAAGGCACATAGACAGAGAAACATGAAGCACGAATAACAAGTGGCTTACTCGTCAGAAGTCAAAGGCTCCCTGGTCTTTTGAGCTCTCCGGACTATGGCCTTAGTCGGAGGTTTGCTGGTGACCTTGTCAGCAGACTTCTTCCGCCTTTTGGTTGTTTTGGGAGGCCCGGAAGAAGCAGCTGAAGTGGCAGCCCACTTCTTAGACACGGCTAGGGCCGGCTCACTCGAAGCAAGAGGGGGATCTTCATGGATCTGCCTGGCCGGGTTAGCTGAAGCTGGAAACATGTAAGAAATGGGCACCGAGTCAAATACCTCCACCACCTCAATGTCGGAATCATCCTCATCGTCAGGCCAATTCCTTAAGGAAAAGAAGTTACTAGAGGGTTGCTTGGATGCGTCTGGGGCAGGCAGGAACATTTCCTGATCTGGCTCCTCCTCGTCTGAAACAAGTCAGTCCTTCCCCCATTTGAGGGAAGGCTCGGTGCCATCTTCAAGGGTCTACTGAAGAAACAACTAAAAGGAAAATGCAAAGGGATCAAATAAACGACATGCTCCGACATAGGATATAACTCGGAGAAGAATTGGGTAATGAGATTTACCACAGGAGGAGGCTTGTCCCGGCAGTAATGCTCCAACCCCCACTCCCAGTCAGTGGAGAAGTCCTTATCAGTCGTGAAGATGGCCTTGACCCGGCGGAAGATCTCAGTGTTGTTCAACTCGAAGGAGGAGGTCCGGTTGGGGTCAAGTCGCCAGCTCATGTGGCAAAGTTTGTTTGTGCGCTTCTGTAGGGGGGAAATCCGGCTGTGGACGAATGTGATCATCACATCCTCGTTGCGTAGCCCCAGATCCTTCAGCTCCTGGAACCGTTTATTGACCTGATTCGCTAAGGCAGTTGGTCTCTTGGGAACCCGGTCCCACTGAACCGGATTAGGAGGACCCATCGCAAAGGGGCACAGCCGGATCAGATCCTCATCCGAACCATTCCTCACATAAAAGAAGGTCCGGGCCTAGACCTTGCAAGATTCAAGCCCCGTGACCCGGGGGAAGATAGATTGCTTCCAGGGAGAGATGGAGGCGGCACCACATTGGGTCACGTGCTTGTCCTCCGGGGCACACTCCTTATCCGGAACCACGTTCCTCCGTAGACCGAAGAACCGGATCCAAAGCTCTTTGGTAGGCCACAAGCCGAGGTATCCTTCTATGGCGGATGCGAAGGAAGAGAGGGATGTAATGGCATTTGTTGGAAGATGATGAGGTTGGAGTTCGTAGATATTGATAAAATCATGGAAGAAGTCACTCACTGGCAGGCCGAAGCCGCGCTGGAAGTGAGAGAGGAAGACGACGAACTCACCCAGAATGGGTGAGGGAGCGATCTCCTCGGAGGCAAGGCAGGAAATTACGCCTTCGGGGATGCGGCGGGTGCGGTAGAGCCAGTCGAGGTCATCTTGGCACACCCAGGAACCGGCCCAGGCACCAGGCTCCAGAGTTTTGCCCTCCTCCTTCATCTCTTCTTCCTCGACAACGGCGAGCTCCTCCTCAGTCATCTCTAGGTCACTGTCCTCACTAGCCCGATCAGAGGTGGGGGACAGAGGCTTGGATTGGCGCGGCCCTGTGATGTTGAAGCAGCACAGGAGAGGCAGCGAGGCCAGCGCAAGGAAATAAGAGGAAGTAAGGTGCAGCGGTGGCACTACAGAGCAGAAGCAGTGGCGGTGGCGCTGTCGCAAGGAAGAAGAAGGAGCAGAAAGGCTGAGGGGCACGAGAAGGGGGAAATCGCCCAAGGGACGCGCCCTCTCCCCTATTTAACCATGCCCTTGCAATGGATAGTGGGATCGGGCAGTGCCTTGAGGCCACACGGTGTGGCCGTGTATCTGCCGGATCAGCCAATCAGAGGCAAGCCATAGGAAGGGCCACAGGAAACTGGGGATCCCATGACGCGACGTGGTGTTGCAGTTAATGAGGAGGCAGCTGCGACGTGACGTTTGCAACAGTAACCCCTGACAATAAGTGCAGTAACGGGCGTAGGCCCTTAAAATGAGGCAAGATGATGATTACCCTCCACGTAGGACGTGGGAAAGTGTACGAGAGAAGGAAGGATAACACGGAAAACTGAATGGTGATCCGGCCAGCGAGTGAAAACTCGGAATGAGCCAATGGAAAGCTAGGCCACGAAATCCAAGCTACAAGGTAACTCGGAAAGGGGAGCAAAAATCTCGGTAGATTGAACCTGCCGTGGCCTTAGCAGCTGAAATTGCTAAGACCGCACCAGCTTCGGGGACTAATGTTGGGGGGATACCCCCGGGTAGGGTCACGCCGGGGTATAGAGGCCAAGTTAGCCGAGGTATGGCAAGGTCAAAGCGAAAGCTGGCCGGGTCACCTCAAGGCAGGCCGACTCACGGAGTAACCCGGACCGGAGGATGTCTACCTGACTGTGTCCCGGACGACGTATGTTGTATGCCGGCAGGCTTTTTATAACTTGTATGCAGGTACCCACGGGGCCGGGTTATACCAGGCTTGCAAGAGAAGGAAGGTATCTCGCTGGTCAAAAGGTGACCTTTGTGCGCTGGAGCGTGAGCGAAGCAAACACGGGGAGGGACCAGCGAGGCGTGACCGACAAAGGTGACCCAGCCTATGTCGGCTGACGCTGGCACCGCAGAGGCTTACGTAGCCTCTACATGGCTTACGATGGCAAAAGGAGACCTGGTCGGTTTGCTATTTTGGGACAGGCATATTCCCAGGAATATGCCTCCACGTATGCCCTAACTGGAGACCTAGCCTCCCCTTTATAAGGGGCACTAGGGCCTCTGTAGTGGGGGCTGGCTGGCGGATGAGTAGTTTGTTCATTGAGTAGAGGTAGTGGTGAGAGTAAGAGAGCTCCGTCTTCCTCCTCTCCCCAATACAGCTCAAGGAGCATCTGTAAACTTGGAGAACTGAGAGAATACAGAAGATCTGTGTGTGGAATCACCACACTATCCCTCCCTGGATTCCTCTATTGCATATTGGCCCCACCTTTAGTCTATCCATGGCATCTGTCGTGAAACCACCACGACAGATACACCCATCCCCTTTGCTATCTTTCCGAGGCTTCCCCATTTCTTCTCCGAAAAGGACGGCGTGAATCTGCGGGAATTGGTTGTCACTAGTATGACGCTTCCTGGTCTTCTGGTATTGCCTGGAGTTGTACTTCTCCGTAGATGCTATGCGTTTCTTTTCCTCCTCAATGTTTTTGGCTTCATCGAGGAGTTGTTGTCGACGCGGTTCTAGGGCCTGTGCCCTCTCGTCCAGTTCTTCAGCAGTAAGTTCTGCAACTGTAGGAATAGGTGTGGTTAATGCGGCATCGATAAATTTACGCGCACCTTCAGTGATCACGTGTCCATCCATCGGTTCTTCTTTTTTGGGCTCGTCTAGGATAAGTGCTCCATCCGAGTCTTCCTCGTATTCCTCGGCAATCACCTCCTCTCCAGGAGGGTCTTTTGCCAGGGTCTTGTTCTTCCTGGTCTTCTTCTTTGCCTTCTTGGCAATGTCGGCAGCAAAGACGGCTTTGGGTCCGTTTCCCGGAGTCAAGCTCTGATCGGTACTTTTGAACATCTGGACCTCGGGATTATCTCTGATTTCCATGTCATCATGCGCTTTGGGAGAGTGTTCCCCGGATCCTTCATCCATGGCTTCTCCTTCCTCTGCAGCTTTGGAGTTATACTCCTCTTCATATTCCGCGGAGAACTTTCGGAAATCTGCTGACGTCATCGATTCATCCGAGGATGCGGGTATGTCGGTGTTTGATCCGATCGCCTTCAGCATAGAGTCGGTGTTGTCTCCAGCATCGGCAGAGCCGGATCTGGATCCCACATATCCGACAAAGTGCGATGCGTGCTTCCTGAGGTACCTGCGGCTCTCGTGATCGGCCTCGTCGAAACGCTTGATGGTCTCGAGGATTTCATCTACGCGAGAGTTTTGCATCATCATGCGTCTTAGCGTGTATCTCAGGAAAGGCCTGTCTGTCCCGGCGTCATCAGAGCCGGAATCAGTGTCGTTGCTATGCTCCTCCTGGATTTCGACTTCGGCCGGTGGGTCGATCTGGGATTCGGTCTCTCCAAGGAGATCCACTCCAGATTCGACTTGGACCGCTAGGTCTGCTTCAGGCTCGGATTTCTCCACTATCTCCGCAACTGGTGCGTGCTGGGTGGGATTAGGGTTTTCTGAGATCCGGAACTCTACCGCCTCCGTGGACAAAGGGGACCTAGAAATTTCTTCTGCCTCTATCATCACCGCTGGGGTGGGTGGGACAGGTTCAACAAAACCGATGTAAACATCGATCTCGCCAAAAGACATGATGGTGTAGGCAGTCACAACCTCCCTAGCCAGAATCCAGGTCTCGTCGAGGACGATTAGAGGGACATCGCTGGCGTAGAGGATGCGACCGACGGTGATAGTCTCGCCAATTCCGATTCTTGCAGATTCCGCTCGGAACGCAGATCCGAAGCTCACTTACCCCATGGTGGGCGCCAACTGTCGTCGGATTAATGACAAGTACGCCATGAGGGGGTCCTCGAGGCTTGCGGAAGAGAGGGGTGTGAGTCGTACGGTGTTCCGGGACGGTGAGCACACAAGTTTACCCAGGTTCGATCCGCCGGCTTTGGATGGATCGTACTCCCGCTAGCAATCCAGTAATATGGCAGAGCTGGAATATGGGTTACAAGGGTTCGCCTGTGCGAGTTGAGATTGTAGACTATTGAGGGTTCCCTAAAGGCTCTCCCTAGGACGGCTTATATAGATATCCGGCCTAGGGTTTACAGGAGAGACCTATCTGGCTACGACTAAGAGTCAGTTACAGAGTACATCTTGAACTACAAGTAACACTATGGGCCTATGTCGGTAAGTCTTCTGGGCCTTCCGGTAGCCAGACTGGACTCCGTCTTTTCTCCCTGACTGGGCCGCCCGTGAAGCAAAGCTCTAACCCGAAGTGGGCCACCCTGGTAAGTGAGGAACTATGAGGATACCCAGAAAATATATCCCCAACAGCCATATCTCAAGATTATATCTTTGAGGAAAGTCACAGTTGTTGCCCCATCACATTTCCTGATTGGCTTCACTTGAATCCACTTGGTGAATTTGTCCACCATCACCAAGATATGAGTCATGTTTCCCTTTGCGGGCTTAAATGGTCCGACCATATCCAAACACCATACCGCAAATGGTCAAGTGATAGGTATAGTTTTCAGTTCCAACATTGGCATGTGCATCTTTGTAGCGTACCTCTCACAACCATTGCATTTTCTCACAAGATCCTCTACTTGCTCCAAAGCACTTGGCCAATAAAATCTGTGCCGGAAATCCTTTGCCACTAATATTCTGGAAGATGCATGATGACCACATTCTCCTTGATGGATATCTCGGAGGATGTCTAGCCCTTCTTCCGGGTCTACGCATCACTGCAGAACACTAGTGACACTCCTTTTGTATAATTCGGCATTGATAATTGTGTATACCCTTTACTCTTCTATGAATTTGCCTTCAGAGTACTTCATCATCCAGCAAGGTTCCCTCTTTAGGAATTCAAATATTGCCTTTTCCCATGCAGGTATAGCTCGGATGGGCAAAATCTCTTGGTATATTTCCATTGCATCCACCGACATAACTCCAGCCGGATCAAGCTGAACAGTCCCCGTGTTCTGCGCGCTAGTCCCCGGGTTTGCCGAAGTAGTCTAGGGGTTTACCGAGGTAGTCCCCGGGTTTGCTGAGGTGTTTCCCTAGTCTATATCCATAGGGGTAGCTTCTGATCCAGAGAGGGCCGGAATATAAATTGAGTCGGACTCTGGTGACGGTGTAATGGATGGTTTTCTCAAGTGTTCTAGAGTAATTCCTGGAGGGATTGGCTGCCGAGATGACCCCAACTTGGATAATACATTGGCTGCCTCATTTTCGATCTGAGGTACGTGATGGAATTCACACCCCTCGAAGAAACCACTTATCTTCTGGACATGGAATCTGTAAAGTGACATGTTTGCGTCCAGAGCATCCCAGTTGCCAGACACTTGCTGCACCACCAAATCCCAGTCTCCACAACATAGTATCTGACATATGCCTACCTCCTTTGCTACCTTGAGTCCATGCACAAGTGCTTCATATTTGGCCACATTGTTTGATGCGCTAAAATGGATCTAGAGGACATATTTCAACTGATCCTTCTTGGGTGAGGTAAGAACTACCCCGGCCCCCAGTGCTTCCTTTAGCTTTGACCCATCAAAGTGCATTCACCAGTAATTTGAGTCCAGGAGAGGTGGTTCATATTGCATCTCAGCCCAATCCACGAAAAAATCTGCAATACCTTGGGATTTGATCGCATCTCTTCTATCAAACTGTGGTGCATATGGGGCTAACTCAATTGCCCATTTTGCAATTCGGCCGCTAGCATCTTTGTTGCCCATGATCTCGGATATAGGTGCCTCACATATCACCTTGACGGGGTGTTCCTCAAAGTAATGTTTGAGTTTCTTGGTCGCCATATACACACCATACGCCATTTTTTGGTAGTGAGGGTAATTTTTCTTTGAAGCCGATAATACCATGCTCAGGTAATACACTAGCCTCTGCACCAACTTTCCTTCCTAGTCACGTTCCACCACTATTACTGCACTTACGACTTGGTTGGTCGCGGATATATAGAGCAACATTGGCTCCTTGGGTAGTGGTGCGGCTAGTATTGGTGCAGTGGATAGCATCTTCTTTAACTCTCGGAATGCGCTATCAGCTTGCTGTGTCCATGTGAACTTGTCCGCCGTTTTCATTAACTGGTAGAGGGGAAATGCCTTCTCTCCCAACTGACTTACATACCGACTTAATGATTCTAGGCAACCTGTAAACTTCTACACATCATTAAGATACTTCGATAGCTCCATTTTCTCTATGGCTCGGATTTTCATGGGGTTGGTCTCTATACCTCGGCTGACTATAGGGAAACGAAGTAATTTCCCTGCTGGCACACCAAAAGTACATTTTTCCAGGTTAAGCTTCATCTGGAACCTCCTTAGGTTCGCTAATGTTTGTCGGATATCGTCAAGGAGCGTTTTGCTTTCCTTAGTTTTTATCACCACATCATCCACATAAACTTGCACATTTTGACCAATTTGGTCATGTAAACATTTTTGCATGCATCGTTGATTCATTGCTCCAGCATTACGTAAACCAAACGACATAGTGCGATAGCAATAAGCCCCATACGGGGTGATAAACGCAGTCTTTATGTGATCATCTGGATTTAGAGGTATCTAGTGGAAAACAGAATATGCATCTATGAATGACAATAGTTCACATCCGGCAGTTGAGTCTATGACCTGATCTATCCTCAGCTGCAGAAACGGGTCTTTTGGACACGCCTTATTAAGGTTCGTGTAATCAATACACATGCGCCATACCACTGCCACATTCGGATCATCCTTCTTGTTCTCCAAGAGCACCGGATTAGAGCGCCAATCTGGGTAAAGTACCTCCATGATAAATCCGGCTGCAAGGAGCCAAGCTATCTCATCTCCAATGGCTTTTCTCCTATCTTTGGCAAAGCGATGGGGAGGTTGCTTCACCGGCTTTGCTCCGGGTATTACATTCAAAGAGTGCTCGGCCAACTCCCTTGGCACACCTTACAGGTCCTGTGTAGACCAAGCAAAGATATCCCGATTCTCACGGAGGAAGTTGACAAGCTTGCTTTCCTATTTGTCACTTAACCCGACACCAATAGTTACGATGCGCTCTGGGAACTGATCATCAACAGGCACTTTCTATGTATCTTTTGTCGCTTGAAATGAAACACTTCCATGCGGGTTAGTCAGAGCCAGCATATGTTGCTGCATGGACTGAGCCAACGCAGCCACTTCTAGAATTTGCCTCTTCTCCTGAGAAATCACAAGTAACTCGGCCAGGTTAGATCCGGCGGAAGCACATTCGATAGAACGCCTGAAGTCCCTAGCTATGGTAATCACTCCCCTTGGTCCGAGCAGTTTCATCTTCAGGTAACTGATGTGAGTACTTGGCATGAATTTGTTCAGAGCAGGCCTGACGAGTAACATGTGATACGCGCTTTCCAAGTTCACCACCTCAAACTCCAAGTTCTCAGTACAATAGTTGTCCCTTGTGCCGAATAACACATCAACTCGGACTTTACCAATTGTCTCACAGGATATACCCGGTACAATGCCATGGAAGGTGGTCCTCGTTGCCTGGAGCATGTTCTCTGATATTCCCAACTTGTGCATGGTATCCTTGTACATGATGTTAATTCTACTGCCGTTGTCTATCAACACCTTAGGGAACATCACATTGATATTCGGCCCAATGAACGTCGGATTAGTACCAGCGCGTAGGTCCCAGGACTTGGCATAAGCTTTGGGTGATCCTTGATGCTCCAAGTGATCTCCTGATCCGACCAAGGCATATACCTCACCACAACCGGCATTACCACATTCACCTCCATATGTCGGTGTTGCAAGCTCTTTCTGTTAGTCTCTTCTGTGGTGAACACACAGTAACTTTGATGATGCTCTCTATACTCATTTCTCACTTCATTGCCATGATACCCTTGGTCTTGTTGTTGCTGGTTATTCACTTGATGCACTACATCCCTCCTCTCTTGATTCTCATACCTCGGTGGAGGTGGAGGCAACATCAACTGCTATCCATTCCCCCTAGTGAGAAATTGCTGCCGACGTGCTTCATTCCGAGGTCCATCATGCCGAGGTGCATCGTGCCGAGGTGCCTGAGCATTCCCCAAACTACCTTGCTCTAATTTCCTCATCCATTCAAATTGCCGGGTTGTATGATTTGCCGGACTATTTGGACTTGGCGTATGAAACTTGCACGGCTGATCCAGCATGGACTCGAATGTGTACCTCGGACGATCTTTTCTTTCCTGCCAATGTTTCTTCTGTTCTAGCGTCCAAGGCTTTTTTCCCTCACTCTTTAGTTGCCAATGTTGTCCTCTAGTTTTCTGGCGCTGGCTAGCGCCGGCATTGGGCTGATCCCGGTCTACAGTTGCCACTTGCTGCGAACTGTACCTATTATCTAGATGATCATCCCTTCTTTTACCTAGGAAATCATTCCTCCTGGATGATCCGGAACCATCCCTATTGTAGTACTCTTCATTCGACTCGCTTGACACTAGCCGAGGTTGTGTTGGGTCTCCCAAAGCATACGAATCTTTGATCCGGATCGTCTCTGCCAGGGTGATTGGCATATCCCGCTGCAACCTCTGCCACAACATACTCCCATACCTACAACCTTGGGCGAACCATGCAATTGCTTGTTATTCAATTACCCCTTCACATGAATTATGCACATTGCAACACTGAGTCAAGAACTCTCATTCTGGCTCATTCGGTCTTTGCCTACACAACGCCAAAGTCTATGGCCTATTCGGCCTCTTGTAGGTACTTGAGAAATTACTCACGAACATCTCCTCAAAATCTTACCAGTAGTTGATAGTTCCTGGCGGCAAATTGTTCAACCAAACCCTTGCTGGTCCTTCCAACATTTGCGGCACATACCTCACTACCCATTGATGTCTACGCACGCTTCTATTCTAGTAGACAGTGTTGGGCCTCCAAGTGCAGAGGTTTGTAGAACAACAACAAGTTTCCCTTAAGTGGATCACCCAAGGTTTATCGAACTCACGGAGGAAGTGGTTAAAGGTATCCCTCTCAAGCAACCCTGCAATCAAGATACAAGAAGTCTCTTGTGTCCCCAACACACCCAATACACTTGGCAGGTGTATAGGTGCACTAGTTCGGCGAAGAGATAGTGAAATACAAGTAATATGGATGATTATAAGTGGTAATTGCAATCTGAAATAAGAGTGGCAGCAAACAAACATGTAACAGGACTGATTGTAAACGGTGTTTCAATGCTTAGAAACAAGACCCAGGGATCATACTTTCACTAGTGGACACTCTCATATAATTATATTCTCTTCATTATTCTACCCTGAACTACTCTTCGGTTGGACGATGTAGGGCTATAACAACACACCTTAAAGTTCACATTCCCCGTCTAGATAACCCCTCACTATCACCTTGAGCGCTAGATGGTTCCAACAAACACCACAGTCTCATAGAGACATCCAACTCAAATTATACTCATGATACGTATTTATGTAACCTTAGCCAAAGTGCCACACGGTGTGCACACTTTCAACTTCACACACGTGGGGATAAGCAAAGATTTATTAAAGCACTTGAGTAGCAGAATAGATCTATAGATTACAAAGCTCATGATCTCATAAGATCACGCATAGAGAGAGATGAACACATAGCTACCGGTAGATCCCTTTAACCTCGAGAGAGAACTGCTCCCCCTCATCATGGGAGTTAGCAACAACGATGGAGATGGCGGTGGAGTCGATGGAGATGGCTCCGAGGGCACTTCTCTGTCCTGGCAGGGTGCCGGAACAGAGACTTCTGTTCCCTGAATCTCCTCTTCGGTGGTGGCGGAGCTACGGAACTTTTAGTGGACTTCTGATCTTGTTTTTAGCGTTTTTGTCCCGGGAGGAATATATAGGCGAAGAGGCGATGCCAAAGGTGGGCCAGGGTGGCCACACCCCCTGGTGGCGCCGCCAGGGGTGACCCGCGCCATTCTAGGGTGTGCCTACCCCTGGCTCCCCTCCGTGTCGTCTTCTGGCTCCATGAGTCTGCCGATAAAATAGCAACTTTGGCTTTTGTCCCATCCAATTCCGAGAATATTTATTTACGAGCTTTTCTGAAACCAAAAACAGCAGAAAATAGGCAACTGATACTATGGCATCTTATTAATAGGTTAGTTCCATAAAATGTATAAAAATACCTCAAAGTGTGGACAAAACATAAGAAAGTAGATATAAAGCAAGCATGGAACATCAAAAATTATAGATACGTTTACGACGTATCAACATTCCCAAGCGTAACTCTTGCTTGTCCTCGAGTAGGTAAGTGATAAAAAAGAATGATTTTTGAGGTGACATGCACCATCACAATCTTGATCAAGGTATTTCTAAAACATTGATAGCTGGGATCATAGTACTTTAACATAGCATGAAAGATATAGTTCTAACAATAAGACATAGCAACTATGTTGTAACATGAAAAGGTACAAACAAAATATTCATGAATAACAATACTTTGGAAGACGTTTGTTTGTTTCACATATAGAAAACATAATGAGAATTGTATTCAGCTTGTCCCTCATGGTGTAGAAAAACATAAATGCATAGGACACCTTCAAAGTTCATAAGGGTGACTAGATACAAATAGTTTAAGAACAAGCAATATCAAAGTTATGAATCAATCAATAAGTTTTGGGACAATGCACATTAAACTAAAAATGACCACTATGCTCTCTCAATAGGTGCATAAATATAGAAGATGGAGACTCAACATAAAAGTAAAAGAAAAGCCCTTCATAGAAGGAAGCAGGGATTCAAGTCTCATAAAGAGCTTCCAAAAATTATGGTACTTATTAGCTTTCAGCTCTCATTGCCCTTATCATAAGCATCTTTAGGTGATTAAGGTTAAAGTGAACAAATATGAGGATATGCTTGACAATTTATAAGATGAAAATCTCATGCCCCTTGCTTACGAGTACCATTCCTCATACTACTCAACTTTAGTCACAAGTAAGTCCATTGTAAGTACATGTGTATCATAGAGAACCACCAACGGGGTACCCCTAGCCCGATGATACAGAAGATTCCCCGTATCAAAATGACAAGGAAAGCAGACAATAAGCATCTCAGCAATCTTTTTGTATGCTATTTGCATAGGGTTTTCCCTTTTTCTTTTTTTCTTTCTTTTTCTTTTTCTTTTTTTCCTCTTTTTTTAATGCTTCACTGATTGCTCACTATGGTTATGCTAGAGGTTTCCACCATGATTAGGCATGGCTTAGACCAGGCGCCCAGGCATTTCTCTAACACATATACGAACTCCATGAGCCTTACAAGCTCCCCTTTCATTTCACACCGCCAGGATCCATAAGCAAAAGAACATGATATCAACTAAATAAAGTGCAATGTTGAAAGCGTTCCCCATGAAACATGGTTCTCCTAATTCACAACTTACAAAACACAAGCATATACGCAACATAGATGGGCACAATGGTTCAACTTTATTACACTACAAGAATCTGGACGATCCGTGACGTTTTTTATGACGCAACATAAAAACGTCGCAGATTCCTGACGTTCTAGAATGTTTCGTTGTAATAAGCTCCAAGCCTCTCCACCCCGGTTATCCCTGATGTTCCTTGTTTTCATCGTGGAAAATTCGTCGTAGATTTCGTCCCAAGACCTGAAGCCCAGTTTGCCATTTCGTTCGGTGCAAAATTCGTTGTGGATTTCATCACGGCACATATTCGACACTTTTTTTCGCATCGACCGTCTCCTCCCTGCTTCAACCCCACTTGTCAGCTCGATGTCAATGTTACATACGTAGTGTATCTCACGGTATTGCTGGGTTCGACGTGGCTTCGTGACATTTTCTGCCGGCCCCAGCTGTCAGTGCGTTTGATAGGAATTAAATAATAGAAAAGCATTTCATGCAGGTAGATGGAATCGAACCATTAACCAATCTTTTGTAGAACTAACTTGCAATCGATGCATCTGTCCATTGGTTTTGTGCTGATCTACAACTTTATTCTGTATATTACATACCGGCTCTCAATCACAGGAAAGCAACAACATGAACACAATGAACCAAAATACATACATAACATATGGAGATAATATTACTTAGCATGTAGAGCACTAGGTTGACTACAAGTTCCTTACCACTACAAGTTCACTGACAACATATTATGTTAATGGTTCATCCAAAACCACAGCATGAACAAGCAGATACTTTTTGGCCTCACTACAGAACATTAACATAACCCATTAAGCCATGTAGCCCCTCATTTAAAAAGGTGAAGATGTACATATTCCCCTCCCTTATTCTAGCGAGTTCGAGAACATTAGACCAGCCTCTTGTCATCTAGGCAGCATCATTCATGCCTCGGAAGAGGTTAACATGCTCAAAAGTGGTCTTGTCGGAGCATGCAAGTGGTAACACCTTTGGGAGATAGTGGTTCAGGTGTGCACGGCTGTAGCTAACTGAAAAGTATTATAGGAGAAGAATAATATTAGTTTTTGGCTAGAGTTCACTGTGCATAATAAAATTTAACTATTGAAATGTCAAATTTTAACCATTTTGGCCTTCCCACGGATGACATTTGACTTGTTCATCTTGCACACATAGTATGGTATAGATGGCTTGTGTCCTTTAACTAACACTTTGAGGGAAGCAACTTGGTCAGAAGTCAATTCCAAATTGTTTCCAAACACATAGTGCTCATCGAATTCCTCAAGCACCATCATACTTGGACCCAGAAAGAAAATATTAGAAAGTGATAATCTGTATATGCATATATATAAATGTAGCAAAACATGTATATAATGCCACACCTCTAGGAATAAGGATCTTCAGTTTCTCGACTGCTCTAAATCTTTTCATATAAGCTTTAGCTCTTCGCCTTGCTATCTTAGCTTTCATCTTGCAAAAACTACATCAGCAGGTTTCTTCACATCATCATCCAATGAGACATCAATGATGACAGCATCCTTCGTAGGCTAAATTAGACATTGCACTAATTAGAATGTTTAGTTTTTATGCCATATACAGTAGTAGTGCCAGTAGCATCAATTTTAGAACCTACTCATGTATCTCCCTGGCCTTCATTGTACCTGCCCCAAAGAGTAAATACAAGAATTAAGTTAGAATACAATTCTAATTAGTCAATTATTACGAGAATCAAATTCAGTGAGTAAACTAAAGGGCGCTTCTAGTGAACTAGATTGAGCCTTGCCGTAAGCAGCAACCTCGACGCGCGGAGCACTAGATTCTAAGTACATACGCGCTGCCATAGAACAAGGAGGCGACGCATCGAACTAGAACCAATAAAACAGCAACATCGACGCGGTGTCCTATAGAACAAGGAGGTGATGCGTCGAACTAGAACAAGGAGGCGACCACATCGCCTGCCGGTTAACGAAGAGTTGACACGGTGAAAGGGCCCTAGGTTGAGGAGCACTTACACGTCAGTTTGCAGCATCCGCTACTGCCGTCATCGCCGGGATTTGGTCGTCCGCGGGGAGGGGAGAGGATTTTCGCTAGCACGGATTTGGGGGAAGTGGTGTGGGATTTGGGAGTGGCATGGAGGGTTGAGGGTTTTTTCTACCTGCTATGATAGGTGGGTCCCATGCGTGAGCGGTTTTGGTTCTCAGTGGCATCATCTAGTAGGTTGACGAATGGGTCCCACACAGACTGAATAACAACACAATTTTTCTACCAGAAAAAGAGCTTTTGTTCAGCCAAGTTTGACACATAGAATAACAGCACAATGTTGTGGCTAATTTTCCAAATGAATAACTATTAATTCCATGAACTAAAGGACAATCATATTGATCAGTTCAAAGGCATGCACACAACCATTAGTTCAACACAAAACATGCAACACAGGCATGCACACAACCATTAGTTCAAGCATGCACCACAAAGTATGCACACACGATCATGAGTTCAACACATGCATGCACACATCCATCAGTTCAAGCATGCAAGACAAATCATCCAACACTCCACCACCATAAGCTGGAACTACTCTTCGTCTGTATCATCTTGTACTTCAACTTCTTTGTCACTGCAGTACTCCTCAATGGTGGCGTCTACTTCAGGCTCACTGTCAATTTCCTCCTCTTTAACAGCTTTCCTTTTGCCTCTGATACGATCAAACACTGAAGCATCTATGATGCAGCCTCCATTAATAGAGGGTCGATGTTTCCTGAAAGGCAGAGCCTTAGATACAGTCTCATTGTCAGAGCCTACAAACTGTTGGTATGCTACATGATGATGCATCGCCTCCTCCTCCTCTCCTTCGGCAACATCAAACTTATGTCTTTGAACTATTTGTTGAACCACCCGCCAGGTTTTGCCCTTGGCTGTGTCTAGCACGTAGAACACTTTTGTAGCCTGGGTTGCCAAGATGTAACTGTCATCTTTGTACCAAAAATTGGTAATGTTGACACTCCAGAAGAGTTTATCATACACCATCTCAGTATCCTTGTGGCCCTCAAGATGATACCAATCACAGTGGAATAACACAACTGATCATTGGTGTTCCAAATCAGAGTTAAAATACAACACCTTGATATCCTTGAGGACACCATAAAAATGGATATCCTTCTCCAAGTGACAACCGTCAGTCATTACTCCACTGTTTTGTGTTTTCTTGCCCTTCTCACGATCAGTGGTGAGGAACCGAACACCATCTACAATACAAGCTGAATATGTTCTTACTCGGAAGTCTGGGTCACACGCCAATGCAAAAAGCTCTCCATCCATAGCTTCTGGATTCTCCTGTTGCTTTTTCATGATCTGTATGTACCACAGCAGAAATACAATATGGTCAAATCATGCATTGAAATGCTATATATATAAAGGACAGAGATAAATGCAAAAGGAAACTAACATGGTCCTTGAACCATCTTTGAAATCCCTGCTCAAGCCTTCTTTCCACATTGGGCATCCCATCGTTCACCAGCTGTTCTCGGTGAAGACTGCAATCCAGAGAGTAACTCGGAATTAAAATCTTTAGGTGTATGGAAATATTGGATTCATAAGTATGGGAGATCAGAACATACATTATATATGGCTTAACCTCCTCACAGTTGTTTAGGACATACCAAGTCATCTTGTGTAGCTACCTTTGGAGGGTCAAATCAGTATCATTGCTTCCTTCATAGCAGATGACATAGCTTCCTCCAATCAAATTCACACCATGGCCAAACACATCACAAGTTGATTCATGTTGGTCACCTACATTTCTCACTGGTCGATTGAATCTTGTCACAATATCATCAAGGTATCTAGCGAAAAAAGTCACGCACTCGGAAGCCATGTAGGCCTCTACCACTGAACCTTCTGGACATGACATGTTCATCACATATCTCTTCAGAGTACACAACAACCTCTCTATTGGATACATCCACCCATAGTTCACAGGGCCTCGGAGCATTGCCTCATCAGGTAAATGCACAACCAGGTGGACCATCACATCAAAAAATGCCGGAAGAAAGATGTGTTCAAGTTTGCATAGAATTACTGGGATTTCATCTTTGAGCCTTTCCAACACCGACAGTTTCAAGTTTTTACTGCACAATTGCCTGAAAAATCTTCCCAGCTCTCCAAGTGTCGTGCAGATATCGGGATGCAAATACCCTCGCATGCCAGCAGCCAATATTCCTTGCAACGGGATGTGGCAGTCATGGGTTTTAAGTCCTGTGATCTTGCGTGTAGGAACGCTGACACATTTGGCCATGTTTGAACAAAACCCATCAGAAAAAGTGCAGTCCCACTGATATTGACAGAAACCCATCTTATGATCCTTATTCAGGTAATATGGTGCATATGGATAGAGAAGGTCCTTCTCTATGTCTGTGGGTTGCACATGTAGATCTTTCCTAATTCCTAGGGCTTCACAGTCATACCTAGCCTTCAAGGTGTCTTTATTATTCTTGTCAAGTTCAAGTAGTGTGCCAATCAAGTTGTCGCAGATGTTTTTCTCGATGTGCATCACGTCGAGATTGTGCCGAAGTTTCAACGATGCCCAGTAAGGCAAGTCCCAGAAACCATGCCGTTGGTTCTAGATCGGTGAAGGATCTGTTCGCTTCCTCTTTTTGCTCCCAGGATCACATCTAGCTCATGGTTTAAGATGCCTAACCTTCTCCAGATCAGCTTGTAACTCAACTGTAGTAAATTTGCCAGGCTTCGAGTGGTCATCATGAATGCCGGCAAGCTCCGTGTCTTGCCGCAAGCGGTGGCGCTTCAGGAGGAAACGATGGTGCCCAATGTAGCATATTTTGCTCTTTATGGATTTGGAGAGAGGATTTTTGTCACAATGCAGGCAAGCATAATATCCTTTTGTTGTACGCCCAGACATAGTGCTGCAAGCTGGGTAGTCATGGGTACACCAAAGAACCGCTACTCGAAGATCAAATGTTTTGTTTTGAAATGCATCGTAAGAGCGCACACCCTTCAAAAGTTGTTGCAAATCATCCAGCAGAGGCTCAATAAAGATATCAAAGTCCTTTCCAGGACTTGATTTGCTAGGGATTAGAAGGCAAAGCATGTAGTTTGATGCATCCATACAATCCCATGGTGGAAGGTTGTACAGAAAGGCAAATACATGCCACAAACTATAGCTCGTGCTCATGGTTCCATAAGGATTGAAGCCATCGGTGGCAAGGCCGAGCCTTATGTTTCTAGGGTCAGCTGAAAAGTCCTCCCATGTTTTGTCAAAATCCTTCCATGCTTCACCATTAGCCAGATGACTGAGTATACCATCTTTGGGCATTCTCCTTAACTTGTGCCACTGCATGTTCTCCATTGTATTCCTCGAAGAGAACAATCTCTACAGCCATGGCGCCAAAGGAAAATGACGCAGCACTTTGACAACTGATGACCTTCTTTTCGGATATTTCCACCTTGAGGCGCCACACGTAATGTAGTTGTCTAGCTTGTCATTGTCCTTCCAAAAGAGCATGCAGTTGTTTTTGCACACGTGTATGCTGTCATAGGAAAGTCCAAGCTCCTTCAGATAAGTTTTTGCTTCACGGTATGATCTCAGCAGGGTATTGGGATCCGGCAGTGCATCAACAAATAGCTTCATCCAATCATCAAAAGCAGTGTTGGTGATCCGATAATATGACTTGTGATGAAGGAGCTTCACAAAAAATGCAAGCCTGGAGTGTTTACTTCCCGGGTAAAGCTTGTGCTTTGCCTCTTCCATCAACTTTGCAAACAATTTCTCATGTTTACCTTCAGTTGGGACATTAGCAGCAATCTGGTTTGCGGTTAATGCATCGCCTGCGTGCTTAAGGTCTTGCAACATATCTGGAACACTATGACCTCCATCATCATCGCCTTCATCATCCGTATACATATTATTGTCATTGTCATCACCGGCATGACCACCATTGGTACCACCGTTGGGTGGATCTTCAATAATAGCAAGATCAAGTGGCTCTCCATGTTGTATCCACCGAGTATACATGTGCGACATGCCACTGATGAGTAAGTGGTGATAAAGAAGGCCTACATGTACCGTTCTCCGGTTGAGGCACTTACGACAGGAGCATGGAACCTCAGCATTCTTGCCATATCCCTCCTTGACAAATCTGACAAACTATTTCAGGCCAGCTTTGTAGGGTTCAGTAAACGGTCTGCCATGAACAAGCCAACTCATATCCATCTGTTAAGAATTAAATAAACAAATCAAACTTTTAGAACAGGCTAGTGATTTTTTAGAATAGTTTTCTTTACAATGAACAAGCCAACTCATATCCATGTATTGAACAATTAAAACAACAAATCTCATTTTTAGAACAGGCTAGTCATTTATCAGAACTATTTACTTTACCATGCAACAAATCCAACTCCTATCAATATGTTGGACAATTAAATAAACTAAAAAAATTCTGAGAAGAATAATCCTTTTTAAGAAGATTTTTATGTAGATGAACAATCCAAGTGATATCCATGCGTTGAACAATTAAACAAACTATTTTTTTACCTTGGCAGACACGGAGACAAGCGAGTTGAGCACGGAGATGGCGCCTGGAAGGGGAGCTACCGAGGTGCACGGAGACGTCGGCCGGTAGGGGACAACCTTGGATTGCGGACGCCTAAATGGACGGGGAGACGCCGCCGTCGTGTGTGGTGGACCGACAAAGGCAGTGGTGCCCTAGCCACCGCCGCGGGTGGTGGACCGGATTTCAGATCTGATTTCGAAACCGCCCGGGTGGAGTTTAAGTGAGTGTGTGGGCGACAAAGAGGTGGCCCGCACAAGTCAGCGAAAGAATTTTCACTTGTCCAGCTGACACGTAGGGTTCATCATAGGTGGGTCCACTGGTTAGGGTCCTCTTGGTTGCGTGTTTGAGACCTAGAGGTTTCCATTTTATTGAATTTCTTTGGACTTTATTTTTTCTCCATTTTGTCGAAACCGAAGCGGCACGTAGAGAGAGAGTGGACAAGACAGGTACAGCTAGAGAGAGAGAGAGACAGAGCGTCCCCCATCGCTGCCTCCGGCGAGCTGCTCTCCGGCGAGCTTTCACCGGAAGCAGGTGCACGACTTATATATTCTCCAATCTCTGGCAAGCTTCCTTCGCGTATATATAGGTGCGTGGCGTGCCGCCCGATCTCACGTGTTTTCTGGGCGAATGTAGACGAGCTGCAGGATCCATGGGCGTGACTACGGGGGAGTGAGGGATGCAATCTGCCGTGGAATAACCGATGGCGAGGCTCTACAGCAGCGGTAAGAATCCCCTGCACCGGAGTATAACCGACGGCAAAGATCTTCAGCAGCGACAGCTCGATGAATCTGTAGGGTTTTTAGAGCAACATAAATAGTATTTGTTCTTCATCGAATCTGTAGCTTTTTCTCTATGGTTGCTTCATCGAATCCGTAGACTTTTCTCTAAGATTACTTCATCGAATCTCTAGAGTAAATCTAGGATGTGTAGATTTTGTTGGGTTGAATTTCTAAAGATTTATTTTGTTGGTACAATTTGTGCTGATATTTTGTTAATAACAATCTTCAGTATGTGTATGCAGAACTGCAGATTAGTACAGTATGTATATCATTAGTTGTATTTTTGCAGGATTATCTATGTAGAACTACAGACTAGTTGCATTTCTGCACATATATAGTACTAGTTGTCGTTATAAAGTACAATGTAATCAGTGATAATATTAGTAACAGCATATCATTTATTTTTCTCATCTTTTGTAATTTTTGTGTGCAGAAAAAAAGGAATATGGCTCAAAACGAATGTATGACATGTCAGCAACAACCTGCCTGGTGTGGGAGTGGAAACACAGACCATGTGATGTATTTTAGAATGAGGGTGAGATCACCCTTTTTTGCAGAGGGATTTGTAAGTATTCTCTATTTTCATATACATATCTTATTTTAAATTTCCATATAAATTGCTTTATGTTCATGATCTTATGGGTTTTTTCTATTTCACAAATTTATGCAGGGTATTCCTTGTTGTTTCACTGAGCGTATGCGACAATTCTCTCTTGGTCCACATCTGACCTGGATCCTTGCTCGGAGTGACCGCCATGATGATTAAAACAGAACAATTGATGAATACTACTTCTATGTGCTGTATGGTGGGAATTTTGGGAGGTCTGTAGCATTATGTGGGCCATATTGGAGGGGGTTCTATGCAGCTTATAACATTGAACAGAATGATGTTCTGACATTTGCATACAATAGAGTAGACATGTGATTTATTGTTGAAGTGTGAAATGTTGATAATTTTGTCAAACCTTGGGTTGATCGAGACCAGTGTATGTATTGACTTCTTTGCATTGAAATGGTTTTTTCCTTACACACATGACTAGTTTCTTAATTATGTATGTTCCTTACACACAAACCTTCTTCAATTTCATATGCATGATCAGGGTGTTATAAGACTGAAGATTGTTGCAAGGTGACACTAGAGAAATCCATATTTCAGCATCCATGTAATGTCAGTTGCTCTGAAATAAATTCCATATCTTGGGCATTCTACAGGGAGTTTGTAAGAGACCTGGATGAAGATGAGGTCTTTGAGATCCCTGAGTTCTTGGTGCACCGGGTGCAGGATGAAGATGATCTTCATCAGATGGTTAGTTTAATCACTTTTCCCTATGCTTTTACTTCTTATTTTGTAAATTTATTAGGGTGGCCAGTTAACTAAGATCTGTTATATATTTTTGTTACTCAGGAAATTCCTTTGAGATGCACAAGGGAACGCCAAATCCCAAAGAAAGGTTTCTATTGTGTATGCATGAAGAATAATTGTAACAAAGGCCTGAAAATCTTGGGGCGATATCGTATACCGGAAGTATATGACGATTGCATTGAGTTCACTAACCCCTGCGCTAAATTTTGTGCTCAAAACATAATTTGCCTTGATGATCTGCTCGTCGTCCAGGTCAAGGTGATGAGGCACTATATCAAGCTAATTATTGAGGTGGTCACTGGTCCGGCGAGGAACAAGAGGATGCGGAAGACGACAGCGACGAGCAACAGGAGGAGGACGAAGACGAGAGCGTTGGCTCTGTGATGTTGGTTGTAGCTCAGAACTTCTGAATAAATCATCAGAATTTAAATTTCAAGAATGCATGCTCAATTTTTTTTGTGTTGTTGTATGTTAAACTAGCAAATCTCTTGGGCTGTACCAACTTCATTATGTTTAATTATGAAAGACAAAATATAAATGATTTCTCTCAATTTCTCGCATAGAAAAATGCACAACTAATTCCATATTCTCGCAAGAACTGGCCCTACTTGTTGAACCGACAACACCGCCATGATCTCCACATAACCACGGTGAGTTCTCAAACTGAAGCTGCAGTTACCACGTTTCTTCTTCCCCTTCAGTTTTTCCTAGGCGCTTCTTCTTCCTCTGCTCAGTCTTTCCTCTGCAGTTTTTCCTGGGTGCTTCTTCTACCTCTGTTCTGGAACCGTTGGTTCATCTTCTTCTTCCTCTCGCAGGCAGTTCCTTGCAGGCATTTCCTTTCACCCATTTCCTTGCAGGCATGGACGATGGGAAACGCACAACAGAGACCCACTTGGTCCCTGCCCATGGCACCACAACTTTGACAATGGTGTACACAAATGATGAAGCAATTGTGGAGACAACTCTCGCCAGGTTTGAGAAATTGCTTGAGAAAGAGAAGCACAAGTTTGTGGGGCTATACTTGGACCACACCCTTGCAAATAAGCGAAAAAATCCTCCACAAGAGATCGTTGTCGTGCAAATCACCATACATGAGGAGGTCCTCGTATACCACTTCTGCAGGTATGTGAAATTTAAATTTGAGATCACCACTTATGTATCCCTTGTTCCCTTACATCCCTAAAACCATCTAACTGCAGGAGTAAACCAACTGAGAAGCATTGTCCGGCTCTGGTCGAGTTCTTGTGTAGGAAAGGGATAACTTTCACTAGCGTGGATATCACAAATGACACAATTATGCTTTCTCTTGCGTTGATAAAAATCCTAGATGGGCACCACATCAACATCCAAAATCTGTACAAGATCAAAGAATACCTAGCGAAGGATGGCATGGGTGATCTGGCAGCGGAAATCATGGATAAAACCTGTGCAAAACTGAAGAAATTGAAGCGAATCGAGCACGACTACTGGGAGTGGAAGCCGATGAGCCAGGTGCACCTCGAGTATGCAGCCAGAGACGCCTACATGGCGTACGAGTTGTATAGTAAGCTCATTACCATGAAATATGGGATGGTTAAGGCTGGGTTTTTCGCGAGAGAGCTATGCCCTGGTTGCAAGCTGGCCCAGGAGAAGAAGCGTGAGGAGGACATAAAGCGGTATTAGGACGAGCAGGGATCTTAGGACGGTGGCGACATCAAGCGGTTGAAGGGGAAGCAAGTCAAGGATGACAACAAGTGGTGGTGATACATTATGTGTTTGAACTAGATTTTAATTTCTAGTTTATTTTGTGTACGCACTATGTATTTTGGGATGTATAGATTAGTTTGGGATCTAAGTGTTGGAAGAACTTGCATGCATATGTATGTGTTTACCTATATGATATGTATGTACAAAAGTGTGATGGGTTGTTGCATTGAGATTGGCATTATATCTAGGCCCCTGGTGCGCATATGGTCTCTCACATATATCGATCGATATGCATGCACATGACCCAGCATCTTCTTGGGATCAAACTTTGAGATAGGTATCATCTAGGCAACTTCAGTGGATTTTGTGATGCACCTTTTTCCTTTGTGTGATGCATTACCACACACACATGCTCCATTGCATGATGTGTGTGTCTTCTTTTCCTACACCAGTACACACTGATATATATCCACTAGAGCCATTGATCCCATCACATGACCACACATTGCATATATATGACCACATTGCATAGATATCCACACTAGCTAGATGTCATTGATCCACATACATGACCACATTGCATGTGCTCTCTTTTCCAAAACCACATTGTTGGTATATGTACACACTAGTGGATTTTGTGATGCAACTTATTCTGTCACACTGGTGCAACATGCAATATGTTGCTTTCCTATGTTTTGGTCTATATATGTGTGTGACCATGCATGGTTTAATACACATGGATCCTCCCCTAGAGACATGATGTCTGTTCTTTTCCTAAACCAGTACACACTGATATATACATATATATATGTCAACTAGAGCCACTGATCTCCCATCACATGACCATACATTGCATATATATGTACACTGTTCTTTTCCAAAACAACACACAAGATGATGATATATATCTCTCTACATATATATGCATGACCAGACACACATGCATATACTCAAGGATTATGTGATGATGTGCACAAATTTTGTCACACTGGTCCATGCATGCATGCATGCAATGTGGAAGCTCCTTTATTTAATTCCTATGTGTTTTTTGGTCTCTATGACCAATATGGAATATATATATATCTATCTCCTATAGGGGGTCATATTGCATGCATGTGTTCTTTTTCCTAACCCACATTGATTTTTGTTGACAAAAACAGTAGGGAAGACCCCTATTGTGTCATTTTATAAATTTTATAATGTACAGAGGGTTGAGCCAGGCTCAGTTACAGATGTTTTACAATCATAGTGTGTCAAGCCACTGCTGCATACCTTCCTTGAGACTAGGTTTAGCTCTATGCATAGTCAAGGAGAAGGTTGCTTTAAAAAAAGAGATACATCTAATGATGGAAGGATTAAGATCTTTGAAAATACAACTATTTCTTTGGTCCCATATACTCCAGCATCCAGTGATGATAATTTCCATAAGAAAATTGGGATTAAATCTGCGGCTAGCATCATTGATCATTTGATGAATATCCATATCAGTGTTCCATTCAAGTCCTAGGGCCCACCAGAACCCCTGGCTGAAGCTACATTCACAAAATAGATGTTGTAGAGTTTCCTGTGGACATGTGTCACATATTACACAGTCATTGATAGATCCACATCCATGATGATCTGTGTGACCACATTTGCATGTATGCAATGTGTGTGGAAGAAGCTGTGCTTTTCCTATATTGGTCTTTGTGACCATGCATGTGGCTGTACACATGACCCCTAGAGTCATTAATATTGCATATATATATGTGTGTGTGTGTGTGTTCTTTTTCCTAAACCACATTGATATCCACACTACTACTAGTAGCTAGATGTCATTGATCCACATACATGACCACATTGCATGTGTTCTCTTTTCTAAAACCACATTGTTAATTGGTATATCTACCACACACTAGTATGCAACTTCTGTCACACTGGTGCAACATGCAATATGTTGCTTTCCTATGTGTTTTGGTCTATATGCATGTGACCATGCATGGTTTAATACACATATGGATCCTCCCCTAGAGATATTGCAGGATGTGTGTTATTTTCCTAAACTAGTACACACTGATATATATATATATATATATATATATATCCACTAGAGCCACTGATCACACATGACCACACATTGCATATATATACATTGTTCTTTTCCAAAACAACACAAGATGATGATATCTCTCTACATATATATGCATGACCAGACATGCATATACTCAAGTATTATGTGATGATGCACACATTCTGTCACACTGGTCCATGCATGCATGCACACATGCAATGTGTGGAAGCTCCTTTATTTAATTCCTACATGTGTTGTTTGGTCTCTATGACCAATATGGAATATATATATCTCCTATAGGGGTCATATTGCATGCATGTGTTCTTTTTCCTAACCCACATTGATATGGTCACTAGAGTCATTGATAGATCCACATCCATGATGATCTATGACCACATTTGCATGTATGTACATTAATTATTCTTCCAAAACCTACCACAATGATATCTACGCATATGCATGACCACAAAATGCATATACTACCGTAGTGGATTATGTGATGATGCACAACTAATAATAATTCTGTCACACTGCATGCATGCAATGTGTGGAAGCTCTCCTTTATTTAACCTATGTGTTTTTGGTCTCTATGACCATATATGGATTTGATCTCCTAGAGTCATATTGCATGCATGTGTGTTCTTTTCCATGCATATATTGCATTATTGTTGATAGATCCACATGAGATGACCACATTGCATGCATGTGTGTTCTTTTCCATGCATATATTGCATTATTATTGATAGATCCACATGAGATGACCACATTGCATGCGTGTGTGTTCTTTTCCAACAATATACCACATTTTGACATATATCTACATGATGAGACCACACATATATAACTCTAGATGATGCAACTTATGTCACACTGGTGCAACATGCATGCAATGTGTGTGGAAGCAGCTGTGCTTTTCCTATGTTGGTGTTTGTGACCATGCATGTGGTTATACACATGATCCCTAGAGTCATTAATATTGCATATATATATGTGTTCTTTTTCCTAAACCACATTGATATCCACACTAGCTACTAGTACCTAGATGTCATTGATTCCACATACATGACCACATTGCATGTGTTGTCTTTTCCAAAACCACATTGTTAATTGGTATATCTACCACACACTAGTGGATTATGTGATGCAACTTCTGTCACACTGGTGCAACATGCAATATGTTGCCTTCCTGTGTTTTGGTCTATATATGCATGTGACCATGCATGGTTTAATGCACATGGATCCTCCCCTAGAGACATGATGTGTGTTCTTTTCCTAAACCAGTACACACTGATATATATATCCACTAGAGCCACTGATCTCCCATCACATGACCACACATTGCATATATATGTACACTATTCTTTTCCAATACAACACACAAGATGATGATATATATCTCTCTCTCTACATATATATGCATGACCAGACACACATGCATATACTCAAGGATTATGTGGTGATGTGCACAAATTCTGTCACATTGGTCCATGCATGCATGCAATGTGGAAGCTCCTTTATTTAATTCCTATGTGTTGTTTAGTCTCTATGACCAATATGGAATATATATATCTATCTCCTATAGGGGTCATATTGCATGCATGTGTTCTTTTTCCTAACCCACATTGATATCGTCACCAAATTCATTGATAGATCCACATCCATGATGATCTGTGTGACCACATTTGCATGTATGTACATTATTCTTTCAAAACCTAACAATGATATCTCAACACATATGCGTGACCACACAATGCATATATACTACTCAAGTGGATTATATGATGATGCACAACTAATAAAAATTCTATCACACTACATGCATGCAATGTGTGGAAGCTCTCCTTTATTTAACCTATGTGTTTCTAGTCTATGACCATATATGGATCTGATCTCCTAGAGTCATATTCCATGCATGTGTGTTCTTTTCCATGCACATATATTGCATTATTGTTGATAGATCCACATGAAATGACCACATTGCATGCATGTGTGTTCTTTTCCAACAATATACCACATTTTGACATATATCTACATGATGACCACACATATATAACTCTGGATGATGCAACTTATGTCACACTGGTGCAACATGCATGCAATGTGTGTGGAAGCAGCTGTGCTTTTCCTATATTGGACTTTGTGACCATGCATGTGGCTGTACACATGACCCCTAGAGTCATTAATATTGCATATATATGTGTTCTTTTTCCTAATCCACATTGATATCCACACTACTACTAGTAGCTAGATGTCATTGATCCACATACATGACTACATTGCATGTGTTTTCTTTTCCAAAACCACATTGTTAATTAGTATATCTACCACACACTAGTATGCAACTTCTGTCACACTGGTGCAACATGCAATATGTTGCTTTCCTATGTGTTTTGGTCTATATGCATGTGACCATGCATGGTTTAATACACATAGATCCTCCCCTAGAGACATTGCATGATGTGTGTTCTTTTCCTAAACCAGCACACACTAATAGATATATTCACTAGAGCCACTAATCCCACATGACCACAGATTGCATATATATGTACACTGTTCTTTTCCAAAACAACACAAGATGATGATATCTCTCTACATATATATGCATGACCAGACATGCATATACTAAAGGATTATGTGATGATGCACAAATTCTGTCACACTGGTCCATGCATGCAATGTGGAAGCTCCTTTATTTAATTCCTATGTGTTCTTTGGTCGCTATGACCAATATGGAATATATATATATCTCCTATAGGGGGTCATATTGCATGAATGTGTTCTTTTTCCTAACCCACATTAATATGGTCACCAGAGTCATTGATAGATCCACATCCATGATGATTTGTGACCACATTTGCATGTATGTATACATTGTTTCTTCCAAAACCTACCACAATGATATCTCTACACATATGCATGACCACACAATGCATATACTACTCAAGTGGATTATGTGATGATGCACAACTAATAATAATTCTGTCACACTGCATGCATGCAATGTCTAGAAGCTCTCCTTTATTTAACCTATGTGTTTTTGGTCTCTGTGACCATATATATATGGATCTCTCCTAGAGTCATCTTGCATGCACCATGTGTGTTATTTTCCATGCATATATTGCATTATTATTGATAGATCCACATGAGATGACCACATTGCATGCATGTGTGTTCTTTTCCAACAATATAACACATTTTGACATATATCTATATGATGACCACACATATATAACTCTGGATGATGCAACTTATGTCACACTGGTGCAACATGCATGCAATGTGTGTGGAAGCTGTGCT
The DNA here is from genome assembly GCA_916181665.1 of Avena sativa. Taxonomy (NCBI): domain Eukaryota; kingdom Viridiplantae; phylum Streptophyta; class Magnoliopsida; order Poales; family Poaceae; genus Avena; species Avena sativa. Next base: position 262,729,354 of record OV702291.1, read on the forward strand.
TTTCTGATATTGGTCTTTGTGACCATACATGTGGCTATACACATATGGAACCCCTAGAGTCATTATTGCATATATGTGTTCTTTTTCCTAAATCACATTGATATCCACACTAGCTACTAGTAGCTAGATGTCATTGATCCACATACATGACCACATTGCATCATGTTTCTCTTTTCCAAAACCACATTGTTAATTGGTATATCTACCACACACTAGTGGATTCGGTGATGCAACTTCTGTCACACTAGTGCAACATGCAATGTGTTGCTTTAATTCCTATGTGTTTTGGTCTGTATGACCATATGCATGGTTTAATTTGACACATGGATATATCCCCTAGAGACATTCCTTGATCGATGTGTATGTGTGTTCTTTTCCTAGTACACACTGATATATACACACCTAAGCCACTGATCCCACATGACCACATTTCATACAATGTTCTTTTCCAAAACCACAATGATATATCTCTAGCTAGCTACATGTACACATGATCGCCCACATGTATATATATACTCAAGTGGATTATTTCTTCTATGATATCGATGGTGCACAACTTGTACTGTCACACTGGTGGAACCATGCATGCAATGTGTGGAATCCCCTTTATTAATTAATTCCCATGTGTCGTTCTTGGTCTCTATGACGACCATGGATCTCTCCTAGAGTCATATTTTGCAAATGATGTGTTCTTTTCCTAACCCACATTATTGATATGGCCACCAGAGTCATTGTTGATAGACCACACATGATGGTGAGACCACACATCATTGCTTGTTCTTTTCCAAATAATATATACCACACATTGATATCTAACTCAAGTGGATTCTGTGATGCAACTTAACGCTTTTGTCACACTGGTGCAACATGTGCAACATGGAATTGAAAGCTGGTTATTTATTATTTCCTATATGATGATGTTTAATTTAATTTAGTCTTGGCACACATGGACCCTCAGCCCCTAGAGTCATGCATGTGTTCTAACCACATTGATATATCCACTATACTCTAGTCATTCACATGGATATATGTGGAAGCTGCTTTAATTTTCCTATATATGTATTTTGGTCTGTATAGTGATGCATCGTCTTCTTTGGGCTCAAACTAATTTGATATATACCATATGTGTTGCTATGACCTAAAACTAACCAAAATAAGGATAAAAGTCCATCATTCAACCCTAATCTAGAGAAATCCATTGTTCAAAATAAACCACATTTTGAATCTTATCTATAAATTTGAATATATTATCCAAAATACTTACCTCTCCTGAGATCATTATACAAGCCAGAATATAAACTAGTAGTCCACATTATTCCTTTTTTTCAAGATTTATTCGTCAATAATTTATAGTTTTCTTCACCAAGGCTCTTTTTAGTGAAGACTTTCTAAAATATGATTAATTTTTTTGATCCCTCCATCGTGCATCCAACGGCCAGGACACCAACCCCAAATTTCCAGGTCATATCCTCTGGCCCAAGCAAAATTTGGCACCAACGCGGGAGAGTTTCTACGCAAACGAAAATTTCTCAAGCTGCAATTACGTTTGAGCCCACCCGCACAGCGCCACTCAAGCATTCGCGCAAAGGTCATTTACATAATCTATTCCAAAACCTTTTTATCCCCTCGCCGAAATGAGACAGATCCAAATTTCCCCACCGCCCTTGGTGCCGCCGTCCTCCCCCCTTTCCCCTCGCCCTTCCTTCCATCCTCCCCGCCGTCCTCCCCCTTTTCCCCTAGTCGCTGTCCGTCCCTCCACCATCTACCTTTAATCCCCTCGTCTCTGTCCATCCTTCCAGTAGTAACCTCTGCGTCACCCTAGCACAAACCCTAGCCCCTCCTCACCGTCCCGGTTTTCCACCACGTCCGTCGACCTCGCCGGCCGTCCACCTCACTGACAGCCGGCTGACCTTTTCTACCACCTCGCTATACACTTCACCCGCAAAGTCGGCCAGCTCGCCATCCATCTCCCCGTCAGGCTCGCTGTCTAGCTCGCCGTCCACCTTGCTGACAAGGCTCGTCACCACACTGACAAGGCCTGTCACCACACTGACAAGGCCCGTCCACCTTGTCGCCCACCTTGTCGACGAGGTATTCTACCTCGCCGTCCAGATCGATGCCACGTGCTCCGGGTCACTGCAAGAAACGTGGTATCAAAAAGGCCCTACAGCCTGCAGGCAAGGAAACACGCTCATCCTCGATTCTCATGTTTTTTTACTTTGCATGAGAAATGTTGTTCATTATGCTGTTCATGCCACCAATTTACCTTTTTGTTGTAGTTATTCTCTCTTATTTGTTCTGCCTGTGAAATTGCTTGTGATTTTACAAGTCTTGTGATCAGGGTTGCATTATCCTGTCTGTTGCATGAGTTTGACTGCTTCATGATATGTCTGATGAGCAGAGTATAAATTGTTCATAGTAGTCTGTTTTACATGACGATTACTGTTGAACAATCAACATCATATGTCATGACTTGTTTAATTGCCTATTTTAATTGCATGAAATATTCCTATCCTTCTGATGTTTAATTGTCCTGTCCTGCTTATTAGTGTAACCAGCCAACCAATTGACAAGTGAGATTCAGAGTATTCAACATATGATCAGTTTACATACAGATAAAGTTTGCATTATCTTGGTTGTTCCATTGGTTTGGCTGCTTCATCCTATGTCTTTTGATCAGATTATAAATTTCTCATAGTGGACTCTATTACATGATGATTACTACAGAACAATCAGCACCATAAGTTATATTTTTTTATTTGTAGGATAGTTGCTTATCCTGCTTATGTTTTATTGTGATTATTCTATTTAACCGCGTGTATAATATTTCGTCTTATGATCTGTTTGCGTGTGATAAAGGTTGCATCATCTTGCCTTTTTGCATTAGTTTGGCTGCTTCATCATATGCCTTATGATCATAGTAGAAATTGATCATAATGAGCTATCACATGATGAGTTCTATAGAAAAATCAGTATAGTAGGTTATGTTTCCTATTTAATTGCACTATTGCTGCTTATCCTGCTTATGTTTTATTGTCCCACTCTGCTTATTACTGCAACCAACCGGTGAATTTTCCAACTTGTTCATCGTTTTGTCTCTTGCTTTGCTTTGGCTGCTTCATCGTTAGTCTTGTGATATGAGATTCAGAGTAGAAGTTCCTCATAGTGGAATGTTGGACATTATGATTAGTATAGAACAATCAATACCATAGGACATAGGTTATATTTTTGTATCTTACTAAAGAGTTGTTTATTCATGATAGAACCACAATTGCATCCCATGGAAGAAAGACGGCTAGAAAACATCAGGAGAAACAATGCGTGGATGCAAAAAATGGGTCTTAGGCCCCTTGTTATCCATCTCCCACTGAATTCTCCCCTAAAAAGAGCAAGGATGAAGGCTCTGGATCTGACTATTATCCTGAAGAGGAGGGGGAGGATGAGCTGGAGGTTGTCCCCTTAGTTGCCTACTCATCTTTTGTGTAATTATTTGGTTACTTAATTTTCCAGATATGTTGTGCTTTTTTATTATCCCAAATTGACTACCTTTTAATTGTGTAGACTGAGAAGAGGAAATATAAGAAGAAACCTGTTGTCATGACAAGGATGGCTGCTGGTGGTCGATCAGCTTCTCGGAAGCGCGTCTTGTTTAGCATGGCTGCCTCGATAGAAAGTACGAGACATAGCAGGTCCAAGGGGAATCCGCCAGAAGTACTTCCACCTCCAAGTTCTCCATGGTGCCACTAAGACCGCCAAGTGCTGCGACCTGTTTGCAAGAAACTCAGAGTCCTGTAGATCCTGATGCTCGAGGAGAGAAGGTAGCAGCCCAAATCGAGATGGTAGCACTCCATGGCAGGAAGACAGCAGTCTAAGACGAGAAGACAGCTACCCCAGGAAAGCAACCAACTCCCCAAGGAAAGCACATTATATTGTTTGAATGGCACTTATTATATGGTAGAACACTAACTCCACATTATATGTTTGTAGATGATTTTGGCCATCATCCTTTTGAAGATACTATTAAACATGATGATCTTCAAATTGTCTTGAGGGAAAAAAACATGGGGACGCAGCGTGAGAACGTGTCCAAAGGAGGAAAGCTTACATTTGCCATTCCTCCAGGAAGAACTATTGCTTCCAAGTTCGCCACTGAGTGTGCAAAAACAGTCAGGACTGGTATGCCTATCTTCCCCCGCTGGAAAGAGTACAAGGAGAGGCCGGATGTCAGAGCAGAGTTCTACGACAAAGTTTCCGTATGTTATGTGACTCAACTGCCCTTTTCTTCTCATTACTGTTCAAGCAGAGGCTGATGCACGATGTTTTATTTTAGCAAAAGTTTGTCATGGATGCATCACACCCAGATGTGCAGGTTACTTGCAACCAGCAGTTAATGGGGCACGCAAGAATTCAAAGGCATCTCTTGAAGAAGTAGTTTTTTGACCCCCTCCCACTAAATAAAGTAACAAGGATTTCTCTTGTTGAACACATGAATAATGCAGAGTGGTGCAAGCTTGTTGATTCTTGGACTGAACCCAGGAACCAGGTCAAGTCTTGTCTACTCAACTTCCCCCTGTTTGTGTTTAACCAGGACTGCCTCTTATACTCTATGCTCTCTCTTTGTGTAGGCCCGTTGTCTAAGAAACAAGCAAAGAATAAATAGACAACCTTATCGCAGTGACTTGTTTTTCTGTGACAGCCGGGGCTTCTCCAATCCGAGTGTGAAAAAAGCAACAGTAAGCCCTCCAGAATAATTTTCATCTTTCTCATCTTCCAAAATTTCAATGCCATATTTGTCTCTAAAATGAGGATGATCATTTGTAATTTGCTGGTTTTTTCTAATGTTTGATTCTATTCCTAAAACTCAATAGGCAACCAAGGAAAGCAAGATGGCACCTAATGGTACATAAGATATCACTGAGGTTGAACAACCTCCTTCCACCAACACGGTGCACTATGCGCTGTCACAGGACATCAACATCCATTCTTCAAGACTAGGTAAGAATCTCCTTGAAGCGCAACTCGGGGCTCAAAGAGCAGGGAATGTGATACTGCGTAGTGCCATTGTGGGGTTGCAGACGGAGATACCAGATGGCAAGGCAGAAGCCCTGAAGGAAGCGCAGGAACTGTGGAAGAAGCTATACCAGGTCCATCTTTGTCATCTTCGTATAATTCAATACCTTGTTTGTCCATGAAGATGTGCTTGGAATTTGCTTGCTAGTTTTCTAACGTTTACTTCTATAACTACCAGGCACCCATTGGAAGCACGATGGCGCCATCTGCTGCAGAAGATGTCATTGAGGATCAACCCCTTGCTTCCACTGATCAAAGCATCCATGCTTCAAGACCAACCAGCTCTCTCCTTGAAGCACAACTTTTGGCTGAGAGAGCAGCAGATGAGGCACAGAGCAGACGCATTGCAGCATTGTTGAAGGAGATAGAAGCAAAGAATGAAGCGCGGAAAACACTTGTGAACTTCGTAGACCTTATAAATGCATCACTTCAACAATTCTTAGCTATATTGCGTAAGTGAACTGGTGGTGTGACTCAAATCTTGTTAGGATCTTTTCTTTATTTTGTTGGAAACTTATGTGCGAACCTATTTATGTCCCCTGAAACATGTGCCCTGCAATTTCTGTCATTTAGATCTGGATGGTGCAATCTAGCAAAATTGTCAGCACTCTTCTCCGACGTAAATGAAAATGTCATGCTTGTTTAGTTGATGAAAACATTCCATCACTAATAGACGCCTACGTGGTGCACTTTCACTCGTCATAATCCTCGACAAAATAGGAACGCCATCTCTTCTGCCCTGAAGAATTGAGTTCATCATGCGTTGGAGATACGCGTCCAATTCTCATTGGTACATGATTCGTGCTATAGATGGACCACGTGTTTCCTTCCTACTGGTCCACGTGTCGCCCTGACGATCGGCCACGCGTAAGTGGGCCAGCTTATTGCCATGATGAAAACGAAATTCATCTCCTCCAGCGCAACAAAATGGGAAGGATGACATAAGCAAATGAAAGGATGACGTCAGCAAACGGCGCTAGTGGAATCAGGCCGTGAAAGAAAAAAATGTCAGGAAGTAGATGGCGTCATAGATAGCGAACAATGGCGCCAGCAAACGTCGCTGACGGCAGTTCGCGGTGTTGTCCGCCACGTGGCATCGTTCATGACGAAATAAAAACGTCACGACAGATCGGGCCTGGGTCGGGCTAGTCCAGTTTGCCGCGACGAAATTGGAGGAACGTCACGGACGGGCTGTGACATTTTCAGACAAGAAAAACGTCGCGGAATGAGTTATGACGTGAGGTCCGTCACCTTTTTTTCGTCGCAGAATTTGTCACGGATGGGCATTTACGACGTTTTGGCCCTCATCCACGACGATATCACATCGTCATGGATCATCCGGATTCTTGTAGTGTTAAGTGCAAGAAAGTAAAGTGTTCCATCAAGTTTGTGAGAGCTTTAATCACTAATTTTCACATAACAAGTTTAATTCAGAAGGTAGATAAAAACATGAATATACTGGGAATAGCAATAATGATAATAGGTAGGTATGGTGGACTCTTTGGAATAACTTGGTTTTATTTGGAGTTGGATGCATGAGTGGAAGTCATACTTGGTACATGTGGAGGCTAGCAAAAGACTGGGAGTGACCAACTAAGAGAGAAATAATGGCCATAATCATGCAAAGCGACAAAACATTATTAATTAAAGCATAAAGTGATATTACAAGTCAAAAATTAAATGATCATAGAGACTATAGTGACTTGGTATAGTCTTAACATGGTGTGAGCATGCGCCAAGTCAACCCAAATAAAGCATCAAAGGAGAATACCACAATATTATGCTTTTGTATGCTAAAACAACGCATGGTTCTTTCAAGGAACATTAAGCAATCTCAATTGCTTGTAACAAGTCATGCTACAACAATAATCACTAAGCATAAAGTCAAAACAATATCAAGCATGACATGACACAGTCTAGGCCACAGTCAAAAACAAACTCCTTTTATATCACTTATAAGCATGAACTTCCTACTCTTTTCCAACAACAATCTAAAACTAAAGCTAAACGCAGTGCTAGCAAAGGAGAACACTCACAGAACAATAAGAGTGAAAACTAGAGTGTTCTAGGCAATGAATAACGGGGTGTGTGTCTCCCCAAAAGAAGTGTGTTGGGATCCAACCAACTTATTTAAGCAAACCAAATAGAAGAAAAGCAAAAACAAAAACAAAAACAAAGACGCTCCAAGAACAACACAATTGTGCATGAAACAATAAAAATGAAGTGTTTGGAAGAAAACCTGAGATTTTTATTGATGAAGAAGGGGATGCCTTGGGCATCCCCAAGCTTTGATGCTTGTACTTCTTGAATATTTCTTGGGGTGACACGGGTGGCATCCCCAAGCTTGAGCTTTTGTACATACTTCATCTTATCGCATTATCCTTCCCTACACTTCAAAATTTCCTTCATACAAAACTTCACACAATCTTCATTAGCAACATTAGTGTACTTAAGATAATAAGTCTTTTAGGTTCAGTTTCAACACAAGTAAAACTTCCATTAAAACACAAGCTACTATAGCAATTGCTTTTAAAAGTTCAAGTAACTGGCAAGAACTCAAAGAGGAAGAGATTAAGAGGTAAATTGCAAATAATGGTAGAAATCTGTCAAAACAGACCAGCAGGTAAAAGATCTTCTGTTGCTCAAATCAAAAAGTGTTAAACTAACGAAAGTATAACAACCTGGGGCAGAAGAACAAAAAATTACAGCTCAATCCGATGTACAGAGATTTTTCACGAATTTGTACAGTGAAGCACAAAAATCTACTTCAGGACAACAACTTTCCCACATCTTACTTCTCTCTCATTAGAGGTTATTCTTGGCACACAATCCACGCAAAAAGGATAAGGAGAGGTTATTACTGAGGCAATAACTTCCAAGACTCAACAAAACAAAAACTTACTGAATAAAAATTTGGGTTATCTCCCAGTAAGTGCTTTTCTTTAACGCCTTTGAGCTAGGCAACATAATTTCAATGATGCTCACATAAGAAATATGAATTGAAGTAAAAGAGAGCATCAAGAAGCAAATATGGAATAAATTTAAGTCTAACCCACTTTTTATGAAAAATAATCTTGTAAAGAAACAAGTCATGAAAGCACAAAGCAACAAGCATAGGAAAGCAAAACAAGTGCAACTTCAAAAATTTCAACATAAAGAGGGAAAACTTAATATTGTTGAGATACATAAAACCATGTTTAACTCTCTCATAATAACTTTTTGTAGCATCATGAATAAAATTAATAATATAACTATCACATAAAACATTCTTATCATGAGCCACGTGCATAAAAGAATTAATACTCCCCACATAAACGTAGTCATTCTTATTAATTAAAGTGGGAGTGACGAGGGTTTAACTCATCAATGCCCATTGTTATGGACTTGGATTTGGAGAAGGACGGAGCGCTGGAGACATCTATTGGCTAGCAAACAAGCACACAGGGGACTCTAAGATTTACCCAGGTTCAGGCCTCGTAGAGGTCCCTACTCCTGCTTGTCTGCTCGTGGAATTATCAAGGGAATCGAAGATTACGATGGTGCGCAGATGCAATCTGGCGAGGGTTGTGGAAACTAGGGTTGCGTGTGTCCTTCTCGCTTCCCCCTCCTAGCCTTTATATAGATAGGCTAGGTCTCGGGTAGCAGGTCGAGTCAGTCACAGATTAGGGTTCTCCCCTTTAAACTTTCTATCTTTAGCTTCTTCTTGTTCTTCAAGCAATCGAGAGTTCGTAGGTTACTCGAGTCCTTCATTTGGGCCTTGGCGACACCGTGGGCCTTTACATATTTAGGTCGTATATACCAAGCTCGAGTACCTGTAGGGTATACCCATGTCAGTAGCCCCCGAGTGTCCAGTGGAATCGCAGATTCGACTGGGGACTTTATGAAGTCTTTCGAGTGCATGACTAAGTACATTTTTCGACTGCTTTGTTCGTGTGATAGGGATTGTTGGTGTGCGTGCCTGATTTTAACCGATGTATCGGTATCAGTTAACTACCTTATGGTAAAACAACGCCACCTACTCAAACTCGAGTCCCCGGGCTCGAATCCGGAAAAGTGCTGGTGTAGTTCGACTCAAGCCGCGGAGGTCTTACAGGAGTCGAATTCCAGTATATGGGTGTGAGCACTCGACGCGTCCGTCAAGGCATATTCATCGTACCTGTAGGCACGGATATATTTCTCGTAGTGTGCAGAAAATGCGTTGCTAGGCCTTATTCAGGTCTTACCTTCACGCTGTAAGCGTGGCATCCGAAATTTATCATCGTAGAGACGATTCGGGTGACCCAGGAGACACAGTCTCTTTGTAGGGAAAAATTATGAGGTGGTGTCGCCATAAACTTCGAGTGTGGATGTTATCGACACACAGTACTTAGTACAAATAATTATAGGGTGCGCGACCAGCGCTCCCTATGGGAGTAGCCCCCGAGTGCTTGGTTGAGTCAAAGACTCAGGCAGGGACTAAAGAACTTTTGTGACTGCTGTCGTCTTTTTTTTTGCTTGTTTCAGTCAAATTTATTTCCAGCGCTCCCTATGGGAGTAACCCATGTCCATAATCGAATCACGAATTCGAGTGGTTGGGTTTCTTCTTATTGTCCATATTCCTGCAGAAAAGAAAAAGAAAAAATCGTAGGGTGCGCGACCAGCACTCCCTATGGGAGTAGCCCCCGAGTGCTTGGTGGAGTCGAAGACTCGAGCAAGGACTAAAGTAGTCAAAGTCTGCTTCTGCATAGCTTTTGATGATGTCAGTGCTGACGATTTCATGACCTCAGTTGCCCGCGTGAGCGAGTTTGACGGGACGTGACGAGCGGTGGGCCCCACTATCTGACTTTGATTTTACTGGGCATGTGTAATCTTTACTTTAACCGCGAATCCTTGATTTCCGCACGTAATGGGAGTAGTGGGGGGACGGTTCATGTTTCAGCTCCTCCACGTGTCTAGCACGATGATCGCCACGCGTCTAGTAGGGTTTTTTCTGAGCCATTGGATTGCATCTTCCAGGGGTTAAGTAGTGGTGCTGCGACGGTAAAATCCACATCTGCTTTTGCTCATCGTTTGCCTTCTTCGCCATTGCTGCTGCTCCCCTACTTTTTCTACTCTCTTTTCCTCCGCGGCGCTGGACCAGATCCGCACATTTCCCAACTACTTTCTCCGGTCGCATCGCCACCGCGCAATGGGGAAGAAGAAGGGAGGTGCTGCGGCCGATTCCGCGGCTACCGCTGCCGCGGTGAAGAAGAAAGGCGGCTCCGCCGCTGTGGGTACCAACACCGTTGCCGGCGGGAAGAAGAAGGGCGTGGGCACCCACGTCACGAATGGTGCGTGGCGTCCCTCCATCGTCAAGTCCTCTGATCTCCGTCTTATTCGCCAAGACGGAGTGCTGCCCGCCGCAGTCGCCGACACGCGTGTCCCCAGTGGTGAGATAATTCCTTCTCCTCCTGCTGGTTTTCGAGTGATGTTCTTGGCGTTCATCATTCGCGGCCTCTCATTGCCCCTGCATCCCTTCTTTAGGGGCCTCCTTTGCTTTTACGGGCTCCAGCTCCATCAGCTGTCCCCGAATTCTATCCTCCACATCTCTTGCTTCATCACCCTCTGCGAGTGCTGACTTAGAATCGAGCCACACTTCAGCCTCTTCAAGCGCCTCTTCAAGTTGAAGCGCCAATCTGCTTCTGGCTCCTTAGTCTATGATGTAGGCGGCTGCGGAATTCACGTCGATCCATCTGCCACCTATTTCGACATCAAGCTGATGAAGTCCGTCCAAGGGTGGAGGGACAAGTGGTTCTACATTCGCGACCAGAAGGCCGACGGAGACCACTTCAGACTCGCACCTTTCGATCCCGCGACGCCGTGCAAGAGAAGGCACTCCTAGAAGAATGTAGTCATGCCTGGCGAATCCGCGGAGACAGATGTGCTGTACGAGCGCGTCTGCGACCTCGAGAGTCGCATAGGAAAAAAGGAGGGAGGATGTGCCCTCATTCACACGAGGTTGCACCGTCGCGTCCAACCCCTGCAGGCCAGAGTCCATCCCATGTTTTAGTGGGCTGGCGCTGACGATGTCACTCGCGTGTCTGCCGATGGCATGTCCGTGGGTGAGGTGGATAAAAGGGTTCGACTGGTGACCACATACACCGTCAAGGATGTGCTTCCTAGTGAGCCATTCGTTCCCCCGTTCGACGCTTCTAACCCTCCTCCTGAGGTACAATTTGTGCTACGTAGTAGCTTAGTTTTTTGATTGCTTCTTTGCTTTGTGCTGAATTTGTTGTCTGTATACAGGATTGGGCGGTGTCACCCTATATGCCCCCTCTTCTTGAGGGGGTTATCCCTCGCGAGGACTTCGAAGAGGATGATTCAGAATCAACCATCCTATCCGATGTGGAAGAGGAAGCCCCCGAGTCGGGTAGTCCGGATACTCGCAAGCGTTCGCGCAGCAAGGATTCTGATGCGTCGTCTCCTTTGACTCCGGAAGGTGTAGGCGTTGGTGCGGGGTCGCCAATCCCTGCCATTCCTGTGAGCGCCGTGGCGCCATCTTCTCGCAAGAAGATGCAACTGCCAAAGGAGTCTTTGTCCGAGTCGAGGGAACCAACCTTTGACTTTGATAAACTTGATTGGTAAGTATTTGGTTTGTCCTTTCTTGTTCTTCATTGGCTTTGCCTTGTCCTTGATGTTGGTTTTGTTTTTGCAGTCAAGAGGCGTCGTCATCGTCTGGCGATGTCCAATTTTTGAAAGAATCAGGAGTCGTGACCTCATGGGCCAAGAAAGAGGTCGAGCTTGCTCCTTCCCCTCCATTGGCGGCCCACTCCGGGCACAACTCTTCCAGCTCTCCGCATGAAGGGGAGCATCGAATGGTTGCCCGGATGACGGCATAGCAGACAACTTCGGAGTCATTGGAGGATCATGTAAGTGTGGGATTTCTTCTTTTGATGTTGTAGTCAATGTTATCTATGCCATCTGCTGATCCCTTGTTGTGTGATAGCCCCTTGTGAAGGAAGCCGCTCACTTGGCGGAGCAAGTGGTTGCGATGGGTCGCCAGCATGCAATGCTGGAGACGCGTCATCGCGTGGTCGAAAGTAAGTGTTCTTCACTTCCTCTTCTTCTCCTTCTTATATGGTCGACTGATAGTCAATCCCTTTTGTTTTGTAGCTGAACATAACGCCCTCCTGCGCAACGCTGCCACCATGGAAAAAACACTCGCCGCGGCTGTGAAGGGACGCGATGAGGCCATCACGGTGCGTGACGAGGCTCAAAGCCGTGAAGAGGATATGCGTGCCTCCATCGCGGCCAGGGAGAAGTTGTTCGAAGAACGGCTTTTCTCGATTACCAAGGCCCTCTTAGGTACAATGTTTGGATATCATCATCTTTCTCTGTTGAATTTTTTCCGTTGGCGCTGATGTTTAGTCCATGTATGGTTTTATGTACAGATGCTGGTGATTTGAGCTTCGACCCTCAGGCCCTCCGTCTTGATGATGCCTTGGCGGGTGCACTTTCAACATTCGAGGACCGCAGCGCCGCCATTCAGGATATGTTTTCCAAAGCCAAGGGCGTGCTCAGTCGCCTTCGGGAGGAGTTGATGCCCAAGGCTGAGCTGATCGAGAACATGAACAAGCTGGTGGAGTCTCTCACCGGGGGTGTTCCTGCAAGCTTCAAGAACTCGCACAGTGTGGCTGGCGCATCAATGTCACTCGCCATGGTGTAGGCCCATGGAGTCCAGGTTGATCCTGCTGCAATTTCGAAGGCGATGCCCATTAGCATGGACGGCCAGCAGGTAGTCTTTGCTCCCTTCGCGACAGCCTGTGGCAAATATTTGCCGCAGCTGATTAACACGGTCATGAAGTACTCTAAGGAGCTGCAGCGAGCCAAGAAGGCGGCAAAGGCTGCGGCATCAGGGGCTAGCAGAAAGTCAGTGGCATCTGACACTGCCACGGACTCGATGAAGCCCCCGAAGCCGTTGAAGTCGAAGAAGCCAATCGCTCCTCAGTAGCTTTGTAATAGTTGATTAGTTTTATCCCTTTTGTCTAGAACATGCCTTTTGGCGGGTGTATCTGCTGATATTTTTGCCAATCTTGAATGCACCCGAATCTTTTCTCTGTGTGTCGATTTGATCTTCTTATTCGCTTCTTGCTTGGCTTGTGGTAGGGCACATCAAGTGATCCTTTGAGGGAACCTCAGGACTCGCCACCCCTTGATGATACTTTGGCACCATCGCACTCCAGGGTGGATGAGCTGTCGCTGCTTTTGCGACTACGTGACCGTGTGAAGCAATTGGAGCGTGAATTGCCCATGCTCCGCGGTAACGTAAATGTGTGGAAGTCAAAGGCAGAGAAGGCCGCCGCCCGAGAACAGTATCTGCTTGGCGAGGTGACGCAGTTGGGCGACCAATTCAAGTGTTAGTTTGCTTGCTCTCATCTTTCCTTGTAGTCACTCGCGATGGTGCACTGTCCTTATGCTTCTGTTGTTGCTTCGTATAGTTGTCAGCGCGCGTCATCCGCAAGATGAGAAGGATAGAATTTCCATTCGCATGCATGATCTGACCCAGGAGCAACTTCAAGAGAGTAGATACTTCTGGGTAGATCATGATCGTGCGATTGCGCTGGCGACCCTACAAGATCGTGCGTCGCGAGTGCTGCACTTTCTGAAGAAGTCGCAGTCATGCTTGAAGAACATTTATCGGACGATGTTTCCGCTGGATGTTACTCCATCAAGCCTGCTGGCCCTCCTTGCCAAGTTTCAAGACCTGGCCGCGGTTCGCGAGTGTGTGAGGCAACAGTTGGTGGCTGGTGCCAAGGCTGCTCTATCACTGGTGCGACTACATAGGCCTGACGTAGATGTTGCGGCGATTGCGGCTGGGCCACCTGCGCCACCTGCGGGTTCTGCCTGTAATATGGTGCCGCACTACCAGGCGGTGGATCGCCCAGCAGAAGAGGTTGTCAACTTTTTTTAGGAACAAACCAACGTTCTCTTGTTGCAGTAGTAGCTTAGTTTGTATCCTGCACATAAGTGTACCCCATGTTGTAAAGTTCATATAAATGTTGTGTATAATTGATTGTCGAATATGTATGTGAGTGCGCTGCACTATGCGACTCCTTTTCGTTAGCCTGGCCACTCGTTTATCTCAGTCCCTTGTCAACCTGTCAGGTGCGTTGCAACTGGGTTGATGTTGTGTCAAGGGTTTCGATTGGTGTGCCAGCTACTCAGGATATCGCGTTTTAGTTCGTAGAACAGGTGTGTGCAGGGTGGCGTAGCCCCCGAGTCGAAAAGTTGCGGAAAAATAAAGGAAGAGACAGAGTTTTGGGGCACTTAGCTTTATTTATTCGTGAGACAGTACGAAGTACAATGTGTGGCTAAGTAGCCTTGGCTGAGTGCCTTATTTGTGATGCAAAAGTAAAAACTACTAAGGGTAGAAGCGTCACAGCTATGCGACGTTCCAGGGGTTGGAGTATGCGACTCCTGTCTCTAGATCTTGAAGGCGATAGGCTCCACATGGGATTACTTCTGTAATCACATATGGTCCCTCCCAGGGGGACTCGAGCTTGAGATGGCCTTGCTACTTTAGTCGCAGGACCAGGTCGCCTTCGATGAAGGATTGGGGGCGTAGCCTCCTACTGTGGTAGTTGCGCAGGTTCTGCTGGTAGATCGTTGATCTTTCCGCGGCAATTTCTCTTGCCTCGTCGAGGAGGTCGACGGAGTCTTCGAGTGCGAGGGATGACTCCTACTCGCTGTAGGCGACCATGCGTGGTGCCTTGTACCGTACCTCGGCGGGTAGCACCGCTTCGGCCCCGTGCACCATAAAGAACGGGGTGTAGCCTGTAGCACTGTTTGGGGTTGTGCGTAGGCTCCAGAGTACTGATTGCAGTTCGTCTGGCCAGCAGCCCGCGGCATGTTCAAGTGGCCGGAGGAGTTGCTTCTTGATGCCGCCGCAGACAAGCCAGTTCGCCTTTTCAACCTGACCGTTGGTCTGTGGATGTGCTACCGAGGCGTAGCTGATGTTGATTCCCAGATTCTCAGAGAGTTCTTGGAACTCCTTGGATGTGAAGTTTGTTACATTGTCCGTGATGATGCTGTGTGGCACTCCAAAGCGGAAGACGATGGACTCGAAGAACTTGACTGCGCTATGCCTCGATTGATTGGTCACTGGCATGGCTTCTATCCACTTGGTGAACTTGTCGACTGCCACCAGGAGGTAGACGTAACCTCCTCGTGAGGACTTGGGGAGCTTGCCGACCATGTCGAGTCCCCATTACGCAAAGGGCCAGGCCAATGGAATTGGCCGGAGCTCTGCGCCAGGCGCATGTGGCTTGTCCGCGAATCGCTGGCACGCGTTGCACTTCTGGACAATGTCCTTGGCGTCACGCATGGCCGTAAAACCCAGCTCGTAGAGCTTTGGCCATGAGGGCGCTACTGCCAGCGTGGTGTCCGCAGGTTCCCTCATGGATGTCGAGGAGAACAGCTCATCCATCAGCCATGGAGATGCACCGCTGGAGCACTCCTATGATGTTGCGCTTGTATAGTTCGCCGTTGATGACGGCGAATGCCTTGGATCGTCGCGCGATGTGGCGTGCATCAGTCGGATCGCCCGGTAGCCTCTTGCTGAGGAGATACATGATGTATGGTTGCGTCCAGGATTGCTCAATCATCATGACGCTCATTGGTCCCTCGAGTCCTGTGTCCAGCTCCAGGTCATCGAGTGCCATTGGCTCATTGGGCGGCGTAGCCCCCGAGTCCGTTGCTGCGCTTGCTTTCTTCTCTGCGTCCTTTGGCTTTATGGAGCGTTCGCAGATGCACTCGAGAAATACCCCAGGTGGTATGGGGGCGTAGGTTGAGCCTATGTTGGCGAGTGCGTCCGCCTCTTCATTGCTTTCGGGGCCTACGTGTCGCAGTTCATAGCCGTCGAAGTCCCCTTCGAGTGTTTCGTAGAGGTCACGGTAGGCGATCATGTTGTCGTTAAGTGCGTCGCAGTCATGCATTGTTTGGTTGACAACCAACTTGGAGTCACCATAAATAATGAGCATCTTGGCGCCGCAGGCCTTTGCCATCCTCATCCCGTGTAGCAGGGCCTCGTATTCAGCTTCGTTGTTGGAGGCGGTGAACTGCATTCACAGGATGTACTTCAACTTGTCTCCTTGAGGTGATGTCAATATGACACCTGCGCCTTCTCCGTCCTTTCGCTTGGATCCATTGAAGTGCATTGTCTAGAGGTAGGACATATCTGGTTTTTCAGGGAGCTGGTTCTCCATCCAGTGCACGAGGAAGTCAGGAATAACTTACGACTTGATTGCGTCGCGCTTTTCGTATGTAATGTCTCGTGGAGACAATTCTATTCCCCAAAGGGCGACTCGTCCCTTTGGCGTTGGGGTTGTTGAGGATGTGTCCCAATGGGGCATCGTTGACCACCACGATTGGATGTTCCTGGAAGAAATGGCGCAGTCGCTGGGTGGTCATGAAGATGCCGTACGCTAGCTTCTGGTAGTGCGGGTACTGCTGTTTTGTTGGCGTGAGGACCTCGCCGAGGTAGTAGACTGGGTGCTGTACCCCATGGACTTTGTTTTCCTCGGCCCGTTCGACCACGAGCACTATTCTGACCACCTGGTTGGTGGCAGAGATATATAGCAACATTGGTTCCCTTTCTCGTGGGGTCACCAGTACTAGCGAAGTGGATAGCAGGCGCTTGAGGTCTTTGAATGCTTCCTGCGCTTCGTTGGTCCACTCGAACTTTTCAGCTTTGCGAAGGAGTAGGTAGAAGGGTAGTGCCTTTTCACCCATCCGACTGATGAATCGACTGAGGGCCGCGATTCGCCCAGCCAGTTGCTGGACGCCCCTTATATTCTTCAGCTTCTCCATGGCCAGTATGGCTTTTATTTTCTTCGGATTTGCCTCGATTCCTCTGGCGGAGATGAGGTACCCGAATAGTTGCCCAGATGGCACGCCGAAGGCGCATTTGTCCGGGTTGAGCTTGATCCGGTAGCGGTCGAGGTTGGCGAAGGTTTCGCGCAAATCGTCGATTAGGGAAGATTCCTCCTTGGTCTTGATTACTATGTCGTCGACATAGACTTGAATGTTGCGACCAAGTTGCTCCTTGAGGCAAGCCTGCATGCACCGCTGGTAGGTGGCTCCCGCATTTTTTAGCCCGAAGGGCATTGTGTTGTAGCCGAACACGCCGAAGGGCATTGTAAATGTTGTTTTCTCTTGATCTTCCTCCTTCATTCGAAACTGATTATAGCCTGAGTAGGCGTCGAGGAAGCAGAGGCGCTCGCATCCCGCGGTGGAGTCGATGATCTGGTCGATGCGCGGTAGCGGGAAGTGACCCTTTGGGTAGTGCTTATTCAGAGAGGTGAAGTCCACGCACATCCGCAGGATATCCGTGTCTTTTTTTGGTACCAACACTGTGTTGGCGAGCCAAGTGCTTTCCTTGCTCTCGCGTATGAATTTGGCATCGAGGAGTCTGTTGATCTCCATTCCAACTGCCTGTGCCCGTGGCTCAGATAATCGCCGGATTGTTTGCTTGACTGGCCTTGCGTCGGGGTTGACGTTGAGTGCATGCTCGGCGAATTCCCTGGGAACTCCTGGCATGTCCGCAGGACACCAGGCGAAAATTTCCCAGTGCTCACGGAGGAATTCGACGAGCGCGAGTTCCTATGCGGGACTCAAGTTGTTGGCGCTGAGGGCCGTTTTGGCGGGATCCGAGGGGTGAACCTGTACTTTCTTTGTGTGCACTGATGAGTCGAAAGACAAATCAGGCGAGCTTGGCCGGCTTGGGGGAGGCAGACTATTGTCTGTTGACTCCTTTGGTCTCGCGAGTTCTTGCTGCATGCCGAAGGACTGGGAAATTCTGTTGAATTCCCTGTCGCAACTGTCGGACCTCTCGAAGCTCCCATTGACCATGATGACACCATTGGGACTTGGCATTTTCATCTGCAGGTAAGCATAGTGTGGTACTACCATGAACCTAGCGAACGCGACATGTCCGAGGATGCAGTGGTACTGCGAGGGCCAGTCGACGACCTCAAAGTCGATGCGTTCGCGCCGAAAGTTTTTCGGCGTGCCAAAGATAACGTCTAGGTTGATTTTGCCCAGGGGATATACGCCTTTTCGTGGGACGATGCCATGGAATGTTGTGTCCGAGGCCTCTAGGCAAGTTAGAGGGATCCTCATTGCTCGCAAGGTACTCGCGAATATAAGGTTGATGCCGCTTCCACCATCCATGAAGATGCGGCTCATGTCCAAGCCTCCGATTTGTGCCTCGAGTACGAGGGGACAATGGCCTAGACGAGGTACTTGAGGAGGGTGATCGCATTTGTCGAAGGTGATGCATGAATCGCTTCTGCTGAGGTACTCAGTGGTAGATGGTGGCGAGTGTGTGGCCAAGTTGACTTGGCGAGTGATGGCCTTCTGCACCCGATTGGAGGGGCGTCCTTTTTGGATCATCATGGTACCCATGGCCCTTGGGTAGGGTTCGCCTCCCTAGTGCTGGTCCGGTGCAGCTGTGTTTGGGGGCATTCCAGGTGGTGGTGGTGGTGGAGCGCCATGTTCCACGGTGCCTGGAGTGGCTCTGTAGCCTCTTTCAACTGCGTTGCGGTTCATTCGATCTAATCCCTCATGTAGTTTGAGGAACTCGCGGCAGTCCTTGAGGAGGTGGCTGGACTTCTTCTTCCCATCATGCTTGTCGATGTAGAAGTGCACCGTACATGGCCCGGACAGTTTGTCTTCAATGGATGTTGCGGGTGCTTCATCACGATCGCGGCGTTGCCACACTCGCGTGGTTTTCCCGGAGTCGTGGTATCCACTGCTGCGGTATCCGCTGTTGCGGTTGTCGTCGCGTCTATCGGCATAGCCGGCTGCAACCATGTTGACGTCGTCACGGTCATCGTAGATGCGCATATGGCGTTTTCCTCGGTGGTCGCGTCTGCGCTCGAGCTCTGCCTCCTCGTCAGAGTGGACACGATTTTTCACCGAATCTTCTCCATCGGCCCACCGATTCGCGATTTCCATCAAGTGGTCAATGGTCTTGGGCTTTGAGCGGCCCAGCTCCTCCCTGAGCTCTATGCGGCAGACGCCGCCGTTGAATGCGTCAATCGCGTGATCTTCTGAGATGTTTTCTACGGAGTTCTTGATGATGGACCACCTTTGGATGTAGGAGCGCAGCGATTCGCCAGATCTTTGCTAGCAGCATCTCAACTCTTCGATTGACGCGGGCCGCTTGTATGTGCTCTTAATGTTGCGCACAAAGCTGTAAACCAGCTCATCCCAACGGCGAATGGATCCGCGTGGGAGGTTGTTGAGCCATGCTTGGGCGGCGCCCTGCAGCTATAGCTGCAAGCACTACATGGCTGTGCTTCGACTGCCTCCGTGGAGCCTGACAGAGGAGATGTGGTCCTCCAGCCAGATTTTTGGGTCCTGTAGGTCGTCAAACTTCGGGTTCTCCGACGGGAGTTTGCCCCCTTGGGCATTCGCTATTTCCTGATGGATCTGCTGAAGCATCTGGTGCCGCAGAGCTCCACATCATCCTCTTCCGAGTCAGTCGACCGAGCATGTCGCGCCCTTGATTTGTCGATCTTGCGCTGCGTGATGTCATCACGCGCGTCGTAGTTGTGGTCATGCCGCCGTGAGTGGCGACGTCGAGACAGGTCGTGACTGTCATCACTGATGAGGGTGAGGAGTAGCACTTTGCTAGCTCCTTGCCTTTCTTTGGCTCCGGTATTGGCTCCTTGTCAAGGGCGGCCTCGATTAATCCCAAGCCCGCGATCATAGATCGGTGCATGGCGGCTCAGGGGTCTCCAGCTGGCGGCGGGTTGTTAAGGAGGTACATGGTGGCTGCTGTCACCGCAGCCTGCGGCGTCTTGGGGACCACATTGCCCCGTGTATCGACTGTCATAGAGCTGAAGTCGAGGACCTTTGCAGCTTCTATGCGTTCTTGCTCGGTGAGATGGGCCATCCGAGATTGCCTCTTTTTGGCGATGTACTCATTGCCTCTTGAGGAGGATCCTCCGTGGGAGGAGAGCCCAGCACGACGAAGGCTCGACTCCTCTGCTGCTTTTTAGGACGCCTCGAGTTGCGCGATTGTTTGTACTTGGCGCTTGAATTCTTCCTTCAGGAGCCAATGGTAGCCCATTAGCAGTTCTTGCAGAGACCCAAAGGGTAGAGGAGTGCCTCGTAGGGCCTTGCGGCAGCGAGCCCATTCTTGCTCGTTGAGCCTGATCACGACGCGTTCGCCGGTTTGCTCGTTTATTATGGTTGGAGGTTCGACTGCTCCTCCGTTGTTGGTGTTGGTGCGATCGCCACTGTTACCGACGTTAGCACCATTTCCACCATTGCCAACAAGAGGTGGGTCGGTTCCATTAGCGCGATTGTCAGTGTTATCGCGGTTGGCGGAGGTATCGCCTGCGTTGATGACGGTGCACATGAAGTGATTGGGGAAGCTGCTGCTTCCACAACTCTCAGATCCGTAGCCGTAGGCTCCATCTTCAGTGGCTAGATCGCTCAGATCGGAGTCGTGACTGCTGTCACTAACCATGTTCTCGACTGTTGTCGGGGCGTTGAGCTCACTGAGGGTGTCGATCGATGGAGGGAACCATGATGCTGGGGTAATTGACGGCACCGTCGGCTGGTCAGGCATGCGAAGCGTGCCTATCTGACCAACTTGGAAGCGGAAGATCCCTATTGCCAGGCTGATCCCGTCGCCCATGGACTCGAAAGCCGGGCGAGTGGCCGGCGTGTGGACCGTGAAGTCGAACATGCCGAAGAGCTGGCGAATCTCCGCTGTTGCAGAGTTGTAGATCACGGTTGATGGGGCCGAAGAAACCGCAACATCGGCACTCCCAATTCCCACAGACGGCGCCAATTGACGAGGGTTTAACTCATCAATGCCCATTGTTATGGACTTGGGTTTTGGAGAAGGACGGAGCGCTGGAGACATCTATCGTCTAGCAAACAAGCACATAGGGGACTCGAAGATTTACCCAGGTTCAGGCCTCGTAGAGGTCCCTACTCCTTCTTGTCTGCTCGTGGAATTATGAAGGGAATCGAAGATTACAATGGTGCGCAGATGCAATCTGGCGAGGGTTGCGGAAACTAGGGTTGCGTGTGTCCTTCTCGCTGCCCCCTCCTAGCCTTTATATAGATAGGCTAGGTCTCGGGTAGCAGGTCGAGTCGGTCATAGATTTGGGTTTTCCCCTTTAAACTTTCTATCTTTAGCTTCTTCTTTTTCTTCAAGCAATCGAGAGTTCGTAGGTTACTCAAGTCCTTCATTTGGGCCTTGGCGACACCGTGGTCCTTTACATATTTAGGTCGTATATACCAAGCTCGAGTACCTGTAGGGTATACCCATGTCAGGGAGCAAATTCAACAAAATAGCTATCATTATTATTCTCATCACCATAATCATCAAATATAGGAGGCATATTATAGTCATAATTAATTTTCTCCTCAATAGTAGGTGGACTAAAAATATCATATTTATTATTGTAATCATCATATATTGGAGGTATAGTATCATCATAAGCAATAGAATAGTTGTCTTCCAAAGTGTGTTCATTTGTAAACATATCATCATTGGAAGGAACATGGATAGTACTAATAGTGCAGCAATTATTAACATCATCATTTTCAGAATTGGTACCGAAGAGATTTTCAATATCAAAAGTAGTGTGCTTTTCCCAATCATGATCACTACTATAGGTAATAGGCATAGGAACATCATCGAGTTCAGACTCATCAAAAACTATAATAGGAGCAACATGCTTAGGGGGAAATACCGTTTCCTCTCTCTTTTTCTTCTTTTCCTTGTTCTCTTTAGAAGGGAGAGGCATGAAAGGAAGCTTCTCCATATACCCTGGTTTATTGTTAGAGACAATAGAAGAAACTTTGGAGGATTCCTTCTTTTCATTAATAAGATCAAAAGACATATTAGTCCTGTCATATTTTGGTAAGAACTCATATTTTATAATATTTTGTATTTAAGTATTTGTGTGGCAATTATCAACACAATAAAGATGACAACCATGCAGGATGCTATTCATATCAAAAGCACTCATATCTACCAAAGCAGTTTTTCTTGATAATTCTTCACACCCCAAAAATAATGTAAGTTCATCATGCTGATTAGGAGTGATCATGTTATCACAATACAAACTTGCAGTACTCATTGGATTAGAAGGGCTATTATTATGGCCTGAGCATTGAAAATTGAAATGACCCACTTCAAAGCAAAGTTCACAAATAAAAGGATAGAGGGCAGAAACTTTTTTATTGAGATAATTTAGAGCCCTATACCACATTCTAGTATTTTCATTCCTGTGGGTGATACAATATTCTTCTTCAATTTGATTCTTTTCACAAGGTCTATATAATCCACAAAAATTAACATGCTTATAAGAAATAGTAGTTTCAAAGGTTTGAGCATGTTTATTGCTATCATTAATAACAATTTCATTTTTCATGCAAGTGTCTTTAACAGGATCATGATACATGTCCCATTTTTCTTTAGGAGCATTAATATGAGAAGAAAAGGCTCTAAAACAATCAACAAGAATTTGAGGGTCAAGACCATATTTAGTACTAAGCTCTTGAAAATTTGCAGTTTCACCGAAAGACTTAATGCAATCATACTCATAGTTTATACCTGGTTCTTTACCTTTGTCGTTATCCCAATCTTCGGTATTGCTTTGAATTGTTTCAAGAATATCCCACTTAGCTTTGACCACCTTACTTGTGAAGGATCCCTCTAAACAGGTATCTAGATAGTCCTTGTAATGTCCTGAAAGCCTTGCATAAAAATTATTAATAACAATATTCCTGGGGAGATCATGAATGGGACATTTGAGCATTAGTGACTTCAGTATCCCCCATGCTTGGGCAATACTTTCTCCATCATGAGGATGAAAATTATAAATATAATTCCTATCTTTATGAATTTCATGAGGAGGATAAAATTTATAGAAAAAGAGAGATTCAAGTTCCTTCCACTCCAAATGATGAGGATCGTCTAGTAGCTCATACCACTCCCTTGCTTTGCCCATAAGTGAGAAAGAGAATAGCTTCCTGTTAACTTGGTTCATTGAAATACCTCCACACTTGAACAACTCGCATAATTCATGTATAAAGAGTAAATGATCACCAGGATGGACAGTTCCATCCCCAAAATAATAGTTATTCATAACACGTTCAACAATTTCCATAGGTATTTTAAATGGGACGCTTTCAGTATGTGGATTTAAAATATCACAAGTATCATTATAATTACCACATATGGGAGATAAAGTATCATCAGAGAAAATTTTCTCCTTTAAAGCTGGGGAACTAAAACGATCATTTTCAGAAAAACTAACTTCCCCAAGCTTAGACATTTCCATACCATTAGTAACAAAGGTGTTCAAAAAATTCATACTAATAACATTGCTATTAGCATGCAAACAAAGTTCCATGGGATTTTTAATTTCCTTTTCAGACCATTCATGTGCTACCTTAGGAAAAATACTAAAAAGCTCTCTAATTTTTTTGTTTTTTTCCATTAAGCCTAACTAGTGAAAATGAAAACAAGAAACAAAAAGATATAATTGCGGAATCTAAAGGAAATAACTTCAAGCACTCACACACCAGCAGAAGTGCTAGAAGATAGCTTAGTAGCCAAAGGATGTGAGTACCTTTTACCTTACCTCCCTGATGTCTATGCACTTCTATTCTTGTAGACAGTTGTTGGGCCTCCAAGTGCAGAGGTTTGTCGAACAGCAGCAAGTTTTCCCTTACGTGGATCACCCAAGGTTTAACGAACTCAGGGAGGAAGTGGTCAAAGGTATCCCCTCTCAAGCAACCCTGCAATCAAGATACAAGAAGTCTCTTGTGTCCCCAGCACACCCAATACACTTGTCAGGTGTATAGGTGCAATAGTTCGGCAAAGAGATAGTGAAATACAAGTAGTATAGATAATTATAAGTGGTAACGGTGATAGAAAATAGCTTGCTGGCATGTGGTTGACGTGGGAAAAGACTAAAGGCAAACTGAAATAAAGATTGAAACAAGCAAACATGTAACCGATCTAATTGCAAACGGTGTTTCAGTGCTTAGAAACAAGGCCTAGGGATCATACTTTCACTAGTGAACACTCTCATATAAATATCTTCTTTTTATGATACTACTCTTAACTACACTCCGGTTGGACACTCTAATCCATGGTAGGGCTATAACAGCACACCTCAAAGTAAGTCTTTCCCATCTAGATAACCCCACACTATCACCTTGAGCTCTAGATGGTTCCAACAAACACCACAATTTCATAGAGACATCCAACTCCAAATATAACTCATAACAAGTATTTGTAATCACTAGCGTAAGTGCCACCATGGTGTGCACGCTGTCACTTTCACACACATGGGGAGAGCAGAGATCTATTAAAGCACTTGAGTCGCAAGGTAGATCTATAGATTACAAGCTCATGATCTCAATAAGATCATGCATAGAGAGAGATATGAACACATAGCTACCGGTAGAACCCTTAGCCTCGAGAGAGAACTACTCCCTCCTCATCATGGGAATCAGCAATGGCGATGGAGATGGTGGTGGATTTGTTGGAGATGGCTCCGGGGGCACTTCCCCGTCCCAGCAGGGTGCCGGAACAGAGACTTTCTGTCCCCCGAATCTCCCCTTCGGTGGCGGTGATGCTACGAAACTTTTCATGGATTTCTGATTGATTATCTAGGGTTTATGCATCGAGAGGCTTCTTATAGGCGAAGAGGCAAGGTTGGTGGGCAGCCAGGGGGCCCACACCATGCCCTGGCGCGGCCTGGGGGTACCCGCGCCTGGGGGGTGTGGCCACCATGTGGCCCCTCTCCTTCTGGCTTCGTGAGTCTTCTGGAAAAATAGGCACTTTGGCTTTTGTCCCGTCCAATTCTGAGAATATTCATTTTCTGACTTTCCTGGAACCAAAAACAGCAGAAAACAGGCAACTGGCACTGTGGCTCTTGTTAATAGGTTAGTCCAAGAAATCATATGAAAAGTACTCCAAAGTGTGGACAAAACATAAGAAAGTAGATAAAACCAAGCATGGAACATCAAAAATTATAGATACATTTGCAATGTATCAACATCCCCAAGCTTAACTCCTGCTCGTCCTCGAGTAGGTAAGTGATAAAAAAGAAAGAATAATTTTTGAGGTGACATGGCCCATCATAAACTTGATCAAAGTATTTGTAAAACATTCAAAGCTGGTATCATAGTACTTCAATCATAATATGAAAGACAAAGTTCTAGCAATAAGACAAAGAAACTATTATGCAACATGAAAAGGCACAAACAAAATATTCATGAATAACAATGCTTTGCAAGACGTTTGTTTGTTTCACATGAAGAAAACATAGCATAATAGTATTCAGCTTGTCCCTCATAGAGTAGCAAATATAAATGCATAGGACACCTTCAAAGTTCATAAGAGTGACTAGATACAAATAGTTTAAAACAAGCAATATCAAGTTATGCATCAATCAACTAGTCTTTGGACAATGCACATAGAACTAAGAATGGTCACTATGCTCTCAAAGTAGGTGCATAAAGGTAGAAGGTGGAGACTCAATATAATGGTGTAAGAAAGGCCTTCATAGAAGGAAGCAGAGATTCAAGTTTCATAAAGAGCTTCCAAAAATTATGGTACTTATAGCTTTTAGCTCTAATTGCCCCTATCATAAGCATCTTGAAGTGATTAAGGTTAAAGTGAACAAACTATGGTTTATATGCTTGACGAAGTATAAGTTAGAAATCTCATGTCCCTTGGATACGAGGGCTGCTCCTCATGCTACTCAAGTTTAGTCACCGGTAAGTTCTTGTCATCGTAAGTACATGTGTATCATAGAGAACCGCCAACGGGGTACCCCTTGCTCGATGATACGGAAGAATCCCCATATCAAAATGACAAGGCAAGCAGACAACGAGCATCTCAGCAATCTTCTTATTTACCATGGGAATATGGTGCTTTTTCTCTCTTTCCTCTTTTCATAATCTCATTTTTTCTCTTTTTCTCTTTTTTCTCAATATAGGACTTGTTTTTTATAAGAAGAATGCTTCATAGACAGCTCATTATGGTTACGCTGCAGGTTTCCACCATGTCAGCATGGATTAGACCAGCGGCCTAGGCGTTTCTCTAACACATATACATAACTCCATGGACTTACAAGCTCCCCTTTCATTTCACACCGACGATATCCATATACAAAAGAGAATGATATCAACTAGGTACAAAGTACCAAGTGCAATGTTGAAAGCGTTCCCCATGACAACATGGTTCTGCTAATCCCCAACAAATAAGTGCAAGCATATACAACATAGATGTCACAACGATTCAATTTTATTAAGGGCAAGAAAAGTAAAGTGTGCCATCAATTTCGTGAGAGCTTTAATCACTAGTTTTCTCATAACAAGTTTAATTCATAAGGTAGATAAAAGCATGAATATACTTGGAATAGCATAAGCTAGTAGGTAGGTATGGTGGACTCTTTGGAATAGCTTTGGTTAAGGAGTTGGATACATGATTGGAACTCATACTTGGTTTGTGGAGGCTAGCAAAAGACTGGGAGAGACAAACTAAGAGAGCAATAATGGCCATAATCATGAAGAGCGACAAAACATCATTGATCAAAGCATAAAGTGATACTACAAGTTGAAAACTAAAGGATCATAAAGGCTTATAGTGACTTGGGTTAGTCATAACATGGTGTGAGCATGCGCCAAGTCAACCCAAATAAAGCATCAAAGGAGAATACCACAATACTAAGCTTTAATATGCTAAAACAATGCATGATTCATCCAAGGCACATTAAGCAATCTCAATTGTTTATAACAATTCATGCTACAGCAAAGAATACTAAGCATAAAGCCAAAACAATATCAAGCATGGCATGACAAAGCATAGGCCACAGTCAAAAACAAGCTCTCTTTACCACTTAAGCATGAACTTTCCTACTCTTTTTTCCATTCTAGACCAAACTATTTGAAAACCAATGCATGAAAGAGGGGGTCCAACAAATTTATTCAAGCAAACTAAGAAAACCAAGCTGATGAAAAACCAAAACGAAAACGAAAAAGAAGACGCTCCAAGAACAACACAACTGTGCATGAAACAATAAAAATGAAGCGTTTGGAAGAAACCCGGGATTTTTATTGATGAAGAAGGGGGTGCCTTGGGCATCCCCAAGCTTTGACGCTTGTACTTATTGGATATTTCTTGGGGTGACATGCGTGGCATCCCCAAGCTCGAGATTTAGTCCATCCTTCATCTGATTACTCATTCCTTCCATACACCTGAAATTTTGCCTTCGTACAAAACTTCACACAATCTTTATTAGCAACATTAGTGCACTCAAGATAATAAGTTTTAAGGTTCAGTTCTAACACCAATAAACTTCCATTAGAACACTAGCTACTATAGCACTTCCCTCAAAAAGCTCAATTCCCCAAAAGAACTAAAAAAGGAACCAACAAGAAGCAAATGCAGAAAATGGCAGAAATGTGTCAAAACAGACCAGCAGGTAAAGACGAATTTTTTCGAAAACCTTCTGTTGCTCAAATCAAAACGTGTTGAACTAAGAAAGTTAGATAACAACCTGGGGCAGAAGCACAAAAAATCACGCCTCAAAAGGACGTACATAGATTTTACACGAATTTTTATGGTGAAGCACAAAAATCTGTTTCGGGACAACAACTTTCCCAATCATTACTTCTCTCTCATTAGAGGTTACTCTTGGCACAAAAAACACACAAAAATGATAAGGAGAGGTTATTAGTGAAGCAATTACTTCCAAGAATCAACTAAAACTTTTGGGTTATCTCCCAATAAGTACTTTTCTTTAACGCCTTTAAGTTAGGCTTGATAGTTTGAGAAGATGCTCACATAAGAAATATGAATTGAAGTAAAAGAGAGCATCAAGAAGCAAATTCAAAACACATTTAAGTCTAACCCACTTCCTATGCATAAGAATCTTGTAAAGAAACAAGTCATGAAAACACAAAGCAACAAGCATAGGAAAGCAAAACAAGTGCAACTTCAGGACTTTCAACATAAAGATGGGAAACTTAATATTGTTGAGATAGATAAAACCATGTTCCCCTCTCTCATAATAACTTTCAGTAGGATCATGAATAAAATTAACAATATAACTATCACATAAAACATTCTTATCATGAGACACATGCATAAAAGAATTAATACTCTCCACATAAACATAGTCATTCTTATTAATTGTAGTGGGAGAAAATTCAACAAAATAGCTATCATTATTATTCTCATCACCATAATCATCAAATATAGGAGGCATATTGTAATCATAATTAATTTCCTCCTCAATAGTAGGTGGACTGAAAATATCATATTCATCATTGCAATCATCATATATTGGAGGTATAGTATCATCAAAGCAAATTTTCTCCTCTAAAGATGGGGGACTAAAAAGATCATTTTCATAAACCTAGCTTCCCCAAGCTTAGAATTTTCCACAGCATTAGCAATAATGGTGTCCAAAGAATTCATACTAATAACATTGCTATTAGCATACAAATAAAGTTCCATAGGTTGTTTAATTTTGTCTTCAAACACTTCATGTCCTAACTCAAGATAAATACTATAAAGCTCTCGAATTTTGTTGTTGTTTTCCATTAAGCCTAACTAGTGAAAATAAAAACAATAAACAAAAAGAAAAAATTGCAGAATCTAAAGGAAATAACTTCGAGCACTCACACTGGAGGATGTGAGTACCTTTTACCTTACCTCCCCGGCAACGGCGCCAGAAAATAGGCGTTTGCCGTGGGAGGTTCTTCTTCTTTAATCCTCCGGTGTGAATACCTTTTACCTTACGTCCCCGGCAACGGCACCAGAAAATATCTTAATGTCAACGCAATTCTATTCTTGTAGATAGTTGTTGGGCCTCCAAGTGCAGAGGTTTGTAGAACGGCAGCAAGTTTTCCCTTAAGTGGATCACTCAAGGTTTATCGAACTCAGGAAGGAAGTGGTCAAAGGTATCCCCTCTCAAGCAACCCTGCAATCAAGATACAAGAAGTCTCTTGTCTCCCCAACACACCAAATACACTTGTCAGGTGTATAGGTGTACTATTTCAGCAAAGAGATAGTGAAATACAAGTGGTATAGATAATTATAAGTGGTAACGGTGATAGAAAATAGCTTTCTGGCGTGTGGTTGACGTGGGAAAAGACTAAAGGCAAACTGAAATAAAGATTGAAACAAGCAAACATGTAACATATCTAATTGCAAACGGTGTTTTAGTGCTTAGAAACAAGGCCTATGGATCATACTTTCACTAGTGAACACTCTCATATAAATATCTTCTTTTTATGATACTACTCTTAACTACTCTCTGGTTGGACACTCTAATCCATGGTAGGGCTATAACAGCACACCTCAAAGTAAGTCTTTACCATCTAGATAACCCCACACTGTCACCTTGAGCTCTAGATGGTTCCAACAAACACCACAATTTCATAGAGACATCCAACTCCAAATATAACTCATAACAAGTATTTGTAATATCTAGCCTAAGTGCCACCATGGTGTGCACGCTGTCACTTTCACACACATGGGGAGAGCAGAGATCTATTAAAGCACGTGAGTAGCAAGGTAGATCTATAGATTACAAGCTCATTATCTCAATAAGATCATGCATAGAGAGAGAGATGAACACATAGCTACCGGTAGAACCCTTAGCCTCGAGAGAGAACTACTCCCTCCTCCTCATGGGAATCAGCAATGGCGATGGAGATAGTGGTGGAGATCGATGGAGATGGCTCCGGAGGCACTTCCCCGTCCTGGCAGGGTGCCGGAACAGAGACTTTATGTCCCCCGAATCTCCCCTTCGGTGACGGCGTCGCTGCGGGTCTTTTCGTGGATTAATGATTGATTATCTAGGGTTTATGCATCGGGAGGCTTCTTATAGGCGAAGAGGCAATGTCGGTGGGCGGCCAGGGGGCCCACACCATGCCATGGCGCGGCCTGGGGGTACCCACGCCTAGGGGGTGTGGCCAGCCTGTGGCCCCTCTCCGACTCTCCTTCTGGCTCCATGAGTCTTCCGGGAAAATAGGCACTTTGGCATTTGTCCCGTCCAATTCTGAGAATATTCATTTTCTGACTTTCTTGGAACCAAAAACAGCAGAAAACAGGCAACTGGCACTGTGGCTCTTGTTAATAGGTTAGTCCAAGAAATCATATGAAAAGTACTCCAAAGTGTGGACAAAACATAAGAAAGTAGATAAAACCAAGCATGGAACATCAAAAATTATAGATACATTTGCAATGTATCACTCCCCAGCAACGGCACCAGAAAATAGCTTGATGTCTACACACGCTTCTATTCTTGTAGATAGTGTTGGGCCTCCAAGTGCAGAGGTTTGTAGAACAGCAGCAAGTTTCCCTTAAGTGGATCACCCAAGGTTTATCAAACTCAGGGAGGAAGTGGTCAAAGGTATCCCTCTCAAGTAACCCAGCAACCAAGATACAAGAAGTCTCTTGTGTCCCCAACACACCCAATACACCTGTCAGGTGTATAGGTGCACTAGTTCGATGAAGAGATAGTGAAATACAAGTAATATGGCTAATTATAAGTGGTAATTGCAATCTGAAATAAGAGTGGCGGCAAGCAAACATGTAATAGGACTGATTGTAAACGGTGTTTCAATGCTTAGAAACAAGGCCTAGGGATCATACTTTCACTAGTGGACACTCTCATATAAATATATTCTCTTCATTATTCTACCCTGAACTACTCTCCGGTTGGACGATGTAGGGCTATAACAGCACACCTTAAAGTTTGCATTCCCCGTCTAGATAACCCCTCACCGTCACCTTGAGCACTAGATGGTTCCACCAAACACCACAATCTCATAGAGACATCCACCTCAAATTATACTCATGATAAGTATTTATGTAACCTTAGCCAAAGTGCCACACGGTGTGCACACTTTCAACTTCACACAAGTGGGGATAAGCAAAGATTTATTAAAGCACTTGAGTAGCAGAATAGATCTATAGATTACAAAGCTCATGATCTCATAAGATCACGCATAGAGAGAGATGAACACATAGCTATCGGTAGAGCCCTTAGCCTCAAGAGAGAACTACTCCCCCCTCATGATGGGAGTCAACAACGGTGATGGAGATGGCGGTGGAGTCGATGGAGATGGCTCCGGGGGCACTTCCCCATCCCGACAGGGTGCCGGAACAGAGACTTCTGTCCCCTGAATCTCCTCTTCTGTGGCGACGGTGCTGCAGAACTTTCAGTGGAATTTTGATCTTGTTTTTAGTGTTTTCGTCCCGGGAGGAATATATAGGTGAAGAGGCGATGCCAGAGGTGGGCCAGGGTGGCCACACCCCCTGGTGGCGCGGCCAGGGGTGACCCGCGCCACCCTAGGGTGTGCCTACCCCTGGCTCCCCTCCGTCTCACCTTCTGGCTCTGTGAGTCTTCTAGTAAAATAGGAACTTTGGCTTTTGTCCCGTCCAATTCTGAGAATATTTATTTATGAGCTTTTCTGAAACCAAAAACAGCAAAAAACAGGCAACTGGCACTATGGCATCTTGTTAATAGGTTAGTTCCGGAAAATGTATAAAAATACCACAAAGTGTGGACAAAACATAAGAAAGTAGATATAAAACAAGAATGGAACATCAAAAATTATAGATACGTTTACGACGTATCACCCATCTCAAGTTTCCTTCGGCTATGTTCACTGAAGTTGCGTAATCAATGAGCCAATCATCCGGCTTTGTACTGCCATCATATGTCCTTGTTCCTCTGGCTAGCTGAAAGTTCGGTATTGGTAGCTCCCTCATGATCCGAAGTCCAAAACACGCCGGACCCAGAGGACCTTGCACCTCAATCAGCTCCGACCTATAGATTTGGTCCAGCTTCAGTCTATCATCATCCGGCTGCAAGTTCCTGTTTCTCGATCTTGATCCAATCACATGGTGCTCTGGTGTAGGAAATCCAACATCAACCATTGCCGAGTAACCATCATTGTACCTGTCCTGACCCGGACGAGCATTTTGCTGCTTGGTTGCTGGGCTTGCACTTCTCTCCTATCGAGGTGCGTATTGCTGCTGTTGTTGCCGAGGTGCATTTTGCCCTGTTTCCACCAAATTACGCTATCCGGCATTGTCGTTGGCAATGTTCCTCTGACCGGCATTTTCTTGGTCGCGGTTACCTCGGCAAGCTTCACCTCGGCTAGTACTATGACGATCCTTGTCAACTTGCACTGCTTTTCCTTTTCCTGCCTTTACCAGGTCATACGAGACCATCTGTTTGTCTCTTCTACCCGAGGATACCACTTCCTCTCTCCTAGGGCCGTGTCCAGGGGACGACGCAGCTCCAGCAGATTTTGCTAGGTTATTCCTTGCCGAATAAACTACATGAGTTGCTCCGGGTTGTGCTGGGTTTGCCTTGTTTATCTCCTCATTCTGCTGACATGCTACCCTCAACAAGTGGTTCACTCTTTCCTGTTGCCTTTGTCGGGCTTCTCTAGTTAGGCCTTCTAACTCGGAGGCAGCTGCATTGGCAGCCCTAAGGGTCTTAGCTGGACTATTGTACATTTCAAGCCTTGCAGCCACTATCGTATATGTCTAACCCGTCCTAGGCACATACTCCCTGTCAATCTCAGTAATCAGGTTTCTACCTCGGATTTTTACTCCATCTATACGGTTTGCCTTTGCATACTCCCGCAGAGTGATATTCAGTGACTGTTGTAACTCAGCTACCTTTTTCGCACCAGCTAGCATCTTTTTCTTAGTTTCCTCTAACTCGGCATGTGCCTGAGCTGTATCTACTACTGGTGCTATAGGTGTTGCTAAACTATCTATTGCCTGCTGCAGTATATTCTCTGACCTCTCTAGTGGAGGGAATCTGCACCTTGCCTACTTTGGCGTTGCCTCCGGCTTTGGTGCCGGATCCTTGCTTGCTCATGCGTCTAGCACCATCATCATGACCTCAACGCAGCTTGCAGGGTGAGTGATATGCTGTGAGCCACACTAAGAGGTGGATCACCTCCCTCGACGACGTGTCGCGGGTGTACGCAGGACTCATCCACACCGACGTAGATCTTGTGGGCACCAAGCTTGATGAAGAGGTCGTTGCACCGAGGAGGTTTCCTGTCGAAGCTCCCCGCGTTGTCGCTGACATAGTCTAGCACTCCAAAGCGCTGAACAAGCCTGGAGATGACGTGCTCGCCGGTGCCGAAGATATTTCCCGTCCGGGTTTTTACCCCTGCTAGCGCCGCTGGCCCCACGGTGGGTGCCAACTATCGTGGTGGTGGCACGGCGTATGCCATGGATAGGCTAAAGATGGGGCCAATGTGCACTAGAGGAATCCAGGGAGAGATAGTGTGGTGATTTCACACACAGATGTTTTTATTCTCTCTATCAATGGTGGATTACAAGGGCTCCTCGAGCTGTTGGTGAGAAGGAGACTAGTTCTCTTACTCTGCACTACAAAGCCCTAGGGTTCTTCCTTAACAGAATGATCGATCCCCTGCTATGGAAGCCCTGGTGCTCCTTATTGTTGGGCCACACAGAGATAAACAAAAACTTTTTCCCTAACGTGGTACTCCCAAGATCCAGCTCAGGTAATAGGCCACGAGATTACCGCTAGAGACGCAGATGCAGAAGTTGATGTAGCACGTCGAAGCAGTGCCGAACGATCCCACGGATAGCCCTTTCGAATCCCACGAACTCCTTCGTCAGATCCCCACGAGCTTCCCCGTCTCCAGCGCCACACGTGCAACGCCTCTACCGGTATCCACACATACAGGAAGGAGCTTCGGACAGAGGACTGCTAGATCCTGTCTAGCCTGAAATGGAAGTGGAGAAAGTGACGGCTAGGTCAGGGACTATCCCTTGTCACTCCACTTATATACACTCCTAGTTGGGCTCAACGCTTGAGGCCCATCTAGGCTGTACTCCAATCTCCATATGGGTTCCTTACCCTTAAGTGTGTGACCATGTAGGTTCACGTGCACCTGGACACGACATGAGCTACTCCTCCAAGTATCCCGTCATGGCTTTGAGTCCAACTCACTTCCATGAACACTCGGTCTCAAGTCGATAGATGGTAGCGGCCTCTAGCAAGACGTGCCAACTCCCAAGTGCCGTAAAGTCAGAAGACGAACCTTCAATGTGACTTTCGTCCAAGTCCCTTTGCCACACGATATATCTGTTAAGCTATAGGCGAGTAGTTGCCATCCCTTTAATAGCTTAACTCTCTTCTCGTACCATGATACGTGATTCACTGGACTAACTCTTAGTCCGACTCCTCAGTTAACACTTAACTGAGTAGCACATGGCCATGCTTCCGAATCATATCACACGAGAGGGCCCAGAGAATATCTCTCCATTACGGAGGGCAAATCCCATCTTGGTAATCCATGTCACGCAGCTTGCTTCACGACCAACCCGAACTCTACCTTTATAACTGCCCATTTACGGAACAGCGTTTGATAGAACCTAAGTTGGTGATCCACAACTCGGATCATGCAATCACCTCAGGTCAAAGGATTCCATTGCCTGAGACTGCAAATGACAACACGCTCGTTGCATCTCAATTGTGGGTCAGTCTGACTCGCTAAACTCTTTAGCCGAATCAGTGTAAGTCAGAATAGCATCACCATGCCCATGACAAGTGGAACCGTGTCATCAGCCAACTTACACATTGGTCTAAGTTGTGTGTCCTGCACAACTTCAACAACCAAGGACAATCTAATATGAACAATCATGAATATATAGTTCCACAATTGAATCACGCATTCAGTGATATATATCTGATGTTCATATAAGGACAACTTTACTTTATGAATACTTTGGGAAATATCATCAACCATGATTGCCTCTAGGGCATATTCCCAACAGTCTCCCACTTGCACTAGAGTCAATCATCTCGACATCACATGTCTAGGCATATAATGCCCATGGCTCTTACGTGCGCCTCATGCTTAGGCTGTGGAAGTGGCTTTGTCAACGGATCTGCAACGTTTGCATCTGTGTGTACCTTGCATAACTTAATATCACCTTGATCCACGAACTGGCGAATCAGGTGGTCTTGCATGAGTATATGCGTGTTCTTCTGGTGTTGTCTAGGTTCCTTGGCCTGTGCAATAGCACCATTGTTGTCACAATACACGTCTAACGGATTAGACGAGCCCTGAACCACACCAAGATCAATCAGGAAATTCCTGATCCAAACAGCTTCCTTTTCCGCCTCCGAGGCAGCAATATACTCAGCTTCTGTTGTAGATGCAGACACAGTCTCTTGCTTGGAACTCTTCCAGCTCACAGCCCCTCCGTTCATAATGAACACGTACCTAGATTGCGAACGAGAATCATCTGAGTCTGTGAGGTAACTTGCATCCATGTAACCCCTTACACTGAGTTCAACCTCACCTCCATAAACTAGGAACACAACCTTAGTCCTTCTCAAGTACTTAAGAATGTTGTTAACTGCTGCCCAGTGGATTTCTCCAGGGTCAGCCTGGTATCTGCTCACAACACTTAGAGCATAGGAAACATCTGGTCTAGTACAAATCATGGCATATATGATGGACCCGACTGCTGAAGCATACGGAATCACACTCATCCTACTTCGCTCATCAGGTGTCGAGGGACACTGAGTCTTGCTAAGTCTTATGCCATTGGACATCGGTAAGAACCCCTTCTTAGACGATTCCATGTTGAACTTCTTCAACACTTTGTTCAAATATGTATTTTGGCTCAATCCAATGAGCCGCCTGGATCTATCTCTATAGATCCTGATTCCTAGTATGTAAGTTGCCTCACCCAAGTCCTTCATTGAGAAACTCCTTTCCAATGACTCCTTGGTTTCTTGCAACATCTGGACATCATTTCCAATCAATAATATTTCATCCACATATAAGATCAGAAAGTTCACTTTGCTCCCACTAAACTTCTTGTACAAATAAGAATCATGATCACTCTTGATGAAGCCAAACAATTTGACTACCTCATCAAAGCGAATGTTCCAACTCCGAGATGCTTGCTTCAACCCATAAATGGATTTCTAAAGTTTGCATACCTTGTCAGCATTAGCCGGATCGACAAAACCCTTGGGCTGTATCATATACACGTCCTCGGTTAATTTTCCATTTAGGAAAGCCATTTTGACATCCATCTATCATATCTCATAGTCGAAATAGGTTGTTATAGCTAGCATGATCCGAACTGATTTAAGCATCGCTACGGGTGAGAAAGTCTCATCGTAGTCAACTCCTTGAACCTGCCGGAACCCCTTCGCAACAAGCCGTGCTTTATAGATAGAAATGTTTCCATCCATATCAGTTTTCCTTTTAAAGACCCATTTGCACTCGACGGGTCTTGCACCGTCTGGCAGATCAACCAAGTTCCAAACTTGATTATCATTTATGGACTTTAACTCGGATCTCATGGCTCCAAGCCACGACTCAGAATCAGAACCCACCATCGCTTCCGAATAAGTTGTCGGCTCATCACTGTCTAACAGTAATACATCACGAACACATCGCAATCTTGCCGATCTTCACAGTGTAGGTGCAGCTGCCGGCTCAACTACCACGACTGGCTCAACCTCCAAGGCTTTCACCAAATCTCTACTGACCGGTTCCTCTCAAACTTCTTCGAGCCGCACCATACTCCCACTGACTTCCCGACTAAGAAACTCTTTCTCAAGGAAGACACCGTTCCGAGCGACAAACACTTTGCCCTCTTCTAGGTTGTAGAAGTAGTAACCCAAGGTTTCCCTTGGATACCCAACAAAAATGCACTTATCCGACTTGGCTGCAAGCTTGTCTGACTGAAGTTGCTTGACAAATGCTTCACAACCCCAAATCTTAAGAAAAGACAAACTCGGCTTCTTGCCTGTCCACACCTCATGTGGTGTCTTCTCTACCGATTTTGATGGTACTCTGTTTAGTGTGAACGCTGCAGTTTCTAGACAATAACCCCAAAATGATAAAGGTAGATCTGACCAACTCATCATTGATCGTACCATGTCCAACAAGGTCTGATTCCGCCGTTCCGACACACCGTTCCTCTGCGGTGTACCCGGCGGAGTGAGCTGAGGAACTATTCCACAACTTTTCAGATGGTCATCAAACTCGTGGCTCATGTACTCGCCTCCTCGGTCCGACCGAAGAAACTTTATTTTCTTGCCGAGTTGATTCTGTACTTCATTATGGAATTCTTTGAACTTTTCAAAGGCTTCCGACTTATGTTTCATCAAGTAGACATATCCATATCTACTCAAATCATCAATGAAGGTAATGAAGTACTCATAACCACCCCTGGCTGTCGCACTCATTTGACCACATACATCACTATGTACTAGTCCCAACAAGTCAGACGCCCTTTCACAACTCCTTGCAAAAGGTGTCTTGGTCATCTTGCCCAGAAGGCAGGATTCGCATGTCTCAAACGACTCCAAGTCGAACAAAGTTAGGAGTCCATCACCATGGAGCTTCTTCATGCGTTTCCAACTTATATGACCAAGTTGACAGTGGCAAAAGTAAGTCATATTCAGATCATTTGGTTTTAACCTTTTCACATTTACGTTATAGACCGACCCACCATCAAGATTCAAAATAAATAACCCGTTCTGAACGGGTGCAAAGCCGTGAAACATATCATTCGAATATAAAGAACAACCATTGTTCTTAATATTAGACTCATAGCCTTGTCTCATCAAGCATGAGGCAGAAATGATGTTTCGACTAAGCACTAGAACATAATAACAATTATTTAGTTCCATTAAGAATCCTGAAGGTAAATTAAGTTGCATCATGCCGACTTCCAACGTAGCAACTCTTGCTTTGTTGCCAACCCGAATGTCAACCTCGCCTCTTGCTACGCCCCTAGTTCTTACCAGTCCCTACAACGAGTTGCAGATATGAATGACTGATCCGGTATCATATACCCAAGAACCACCGGGTGCATCAGCAAGATAAAGGTCTATAACATTGCAAACAAGTGTACCTGAGTTGGAAGTCACACTTCCACTCTTGGCTTTATCAGCCAAATACTTGCTGCAATTCCTCTTCCAGTGGCCATCCGTCTTGCAATAGAAGCAAGCGGATTCGGCTGAAGGAGATGACTTAGTCCCTGAGGAAACGCTTGGGATCTCATCATGAGCATTACCTCCTGACTTAGCCTTCTTCTTCTTAGTCCAAGAACTCTTCTTAAACTTAGCCTTATTTTGTACCACCAACACTTGGTTAGTACCTTTCTTGAGATCAACCTATGCCTGCTTAAGCATCGATATGAACTGACCATACACACTAGGAAGAGAGTTCAGAATTATATCCGTAGTGAACTCTTCGCTGATGGGGTAGCCAAGCCTTTCAAGAGACTGCACATAACCAACCATCTTGATTACATGAGGACTCAGTGGATCACCATCCTTAAGCTTACAACTCATCAAAGCTTGAGAGACTTGATACCTCTCGGTCTTTCCCTGAGCCTGGAACATACTTTTGAGGCTTTCGATCATATCGTAGGCCTCAACATTCTCGAACTGCTGCTGCAAGTCCGGTTCCATGTGAGCAAGCATAAGACAGCTAATTTCTATAGACTCATCACATGTTCTACGATAGGCATTGGTTGTTGCGACACTCACATTCTCATCCGGCACATCTGGAAGCGGGTTGTCTAGAACATGGTCCCTCTTTTCTTGTTTGAGAACTATTCTCAGATTACGATACCAGTTGGTGGAGTTTGTTCCATTAAGTTTATCTTTCTCTAGGATGGTCCTCAAAGCAAAACTGGATAACTGAGGGAGACTGCTACGAGGTGCCATTATCTACAACAGAAATATGCAAAACACTTAAGACAAGTATTCATAAAAGAGCAGGCATATTAAACACTTTAATACTTATGCTCCCACTAGAACCAACACCCCTCCGATGGTTACTTAGTGATTCAGGATCCTAAATAAGCAAGCCGACTAGTGAGCTTTAGCATCACCGATAGCCGTCAAGTGATCTAGGTAGGCAACTCCTTGCCAATCGCATCTCATGTGACTCCTGTTGGTCGGGTGGCATCTCATGCCCTGGCTCCTGACCACCCTCTCCCCAAGCCCCACAACCGTTGTGATAGACCCGTCTAGCTTACCAAGCGCTTCCGCTGTAAGAGTCCGACTCGAACCCATCTAGTCGAAGAGAATTGGTAGCACCTCAATTTTATGAGCCCACTACCAAGAATGTCCGACTCGTGAT
Organism: Avena sativa; assembly: GCA_916181665.1. Lineage (NCBI taxonomy): Eukaryota > Viridiplantae > Streptophyta > Magnoliopsida > Poales > Poaceae > Avena > Avena sativa. The sequence continues at coordinate 262,768,633 of OV702291.1, forward strand.
GGTGCAGCACTGGTGGGGAGACCGACTAGACCTTCTTTGAGGGATTTAAAGTTTAACCACTATCTCATAGCGGTAAAACTAGAGAGATAACAATCACACAAAATAATCCAATTATAATGTGAAATGGTATGGCTCTCTTCATGGCGATCTCCATCTCCATGAACCTGTTCATCATGCCTTTGGCTGCAGTGTCCTTCAAGTCCTCCAAACATGCTACACTAGCACTAAGGAATTTACAAGAAGATGGCATCTCCTGCCGACACGTAGGTCATTATACAATAACAGTGACAACACTTTGGCTCTAGCCGGCTGACAAACCCGTGATACATAGATCACGTATGGATTACATACATCACATCCACATAAGCCATACCATTCACAACTTTCTGCAAAAACAAGTTATGCATAGATACAATATCTACCGGCGTTGTGAACCTCGCAATGACATATAATGCGCTACGACAGGGCGAAGCCAGCGGTCCCAAATCTGATCCCTGTGCAGATCTGACCAATCTCATTAATCATCTGCACGTGATCTTCCATGCACCCCCGAGTGCGATTGATCCAATCAATCTTGCACAAAACAGATCTATCTCATGGATCGACCACCAAAACCCTAAGTGGATCTCATCCACCACCTCGTGCATATCACATATGCACAGATCTAGAGCCTAAAACCAGAAGCTTTCGCTCTGATACCACTGTTGGGCCACGCAGAAATAAACAAAAACTTTTTCCCTAATGTGGTACTCCCAAGATCCAGCTCAGGTAATAGGCCACGAGATTACCGCTAGACGCGCAGATGCGGAAGTTGATGTAGCGCGTCGAAGCAGTGCCAAACGATCCCACGGACAGCCCTTTCGAATCCCACGAACTCCTTCGTCAGATCCCCACGAGCTTCCCCGTCTCCAGCGCCGCACGTGCAACGCCTCTACCGGTATCCACACATACAGGAAGGAGCTTCGGACAGAGGACTGCTAGATCCTGTCTAGCCTGAAATGGAAGTGGAGAAAGTGATGGCTAGGTCAGGGACTATCCCTTGTCACTCCACTTATATACACTCCTAGTTGGGCTCAACGCTTGAGGCCCAGCTAGGCTGTACTCCAATCTCCAAATGGATCTAATCCACATGGGCTCCTTACCCTTAAGTGTGTGACCCTGTAGGTTCACATGCACCTGGACACGACATGAGCTACTCCTCCATGTATCCCGTCATGGCTTTGAGTCCAACTCACTTACATGAACACTCGGTCTCAAGTCGATAGATGGTAGCGGCCTCTAGCAAGACGTGCCAACTCCCAAGTGCCGTAAAGTCAGAAGACGAACCTTCAATGTGACTTTCGTCCAAGTCCTTTTGCCACACGATATATCTGTTAAGCTATAGGCGAGTAGTTTCCATCCCTTTAATAGCTTAACTCTCTTCTCGTACCATGATATGTGATTCACTGGACTAACTCTTAGTCCGACTCCTTAGTTAACACTTAACTGAGTAGCGCATGGCCATGCTTCCGAATCATATCACACGAGAGGGCCCAGAGAATATCTCTCCATTACGGAGGGGCAAATCCCATCTTGATAATCCATGTCACGCAGCTTGCTTCACGACCAACCTGAACTCTACCTTTATAACTGCCCATTTACGGAACAACGTTTGATAGAACCTAAGTTGGTGATCCACAACTCGGATCATGCAATCACCTCAGGTCAAAGGATTCCATTGCCTGAGACTGCAAATGACAACACGCTCATTGCATCTCAACTATGGGTCAGTCCCACTCGCTAAACTCTTTAGCCGAATCAGTGTAAGTCGGAATAGCATCACCATGCCATGACAAGTGGAACCGTGTCATCAGCCGACTTACACATTGGTCTAAGTTGTGTGTCCAGCACAACTTCAACAACCAAGGACAATCTAATATGAACAATCATGAATATATAGTTCCACAACAGAATCACGCATTCAGTGATATATATCTAATGTTCATATAAGGACAACTTTACTTTATGAATACTTTGGGAAATATCATCTACCATGATTGCCTCTAGGGCATATTCCCAACACTTATATAGGGGAGCCCAGGTTACAAAGTTAGGGCACACGTGGAAGCATATTCCCCGAATATGCCCTTTGGTTAAAGCAAGATTCCTCTTTATTCACTTTAAACGGTTAGTCCGGACTCAGCACGTAAGTGTCCCTGAGCCCCTCTGTGGCATTGCATCACCAGACACGGATCACGTCAGCCGACACTGCCTGTGTCACCTTTGTCGGCCACGCCCCGCTGGTCCTTCCCTCTGCTCGCTTTGCTCATGCTACAATGGACAGAGGCCACCTTTTGACCAGCGGGAGATTCCTTCCTTCTCTTGGAAGCCAAGTGGTAACCTGGCTAGCGCTTGGCTAACCCGACTACGAGGGTACCTGCACACATGGTAAATCAAGCATAGTCATCATACCTTTTATGTTGGCCGGGTCAATGTTAGGTGAACACCCGCCAGGACGGGTTATCTCGTAAGTCGGCCAGCCTTGAGGAGACCCGGTCAGCATTCACTTTGACCGCGCCATACCTCGGCTAACTCGGCCTTTATACCTTGGCGTGACCCTACCCGAGGGTATCCCCCCAACATCACCAGACATGTCCAGCCTATGGACAATGCACTTCGATGACTCCAAGCGCCGAGAGGGAGATGTCCCTGGAGTCATACTGACATTGCCGCAAGGTACAAGATGCGGTACGTACTGCGTATGAAGTTCCGTGCATCCAACAATGAAGCGGAGTACAAGGCCCTGCTCCATGGAATGTGGATGGCCAAAGCCTGCGGAGCCACTCGACTCGTCATCTACGGTGACTCTAACTTCATAGTCCAGCAGACTATGAACAAGTGTGATGCCGTCAACGACAACATGATCGCATACCATGACCTATACAACACACTCGAAGGATATTTCGATGGCTGCGAACTACCGCATGTTGGCAGCGAAAGCAACAAAGAGGCCGACAAGCTTCCTAACATCGGCAGTGAAAGCAATGAAGAGGCCGAAGCATCCACTGAAGCAGAATAAGACCCTGCGCCCGAAGGCCCCATGGAGGTCATGCTCATCAAACCATCCTAGACCCAGCCATCATCCCGTACTAGCTCACCAAGAAGTTGCCGGATGATCCGACTAAAGCACACCACATTGCCCGGCGCTCCAAGGCCTTCACCATCATCAAGGGCGAGCTATACAAGTGAAGCATTACTAATGTCCTACAACAATGCGTCACCACCAGCGATGGTAGGAGCATCCTCCTCGATATCCACGGAGGCACCTGTGGACATCATGATGGCAGTTGCGCCCTCGTCGCCAAGGCACTACGGGCTGGTTTCTACTAGCCAACCGTGATGCACGACGCCAAGAGCATCGTCGAGAAGTGAAACGCCTGTCAGAGATTCATGGATAAGTCGCACGCACCAGGCGCGGAGCTCCGGCCAATACCTATGGCCTGACCCTTCATGCAATGGGGACTTGACATGGTCAACAAGCTGCAAAAGTAATCACTTGGAGGATACATCTTCCTCCTCATCGCAGTCGACAAATTCACCAAGTGGATAGAGGCTATACCTGTCACCAACCGTATAGGCGCCACCGCTATCAAGTACTTCGAGTCCATCGTCTTCAGATTCAGGGTGTCGCACAGCATCATCACCGACAATGGGACAAACTTCACCTCGAACGAGTTCCAGGATTTTTGAAAAACCTGGTGACATGGGTATACCCTACAGGTACTCGAGCTTGGTATATACGACCTAAATATGTAAAGTCCCACGGTGTCGCCAAGGCCCAAATGAAGGACTCGAGTAACCTACGAACTCTCGATTGCTTGAAGAACAAGAAGAAGCTAAAGATAGAAAGTTTAAAGGGGAAAACCCTAATCTGTAACCGACTCGACCCGCTACCCGAGACCTAGCCTATCTATATAAAGGGTAGGAGGGGGCGGCGAGAAGGACACACGCAACCCTAGTTTCCACAACCCTCGCCAGATTGCATCTACGCACCATTGTAATCTTCGATTCCCTTGATAATTCCACGAGTAGACAAGCAGGAGTAGGGACCTCTACGAGGCCTGAACCTGAGTAAATCTTCGAGTCCCCTGTGTGCTTGTTTGCTAGCCGATAGATGTATCCAGCGCTCCATCCTTCTCCAAAACCCAAGTCCATAACAATGGGCATTGATGAGTTAAACCCTCGTCAATTGGCGCCGTCTGTGGGAATTGGGAGTGATGATGTTGCGGCTTCTTCGGCCCCATCAACCGGGATCTACAACTCCGCAATAGCGGAGATTCGCCAGCTCTTCGGCGTGTTCGACTTCACCGTCCACACGCCGGCCACTCGCTCGGCTTTCGAGTCCGTGGGCGACGGGATTAGCCTGGCAATAGGGAGCTTCCGCTTCCAAGTTGGTCAGATGGGCACGCTTCGCCTGCCTGACCAGCCGATGGTGCCGTCGATTGCCCCAGCATCATGGTTCCCTCCATCGATCGGCACCCTCAGCGAGCTCAACGCCCTGACAACAGTCGAGAACACGGTTAGCGACAGCAGTCGCGACTCCGATCTGAGCGATCTGGCCACTGAAGATGGAGCCAACGGCTCCGGATCTGAGAGTTGTGGAAGCAGCAGCTTCCCCAATCACTTCATGTGTGCCGTCAGCAACGCAGGCGATACCTCCGCCAACCGCGATAACACTGGCAATCGCGGTAATGGAACCGACCCACCTCTTGTTGCCAATAGCGGCAACGGTGCTAACGGCGGTAATGGTGGCTATCGCACCAACGCCAACAACGAAGGAGCAGTCGAACCTCCAACCATAATAAACGAGCAAACCGGCGAATGCGTTGTGATCAGGCTCAACGAGCAAGAATGGGCTCGCTGCTAGGAGGCCCTTCGAGGTACTCCTCTACCCTTCGGATCTCCGCAAGAACTGCTAATGGGCTACAATTGGCTCCTGAAGGAAGAATTCAAGCGCCAAGTACAAACAATCGCGCAACTCGAGGCGCACAAGAAAGCAGCAGACGAGTCGAGCCTTCGTCGTGCTGGGCTCTCCTCCCACGGAGGATCCTCCTCAAGAGGCAACGAGTACATCGCCAAAAAGAGGCAATCTCGGATGGCCCATCTCACCGAGCAAGAACGCATAGAAGCTGCAAAGGTCCTCGACTTCAGCTCTATGACAGTCGATACACGGGGCAATGTGGTCCCCAAGACGCCGTAGGCTGCAGTGACAGTGGTCACCATGTACCTCCTTAACAACCAGCTGCCAGCTGGAGACCCCCGAGCCGCCATGCACCGATCTACGATCGCGGTCTTGGGATTAATCAAGGCCGCCCCCAACAAGGAGCCAACACCGGAGCCAAAGAAAGGCAAGGCGCTAGCAAAGCGCTACTCCTCACCCTCATCTAGTGATGATAGTCATGACCTGTCTCGACGTCGCCGCTCACGGCGGCATGATCATGACTACGACGCATGTGATGACATCATACAGCGCAAGATCGACAAATCAAGCACGCGACGTGCTCGGTCGACTGACTTAGAAGAGGAAGATGTGGAGCTCTGCGACGCCAGATGCTTCAGCAGATCCATTAGGCAGAAGCGAATGCCCAAGGGGTTCAAACTCCCGTCAGAGAACCCGAAGTTTGACGGCCTACAGGACCCAAAAATCTGGCTGGAGGACCACATCTCCTCCGTCAGGCTCCACGGAGGCAGTCGAAGCACAGCCATGCAATGCTTGCAGCTACAGCTGCAGGGCGCCGCCCGAGCATGGCTCAACAACCTCCCACGCGGATCCATTCACAGTTGGGATAAGCTGGTTTACAGCTTCGTGCGCAACTTTAAAGGCACATACAAGCGGCCCGCGTCAATCGAAGAGTTGAGATGCTGCCAGCAAAGATCTGGCGAATCACTGCGCTCCTACATCCAAAGGTGGTCCATCATCAAGAACTCTGCAGAAAACATCTCGGAAAATCGCGCGATTGACGCATTCAACGGCGACGTCTGCCGCATAGAGCTCAGGGAGGAGCTGGGCCGCTCAAAGCCCAAGACCATTAACCACTTGATGGAAATCACGAATCGGTGGGCCGATGGAGAAGATTCAGTGAAAAATCGCGTCCACTCCGATGAGGAGGCAGAGCTCGAGCGCAGACGCGACCACCGAGGAAAACGCCGTATGCGCATCTACGATGACCGCGACGATGTCAACATGGTTGCAGCCGGCTGCGCCGACAGACGCGACGACAACCGCAACAACGGATACCGCAATAGTGGATACCGCGACTCCAGGAAAACCACGCAAGTGTGGCAACGCCGCGATCGTGATGAAGCACCCGCAACATCCATTGAAGACAAACTGTCCGGGCCATGTACGATGCACTTCTACTTCGACAAGCATGATGGGAAGAAGAAGTCCAGCCACCTCCTCAAGGATTGCCGCGAGTTCCTCAAACTACATGAGGGATTAGCTCGGATGAACCGCAACGCAGTCGAAAGAGGCTACAAAGCCACTCCAGGCACCATGGCACATGGCGCTCCGCCACCACCACCTGGAATGCCCCCAAACACAGCTACACCGGACCAGCACCAGGGAGGCGAACCCTACCCAAGGGCCATGGGTACCATGATGATCCAAAAAGGACGCCCCTCGAATCGGGTGCAGAAGGCCATCACTCTCCAAGTCAACTTGGCCACACACTCGCCACCATCTACCACTGAGTACCTCAGTGGAAGCGAGTCATGCATCACCTTCGACAAACGCGATCACCCGCCTCAAGTACCTCATCCAGGCCATTGTCCCCTCGTACTCGAGGCGCAAATCAGAGGCTTTGACATGAGCCGCGTCTTCATGCATGGCAGAAGCGGCATTAACCTTATATTCGCGAGTACCTTGCGAGCAATGAGGATCCCTCTGACTTGCCTAGAGGCCTCGGACACAACATTCCACGGCATCGTCCCAGGAAAAGGCGTATATCCCCTGGGCAAAATAAACCTCGACGTTATCTTTGGCACGCCGAAAAACTTTCGGCGCGAACGCATCGACTTTGAGGTCGTCGACTGGCCCTCGTAGTACCACTGCATCCTCGGACGTGTCGCGTTCGTTAGGTTCATGGCAGTACCACACTATGCTTACCTGCAGATGAAAATGCCAGGTCCCCATGGCGTCATCACAGTCAATGGGAGCTTCGAGTGGTCCGACAGTTGCGACAGGGAATTCAACAGAATTTCCCAGCCCTTCGGCATGCAAGAAGAACTCGCGAGACTAAAGGAGTCAACAGACAATAGTCTGCCTCCCGCAAGTTGGCCAAGCTCGCCTAATTTGTCTTTCGACTCATGCGTGCACACAAAGAAAGTACAGGTTCACCCCTCGGATCCCGCCAAAATGGCCCTCATCGCCAACAACTTGAGACCCGCATAGGAACTCGCGCTCGTCGAATTCCTCCGTGAGCACTAGGAAATTTTCGCCTGGTGTCCTACGGACATGCCAGGAGTTCCCAGGGAATTCGACGAGCACGCACTCAACATCAACCCGACGCAAGGCCAGTCAAGCAAACAATCCGGCGATTATCTGAGCCACGGGCGCAGGCAGTTGGAATGGGGATCAACAGACTCCTCGACACCAAATTCATACGCGAGATCAAGGAAAGCACTTGGCTCGCCAACACAGTGTTGGTACCAAAAAAAGACACAGATATCCGGCGGATGTGCGTGGACTTCACCTCTCTGAATAAGCACTGCCCAAAGGATCACTTCCCGCTACCGCGCATCAACCAGATCATCGACTCCACCACGGGATGCGAGCGCCTCTGCTTCCTCGACGCCTACTCAGGCTATAATCAGATTCGAATGAACGAGGAAGCTCAAGAGAAAACATCGTTTACAACGCCCTTTGGCGTGTTCTGCTACAACACAATGCCCTTTGGGATAAAAAACGTGGGAGCCACCTACCAGCGGTGCATGCAGGCTTGCCTCAAGGAGCAACTTGGTCGCAACATTCAAGTCTATGTCGACGACATAGTAATCAAAACCAAGGAGGAAGCCTACCTAATTGACAATTTGCGCGAAACCTTCGCCAACCTCGACCGCTACCGGATCAAGCTCAACCCGGACAAATGCGCCTTCGGCGTTCCATCTGGGCAACTGCTCGGTTACCTCATCTCTGCCAGAGGAATCGAGGCAAACCCGAAGAAAATAAAAGCCATACTGGCCATGGAGAAGCCGAAGAACATAAGGGGCGTCCAGCAACTGGCTGGGTGAATCGCGGCCCTCAGTCGATTCATCAGTCGGATGGGTGAAAAGGCACTACCCTTCTACCAACTCTTCCGCAAAGCTGAAAAGTTCGAGTGGACCAACAAAGCGCAGGAAGCATTCGAAGACCTCAAGCGCCCGCTATCCACTTCGCCAGTACTGGTGACCCCACGAGAAAGGGAACTGTTGTTGCTATATATCTCCGCCAATAACCAGGTGGTCAGCACAGTGCTCGTGGTAGAACGAGCCGAGGAAAACAAAGTCCATGGGGTACAGCGCCCAGTCTACTACCTCAGTGAGGTCCTCACGCCAACAAAATAGTGGTACCCAGACTACCAGAAGCTGGCGTACGGTGTCTTCATGACCACCCGACGACTGCGCCATTACATCCAGGAATACCCAATCGTGGTGGTCAACGACACCCCATTGGGACACATCCTAAACAACCCCGACGCCACGAGACGAGTCACGCTTTGGGAAATAGAATTGTCTCCACGAGACATTACATACGAAAAGCATGACGCAATCAAGTCGCAAGTTCTTCCTGACTTCCTCGTGCACTGGATGGAGAACCAGATCCCTGAAAAACCAGATATGTCCTACCTCTGACAATGCACTTCGATGGATCCAAGAGAAAGGACGGAGCAGGCGCAGGTGTCATATTGACATCACCTCAAGGAGACAAGTTGAGGTACATCCTGCGAATGCAGTTCACCGCCTCCAACAACAAAGCTGAATACGAGGCCCTGCTACACGGGATGAGGATGGCAAAGGCCTGCGGTGCCAAGAGACTCATTATTTATGGCGACTCCAAGTTGGTTGTCAACCAAACAATGCATGAGTGCGACGCACTGGACGACAACATGATCGCCTACCGCGACCTCTACGACACACTCGAAGGGGACTTCGACGGCTGCGAACTGCGACACGTAGGCCGCGAAAGCAATGAAGAGGCGGACGCACTCGCCAACATAGCCTCTTCCTGCTCCCCCATACCACCTGGGGTATTTCTCGAGCGCATCTGCGAACGCTCCATCAAGCCAAAGGCCGCAGAGAAGAAAACAAGCGCAGTAACTGACTCGGGGGCTACGCCGCCCAATGAGCCAATGGCACTCGATGACCTAGAGCTGGACACAGGACTCGAGGGACCAATGAGCGTCATGATGATTGAGCAATCCTGGACATAACCATACATCACGTATCTCCTTAGCAAGAGGATACTGGACGATCCGACTGATGCACAGCACATCGCGTGATGATCCAAGGCATTCGCCGCCATCAACAGCGAACTATACAAGCGTAGAATCACAGGAGTGCTCCAGCAATGCGTCTCCATGGCTGATGGAAGAGCTGTTCTCCTCGACATCCATGAGGGAACCTGCGGACACCACGGTGGCAGTCGTGCCCTCGTGGCCAAAGCTCTACGAGCTGGGTTTTACTGGCCTACGGCCATGTGCGACACCAAGGACATTGTCCAGAAGTGCAACGCGTGCCAGCGATTCATGGACAAGCCACATGCGCCTGGCGCAGAGCTCCGGCCAATTCCATTGGCCTGGCCCTTCGTGCAATGGGGACTCGACATGGTCAGCAAGCTCCCCAAGTCCTCATGAGGAGGTTACGTCTACCTCCTGGTGGAAGTCGACAAGTTCACCAAATGGATAGAAGCCATGCCAGTGACCAATCAATCGGGGCATAGCGCAGTCAAGTTCTTTGAGTCCATCGTCTTCCGCTTTGGAGTGCCACACAACATCATCACGGACAATGGAACAAACTTCACATCCAAGGAGTTCCAAGAATTCTGTGAGAATCTGGGAATCAACATCAGCTACGCCTCGGTAGCACATCCACAGACCAACGGTCAGGTTGAAAAGGCGAACGGGCTCGTCTGCGGCGGCATCAAGAAGCGACTCCTCCGGCCACTCGAACAAGCCGTGGGCTGCTGGCCAGACGAACTGCAATCAATACTCTGGAGCCTACGCACAACCCCAAACAGTGCTACAGGCTACACCCCGTTCTTTATGGTGCACGGAGCCGAAGCGGTGCTGCCCGCCGAGGTACGGTACAAGGCACCACGCGTGGTCGCCTAAAGCGAGCAGGAGTCCTCCCTCGCACTCGAAGACTCTGTCAACCTCCTCGAGGAGGCGAGAGAAATCGCCGCAGAAAGATCAACGATCTACAAGTAGAACCTGTGCAACTACCACAGTAGGAGGCTATGCCCCCATGCTTCGTCGAAGGCGACCTGGTCCTGCAACTAAAGCAGTAAGGCCATCTCAAGCTCGAGTCCCCCGGGAGGGACCATACGTGATTATAAAAGTAATCCCAGGTGGCGCCTATCGCCTTCAAGATCTAGAGACAGGATTCACATACTCCAACCCCTGGAACGTCGCACAGCTGCGATGCTTCTACCCTTAGTCGTTTTTACTTTTGCATCGCAAATAAGGCACTCAACCAAGGCTACTTAGCTACACATTGTACTTCGTACTGTCTCAAGAATGAATAAAGCTAAGTGCCCCAAAACTTTGTGTCTTCCTTTTTTTCCGCAACTTATCGACTCGGGGGCTATGCCACCCTGTACACATCTGTTCTACGAACTAAAACGTGATATCCTGAGTAGCTGGCACACCAATCGAAACCCTTGACACAACATCAACCTAGATGCAACGCACCTGACAGGTTGATAAGGGACTGAGATAAACGAGTGGTCAGGCTAACGAAAAGGAGTCGCATAGTGCAGCGCACTCACACGCTAACAAGCTCTTTATACATATTCGACAATCAATTATACACAACATTTATACAAACTTTACAACATGGGGTACACTTATGTGCAGGATACAAACTAAGCTACTATTGCAACAAGAGAACGTTGGTTTGTTCCTCAAAAAAGTCGACGATCTCTTCTGTTGGGCGATCCACCGCCTGGTAGTGCGGCACCATATTCCAGGCAGAACCCGCTGATGGCGCAGGTGGCCCAGCCGTAATCGCCGCAACATCTACGTCAGGCCTATGCAGTCGCACCAGCGATAGAGCGGCCTTGGCACCATCCACCAACTGTTGCCTCACATACTCGCGAACCGCGGCCAGGTCTTGAAACTTGGCGAGGAGGGCCAGCAGGCTTGATGGAGTAACATCTAGCGGAAACATCGTCCGATAAATGTTCTTCAAGCATGACTGTGATTTCTTCAGAAAGTGCAGCACTCGCGATGCACGATCCTGCAGGGTCGCCAGCGCAATCGCACGATCATGATCTACCCAGAAGTATCCACTCTCTTGAAGTTGCTCCTGGGTCAGATCATGCATGCGAATGGAAATTCTATCCTTCTCATCTTGTGGATGACGCGCGCTGACAACTATACGAAGCAACAACAGAAGCATAAGGACAGCGCACCATCGCGAGTGACTACAAGGAAAGATGAGAGCAAGCAAACTAACACTTGAATTGGTCACCCAGCTACGTCACCTCGCCAAGCAGATACTGTTCTTGGGCGGCGGCCTTCTCTGCCTTTGACTTCCACACATTTACGTTACTACGGAGCATGGGCAATTCGCGCTCCAACTGCTTCACACGGTCACATAGTCACGAAAGCAGCGACAGCTCATCCATTCTAGAGCGCGATGGCGCCAAAGTATCATCAAGGGGTGGCGAGTCCTGAGGTTCCCTCAAAGGATCACTTGATGTGCCCTACCACAAGCCAAGCAAGAAGCGAATAAGAAGATCCAATCGACACACAGACAAAAGATTCGAGTGCATTCATGATTGGCAAAAATATCAGCAGATACACCCGCCAAAAGGCATGTTCTAGACAAAAGGGATAAAACTAATCAACTATTACAAAGCTACTGAGGAGCGATTGGCTTCTTCGACTTCGATGGCTTCGGGGGCTTCATCGAGTCCGTGGTAGTGTCAGATGCCACTGACTTTCTGCCAGCCCCTGATGCTATAGCCTTTGCCGCCTTCTTGGCATGCTGCAGCTCCTCAGAGTACTTCGCAACCATGTTAATCAGCTGCGGCCCATATTTGCCATAGGAAGTCGCGAAGGGAGCAAAGACTACCTGCTGGCCGTCCGTGCTAATGGGCATCGCCATCGAAATCGTTGCAGTGTCAACCTTGACTCCGTGGGCCTGCACCATGGTGAGTGACATTGACGCGCCAGCCGCACGGTGCGAGTTCTTGAAGCTTGCAGGAACATCCCCGGCGAGAGACTCCACCAGCTCGTTCATGTTCTCGATCAGCTCAGCCTTGGGCATCAACTCCTCCCGAAGGCAACTAAGCATGCCCTTGGCTTTGGAAAGCATATCCTGAACGGCGGCGTTGTGGTACTCGACTGCTGAAAGTGCACCCGCCAAGGCATCATCGCGACGGAGGGCCTGCGGGTCGAAGCTCAAATCACCAGCATCTGTACATAAACCCATACATGGACAGAACATCAGCGCCAGCGGCAAAAAAGTCGAGCAGAGAAAGATAATGATATCCAAAGCTAAGTACCTGATAGGGCGTTGGCAATCGACAAAAGCTGTTCTTCGAACAACTTCTCCCTGGCTGCAAAAGAGGCACGCAGATCCTCTTCACGCCTTTTTGTCTCGTCACGCGCCGCGATTGCCTCATCGCGAGTGTTTTCTCCATGGTGGCAGCGTTGCGCAGGAGGGCATTATGTTCAGCTACAAAACAAAAAGCATTGACTATTAGTCGACTATATAAAAAAGGAGAAGAAGAGAAAGTGAAGAGCACTTACTTTCGACCACGCGATGACGCGTCTCCAGCATTGCATGTTGGCGGCCCATCGCAAGCACTTGCTCTGCCAAGTGAGCGGCTTCCTTCACAAGGAGCTGTCGCACAACAAGGGATCAGCAGAAGCAATAGATAACATCGACTGCAACACTAAAAGAAGGATTCCCACACTTACATGATCCTCCAATGACTCCGAAGTTGTCTGCTATGCCGTCATCCAGGCAACCATTCGATGCTCCCCTTCATGCGGAGAGCTAGAAGAGTTGTGCCCGGAGTGGGCCACCAATGGAGGGGAAGGAGAACGCTCGACCTCTTTCTTGGCCCTTGAGGTCACGACTCCTGATTCTTTCAAAAATTGGACATCGCCAGAAGATGACAACGCCTCTTGACTACAAAAACAAAACCAACATCAAGGACAAGGCAAAGCCAATGAAGAATCAGAAAGGACAAACCAAATACTTACCAATCAAATTTATCAAAGTCAAAGGTTGGTTCCGCCGACTCTGATGAAGACTCCTTTGGCAGTCGCATCTTCTTGCGAGAAGATGGCGCCACGGCGCTCACAGGAATGGCAGGGATCGGCGACCCCGCACCAACGCCTGCACCTTCCGGAGTCGAAGGGGACGACGCATCGGAATCCTTGTTGCGTGAACGCTTGGGAGTATCCGGACTACCCGACTCGGGGGCTTCCTCTTCCACATCGGATAGGACGGTCGATTCTGACTTGTCCTCTTCCAAGTCCTCGCGAGGGATAACCCCCTCAAAAAGAGGGGCATACAGGGTGACACTGCCCAATCCTGTATACAGACAACAAATTCAGCACAAAGCAAAGAAGCAATCAAAAAACTAAGCTACTACATAGCACAAATTGTACCTCAGGAGGAGCGTTAGAAGCGTCGGACAGGGGAACAACTGGCTCACTAGGAAGCACATCCTTGACGGTGTATGTGGTCACCAGTCGAACCCTTTTATCCACCTCACTCGCGGACATGCCATCGGCAGACACGCGAGTGACATTGTCAGTGCTAGCCCACTGAAACATGGGTTGGACTCTAGCCTGTAGGGGCTGGACGCGACGGCGCAACCACGTGCGAATGAGGGCGCAGCCTCCCTCCTCTTTGCCTATGCGACTCTCGAGGTCGCAGACGCGCTCGTACAGCACATCTGTCTCCGCGGATTCGCCAGGCATGACTACATTCTTCCAGGAGCGCCTCCTCTTGCACGGCGTCGTGGGATAGAAAGGTGCGAGTCCGAAGTGGTCTCCGTCGGCCTTCTGGTCGCGAATGTAGAACCACTTGTCCCTCCACCCTTGGACGGGACTTCATCAGCTTGATGTCGAAATAGGTGGCGGATGGATCGACGTGAATTCCGCAGCCGCCTACATCATAGACTAAGGAGCTAGAAGCAGATTGGCGCTTCAACTTGAAGAGGCGCTTGAAGAGGCCGAAGTGCGGATCGATTCCAAGCCAGCACTCATAGAGGGTGATGAAGTAAGAGATGTGGAGGATAGAATTCGGGGACAGCTGATGGAGCTGGAGCCCGTAAAAGCAAAGGAGGCCCCTGAAGAAGGGATGTAGGGGCAACAAGAGGCCGTGAATGATGAACACCAAGAACATCACTCGAAAACTAGCGGGAGGAGAGGGAATTATCTCACCACTAGGGACGCGCGCGTCGGCGACTGCGGTGGACAGCACTCTGTCTTGACGAATAAGACGAAGATCAGAGGACTTGATGATGGAGGGACGCCACGCACCATTCGTGACGCGGGTGCCCGCGCCCTTCTTCTTCCCGCCGGCGGCGGTGCTAGTACCCACAACGGTGGAGCCGCCCTTCTTATTCACCGCAGCAGCGGTAGCCGCGGAATCGGCCGCAACACCGCCCTTCTTCTTCCCCATTGAGCGGCGGCGATGTGATCGAAGAAAGTAGCTGGGAAATGCGCGGAGCTGGTCCAGCCCCGGGAAGGAAAAGATAGCAGAGAAAGCAGGGGAGCAGCAGAAATGGCGATGAAGGCAGAAGATGAACAAAAAGCAGATGTGAATTTTATCGTCGCAGCACCACTACTTAACCCCTGGAAGATGCAATCCAACGGCTTAGAAAAACCCTACTGGACGAGTGGCGATCATCGTGCTAGACACGTGGAGGAGCTGAAACACGACCCGTCCCCCCACTACTCCCATTACGTGCGGAAATCGAGGAGGCGCGGTTAAAATAAATATTACGCACGCCCAGTCAAATCAAAGTCAGATAGTGGGGCCCACCACTCGTCACGTCCCGTCAAACTCGCTCACGCGGGCAACTGAGGTCATGAAATCATCAGCACTGACGTCATCAAAAGCTATGCAGCAGCAGATTTCGACTACTTTAGTCCTTGCTTGAGTCTTCGACTCCACCAAGCACTCGGGGGCTACTCCTATAGGGAGCGCTGGTCGCGCACCCTACGATTTTTTCTTTTTCTTTTCTGCAGGAATATGGACAATAAGAACAAACCCAACCACTCGAATTCATGATTCGATTATGGACATGGGTTACTCCCATAGGGAGCGCTGGAAATAAATTCGACTGAAACAAGCAAACAAAAGACGACAGCAGTCGCAAAAGTTCTTTAGACCCTGCCTGAGTCTTCGACTCAACCAGACACTCGGGGGCTACTCCCATTGGGAGTGCTGGTCGTGCACCCTATGATTATTTGTACTAAGTACTGTGTGTTGATAACATCCACACTCGAAGTTTATGGCGACACCGCCTCATAATATTTCCCTACAAAGAGACTGCATCTCCTGGGTCACCCGAATCGTCTCCGCGATGATATAATTCGGATGCCGCGCTTACAGCGTGAAGGTAAGACCTGAATAAGGCCTGGCAACGCATTTGCTGCGCACTACCAGAAATATATCTGTGCCTACAGGTACGATGAATATGCCTTGACGGACGCGTCGAGTGCTCACACCCATATACTGGAATTCGACTCCTGTAAGACCTCCACGGCTTGAGTCGAATTACACCAGCACTTTCCCGGATTCGAATCCGGGGACTCGAGTTTGAGTAGGTGGCATTGTTTTACCCTAAGGTAGTTAACTGATACCGATACATCGGTTAAAATCAGGCACGCACACCAACAATCCCTATGACACGGACAAAGCCGTCGAAAAATGTACTCAGTCATGCACTCGAAAGGCTTCATAAAGTCCCCAGTCGAATCTGCGATTCCACTGGACACTCGGGGGCTACTAACATGGGTATACCCTACAGGTACTCAAGCTTGGTATATACTACCTAAATATGTAAAGGCCCACGGTGTCACCAAGGCCCAAATGAAGGACTCGAGTAACCTACGAACTCTCAATTGCTTGAAGAACAAGAAGAAGCTAAAGATAGAAAGTTTAAAGGGGAAACCCTAATCTGTAACCGACTCGACCCACTACCTGAGACCTAGCCTATCTATATAAAGGCTAGGAGGGGGCGGCGAGAAGGACACACGCAACCCTAGTTTCCACAACCCTCGCCAGATTGCATCTGCGCACCATTGTAATCTTCGATTCCCCTGATAATTCCACGAGCAGACAAGCAGGAGTAGGGACCGCTACGAGGCCTGAACCTGGGTAAATCTTCGAGTCCCCTGTGTGCTTGTTTGGTAGCCGATAGATGTCTCCAGCGCTCCCTCCTTCTCCAAAACCCAAGTCCATAACAATGGTCATTGATGAGTTAAACTCTCATCACCTGGGCATCAACATTAGCTATGCTTTCGTGGCACACCCCTAGACCAACGGTTACGTCAAAAAGGCCAACAGCCTAGTCTGCAACGGCATTAGGAAGCAACTCCTTTGGCCTCTCGAGCGAGCGGCCGGAGCATGGGCAGAGGAGCTTCCCTCCGTGCTATGGGCCCGCGAACAACCCCAAACAGCACCACTCGCTACACACCTTTATTCATGGTGCACGGTGCTGAGGCGGTACTACCAGTCAAGGTACGCTACAAGGCCCCATGGGTCGTTTCTTACAGCAAAGCCGAATCTATGGCCACACTCGAAAACAGCGTCGACCTTCTCGATGAGGCTCGTGAAATCGCCACAGAACGGTCAACGGTGTATCAGCAAAGCCTCCGCAACTAGCATAGCCGACGGCTACGCCCAAGGTCATTTGTCGAAGGAGACCTCGTCTTGCGACTGAAGCAGAAAGGGCATCTTAAGCTTCAATCTCCATGTGAAGGACCCTACATGGTCACTGAAGTGATCCCAGGTGGTGGCTATCGCCTCAAGGACGTAGAGACTGGAGTCACATACTCCAACCTGTGGAACATCGCGCAGCTGCAATGCTTCTGTCCTTAGATGTTTTTACCTTTCAATAAGGCTATTCAGCCAGGCTACTTAGCCAAACAATATACCTCCTGCTATTCTTCAATAAATAAAGCTAAGTTCCTCAACCTTGAATCTTGCTATGTTTTTACTTTATGCATACTACACTGGCGGGTTGCGCCTCCCTGACGACCTCGTCATAAGTACAACCATTGCGATGGCCTGAGTAGCTAACTCTTCTTATAATCGGACCCTTGAAAACTCCAACCTAGTTGCAACCCAAACTAACAGGTTGGTAAGGTGTTGAGACTTATAGGCGTCAGGCTAACGAAAGGCATCACATAATCACACTCGAACATATATAAACTTGCAAGTTTACAACAATTATAAGGGCCACAACGCTCAATCGAAACTATACACGCTTTACATCACTTGTATATCCTACGCAGGCTAACACTACCCTACTTTCGCTGAAGTAAGACGTTGGTGCGCTCATCAAACAACTCGATAATATCCTCCACAGGCTAGGCAACTGCCTGGTAGTGTGGCCGCATGTTCCATGCCATACCTTCCGGACGTGCCAGTGGACCTTCAGCGATAACATTCAGGTCCACATCTGGATGTTGCATATGCACAAAAGGTAAAGCAGTCTTCGCACCTACAACAAGTTGTTGGTGCAAGCACTCCCGTACATCATCAAACTTACACAGTAGCGCCAACAGGCTCGAAGGGGTCTCGTCCAAGGGAAACATCACCCTAAAAATATGCTTAAAGGAGGATTGAGCCTTCTTAAAATAGTGCAGTACCTACACAGGGTCGCTAGCACGATCGCTCGATCCCGATCGGTCCAAAAAAACCTGCTAGCCTCCAGTTCCGCCTGAGTTAGACAATTCAGTTGGATGCTAACACGCTCTTTCTCTTCCTACGGAATGAGATTCGCAACTACATATGCAAGAAAAAGACATGTCAGTCGACATCATGACAAGCCAAGAAGGATACAATCCAGTCGAATAAAGCTCACATCGCAGTTGTTCACTGATCTACGCGACTTTGCCAGGCAGATAATGTTCACGCTTAGCAGCCTTCTCTGCTTTTGACTTCCACTCATCAGCATTGCCACAGACGATCAACACATTTTTTCTCCAAATCCTTCACATAGTCGCGCGGGAGGGGAAGCTGAGACAGTTCGTCCACCCTCGAGCACTGGGGAGCTAAAGGAGTAGAAGATGATGACACGTCATGGGTGCCACTCGCAGGACCCTAATCAAGCAACCAATCAAATGATAAGGATTTTTTGTTTAAGAGGCAACACGTCAAAGGAGCACAAGAAATGGCAAACGACCAATATATACACAAGACTTAAATAGGTTTTGATGGGTCAATCCCACAAAAGCATTTGAAGATACTCTAAAAGTCGTAACATCACTATACAACAAAAGCAATAGAAAGGTGTGGCATGGCCTACGCGGAAGCATCTGAAGGCTTCACGGAGTCCGTGGCAGCCTTCGACACCGTGTCCTTTGTTGCGGCAGCCTCCGATGTCATGGCCTTTTCCGCAGTCAATCGCTTCTGCTCCATGTAATACTTCACGAGAATTTCAATGAGTCGAGGACCATACTTCTTATAGCGATTGGAAAAGAAGCAAATGCTACCTCTTCGCCTTTTGCGGTCATCGACATCTTGGAAGTAATCCTGCTGATGTCCAGCCCAGCGCCGCAAGCCTGTGCCATAACCAATCCAAGGGACGCACCTGCCGATTTATGTGCCTGCTTGTATTCTGCAAGAACGCCCTTAGAAAAGGTCTCAGCAAGATCGCCGACGTTTGTAATGGCCTTGGCCTCCAGAAACATCTCCTCGCGAATATGACCAAGCATGACTTTAGCCTTCTGAAGCACGTCCTTGGCGGAGACACTGTGGTCCTCCGCTGTAGCTACAGTGCCAACCAAGAGGTCGCCGCTCATCAGCGCCTGACGATCAAAGTCGAGACCGGCTGCATCTGCAAAAATAGAGGAATCAAAACTCAAGAAGAAAGGAGCCGAAGGTGGATGGGCGAGAAGAACAATTCACACAAGAAAACTTACCGGAAAGGACCTGGGCAACTGTCATGAGCTGGTCAGCGAAAACCTTCCCCCTCTCTGTTCCGGCCGCCGCCACGTCTTCCTTGTTGTAAAATCCCAAAACTTAATCCAAGGTTAATCAAGATCAAATCTACCCAATTTAGGGTTAACAAAAACTTTTCCATTTAAAATCATTAATCATTCATATGTGTGTCTATTTAAATTAGGAGTTATTTTGAATTGCCATGTTTGATTGATCCATTGGTTGTAAAATGATTCTAAGGTGAATTAAACATCATCTAGATCATTCCCAAACAAATCCCAAAGAAAAACAAATCAAAAAGAATAAAATAAGCAAATGGTCACTTTTGCCATTTTAATCACCATGCCTACTTTGGCTATTCCTAGAACTCAAATCTTAACAGAAACAATTGTGGTTCTTTGCACCCCTTGCTAGTACAAGTAGTGATGTGCCAAGGCCCACTTTGTTTCATCCCAAAAACTTTCAAACAATGAATTTAAATGACAATTGAAAATGGAATGTAGTTCATATGTATAGATCACACTTATTCAAAAACCACTCAAGTGAACTACATTTCAAAAACCCAAGCACACCTAGAAGCTTAAGCATAAGTTACATCACTCCACCAAAAATCTCCCAAAAATTCAACTATTTTGTTCATGTGGCCATTGTGTCGAACACCTGGTAGGCATGAATCACCCTCTAGTTCTAGCTCACTGTTTCTACAGGGTTTTGCCACCCATTTGACCTCAATTTACTCCTTCTGTCCCTCCTAGCTCTAACCAAAGCTTAATCACCGCACCCCCTTGTCCCGAGCAGCAGTGCCATGCCGCCCCGAGGACATGCTCGCCAGCCAACCTTGCCAACACCATAGGAGACCGCCAGCCCCTCTCCGCCGCTCCAGGAAGCATGGCGTGACCTCACCGCCACCCACGGTCCACCCCTCGATCAACCTCATCCCCTAGAACACTCCCCAGCACCACCGCCCTTTCTCTCTGCGAGCAAGCCAGAGCGCGCCAGAGCGCGATTGCCGCCATCACGTAGTAGACCGCGCCTTGACCCCATACCGCGCACGCCGCACCGCGTCGACCCCAGCACCCCGCCAGACACGGTCGTGCACCGCCATGCGACCCACAGTCACCGGGAGCCGTGTTGAGCACCGCCTCTGTCCCTCAGAGCGCGAGACGCTCCCGACCACAATCCACCGCCCCTAGCATCGCCCTTAAGCCATAGAGCACCACCAGGAGGCAAGCCACCGTCTACCTACGCCGCCCATGCCGATAGCACCATGTATCGTCGTCACTGACGAGTTCGCAGTCGCCCCCTCGGTCCCCTCCTAGAGCCTATATAAGGAGGCCTTCCCCAGCCTCAATCCCCACACCATTCAACTACCCTCTCTCCACCAGTCCTTCCCTACCTTTCGCCGGAGCAGCTCGAGCAGCACGCCGCCGGAATTTCACCGGAGGCAGCCGCAGTAGAGGAGGAGACGTTGTCGTCGATTCCATCCACCTCAGCCCCTGCTGCTACCTCGCCTGAGTCTGCCGTCGTTGTCCAGTTCGATCGCCCACCTCACCGCACTAGCTGGAGCCCTGGTACGTCCCTAGTAGACCCCCACCGTCCGTTTAGGGTTCGGTATCGCGGGCGATGAGTCCGTCGTCGACGACGACTGTGAGCCGTTGATCCGCGTTCTAATCGTGTGGCCCAGATCGCTAGATACCGTTTAGGGTTTTAAGTCCTGCTGACAAGCGGGACCAACCTGTCAGCCGCCCTCTGCGCTGCTGAGCGTCACTGGGCCGGCCCATTTGCTTTCTCGCGCTAGCCGACAAATTCAAATAGGTGTTTTTCTATTTAAGTTCAAATTCAATTATGTCCCTTAGTTCAAAAATCAATTCAGAGCGTTGTGGAAGTCCAAATTGAGTGATTCCAATTTTGTTGGAAAGCTTCTGGAAAGATCTATCCAAGCCCGTTGGATTTAATTCCTTTAGAGTTAGAGATCTCTCCTAGTAAAAATAACAAGACCGAAGCAATTGCACATTCAAACATTTTTATAAAATCAACCATAATAGCTTTTGATCCAACTCTCAAAAATCACATTTAACCATACCTATCTGAATATGTAATAATATTGAGGTTTGCATGCAGTGACTTTGGACTAGTACCAAATTAGTGTTATATAGGCATTTCTAGTCACTTTAAATCATTAAATATTAAACTTAAACTTATTAAAATGTGATCCAACCTTTAAATCACATTCCCATATGTTAGAATATGTGGTGATGACATGTGTCCACATGATTCCATATTTTAATTAGAGAATATTAAATCTTAGTTAATTTCAATGAGTAGAAATTACTTTTCTTAAATAAACAGAATGAAGCTAGTTAATAAAACCTTGTGATTCTTGTGATGATAATAGATATCAAATGTGTGCCTTAGTATGCTATGTAGACTATTTAAGTATTGTTTGGTGATTGGGTATCCCGTATGTATTTATAGACGATAGTATCGACCAAGC
This sequence comes from Avena sativa, assembly GCA_916181665.1. Lineage (NCBI taxonomy): Eukaryota > Viridiplantae > Streptophyta > Magnoliopsida > Poales > Poaceae > Avena > Avena sativa. The sequence continues at coordinate 262,790,507 of OV702291.1, forward strand.
TTTCGAGGAGGAGGAGGAGTTCTATCAAGAAGAGGAGGAAGAAAACTTCAACCACTTCACCAACCAAGGCAAGCTATTGTTAGCAAGCTACAATTAAGCTAGATAACCTAAGCAAGATGCATTAGGCATGCTTTGGTTATACCACTTTGACTAGTACCTACCCCAAGTTTTATTTCCAAGCTTTTACTTTCTTTACTTTATTAAAGTCCCTTACTTGTTTGAAGGTAGCATAAAAAGTATAAAACTTGACTCATCTGGATAACCTTAGATGTCATTCTATAGCATGAGATTTGATCTTATCATCCCCTATTAGTGAACACTCTTAAGTTAGTAGTTTAGAGCTAAACTAAAACTTGAATCACTTTAGATGGGAACCCTTGGTGAAAATGAATTGTGAAAACCTTGGAATGATAATTCATTCTATTGAGATGTTTTGACATGTGTTGAGAAACGCAAATGGTTTATGATGATGAAAATGTTGAGGCATGAGCCTTAACCCTTTTACAAAACTGATGGTTGGGTTCGGATGCGATACCATTCCAATTTCACCGTACAACCACAATACCTGAATTGGGTAAGGCTTAGCCGGAAGTTTATATGCATTAGTATTAGTTCCCTCGCGGGAGAGGTTTGAGCTGAGGCTACCTCTCAATGTTGTCCACCTATACAGTGCCCAAGATGACAGATGGTCATGGTTGGGAGGCCATACTCATAGGATAGGTGCTTATACTAGGGTGTGTAAACGAAAAGTTATGTTTGATTATCTGCATACTAAGTATGATGATTTAGGGTTATCCCTGACAGATGTATCGAATCTTGTGGTGAAAGTGTACCACCTCTGCAGAGTGTCAAACTATTCGAATAGTCGCGTCTGTGGTTATGGACAATTGGAGTGGCCATACTGTTCCATTGTCAGATGTTTTCAAAACAACTTATGAAATGAATTGTGACATGACTTGACCACAATAGAGTTGTGACTATGACACTAGATTCCCAACTTAAGTGATTCTAGAACTTTATTTTATCTTTCTTTGTTTCTGAACTCAGCTTAGTTTTCAAACTTAACTTTACAAATAAACCTAGAGTTAGCATTTCCCACTAGAACTACCTTAGTTGTTAGTGATAGTTTGTGAGTACTTAAAGAGTACTCATGGCTTTTGTCCCTGGATATTCCTATGGACAGACTATGAAGGAGACTACCAAGATGAAGGACAGCAGGACGGCTATGATAACTAGGACTATCTTCCATCATCAGCATTGCCTGTGCCACTGAAGATGGACCCCACCGCTACGCTTATTATTTATTCCGCTGCTTGTTGTATTAAGAATGGGTCATGAGATCCTTTATTCGTGTAAGACCTTATTATGGTTTGTAATGGATGATGTACTATGATATCCAATCTGTTATGTCTCACAAAAATGGTAATCCCGGGATTGCGATGTATGACATAATAGGCATCTGGGATTAAAAATCCGGGTGTTGACAAGTTGGTATCAGAGCCATCCTGACCATAGGACACCCTAGTTAGAATGGACGTCCTAACAAAAATTTAATTTCAAAACCTAAGTGAGTATTTATGAAAAATTATTTCCTCTCTTACCCGTGGGAATTCATTCTTTCTCAAAAATTCATGTTCCTCCAACTCTTACATTACTACATAAAATTTGACACACTTGATCACATCACTAACTTCCTCATCCTAAATTCTTGTAGATGGAGACTCAATTCAGCAAGTTCTAGCAGTTGGGCAATGGAGGCCAACTGATCTTCGAGAGGGATCTAGATTCACTGTCTGAGCTCTTGGGACGCCCACATCCGGAGTTTCTTGGAGCTCAACTTCCTGGACCCCTAGGAGGAGACTTACAATGGTTAGTCACCACTGATCTTCGAGGAAGTATAGAAGAACCAACGTCCGGGAGAATCCAGTTCTCCGTGAGAGAGAACAACTGGCTAGATGGGTTAGCCAGGGCAATGCATGAAGCTCTCGCACGTCTGTGTGCCCTCAGTGTCAACCAAATCCAAGGAACCCGCTTTGTTCACTATGCAAGGCGTGACTTCATGGGAATGCCAATGGAGATGCCAAGTCACCCGGAGTTGAAGCGTCAAGTGGAGAACCTTGACTTCCTGCTGTACGACTGCCATAAGGAATTGGACAATGCTAGAGAGTTTGCCAACCACAACCTTTCTATTGCCGCCCAGAAGGCCCAGACTTTCTTACTGCTTGTCAAGGACCGTCAGTCTCTTTGCCGCCAGCGCGAAAAGAAGGATCGCACCATCGACCGTCTTTGCAAGAAGGTGCCCGGCCTCGAGAAGACCATCAAGGAGCAAGAAGCTCAGCTTGCAGCAAAGGAAGAAGAAGCGGAAGGTGAAGACATCCAGGGAGATATGGACTCTTACCTCAGCAACGATGATGACTTTCTGGAGGAAGATGTCGTGGACTTCTACACCGATGATGACGACTCCGACTTCATCGATGATGAGTAGATGCACTAGAGCACTATCATAGCACGAGGAGTATCATTCACATTGTATCGTAGCTTGCAGAATGGTTCTTAAAACCATATGTTTTCCTTTGATGTGTGGTGTGTGTTTGTATCGTGTGCTTGTTTGAATGAATGAAATGAAGTTAGTTGCAAAACCTGAGTCAAACTCAAAGTTTTAGCTTTGAAACCAAAACCATGAACCTTAGGACTTTCCCTCTTACCCCTTTATCTATCTCAATCTTCAGATGACTCGTGGAAACCCTGGAGGAAGCAACTAATGGCAGGACCCAATGCTATAGATTGTGCAGATGTTAGTTGCAGACCGTGAAGCAAGCAGGGCAGAGCGCCAGGCCAACTTAAAAACACTGCAGCAGATCGCCTAGATGGCCCAAAACAACCAAGGGCATGGAAATCAGGATCATCAGGGATCCAAGCTGAAAATTTCCAGAATACCAATCCCCCAACCTTTAGCACTTCGAAGAACCCATTAGATGTTGATGACTGGTTGCAGACAATGGAGAACAATTTGGAGGTAGCCAGAGTTGATGACAACGAGAAAGTTCTCTTTGCCACCCACTACTTGGCAGGAGATGCAAGAGCCTGGTGGAACAGCATCCGCCTGATGAACCATGGTCAAGTGATGACATGGGAAGCCTTCAAAATCAAGTTCAGCCGCAAGGCCTAGTCACCAGAATGAGGGATGAATTCAGAGAGTTAAAGCAAGGCATAATGACTATGGTGGAGTACCGTGACAGATTCCTGTCCTTAGCAAGGTATGCACCTGATGAGATCAACACGGAGGCCAAGAAGAAGGAGAGATTCCTGAACGGACTGCATGATGAGATGCAGATTGTCCTCGTCAACATCCGCTTCGAGGATCTCGAAGAGCTAGTTGACTCTGCCATTCAGATGGAAGGGAAGATTAACCAGGCAAACGACAACCGCAAACGTCGTATGATGCACCAAGATGGATCAAACAGTCACCAGAAGTATCGTCCCAACCCATCTGCAGGGTATGCACCAAGAAACAACCGACCCCCAATGTCTCGCCCAAGCTACCCCAACCGTAGCGGAGGCAATGTGAAGTCCGGAGGAAACAACAACAACCCCGGTACCACCAACAATTTCAACCGTGCACCTCCCAAGAACAACAACAACAACACTGCACCCAGAACTGGATGCAATGTTGTGCTCGTCGCAGCTAAAGACAAGTCTCAGATCACCTGTTTTGAGTGTGGAGTGAAGGGTCACTATTCCAATGAGTGCCCTAAGAAGACTACCGCCATTACTAATTTGAATGCCCCAGCTCAACAGCAGCATCGTCTTCAACCAGGAAGAAGGTTTGCCCCAGGGAACCCTTACAACCGCAACGGCCGTCTCTTCCACATGAATGCCGAAGAAGCCCAAGAAGCACTAGATGTAGTGCTGGGTATGTTTTCTGTCAACTCAGTTTTAGCAAGGGTGTTGTTTGATTCTGGAGCATCGCACTCATTTGTCACCGAAGAATTTGCATGCACTAGTAAGATCCACCCAACCAATTTGAAGCATGTCATGATAGTTCAAATTCCCGGTTCAACTATAAAAGCTAGAAAAATTTGCAAAGTTGTGCCTATCAGAATACATGGGATAGATTTTTATGCTTATCTAATAGTACTCGGAACCAAAGGATTGGAAGTAGTACTAGGTATGGATTGGATGTCAAAGCATAAAGGACTGATAGACTGTGCTAAGAAAGCCATCACCATGACCAGTAGCTCTGGAGTCACAGTAGAGCATATATCTGAAACCTTACCCCGTGAATTCAAGTGCAACCAGAGTCTAGCCCTACCCACCATAGACCAAGTCAGAGTGGTCTGTGAATACCCCGATGTATTCCCAAATGAATTGCCCGGTATGCCCCCAGATAGGTATATTGAGTTCATTATCAAACTAATCCCTAGAACCGGACCCATGGCCCAGAGACCCTATAGCATGAACCATTCAGAGTTAGTTGAATTGAAGAAGTAATTGGATGCCATGTTAGCAACACGCTTGATTCAACCAAGCGCATCGCCTTGGGGATCACCAGTGTTATTTGTCGACAAGAAAGATGGAGGCAACCGTTTGTACACCGATTACAGAAAGCTGAATGACGTCACCATCAAAAACAAGTACCCTTTCCCAAAGATAGAGGATCTATTTGATCAGTTGACTGGTGCCCAGGTATTCTCAAAGATTGATCTTAGGACTGGTTTTCACCAACTTAAGATTCGTGCAACGGATATTCCGAAGACCGCCTTTACTACTCGCTATGGTTTATACGAGTATAAAGTTATGTCTTTTAGATTAACCAATGCGCCTGCTTATTTCATGAATCTCATGAATAAGATCTTTATGAAGTTCCTAGATAAGTTTGTCGTGGTGTTTATCGATGATATCCTTATCTACTCCAAGTCAGAAGAAGAGCATGAGCAACATCTGAGAATCATCCTAGAAACCCTGAGAGAGCATCGGTTATATGACAAGTTCAACAAGTGTGAGTTTTGGCTGAAAGAAGTAGGATTCCTAGGACATATTGTGTCTGCCGGAGGAGTCTCTGTTGATCCCGCCAAAATTAAAGATGTCTAAGAATGGGAGGCCCAACCACTCAAACCCAAGTCCATGCATTTCACGGATTAGCGGGATATTACCGCAAGTTCGTCGAAGGATTTTCGAGCATCGCTAGACCCATGACCCAATTGTTGAAGAAGGACAAGAAGTTCGAATGGACCGACAAATGTGAAGCCAGTTTCCAAGAACTGAAGAAGAGATTGATTTCAGCCCCAATCTTGATCATGCCAGATGCCAAGAAGCGGTTTGATGTGTATTGTGATGCATCCAAGATTGGTCTCGGATGTGTATTGATGCAAGAAGGCAAAGTCATCGCTTATTTGTCTCGACAACTGAAGCAGCATGAGCAGAACTATCCGACCCATGACCTTGAATTAGCAGCCATAGTGTTGGCATTGAAGACATCGCGTAATTATCTTATGGGTAATTGCTGTGAGATTTACTTAGATCACAAGAGCTTGAAGTATATTTTCACTCAGAAGGAGCTGAATATGAGGCAAAGGAGATGGATAGAGTTAATCAAGGATTATGACCTTGACATTCACTATCACCCCGGCAAAGCCAATGTGGTAGCGGATGCTCTTAGCAGATTGCCGTGTAGTCTAAACACCATGATCAAGGAGAAGCAACCAAGTTTGTATGAGGAGTTGGAGAAGTTTAGAACTAAGCTAGTTAGTAAAGTATTTCTAGCTAGAATTGAACTTCAACGCACACTGATCAGTCAAATCAAGGAAGCCCACAAGGGAAATGAAGGTATCGACGGAATCAAACGTCGTATTGGTACAGGAAAGGTACCTGGATTCACCAAAGACAGAGAAGGAGTTCTATGGTACAAAGGCCGTATCTGTGTGCCAGCAGATTCGGAGCTGAATCAAGTTATCATGCAGGAAGCTCACGATACTCTTTATTCTATCCACCCCGGAGGGACGAAGATGTATCAAGATATGAAAGAGCAATTTTGGTGGCACAAGATGAAGAGAGAAATCGGAAGCTACATCGCCAAGTGTGACATCTGTCAAAGAGTCAAAGCAGAGCATCAGAGACCCGCAGGACTGATGCAACCATTGCAGATTCCAGAATGGAAATGGGATTCTGTCGGAATGGACCTTATCACCGGTTTGCCTACTTCTAGTAGGGGAAATGACTCAGTCTGGGTCATAGTTGGTAGACTGTCTAAGGTAGCCCACTTTATACATGTCAAGACTACCTATCAGAGTTCGAAGCTAGCAGAGTTGTACATTGCTAGAATTGTTAGTCTGCATGGAACCCCCAAGACCATAGTTATCAGATCAAGGAACCCAATTTACCTCGAGATTTTGGCAAAAAGTCCAAGAAGGATTAGGAACCAAGTTGAATTTCAGCACCGCTTATCACCTGCAAACTGATGGACAGACTGAAAGAGTTAACCAAATCCTGGAAGATATGTTGAGAGCTTATGTATTAGAATATGGATCAAAATGGGAAGACTGCCTGCCTTTCGCAAAATTCTCATATAACAAAAGTTACCAAACCAGTTTGCAAATGGCACCATTTGAGTTCCTATATGGAAGAAAGTGTCGTACCCCTTTGAATTAGTCGCAAGTAGGACAGAGTCAGATCTTTGGACCTGACATTCTACGAGAAGCTGAAGAGAAAGTTCACAAAGTCCATGAACACCTCAAGACCGCCCAATTCAGACAGAAGAGTTATGCTGACAAGAGAAGGGGAGACCTGACTTTCAATGTCGGAGACTTTGTGTATCTCAAGGTTTTGCCATTGAAGGGAACCCAACGTTTTAGTCTTAAAGGAAAGTTAACCCTCAGATATATCGGACCCTTCAAGATTCTGAATCGTCGAGGAGAAGTATCGTATCAACTGGAACTGCCTAAAGAGATGTTAGCCATCCACAATGTGTTCCATATCTCGTTACTTTGCAAATGCCAAGAAGTGTCGGAGAAGACTGAAGTTTTCAAGAACATCGATCACCGAGTTGTTGATATCGACAAGGATCTGACGTATCATGAAGTGCCCATCCGTATCTTGGAAGAAGATTACAGAACCACCAGGACTAGGAGTATAAAATTTCTCAAGATTCAATGGAGCAACCATACCGAAGAAGAAGCCACTTGGGAGCAAGAAGATTACATTAAGACAGAGTTCCCAGATCTCTTTAGTTCCTAGTTTTCTTTCGTAAATCTCGGGACGAGATTTTGTTTAAGGAGGGAAGGTTTGTAACATCCCAAAACTTAATCCAAGGTTAATCAAGATCAAATCTACCCAATTTAGGCTTAACAAAAACATTTCCATTTAAAATCATTAGGCATTCATATGTGTGTGCATTTAAATTAGGAGTTGTTTTGAATTGCCATGTTTGAATGATCCATTGGTTGTAAAATGATTATAAGGTGAATTAAACATCATCTAGATCATTCCCAAACAAATCCCAAAGAAAAACAAATCGAAAAGAATAAAATAAGCAAATGGTCACTTTTGCCATTTTAATCACCATGCCTACTTTGGCTATTCCTAGAACTCAAATCTTAACAGAAACAATTGTGGTTCTTTGCACCCCTTGCTAGTACAAGTAGTGATGTGCCAAGGCCCACTTTGTTTCATCCCAAAAACTTTCAAACACTGAATTTAAATGACAATTGAAAATGGAATGTAGTTCATATGTATAGATCGCACTTATTCAAAAACCACTCAAATGAACTCCATTTCAAAAACCCATGCACACCTAGAAGCTTAAGCATAAGTTACTGAAGGGAATATGCCCGAGAGGCAATAATAAAGTGGTTATTATCTTATTCCATGTTTATGATAAATGTTTATTTTACATGCTAGAATTGTATTGATCGGAAACATCAATACATGTGTGTTTAATAAACAAAAACGGTTCCTAGTTATGCCTCTCTTATAGACTAGCTTGTTGATTAACAAGATGATCAAGGTTTCCTGATCATGGACATTGGATGTTGTTAATAACAAGGTCACACCATTGGTGGAATGATGTGATGAACATTCATCCGAAGTATAGCATTACGATCAAAGTCATTATGTTTATATTGCTATAACATCATACGAAGTAATCTTTATCCTTAGACCATGAGATCATGTTAATTGCTAACACCGGAAGAGTATCTTGATAACATCAAACATCACACCATAATAGGGTGACTATAAAGGTGGGTTCAGTGCTACGAAGGTGTTATGTTGAGGCTCATGGATCAAGAGTGGGATTTGTCCATCCCGATGACGGATAGATATACTCTGGGCCCTCTCGGTGATATCACATTGAAATAGCTTGCAAGCAAGTGATGTGATCACTAGAATGTTATATCATGGGAACGAGAAAAGAGTGCATGTCGGTAACGAGATCAAACTAGGTATGGAGATACCGATGATCGAATCTCGGACATGTAATATATCGCGAGACAAAGGGATTTAGTTACAAGCGTTAAAGGTTCTCACGATCACAGAAGTCATCGTTGAATGTGTAGGAGTCAGTATGGATCTCCAGGTCCCGCTGCTGATTATTGATCGGAGAGGGGTCTCGATCATGTCTGCATTATTTGCGAACCGTAGGGTGACACACTTAAGGGATACCGACACCATTTGGAGCAAATATGTTTCAGATAAAGATTTAAGAAAGCGCTGGAATTATTTCAATAGACATCGAAACTATTTCGGGTGAAAATGCTGAAATTGGTTCTGCATGTAATATTGAAATGTTGCAGGGGGTTTTATGTGAATTTTTGTTAATTAAAGTAATTAACAAAATTCTGAATAAAAATAATAAAAGAGTTTTATTAAATGAGAGAGCATTAAATTTGGAGAAATTTAATGCATTTAAAGTGGAGACTTTAAAAGAGAATGTGAAGGGGCAAATTTATGTGGACGGAGTTACCACCACATGAATGGAGGAGGTGAAAGGTCACCTCCTCCATGCGCTGGCCATGAAGGAGGGGCACCCCCTCCTCCTATAAAAGGCCACCCCCTCCTCACTTCTCACACACACCTCCTTGTGAAGGATCTCTCTCCCCCTCTACTATTATTCCCCATGGTCTCGGATTAGCGAGATACATGTTCCCGATGGCTTTATCTAGAAAGGAGTTGCTGCTTCCGCTGCTTTGCTGGAGCGAGGGACGGAGGTTCTCGGGGTACCGGACGTGTGTGCGATCACGGATGCACCGCTGCTTTGTGGTGCTGGACTTGGTGGTGCTGGAGCTGGATCTGATGGACGTGCTGGAGCCGGACCTGCTGGACTTCATCACGATCTTGAGATCGGCAAGTGTACGACTACATCAACCACTAGTTCCTACTTATTAACAAAGCTTGTTGTCTTCGAGGGTAAGTTCTCCATGGATGTATGTCCACCCGTTGCTCTGTATCTAATAGATAGATCTTCGCGTGTAGTTCACACCGTAGGAAATTTTTTGTTTTCTATGCTGCGTACCCAACAGTGGTATCAGAGCCTGATCTATGCGTAGGTGCTTAGCACGGGTAGTACACATATGTTTATATGTGGGCGATAATGATCATGTTATTGCATCTTCTATGTACTTTGGATATTGGTGGCATAGTGGGATGAAGCGGCCCAGACCAACCTTACATGTCATCATACATGAGTCCGGTTCCACGACTGACATGCAACTTGTTTTGCATAAGTGGCTGGCGGGTGTCTGTCTCTCCTACTATAGTCAATATCTGATTTACAACGAGTTTCTAATAACTTGGTTATCCTCGTTGTGGTTCATGTTCGTAGGTAAGAATGGTTCTATCTCCGAAAGCCCTAAGCCACGTAAAACTTGCAATTGATAAATTAGAGGCGTCTAGTTTAGATCATTGCCAGGCTAGTGTATTGATATGGTATTGTTGTAAGTAGATGTATGATAGATACTCTTACAACACACTCAACGTGTAAGTTCCATAGACCTTGGCCTTACACACAAAGGAATGATAGAGATCATACCACGATGCAAGTGATAGAGATCAAATGCATGGACCATATCATCTCACTTTACACATTAGATGTTAGCATCTTATATTGCTAGTTTGGTGCTTTTAGTAGCATTGTAAGATGATCCCTCATTTAAATATCAAGATAAAATGTGTTCTTCCTTAAGTATGCATCGTTCTATGGATCGTGTTTCGAGACATCACGTGATGATCGGGTGTTCTCAACTCTACGCTTTCATGCAACGGGTGTAAGACAGTTTTACACACGTGAATACTAAGGTTCTTACTTGGCGAGCCTAGCATGTACAGACATGGCCTCGGAACACGGACCAAAAGGTTAAGCATGAGTCATATAGTTGATGTGATGACCATATTGATGCTCGCCTTTGAAGCTCCACCGACTCACGTGATGATCGGACTTGGTGTAGTGGATTTGGTTCATGTAATCACCAAAAAGGCACGAGGGATGTCGTTTTTGAGTGGGGGTTCATTTCTAATTTGGATTAGTCGAACCAAATTTGTCATAAATTAAATCAAAGTGAATTTGCATAGTTTGTTGTAGTCATTGGCATTCGTTTTCTACCTTATGCTTAGTTTTTATTTGAGATAATAGAACTATAGAATTCTGGATATTTACTTTACGAACTGGTATCGTATTGTTTCGAATGTTAATTTAAAGTTTATAAGTCCTATTGCAAACTTTCAGCAAACTCTATTTACTCCATGAAGTTTAATAAGTAGTATTAAATCAAGAGTAAGAATTCCAATATTAGTATCTAAAGTATCATGTTTGCCTCCATGATTATTGATATTCAAAAAGTTGTTTTAATATCAAGATTATATTGGAGCTGAAAATTGTTTCAGAAACCATCATGTGTGAAAGATATTGTGATATCTGAAACAATGTTTTTTGGTTGCATTATGATAGAGTATAATTTAGCAAAATACATGTTCTCATATTGTATGAGAATTTGTGAAGGATGGAGATGCTAGGCATCCGAATCTACCAAAAAGGTTTTGGGAACTGGTATTATACTCGCGATTCTTCCTTATAAGCTATAGTAGCTTGATCATGAAAGTTGTCATGATAAGGATGAATAGAAGATGTAAGTAAAATTTTTACTACACTAATAGATTACTAAAGAATGGATTTTTGAAAGAACACCAAACATTTGATGATTGTGATCCACTTCAAAGTGCAAGTCCAAAAGTATTAGTATTTGACTATATACGCTTTGTACCATGTGTCATGTTGGTGAAACCACTATTGATGTTGATAGATTCTTTTAAAAGAAAAGGAATTGCTGAAAGAGAATCTATAAAATATTTGGCAGAAAATAAAAAGGTTGGAGATGTGCAACTTAGGTATATAGAAGATATACATGTTATGGCTATATTCCTTGCTTGTTAAACAATGTGGTTCTTAGGTATTGGATACCGGTATTGGATACCGAATTGGTTGGTATGAAGTGTCATACAGGACAACGCAATTCCCTGAACTACAATGGCCTAAGTAACCAGCAAGAGAATGAGTGATGATGTTCATCGAAAACAAATAAAGTGTTATTGTGTTTTTCGTTGTCATCAAACCAAGCCTTCAAGATTTGTTTAAATAATTGTTATTTTGTTCCGGTATTATGAGAACAATGGCTGTTCAAATAATTACCATATTCCATAAAGGATGGATGAACTTTTACAAGTCTAGTTGGAGAAATCACATCCATAAACACTATTGCTAAAATTTTGCAAGACAAATGATTGAAAGATCACTTATGAAGTGACATCGCTGTTTGAATTATATTTGAAAGAAAACATGAAGAAACTCCATGTTGATGGAATTTTGGAGTCCTTGATTTTGATCAATTGACGCATGTGAGACTGTCCTTGAGATAATTGAAACTCCGTTCATAGGCCAAAGAGGAACGGATGACTAGCTTATTGGAAATTGTGCATGCTGATGTGCATAAGTCCATTATGTGTAGCCATATGCGATGGATCTTTTTGCTTCATATGCTTTCTTCAAGAATTTGAGTGAATATATCTGTATATTTACTTAATAAGGAAGAAGTATGAAACATTTGAAAGTTGTTCAAAGACTTTCAAGATGAAGTGAAAAATCATTGTAACAAGAAAATAAAGAGTTTATGATTCGATCATAAAGGAAGATATTTGAGTTACATGTTTAGCAAAAACACCTAAGACTTGAGGAATTGTTCCATGATTTGTGTTTCCCGATAAACCATAGGAGTATGGCATATTCGAGAGATAAAATCAAACCATGTTTGACATGGTAAGATCAAGGGTGTCATTTATAAAACTGCCATTATGTTTTAAGGATTGAAGCTTTAGAGACTACCGCTTTTACACTAAAAAGAGCACCATCGTGATCCGTTGAAATGACACCATATGAGTTATGGTTTGGGATAAAACCCGAATTGTCTTTTCTTAAATTTTGGTATGCTATGCATAAGTAAAATGTTTACAACCAAAGTCGGATAAGCACATCTTTGTAGGTTATCCCAAAGAATTTGTTGGGAATTTCTCCATAACACCAAGGACAAAAGAGTTTGTTACTTGGAACGTCAAATTTCTTGAGAAGGAATTTTTCGTGAAAAGTTAAGTGGGAGGACAATAGAACTTTGATAAGGTTGTTGAACCTTAGCTATATGTGCTAAGTAGCGCAGCGCCAGAAAGTGTCTCGGTGGCGGCCACAATGCTCATGGCTCTCGTGATTACAAAAGGTGTGATCTCGGAGATTAGAGTTCCTATAGAACCATGTGGGTCGGTAAGAATCAAATAGTAAGATTTGATAAGCAAGTCGTTATTGTTTTGACAATGATGAACCGACTACATGCAAAGAAGCGATGATGGGCCCTGACTCTATAAAATGACAAGAAGTCATAGAATCCGTGATAGTATCCATACACGAGAAAAACAAGTTTCTGAACTTGGAAGACCCTCCGGAAAGGCGTGAAGCCTATCGGTCGTGTTTGGATCTATAAAGAAATAAGACATGGATGTTTAACATCTATGAAATAGTCGACATGTCGGGAAGAAGTTTACGACAATGTTCAAGGAGTTGACTATGACAAGATTTGATCTTTCATAGCGATATATAGTCTTTACGGATTAATGTAGCAACCACTACATATAATTTGGTATATGGTAGTTGAATAAACAAAACAAGGTTCTTCTAATAGAACGGTAACCTAGGACATGTACATGACATGGTCCGAAGGGTTTTGTTAATTCAAAGGGTGCTAAAAGGGCATGTAAACTTCAATACTTGAAGTAAGCATAGCGGAGTTGGAATCTTCACCATGATGAAACTGTTAAAAGAGTTTAAATTCATCGGAGATGATGAAGATGCTTGCATTTGCAAGAAATTAAGTGGGAGCGCTGAGACATATTTCTAATACATTATGTAGAGGACATATTATTGATTGAAAATGATGTATCTTGAATTGACACAAGTTAAGGATTTCATTAAAATAAGATTTCGATGAAAGACTTGGGCAAACCTAGAATATTAGGCATCAATATCTATATGGATAGATTAAGGCACTAATATGGTTGTGCCAGACATACATATATAAGATATTGAAAGGGTTCAATATGAGATATTGAAAGGGTTCAATATGGAAACAACAAGAAAGGTTCTTGCTGCATGTAAAGGATTGTATCAAGATTCAAGTGTTTCAACACTTGGTGAGTAAAATCACATGAAGATTTTGATTGATTATACCATGATATGTATATATCCAGAATGTCCTATGCTTTAAATGTTATGAGCATATACTAGAATGATTCATAAGATGACCATTGGACAATAGTAAAGATATTCTTATGAGCTTTTGAAGAACTAAGAATATATAATGTATAAGTGACAAATAGTTAAAGGTAGTTCATTGTAAAGTGTTACATTGATACTAGTTTTGTCACAAGATACAAATTAAATTTATCTCAATTTAGACTATGGGTGGCACAATATAATGGAAAGGATGTTCCATGATGGATTTGGATGAGTTCCAAAGTTGAGATATTGTGACGGATACTACAACAAAAGGCTAAGTATATGACTGCTATAGTAGCAGCAAAGGAGGGCATTTGTGTTAAGTAGTTTGTTATCAAACTAGGTGTGGTTCAAAGTGGGCTAATACTATGAAGATATATTGTGTGACAATAATATCAACATATTTTGAGCCTAACGAACTAAAGGTCTCACCAAAGGACCAAATCTATACAATGCCATCTCATTTGAGAATGAGTGATGCGTAGAGACGCAGAGACATGCAAATACACACGGACCTGAAACTGTCAGATCCAGAGATTATGTTAACCACTAGCAATAGCATATATGCAACACCAGAAAGCCATAGTTGTTCAATACGCAAAGTTTTTCAAACTAAATTATTGACTCTAGTGCAAGTGGGAGACTGAAGGGAATATGCCCGAGAGGCAATAATAAAGTGGTTATTATCTTATTGCATGTTTATGATAAATGTTTATTTTACATGCTAGAATTGTATTGATCGGAAACATCAATACATGTGTGTTTAATAAACAAAAAGGGTTCCTAGTTATGCCTCTCTTATAGACTAGCTTGTTGATTAACAAGATGATCAAGGTTTCCTGATCATGGACATTGGATGTTGTTAATAACAAGGTCACACCATTGGTGGAATGATGTGATGAACATTCATCCGAAGTATAGCATTACGATCAAAGTCATTATGTTAATATTGCTATAACATCATACGAAGTAATCTTTATCCTTAGACCATGAGATCATGTTAATTGCTAACACCGGAAGAGTATCTTGATAACATCAAACGTCACACCGTAACAGGGTGACTATAAAGGTGGGTTCAGTGCTATGAAGGTGTTATGTTGAGGCTCATGGATCAAGAGTGGGATTTGTCCATCCCGATGACGGATAGATATACTATAGGCCCTCTCGGTGATATCACATTGAAATAGCTTGCAAGCAAGTGATGTGATCACTAGAATGTTATATCACGGGAACGAGAAAAGAGTGCATGTCGGTAACGAGATCAAACTAGGTATGGAGATATGATTGTCGAATCTCGGACATGTAATATATCGCGAGACAAAGGGATTTAGTTACAAGCGTTAAAGGTTCTCACGATCACAGAAGTCATAGTTGAATGTGTAGGAGTCAGTACGAATCTCCAGGTCCCGCTGTTGATTATTGATCGGAGAGGGGTCTCGATCATGTCTGCATTATTCGCGAACCGTAGGCTGACACACTTAAGGAATACCGACACCATTTGGAGCAAATATGTTTTAGATAAAGATTTAAGAAAGCGCTGGAATTATTTCAATAGACACCGAAACTGCTTCGGGTGAAAATGCTGCAATTGGTTCTGCATGTAATATTGAAATGTTGCATGGGGTTATATGTGAATGTTTGTTAATTAAAGTAATTAACAAAATTCTGAATAAAAATAATAAAAGAGTTTTATTAAATGAGGGAGCATTAAATTTGGAGAAATTTAATGCATTTAAAGTGGAGACTTTAAAAGAGAATGTGAAGGGGCAAATTTATGTGGAGGGAGTTACCACCACATGAATGGAGGAGGTGAAAGTTCACCTCCTCCATGCGCCGGCCATGAAGGAGGGGCACCCCCTCCTCCTATAAAAGGCCAGCCCCTCCTCACTTCTCACACACACCTCCTTGTGAAGGATCTCTCTCCCCCTCTAGTATTATTCCCCATGGTCTCGGATTAGCGAGATACATGTTCCCGGTGGCTTTATCTAGAAAGGAGTTGCTGCTTCCGCTGCTTTGCTGGAGCGAGGGACGGAGGTTATCGGGGTACCGGACGTGTGTGCGATCACGGATACACCACTGCTTTGCGGTGCTGGACTTGGTGGTGCTGGATTTGGATCTGATGGACGTGCTGGAGCCGGACCTGCTGGACTTCATCACGATCTTGAGATCGGCAAGTGTACGACTACATCAACCACGAGTTCCTACTCGTTAACAAAGCTTGTTATCTTCGAGGGTAAGTTCTCCATGGATGTATGTCCACCCGTTGCTCTGTATCTAATAGATAGATCTTCGCGTGTAGTTCACACTGTAGGAAATTTTTTGTTTTCTATGCTGCGGACCCAACAGTTACATCACTCCACCAAAAATCTCCCAAAAATTAAAATATTTTGCTCATGCGGCCATTGTATCGAACACCTGGCAGGCATGAATCACACTCTAGTTCTAGCTCACTATTTATATAGGGTTTTGCCACCCATTTGACCTCAATTTACTCCCTCTGTCCCTCCTAGCTCTAACCAAAGCTTAATCACCCCACCCCCGTGTCCCTAGCAGCAGTGCCATGCCGCCCCAAGGACATGCTCGCCAGCCAACCTTGCCAATGCCACAGGAGACCGCCAGCCCCTCTCCGCCGCTCCAGAAGCACGGCGTGACCTCACCGCCGCCCACGGTCCATCCCTCGATCAACCTCAGCCCCTGGACCACTCCCTAGCACCGCCGCCCTTTCTCTCTGCGAGCAAGCCAGAGCGCGCCAGAGCGCGATTGCCGCCAGCATGCAGCAGACCGTGACTTGACCCCATAATGCGCACGCCGCAACGCCTCGAACCCAGCACCCTGCCAGACACGGCCGTGCACCACCGCGCGACCCATAGTCACCGGGAGCCGCGTCGAGCACTGCCTCTGTCCCTTAGAGCGCGAGACGCTCCTGACCACAATCCACCGCCCCTAGCGTCGCCATTAAGCCATAGAGCACCGCCAGGAGGCAGGCCACCGTCCTCCTACGCTGCCCATGCTGATAACGCCCTGTATCATTGTCACCGACGAGCTTTGTGTTGCCCCCTCGGTCCCCTCCTCGAGCCTATATAAGGAGGCCTTCCCTAGCCTCAATCCCCACACCATTCGACTCCCCTCTCTCCACCAGTCCTTCCCCACCTCTCGCCAGAGCAACTCGAGCAGCAGGCCGCTGGAATTTCACTGGAGGTAGCCACAGCAGAGGAGGAGACGCTGCCGTCGATTCCGTCCACCTCAGCCCCTGCCGCTACCTTGCCTGAGTCCGTCGTTGCCGTCCAGTTCGATCGCCCGCCTCACCACACTAGCTCGAGCCCTGGTACGTCCCTAGTAGACCCCCACCATCCGTTTAGGGTTCGGTCTCGCCAGCGACGAGTCCGTCGTCGACGACGACTGTGAGCCGTTGATCCGCGTTCTAATCGTGTGGCCCAGATCGCTAGATACCGTTTCGGGTTTTAAGTCTCGCTGACAAGAGAGACCAACCTGTCAGCCGCCCTCTGCGCTACTGAGCATCACTGGCCGGCCCATTTGCTTTCCCGCGCTAGCCCACAAATTCAAATAGGTGTTTTTCTATTTAAGTTTAAATTCAATTATGTCCCTTAGTTCAAAAATCAATTCAGAGAGTTGTGCAAGTCCAAATTGAGTGATTCCAATTTTGTTGGAAAGCTTACGGAAAGATCTATCAAAACCCGTTGGATTTAATTCATTTCGAGTTAGAGATATCTCCTAGTAAAAATAACAATACAGAAGCATTTGCACATTCAAACATTTTTATAAAATCAACCATAATAGCTTTTGAGTTGATTCAAACTCTTAAAAATCACATTTAACCATACCTATCGGAATATGTAATAATATTGAGGTTTGCATGCAGTGACTTTGGACTAGTACCAAATTAGTGCTATATAGGCATTTCTAGTCACTTTAAATCATTAAATATTAAACTTATTAAAATGTGATCCAACCTTTAAATCACATTCCCATATGTTAGAATATGTGGTGATGACATGTGTCCACATGATTCCATATTTTAATTGGAGAATATTAAATCTTAGTTAATTTCAATGAGTAGAAATTACTTTTCTTAAATAAAAAGAATGAAGCTAGTTCATAAAACCTTGTGATTCTTGTGATGATAATAGATCATCAAATGTGTGCCTTAGTGTGCTATGTAGACTAGTTAAGTATTGTTTGGTGATTGGGTATCCCGTATATATTTATAGACGATAGTACCGACCAAGCTTTCGAGGAGGAGTTCTATCAAGAAGAGGAGGAAGAAAACTTCAACCACGGCACCAACCAAGGCAAGCTATTGTTAGCAAGCTACAATTAAGCTAGATAACCTAAGCAAGATGCATTAGGCATGCTTTGGTTATACCACTTTGACTAGTACCTACCCCAAGTTTTATTTCCAAGATTTTACTTTCTTTACTTTATTGAAGTCCCTTACTTGTTTGAAGGTAGCATAAAAAGTATAAAACTTGACTCATTTGGATAACCTGAGATGTCATTCTATGGCATGGGATTTGATCTTAGCATCCCCTATTAGTCAAGACTCTTAACTTAGTAGTTTAGAGCTAAACTAAAACTTGAGTCACTTTATATGGGAACCCTTGGTGAAAATGAATTATGAAAACCTTGGAATGATGAGTCATTCTATTGAGATGTTTTGAGATGTGTTGAGAAACACAAATGGTTTATGATGATGAAAATGTTGAGGCATGACCCTTAACCCTTTTACAAAACTGATGGTTGGGTTCGGATGTGATACCATTCCAATTTCACCGTACAACCACAATACCGGAATTGGGTAAGGCTTAGCCGGAAGTTTATATGCATTAGTATTAGTTCCCTCGCGGGAGAGGTTTGAGCTGAGGCTACCTCTCAATGTTGTCCACCTATGCAGTGCCCAAGATGATAGATGGTCATGGTTGGGAGGCCATACTCATAGGATAGGTGCTTATACTAGGGTGTGTAAAGGAAAGGTTATGTTTGATTATCTGCATACTAAGTATGATGATTCAGGGTTATCCCTAATAGATGTATCGAATCTTATGGTGAAAGTGTACCACCTCTACAAAGTGTCAAACTATTCGAATAGCCACGTCCGCGGTTATGGACAGTTGGAGTGGCCATACTGTTCCGTTGTCAGATGTTTTCAAAACAACTTATGAAATGAATTGTGACATGACTTGAACACAACAGAGTTGTGACTATGACACTAGATTCCCAACTTAAGTGATTCTAGAACTTTATTTTATCTTTCTTTGTTTCTGAACTCAGTTTAGGTTTCAAACTTAACTTTACAAATAAACCTAGAGTTAGCATTTCCCACTAGAACTACCTTACTTGTTAGTGATAGTTTGCGAGTACTTAAAGAGTACTCATGGCTTTTGTCCCTGGCTATTCCTATGGCTAGACTATGAAGGAGACTACCAAGATGAAGGACAGCAGGACGGCTATGATAACTAGGACTATCTTCCATCTTCAGCATTGCATGTGCCACTGAAGATGGACCCCACCGCTATGCTTATTATTTATTCCACCGCTTGTTGTATTAAGATTGGGTCATGAGATCCTTTATTCGTGTAAGACCTTATTATGGTTTGTAATGGATGATGTACTGTGATATCCAATCTGTTATGTCTCGCAAAAATGGTAATCCTGGGATTGCGATGTATGACATAACATGCATCTGGGATTAAAAATCCGGGTGTTGATACTCGTGTTGTTTTGACTCCATCCTATAGTGCTCGAGGGCCTCGACTGCATCTTTCCTCTTAGTCTCTGTCATGCTGAGACTCTTTTCGAGAGAGCCTAGCCGATGAAGTACTTTATTATTCTCCTCTAGCATAATAAAAATGCATCAATCATAAATTGACTTCACATTCGGATAAGTCACACAAATAGATCAAGAAAAGGAATTTACCTTGGAGTTGCCAGTATTCAGCATCCAGTCACATGTGCTCTTGGCCCAGGTGAACCATATCTCATGGGAAGGGCTGAAGCAGAACTTTTGGGCAGAAGAAGAAAAGGACTCGGGGCTCCCTAGAATGAATAACATACACTTACATGATCACCCGAAGACTCCGAAGGTTTCTGTCTCGTCATCCGGGCGATGACCCAGCGCCGCCCCAATTTAGAGGAGCTCGAGCAGCTATCACTGGAGGTGGCCACCGTCTTCGAGGAGGGCTCGGTCGTCTCCAGCCCCTTGCCCTTGGAGTCCACGACTCCCTCATCTTCCATGTACTTGACACTTTCGAATGGTGACGACACCGTGTCACTTTAGCAAGTACAACGAAAACCCGTCTAAGAAGAGGAATGAACTATGTCCTCTAGAAAATTGCAAGATAGCAGAGGCTTACCCGTCAAACTTGTAAAGGTCAAAGACCTCCTCCCACTTTTGCTTCTTCAACTAAGGCTTGGGAGGAATGGTACGGGTGGGTACCGCATGAAATGGACTCGCAACACCCGCCTCAGGAGCAAGATCCTTCGGTGTCTCTGGTGTGGAGGCATCCAAATCTTTGCTCTTCCCTCACTTGCGAGTGCCATCCTTGCTGGACTCATGGGCTCCATGTACCTCCGTAGAGGGCACAGTCGAGTCCGACTCATCTTCCTCTCCAGCCTCGGGAGGGATCGCACCCTCTGGTTGGGGAGGAATCAAACCTCCAACTTTCCACTCCTCCAGCAAAAGAAGATAGCATCATTAGGTCTCTACTAAAATTGTCCTACGGGAAAGGAAATATATGACAGAACATTACCACCGATACATGATTGGTGGTGTGGAACGGCTTGGTCTTCGACTCCACGGGGAGAGGTCCATTCGTGGTGAGCTTGATCAACGACCTAATCTTCTTTTCGAGGTCCATTCGTGGTGAGCTTGATCAATGACCTAATCTTCTTTTCGAGCTCCATGGACGACATGTATTCCACACAAATACGTGTCGGATTTGACAGGCCAGACCATAGGAACACCGGGTCGCCCCTGACTTGTAGTGGCTGCACGTGACGCCGCAACCAGGTTCGAATGAGGTCTACACCAGAGACCTCCTTGCCACCAATGAGCTAAAGATCCCACACCCGTTGGTACAAGATCTCAACCTCATCCGCTTCACCCAACATAACGACATTCTTCCACGATCTTATCCTCTTTAGCTCTGCCTTTGAGTCAAAGGGAGCGATTCCGAACATCTGCTTTTCTACCTTCTGGTCTCGAATGTAGAACCATTTGTCCCTCCATCCTTGGGCAGAATCAACGAAGTTGAGGCTAAAGTACTACGCATTGGGCCTCACGGATATACCGCATCCACCAATATCGTACACTATGAATTTCAACCCCGACTGCCTCTTCACACTAAAAAGCTTTTTGAAGAGGCTAAAGTGTGGCTCGATACTGAGCCAACACTCACATAGGGTGATGAAGCAAGCGATGTGGAGAATGCAATTGGGAGTCAGCTGGTGAAGCTGAATCCCGTAGAAACAAAGCAATCCACGAACAAAATCATGGAGGGGAAGAGAAAGACCACGAACGAGGATAGCAAGAAACATCACCTTGAACCCAGCGGGAGGGTCGAGGATTACCTCTGGTCTGGGAACCAGGAAATCAACCACATTCACCGAAATAATGCCGACTTGGAAAAGAGGATGTAGCTCATGAGCCCTCAACGGGGAGCGCCGCCAAGATCCATTGGTGACGCGAGTTCCCGTGCCATTCTGGCAGCGACGATGGCGCTTGACCCAGCACCAGCGGCCTTCTTCTTGCACATACTTCTCCTATGGAGAGATCGCAAGAACAACATGGGAAATGCTTTGAGAATGTCTAGTGCAAAGAACATGCCAAGAATAATGGTGTGGAGCAGAGAGACAATGGTAGTGGCGCAAGGAGGAAGAAGAGGCAGAGTACCAAAATTACTTCCGCAAATTACTACTAAGCACCGAAGAGATGCCATCCGACGGCCAGAAATTCTCTCCTCTGATGCGTGGCATGCATGGGCACAGACTCATGGCGGTACGCAAAATGAACCATCACCGCACGATCCCCACTCCGTGCGGAAATCAAGGAGATGCGGTTAAAATATCCCAATTTACGCGTGACTAGTCAAATCCCGTTCAGACATTGGGGCCCACGTTCGTCCAGTCCCATTAGTGTCGTTGAGCTCATTAGTCGTCAGCACTGATGTCATCAGCATTCACACTATCAGCACAAGGTGGAAATATGCAACGATAACTTTTCTTCGACTCACTAAGTTTTTGCTCGAGTCTACGACTCGACTAAATACTCGGGGGCTACTCCTAATAGGATCGTTCGTCACACACCCAAAGATTTTTTGGGTCCAGTGTTACCACACCAATTGCAGGCACAATGTTATTATGCCTCGACTCCTTCAAATCCACGCGATTATGGACTCGAGGGATACTCCCATAGGGAGCGCTGGAAGCACATTCGACAACATACGGTCATCGACAACAGTCGCAAAAGTCCAAAGTCCCCATTCGAGTCTAAGAATCGAATAGGCACTCGGGGGCTACTCCCATAGGGAGCTCTGGTCGTGGACCCTATAAAAAGAAGAAGAAATTGAAATAAGATCATCAGAAAAAGTTACGTTGACTATGTCCGCATCATATCATAACAAGCAATCGAAGCTTTCGGTGACCTCGCCTATTATCAACTGCAACTTCCTTGTACAGAGAAAACGTCTCCTTGGCCACCGGAATAACCTCCACGGTGACAAAAAAATTGGGTGCCACGTTTACAACGTGAAGATAAGACCTACAGATACAATCTAAAGGCCTGGCAACGCATCTGCTGTGCTCTACTAGAAACATGTCGTGCCTACAAGCACGATGAAAAAGCCTCGACGAACGCGTCGAGTGCACACATAGAACACTGGAATTCGGCCCTGTAAGGCCTTCACGGTATGAGTCGAATTACACCAGCAACTTTCCGAATTCGAGTACGGGGACTCGAGTTTGAGTAAATAGCGTTGTTTTTCCCGAAGGCAGATAACTTATCCCGATCCGTCGGATGAATCAGGCACGCTTGTCAACTATCCCTATGGCCTAAACAATAAGACCCGATAACACATTCGGATGACATATGCACACTCGAAGACTTCATAGTCTCCCTCCGAATCTACGATTCGGATGGACACTCGAGGGTTACTGACATGGGTATACCCTGTGGGTACCCAAGATTAGCCTATATGGTCTGACCCGAGAGAAGCCCACGTGGTAAATGAAGCCCATGAAAGATTTGGGTGGCCTAAGCCCGTGGAGGTGCGACTCCTTGAAGGACACGGCAAAGAATAGATAGGAAGTTTAAAGGGAAAAATCATAATTTGTAACCGACTCACCTTGCTATCCCGAGACCTGGCCTCCCTATATAAAGGCCAGGAGGGGGAAGCGAGAATGACATTGCAACCCTAGTTCATACACCGTCAGATTGCATCTGTGCACCCTGTAACCCTCGGTTCCATCAATAATCAAGAGCATACAAGCAGGAGTAAGGTTTCCCTCCGGGGGCCCGAGCCTAGGTAAACTTCATGTCCCCGATTTACTTGCATGTTAGCCAAACGAAACTTCCAACACTCCCCTCTTTCTCAAACCCAAGTCCATTAACCATGTGCATTGATGTGTTAACCCCACGTCACACCCCCTATACTATATTTGTTTTTTGGGGCATTTCATCAAACACATTGAGGATGTGTGTCCCAACATGGAGAAAAGGCACATCATGGCTTGTAGGATGTCCTGCACATTAGGCTGCTCTCAAGGGTTCAGGTGGTTGCACGCAAGGATGATGCCACCGTCGGCCTCATCGAACTCGCCACCACCGACCTTGTCGAACTAGTCTGCCATTTCCAAGGATGCTGCCCGCGAGCACTCGAGCTCAAGCGGTGGCGGGGCGGTGTGCAGGCAGGGCGTCATGTCGTCGTGCAGGCGGGCCGGCAGATCGATTTGCGGCAGTATGTACATGCATGTTCGTATTCGATGGGGACCAATTAAGTTATCTCTGTGTATGCTTAGCTCATTTCCGTACATGGTGGATGCGAGCACCGGCCAGCGATGCGAGCATATGCACAAGGAGGACGGGACAAAAGCTGGTCAAGGAAAGGTGCGGGCGCCACGGGCGCAGGCGAGGGGGCGTGCATGCAGGGCGGCGGGGCAGCAAGGCAGAGGGAGGCGGTGGGGCAGCAGGGAAGAGAACGCGAGTGGGGAGAGAGAACCGGTGGGTGGGGAGAGAAAACGGGACACGTGGCATGAAAATAGCGCGTTATCTATTAGCCGGCGTCCCGGGTTGCCTCCTCGTGGGTAGGAGTTGGCCAGGGAAGCCGGATGTCTCATGATGCCACATGCCGAATGAAAAAATATTTTGGGGGACAAGTGTTGTTCGACAGACCAGATACGGAAGCTGCACCGAGCCCAAAGAGTGTTGGACACCAATTCCTAACTAAATCTCTCATCCTGTCCCACATGGTAACAACTCGAGCAGATCTTCTGACTTCTGGTATATATCCGGCTTTTGCCTGCATTGCCTCAATCTAGCTTGTTGGAACACGAAAGTTAGATTGGAAATTCAAAAGGTTAATTATATTGATCTTGATTGCCATCTCCTGCAATGAATTTCATTGCTAAGTTTATAATAGATCGGATGTTGTCATGAATCACGATGCGTCTGCGTCAGCAGAGTTCCATGAAAAACGCCGTCGGGGCGATCACACCTGCGTTGCTCCTAGCACAAGACGTCCTCGCCGACATCCTGGTGCGCATGTTGGGGAGCGACCTCTGGCGCCTCCACGGCGTCTGCAAAGAATGGAGAGACATCATCTCCGATCCTATATTCATCCAGGAGAACATGGACTACAAACCCAAGTTGTTTCCAGCCCATACCATCGTCTTCTTTCTTGGATTCACCTACGGTAGCCGCGAAGATCCACGCAACGGCCGTGGCTTCGTCTTTGATGAGCACTGGGGGCTCACGACCGAGCTCTCAGTCGGCAGATGGGATGTCTGATACCTTTGATCCGGATTACAGATGTAGTATAGCTTTTTTTCCCTAGTAGACCTAGGTTATCGAATCCTTAGGAAGCGAATGCGTAGTGAAGTTACTTAACGGATCTTTGGGAGTTTTAGAATTCCTTTTGTGTTTTTACCGGACCAATAGTTTGCGTCTTCTTGTTGTTGTCGATGATGGAGAGAGAGGGCCTAGGGCATTCGGTTTCACCTGTAGCTGTGAAAAACATCTGATGGCAATAAAAGATAAAGATAAAGTATGCATGTAATTGTTAGAGCAAGATAAATTATAGTGGGCAGTGCATCCATAATTTCTATTTCCTCTGCAACCGCTTATAGCAATAACCTACTAGTCTCATCCATAGAAGAAAGAGAAATAATGATATGCATAGTGATGCCACCGTTAATCCCAAGTAAATCCCTCACATACAGCCATACTACTCCTTCTATCACTGGGGTTCCCAACCTGCAGATCAATCATTACTCATACTCCCTATACCTGGATCAACCCTCGGGGTCTTGGGTACCTGACAAGTCCTTGGATAGAGGCAAGAGAGGATACAATAATCATCATGTCATACAAACTAATACATGATCCCATCTATGATAAATAACATGCACAAACGCTACATGGCTAGGCCGAAGCCCTTAGCCCAAGGAGACTTACTCACACATAGAGATGAGATCGACAATCACAAACATTGTATTGAAAATCATAAGATTGATAGCAATAGTCTTACAATGTCACCGATCGAAGAAGAGATCTACTATTACAAGTGGTGGAATATGGCTATGGAGATGGAGAAGGGTTTTGAGATCTGGAGGCGGCTGATGATCTATGGTAGGCGAGGTCGGAGGTGTCTGGTCAGCGGGGAGCTTGTTTTCTTGTCGCCCGAGGCTTCTTTATATAAGGGTCCCTTCACGGAAGTTTTTCTGTTTGACCTAACGGTGGCGGCACCAATTATACGACCGGAGCTATACGGCCAAAATTTTGCTCTGGTCGTATAGTTGGTCGTTAAAGCGCCTGCCTCCGCTTCACGGCTCCTGGTTTCTTCTGGTTGTTGGATATCTCGTATCTTTGACTTTAATGTAGTGATTCCCATCTTCAAACAACATTATCTGCGTAGGAAAATCATAAAAAGAAAGGATTGCATAACCCTTTGAATATTAGGCATTAGTGGTAGGGTTAGAGAGATATTTCATTAAAAATATGAATAATATCTAGTTTAAATGTGGATGTAGATGGCTATAATTCAGAGCCATCAACCTCCCCAAGCTTAAACTTGATTGTCCTCGAGCAAGAAAACCAAAATCAAAAAGGAACTCAGTATTTAAACTGAAATAACGAGATGTTGATCTTACTCATGATTGGTAATCTCATGTTTCCTCCACTTCATAAATCTGAAAAACTTCAGCATAGATAGAGTAATGGCAAGCATATCATACGGGTTTTATGTATCCTTATAGTGCATCAAAATTATTGTTAACATGGATGATTCAAATGAGTAAACTTTATTCCATGTCATGTAATCAAGTCATAGGCTTGCCTTTGAACAATAAAGTATAATCATGTAAATTGAGAGTGTGAGAGTTGTCATGAAAAGCATATACACTAGAGTATCTCAATTTTCCCACATCAAGAAATCAAGGCTTCTTAAGCACTACTTTTCTATTCATTGTCCTTCAAGAATTTCAGTTCTTGAGTAATTGAGAGCATGCCAAAGATTTTTATTAGTTTACCAAGCTGTGATGGACACTCGTGGCATCACTAAGGTTTTTGTTCCTTTTGCTTAATGATTACTCATAACTAATAGAGGAGTGATTGCATCATGATTACAGCTACCCGGGATTACCAAGAATCTTACCCACTATAGCATTGCTACTACAAGTGTTTAATCAACTCATAGCTGAAATCTAGGAGTTTCCTCCATGAAGATCGTTCATAGGCCAGCGGAGTTGTTGGCATCCCATGAAGTTTGACACGCATAAAGCTATATCATTATTATGATTAACAAGTCAAACTTTGGCATACTCACAAAAACCGCTAAACATTAATTCAATCGAACAAATCCTTTTAAAGAGAGCTATCAAGTTAATCAACATTTTCAGTGGTGTTGAGTGTCTCCAAAAATAAACCTTCAATATTAAGCACTACAACACCCAAGCTTTCAATTGTGAGACTTTTTCTTATTACAATTATTTAGCAAATTTTTAGGAAAGACTTGGTTAATTACGAGATTTGGAACAAAATGTACCCAATTAAATACCCACGCAAACAAAAATCTTACTATAGTACAAAGACTCACTCCACCAATATAATATCTCAACATTTACTACTAACTAGCATGGGATTCTCAAACTTCGAACGTGGGGAGTCATAAGGCATACCTCTCATGTTTGGTTCCACTTCTCGCTTCCTTTTTTATTTGTTTCTTGGAAACTCGAAGTCGATCACTCTCCTACAAACATATGAACCTCGAGGCAGAAAGAAAAGAAAGAGGGAAAATAAGGAAAATGGAGAAATCTTTTTGTTGTTTTTAAGAGAGGGAATTTAAATAATAGAAAATTGGCGACACAGCTCGGCTAGAAAATCTTGAAAGTAAATAGAAAGAACTAAAAAAATAAAGTGTTGGGGAAACCAACACGAGTGCTTATAAACTAAAAAAACACAACCTCAAAATAAATAAAAGCAAATGAACGCCAAATAAAGATACATGAGGAAACTTCTCCAAGCTTAGGCTTTTGCAAGCCCTTCAAATCATTGTGGTGGCGGGAAAAAGTCATTACTCCAGTTTGCAAATTGAGTTGAGAGGTTACTAGCTGATTCTAGGAGGTTCAAAGAGAGGCTATGCATCCATTCCATAGTCCCTCCAAGTCCTTGGAAGTCTTGGTATGTAGCGAACCGGGTTTGTGGCTGCTCCTCTTGATAAGGAACTTCTTTCTCCTCCTCTTGGTCCTCATCCTCCTCCGGAATCTCCTCCTCTGGTTGGTGTTGCTCAACCTGAAAGTCATATAGCAAATGCCCTTCCTCGATATAGAAAAGACCATTAGGCATAGGAGTGGGGTAGAGACGCCTAGCTCCAGCAATATGCAGGTAATAAACACCACTCTCCTAGTGAGCATTTCACAAGCTTTCAAAGTGGAGAAACCAACACGTCGCTCACCTAGCACGGGTTACAGCTCACCTAGGTCGATGCCTAGGGCAGTGGCAAGCACGGTGATGATGCCTCCACCTGTGATTGGTCCTTGGCTTTGGGAGGTTTGGTGCTCCAAGTAGCGCACAAGGATGGCGCCCAAGTTGAGTGACAAGCCGCAGTTGATGTAAGCATCCTTTTCTAGGACTAAGATGTCCTCCTCGTTGAGTCTTGTGAACTCATTACGTGCCTGCAAGGTGTTAGCAATAACATAGAACAAATAGCGAATTACAGGATGTTGAATATTCTTCCCCTTGATCACTATAGTAGTGAAACTCATTCCATTATAGAATTGTTCAGGGGTAGGTTCTAAGTCAGTAAAGGATGCGTGTAAGGCATTACCATCATTGTTTGGAAACTTAAAACATGTGCACCATTCATCTGATGTTAAAGTGTAGTTGTTGTTCATAAGTCGGAAAGAAATCGTGTCTTCTACTTGCCATTATCTAACGGTGCTTTGCAATGAACTTAGGAATTCAATGGTTAAGCGGTGATAAGTAGGCACATCATTCTACACAAAGTTTTGCAGGCTAGCTCTATTGCAAAGTAAATTGAAGTCATCAGAAATACCGAGTTGGTTCAATATAATGGGGCAAGCCCACTTGGTGACCTTCACTTCGCGGTTCTTGATCTTGTTGAAGCAATCACGTTGGGGCTTATCCCTGAACCGTATCCCCATGCGTTCATGAGCGACATCCCGAGAAGCGCTAGCGGTGGCATGAGCAAAAGATTGGCTCCTTGTATTCATCATCTAAAAACATTGAAGAAAGACAAAAATAAAACTTTTTGATCCAACAACAGTAAGTATAACATGTTCCTCATTATAGCATACTAAATAATATCCTCAAAATAATAATCTAGGCAAGAAAATCATGGCAATTGGTTCATAGTATGTCTCACACTAGATTTATAATGACAATAGATCGAATATGAATTTGCAAAAAGTAATTGGAGGATCGGAGGAGAAACATGTCGTAGATCACTTGTGTGCGAGGAAATCGAACGAAATTGAGTAGAGATGAAGATCTCTAGAGGTTTTGAGAGTGTTTGGAGGTAGAAGAGAGAAAAAGGATTGAAGTTTTGGAGTTGGAGGTACCTTCCAGTGCGATTTTGTGGTCGGACGCAACTATACGGGCGCAACTATACGGCCGGAACAATGGGTTCCCGCCATATAGTTGGTCTTCTGTCAAAATATTAGGGTTTCCTCCTGGCGGCACAGCTATACGGGCACAACTATATGGCCAGAACAAAATGTTCCCGCCAGATAGTTGGTCGTCAAGCTGTCTGTCCCTGGGAAAGAAAATATACAAAGGCATAGATATCTATACGACCGGAACTATATGGCCAGAATTTTTTGTCCCGCCATATAATTGGTCGTTAAACTCTCAGTACATTAGAAAAGAATTTGTACGGAGGCACCGATATCTTTGCCATCGAATTCTTTTCTTTCATATGTGAAAAAATTCAATGGCAAAGATATCTATATGACCGAAACTATACGGCCGGAATTTTTATTCCCGCCGTATAGTTTGTCTTTAAACCTTCTGTATGCATCAAAAAAATTATGTTTCTTTGAAAAAAAATTCTTTTCCTATAACTTAGTGATATACCTTGTTTATGACAGAAAATTGACAGTAAATATTGACCAACAACAGCATGAATAAAGCTGGATTTTTGGTACTACCGAACTTCTTCTCCTCAATTGGAGTTTTCTAGCACTCTTTATTGAACATAAATTTAAACTAAAACTTTAAAACTTTAACTCAAACCTTTATTTCACATGGATTGCCTCCCATGAAGCGCTCTTTTATTGTCAACAGCTTGACCAGAAGGTTGCTCACTTAGGCCAAATGAGTGGAACACCCACTCCAAAGTAGTTGGCCTTGAAAGTGATGGCCTCCATCTCATCATGTTTTGGCTTTCTTTTCCCAGGGAAATGGATAACAAAAGGATCCCATGAAGGCAATTGCAGCTTCACGTTTCCTTCATGGAGATTAATTAAAGCCTTTATAGTTCTTAAAAAAGGACGGCCTAGTATAACAGGAGTAATAGCATCTTCGGGTAACAGTCAATTAGAGCACGATAGCCTGTAATGTAACTAAAGTGTTCTCCTTAATTCCTACAGCTTGTTTATAGGTAGAATCTGCAAGATGTAGTTTTAGTTCGGTGATTTCGAAAGAGCCAAGATTTAACTTGTTAAAAATACTATTTGGGATTGTTGAGACGCTTGCACCTAGATCACAAAGTGCAACTATCTCATTGGTCCCAATCTTAATTTTAATCGTGGGCTCAAATATATCATCTAGTTTAACAGGTAATTTTTCAGCGATTTTCTTGTATTCATCTTCAAGCTCGCGTACCTTTATCGCTACTTGATCAACAAAGTGTTGATACATGGCTTCATCATTACCTTCACTCACTGGAATATTAACGTTGATTTTTTTATGAGATATTCAATAGTGTAGCTTGGTGAAGGGGCATTACTATAATCAAGCCTTCAGGCTCCTCTCTTTGGATCCTCATCATTTTGAGTTCTTCAACATGATTGGGCTCAGCTTTACCTGCAAATTTAGCTAGAATGAGATTTTGACTCTTGGTTGTCTTAACTATCTGTGCCTCAACGATCCTCTGTAACATTCCAAAACTTTAATCCAAGTGATCAAGATCAAATCTACCCAATTTAGGGTTAACAAAAACTTTTCCATTTAAAAATCTTTAAGCATTCATATGTGTGTGCATTTAAAATAGGAGTTGTTTTGAATTGCCATGTTTGAGTGATCTATTGGTTGTAAAATGATTCTAAGGTGAACTACACATCATCTAGATCATCCCCAAGCAAATCCCAAAGAAAAAGAAATCAAAAAGAATAAATAATGCAAATGGTCATTTGTGCCATTTTAATCCACTAGGTCACTTTGGGTGTTCCTAGAACTCAAAGTCCAACAGAAACAATTCTAACTCTTTGCACCCCTTGCTACTACAAGTAGTGATGTGCCAAGGCCCATTTTGTGATCTCCCAAAAACCTTCAAACACTAATTTTCAATGACATTTGAAAATTGAATCTAGTGTATGTATATAGATCACACCTTTTCAAAAACCACTCAAATGAATTCCCCTTGACCTTTCCAAGCAGGCATAGAATCTCAAGCTTAAGTGGAGAACACTCAAAAAATTTGAATCCAAAATTCAAAACTTCTCTTCATGCGGCCATTATGTCAAACACATGGCAGGCACTGAATCAACACTAGAGTAGCTTCACTGTTTCCACAGTGATCATCGACCAATTTGGTCTCCCACTTAATCCCCTGTCCCCCTAGCATCTACCCCAGCCCAGACCAGCTCCCCTTTCACCGCTAGCAGTAGTAGCGCGCCGGCCAAACGCGGGCAACGCGCCAGCGACCGCGCAGTGCCAAACCAGCCCCGTCCCTAGCTCCGTCGAACCCTACCGCACTCCCCTTTCCACCCCATGATCACTGCCAGCCCCTAGACCACCCCAGAGCCACGCCACCCTTTCCTCTCTGCGTGCAGCCAGAGAACGCTAGAGCGTGATCGCCTCCAGCACGCCACAGACCATGCCTCGACACCAAATCGCGTGCGCCGCTTCACCTTGAACCCAGCAACCCGCCAGACACGGCCGTGCACTGCCACGCGACCCACAGTCATCGGGATCCATGTCGAGCACCGCCTCTGTCTTCCAGAGCGCGGAAAGCTCCCGACCAATTGCCACCGCCCCTAGCCACGCCATTAAGCTCTAGACGACCGCTAGCAGACCGCCCACCATCCGCCTACCTCGCCCACTCCGGTAGCCCCCTGTATCGCTGTCACCGACGAGCCGCGCCCATACCTCATTGCCTCACCGTCGAGCCTATATAAGGAGGCCTCCCTAGCACCATTTCTCCACACCATCTCACTCCCCTCTCTCCACTGACCGTTTCCCCTCTCTCGCCGGAGCCGCTCGAGCAGCACATCGCCGGAATTCCGCCGGAGGTAGCCGCTGCAGAGGAGGAGACGTGGTCGTCGATTTCGTCCACCTCATCCCCTGCCGCGACTTTGCCTGAGCTCGCCGTCGTCCACCAGTTCATCTGCCCGCCTCGCCGCACTAGCTGGAGCCCTGGTACGTCCCCAGTAGACCCCCACCGGCCGCTTAGGGTTCAGTTTCGCCGGTGATGAGTCCGTCATCGACGACGACCGTGGACCATAGATGTTGTTCTAATCGTGTGGTTATTATCGCCACGTACCGCTTCGGGTTTTAAGTACCACTGACATGTGGACCCCCTGTGAGTCGCCCTCTGTGCCACGCTGACTCAGTAATTCAAATTAGATTTTTTCTATTTAGACTTAAAATCAATTATGTCCCTTAGTTTAAAAATCAATTCAGAGAGTTATACAAATCCAAATTGAGTGATTGCAATTTTGTTGGAAAGGTAATGAAAATCTCTATCCAAGCCCGTTGGATTTAAATCATTTAGAGTTAGAGATCTCGCCTAGTAAAAATAACAAGACAGAAGCTTTTGCACATTCAAACATTTTTATAAAATCAACCTAATTTCTTTTGAGTTGATTCCAACTCTCAAAATCGCATTTAACCATACCTATCTGAATATGTAATAATATTAAGGTTACATGCAGTGACTTTGGACTAGTACCAAAATAATGCTATATAGGCATTTCTAGTCACTTTAAATCCTTAAATATTAAACTTAAACTTATTAAAATGCGATCCAACATTAAATCACATTCTCATATGCTAGAATATGTGGTGAGGACATGTGTCCACATGATCCCATATTTTAATTGGAGAATATTAAATCTTAGTTATTTTCAATGAGTAGAAATTACTTTTCTCAAATAAAAGTAATGAAGCTAGTTAATTAAACCTTGTGATGCTTGTGATGACAATAGATCATCAAATGTGTGCCTTAGTATGCTAAGTAAACTAGTTAAGTATTGTTTGGTGATTGTGTATCCCGTATGTATTTATAGACGATAGTACCGACCAAGCTTTCGAGGAGGAGGAGTTCTACCAAGAGGAGGAAGAAGAAAACTTCAACCACTGCACCAACCAAGGCAAGCTAGCACTATACAAGTTAACCCTCGCAAGTTTTACTTGCAAGCCTAGCACTTCAAGTAAACTGAGCAAGCTATTGTTAGCAAGCTAGAATTAAGCTAGATAACCTAAGCAAGATGCATTAGGCATTCTTTGGTTATACCCTTGACTTATACCTACTCCAAGTTTTTATTTTACAAGCTTTACCTTCTTTACTTTACCAAAGTCTGTTACTTGTTTAAAGGTAGCATAAAAAGTATAAAACTTGACCTATCTAGTTAGACTTAGATGTCATTCTATGGCATCCGATTGAGATTAGCATCCCACTTTAGTGAACACTCTTAACTTAGTAGTTTAGAGCTAAACCAAAACTTGATTCACTTTAGATGGGAATACTTGGTGAAAAATGACTTGTGAAAACCTTGGAATGATGAGTCATTCTATTGAGATGTTTTGACATGTGTTGAGAAACACAAATGGTTTATGATGATGAAAATGTTGAGGCATGAGCCTTAGCCCTTTTACAAAACTGATGGTTGGGTTCGGATGTGATACCATTCCAATTTGGCTTAGCCGGAAGTTTATATGCATTAGTATTAGTTCCCTCGTGGGAGAGGTTTGAGTTGAGGCTACCTCTCAATGTTGTCCACCTATGCAGTGCCCAAGATGACAGATGGTCATGGTTGGGAGGCCATGCTCATAGGAGAGGTGCTTATACTAGGGTGTGTAAAGGAAAGGTTATGTTTGATTATCTGCATACTAAGTATGATGATTCAGGGTTATCCCTGACAGATGTATCGAATCTTGTGGTGAAAGTGTACCACCTCTGCAGAGTGTCAAACTATACGAATAGCCGCGTCCGCGCTTATGGACAGTTGGAGTGGCCATACTATTCCGTTGTCAGATGTTTTCAAAACAACTTATGAAATGAATTGTGACATGACTTGAACACAACAGAGTTGTGACTATGACAATTAAGTTCCCACTTAGGTGATTTCAAACTTTATTTTTTTATCTTTCTTTGCTTCTGAACTTAGCTTAGGTTTCAAAATTAACTTTACAAATTAACTTAGAGTTAACATTCCTACTAGAACTATTTTTACTTGTTAGTGGTAGTTTGCGAGTACTTAAAGAGTACTCATGGCTTTTGTCCCTAGCTATTCCCGTGACCAAACTATGAAGGAGAGTACCAAGAGGAAGGACAGCAGGACGGCTATGATAACTAGGACTATCTTCCATCGTCGGTGTTACCTGTCACGCTGAAGATGGACTCCATCGCTACGCTTATTATTTATTCCGCTGCTTGTTGTATTAAGACTAGATCATGAGATCCTTTATTCGTGTAAGACCCTATTATGGTTTCTAATGGATGATGTATTGTGATATCCAATCTGTTATGTCTCGCAAAAATGGTAATCCTGGGATTGCGATGTATGGCATAACAGGCATCTGATATTAAAAATCCGGGTGTTGACATCCTCATTCTTTCTTGGAGGGCCTGCAAATCATTTCTCAAACTAATGGCTTGGTTAGACAATCTACCAATCATAACATCATGGTTCTCCTTTATTTTAACAAGAATATTGTTTTGCTCATTTTGTGAGTCTGTAAAAGACTTAAGTGTTTCTTGTGGACTACCATTACTAGTTCCCATATTATTATTAGGATTACCTGCAGGACAAGAATAGTGTTTCTGAAAATTAGAATTATAATTCTTCTTCTAACTAGGGTTATAATCATTATGAGCTATGAATTCTATTTCTCCAATATTTGTTTCAGGGATAGCTCTTACCTAGGTTTCCTTACCTTTCATGGCTAGTATGAGCTCATCCAACTTAGCATTGAGTTCTTAATTTTCTTGTGGTGAAATAGAGTTCACCTTCTTCGTGTTCTATCTATCCACATGCCATTGGGCATGGTTGTCTTGCATATTGTCTAGCAGTTGCTTTGCTTCTGTAATATGTTTACCCATAAATGTTCCTCCAGCTGCAGAATCAAGCATAGACTTAGACACGGGGTTAAGAGCATTATAAAATAAATGGAGAATTAACCAATCTTCCATCTCATGACTAGGATAGTTTGTCATGCATTCTTTCATCCTCTCCCATGCAAGCGCTAGTGGCTCACGCTCTTCCTGCCTATAACCAGTAATATTAGATCTGAGTTGCATAGTCTTTGCAGGTGGGAAAAATTTAGTCATAAATAAATAAGTGCATCCCACCCATGATATAATAGTATATTTCTAGGCAAATATAGCAACCATTCTTTTCCTCTTCCTCTAAGAGAGAAAGGAAATAGATGCAATTTGACTGCATCAGGGTCAATGTATTTTATACACATCATATCACATATTTCCGTGAAAATATTCAAGTGCATACCTGCATATTCAACAGCAGAGCCTCCAAATTGATTCTGTTGAACCAAAATTAAATAATGGGGCTTAATTTCATAGTCATCAGCAGCAATTGTTGGCTGAGTAATAGGAGTATGCAAATAATCATTATTGGGAGTAGCAAATTCCCCAAGCTTCTTTTCAGCCATATTTCCTATGTTTTTTGGTTTTCTTAAACAAAGAACTATAATAGTAAAAGCAAGAATTTAAAGGCCAACTAATTTTTTTGGTTTATCAAATAAAGACTGAAAGCAAACTAACAAAATTAAAAACAAGAATTAAAACTAGCAAGGTTCCTAATAACCTCACCAGGGTAGCTATTGCTTCCCCAGCAATGGCGCCAGAAAAAGGGTTGATACCTTCGATCCAGATTACGGATGTAGTATAGCTTATTTTTCCCTAGTAGACCTAGGTTATCGAATCCTCGGGAAGCGAATGCGTAGTGAAGTTACTTTAATGGACCTTCGGGAGTTTTAGAATTCCTTTTGCGTCTTTTTCTTGTTGTCGATGATGGAGAGAGAGGGCATCGGGCATTCAGTTTCACCTGTAGCTGTGCAAAACATCTGATGGCAATAAAAGAAAGATAAAGTATGCATGTAATTGTTAGAGCAAGATAAATTATATGGAGTAGTGCATCCATAATTCTATTGCCTCCGCAACCTCTTATAGCAATAACCTACTAGACTCATCCATAGAGAAAGAGAACTAATGATATGCATAGTGATATAACCGTTAATCCCAAGTAAATCCCTCACATACAGCTGTACTACCCCTTCTATCACTAGGGTTCCCAACCTGCAGATCAATCATTACTGATACTCCCTATACCTGGCTCAAGCCTCGGGGTCTTGGGTACCTAACAAGTCCTTGGATTGAGGCAAGAGAGGATACAATAATCATCATGTCGTACAAACTAATACATGATCCCATCTATGATAAATAATGTTGGAAATATGCCCTAGAGACAAATAGTTATAAGGACTATTATCATATTTCATAGGGTTTATGATTAAGTTTTATATCATTCTATAATTGTGTTGAGTGGAAACATCAATACACGTGTGATATATAAACAACCAGGGGTTCCCAGTGAAACTCTAGTCACTGGTTCATTGGTCAATAGATGATCAAGTTTCCTGATCATGTGGCATTTATGCCAGTTGGAAATGGAGTCAACTCATTATGAGAATGAGAGGATGAACCAATACCCAACCTAAACATCATGACCCGATCATTTCACAAAGTTCAAGTTACGATGATTAGAAATGGATCCTCATAGACTATTCCTTAGACCGTGAGGCTATATCAATCATTGTCTCTCGAGAGTGCTTAGATAGCATCAAGCGCCATCTGGTAATACGGTGGTTATAAAGGTGTGTTCAGGTACTCGGAGGAAACCGTAGAGGCAATATATGTCAATAGCGGGATTTGTCCGTCCACGTGACGGAAATATACTCAAGGGCCCACTCAGGAGAAGTTATATCCAATAGCTGTGCAACGTGTGATTTGATCACAAGGATATCACTTGTCAGAACGAGTCAAGTAGCATTGTTCGGTAACGAGATTGAACACGACATGGTGATGTCATTGATCAGATCTCGGGCAGTGCAAGCATCGAGAGACAAAAGGAATAAGACATGACTGTCCTAGTTCAAACGATGAAAGATCTTCATGGAACGCACAGGGGTCACATGGCCATCCAGGTCCCTCTGTCGATCATTGGTCTGGGAGTGTCCCGACCATGTCTGGAGTGTTCCCAAACCGTAGGGTATCACGCTTAAGGGTTTGATGATGCTTAGAGAGTGTTTATAGGATCGGAACAATCATCAAAGAATAGTAGAGAGAAAACCGGAAGGGTTTCAGTAAGTCCGGAGGATGTCCGGAGTGGAGGTGGAAGGTGTTCCATAGCCACGGAGATTGAATAATATATGAACGAATGTGAAATGTTGATTTAATCATTTATTCATAATTATTTAATAAAGAGAAAATCAATTTAAAAGGTCAAAGGCTTAATGGGCCATTTCCGGAGGGAAGAGGGCCCATTAGGGAAAACACGCGGGGCCCATGGGGTGGCCGGCGGCGCCACCCCCTCCCCCTCTCCTCTCCTTTAGTCCCACCCGGGACTTATAGGGAGGTAGTACCTCCCCTCCACCTATATATAGTGGGGGTATTTGGCCAGATAAATACACACAATATTCAATAAAGGTCTTCTCACTTTTGGGAAGACCTCCAATTGATATTATCTCTCTCTTTCTCCCTCTCTCTCTCTCTCGCGTGACCGTGGTCCCAAGTTTGGACTGCACGAACGAGAGACATCTTCACCGCGGAGCACCGTCGCGCTGCGGGATTCAGATCCAGGAGCTCTACTTTCGCAACTGCTGCTGGATCGGGGAAGCGGGAGTCATCGTCAGGCACCGAACGTGTGTAACTCCCTGCGAGGTGTCACACTTGAGGCATTCAAGTCGTTGAGCCAAAGGATCGCAAGGAATTCATCACTGCCTTGAGGATGGCTTCGGCTCGTCTACATCAACCACGCTCTCCTGAGTGTTGACAACGCTTTTCGGTCTTCAAGGGTAAGTTCGCGAAAAGCCCCTCCTGTTACTGTATTACTAATAGATAGGTCCTGGCAAGCATTAGGGGTTCAGGGGGCGTAGGGTAAAATTATTGTTTTCATACGCGGAACCCCTACAGTGGTATCAGAGCTAGATCTATGCGTAGTAATGCTACTACGGGTAGAACACACAACATGTAGCGTGTGGGCGTTGATCTTTTAGTTTTTACCCTCCCACGTGTACTTGTGTATACCACTGTAATGCTTGATGAAGCGGCCCCCACCCGACTTTACGCGTTCATTAGCAAGACTGGTCCATGCTTGACATACGGCTTGTACCGTATAAAGTGGCTTAGGGGGTGTCTGTCTCTCTCGCATTAGTTGGTATGCCATTTACAACGGAGGGCCCCGAAAGGGGTGTAGTAGAGACAACTACTTGATCAGCGTTGTGCTAAAAGTTCGTAGGTAAGAACGGTTCTTGTGCAAAAGCCCATTCAGCCACGTAAAACATGCAAAGATAAAGTAGAGGCGTCTAACTTTGTTTTGCAGCGGGGTGTTGCTTTGTGATATGGTTGTGGCAAAGGTAAAGTGATTACTTATGTTACATAGTAGTAGATAGTCATGGAGGTGACGGACTACCACGCCGGAAATACACCGGTACCCTGGTGTCTCCAGTGCCGGAACCCTGGCGCCGGAATCCGGTGACGACAGATGGACATCATGACATGAAGGACCATATCACATCGCATTTACATTCAATGTTATTGTTTGTATATCTTATTGTGTGCTAGTATTAGATACTCGACGGTAGCCTAATAAGATGACCCCCATTAAAATTACCAATGCTTGTGTTCTCCCTTAGTGTGTACCACCAAGAAAGTTCTTCGGTATGAGGCGATCCACGGTACAGGCGTGGGTGTCAGACATATCTATGTTCGCATATAGTGGGTGTAAGCCATGTTGCACAGCGAATACACTAAGGTTGAGTTGGCGAGCCTACCATGTGTAGACATGGCCTCGGAACGCGGATGGTCGAAAGATCGTGCACGAGTCGCATGAATGATGTGACCGACGTTTAGCGTCCACCCTTGAACCCACATTGATGGCCGTGATGATCGGGGGAGATGTGGCGGAAAGGGGTTGTGTTATCACTAGGAACCCTCCATGGGATAGGAGTTTCTGAGTGGAGTTATTACTAACTCATTTAATTATAAACTTAGTCTAAATTCCTTTTGCAATTATAAATGTAGAGATGGCTCACCGTGAAGCTTACTTTGTCATTGAGGAATGGGTAATGGGTGAGAAACTTAGACTTGATGGATCCAACTTCCCTAGTTAGCTTGTGCGCCTGAATGATCTCCTTACTAGGAATCATGTGGTAGACTACATACGCCGCACGATGGATTTGACTAAGCCAGACCACTATGAGGCCCCACAAGAGCTGGAAGACTGCTACTATCGTCAAGAGATGTCCACCTACATTTATATAATAATGCGTTACGGGGTGGATGAACTCCATCCTCTCATGGGTGATCTTGATCCATATTCGATGCTAGATTAGCTGAGAGCAGAGTTCATAAGCCATGTGCGCATGTGGAATCACGAGCTGCTTGGAGAGTACCTTTCCATACAGATGGAGGAGCACACATGTCTGAAGGGTCACTTGGAGCGCATGCTTGATGCACACATGAGACTGGTTCACTTCGTCGACTACTAGATGGATGATACGTTTGTGATAGGCGTGTTGCTTCGATCGTTGCCTCCTAGCTACAAAGGACATGTCCGGAGTAGCATCATGAGTGGTGATACGTAAACATTGGATTTCCAAGAGTTCATATTACGTTTCAGGAACGTAAAAGTTGAACCATTCACCGGTGAGGTCATCGATGACAAAGGTATATACTT
Source organism: Avena sativa (assembly GCA_916181665.1). NCBI lineage: Eukaryota > Viridiplantae > Streptophyta > Magnoliopsida > Poales > Poaceae > Avena > Avena sativa. The sequence goes on from OV702291.1 coordinate 262,830,420, forward strand.
GATATACAATTTTATAAATGTTATAATCTTCCAAACACATTTGCAGTGTTAAGTATATTTGATACTTGTTCTGTTTTACTGAAAACAGGTCCTTCTGCATGAGAGGTGCTTGCTGGAGAGGAGGTGATGTTGCGTGTTGATGGCGAGCATGATGATGATGGCCAACAACACTCTCCCTCAACATTTATCACTTAGTTTATGTTTAGGATGATTATTGTAATCAAAAGATTGTGAACTTCTTTAGTGTGTCTTACACTTTGTGAGACGGTTATTCATATCAATTTGTAACAAATAATTGTTCTACTTTTACGAATGATTTCTATTTGTATTCATATCTTGTTTGATTATGTGTGAATTATCCTTGTTGTTTGAAACTAATTGATAATACATGAACATTTGTAATATATTGAAATGCCTTAAAAATACCCTACTTAATGGTATATTCATTTTGAATGAAACCATTGTTTAAAATTCAAAAGTTATGTTGATAATATGTGAAAGACATTTGATTTCTTATCACATATAAATCATGCCTAAGTTTGGCGAAATAACTTGAACATAGTGTATTACTTGAATACAAAGTGTTTAATGAATTATTAAAAGTAAATACATATTCCATGTATTGTGTTTTAAAAAAATGGTAATTATCATTATATGATTGTTTAAATGTGTAAATAAGTTTACCAAAGGAAACATGAATATGAAATTATTTGATATGATCAAACTGTTTCATCCAACAAAGGGTATAAATATAAAATAGAATCCAATTACTGCGATTTGATCTATAGTAATGGAATTCGACTTTATAAGAATGGCATAAAAGAAATAGTGAAATGCAATGCGTTTGAAATGCAAAGCATCATAATATGATATTAGATATCAAGTGGGTGAATAGATGGCACCAAATAAATCGTTGTAGTGTAGATGTAGAGACCATTAGTTAGAAATAGTTAGCACTCAATTAGAATATATAGTGAACCATGTGAATTCGTGAAAGCGGGTCCATATCAAGTATGGATCATAGTAAAAGTTTTGGGGTTATTCGATATAACCAAAACAATAGAGAATTAGTCCTTGTAGAGTATTCGTTGGAAACTTTGAATATGAAATCCATAGCTGAAACCAAAAGTAAAGCAAAACTTATATTGCTTGGATTTTGGTACATTTTCGAGAAATTTTGCATTCAGTGATATTTATCGATTATAAAGCAAATGGAAGATAGGTAAAAACACGATGAGGATTCAAATCCCTGCATCAGAGTGTTGAGAAGCGCAACGGAAAACGTTCCTGAACGATTCTCTTCACAAAGGAAAGAATCAATGATAATGATCATTGTGTTTTCCCCACTAGTGTTTTCACTACATAAAGTAGGATTCAAAATGTAACCCACATCTTGTATGGAGACATGTGTGAATCATTTGTCGTGATTACTAGAATATGACATACCTATGAACTACTAAGGAAATAATGGTAAACTAGAATTATGAGAAATCCTAGAAGCAAAATTCACTTGAGATTAGAAAGCAATTCGTTGCTGAATGTCACAAGTAAAAGGAGATACTTAGAGTTTTCCCAAATGACTGCAAAGCCATAGTGGAAAAGGGGTGAATGACAAAAGCACAGTTTGTCTAGTATTGGACGAATTCAAATGAATTTGATTCAAGTGTGCTAAATGTCTAGTGGATTTAAAAACTAGTAAAGTACTAGTATCTCATAGTAAAACTCCAAGTTTGATATTTGCTCAAAGGATTTTGAAGTTGTTCAAAATAGTGAGTAGATATGCAATTTGCATGAAATTGAGTGGGAGCTATGAAAGTCTTCCTAAAATAATATGTGAATGACATATTTTTGAGTGGGAGCAATATAGGTCTCAAATTCAAATATGTAGGAACATAGTTTGAGTAAGAGTAGTGACTCGTACCCAAATATGTTAGGAACATATTTTGAATGGGAGCTTATAGAGTGATTCTTAAGTGTGTTAAGGATAAAAGCGCAAATACCGTTAAATAATGATTTATAAGGTGTAGAAGTTGACAATAAGTGTGTTATGAAATTATGTAGTATTCCTTAAGGGATTCTGAAAAGGGTTTCAGAATAGAAGTTAATTAAGGAACTGGTCCTTAATAACTCGAGTTAGGAATAGTATTCAGTTTAACATCAATGGTTGAAAGAAAGAAAGGATGATCATCATCCACTATGTTAAGACATAGGTTCTATCTTATAAAACCATGATGATAACTTAACATAATAAGAAATGTTTGAAAAGTGATTAAGTTTGAATCACAGAACGTTGAGCTAAGTTTGTGCACAATGTCTAATAGAGAACTGTAGACATATTTTCCAAATCCATAAAGGATGACATATCTTAAAAACATAAAGGGTTATGTTATAAGGAAATATGTTGGAAACTCCTGTAAATACCGATTAAAGTCAAGTAGGAAGCAAGGTGAACCAAAACATCAAAAGTTGCACAGAGTGCACTCGTGTTTCGATTATTACATTTATAATAATAGATAAGGGTACCATCTAAAGTGTTGTATAATGTTATGGCGGGGCTAGTTCGCTTTTAACGTAGAATGATGTGTCGCAGGGCACAATGCCCATGAGAAAGCCCTCGAGGTTGATCTAAAGTCACTGTAGGCTCCTGGAATCAGGCCCAGTTCTGCTGCCATAGCGACGATGCATGCACGCAGATGTTATCATGTAATGATAAAGTATTAAGTTCGATCAAGGTGACATTAGTAAGTTGCAAAGGATTTGGGACTGTAAAGTATAGGCCCAAGACTCAACCTCTTCTATGAGCAAGCATGTTCAGGGTACCGATAATATGGCACCAAAGATTAAGAACAAATGCAGCTAGTTTATTTGTACTCTAGTGCAAGTGGGAGACTGTTGGAAATATACCCTAGAGACAAATAGTTATAAGGACTATTATCATATTTCATAAAGTTTATGATTAAGTTTTATACCATGCTATAACTGTGTTGAGTGGAAACATCAATACACGTGTGATATATAAACAACCAGGGGTTCCCAGTGAAACTCTAGTCACTTGTTCATTGGTCAACAGATGATCAAGTTTCCTGATCATGTGGTATTTATGCTAGTTGGAAATGGAGTCAACTCATTCTGGGAATGAGAGGATGAACCAATACCCAACCTAAACATCGTGACCCGATCATGTCACGAAGTTCAATTTATGATGATTAGAAATGGATCCTCGTAGAATATTCCTTAGACCGTGAGGCTATATCAATCATTGTCTCCTGAGAGTGCTTAGATAACATCGAGCGCCATCTGGTAATACGGTGGTTATAAAGGTGTGTTCAGGTACTCGGAGGAAACCGTAGAGGCAATATATGCCAAGAGCAAGATTTGTCCGTCCACGTGACGGAAAGATACTCAAGGGCCCACTCAAGAGAAGTTATATCCAATAGCTGCGCATCGTGTGATTTGATCACAGGGATGTCACTTGTCGGAACGAGTCAAGTAGCATTGTTCGGTAACAAGATTGAACACAACATGGTGATGTCATTGATCATATCTCGGGCAGTGCAAGTATCGAGAGACAAAGGGAATAAGACACGACTGTCCTGGTTCAAACGACAAAAGATCTTCGTGGAACGCACAGGGATCACATGGCCATCTAGGTCCCTCTATCGATCATTGGTTCGGGAGTGTCCCGAACATGTCTGGAGTGGTCCTAAACCGCAGGGTATCCCGCTTAAGGGTTTGATGATGCTTAGAGAGTGTTTATAGGATCGGAAGAATCGCCGAAGAATATTAGAGAGAAAACCGGAAGGGTTTCGGTAAGTCCGGAGGATGTCCAGAGTGGAGGTGGAAGGTGTTTCATAGCCACCGAGATTGAATAATATATGAATGAATGTTAAATATTGATTTAATCATTTATTCATAATTATTTAATAAAGAGAAAATCAATTTAAAAGGTCAAAGGCTTAATGGGCCAATTCCGGACGGAAGAGGGCCCATTAGGGGGAGAAGGGCCAAGGGGGTGGCCGGCGCCCTACTGGGCCATCCCCCCCGCACGGGGCCATAGGATGGCCGGTGGCGCCACCTCCTCCCCCTCTCCTCTCCTTTAGTCCCACCCCGAGACTTTGAGGGAGGTAGTACACACAATATTCAATATAGGTCTTCTCACTTTTGGGAAGACCTCCAATTGATACTCTCTCTCTCTCTCTCTCTCTCTCTCTCTCTCTCTCTCTCTCGTGACCGTGGTCCCAAGTTTGGACTGCGCGAACGAGAGACATCTTCACCGCGAAGCGCCGTCGCGCTGCGGGATTCGGATCCAGGAGCTCTACTTCCGCAACTGCTGCTGGATCGGGGAAGCGAGAGTCATCGTCAGACACCGGACATGTATAACTCCCCGCGAGGTGTCACACTTGAGGCACTCAAGTCGTTGAGTCAAAAGAGCGCAAGGACTTCATCACGACCTTGAGGTCGGCTTCGGCTTGTCTACATCAACCACGCTCTCCCGAGCGTTGACAACGTTTTTCGGTCTTCAAGGGTAAGTTTGCGAAAAGCCCCTCTCATTACTGTATTACTAATAGATAGGTCCTGGCAAGTATCAGGGGTTCAGGGGCGTAGGGTAAAATTTATTGTTTTCATACGTGGAACCCCTACAAATAACATGCACAAACGCTACATGGTTAGGCCGAAGCCCTTAGCCCAAGGAGAATTAATCACACATAGTGATGAGATCGATAATCACAAATATTGTATTGAAAATTATAAGATTTATAGCAATAGTCTTACAATGTCGCTAATCGAAGAAGAGATCTAATATTACAAGTGGTGGAATATGGCTATGGAGATGGAGAAGGATTTTGAGATCTAGAGGCGGCTGATGATCTATGAAAGGCGAGGTCGGAGGTGTCTGGTCGTCGGGGGGCTTGTTTTCTTGTCGCCCGAGGCTTCTTTATATAGGAGTCCCTTCGCGAAAGTTGTTCTGTTTAACCCAAGATTTTGGCTTCGCGAAAGTTGTTCTGTTTAACCCAAGATTTTAGCTACCGGAATGAAAAAAAATACCGGAGGGGGTCGGTATTTTTGGTTACCCGGGTTACCGGAAAATACCAGCCACTTTCCGCGGAAATTTTTAACAAAATTTGAATTTAAATATTTTTATCGAGTTAATTTAGCTGAGAGCCCATTAAATTGCACGGTTACCTCGCTGCTCTAGTGGTATACACAGTTGGAGCCTTGCCGGCGGTCAGAAGTTCGAATTTTTGCGGACTGCAATTTTAAATTACAAATACGTGTCAGGCCAATCAAGTCATAAAAGATATTAGAATATAAATGTATTAAAGTAGGATCGAACTCATGATCTATACCCAGATAGCCGCGTACATGGTCTACCGTATCACCAACCTGTTAGTACTTGTCAACAAGGCGGTACACAAGATTATAGTCAAATCGTCTGCTTGAATTTTGAATTAATCTGGATTTTTTTGGCCGGTAAGAGCATTTACCGGGAGGAGATCGGTAAAAGGGGTTACCGGGTGGTAACCACGATAAATCGTCCGGTAACCAAAACCCTGGTTTAACCTAATGGTGGCGGCGTCAACTATACGACCGGAGCTATACGACTGGAATTTTGTTTCGGTCGTATAGTTGGTCGTTAAACGTCTGCCTCCGTTTCACGGTTTCTGGTTTCTTCTGGTTGTTGAAAATCTCGTATCTTTAACTTTAATGTAGTGATTCCCATCTTCAAACGACATTATCTGCGTAGAAAAACTATAAAAAAAAAGGATTGCATACCCCTTTAAATATTAGGCATTAGTGACAGGGTTAGAGAGATATTTCATTAAAAATATAAATAATATCCAGTTTAAATGTGAATATAGATGGCTATATTTTAGAGCCATCAATGACCTGATAGGCGCGTGCAACAGCTTGCTCTGCTTCCTGGAATCCTACCATGGCTCCGTCAAGATCACAGAGCCCTTCACACGCGAGTCGCTCGTGGTGCCGCAGCCGCTAGAGAGATCCTTGTGGCTAACCAGACAGTTAAGAAGGGCCCGGAATCCTTGTGCGTATTGCTTCGGATTCGATGCAACGGCTAGGCAATACAAGATCGTGTACCAAGACCGTGTACCATGGCTCCCTCAAAGAGACGGTTGCCGACGAAGAACTGCATGTTTACACGCTCGGAGGAGACAACAAAGGCTGGACAAGGGTAAATGTGGCCCGCGCGGTCCACGGCGAGGCATCCGGCGATCCTTCGTACGTCGATGGGGCAGTGTATTGGCCCTCGCGTAGCTATAAGAAGCACAGTCGGCGAGATGAGAAGCTAGTGCGCTTTGATATGGCAATGGAGAAGGTCACGTCGGAGGCGACCCCTCGCCACCGGCTGAATGCACCGAGGCCAGAGTGGGCAGTCTTCTGTAGGCTGGTGGACTCGACGCCTTGCGTGATGACCTACAGCTCCTACGGCGAGTGGGACGCGTGGTTTCTCAAGCTGCTGAAGATGGCGGTACCATCTGCTTTTCTGGGGAACGGGTGTTGTTGAGATGATTTACCCAAGATCCTTGATTGTACCTTCGTAGGATAGAAAGGAGCCATGAATTTGGCCAAAGGATGCTGCTGTTTGAGGTACGCACAAAGCAGCCTCCTAGCTACGAGTACAATGGTCGAGCCTCGTTTGTCCCGACTCGTCGACACCAGCAGCTCCCAGTAGCAGGAGCCTCGCCAAGCACCGAACAATGCTATGCAAGAACATTTGGGTACGACCCCACAGTATTGGCTGCTCCATTAGCGCTCTACTTGGGCACACCTAGTCCTTAACCATAGCTCCATTCTCTCATATGGTCCGTTGCTACAACAACATCATAGTATGTCTGAACAGTCTATCTATGGTTAGGTTGAACTGTTAAAACATGCCGATGAGCATATTTTCTATTACAGATATTTTTCTGACAATGTCAATGTGCCTCACTATAGATGGTCATTAAGGGATCTCACACTAGTAGAAAACAAGTCTCTAGTCCCGGTTCGTAAGGATTTTTAGTCCCGGTTGCCAAACCAAATCGGGACTAGAGGTCCGACCTTTAGTCCCGGTTCTGTTATGAACCGGGACTAGAGGTCCACCACGTGGCCCCGCGTCATGCACTGGGCTGGAGGACATTTAGTCCCACCCTGTTGCGGCAGTGTTTGGAGCCATTTGGCTGTCGTGGTAGGAGATAGGATTTTAGGGTTTTGTGTTTTCCTTTTTATTTTGTGTTTTGTGTTTAATTATTTTTTTATTATGTGTTTTTATTTCAAACAAGTTTTCGTATACATACATGATGCTACTACATAGTACTTGTACACGTTGATGTATATATTATATAATTTCTCTTACGAGCATACATATATATACATACAATTTGGTATACGAGTCCCAACCGGGTCCAGTGCCCATCTGTTTGATTACATGGAGGACATTACATGGATGCTTCAGACTCTATCTAGATTGTATTATCCGCATGGGTCTATGACCTCATCAACCAAAAATCCCACCAATTTCTCTTAAACCTGTGGTAGGAGCTTTTCTCGTATCGCGTCCAACTATAAAGAAGGAGATCAATATGAATATATCAATCATCATAAAAAATATAAATGGGACTCAACACAAATTATTGTAATAAAAATAAATTGTGAATATATTGTTTACGTATTCAAAGAGTTTCCAAGTTCTGCTCAATAGTCAAAACACGAATGAACTCGCAAACATAGTATCCACATAGATTAGTCCTTTGTGGCTACCTTGCACACTTTACAAGAATAAAATTCAATCAAATAATAACTCAAGCATGATAATTGTATTGAAAGTATAATTAAAGAGATGCGTGGACCTAGATCATACTACTTACCGGGATCGGTTTAAAACCCAACTGCTCACGCCATTGACCGCGGATCACAGTCTTGAACCGTGTCCAAACACTGCCCAGTAAAGAAAATGAATGAATGAGTTAATAATTACTTGATATCTCAAAAATTAAATAAAAGAGACCGATATAGTACGATAATGATTGAAATTACTTCTGGAGCACATCAATCATGCTACAGTACTCTTCCATGTCCTTTTCTAATGAGTCCATGATTTGAAATCTTCCCAAGTCAAAGGAAATGCTTAGAAGAATCCAGTGGAAGCTACGCAAAGGTTTATATACGTCAGTAACTCATCATTTACACTTAATATTAAGTAAGCAAAAGTTAATGTTTCCTCCACCACCGCCTTCGCACTGGTTCCCTCCTTTGCCTCCATGGGAGCCATTATGGGAGCTGCTTGGTGGAGAGGGTGGTGTAAGTGGGTTGTTTCCTCCAACCGGAACTTTGTGGTGACAGCCACCATGCCGGCTTCATCCGGCCCGGTGTTCGTTGTTCCTTTGTCCATCATTGCCATCATGGTGACATGGCTAAGCTGGACGACTTGTATGTCTAGGAGGGGGCATTCTTTGTCGGTCCTGCTCCTGATGTTGAGCTTCTTCGTCTTCCCTGCGGTTATCTGACTGCCACCGGGGAGGTTGTTGTTGGACCATTGCTGAAATGGCATCTCGCTCTGCGGCCGGAGCAACGTTGCTCCAGCTTCATGCGGGTCTGTGTCGATGTCCAAAAGACTCGGTTCTTGAATAGTTGTCCTCCCGAGGGTCGGAACGGTTGCGTCGTTCCGGCTCCCGTCGGGGCCTTACATCTTAATGTCGACTAGTGTCTGTGCGGCATTGGTCGGATTTAGAGACTAGTTTTCCGCTACGGGACACGACGACCTTCTGTTGCTCTAGGCCCTTGGTGAGTAGCTTCAGACTTAGCCGGACCTGATCTTGGCTTGGATTATTTGCCAGGATGTCCCGGGCCACAACAACATTTTCTACCGATGTGCCTTATACCTAGTTCCCTTGTTGTTGATCCGAGGTTTTCCAGCGGCTATGTCTCCTTCAAAAAGGGTCTTGTGATGTCCAGGGAACTAGGATGTACCGTAGTTGCAATGCGCTGCTTCTCCTCGAGGATATGAGTGGCTTCATCAAGGAGTACTTGGTGATACGGTTCTAGGGCTTGGGCCCTGTCCTCCAACTCCGCCGGTGTAAGATCTGTGGCCGTTGGGATAGGTGTGGTGAGTGCATCTTCGAGAATCTTACGGGCACTAGGGGTAACCATGTGTCCCTCCAGCGGAGTGATTTTTGGTTCGTCGGGGATTAGAGCTCCATCTGAATCATCTTCGTATTCCTCGGCGATTACCTCATCAGCTGGAGGATCCTTAGCTGGAGTCTTCTTATTCTTCTTCTTTGCCTTCTTGGTAGCACCAGTAGCAAAGATGGCTTTGGGTTTGATTCCTAGAGTCAAGCTTCTATCAGTACTTTCGGACATCTGGGCATCAGGGTTATCTTTGATCCATATCGTCACGCGATTCGAAAGTGTTTTCTCCAGATCCTTCATCCATGCTATTGCGGGGGCTTTGATCCATGGATTCTCCTTCTTCCGTGACCCTGGAGTTGATCTCCTCTTCAATTTCTGCAGAATTTTTTTGGAATTTTGCCGACATCATGGAGTCCTCAGAGGATCCCGGTAAGTCGGTGTTTGTTCCGATTGCATCTAGCATCAAGTCGTTGTCATCTCCAGCATCGGCAGAGCCGGATTCGGATCCAACGTATCCGACAAAGTGCGACGTGTGTGTCATAAGGTAGTTGCGACTTTCTTCGTTGGCTTCCTCGGAACACCTTATAGACTCGAGAACTATGTCCATGCTGACTATGGCACTGTTCATCATCATCTTCACGGTGTGCCTCAAGAGTGATTTTCCTGGTCCAGTATCGGTAGAGACGGATCCAGAGCTATTGCTGCTTTGATCTTCCTGAGATTCGACCTCCTTGGGGAGATCCTCTTGAGATCCGATCTTCTCCAATATCTCCGCTTCAGGCACGGGCTGGGTGGGATTAGGGTTTTCTGAGACCCGGATCTCTTCTGCCTCCGTGGACAAATTGGATCCAGAAATTTCTTCTGCCTCTATCATCACCGCTGGGGTGGGTTGGGTAGGTTTAGCGAAACTGAGGTAAACATCGATCTTGCCAAAGGACATGATTGTGTAGGTGGTCACAGGCTCCCTAGTCGGAATCCAAGTCTCGTCAAGAAGGACAAGTGGGACATCGCTGGCGTAGAGGACCCGGCCAATGGTGATTGTCTCACCAATTCCAATTCGTGCAGATTCCGCCCGGAACGCAGATCCAAAACTCGCTCGCCCCACGGTGGGCTCCAAATATTGTCATATTGAAGCCATGTACGACAAGAGGGGGTCCTCGAGGCGTGTGGAAAGAGGGGGTGTGAGGCGAAGGTATCCCAGGACAGTGAGCACACAAGCTTTACCCAGGTTTAAATCCGCCGACGGTGGACGGATCCAACTCTTGCTAGCAATCCAGTATACGACAGAGCCGGAAGTACAGATTACAAGAGAGGTTTCGCCTATGCGAGTTGAGGTTGTAAGTTGTGGGTGCCCTAAAGGCTGGTCCCTACAACGGCTTATATAGATGTTCGACATAGGGTTACAAGAGAGACCTATCCGGCTATGATACAGAACCGGTTACAAATTACATCTTGGACTACAAGTAACTACACAGGCCTAAGTCGGTAAGTCTTCTGGGCCTTCCCGTAGCATATGGACTTTCGTCTTCTCTCCCTAACTGGGCCACCCGTGAAGCAAAGCTCTAACCTGAAGTGGGCCACCCTGGTCAGCGAGTCATAGTGGGTATACCCGGAAAGTATATCCCCAACAACATCCATACTGTTATTGATGTGCAGCATCATCTGCCTTACCGTGTGCCTCAAAAGTGATTTTTCTGCTCCAGCATCGGCGGAGTCGGATCTAGAGTTGTTGCAGCTTTGATCTTCCTAAGATTCGACACCTTGAGGGAAATCTTTTTCATATCTGATCTTATCCACGATCTCCGCTTCAGGTGCGGGCTGGGTGGGATTAGGTTTTTCTGAGATCCAAAACTCTGCTGCTTCAGCAAACAAAGCAGATCCAGAAGTTTCTCCCGCCTCTATCATAACCGTTGGGGTGGGTTGGGCAGGTTCAGCAAAACCGAGGTAAACATCGATCTCGCCAAAATACATGATGGTGTACCTAGTCACGATCTCCCTAGTCGGAATCCAGGTCTCGTCGAGAAGGATGAGAGGGACATCGCTGGAATAGAGGACCCGACCAACGATGATTGTTTCACCAATTCTAATTCACGCAGATTCCGCCCAGAACGCATATCCGAAGGTCACCTACCCCACGGTGGGCACCAACTGTCGTCTTATTAAGGACAAGTACGCCATGAGGGGGTCCTCAAGGCATGGAAATATGTGGGGTGTGAGGCGCACGGTACTCCGGGATTAAGGATGAAAATTTTATCCATTGATCCGGGTATCCACGTATATTCGACCCGACGGGTAAGGGTATAGAGAGATAATTACGCCCATGGATTTCATGGGACGGATATCCGCTAATTCATGGGGCGGGCATAAGTAGTGGTTTGGTTCCATGGATATCCATCAGATACCCGACTGACATGTGGGACCCACATGTTAGTGAGACTATTATGAGACATCTATGTACTTTGTGGTTTTATCGTGTGATATTTCAAATATTTTAAGTACTATGTGGTTGAAATATTGTTTCTTTGATATTCCTATGTATCATCCATATAATATTTGTTGAAATGCTATCGAAATTTGCTATATTGTCGCAGTTATGCTGGATGTTGTTATGATTATGTATATAGCGTGTAAACCAATGGATATCTTGTTATGATTATGTATATGGCGTGTAAACCAATGGATACATGGATATCCGATGGGTTTGGATCTGGGGCAACATCTATGCCCATAGATATCTTCGTGGGTGGATGATGAGTGCATATTTGCATCATGTTTTATATTATTTTGCATTGTAGATGCAGGATCTTGGTATTTTACGGTGCTCGCACGCACATTTTATGTCTGTTTTCACCAGGATCAGGATAAATGATGGATCCAATGGATACAATTATTGAAGCAGTTGTACTGAGGAGAAAAGGAGTCAAAAACAACGTAAATTGCTTATTTGGGAAATATTAATAATACCAGAAGCAAACAAGGTAGGTAGAGAGCGTAACGACCAACTATACAGCGGGAGCATTTCTTCCACCCGTATAGCTCCGGACGTATAGTTGACGCCACCTCCGCCTCGTCAAATAGTTTCACCCCATACAATTGGTTCGAGGAGACGACATATAGAACACCTAGTGACGAGGGTTTAACCCATCAATGCCCATTGTTATGGACTTGGGTTTTGCAGAAGGAGGGAGCGCTGGAGACATCTATCGGCTAGCAAACAAGCACACAGGGAACTCGAAGATTTACCCAGGTTCAGGCCTCGTAGAGGTCCCTACTCCTGCTTGTCTGCTCGTGGAATTATCAAGGGAATCAAAGATTACAATGGTGCGCAGATGCAATCTGGCAAGGATGGTGGAAACTAGGATTGTGTGTGTCTTTCTCGCTGCCCCCTCCTAGCTTTTATATAGATAGGCTAGGTCTCGGGTAGCAGGTCGAGTCGGTTACAGATTAGGGTTTTTCCCTTTGAACTTTCTATCTTTAGTTTCTTCTTGTTCTTCAAGCAATCGAGAGTTCATGGGCCACTCGAGTCCTTCATTTGGGCCTTGGCAACACCGTGGGCCTCCATGTATTCAGGCCGTATATACCAAGCTCGAGTACCTGTAGGGTATACCCATGTCAGTAGCCCCCGAGTGTCCAGTGGAATCGCATATTCGACTGGAGACTTTATGAAGTCTTTCGAGTGCATGATTGAGTACATTTTTCGACTGCTCTATCTATGTCATAGGGATTGTTGGTGTGCGTGCCTGATTTTAACCGATGTATCGGTATTAGTTAAGAGCCTTAGGGTAAAACAACGCCACCTACTCGAACTCGAGTCCCTGGATTCGAATCCGGAAAAATGCTGGTGTAATTCGACTCAAGCCGCGGAGGTCTTACAGGAGTCGAATTCCAGTATATGGGTGTGAGCGCTCGACGCGTCCGTTAAGGCATATTCATCGTACCTGTAGGCACGGATATATTTCTGGTAGTGCGCAGAAAATGCGTTGCCAATCCATATTCAGGTCTTACCTGCACGCTGTAAGCGCGGCATCCGAATTTTATCATCGCGGAGACGATTCGGGTGACCCAGGAGACGCAGTCTCTTTGTAGGGAAAAATTATGAGGCGGTGTCGCCATAAACTTCGAGTGTGGATGCTATCGACACACGGTACTTAGTACAAATAATCATAGGGTGCGCGACCAGCGCTCCCTATGGGAGTATCCCCCGAGTGTCTGGTTGAGTCGAAGACTCAGGCAGGGACTAAGTAACTTTTGCGACTGCTGTCGTTTTTTGTTTGCTTGTTTTACTCGAATTTGCTTCCGGCGCTCCCTATGGGAGTAACGCATGTCCATAGTCGAGCCATGCTTCGAGTGGTTGGGTTTTCTTTGATGGTCCATGTTCCTGAAAAATAAGAAGAAAGAAAAATCATAGGTGCGCGACCAGTGCTCCCTATGGGAGTAGCCCCCGAGTCCTTGGTGGAGTCGAAGACTCGAACAAAAACTAAAGTAGTCGAAGTCTGCTGCTGCGTAGCTTTTGATGACGTCAGTGCTGATGATTTCATGACCTCAGTTGCCTGCGTGAGCGAGTTTGACAGGACGTGACGAGCGGTGGGCCCTACTATCTGCCTTTGATTTGACTGGGCATGCGTAATCTTTATTTTAACCGCGCCTCCTCGATTTCCGCACGTAATGGGAGTAGTGGGGGGACTGTTCGTGTTTCAGCTCCTCCACGTGTCTAGCACGATGATCGCCACGCGTCTACTAGGGTTTTTCTGAGCCATTGGATTGCATCTTCCAGGGGTTAAGAAGTGGTGCTGCGAAGGTAAAATCCACATCTGCTTTCGCTCATCGTTTGCCTTCATCACCATTGCCACTGCTCCCCTGCTTTTTCTGCTCTCTTTTCCTCCGCGGCGCTGGACCAGCTCCGCACATTTCCCAGCTACTTTCTCCGGTCGCATCACCACCACGCAATGGGGAATAAGAAGGGAGGTGCTGCGGTCGATTCCGCGGCTACCGTTGCTGCGGTGAAGAAGAAGGGCGGCTCCACCGCTGTGGGTACCAGCCCCACCGCCGACGGGAAGAAGAAGGGTGCGGGCACCCGCGTCACGAATGGTGCGTGGCGTACCTCCATCATCAAGTCCTCTAATCTCCATCTTCTTCGCCAAGACGGAGTGCTGTCTGCCGCAGTCGCCGACGCGTGCATCCCCGGTGGTGAGATAATTCCCTCTCCTCCCGCTGGTTTTCGAGTGATGTTCTTGGCGTTCATCATTCGCGGCCTCTCGTTGCCCCTGCATCCCTTCTTCAGGGGCCTCCTTTTCTTTTATGGGCTCCAGCTCCATCAGCTGTCCCCGAACTCTATCCTCCACATCTCTTGCTTCGTCACCCTCTGCGAGTGCTGGCTCGGAATCGAGCCACACTTCGGCCTCTTCAAGCGCCTCTTTAAGTTGAAGCGCCAGTCTGCTTCTGGCTCCTTAGTCTACGATGTAGGCGGCTGCGGAATTCACGTCGATCCATCCGCCACCTATTTCGACATCAAGCCGATGAAGTCCGTCCAAGGGTGGAGGGACACATGGTTTTATGTTCGCGACCAGAAGGCCGACGGAGACCACTTCGGACTCGCACCTTTCTATCCCACGACGCCGTGCAAGAGGAGGCGCTCCTGGAAGAATGTAGTCATGCCTGGCGAGTCCGTGGAGACAGATGTGCTGTACGAGCGCGTCTGCGACCTCGAGAGTCGCATAGGCAAAGAGGAGGGAGGTTGCGCCCTCATTCGCACGTGGTTGCGGAATCGCGTCCAGACCCTACAGGCCAGAGTCCACCCCATGTTTCAGTGGGCTGGCGCTGACGATGTCACTCGTGTGTCTGCCGATGGAATGTCTGCGAGTGAGGTGGATAAAAGGGTTTGACTGGTGATCACATACACCGTCAAGGATGTGCTCCCTAGTGAGCCAGTCGTTCCCCCATTCGACGCTTCTAACCCTCCTCCTGAGGTACAATTGTGCTACGTAGTAGCTTAGTTTGTTGATTGCTTCTCTGCTGTTTCTTTGCTTTGTGCTGAATTTGTTGTCTGTATACAGGATTGAGCGGTGTCACCCTATATGCCCCCTCTTCCTGAGGGGGTTATCCCTCGCGAGGACTTGGAAGAGGACGAGTCAGAATCGACCGTCCTATCAGATGTGGAAGAGGAAGCCCCCGAGTCGGGTAGTCCGGATACTCGCAAGCGTTCGCGCAGCGAGGATTCCGATGCGTCGTCTCCTTCGACTCCGGAAGGGGCAGGCGTTGGTGCGGGATCGCCAATCCCTGCCATTCCTGTGAGCGCCGTGGCGCCATCTTCTCGCAAGAATATGCGACTGCCCAAGGAGTCTTCGTCAGAGTCGTGGGAACCAACCTTTGACTTTGATAAATTTGATTGGTAAGTTTTCTAGTTTGTTTGCTCTTCTCTGGATTTGCCCTTTTTGGTTCATCTCTGTATTTTGCCTTTTCTTGATGTTGATTTTGTCTTTGCAGTCAAGAGGTGCCGTCATGTTCTGGCGACGTCCAATTTTTGAAAGTATCAGGAGTCGCGACCTCAAGGGCCAAGAAAGAGGTCATGCGTGCTCCTTCCCCTCCATTGGCAGCCCACTCCGGGCACAACTCTTCCAGCTCTTCGCATGAAGGGGAGCATCGAATGGTTGCCCGGATGACGGCACAACAGACAACTTCAGAGTCATTGGAGGATCATGTAAGTGTAGGATTTCTTCTTTTAATGTTGCAGTCGATGTTATCTATTGCTTCTGATGATTCCTTGTTGTGCGATAGCTCCTTGTGAAGGAAGCCGCTCACTTGGCCGCCAACATGCAATGCTGGAGACGCGTTATCACATGGTCGAAAGTAAGTGTTCTTCACTTTTTCTTCTTCCCTTTTTATATAGTCGACTGATAGTCAATCCTTTTTGTTTTGTAGCTGAACATAATGCCCTCCTGCGCAACGCTGCCACCATGGAGAAAACACTCATCGCGGCTGTGAAGGGTCGCGATGAGGCAATCGCGGTGTGTGACAAGGCACAAAGGCACGAAGAGGATCTGCGTGCCTCCTTTGCAGCCAGGGAGAAGGTGTTCGAAGAACAGCTTTTCTCGATTACCAAGGCCCTCTCAGGTACTTTTCTTTGGATATCATTATCTTTCTCTACTCAATTTTTGCCGCTGGCGCTGATGTTTTTGTCCATGTGTGGGTTTATGTACAGATGCTGGCGATTTGAGCTTTGATCCTTAGGCCCTCCGCCGTGACGATGCCTTGGCGGGCGCGCTTTCAGCAGTCGAAGACCGTAGCACCGCCGTTCAGGACATGCTCTCCAAGGCCAAGGGTGTGCTCAGTCGCCTCTGGGAGGAGTTGGTGCCCAAGGCGGAGCTAATCGAGAACATGAATGAGCTGGTGGAGTCTCTCGCCGGGGGTGTTCCTGCATCCTTCAAGAACTCACTCCATGCGGCTGGCGCGTCCATGTCACTTGCCATGGTGCAGGCCCATGGAATTGAAGTTGATCCTGCAGCGGTTTCGAAGGCGATGCCCGTTAGCACGGACGGCCAGCAGGTAGTCTTTGCTCCCTTCGTGACTGCTTGTGGCAAGTATGGGCCGCAGCTGATTAACACGGTTGCGAAGTACTCTGAGGAGCTGCAGCGAGTCAAGAAGGCGGCGAAGGCTGCGGCATCAGGGGCTGGCGGAAAGTCAGTGGCATCTGACACTGCCACGGACTCGATGAAGCCCCCGAAGCCGTCGAAGTCGAAGAATCCAATCGCTCCTCAGTAGTTTTGTAATAGTTGATTAGTTTATGCCTTTTGTCTAGAACATGCCTTTGGCGGGTGTATCTGCTGATACTTTTGACAATCTTAAATGCACTCGAATCTTTTGTCTGTGTGTCGATTTGATCTTCTTATTCGCTTCTTGCTTGGCTTGTGGTAGGGTACATCAAGTGATACTTTGAGGGAACCTCGGGACTCGCCGCCCCTTGATGATACCTTGGCGTCGTCGCGCTCCAGGGTGGATGAGATGTCACTGCTTTCCGTGACTGTGTGACCGCGCGAAGCAGTTAGAGCGTGAATTGCCCATGCTCCGCGGTAACGCGGATGTATGGAAGTCAAAGGCAGAGAAGGCCACCGCCCGAGAACAGTATCTGCTTGGCGAGGTGACACAGCTGGGGGACCAATTAAAGTGTTAGTTTGCTTGCTCTTATCTTTTCCTTGTAGGTACTCGTGATGGTGCGCTGTCCTTATGCTTCTGTTGTTACTTCGTATAGTTGTCAGCGCGCGTCATCCACAAGATGAGAAGGATAGAATTGTCATTCATATGCATGATCTGACCCAGGAGCAACTTCAAGAGAGTGGATACTTCTGGGTAGATCATGATCGTGCGATTGCGCTGGCGACCCTGCAGGATCGTGCGTCGCGAGTGCTGCACTTTCTGAAGAAGTCGTAGTCATGCTTGAAGAACATTTATCGGACGATGTTTCCGCTGGATGTTACTCCATCAAGCCTGCTGGCCCTCCTCGCCAAGTTTCAAGACCTGGCCACGGTTCGTGAGTGTGTGAGGCAACAGTTGGTGGCTGGTGCCAAGGCCGCTCTATTGCTGGTGCGACTGCATAGGCCTGACATAGATGTTGCGGCAATTGCGGCTGGGCCACCTATGCCACCAGTAGGTTCTGCTTGGAATATGGTGCTGCACTACCAGGCGGTGGATCGCCCAACAAAAGAGATTGTCGACTTCTTTGAGGAACAAACCAACGTTCTCCTGTTGCAGTAGTAGCTTAGTTTGTATCCTGCACATAAGTGTACCCATGTTGTAAAGTTCGTATAAATGTTGTGTATAATTGATTGTCGAATATGTATAAAGAGCTTGTTAGCGTGTAAGTGCGTTGCACTATGCGACTCCTTTTCGTTAGCCTGGCCATGCGTTTATCTCAGTCCCTTGTCAACCTGTCAGGTGCGTTGCAACTGGGTTGATGTTGTGTCAAGGGTTTCGATTGATGTGCCAGCTACTCAGGATATCGCGTTTTAGTTCGTAGAATAGATTTGTATAGGGTGGCATAGCCCCCGAGTCGATAAGTTGCGGAAAAATAAAGGAAGACACAGAGTTTTGGGGCACTTAGCTTTATTTATTCGTGAGACAGTACGAAGTACAATGTGTGGCTAAGTAGCCTTGGCTGAGTGCCTTATTTGCGATGCAAAAGTAAAAATGACTAAGGGTAGAAGCGTCGCAGTTGTGCGACGTTCCATGGGTTGGAGTATGCGACTCCTGTCTCTAGATCTTGAAGGCGATAGGCACCACCTGGGATTACTTCTATAATAATGTATGGTCCTTCCTAGGGGGACTCGAGCTTGAGGTGTCCCTGCTGTTTTAGTCGCAGGACCAGGTCGCCTTCGACGAAGGATCGGGGCCGTAGCCTCCTGCTGTGGTAGTTGCGCAGGTTCTGCTGGTAGATCGTTGATCTTTCCACGGTTCTCTCGCCTCGTCGAGGAGGTCGACGGAGTCTTCGAGTGCGAGGGAGGATTCCTGCTCGCTGTAGGTGACCACGCGTGGCGCTTTGTACCGTACTTCAGCGGGCAGCACCGCTTTGGCCCCGTGGACCATGAAGAACGGGGTGTAGCCTGTAGCACTGTTTGGAGTTGTACGTAGGCTCCAAAGTACTGACTGTAGTTCGTCAGGCCAGCAACCCGCGGCTTGTTCGAGTGGTCGGAGGAGTCGCTTCTTGATGCCGCCGCAGACGAGCCCGTTCGCCTTTTCAACTTGACCGTTGGTCTCTGGGTGTGCTACCGAGGTGTAGCTGATATTGATTCCCAGATTCTTGCAGAAATCTTGGAACTCCTTAGATGTGAAGTTTGTTCCATTGTCTGTTATGATGCTATGTGGCACTCCGAAGCAGAAGACGATGGACTCGAAGAATTTGACCGCACTGTGCCCTGATTGATTGGTCACTGGCATGGCCTCTATCCACTTGGTGAACTTGTCAACTACCACCAGGAGGTAGACGTGACATCCGCGTGAGGACTTAGGGAGCTTGCCGACCATGTCGAGTCCCCATTGCACGAAGGGCCAGGCCAATGGAATTGGCCGGAGCTTTGCGCCAGGCGCATGTGGCTTGTCCGCGAATCGCTAGCACGCGTTGCACTTCTGGACAATGTCCTTGGCGTCGCGCATGGCCGTAGGCCAGTAGAATCCAACTTGTAGAGCTTTGGCCACGAGGGCACGACTTCCCGCGTGGTGCCCGCAGGTCCCTTCGTGGATGTCAAGGAGGACAACTCTTCCGTCAGCCGTGGAGACGCATTGCTGGAGTACTTTTGTGAAGCTGCGCTTGTACAGTTTGTCGTTGATAACAACGAATGTCTTGGATCGCCACACAATGTGCCATGCATCAGTCGGGTCGTCCGGTAGCCTTTTGCTGAGGAGGTACGTGATGTACGGCTACGTCCAGGATGATTCGATCATCATGACGCTCATTGGTCCTTCGAGTCCGGTGTCCAGCTCTAGGTCGTCGAGTGCCATTGGCTCATTGGGCGGCGTAGCCCCCGAGTCCGTTGCTGCGCTTGTTTTCTTCTCTGCGGCCTTTGGCTTGATGGAGCGTTCGCAGATGCGCTCGAGAAATACCCCAGGTGGTATGGGGGCGCAGGTAGAACCTATGTTGGCGAGTGCGTCCGCCTCTTCATTGCTTTCGCGGCCTATGTGTCGCAGTTCGCAGTCGTCGAAGTCCCCTTCAAGTGTGTCGTAGAGGTCGCGGTAGGCGATCATGTTGTCATTCAGTGCGTCGCACTCATGCATTGTTTGGTTGACAACCAACTTGGAGTCGCCATAAATAATGAGCCTCTTGGCGGCACACGCCTTTGCCATCCTCATCCCGTGTAGCAGGGCCTTGTATTTAGCTTCGTTGTTGGAGGCGGTGAACTGCATTCGCAGGTACTTCAACTTGTCTCCTTGAGGTGATGTCAATTTGACACCTGCGCCTGCTCCATCCTTTCGCTTGGATCCATCGAAGTGCATTGTCCAGAGGTAGGACATATCTGGTTTTTCAGGGAGCTGGTTCTCCATCCAGTGCACGAGGAAGTCAGGAAGAACTTGCGACTTGATTGCGTCGCGCTTTTCGTATGTAATGTCTCGTGGAGACAATTATATTCCCCAAAGCGTGACTCGTCCCGTGGCGTCGGGGTTATTGAGGATGTGTCCCAACAGGGCGTCGTTGACCACCACGATTGGGTCTTCCTGGAAGTAATGGTGCAGTCACCGGGCGGTCATGAAGACGCCGTACGCAAGCTTTTGTTAGTGCAGGAATCGTTGTTTTGTTGGCGTGAGGACCTCGCTGAGATAGTAGACTGGGCGTTGTACCCCATGGACATTGTTTTTCTTGGCTCGCTCGACAACGAGCACTATGCTGACCACCTGGTTGGTGGCGGAGATATATAGCAACAGTGGTTCCCTTTCCCGTGGAGTCACTAGTACTGGCGAGGTCCTCGAATGCTTCCTACGCTTCGTTAGTCTACTTGAACTTTTCAGTTTTGCGGAGGAGTTGGTAGAAGGGCAGCGCCTTTTCACCCATCCGACTAATGCATCGACTGAGGGCCGCGATTCGCCCAGCCAGCTGCTGAACACCCCTTATGTTTTTCGGCTTCTCCATGGCCAGTATGGCTTTTATTTTCTTTGGGTTTGCCTCGATTCCTCTTGCGGAGATGAGGTACCCGAGTAGTTGCCCGGATGGCACGCCAAAGGCGCATTTGTCCGGGTTGAGCTTGATCTGGTAGCGGTCGAGGTTGGCGAAGGTTTCACGCAAATCGTCGATTAGGGAGGCTTCCTCCTTGGTCTTGATTACTATGTCGTCGACATAGACTTGGATGTTGCAACCAAGTTGTTCCTTAAGGCAAGCCCGCATGCACCGCTGGTAGGTGACTCCCGCGTTCTTTAGCCCGAAGGGCATTGTGTTGTAGCAGAACACACCAAAGAGCGTTGTAAACGTTGTTTTCTCTTGATCTTCCTCCTTCATTCGAATCTGATTATAGCCTGAGTAGGCGTCGAGGAAGCAGAGGCGCTCACAGCCCGTAGTGGAGTCGATGATCTGGTCGATGCGTGGCAACGGGAAGTGATCCTTTGGGCAGTGCTTATTCAGAGAGGTGAAGTCCATGCACATCCGCAGGATATCCGTGTCCTTTTTTGGTACCAGCACCGTGTTGGCGAGCCAAGTGCTTTCCTTAATCTCGCGTATGAATTTGGCGTCGAGGAGTCTGTTGATCTCCATTCCAACTGCCTTCGCTCGTGGCTCGGATAATCGCCGGATTGTTTTCTTGACTGGCCTTGCGTCTGGGTTGACGTTGAGTGCGTGCTCGGCGAATTCCCTGAGAACTCCTGGCATGTCCGCATGACACTAGAAAAAAATTTCCCAGTGCTCACGGAGGAATTCGACGAGCGTGAGTTCCTATGCAGGACTCAAGTTGTTGGCGATGAGTGCCGTTTTGGCGAGATCCGATGGGTTCACCTACACTTTCTTTGTGTGCACTGATGAGTCGAAAGATAAATCAGGCGAGCTTGACCGGCTTGGGGGAGGCAGACTGTTGTCTGTCGACTCCTTCAGTCTCTCGAGTTCTTCCTGCATGCCAAAGGACTGGGAAATTCTGTTGAATTCCCTGTCGCAACTATCGAATCTCTCGAAGCTCCCGTTGACTGTGAAGACGCCATTGGGACCTGGCATTTTCATTTGTAGGTAGGCGTAGTGCGGTACTACCATGAACCTAGCGAACGCGACACGTCCGAGGATGCAGTGGTACTGTGAGGGCCAGTCAACGACCTCAAAGTCGATGTGTTCGCGCCAAAAGTTTTTCGGCATGCCAAAGATGATGTCGAGGTTGATTTTGCCTAGGGGATACACGCCCTTGCCTAGGACGATGCCGTGGAATGTTGTGTCTGAGGCCTCTAGGCAAGTTAGAGGGATCCTCATTGCCCGCAAGGTACTTGCGAATATGAGGTTGATGCCGCTTCCGCCATCCATGAAGACATGACTCATGTCGAAGCCTCCGATTTGCTCCTCGAGTACGGGGGGACAGTGGCCTGGACGAGGTACTTGAGGCGGATGATCACGTTTGTCGAAGGTGATGCAGGACTCGCTTCCGTTGAGGTACTCAGTGGTAGATGGTGGTGAGTATGTAGCCAAGTTGTCTTGGCAAGTGATGGCCTTCTGCACCCGATTGGAGGGGCGTCCGTTTTGGATCATCATAGTACCCATGGCCCATGGGTAGGGTTCACCTCCCTAGTGTTGGTCCCATGCAGCTGTGTTTGGGGGCATTCCAGGTGGTGGTGGCGAAGTGCCATGTGCCACGGCGCCTGGAGCCGCTCTGTAGCCTCTCTCGACCACGTTGCGATTCATTTGAACGAATCCCTCATGTAATTTGAGGAACTCGCGGCAGTCCTTGAGGAGGTTGCTGGACTTCTTCTTTCCATCATGCTTGTCGATGTAGAAGTGCACCGTGCATGGCCCAGATAGTTTTTCTTCGATGGATGTCGCAGGTGCCTCATCACGGTTGCGGCGTTGCCACACTTGCATGGTTTTCCCAGAGTCGCGGTATCCACCGCTGCGGTATCCGCTGTTGCGGTTATCGTCGCGTCTGTCGGCGTATCCAGCTGCGACCATGTTGACATCGTCGTGGTCATCGTAGATGTGCATATGGCGTTTGCCTCGGCGGTCGCGTCTGCGCTCGAGTTCTTCCTCCTCATCGGAGTGAACACGATTTTTCACCGAATCTTCTCCATCGGCCCACCGATTCGCGATTTCCATTAGGTGGTCGATGGTCTTGGGCTTTGAGCGGCCCAGCTCCTCCCTGAGCTCTATGCGGCGGACGCCGCCATTGAATGCGTCAATCGCGTGATCCTCCAGATGTTCTCTGCGGAGTTCTTGATGATGGACCATCTTTGGATGTAGGAGCACAGCGATTCGCCCGATCTTTGTTGGCAGCATCTTAGCTCTTCGATTGATGCAGGACGCTTGTACGTTCCCTTGAAGTTGCGCACGAAGCTGTAAACCAGCTCGTCCCAACTGCGGATGGATCCGCGTGGGAGGTTGTTGAGCCATGCTCGGGCGACGCCTTCCAGCTGTAGCTGTAAGCATTGCATGGTCGTGCTTCGACTGCCTCCGTGGAGCCTGACGGAGGAGATGTGGTCCTCCAGCCAGATCTTTGGGTCCTGTAGGCCGTCAAACTTCGGGTTTTACGACGGGAGTTTGAACCCCTTTGGCATTCACTTCTGCCTGATGGACCTGCTGAAGCATCCCGCGCCGCAGAGCTCCACGTCTTCCTCTTCTGAGTCAGTCGACCGAGCATGTAGTGCCCTTGATTTGTCGATCTTGCGTTGTGTGATGTCATCACGCGCGTCGTAGTGGTGGTCGTGTCGCCGTGAGCGGCGATGTCGAGACAGGTCGTGACTGTCATCACTAGATGAGGGCGAGGAATAACGCTTTGCTAGCACTTTGCCTTTCTTTGGCTCTGGTGTCGGCTCCTTGTCAAGGGCGGCCTCGATTAATCCCAAGCCCGCAATCGTAGATTGGTACATGGCGGCTCGGGGATCTCCAGCTGGTGGCTGGTTGTTAAGGAGGTACATGGTGGCCACTGTCACCGCAGCCTGCGGCCTCTTGGGGACCACATTGCCCCGTGTATCGACTGTCATAGAGCTGAAGTCGAGGACTTTTGCAGCTTCTACGCATTCTTGCTCGGTGAGATGGGCCATACGAGATTGCCTCTTCTTGGAAATGTACTCGTTGCCCTTTGAGGAGGATCCTCCGTGGGAGGAGAGCCCAGCACGACGAAGTCTCGACTCGTCTGCTGCCTTTTTGCGCGCCTCGAGTTGTGCGATTGTTTGTACTTGGCGCTTGAATTCTTCCTTCAGGAGCCAGTGGTAGCCCATCAGCAGTTCTTGCAGGGATCCGAAGGGTAGAGGAGTGCCTCGCAGGGCCTCGCGGCAGTGAGCCCATTCTTGCTCGTTGAGCCTGATCACGATGCGTTCGCCGGTTTGCTCGTTTATTATGGTTGGAGGTTCGACTGCTCCTCCGTTGTTGGCGTTGGTGCGATCGCCACCATTACCGCCGTTGGCACCGTTTCCGCCATTGCCAACAAGAGGTGGGTCGGTTCCGTTACCACGGTTGCCAGTGTTATCGCGGTTGGCGGAGATATCGCCTGCGTTGATGATGGCGCACATGAAGTGATTCGGAAAGCTGCTGCTTCCACAACTCTCAAATCCGGAGCCGTAGGCTCCATCTTCAGTGGCCAGATCGCTCAGATCGGAGTTGCGACTACTGTCGTTGACCGTGTTCTCGACTGTTGTCGGGACGTTGAGCTCACTGAGGGTGCTGATCGATGGAGGGAACCATGATGCTGGGGCAATCGACGGCACCGTCGGCTAGTCAGGCATGCGAAGCGTGCCCATCTGACCAACTTGGAAGCGGAAGCTCCCTATTGCCAGGCTGATCCTGTCGCCCACGGACTCGAAAGCCGGGCGAGTGGCCGGCGTGTGGACAGTGAAGTCGAACGCGCCGAAGAGCTGGCGAATCTCCGTTGTTGCGGAGTTGTAGATCGCGGTTGATGGGGCCGAAGAAGCCGCAACATCAGCACTCCCAATTCCCACAGACGGCACCAATTGACAAGGGTTTAACTCATCAATGCCCATCGTTATGGACTTGGGTTTTAGAGAAGGAGGGAGCGCTGGAGACATCTATCGGCTAGCAAACAAGCACACAGGGGACTCGAAGATTTAGGTTCAGGCCTTGTAGAGGTCCCTACTTCTGCTTGTCTGCTCGAGGAATTATCAAGGGAATCGAAGATTACAATGGTGCGCAGATGCAATCTGGCGAGGGTGGTGGAAACTAGAGTTGTGTGTGTCCTTCTCGCCGCCCCCTCCTAGCCTTTATATAGATAGCCTAGGTCTCGAGTAGCAGGTCGAGTCGGTTACAGATTAGGGTTTTTCCCTTTGAACTTTCTATCTTTAGTTTCTTCTTATTCTTCAAGCAATCGAGAGTTCGTGGGCCACTCGAGTCCTTCATTTGGGCCTTGGCGACACCGTGGGCCTCCACGTATTCAGG
Organism: Avena sativa; assembly: GCA_916181665.1. NCBI lineage: Eukaryota > Viridiplantae > Streptophyta > Magnoliopsida > Poales > Poaceae > Avena > Avena sativa. The sequence goes on from OV702291.1 coordinate 262,855,597, forward strand.
CCATATATACCAATCTCGAGTACCTGTAGGGTATACCCATGTCACCTAGAAATTGCAGAAACCTCACCTCCGGAAGGCATCTGGAGGAGGAACTCATCCACAAGGGATCCATCTTCGCCCTACGCAGATCCGGGAGGCTAAGGCATCGATCTTCATCATCCACCGCTGCATCACCACCATCTCCATCCATCCCATCTACATCTTGTCTAGATCTTGTTGTAATTTCTATACTTGTTGTGGATTTATACAATTACTATTCATCTATGATTGTTTCCATTACCATTGCCATGATGTTGATTGCCTCCATGTCTGAGTAGATCATTAGTTCTTGGGAAGATGGAGAAACCCTAGTAGGAGATTGAAGTAAGATAAAGTCTATTATGATATTCATCGTTGTGACCATGTGTTAGATTCTCTACATCTTGATGTTGAGAGAAGTTGACCTCTCAATATTTGCCTCTCGTGGGGACTTGATGGAGGGAACTACTTGTTGGTAGAAGGAGGTGTGCTATAGCACTTACAGTGACTATAAAGCTGTTAGCACTCCTTACATATCAACTCGGGAAATCGAGGAAACTCACGGAACACTATCCATTTCATGGGATACATCCTACGGGATTACGTCCCTTAATAGCGCAGTAATTTGATTGATGTCGATTGCTGACTGCTATGGTTATGAGGATGATGTGAGCATCGGTTGTTGCCTATTCGTCCACATACGGAGTTCCTCCCACACATACATAGTTGAGAATGTTCATGATGATAATCTTTATCTTAGATCTTTACAATACTAGTGGTGTATCCGCTACTCCCTGAGAACGCCTTTTCCCTACTGCAGTTCCAATCTCTCTTACATACGTGATACTTACTTTCTGTATTAAGTTACTTGCTTTACTTTATTATTGCTCTTATACCCAAAACCCTAAAACACCTTTTTACATAATACTCACATTTTATCTTGTTACTTAGAACTTTATCTAGTATTTCTATCGCAATACCTATTTCAAGAATTATTAGAATTCAGACTCTTGCTCCTTCTGGGATCAATATCTTTATTTCAAAACTAGCTACAAACGATCTGTGCACTTGCAGTCATCAAGCTATTTTCTAGCGCCATTGCCGGTGAGCTAAGCGTTGTAGGTCTTTTAGTTTTTGCTTATTTATTTTTGTCTTGCTAAATTTTGTTTTGAGTTACAGGTTTCTACCAACATAATGGAGTTTGAGCATATGATTAGTGCTAACCCACTCAACCACTTTGGGAAGCCCTATGATATTTATAAAAGAGACAATTCCAATGAGAAGACAAGGGGGTTTGAAATAAATCCTCTACTACTCAGTATTCTACATAAGAAGCAATTTACTGGAGATGAAGAAGATCCTGATCCATATGAGCATATTGCATGTTTTAAAGATATATGTGATACTTTTCTATTGACGGTATATATTGTTGATGAGGTAAGGGTTAAACTTTTTAGTCAAACTTTGACAAGTACAGCTCTCTCATGGTATAAATCTCTACCCCCTGAAGCCACTACTACTTGGGATAATTTAGCTTGTAAATTTCTATCAAAATATTATCCATTATCAAAATCTTTTGGAATTAGGCGTATTATAATGACTTGGAAGAATCGTTCTAATGAAGGACTAGTAAGAGCTTATATTAGATTTAAAGATTTACTACGACTATTTCCTCATCATGATTTGCCTAAATGGTATTTGTTACATATCTTTTATGGCGGTTTAATTGAACCTAATAAAATTGAACTAGACTCTTTCGCGGAAGGAGCCTTTATGAATCTTCCTATACCTAAAGGTTGGGCTTTACTTAATAGAATTCGTGATCATAGAGTTTCATGAAATTTTGTTCTAGGAAGTGAAGGAGGCGTAGAGATAGAGCATAATTGTATTCATGACTAAAATAAAAAAAGCCAAGTGAAAGAATTGTCTAAAGAACTTTATCTAGATTCAGATCTTGTGTTGCAAGTTGTTAAAGCTTTTACAAAACATATTAAAGCTCCAAAGGAGGGTCTAGTCAAGTATGATCGACCACCCGAACCAGAACAGAAAAGAGAAGATAAAGCAACACTTGCCTCCGTAGAAACAATATATGAAGTACCTTTCCCTAACACTACACAAAAGCATATTTTTGAATATGAACAGGTCAAAGCAGTACAGGAAAAGAGGAAAGAGGAAAGCGTGCCAGAAGTCACAGAACACTTGAAAGAAAACAAAGATGAAGAGGTAACCAGGGAAGCAATTATGGCTATGTACTCGCATTGTAACATAGTTGAACTTGATGTAGAGACTTCCATATTGGTTGAAGGTAAAACAAAGGTAAAAGATGTGGGTAAGCCTATTCTTCCCTGCATATTTAAAGAAACCTCTCATTATGGTTTATGTGATCTTGGCACTGAAGTTAATGTTATAGCTTATGATTTCTACCTAGAAATAAAAGAAGAAATAGAACTGGCTACAATTGAAAATACTGATATAACAATTATGTTAGCCAATAAAAACCTTACAATTCCAATGGGAGTAGTTAACAATGCAATTGTCACAATTAGCAACAAAGACTTTCCTATCGATTTTGTAGTTGTTCATATGCCAGCTGACACTTTTTGCCCTATTATATTTGGAAGAACCTTTTTGGGTGATATAGGTGCCTATGTTGATTTCAAGAAGGAGATTGTGAATATTAAGTTAGGGGGAACGAAAAATAAATTCCATTTTTCCAAATTTAAAGACAGACCTCCACAAGTACAAGAAGAAGAGGAAGATAGAACTATTGAGGAAATGGCATCTCTTTTAGAAGAAGAAATAAATGAAGATCCAAATTATGAAGAAATAGTTATGGAGGACAAGTCCCTAGAAGAACTAGAAGATGAATTCAATTCACTCCCTATTTTGGGACCTCCAACTGATGAGGCTTTTGAAGAGCTAGAAAAGAGAGGGGACGAGGAATTACCACCCCCAGAGTTGAAGACTCTACCAGATAATCTCAAATACAGGTTTTTATATGATACCAATAACTTTCCTGTTATTATTAGTGCTAAACTTTCAGGAGAAGAAAAAGAAGAACTCGTGAGGATACTTAAGGAGCATCACCAAGCCTTTGGGTACTCAATGGATGACTTGAAGGGCATTAGTACCATGATAGCCATCCATCGAATATTCATGGAAGAAGGTACAAAACCAGTTGCGGAATTTAATAGAAGATTGAAGCCTGAAATGAAAGATGTGGTAAGAAAAGAAATTGTATGCCTACTGGACGCAGGTATAATTTATCTTGTTAAGGAGAGTGATTGGGTAAGTCTGGTTCATTGTGTCCCTAAGAAGGGCGTTTTTACTGTTGTTCCTAATGAAAACAATAAACTAATACCTACTAGAACTATTGTTGGGCACAAGATGTACATAGACTTCAGGAAATTAAATAAAGAAACTAGGAAAGATCATTATCCATTACCGTTCATATATCAAACTTTAGAAAGGTTAGCAAACCATATTCATTTTTGTTACTTGGACGGATACTCTGGTTTCTCTCAAATAGTTGTTCATCCGGATGACCAACTTAAAACAACTTTCATAACTCCTTACGGTTTACATGCTTACTGACGTATGCCATTTGGTCTATGTAATGCTCCAGCTACTTTTCAATGATGTATGACTGATATTTTTGCTGATTTCATAGAACTTATAATGGAAGTATTTATGGATGACTTTTCTGTCTATGGAACTTCATTTACTAGTTGCTTGGATAATCTCAAGAAAGTTTTGCAGCGTTGTGAAGAAACTAATCTTGTTCTAAACTAGGAGAAGTGCAACTTTATGGTCAAAGAAGGTATAGTCCTCGGACACAAGGTATCAGGTAAGGGAATTGAAGTTGATAGAGCTAAGGTTGAAGCAATAGAGAGAATGCCACCACCTAGGGACATTAAAGGTATAAGGAGTTTTCTTGGTCATCTGGGTTTTTATAGAAGGTTCATTAGAAATTTCTCTGGGATATCTAAACCTTTGACTAACCTCTTGCAAAAGGGAATGAGATTTAATTTTGACGATAAGTGCCTTGAAGCCATCGATAAACTAAAAAATACTTTAACTCGAGCCCCCATTATTAAACCACCTATCTAGGATATAACCTTTGACTAAATATGTGAATCTAGCAATGATGTTGTAGGAGTAACTCTTGGATAACATATTGGTCGTAGATTTAATATTATACATCAAGCTAGTAGAACTCTTAATGGTACTCAAAAGAATTATCCTAAGAAAGAAAAGGAACTGTTTGATGTATTTTTCTCTTGCTATAAATTTCGTTCTTATATAGTTGATGCAAAGGTGAGAGTTCATATGGATCGTGATGGCTTAAAAGAACTCCTTGAAAGGAAAGAACATAATCCAAAACTAATCTATTGGATTCTTTCACTACAAGAATTTGAGTTACAGATTATGCAAAGGCAGGAAATAAAGATGTTAGATGCAGTGTCTATGCTTGCCCAAGAAGACACCAATCTTATTGAGAGGAACTTTAGTCCTGGTGATTTTCGTTTACGGGTATTATTTGATGAACTAAAGTGAATTACCCCAAAAGAGAAGGAGTCCTTGTTGTGGGAGGAACTTTTCATCCCCAATTCAACGAGTGGTAAGTGCAAGGTAAGTGTTCTTACTCAAATAAGTGATTTATTTTCACAATTTTTACTTTTTAAAATTCTGTTTTTGAATTCCATGTGTTTTTCTAAAGTTTTAGAGGGGTTTTACCAACTATACAGGCGGAGCTATACGACCCGAGAGGGGGATCCCGCCGTATAGTTGGTCGTTAAACTCTTTGTATCATTTTTATGAAATTGTTTTCGATATCTGAGCCTATACGGTCGTAACTATACGACCGGAGCAAAAATTCTAGCCGTATAGTTGATCGTTGAACTCTCAGATAGTTTTGCTTTTTGGTGTCTGTATTTATATGGTCGCAAATATACGACTGGGACAAAAATTCTGGCCGTATAGTAGGCCGTTAAACTTCCAGGCACTTTTGATTTTTGGTGTTTGAAACTATACGGTCGCAACTATACGACCGGAGCAAAAATTTCGGCCGTATAGTTGGTCGTTAAACTCTCAGACACTTTTCGTTCGATTTTTCTTTAAAAAACGTTATTGTCGGTTCCGAGTCGTGATTTAATCGACCTGGACTCGAGATATTTGGAAATATCTGCCCGGAACCAACTATACGGCCGGACCTATATGGGCCACGCCTGTATAGTAGGTCGTTACGCGGTAGGTTACTTCCAAATCCGTGATTTCTTTCTCTGATCCGTTTGGTTTCTTTTCTTGGACGATAATTTGGTGTTTCTCGCGAGTTTTACCGACATCTGACTCCTCTTATATACTGTCATTGTCTCTCTCTCTAATCGCAATCTACAGAAATCAATCTACCTCTTATTTTCACGAGAGGGCTCTCAACCAAGGGATAGAAGTCAAGAAGAAGGGCTTCCATGGAGATCGGGAGCAACAGCAACCAAGGAAAGAAGATCAAGACCATCCCTGTAGAGTTACTCGACGCCGACCATGGGTGTCGGAAGAGGGATTTGAAGGCCCTGAAGCTGAAGATTGAGGAATTGAACAAGGACAAGCCAGGGACACCCAAAAACCTTCGATTGCTGTGACTTTATCTTGATAAACTTGATGAAGATAACAAGCGAACAACCGAAGCGGGTTTTTCCATGAGTCTTAAGGCGCTACAAACACTCCAAGATAACAATGAGTTCATTAAAGAACAAGTAAAAGTTCTGGAGAGGAACAATCTTTTCTACAAGTTGCGTGTTAAGGAACTAGAAGCTATCAATCAATCCCTCCACCTCAGGCTGGCCCGTGAGGAGAAGATACCACGTGCCATGGTGCCCCAGTGATCTGCAACAATCATGGTATCAAATAATCGCAAGGGATTATTTCATCCCGCCTGGCTTGGTTCCAAGCTTGGGGAGATCTTTAAGACCTTGTAATCTATCTTATAAGTTTTTATTATTATTCTTCATTAGTTCAAACTAGAAATAAAGTTTGCATCATTAGAATTCTCTTCAGGAATAGTCGATCTCTTTTATGAAATTCTTTATTATTATATATGGAGCAATATTGAGTTTCTGTTTGCTTTATTGATATATGAATGGCTTGAGTATGATTTTACTTGCACTTGATGATAGCAATAGGAGTCTTTCACACCATTGGTATTAATAGAACACATAGAGATAATTTGGTCAATATGTTGTAAGTCTATGGTCTGATTCACAAGAAAAATTATATATGCAATTAAGTTGAAAAAGAAGGCCTTGAACAAAGGAAAATGAAAGTGCTATCTAAATAGAGTGAGAACAAGTCGAGGTAGAATTTTAAAGTCATAAGAATGCTTCATATATAGTTGGAATTTGATAATTGAGATCGTTGAACTTTGAATTCCTACATAAGGTGGAACATATGGCTAGCTCCTTTGCACAACGCTTAAAACAAAGGTGTGAGCATATATGCAAAAGAAAAGAAAAAGAAAGACGAAAAAGAGCGAATGTGTAAAGATCAAATAGGCATATACCATTGTATTGTAGTATGACAAAGAGACACTTTTAAGATTTTGAATCCCAAGTGAATAAGTTGATCCTAAAACACTTAGGATTACCTCGTTAACTCATTCAATTGAACCGGATTCTTTTACATTATGTTGAGATTCATCTTTTATGAACTATTGATAACTAAAGGTGTGGCAACCTTCCAATACTATTCAGATGGTTCAAGTAAGGTAATATTCATGAACTTATTCCCCTATAACGTACATGATAAGCACATGTTGCAATTGCCTCATTTATTTTAGCGACTCAGCTTCATGAATATGAGGATGACATCCATTAAGCTAAAAACTTGCTCGGGACGAGCAAGAGTCTAAGCTTGGAGAAGTTGATGAGTGCATATTTGCAGCATGTTTTACATTATTATTTTGCATCATAGATGCAGGATCTTAGTATTTTACGGTGCTCGCGCGTATATTTTATGTTTGTTTTCACCAGGATTAGGACAGATGATGGATCCAATAGATACAATTATTGAAGTAGTTGTACTAAGGAGAAAAGGAGTCAAAAACAACGCAAATCGTTTATTTGGAAAATATTAATAATACCAGAAGAAACCAGAAGCAAACAAAGGAGACAGAGAGTGTAACGACCAACTATACGGTGGGAACATTTCTTCCGCCCATATAGCTCCGGCCGCATAGTTGGCATCATCTCCGCCTCGTCAAATAGTTTCACCCCATGCAATTGGTTCGAGGAGACGACATACAGAACACCCAGAAATCGCAGAAACCTCACCTCTGGAAGGCATCTGGATGGAGAACTCATCCACAAGGGATCCATCTTCGCCCTGCACAGATCCGGGAGGCTAAGGCATCGATTTTCATCATCCACCGCTGCATCACCACTATCTCCATCAATACCATCTACATCTTGTCTAGATCTTGTTGTAATTTCTATACTCGTTGTGGATTTATACAAGTACTATTCATCTATGATTGTTTCCATTACTATTACCATGATGTTAATTGCCTCCATGTCTGAGTAGATCATTAGTTCTCGGGGATATGGAGAAACCCTAGTATGAGATTGAAATAAGATAAAGTCTATTATGATATTCATCATTGTGGCCATGTATTAGATTCTCTACATCTTGATGTTGAGAGAAGTCGACCTCTCAATATTTGCCTCTCGTGAGGACTTGATGGAGGGAACTACTTATTGGTAGACGAAGGAGTTCTAGCACTTCTAGTGACTATAAAGTTGTTAGCACTCCTTACGTATCAACTTGAAAAATCTAGAAAACTCAGGGAACACTATCCATGCCATGGGATACGTCCTACGGGATTACGTCTCTTAATAGCACAGTAATTCGATTGATATTGATTGCTGACTGCTGTGGTTATGAGGATGATGTGAGCAGCGGTTGTTGCCTATTCGTCCACATACGGAGTTCCTCCCACACATACATAGTTGAAAATGTTCATGATGATAATCTTTATCTTAGATCTTTACAATACTAGTGGTGTATCCGCTACTCCCTAAGAACGTTTTTTCCCTACTACAGTTCCAATCTCTCTTACATGTGCGATACTTACTTTCTGTATTAAGTTACTTGCTTTACTTTATTGTTGCTCTTATACCCAAAACCCCAAAACACCTTTTTACACAATACTCACATTTTATCTTGTTACTTAGAACTTTATCTAGTATTTCTATCGCAATAACTATTTCAAGAATTATTAGACTTTAGACTCCGACTCCTTGTGAGATCGATATCTTTATTTTGAAACTAGCTACACACAATCTGTGCACTTGCAGTCATCAGCGGGCTAGAGTGAGGTTCATGGATTTGGATTTGGATTTGGTATATCCGTCCAAACCCGCTCTATCGCCATCCTTATTCAGGACGGTGAGCACACAAACGTACCCAGATTTGAATCCGCCTGCGGTGGACGGATCATACTCCTGCTAGCAATCCGGTATATCGAAAAGACCGGAAGTACAGATTACAAGAGAGGTGTTGCCTATGCGAGTTGATGTTGATTGTCGATGCCCTAAAGGCTAATCCTTAAGGTAACTTATATAGTCATCCGGTCGTAGGGTTTACAGTAGAGTCCTTTCCGGCTACGATATAGAGTTGGTTGCATAGTACATCTTAGACTACAAGTATTTCTACAGACCTAAGTCGGTAAGTCTTCTGGTCATCCCGTAGCCGGATGGGCTTCTAACTTCTCTCTCTAATTGGATCGCCCGTGAAACATAGCTGTAACCCGAAGTAGGCCACCCTGGTCAGCGAGTCATAGTGGATATACCCAGAAAGTATATCCCACCGTCGTCGCCAACAACAACTTAATAAATACCAAAGAAATCATGGTGACCACGTAAGAAAGCATCTGCAGCCACATCAGCTGTGAGGTTACCTCCTAGAGTCCAAACTTACGGTCCTGCCGATAAGAAATTGATCCGCCATCAAACTCCTCGCGCTTTGCACTCGGTAAAGCACTCTAATAAAACTTCCAGAGCAAAGATCACTAGGCGGCACCAAAATTCAAGAGCAGCATCCACGCATATATATACGCCGCAACCTTAGCCAGCGCATCCTACAGGCCTACAGCTGTCGTCGCCGAGAAAACATGCACTGGCTACAAGAAAAGGCACAATCACACGCGTACACTCCATCATCCCCGCGCCTTGTGTCGTGACATGAACCTGTACATTAAGTAGAGACATCAATAACGCGGTGTGCCGCCGCGCCGAGCCCAGCTACTATCCGTATAGGAGCCTAAACTTTTGATTCATCTGATCACAAGAAATCTTTGAGTAGTGTTTGAGTATAACGTTCCATAAATTAGAAACTTTTAAGTTTCAAAAAATGTGCACTACTGGTGACATCTATGTACTCTCTTCGTTCTAAAATATAAGATGTTTTAGCTTTACGAAGAAAGTGTATCTAGATCTCTATTAGTGTCTAGGTTCATCTAGATTTGGAGTGAACCTTAGACACTAAAATATTAGATACACGCTTTTTATAAAGCTAGAACGTCTTATATTTTAGAACGAAGGGAGTATTTGCCAAAAAAAATTTGGCTTAAAACATAATGAATTCTAAATAGAGATTTTACACACTGATAGCACTAGTATAAAACACCCCTTTGATTCCGGTTCATAAGGGTTATTGGTCCCGGTTTTTGAACTGGGACCAATTACTCGGGACCATTGCTGGTCCTGGTTCTGACACGGACCAATGGGTCTCCACGTGGCTCGCCGTCGCGTGCGCTTGTAGTAGGACCTTTGGTCCCTTTGGTTCCGGTTCGTGGCATGAATCAGGATCAAAGGTCTTTCTATTTTTTTTCAAAAAACAATCTATTTTTTAAAATTTATTTTTTCCAAATTTTTGGACTAGTTAATCTCTTAGTTTTTGGTCAAATTTCAATCTTTTGTTAAACTTTCCGGTCGGTCACCCATCCTAACACTACTCCACCCCTAGCACGCTTAACATCTTGGTTCCTTCCCATCTTCCTTTCTATGCACCACTTGTAACATTATGTCTATACTACGCTATTAATGATATTAATCCATGCATCTTATGAGTCACATATTCTTATAATTTGAGTTACAAATATGATTTTAATGTATAAAAATGACTAAATAATACTAATATTGAATAAATATAGAAATAAAATATGTTTTATTATTATTTTTGCATTAATTCATTTAATATGGCATAATTCATATCTTTAAATCTATAAATCGAAATTCCACAAATAATATGTTCATTATTATCAGAAAAATGTGAGGAATCCAAATATGTCATTTTTTTAAAAAAATAAAAAAAATAAAAAATCTGAATTTTGACTCTTTGGGAATTTCAAAAATCTAAAAAAATTGCAAACGGCTGAAGGCTGTTGGCATCGGTATCGTAATTTTTTGCCGATAATTTTGATATATTATACAATTTTTCCCGACATCGTATGCATAAATGGCGGCCATCTGAAGTTTTTATAACGTTTTCTTGTAAAAAAAATTATCCCGGTTTATATCCCGAACCGGGACTAAAGAGGGACCCTTTGCTGCCGGTTCATGGCATGAACCGGGGGACCAATACTCCAAGATGAAGCGAGACCGATGTCCTGGCGACATGAACCGGGACCGATGCCTCACATTGATCCCGATTTGTTATTTATACCGGGATGAATGGCTTTGAGGGCTGGAACAAAGGCTCATTTTCTACTAGTGTAGATCTCGACATTATCTACAACAATGCTATTTTTCCTGATTTTTTTGAACCTTTCAAATGCCATTTTCTTTTTGAGAAAATCTCAGAGCTCTTAGGAGGCATCTGTCCACTCTCGTATTAGACTCCAATTAAACTTGAAAGTAAATTTAAGAAGTACACTAGAAATAGAAAACCACTGTATATATGCGTACAATGACACGAGACCTCCCTTAGACTGGTTACAATGGGGACTATCATGCATATGATACTACTATATGATACCATCTCCATAATGCATAATATCATGTAGTATTATCATAGTCTTAGTATATTTATTGTTTTATAGAATCTTAATATAGAACTATGTACAAGATTTATTTGAGATTAGCTTTTCTAGTTTTACGTGCTATGATACCGTATCTACTTATGATACCAATATAATCGCTTTCATTATTAACTAGTATGTCATGTCAGAATTTTACCAACATAGCATGCATGATACTACCTATGATACCTCCATTATGGCTAGTCGACCATCTCTACGGGGGCACATTCTTCGATTATCAGAAAAGACCTAACCATGGACCCTTCGTTCCTTCTCCAAGTCGATGTCTCACATGGACCCTTACAGGAGAAGGCCCACCCTATAGTTGTTATGAGGCAGCTTATACCAGAATAAACAAGCATCAAATCCAGCCCTGTCCCATTCCAGAGTAATGTGGTTGCATGGGTTAAGTTGTTATAGCTAAACTGCAAAGAACCGGGTGCGTTTTTGTAAACCTTTTTCCTCTAGCTTTCCTTCGGCATTTTGTAAAACAAAACCTTTTTCTTTCTCAACATCTCTTGGGAGGTACCACCTCACCCAGGTTTTACCATAAAACATTTGGTAAAACTTTTTCGGGGTCTTCCCATCCTATAGCTTTGCTTTGGCTAAATCGGGGTCTCTAAAGGGGTATGGTGTGTTACACCATCTACCATACTAGGGACAAGTAGGTATCATCGAGAGGGTTGTACTTAGTAGTAGCATCGAGTACTGGTTTGGAGGAGCCAATCCACTACCGGGCATACAACATCATATAGTAAAACAGTGCAGTTTTCATAAAACAGTAGATAAAACATGCACAAGTAAAACAATAGGACAAGGCTTATGAGCAAGAAGGTGGCTTGCCTGATGAGCAGCAATATGGAAATATGTCCCTGGACTTCTTATTAGAATACCCAATAATACCAATAATAATTACCACTTCTCCTGCTCTCCGATTTCATCGCAACTATCGTCGTCAAGATAGCACATGCAAGCAAACAAGGGCACAATCGACATAAAGCAATACAAGCATTAATGAAATACAGCAAACCAGTGAACAATACAAGTTTAAGATTCAGTAGGTTTTCAGAGGATTGGATTTAGAAGAGGGAGATGGCCTTGGAGACATGGATGAAGTTCCCTTAGGGTTTATAGCCGAGGAACTACCTAAGAGGGGTTTTGGAACAAGGACCTATTTTGTATGATACCATTGTGTAAAGATGATACCAACAGATAGGTGTTGATAAAATGAAACCAACAAAAGTGGTTTCACTATTTTATCACTTTTCATGAATTACTTATGAATTTCCTAGTGATCAAGGCTCTAGTTTTAGGAAATAATTTACCAGAAAAGTTCTGGAGCTCGAAAAATTATTTACTTGCATGGGTAAGTAGGTTTTGAGGTTATGATTCGCTGAGAGTTGGAATCATGCCAAGATAATTACCAGAATGCCCTCAGGAAATTCCCAAATGCAGTTTTGTGGGGTTTTTGTCTTTTTGACCAGATTTATTTTACAGAAGGTTTTAGTATGATTCCAACTTCACATGTTAGGTATTTCAAATACCTTTTTGTAGAAATTGGAATTACCCAATTTGGATATCAAGAACCACTGGAGTGGTTTATTTAGTGAAATGAGTATACACAGAATAGTTTAATTCATTAAAATTGAACCATAGCTCAATAAAATTTGATCTGCTGGGGTTAGATAGAGGTTGATATGGAGTTTTACTAGGAGTTGGAATTAGGCCAATACCTATGTTGGTTTGACCTAGAGATATTACCTAAGGCAGATACAGGGTGTTTTTGTTATTTTTGATAAAGGCAAACTACTGTTCACCTTGGCATAAGAAATAAGGTGGATGACAGGTATAGCAATTTCCTTCCAGGGGAACTTTGATTCATTCAAATTAGGTATGTAAAACTCCCTGAGGAATTTATTTAGTGATAAGGATACCTTTTTGTAGATTAATTGCCAGTAAATAATAAAAATCATTTTTGGTAGGAGATTGGTTCTGCATGTTTAAGGAAACATGTGGGGACTAGAAGAAATTTAGACCTTGGCATTTTGTGCTGATTTATGTTTTCAAAACCATTTAAATCAATAGCTATGTTTCTGGATGTAATAAGAAATCTAAAAGAAAAGAGGGGAGAGGGCTAGTGGGTCGGATCTGGGGCAGCTGGGCCGTGCAGAGCTGATTCGGCCCAACCCCGGGCAGGCTGCACCAGCGGGAGGCGGGAGGCAGGATTTCAAACCCGCGAGGCGGGGCCCGCTGTCAGCCGGAGGCGGCGGCGAAGGGGGTATGGATCATCCAGGGCCGTCCGATTAGAAAGAGATCGATGGCCCTGGGGCCGTCTCCTCGCGCTGCAGGCACAGGGGACGAAACCCTAGGGCCGCTCGGGGCAGCGCGGTGAGGGCTTACCCGGGGTTTTCCAGTGACGGGGAGCGGCGGAGATGGAGCGGCAAGCGACGGTGGTCCCTACGAGGGACGACAAGGGCCATATCCGCGACTGGAGGTGGCTCGGGCGGTGGAGGCCGAGGCGAGGTCGTCGGACCGTGCGGGTGAGGCTGGAAGGGGTGGTCCTGGTCAATAAAAGGGCATGGTTAGATGCATACGGCCGAGGGGAGTCCGGTAGTAGCACATGCAGAGTGAGAGGACATATGGGGAAGAAGCTTAGCTCGAAAGATGGGGATGCCGAATCTTTTTCTTCTCCCTCTGTCGAGCAGCTCGGAGCAGGGGAGAGGGAGGGGAGGCTCTGGGAAGGTGAGGTGGAGTGTGAGGGATCATGAGAGAGTTGGTGGCCTCTGGCCCTTATAAACCGAAGGGGAGAGGTCCATGGTGGAACGGGTGTATGGAGGGCAAGGGCAGGTCCATGGCCTTGCCATTGGCTGCCAGGGTCGATGGAGGGTGGTGAGATGGGGTCTGATAGTGTTGGAGCTCAGAGAGGGAGGGAGTGGCAGCAGCTGCAATTAATTGGCACCACTTGCTTGTCTCTCTCTCTCTCACTTCCAAACATAAGAGGACAAGGTGAACATGGATTCTACAGTGCTGGTCGACCAGGAGAGAGGGTTGGGTACTGTGGAGAAGTGGAGAGCAAGTTTCCATGGGGTTTGGGGTGGTTTTGGATCAATGCTTGATTGATTTGGCAAATTTTATCAAATGGAGGCGTGTGAAGGAAGTTCCAGAATTTGTGTTGGACATGGTGGGGAGATGGTACGGATAGGTAGATGATGTCAAGGAGTAGCTCTAGGAATTTATTGGGATTTTTCAGAAGATTTTAATTCCATTGAAAATCCTTTATTCAAAAAGTGCAGAAGTAGTTTCTAGAAGATCATTTGATATTTTTTACATTGTACCAGGTTGGATTTTGATGTGAGATGGTCATAAATATGAATTGACACTATGGTGATTTTTCCCAAGATTTATTGGGGATTAAAAGTATTTAAAACAATTATTATTCCATTTCTGCCATTTGGGAAAAAGGTCAAAAAGGAATAATAAAGGATCTCAAAAATATTTATTTTTGAGATGGGATTGTAGGGTATGATATATGTACCTCAATTGAGCAAGAGGTTGTAGAAGTGTTTTGGCAAAAACCAAACTTTCCTTTGTAGGAGTTTTGAGGTTTTTGTTGATTAAAGGGATTTAATAGGTTTTGGGCCAAAATAATAATGGATAAAATTTGATAAATCTTGATGATCAAGGTAGATGCTTTATACAAGGTGTAACAAGGATTTGCAACCTTGGGATTGGAGAATCCAAGTTGATTTTGGTGAAAACTAGAGATTTAAGGATCTTGGGCAAGATTGTTTTCATGCCACCAAAACCTTGTTGGATCTTGGAGCTCAAGGATCCTCTTGGGGCATGGGATATATGGATGGATAGACCAAGTGATGTAGATCGCAATGGTGTAGAGGTTTGATCTTGATCCTGCTTGAGCTCACCAAGACAGGCTTTCGAACTTTGAATAAAATAAGCATGTCAAGGCAGATTGCCAACTAGCCTTCAAAACATTGTGGGTTTAAGAAGCACAAAGATCCACTTGGAACAAGTTAAGTAGTTATTGATGGACCTATATGAGTAGAACACAACCATGCAAATAGTTGGTCCATAGATGGTCGGATGATGGTGTGAGCTTCGGTCAAAGTAGGCATGTTGAGTAGATTTGCTGGAATAGTTATTTTCTTGCCTGCCAAACCATCAAGAAAAAGTGGGTTGGAGGATGATATAACCAAGGGAAAGAGTGGGCCTTGGTATTCCTTAGGATGGTTAACAATATGGTTCAAATGCATTTTCAAAAATGCACAAGGGTTGAGAAAAGGAGACATTCAAAAAGGTAATGTTGAAATAGATTCCAGACTTAGCCAAATTTGGCAGATTTAGGGTTTTTGACTAGAATGTGGGTGGTGATGATTTTGATGGGATGCAAGGTACCAAAGCATCATCAAGTGGCTGATGTTGAAGTGTAGAGGGAGTAGAAAAGATCCATGCTTGATATTGGTCTTCATTTACTTGGAAGCTTCTAGAAGGGATATCTTCAGAATTGATCTGGTTAAGGGTTTTAGATGATCACCTCGTATCTAGAGATCAGATCCTGCTTTGTATTCTTGCTTAGGGTGTGGTGATTTGGAAACATCTTGATCCTAGTGATGAGCTCCTAGAGTAGCTCATACTATCTCCTAAGTAGGCAAATCAAGCAACAGATCAAGGCAATTCATCAGACAGCAAATCAAGGCAACTCATCTTACCAACAAAGAAAACCTACTACTAGGGTTACCATCAAGCCTAGTTCGAGGTAAGGATGGGTATTTTGAAAAGGTTGTGGTTGGAATCAGGTGAGAGTCCTTGGTATCTTTACCAAGAGTAGAAGTCAAAAACTTTATAAAGAGGTTTTGGGAAAACTAGAGATGAGAGTAGTTGAAAGGCCCTGTCTATAGAACATAGGGAGATTATAATATGTAGCTCTCCATAGTTTGGGGAAATAGAAGCTACTAAAATGGGTGGAGGTTGTAAAGGTATCTTGGCTCAGGTTTTGAAATGCCAGAACATTTGGGAATATGTAAAATCAGCCAGGACAGTTTTGTTAAATAGCTTTTGTCAACTGATGTTGAGGTAAGGAGTATAACTTCTAATACACATTCATAAGCATAGACATATTCAAACAACAGGCAAACACTTCACCATTAAACAAGGAAAATTTTTTATTCCCCCTGATTTTTGCATTCTGGACAACTAATCAGGGTTGCTGCAATTGGGATGTTACACAGTTAGCGAGGAGGCCAGCAAGGATTCTGCTCCCAAGGTACCTACGAGTAGCGGGGTGAAGAGAAAAGCAAGGCCGGCGGCGGATTGTTCGGCTCCGGTGGGCGGATGCAGCACCCAGATCTCGAAGAAAAAACCCGGGAGAAGAGCGAGAGGTGAATTTTTCTTATCTGTGCCTTATCTTGCAAGTAGATTAGTTACGACATAATAGAACAGAATGAACTGAAAAGTTCCCCTTTTTAATCAAATTAGGCACAACTTTGATACAAGGGACCTATATGAGTTCACAGTTCATGTTCGGCAGTAGGCTGCAAAACTTGATTTTGGTTGCGAGAGGGTTGTGTTCGGGCAAGATGTGCATCTTCTTGTGAATTGCAAAGAGGTTGTGTCCGTTTCGCAGCTGGTAGATATGCTTGCCACTTGAATTCCCTGGGGTTCTAGACAGAGGACAAAATTGGTGTGGCGCAACATGAATGATACCTATCAGCAAATTGAGCACTCCCATGAGCTTCAGATGGTTTGGGAGTGTTGTGCAGCTGATCGTAAGGTGAAAGTTGAAGCGATGATTGATGATATGTATGCAGATGCTGGAGATCTTGCTGCCAGAGCTTCTGCTCGTAGAGAATACGAACCAATAGATGCTGATCTAGATAAGTTCAGTATATGCATAGAGGTGGATTCATACATGGCAAAACTTGATGAGGGAGTTAATAAGCCAGTTTCCTCATGTACTGTGGAGATCACTATCGATTCCAAAAACATAACTCTTGATGAAATGAGAGAGATGATCGGTAAGGAAATTAGTATTGGCCCTAAGCAGATGGCAAAAATCTAGTGGTGGCATCATAAGAAGCAGCACTTCATAGATGTTTTGGATACTGAAGATCTTATGCAGATTATGCAATGAAAGAAGTTAACCAGGAAGGTGTTCTTCGTTGGTACCATTTCTGATGTTGTTGAACAGGTTATAGTGGATGTAGATGCCCCTGTAGTGGCTGAACAGAATGAGGTGGTCGACGTTGATGAGAGCTGCTACCCAAGGCTTGTCATATGGACCGCGGGGTTCCCCTGCCTGTATTTGTAATATTGACTGCTGTTGCATTTAGAGCGTGTTTCTGTGATTATGTTTGTTGAGAGATTGCGATATAATGTTGTGCGAGCTGTTGAGATTTTTGGACATGTCACTCACTGAAACCATCGTTGTTGTAATAAGACATAAGTATATTGTAGTTGACATGATTATGTTTCTTAAGATGATGTATCGTACTTGTTTCTGTTATTATGTTTGTTGGGACATTGTAATGTAATGTTTTGTGAAACCATGACTGGACAAGTGGTGCATAAATACATTGTATTTGACATGATTATGTTTCTTGATATGATGTACTGTACTTGTTTCTGTTATTTAGTTTGTTGAGAGATTGTAATGTAATGTTTCGCGAAACCATGACAGGAAAAGTGATGTGTAAGTACCTTGTAGTCGACATGATTTTGTTTCTTGAGTTGATGTAATATACTTGTTTCTGTGATTACGTTTGTTGAGAGATTGTAATGTGATGTTTTGTGAAACCTTGATGTGAGTATGTTTGTTGAGAGACTGTAATGTAATGTTTTGTGAAACCATGACTGAATAAGTGATGCATAAGTACCTTGTAGTTTACATGATTTTGTTTCTTTAGATGATGTAATATACTGGTATGTTTTTGTTAGGCAATGAAATTGGGATGGCGGGAGTGCAGGTTTAATATTTGAAATGAGAATGTATGAAGAGAATCCATATTAGGCAGGAGACAATAATCTAGGGAAAGGGCATGGTATCCATTAAACTATTGTAACATGCCAATTTAGTCATTGTTACAGCGGTAGAAGGGCTTCTCTCTCTCTCTCTCTCTCTCTCTCTCTCTCTCTCTCTCTCTCTCTCTCTCTCTCTCTCTCTCTCTATCTATCTATCTATCTCTCTCACCGACACCGATGCCATCGCCTGCGACGACGCATTCGCCATGTTGTCCTTGAACGGCGAGGATGACCAGTCGAGCAGCGACAGCCTTCTCTTCGACATCGAGTATTCCTTCCACAATGTGAGTTCCTCTGTTTTCTCAGGCTAGTGTTAGGCAATGGTAAATCTCTCGATCTGAGCTCCATATGTGCATGTAATCGTGTTTGATTTCAGCTTTGTGTTTACCTATAGGTACCACGGATGATCTACGACTCCGAATGGGAGGGCCTAGATCTCGATGGAGAAGTGCCATGTGACCATGGGCTAAAACTGAGGAGATATGTTGCATTCGAAGGCAGTAACACTGGGAGAAGGTTTTTGGGTTGTACAAATCAGGTTTGTTTACATTATGTGCAACTGTGACATGAAGTAAAATGTATCGTGCATGTTCATAACACTATAGTGTGTGTTTTTAGGTTGGCCCGATGTGTAAAGCAGTAGAGTGGGTGGATCTTGAGTGGCCATATGCACTTAAGAAATGTTTGACACAGTTATGGGAGATGTATGGGTTGAAAAGGTCGGGGAGATTTACTGATGTAAGTGATGCAGCTGAAAAAAATTACAAGCTGTCGGTACGAAATTAGGAGCTGGAACAAGAAATCGAGAATTTGCAGTTAGAGCTAACTAACGGAATCGATGGGAGCTTGGTTGTTGGAACTGCAAAGAAGCTTCAGGATAGTCACAGGTTGCTGATTCATAATGTAGAAAAGGAGAGGGATCAGCTCAGGGAAGACAAGAAGAAGCTAGAGTACTGCATTGTGGATCTGTTGAAGGAACTGAAGAAGGCGCGCGAGGGTGAACAAGGACAGACTATAGAGGATAAAGGAAATTCGAGATGAATAATTTATGTTGTGCCAATGCCTGAAACTAGTTAACTGTAAGACTTGTAGTTGCGCTTTCTTAACTAAGCCAAACTCAATCCTCGAGCAAACTAATTTCAGACGAACCCACATATCGTGCATAGAGTTAAGTTCACGCTTACAAAATCACCACTGCAGAGGATAAACCAGGCAGTTCAGTACTAAATAGACATATGTTCTGTTCAAGGGAGCCTGGCCCGGAGCTGCCTGTTTTCCTCCCTAAGATCGGCCAGCTCCTTCAGTACTATGTCGTGCTTCAGCTGTAGGTTCCAGCGCTCTGTCATGGATTGGAGAAGTTGGTCCGTAGCCATACGATTTTCCTTCAAGATCCCTTTCATGATCTCCGTCTGCTTCCTAGCTGAGGTGCGACCTTCACTGTGTAGCTTCGCCCTGTCGGTGTTTAACTCCTTCAGTTTCTGGCACTTGTCAGAAAGGACCACGAGTTCAGCGTGCAGGTGGTCAAAGGCCAGTTTCTGGGAATTCTGCTTCTCCTTTTGGATTGCTATCTTGTCATTTAGCCAGGTTGCTAGGTCCTGGTCGATCTTTCGCCTCTTTCCCTGCAACAAAAAATACATAGTATGGTTTGTTCAGTTCACCAGGACAAGCTGGTTAGTTTCAATAATTAACTGAATCGACTAGTGGCACTGTCATAATTTCAAGGAAGAAGCAATCTAGGACTAATCAACATTTTATGAATCGACTAGTGACACTGTCATAATTTCAATTTCAAAGACAAATAAGATTTATCTGCAGTTTAGTGTGATGTGGGGTTTTCCCAATATCACCAAATATTAGTGGGAGAGTGGCAAACCCATAATGCAGAAACCCATGTCCAGATACATAATGGAAAGATCACATGGTGTCCATTCATGAACATGAACACCAACACATGTCCAGATAGATAAGGAGTTGCCCTAGGATTCTTATTGCACCCTATAATGGGAAGCAGACTTGGGCATTGCTCCCTGAACCCTAAACATTACAAAAGGAGTGGAGGACGAACTGATATTCGTGTCCCCACTAACGGGAATCAGACTTGGGCATTGCTCCGATACGTCTCCAGACATGCCCTTAGCTCCTCGTTCTCTTTCTGAACACCCTCGAGTATGGTGATCCCTCTGCTCATGTCCGCCTTCATCTCCTTCACAGCATCCTGGCAACGGTTCCTGTCATGGTAGGCTCGGATGGTAGCCTTGGTGTCCTCGACGCGTCCTCTGAGTGCCACGCTGACTTTGTCCTGCAGGAGAATGCACCTTTCCACGAGATTCTTCTTCTCCTCCATGAGCTCGTTGGTTATCTTGATGGCCTGTTCTTGCCTGTTCAAGTTACGGTCGAGCACTTTCTATAGCCTAACAACGTCACGTGCAAAATCTAGCGAGATCTCCTTATGCACAGATAATTGCTTGCGTAGGCTCTCATTAGCTTGGGTGAGGGAGCGTGCAAGCTCATGTTGGTTGACAATCTTGGAACTGATCGCGGCCACCTTGTCATGGTACTCGGCCTTCGATCGCTACATCATTCATGTTAATTGAAATAGGAATTCTATAATTACACTCCAGGTTCCAGGTGAGTACTAATACAGATCAAAAAAATCCCCGTTGAATCTATTGACCACGGTGTTAAAAAATGGACCTAGAGATCTATTCATGACCATGATAAATTAATCCTAATCACAAAAAATCCAACGTGAATCTATGAACAGAGGTATTAAGGAAAGATCAAGAGATCCAGTCATATTCATGAAAACTAATACAACTCGCAAAAGAAGAAGAAAAACCAATGCGGGGCAGACAGGATCTAAGAAATCCACATCGCAACTGGGAGAAATAACAGCGTGGAGATTTGCTACCTCGCTGAGACATGGAACAGGGCCGAACGGGTCCTAGAACGCCTCCGTCATGGTGGATTCGGGATCCACGGCCGGCCTATAATACGTAGAAGAGGAAGAGCAAGAAGAAGAAGAAAAACAAGAAGAAGCTGAATAAGATCATGATGGAGAGGGAGATGGAGAAGAAGTAGAACAATTAGACCGTACCGAGAGGAGCCGTCGCCTGCTAGAACATCTGGCACCATTGTCGGGGGAGATTGGGCCTCGATGAGAGGGTGGGCTTGAGCGGCTGGTAGAGCAAGAAGTGCCTCGCAGCGATTTCTCTCCCTTTTCTCCACGAGGATCGTTGATCGGCCTCTCCCCCTCCTCAGTGGAGCCATGGCTTGTAGGGTGAGGGTGGCGGCGGCAGGAGGAAGGAGATAGTGATTAGTGTGGGAGAAGAGTCAAAGAGTACAGGCCGTGGTCCAGTAGTACTAGTACTATTATACAAGACCACCGTGTACGGTCTACCTTCTCAAAGAAGCCAGGGAGGCAGGGGTAGGGAATCGATGGGACTTGTATTTATTGCAATGGACACTTCAATGGTCTTCGGCGCCGCCCAAAATCTAGTATATAATAAGGGGAGTGCGAGCCGGGTGGTCATCACGGGAATCGGCGCGCACATCCCGCGTGCGTGTGTCACGTGTTGATGGGGCAATGACACGCGCAACTATTGCACGGTCACGTCGGCACGTCGAACTCCGTCGAACTCCACGTGACATGCACGCACAGGATATTTACGAGTCTAGAATACGCTGAGCCGCTTTTGTTGTGATCAAATTATGTTTAGTACGCGAGATATTACTTTTTTTTTGATAATCGACAAATGCATGTGTGGACACGACGCATGAAACATCTACTCATCCTTGATCAGATCGGCACCACACTCTGTGTACCCGCCATCGACTATTCGGAGCAACTACCTCGAGCACGATGCCCCCTCACCATGGCAATGGTAGGTCCAAGCCGTCCACTGACCATCCTGCGTCCCCGGCTCTTCGCTGCATCGTTCGGGCTCGTGAGTCGCCTGCTGAGGCAGCACGTCGTGTCCGACCGCGCCAGGATCCATCGACATCGGCACTCCAGGACACCACGACGTCGAAGCTCATACCGGTCACGCAGGAGGAGCGTGGGGTACCTGCAGCATCGGACGAGCACAAAGCAGCAGCCAGGACGGGGGCTCGTGTTCCACCGGAGAGTACGAACAAGAAGAGGAACGAGAAGAAGACTAGGAAGAAGAGAGGATATAGCTATTTGGACGAGTCTGACTCGGCCAACAAGGAGGCGTTCATCGATCAGTTGGAGGCAGAAGCGGAGGAGAGTGACGTGGACTCGTGGTACTACGAAGAGGAGCAGGAGGACTCTGACAAGGAGATAGCGCACTTTTTCGAGGAAGGGGCGGTGTCGAGTCGTCAGAGGAGGACACCGACGGCGGTGATGGCAGGGACTGGCGTTGACGAAGACGAGGATGAACCGGAAGACGAAGACGATAGCTTCTTCGAAATATGATCATTTATTTTATTTATTTTAGTTAGATAGATGGATTTTCACTTGTTTATGGACGTAAAGTATCGACGGATAGAGAGGTGGCACGGATTGACCATGCATAAAAAAAGTGGAGAAGGGAGGGGTTATCCTGCCCGTTGGATCACATAGGATCAACGGTTGGTGGAGACGATCCGCGTGACATCTGTGTCAGCCAATCAGGGCGTAGCACCCAGAGTGAGCACACGTTTGGGATCTCCGCACGTTTGGGATTTTGTGAGATTTGTGACCGAGAGAGAGGGCAAATCTCTTTATCCGCCTATGGATCCACCAGTGTCATTACAAGTGTGTTCTTCTCATTAACCACAGCTAGAGTCATTGCATGTGTGTTCTTTTCACAGACCACATATGGAACCACCATTGTCATCGAAATGTTTATTCTTTCATTAACCATGACTGGAGTCATTTCATGACTGCTCTTTTCACATACCACATATGGATCCACCAGTGTCATTGAAATGTGTGTTCTCTTCAGA
This sequence comes from Avena sativa, assembly GCA_916181665.1. Taxonomy (NCBI): domain Eukaryota; kingdom Viridiplantae; phylum Streptophyta; class Magnoliopsida; order Poales; family Poaceae; genus Avena; species Avena sativa. Next base: position 262,878,671 of record OV702291.1, read on the forward strand.
GACCACACATGGATCCACCAGTGTCATTGCATGTGTGTTCTTTTTACTAACAACAACCGGAGTCATTGGATGTGTGTTCTTTTCACATACCACATATGGATCCACCAGTGTCATTGCATGTGTGTTCTCTTCAGAGACCACACATGGATCCACCGGTGTCATTGCATGTGTGTTCTTTTTACTAACAACAATTGGAGTCATTGCATGTGTGTTCTTTTCACATACCACATATGGATCCACCAGTGTCATTGAAATGTGTGTTATCTTCAGAGACCACACATGGATCCACCAGTGTCATTGCATGTGTGTTCTTTTTACTAACAACAACTAGAGTCATTGCATGTGTGTTCTTTTCACAGACCACCTATGGATCCACCAGTGTCATTGCATGTGAGTTCTCTTTAGAGACCACACATGGATCCACTAGTGTCATTGCATGTGTGTTCTTTTTACTAACAACAACTAGAGTCATTTCATGACTATTCTTTTCACATACCACATATGGATCCACTAGTGTCATTGAAATGTGTGTTCTTCTCATTAACCATAGCTAGAGTCATTGCATGTGTGTTCTCTTCAAAGACCACACATGGATCCACCAGTGTCATTGCATGTGTGTTCTTTTTACTAACAACAACTAGAGTCATTGCATGTGTGTTCTGTTCACATACGACATATGGATCCATCAGTGTCATTGAAATGTGTGTTCTCTTTAGAGACCACACATGGATCCACCAGTGTCATTGCATGTGTGCTCTTTTTACTAACAACAACTGGAGTCATTGCATGTGTGTTCTTTTCACATACCACATATGGATCCACCAGTGTCATTGAAATGTGTGTTCTCTTCAGACACCACACATGGATCCACATATGTCATTGCGTGTGTGCTCTTTTTACTAACAACAACCAGAGTCATTGCATGTGTGTTCTCTTCAGAGACCACACTTGGATCCACCGGTGTCATTGCATGTGTGTTCTTTTTACTAACAACAATTGGAGTCATCGCATGTGTGTTCTTTTCACATACCACATATGGATCCACCAGTGTCATTGAAATGTGTGTTATCTTCAAAGACCACACATGGATCCACCAGTGTCATTGCATGTGTGTTCTTTTTACTAACAACAACTGGAGTCATTGCATGTGTGTTCTTTTCACATACCATCTATGGATCCACCAGTGTCATTGCATGTGAGTTCTCTTTAGAGACCACACATGGATCCACTAGTGTCATTGCATGTGTTTTCTTTCTCCTAACAAAAACTAGAGTCATTTCATGACTATTCTTTTCACATACCACATATGGATCCACTAGTGTCATTGAAATGTGTGTTCTTCTCATTAACCACAGCTAGAGTCATTGCATGTGTGTTCTCTTCAAAGACCACACAGGGATCCACCAGTGTCATTGCATGTGTGTTCTTTTTACAAACAACAACTGGAGTCATTGCACGTGTGTTCTTTTCACATACCACATATGGATCCACCAGTGTCATTGAAATGTGTGTTCTCTTTAGAGACCACACATGGATCCACCAGTGTCATTACATGTGTGCACTTTTTACTAACAACAACTGGAGTCATTGCATGTGTGTTCTTTTCACATACCACATATGGATCCACCAGTGTCATTGAAATGTGTGTTCTCTTCAGACACCACACATGGATCCACATATGTCATTGCGTGTGTGCTCTTTTTACTAACAACAACCAGAGTCATTGCATGTGTGTTCTCTTCAGAAACCACACATGGATCCACCGGTGTCATTGCATGTGTGTTATTTTTACTAACAACAATTGGAGTCATTGCATGTGTGTTCTTTTCACATACCACATATGGATCCACCAGTGTCATTGAAATGTGTGTTATCTTCAGAGACCACACATGGATCCACTAGTGTCATTACATGTGTGTTCTTTTTACTAACAACAACTAGAGTCATTGCATGTGTGTTCTTTTCACATACCACCTATGGATCAACCAGTGTCATTGCATGTGAGTTCTCTTTAGAGACCACACATGGATCCACTAGTGTCATTGCATGTGTGTTCTTTTTACTAACAACAACTAGAGTCATTTCATGACTATTCTTTTCACATACCACATATGTATCCACCAGTGTCATTGAAATGTGTGTTCTTCTCATTAACCACAGCTAGAGTCACTTCATGTGTGTTCTCTTCAAAGACCACACATGGATCCACCAGTGTCATTGCATGTGTGTCCTTTTTACTAACAACAACTGTAGTCATTGCATGTGTGTTCTTTTCACATACCACATATGGATCCACCAGTGTCATTGAAATGTGTGTTCTCTTTAGAGACCACACATGGATCCACCAGTGTCATTGCATGTGTGCTATTTTTACTAACAACAACTGGAGTCATTTCATGTGTGTTCTTTTCACATACCACATATGGATCCACCAGTGTCATTGAAATGTGTGTTCTCTTCAGACACCACACATGGATCCACATATGTCATTGCGTGTGTGCTCTTTTTACTAACAACAACCAGAATCATTGCATGTGTGTTCTCTTCAGAGACCACACATGGATCCACTGGTGTCATTGCATGTGTGTTATTTTTACTAACAACAATTGGAGTCATTGCATGTGTGTTCTTTTCACATACCACATATGGATCCAGCAGTGTCATTGAAATGTATGTTCTCTTCAGAGACCACACATGGATCCACCAGTGTCATTGCATGTGTGTTCTTTTTACTAACAACAACTAGAGTCATTGCATGTGTGTTCTTTTCACATACCACCTATGGATCCACCAGTGTCATTGCATGTGTATTCTCTTCAGAGACCACACATGGATCCACTACTGTCATTGCATGTGTGTTCCTTTTACTAACTACAACTAGACTCATTTCATGACTATTCTTTTCACATACCACATATGGATCCACCAGTGTCATTGAAATGTGTGTTCTTCTCATTAACCACAGCTAGAGTCGTTGCATGTGTGTTCTCTTCAGATACCACACATGGATCCACCAGTGTCATTGCATGTGCGTTCTTTTTAGTAACAACAACTTGAGTCATTGCATGTGTGTTCTTTTCACATACCACATATGGATCCACCAGTGTCATTGAAATGTGTGTTCTCTTTAGAGACCACACATGGATCCACCAGTGTCATTTCATGTGTGCTCTTTTTAATAACAACAACTGGAGTCATTGCATGTGTGTTCTTTTCACATACCACGTATGGATCCACCAGTGTCATTGAAATGTGTGTTCTCTTCAGAGACCACACATGGATCCACATATGTCATTGCGTGTGTGCTCTTTTTACTAACAACAACCAGAGTCATTGCATGTGTGTTCTCTTCAGAGACCACACATGGATCCACCAGTGTCATTGCATGTGTGTTCTTTTTACTAACAACAACTGGAGTCATTGCATGTGTGTTCTTTTCACATAGCACATATGGATCCACCAGTGTCATTGAAATGTGTGTTCTCTCCAGAGACCACACATGGATCCACCAATGTCATTGCATGTGTGCTCTTTTTATTAACAACAACCAGAGTCATTGCATGTGTGTTCTTTTTACGAACAATAACCAGAGTCATTGCATATGTTTTCTGTTCAGAGACCACACATGGATCCACCAATGTCATTGCTTGTGTGCCCTTTTTACTAACAACAACCAGAATCATTGCATGTGTGTTCTTTTTTACTAACAACAACCAGAGTCATTGCATGTGTGTTCTGTTCAGATACCACACATGGATCCACCAGTGTTATTGCATGTGTGTTCTTTTTACTAACAACAATTGGAGTCATTGCATGTGTGTTCTTTTCACACACCACATATGGATCTACCAGTGTCATTGAAATGTGTGTTCTCTTCAGAGACCACACATGGATCCACCAGTGTCATTGCATGTGTGTTCTCTTTACTAACGACAACTGGAGTCATTGCATGTGTGTTCTTTTCACATACCACATATGGATCCACCAGTGTCATTGCATGTGTGTTCTCTTCAGAGACCACACATGGATCCACCAGTGTCATTGCATGTGTGTTCTTTTTACTAACAACGATTGGAGTCATTGCATGTGTGTTCTTTTCACATACCACATATGGATCCACTAGTGTCATTGAAATGTGTGTTCTTCTCATTAACCACAGCTAGAGTCATTGCATGTGTGTTCTCTTCAAAGACCACACAGGGATCCACCAGTGTCATTGCATGTGTGTTCTTTTTACAAACAACAACTGGAGTCATTGCACGTGTGTTCTTTTCACATACCACATATGGATCCACCAGTGTCATTGAAATGTGTGTTCTCTTTAGAGACCACACATGGATCCACCAGTGTCATTACATGTGTGCACTTTTTACTAACAACAACTGGAGTCATTGCATGTGTGTTCTTTTCACATACCACATATGGATCCACCAGTGTCATTGAAATGTGTGTTCTCTTCAGACACCACACATGGATCCACATATGTCATTGCGTGTGTGCTCTTTTTACTAACAACAACCAGAGTCATTGCATGTGTGTTCTCTTCAGAAACCACACATGGATCCACCGGTGTCATTGCATGTGTGTTATTTTTACTAACAACAATTGGAGTCATTGCATGTGTGTTCTTTTCACATACCACATATGGATCCACCAGTGTCATTGAAATGTGTGTTATCTTCAGAGACCACACATGGATCCACTAGTGTCATTACATGTGTGTTCTTTTTACTAACAACAACTAGAGTCATTGCATGTGTGTTCTTTTCACATACCACCTATGGATCAACCAGTGTCATTGCATGTGAGTTCTCTTTAGAGACCACACATGGATCCACTAGTGTCATTGCATGTGTGTTCTTTTTACTAACAACAACTAGAGTCATTTCATGACTATTCTTTTCACATACCACATATGTATCCACCAGTGTCATTGAAATGTGTGTTCTTCTCATTAACCACAGCTAGAGTCACTTCATGTGTGTTCTCTTCAAAGACCACACATGGATCCACCAGTGTCATTGCATGTGTGTCCTTTTTACTAACAACAACTGTAGTCATTGCATGTGTGTTCTTTTCACATACCACATATGGATCCACCAGTGTCATTGAAATGTGTGTTCTCTTTAGAGACCACACATGGATCCACCAGTGTCATTGCATGTGTGCTATTTTTACTAACAACAACTGGAGTCATTTCATGTGTGTTCTTTTCACATACCACATATGGATCCACCAGTGTCATTGAAATGTGTGTTCTCTTCAGACACCACACATGGATCCACATATGTCATTGCGTGTGTGCTCTTTTTACTAACAACAACCAGAATCATTGCATGTGTGTTCTCTTCAGAGACCACACATGGATCCACTGGTGTCATTGCATGTGTGTTATTTTTACTAACAACAATTGGAGTCATTGCATGTGTGTTCTTTTCACATACCACATATGGATCCAGCAGTGTCATTGAAATGTATGTTCTCTTCAGAGACCACACATGGATCCACCAGTGTCATTGCATGTGTGTTCTTTTTACTAACAACAACTAGAGTCATTGCATGTGTGTTCTTTTCACATACCACCTATGGATCCACCAGTGTCATTGCATGTGTATTCTCTTCAGAGACCACACATGGATCCACTACTGTCATTGCATGTGTGTTCCTTTTACTAACTACAACTAGACTCATTTCATGACTATTCTTTTCACATACCACATATGGATCCACCAGTGTCATTGAAATGTGTGTTCTTCTCATTAACCACAGCTAGAGTCGTTGCATGTGTGTTCTCTTCAGATACCACACATGGATCCACCAGTGTCATTGCATGTGCGTTCTTTTTAGTAACAACAACTTGAGTCATTGCATGTGTGTTCTTTTCACATACCACATATGGATCCACCAGTGTCATTGAAATGTGTGTTCTCTTTAGAGACCACACATGGATCCACCAGTGTCATTTCATGTGTGCTCTTTTTAATAACAACAACTGGAGTCATTGCATGTGTGTTCTTTTCACATACCACGTATGGATCCACCAGTGTCATTGAAATGTGTGTTCTCTTCAGAGACCACACATGGATCCACATATGTCATTGCGTGTGTGCTCTTTTTACTAACAACAACCAGAGTCATTGCATGTGTGTTCTCTTCAGAGACCACACATGGATCCACCAGTGTCATTGCATGTGTGTTCTTTTTACTAACAACAACTGGAGTCATTGCATGTGTGTTCTTTTCACATAGCACATATGGATCCACCAGTGTCATTGAAATGTGTGTTCTCTCCAGAGACCACACATGGATCCACCAATGTCATTGCATGTGTGCTCTTTTTATTAACAACAACCAGAGTCATTGCATGTGTGTTCTTTTTACGAACAATAACCAGAGTCATTGCATATGTTTTCTGTTCAGAGACCACACATGGATCCACCAATGTCATTGCTTGTGTGCCCTTTTTACTAACAACAACCAGAATCATTGCATGTGTGTTCTTTTTTACTAACAACAACCAGAGTCATTGCATGTGTGTTCTGTTCAGATACCACACATGGATCCACCAGTGTTATTGCATGTGTGTTCTTTTTACTAACAACAATTGGAGTCATTGCATGTGTGTTCTTTTCACACACCACATATGGATCTACCAGTGTCATTGAAATGTGTGTTCTCTTCAGAGACCACACATGGATCCACCAGTGTCATTGCATGTGTGTTCTCTTTACTAACGACAACTGGAGTCATTGCATGTGTGTTCTTTTCACATACCACATATGGATCCACCAGTGTCATTGCATGTGTGTTCTCTTCAGAGACCACACATGGATCCACCAGTGTCATTGCATGTGTGTTCTTTTTACTAACAACGATTGGAGTCATTGCATGTGTGTTCTTTTCACATACCACATATGGATCCACTAGTGTCATTGAAATGTGTGTTCTTCTCATTAACCACAGCTAGAGTCATTGCATGTGTGTTCTCTTCAAAGACCACACAGGGATCCACCAGTGTCATTGCATGTGTGTTCTTTTTACAAACAACAACTGGAGTCATTGCACGTGTGTTCTTTTCACATACCACATATGGATCCACCAGTGTCATTGAAATGTGTGTTCTCTTTAGAGACCACACATGGATCCACCAGTGTCATTACATGTGTGCACTTTTTACTAACAACAACTGGAGTCATTGCATGTGTGTTCTTTTCACATACCACATATGGATCCACCAGTGTCATTGAAATGTGTGTTCTCTTCAGACACCACACATGGATCCACATATGTCATTGCGTGTGTGCTCTTTTTACTAACAACAACCAGAGTCATTGCATGTGTGTTCTCTTCAGAAACCACACATGGATCCACCGGTGTCATTGCATGTGTGTTATTTTTACTAACAACAATTGGAGTCATTGCATGTGTGTTCTTTTCACATACCACATATGGATCCACCAGTGTCATTGAAATGTGTGTTATCTTCAGAGACCACACATGGATCCACTAGTGTCATTACATGTGTGTTCTTTTTACTAACAACAACTAGAGTCATTGCATGTGTGTTCTTTTCACATACCACCTATGGATCAACCAGTGTCATTGCATGTGAGTTCTCTTTAGAGACCACACATGGATCCACTAGTGTCATTGCATGTGTGTTCTTTTTACTAACAACAACTAGAGTCATTTCATGACTATTCTTTTCACATACCACATATGTATCCACCAGTGTCATTGAAATGTGTGTTCTTCTCATTAACCACAGCTAGAGTCACTTCATGTGTGTTCTCTTCAAAGACCACACATGGATCCACCAGTGTCATTGCATGTGTGTCCTTTTTACTAACAACAACTGTAGTCATTGCATGTGTGTTCTTTTCACATACCACATATGGATCCACCAGTGTCATTGAAATGTGTGTTCTCTTTAGAGACCACACATGGATCCACCAGTGTCATTGCATGTGTGCTATTTTTACTAACAACAACTGGAGTCATTTCATGTGTGTTCTTTTCACATACCACATATGGATCCACCAGTGTCATTGAAATGTGTGTTCTCTTCAGACACCACACATGGATCCACATATGTCATTGCGTGTGTGCTCTTTTTACTAACAACAACCAGAATCATTGCATGTGTGTTCTCTTCAGAGACCACACATGGATCCACTGGTGTCATTGCATGTGTGTTATTTTTACTAACAACAATTGGAGTCATTGCATGTGTGTTCTTTTCACATACCACATATGGATCCAGCAGTGTCATTGAAATGTATGTTCTCTTCAGAGACCACACATGGATCCACCAGTGTCATTGCATGTGTGTTCTTTTTACTAACAACAACTAGAGTCATTGCATGTGTGTTCTTTTCACATACCACCTATGGATCCACCAGTGTCATTGCATGTGTATTCTCTTCAGAGACCACACATGGATCCACTACTGTCATTGCATGTGTGTTCCTTTTACTAACTACAACTAGACTCATTTCATGACTATTCTTTTCACATACCACATATGGATCCACCAGTGTCATTGAAATGTGTGTTCTTCTCATTAACCACAGCTAGAGTCGTTGCATGTGTGTTCTCTTCAGATACCACACATGGATCCACCAGTGTCATTGCATGTGCGTTCTTTTTAGTAACAACAACTTGAGTCATTGCATGTGTGTTCTTTTCACATACCACATATGGATCCACCAGTGTCATTGAAATGTGTGTTCTCTTTAGAGACCACACATGGATCCACCAGTGTCATTTCATGTGTGCTCTTTTTAATAACAACAACTGGAGTCATTGCATGTGTGTTCTTTTCACATACCACGTATGGATCCACCAGTGTCATTGAAATGTGTGTTCTCTTCAGAGACCACACATGGATCCACATATGTCATTGCGTGTGTGCTCTTTTTACTAACAACAACCAGAGTCATTGCATGTGTGTTCTCTTCAGAGACCACACATGGATCCACCAGTGTCATTGCATGTGTGTTCTTTTTACTAACAACAACTGGAGTCATTGCATGTGTGTTCTTTTCACATAGCACATATGGATCCACCAGTGTCATTGAAATGTGTGTTCTCTCCAGAGACCACACATGGATCCACCAATGTCATTGCATGTGTGCTCTTTTTATTAACAACAACCAGAGTCATTGCATGTGTGTTCTTTTTACGAACAATAACCAGAGTCATTGCATATGTTTTCTGTTCAGAGACCACACATGGATCCACCAATGTCATTGCTTGTGTGCCCTTTTTACTAACAACAACCAGAATCATTGCATGTGTGTTCTTTTTTACTAACAACAACCAGAGTCATTGCATGTGTGTTCTGTTCAGATACCACACATGGATCCACCAGTGTTATTGCATGTGTGTTCTTTTTACTAACAACAATTGGAGTCATTGCATGTGTGTTCTTTTCACACACCACATATGGATCTACCAGTGTCATTGAAATGTGTGTTCTCTTCAGAGACCACACATGGATCCACCAGTGTCATTGCATGTGTGTTCTCTTTACTAACGACAACTGGAGTCATTGCATGTGTGTTCTTTTCACATACCACATATGGATCCACCAGTGTCATTGCATGTGTGTTCTCTTCAGAGACCACACATGGATCCACCAGTGTCATTGCATGTGTGTTCTTTTTACTAACAACGATTGGAGTCATTGCATGTGTGTTCTTTTCACATACCACATATGGATCCACTAGTGTCATTGAAATGTGTGTTCTTCTCATTAACCACAGCTAGAGTCATTGCATGTGTGTTCTCTTCAAAGACCACACAGGGATCCACCAGTGTCATTGCATGTGTGTTCTTTTTACAAACAACAACTGGAGTCATTGCACGTGTGTTCTTTTCACATACCACATATGGATCCACCAGTGTCATTGAAATGTGTGTTCTCTTTAGAGACCACACATGGATCCACCAGTGTCATTACATGTGTGCACTTTTTACTAACAACAACTGGAGTCATTGCATGTGTGTTCTTTTCACATACCACATATGGATCCACCAGTGTCATTGAAATGTGTGTTCTCTTCAGACACCACACATGGATCCACATATGTCATTGCGTGTGTGCTCTTTTTACTAACAACAACCAGAGTCATTGCATGTGTGTTCTCTTCAGAAACCACACATGGATCCACCGGTGTCATTGCATGTGTGTTATTTTTACTAACAACAATTGGAGTCATTGCATGTGTGTTCTTTTCACATACCACATATGGATCCACCAGTGTCATTGAAATGTGTGTTATCTTCAGAGACCACACATGGATCCACTAGTGTCATTACATGTGTGTTCTTTTTACTAACAACAACTAGAGTCATTGCATGTGTGTTCTTTTCACATACCACCTATGGATCAACCAGTGTCATTGCATGTGAGTTCTCTTTAGAGACCACACATGGATCCACTAGTGTCATTGCATGTGTGTTCTTTTTACTAACAACAACTAGAGTCATTTCATGACTATTCTTTTCACATACCACATATGTATCCACCAGTGTCATTGAAATGTGTGTTCTTCTCATTAACCACAGCTAGAGTCACTTCATGTGTGTTCTCTTCAAAGACCACACATGGATCCACCAGTGTCATTGCATGTGTGTCCTTTTTACTAACAACAACTGTAGTCATTGCATGTGTGTTCTTTTCACATACCACATATGGATCCACCAGTGTCATTGAAATGTGTGTTCTCTTTAGAGACCACACATGGATCCACCAGTGTCATTGCATGTGTGCTATTTTTACTAACAACAACTGGAGTCATTTCATGTGTGTTCTTTTCACATACCACATATGGATCCACCAGTGTCATTGAAATGTGTGTTCTCTTCAGACACCACACATGGATCCACATATGTCATTGCGTGTGTGCTCTTTTTACTAACAACAACCAGAATCATTGCATGTGTGTTCTCTTCAGAGACCACACATGGATCCACTGGTGTCATTGCATGTGTGTTATTTTTACTAACAACAATTGGAGTCATTGCATGTGTGTTCTTTTCACATACCACATATGGATCCAGCAGTGTCATTGAAATGTATGTTCTCTTCAGAGACCACACATGGATCCACCAGTGTCATTGCATGTGTGTTCTTTTTACTAACAACAACTAGAGTCATTGCATGTGTGTTCTTTTCACATACCACCTATGGATCCACCAGTGTCATTGCATGTGTATTCTCTTCAGAGACCACACATGGATCCACTACTGTCATTGCATGTGTGTTCCTTTTACTAACTACAACTAGACTCATTTCATGACTATTCTTTTCACATACCACATATGGATCCACCAGTGTCATTGAAATGTGTGTTCTTCTCATTAACCACAGCTAGAGTCGTTGCATGTGTGTTCTCTTCAGATACCACACATGGATCCACCAGTGTCATTGCATGTGCGTTCTTTTTAGTAACAACAACTTGAGTCATTGCATGTGTGTTCTTTTCACATACCACATATGGATCCACCAGTGTCATTGAAATGTGTGTTCTCTTTAGAGACCACACATGGATCCACCAGTGTCATTTCATGTGTGCTCTTTTTAATAACAACAACTGGAGTCATTGCATGTGTGTTCTTTTCACATACCACGTATGGATCCACCAGTGTCATTGAAATGTGTGTTCTCTTCAGAGACCACACATGGATCCACATATGTCATTGCGTGTGTGCTCTTTTTACTAACAACAACCAGAGTCATTGCATGTGTGTTCTCTTCAGAGACCACACATGGATCCACCAGTGTCATTGCATGTGTGTTCTTTTTACTAACAACAACTGGAGTCATTGCATGTGTGTTCTTTTCACATAGCACATATGGATCCACCAGTGTCATTGAAATGTGTGTTCTCTCCAGAGACCACACATGGATCCACCAATGTCATTGCATGTGTGCTCTTTTTATTAACAACAACCAGAGTCATTGCATGTGTGTTCTTTTTACGAACAATAACCAGAGTCATTGCATATGTTTTCTGTTCAGAGACCACACATGGATCCACCAATGTCATTGCTTGTGTGCCCTTTTTACTAACAACAACCAGAATCATTGCATGTGTGTTCTATTTTACTAACAACAACCAGAGTCATTGCATGTGTGTTCTGTTCAGATACCACACATGGATCCACCAGTGTTATTGCATGTGTGTTCTTTTTACTAACAACAATTGGAGTCATTGCATGTGTGTTCTTTTCACACACCACATATGGATCTACCAGTGTCATTGAAATGTGTGTTCTCTTCAGAGACCACACATGGATCCACCAGTGTCATTGCATGTGTGTTCTCTTTACTAACGACAACTGGAGTCATTGCATGTGTGTTCTTTTCACATACCACATATGGATCCACCAGTGTCATTGCATGTGTGTTCTCTTCAGAGACCACACATGGATCCACCAGTGTCATTGCATGTGTGTTCTTTTTACTAACAACAATTGGAGTCATTGCATGTGTGTTCTTTTCACATACCACATATGGATCCACCAGTGTCATTGAAATGTGTGTTATCTTCAGAGACCACACATGGATCCACCAGTGTCATTGAAATGTGTGTTCTCTTCAGAGACCACACATGGATCCACCAGTGTCATTGCATGTGTGTTCTCTTTACTAACGACAACTAGAGTCATTGCATGTGTGTTCTTTTCACATACCACATATGGATCCACCAGTGTCATTTCATGCGTGTTCTCTTCAGAGACCACACATGGATCCACCAGTGTCATTGCATGTGTGTTATTTTTACTAACAACAACTAGAGTCATTTCATGACTATTCTTTTCACGTACCACATATGGATCCACTAGTGTCATTGAAATGTGTGTTCTTCTCTTTAACCATAGCTAGAGTCATTGCACGTGTGTTCTCTTCAGAGACCACACATGGATCCACTAGTGTCATTGCATGTGTGATCTTTTTACTAACAACAACTGGAGTCATTTCATGACTATTCTTTTCACATACCGCATATGGATCCACAAGTGTCATTGAAATGTCGGTTCTCTTCAGAGACCACACATGGATCTACCATTGTCATTGCATGTGTGTTCTTTTTACTAAAAGCAACTAGAGTCATTGCATGTGTGTTCTTTTCACAATCCACCTATGGATCCACCAGTGTCATTGCATGTGTGTTCTCTTTAGAGACGACATCAGGATCCACCAGTGTCATTGCATGTGTGTTCTTTTTACTAAGAACAACCAGAGTCATTGCATGTGTGTTCTCTTCATAGACCACACATGGATCCACAAGTGTCATTGCATGTGTGTTCTTTTTACTAACAACAACTGGAGTCATTTCATGACTATTTTCACATACCACATATGGATCCACCAGTGTCATTGCATGTGTGTTCTCTTCAGAGACCACACATGGATCCACCAGTATCATTGCATGTGTGTTCTTTTTACTAACAACAACTGGAGCCATTGCATGTGGGTTCTTTTCACATACCACATATGGATCCAGCAGAGTCATTGCATGTGTGTTCTCTTTAGAGACCACACATGGATCCACCGGTGTCATTGCATGTGCGTTCTTTTTACTAACAACAACTGGAGTCATTGCATGTGTGTTATTTTCACATACCACATATAGATCCACCAGTGTCATTGAAATGTGTGATCTCTTCAGAGACCACACATGGATCCACCAGTGTCATTGCATGTGTGTTCTTTTTACTAACAACAACTGGAGTCATTGCATGTGTTTTTTTTCACAAACCACCTATGGATCCACCAGTGTCATTGCATGTGTGTTCTCTTTAGAGACCACACATCGATCCACCAGTGTCAATGAATGTGTGTTCTTTTTACTAACAACAACCAGAGTCATTTCATGATATTCTTTTCACATACCACATATGGATCCACCGGTGTCATTGAAATGTCTATTCTCTTCAGAGACCACACATGGATCCACCAGTGTCATTGCATGTGTGTTCTTTCTACTAACAACATCCAGAGTCATTGCATGTGTGTTCTTTTCACGATCCACCTATGAATCCAGCAGTGTCATTGCATGTGTGTTCTCTTTAGAGACCACACATGGATCCACCAGTGTCATTGCATGTGTGTTCTTTTTACTATCAACAACCAGAGTCATTGCATGTGTGTTCTCTTCAGAGACCACACATGGATCCACCAATGTCATTGCATGTGTGCTCTTTTTACTAACAACAACCAGATTCATTGCATGTGTGTTCTTTTTACTAACAACAACCAGAGTCATTGCATGTGTGTTCTCTTCAGAGACCACACATGGATCCACCAGTGTCATTGCATGTGTGTTCTTTTTACTAACAACAACTACAGTCATTGCATGTGTGTTCTTTTCACATACCACATATGGATCCACCTGTGTCATTGAAATTTTTGTTCTCTTTAGAGACCACACATGGATCCAACAGTGTCATTGCATGTGTGTTCTTTTTACTAACAACAACTGGAGTCATTGCATGTGTGTTTTTTCACAAACCACATATGGATCCACCAGTGTCATTGCATGTGTGTTCTTTTTACTAACAACAACTAGAATCATTTCATGTGTGTTCTTTTCACATACCACATATGGATCCACTAGTGTCACTGCATGTGTGTTGTTTTTACTAACAACAACTGGAGTCATTTCATGTGTGTTCTTTTCACATACCACATATGGATCCACCGATGTCATTGCATGTGTGTTCTTTTTACTAACAACAACTGGAGTCATTGCATGTCTGTTCTTTTCACGTACCACCTATGGATCCACCAGTGCCATTGCATGTGTGTTCTCTTCGGAGACCACACATGGATCCAATAGTGTGATTGCATGTGTGTTCTTTTTACTAACAACAACTGGAGTCATTTCATGACTATTCTTTTCACATACCACATATGGATCCACAAGTGTCATTGAAATGTGTGTTCTCTTCAGAGACCACACATGGATCAACCAGTGTCATTGCATTTGTGTTCTCTTTACTAACAACAACTATTGGCATTGCATATGTGTTATTTTCACATACCACATATGGATCCACCAGTGTCATTACATGTGTGTTCTTTTTACTAACAACAACTAGAGTCATTGCATGTGTGTTCTCTTTAGACACCACACATGGATCCACCATTGTCATTGAAATGTGTGTTCTCTTCAAAGACCGCTGCTGGCTCGTGGTTGATGTAGAGCTCGTTGGGAACCCAAGAGGAAGGTATGATGAGCACAGCAGCAAGTTTTCCCTCTATTATGAGACCAAGGTTTAATCGAACCAGTAGGAGAAAGGAAACACCCCAAAGGTGTTACTAGCTGAGCTTTGGCAGGGCGCACTACCGGTTCTAGTAGCAACGTGGATACCTGCACAACACAACCATAGAACTTTGTCCCCAACTTGCGATGATGTTGTCAATCTCACCGTGTTTTGCGGAAAACAAAGGATTAAACGTATCGAATGGAAAGAAGTAAAAGTTTGTAGAAAGTAAACACCAAGCAATAAAAGATTGTAGATTTTATGTAAAGTAAAGGACCGGGATCCATAGTTCACTAGAGGTGGCTCTCCTTAGATAGATAACATGCTGGGTAACAAATTACAGCGGGGCAATTGACAAACACCGAGAAAGAAATACATGCATATACTAATCATCTTGACTCCTCTGAGACTTGATTGGGAATTACAACATAATACATAGACCGCCATCCAACTTCATCTATGACTAATAATCCACCTTCAGGTTATCATCCGAACCCCCTCCAGTATTAAGTTGCAAGCAATAGATTATTGCTTTACGAACTGCGTGTAAAGTGAACAATACAATTGTTCTATGAATAAAGGATCGTTGTTTTCTCCCTAGTAGCAATAGCACATCTAGTACCTTAGAGATTTCTGTCACTTCCCCAGATTACCAGAGGCATGAACCCACTATCGAGCATAAATACTAACTCTTGGAGTTGCTAGCATCTACTTGGCCAAGATAGCTACTAACAACGGAAAACATGCAAGATCTCAAATAACAAAGACATGATAGAATCAATAATCAATTTGAAATAGCATCTAAAGATCCATCAGATCCCCGCAAACACAACATGTATGGATTACAAATAGATGGTCTTGATCATGAACGGAGCTCACAAGATCTAAACATGAAAGCACAAAGGAGGAGAAACCAGCCATCTAGCTAATACATGAATCCGTAGTCCAGGGATGAACTACTCACGCATCACACCGGAGGCTTGCATGGTGATGAAGAAGGCCTCCAGGGTGAATTCCCCTCTCCGGCAGGGTGCCGGGAAGAGCTTCAGATCCCTCCCGATCTAGGGATGGAGATGACGGCGGCTACAGACTCTTTCGTGGATTTTTGATCGGGTACTTAGGGTTTTCGTCCCGAGGGCAACTTATAGGCGGAAGGAGAGGCCGAGGGGGTGCCGGGAGCCACCACACCACCCCCTGGCGCGGGCCAGGCCTAGCCGCGCGGCTAGGTGGTGTGGCCGGCCCCTGGCCCCTCACCGTCTCGTATTCTGGCACTTGATCCCTTCCGGAAAAATAGGCACTTTGGCTTTTGTCCCGTCCAATTCCGAGAATATTCATTTTCTGACTTTCCTAGAACCAAAAACAGCAGAAAACAGGCAGCTGGCACTGTGGCTCTTGTTAATAATTTAGTCCAAGAAATCATATGAAAAGTACTCCAAAGTTGGAACAAAACACAAGAAAGTGGATAAAACTAAGCATTGAACATCAAAAATTATAGATACATTTGCAATGTATCAACATCCCCAAGCTTAACTCATGCTCGTCCTCGAGTAGGTAAGTGATAAAAAGAAATAATTTTTGAGGTGACATGCACCATCAAAGACTTGATCAAAGTATTTGCAAAACATTCAAAGCTGGGATCATAGTACTTCAATCGTAACATGAAAGACAAAGTTCTAGCAATAAGCAAAGAAACTATGATGCAACATGAAAAGGCACAAACAAAAGATTCATGAATAACAATGCTTTGCAAGACGTTTGTTCGTTTCACACAAAGAAAACATAGCGTAAAAGTATTCAGCTTGTCCCTCAATAGAGTAGCAAATATAAATGCATAGGACACCTTGAAAGTTCATAAGAGTGACTAGATACAATAGTTTCAAACAAGAAATAACAAGTTATGCATCAATCAACTAGTCTTGGGACAATGCACATAGAACTAAGAATGGCCACTATGCTCTCAAAGTAGGTGCATAAAGATAGAAGGTGGAGACTCGATATAATGGTGGAAGAAAGGCCTTTTGTAAAAAGGAAGTAGGGATTCAAGTCTCATAAAGAGCTTCCAAAAATTATGATACTTAAAGCTTTCAGCTCTCATTGCCCCTATCATAAGCATCTTGAAGTGATTAAGGTTAAAGTGAACAAACTATGGTGTACATGCTTGACGAAGTATAAGTCAGAAATCTCATGTCCCTTGTATACGAGGGCCGCTCCTCATGCTACTCAAGTTTAGTCACCGGTAAGTTCTTGTCATTGTAAGTACATGTGTATCATTGAGAACCGCCAACGGGGTACCCCTTGCCCGATGATACGGAAGAATCCCCATATCAAAATGACAAGGCAAGCAGACAACGAGCATCTCAGCATTCTTCTTATTTACCATGGGAATATGGTGCTTTTTTATCTCTTTCCTCTTTTCATAGTATCTCTTTTTTTTCTTTTTATCTTTTCTCAATATAGGACTCGTTTTTTTTATAAGAAGAATGCTTCATAGACAGCTCATTATGGTTACGCTGCAGGTTTCCACTATGTCAGCATGGATTAGACCAGCAGCCCAGGCGTTTCTCTAACACATATACATAACTCCATGGACTTACAAGCTCCCCTTTCATTTCACATCGACGACATCCATATACAAAAGAGCATGATATCAACTAGGTACAAGTACCAAGTGCAATGTTGAAAGCGTTCCCCATGAAAGCATGGTTCTGCTAATTCCCAACAAATAAGTGCAAGCATATACAACATATAAGACACAATGGTTCAAGTTTATTAAGGGCAAGTAAAGTAAAGTGTGCCATCAAGTTCGTGAGAGCTTTAATCACTAGTTTTCTCATAATAAGTGGAAGGTAAACAAAAGCATGAATATACTTGGAATAACATAAGCTAGTAGGTAGGTATGGTGGACTCTTTGGAATAACTTGGTTTAGGGAGTTGGATGCATGAGTGGAACTCATACTTGGTGGTGGAGGCTAGCAAAAGACTGGGAGCGACAAATTAAGAGAGCAATAATGGCCATAATCATGCAGAGCGACAAAACATCTCAAAGCATAAAGTGATACTACAAGTTGAAAACTAAAGGATCATAAAGGCTATGGTGACTTGAGATAGTCATAACATGGTGTGAGCATGTGCCAAGTCAACCCAAATAAAGCATCAAAGGAGAATACCACTATACTATGCTTTAATATGCTAAAACAACGCATGATTCATCCAATGTACATTAAGCAATCTCAATTGTTTATAACAAGTCATGCTACAGCAAATAATACTAAGCATAAAGCCAAAACAATATAAAGCATGGCATGACTAAGCATAGGCCACAGTCAAAAACGAGCTCTTTTTACCACATAAGCATGAACTTTCCTACTCTTTTCCAAACCAAACCAAACTATTTGCAAACCAATGTAAGAAAGAGGGGGTACAACCAATTTATTCAGAAAACTAAGAAAACCAAAGCAAACTAAAAACCAAAACAAAAGGAAAAATAAGACGCTCCAAGAAAAACACAACTGTGCATGAAACAATAAAAATGAAGTGTTTGGAAAAAACCTGGATTTTTTATTGATGAAGAAGGGGATGCCTTGGACATCCCCAAGCTTTGACGCTTGTACTTCTTGGATATTTCATAGGGTGACACGCGTGGCATCCCCAATCTTGATCTTTAGTCCATCCTTCATCTCATTACTCATTCCTTCCATACACCTGAATTTTTCCTTCATACAAAACTTCACACAATCGCATTAGCAACATTAGTGCACGTAAGATAAGTAAGTCTCAAGGTTCAGTTATAACACCAAATAAACTTCCATTAGAACACTAGATACTGTAGCACATCCCTCAAAAAGATCAATTGCCCAAAAGAACTCAAGAAGGAACCAACAAGAAGCAAATGCAGAAAATGGCAGAAATCTGTCAAAACGGACCAGCAGGTAAAGACGAATTTTTTAGAAGACCTTCTGTTGCTAAAATCAAAAAGTTTTGAACTGAATAAAGTTAGATAACAACCTGGGTCATAAGCAGAAAAAATTACAGCTCAATCCGACGTACAGAGCTCTCTCAGGAATGTTTACGGTGAAGCATAGAAATCTGTTTCGGGACAGCAACTTTCCCAATCATTACTTCACTCTCATTAGAGGTTACTCTTGGCACAAAAAGTAAATAAAAAGGATAAGGAGAGGTTATTACAGAGGTAATAACTTCCAAGACTCATCTAAAACTCTTGGGTTATCTCCCAACAAGTACTTTTCTTTAACGCCTTTAAGTTAGGCATAAGAAGCAAAGAAAGAATCAAGTGTTCTCAAATGAAGAAGCATTAAGACCAAATTTTGTTTTCATAGGAGAAGCAAAAGAAATCTTTTATCTCTTTTCAGGGAAGTGTTCTATACCTTTCTTGAGTGGGAGTTGATATTTAATGGTGTCTTCTTTCATATCAATGATGGCACCAACAGTTCTAAGAAAAGGTCTTCCCAAAGTAATAGGACAAGAAGCATTGTATTCAACATCCAAAACATAGAAATCAACGGGGACATAGGAATCATTAACCATAATAAGAACATCATTAAGACTCCCCATGAGTTTCTTTTTAGCATTAGCATCAAGTGGGACATTTAAATAGCAATTTTCAAGAGGAGGCAAATCAAGCATATCATAAATCCTTCTAGGCATAATAGAAACACTACTATCAAGATCACACAAAGCTTTGAAATCAAAGTCATTCACTTTCATATTAATGATGGGTTCCCAACCATCTTCTTGCTTTATAGGAATAGAAGCTTTATGTTTCATCTTTTCTTCTTTAATCTTTATGAGAGCATCAGTAATGTGTTTTGTAAAAGCCATGTTCATAGCACTAGCATTAGGACTTTTAGCAAGCTATTGTAGGAACTTAATAACTTCAGAGATGTTGCAACCATCAAGATCAAAATCAACTTTATCATCTAAAGTAGTAGCACTATTACTAGCCTCAACACTAGTGGTGGTGATAGTAGAAACACTAATGTTTCTAGCAATTTCATCTTCTCTTTCCCACTTAGCATGTAATTCAGCTAATAGTCTAACATTTTCATCAATTCTTACTTGTATGGCATTAGTAGCTGCAAAGGGATTATCATTAGTTTCAGGTTTAGCAGCCATTTTATTCAAAGAAGATTGAGATTCAACCAAAGATGCTATATTTCTTTCAGCATTAGAGAGTTTTTCCTCAATAGTTTTATTGAAAGCAGTTTGTTTACTAATAAACTCTTTAAGCATCACTTCAAGTTCAGAGGGATCACTCTTATTATTGTTGTAAGAATTTCCATAAGCATTACCATTGTTGGGAGGATATGGCTTATAATTGTTGTTACCAAAATTGTTCCTATAAGCATTATTACCATAAGCATTGTTGCCAAAATTATTATTTCTTATGAAGTTCACATCAACTTGCTCTTCTTGAGCAACCAAAGAGGCTAAAGGAACATTATTTGGATCAATATGGGCTTTCCCATTAACAAGCATGGACATAATAATATCAATCTTATCACTCAAGGAGGAGGTTTCTTCAACAGAATTTACCTTCTTACCTTGTGGAGCTCTCTCAGTATGCCATTCAGAATAATTAACCATCATATTGTCCAAAAGTTTTGTTGCAGCACCCAAAGTGATGGTCATAAAGGTACCTCCAGCATCTGAATCCAATAGGTTCCTTGAAGAATAGTTCAATCCTGCATAAAAAGTTTGGATGATCATCCAAGCAGTCAGTCAATGAGTGGGACAATTCTTAACCAAAGACTTCATTCTTTCCCAAGCTTGAGCAACATGCTCATTATCAAGTTGTTTAAACTTCATTATTTCACTTCTCATGGATATAATCTTAGCAGGAGGATAGTATTTTCCAATAAAAGCATCTTTGCACTTAGTCCAAGAATCAATACTATTCTTAGTTAAGGAATTCAACCATTCTTTAGCTTTTCCTCTCAAAGAGAAAGGAAACAATTTCAGTTTAATAATATCACCATCTATATCCCTATTCTTTTGCATCTCACAAAGTTCAACAAAGTTATTTAGATGGGAAGCAGCATCTTCATTACCAATACCAGAAAATTGTTCTCTCATAACAAGATTGAGCAAAGCAGGTTTTATCTCAAAGAAAGTATTTTCAGCCACAGGTGGAGCAATAGGTGTGCTCATAAAATCATTGTTGTTGGTGCTAGTGAAGTCACACAACTTAGTGTTCTCAAGAGTAGTCATTTTTTTGGGTTTTCAAATAATAAAGCAAACTAGTAAAACTAATTTTTTTGTGTTTTTTGAAGAACAAAACAAGCAAACAAAGCAAAAAGAAACTAAGCAAAACAAAAACAACAAAGTAAAGAGATTGGTTATGAGGGACTCACCTTGTGAAGATGTCCTTGACTCCCCAGTAACGGCGCTAGAAAAATCTTTGTTAGCTCATGGTTGATGTAGAGCTCGTTGGGAACCCCAAGAGGAAGGTATGATGATCATAGCAGCAAGTTTTCCCTCAGTTATGAGACCAAGGTTTAATCGAACCAGTAGAAGCAAGGAAACACCCCAAAGGTGTTACTAGCTGAGCTTTGGCAGGGCGCACTACCGGTGCTAGTAGCAACGTGGAGACCTGCACAACACAACCACAGAACTTTGTCCCCAACTTGCGATGAGGTTGTCAATCTCACCGTGTTTTGCGGAAAACAAAGGATTAAACGTATCGAATGGAAAGAAGTAAAAGTTTGCAGAAAGTAAACACAAAGCAGTA
This sequence comes from Avena sativa, assembly GCA_916181665.1. Taxonomy (NCBI): domain Eukaryota; kingdom Viridiplantae; phylum Streptophyta; class Magnoliopsida; order Poales; family Poaceae; genus Avena; species Avena sativa. Next base: position 262,900,698 of record OV702291.1, read on the forward strand.
AAAGATTGTAGATTGTATGTAAAGTAAAGGACCAGGATCCATAGTTCACTAGAGGTGGCTCTCCTTAGATAGATAACATGCTGGGTAAACAAATTACAGCGGGGCAATTGACAAACACCGAGAAAGCAATACATGCATATAGTAATCATCTTGACTCCTCTGAGACTTGATTGGGCATTACAACATAATACATAGATCGCCATCCAACTGCATCTATGACTAATAATCCACCTTCAGGTTATCATCCGAACCCCCTCCAGTATTAAGTTGCAAGCAACACATTATTGCTTTACGAACTGCGTGTAAAGTAAACAATACAATTGTTCTATGAACAAAGGATCGTTGTTTTCTCCCTAGTAGCAACAACACATCTAGTACCTTAGAGATTTCTGTCACTTCCCCAGATTACCAGAGGCATGAACCCACTATCGAACATAAATACTAACTCCTGGAGTTGCTAGCATCTACTTGGCCAAGATAGCTACTAACAACAGAAAGCATGCAAGATCTTAAATAACAAAGACATGATAGAATCAATAATCAATCTGAAATAGCACCTCAATATCCATCAGATCCCCGCAAACACAACATGTATGGATTACAAATAGATGATCTTGATCATGAACGGAGCTCACAAGATCTAAACATGAAAGCACAAAGGAGGAGAAACCAGCCATCTAGCTACTACATGAATCCGTAGTCCAGGGATGAACTACTCACGCATCACACCGGAGGCTTGCATGGTGATGAAGAAGGCCTCCAGGGTGAATTCTCCTCTCCGACAGGGTGCCGGGAAGAGCTTCAGATCCCTCCCGATCTAGGGATGGAGATGACAGCGGCTATAGACTCTTTCATGGATTTTTGATCGGGTACCTAGGGTTTTCGTCCTGAGGGCAACTTATAGGCGGAAGGAGAGGCTGAGGGGGTGCCGGGAGCCAACACACCACCCCCTGGCGCAGGCCAGGCCTGGCCGCGTGGCCAGGTGGTGTGGTCGGCTCCTGGCCCCTCTCCGTCTCGTATTCTAGCACTTGATCCCTTCCGGAAAAATAGGCACTTTGGCTTTTGTCCTGTCCAATTCCGAGAATATTCATTTTCTGACTTTCCTGGAACTAAAAACAGCAGAAAACAGGCAGCTGGCACTATGGCTCTTGTTAATAGGTTAGTCCAAGAAATCATATGAAATGTACTCCAAAGTTGGAACAAAACACAAGAAAGTGGATAAAACCAAGCATGGAACATCAAAAATTATAGATACATTTGCAATGTATCAACCACACATGGATCCACCAATGTCATTGCATGTGTGCTCTTTTTACTAACAACAACCAGAGTCATTGCATGAATGTTCTCTTCAGAGACCACACATGGATCGACCAGTGTCATTGCATGTGTGTTCTTTTTACTAACAACAACTAGAGCCATTGCATGTGTGTTCTTTTCACATACCACATATGGATCCACCTATGTCATTGAAATGTGTGTTCTTCTCATTAACCACATCTAGAGTCATTGCATGTGTGTTCTCTTCAGAGACCACACATGGATCCACCAGTGTCATTACATGTGTGCTCTTTTTACTAACAACAACTTGAGTCATTTCATGACTATTCTTTTCACATACCACATATGGATCCACTAGTGTCATTGAAATGTCTATTCTCTTCACAGACCACACATGGATCCACCAGTGTCATTGCATGTGTGTTCTTTTTACTAACAACAACCAGAGTCATTGCATGTGTGTTCTTTTCACAATCCATCTATGGATCCACCAGTGTCATTGCATGTGTGTTCTCTTCAGAGACCACACATGGATCCACCAGTGTCATTGCATGTGTGTTCTTTTTACTAGCAACAACCAGAGTCATTGCATGTGTGTTCTCTTCAGAGACCACACATGGATCCACCAGTGTCATTGCATGTGTGTTCTTTTTACTAACAACAACTGGAGTCATTTCATTACTATTATTTTCACATACCACATATGGATCCACTAGTGTCATTGCATGTGTGTTCTCTTCAGAGACCACACATGGATCCACCAGTGTCATTGCATGTGTGTTCTTTTTACTAACAACAACTGGAGTCATTGCATGTGTGTTCTTTTCACATACCACATATGGATCCACCAGAGTCATTGCATGTGTGTTCTCTTCAGAGACCACATATGGATCCACAGATGTAATGTAATGTTTTGTGAAACCATGACTAAAGAAGTGATGCATAAGTACCTTGTACTTAACATGATTTTCTTTCTTTAGATGATGTAATATACTGGTATGTTTTCGTTAGGCAATGAAATTGGGATGGAGGGAGTCCAGGTTTAATATTTGAAATGAGAATGTATGAAGAGAATCCATATTAGGCAGGAGACAATAATCCAGGGAAAGGGCATGGTATCCATTAAACTATTGTAACATGCCAAGTTAGTCATTGTTACAGCGGTAGAAGGGCTTCTCTCTCTCTCTCTCTCTCTCTCTCTCTCTCTCTCTCTCTCTCTCTCTCTCTCTCTCTCTCTCTCTCTCTCTCTCTCTCTCTCTCTCTCTCTCTCTCTCTCTCTCTCTCTCTCTCTCTCTCTCTCTCTCTCTCTCTCCGACACCGATGCCATCGCCTGCGACGACGCATTCGCCATGTTGTCCTTGAACGGCGAGGACGACCAGTCGAGCAGTGACAGCCTTCTCTTCGACAGCGAGTATTCCTTCCACAATGTGAGTTCCTCTGTTTTCTCAGGCTAGGGTTAGGCAATGGTAAATCTCTTGATCTGAGCTCCATATGTGCATGTAATCGTGTTTGATTTCAGCTTTGTGTTTACCTATAGGTACCACGGACGATCTACGACTCCGAATGGGAGGGCCTAGATCTCGATGGAGAAGTGCCATGTGACCATGGGCTAAAACTGAGGAGATATGTTGCATTCGAAGGCAGTAACACTGGGAGAAGGTTTTTGGGTTGTACAAATCAGGTTTGTTTACATTATGTGCAACTGTGACATGAAGTAAAATGTATCGTGCATGTTCATAACACTATAGTGTGTGTGTTTTTAGGTTGGCCCGGTGTGTAAAGCTGTAGAGTGGGTGGATCTTGAGTGGCCAGATGCACTTAAGAAATGTTTGACACAGTTATGGGAGATGTATGAGTTGGAAAGGTCGGGGGGATTTACTGATGTAACTGATGCAACTGAAAAAAATTACAAGCTGTCGGTACGAAATAAGGAGCTGGAACAAGAAATCGAGAATTTGTAGTCAGAGCTAACTGACGGAATCGATGGGAGCTTGGTTGTTGGAACTGCAAAGAAGCTTCAGGCTAGTTTAGGAAGCAGACTTGGGCATTGCTCCCTGAACCCTAAACATTACAAAAGGAGTGGAGGACGAACTGATATTCGTGTCCCCACTAATGGGAATTAGACTTGGGCATTGCTCCGATACGTCTCCAGACATGCCCTTAGCTCCTCGTTCTCTTTCCGAACACCCTCGAGTATGGTGATCCCTCTGCTCATGTCCGCCTTCATCTCCTTCACTGCATCCTAGCAACGGTTCCTGTCATGGTAGGCTCGGATGGTAGCCTTGGTGTCCTCGACGCGTCCTCTGAGTGCCTCGCTGACTTCGTCCTGTAGTAGAATGCACCTTTCCACGAGATTCTTCTTCTCCTCCATGAGCTCGTTGATTATCTTGATGGCCTGTTCTTGCCTGTTCAAGTTAAGGTCGAGCACTTTCTGCAGCCTAACAACGTCACGTGCAAAATCTAGCGAGATCTCCTTCTGCACAGATAATTGCTTGCGTAGGCTCTCATTAGCTTGGGTGAGGGAGCATGCAAGCTCATGTTGGTTGACAATCTTGGAACTGAGTGCGGCCACCTTGTCACGGTACTCGGCCTTCGATCGCTGCATCATTCGTGTTAATTGAAATAGGAATTCTATAATTACACTCCAGGTTCCAGGTGAATACTAATATAGATCAAAAAATCCCCGTTGAATCTATTGACCACAGTGTTAAAAATGGACCTAGAGATCTATTCATGACCATGATAAACTAATCCTAATCACAAAAAATGCAACGTGAATCTATGAACAGTGGTATTAAGGAAAGACCAAGAGATCCAGTCATATTCATGAAAACTAATACAACTCGCAAAAGAAGAAGAAAAACCGATGCGGGGCGGACAGGATCTAAGAAATCCACATCGCAACTCGGAGAAATAACAGTGTGGAGATTTTCTACCTCGCTAAGACATGGAACAGAGCCGAACGGGTCTTGCAATGCCTCCGTCATGGTGGATTCGGGCTCCACGGCCGGCCTGTAATACGTAGAAGAGGAAGAGCAAGAAGAAGAAGAAAACCAAGAAGAAGCTGAATAAGATCATGATGGAGAGGGAGATGGAGAAGAAGTAGAACAATTAGACCGTACCGGGAGGAGCTCTCGCCTGCTAGAACATCTGGCGCCATTGTCGGGGGAGATTGGGCCTCCATGAGAGGGTGGGCTTGAGCGGCTGGTAGAGCAAGAAGTGCCTCGCAGCGATTTCTCTCCCTTTTCTCCGCGAGGATCGTCGACCAGCCTCTCCCCCTCCTTAGTGGACCATGGCTTGCAGGGTGAGGGTAGCGGCGGCAGGAGGAAGGAGATAGTGATTAGTGTGGGAGAAGAGTCAAAGAGTACAGGCCGTGGTCCAGTAGTACTAGTACTATTATACAAGACCACCGTGTACGGTCTACCTTCTCAAAGAAGCCAAAGAGGTAGGGGTAGGGAATCGATGGGACTTGTCTTTATTGCAATGGACACTTCAGTGGTCTTCGGCGCCGCCCAAAATCTAGTATATAATAAGGGGAGTGTGAGCCGAGTGGTCATCACGGGAATCGGCGTGCACATCCCGCGTGCGTGTGTCACGTGTTGATGGGGCAATGATGTGCGCAGCTGCTGCACGATCACGTCGGCACGTCGAACTCCGTCGAACTCCACGTGACAGGCATGCACAGGATATTTACGAGTCTAGAATATGCTGAGCCACTTTTGTTGTGATCAAATTATGTTCAGTACGCGAGATACTACTTTTTTTTTGATAATCGACAAATGCATGCGTGGACACGACGCACGAAACCTCTGCTCATCCTTGATCAGATCGGCACCCCACTCTGTGTACCCGCCATCGACTATTCGGAGCAACTACCTCGAGCACGATGCCCCCTCGCCATGGCAATGGTAGGTCCAAGCCGTCCACTGACCGTCCTGCGTCCCCGGCTCTTCGCTGCATCGTTCGTGCTCGCGAGTCGCCTGCTGAGGCAGCACGTCGTGTCCGACCGTGCCAGGATCCATCGACATCGGCACTCGAGGACACCACAACATCGAAGCTCGTACCGGCCATGCAGGAGGAGCGTGGGGTACCTACAACATCAGACGAGCACAAAGCAGCAGCCAGGACGGGGGCGCGTGTTGCACCGGTGAGTATGGACAAGAAGAAGAACGAGAAGAAGACTAGGAAGAAGAGAGGATATAGCTATTTGGACGAGTCTGACTCAGCCAACAAGGAGGCATACATCGATCAGTTGGAGGCAGAAGCGGAGGAGAGTGACATGGACTCGTGGGACTACGAAGAGGAGGAGGAGGACTCCGATGAGGAGATAGCGCACTTATTCGAGGAAGGGGCGGTGTCGAGTCATCATAGGAGGACACCGACGGCGGCGATGGCAGGGACCATGGCATTGACGAAGACGAGGATGAACCGGAAGACGAAGACGATGGCTTCTTCGAAATATGATCATTTATTTTATTTATTTTAGTTAGATAGATGGATTTTCATTTGTTTATGGACGTAAAGTATCGGTGGCACAGATAGAGAGGTGGCACGGATTGACCATGCATAAAAAAAGTGGAGAACGAAGGGGTTATCCTGCCCGTTGGATCACATAGGATCAACGGTTGGTGGAGACGATCCGCGTGACATTTGTGTCAGCCAATCAGGGCGTACCACCCAGAGTGAGCACACGTTTGGGATCTCCACACGTTTGGGATTTTGTGAGATTTGTGACCGAGAGAGAGGGCAAATCTCTTTTCACAATCCGCCTATGGATCCACCAGTGTTGTTGCATGTGTGTTCTTCGCATTAACCACAGCTAGAGTCATTGCATGTGTGTTCTTTTCACATGCCACATATGGAACCACCATTGTCATCGAAATGTGTATTCTTTCATTAACCACAACTGGAGTCATTTCATGACTGTTCTTTTCACATACGACATATGGATCCACCAGTGTCATTGAAATGTGTGTTCTCTTGAGAGACCACACATGGATCCACCAGTGTCATTGCATGTGTGTTCTTTTTACTAACAACAACTGGAGTCATTGCATGTGTGTTCTTTTCACATACCACATATGGATCCACCAGTGTCATTGCATGTGTGTTCTCTTCACAGACCACACATGGATCCACCGGTGTCATTGCATGTGTGTTATTTTCACATACCACATATGGATCCACTAGTGTCATTGAAATGTGTGTTCTCTTCAGAGACCACACATGGATCCACCAGTGTCATTGCATGTGTGTTCTTTTTACTAACAACAACTGGAGTCATTGCATGTGTGTTCTTTTCACATAGCACCTATGGATCCACCAGTGTCGTTGCATGTGTGTTCTCTTCAGAGACCACACATGGATCCACTACTATCATTGCATGTGTGTTCTATTTACTAACAACAACTAGAGTCATTTCATGACTATTCTTTTCACATACCACATATGGATCCACCAGTGTCATTGAAATGTGTGTTCTTCTCATTAACCACAGCTAGAGTCATTGCATGTGTGTTCTCTTCAAAGACCACACATGGATCCACTAGTGTTACTGCATGTGTGTTCTTTTTACTAACAACAACTGGAGTCATTGCATGTGTGTTCTTTTCACATACGACATATGGATCCCCCAGTGTCATTGAAATTTGTGTTCTCTTTAGAGACCACACATGGATCCACTAGTGTCATTGCATGTGTGCTCTTTTTACTAACAACAACTGGAGTCATTGCATGTGTGTTCTTTTCACATACCACATATGGATCCACCAGTGTCATTGAAATGTGTGTTCTCTTCAGACACCACACATGGATCCACATATGTCATTGCTTGTGTGCTCTTTTTACTAACAACAACCAGAGTCATTGCATGTGTTTTCTCTTCAGAGACCACACATGGATCCACCGGTGTCATTGCATGTGTGTTCTTTTTACTAACAACAACTGGAGTCATTGCATGTGTATTCTTTTCACATACTACCTATGGATCCACCAGTGTAATTGCATGTGTTCTCTTCAGAGACCACACATGGATCCACTAGTGTCATTGCATGTGTGTTCTTTTTACTAACAACAACTAGAGTCATTTCATGACTATTCTTTTCACATACCACATATGGATCCACCAGTGTCATTGAAATGAGTGTTCTTCTCATTAACCACAGCTAGAGTCATTGCATGTGTGTTCTCTTCAGAGACCACACATGGATCCACCAGTGTCATTGCATGTGTGTTCTTTTTACTAACAACAACTGGAGTCATTGCATGTGTGTTCTTTTCACATACCACATATGGATCCACCAGTGTCATTGAAATGTGTGTTCTCTTTAGAGACCACACATGGATCCACCAGTGTCATTAAATATGTGCTCTTTTTACTAACATCAACCGGAGTCATTGCAAGTGTGTTCTTTTCACATACCACATATGGATCCACCAGTGTCATTCAAATGTGTGTTCTCCTCAGAGACCACACATGGATCCACATATGTCATTGCGTGTGTGCTCTTTTTACTAACAACAACCAGAGTCATTGCATGTGTGTTCTCTTCAGATACCACACATGGATCCACCAGTGTCATTGCATGTGTGTTCTTTTTACTCACAACAACTAGAGTCAATGCATGTATGTTCTTTTCACATACCACATATAGATCCACCAGTGTCATTAATATGTGTGTTCTCTTCAGAGACCACACATGGATCCACCAATGTCATTGCATGTGTGGTGTTTTTACTAACAACAACCAGAGTCATTGCATATGTGTTCTCTTCAGAGACCACACATGGATCCACCAAATTGCATGTGTGCTCTTTTTACTAACAACAACCAGACTCATTGCATGTGTGTTCTTTTTACTAACAACAACCAAAGTCATTGCATATGTGTTCTCTTATGAGACCACACATGGATCCACCAATGTCATTGCATGTGTGCTCTTTTTACTAACAACAACCAGAGTCATTGCATGTGTGTTCTTTTCTCTAACAACAACTAGAGTCATTGCATGTGTGTTCTCTTCAGATACCACACAAGGATCCACCAGTGTCATTGCATGTGTCTTCTTTTTACTAACAACAACTGGAGTCATTGCATGTGTGTTCTTTTCACATACCACAAATGGATCCACCAGTGTCATTAAAATGTGTGTTCTCTTCAGAGACCACACATGGATCCACCAGTGTCATTGCATGTGTGTTCTCTTTACTAACGACAACTATAGTCATTGCATGTGTGTTCTTTTCACATACAACATATGGATCCACCAGTGTCATTGCATGTGTACTCTCTTCAGAGACCACACATGGATCCACCAGTGTCATTGCATGTGTGTTCTTTTTACTAACAACAACTGGAGTCATTTCATGACTATTCTTTTCACGTACCACATATGGATCCACCAGTGTCATTGAAATGTGTGTTCTTCTCATTAACCACAACTAGAGTCATTGCATGTGTGTTCTCTTCAGAGACCGCACATGGATCCACCAGTGTCATTGCATGTGTGCTCTTTTTACTAACAACAACTAGAGTCATTTCATGACTATTCTTTTCACATGCAGCATATGGATCCACAAGTGTCATTGAAATGTCCGTTCTCTTCAGAGACCACACATGGATCCACCATTGTCATTGCATGTGTGTTCTTTTTACTAACAACAACTAGAGTCATTGCATGTTTTCTTTTCACAATCCACCTATGGATCTACCAGTGTCATTGCATGTGTGTTCTCTTCAGAGACGACATCAGGATCCACCAGTGTCATTGCATGTGTGTTCTTTTTACTAACAACAACCAGAGTCATTGCATGTGTGTTCTCTTCATAAACCACACATGGATCCACCAGTGTCATTGCATGTGTGTTCTTTTTACTAACAATAACTGGAGTCATTTCATGACTATTTTCACATACCACATATGGATCTACCAATGTCATTGCATGTGTGTTCTCTTCAGAGACCACACATGGATCCACCAGTGTCATTGCATGTGTGTTCTTTTTACTAACAACAACTGGAGTCATTGCATGTGTGTTCTTTTAACATACCACATATGGATCCACCAGTGTCATTGAAATGTGTGTTCTCTTTAGAGACCACACATGGATCCACCAGTGTCATTACATGTGTGCTCTTTTTACTGACATCAACCGGAGTCATTGCAAGTGTGTTCTTTTCACATACCACATATGGATCCACCAGTGTCATTCAAATGTGTGTTCTCCTCAGAGAACACACATGGATCCACATATGTCATTGCGTGTGTGCTCTTTTTACTAACAACAACCAGAGTCATTGCATGTGTGTTCTTTTTACTCACAACAACTAGAGTCAATGCATGTATGTTCTTTTCACATACCACATATAGATCCACCAGTGTCATTGATATGTGTGTTCTCTTCAGAGACCACACATGGATCCACTAATGTCATTGCATGTGTGGTGTTTTTACTAACAACAACCAGAGTCATTGCATATGTGTTCTCTTTAGAGACCACACATGGATCCACCAAATTGCATGTGTGCTCTTTTTACTAACAACAACCAGACTCATTGCATGTGTGTTCTTTTTACTAACAACAACCAAAGTCATTGCATATGTGTTCTCTTATGAGACCACACATGGATCCACCAATGTCATTGCATGTGTGCTCTTTTTACTAACAACAACCAGAGTCATTGCATGTGTGTTCTTTTTACTAACAACAACTAGAGTCATTGCATGTGTGTTCTCTTCAGATACCACACAAGGATCCACCAGTGTCATTGCATGTGTCTTCTTTTTACTAACAACAACTAGAGTCATTGCATGTGTGTTCTTTTCACATACCACATATGGATCCACCAGTGTCATTGAAATGTGTGTTCTCTTCAGAGACCACACATGGATCCACCAGTGTCATTGCATGTGTGTTCTCTTTACTAACGACAACTGTAGTCATTGCATGTGTGTTCTTTTCACATACCACATATGGATCCACCAGTGTCATTGCATGTGTATTCTCTTCAGAGACCACACATGGATCCACCAGTGTCATTGCATGTGTGTTCTTTTTACTAACAACAACTGCAGTCATTTCATGACTATTCTTTTCACGTACAACATATGGATCCACCAGTGTCATTGAAATGTGTGTTCTTCTCATTAACCACAGCTAGAGTCATTGCATGTGTGTTCTCTTCAGAGACCGCACATGGATCCACCAGTGTCATTGCATGTGTGCTCTTTTTACTAACAACAACTAGAGTCATTTCATGACTATTCTTTTCACATGCCGCATATGGATCCACAAGTGTCATTGAATTGTCTGTTCTCTTCAGAGACCACACATGGATCCACCATTGTCATTGCATGTGTGTTCTTTTTACTAACAACAACTAGAGTCATTGCATGTGTGTTCTTTTCACAATCCACCTATGGATCCACCAGTGTCATTGCATGTGTGTTCTCTTCAGAGACGACATCAGGATCCACCAGTGTCATTGCATGTGTGTTCTTTTTACTAACAACAACCAGAGTCATTACATGTGTGTTCTCTTCATAAACCACACATGGATCCACTATGGTCATTGCATGTGTGTTCTTTTTACTAACAATAACTGGAGTCATTTCATGACTATTTTCACATACCACATATGGATCTACCAGTGTCATTGCATGTGTGTTCTCTTCAGAGACCACACATGGATCCACCAGTGTCATTGCATGTGTGTTCTTTTTACTAACAAAAACTAGAGTCATTGCATGTGTGTTCTTTTCACATACCACATATGGATCCATCAGACTCATTGCATGTGTGTTCTCTTCAGAGACCACACATGGATCCACCGGTGTCATTGAATGTGTGTTCTTTTTACTAACAATAACTGGAGTCATTGCATGTGTGTTCTTTTCACATACCACATATGGATCCACCAGTGTCATTGAAATGTGTGATCTCTTCAGATACCACACATGGATCCACCAGTGTCATTGCATGTGTGTTCTTTTTACTAACAACAACTGGAGTCATTGCATGTTTGTTCTTTTCACAAACCACCTATGGATCCACCAGTGTCATTGCATGGGTGTTCTCTTCAGATACCACACATGGATCCACCAGTGTCATTGCATGTGTGTTCTTTTTACTAACAACAACTGGAGTCATTGAATGTGTGTTCTTTTCACATACCACATATGGATCCACTAGTGTCATTGAAATGTGTGTTCTCTTCAGAGACCACACATGGATCCACCAGTATCATTGCATGTGTGTTCTCTTTACTAACGACTACTAGAGTCATTGCATGTGTGTTCTTTTCACATACCACATATGGATCCACCAGTGTCATTGCATGTGTATTCTCTTCAGAGACCACACATGGATCCACCAGTGTCATTGCATGTGTGTTCTTTTCACTAACAACAACTGGAGTCATTTCGTGACTATTCTTTTCACGTACCACATAAGGATCCACAAGTGTCATTGAAATGTGTGTTCTTCTCATTAACCACATCTAGAGTCATTGCATGTGTGTTCTCTTCAGAGACCGCACATGGATCTACCAGTGTCATTGCATGTGTGCTCTTTTTACTAATAAAAACTAGAGTCATTTCATGACTATTCTTTTCACATGCCGCATATGGATCCACAAGTGTCATTGAAATGTCTGTTCTCTTTAGAGACCACACATGGATCCACCATTGTCATTGCATGTGTATTCTTTTTACTAACAACAACTAGAGTCATTGCATGTGTGTTCTTTTCACAATCCACCTATGGATCCACTAGTGTCATTGCATGTGTGTTCTCTTAAGAGACGACATCAGGATCCACCAGTGTCATTGCATGTGTGTTATTTTTACTAACGACAACCAGAGTCATTGCATGTGTGTTCTCTTCATAGACCACACATGGATCCACCAGTGTCATTGCATGTGTGTTCTTTTTACTAACAACAACTAGAATCATTTCATGACTATTTTCACATACCACATATGGATCCACTAGTGTCATTAAATGTGTGTTCTCTTCAGAGACCACACATGGATCCACCAGTGTCATTCCATGTGTGTTCTTTTTACTAACAACAACTGGAGTCATTTCATGACAATTCTTTTCACATACCACATACGGATCCACCAGAGTCATTACATGTGTGTTCTCTTCAGAGACCACACATGGATCCACCAGTGTCATTGAATGTGTGTTCTTTTTACTAACAACAACTAGAGTCATTGCATGTGTGTTATTTTCACATACCACATACGGATCCACCAGTGTCATTGAAATGTGTGTTCTCTTCAGAGAACACATGGATCCAGCAGTGTCATTGCATGTGTGTTCTCTTTACTAATGATAACTAGAGTCATTGCATGTGTGTTCTTTTCACATACCACATATGGATCCACCAGTGTCATTGCATGTGTATTCTCTTCATAGACCACACATGGATCTACCAGTGTCATTGCATGTGTGTTCTTTTTACTAACAACAACTAGAGTCATTTCATGACTATTTTCACATACCACATATGGATCCACCAGTGTCATTGCATGTGTGTTCTCTTCAGAGACCACACATGGATCCACCAGTGTCATTCCATGTGTGTTCTTTTTACTAACAACAACTGGAGTCATTGCATGTCTGTTCTTTTCACATACCACATACGGATCCACCAGAGTCATTGCATGTGTGTTCTCTTCAGAGACCACACATGGATCCACCGGTGTCATTGAATGTGTGTTCTTTTTACTAACAACAACTAGATTCATTGCATGTGTGTTATTTTCACATACCACATATGGATCCACCAGTGTCATTGAAATGTGTGTTCTCTTCAGAGACCACACATGGATCCACCAGTGTCATTGCATGTGTGTTCTTTTTACTAACAACAACTGGAGTCATTTCATGACTATTCTTTTCACATGCCTCATATGGATCCACAAGTGTCATTGAAATGTCTGTTCTCTTCAGAGACCACACATTGTTCCACCATTGTCATTGCATGTGTGTTCTTTTTACTAACAACAACTAGAGTCATTGCACGTGTGTTCTTTTCACAATCCACCTATGGATCCACTAGTGTCATTGCATGTGTGTTCTCTTCAGAGACGACATCAGGATCCACCAATGTCATTGCATGTGTGTTCTTTTTACTAACAACAACCAGAGTCATTGCATGTGTGTTCTCTTCATAGACCACACATGGATCCACGAGTGTCATTGCATGTGTGTTATTTTTCCTAACAACAACTAGAGTCATTTCATGACTATCTTCACATACCACATATGGATCCACCAGTGTCATTGCATGTGTGTTCTCTTCAGAGACCACACATGGATCCACCAGTGTCATTGCATGTGTGTTCTTTTTACTAACAACAACTGGAGTCATTGCATGTGTGTTCTTTTCACATGCCGCATATGGATCCACAAGTGTCATTGAAATGTCTGTTCTCTTCAGAGACCACACATGGATCCACCGGTGTCATTGCATGTGTGTTCTTTTTACTAACAACAACTAGAGTCATTGCATGTGTGTTATTTTCACATACCACATATGGATCCACCAGTGTCATTGAAATGTGTGTTCTCTTCAGAGACCACACATGGATCCACCAGTGTCATTGCATGTGTGTTCTCTTTACTAATGACAACTTGAGTCATTGCATGTGTGCTCTTTTGACATACCACATATGGATCCACCAGTGTCATTGCATGTGTATTCTCTTCAGAGACCACACATGGATCCACCAGTGTCATTGCATGTGTGTTCTTTTTACTAACAACAACTAGAGTCATTGCATGTGTGTTCTTTTCACAATCCACCTATGGATCCACTAGTGTCATTGCATGTGTGTTCTCTTCAGAGACGACATCAGGATCCACCAATGTCATTGCATGTGTGTTCTTTTTACTAACAACAACTAGAGTCATTGCATGTGTGTTCTTTTCACAATCCACACATGGATCCACGAGTGTCATTGCATGTGTGTTCTCTTCAGAGACGACATCAGGATCCACCAGTGTCATTGCATGTGTGTTCTTTTTACTAACAACAACCAGAGTCATTGCATGTGTGTTCTCTTCATAGACCACACATGTATCCACCAGTGTCATTGCATGTGTGTTCTTTTTACTAACAACAACTGGAGTCATTTCATGACTATTTTCACATACCACATATGGATCCACCAGTGTCATTGCATGTGTGTTCTCTTCAGAGACCACACATGGATCCACCAGTGTCATTGCATGTGTGTTCTTTTTACTAACAACAACTGGAGTCATTCCATGTGTGTTCTTTTCACATACCACATATGGATCCACCAGAGTCATTGCATGTGTGTTCTCTTCAGAGACCACACATGGATCCACCGGTGTCATTGAATGTGTGTTCTTTTTACTAACAACAACTGGAGTCATTGCATGTTTGTTCTTTTCACAAACCACCTATGGATCCACCAGTGTCATTGCATGTGTGTTCTTTTTACTAACAACAACTAGAGTCATTTCATGACTATTCGTTTCACATACCACATATGGATCCACCAGTGTCATTGAAATGTCTGTTCTCTTCACAGACCACACATGGATCCACTAGTTTCATTGCATGTGTGTTCTTTTTACTAACAACAACCAGAGTCATTGCATGTGTGTTCTCTTCAGATACCACACATGGATCCACCAGTGTCATTGCATGTGTGTTCTTTTTACTAACAACAACTAGAGTCATTTCATGACTATTTTCACATACCACATATGGATCCACAAGTTTCATTGCATGTGTGTTCTCTTCAGAGACCACACATGGATCCACCAGTGTCATTGCATGTGTGTTCTTTTTACTAACAACAACTGGAGTCATTGCATGTGTGGTCTTTCACATACCACATACGGATCCACCAGAGTCATTGCATGTGTGTTCTCTTCAGAGACCACACATGGATCCACCGGTGTCATTCAATGTGTGTTCTTTTTACTAACAACAACTAGAGTCATTGCATGTGTGTTATTTTCACATACCATATATGGATCCACCAGTGTCATTGAAATGTGTGTTCTCTTCAGAGACCACACATGGATCCACCAGTGTCATTGCATGTGTGTTCTCTTTACTAATGACAACTGGAGTCATTGCATGTGTGCTCTTTTCACATACCACATATGGATCCACCAGTGTCATTGCATGTGTATTCTTTTTACTAACAACAACTGGAGTCATTTCATGACTATTCTTTTCACATGCCGCATATGGATCCACAAGTGTCATTGAAATGTCTGTTCTCTTCAGAGACCACACATGGATCCACCATATGCATTGCATGTGTGTTCTTTTTACTAACAACAACTAGAGTCATTGCATGTGTGTTCTTTTCACAATCCACCTATGGATCCACCAGTGTCATTGCATGTGTGTTCTCTTCAGAGACGACATCAGGATCCACCAGTGTCATTGCATGTGTGTTCTTTTTACTAACAACAACCAGAGTCATTGCATGTGTGTTCTCTTCATAGACCACACATGGATCCACCAGTGTCATTGCATGTGTGTTCTTTTTACTAACAACAACTGGAGTCATTTCATGACTATTTTCACATACCACATATGGATCCACCAGTGTCATTGCATGTGTGATCTCTTCAGAGACCACACATGGATCCACTAGTGTCATTGCATGTGTGTTCTTTTTACTAACAACAACTGGAGTCATTCCATGTGTGTTCTTTTCACATACCACATATGGATCCACCAGAGTCATTGCATGTGTGTTCTCTTCAGAGACCACACATGGATCCACCGGTGTCATTTAATGTGTGTTCTTTTTACTAACAACAACTGGAGTCATTGCATTTGTGTTCTTTTCACATACCACATATGGATCCACTAGTGTCATTGAAATGTGTGATCTCTTCAGAGACCACACATGCATCCACCAGTGTCATTGCATGTGTGTTCTTTTTACTAACAACAACTGGAGTCATTGCATGTTTGTTCTTTTCACAAACCACCTATGGATCCACCAGTGTCATTGCATGTGTGTTCTCTACAGAGACCACACATGGATCCACTAGTGTCATTGCATGTGTGTTCTTTTTACTAACAACAACTGGAGTCATTTCATGACTATTCTTTTCACATACCACATATGGATCCACCAGTGTCATTGAAATGTCTGTTCTCTTCAGAGACCACATATGGATCCACTAGTGTCATTGCATGTGTGTTCTTTTTACTAACAACAACCAGAGTCATTGCATGTGTGTTCTCTTCATAGACCACACATGTATCCACGAGTGTCATTGCATGTGTGTTCTTTTTACTAACAACAACTGGAGTCATTTCATGACTATTCTTTTCACATGCCGCATATGGATCCACAAGTGTCATTGAAATGTCTGTTCTCTTCAGAGACCACACATTGTTCCACCATTGTCATTGCATGTGTGTTCTTTTTACTAACAACAACTAGAGTCATTGCATGTGTGTTCTTTTCACAATCCACCTATGGATCCACTAGTGTCATTGCATGTGTGTTCTCTTCAGAGACGACATCAGGATCCACCAATGTCATTGCATGTGTGTTCTTTTTACTAACAACAACCAGAGTCATTGCATGTGTGTTCTCTTCATAGACCACACATGGATCCACGAGTGTCATTGCATGTGTGTTATTTTTCCTAACAACAACTAGAGTCATTTCATGACTATTTTCACATACCACATATGGATCCACCAGTGTCATTGCATGTGTGTTCTCTTCAGAGACCACACATGGATCCACCAGTGTCATTGCATGTGTGTTCTTTTTACTAACAACAACTGGAGTCATTGCATGTGTGTTCTTTTCACATGCCGCATATGGATCCACAAGTGTCATTGAAATGTCTGTTCTCTTCAGAGACCACACATGGATCCACCGGTGTCATTGCATGTGTGTTCTTTTTACTAACAACAACTAGAGTCATTGCATGTGTGTTATTTTCACATACCACATATGGATCCACCAGTGTCATTGAAATGTGTGTTCTCTTCAGAGACCACACATGGATCCACCAGTGTCATTGCATGTGTGTTCTCTTTACTAATGACAACTTGAGTCATTGCATGTGTGCTCTTTTGACATACCACATATGGATCCACCAGTGTCATTGCATGTGTATTCTCTTCAGAGACCACACATGGATCCACCAGTGTCATTGCATGTGTGTTCTTTTTACTAACAACAACTAGAGTCATTGCATGTGTGTTCTTTTCACAATCCACCTATGGATCCACTAGTGTCATTGCATGTGTGTTC
Organism: Avena sativa; assembly: GCA_916181665.1. Lineage (NCBI taxonomy): Eukaryota > Viridiplantae > Streptophyta > Magnoliopsida > Poales > Poaceae > Avena > Avena sativa. Next base: position 262,918,268 of record OV702291.1, read on the forward strand.
TCTTCAGAGACGACATCAGGATCCACCAATGTCATTGCATGTGTGTTCTTTTTACTAACAACAACTAGAGTCATTGCATGTGTGTTCTTTTCACAATCCACACATGGATCCACGAGTGTCATTGCATGTGTGTTCTCTTCAGAGACGACATCAGGATCCACCAGTGTCATTGCATGTGTGTTCTTTTTACTAACAACAACTAGAGTCATTGCATGTGTGTTCTCTTCATAGACCACACATGTATCCACCAGTGTCATTGCATGTGTGTTCTTTTTACTAACAACAACTGGAGTCATTTCATGACTATTTTCACATACCACATATGGATCCACCAGTGTCATTGCATGTGTGTTCTCTTCAGAGACCACACATGGATCCACCAGTGTCATTGCATGTGTGTTCTTTTTACTAACAACAACTGGAGTCATTCCATGTGTGTTCTTTTCACATACCACATATGGATCCACCAGAGTCATTGCATGTGTGTTCTCTTCAGAGACCACACATGGATCCATCGGTGTCATTGAATGTGTGTTCTTTTTACTAACAACAACTGGAGTCATTGCATGTTTGTTATTTTCACAAACCACCTATGGATCCACCAGTGTCATTGCATGTGTGTTCTTTTTACTAACAACAACTGGAGTCATTTCATGACTATTCGTTTCACATACCACATATGGATCCACCAGTGTCATTGAAATGTCTGTTCTCTTCAGAGACCACACATGGATCCACTAGTGTCATTGCATGTGTGTTCTTTTTACTAACAACAACCAGAGTCATTGCATGTGTGTTCTCTTCAGATACCACACATGGATCCACCAGTGTCATTGCATGTGTGTTCTTTTTACTAACAACAACTAGAGTCATTTCATGACTATTTTCACATACCACATATGGATCCACAAGTGTCATTGCATGTGTGTTCTCTTTAGAGACCACACATGGATCCACCAGTGTCATTGCATGTGTGTTCTTTTTACTAACAACAACTGGAGTCATTGCATGTGTGCTCTTTTCACATACCACATACGGATCCACCAGAGTCATTGCATGTGTGTTCTCTTCAGAGACCACACATGGATCCACCGGTGTCATTCAATGTGTGTTCTTTTTACTAACAACAACTGGAGTCATTGCATGTGTGTTATTTTCACATACCACATATGGATCCACCAGTGTCATTGAAATGTGTGTTCTCTTCAGAGACCACACATGGATCCACCAGTGTCATTGCATGTGTGTTCTCTTTACTAATGACAACTGGAGTCATTGCATGTGTGCTCTTTTCACATACCACATATGGATCCACCAGTGTCATTGCATGTGTATTCTTTTTACTAACAACAACTGGAGTCATTTCATGACTATTCTTTTCACATGCCGCATATGGATCCACAAGTGTCATTGAAATGTCTGTTCTCTTCAGAGACCACACATGGATCCACCATATGCATTGCATGTGTGTTCTTTTTACTAACAACAACTAGAGTCATTGCATGTGTGTTCTTTTCACAATCCACCTATGGATCCACCAGTGTCATTGCATGTGTGTTCTCTTCAGAGACGACATCAGGATCCACCAGTGTCATTGCATGTGTGTTCTTTTTACTAACAACAACCAGAGTCATTGCATGTGTGTTCTCTTCATAGACCACACATGGATCCACCAGTGTCATTGCATGTGTGTTCTTTTTACTAACAACAACTGGAGTCATTTCATGACTATTTTCACATACCACATATGGATCTACCAGTGTCATTGCATGTGTGATCTCTTCAGAGACCACACATGGATCCACCAGTGTCATTGCATGTGTGTTCTTTTTACTAACAACAACTGGAGTCATTCCATGTGTGTTCTTTTCACATACCACATATGGATCCACCAGAGTCATTGCATGTGTGTTATCTTCAGAGACCACACATGGATCCACCGGTGTCATTTAATGTGTGTTCTTTTTACTAACAACAACTGGAGTCATTGCATTTGTGTTCTTTTCACATACCACATATGGATCCACTAGTGTCATTGAAATGTGTGATCTCTTCAGAGACCACACATGCATCCACCAGTGTCATTGCATGTGTGTTCTTTTTACTAACAACAACTGGAGTCATTGCATGTTTGTTCTTTTCACAAACCACCTATGGATCCACCAGTGTCATTGCATGTGTGTTCTCTACAGAGACCACACATGGATCCACTAGTGTCATTGCATGTGTGTTCTTTTTACTAACAACAACTGGAGTCATTTCATGACTATTCTTTTCACATACCACATATGGATCCACCAGTGTCATTGAAATGTCTGTTCTCTTTAGAGACCACATATGGATCCACTAGTGTCATTGCATGTGTGTTCTTTTTACTAACAACAACCAGAGTCATTGCATGTGTGTTCTCTTCATAGACCACACATGTATCCACCAGTGTCATTGCATGTGTGTTCTTTTTACTAACAACAACTGGAGTCATTTCATGACTATTTTCACATACCACATATGGATCCACCAGTGTCATTGCATGTGTGTTCTCTTCAGAGACCACACATGGATCCACCAGTGTCATTGCATGTGTGTTCTTTTTACTAACAACAACTGGAGTCATTCCATGTGTGTTCTTTTCACATACCACATATGGATCCACCAGAGTCATTGCATGTGTGTTCTCTTCAGAGACCACACATGGATCCACCGGTGTCATTGAATGTGTGTTCTTTTTACTAACAACAACTGGAGTCATTGCATGTTTGTTCTTTTCACAAACCACCTATGGATCCACCAGTGTCATTGCATGTGTGTTCTTTTTACTAACAACAACTGGAGTCATTTCATGACTATTCGTTTCACATACCACATATGGATCCACCAGTGTCATTGAAATGTCTGTTCTCTTCAGAGACCACACATGGATCCACTAGTGTCATTGCATGTGTGTTCTTTTTACTAACAACAACCAGAGTCATTGCATGTGTGTTCTCTTCAGATACCACAAATGGATCCACCAGTGTCATTGCATGTGTTTTCTTTTTACTAACAGCAACTAGAGTCATTGCATGTGTGTTCTTTTCACATACCACATATGGATCCACAAGTGTCATTGAAATGTGTGTTCTCTTCAGAGACCACACATGGATCCACCAGTATCATTGCATGTGTGTTGTCTTTACTAACGACAACCAGAGTCATTGCATGTGTGTTCTCTTCATATCCACACATGGATCCACCAGTGTCATTGCATGTGTGTTCTTTTTACTAACAACAACTAGAGTCATTTCATGACTATTTTCGCATACCACATATAGATCCACCAGTGTCATTGCATGTGTGTTCTCTTCAGAGACCACACATGGATCCACCAGTGTCATTGCATGTGTGTTATTTTTACTAACAACAACTGGAGTCATTGCATGTGTGCTCTTTTCACATACCACATACGGATCCACCAGAGTCATTGCATGTGTGTTCTCTTCAGAGACCACACATGGATCCACCGGTGTCATTCAATGTGTGTTCTTTTTACTAACAACAACTGGAGTCATTGCATGTGTGTTATTTTCACATACCACATATGGATGCACCTGTGTCATTGAAATGTCTGTTCTCTTCAGAGACCACACATGGATCCACTAGTGTCATTGCATGTGTGTTATTTTTACTAACAACAACCAGAGTCATTGCATGTGTGTTCTCTTCAGATACCACACATGGATCCACCAGTGTCATTGCATGTGTGTTCTTTTTACTAACAACAACTGGAGTCATTTCATGACTATTCTTTTCACATGCCGCCTATGGATCCACAAGTGTCATTGAAATGTATGTTCTCTTCAGAGACCACACATGGATCCACCATATGCATTGCATGTGTGTTCTTTTTACTAACAACAACTAGAGTCATTGCATGTGTGTTCTTTTCACAATCCACCTATGGATCCACCAGTGTCATTGCATGTGTGTTCTCTTCAGAGACGACATCAGGATCCACCAGTGTCATTGCATGTGTGTTCTTTTTACTAACAACAACCAGAGTCATTCCATGTGTGTTCTCTTCATAGACCACACATGGATCCACCAGTGTCATTGCATGTGTGTTCTTTTTACTAACAACAACTGGAGTCATTTCATGACTATTTTCACACACCACATATGGATCCACCAGTGTCATTGCATGTGTGATCTCTTCAGAGACCACACATGGATCCACCAGTGTCATTGCATGTGTGTTCTTTTTACTAACAACAACTGGATTCATTCCATGTGTGTTCTTTTCACATACCACATATGGATCCACCAGAGTCATTGCATGTGTGTTCTCTTCAGAGACCACACATGGATCCACCGGTGTCATTGAATGTGTGTTCTTTTTACTAACAACAACTGGAGTCATTGCATTTGTGTTCTTTTCACATACCACATATGGATCCACTAGTGTCATTGAAATGTGTGATCTCTTCAGAGACCACACATGGATCCACCAGTGTCATTGCATGTGTGTTCTTTTTACTAACAACAACTGGAGTCATTGCATGTTTGTTCTTTTCACAAACCACCTATGGATCCACCAGTGTCATTGCATGTGTGTTCTCTACAGAGACCACACATGGATCCACTAGTGTCATTGCATGTGTGTTCTTTTTACTAACAACAACTGGAGTCATTTCATGACTATTCTTTTCACATACCACATATGGATCCACCAGTGTCATTGAAATGTCTGTTCTCTTCAGAGACCACACATGGATCCACTAGTGTCATTGCATGTGTGTTCTTTTTACTAACAACAACCAGAGTCATTCCATGTGTGTTCTCTTCAGATACCACACATGGATCCACCAGTGTCATTGCATGTGTGTTCTTTTTACTAACAGCAACTAGAGTCATTGCATGTGTGTTCTTTTCACATACCACATATGGATCCACAAGTGTCATTGAAATGTGTGTTCTCTTCAGAGACCACACATGGATCCACCAGTATCATTGCATGTGTGTTCTCTTTACTAACGACAACCAGATTCATTGCATGTGTGTTCTCTTCATAGACCACACATGGATCCACCAGTGTCATTGCATGTGTGTTCTTTTTACTAATAACAACTAGAGTCATTTCATGACTATTTTCACATACCACATATGGATCCACCAGTGTCATTGCATGTATGTTCTCTTCAGAGACCACACATGGATCCACCAGTGTCATTGCATGTGTGTTCTTTTTACTAACAACAACTGGAGTCATTGCATGTGTGTTCTTTTCACATACCACATACGGATCCACCAAAGTCATTGCATGTGTGTTCTCTTCAGAGACCACACATGGATCCACCGGTGTCATTGAGTGTGTGTTCTTTTTACTAACAACAACTAGAGTCATTGGATGTGTGTTATTTTCACATACCACATATGGATCCACCAGTGTCATTGAAATGTGTGTTCTCTTCAGAGACCACACATGGATCCACCAGTGTCATTGCATGTGTGTTCTCTTTACTAATGCCAACTGGAGTCATTGCATGTGTGCTCTTTTCACATACCACATATGGATCCACCAGTGTCATTGCATGTGTATTCTCTTCAGAGACCACACATGGATCCACCAGTGTCATTGCATGTGTGTTCTTTTTACTAACAACAACTGGAGTCATTTCATGACTATTCTTTTCACATGCCGCATATGGATCCACAAGTGTCATTGAAATGTATGTTCTCTTCAGAGACCACACATGGATCCACCATTTTCATTGCATGTGTGTTCTTTTTACTAACAACAACTAGAGTCATTGCATGTGTGTTCTTTTCACAATCCACCTATGGATCCACCAGTGTCATTGCATGTCTGTTCTCTTCAGAGACGACATCAGGATCCACCAGTCTCATTGCATGTGTGTTCTTTTTACTAACAACAACCAGAGTCATTGCATGTGTGTTCTCTTCATAGACCACACATGGATCCACCAGTGTCATTGCATATGTGTTCTTTTTACTAAGAACAACTGGAGTCATTTCATGACTATTTTCACATACCACATATGGATCCACCAGTGTCATTGCATGTGTGTTCTCTTCAGAGACCACACATGGATCCACCAGTGTCATTGCATGTGTGTTCTTTTTACTAACAACAACTGGAGTCATTGCATGTGTGTTCTTTTCACATACCACATATGGATCCACCAGAGTCACTGCATGTGTGTTCTCTTCAGAGACCACACATGGATCCACCGGTGTCATTGAATGTGTGTTCTTTTTATTAACAACAACTGGAGTCATTGCATGTTTGTTCTTTTCACAAACCACCTATGGATCCACCAGTGTCATTGCATGTGTGTTCTCTTCAGAGACCACACATGGATCCACCAGTGTCATTGCATTTGTGTTCTTTTTACTAACAACAATTGGAGTCATTTCATGACTATTCTTTTCACATACCACATATGGATGCACCAGTGTCATTGAAATGTCTGTTCTCTTCAGAGACCACACATGGATCCACTAGTGTCATTGCATGTGTGTTATTTTTACTAACAACAACCAGAGTCATTGCATGTGTGTTCTCTTCAGATACCACACATGGATCCACCAGTGTCATTGCATGTGTGTTCTTTTTACTAACAACAACTAGAGTCATTGCATGTGTGTTCTTTTCACATACCACATATGGATCCACCAGTGTCATTGAAATGTGTGTTCTCTTCAGAGACCACACATGGATCCACCAGTATCATTGCATGTGTGTTCTCTTTACTAACGACAACTGGAGTCATTGCATGTGTGTTCGTTTCACATACCACATATGGATCCACCAGTGTCATTGCATGTGTATTCTCTTCAGAGACCACACATGGATACACCAGTGTCATTGCATGTGTGTTCTTTTCACTAACAACAACTGGAGTCATTTCATGACTATTCTTTTCACGTACCACATATGGATCCACCGGTGTCATTGAAATGTGTGTTCTTCTCATTAACCACAGCTAGAGTCATTGCATGTGTGTTCTCTTCAAAGACCGCACATGGATCCACCAGTGTCATTGCATGTGTGCTCTTTTTACTAACAACAACTGTAGTCATTTCATGACTATTCTTTTCACATGTCGCATATGGATCCACAAGTGTCATTGAAATGTTTGTTCTCTTCAGAGACCACACATGGATCCACCATTCTTATTGCATGTGTGTTCTTTTACTAACAACAACTAGAGTCATTGCATGTGTGTTCTTTTCACAATCCACCTATGGATCCACTAGTGTCATTGCATGTGTGTGCTCTTAAGAGATGACATCAGGATCCACCAGTGTCATTGCATGTGTGTTCTTTTTACTAACAACAACCAGAGTCATTGCATGTGTGTTCTCTTCATAGACCACACATGGATCCACCAGTGTCATTGCATGTGTGTTCTTTTTACTAACAACAACTAGAGTCATTTCATGACTATTTTCACATACCACATATGGATCCACCAGTGTCATTGCATGTGTGTTCTCTTCAGAGACCACACATGGATCCACCAGTGTCATTGCATGTGTGTTCTTTTTACTAACAACAACTAGAGTCATTGCATGTGTGTTCTTTTCACATACCACATACGGATCCACCAGAGTCATTGCAAGTGTGTTCTCTTCAGAGACCACACATGGATCCACTGGTGTCATTGAATGTGTGTTCTTTTTACTAACAACAACTAGAGTCATTGCATTTATGTTATTTTCACATACCACATATGGATCCACCAGTGTCATTGAAATGTGTGTTCTCTTTACTAATGACAACTAGAGTCATTGCATGTGTGTTCTTTTCACATACCACATATGGATCCACCAGTGTCATTGCATGTGTATTCTCTTCAGAGACCACACATGGATCCACCAGTGTCATTGCATGTGTGTTCTTTTTACTAACAACAACTAGAGTCATTTCATGACTATTTTCACATACCACATATGGATCCACTAGTGTCATTGCATGTTTGTTCTCTTCAGAGACCACACATGGATCCACCAGTCTCATTGCATGTGTGTTCTTTTTACTAACAACAACTGGAGTCATTGCATGTGTGTTCTTTTCATATACCACATACGGATCCACCAGAGTCATTGCATGTCTGTTCTCTTCAGAGACCACACATGGATCCACCGGTGTCATTGAATGTGTGTTCTTTTAACTAACAACAACTGGAGTCATTGCATGTGTGTTATTTTCACATACCACATATGGATCCACCAGTGTCATTGAAATGTGTGTTCTCTTCAGAGACCACACATGGATCCACCAGTGTCATTGCTTGTGTGTTCTTTTTACTAACAACAACTGGAGTCATTTCATGACTATTCTTTTCACATGCCGCATATGGATCCACAAGTGTCATTGAAATGTCTGTTCTCTTCAGAGACCACACATGGATCCACCATTGTCATTGCATGTGTGTTCTATTTACTAACAACAACAGGAGTCATTTCATGACTATTCTTTTCACATGCCGCATATGGATCCACAAGTGTCATTGAAATGTCTGTTCTCTTCAGAGACCACACATGGATCCACCATTGCCATTGCATGTGTGTTCTTTTTACTAACAACAACTAGAGTCATTGCATGTGTGTTCTTTTCACAATCCACCTATGGATCCGCCAGTGTCATTGCATGTGTGTTCTCTTCAGAGACGACATCAGGATCCACCATTGTCATTGCATGTGTGTTCTTTTTACTAACAACAACAGGAGTCATTTCATGACTATTCTTTTCACATGCCGCATATGGATCCACAAGTGTCATTGAAATGTCTATTCTCTTCAGAGACCACACATGGATCCACCATTGTCAATGCATGTGTGTTCTTTTTACTAACAACAACTGGAGTCATTGGATGTTTGTTCTTTTCACAAACCACCTATGGATCCACCAGTGTCATTGCATGTGTGTTCTCTTCAGAGACCACACATGGATCCACCAGTGTCATTGCATGTGTGTTCTTTTTACTAACAACAACTGGAGTCATTTCATGACTATTCTTTTCACATACCACATATGGATCCACCAGTGTCATTGAAATGTCTGTTCTCTTCACAGACCACACATGGATCCACCAGTGTCATTGCATGTGTGTTCTTTTTACTAACAACAACCAGAGTCATTGCATGTGTGTTCTCTTCAGATACCACACATGGATCCACCAGTGTCATTGCATGTGTGTTCTTTTTACTAACAACAACTGGAGTCATTGCATGTGTGTTCTTTTCACATACCACATATGGGTCCACCACTGTCATTGAAATGTGTGTTCTCTTCAGAGACCACACATGGATCCACCAGTATCATTGCATGTGTGTTCTCTTTACTAACGACAACTGGGGTCATTGCATGTGTGTTCTTTTCACATACCACATATGGATCCACCAGTGTCATTGCATGTGTATTCTCTTCAGAGACCACACATGGATCCACCAGTGTCATTGCATGTGTGTTCTCTTCACTAACAACAACTAGAATCATTTCATGAGTATTCTTTTCACGTACCACATATGGATCCACCAGTGTCATTGAAATGTGTGTTCTTCTCATTAACCACAGCTAGAGTCATTGCATGTGTGTTCTCTTCAGAGACCGCACATGGATCCACCAGTGTCATTGCATGTGTGCTCTTTTTACTAACAACAACTGGAGTCATTTCATGACTATTCTTTTCACATGCCGCATATGGATCCACAAGTGTCATTGAAATGTCTGTTCTCTTCAGAGACCACACATGGATCCACCATTGTCATTGCATGTGTGTTCTTTTTACTAACAACAACTAGAGTCATTGAATGTGTGTTCTTTTCCCAATCCACCTATGGATCCACTAGTGTCATTGCATGTGTGTTCTCTTAAGAGACGACATCAGGATCCACCAGTGTCATTGCATGTGTGTTCTTTTTACTAAAAACAACCAGAGTCATTGCATGTGTGTTCTCTTCATAGACCACACATGGATCCACCAGTGTCATTGCATGTGTGTTCTTTTTACTAACAACAACTAGAGTCATTTCATGACTATTTTCACATACCACATATGGATCCACCAGTGTCATTGCATGTGTGTTCTCTTCAGAGACCACACATGGATCCACCAGTGTCATTGCACGTGTGTTCTTTTTACTAACAACAACTTGAGTCATTGCATGTGTGTTCTTTTCACATACCACATACGGATCCACCAGAGTCATTGCATGTGTGTTCTCTTCAGAGACCACACATGGATCCACCGGTGTCATTGAATGTGTGTTCTTTTTACTAACAACAACTAGATTCATTGCATGTGTGTTATTTTCACATACCACATATGGATCCACCAGTGTCATTGAAATGTGTGTTCTCTTCAGAGACCACACATGGATCCACCAGTGTCATTGCTTGTGTGTTCTTTTTACTAACAACAACTGGAGTCATTTCATGACTATTCTTTTCACATGCCGCATATGGATCCACAAGTGTCATTGAAATGTCTGTTCTCTTCAGAGACCACACATGGATCCACCATTGTCATTGCATGTGTGTTCTATTTACTAACAACAACAGGAGTCATTTCATGACTATTCTTTTCACATGCCGCATATGGATCCACAAGTGTCATTGAAATGTATGTTCTCTTCAGAGACCACACATGGATCCACCATTGTCATTGCATGTGTGTTCTTTTTACTAACAGCAACTAGAGTCATTGCATGTGTGTTCTTTTCACAATCCACCTATGGATCCACCATTGTCATTGCATGTGTGTTCACTTCAGAGACGACATCAGGATCCACCATTGTAATTGCATGTGTGTTCTTTTTACTAACAACAACTAGAGTCATTGCATGTGTGTTCTTTTCACAATCCACCTATGGATCCACCATTGTCATTGCATGTGTGTTCTCTTCAGAGACGACATCAGGATCCACCAGTGTCATTGCATGTGTGTTCTTTTTACTAAAAACAACCAGAGTCATTGCATGTGTGTTCTCTACATAGACCACACATGGATCTACCAGTGCCATTGCATGTGTGTTCTTTTTACTAACAACAACTGGAGTCATTTCATGACTATTTTCACATACCACATATGGATCTACCAGTGTCATGGCATGTGTGTTCTCTTCAGAGACCACACATGGATCCACCAGTGTCGTTGCATGTGTGTTCATTTTACTAACAACAACTGGAGTCATTGCATGTGTGTTCTTTTCACATACCACATATGGATCCACCAGAGTCATTGCATGTGTGTTCTCTTCAGAGACCACACATGGATCCACCGGTGTCATTGAATGTGTGTTCTTTTTACTAACAACAACTGGAGTCATTGCATTTGTGTTCTTTTCACATACCACATATGGATCCACCAGTGTCATTGAAATGTGTGATCTCTGAAGCATTTGTGTTCTTTTCACATACCACATATGGATCCACCAGTGTCATTAAAATGTGTGATCTCTTCAGAGACCACACATGGATCCACCAGTGTCATTGCATGTCTGTTCTTTTTACTAACAACAACTGGTGTCATTGCATGTTTGTTCTTTTCACAAACCACCTATGGATCCACCAGTGTCGTTGCATGTGTGTTCTCTTCAGAGACCACCATGGATCCACCAGTGTCATTGCATGTGTGTTCTTTTTACTAACAACAACTAGAGTCATTTCATGACTATTCTTTTCACATACCACATATGGATCCACCAGTGTCATTGAAATGTATGTTCTCTTCAAAGACCACACATGGATCCACCAGTGTCGTTGCATGTGTGTTCTTTCTACTAACAATAACCAGAGTCATTGCATGTGTGTTCTTTTCACGATCCACCTATGGATCCACTAGAGTCATTGCATGTGTGTTCTTTTTACTAACAACAACTGGAGTCATTGCATGTGTGTTCTGTTCAGATACCACCTATGGATCCACCAGTGTCATTGCATGTGTGTTCTCTTCAAAGACCACACATGGATCCACCAGTGTCATTGCATGTGTGTTCTTTTTACTAACGACAACTGGAGTCATTGCATGTGTGTTCTTTTTACATACCACATATGGATCCACCAGTGTCATTGAAATGTGTGTTCTCTTTAGAGACCACACATGGATCCACCCGTGCCATTGCATGTGTGTTCTCTTTACTAACAACAACTGGAGTCATTACATGTGTGTTCTTTTCACATACCACATATGGATCCACCAGTGTCATTGAAATGTATGTTCTCTTCAAAGACCACACATGGATCCACCAGTGTCGTTGCATGTGTGTTCTTTCTACTAACAATAACCAGAGTCATTGCATGTGTGTTCTTTTCACGATCCACCTATGGATCCACTAGAGTCATTGCATGTGTGTTCTTTTTACTAACAACAACTGGAGTCATTGCATGTGTGTTCTGTTCAGATACCACCTATGGATCCACCAGTGTCATTGCATGTGTGTTCTCTTCAAAGACCAGACATGGATCCACCAGTGTCATTGCATGTGTGTTCTTTTTACTAACGACAACTGGAGTCATTGCATGTGTGTTCTTTTTACATACCACATATGGATCCACCAGTGTCATTGAAATGTGTGTTCTCTTTAGAGACCACACATGGATCCACCAGTGCCATTGCATGTGTGTTCTCTTTACTAACAACAACTGGAGTCATTACATGTGTGTTCTTTTCACATACCACATATGGATCCACCAGTGTCATTGCATCTGTGTTGTTTTCAAAGACCACACATGGATCCACCAGTGTCATTGCATGTGTGTTCTTTTTACTAACAACAACTAGAGTCATTTCATGACTATTCTTTTCACATACCACATCTGGATCCAGCAGTGTCATTGAAATGTGTGTTCTTCTCATTAACCAGAACTAGAGTCATTGCATGTGTGTTCTATTCAGAGACCAGACATGCATCCAGCAGTGTCATTGCATGTGTGCTCTTTTTACTAACAACAACTAGAGTCATTTCATGACTATTCTTTTCACATACACAATATGGATCCACCCGTGTCATTAAAATGTCTGTTCTCTTTATAGAGGACACATGGATCAACCAGAGTCATTGCATGTGTGTTCTTTTCACAATCCACCTATGGATCCACCAGTGTCATTGCATGTGTGTTCTTTTTACTAACAACAACCAGAGTCATTGCATGTGTGTTCTTTTTACTAACAACAACTAGAGTCATTTCATGACTATTCTTTTCACATGCCGCATATGGATCCACAAGTGTCATTGAAATGTCTGTTCTCTTCAGAGACCACACATGGATCCACCATTGTCATTGCATGTGTGTTCTTTTTACTAACAACAACTAGAGTCATTGCATGTGTGTTCTTTTCACAATCCACCTATGGATCCACCATTGTCATTGCATGTGTGTTCTCTTCAGAGACGACATCAGGATCCACCAGTGTCATTGCATGTGTGTTCTTTTTACTAACAACAACTGGAGTCATTGCATGTGTGTTCTGTTCAGATACCACCTATGGATCCACCAGTGTCATTGCATGTGTGTTCTCTTCAAAGACCACACATGGATCCACTAGTGTCATTGCATGTGTGTTCTTTTTACTAACGACAACTGGAGTCATTGCATGTGTGTTCTTTTTACATACCACATATGGATCCACCAGTGTCATTAAAATGTGTGTTCTCTTTAGAGACCACACATGGATCCACCAGTGCCATTGCATGTGTGTTCTCTTTACTAACAACAACTGGAGTCATTACATGTGTGTTCTTTTCACATACCACATATGGATCCACCAGTGTCATTGCATCTGTGTTCTTTTCAAAGACCACACATGGATCCACCAGTGTCATTGCATGTGTGTTCTTTTTACTAACAACAACTGGAGTCATTTCATGACTATTCTTTTCACATACCACATCTGGATCCAGCAGTGTCATTGAAATGTGTGTTCTTCTCATTAACCAGAACTAGAGTCATTGCATGTGTGTTCTATTCAGAGACCACACATGGATCCACCAGTGCCATTGCATGTGTGCTCTTTTTACTAACAACAACTAGAGTCATTTCATGACTATTCTTTTCACATACACAATATGGATCCACCCGTGTCATTAAAATGTCTGTTCTCTTCAGAGAGGACACATGGATCAACCAGAGTCATTGCATGTGTGTTCTTTTCACAATCCACCTATGGATCCACCAGTGTCATTGCATGTGTGTTCTTTTTACTAACAACAACCAGAGTCATTGCATGTGTGTTCTTTTTACTAACAACAACTAGAGTCATTTCATGACTATTCTTTTCACATGCCGCATATGGATCCACAAGTGTCATTGAAATGTCTGTTCTCTTCAGAGACCACACATGGATCCACCATTGTCATTGCATGTGTGTTCTTTTTACTAACAACAACTAGAGTCATTGCATGTGTGTTCTTTTCACAATCCACCTATGGATCCACCATTGTCATTGCATGTGTGTTCTCTTCAGAGACGACATCAGGATCCACCAGTGTCATTGCATGTGTGTTCTTTTTACTAAAAACAACCAGAGTCATTGCATGTGTGTTTTCTACATAGACCACACATGGATCCACCAGTGCCATTGCATGTGTGTTCTTTTTACTAACAACAACTGGAGTCATTTCATGACTATTTTCACATACCACATATGGATCTACCAGTGTCATGGCATGTGTGTTCTCTTCAGAGACCACACATGGATCCACCAGTGTCGTTGCATGTGTGTTCATTTTACTAACAACAACTGGAGTCATTGCATGTGTGTTCTTTTCACATACCACATATGGATCCACCAGAGTCATTGCATGTGTGTTCTCTTCAGAGACCACACATGGATCCACCGGTGTCATTGAATGTGTGTTCTTTTTACTAACAACAACTGGAGTCATTGCATTTGTGTTCTTTTCACATACCACATATGGATCCACCAGTGTCATTGAAATGTGTGATCTCTGAAGCATTTGTGTTCTTTTCACATACCACATATGGATCCACCAGTGTCATTAAAATGTGTGATCTCTTCAGAGACCACACATGGATCCACCAGTGTCATTGCATGTCTGTTCTTTTTACTAACAACAACTGGTGTCATTGCATGTTTGTTCTTTTCACAAACCACCTATGGATCCACCAGTGTCATTGCATGTGTGTTCTCTTCAGAGACCACCATGGATCCACCAGTGTCATTGCATGTGTGTTCTTTTTACTAACAACAACTGGAGTCATTTCATGACTATTCTTTTCACATACCACATATGGATCCACCAGTGTCATTGAAATGTATGTTCTCTTCAAAGACCACACATGGATCCACCAGTGTCGTTGCATGTGTGTTCTTTCTACTAACAATAACCAGAGTCATTGCATGTGTGTTCTTTTCACGATCCACCTATGGATCCACTAGAGTCATTGCATGTGTGTTCTTTTTACTAACAACAACTGGAGTCATTGCATGTGTGTTCTGTTCAGATACCACCTATGGATCCACCAGTGTCATTGCATGTGTGTTCTCTTCAAAGACCACACATGGATCCACCAGTGTCATTGCATGTGTGTTCTTTTTACTAACGACAACTGGAGTCATTGCATGTGTGTTCTTTTTACATACCACATATGGATCCACCAGTGTCATTGAAATGTGTGTTCTCTTTAGAGACCACACATGGATCCACCAGTGCCATTGCATGTGTGTTCTCTTTACTAACAACAACTGGAGTCATTACATGTGTGTTCTTTTCACATACCACATATGGATCCACCAGTGTCATTGAAATGTATGTTCTCTTCAAAGACCACACATGGATCCACCAGTGTCGTTGCATGTGTGTTCTTTCTAGTAACAATAACCAGAGTCATTGCATGTGTGTTCTTTTCACGATCCACCTATGGATCCACTAGAGTCATTGCATGTGTGTTCTTCTCATTAACCAGAACTAGAGTCATTGCATGTGTGTTCTATTCAGAGACCACACATGGATCCACCAGTGTCATTGCATGTGTGCTCTTTTTACTAACAACAACTAGAGTCATTTCATGACTATTCTTTTCACATACACAATATGGATCCACCCGTGTCATTAAAATGTTTGTTCTCTTCAGAGAGGACACATGGATCAACCAGAGTCATTGCATGTGTGTTCTTTTCACAATCCACCTATGGATCCACAAGTGTCATTGCATGTGTGTACTTTTTACTAACAACAACCAGAGTCATTGCATGTGTGTTCTTTTCACATACCACACATGGATCCACCAGTGTCGTTTCGTGTGTGTTCTTTTTAATAACAACAACTAGAGTCATTTCATGACTATTATTTTCACATACCACATATGGATCCACCAGTGTCATTGCATGTGTGTTCTCTTCAGAGACCACACATAGATCTACCAGTGTCATTGCATGTGTGTTCTTTTTACTAACAACAACTGGAGTCATTGCATGTTTGTTATTTTCACATACCACATATGGATACACCAGAGTCAATGCATGTGTGTTCTCTTCAGAGACCACACATGGATCCACCGGTGTCATTGCATGTGTGTTCTTTTTACTAACAACAACTGGTGTCATTGCGTGTGTGTTCTTTTCACATACTACAAATGGATCCACCAGTGTCATTGAAATGTGTGTTCTCTTTAGAGACCACACATGGATCCACCAGTGTCATTGCATGTGTGCTCTTTTTACTAACAACAACTGGAGTCATTTCATGACTATTCTTTTCACATACCGCATATGGATCCACCAGTGTCATTGCATGTGTATTCTCTTCAGAGACCACACATGGATCCACCGGTGTCATTGCATGTGTGTTCTCTTCACTAAGAACAACTGGAGTCATTTCATGACTATTCTTTTCACGTACCACATATGGATCCACCAGTGTCATTAAAATGTGTGTTCTTCTCATTAACCACAGCTAGAGTCATTGCATGTGTGTTCTCTTCAGAGACCGCACATGGATCCACCAGTGTCATTGCATGTGTGCTCTTTTTACTAACAACAACTGGAGTCATTTCATGACTATTCTTTTCACATGCCGCATATGGATCCACAAGTGTCATTGAAATGTCTATTCTCTTCAGAGACCACACATGGATCCACCATTGTCATTGCATTTGTGTTCTTTTTACTAACAACAACTAGAGTCATTGAATGTGTGTTGTTTTCACAATCCACCTATGGATCCACTAGTGTCATTGCATGTGTGTTCTCTTAAGAGACGACATCAGGATCCACCAGTGTCATTGCATGTGTGTTCTTTTTACTAACAACAACCAGAGTCATTGCATGTGTGTTCTCTTCATAGACCACACATGGATGCACCAGTCTCATTGCATGTGTGTTCTTTTACTAACAACAACTAGAGTCATTTCATGACTATTTTCAGATACCACATATGGATCCACCAGTGTCATTGCATGTGTGTTCTCTTCAGAGGCCACACATGGATCCACCAGTGTCATTGCATGTGTGTTCTTTTTACTAAAAACAACTGGAGTCATTGCATGTGTGTTCTTTTCACATACCACATACGGATCCACCAGAGTCATTGCATGTGTGTTCTCTTCAGAGACCACGCATGGATCCACCAGTGTCATTGAATGTGTGTTCTCTTTACTAATGACAACTAGAGTCATTGCATGTGTGTTCTTTTCACATACCACATATGGATCCACCAGTGTCATTGCATGTGTATTCTCTTCAGAGACCACAAATGGATCCACCAGTGTCATTGCATGTGTGTTCTTTTTACTAACAACAACTAGACTCATTTCATGACTATTCTTTTCACATGCCGCATATGGATCCACAAGTGTCATTGAAATGTCTGTTCTCTTCAGAGACCACACATGGATCCACCATTGTCATTGCATGTGTGTTCTTTTTACTAACAACAACTAGAGTCATTGCATGTGTGTTCTTTTCAAAATCCACCTATGGATCCACCATTGTCATTGCATGTGTGTTCTCTTCAGAGACGACATCAGGATCCACCAGTGTCATTGCATGTGTGTTCTTTTTACTAACAACAACCAGAGTCATTGCATGTGTGTTCTCTTCACAGACCACACATGGATCCACTAGTGCCATTGCATGTGTGTTCTTTTTACTAACAACAACTGGAGTCATTTCATGACTATTTTTACATACCACATATGGATCCACCAGTGTCATGGCATGTGTGTTCTCTTCAGAGACCACACATGGATCCACCAGTGTCATTGCATGTGTGTTCATTTTACTAACAACAACTAGAGTCATTGCATGTGTGTTCTTTTCACATACCACATATGGATCCACCAGAGTCATTGCATGTTTGTTCTCTTCAGAGACCACACATGGATCCACCGGTGTCATTGAATGTGTGTTCTTTTTACTAACAACAACTGGAGTCATTGCATTTGTGTTCTTTTCACATACCACATATGGATCCACCAGTGTCATTGAAATGTGTGTTCTTCTCATTAACCACAGCTAGAGTCATTGCATGTGTGTTCTCTTCAGAGACCGCACATGGATCCACCAGTGTCATTGCATGTGTGCTCTTTTTACTAACAACAACTGGAGTCATTTCATGACTATTCTTTTCACATGCCGCATATGGATCCACAAGTGTCATTGAAATGTCTGTTCTCTTCAGAGACCACACATGGATCCACCATTGTCATTGCATGTGTGTTCTTTTTACTAACAACAACTAGAGTCATTGAATGTGTGTTGTTTTCACAAGCCACCTATGGATCCACTAGTGTCATTGCATGTGTGTTCTCTTAAGAGACGACATCAGGATCCACCAGTGTCATTGCATGTGTGTTCTTTTTACTAACAACAACCAGAGTCATTGCATGTGTGTTCTCTTCATAGACCACACATGGATCCACCAGTCTCATTGCATGTGTGTTCTTTTTAGTAACAACAACTAGAGTCATTTCATGACTATTTTCACATACCACATATGGATCCACCAGTGTCATTGCATGTGTGTTCTTTTTACTAAAAACAACTGGAGTCATTGCATGTGTGTTCTTTTCACATACCACATACGGATCCACCAGAGTCATTGCATGTGTGTTCTCTTCAGAGACCACACATGGATCCACCGGTGTCATTGAATGTGTGTTATTTTTACTAACAACAACTGGAGTCATTGCATGTGTGTTATTTTCACATACCACATATGGATCCACCAGTGTCATTGAAATGTGTGTTCTCTTCAGAGACCACACATGGATCCACCAGTGTCATTGCATGTGTGTTCTCTTTACTAATGACAACTAGAGTCATTGCATGTGTGTTCTTTTCACATACCACATATGGACCCACCAGTGTCATTGCATGTGTATTCTCTTCAGAGACCACAAATGGATCCACCAGTGTCATTGCATGTGTGTTCTTTTTACTAACAACAACTAGAGTCATCTCATGACTATTCTTTTCACATGCCGCATATGGATCCACAAGTGTCATTGAAATGTCTGTTCTCTTCAGAGACCATACATGGATCCACCATTGTCATTGGATGTGTGTTCTTTTTACTAACAACAACTAGAGTCATTGCATGTGTGTTCTTTTCACAATCCACCTATGGATCCACCATTGTCATTGCATGTGTGTTCTCTTCAGAGACGACATCAGGATCCACCAGTGTCATTGCATGTGTGTTCTTTTTACTAACAACAACCAGAGTCATTGCATGTGTGTTCTCTTCATAGACCACACATGGATCCACCAGTGCCATTGCATGTGTGTTCTTTTTACTAACAACAACTGGAGTCATTTCATGACTATTTTTACATACCACATATGGATCCACCAGTGTCATGGCATGTGTGTTCTCTTCAGAGACCACACATGGATCCACCAGTATCATTGCATGTGTGTTCATTTTACTAACAACAACTGGAGTCATTGCATGTGTGTTCTTTTCACATACCACATATGGATCCACCAGAGTCATTGCATGTGTGTTCTCTTCAGAGACCACACATGGATCCACCGGTGTCATTGAATGTGTGTTCTTTTTACTAACAACAACAGGAGTCATTGCATTTGTGTTCTTTTCACATACCACATATGGATCCACCAGTGTCATTGAAATGTGTGGTCTCTGAAGCATTTGTGTTCTTTTCACATACCACATATGGATCCACCAGTGTCATTGAAATGTGTGATCTCTTCAGAGACCACACATGGATCCACCAGTGTCATTGCATGTCTGTTCTTTTTACTAACAACAACTGGTGTCATTGCATGTTTGTTCATTTCACAAACCACCTATGGATCCACCAGTGTCATTGCATGTGTGTTCTCTTCAGAGACCACACATGGATCCACCAGTGTCATTGCATGTGTGTTCATGACTATTCTTTTCACATAGCACATATGGATCCACCAGTGTCATTGAAATGTCTGTTCTCTTCAAAGACCACACATGGATCCACCAGTGTCGTTGCATGTGTGTTCTTTCTACTAACAATAACCAGAGTCATTGCATGTGTGTTCTTTTCACGATCCACCTATGGATCCACCAGAGTCATTGCATGTGTGTTCTTTTTACTAACAACAACTGGAGTCATTGCATGTGTGTTCTGTTCAGATACCACCTATGGATCCACCAGTGTCATTGCATGTGTGTTCTCTTCAAAGACCACACATGGATCCACCAGTGTCATTGCATGTGTGTTCTTTTTACTAAAAACAACTGGAGTCATTGCATGTGTGTTCTTTTCACATACCACATACGGATCCACCAGAGTCATTGCATGTGTGTTCTCTTCAGAGACCACGCATGGATCCACCAGTGTCATTGAATGTGTGTTCTCTTTACTAATGACAACTAGAGTCATTGCATGTGTGTTCTTTTCACATACCACATATGGATCCACCAGTGTCATTGCATGTGTATTATCTTCAGAGACCACAAATGGATCCACCAGTGTCATTGCATGTGTGTTCTTTTTACTAACAACAACTAGACTCATTTCATGACTATTCTTTTCACATGCCGCATATGGATCCACAAGTGTCATTGAAATGTCTGTTCTCTTCAGAGACCACACATGGATCCACCATTGTCATTGCATGTGTGTTCTTTTTACTAACAACAACTAGAGTCATTGCATGTGTGTTCTTTTCACAATCCACCTATGGATCCACCATTGTCATTGCATGTGTGTTCTCTTCAGAGACGACATCAGGATCCACCAGTGTCATTGCATGTGTGTTCTTTTTACTAACAACAACCAGAGTCATTGCATGTGTGTTCTCTTCACAGACCACACATGGATCCACTAGTGCCATTGCATGTGTGTTCTTTTTACTAACAACAACTGGAGTCATTTCATGACTATTTTTACATACCACATATGGATCCACCAGTGTCATGGCATGTGTGTTCTCTTCAGAGACCACACATGGATCCACCAGTGTCATTGCATGTGTGTTCATTTTACTAACAACAACTAGAGTCATTGCATGTGTGTTCTTTTCACATACCACATATGGATCCACCAGAGTCATTGCATGTTTGTTCTCTTCAGAGACCACACATGGATCCACCGGTGTCATTGAATGTGTGTTCTTTTTACTAACAACAACTGGAGTCATTGCATTTGTGTTCTTTTCACATACCACATATGGATCCACCAGTGTCATTGAAATGTGTGTTCTTCTCATTAACCACAGCTAGAGTCATTGCATGTGTGTTCTCTTCAGAGACCGCACATGGATCCACCAGTGTCATTGCATGTGTGCTCTTTTTACTAACAACAACTGGAGTCATTTCATGACTATTCTTTTCACATGCCGCATATGGATCCACAAGTGTCATTGAAATGTCTGTTCTCTTCAGAGACCACACATGGATCCACCATTGTCATTGCATGTGTGTTCTTTTTACTAACAACAACTAGAGTCATTGAATGTGTGTTGTTTTCACAAGCCACCTATGGATCCACTAGTGTCATTGCATGTGTGTTCTCTTAAGAGACGACATCAGGATCCACCAGTGTCATTGCATGTGTGTTCTTTTTACTAACAACAACCAGAGTCATTGCATGTGTGTTCTCTTCATAGACCACACATGGATCCACCAGTCTCATTGCATGTGTGTTCTTTTTAGTAACAACAACTAGAGTCATTTCATGACTATTTTCACATACCACATATGGATCCACCAGTGTCATTGCATGTGTGTTCTTTTTACTAAAAACAACTGGAGTCATTGCATGTGTGTTCTTTTCACATACCACATACGGATCCACCAGAGTCATTGCATGTGTGTTCTCTTCAGAGACCACACATGGATCCACCGGTGTCATTGAATGTGTGTTATTTTTACTAACAACAACTGGAGTCATTGCATGTGTGTTATTTTCACATACCACATATGGATCCACCAGTGTCATTGAAATGTGTGTTCTCTTCAGAGACCACACATGGATCCACCAGTGTCATTGCATGTGTGTTCTCTTTACTAATGACAACTAGAGTCATTGCATGTGTGTTCTTTTCACATACCACATATGGACCCACCAGTGTCATTGCATGTGTATTCTCTTCAGAGACCACAAATGGATCCACCAGTGTCATTGCATGTGTGTTCTTTTTACTAACAACAACTAGAGTCATCTCATGACTATTCTTTTCACATGCCGCATATGGATCCACAAGTGTCATTGAAATGTCTGTTCTCTTTAGAGACCATACATGGATCCACCATTGTCATTGGATGTGTGTTCTTTTTACTAACAACAACTAGAGTCATTGCATGTGTGTTCTTTTCACAATCCACCTATGGATCCACCATTGTCATTGCATGTGTGTTCTCTTCAGAGACGACATCAGGATCCACCAGTGTCATTGCATGTGTGTTCTTTTTACTAACAACAACCAGAGTCATTGCATGTGTGTTCTCTTCATAGACCACACATGGATCCACCAGTGCCATTGCATGTGTGTTCTTTTTACTAACAACAACTGGAGTCATTTCATGACTATTTTTACATACCACATATGGATCCACCAGTGTCATGGCATGTGTGTTCTCTTCAGAGACCACACATGGATCCACCAGTATCATTGCATGTGTGTTCATTTTACTAACAACAACTGGAGTCATTGCATGTGTGTTCTTTTCACATACCACATATGGATCCACCAGAGTCATTGCATGTGTGTTCTCTTCAGAGACCACACATGGATCCACCGGTGTCATTGAATGTGTGTTCTTTTTACTAACAACAACAGGAGTCATTGCATTTGTGTTCTTTTCACATACCACATATGGATCCACCAGTGTCATTGAAATGTGTGGTCTCTGAAGCATTTGTGTTCTTTTCACATACCACATATGGATCCACCAGTGTCATTGAAATGTGTGATCTCTTCAGAGACCACACATGGATCCACCAGTGTCATTGCATGTCTGTTCTTTTTACTAACAACAACTGGTGTCATTGCATGTTTGTTCATTTCACAAACCACCTATGGATCCACCAGTGTCATTGCATGTGTGTTCTCTTCAGAGACCACACATGGATCCACCAGTGTCATTGCATGTGTGTTCATGACTATTCTTTTCACATAGCACATATGGATCCACCAGTGTCATTGAAATGTCTGTTCTCTTCAAAGACCACACATGGATCCACCAGTGTCGTTGCATGTGTGTTCTTTCTACTAACAATAACCAGAGTCATTGCATGTGTGTTCTTTTCACGATCCACCTATGGATCCACCAGAGTCATTGCATGTGTGTTCTTTTTACTAACAACAACTGGAGTCATTGCATGTGTGTTCTGTTCAGATACCACCTATGGATCCACCAGTGTCATTGCATGTGTGTTCTCTTCAAAGACCACACATGGATCCACCAGTGTCATTGCATGTGTGTTCTTTTTACTAACGACAACTGCAGTCATTCCATGTGTGTTCTTTTTACATACCACATATGGATCCACCAGTGTCATTGAAATGTGTGTTCTCTTCAGAGACCACACATGGATCCACCAGTGCCATTGCATGTGTGTTCTCTTTACTAACAACAACTGGAGTCATTACATGTGTGTTCTTTTCACATACACATATGGATCCACCAGTGTCATTGCATATGTGTTCTTTTCAAAGACCACACATGGATCCACCAGTGTCATTGCATGTGTGTTCTTTTTACTAACAACAACTGGAGTCATTTCATGACTATTCTTTTCACATACCACATCTGGATCCAGCAGTGTCATTGAAATGTGTGTTCTTCTCATTAACCACAACTAGAGTCATTGCATGTGTGTTCTATTCAGAGACCACACATGGATCCACCAGTGTCATTGCATGTGTGCTCTTTTTACTAACAACAACTAGAGTCATTTCATGACTATTCTTTTCACATACAAAATATGGATCCACCAGTGTCATTAAAATGTCTGTTCTCTTCAGAGAGGACACATGGATCAACCAGAGTCATTGCATGTGTGTTCTTTTCACAATCCACCTATGGATCCACCAGTGTCATTGCATGTGTGTTCTTTTTACTAACAACAACCAGAGTCATTGCATGTGTGTTCTTGTCACATACCACACATGGATCCACCAGTGTCATTTCGTGTGTGTTCTTTTTAATAACAACAACTGGATTCATTTCATGACTATTATTTTCACATACCACATATGGATCCACCAGTGTCATTGCATGTGTGTTCTCTTCAGAGACCACACATAGATCTACCAGTGTCATTGCATGTGTGTTCTTTTTACTAACAACAACTGGAGTCATTGCATGTGTGTTATTTTCACATACCACATATGGATACACCAGAGTCAATGCATGTGTGTTCTCTTCAGAGACCACACATGGATCCACCGGTGTCATTGCATGTGTGTTCTTTTTACTAACAACAACTGGTGTCATTGCGTGTGTGCTCTTTTC
Source organism: Avena sativa (assembly GCA_916181665.1). Lineage (NCBI taxonomy): Eukaryota > Viridiplantae > Streptophyta > Magnoliopsida > Poales > Poaceae > Avena > Avena sativa. The sequence goes on from OV702291.1 coordinate 262,943,201, forward strand.
ACATACTACAAATGGATCCACTAGTGTCATTGAAATGTGTGTTCTCTTTAGAGACCACACATGGATCCACCAGTGTCATTGCATGTGTGCTCTTTTTACTAACAACAACTGGAGTCATTTCATGACTATTCTTTTCACATACCGCATATGGATCCACCAGTGTCATTGCATGTGTATTCTCTTCAGAGACCACACATGGATCCACCGGTATCATTGCATGTGTGTTCTCTTCACTAACAACAACTGGAGTCATTTCATGACTATTCTTTTCACGTACCACATATGGATCCACCAGTGTCATTGAAATGTGTGTTCTTCTCATTAACCACAGCTAGAGTCATTGCATGTGTGTTCTCTTCAGAGACCGCACATGGATCCACCAGTGTCATTGCATGTGTGCTCTTTTTACTAACAACAACTGGAGTCATTTCATGACTATTCTTTTCACATGCCGCATATGGATCCACAAGTGTCATTGAAATGTCTGTTCTCTTCAGAGACCACACATGGATCCACCATTGTCATTGCATGTGTGTTATTTTTACTAACAACAACTAGAGTTATTGAATGTGTGTTGTTTTCACAATCCACCTATGGATCCACTAGTGTCATTGCATGTGTGTTCTCTTAAGAGACGACATCAGGATCCACCAGTGTCATTGCATGTGTGTTCTTTTTACTAACAACAACCAGAGTCATTGCATGTGTGTTCTCTTCATAGACCACACATGGATCCACCAGTCTCATTGCATGTGTGTTCTTTTTACTAACAACAACAAGAGTCATTTCATGACTATTTTCACATACCACATATGGATCCACCAGTGTCATTGCATGTGTGTTCTCTTCAGAGACCACACATGGATCCACCAGTGTCATTGCATGTGTGTTCTTTTTACTAAAAACAACTGGAGTCATTGCATGTGTGTTCTTTTCACATACCACATACGGATCCACCAGAGTCATTGCATGTGTGTTCTCTTCAGAGACCACACATGGATCCACCGGTGTCATTGAATGTGTGTTCTTTTTACTAACAACAACTGGAGTCATTGCATGTGTGTTATTTTCACATACCACATATGGATCCACCAGTGTCATTGAAATGTGTGTTCTCTTCAGAGAGCACACATGGATCCACCAGTGTCATTGCATGTGTGTTCTCTTTACTAATGACAACTAGAGTCATTGCATGTGTGTTCTTTTCACATACCACATATGGATCCACCAGTGTCATTGCATGTGTATTCTCTTCAGAGACCACAAATGGATCCACCAGTGTCATTGCATGTGTGCTCTTTTTACTAACAACAACTAGAGTCATTTCATAAATATTCTTTTCACATGCCGCATATGGATCCACAAGTGTCATTGAAATGTATGTTCTCTTCAGAGACCACACATGGATCCACCATTGTCATTGCATGTGTGTTCTTTTTACTAACAACAACTAGAGTCATTGCATGTGTGTTCTTTTCACAATCCACATATGGATCCACCATTGTCATTGCATGTGTGTTCTCTTCAGAGACGACATCAGGATCCACCAGTGTCATTGCATGTGTGTTCTTTTTACTAACAACAACCAGAGTCAACGCATGTGTGTTCTCTTCATAGACCACACATGGATCCACCAGTGCCATTGCATGTGTGTTCTTTTTACTAACAACAACTGGAGTCATTTCATGACTATTTTTACATACCACATATGGATCCACCAGTGTCATGGCATGTGTGTTCTCTTCAGAGACCCCACATGGATCCACCAGTGTCATTGCATGTGTGTTCATTTTACTAACAACAACTGGAGTCATTGCATGTGTGTTCTTTTCACATACCACATATGGATCCACCAGAGTCATTGCATGTGTGTTCTCTTCAGAGACCACACATGGATCCACCGGTGTCATTGAATGTGTGTTCTTTTTACTAACAACAACTGGAGTCATTGCATTTGTGTTCTTTTCACATACCACATATGGATCCACCCGTGTCATTGAAATGTGTGTTCTTCTCATTAACCACAGCTAGAGTCATTGCATGTGTGTTCTCTTCAAAGACCGCACATGGATCCACCAGTGTCATTGCATGTGTGCTCTTTTTACTAACAACAACTGGAGTCATTTCATGACTATTCTTTTCACATGCCGCATATGGATCCACAAGTGTCATTGAAATGTCTGTTCTCTTCAGAGACCACACATGGATCCACCATTGTCATTGCATGTGTGTTCTTTTTACTAACAACAACTAGAGTCATTGAATGTGTGTTGTTTTCACAATCCACCTATGGATACACTAGTGTCATTGCATGTCTGTTCTCTTAAGAGACGACATCAGGATCCACCAGTGTCATTGCATGTGTGTTCTTTTTACTAACAACAACCAGAGTCATTTCATGTGTGTTCTCTTCATAGACCACACATGGATCCACCAGTCTCATTGCATGTGTATTCTTTTTACTAACAACAACTAGAGTCATTTCATGACTATTTTCACATACCACATATGGATCCACCAGTGTCATTGCATGTGTGTTCTCTTCAGAGACCACACATGGATCCACCAGTTTCATTGCATGTGTGTTCTTTTACTAAAAACAACTGGAGTCATTGCATGTGTGTTCTTTTCACATACCACATACGGATCCACCAGAGTCATTGCATGTGTGTTCTCTTCAGAGACCACACATCGATCCACCGGTGTCATTGAATGTGTGTTCTTTTTACTAACAACAACTGGAGTCATTGCATGTGTGTTATTTTCACATACCACATATGGATCCACCAGTGTCATTGAAATGTGTGTTCTCTTCAGAGACCACACATGGATCCACCAGTGTCATTGCATGTGTGTTCTCTTTACTAATGACAACTAGAGTCATTGCATGTGTGTTCTTTTCACATACCACATATGGATCCACCAGTGTCATTGCATGTGTATTCTCTTCAGAGACCACAAATGGATCCACCAGTGTCATTGCATGTGTGTTCTTTTTACTAACAACAACTAGAGTCATCTCATGACTATTCTTTTCACATGCCGCATATGGATCCACAAGTGTCATTGAAATGTTTGTTCTCTTCAGAGACCACACATGGATCCACCATTGTCATTGCATGTGTGTTCTTTTTACTAACAACAACTAGAGTCATTGCATGTGTGTTCTTTTCACAATCCACCTATGGATCCACCATTGTCATTGCATGTGTGTTCTCTTCAGAGACGACATCAGGATCCACCAGTGTCATTGCATGTGTGTTCTTTTTACTAACAACAACCAGAGTCATTGCATGTGTGTTCTCTTCATAGACCACACATGGATCCACCAGTGCCATTGCATGTGTGTTCTTTTTACTAACAACAACTGGAGTTATTTCATGACTATTTTTACATACCACATATGGATCCACCAGTGTCATGGCATGACCACACATGGATCCACCAGTGTCATTGCATGTGTGTTCATTTTACTAACAACAACTGGAGTCATTGCATGTGTGTTCTTTTCACATACCACATATGGATCCACCAGAGTCATTGCATGTGTGTTCTCTTCACAGACCACACATGGATCCACCGGTGTCATTGAATGTGTGTTCTTTTTACTAACAACAACTAGAGTCATTGCATTTGTGTTCTTTTCACATACCACATATGGATCCACCAGTGTCATTGAAATGTGTGGTCTCTGAAGCATTTGTGTTCTTTTCACATACCACATATGGATCCACCAGTGTCATTGAAATGTGTGATCTCTTCAGAGACCACACATGGATCCACCAGTGTCATTGCATGTCTGTTCTTTTTACTAACAACAACTGGTGTCATTGCATGTTTGTTCTTTTCACAAACCAAGTATGGATCCACCAGTGTCATTGCATGTGTGTTCTCTTCAGAGACCACACATGGATCCACCAGTGTCATTGCATGTGTGTTCATGACTATTCTTTTCACATACCACATATGGATCCACTAGTGTCATTGAAATGTCTGTTCTCTTCAAAGACCACACATGGATCCACCAGTGTCGTTGCATGTGTGTTCTTTCTACTAACAATAACCAGAGTCATTGCATGTGTGTTCTTTTCACGATCCACCTATGGATCCACCAGAGTCATTGCATGTGTGTTCTTTTTACTAACAACAACTGGAGTCATTGCATGTGTGTTCTGTTCAGATACCACCTATGGATCCACCAGTGTCATTGCATGTGTGTTCTCTTCAAAGACCACACATGGATCCACCAGTGTCATTGCATGTGTGTTCTTTTTACTAACGACAACTGGAGTCATTGCATGTGTGTTCTTTTTACATACCACATATGGATCCACCAGTGTCATTGAAATGTGTGTTCTCTTCAGAGACCACACATGGATCCACCAGTGCCATTGCATGTGTGTTCTCTTTACTAACAACAACTGGAGTCATTACATGTGTGTTCTTTTCACATACCACATATGGATCCACCAGTGTCATTGCATGTGTGTTCTTTTCAAAGACCACACATGGATCCACCAGTGTCATTGCATGTGTGTTCTTTTTACTAACAACAACTGGAGTCATTTCATGACTATTCTTTTCACATACCACATCTGGATCCAGCAGTGTCATTGAAATGTTTGTTCTTCTGATTAACCACAACTAGAGTCATTGCATGTGTGTTCTATTCAGAGACCACACATGGATCCACCAGTGTCATTGCATGTTTGCTCTTTTTACTAACAACAACTAGAGTCATTTCATGACTATTCTTTTCACATACACAATATGGATCCACCAGTGTCATTAAAATGTCTGTTCTCTTCAGAGAGGACACATGGATCAACCAGAGTCATTGCATGTGTGTTCTTTTCACAATCCACCTATGCATCCACCAGTGTCATTGCATGAGTGTTCTCTTCAGAGACCACACATGGATCCACCAGTGTCATTGCATGTGTGTTCTTTTTACTAACAACAACCAGAGTCATTGCATGTGTGTTCTTTTCACAGACCACACAAGGATCCACCAGTGTCATTTCGTGTGTGTTGTTTTTAATAACAACAACTGAAGTCATTTCATGACTATTATTTTCACATACCACATATGGATCCACCAGTGTTATTGCATGTGTGTTCTCTTCAGAGACCACACATAGATCTACCAGTGTCATTGCATGTGTGTTCTTTTTACTAACAACAACTGGAGTCATTGCATGTGTTTTATTTTCACATACCACATATGGATACACCAGAGTCAATGCATGTGTGTTCTCTTCAGAGACCACACATGGATCCACCGGTGTCATTGCATGTGTGTTCTTATTACTAACAACAACTGGTGTCATTGCGCATGTGTTCTTTTCACATACTACAAATGGATCCACCAGTGTCATTGAAATGTGTGTTCTCTTTAGAGACCACACATGGATCCACCAGTGTCATTGCATGTGTGCTCTTTTTACTAACAACAACTGGAGTCATTTCATGACTATTCTTTTCACATACCGCATATGGATCCACCAGTGTCATTGAAATGTCTGTTCTCTTTAGAGACCACACATGGATGCATAGTGTCATTGCATGTGTGTTATTTTTACACAACAACCAGAGTCATTGCATGTGTGTTCTCTTCAGAGACCACATCAGGATCCACCAGTGTCATTGCATGTGTGTTATTTTTACTAACAACAACCAGAGTCATTGCATGTGTGTTCTCTTTAGAGACCACACATGGATCCACCAGTGTCATTGAAATGTGTGTTCTCTTTAGAGACCACACATGGATTCACCAATGTCATTACATGTGTGCTCTTTTTACTAACAACAACCAGATTCATTGCATGTGTGTTCTCTTTACTAACAACAACCAGAGTCATTGCATGTGTGTTCTCTTCAGAGACCACACATGGATCCACCAGTGTCATTGAAATGTGTGTTCTCTTCAGAGACCACACATGGATCCATCAGTGTCATTGCATGTGTGTTCTTTTTACTAACAACAACTGTAGTCATTGCATGTGTGTTCTTTTGACATACCACCTATGGATCCACCAGTGTCATTGCATGTGTGTTCTCTTCAAAGACCACACATGGATCCACCAGTGTCATTGCAAGTGTGTTCTTTTTACTAACAACAACTGGACTCATTGCATGTGTGTTCTTTTCACATACCACATATGGATCCACCAGTGTCATTGAAATGTGTGTTCTCTTAAGAGGCCACACATGGATCCACCAGTGTCATTGCATGTGTGTTCTCTTTACAAACAACAACTGGAGTCATTGCATGTGTGTTCTTTTCACATACCACATATGGATCCACCAGTGTCATTGCATGTGTGTTCTTTTTACTAACAAAAACTGGAGTCATTTCATGACTATTCTTTTCACATACCACATATAGATCCAGAAGTTTAATTGAAATGTGTGTTCTTCTCATTAAGGACAGCTAGAGTCATTGCATGTGTGTTCTCTTCAGAGACCACACATGGATCCACCAGTGTCATTGCATGTGTGCTATTTTTACTAACAACAACTGGAGTCATTTCATGACTATTCTTTTCACATACCACATATGGATCCACTAGTGTCACTGAAATGTTTGTTCTCTTCAGAGAGCACACATGGATCAACCAGTGTCATTGCATGTGTGGTCTTTTTACTAACAACAACTAGAGTCATTGCATGTGTGTTCTTCTGACAATCCACCTATGGATCCACCAGTGTCATTGCATGTGTGTTCTCTTCAGAGACCACACATGGATCCACCAGTGTCATTGCATGTGTGATCTTTTTACTAACAACAACCAGAGTCATTGCATGTGTGTTCTTTTCAAATACCACACATGGATCCACTAGTGTCATTTCATGTGTGTTCTTTTTACTAACAACAACTGGAGTCATTTCATGACTATTATTTTCACATACCAGATATGGATCCTCCAGTGTCATTGAATGTGTGTTCTCTTCAGAGACCACACATAGATCCTCTAGTGTCATTGTATGTGTGTTCTTTTTACAAACAACAACTCGAGTCATTGCATGTGTGTTATTTTCAGATACCACATATGTATCCACTAGAGTCATTGCATGTGTGTTCTCTTCAGAGACCACACATGGATCCACCAGTGTCATTGCATGTGTGTTCTTTTTACTAACAACAACTGGAGTGATTCCGTGTGTGTTCTTTTCACATACCACATATGGATCCAACAGTGCCATTGAAATGTGGGTTCTCTTCAGAGACCACACATGGATCCACTAGTGTCATTCCATGTGTGCTCTTTCTACTAACAACAACTGGAGTCATTTCATGGCTATTCTTTTCACATACCGCATATGGATCCACCAGCGTCATTCAAATGTCTGTTCTCTTCAGAGACCACACATGGATGCACCAGTTTCATTGCATGTGTATTCTTTTTACTAACAACAACCAGAGTCATTGCATGTGTGTTCCCTTCACAGACCACACATGGATCCACCAGTGTCATTGAAATGTGTGTTATCTTGAGAGACCACACATGGATCCACCAATGTCATTGCATGTGTGCTCCTTTTACTAACAACAACCAGAGTCATTGCATGTGTGTTATTTCTACTAACAACAACCAGAGTCATTGCATGTGTGTTCTTTTCACAATCCACCTATGGATCCACCAGTGTCATTGCATGTGTGTTCTCTTCAGAGACCACACATGGATCCACCAGTGTCATTGCATGTGTGTTCTTTTTACTAACAACAACCAGAGTCATTGCATGTGTGTTCTCTTTAGAGACCACACATGGATCCACCAGTGTCATTGAAATGTGTGTTCTCTTTAGAGACCACACATGGATCCACCAATTTCATTGCATGTGTGCTCTTTTTATTAACAACAACCAGACTCATTGCATGTGTGTTCTTTTTACTAACAACAACCAGAGTCATTTCATGTGTGTTCTCTTCAGAGACCAGACATGGATCCACCAGTGGCATTGCATGTGTGTTCTTTTTACTAACAACAACTAGAGTCATTGCATGTGTGTTCTTTTCACATACCACATATGGATCCACCTATGTCATTGAAATTTGTGTTCTCTTCAGAGACCACACATGGATCCACCAGTGTCATTGCATGTGTGTTCTTTTTACTAACAACAACTGGAGTCATAGCATGTGTGTTCTTTTCACATACCACCTATGGATCCACAAGTGTCATTGCATGTGTGTTCTCTTTAGAGACTGCACATGGATCCACCAGTCTCATTGCATGTGTGTTCTTTTTACTAACAACAACTGGAGTCATTTCACGACTATTCATTTCACATACAACATATGGATCCACTAGTGTCATTGAAATGTCTGTTCTCTTTAGAGAGCACACATGGATCAACCAGTGTCATTGCATGTGTGGTCTTTTTACTAACAACAACTAGAGTCATTGCATGTGTGTTCTTTTCACAATCCACCTATGGATCCACAAGTGTCATTGCATGTGTGTTCTCTTCAGAGAACACACATGGATCCACCAGTGTCATTGCATGTGTGTTCTTTTTACTAACAACAACCAGAGTCATTGGATGTGTGTTCTTTTCAAATACCACACATGGATCCACCAATGTCATTTCATATGTGTTCTTTTTACTAACAACAACTAGAGTCATTTCATGACTATTATTTTCACATACCACATATGGATCCACGAGAGTCATTGCATGTGGGTTCTCTTTAGAGACCACACATGGATCCATCGGTGTCATTGCATGTGTGTTCTTTTTACTAACAATAACTGGAGTCATTGCGTTTGTGTTCTTTTCACATACCACATATGGATCCACCAGTGTCATTGAAATGTGTGTTCTCTTCAGAGACCACACATGGATCCACCAGTGTCATTGCATGTGTGCTCTTTTTACTACCAACAACTGGAGTCATTTCATGACTATTCTTTTCACATACCGCGTATGGATCTTATGGATCCACCAGCGTCATTGAAATGTCTGTTCTCTTCAGAGACTACACATGGATGCACTAGTGTCATTGCATGTGTATTCTTTTTACTAACAACAACCAGAGTCATTGCATGTGTGTTCTCTTCAGAGACCACACATGGATCCACCAGTGTCATTGAAGTGTGTGTTCTCTTCAGAGACCACACATGGATCCACCAATGTCATTGCATGTGTGCTCCTTTTACTAACAACAACCAGAGTCATTGCATGTGTGTTCTTTTTACTAACAACAACCAGAGTCATTGCATGTGTGTTCTCTTTAGAGACCACACATGGATCCACAAGTGTCATTGCATGTGTGTTCTTTCTACTAACAACAACCAGAGTCATTGCATGTGTGTTCTTTTCACAATCCACCTATGGATCCACCAGTGTCATTGCATGTGTGTTCTCTTCAGAGACCACACATGGATCCACCAGTGTCATTGCATGTGTGTTCTTTTTACTAACAAATTCCAGAGTCATTGCATGTGTGTTCTCTTCAGAGACCACACATGGATCCACCAGTGTCATTGAAATGTGTATTCTCTTAAGAGACCACACATGGATCCACCAACTTCATTACATGTGTGCTCTTTTTATTAAGAACAACCAGAGTCATTGCATGTGTGTTCTTTTTACTAACAACAACCAGTGTCATTGCATGTGTGTTCTCTTCAGAGACCACACATGGATCCACCAGTGTCATTGCATGTGTGTTATTTTTACTAACAACAACTAGAGTCATTGCATGTGTGTTCTTTTCACATACCACATATGGATCCACCTACGTCATTGAAATTTGTGTTCTCTTCAGAGACCACACATGGATCCACCAGTGTCATTGCATGTGTGTTCTTTTTACTAACAACAACTGGAGTCATTGCATGTGTGTTCTTTTCACATACCACCTATGGATCCACAAGTGTCATTGCATGTGTGTTCTCTTCGGAGACTGCACATGGGTCCACCAGTGTCATTGCATGTGTGTTCTTTTTACTAACAACAATTGGAGTCATTTCAAGACTATTCTTGTCACATACCACATATGGATCCACCAGTGTCATTGAAATGTCTGTTCTCTTCAGAGGCCACATATGGATCCACCAGTGTCATTACATGTGTGTTCTTTCTACTAACAACAACCAGAGTCATTGCATGTGTGTTCTTTTCACGATCCACCTAAGGATCCACCAGTGTCATTGCATGTGTGTTCTCTTCAGAGAACACACATAGATCCACCAGTGTCATTGCATGTGTCTTCTTTTTACTAACAACAACCAGAGTCATTGCATGTGTGTTCTCTTCAGAGACCACACATGGATCCACCAGTGTCATTGAAATGTGTGTTCTCTTCAGAGAACACACATGGATCCACCAATGTCATTGCATGTGTTCTCTTTTTACTAACAACAACCAGAGTCATTACATGTGTGTTCTTTTTACTAACAACAACTAGAGTCATTGTTTGTGTGTTCTCTTTAGAGACCACACATGGATCCACCAGTGTCATTGCATGTGTGTTCTTTTTACTAACAACAACTGGAGTCATTGCATGTGTGTTCTTTTCACATACCACATATGGATCCACCTGTGTCATTGCATGTGTGTTCTCTTCAGAGACCACACATGGATCCACCAGTGTCATTGCATGTGTGTTCTTTTTACTAACAACAACTAGAGTCATTGCATGTGTGTTCTTTTCACATACCACCTATGGATCCACTAGTCTCATTGCATGTGTGTTCTCTTAAGAGACCACACATGGATCCACCAGTGTCATTGCATGTGTGTTATTTTTACTAACAACAACTAGAGTCATTTCATGACTATTCTTTTCACATACCTCATATGGATCCACCAGTGTCATTGAAATGTGTGTTCTCTTCAGAGACCACACATGGATCCACCAGTGTCATTGCATGTGTGTTCTCTTTACTAACTACAACTGTTGTCATTGCATGTGTGTTCTTTTTACTAATAACAACCAGAGTCATTGCATGTGTGTTCTCTTCATAGACCACACATGGATCCACCAGTGTCATTGAAATGTGTGTTCTCTTCAGAGACCACACATGGCCACCAGTCATTGCATCTGTGCTCTTTTTACTAACAACAACCAGAGTCATTGCACGTGTGTTCTTTTTACTAACAACAACCAGAGTTATTGCATGTGTGTTCTCTTCAGAGACCACACATGGATCCACCAGCGGCATTGCATGTGTGTTCTTTTTACTAGCAACAACTAGAGTCATTGCATGTGTGTTCTTTTCACATACCACATATGGATCCACCTGTGTCATTGAAATGTGTGTTCTCTTTAGAGACCACACATGGATCCACCAGCGTCATTGCATGTGTGTTCTCTTCAGAGACCACACATGGATCCACCAGTGTCATTGCATGTGTGTTCTTTTTACTAACAACAACTGGAGTCATTGCATGTGTGTTCTTTTCACATACCACCTATGGATCCACCGGTGTCATTGCATGTGTGTTCTCTTCAGAGACCACACATCGATCCACCAGTGTCATTGCATGTGTGTTCTTTTTACTAACAACAACTAGAGTTATTTCATGACTATTCTTTTCACATACCACATATGGATCCACCATTGTCATTGAAATGTGTGTTCTCTTAAGAGACCACACATGGATCCACCAATGTCATTGCATGTATGTTCTCTTTAATAACAACAACTGGAGTCATTGCATGTGTGTTCTTTTCACATACCACCTATGGATCCACAAGTGTCATTGCATGTGTGTTCTCTTCGGAGACTGCACATGGGTCCACCAGTGTCATTGAAATGTGTGTTCTTCTCATTAACCACAAGTAGAGTCACTGCATGTGTGTTCTCTTTAGAGAGCACACATGGATCCACCAGTGTCCTTGCATGTGTGTTCTTTTTACTAACAACAGGTGGAGTCGTTTCATGACTATTATTTTCACATACCACATATGGATCCACCAGTGTCATTGCATGTGTGTTCGATCAACCAGTGTCATTGCGTGCGTGTTCTTTTTACTAACAACAACTTGAGTCATTGCATGTGTGTTCTTTTCACATACCACCTACGGATCCAGCAATGTCATTGCATGTGTGTTCTCTTTAGAGACCACACATGGATCCACCAGTGTCATTGCATGTCTGTTCTTTTTACTAACAACAACTGGAGTCATTTCATGACTATTCTTTTCACATACCACATCTAGATCTAGAAGTGTCATTGAAATGTGTGTTCTTCTCATTAACCACAGCTAGTGTCATTGCATGTGTGTTCTCTTCAGAGACTGCACATGGATCCACCAGTGTCATTGCATTTGTGTTCTTTTTACTAACAACAACTGGAGTCATTTCATGACTATTCTTTTCACATACCACATATGGATCCACTAGTGTCATTGAAATGTCTGTTATCTTCAGAGAGCACACATGGATCAACCAGTGTCATTGCATGTGTGGTCTTTTTACTAACAACAACTAGAGTCATTGCATGTGTGTTATTTTCACAATCCACCTATGGATCCACCAGTTTCATTGCATGTGTGTTCTCTTCAGAGACCACACATGGATCCACCACTGTCATTGCATGTGTGTTCTTTTTACTAACAACAACCAGAGTCATTGCATGTGTGTTCTTTTTACTAACAACAACCAGAGTCATTGCATGTGTGTTCTCTTCAGAGACCACACATGGATCCACCAGTGGCATTGCATGTGTGTTCTTTTTACTAACAACAACTGGAGTCATTGCATGTGTGTTCTTTTCTCATACCATATATGGATCCACCTGTGTCATTTAAACATGTGTTCTCTTCCGAGACCACACATGGATCCACCAGTGTCATTGCATGTGTGTTCTCTTCAGAGACCACACATGGATCCACCAGTGTCATTGCATGTGTGTTGTTTTTACTAACAACAACTAGAGTCATTGCATGTGTGTTCTTTTCACATACCACCTATGGATCCACCAGTGTCATTGCATGTGTGTTCTCTTCAGAGACCACACATGGATCCACCAGTGTTATTGCATGTGTGTTCTTTTTACTAACAACAACTAGAGTCATTTCATGACTATTCTTTTCACATACCACATATGGATCCACCAGTGTCATTGAAATGTGTGTTCTCTTCAGAGACCACACATGGATCCACTAATGTCATTGCATGTATGTTCTCTTTAGTAACAACAACTGGAGTCATTGCATGTGTGTTCTTTTCACATATCACATATGGATCCACCAGTTTCATTGCATGTGTGTTCTCTTTAGATACCACACACACGGATCCACCGGTGTCATTTCATGTGTGTTCCCTTTAGAGACCACACATGGATCCACCAGTGTCGTTGCATGTGTGTTCTTTTTTACTAACAACAACTGGAGTCATTGCATGTGTGTTCTTTTTACATACCACCTATGGATCCACCAGGGTCATTGCATGTGTGTTCTCTTCAGAGACCACACATGGATCCACCAGTGTCATTGCATGTGTGTTGTTTTTACTAACAACAACTAGAGTCATTTCATGACTATTCTTTTCACATACCACATATGGATCCACCAGTTTCATTGAAATGTGTGTTCTCTTCAAAGACCACACATGGATCCACTAGTGTCATTGCATGTATGTTCTCTTTACTAACAACAACTGGAGTCATTGCATGTGTGTTCTTTTCACATACCACATATGGATTGTAACACCCCGTCCACTCCTGGGCCCGGGGGATGTCACTCCTTGTAGCTTAGTAGGACATCTAGACTGGCCCCACATACCAACACTAGTCTTTTCTGCACACTTTGTCCTTACTCGTGCGCACCCGGTTACCCACTTCCCGGTCGGTCACCCATCCTTGAATTGCTCTAGGCCAAGCACGCTTAACTTTAGAGTTTTTTTCGAATGAGCTTCCGGAAAAGAAGTTGCAACTTGTTGATATGGGTATCCTATCAATCCTATTAAGCCATGTGCCTGGATCTCACATACACCCACCCTTTAGAAGATCGATGCCCTCATCGATCAAGCACACCCCAGGAACGTTCCCTCTTGGCACGCGTCTGTGTGTCTAGTGCCGACACATGTGCCATGCCGTGTCCACTCCGGGCCACACGCGCCATGCTCCACATGTCCCGCCACTGACCCGCACACACCCGTTTAACCGCGAGGTCAGCTCTAATACCACTTGTAACACCCCGTCCACTCCTGGGCCCGAGAGGTGTCACTCCTGGTAGCTTAATAGGACATCTAGACTGGCCCCACAGACCAACACTAGTCTTTTCTGCGCACTTTGTCCTCACTCGTGCGCACCCGGTTACCCACTTCCCGGTCGGTCACCCATCCTAGAATTCCTCTAGGCCAAGCACGCTTAACCTTAGAGTTCTTTTCGAATGAGCTTCCGGAAAAGAAGTTGCAACTTGTTGATATGGGTATCCTATCAATCCTATTAAGCCATGTGGCCTGGATCTCACATGGATCCACCAGTTTCATTGCATGTGTGTTCTCTTCAGAGACCACACATGGATCCACCAGTGTCATTGCATGTGTGTTCTTTTTACTAACAACAACTAGAGTCATTTCATGACTATTCTTTTCACATACCACATATGGATCCACCAGTGTCATTGAAATGTGTGTTCTTCTCATTAACCACAGCTAGAGTCATTGCATGTGAGTTCTCTTCAGAGGGAACACATGGATCCACCAGTGTCATTGCATGTGTGTTCTTTTTACTAACAACAACTGGAGTCATTTCATGACTATTATATTCACATACCACATATGGATCCACCAGTGTCATTGCATGTGTGTTCTCTTTAGAGACCACACATGGATCCACCAGTGTCATTGCATGTCTGTTCTTTTTACTAACAACAACTGGAGTCATTGCATGTCTGTTCTTTTCACATACCAGATATGGAACAGCTAGAGTCATTGCATGTGTTTTCCCTTCAGAGACCACACATGGATCCACCAGTGTCATTGCATGTGTGTTCTTTTTACTAACAACAACTGGAGTCATTTCATGACTATTATTTTCACATACCACATATGGATCCACCAGTGTCATTGCATATGTGTTCTCTTCAGAGACCACACATGGATCCACCAGTGCCATTGCATGTGTGTTCTTTTTCCTAACAACAACTAGAGCCATTGCATGTGTGTTCTTTTCACATACCACCTATGGATCCACCAGTGTCATTGCATGTGTGTTCTCTTCAGATACCACACATGGATCCACCAGTGTCATTGCATGTGTGTTCTTTTTACTACCAACAGGAGTCATTTCATGACTATTCTTTTCACATACCATATATGGATCCACCAGTGTCATTGAAATGTGTGTTCTCTTTAGAGACCACACATGGATCCACTGGTGTCATTGCATCTATGTTCTCTTTACTAACAACAACTGGAGTCATTGCATGTGTGTTCTTTTCACATACCACATATGGATCCACCAGTTTCGTTGCATGTGTGTTCTCTTTAGAGACCACACATGGATCCACCAGTGTCATTGCATGTGTGTTCTATTTACTAACAACAACTAGAGTCACTTCATGACTATTCTTTTCACATACCACATATGTATCCACCAGTGTCATTGCATGTGTGTTCTCTTTAGAGACCACACATGGATCCACCAGTGTCATTGCATCTTTGTTCTTTTTACTAACAACAACTAGAGTCATTGCATGTGTGTTCTTTTCACATACCACATATGGATCCACCAGAGTCATTGCATGTGTGTTCTCTTTAGAGACCACACACACGGATCCACCGGTGTCATTGCATGTGTCTTCTTTTTACTAACAACAACTGGAGTCATTGCATGTGTGTTCTTTTCACATACCTCATATGGATCCACTAGTGTCATTGAAATGTGTGTTCTCTTCAGAGACCACACATGGATCCACCAGTGTCATTGCAGGTGTGTTCCTTTTACTAACAACAATTGGAGTCATTGCATGTTTGTTCTTTTCACATACCACCTATGGATCCACCAGTGTCATTGCATGTGTGTTCTCTTCAGAGACCACACATGGATCCACCAGTGTCATTGCATGTGTGTTCTTTTTACTAACAACAACTGGAGTCATTTCATGACTATTCTTTTCACATACCACATATGGATCCACCAGTGTCATTGAAATGTGTGTTCTCTTCAGAGACCACACATGGATCCACCAGTGTCATTGCATGTGTGTTCTCTTGACTAACTACAACTGTTGTCATTGCATGTGTGTTCTTTTCACATACCACATATGGATCCACTAGTGTCATTGCATGTGTGTTCTTTTTACTCACAACAACCAGAGTCATTGCATGTGTGTTCTCGTCAGAGACTACACATGGATCCACCAGTGTCATTGAAATGTGTGTTCTCTTCAGAGACCACACATGCATCCACCTATGTCATTGCATGTGTGCTATTTTTACTAACAACAACCACAGTCATTGCATGTGTGTTCTTTTTACTAATAACAACCAGAGTCATTGCATGTGTGTTCTCTGCAGAGACCACACATGGATCCACCAGTGTCATTGCATGTGTGTTCTTTTTACTAACAACAACTAGAGTCATTGCATGTGTGTTCTTTTCACATACCACATATGGATCCACCTGTGTGATTGAAATGTGTGTTCTCTTCAGAGACCACACATGGATCCACCAGTGTTATTGCATGTGTGTTCTCTTCAGAGACCACACATGTATCTACCAGTGTCATTGCATGTGTGTTCTTTTTACTAATAACAACTGGAGTCATTGCATGTGTGTTCTTTTCACATACCACCTATGGATCCACCAGTTTCATTGCATGTGTGTTCTCTTCAGAGACCACACATGGATCCACCGGTGTCATTGAACGTGTGTTCTTTTTACTAACAGCAACTGGAGTCATTTCATGACTATTCTTTTCACATACCACATATGGATCCAGCAGTGTCATTGAAATGTGTGTTCTCTTCAGAGACCACACATGGATCCACCAGTGTCATTGCATGTATGTTCTCTTTACTAACAACAACTGGAGTCATTGCATGTGTGTTCTTTTCACATACCACATATGGATCCACCAGTTTCATTGCATGTGTGTTCTCTTCAGAGACCACACATGGATCCACCAGTGTCATTGCATGTGTGTTCTTTTTACTAACAACAACTAGAGTCATTTCATGACTATTCTTTTCACATACCACATATGGATCCACCAGTGTCACTGAAATATGTGTTCTTCTCATTAACCACAGCTAGAGTCATTGCATGTGTGTTCCCTTCAGAGACCACACATGGATCCACCAGTGTCATTGCATGTGTGTTTTTCTACTAACAATAACTTGAGTCATTTCATGACTATTATTTTCACATACCACATATGGATCCACCAGTGTCATTGCATGTGTGTTCTGTTCAGAGACCACACATGGATCCACCAGTGTCATTGCATGTGTGTTCTTTTTACTAACAACAACTGGAGTCGTTGCATGTCTGTTCTTTTCACATACCACCTATGGATCCACCAGTGTCATTGCATGTGTGTTTTTTTACTAACAACAACTTGAGTCATTTCATGAATATTATTTTCACATACCACATATGGATCCACCAGTGTCATTGCATGTGTGTTCTGTTCAGAGACCACACATGGATCCACTAGTGTCCTTGCATGTATGTTCTCTTTACTAATAACAACTGGAGTCATTGCATGTTTGTTCTTTTCACATACCACATATGGATCCACCAGTTTCATTGCATGTGTGTTCTCTTCAGAGACCACACATGGATCCACCAGTGTCATTGCATTTGTGTTCTTTTTACTAACAACAACTAGAGTCATTTCATGACAATCTTTTCACATACCACATATGGATCCACAAGTGTCATTGAAATGTGTGTTCTTCTCATTAACCACAGCTAGAGTCATTGCATGTGTGTTATCTTCAGAGACCACACATGGATCCACCAGTGTCATTGCATGTGTGTTCTTTTTACTAACAACAACTGGAGTCATTGCATGTGTGTTCTTTTCACATACCACCTATGGATCCACCATTGTCATTGCATGTGTGTTCTCTTCAGTAACCACACATGGATCCACCAGTGTCATTGGATGTGTGTTCTTTTTCCTAACAACAACAGGAGTCATTTCATGACTATTATTTTTACATACCACATATGGATCCACCAATGTCATTGCATGTGTGTTCTCTTCAGAGACCACACATGGATCCACCAGTGTCATTGCATGTGTGTTCTTTTTACTAACATCAACTGGAGTCATTGCATGTGTGGTCTTTTCGCATACCACATATGGATCCACCAGAGTCATCGCATGTGTGTTCTCTTCAGAGACCACACATGGATCCACCGGTGTCATTGCATGTGTGTTCTTTTTACTAACAACAACTGGAGTCATTGCATGTGTTTTGTTTTCACATACCACATGTGGATCCACCAGTGTCATTGAAATGTGTGTTCTCTTCAGAAACCACACATGCATCCACCAGTGTCATTGCATGTGTGTTCTTTTTACTAACAACAACTGGAGTCATTGCATGTCTGTTCTTTTCACATACTACCTATGGATCCTCTAGTGTCATTGCATGTGTGTTCTCTTCAGAGACAACACATGGATCCACCAGTGGCATTGCATGTGTGTTATTTTTACTAACAACAACTTGAGTCATTTCATGAATATTTTTTTCATATACCACATATGGATCCACCAGTGTCATTCAAATGTATGTTCTCTTCAAAGACCACACATGGATCCACCAGTGTCATTGCATGTGTGTTCTTTGTACTAACAACAACCAGAGTCATTGCATGTGTGTTCTTTTCGCAATCCACCTATGGATCCTTCAGTGTCATTGCATGTGTGTTCTCTTCAGAGACCACACATGGATCCACCAGTGTCATTGCATGTGTGTTCTTTTTACTAACAACAACCAAAGTCATTGCATGTGTGTTCTCTTTAGAGACCACACATGGATCCACCAGTGTCATTGAAATGTGTGTTCTCTTCAGAGACCACACATGGATCCACCAATGTTATTGCATGTGTGCTCTTTTTCCTAACAACAACCAGAGTCATTGCATGTGTGTTCTTTTTACTAACAACAACCAGAGTCATTGCATGTGTGTTCTCTTCAAAGACCACACATGGATCCACCAGTGTCATTGCATGTGTGTTATTTTTACTAACAACAACTAGAGTCATTTCATGTGTGTTCTTTTCACATACCACATATGGATCCACCTTGTCATTGAAATTTGTGTTCTCTTCAGAGACCACACATGGATCCACCAGTGTCATTGCATGTGTGTTCTTTTTACTAACAACAACTAGAGTCATTACATGCATGTTCTTTTCACATACCACCTATGGATCCACAAGTGTCATTGCATGTGTGTTCTCTTCAGAGACCACACATGGATCCACGAGTGTCATTGCATGTGTGGTCTTTTTACTAACAACAACTAGACTCATTTCATGACTATTCTTTTCACATACCACATATGGATCCACCAGTGTCATTGAAATGTTAGTTCTCTTCAGAGACCACACATGGATCCACCAGTGTCATTGAAATGTCAGTTCTCTTCAGAGAGCACACATGGATCCACCAGTGTCATTGCATGTGTGTTCTTTTTACTAACAACAACCAGAGTCATTGCATGTGTGTTCTTTTCACGATCCACCTATGGATCCACCAGTGTCATTGCATGTGTGTTCTCTTCAGAGACCACACATGGATCCACCAGTGTCATTGCATGTGTGTTCTTTTTACTAACAACAACCAGAGTCATTGCATGTGTGTTCTCTTCAGAGACCACACATGGATCCACCAGTGTCATGGAAATGTGTGTTCTCTTCAGAGACCACACGTGGATCCACCAATGTGATTACATGTGTGCTCTTTTTACTAACAACAACCAGAGTCATTGCATGTGTGTTCTTTTTAATAACAACAACCAGAGTCATTGCATGTGTGTTCTCTTCAGATACCACACATGGATCCACCAGTGTCATTGCATGTGTGTTCTTTTTACTAACAACAACTGGAGTCATTTCATGACTATTCTTTTCACATACCACATATGGATCCACCAGTGTCATTGATATGTGTGTTCTCTTCAGAGACCACACATGGATGCACTAGTGTCATTGATGTATGTTCTCTTTACTAACAACAACTGGAGTCATTGCATGTGTGTTCTTTTCACATACCACATATAGATCCACCAGTTTCATTGCATGTGTGTTCTCTTCATAGACCACACATGGATCCACCAGTGTCATTGCATTTGTGTTCTTTTTACTAAAAACAACTAGAGTCATTTCATGACAATCTTTTCACATACCACATATGGATCCACAAGTGTCATTGCATGTGTGTTCTTTTTACTAATAACAACTAGAGTCATTTCATGACTATTCTTTTCACATACCACATATGGATCCACCAGTGTCATTGCATGTGTGTTCTCTTTAGAGACCACACATGGATCCACAAGTGTCATTGCATCCGTGTTCTTTTTACTAACAACAACTAGAGTCATTGCATGTGTGTTCTTTTCATATACCACATATGGATCCACCAGAGTCATTGCATGTGTGTTCTCTTCAGAGACCACACACTGATCCACCGGTGTCATTGCATGTGTGTTCTTTTTACTAACAACAACTGGAGTCATTGCATGTGTGTTCTTTTCACATACCACATATGGATCCACTAGTGTCATTGAAATGTGTGTTCTCTTGAGAGACCACACATGGATCCACTAGTGTCATTGCATGTGTGTTCTTTTTACTAACAACAACTAGAGTCATTGCATGTGTGTTGTTTTCACATGCCACATATGGATCCACCAGTGTCATTGAAATGTGTGTTCTCTTCAGAGACCACACATGGATCCACCAGTGTTATTGTATGTGTGTTCTCTTTACTAACAACAACTATTGTCATTGCATGTGTGTTGTTTTCACATACCACATATGGATCCACCAGTGTCATTGCATGTGTGTTCTCTTTACTAATGACAACTTGAGTCATTGCATGTGTGCTCTTTTGACATACCACATATGGATCCACCAGTGTCATTGCATGTGTATTCTCTTCAGAGACCACACATGGATCCACCAGTGTCATTGCATGTGTGTTCTTTTTACTAACAACAACTAGAGTCATTGCATGTGTGTTCTTTTCACAATCCACCTATGGATCCACTAGTGTCATTGCATGTGTGTTCTCTTCAGAGACGACATCAGGATCCACCAATGTCATTGCATGTGTGTTCTTTTTACTAACAACAACTAGAGTCATTGCATGTGTGTTCTTTTCACAATCCACACATGGATCCACGAGTGTCATTGCATGTGTGTTCTCTTCAGAGACGACATCAGGATCCACCAGTGTCATTGCATGTGTGTTCTTTTTACTAACAACAACGAGAGTCATTGCATGTGTGTTCTCTTCAGAGACCACACATGGATCCACCAGTGTCATTGAAATGTGTGTTCTCTTCAGATACCACACATGGATCCACCAATGTCATTGCGTGTGTGCTCTTTTTACTAACAACAACCAGAGTCATTGCATGTGTGTTCTTTTTACTAACAACCAGAGTCATTGCATGTGTGTTCTCTTCAGAGACCACACATGGATCCACCAGTGGCATTACATGTGTGTTCTTTTTACTAACAACAACTAGAGTCATTGCATGTGTGTTCTTTTCACATACCACATATCGATCCGCCTGTGTCATTGAAATGTGTGTTCTCTTCAGAGAGCACACATGGATCCACCAGTGTCATTGCATGTGTGTTCTCTTCAGAGGCCACACATGGATCCACCAGTGTCATTGCATGTGTGTTCTTTTTACTAACTACAACTAGAGTCATTTCATGACTATTCTTTTCACATACCACATATGGATCCACAAGTGTCATTGAAATGTCTGTTCTCTTCAGAGACCACACATGGTTCCACCAGTGTCATTGCTTGTGTGTTCTGTTTACTAGCAACAACTAGAGTCATTTCATGACTATTCTTTTCACATACCACATATGGATCCACCAATGTCATTGAAATGTGTGTTCTCTTCAGAGACCACACATGGATCCACCAGTATCATTGCATGTATGTTCTCTTTACTAACAACAACTGGAGTCATTGCATGTGAGTTGTTTTCACATACCACATATGGATCCACCAGTTTCATTGCATGTGTGTTCTCTTTAGAGACCACACATGGATCCACCAGTGTCATTGCATGTGTGTTCTTTTTACTAACAACAACTAGAGTCATTTCATGACTATTCTTTTCACATACCACATATGGATCCACCAGTGTCATTGAAATGTGTGTTCTTCTCATTAACCACAACTAGAGTCATTGCATGTGTGTTCTCTTCAGATACCACACATGGATCCACCAGTGTCATTGCATGTGTGTGTTCTTTTTACTAACAACAACTGGAGTCATTTCATGACTATTCTTTTCACGTACCACATATGGATCCACCAGTGTCATTGAAATGTGTGTTCTTCTCATTAACCACAGCTAGAGTCATTGCATGTGTGTTCTCTTCAGAGACCGTACATGGATCCACCAGTGTCATTGCATGTGTGCTCTTTTTACTAACAACAACTTGAGTCATTTCATGACTATTCTTTTCACATGCCGCATATGGATCCACAAGTGTCACTGAAATGTCTGTTCTCTTCAGAGACCACACATGGATCCACCATTGTCATTGCATGTGTGTTCTTTTTACTAACAACAACTGGAGTCATTGCATGTGTGTTCTTTTCACATACCACCTATGGATCCACCAGTGTCATTGCATGTGTGTTCTCTTCAGATACCACACATGGATCCACCAGTGTCATTGCATGTGTCTTATTTTTACTAACAACAACAGGAGTCATTTCATGACTATTCTTTTCACATACCACATATGGATCCACCAGTGTCATTGAAATGTGTGTTCTCTTCAGAAACCACACATGGATCCACCAGTGTCATTGCATGTATGTTCTCTTTACTAATAACAACTAGAGTCATTGGATGTGTGTTCTTTTCACATACCACATATGGATCCACCAGTTTCATTGCATGTGTGTTCTCTTCAGAGACCACACGTGGATCCACCAGTGTCATTGCATGTGTGTTCTTTTTACTAACAACAACTAGAGTCATTTCATGACTATTCTTTTCACATACCACATATGGATCCACCAGTGTCATTGAAATGTGTGTTCTTCTCATTAACCACTGCTAGAGTCATTGCATGTGTGTTCTCTTCAGAGACCACACATGGATCCACCAGTGTCATTGCATTTGTGTTCTTTTTACTAACAACAACTGGAGTCATTGCATGTGTGTTCTTTTCACATACCACCTATGGATCCACTAGTGTCATTGCATGTGTGTTCTTTTTACTAACAACAACAGGAGTCATTTCATGACTATTATTTTCATATACCACATATGGATCCACGAGTGTCATTGCATGTGTGTTCTCTTCAGAGACCACACATGGATCCACCAGTGTCATTGCATGTGTGTGTTTTTACTAACATCAACTAGAGTCATTGCATGTGTGTTCTTTTCTCATACCACATATGGATCCACCAGAGTCATCGCATGTGTGTTCTCTTCAGAGACCACACATGGATCCACCGGTGTCATTGCATGTGTGTTCTTTTTACTAACAACAACTAGAGTCGTTGCATGTGTGTTCTTTTCACATACCACATATGGATCCACCAGTGCCATTGAAATGTGTGTTCTCTTCAGATACCACACATGGGTCCACCAGTGTCATTGCATGTGTGTTCTTTTTACTAACAACAAATAGAGTCATTGCATGTGTGTTCTTTTCACATACTACCTATGGATCCACCTGTGTCATTGCATGTGTGTTCTCTTTAGAGACCACACATGGATCCACCAGTGTCATTGCATGTGTGTTCTTTTTACTAACAACAACTGGAGTCATTTCATGAATATTCTTTTCATATACCACATATGGATCCACCAGTGTCATTGAAATGTATGTTCTCTTCAGAGAGCACACATAGATCCACCAGTGTCATTGCATGTGTGTTCTTTCTACTAACAACCAGAGTCATTGCATGTGTGTAATTTTCACAATCCACCTATGGATCCACCAGTGTCATTGCATGTGTGTTCTCTTCAGAGACCACACATGGATCCACCAGTGTCATTGCATGTGTTTTCTTTTTACTAACAACAACCAGAGTCATTGCATGTGTGTCCTCTTCAGAGACCACACATGGATCCACCAATGTCATTGAAATGTGTGTTCTCTTCAGAGACCACACGTGGATCCACCAATGTCATTGCATGTGTGCTCTTTTTACTAACAACAACCAGAGTCATTGCATGTGTGTTCTATTTACTAACAACAACCAGATTCATTGCATGTGTGTTCCCTTAAGAGACCACACATGGATCCACCAGTGTCACTGCATGTGTGTTCTTTTTATTAACAACAACTAGAGTCATTGCATGTGTGTTCTTTTCACATACCACATATGCATCCACCTGTGTCATTGAAATGTGTGTTCTCTTCAGAGACCACACATGGATCCACCAGTGTCATTGCATGTGGTTTCTTTTTACTAACGACAACTTGAGTCATTACATGCGTGTTCTTTTCACATACCACCTATGGATCCACAAGTGTCATTGCATGTGTGTTTTGTTCAGAGACCACACATGGATCCACCAGTGTCATTGCATGTGTGTTCTTTCTACTAACAACAACCAGATTCATTACATGTGTGTTCTTTTCACGTACCACATATGGATCCACCTGTGTCATTGAAATGTCAGTTCTCTTCAGAGACCACACATGGATCCACCAGTGTCATTGCATGTGTGTTCTTTCTACTAACAACAACCAGATTCATTACATGTGTGTTCTTTTCACGATCCACCTATGGATCCACCAGTGTCATTGCATGTGTGTTCTCTTCAGAGACCACACATGGATCCACCAGTGTCATTGCATCTGTGTTCTTTTTACTAACAACAACCAGAGTTTTTGCATGTGTGTTCTCTTCAGAGACCACACATGGATCCACCAGTGTCATAGAAATGTGTGTTCTCTTCCGAGACCACACATGGATCCACCAATGTCATTACATGTGTGCTCTTTTTACTAACAACAACCAGAGTCATTGCATGTGTATTCTTTGTACTAACAACAACCAGAGTCATTGCATGTGTGTTCTCTTCAGAGACCACACATGGATCCACCAGTGTCATTGCATGTGTGTTCTTTTTACTAACAACAACTGGAGTCATTGCCTGTGTGCTCTTTTCACATACCACCTATGGATCCACCAGTGTCATTGCATGTGTGTTCTCTTCAGAGACCACACATGGATCCACCAGTGCCATTGCATGTGTGTTCTTTTACTAACAACAACTGGAGTCATTTCATGACTATTCTTTTCACATACCACATATGGATCCACTACTGTCATTGAAATGTGTGTTCTCTTTGGAGACTACACATGGATCCACCAGTGTCATTGCATGTGTGTTCTCTTTACTAACAACAACTGTTGTCATTGCATGTGTGTTCTTTTCACATACCACATATGGTTCCACCAGTGTCATTGCATGTGTGTTCTTTTTACTAACAACAACCAGAGTCATTGCATGTGTGTTCTCTTCAAAGACCACTCATGGATCCACCAGTGTCATTGAAATGTGTGTTCTCTTCAGAGACCACACATGGATCCACCAATGTCATTGCGTGTGTGCTCTTTTTACTAACAACAACCAGAGTGATTGCATGTGTGTTCTCTTCAGAGACCACACATGGATCCACTAGTTGCATTGCATGTGTGTTCTTTTTACTAACAACAACTAGAGTCATTGCATGTGTGTTCTTTTCACATACCACACATGGATCCACCAGTGTCATTGCATGTGTGTTCTCTTCAGAGACCACACATGGATCCACCAGTGTCATTGCATGTGTGTTATGTTTAGTAATAACAACTGGAGTCATTGCATGTGTGTTCTTTTCACATACCACCTATGGATCCACCAGTTTCATTGCATGTGTGTTCTTTTCACATACCACATATGGATCCACCAGTGTCATTGCATGTGTGTTCTTTTTACTAAAAACAACCAGAGTCAGTGCATGTGTGTTCTCTTCAAAGACCACACATGGATCCACCAGTGTCATTGAAATGTGTGTTCTCTTCAGAGACCACACATGGATCCACCAATGTCATTGCATGTGTGCTCTTTTTACTAACAACAACCAGAGTCATTGCATGTGTGCTCTTTTTACTAACAACAACCAGAGTCATTGCATGTGTGCTCTTTTTACTAACAACAACCAGAGTCATTGCATGTGTGTTCTCTTCAGAGACCACACATGCATCCACCAGTTGCATTGCATGTGTGTTCTTTTTACTAACAACAACTGGAGTCATTGCATGTGTGTTCTTTTCACATACCACATATGGATCGACCTGTGTCATTGAAATGTGTGTTCCTTCAGAGACCACACATGGATCCACCAGTATCATTGCATGTGTGTTCTCTTCAGAGACCACTGGCGACCCACAAGTATAGGGGTGTATCGCAGTATTTTCAATAAGTAAGAGTGTCGAACCCAACGAGGAGCAGAAGGTGCTGGCTAGTGGTATGGATCAGGAATTCTCTGCAAATACTTAGCAAATGGATTTTTAGGGGTTTTCGATAAAGCAAGTAAACAAAGTACGAGTAAATAAAAGACAGTAGGAATAAATGCAGCAAGTGGCCCAATCCTTTATGCAGCAAAGGACAAGCCGGTTGTATTACTTAAGATGACCAAACGTTCTCGAGGACACATGGGAAGACTGTCAAGTGCTTTCACTTCATATAGTTGATTAATCTTCTCTAGCTTGCTAAGTGTTGTGTGGGTGAACCTGTGCTAATGTACCGCCCCATCCAATACTAATACATACTTGTGATTATACCCCTTGCAAACATCCGTAAGTACAAGAAAGTAATTAAGGTAGAAACCTAACCACGGCTTTAAACTCTAAGACCCTTACGTCCCTTGTGCAATGGTTTCCTAACGGCGGTTCAGGTTTCTGTCACTCCGGTAACCCCTACGATTAGTAGCCAAATACACAATGCATTCCCCTAGGCCCATATAGGTGAATTGTCATGTAGTCGATGTTCACATGACACCACTAGAAGAAGTACACCACAACTTAAATATCAAACTATTGAATCTTTCTCAACACAACTCCACTACTAACAACATGACTTCTCCCATGTCCTCAAGAACAAAACGAACTACTCACAAGACATCATATGGATCATGATCAGAGATGGAATAATGATGTATAACAATCTGAACATAAACAATAATTCAATGGTTCACTCAATAGCATCAACTATAAAGAGTAATCAACACCGGGAAAGTTTCCCCTATGAACTATTGCAAGATTCAACTCAATTGTTATAGCAATATGGAGATGGTGATGATGGTGATGATGGTGGTGATGATGATGATGATCCCGATGAAGTCCAGCTTGATGGTGGTGTTGATGGCGATGATCTCCCCTCTCCGGGAAGGAATTCCCTCGGCACAAATCTGTCTGCCGGAGAGATCTTTCTCTCTCGGTGTTTTCCGCCCCACAGAGGCGGTGGAATCTTTCTGTGGTCGCTCCCCGAGTCTTAGGGTTTCAGGAGGATGATATACGCCAGAGGGGAGAGGCTGGAGTGGGCCAGGGTGGCCACACCACCTCCTGGCGCGGCCTAGGGCTGCCCACGCCAGGGGGTGGTGTGAGCCCCCTGTGGCCCATCTCCACTCCGTCTTCTGGCATCCTTAGTCTTTTGGAAAAAAAGCATTTTCTGTATATTTTCCCGGATTTTCTGATCTTCGCGAATTTTGCCTCCAAATAGCACCTTTTCCATCAGAATCCTGACTGCAGCGGTCCATGCTCCGAAAGTGATCAACCATGCAAAAACAGATGAAATAACATAAGTATCACCTCTCAATACGAAATATATCAATGAATAATAGTGAATTAAGACATAGAATAGTGATGCAAAATGGACGTATCAACTCCCCCCAAGCTTAGACTTCGCTTGTCCCCAAGCAAAACTGAGCTCAATAAACATGGCCTCGGGTTTATGGAGTTAAGAGTCGATAAAAGAATACGGACAAGAAGCATCACATTCATCAATACATAGATCATAATAGAAGACAACTCACTATTATATAACTCAACTTGTAGTGAGTAAAGGAAACACAATAAAGATACATAAAGTGAATCATAATTGGTAATGGCAAACTTAGCTCTTGGTCGAAGAATAGTTGATAATTTGCTAGAGTTCACAAATAGCTGGTTTTCAAAGATAGCTTTCAAAGTAGTAAACATCAAGATAAGAGCAAAGTGCAAAACAAGGAACATAAGAAACATGATTGAATAAATCAACATATGAATGAATGAAACACAACAACTCAAAATATTTGCTGAGATAGAGAGGAATAGGTTTACTGACTCAACTACAAAGTAAAAGAAAAGCCCTTCGCAGAGGGAAGCAGGGATTGCAAGTCTCATAAAGAGCTCCCAAAAATTATGATACTTACTAGCTTTCAGCTCTTATTGCCCCTATCATAGGCATCTTTTTGGTGGTTAAGGTAAAAGTGACACAACTAAGAGGATATGATTGAAAAGTTATAATTTGGAGTCCCATGCCCCTTACTTATGAGTACCGAACCTCATGCTACTCAACTTCAGTCACGAGCAAGCTCTTGTCATTGTAAATACATGTGTATCATTAAGAACCGCCAACGGGGTACCCCTTGCACATGACACGGGAGCTATCCCATAATCAAAATGACAAGGCAAGCAGACAGTGAGCATCTCAGCGATCTTTTTATTTGCTATTTGCATAGTTTTTTATTGAGGATGCTTCATAGAATGCTCACTATAGTTATGCTGCAAGTTTCCACCGTGATTAGGCATGGCTTAGGCTAGCGGCCCAGGCGTTTCTCTAACACACATATAAACTCCATGATCTTACAAGTTCCACTTTTATTTCACACCGCCGGGATCCATAAGCAAAAGAACATGATATCAACTAGGTACAAAGTACCAAATGAAGTGTTGAAAGCGGTCCCCATGATACATGGTTCGGCTAACGTTAACTCATAAAGCGCAAGCATATACGCAACAAAGAAGGACCCAATGGTTCAAGTTTATTAAATGCAAGAAAGTAAAGTGTGCCATCAAGTTCGTGAGAGCTTTAATCACTAATTTTCACATAACAAGTTTAATTTGGGAGGTAGATAAAACAAGAATTTACTTGGAATAGCAATAATGCTACTAGGTAGGTATGGTGGACACAAATGGCAAAGGTTTTGGTTTAAAGGAGTGGATGCATGAGAAGAATTCCCTCTCAGTACAGGTTTTTGGCTAGCAAGGCTGGGTAGCAAGTATTAGAGTTGAAGAAAACAAACAAACATACAAGTGATAAAAACAAACATGCAATCTTCCTTGGAAGCACAAAAGATCTTAACTAAAGAATACTAGACTTATGAGCAAATCAAGAAAGAAAGATGATGAAATTATTTTTCTCTAGAGTACTTCTATCTTTTTCATTCAACTCTCTAAAATAGTGTGCTACTGACCGATCCAGGTTTGCCAAAACCAACTAAATTAACTCAATGATCCCAAAGTGCTACCAATACTAACAACAAGATCAATCATACAACCACGAATTGAAAACTAAAATAAGCTATGCAAAATAGTAAATGATAGAACTTCTCATTAATATTTCATAACGGCAACTCATACCAAGGGATACATATCTAACGAGAGAGAGGACACTTCCATAATGCAAACCATCCTACATAATAACTCCTCTATTCATGATATGACTCTACTAAAAAGGTAAAAAGATAGAAGATAGTGATATGATACCGCGGCACTCTCCCAAGCTTGGAACAAACCAAGGGGATGCCAAACTTGATGATGAATTACTCCTTCGGTGGTGGTGGTATCATCTTGATGAGCTCTCTGATAAGTTTCCCCATGTCCTCAATCTCGAAGACACATGGGAAGACTGTCAAGTGCTTTCGCTTCATATAGTTGATTAATCTTCTCTAGCTTGCTAAGTGTTGTGTGGGTGAACCTGTGCTAATGTACCGCCCCATCCAATACTAATACATACTTGTGATTATACCCCTTGCAAACATCCGTAAGTACAAGAAAGTAATTAAGGTAGAAACCTAACCAGAACTTTAAACTCTAAGACCCTTACGTCCCTTGTGCAATGGTTTTCTAACGGGGGTTCAGGTTTCTGTCACTCCGGCAACCCCTATGATTAGTAGCCAAATACACAATGCATTCCCCTAGGCCCATATAGGTGAAGTGTCATGTAGTCGACGTTCACATGACACCACTAGAAGAAGTACACCACAACTTAAATATCAAACTATTGAATCTTTCTCAACACAACTCCACTACTAACAACATGACTTCTCCCATGTCGTCAAGAACAAAACGAACTACTCACAAGACATCATATGGATCATGATCAGAGATGGAATAATGATGTATAACAATCTGAACATAAACAATAATTCAATGGTTCACTCAATAGCATCAACTACAAAGAGTAATCAACACCGGGAAAGTTTCCCTTATGAACTAATGCAAGATTCAACTCAATTGTTACAGCAATATGGAGATGGTGATGATGGTGCTGATGGTGATGATGGTGGTGATGATGATGATGATGATCCCGATGAAGTCCAGCTTGATGGTGGTGTTGATGGCGACGATCTCCCCTCTCCGGGAAGGAATTCCCCCGGCAGAAATCTGTTTGCCGGAGAGATCTTTCTCTCTCGGTGTTTTCCGCCCCACAGAGGCAGCGGAATCTTTCTGCGGTTGCTCCCCGAGTCTTAGGGTTTTGCGAGGATGATATACGCCAGAGGGGAGAGGCTGGAGTGGGCCAGGGTGGCCACACCACCTCCTAGCGCGGCCTAGGGATGCCCGCGCCAGGGGGTGGTGTGGGGCCCCTGTGGCCCATCTCCACTCCGTCTTCTGGCATCCTTAGTCTTCTGGAAAAATAGGATTTTCCGTATATTACCTCGGATTTTCTGATCTTCGCGAATTTTGCCTCCAAACAGCACCTTTTCCATCAGAATCCTTACTGCAGCGGTCCATGCTCCAAAAGTGACCAACCATGCAAAAACAGATGAAATAACATAAGTATCACCTCACAATACGAAATATATCAATGAATAATAGTGAATTAAGACATAGAATAGTGATGCAAAATGGACGTATCAACCACACATGGATCCACCAGTGTCATTGCATGTGTGTTCTTTTTACTAACCACAACTAGAGTCATTGCATGTGTGTTCTTTTCACATACCACCTATGGATCCACCAGTGTCATTGCATGTATGTTCTCTTCAAAGACCACACATGGATCCACCAGTGTCATTGCATGTGTGTTCTTTTTACTAACAACAACTGGAGTCATTGCATGTGTGTTCTTTTCACATACCACATATGGATCCACCATTGTCATTGAAATGTGTGTTCACTTCAGAGACCACACATGGATCCACCAGTGTCATTGCATGTATGTTCTCTTTACTAACAACAACTGGAGTCATTGCATGTGTGTTCTTTTCACATACCACATATGGATCCATCGGTTTCATTGCATGTGTGTTCTCTTCAGAGACC
This sequence comes from Avena sativa, assembly GCA_916181665.1. Taxonomy (NCBI): domain Eukaryota; kingdom Viridiplantae; phylum Streptophyta; class Magnoliopsida; order Poales; family Poaceae; genus Avena; species Avena sativa. The sequence continues at coordinate 262,974,934 of OV702291.1, forward strand.
ACACATGGATCCACCAATGTCATTGGATGTGTGCTCTTTTTACTAACAACAACCAGAGTCATTGCATATGTGTTCTTTTTACTAACAACAACCAGAGTCATTGCATGTGTGTTCTCTTCAGAGACCACACATGGATCCATCAGGGTCATTGCATGTGTGTTCTTTTTACAAACAACAACTAGAGTCATTGCATGTGTGTTCTTTTCACATACCACCTATGGATCCACCAGTGTCATTGCATGTGTGTTCTCTTCAGAGACCACACATGGATCCACCAGTGTCATTGCATGTGTGTTCTTTTTACTAACAACAACTAGAATCATTTCATGACTATTCTTTTCACATACCACATATGGATCCACTAGTGTCCTTGAAATGTGTGTTCTCTTTAGAGACCACACATGGATCCACCAGTGTCATTGCATGTGTGTTCTCTTTACTAACAACAATTGTTGTCATTGCATGTCTGTTCTTTTAGCATACCACATATGGATCAACTAGGGTCATTGCATGTGTGTTCTTTTTACTAACAACAACCAGAGTCATTGCATGTGTGTTCTCATTAGAGACCACACATGGATCCACCAGTGTCATTGAAATGTGTGTTCTCTTCAGAGACCACACAAGTATCCACCAATATCATTGCATGCGTGCTCTTTTTACTAACAACATCCAGAGTCATTGAATGTGTGTTATTTTTACTAACAACAACCAAAGTCATTGCATGTCTGTTCTCTTTAGAGACCACACATGGATCCACCAGTGGCATTGCATGTGTGTTCTTTTTACTAACAACAACTGGAGTCATTGCATGTGTGTTCTTTTCACATACCACATATGGATCCACCCGTGTCATTGAAATGTGTGTTCTCTTCAGATACCACAAATGGATCCACTAGTGTCATTGCATGTGTGTTCTCTTGAGAGACCACACATGGATCCACCAGTGTCATTGCATGTGTGTTCTTTTTACTAACAACAACTGGACTCATTGCATGTGTGGTCTTTTCACATACCACCTATGGATCCACCAGGGTCATTGCATGTGTGTTCTCTTCAGATACCACACATGGATCCACCAGTGTCATTGCATGTGTGTTCTTTTTACTAACAACAACTGGAGTCATTTCATGACTGTTCTTTTCACATACCACATATGGATCCACCAGTGTCATTGAAATATGTGTTCTCTTCAGAGACCACACATGGGTCCACCAGTGTAATTGCATGTATGTTCTCTTTACTAACAACAACTGGAGTCATTGCATGTGTGTTCTTTTCACATACCACATATGGATCCACCAGTTTCATTGCATGTGTGTTCTCTTCAGAGACCACACATGGATCCACTAGTGTCATTGCATGTGTGTTCTTTTTACTAAAAACAACTAGAGTCATTTCATGACTGTTCTTTTCACATACCACATATGGATCCACCAGTGTCATTGAAATGTGTGTCTTTCTCATTAACCACAACTAGAGTCATTGCATGTGTGTTCTCTTTAGAGACCACACATGGATCCACCAGTGTCATTGCATGTGTGCTCTTTTTACTAACAACAACTGGAGTCATTTCATGACTATTATTTTCACATACCACATATGGATCCACCAGTGTCATTGAAATGTCTATTCTCTTCACAGACCACACATGGATCCACTAGTGCCATTGCATGTGTGTTCTTTTTACTAAGAACAACCAGAGTCGTTGCATGTGTGTTCTTTTCACGATCCACCTATGGATCCACAAGTATCATTGCATGTGTGTTCTCTTGAGAGACCACACATTGATCCACCAGTGTCATTGCATGTGTGTTCTGTTTGCTTACAACAACCAGAGTCATTGCATGTGTGTTCTCTTCAGGGACCAAACAAGGATCCACCAGTGTCATTGCATGTGTGTTCTTTTTACTAACAACAACTAGAGTCATTTGATGACTATTATTTTCACATACCACATATGGATCCACTAGTGTCATTGCATGTGTGTTCTCTTCAGAGACCACACATGGATCGACTAGTGTCATTGCGTGTTTGTTCTTTTTACTAACAACAACTAGAGTCATTGCATGTGTGTTCTTTCACATACCACATATGGATCCACCAGAGCCATTGCATGTGTGTTCTCTTCAGAGACCACACATGGATCCAACAGTGTCATTGGATGTGTGTTCTTTTTAGTAACAACAACTGGAGTCATTGCATGTGTGTTATTTTCACATACCACATATGGATCCACCAGTGTCATTGAAATGTGTGTTCTCTTGAGAGACCACACATGGATCCACTAGTGTCATTGCATGTGTGTTCTTTTTACTAACAACAACTGGAGTCATTGCATGTATGTTCTTTTCACATACCACCTATGGATCCACTAGTGTCATTGCATGTGTGTTCTCTTCAGAGACCACACATGGATCCACCAGTGTCATTGCATGTGTGTTCTTTTTACTAACAACAACTGGAGTCATTGCATGTGTGTTCTTTTCACATACCACATATGGATCCACCAGTGTCATTTAAATGTGTGGTCTCTGAAATGTGTGTTCTCTTCAGAGACCACACATGGATCCACCAGTGTGATTGCATATGTGTTCTCTTTACTAACAACAACTAGAGTCATTGCATGTGTGTTATTTTCACATACCACATATGGATCCACCAGTGTCATTGCATGTGTGTCGTCTTCAGAGACCACACATGGATCCACTAGTGTCATTGCATGTGTGTTCTTTTTAGTAAGAACAATTGGAGTCATTTCATGACTATTCTTTTCACATACCACATCTGGATCCAGCAGTGTCATTGAAATGTGTGTTCTTCTCATTAACCATAACTAGATTCATTGCATGTGTGTTCTCTTCAGAGACCACACATGGATCCACCAGTGTCATTGCATGTGTGCTCTTTTTACTAACAACAACTGGAGTCATTTCATGACTATTCTTTTCACATACGACATATGGATCCACCAGTGTCATTGAAATGTTTGTTCTCTTCAGAGAGCACACATGGATCTACCAGTGTCAATGCATGTGTGTTATTTTCACTAAAAACAACTAGAGCCATTGCATGTGTGTTCTTTTCACAATCCACCGATGGATCCACCAGTGTCATTGCATGTGTGTTCTCTTTAGAGACCACACATGAATCCACCAGTGTCATTTCATGTGTGTTCTTTTTACTAAAAACAACTAGAGTCATTGCATGTGTGTTCTTTTCACATACCACACATGGATCCACCAGTGTCATTTCTTGTGTGTTCTTTTTACTAACAACAACTGGAGTCATTTCATGACTATTATTTTCACATACCACATATGGATCCACCAGTGTCATTGCATGTGTGTTCTCTTCAGAGACCACACATAGATCCACCAGAGTCATTGCATGTGTGTTCTTTTTACTAACAACAACTGGAGTCATTGCATGTGTGTTATTTTCACATACCACATATGGATCCACCAGCGTCATTGCATGTGTGTTCTCTTCAGAGACCACACATGGATCCACCGGTGTCATTGCATGTGTGTTCTTTTTACTAACAACAACTGGAGTTATTGCGTGTGTGTTCTTTTCACATACAACATATGGATCCACCAGTGTCATTGAAATGTGTGTTCTCTTGAGAGACCAGACATGGATCCACCAGTCTCATTGCATGTGTGTTCTTTTTACTAACAACAACTGGAGTCATTGCATGTGTGTTCTTTTCACATACCACCTATGGATCCACCAGTGTCATTGCATGTGTGTTCTCTTCAGAGACCACACATAGATCCACATATGTCATTGCATGTCTGCTCTTTTTACTAACAACCAGAGTCATTGCATGTGTGTTCTCGTGAGAGACCACACATGGATCCACCAGTGTCATTGCATGTGTGTTCTTCTCATTAACCACAACTAGAATCATTGCATGTGTGTTCTCTTCAGATACCACACATGGATCCACCTGTGTCATTGAAATTTGTGTTCTCACTAGAGACCACACATCGATCCACTAGTGTCATTGCATGTGTGTTCTCTTTACTAACAACAACTGGAGTCATTGCATGTGTGTTCTTTTCACATACCACATATGGATCCACCAGTGTCATTCCATGTGTGTTCTCTTCAGAGACCACACATGGATCCACCATTGTCATTGCATGTGTGTTCTTTTTACTAAAAACAACTGGAGTCATTTCATGACTATTCTGTTCACATACCACATATGGATGCACCAGTGTCATTGAAATGTGTGCTCTCTTCAGAGACCACACATGGATCCACCAATGTCATTGCATGTATGTTCTCTTTACTAACAACAACTGGAGTCATTGCATGTGTGTTCTTTTCACATACCACATATGGATCCACCAGTTTCATTGCATGTGTGTTCTCTTCAGAGACCACACATGGATCCGCCAGTGTCATTGCATGTGTGTTATTTTTAGTAACAACAACTAGAGTCATTTCATGACTATTCTTTTCACATACCACATATGGATCCACCAGTGTCACTGCAATGTGTGTTCTTCTCATTAACCACAGCTAGACTCATTGCATGTGTGTTCCCTTCAGAGACCACACATGGATCCACCAGTGTCATTGCATGTGTGTTCTTTTTACTAACAACAACTAGAGTAATTTCCTGACTATTATTTTCACATACCACATATGGATCCACAAGTGTCATTGAAATGTTTGTTCTCTTCAGAGACCACACATGGATCCACCAGTGTCATTGCATGTGTGTTCTTTTTACTAGCAACAACTTGAGTCATTTCATGAATATTCTTTTCATATACCACATATGGATCCAACAGTGTTATTCAAATGTATGTTCTCTTCAGAGACCACTCATGGATCCACCAGTGTCATTGCATGTGTGTTCTTTGTACTAACAACAACCAGAGTCATTGCATGTGTGTTCTTTTCGCAATCCACCTATGGATCCACCAGTGTCATTGCATGTGTGTTCTCTTCAGAGACCACACATGGATCCACCAGTGTCATTGCATGTGTGTTCTTTTTACTAACAATAACCAGAGTCATTGCATGTGTGTTCTCTTCAGAGACCACACATGGATCCACCAGTGTCATTGAAATGTGTGTTCTCTTCAGAGACCACAGATGGATCCACCAATGTCAATGCATGTGTGATCTTTTTACTAACAACAACCAGATTCATTGCATGTGTGTTCTCGTTACTAACAAAAACCAGGGTCATTGCATGTGTGTTCTCTTAAGAGACCACACATGGATCCACCAGTGTCATTGAAATGTGTGTTCTCTTCATAGACCACACATGGATCCACAAGTGTCATTGCATGTGTCTTCTTTTTACTAACAACAACTGGAGTCATTTCATGAGTATTCTTTTCACATACCACCTATGGATCCACTAGTGTCATTGCATGTGTGTTCTCTTCAGAGACCACACATGGATCCACCAGTGTCATTGCATGTGTGTTCTTTTTACTAACAACAACTGGAGTCATTGCATGTGTGTTCTTTTCACATACCACATATGGATCCACCAGAATCGTTGAAATGTGTGTTCTCTTCAGAGACCACACATGGATCCACCAGTGTCATTGCATGTATGTTCTCATTACTAACAACAACTGGAGTCATTGCATGTGTGTTCTTTTCACATACCACATATGGATTCACCAGTTTCATTGCATGTGTGTTCTCTTCAGAGACCACACATGGATCCACCAGTGTCATTGCATGTGTGTTCTTTTTACTAACAACAACAAGAGTCATTTCATGACTATTCTTTTCACATACCACATATGGATCCACCAGTGTCACTAAAATGTGTGTTCTTCTCATTAACCACAGCTAGAGTCATTGCATGTGTGTTCCCTTCAGAGACCACACATGGAACCACCAGTGTCATTGCATGTGTGTTCTTTTTACTAACAACAACTAGAGTCATTTCATGACTATTATTTTCACATACCACATATGGATCCTCAAGTGTCATTGAAATGTCTATTCTCTTTAGAGACCACACATGGATCCACTAGTGTCATTGCTTGTGTGTTCTTTTTACTAACAACAACTAGAGTCATTTCGTGACTATTCTTTTCACATACCACATTGTGATCCACCAGTGTCATTGAAATATGTGTTCTTCTCATTAACCACAGCTAGGGTCATTGCATGTGTGTTCTTTTCACATACCGCATATGGATCCACCAGACTCATTTCATGTGTGTTCTCTTCAGAGACCACACATGGATCCACCAGTGTCATTGGATGTGTGTTCTTTTTAGTAACAACAACTCGAGTCATTGCATGTGTGTTCTTTTCACATACCACATATGGATCCACCAGTGTCATTGAAATGTGTGTTCTCTTGAGAGACCACACATGGATCCACCAGTGTCATTGCATGTCTATTCTTTTTACTAACAACAACTGGAGTCATTGCATGTGTGTTCTTTTCACATACCACCTATGGATCCACCAGTGTCATTAAATGTGTGTTCTCTTCAGAGACCACACATGGATACACCAGTGCCATTGCATGTGTGTTCTTTTTACTAACAACAAGTGGAGTCATTTCATGACAATTCTTTTCACATACCAAATATGGATCCACCAGTGTCATTGAAATGTCTGTTCTCTTCAAAGACCACACATGGATCCACCAGTGTCATTGCATGTGTGTTCTTTCTACTAACAACAACCAGAGTCATTGCATGTGTGTTCTTTTCACAATACACCTATGGATCCACCAGTGTCATTGCATGTATGTTCTCTTCAGAGACCACAGATGGATCCGCTAGTGTCATTGCATGTGTGTTCTTTTTACTAACAACAACCAGAGTCATTGCATGTTTGTTCTCTTTAGAGACCACAGATGGATCCACTAGTGTCATTGAAATGTGTGTTCTCTTCAGAGACCACACATGGATCCACCAATGTCATTGCATGTGTGCTCTTTTTACTAACAACAACCAGAGTCATTGCATGTGTTTTTTTTACTAACAACAACCAGAGTCATTGCATGTGTGTTCTCTTCATAGACCACACATGGATCCACCAGTGTCATTGCATGTGTGTTCTTTTTACTAACAACAAGTGGAGTCATTGCATGTGTGTTCTTTTCACATACCACATATGGATCCACCTAGGTCATTGAAATGTGTGTTCTCTTCAGAGACCACACATGGATCCACTTGTGTCATTGCATGTGTGTTATTTTTACTAACAACAACTGGAGACATTGCTTGTGTGTTCTTTTCACATACCACATGTGGATCCACCAGTGTTATTGCATGTGTGTTCTCTTCAGAGACCACACATGGATCCTCCAGTGTCATTGCATGTGTGTTCTTTTTACTAACAACAACTGAAGTCATTTCATGACTATTCTTTTCACATACCACATACAGATCCACCAGTGTTATTGAAATGTCTGTTCTCTTCTGAGACCACACATGGATCCACCAATGTCATTATATGTGTGTTCTTTTTACTAACAACAACCAGAGTCATTGCATGTGTGTTCTTTTCACAATCCACCTATGGATCCACCATTGCATGTGTGTTCTCTTCAGAGACCACACATGGATCCACTAGTGTCATTTCATGTGTGTTCTTTTTACTAACAATAACCAGAGTCATTGCATGTGTGCTCTCTTCAGAGACCACACATGGATCCACCAGTGTCATTGAAATGTGTGTTCTCTTCAGAGACCACACATGGATCCACCAATGTCATTGCATGTGTGCTCTTTTTACTAACAACAACCAGATTAATTGCATGTGTGTTCTCTTTACTAACAACAACCAGAGTCATTGCATGTGTGTTCTCTTCAGAGACCACACATGGATCAACCAGTGTCATTGAAATGTGTGTTCTCTTCAGAGACCACATATGGATCCACAAGTGTCATTGCATGTGTCTTCTTTTTACTAATAACAACTGGAGTCATTTCATGACTATTCTTTTCACATATCACCTATGGATCCACTAGTGTCATTGCATGTGTGTTCTCTTCAGAGACCACACATGGATCCACCAGTGTCATTGCATGTGTGTTCTTTTTACTAACAACAACTGGATTCATTGCATGTGTGTTCTTTTCACATACCACATATGGATCCACCAGTGTCATTGAAATGTGTGTTCTCTTCAGAGACCACACATGGATCCACCAATGTCATTGTATATGTGTTCTCTTTACTAACAACAACTGGAGTCATTGCATGTGTGTTCTTTTCACATACCACATATGGATCCACCAGTGTCATTGCATGTGTGTTATCTTCAGAGACCACAGATGGATCCACCAGTGTCATTGCATGTGTGTTCTTTTTACTAACAACAAACGGAGTCATTTCATGACTATTATTTTCACATACCACATATGGATCCACCAGTGTCATTGCATGTGTGTTCTCTTTAGAGACCACACATAGATCCACCAGAGTCATTGCATGTGTGTTCTTTTTACTAATAACAACTAGAGTCATTGCATGTGTGTTATTTTCACATACCACATATGGATCCACCAGCGTCATTGCATGTGTGTTCTCTTCAGAGACCACACATGGATCCACCGGTGTCATTGCATGTGTGTTCTTTTTACTAACAACAACTGGAGTTATTGCGTGTGTGTTCTTTTCACATACAACATATGGATCCAACAGTGTTATTGAAATGTGTGTTCTCTTGAGAGACCAAACATGGATCCACCAGTCTCATTGCATGTGTGTTCTTCTTACTAACAACAACTGGAGTCATTGCATGTGTGTTCTTTTCACATACCACCTATGGATCCACCATTGTCATTGCATGTGTGTTCTCTTCAGAGACCACACATAGATCCACATATGTCATTGCATGTCTGCTCTTTTTACTAACAACCAGAGTCATTGCATGTGTGTTCTCGTCAGAGACCACACATGGATCAACCAGTGTCATTGCATGTGTGTTCTTCTCATTAACCACAACTAGAATCATTGCATGTGTGTTCTCTTCAGATACCACACATGGATCCACCTGTGTCATTGAAATTTGTGTTCTCTCTAGAGACCACACATCGATCCACTAGTGTCATTGCATGTGTGTTCTCTTTACTAACAACAACTGGAGTCATTGCATGTGTGTTCTTTTCACATACCACATATGGATCCACCAGTGTCATTCCATGTGTGTTCTCTTCAGAGACCACACATGGATCCACCATTGTCATTGCATGTGTGTTCTTTTTACAAACAACAACTGGAGTCATTTCATGACTATTCTTTTCACATACCACATATGGATCCACCAGTGTCATTGAAATGTGTGCTCTCTTCAGAGACCACACATGGATCCACCAATGTCATTGCATGTATGTTCTCTTTACTAACAACAACTGGAGTCATTGCATGTGTGTTCTTTTCACATACCACATATGGATCCACCAGTTTCATTGCATGTGTGTTCTCTTCAGAGACCACACATGGATCATCCAGTGTCATTGCATGTGTGTTCTTTTTAGTAACAACAACTAGAGTCATTTCATGACTATTCTTTTCACATACCACATATGGATCCACCAGTGTCACTGAAATGTGTGTTATTCTCATTAACCACAGCTAGACTCATTGCATGTGTGTTCCCTTCAGAGACCACACATGGATCCACCAGTGTCATTGCATGTGTGTTCTTTTTACTAACAACAACTAGAGTCATTTCCTGACTATTATTTTCACATACCACATATGGATCCACAAGTGTCATTGAAATGTCTGTTCTCTTCAGATACCACACATGGATCCACCAGTGTCATTGCATGTGTGTTCTTTTTACTAACAACAACTTGAGTCATTTCATGAATATTCTTTTCATATACCACATATGGATCCACCAGTGTCATTCAAATTTATGTTCTCTTCAGAGACCACACATGGATCCACCAGTGTCATTGCATGTGTGTTCTTTGTACTAACAACAACCAGAGTCATTGCATGTGTGTTCTTTTCGCAATCCACCTATGGATCCACCAGTGTCATTGCATGTGTGTTCTCTTCAGAGACCACACATGGATCCACCAGTGTCATTGCATGTGTGTTCTTTTTACTAACAATAACCAGAGTCATTGCATGTGTGTTCTCTTCAGTGACCACACATGGATCCACCAGTGTCATTGAAATGTGTGTTCTCTTCAGAGACCACACATGGATCCACCAATGTCAATGCATGTGTGATCTTTTTACTAACAACAACCAGATTCATTGCATGTGTGTTCTCGTTACTAACAAAAACCAGAGTCATTGCATGTGTGTTCTCTTCAGAGACCACACATGGATCCACCAATGTCATTGAAATGTGTGTTCTCTTCATAGACCACACATGGATCCACAAGTGTCATTGCATGTGTCTTCTTTTTACTAACAACAACTGGAGTCATTTCATGAGTATTCTTTGCACATACCACATATGGATCCACTAGTGTCATTGCATGTGTGTTCTCTTCAGAGACCACACATGGATCCACCAGTGTCATTGCATGTGTGTTCTTTTTACTAACAACAACTGGAGTCATTGCATGTATGTTCTTTTCACATACCACATATGGATCCACCAGAATTGTTGAAATGTGTGTTCTCTTCAGAGACCACACATGGATCCACCAGTGTCATTGCATGTATGTTCTCTTTACTAACAACAACTGGAGTCATTGCATGTGTGTTCTTTTCACATACCACATATGGATCCACCAGTGTCATTCAATGTGTGTTCTCTTCAGAGACCACACATGGATCCACCAGTGTCATTGCATGTGTGTTCTTTTTACTAACAACAACTGGAGTCATTTCATGACTATTCTTTTCACATACCACATATGGATCCACCAGTGTCATTGAAATGTGTGTTCTTCTCATTAACCACAGCTAGAGTCATTGCATGTGTGTTCCCTTCAGAGACCACACATGGATCCACCAGTGTCATTGCATGTGTGTTCTTTTTACTAACAACAACTAGAGTCATTTCATGACTATTATTTTCACATACCACATATGGATCCTCAAGTGTCATTGAAATGTCTATTCTCTTCAGAGACCACACATGGATCCACCAGTGTCATTGCTTGTGTGTTCTTTTTACTAACAACAACTAGAGTCATTTCGTGACTATTCTTTTCACATACCACATTGTGATCCACCAGTGTCATTGAAATATGTGTTCTTCTCATTAACCACAGCTAGGGTCATTGCATGTGTGTTCTTTTCACATACCGCATATGGATCCACCAGACTCATTTCATGTGTGTTCTCTTCAGAGACCACACATGGATCCACCAGTGTCATTGGATGTGTGTTCTTTTTAGTGACAACTACTCGAGTCATTGCATGTGTGTTCTTTTCACATACCACATATGGATCCACCAGTGTCATTGAAATGTGTGTTCTCTTGAGAGACCACACATGGATCCACCAGTGTCATTGCATGTGTATTCTTTTTACTAACAACAACTGGAGTCATTGCATGTGTGTTCTTTTCACATACCACCTATGGATCCACCAGTGTCATTGCATGTGTGTTCTCTTCAGAGACCACACATGGATCCACCAGTGCCATTGCATGTGTGTTCTTTTTACTAACAACAACTAGAGTCATTTCATGACTATTCTTTTCACATACCAAATATGGATCCACCAGTGTCATTGAAATGTCTGTTCTCTTCAGAGACCACACATGGATCCACCAGTGTCATTGCATGTGTGTTCTTTCTACTAACAACAACCAGAGTCATTGCATGTGTGTTCTTTTCACAATACACCTATCGATCCACCAGTGTCATTGCATGTATGTTCTCTTCAGAGACCACAGATGGATCCGCTAGTGTCATTGCATGTGTGTTCTTTTTACTAACAACAACCAGAGTCATTGCATGTTTGTTCTCTTTAGAGACCACAGATGGATCCACCAGTGTCATTGAAATGTGCGTTCTCTTCAGAGGCCACACATGGATCCACCAATGTCATTGCATGTGTGCTCTTTTTACTAACAACAACCAGAGTCATTGCATGTGTTTTTTTACTAACAACAACCAGAGTCATTGTGTGTGTGTTCTCTTCATAGACCACACATGGATCCACCAGTGTCATTGCATGTGTGTTCTTTTTACTAACAACAAGTGGAGTCATTGCATGTGCGTTCTTTTCACATACCACATATGGATCCACCTAGGTCATTGAAATGTGTGTTCTCTTCAGAGACCACACATGGATCCACTTGTGTCATTGCATGTGTGTTATTTTTACTAACAACAACTGGAGACATTGCATGTGTGTTCTTTTCACATACCACATGTGGATCCACCAGTGTTATTGCATGTGTGTTCTCTTCAGAGACCACACATGGATCCACCAGTGTCATTGCATGTGTGTTCTTTTTACTAACAACAACTGGAGTCATTTCATGACTATTCTTTTCACATACCACATACAGATCCACCAGTGTTATTGAAATGTCTGTTCTCTTCTGAGACCACACATGGATCCACCAATGTCATTATATGTGTGTTCTTTTTACTAACAACAACCAGAGTCATTGCATGTGTGTTCTTTTCACAATCCACCTATGGATCCACCAGTGTCATTTCATGTGTGTTCTCTTCAGAGACCACACATGGATCCACTAGTGTCATTTCATGTGTGTTCTTTTTACTAACAATAACCAGAGTCATTGCATGTGTGTTCTCTTCAGAGATCACACATGGATCCACCAGTGTCATTGAAATGTGTGTTCTCTTCAGAGACCACACATGGATCCACCAATGTCATTGCATGTGTGCTCTTTTTACTAACAACAACCAGATTAATTGCATGTGTGTTCTCTTTACTAACAACAACCAGAGTCATTGCATGTGTGTTCTCTTCAGAGACCACACATGGATCAACCAGTGTCATTGAAATGTGTGTTCTCTTCAGAGACCACACATGGATCCACAAGTGTCATTGCATGAGTCTTCTTTTTACTAACAACAACTGGAGTCATTTCATGACTATTCTTTTCACATACCACATATGGATCCACAAGTGTCATTCAAATGTCTGTTCTCTTCAGAGACCACACATGGATCCACCAGTGTCATTGCTTGTGTGTTCTTTTTACTAACAACAACTAGGGTCATTTCATGACTATTCTTTTCACATACCACATATGGATCCACCAGTGTCATTGAAATATGTGTTCTTCTCATTAACCACAGCTAGTGTCATTGCATGTGTGTTCTCTTCAGAGACCACACATGGATCCACCAGTGTTGTTGCATGTGTGTTCTTTTTACTAACAACAGCTGGAGTCATTGCATGTGTGTTCTTTTCACATACGACATATGGATCCACCAGTGTCATTGAAATGTGTGTTCTCTTCAGAGACCACACATGGATCCACCAGTGTCATTGCATGTGTGTTCTTTTTACTAACAACAACTGGAGTCATTGCATGTGTGTTCTTTTCACATACCACATATGGATCCACCAGTGTCATTGAAATGTGTGTTCTCTTCAGAGACCACACACGGATCCACTAGTGTCATTGTATATGTGTTCTCTTTACTAACAACAACTGGAGTCATTGCATGTGTGTTCTTTTCACATACCACATATGGATCCACTAGTGTCATTGCATGTGTGTTATCTTCAGAGACCACAGATGGATCCACCAGTGTCATTGCATGTGTGTTCTTTTTACTAACAACAACCGGAATCATTTCATGACTATTCTTTTCACATACCACATCTGGATCCAGCAGTGTCATTGAAATGTGTGTTCTTCTCATTAACCATAACTAGAGTCATTGCATGTGTGTTCTCTTCAGAGACTACACATGGAGCCACGAGTGTCATTGAAATGTGTGTTCTCTCTAGAGACCACACATCGATCCACTAGTGTCATTGCATGTGTGTTCTCTTTACTAACTACAACTGGAGTCATTGCATGTGTGTTCTTTTCACATACCACATATGGATCCACCAGTGTCATTCCATGTGTGTTCTCTTCAGAGACCACACATGGATCCACCATTGTCATTGCATGTGTGTTCTTTTTACTAACAACAACTGGAGTCATTTCATGACTATTCTTTTCACATACCACATATGGATCCACCAGTGTCATTGAAATGTGTGCTCTCTTCAGAGACCGCACATGGATCCACCAATGTCATTGCATGTATGTTCTCTTTACTAACAACAACTGGAGTCATTGCATGTGTGTTCTTTTCACATACCACATATGGATCCACCAGTTTCATTGCATGTGTGTTCTCTTCAGAGACCACACATGGATCCACCAGTGTCATTGCATGTGTGTTCTTTTTAGTAACAACAACTAGAGTCATTTCATGACTATTCTTTTCACATACCACATATGGATCCACCAGTGGCACTGAAATGTGTGTTCTTCTCATTAACAACAGCTAGAGTCATTGCATGTGTGTTCCCTTCAGAGAACACACATGGATCCACCAGTGTCATTGCATGTGTGTTCTTTTTACTAACAACAACTAGAGTCATTTCCTGACTATTATTTTCACATACCACCTATGGATCCACTAGTGTCATTGCAAGTGTGATATCTTCAGAGACCACACATGGATCCACCAGTGTCATTGCATGTGTGTTCTTTTTACTAACACCAACTTGAGTCATTTCATGAATATTCTTTTCAGATACCACATATGGATCCACCAGTGTCATTCAAATGTATGTTCTCTTCAGAGACCACACATGGATCCACCAGTGTCATTGCATGTGTGTTCTTTGTACTAACAAAAACCAGAGTCATTGCATGTGTGTTCTTTTCGCAATCCACCTATGGATCTACCAGTGTCATTGCATGTGTGTTCTCTTCAGAGACCACACATGGATCCACCAGTGTCATTGCATGTGTGTTCTTTTTACTAACAATAACCAGAGTCATTGCCTGTGTGTTCTCTTCAGAGACCACACATGGATCCACCAGTGTCATTGAAATGTGTGTTCTCTTCAGAGACCACACATGGATCCACCAATGTCATTGCATGTGTGCTCTTTTTACTAACAACAACCAGATTCATTGCATGTGTGTTCTCGTTACTAACAAAAACCAGAGTCATTGCATGTGTGTTCTCTTCAGAGACCACACATGGATCCACCAGTGTCATTGAAATGTGTGTTCTCTTCATAGACCACACATGGATCCACAAGTGTCATTGCATGTGTCTTCTTTTTACTAACAACAACTGGAGTCATTTCATGAGTATTCTTTTCACATACCACCTATGGATCCACTAGTGTCATTGCATGTGTGTTCTCTTCAGAGACCACACATGGATCCACCAGTGTCATTGCATGTGTATTCTTTTTACTAACAACAACTGGAGTCATTGCATGTGTGTTCTTTTCACATACCACATATGGATCCACCAGAATCATTGAAATGTGTGTTCTCTTCAGAGACCACACATGGATCCACTAGTGTCATTGCATGTATGTTCTCTTTACTAACAACAACTGGAGTCATTGCATGTGTGTTCTTTTCACATACCACATATGGATCCACCAGTTTCATTGCATGTGTGTTCTCTTCATAGACCACACATGGATCCACCAATGTCATTGCATGTGTGTTCTTTTTACTAACAACAACAAGAGTCATTTCATGACTATTCTTTTCACATGCCACATATCGATCCACCAGTGTCACTAAAATGTGTGTTCTTCTCATTAACCACAGCTAGAGTCATTGCATGTGTGTTCCCTTCAGAGACCACACATGGATCCACCAGTGTCATTGTATGTGTGTTCTTTTTACTAACAACAACTAGAGTCATTTCATGACTATTATTTTCACATACCACATATGGATCCTCAAGTGTCATTGAAATGTCTATTCTCTTCAGAGACCACACATGGATCCACCAGTGTCATTGCTTGTGTGTTCTTTTTACTAACAATAACTAGAGTCATTTCGTGACTATTCTTTTCACATACCACATTGTGATCCACCAGTGTCATTGAAATATGTGTTCTTCTCATTAACCACAGCTAGGGTCATTGCATTTGTGTTCTTTTCACATACCGCATATGGATCCACGAGACTCATTTCATGTGTGTTCTCTTTAGAGACCACACATGGATCCACCAGTGTCATTGGATGTGTGTTCTTTTTAGTAACAACAACTCGAGTCATTGCATGTGTGTTCTTTTCACATACCACATATGGATCCACCAGTGTCATTGAAATGTGTGTTCTCTTGAGAGACCACACATGGATCCACCTGTGTCATTGCATGTCTATTCTTTTTACTAACAACAACTGGAGTCATTGCATGTGTGTTCTTTTCACATACCACCTATGGATCCACCAGTGTCATTGCATGTGTGTTCTCTTCAGAGACCACACATGGATCCACCTGTGCCATTGCATGTGTGTTCTTTTTACTAACAACAACTGGAGTCATTTCATGACTATTCTTTTCACATACCAAATATGGATCCACCAGTGTCATTGAAATGTTTGTTCTCTTCAGAGACCACACATGGATCCACCAGTGTCATTGCATGTGTGTTCTTTCTACTAACAACAACCAGAGTCATTGCATGTGTGTTCTTTTCACAATACACCTATGGATCCACCAGTGTCATTGCATGTATGTTCTCTTCAGAGACCACAGATGGATCCGCTAGTGTCATTGCATGTGTGTTATTTTTACTAACAACAACCAGAGTCATTGCATGTTTGTTCTCTTTAGAGACCACAGATGGATCCACCAGTGTCATTGAAATCTGTGTTCTCTTCAGAGACCACACATGGATCCACCAATGTCATTGCATGTGTGCTCTTTTTACTAACAGCAACCAGAGTCATTGCATGTGTGTTTTTTTACTAACAACAACCAGAGTCATTGCATGTGTGTTCTCTTCATAGACCACACATGGATCCACCAGTGTCATTGCATGTGTGTTCTTTTTACTAACAACAAGTGGAGTCATTGCATGTGTGTTGTTTTCACATACCACATATGGATCCACCTAGGTCATTGAAATGTGTGTTCTCTTCAGAGACCACACATGGATCCACTTGTGTCATTGCATGTGTGTTCTTTTTACTAACAACAACTGGAGACATTGCATGTGTGTTCTTTTCACATACCACATGTGGATCCACCAGTGTTATTGCATGTGTGTTCTCTTCAGAGACCACACATGGATCCACCAGTGTCATTGCATGTGTGTTCTTTTTACTAACAACAACTGGAGTCATTTCATGACTATTCTTTTCACATACCACATACAGATCCACCAGTGTTATTGAAATGTTTGTTCTCTTCTGAGACCACACATGGATCCACCAATGTCATTACATGTGTGTTCTTTTTACTAACAACAACCAGAGTCATTGCATGTGTGTTCTTTTTACAATCCACCTATGGATCCACCAGTGTCATTGCATGTGTGTTCTCTTCAGATACCACACATGGATCCACTAGTGTCATTTCATGTGTGTTCTTTTTACTAACAATAACCAGAGTCATTGCATGTGTGTTCTCTTCAGAGACCACACATGGATCCACCAGTGTCATTGAAATGTGTGTTCTCTTCAGAGACCACACATGGATCCACCAATGTCATTGCATGTGTGCTCTTTTTACTAACAACCACTAGATTAATTGCATGTGTGTTCTCTTTACTAACAACAACCAGAGTCATTGCATGTGTGTTCTCTTCAGAGACCACACATGGATCAACCAGTGTCATTGAAATGTGTGTTCTCTTCAGAGACCACACATGGATCCACAAGTGTCATTGCATGTGTCTTCTTTTTACTAACAACAACTGGAGTCATTTCATGAATATTCTTTTCACATATCACCTATGGATCCACTAGTGTCATTGCACGTGTGTTCTCTTCAGAGACCACACATGGATCCACCAGTGTCATTGCATGTGTGTTCTTTTGACTAACAACAACTGGATTCATTGCATGTGTGTTCTTTTCACATACCACATATGGATCCACCAGTGTCATTGAAATGTGTGTTCTCTTCAGAGACCACACATGGATCCACCAGTGTCATTGTATATGTGTTCTCTTTACTAACAACAACTGGAGTCATTGCATGTGTGTTCTTTTCACATACCACATATGGATCCACCAGTGTCATTGCATGTGTGTTGTCTTCAGAGACCACAGATGGATCCACCAGTGTCATTGCATGTGTGTTCTTTTTACTAACAACAACTGGAGTCATTTCATGACTATTCTTTTCACATACCACATCTGGATCCAGCAGTGTCATTGAAATGTGTGTTCTTCTCATTAACCATAACTAGAGTCATTGCATGTGTGTTCTCTTCAGAGACCACACATGGATCCACCAGTGTCATTGCATGTGTGCTCTTTTTACTAATAACAACTGGAGTCATTTCATGACTATTCTTTTCACATACCACATATGGATCCACCAGTGTCATTGAAATGTTTGTTCTCTTCAGAGAGCACACATGGATCTACTAGTGTTAATGCATGTGTGTTATTTTCACTAACAACAACTAGAGTCATTGCATGTGTGTTCTTTTCACAATCCACCGATGGATCCACCAGTGTCATTGCATGTGTGTTTTCTTCAGAGACCACACAAGGATCCATCAGTGTCATTGCATGTGTGTTCTTTTTACTAACAACAACCAGAGTCATTGTATGTGTGTTCTTTTAACATACCACACATGGATCCACCAGTGTCATTTCATGTGTGTTCTTTTTACTAACAACAACTGAGTCATTTCATGACTATTATTTTCACATACCACACATGGATCCACCAATGTCATTGCATGTGTGTTCTCTTGAGAGACCACACATAGATCCACCAGAGTCATTACATGTGTGTTCTTTTTACTAACAACAACTGGAGTCATTGCATGTGTGTTATTTTCACATACCACATATGGATCCACCAGAGTCATTGCATGTGTGTTCTTTTTACTAACAACAACTGGAGTTATTGCGTGTGTGTTCTTTTGACATACCACATATGGATCCACCAGTGTCATTGAAATGTGTGTTCTCTTTAGAGACCACACATGGATCCACCAGTGTCATTGCATGTGTGTTCATTTTACTAACAACAAGTAGAGTCATTGCATGTGTGTTCTTTTCACATACTACCTATGGATCCACCAGTGTCATTGCATGTGTGTTCTCTTTAGAGACCACACATAGATCCACATATGTCATTGCATGTGTGCTCTTTTTACTAACAACCAGAATCATTGCATGTGTGTTCTCGTCAGAGACCACACATGGATCCACTAGTGTCATTGCATGTGTGTTCTTCTCATTAACCACAGCTAGAGTCTTGCATGTGTGTTCTCTTCAGAGACCACACATGGATCCACCTGTGTCATTGAAATGTGTGTTCTCTCTAGAGACCACACATGGATCCACCAGTGTCATTGCATGTGTGTTCTTTTTACTAACAACAACTGCAGTTATTTCATGACTATTCTTTTCACATACAACAAAATGGATCCACCAGTGTCATTGAAATGTGTGTTCTTCGCATTAACCACAGCTAGAGTCATTGCATGTGTGTTCTCTCCAGATACCACACATCGATCCACTAGTGTCATTGCATGTGTGTTCTCTTTACTAACAACAACAGGAGTCATTGCATGTGTTTTTTTTTCACATACCACATATGGATCCACCAGTGTCATTCAATGTGTGTTCTCTTCAGAGACCACACATGGATCCACCAGTGTCATTGCTTGTGTGTTCTTTTTACTAACAACAACTAGAGTTTTTCATGACTATTCTTTTCACATACCACATATGGATCCACCAGTGTCATTGAAATATGTGTTCTTCTCATTAACCACAGCTAGAGTCATTGCATGTGTGTTCTCTTCAGAGACCACACATGGATCCACCAGTGTCATTGCATGTGTGTTCTTTTTACTAACAACAACTAGAGTCATTGCATGTGTGTTCTTTTCACATACCACATATGGATCCACCAGTGTCATTGTAATGTGTGTTCTCTTCAGAGACCACACATGGATCCACCAGTGTCATTGCATGTGTGTTCTTTGTACTAACAACAACTGGAGTCATTGCATGTGTGTTCTTTTCACATACCACCTATGGATCCACCAGTGTCATTGCATGTGTGTTCTCTTCAGAGACCACACATAGATCGACATATGTCATTGCATGTGTGCTCTTTTTACTAATAACCAGAGTCATTGCATGTGTGTTCTCGTCAGAGACCACACATGGATCCACCAGTGTCATTGCATGTGTGTTCTTCTCATTAACCACAGCTAGAGTCATTGCATGTGTGTTCTCTTCAGAGACCACACATGGATCCACCTGTGTCATTGAAATGTGTGTTCTCTCTAGAGACCACACATCGATCCACTAGTGTCATTGCATGTGTGTTCTCTTTATGTAACACCCCGTCCACTCCTGGGCCCGGGGGGTGTCACTCCTGGCAGCTTAATAGGATATCTAGACTGGCCCCACAGACCAACACTAGTCTTTTCTGCACACTTTTTCCTCACTCGTGCGCACCCGGTTACCCATTTCCCCGGTCGGTCACCTATCCTAGAATTGCTCTATGCCAAGCACGCTTAATCTTAGAGTTCTTTTCGAATGAGCTTCCAGAAAAGAAGTTGCAACTTGTTGATATGGGTATCCTATCAATCCTATTAAGCCATGTTCCTGGATCTCACATACACACACCCTTTAGAAGATCGATGCCCTCATCGATCAAGCACACCCCAGGAACGTTACCTCTTGGCACGCGTTAGTGCGTCCAGTGCCGGCACATGTGCCATGCCGTGTCCACTCCGGGCCACACGCGCCATGCTCCACATGTCCCGCCACTAACCCGCACACACCCATTTAACCGCGAGGTCGGCTCTGATACCACTTGTAACACCCCTTCCACTCCTGGGCCCGGGGGGTGTCACTCCTGGTAGCTTAATAGGATATCTAGACTGGCCCCACAGACCAACACTAATCTTTTCTGCGCACTTTGTCCTCACTCGTGCGCACCCGGTTACCCATTTCCCGGTCGGTCACCCATCCTAGAATTGCTCTAGGCCAAGCACGCTTAAGCTTAGAGTTCTTTTCGAATGAGCTTCCGGAAAAGAAGTTGCAACTTGTTGATATGGGTATCATATCAATCCTATTAAGCCATGTGCCTGGATCTCACACTTTACTAACAACAACTGGAGTCATTGCATGTGTGTTCTTTTCACATACCACATATGGATCCACCAGTGTCATTCAATGTGTGTTCTCTTCAGAGACCACACATGGATCCACCAGTGTCATTGCATGTGTGTTCTTTTTACTAACAACAACTGGAGTCATTTCATGACTATTCTTTTCACATACCACATATGGACCCACCAGTGTCATTGAAATGTGTGTTCTTCTCATTAACCACAGCTAGAGTCATTGCATGTGTGTTCTCTTCCGAGACCACACATGGATCCACCAGTGTCGTTGCATGTGTGCTCTTTTTACTAACAACAACTGGAGTCATTTCATGACTATTATTTTCACATACCACATATGGATCCACAAGTGTCATTGAAATGTTTGTTCTCTTCAGAGACCACACATGGATCCACCAGTTGCATTGCTTGTGTGTTCTTTTTACTAACAACAACTAGAGTCATTTCATGACTATTCTTTTCACATACCACATATGGATCCACCAGTGTCATTGAAATATGTGTTCTTCTCATTAACCACAGCTAGAGTCATTGCATGTGTGTTCTCTTCAGAGACCACACATGGATCCACCAGTGTCATTGCATGTGTGTTCTTTTTACTAACAACAACTGGAGTCATTGCCTGTGTATTCTTTTCACATACCACATATGGATCCACCAGTGTCATTAAAATGTGTGTTCTCTTCAGAGACCACACATGGATCCACCAGTGTCATTGCATGTGTGTTCTCTTTACTAACAACAACTGGAGTCATTGCATGTGTGTTCTTTTCACATACCACCTATGGATCCACCAGTGTCATTGCATATGTGTTCTCTTCAGAGACCACACATAGATCGACATATGTCATTGCATGTGTGCTCTTTTTACTAACAACCAGAGTCATTGCATGTGTGTTCTCGTCAGAGACCACACATGGATCCACCAGTGTCATTGCATGTGTGTTCTTCTTATTAACCACAGCTAGAGGCATTGCATGTGTGTTCTCTTCAGAGACCACACATGGATCCACCTGTGTCATTGAAATGTGTGTTCTCTACAGAGACCACACATCGATCCACTAGTGTCATTGCATGTGTGTTCTCTTTACTAACAACAACTGGAGTCATTGCATGTGTGTTCTTTTCACATACCACATATGGATCCACCAGCACTACAAAGGTTCGAGTCTATTGCAACAACAAGATTCGTTGCAATAAGTGCCGAATTGTGGCAATAGGTCCCTATTGCCACGACATGACTTTCGTTGCCAAGTGTTGCGACAGGACGCATGGTAATAGGTTATTGCCACGAAAACCAAATGGTGGCAAGAAATCGTGCTATTGCAATGGCCATGTGACAAGTTGCCACTTTTTTTTCTCGTGGCAACACGCGCTTAATGCCACAATTTGGTTTGTGGGAATAGCTTAATGCAACAGCCATCAAAACCATGGCGATTGGCTTTTTGTGGCGATTGGCATTTGTGGCGATAGTCTATTCCAACATCACTTGTTTCATGGCGCATGCCGTTCCATGGCAATAGCCAATTGTTGCAATAGACTCAAACCCTATAGCAATAACTTTTGTTTTCGTGGATACACCTCTTTCGCCACAAACTCTATGTTTGTGGTATTAATTTATGGCAACAACTCTCCAAACATGGTATAAAAAATTCAACATACTATTTTTGGTGGTGACAAATAATTATCACAGCAGCCAAAATGTTCGTGGCGAGAAGCTATTGCGACAATACAAACGATTCGTGGAGAAATAACTATTTCAACAAACACTAGTACGAAATACCCTAGTGAGGCACCATTTTTATTCATTAGTGACGCATTAGGGGAGCCTCACTAGCGAGGCGCCACTAGTATTACACGACTTCAAATAGTAGTGGGGCACCATTTAAGTGTGCCACTTATAACACTAGTAATTGGGCACATGCAATACAAGTGTAATATTGTTGTAATAAATACAAATAACAAGTTCCCAATCATTAGATTTATTAACAAGATTTTCCATAAAATAATTGTACTCAGTACAATACATTGAAACAAAAAGTGTTAAACGGAATGTTTGGTCATATTTATCCAGCTAGCAAATTCATTTCTCTACATCTACAATCATTTTTCTCATCTTTTTTAAGATCGTCAAGACCACCAATGTCCTCAATGTACATTGCCATATCTTTGCCCACACTTACCCCAGGGAGATATCAATTTTAGAAGGCTACTATTTAAGATACTCCCTCTGATCCATATTCCTTTCTAGGGCATTTATCTGGAATGTACGGATCATTCCACCAAGTAAATTCTGATAGCAGCTCCTAAGATTCATCCAGTCCTTGTCAAACTGAAGGGCATGATCCACATCCTTTCGAGAAGCTGAAGAGCACTGTCCAGCTTCAACCACTTGCTGTACCCATCAATCAATGTGTCGAAGATGAACACGTCAGGAAGATACCCTTTCAAAATAAAATTGTTCATGTCAACCAACAACTATGAGCATGAAAAGAAACTGGAAGTAAATGAACCGGACTGCAATTCTGCATCCCTTGCCAAAAATGCAACAACAGCCTACTTTTACCGTTTAATTACTTCCAGTGGGAATGAACAGGAACCCTTTGGCTATGTGTGGAATTATGTTATTCCTCAGAAACAGTCAGTTTTCGTGTGGCTGGCTTTCCGAGATAGACTGAATATACTCGTCACAATATGATCAGGAAACGGTGGACTACTACTTCACATGTCGGGTGTGAGATCTGTCCTGCAAAAGAAACTGCTAGTTATATCTTGCTGAGATGCAAAGAAGCACAACTAATTTGGAGACATCTCCACCTTGAAGAGCTTGCTACCACGAGCACCACCATCCTTGATTTTGTTTCTGACAAAAGTATTTACCCATGTCGTGGCGAAAAACAAAAGATCTGATGATAGGTCCCTATAAAGCATTATTATATCATATTAAACTGGTAATCTGAATATTTGACTTCCAATGGCTGTTGGGAGTGGATTGGTGTATTCTTTGGGACAGATTAAATATTAAAAGTTGAGACCTGGCATATTATTTAAAGAACGTGTTGTTCCAAAAATAATATAATGAGCGCGAAGAATAAAAGCACTACCTCCTTCATCAAAGTTGTAGATGTATCCTTTGACAAATCAACTTCAATTGAGTATGCTACAACCAACTTCTAAAATATTGTACATATAAACTGCAGTAAATATCAATCTTGAAGAAGTGTATTCATTGTATGTGTATCTCAATTGCATAAATCAGTTGGAATCCATGCCTCTTTCCTCTCCGGTAATTTATCAGGAATAACAGGTTATAAGTTCAGCGCCTATACAAAACTTGCATATAATTCAGTATATGACACAGATAAGTGGACAGAAATGATGTGTGGAATGCTGGAATTCACTCAGACTTTCACATCACACTGAAGGGATCATGTGACAAACCTTAAAGCGAGTACTCAGACGGTCAAAGGCCCAGCCTCCATATGCACTGCCATTTTGGGTCTGATCCCTTAAGTGTGACTAGATGAAACTAAACAGGCATACTCTTGATCTTGTCCTTTATCCCCTCATCGAAAAGGATGTGAGGTACGTCCACACTGACCTGGCCATTCGAAACAGAATTAAAATCCATTATCTTAATTTACCACACTACGGCAACACACATTCAGATGTAGGTAGGTGAATTCTCATGCGATTTTCCAATGTAATGGATCATATAAAAAAACTTGACCCGGCAACAAGTATTAATGATCCTAGCATGTCGAACTTAAATTCTTGCCTGAACCGTAGACCCTGACCTCGCCTAATCGGATACAAAAATTCGACAGGGAAGCAGAATGGTGGGGAGGCTACCACTACATCAAAGCCATCCAATTCTACCTGGTTATGAAGGTGAGGGCGCTAGTGCACGTCCTGGAGTGGGTAGCAAAAGCGGCGGAATTCCTTAGCTTAGATGGCATCCTAGCCGTCGCCTCTAAAGGTGGAGGGAGCGGCGTTAGAGAGGCGGGGATGGAGCGACGAGAGGCCGGAGGCAAGGAAGATCGCGGATCCAGGTTAGCATCCCCACGCGCGGTGGATGGAGGCAGAGTGGCAGCAGGGCGGGGCTCCTGTGGCGGCGGCGCAGAGATGCGTGTGGGCTGGCGGGGCGTTGAGGGGGTGATTAGGAGATTTCGGCGTCTAACACTGTTTTAGGTCTATAATCGGAACCGTTGGATGAGATGGTTAGAGGGACGGGATGATCTGCCGCTCTAGCTCTTTTCATACTTCCTCCGTCTAGAAATATTAGGTTTGTCTAGATTCGAATATATCTAGACGCATTTTTTGAATATAGATACATTTGAATTTAGACAAATCCGAGTCAGTTATTTCTAGACGGAGTATTAGTCTAGATCTAGATATTAGTCTAGAAGATCTAGATGATTAGAGGGTTCAGATTGTCTGAATTTGCCGCTCCGTGTATTTATATATTTATTATACTATTTATTATCTATATATTAGTGGAGATATACTAGTAGGGCACCATCTAGGTGCGTCACCTATATAGTGTGCCACTAATAGCAAAACTGGTGCCCCACTAGTAATGTATATGGAAAAAAATTCTCCAAATTTGCAGAATACAACCTAAAAGGACAAATAATTTAAAATCAAGAAATGGAATGAAATCATACATTTGTTTATTACAATAAGAATATTACAATATCTTTACAAGTATCCAATGGAGGGAGGAGGGTTGCGGGGTCAATAGATGGGGTGGATCTCGGTCTGGAGAGAGGAGGGTCACTTGTGTTTTCTGGGAGGAGAGGTCATCTGTTGGATGGGGTCAGATGGTTGGGAACGAGGCTCAGTTGGGCGATACGTGTCTGCCCGATCTG
The DNA here is from genome assembly GCA_916181665.1 of Avena sativa. NCBI lineage: Eukaryota > Viridiplantae > Streptophyta > Magnoliopsida > Poales > Poaceae > Avena > Avena sativa. The sequence continues at coordinate 263,001,045 of OV702291.1, forward strand.
TGCAATCTCATTGGCTAAGAGGGGAGGGGATATCGTGCGTGTATGGTAGGTGTTGGATCGAACACTAGTGGCCCACCCCATATTGATGCCCCACTAGTATTGGCACATCCCATAGTGATCCAAATACTAGTGGCGCATTCTTGTTTGGTGCCACATGTAAGTTGGGAATCCCGGATATGCCGTACTATACATATAAGTTGTGCATCACTTAAACGGTGTGCCCCCTAGTATTTGAACACTAGTGGCGCATCAATATGGGGTGCACCACTAGTATATACAAGTGTCACATCTTCTAAGGAATGCCCTCGGTAGTAGTAAATCTACCTATAAGCATTTTTCTAGTAGTGAAAGCTGAATTTCTTGGCCGCAAGGGGTTATTTTTGTTGATGCTCGTATGCAAATTATTATGCCAAGTCTAAATTACTTTTACATACATAAATATATATTTTATGCGGTATTTATAGGTTAAATATATTACTTTATATATTAAAAAACTTGTCAGTGAACCGGTGAACAAGTGGTACAACCAATAAAAACCTGAACCGACAGCCTTACCGGTTCGCTCACATGTCCGATTTTTTAAACTATGGGCCCTAATGGTCTACGTCAATTGATAGTATGGAATAACGTTGCAATAGGTTGCTCTTTATTGCTATATAGTGGGTTGTTGTAATATCCTCTACATATTGCCACGGATGCACAACTTGTCGTAGCAAAAAATAGTTATTGCGACACGGTTGAAATTGAGGCGAAAATATACACTTTTACGATAAATACGTGTTCTGTTGCAATAGATGGACATTTTTTTGCAACAACATTGGTACCTATCGCAACGTGGTGTAGTTGTTGCGATATCTTTCTGAATATTACCACAGATAACCTTTTTGTTGTGAGACCTAGTTCCTATTGCATCAAAATGACTATTTCGTGCAACGGAATTTGGTTCTCACAATATCGGAGCAAAATCGCAACGACCATACAGATTGTTGTTTTACGGATCCTCTATTGCAACAAAAAGAGTATTTATTGCGGCAAAACTCGTTCGTGGCAATATAAACATCCTAATACCACAAACTTGGAATTTGAGGTAATATTGGATTTTATTGCAACGAAATCTGGCTGTAGTAATAAATATTGTTGCAATAGACCGGCTTTCTTGTAGTGCAGTGTCATTCAATGTGTGTTCTCTTCAGAGACCACACATGGATTCACCAGTGTCATTGCATGTGTGTTCTTTTGACTAACAACAACTGGAGTCATTTCATGACTATTCTTTTCACATACCACATATGGATCCACCAGTGTCATTGAAATGTGTGTTCTTCTCATTAACCACAGCTAGAGTCATTGCATGTGTGTTCTCTTCAGAGACCACACATGCATCCACCAGTGTCGTTGCATGTGTGATCTTTTTACTAACTACAACTGGAGTCATTTCATGACTATTATTTTCACATACCACATATGGATCCACAAGTGTCATTGAAATGTCTGTTCTCTTCAGAGACCACACATGGTTCCACCAGTGTCATTGCTTGTGTGTTCTGTTTACTAGCAACAACTAGAGTCATTTCATGACTATTCTTTTCACATACCACATATGGATCCACCAGTGTCATTGAAATATGTGTTCTTCTCATTAACCATAGCTACAGTCATTGCATGTGTGTTCTCTTCAGAGACCACACATGGATCCAACAGTGTCATTGCATGTGTGTTCTTTTTACTAACAACAACTGGAGTCATTGCATGTGTGTTCTTTTCACATACCACATATGGATCCACCAGTGTCATTGAAATGTGTGTTCTCTTCAGAGACCACACATGGATCCACCAGTGTCATTGCATGTGTGTTCTTTTTACTAACAACAACTGGAGTCATTGCATGTGTGTTCTTTTCACATACCACCTATGGATCCACCAGTGTTATTGCATGTGTGTTATTTTACTAACAACAACTGGAGTCATTTCATGACTTCTTATCACATACCACATATGGATCCACCAGTGTCATTGAAATGTTTGTTCTCTTCAGAGACCACACATGGATCCACCAGTGTTATTGCATGTGTGTTCTTTTTACTAACAACAACCAGTGTCATTGCATGTGTGTTGTCTTCAGAGACCACACATGGATCCCCCAGCGTCATTGCATGTGTGTTCTTTTTACTAACAACAACTGGAGTTATTTCATGACTATTCTTTTCAGATACCACATCTGGATCCAGCAGTGTCATTGAAATGTGTGTTCTTCTCATTAACCATAACTAGAGTCATTACATGTGTGTTCTCTTCAGAGACCACACATGGATCCACCAGTGTCATTGCATGTGTGCTCTTTTTTCTAACAACAACTGGAGTCATTTCATGACTATTCTTTTCACATACCACATATGGATCCACTAGTGTCATTGAAATGTATGTTCTCTTCAGAGAGCACACATGGATCTACCAGTGTTAATGCATGTGTGTTCTTTTCACTAACAACAACTAGACTCATTGCATGTGTGTTCTTTTCACTATCCACCGATGGATCCACCAGTGTCATTGCATGTGTGTTTTCTTCAGAGACCACACATGGATCCACCAGTGTCATTGCATGTGTGTTCTTTTCACATACCACACATGGATCCACTAGTGTCATTTCATGTGTGTTCTTTTTACTAACAACAACTGAGTCATTTCATGACTATTATTTTCACATACCACATATGGATCCACCAGTGTCATTGCATGTGTGTTCTCTTCAGAGACCACACATAGATCCACCAGAGTCATTGCATGTGTGTTCTTTTTACTAACAACAACTGGAGTCGTTGCATGTGTGTTATTTTCACATACCACATATGGATCCACCAGAGTCATTGCATGTGTGTTCTCTTCAGAGACCACACATGGATCCACCGGTGTCATTGCATGTGTGTTCTTTTTACTAACAACAACTGGAGTTATTCCGTGTGTGTTCTTTTCACATACCTCATATGGATCCACCAGTGTCATTGAAATGTGTGTTCCCTTCAGAGATCACACATGGATCCACCAATGTCATTGTATGTGTGTCCTTTTTACTAACAACAACTGGAGTCATTGCATGTGTGTTCTTTTCACATACTACCTATGGATCCACCAGTGTCATTGCATGTGTGTTCTCTTCAAAGACCACACATAGATCCACATATGTCATTGCATGTGTGCTCTTTTTACTAACAACCATAGTCATTGCATGTGTGTTCTCGTCAGAGACCACACATGGATCCACCAGTGTCATTTCATGTGTGTTCTTCTGATTAACCACAGCTAGAGTCTTGCATGTGTGTTCTCATGGATCCACCTGTGTCATTGAAATGTGTGTTCTCTCCAGAGACCACACATGGATCCACCAGTGTCATTGCATGTGTGTCCTCTTTACTAACAACAATTGGAGTCATTGCATGTGTGTTCTTTTCACATACCACATATGGATCCACCAGTGTCATTCCATGTGTGTTCTCTTCAGAGACCACACATGGATCCACCAGTGTTATTGCATGTGTGTTCTTTTTACTAACAACAACTAGAGTCATTTCATGGCTATTCTTTTCACATACAACAAAATGGATCCACCAGTGTCATTGAAATGTGTGTTATTCTCATTAACCACAGCTAGAGTCGTTGCATGTGTGTTCTCTTCAGACACCACACATGGATCCACCAGTGTCGTTGCATGTGTGCTCTTTTTACTAACAACAACTGGAGTCATTTCATGACTATTCTTTTCACATACCACATATGGATCCACAAGTGTCATTGAAATGTCTGTTCTCTTCAGAGACCACACATGGATCCACCAGTTGCATTGCTTGTGTGTTCTCTTTACAAACAACAACTGGAGTCATTGCATGTGTGTTCTTTTCACATACCACATATGGATCCACCAGTGTCATTCCATGTGTGTTCTCTTCAGAGACCACACATGGATCCACTAGTGTCATTGCATGTGTGTTCTTTTTACTAACAACAACTAGAGTCATTTCATGACTATTCTTTTCACATACAACATATGGATCCACCAGTGTCATTGAAATGTGTGTTCTTCTCATTAACCACAGCTAGAGTCATTGCATGTGTGTTATCTTCAGACACCACACATGGATCCACCAGTGTCGTTGCATGTGTGCTCTTTTTACTAACAACAACTGGAGTCATTTCATGACTATTCTTTTCACATACCACATATGGATCCACAAGTGTCATTCAAATGTCTGTTCTCTTCAGAGACCACACATGGATCCACCAGTGTCATTGCTTGTGTGTTCTTTTTACTAACAACAACTAGAGTCATTTCATGACTATTCTTTTCACATACCACATATGGATCCACCAGTGTGATTGAAATATGTGTTCTTCTCATTAACCACAGCTAGAGTCATTGCATGTGTGTTCTCTTCAGAGACCACACATGGATCCACCAGTGTCGTTGCATGTGTGCACTTTTTACTAACAACAACTGGAGTCATTTCATGACTATTCTTTTCACATACCACATATGGATCCACAAGTGTCATTGAAATGTATGTTCTCTTCGGAGACCACACATGGATCCACCAGTGTCATTGCATGTGTGTTCTTTTTACTAACAACAATTGGAGTCATTGCATGTGTGTTCTTTTCACATACCACCTATGGATCCACCAGTGTCATTGCATGTGTGTTCTCTTCAGAGACCACACATAGATCGACATATGTCATTGCATGTGTGCTCTTTTTACTAACAACCAGAGTCATTGCATGTGTGTTGTCGTCTGAGACCACGCATGGATGCACCAGTGTCATTGCATTTGTGTTCTTCTCATTAACCACAGCTAGAGTCATTGCACGTGTGTTCTCTTCAAAGACCACACATGGATCCACCTGTGTCATTGAAATGTGTGTTCTCTCCAGAGACCACACATCGATCCACTAGTGTCATTGCATGTGTGTTCTCTTTACTAACAACAACTGGAGTCATTTCATGTGTGTTCTTTTCACATACCACATATGGATCCACCAGTGTCATTCAATGTGTGTTCTCTTCAGAGACCAGACATGGATCCACCAGTGTCACTGCATGTGTGTTCTTTTTACTAACAACAACTGGAGTCATTTCATGACTCTTCTTTTCACATACAACATATGGATCCACCAGTGTCATTGAAATGTGTGTTCTTCTCATTAACCATAGCTAGAGTCATTGCATGTGTGTTCTCTTCAGAGACCACACATGGATCCACCAGTGTCGTTGCATGTGTGCTCTTTTTACTAACAACAACTGGAGTCATTTCATGACTATTCTTTTCACATACCACATATGGATCCACAAGTGTCATTGAAATGTCTGTTCTCTTCAGAGACCACACATGGATCCACCAGTGTCATTGCATGTGTGTTCTTTTTACTAACAACAATTGGAGTCATTGCATGTGTGTTCTTTTCACATACCACATATGGATCCACCAGTGTCATTGAAATATGTGTTCTTCTCATTAACCACAGCTAGAGTCATTGCATGTGTGTTCTCTTTAGACACCACACATGGATCCACCAGTGTCGTTGCATGTGTGCTATTTTTACTAACAACAACTAGAGTCATTTCATGACTATTCTTTTCACATACCACATATGGATCACAAGTGTCATTGAAATGTCGGTTCTCTTCAGAGACCACACATGGATCCACCAGTGTCATTGCATGTGTGTTCTTTTTACTAACAACAACCGGAGTCATTCATGTGTGTTCTTTTCACATACCACCTATGGATCCACCAGTGTCATTACATGTGTGTTCTCTTTAGAGACCACACATAGATCGACATATGTCATTGCATGTGTGCTCTTTTTACTAACAACCAGAGTCATTGCATGTGTGTTCTCGTCAGAGACCAGACATGGATCCACCAGTGTCATTGCATGTGTGTTCTTCGCATTAACCACAGCTAGAGTCATTGCATGTGTGTTCTCTTCAAAGACCACACATGGATCCACCTGCTCATTGAAATGTGTGTTCTCTCCAGAGACCACACATCGATCCACTAGTGTCATTGCATGTGTGTTCTCTTTACTAACAACAACTGGAGTCATTGCATGTGTGTTCTTCTCACATACCACATATGGTTCCACCAGTGTCATTCAATGTGTGTTCTCTTCAGAGACCACACATGGATCCACCAGTGTCATTGGATGTGTGTTCTTTTTAGTAACAACAACTCGAGTCATTGCATGTGTGTTCTTTTCACATACCACATATGGATCCACCAGTGTCATTGAAATGTGTGTTCTCTTGAGAGACCACACATGGATCCACCAGTGTCATTGCATGTGTGTTCTTTTTACTAACAACAACTGGAGTCATTTCATGACTATTCTTTTCACATACCACATATGGATCCACCAGTGTCATTGAAATGTGTGTTCTTCTCATTAACCATAGCTAGAGTCATTGCATGTGTGTTTTCTTCAGAGACCACACATGCATCCACCCGTGTCGTTACATGTGTGCTCTATTTACTAACTACAACTGGAGTCATTTCATGACTATTCTTTTCACATACCACATATGGATCCACAAGTGTCATTGAAATGTTTGTTCTCTTCAGAGACCACACATGGATCCACCAGTGTCATTGCTTGTGTGTTCTTTTTACTAACAACAACTAGAGTCATTTCATGACTATTCTTTTCACATACCACATATGGATCCACCAATGTCCTTGAAATATGTGTTCTTCTCATTAACCACATCTAGAGTCATTGCATGTGTGTTCTCTTTAGAGACCACACATGGATCCACCAGTGTCATTGCATGTGTGTTCTTTTTACTAATTAACAACAACTGGAGTCATTGCATGTGTGTCCTTTTCACATACCACATGTGGATCCACCAGTGTCATTGAAATGTGTGTTCACTTCAGAGACCACACATGGATCTACCAGTGTCATTGCATGTGTGTTCTTTTTACTAACACCAACTAGAATCAATGCATGTGTGTTCTTTTCACATACCACCTATGGATCCACCAGTGTCATTGCATGTGTGTTCTCTTCAGAGACCACACATAGATCGACATATGTCATTGGATGTGTGCTCTTTTTACTAACAACCAGAGTCATTGCATGTGTGTTCTCGTCAGAGACCACACATGGATCCACCAGTGTCATTGCATTTGGGTTCTTCTCATTAACCACAGCTAGAGTCATTGCATGTGTGTTCTCTTCAGAGACCACACATGGATCCACCTGTTTCATTGAAATGTGTGTTCTCTCCAGAGACCACACATCGATCCACTAGTGTCATTGCATGTGTGTTCTCTTTACTAACAACAACTGGAGTCATTGCATGTGTGTTCTTTTCACATACCACATATGGATCCACCAGTGTCATTCAATGTGTGTTCTCTTCAGAGACCACACATGGATCCACCAGTGTCACTGCATGTGTGTTATTTTTACTAACAACAACTAGAGTTATTTCATGACTCTTCTTTTCACATACAACATATGGATCCACCAGTGTCATTGAAATGTGTGTTCTTCTCATTAACCACAGCTAGAGTCATTGCATGTGTGTTCTCTTCAGAGACCACACATGGATCCACCAGTGTCGTTGCATGTGTGCTCTTTTTACTAACAACAACTGGAGTCATTTCATGACTATTCTTTTCACATACCACATATGGATCCACAAGTGTCATTGAAATGTATGTTCTCTTCGGAGACCACACATGGATCCACCAGTGTCATTGCATGTGTGTTCTTTTTACTAACAACAACTGGAGTCATTGGATGTGTGTTCTTTTCACATACCACATATGGATCCACCAGTGTCATTGAAATATGTGTTCTTCTCATTAACCACAGTTAGAGTCATTGCATGTGTGTTCTCTTCAGACACCACACATGGATCCACCAGTGTTGTTGCATGTGTGCTCTTTTTACTAACAACAACTGGAGTCATTTCATGACTATTCTTTTCACATACCACATATGGATCACAAGTGTCATTGAAATGTTTGTTCTCTTCAGAGACCACACATGGATCCACCAGTGTCATTGCATGTGTGTTCTTTTTACTAACAACAACCGGAGTCATTCATGTGTGTTCTTTTCACATACCACCTATGGATCCACCAGTGTCATTGCATGTGTGTTCTCTTCAGAGACCACACATAGATCGACATATGTCATTGCATGTGTGCTCTTTTTACTAACAACCAGAGTCATTGCATGTGTGTTCTCGTTAGAGACCACACATGGATCGACCAGTGTCATTGCATGTGTGTTCTTCTCATTAACCATAGCTAGAGTCATTGCATGTGTGTTCTCTTCAGTGACCACACATGGATCCACCTGTGTCATTGAAATGTGTGTTCTCTCCAGAGACCACACATCGATCCACTAGTGTCATTTCATGTGTGTTCTTTTTACTAACAACAACTGGAGTCATTGCATGTGTGTTCTTCTTACATACCACATATGGATCCAGCAGTGTCATTCAATGTGTGTTCTCTTCAGAGACCACACATGGATCCACCAGTGTCATTGCATGTGTGTTCTTTTTACTAACAACAACTGGAGTCATTTCATGACTATTCTTTTTCACATACCACATATGGATCCACCAGTGTCATTGAAATGTGTGTTCTTCTCATTAACCATAGCTAGAGTCATTGCATGTGTGTTTTCTTTAGAGACCACACATGCATCCACCAGTGTCGTTGCATGTGTGCTCTTTTTACTAAATACAACTGGAGTCATTTCATGACTATTCTTTTCACATACCACATATGGATCCACAAGTGTCATTGCATGTGTGTTCTTTTTACTAATTAACAACAACTGGAGTCATTGCATGTGTGTCCTTTTCACATACCCCATATGGATCCACGAGTGTCATTGAAATGTGTGTTCTCTTCAGAGACCACACATGGATCCACCATTGTCATTGCATGTGTGTTCTTTTTACTAACAACAACTGGAGTCATTGCATGTGTGTTCTTTTCACATACCACATATGGATCCACCAGTGTTATTGCATGTGTGTTCTTTTTACTAACAACAACTGGAGTCATTTCATGACTATTCTTTTCACATACCACATATGGATCCACCAGTGTCATTGAAATGTCTGTTCTCTTCAGAGACCACACATGGATCCACCCGTGTCATTGCATGTGTGTTCTATTTACTAACAACAACCAGAGTCATTGCATGTGTGTTCTTTTCACAATCCACCTATGGATCCACCAGTGTCATTGCATGTGTGTTCTCTTCAGAGACCACACATGGATCCACCAGTGTAATTGCATGTGTGTTCTTTTTACTAACAACAACCAGAGTCATTGCACATGTGTTCTCTTCAGAGACCACACAGGGATCCACCAGTGTTATTGAAATGTGTGTTCTCTTCAGAGACCACACATGGATCCACCAGTGTCATTGAAATGTGTGTTCTCTTAAGAGACCACACATGGATCCACCAATCTCATTGCATGTGTGATCTTTTTACTAAGAACAACAAGAGTCATTGCATGTGTGTTCTTTTTACTAACAAGAACCAGAGTCATTGCATAATTGTTCTCTTCAGAGACCACACATGGATCCACCAGTGTCATTGCATGTGTGTTCTTTTTACTAACAACAACTGGAGTGTGAGACCAGGCACATGTCTTAATAGGATTGATAGGATTCCCATATCAACAAGTTGCAACTTCTTTTCCGGAAGCTCATTCGAAAAGAACTCTAAGGTTAAGCATGCTTGGCCTAGAGCAATTCTAGGATGGGTGACCGACCGGGAAGTGGGTAACCGGGTGCGCACGAGTGAGGACAAAGTGCGCAGAAAAGACTAGGGTTGGTCTGTGGGGCTAGTCTAGATATCCTATTAAGCTGCCAGGAGTGACACCCCTGGGCCCAGGAGTAGACGGGGTGTTACAAAGTGGTATCAGAGCCAACCCTTGCGATTACACGGGTGTGTGCGGGTCAGTGGTGGGACATGTGGAGCATGGCGCGTGTGGCCCGGAGTGGACATGGCATGGCACATGTGCCGGTACTGGACGCACAAACGCGTGCCAAGAGGGAACATTCCTAGGGTGTGCTTGATCGATGAGGGCATCGATCTTCTAAAGGGTGGGTGTATGTGAGACCAGGCACATGGCTTAATAGGATTGATAGGATACCCATATCAACAAGTTACAACTTCTTTTCCAGAAGCTCATTCGAAAAGAACTCCAAGGTTAAGCGTGCTTGGCCTAGAGCAATTCTAGGATGGGTGACCGACCGGGAAGTGGGTAACCGGGTGCGCACGAGTGAGGACAAAGTGCGCAGAAAAGAGTAGTGTTGGTATATGGGGCCAGTCTAGATATCCTATTAAGCTGCCAGGAGTGACACCCCCCAGGCCCAGGAGTGGACGGGGTGTTACATGGAGTCATTGCATGTGTGTTCTTTTCACATACCACATATGGATCCACCAGTGTCATTGCATGTGTGTTCTCTTCAGAGACCACACATGGATCCACCAGTGTCATTCAATGTGTGTTCTTTTTACTAACAACAACTGGACTCATTGCATGTGTGTTCTTTTCGCATACCACCTATGGATCCACCAGTGTCATTGCAAGTGGGTTATCTTAAGAGACCACACATGGATCCACCAGTGTCATTGCATGTGTGTTCTTTTTACTAACAACAACTGGAGTCATTTCATGACTATTCTTTTCACATACCACATATGGATCCACCAGTATCATTGAAATGTATGTTCTCTTCAGAGACCACACATGGATCCACCAATGTCATTGCATGTGTGTTCATTTTACTAACAACAACCAGAGTCATTGCATGTGTGTTCTTTTCACAATCCACCTATGGATCCACCTGTGTCATTGCATGTGTGTTCTCTTCAGAGACCACACATGGATCCAGCAGTGTCATTAAAATGTGTGTTCTCTTCAAAGACCACACATGGATCCACCAATGTCATTGCATGTGTGCTCTTTTTACTAACAACAACCAGAATCATTGCATGTGTGTTCTTTTTACTAACGACAACCAGAGTTATTGCATGTGTGTTCTCTTTAGAGACCATACACGGATCAAGCAGTGTTATTGAAATGTGTGTTCTCTTCAGAGACCACACATGGATCCACCAGTGTCATTGCATGTGTGTTCTCTTTACTAACAACAACTAGAGTCATTGCATGTGTATTCTTTTCACATACCACCTATGGATCCACCAGTGTCATTGCATGTGTGTTCTCTTCACATACCACACATGGATCCACCAGTGTCATTTCATGTGTGTTCTTTTTACTAACAACAGCTGAGTCATTTCATGACTATTATTTTCACATACCACATATGGATCCACCAGTGTCATTGCATGTGTGTTCTCTTCAGAGACCACACATAGTTCCACAAGAGTCATTGCATGTGTGTTCTTTTTACTAACAACAACTGGAGTCACTGCATGTGTGTTATTTTCACATACCACATATGGATCCACCAGAGTCATTGCATGTGTGTTCTCTTTAGAGACCACACATGGATCCACCGGTGTCATTGCATGTGTGTTCTTTTTACTAACAACAATTGGAGTCATTGCATGTGTGTTCTTTTCACATACCACATATGGATCCACCAGTGTCATTGAAATGTGTGTTCTCTTCAGAGACCACACATGGATCCACCAGTGCCATTGCATGTGTGTTCTTTTCACATACCACCTATGGATCCACCAATGTCATTGCATGTGTGCTCTCTTCAGAGACCACACATAGATCCACATATGTCATTGCATGTGTGCTCGTTTTACTAACAACCAGAGTCATTGCACGTGTGTTCTCGTCAGAGACCACACATGGATCCATCAGTGTCATTGCATGTGTGTTCTTCTCGTGAACCACAGCTAGAGTCATTGCATGTTTGTTCGCTTCAGAGACCACACATGGATCCACCTGTGTCATTGTAATGTGTGTTCTCTCCAGAGACCACACATCGATCCACTAGTGTCATTGCATGTGTGTTCTCTTTACTAACAACAACAGGAGTCATTGCATGTGTTTTTTTTTCACATACCACATATGGATCCACTAGTGTCATTCAATGTGTGTTCTCTTCAGAGACCACACATGGATCCACCAGTGTCATTGCATGTGTGTTCTTTTTACTAACAACAACTGGAGTCATTTCATGACTATTCTTTTCACATACAACATATGGATCCACCAGTGTCATTGAAATGTGTGTTCTTCTCATTAACCACAGCTAAAGTCATTGCATGTGTGTTCTCTTCAGAGACCACACATGGATCCACCAGTGTTATTGTATGTGTGCTATTTTTACTAACAACAACTTGAGTCATTTCATGACTATTCTTTTCACATACCACATATGGATCCACAAGTGTCATTGAAATGCCTGTTCTCTTCAGAGACCACACATGGATCCACCAGTGTCATTGCATGTGTGTAATTTTTAGTAACAACAACTGGAGTCATTGCATGTGTGTTCTTTTCACATACCACATATGGATCCACCAGTGTCATTGAAATATGTGTTCTTCTAATTAACCACAGCTAGAGTCATTGCATGTGTGTTCTATTCAGACACCACACATGGATCCACCAGTGTCGTTGCATGTGTGCTCTTTTTACTAACAACAACTGGAGTCATTTCATGACTATTCTTTTCACATACCCCATATGGATCCACAAGTGTCATTGAAATGTCTGTTCTATTCAGAGACCACAGATGGATCCACCAGTGTCATTGCATGTGTGTTCTTTTTACTAACAACAACTGGAGTCATTGCATGTGTGTTCTTTTCACATACCACCTATGGATCCACCAGTGTCATTGCATGTGTGTTCTCTTTAGAAACCACACATAGATCGACATGTGTCATTGCATGTGTGCTCTTTTTACTAACAACCAGAGTCATTGCATGTGTGTTCTCGTCAGAGACCACACATGGATCCACCAGTGTCATTGCATGTGTGTTCTTCTCATTAACCACAGCTAGTCATTGCATGTGTGTTCTCTTCAGAGACCACACATGGATCCACCTGTGTCATTGAAATGTGTGTTCTCTCCAGAGACCACACATCGATCCACTTGTGTCATTGCATGTGTGTTCTCTTTACTAACAACAACTGGAGTCATTGCATGTGTGTTCTTTTCACATACCACATATGGATCCACCAGTGTCATTCAATGTGTGTTCTCTTCAGAGACCACACATGGATCCACCAGTGTCATTGCATGTGTGTTATTTATACTAACAACAAATGGAGTCATTTCATGACTATTCATTTCACATACCACATATGGATCCACCAGTGTCATTGAAATGTGTGTTCTTCTCATTAACCACAGCTAGAGTCATTGCATGTGTGTTCTCTTCAGAGACCACATATGCATCCACCAGTGTCGTTGCATGTGTGCTCTTTTTACTAACTACAACTGGAGTCATTTCATGACTATTCTTTTCACATACCACATATGGATCCACAAGTGTCATTGAAATGTCTGTTCTCTTCAGAGACCACACATGGATCGACCAGTGTCATTGCTTGTGTGTTATTTTTACTAACAACAACTAGAGTCATTTCATGACTATTCTTTTCACATACCACATATGGGTCCACCAGTGCCATTGAAATATGTGTTCTTCTCATTAACCACAGCTAGAGTCATTGCATGTGTGTTCTCTTCAGAGACCACACATGGATCCACCAGTGTCATTGCATGTGTGTTCTTTTTACTAACAACAACTGGAGTCATTGCATGTTTGTCCTTTTCACATACCACATATGGATCCACCAGTGTCATTGAAATGTGTGTTCTCTTCAGAGACCACACATGGATCCACCAGTGTCATTGCATGTGTGTTCTTTTTACTAGCAACAACTGGAGTCATTGGATGTGTGTTCTTTTCACATACCACCTATGGATCCACCAGTGTTATTGCATGTGTGTTATTTTTACTAACAACAACTAGAGTCATTTCATGACTATTCTTTTCACATTCCACATATGGATCCACCAGTGTCATTGAAATGTCTGTTCTCTTCAGAGACCACACATGGATCCACCAATGTCATTGCATGTGTGTTATTTTTACTAACAACAACCAGAGTCATTGCATGTGTGTTCTTTTCACAATCCACTTATGGATCCACCAGTGTCATTGCATGTGTGTTCTCTTCAGAGACCACACATGGATCCACTAGTGTCATTGCATGTGTGTTCTTTTTACTAACAACAACCAGAGTCATTGCATGTGTGTTCTCTTCAGAGACCACACATGGATCCACCAGTGTTATTGAAATGTGTGTTCTCTTCAAAGACCACACATAGATCCACCAGTGTCATTGAAATGTGTGTTCTCTTCAGAGACCACACATGGATCCACTAATCTCATTGCATGTGTGCTCTTTTTACTAAGAACAACAAGAGTCATTGCATGTGTGTTCTTTTTACTAACAAGAACCAGACTCATTGCATGTGTGTTCTTTTCAGAGACCACACATGGATCCACCACTGTCATTGCATGTGTGTTCTTTTTACTAACAACAACTGGAGTGTGAGACCAGGCACATGGCTTAATAGGATTGATAGGATACCCATATCAACAAGTTGCAACTTCTTTTTCGGAAGCTCATTCGAAAAGAACTCTAAGGTTAAGCGTGCTTGGCCTAGAGCAATTCTAGGATGGGTGACCGACCGGGAAGTGGGTAACCGGGTGCCCACGAGTGAGGACAAAGTGTGCAGAAAAGACTAGTGTTGGTCTTTGGGGCCAGTCTAGATATCCTATTAAGCTGCCAGGAGTGACACCCCCTGGGCCCAGGAGTGGACGGGGTGTTACATGGAGTCATTGCTTGTGTGTTCTTTTCACATACCACATATGGATCCACCAGGGTCATTGAAATATGTGTTCTCTTCAGAGACCACACATGGATCCACCAGTGTCATTGCATGTGTGTTCTCTTCAGAGACCACACATGGATCCACCAGTGTCATTGCATTTGTGTTCTTTTTACTAACAACAACTGGAGTCATTACATGTGTGTTCTTTTCGCATACCACCTATGGATCCACCAGTGTCATTGCAAGTGTGTTATCTTAAGAGACCACACATGGATCCACCAGTGTCATTGCATGTGTGTTCTTTTTACTAACAACAACTGGAGTCATTTCATGACTATTCTTTTCACATACCACATATGGATCCACCAGTGTCATTGAAATGTATGTTCTCTTCAGAGACCACACATGGATCCACCAATGTCATTGCATGTGTGTTCATTTTACTAACAACAACCAGAGTCATTGCATGTGTGTTCTTTTCACAATCCACCTATGGATCCACCAGTGTCATTGCATGTGTGTTCTCTTCAGAGACCACACATGGATCCACCAATGTCATTGAAATGTGTGTTCTCTTCAGAGACCACACATGGATCCACCAATGTCATTGCATGTGTGCTCTTTTTACTAACAACAACCAGAATCAATGCATGTGTGTTCTTTGTACTAACAACAACCAGAGTTATTGCATGTGTGTTCTCTTCAGAGACCACACATGGATCAACCAGTGTTATTGAAATGTGTGTTCTCTTCAGAGACCACACATGGATCCACCAGTGTCATTGCATGTGTGTTCTTTTTACAAACAACAACTGGAGTCATTGCATGTGTGTTCTTTTCACATACCACCTATGGATCCACCAGTGTTAGTGCATGTGTGTTATCTTCAGAGACCATACATGGATCCACCAGTGTCATTGCATGTGTGTTCTTTTTACTAAGAAAAACTAGAGTCATTGCATGTGTGTTCTTTTCACATACCACATATGGATCCACCAGTGTCATTGAAATGTGTGTTCTCTTCAGAGACCACACATGGATCCACCAGTGTCATTGCATGTGTGTTCTCTTTACTAACAACAACTGGAGTCATTGGATGTGTGTTCTTTTCACATACCACATATGGATCCACCTGTGTCATTGCATGTGTGTTCTCTTCAGAGACCACACATGGATCCACCAGTGTCATTGCATGTGTGTTCTTTTTACTAACAACCACTAGAGTCATTTCATGACTATATTCTTTTCACATACCACATATGGATCCACCAGTATCATTGAAATGTGTGTTCTTTTCATTAACCACAGCTAGAGTCATTGCATGTGTGTTCTGTTCAGAGACCACACATGGATCCACCAGTGTCATTGCAAGTGTGTTATCTTAAGAGACCACACATGGATCCACCAGTGTCATTGCATGTGTGTTCTTTTTACTAACAACAACTGGAGTCATTTCATGACTATTCTTTTCACATACCACATATGGATCCACCAGTGTCATTGAAATGTATGTTCTCTTCAGAGACCACACATGGATCCACCAATGTCATTGCATGTGTGTTCATTTTACTAACAACAACCAGAGTCATTGCATGTGTGTTCTTTTCACAATCCACCTATGGATCCACCAGTGTCATTGCATGTGTGTTCTCTTCAGAGACCACACATGGATCCACCAATGTCATTGAAATGTGTGTTCTCTTCAGAGACCACACATGGATCCACCAATGTCATTGCATGTGTGCTCTTTTTACTAACAACAACCAGAATCAATGCATGTGTGTTCTTTGTACTAACAACAACCAGAGTTATTGCATGTGTGTTCTCTTCAGAGACCACACATGGATCAACTAGTGTTATTGAAATGTGTGTTCTCTTCAGAGACCACACATGGATCCACCAGTGTCATTGCATGTGTGTTCTTTTTACAAACAACAACTGGAGTCATTGCATGTGTGTTCTTTTCACATACCACCTATGGATCCACCAGTGTTAGTGCATGTGTGTTCTCTTCAGAGACCATACATGGATCCACCAGTGTCATTGCATGTGTGTTCTTTTTACTAAGAAAAACTAGAGTCATTGCATGTGTGTTCTTTTCACATACCACATATGGATCCACCAGTGTCATTGAAATGTGTGTTCTCTTCAGAGACCACACATGGATCCACCAGTGTCATTGCATGTGTGTTCTCTTTACTAACAACAACTGGAGTCATTGGATGTGTGTTCTTTTCACATACCACATATGGATCCACCTGTGTCATTGCATGTGTGTTCTCTTCAGAGACCACACATGGATCCACCAGTGTCATTGCATGTGTGTTCTTTTTACTAACAACCACTAGAGTCATTTCATGACTATATTCTTTTCACATACCACATATGGATCCACCAGTATCATTGAAATGTGTGTTCTTTTCATTAACCACAGCTAGAGTCATTGCATGTGTGTTCTGTTCAGAGACCACACATGGATCCACCAGTGTCATTGCATGTGTGCTCTTTTTACTGAAAACAACTAGAGTCATTTCATGACTATTCTTTTCACATACCACATATGGATCCACCGGTGTCATTGAAATGTCTGGTCTCTTCAAAGAGCACACATGGATCCACCAGTGTCATTGCATGTGTGTTCTTTTTACTAACAACAACCAAAGTCATTACATGTGTGTTCTTTTCACAATCCACCTATGGATCCACCAGTGTCATTGCATGTGTGTTCTCTTTAGAGACCACACATGGATCCACCAGTGTCATTGCATGTGTGTTCTTTTTACTAACAAAAACCAGAGTCATTGCATGTGTGTTCGTTTCACATACCACACATGGATCCACCAGTGTCATTGCATGTGTGTTCTTTTTACTAACAACAACTGGAGTCATTTCATGACTATTATTTTCACATACCACATATGGATCCACCAGTTTCATTGCATGTGTGTTCTCTGAATGGATCCACCAGTGTCATTGCATGTGTGTTCTTTTTACTAACAACAACTGGAGTCATTGCATGTGTGTTCTTTTCATATACCAAATATGGATCCACCAGAGTTATTGCATGTGTGTTCTCTTCAGAGACCACACATGGATCCACCGGTGTCATTGCATGTGTGTTCTTTTTACTAACAACAACTGGAGTCATTGCATGTGTGTTCTTTTCACATACCACATATGGATCCACCAGTGTCATTGAAATGTGTGTTCTCTTCGGAGACCACACATGGATCCACCAGTGTCATTGCATGTGTGTTCTTTTTACTAATAACAACTGGAGTCATTGCATGTGTGTTCTTTTCACATACCACCTATGGATCCACCAGTGTCATTGCATGTGTGTTCTCTTCAGAGACCACACATGGATCCACATATGTCATTGCGTGTGTGCTCTTTTTACTAGCAATAACCAGAGTCATTGCATGTGTGTTCTCTTCAGAGACCACACATGGATCCACTAGTGTCATTGCATGTGTGTTCTTCTCATTAACCACATCTACAGTCATTGCATGTGTGTTCTTTTTAGAGAACACACATGGATCCACCTGTGTTATGGAAATGTGTGTTCTCTTCAGAGACCACACATGGATCCACCAGTGCCATTGCATGTGTGTTCTTCGCATAACCACAGCTAGAGTCATTGCATGTGTATTCTCTTTGGAGACCACACATGGATCCACCTGTATCATTGAAATGTGTATTATTCTAATTAACCATAGCTAGATTCATTGCATGTATTTTCTCTTCAAAGACCACACATGGATCCACCAGTGTCATTGTATGTGTGCTCTTTTTACTAACAACAAATGGAGTCATTGCATGTGTGTTCTTTTCACATACCACATATGGATCCACCAGTGTCATTGAAATGTGTGTTCTCTTCAGAGACCACACATGGATCGACATATGTTATTGCATGTGTGCTCTTTTTACTAACAACAACCAGAGTCATTGCATGTGTGTTCTCTTTAGAGACCACACATGGATCCACCAGTGTCATTGCATGTGTGTTCTTCTCATTAACCACAGCTAGAGTCATTGCATGTGTGTTCTCTTTAGAGACCAGACATGGATCCACCTGTGTCATTGAAATGTGTATTATTTTCAACTACTTCCGTTGGCCAGTAACAATCGAGATGCAGAGCTAACCAGCAACCGCTCTGGGCTTCTAGAAGACCCGATCCCCGGTTGTTAGGCATCATTGGATCATGGTGCGTGGATGATAGGGATGTCCTTCGCGAGGGCGATCCACGAGAAGTCTGTTCTGCGAACTGATTGGCAGTGGCAACGATGCTGGGCCTACGTCCTTGTCCTTATCCCCTTAACTTCGTGGCCGAAGCTCAGCTCGTGTTCCTTCATCGCCATGGAGAGGGAGAGGCCCAAACTCAGCTTGCACGAGGCTCAGATGTTCGCCCACTACGACATACTCGCGCCGCTGTTCGCGAGGCTTCCGGCCGACTTCGAGCTCAGCTACGTCGGGTTCCTATCGCGCCGCTCTTGCCCGACAATGCGTGGGCGAGGCAGATCAAGGAGCACTGCCGCCAGCTATCGGAGCGGAAGAGGGCAATGGCACGGTACTCGCGCACGGGCGCGTACTGGCGAAAGCTGTTCAAGAAGGAGCGGGCTGCGTTGATTGAGCTGTGCGGAACCCACCGGCGGGAGATCCACCCGGATCTGCGCAACCCCGAAGGGAGGCAGCGGTTCTGGGCAGTGCCTGGGCGTATGACCTCCACCATTATCGATGCAGTGCACCGTGAAGAATCCATGAGGAGGAGGAACGCTGCCAGAAATGTCGGCATCGATTCCGACGCGGAGGAGGCTGTCGGCGACGCGAACAATGTCGTCAATGATGGAGACTGTGGGAGCGTCATAGTCGATTAGGGCCACTTAAGCATAAATTAAATCTATGTATGGTATCTTAATGCACTCTTTGGATCTGGTTCACTTGAGTCATGGTCGATTATCGTCATAATCTATATATGTTGGCCATGTTTTAGTTGTCTTTGTCTTTGAAACTAGTCGATCGAAACTCGTCCGATCCTGAAAATAAAGTTCGCGCGTTCCTGGCATATCTGATGGGACAAATACGCTGACTCTGCTCCCAGCACTTGATGGCACAGCCATAATTTGGAGTGTGCCAGAGGAGAAGGGATCGAGCGTGTTGTAATAGTGTACTACTCCTATCCAGATATAACTGACTTAGTTTTTTTTAGATATTTAATAAATGTGTCTATACCCAAAACATGTCTAGATACATGTTTTAGGTTTCTCTGTCTTTCAAATTAATCAAAAGTCGTCAAATTCTGAACAAACAAAGTCATTGCATTCACATCTGATGGGACAATATGCTGACTCTGCTACTTGATGGCACAACCATAATTCTGGAGTGCACCAGAGGAGATGGGAATGCAAGGGAGATGGGAACTAGTAGCTGCTTCCAAACGCATGTAAAAAAATAATGTAATAATATTTAAAAAAATTGTAATCTGGTCCACATGACCCCATCACAGACACGTTGCACGCGCCAGATATAAATAAAGATGACACGACTAGTTTAGTTTCAATGATATAATTCCACATACGATGTTACTGTGGCCGCATCTTTCTGCTCCTCTTATTAGTCTGCTAGCCCACGCTGCATTAAGCATCAGTTGATGAGGATAAAAGATGATAAAATAGCAAATAAAACAATTTTTAATCTTACCTTTCATCCGAAAAATCGTACAAAGATGAAATTGGCAGGGATTTATTATTTCTCCTACAGTTAGCCAAAAGATCCTCAAGAACATCCTCAATCACCCCTGCAACTTCTTCATATTCTAATACTCCTCCATTATTTGCCCTTTCCTTCCCGTTCCGCTTACCCTTTTGTTTCTTTTCACACCCTTTTCTCGTCGGCACCTCCACTTCTTCATAAATTGGCTGCTCACGTACGTTTTCCTTTGAGTGCTCATCATCGTCTTCGCGCTGCTCTTCCTCCAGTTCTATCTGAGAAGCCTCATTTTCTGTCACCGGGGTGTGAATAGGGACAATATCATGTGTAACTGGGTTTTTGCACAACCTCTTGATATGGCCGAATCCGCCATAACGTTGCATTTCCTTTTCCTAGCTCCCTGCCTTGAACCTTTATCGGTGGAGGCTTCGATCCTTAGCTTTCTAGGACTCCCAGGTGGCCTCCTAAGAACTGGAGGTTGAAGTTTGAACCCTGGATCGAGAATCTCCCAATCATTTTCATCAGCCATAGGTGGTACGTTTTCTGCATAAGTTGCAGCAAACTTGTCCACAGAGAAATAGTTGTCGACATAGTTCTCTATTTCAGCTCTACTACCTCTAAGCTTTAAGATGAAGTAAATTGCATGGTGACATGGCAGACCAGTAATCTGCCAGTGCCTGCATGAACAAGTCTTGTTTCCAATGTCTACAATGTACCTCCGTTCACTTCCACGCTTGTATTCTGCATAAACCTCAGCCAATATTCTGGAACTTTTGACCATCCTCATCTTTATCGTTCTCATTGCCCTGGTTCTTGCATTCAGTAACATAACCACCTTTGGAACAATTTTATGGCCTAAAAATTTTCTTGCACAAATTCTTTGCCTTAAATCTATCTTCACCATTATGCACTGTCTTATTGCATCCAACAAAAAACAATTCCAAGTGTCTTCATGCCCGAAATTTTATCATTGAAACTCTCTACCAAATTATTACAAACAAAACCCACCTTGCTTAACTCACCAAACTTGCTTCTAGCCCATAGCTTGGTGTGATGTTCTTCAAGGTATTTTTTCACCTTTGGCACTACATACATGTTCTGCAAGTAAGTAGCATGCATGCTTGGGGTGTATGTGTATGTTGATCGCCACAAGTCCTCTTCAAAGATCTTTCCTTTGAACTTCTTTGTGAAGTTAGTAGCAAGGTGCCGCATGCATTCCCTATGCTCAACCCCAGGAAACACAGAATCAACAACATTCTCAAGACCCTCGCATACACCGGTGTGTATCACCAAGCCTTCAGGGTGACCAATTACTTCCCGTAGTCTTTGCATGAACCATGTCCAGCTTTCATTTGATTCACCCTCAAGAACAACATAAGCTACGGGTAGAAGCCAATTATGCGGGTCCAAAGCACAAGCAGAAGCAACATGTCCCCTGAACTTCCATGTTAAAGAAGTTGCACCTATTGCCAAGTATGGCCTGCAGCCGTCTAGGAACCCCTTCCAGCATGCCTTCAGGCAGACAAAACATCTCCTGAAGCATATCTTATCTGCCTACTTATACCTGACCCCCCTCGAGACCTTTTCTCTTCCTTTCACAACCTCGTAATCGATGTCAACAACACTACCAGGTGATGTTTTCTCTACCTAAGCTTTGAAACTATACAACATATGAAAACTGTCATTCCACTTGCCTTGAACGAAGTCTAGAGCCATCTCCTTCCCATCAAAGACTCCGTGGTAAGGAATCAGAATGTTAAACTTTTTGCTAATCTTTGCTCTGAGTTCAGCAGGTCCAATGTTATGATCCTGCCTCACCCAGTCATGTACAGTAGCAGCAATCCACTTGGTAGTCGCCGGTCTAATTTTATCACTTAAAGAAGTATTAGGGCAGTTGTGTTTCTTCGTGTTTACTTTGATCTACATTTGATAAGAATCCAAATAATTTAGAGCTAGTTATCAGCAGAATAAATATTAGAAAGACTGAAACTAAATGTAGCTATTGCAACCTGAAATGGGTGTCCACCCTGCATTGGAGATGCATGTAATCTCCATTTGCACACATTACTTTCCCTAGAGTGCATCCTAAATCTCTTTTGGTCGCTCTTTTCAATGATAAATTCGAACCCAACTCTGATCGCATAGGTTGTAACTGCATATCTGCAGTCCTCCACATTATTAAAGACAGTCCCCTCATCAATTGTAGGATTTTCCCTGTCAAAGTGTATCACTGGCTTGTCCTCGTCTTCGTCGTTGTATCTACATCCCATTTCCACATCTTCACATTCCTCTTCCTCATCAGTCCCATAGTCAGGCTCAAAGTTCGAATCAACCAAATATTCCCTACTCTCCATCCTATCAGGCTCAACAGCCACGTCTGGATATGCTTTCTCATCATCATCTGCACCGCCACACATTTCAGTGCCTTCATGCTCGCTTGACAAAGCATCATGCTCAAGGAGAAGCTGTACAGACATCCTGCGGTTACCAACACATATCCTTGCCATCACCACAGGACTAGAACGCTAATTGGGGTATGCAGAAAAGGAATCACAGTTCTTACCCTTCAATGTGGATTCACAACACCTTCTCCGAGCTCCATACCTCCAAAGCTCTACACCTCACTTCCTCTTCCCCAGTTTCGTTGTCCTTTGTGCTCTCCAGACTTGAAGGAGATTCTGTGCTCTCCAGCCGCGCAGGACCCATCTCCGTGTTCTCAAACCTTGCAGGATCCATCTCCGAGCAGGATCCGGATCACCAGCGTCGTTGGGCCCCTAACCCAACGGCCGACTCTCAGTTTTCGTTTCCAGACGCACCTGGGCGATGGACGGCAGCAAGGAGACAGGGCAGGAAGGGGAGGGCGGGAGGACGACGGCCCAAGGGGACGACAAGAGCGGTGCAGGACTGAGCGGAGTGGCGGCAGCAGGAGCAGAGGAGTGGAGCGGAGCGGAGCTGGTTGCGACAAAGCATGGAAAATTGCACAATAATGTGTTGGTGGGCGGCACCAGCCCTCGAACCTGGGACGCGCGCCGTTGAAGGTGGAGGAGGCGGGCCCACCAGTCAGAAAACATGCCACCTGTCAGTGCACTATGCACGGTAGCACTTCATGGAATTTTTTAGCAAGTCCCACATGTCAGTCTATTTGATCAAAACATCCATGCAGTGCATGGCTGGTTCACGCGCTAGTTCCGAAAAAAAGCACGTTGATCCAAACTTGAAGTGGCAGTTCTGCTTCTTCTCCCTCGTCTCCTCGTCTCCTCGCAGTGGCAGTTCCGCTTTGTCTCCCTCGTCTATTCTCCTCTTCTTATTCTCCTCGCAGTGGTAGTTCTTCTTTCTTCCTCGATCAAAACATTCCCGCATGTAAGCCATGGCCATAGCCGGATGAAGAGGAACTGGTCCGATCTCCCGGCCGACCCACTTCGCAAGATCGTCGACTACTTGCTAGAGAAAGAGGAGTACGTCGACACATATGCTGCTTGTCGGGAAGTCTGCACCGATTGGCGCCGCACTTTAAAGGTGCCCGAATTCCATCTCAACAACTGGATCATGATAGATCACACACTTCCAGATGTTGGCAACTTCACCTTCCACAACCTTGCCACTAGTCGTTGCTTTAGGACAAATCTAATGGACGTCCATCGCAGGTTCGCATTCACATCCGATATTTATTGGTATTTGCCATTGTAAACATCTTAGTGCTAACTGATTCCCTCTTCTTCCAAAAGATTCTACTTCGTCGGTATTTCTCGTGGCGTCATCGTGCTGGTTTAGAGGGTGGAGCCGTACCAGATTCATCTTCTGAACTCAATCACTCATAAGTCTAACACTGAGTTTCAAGCACACATACCATCTGATCTTCTGCAATATGTCGTGTAACACCCTCAGAATCGACCCTATGCAAGTTTTAGCGAATCCCGCCAAACCCGCATAGAAACGATTCAAAGGTGCCCACCAGGCACTTTCGTGCGGGTGGAAAACGAAGTAATAACATTACACAACAGTCCTTGATGGGACCCACAGAACAGATATATATACAACACGACTCCATGAGTCAAGAATACAGATATACGGTACAAAGATCCAAATCACCTTGAAAACAATAGAACGTCCAGCTACGGACAAGATGCAAATGGGGCTAAGAGCCCTGAAGAATAACCAATGGCGTCCATAACCCTGCCCAGGCCAAGCCGGAAGGGTAACCCTGCTAACGACGTCGA
The DNA here is from genome assembly GCA_916181665.1 of Avena sativa. Classification (NCBI taxonomy): domain Eukaryota; kingdom Viridiplantae; phylum Streptophyta; class Magnoliopsida; order Poales; family Poaceae; genus Avena; species Avena sativa. The sequence continues at coordinate 263,025,852 of OV702291.1, forward strand.
TCTCAAAACCTGCTTAAACAAAAGGGGTGCCGACAAAGGGCAAAGGAAAAAGAGGAGCGTCAGTACTGAGGCCAGTACACAACGAGGCTAGAATTCGGCGGTCCTCTATAGAGACTCGATACAACTGGCGACTATCAGAGAGGGGTAAGAAAGACCTATTCGGAACCAACCTGATTCTAACACCAAACAATCCCATCCTGGTATTCCCCCTCGAGACCAAACGAGGAAGTCGACCGAGGAACTCACACAATTGGCAGTTTTATTTATTCAGTGATCGTTGCAGCAATTACTAGTCAGGTGTAGATAATCATTCTGATAAAATAAGCAGTGGACCGTTTTAGTTAACCATTCCGTTGTAGTTGCAACACTTACTAGTCAGATACAAATAGCATGAGATAACCCAAAACCCAGCAGTTGTTGGCACTTTTATTTAGCCATTCCGTTGTGGTGAAGCTGATTACTAGTCATATCGGATACAAGTCAATTTATAACAGTAAACTTTAGTTATAGTTGTCTATGATCAAGCACTGTGCTCCAAGTCGTCCATAACCGCGGACACGGCTTCTCGAAAAGATTTAACCCTGCAGGGGTGCACCAAAGTATCCACAAGCACTTCGACCCTTTTTGCCAGATCAGTTAACATACACCCATCGGTATGTCGGCGGGGCCTAAGTCATGACGTTCCCAGACCCAAAGCAAGCACGGGGGGCCACCCCACTAAGTCTACCCGCAACGAAGTCGGCCGGTCTCCGAGACGGACTCAGGGTTTGCGTTAGTGGCTGTAAACGACAGCAAATCCCAAAACTGGGACTGTCGATACCGCGAAAACACTCCGCTTCCTAAACAGTACAGTGTGCTATCCATCGCACAATTTAAATAAAGCAGTAAAGCATGGCATAAGTACAGGATAGTAAATAAAACCTCAAACTAGTTTGTGGCCCCCAGTACAATACTTTGAAATCAGGTAATAATCAATGGGGGCCCATATCTCCCCACCTGTGGTTAGCGCGCTCGATCTCGGAACAGGTGTCAAGAACTCGGGGTCCTACGGGACACAAGTGGGCGGTCGGAAACCAAATGTTATCTATCACCCACCGATGCCTCTGCTTACTTACTTCAATTTTAGTTGTTAAACAGTAATTACGTGAACGAAAAGTAAAGCCATGATCATCTCCAACATTGAACATGCGGCACTTCTTCAACAGCTGTGGTACTTGACGACACGCAACAACACTTGAGCAAGCGACTACGACGCGCGAGTCCAACTATCTACCAAACAACAGGTAATAGGATGTGTCCAAGGCAATATGAGGCTGCTAGGGATATCACGGGTACGAAACTAGAGCAACGCAACACAGATAGCAAAAGATCAACAGGCGGGAATAAATACTAGAAAAGTAAGATAGGTAGAAAGGGGGAGATGCTCGCCTGAAAACATTGCCGAAGGTTCATCCAAGATCGGGTCGACACTCGCATCAACTCAACGGCCTTATCTGCGAAGAAGCAAAACACTAGAATAAACACCGGATGCAATATTTAATACTACGGCAAAAGATCGGGCATGATGCATGTATGATGCATGACATGGCAAAGGTGCGATGCAATTAGGCCATATTAAGCGGAACCAGGGTCCCGACAATTAATTAAATGGTTCAAGTTGTTTATCTACCCCGCAATTTAAATGTTGTCTTAACATGGCAAAATATAGCACCGGTTCGCTACACCAATTGAAATGAGGCCAATATGAGACTAGATCTGCCCGCATATGGGCCCCATATTTAATTATATGGTGAATCAGCATAAGGCCCCCAAACCACAGACAAGTATGCATGCATGAACAATTTAATATGCAACAAGTTTATACCACATTTATAAAAACAGGGCTCGAGAAAGGGGTCACACATTAGGGTTCGACGGTCTTGGGGTTCCGGGTTCGGGGTTCGGCCTCAGGGTTCAGGGTTCGACGGGCTCGTTCTCGGACTCCGGGGTTTAGGGTCTTCGGATCTGAGAAGTAGATCTTGTCGCACGGTGTTCGGGGTAGACGAACTTGGCGCATTCACATCGGCGATCTTGGCGTCCGCGAAGAAGGACTTGGCGTATCGAGGTTGGATTTTTGGGTCCGGGAAGGAGAACTTGGCGCAGTGTCGAGGTTCGGATCGGTCTCGAGATTTGGACTCCGGGATAGGTCTTCGGATCCCGGTCTTGATGTCCATGTAGAAGTACTTGGTGCTCCGTGATGGTTTTCTCGAAGTACGACCACCGGGTACCGGGTGGGAGAGCTCGGGGTGTCGTGACGAAGATCTTGGTGGTTCCTGGAAGGAGCCCCTGAGGTTTTCGGCTTGCTTACAGATGGCGATCTTGAGGTTACGGGGTGTTCAGGTTAGGCCTTCGGCAGGATCGGTCTTCGGATCCACGGTCTGGGGTCTTCAGATATCGTGTCGAAAGACTTGCGTTCTGAGAGGTTCACGATCCGCGGGTTCTCGATGCAGTCGCTCTTTTGCTATATGGATCCTTCATGTTCCATTTTTCCCTATTCACGAGCGTCGGCAACACTCTCGAAGGAGCTTCTCGGGCAGCTTGTGGCGGACTTGCTTGCAGGCTTGGACTGCTGCTACTCCCTCCTACAACGAAAGACTGCTATACTGAATACAAAAACAACAACAAAAGACAGCGGTTCTAATGTTGTTGTGCGGCCAGAAAACAAAAGAACCGACGCTTGCGAAGAGGTGGGCCCCAGGGACGCGGAGGCCGGGCTTGGGGAGGCTCGAGGCGGCACTGCTCGGGCTCGGAGGGTGACGGGGTCGGGCCGCTCGCGGCCACGACGGTGGGGCAGAGGACGTGGTCGGCGAGGCGGACCGGGAGGGCTCGGGCATGGCGGAGATGGAGGAGGCGGCGGGCCGTGGCCCAGGACGGAGACGCGCGGTGAGGTCGGCCTGCCGACGACGGCGGGAGAGCTCCGGGGAGGCCGCTGGCGGAGCCGCGGCCGAGGATGAGGGCGACGGTGCAGGGAATCCGGCGGGGAAGGGGACCAGGGGAAGCTCCTGCGGGCGCTGGCGGCCGACGCGTCGATACGGGGAAGAGGCCGGAGGGAGGGCGCAGCGGTGGCGGTTGGCGACGCGGGCCGGCGGCCGAGGCGGGGACGGCGATGGCGGGCGACGCGAAGGGGAACGCGCGGTCGAGGCTCTGCAGGGGGGGAGGCCGGACGGGGGCTTCTGGGCGGCGGCAGGCGCTGGTCGCGCAGGCGGGAGGCGAGGATGGAAGCGGCGGCCGGCAGCGGGCTGAGGACGAGGAGGGGGACGCATCCCTGCAGGCGGCGGCGCCGTACGTGAGCCAGGGAGGGGGTGGGGAACCGAGGAGAGAGAGGGGGTTGCGATGGGGTCGGGAGCGAGAGGAAGTGGCCACGCGGGGAGTAGGTGGGGCCGGGGTGGCTGTCGCTGCGGGTGGGGCCAGGGAGAGGAGGTGGGGAGGGTTTGACCAGGGGAGTGGGGCTGTGGGGGTGAGGTGGCTGTGTGAGGGTGACGTGGCAGCTGGGGGTTGGCTGGAGGGAAGGGAGAGGGTGAGGTGGCGTCTCGCGATAGGAGGGGTGATGTGGCTGGTTGGGTGGGTAGACTAGGTGTAGGTAGGAAAAGGGTCTAGGGTGGACCGATTTTGTACTGGGGTGGCCGACTGGGTCGGATAGGCCCGGTTCGGCTGCCCCCTAAAATAATATAACTTTTATCTAAATTGCAATAAACCTTTTGTAAATAGCTTTTAGACAAACAAAATATCCGGAAGCATCCAGGGTTTAATTTGAAATAGAAGGAGGGCTAGTTTCAGCAAACAATAGTCTTTCGCAAATAGTTTTTAGACAAAAATAATATGCATGAAGATAACGATGCTCCGATGCAATGCACAAAAACAACACGATTTTTTAGTAGTGGTTTTGCGGGATGCCACAATTCGACACCACTAACAAGGGATCTCTCCCCCGAGATCCGCCTCATGGTACCGGAAGGAAGGTCGGCGATCTGCGTCTTCTCGCTCCATGTAGATCCTCGCGACACCACTAACAAGAGGTCGTTGTCCCGTCTTGAAATCGGCGACACCACCAACAGGATGTCGTTGATCCTGTTTGTCAAGAGAGCACTCCGGATAAACAACGGACGAAGTTAAAGGTAAGGCCACCTCTAACTATCATGGAAGGAGTAAGAGTTGCATCGATCCACCACTCAATATACAACAGCAATGATAAGAGTAGTGGTATGGTCGCGACTCCATCCCGCACTCAAAGCATTACTCTGTATACGAACAGATAGATTATGCAACCCACCCTTAGAATTTAGACTGAAGATCTCGTCAATCGAGGTTCAGAAACAAAGGAGTGATGCAGACTCTGCATCGGATCTGGCGTAGATGATGTAGTCGCGTCGGAAAACACCGGAAGGCATGAGAAGGAACAAAGAGAAGGCCACCAGACGAAGGATCCCTCGGACAGCATGAAGACCAGAAGTAGCAACACCGTTACCAAAGAGGAAGCGAAACCCTGAAGGTACGACGGAACCCAACCACGAGAAATCCTGGACTCGAAGAGAGAGAAGAGAGCGGATTCAAAACACGCAGAGGTAAGAGGAGAATAGCAGAGGGGTAAGGAGTAAAATCAGACCTACTCAGAACTATCCAACCGATTTTTGCAAAATAGTTTTGACACTCTACTTCGGCCGTTAGCTAGGTTATCCTACAGGCTGGACTTGTGGGGTATCGCAACTGCTGAGCTCTGATACCACTCTGTAACACCCTCAGAATCGACCCTATGCAAGTTTTAGCGAATCCCGCCAAACCCGCATAGAAACGATTCAAAGGTGCCCACCAGGCACTTTCGTGCGGGTGGAAAACGAAGTAATAACATTACACAACAGTCCTCGATGGGACCCACAGAACAGATATATATACAACACGACTCCATGAGTCAAGAATACAGATATACGATACAAAGATCCAAATCACCTTGAAAACAATAGAACGTCCAGCTACGGACAAGATGCAAATGGGGCTAAGAGCCCTGAAGAATAACCAATGGCGTCCATAACCCTGCCCAGGCCAAGCCGGAAGGGTAACCCTGCTAACGACGTCGATCTCAAAACCTGCTTAAACAAAAGGGGTGCCGACAAAGGGCAAAGGAAAAAGAGGAGCGTCAGTACTAAGGCCAGTACACGGCGAGGCTAGAATTCGGCGGTCCTCGCCTACATAGGTATGGTGGACTGAAGCGGCAGCGGCAACATGCTCTAAACAACCTATAGAGACTCGATACAACTGGCGACTATCAGAGAGGGGTAAGAAAGACCTATTCGGAACCAACCTGATTCTAACACCAAACAATCCCATCCTGGTATTCCCCCTCGAGACCAAACGAGGAAGTCGATCGAGGAACTCACACAATTGGCAGTTTTATTTATTCAGTGATCGTTGCAGCAATTACTAGTCAGGTGTAGATAATCATTCTGATAAAATAAGCAGTGGACCGTTTTAGTTAACCATTCCGTTGTAGTTGCAACACTTACTAGTCAGATACAAATAGCATGAGATAACCCAAAACCCAGCAGTTGTTGGCACTTTTATTTAGCCATTCCGTTGTGGTGAAGCTGATTACTAGTCATATCGGATACAAGTCAATTTATAACAGTAAACTTTAGTTATAGTTGTCTATGATCAAGCACTGTGCTCCAAGTCGTCCATAACCGCGGACACGGCTTCTCGAAAAGATTTAACCCTGCAGGGGTGCACCAAAGTATCCACAAGCACTTCGACCCTTTTTGCCAGATCAGTTAACATACACCCATCGGTATGTCGGCGGGGCCTAAGTCATGACGTTCCCAGACCCAAAGCAAGCACGGGGGGCCACCCCACTAAGTCTACCCGCAACGAAGTCGGCCGGTCTCCGAGACGGACTCAGGGTTTGCGTTAGTGGCTGTAAACGACAGCAAATCCCAAAACTGGGACTGTCGATACCGCGAAAACACTCCGCTTCCTAAACAGTACAGTGTGCTATCCATCGCACAATTTAAATAAAGCAGTAAAGCATGGCATAAGTACAGGATAGTAAATAAAACCTCAAACTAGTTTGTGGCCCCCAGTACAATACTTTGAAATCAGGTAATAATCAATGGGGGGCCCATATCTCCCCACATGTGGTTAGCGCGCTCGATCTCGGAACAGGTGTCAAGAACTCGGGGTCCTACGGGACACAAGTGGGCGGTCGGAAACCAAATGTTATCTATCACCCACCGATGCCTCTGCTTACTTACTTCAATTTTAGTTGTTAAACAGTAATTACGTGAACGAAAAGTAAAGCCATGATCATCTCCAACATTGAACATGCGGCACTTCTTCAACAGCTGTGGTACTTGACGACACGCAACAACACTTGAGCAAGCGACTACGACGCGCGAGTCCAACTATCTACCAAACAACAGGTAATAGGATGTGTCCAAGGCAATATGAGGCTGCTAGGGATATCACGGGTACGAAACTAGAGCAACGAAACACAGATAGCAAAAGATCAACAGGCGGGAATAAATACTAGAAAAGTAAGATAGGTAGAAAGGGGGAGATGCTCGCCTGAAAACATTGCCGAAGGTTCATCCAAGATCGGGTCGACACTCGCATCAACTCAACGGCCTTATCCGCGAAGAAGCAAAACACTAGAATAAACACCGGATGCAATATTTAATACTACGGCAAAAGATCGGGCATGATGCATGTATGATGCATGACATGGCAAAGGTGCGATGCAATTAGGCCATATTAAGCGGAACCGGGGTCCCGACAATTAATTAAATGGTTCAAGTTGTTTATCTACCCCGCAATTTAAATGTTGTCTTAACATGGCAAAATATAGCACCAGTTCGCTACACCAATTTAAATGAGGCCAATATGAGACTAGATCTGCCCGCATATGGGCCCCATATTTAATTATCTGGTGAATCGGCATAAGGCCCCCAAACCACAGACAAGTATGCATGCATGAACAATTTAATATGCAACAAGTTTATACCACATTTATAAAAACAGGGCTCGAGAAAGGGGTCACACATTAGGGTTCGACGGTCTTGGGGTTCCGGGTTCGGGGTTCGGCCTTAGGGTTCAGGGTTCGACGGGCTCGTTCTCGGACTCCGGGGTTTAGGGTCTTCGGATTTGAGAAGTAGATCTTGTCGCACGGTGTTCGGGGTAGACGAACTTGGCACATTCACATCGGCGATCTTGGCGTCCGCGAAGAAGGACTTGGCGTATCGAGGTTGGATTTTCGGGTCCGGGAAGGAGAACTTGGCGCAGTGTCGAGGTTCGGATCGGTCTCGAGATTTGGACTCCGGGATCGGTCTTCGGATCCGGGTCTTGATGTCCATGTAGAAGTACTTGGTGCTCCGTGACGGTTTTCTCGAAGTACGACCACCGGGTACCGGGTGGGAGAGCTCGGGGTGTCGTGACGAAGATCTTGGTGGTTCCTGGAAGGAGCCCCTGAGGTTTTCAGCTTGCTTACAGATGGCGATCTTGAGGTTACGGGGTGTTCAGGTTAGGCCTTCGGCAGGATCGGTCTTCGGATCCACGGTCTGGGGTCTTCAGATATCGTGTCGAAAGACTTGCGTTCTGAGAGGTTCACGATCCGCGGGTGCTCGATGCAGTCGCTCTTTTGCTATATGGATCCTTCATGTTCCATTTTTCCCTATTCACGAGCGTCGGCAACACTCTCGAAGGAGCTTCTCGGGCAGCTTGTGGCGGACTTGCTTGCAGGCTTGGACTGCTGCTACTCCCTCCTACAGCGAAAGACTGCTATACTGAATACAAAAACAACAACAAAAGACAGCGCTTCTAATGTTGCTGTGCGGCCAGAAAACAAAAGAACCGACGCTTGCGAAGAGGTGGGCCCCAGGGACGCGGAGGCCGGGCTTGGGGAGGCTCGAGGCGGCACTGCTCGGGCTCGGAGGGTGACGGGGTCGGGCCGCTCGCGGCCACGACGGCGGGGCAGAGGACGTGGTCGGCAAGGTGGACCGGGAGGGCTCGGGCATGGCGGAGATGGAGGAGGCGGCGGGCCGTGGCCCAGGGCGGAGACGCGCGGCGAGGTCGGCCTGCCGACGACGGCGGGAGAGCTCCGGGGAGGCCGCTGGCGGAGCCGCGGCCGAGGATGAGGGCGACGGTGCAGGGACTCCGGCGGGGAAGGGGACCAGGGGAAGCTCCTGCGGGCGCTGGCGGCCGACGCGTCGATGCGGGGAAGAGGCCGGAGGGAGGGCGCAGCGGTGGCGGTTGGCGACGCGGGCCGGCGGCCGAGGCAGGGACGGCGATGGCGGGCGACGCGAAGGGGAACGCGCGGTCGAGGCTCTGTAGGGGGGGAGGCCGGACGGGGGCTTCTGGGCGGCGGCAGGCGCTGGTCGCGCAGGCGGGAGGCGAGGATGGAAGCGGCGGCCGGCAGCGGGCTGAGGACGAGGAGGGGGACGCATCCCTGCAGGCGGCGGCGCCGTACGCGAGCCAGGGAGGGGGTGGGGAACCGAGGAGAGAGAGGGGGTTGCGATGGGGTCGGGAGCGAGAGGAAGTGGCCACGCGGGGAGTAGGTGGGGCCAGGGTGGCTGTCGCTGCGGGTGGGGCCAGGGAGAGGAGGTGGGGAGGGTTTGACCAGGGGAGTGGGGCTGTGGGGGTGAGGTGGCTGTGTGAGGGTGACGTGGCAGCTGGGGGTTGGCTGGAGGGAAGGGAGAGGGTGAGGTGGCGTCTCGCGATAGGAGGGGGTGATGTGGCTGGTTGGGTGGGTAGACTAGGTGTAGGTAGGAAAAGGGTCTAGGGTGGACCGATTTTGTACTGGGGTGGCCGACTGGGTCGGATCGGCCCGGTTCGGCTGCCCCCTAAAATAATATAACTTTTATCTAAATTGCAATAAACTTTTTGTAAATAGCTTTTAGACAAACAAAATATCTGGAAGCATCCGGGGTTTAATTTGAAATAGAAGGAGGGCTAGTTTCAGCAAACAATAGTCTTTCGCAAATAGTTTTTAGACAAAAATAATATGCATGAAGATAACGATGCTCCGATGCAATGCACAAAAACAACGCGATTTTTTAGTAGTGGTTTTGCGGGATGCCACATGTCGTCATGACGAAGTCCCCGACGATGATGTTTGTTTGCACTGATTATCCAGACCATATTGCATGGGCCAATGAGAGCACCCCAACGGGGCAAATCAATGAATCATTTGGAGAAGGATTGTATTCGCCACCTCCTGCTATGCTTCTGGAATGCATGACGACATTCCGAGGGGAAGTATATGCATTACTTGAGAATGGAGACATCTTGTCGACCAACATCCAGTTCGAGCAGCATGCGAGCAGTGTCACGATGGCCAAAATAATTTCAGCCTCAGCCTTTGAACAGGTACATAGAACTTACAAAATTTACCTTTGTGGAGTTAGATGGTGATTTGCTTCTTGTGTTGAACAGGGATTTCGCCAAAGGTCAACCGGTGTTGTACCAGGTGGACACGGAGAACCGCTCTCTCGAGGTTGTCGGTGACATTAGAAGTCGTGCATTCTTTGTTGATTACATCGGTCTATCTCCATTGACACCATGTGGCATCCCGCTAAAACCACTACTAGAAAATCGCTTGTTATTTGATTTTTGTTGCATCATAATGCATCATCATATTCATCATGCCACCTTGCATGGGGCATATAATTAAATTGTTGCATTATTATGTTGCATTACATTGCATTGCACTTGTTGAAATCTTGCTTGTGTGTCTTGATATCACATTACTCTCTTCCTCTTTTAAAACCTCTCTGTTTGGTTTTCTACAAAGTTGGGATCCAAGTATCGGGTCCACTATTTGTAAATGTATTTGTTCTTTTTCTAAAACCCTAAATCTCAAATACTTGTAAAATGCCCAAATGGATTTTATTTGTGGGCATCACCTCTCCTCTTTCTCTTTTCCCTCTCATCTCTCACTTGGTTAAACCCCTTTATTCCAATCTTGCAAAAGTTTCTAAAAGGCTTATTTTAGTGGCTTGTTTTACTCTGAAACAAAACAAAAAGCAAAACAATCAATAAAATAAAAATAGAAAAAGAGAGAGAGAGAGGCAGACCTGGCAGCAGCCCAGCCAGTCCCACCCGCAGCAAGCCCACCCGGGGTCCTCCCTTTTCTCTTGGGCCGAGCACCCTCTCCCCTAGCCCGTTTCCCCTCCCGCGGTCGAACAGAACTCTGTTCTGTCGTCTTCCTTCCTCACGCGGAAGCCGTGACCCTCCCTGGCATTGCTGTTCAACCACCGCAGCGACTCCACCACATGTGGCCGACCTTCCCCCTTATCCCCACCGAACCCAGACCCGGCTAACCTAGTTTTCTCCCTACTTGCTCCGCCACCAGGTTCCCCATCCTCCCCATCCCCTTCTGTTGACGAGAGAGACCCGAGGGCCCCGTGTCGTCGCCATGATCGTCGCCAAGCTGGGAGGCGCACGGGAATAGCTGGGGAGCGATGTCTGCGTCCGATTCGGTGAAGACGACGGAGCTAAGGTTACCAAGTCCTTCTTCCGAAGCGTTCATCCCGCCATGGTCGACACCACCGTCGCCTTCGATCTCTCGCCGTCGCCTCCGTCACCTTCAACCACCCTGCCCAAACCGGTCTTCTTCGTCCACCTCGCGGTGAGTGCCTCTTTCCTCTTGTTTTCTTCTCGGAACCAACCCACCGTCGAAGCCTCTCTCCGCACGCACGACCGCGTGCCAACAGTCCCTACACCGTCCGCCCGGTCTCGAGCCACCGACCTGCCGCCGTACGCCACCGCTGCAGCCGCAGGGGGTCCGTACCCGTGCAGCCCAGCCCCGCCTAGATGGCGCCAACCCCAGCCCTCTTCCTCCCTGCACATCGCTAGAGCCACGGTGTCGTCACCATCCGCGCGGCGCGCATGCATCTGCCGCAGACGCACGCGCTGTCAGCATAGCAACCACAGTCGCGCCTCTCTGTTCCTTCGAACATTTCGGTGGATCCAGGCATCCCCCGGAAAATCTTCGTACACAAGAGTTGAAGCTCTAACCTGCATCTCCATCTTTCTTTTTCGCGGAGTTGCAAAATTCGCAGTATTTTGCTCGCTATTGCCTACCAAAGATCGCGGCAGCTAGCTGTTTTCAGAATGCAATCTTCAGTTTCGTCAGTCTGTTTGATCCGGTCGGGTTTGCAAAGAGGCCCCTGCTTTTTCTGGAAAACAAACCGGCGCCCCGTCTGTCCCACCTGTCATACCCCGCTGTCCTCTAGTTCTTTCAGCCCCCGACCCCACACGTCAGTCCCTGGGGCTAGACAACTCCGCGGTACGAAAAGACCGGAGCGAACCCGCTGCCCCACCGCACTGAGTCAGCACAGTGGCCCACTCGTCGGGCTCACCGGCTAGTTCTGTCTCGGTGCAAAAAGTCCCAGCTAGTTTTCCAAAAATTAATAAAAAATCCAGATATATATTTAATATGTTTAAATCCAGAAAATTAATATATTTTAATTGTTAATTCCAAACAATACAAATAATATATGTTTTTGAATCAGAAAATGTGAGGATTTCAAATATGCCATCCAAAGTAATGTTTGACTATTTTAAATTTTCGAGATGTTTTAATTTGCAATAAATGCCTTTTTCTCAATTAATTAATAACTTTAATTCTATAACTCCAAATTTGACAAATAATATGTCTAAATCGATCAGCTCGACGAGCCCCTTCTAACTATGCTATCCATACATCCTTTTGCATCTTATTTCATGCATTTATAATATATTACTGCAAGGAAATCCATTAATAAAATGGACAACTAAAATTGGAATTGTTTTCTTTATTGCTAGAAATGTTCCACCAATGTTGTATCATCACTGTGCTATGCAAAGGACATCATTCCATCATGAGATGCATCTTTAACTTGCCATGTCACGCATCCTATCATGATCACACTGATTCTTCCGCATTAGTTGTAATTGTTGCATCGCTTGTTTTCCTTTAGTGTTTTGCTTCTTCGCGGATTAGGCCGATGAGTTGATGCGAGTATCGACAAGTTCTCCGGATATGATCCGTCGGTAGTGTTTCCCAGGCGAACATGTCTCCCCCTTCTACCTATTTTGCATTTATAGTCTTTATTTCCTCCTATTGTTCTATTGCTATCCGTGTCGTGATGCTTTAGTTTCCGTACACCAGTTATATCCCGTGTAGCCTCTACATTGCCTTGGACACCTCCTATTACCTGTGTTTGGTAGATAGCTGGCCTTGCAAGTCATAGTTGCTTGCTCAGGTGCGATCTCGTGTTGTCAAGTACCACAGTTGTTGGAATGCTGGCAGATGTTTATGGTGGAGATGATCATGACTTTAAATACAACTATTAAATGCTAGATATAACTAATGCAGAGGCATCGGTGGGCAATAGATGTTATTTGGTTCTTCCATGCTCACTTGTGTCCCGTAGGCCCCGAGTACTTGATACCTGTTCCTTGATTTTTCGCACTATCCACATCCGGGAGGACTTATGGACCCCCCTGAGCCAGAGCTTGATTCATTTCTATTTCTTGGGGCCACAAACTAGTTTGGGGCTTTATTACTATCTTGTACTGATGCCATGCTTTACTGCTTTATTTACGATTGTGCGTGGAGCACCTGTACTGTTTAGGATCGTAACACGTTTTCGCTGTATCGACAAGCCCAGTCACACTTTCGGGTTCCCAGTCGTTTACAGCCATCCACACAAACCTTGGGTCCGTCTCGGAGCCGGACAACTTCGTTGCGGGTAGCTTAATGGGGTGGCCCCCTGAAATATTTTATGAATCCTGTGATTGCTTTGTCGTGAAAGCCTCGTTGGGTTTTGAGTTGGTTTTTCCGAGGTTGATCGTGTGTGTGTTGCTATCTGTGCACCCCTGCAGGGTAAATCTTTCTGAAAGCCGTGTCCGCGGTTATGGACTAAGTGGAGCACAGTATCTCGATCATAGACAAGCATAACTAAAGTAGTGCTATAAACTTGACTTAATATATGACTAGTAATCAAATTCAACTATAACAGAATGGATACTAAAAATACCAACAACTGCTGGATCTGCGTTGTTTTGCTATACCTGCCTAGTAAGTATTGCAACTCCAATGGAATGTGATAAAATTGCCAACAATTTCTGGGTTTTGGGATTCCTCAGGACAATTATATCTGACTAGTAAATGTTCCAACTACAACGGAATGTTGATTAAAACTGCCCACTACTTATGCTATCAGGATGACTCATGCTATCTATATCTGATTACTAAGAGCTTCAACTATAATGGAATGAATAAAACTGCCAACTGTGTGAGTTCCTCGGTTTGACTTCCTCGTTTGGTCTCGAGGGGGAATACCAGGATGGGTATGATTGGTGGTAGTATCAGGTAGGATCCGGATAGGTCTTTCTTACCCCTCTCTAATAGCCGCCAGTGATACCGAGTCTCTATAGGTTGTTTAGTGCCGCTGCGCTGCCGCTTCAGCCACCATACCTATGTAGGCGAGAGCCGCCGAATTCTAGCCTCGCCGTGTACTGGCCTCAGCACTGACGCTCCTCTTTTTCCTTTGCCCTTTGTCGGCACCCCTTTTGTTTTAGCAGGGTTGAGATCGACGTCGTTAGCAGGGTTACCCTTCCGGCTTGGCCTGGGCAGGGTTATGGACGCCATTGGTTATTCTTCAGGGCTCTTAGCCCCATTTGCATCTTGTCCGTACTCGGACGCTGTAACGTTTTCAAGGTGATTTGGATCTTTGTATTGTATATCTGTATTCTTGACTCGTGGAGTCGTGTTGTATATATATCTGTTCTGTGGGTTCCATCGTGGACTATTGTGTAATGATATTACTTTGTTCTCCACCCGCACGAAAGTGCTTGGTAGGCGTCCTTGAATCATTTCTATGCGGGTTTGGCCGGAAGCGCTAAAACTTGCATAGTGCCGATTCGAGGGTGTTACAAAGTGGTATCAGAGCTTAGCAGTTACGATACCCCACTTGTCCAGCCTGTAGGATAACCTAGCTAACGACCGAAGTAGAGTGTCAAAACTATTTTGCAAAAATGGTTGGATAGATCTCATTAGGTCTGCTTTTACTCCTTATCCCTTTGATGTTCTCCTCTTACCTCTGCATGTTTAAATCTGCTCTCTTACCTTCTTCTAGTCCAGGAATTCTCATGGTTGGGTTTCTGTCGTACCTTCAGGGTTTCGCTTCCACTTTTGGTAACGGTGTTTCTACATCCGGTCTTCGTGCTATCCGAGGAATCCTTCATCTGTTGGACTTCTCTCTGTTCCTTGTTTGTGTCTTCCGGTGTTTTCTGATGCGATGGCATCATCTACGTCAGATCCGATGCAGAGCCTGCATCACTCCTTTGTTCCAAACCTCGTTTGAAGAGATCTTCAGTCTAATTCCGAGAGTTGGTTGCATAATTCACCTATTCGTGTGCAGAGTAATGGTTTGGGTGCGCGATGGACTGATCACCATCCGAATACTCTTCTCATTCGCTTTTGTATATCAAATCGGTGGATCCAGCAATTTACTCCTTCCACGGAAGCTAGAGGTGGCTTTATTTGTTGATACCTTTACCTTCCTCCTTTGTTTACCCGGAGTGTTCTCTCGACGGATGTGGACAACGACCTCTTGTTAGTGGTGTCACGAGGATCTACACGAAGCGAGAAGAATCCGATCATCAGCCTTCTCCCCGGTACCATGAGGCGGATCTCGAGGGCGAGATCCATTGTTAGTGGTGTCGAATTGTGGCATCCCGCTAAAACCACTACTAGAAAATCGCTTGTTATTTGATTTCGGTTGCATCATAATGCCTCATCATATTCATCATGCCACCTTGCATGGGACATATAATTAAATTATTGCATTGTTATGTTGCATTACATTGCATTGCACTTGTTGGAATCTTGCTTGTGTGTCTTGATATCACATTACTCTCTTCCTCTTTTAAAACCTCTCTGTTTGGTTTTCTACAAAGTTGGGATCCAAGTATCGGGTCCACTATTTGTAAATGTATTTGTTCTTTTTCTAAAACACTAAATCTCAAATACTTGTAAAATTCCCAAATGGATTTTATTTGTGGGGATCACCTCTCCTCTTTCTCTTTTCCCTCTCATCTCTCACTTGGTTAAACCCCTTTATTCCAATCTTGCAAAAGTTTCTAAAAGGCTTATTTTAGTGGCTTGTTTTACTCTGAAACAAAACAAAAAGCAAAACAATCAATAAAATAAAAATAGAAAAGAGAGAGAGAGAGAGAGGCAGATCTGGCAGCAGACCTGGCAGCAGCCCAGCAGCCCAGCCAGTCCCACCCGCAGCAAGCCCACCCGGGGTCCTCCCTTTTTCTCTTGGGCCGAGCACCCTCTCCCCTGGCTCGTTTCCCCTCCTGCGGTCGAACAGAACTCTGTTCTGTCGTCTTCCTTCCTCATGCGGAAGCCATGATCCTCCCTGGCATCGCTGTTCAACCACCACAGCGACTCCACCACATGTGGCCGACCTTCCCCCTTATCCCCACCGAGCCCAGACCCGGCTAACCTAGTTTTCTCCCTACTTGCGCTGCCACTAGGTTCCCCATCCTTCCCATCCCCTTCTGTTGACGAGAGAGACCCGAGGGCCCCGTGTCGTCGCCATGATCATTGCTAAGCCGGGAGGCGCACGGGAACAGCTGGGGAGCGATGTCTGCGTCCGATTCGGTGAAGACGACGGAGCTAAGGTTGCCAAGTCCTTCTTCCGAAGCGTTCATCCCGCCATGGTCGACACCACCGTCGCCTTCGATCTCTCGCCGTCGCCTCCATCACCTTCGACCGCCCCGCCCGAACCGGTCTTGTTCGTCCACCTCGCGGTGAGTGCCTCTTTCCTCTTGTTTTCTTCTCGGCACCAACCCACCGTCGAAGCCTCTCTCCGCACGCACGACCGTGCGCCAACAGTCCCTACACCGTCCGCCCGGTCTCGAGCCACCGACCTGCCGCCGTACCCCACCGCTGCAGCCGCAGGGGGTCTGTACCCGTGTAGCCCAGCCCCGCCTAGATGGCGCCAACCCCAGCCCTCTTCCTCCCTGCACATCGCTGGAGCCACGGCGTTGTCACCATCCGCACGGCGCGCATGCATCTGCCGCAGACGCACGCGCTGTCAGCATAGCCACCACAGTCGCGCCTCTCTGTTCCTTCGAAGATTCCGGTGGATCCAGGCATCCCCCGGAAAATCTTCGTACACAAGAGTTGAAGCTCTAACCTACATCTCCATCTTTCTTTTTTGCGGCGTTGCAAAATTCGCAGTATTTTGCTCGCTATTGCCTCCCGAAGATCGCGGCAGCTAGCTGTTTTCGGAATGCAATCTTCAGTTTCGTCAGTCTGCTTGGCCGGGTTTGCAAAGAGGCCCCTGCTTTTTCTGGAAAACAAACCGGCGCCCCGTATGTCCCACCTGTCATACCCCGCTGTCCTCTAGTTCTTTCAACCCCCGACCCCACACGTCAGTCCCTGGGGCTAGACAACTCTGCGGACGAAAAGACCGGAGCGAACCCGCTGCCCCACCACGCTGAGTCCGCATAGTGGCCCACTCGTCGGGCTCTCCGGCTAGTTCTGTCTCGGTTGAAAAAGTCCCAGCTAGTTTTCTAAAAATTAATAAAAAATCCAGAAATATATTTAATATGTTTAAATCCAGAAAATTAATATCTTATAACTGTTAATTCCAAACAATACAAATAATATATGTTTTTGAATCAGAAAATGTGAGGATTTCAAATTTGCCATCCAAAGTAATGTTTGACTATTTTAAATTTTCGAGATGTTTTAATTTGCAAAAAATGCCTTTTTCTCAATTAATTAATAAATTTAATTCTATAACTCCAAATTTGACAAATAATATGTCTAAATCGATCAGCTCGACGAGCCCCTTCTAACTATGTTATCCATACATCCTTTTGCATCTTATTTCATGCATTTATAATACATTACTGCAAGGAAATCCATTAATAAAATGGACAAATAAAATTGGAATTGTTTTCTTTATTGCTAGAAATGTTCCACCAATGTTGTATCATCACTATGCTATGCAAAGGACATCATTCCATCATGAGATGCATCTTTAACTTGCCATGCCACGCATCCTATCATGATCATGCTGATTCTTCCGCATTAGTTGTAATTGTTGCATCGCTTGTTTTTCTTTAGTGTTTTGCTTCTTCGCGGATTAGGCCGATGAGTTGATGCGAGTATCGACAAGTTCTTCGGATATGATCCGTCGGCAGTGTTTCCCAGGCGAGCATCTCTCCCCTTTGTACCTATTTTGCATTTATAGTCTTTATTTCCTCCTGTTGTTCTATTGCTATCCGTGTCGCGATGCTTTAGTTTCCGTACACCAGTTATATCCCGTGCAGCCTCTACATTGCCTTGGACACCTCCTATTACCTGTGTTTGGTAGATAGCTGGCCTTGCGAGTCGTAGTTGCTTGCTCAGGTGTGATCTCGTGTTGTTAAGTACCACAGTTGTTGGAATGCTGGCAGATGTTTATGGTGGAGATGATCATGACTTTAAATACAACTATTAAAATGCTAGATATAACTAATGCAGAGGCATCGGTGGGAAATAGATGTTATTTGGTTCTTCCATGCTCACTTGTGTCCCGTAGGCCTCGAGTACTTGATACCTGTTCCTTGATTTTTCGCACTATCCACATTCGGGAGGCCTTATGGACCCCCCTGAGCCAGAGCTTGATTCATTTCTATTTCTTGGGGCCACAAACTAGTTTGGGGCTTTATTACTATCCTGTACTTATGCCATGCTTTACTGCTTTATTTACGATTGTGCGTGGAGCACCTGTACTGTTTAGGATCATGACACGTTTTTGCTGTATCGACAAGCCCAGTCACACTTTCGGGTTCCCAGTCGTTTACAGCCGTCCACACAAACCTTGGGTCCGTCTCAGAGCCGGCCAACTTCATTGCGGGTAGCTTAATGGGGTGACCCGCTGAAATATTTTATGAATCCTGTGATTGCTTTGTCGTGAAAGCCTCGTTGGGTTTTGAGTTGGTCTTTCCGAGGTTGATCGTGTGTGTGTTGCTATTTGTGCACCTTTACAGGGTAAATCTTTCTGAAAGCCATGTCCGCGGTTATGGATGACTTGGAGCACAGTATCTCGATCGTAGACAAGAATAACTAAAGTAGTGCTATAAACTTGACTTAATATATGACTAGTAGTCAAATTCAACTATAACGGAATGGATACTAAAAATGCCAACAACTGCTGGATCTGGGTTGTTTTGCTATACCTGCCTAGTAAGTATTGCAACTCCAATGGAATGTGATAAAAGTGCCAACAATTGCTGGGTTTTGGGATTCCTCAGGACAATTATATCTGACTAGTAAATGTTCCAACTACAACGGAATGGTGATTAAAACTGCCCACTATTTATGCTATCAGGCTGACTCATGCTATGTATATCTGATTAGTAAGAGCTTCAACTATAATGGAATGAATAAAACTGCCAACTGTGTGAGTTCCTCAGTTTGACTTCCTCGTTTGGTCTCGAGAGGGAATACCAGGATGGGTATGACTGGTGGTAGTATCAGGTTGGATCCGGATAGGTCTTTCTTACCCCTCTCTAATAGCCGCTAGTGATATCGAGTCTCTATAGGTTGTTTAGTGCCGCTGTGCTACCGCTTCAGCCACCATACCTATGTAGGCGAGAGCCGCCGAATTCTAGCCTTGCCGTGTACTGGCCTCAGTACTAACGCTCCTCTTTTTCCTATGCCCTTTGTCGGCACCCTTTTGTTTTAGCTGGGTTGAGATCGACGTCGTTAGCAGGGTTACCCTTCCGGCTTGGCCTAGGCAGGGTTATGGACGCCATTGGTTATTCTTTAGGGCTCTTAGCCCCATTTGCATCTTGTCCGTACTCAGACGCTGTAACGTTTTCAAGTGATTTGGATCTTTGTATTGTATATCTGTATTTTTGACTCGTGGAGTCGTGTTGTATATATATCTGTTCTATGGGTTCCATCGTAGACTATTGTATAATGATATTACTTCGTTCTCCACCCGCACGAAAGTGCTTGGTGGGCGTCCTTGAATCGTTTCTATGCGGGTTTGGCGGGAAGTGCTAAAACTTGAATAGTGCCGATTCGAGGGTGTTACACACCAGGTTACACCCCACAGTTAAACCCGGTTGCATATACTACAGGAATTATATCAAACTGTACGATCATGAGGTTCAAGCCTAGGAAGAGGAACCAACAATGACGTATGGCTTAAGTCTAGAACATACACCGAGACCTTACCCTCTGGACGAGATACTTGCAGCACATTGCAGACGGAGAGAGTTCTCTGAATATGTGTTGTAGCACGCGGGAGCCGACGACGATGAAATATATAGGGGAGAATGAATCCTATATTCATCCTAGGTTATTTGCTAGCATTTTCAGGTCTATTTTTCGAAGTAGAAATTTGTACTGTATTTATATTATTTCGATCAGCAGTATGTGTATTACCTTTCAGACAAAATTGTAATGTATTTATTTTTAGTACTTTCAGAATTCAAAGTATTTATTTTTAGTAGCTTCTTTCAGAATTCTCTATGTTCGACATGGGCATCAGCTCAACGCCGAAATTCAGGTTCCACATGGAAAATTGCACAATAGTGTGTTGGTGGGTGGCACCAGCCCTCGAACCTAGGATGCGTGCCTTCGAAGGTGGAGGAGGCGGGCCCGCCAGTCAGAAAATATGCCACGCTGGCATCCCCTGTTTCTGATGCCCTTTAAAAAAATAAAACACGCCACATCATCATCCCCTGTTTTTGATGGTGTTGCTACAATCGACGGTATATGGTGGCATATAAATAATATCGTATAAACATAAGGGCACAGTCGTCAACGTTTCTAAAATGAAACCCGGTCTCCTACCTGTCCTGGTACATTGCCCGATGAGGTGGATAGCCACGATCGATCTTTTTAATACATTCGCACTCTTATGCTGGGAAGGGAAATAAAGATTGAGCGGTTAATGCAACGAGTGTCGAATTATTACC
Source organism: Avena sativa (assembly GCA_916181665.1). Lineage (NCBI taxonomy): Eukaryota > Viridiplantae > Streptophyta > Magnoliopsida > Poales > Poaceae > Avena > Avena sativa. The sequence continues at coordinate 263,045,859 of OV702291.1, forward strand.
CTCTAAGAAAATGGGAGATGGTTATTTTCACGTGTGCCCGTAGTCCAAACCTACTGTCAGTCTTTCACTCCCCTTCTTTGACAAACCACAGTTCACCTTGCGCAGCTCCTCCGTGTCGCACCAACTAGCGTAACATGGCCCCGCCTAAGTAGCCGCCGCCGCGACAGCCACCGAAACTGGGGTATTTAGCCCCTCTAAGGCAGGCCATGAAGCTCTACTTCAAGGCCGGTCTCCCATTGCCCTGCCAGGCGGATGATTTCCCCGAATTTGCCGAATCGGCCGCGGCGGCGACGGTGGCGTCATCGGCACCAAATGCGGCAAGCAGGGCCAAGAGAGCGATGTGGAGAAATCGGACGGTGGCATTACGGCATGCTCTAGGTAGTGGAACAAGGTACGTATCAAATCGTTCACGAGAGCATGCCACCGAGGGTACACACCCTCGAATAGGGCAGCGCCAAGGTCTAGGAACTCTCACGTTCATGCTTCGGTGCGGACTACCTTACCGCAGTGGGGGAGGCTAGGAGCACGCCATCTGCGGCAAAGACTCTCCATCCTACGCACCGTCGGAGGCTGTACCGTGGCGGCGACAAAGCGTCTACACACAGCATGCTGGATTGTTCGACAGCCTGAGCCGGCGACGGGCATCAGCTTAGCCCTAGAATTCAGGTTCGAGTTCACACGGACCTATGATCCCAAGAAGGAGATGCCGAATTTCAGTTTCGAAGAAATCGTTGTGGCGGCGTGGATAGTCCAACTGAACCGGGACTGGCGCACGCAAATCGCTCGTGCATGAACGATGCAGATTTCTTGTAGTTTGGCGGGAAGGCAATAAATCAGTTTGGGTTAAATGATCAAAGAACTTATGTCCTCTCAAGGCAATTGGCCAGCCAACTTTTCTGGTGGAGATCTATAGTTTTTTCAGTGTAGAATAGTTAAGTTCAGACTGAAGAATGGCTTTTGTAGATGAAATGCTGACGAATTGTTCTATAAACTAGTAGGAAGTTAGCCCACTTTTGTGCAGGTATAAGACCCTTTTGTATGGAAGTACTACTATTGTAAGCAAATACTATCAAGTATCTATTTCCTTCAATTACTAGTCGTGGTTAAATCCAGTTAACTGGCTTTTTTTATCCCAGACTACAGATTTTGCGTCTGCTGTTTGTGTTGTAAACCATTTTTCCTTTGTCTTGTGTTGCCTACAAAATGGTCCTGCAGTTCAACGTGTTACAAATGTAGCTACCTTGTACTTGAAGAGGAGATGGACTACATTTTCCTGGCATCCACAGAATTGACATTGATCATTGCCAAACCACCCTCTTTTCATGAGGTTGTCCTTGGTTATTCACAGAAATTATAAAGCACGATGTTCAACTATATCGATTCAAACTATTACACACACATAAACGAAGTTGCCCCAAGCGATCATCCCACCCACAGGCGTTTTGCCAACGCATGAAGCTCATTTTCTCCCCTCAGCACTCGAAAGAACGGGAAGAATGCAGAACGAGTTCGGTGTCTGAGTTGTGCTCGAACCGGACGAAAAAATCGAATGGTGGTGCGCATACCTCAATCTTGACCTCATTTCGTCTGATCCCAGAACCAGACCTGAAAGCCGACAGCAACTCTGCTAGCGACACGGCGGGACGGACGCCCAGCACGGTGGCCATGAGAGCATGGTCGTCGAACTGCTGTGCCAGGGCTACCATGCCTAGGGTGCACGGCAGCACGCAACTTCCGGAGGCTGGTCTCTGGCCTGGGTTGCCCGACGGGATGCGCTCCACCGTGCGAGAAGGACTAGCCAGAGGCGAGATATTAGTCCGTGGACGCGAAGCTCCGATACGGCGGATGATGCGATAGCGACGGTTGCGAGCTTCGATTAGTGGCGTGGGAGGTTGACCAAACATGGCGGGGATGCAAATTAGAGCAAGTGCGAGATCCGATCTGAGACGAGCAGCCGGAGTTGAGCAAATTTTATGGCGAGGGGAGCATGGGAGAAGACCAGAGAAGAGCAAAGAAATAGATCTGGTCCACTCAGGGATTTGGTCCACGCAGGGGTAAGCTAGTCCATGACCGCAAAAGATAACAGGGAATACTAACAGGGCAAGCCAAGAAGAGTTGACCTAACGGCGGTATTTGAGTTCAACCGTTTTTCGTCTGGTTCAAATGACCGTTTGGACGTTAGATTTGTATTCACCCCCATTTGGCCCTTCTAGACAATTGGCGATTCTACTACGGCCCCTCCGCGCAATTGATGATAACTCGGGTACTGCGGTGCACTCACCCGGGAAGTTTGGTACCGCAAACGAACATTCCCGGTGGGCGGGTGGGTAAGAAGAAAAATGGAATCATTCCTACTCTCACGTTTAGTTTTTCCCTAGTATATAGCTACCAAAATATTTTCTAGACTAAAAACGACCACCTTGGTTAAGACCCTGAAGAGTGGAATGGATCTGATACCAATTGGAGAATACCTTGGACCCTGCGCTCTAAGCACATGCCTGGATGAACCCAAAATTGGATAAGGGATTCTACCGCGGAGGCCCAAGGTTAGCCACTTGTAGGCCCGTAGAAGCGGAGCATGGCATGGTACCGGCCAACCACACTACCCACTTTCAAGAACATCGGGACAAGAGCGAGCGACGTAGTCGACAGGTAAAGCAATAAAAAACATACACAAATGAGTATGTATGTCAGCGACATACAATAGTCATCAGAGCGACACCATCTAAAAACAGTAGAAACATATATATTCAACGCCATACGACAAGATCCAAATATCCTAGATAGAGATAATAGTTTAGGATACATCCTCATACATCACACATCAGAGTATCAAGCAGAAGCGGAAAACAAGATCCGAGTACGGATAAGAAGCAAATTGGCATAAAATGCCTCTGAAATAAGCACATCCCGCCCACGGATCTCACGGATCTCCATCCCCGGAATCTCTACACCTGATGATCGTTGCCACCGTCACCGGTCTCTTCGACCCAATAACCTTACTGAGACTATACATGTCCATCTGAATCAAATATTTATCGTGTGAGACCTAGTGATGATGCAATTGTAGTGAAATATAATATCTAAATAGTTCTATAGAGACATGCTACAACATCTGCCCAACCGGAGATGGGCGGACGCTCGTTAATTAATAGCAATAGTTATGACAACATTATAATTAAACATCACTCGCCCTCCTTCTCGCTTATCGACGAAAAGACGGAAGGACATCCCATCCGTTGGCAATTTTATTAAGCATTCCATGAGCGTTACACTATTTACTAGTCATGTCTTAGTCAAATTAAAGGCAGTACTTTAGTTATATTTATCTATGATCGAGAAACTATGCTCCAAGTCATCCATAACCACGGACATAGCTTTTAGAAAGATTTACCCTATAGGGATGCACAAATAGCAACACACGCACGATCAACCTCGGTAACAACCAAATAAAAAGCAACGAGCCTCATGACAATGCATCCACAGGATTCATAAATCATTTCAGGGGGCCACCCCGCTAAGCTACTCGCAACGAAATTGGCCGACTCCGTGATGGACCCAGGGTTTGTGTCAATGGTTGTAAACGACTAGGAACCCGAAAGTGTGACTAGGCTTGTCGATACCGCAAAAACACTCCGCACTCCAAAACAGTATAGGCGCTCCACGCGTAATCATAAATAAAGCAGTAAAGCATGGCATAAGTACAGGATAGTAATAACATGGCAAACTAATTTGTGGCTCCAAGAAATAAAGTGTAAATCAATCTCAGGCGAAGCGGGATCCATAGAGTCTTCCACATGTGGATAGTACGAATAGTCAAGGAATAGGAATCAAGTTTTCGGGGCCTACAAGACACAAGTGAGCATGGAAGAAAACAACTATTGCCCACCGGTGCCTCTTTCTTTAGTTATCCCATTACTACTCAGTTTAAGTTGTTTAGGTACCTCATTATTCGAAGACTCGCACCAACCCTACACATGCAGTTCTATGACTCGCATGGCTCAAACAACTCATGTAGTAATGGCTCATAGGATTGAGGATACATTTCAGTGGGGTTCAAAAGTAAAGGCTATGCAATACTTGGGATTCCAAGAATAAGATAGATGCATAGGTTCTATATGTATGCAAGCATGGGGAATTGCTTACCTGTTGGGTCACGCAGTAGAGTAACCGGGATCTGGGTAGTACTCTTGATTCTCCTGATAGTTCTCTTGCTCGGCGTTTGTCCGAAATAAAAGCCAAACACATAATAACAATAATAAATAAAGTGCGGAATCATATGAATATATGCAACAAGCAAACAAGGTATGCCATGATGTAATGATGCACAATTGCATGGTATAACTTAGCATGGCATGGGTGAGGTGTGGAAACAAGAAATAAGCATTTTTATTAGTTGTTTATTCATATTTTTCTCCCATAAACCTTGTTGCCTCTTTAATATTTATATGATGCATGCTTAAAATTATATCATGGAATGCTTAATAAGAACAGGCTCGTCGCGCTGATTGATTTAGACATATTATTTGTTGAATTTGGAATTACGGAATTAAAGTTATGAATTTATTAGAAAAAGGCATTTATTTGCATTTAAATAATTTTGAAATTTATATTCCCCAAAAATTATTTTGGATAGCATCTTTGAATTCCTGACATTTTTCTGATCCAAAAACATATATTATTTGTATTATTTGAAATTATAACTTTAAATTCATTATTAAATGCAAATTAACTCAAATTGGGTCAAATGCTAAAGGTTTGACTAGTTAGAGTCAAATCTGGGCAAATTGAAAATAGCGTTAGATTCATATTCAAATTTGAATCATATTTCATATTATGAGTTTTGTCAAATTCAAAATATTTTAAAAGATATGAATTTATTTAGATATATTCTTTGTTGAAATTTTGTTTGAATTGGAAATTGTTGGAACCTTTTGTCACTCGGGGTAAGTCTACCCACTGCCACCGACAAGTGGGGATAGCGGGGCCACGGGGCCACTTCGCGTGCAGGCAGTGCGGAGCAGACACATGGTTGAGATGGGGGCAGTGGTTGCGGTTCAACAAAACGCAGTGGCTTTTGAGCAAAAGTGTTAGTGATACTGACGAAACTGAATTCTCATGAAAACCGTCGGCTGATTAGAACTTCGATAGACGATGACAAGCAAAAGGTGCGGGATTTTGATATGCCGTAAAAACCAAAGATGTAGAGGAGAGCAAGGGCTTCAACTTTAGTCAAGGACCCATCGCCAGATAACCTATCAATCTCCCAGTAACCACAAATGAACAGGGGCCCGAAAGACAACCGAGGAATGACGACACTGTCTGAACTGAGGCTGCTCGAGACGATGAAATCCACCCGACTTTCGTGGATGACTCCAAGAGCTACAAGCGATAGATTTAAGCGCGGTTTGATCCTACAGATAGATGGAGTCACCCTTTTCCCCAGAGTGTGATTGATGGTACCAACGGTGGATCGTGTAAGCAAGAACTCTACGACGAATATAAGTACTACGGCCGAGGCTGCACGTGCTGATGCCACTGCTGATGAGAACAAGCGGTGAGCGTGCTACGGGGCGAGCACCGTGGTGCTCTCGTCTTCGTAGTGGCATACGCGAGACAAAGGGGTAGGGTCGATGGTTGCTCACCACGACTTGGCGTGGTGATGGCGAGGTCATCAGGCTTGGAGACGATCCTGTTAGGGCGAGCGAGCAACATATGTGCTGACCGCGGGGTGCGCTGGGACAGCGACGCACGAGCGTTGGGGTGCTGGTACTCCTGGGCACTGGCCTTTACATCCTAGAGCTCAAGCAGGGCCTCGGCTCATGGAGGATGGTCGGGCTATGACAACAATGACGACGACAGCGACAGAACCATGGTGGTTGCTAGGGTTTTTTTGAGAGGGGGTGGAGAAGAGGAGTGGGTTGTGATGGGGCGTTGCTGCTTTGTTGCTTTAAGAAAAGAGGTAGGAGGACATGAATGTGGCGTGGGGTGTTGTCCTGGCTCTTGGCCTTGGGCATGTGAGGTGCTTCCAGGAAGGAGAGGAATAGGGACGGTTTGGTTGGGTCAGACCTGGAGGGGAGGTGCGGCCGGGACAGGGTTCAGAGTGAAGGGAATATGCCCGAGAGGCAATAATAAAGTGGTTATTATCTTATTCCTTGTTTATGATAAATGTTTATTTTGCATGCTATAATTGTATTAATTTGGAAATGTTAATACATGTGTGTTTAATAAACAAAAGGAAAGTTCCTAGTTATGCCTCTCTTATAAACTAGCTCGTTGATTAACAAGATGATCAAGGTTTCTTGATCATGGACATTGGATGTTGTTAATAAAAAAAGTTCACAGCATTCGTGGAATGATGTGATGAACATTCATTCGAAGTATAGCATTACGATCAAAGTCATTGTGTTTATATTGCTATAACATCATACGAAGTAATCCTAGTCCTTAGACCATGAGATCATGTCAATCACTAACACTAGAAGAGTATCTTGATAACATCAAACATCACACCATGAAAGGGTGATTATAAAGGTGGGTTCAGTGCTACGAAAGTGTTATGTAGAGGCTCATGGATCAAGAGTTGGATTTGTCCATCCCGATGATGGATAGATATACTCTAGGCCCTCTCGGTGATATCACATTGGTTAGCTTGCAAGCAAGTGATGAGATCACTAGAATGTTATATCACGGGAACAAGAAAAGAGTACATGTCGGTAACGAGATCAAATGAGGTATGGAAATACCAATGATAGAATCTCAAATATGTAATATATCGTGAGACAAAGGGATTTAGTTACAATGTTAAAGGTTCACATGATCACAAGAGTCATCGTTGAATATGTGGGAGTCAGTATGGATCTCTAGGTCCTGCTGCTGATTATTGATCGGAGAGGGGTCTCGATCATGTCTGCATTATTCATGAACCGTAGGGTGACACACTTAAGGGATACCGACACCATTTGGAACAAATATGTTTCAGATAAAGATTTAAGAAAGCGCTGGGATTATTTCAATAGACACCAAAACTGTTTTGGGTGAAATTGCTGAAATTGGTTCTGTATGTAATATTGAAATGTTGCAGGGGGTTTTATGTGAATGTTTGTTAAATAAAGTAATTAACAAAATTATGAATAAAATTAATAAAAGAGTTTTATTAAATGAGAGATCATTAAATTCGGTGAAATTTAATGCATTTAAAGTGGAGACTTTAATAGAGAATGTGAAGGGGCATATTTATGTGGAGGGGGTTACCACCACATGAATGAGGCAGGTGAAGGGACACCCTCCGTGGGCGCGGGCCATGGGAGGGGTACCCTCCCCTCCTCCTATAAAAGCCCCCTGTCACACCTTCACACTCACACCTCCTCGTGAAGGATCGCTCTCCCCCTCTAGTATTTTCCCCCATGGTCTCGGATTAGCGAGATACATGTTCCCGGTGGCTTTATCTAGAAAGGAGTTGCTGCTTCCGCTGCTTTGCTAGAGCGAGGGACGGAGGTTGTCGGGGTACCGGATGTGTGTGCTATCATGGATGCACCGCTGCTTTGCGATGCTGGAGTTGGTGATGCTGGACTTGCTGGAGCTAGATCTGATGGACATGCTGGAGCTGGACCTGCTAGACTTCATCACGATCTTGAGATCGACAAGTGTACGACTACATCATCCACGAGTTCCATCTCGTTAACAAATCTTTGTTGTCTTTGAGGGTATGTTCTCTATGGATGTATATCCACCCATTGCTTATATCTAATAGATAGATCTTGGCGTATAATAATTCCCATCGTAGGAAAATTTTTGTTTTCTATGTTGCGAACCCTTTAGTGGTATCAGAGCCTGATCTATGCGTAGGTTCTTTGCACAGGTAGTACACACATGTTTATATGTGGGCGATGATGATCATGTTATTGCTTCTTTCATGTATTTTGGATATTGGTGGCATAGTGGGATGAAGCGGCCCGGACCAACATTACATGTCATCGCACATGAGACCGGTTCCATGACTGACATGCAACTAGTTTTGCATAAGTGGCTGGCGGGTGTCTATCTCTCCTACTATAGTCAATATCTTATTTACAACGAGTTGCTAATAACTTAGTTATCATCTTTGTGGTTTCATGTTCGTAGGTAAGACCAGTTCTATCTTTGAAAGCCCTAAGCCACGTAAAAACTTGCAATTGATAAATTAGAGGCGTCTAGTTTAGATCGTTGCTGGGCTAGTGTCATGATATGGAAATATTGTAAGTTGATGTATAGTTGATACCCTTACAACACATCTAACGTGTAAGTTCCATAGACCTTGGCCTTACACACAAAGGAATGATAGAGATCATACCACGATGCATATGATGGTGATCAAATGCATGGACAATGTCATCCCACTTTACACATATGATGTTTGCATCTTATATTGTTAGTTTGGCGCTTTTAGTAGCATTATAAGATGATCCCTCATTTAGATATCAAGATAGTTATTCCTTAAGTACGCACCGTTTATGTTTTGCCGCTTCAAGACATCACATGATGATCGGGTGTACTTGAATCCACGATCATATTTCGGGTGTAAGACAGTTTTACACACGTGAGTACTAAGGTTCTTACTTGGCGAGCCTAGCATGTACAGACATGGCCTCGGAACACGGACCGAAAGGTTAAGCATGAGTCATATAGTTGATATGATGCCCATATTGATGCTTGCCTTTGAAGCTACACCGACTCATGTGATGATCGGACTTGGTGTAGTGGATTTGGTTCATGTAATCACCAAAAAGGCTCGAGGGATGTCGTTTTTGAGTGGGAGTTCATTTCTAATTTGAATTAGTTGAACAAAAATTGTCATAAACTAAATCAAAGTGAATTTGCATAGTTTGTTGTAGTCATTGGCATCTGTTTACTACCTTATGCTTAGTTTTAATTGAGATAATAGAACTATAGAATTCTGGATATTTACTTTACGAACTGGTATCGTATTGTTTTGAATGTCAATTTAAAGTTTAGAAGTCCCATTGCAAACTTTTAGCAAACTCTATTTACTCCATGAAGTTCAATAAGTAGTATTAAATCAAGAGTAAGAATTCCAATGTTAGTATCTAAAGTATCATGTTTGCCTCCAAGATTATTGATATTCAAAAGTTGTTTTTAATATAGAGGTTATCTAGGAGCTGAAAGAATTGTTTCAGAAACCATCATGTGTGGAAGATATTGTGATATCTGAAACAATTTTTTTGGTTGCAATATGATAAAGTATAATTTAGCAAAATACATGTTCTCATATTGTATGAGAATTTGTGGAGGATGGAGATGCTAGGCATCTGGATCTACCATAAAGGTTTTGGGAACTGATATTATACTCATGGTTCATCCTTATAGGCTATAGTAACTTGATCATGAAAGTTGTCATGATAAGGATGAATAGAAGATGTAAGTAAAATGTTTACTACACTAACAGATTACTAAAGAATGGATTTTTGAAAGAATGCCAAACATTTGATGATGGTGATCCACTTCAAAGTGCAAGTCCAAAGGTATTAGTATTTGAATATACACGCTTTGTACTATGTGTCATGTGAATGACACCACTATTGATGTTGGTAGATTCTTTTAAAAAGAAAAGGAATTGCTGAAAGAGAATCTATAAAATATTTGGCAGGAAAGAAAAAGTTGGAGATGTCCAGCTTAGGTAGAAGATATACATGGTATGGCTGTATTCTTTGCTTGTTAAACAATGTGGTTCTTAGGTATTGGATACCGGTATTGGATACCGAATTGGTTAGTGTGAAGTGTCATACAGAACAACACAATTCATGAACTGCAACGGCCTAAGTAACTAGCAAGAGAATAAGTAATGATGTTCATCAAAAACAAATAAAGTGTTATTGTGTTTTTCATTGTCATCAAACCTAGCCTTCAAGATTTGTTTTAATAATTGTTATTTTGTTCCGGTATTACGAGAACAATGGTTTTTCAAATAATTACCGTATTCCATAAAGGATGGATGAACTTTTACAAGTCTAGTTGGATAAATCACATCCACAAACATTATTTCTAAAATGTCGTAAGACAAATGATTGGAAGATCACTTATGAAGTGGCATCGCTGTATGAATTATATTGGAAAGTAACATGAAGAAACTCTAGGTTGATGGATTTTTGGAGTCTTTGATTTTGAACAATTGACGCTTGTGAGACTTTCCTCGAGATAATGAAACTCCCTCCATAGGCCAAAGAGGAACAGATAACTAACTTATTGGATATTATACATATTGATGTATATAGTCCATTCTATGTATCCATATGCGATGGATCTTTTTGCTTCATATACTTTCTCCAGAAATTTGAGTGAATATATCTATATATTTACTTAATAAGTAAGAGGTATGAAACATTTGAAAATTGTTCAAAGACTTTCAAGATGAAGTGGAAAATCATTGTAACAAGAAAATAAAGAGTTTATGATTCGATCATAAAGGAAGATATTTGAGTTACATGTTTAGCAAAACACCTAAGATTTGAGGAATTGTTCCATGATTTGTGTTTCCCTATAAACCATAGGAGTATGCATATTCAAGAGATGAAATCAAACCATGTTTGACATGGTAAGATCAAAGGTGTCATTTATAAAACTGCCACTATGTTGTAAGGATTAAAGCTTTAGATACTACCGCTTTTACACCGAAAAGAGCACCATCGTGATCCGTTGAAATGACACCATGTGAGTTATGGTTTGGGATAAAACCCGAGTTGTCTTTTCTTAAAATTTTGGTATGCTATGCATAAGTAAAATGTTTACAACCAAAGTTGGATAAGCACATCTTTGTAGGTTATCCCAAAGAATTTGTTGGGTATTCCTCCATAACACCGAATATAAAAGAGTTTGTCGCTTAGAACGTGAAGTTTCTTAAAGAAGGAATTTTTCACAAAAGTTAAGTTGGAGGACGATAGAACTTTGATTAGGTTAATGAACCTAAGCAACATGTGCTGAGTAGCGCAGCGCTGGAAAGTGTCCCGAAGGTGGCTAAAATTCTCATGGCTCCCGTAATTACAAAGGTTGTGATCTCGGAGATTAGAGTTCCTATTGAACCATGTGGGTCGGTAAGAATCAAATAGTAAGATTTGAAACAGACATCGTTATTGTTTTGACAATGATGAACCGACTGCATACAAAGAAGCGATGATGGGCGCTGACTCCATAATATGACTAAGAAGTCATAAAATCCGTGATAGTATCCATACACGAGAAATAAACTTTCTGAACTTGGAAGACCCTCCGGAAAGGCATGAAGCCTATCGGTCGTGTTTGGATCTATAAAGAAATAGATATGGATGTTTAACATCTATGAAATAGTCGACATGTCAAAAATAAGTTTATGGCAATGTTCAAGGATTTGACTATGACAAGATTTGATCTTTGATAGCGATATTTAGTCTTGACGGATTAATTTAGCAACCACTACATATAATTTGGTATATGGTAGTTGAATAAACAAAACAAGGTTCTTCTAATAGAATGGTTACCTAGGACGTGTACATGACACGGTCCGAAGCGCTTTGTTAATTCAAAGGGTGCTAAAAGGGCATGCAACCTTCAATAGTTGAAGTGAGCATAGCGGAGTTGGAATCTTCACCATGATGAAACTATTAAAAGAGTTTAAATTCATCGGAGACGATGAAGATGCTTGCATTTGCAAAAAGATCAAGTGGGGGCGCTGAGAGAAATTTCCAATACATTATGTAGGGTACATATTGTTGATTGGAAATGATGTATCTTTATTGACACAAGTTAAGAATTTCATTAAAATAGGATTTTGATGAAAGACTTGGGCAAAACCGGAATATTTGGCATCAATGTCTATATGGATAGATTGAGGCGCTAATATGGTTGTGCCAGACGTACATATATGAGATATTGAAAGGTTCAATATGGAAACAACAAGAAAGGTTCTTGCTGCATGGAAAGGATTGTATCAAGATTCAAGTGTTTCAACACTTGGTGAGTAAAATCACATGAAGATTTTGATCGATTATACCGTGATATGTAGATATGCCCTATGCTCTAAATGTTATGAGCACATACCATAATGATTCATAAGATGATCATTGGACGATAGTAAAGATATTCTTATGAGCTTTGGAAGAACTAAGAATATGTTATGTACAGGTGAAAAATAGTTACAAATAGGTCATTGTAAAGAGTTACATTGATACTAATTTGTCACAAGATACACACTAAATTTATCTCAATTTAGACTATGGGTCACACAATGTAATGGAAAGGATGTTCCATGATGGATTTGGATGAGTTCCAAAGTTGAGACATTGTGACGGATACTACAACAAAAGGATAAGTATATGACTACTATAGTAGCAGCAAAGGAGGGTATTTGTGTTAAGTAGTTTGCTATCAAACTAGGTGTGGTTCAAAGTGGGTTAATACTATTAAGATATATTGTATGAAAATAATATCCACATATTTTAACCCGAACAAACTAAAGGTCTCACCAAAGGACCAAATTTATACAATGCGATCTCATTTGAGAATGAGTGATGCGTAGAGACGCAAAGACATGCAAATACACACGGACCTGAAACTGTCATATCCGGAGATTATGTTAACCACTAGCAATCGTGTATATGCAACACCAGAAAGCCATATGTGTTCAATACGCAAAGTTTTTCAAACTAGATTATTGGCTCTAGTGCAAGTGGGAGACTGAAGGGAATATGCTTGAGAGGCAATAATAAAGCGGTTATTATCTTATTCCTTGTTTATGATAAATGTTTATTTTTCATGCTATAATTGTATTAATTTGGAAACGTTAATACATGTGTGTTTAATAAACAAAAGGAAAGTTCCTAGTTATGCCTTTCTTATAAACTAGCTCGTTGATTAACAAGATGATCAAGGTTTCCTAATCATGGACATTGGATGTTGTTAATAGAAAAAGGTCACAACATTAGTGGAATGATGTGATGAACATTCATCCAAAGTATAGCATTACGATCAAAGTCATTGTGTTTATATTGTTATAACATCATACGAAGTAATCCTAGTCCTTAGACCATGAGATCATGTCAATCACTAACACTAGAAGAGTATCTTGATAACATCAAACGTCACACCATGAAAGGGTGATTATAAAGGTGGGTTCAGTGCTACGAAAGTGTTATGTAGAGGCTCATGGATCAAGAGTGGGATTTGTCCATCCCAATGATGGATAGATATACTCTGGGCCCTGTCGGTGATATCACATTGGTTAGCTTGCAAGCAAGTGATGAGATCACTAGAATGTTATATCACGGGAACAAGAAAAGAGTACATGTCGGTAACAGGATCAAACTAGGTATAGAGATACCAATGATAGAATCTCAGACATGTAATATATCGCGAGACAAAGGGATTTAGTTACGACGTTAAAGGTTCACACGATCACAAGAGTTATCGTTGAATATGTGGGAGTCAGTACGGATCTCTAGGTCCCGCTGCTGATTATTGATCGGAGAGGGGTATTGATCATGTCTGCATTATTCGCGAATCGTAGGGTGACACACTTAAGGGATACCGACACCATTTGGAGCAAATATGTTTCAGATAAAGATTTAAGAAAGCGTTGGGATTATTTCAATAGACACCGAAACTGTTTTGGGTGAAATTGCTGAAATTGGTTCTGCATGTAATATTGAAATGTTGTAGGGGGTTTTATGTGAATGTTTGTTAATTAAATTAATTAACATAATTATGAATAAAATTAATAAAAGAGTTTTATTAAATGAGAGAGCATTAAATTCGGAGAAATTTAATGCATTTAAAGTGGAGACTTTAATAGAGAATGTGAAGGGGCATATTTATGTGGAGGGGGTTACCACCACATGAATGAGGGAGGTGAAGGGACACCCTCCATGGGTTCCGTCCATGGGAGGGGTACCCTCCCCTCGTCCTATAAAAGGCCCCCCTCTCACACCTTCACACTCACACCTCCTCGTGAAGGATCTCTCTCCCCCTCTAGTATTTTTTCCCCATAGTCTCGGATTAGCGAGATACATGTTCCTGGTGGCTTTATCTGGAAAGCAGTTGCTACTTCTGCTGCTTTGCTGGAGCGAGGGATGGAGGTTGTCGGGGTACCGGACATGTGTGCGATCACGGATACACCGCTGCTTTGCGGTGCTGGACTTGCTAGAGCTGGATCTGATGGACGTGCTGGAGCTGGACCTGCTAGACTTCATCACGATCTTGGGATCGTCAAGTGTACGAATACATCATCCACGAGTTCCATCTCGTTAACAAATCTTTGTTGTCTTCGAGGGTATGGTCTCTATAGATCTATATCCACCTGTTGCTTGTATTTAATAGATAGATCTTGGCGTATAATAGTTCCCATTGTAGGATTTTTTTTGTTTTCTATGCTGCGAACCCTTCACAGAGAGTGGATTCGGTGAAGCTGGTTGAGACGAGGATGGTGGCACTAGGAGAGAACCAGGGAGTGGCGCTAGGGTCTAGGTGTTTGCCCCCACACAATTGAACAAAGCAAAGAGGCATCGGTTGGTAGCTAGCTAGCTAGCTAAGGAACAAAAGAGACAAAATTAGATTGGGTCTTAGCTAGGAGAGTAAGCTCAAGTTGATTAGGGCTTAGTTAGATTGGATAAGATTGAGTCAAAATCAAATAGCATAATTACCAAAAATACTTAAAAGAAGCAATACCAAAAAGGTTTATTATTCAAGTGAGGAAGACATTGGTGGCTTTATATTGCATGGGCCATGCATACATGATGTGGTGGGGAAACCACTACATTCTCCTAGCATCTTCAACATATCATGTATGAAAACAATCAAGCTTCCTCTCATGAGTTAATATAGAAAAAGGGGTATTTGAAATAAGAAGACCACTTATAATGTGTATGAGCCACTATGGTTTAGATGTCCTCCTTGAATAAATCATGAGAAGTTGGTAGAAAGGAATTCTACATGCACAGGTGGTGAGGTGGCTCCCACATTAATATTGTGAAAACAATATTAAATAAAGTATGGAACCATGTGGAAAAAGTGGATCCAACCCAACATATATGAGCTAGATTTAAATAACAAAAAGAAATGCAATGGCTCATATTTAATTGGGATGGTGTAATTTGTGGACGGAACCAAAGAAAAGTGGTGGAGTTAGAAAAGATATGCCCCCAACTCAACTTAGGCACCAAACAATATATCAAGAACCAACTTCAATATATGAAGAGGCAAATACAATTAATATGCAAATGCATTATGAAGAGAAGAATCAAATGAAGAGGGTTTTATATGATGCTCAAATGCAATATGGCATGGTGGCATGAGCATGATATAATGATGATAAAAAAATAACAAGTATATAATAGCATTGATGCTTATTTTTTATGTAGCATTCCAGTGTTAGACAATTGGGATGCTACATGTGAATAGGGAATAGGGAGTTAGGAATTCAGGGTGACTGGAGAACTTGGCGAGGGGAGCGACTGGCAACAACCGAGACTCCATCCATGATTCGATTGGGAGAAAATGAAATAGCAAGCTTTCTTTAGGCCTGGCCTGGCTATACGATGGATCAAAGATGTGCCTATTTTTTACTTTCTTCTACGTACTCTCGCCCTTCTTTCCCTAGACCAGAGCCATCCCTGAACGTGACCATGGATGAGATTGAGGGCACATGCTTGACTGAGGTGGGAAGGTTTGCTGGTGGGAAGGTTGGGGCTGAAAGACCATGAGTGAAAAGAAAAGAAGCCCTTCACCAAGACTAGAGAAGGTGAAACAATTCTAGTTGTCTCGCGTGAAGGGAGCCGAACAAATCTACAAGGTCGACTATGATGACATCCTAGAAGTTTTGATAGAATTCAGATGGGAAGCCATCAGGACCTCGGGAATTATTGTGTTCCATTTGGAAAACCGCCTTACAGACTTCTCTCTCAGTATAGGGAGGAGTCAGAAAGTTATTTTCCTCAATAGAAAAATGTGGAATGTCGTCCGTTCGGGATTTACCCAACGATAAGTTTACTTCTTCAGGAGCTCCAAACATAATTTTATAATAATTTGTAATGTAGGACTTGAGTTTCTCATGGCCCTCGATCCTTCCCTCGTCCTGTATAAGAGAGTGCATAAGTTTCTTCCAGTGTCGGTCATTTGCCGCTCCATGGGACTATCTTGAAAAAGTTGAACGGCGTTTCATTTAAAATTGACTTTGAAAAGTCCTATGATAAAGTTAAGTGGTCTTTTATCCAGCAAACTCTCAAAATAGAAGTTTTTTCTACAGATTAGCATGCTCTAATTCAAAGTTTTGTGTGTAGGTAGTGTTGTTATATATCAATGATGACACTGGCAGATACTTCCAAACAAGAAAAGGTTTGAGACGAGCTCACCCATTATCACCAATACTATTTAATATTGTGGCTCGTATGTTGGTTGTCTTGATTAAGCGTGCAAAAGCTGATAGCCAAATTGAAGGGGTCGTTCCTCATCTTGTTGATGGGGGTCTATCTATTCTTCAATATGGTGACGATATGATTCTTTTTACTGAACATGACCTGGAAAAAGATAAGAACCTAAAGTTAATATTATCAGTGTTCAAGCAACTTTCCAGTTTAAAGATCAATTTCCATAAGAGTCAATTATTTTGCTTTGGCGAGGCTAAAGTCGAGGCCCACATGTATGCCGACTTATTTAGTTATGGTCAAGGCCAGTTTCCAATTAATTATTTGGGGATACCGATTCATTATCAGAGACTCACAAATATCAGATGGAAACACGTCGATGAAAGACAATAACTTAAGTAGTTGGAAATTAAAATTACTATCTCATGGTAGAATATTGGTGCTCATAAATTCTGTACTAAGTAATATAGTACTATATGTGATCTCTTTATTCCAATTACCAAAAGGAGTCTTAATATATTGGTTTTTTTTGTCACGATTCTTTTGGCAAGGAGATAGTAAGAAAAAGAAATATCGATTGGTAAAATGGAGTGTGGTATGCCAGCCCAAGGACCAAGGTGATGTTGGGTTCCATGACTTGGAGGTCGAAAACACCGCTCTTCTGGGTAAATCGCTTTTTAAGCTACTTACTAAGGAGGGTATTTGGCAAACCCTCATGAAGAGGGAATATGTTGGCTCTAAAGAATTGTTTCAAGTGCAATAGAAGCCTAGAGACTCGCATTTTTTGGTCCAGGCTAATGGAAACGAAGAAACACTTCTTCTACTTTGGCACATTTTCTATCAAGGATATCTCGGAGATTCGGTTCTGGAAGTATAAATGGTTTGGGAATGCCAAACTACGAGAATAGTACCCAACTCTTTATGGCATTGTCCATCATAAAGGAGACACCATTGCAACGGTTCTACCTTCTTCTCTTCCAAATGTGATGTTCGGGCAGAACTTAATGGGTACTAGGCTTGCCTTATGGAATGCTCTGCTACAACATTTAACCACAGTGCATTTGTTGGATGCACACGATAAGTTCACATGGAATCTACTTGAGAGTGCTAAATTCTTTGTGGATTCTATGTATATAGCACTAGTTTAACATGTGATACTAGCCGATAATAACAAAAAATGGAAAATGAAGATACCATTGAAGACGAATTTTTTCGCTTGGTATGTTCATCGAGAGGTTATACTTACAAAAGAAAACCTTGTTAAAAAGAATTGGCATGGAAGTAAAAAGTATGTTTTTGTAATCATGATGATACAATCAAACCCTCATTTTTCAATGCAAATTCGCTAGTACTATATGTCTAGTCGTCCAAATGGCTTATGGATTGTATCTTCCAACCAATGCTTACAACTTATTTGGCAACTGGCTACATGGGACTGGGTACAAATACAGAATTCTATGTAGGGTGAGAGCACTTGCCGTTATTTGATCGCTTTGCCTATGTAGGAATGAAAAGGTTTTTAATGACAAATGTTTTTTTATCTTATGCAGGTTATCTACCGATGTACCACGACACTCCTTTTATGGTCACCTCTACATCGTGTGGAGTTGAGAGACCTATTTACGGAGGTTTGTACATATTTGAAGGATACAACGAGGGATATTTTTTCCTGACATGAATGGCAGCGTGATCTCAGGATTGGACCTCCATCCCCTTATGTGTTACACAGTCTATGATGATATGATGTATTTCACATATTTTTATTTTTATTTTGTTGCTTTTAGAACAATTGTCGGCTGTGTGCATCCCCATTAAGCAGAGGTCGGGTGTAATACTTAAATGTTTTAAGTAATATAAAACACCCATTATAAAAAATACCATAGAAGGCTAAGGTGGAAAAGTCTTCTCCAAGGCCGCTGAGACAAAGTCTCTATAGTTCCGCAATGATTCCTTCGATGACTTCGAGGATGATGAGGAAGGGAATGGCAAGAAGGAAGAAGAAAATTCCGATGGTAATCAGATTATCTCGGATGCGAAGTTTAGGTTGATGTCGGAGGAGAACAACTAGATAATAATTAATAAATAAATTCTAGAGCATATGTTTATTGGCCTCGACTGGGGCATTGTTGATTCCACGGGTATATTTTTGGACTCTAAGGATGAAGGAGAGGAAGACGAGTGCCATAGTTTTATAGATCATTTCTACTCGCGTCGCCTCCCTCTAGGGCCGAGCCGAGCCGGCAAAATCAGGGACCCTGTGCGAAACTCTAAAATGGACCCCATGACACCAAAAAAAACAATTATAATGTATATCCTAAAGTATGTTAGATATATATCATTGGATATATGAACAAGAATACGTATTAAACTCCCATGATGTTTATTTGAACATCATAATTCTTAGATATATATCATTGGAAATCATTGCATAATGTTTATTTGAACAACATAATTCTTCAAAACTATTGGCACCAAAAATTGGTTTTCCCATGATGACACGGTCTTCGATCTTAATTTTTGAAAACGAGTTAGTTACAGAAGAGACGAAGACAACTACTATCAAATTGGATTACTAACGAACATGACGAGGACCGAAACTGATTGGCACTAAACTACACCTGCAACCAAGAAGAAAAGAGGAGAGATACACGCACCTGCTAATCGAGAATTCGGGATTGATCTGCTGATCACAGATAACAAAGACGGATGGGATTAGGATCTGGGAACCACAACCAGCGTCGCCGCATCAGCGTGTCGGGCAATATAAAGACTTAATGGGGGCACATCGATCAACCGATCGATCCTAGACTCGCTCGCCATTCCCATCTCCGATCAAACACTACATCACGTAAGGCCAGCCCATCTCAGATCGATTCTGTTTGTTAATGTACTCATTTTCCACTCAGCCAAACTCATCGATGGGATGTAATTTTTTTGCCAGGACTTAGTGCCCTATGTAGAATTATGCAAATAATTGCCCCCCAAATTTTGGGCCCTGTGCACCTGCATAGTGCACACTCTCGCCCGCTTAGGCCTGACTGGGCCTTTACCCGAGAGTGCATCTTTGGCTGCTGCAAGAGATGCCTTGCCTGTTGCAGGAGGCAGAGTTACAACAACACAGACAAAAGGGAGCTTAACAGGAGAGGCGAGAGGAAAAAACAAGAAACAAAAGGGCACAACTGAAACTGGAGGAAGCGCATCTGCACTAGGAAGCACAACTGGAGTTCGAGCTCAAACAACTAGAGGTAGAGGTGTATCAAGAGGAAGAGGAAGAGGGAAGAAAAGCAAGACAAATGATGCTGAGGGACAGGCTGTTGCTGCCAATGCAAGTGCACATGAAAATTATGGTCTAGAAAATTACATCATAGCTCCAAGATCATTGTATCACTTGTTGTGTGGTGATGATCAAACAGGGACTCCTGATCTAAATGAAGTCTTGCAGCCTGAGGAAACCGCATAACAGATCTAAGTTTCACAAAATGCATCACAATGAAGAAATCTCAAGACAATGCTACTGAAATAAAATGTACTGTTTGGATGAGTTCATGTTTGAACTATGTTTCTTATCTCCTGTAAGTATTAGTTCGTCACTGAACTTGTAATCACATACTACTCTATGATTTTGAATGTGGCAAATGATAGGCTTTTATTACATTTCTACTCTTGTTTGCATACAGTGCTAGATAAGATAAGAAATATAGTTTCTCTAACATTTGTACTCCTCAATGGCAAATGATCACCAAATTGACACAATACTTTAGCCTTTTATTCCATTACAAATTGCACATCCACTGCTTTACAATGATCAACTAACCTCTAAAATCACACTAACTGCTAAGACAAATATTTTCACACAAACTACAAACAACAGTAGTTTCTTTCTATCCCTACAACTCCTCTCTACCAAATGCATCTTCAGCATCACATCTCTCTCTGTCTTTAGCTTCTATACTTGAGCTCTGAACTCTGCATTTTCTTGCTTAAGCCAGAAATTATCTTCACCAACCTCTCGAACCATTCTTCCATTCCTGCAACAACAAGTGTTAACAATATGCTCCTTGTTGTGCTGCTCCTTGATATGTGATGATGCGCCTTGTTGTGTTCATGCATCTTTCTCTGATGCTCCTTGTTCTGCAATTGGAAGGAAAATGCAGATAGCATCATCATGTTGATTCCTCTGTAGTTCCGGTAGATTTCTTGCATACAACAAAGTAGAAAGCAATCCCCACCTTATCTGGCGTATGGTAGGCCACGACGATCAATTGCCAGTCATCGCCATCGTAATTGCTGTCGGAGCAAGCAACCACCGACGAAGGGATCTGGTCGCCTCAAAGTCACAGGTGGGTCCCATTCCATCTCAGCAACCTTGAACCTTACAGGTGGGTCCTGTTGTCAGATTCGGTGTCAATTTGTGATCGGGTGACAATTAGTGCTTTTTGCAACAACTCGTTTCAGATCCGGTAGTTTTTTGCGATTGAAACATCAACTAGTACTATTTGGAAAAATTGACATCTAAAGTGGTAGTTTTATGCTAACAACTCTCCAGTGGTCCGATCGGTAAAAACTTGTACCGACGGCTTCACCGGTTCAATTATCGGTCTGGTTTTTTAAACTATGAGCGGAACAAACAATCGGGAGCAGATAAAAATCACCCTAAATCAAAACGGATGACCCCAGTTAACTCAGCTAACTGAGCACTACTCAACCCATATTTGTTCTAATCCATCCGTCTCAAAATAGATGTCTTAGATTTATAAAAATTGATGAATCTAGACACTATTTAGTACATAGATTCATCCTAATTTTGACAAACCTGCTATATCTATTTCGTGACCAAGGGGGTAGTATTATTTCGAGGTGATGCACCAATATTTAACTAGTAATCTATACCTAATAATAAAGGACGGATTGTTTCTTCCGGTCCAACACTTTTCTGGACCCTTTTGCCCCTCTCAGTCTAGAGATATTACCCACCATGCCACTGGTGAGTTGTACCGATTGGTTGGGCTAGCATGTACTCTTGAATTTGAATTTGAACGTTGATTCATGGAAGAGTCCAAGGCCAGAACAACTACAGTCGATTCGTTCCGATCGATGACATGGTGCGTGGCAACTCGCTATGTTTGGCGCAAGGAGCCGAACAGCAACCAGCACAAACGACAATGGAAGCATGAGGCGAAGGATCTTTCGACAGGATTCGAGGAGGCCAAGGACGATTACGATCAGAGGAGACGGCATCACGTTGTCAATCTAGAGGACAATCATCATGAATCGCACGTGTCCATCACTACAGAAGAGGAGATAATGGTTTGCAGAGAGCTCCTTGAGACATGCCGTCTGGCCGGCTAGCTAGGAGACGTATCCGCTCCATCAAGGACAGATTGATTTATGGGGCATGACGATATGCAAAAAATTGATAAGAGGCGTGGAGCAGATTCATGGTTAATACAGTCTACAACTACGCAACACGAGACGCCAAGCTACCAGTCGGGTAACTAATTTTTTTACTCCCTCTGTCCAGAAAAATTACTGACTTAGATTTTTCTAAATTCGAATGTATTTATACGCTGAAACGAGTCTAGATACATTTAAATCTTGACAAACTCAAGTCAGTTATTTTGGAACGAAGGGAGTATATCAATTGGCTTGAACAGTTTTGTTAACAGATATCATTGTGCATATCAAATAAAATATAATGACAAACTGAGCTGATTATATGAGTATATAATACTAATTAGATAGTATACATAATATTTTTTGGTAGTATGTATGATTTTTTTCACATAATTCCTTTTTACGTATAAATATATATGAAGGTATTTTGAATATACATTGCAAACTATGTGTCAACCTGTTATTTTTTCACATAACTTTATTTAAAGTATCTTAGATATAGTATATGAACATACTTCAGTTTATAAAATATTATATATATTTCATATCGAGTATATGGGCATAGGTGTAACTACACCCAGGAATAAGAAGGCTTTTTCCTACGACGGCAGCGCTCCGCATCTACTGCGGGCTATTGGCAATGAGTATGAATCCTGTGTCTGCGACACGAACAAGCAGCACGAGGAAACCAGCTGATCAATCTCGGCCTACCTGATAATCAATAATTAGTGGTCGTGTGTCCAATTAGATTTCATTTTTGAGATTGTGATATATCTGCAGACATGAGTAGCGGTCAAATTAGATTGCTGTTGTCTAGCGTCATAGGAGAGCAGGCTGAGGCCGGACAGATCGCTGTCATTGTGACATGGGCCGGGCCGCACTTAGCAGGCTGAGGCCGGATAGATCGCTGTCATTGTGACATGGGCCGGGCCGCACGTACGTCCAGGCACGGTGCAACTTGAACCGCCACAGTCTTAATGGTGCGTGTCAAGTTTAATCCCACCTTGCTTTATTAATCCGAGTTCTATCGGTTTATATATGGAGGTAATTTCCTTTGAGTATCATCAAGCAGATCAACAAAACTGCAGCACCATTGTTTCGACCAAAATCCAATAATCAGGAAGGAATTATGCTTGATGATGAGCTATGCGTGGGTTAACGGGAGAGAGTTTGCCAAATTATAAACTGGATGGGGATTTGTAGGGTTGCGGGATGAACAAAATTAAAAGCAGGGACGGGCCTGCTGCTCTGAATGGTGATTTTACAAAGGGAGATGTCATGCATATTATAAAAATTATTACCATGTGAATTTAGAGGAGAGATTTATATCTATTTTTGTTATCTGGTATCCAAATTAGTTAGACATGTAAAATGACCTGTCAAATGCATAGAAGTCGCCATTGCTAGACCATAGTCGCACATCCGTGTCTCGACACTAGCCCTTAGCAAAATGGGGTGAGGTGACGATGGCGCCGTATGGCTTTCCTAGCGCACGTGTACCAGGTCGCCTAACCGAAGCAGCGAGTAGTGAAGGCGGTGATGGCGCATCTAACTGCCGTGATGCTATTTTTCGTTTCCGTTGCAACGCATGGGCAATTGTGCTAGTAGAAACTATAATAGATAGATTAGGGAAGGATGGGGTCGCGTACACGTTGTCTGTTTATAGTTTCAGTACTGAAGGTGTAAGTGAAATGGTATACTCCCATGCATACTCGATTTACTGGAGTAGTATATAGTAGTTTACATGGTGAAAGCCAATGAGCCATCATCGATTCAATAATTAAGCTCCCGTTAATTGGCAAAGACGCACGCATATCAGTTGGGCGCCTGAACTGCCTTGGGGAGAAGTGCCATGGCCAGCTCGGGAGCAGAGGCCAAGGGCAGGGCACGGCACTCAGCGGGCAGCACCACCACCTGATCGCCGCCGTCTTCCTGCATCGTGGCGGCGGCGGAGGCGCACTCATGTATGATGTCGAGCAGCACCGTCTCGAGGTCCTGGAAATCGGCCCACCCGCGCACGTCGGCGCGGACGGCGCGGCGGTCTCCGGCGATGAGGTCCCACACGGGGTAACCCATCCTGGGCATCATGTAGTCCCACTCGGCCAGCTTGAGGGTCGGGCAGTAGTCTCCCCTCCCGTCGCCGAGGTACACCACCCTCCTTCTCCTCCTCTTCCCCGCCGCCATGGACAGCTCCTGGAGCATCCTCTCCATCACCTTGCCCTGGATCACCAAATCGAGTGAAATCTAGCGACCCGTAATCACTGACACATGCATGCGTGTATGCGTGTAGTGTAGGTACGTTACCTTGCACATGTTGGGAGGGCAGGTGGGGAGGCTGCAGCCGTGGGTGGCGCAGGCGCCATGGCGGAAGTCATGGTACGGTGAGATCCTGAGGCGGCCGGCGGCGTCAACGTGGGCGGGGTTGGTGCTGATCTCCGAGAAGTAGCCGGCGAGGCCATGGTGCGCGAGGACCGCGTCGATGAAGAAGGCGTTGGCGTCGCTGAGGATCCGCAGCTCGCACCCTAGCGCGTGCGCGGTCTCGATGGCCGCCACGACGTGGGGCGACAGCGGCGCCGTCCTCATGCTGCCCGCGATCTCCTCGATCGACTTGCCCTGCGAGTGCAGCTCGCCCATCATTGTGTCCTGTTCGAAAATAGAACGCGTCAGTTTCGTCGAAAAGTGAAGAACTTTTGTTTGGGGGGTTACGCGTGCACGCACTCCACACAAATTTAAAGTTCAAAATGCCGTGTGGAACGCGCACTACGGCTCCTGATTTGGTTCATAAATCTCAGGCGCATATGTCAGTTACGAGAAGCGTCACGTACGAGAATACGATGTAGAGTAATGGGGCTGGAGCTTACGATGGCGGAGTTCCAGGGGAGGTTGAGCAGGAGGTCGTCGAAGCGGTGGGTGGCGCCGAGGGCGTCGACGACCCAGTTGTCGCTGTCGGAGTCGATGATCGTCTTGTCGAAGTCGAACACCACCACCACGCCGCCGGCGCCATTGCTCGCGGCCATTGCTGCGGTTCTGCTCGGAGATATCGAACCCGACCAGAATATATAGAGGGAGGGAGCTACGTTGAGGAGAAATGAAGGTGCGTTGCGTGCACTGGTCGGATGGAACGCCATGGCCGTGGTATTTATAGGGCCAGGGCACTAGGGCAGGCACAACACTGACGGCCATGAATCGAAATGGCAAAAGGAGCAAGTACTATTGCTAATGGAATCTCATTACACACGGCAGCGTCCACCTTAATGCGCCGTGATACGGCGTCCGCATTATCGCGTCCACGAGACCGGGATTTAAATTTGGGCAACGCACCAGCTAAAGGAGGCCGGATTGATCACTAATTGCCAGGATTGTTCTCCGGAATATTCCTGGAGCGGGCGACTGAAAGGTGATCGCCGAATGGTGTTGTGTATTCCTTAACCTCGCCGCCACCGCTTTTCAGGCGGTTATAACGGCTCATGCGTGGCAGACTCTCCTTTTCCCCACATTTCCTGGGACTGGGAGGAGAAGACGTTGGTTGCCTTGCTGCGGCGCCGTGTGACCAAAAGACAGCACCCAACTGATACCAGCACGTGTAATGCACAATCATGCGAGATTTCCCCAAGTTTTTATCAGTCATCGCCACATCGGAATTGTTTTCACGCTAAAAAGAGGCCACCTAAGAGTAACGAAAAAATCATGCGAGATTTCCCCAAGTTTTACAGTCATCGCCACATCGGAATTGCTTTGGAATTGCTTTGAGGCTAAAGAGGTGATCTAAGAGTAATGAAATCTGAGCGCGACGGGGACGGGCCTGGAGACATTTTACTTTAGATATTTTAATATTTTTATTTTAGGAAATTGCTCAGATTTTTGCCACGCCGCCATGTGGGTCCCACTAGTCAGAATTGCTGTCAATTCTTGACCAATTTGTGTTTGGTGTCTTTTCTGACAATTCCAAAAAAAATGTGATCGATTTTAGTACCCAAAATATAAAGTTGTACCAAAAAAATTCATGACGATATTTTTTGTATTCGTCCATTTGATTTCTACCAATTTTATTTTGTTCAGGCAATTTACATCAGGTACAATGTGCACAAATATGAAAAGTAAATATACACAACATATATTTACAAACACATTATGAATTACACCTTGTGTCGGGGGATGACCCCCGGATAGGCCAAGACGGGACTGAAAGGGTAATTGCCCCTATGTGTGGTTTTGGTGATTAATGACAATTCCTATGGACTAATGTTTTCATTGAGTTTTATATGAAGAAATATTCCATAGGTCATGCCTGTAGTCCATATGTTGGATTCAAGTATGGATGCCATGAAGATAAAGATATACCTTGAGTTTTGGCATCAAGATCATCCAATTAAAGAGAAGAATATGATATGTTCAAGATCTTGAGAGTGTGATCTCAATAGAAGAATTCAAGATATGGCTCTAAGCCGGTGTCATGATAGCCTCATTAGTTGAGCTATGGTTGACTAAGATTTAGAGCATGTAATCAAATGAAGAGTTCTTTATGTACCTCAAGATATTGTGATGGAGCATTAGAAGATACTTGGTTGACCAATACAAAAAGTGAAGAGTGATTTCAAGTTGGTAAACACATGAAGCATAAAGAATGTATCACATGGATCTTATGGTATGGGTTGAGAAGGACAAGTTCAAGATAAGCATCTCGAGAAGATCATTTGCTTGAAGCTTGCCGTCTATATTGGTGATAATGGACATGTGAAGATGTGTCCTAATGAAGCTATCCCATAGTGGTGTATGGAGGAGCAAATTATGAGTCTTCACGAAGCAACAATGATCAAGTGATGCATTTCGGCTTGGATGGATTTTGAAGCGTTGTCATCAAGATCAAGAGGGATGCGCAAGACAAAGGTATGGCCTTGCTAGGTTTTCCTTTTACCGGTCTCAAGGTGGTTGTTGGGAGACCGGGTTATAGGATAGATAGCCGCACTATTAAGAGGGGCTTTCGGTTGGGTAACTTGATCACATTGTCTTAGAGAGCTCAATCCTTTGCATACTTTGCATCTTCCTATTTTGTTGCTTCTTGGTGTTTCTCCATGTTAGGTTCTTGAGCTTGTTTCTAGCTCATCAACAAGCCCGAGTTCATCGAAAACGGAATTCGTATGCATCTTCTATGGCGTTTTCGAGTTTGAAGGTTTTACCGGTTCTTCTCATAGGGAGGCTTCATACCTTTCCTCATTTGGTTCTACCCTCCTTTGTTGGACTATGATGTTTTCATGCACCAAATTGTAGAGATTGTTGTCCTCGTCAAAACAAGCCCAAGATCATCGAAATCGGAGTCCGGATGCAAAAGTTATTGCGTTTTTCGTGAAGTCTGTTTCGTCCCGGTTGTGGATCCGGTTCAACCGAGTCCCACACCGGACGGTCCGGTGCCAGCGCCGGTAGACCGGATTTTCTGGTTTTCGCGACCGAGTCTATTTCGAGTTTGCAAATGGAGGTATTCCGGTTTGTAGGCCGGTCCACCGACCTGGGGACCGAGTTTCCCGGTTCTGGGGCCGGTCCAACCGACTTTGAAACCGAGTTTTCGCTGTTTTCTCTCCAACGGTTATATTTGCTTTTCCCTATAAAAGGGGGTTCTTCCCCCAATGTTTTTGGGTGTTCTTGAGCTCTAAATTGACCTCCACTGTTGACCCTCTTGAGCTTGCTTCCTCTCCATTTCCTCCTATAATTCTTGCATCTTTTTGAGGGTTTTGGAAGAGGAGATCTAGATCTACAATCCTCGCCAATCAATTCCTCCTCTAAGTGAGGGGAACCCTTTGGATCTAGATCTTGGAGTCATTGGTTGACTTCCACAATTGTTCTTCCTCTCTAATTCCTCCCTAGCACTTGTTTCTTTGGTGGGATTTGAGAGTGAAGGATTTGAACACCCTTGGTATTCTTACTTTGCATTCTTGCATAAGTGTTGAGCTCTCCATTACGATTTGTTCGAGTGAGAGACCGTGAGATTGTTGCTCTTGGAGGGTGACCTCCTAGTTGGCTTGGCGGTTGGTTCCGCGGTGTCCTCTTCGTGGAAGATTGTGAAGAGACCCGGGCTTCTCCTTCGTGGAGCTTGTGAAGTGGTTGTGTAGCTTGCCATCTCCGGAGTGGAGGAAAAGATAGCCATAAGGAAAAGGGCCTATTCCTTCGTGGGATAGACTCGGAGAAGAAGGTGAGCCTTCATGGCATTGGGAAATCCTTCGTGGAATCCCACACCTCTCCAACGTGACGTACCTTACTTGTAAGGGAACACGGGAATACATCTTCGTCTCCACGTGCCTCGGTTATCTCTATACCCGAGCTTACTTTCCTTGTGATAGCCATCGAGCTTGAAGTACTTATATCTTGCCTATCACTTGTGGTATATTTATCTTGTGCTATCTTGCTTAGCTTATCTTGTTGTTGGTGCACTTAGTTGAGCCTAGTGTATTTAGGTTTTGTGCTTGTAAAATAAACGTTAGTTTAATTCCGCATTCTATCAAGCCAAAATCGTAATAGTTTTGAAATTGCCTATTCACCCCCCCTCTAGGCGACATCTCTATCCTTTCAATTGGTATCAGAGCAAGGTCTCTCCTTGTTTAGGCTTCACCGCCTAGAGTGTAAAGATGTCGGCTAGTAGTATAGTGCACAATGACACAATTATCTTTGATGGTACAAATTATATTTTGTGGAGAAATTGCTTGCTTTGTAATCTTCGGACCTTGTGTCCAAATATTGAGTGATTTCTAGATGTAGGTTTTTCTCCTCCGATGGATCCTCAAAATCTATCTTTAGAGGATGAGAAAAATTTACATCTCGAACCTCAAGTATCTAAGAAGCTATTTTCTCCTTGAGCCCCACGATTAATTTTGTTCTTGACGATTGTGAAGCGCAAGTCATCTCATGAGATGTGGACCAAGATTAAAGAAATATTTGGTGGGTCCATTTCTCATAGGGTCGATGGTATCTCCGAGGATCTCTCTTCTCCTTCACATCATGAAGATCTCCAAGTGGCTTCCACCTCCGGCCGTGATGAGATTTCAATTCCCTCCACTTCACCTACATGTGAAAAGTCACAAGGTAATGGCATGGTGAGTGGAGAAATCATATGTAATGATGGTAGTGGTTCTCTTTACACCAATGTTTCATGTTCTATAAATGCTAATGGTGTAGAGAGTTTGGACTTAAGCACTTCTTGCAACGATAATTATATATCCCCTTGTGTTGCTAGTCCTTGCATATTGTCTAGAAATTATTTGAGTACAAGTGTAGATGATATGCTTGATTTGTCTTGTTCCAATAAACAAAATGCTTCTATTTCCTCTAGTTGTGTATCTAACAATGTAGAGGAAATCAAACACCCTATGGAGAAATACACGATCATGAATGAAGATTCAAGAATATCCTCATCTTCATCCTCCTGTGCTCACATGTGCCTTATGGCAATAGGATCAAAGGTATCTCCTACTTTGGATCAAATGTATCTCCTACTTTTGTATCTAGGTGGCATGTTAGCTCAAACAAGGTCCTAATTTTTGTTAGAAGCTTTTATTGCTCATCTTTTCGGTCTTTGCTTGAGTAAGAAATTCTTGGTGTGGCCCTTCCTCAAATGCATATCTCTATATCTTATTTGGGAGACCATTTTCTTCAAGTTATTATAATCATTGCTTTGCATGATTGTGTGACTAGTTGAAGCTATCAAGAATCTCTATCTTTGCATAGTGCTTAATCATTTTATTCCTATCCTATGCTTTTTATTGTGAGGATTTATCTTTAATATCTATGCAATATACCACCGGAAATAAATTCCAATACACTCATTGTCTTCGACAATTTATATACTTGGGTGTGGTAGCATTTGTGGCTCCCATATACCACCGGAAATAAATTCCAATACACTCATTGTCTTCCAATTCATCTTCACCTTGGATTTCACCTCCTATTGCCTTTTTTCTTTCCAAAATTTTTTGTGGCTCCCATTGTCTTCCTTGGATTTTGAACATATCTTTGATGGTGTTTTTCATTATTATTAAATGTGCTTTTAGTGGAAGACAAACCTTTTTTTTCTCGGAACCTTGTGACATTGTGAAAAGTGTTAAGGGTTTGGTTTATTTGTTGAAACCTTGCTCTTTTGGGAGTTTGTTATCTCATTCTTTCTTCTCTATGTTATTTGCTTGAATGAGATAAATATTTGAGCATTTATGTTTTTATCTCATCTTTTATGCTCAATAGTTTTTGCTTGGTTCATTTGTTGAACTTTGTTGAACATCTTATGTTGATTTGATTCTCTGATATAGTTTGGACAACAAATGTGTTTTATCACACCTTTTATGCCTTCTTGAATATTTTGGTGTTTTCTCCAAATTATATCTTTGTTGGTTCTTGAAAGTCTCGTGCATGCATGTTTACTAAATGTATATCTTATATCATGTTTTTCTTTCTTTGATCCAATATATAGGGTATACTCCATCAAATCCTTAAACGGCTATGATGTGCATGAAATTAAAATTTCATCTCTAAATATGCACATATTTTTATGGAGTGTGTCCTATGTGTTGTGGTTAGTCTAACCACTTTGGACCCAATAAGTTTGGGGACCAAGATGTACTTGAATGTTGTTTTAGGTACATTGGAGATGCAATGGATGCTTGTCTTATCTATAAGGAAGGTGTTGTCACCACATGATAATTGGATCCAAGCTAGGATGATCGAAGAATTCTTATCTACTACATCATACCATTGCTATCTCGGTAAGAAGTATATTATTCATGCATATTATTCTTCCATCCAATATCTTGTAGGTTACATCTTGGCATGAATTTATTTGTTTGTAAATGTTGTGGTTCTTGCAAGGATCTTTCAAATACTTCTTTATCCTTATTGATTATGTGAGTAATTTGAGATGATGCATATTTTGGGGAGTATATAAAATCATGTTCATGATTCACCAATTCCAAATATGCCTTCTAGAAATTTATTGCATATCAATTCCTCAGGGTACTCTCATGTGCAATATTGTTGAAATTGCATTGAATCCTTCCTTTTGATACTTGTTGCCTTTCTCAAAATTTCCCAGCTAGCATTAGTTTCCTTAGTGTTAGTTGTGATGTTTTTGAGGTTTTTTTTTGTTCTTTGGTGAAGTTCTTTGATATACCATGAGAGAAAATAGAGCCATGGGCTATATATGCACTTAAGCAAAATATCATCTTTTTGGTATATCTTATGACTTCCTCTTGGATATCATGTTTTCTTATTTTTATTAACCTCTTATGTGTGGATGTTTCCTTGTGGATTATTCTCATGTTTTCCCACTTAGAAACTTATATACAAAAGAGTGTTAATCTATCGCCTTGATATCCTCGCCTTTTGCCAACCATCTCACTTATCCGCTTAGTTTTTAATGTTTTTGGTAAGGTCTTGATTTATGAGTGCTCGGTGTACTTTTATTGCATCTTCGCGCACTCATATCTCATATTTGGTTTCTTTTGGACTTAAGCTTGTCTTGACAAGTGTATTGATTTATATCTCTACTCCGTGTATCTTGGTTTTGTTCTAAATGATATAGAGGGAGTGAGGATTCCATGTTTGTGCATATTGTATTCAAATGAAACAACTCATTTATGCACAAACCTTGGGGAGCTTCCTTATTTAATTTAGATCACTATTTGTCCATTTGATTATTTGGATCTTTTGATTGCTTGCTTCATCCGTTGAAGTTTCTTCACCTTGTTATCCTTTTATCAATATTTGATCCTCAATATAGTTGATTTCCTCCAAGTATTCATCATTGGATATGTGCATATGATTTCACTCATATTATGAGAAATGCACACCTTGGGAGGAGCTTGAACTATATTGGCCTTCTAACTTTGTCATCCATTTTGGCACTTGTTGTCAATGGGGGAGAAGTTTAGAGGGTTTTAAGGGAAATGGTTTTCTACTTAAGATTGGTTTGTTCTTAAGTGTTTGCCTTTCATGCATTTCATCTTTATTATGTATTGCATGGTTGAATATATAGTGGAAACTCTCCCAAAGGTTATGCTTGACAATGTATGCAATGAAATTCAAGTTCATCACACGTGCATATATTGTGGGGGAGTTTGCTCTATATATGTTGGTTCTACTCACATCTCTTGCATTAGTTGTAGTTTGTGTGAGTATAATTGGTTTTGATATGAGCTAGTATCTCTGTGTTACTTAACCATATCAAATACAACCTCTTGTATACAACTTATTCTCGGATAAGTTGCGTACTTGTTTCTAATATTCATTATATAAACCCTCTTGTTGTGATTGTCATCAATTACCAAAATGGGGGAGATTGAAAGGGTAATTGCCCCTATGTGTGGTTTGGGTGATTAATGGCAATCCCTATGGACTAATGTTTTCATTGAGTTTTATATGAAGTAATATTCCATAGTTCATGCATGTAGTCCATATGTTGGATTCAAGTATGGATGCCATGAAGATAAAGATATACCTTGAGTTTTGGCATCAAGATCATCAAATTGAAGAGAAGAATATGATATGTTCAAGATCTTGAGAGTGTGATCTCAATAGAATAATTCAAGATATGGATCTAAGCCGGTGTCATGATAGCCTCATTAGTTGAGCTATGGTTGACTAAGATTTAGATCATGTAATCAAATGAAGAGTTCTTTATGTACCTCAAGATATTGAGATGGAGCATGAGAAGATACTTGGTTGACCAATACAAAGAGTGAAGAGTGATTTCAAGTTGGTCAACACATGAAGCATAAAGAATGTATCACATGGATCTTGTGGTATGGGTTGAGAAGGGCAAGTTCAAGATAAGCATCTCAAGAAGATCATTTGCTTGAAGCTTGCCATCCATATTGGTGATAATGGACATGTGAATATGTGTCCTAATGAAGCTATCCCATAGTGGTGTATGGGGGAGCAAATTATGAGTCTTCACGAAGCAACAATGATCAAGTGATGCATTCTGGCTTGGATGGAGCTCAAAGCGTTGTCATAAAGATCAACCGGGATGCGCAAGGCAAAGGTATGGCCTTTCTAGGTTTTCCTTTTACCGGTCTCAAGGTGGTTGTTGGGAGACCGGGTTATAGGATAGATAGCCGCACTATCAAGAGGGGCTTTCGGTTGGATAACTTGATCACATTGTCTTAGGGAGCTTAATCCTTTGCATACTTTACATCTTCCTATTTTATTGCTTCTTGGTGTTTCTCCATGTTAGGTCCTTGAGCTTGTTGCTAGCTCTTCAACAAGCCCAAGTTCATCGAAAATGGAATTTGTATGCATCTTCTTTGGCATTTTCGAGTTTGAACGTTTTACCGGTTCTTCTCATAGGGAGGCTTCATACCTTTCCTCATTTGGTTCTACCCTCCTTTGTTGTAATATGATGTTTTCATGCACCATATTGTAGAGCTTGTTGTCCTCATCAACACAAGCCCAAGATCATCGAAATTGGAGTCCGGATGCAAAAGTTATTGCGTTTTTCGTGAAGTCTATTTCATCCCGGTTGTGGATCCGGTTCAACCGAGTCCCACACTGGACGGTCCGATGCCAGCGCTGTTAGACCGGATCTCAAACCGGATTTTCCGATTTTCGCGACCGAGTCTATTCTAAGTTGGCCAACAGAGGTATTCCGGTTTGTAGGCCGGTCCACCGGCCTGGGGACCGAGTTTCCCGGTTCTGGGGCCGATCCAACCGACTTTGAAACCGAGTTTTCGCTGTTTTCTCTCCAACGGCTATATTTGCTTTTCCCTATAAAAGGGGGTTCTTCCCCCAATGTTTTTGGGTGTTCTTGAGCTCGAAATTGACCTCCACTGTTGACCCTCTTGAGCTTGCTTCCTCTCCATTTCCTCCTATAATTCTTGCATCTTTTTGAGGGTTTTGGAAGAGGATATCTAGATCTACAATCCCCACCAATCAAGTCATCCTCTAAGTGAGGGGAACCCTTTGGATCTAGATCTTGGAGTCATTGGTTGACTTCCACAATTGTTCTTCCTCTCTAATTCCTCCCTAGCACTTGTTGCTTTGGTGGGATTTGAGAGTGAAGGATTTGAACACCCTTGGTGTTATTGCTTTGCATTCTTGCATAAGTGTTGAGCTCTCCATTACGATTTGTTCGAGTGAGAGACCATGAGCTTGTTGCTCTTGGAGGGTGACCTCCTAGTTGGCTTGGCGGTTGGTGTCGCGGTGTCCTCTTCGTGGAAGATTGTGAAGAGACCTGGGCTTCTCCTTCGTGGAGCTTGTGAAGTGGTTATGGAGCTTGCCATCTCCGGAGTGGAGGAAAAGCTAGCCATAAGGAAAGGGACTATTCCTTCGTGGGATAGACTCAGAGAAGAAGGTGAGCCTTCGTGGAGTTGGGAAATCCTTCATGGAATCCCACACCTCTCCAACGTGACACACCTTACTTGTAAGGGAACACGGGAATACATCTTCGTCTCCACGTGCCTCGGTTATCTCTATACCCGAGCTTACTTTCCTTGTGATAGCCATCAAGCTTGAAGTACTTATATCTTGCCTATCACTTGTGGTATATTTATCTTGTGCTATCTTGCTTAGCTTATCTTGTTGTTGGTGCACTTAGTTGAGCCTAGTGTATTTAGGTTTTGTGCTTGTAAAATAAAAGTTAGTTTAATTCCGCATTCTATCAAGCCAAAACCGTAATAGTTTTGAAATTGCCTATTCACCCCCTCCTCTAGGCGACATCTCTATCCTTTCAGGGACCAACAGACCGGCTCCAAGGAGCTCTGGCCATCTGGACCCAGAATAAGGAGCCACAGCAAGGTGGAATCCTCCATCTAGTCTGCGCCCAAGTTTCCCCGGCTGGCCCGTCTAGCCGGGTAGCCAGAAGAACCGGCTGGGAGGCCGCTCCTAGCCGTCCGCCTCGGATCCGCTAGCCATGGTATGGTGGGGATGACGCTCCTTGCTGAGCGCACCTCTAACCGGACAGGCTGGCTAGCCCGGTCGGCGCTACCGGACAACTGTGCCAAAGCTGGAGGTTGACGAGGAAATCAAGGGCTGACGAGTAAAGCTCTGGCTGACGGATAAAGCTCCGGTTGACGGATAAAGGGCCGGCTGACGAGTAAAGCAAGGGCGCTAGACACCCCTGTACTGGAGGCTTGACTGGACCCAGGCTTACCGTTCGGCCCTGTCTAGCTGGCCCACTATGTAAAGCCCAAATCCAAACAGTAAACCCTAGAACCCATCTTGTAAACTGCCTCCTCAACCATTATATAAGGAGAGGTGATGACCCACAAGTATAGGGGGTGTATCGCAGTATTTTCGAGGGAAGTGAAACCCAATTTATTGATTCAACACAAGGGGAGCCAAAGAATATTTATAAGCCTTAACAACGAAGTTGTCAATTCAGATGCACCTGGAAACAATCTTGCTCACAGCAGTTTATCAGTAGCAACAGTTTTGTAGTAGGAATAGTAAAGTAACAGTAGTAGTAAAGTAAAGACAGTAGTAACAATAGCAGTAAATAGTAGGATTCGAGTGCGGTAGGCATAGGGATGGATGGACAGGCGTTGCATGGACAAGACAATTCACATAGCAATCAGAACATAGGGCAATTGCAGATAAATAAGATAAAGCATCCAAGTACTAGATAATCCTAGGCATGTGTTCCATATATAGTCATACGTGCTCGCAATGAGAACTTGCACAACATCTTTTGTCCTGCCAGCCCGTTTGCAGCGGGGCCTCAAGGGAACTACTGGCAATTAAGGTGCTCCTTTTAATAGAGCACCGGAGCAAAGCATTAACACTCCGTGAACACATGTGATCCTCACATCAAAGCCATTCCCTCCGGTTATCCCGATTTCTGTCAGTTCGGGGCCATTGGTTCCGGACAACAACGTGTGTATACAACTTGTAGGTAAGACCATAAACAATACTATCATAATGAATCAATAACATGTTCAGATCTGAAATCATGGCACTCGGGCCCTAGTGACAAGCATTAAGCATAACAAGTCGCAACAAAGTCATAAATCACTAATAGTAGATACTAGGCACCATGCCCTAACAATCTGATGCCATTACGTGAACGATCTCATCCAATCCCTACCATCCCCATAGCCTATAGTGGGGGATTACTCACTCATAGATGGGGAAACATGGATGGTCAATGGAGAAGCGATGGTGATGATGATGGCGATGATCTCCTCCAATTCCCCGTCCCGGCAAGGTGCCAGAACGGAGTTTCTGGTGCTGTTTCGTGGAATCTGGTGGTGGCGGCGGAGCGGAACTCCTTCTGGAAAAATGTCGAACCCCCTAGAGTTTTTAGGTCAGAAGGCTTCCTATAGGCGAAGAGGGAGACCGAGGGGGTGTCTGGGGCGGCCAGACCACCCCCTGGTGCGACCTAGGCTAGCCCGCACGGCCAGGTGGTGTGGCCTGGGCCCAGCCCTCCTCCGTCTCGTATTCTGGATCCGGGAGTCTTCTGGTGAAATAGGATTTTTGGCATATTTTCCGGGATTTTTCCTGATAGTTGATTTTCTGCACAAAAACTAGACACCAAGGCAATTCTGCTAAAAACAACGTCAGTCCGTGTTAGTTGCATCCAAATCACACAAGTTTAGAGGAGAAACAATAGCAAAAGTGTTCGGGAAAGTGGATACGTTTTGGATGTATCAAGTCCCCCCAAGCTTAGCTTATTGCTTGTCCTCAAGCAATTCAGTTGAAAACTGAGTGCGATAAAAGAACTTTCACGAACATATTTGCTCCATATGATGTATATATTCTCAGCATGTGATCAACTACTTAGACAATTCATAATAAAGAGTATGCAACTAAGTTTACTTAATAGGCATTGCAAGCTATGAAGAGATTCCAACTTACAAATAATAAGTAGCAAGAAACATAAACATAAGCAACATTACAATGCTCATAACAAGGTATGATAGAGTGGTATCTCTCTTGCCTTTGATTAAGAATGCCAACGCACCTCTGAAGTTCATGTGAAGACTAGAAGTAAAGATATCAAAGATACAAGCATCAAAGTCATAACACAAATAATCAAGTTTTGAGACAAGCACATTACACTAAGAATGACAACTATGCTCTCAAGAAGGTGCTCATAGAATAAGTGGAGACTCACCAAGGAAATGAAAAAGGTTTTGAATAGTTCAAAAGGCTTCCAAATGCTGAAAGTATGGTACTTGTTAGCTTTGAGCTCTCATTGCCCCTATCATAAGCATCTTGAAGGTGATTAAGGTTAAAGTGACACAACTAAGAGGATATGCTTGACAAGTTCTAAATCGAAGTCTCATGCCCCTTACTTACGAAGACCGATCCTCATGCGACTCAACTTCAGTCACAAGTAAGCTCTTGTCATTGTAAGTATATACGTATCATAGAGAACCGCCAACGGTGTACCCCTTGCACATGACACACGAGCTATCCCATAATCAAAATGACAAGGCAAGCAAACAATGAGCATCTCAGCGATCTTTTTATTTACTATGTGCATAGATTTTTATTGAGGATGTTTCATAGAATGCTCATTATGGTTATGCTGCAAGTTTCCACCATGATTAGGCATGGCTTAGGCTAGCAGCCCAGGCGTTTCCCTAACACATATATAAACTCCATGATCTTACAAGTTCCAGTTTTATTTCACACCGCCAGGATCCATGAGCAAAAGAACATGATATCAACGAGGTAATAAGTACCAGCGCAATGCTGAAAGCGTTCCCCATGATACATGGTTCTGCTAACTTTAACTTATAAAGCGCAAGCATATACGCAACAAAGAAGGACACAATGGTTCAGGTTTATTAAATGCAAGTAAATAAAGTATGCCATCAAGTTCATGAGAGCTTTCTAACTAACTTTCACATAACAAGCAAACATTTTATTCGAAAGAAAACAAGGCATATTGAATATGCACGGAAATAGCAAATGATGCTAATAGGTAGGTATGGTGGACACTTTGGAAATATTTGGTTTTAGGGAGTTGGAAACATGAGTAAAACATACTCCGTGAAAGTGAAGGCTAGCAATAGTAAGGGAGCGACAAACGAGAGAGCAATAGCTGTCATAATCATGCTTGCAACAAGACATGACTAATCATGGCATGAAAGTGATTCAAGACCCTCAAGGAAAAATAATTCAACGAGGCTTAACTGATTATTTCAGCTATATGCATGCGTGAGCATGTGCCAAGTCAATTCAAATGAAACATTCAGAGGAGGATACCACAGTGTCATACCAAGTTATGAATAGAGTAATGCGAGCAAACATTCATATGACATGCTACAAACTATTAGCAAGCTGGAACTAATCATAAGAAAGCAAGAACTATTAAGCCTCCAAAGATAACATACACCCTACATGAACAGACCAAGCATGCCCACAATGATGAGTATATGTACACAAATGAAAACAAATAGAGTTCGTCACCAGCTTCTTACCACTCCTCAAGTTGTCATTAATCCTCATTATTGCCCTTCACTTGTGTGGCTTGAATAATAATATGAAACCAAATCCCACTGAGGACTGCTGAACCCTGCAACAAACTCACAAAACTAAAGAAGAACAACAAATATTTTTGGTGTTTTTGATTTTTAAAAGAAGAACCAAAAGGGAAGAACAAGCAAAGCAAAATCTTTTTGGGTTTTTCGAATAGTTCAAACAAAGCAAAAAGGGAAAAACAAACCAAGGCAAAGAGAAAAAGAAGCAAACCAAAGAGAAACAACAGAAATATTTTTGGTCTTTTTGTGTTTTAGAAAGCAAAAGCAAAGAAAGAAAGAAAACTAAAAAGAGAACGAAACATGAATATACAAAGTACCGACGCAACATGATAGGGAGATGAGTGTGATGTCGGTGTACCTCCCCCCAAGCTTAGGCTTTTGGCCTAAGTGGGTGTCAATCCATGTACGAATAAGGGTTCCAAGAAGGCGGGTCATGATAAGAATGATCGTAGTTGGGCCTGTGGGAAGAAGAAGAAGCTCCCCAATCATAAGCAGGCTGCTGATATGAAGACTCCCCCTCATTCGAGGGCTGGACCGAATCATTCGTGACCTCCCTTCTAGTATCCTGCTCCTGCTGGGAGAGCTCTCCCAAATACTTATCAAATTCCTCCTCCATGAGAGACCATCCTACCCTGTTATCAAGGTTAAACAAAACAGGTGCAGGCGAAAGAACAACACGCTCGGACTTGCTCCTTCTCCAACCAGCTTT
Organism: Avena sativa; assembly: GCA_916181665.1. Lineage (NCBI taxonomy): Eukaryota > Viridiplantae > Streptophyta > Magnoliopsida > Poales > Poaceae > Avena > Avena sativa. The sequence continues at coordinate 263,084,807 of OV702291.1, forward strand.
GAGAAAGGTTATTTCATAAGACAACTCACTCAGATTAGCCCAAGAAGAAACAAATTTATGTTGTATCATGGAATTAAGATCAAGCCTTTCTATGGGAAACTGTAGGTCTAGACGATGGGGCACTAAACCATGCAACGCTAGTAAACGAAAAGCAATGAGGCCCCCACAAATTCCACCTTTCTCACGGTTAGCAGCAAGACGGAAAGCTATCAAAGCACCCAAGTTGTAAGACCTATCTCGTTTAAGAGCAGCAGAGATGAATGCTAGATCATATGAAGATAACTTATTGGCAGTTTTCCTAGCAAGAACACACTTGGCAATAAGGTAGGCAAAGTAGCGAATGGAGGGGAGATGAATGTTACAGATTTTTCCACTCTCCTTTGAGAAGCTGCTCCCTTGGCAAATATCTGCGTATAAATCCATGAGTGGTGTAGGTCGCTCTTTAATCCTTCCACATGATCCCCACTAAGGTACCTTAATTGCTGCACAAAAGTCATCGAGAGAAAGGTTGACAGCAATATTGTAAATTTTGTAGTGGACCATGGGGTTAGGCAAAGAGTAACTAAATTGAAAGTCCTACACCACAGACATGGTTAGATTCACAAATTGACAAGGTTCATCTTCTAAAAAGTGCTCCAACCCTGCATTAGAAACCAAAGTGTGAAAATCCAGGAGAATTCCCGCGGCTCTCATGAATTCGGAGCATGGGTAAATGGAAGGAAAAACTTCCTCCTCCCGGTGAACCTTCATGACCTCAGGCACCCATAGTTCATGTTTGTTTAGTTGATGCTCATTCATCTTCTATTCTGAAATTTAAACACCCATTAAACAAGTGATTACAAAGTGAATATAATGAAGGGCACTACTCATAGGGACTTGTAAGAGGCCCAAACATGCATCAAAACTATATCTCTAAGCATCAAACAAGCTTACAAGCTCTCATAACATGTCACCTACAACAGCAAAATACTCAAGATATAATCCACTAAACACAAATCTACTTGTACAAGAGGAGGAGTCACATACCGGAGAAAAAATGCTCCAAATTTCAGCAACAAAGATGGGCTGAGCAAGGAGATCAAAAAATCGAGAGCAAGCACAACAAGAACGCGATTTTGAGCAATGAACTGGAGCTTACTCGGGAGAGAGAAGAAAGTGGCAAGTGAGAGAGTGAGTGGAGGGCCAGGGTGGCCCACACCATGGCATGGCGCCACCCAGGGTAGGCAGCGCCACTAGGTGGTGTGCCTGCCTGGTTAGTCCCCCTGGTACCTTCCAGGCACTCCTCTGCCCCTTTTTTCACGTAAAAATTTAATATGAATTTTCTGGAATTTTTCGAGACACTTTATTTTTGGGCAATTTTCAGGCATAGATGAATGATTTTCTGACAGACAGATTTTTTTTGGAAATGATGCAATTACAAAACAAGGCTAGAACTACAGGAGTTCTAAGACACTAACATGCAAGCAACTTAACAACAAAGAAAACTAAATGAAAGCAAAACTAAAATGGATAGAATAAAAGTAAACGGAGATAATCATGGTGAAAACATTGTTTTGTTCAATGAAATCCTTTTGTTAACAAGGTTGATCAGGTCTTGTTACCAAAACAATTTCATATGAGACAAAACTTTGTATTCCACTAATGATTATGTTACCTCAACCTTGATAGCAATGGTCCCAATCATAATAGTTTCAAATTTTTCTCTTCGCATGGGACAATATATTTCTCCAACTTGAATGCCTTCAACATGTTCAATTGAATTCAAACCATAAGTCCTTTCAATCTTCTTGGGGAAATAGACAGTATGTTCCTTGTCATTAACATTGAAGGTAACCTTTCCTTGATTACAATTAATAACAGCTCCTGTAGTATTAAGAAAAGGTCTCCCAAGAATAATAGACATATTATCATCTTCTGGCATTTCAAGCACGACAAAATCAGTTAATATCAAGCAATTGTGAGCCACCTGAACAGGTACATCCTCACATATACCCACAGGAATAGTGGTAGATTTATCAGCCATTTGCAAAGAACTAGAAGTGGTAGAATCTTGCTAGTTCTAATTTCATAAGCATGTTTTTCTTTAGCAGCGTTAACTAGCAAGTCTTTTTGCACTTTAATGAGTTAATCTATTTGAGTTTGAACCATTTGAAAGTGTTTAACAATCAATTTAACATCATTAGAGGTTCTTTCCACAATATCTTTTAACTCAACAATAGCTCTAGAGTTTTCCATTATATGATTTTACACCCTTTTATTCAAATTATCTTGCTTAACAATAAAGATATTGAATTCTTCTAAGCATTGATCAGGAGGTTTAGAGTAGGGGATATCACCTTCATCAAAGTGTTGGAGAGAGTGTACCTCAATAGTGGATGAGTAGGAGATAGGCTTACATAATTCTTCTATAGGAGGTAATTCTTGACATCTGCAGCTTTAATTCCCTTCTCCTTAAGACATTTCTTAGCTTCCTTCATCACTTCATCATTTAATTCAATAACTCCCCTCTTCTTTGATTTTGGAATAGGCACAGGAATAGTTGGTGCAGGTATAATTACTTCAGGTATAACTGGTTCAGGAGGATTCCAATCCTCGTAGTTCTTGCTTATTTTAGCCATTAATTCCTCAGCTTCCTTGGGAGTCCTATTCCTGAAAACACAATCAGCACAACTATCTAGATATGTCCTAGATTCTTCAGTTAGTCCATTATAAAATATATCAAGAAGCTTATTCTTAGGTAATGGACTTCCAGCCTGTGCATGAATCAAAGCACAAAACCTTGCCCATGATTCAGGCAATATCTCTTTTTCTCCCTGTTTAAAATCAAAAAGTTCCTGCAAAATAGCATGTCTAGCACTAGGAGGAAAATATTTCTGCAGGAAAGTACTAATCAAGCAATCAGGGCTATCAATAGATCCAGGAGGTAAATTACTAAACCAAGTTTTAGCTTCTCCTTTCAATGAAAAGGGAAAAATCTTGGTAACAAAGTAAGTACGCATCTTAATATCATCAGAAAACAAGCCACTCATGGTAGAAAGCTCATTCATATGTGCTACCGCTCTTTCATTCTTAGTCCCACAAAAAGGTTCTTTCTCAACAATAGCTATGTAAGATAGATCGAGAGAGAAATCATAATATTTATCTTTAATGTTTATGGGAGAAGCAGCAAACTTAGCAATAGGAGACAATTTGGGTCTAATAGTATGCCTCTCAAGGAGACTCTTAGCAGCGCTCCTATCATGGGTGTTTTTACATTCTTTAATAAATTCATCGGTCATCTCAACATAACCATCTTCAATATCATAACTCTCACTAGACTCAGGTGAACTAACAGGTGTAGTAGCGTCTTCATTAGGAGTTTCAGTATTTCCACCTATAGTTCTAGCAATCGTAGCATCTAGGAAAGGACCTAATGAACCACTCTTATCAAGCACAGTAGAAGCAGCATCATAAGCATCAGAAGTTTCAGATGCAGTAGTAGTAGCAGTGTGTGTAGCATGTGTATGTGGTGGTGTAACGAGCTTACAAATAACAGATGGTGAATCAAGAGCAACAGAGGTGTTCAGAACCGTACCTCTTGTTGTAGTGGATGGTAAAATAGGAACCTTGCCATCACGAGACTTACCCATGATGGATGGATAGAAGCGAAAAATAGAGAATCCAAGTGAACTTAATAAATAAAGCTATGCTCCCCAGCAACGGCGCCAGAAAATAGTCTTGATGACCCACAAGTATAGGGGGTGTATCACAGTATTTTCAAGGGAAGTGAAACCCAATTTATTGATTCGACACAAGGGGAGCCAAAGAATATTTATAAGCCTTAACAACTGAGTTGTCAATTAAGCTGCACCTGGAAACAATCTTGCTCACAACAATTTATCAGTAGCAACAGTTTTATAGTAGGAATAGTAAAGTAGCAGTAGTAGTAAAGTAAAGATAGTAGTAACAATAGCAGTAAACAGTAGGATTCGAGTGCAGTAGGCATAGGGATGGATGGACGGGCATTGCATGGACAAGACAATTCACATTGCAATCATAACATAGGGAAATTGTAGATAAATAAGATAAAGCATCCAAGTACTAGATAATCCTAGGCTTGTGTTCCATATATAGTCATACGTGCTCGCAATGAGAACTTGCACAACATCTTTTGTCCTGCCAGCCCGTTTGTAGCGGGGCCTCAAGGGAACTACTGGCAATTAAGGTGATCCTTTTAATAGAGCACCGGAGCAAAGCATTAACACTCCGTGAACACATGTGATCCTCACATCAAAGCCATTCCCTCTGGTTATCCCGATTTTTGTCACTTTGGGGCCATTGGTTCCGAACAACAACGTGTGTATACAACTTGCAGGTAAGACCATAAACAATACTATCATAATGAATCAATAACATGTTAAGATCTGAAATCATGGCACTCGGGCCCTAGTGACAAGCATTAAGCATAACAAGTCGCAACAAAGTCATAAAGCACTAATAGAAGATACTAGGCACCATGCCCTAACAATCTGATGCCATTACATGAACGATCTCATCCAATCCCTACCATCCCCATAGCCTACAGCGGGGGATTACTCACTCATAGATGGGGGAAACATGGATGGCCGATCGAGAAGCGATGGTGATGATGATGGCGATGATCTCCTCCAATTCCCCGTCCTGGCAGGGTGCCAGAACGGAGTTTCTGGTGCTGTTTCGTGGAATCTGGTGGTGGCGGCAGAGCGGAACTCCTTCTGGAAAAACGTCGAACCCCCAGAGTTTTTAGGTCAGAAGGCTTCTTATAGGCAAAGAGGGAGACCGAGGGGGTGTCTGGGGCAGCCAGACCACCCCCTAACGCGGCCTGGGCTAGCCCGCGTGGCCAGGTGGTGTGGCCTGGACCCAGCCCTCCTCCGTCTTGTATTCTGGCTCCGGGAGTCTTCTGGTGAAATAGGATTTTTGGCATATTTTCCGGGATTTTTCCTGATAGTTGATTTTCTGCACAAAAACTAGACACTAAGGCAATTCTGCTGAAAATAGCGTCAGTCCGTGTTAGTTGCATCCAAATCACACAAGTTTAGAGGAGAAACAATAGCAAACGTGTTCGGGAAAGTGGATACGTTTTGGACATATCAGGAGGTAGTGCTAGGGTTGTAGGTAGACAATTACTAGTTAGAAGTTCTCTAGATTAGACAAGTTGAGTAGTTACTCATCTTCTAGCAAGGAGTAGCCAGGAAACAGCTTAAGGAGCATCTGTACTAGGTGTTCTCCCCTTGATAGTAGATCCTTGCAGGAGTAGGAGCTTTACCTCGCCAAGAGGGCTCCGAAAACGGGGTATATCGATGTGTTTGCAGTATCTGTGCCCAACCTGTTGCGAGTAGCCACCGATAGCATCCTGATTGTCCCCTTTCATGCCATCCCAGATGGTACTGTCGTGTTCCACACCACGACAGTTGGCGCCCACTGTGGGGCACAATGCTTCGACTGGGATCATCTTTCGCACGGGACTTCCGCTCGTCGCCGGTGAGCGAGTCGCCTCTGGCCTCGTTCTCACCTTCGGCTCCTTCGACTGCGTCCTCGACAACGCATCCTACTTTGCCGGGGGAACCTTCCCAACAGCGGCTCCGTCATGCACTTCGGTGAGCATTGCGTCCACGTCGCCACCGTCACCGAGGCCTTTCCTCACGAGATAGTCACCGTATCCGGCGCGCCTCCTGGTTCTCCGCTTTGCGTATCGTTAGCGGTAGCGTCGAGGTCATGATGGAAGGCTCGAGCGAGAACCGTCTCCCACCTCTGGAGTGCAACGGGGATGGCCGCGCTACTAACTCACGCCTCCCGAACTAGGACCTGCTTACCGCGTCCATCGAGCACCTCCGCAACCCCATCACCCCCATCGAGGCAGATCCAGCAGCAGCTGCGGCAGCGCTAGAGGCTACTCGCCAAAGCCTCCTGGAAGAAGCTGGCAAGGTGGCATCCGCCCAACGGCGGATGGACGCGACCATGCGCGAGTACAACATCGTGCATGCCTTCGCCCGCTTACCTGGCACCAGCCTCCTGGCCCAGCCCCAAGGCCGAAACCTTGGTTTGGAGATAGATCATGCTGCTGATCCGCGTACACCCACGGTACAGCCGGTCTACAGCACTCCCGCCAAAAACATGAGGGCCGTGGAGGCGGCAGTCGCCGAACTAAGCCAACTGGAGGGTGAGGAGCTGCTCCGTCAGCAAGCACGTGTCCATCTCCTCGTGGTCATGGCAAACAAACAACAGGCTAAGGCAGAACTCATCATGGGCGGCAACAGCAAGACTCTACCGGCTCGCCGGATGGCGGACCCGGCCGTGGGGGCTAGCAAAGCCTCTTCCCAAAACGGAGTAAGACCCAGCAACCGTCCACGTGGTGGATCAGCAGGCCGTGGGAACAACGGTCGCGAGGCTGCAACTATCACCAGCCGGAACCACGAGCCGGACGATGAAGCCGAAAAAGGCAAAGTGCTGCCCAAGTCCCGCCTATCTGGCCGGCTGGGACCGCTCGAGCCGGAAGAACCACAAGACACGCGCACACGCATCAACCTACTAGTCTAGTCGCGCACGCTGGAAGAAGAAAGCCCAGCCGGTCCAAGGTGCTTCGGACCGCGAATCCGGAATGAACCGTTTCCAAAGGGATTTTCGCTCCTAAGAGATATGCCAAAGTACAACGGCTAGGTCAAGCCGAAGGACTGGCTGGTGGACTACACCACCACGGTGGGCATCGCAAACGGCAACCACCGGGTGGCTGTGCGCTACGCTCCCCTCATGCTCCTCGACTCGGCCAGGACATGGCTCAATAGCCTCCTCGACAACAACATTAACGCTTGGATTGATTTCGAGCAGGCATTCGTCCGCAACTTCACCGGCACCTACAAGTGCCCAGGTTGACCCGGCGAACTCGCCCTTTGCGTGCAGGGTCCGAACGAATCCGATCGCTCCTACATCACCCGGTGGACGAGCATGCACAACTCCTGCGAGGGGGTGCACGAGCACCAGGTGGTCGACTTCTTCGTCAACGGCTGCAGAGATGGCACTATGCTCAAGCACAAGCTTCGCCGGGTGGAGCCCACCACCATGGCGCAGACCATGGCCATTGTGGACAAGTATGCCACCACTGACGCGGCAATGAAAAGATCCGTCCGGGTGCATGACCAGGGGCAAATCATCATTGACGTCGTGGTGGATCGGCGCCAGCCAGAGGGGAATGGCCACAACTCCAGGCGGCATGACAACCGCCACGACAAGAGAAAGGACGATCAGCTGGATAACCAATATGGTTCCAGGCTGGTGGCTGCAGTGCAGGAGGATCCGGCTGTAGGCGGAAGCCAGAGACAGAAACCTAATGACCGCCCCCCAAGGCCCAAGTACACCATCGAGTCAATGCTTGATGGGCCATGCAAGTTCCACAGCGGAAGAAACAAACCGGCTACACATACCACACGCCAATGCACCTAGACGAAGAAGATGGCAGAAATTGCTGGCATGCCGGCTATGCAGGCACCACCACCCCCAGCCGGTGGGCCACTAGGCAACCGCAATAACCAGCGCCGGAGGGAGGATGATGATGACAATTATCCCCGCCAGGTGGGAAACTACCACATCTTCACAACGGAGCCGGAGACCAAGCATGGCAAGAGACGCCGCGAGGAGGAGGTGAACGCAATCGTGCCCCCCGTTCCCCAGTACCTCAACTGGTCGGAGCAAGAAATTACATGGAGCCAGAAGGACCAGCCAGCTATGTTGCCTCACCCAGGCACTTACGCAATGGTCTTGGATCCCATCATTGTCTCCAAGAAGCATTCTTGCAGATTCTCCCGTGTCCTCGTAGACGGTGGGAGCAACATCAACCTCCTGTACCGTAGTTCGCTAGACCGGCTTGGCATCAGCGAGTCGCAACTGGAGCCGTCAAGCACCTCCTTCCATGAAGTCATTCCGGGCCCATCGCATTCACCCATCGGAAAGATCCGGCTGGATGTCATCTTCGGCACGGAGGATAATTTCCGCCACGAGCCCATCTGGTTTGAGGTGGTCAACCTCTCCAATGCATATCACGCAATCCTAGGGCGCCCGACGCTCACCAAGTTCATGGTAGTACCACATTATGCGTACCTCAAGATGAAGCTGCCAGGGCCAAAGGGTGTCATCACTATGGCCGGTTGTTACATGCAGTCTGTGGAGTGCGCCACGGACGGGTCCAAGATAGCGGAGCCATGATCATCACGGAAGAGAAGCGCATTATCATGCAACATGTGGCGGCCCTGCAGAAGGACATGCCGGCTGGCGAGCCCAAGCCGGCCGGGGAAGCGCAGTTCAAGCCATCCAAAGGCACCAAAAAGATCCTGCTGGACGAGGCCGAGCCGGACAAGTTCATCCTAGTTGGAGATAACCTTGACAGCAAATAGGAAAGCATGCTCGTCGACTTCCTCCTTGAGAATCGGGATATCTTCGCATGGTCCCCCAAGGACATGCCAGGTGTTCCGAGGGAGCTCGCCGATCACTCCTTACATGAAAGGCCGGATGCAAAGACGGTCAAACAGTCACTACGCCGCTTCGCGGAAGAGAAAAGAAGAACCATAGGTGAAGAAATCACCCGGCTGCTTGCAATCGGATTCATCATGGAGGTTTTCCACCCGGAATGGCTGGAAAACCCCGTGCTAGTGCTAAAAAGGAACAAAACTTGGCGCATGTGTGTTAACTACACCAACCTCAACAAAACATGCCCCAAAGATCCGTTCGCCCTGCCAAGGATAGACCAAGTGATCGATTCCACGGCCAGCTGTGAACTTTAAGGTGTGTTGTTATAGCCCTACATCGTCCAACCAGAGAGTAGTTCAGGGTAGTATGAGAGTGTCCACTAGTGAAAGTATGATCCCTAGGCCTTGTTTCTAAGCATTGAAACACCATTTACAATCAGTTATGTTACATGTTTGCTTGATGCCACTCTTATTTCATATTGCAATTACCACTTATAATCATCCATATTACTTGTATTTCAATATCTCTTCACCGAACTAGTGCACCTATACACCTGACAAGTGTACTAGGTGTGTTGGGGACACAAGAGACTTCTTGTATCTTGATTGCAGGGTTGCTTGAGAGGGATACCTTTGACCACTTCCTCCCTGAGTTCGATAAACCTTGGGTGATCCACTTAAGGGAAACTTGCTGCTGTTCTACAAACCTCTACACTTGGAGGCCCAACACTGTCTACAAGAATAGAAGCGTGTGTAGACATCACTATTTTCGCATTAGTTCAAACTAGAAATAAAGTTTGCATCATTAGAATTACCTTCAGGAATAGTCGATCCCTTTTATGAAATTTTGAGTTTATTATTATATATGGAGCAATATTTAGTTTGTGTTTGCTTTATTTAATATATGAATGTCTTGAGTATAATTTTACTTGCACTTGATGATAGCAATAGGAGTCTTCCACGCCATTGGTATTAATAGAACACCTAACGATAATTTAGTCAATATGTTGTAAGTCTATGATTTGATTTACAAAAAAAATTATCTACATAATTAAGTTGAAGAAGAAACCTTGAACAAAGGAAAATAAAGTGTTATCAAAATAGAGTGGGAATAAGTCGAGGTAGAATCTTCAAGTCATAAGAATGCTTCATATACAGTTGTTATTTGGTAATTGAGATTGTTAAACTTTGAATTCCTACATGAAGTGGAATATATGGCTAGCTCCTTTGCACAACACTTAAACAAAAGTGTGAGCATATATATACAAAAGAAAAGAAAAAGAAGAATAAAAAAGAGCGAGTGTGCAAAGAGCAAGTAGGCATATACCACTGAGTTGTAGTATGACAAAGTGACACTTTTGAGATTCTAAATCCCAAGTGAATATGTTGATCCTAAAACACTTGGTACTACCTCGTTAACTCATTCAGTTGAACCAGATTCTTTTACATTTTGTTGAGATTCATCTTTTATGAACTATTGATCACTAAGGTGTGGAAGCCTTCTAATACTATTCCGATGGTTCGAGTAGGGTACTATTCATGAACTTATTCCTATGTATCGTACATGATGAACACATGCTGCAATTGCCTCATTTATTTTATCGACTCAGCTTCATGAACATGAGGATCACATCCATTAAGCTAGAGCTTGCTCGTGACGAGCAAGAGTCTAAGCTTGGGGAATTTGATGAGTGCATATTTGCATCATGTTTTACATTATTATTTTGCATTGTAGATGTAGGATCTTGGTAGTTTACAGTGTTTGCGCGCACATTTGATGTCTGTTTTCATCAGGATCAGGACAGATGATGGATCCAATGGATACAATTCTTGGAGCAGTTGTACTATGGAGAAAAGGAGCCAGAAACAATGTAAATCACTTATTTGGGAAATATTAATAATACCAGAAGAAAACCAGAAGCGAACAAGGGAGGAAGAGAGCTCAACGACCAACTATACGGGCGGAGCAATTTTCCGGCCGTATAGCTCCAACCGTATAGTTGGCGCCGCCTCTGCCTCGTCAAATAGTTTCACCCTGTGCAATTGGTTCGAGGAGACGACATACAGAACACTAGAAATCGCAAAAACCTCACCTCCGAAAGGCATCTGGAGGGGGAACTCATCCATAGGGGATCCATCTTCGCTCTGCGCAGATCCGGGAGGCTAAGGCATCGATCTTCATCATCCACCGCTGCACCACCACCATATCCATCCATCCCATCTACATCTTGTTGTAATTCCTATACTCGTTGTGGATTTATACAAGTACTATTCATCTATGATTGTTTCCATTACCATTGCCATGATGTTGGTTGCCTCCATGTCTGAGTAGATCATTAGTTCTTAGGGAAATGGAGAAACCCTAGTATGAGATTGAAATAAGATAAAGTCTATTATGATATTCATCGCTGTGACCATGTGTTAGATTTTCTACATCTTGATGTTGAGAGAAGTCGACCTCTCAATATTTGCCTCTTGTGGGGACTTGATGGAGGAAACTACTTGTTGGTAGACAGAGGCGTGTTAGCACTTACAATGACTATAAAGCTGTTGGCACCCCTTACGTATTAACTTGGGAAACCGAGGAAACTCACAGAACACTATCCATGCCATGGGATATGTCCTACGGGATTACGTCCCTTAATAGTGCGGTAATTCGATTGATGTTGATTGCTGACTGCTATGGTTATGAGGATGATGTGAGCAGCGGTTGTTGCCTATTCGTCCAAATACGGAGTTCCCTACTGTAGTTCCAGTCTCTCTTACATATGCGATACTTACTTTCTATACTCAGTTATTTTACTTTACTTTATTGCTCTTATACCCAAAACCCAAAAACACCTTTTTACACAATACTGGCATTTTATCTTGTCACTTAGAACTTTATCTAGCATTTATATAGTAATATCTATTTCAAGAATTATTAGACTTCAGACTCCTGCTCCCTGTGGGATCGATGTCTTTATTTCACAACTAGCTACAAATGATCTGTGCACTTGCAGTCATCATTGACCCTATTGGTCAAGTGTCAAGCAGTACTCACGGTTCATGAGACAGAAGTTGATGCGATCAACTCCAGGACTTTGATCCTCGGAACAATAGTGAGGCTCCACCGTATGCGTCAAGGTACTGAGGAACTCAAGTGTCAAGCGGCAGTATGTGGCGACATCCTGAAATACAAAGTCATACAAACCAACATTATTGCAAAGTAAATTGAAATCAGCACGAATGCCAAGTTGGTTCAGTATATAGGGACACGCCAACTTGGTAGACTTGATTTCTTGGAGCTTGAGACGGTTAAAATGGTTCAGCTGAAACTCCTTAGTGAACTTGATACCAAGTGACTCGGGGGGTCAACTTATCAACGGGTGGTGCGGAATGTTCCATAACCATCACGCGTGTACGGCTCCTCGTATTCATCTAAAATTAAATAAAACAAAAATAAATAAAGATTGCTAATAAAAGATTTTAATACAATGGAAACATAGCATAAACGATTCTCTACACTAGTTACAAAAGAAACTCCTATAAAACAATACTAGGCATGCTCAATATCAAGATTAGATCAAGAATAAGACCTAAGTCTAGATTGATAATGATGAAAGATTGAGTGAAACTTTAGTAAAAATAAGTTGAAGATCGAGGAGAATTATACCTTAGATCGATTGAGTGCAAGGAATCAAAGAAAGAACAAGTAAATTTGAAGATCCAATGGAGGTGGTTTAGAGTTTGGAGGAAGAAGAAAGAGAAAGATTTGTTTTGGAGATTTTTAGTTTACCTCCTCGTGGTGTTTATGGCGGCCGCGTACATGGTACGAGCGGGTGGTACGGCCGGAGCCCACCCGTACTGGGTAACATACCTTGGGGGTGACGACTCCCTTCCGGTGATGCACTCGGTGTAGGGGTTCGTAGCATGGAAAACAAAAATTTTCTATCGCATACAAACAAACAAGCCAAGATCTATCTACTAGATTGTAGCAACGAGTCGATGGAATAACTCACCCTCGAAGATTCCAAAGTGTTTAACGAGAGCAGATTCTCGTGGGTGATGTAGTCGTACTCTTTCCGATCTCAAGATCGCGTAGACGATCCTTCCGGCGCCACGTTCCGGCAGCGCTTCCGCAGTCGGTCACACGTTCGGTACTCGACGAAGACCTTCCTCTCCCTTGTTCCAGCAGGCAGCGGAGGTTGTAGCACTCTCCTCGCGATTCCGGCAGCACAACGACGTGGTACCGGAAGTAGAGGGGAGATCCCGCAGGGCTTCGCCTTAAGCCGGTGCGAGTATGGTGGAGCTTATGAGAGAGGCTATTAGTGATCTAGTAATTAGACACACCAATTAGAGGGCTCTAAACCAATTAGAAGGCTCTAAACCGAATAGCTCTAAACCGGGGTTTAGATCTAGGGTTTAGTTTAGAGGATAGGAAACTTGTAGTGTGTAGAGAGGGGAGCCCTGCCCCTCCCTTTATAGGTGGGAGGGCCGGCGGCCAAGGGGAGGGAGTGGAGTCCCTCCCCAACTCGGCCTTGGGGTGGGGCGCCGGCTTGGGGAGGAGGAATCCCTCCCCAACTCGGCCTCCTCTTCTCCTCTTTCCCACTTTCCAATTTTGGCAGTTTGACTTTTCAAACTTGCTATTTGACTTTCCAATTTAGGATTTAAATAAACCCTTTATTTTGGACAGCGAGAACACTTAGTACATGATGCAATCATTCCAATATGCAATGACACATTCATGTACCCCTTCCCCCCCGGAGTGCCGGACATTCCGGGACCTTCTAGAATGTTCCCGATGAAAACACCGGAACCATTCCCCAACTCCAAAACGGAACTTTCCTTATATGAATCTTATTCTCCGGACCATTCCGGATCACCTCGTGATATCCCGGATCCCATCCGAGACTCCGAACAACATTCGGTCTCTTTCTCATAATACCATAACTACTCAAACAACGTCGAATCCTTAAGTGTGTCTCCCTACGGTTCGTGAATTATGCGGACATGATCGAGACACTTCTCCGAACAATAACCAATAGAGGAATCTGGAAATTCATATGGCTCCCACATATTTCTACGATTACTTTGCGATCGAATGAACCACTTACATACGATACCAATTTCCCTTTGTCTCACGATATGTTACTTATCCGAGGTTATGATCGTCGGTATCTCTGCATACCTAGTTCATCCTCGTTACTGATAAGTACTCTTTTCTCGTTCCCGTGATATGTGATCCCTTGTGACCAAGTCACATGCTTGCAAGCTAATTGGATGACATTTCACCGAGAGGGCCCAGAGAATATCTATCCGTCATGTGGATGGACAAATCCCACTCTTGATCCATGTGTTTCAACCAATACTTTCCGAACACTCAATGCCACCTTTATAGCCACCCTGTTACGGTGTGGTGTTTGATGATATCAAAGCATCCATCCAGTAAAGGTGATATGCATGATCTCATGGTCGAAGGAATTAGGTTACTATGTATCAGAAAGCATATAGCAATTGAACTATTGAAATGACTTGATCTTTATGCTACGCTTGTCTATAGGAGTATGTCCACCATATCATTCTCCTAACGATATGATCTTGTTGTTGATAACATCTCAATGTTCATGACAAAGAAACCACATCATCAATCAACCAACAAGCTAGTGAAGTATAGAGGCTATACTAGGGACTTCAAATTAAGTTTACAAATCACACAAGTATTAATGGTTTCCTTGTTAATACTATTATAGCATGAATGCAAACATTTATCATAAACACAAAGATATATAATAATAACCATATTTATTATTGCCTCTAGGGCATATCTCCAACAGTCTCCCACTTGCACTAGAGTCATCTAATCTAGATTACATGGTAATATACCGAACACCCATGGCAGTTTGGTGTTGGTCATGTTTTGCCCTCGGGAGAGGTTTAGTCAACGGATCCGCCACATTCAGATCTGTGTGTACTTTGCAAATCTTTATATCCCCATCCTGGATATGTTCTCGAATAGCGTGAAAACGTAGCTTGATATGCTTCAGCTTCTTGTGTGACCTTGGTTCTTGCGCATTGGCTATGGCGCCCATGTTATCACAGTAGATAGACATTGGGTCCAGCGCACTAGGAACCACACCCAGCTCTGTAATGAACTCTTTCATCCATATCGCTTCTTGTGAAGCCTCCGAAGCAGCCATGTATTCCGATTCAGTTGAAGATCTCGCCACAACGCTTTGCTTTGCACTCCTCCAGCTAACTGCTGCACCATTCAAAATAAATACGTATCCAGATTGTGATTTAGAATCATCCGGATCGGTGTTCCAACTAGCATCGGTGTAACCATTAACAACGAGCTGTTCATCACCTCCATAAGAAAGAACCATATCCTTAGTTCTTCTCAAGTACTTAAGGATGTTTTTGACCGCTGTCCAATGATCCACTCCTGGATCACTTTGATATCTGCTAGTTAAACTAACAGCATATGCGATGTCGGGTCTAGTACATAGCATGGCATACATTAGAGATCCTATGGCTGAGGCATAGGGAGTCTTACTCATCCTTTCTCTATCTTCTGCCGATGTCGGACTTTGAGTTTTACTCAAGGTCGTATTGGGCAACATGGGCAAGAACCCTTTCTTGCTTTCTTCCATTCCAAACTTCTTTAGAACTTTGTCCAAATATGTACTTTGTGACAATGATATTTGGCGTTTTCGATCTATCTCTATAAATCTTTATGCCTAATATGTAAGCTGCTTCGCCAAGATCCTTCATTGAAAAACTATTATTTCAAATACTCTTTGACACTATTAAGAAGGTCTACATCATTCCCAATCAACAATATGTCATCCACATACAGTATTAAGAATGCTACAGAGCTCCCACTCACTTTCTTGTAAATACAAGCTTCTCCATAAGTTTGTATAAAACCAAAACTTTTGATTACCTTATCAAAACGTTGATTCCAACTTCGGGATGCTTGCTTCAATCCATAGATGGACCGTTGAAGCTTGCATACCTTGTTAGCATCTTTAGGATCGACAAAACCTTTGGGTTGTATCATATACAACTCTTCATCAATGTCTCCATTGAGGAATGCTGTTTTGACATCCATCTGCCATATCTCATAATCATAATATGCAGCGATTGCTAACATAATCCTCACAGACTTTAGCTTCGCTACCGGTGAGAAAGTCTCATCGTAGTCAACTCCTTGAATTTGTCGAAACCCTTTTGCGACAAGTCGAGCTTTATAGACAGTAACATTACCATCAGCATCTGTTTTCTTCTTGAAAATCCATTTGTTCTCGACAGCCTTCCGGCCATCCGGTAAGTCCACCAAAGTCCATACTAGGTTTTCGTACATGGATCCAATCTCGGATTTCATGGCTTCTTGCCATTTATTGGAATCTGGGCTCATCATCGCTTCCTCATATGTCTCGGGGTCATCGGTGTTGTCCACCAACATGACATTCATAACGGAATCATACCAATCTGGAGTGGTACGAGTTCTCGTTGACCTTCGAGGCTCTGTAGTAACTTCAACCGAAGTTTCATGATCACTATCATTAGCTTCCTCTCTTATTGGTGCAGGCACCACAGGAACTTCTTCCGGTGCTGCGCTACTCGCAATTTCGAGAGAAGGTTCGACAACCTCGTCAAGTTCTACTTTCCTTCCAGTCACTTCTTTAGAGAGAAATTCCTTCTCTAGAAAGGATCCATTCTTGGCAACAAAGATTTTGCCTTCGGATCTATGATAGAAGGTATACCCAATAGTTTCCTTCGGGTATCCTATGAAGACGCATTTTTCCGCTTTGGGTTCAAGCTTGTCCGGCTGTAACTTCTTTACATAGGCTTCGCATCCCCAAACTTTAAGGAACGACAATTTAGGTTTCTTCCCAAACCATAATTCATACGGTGTCGTTTCAACGGATTTAGATGGTGCCCTATTTAAAGTGAATGCGGCTGTTTCTAATGCATAACCCCAAAATGATAGCGGTAAAT
Organism: Avena sativa; assembly: GCA_916181665.1. Lineage (NCBI taxonomy): Eukaryota > Viridiplantae > Streptophyta > Magnoliopsida > Poales > Poaceae > Avena > Avena sativa. The sequence goes on from OV702291.1 coordinate 263,101,264, forward strand.
CTGTAAGTGACATCATAGAACGAACCATATCTAAGAGAGTTCGATTACGACGTTCAGACACACCATTACGCTGTGGTGTTCCCGGCGGTGTCAACTGCGAAAGTATTCCACATTTCTTCAAATGCTCGCCAAACTCGTAACTTAGATATTCACCTCCACGATCAGAACATAGAAATTTAATCTTCTTGTTACGTTGATTCTCTACTTCACTTTGAAACTCCTTAAACTTCTCGAAAGTTTCGGACTTATGTTTCATGAAATAGATATACCCATATCTACTCAAGTCATCCGTGAAGGTAAGAACATAACGATAACCACTGCGCGATGCTATACTCATTGGACCACACACATCGGTATGTATGATTTCCAATAAGTCTGTAGCTCGCTCCATTATACCAGAAAATGGAGTCTTAGTCATTTTTCCCATCAGACATGCTTCGCATCTTTCAAGTGATTCAAAATCAAGTGATTCAAGAAGTCCATCGGAATGGAGTTTCTTCATACGTTTCACTCCAATGTGACCAAGACGACAGTGCCACATATAGGTCAAATTATCGCTTGATTTCAAACGTTTAGCCTCAATGTTATTAATATGTGTATTTCTACTATCGAGATTCAATATGAATAGACCATCTATCAAAGGTGCATGTGCATAAAACACATTACTCATATAAATCGAACAACCATTATTCTCGGATTTAAACAAGTAACTGTCTCGCAATAAACAAGATCCTGATATAATGTTCATGCTTAATGCAGGCACCAAATAACAATTATTTAAGTATAAAACTAATCCCGATGGTAGATGAAGAGGTAGCGTGCCGACCGCGATCACATCAACCTTTGATCCGTTTCCTACGCGCATCGTCACCTCGTTCTTCACTAGCTTCCGTTTATTCTGCAGCTCCTGTTTCGAGTTACAAATATGAGCAACCGAACCAGTATCAAATACCCAGGCACTACTACGAGTACTAGTGAGATACACATCAATAACATGTATATCAGATATACCTTTCTTCTTGATGTTGCCGTTCTTCAAATCCGCCAAGTACCTTGGGCAATTCCGCTTCCAGTGACCTTCTCCCTTGCAGTAAAAGCACTCAGTTTCAGGTTTAGGTCCAGCCTTGGTCTTCTTCGTCGGCGTGGTAACTTTCTTACCACCCTTCTTGAAGTGTCCCTTTTGCTTAGACTTGCCTTTCTTGAATTTGGTGGTCTTATTGACCATCAACACTTGGTGCTCTTTCTTGATCTCCACTTCTGCAGATTTTAACATAGCAAATAGTTCTGGCAACTCTTTGTTCATGTTCTGCATGTTGTAGTTCATCACAAAGTTCTTGTAACTTGGTGGTAGTGATTGGAGGATGCGGTAAACTCCCAAAGTATTAGGAATCACTATACCCAAACTTTGAAGTTTATTTGCGTGCCCAGACATCTTAAGCACATGCTCACTGACGGAGCTACCCTCTTCCATCTTGCAGTTAAAGAACTTTTCAGAAGCTTCATAACTTTCAATTGCCGCATGAGTCTCAAAGATTAATTTGAGATCCTCGACAATATCATATGGATCTGACTCTTCAAACCTTTTCTGAAGCTCCGATTCTAAACCATACAAGATAGCACACTGAACTATGGAGTACTGATTCTTCCGAGCGAGGTAAACATTCTTTACTTCATCGGTAGCATCAGCTGCAGGTGGGTCACCTAGCGGTGCATCCAGCACATAGGTCAAATTACCAGCTGTGAGGACAATCCTCAAATTGCGGAACCAATCCGCGAAGTTGCTTCCATTGTTTTTCAACTTTTCTTTCTCTAGGAACGCATTAAAATTGATGGTAGGGGCTGCCATTGATCTACAACATATTTGCAATAGTTTAGACTAAGTTTATGACAAATTGAGTTCAAATTAATTAATGAAATTAAACTAGGTGAACTCCCACTCAAAACAACATCCCTCACATTGTTTTAGTGATCACACGAACCAAATCCACTACATCAACACCGATCATCACGTGAGCTGATATAGTTTTAATGGCGAACAATCATCATGTTCATCATATCTACTATATGATTCATGCTTTGCCTTTCGGCGATCCGTGTTCCTGAGGCCATGTCTGTACATGCTAGGCTCGTCAAGATCAAACCTTAGCTTCCGCATAAGCAAATCTGGCTTGCTTACGTTGTATTCACCCGCGGAATCAAAGACACCCGATCATCACGTGGTGCTTCGAAGCAGCAAGCTTTGGCAACGGTGCATACTAAGGGTGAACACTTTAGAACTTGAAATTTATGTGCATGAGGGATCATCTTATAATGCTGCCGTCGTCTACTAAGCAATACAAGATGCATAAAGGATTAACATCACATGCAATTCATAATATGTGATATGATATGGCCTTTCTTCTTTGTGCTTCCGATCTCCATCTTCAAGCACGAATATGATCTCCATCATCACCGGCATAGCATCAAGGTCAATGACGCTTCTCCATGGTCGTCGTCCACCAGCTTCAACTATTACAACTATTTTGAATAGACACGCAGGTCTTTAACAGAATTTAAAGACAACCATATGGCTCCTGCCGGTTGCCAACTTACAATAAGGAACATTGCATACATCAAATATAATCACAATCATGGCCATATCACATCACTGCACACCCCTGCAAAACAAAGTTAGACGCTTCTACTTTCTTTGCATATTTTACGTGGTTTGGGGCTTTCCATAAGTGTCGTTCTAACTTACGAACAAGAACCACAACATTGATACTAGCATTGTTGATCACCCGTTGTAAATTGGATCTTTACTATGCTAGGAGAAACAGGCACCCGCAAAGCCACTTATGCAAAACGAGTTGCATGTCAAGCGTGGAGCAAGTCTCATGAACGATGTCATGTAAGGTTAGCCCGGGCCGCTTCATCCCAACATACCGCAAGATGCAAAGTACACAAAAAGCAATCTACAATAAAAGCATCAACGCCCACAATGACCATTGTGTTCTACTCGTGCAACAGATCTACATATAGACACGGCTCTGATACCACTGTAGGGGTTCGTAGCATGGAAAACAAAAATTTTCTATCGCATACAAACAAACAAGCCAAGATCTATCTACTAGATTGTAGCAACGAGTCGATGGAATAACTCACCCTCGAAGATTCCAAAGTGTTTAACGAGAGCAGATTCTCGTGGGTGATGTAGTCGTACTCTTTCCGATCTCAAGATCGCGTAGACGATCCTTCCGGCGCCACGTTCCGGCAGCGCTTCCGCAGTCGGTCACACGTTCGGTACTCGACGAAGACCTTCCTCTCCCTTGTTCCAGCAGGCAGCGGAGGTTGTAGCACTCTCCTCGCGATTCCGGCAGCACAACGGCGTGGTACCGGAAGTAGAGGGGAGATCCCGCAGGGCTTCGCCTTAAGCCGGTGCGAGTATGGTGGAGCTTATGAGAGAGGCTATTAGTGATCTAGTAATTAGACACACCAATTAGAGGGCTCTAAACCAATTAGAAGGCTCTAAACCGAATAGCTCTAAACCGGGGTTTAGATCTAGGGTTTAGTTTAGAGGATAGGAAACTTGTAGTGTGTAGAGAGGGGAGCCCTGCCCCTCCCTTTATAGGTGGGAGGGCCGGCGGCCAAGGGGAGGGAGTGGAGTCCCTCCCCAACTCGGCCTTGGGGTGGGGCGCCGGCTTGGGGAGGAGGAATCCCTCCCCAACTCGGCCTCCTCTTCTCCTCTTTCCCACTTTCCAATTTTGGCAGTTTGACTTTTCAAACTTGCTATTTGACTTTCCAATTTAGGATTTAAATAAACCCTTTATTTTGGACAGCGAGAACACTTAGTACATGATGCAATCATTCCAATATGCAATGACACATTCATGTACCCCTTCCCCCCCGGAGTGCCGGACATTCCGGGACCTTCTAGAATGTTCCCGATGAAAACACCGGAACCATTCCCCAACTCCGAAACGGAACTTTCCTTATATGAATCTTATTCTCCGGACCATTCCGGATCACCTCGTGATATCCCGGATCCCATCCGAGACTCCGAACAACATTCGGTCTCTTTCTCATAATACCATAACTACTCAAACAACGTCGAATCCTTAAGTGTGTCTCCCTACGGTTCGTGAATTATGCGGACATGATCGAGACACTTCTCCGAACAATAACCAATAGAGGAATCTGGAAATTCATATGGCTCCCACATATTTCTACGATTACTTTGCGATCGAATGAACCACTTACATACGATACCAATTTCCCTTTGTCTCACGATATGTTACTTATCCGAGGTTATGATCGTCGGTATCTCTGCATACCTAGTTCATCCTCGTTACTGATAAGTACTCTTTTCTCGTTCCCGTGATATGTGATCCCTTGTGACCAAGTCACATGCTTGCAAGCTAATTGGATGACATTTCACCGAGAGGGCCCAGAGAATATCTATCCGTCATGTGGATGGACAAATCCCACTCTTGATCCATGTGTTTCAACCAATACTTTCCGAACACTCAATGCCACCTTTATAGCCACCCTGTTACGGTGTGGTGTTTGATGATATCAAAGCATCCATCCAGTAAAGGTGATATGCATGATCTCATGGTCGAAGGAATTAGGTTACTATGTATCAGAAAGCATATAGCAATTGAACTATTGAAATGACTTGATCTTTATGCTACGCTTGTCTATAGGAGTATGTCCACCATATCATTCTCCTAACGATATGATCTTGTTGTTGATAACATCTCAATGTTCATGACAAAGAAACCACATCATCAATCAACCAACAAGCTAGTGAAGTATAGAGGCTATACTAGGGACTTCAAATTAAGTTTACAAATCACACAAGTATTAATGGTTTCCTTGTTAATACTATTATAGCATGAATGCAAACATTTATCATAAACACAAAGATATATAATAATAACCATATTTATTATTGCCTCTAGGGCATATCTCCAACACTCGGTACGGGTGCGTGGTACGGTCGCGCGTGCCCATACTGCTGGTCGCTATTCATTCGGTATCTTTGCTTGGAATCTAATGGTTTACTCGAGGGTACGGTACGGGCGCGCGGTACACGTGCATCCTGGCCGTACTGGTGGTCGTTAAGAGATCAGTTTCCTGCAGCAAAAATCAGCATTTCTATCTTCTCGAGCCTTGATGTGGTACGGGTGCACGGTACGGCCCCTTCCCGCTGTACCGTAGGTCGTTAAACGACCTGTGAGCTACAAAACTCAAAGAATTTGATTAGTAGCTCCGTGCGTCTTTGCACATTTTATCAAAGGACAAGATAACAATAAGTATACTATATAAAAACAGCAATACCTCTTAGGCCATGTGTTAGTAAAATAAAAGATCGAGGATTACCTTATTTCTTCTCCTCTCTCCAAAGTTCTTCTTGAACAATCTTTATTGGAAAATAAATAAAACAAAAACAATACTAACAATACTAACACAAAAGTAAAAAAATTATTTCACATGGGTTGCCTCCCATGAAGTGCTTCTAGTTAAGGTCAATTAGCTTAACCCCGATGGCAATCATTTAGGTTTAATGAGTGGAATGTCCACTCCAAAGTAATTGGCTTTCAAAGTGATTATACCATCCTCGTCATTAGGCTTGGCCTTCTTCTTTCTAGGGAAGTGGACTATAAAAATATCTCTAGATGGTAGCCCTATTCTCACATTCCCCTCATGTAGATTAATTAAAGCTTTGATAGTTCTTAGGAATGGCCTACCTAAAATTATAGGTGTTATGGGATCTTCAGGCATGTCCACAATAACAAGATCAATAAGAGCGGGACTACCTTTAATTTCTACAACTATATTTTCTTTTATCCCAACATCTTGTTTATATGTTGAATCTACTAGATGGAGTCTTAATTCAGTGGTTACAAATGGCACCAAGTTTAATTTATCAAATAGGCTTTTAGAAATTGTTGAGACGCTTGCACCAAGATCACAAAATGCGAATATCTCATTAACTCCTAGCTTAATTTTAATAGTGGACTCAAATATACCATCTAGCTTAGCAGGAAGCTTATTAGCTAGTCTCTTATACTCCATCTCTAAATCTCAAACTTTAGATGCTACTTATTGTATAAATTGTTGGTACATAGCATCATTATCTTGTTCTATACTAGGATTGTTTACGATGGTCATCTTTCGTAGATGTTCCACGGTATATTCTGGTGTCGGCGCATTGCTATAATCTAGCTCTTCAGGCTTTTCTTCATTGGTTACGACCCTCATCACCTTGAGGTCTTCTACCAGATTTTGTTCGGGTTTTCCAGCAAATTTTATTAGTATGAGAGCTTGGCTCTCAGCTACTTTGCCCAGCTGAGCCTCCACGGTCTTTGTCCTTTCCTGTAGAGCCTGCACATCATTTCTAGTTGCAACGGCTTGGTTAGATAATTTTCCTATACTACTTTCATGGTTCTCCGTGATTTTAATAAGCATATTATTTTGCTCGGTTTGAGCTTATATAAAAGTTCTAACAGTTTGCTCAAACGAGAGATTGTCATAATTTGCTCCATTATTATTATCATAATTTGGTAAGGAGCTCCTGCAGGATTAAAATAATGTTTTTGAACATTAGAAGCATAATTATTATTTTTCCATGTAGGATTAAAAGGAGTGCGAGTTATAAAATTAACATCATTAACATCGGCAGCGATAGCATTAACTTGGGTATCTTCTTTACCCTTTACTATATTAAGTAGCTCATCTACCTTAGATGTAAGCTCTTCATTATTTACCTCGGTAATTAAACTTACTCTCTTCGAGGTTCTCTCAACATGCCATTGGGCATGATTATCTTGCATATCATTAAGTAACTTCTTTGCAACACTCACTTGCTTTCCCATAATTGTTCCTCCTACTATAGTATCTAGCATAGACTTAGACATTGGGTTAAAACCGTTATTAAACAAATGTAATATAACCCACTCTTCCATCCCATGACTAGGACAGTTCATTATGGCTTCTTTCATCCTTTCCTACGCAAGCGCTAGTGGCTCACAGTTTTCTCGTCTAAAACTTGCAATGTTGGATCTTAGCTGCATGGTTTTAGCTGGGGGAAATTTAGTCATAAACAAATTAGTACATTCATCCAAAGATTTAATAGTGCCTTTTGGTAGAGCTAGCAATCAATCTTTAGCCTTTCCTCTAAGAGAGAAATTAAACAATCTTAATTTAACAGCATTTGGATCTACGTCCTTAACACGTATCATGTCGCAAATTTCAGTAAAAGTATTTAAGTGCAAACCCGGATCCTTAGAAGATGAGCCCCCAAATTAGTTTTGTTGTACCAAACTTAAAAGGTTAGGCTTTATTTCATAGGTTTCTGCATCAACAGCGGGTTGATTGATGGGTGCACGAATAAAATCAGCAGTGGGATTAGCATACTCCCCAAGTCTCTTTTGAGCCATGGCTCTTATATTTTTGGTAATTTTTAAGTAATGAAAACAATTAACAAGTAACTATTTTTTTGGAGGTTTTAAATATATAACAAGAAAGTAAACTAATAACAAGAAATAAACTACAAACTAATAATAAAACTAAAAACAAGGTCTTTAGTAATCTCACCAGGATAGCAAAATTGCTTCCCGGCAATGGCGCTAGAAAAATGGTTGATACCTTCGATCCGGATTCACGGATGTAGTATAATAGTTTTTTTCCTAGAAGACATAGTTTTAATCGAACCTTGGAAAGCAATGCTAAAACAAAATACAAGGACACGTCTACAAGACTTTGTTTGTTTTTTTACCTTAGTTTACCGGACCAATCTAGTTTACTTTTATAATGGGTTGAATATATGGATGGAGATAGGCCAGGGTTGAAGATCCACCTGCAGCTGCACATCATATGAGATAAAAGATAATAATAAACATAGTCATGTGTAATGGTTTAATAGGGATAATCTCTTGTGGGCAACACATCCTAATATACTAGAGCCCTCGTGATGCAGCGGGCATAACAATAGTCTTTTAATCCAACCGTGTCGTGGTGGTGTCACGGCAGATGCCATGGATAGGCTAAAGGTGGGGCCAATATGCACTAGAGGAATCCAGGGAGGGATAGTGTGGTGATTCCACACACAGATGCTTTGTATTCTCCAAGCTAGATGAGTTTACAAGTGCTCCTTGAGCTGTATTGGGGAGAGAAGGAAGAAGGAACTCTCTTACTCTCACCACTACCTATCTCCCAGGAACCAACTACTCAAATGCCAACCCACCCTTTTCTACAAAGGCCCTAGTGCTCCTTATAAAGGGAGGCTAGGTCTCCAATTAGGGCATACGTGGAGGCATATTCCTGGGAATATGCCTCTTCCCAAAATAGCAAATCGACCGGATCACTTTTCACCATCGTAAGCCATGCAGAGGCTACGTAAGCCTCTGCGGCGCCAGCGTCATCCGACACAGGGCGCGTCACCCTTGTCGGCCACGCCTCGGTGGTCCCTCCCTCTGTCCGCTTTGCCCATGCTCCTGCGTACAGTGACCACCTTTTGACCAGCGAGATACCTTCCTTCTCTTGCAAGCCTGATATAACCTGGATCGTACCTGGTTAATCCGGCCCCGTGGGTACCTGCATACAAGTTACAAAGTACCTGTCGGCATACGACATACGTCGGCCGGGACTCAGTTAGGTTGACATCCTCCGGTTCGGGTTACGCCGTGATTCGGCCTGCCTTGAGGTGACTCGGCCAGCATTCGCTTTGACCTTGCCGTACCTCAGCTAACTCGGCCTCTATACCCCGGCGTGACCCTACCCGGGGGTATCCCCCCAACATTATTCCCCGAAGCTGGTGCGGTCTTTGTAGCTTCAGCCGCTAAGGCCACGGCAGGTTCAATTTATCGAGCCCTTTGCTCCTTTTCCGAGTTACCTCATAGTCCGGATTTCATGGGCCAACTTTCCCTTGGCACATTCCGAGTTTTCACTCGCTGGCTGGGTCACCCTTTAGTTATCCGGGTTATCCTTCCTTCTCTCGTACGTTTCCCCACGTGGAGGGTAATCATTATCTTGCCTCGTTTTAAGGGCCTGCGCCAGTTACTGCACTTAATGTCAGGTGTTACTGTTGCATATGTCACGTCGCGTTTGTCTCCTCGTTAACTGTATCACCATGTCGCGGCGTGGGATCCCCTGTGTCCTGTGGCCCTTCCCGTGGCTTGCCTGTGATTGGCTGACCCGGCAGATACACGGCCACACCATGTGGCCTCGACATGCAACACGATCCCACTACCCCCGATGGGGCGTGGTTAAATAGGGGAGGGGGCACGTCCCTTGGCCACTTTCCACTTCTCGCGCCCCTTCGCCTCTCTGCCCTTTCTTCTTCCTAGCGATAGTGCCGCCGCTGCCGCATCTGCTTAGCAGCATCGCCGCTGCACCGTGCCTTTTCGCACCTGCATCGCGGCCGCTCCCACGCAGCTCCACCGCCACGGGTCCCCTTCAGTCCAAGGCTCTGCCTCCCACCTCCGATAGGGCCGGTGAGGACAGCGATCTAGACATGACTAAAGAGGAGCTCGCCGTCGCGGAACAGGAGATGGAGGAGGGGGCGGACAACGCAGAGCGCAGCACCTGGGCTGGTTCCTAAGTGTGCCAGGACGACCTGGACTGGCTCTACCGCACCCGCCGAATCCCCGAGGGCGTGATTGCCCGCCTCGCCTCCAAGGAGCTCGCTCCCTCACCCAATCTGGGTGAGTTCGTCGTGTTCCTCTCCCATTTTCAGCGTGGCTTCGGCCTCCCCGTCAGCGATTTCTTCCATGACTTCCTCAATATCTATGAGCTTCAACCTCACCATCTCCCGGTGAACGCCATCACATCCCTTTCTTCCTTCGCCTCCACCGTAGAAGGATATGTCAGTTTGTGGCCCACCAAAGAGCTTTGGATCCGGTTCTTCGGTCTACGAAGGAACATGATTCCGAATAAACTGCTTGACCCGGAGGACAAACATCTGACACAATTCGGTGCTGCCTCTATTTGTCCCTAGAAACAATCCATCTTTCCCCGGGTCACGGGGCTTGATTCTTGCAAGGGCTGGGCCCGAACTTTCTTCTATGTCAGAAATGGCACGAATGAAGATCTGATCCGCCTACGCCCCTATGCTTCGGGTCCTCCTAATTCGGATTTGTGGGACCAGGTTTCCAAGAAACCCACTGTCTTGGCGAATCAAGTCAACAAACGGTTTCATGAGCTGAAGGATGCGGGGCTACGCAACAAGGACGCGATGATCTCATTCGTCCGCAGCCGGATCTCCCCTCTCCAGAAGCGCACACACAAACTTTGCCACATGAGCTGGCGACTTGACCCCAACCGGACTTCCTCATTTGAATTGAATAACACCGAGATATTCCGCCGGGTCAAGGCCCTTTTCACGACCGACAAAAACTTCTCCGCTGATTGGGAATGGGGGATAGAACATTTCTGCCGGTACAAGCCTCCTCCTACGGTAAATCTCGTGATTCAATCTTTTTCCGAGTTATATTCTATGTCGGAGTATGTTGTTTATCTGATCCTTTTGTATTTCCTTCTTAGCTGTTTCTTCAGTAAACCCTCGAAGATGGCACCGAGCCTTCGCTCAAATAGGCAAAGGATCAACTTGTCTCAGACGAGGTGGAGCCAGATCAGGAGATGTTCCTGTCGTTCCCTGATGCAACCAAGCGACCCACTGGTAACTTCTCTTCCTTAAGAGATTGGCCTGATGATGAAGATGATTCCAACGTTGAGGTGATGGAAGTATTTGACGTTGTACCCCTTTCTTACGCCTTTCCGGCTTCAGCTAACCCGGCTGGGCAGATCCATGAAGATCCTCCTCTTGCCACGGGTGAGCCAGTCCCAGCCGCGTCAAAGAAACGGGCGGCCGTGCTGCTTCTTCCGGACCTTCTAAACCTACCAAGAGGAGGAAGAAGTCCGCAAATAAGACTGCCACCAAGCCTCCGGCAAAGGCCATAGTCCGGAGAGCTCGAAATCCCAAGGAGCCTTTGACTTCTGACGAGTAAGTCATTTCTTCCTTTGTCTATTTCTTTGCTTCATGTTTTTCTATCTATATGCCTTTCCTTTGTTATAATTTATTATTCGTCGTTTGATTCGACAGGGCTGTGGTGGAAGTTCCCTAGAGCGGATCCAGCATCGCTTCGCCTCTCTGGCATACCCCATCTCCCCCTCGTGGTGACGATACACGCCCGATGAGCCCCATTCAGGAGGGTTCAGTGGCTGCTCCGGGTTCTAGCCCACCTCGTCTAGACGAGGGCAACCTTGGAGCAGGGGAAGTGGCTCTGCCGAGGCAGCGGATGCTCCCAGCTCCTCTTCGGCTCAGCCGCAATCTGCCACCTCCGAGATACCAACAGCACCCCCGCCAAGACCATCACCAACACAAGAACCAGCGCCAGCACCAACAGCAGCACCACAAGTACCAGCAGCAGCACCAACTCCTTCCGCCTTGATACGTCCATAACGTATCTATAATTTTTGATGGTTTTATGCTAATAATATGCTTTTGATACTCCTTTTTATATAAAGTTTATGATTTATTTGGACTAACCTACTAATAGTTGCAAAAGTGCACAATGTTCTTGTTTTACACTTTGATGTGTAGGAATTACCAAGAATACAAGTGGAAACCTTGTTGGAGTCAAATTGGGATTTTTTCCAGAAATCTGTCTCAGAACTCTTTTTGAAGATGGTCACATTTCGGGTCGAAGACGGCGTCAAACGGAAAACTCTTCAACTACAAAGTCGTTGGAAATTTCGTGACAAACGTTCTGGACATAAACTTTAGCTAATTCCGAGTTTGGACGGTCCCAATAGACCCGATTTACTGCAGCCCAAGATGGGGTGACGGGAATCCGAGAAGCTATATAAAGGGAGCAAACCTAATTCGTGGGAGACACATCCACCCACGAATTTGCAGCCACCAAAGCCACGTTTTTGCCTCCCCCATAGATCCCATCTCCATGGGAGAGGGCTCCCAATAAGCCACGAAGGAAGGGGCTAAGGGGCGGTGCTCCCCTGTGATACCGGCGGCGGGGAAGGAGTCCTCCGCGCCACCGCCACCGCCGCCGCCTCTTCGCCATATTCACCGCCATCTCCATCGCCGTTGCTGACTCCCATGATGAGGAAGGAGTAGTTCTCTCTCGATGCTAAGGGTTCTACGGGTAGCTATGTGTTCATCTCTCTCCATGCATGATTATATTGTGATCATGAGCTTTGTAATCAAATAGATCTACCTTGCTACTCAAGTGCTTTAATAGATCTCTTCTCTCCCCATGTGTGTGAAAGTGACAGCGTGCACACCATGGTGGCACTTAGGCTAGAGATTACAAATACTTGTTATGAGTTATATTGGAGTTGGATGTTTCTATGAAATTGTGGTGTTTGTTGGAACCATCTAGTGCTCAAGGTGACAGTGTGGGGTTATCTAGATGGGAAAAGCGAACTTTGAGGAGTGTTGTTATAGCCCTACCATGGATTAGAGTGTCCAACCGGAGAGTAGTTCAACGTAGTATCATAAAGAAGAATATATTTATATGAGAGTGTTCACTAGTGAAAGTATGATCCCTAGGCCTTGTTTCTAAGCATTGATACACCGTTTGCAACTAGATCTGTTACATGTTTGATTGCTTCCTTCTTTATTTCAGTTTGCCTTTAGTCTCTTCCACGCCATCAAGTTATTTTCTATCACCATTACCACTTATAATTATCCATACCACTTGTATTTCACTATCTCTTCGCCGAACTAGTGCACCTATACACCTGACAAGTGTATTGGGTGTGTTGGGGACACAAGAGACTTCTTGTATCTTGATTGCAGGGTTGCTTGAGAGGGGATACCTTTGACCACTTCCTCCCTGAGTTCGATAAACCTTGGGTGATCCACTTAAGGGAAAACTTGTTGTTGTTCTACAAACCTCTGCACTTGGAGGCCCAACAACTGTCTACAAGAATAGAAGTGCGTAGAAATCACGCCTCGTCCGAGTCTTCCAAGACTCGGCGAGAAGATGTAGCTAGCACCAAGGTTGTGCCCAAGTCCAAGGCTGCAGCACAAACTTCAGCCTCTCAGCAGCAGCCCAAGGCTAAGAAAAATTCTGACGCCACCAGGGAAGCATCAATCGAGGCCGGACAGCGCACGCTCGCGTCCATGCTTCCGAAGAAGAATCCACCGAAGAAATATGCGCCCTTCGGGTCAGCTAACATGCAACTTGCATTGCACGCCAGCCCCGTTGCTGCCCAAGTTGAAAGGAGGGAGGCCCACGCCAAGGGTTTGATTGCGCCCCACATGCTTAGTGGAGAGCGCTATCCTTCGGCCCTAATTGAGTTCGTCAATAACTGGAACAAGGCAGAGTTCGTCAATAACGACGATCTCCCAGAGAAGTTTGGGCCTGCCGAGTTTGCCGCACAAATGAACACGGCCGCCAAGGCTATCAACCTTGCCGGCTGGATGATGGAGGTACGCTACTTTGTCTTTTCTTTAACATGTACTAGTGCTTAGTGATATAACCATTAGTCCCCGAGCCTCCGGGGGAGTAACTTGTTACTAGGCCGGATGCTCCTTAGAGAACTAGCATAACTCCTTAGTAACTTCGGATATGCACACACCTAGAGCTGGGTTAAGTTCCACTTGGCCCGGATTTTGTACACTTTGAATATGCACACACCTAGAGCCGAGTTAAGTTCCACTTGGCCCGGATTTTGTACACTTCGAATATGCACACACCTAGAGCCGGGTTAAGTTCCACTTGGCCTGGATTTTGTACACTTCGAATATGCACACACCTAGAGCCGGGTTAAGTTCCACTTGGCCCGGATTTTGTACACTTCGCATATGCACACACCTAGAGCCGGGTTAAGTTCCACTTGGCCCGGATTTTGTACACTTCGAATATGCACACACCTAGAGCCGGGTTAAGTTCTACTTGGCCCGGATCTTGTACACTTCGAATATGCACATGATTAAGTCAACTTTGCTTTTCTCAGGTCACCACCAATCGTCGAAGTGCTGAGTTTCAGCGCCTCTTGGACACACACAAGGGGCTGCGCTCGAAACATTCTGCACTTCTTGCTGAGTTTGAAAAGAGGGGTAAGTTTTCTCTTTGCCTTCTTCCTTATCCTTCCTTGCTTTTCCGCTGAACTAATCTGTTATTCGGATTGGACAGCCGAAGTGGAGGCCGAAAACACCATCATGAGGAAGAACTTGCATCAGATAAAAGGTAAGTCACTTCGGTTACTTAATTTATGTGCTCTCTCTCCTTTCTCTTGAGCTCGGCATATATTCATACCTCGGCTTTGCCGGGTCAACAAACTGTTTCAGCACCCCTTGAAGATAGTGTGCCCGTGCCAGATATGATGTTGCATTTTCTCGAACAAGCAGGGCAACACCAGGCCGAACTTAAGAAGAAGGACAATGAGCTCGCCCAACTCCAAGCCAAAGATGATGAAATTGCCAAGCTCAAGGCCGAGATAAAAAAACTGAAGGAGCTCCATAAGGTTGAAATGGACAAGGCTGGCCAAGATTTCACCGAGGAGCAAGAACGCCTCAAGCTTTAACTCACAAAAGATCAAGAGCTACTGAAGGAGGCCGACGTCAAGCTTGAGTCGGCAAATGCTGAACTTGAGATACTCCGGAAGAGGCGTGCTGATTGCACCATAGAGCTGACCCGGATCCACAATCATATTTCTCATAAGTTCTTTCCCTTCAGCCGACATGAATTTCTCCGGGTCAACCTCCTTTACTCATTTCACTTGTCTTGTTATCAGGCAAATTCCTAGAGGGTAATGCCATTGCGGCTACTGCCGTTGCCAAGTTCCGCCAGCAGAGGGGTACTCCAACTGGTCCTGGATCTGAAACCATTCCCTTTGACCTGGAGGACTTGCTGGTCAGCCCATCCTCTTGCCTTGCGATTATAAAAAACTATGGCTCGGATACCCTAGACTCAGCTGTCCGGATATTTCACGCCCTTTGGCCTCAAGAGGATGTTCTGGTGGGATCCACTTCCTTGATCAACAGATTGATGGATTGCGAGACCCATCTTGACCTCTGGAGGGAATCCGCCGCACGCGCCGGAGCTGAAACTATTCTCCACTTCGTGCTCACATGGTATGAGAAAATAAATCTGAATCTTCTCGAGCACTTGCGCACCAGATCAAGGTGGTCAAATGATCCGGATTGGATAGCTCGGCGCAAGGCTTGCACCCATCACCTCATTCAGTTTGCCCCCATCCATCAATGGAACGAGGGACCAAGTTTTCTCGGCATTGTTGACGACGAATATGTCGAAGATGGTTCGAATGAGGAGGAAGAGGACGAAGCCTCGGACGTCGAAAAAAATGAAGATGATGATGAAGCTGAGGCCGGAGTTCCACATGCTTACGCCGAGTTACCTCCTCCTACTGCTCCTTGAGCACCAAAAAACACTTTGACATTTATCAGATCCCCAATATGCCGAGTGCAGATGTATTAAGCATATTGATTATGTTTTGCTACCAAATTATTTATGCCGGATTAGCTTGGGCGTAGTCCCCGAGTTTCATTTTCTTGTTCCTTCAATTTCATGGCTCGGTCCGCGTCTACCTTGATTCGGTTTTGTGACTTACGAGTCCGAGTTTCAAAAATTGACTTAACAATACTTGGAAACTTTAGGCTTAGCTCAAAGTAATCCAGCGTAGTAAAAGTAAAGTAAACATACGGTTAGTCCAAATAACAAATGCCGGCTCGATTAAGTTTTTCCTTAATCGTTTTTCGTGTGCTACGCAATTCCAAACATGTTCTCTTGCTTGCCATGAAGCTAATTCTTGTTGGACAACAGCAAGTCGAAGAGTTGAGTTTTTGGTGCTCACACACTACTGAACTAGCTTAGGTAGAAGCAACTTACGCCAGCTGACATATAAATAACAAATACAGAAAACAACAACAAATATCACTAAGGCAGTCCCCGAGTTACTGCTCGAGGTGACAAGATTTCATTGATAAACTCATTGTCGGCATACATACCAACATATGAGAGACTCGGATACATACACTTCTTTGTTAAGTGTAGAATGGACGGAGTAGAGCTACATTCCATGGACGCTTAGATTCCTCATCGGACCTGTCCGCCTTGTTCTTCTCCTGTGGTTTTGCATCGATGAGATAATAAGAGTCATTGTGCAATGCTTTGCTCACAATGAATGGCTCTTCCCATGGGGGGGATGACTTATGCATGCCAGCAGTATGTTGTACCAGCCAGAGTACCAGATCACCTTCCCGGAAGACTCGGGGGTTTACCTTCCGGCTATGATAGCGTCGGAGATTTTGCTGATATATGGCGGATCTAGAAAATGCCAATTCTCTCGCTTCTTCCAACCGATCAACATCATTTTGTCGGGCTTCTCACACTTCGGCTTCTGTGTATTGGGTGACTCTAGGCGAATCATGCTCTATGTCGGCTGGTAATACAGCTTTTGCCCCATATACCAGAAAGAATGGAGTATAGCCTATTGATCTGTTCGGAGTTGTTCTGAAACTCCATAACACCGCTGGTAGTTCTTCTATCCAGCACCTCGCTGATCTTTGCAGCGGCTCAATGAGCCGGGGTTTTATCCCGGAAAATACTAATCCGTTGGATCTTTCCACTTGTCCGTTCGATGCGGGGTGGGCTACCGACGCAACGTCCAGCCGGATCTTTTTATCTCGGCAGAATCGTGCAAATGCTCCTTCAGCAAAATTAGTGCCATTATCTGTTATGATACTGTGAGGATAGCCATATCTCAAGATGATATCTTTGAGGAATGTCACGGCTGTAGCTCCATCACATTTTCTTATTGAATTTACTTCAATCCACTTTGTAAACTTGTCAACCATGACCAAGATATGGGTCATGTTCCCTCTCGCCGACTTAAATGGGCCAACCATATCCAAACACCATACAACAAATGGCCAGGTAATTGGTATGGTCTTGAGCTCCGACATTGGCATGTGTGTCTTGGTAGCATACCTTTGACAGCCGTTGCATTTTCTCACTAGATCTTCTGCTTGTTCCAAGGCACTTGGCCAGTAGAACCCATGCCGGAAAGCTTTTGCCACTAATGCTCTGGATGAGACGTGATGCCCACATTACCCTTGATGCATATCTCAGAGGATGGCAAGCCCTTCTTCTGGGTCAACACACCGTTGCAGGACATTCGTGACACTCCTCTTGTATAGCTCGGCATTGATAATCGTGTACGCCTTTGGGCGCCTCTTAACTTGCCTTGAAAGCACTTCTTCATCGGGCAAGGATCCATCCTTCGGGAACTAGAATATGGGAAGTGCCCAAGCTGCTATAGCTCGCACCGGAAACACATCCTCATCAATTTCCATTTGATCCACCGACATAACCTCGGTCGGATCATGCTGCGCAGTCCTCGGGTTCTGCGAAGCAGTCCCCGGGTTTCCTGAACCACTTCCCACATCAATGACCATGGGTATAGCTCCGGACTCCGGGTCTGCCGGGATGAAAATTGAGTCGGATTCCGGGGATGGCATGATAGATGGTTTTCTGAGGTGCTCTAGTGCTACACCTGGCGGAATTGCTTGTTGAGTTGATCCGAGCTTCGACAATACGTCGGCAGCCTCATTTTCCACCTGAGGTACATGGTGAAATTTGCATCCCTCGAAGTATCCCAATATTTTCTGTACATGAAATCTGTACAGTGCCATGTTTTCATCCAAAGCATCCCATTGTCCTGAGACTTGTTGAACTACCAAATCCAAGTCACCAAAGCATTGGATCTGACGTATTCTAATTTCTTTTGCCACTTTGAGACCATGCACAAGTGCTTCATATTCTGCAACATTGTTTGATGCTGCGAAGTGGATCTGTAGCACATACTTCAGTTGGTCCCTCTTGGGCGAGGTAAGCACAACTCTGGCACCTAACCTAGTTTTCGTCTTTGATCCGTCAAAATGCATTCTCCGGTAGTTCGGATCTGCAGCATTGTTTGATGCTGCGACATTGTTTGATGCTTCATATTCTGCAACATTGTTTGATGCTGCAAAGTGGATCTGCAGCACATACTTCAGTTGGTCCCTCTTGGGCGAGGTAAGCACAACTCCGGCACCTAACCTAGTTTTCGTCTTTGATCCGTCAAAATGCATTCTCCGGTAGTTTGAATCTGGCAATGGTGGCTCATATTGCATCTCAGCCCAATCCACGAAAAAGTCAGCCACGACCTGAGACTTGATCGCATCTCTCCTGTCGAATTGTGGAGCATAAGGTGCTAGTTCAATAGCCCATTTCGTGATCCGGCCGCTTGCATCCTTATTGCTCATTATCTCAGATATGGGGGCTTCACATATCACTTTAATGGGGTGTTCTTCAAAATAGTGCTTTAGCTTCTTTGCTGCCATATATACACCATATGCCATTTGCTGATAGTGAGGATAGTTCTGCTTTGATGCTGATAATACCTTGCTTAGGTAATAGACTGGCCTCTGCATCGACTTACCCTCTTCGTCACACTCTACCACTATTACTGCACTTACAACTCGTTTGGTTGCGGCTACGTAGAGCAACATTGGCTCTTTTGATAGTGGACAGGCTAATATTGGTGCAGTGGCTAACATTTTCTTTAGTTGAATGAAGGCTTCATTAGCCTGCGGCGTCCATACAAATTTGTCTGACTTTTTCATGAGTTGATAGAGAGGTAATGCCTTTTCTCCCAACCGACATATAAACTGACTCAAGGATGCCAGGCAACCAGTGAACTTCTGGACATCATTAAGACACTTCGGCAATTCCATTCGTTCTATGGCTCGGATTTTCGTTGGGTTAACTTCGATACCTCGGCTGGAGACAAGAAATCCGAGTAATTTTCCAGCCGGGACACCAAAGGTACATTTCTCCGGGTTAAGCTTCATCCGTAATCTTCTTAGGTTCGCGAATGTTTGCCTGATATCGTCAAGGAGCGTTTTCCTTTCCTTGGTTTTTATAACCACATCATCCACATATACTTGCACATTTCCACCAATTTGATCGTGCAAACATTTTTGCATACATCTTTGGTACGTTGCCCCTGCATTGCGTAAACCAAAAGGCATGGTGCGATAGCAATAAGCCCCATACGGGGTGATAAATGCAGTCTTTATTTGATCATTCGGGTTCAGAGGTATCTGGTGGAAACCAAAATATGCATCTATGAACGACAACAGTTCACACCCAGCAGTACAATCTATGACCTGATCTATCCTTGGCAGTGGGAATGGATCTTTTGGACACGCCTTATTCAGGTTCGTGTAATCGATGCACATACGCCAAACCACTGCCACATTTGGATCATCTTTCTTCTTTTCCACAAGCACCGGATTAGATAGCCAATCCGGGTAAAGCACTTCCATGATAAACCCGGCTGCGAGGAGCCGAGCTATCTCATCTCCAATGACTTTTCTCCTGTCTTTGGCGAAGCGGCGGAGAGGTTGCTTCACCGGCTTTGCTCCGGGTCTCACATTCAAAGAGTGCTCGACCAACTCCCTCGGAACACCTTGCAAGTCCTGTGTGAACCAAGCAAAGATATCCCGATTCTCACGGAGGAAGTTGACGAGCTCGCTTTCCTATTTGTCAGTTAACCCGCCACCAATCGTTACGGTGCGCTCTGGGAACAGATCATCAACAGGTACTTTCTTTGTATCCTTTGTTGCTTGGAATGAGACACTTCCATGCGGGTTACTTAGCGCCGGCATATACTGTTGTGCGGATTGAGCCAATGCCGCTACTTCCTGGATCTTTCTCTTTTCTTGTGCGATCACAAGTGACTCGGCTAGGTTAGACCCGGCCGACGCACACTCAATGGAACGTCGGAAATCTCCTGGTATGGTAATTACTCCATTTGGCCCAGGCAACTTCATCTTTAGGTAACTGATGTGACAACTTGCCATGAATTTGTTCAGGGCTAGCCTACCGAGTAACGCGTGATACGCGCTTTCTAAGTTCACAACTTCAAACTCCAAGTTCTCAGTTCGGCAGTTATCTCGTGTGCCGAATATTACGTCAACCCGGACCTTGCCAATGGATTCACAGGAAATGTCTGGCACAATACCATGGAAAGTTGTCCTTATGGTCTGGAGCATGTTCTCCGAGATACCCAACTTGCGCATGGTATCCACATACATGATATTAATGCTGCTGCCATTGTCAATCAGCACCTTAGAAAATCTCACATTGATATTGGGCCCGATCAACGTTGGGTCCAGCACTAATGCATATGAACCAGGACTCGGCATAAGCTTGGGATGATCCTTGATACTCTAGGTAATTTCCTGATCCGACCAAGGCATGTACCTCGTCACTGCCGGCATAACCGCATTCACTTCCATATGTCGGCGTTGCAAGCTCTTTCTATTTGTTTCCTCCGTGGTGAACACGCGATAGCTCTGGTGATGCTCTCTATATTCATTTTTCCCCTCATTTCTGGGGTATCTTTGATCTGGCTGATGCTGATTTTCCACCTGATGCACCGCATCCCTTCTCTCATGGTTTTCATACCTCGGCGGAGGTGGTGGCAACATTAACTGTTGCGTGTTTGCTCCAGAGAGAAATTGTTGCCAGGGTAACTCCTGCCGAGGTTGATCGTTCCGAGGTGCATGAGCATTCCTCAAACCACTTTGTTCAATCTTCCTCATCCATTCGCATTGTCGAGTCGTGTGACACGCCGGGTTACTCGGATTTGGCGTGTGAAATTTGCACGGCTGATCCAGCATTGCCTCATACGTATACCTCGGCCGGTCTTTCTTTTCTTGCCACTATGTCTTCTGCTCTGGCGTCCAAGTTTTCTTGCCATCGTTTCTCGGAGTCCACTGTTGCCCTCCAGTTTTCTGACATTGATTACTCCCTGCTTCGGGTTGATCTTGATTTACAGCAGCAACTTGTTGCGAACTGTACCTGTAATCCGGTCTATCATCTCTTCTCTTACCCCGGTAATCATTTCATCGGGATGATCCGGCTCCATCTCGCTGGTAGTACTCCTCATTTGACTCGTTTGACATAAGTCGAGGTTGTGTCGAATCACCCAAAGCATATGCATCAGCAATCTGGATTGTTTCTGCCAGTGTAGTTGGCATATCCCTTTGTAGCCTTTGCCATAGCATGCTTGCATATCTACACCCTTGTGCAAACCAAGTTATGGCCTATGAATCAATCACTCCTTCACATGAGTTACTCACGGTGCACCAACGGGTCAGGAACTCCCTGTCTGTTTCATTTGGTCTCTGCTTGCACATTGCTAAGGTCTGTGGCCTATTCGGCCTCTGATACGTGCTCGAGAAGTTACTAACAAACATTTCCTCAAAATCGATCCAATAGTTGATACTTCCAGGTGGTAAATTGTTTAACCATACCCTCACTAGTCCCTCCAGCATCTGAGGCACGTATCTCACAGCCCATCTCAAGTTGCCTGTAGCAATTTTCACTGCCGTTGCATAGTTGATCAACCAATCCTCCAGATTGGTGCTACCGTCATATGTTTTCGTGCCTCTGGGTAACTGGAAGTTAGGTACCGAAGGTTCTTTCATGATCCGGGGCCCAAAGCACGCTGGACCCGGAGGACCTTGCCCCTCAATTTTCTTCGACCTATAGAGCCGATCTAGTTTTAATCTGGCGTCGTCAGGCATCAAGTTTCTGCTTCCCAACCTTGACCATATCACGTGATAGTCCGGCCTAGGGTATCCTGCATTCACCATTTCCAAATCACCATCATTGTAGCTGTCTTGCTCTTGTGGAGCGCCTCTCTGTTGCATACCTTGGCCGGCACTTCGCTCTTGTCGTGGTATATTCCGCTGTTGCGGTTGCCCTGCACCCGCCGAGTTGTGCTGTCCGGCATTGCCGTTTACAGCGTTTCCCTAACCGGCATTGCCTTGGTCGCGGTTACCTCGGCCAGCTTCACCTCGGCTGACACTTCGTCGATCCTCATTTCCCTGCACTGCTTTTCCTTTCCCTGCCCTTGTGATACATTGCAAATGTATCTATAATTTTTTATGTTCCATGCTTGGTTTTATCTACTTTCTTGTGTTTTGTTCCAACTTTGGAGTACTTTTCATATGATTTCTTGGACTAACCTATTAACAAGATGCCACAGTGCCAGTTGCCTGTTTTCTGCTGTTTTTGGTTCTAGGAAGTCAGAAAATGAATATTCTCTGAATTGGACGGGACAAAAGCCAAAGTTACTATTTTCCCGGAAGACTCACAGAGCCAGAAGGAGAGTCAGAGAGGGGCCACAGGGTGGCCACACCACCCCTAGGCGCGGGCCAGCCTAGGCC
Organism: Avena sativa; assembly: GCA_916181665.1. Lineage (NCBI taxonomy): Eukaryota > Viridiplantae > Streptophyta > Magnoliopsida > Poales > Poaceae > Avena > Avena sativa. Next base: position 263,123,519 of record OV702291.1, read on the forward strand.
GCGCCAGGGCATGGTGTGGGCCCCCTGGACGGCCATCGACCTTACCTCCTTCGCCTATATATTCCTCCCAAGGCAAAAACCCTAAATAGTCAATTAGAAATCCACGAAAATTTCCGTAGTGCCGCCGCCACCGAAGGGGAGATTCGGGGGACAGAAAGTCTCTGTTCCGGCACCCTGCCGGGACGGGGAAGTGCCCCCGGAGCCATCTCCATCGATCTCCACCACCATCTCCATCACCATTGCTGATTCCCATGATGAGGAGGGAGTAGTTCTCTCTCGAGGCTAAGGGTTCTACCGATAGCTATGTGTTCATCTCTCTCTCTATGCATGATCATATTGTGATCATGAGCTTTGTAATCAAGTAGATCTACCTTGCTACTCAAGTGCTTTAATAGATCTCTGCTCTCCCCATATGTGTGAAAGTGACAGCGTGCACACCATGGTGGCACTTAGGCTAGAGATTACAAATACTTGTTATGAGTTATATTTGGAGTTGGATGTCTTTATGGAATTGTGGTGTTTGTTGGACCTATCTAGTGCTCAAGGTGACAGTGTGGGGTTTTCTAGATGGGAAAGGCTTACTTTGAGGTGTGCTATTATAGCCCTACCAACGATTAGAGTGTCCAACCAGAGAGTAGTTCAACATAGTATCATAAGGAAGAATATATTTATGAGAGAGTGTTCACTAGTGAAAGTATGATCCCTAGGCCTTGTTTGTAAGCATTGAAACACCGTTTGCAATTAGATCTGTTACATGTTTCCTTGCTTCCATCTTTATTTTAGTTTTACTTTAGTCTTTTCCACGCCATAAAGCTACTTTCTATCACCGTTTTCTTATATCCATACCACATGTATTTCACTATCTCTTTGCCGAACTAGTGCACCTATACACCTGACAAGTGTATAGGGTGTGTTGGGGACACAAGAGACTTCTTGTATCTTGATTGCAGGGTTGCTTGAGAGGGGATACCTTTGACCACTTCCTCCCTGAGTTCGATAAACCTTGGGTGATCCACTTAAGGGAAAACTTGATGCTGTTCTACAAACCTCTGCACTTGGAGGCCCAACACCTGTCTACAAGAATAGAAGTGCGTAGACATCAAGCTATTTTCTGGCGCCGTTGCCGGGGAGGTAAGGTAAAAGGTATTCACACCGGAGGATTAAAGAAGAAGAATCTCCACCGGCAAACGCCTATTTTCTGGCGCCGTTGCCGGGGAGGTAACGTAAAAGGTACTCAAATCCTCCGGTGTGAGTGCTCGAAGTTATTTCCTTTAGATTCTGCAATTTTGTCTTTTTTTTCTTGTTTTCACTAGTTAGGCTTAATGGAAAACAACAACAAAATTAGAGAGCTTTATAGTATTTATCTTGAGTTAGGACATGAAGTGTTTGAAGAGAAAATTAAAAAACCTATGGAACTTTATTTGCATGCTAATAGCAATGTTGTTAGTATGAATTCTTTGGACACCATTATTGCTAGTGCTATGGAAAATTCTAAGATTGGGGAAGCTAGTTTTTATGAAAATGATCTTTTTAGTTCCCCAGCTTTGGAAGATAGCTATTCTATTGCTTATGATGATACTATGCCTCCAATATATGATGATTACAATGATGAATATGATATTTTCAGTCCACCTACTATTGAGGAGAAAATCAATTATGATTACAATATGCCTCCTATATTTGATGATTATGGTGATGAGAATAATAATGATAGCTATTTTGTTGAATTTGCTCCCACTACAATCAATAAGAATGAGTATGTTTATGTGGGGAGTATTAATTCTTTTATGCATGTGGCTCATGATAAGAATGTTTCTTGTGATAGTTATATTGTTAATTTTATTCATGATGCTACGAAAAGTTATTATGAGAGAGGGAAACATGGTTTTATGCATCTCAATAATATTAAGTTTCCCCTCTTTATGTTGAAAGTCTTGAAGTTGCACTTGATTTGCTTTCCTATGATTGTTTCTTTGTGCTTTCATGACTTGTTTCTTTACAATATTCCTATGCATAGGAAGTGGGTTAGACTTAAATGTGTTTTGAATTTGCTTCTTGATGCTCTCTTTTACTTCAATTCATAATTCTTATGTGAGCATCCTCTCAAACTATCATGCCTAACTTAAAGGCGTTAAAGAAAAGTACTTATTGGGAGATAACCAAAAAGTTTTAGATGAGTCTTGGAAGTTATTACTTCAGTAATAACTGCTCCTTATCCTTTTTATTTGCTTTTTGTGCCAAGAGTAACCTCTAATGAGAGAGAAGTAATGATTGGGAAAGTTGCTGTCCCGAAACAGATTTCTGTGCTTCACCGTAAAAATTCGTGTAAAATATCTGAATGTCTTTTTGAGGCATGAATTTTTGTGCTTCTTCCCCAGGTTGTTATCTAACTTTCGTTAGTTCAACATGTTTTTATTTGAGTAACATAAGGTCTTCGAAAAAATTCGTCTTTACCTGCTGGTCTGTTTTGACAGATTTCTGCCATTTTCTGCACTTGCTTCTTGTTCATTCCTTTTTGAGTTCTTTTGGGGAATTGAGCTTTTTGAGGGAAGTGCTACAGTATCTAGTGTTTTAATGTAAGTTTATTGGTGTTAGAACTGAACCTAAAGACTTATTATCTTGAGTGCACTAATATTGCTAATAAAGATTGTGTGAAGTTTTGTATCAAGGAAAATTTTTAGGTGTATGGAAGGAATGAGTAATGACATGAAGGATGGACTAAAGCTCAAGATTGGGGATGCCACGCGTGTCACCCCAAGAAATATCCAAGAAGTAAAAGCGTCAAAGCTTGGGGATGCCCAAGGCATCCCCTTCTTCATCAATAAAAATTCCAGGTTTCTTCCAACCACTTCATTTTTATTGTTTCATGCATAGTTGTGTTGTTCTTGGAGCGTCTTCGTTTTTGTTTTTGGTTTTCGTTTTCTTGGTTTGCTTAGTTTGCTGAATAAATTGGTTGGACCCCCTCTTTCATACATTGGTTTGCAAATAGTTTGGTTTGGTTTGGAAAAGAGTAGGAAAGTTCATGCTTATGTGGTCAAAAGAGCTCGTTTTTGACTGTGGCCTATGCTTTGTCATGCCATGCTTGATATTGTTTTGGCTTTATGCTTAGTATTCTTTGCTGTAGCATGACTTGTTATAAACAATTGAGATTGCTTAATGTGCCTTGGATGAATCATGCGTTGTTTTAGCATATTAAAGCATAGTATAGTGGTATTCTCCTTTGATGCTTTATTTGGGTTGACTTGGCGCATGCTTACACCATGTTATGACTGTCACAAGTCACCATAGCCTTTATGATCCTTTAGTTTTCAACTTGTAGTATCACTTTATGCTTTGATCAATGATGTTTTGTCACTCTGCATGATTATGGCCATTATTGCTCTCTTAGTTTGTCGCTCCCAGTCTTTTGCTAGCCTGCACCACAAAGTATGAGTTCCACTCATGCATCCAACTCCCTAAACCAAGTTATTACAAAGATTCCACCATACCTACCTACTATCTTATGCTATTCCAAGTATATTCATGCTTTTGTCTACCTTTCACTTGTTATGAGAAAACTAGTGATTAAAGCTCTCACGAACTTGATGGCACACTTTACTTTTTGCATCTAATAAACTTGAACCATTGGTTCCTTCTTTGTTGCGTATATGCTTGCGCTTTATAAGTTGAAATTAACAGAACCATGTTTCATGGGGAACGCTTTCAACATTGCACTTGTACTTTGTACCCCGTTGATATCATGTTCTTTTGCTTACGGATCCCGGCGGTGTGAAATAAAAGTGGAACTTGTAAGATCATGGAGTTTGTATGTGTGTTAGAAAAACGTCTGGGCCGCTAGCCTAAGCCATGCCTAATCATGGTGGAAACTTGCAGCATCACCATAATGAGCACTCTATGAAGCATCCTCAATAAAAACCTATGCAAATAGCAAATAAAAAGATCGCTGAGATGCTCATTGTCTTCTTGCCTTGTCATTTTGATTATGGGAAAGCTCACGTATCATGTGTAAGGGGTGCCCCGTTGGTGGTTCTTAATGATACACATATACTTACAATGACAAGAGCTTACTCGTGAGGATCGGTCTTTGTAAGTAAGGGGCATGAGATTTCGGTTTATAACTTGTCAAGCATATCCTCTTAGTTATGTCACTTTAACCTTAATCACCTTAAAGATGCTTATGATAGGGGCAATGAGAGATGAAAGCTATAAGTACCATAATTTTTAGAAGCTCTTTATGAGACTTGAATCCCTACTTCCTTTCACAAAGGTCTTTCTTCCACCATTATATTGAGTCTCCACCTTCTATATTTATGCACCTACTTTGAGAGCATAGTGGCCATTCTTAGTTCTATGTGCACTGTCCCAAGACTAGTTGATTGATGCATAACTTGATATTGCTTGTTTTAAACTATTTGTATCTAGTCACTCTTATGAACTTTGAAGGTGTCCTATGCATTTATATTTGCTACTCTATGAGGGACAAGCTGAATGCTATTATGCTATGTTTTCTTTATGTGAAACAAACAAACGTCTTGCAAAGAACTGTTATTCATGAATCTTTTGTTTGTGCCTTTTCATGTTGCATCATAGTTTCTTTGTCTTATTGCTAGAACTTTGTCTTTCATGTTATGATTGAAGTACTATGATCCCAGCTTTGAATGTTTTACAAATACTTTGATCAAGTTTATGATGGTGCATGTCACCTCAAAAATTATTCTTTATTTTTATCACTTACCTACTCGAGGATGAGCAGGAGTTAAGCTTGGGGATGTTGATACATTGCAAATGTATCTATAATTTTTGATGTTCCATGCTTGGTTTTATCTACTTTCTTGTGTTTTGTTCCAACTTTGGAGTACTTTTCATATGATTTCTTCGACTAACCTATTAACAAGATGCCACAGTGCCAGTTGCCTGTTTTCTGCTGTTTTTGATTCCAGAAAGTCAGAAAATGAATATTCTCGGAATTGGACGGGACAAAAGCCAAAGTTACTATTTTCCCGGAAGACTCACAGAGCTAGAAGGAGAGTCGAAGAGGGGCCACAGGGTGGCCACACCACCCCTAGGCGCGGGCCAGCCCAGGCCGCGCCAGGGCATGGTGTGGTCCCCCTGGCCGGCCACCGACCTTGCCTCCTTCGCCTATATATTCCTCCCAAGGAAAAAACCCTAAATATTCAATCATAAATCCACGAAAAGTTCCGCAGCGCCGCCGCCACCAAAGGGGAGATTCGGGGGACGGAAAGTCTCTGTTCCGGCACCCTGCCGGGACAGGGAAGTGCCCCTAGAGCCATCTCCATCGATCTCCACCACCATATGCATTACCATTGCTTATTCCCATGATGAGGAGGGAGTAGTTCTCTCTCGAGGCTAAGTGTTCTACCGGTAGCTATGTGTTCATCTCTCTCTCTATGCATGATCATATTGTGATCATGAGCTTTGTAATCAAGTAGATCTACCTTGCTACTCAAGTGATTTAATAGATCTCTGCTCTCCCCATGTGTGTGAAAGTGACAGCGTGCACACCATGGTGGCACTTAGGCTAGAGATTACAAATACTTGTTATGAGTTATATTTGGAGTTGGATGTCTTTATGAAATTGTGGTGTTTGTTGGACCTATCTAGTGCTCAAGGTGACAGTGTGGGGTTTTCTAGATGGGAAAGGCTTACTTTGAGGTGTGCTGTTATAGCCCTACCAACGATTAGAGTGTCCAACCGGAGAGTAGTTCAGCGTAGTATCATAAGGAAGAATATATTTATGAGAGAGTGTTCACTAGTGAAAGTGTGATCCCTAGGCCTTGTTTCTAAGCATTGAAATACCGTTTGCAATTAGATATGTTACATGTTTGCTTGCTTCCATCTTTATTTTAGTTTTACTTTAGTCTTTTCCACGCCATCAAGCTACTTTCTATCACTGTTGTCTTATATCCATACCACTTGTATTTCACTATCTCTTCGCCGAACTAGTGCACCTATACACCTGACAAGTGTATAGGGTGTGTTGGGGACACAAGAGACTTCTTGTATCTTGATTGCAGGGTTGCTTGAGAGGGGATACATTTGACCACTTCCTCCCTGAGTTCGATAAACCTTGGGTGATCCACTTAAGGTAAAACTTGCTGCTGTTCTACAAACCTCTGCACTTGGAGGCCCAACAACTGTCTACAAGAATAGAAGTGCGTAGACATCACCTTGCCGGGTCATAGGGGACTATCTGTTTGTTTCTCCTCGCCGAGGTTACCACTTCCTCTCTTCTTGGGCAACCATGAGGGGATGATGCAGCTCTAGCAGATTTCTCTGGGTTACCTACCGCTGAATAAATGACTCTAGAAGCCCCAGCCCTTGCCGGGTTAGCCCTGAGCAACTCTTCATTTTGTCTGTTAGCGATCCGAACTAACTCATTGACCCTCTCCTGCTGTCTTTGCCGGGCTTCACCCGTCAAACCCTCTAACTCGGATGCAGCTACATCCGCTGCTCTGAGGTTCTTTGCTGGGGTACTGTACTTCGGCAGCCCCACGGACAAAATGTTCTCTAACTCTTCAACTCTAGTATCACCCTCTTTGTTCATTTCACTGATGAGGTTTTTCCCTTTTACTTTTACAGCATCTACCTTGTTTGCTCTTGCATACTCACACAGCGTCATGTTCAACGACTGTTGAGCTGCGGCTATCTTTTTTGTACCTTCTAGTATTTTCTGCCTAGTTTCTTCTAACTCGGCCTGCGCCCGAGCCGGATCTACTGCAAGAGCTATGGGGCTCTCTAGGCTATCTATCGCCTGCTGTAGCACGTTCTCTGGCCTCTCTAGTGGAGGACCTCTACTTTTCCTTGGTGCCTTGGGTGTTACCTCCGGATCTGGTGCCGGATCCTTGCTCGCGCCAGCGCCAGGCGTCGTCATCATCACCTCGGCACGGTCAGGGGAGCAAATGATACGCGCCCCGTGAGCCGCGCTAAGGGGTGGCTCGCCTCCCTCGACGACGTGTCACGGGTGAACGCACGACACATCGACCGCGACGTAGATCTTGTGAGCGCCAATCTTGACGAAGAGGCCGTTGCGCGGAAGAGGTCGTTTGCCGAAGCAACCAGCGTTGTCGCTGATGAAGTCCAGCGCTCCAAAGCGCTGAACGAGCCCAGAGACGATGCGCTCGCTGTTGCCGATGAGGTTTCCCGTCCGGATCTTCACTCCTGGTAGCGCCGCTAGCCCCACGGTGGGCGCCAACTGTCGTGGTGGTGTCACGGCAGATGCCATGGATAGGCTAAAGGTGGGGCCAATATGCACTAGAGGAATCCAGGGAGGGATAGTGTGGTGATTCCACACACAGATGCTTTGTATTCTCCAAGCTAGATGAGTTTACAAGTGCTCCTTGAGCTGTATTGGGGAGAGGAGGAAGAAGGAACTCTCTTACTCTCACCACTACCTATCTCCCAGGAACCAACTACTCAAATGCCAACCCACCCTTTTCTACAGAGGCCCTAGCGCTCCTTATAAAGGGGAGGCTAGGTCTCCAATTAGGGCATACGTGGAGGCATATTCCTGGGAATATGCCTCTTCCCAAAATAGCAAACCGACTGGATCACTTTTCGCCATCGTAAGCCATGCAGAGGCTACGTAAGCCTTCTGCGGCACCAGCGTCATCCGACACAGGGCGTGTCACCCTTGTCGACCACGCCTCGGTGGTCCTTCCCTCTGTCCGCTTCGCTCATGCTCCTGCGTACAGTGACCACCTTTTGACTAGCGAGATCTTCCTTCTCTTGCAAGCATGATATAACCCGGATCGTACCTGGTTAATCCGGCCCCGTGGGTACCTGCATACAAGTTATAAAGTACCTGTCAGCATACGACATACGTCGGCCGGGACTCAGTTAGGTGGACATCCTCCGGTCCGGGTTACGCCGTGATTCGGCCTGCCTTGAGGTGACTCGGCCAGCATTCTCTTTGACCTTGCCGTACCTCGGCTAACTCGGCCTCTATACCCCGGCGTGACCCTACCCGGGGGTACCCCCCCCCCAACAAACCGAGTGCACACCGAAGCAACGGGCTACAAATGATTATTAAGTGTAAAATATAGATCAAAGCATTAAGTGGTGATTTTGTTACGATCTCGAATGGGTCGCTAAGCAAAGACTGTACTATCATTTCTGTCACTGGGGTTCCTATGAGATCGCCGCTAGCCAAGTATCTCACCTCAAGCCTTTATCAATCTATGGGATCTTGGGTACCTACAAGTCCATAGATGGAGACAAGAGACAAAGAAAACAAAAGATACAAATCTCTATTTGCAAACAAAACACAACACTCCCATGAATTAGATGCACATAATTGTTGCGAGGTTTCTCCCCAATCCTCAGCCCATGAGGACTACTCACTCATAACAAATAGATCAGAGATAGAAAACATCATACAAATACTTAGACTGAAATCGAATATTCTTACAATGGTCGCCAAATCACAAGGAGATCTAAAGTACAAAGCAATGGTTGTGGCTAATGGATGGGATGGATGATGGAAGTGATGAACAATGGTGTGAATCTCCTTTGGTGGTGTTGTGATGTAATCTGAGAATGTTGTCTCTCTGGTCGGTGGCTGGAGCCTCAGAATATATAGGTGTCTTCACGAAAGTTGTACGATTTGACGAGACGAAGCCATCGCCACATGGTACAGGCGGATGGTATGGGAGGGTCCTGCCCATACCAGTGGCGTTAAGCTTGCTGTCGCCTGGGAATGGCTTCCCAATTACTTGGACGTGTGGACTTCCTCACAAACCTTCATTATGACTCCTGATTTTGCATTAAAAAGTGTGATTTACTGCACAACACAATTCAAAGCAAGGTTTTGCATATCTTTGTAATTATTATTCATTAGTGACAAAGACTGAGAGTTTCTTGTCATCTGCTTGACCAAAAACAATGTTTAAACGTGGTGGAAGATGGCCATTTTTTGAGCCATCACAACACACACCACCAAATCTCTCTACTTTGTTCGCACATAGCCAACGTCCTTTGCTGGCTAGCCCATCTCGGTGGCCACATGGACGGTCGAGTGGAAGATAATGTTTTCTGAACCATGGCCCTTGAGAACATGTGTACCAGATAATTAGTGATAAGGTTTTTGGAGAGCATATTGGTGTGACTCCTCCATTAATCCTCTACTAGGTCAAGGACCACTCTGTGGATCAATTACCTCATTTATCAACACTTAGTCTATCAGCTACTATGGCTACGACAACTTCTTTGATTGAACCACCGTTGCGAGGACACTTCACCACATGAGATCCAGAGAGACGTATCACTCGACTTCCCTCACAACCAACACATATGTGTTCATCATCTTGTTGTTGGTATTTGTTTGTGCCACATATGCAAATATTATAGATGTGTTAGGTTATACACGGTACAAGATTGTATGTTGCATTTGGAATATCCGGTACAAACCGATCAGGCAATATGTTGACCTACTTACCACATACATACTTTATCATGAGGATACCATTTACGTCCAGTCTATGCATCAACATAATGCCAAGAACTAGTCGAGACATTAAGGAAGTACACAGCCAAAAAGAAAAAGAAAAAAGAAAAATAAAAACCAGTGACTATGATCGACCACGCGTATCAGCTGGACCCAAACCACCACCAAATAGAATACCCTGACTACAAAAGAGGTTATGAAAAAACGACGTCTCCAAAAAGCTCAAACAAATTTGGGAGACGAGCTTCTAGGATAAGCACCAAGAGGGTATCTTCTGAGAGAAGCCCTCTTAGAAACCGAAAAGAAGCCCCCTAATTCAGTAAGCTTGGCGTGTGAGTAGACTGTTGCTTACTTCATTGACATCATTAGAAAATTTGTAATTTTATCCTTATTTACCTTCATGATTAGTAATTTAATAAAAAAAATAGAGCTGTGAAGCCTACATTAGCCTATAGCATCAACGAGAGATCCATGTTGGAGACTTTGGCAGAGTCCAAACCTCCAAACAGGTTTCCGCCTAGCTTTATAAATAAAGCAACAACTATACATGATTCGGTACAATCCAGTGAATCAGTCAAAGCGAAAAAACCAATTGCTGGGGCAAACGGCACAAACAAGCCCATCAACGATACATCTCCCTCTAGGAGCAACGCTCAACGGCCAGACGATGTAGATACGTGTCGGGCAGGCACTATAAACTGTTCCAACATCACGTCTAGCCGCGCCATGTCCCGTTGTCTACACAACGAGTATCACTGCTGCAAAAAAGCAAAAAATCTGAAGATCGAGTTAGAGGCACGGTGCAGTGAGACACGCTCTATGACCATTTTATTTCTGATATTCTATAAGGTCCCGATCAACGCTGTAAATACTAACTAGAAGAGGCGCCTCCTCTTACCGGTATGGTTTTCATTGGCTCCAAGGAACTCCCCAAGGTCCAAGGCCTGCCACTTAGGCCCAGCGCCTCACGGGTAAAGTTCCATAAAAAGTGAGTCGCGGGACAGAAGAATAAAATGTGGGTGCCCGACTCTAGGACCGCACACAGGGGGCACATGCCATTTGCAGGGGCATGCCGCTTGGCCGCCTCGACACCTGAGTGAAGCCGGTCACACAATAGTAATTATGGACCGACTGAGTACACTCATTTTAGCACTTAATAACTTGGGTTGAAATAAGGTACTTATGGAACAAATTACAAAATGCAAAGATAGCTTCTACCTTTAGATCTTCAACACGGTCTCTAAAGGAAAATGTTTGTTTCTAGCGATATGCTACTTTAACACCATGAATGATGAATGCTCCTCAATTTATTTATGTCATCTTTCTCCCATCCACTAAAGCAACAAAGTGTCATTTTGCATTAACATTAGTTATGAGCTAGTGACCGTCTTTGTAGAGACAGTGACATTATTGGGGAACACAGTTGACATTTCCATACATGCAACCCTATATAACATACTAGATCATGTAGGCGCGTGTTGCCGCACCCGTCCATTAGGTAAATAGATTGTTAGGAAGTTTCACGCTTAACCGAGTTATGCAAAAAAAGATAAGTAAATAACATGGTACCTAATTACTTGTTTGGCTTTGTATTTACCTAAGATACATCTGCAAAATCTCCATAACAGTGTAATGTTAGGTAATCATAGAAATTTATTTGGATCGAAACCAACAGAAAATCGTAAAAAATTATTTGGATCTAAACTGATATATTCAGCATAAGGTATCTTTTGAAGTATAATTTTAAGAAAATTTAATTACTGCTATACACCATGATAATAGCGTATTGTTGTGTCATCCAATAAAAAGCCTTAAATGTTTCTAAATATACGGACACACCGACCACTACCCAAAACTAACTCAAGTGGCAACTTGGTGGTGGCCGGGATCATAATATGACACCTCTAATTTCATAGATTTCATACAAACAATATTCAATTCGTAAACATCAATGAATTCAGTGATCGTCTACTTGTTTTAAAACACGCATACTACAAAGAGTGACATCCTGAGAAAAAAATGCAACATCTTTCTTCTATGGAAAGTCAAGCCCTTCTAATTCCAGCTCTAGGAACACCTTACTGAAATCAACAATGTTGGCCTGCTCATATGAGCAGAGAATTTTAGCATCAAACCTGCAATAACTGGATAGCAGATTGAACAAATGTGTAAGAGAAGACAATTAACACTATAGGAAGAAATGCAAAAAATAAATAAAAATAGTACATGTTGGTAGATGCAAGGAATAAAAACAAAACTCCATGCCATATCTTAGATATTCTCCCGAACTGATGTTTGAGATCCCCTTATATAGTCCCCGACGATCACGTAAACAAACAATAATAGGCACATGGATCGCTACTGTTTTTTTTTGAAAGATCCAACAAATGCTTGCTTTCGATATATTAGCAGAGGGAAAGGTTCGTACAACAAATTGTACAATGGACCGGTGTCACCAAAACGAAGTTACGACCCGGTAGTGACAAGCCAACCACCCTCATGCATCGCTACTGTAGTGTAGAGCACAAAAAACTAACATTGGGATCAAAGTTAAATATTTATTTTCGAACTATTTAGCACATAAAAGAAGCTATCTAACTGGGTACTGAAAACTGGTCAGTATACGGTATGTAGTAGCGACAAAAAACTACACAATAGTCCATAGCAATATATTTGAAAACAATGAATTATAAGAAACTTGTACCGTGTAGCTCCTTATATATACTTGCTCAAGTACAACTGATAATAATCAAAGATAGCACCTTTTGACTCCCCTCTAGAAAGAACTGATTCACAACTACAGACTAATTTTCTTACCATGCTAACCTGTAGGGGAAAATTTAATTTTATAGGAACTAAAGCATATTGCAAACTAACTGACGAATTTTTACAAGCTAGTGGCAGCTACTCGGATTTTGTAAATAGACACAACCTGTCCTAAATCGGAAGTACACACTTGTACTATAAAAGAATGAGTTGGTAGCAAGTAATACATAATTGTTATTCTGTGTAACTACAAAACAAACTATCAGCATGCTTTGGGGATATATGGAAACACACAACAGTGCATTAGAGATCGACACAGCTCGAAAGAAACATTGTAGTCCAACACTGAAGACCAACGAGAGTACCAGCCAGCCTGGACATCACACCACAGACCAGCCGTGTGCGGAACTCCTCCATCTTACCCTTCATCTGCAAGAACCCAAAAACCAATCATCCACATAAAAAAACCATGGGAGAAGCATAGAATCTGGTAGGGCGTTCCGCGCAGGACGCGGGGTGACGAAGGCGAACAGCGGCACGCCGCAAGACTACAAATCTCGCTTACAAAACAGGTTGGTTGATGCGTTGATGATATAGTGCCACCACCGGTCTAAGAGCGAAGCTTCTCACCGCCCCAAGGTGGATCCTTCCCCGATGCACCACCACGTAAGGAGGAAGGCGATGGTTGAACAACAAAGGTGCCGCCACTCCACCTTGAAGGACAGATGCGCCACATCGCTCGCTGAATCGCCTCCCCTGCAGCGTCTCTTCCCGTGCTCAATCCCTAATTCCTCTGTCGATTGAATGGGTGTCGCTAACTGAGGCGAAAAGATAGATCATTACATGGGCTTTAGTGTCTTTTCGGGGCCCAGTTAACCACAGCAGGCCGATTTGTGCTCCAGAGGCTCTTCCCCTAGGGATATTTTGGCCCATGCGGGATTGATGAAGATCGAACGGCCAGGAAGTGTGGACAGAGACGATCGGACGGTCCAAGACGCCCAGGACGTGAGGGAGCTCCCTTTTGTTCCAGTTTTAATATCCCTAAATATATAAATTAGAACTGGAAAAGTACAATCTAGAACTGGAAAAGTAAATTAGAAACAATATTGGCAGGACGGTTGGAAAGGCATATATATCGTCAAGTGGAACAAGATTTGGTGTCTTCCCTTTTGGTCCTTGTAATTTGTAAAGAAGCAATCATCGGCGTGGTCCTGATATGCTTTTGTTGAGCACAACATCAGTAATGTGGTCTAACGACGGCACGCACCAAGCGAGATATTTTGACAGGCGAGCTCACACATTTTGCACTACTAGGTAATTAGCGTCCAGGGTTAATGCGTCTTTCGTTGTGTAAAGCATCAAGAGTCAAGTCAAGGTGTACTTTTTACGCAGCCGGTTGATACTACTTTTTGGGAATCTAGGATCTCCAGTGCAGGGTGACTAGGAGGCAGTCACGTTTTGTTTTGTTTTTCTCTTAATTAAGAGCATCGCCAACAGATAGCGCATCGCGGGAAAAACTGCCATTTTACCGCGCGCGCCATTTTGCACAATCCCGAACGCTATATATTGCGCTCGTGCCGGCGCGCGACAAACTCACAGCAAGCGCGCACACTCCAACCGTCTCTGAAACTTCTTCCCCTTCTCTGCACGCGCCACACAGCCTTCCCGGCGCTTCGCGTGCGCCACGCAGCCTCCTCGCCGACGAGATGCCGCCGTGCCACCCTGGAAACTCCTCCGGCTACATCGGGGTCCGTGCGCGCCCTCAGGGGACCTTCTACGCGGAGATCCGCTTCGCTGACTCGCGCATCGGGCTCGGGACTTTCGAGACGGCGCACTAGGCCACGCGCGCGTACGATGCGGCGGTGTGGTGCCTCGGCCGGCCGCGCCACACCCTCAACTTCCAGGAAGTCTACACGCGCGAGCAGGCGGAGATGCTTGTGCCGCCGCCACGCCTCATCACCGAGGAGGAGCGCCGCCACCACCGCGCCTAGCAGTGCCGCCTGATGATTGCCGAGATCGAGGAGCAGCACCGCCTTCTGTGGGCGCAGACCTTCCCGGAGGATGTCGCCGCCGAGGCCGCCTTCTATGCCGAAAGGAACTAGCGGAGGGAGGAACGGAAGGCGACGAGGCGCACGCGGAGGGCCGAGAAGGCGAGTAAGCGCGCCTTCATCCTTGTGCACGAGGTCAACCCGACAATCCCCGAGGATGACCCGCATGGCTCGACCTTTTTTTGTCGATGTTGGTATCTCCTCGACGGCGGAGTCCTCGGACTTCGATTTCGGAGACGACAAGTAGTTTAGGCTCGTGTTTGCAGTGTTGAACTATGTCCGAGAAGCAACATGCCGATTTCTAGTTCGCAGCGTGGAAGAAACTGCTCGGTGGTAGTAATGAAGTTAGATAGTCTAGCTTAGTTGCTACCATCGACCGACGTTTACGAACTAGTGTGTGCGTTCGTTGTAATATAAACCTACAGTTTCTAGTATTTGTTCGTCTTTTATTTTTATTTTTTGGTGTTTGTTTGATCTTTATTTTTCGTGTCTATGTGTTTTTGTTGTTTGTGCCGCCGCGCGCCGTGTATTTTGCAGCATCCGATGGAAAGTTGTTTTTGTGCGCAGTAATTTGCAGCATCCGGTGGAGCGTCGTACGTCGGTGGAGCATACCTAAAAATGACGCTGCAAACCAGTTTTAGCATGCGTTGTTTTAGCGCTTGTGTTGGATATGCTCTAACCTACCTGCGTCCGCAACATTGTTGATAGGCCATTGATACATGCAACTTCTCCCGGCAATGGCGTCCAGCCAGGCCCAGAGTTCTCCTTGATTTTTCATTCCATTGTCCGCGTGAAATCAAACTCTATGCACCTAGAGCAACTAGGTATTCACTGTGGGCAAAGATTCACAAACATGTGCATGCTAGAACTATAAAACTCAAACTTATACACTGTGTTTGGATGCACAGAAATGGGCCTGGAATCGTGGAATTGGAAATGGAACTTATAATTCAGCCGTTTGGATCGGTTAGAATTTACGGTGTGGAAATGGTTACCAATTCCAGCACGCGGGACCTCGCGTGCGAATAGTGCCTCGCTCAATTCGGACCTCGCGAGATCTGAAACGTCCTGGAATTTGCGAACGGGTACGAGGCTGGGACCGAAATCGTGACTGCTCGACCTGGCTACCTTGCCCGCGAACCGGATCCCGAAGGCGACGCACAGGTCAGCCCCTCAACGCCCGTCCCTTCCCCGGCCAACCTCCCCATGGCCTCCCTCTTCCATGGCCGCCCGTTCCTGGCCTGTCCCTGGCCCTCTTCCCCTGGACGGCCCCCTGCCCGCCTGGTCTGAACCCTAGTTCATGGGCAGGACCAGAACGGTGGCAGGATGGTGAACCGCGGTGGCGGGAGGGTGAACGGTGGCGGTGGGCGACTGGACGGCGAGTTCTGGGTCTATTCCTTCTTGGCCATGTTTCTGACGCAGGACATAGCACCCATACCGAGCTATTTTAGGCTGATTTTTTCTGAATTTGTGAGTTCAGAACGTGAGGCCTGAAGCTCCTTGTTCTTAGTTGTGTTCTGCAAAAATCTCAGATCGATGTATTTCCCTTTGGGTAGTTCAGTTGGGTAGCAGTTGTACATGTGGTCTGTGTGTATGGTTCCGATTTTGTTGCCTCTTGCAGATTCAGATATTCTTGCATATAAATCTATAATTTAAGAAATAAGCTAAGAAGGTTCATATTCTTGCAGATTGGTTAAAAAGCTGCACTCTCGAATCATCTTCGAGCAGTCTTGTATTGGTTTAACAAGATGCTCCTGACAAATGTATATGGAAGTACTGCATAATATTCTGGCCACTTCATAGTTCCTTATATTTGTAATAATTTGCACAATAGTAATTTGTTTTTCAGTCATACGATTAGAATAATATACCGCACTCACGGGTCAAATATCGCGACTCTATACACATACTATTATTTATGCATTCCTATGTCCAAACAGGAATTAGAATTGGGTACTACCTTCTGATTCTAACAACAAATTCTAAGCCATCCAAACAACTGAATTTGAATTGGAAGTCATTTCTTTTCTAGATTGGATTTGGAATTTCCACTCAATTCAATTTTGGTATCAATTACATGCATCCAAACACACTAAATAATAAATCTGAAATAAGAAGATAGCAAAGAGCATAACTAGAAAAGGAGGAAACTAAAACGTGGCAAAAGAAAATGAGGGAAACCAAAAAATATACCAATGAAAATAAATAAAAGACATGTGCACGAAAAATTAAAAGGACGAAAATGAAAATGCTCACATGATGTAAATTATTATAGCAATGTCTTACTAATTATTCATTGAGACGAAAGAAATCTAACAACCTTGCCCTTGTTTGCCTACATGGCAGTGTGCGAAAAATAATAGTATAGTAATGTGCAACACAGTAGCATGAAAAAGTAGATTTCCTTAGAACAACTAACCATTTTAATTTTATTTAAAATATTTATATGAACAGATGAACTACCTTGATTTCTAAACATAAAACGTTTTGGTAAGCTAGACGGAGGCCTACCAAAACATTTTATATGTAGAAACGGAGGTAATAATATCTTAGGGCCTATTTGATTCGCGGGATAGAAAAATGTAGAAATATAAAAAAGCAGATTAGAATATCATGTCTAGTTGAATTCTACAAGATTTGGGTCTTACGGGAATTTTTCTTAAAGAAGTTTTGATTCACAGGAAAAACAAAGAAATTGTAACATGAGGTTGGGGTGGAAGGAAAGTTTTCTCCAAAATATAATGGGAATTTTTTTCTAAGGATCAAAACTCCTATGAGATTCATTTGAATCAAACGAGCCCTATTAGAGTTCATGAGCTCAAATGGCATTGCGCACCAAGAGCTAGAGCGTATCTGGTGATTTTGTTAGCTTGAATATTTTTTTTACGACATTTGAAATATGTTAACCAAAGAACTTCAAAGGACACATCTATATAAATAGGAAAGTTGTCTGACATTTTACAGATAGAACTCTGATAAAACTTAGAATCCAAAACCACAACAAAACCTTTTACAACTGAATCCATCGTTGCTCGTCAGGATGCCTTTGCCTCATCTAAGGGGTGAATAAAAGACGGTAGAGCAGTAACTGACTCATCGACATAGACATGTAGAGAGATATTCCTTGTAAAAATCACGGCAGCAGCCACACACTCGACAGAGATGCGATTGGATCTGTGCTAACTGTCGAGCTAGAATCATTGGGGGATCGCATAGCTCAGCACTTGTATCCCCACGGGTGAAAACAATCTACACGCAATATGAAAACGTCGGCAACAAGACCAACACATCGGCGACCAGTCTAACACCACAAAAAGCTGGAACACAATCCCGATGACGACAAAGACCCACTTGCTCCTTGGTGCCATGAGCCACACTGTGGGAAGGGGTTGAGGTGGGGCTTCTTCGTCTGCGGTACCAAAGTTCGCAGGCCAGCGCATGGCGGTAACTAAGTTGCCTGAAATTACCGCGTTTCGAAAAGTTGGGCCGCCAACTACTGAGAGGGGCCATTTCGAGGCAAACTCATCTCAACTCTGCCAAATTCAAACATTCCGTTAAACTGTCCAGTGAAGTAGACGATCGGGACCCTCATGTCGGTCATCTGTCCGTGACGCGGGCGCCAACGCGGCAACCTCTTAGGCAAATCGAGCAGCTAAGTGAATTGGATGCGTTGACCAATTTTACAAATCCATTTCCAGCTTTCCCCTAGCACCGGCAACGTCGGAATCCACCCTTCAGGCAGGATGATCCCTTCGGACATTTGACTTCCGGCGCCAAGTTGCTGCGCTCAGTTGCTGCGCCCAGTCGCTGATCCCGAGCTCCAATGGTGCGTGCCGTAGCCGCTGTTGCGAGGCTCTAGCCCGCCTCCGCCGCCGACGAGCCGAGCAGCTCGGAGGATGGTAGATCCTACTATCAAGAAAGAAGAAGTTATGTCTACAAGCGGGTGATCTACCCTTCTCTTTGCTATTCGCACTAGTTACAACTGCTAGCTGGCTACTGAACCTTAAATTGTTTGTTAGCCCAACGCTGACAAATATATTTTATCCACAGTTTTCTGTCAAGTGGGATCTGCACGGACCCCCCTTACCTGGTTACGGTAGTCCTCTATAGGTACGACTCTAAGGGCAAGAAGTATGGACACCATTGTTTCACGATGGAAGAAGCGTCTGCGCAGATCTGCACTATATCTGGTATGGTTGCTGCGCTGTATAATCATGTTGAATTATGGCCGAAGCAGACTGCAAAGTTCAGCTTCATGGATGAACGTGGCATCATGGTTCGTATAACATGTGACAGTCAGCTAATTGGGTTGATGAAAAAGTATGCTTCGGCTGCCATGTTTGAGCTGAAATGTGATGTACTGGATGTGGAAACTGCTGCAACTAGGAGTCGCCCTTCTATTCTTGGACAGAGTGGTTGCTTGAACCCAATTAGCTCCTGGTAAGCAAAGGTCTCTTGGGGTTCGCATGTTTGTGCTGAATTATAATTTTTGTTTTATTTACTCTATAGATATTGCGCAGTTATGCAACAGTCTTGTTTCTTTGACAGGAAGCGCTGCAAGGTTAGAAACATGACTGCCGGGTCAGTCATTTTGCTGCACGAAGAAATTAAAAACGAGTGGAAAGATATCATTTTGCTGCCCGAAGAAATTAAAAAAGAGTGGAAAGATGATGTTGGACACGATTCTGGTGTCCATTATCCAGGCGATGCAGAGTACGTGAAGCTAAGAAAATTGGCACCAAGGAAGGGGAAGAAGGCAGGAAATGAAGAAGCCATTGGACGTGAAGGCTTGGCACCCAGACCGCGGAAGAAGGCTGCTGGCAATGAAGATGCATAGTAATGTGTTGAACTTGAACCTATATATGTAATTATGTTAAATTTTGATCGCTCTATGTGTGGCACGTTGCTGGGCAAAATAATCTACCCACGTTCTCTGAATAAAATGTACCGCGACTTAGGGTTTGGAAACGCCCGAGTCAGTAGTTGAATCCGAAATTGTGATTGTGCCACTACTATCTGAAAACAACGACGTGGCAACATAAACATCAATGTTCTCACCGATAATGCCCAGATGAGGAGGAAATGGGTACCACTTTCTGGCCTAATCTTGAGCCTGTCTATCTCACCGCCTCTCTGCTCCTGCATCTCCTACATCTGGTGAAGCTCCCGGATCTCCAGTAACCGGGTGTACGTACTTCCACTTTATAAATTGTGGTTGTGCCATTTGCATGCGGCACAATCCACATAGATTACGTTTAAACAAACCACCAATATCAGAATACACTAGTAGAAAAGGTGTCTTTGGTCCACGGTCACGTTCCCAATCCGGGTCAGAGATCTAAATCGAGGCAGAAATTGATCTAAATCACAAATTCTTCCACAAATTAATCGAGACAGAGATCTAAATCGAGGCATTTTATTACTTCAACCACAAATTCTTCTAAACAAAGGTGTGATTTCATATCCTACATTAATTCAACCACTAGTCAACAATTTCACTTTCGCTGCCATTGTCCTCCGAGCCGCCGGCTTCCTCGTCGCTGTCGGACGGAACCTCCACGATGTCCGCATTGTTCGCGAGACGGAGCACCTCTATGCGTCGAGCGGCGGCGATGACGATGTACTTGGTCCGTCCAGGGACGGACCAGAACCTCTCCCGCCCTTCTCGGTTGCGGAGATCCCGGTGCACCACGCGCCCTTCAACGATGCGGTTGCCAATCTTAGCCTTTCGCTCCTTCTTGAACAGCGTCGGCCAGTACGGGCTGGCCGCCGCGTACCGGGGCAGCGCCCTCTTCCACGCGGGCATCTGGCGGCGGCGCGCCGCGATTTCGCTCTCCATCTCGGCTGGGCCAGGTAGCGGAGCCACCGGCACCCCCGCAGAGCTGATGCACCATCTGTGGGGCACCTTCGCTGCTGGCGGCGTGAGGATGTCGAAGTTCGCGAACATCACCGCCTCGTACAAGTTTAGATCGGGCATCTCCATGGCGGCGCGGTGGAGATTGGAGAGGACGAGGGGATGGACGACGAAGTGACGCGCTATGGCGCCTCCTATTTGTACACGAGGACGACGAAGCGATGGTCAGACAAAAGAAGTAATGCAGGGTCAAATAAAAGAAGTAATGCGGGGTCAGAGCAATTTTTTCCTCCCTGGAATCCGGGACCAATAGTTCAGACCGCTAGGTCAACAAGTACAAATATTACAACTTAAAAGGCACGGAGCTTAAGCTAAATAGAACTAGTTATCACACATCTCCTTGATCTTCCTAATCTTGGCCCGATGTGCATCTTCCTGCGAGAGCAAGGATCGAATTGTCTGCTCCTTCCTTTTAGCATCTTCCTTGCACAGCTTCAATTATTTCTCTGCATTTTTCCTCATACACTTGTCAATACTCGTAGTTGTGTACTGTAGGACTTTGGCCTGGTGGAGATCATTCCTTGCTTGAGTCAGTTCTTGCTCTGCTTTAGCCTTCAGGGCCAACACCGCGTCCCTCTCCTTCTCGACTTTGATAACCTTGTCTTGTACCCACCTGAGATCTCGCTTATGCTTGGTCGTGTCAACTGGTTCCCATAGCTTCGTCTCAACACTGTCAAGAAGTGAGCTAAATACGGATTCTTTCAACTCGACGGTCATTTCCCATAGTTTGTCCAGCGTTTTCTGCATCGATTTGGGCCACTCTGGATCTACCCATTTGACAACATCGCAACTTCCGCCTTGCATCATTGCATGATGTCCTTGACACCGTAGAAACCTCCTGCCTGCGTTTCGTCCTTTGAAGGCTACAAATTTAGCGGGCACATATCCATGTTTACATACCATAGGACTGTCTTCATCCTCTAAACCGTGATAGTCGGAGTCATACATCGTCTGGTTGGCCTAACACATCATACGCGCATGAGTAAACAGATTAGATCTAGCTCAAAAAATAGATAACTGGCCACAGATGATAGAAATAGAGATGAGACGACTCACATCGAAATCACCATCCCGGTCGTCACGACGCGTTTCCTCGTCGTCTCCCCTTGAACCCATGGCGAGAGGGGAGGGGGTGGCTGCCGAAGAGGGGATTGGGATGGAGGCGCCGTCGGCTTGCGGCTACGGCAGGATGGGAGTGAAGTGGGGAAAGTGGCTTCGAGGGTAAGGAAGAGAAGTATGGGGAGGAAGAGAAGTAATGGGGACGTGACACTGGGATGTGGCCCACTGAACTCGTGAGACGTGACACTCGCAACAAGGGAGCGCCCGGTGTTACCAGTTTGTCCAGAGCAAACGTGGCCAATCATACCGCAGAACAGCCTACTCGCGGATCGCTCTCACGAAGACCATCCCAATCGTCCAAGCGCCCCAATCGAACGGTATGTAACAATCGTCAAATAGAACAACTGTTTTAGGGCATGCCTTCTAGAAGACTCGGTATAACAGCTACCCATGCAATGACACTGTTGTATCCATGTGTGGTTTGTGCAAAGAATAGACATGCAATCACACTAGGTGGATCCATATTTGGTTTATGGAAGTAACAGACATGCAATGACTCTAGCTTTGATTCATGAAAAGAACTGACATGCAGTGACACTGGTGTGGTTCATGAAAAGAACAGACATGCAATGACATCGGTGGATCCATGTGTGGTTTATGGAACTAACAGACATGCAATGACTCTAGCTGTGGTTAATGAAAAGAACATGCATCCAATGACACTGGGTGTGGTTCATGAAAAGAACAGACACGCAATGACACTGGTGGATCCTTATGTGGTTTGTTTAGAGGAACAGACATGCAATGACACCGGTGGATCCACGCGTGGTTCATGAGAAGAACACACATCCAATGACACTGGTGGATCCTTATGTGGTTTGTTAGAGGAACAGACATGCAATGACACCGGTGGATCCTTATGTGGTCTGTCTAGAGGAACACACATGCAATGACACCGGGTGTGGTTCATGAAAAGAAAAGACATGCAATGACTTATGTGGTTTGTTTAGAAGAACACACATGCAATGACACTAGGTGTGGTTCATGAAAACAACAGACAGACAATGACACTGGTGGATCCTTATGTGGTTTGTTTAGAAGAACACACATGCAATGACACTGGATGTAGTTCATGAAAAGAACAGACACGCAATGACACTTGTGGATCCTTATGTGGTTTGTTTAGAGGAACAGACATGCAATGACACCGGTGGATCCACGTGTGGTTCATGAGAAGAACACACATCCAATGACACTGGTAGATCCTTATGTGGTTCATGAAAAGAACAGACATGCAGTGACACTAGGTGTGGTTCATGAAAAGAATAGACATGCACTGACACTTGGTGTGGTTCATGAAAAGAACAGACATGCAATGACACTGGTGGGCCCATCCTTATGTGGTTCATGAAAAGAACAGACATGCAATGACACTGGTGGATCCTTATGTGGTTTGTTTAGAAGAACACACATGCAATGACACTGTGTGTGGTTCATGAAAAGAACACACATCCAATGACACTGGTGGACCCTTATGTGGTTTGTTTAGAGGAACAGACATGCAATGACACCGGTGGATCCACGTGTGGTTCATGAGAAGAACACACATCCAATGACACTGGGTGGATCCTTATGTGGTTCATGAAAAGAACTGACATGCAGTGACACTGGGTGTGGTTCATGAAAAGAACTGACATGCACTGACACTGGGTGTGGTTCATGAAAAGAACATACAGGCAATGACACTGGTGGATCCTTATGTGGTTCGTTTAGAAGAACACACATGCAATGACACTAGGTGTGGTTCATGAAAAGAACATACATGCAATGACACTGGTGGATCCTTATGTGGTTTGTTTAGAGGAACAGACATGCAATGACACCGGTGGATCCACGTGTGGTTCATGAGAAGAACACACATACAATGACACTGGTAGATCCTTATGTGGTTCATGAAAAGAACAGACATGCAGTGACACCGGGTGTGTTTCATGAAAAGAACAGACATGCAATGACACTGGGTGTGGTTCATGAAAATAACAGACATGCAATTACACTGGTGGATCCTTATGTGGTTCATGAAAAGAACAGACATGCAATGACACTGGTGGATCCTTATGTGGTTCATGAAAAGAACAGACATGCAATAACACTGGTGGATCCTTATGTGGTTCATGAAAAGAACACACATCCAATGACATAGGTGGATCCTTATGTGGTTTGTTTAGAGGAACAGACATGCAATGACACCGGTGGATCCACGTGTGGTTCATGAGAAGAACACACATCCAATGAAATTGGTAGATCCTTATGTGGTTCATGAAAAGAACAGACATGCAGTGACACCGGGTGTGGTTCATGGAAATAACAGACATGCAATGACACTAGGTGTGGTTCATGAAAAGAATAGACATCCAATGACTCTAGCTGTGGTTCATGAAAAGAACACACATGCAATGACACTGGGTGTGGTTCATGAAAAGAACAGACATGCAATGACACTGGTGGATCCTTATGTGTGGTTCATGAAAAGAACATACATGCAATGACACTGGTGGATCCTTATGTGGTTTGTTTAGAGGAACAAACATGCAATGACACTGGTCGATCCATGTTGGTTCATGAGAAGAACACACATCTAATGACACTAGTGGATCCTTATGTGGTTTGTTTAGAGGAACAGACATGCAATCACACTAGGTGAATCCATATGTGGTTTATGGAAGTAACAGACATGCAATGACTCTAGCTATGATTCATGAAAATAACAGACATGCAATGACACTAGTGGATCCATGTGTGGTTCATGGGAAGAACACACATCCAATGACACTGGTGGACTCTAGCTGTGGTTCATGAAAAGAACAGACATGCAATGACACTGGTGGATCCATATGTGGTTTGTCAGGAAAATACACATGCAATGACATTGGGTGTGGTTCATGAAAAGAACAGACATGCAATGACACTGGTGGATCCTTATGTGTGGTTTATGAAAAGAACAAACATGCAATGACACTGGTGGATCCTTATGTGGTTTGTTTAGAAGAACACACATGCAATGACACTGGGTGTGGTTCATGAAAAGAACAGACAGGCAATGACACTGCTGGATCCTTATGTGGTTTGTTTAGAAGAACAAACATGCAATGACACTGGGTGTGGTTCATGAAAAGAACAGACATGCAATGACACTGGTGGATCCTTATGTGGTTTGTTTAGAGGAACAGACATGCAATGACACCGGTGGATCCACGTGTGGTTCATGAGAAGAACACACATCCAATGACACTGGGTGGATCCTTATGTGGTTCATGAAAAGAACTGACATGCAGTGACACTGGGTGTGGTTCATGAAAAGAAGAGACATGCAATGACACCGGTGGATCCATGTGTGGTTCATGAGAAGAACACACATCCAATGACACTGGTATATCCTTATGTGGTTCATGAAAAGAACAGACATGGAGTGACACTGGGTGTGGTTCATGAAAAGAACAGACATGCACTGACACTAGGTGTGGTTCATGAAAAGAACAGACATGCAATGACACTGGTGGATCCTTATGTGTGGTTCATGAAAAGAACAGACATGCAATGACACTGGTGGATCCTTATGTGGTTTGTTTAGAAGAACACACATGCAATGACACTGGGTGTGGTTCATGAAAAGAACAGACAGGCAATGACACCGGTGGATCCTTATGTGGTTTGTTTAGAAGAACAGACATGCAATGACACTGGGTGTGGTTCATGAAAAGAACAAACATGCAATGACACTGGTGGATCCTTATGTGGTTTGTTTAGAGGAACATACATGCAATGACACCGGTGGATCCACGTGTGGTTCATGAGAAGAACACACATCCAATGACACTGGGTGGATCCTTATGTGGTTCATGAAAAGAACTGACATGAAGTGACACTTGGTGTGGTTCATGAAAAGAACTGACATGCAATAACACCGGTGGATCCACGTGTGGATCATGAGAAGAACACACATCCAATGACACTGGTAGATCCTTATGTGGTTCATGAAAAGAACAGACATGCAGTGACACCGGGTGTGGTTCATGAAAACAACAGACATGCAATGACACTAGGTGTGGTTCATGAAAAGAATAAACATCAAATGACTCTAGCTGTGGTTCATGAAAAGAACACACATGCAATGATACTGGGTGTGGTTCATGAAAAGAACAGACATGCAATGACACTGGTGGATCCTTATGTGTGGTTCATGAAAAGAACATACATGCAATAACACTGGTGGATCCTTATGTGGTTTGTTTAGAGGAACAAACATGCAATGACACTGGTGGATCCATGTGTGGTTCATGAGAAGAACACGCATCCAATGACACTGGTGGATCCTTATGTGGTTTGTTTAGAGGAACAGACATGCAATCACACTAGGTGGATCCATATGTGGTTTATGGAAGTAACAGACATGCAATGACTCTAGTTGTGATTCATGAAATGAACAGACATGCAATGACACTGGTGGATCCATGTGTGGTTCATGGGAAGAACACACATCTAATGACACTGGTGCACTCCAGCTATGGTTCATGAAAAAAACAGACATGCAATGACACTGCTGGATCCTTATGTGTGGTTCATGAAAGGAACAAACATGCAATGACACTGGTGGATCCTTATGTGGTTTGTTTAGAAGAACACACATGCAATGACACTGGGTGTGGTTCATGAAAAGAACAGACAGGCAATGACACTGGTCGATCCTTATGTGGTTTGTTTAGAAGTGTTGGAATTATGCCCTAGAGGCAATAATAAAGATGTTATTATTATAATTCTTGTTCATGATAAAGTTTATATTCCATGCTAGAATTTTATTAAGCGGAAACATTAATACTTGTGTGGTTTGTGAACAACACCGTGTCCCTAGTACGCCTCTATGGACTAGCTCATTGATCAATGATGGTTAAGGTTTCCTAACCATAGACATGAGTTGTCAATTGATAATGAGATCATATCATTGGAGAATGATGTGGTGGATAGACCCAAACTAAGCGAAGCAATTAGATCGTGTCATTGTGTTCGTCATTGCGAAGCTTTTCTTATGTCAAATATTGTATTCCTTAGACCATGAGATAATACAACTCCCTGGTATCGGAAGAAAGCTTTGGGGTCATCAAACGTCATCCTATGAGAGGGTGATCATAAAGGTGTCTCTCAGGTGATCGGAAAGTATCTGTTGGGTTGTATGTATCGAGATGGAATTTGTCCCTCCCAAGTCGGAGAGATATACTTCGGGCCCACTCGGTAATCGATATCAACACCGCTTGCAAGCATGTGGTTAAGGAGTTGATCACAAAGTGATATTGGATTACGGAACGAGTAAAGTACTTGCTGTGAACGAGATTGAACTAGGTATGACGATACCGACGATCGAATCTCGGGCAAGTAAAATATCGCGAGACGAAGGGAATATATATATGGGATTGATTGAATCCTGGCATCGTGGTTCATCCGATATGATCATCGATGAATGTGTGGGAGTCAATATGGGTGCCCAGACCCCGCTGTTGATTATTGATAGAAGATCATGTCTGCATATTCTCGAACCCGCAGGGTCACACACTTAACGTGTCTTGACGCTAGGATAGATTGGATAATTGGTTTATGAGTTTTTGTTCGGAGTCTCGGATGGGATCCAGGACATCACGAGAGGTTCCGGAGTGGTCTGGAGAATAAGATTCATATAAGGCAGTGCAGTTTTTGGAGTTCGGAATTGTTCCGGGTTAATCGGTATTGTACCGGAAGCTTCTAGAACCTTCCGGAAGGGGGCCAACGTGGTCCCACCTTCCGGGAGGGGGCATAGGCCTATGAGGGAGTGTCCTGGCCGCATTGGGCCAGGGGCACAAGGCCCCATAGGGCCCAGCCGATCCTAGATAAGTTTAAACTCGTTTAAACTAGAGATAGGATTTCTAGATAAGGGAGAGTTTAAATTGTTTAAACTAGAGATAGGCTTGGAGGATGGGCAAGGGCTGGCCGCACCCCCCTCTATATATAGAGGGCTGGTGCGCCCCCTCCCCCTAACCACACACCTTCCTCCAAACCCTAGTTGCCCTGCTGCCCTCCTCTCTCCCTCCCGACTGTTTGCAGGCAAAGCCCTGCTGCAGAAATTCTCCACCAAATACACCACGCCGTCGTACTGTAGATCCAATCCATCTCTCCACCATACTCGCTGGTCCGAGGAAGGAGGAGACGTCGAGGTGCTGCACGTGTGCATCTCACGGAGGCACCGCCACTTGTGGTGCTAGATCGGATCGGATCGCGAGGAGGAGAAGCGAGTACGACTACATCACCCACGTTCCGACGAACGTTCCGCTGTGCGAATCTTCAAGGGTATGAAGATCTAATCCAATCTCTCTCGTTGTTTGCATCTCCTAGATTAGATCTTGGCTTTCCCTCTGTTCGCTTCCGTAGAAAATTTTTATTTACTATGATGTGAAATCCTTCAGTGGTATCAGAGCTAGATCTATGCGTAGATGTGTTTCACGAGTAGAACGCAACATGGTTGTTGTGGGCGTTGATGTTTTCTGTTGCAAGACTCTTGTTTGTGTTCTTCTTATGACGCGGGATAGTGAGATTGAAGCGGTCCAGGCCAACCTTACGCGACGTCGTTCGCGAGACCGGCTCCGCACTTGACGTGTGGCTTGTTCCACACATGCGGCTGGTGGATGTCAGTTTCTCTCACTATAGTTGTCATGGGATTAACACCGGAGTTTGGCAACCATAATATCACCGTTGTGGCTTTCCGTAGGTAAGAATTGTTCTTAGCATCTACTCCCATAAGCCACGTAAAACATGCAACAACAAAGTAGAGGCGTCTAACTTGTTTTTGCAGGGAGTGTTTTCTGTGATATGGTATGGCCCAAGATGTGATGTGTATATTGTATGCGATGATCATGTTTTGTAATGTTTCACGACTTGCATGTCGATGAGTACACAACCGGCAGGAGCCATATGGTTGTCTTTATAATTGTGTATGACCTGCGAGTCAACTTCTTATACGCCATGTAATAGCTTTACTTTATCGCTAAGTAGTTAGCAATAGTTGTAGTTGCTATTCGTGGTGGAGGCAATCATGGTGGAGTGATGGAGATCATGCCGAAACGCACAAGATGGAGATCATTGCGCGAAGATTGGCTATACCATGTCACATAAAGTTATATGCATGTGATGTTTATCCTTTTATGTATCTTATTATGCTTAGATCGCGACGGTAGCATTATAAGATGATTCCTCACTTAAAGATCAAGATAAAACTGTGTTCTCCCCATGTATGCACCGTTACGAAAGTTCGTCGTGTCCAAGCATCACGTGATGATCGGGTGCTATAGACTCTACGCTCACATACAACGGGTGCAAGCCAGTTTTGCACACGCGGAAATACTTGGGTTTGACTTGACGAGCCTAGCATGTACAGACATGGCCTCGGAACACATGAACCGAAAGGTTAAGCATGAGTCATATGAATGATATGATCGACACTTCGTTGTCCACCATTGAAGCCACATCTCTTCTCGTGAAGATCGGATTAGGTGTGGTGAATTTGGATCGTGTTCACTAAACAACTTGAGGGATGTTGAATTTAGTGGGAGTTCATCTAGTAGTTTGATTAAGTTGAACTATTTATCATGAACATAGTCTAAATTGTACTTGCAAATACTGTAGATCACATGGCCAAGTCCAACTTCAACTTCAACGTTTTTGCTGAGAAAGAAAAGCTTAGAAACAATGGGTCTAACTTCACCAACTGGTTCCGCAATCTAAGAATCATTCTGTCTGGCGAACAAAAGGACTATGTCCTTGGGAAAGCGTTAGGTGACCCCCCTGCTGCAACTGCGCCAGCTGATGAGAAAGCTGTCTATCAGTCGCGCAAAGATGATTATGGTGTGATTAAGAGCACCATGTTGTTTGCTATGGAACCGGAACTTCAAAATCATTTTGAAAACTATCCCGGGCCCTTTGAGATTCTCGAGGAGCTGAAAACCATGTTTCAGACTCAGGCCCGTTTTGAGAGATATGAGATCTCTGAGAAGTTCTTTAACTGCAAGATGGAGGAAGGGAGTTCCGTTAGTGAGCACGCCATTAAGATGTCGGGCTACACTCAACGCCTTGAGCAGTCCATGACTGCAAGATTCTAGAGGAGCTCAAGATTGACAGGGTTCTGCAATCACTCCCTCCCAGCTACAAAAGTTTTGTAGTGACTCATAATCAGATTGGTTCCACTGATACGATCACCGAGCTCTTCGCAAAGCTGAAGGCTGCGGAGGTGGACATCAAGAAGGATAATCATGTGTTGATGGTCAACAAGCCCTCCTTTAAGAAAGGTAAAGGTGCAAAGAAGCCCTTCAAGAAACGCGGCGGCAAGCACGTTGCCCCTGCTGAGAAGAAGCTCAAGTCTGGTCCCAAGCCGGACACTGAGTGCTTCTATTGCAAGGACAAGGGTCACTGGAAGCGCAACTGTCCGAAGTACTTAGCGGACAAGAAGGCTGGCACCATCAAAGGTATATTTGATATACATGTTATTGATGTTTTCCTTACTAGCCCTCGTTGTAGTGCCTGGGTATTTGATACCGGTTCAGTTGCTAATATTTGTAACTCGAAACAGGAGCTACGGAATAGACGGTGGCTTGCGAGGGATGAGGTGACGATGCGCGTTGGCAACGGATCAAGAGTTGATGTGATGGCCGTCGGCACGCTCTCCTTAGTTTTACCTTCGGGATTAGTTTTAAACCTTAATAAATGTTATTATGTGCCTGCGTTGAGCATGAACATTATTTCTGGATCGTGTTTATTGCAAGACGGTTATTCATTTAAATCGAAGAATAATGGTTGTTCTATTTATATGAGTAACATCTTTTATGGTCATGCACCTCTTGTGAATGGTTTATTTCTACTAAATCTCGAAAGGGATGAAACACACATCCATAACATTGAGGCTAAGAGATGCAAAGTAGATAGTGATAATACTACTTATTTGTGGCACTGTCGTCTAGGTCATATTGGTGTAAAGCGCATGAAGAAACTCCATTCTGATGGACTTTTGGAGTCTCTTGATTTTGAATCATTTGACACATGCGAACCATGCCTCATGGGCAAGATGATCAAAACCCCGTTCTCCGGTATGATGGAGCGAGCAACGGACTTGTTGGAAATCATACATACCGATGTATGCGGACCGATGAGTGTTTCGACGCGTGGTGGATATCGCTATTTTCTCACTTTTACTGATGACTTAAGTAGATATGGGTATATCTATTTAATGAAACATAAATCTGAAACGTTTGAAAAGTTCAAAGAATTTCAGAATGAAGTGGAGAACCATCGTAACAGAAAGATTAAGTTTCTACGATCCGATCGTGGGGGCGAATATTTGAGTTATGATTTTCTCACGCATCTCAAAGCAAGTGGAATCGTTTCACAACTCACGCCACCCGGAACACCACAGCGCAATGGTGTGTCTGAACGCCGGAATCGAACCCTATTAGATATGGTCCGATCGATGATGTCTCTTACTGATTTGCCGTTATCATTTTGGGGTTATGCATTAGAAACCGCTGCATTCACTTTAAATAGGGCTCCATCTAAATCCGTTGAGACGACACCGTATGAACTGTGGTTTGGTGCTAAACCTAAGTTGTCGTCTCTTAAAGTTTGGGGATGCGAAGCTTACGTCAAGAAGTTGATGCCGGACAAGCTCGAACCCAAAGCGGAGAAATGCGTCTTCATAGGATACCCTAAGGAAACTATTGGGTATACCTTCTATCATAGAACCGAAGGCAAAGTGTTTGTCGCAAAGAACGGTTCCTTTCTTGAGAAGGAGTTTCTCTCGAAAGAAGTGAGTGGGAGGAAAGTAGAGCTAGACGAGGTTATTGAACCTTCTCTTGAATTGGAGAGTAGCGCAGCATCTGAAATTGTTCCAGTGCCGCCTGCACCAACAATAGAGGAAGCTAATGACAAGGATCACGAAGCTTCGGACGATGCTGCTACTGAACGTCGCAGGTCGACAAGGTCGCGTGCCCCTCCTGAGTGGTACGGCAACCCTGTCTTGACTGTCTTGTTAGTAGAAGACAGTGAACCTACGAACTATGAGGAAGCGATGATGAGCCCAGACTCTGAGAAATGGCTAGAAGCCATGAAATTCGAATTGGGATCCATGAGCGAAAACCAAGTATGGACTTTGGTGGACCCTCCTAGCGACCGAAAGGCCGTTGAGTGCAAATGGATCTTCAAGAAGAAAACGGACGCGGATGGTAATGTTACCGTCTATAAAGCACGGCTTGTTGCGAAAGGTTTTCGGCAAGTTCAAGGTGTTGACTACGATGAGACTTTCTCTCCCGTAGCGATGTTTAAGTCCATTCGGATTTTATTAGCAATTGCTGTGTTTCATGATTATGAAATATGGCAGATGGATGTCAAGACTGCGTTCCTAAATGGCAACATTGATGAAGAGTTGTATATGATGCAACCCGAAGGTTTTGTCGATCCTAAGGATGCTGATAAAGTATGCAAACTTCAGCGTTCCATTTATGGACTGAAGCAAGCATCTCGGAGTTGGAACCTTCGTTTTGATCAAGTGATCAAGAGCTTTGGATTTGTTCCAAATTGCTACGAAGCCTGCATCTACAAGAAAGTGAGTGGGAGCTCGGTGACGTTTCTGGTACTATATGTGGATGACATATTGATTATTGGAAATGACATCAACATGCTTAACGATGTGAAGAGTTATTTGAACAACTGTTTTTCAATGAAAGACCTAGGTGAAGCTGCTTATATATTGGGCATCAAAATCTATAGAGATAGACAAAGACGCCTGATAGCTTTAAGCCAGAGTACATACCTAGACAAAGTTCTGAAAAGGTTCAGAATGGATAAGGCATTGAAAGGTTCAGTGCCTATGTTGTCAGGTAAGATATTGAGCAAGGCTCAGTGTCCAGCTACGGTAAATGATAGGGAAGCTATGAGAAAAGTGCCTTATGCCTCGGCCATAGGTTCCATCATGTATGCCATGCTGTGTACTAGACCGGATGTGTCCAATGCTCTTAGTTTGACGAGCAGATATCAAAGTGATCCAGGAGTGGAACACTGGACAGCCGTGAAGAACATCCTAAGGTACCTAAATAGGACTAAAGAAATGTTCTTAGTCTATGGGGGTGATGAACATCTCGTCGTAAAAGGTTACGTCGATGCTAGTTTCGACACCGACAAGGATGATTGTAAATCTCAGACAGGATACGTGTATATTTTGAATGGAGGAGCTGTGAGCTGGAGAAGCTGCAAGCAAAGCGTGATCGCGGGATCTACAGTAGAAGCGGAATACATGGCTGCTGCAGAAGCGTCAAGTGAAGGAGTTTGGATCAGAAACTTCATCATGAGCTTGGCGTGGTTCCAAGTGCATTGGACCCACTGGAGATATTGTGTGACAACACTGGCGCCATAGCACTCGCTAAGGAACCAAGATATCATCCAAAGACCAAGCATATCAACCGCAAGTTTCATATAATCCGAGATTATATAGCAGATGGAGATCTGAAGATCAGCAAAGTACATACAGATCAGAATGTCGCAGATCCATTGACTAAACCTCTTCCACGTGTAAAACATGATCAGCACCTCAGTGCCATGGGTGTAAGATTGTTGCCAAATGTAAACTAGATTATTGACTCTAGTGCAAGTGGGAGACTGTTGGAATTATGCCCTAGAGGCAATAATAAAGATGTTATTATTATAATTCTTGTTCATGATAAAGTTTATATTCCATGCTAGAATTGTATTAAGCGGAAACATTAATACTTGTGTGGTTTGTGAACAACACCGTGTCCCTAGTACGCCTCTATGGACTAGCTCATTGATCAATGATGGTTAAGGTTTCCTAACCATAGACATGAGTTGTCAATTGATAATGAGATCATATCATTGGAGAATGATGTGGTGGATAGACCCAAACTAAGCGAAGCAATTAGATCGTGTCATCGTGTTCATCATTGCGAAGCTTTTCTTATGTCAAATATTGTATTCCTTAAACCATGAGATAATACAACTCCCTGGTATCGGAAGAAAGCTTTGAGGTCATCAAACGTCATCCTATGAGAGGGTGATCATAAAGGTGTCTCTCAGGTGATCGGAAAGTATCTGTTGGGTTGTATGTATCGAGATGGAATTTGTCCCTCCCAAGTCGGAGAGATATACTTCGGGCCCACTCGGTAATCGATATCAACACCGCTTGCAAGCATGTGGTTAAGGAGTTGATCACAAAGTGATATTGGATTACGGAACGAGTAAAGTACTTGCTGTGAACGAGATTGAACTAGGTATGACGATACCGACGATCGAATCTCGGGCAAGTAAAATATCGCGAGACGAAGGGAATATATATATGGGATTGATTGAATCCTGGCATCGTGGTTCATCCGATATGATCATCGATGAATGTGTGGGAGCCAATATGGGTGCCCAGACCCCGGTGTTGATTATTGATAGAAGATCATGTCTGCATATTCTCGAACCCGCAGGGTCACATACTTAATGTGTCTTGACGCTAGGATAGATTGGATAATTGGTTTATGAGTTTTTGTTCGGAGTCTCGGATGGGATCCGGGACATCACGAGAG
Source organism: Avena sativa (assembly GCA_916181665.1). Taxonomy (NCBI): domain Eukaryota; kingdom Viridiplantae; phylum Streptophyta; class Magnoliopsida; order Poales; family Poaceae; genus Avena; species Avena sativa. The sequence goes on from OV702291.1 coordinate 263,157,416, forward strand.
GTTCCGGAGTGGTCCGGAGAATAAGATTCATATAAGGCAGTGCAGTTTTTGTAGTTCGGAATTGTTCCGGGTTAATCGGTATTGTACCGGAAGCTTCTAGAACCTTCTGGAAGGGGGCCAACGTGGTCCCACCTTCCGGGAGGGGGCATGGGACTATGAGGGAGTGTCCTGGACGCATTGGGCCAGGGGCACAAGGCCCCATAGGGCCCAGCCGATCCTAGATAAGTTTAAACTCGTTTAAACTAGAGATAGGATTTCTAGATAAGGGAGAGTATAAATTGTTTAAACTAGAGATAGGCTTGTAGGATGGGCAAGGGCTGGCCGCACCCCCCCTCTATATATAGAGGGCTGGTGCGCCCCCTCCCCCTAACCACACACCTTCCTCCAAACCCTAGTTGCCCTGCTGCCCTCCTCTCTCCCTCCCGACTGTTTGCAGGCGAAGCCCTGCTGCAGAAATTCTCCACCAAATACACCACGCCGTCGTACTGTAGATCCAATCCATCTCTCCACCATACTCGCTGGTCCGAGGAAGGAGGAGACGTCGAGGTGCTGCACGTGTGCATCTCACGGAGGCACCGCCACTTGTGGTGCTAGATCGGATCGGATCGCGAGGAGAAGCGAGTACGACTACATCACCCACGTTCCGACGAACGTTCCGCTGTGCGAATCTTCAAGGGTATGGAGATCTAATCCAATCTCTCTCATTGTTTGCATCTCCTAGATTAGATCTTGGCTTTCCCTCTGTTCGCTTCCGTAGAAAATTTTGATTTACTATGCTGCGAAATCCTTCAAGAAGAACACACATGCAATGCCACTAGGTGTGGTTCATGAAAAGAACAGACATGCAATGACACTGGTGGATCCTCATGTGGTTTGTTTAGAGGAACATACATGCAATGACACCGGTGGATCCACGTGTGGTTCATGAGAAGAACACACATCCAATGACACTGGGTGGATCCTTATGTGGTTCATGAAAAGAACTGACATGCAGTGACACTGGGTGTGGTTCATGAAAAGAACAGACATGCAATGACACTGGTGGATCCACGTGTGGTTCATGAGAAGAACACACATCCAATGACACTGGTAGATCCTTATGTGGTTCATGAAAAGAATAGACATGCAGTGACACCGGGTGTGGTTCATGAAAAGAACAGACATGCAATGACACTAGGTGTGGTTCTTGAAAATAATAGACATCCAATGACTCTAGGTGTGGTTCATGAAAAGAACACACATGCAATGACACTGGGTGTGGTTCCTGAAAAGAACATACATGCAATGACACTGGTGGATCCTTATGTGTGGTTCATGAAAAGAACATACATGCAATGACACTGGTGGATCCTTATGTGGTTTGTTTAGAGGAACAAACATGCAATGACACTGGTGGATCCATGTGTGGTTCATGAGAAGAACACACATCCAATGACACTGGTGGATCCTTATGTGGTTTGTTTAGAGGAACAGACATGCAATCACACTAGGTGGATCCATATGTGGTTTATGGAAGTAACAGACATGCAATGACTAGCTGTGATTCATGAAAAGAACAGACATGCAATGACACTGCTGGATCCATGTGTGGTTCATGGGAAGAACACACATCCAATGACACCGGTGGACTCTAGCTGTGGTTCATGAAAAGAACAGACATGCAATGACACTGGTGGATCCATATGTGGTTTGTCAGGAGAACACACATGCAATGACACTGGTGGATCCTTATGTGTGGTTCATGAAAAGAACAAACATGCAATGACACTGGTGGATCCTTATGTGGTTTGTTTAGAAGAACACACATGCAATGACATTGGGTGTGGTTCATGAAAAGAACACACAAGCAATGACACTGGTGGATCATTATGTGGTTTGTTTAGAAGAACACACATGCAATAACACTGGGTGTGGTTCATGAAAAGAACAGACATGCAATGACACTGGTGGATCCTTATGTGGTTTGTTTAGAGGAACAGACATGCAATGACACCGGTGGATCCACGTGTGGTTCATGAGAAGAACACACATCCAATGACACTGGGTGGATCCTTATGTGGTTCATGAAAAGAACTGACATGCAGTGACACTGGGTGTGGTTCATGAAAAGAACAGACATGCAATGACACCGGTGGATCCATGTGTGGTTCATGAGAAGAACACACATCCAATGACACTGGTATATCCTTATGTGGTTTATGAAAATAACAGACATGGAGTGACACTGGGTGTGGTTCATGAAAAGAACAGACATGCACTGACACTGGGTGTGGTTCATGAAAAGAACAGACATGCAATGACACTGGTGGATCCTTATGTGGTTCATGAAAAGAAAATCATGCAATGACACTGGTGGATCCTTATGTGTGGTTCATGAATAGAACAGACATGCAATCACACTGGTGGATCCTTATGTGGTTTGTTTAGAAGAACACACATGCAATGACACTGGGTGTGGTTCATGAAAAGAACATACATGCAATGACACTGGTGGATCCTTATTTGGTTTGTTTAGAGGAACAGACATGCAATGACACCGGTGGATCCACGTGTGGTTCATGAAAAGAACAGACATGCAATGACACTGGTGGATCCTTATGTGGTTCATGAAAAGAACAGACATGCAATGACACGGGTGGATCCTTATGTGGTTCATGAAAAGAACAGACATGCAATGACACCGGTAGATCCTTATGTGGTTCATGAAAAGAATAGACATGCAATGACATTGGGTGTGGTTCATGAAAAGAACAGACATGCAATGACACTGGTGGATCCTTATGTGTGGTTCATGAAAAGAACAGACATGCAATGACACTGGTGGATCCTTATGTGGTTTGTTTAGAAGAACACACATGCATTGACACTAGGTGAGGTTCATGAAAAGAACATACATGCAATAACACTGGTGGATCCTTCTGTGGTTTGCTTAGAGAAACACACATGCAATGACATTGGGTTTGGTTCATGAAAAGAATAGACATGCAATGACACTCGTGGATCCTTTTGTGTGGTTCATGAAAAGAACAGACAGGCAATGACACTGGTGGATCCTTATGTGGTTTGTTTAGAACACACATGCAATGACACTGGTGGATCCTTATGTGGTTTGTTTAGAACACACATGCAATGACACTGGGTGTGGTTCATGAAAAGAATAGACATGCAATGACACTGGTGGATCCTTATGTGTGGTTCATGAAAAGAACAGACATGCAATGACACTGGTGGATCCACGTGTGGTTCATGAGAAGAACACACATCCAATGACACTGGTGGATCCTTATGTGGTTCATGAAAAGAACTTACATGCAGTGACACCGGGTGTGGTTCATGAAAAGAACACACATGCAATGACACTGGTGGATCCTTATGTGGTTTGTTTAGAAGAACACACATGCAATGACATTGGGTGTGGTTCATGAAAAGAACACACATCCAATGACACAGGTGGATCCTTATGTGGTTTGTTTAGAGGAACATACAATGACACCGGTGGATCCACGTGTGGTTCATGAGAAGAACACATATCCAATGACACTGGTAGATCCTTATGTGGTTCATGAAAAGAACAGACATGCAGTGACACCGGGTGTGGTTCATGAAAAGAATAGACATGCAATGACACTAGGTGTGGTTCATGAAAAGAATAGACATCCAATGACTTTAGTTGTGGTTCATGAAAAGAACACATATGCAATGGCACTGGGTGTGGTTCATGAAAAGAACAGACATGCAATGACACTAGTGGATCCTTATGTGTGGTTCATGAAAAGAACAGACATGCAATGACACTAGTGGATCCTTATGTGGTTTGTTTAGAGGAACAAACATGCAATGACACCGGTGGATCCATGTGTGGTTCATGAGAAGAACACACATCCAATGACACTGGTAGATCCTTATGTGGTTTGTTTAGAGGAACATACATGCAATCACAGTAGGTGGATCCATATGTGGTTTATGGAAGTAACAGACATGCAATGACTCTAGCTGTGATTCATGAAAAGAATAGAAATGAAATGACACTGGTGGATCCATGTGTGGTTCATGGGAAGAACACACATCCAATGACACTGGTGGACTCTAGCTGTGGTTCATGAAAAGAACAGACATGCAATGACACTGGTGGATCCATATGTGGTTTGTCAGGAGAACATAGATGCAATGACATTGGGTGTGGTTCATGAAAAGAACAGACATGCAATGACACTGGTGGATCCTTATGTGTGGTTCATGAAAAGAACAGACATGCAATAACACTGGTGGATCCTTATGTGGTTTGTTTAGAAGAACACACATGCAATGACACTGGGTGTGGTTCATGAAAAGAACAGACATGCAATGACACTGGTGGATCCTTATGTGGTTTGTTTAGAGGAACAGACATGCAATGACTCTAGATATGGTTCATGAAAAGAACACACATGCAATGACACCGGGTGTGGTTCATGAAAAGAATAGACATGCAATGACTTATGTGGTTTGTTTAGAAGAACACACATGCAATGACACTGGGTGGGGTTCATGAAAAGAACAGACATGCAATGACACTAGTGGATCCTTATGTGGTTTGTTTAGAAGAACACACATGCAATGACACTGGGTGTGGTTCATGAAAAGAACATACACGCAATGACACCGGTGGATCCTTATGTGGTTTGTTTAGAGGAACAAACATGCAATGATACCGGTGGATCCACGTGTGGTTCATGAGAAGAACACATATCCAATAACACTGGTAGATCCTTATGTGGTTCATGGAAAGAACTGACAGGCAATGACACTGGTGGATCCTTATGTGATTTGTTTAGAAGAACAGACATGCACTGACACTGGGTGTGGTTCATGAAAAGAACAGACATGCAATGACACTGGTGGATCCTTATGTGGTTTGTTTAGAAGAATACACATGCAATGACACTGGTGGATCCATGTGTGGTTTATGAGAAGAACACCCATCCAATGAACTCTAGTAGATCTATGTTGGCATAATTTGATGTATTCCACGATGTATTTCATTGTACAAGACACTTCCCATTTTTATACTACTCAGTTTTTCCCTTGGTTTTATGTGGTACTACTTAGTTTTGCCCCCCTCTCTATCTTTCGTAGAAGCCCAAACCTGTGCTCACCCTGTCTGATACTCCCTGATTGTTTGTCACAGTTGTCACACGGATCGTGCGCACCAACCGTTGATTCTGTGCGATCCAACGATGATCGTTGCACACGTCGTGCCCTTCACAGTACAGCATGAGACAGCACAGACGTCTCCCTCCGCGAGACTTCTACAGGAAGGAACACGATGCCATCCATGGAAAAAGTCGTCGAGCGGTCATATCAAGTTTAATCAAGTCTGAAAAGCCTACTACTGCTACTACAACTCATGCAGGGCAACGGGGTCATCGAGTGCATGCTTGTCGACGAGACACTGCAATTTATTGCCACTTGATTTTAATCAGACATATCCCATTTTTACGCAGCGCTCTCAATCTCACTTCCAACTGGGCCCTACCGCTAGTAAATTCCATGAGTCAAGGGCCCTCCTCGAGTAGATCTAACGTTGCTAGAAATTAGTTCCGCGCCACTTGCATGTAGTGGAATCGAGGTCTGCCATGAGCGTGTTTTCAATGCAGCTCTAAAGTGGAGACCGTGGCTGTTTCAAAAAAAAGGGAACTGAAAAAAAGGGTGGAGATTATGGTAGCCCCCCGCCCGCCACACGTGTCCACTCGAGGACTACAGACGGTCCGGTGTTTATAACCCCCCTCGACCTTCTTCTTCCATGAGCTCGTGTCATTTCCCCTAGTCTGTCTAGGCCCAAGACCCCAATCTACACCTGTCGAGCACGCTGAAGCTCCCTCGTTTGCACTACCTCCTTCCCTTGGTGCGCCATGAAGCGTACGCGTGGAGACGATCCGGAGGTGAAGCCAGTTGAAGGCGCAGCAGCAGATGGCTCGGTCGTTGCCAAGCAGGCGGAGGTGTCTTCTCCGAGCACGAACGTTGCTCGTCGCCGCGCCGTCGAGGGTGCGAACTCATCCGTCCAGCCAGTAGCCGTCGCCACCGAGAAGCAGGTGGTAGTCGTCGCTGCCGAGCAGCAGTTGGTAGCCGTCGCCGTCGAGCAGCAGGTGGTAGCCATCACCACCGAGCAGCAGGTAGTAGACGTCGCCGCCGAGCAGCAGGTGTCTGACAACGTCGTGGCCGACAATGTCATGGTGCCAACGGCAGATCTAGATGGGGGGCAGGAGGCAGGTGGAGGCAATCCGGTGATCTACATCGACGACCCCATCACCGTTCAAGAAATCTTCGACGCAATCGCGGAGAATGATGAGTTTGAGGAGGAGGTCCCTGATGAGGAGTCTGAGATACTACATTGCTAGCTTCTCTAGTCGCAGCCGCAGTTTTCACTGTTCATACATAGGATTTGTTCAATCGTGTACATATTCTTTTTCTCTTGAAGTAGGGTAGTATATATATGATTCGGTCGGTTGATCGATGCATCTGCCATCTAGTCACAAAACCCCAATCCGTCTAGTCACAAAACCCCAATCTGCTCATCTGCCATCTAGTTGAGTTTGCTAGTTGAGTGTTGATTTCGATACACAGCAGGCCTATAACATTATATTTCTATTCCTTACTGAGCCCAATGATTCAATTTTGCCCCAAAATAGTGCAAGGGCATCTGATGGTCTCGTTTTCTTAGGGATGGTTAGTGGCCCTGAGGCAGCAATGCACATAAATAATATAGGTTGTGCTGTTGGTATTTTGGTTCTCCGACTCCATCGCTGAAAAAAATGAGGACCTAATTTTTTCTCTCATATGAAACCTAAATATATAATATTTGTATTGTTTCTGATCTATGAATGCGTTGTATGATGTATTTGTATATCCCTGGATATTGTTTTGTACGATTACATTTCAATTTCTTATTATGGCCAATGATTCAAATTTGCCCCAAAGAGAGGCAAACACATTGGTGTCAAATTTTTACAGGGATGAGTGAGCGAACCTGAGGCCATGTACAAGATCAATATAAGCTATGCAATTTTTACTTGGTTCGCTTACGCCATCTCTGTAGAAACTTATGAGGCTGCAATCTTTATTCTATATTCATAGAACTATGATATTTGAATTATCTATTCCATGCATTCATAGTGTATAAGAATTACATTTTAGTTTGTCACCGAGGCCGATGATTGAAATTTGCCCCAAAAGAGTTCAAGGGGAGACACGTATGATGGTGTCGTGTTTTAGGGATGGGTTGGTGAACCTGAGGCAGCAATGCACACAAATAATATAGGTTATGTTGTTGGTACTTTGGTTCCCCAACTCCATCTCTGAAACAAATTATGAGGCCCTTGATTTATTCTCATATGGAACTACATATATGATCCTTGAATTGTTTCTGATCTTTTAATGATTGGTATGATGCATATGTATATGAATGGTTTTGATCATAAGTATTTTTAACATGTACCTGAAGATTAATTGTTTGGTTTTTTATTTATAATTACAATATTTGGGCTTATTTTTGTATCTGACTATGTATATCCCTGAATAATGTTTTGTATGATTACATTTCAATTTCTTATTGTGGCCAATGATTCAAATTTGCCCCAAAAGAGAGGCGGACACATTGGTGTCAGATTTTTCAGGGACGAGTTAGTGAACCTGGGGCGATGTACAAGACAATATAGGCTGTGCAATTGTTACTTGGTTCACTTACGTCGTCCCTGTAGAAACTTATGAGGCCTTAATCTTTATTCTACATTCATAAAACTATGATATTCGAATTTCCTATTCCATGCATTCATTGTATAAGAATTACATTTTAGTTTGTCACCGAGGCCGATGATTGAAATTTGCCCCAAAAGAGTTCAAGGGGAGACATGTATGACGGTGTCGTGTTTTAGGGATGAGTTGGTGAACCTGAGACAGCAATGCACACAAACAATATAGGTTGTGTTGTTGGTACTTTGGTTCTCCAACTCTATCTCTGAAACAAATTATAAGGCTCTAGATTTATTATCATATGGAACTACATATATGATCTTTGAATTGTTTCTGATCTTTTAATGATTGGTATGATGCATATGTATATGAATGGTTTTGATCATAAGTATTTTTAACATGCACCTGAAGATTAATTGTTTGGTTTTTTATTTATAATTATAATATTTAGGCTTGTTTTTGTACCTGACTATGTATATCCCTAAATAATGTTTTGTATGATTACATTTCAATTTCTTATTATGGCCAATGATTCAAATTTGCCCCAAAAGAGAGGCAGACACATTGGTGTCAGATTTTTTCAGGGACGACATATAGGCTGTGCAATTGTTACTTGGTTCACTCACACCGTCCTTGAATAAACTTATAAGGCCGCAATCTTTATTCTACATTCGTAGAACTATGATATTCGAATTATCTATTCCATGCATTCATAGTGTATAAGAATTACATTTTAGTTTGTCACCGAGGCCGATGATTGAAATTTGCCCCAAAAGAGTTCAAGAGGAGACACGTATGATGGTGTCGTGTTTTAGGGATGGGTTGGTGAACCTGGGGCAGCAATGCATACAAATAATATAGGTTGTGTTGTTGGTACTTTGGTTCGCCAACTCCATCTCTGAAACAAATTATGAGGCCCTAGATTTATTCTCATATGGAACTACATATATGATCATTGAATTGTTTCTGAACTTTTAATGATTGGTATGATTCATATGTATATGAATGGTTTTGATCATAAGTATTTTTAACATGCACCTGAAGATTAATTGTTTGGTTTTTTATTTATAATTACAATATTGAGGCTTGTTTTTATACCTGACTATGTATATCCATGAATAATGTTTTGTACGATTATATTTCAATTTCTTATTATGGCTAATGATTCAAATTTGTCCCAAAAGAGAGGCAGACATATTGGTGTCAGATTTTTTCAGGGATGAGTTAGTGAACCTGGGGCGATGTACAACAACATTATAGGTTGTGCAATTGTTACTTGGTTCGCTGACTCCATCCCTGAAGAAACTTATGAGGCCGCAATCTTTATCCTACATTCACTCTGATGCAATTATTTGTCATTGTGTTGAGATAAAATGATATATGAACCAATTAAACTATTGCTGAGATGTTTTATCTTTGATATCCATGGATATATTGTCTTACATATACATGTTATCAATTTTTGAGTTGTAATACAATTCAATCATATGTATGAGTTCTAAGTTATATTCTTAAAAATCAATAGGAGGATGATGATGAAGTGGAAGATAGCAAGGTATCCAGGAACAACAAGAGCCGCTACGTGCTGAGGCAGTTACGGTGTGGGATAATCCGTTTCCACCGTAGGGGGAGACTGTTTTGTCCATTCTGTGGCAGAGCAATTAACGTGGACCTCAACAGCATGATCCAGCACGCGGAGGGCGTTGGTAGAGGCGGAGGCAGAAGCCATAGGTCGGATTACCTTGGCGCGGCATGCAGCCTACGACAAATTCCTCCGGGAGTATGTCGGACTGGCCTGTATCCCATCGACTAGGCTGTCGCTGCCTCCTGCTGATAAACCCCTGCCCTGCTAGGTGTCTCCGTGTCCCGGCCTCCTGCTGCAGCCCCTGTTTTTATTTTGTTCTAGTTAATTATTACCTGTGTGTGGCATGTAAGACAATATATCTGTGGTGTCTCTGGTGAACCTTCTATATTAATCTACTCCTTTATATGGAGTGCCTTGAAGTTTTTAGTGTTCAATTATATTTACTAATCATGCTGATGCATACTATAAAATATTTCTAGTGCTCGATTATATTATAATTGTTAAAAAATATATCAACAAGGTAAATTGGTCGAAATTTTGTATTGAAGTAACTAAATGTATCACACACATAATAAACTAGAAACTAAAATCTAGTTCAAACACATAATGTGTCACCACCACTTGTTGTCGTTCTTGACTTGCTTCCCCTTCAGCCGCTTGATGTCGCCACCGTCTCAAGATCCCTGCTCGTCCTGAAACCGCTTTCTGTCCTCCTCGCGCTCCTTCTCCTGGGCTAGCTTGCAACCAGGGCATAGCTCTCTCGCAAAAAACCCTGCTTTAACCATCCCATCTTTCATGGTAATGAGCTTACTGTACAACTTGTACGCCATGTAGGCGTCTCTGGCTGCATACTCGAGGCGCACCTGGCTCATCGGCTTCCACTCTCAGTAGTCGTGATCGAGTCGCTTCAATTTCTTCAGTTTTTCATAGGATTTATCGATGATTTCCGCTGCCAGATCTCACCGGGAACCAATTCTCGTCCCCGACCGTGCCATGGGTGCGTGCACGGTGAGGGCGAGCTCCGACTCGGGATGGGAAGGAGAGCGGGGCCGAGCAGCTTCATCACTTCCCAGCTCTGCGTCATGGCCGCAACCACAGATTGCCGCTCCGGAGAAGAAGACGCGTAATGGATGCAGGCGCCAACGCTGCAAGCCTATAGGGAGGAGAGCTGGACCGAGCAGGTTCGTCCATGTCCCAGCTCCGCGCCATGGCTGCGATGCCCCACAGACTGCCGCTCCGGGGAAGAAGAAAACGGGAGGATATTCTCGTTGAGGTGGGTATTGACACTATTTTCCCCTATATCCCGCTCGACTCGATCGCAGGACAGATCAGGGCCGCCCGAATCACCTTCTTAGTGGGTCGCACCAACTTGGAATCTTAAAAAAGGTTTAAATTTGAAATTATTTCATATATGAAAAATATTCAATTTTGAAAAATTAAGTAAAAAAGGAAAAGTGGAAAAAAAGAAAGCTAAAAATGAAAAAAAAATAAGGAAAAAGAAAAAAAACACTAGGGAGTTCCCTGTTTCCCGCTAACCGGCCTGCCCAACCCGAACTCCTGCATCAGCGGGTGCTATGAGCATCCGCAATGAGCGGAAGATGGGGATTGCGAGCATTTTCTATTTATGCTCAACGCCGGTGATAAATAGCCACTGCCCACACCGTCGCTCGAGGTGGGCTGACCCGTTCAGCGGGAGTTTTTTTGGTTTTCTTTAGTTCTTTTTGTTTTTTCTGGTTTTGTGATTTTTGCATCCCTTTTTGGTGTAGTTGGGTTTTTCTAAACTTTTTTCAAATCTGAACTCTTTTGTAAGTTTGAACTTTTGTTCAAATCTAAGAACAAATCAAGTTTGAACCTTTTCAAATTCGTACCTTTTTCAATTTTAAATTTTAAGACTTATACATTTTTAAATTCTGAATATTTGTTAAATTTGAACTTTTAAAATTTGAACATTTTTTCAAATATCTGAAAACCAAAAAAAAGGAAAAAAAACCGAGCGCTCAGTACGAGGAAGAATCAGCGGGCCCATCCGGACGAAATCCACGGGCGGAGCCAGTCCATCCTGGCTGGTGATCCTGGTGAACAAATCACGGGTGCCGCGTTTACATGAAGAAAGGGCCCAAATCGCGCAATCCGGGGCCGAAATCGCACAATTATCTCTCCCCTCTTCATCGTCTCTCTCTCTCTTTTTTGCATGCTTTTTTCGTCTCCAAAGTCCAAACATTGAAAAGATCAGTGGCGAAAACCGGACCTAAAAACATCGCAATCGCGCCGCGAGCGTGCAAAGCGTGCTCTGAGAAGTAGTAGGTGCAAAAGGTAGATCGAAGCGGCCCCGTGCAAGACGCCGGCTGCCATGGCAGGAGGAGGCGGAGGAGAAGGGGATTCGTTGCCTCGCAGGGCGTGGAAGCAGTACCTGCTCCAGCTCCAGCTCCACCCTCTCCGCACCAAGGTTCTTATCGCTTCCTCTTGCTGTTTCCGTTGGATTTTACCTGATTGGTTTTGGGGGGATTTTCTTCACCTGGGGTTTGGCCGGTCTGGTGCAGATGATCACGGCGGGGTGCCTCGCCGGCGTCAGCGACTCCGTGGCCCAGAAGCTCTCCGGGTACCAGACGATCGAGAAGCGCCGCCTCCTGCTCAAGATGGTGAGGGCGCCGATGCTTCCATTTTTTTTTGTCTTGTTTTGTAGTGGGCTTTTGTTTTTTCGTTGCTAGATTGATTTCTTTGTATGTTCGTGTTCCATTCGCTCGGGAGATTGGTAGGTAATAGGAGGACGATAAGATATGTCAGTTCAATTCTGCCTTAAATTTCTTGCAGTTGATTGATAGCGGCTTAGTTGTTGCTGGAACGCGAGTAGTCTGATAAATCAGATGTATTTCAGTAGATAGATGTCTTCCTTGTAAATTGTATAGATTTTGGTTTCAGATTTCAGTTTATCCTTGGAATCTTGGTAATCTAGTGTGTCCCATTGCCTTGATTGTTATTTTTATTGTGTGATTTAAGTTGCCATGCCTTGAATTTAGTTGAATTTAGTTGAATTTAGTTAGTACATGAATTCCCAGTTTTTTTTTTCACACGAACCCGACGGGATCGATTTCCATTATCAATGAGACAACAGAACAGGGGTGAACCGGCATCCATGTGTAACAGAAAATAAAAGTTCAGCTACTCGCCGTGCTAGCGACTACAGGCTTTTTGATACGACAAAACATCCAACATCTGTTACAGACAGTTCCAAGGACTGCCAAAAACGATCAGAGCAAACCGCAAAAGTCTTGTTTATTTCGAAGATAACATATTAACATCTGCCAGCACCAAACTTCTTTCTTCTTCTCTGTAACCTTTGTCTTCTGCTCCACCCCATTCGACCTATGCATCATCAGTACATGAATTCCCAGTGTGCAGACAGACTGGTGGTCGCTGTGTTGCTAGGTATTCTGTTTATATCTGAAACCATCTAAAAAAATTAAGATTCACATTTTGTTTTTGGTACTTGCTTGCTTCTTTTGACAGTGAGCTAGCCCCTGCCTTTTATACTTCGCTTGTCCATATATATGTTTGTGAATATGTCACGCCAAAGGTTTTGGAGGTAGTAGTTGTGGTGGGTTTCAGGGCGAGGACAAGATAACTTGGCTTTCGTACGTGGAGCCCAATCTCCTTTGTACGGGGAGCCTAATCTCCTTTTAGTTTATTGCTTGATTGATTCCTAGTACAGCCTACATCCCTTTATATATTAGGGACCCCTTGCAGAATACAAATTGGATCAGAACTCCTAGGACATGCCTAAACTGATACAACTGCTAGTTACCAATTAGGTGTTTCTCCTATACCTACTCTAACTCGAACAGATCCCTTAGGAGATCAGGATGGCTGCCCTGCATACTATTTGCGGCGGCATAATACGTGCGGCCCCACATGACAGAAATTTGTGTCAAAGAGGATGTCGTGATATATAGCTTTTATAAAAGAATGTGTGCATTCCATCTATATGTGGGAATCTGTTAAAGTTTGAAGTGGTCTTGGCTCTTTTGGCAAACAGCTTCACTATACTTAAGTTGTTCTTAGAATTGATATGACATCATATCCTGGAATCATAGTAATTTGTGCCCATTAAAGTAGTGGAAATCAAAAACTTCGTTCTTGGCACTTCAGATGAGAAAAATGGCTTGAACATTGTGTTTTCACCTGTTACTTGTGCTTAACCCAGTAGAAATGTTTAGTTATTTACAGCTGCTGGAAATGGATATTACTCGACTAATTTCAATGATTTTTTTTGTCTCAGTTATCTTGCTAACTCATAAGAAACTAAGCACAGAAGGCATTTGTTCAATATATGATTCTCTGCTGTTGTTTATGATGCTTTCTTGAGTACTTTCTGTATTATGATGTGGCATGAGGTACTCAATTGTTTGTTGCAGATGTTGGGGTTCGCATATGGAGGCCCATTTGGGCATTTCATGCACAAACTGTTGGATTATATCTTTAAAGGAAAGAAGGATACCAAAACTGTAGCTAAGAAGGTATAGCTATCATCTGATATTCCACATCTTATCATTCACTTCTTTTTTGTGGTGGCTATATATAAAAATTGTTTTCCCGGAAATGATAAAAGTTCAAATGAACATCTGTGTAAAGCATTCCACACCTTGTTCTTGTAAAGTTTTGACTTCAGCATGCTAATACGGACCAGCACTGTAGTTAGAGTATGGTAATGTTTATCTCTTGCTAGTGAATTTCCTGATATCTGTAACAAGCACTGGTCGACACTCTGTACTTGATAGTGTGTGAGAATGCATTAAGATATTTCATAGATTATACTCTTTTCAGGTGTTGTTGGAGCAGATCACCTCCTCTCCCTGGAACAATCTGCTCTTCTTGTTCTATTATGGATATGTTGTCGAGAGTAAGTCTGTAGTTTTCAAAATGGTTTAGATCTTGTGCTAATCAGAAGAGTTCCATTGGCATCACACCATGCGAAATTCCAGTGATAATTCGATTTTCTTTTACCATCACGCAAGTATGATTATGCCATATAAAGTACTCCCTCTGTCCCAAATTAGCTGACAGCTTTCTCTAGATATGGATGTATCTATACACTAAAAGGTATAGATACGGAGGGAGTAAGTATTAGCAGAGCAGAGTTTAGGAACTGAGCAAAAAAAAGGTGATTTGCAGTTTTAGGGATGTGACCAGATGTTGTATGAGGTGAACTTCTTCTCAGCTGGATTTTCGGTCCAAATTTACCATTTGAGTTAATTTAAAAAACATTGTGATGTTTGAAACATGCCTATCAAACATCTGCGAACAGATTCCCCTCGAAATGGGGCATTTTCTAGGGAAAGCCCAAATCCGATCAGATCAAAAATATGTCCTGCCACTTTCCTGAGTCCTAGAATAGTGGTGTCCCTAAATAAGATGGTAGTATATCCAAATTCACAGAATATGTTGAATCTAGTTCCCATGTCTGGTTAGTCTACTCCACAGTTACTTATCAGTTATCGATCCGTTGCAATGCAGAGAGGCCTTTCAAGGAGGTGAAGACTAGGGTCAGAAAACAGTATCCTTCGGTGCAGTTGTCTGCTTGGATGGTACGTACTTTGCTTATGGTATTGCTGCTTTTCCTTGTGAGTTTCCTCTACAGCTCATTAATACATCTGATCAACATGCAGTTTGGGCCGATAGTTGGCTGGATAAACCACCAGTATGTGCCATTGCAGCTCCGGGTGATCGTCCACAGCTTCGTTGCATGTTGCTGGTAATGTCATTTTGGCTGAACTCTTCGGCACCTTCTTTCCCGACTCAAACGCCATGATGTTCCTAGTCACATCTCTTATCTTGCCATCCGTTTACTTCCTTCAGGGGGATATTTCTCAACCTCCGCGCGAGGGCAACGTCCCTGAAGCAGTCATAGACAAGTTGAGAAGTAAAGACTGTCGCTCAGCTCCAGCTTGTTCCAAGTTGTAACAAGGATGCGGAGCCCAATACTGTGGAGTGCTGGTAGTTTATGTATTTGAGTGGTTTGAGGATTTGGAATACTTCTCTAGAATTTAGGCTGTTTATTTGTTTCCTGTCACTTGCGAGGCTGCTTATCAGCAGGACCGGTCCTGGGATTTCGGGTGCCCGGGGTGGAACTAAAATTCAGGGCCCCCAATTTTTTTTTGCATAGTTGTGTAAATGATAAAAACAAGATTTCAAGTGCACCCAATTGCAATATTTACATTTTACCTTAAAAAATTCTCTGTAAATTAATGGAAGAAAAGTTAGTGATGATGAAATCAATATTAGTCTCGTTCAAAAAATTACGAAAAGATCTTATTTGTGATTCTATCAATCCTTTTGTGAGCATCGGATTCAAGCATTACCGGTTATTCACACCGAAAATAAAACAACAAATCAATAATTACTAATGAGAACTAGAATTAGGGCAGCATGAACTAGCACGCAAATCCATGGAGAATTGGGATAGACGTTTTAATAACTGTTTGTAGACTTGGACTAGCTGTCGTTCTTAGGACTAGGAAACAATTGAACATAAGAAGGAGGAGCCTCCTAGTGAATTGCGATAGAGAGATAGAGACGGGCGGTGGCGATCGAGAAAGAAGAGGACGTCGAGTTTAAGGAGTTACATGAGGGCTGGTCGAACACGAACTTGATTCCATGGCTAGACTAAGTAAACAACAATTCAACCACGGATCGTACGTATGTGTCTAGGAAACTAGATGGATCCAATATGACCCAATCGGAAAGGCATAAGGCGATTATTTTTTCTCGGATTTATACATGGCCATATATATATAAGACACATATCTGGGGAGTGCCCCTAGTTTTCTTGGGCCGGGGGCAGCCGGCCCTGCTTATCGGGGTACTCCGCTATTCATCATTCTCTGTGATGGAACAGAATTAGAATATACTAGGTGGACATGCGCGCGCCGTCTACAGTCTATTTGGCAGCATGTGGTAGGTGTGTTGTACTCACCATTGGTAACATATTTTTTTTTGTGCTACCACAAACACTAGTGAAGAATTGCTTATCAGTGGAGCATATTTTTTTGCTACCAATGGCGCATATGAAATACGCCACTAGTGTTGCGCCACTGATAATTAAGTATCAATGGCGCATATCAAATATGCGCCATTGATAGTGGGACAACCAGTGGCGCGTCTACAATATGCGCCATTGATGTTTTACCAGTGGAGCATATATCCAAATGAGCCACTGATATTGTATGCGCCACTGGCTGAAAAAAAAATGCGCCACTAATGTTTTATACATGTATATAGAATACAGGGCTCTCAGATATTTATACAAGTATTTATACAGGTACACAACAGTATAGAAACAGAGATAATACTACAAATAGAATTATACATCATCACATCAATTAGAACCAGACATAGTGACTAGTGCCCGAATATTATACAAGTCTTGCATACAACAAGTTGATCATCATCTCATACATTACACATTACAACAAGTTGATCATCATCATTATCCAAGTCCTAAACTACCAAAGGACCGAGTAGAGTACAACCGCAATGGCGGTGATGAGCAAGACCGGGAGCACGATCATCAATGGTTCTCAAGTTAAAAGGTTCACATGCATCTCCACATGCTCTCATCTTAATTGGTTCCTGCAAAACAAACAACTAAAGATAAGACAACAGGATAAGTTACCATGTATTTTTTTACTGAAATCTAATTCAAACCAAAGGTTTGAATTCAAACATTCATCTGTGAAGAACAGATGATCAGGCCCAAGTATGCTTGCGATGTCTGCATGTGAAGGTCCATCTTTGCTCTCTTCTTGAAAATTTAGATCCAGTGGACGTTTAGTGGCCCTGATTTATTTAGAGATTAAAGGCAACCATTCGGCCGTCGATTGGAAATACATTACTCTTCATCATGTCATGTTTTCTTCATGCCTAATTAGACCTAAGTTGTGGTAATGATTCTACTCTTCGTGTCTAGATTGAGTATTCTTTTTCAGATTATTGAGGAACATTGAACATGAGCGGAAAGCTATACGAAAATTAGCCCTGTCTAACAGTAGCATCGATATTGTTAGATGGCAGATTAGATTTCAGGTAATTCCAAACTGAAGGTTGAACTTACTTGCAATATTTAAATAAACCTGAAGGAGCATTATTAATAAATACATGAAATTGAACACTAAGCATGACAACAACTGCGACAACAAAAAACAACCCAATTAGTAAACAAAGATTCACTACTGGTATACATACCTTGCACCAACGAATTGATTATAAATCTGAAATCCACCAGCTATATTCCTCAATACACGATATGCATGTAAGAAAAGCCATTAGTTCATCCAAGAGCTGATGTCTTCGGGAGATCTGTTTGAAATAATAGGCAGTGAGGCAACAAAAGTATGCCAGGGATCACGTAAACAATTACTTATTGGGTCTCCAATAATGGGAAAACCAATTAAACATCTCGAAGGCACAATGAAATCCATGAATACTGACAGATAATTGCACAGCTTGGATGGAGCTGCACAGAAACAACTAAAAGAGCTGGTAACAGAGGTAAAGCTAGCATTTCCTAATTCCTGCGTGCACAATTTTTTTAATATCTCATTAACATCCAAACCAGTAAATCATGTAAAGAGCAATTGAATGTCCATATATACCAATAAAAGATGCTTTATTTTAACAAACAATAGAAAGGGCCCGTTAAAGCATACTAGCAAGCAGTCTGCTAGCATAACAACAAAGTCATGTATTGATTCCTCCTTCCGCTGCACAGCAAAACCAAAATACATACAGGTTTTGCACAGATTTGGAACAACACGACCGTAAAAACTAAATGATCTGTAGTTTACCATGGCAATATTTCTCAACAGAAAGAAGCAAGAATAAGATTATAACCAACAAAGCATGTAGTAGGAAAAAGTGCAGAAGTAGAAAATTGGGCATCCAACGGAAATCAAGAAGAAACAAAATCTACAAGATATGAGATTCAATCCCTATTCCCCTTGCTACAAAAATGAGCAAAGATGGGACAACCAGCAACCACAAAAACTGTGTCAGGTCGCTCATGAAAATTCAGAGCGACAGAGAAAGGGGGGAGGTTCAGCATCCTGGCTTGTAGTGAAGTGTGGGACGGTAGGGCTGGCCTTTAGTTCATGGTTTCTTTATCGAGAACGGAGGCATCCCAATCCACACTTAAAACTGATGAATGTGAGAACTAAATACGGGTGAAGGTGATGGATTTGTTTTCTCTTTCTCCCGTCAGTTCAAACAGGAAAACAAATGAGAACAAATTAATGAGAGAGGAAGCTGAAGCCTGAAGGGTGTCACAGGGTAGGGTGATTAACCAATTCACTCTCTCCCATCAGTTAGCTAATAGTGCATGAAACGAAGGGATTTTTGTAGTGGAGTCAGAGGAGAATTAAATGGTTTGTGGTGGGGCGACGGGAGTGGGCGAAGTGACAACATTTCCTACACATCTACTGCCTACCCACACGGCAAGATTTTATTCAGTGAAACGAGTACACATACATTCATGCATGATTTATATACTACCTACATACAACATTCGACGGGAGTCAGATAATTTCTTTTTAGCAAGATGGGATGGAGGAGGAAGAGAGGGAGCTCACCGGGCAGAAGCATCTCTGAGTCGTTGCCGGCAGCACCTCTGGCTGGTGACCACAAGGTTTCCTCCGTGCTTCCCCACCGCGCCATCACTGCAATGCCGCAGGTTCATCCTGCTCCTACCGCCGTCCGCCATCTGCCGTCCGAGGCCGTTGCCGAGAGCCGCGCTGTCTTGCACGACCTCGCCAACCACCAGGTGGAGATCCACGCCTCCCCTGCCCTTGGCTCGCTCGCCGGGACACGGCCGGCCACAGGGACGAGCAGGAGCATGGCTGCCGGCCTGCGCTGTTCGCACAGCGCCTCCCTCGTGGCCGCTGGTCCGGGAAGAACGCGAGGAGGGGGGACCGGTCCGGCGGCGCTGTAGGTCAAGGAACAAGGTGTGGCCGGCAACGCTGCTAGCTATGGGGATTGATCTGATGCTGCCCTTCGCGCACGGGGGCGCACCGGGGGCGGAGGGGAGGAGGGACGAGGCAGGGTAGTACGTGCGGAGGTGGAGGGGGCGAGGCGGAGGAGGAGGAGCTGGCTTGGCCAGCCGGCAGCGAGAGAGGAGACGAGATCGGGGTGGGTGGGTGGGGATCGATCTCCATCTCACTAGAGAGACGAGGGGACGGGAGTGTGTGACTCAGAGCATGTTTAATGAGGATGCTAATGACAGGCACTAGGCTTAATTTCCTGGCTGTTAGGGCTGAATCCCATCCGATGCTGGGATTTGGTCTTGCGTCGACGCAAAAACAAACGTCGGGTGCTAAGGCTTTTTCTGGTCGCACGATCCAATTAACCAGCGCTTTTCATCCTCGTTAGCGACCGGAAGTAAGCGTCATGTGTTGGGAGCTGGGACTCTTAGGTGATTTTCTGATTTTGTTGCATTTATTTTTTCTCACCGTAGCGCCTAACTAAGCGTCTACGACTGCCCTCATGCTACGGGTTGGGGCTTAATAAGACCTTAACCGTGGCAGGCCCGGGTGGACTTGATTCGGTCAGTCAAATGGACCTAATAGTGCGCATTTTAGCCTAGTAAACCTCACAACTATATTCCTGTTAATTGAAACATTTAGCTAATATAGTAGTATATAATTTCCCGCCAAAACATGCACTAAACCCTAGCAACCTGCTAGAGAAACCATCCAATTAATCCCTTTTTGTTCTCTTTCAAAATAAGACACAAGGACATCAGCTAACTTTGTAGCACCTAATTCTAATAAAACAAGTCAAAATACTAACTTATTTTTTTACAAATAAAACTTGAAGTAAATAATCAAAGACATTTAATACTTTGTGGATTTTTATAAACATAAGAATAATACTTAAAAATAACTAATTTTTTTTAAGATCTTGAATAAATATATTTTACTAGCAAAATATTAAATATATTACTAGAAAGGTTTTTAAGATTTTAAAGTTATAAATCCTTAGCTATTTTATAAAATACCTATTTTGTAAATTATTTAAAAATATTTATCAGTGGCGTATTTTTTGCAATATGCGCCATTGGCAAAAAAATATCAGTGGCGCATCTCGAATATGCGTCATTGATAATCCTGCCACCTTTCTGAGTGGTGAGGTCTAGGTGGGGGCCCACATATTATCAATGGCGCATATTGTTAAAGATGCGCCATTGGTGAGGAGAATATCAATGTCGCATATTCTATATGCGCCATTGGTGAACGTATATCAATGACGCATATGTCCATATGCGTCATTGATGTTTTGTCAACGGCCCTCTAGGGTGCCAGACCTACATTATCAGTGGCGCATTTTTTTTAGATGTGCGCCGTTGGTTAAACAAAATATCAGTGGAGCATATTTTTAAATGCGCCACTGATAATTATCAGTGGAGCATATTCAAAAGTTACTCCACTGATAATAAATCTATCCATAAGCCTTTCTCTAGTAGTGAAATGAAATAATCGGTAGATAAATGTGTCATTTACGTGTTAGACATGTCTGAAACTGAGAGATCTAACCTTAGACATAAGAAACGGTATCGAAGCTCGTAAGCAACATAGGAGTACCAGTGTTTTTTCAAGTAAACACAAAGGTACATCGAGCAAACTTCAAACAAAAACACATTGAGCAATAGACCAAGTTCAGTACCGCAAGCATGATCAGATAAAAAACTAATGATGTAAAAACAAGCTAACTTATGAAAATCACAAGATAACCTTGTTCGATTGTTCAAAAAAAAGATAACCTTGTTCGACCGTCTCAAAATCGATGCTTGCAATTATTTAGATCGCAGAGCTCCAAGGGAAGGCACAACTTTGTATTCAACACTTATAAGTGGTTGTATTATTAAATGATTAGTTTATTCAATATAGACAACCAAATTACATATATATATACTAATTCTATGCAGGATTTATACTTGATATATTCCAAATTATTCACTGGTTCAATAAAGTTTAAAAGAGAAGGTATGGCTCGAAGTTG
Organism: Avena sativa; assembly: GCA_916181665.1. Taxonomy (NCBI): domain Eukaryota; kingdom Viridiplantae; phylum Streptophyta; class Magnoliopsida; order Poales; family Poaceae; genus Avena; species Avena sativa. The sequence goes on from OV702291.1 coordinate 263,178,774, forward strand.
CCACGAATCTTTACATAAAAGCAAGATCTAATATATAATTAAATTTGATAATTTGTGTACATCAAAATGAAAAAATAGAAGTTATGATATTTTCTTTGGACCCACTTAGTTGATGGGACCCGATTGTTCATTAATCATAGAGCATGCTCCAAGTCAAGGATACTGAAATTTTTGTTAACTCTATCAATTTATATAAGCATCTCATGTATTCTCGAGATATGCTAATATATTTAAAAGAAAATTCAGTTGCAGAGTCTAAGAGAGGCCAAAATCAGCTTATCCTACTTTGTTCCAGGAATACGTACATGTTAATTGTTGAAGTGATATGAAACGCGGTCGTTTCTCGCAAGGCGTGACCATTTCTCGTCCTGTTAGCATTCCACGCTTTTCCGTTCAGTGATTCTTCTGTTTGATTACTGTAGATTCCAGGTTCTGGCCAATCTCTCTGCGTCGCGTCATCGCATGCCTCGCAAGCCTTCTCTTTTTCAAAAAAAAAATTCGCCACATGTCCCTGATTTTTCCAGTCAAAGGGGTGAGGATGATGCGACATCTTCATTTAGTCCTGCACAGGAGCGTCTCTAGCCGCGTCACCCCCTCTCTTACCCCCCACAGTCCCACGCGCTCACATCCTCCTTATCTTCCTCACCACCGAAAAAGCGTGGCGGCGCATGGGAGCGCAAGATCGGGGACGATGTTGAATCAGTACCGGGCAGGTTCGAGACGGAGAAACAGAGGTGGCCGACGCTTTATGCAGGAGTTGGACGGGAGGCGGTGGCCTCGTGAGTGGAGGGTGCGAAGGGAGCAGAGGTGAGAGGGAGAGCTCGGGAGCGAAGGGGCCTTCTCCTTTTCAATTCTTTTTTGCGCCATCCGTCCCTGATTTTTTCAGTTAAAGCGATGAGGATGATGTGACATCTTCGCGTAGTCCCGCACAGGAGCATCTCTATCTGCTTCGCCCCTCTCTCACCCCCATCGTCCCACGCGCTCACCTTCTCCTTATCTTTCTTACCACCGGCAAAGCGTGGCGGCAGACGGGTGCGCGAGGTCGAGGGCAATGTTGAATTGGTACTGGGCAGGTTCGAGGCGGGATAGTAGATGCGGCCAACGCTGGATACGGGAGCTAGACGGGAGACGGTGACCTCGTGAGTGGAGGGGGCGGAGGTGAGAGGGAGAGCTCGGAAACGGAGGAGATGGTACATGTTGCTAGGGGAGATAGAGGAGGGGCTAAGATGGGCGGGAGCTCGGGTGGAGGGGAACGAGAGGAACCAACTCGTAAGATTTCGGTCAATACCTAAACTGCACGTTTGAGATGACTTAAAGTGAAAATCAGATGGTCAGAAACGTGCGCGCGGGCACATGGCTTTAGATGGCTTGCTTTTGATCAGGCTTAAGTTATAGTATAATTCGGCCTACCTTTTAGCACAAGTCATGAATAGAAGTGCTGGTCGAGGTTGTGTTTTCATCTTCTGCCACGTAGATCTCTGCTGTTTGACCACATGTTTTCCCCTGGTAAATTCAAGCTTATAGCCATTCGAAATTCCACGCGCCCGAAGGAACCGTTCTTTCAACCCAGGAATTCCTTTGCTGCGGTTCCGGCACGGGAGACCTGCTTGAAAAGTTCCCCTGTTGGTACTTGAAAATTCCCTTGACGAAGTACCTGAAACTGAATCTTCAACGTATTGCCGTTGCGGGTAGGCTGGAGCGGCTGCAAGTAGCAGCCGTCGACGTCGGCATGTCGTTAGACCTGACAACTTCTTGGCCTTGAATTGAACATGACAACGACTGCCTTGAATTGACCCCGCCCTGCCGGGAAATAAATCCTATGAGACCGGGTCTATTTATAGACCATGTCTTATAGCTAACATGTGTCCGTCTTTTTAATTATTTAGTCTTTTTTTCATCTGTTAATTAGTCTTTTTTCTAGCCACTATATATAGAGGTAGGTCTATCTTTGAGAAATATAGTCCGGATCTCATAAGATTTTCTTCCGCCCTGCCGTAACAACATGACAACTACTGCCTTGAATTGACCCTGCCCTGCCCTAACGTCTCTGAACAATTCAAGGTCCAACAGGTTGATCATTAGGGTTGTGAGAATAATTGTTTTTTTAGAGGACGTAGTGTCTTTTAAGCCGTAGAATAGTTGGTGGCGCTCGTTCTCTGAACCGAAACAATCCGCATGCATCCCGCTGATCTAGAGGTTACACGATGACAAGGAATCAGTCACCTGGACTAGTATTATTTGCTCATATTGTGACCAGAGATTTCGTACAAGGATAATTTTTTTAAACATGAAATAGATTTTTTTTGTAGTCTTAACATGGATGGCTGCCCAATTGAGAAGCCGTGAGTTCAACTGCTATAGTGACGATTATTTCTCAGATCAGCTTTTTTAAACGGGACTTGTTTGTCTCTACATTGCTAAACTAGAATCAAACTAATCGCTAATTCTTTTTTGAGCAACCGGCGGGAGCTCTGTCTTTTCAATTAGGAAGAAAGGAAAACCAAACGTTCAGTACAGATCGGGCATATTTTGATTATAGTGTAAACATGCCGAAAAAACACCATCCACGATACACAAATGGAAAAAATCAGTCTGGCTCTGCCGAAATAGCAGGCTCGAAGGCCGTGAAAGCACGCGCACGTTGGAGCATGTCCTCTCAGGCAATCTCGGCAACCTCCACAACGGCAAGGCGTTGATTAGTGAAGATTTTTTGTTTCTTTCCTTTCAAACATTCCATAGGACGTAGAGCAATCTGCCGCTGATTCTCCTTTGCTCGTTGGTGGGTCTTCCAGCAATGAGGTTATCCCACCAGTCCGATATGGAGGGGAACCCACTCCCCGGTGGTCCAGTTCCGACATCATTCCAGAGTTGAATTTGGTTCCATAATGCAGACGTGAAGGGGCAGTCTTTTCATAAGTGACCAGCCGTCTCGGGGGCTCCGCGACAAAGTACACATATAGGGTCGTGCGTCCATCCCCTCGTGGCAAAATTGTCAGCCGTTAGCAGCTTGTCGTGCATGGCAAGCCAGGCGAAAAGCTTGCACTTTGGCTCGGCATGGGCAGCCCAGATTTTCTTGGAAGTGAATTTGGGGTGGCTGCCATGAAATTGTGCGTGGTAGGCGGGGCTGGAACTGTAGGTTTCATCCATAGTCAGAGTCCAGGCAATGGCGTCGGCTTATCCAGGCATTAGTTGCGTGCTTTCCACCATGTCCTAGACCAGGAGGTATTGAGATAGCTGTGTAGTCGTGCTCAATCGGGCAATTGATCGTATCCGGTTGCCGTTGGATAGCTCTTTAGACACACCGGTTTAGGTGGGCTCCAAGCTGCCATGTAATGACACTGACATGGCCCTCTTCTGTGCCTCCACCAAGATCACTCTTGGAGACGGTGAGACAGCTTCTTTCTGACTAGTCGCTAATTAATCCGAGTTGTCTCTACATTTGCCTAACCAGTTGGACGCAAACCAAATGGTGGCCTGGCAACTTCGCCAAAGTTAGGCTAAGAGCATCTCCACTCGTCCCTACAATACGACGTCCAGCACGACCGTTTTTTGGCCCGTATTGGATGGCACCAAATAGATCACAGATTGGGGGGGGGGGGGGGGGGCTGGCTCCCAGTTGTGCCTGCCATATAAAAACTTCAAACATTCAAAGTAAATGCCAAATACGAAATTAACATTGATTTTACAGATAATTGAAACAATTTCACATATTTTAACAAAAAGAGAAAAAAGGAACTACTAGTGCCACAACTATCGATTCCGGCATCGAGCGCAGGCCTCGAGACTTTAATCCAGACGAGGGTGGTTCTTGGCGGCGATGTAGTCTAGCACCCAGTCAAGCGTGTGCCCTGGTCCGCTCCACCATCACCGTCAGCTGGCGAAATTATTGTCCTGCGGCGGCGGGCCCGCACCATCGTAGGCGATGATGCGTCCCTCGCGCTGCTGTTCGAAGAAGATCGTCCACCCGTGGTGGTTGTCGAGGTACCATTGGGGGTCGTCCCTTTCCTCTGGCGTGAGAGCCGACCAAAAGTGGATGAAGATGGCAGTGGATAGGGCCGCGCTGACTGGCACCGGAGGTACCGGCATACCGCTAGTGCTGAGCACCCATCCCCTCGGCAACCGAGTGTCTGGAGGGACTGGGTACTGGGCGTCTCAGAGCGCTTGCGCCTCCTGGACGCGTAGGCACCGCCGCCCGTAGGCGTTGACGAAGGCCCCATCTTCTAGAAAATGCTCCATCGGCGGCGGGGATTCGGCTACGGTTTCGATGGTACAAATTATGGGCGGGTTGTGCGAAGAACGACATGTGTGGGCATGGTGTAGATCTGCGATGGCGATGGCTGCCGCGCCTACATATAGCGAGAAAATGGCGGGAAGCCGGGGCGAGAAGTGGTGGAAAAAGCGGGAAGCGGTGGAAGGGCATGGCGGAAGAACACGTGGCCGGCGACAGAACATCGCTCAGGAGACGAGTCTTCTATCTCACTGCTAGGGCTGGCCCGCGTCGTTTTCAGCTCCATCCGGTGCTCCCCTAGCCTCCCGTGGTTTGGGCTCGGCCTGGGGACGCCGGATGTCAAACTGGACCGCGCTGACGCGAAAATAAGTTTGGAAAGACCGGCTGGAGACGATTTTAGATCGTCGGCACCCCATAGCCCTTTAGGAGGGCTTTAGGACCGCCAGCGAAGATGCTCTAAGTTGGGGATCACAACTCAAACATACTCTTTGACAAGGAATCAGTCACCTGAACTAGTACTTTATATTTGCTCATCTTGTGATCAGAGCTTTAGATAAGAAACATATTTTTTTAATAGGAAACAGAATCATATTTTTATTTTTTTAACAGGATAGAACCATGTACTTAATGTCCGTTCTCAGGCTGACCCAAATAGACAGTCAGAAACGAGTTGTGCCATGAACGTCTGTAGACAGCTCGATTGGTCAAAGATTAAATCCATTATTGTATATTGTATTGCATTAACAGAAACCAATGCGAAATGCAGGCTGGGTCAGCTCAGGTCAGAACACAAGAAGAGCCAGGACTGTAGTAAACGACCTCAAGATTAGGTGGCGCAAACTTTCGGCCTTTAGCTTGGGCTCGTCTATACCATGGCCATGTTCTTGTACCGTGTGGACCTAGCTAGGCTGGCGTCGGACCATTACAAAAATGTAATCTCCGTTCAAATTGTCAGGTAGGTAGTAGCAGGTATAGTGTGAAACTGGAGCACAAATTAAAGAATGAACGAAAGAATTGTCATTATCAGTTTTGATCTCTACAAAAAGAATCAATAAAATTGCTACATATTTAATGAATTCATATGTCAGCTATGCTAGAGTGAGTGAGTAGATATTAGAAGAGTTTCCCGGCGAATTCTTTGATGTCCTCGTCCCTGACGGACGGCGAGGCCATCTTCCTGAACTGCTTGAGGTCCGACAGGCTGCGGCCGAGCTTCAGCGCCACCTTCGTCGCGAAAAGCTCGCCGCCCTCCCTCCGCTCCACGTCGGGTTCGGCGAGGTTGGCCTCGATGTCCTCCTGGATCTTGCGGTAGAACCCGGCGCAGTTGCGGAGAAGCTCGAAGAGCATGCCCAGCTGCCCCCCATGCTCCACCGTGTTCACCGCCGCCGCCAGCGCGCCACCAAGGACGGCCGCACCCGTAGCCCACGTCCCGGCCTCACCGGAGCCAATGAACACCGAAGCGACCGCGGCCGTGCCGGCCAGCGCCGGGCCGGCAACGGCAAGCCCCTTGTTAAGGTTCAGCACCAGCTTGCCCACTGTGAGAAACTCGTTCTCGTCCTTAGCCTTGATGACCCGGAGGAGACCTCGCATCTCGTCCTCGAGATCTTGGCTCCATCCGTTGCCGGAAGAAGCGACGACGGCACTGCCGCGACGGCCGAAGCTCTTGGACTTCTTGGGCTGCCCGGGCCGACGGCTCGGCCACCAGCGCGCGGGTTCGACGACCTTAGGGAACTTCTCGAGCATGCCGGGGAGCAGCGGCAGCGGGTAGGCGGCGTCGAGCGCGAGCACCCGGTCCATGGCCTCCGTGACGTCGGCCTTGGTCACCGGCCCGCCGTGCGCCAGCGCTGCACGGACGTCACGCTCAAGCTCCCTCCATAGGCTCGTGGATTTTCGCTGCTCCTCGGCGAGCTGCGAGGGCTGGATCTTGTTGACGGCGGCCATGGTGACCGCGGCGGTGGCCAGGAGGACGCCCGCGGAGGCCTTGAGCGCGACCATGCTCGGCGCAGCGGGCGCGAGCGCGGCCATGGCGGAGGCGGCGAGCGTGAGGGAGTTGGTGGAGTGGAGCAGCAGGTGGTTCCAGTTGTCGCGCTGCCTGCCGATGATGTCGTGCATCTCGGCGCGGTCCGCCGCGGCATCCGCAATCGCACGGAGCTTCTCCAGTGAGACGTCTGCCGAAGGGGAGGCCGGGACGCGCGGCGTCTTGATCCATTCGAGCTGAAAGTTGTCCTGCACGGCCTGGATACCGGAAGGTACACGCATGGCCGCGCGGCAGGTAGCGACGCTGCTCCGCCGTGGCCGTGGTTGTGGCCGTGGGCACGCGGAGGAAGTAGACGGAGAGGAGGAAGACGGGGCCAGGAAAAGGCGGTGGGCCTGGAGTGCCTCCATGGCTGGAGTGCTGTTTGCTTCCGATGCTTCGCTGGAGACTGGAGCGGATTTTGAAGGCGAAGTGTGGCTTCAAGGTTTGGTGTCTGCTTCCGTTCCGCGTAGACGAACTGATGAAGAGGATATGAATCGAAGTGGTATTTATAGGGATGGGGTGGGTGATGTGTAAAAGTTTGACTGGGTATTGGTTGGGCTGGGTCCGGGTCATTTGATCATCAAAAGACCATTTCTGGCAAGGGGTTTGGTTAGTTTAAGCCAAGCAGTTCACCTGGTCCATGCATGATCCAGCGCACGTACAGACGCTGAAACACACACACACACACACTTATTCCCGTTCAAACTACTATTTTTTCAAATAAATAAATAGAAAAACGTATTTAAATGTTTCAGAATTTCGGAATTTGTACAGCACACAAAAGATGCTTTTTATTTACACATGTAATTTTGTTACACGACAATGTGACTCCAAATAGGCACTAAGAGTTCCATTTTGATCTCACATTTATCATTTTTTTTGTAGGCAGCCAATAGAACACAACTCTATAAAAAAATATATGTATACTAGACATTTACATATACTAGGATTTTCTTAAAGGATTCTCCATGAGAAAAAGTTTTTTATTTTTTGAAATATTTTGGTCTTCATTAAGCCCGAGCTCCATTTGGAGATTCCTCTTTGGTAGGGCCTCCTTGGTTTACCTGGTTTCTATGACAATGAAATAGAAAAATGTATGCATTATATGGCACCTCTTGTTGAATCTCACAAGAATTAAAAATTCAAGAATGTGTAATAGATTAGTTGTGTCATGGAAGAACACTCTAGTAAGAAAAGGCTTATCCATGAGGTTATACATGTGGTGCACATCGATACGGTGCTCCACGAATAGCGGTAAAATGGTGCGTCACCGATATAGGGCTTACCCGTGACACACTGAAAAAATGGTGTGCCACACATATGTGGGCCCATCGTCGGGGGTCACCTCCATTCATGGGTGCCATATCCGTGGGCCGTGCCGAATCGATGTGCGGCACGGATAAGTTAGATATTAGTGACGCGCGTTGTTTCGGTGCGCCACGAATATGTGTGGGTCTAGGCCTCTGAAAAGGTGGCATTAGTGTCGCACCACAATAGGGTGCACCACAATAGGGTGCGCCACAGATAAGTTTTCTAACCCTCCTAGATCGTCTTTTTGTTTTGCAAAAAATTAAATAAAATGAAAAACACTTTAAAAAATATAATCCTTTCATATATAGGTAGATCATCTCATCTACCTCGTAGGAAAATTAACATATATGAATTTTAACTTTTTTTGCAAAAAAAATATGGCACGATAAAACTGTCATAACTTTTGCATACGATATCGAAAAAATCTTTAATATATCAAAATAACGAGCACGAAAGTCTGTAATTTTTAGAATCTCAAAATTTGAAAAAAAAAGTTATGGCAAAGATAAGATTTTTTCGTGCAGAAAAAATTGAGGCAACTTATCTTAGCGCATCACAATAGGGTGCGCCACGGATAAGTTTTGGACGGGATTCAAATTTGAATCCTCACCCCAGCCATCTATCCCCTTCTCTTATCTTCTACTCCCCCCTCCCATTCTCCTCATCTTCCTCTATTCTTATTCCTTCTCCTCTCTTCTTATTCCTCCTCTCTTCTTATTGTTCTTCCTTCTCCTCTCTTCTTCCTCTTCCTCTTCCTCCTCCTCCTTCTCCTCTCCTCCTCCGGTCTTCTTTCTTCCTTCTCCTCCTCACCTCCTGTCGCGCCCTACTCCGGCAGCCCATGTGACGACGACGAGGCGACGTCAGAGATCCTGTCTTTTTTTTGAAATTTGAAATTTTTATCAGTGGCGCACCAAACCCACATGCGCCACGGATAATTTTAGGTATCCCGCCTTTTTTTAAAATTTGAAAATATTATCAGTGGCGCACAAAACACCCATACGCCATAGATAAGTGGGCTTATCCGTAGCGCACATCGAGGTGTGCCATGGATAAGAAAATACTAGTGTCATGATATCCGTGGCGCACCTGACGTACGCCACTGACCCTATATATGGTGCGTCACGGAGAGGCCTTTTTGTACTAGTGACATGCAATATTTTGAAGGGATTTACAGATGTCATGGCTGTCACAGAAATAATAGAAAACTTTACTTACATCAGGCTCAATAGAATTTTTTCTTTGAAACTGTGTACAAAGTAGACCATGTAAAAAATTCTATGGACTCTAGTCCTGCAAATCAAACAAGATACACATGCAAAAAATTTAAGGAACGGAATGCTCCATAATCTCTATGAAATTTATTTGAACCAAAGTCTCTGAAGTCTTAGGGTGTGTTCAGTTCGCGGAACCAAGTGGAATGTAATGGAACGGTTCCACACTTATAAGCCGTTCTCGTGTTCAGTTTAGAAAACGAATGGAACGGAGTGGTTCCACGAAAATGAATATTCCTGCTAGATGCCGAACCCACTCGTTCCACCGAATCGGGTAGCAGGCGCAGTGGCAGGCGGCTGGCTCGGCGGCGGGTGCGAGCAGGTCCATTCAATGGCGCAGTGGGGAACGATGTAGCACTGTTAATTATGATTTAATAAGAAATATTAAGTTTAAGCTCCAATCAATGGAATATTTAGCAATATTATAGCTATACATTCTGCTCTTTGATTCTCCCACCGAACACAGTACGGAACCATTCCATGCTAATTTTTCGGTCCAACCGAACACGGGGATGGAACTGTTCCATTCCTCTAGAATGGAACCGTGACATTCCGTTCCACTTCGTTCCTGAAGTGAACACACCCTTAGAGTGTGTTAGGGTTTGGACAGTTCGTTCCAATAGCTAAGGGTGCACACAATGCCACGAGGTTTCTTCCTCCTTCTGTGGTCCCTCTATCTAGCTCATGTTCATCCCCTATCATCTTCCTCCATCGTCTTCTTCCCATTTAGGATCATTGTTTGGCATTGCCATGGTTGGTGAGCTCTTCATCATGTAGTTCCATCTCCTCTTAGCGATGTCTACCACTACGGCCAACAAGTTTTCACATATTGCTTGACATTGTCGCCATAGTCGTTGTGGAACTCATTAGTCATGCTTCTTCATTCCCTTCACACTCTCCCACTCTCTCCACTACCCATCTTCCTCAACACCGCGTCTAAACGCAAAAATGAATCACTCCTTATAAAACATGGAGCAAACATCTTGTTCAGAGACTAAAATCTAACATGTGAAAGGGGAAAACCTCCAATTTCAATTAAGAAGTCCGTCTGACAACCCATGACCACAAATGCGTAGGCTCGCACGCAGGCGAGCAAGGACACATCAACCTGCCCTTGCCATCGCGGCAATGCATGGTTCACTATCATTAGACATTTCCCTTTAATCATTGTTTAGGTGTCAATACTCTTGATATGCTATATCTTAACATAATGATGTATATGAGAGTACAAATGCAAGATTTATATTCATACCTCTCTCGATCTTTTGGCTAAGATCAACTGTAGATTTATATTCGATGTTACATTGTCCGTTGGTATTTTTGAACACCATCATTCTCCAACAATTTAGAAAATAAAAAGGCAAACATTGCATCCTCTGAATCATAGGATCACACAAACATATACTCCCTCCGTCCAGAACTAAATAACTTGAATTTGTTTAGATTCGCATGTATCTGCACACTAAAACACGTCGAAACACGTCTAGATATATATGAATTTAGATAAATTTGAATTACTTATTTCTGGACGAAGGGAGTACTATACTATTTTATGCCCTAGTGTCATTACAAACATTTGTTTATATTATATGCATATAAAAGTTAGAAATTGCACCTAAGACGGAAAGTTCATTTTGGCTCCAAGCTCCGGTGCTCTTTGCTTATTAGAAAAAGTAAAAACTACACTCATAAGTTTTAAGAGATCTTAAAACAAAATCCTAAACGTTTCTAATGATGTATCACATAAACATGCAAAATCTCAATCTGAAGTGTTTTGTATTCCGAGCTACACAAAAGTGATAAAGTGTGTCTTTTTTGTGATTTGAAATCTCTATATTATAAATCTACAATTTTGTCATTTTTGTGTAGCTTAAAATACACATTATTTCGAATTAAGATTTTGCACGTTGTGGTATAAATCATGTACTACATTCTGATTGGTTTTTAGAATTTTTATAAACTTGAAAAATAAAAAAATAAAAAGGCAGGATTACTGGTGCCCATGTGCACCGAATCTCCACTCCTCCATAAAAGAAGGTTTCGACAATTTTTTTGTGTGAAATTTCACCGATCTATTAAAAATCATCAACAGTACTACAAAGAGACATAAAAGTAATAGAAAATTACAAATAGGTCATTGGACCACCTAGCGATGACTACAACCACTAGCGCGAGCCGAAGGCGCGCCGCCGTCCTTGCCCCTTGATGGCTCCGTGTATGGCGCCCAGAAAAGTACTGGTGCGGTGTTGATGTAGAGCTCGTTGGGAACCCCAAGAGGAAGGTATGATGAACACAACAACAAGTTTTCCTCAGTTATGAAACCAAAGTTCAAATCGAACCAGTAGGAGCAAGGAAACACCCCAAAGGTGTTACTAGCTGAGTTTTGGCAGGGCGCACTACCGGTGCTAGTAGCAACGTGGAGACCTGCACAACACAACCACAGAACTTTGTCCCCAACTTGCGATGAGGTTGTCAATCTCACCGTGTTTTGCTGAAAACAAAGGATTAAACGTATCAAATGCAAAGAAATAAAAGTTTACAGAAAGTAAACACAAAGCAGTAAAGAATTGTAGATTGTATGTAAAAGAAAAGGATCAGGATCCATAGTTCACTAGAGGTGGCTCTCCTTAGATAGATAACATGCTGGGTGAACAAATTACAGCGGAGCGATTGACAAACACCGAGAACGCAATACATGCATATACTAATCATCTTGACTCCTTTGAGACTTGATTGGGCATTACAACATTGTACATAGACCGCCATCCAACTGCATCTATGACTAATAATCCACCTTCAGGTTATCATCCGAACCCCCTCCGGTATTAAGTTGCAAGCAACAGATTATTGCTTTACGAACTACGTGTAAAATAAACAATACGGTTGTTCTATGAACAAAGGATTGCCGTTTTCTCCCTAGTAGCAGCATCACATCTAGTACCTTAGATATTTATGTCACTTCCCCAGATTACCAGAGGCATGAACCCACTATCGAGCATAAATACTAACTCTTGGAGTTGCTAGCACCTACTTGGCCAAGATAGCTACTAACAACGTAAAGCATGCAAGATCACAAATAACAAAGACATGATAGAATCAATAATCAATTTGAAATAGCATCTCAATATCCATCGGATCCCCACAAACACAACATGCAGAATTACAAATAGATGATCTTGATCATGAACGGAGCTCACAAGATCTAGACATGAAAGCACAAAGGAGGAGAACTAGCCATCTAGCTACTACATGGATCCGTAGTCCAAGGATGAACTACTCACGCATCACACTGGAGGCTTGCATGGTGATGAAGAAGGCCTCCAGGATGAATTCCCCTCTCCGGCAGGGTGCCGGAAAGAGCTTCAGATCCCTCCCGATCTAGGGATGGAGATGACGGCGGCTACAGACTCTTTCGTGGATTTTTGATCGGGTACTTAGGGTTTTCGTCTCGAGGGCATCTTATAGTCGGAAGGGGAGGCGAGGGGGTGCCAGGGGCCACCACACCACCCCCTGGCACGGGCCCAGCCTGGCCGCGCGGCCAGGTGGTGTGGCCGGCCTCTATGTGGCGCCCCGCAAAAATCACTACTAGAAAATCGCGTTGTTTTTGTGCATTGCATCATCATGACCGCATGCTCATGTCATCATGCCACATTGCATTTGAGCATCGCCATCATCATGCATTTGTTTGTCTGAAACTATTTTCGAAAAACATATTTTGTTTTCTAAATACCCCGCCTTTATTTCCAATCCAAAACCCGGGTCTCCGGATTATTGTGTTTTGTCTACCAATGAATTTCAAAAGCCCCGTTTTAAATAATAAAATATTTATTTTATTTTTGGAGGCAGCCAAATCGGGTCGATCCGACCTAGCCGGCCACCCCCAAAATTGCCCAAAATCAGCCTGTCTAATTCCTAATCCTACCTACACCTAATCTACCCAGCCCCCCTCCACCTCACCCCCTCCAATCCCATGCCGACACCTCACCTCTCCCTTCCCCCCATCCAATCCCAGCCCGCCACCTCAGCCGGACGCCCCTCCCCTGGCCAGCCTGGCCATCCCCGCCCCCGCCGCCACCTGGGCGCGCGCCCCCACGCGCCCACACGCACCGCACCCACCCCGGCCTCGTTCCTGGTCCCACCCCGCAGTGCCCCTGGCCCACCCACTCGCCCTCACGGAAACCACCCCGACCCCGCGTGCCCCCCCCCCCCGCTTCGCTCCGCTCCTTCCTCCCGAGACCGCCGCCTCTGCTCGATCTCCTCCGGCCCTGAGCTCTGCGCCCTTCCCCTCCGTCGGCAGCCTCTCTGCTTCGCCGCTCCGCCGCAGGACCTCGCCGGGCCTCCCCTCGCCCGCGTCTCCCCCGCCTCTGGCCGGCCCCGCCTGCAACCCCCTCCGCCGTTCAAGCTAGCCGACCCCTACGCCTCCTCGTCCGCCACCATCGCCAATCCCGCCATCGTCGGCCTCTGCATCGACCCGCCGCCACGGGCTCCCTCCTGCTCTGGCCGGCCACCAACGCCCAGCGCCGCCCCTTCCGCTGCTCCCCCTCCAGCCATCGCCGCGGGCGACCTCCTCCCGAGCGCCGCCGCTGTTGCTCACCACCCCGAGCCGCTGTCGACGGCCTCATCTCCTTTGGCCGCGAGAACCCCCACCCTGTCGTGCGCCCGCGTCCCCATGGAGCCTCCCGCAGGGACTCCGGCGCCCCCGTCTTCCTCCGGCGCCAGTGCCGTCCCTCCCTGTCCGGCCGCCGCTGCCGGCCCCTCGTCTCTTCGGGCGCTCTCCGCCGGCCACAGGCCCCTGCCCGTCCTCGGCCTCCCCAAGATCCACCGAGCCCCGCATCCTCTCTCCGCCGGGCAAGCTCCCTCCCCATCGCCCTCTACGCGCCGCAGAGCTCCGCGGGTCCCCGTCGTCCCTGGCCCGCTCGACGCCCGAGGCCGCGCCCTGCGAGACCACCGCCGGCCCGTCCCTGCCCCGCGTGCAGCGTCGCCTCTGTTGCCTCGTTCTGCCCCTGTTGTTTTCTGTTCTGCCTCAAGGATGTGGTGAGTTGGTGATGTTGAAGTGGTAACGAGGTGGTTGACACAGCGTTGTGGTATGCCCATAATGGTGTGTGGGATTGGTTGTGTGGTGCTAGTTGATTCAGATGACCGATCCAATGTCGAGTCCAGGAATCCGACAAGTACTCCCGAGGCTTGTAAATCCAAGATCTTCCGGAGACCCAAGTACCAGGAAAATCGATGCCAAGAGCAGCCGAACATGGAGAACCCCGACTAAGCGACAAGATCTTCATCGGCGCTAAGACCTCCAAGTTCGCCTACCACCGGCGTTTGAACCCGATGGAACCACACCGAGCACACGCGGTACCCGGAGGTCGACATCGGACCGTAGCCTCAAAACCGTCTTCATGATCGCCAAGTTCATCGACTCGGATCCGATGGCGTGAAGGTCTCCTTCACGAGCCCTGAAGAACTCCGAAGACTGAACCCCGTCGAACCCCTGATCCAAGATCGCCGAACCCATGTGTGACTCCCTTTCCGAGCCCTATTTTATAAATTACAATATAAACTCGTGCATCTTAATTTGACATGCTTGCATACATATTTGGTGGTTTGGGGGCCTTATGCCGATTCACCATATAATTAAATATGGAGACCATATGCGGGCTATTCTAGTCTTAGTTTGTCTCCATTTAAATTTGTGTAGCGAACCGGTGCTATCTTTTGCCATGTTAAGACAACATTTAAATTGCGGGTTATCTAAACAACATGAACCTATTAATTAATTTGCCGGGGCCTCGGTTCCGCTTAATATGGCCTAATTGCATCGCATCCTTTGCCATGTCATGCATCATGCCCGATCTTCTGCCGTTGTATTAAATAGTGCATCCGGTGTTTCCTTTAGTGTTTTGATTCTTCGCGGATAAGGCCGTTGAGTTGATGCGAGTGTCAACCCAATCTTCGGATGAACCTTCGGCAGTGTTTTCAGGCGAGCACCTCCCCCTTTCTACCTATCTTACTTTATAGTATTTCTTCCCTCCTGTTGATCTATTGCTATCTGTGTTGCGATGCTCTAGTTTTCGTGCCCGTGATATCCCTTGCAGCCTTATATTGCCTTGGACACATCCTATTACCTGTTGTTTGGTAGATAGTTGGACTTGTGCGTCGTAGTCGCTTGCTCAAGTGCTGTTGCATGTCGTCAAGTACCACAGTTGTTGGAGTACGGCCGCGTGTTTAATGTTGGAGATGATCGTGGCTTTAATTACTGTTTAATAACTAAAATTAAAGTAGGTAAATGCAGAGGCACCGGTGGGTAATATACAATATTTGGATTTTAACCGCTCACTGGTGTCCCGTAGGACCCCGAGTTCTTGACACCTGTTCCGAGATCGAGCGCGCTAACCACAGGTGGGGTGTGTGGGCACCCCCATCGATTAGTACCTGATTTCAAAGTATTGTACCGGGGGCCACAATTAGTTTGGGGCTTTATTACTATTCTGTACTTATGCCATGCTTTACTGCTTTATTTAAATTGTGCGAGGTACTGCACCTGTACTGTTTAGGATTGCGGAGTGTTTTCGCGGTATCGACAAGCCCAGTCACACTTTCGGGTTCCCAGTCGTTTACAGCCATTGACGCAAACCCTGAGTCCGTCTCGGAGACCGGCCAACTTCGTTGCGAGTAGCTTAGTGGGGTGGCCCCCATGTACTTGCTTTGGATCTGGGAAACGTCATGACTTAGGCCCCGCCGACATACCGATGGGTGTATGTTAACTGATCTGGCAAAAAGGGTCGAAGTGCGTGTGGATACTTTGGTGCACCCCTCAGGGTTAAATCTTTTCGAAAAGCCGTGTCCGCGGTTATGGACGACTTGGAGCACAGTTCTCGATCATAGACAACTATAACTAAAGTTTACTGTTATAAATTGACTTGTACCCGATATGACTAGTAATCAGCTCCCCTACAACAGAATGGCTAAATAAAAGTACCAACAACTGCTGGGTTTGGGATATCTCATGCTAATCGTATTCTGACTAGTAAGTGTTGCAACTACAACGGAATGGTTAACTAAAACTGCCCACTGCTTATTATATCAGGATGACTCATGCTATCTATACCTGACTAGTAATTGCTGCAACGATAACTGAATAAATAAAACTGCCAACGGTGTGAGTTCCTCGGTTGACTTCCTCGTTTGGTCTCGAGGGGGAAATACCACGATGGGTATGTTTGGTGGTAGCATCAGGTTGGTTCCGAATAGGTCTTTCTTATCCCTCTCTGATAGCCGACAGTTATATCGAGTCTCTATAGGTTGTTTAGTGCATGCTGCGCTGCCGCTTCAGTCAACCATACCTATGTAGGCGAGGACCGCCGAATTCTAGTCTCGCCGTGTACTGGCCTCAGTACTGACCGCTCTCTTTTTCCTTTGCCCTTTGTCGGCACCCCTTTGTTTAAGCAGGTTTGAGATCGACGTCGTTAGCAGGGTTACCCTTCCGGCTTGGCCTGGGCAGGGTTATGGACGCCATTGGTTATTCTTCAGGGCTCTTAGCTCAATTTGCATCTTGTCCGCACTCGAACGCTGTATCGTTTTCAAGGTGATTTGGATCTTTGTTCTGAATATCTGTATTCTTGACTCATGGAGTCGTGGTTGTATATATATGTTCTGTGGGTTCCATCGTGGACTAATGTGTAATGATATTACTTCGTTTTCCACCCACACGCAAGTGCCTGGTGGGCACATTTGAATCTTTTCTATGCGGGTTTGGCGGGAATCGCTAAAACTTGCATAGGGCCGATTCTGAGGGTGTTACACTCTAGCCTTTCTCCGTCTCGTATTCTGGCACTTGATGACTTTCGGAAAAATAGGCACTTTGGCTTTTGTCCCGTCCAATTCCGAGAATATTCATTTTCTGACTTTCCTGGAACCAAAAACAGCAGAAAACAGGCAGCTGGCACTGTGGCTCTTGTTAATAGATTAGTCCAAGAAATCATATGAAAAGCACTCAAAAGTTGGAACAGAACACAAGAAGGTGGATAAAACCAAGCATGGAACATCAAAAATTATAGATGCATTTGCAATGTATCAACATCCCCAAGCTTAACTCCTGCTCGTCCTCGAGTAGGTAAGTGATAAAAAGAAAGAATAATTTTTGAGGTGACATGCACCATCAAAGACTTGATCAAAGTATTTGTAAAACATTCAAAGCTGGGATCATAGTACTTCAATCATAACATGAAAGACAAAGTTCTAGCAATAAGGCAAAGAAACTATGTTGCAACATGAAAAGGCACAAACAAAAGATTCATGAATAACAATGCTTTGCAAGACGTTTGTTTGTTTCACATAAAGAAAACACAGCATAATAGTATTCAGCTTGTCCCTCAATAGAGTAGCAAATATAAATGCATAGGACACCATCAAAGTTCATAAGAGTGACTAGATACAATAGTTTAAAACAAGCAATAACAAGTTATGCATCAATCAACTAGTCTTGGGACAATGCACATAGAACTAAGAATGGCCACTATGCTCTCAAAGTAAGTGCATAAAGATATAAGGTGGAGACTCAATATAATGGTGGAAGAAAGGCCTTTTTGTAAAAGGAAGTAGGGATTCAAGTCTCATAAAGAGCTTCCAAAAATTATGATACTTATAGCTTTTATCTCTCATTACCCCTATCATAAGCATCTTTAAGTGATTAAGGTTAAAGTGAACAAACTACGGTGTACATGCTTGACGAAGTATAAGTTAGAAATCTCATGTCCCTTGTATACGAGGGCCGCTCCTCATGCTACTCAAGTTTAGTCACCGGTAAGTTCTTGTCATGGTAAGTACATGTGTATCATAGAGAACCGCCAACGGGGTACCCCTTGCCCGATGATACGGAAGAATCCCCATATCAAAATGACAAGACAAGCAGACAACGAGCATCAGCATTCTTCTTATTTACCATGGGAATATGGTGCTTTTTTCTCTATTTCCTCTTTTCATAGTATCCCTTTTTGTCTCTTTTCTCTTTTTTTCTCAATATAGGACTCTTTTTTTATAAGAAGAATGCTTCATAGACAGCTCATTATGGTTATGCTGCAGGTTTCCACCATGTCAGCATGGATTAGACCAGCGGCCCAGGCATTTCTCTAACACATATACATAACTCCGTGGACTTACAAGCTCCCCTTTCATTTCACACCGACGACATCCATATACAAAAGAGCATGATATTAACTAGGTACAAGTACCAAGTGCAATGTTGAAAGCGTTCCCCATGAAAGCATGGTTCTGCTAATCCCCAACAAATAAGTGCAAGCATATACAACATAGACGACACAATGGTTCAAGTTTATTAAGGGCAAGAAAAGTAAAGTGTGCCATCAAATTCGTGAGAGCTCTAATCACTATTTTTCTCATAACAAGTTTAATTTGGAAGGTAAACAAAAGCATGAATATACTTGGAATAGCATAAGCTAATAGGTAGGTATGGTGGACTCTTTGGAATAACTTGGTTTAGGGAGTTGGATGCATGAGTGGAACTCATACTTGGTTGTGGAGGCTAGCAAAAGACTGGGAGCGACAAACTAAGAGAGCAATCATGGCCATAATCATGCAGAGCGACAAAACATCATTGATCAAAGCATAAAGTGATACTACAAGTTTAAAACTAAAGGATCATAAAGGCTATGGTGACTTGAGATAGTCATAACATGGTGTGAGCATGTGCCAAGTCAACCCAAATAAAGCATCAAAGGAGAATACCTCTATACTATGGTTTAATATGCTAAAACAACGCATGATTCATCCAAGGCACATTAAGCAATCTCAATTGTTTATAACAAGTCATGCTACAACAAAGAATACTAAGCATAAAGCCAAAACAATATCAAGCATGGCATGACAAAGCATAGGCCACAGCCAAAACGAGCTCTTTTTTACCACAAAAGCATGAACTTTCCTACTCTTTTCCAAACCAAACCAAACTATTTGTAAACCAACGTATGAAAGAGGGGGTCCAACCAATTTATTCAGAAAACTAAGCAAACAAAAGCAAATGAAAAACCAAAACGAAAACGAAAAAGAAGACGCTCCAAGAACAACACAATTGTGCATGAAACAATAAAAATGAAGCGTTTGGAAGAAACCTGGAATTTTTATTGATGAAGAAGGGGATGCCTTGGGCATCCCCAAGCTTTGACGCTTGAACTTCTTGGATATTTCTTGGGGTGACACCTGTGGCATCCCCAAGCTTGAGATTTAGTCCATCCTTCATCTCATTACTCATTCCTTCCATACACCTGAAATTTTTCTTCATACAAAACTTCACACAATCTTTATTAGCAACATTAGTGCACTCAAGATAAATAAGTCTTAAGGTTTAGTTCTAACACCAAATAAACTTCCATTAGAACACTAGCTACTGTAGCACTTCCCTCAAAAATCTCAATTCCCCAAAAGAAAACCAACAAGAAGCAAATGCAGAAAATGGCAGAAATCTGTCAAAACAGACCAGCAGGTAAAGACAAATTTTTTCGAAGACCTTCTGTTGCTCAAATCAAAAAGTGTTGAACTAACGAAAGTTAGATAACAAACTGGGTCAGAATCACAAAAATTCACGCCTCAAAAAGACGTTTAGAGATTTTACACGAATTTTTACGGTGAAGAACAGGAATCTGTTTCGGGACAGTAACTTTACCAATCATTACTTCTCTCTCATTAGAGGTTACTCTTGGCACAAAAAGCAAATAAAAAGGATAAGGAGAGGTTATTACTAAAGTAATAACTTCCAAGACTCATCTAAAACTTTTGGGTTATCTCTCAATAAGTACTTTTCTTTAACGCCTTTAAGTTAGGCATAAGAAGCAAAGAAAGAATCAAGTGTTCTCAAATGAAGAAGCATTAAGACCAAATTTTGTTTTCATAGGAGAAGCAAAAGAAATATTTTCTCTCTTTTTAGGGAAGTGTTCTATACCTTTCTTGAGTGGGAGTTGGTATTTAATGGTGCCTTCTTTCATATCAATGATGACACCAATAGTTATAAGAAAAGGTCTTCCCAAAGTAATAGGACAAGAAGCATTGTATTCAACATCCAAAACATAGAAATCAACGGGACATAGGCATTTTTAACCATAATAAGAACATCATTAAGACTCCCCATGAGTTTCTTTTTAGCATTATCATCAAGTGGGACATTCAAATAACAATCTTCAAGAGGAGGCAAATCAAGCATATCATAAATCCTTCTAGGCATAATAGAAACACTACTATCAAGATCACATAAAGCTTTGAAATCAAAGTCATTCACTTTCATATTAATGATGGGTTCCCAACCATCTTCTTGTTTAATAGGAATAGAAGCTTTATGTTTCATCTTTTCTTCTTTAATCTTTATGAGAGCATCAATAATGTGTTTTGTAAAAGCCATGTTCATAGCACTAGCATTAAGACTTTTAGCAAGATTTTGTATGAACTTAATAACTTCAGAGATATTACAACCATCAAGGTCAAAATCAAATTTATCATCTATAGTAGTAGAACTATTACTAGCCTTAACACTAGTGGTGGTGATAGTAGAAACACTAATGTCTCTAGCAATTTCATCTTCTCTTTCCCACTTAGCATTTAATTCAGCTAATAGTCTAACATTTTCATCAATTCTAACTTGTATAGCATTAGTAGCTGCAAAGGGATTGTCATTAGTTTCAGGTTTAGCAGCCATTTTATTCAAAGTAGATTGAGCTTCAGCCAAAGATGCTATATTTCTTTCAGCATTAGAGAGTTTTTCCTCAATAGTTTTATTGAAAGCAGTTTACTTACTAATAAAGTCTTTAAGCATAACTTCAAGTTCAGAGGGTGCACTCCTATTATTGTTGTAGGAACTTCCATAAGCATTACCATTGTTGGGAGGATATGGCTTATAATTGTTGTTACCAAAGTTACTCCTATAAGCATTATTGCCAAAGTTGTTATTTCTTATGAAGTTCACATCAACTTGCTCTTCTTGAGCTACCAACGAAGCCAAAGGAACATTATTTGGATCAATATGGTCTTTCCCATTAACAAGCATAGACATAATAATATCAATTTTATCACTCAAGGAGGAGGTTTCCTCAACAGAATTTACCTTCCTACCTTGTGGAGCTCTCTCAGTATGCCATTCTGAATAATTAACCATCATATTGTCCAGAAGTTTTGTTGCAGCACCCAAAGTGATGGTCATAAAGGTACCTCCAACAGCAGAATCCAATAGGTTCCTTGAAAAATATTTCAATCCTGCATAAAAAGTTTAGATGATCATCCAAGCAGTCAGTCCATGAGTGGGACAATTCTTTACCAAAGATTTCATTCTTTCCCAAGCTTGAGAAACATGTGCATTATCAAGTTGTTTAAACTTCATTATTTCACTTCTCATGGATATAATCTTAGCAGGAGGATAGTACTTTCCAATAAAAGCATCTTTGCATTTAGTCCAAGAATCAATACTATTCCTAGTTAAGAAATTCAACCATTCTTTAGCTTTTCCTCTCAAAGAGAAAGGAAACAATTTCAGCTTAATAATATCACCATCTATATCCCTATGCTTTTGCATCTCACAAAGTTCAACAAAGTTATTTAGATGGGAAGCAGCATCTTTATTACCAATACCAGAAAATTGTTCTCTCATAACTAGATTGAGCAAAGCAGGTTTTATCTCAAAGAAAGTATCTTCGGGCATAGGTGGAGCAATAGTTGTGCTCATAAAATCATTGTTGTTGGTGCTAGTGAAGTCCCGCAACTTAGTGTTTTCAAGAGTAGTCATTTTTTGGGTTTTCAAATAAGAAAGCAAACTTGTAAAACTAATTTTTTTTGTGTTTTTTGAATAACCAAACAAGCAAACAAAGCAAAAATAAACTAAGCAAAACAAAAACAACAAAGTAAAGAGATTGGTTATGAGGGACTCCCCTTGTGAAGATGTCCTTGACTCCCTGGCAACGGCGCCAGAAAAATGTACTTTTGATGGCGTGTGGTTAACGTGGGAGTTTCTTCTACTTCTTCGATCCCCGGCAACGGCGCCAGAAAAATGCTTGATGGCTCTGTGTATGGCGCCCAGAAAAGTGCTAGTGCGGTGTTGATGTAGAGCTCGTTGGGAACCCCAAGAGGAAGGTATGATGAGCACCGCAGCAAGTTCCCTCAATTATGAAACCAAGGTTTAATCGAACCAGTAGGAGCAAGGAAACACCCCAAAGGTGTTACTAGCTGAGCTTTGGCAGGGCGCACTACTGGTGCTAGTAGCAACGTGGAGACCTACACAACACAACCATAGAACTTGTCCCCAACTTGCGATGAGATTGTCAATCTCACCGTGTTTTGCTGAAAACAAAGGATTAAACGTATTGAATGGAAAGAAGTAAAAGTTTGCAGAAAGTAAACACAAAGCAGTAAAAGATTGTAGATTATATGTAAAAGAAAAGGACCGGGATCCATAGTTCACTAGAGGTGGCTCTCCTTAGATAGATAACATGCTGGGTGAACAAATTACAGGGGGGCAATTGACAAACACCGAGAAAGAAATACATGCATATACTAATCATCTTAACTCCTTTGAGACTTGATTGGGCATTTGATGACCCACAAGTATAGGGGGTGTATTGCAGTATTTTCGAGGGAAGTGAAACCCAATTTATTGATTCGACACAAGGGGAGCCAAAGAATATTTATAAGCCTTAACAACTGAGTTGCCAATTCAGCTGCACCTGGAAACAATCTTGCTCACATCAGTTTATCAGTAGCAACAATTTTGTAGTAGGAATAGCAAAGTAACAGGAGTAGTAAAGCAAAGACAGTAGTAACAAAAGCAGTAAACAGTGGGATTCGAGTGTGGTAGGCATAGGGATGGATGGACGGGCGTTGCATGGATAAGACAATTCACATAGCAATGAGAACATAGGGAAATTGCAGATAAATAAGATAAAGCATCCAAGTACTATACAATCCTAGGCATGTGTTCCATATATAGTCATACGTGCTCGCAATGAGAACTTGCACAACATCTTTTGTCCTGCCAGCACGTTTGCAGCGGGGCCTCTAGGGAACTACTGGCAATTAAGGTGCTCCTTTTAATAGAGCACCGGAGCAAAGCATTAACACTCCGTGAACACATGTGATCCTCACATCAAAGCCTTTCCCTTCCGGTTATCCCGATTTCTGTCACTTTGGGGCCATAGGTTCCAGACAACAACGTGTGTATACAACTGGCAGATAGGACCAAGAACAATACTATCATAATGAATCAATAACATGTTCAGATCTGAAATCATGGCACACGGGCCCTAGTGACAAGCATTAAGCTCAACAAGTCGCAACAAAGTCATAAAGCACTAATAAAAGATAGTAGGCACCATGCCCTAACAATCTGATGCCATTACATGAACGATCTCATCCAATCCCTACCATCCCCATAGCCTTTAGCGGGGGATTTCTCACTCATAGATGGGGGAAACATGGATGGTCGATGAAGATGATGGTGGAGATCGATGGAGATGGCTCCGGGGGCACTTCCCTGTCCCGGCAGGGTGCCGGAACAGAGACTTTCTGTCCCCTGAATCTCCCCTTTGGTGGCGGCGGCGCTGCGGAACTTTTTCTGGAAAAACGTCGAACCCCCCAAAGTTTTTAGGTCAGAAGGCTTCTTATAGGCGAAGAGGGAGACCGACGGGGTGCCTGGGGCCACCACACCATGCCCTGGCGCGGCCAGGCCCAGCCCGCGCCTGGGGGGTGGCCAGCCCCTGGCTCTCCTCCGTCTCGTATTCTGGCTCCTGGAGTCTTCTGGAAAAATAGGCACTTTGGCTTTTGTCCCGTCCAATTCCGAGAATATTCATTTTCTGACTTTCCTGGAACCAAAAACAGCAGAAAACAGGCAACTGGCACTATGGCTCTTGTTAATAGGTTAGTCCAAGAAATCATATGAAAAGTACTCCAAAGTGTGGACAAAACACAAGAAAGTGGATAAAACCAAGCATGGAGCATCAAAAATTATAGATACATTTGCAATGTATCAACATCCCCAAGCTTAACTCCTGCTCGTCCTCGAGTAGGTAAGTGATAAAAAAGAAAGAATAATTTTTGAGGTGACATGCACCATCAAAGACTTGATCAAAATATTTGTAAAACATTCAAAGCTAGGATCATAGTACTTCAATCATAACATGAAAGACAAAGTTCTAGCAATAAGACAAAGAGACTATGATGCAACATGAAAATGCACAAACAAAAGATTCATGAATAACAATGCCTTACAAGACGTTTGTTTGTTTCTCATAAAGAAAACATAGCATAGTGGCATTTAGCTTGTCCCTCATAGAGTAGCAAACATAAATGCATAGGACACCTTCAAAGTTTACAAGAGTGACTAGATACAAATAGTTTAAAACAAGAAATATCAAGGTATGCATCAATCAATAAGTCTTGGGACAATGCACATAGAACTAAGAATGGCCACTATGCTCTCAAGAAAGTGCTCATAGAATGTGTGAAGAATCAACGAGGAAATGAACAGGTTTTGAAAAGTTTGAAAGGCTTCCAAATGCTGAAAGTATGGTACTCATTAGCTTTGAGCTCTCATTGCCCCTATCATAAGAATCTTTAAGTGGTTAAGGTTAAAGTGACACAACTAAGAGGATATGCTTGACAAGTTATAAATCGAAGTCTCATGCCCCTTACTTATGAAGACCGATCCTCATGCTACTCAACTTTAGTCACGAGTAAGCTCTTGTCATTGTAAGTATATACGTATCATAGAGAACCGCCAACGGGGTACCCCTTGCACATGACACGGGAGCTATCCCATAATCAAAATAACAAGGCAAGCAGACAGTGAGCATCTTAGCGATCTTTTTATTTACTATGTGCATAGATTTTTATTGAGGATGCTTCATAGAATGCTCATTATGGTTATGCTGCAAGTTTCCACCATGATTAGGCATGGCTTAGGCTAGCGGCCCAGGCGTTTCTCTAACATACATACGGACTCCATGATCTTACAAGTTCCACTTTTATTTCACACCGCCGGGATCCATAAGCAAAAGAACATGATATCAACGAGGTACTAAGTACCAATGAAGTGTTGAAAGCGGTCCCCATGATACATGGTTCTGCTAACTTCAACTCATAAAGCGCAAGCATATACGCAACAAAGAAGGACGCAATGGTTCAGGTTTATTAAGTGCAAGAAAATAAAGTGTGCCATCAAATTCGTGAGAGCTTTACTAACTAACTTTCTCATAACAAGCAAACATTTTATTCGGAAGAAAACAAGGCATATTGAATATGCACGGAAGTAGCAAATGATGCTAATAGGTAGGTATGGTGGACACTTTGGCAATATTTGGTTTAAGGGAGTTGGAAACATGAGTAAAACACTCAGTGTAAGTGGAGGCTAGCAATAGAAAGGGAGCGACAAACGAGAGAGCAATAATGGCCATAATCATGCAGAGCGACAAAACATCATTGATCAAAGCATAAAGTGATACTACAAGTTGAAAACTAAAGGATCATTAAGGCTTATGGTGACTTGGGATAGTCATAACATGGTGTGAGCATGCGCCAAGTCAACCCAAATAAAGCATCAAATGAGAATACCACTATACTATGCTTTAATATGCTAAAACAACGCATGATTCATCCAAGGCACATTAAGCAATCTCAATTGTTTATAACAAGTCATGCTACAGCAAAGAATACTAAGCATAAAGCCAAAACAATATCAAGCATGGCATGACAAATCATAGGCCACAGTAAAAAACAAGCTCTCTTTACCACTTAAGCATTAGCTTTCCTACTCTTTTCCAATCCAAACCAAACTGTTTGAACACCAATGTATGAAAGAGGGGGTCCAACCAATTTATTCAGAAAACTAAGCAAACCAAGAAAATGAAAAACCAAAACGAAAACGAAAAAGAAGACGCTCCAAGAACAACACAATTGTGCATGAAACAATAAAAATGAAGCGTTTGGAAGAAACCTGAGATTTTTATTGATGAAGAAGGGGATGCCTTGGGCATCCCCAAGCTTTGACGCTTGAACTTCTTGGATATTTCTTGGGGTTACACCCGTGGCATACCCAATCTTGAGCTTTAGTCCATCCTTCATCTCATTACTCATTCCTTCCATACACCTGGAATTTTTCTTCATACAAGTCTTCACACAATCTTTATTAGCAACATTAGTGCACTCAAGATAAATAAATCTTAAGGTTCAGTTCTAACACCAAATAAACTTCCATTAGAACACTAGATACTGTAGCACTTCCCTCAAAAAGCTCAATTCCCCAAAAGAACTCAAAAAGGAACCAACAAGAAGCAAATGCAGAAAATGGCAGAAATCTGTCAAAACAGACCAGCAGGTAAAGACGAATTTTTTTGAAGACCTTCTGTTGCTCAAATCAAAAAGTGTTGAACTAACAAAAGTTAGATAACAACCTGGGGTAGAAGCAAAAACAATTACAGATTAATCCGACATACAGAGCTCTCTCACGAATGTTTACGGTGAAGCACAAAAATCTGTTTCGGGACAGCAACTTTCCCAATCATTACTTCTCTCTCATTAGAGGTTACTCTTGGCACAAAAAGCAAATAAAAAGGATAAGGAGCGGTTATTACTGAAGAAATAACTTCCAAGACTCATCTAAAACTTTTGGGTTATCTCCCAATAAGTACTTTTCTTTAACGCCTTTAAGTTAGGCATAAGGAAAAACTGAAATGGATAGAATAGAAGTAAGCGGAGATAATCATGGTGAAAACATTGTTTTGTTCAATGAAATCCTTTTGTTAACAAGGTTGATCAGGTCTTGTTACCAAAACAATTTCATATGATACAAAACTTTGTATTCCACTAATGATTATGTTACCTCAACCTTGATAGCAATGGTCCCAATCATAATAGTTTCAAAATTTTCTCTTGGTATGGGACAATATATTTCTCCAACTTGAATGCCCTCAACATGTTCAATTGAATTCAAGCCATAAGTCATTTCAATCTTCTAGGGGAAATAGACAATATGTTCCTTGTCATTAACATTGAAGTTCACCTTCCCTGGATTATAATTAATAATAGCTCCTGCAGTATTTAAGAAAAGGTCTCCCAAGAATAATAGACATAATATCATCTTCAAGCATAAAAAGTTTGAGAGGATGCTCTCATAAGAAATATGAGTTGAAGTAAAAGAGAGCATCAAGAAGCAAATTCAAAACACATTTAAGTCTAACCCACTTCCTATGCATAGGAATCATGTATGCAAATAAATTCGCAAGGAACAAAGTGGCAGGCATAGGAAGATAAAACAAGAGTAACTCCAAAACTTTTAGCACATAGAGAGGTGTTTCAATACCATGAAAACTTCTACAACCATATTTTCCTCTCTCATAATAATTTTCAGTAGCCTCATGAATAAACTCAACAATATAACTATCACAAAAAGCATGCTTTTCATGATCTACAAGCACTAGAGCTTTATCATAAACATCTTCAAAAGAAACCT
This sequence comes from Avena sativa, assembly GCA_916181665.1. Lineage (NCBI taxonomy): Eukaryota > Viridiplantae > Streptophyta > Magnoliopsida > Poales > Poaceae > Avena > Avena sativa. The sequence continues at coordinate 263,206,091 of OV702291.1, forward strand.
CGGGAACATAACATTCATCCTCCTTTAGTAAGCATGGAGGACAATCAAATAATGTAAGGGATAAAGAGTTACTCCCATTAGAAGGTAGGCATGGGTAGCTAATCCATTCTTCCTCCTTTTGTTCATCACTCTCCTCCTCTTTTTCATCTAATGAGATTTCAGGTTCACCAATTTCTTCTTCCATAGGAGCCTGCAAGGCATTAGTCTCTTCCATAGGGTCCTGCAAGGCATTAGTCTCTTCCATTTGTGGAAAGCATCTATTAAAATATTCAAGGATATAGCTATTTTCATCCTTGTAATTATCAAAGCAAAATTTAAGTATACCATAAACCTCATACTTATAAGGTGAATCATCAATATTTTCAAGCAAACTAGCAAGTTCAAAAGCACCCTTCCAAGCAATAAATTCTTCAATTTGTTCCGCATCATAAAAGTCATAAATTCCTTTAGCATAGGAAGATATGGTATCATTATCACTATACTCACATTGAAAAGGGAGGTGTTTATACCTCTTTCTGCAACAAGACTCATCACAACAATAAGTAACATTATAAGTAGAGCACACGTTTCTAGCAATGGTATACAATCTATCAATTTGTTCCCATAAGTGTTTCCCTTTTTGTGACAAGCGGTGTTCCTTCTAATAATATTTTTGATCTTCCATGAACCCACCTTGCCAATAAACTTCAGTTTCAAAGAAACCAACCATTGACAACAAGCATGACAAAGCAAGACAATAACAGACCAACGAAAATAACAACTAGAGTAGGAACTATTTTTTTTTGTATTTTTGATAAAGAAACAAGTAAACAAGGAGAAAATAAACTTAGCTTGAACAATAGTGAATCCAAGTGGACTTGATAAATAAAGCTATGCTCCCCGGCAACGGCGCCAGAAAATAGTCTTGATGACCCACAAGTATAGGGGGTCTATCGCAGTATTTTCGAGGGAAGTGAAACCCGATTTATTGATTCGACACAAGGGGAGCCAAAGAATATTTATAAGCCTTAACAACTGAGTTGTCAATTCAGCTGCACCTGGAATCAATCTTGCTCACAACAGTTTATCAGTAGCAACAGTTTTGTAGTAGGAATAGCAAAGTAACAGCAGTAGTAAAGCAAAGACAGTAGTAACAAAAGGAGTAAACAGTGGGATTCGAGTGCGGTAGGCATAGGGATGGATGGACGAGCGTTACATGGACAAGACAATTCACGTAGCAATCAAAACATAGGGCAATTGCAGATAAATAAGATAAAGCACCCAAGTACTAGACAATCCTAGGCATGTGTTCCATATATAGTCATACGTGCTCGCAATGAGAACTTGCACAACATCTTTTGTCCTGCCATCACGTTTGCAGCGGGGCCTCTAGGTAACTATTGGCAATTAAGGTGCTCCTTTTAATAGAGCACCGGAGCAAAGCATTAACACTCCGTGAACACATGTGATCCTCACATCAAAGCCTTTCCCTTCCAGTTATCTCGATTTTTGTCACTACGGGGCCATAGGTTCCGGACAACAATGTGTATACAACTGGCAGATAAGACCAAGAACAATACTATCATAATGAATCAATAACATGTTTAGATCTGAAATCATGGCACTCGGGCCCTAGTGACAAGCATTAAGCATAACAAGTCGCAACAAAGTCATAAAGCACTAATAAAAGATACTAGGCACCATGCCCTAACAATCTGATGCCATTACATGAACGATCTCATCCAATCCCTACCATCCCCATAGACTACAGCGGAGGATTACTCACTCATAGATGGGGAAAACATGGATGGTCGATGAAGATGATGGTGGAGATCGATGGAGATGGCTCCGAGGGCACTTCCCCGTCCCGGCAGGGTGCCAGAACAGAGACTTTCTGTCCCCCAAATCTCCCCTTCAGTGGCGGCGGCGGTGCGGAACTTTTTCTGGAAAAACGTCGACCCCCCCGAAGTTTTTAGGTCAGAAGGATTCTTATAGGCGAAGAGGGAGACCGAGGGGGTGCCTGGGGCCACCACACCATGCCCTGGCGCGGCCAGGCCCAGCCCGCATATGGGGAGGGGTGTGGCCAGCCCTTGGCTCTCCTTCGTCTCGTATTCTGGCTCCTAGAGTCTTCTAGAAAAATATGCACTTTGGCTTTTGTCCCGTCCAATTCCGAGAATATTCATTTTCTGACTTTCCTGGAACCAAAAACAGACAGTGGTGGATCCATGTGTTGATACAACACACATGCAATGACACTACTTGATCCATGTGTGGTTTGTGGAAAATAACACACATGCAATGACTCTAGTGCTAGTTTTAGTATAAGAACACACATGCAATGACTCTAGTGGGTCCACTGTAGTTTGTGAAAAGAACACACACGCAATGACCACTGGTTGATCCATCAGTTGTTTGTGGAAAAGAACACACATGCAATGAGTCTAGTGGATCCATGTGTGGTTTGTGGAAAAGAACACACATGCAATGACTCTAGTGCTGGCTTGTGGTTTTAGTATAAGAACAAATCTGCAATTACTCAAATGGATCCATATGTGGTTTGTGGAAAGAACACACATGCAATGACTCTAGTTGATCCATATGTGGTTTGTGGAAAGAACACACATGCAATGACCACTGGTTGATCCATATGTGGTTTGTGGAAAATAACACACATGGAATGACCACTGGTTGATCCATGTGTGGTTTGTGGAAAGAACAAACATGCAATGACCACTGGTTGATCCATAAGTGGTTTGTGGAAAGAACACACATGCAATGGCCACTGGTTGATCCATGTGTGGTTTGTGGAAAAGAACACACATGCAATGACCACTAGTTGATGTATGTGTGGTTTGTGGAAAAGAACACATGCAATGACTCTAGTGCTGGTTTGTGGTTTTAGTATAAGAACAAACATGCAATTACTCAAATGGATCCATATGTGGTTTGTGGAAATAACACACATGCAATGACTCTGGTTGATCCATATGTGGTTTGTGGAAAGAACACACATGCAATGACCACTAGTTGATCCATATGTGGTTTCTGGAAAAGAACACACATGCAATGACCACTGGTTGACCCTGTGGTTTGTGGAAAGAACACATGCAATGACAGTGGTGGATCCATGTGTGGTTTGTGAAAAGAACACACATGCAATGACTCTAGTGTTGGTTTTAGTATAAGAACACACATGCAATGACTCTAGTGGTTGATCCATGTGTGGTTTGTGGAAATAACACACATGCAATGACTCTAGTGGTTGATTCATGTGTGGTTTGTGGAAAGAAAACACATGCAATGACACTGCTTGATCCATGTGCGGTTTGCGGAAAAGAACACACATGCAATGACCACTGGTTGATCCATGTGTGGTTTGTGGAAAGAACACACATTTAATGACCACTTGTTGATCCATGTGTGGTTTGTGGAAAGAACACACATGCAACGATAGTGGTGGATCCATGTGTGGTTTGTGGATAGAACACACATGCAATGATACTGCTTGATCCATGTGTGGTTTGTGGAAAAGAACACACATGCAATGACCACTGGTTGATCCATGTGTGGTTTGTGGAAAGAACACACATGCAATGACTCTAGTGGGTCCACATGTAGTTTGTGAAAATAACACACATGCAGTGACCACTGGTTGATCCATAAGTTGTTTGTGGAAAAGAACACACATGCAATGAGCCTAGTGGATCCATGTGTGGTTTGTGGAAAAGAAAACACATGCAATGACTCTAGTGCTGGTTTGTGGTTTTAGTATAAGAACAAAGATGCAATTACTCAAATGGATCCATATGTGGTTTGTGGAAATAACACACATGCAATGACTCTGGTTGATCCATATGTGGTTTGTGGAAAGAACACACATGCAATGACAACTAGTTGATCCATATGTTGTTTGTGGAAAAGAACACACATGCAATGACCACTGGTTGACCCATGTGTGGTTTGTGGAAAGAACACATATGCAATGACAGTGGTGGATCCATGTGTGGTTTGTGAAAAGAACACACATGCAATGACTCTAGTGTTGGTTTTAGTATAAGAACACACATGCAATGACTCTAGTGGTTGATCCATGTGTGGTTTGTGGAAATAACACACATGCAATGACTCTAGTGGTTGATTCATGTGTGGTTTGTGGAAAGAACACACATGCAATGACACTGCTTGATCCATGTGCGGTTTGCGGAAAAGAACACACATGCAATGACCACTGGTTGATCCATGTGTGGTTTGTGGAAAGAACACACATGTAATGACCGCTTGTTGATCCATGTGTGGTTTGTGGAAAGAACACACATGCAATGATAGTGGTGGATCCATGTGTGGTTTGTGGATAGACCACACATGCAATGATACTGCTTGATCCATGTGTGGTTTGTGGAAAAGAACACACATGCAATGACCACTGGTTGATCCATGTGTGGTTTGTGGAAAGAACACAAATGCAATGACCACTGGTTGATCCATGTGTGGTTTGTGGAAAGAACACACATGCAATGACACTACTTGATCCATGTGTGGTTTGTGGAAAAGAACACACATGCAATGACCACTAGTTGATGTATGTGTGGTTTGTGGAAAAGAACACACATGCAATGACTCTAGTGCTGGTTTGTGGTTTTAGTATAAGAATAAACATGCAATTACTCAAATGGATCCATATGTGGTTTGTGGAAATAACACACATGCAATGACTCTGGTTGATCCATATGTGGTTTGTGGAAAGAACACACATGCAATGACCACTAGTTGATCCACATGCGGTTTGTGGAAAAGAACACACATGCAATGACCACTGGTTGATCCATGTGTGGTTTGTGGAAAGAACACACATGCAATGACAGTGGTGGATCCATGTGTGGTTTGTGAAAAGAAAACACATGCAATGACTCTAGTGTTGGTTTTAGTATAAGAACACACATGCAATGACTCTAGTGGTTGATCCATGTGTGGTTTGTGAAAAGAACACACATGCAATGACCCCTAGTTGATCCATATGTGGTTTGTGGAAAGAACACACATGCAATGACACTACCTGATCCATGTGTGGTTTGTGGAAAAGAACACACATGCAATGACCACTTGTTGATACATGTGTGGTTTGTGGAAAGAACACACCTGCAATGACCACTGGTTGATCCATGTGTGGTTTGTGGAAAGAACACACATGCAATGATAGTGGTGGATCCATGTGTGGTTTGTGGAAAGAACACACATGCAATGACACTGCTTGATCCATGTGCGGTTTGCGGAAATAACACACATGCAATGACTCTAGTGGTTGATCCATATGTGGTTTGTGGAAAGAACACACATGCAATGACCACTGGTTGATCCATATGTGGTTTGTGGAAAATAACACACATGGAATGACCACTGGTTGATCCATGTGTGGTTTGTGGAAAGAACAAACATGCAATGACCACTGGTTGATCCATAAGTGGTTTGTGGAAAGAACACACATGCAATGGCCACTGGTTGATCCATGTGTGGTTTGTGGAAAGAACACACATGCAATGGCCACTAGTTGATCCATAAGTGGTTTGTGGAAAGAACACACATGCAGTGACGAATGGTGGATCCATATGTTGTTTGTGAAAATAACACACATGCAATGAACACTGGTGGATCCATAAGTGGTTTGTGGAAAGAACACACATGCAATGACTCTAGTGCTAGTTTTAGTATAAGAACACACATGCACTGACCACTTGTTGATCCATGTGAGGTTTGTGGAAAGAACACACATGCAATGACAGTGGTGGATCCATGTGTGGTTTATGGAAAGAACACACATGCAATGACTCTAGTGGTTGATCCATGTGTGGTTTGTGGAAATAACACACATGCAATGACTCTAATGGATCCATGAGTGGTTTATGGAAAAGAACACACATGCAATGACCACTGGTTGATCCATATGTGGCTTGTGGAAAGAAGACACATGCAATGACCACTTGTTGATCCATGTCTGGTTTGTGGAAAGAACACACATGCAATGATAGTGGTGGATCCATGTGTGGTTTGTGAAAAGAACACACATGCAATGACTCTAGTGTTGGTTTTAGTATAAGAACACACATGCAATGACTCTAGTGGTTGATCCATGTGTTGTTTGTGGAAATAACACACATGCAATGACTCTAGTGGTTGATCCATATGTGGTTTGTGGAAAGAACACACATGCAATGACACTGCTTGACCATGTATGGTTTGTGGAAAAGAACACACATGTAATGACCACTGGTTGATCCATGTGTGGTTTGTGGAAAGAACACACATGGAATGACCACTTGTTGATACATGTGTGGTTTGTGGAAAGAACACACATGCAATGACAGTGGTGGATCCATGTGTGGTTTGTGGAAAGAACACACATGCAATGACTCTAGTGCCAGTTTTAGTATAAGAACACACATGCAATGATTCTAGTGGGTCCACATGTAGTTTGTGAAAAGAACACATATGCAATGACCACTGGTTGATCCCTTTGTGGTTTGTGGAAAAGAACACACATGCAATGAGTCTAGTGGATCCATGTGTGGTTTGTGGAAAAGAACACACATGCAATGACTCTAGTGTTGGTTTTAGTATATGAACACACATGCAATAACTCTAGTGGTTGATCCATGTGTGGTTTATGGAAATAACACACATGCAATGACTCTAGTGGTTGATCCATGTGTGGTTTGTGGAAAGAACACACATGCAATGAGACTGCTTGATCCATGTGTGGTTTGCGGAAAAGAACATACATGCAATGACCACTGGTTGATCCATGTGTGGTTCATGGAAAGAACACACATGCAATGTGTTAGACCCCTCCTTTATAAAGGAAAGGATCCCTGTGATTGCAATGCTAGTCCCTGGATCAATGCTAGCATCCACAGTTTAAGATGAAGTACACAAATACAAAGGTCGTTTATTACATTCATTCCAGAGATAAAACATAGTCTTTTACAACTCAGGGCCAAAGGCCTAATACAAGAGTTTATGGAATAAGTAAATAAACATAAGTCTTCATCTTCATGTGCCACAGGCAAGCATGTTGAGTGTAGACTCATGACTCCTATTCATCATCGGAGTAACCTGCAACATTACAAGTTACAGCCACAGAGGGTCAATACTTTGGAATAGTATTGCCAAGTGATACCTTAGTTTATTTAAAGTGGACTATAATACTATATGCATTTTGGCTAAGTGTAGCTTGGCTTGCTTTGCTCAAAATAGGTTTTTCCTATTAGTAGAAAACATTAAGTTTTTCTTTGTCAAAACTTCCCAAGGAACCTCCAATAGACATTGGGGTCCTTCACCCTTGTTCACCCACAAGTTTTATTTAGAAGTTGGAGTGATGAGATTCTTGAAGCTTCCATGTCTTGATGCTCAAATTGTCCTTTACCAGGGACATGGCTAAGTACTTAGGTTTTACACTCTGCAGAGGTGGTGCACTTTCCCCACAAGACTTGGTTTCCCAAGACAAGATCTTTCAGAAGCCTTTCCTTAGTCAAATGGACGCGCTCCAACCTATCAATCCCTCTACCACCAACTGTCCAAGAGACTAAGTTCTAGCAACCTATATGATCATGGCAGAGCCCATATTGCCAAGTGGTTGCACTTGAAGCTTCTCAACATTTGACATCTCAAATCTCTTTGTTCCTGGGTGGCCATCCATAAGTGAGATACACTAAGGTAAACCATAAAAATGGGCCTTGTGAACCACTCAACCAAAAACCACCAAGCAAGTCCCATTCCACCCAGGTGATTCATTAACTTAGTTGTTTTATTAATCAAAACACAAGTCATCAGACTTAGAAATTTTCCATAGCATGAATATATAATCCACCCTTGTTTTCTATTAGCTAGGCTAAGCATGGCATGGCAACTTATCTTTAGGGAAAATTTCCTAGCAACTCTACCATTCTAAACTACATAGGATTTCCCATCATATCATTTGACAAAAGTAGCATGCATGTCTTAGCAAAAATATCTAATGCTAGTATAAAATATAGGAATGGAATGTTCATGAAAATATCACTTGCCTTGGTAATGGTGAGAGTAGCACTCTTCACAGTCACAATCACTAGCAAAATCTACACACAAAATTGTAGCACACAATTACACACAATTTAAATACAATCAAAAATAATATGAATGCATGCATGCAAGAATTTACTAAGTGGTGATTTTGAAAACTCTACCAAGCATGTGCATGTTTACAGAAACTTAACAAGACACCAAAATAGCCAAGACAAACTTATTTGGTACTTAAACAAATTACTAAACTAAATCCATACTCAAAATAGCCTTAGACATGTTTCTACAAATAAAGTCATTCTAATGGTTACTATTTGTTAAACACTTTGCATAAACAGAAAGGCCTTGATTCACTGAATCCAACGGTATAAAGTTTGCAAAATTCTAACATGGCATTCAAAAATTATAGCAGTTTGAAGTTTGGATATAAATCTGATTCGAATTTCTGTTTTTGAATTCATCCCAGCCACGCGTCGCAACCTCACTGACGCGTACCGCTTCGGTTGGATCGCGCTTGGCAGCCGCAGGATCTAAACAGATCGCACGTTCCAGATCGCGTACCGCTTCGCAGTTAAATGAATCTATCCTAGCGCTCGGATCGGGATCTAACGGTGCTCGTTCAAACAACCATGTCCTGGCGGCGCGCGGCGTCAGCGAGCGGCGGAGCGCTCGGTCTACGGCGGCGCTAGTGTTCCCGGTCGTCCGCGAGAGGGAGAAGGGTCATACCAGGCTCGCGAGAAGCTGCTGAAGCTCAAGGTAGCGTCGGTTTGCGGAGGGGCGTGCTGTCACGATGTTGATTCCTCGTCGGAGTTGAGTCTGGCGACAGGTGGTTCCGTTCGAGGTCGAAGGCGACGTTGTAGATCACTAGGATGCAAACAGGAGGTGTGGTCAGATGCAGATGGTCACGGGGTAAACGCGTGCGTGAATGACAAGGTTCGGGGCGGTCTGGACTTACCACTAGAGCTCGCCGGAGTTGAAGCTGGAGGCGGTGGCGGTCAGACGTTTGCGTAGCCGACGTTCTGGGTCACGCGCGGGCGAACCAGGGGTACTGGGTGATGCGTGAGGTCAAGTGGAATCTGTTCGTGTGAAGCAGAGGCAGAGGGGTGGTCGGAGGTGGCCGGAATCGTGGTTGCAGCTCGTCGGAGACGGCGGGGCTACAGGGAGCAATGCACGCAGCCTGGTGGCGCTCTGGGTTCGGGGTTTGAGGGAGAAGGGAGAGGGGGCAGAGGGGGTTTAAGTAGCCAGGTCGTGAGCGAGAATTACTCGAGCATTGATACGAATTGAAGCTGCGAATTTAAAACAGAAAACGGCCGCGCTGATTTGGGGACGAACAGGTCGTGGGGGTGGAGATGACGACGCTCGAGTGGGCCGCGGATGTCAGCGAGCGAGGAGAGGGAGAGTGGGTCCCTTAGGTTAGTGAGCTGGTGGGTGCGAGAGTGGGTGAAAGAAAACGATTCGTGGGATTAGGGAGCTGGGCTAGCTGGGCCGTGTTGGGCTGGGTCGGCCAGATTGGCTGGTTTGGCTATTTTTTTCCTCTTAATTCTTTTCCTTTTTCTGATTGAATTTCTAGAAATGGTTTTTAAACCCAAATTCAAATCTGTTTGAAACCAAAGCTTTACAGGACTTTTGTACAATAAATCTTGTTCTTAAATAAGGGTCAAACACATCTGAACACTTCAGAACACTTGGGTCTTTTGAAAATAAATTAAAACTATGCCTTTATGAAATAGGCATATAATTTGTTTTAATTCATATTTTGCTTTGATACTTTGCTCAAAGTTTTGAAATCACTTGTGTTTGGATTCTCAACAATAAAAGTACTTTTCTCAACAACAAGTAACACAAAGGCTAGGGTTTTCATACATAAAATAATGAGCCAAAAATGCTCCTATTTCTAAAATGATTTTGAGAAAAACCCTAGATGATGATGGATGCATGGATGATATGAATGAGCTTTGAAATTTGAATTTAGGGATGTTACAAATCTAACCCCCTTAAGGTGAATCTCGCCCTCGAGATTCGGATTGGCTAGCAAATAGGTGAGGGTGGTCTTTCCGAAGATCATCTCCTCTTTCCCATGTTGCTTCTTCTTCGGAATGATGATTCCATTGCACTTTGCAAAACTTGATAGTTTTTGTCCTCGTGACTCTTTCTGCGGTCTCAAGAATCTTGACAGGCTTTTCTTCATAGGTGAGATCACTTTCTAGTTGAACTTCTTCCAAAGGTATGGTATCCTTCAAAGAATATTCTTCCATTTCTGGGTGGCATTTCTTAAGCTGACTCACATGAAACACATTATGGACTGCTAATAAAGATGCTGGCAGTTCGATTTCATATGCAACTTCTCCCTTGCGACTTAGAATGTTGAATGGCCCAACATATCTTGGTGCCAACTTTCCTTTGACTCCAAATCTTTTCACTCCACGAAGTGGTGATACTCTAAGATAAGCTCTATCCCCAACTTCGTAGGTGACTTCTCTACGCTTAGAATCCGCGTAGCTTTTCTGTCGGGACTGTGCTATCGTCAACCTGTCCTTAACCAATTTGACCTTTTCTTCGGCGTCTTTGATAAGATCTGGTCCAAACAAACTTCTTTCTCCCACACCATTCCATAGCAATGGGGTGGTACACTTCCTTCCGTAGAGAAACTCAAATGGTGCCATCCCAATACTAGATTGATAACTGTTATTGTAAGAGAACTCTGCGTAAGGCAGACTTTCATCCCAACTTGCTCCATAGTCTAGGGCACATGCCCTCAACATGTCTTCAAGAATTTGATTAGTCCTTTCTGTTTGTCCATCAGTTTGGGGATGAAAAGCAGTGCTGAATTCCAACCTCGTTCCTAAAAATTCATGAAGCTGTCTCCAAAAGTGAGAAGTGAACTGAGTTCCTCTATCAGACACAATACTCTTAGGCACACCGTGAAGGCATACAATTCTGCTCATGTAGATTTTGGCTAACTTGGCACTGGTATAAGTTGTCTTTATGGGTATAAAATGAGCCACTTTAGTTAGGCGATCCACTACTACCCATATGGAATCATACCCTGACCTGGTCCTTGGTAATCCGGTAATGAAATCCATACCAATATTTTCCCACTTCCATTCAGAAATAGGCAGTGGTTGAAGCAAACCTGCTGGTTTCTGATGCTCCGCTTTCACTCTACTACACACATCACACAAAGCAATGTGTTCGGCGATGTCCTTTTTGAGATTGTTCCACCAAAATCTTTCTTTCATATCCATGTACATTTTGGTGTTTCCCGGGTGAATAGAATATGGAGAGTTATGGGCTTCTTGTAGAATCAATTTCCGCAATTCCGGATCTTGTGGAACACAAATACGTTTCCCGTGCCATAAAGTACCTTGTTCATCTATATGGAAACTTTTAGCTTTCCCTTGGCTAATCCTTTCCTTAATCTCTTCGATTTCCTTATCAGTCTTTTGGGCTTCTTTAATCTTATCCAACAGAGTGGGTTGAACATCCAAAGACATGAGATGTCCTTCTGGCACAATCTCCAACCTGAGTTCCTTGAATTGCTTACACAAGTCATCCGGCAATTCACCTTTGGTAAGGCCGTTTACAAACGTCTTACGACTTAGAGCATCTGCTACAACATTTGCTTTACCGGGGTGGTATTGCAAACTCAAGTCGTAATCCTTGATAAGTTCTAGCCATCTCCTTTGTCTCATATTGATTTCCTTCTGGGTGAAGATATACTTCAAACTCTTATGATCGGTGAATACTTCACAACGTTTTCCCAAAAGGTAGCGTCTCCATGTTTTGAGTGCATGGACAACAGCGGCTAACTCTAAATCATGAGTAGGATAATTTACTTCATGAGTTTTGAGTTGTCTCGAGGCATAAGCCACAACTTTTCCGCCTTGCATAAGTACGGCACCTAATCCTTGATGAGAAGCATCACAATACACTTGGAAATCCTTTTCCAAGTCTGGTAGGCACAGAACTGGTGCTGACACAAGCCTCTTCTTTAATTCTTGAAAGCTGAGTTCACAACCTTCAGACCAAGCAAACTTCTTATCTTTCTTTAACAACTCTGTCATTGGTTTAGCAACCTTTGAAATTTTTTCAATGAATCTTCTGTAGTAACCTGCTAAACCAAGGAAACTACGAACCTCTTTTACGTTCTTAGGAGATTCCCATTCTGTCACAGCTGAAACTTTAGCAGGATCAACTGCTACACCATCCTTTGTCATAACGTGACCAAGAAATCCAACTTCCTCTAACCAAAACTCACACTTGCTGAATTTGGCATAAAGCTTATGTTCCCTCATTTTCTCAAGTATCAAACGCAAGTGTCCTTCATGTTCTTCTTTGCTCTTGGAGTAGACTAAGATGTCATCGATGAAAACGACAACGAACTTGTCGAGAAATTCCATGAACACTTTGTTCATCATATTCATGAAGTATGCTGGAGCGTTGGTTAAACCAAAAGGCATCACAGTGTACTCATACAATCCATACCTGGTGGTGAATGTTGTTTTAGGTATGTCCTGCTCTCTTATCTTGAGTTGAAAATAGCCTGACCGAAGATCAATCTTCGAGAACACACATGCTCCTTCTAGCTGATCAAACAAGTCATTGATTCTAGGCAAAGGATATTTGTTCTTGATAGTTACCTCGTTGAGTGAACGGTAATCTATGCATAACCTTTGGCTTCTATCTTTCTTCTCTACGAACAAAACTGGAGCTCCCCAAGATGAAGAACTTGGCTGGATGAATCCTTTCTGTAATTGTTCTCCAAGTTGTTCCTTGAGTTCCTTAAGTTCGTCAACTGACATTTTATAAGGCCTCTTTGCTCTTGGTCTAGAACCTGGTACCAAATCTATTATAAACTCTACATCTCTATCTGCTGGCATTCCCGGTAACTCTTCCGGAAACACATCCGGATATTCACACACAATTGGCACAGTGTCCATGCTAACCCCCTTAAGAGAATTCAGCTTACTTCCCTTAGATTTAAAATTGGACTTGAATTTTATCCTCTTACCTTCAGGGGTTGTGAGTGCAACTGTGCGATTGGCACAATCTAGTACTCCCTCATACTTAGCCATCCAATCAATTCCCAAAATCACATCCAATCCTTGGGAATTTAGGATTATTAGGTTCACTGGAAACTTATGTTTTCCGATCTCTATGACTAGATCCCGGCATCCAAGACTCACTATCATATCTCCACCCGGAGAGCTAACTTTTATCTGACACCCAATGTTTTCAGATGCAAACCCGTTTCTATCAACAAATGTGTAACACCCTCAGAATCGGCATATGCAAGTTTTAGCGAAACCCGCCAAACCCGCATAGAAACGATTCAAAGGTGCCCACCAGGCACTTTCGTGCGGGTGGAAAACGAAGTAATAACATTACACAACAGTCCTCGATGGGACCCACAGAACAGATATATATACAACACGACTCCATGAGTCAAGAATACAGATATACAGAACAAAGATCCAAATCACCTTGAAAGCGATAGAGCGTCCAACTACGGACAAGATGCAAATGGGGCTAAGAGCCCTAAAGAATAACCAATGGCGTCCATAACCCTGCCCAGGCCAAGCCGGAAGGGTAACCCTGCTAACGACGGCGATCTCAAAACCTGCTAAACAAAAGGGGTGCCGACAAGGGGCAAAGGAAAAAGAGAGAGCGGTCAGTACTGAGGCCAGTACACGGCGAGACTAGAATTCGGCGGTCCTCGCCTACATAGGTATGGTGGACTGGAGCGGCAGCGCGGCATGCACTGAACAACCTATAGAGACTCGATATAACTGTCGGCTATCAGAGAGGGATAAGAAAGACCTATTCGGAACCAACCTGATTCTACCACCAAACATACCCATCCTGGTATTTCCCCCTCGAGACCAAACGAGGAAGTCAACCGAGGAACTCACACAGTTGGCAGTTTTATTCATTCTGTTATAGTTGCGGCAATTACTAGTCAAATAAAGATAGCATGAGTCATCCTGATATAATAAGCAGTGGGCAATTTTAGTTAACCATTCCGTTGTAGTTGCAGCACTTACTAATAAGATACAATTAGCATGAGATAACCCCAAAACCCAGCAGTTGTTGGTACTTTTACTTAGCCATTCCGTTGTAGTGAAGCTGATTACTAGTCATATCGGATACAAGTCAATTTATAACAAATAAACTTTAGTTATAGTTGTCTATGATCAAGCACTGTGCTCCAAGTCGTCCATAACCGCGGACACGGCTTTTCGAAAAGATTTAACCCTGCAGGGGTGCACCAAAGTATCCACACGCGATTAGCATGAGATATCCACACGCACTTCGACCCTTTTTGCCAGATCAATTAACATACACCCATCGGTATGTCGGCGGGGCCTAAGTCATGACGTTTCCCAGACCCAAAGTAAGTACATGGGGGCCACCCCACTAAGTCGAACCCGCAACGAAGTCGGCCGGTCTCCGAGACGGACTTAGGGTTTGTGGAGCCGGCTGTAAACGACTGGGAACCCGAAACTCTCGGGCTTGTCGATACAGCAAAAACGGGTCACGATCCTAAACAGTACAGTGTGCTATCCATCGCACAATTTAAATAAAGCAGTAAAACATGGCATAAGTACAGAATAGTAATAAAACCTCAAACTAGTTGTGGCCCCCAGTACAATACTTGGAATCAGGTACTAAATCGATGGGGTGCCCACACATCCCACATGTGGTTAGCGCGCTCGATCTCGGAACAGGTGTCAAGAACTCGGGGTCCTACGGGACACTAGTGAGCGGTCGGAAACCAAATATTTTCTATCACCCACCGGTGCCTCTGCATTACCTACTTCCATTTTAGTTATTAAACAATAATTAAAGTTATAACCATCTCCAACATAAAGCTTATGGCAGCCTTCCAACAACTGTGGTACTTGACGACACGCAACAACACTTGAGCAAGCGACTACGACGCGCAAGTCCAACTATCTACCAAACAACAGGTAATAGGATGTGTCCAAGGCAATATAAGTCTGCAAGGGATATCACGGGCACGAAACTAGAGCATCGCGACACAGATAGCAATAGATCAACAGGAGGGAATAAATACTATAAAAGTAAGATATGTAGAAAGGGGGAGATGCTCGCCTGAAAACATTGCCGAAGGTTCATCCGAAGATTGGGGCGAAGCTCACATCAACTCAACGGCCTTATCCGCGAAGAACCAAAACACTAGAATAAACACCGGATGCAATATTCAATACTACTGCAAAAGATCGGGCATGATCCATGTATGATGTATGACATGGCAAAGCTGCGATGCAATTAGATCATATTAAGCGGAACCGGGGTCCCGACGATTAAGTATATGGTTATAGTTGTTCTAGATACCCCGCAATTTAAATGTTGTATTAACAAGGCAAAACATGTGACCGGTTCGCTACACAATTTTAAATGGGACCAATATACGACTGGATTTGCCCGCATATGGACCCCATATTGAATTATATGGTGAATCGACATTAGGTCCCCAAACCACATGTCAAGTATGCGTGCATGGCAATTTAATATGCAACAATTTATATAGATGGCATTAATAAAATAGGGGCTCGGATCAGGGTCACACATTGAGGGGTCTCGACGATCTTGGGATTCATCGAGGGTTCGGCCTTGGTCTCGTCGGGATCGGTCTTCGGGGTCTCGACACCTTCGGTTCCAAGTGGCCAGCTTTGGCATCCAGGAATTCTCCAGGTTCGTGATGTCGTCTGCGAAGGAGAACTTGGGAGTCCGGCCTCGGTTGTCGGAAGCGGACTTGGCTCCGGCGTCAGGACGGTTCATCGACTCGAGTAGGAGAACTTAATGCCCTTCTCGCCGAACTTGTCTGACAGGAGGTATCTAAAGTAGACCGGTAGCCGAAGATAGCCTCACTCGAGAATGCTGCTCGGCACACTGTCGCCATACTCGTCAGATCAAAACCAACATGATACAACCGTCGGTAAGTTTGTAACCAAGGTAGTGCTAGCAGCAACAGATGCTTGTGCAAACATGCCCGCATGCGTGTGGAGTCACATGAGGCAGAACTTACGCATGCCCTTGGGTCACATGGAGCTGGACCTGTCCACCGGAAAGAGCAGGACACGCATGGGAGGAGGGTGCCGACGAAGACCGGCGCTGACCGCGGGGTTCACGCGCGCGGGATGCGGAGGACGCGGCACAGCGGCGCCACGGCTCGGTGATGCGGGCTCGCACGGGGAGGCGGCGGGAGGAGGGTCACGGGGCTGCAGAGGGGCGCCGGCGGGCTCGGGCGGCTCCTGCCTGAGGGGACGGCGACCGAGGTGGCTGGCGGGGTGCTATGCGGTTGGGGAGAGGGGCGGACGGGCTCCGGCTCGAGGAGCTTGAGGGAGGCGGCGGAGGTCGGGGAGGAGCTTGGGGAGGAGGCGGTGAGGGGCGCCGGCTGGGGTCGGGCGGGGACACGGGTTGGGCAGAGGGAGGAGGGAGAGAGCGGGGGTAGGTGGGGGAAGGTGGGCCCGAGGTGGGCCAGGAGGGGCTGGGTGTGTGGGGTTGTGTTCGGTGTGTGTGTGCTGTGGTGTGGGTCCGGCGGGTGAGGTGGAGGAAAGAGGGGGTGTTTGGGGGGGGGGGTGAGGTGGCAGCGGGAGAGTGGTTGGGGAGAGAGAGAGGATGAGGTGGCAGGCACCGATTGGTGCAGGTGAGGTGGAGGGCTGGGGTAGAATAGGACTGGGTAGGTTAGTTGGTATAAAAGGTTTTAGGGGGACTGGTTTAGGACTAGATATTTATTTTCGGGTTTTCTTTACACGTCATTTTAAAGAACCTTTGTAAATTATTTAGTCAAAACCAAATATCTGGACAACCGAAGTTTGATTTGAATTAAGACGGGGTGTTTGCAAAAACAAAATAGTCCTTTGTAAAAAATAGTTTTATCAAACAGATGTAGGATGATGACGATGCCCAAATGCAATGTGGCATGATGACATGAGCATGCGGTCATGATGATGCAATGCACAAAAACAACGCGATTTTCTAGCAGTGGTTTTGCGGGATGCCACAATTCGACACCACTAACAATGGATCTCGCCCTCGAGATCCGCCTCATGGTACCGGAAAGAAGGTCGGCGATCTGCGTCTTCTCGCTTCGTGTAGATCCTCGCGACACCACTAACAAGAGGCCGTTGTCCGTGATCATCGAGGGAACACTCCGGGAACAAAAGGTCGAAGGTAGAGGTATCAACAAATAAAGCCACCTCTAGCTTCCGTGGACGGAGTAAAATTGCTGGATCCCCTGATTCGATGTACAAGAGCGAATGATAAGAGTAGTCGGATGGTGATCAGTCCATCGCGCACCCAAAGCATTACTCTGCACACGAATAGGCGAATTATGCAACCAACCCTCGGAATCAGACTGAAGATCTCGACAATCGAGGTTCGGAAACAAAGGAGGGATGCAGACTCTGCATCGGATCTGGCGTAGATGATGTCGTCGCGTCGGAAAACACCGTTACCAAAAGAGGAAGCGAAACCCTAAAGGTACGACGGAGCCCAACCACGAGAAATCCTGGACTCGAAGAGAGAGAAGAGAGCGGATCCAAAACACGCAGAGGTGAGAGGAGAGCAGCAGAGGGATAAGGAGTAAAAGCAGACCTAATCAGATCTATCCAATCGATTTTGCCAAAATAGTTTTGACACTCTACTTCGGCCGTTAGCTAGGTTATCCTACAGGCTGGACTTGTGGGGTATCGCAACTGCTGAGCTCTGATACCACTCTGTAACACCCTCAGAATCGGCCCTATGCAAGTTTTAGCGAAACCCGCCAAACCCGCATAGAAACGATTCAAAGGTGCCCACCAGGCACTTTCGTGCGGGTGGAAAACGAAGTAATAACATTACACAACAGTCCTCGATGGGACCCACAGAACAGATATATATACAACATGACTCCATGAGTCAAGAATACAGATATACAGAACAAAGATCCAAATCACCTTGAAAGCGATAGAGCGTCCAACTACGGACAAGATGCAAATGGGGCTAAGAGCCCTGAAGAATAACCAATGGCGTCCATAACCCTGCCCAGGCCAAGCCGGAAGGGTAACCCTGCTAACGACGGCGATCTCAAAACCTGCTAAACAAAAGGGGTGCCGACAAGGGGCAAAGGAAAAAGAGAGAGCGGTCAGTACTGAGGCCAGTACACGGCGAGACTAGAATTCGGCGGTCCTCGCCTACATAGGTATGGTGGACTGGAGCGGCAGCGCGGCATGCACTGAACAACCTATAGAGACTCGATATAACTGTCGGCTATCAGAGAGGGATAAGAAAGACCTATTCGGAACCAACCTGATTCTACCACCAAACATACCCATCCTAGTATTTCCCCCTCGAGACCAAACGAGGAAGTCAACCGAGGAACTCACACAGTTGGCAGTTTTATTCATTCCGTTATAGTTGCGGCAATTACTAGTCAAATAAAGATAGCATGAGTCATCCTGATATAATAAGCAGTGGGCAATTTTAGTTAACCATTCCGTTGTAGTTGCAGCACTTACTAATCAGATACATTAGCATGAGATAACCCCAAAACCCAACAGTTGTTGGTACTTTTACTTAGCCATTCCGTTGTAGTGAAGCTGATTACTAGTCATATCGGATACAAGTCAATTTATAACAAATAAACTTTAGTTATAGTTGTCTATGATCAAGCACTGTGCTCCAAGTCGTCCATAACCGCGGACACGGCTTTTCGAAAAGATTTAACCCTGCAGGGGTGCACCAAAGTATCCACACGCGATTAGCATGAGATATCCACACGCACTTCGACCCTTTTTGCCAGATCAATTAACATACACCCATCGGTATGTCGGCGGGGCCTAAGTCATGACGTTTCCTAGACCCAAAGTAAGTACATGGGGGCCACCCCACTAAGTCGAACCCGCAACGAAGTCGGCCGGTCTCCGAGACGGACTTAGGGTTTGTGGAGCCGGCTGTAAACGACTGGGAACCCGAAACTCTCGGGCTTGTCGATACAGCAAAAACGGGTCACGATCCTAAACAGTACAGTGTGCTATCCATCGCACAATTTAAATAAAGTAGTAAAACATGGCATAAGTACAGAATAGTAATAAAACCTCAAACTAGTTGTGGCCCCCAGTACAATACTTGGAATCAGGTACTAAATCGATGGGGTGCCCACACATCCCACATGTGGTTAGCGCGCTCGATCTCGGAACAGGTGTCAAGAACTCGGGGTCCTACGGGACACCAGTGAGCGGTCGGAAACCAAATATTGTCTATCACCCACCGGTGCCTCTGCATTACCTACTTCCATTTTAGTTATTAAACAATAATTAAAGTTATAACCATCTCCAACATAAAGCTTATGGCAGCCTTCCAACAAATGTGGTACTTGACGACACGCAACAACACTTGAGCAAGCGACTACGACGCGCAAGTCCAACTATCTACCAAACAACAGGTAATAGGATGTGTCCAAGGCAATATAAGTCTGCAAGGGATATCACGGGCACGAAACTAGAGCATCGCGACACAGATAGCAATAGATCAACAAGAGGGAATAAATACTATAAAAGTAAGATATGTAGAAAGGGGGAGATGCTCGCCTGAAAACATTGCCGAAGGTTCATCCGAAGATTGGGGCGAAGCTCACATCAACTCAACGGCCTTATCCGCGAAGAACCAAAACACTAGAATAAACACCGGATGCAATATTCAATACTACTGCAAAAGATCGGGCATGATGCATGTATGATGTATGACATGGCAAAGCTGCGATGCAATTAGATCATATTAAGCGGAACCGGGGTCCCGACGATTAAGTATATGGTTATAGTTGTTCTAGATACCCCGCAATTTAAATGTTGTATTAACAAGGCAAAACATGTGACCGGTTCGCTACACAATTTTAAATGGGACCAATATACGACTGGATTTGCCCGCATATGGACCCCATATTGAATTATATGGTGAATCGACATTAGGTCCCCAAACCACATGTCAAGTATGCGTGCATGGCAATTTAATATGCAACAATTTATATAGATGGCATTAATAAAATAGGGGCTCGGATCAGGGTCACACATTGAGGGGTCTCGACGATCTTGGGATTCATCGAGGGTTCGGCCTTGGTCTCGTCGGGATCGGTCTTCGGGGTCTCGACACCTTCGGTTCCAAGTGGCCAGCTTTGGCATCCAGGAATTCTCCAGGTTCGTGATGTCGTCTGCGAAGGAGAACTTGGGAGTCCGGCCTCGGTTGTCGGAAGCGGACTTGGCTCCGGCGTCAGGACGGTTCATCGACTCGAGTAGGAGAACTTAATGCCCTTCTCTCCGAACTTGACCGACAGGAGGTATCTAAAGTAGACCGGTAGCCGAAGATAGCCTCACTCGAGAATGCTGCTCGGCACACTGTCGCCATACTCGTCAGATCAAAACCAACATGATACAACCGTCGGTAAGTTTGTAACCAAGGTAGTGCTAGCAGCAACAGATGCTTGTGCAAACATGCCCGCATGCGTGTGGAGTCACATGAGGCAGAACTTACGCATGCCCTTGGGTCACATGGAGCTGGACC
This sequence comes from Avena sativa, assembly GCA_916181665.1. Taxonomy (NCBI): domain Eukaryota; kingdom Viridiplantae; phylum Streptophyta; class Magnoliopsida; order Poales; family Poaceae; genus Avena; species Avena sativa. Next base: position 263,226,686 of record OV702291.1, read on the forward strand.
TGTCCACCGGAAAGAGCAGGACACGCATGGGAGGAGGGTGCCGACGAAGACCGGCGCTGACCGCGGGGTTCGCGCGCGCGGGATGCGGAGGACGCGGCACAGCGGCGCCACGGCTCGGTGATGCGGGCTCGCACGGGGAGGCGGCGGGAGGAGGGTCGCGGGGCTGCAGAGGGGCGCCGGCGGGCTCGGGCGGCTCCTGCCTGAGGGGACGGCGACCGAGGTGGCTGGCGGGGTGCTATGCGGTTGGGGAGAGGGGCGGACGGGCTCCGGCTCGAGGAGCTTGAGGGAGGCGGCGGAGGTCGGGGAGGAGCTTGGGGAGGAGGCGGTGAGGGGCGCCGGCTGGGGTCGGGCGGGGACGCGGGTTGGGCAGAGGGAGGAGGGAGAGAGCGGGGGTAGGTGGGGGAAGGTGGGCCCGAGGTGGGCCAGGAGGGGCTGGGTGTGTGGGGTTGTGTTCGGTGTGTGTGTGCTGTGGTGTGGGTCCGGCGGGTGAGGTGGAGGAAAGAGGGGGTGTTTGGGGGGGGTGAGGTGGCAGCGGGAGAGTGGTTGGGGAGAGAGAGAGGATGAGGTGGCAGGCACCGATTGGTGCAGGTGAGGTGGAGGGCTGGGGTAGAATAGGACTGGGTAGGTTAGTTGGTATAAAAGGTTTTAGGGGGACTGGTTTAGGACTAGATATTTATTTTCGGGTTTTCTTTACACGTCATTTTAAAGAACCTTTGTAAATTATTTAGTCAAAACCAAATATCTGGACAACCGAAGTTTGATTTGAATTAAGACGGGGTGTTTGCAAAAACAAAATAGTCCTTTGTAAAAAATAGTTTTATCAAACAGATGCAGGATGATGACGATGCCCAAATGCAATGTGGCATGATGACATGAGCATGCGGTCATGATGATGCAATGCACAAAAACAACGCGATTTTCTAGCAGTGGTTTTGCGGGATGCCACAAAATGCTTTTGATATGAATGAATGAGATGCACCAGTGTCAAAGAGTACAAATGCTGTAATGGAATTGAGTCTGAACTTACCAGCAACAGCATCAGGCTCTTCATAGACATCTTCCACATTGATGTGGTTAACCTGTCCTTTCTGAAAAGGATTGGGCTTGTTAGGTCCTTCAACTTTCTTTTCAGGGCACTCATTAGCATAATGCCCCAGCTTCTTGCATTTGAAGCATTCAACCTGACTGATGTCTCTTTTAGGCTGGTTTCCACTTCCACTTCCACTGTGGTGGCTCTTATGTCCACTCTTGTGATTCTTGTACTTATCATTTTCATGACTGCGATGATGCTTGTTGTCATGACGGTTGTGGTTGTGGTGCTTGTTAAATTTCCCATGCTTGTGGGATCCTGAGCTGACACTATCATCATAGTGAGATCGTTTATGAGACGATCCCAAGCTGTGCTTGTCGTAGTGTTTCCTCTTTCTACTCTCGACTTGCTTCATTTTATTCTCCACAATAACAGCCTTGTCACACAGCGACTGATAAGTTGGAACATATGCCACAGACAGCTGCAGATTCAGCTCATCATTCAAGCCTTCCAGAAACTTTTCCTTTCTTTTGGCATCTGTGTCAACCTCATCCGGTGCATAGCACGCCAGATTGTTGAACTCTTCTATATATTCAGCCATGCTGTGGTGGCGCTGCTTCAGGTTGTGAAATTCCTTCTTTTTCAGGCTCATCATTCCTGGTGAGATATGAGTAGTGCGAAAGCCATCTTCAAAGATAGCCCAAGTCACCTCATCGATAGGGGTGGTGATCTGGAAGTTGTCCCACCATGCGGCGGCTGGTCCTTCCAACAGATGTGCTGCGAACCTGACTTTTTCACCATCCGTGCAGCCCACGGTCACTAAGTCTTTGTTCACAGAACGTAGCCAATCATTGGCCACCATGGGATCAGTCGTTCCCGAAAACTTAGCTGGCCTCAGACGCAGAAATCTGGTGAGCATATCAAAACCCGGAGGGTTGTTGTTGTTGTTGTTGTTGTTATTATTATTGGGGTTGTTGTTGTTATTGGGGTTGTTGTTGTTCTGGTTTTGGATGAATGTCGTCATCATTTGCATAAGCTGTGTGTGCGCATTCATCATCTGTTGCATTTCCGGGGTAATGTTGTTGGGGTTGGGGTTTGCGCGACGGGGAGGCATCTGTGGTTTGTTCAAATAGAGGAAAGAATGAGATACCCTTACATGATTCATGCACAATACATCACACAAGCAAACACATAGCATGCAACCCAAGGATCAAAGTTCAACAACCAGATAACAAAAGTCTCAAAGTAAAAACACACAAGTGGCAAGCCATCCACATGTCGGATGGTCCAATAATAAGTTCACAAATAACGAGTACGGTAAATAGAGATAACTGAGTAGTCAAGTCTACTCGTCAGCGTCAATCTCCTCCTCGACAAAGATAAGACCTGCGTTCTCCATTGCGGTCTTGTTCTCCTCGATAGTAGTGGTCAAGGAGTCGATCTTGGCCTTGAGAGCCCTCTTCTGGGATCGAAGTCTCTCAATCACTGTCTGCTGCTGCTCTAACTTGAAGTCCTTGGACTGCAGTTCTTCGGTCATGTCCCGAATCTTCTTGTTCCTATCCTGGACACGTTTCTCTTGACTCTTGAACTTACGGTCCTGGGTCTCGAACTTCGCCTCCATCTCCTTGACAATCTCGCCCTGCTGCGCGAAGAGCTTGTCCTTCTCGCGAAGCTGCACCTGGAGCTCGTCATTACTGAGCATGACATTGGTCCTGTCAGTATCTACGTGCCTAATAAGAGTCTCTAAGTCCTGGAGGTACCGGCGTATCGGCTCTGCTGCGGCCCTCGAGTCGTCCTCAAAGTCGATGGACTCTCCGTCATCATCACGCCTTCCGAAGGCGTGGAAGTGAGTGCCTCTAACCTGTCGGGAGTGACGACCTAACAGTCGTCCTATCAGGTCCTGCATGACAACCTCCATGCCTCTCTCCCTGTCATCGTGCATAAGCTTGAAGATGATGGCCTCCGTAGTAGGCTCTGTCTGGCGTCCTGGCTGGTTCACCTTGAAGCCCCAGAGGTCCTTCCTCTCAAACTTGGTGAGTGGGTGCACCGTAATAGTGGGAAGAGGGAGATCAAGCAAGGTAGTAAGCTCTACGATACGAGGACCAAAACGGGTAACCTGGAACTCCTCAACAGTGCTGACGGTGATAGGCATCTATTTATAAGATTGAAAAAGTTAGAACAACACAAGTTAAAACAAGACAAACACTCATACATATCCTTGGAACACAAAATCACACAAGTCATGCATACATGAATCCATTACATCAACCAAGGTTCAAACTTATTTAAGGTATCATTTGGAAAATAAGGTGATAGGTGGTGGTCCAACTAACGAAGTGCATTTACAAACCTATCTCACTGGATCTGGTGGCTAACACAATGTTCCTAGAGGCAATCAGCCTATCTTGTTCACATGCTTCCATCACTAAGTCTATAATATCTCCCCTTAAGGTTTGGTTGGTGACTTCCAACTCTTGGGTATGTTCCTTCTCTTTCTCTAAGTCTTTTTGGAGGTTGAGTATCTTGCACTTGACTCTAGCACTGAGTTCTTTGATAGTCTTCCAAGCTGCTTCTCTGGCTGACTCAAAGAATGTGGTGTGCATCACAGTGTTGGTGTACATGCAGAAGCCTCTTTCTTTGTGGTTGTCTTCCTTGTTTTTGTACAAGTGAAGTTGCACCCACCAATACTCCACTCCTTCCTCCATCACTGGAAAGCCCTTGTACACAGCTGCACCATGTGCTTCCATTGCCTCCATGAGGTCCTTGAGAATCTTGGGAAACTCAGTCTCACACTCCAAGGTCATGGTCATGAGTGGTCCTCTCTTCACGGCTTCGTTGATGGAGTTCATCTACAAATAGAGATGAGAATGAGAAGATTAGAAAAGTTTACGAGAAGAATAGACAAGTGTAGAAGTAGTTAAAATTTTCCTTAGTGGTTTCCAATCCTAGGGTCATAATCCTACAGGCAACACAGTGCTCTGATACCATCTGTTAGACCCCTCCTTTATAAAGGAAAGGATCCCTGTGATTGCAATGCTAGTCCCTGGATCAATGCTAGCATCCACAGTTTAAGATGAAGTACACAGATACAAAGGTCGTTTATTACATTCATTCCAGAGATAAAACATAGTCTTTTACAACTCAGGGCCAAAGGCCTAATACAAGAGTTTATGGAATAAGTAAATAAACATAAGTCTTCATCTTCATGTGCCACAGGCAAGCATGTTGAGTGTAGACTCATGACTCCTATTCATCATCGGAGTAACCTGCAACATTACAAGTTACAGCCACAGAGGGTCAATACTTTGGAATAGTATTGGCAAGTGATACCTTAGTTTATTTAAAGTGGACTATAATACTATATGCATTTTGGCTAAGTGTAGCTTGGCTTGCTTTGCTCAAAATAGGTTTTTCCTATTAGTATAAAACATTAAGTTTTTCTTTGTCAAAACTTCCCAAGGAACCTCCAATAGACATTGGGGTCCTTCACCCTTGTTCACCCACAAGTTTTATTTAGAAGTTGGAGTGATGAGATTCTTGAAGCTTCCATGTCTTGATGCTCAAATTGTCCTTTACCAGGGACATGGCTAAGTACTTAGGTTTTACACTCTGCAGAGGTGGTGCACTTTCCCCACAAGACTTGGTTTCCCAAGACAAGATCTTTCAGAAGCCTTTCCTTAGTCAAATGGACGCGCTCCAACCTATCAATCCCTCTACCACCAACTGTCCAAGAGACTAAGTTCTAGCAACCTATATGATCATGGCAGAGCCCATATTGCCAAGTGGTTGCACTTGAAGCTTCTCAACATTTGACATCTCAAATCTCTTTGTTCCTGGGTGGCCATCCACAAGTGAGATACACTAAGGTAAACCATAAAAATGGGCCTTGTGAACCACTCAACCAAAAACCACCAAGCAAGTCCCATTCCACCCAGGTGATTCATTAACTTAGTTGTTTTATTAATCAAAACACAAGTCATCAGACTTAGAAATTTTCCATAGCATGAATATATAATCCACCCTTGTTTTCTATTAGCTAGGCTAAGCATGGCATGGCAACTTATCTTTAGGGAAAATTTCCTAGCAACTCTACCATTCTAAACTACATAGGATTTCCCATCATATCATTTGACAAAAGTAGCATGCATGTCTTAGCAAAAATATCTAATGCTAGTATAAAATATAGGAATGGAATATTCATGAAAATATCACTTGCCTTGGTAATGGGGAGAGTAGCACTCTTCACAGTCACAATCACTAGCAAAATCTACACACAAAATTGTAGCACACAATTACACACAATTTAAATACAATCAAAAATAATATGAATGCATGCATGCAAGAATTTACTAAGTGGTGATTTTGAAAACTCTACCAAGCATGTGCATGTTTACAGAAACTTAACAAGACACAAAAATAGCCAAGACAAACTTATTTGGTACTTAAACAAATTACTAAACTAAATCCATACTCAAAATAGCCTTAGACATGTTTCTACAAATAAAGTCATTCTAATGGTTAATATTTGTTAAACACTTTGCATAAACAGAAAGGCCTTGATTCACTGAATCCAACGGTATAAAGTTTGCAAAATTCTAACGTGGCATTCAAAAGTTATAGCAGTTTGAAGTTTGGATATAAATCTGATTCGAATTTCTGTTTTTGAATTCATCACAGCCACGCGTCGCAACCTCACTGGCGCGTACCACTTCGGTTGGATCGCGCTTGGCAGTCGCAGGATCTAAACAGATCGCACGTTCCAGATCGCGTACTGCTTCGCAGTTAAATGAATCTATCCTAGCGCTCGGATCTGGATCTAACGCTGCTCGTTCAAACAACCATGTCCTGGCGGCGCACGGCGTCAGCGAGCGTCGGAGCGCTCGGTCTACGGCGGCGCTAGTGTTCCCGGTCGTCCGCGAGAGGGAGAAGGGTCATACCAGGCTCGTGAGAAGCTGCTGAAGCTCAAGGTAGCGTCGGTTTGCGGAGGGGCGTGCTGTCACGATGTTGATTCCTCGTCGGAGTTGAGTCTGGCGACAGGTGGTTCCGTTCGAGGTTGAAAGCGACGTTGTAGATCACTAGGATGCAAACAGGAGGTGTGGTCAGATGCATATGGTCACGGGGTAAACGCGTGCGTGAATGACAAGGTTCGGGGCGGTCTGGACTTACGACTAGAGCTCGCCGGAGTTGAAGCTGGAGGCGGTGGCGGTCAGACGTTTGCGTAGCCGACGTTCTGGGTCACGCGCGGGCGAACCAGGGGTACTAGGTGATGCGTGAGGTCAAGTGGAATCTGTTCGTGTGAAGCAGAGGCAGAGGGGTGGTCGGAGGTGGCCGGAATCGTGGCTGCAGCTCGTCGGAGACGGCGGGGCTACAGGGAGCAATGCACGCAGCCTGGTGGCGCTCTGGGTTCGGGGTTTGAGGGAGAGGGAGAGGGGGCAGAGGGGGTTTAAGTAGCCAGGTCGTGAGCGAGAATTACTCGAGCATTGATACGAATTGAAGCTGCGAATTTAAAAGAGAAAACGGCCGCGCTGATTTGGGGACGAGCAGGTCGTGGGGGTGGAGATGACGACGCTCGAGTGGGCCGCGGATTTCAGCGAGCGAGGAGAGGGAGAGTGCGTCCCTTCGGTCAGTGAGCTGGTGGGTGCGAGAGTGGGTGAAAGAAAACGATTCGCGGGATTAGGGAGCTGGGCTAGCTGGGCCGTGTTGGGCTGGGTCGGCCAGATTGGCTGGTTTGGCTATTTTTTTTCCTCTTAATTCTTTTTCTTTTTCTGATTGAATTTCTAGAAATGGTTTTTAAACCCAAATTCAAATCTGTTTGAAACCAAAGCTTTACAGGACTTTTGTACAATAAATCATGTTCTTAAATAAGGGTCAAACACATCTGAACACTTCAGAACACTTGGGTCTTTTGAAAATAAATTAAAACTATGCCTTTATGAAATAGGCATATAATTTATTTTAATTCATATTTTGCTTTGATACTTTGCTCAAAGTTTTGAAATCACTTGTGTTTGGATTCTCAACAATAAAAGTACTTTTCTGAACAACAAGTAGCACAAAGGCTAGGGTTTTCATACATAAAATAATGAGCCAAAAATGCTCCTATTTCTAAAATGATTTTGAGAAAAACCCTAGATGATGATGGATGCATGGATGATATGAATGAGCTTTGAAATTTGAATTTAGGGATGTTACACAATGACCACTTGTTGATCCATGTGTGGTTTGTGGAAAGAACACACATGCAATGATAGTGGTGGATCCATGTGTGGATAGAACACACATGCAATGACACTGCTTGATCCGTGTGTGGTTTGTGGAAAATAACACACATGCAATGACTCTAGTGGTTGATCCATGTGTGGTTCATGGAAATAACACACATGCAATGACTCTAATGGATCCATAAGTGGTTTATGGAAAAGAACACACATGCAATGACCACTGGTTGATCCATATGTGGCTTGTGGAAAGAAGACACATCCAATGACCACTTGTTGATCCATGTCTGGTTTGTGGAAAGAACACACATGCAATGATAGTGGTGGATCCATGTGTGGTTTGTGAAAAGAACACACATGCAATGACTCTAGTGTTGGTTTTAGTATAAGAACACACATGCAATGACTCTAGTGGTTGATCCATGTGTGGTTTGTGGAAATAACACACATGCAATGACTCTAGTGGTTGATCCATATGTGGTTTGTGGAAAGAACACACATGCAATGACACTGCTTGACCATGTGTGGTTTGTGGAAAAGAACACACATGTAATGACTCTAGTGGGTCCACTGGTAGTTTGTGAAAAGAACACACATGTAGTGACCACTGGTTGATCCATAAGTTGTTTGTGGAAAAGAACACACATGCAATGAGTCTAGTGGATCCATGTGTGGTTTTTGGAAAAGAACACACATGCAATCTCTCTAGTGCTAGTTTGTGGTTTTAGTATAAGAACAAACATGCAATTACTCAAATGGATCCATATGTCGTTTGTGGAAAGAACACACATGCAATGACTCTGGTTGATCCATATGTGGTTTTTGGAAAGAACACACATGCAATGACCTCTGGTTGATCCATATGTGGTTTGTGGAAAAGAACACACATGCAATGACCACTGGTTGATCCATGTGTGGTTTGTGGAAAGAACACACATGCAATGACAGTGGTGGATCCATGTGTGGTTTGTGAAAAGAACACACATGCAATGACTCTAGTGTTGGTTTTAGTATAAGAACACACATGCAATGACTCCAGTGGTTGATCCATGTGTGGTTTGTGGAAATAACACACATGCAATGACTCTAGTGGTTGATCCATATGTGGTTTGTGGAAAGAACACACATGCAATGACACTGCTTGATCCATGTGTGGTTTGTGGAAAAGAACACACATGCAATGACCACTTGTTGATCCATGTGTGGTTTATGGAAAGAACACACATGAAATGACCACTTGTTGATCCATTTGTGGTTTGTGGAAAGAACACACATGCAATGACAGTGGTGGATCCATGTGTGGTTTGTGGAAGAACACACATGCAATGACTCTAGTGCTAGTTTTAGTATAAGAACACACATATAATGACTCCAGTGGGTCCACATGTAGTTTGTGAAAAGAACACACATGTAGTGACCACTGGTTGATCCATAAGTTGTTTGTGGAAAAGAACACACATGCAATGAGTCTAGTGGATCCATGTGTGGTTTGTGGAAAAGAACACACATGCAATGACTCTAGTGCTGGTTTGTGGTTTTAGTATAAGAACAAACATGCAATTACTCATATGGATCCATATGTGGTTTGTGGAAATAACACACATGCAATGACTCTGGTTGATCCATATGTGGTTTGTGGAAAGAACACACATGCAATGACCACTAGTTGATCCATATGTGGTTTCTGGAAAAGAACACACATGCAATGACCACTGGTTGACCCATGTGTGGTTTGTGGAAAGAACACATGCAATGACAGTGGTGGATCCATGTGTGGTTTGTGAAAAGAACACACATGCAATGACTCTAGTGTTGGTTTTAGTATAAGAACACACATGCAATGACTCTAGTGGTTGATCCATGTGTGGTTTGTGGAAATAACACACATGCAATGACTCTAGTGGTTGATTCATGTGTGGTTTGTGGAAAGAAAACACATGCAATGACATTGCTTGATCCATGTGCGGTTTGCGGAAAACAACACACATGCAATGACCACTGGTTGATCCATGTGTGGTTTGTGGAAAGAACACACATGTAATGACCACTTGTTGATCCATGTGTGGTTTGTGGAAAGAACACACATGCAATGATAGTGGTGGATCCATGTGTGGTTTGTGGATAGAACACACATGCAATGATACTGCTTGATCCATGTGTGGTTTGTGGAAAAGAACACACATGCAATGACCACTGGTTGATCCATGTGTGGTTTGTGGAAAGAACACACATGCAATGACTCTAGTGGCTCCACATGTAGTTTGTGAAAAGAACACACATGCAGTGACCACTGGTTGATCCATAAGTTGTTTGTGGAAAAGAACACACATGCAATGAGTCTAGTGGATCCATGTGTGGTTTGTGGAAAAGAAAACACATGCAATGACTCTAGTGCTGGTTTGTGGTTTTAGTATAAGAACAAAGATGCAATTACTCAAATGGATCCATATGTGGTTTGTGGAAATAACACACATGCAATGACTCTGGTTGATCCATATGTGGTTTGTGGAAAGAACACACATGCAATCACAAAGTGTTGATCCATATGTGGTTTGTGGAAAAGAACACACATGCAATGACCACTGGTTGACCCATGTGTGGTTTGTGGAAAGAACACATATGCAATGACAGTGGTGGATCCATGTGTGGTTTGTGAAAAGAACACACATGCAATGACTCTAGTATTGGTTTTAGTATAAGAACACACATGCAATGACTCTAGTGGTTGATCCATGTGTGGTTTGTGGAAATAACACACATGCAATGACTCTAGTGGTTGATTCATGTGTGGTTTGTGGAAAGAACACACATGCAATGACACTGCTTGATCCATGTGCGGTTTGCGGAAAAGAACACACATGCAATGACCACTGGTTGATCCATGTGTGGTTTGTGGAAAGAACACACATGTAATGACCGCTTGTTGATCCATGTGTGGTTTGTGGAAAGAACACACATGCAATGATAGTGGTGGATCCATGTGTGGTTTGTGGATAGACCACACATGCAATGATACTGCTTGATCCATGTGTGGTTTGTGGAAAAGAACACACATGCAATGACCACTGGTTGATCCATGTGTGGTTTGTGGAAAGAACACACATGCAATGACCACTGGTTGATCCATGTGTGGTTTGTGGAAAGAACACACATGCAATGACACTACTTGATCCATGTGTGGTTTGTGGAAAAGAACACACATGCAATGACCACTAGTTGATGTATGTGTGGTTTGTGGAAAAGAACACACATGCAATGACTCTAGTGCTGGTTTGTGGTTTTAGTATAAGAACAAACATGCAATTACTCAAATGGATCCATATGTGGTTTGTGGAAATAACACACGTGCAATGACTCTGGTTGATCCATATGTGGTTTGTGGAAAGAACACACATGCAATGACCACTAGTTGATCCACATGTGGTTTGTGGAAAAGAACACACATGCCATGACCACTGGTTGATCCATGTGTGGTTTGTGGAAAGAACACACATGCAATGACCACTGGTTGATCCATGTGTGGTTTGTGGAAAGAACACACATGCAATGACACTACTTGATCCATGTGTGGTTTTTGGAAAAGAACACACATGCAATGACCACTAGTTGATGTATGTGTGGTTTGTGGAAAAGAACACACATGCAATAACTCTAGTGCTGGTTTGTGATTTTAGTATAAGAACAAACATGCAATTACTCAAATGGATCCATATGTGGTTTGTGGAAATAACACACATGCAATGACTCTGGTGGATCCATATGTGGTTTATGGAAAGAACACACATGCAATGACCACTAGTTGATCCACATGTGGTTTGTGGAAAAGAACACACATGCAATGACCACTGGTTGATCCATGTGTGGTTTGTGGAAAGAACACACATGCAATGACAATGGTGGATCCATGTGTGGTTTGTGAAAAGAACACACATGCAATGACTCTAGTGTTGGTTTTAGTATAAGAACACACATGCAATGACTCTAGTGGTTGATCCATGTGTGGTTTGTGAAAAGAACACACATGCAATGACCACTAGTTGATCCATATGTGGTTTGTGGAAAGAACACACATGCAATGACACTGCTTGATCCATGTGTGGTTTGTGGAAAAGAACACACATGCAATGACCACTTGTTGATACATGTGTGGTTTGTGGAAAGAACACACCTGCAAAGACCACTGGTTGATCCATGTGTGGTTTGTGGAAAAGAACACACATGCAATGACCACTGGTTGATCCATGTGTGGTTTGTGGAAAGAACACACATGCAATGCCACTGCTTGATCCATGTGTGGTTTGTGGAAAAGAACACACATGCAATGACCACTAGTTGATCCAAATGTGGTTTGTGGAAAAGAACACACAAGCAATGACCACTGGTTGATCCATATGTGGTTTGTGGAACGAACACACATGCAATGACCAGTGGTTGATACATGTGTGGTTTGTGAAAAGAACACACATGCAATGACTCTAGTGCTGGTTTTTGGTTTTAGTATAAGAACAAACATGCAATTAGTCAAATGGATCCATATGCGGTTTGTGGAAAGAACACACATGCAATGACAACTGGTTGATCCATGTGTGGTTTGTCGAAAAGAACACACATGCAATGACCACTGGTTGATCCATGTGTGGTTTGTGGAAAGAACACACATGCAATGACACTGCTTGATCCATGTGTGGTTTGTGGAAAAGAACACACATGCAATGACCACTGGTTGATCCCTGTGTGGTTTTTGGAAAGAACACACATGCAATGACCACTGGTTGATCCAAATGTGGTTTGTGGAAAAGAACACACATGCAATGACCACTGGTTGATCCATATGTGGTTTGTGGAAAGAACACACATGCAATGACCAGTGGTTGATACATGTGTGGTTTGTGAAAAGAACACACATGCAATGACTCTAGTGCTGGTTTGTGGTTTTAGTATAAGACCAAACATGCAATTACTCAAATGGATCCATATGTGGTTTGTGGAAAGAACACACATGCAATGACTCTGGTTGATCCATATGTGGTTTGTGGAAAGAACACACACGCAATGCTCTGGTTGATCTATATGTGGTTTGTGGAAAAGAACACACATGCAATGACCACTTGTTGATCCATGTGTGGTTTGTGGAAAGAACACACATGCAATGACAGTGGTGGATCCATGTGTGGTTTGTGAAAAGAACACACATGCAATGACTCTAGTGTTGGTTTTAGTATAAGAACACACATGCAATGACTCTAGTGGTTGATCCATGCGTGGTTTGTGGAAATAACACACATGCAATGACTCTAGTGGTTGATCCATATGTGGTTTGTGGAAAGAACACACATGTAATGACACTGCTTGATTCATGTGTGGTTTGTGGAAAAGAACACACATGCAATGACCACTGGTTGATCCATGTGTGGTTTATGGAAAGAACACACATGCAATGACCACTTGTTGATCCATTTGTGGTTTGCGGAAAGAACACACATGCAATGACAGTGGTGGATCCATGTGTGGTTTGTGGAAATAACACACATGCAATGACTCTGGTTGATCCATATGTGGTTTGTGGAAAGAACACACATGCAATTACAAAGTGTTGATCCATATGTGGTTTGTGGAAAAGAACACACATGCAATGACCACTGGTTGACCCATGTGTGGTTTGTGGAAAGAATACATATGCAATGACAGTGGTGGATCCATGTGTGGTTTGTGAAAAGAACACACATGCAATGACTCTAGTGTTGGTTTTAGTATAAGAACACACATGCAATGACTCTAGTGGTTGATCCATGTGTGGTTTGTGGAAATAACACACATGCAATGACTCTAGTGGTTGATTCATGTGTGGTTTGTGGAAAGAACACACATGCAATGACACTGCTTGATCCATGTGCGGTTTGCGGAAAAGAACACACATGCAATGACCACTGGTTGATCCATGTGTGGTTTGTGGAAAGAACACACATGTAATGACCGCTTGTTGATCCATGTGTGGTTTGTGGAAAGAACACACATGCAATGATAGTGGTGGATCCATGTGTGGTTTGTGGATAGACCACACATGCAATGATACTGCTTGATCCATGTGTGGTTTGTGGAAAAGAACACACATGCAATGACCACTGGTTGATCCATGTGTGGTTTGTGGAAAGAACACACATGCAATGACCACTGGTTGATCCATGTGTGGTTTTTGGAAAAGAACACAATGCAATGACCACTAGTTGATGTATGTGTGGTTTGTGGAAAAGAACACACATGCAATGACTCTAGTGCTGGTTTGTGGTTTTAGTATAAGAACAAACATGCAATTACTCAAATGTATCCATATGTGGTTTGTGGAAATAACACACATGCAATGACTCTGGTTGATCCATATGTGGTTTGTGGAAAGAACACACATGCAATGACCACTAGTTGATCCACATGTGGTTTGTGGAAAAGAACACACATGCAATGACCACTGGTTGATCCATGTGTGGTTTGTGGAAAGAACACACATGCAATGACAGTGGTGGGTCCATGTGTGGTTTGTGAAAAGAACACACATGCAATGGCTCTAGTGTTGGTTTTAGAATAAGAACACACATGCAATGACTCTAGTGGTTGATCCATGTGTGGTTTGTGAAAAGAACACACATGCAATGACCACTAGTTGATCCATATGTGGTTTGTGGAAAGAACACACATGCAATGGCACTACCTGATCCATGTGTGGTTTGTGGAAAAGAACACACATGCAATGACCACTGTTGATACATGTGTGGTTTGTGGAAAGAACACACCTGCAATGACCACTGGTTGATCCATGTGTGGTTTGTGGAAAGAACACACATGCAATGATAGTGGTGGATCCATGTGTGGTTTGTGGAAAGAACACACATGCAATGACACTGCTTGATCCATGTGCGGTTTGCGGAAAAGAACACACATGCAATGACCACTGGTTGATCCATGTGTGGTTTGTGGAAAGAACACACATGTAATGACCACTTGTTGATCCATGTGTGGTTTGTGGAAAGAACACACATGCAATGATAGTGGTGGATCCATGTGTGGTTTGTGGATAGACCACACATGCAATGATACTGCTTGATCCATGTGTGGTTTGTGGAAAAGAACACACATGCAATGACCACTGGTTGATCCATGTGTGGTTTGTGGAAAGAACACACATGCAATGACCACTGGTTGATCCATGTGTGGTTTGTGGAAAGAACACACATGCAATGACACTACTTGATCCATGTGTGGTTTGTGGAAAAGAACACGCATGCAATGACCACTAGTTGATGTATGTGTGGTTTGTGGAAAAGAAAACACATGCAATAACTCTAGTGCTGGTTTGTGGTTTTAGTATAAGAACAAACATGCAATTACTCAAATGGATCCATATGTGGTTTGTGGAAATAACACACATGCAATGACTCTGGTGGATCCATATGTGGTTTATGGAAAGAACACACATGCAATGACCACTAGTTGATCCACATGTGGTTTGTGGAAAAGAACACACATGCAATGACCACTGGTTGATCCATGTGTGGTTTGTGGAAAGAACACACATGCAATGACAGTGGTGGATCCATGTGTGGTTTGTGAAAAGAACACACATGCAATGACTCTAGTGTTGGTTTTAGTATAAGAACACACATGCAATGACTCTAGTGGTTGATCCATGTGTGGTTTGTGAAAAGAACACACATGCAATGACCACTAGTTGATCCATATGTGGTTTGTGGAAAGAACACACATGCAATGACACTGCTTGATCCATGTGTGGTTTGTGGAAAAGAACACACATGCAATGACCACTTGTTGATACATGTGTGGTTTGTGGAAAGAACACACCTGCAATGACCACTGGTTGATCCATGTGTGGTTTGTGGAAAAGAACACACATGCAATGACCACTGGTTGATCCATGTGTGGTTTGTGGAAAGAATACACATGCAATGCCACTGCTTGGTCCATGTGTGGTTTGTGGAAAAGAACACACATGCAATGACCACTGGTTGATCCAAATGTGGTTTGTGGAAAAGAACACACATGCAATGACCACTGGTTGATCCATATGTGGTTTGTGGAACGAACACACATGCAATGACCAGTGGTTGATACATGTGTGGTTTGTGAAAAGAACACACATGCAATGACTCTAGTGCTGGTTTTTGGTTTTAGTATAAGAACAAACATGCAATTAGTCAAATGGATCCATATGCGGTTTGTGGAAAGAACACACATGCAATGACTCTGGTTGATCCATATGTGGTTTGTGGAAAAAACACACATGCAATGACCTCTGGTTGATCCATATGTGGTTTGTGGAAAAGAACAGACATGCAATGACCACTGGTTGATCCATGTGTGGTTTGTGGAAAGAACACACATGCAATGACAGTGGTGGATCTATGTGTGGTTTGTGAAAAGAACACACATGCAATGACTCTAGTGTTGGTTTTAGTATAAGAACACACATGCAATGAATCTAGTGGTTGATCCATGTGTGGTTTGTGAAAAGAACACAAATGCAATGACCACTAGTTGATCCATATGTGCTTTGTGGAAAGAACACACATGCAATGACACTGCTTGATCCATGTGTGGTTTGTGGAAAAGAACACACATGTAGTACCACTTGTTGATACATGTGTGGTTTGTGGAAAGAACACACCTGCAATGACAACTGGTTGATCCATGTGAGGTTTGTCGAAAAGAACACACATGCAATGACCACTGGTTGATCCATGTGTGGTTTGTGGAAAGAACACACATGCAATGACACTGCTTGATCCATGTGTGGTTTGTGGAAAAGAACACACATGCAATGACCACTGGTTGATCCCTGTGTGGTTTTTGGAAAGAACACACATGCAATGACCACTGGTTGATCCAAATGTGGTTTGTGGAAAAGAACACACATGCAATGACCACTGGTTGATCCATATGTGGTTTGTGGAAAGAAGACACATGCAATGACCAGTGGTTGATACATGTGTGGTTTGTGAAAAGAACACACATGCAATGACACTAGTGCTGGTTTGTGGTTTTAGTATAAGAACAAACATGCAATTACTCAAATGGATCCATATGTGGTTTGTGGAAAGAACACACATGCAATGACTCTGGTTGATCCATATGTGGTTTGTGGAAAGAACACACATGCAATGACCTCTGGTTGATCTATATGTGGTTTGTGGAAAAGAACACACATGCAATGACCACTTGTTGATCCATGTGTGGTTTGTGCAAAGAACACACATGCAATGACAGTGGTGGATCCATGTGTGGTTTGTGAAAAGAACACACATGCAATGACTCTAGTGTTGGTTTTAGTATAAGAACACACATGCAATGACTCTAGTGGTTGATCCATGCGTGGTTTGTGGAAATAACACACATGCAATGACTCTAGTGGTTGATCCATATGTGGTTTGTGGAAAGAACACACATGTAATGACACTGCTTGATTCATGTGTGGTTTGTGGAAAAGAACACACATGCAATGACCACTGGTTGATCCATGTGTGGTTTATGGAAAGAACACACATGCAATGACCACTTGTTGATCCATTTGTGGTTTGCAGAAAGAACACACATGCAATGACAGTGGTGGATCCATGTGTGGTTTGTGGAAAGAACACACATGCAATGACTCTAGTGCTAGTTTTAGGATAAGAACACACATATAATGACTCCAGTGGGTCCACATGTAGTTTGTGGAAAGAACACACATGTAATGACCGCTTGTTGATCCATGTGTGGTTTGTGGAAAGAACACACATGCAATGATAGTGGTGGATCCATGTGTGGTTTGTGGATAGACCACACATGCAATGACTCTAGTGCTGGTTTGTGGTTTTAGTATAAGAACAAACATGCAATTACTCAAATGGATCCATATGTGGTTTGTGGAAATAACACACATGCAATGACTCTGGTTGATCGATATGTGGTTTGTGGAAAGAACACACATGCAATGACCACTAGTTGATCCATATGTGGTTTCTGGAAAAGAACGCACATGCAATGACCACTGGTTGACCCATGTGTGGTTTGTGGAAAGAACACATGCAATGACAGTGGTGGATCCATGTGTGGTTTGTGAAAAGAACACACATGCAATGACTCTAGTGTTGGTTTTAGTATAAGAACACACATGCAATGACTCTAGTGGTTGATCCATGTGTGGTTTGTGGAAATAACACACATGCAATGACTCTAGTGGTTGATTCATGTGAGGTTTGTGGAAAGAAAACACATGCAATGACACTGCTTGATCCATGTGCGGTTTGCGGAAAAGAACACACATGCAATGACCACTGGTTGATCCATGTGTGGTTTGTGGAAAGAACACACATGTAATGACCACTTGTTCATCCATGTGTGGTTTGTGGAAAGAACACACATGCAATGATAGTGGTGGATCCATGTGTGGTTTGTGGATAGAACACACATGCAATGATACTGCTTGATCCATGTGTGGTTTGTGGAAAAGAACACACATGCAATGACCACTGGTTGATCCATGTGTGGTTTGTGGAAAGAACACACATGCAATGACTCTAGTGGGTCCACATGTAGTTTGTGAAAAGAACACACATGCAGTGACCACTGGTTGATCCATAAGTTGTTTGTGGAAAAGAACACACATGCAATGAGTCTAGTGGATCCATGTGTGGTTTGTGGAAAGAACACACATGCAATGACACTACTTGATCCATGTGTGGTTTGTGGAAAGAACACACATGCAATGACCACTGTTGAACCATGTGTGGTTTGTGGAAAGAACACACATGCAATGACACTACTTGATCCATGTGTGGTTTGTGGAAAAGAACACACATGCAATGAGTCTAGTGGATCCATGTGTGGTTTGTGGAAAAGAACACACATGCAATGACTAGTGCTGGTTTGTGGTTTTAGTATAAGAACAAACATGCAATTACTCAAATGGATTCATAAGTGGTTTGTGGAAATAACACACATGCAATGACTCTGGTTGATCCATATGTGGTTTGTGGAAGGAACACACATGCAATGACCACTAGTTGATCCATATGTGGTTTCTGGAAAAGAACACGCATGCAATGACCACTGGTTGACCCATTTGTGGTTTGTGGAAAGAACACACACGCAATGACCACTAGTTGATCCATATGTGGTTTGTGGAAAAGAACACACATGCAATGACTCTAGTGTTGGTTTTAGTATAAGAACACACATCCAATGACTCTAGTGGTTGATCCATGTGTGGTTTGTGGAAATAACACACATGCAATGACTCTAGTAGTTGACTCATGTGTGGTTTGTGGAAAGAACACACATGCAATGACTCTAGTGCAAGTTTTAGTATAAGAACACACATGCAATGACTCTAGTGGTTGATCCATGTGTGGTTTGTGGAAATAACACACATGCAAAGACTCTAGTGGTTGATTCATGTGTGGTTTGTGGAAAGAACACACATGCAATGACACTGCTTGATCCATGTGCGGTTTGCGGAAAAGAACACACATGTAGTACCACTTGTTGATACATGTGTGGTTTGTGGAAAGAACACACCTGCAATGACAACTGGTTGATCCATGTGTGGTTTGTCGAAAAGAACACACATGCAATGACCACTGGTTGATCCATGTGTGGTTTGTGGAAAGAACACACATGCAATGACACTGCTTGATCCATGTGTGGTTTGTGGAAAAGAACACACATACAATGACCACTGGTTGATCCCTGTGTGGTTTTTGGAAAGAACACACATGCAATGACCACTGGTTGATCCAAATGTGGTTTGTGGAAAAGAACACACATGCAATGACCACTGGTTGATCCATATGTGGTTTGTGGAAAGAAGACACATGCAATGACCAGTGGTTGATACATGTGTGGTTTGTGAAAAGAACACACATGCAATGACACTAGTGCTGGTTTGTGGTTTTAGTATAAGAACAAACATGCAATTACTCAAATGGATCCATATGTGGTTTGTGGAAAGAACACACATGCAATGACTCTGGTTGATCCATATGTGGTTTGTGGAAAGAACACACATGCAATGACCTCTGGTTGATCTATATGTGGTTTGTGGAAAAGAACACACATGCAATGACCACTTGTTGATCCATGTGTGGTTTGTGGAAAGAACACACATGCAATGACAGTGGTGGATCCATGTGTGGTTTGTGGAAAGAACACACATGTAATGACACTGCTTGATTCATGTGTGGTTTGTGGAAAAGAACACACATGCAATGACCACTGGTTGATCCATGTGTGGTTTATGGAAAGAACACACATGCAATGACCACTTGTTGATCCATTTGTGGTTTGCGGAAAGAACACACATGCAATGACAGTGGTGGATCCATGTGTGGTTTGTGGAAAGAACACACATGCAATGACTCTAGTGCTAGTTTTAGTATAAGAACACACATATAATGACTCCAGTGGGTCCACATGTAGTTTGTGAAAAGAACACACATGTAGTGACCACTGGTTGATCCATAAGTTGTTTGTGGAAAAGAACACACATGCAATGAGTCTAGTGGATCCATGTGTGGTTTGTGGAAAAGAACACACATGCAATGACTCTAGTGCTGGTTTGTGGTTTTAGTATAAGAACAAACCTGCAATTACTCAAATGGATCCATATGTGGTTTGTGGAAATAACACACATGCAATGACTCTGGTTGATCGATATGTGGTTTGTGGAAAGAACACACATGCAATGACCACTAGTTGATCCATATGTGGTTTCTGGAAAAGAACGCACATGCAATGACCACTGGTTGACCCATGTGTGGTTTGTGGAAAGAACACATGCAATGACAGTGGTGGATCCATGTGTGGTTTGTGAAAAGAACACACATGCAATGACTCTAGTGTTGGTTTTAGTATAAGAACACACATGCAATGACTCTAGTGGTTGATCCATGTGTGGTTTGTGGAAATAACACACATGCAATGAATCTAGTGGTTGATTCA
This sequence comes from Avena sativa, assembly GCA_916181665.1. Taxonomy (NCBI): domain Eukaryota; kingdom Viridiplantae; phylum Streptophyta; class Magnoliopsida; order Poales; family Poaceae; genus Avena; species Avena sativa. The sequence goes on from OV702291.1 coordinate 263,246,921, forward strand.
TGTGAGGTTTGTGGAAAGAAAACACATGCAATGACACTGCTTGATCCATGTGCGGTTTGCGGAAAAGAACACACATGCAATGACCACTGGTTGATCCATGTGTGGTTTGTGGAAAGAACACACATGTAATGACCACTTGTTCATCCATGTGTGGTTTGTGGAAAGAACACACATGCAATGATAGTGGTGGATCCATGTGTGGTTTGTGGATAGAACACACAGGCAATGATACTGCTTGATCCATGTGTGGTTTGTGGAAAAGAACACACATGCAATGACCACTGGTTGATCCATGTGTGGTTTGTGGAAAGAACACACATGCAATGACTCTAGTGGGTCCACATGTAGTTTGTGAAAAGAACACACATGCAGTGACCACTGGTTGATCCATAAGTTGTTTGTGGAAAAGAACACACATGCAATGAGTCTAGTGGATCCATGTGTGGTTTGTGGAAAGAACACACATGCAATGACACTGCTTGATCCATGTGTGGTTTGTGGAAAGAACACACATGCAATGACCACTGTTGAACCATGTGTGGTTTATGGAAAGAACACACATGCAATGACACTACTTGATCCATGTATGGTTTGTGGAAAAGAACACACATGCAATGAGTCTAGTGGATCCATGTGTGGTTTGTGGAAAAGAACACACATGCAATGACTCTAGTGCTGGTTTGTGGTTTTAGTATAAGAACAAACATGCAATTACTCAAATGGATTCATAAGTGGTTTGTGGAAATAACACACATGCAATGACTCTGGTTGATCCATATGTGGTTTGTGGAAGGAACACACATGCAATGACCACTAGTTGATCCATATGTGGTTTCTGGAAAAGAACACGCATGCAATGACCACTGGTTGACCCATGTGTGGTTTGTGGAAAGAACACACACGCAATGACCACTAGTTGATCCATATGTGGTTTGTGGAAAAGAACACACATGCAATGACTCTAGTGTTGGTTTTAGTATAAGAACACACATGCAATGACTCTAGTGGTTGATCCATGTGTGGTTTGTGGAAATAACACACATGCAATGACTCTAGTAGTTGATTCATGTGTGGTTTGTGGAAAGAACACACATGCAATGACTCTAGTGCAAGTTTTAGTATAAGAACACACATGCAATGGCACTGCTTGATCCATGTGCGGTTTGCGAAAAAGAACACACATGCAATGACCACTGGTTGATCCATGTGTGGTTTGTGGAAAGAACACACATGTAATGACCACTTGTTGATCCATGTGTGGTTTGTGGAAAGAACACACATGCAATGATAGTGGTGGATCCATGTGTGGTTTGTGGATAGACCACACATGCAATGATACTGCTTGATCCATGTGTGGTTTGTGGAAAAGAACACACATGCAATGACCACTGGTTGATCCATGTGTGGTTTGTGGAAAGAACACACATGCAATGACCACTGGTTGATCCATGTGTGGTTTGTGGAAAGAACACACATGCAATGACACTACTTGATCCATGTGTGGTTTGTGGAAAAGAACACGCATGCAATGACCACTAGTTGATGTATGTGTGGTTTGTGGAAAAGAACACACATGCAATAACTCTAGTGCTGGTTTGTGGTTTTAGTATAAGAACAAACATGCAATTACTCAAATGGATCCATATGTGGTTTGTGGAAATAACACACATGCAATGACTCTGGTGGATCCATATGTGGTTTATGGAAAGAACACACATGCAATGACCACTAGTTGATCCACATGTGGTATGTGGAAAAGAACACACATGCAATGACCACTGGTTGATCCATGTGTGGTTTGTGGAAAGAACACACATGCAATGACAGTGGTGGATCCATGTGTGGTTTGTGAAAAGAACACACATGCAATGACTCTAGTGTTGGTTTTAGTATAAGAACACACATGCAATGACTCTAGTGGTTGATCCATGTGTGGTTTGTGAAAAGAACACACATGCAATGACCACTAGTTGATCCATATGTGGTTTGTGGAAAGAACACACATGCAATGACACTGCTTGATCCATGTGTGGTTTGTGGAAAAGAACACACATGCAATGACCACTTGTTGATACATGTGTGGTTTGTGGAAAGAACACACCTGCAATGACCACTGGTTGATCCATGTGTGGTTTGTGGAAAAGAACACACATGCAATGACCACTGGTTGATCCATGTGTGGTTTGTGGAAAGAACACACATGCAATGCCACTGCTTGATCCATGTGTGGTTTGTGGAAAAGAACACACATGCAATGACCACTGGTTGATCCAAATGTGGTTTGTGGAAAAGAACACACATGCAATGACCACTGGTTGATCCATATGTGGTTTGTGGAACGAACACACATGCAATGACCAGTGGTTGATACATGTGTGGTTTGTGAAAAGAACACACATGCAATGACTCTAGTGCTGGTTTTTGGTTTTAGTATAAGAACAAACATGCAATTAGTCAAATGGATCCATATGCGGTTTGTGGAAAGAACACACATGCAATGACTCTGGTTGATCCATATGTGGTTTGTGGAAAAAACACACATGCAATGACCTCTGGTTGATCCATATGTGGTTTGTGGAAAAGAACAGACATGCAATGACCACTGGTTGATCCATGTGTGGTTTGTGGAAAGAACACACATGCAATGACAGTGGTGGATCCATGTGTGGTTTGTGAAAAGAACACACATGCAATGACTCTAGTGTTGGTTTTAGTATAAGAACACACATGCAATGACTCTAGTGGTTGATCCATGTGTGGTTTGTGAAAAGAACACAAATGCAATGACCACTAGTTGATCCATATGTGCTTTGTGGAAAGAACACACATGCAATGACACTGCTTGATCCATGTGTGGTTTGTGGAAAAGAACACACATGTAGTACCACTTGTTGATACATGTGTGGTTTGTGGAAAGAACACACCTGCAATGACAACTGGTTGATCCATGTGTGGTTTGTCGAAAAGAACACACATGCAATGACCACTGGTTGATCCATGTGTGGTTTGTGGAAAGAACACACATGCAATGACACTGCTTGATCCATGTGTGGTTTGTGGAAAAGAACACACATGCAATGACCACTAGTTGATCCCTGTGTGGTTTTTGGAAAGAACACACATGCAATGACCACTGGTTGATCCAAATGTGGTTTGTGGAAAAGAACACACATGCAATGACCACTGGTTGATCCATATGTTGTTTGTGGAAAGAAGACACATGCAATGACCAGTGGTTGATACATGTGTGGTTTGTGAAAAGAACACACATGCAATGACACTAGTGCTGGTTTGTGGTTTTAGTATAAGAACAAACATGCAATTACTCAAATGGATCCATATGTGGTTTGTGGAAAGAACACACATGCAATGACTCTGGTTGATCCATATGTGGTTTGTGGAAAGAACACACATGCAATGACCTCTGGTTGATCTATATGTGGTTTGTGGAAAAGAACACACATGCAATGACCACTTGTTGATCCATGTGTGGTTTGTGGAAAGAACACACATGCAATGACAGTGGTGGATCCATGTGTGGTTTGTGAAAAGAACACACATGCAATGACTCTAGTGTTGGTTTTAGTATAAGAACACACATGCAATGACTCTAGTGGTTGATCCATGCGTGGTTTGTGGAAATAACACACATGCAATGACTCTAGTGGTTGATCCATATGTGGTTTGTGGAAAGAACACACATGTAATGACACTGCTTGATTCATGTGTGGTTTGTGGAAAAGAACACACATGCAATGACCACTGGTTGATCCATGTGTGGTTTATGGAAAGAACACACATGCAATGACCACTTGTTGATCCATTTGTGGTTTGCGGAAAGAACACACATGCAATGACAGTGGTGGATCCATGTGTGGTTTGTGGAAAGAACACACATGCAATGACTCTAGTGCTAGTTTTAGTATAAGAACACACATATAATGACTCCAGTGGGTCCACATGTAGTTTGTGAAAAGAACACACATGCAGTGACCACTGGTTGATCCATAAGTTGTTTGTGGAAAAGAACACACATGCAATGAGTCTAGTGGATCCATGTGTGGTTTGTGGAAAAGAACACACATGCAATGACTCTAGTGCTGGTTTGTGGTTTTAGTATAAGAACAAACATGCAATTACTCAAATGGATCCATATGTGGTTTGTGGAAATAACACACATGCAATGACTCTGGTTGATCGATATGTGGTTTGTGGAAAGAACACACATGCAATGACCACTAGTTGATCCATATGTGGTTTCTGGAAAAGAACGCACATGCAATGACCACTGGTTGACCCATGTGTGGTTTGTGGAAAGAACACATGCAATGACAGTGGTGGATCCATGTGTGGTTTGTGAAAAGAACACACATGCAATGACTCTAGTGTTGGTTTTAGTATAAGAACACACATGCAATGACTCTAGTGGTTGATCCATGTGTGGTTTGTGGAAATAACACACATGCAATGACTCTAGTGGTTGATTCATGTGAGGTTTGTGGAAAGAAAACACATGCAATGACACTGCTTGATCCATGTGCGGTTTGCGGAAAAGAACACACATGCAATGACCACTGGTTGATCCATGTGTGGTTTGTGGAAAGAACACACATGTAATGACCACTTGTTCATCCATGTGTGGTTTGTGGAAAGAACACACATGCAATGATAGTGGTGGATCCATGTGTGGTTTGTGGATAGAACACACATGCAATGATACTGCTTGATCCATGTGTGGTTTGTGGAAAAGAACACACATGCAATGACCACTGGTTGATCCATGTGTGGTTTGTGGAAAGAACACACATGCAATGACTCTAGTGGGTCCACATGTAGTTTGTGAAAAGAACACACATGCAGTGACCACTGGTTGATCCATAAGTTGTTTGTGGAAAAGAACACACATGCAATGAGTCTAGTGGATCCATGTGTGGTTTGTGGAAAGAACACACATGCAATGACACTGCTTGATCCATGTGTGGTTTGTGGAAAGAACACACATGCAATGACCACTGTTGAACCATGTGTGGTTTGTGGAAAGAACACACATGCAATGACACTACTTGATCCATGTGTGGTTTGTGGAAAAGAACACACATGCAATGAGTCTAGTGGATCCATGTGTGGTTTGTGGAAAAGAACACACATGCAATGACTCTAGTGCTGGTTTGTGGTTTTAGTATAAGAACAAACATGCAATTACTCAAATGGATTCATAAGTGGTTTATGGAAATAACACACATGCAATGACTCTGGTTGATCCATATGTGGTTTGTGGAAGGAACACACATGCAATGACCACTAGTTGATCCATATGTGGTTTCTGGAAAAGAACACGCATGCAGTGACCACTGGTTGACCCATTTGTGGTTTGTGGAAAGAACACACACGCAATGACCACTAGTTGATCCATATGTGGTTTGTGGAAAAGAACACACATGCAATGACTCTAGTGTTGGTTTTAGTATAAGAACACACATGCAATGACTCTAGTGGTTGATCCATGTGTGGTTTGTGGAAATAACACACATGCAATGACTCTAGTAGTTGATTCATGTGTGGTTTGTGGAAAGAACACACATGCAATGACTCTAGTGCAAGTTTTAGTATAAGAACACACATGCAATGACTCTAGTGGTTGATCCATGTGTGGTTTGTGGAAATAACACACATGCAAAGACTCTAGTGGTTGATTCATGTGTGGTTTGTGGAAAGAACACACATGCAATGACACTGCTTGATCCATGTGCGGTTTGCGGAAAAGAACACACATGCAATGGCCACTGGTTGATCCATGTATGGTTTGTGGAAAGAACACACATGTAATGACCACTTGTTGATCCATGTGTGGTTTGTGGAAAGAACACACATGGAATGATAGTGGTGGATCCATGTGTGGTTTGTGGATAGAACACACATGCAATGATACTGCTTGATCCATTTGTGGTTTGTGGAAAAGAACACACATGCAATGACCACTGGTTGATCCATGTGTGGTTTGTGGAAAGAACACACATGCAATGACCACTGGTTGATCCATGGGTGGTTTGTGGAAAGAACACACATGCAATGACACTACTTGATCCATGTGTGGTTTGTGGAAAAGAACACACATGCAATGACCACTGGTTGATGTATGTGTGGTTTGTGGAAAAGAACACACATGCAATGACTCTAGTGCTGGTTTGTGGTTTTAGTATAAGAACAAACATGCAATTACTCAAATGGATCCATATGTGGTTTGTGGAAATAACACACATGCAATGACTCTGGTTGATCCATATGTGGTTTGTGGAAAGAACACACATGCAATGACCACTAGTTGATCCATATGTGGTTTGTGGAAAAGAACACACATGCAATGACCACTGGTTGATCCATGTGTGGTTTGTGGAAAGAACACACATGCAATGACAGTGGTGGATCCATGTGTGGTTTGTGAAAAGAACACACATGCAATGACTCTAGTGTTGGTTTTAGTATAAGAACACACATGCAATGACTCTAGTGGTTGATCCATGTGTGGTTTGTGAAAAGAACACACATGCAATGACCACTAGTTGATCCATATGTGCTTTGTGGAAAGAACACACATGAATGACACTGCTTGATCCATGTGTGGTTTGTGGAAAAGAACACACATGCAATGACCACTTGTTGATCCATGTGTGGTTTGTGGAAAGAACACACATGCAATGACCACTGGTTGATCCATGTGTGGTTTGTGGAAAAGAACACACATGCAATGACCACTGGTTGATCCATGTGTGGTTTGTGGAAAGAACACACATGCAATGACACTGATTGATCCATGTGTGGTTTGTGGAAAAGAACACACATGCAATGACCACTAGTGGATCCATGTGTGGTTTTTGGAAAGAACACACATGCAATGACTCTAGTGCTAGTTTTAGTATAAGAACACACATATAATGACTCTAGTGGGTCCACATGTAGTTTGTGAAAAGAACACACATGCAGTGACCACTGGTTGATCCATAAGTTGTTTGTGGAAAAGAACACACATGCAATGAGTCTAGTGGATCCATGTGTGGTTTGTGGAAAAGAACACACATGTTTGTGGTTTTAGTATAAGAACAAACATGCAATTACTCAAATGGATCCATATGTGGTTTGTGGAAATAACACACATGCAATGACTCTGGTTGATCCATATGTGGTTTGTGGAAAGAACACACATGCAATGACCACTAGTTGATCCATATGTGGTTTCTGGAAAAGAATGCACATGCAATGACCACTGGTTGACCCATGTGTAGTTTGTGGAAAGAACACATGCAATGACAGTGGTGGATCCATGTGTGGTTTGTGAAAAGAACACACATGCAATGACTCTAGTGTTGGTTTTAGTATAAGAACACACATGCAATGACTCTAGTGGTTGATCCATGTGTGGTTTGTGGAAATAACACACATGCAATCACTCTAGTGGTTGATTCATGTGAGGTTTGTGGAAAGAAAACACATGCAATGACACTGCTTGATCCATGTGCGGTTTGCGGAAAAGAACACACATGCAATGACCACTGGTTGATCCATGTGTGGTTTGTGGAAAGAACACACATGTAATGACCACTTGTTGATCCATGTGTGGTTTGTGGAAAGAACACACATGCAATGATAGTGGTGGATCCATGTGTGGTTTGTGGATAGAACACACATGCAATGATACTGCTTGATCCATGTGTGGTTTGTGGAAAAGAACACACATGCAATGACCACTGGTTGATCCATGTGTGGTTTGTGGAAAGAACACACATGCAATGACTCTAGTGGGTCCACACGTAGTTTGTGAAAAGAACACACATGCAGTGACCACTGGTTCATCCATAAGTTGTTTGTGGAAAAGAACACAGATGCAATGAGTCTAGTGGATCCATGTGTGGTTTGTGGAAAGAACACACATGCAATGACACTGCTTGATCCATGTGTGGTTTGTGGAAAGAACACACATGCAATGACCACTGGTTGAACCATGTGTGGTTTGTGGAAAGAACACACATGCAATGACACTACTTGATCCATGTGTGGTTTGTGGAAAAGAACACACATGCAAGGAGTCTAGTGGATCCATGTGTGGTTTGTGGAAAAGAACACACATGCAATGACTCTAGTGCTGGTTTGTGGTTTTAGTATAAGAACAAACATGCAATTACTCAAATGGATTCATAAGTGGTTTGTGGAAATAACACACATGCAATGACTCTGGTTGATCCATATGTGGTTTGTGGAAAGAACACACATGCAATGACCACTAGTTGATCCATATGTGGTTTCTGGAAAAGAACACGCATGCAATGACCACTGGTTGACCCATGTGTGGTTTGTGGAAAGAACACACATGCAATGACCACTAGTTGATCCATATGTGGTTTGTGGAAAAGAACACACATGCAATGACTCTAGTGTTGGTTTTAGTATAAGAACACACATGCAATGACTCTAGTGGTTGATCCATGTGTGGTTTGTGGAAATAACACACATGCAATGACTCTAGTGGTTGATTCATGTGTGGTTTGTGGAAAGAACACACATGCAATGACACTGCTTGATTCATGTGTGGTTTGTGGAAAGAACACACATGCAATGACTCTAGTGCAAGTTTTAGTATAAGAACACACATGCAATGACCACTGGTTGATCCATGTCTGGTTTGTGGAAAGAACACACATGCAATGACCACTGGTTGATCCATGTGTGGTTTGTGGAAAGAACACACATGCAATGACACTGCTTGGTCCATGTGCGGTTTGCGGAAAAGAACACACATGCAATGACCACTGGTTGATCCATGTGTGGTTTGTGGAAAGAACACACATGTAATGACCACTTGTTGATCCATGTGTGGTTTGTGGAAAGAACACACATGCAATGATAGTGGTGGATCCATGTGTGGTTTGTGGATAGAACACACATGCAATGATACTGCTTGATCCATGTGTGGTTTGTGGAAAAGAACACACATGCAATGACCACTGGTTGATCCATGTGTGGTTTGTGGAAAGAACACACATGCAATGACCACTGGTTGATCCATGTGTGGTTTGTGGAAAGAACACACATGCAATGACACTACTTGATCCATGTGTGGTTTGTGGAAAAGAACACACATGCAGTGACCACTGGTTGATGTATGTGTGGTTTGTGGAAAAGAACACACATGCAATGACTCTAGTGCTAGTTTGTGGTTTTAGTATAAGAACAAACATGCCATTACTCAAATGGATCCATATGTGGTTTGTGGAAATAACACACATGCAATGACTCTGGTTGATCCATATGTGGTTTGTGGAAAGAACACACATGCAATGACCACTAGTTGATCCATATGTGGTTTGTGGAAAAGAACACACATGCAATGACCACTGGTTGATCCATGTGTGGTTTGTGGAAAGAACACACATGCAATGACAGTGGTGGATCCATGTGTGGTTTGTGAAAAGAACACACATGCAATGACTCTAGTGTTGGTTTTAGTATAAGAACACACATGCAATGATTCTAGTGGTTGATCCATGTGTGGTTTGTGAAAAGAACACACATGCAATGACCACTAGTTGATCCATATGTGCTTTGTGGAAAGAACACACATGCAATGACACTGTTTGATCCATGTGTGGTTTGTGGAAAAGAACACACATGCAATGACCACTTGTTGATCCATGTGTGGTTTGTGGAAAGAACACACATGCAATGACCACTGGTTGATCCATGTGTGGTTTGTGGAAAAGAACACACATGCAATGACCACTGGTTAATCCATGTGTGGTTTGTGGAAAGAACACACATGCAATGACACTGCTTGATCCATGTGTGGTTTGTGGAAAAGAACACACATGCAATGACCACTGGTTGATCCATGTGTGGTTTTTGGAAAGAACACGCATGCAATGACCACTGGTTGATCCAAATGTGGTTTGTGGAAAAGAACACACATGCAATGACCACTGGTTGATCCATATGTGGTTTGTGGAAAGAACACACATGCAATGACCAGTGGTTGATACATGTGTGGTTTGTGAAAAAGAACACACATTCAATGACTCTAGTGCTGGTTTGTGGTTTTAGTATAAGAACAAACATGCAATTACTCAAATGGATCCATATGTGGTTTGTGGAAAGAACACACATGCAATGACTCTGGTTGATCCATATGTGGTTTGTGGAAAGAACACACATGCAATGACCTCTGGTTGATCCATATGTGGTTTGTGGAAAAGAACACACATGCAATGACCACCTGTTGATCCATGCGTGGTTTGTGGAAAGAACACACATGCAATGACAGTGGTGGATCCATGTGTGGTTTGTGAAAAGAACACACATGAAGGGTTTCGCAGCATAGTAAATCAAAATTTTCTACGGAAGCGAACAGAGGGAAAGCCAAGATCTAATCTAGGAGATGCAAACAACGAGAGAGATTGGATTAGATCTTCATACCCTTGAAGATTCGCACAGCGGAACGTTCGTCGGAACGTGGGTGATGTAGTCGTACTCGCTTCTCCTCCCGCGATCCGATCCGATCTAGCACCACAAGTGGCGGTGCCTCTGTGAGATGCACACGTGCAGCACCTCGACGTCTCCTCCTTCCTCGGACCAGCAAGTAGGGTGGAGAGATAAATTGGATCTACAACACGACGGCGTGGTGTATATGGTGGAGAATTTCTGCAGCAGGGCTTCGCCTACAAACAGTCGGGAGGGAGAGAGGAAGGGCAGCAGGGCGGCTAGGGTTGGAGGGGAAGGTGTGTAGGGGGAGGGGGCGCACCAGCCCTCTATATATAGAGGGGGGGTGCGGCCAGCCCTTGCCCATCCTCCAAGCCTATCTCTAGTTTAAACGATTTAAACTCTCCCTTCTAGAAACCCTATCTTATCTCTAGTTTAAACGATTTAAACTTATCTAGGATCGGCTGGGCCCTATGGGGCCTTGTGCCCCTGGCCCAATGCGGCCAGGACACTCCCTCATAGGCCCATGCCCCCTCCCGGAAGGTGGGGCCACGTTGGTCCCCCTCCGGAAGGTTCTAGAAGCTTCCGGTACAATACCGATTAACCCGGAACAATTCCGAATTCCAAAAACTGCACTGCCTTATATGAATCTTATTCTCCGGACCATTCCGGAACCTCTCGTGATATCCCGGATCCCATCCGAGACTCCGAACAAAAATTCATAAACCAAGTATCCAATCTATCCTAGCGTCGAGACACGTTAAGTGTGTGACCCTGCGGGTTCGAGAATATGCAGACATGATCTTCTATCAATAATCAACAGTGGGGTCTGGGCACCCATATTGACTCCCACACATTCATCGATGATCATATCGGATGAACCACGATGCCAGGATTCAATCAATCCCATATATATATTCCCTTCGTCTCGCGATATTTTACTTGCCCGAGATTCGATCGTCGGTACCGTCATACCTAGTTCAATCTCGTTTACAGCAAGTACTTTACTCGTTCTGTAATCCGATATCACTTTGTGATTAACTCCTTAACCACATGCTTGCAAGCGGTGTTGATATCGATTACCGAGTGGGCCCGAAGTATATCTCTCTCCGACTTGGGAGGGACAAATCCCATCTCGATACATATAACCCAACAGATACTTTCCGATCACCTGAGAAACACCTTTATGATCACCCTCTCATAGGATGACGTTTGATGACCTCAAAGCTTTCTTCCGATACCAGGGAGTTGCATTATCTCATGGTCTAAGGAATACAATATTTGACATAAGAAAAGCTTCGCAAAGATGAACACAATGACATGATCTAATTGCTTCGCTTAGTTTGGGTCTGTCCACCATATCATTCTCCCAATGATATGATCTCATTATCAATTGACAACTCATGTCTATGGTTAGGAAACCTTAACCATCATTGATCAATGAGCTAGTCCATAGAGGCGTACTAGGGACACGGTGTTGTTCACAAACCACACAAGTATTAATGTTTCCGCTTAATACAATTCTAGCATGGAATATAAACTTTATCATGAACAAGAATTATAATAATAACATCTTTATTATTGCCTCTAGGGCATAATTCCAACAGTCTCCCACTTGCACTAGAGTCAATAATCTAGTTTACATTTGGCAACAATCTCACACCCATGGCACTGAGGTGCTGATCATGTTTTACACGTGGAAGAGGTTTAGTCAATGGATCTGCGACATTCAGATCTGTATGTACTTTGCTGATCTTCAGATCTCCATCTGCTATATAATCTCGGATTATATGAAACTTGCGGTTGATATGCTTGGTCTTTGGATGATATCTTGGTTCCTTAGCGAGTGCTATGGCGCCAGTGTTGTCACACAATATCTCCAGTGGGTCCAATGCACTTGGAACCACGCCAAGCTCAGTGATGAAGTTTCTGATCCAAACTCCTTCACTTGACGCTTCTGCAGCAGCCATGTATTCCGCTTCTACTGTAGATCCCGCGACCACGCTTTGCTTGCAGCTTCTCCAGCTCACAGCTCCTCCATTCAAAATATACACGTATCCTGTCTGAGATTTAGCATCATCCTTGTCGGTGTCGAAACTAGCATCGACGTAACCTTTTACGACGAGCTGTTCATCACCCTCATAGACTAAGAACATTTCTTTAGTCCTATTTAGGTACCTTAGGATGTTCTTCACGGCTGTCCAGTGTTCCACTCCTGGATCACTTTGATATCTGCTCGTCAAACTAAGAGCATTGGACACATCCGGTCTAGTACACAGCATGGCATACATGATGGAACCTATGGCCGAGGCATAAGGCACTTTGCTCATAGCTTCCCTATCATTTACCGTAGCTGGACACTGAGCCTTGCTCAATATCTTACCTGACAACATAGGCATTGAACCTTTCAATGCCTTATCCATTCTGAACCTTTTCAGAACTTTGTCTAGGTATGTACTCTGGCTTAAAGCTATCAGGCGTCTTTGTCTATCTCTATAGATTTTGATGCCCAATATATAAGCAGCTTCACCTAGGTCTTTCATTGAAAAACACTTGTTCAAATAACTCTTCACATCGTTAAGCATGTTGATGTCATTTCCAATAATCAATATGTCATCCACATATAGTACCAGAAACGCCACCGAGCTCCCACTCACTTTCTTGTAGATGCAAGCTTCGTAGAAATTTGGAACAAATCCAAAGCTCTTGATCACTTGATCAAAACGAAGGTTCCAACTCCGAGATGCTTGCTTCAGTCCATAAATGGAACGCTGAAGTTTGCATACTTTATCAGCATCCTTAGGATCGACAAAACCTTTGGGTTGCATCATATACAACTCTTCATCAATGTTGCCATTGAGGAAAGCAGTCTTGACATCCATCTGCCATATTTCATAATCATGAAACGCAGCAATTGCTAATAAAATCCGAATGGACTTAAACATCGCTACGAGAGAGAAAGTCTCATCGTAGTCAACACCTTGAACTTGTCGAAAACCTTTCGCAACAAGCCGTGCTTTATAGACGGTAACATTACCATCCGTGTCCGTTTTCTTCTTGAAGATCCATTTGCACTCAACAGCCTTTCGGTCGCTAGGAGGGTCCACCAAAGTCCATACTTGGTTTTCTCTCATGGATCCCAATTCGGATTTCATGGCTTCTAGCCATTTCTCAGAGTCTGGGCTCATCATCGCTTCCTCATAGTTCGTAGGTTCGCTGTCTTCTACTAACAAGACAGTCAAGACAGGGTTGCCGTACCACTCAGGAGGGGCACGCGACCTTGTCGACCTGCGACGTTCAGTAGCAGCATCATCCGAAGCTTCATGATCCTTGTCATTAGCTTCCTCTATTGTTGGTGCAGGCGGCACTGGAACAATTTCAGGTGCTGTGCTACTCTCCAATTCAAGAGAAGGTTCAATAACCTCGTCTAGCTCTACTTTCCTCCCACTCACTTCTTTCGAGAGAAACTCCTTCTCAAGAAAGGAACCGTTCTTTGCGACAAACACTTTGCCTTCGATTCTGTGATAGAAGGTATACCCAATAGTTTCCTTAGGGTATCCTATGAAGACGCATTTCTCCGCTTTGGGTTCGAGCTTGTCCGGCATCAACTTCTTGACGTAAGCTTCGCATCCCCAAACTTTAAGAAACGACAACTTAGGTTTAGCACCAAACCACAGTTCATACGGTGTCGTCTCAACGGATTTAGATGGAGCCCTATTTAAAGTGAATGCAACGGTTTCTAATGCATAACCCCAAAATGATAACGGCAAATCAGTAATAGACATCATCGATCGGACCATATCTAATAGGGTTCGATTTCGGCGTTCAGACACACCATTGCGCTGTGGTGTTCCGGGTGGCGTGAGTTGTGAAACGATTCCACTTGCTTTGAGATGCGTGAGAAAATCATAACTCAAATATTCGCCCCCACGATCGGATCGTAGAAACTTAATCTTTTTGTTACGATGGTTCTCCACTTCATTCTGAAATTCCTTGAACTTTTCAAATGTTTCAGATTTATGTTTCATTAAATAGATATACCCATATCTACTTAAGTCATCGGTAAAAGTGAGAAAGTAGCGATATCCACCGCGCGTCGAAACACTCATCGGTCCGCATACATCGGTATGTATGATTTCCAACAAGTCCGTTGCTCGCTCCATCATACCGGAGGACGGGGTTTTGATCATCTTGCCCATGAGGCATGGTTCGCATGTGTCAAATGATTCAAAATCAAGAGACTCCAAAAGTCCATCAGAATGCAGTTTCTTCATGCGCTTTACACCAATATGACCTAGACGACAGTGCCACAAATAAGTAGTATTATCACTATCTACTTTGCATCTCTTAGCCTCAATGTTATGGATGTGTGTTTCATCCCTTTCGAGATTTAGAAGAAATAAACCATTCACAAGGGGTGCATGACCATAAAAGATGTTACTCATATAAATAGAACAACCATTATTCTCCGATTTAAATGAATAACCGTCTTGCATTAAACACGATCCAGAAATAATGTTCATGCTCAATGCAGGCACATAATAACATTTATTAAGGTTTAAACTAATCCCGAAGGTAAAACTAAGGAGAGCGTGCCGACGGCCATCACATCAACTCTTGATCCGTTGCCAACGCGCATCGTCACCTCATCCCTCGTAAGCCGTCGTCTATTCCGTAGCTCCTGTTTCGAGTTACAAATATTAGCAACTGAACCAGTATCAAATACCCAGGCACTACAACAAGGGCTAGTAAGGAAAACATCAATAACATGTATATCAAATATACCTTTGATGGTGCCAGCCTTCTTGTCCGCTAAGTACTTCGGACAGTTGTGCTTCCAGTGACCCTTGTCCTTGCAATAGAAGCACTCAGTGTCCGGCTTGGGACCAGACTTGAGCTTCTTCTCAGCAGGGGCAACGCGCTTGCCGCCGCCTTTCTTGAAGGGCTTCTTTGCACCTTTACCTTTCTCGAAGGAGGGCTTGTTGACCATCAACACATGATTATCCTTCTTGATGTCCACCTCCGCAGCCTTCAGCTTTGCGAAAGCTCGGTGATCGTATCAGTGGAACCAATCTGATTATGAGTCACTACAAAACTTTTGTAGCTGGGAGGGAGTGATTGCAGAACCCTGTCAATCTTGAGCTCCTCTGGAATCTTGCAGTCTAGTTGCTCAAGGCGTTGAGTGTAGCCCGACATCTTAATGGCGTGCTCACTAACGGAACTCCCTTCCTCCATCTTGCAGTTAAAGAACTTCTCAGAGATCTCATATCTCTCAGAACGGGTCTGAGTCTGAAACATGGTTTTCAGCTCCTCGAGAATCTCAAAGGGCCCGGGATAGTTTTCAAAACGATTTTGAAGTTCCGGTTCTATAGCAAACAACATGGTGCTCTTAATCACACCATAATCATCTTTGCGCGACTGATAGACAGCTTTCTCATCAGCCGGCGCAGTTGCAGCAGGGGGGTTACCTAACGCTTTCTCAAGGACATAGTCCTTTTGTCCGCCAGACAGAATGATTCTTAGATTGCGGAACCAGTTGGTGAAGTTAGACCCATTGTTTCTAAGCTTTTCTTTCTCAGCAAAAACGTTGAAGTTGAAGTTGGACTTGGCCATGTGATCTACAGTATTTGCAAGTACAATTTAGACTATGTTCATGATAAATAGTTCAATTTAATCAAATTACTAGATGAACTCCCACTAAATTCAACATCCCTCAAGTTGTTTAGTGAACACGATCCAAATTCACCACACCTAATCCGATCTTCACGAGAAGAGATGTGGTTTCAATGGTGGACAACGAAGTGTCGATCATATCATTCATATGACTCATGCTTAACCTTTTGGTTCATGTGTTCCGAGGCCATGTCTGTACATGCTAGGCTCGTCAAGTTAGACCCAAGTATTTCCGCGTGTGCAAAACTGGCTTGCACCCGTTGTATGTGAGCGTAGAGTCTATAGCACCCGATCATCACGTGATGCTTGGACACGACGAACTTTCGCAACGGTGCATACTTGGGGAGAACATAGTTTTTATCTTGATCTTTAAGTGAGGAATCATCTTATAATGCTACCGTCGCGATCTAAGCATAATAAGATACATAAAAGGATAAACATCACATGCATATAACTTTATGTGACATGGTATAGCCAATCTTCGCGCAATGATCTCCATCTTGTGCGTTCCGGCATGATCTCCATCACTCCACCATGATTGCCTCCACCACGAATAGCAACTACAACTATTGCTAACTACTTAGCGATAAAGTAAAGCTATTACATGGCGTATAAGAAGTTGACTCGCAGGTCATACACAATTATAAAGACAACCATATGGCTCCTGCCGGTTGTGAACTCATCGACATGCAAGTCGTGAAACATTACAAAACATGATCATCGCATACATTATACACATCACATCTTGGGCCATACCATATCACAGAAAACACTCCCTGCAAAAACAAGTTAGACGCCTCTACTTTGTTGTTGCATGTTTTACGTGGCTCATGGGAGTAGATGCTAAGAACGATTCTTACCTACGGAAAGCCACAACGGTGATATTATGGTTGCCAAACTCCGGTGTTAATCCCATGACAACTATAGTGAGAGAAACTGACATCCACCAGCCGCATGTGTGGTACAAGCCACACGTCAAGTGCGGAGCCGGTCTCGCGAACGACGTCGCGTAAGGTTGGCCTGGACCGCTTCAATCTCACTATCCCGCGTCATAAGAAGAACACAAACAAGAGGCTTGCAACAGAAAACATCAACGCCCGCAACAACCATGTTGCGTTCTACTCGTGAATCACATCTACGCATAGATCTAGCTCTGATACCACTGAAGGGTTTCGCAGCATAGTAAATCAAAATTTTCTACGGAAGCGAACAGAGGGAAAGCCAAGATCTAATCTAGGAGATGCAAACAACGAGAGAGATTGGATTAGATCTTCATACCCTTGAAGATTCGCACAGCGGAACGTTCGTCGGAACGTGGGTGATGTAGTCGTACTCGCTTCTCCTCCCGCGATCCGATCCGATCTAGCACCACAAGTGGCGGTGCCTCCGTGAGATGCACACGTGCAGCACCTCGACGTCTCCTCCTTCCTCGGACCAGCAAGTAGGGTGGAGAGATAGATTGGATCTACAACACGATGGCGTGGTGTATATGGTGGAGAATTTCTGCAGCAGGGCTTCGCCTACAAACAGTCGGGAGGGAGAGAGGAAGGGCAGCAGGGCGGCTAGGGTTGGAGGGGAAGGTGTGTAGGGGGAGGGGGCGCACCAGCCCTCTATATATAGAGGGGGGTGCGGCCAGCCCTTGCCCATCCTCCAAGCCTATCTCTAGTTTAAACGATTTAAACTCTCCCTTCTAGAAACCCTATCTTATCTCTAGTTTAAACGATTTAAACTTATCTAGGATCGGCTGGGCCCTATGGGGCCTTGTGCCCCTGGCCCAATGCGGCCAGGACACTCCCTCATAGGCCCATGCCCCCTCCCGGAAGGTGGGGCCACGTTGGTCCCCTTCCGGAAGGTTCTAGAAGCTTCCGGTACAATACCGATTAACCCGGAACAATTCCGAACTCCAAAAACTGCACTGCCTTATATGAATCTTATTCTCCGGACCATTCCGGAACCTCTCGTGATATCCCGGATCCCATCCGAGACTCTGAACAAAAATTCATAAACCAAGTATCCAATCTATCCTAGCGTCGAGACACGTTAAGTGTGTGACTCTGCGGGTTCGAGAATATGCAGACATGATCTTCTATCAATAATCAACAGTGGGGTCTGGGCACCCATATTGACTCCCACACATTCATCGATGATCATATCGGATGAACCACGATGCCAGGATTCAATCAATCCCATATATATATTCCCTTCGTCTCGCGATATTTTACTTGCCCGAGATTCGATCGTCGGTACCGTCATACCTAGTTCAATCTCGTTTACAGCAAGTACTTTACTCGTTCCGTAATCCGATATCACTTTGTGATTAACTCCTTAACCACATGCTTGCAAGCGGTGTTGATATCGATTACCGAGTGGGCCCGAAGTATATCTCTCTCCGACTTGGGAGGGACAAATCCCATCTCGATACATACAACCCAACAGATACTTTCCGATCACCTGAGAGACACCTTTATGATCACCCTCTCATAGGATGACGTTTGATGACCTCAAAGCTTTCTTCCGATACCAGGGAGTTGCATTATCTCATGGTCTAAGGAATACAATATTTGACATAAGAAAAGATTCGCAAAGATGAACACAATGACACGATCTAATTGCTTCGCTTAGTTTGGGTCTGTCCACCATATCATTCTCCCAATGATATGATCTCATTATCAATTGACAACTCATGTCTATGGTTAGGAAACCTTAACCATCATTGATCAATGAGCCAGTCCATAGAGGCGTACTAGGGACACGGTGTTGTTCACAAACCACACAAGTATTAATGTTTCCGCTTAATACAATTCTAGCATGGAATATAAACTTTATCATGAACAAGAATTATAATAATAACATCTTTATTATTGCCTCTAGGGCATAATTCCAACAACACATGCAATGACTCTAGTGTTGGTTTTAGTATAAGAACACACATGCAATGACTCTAGTGGTTGATCCATGTGTGGTTTGTGGAAATAACACACATGCAATGACTCTAGTGGTTGATCCATATGTGGTTTGTGGAAAGAACACACATGCAATGACACTGCTTGATCCATGTGTGGTTTCTGGAAAAGAACACACATGCAATGACCACTGGTTGATCCATGTGTGGTTTGTGGAAAGAACACACATGCAATGACCACTTGTTGATCCATTTGTGGTTTGTGGAAAGAACACACATGCAATGACAGTGGTGGATGCATGTGTGGTTTGTGGAAAGAACACACATGCAATGACTCTAGTGCTAGTTTTACTATAAGAACACACATATAGTGACTCCAGTGGGTCCACATGTAGTTTGTGAAAAGAACACACATGCAATGACCACTGGTTGATCCATAAGTTGTTTGTGGAAAAGAACACACATGCAATGAGTCTAGTGGATCCATGTGTGGTTTGTGGAAAAGAACACACATGCAATGACTCTAGTGCTGGTTTGTGGTTTTAGTATAAGAACAAAGATGCAATTACACAAATGGATCCATATGTGGTTTGTGGAAATAACACACATGCAATGACTCTGGTTGATCCATATGTGGTTTGTGGAAAGAACACACATGCAATAACCACTAGTTGATCCATATGTGGTCTGTGGAAAAGAACACACATGCAATGACCACTGGTTAACCCATGTGTGGTTTGTGGAAAGAACACATATGCAATGACAGTGGTGGATCCATGTGTGGTTTGTGAAAAGAACACACATGCAATGACTCTAGTGTTGGTTTTAGTATAAGAACACACATGCAATGACTCTAGTGGCTGATCCATGTGTGGTTTGTGGAAATAACACACATGCAATGACTCTAGTGGTTGATTCATGTGTGGTTTGTGGAAAGAACACACATGCAATGACACTGCTTGGTCCATGTCACATCCCAAGATTTTTTCCAAATCTTGTTATGTGAAAAATAAAATAAACAAAATAAACTTTTGTTGAAAATCAGGGTGAAAAGAAACTTTTGTTTCTAAAAGGAGACTTAAAATCCCATCTTGAACAAACTTTGGTAAAAGTTTGAATTCAACAAAAGTCCAAATCAAGGGAAATGCATTCCTCAATGAGTGTATCTGGAAATTTGAACACATGGAAAATAAATCCAAATCCCTAAACCCTAATGGAAGGAAATCATTTCCAAAGTATCTCCAAATCTATGGATTTGATCCATACCAAATTTGATCAACAAATATTCACAAAGGATCAAGAAAGACCTTAGAGATTGGTTTCACTTAGTTTGGAACCATAGACAAAATCTTGTGAATATAATAAGATAAGGAAATTGAATTTCCAAAGCCTTTAAAGCTCTCATCTAAAGCCCATACCAATTGGTGAACAAATAATCCTAAAGGGATTTATAAGGATAAACATTTATCAATGGAAAATAAATTGTTTTGGAAATACTATTTGGATCTTTTAATAAAAGACTTTGTTTTCAAATGAAAAGGTGAGCCAAATTAATTTTGGCCAAACTTTTGTAATAAAATATTTTGTTTTGATAAAATGAGTAAAAATTTATTTAAATAAAATAATAAGGATTTAAATATCCAATTTTATTTAAGTAAAGGCTTTTCCCATTTTAAATGAACACCAAGTATTTTATTACTACTTTGAAATCTTTTATTAAAAAGGTTTTGCTTTGATTAAAATGAGTAAAGGATTATTTAAATAAAATAATAAGGATTTTAAATATCCAATTTTATTTAAGTAAAGGCTTTCCCATTTTAATTAAAACACCAAAACTTATTTATTTATTTAAATAAGTTTCCAAGTATTCTTTTATTTTTCAAATAAAACCTTCTGGTTTGGTTTTGAAAATAATTGGATTTCAAATGGAAATTTTATTAAATAAATCAAACACTATTAATAAACTAAAGATCCATTTTATTTAATTATTAAATGGATCCTAAAATAAATAAAAATATTATTTCATTTTGGATTTGGATTATGTTGATAAACAGAACCAAATTCAAAGTAAAGTTGAGTGTTTGAATTGATTTGAACCTTGTTTGATTGTTTGAATAATTTATTGAAAATTCAAAACAGAAAAAGAATTAGAAAAAGGAAAAATAAAGCAGACAGAAAAAAAATAGGGAAACAGACCAGCCCATTAGGCCCAGTCTAGCCCAGTACTCCTTCCCCGAACCGTTTTTCCTCACTCAGAAACCTACCCACGCAGAGGCTGACCCGTGGACCCCGTTCCCTCTCCTTTTCCCATTGACCAGAGGACCCCACCGCCACCTCCTTCTTCTTCCCCGCGCGACCCTGTCTCCCCCAGACGACGCTGCCGTTGCTGCCTTTGAATGCCGCGTTCAATTCTCAGTAACGCCGCGTTAATTCCTCGCCGAGACAACGCACTATTAAGCGCCAGCGCCTTCACCTCCATTTCCCCCAGACCACTCCCTCTCTCTGCCCCCAGGCCGCTCCAATTTCTCTCTGTACCGCCGCCGCTCCGACGACTTCCCAAGCCAATTCCGGCAGCCCCTCACCGCCCCTCTCCTCCCCGACCAAGCTCACAGCTTCCCCACTCTCAGGCGCATCTGCTAGTGCATCAAACTCGACCGCGGGTGCCCTGAAACCTCGCCTTCGACAACGACCACCGTCGCTGCCGTCTGCTTCCTCTCCGGCGAAGCCCACAGGTGAATTCCGGCCGCCCCTTTCCCTCTCATTCACGCACACGACTCTGTCTCGACCCTGTGAATCTAACCGCGTCATCATTTTGCCTTGGGGTGATCCACAGCGACGTCCACGACGACCACCCGACGCCGTCCTCCACTCCGGCGAGAAATCGTAGTCGTGCCAGAGCGCCCCTCGTCCAGCCAGCACCTCCCCGAGCATCGCCGTGACCCCCTGAGCCCGGTAAGCAACCCCTCCTTCTCCCTCACCTTGTGTAGCATCGCCTCAGTCGTCGACCGACCGCTCCGCCGCCAGCAGCCGCCGCAGCGCCGCTCGTCTGTGGTCGAGCACCCCATAGCCGTTCGATCTAGATCGGGCGGGTACGATAGATCACTTAAGCCGCGAATGGGTATGCGCCCTGTACCGTGCGATCTAACTTAATCCAACGCTCCACGTAGCTCGATCCGGCCGAACCGTTATCAACCAATGAAATAGTGCCGCGTGTCCCAGAGCTGTTTAAAACAGAATTTGAAAACAGAATTTCTTGCAAACTTCAAACCCTTGTATCTTTTGATCCACACGTCCAAATTTTACAAACTTTATGTCGTTGGATTCAGCAAGACAAGCTCTAGCCAACCCTGCCCTAGGTTTAGCAAATAGTATCTGTTAACTTGTTTAACTTTGCAGATTCTTTTGTGTGCTTGCTAACATTAGAAAAATCATTTAAAAAATGATTTTTGAGATCAAACCTTTGCCAATTGGTTTGTTGTGACCTTACTGACCCTAGGAACCAACCCATAGTTTGGAAAATGATTTTGGAAAAGAATAGAATGGATTAATTAGTTTAGTCCATTTCTAGCTAACTAAAAACTATAGTTTTGTTTATGAAAATTCTTTCATAAAGAAAACTTTGAGAAAATGTTTTGGACCAAACCTACTGACCCAAACACCAATTTTTGCAATAGCAACTCATTGGGTGAACCCTATAGGTTAGTGCCTTAGTAAAAATATTTCTACACCACATAGAATGACACTTTGTTTTGCAAATGGTTTTATAGTGAAACCTTTTGCAAATGACTTAGCCACTTCACAAAATGACCAATAGGTGTGCCCAAAAGTCTATGACCCATTAGGAACCCCTTTTTCAAACAAAACAAGGCTTGGCATGCTTGCATGCATTACCTTAACTTTGCCACTTTGGTAAATGACCATTTTGGATCTTACAAAGTTTAGGAATCTAATAGAGACCCTCTTTACAAATGACTTTGCCATTTTGGTAAATGACCAATTTGGAACTTACAAAGTTTAGAAGCCTAGTGGAGACCATCCTTACAATAGAACCAACCTTTGCAAGCTTATGCATGACTTAGATCCCATTACTTTGTGTGTGAGAAATTGTTTGTTTGACTTTGGTTTGGAATGTGAATTGAATTGTGTTTGCTTGATTGACTTGTAGTGAAGTGTGAGACTAGCAAGATCAAGGAGTGAACCTATACCCTCTACCAAAAAGGCAAGTGATACTTCATATTATCTATCCCATTATTTTCAATATGCATTAGTGTTTTTGCCAAGTAAAACTTGCATGGTTTTTATTTTGCTAAGTATAGACCTTGCTATAGGAAAACTAGTAGAATGAATCCTTAGAAGGATTTTCCTAAGTTAAGAATCCTATTACTATCAAGCTTAGACTAGCTAATAGAAAACCTGGGTGGGATATATATTCATGCTATGAAAATTCCTAAGTCTATGGACTTGTGTTTTGTTTAATAAAACAACTAAGTTAATGAATCACCTGGGTGGAAATGGAAGGAATGGTTTGTGTTGAGTGGTTCACAAGGCCATGGACTTGGCTTGTGTATCTCACTTGTGGATGGCCACCCAGGAAACAAAGAGATTTGAGATGTCAAATGTTGAGAAGCTTCAAGTGCAACCACTTGGCAATATGGGCTCTGCCATGATCATATAGGTTGCAAGAACTTAGCCACATGGACAGTGGGTGGTAGTGTTTGATAGGTTGGAACGCGTCCATGTTGGTCTAAGGGAAAGCTTCTGAAAGATCTTGTCTTGGGAAACCAAGTCTTGTGGGGAAAGTGCACCACCTCTGCAGAGTGTAAACCTAAGTACTTAGCCATGTCCCTGGTAAAGGACAATTTGAGCATCAAGACATGGAAGCAATCAAGAATCTCATCACTCCAATTTCTAAATTAAAACTTGTGGGTGAACAAGGGTTGTGTGAAATTCTTCAATCTTTGATGGAGAGATGGCTTGGTACAAGGATCTTGAAATCATTGATTGAGGAAAATTGTTTTTGCCAAGAAAATCTTCAGTCTTTGATTGGTAGATGCCCTGAGTGGATCTCCAGTCTTTGATTAGTAGATGTCTTGGAAAGTTTTTGCCAAACAAAAACTTAGTATTTTCAAAATGATAGGAAAAATCTATTTTGAGCAATGCAAGCCTCAACTCCACTTAGCCAAATGCATATAGATGATAGACTCCACTATACTACCAAAGTATCTCTTGCCAATACAATTCAAATGTATTGACCCTTGTGGCTGTAACTTGTAATGTTGCAGGTTTGATTGATTTTAGTGAAGATTGATTGATTAGGATTACAAAGTCTACAACCAACATCTGCCTGTGGCACTTTGAAGATGAAGGACCCATGACTATAGTTATTCCGCTGCAATGTAATGTAAATAGCCAATGAGCTATGTTTGATGTAATAAAACTATTTTATTCCTGGTTATAAAGTTGTATTATGACCTTTGTTTCTTGATATTACATCTAAACTGTGGATGCTAGCTATTGATCCAGGGACTAGCATTGTAAACACAGGGGACTCAATCTTATTAAAGCTTGGGGACGCTACAGTCCATGTGCGGTTTGCGGAAAAGAACACACATGCAATGACCACTGGTTGATCCATGTGTGGTTTGTGGAAAGAACACACATGTAATGACCACTTGTTGATCCATGTGTGGTTTGTGGAAAGAACACACATGCAATGATAGTGGTGGATCCATGTGTGGTTTGTGGATAGAACACACATGCAATGATACTGCTTGATCCATGTGTGGTTTGTGGAAAAGAACACACATGCAATGACCACTGGTTGATCCATGTGTGGTTTGTGGAAAGAACATACATGCAATGACTCTAGTGGGTCCACATGTAGTTTGTGAAAAGAACACACATGCAGTGACCACTGGTTGATCCATAAGTTGTTTGTGGAAAAGAACACACATGCAATGAGTCTAGTGGATCCATGTCTGGTTTGTGGAAAGAACACACATGCAATGACACTGCTTGATCCATGTGTGGTTTGTGGAAAGAACACACATGCAATGACCACTGGTTGAACCATGTGTGGTTTGTGGAAAGAACACACATGCAATGACACTACTTGATCCATGTGTGGTTTGTGGAAAAGAAAACACATGCAATGAGTCTAGTGGATCCATGTGTGGTTTGTGGAAAAGAACACACATGCAATGACTCTAGTGCTGGTTTGTGGTTTTAGTATAAGAACAAACATGCAATTACTCAAATGGATTCATAAGTGGTTTGTGGAAATAACACACATGCAATGACTCTGGTTGATCCATATGTGGTTTGTGGAAAGAACACACATGCAATGACCACTAGTTGATCCATATGTGGTTTCTGGAAAAGAACACGCATGCAATGACCACTAGTTGACCCATGTGTGGTTTGTGGAAAGAACACACATGCAATGACCACTAGTTGATCCATATGTGGTTTGTGGAAAAGAACACACATGCAATGACTCTATTGTTGGTTTTAGTATAAGAACACACATGCAATGACTCTAGTGGTTGATCCATGTGTGGTTTGTGGAAATAACACACATGCAATGACTCTAGTAGTTGATTCATGTGTGGTTTGTGGAAAGAACACACATGCAATGACTCTAGTGCAAGTTTTAGTATAAGAACACACATGCAATGACTCTAGTGGTTGATCCATGCGTGGTTTGTGGAAATAACACACATGCAATGACACTGCTTGATCCATGTGCGGTTTGCGGAAAAGAACACACATGCAATGACCACTGGTTGATCCATGTATGGTTTGTGGAAAGAACACACATGCAATGACCAATTGTTGATCCATCTGTGGTTTGTGGAAAGAACACACATGCAATGATAGTGGTGGATCCATGTGTGGTTTGTGGATAGAACACACATGCAATGATACTGCTTGATCCATGTGTGGTTTGTGGAAAAGAACACACATGTAATGACCACTGGTTGATCCATGTGTGGTTTGTGGAAAGAACACACATGCAATCACCACTGGTTGATCCATGTGTGGTTTGTGGAAAGAACACACATGCAATGACACTACTTGATCCATGTGTGGTTTGTGGAAAAGAAAACACATGCAATGAGTCTAGTGGATCCATGTGTGGTTTGTGGAAAAGAACACACATGCAATGACTCTAGTGCTGGTTTGTGGTTTTAGTATAAGAACAAACATGCAATTACTCAAATGGATTCATAAGTGGTTTGTGGAAATAACACACATGCAATGACTCTGGTTGATCCATATGTGGTTTGTGGAAAGAACACACATGCAATGACCACTAGTTGATCCATATGTGGCTTGTGGAAAAGAACACGCATGCAATGACCACTAGTTGACCCATGTGTGGTTTGTGGAAAGAACACACATGCAATGACCACTAGTTGATCCATATGTGGTTTGTGGAAAAGAACACACATGCAATGACTCTAGTGTTGGTTTTAGTATAAGAACACACATGCAATGACTCTAGTGGTTGATCCATGTGTGGTTTGTGGAAATAACACACATGCAATGACTCTAGTAGTTGATTCATGTGTGGTTTGTGGAAAGAACACACATGCAATGACTCTAGTGCAAGTTTTAGTATAAGAACACACATGCAATGACTCTAGTGGTTGATCCATGCGTGGTTTGTGGAAATAACACACATGCAATGACACTGCTTGATCCATGTGCGGTTTGCGGAAAAGAACACACATGCAATGACCACTGGTTGATCCATGTATGGTTTGTGGAAAGAACACACATGTAATGACCACTTGTTGATCCATCTGTGGTTTGTGGAAAGAACACACATGCAATGATAGTGGTGGATCCATGTGTGGTTTGTGGATAGAACACACATGCAATGATACTGCTTGATCCATGTGTGGTTTGTGGAAAAGAACACACATGTAATGACCACTGGTTGATCCATGTGTGGTTTGTGGAAAGAACACACATGCAATGACCACTGGTTGATCCATGTGTGGTTTGTGGAAAGAACACACATGCAATGACTCTAGTAGTTGATTCATGTGTGGTTTGTGGAAAGAACACACATGCAATGACTCTAGTGCAAGTTTTAGTATAAGAACACACATGCAATGACTCTAGTGGTTGATCGATGCGTGGTTTGTGGAAATAACACACATGCAATGACTCTAGTGGTTGATTCATGTGTGGTTTGTGGAAAGAACACACATGCAATGACACTGCTTGATCCATGTGCGGTTTGCGGAAAAGAACACACATGCAATGACCACTGGTTGATCCATGTATGGTTTGTGGAAAGAACACACATGTAATGACCACTTGTTGATCCATCTGTGGTTTGTGGAAAGAACACACATGCAATGATAGTGGTGGATCCATGTGTGGTTTGTGGATAGAACAAACATGCAATGATACTGCTTGATCCATGTGTGGTTTGTGGAAAAGAACACACATGTAATGACCACTGGTTGATCCATGTGTGGTTTGTGGAAAGAACACACATGCAATGACCACTGGTTGATCCATGTGTGGTTTGTGGAAAGAACACACATGCAATGACACTACTTGATCCATGTGTGGTTTGTGGAAAAGAACACACATGCAATGACCACTGGTTGATGTATGTGTGGTTTGTGGAAAATAACACACATGCAATGACTCTAGTGCTGGTTTGTGGTTTTAGTATAAGAACAAACATGCAATTACTCAAATGGATCCATATGTGGTTTGTGGAAATAACATACATGCAATGACTCTGGTTGATCCATATGTGGTTTGTGGAAAGAACACACATGCAATGACCACTAGTTGATCCATATGTGGTTTGTGGAAAAGAACACACATGCAATGACCACTGGTTGATCCATGTGTGGTTTGTGGAAAGAACACACATGCAATGACAGTGGTGGATCCATGTGTGGTTTGTGAAAAGAACACACATGCAATGACTCTAGTGTTGGTTTTAGTATAAGAACACACATGCAATGACTCTAGTGGTTGATCCATGTGTGGTTTGTGAAAAGAACACACATGCAATGACCACTAGTTGATCCATATGTGCTTTGTGGAAAGAACACACATGCAATGACACTGCTTGATCCATGTGTGGTTTGTGGAAAAGAACACACATGCAATGACCACTTGTTGATCCATGTGTGGTTTGTGGAAAGAACACACATGCAATGACCACTGGTTGATCCATGTGTGGTTTGTGGAAAAGAACACACATGCAATGACCAATGGTTAATCCATGTGTGGTTTGTGGAATGAACACACATGCAATGCCACTGCTTGATCCATGTGTGGTTTGTGGAAAAGAACACACATGCAATGACCACTGGTTGATCCATGTGTGGTTTTTGGAAAGAACACACATGCAATGACCACTGGTTGATCCAAATGTGGTTTGTGGAAAAGAACACACATGCAATGACCACTGGTTGATCCATATGTGGTTTGTGGAAAGAACACACATGCAATGACCAGTGGTTGATACATGTGTGGTTTGTGAAAAAGAACACACATTCAATGACTCTAGTGCTGGTTTGTGGTTTTAGTATAAGAACAAACATGCAATTACTGAAATGGATCCATATGTGGTTTGTGGAAAGAACACACATGCAATGACTCTGGTTGATCCATATGTGGTTTGTGGAAAGAACACACATGCAATGACCTCTGGTTGATCCATATGTGGTTTGTGGAAAAGAACACACATGCAATGACCACCTGTTGATCCATGCGTGGTTTGTGGAAAGAACACACATGCAATGACAGTGGTGGATCCATGTGTGGTTTGTGAAAAGAACACACATGCAATGACTCTAGTGTTGGTTTTAGTATAAGAACACACATGCAATGACTCTAGTGGTTGATCCATGTGTGGTTTGTGGAAATAACACACATGCAATGACTCTAGTGGTTGATCCATATGTGGTTTGTGGAAAGAACACACATGCAATGACACTGCTTGATCCATGTGTGGTTTGTGGAAAAGAACACACATGCAATGACCACTGGTTGATCCATGTGTGGTTTGTGGAAAGAACACACATGCAATGACCACTTGTTGATCCATTTGTGGTTTGTGGAAAGAACACACATGCAATGACAGTGGTGGATGCATGTGTGGTTTGTGGAAAGAACACACATGCAATGACTCTAGTGCTAGTTTTACTATAAGAACACACATATAATGACTCCAGTGGGTCCACATGTAGTTTGTGAATAGAACACACATGCAATGACCACTGGTTGATCCATAAGTTGTTTGTGGAAAAGAACACACATGCAATGAGTCTAGTGGATCCATGTGTGGTTTGTGGAAAAGAACACACATGCAATGACTCTAGTGCTGGTTTGTGGTTTTAGTATAAGAACAAAGATGCAATTACACAAATGGATCCATATGTGGTTTGTGGAAATAACACACATGCAATGACTCTGGTTGATCCATATGTGGTTTGTGGAAAGAACACACATGCAATAACCACTAGTTGATCCATATGTGGTTTGTGGAAAAGAACACACATGCAATGACCACTGGTTGACCCATGTGTGGTTTGTGGAAAGAACACATATGCAATGACAGTGGTGGATCCATGTGTGGTTTGTGAAAAGAACACACATGAAATGACTCTAGTGTTGGTTTTAGTATAAGAACACACATGCAATGACTCTAGTGGCTGATCCATGTGTGGTTTGTGGAAATAACACACATGCAATGACTCTAGTGGTTGATTCATGTGTGGTTTGTGGAAAGAACACACATGCAATGACACTGCTTGGTCCATGTGCGGTTTGCGGAAAAGTACACACATGCAATGACCACTGGTTGATCCATGTGTGGTTTGTGGAAAGAACACACATGTAATGACCACTTGTTGATCCATGTGTGGTTTGTGGAAAGAACACACATGCAATGATAGTGGTGGATCCATGTGTGGTTTGTGGATAGAGCACACATGCAATGATACTGCTTGATCCATGTGTGGTTTGTGGAAAAGAACACACATGCAATGACCACTGGTTGATCCATGTCTGGTTTGTGGAAAGAACACACATGCAATGACCACTGGTTGATCCATGTGTGGTTTGTGGAAATAACACACATGCAATGACACTGCTTGGTCCATGTGCGGTTTGCGGAAAAGAACACACATGCAATGACCACTGGTTGATCCATGTGTGGTTTGTGGAAAGAACACACATGTAATGACCACTTGTTGATCCATGTGTGGTTTGTGGAAAGAACACACATGCAATGATAGTGGTGGATCCATGTGTGGTTTGTGGATAGAACACACATGCAATGATACTCCTTGATCCATGTGTGGTTTGTGGAAAGAACACACATGCAATGACACAGCTTGATCCATGTGTGGTTTGTGGAAAGAACACACATGCAATGACCACTGGTTGAACCATGTGTGGTTTGTGGAAAGAACACACATGCAATGACACTACTAGATCCATGTGTGGTTTGTGGAAAAGAACACACATACAATGAGTCTAGTGGATCCATGTGTGGTTTGTGGAAAAGAATAGACATGCAATGACTCTAGTGCTGGTTTGTGGTTTTAGTATAAGAACAAACATGCAATTACTCAAATGGATTCATAAGTGGTTTGTGGAAATAACACACATGCAATGACTCTGGTTGATCCATATGTGGTTTGTGGAAAGAACACACATGCAATGACCACTAGTTAATCCATATGTGGTTTCTGGAAAAGAACACGCATGCAATGACCACTGGTTGACCAATGTGTGGTTTGTGGAAAGAACACACATGCAATGACCACTAGTTGATCCATACGTGGTTTGTGGAAAAGAACACACATGCAAAGACTCTAGTGTTGGTTTTAGTATAAGAACACACATGCAATGACTCTAGTGGTTGATCCATGTGTGGTTTGTGGAAATAACACACATGCAATGACTCTAGTAGTTGATTCATGTGTGGTTTGTGGAAAGAACACACATGCAATGACTCTAGTGCAAGTTTTAGTATAAGAACACACATGCAATGACTCTAGTGGTTGATCCATGTGTGGTTTGTGGAAATAACACACATGCAATGACTCTAGTGGTTGATTCATGTGTGGTTTGTGGAAATAACACACATGCAATGACACTGCTTGATCCATGTGCGGTTTGCGGAAAAGAACACACATGCAATGACCACTGGTTGATCCATGTATGGTTTGTGGAAAGAACACACATGTAGTGACCACTTGTTGATCCATGTGTGGTTTGTGGAAAGAACACACATGCAATGATAGTGGTGGATCCATGTGTGGTTTGTGAATAGAACACACATGCAATGACTCTAGTGGTTGATTCATGTGTGGTTTGTGGAAAAGAACACACATGCAATGACCACTGGTTGATCCATGTGTGGTTTGTGGAAAGAACACACATGCAATGACCACTGGTTGATCCATGTGTGGTTTGTGGAAAGAACACACATGCAATGACACTACTTGATCCATGTGTGGTTTGTGGAAAAGAACACACATGCAATGACCACTGGTTGATGTATGTGTGGTTTGTGGAAAAGAACACACATGCAATGACTCTAGTGCTGGTTTGTGGTTTTAGTATAAGAACAAACATGCAATTACTCAAATGGATCCATATGTGGTTTGTGGAAATAACACACATGCAATGACTCTGGTTGATCCATATGTGGTTTGTGGAAAGAACACACATGCAATGACCACTAGTTGATCCATATGTGGTTTGTGGAAAAGAACACACATGCAATGACCACTGGTTGATCCATGTGTGGTTTGTGGAAAGAACACATATGCAATGACAGTTCTGGATCCATGTGTGGTTTGTGAAAAGAACACACATGCAATGACTCTAGTGTTGGTTTTAGTATAAGAACACACATGCAATGACTCTAGTGTTGGTTTTAGTATAAGAACACACATGCAATGACTCTAGTGGTTGATCCATGTGTGGTTTGTGAAAAGAACACACATGCAATGACCACTAGTTGATCCATATGTGCTTTGTGGAAAGAACACACATGCAATGACACTGCTTGATCCATGTGTGGTTTGTGGAAAAGAACACACATGCAATGACCACTTGTTGATCCATGTGTGGTTTGTGGAAAGAACACACATGCAATGACCACTGGTTGATCCATGTGTGATTTGTGGAAAAGAACACACATGCAATGACCACTGGTTAATCCATGTGTGGTTTGTGGAAAGAACACACATGCAATGACACTGCTTGATCCATGTGTGGTTTGTGGAAAAGAACACACATGCAATGACCACTGGTTGATCCATGTGTGGTTTTTGGAAAGAACACACATGCAATGACCACTGGTTGATCCAAATGTGGTTTGTGGAAAAGAACACACATGCAATGACCACTGGTTGATCCATATGTGGTTTGTGGAAAGAACACACATGCAATGACCAGTGGTTGATACATGTGTGGTTTGTGAAAAAGAACACACATTCAATGACTCTAGTGCTGGTTTGTGGTTTTAGTATAAGAACAAACATGCAATTACTCAAATGGATCCATATGTGGTTTGTTGAAAGAACACACATGCAATGACTCTAGTGGTTGATCCATATGTGGTTTGTGGAAAGAACACACATGCAATGACCTCTGGTTGATCCATATGTGGTTTGTGGAAAAGAACACACATGCAATGACCACCTGTTGATCCATGCGTGGTTTGTGGAAAGAACACACATGCAATGACAGTGGTGGATCCATGTGTGGTTTGTGAAAAGAACACACATGAAGGGTTTCGCAGCATAGTAAATCAAAATTTTCTGCGGAAGCGAACAGAGGGAAAGCCAAGATCTAATCTAGGAGATGCAAACAACGAGAGAGATTGGATTAGATCTTCATACCCTTGAAGATTCGCACAGCGGAACGTTCGTCGGAACGTGGGTGATGTAGTCGTACTCGCTTCTCCTCCCGCGATCCGATCCGATCTAGCACCACAAGTGGCGGTGCCTCGGTGAGATGCACACGTGCAGCACCTCGACGTCTCCTCCTTCCTCAGACCAGCAAGTAGGGTGGAGAGATAGATTGGATCTACAACACGACGGCG
This sequence comes from Avena sativa, assembly GCA_916181665.1. Lineage (NCBI taxonomy): Eukaryota > Viridiplantae > Streptophyta > Magnoliopsida > Poales > Poaceae > Avena > Avena sativa. Next base: position 263,280,067 of record OV702291.1, read on the forward strand.
TGGTGTATATGGTGGAGAATTTCTGCAGCAGGGCTTCGCCTACAAACAGTCGGGAGGGAGAGAGGAAGGGTAGCAGGGCGGCTAGGGTTGGAGGGGAAGGTGTGTAGGGGGAGGGGGCACACCAGCCCTCTATATATAGAGGGGGGGGGTGCGGCCAGCCCTTGCCCATCCTCCAAGCCTATCTCTAGTTTAAACGATTTAAACTCTCCCTTTTAGAAACCCTATCTTATCTCTAGTTTAAACGATTTAAACTTATCTAGGATCGGCTGGGCCCTATGGGGCCTTGTGCCCCTGGCCCAATGCGGCCAGGACACTCCCTCATAGGCCCATGCCCCCTCCCAGAAGGTTGGGCCACGTTGGTCCCCTTCCGGAAGGTTCTAGAAGCTTCCGGTACAATACCGATTAACCCGGAACAATTCCGAACTCCAAAAACTGCACTGCCTTATATGAATCTTATTCTCCGGACCATTCCGGAACCTCTCGTGATATCCCGGATCCCATCCGAGACTCCGAACAAAAATTCATAAACCAAGTATCCAATCTATCCTAGCGTCGAGACACGTTAAGTGTGTGACCCTGCGGGTTCGAGAATATGCAGACATGATCTTCTATCAATAATCAACAGTGGGGTCTGGGCACCCATATTGACTCCCACACATTCATCGATGATCATATCGGATGAACCACGATGCCAGGATTCAATCAATCCCATATATATATTCCCTTCGTCTCGCGATATTTTACTTGCCCGAGATTCGATCGTCGGTACCATCATACCTAGTTCAATCTCGTTTACAGCAAGTACTTTACTCGTTCCGTAATCCGATATCACTTTGTGATTAACTCCTTAACCACATGCTTGCAAGCGGTGTTGATATCGATTACCGAGTGGGTCCGAAGTATATCTCTCTCCGACTTGGGAGGGACAAATCCCATCTCGATACATACAACCCAACAGATACTTTCCGATCACCTGAGAGACACCTTTATGATCACCCTCTCATAGGATGACGTTTGATGACCTCAAAGCTTTCTTCCGATACCAGGGAGTTGCATTATCTCATGGTCTAAGGAATACAATATTTGACATAAGAAAAGCTTCGCAAAGATGAACACAATGACACGATCTAATTGCTTCGCTTAGTTTGGGTCTGTCCACCATATCATTCTCCCAATGATATGATCTCATTATCAATTGACAACTCATGTCTATGGTTAGGAAACCTTAACCATCATTGATCAATGAGCTAGTCCATAGAGGCGTACTAGGGACACGGTGTTGTTCACAAACCACACAAGTATTAATGTTTCCGCTTAATACAATTCTAGCATGAAATATAAACTTTATCATGAACAAGAATTATAATAATAACATCTTTATTATTGCCTCTAGGGCATAATTCCAACAGTCTCCACTTGCACTAGAGTCAATAATCTAGTTTACATTTGGCAACAATCTCACACCCATGGCACTGAGGTGCTGATCATGTTTTACACGTGGAAGAGGTTTAGTCAATGGATCTGCGACATTCAGATCTGTATGTACTTTGCTGATCTTCAGATCTCCATCTGCTATATAATCTCGGATTATATGAAACTTGCGGTTGATATGCTTGGTCTTTGGATGATATCTTGGTTCCTTAGCGAGTGCTATGGCGCCAGTGTTGTCACACAATATCTCCAGTGGGTCCAATGCACTTGGAACCACGCCAAGCTCAGTGATGAAGTTTCTGATCCAAACTCCTTCACTTGACGCTTCTGCAGCAGCCATGTATTCCGCTTCTACTGTAGATCCCGCGACCACGCTTTGCTTGCAGCTTCTCCAGCTCACAGCTCCTCCATTCAAAATATACACGTATCCTGTCTGAGATTTAGCATCATCCTTGTCGGTGTCGAAACTAGCATCGACGTAACCTTTTACGACGAGCTGTTCATCACCCTCATAGACTAAGAACATTTCTTTAGTCCTATTTAGGTACCTTAGGATGTTCTTCACGGCTGTCCAGTGTTCCACTCCTGGATCACTTTGATATCTGCTCGTCAAACTAAGAGCATTGGACACATCCGGTCTAGTACACAGCATGGCATACATGATGGAACCTATGGCCGAGGCATAAGGCACTTTGCTCATAGCTTCCCTATCATTTACCGTAGCTGGACACTGAGCCTTGCTCAATATCTTACCTGACAACATAGGCATTGAACCTTTCAATGCCTTATCCATTCTGAACCTTTTCAGAACTTTGTCTAGGTATGTACTCTGGCTTAAAGCTATCAGGCGTCTTTGTCTATCTCTATAGATTTTGATGCCCAATATATAAGCAGCTTCACCTAGGTCTTTCATTGAAAAACACTTGTTCAAATAACTCTTCACATCGTTAAGCATGTTGATGTCATTTCCAATAATCAATATGTCATCCACATATAGTACCAGAAACGCCACCGAGCTCCCACTCACTTTCTTGTAGATGCAAGCTTCGTAGCAATTTGGAACAAATCCAAAGCTCTTGATCACTTGATCAAAACGAAGGTTCCAACTCCGAGATGCTTGCTTCAGTCCATAAATGGAACGCTGAAGTTTGCATACTTTATCAGCATCCTTAGGATCGACAAAACCTTTGGGTTGCATCATATACAACTCTTCATCAATGTTGCCATTGAGGAAAGCAGTCTTGACATCCATCTGCCATATTTCATAATCATGAAACGCAGCAATTGCTAATAAAATCCGAATGGACTTAAACATCGCTACGAGAGAGAAAGTCTCATCGTAGTCAACACCTTGAACTTGTCGAAAACCTTTCGCAACAAGCCGTGCTTTATAGACGGTAACATTACCATCCGTGTCCGTTTTCTTCTTGAAGATCCATTTGCACTCAACAGCCTTTCGGTCGCTAGGAGGGTCCACCAAAGTCCATACTTGGTTTTCGCTCATGGATCCCAATTCGGATTTCATGGCTTCTAGCCATTTCTCAGAGTCTGGGCTCATCATCGCTTCCTCATAGTTCGTAGGTTCGCTGTCTTCTACTAACAAGACAGTCAAGACAGGGTTGCCGTAGCACTCAGGAGGGGCACGCGACCTTGTCGACCTGCGACGTTCAGTAGCAGCATCATCCGAAGCTTCATGATCCTTGTCATTAGCTTCCTCTATTGTTGGTGCAGGCGGCACTGGAACAATTTCAGGTGCTGCGCTACTCTCCAATTCAAGAGAAGGTTCAATAACCTCGTCTAGCTCTACTTTCCTCCCACTCACTTCTTTCGAGAGAAACTCCTTCTCAAGAAAGGAACCGTTCTTTGCGACAAACACTTTGCCTTCGGTTCTGTGATAGAAGGTATACCCAATAGTTTCCTTAGGGTATCCTATGAAGACGCATTTCTCCGCTTTGGGTTCGAGCTTGTCCGGCATCAACTTCTTGACGTAAGCTTCGCATCCCCAAACTTTAAGAAACGACAACTTAGGTTTAGCACCAAACCACAGTTCATACGGTGTCGTCTCAACGGATTTAGATGGAGCCCTATTTAAAGTGAATGCAGCGGTTTCTAATGCATAACCCCAAAATGATAACGGCAAATCAGTAATAGACATCATCGATCGAACCATATCTAATAGGGTTCGATTCCGGCGTTCAGACACACCATTGCGCTGTGGTGTTCCGGGTGGCGTGAGTTGTGAAACGATTCCACTTGCTTTGAGATGCGTGAGAAAATCATAACTCAAATATTCGCCCCCACGATCGGATCGTAGAAACTTAATCTTTTTGTTACGATGGTTCTCCACTTCATTCTGAAATTCCTTGAACTTTTCAAATGTTTCAGATTTATGTTTCATTAAATAGATATACCCATATCTACTTAAGTCATCGGTAAAAGTGAGAAAGTAGCGATATCCACCGCGCGTCGAAACACTCATCGGTCCGCATACATCGGTATGTATGATTTCCAACAAGTCCGTTGCTCGCTCCATCATACCGGAGGACGGGGTTTTGATCATCTTGCCCATGAGGCATGGTTCGCATGTGTCAAATGATTCAAAATCAAGAGACTCCAAAAGTCCATCAGAATGCAGTTTCTTCATGCGCTTTACACCAATATGACCTAGACGACAGTGCCACAAATAAGTAGTATTATCACTATCTACTTTGCATCTCTTAGCCTCAATGTTATGGATGTGTGTTTCATCCCTTTCGAGATTTAGAAGAAATAAACCATTCACAAGGGGTGCATGACCATAAAAGATGTTACTCATATAAATAGAACAACCATTATTCTCCGATTTAAATGAATAACCGTCTTGCATTAAACACGATCCAGAAATAATGTTCATGCTCAATGCAGGCACATAATAACATTTATTAAGGTTTAAACTAATCCCGAAGGTAAAACTAAGGAGAGCGTGCCGACGGCCATCACATCAACTCTTGATCCGTTGCCAACGCGCATCGTCACCTCATCCCTCGTAAGCCGTCGTCTATTCCGTAGCTCCTGTTTCGAGTTACAAATATTAGCAACTGAACCAGTATCAAATACCCAGGCACTACAACAAGGGCTAGTAAGGAAAACATCAATAACATGTATATCAAATATACCTTTGATGGTGCCAGCCTTCTTGTCCGCTAAGTACTTCGGACAGTTGTGCTTCCAGTGACCCTTGTCCTTGCAATAGAAGCACTCAGTGTCCGGCTTGGGACCAGACTTGAGCTTCTTCTCAGCAGGGGCAACGCGCTTGCCGCCGCCTTTCTTGAAGGGATTCTTTGCACCTTTACCTTTCTCGAAGGAGGGCTTGTTGACCATCAACACATGATTATCCTTCTTGATGTCCACCTCCGCAGCCTTCAGCTTTGCGAAAGCTCGGTGATCGTATCAGTGGAACCAATCTGATTATGAGTCACTACAAAACTTTTGTAGCTGGGAGGGAGTGATTGCAGAACCCTGTCAATCTTGAGCTCCTCTGGAATCTTGCAGTCTAGTTGCTCAAGGCGTTGAGTGTAGCCCGACATCTTAATGGCGTGCTCACTAACGGAACTCCCTTCCTCCATCTTGCAGTTAAAGAACTTCTCAGAGATCTCATATCTCTCAGAACGGGTCTGAGTCTGAAACATGGTTTTCAGCTCCTCGAGAATCTCAAAGGGCCCGGGATAGTTTTCAAAACGATTTTGAAGTTCCGGTTCCATAGCAAACAACATGGTGCTCTTAATCACACCATAATCATCTTTGCGCGACTGATAGACAACTTTCTCATCAGCCGGCGCAGTTGCAGCAGGGGGGTTACCTAACGCTTTCTCAAGGACATAGTCCTTTTGTCCGCCAGACAGAATGATTCTTAGATTGCGGAACCAGTTGGTGAAGTTAGACCCATTGTTTCTAAGCTTTTCTTTCTCAGCAAAAACGTTGAAGTTGAAGTTGGACTTGGCCATGTGATCTACAGTATTTGCAAGTACAATTTAGACTATGTTCATGATAAATAGTTCAATTTAATCAAATTACTAGATGAACTCCCACTAAATTCAACATCCCTCAAGTTGTTTAGTGAACACGATCCAAATTCACCACACCTAATCCGATCTTCACGAGAAGAGATGTGGTTTCAATGGTGGACAACGAAGTGTCGATCATATCATTCATATGACTCATGCTTAACCTTTCAGTTCATGTGTTCCGAGGCCATGTCTGTACATGCTAGGCTCGTCAAGTTAGACCCAAGTATTTCCGCGTGTGCAAAACTGGCTTACACCCGTTGTATGTGAGCGTAGAGTCTATAGCACCCGATCATCACGTGATGCTTGGACACGACGAACTTTCGCAACGGTGCATACTTGGGGAGAACAAAGTTTTTATCTTGATCTTTAAGTGAGGAATCATCTTATAATGCTACCGTCGCGATCTAAGCATAATAAGATACATAAAAGGATAAACATCACATGCATATAACTTTATGTGACATGGTATAGCCAATCTTCGCGCAATGATCTCCATCTTGTGCGTTCCGGCATGATCTCCATCACTCCACCATGATTGCCTCCACCACGAATAGCAACTACAACTATTGCTAACTACTTAGCGATAAAGTAAAGCTATTACATGGCGTATAAGAAGTTGACTCGCAGGTCATACACAATTATAAAGACAACCATATGGCTCCTGCCGGTTGTGAACTCATCGACATGCAAGTCGTGAAACATTACAAAACATGATCATCGCATACATTATACACATCACATCTTGGGCCATACCATATCACAGAAAACACTCCCTGCAAAAACAAGTTAGACGCCTCTACTTTGTTGTTGCATGTTTTACGTGGCTCATGGGAGTAGATGCTAAGAACGATTCTTACCTACGGAAATCCACAACGGTGATATTATGGTTGCCAAACTCCGGTGTTAATCCCATGACAACTATAGTGAGAGAAACTGACATCCACCAGCCGCATGTGTGGTACAAGCCACACGTCAAGTGCGGAGCCGGTCTCGCGAACGACGTCGCGTAAGGTTGGCCTGGACCGCTTCAATCTCACTATCCCGCGTCATAAGAAGAACACAAACAAGAGGCTTGCAACAGAAAACATCAACGCCCGCAACAACCATGTTGCGTTCTACTCGTGAATCACATCTACGCATAGATCTAGCTCTGATACCACTGAAGGGTTTCGCAGCATAGTAAATCAAAATTTTCTACGGAAGCGAACAGAGGGAAAGCCAAGATCTAATCTAGGAGATGCAAACAACGAGAGAGATTGGATTAGATCTTCATACCCTTGAAGATTCGCACAGCGGAACGTTCGTCGGAACGTGGGTGATGTAGTCGTACTCGCTTCTCCTCCCGCGATCCGATCCGATCTAGCACCACAAGTGGCGGTGCCTCCGTGAGATGCACACGTGCAGCACCTCGACGTCTCCTCCTTCCTCGGACCAGCAAGTAGGGTGGAGAGATAGATTGGATCTACAACACGATGGCGTGGTGTATATGGTGGAGAATTTCTGCAGCAGGGCTTCGCCTACAAACAGTCGGGAGGGAGAGAGGAAGGGCAGCAGGGCGGCTAGGGTTGGAGGGGAAGGTGTGTAGGGGGAGGGGGCGCACCAGCCCTCTATATATAGAGGGGGGTGCGGCCAGCCCTTGCCCATCCTCCAAGCCTATCTCTAGTTTAAACGATTTAAACTCTCCCTTCTAGAAACCCTATCTTATCTCTAGTTTAAACGATTTAAACTTATCTAGGATCGGCTGGGCCCTATGGGGCCTTGTGCCCCTGGCCCAATGCAGCCAGGACACTCCCTCATAGGCCCATGCCCCCTCCCGGAAGGTGGGGCCACGTTGGTCCCCTTCCGGAAGGTTCTAGAAGCTTCCGGTACAATACCGATTAACCCGGAACAATTCCGAACTCCAAAAACTGCACTGCCTTATATGAATCTTATTCTCCGGACCATTCCGGAACCTCTCGTGATATCCCGGATCCCATCCGAGACTCTGAACAAAAATTCATAAACCAAGTATCCAATCTATCCTAGCGTCGAGACACGTTAAGTGTGTGACTCTGCGGGTTCGAGAATATGCAGACATGATCTTCTATCAATAATCAACAGTGGGGTCTGGGCACCCATATTGACTCCCACACATTCATCGATGATCATATCGGATGAACCACGATGCCAGGATTCAATCAATCCCATATATATATTCCCTTCGTCTCGCGATATTTTACTTGCCCGAGATTCGATCGTCGGTACCGTCATACCTAGTTCAATCTCGTTTACAGCAAGTACTTTACTCGTTCCGTAATCCGATATCACTTTGTGATTAACTCCTTAACCACATGCTTGCAAGCGGTGTTGATATCGATTACCGAGTGGGCCCGAAGTATATCTCTCTCCGACTTGGGAGGGACAAATCCCATCTCGATACATACAACCCAACAGATACTTTCCGATCACCTGAGAGACACCTTTATGATCACCCTCTCATAGGATGACGTTTGATGACCTCAAAGCTTTCTTCCGATACCAGGGAGTTGCATTATCTCATGGTCTAAGGAATACAATATTTGACATAAGAAAAGATTCGCAAAGATGAACACAATGACACGATCTAATTGCTTCGCTTAGTTTGGGTCTGTCCACCATATCATTCTCCCAATGATATGATCTCATTATCAATTGACAACTCATGTCTATGGTTAGGAAACCTTAACCATCATTGATCAATGAGCCAGTCCATAGAGGCGTACTAGGGACACGGTGTTGTTCACAAACCACACAAGTATTAATGTTTCCGCTTAATACAATTCTAGCATGGAATATAAACTTTATCATGAACAAGAATTATAATAATAACATCTTTATTATTGCCTCTAGGGCATAATTCCAACAACACATGCAATGACTCTAGTGTTGGTTTTAGTATAAGAACACACATGCAATGACTCTAGTGGTTGATCCATGTGTGGTTTGTGGAAATAACACACATGCAATGACTCTAGTGGTTGATCCATATGTGGTTTGTGGAAAGAACACACATGCAATGACACTGCTTGATCCATGTGTGGTTTCTGGAAAAGAACACACATGCAATGACCACTGGTTGATCCATGTGTGGTTTGTGGAAAGAACACACATGCAATGACCACTTGTTGATCCATTTGTGGTTTGTGGAAAGAACACACATGCAATGACAGTGGTGGATGCATGTGTGGTTTGTGGAAAGAACACACATGCAATGACTCTAGTGCTAGTTTTACTATAAGAACACACATATAATGACTCCAGTGGGTCCACATGTAGTTTGTGAAAAGAACACACATGCAATGACCACTGGTTGATCCATAAGTTGTTTGTGGAAAAGAACACACATGCAATGAGTCTAGTGGATCCATGTGTGGTTTGTGGAAAAGAACACACATGCAATGACTCTAGTGCTGGTTTGTGGTTTTAGTATAAGAACAAAGATGCAATTACACAAATGGATCCATATGTGGTTTGTGGAAATAACACACATGCAATGACTCTGGTTGATCCATATGTGGTTTGTGGAAAGAACACACATGCAATAACCACTAGTTGATCCATATGTGGTTTGTGGAAAAGAACACACATGCAATGACCACTGGTTAACCCATGTGTGGTTTGTGGAAAGAACACATATGCAATGACAGTGGTGGATCCATGTGTGGTTTGTGAAAAGAACACACATGCAATGACTCTAGTGTTGGTTTTAGTATAAGAACACACATGCAATGACTCTAGTGGCTGATCCATGTGTGGTTTGTGGAAATAACACACATGCAATGACTCTAGTGGTTGATTCATGTGTGGTTTGTGGAAAGAACACACATGCAATGACACTGCTTGGTCCATGTCACATCCCAAGATTTTTTCCAAATCTTGTTATGTGAAAAATAAAATAAACAAAATAAACTTTTGTTGAAAATCAGGGTGAAAAGAAACTTTTGTTTCTAAAAGGAGACTTAAAATCCCATCTTGAACAAACTTTGGTAAAAGTTTGAATTCAACAAAAGTCCAAATCAAGGGAAATGCATTCCTCAATGAGTGTATCTGGAAATTTGAACACATGGAAAATAAATCCAAATCCCTAAACCCTAATGGAAGGAAATCATTTCCAAAGTATCTCCAAATCTATGGATTTGATCCATACCAAATTTGATCAACAAATATTCACAAAGGATCAAGAAAGACCTTAGAGATTGGTTTCACTTAGTTTGGAACCATAGACAAAATCTTGTGAATATAATAAGATAAGGAAATTGAATTTCCAAAGCCTTTAAAGCTCTCATCTAAAGCCCATACCAATTGGTGAACAAATAATCCTAAAGGGATTTATAAGGATAAACATTTATCAATGGAAAATAAATTGTTTTGGAAATACTATTTGGATCTTTTAATAAAAGACTTTGTTTTCAAATGAAAAGGTGAGCCAAATTAATTTTGGCCAAACTTTTGTAATAAAATATTTTGTTTTGATAAAATGAGTAAAAATTTATTTAAATAAAATAATAAGGATTTAAATATCCAATTTTATTTAAGTAAAGGCTTTTCCCATTTTAAATGAACACCAAGTATTTTATTACTACTTTGAAATCTTTTATTAAAAAGGTTTTGCTTTGATTAAAATGAGTAAAGGATTATTTAAATAAAATAATAAGGATTTTAAATATCCAATTTTATTTAAGTAAAGGCTTTCCCATTTTAATTAAAACACCAAAACTTATTTATTTATTTAAATAAGTTTCCAAGTATTCTTTTATTTTTCAAATAAAACCTTCTGGTTTGGTTTTGAAAATAATTGGATTTCAAATGGAAATTTTATTAAATAAATCAAACACTATTAATAAACTAAAGATCCATTTTATTTAATTATTAAATGGATCCTAAAATAAATAAAAATATTATTTCATTTTGGATTTGGATTATGTTGATAAACAGAACCAAATTCAAAGTAAAGTTGAGTGTTTGAATTGATTTGAACCTTGTTTGATTGTTTGAATAATTTATTGAAAATTCAAAACAGAAAAAAAATTAGAAAAAGGAAAAATAAAGCAGACAGAAAAAAAATAGGGAAACAGACCAGCCCATTAGGCCCAGTCTAGCCCAGTACTCCTTCCCCGATTCCTCACTCAGAAACCTACCCACGCAGAGGCTGACCCGTGGACCCCGTTCCCTCTCCTTTTCCCATTGACCAGAGGACCCCACCGCCACCTCCTTCTTCTTCCCCGCGCGACCCTGTCTCCCCCAGACGACGCTGCCGTTGCTGCCTTTGAATGCCGCGTTCAATTCTCAGTAACGCCGCGTTAATTCCTCGCCGAGACAACGCACTATTAAGCGCCAGCGCCTTCACCTCCATTTCCCCCAGACCACTCCCTCTCTCTGCCCCCAGGCCGCTCCAATTTCTCTCTGTACCGCCGCCGCTCCGACGACTTCCCAAGCCAATTCCGGCAGCCCCTCACCGCCCCTCTCCTCCCCGACCAAGCTCACAGCTTCCCCACTCTCAGGCGCATCTGCTAGTGCATCAAACTCGACCGCGGGTGCCCTGAAACCTCGCCTTCGACAACGACCACCGTCGCTGCCGTCTGCTTCCTCTCCGGCGAAGCCCACAGGTGAATTCCGGCCGCCCCTTTCCCTCTCATTCACGCACACGACTCTGTCTCGACCCTGTGAATCTAACCGCGTCATCATTTTTCCTTGGGGTGATCCACAGCGACGTCCACGACGACCACCCGACGCCGTCCTCCACTCCGGCGAGAAATCGTAGTCGTGCCAGAGCGCCCCTCGTCCAGCCAGCACCTCCCCGAGCATCGCCGTGACCCCCTGAGCCCGGTAAGCAACCCCTCCTTCTCCCTCACCTTGTGTAGCATCGCCTCAGTCGTCGACCGACCGCTCCGCCGCCAGCAGCCGCCGCAGCGCCGCTCGTCTGTGGTCGAGCACCCCATAGCCGTTCGATCTAGATCGGGCGGGTACGATAGATCACTTAAGCCGCGAATGGGTATGCGCCCTGTACCGTGCGATCTAACTTAATCCAACGCTCCACGTAGCTCGATCCGGCCGAACCGTTATCAACCAATGAAATAGTGCCGCGTGTCCCAGAGCTGTTTAAAACAGAATTTGAAAACAGAATTTCTTGCAAACTTCAAACCCTTGTATCTTTTGATCCACACGTCCAAATTTTACAAACTTTATGTCGTTGGATTCAGCAAGACAAGCTCTAGCCAACCCTGCCCTAGGTTTAGCAAATAGTATCTGTTAACTTGTTTAACTTTGCAGATTCTTTTGTGTGCTTGCTAACATTAGAAAAATCATTTAAAAAATGATTTTTGAGATCAAACCTTTGCCAATTGGTTTGTTGTGACCTTACTGACCCTAGGAACCAACCCATAGTTTGGAAAATGATTTTGGAAAAGAATAGAATGGATTAATTAGTTTAGTCCATTTCTAGCTAACTAAAAACTATAGTTTTGTTTATGAAAATTCTTTCATAAAGAAAACTTTGAGAAAATGTTTTGGACCAAACCTACTGACCCAAACACCAATTTTTGCAATAGCAACTCATTGGGTGAACCCTATAGGTTAGTGCCTTAGTAAAAATATTTCTACACCACATAGAATGACACTTTGTTTTGCAAATGGTTTTATAGTGAAACCTTTTGCAAATGACTTAGCCACTTCACAAAATGACCAATAGGTGTGCCCAAAAGTCTATGACCCATTAGGAACCCCTTTTTCAAACAAAACAAGGCTTGGCATGCTTGCATGCATTACCTTAACTTTGCCACTTTGGTAAATGACCATTTTGGATCTTACAAAGTTTAGGAATCTAATAGAGACCCTCTTTACAAATGACTTTGCCATTTTGGTAAATGACCAATTTGGAACTTACAAAGTTTAGAAGCCTAGTGGAGACCATCCTTACAATAGAACCAACCTTTGCAAGCTTATGCATGACTTAGATCCCATTACTTTGTGTGTGAGAAATTGTTTGTTTGACTTTGGTTTGGAATGTGAATTGAATTGTGTTTGCTTGATTGACTTGTAGTGAAGTGTGAGACTAGCAAGATCAAGGAGTGAACCTATACCCTCTACCAAAAAGGCAAGTGATACTTCATATTATCTATCCCATTATTTTCAATATGCATTAGTGTTTTTGCCAAGTAAAACTTGCATGGTTTTTATTTTGCTAAGTATAGACCTTGCTATAGGAAAACTAGTAGAATGAATCCTTAGAAGGATTTTCCTAAGTTAAGAATCCTATTACTATCAAGCTTAGACTAGCTAATAGAAAACCTGGGTGGGATATATATTCATGCTATGAAAATTCCTAAGTCTATGGACTTGTGTTTTGTTTAATAAAACAACTAAGTTAATGAATCACCTGGGTGGAAATGGAAGGAATGGTTTGTGTTGAGTGGTTCACAAGGCCATGGACTTGGCTTGTGTATCTCACTTGTGGATGGCCACCCAGGAAACAAAGAGATTTGAGATGTCAAATGTTGAGAAGCTTCAAGTGCAACCACTTGGCAATATGGGCTCTGCCATGATCATATAGGTTGCAAGAACTTAGCCACATGGACAGTGGGTGGTAGTGTTTGATAGGTTGGAACGCGTCCATGTTGGTCTAAGGGAAAGCTTCTGAAAGATCTTGTCTTGGGAAACCAAGTCTTGTGGGGAAAGTGCACCACCTCTGCAGAGTGTAAACCTAAGTACTTAGCCATGTCCCTGGTAAAGGACAATTTGAGCATCAAGACATGGAAGCAATCAAGAATCTCATCACTCCAATTTCTAAATTAAAACTTGTGGGTGAACAAGGGTTGTGTGAAATTCTTCAATCTTTGATGGAGAGATGGCTTGGTACAAGGATCTTGAAATCATTGATTGAGGAAAATTGTTTTTGCCAAGAAAATCTTCAGTCTTTGATTGGTAGATGCCCTGAGTGGATCTCCAGTCTTTGATTAGTAGATGTCTTGGAAAGTTTTTGCCAAACAAAAACTTAGTATTTTCAAAATGATAGGAAAAATCTATTTTGAGCAATGCAAGCCTCAACTCCACTTAGCCAAATGCATATAGATGATAGACTCCACTATACTACCAAAGTATCTCTTGCCAATACAATTCAAATGTATTGACCCTTGTGGCTGTAACTTGTAATGTTGCAGGTTTGATTGATTTTAGTGAAGATTGATTGATTAGGATTACAAAGTCTACAACCAACATCTGCCTGTGGCACTTTGAAGATGAAGGACCCATGACTATAGTTATTCCGCTGCAATGTAATGTAAATAGCCAATGAGCTATGTTTGATGTAATAAAACTATTTTATTCCTGGTTATAAAGTTGTATTATGACCTTTGTTTCTTGATATTACATCTAAACTGTGGATGCTAGCTATTGATCCAGGGACTAGCATTGTAAACACAGGGGACTCAATCTTATTAAAGCTTGGGGACGCTACAGTCCATGTGCGGTTTGCGGAAAAGAACACACATGCAATGACCACTGGTTGATCCATGTGTGGTTTGTGGAAAGAACACACATGTAATGACCACTTGTTGATCCATGTGTGGTTTGTGGAAAGAACACACATGCAATGATAGTGGTGGATCCATGTGTGGTTTGTGGATAGAACACACATGCAATGATACTGCTTGATCCATGTGTGGTTTGTGGAAAAGAACACACATGCAATGACCACTGGTTGATCCATGTGTGGTTTGTGGAAAGAACATACATGCAATGACTCTAGTGGGTCCACATGTAGTTTGTGAAAAGAACACACATGCAGTGACCACTGGTTGATCCATAAGTTGTTTGTGGAAAAGAACACACATGCAATGAGTCTAGTGGATCCATGTCTGGTTTGTGGAAAGAACACACATGCAATGACACTGCTTGATCCATGTGTGGTTTGTGGAAAGAACACACATGCAATGACCACTGGTTGAACCATGTGTGGTTTGTGGAAAGAACACACATGCAATGACACTACTTGATCCATGTGTGGTTTGTGGAAAAGAAAACACATGCAATGAGTCTAGTGGATCCATGTGTGGTTTGTGGAAAAGAACACACATGCAATGACTCTAGTGCTGGTTTGTGGTTTTAGTATAAGAACAAACATGCAATTACTCAAATGGATTCATAAGTGGTTTGTGGAAATAACACACATGCAATGACTCTGGTTGATCCATATGTGGTTTGTGGAAAGAACACACATGCAATGACCACTAGTTGATCCATATGTGGTTTCTGGAAAAGAACACGCATGCAATGACCACTAGTTGACCCATGTGTGGTTTGTGGAAAGAACACACATGCAATGACCACTAGTTGATCCATATGTGGTTTGTGGAAAAGAACACACATGCAATGACTCTAGTGTTGGTTTTAGTATAAGAACACACATGCAATGACTCTAGTGGTTGATCCATGTGTGGTTTGTGGAAATAACACACATGCAATGACTCTAGTAGTTGATTCATGTGTGGTTTGTGGAAAGAACACACATGCAATGACTCTAGTGCAAGTTTTAGTATAAGAACACACATGCAATGACTCTAGTGGTTGATCCATGCGTGGTTTGTGGAAATAACACACATGCAATGACACTGCTTGATCCATGTGCGGTTTGCGGAAAAGAACACACATGCAATGACCACTGGTTGATCCATGTATGGTTTGTGGAAAGAACACACATGCAATGACCAATTGTTGATCCATCTGTGGTTTGTGGAAAGAACACACATGCAATGATAGTGGTGGATCCATGTGTGGTTTGTGGATAGAACACACATGCAATGATACTGCTTGATCCATGTGTGGTTTGTGGAAAAGAACACACATGTAATGACCACTGGTTGATCCATGTGTGGTTTGTGGAAAGAACACACATGCAATGACCACTGGTTGATCCATGTGTGGTTTGTGGAAAGAACACACATGCAATGACACTACTTGATCCATGTGTGGTTTGTGGAAAAGAAAACACATGCAATGAGTCTAGTGGATCCATGTGTGGTTTGTGGAAAAGAACACACATGCAATGACTCTAGTGCTGGTTTGTGGTTTTAGTATAAGAACAAACATGCAATTACTCAAATGGATTCATAAGTGGTTTGTGGAAATAACACACATGCAATGACTCTGGTTGATCCATATGTGGTTTGTGGAAAGAACACACATGCAATGACCACTAGTTGATCCATATGTGGCTTGTGGAAAAGAACACGCATGCAATGACCACTAGTTGACCCATGTGTGGTTTGTGGAAAGAACACACATGCAATGACCACTAGTTGATCCATATGTGGTTTGTGGAAAAGAACACACATGCAATGACTCTAGTGTTGGTTTTAGTATAAGAACACACATGCAATGACTCTAGTGGTTGATCCATGTGTGGTTTGTGGAAATAACACACATGCAATGACTCTAGTAGTTGATTCATGTGTGGTTTGTGGAAAGAACACACATGCAATGACTCTAGTGCAAGTTTTAGTATAAGAACACACGTGCAATGACTCTAGTGGTTGATCCATGCGTGGTTTGTGGAAATAACACACATGCAATGACACTGCTTGATCCATGTGCGGTTTGCGGAAAAGAACACACATGCAATGACCACTGGTTGATCCATGTATGGTTTGTGGAAAGAACACACATGTAATGACCACTTGTTGATCCATCTGTGGTTTGTGGAAAGAACACACATGCAATGATAGTGGTGGATCCATGTGTGGTTTGTGGATAGAACACACATGCAATGATACTGCTTGATCCATGTGTGGTTTGTGGAAAAGAACACACATGTAATGACCACTGGTTGATCCATGTGTGGTTTGTGGAAAGAACACACATGCAATGACCACTGGTTGATCCATGTGTGGTTTGTGGAAAGAACACACATGCAATGACTCTAGTAGTTGATTCATGTGTGGTTTGTGGAAAGAACACACATGCAATGACTCTAGTGCAAGTTTTAGTATAAGAACACACATGCAATGACTCTAGTGGTTGATCGATGCGTGGTTTGTGGAAATAACACACATGCAATGACTCTAGTGGTTGATTCATGTGTGGTTTGTGGAAAGAACACACATGCAATGACACTGCTTGATCCATGTGCGGTTTGCGGAAAAGAACACACATGCAATGACCACTGGTTGATCCATGTATGGTTTGTGGAAAGAACACACATGTAATGACCACTTGTTGATCCATCTGTGGTTTGTGGAAAGAACACACATGCAATGATAGTGGTGGATCCATGTGTGGTTTGTGGATAGAACAAACATGCAATGATACTGCTTGATCCATGTGTGGTTTGTGGAAAAGAACACACATGTAATGACCACTGGTTGATCCATGTGTGGTTTGTGGAAAGAACACACATGCAATGACCACTGGTTGATCCATGTGTGGTTTGTGGAAAGAACACACATGCAATGACACTACTTGATCCATGTGTGGTTTGTGGAAAAGAACACACATGCAATGACCACTGGTTGATGTATGTGTGGTTTGTGGAAAATAACACACATGCAATGACTCTAGTGCTGGTTTGTGGTTTTAGTATAAGAACAAACATGCAATTACTCAAATGGATCCATATGTGGTTTGTGGAAATAACATACATGCAATGACTCTGGTTGATCCATATGTGGTTTGTGGAAAGAACACACATGCAATGACCACTAGTTGATCCATATGTGGTTTGTGGAAAAGAACACACATGCAATGACCACTGGTTGATCCATGTGTGGTTTGTGGAAAGAACACACATGCAATGACAGTGGTGGATCCATGTGTGGTTTGTGAAAAGAACACACATGCAATGACTCTAGTGTTGGTTTTAGTATAAGAACACACATGCAATGACTCTAGTGGTTGATCCATGTGTGGTTTGTGAAAAGAACACACATGCAATGACCACTAGTTGATCCATATGTGCTTTGTGGAAAGAACACACATGCAATGACACTGCTTGATCCATGTGTGGTTTGTGGAAAAGAACACACATGCAATGACCACTTGTTGATCCATGTGTGGTTTGTGGAAAGAACACACATGCAATGACCACTGGTTGATCCATGTGTGGTTTGTGGAAAAGAACACACATGCAATGACCAATGGTTAATCCATGTGTGGTTTGTGGAATGAACACACATGCAATGCCACTGCTTGATCCATGTGTGGTTTGTGGAAAAGAACACACATGCAATGACCACTGGTTGATCCATGTGTGGTTTTTGGAAAGAACACACATGCAATGACCACTGGTTGATCCAAATGTGGTTTGTGGAAAAGAACACACATGCAATGACCACTGGTTGATCCATATGTGGTTTGTGGAAAGAACACACATGCAATGACCAGTGGTTGATACATGTGTGGTTTGTGAAAAAGAACACACATTCAATGACTCTAGTGCTGGTTTGTGGTTTTAGTATAAGAACAAACATGCAATTACTCAAATGGATCCATATGTGGTTTGTGGAAAGAACACACATGCAATGACTCTGGTTGATCCATATGTGGTTTGTGGAAAGAACACACATGCAATGACCTCTGGTTGATCCATATGTGGTTTGTGGAAAAGAACACACATGCAATGACCACCTGTTGATCCATGCGTGGTTTGTGGAAAGAACACACATGCAATGACAGTGGTGGATCCATGTGTGGTTTGTGAAAAGAACACACATGCAATGACTCTAGTGTTGGTTTTAGTATAAGAACACACATGCAATGACTCTAGTGGTTGATCCATGTGTGGTTTGTGGAAATAACACACATGCAATGACTCTAGTGGTTGATCCATATGTGGTTTGTGGAAAGAACACACATGCAATGACACTGCTTGATCCATGTGTGGTTTGTGGAAAAGAACACACATGCAATGACCACTTGTTGATCCATGTGTGGTTTGTGGAAAGAACACACATGCAATGACCACTGGTTGATCCATGTGTGGTTTGTGGAAAAGAACACACATGCAATGACCAATGGTTAATCCATGTGTGGTTTGTGGAATGAACACACATGCAATGACTCTAGTGCTAGTTTTACTATAAGAACACACATATAATGACTCCAGTGGGTCCACATGTAGTTTGTGAATAGAACACACATGCAATGACCACTGGTTGATCCATAAGTTGTTTGTGGAAAAGAACACACATGCAATGAGTCTAGTGGATCCATGTGTGGTTTGTGGAAAAGAACACACATGCAATGACTCTAGTGCTGGTTTGTGGTTTTAGTATAAGAACAAAGATGCAATTACACAAATGGATCCATATGTGGTTTGTGGAAATAACACACATGCAATGACTCTGGTTGATCCATATGTGGTTTGTGGAAAGAACACACATGCAATAACCACTAGTTGATCCATATGTGGTTTGTGGAAAAGAACACACATGCAATGACCACTGGTTGACCCATGTGTGGTTTGTGGAAAGAACACATATGCAATGACAGTGGTGGATCCATGTGTGGTTTGTGAAAAGAACACACATGCAATGACTCTAGTGTTGGTTTTAGTATAAGAACACACATGCAATGACTCTAGTGGCTGATCCATGTGTGGTTTGTGGAAATAACACACATGCAATGACTCTAGTGGTTGATTCATGTGTGGTTTGTGGAAAGAACACACATGCAATGACACTGCTTGGTCCATGTGCGGTTTGCGGAAAAGTACACACATGCAATGACCACTGGTTGATCCATGTGTGGTTTGTGGAAAGAACACACATGTAATGACCACTTGTTGATCCATGTGTGGTTTGTGGAAAGAACACACATGCAATGATAGTGGTGGATCCATGTGTGGTTTGTGGATAGAGCACACATGCAATGATACTGCTTGATCCATGTGTGGTTTGTGGAAAAGAACACACATGCAATGACCACTGGTTGATCCATGTCTGGTTTGTGGAAAGAACACACATGCAATGACCACTGGTTGATCCATGTGTGGTTTGTGGAAAGAACACACATGCAATGACACTGCTTGGTCCATGTGCGGTTTGCGGAAAAGAACACACATGCAATGACCACTGGTTGATCCATGTGTGGTTTGTGGAAAGAACACACATGTAATGACCACTTGTTGATCCATGTGTGGTTTGTGGAAAGAACACACATGCAATGATAGTGGTGGATCCATGTGTGGTTTGTGGATAGAACACACATGCAATGATACTCCTTGATCCATGTGTGGTTTGTGGAAAGAACACACATGCAATGACACAGCTTGATCCATGTGTGGTTTGTGGAAAGAACACACATGCAATGACCACTAGTTGAACCATGTGTGGTTTGTGGAAAGAACACACATGCAATGACACTACTAGATCCATGTGTGGTTTGTGGAAAAGAACACACATACAATGAGTCTAGTGGATCCATGTGTGGTTTGTGGAAAAGAATAGACATGCAATGACTCTAGTGCTGGTTTGTGGTTTTAGTATAAGAACAAACATGCAATTACTCAAATGGATTCATAAGTGGTTTGTGGAAATAACACACATGCAATGACTCTGGTTGATCCATATGTGGTTTGTGGAAAGAACACACATGCAATGACCACTAGTTAATCCATATGTGGTTTCTGGAAAAGAACACGCATGCAATGACCACTGGTTGACCAATGTGTGGTTTGTGGAAAGAACACACATGCAATGACCACTAGTTGATCCATACGTGGTTTGTGGAAAAGAACACACATGCAAAGACTCTAGTGTTGGTTTTAGTATAAGAACACACATGCAATGACTCTAGTGGTTGATCCATGTGTGGTTTGTGGAAATAACACACATGCAATGACTCTAGTAGTTGATTCATGTGTGGTTTGTGGAAAGAACACACATGCAATGACTCTAGTGCAAGTTTTAGTATAAGAACACACATGCAATGACTCTAGTGGTTGATCCATGTGTGGTTTGTGGAAATAACACACATGCAATGACTCTAGTGGTTGATTCATGTGTGGTTTGTGGAAATAACACACATGCAATGACACTGCTTGATCCATGTGCGGTTTGCGGAAAAGAACACACATGCAATGACCACTGGTTGATCCATGTATGGTTTGTGGAAAGAACACACATGTAATGACCACTTGTTGATCCATGTGTGGTTTGTGGAAAGAACACACATGCAATGATAGTGGTGGATCCATGTGTGGTTTGTGAATAGAACACACATGCAATGACTCTAGTGGTTGATTCATGTGTGGTTTGTGGAAAAGAACACACATGCAATGACCACTGGTTGATCCATGTGTGGTTTGTGGAAAGAACACACATGCAATGACCACTGGTTGATCCATGTGTGGTTTGTGGAAAGAACACACATGCAATGACACTACTTGATCCATGTGTGGTTTGTGGAAAAGAACACACATGCAATGACCACTGGTTGATGTATGTGTGGTTTGTGGAAAAGAACACACATGCAATGACTCTAGTGCTGGTTTGTGGTTTTAGTATAAGAACAAACATGCAATTACTCAAATGGATCCATATGTGGTTTGTGGAAATAACACACATGCAATGACTCTGGTTGATCCATATGTGGTTTGTGGAAAGAACACACATGCAATGACCACTAGTTGATCCATATGTGGTTTGTGGAAAAGAACACACATGCAATGACCACTGGTTGATCCATGTGTGGTTTGTGGAAAGAACACATATGCAATGACAGTTCTGGATCCATGTGTGGTTTGTGAAAAGAACACACATGCAATGACTCTAGTGTTGGTTTTAGTATAAGAACACACATGCAATGACTCTAGTGTTGGTTTTAGTATAAGAACACACATGCAATGACTCTAGTGGTTGATCCATGTGTGGTTTGTGAAAAGAACACACATGCAATGACCACTAGTTGATCCATATGTGCTTTGTGGAAAGAACACACATGCAATGACACTGCTTGATCCATGTGTGGTTTGTGGAAAAGAACACACATGCAATGACCACTTGTTGATCCATGTGTGGTTTGTGGAAAGAACACACATGCAATGACCACTGGTTGATCCATGTGTGGTTTGTGGAAAAGAACACACATGCAATGACCACTGGTTAATCCATGTGTGGTTTGTGGAAAGAACACACATGCAATGACACTGCTTGATCCATGTGTGGTTTGTGGAAAAGAACACACATGCAATGACCACTGGTTGATCCATGTGTGGTTTTTGGAAAGAACACGCATGCAATGACCACTGGTTGATCCAAATGTGGTTTGTGGAAAAGAACACACATGCAATGACCACTGGTTGATCCATATGTGGTTTGTGGAAAGAACACACATGCAATGACCAGTGGTTGATACATGTGTGGTTTGTGAAAAAGAACACACATTCAATGACTCTAGTGCTGGTTTGTGGTTTTAGTATAAGAACAAACATGCAATTACTCAAATGGATCCATATGTGGTTTGTTGAAAGAACACACATGCAATGACTCTAGTGGTTGATCCATATGTGGTTTGTGGAAAGAACACACATGCAATGACCTCTGGTTGATCCATATGTGGTTTGTGGAAAAGAACACACATGCAATGACCACCTGTTGATCCATGCGTGGTTTGTGGAAAGAACACACATGCAATGACAGTGGTGGATCCATGTGTGGTTTGTGAAAAGAACACACATGAAGGGTTTCGCAGCATAGTAAATCAAAATTTTCTGCGGAAGCGAACAGAGGGAAAGCCAAGATCTAATCTAGGAGATGCAAACAACGAGAGAGATTGGATTAGATCTTCATACCCTTGAAGATTCGCACAGCGGAACGTTCGTCGGAACGTGGGTGATGTAGTCGTACTCGCTTCTCCTCCCGCGATCCGATCCGATCTAGCACCACAAGTGGCGGTGCCTCGGTGAGATGCACACGTGCAGCACCTCGACGTCTCCTCCTTCCTCAGACCAGCAAGTAGGGTGGAGAGATAGATTGGATCTACAACACGACGGCGTGGTGTATATGGTGGAGAATTTCTGCAGCAGGGCTTCGCCTACAAACAGTCGGGAGGGAGAGAGGAAGGGTAGCAGGGCGGCTAGGGTTGGAGGGGAAGGTGTGTAGGGGGAGGGGGCACACCAGCCCTCTATATATAGAGGGGGGGTGCGGCCAGCCCTTGCCCATCCTCCAAGCCTATCTCTAGTTTAAACGATTTAAACTCTCCCTTTTAGAAACCCTATCTTATCTCTAGTTTAAACGATTTAAACTTATCAGGATCGGCTGGGCCCTATGGGGCCTTGTGCCCCTGGCCCAATGCGGCCAGGACACTCCCTCATAGGCCCATGCCCCCTCCTAGAAGGTGGGGCCACGTTGGTCCCCTTCCGGAAGGTTCTAGAAGCTTCCGGTACAATACCGATTAACCCGGAACAATTCCGAACTCCAAAAACTGCACTGCCTTATATGAATCTTATTCTCCGGACCATTCCGGAACCTCTCGTGATATCCCGGATCCCATCCGAGACTCCGAACAAAAATTCATAAACCAAGTATCCAATCTATCCTAGCGTCGAGACACGTTAAGTGTGTGACCCTGCGGGTTCGAGAATATGCAGACATGATCTTCTATCAATAATCAACAGTGGGGTCTGGGCACCCATATTGACTCCCACACATTCATCGATGATCATATCGGATGAACCACGATGCCAGGATTCAATCAATCCCATATATATATTCCCTTCGTCTCGCGATATTTTACTTGCCCGAGATTCGATCGTCGGTACCGTCATACCTAGTTCAATCTCGTTTACAGCAAGTACTTTACTCGTTCCGTAATCCGATATCACTTTGTGATTAACTCCTTAACCACATGCTTGCAAGCGGTGTTGATATCGATTACCGAGTGGGTCCGAAGTATATCTCTCTCCGACTTGGGAGGGACAAATCCCATCTCGATACATACAACCCAACAGATACTTTCCGATCACCTGAGAGACACCTTTATGATCACCCTCTCATAGGATGACGTTTGATGACCTCAAAGCTTTCTTCCGATACCAGGGAGTTGCATTATCTCATGGTCTAAGGAATACAATATTTGACATAAGAAAAGCTTCGCAAAGATGAACACAATGACACGATCTAATTGCTTCGCTTAGTTTGGGTCTGTCCACCATATCATTCTCCCAATGATATGATCTCATTATCAATTGACAACTCATGTCTATGGTTAGGAAACCTTAACCATCATTGATCAATGAGCTAGTCCATAGAGGCGTACTAGGGACACGGTGTTGTTCACAAACCACACAAGTATTAATGTTTCCGCTTAATACAATTCTAGCATGAAATATAAACTTTATCATGAACAAGAATTATAATAATAACATCTTTATTATTGCCTCTAGGGCATAATTCCAACAGTCTCCACTTGCACTAGAGTCAATAATCTAGTTTACATTTGGCAACAATCTCACACCCATGGCACTGAGGTGCTGATCATGTTTTACACGTGGAAGAGGTTTAGTCAATGGATCTGCGACATTCAGATCTGTATGTACTTTGCTGATCTTCAGATCTCCATCTGCTATATAATCTCGGATTATATGAAACTTGCGGTTGATATGCTTGGTCTTTGGATGATATCTTGGTTCCTTAGCGAGTGCTATGGCGCCAGTGTTGTCACACAATATCTCCAGTGGGTCCAATGCACTTGGAACCACGCCAAGCTCAGTGATGAAGTTTCTGATCCAAACTCCTTCACTTGACGCTTCTGCAGCAGCCATGTATTCCACTTCTACTGTAGATTCCGCGACCACGCTTTGCTTGCAGCTTCTCCAGCTCACAGCTCCATTCAAAATATACACGTATCCTGTCTGAGATTTAGCATCATCCTTGTCGGTGTCGAAACTAGCATCGACGTAACCTTTTACGACGAGCTGTTCATCACCCTCATAGACTAAGAACATTTCTTTAGTCCTATTTAGGTACCTTAGGATGTTCTTCACGGCTGTCCAGTGTTCCACTCCTGGATCACTTTGATATCTGCTCGTCAAACTAAGAGCATTGGACACATCCGGTCTAGTACACAGCATGGCATACATGATGGAACCTATGGCCGAGGCATAAGGCACTTTGCTCATAGCTTCCCTATCATTTACCGTAGCTGGACACTGAGCCTTGCTCAATATCTTACCTGACAACATAGGCACTGAACCTTTCAATGCCTTATCCATTCTGAACCTTTTCAGAACTTTGTCTAGGTATGTACTCTGGCTTAAAGCTATCAGGCGTCTTTGTCTATCTCTATAGATTTTGATGCCCAATATATAAGCAGCTTCACCTAGGTCTTTCATTGAAAAACACTTGTTCAAATAACTCTTCACATCGTTAAGCATGTTGATGTCATTTCCAATAATCAATATGTCATCCACATATGGTACCAGAAACGTCACCGAGCTCCCACTCACTTTCTTGTAGATGCAAGCTTCGTAGCAATTTGGAACAAATCCAAAGCTCTTGATCACTTGATCAAAAGGAAGGTTCCAACTCCGAGATGCTTGCTTCAGTCCATAAATGGAACGCTGAAGTTTGCATACTTTATCAGCATCCTTAGGATCGACAAAACCTTCGGGTTGCATCATATACAACTCTTCATCAATGTTGCCATTGAGGAAAGCAGTCTTGACATCCATCTGCCATATTTCATAATCATGAAACGCAGCAATTGCTAATAAAATCCGAATGGACTTAAACATCGCTACGGGAGAGAAAGTCTCATCGTAGTCAACACCTTGAACTTGTCGAAAACCTTTCGCAACAAGCCGTGCTTTATAGATGGTAACATTATCATCCGTGTCCGTTTTCTTCTTGAAGATCCATTTGCACTCAACGGCCTTTTGGTCGCTAGGAGGGTCCACCAAAGTCCATACTTGGTTTTCGCTCATGGATCCCAATTCGGATTTCATGGCTTCTAGCCATTTCTCAGAGTCTGGGCTCATCATCGCTTCCTCATAGTTCGTAGGTTCGCTGTCTTCTACTAACAAGACAGTCAAGACAGGGTTGCCGTACCACTCAGGAGGGGCACGCGACCTTGTCGACCTGCGACGTTCAGTAGCAGCATCGTCTGAAGCTTCATGATCCTTGTCATTAGCTTCCTCTATTGTTGGTGCAGGCGGCACTAGAACAATTTCAGGTGCTGCGCTACTCTCCAATTCAAGAGAAGGTTCAATAACCTCGTCTAGCTCTACTTTCCTCCCACTCACTTCTTTCGAGAGAAACTCCTTCTCAAGAAAGGAACCGTTCTTTGCGACAAACACTTTGCCTTCGGTTCTGTGATAGAAGGTATACCCAATAGTTTCCTAAGGGTATCCTATGAAGACGCATTTCTCCGCTTTGGGTTCGAGCTTGTCCGGCATCAACTTCTTGACGTAAGCTTCGCATCCCCAAACTTTAAGAAACGACAACTTAGGTTTAGCACCAAACCACAGTTCATACGGTGTCGTCTCAACGGATTTAGATGGAGCCCTATTTAAAGTGAATGCAGCGGTTTCTAATGCATAACCCCAAAATGATAACGGCAAATCAGTAAGAGACATCATCGATCGGACCATATCTAATAGGGTTCGATTCCGGCGTTCAGACACACCATTGCGCTGTGGTGTTCCGGGTGGCGTGAGTTGTGAAACGATTCCACTTGCTTTGAGATGCGTGAGAAAATCATAACTCAAATATTCGCCCCCACGATCGGATCGTAGAAACTTAATCTTTTTGTTACGATGGTTCTCCACTTCATTCTGAAATTCCTTGAACTTTTCAAATGTTTCAGATTTATGTTTCATTAAATAGATATACCCATATCTACTTAAGTCATCGGTAAAAGTGAGAAAGTAGCGATATCCACCGCGCGTCGAAACACTCATCGGTCCGCATACATCGGTATGTATGATTTCCAACAAGTCCGTTGCTCGCTCCATCATACCGGATAACGGGGTTTTGATCATCTTGCCCATGAGGCATGGTTCGCATGTGTCAAATGATTCAAAATCAAGAGACTCCAAAAGTCCATCAGAATGGAGTTTCTTCATGCGCTTTACACCAATATGACCTAGACGATAGTGCCACAAATAAGTAGTATTATCACTATCTACTTTGCATCTCTTAGCCTCAATGTTATGGATGTGTGTTTCATCCCTTTCGAGATTTAGAAGAAATAAACCATTCACAAGGGGTGCATAACCATAAAAGATGTTACTCATATAAATAGAACAACCATTATTCTCCGATTTAAATGAATAACCGTCTTGCATTAAACACGATCCAGAAATAATGTTCATGCTCAACGCAGGCACATAATAACATTTATTAAGGTTTAAAACTAATCCCG
Source organism: Avena sativa (assembly GCA_916181665.1). Taxonomy (NCBI): domain Eukaryota; kingdom Viridiplantae; phylum Streptophyta; class Magnoliopsida; order Poales; family Poaceae; genus Avena; species Avena sativa. Next base: position 263,306,913 of record OV702291.1, read on the forward strand.
AAGGTAAAACTAAGGAGAGCGTGCCGACGGCCATCACATCAACTCTTGATCCGTTGCCAACGCGCATCGTCACCTCATCCCTCGTAAGCCGTCGTCTATTCCGTAGCTCCTGTTTCGAGTTACAAATATTAGCAACTGAACCAGTATCAAATACCCAGGCACTACAACGAGGGCTAGTAAGGAAAAAATCAATAACATGTATATCAAATATACCTTTGATGGTGCCAGCCTTCTTGTCCGCTAAGTACTTCGGACAGTTGCGCTTCCAGTGACCCTTGTCCTTGCAATAGAAGCACTCAGTGTCCGGCTTGGGACCAGACTTGAGCTTCTTCTCAGCAGGGGCAACGCGCTTGCCGCCGCCTTTCTTGAAGGGCTTCTTTGCACCTTTACCTTTCTTGAAGGAGGGCTTGTTGACCATCAACACATGATTATCCTTCTTGATGTCCACCTCCGCAGCCTTCAGCTTTGCGAAGAGCTCGGTGATCGTATCAGTGGAACCAATCTGATTATGAGTCACAACAAAACTTTTGTAGCTGGGAGGGAGTGATTGCAGAACCCTGTCAATCTTGAGCTCCTCTGGAATCTTGCAGTCCAGTTGCTCAAGGCGTTGAGTGTAGCCCGACATCTTAATGGCGTGCTCACTAACGGAACTCCCTTCCTCCATCTTGCAGTTAAAGAACTTCTCAGAGATCTCATATCTCTCAGAACGGGTCTGAGTCTAAAACATGGTTTTCAGCTCCTCGAGAATCTCAAAGGGCCCGGGATAGTTTTCAAAACGATTTTGAAGTTCCGGTTCCATAGCAAACAACATGGTGCTCTTAATCACACCATAATCATCTTTGCGCGACTGATAGACAACTTTCTCATCAGCCGGCGCAGTTGCAGCAGGGGGGTTACCTAACGCTTTCTCAAGGACATAGTCCTTTTGTCCGCCAGACAGAATGATTCTTAGATTGCGGAACCAGTTGGTGAAGTTAGACCCATTGTTTCTAAGCTTTTCTTTCTCAGCAAAAACGTTGAAGTTGAAGTTGGACTTGGCCATGTGATCTACAGTATTTGCAAGTACAATTTAGACTATGTTCATGATAAATAGTTCAATTTAATCAAATTACTAGATGAACTCCCACTAAATTCAACATCCCTCAAGTTGTTTAGTGAACACGATCCAAATTCACCACACCTAATCCGATCTTCACGAGAAGAGATGTGGTTTCAATGGTGGACAACGAAGTGTCGATCATATCATTCATATGACTCATGCTTAACCTTTCAGTTCATGTGTTCCGAGGCCATGTCTGTACATGCTAGGCTCGTCAAGTTAGACCCAAGTATTTCCGCGTGTGCAAAACTGGCTTACACCCGTTGTATGTGAGCGTAGAGTCTATAGCACCCGATCATCACGTGATGCTTGGACACGACGAACTTTCGCAACGGTGCATACTTGGGGAGAACACAGTTTTTATCTTGATCTTTAAGTGAGGAATCATCTTATAATGCTACCGTCGCGATCTAAGCATAATAAGATACATAAAAGGATAAACATCACATGCATATAACTTTATGTGACATGGTATAGCCAATCTTCGCGCAATGATCTCCATCTTGTGCGTTCCGGCATGATCTCCATCACTCCACCATGATTGCCTCCACCACGAATAGCAACTACAACTATTGCTAACTACTTAGCGATAAAGTAAAGCTATTACATGGCGTATAAGAAGTTGACTCGCAGGTTATACACAATTATAAAGACAACCATATGGCTCCTGCCGGTTGTGAACTCATCGACATGCAAGTCGTGAAACATTACAAAACATGATCATCGCATACATTATACACATCACATCTTGGGCCATACCATATCACAGAAAACACTCCCTGCAAAAAAAGTTAGACGCCTCTACTTTGTTGTTGCATGTTTTACGTGGCTCATGGGAGTAGATGCTAAGAACGATTCTTACCTACGGAAAGCCACAACGGTGATATTATGGTTGCCAAACTCCGGTGTTAATCCCATGACAACTATAGTGAGAGAAACTGACATCCACCAGCCGCATGTGTGGTACAAGCCACACGTCAAGTGCGGAGCCGGTCTCGCGAATGACGTCGCGTAACGTTGGCCTGGACCGCTTCAATCTCACTATCCCGCGTCATAAGAAGAACACAAACAAGAGGCTTGCAACAGAAAACATCAATGCCCGCAACAACCATGTTGCGTTCTACTCGTGAATCACATCTACGCATAGATCTAGCTCTGATACCACTGAAGGGTTTCGTAGCATAGTAAATCAAAATTTTCTACGGAAGCGAACAGAGGGAAAGCCAAGATCTAATCTAGGAGATGCAAACAACGAGAGAGATTGGATTAGATCTTCATACCCTTGAAGATTCGCACAGCGGAACATTCGTCGGAACGTGGGTGATGTAGTCGTACTCGCTTCTCCTCCCGCGATCCGATCCGATCTAGCACCACAAGTGGCGGTGCCTCCGTGAGATGCACACGTGCAGCACCTCGACGTCTCCTCCTTCCTCGGACCAGCAAGTAGGGTGGAGAGATAGATTGGATCTACAACACGACGGCGTGGTGTATATGGTGGAGAATTTCTGCAGCAGGGCTTCGCCTACAAACAGTCGTGAGGGAGAGAGGAAGGGCAGCAGGGTGGCTAGGGTTTGAGGGGAAGGTGTGTAGGGGGAGGGGGCGCACCAGCCCTCTATATATAGAGGGGGGGGGTGCGGCCAGCCCTTGCCCATCCTCCAAGCCTATCTCTAGTTTAAACGATTTAAACTCTCCCTTCTAGAAACCCTATCTTATCTCTAGTTTAAACGATTTAAACTTATCTAGGATCGGCTGGGCCCTATGGGGCCTTGTGCCCCTGGCCCAATGCGGCCAGGACACTCCCTCATAGGCCCATGCCCCCTCCCGGAAGGTGGGGCCACGTTGGTCCCCTTCCGGAAGGTTCTAGAAGCTTCCGGTACAATACCGATTAACCCGGAACAATTCCGAACTCCAAAAACTGCACTGCCTTATATGAATCTTATTCTCCGGACCATTCCGAAACCTCTCGTGATATCCCGGATCCCATCCGAGACACCGAACAAAAATTCATAAACCAAGTATCCAATCTATCCTAGCGTCGAGACACGTTAAGTGTGTGACCCTGCGGGTTCGAGAATATGCAGACATGATCTTCTATCAATAATCAACAGTGGGGTCTGGGCACCCATATTTACTCCCACACATTCATCGATGATCATATCGGATGAACCACGATGCCAGGATTCAATCAATCCCATATATATATTCCCTTCGTCTCGCGATATTTTACTTGCCCGAGATTCGATCGTCGGTACCGTCATACCTAGTTCAATCTCGTTTACAGCAAGTACTTTACTCGTTCCGTAATCCGATATCACTTTGTGATTAACTCCTTAACCACATGCTTGCAAGCGGTGTTGATATCGATTACCGAGTGGGCCCGAAGTATATCTCTCTCCGACTTGGGAGGGACAAATCCCATCTCGATACATACAACCCAACAGATACTTTCCGATCACCTGAGAGACACCTTTATGATCACCCTCTCATAGGATGACGTTTGATGACCTCAAAGCTTTCTTCCGATACCAGGGAGTTGCATTATCTCATGGTCTAAGGAATACAATATTTGACATAAGAAAAGCTTCGCAAAGATGAACACAATGACACGATCTAATTGCTTCGCTTAGTTTGGGTCTGTCCACCATATCATTCTCCCAATGATATGATCTCATTATCAATTGACAACTCATGTCTATGGTTAGGAAACCTTAACCATCATTGATCAATGAGCTAGTCCATAGAGGCGTACTAGGGACACGGTGTTGTTCACAAACCACACAAGTATTAATGTTTCCGCTTAATACAATTCTAGCATGGAATATAAACTTTATCATGAACAAGAATTATAATAATAACATCTTTATTATTGCCTCTAGGGCATAATTCCAACAACACATGCAATGACTCTAGTGTTGGTTTTAGTATAAGAACACACATGCAATGACTCTAGTGGTTGATCCATGTGTGGTTTGTGGAAATAACACACATGCAATGACTCTAGTGGTTGATCCATATGTGGTTTGTGGAAAGAACACACATGCAATGACACTGGTTGATCCATGTGTGGTTTGTGGAAAAGAACACACATGCAATGACCACTGGTTGATCCATGTGTGGTTTGTGGAAAGAACACACATGCAATGACCACTTGTTGATCCATTTGTGGTTTGTGGAAAGAACACACATGCAATGACAGTGGTGGATGCATGTGTGGTTTGTGGAAAGAACACACATGCAATGACTCTAGTGCTAGTTTTACTATAAGAACACACATATAATGACTCCAGTGGGTCCACATGTAGTTTGTGAAAAGAACACACATGCAATGACCACTGGTTGATCCATAAGTTGTTTGTGGAAAAGAACACACGTGCAATGAGTCTAGTGGATCCATGTGTGGTTTGTGGAAAAGAACACACATGCAATGACTCTAGTGCTGGTTTGTGGTTTTAGTATAAGAACAAAGATGCAATTACACAAATGGATCCATATGTGGTTTGTGGAAATAACACACAAGCAATGACTCTGGTTGATCCATATGTGGTTTGTGGAAAGAACACACATGCAATAACCACTAGTTGATCCATATGTGGTTTGTGGAAAAGAACACACATGCAATGACCACTGGTTGACCCATGTGTGGTTTGTGGAAAGAACACATATGCAATGACAGTAGTGGATCCATGTGTGGTTTGTGAAAAGAACACACATGCAATGACTCTAGTGTTGGTTTTAGTATAAGAACACACATGCAATGACTCTAGTGGCTGATCCATGTGTGGTTTGTGGAAATAACACACATGCAATGACTCTAGTGGTTGATTCATGTGTGGTTTGTGGAAAGAACACACATGCAATGACACTGCTTGGTCCATGTGCGGTTTGCGGAAAAGAACACACATGCAATGACCACTGGTTGATCCATGTGTGGTTTGTGGAAAGAACACACATGTAATGACCACTTGTTGATCCATGTGTGGTTTGTGGAAAGAACACACATGCAATGATAGTGGTGGATCCATGTGTGGTTTGTGGATAGAACACACATGCAATGATACTGCTTGATCCATGTGTGGTTTGTGGAAAAGAACACACATGCAATGACCACTGGTTGATCCATGTGTGGTTTTTGGAAAGAACACACATGCAATGACTCTAGTGGGTCCACATGTAGTTTTTGAAAAGAACACACATGCAATGACCACTGGTTGATCCATAAGTTGTTTGTGGAAAAGAACACACATGCAATGAGTCTAGTGGATCCATGTGTGGTTTGTGGAAAGAACACACATGCAATGACACTGCTTGATCCATGTGTGGTTTGTGGAAAGAACACACATGCAATGACCACTGGTTGAACCATGTGTGGTTTGTGGAAAGAACACACATGCAATGACACCACTTGATCCATGTGTGGTTTGTGGAAAAGAACACACATGCAATGAGTCTAGTGGATCCATGTGTGGTTTGTGGAAAAGAACACACATGCAATGACTCTAGTGCTGGTTTGTGGTTTTAGTATAAGAACAAACATGCAATTACTCAAATGGATTCATAAGTGGTTTGTGGAAATAACACACATGCAATGACTCTGGTTGATCTATATGTGGTTTGTGGAAAGAACACACATGCAATGACCACTAGTTGATCCATATGTGGTTTCTGGAAAAGAACACGCATGCAATGACCACTGGTTGACCCATGTGTGGTTTGTGGAAAGAACACACATGCAATGACACTGCTTGATCCATGTGTGGTTTGTGGAAAAGAACACACATGCAATGACCACTGGTTGATCCATGTGTGGTTTGTGGAAAAAAACACATGTAATGACCACTTGTTGATCCATGTGTGGTTTGTGGAAAGAACACACATGCAATGATAGTGGTGGATCCATGTGTGGTTTGTGGATAGAACACACATGCAATGATACTGCTTGATCCATGTGTGGTTTGTGGAAAGAACACACATGCAATGACACTGCTTGATCCATGTGTGGTTTGTGGAAAGAACACACATGCAATGACCACTGGTTGAACCATGTGTGGTTTGTGGAAAGAACACACATGCAATGACACTACTTGATCCATGTGTGGTTTGTGGAAAAGAACACACATGCAATGAGTCTAGTGGATCCATGTGTGGTTTGTGGAAAAGAACACACATGCAATGACTCTAGTGCTGGTTTGTGGTTTTAGTATAAGAACAAACATGCAATTACTCAAATGGATTCATCAGTGGTTTGTGGAAATAAGACACATGCAATGACTCTGGTTGATCTATATGTGGTTTGTGGAAAGAACACACATGCAATGACCACTAGTTGATCCATATGTGGTTTCTGGAAAAGAACACGCATGCAATGACCACTGGTTGACCCATGTGTGGTTTGTGGAAAGAACACACATGCAATGACACTGCTTGATCCATGTGTGGTTTGTGGAAAAGAACACACATGCAATGACCACTGGTTGATGTATGTGTGGTTTGTGGAAAAGAACACACATGCAATGACCACTGGTTGACCATGTGTGGTTTGTGGAAAAGAACACACATGCAATGTCCAATGGTTAATCCATGTGTGGTTTGTGGAAAGAACACACATGCAATGAGACTGCTTGATCCATGTGTGGTTTGTGGAAAAGAACACACATGCAATGACCACTGGTTGATCCATGTGTGGTTTTTGGAAAGAACACACATGCAATGACCACTGGTTGATCCAAATGTGGTTTGTGGAAAAGAACACACATGCAATAACCACTGGTTGATCCATATGTGGTTTGTGGAAAGAACACACATGCAATGACCAGTGGTTGATACATGTGTGGTTTGTGAAAAAGAACACACATTCAATGACTCTAGTGCTGGTTTGTGGTTTTAGTATCAGAACAAACATGCAATTACTCAAATGGATCCAGATGTGGTTTGTGGAAAGAACACACATGCAATGACTCTGGTTGATCCATATGTGGTTTGTGGAAAGAACACACATGCAATGACCTTTGGTTGATCCATATGTGGTTTGTGGAAAAGAACACACATGCAATGACCACCTGTTGATCCATGCGTGGTTTGTGGAAAGAACACACATGCAATGACAGTGGTGGATCCATGTGTGGTTTGTGAAAAGAACACACATGCAATGACTCTAGTGTTGGTTTTAGTATAAGAACACACATGCAATGACTCTAGTGGTTGATCCATGTGTGGTTTGTGGAAATACACACATGCAATGACTCTAGTGGTTGATCCATATGTGGTTTGTGGAAAGAACACACATGCAATGACACTGCTTGATCCATGTGTGGTTTGTGGAAAAGAACACACATGCAATGACCACTGGTTGATCCATGTGTGGTTTGTGGAAAGAACACACATGCAATGACCACTTGTTGATCCATTTGTGGTTTGTGGAAAGAACACACATGCAATGACAGTGGTGGATGCATGTGTGGTTTGTGGAAAGAACACACATGAAATGACTCTAGTGCTAGTTTTACTATAAGAACACACATATAATGACTCCAGTGGGTCCACATGTAGTTTGTGAAAAGAACACACATGCAATGACCACTAGTTGATCCATAAGTTGTTTGTGGAAAAGAACACACATGCAATGAGTCTAGTGGATCCATGTGTGGTTTGTGGAAAAGAACACGCATGCAATGACTCTAGTGCTGGTTTGTGGTTTTAGTATAAGAACAAAGATGCAATTACACAAATGGATCCATATGTGGTTTGTGGAAATAACACACATGCAATGACTCTGGTTGATCCATATGTGGTTTGTGGAAAGAACACACATGAAATAACCACTAGTTGATCCATATGTGGTTTGTGGAAAAGAACACACATGCAATGACCACTGGTTGACTCATGTGTGGTTTGTGGAAAGAACACATATGCAATGACAGTGGTGGATCCATGTGTGGTTTGTGAAAAGAACACACATGCTATGACTCTAGTGTTGGTTTTAGTATAAGAACACACATGCAATGACTCTAGTGGCTGATCCATGTGTGGTTTGTGGAAATAACACACATGCAATGACTCTAGTGGTTGATTCATGTGTGGTTTGTGGAAAGAACACACATGCAATGACACTGCTTGGTCCATGTGCGGTTTGCGGAAAAGAACACACATGCAATGACCACTGGTTGATCCATGTGTGGTTTGTGGAAAGAACACACATGTAATGACCACTTGTTGATCCATGTGTGGTTTGTGGAAAGAACACACATGCAATGATAGTGGTGGATCCATGTGTGGTTTGTGGATAGAACACACATGCAATGATACTGCTTGATCCATGTGTGGTTTGTGGAAAAGAACACACATGCAATGACCACTGGTTGATCCATGTCTGGTTTGTGGAAAGCACACACATGCAATGACCACTGGTTGATCCATGTGTGGTTTGTGGAAAGAACACACATGCAATGACACTACTTGGTCCATGTGCGGTTTGCGAAAAAGAACACACATGCAATGACCACTGGTTAATCCATGTGTGGTTTGTGGAAAGAACACAGATGTAATGACCACTTGTGGATCCATGTGTGGTTTGTGGAAAGAACACACATGCAGTGACCACTGGTTGATCCATAAGTTGTTTGTGGAAAAGAACACACATGCAATGATACTGCTTGATCCATGTGTGGTTTGTGGAAAGAACACACATGCAATGACACTGCTTGATCCATGTGTGGTTTGTGGAAAGAACACACATGCAATGACCACTGGTTGAACCATGTGTGGTTTGTGGAAAGAACACACATGCAATGACACTACTTGATCCATGTGTGGTTTGTGGAAAAGAACACACATGCAATGAGTCTAGTGGATCCATGTGTGGTTTGTGGAAAAGAACACACATGCAATGACTCTAGTGCTGGTTTGTGGTTTTAGTATAAGAACAAACATGCAATTACTCAAATGGATTCATAAGTGGTTTGTGGAAATAACACACATGCAATGACTCTGGTTGATCTATATGTGGTTTGTGGAAAGAACACACATGCAATGACCACTTGTTGATCCATATGTGGTTTCTGGAAAAGAACACGCATGCAATGACCACTGGTTGACCCATGTGTGGTTTGTGGAAAGAACACACATGCAATGACCACTAGTTGATCCATATATGGTTTGTGGAAAAGAACACACATGCAATGACTCTAGTGTTGGTTTTAGTATAAAAACACACATGCAATGACTCTAGTGGTTGATCCATGTGTGGTTTGTGGAAATAACACACATGCAATTACTCTAGTAGTTGATTCATGTGTGGTTTGTGGAAAGAACACACATGCAATGACTCTAGTGCAAGTTTTAGTATAAGAACACACATGCAATGACTCTAGTGGTTGATCCATGTGTGGTTTGTGGAAATAACACACATGTAATGACTCTAGTGGTTGATTCATGTGTGGTTTGTGGAAAGAACACACATGCAATGACACTGCTTGATCCATGTGTGGTTTGCGGAAAAGAACACACATGCAATGACCACTGGTTGATCCATGTATGGTTTGTGGAAAGAACACACATGTAATGACCACTTGTTGATCCATGTGTGGTTTGTGGAAAGAACACACATGCAATGATAGTGGTGGATCCATGTGTGGTTTGTGGATAGAACACACATGCAATGACCACTGGTTGATCCATGTGTGGTTTGTGGAAAGAACACACATGCAATGACACTACTTGATCCATGTGTGGTTTGTGGAAAAGAACACACATGCAATGACCACTGGTTGATGTATGTGTGGTTTGTGGAAAAGAACACAGATGCAATGACTCTAGTGCTGGTTTGTGGTTTTAGTATAAGAACAAACATGCAATTACTCAAATGGATCCATATGTGGTTTGTGGAAATAACACACATGCAATGACTCTGGTTGATCCATATGTGGTTTGTGGAAAGAACACACATGCAATGACCACTAGTTGATCCATATGTGGTTTGTGGAAAAGAACACACATGCAATGACCACTGGTTGATCCATGTGTGGTTTGTGGAAAGAACACACATGCAATGACAGTGGTGGATCCATGTGTGGTTTGTGAAAAGAACACACATGCAATGACTCTAGTGTTGGTTTTAGTATAAGAACACACATGCAATGACTCTAGTGGTTGATCCATGTGTGGTTTGTGAAAAGAACACACATGCAATGACCACTAGTTGATCCATATGTGCTTTGTGGAAAGAACACACATGCAATGACACTGCTTGATCCATGTGTGGTTTGTGGAAAAGAACACACATGCAATGACCACTAGTTGATCCATGTGTGGTTTGTGGAAAGAACACACATGCAATGACCACTGGTTGATCCATATGTGCTTTGTGGAAAGAACACACATGCAATGACACTGCTTGATCCATGTGTGGTTTGTGGAAAAGAACACACATGCAATGACCGCTTGTTGATCCATGTGTGGTTTGTGGAAAGAACACACATGCAATGACCACTGGTTGATCCATGTGTGGTTTGTGGAAAAGAACACACATGCAATGACCACTGGTTGATCCATGTGTGGTTTGTGGAAAGAAGACACATGAAATGACACTGCTTGATCCATGTGTGGTTTGTGGAAAAGAACACACATGCAATGACCACTGGTTGATCCATGTGTGGTTTTTGGAAAGAACACACATGCAATGACCACTGGTTGATCCAAATGTGCTTTGTGGAAAAGAACACACATGCAATGACCACTGGTTGATCCATATGTGGTTTGTGGAAAGAACACACATGCAATGACCAGTGGTTGATACATGTGTGGTTTGTGAAAAAGAACACACATTCAATGACTCTAGTGCTGGTTTGTGGTTTTAGTATAAGAACAAACATGCAAGTACTCAAATGGATCCATATGTGGTTTGTGGAAAGAACACACATGCAATGACTCTGGTTGATCCATATGTGGTTTGTGGAAAGAACACACATGCAATGACCACTTGTTGATCCATGCGTGGTTTGTGGAAAGAACACACATGCAATGACAGTGGTGGATCCATGTGTGGTTTGTGAAAAGAACACACATGCAATGACTCTAGTGTTGGTTTTAGTGTAAGAACACACATGCAATGACTCTAGTGGTTGATCCATGTGTGGTTTGTGGAAATAACACACATGCAATGACTCTAGTGGTTGATCCATATGTGGTTTGTGGAAAGAACACACATGCAATGACACTGCTTGATCCATGTGTGGTTAGTGGAAAAGAACACACATGCAATGACCACTGGTTGATCCATGTGTGGTTTGTGGAAAGAACACACATGCAATGACCACTTGTTGATCCATTTGTGGTTTGTGGAAAGAACACACATGCAATGACAGTGGTGGATGCATGTGTGGTTTGTGGAAAGAACACACATGCAATGACTCTAGTGCTAGTTTTACTATAAGAACACACATATAATGACTCCAGTGGGTCCACATGTAGTTTGTGAAAAGAACACACATGCAATGACCACTGGTTGATCCATAAGTTGTTTGTGGAAAAGAACACACATGCAATGAGTCTAGTGGATCCATGTGTGGTTTGTGGAAAAGAACACACATGCAATGACTCTAGTGCTGGTTTGTGGTTTTAGTATAAGAACAAACATGCAATTACTCAAATGGATTCATAAGTGGTTTGTGGAAATAACACACATGCAATGACTCTGGTTGATCCATATGTGGTTTGTGGAAAGAACACACATGCAATGACCACTAGTTGATCCATATGTGGTTTCTGGAAAAGAACACGCATGCAATGACCAATGGTTGACCCATGTGTGGTTTGTGGAAAGAACACACATGCAATGACCACTAGTTGATCCATATGTGGTTTGTGGAAAAGAACACACATGCAACGACTCTAGTGTTGGTTTTAGTATAATAACACACATGCAATGACTCTAGTGGTTGATCCATGTGTGGTTTGTGGAAATAACACACATGCAATGACTCTAGTAGTTGATTCATGTGTGGTTTGTGGAAAGAACACACATGCAATGACTCTAGTGCAAGTTTTAGTATAAGAACACACATGCAATGACTCTAGTGGTTGATCCATGTGTGGTTTGTGGAAATAACACACATGTAATGACTCTAGTGGTTGATTCATGTGTGGTTTGTGGAAAGAACACACATGCAATGACACTGCTTGATCCATGTGCGGTTTGCGGAAAAGAACACACATGCAATGACCACTGGTTGATCCATGTATGGTTTGTGGAAAGAACACACATGTAATGACCACTTGTTGATCCATGTGTGGTTTGTGGAAAGAACACACATGCAATGATAGTGGTGGATCCATGTGTGGTTTGTGGATAGAACACACATGCAATGATACTGCTTGATCCATGTGTGGTTTGTGGAAAAGAACACACATGTAATGACCACTAGTTGATCCATGTGTGGTTTGTGGAAAGAACACACATGCAATGACCACTGGTTGATCCATGTGTGGTTTGAGGAAAGAACACACATGCAATGACACTACTTGATCCATGTGTGGTTTGTGGAAAAGAACACACATGCAATGACCACTGGTTGATGTATGTGTGGTTTGTGGAAAAGAACACACATGCAATGACTCTAGTGCTGGTTTGTGGTTTTAGTATAAGAACAAACATGCAATTACTCAAATGGATCCATATGTGGTTTGTGGAAATAACACACATGCAATGACTCTGGTTGATCCATATGTGGTTTGTGGAAAGAACACACATGCAATGACCACTAGTTGATCCATATGTGGTTTGTGGAAAAGAACACACATGCAATGACCACTGGTTGATCCATGTGTGGTTTGTGGAAAGAAAACACATGCAATGACAGTGGTGGATCCATGTGTGGTTTGTGAAAAGAACACACATGCAATGACTCTAGTGTTGGTTTTAGTATAAGAACACACATGTAATGACTCTAGTGGTTGATCCATGTGTGGTTTGTGAAAAGAACACACATGCAATGACCACTAGTTGATCCATATGTGCTTTGTGGAAAGAACAGACATGCAATGACACTGCTTGATGCATGTGTGGTTTGTGGAAAAGAACACACATGCAATGACCGCTTGTTGATCCATGTGTGGTTTGTGGAAAGAACACACATGCAATGACCACTGGTTGATCCATGTGTGCTTTGTGGAAAATAACACACATGCAATGACCACTGGTTGATCCATGTGTGGTTTGTGGAAAGAACACACGTGAAATGACACTGCTTGATCCATGTGTGGTTTGTGGAAAAGAACACACATGCAATGACCACTGGTTGATCCATGTGTGGTTTTTGGAAAGAACACACATGCAATGACCACTGGTTGATCCAAATGTGGTTTGTGGAAAAGAACACACATGCAATGACCACTGGTTGATCCATATGTGGTTTGTGGAAAGAACACACATGCAATGACACTGCTTGATCCATGTGTGGTTTGTGGAAAAGAACACACATGCAATGACCACTGGTTGATCCATGTGTGGTTTGTGGAAAGAACACACATGCAATGACCACTTGTTGATCCATTTGTGGTTTGTGGAAAGAACACACATGCAATGACAGTGGTGGATGCATGTGTGGTTTGTGGAAAGAACACACATGCAATGACTCTAGTGCTAGTTTTACTATAAGAACACACATATAATGACTCCAGTGGGTCCACATGTAGTTTGTGAAAAGAACACACATGCAATGACCACTGGTTGATCCATAAGTTGTTTGTGGAAAAGAACACACATGCAATGAGTCTAGTGGATCCATGTGTGGTTTGTGGAAAAGAACACGCATGCAATGACTCTAGTGCTGGTTTGTGGTTTTAGTATAAGAACAAAGATGCAATTACACAAATGGATCCATATGTGGTTTGTGGAAATAACACACATGCAATGACTCTGGTTGATCCATATGTGGTTTGTGGAAAGAACACACATGAAATAACCACTAGTTGATCCATATGTGGTTTGTGGAAAAGAACACACATGCAATGACCACTGGTTGACTCATGTGTGGTTTGTGGAAAGAACACATATGCAATGACAGTGGTGGATCCATGTGTGGTTTGTGAAAAGAACACACATGCAATGACTCTAGTGTTGGTTTTAGTATAAGAACACACATGCAATGACTCTAGTGGCTGATCCATGTGTGGTTTGTGGAAATAACACACATGCAATGACTCTAGTGGTTGATTCATGTGTGGTTTGTGGAAAGAACACACATGCAATGACACTGCTTGGTCCATGTCACATCCCAAGATTTTTTCCAAATCTTGTTATGTGAAAAATAAAATAAACAAAATAAACTTTTGTTGAAAATCAGGGTGAAAAGAAACTTTTGTTTCTAAAAGGAGACTTAAAATCCCATCTTGAACAAACTTTGGTAAAAGTTTGAATTCAACAAAAGTCCAAATCAAGGGAAATGCATTCCTCAATGAGTGTATCTGGAAATTTGAACACATGGAAAATAAATCCAAATCCCTAAACCCTAATGGAAGGAAATCATTTCCAAAGTATCTCCAAATCTATGGATTTGATACATACCAAATTTGATCAACAAATATTCACAAAGGATCAAGAAAGACCTTAGAGATTGGTTTCACTTAGTTTGGAACCATAGACAAAATCTTGTGAATATAATAAGATAAGGAAATTGAATTTCCAAAGCCTTTAAAGCTCTCATCTAAAGCCCATACCAATTGGTGAACAAATAATCCTAAAGGGATTTATAAGGATAAACATTTATCAATGGAAAATAAATTGTTTTGGAAATACTATTTGGATCTTTTAATAAAAGACTTTGTTTTCAAATGAAAAGGTGAGCCAAATTAATTTTGGCCAAACTTTTGTAATAAAATATTTTGTTTTGATAAAATGAGTAAAAATTTATTTAAATAAAATAATAAGGATTTAAATATCCAATTTTATTTAAGTAAAGGCTTTTCCCATTTTAAATGAACACCAAGTATTTTATTACTACTTTGAAATCTTTTATTAAAAAGGTTTTGCTTTGATTAAAATGAGTAAAGGATTATTTAAATAAAATAATAAGGATTTTAAATATCCAATTTTATTTAAGTAAAGGCTTTCCCATTTTAATTAAAACACCAAAACTTATTTATTTATTTAAATAAGTTTCCAAGTATTCTTTTATTTTTCAAATAAAACCTTCTGGTTTGGTTTTGAAAATAATTGGATTTCAAATGGAAATTTTATTAAATAAATCAAACACTATTAATAAACTAAAGATCCATTTTATTTAATTATTAAATGGATCCTAAAATAAATAAAAATATTATTTCATTTTGGATTTGGATTATGTTGATAAACAGAACCAAATTCAAAGTAAAGTTGAGTGTTTGAATTGATTTGAACCTTGTTTGATTGTTTGAATAATTTATTGAAAATTCAAAACAGAAAAAGAATTAGAAAAAGGAAAAATAAAGCAGACAGAAAAAAAATAGGGAAACAGACCAGCCCATTAGGCCTAGTCTAGCCCAGTACTCCTTCCCCGAACCGTTTTTCCTCACTCAGAAACCTACCCACGCAGAGGCTGACCCGTGGACCCCGTTCCCTCTCCTTTTCCCATTGACCAGAGGACCCCACCGCCACCTCCTTCTTCTTCCCCGCGCGACCCTGTCTCCCCCAGACGACGCTGCCGTTGCTGCCTTTGAATGCCGCGTTCAATTCTCAGTAACGCCGCGTTAATTCCTCGCCGAGACAACGCACTATTAAGCGCCAGTGCCTTCACCTCCATTTCCCCCAGACCACTCCCTCTCTCTGCCCCCAGGCCGCTCCAATTTCTCTCTGTACCGCCGCCGCTCCGACGACTTCCCAAGCCAATTCCGGCAGCCCCTCACCGCCCCTCTCCTCCCCGACCAAGCTCACAGCTTCCCCACTCTCAGGCGCATCTGCTAGTGCATCAAACTCGACCGCGGGTGCCCTGAAACCTCGCCTTCGACAACGACCACCGTCGCTGCCGTCTGCTTCCTCTCCGGCGAAGCCCACAGGTGAATTCCGGCCGCCCCTTTCCCTCTCATTCACGCACACGACTCTGTCTCGACCCTGTGAATCTAACCGCGTCATCATTTTGCCTTGGGGTGATCCACAGCGACGTCCACGACGACCACCCGACGCCGTCCTCCACTCCGGCGAGAAATCGTAGTCGTGCCAGAGCGCCCCTCGTCCAGCCAGCACCTCCCCGAGCATCGCCGTGACCCCCTGAGCCCGGTAAGCAACCCCTCCTTCTCCCTCACCTTGTGTAGCATCGCCTCAGTCGTCGACCGACCGCTCCGCCGCCAGCAGCCACCGCAGCGCCGCTCGTCTGTGGTCGAGCACCCCATAGCCGTTCGATCTAGATCGGGCGGGTACGATAGATCACTTAAGCCGCGAATGGGTATGCGCCCTGTACCGTGCGATCTAACTTAATCCAACGCTCCACGTAGCTCGATCCGGCCGAACCGTTATCAACCAATGAAATAGTGCCGCGTGTCCCAGAGCTGTTTAAAATAGAATTTGAAAACAGAATTTCTTGCAAACTTCAAACCCTTGTATCTTTTGATCCACACGTCCAAATTTTACAAACTTTATGTCGTTGGATTCAGCAAGACAAGCTCTAGCCAACCCTGCCCTAGGTTTAGCAAATAGTATCTGTTAACTTGTTTAACTTTGCAGATTCTTTTGTGTGCTTGCTAACATTAGAAAAATCATTTAAAAAATGATTTTTGAGATCAAACCTTTGCCAATTGGTTTGTTGTGACCTTACTGACCCTAGGAACCAACCCATAGTTTGGAAAATGATTTTGGAAAAGAATAGAATGGATTAATTAGTTTAGTCCATTTCTAGCTAACTAAAAACTATAGTTTTGTTTATGAAAATTCTTTCATAAAGAAAACTTTGAGAAAATGTTTTGGACCAAACCTACTGACCCAAACACCAATTTTTGCAATAGCAACTCATTGGGTGAACCCTATAGGTTAGTGCCTTAGTAAAAATATTTCTACACCACATAGAATGACACTTTGTTTTGCAAATGGTTTTATAGTGAAACCTTTTGCAAATGACTTAGCCACTTCACAAAATGACCAATAGGTGTGCCCAAAAGTCTATGACCCATTAGGAACCCCTTTTTCAAACAAAACAAGGCTTGGCATGCTTGCATGCATTACCTTAACTTTGCCACTTTGGTAAATGACCATTTTGGATCTTACAAAGTTTAGGAATCTAATAGAGACCCTCTTTACAAATGACTTTGCCATTTTGGTAAATGACCAATTTGGAACTTACAAAGTTTAGAAGCCTAGTGGAGACCATCCTTACAATAGAACCAACCTTTGCAAGCTTATGCATGACTTAGATCCCATTACTTTGTGTGTGAGAAATTGTTTGTTTGACTTTGGTTTGGAATGTGAATTGAATTGTGTTTGCTTGATTGACTTGTAGTGAAGTGTGAGACTAGCAAGATCAAGGAGTGAACCTATACCCTCTACCAAAAAGGCAAGTGATACTTCATATTATCTATCCCATTATTTTCAATATGCATTAGTGTTTTTGCCAAGTAAAACTTGCATGGTTTTTATTTTGCTAAGTATAGACCTTGCTATAGGTACACTAGTAGAATGAATCCTTAGAAGGATTTTCCTAAGTTAAGAATCCTATTACTATCAAGCTTAGACTAGCTAATAGAAAACCTGGGTGGGATATATATTCATGCTATGAAAATTCCTAAGTCTATGGACTTGTGTTTTGTTTAATAAAACAACTAAGTTAATGAATCACCTGGGTGGAAATGGAAGGAATGGTTTGTGTTGAGTGGTTCACAAGGCCATGGACTTGGCTTGTGTATCTCACTTGTGGATGGCCACCCAGGAAACAAAGAGATTTGAGATGTCAAATGTTGAGAAGCTTCAAGTGCAACCACTTGGCAATATGGGCTCTGCCATGATCATATAGGTTGCAAGAACTTAGCCACATGGACAGTGGGTGGTAGTGTTTGATAGGTTGGAACGCGTCCATGTTGGTCTAAGGGAAAGCTTCTGAAAGATCTTGTCTTGGGAAACCAAGTCTTGTGGGGAAAGTGCACCACCTCTGCAGAGTGTAAACCTAAGTACTTAGCCATGTCCCTGGTAAAGGACAATTTGAGCATCAAGACATGGAAGCAATCAAGAATCTCATCACTCCAATTTCTAAATTAAAACTTGTGGGTGAACAAGGGTTGTGTGAAATTCTTCAATCTTTGATGGAGAGATGGCTTGGTACAAGGATCTTGAAATCATTGATTGAGGAAAATTGTTTTTGCCAAGAAAATCTTCAGTCTTTGATTGGTAGATGCCCTGAGTGGATCTCCAGTCTTTGATTAGTAGATGTCTTGGAAAGTTTTTGCCAAACAAAAACTTAGTATTTTCAAAATGATAGGAAAAATCTATTTTGAGCAATGCAAGCCTCAACTCCACTTAGCCAAATGCATATAAATGATAGACTCCACTATACTACCAAAGTATCTCTTGCCAATACAATTCAAATGTATTGACCCTTGTGGCTGTAACTTGTAATGTTGCAGGTTTGATTGATTTTAGTGAAGATTGATTGATTAGGATTACAAAGTCTACAACCAACATCTGCCTGTGGCACTTTGAAGATGAAGGACCCATGACTATAGTTATTCCGCTGCAATGTAATGTAAATAGCCAATGAGCTATGTTTGATGTAATAAAACTATTTTATTCCTGGTTATAAAGTTGTATTATGACCTTTGTTTCTTGATATTACATCTAAACTGTGGATGCTAGCTATTGATCCAGGGACTAGCATTGTAAACACAGGGGACTCAATCTTATTAAAGCTTGGGGACGCTACAGTCCATGTGCGGTTTGCGGAAAAGAACACACATGCAATGACCACTGGTTGATCCATGTGTGGTTTGTGGAAAGAACACACATGTAATGACCACTTGTTGATCCATGTGTGGTTTGTGGAAAGAACACACATGCAATGATAGTGGTGGATCCATGTGTGGTTTGTGGATAGAACACACATGCAATGATACTGCTTGATCCATGTGTGGTTTGTGGAAAAGAACACACATGCAATGACCACTGGTTGATCCATGTGTGGTTTGTGGAAAGAACATACAAGCAATGACTCTAGTGGGTCCACATGTAGTTTGTGAAAAGAACACACATGCAGTGACCACTGGTTGATCCATAAGTTGTTTGTGGAAAAGAACACACATGCAATGAGTCTAGTGGATCCATGTCTGGTTTGTGGAAAGAACACACATGCAATGACACTGCTTGATCCATGTGTGGTTTGTGGAAAGAACACACATGCAATGACCACTGGTTGAACCATGTGTGGTTTGTGGAAAGAACACACATGCAATGACACTACTTGATCCATGTGTGGTTTGTGGAAAAGAAAACACATGCAATGAGTCTAGTGGATCCATGTGTGGTTTGTGGAAAAGAACACACATGCAATGACTCTAGTGCTGGTTTGTGGTTTTAGTATAAGAACAAACATGCAATTACTCAAATGGATTCATAAGTGGTTTGTGGAAATAACACACATGCAATGACTCTGGTTGATCCATATGTGGTTTGTGGAAAGAACACACATGCAATGACCACTAGTTGATCCATATGTGGTTTCTGGAAAAGAACACGCATGCAATGACCACTAGTTGACCCATGTGTGGTTTGTGGAAAGAACACACATGCAATGACCACTAGTTGATCCATATGTGGTTTGTGGAAAAGAACACACATGCAATGACTCTAGTGTTGGTTTTAGTATAAGAACACACATGCAATGACTCTAGTGGTTGATCCATGTGTGGTTTGTGGAAATAACACACATGCAATGACTCTAGTAGTTGATTCATGTGTGGTTTGTGGAAAGAACACACATGCAATGACTCTAGTGCAAGTTTTAGTATAAGAACACACATGCAATGACTCTAGTGGTTGATCCATGCGTGGTTTGTGGAAATAACACACATGCAATGACACTGCTTGATCCATGTGCGGTTTGCGGAAAAGAACACACATGCAATGACCACTGGTTGATCCATGTATGGTTTGTGGAAAGAACACACATGCAATGACCAATTGTTGATCCATCTGTGGTTTGTGGAAAGAACACACATGCAATGATAGTGGTGGATCCATGTGTGGTTTGTGGATAGAACACACATGCAATGATACTGCTTGATCCATGTGTGGTTTGTGGAAAAGAACACACATGTAATGACCACTGGTTGATCCATGTGTGGTTTGTGGAAAGAACACACATGCAATGACCACTGGTTGATCCATGTGTGGTTTGTGGAAAGAACACACATGCAATGACACTACTTGATCCATGTGTGGTTTGTGGAAAAGAAAACACATGCAATGAGTCTAGTGGATCCATGTGTGGTTTGTGGAAAAGAACACACATGCAATGACTCTAGTGCTGGTTTGTGGTTTTAGTATAAGAACAAACATGCAATTACTCAAATGGATTCATAAGTGGTTTGTGGAAATAACACACATGCAATGACTCTGGTTGATCCATATGTGGTTTGTGGAAAGAACACACATGCAATGACCACTAGTTGATCCATATGTGGTTTCTGGAAAAGAACACGCATGCAATGACCACTAGTTGACCCATGTGTGGTTTGTGGAAAGAACACACATGCAATGACCACTAGTTGATCCATATGTGGTTTGTGGAAAAGAACACACATGCAATGACTCTAGTGTTGGTTTTAGTATAAGAACACACATGCAATGACTCTAGTGGTTGATCCATGTGTGGTTTGTGGAAATAACACACATGCAATGACTCTAGTAGTTGATTCATGTGTGGTTTGTGGAAAGAACACACATGCAATGACTCTAGTGCAAGTTTTAGTATAAGAACACACATGCAATGACTCTAGTGGTTGATCCATGCGTGGTTTGTGGAAATAACACACATGCAATGACACTGCTTGATCCATGTGCGGTTTGCGGAAAAGAACACACATGCAATGACCACTGGTTGATCCATGTATGGTTTGTGGAAAGAACACACATGTAATGACCACTTGTTGATCCATCTGTGGTTTGTGGAAAGAACACACATGCAATGATAGTGGTGGATCCATGTGTGGTTTGTGGATAGAACACACATGCAATGATACTGCTTGATCCATGTGTGGTTTGTGGAAAAGAACACACATGTAATGACCACTGGTTGATCCATGTGTGGTTTGTGGAAAGAACACACATGCAATGACCACTGGTTGATCCATGTGTGGTTTGTGGAAAGAACACACATGCAATGACTCTAGTAGTTGATTCATGTGTGGTTTGTGGAAAGAACACACATGCAATGACTCTAGTGCAAGTTTTAGTATAAGAACACACATGCAATGACTCTAGTGGTTGATCGATGCGTGGTTTGTGGAAATAACACACATGCAATGACTCTAGTGGTTGATTCATGTGTGGTTTGTGGAAAGAACACACATGCAATGACACTGCTTGATCCATGTGCGGTTTGCGGAAAAGAACACACATGCAATGACCACTGGTTGATCCATGTATGGTTTGTGGAAAGAACACACATGTAATGACCACTTGTTGATCCATCTGTGGTTTGTGGAAAGAACACACATGCAATGATAGTGGTGGATCCATGTGTGGTTTGTGGATAGAACAAACATGCAATGATACTGCTTGATCCATGTGTGGTTTGTGGAAAAGAACACACATGTAATGACCACTGGTTGATCCATGTGTGGTTTGTGGAAAGAACACACATGCAATGACCACTGGTTGATCCATGTGTGGTTTGTGGAAAGAACACACATGCAATGACACTACTTGATCCATGTGTGGTTTGTGGAAAAGAACACACATGCAATGACCACTGGTTGATGTATGTGTGGTTTGTGGAAAATAACACACATGCAATGACTCTAGTGCTGGTTTGTGGTTTTAGTATAAGAACAAACATGCAATTACTCAAATGGATCCATATGTGGTTTGTGGAAATAACATACATGCAATGACTCTGGTTGATCCATATGTGGTTTGTGGAAAGAACACACATGCAATGACCACTAGTTGATCCATATGTGGTTTGTGGAAAAGAACACACATGCAATGACCACTGGTTGATCCATGTGTGGTTTGTGGAAAGAACACACATGCAATGACAGTGGTGGATCCATGTGTGGTTTGTGAAAAGAACACACATGCAATGACTCTAGTGTTGGTTTTAGTATAAGAACACACATGCAATGACTCTAGTGGTTGATCCATGTGTGGTTTGTGAAAAGAACACACATGCAATGACCACTAGTTGATCCATATGTGCTTTGTGGAAAGAACACACATGCAATGACACTGCTTGATCCATGTGTGGTTTGTGGAAAAGAACACACATGCAATGACCACTTGTTGATCCATGTGTGGTTTGTGGAAAGAACACACATGCAATGACCACTGGTTGATCCATGTGTGGTTTGTGGAAAAGAACACACATGCAATGACCAATGGTTAATCCATGTGTGGTTTGTGGAATGAACACACATGCAATGCCACTGCTTGATCCATGTGTGGTTTGTGGAAAAGAACACACATGCAATGACCACTGGTTGATCCATGTGTGGTTTTTGGAAAGAACACACATGCAATGACCACTGGTTGATCCAAATGTGGTTTGTGGAAAAGAACACACATGCAATGACCACTGGTTGATCCATATGTGGTTTGTGGAAAGAACACACATGCAATGACCAGTGGTTGATACATGTGTGGTTTGTGAAAAAGAACACACATTCAATGACTCTAGTGCTGGTTTGTGGTTTTAGTATAAGAACAAACATGCAATTACTCAAATGGATCCATATGTGGTTTGTGGAAAGAACACACATGAAATGACTCTGGTTGATCCATATGTGGTTTGTGGAAAGAACACACATGCAATGACCTCTGGTTGATCCATATGTGGTTTGTGGAAAAGAACACACATGCAATGACCACCTGTTGATCCATGCGTGGTTTGTGGAAAGAACACACATGCAATGACAGTGGTGGATCCATGTGTGGTTTGTGAAAAGAACACACATGCAATGACTCTAGTGTTGGTTTTAGTATAAGAACACACATGCAATGACTCTAGTGGTTGATCCATGTGTGGTTTGTGGAAATAACACACATGCAATGACTCTAGTGGTTGATCCATATGTGGTTCGTGGAAAGAACACACATGCAATGACACTGCTTGATCCATGTGTGGTTTGTGGAAAAGAACACACATGCAATGACCACTGGTTGATCCATGTGTGGTTTGTGGAAAGAACACACATGCAATGACCACTTGTTGATCCATTTGTGGTTTGTGGAAAGAACACACATGCAATGACAGTGGTGGATGCATGTGTGGTTTGTGGAAAGAACACACATGCAATGACTAGTGCTAGTTTTACTATAAGAACACACATATAATGACTCCAGTGGGTCCACATGTAGTTTGTGAATAGAACACACATGCAATGACCACTGGTTGATCCATAAGTTGTTTGTGGAAAAGAACACACATGCAATGAGTCTAGTGGATCCATGTGTGGTTTGTGGAAAAGAACACACATGCAATGACTCTAGTGCTGGTTTGTGGTTTTAGTATAAGAACAAAGATGCAATTACACAAATGGATCCATATGTGGTTGGCGGAAATAACACACATGCAATGACTCTGGTTGATCCATATGTGGTTTGTGGAAAGAACACACATGCAATAACCACTAGTTGATCCATATGTGGTTTGTGGAAAAGAACACACATGCAATGACCACTGGTTGACCCATGTGTGGTTTGTGGAAAGAACACATATGCAATGACAGTGGTGGATCCATGTGTGGTTTGTGAAAAGAACACACATGCAATGACTCTAGTGTTGGTTTTAGTATAAGAACACACATGCAATGACTCTAGTGGCTGATCCATGTGTGGTTTGTGGAAATAACACACATGCAATGACTCTAGTGGTTGATTCATGTGTGGTTTGTGGAAAGAACACACATGCAATGACACTGCTTGGTCCATGTGCGGTTTGCGGAAAAGTACACACATGCAATGACCACTGGTTGATCCATGTGTGGTTTGTGGAAAGAACACACATGTAATGACCACTTGTTGATCCATGTGTGGTTTGTGGAAAGAACACACATGCAATGATAGTGGTGGATCCATGTGTGGTTTGTGGATAGAGCACACATGCAATGATACTGCTTGATCCATGTGTGGTTTGTGGAAAAGAACACACATGCAATGACCACTGGTTGATCCATGTCTGGTTTGTGGAAAGAACACACATGCAATGACCACTGGTTGATCCATGTGTGGTTTGTGGAAAGAACACACATGCAATGACACTGCTTGGTCCATGTGCGGTTTGCGGAAAAGAACACACATGCAATGACCACTGGTTGATCCATGTGTGGTTTGTGGAAAGAACACACATGTAATGACCACTTGTTAATCCATGTGTGGTTTGTGGAAAGAACACACATGCAATGATAGTGGTGGATACATGTGTGGTTTGTGGATAGAACACACATGCAATGATACTCCTTGATCCATGTGTGGTTTGTGGAAAGAATACACATGCAATGACACAGCTTGATCCATGTGTGGTTTGTGGAAAGAACACACATGCAATGACCACTGGTTGAACCATGTGTGGTTTGTGGAAAGAACACACATGCAATGACACTACTAGATCCATGTGTGGTTTGTGGAAAAGAACACACATACAATGAGTCTAGTGGATCCATGTGTGGTTTGTGGAAAAGAATAGACATGCAATGACTCTAGTGCTGGTTTGTGGTTTTAGTATAAGAACAAACATGCAATTACTCAAATGGATTCATAAGTGGTTTGTGGAAATAACACACATGCAATGACTCTGGTTGATCCATATGTGGTTTGTGGAAAGAACACACATGCAATGACCACTAGTTAATCCATATGTGGTTTCTGGAAAAGAACACGCATGCAATGACCACTGGTTGACCAATGTGTGGTTTGTGGAAAGAACACACATGCAATGACCACTAGTTGATCCATACGTGGTTTGTGGAAAAGAACACACATGCAAAGACTCTAGTGTTGGTTTTAGTATAAGAACACACATGCAATGACTCTAGTGGTTGATCCATGTGTGGTTTGTGGAAATAACACACATGCAATGACTCTAGTAGTTGATTCATGTGTGGTTTGTGGAAAGAACACACATGCAATGACTCTAGTGCAAGTTTTAGTATAAGAACACACATGCAATGACTCTAGTGGTTGATCCATGTGTGGTTTGTGGAAATAACACACATGCAATGACTCTAGTGGTTGATTCATGTGTGGTTTGTGGAAATAACACACATGCAATGACACTGCTTGATCCATGTGCGGTTTGCGGAAAAGAACACACATGCAATGACCACTGGTTGATCCATGTATGGTTTGTGGAAAGAACACACATGTAATGACCACTTGTTGATCCATGTGTGGTTTGTGGAAAGAACACACATGCAATGATAGTGGTGGATCCATGTGTGGTTTGTGAATAGAACACACATGCAATGACTCTAGTGGTTGATTCATGTGTGGTTTGTGGAAAAGAACACACATGCAATGACCACTGGTTGATCCATGTGTGGTTTGTGGAAAGAACACACATGCAATGACCACTGGTTGATCCATGTGTGGTTTGTGGAAAGAACACACATGCAATGACACTACTTGATCCATGTGTGGTTTGTGGAAAAGAACACACATGCAATGACCACTGGTTGATGTATGTGTGGTTTGTGGAAAAGAACACACATGCAATGACTCTAGTGCTGGTTTGTGGTTTTAGTATAAGAACAAACATGCAATTACTCAAATGGATCCATATGTGGTTTGTGGAAATAACACACATGCAATGACTCTGGTTGATCCATATGTGGTTTGTGGAAAGAACACACATGCAATGACCACTAGTTGATCCATATGTGGTTTGTGGAAAAGAACACACATGCAATGACCACTGGTTGATCCATGTGTGGTTTGTGGAAAGAACACATATGCAATGACAGTTCTGGATCCATGTGTGGTTTGTGAAAAGAACACACATGCAATGACTCTAGTGTTGGTTTTAGTATAAGAACACACATGCAATGACTCTAGTGTTGGTTTTAGTATAAGAACACACATGCAATGACTCTAGTGGTTGATCCATGTGTGGTTTGTGAAAAGAACACACATGCAATGACCACTAGTTGATCCATATGTGCTTTGTGGAAAGAACACACATGCAATGACACTGCTTGATCCATGTGTGGTTTGTGGAAAAGAACACACATGCAATGACCACTTGTTGATCCATGTGTGGTTTGTGGAAAGAACACACATGCAATGACCACTGGTTGATCCATGTGTGGTTTGTGGAAAAGAACACACATGCAATGACCACTGGTTAATCCATGTGTGGTTTGTGGAAAGAACACACATGCAATGACACTGCTTGATCCATGTGTGGTTTGTGGAAAAGAACACACATGCAATGACCACTGGTTGATCCATGTGTGGTTTTTGGAAAGAACACGCATGCAATGACCACTGGTTGATCCAAATGTGGTTTGTGGAAAAGAACACACATGCAATGACCACTGGTTGATCCATATGTGGTTTGTGGAAAGAACACACATGCAATGACCAGTGGTTGATACATGTGTGGTTTGTGAAAAAGAACACACATTCAATGACTCTAGTGCTGGTTTGTGGTTTTAGTATAAGAACAAACATGCAATTACTCAAATGGATCCATATGTGGTTTGTGGAAAGAACACACATGCAATGACTCTAGTGGTTGATCCATATGTGGTTTGTGGAAAGAACACACATGCAATGACCTCTGGTTGATCCATATGTGGTTTGTGGAAAAGAACACACATGCAATGACCACCTGTTGATCCATGCGTGGTTTGTGGAAAGAACACACATGCAATGACAGTGGTGGATCCATGTGTGGTTTGTGAAAAGAACACACATGAAGGGTTTCGCAGCATAGTAAATCAAAATTTTCTGCGGAAGCGAACAGAGGGAAAGCCAAGATCTAATCTAGGAGATGCAAACAACGAGAGAGATTGGATTAGATCTTCATACCCTTGAAGATTCGCACAGCGGAACGTTCGTCGGAACGTGGGTGATGTAGTCGTACTCGCTTCTCCTCCCGCGATCCGATCCGATCTAGCACCACAAGTGGCGGTGCCTCGGTGAGATGCACACGTGCAGCACCTCGACGTCTCCTCCTTCCTCAGACCAGCAAGTAGGGTGGAGAGATAGATTGGATCTACAACACGACGGCGTGGTGTATATGGTGGAGAATTTCTGCAGCAGGGCTTCGCCTACAAACAGTCGGGAGGGAGAGAGGAAGGGCAGCAGGGCGGCTAGGGTTGGAGGGGAAGGTGTGTAGGGGGAGGGGGTACACCAGCCCTCTATATATAGAGGGGGGGTGCGGCCAGCCCTTGCCCATCCTCCAAGCCTATCTCTAGTTTAAACGATTTAAACTCTCCCTTTTAGAAACCCTATCTTATCTCTAGTTTAAACGATTTAAACTTATCTAGGATCGGCTGGGCCCTATGGGGCCTTGTGCCCCTGGCCCAATGCGGCCAGGACACTCCCTCATAGGCCCATGCCCCCTCCCAGAACCTCTCGTGATATCCCGGATCCCATCCGAGACTCCGAACAAAAATTCATAAACCAAGTATCCAATCTATCCTAGCGTCGAGACACGTTAAGTGTGTGACCCTGCGGGTTCGAGAATATGCAGACATGATCTTCTATCAATAATCAACAGTGGGGTCTGGGCACCCATATTGACTCCCACACATTCATCGATGATCATATCGGATGAACCACGA
The DNA here is from genome assembly GCA_916181665.1 of Avena sativa. Classification (NCBI taxonomy): domain Eukaryota; kingdom Viridiplantae; phylum Streptophyta; class Magnoliopsida; order Poales; family Poaceae; genus Avena; species Avena sativa. The sequence goes on from OV702291.1 coordinate 263,334,964, forward strand.
TGCCAGGATTCAATCAATCCCATATATATATTCCCTTCGTCTCGCGATATTTTACTTGCCCGAGATTCGATCGTCGGTACCGTCATACCTAGTTCAATCTCGTTTACAGCAAGTACTTTACTCGTTCCGTAATCCGATATCACTTTGTGATTAACTCCTTAACCACATGCTTGCAAGCGGTGTTGATATCGATTACCGAGTGGGCCCGAAGTATATCTCTCTCCGACTTGGGAGGGACAAATCCCATCTCGATACATACAACCCAACAGATACTTTCCGATCACCTGAGAGACACCTTTATGATCACCCTCTCATAGGATGACGTTTGATGACCTCAAAGCTTTCTTCCGATACCAGGGAGTTGCATTATCTCATGGTCTAAGGAATACAATATTTGACATAAGAAAAGCTTCGCAAAGATGAACACAATGACACGATCTAATTGCTTCGCTTAGTTTGGGTCTGTCCACCATATCATTCTCCCAATGATATGATCTCATTATCAATTGACAACTCATGTCTATGGTTAGGAAACCTTAACCATCATTGATCAATGAGCTAGTCCATAGAGGCGTACTAGGGACACGGTGTTGTTCACAAACCACACAAGTATTAATGTTTCCGCTTAATACAATTCTAGCATGAAATATAAACTTTATCATGAACAAGAATTATAATAATAACATCTTTATTATTGCCTCTAGGGCATAATTCCAACAGTCTCCACTTGCACTAGAGTCAATAATCTAGTTTACATTTGGCAACAATCTCACACCCATGGCACTGAGGTGCTGATCATGTTTTACACGTGGAAGAGGTTTAGTCAATGGATCTGCGACATTCAGATCTGTATGTACTTTGCTGATCTTCAGATCTCCATCTGCTATATAATCTCGGATTATATGAAACTTGCGGTTGATATGCTTGGTCTTTGGATGATATCTTGGTTCCTTAGCGAGTGCTATGGCGCCAGTGTTGTCACACAATATCTCTAGTGGGTCCAATGCACTTGGAACCACGCCAAGCTCAGTGATGAAGTTTCTGATCCAAACTCCTTCACTTGACGCTTCTGCAGCAGCCATGTATTCCACTTCTACTGTAGATTTCGCGACCACGCTTTGCTTGCAGCTTCTCCAGCTCACAGCTCCATTCAAAATATACACGTATCCTGTCTGAGATTTAGCATCATCCTTGTCGGTGTCGAAACTAGCATCGACGTAACCTTTTACGACGAGCTGTTCATCACCCTCATAGACTAAGAACATTTCTTTAGTCCTATTTAGGTACCTTAGGATGTTCTTCACGGCTGTCCAGTGTTCCACTCCTGGATCACTTTGATATCTGCTCGTCAAACTAAGAGCATTGGACACATCCGGTCTAGTACACAGCATGGCATACATGATGGAACCTATGGCCGAGGCATAAGGCACTTTGCTCATAGCTTCCCTATCATTTACCGTAGCAGGACACTGAGCCTTGCTCAATATCTTACCTGACAACATAGGCACTGAACCTTTCAATGCCTTATCCATTCTGAACCTTTTCAGAACTTTGTCTAGGTATGTACTCTGGCTTAAAGCTATCAGGCGTCTTTGTCTATCTCTATAGATTTTGGTGCCCAATATATAAGCAGCTTCACCTAGGTCTTTCATTGAAAAACACTTGTTCAAATAACTCTTCACATCGTTAAGCATGTTGATGTCATTTCCAATAATCAATATGTCATCCACATATGGTACCAGAAACGTCACCGAGCTCCCACTCACTTTCTTGTAGATGCAAGCTTCGTAGCAATTTGGAACAAATCCAAAGCTCTTGATCACTTGATCAAAACGAAGGTTCCAACTCCGAGATGCTTGCTTCAGTCCATAAATGGAACGCTGAAGTTTGCATACTTTATCAGCATCCTTAGGATCGACAAAACCTTCGGGTTGCATCATATACAACTCTTCATCAATGTTGCCATTGAGGAAAGCAGTCTTGACATCCATCTGCCATATTTCATAATCATGAAACGCAGCAATTGCTAATAAAATCCGAATGGACTTAAACATCGCTACGGGAGAGAAAGTCTCATCGTAGTCAACACCTTGAACTTGTCGAAAACCTTTCGCAACAAGCCGTGCTTTATAGACGGTAACATTATCATCCGTGTCCGTTTTCTTCTTGAAGATCCATTTGCACTCAACGGCCTTTCGGTCGCTAGGAGGGTCCACCAAAGTCCATACTTGGTTTTCGCTCATGGATCCCAATTCGGATTTCATGGCTTCTAGCCATTTCTCAGAGTCTGGGCTCATCATCGCTTCCTCATAGTTCGTAGGTTCGCTATCTTCTACTAACAAGACAGTCAAGACAGGGTTGCCGTACCACTCAGGAGGGGCACGCGACCTTGTCGACCTGCGACGTTCAGTAGCAGCATCGTCTGAAGCTTCATGATCCTTGTCATTAGCTTCCTCTATTGTTGGTGCAGGCGGCACTAGAACAATTTCAGGTGCTGCGCTACTCTCCAATTCAAGATAAGGTTCAATAACCTCGTCTAGCTCTACTTTCCTCCCACTCACTTCTTTCGAGAGAAACTCCTTCTCAAGAAAGGAACCGTTCTTTGCGACAAACACTTTGCCTTCGGTTCTGTGATAGAAGGTATACCCAATAGTTTCCTAAGGGTATCCTATGAAGACGCATTTCTCCGCTTTGGGTTCGAGCTTGTCCGGCATCAACTTCTTGACGTAAGCTTCGCATCCCCAAACTTTAACAAACGACAACTTAGGTTTAGCACCAAACCACAGTTCATACGGTGTCGTCTCAACGGATTTAGATGGAGCCCTATTTAAAGTGAATGCAGCGGTTTCTAATGCATAACCCCAAAATGATAACGGCAAATTAGTAAGAGACATCATCGATCGGACCATATCTAATAGGGTTCGATTCCGGCGTTCAGACACACCATTGCGCTGTGGTGTTCCGGGTGGCGTGAGTTGTGAAACGATTCCACTTGCTTTGAGATGCGTGAGAAAATCATAACTCAAATATTCGCCCCCACGATCGGATCGTAGAAACTTAATCTTTTTGTTACGATGGTTCTCCACTTCATTCTGAAATTCCTTGAACTTTTCAAATGTTTCAGATTTATGTTTCATTAAATAGATATACCCATATCTACTTAAGTCATCGGTAAAAGTGAGAAAGTAGCGATATCCACCGCGCGTCGAAACACTCATCGGTCCGCATACATCGGTATGTATGATTTCCAACAAGTCCGTTGCTCGCTCCATCATACCGGAGAACGGGGTTTTGATCATCTTGCCCATGAGGCATGGTTCGCATGTGTCAAATGATTCAAAATCAAGAGACTCCAAAAGTCCATCAGAATGGAGTTTCTTCATGCGCTTTACACCAATATGACCTAGACGATAGTGCCACAAATAAGTAGTATTATCACTATCTACTTTGCATCTCTTAGCCTCAATGTTATGGATGTGTGTTTCATCCCTTTCGAGATTTAGAAGAAATAAACCATTCACAAGGGGTGCATAACCATAAAAGATGTTACTCATATAAATAGAACAACCATTATTCTCCGATTTAAATGAATAACCGTCTTGCATTAAACACGATCCAGAAATAATGTTCATGCTCAACGCAGGCACATAATAACATTTATTAAGGTTTAAAACTAATCCCGAAGGTAAAACTAAGGAGAGCGTGCCGACGGCCATCACATCAACTCTTGATCCGTTGCCAACGCGCATCGTCACCTCATCCCTCGTAAGCCGTCGTCTATTCCGTAGCTCCTGTTTCGAGTTACAAATATTAGCAACTGAACCAGTATCAAATACCCAGGCACTACAACGAGGGCTAGTAAGGAAAAAATCAATAACATGTATATCAAATATACCTTTGATGGTGCCAGCCTTCTTGTCCGCTAAGTACTTCGGACAGTTGCGCTTCCAGTGACCCTTGTCCTTGCAATAGAAGCACTCAGTGTCCGGCTTGGGACCAGACTTGAGCTTCTTCTCAGCAGGGGCAACGCGCTTGCCGCCGCCTTTCTTGAAGGGCTTCTTTGCACCTTTACCTTTCTTGAAGGAGGGCTTGTTGACCATCAACACATGATTATCCTTCTTGATGTCCACCTCCGCAGCCTTCAGCTTTGCGAAGAGCTCGGTGATCGTATCAGTGGAACCAATCTGATTATGAGTCACAACAAAACTTTTGTAGCTGGGAGGGAGTGATTGCAGAACCCTGTCAATCTTGAGCTCCTCTGGAATCTTGCAGTCCAGTTGCTCAAGGCGTTGAGTGTAGCCCGACATCTTAATGGCGTGCTCACTAACGGAACTCCCTTCCTCCATCTTGCAGTTAAAGAACTTCTCAGAGATCTCATATCTCTCAGAACGGGTCTGAGTCTAAAACATGGTTTTCAGCTCCTCGAGAATCTCAAAGGGCCCGGGATAGTTTTCAAAACGATTTTGAAGTTCCGGTTCCATAGCAAACAACATGGTGCTCTTAATCACACCATAATCATCTTTGCGCGACTGATAGACAACTTTCTCATCAGCCGGCGCAGTTGCAGCAGGGGGGTTACCTAACGCTTTCTCAAGGACATAGTCCTTTTGTCCGCCAGACAGAATGATTCTTAGATTGCGGAACCAGTTGGTGAAGTTAGACCCATTGTTTCTAAGCTTTTCTTTCTCAGCAAAAACGTTGAAGTTGAAGTTGGACTTGGCCATGTGATCTACAGTATTTGCAAGTACAATTTAGACTATGTTCATGATAAATAGTTCAATTTAATCAAATTACTAGATGAACTCCCACTAAATTCAACATCCCTCAAGTTGTTTAGTGAACACGATCCAAATTCACCACACCTAATCTGATCTTCACGAGAAGAGATGTGGTTTCAATGGTGGACAACGAAGTGTCGATCATATCATTCATATGACTCATGCTTAACCTTTCAGTTCATGTGTTCCGAGGCCATGTCTGTACATGCTAGGCTCGTCAAGTTAGACCCAAGTATTTCCGCGTGTGCAAAACTGGCTTACACCCGTTGTATGTGAGCGTAGAGTCTATATCACCCGATCATCACGTGATGCTTGGACACGACGAACTTTCGCAACGGTGCATACTTGGGGAGAACACAGTTTTTATCTTGATCTTTAAGTGAGGAATCATCTTATAATGCTACCGTCGCGATCTAAGCATAATAAGATACATAAAAGGATAAACATCACATGCATATAACTTTATGTGACATGGTATAGCCAATCTTCGCGCAATGATCTCCATCTTGTGCGTTCCGGCATGATCTCCATCACTCCACCATGATTGCCTCCACCACGAATAGCAACTACAACTATTGCTAACTACTTAGCGATAAAGTAAAGCTATTACATGGCGTATAAGAAGTTGACTCGCAGGTTATACACAATTATAAAGACAACCATATGGCTCCTGCCGGTTGTGAACTCATCGACATGCAAGTCGTGAAACATTACAAAACATGATCATCGCATACATTATACACATCACATCTTGGGCCATACCATATCACAGAAAACACTCCCTGCAAAAAAAGTTAGACGCCTCTACTTTGTTGTTGCATGTTTTACGTGGCTCATGGGAGTAGATGCTAAGAACGATTCTTACCTACGGAAAGCCACAACGGTGATATTATGGTTGCCAAACTCCGGTGTTAATCCCATGACAACTATAGTGAGAGAAACTGATATCCACTAGCCGCATGTGTGGTACAAGCCACACGTCAAGTGCGGAGCCGGTCTCGTGAATGACGTCGCGTAAGGTTGGCCTGGACCGCTTCAATCTCACTATCCCGCGTCATAAGAAGAACACAAACAAGAGGCTTGCAACAGAAAACATCAATGCCCGCAACAACCATGTTGCGTTCTACTCGTGAATCACATCTACGCATAGATCTAGCTCTGATACCACTGAAGGGTTTCGTAGCATAGTAAATCAAAATTTTCTACGGAAGCGAACAGAGGGAAAGCCAAGATCTAATCTAGGAGATGCAAACAACGAGAGAGATTGGATTAGATCTTCATACCCTTGAAGATTCGCACAGCGGAACATTCGTCGGAACGTGGGTGATGTAGTCATACTCGCTTCTCCTCCCGCGATCCGATCCGATCTAGCACCACAAGTGGCGGTGCCTCCGTGAGATGCACACGTGCAGCACCTCGACGTCTCCTCCTTCCTCGGACCAGCAAGTAGGGTGGAGAGATAGATTGGATCTACAACACGACGGCGTGGTGTATATGGTGGAGAATTTCTGCAGCAGGGCTTCGCCTACAAACAGTCGTGAGGGAGAGAGGAAGGGCAGCAGGGTGGCTAGGGTTTGAGGGGAAGGTGTGTAGGGGGAGGGGGCGCACCAGCCCTCTATATATAGAGGGGGGGGGGGGGGTGCGGCCAGCCCTTGCCCATCCTCCAAGCCTATCTCTAGTTTAAACGATTTAAACTCTCCCTTCTAGAAACCCTATCTTATCTCTAGTTTAAACGATTTAAACTTATCTAGGATCGGCTGGGCCCTATGGGGCCTTGTGACCCTGGCCCAATGCGGCCAGGACACTCCCTCATAGGCCCATGCCCCCTCCCGGAAGGTGGGGCCACGTTGGTCCCCTTCCGGAAGGTTCTAGAAGCTTCCGGTACAATACCGATTAACCCGGAACAATTCCGAACTCCAAAAACTGCACTGCCTTATATGAATCTTATTCTCCGGACCATTCCGGAACCTCTCGTGATATCCCGGATCCCATCCGAGACACCGAACAAAAATTCATAAACCAAGTATCCAATCTATCCTAGCGTCGAGACACGTTAAGTGTGTGACCCTGCGGGTTCGAGAATATGCAGACATGATCTTCTATCAATAATCAACAGTGGGGTCTGGGCACCCATATTTACTCCCACACATTCATCGATGATCATATCGGATGAACCACGATGCCAGGATTCAATCAATCCCATATATATATTCCCTTCGTCTCGCGATATTTTACTTGCCCGAGATTCGATCGTCGGTACCGTCATACCTAGTTCAATCTCGTTTACAGCAAGTACTTTACTCGTTCCGTAATCCGATATCACTTTGTGATTAACTCCTTAACCACATGCTTGCAAGCGGTGTTGATATCGATTACCGAGTGGGCCCGAAGTATATCTCTCTCCGACTTGGGAGGGACAAATCCCATCTCGATACATACAACCCAACAGATACTTTCCGATCACCTGAGAGACACCTTTATGATCACCCTCTCATAGGATGACGTTTGATGACCTCAAAGCTTTCTTCCGATACCAGGGAGTTGCATTATCTCATGGTCTAAGGAATACAATATTTGACATAAGAAAAGCTTCGCAAAGATGAACACAATGACACGATCTAATTGCTTCGCTTAGTTTGGGTCTGTCCACCATATCATTCTCCCAATGATATGATCTCATTATCAATTGACAACTCATGTCTATGGTTAGGAAACCTTAACCATCATTGATCAATGAGCTAGTCCATAGAGGCGTACTAGGGACACGGTGTTGTTCACAAACCACACAAGTATTAATGTTTCCGCTTAATACAATTCTAGCATGGAATATAAACTTTATCATGGACAAGAATTATAATAATAACATCTTTATTATTGCCTCTAGGGCATAATTCCAACAACACATGCAATGACTCTAGTGTTGGTTTTAGTATAAGAACACACATGCAATGACTCTAGTGGTTGATCCATGTGTGGTTTGTGGAAATAACACACATGCAATGACTCTAGTGGTTGATCCATATGTGGTTTGTGGAAAGAACACACATGCAATGACACTGGTTGATCCATGTGTGGTTTGTGGAAAAGAACACACATGCAATGACCACTGGTTGATCCATGTGTGGTTTGTGGAAAGAACACACATGCAATGACCACTTGTTGATCCATTTGTGGTTTGTGGAAAGAACACACATGCAATGACAGTGGTGGATGCATGTGTGGTTTGTGGAAAGAACACACATGCAATGACTCTAGTGCTAGTTTTACTATAAGAACACACATATAATGACTCCAGTGGGTCCACATGTAGTTTGTGAAAAGAACACACATGCAATGACCACTGGTTGATCCATAAGTTGTTTGTGGAAAAGAACACACATGCAATGAGTCTAGTGGATCCATGTGTGGTTTGTGGAAAAGAACACACATGCAATGACTCTAGTGCTGGTTTGTGGTTTTAGTATAAGAACAAAGATGCAATTACACAAATGGATCCATATGTGGTTTGTGGAAATAACACACATGCAATGACTCTGGTTGATCCATATGTGGTTTGTGGAAAGAACACACATGCAATAACCACTAGTTGATCCATATGTGGTTTGTGGAAAAGAACACACATGCAATGACCACTGGTTGACCCATGTGTGGTTTGTGGAAAGAACACATATGCAATGACAGTAGTGGATCCATGTGTGGTTTGTGAAAAGAACACACATGCAATGACTCTAGTGTTGGTTTTAGTATAAGAACACACATGCAATGACTCTAGTGGCTGATCCATGTGTGGTTTGTGGAAATAACACACATGCAATGACTCTAGTGGTTGATTCATGTGTGGTTTGTGGAAAGAACACACATGCAATGACACTGCTTGGTCCATGTGCGGTTTGCGGAAAAGAACACACATGCAATGACCACTGGTTGATCCATGTGTGGTTTGTGGAAAGAACACACATGTAATGACCACTTGTTGATCCATGTGTGGTTTGTGGAAAGAACACACATGCAATGATAGTGGTGGATCCATGTGTGGTTTGTGGATAGAACACACATGCAATGATACTGCTTGATCCATGTGTGGTTTGTGGAAAAGAACACACATGCAATGACCACTGGTTGATCCATGTGTGGTTTTTGGAAAGAACACACATGCAATGACTCTAGTGGGTCCACATGTAGTTTGTGAAAAGAACACACATGCAATGACCACTGGTTGATCCATAAGTTGTTTGTGGAAAAGAACACACATGCAATGAGTCTAGTGGATCCATGTGTGGTTTGTGGAAAGAACACACATGCAATGACACTGCTTGATCCATGTGTGGTTTGTGGAAAGAACACACATGCAATGACCACTGGTTGAACCATGTGTGGTTTGTGGAAAGAACACACATGCAATGACACTACTTGATCCATGTGTGGTTTGTGGAAAAGAACACACATGCAATGAGTCTAGTGGATCCATGTGTGGTTTGTGGAAAAGAACACACATGCAATGACTCTAGTGCTGGTTTGTGGTTTTAGTATAAGAACAAACATGCAATTACTCAAATGGATTCATAAGTGGTTTGTGGAAATAACACACATGCAATGACTCTGGTTGATCTATATGTGGTTTGTGGAAAGAACACACATGCAATGACCACTAGTTGATCCATATGTGGTTTCTGGAAAAGAACACGCATGCAATGACCACTGGTTGACCCATGTGTGGTTTGTGGAAAGAACACACATGCAATGACACTGCTTGATCCATGTGTGGTTTGTGGAAAAGAACACACATGCAATGACCACTGGTTGATCCATGTGTGGTTTGTGGAAAAAAACACATGTAATGACCACTTGTTGATCCATGTGTGGTTTGTGGAAAGAACACACATGCAATGATAGTGGTGGATCCATGTGTGGTTTGTGGATAGAACACACATGCAATGATACTGCTTGATCCATGTGTGGTTTGTGGAAAGAACACACATGCAATGACACTGCTTGATCCATGTGTGGTTTGTGGAAAGAACACACATGCAATGACCACTGGTTGAACCATGTGTGGTTTGTGGAAAGAACACACATGCAATGACACTACTTGATCCATGTGTGGTTTGTGGAAAAGAACACACATGCAATGAGTCTAGTGGATCCATGTGTGGTTTGTGGAAAGAACACACATGCAATGACTCTAGTGCTAGTTTTACTATAAGAACACACATATAATGACTCCAGTGGGTCCACATGTAGTTTGTGAAAAGAACACACATGCAATGACCACTGGTTGATCCATAAGTTGTTTGTGGAAAAGAACACACATGCAATGAGTCTAGTGGATCCATGTGTGGTTTGTGGAAAAGAACATACATGCAATGACTCTAGTGCTGGTTTGTGGTTTTAGTATAAGAACAAAGATGCAATTACACAAATGGATCCATATGTGGTTTGTGGAAATAACACACATGCAATGACTCTGGTTGATCCATATGTGGTTTGTGGAAAGAACACACATGCAATAACCACTAGTTGATCCATATGTGGTTTGTGGAAAAGAACACACATGCAATGACCACTGGTTGACCCATGTGTGGTTTGTGGAAAGAACACATATGCAATGACAGTAGTGGATCCATGTGTGGTTTGTGAAAAGAACACACATGCAATGACTCTAGTGTTGGTTTTAGTATAAGAACACACATGCAATGACTCTAGTGGCTGATCCATGTGTGGTTTGTGGAAATAACACACATGCAATGACTCTAGTGGTTGATTCATGTGTGGTTTGTGGAAAGAACACACATGCAATGACACTGCTTGGTCCATGTGCGGTTTGCGGAAAAGAACACACATGCAATGACCACTGGTTGATCCATGTGTGGTTTGTGGAAAGAACACACATGTAATGACCACTTGTTGATCCATGTGTGGTTTGTGGAAAGAACACACATGCAATGATAGTGGTGGATCCATGTGTGGTTTGTGGATAGAACACACATGCAATGATACTGCTTGATCCATGTGTGGTTTGTGGAAAAGAACACACATGCAATGACCACTGGTTGATCCATGTGTGGTTTTTGGAAAGAACACACATGCAATGACTCTAGTGGGTCCACATGTAGTTTGTGAAAAGAACACACATGCAATGACCACTGGTTGATCCATAAGTTGTTTGTGGAAAAGAACACACATGCAATGAGTCTAGTGGATCCATGTGTGGTTTGTGGAAAGAACACACATGCAATGACACTGCTTGATCCATGTGTGGTTTGTGGAAAGAACACACATGCAATGACCACTGGTTGAACCATGTGTGGTTTGTGGAAAGAACACACATGCAATGACACTACTTGATCCATGTGTGGTTTGTGGAAAAGAACACACATGCAATGAGTCTAGTGGATCCATGTGTGGTTTGTGGAAAAGAACACACATGCAATGACTCTAGTGCTGGTTTGTGGTTTTAGTATAAGAACAAACATGCAATTACTCAAATGGATTCATAAGTGGTTTGTGGAAATAACACACATGCAATGACTCTGGTTGATCTATATGTGGTTTGTGGAAAGAACACACATGCAATGACCACTAGTTGATCCATATGTGGTTTCTGGAAAAGAACACGCATGCAATGACCACTGGTTGACCCATGTGTGGTTTGTGGAAAGAACACACATGCAATGACACTGCTTGATCCATGTGTGGTTTGTGGAAAAGAACACACATGCAATGACCACTGGTTGATCCATGTGTGGTTTGTGGAAAAAAACACATGTAATGACCACTTGTTGATCCATGTGTGGTTTGTGGAAAGAACACACATGCAATGATAGTGGTGGATCCATGTGTGGTTTGTGGATAGAACACACATGCAATGATACTGCTTGATCCATGTGTGGTTTGTGGAAAGAACACACATGCAATGACACTGCTTGATCCATGTGTGGTTTGTGGAAAGAACACACATGCAATGACCACTGGTTGAACCATGTGTGGTTTGTGGAAAGAACACACATGCAATGACACTACTTGATCCATGTGTGGTTTGTGGAAAAGAACACACATGCAATGAGTCTAGTGGATCCATGTGTGGTTTGTGGAAAAGAACACACATGCAATGACTCTAGTGCTGGTTTGTGGTTTTAGTATAAGAACAAACATGCAATTACTCAAATGGATTCATCAGTGGTTTGTGGAAATAAGACACATGCAATGACTCTGGTTGATCTATATGTGGTTTGTGGAAAGAACACACATGCAATGACCACTAGTTGATCCATATGTGGTTTCTGGAAAAGAACACGCATGCAATGACCACTGGTTGACCCATGTGTGGTTTGTGGAAAGAACACACATGCAATGACACTGCTTGATCCATGTGTGGTTTGTGGAAAAGAACACACATGCAATGACCACTGGTTGATGTATGTGTGGTTTGTGGAAAAGAACACACATGCAATGACCACTGGTTGATCCATGTGTGGTTTGTGGAAAAGAACACACATGCAATGACCAATGGTTAATCCATGTGTGGTTTGTGGAAAGAACACACATGCAATGAGACTGCTTGATCCATGTGTGGTTTGTGGAAAAGAACACACATGCAATGACCACTGGTTGATCCATGTGTGGTTTTTGGAAAGAACACACATGCAATGACCACTGGTTGATCCAAATGTGGTTTGTGGAAAAGAACACACATGCAATAACCACTGGTTGATCCATATGTGGTTTGTGGAAAGAACACACATGCAATGACCAGTGGTTGATACATGTGTGGTTTGTGAAAAAGAACACACATTCAATGACTCTAGTGCTGGTTTGTGGTTTTAGTATAAGAACAAACATGCAATTACTCAAATGGATCCAGATGTGGTTTGTGGAAAGAACACACATGCAATGACTCTGGTTGATCCATATGTGGTTTGTGGAAAGAACACACATGCAATGACCTTTGGTTGATCCATATGTGGTTTGTGGAAAAGAACACACATGCAATGACCACCTGTTGATCCATGCGTGGTTTGTGGAAAGAACACACATGCAATGACAGTGGTGGATCCATGTGTGGTTTGTGAAAAGAACACACATGCAATGACTCTAGTGTTGGTTTTAGTATAAGAACACACATGCAATGACTCTAGTGGTTGATCCATGTGTGGTTTGTGGAAATACACACATGCAATGACTCTAGTGGTTGATCCATATGTGGTTTGTGGAAAGAACACACATGCAATGACACTGCTTGATCCATGTGTGGTTTGTGGAAAAGAACACACATGCAATGACCACTGGTTGATCCATGTGTGGTTTGTGGAAAGAACACACATGCAATGACCACTTGTTGATCCATTTGTGGTTTGTGGAAAGAACACACATGCAATGACAGTGGTGGATGCATGTGTGGTTTGTGGAAAGAACACACATGAAATGACTCTAGTGCTAGTTTTACTATAAGAACACACATATAATGACTCCAGTGGGTCCACATGTAGTTTGTGAAAAGAACACACATGCAATGACCACTGGTTGATCCATAAGTTGTTTGTGGAAAAGAACACACATGCAATGAGTCTAGTGGATCCATGTGTGGTTTGTGGAAAAGAACACGCATGCAATGACTCTAGTGCTGGTTTGTGGTTTTAGTATAAGAACAAAGATGCAATTACACAAATGGATCCATATGTGGTTTGTGGAAATAACACACATGCAATGACTCTGGTTGATCCATATGTGGTTTGTGGAAAGAACACACATGAAATAACCACTAGTTGATCCATATGTGGTTTGTGGAAAAGAACACACATGCAATGACCACTGGTTGACTCATGTGTGGTTTGTGGAAAGAACACATATGCAATGACAGTGGTGGATCCATGTGTGGTTTGTGAAAAGAACACACATGCTATGACTCTAGTGTTGGTTTTAGTATAAGAACACACATGCAATTACTCTAGTGGCTGATCCATGTGTGGTTTGTGGAAATAACACACATGCAATGACTCTAGTGGTTGATTCATGTGTGGTTTGTGGAAAGAACACACATGCAATGACACTGCTTGGTCCATGTGCGGTTTGCGGAAAAGAACACACATGCAATGACCACTGGTTGATCCATGTGTGGTTTGTGGAAAGAACACACATGTAATGACCACTTGTTGATCCATGTGTGGTTTGTGGAAAGAATACACATGCAATGATAGTGGTGGATCCATGTGTGGTTTGTGGATAGAACACACATGCAATGATACTGCTTGATCCATGTGTGGTTTGTGGAAAAGAACACACATGCAATGACCACTGGTTGATCCATGTCTGGTTTGTGGAAAGCACACACATGCAATGACCACTGGTTGATCCATGTGTGGTTTGTGGAAAGAACACACATGCAATGACACTGCTTGGTCCATGTGCGGTTTGCGAAAAAGAACACACATGCAATGACCACTGGTTGATCCATGTGTGGTTTGTGGAAAGAACACACATGTAATGACCACTTGTGGATCCATGTGTGGTTTGTGGAAAGAACACACATGCAGTGACCACTGGTTGATCCATAAGTTGTTTGTGGAAAAGAACACACATGCAATGATACTGCTTGATCCATGTGTGGTTTGTGGAAAGAACACACATGCAATGACACTGCTTGATCCATGTGTGGTTTGTGGAAAGAACACACATGCAATGACCACTGGTTGAACCATGTGTGGTTTGTGGAAAGAACACACATGCAATGACACTACTTGATCCATGTGTGGTTTGTGGAAAAGAACACACATGCAATGAGTCTAGTGGATCCATGTGTGGTTTGTGGAAAAGAACACACATGCAATGACTCTAGTGCTGGTTTGTGGTTTTAGTATAAGAACAAACATGCAATTACTCAAATGGATTCATAAGTGGTTTGTGGAAATAACACACATGCAATGACTCTGGTTGATCTATATGTGGTTTGTGGAAAGAACACACATGCAATGACCACTTGTTGATCCATATGTGGTTTCTGGAAAAGAACACGCATGCAATGACCACTGGTTGACCCATGTGTGGTTTGTGGAAAGAACACACATGCAATGACCACTAGTTGATCCATATATGGTTTGTGGAAAAGAACACACGTGCAATGACTCTAGTGTTGGTTTTAGTATAAAAACACACATGCAATGACTCTAGTGGTTGATCCATGTGTGGTTTGTGGAAATAACACACATGCAATTACTCTAGTAGTTGATTCATGTGTGGTTTGTGGAAAGAACACACATGCAATGACTCTAGTGCAAGTTTTAGTATAAGAACACACATGCAATGACTCTAGTGGTTGATCCATGTGTGGTTTGTGGAAATAACACACATGTAATGACTCTAGTGGTTGATTCATGTGTGGTTTGTGGAAAGAACACACATGCAATGACACTGCTTGATCCATGTGTGGTTTGCGGAAAAGAACACACATGCAATGACCACTGGTTGATCCATGTATGGTTTGTGGAAAGAACACACATGTAATGACCACTTGTTGATCCATGTGTGGTTTGTGGAAAGAACACACATGCAATGATAGTGGTGGATCCATGTGTGGTTTGTGGATGGAACACACATGCAATGATACTGCTTGATCCATGTGTGGTTTGTGGAAAAGAACACACATGTAATGACCACTGGTTGATCCATGTGTGGTTTGTGGAAAGAACACACATGCAATGACCACTGGTTGATCCATGTGTGGTTTGTGGAAAGAACACACATGCAATGACACTACTTGATCCATGTGTGGTTTGTGGAAAAGAACACACATGCAATGACCACTGGTTGATGTATGTGTGGTTTGTGGAAAAGAACACAGATGCAATGACTCTAGTGCTGGTTTGTGGTTTTAGTATAAGAACAAACATGCAATTACTCAAATGGATCCATATGTGGTTTGTGGAAATAACACACATGCAATGACTCTGGTTGATCCATATGTGGTTTGTGGAAAGAACACACATGCAATGACCACTAGTTGATCCATATGTGGTTTGTGGAAAAGAACACACATGCAATGACCACTGGTTGATCCATGTGTGGTTTGTGGAAAGAACACACATGCAATGACAGTGGTGGATCCATGTGTGGTTTGTGAAAAGAACAAACATGCAATGACTCTAGTGTTGGTTTTAGTATAAGAACACACATGTAATGACTCTAGTGGTTGATCCATGTGTGGTTTGTGAAAAGAACACACATGCAATGACCACTAGTTGATCCATATGTGCTTTGTGGAAAGAACACACATGCAATGACACTGCTTGATCCATGTGTGGTTTGTGGAAAAGAACACACATGCAATGACCGCTTGTTGATCCATGTGTGGTTTGTGGAAAGAACACACATGCAATGACCACTGGTTGATCCATGTGTGGTTTGTGGAAAAGAACACACATGCAATGACCACTGGTTGATCCATGTGTGGTTTGTGGAAAGAAGACACATGAAATGACACTGCTTGATCCATGTGTGGTTTGTGGAAAAGAACACACATGCAATGACCACTGGTTGATCCATGTGTGGTTTTTGGAAAGAACACACATGCAATGACCACTGGTTGATCCAAATGTGCTTTGTGGAAAAGAACACACATGCAATGACCACTGGTTGATCCATATGTGGTTTGTGGAAAGAACACACATGCAATGACCAGTGGTTGATACATGTGTGGTTTGTGAAAAAGAACACACATTCAATGACTCTAGTGCTGGTTTGTGGTTTTAGTATAAGAACAAACATGCAAGTACTCAAATGGATCCATATGTGGTTTGTGGAAAGAACACACATGCAATGACTCTGGTTGATCCATATGTGGTTTGTGGAAAGAACACACATGCAATGACCTCTGGTTGATCCAAATGTGGTTTGTGGAAAAGAACACACATGCAATGACCACTTGTTGATCCATGCGTGGTTTGTGGAAAGAACACACATGCAATGACAGTGGTGGATCCATGTGTGGTTTGTGAAAAGAACACACATGCAATGACTCTAGTGTTGGTTTTAGTGTAAGAACACACATGCAATGACTCTAGTGGTTGATCCATGTGTGGTTTGTGGAAATAACACACATGCAATGACTCTAGTGGTTGATCCATATGTGGTTTGTGGAAAGAACACACATGCAATGACACTGCTTGATCCATGTGTGGTTAGTGGAAAAGAACACACATGCAATGACCACTGGTTGATCCATGTGTGGTTTGTGGAAAGAACACACATGCAATGACCACTTGTTGATCCATTTGTGGTTTGTGGAAAGAACACACATGCAATGACAGTGGTGGATGCATGTGTGGTTTGTGGAAAGAACACACATGCAATGACTCTAGTGCTAGTTTTACTATAAGAACACACATATAATGACTCCAGTGGGTCCACATGTAGTTTGTGAAAAGAACACACATGCAATGACCACTGGTTGATCCATAAGTTGTTTGTGGAAAAGAACACACATGCAATGAGTCTAGTGGATCCATGTGTGGTTTGTGGAAAAGAACACACATTCAATGACTCTAGTGCTGGTTTGTGGTTTTAGTATAAGAACAAACATGCAATTACTCAAATGGATTCATAAGTGGTTTGTGGAAATAACACACATGCAATGACTCTGGTTGATCCATATGTGGTTTGTGGAAAGAACACACATGCAATGACCACTAGTTGATCCATATGTGGTTTCTGGAAAAGAACACGCATGCAATGACCACTGGTTGACCCATGTGTGGTTTGTGGAAAGAACACACATGCAATGACCACTAGTTGATCCATATGTGGTTTGTGGAAAAGAACACACATGCAACGACTCTAGTGTTGGTTTTAGTATAAGAACACACATGCAATGACTCTAGTGGTTGATCCATGTGTGGTTTGTGGAAATAACACACATGCAATGACTCTAGTAGTTGATTCATGTGTGGTTTGTGGAAAGAACACACATGCAATGACTCTAGTGCAAGTTTTAGTATAAGAACACACATGCAATGACTCTAGTGGTTGATCCATGTGTGGTTTGTGGAAATAACACACATGTAATGACTCTAGTGGTTGATTCATGTGTGGTTTGTGGAAAGAACACACATGCAATGACACTGCTTGATCCATGTGCGGTTTGCGGAAAAGAACACACATGCAATGACCACTGGTTGATCCATGTATGGTTTGTGGAAAGAACACACATGTAATGACCACTTGTTGATCCATGTGTGGTTTTTGGAAAGAACACACATGCAATGACCACTAGTTGATCCAAATGTGGTTTGTGGAAAAGAACACACATGCAATGACCACTGGTTGATCCATATGTGGTTTGTGGAAAGAACACACATGCAATGACACTGCTTGATCCATGTGTGGTTTGTGGAAAAGAACACACATGCAATAAACACTGGTTGATCCATGTGTGGTTTGTGGAAAGAACACACATGCAATGACCACTTGTTGATCCATTTGTGGTTTGTGGAAAGAACACACATGCAATGACAGTGGTGGATGCATGTGTGGTTTGTGGAAAGAACACACATGCAATGACTCTAGTGCTAGTTTTACTATAAGAACACACATATAATGACTCCAGTGGGTCCACATGTAGTTTGTGAAAAGAACACACATGCAATGACCACTGGTTGATCCATAAGTTGTTTGTGGAAAAGAACACACATGCAATGAGTCTAGTGGATCCATGTGTGGTTTGTGGAAAAGAACACGCATGCAATGACTCTAGTGCTGGTTTGTGGTTTTAGTATAAGAACAAAGATGCAATTACACAAATGGATCCATATGTGGTTTGTGGAAATAACACACATGCAATGACTCTGGTTGATCCATATGTGGTTTGTGGAAAGAACACACATGAAATAACCACTAGTTGATCCATATGTGGTTTGTGGAAAAGAACACACATGCAATGACCACTGGTTGACTCATGTGTGGTTTGTGGAAAGAACACATATGCAATGAAAGTGGTGGATCCATGTGTGGTTTGTGAAAAGAACACACATGCTATGACTCTAGTGTTGGTTTTAGTATAAGAACACACATGCAATGACTCTAGTGGCTGATCCATGTGTGGTTTGTGGAAATAACACACATGCAATGACTCTAGTGGTTGATTCATGTGTGGTTTGTGGAAAGAACACACATGCAATGACACTGCTTGGTCCATGTGCGGTTTGCGGAAAAGAACACACATGCAATGACCACAGGTTGATCCATGTGTGGTTTGTGGAAAGAACACACATCTAATGACCACTTGTTGATCCATGTGTGGTTTGTGGAAAGAACACACATGCAATGATAGTGGTGGATCCATGTGTGGTTTGTGGATAGAACACACATGCAATGATACTGCTTGATCCATGTGTGGTTTGTGGAAAAGAACACACATGCAATGACCACTGGTTGATCCATGTCTGGTTTGTGGAAAGCACACACATGCAATGACCACTGGTTGATCCATGTGTGGTTTGTGGAAAGAACACACATGCAATGACACTGCTTGGTCCATGTGCGGTTTGCGAAAAAGAACACACATGCAATGACCACTGGTTGATCCATGTGTGGTTTGTGGAAAGAACACACATGTAATGACCACTTGTGGATCCATGTGTGGTTTGTGGAAAGAACACACATGCAGTGACCACTGGTTGATCCATAAGTTGTTTGTGGAAAAGAACACACATGCAATGATACTGCTTGATCCATGTGTGGTTTGTGGAAAGAACACACATGCAATGACACTGCTTGATCCATGTGTGGTTTGTGGAAAGAACACACATGCAATGACCACTGGTTGAACCATGTGTGGTTTGTGGAAAGAACACACATGCAATGACACTACTTGATCCATGTGTGGTTTGTGGAAAAGAACACACATGCAATGAGTCTAGTGGATCCATGTGTGGTTTGTGGAAAAGAACACACATGCAATGACTCTAGTGCTGGTTTGTGGTTTTAGTATAAGAACAAACATGCAATTACTCAAATGGATTCATAAGTGGTTTGTGGAAATAACACACATGCAATGACTCTGGTTGATCTATATGTGGTTTGTGGAAAGAACACACATGCAATGACCACTTGTTGATCCATATGTGGTTTCTGGAAAAGAACACGCATGCAATGACCACTGGTTGACCCATGTGTGGTTTGTGGAAAGAACACACATGCAATGACCACTAGTTGATCCATATATGGTTTGTGGAAAAGAACACACATGCAATGACTCTAGTGTTGGTTTTAGTATAAAAACACACATGCAATGACTCTAGTGGTTGATCCATGTGTGGTTTGTGGAAATAACACACATGCAATTACTCTAGTAGTTGATTCATGTGTGGTTTGTGGAAAGAACACACATGCAATGACTCTAGTGCAAGTTTTAGTATAAGAACACACATGCAATGACTCTAGTGGTTGATCCATGTGTGGTTTGTGGAAATAACACACATGTAATGACTCTAGTGGTTGATTCATGTGTGGTTTGTGGAAAGAACACACATGCAATGACACTGCTTGATCCATGTGTGGTTTGCGGAAAAGAACACACATGCAATGACCACTGGTTGATCCATGTATGGTTTGTGGAAAGAACACACATGTAATGACCACTTGTTGATCCATGTGTGGTTTGTGGAAAGAACACACATGCAATGATAGTGGTGGATCCATGTGTGGTTTGTGGATAGAACACACATGCAATGATACTGCTTGATCCATGTGTGGTTTGTGGAAAAGAACACACATGTAATGACCACTGGTTGATCCATGTGTGGTTTGTGGAAAGAACACACACGCAATGACCACTGGTTGATCCATGTGTGGTTTGTGGAAAGAACACACATGCAATGACACTACTTGATCCATGTGTGGTTTGTGGAAAAGAACACACATGCAATGACCACTGGTTGATGTATGTGTGGTTTGTGGAAAAGAACACAGATGCAATGACTCTAGTGCTGGTTTGTGGTTTTAGTATAAGAACAAACATGCAATTACTCAAATGGATCCATATGTGGTTTGTGGAAATAACACACATGCAATGACTCTGGTTGATCCATATGTGGTTTGTGGAAAGAACACACATGCAATGACCACTAGTTGATCCATATGTGGTTTGTGGAAAAGAACACACATGCAATGACCACTGGTTGATCCATGTGTGGTTTGTGGAAAGAACACACATGCAATGACAGTGGTGGATCCATGTGTGGTTTGTGAAAAGAACAAACATGCAATGACTCTAGTGTTGGTTTTAGTATAAGAACACACATGTAATGACTCTAGTGGTTGATCCATGTGTGGTTTGTGAAAAGAACACACATGCAATGACCACTAGTTGATCCATATGTACTTTGTGGAAAGAACACACATGCAATGACACTGCTTGATCCATGTGTGGTTTGTGGAAAAGAACACACATGCAATGACCGCTTGTTGATCCATGTGTGGTTTGTGGAAAGAACACACATGCAATGACCACTGGTTGATCCATGTGTGGTTTGTGGAAAAGAACACACATGCAATGACCACTGGTTGATCCATGTGTGGTTTGTGGAAAGAAGACACATGAAATGACACTGCTTGATCCATGTGTGGTTTGTGGAAAAGAACACACATGCAATGACCACTGGTTGATCCATGTGTGGTTTTTGGAAAGAACACACATGCAATGACCACTGGTTGATCCAAATGTGCTTTGTGGAAAAGAACACACATGCAATGACCACTGGTTGATCCATATGTGGTTTGTGGAAAGAACACACATGCAATGACCAGTGGTTGATACATGTGTGGTTTGTGAAAAAGAACACACATTCAATGACTCTAGTGCTGGTTTGTGGTTTTAGTATAAGAACAAACATGCAAGTACTCAAATGGATCCATATGTGGTTTGTGGAAAGAACACACATGCAATGACTCTGGTTGATCCATATGTGGTTTGTGGAAAGAACACACATGCAATGACCTCTGGTTGATCCAAATGTGGTTTGTGGAAAAGAACACACATGCAATGACCACTTGTTGATCCATGCGTGGTTTGTGGAAAGAACACACATGCAATGACAGTGGTGGATCCATGTGTAGTTTGTGAAAAGAACACACATGCAATGACTCTAGTGTTGGTTTTAGTGTAAGAACACACATGCAATGACTCTAGTGGTTGATCCATGTGTGGTTTGTGGAAATAACACACATGCAATGACTCTAGTGGTTGATCCATATGTGGTTTGTGGAAAGAACACACATGCAATGACACTGCTTGATCCATGTGTGGTTAGTGGAAAAGAACACACATGCAATGACCACCGGTTGATCCATGTGTGGTTTGTGGAAAGAACACACATGCAATGACCACTTGTTGATCCATTTGTGGTTTGTGGAAAGAACACACATGCAATGACAGTGGTGGATGCATGTGTGGTTTGTGGAAAGAACACACATGCAATGACTCTAGTGCTAGTTTTACTATAAGAACACACATATAATGACTCCAGTGGGTCCACATGTAGTTTGTGAAAAGAACACACATGCAATGACCACTGGTTGATCCATAAGTTGTTTGTGGAAAAGAACACACATGCAATGAGTCTAGTGGATCCATGTGTGGTTTGTGGAAAAGAACACACATTCAATGACTCTAGTGCTGGTTTGTGGTTTTAGTATAAGAACAAACATGCAATTACTCAAATGGATTCATAAGTGGTTTGTGGAAATAACACACATGCAATGACTCTGGTTGATCCATATGTGGTTTGTGGAAAGAACACACATGCAATGACCACTAGTTGATCCATATGTGGTTTCTGGAAAAGAACACGCATGCAATGACCACTGGTTGACCCATGTGTGGTTTGTGGAAAGAACACACATGCAATGACCACTAGTTGATCCATATGTGGTTTGTGGAAAAGAACACACATGCAACGACTCTAGTGTTGGTTTTAGTATAAGAACACACATGCAATGACTCTAGTGGTTGATCCATGTGTGGTTTGTGGAAATAACACACATGCAATGACTCTAGTAGTTGATTCATGTGTGGTTTGTGGAAAGAACACACATGCAATGACTCTAGTGCAAGTTTTAGTATAAGAACACACATGCAATGACTCTAGTGGTTGATCCATGTGTGGTTTGTGGAAATAACACACATGTAATGACTCTAGTGGTTGATTCATGTGTGGTTTGTGGAAAGAACACACATGCAATGACACTGCTTGATCCATGTGCGGTTTGCGGAAAAGAACACACATGCAATGACCACTGGTTGATCCATGTATGGTTTGTGGAAAGAACACACATGTAATGACCACTTGTTGATCCATGTGTGGTTTGTGGAAAGAACACACATGCAATGATAGTGGTGGATCCATGTGTGGTTTGTGGATAGAACACACATGCAATGATACTGCTTGATCCATGTGTGGTTTGTGGAAAAGAACACACATGTAATGACCACTAGTTGATCCATGTGTGGTTTGTGGAAAGAACACACATGCAATGACCACTGGTTGATCCATGTGTGGTTTGAGGAAAGAACACACATGCAATGACACTACTTGATCCATGTGTGGTTTGTGGAAAAGAACACACATGCAATGACCACTGGTTGATGTATGTGTGGTTTGTGGAAAAGAACACACATGCAATGACTCTAGTGCTGGTTTGTGGTTTTAGTATAAGAACAAACATGCAATTACTCAAATGGATCCATATGTGGTTTGTGGAAATAACACACATGCAATGACTCTGGTTGATCCATATGTGGTTTGTGGAAAGAACACACATGCAATGACCACTAGTTGATCCATATGTGGTTTGTGGAAAAGAACACACATGCAATGACCACTGGTTGATCCATGTGTGGTTTGTGGAAAGAACACACATGCAATGACAGTGGTGGATCCATGTGTGGTTTGTGAAAAGAACACACATGCAATGACTCTAGTGTTGGTTTTAGTATAAGAACACACATGTAATGACTCTAGTGGTTGATCCATGTGTGGTTTGTGAAAAGAACACACATGCAATGACCACTAGTTGATCCATATGTGCTTTGTGGAAAGAACAGACATGCAATGACACTGCTTGATCCATGTGTGGTTTGTGTAAAAGAACACACATGCAATGACCGCTTGTTGATCCATGTGTGGTTTGTGGAAAGAACACACATGCAATGACCACTGGTTGATCCATGTGTGCTTTGTGGAAAATAACACACATGCAATGACCACTGGTTGATCCATGTGTGGTTTGTGGAAAGAACACACATGAAATGACACTGCTTGATCCATGTGTGGTTTGTGGAAAAGAACACACATGCAATGACCACTGGTTGATCCATGTGTGGTTTTTGGAAAGAACACACATGCAATGACCACTAGTTGATCCAAATGTGGTTTGTGGAAAAGAACACACATGCAATGACCACTGGTTGATCCATATGTGGTTTGTGGAAAGAACACACATGCAATGACCACTTGTTGATCCATTTGTGGTTTGTGGAAAGAACACACATGCAATGACAGTGGTGGATGCATGTGTGGTTTGTGGAAAGAACACACATGCAATGACTCTAGTGCTAGTTTTACTATAAGAACACACATATAATGACTCCAGTGGGTCCACATGTAGTTTGTGAAAAGAACACACATGCAATGACCACTGATTGATCCATAAGTTGTTTGTGGAAAAGAACACACATGCAATGAGTCTAGTGGATCCATGTGTGGTTTGTGGAAAAGAACACACATGCAATGACTCTAGTGCTGGTTTGTGGTTTTAGTATAAGAACAAACATGCAATTACTCAAATGGATTCATAAGTGGTTTGTGGAAATAACACACATGCAATGACTCTGGTTGATCCATATGTGGTTTGTGGAAAGAACACACATGCAATGACCACTAGTTGATCCATATGTGGTTTCTGGAAAAGAACACGCATGCAATGACCACTGGTTGACCCATGTGTGGTTTGTGGAAAGAACACACATGCAATGACCACTAGTTGATCCATATGTGGTTTGTGGAAAAGAACACACATGCAACGACTCTAGTGTTGGTTTTAGTATAAGAACACACATGCAATGACTCTAGTGGTTGATCCATGTGTGGTTTGTGGAAATAACACACATGCAATGACTCTAGTAGTTGATTCATGTGTGGTTTGTGGAAAGAACACACATGCAATGAATCTAGTGCAAGTTTTAGTATAAGAACACACATGCAATGACTCTAGTGGTTGATCCATGTGTGGTTTGTGGAAATAACACACATGTAATGACTCTAGTGGTTGATTCATGTGTGGTTTGTGGAAAGAACACACATGCAATGACACTGCTTGATCCATGTGTGGTTTGCGGAAAAGAACACACATGCAATGACCACTGGTTGATCCATGTATGGTTTGTGGAAAGAACACACATGTAATGACCACTTGTTGATCCATGTGTGGTTTGTGGAAAGAACACACATGCAATGATAGTGGTGGATCCATGTGTGGTTTGTGGATAAAACACACATGCAATGATACTGCTTGATCCATGTGTGGTTTGTGGAAAAGAACACACATGTAATGACCATTGGTTGATCCATGTGTGGTTTGTGGAAATTACACACATGCAATGACCACTGGTTGATCCATGTGTGGTTTGTGGAAAGAACACACATGCAATGACACTACTTGATCCATGTGTGGTTTGTGGAAAAGAACACACATGCAATGACCACTGGTTGATGTATGTGTGGTTTGTGGAAAGAACACACATGCAATGACCACTGGTTGATCCATGTGTGGTTTGTGGAAAAGAACACACATGCAATGACCACTTGTTGATCCATGTGTGGTTTGTGGAAAGAACACACATGCAATGACCACTGGTTGATCCATGTGTGGTTTGTGGAAAAGAACACACATGCAATGACCACTGGTTGATCCATGTGTGGTTTGTGGAAAGAACACACATGAAATGACACTGCTTGATCCATGTGTGGTTTGTGGAAAAGAACACACATGCAATGACCACTGGTTGATCCATGTGTGGTTTTTGGAAAGAACACACATGCAATGACCACTGGTTGATCCAAATGTGGTTTGTGGAAAAGAACACACATGCAATGACCACTGGTTGATCCATATGTGGTTTGTGGAAAGAACACACATGCAATGACCAGTGGTTGATACATGTGTGGTTTGTGAAAAAGAACACACATTCAATGAATCTAGTGCTGGTTTGTGGTTTTAGTATAAGAACAAACATGCAAGTAATCAAATGGATCCATATGTGGTTTGTGGAAAGAAAACACATGCAATGAGTCTGGTTGATCCATATGTGGTTTGTGGAAAGAACACACATGCAATGACCTCTGGTTGATCCAAATGTGGTTTGTGGAAAAGAACACACATGCAATGACCACTTGTTGATCCATGTGTGGTTTGTGGAAAGAACACACATGCAATGACAGTGGTGGATCCATGTGTGGTTTGTGAAAAGAACACACATGCAATGACTCTAGTGTTGGTTTTAGTATAAGAACACACATGCAATGACTCTAGTGGTTGATCCATGTGTGGTTTCTGGAAATAACACACATGCAATGACTCTAGTGGTTGATCCATATGTGGTTTGTGGAAAGAACACACATGCCATGGCACTGCTTGATCCATGTGTGGTTTGTGGAAAAGAACACACATCCAATGACCACTGGTTGATCCATGTGTGGTTTGTGGAAAGAACACACATGTAATTACCACTTGTTGATCCATTTGTGGTTTGTGGAAAGAACACACATGCAATGACAGTGGTGGATGCATGTGTGGTTTGTGGAAACAACACACATGCAATGACTCTAGTGCTAGTTTTACTATAAGAACACACATATAATGACTCTAGTGGGTCCACATGTAGTTTGTGAAAAGAACACACATGCAATGACCACTGGTTGATCCATAAGTTGTTTGTGGAAAAGAACACACATGCAATGAGTCTAGTGGATACATGTGTGGTTTGTGGAAAAGAACACACATGCAATGACTCTAGTGCTGGTTTGTGGTTTTAGTATAAGAACAAACATGCAATTACTCAAATGGATTCATAAGTGGTTTGTGGAAATAACACACATGCAATGACTCTGGTTGATCCATATGTGGTTTGTGGAAAGAACACACATGCAATGACCACTAGTTGATCCATATGTGGTTTCTGGAAAAGAACACGCATGCAATGACCACTGATTGACCCATGTGTGGTTTGTGGAAAGAACACACATGCAATGACCACTAGTTGATCCATATGTGGTTTGTGGAAAAGAACACACATGCAACGACTCTAGTGTTGGTTTTAGTATAAGAACACACATGCAATGACTCTAGTGGTTGATCCATGTGTGGTTTGTGGAAATAACACACATGCAATGACTCTAGTAGTTGATTCATGTGTGGTTTGTGGAAAGAACACACATGCAATGACTCTAGTGCAAGTTTTAGTATAAGCACACACATGCAATGACTCTAGTGGTTGATCCATGTGTGGTTTGTGGAAATAACACACATGTAATGACTCTAGTGGTTGATTCATGTGTGGTTTGTGGAAAGAACACACATGCAATGACACTGCTTGATCCATGTGCGGTTTGCGGAAAGAACACACATGCAATGACCACTGGTTGATCCATGTATGGTTTGTGGAAAGAACACACATGTAATGACCACTTGTTGATCCATGTGTGGTTTGTGGAAAGAACACACATGCAATGATAGTGGTGGATCCATGTGTGGTTTGTGGATAGAACACACATGCAATGATACTGCTTGATCCATGTGTGGTTTGTGGAAAAGAACACACATGTAATGACCACTGGTTGATCCATGTGTGGTTTGTGGAAAGAACAGACATGCAATGACCACTTGTTGATCCATGTGTGGTTTGAGGAAAGAACACACATGCAATGACACTACTTGATCCATGTGTGGTTTGTGGAAAAGAACACACATGCAATGACCACTGGTTGATGTATGTGTGGTTTGTGGAAAAGAACACACATGCAATGACTCTAGTGCTGGTTTGTGGTTTTAGTATAAGAACAAACATGCAATTACTCAAATGGATCCATATGTGGTTTGTGGAAATAACACACATGCAATGACTCTGGTTGATCCATATGTGGTTTGTGGAAAGAACACACATGCAATGACCACTAGTTGATCCATATGTGGTTTGTGGAAAAGAACACACATGCAATGACCACTGGTTGATCCATGTGTGGTTTGTGGAAAGAACACACATGCAATGACAGTGGTGGATCCATGTGTGGTTTGTGAAAAGAACACACATGCAATGACTCTAGTGTTGGTTTTAGTATAAGAACACACATGTAATGACTCTAGTGGTTGATCCATGTGTGGTTTGTGAAAAGAACACACATGCAATGACCACTAGTTGATCCATATGTGCTTTGTGGAAAGAACAGACATGCAATGACACTGCTTGATCCATGTGTGGTTTGTGGAAAAGAACACACATGCAATGACCGCTTGTTGATCCATGTGTGGTTTGTGGAAAGAACACACATGCAATGACCACTGGTTGATCCATGTGTGCTTTGTGGAAAATAACACACATGCAATGACCACTAGTTGATCCATGTGTGGTTTGTGGAAAGAACACACATGAAATGACACTGCTTGATCCATGTGTGGTTTGTGGAAAAGAACACACATGCAATGACCACTGGTTGATCCATGTGTGGTTTTTGGAAAGAACACACATGCAATGACCACTGGTTGATCCAAATGTGGTTTGTGGAAAAGAACACACATGCAATGACCACTGGTTGATCCATATGTGGTTTGTGGAAAGAACACACATGCAATGACCACTTGTTGATCCATTTGTGGTTTGTGGAAAGAACACACATGCAATGACAGTGGTGGATGCATGTGTGGTTTGTGGAAAGAACACACATGCAATGACTCTAGTGCTAGTTTTACTATAAGAACACACATATAATGACTCTAGTGGGTCCACATGTAGTTTGTGAAAAGAACACACATGCAATGACCACTGGTTGATCCATAAGTTGTTTGTGGAAAAGAACACACATGCAATGAGTCTAGTGGATCCATGTGTGGTTTGTGGAAAAGAACACACATGCAATGACTCTAGTGCTGGTCTGTGGTTTTAGTATAAGAACAAACATGCAATTACTCAAATGGATTCATAAGTGGTTTGTGGAAATAACACACATGCAATGACTCTGGTTGATCCATATGTGGTTTGTGGAAAGAACACACATGCAATGACCACTAGTTGATCCATATGTGGTTTCTGGAAAAGAACACGCATGCAATGACCACTGGTTGACCCATGTGTGGTTTGTGGAAAGAACACACATGCAATGACCACTAGTTGATCCATATGTGGTTTGTGGAAAAGAACACACATGCAACGACTCTAGTGTTGGTTTTAGTATAAGAACACACATGCAATGACTCTAGTGGTTGATCCATGTGTGGTTTGTGGAAATAACACACATGCAATGACTCTAGTAGTTGATTCATGTGTGGTTTGTGGAAAGAACACACATGCAATGACTCTAGTGCAAGTTTTAGTATAAGAACACACATGCAGTGACTCTAGTGGTTGATCCATGTGTGGTTTGTGGAAATAACACACATGTAATGACTCTAGTGGTTGATTCATGTGTGGTTTGTGGAAAGAACACACATGCAATGACACTGCTTGATCCATGTGTGGTTTGCGGAAAAGAACACACATGCAATGACCACTGGTTGATCCATGTATGGTTTGTGGAAAGAACACACATGTAATGACCACTTGTTGATCCATGTGTGGTTTGTGGAAAGAACACACATGCAATGATAGTGGTGGATCCATGTGTGGTTTGTGGATAGAACACACATGCAATGATACTGCTTGATCCATGTGTGGTTTGTGGAAAAGAACACACATGTAATGACCACTGGTTGATCCATGTGTGGTTTGTGGAAAGAACACACATGCAATGACCACTGGTTGATCCATGTGTGGTTTGTGGAAAGAACACACATGCAATGACACTACTTGATCCATGTGTGGTTTGTGGAAAAGAACACACATGCAATGACCACTGGTTGATGTATGTGTGGTTTGTGGAAAAGAACACACATGCAATGACTCTAGTGCTGGTTTGTGGTTTTAGTATAAGAACAAACATGCAATTACTCAAATGGATCCATATGTGGTTTGTGGAAATAACACACATGCAATGACTCTGGTTGATCCATATGTGGTTTGTGGAAAGAACACACATGCAATGACCACTAGTTGATCCATATGTGGTTTGTGGAAAAGAACACACATGCAATGACCACTGGTTGATCCATGTGTGGTTTGTGGAAAGAACACACATGCAATGACAGTGGTGGATCCATGTGTGGTTTGTGAAAAGAACACACATGCAATGACTCTAGTGTTGGTTTTAGTATAAGAACACACATGTAATGACTCTAGTGGTTGATCCATGTGTGGTTTGTGAAAAGAACACACATGCAATGACCACTAGTTGATCCATATGTGCTTTGTGGAAAGAACAGACATGCAATGACACTGCTTGATCCATGTGTGGTTTGTGGAAAAGAACACACATGCAATGACCGCTTGTTGACCCATGTGTGGTTTGTGGAAAGAACACACATGCAATGACCACTGGTTGATCCATGTGTGCTTTGTGGAAAATAACACACATGCAATGACCACTAGTTGATCCATGTGTGGTTTGTGGAAAGAACACACATGAAATGACACTGCTTGATCCATGTGTGGTTTGTGGAAAAGAACACACATGCAATGACCACTGGTTGATCCATGTGTGGTTTTTGGAA
This sequence comes from Avena sativa, assembly GCA_916181665.1. Lineage (NCBI taxonomy): Eukaryota > Viridiplantae > Streptophyta > Magnoliopsida > Poales > Poaceae > Avena > Avena sativa. The sequence continues at coordinate 263,365,644 of OV702291.1, forward strand.
AGAACACACATGCAATGACCACTGGTTGATCCAAATGTGGTTTGTGGAAAAGAACACACATGCAATGACCACTGGTTGATCCATATGTGGTTTGTGGAAAGAACACACATGCAATGACCACTTGTTGATCCATTTGTGGTTTGTGGAAAGAACACACATGCAATGACAGTGGTGGATGCATGTGTGGTTTGTGGAAAGAACACACATGCAATGACTCTAGTGCTAGTTTTACTATAAGAACACACATATAATGACTCCAGTGGGTCCACATGTAGTTTGTGAAAAGAACACACATGCAATGACCACTGGTTGATCCATAAGTTGTTTGTGGAAAAGAACACACATGCAATGAGTCTAGTGGATCCATGTGTGGTTTGTGGAAAAGAACACACATGCAATGACTCTAGTGCTGGTCTGTGGTTTTAGTATAAGAACAAACATGCAATTACTCAAATGGATTCATAAGTGGTTTGTGGAAATAACACACATGCAATGACTCTGGTTGATCCATATGTGGTTTTTGGAAAGAACACACATGCAATGACCACTAGTTGATCCATATGTGGTTTCTGGAAAAGAACACGCATGCAATGACCACTGGTTGACCCATGTGTGGTTTGTGGAAAGAGCACACATGCAATGACCACTAGTTGATCCATATGTGGTTTGTGGAAAAGAACACACATGCAACGACTCTAGTGTTGGTTTTAGTATAAGAACACACATGCAATGACTCTAGTGGTTGATCCATGTGTGGTTTGTGGAAATAACACACATGCAATGACTCTAGTAGTTGATTCATGTGTGGTTTGTGGAAAGAACACACATGCAATGACTCTAGTGCAAGTTTTAGTATAAGAACACACATGCAATGACTCTAGTGGTTGATCCATGTGTGGTTTGTGGAAATAACACACATGTAATGACTCTAGTGGTTGATTCATGTGTGGTTTGTGGAAAGAACACACATGCAATGACACTGCTTGATCCATGTGTGGTTTGCGGAAAAGAACACACATGCAATGACCACTGGTTGATCCATGTATGGTTTGTGGAAAGAACACACATGTAATGACCACTTGTTGATCCATGTGTGGTTTGTGGAAAGAACACACATGCAATGATAGTGGTGGATCCATGTGTGGTTTGTGGATAAAACACACATGCAATGATACTGCTTGATCCATGTGTGGTTTGTGGAAAAGAACACACATGTAATGACCATTGGTTGATCCATGTGTGGTTTGTGGAAAGAACACACATGCAATGACCACTGGTTGATCCATGTGTGGTTTGTGGAAAGAACACACATGCAATGACACTACTTGATCCATGTGTGGTTTGTGGAAAAGAACACACATGCAATGACCACTGGTTGATGTATGTGTGGTTTGTGGAAAGAACACACATGCAATGACCACTGGTTGATCCATGTGTGGTTTGTGGAAAGGAACACACATGCAATGACCACTTGTTGATCCATGTGTGGTTTGTGGAAATAACACACATGCAATTACCACTGGTTGATCCATGTGTGGTTTGTGGAAAAGAACACACATGCAATGACCACTGGTTGATCCATGTGTGGTTTGTGGAAAGAACACACATGAAATGACACTGCTTGATCCATGTGTGGTTTGTGGAAAAGAACACACATGCAATGACCACTGGTTGATCCATGTGTGGTTTTTGGAAAGAACACACATGCAATGACCACTGGTTGATCCAAATGTGGTTTGTGGAAAAGAACACACATGCAATGACCACTGGTTGATCCATATGTGGTTTGTGGAAAGAACACACATGCAATGACCAGTGGTTGATACATGTGTGGTTTGTGAAAAAGAACACACATTCAATGAATCTAGTGCTGGTTTGTGGTTTTAGTATAAGAACAAACATGCAAGTACTCAAATGGATCCATATGTGGTTTGTGGAAAGAACACACATGCAATGAGTCTGGTTGATCCATATGTGGTTTGTGGAAAGCACACACATGCAATGACCTCTGGTTGATCCAAATGTGGTTTGTGGAAAAGAACACACATGCAATGACCACTTGTTGATCCATGTGTGGTTTGTGGAAAGAACACACATGCAATGACAGTGGTGGATCCATGTGTGGTTTGTGAAAAGAACACACATGCAATGACTCTAGTGTTGGTTTTAGTATAAGAACACACATGCAATGACTCTAGTGGTTGATCCATGTGTGGTTTGTTGAAATAACACACATGCAATGACTCTAGTGGTTGATCCATATGTGGTTTGTGGAAAGAACACACATGCCATGGCACTGCTTGATCCATGTGTGGTTTGTGGAAAAGAACACACATCCAATGACCACTGGTTGATCCATTTGTGGTTTGTGGAAAGAACACACATGTAATGACCACTTGTTGATCCATTTGTGGTTTGTGGAAAGAACACACATGCAATGACAGTGGTGGATGCATGTGTGGTTTGTGGAAAGAACACACATGCAATGACTCTAGTGCTAGTTTTACTATAAGAACACACATATAATGACTCTAGTGGGTCCACATGTAGTTTGTGAAAAGAACACACATGCAATGACCACTGGTTGATCCATAAGTTGTTTGTGGAAAAGAACACACATGCAATGAGTCTAGTGGATACATGTGTGGTTTGTGGAAAAGAACACACATGCAATGACTCTAGTGCTGGTTTGTGGTTTTAGTATAAGAACAAACATGCAATTACTCAAATGGATTCATAAGTGGTTTGTGGAAATAACACACATGCAATGACTCTGGTTGATCCATATGTGGTTTGTGGAAAGAACACACATGCAATGACCACTAGTTGATCCATATGTGGTTTCTGGAAAAGAACACGCATGCAATGACCACTGATTGACCCATGTGTGGTTTGTGGAAAGAACACACATGCAATGACCACTAGTTGATCCATATGTGGTTTGTGGAAAAGAACACACATGCAACGACTCTAGTGTTGGTTTTAGTATAAGAACACACATGCAATGACTCTAGTGGTTGATCCATGTGTGGTTTGTGGAAATAACACACATGCAATGACTCTAGTAGTTGATTCATGTGTGGTTTGTGGAAAGAACACACATGCAATGACTCTAGTGCAAGTTTTAGTATAAGAACACACATGCAATGACTCTAGTGGTTTATCCATGTGTGGTTTGTGGAAATAACACACATGTAATGACTCTAGTGGTTGATTCATGTGTGGTTTGTGGAAAGAACACACATGCAATGACATTGCTTGATCCATGTGCGGTTTGCGGAAAAGAACACACATGCAATGACCACTGGTTGATCCATGTATGGTTTGTGGAAAGAACACACATGTAATGACCACTTGTAAATCCATGTGTGGTTGGTGGAAGGAACACACATGCAATGATAGTGGTGGATCCATGTGTGCTTTGTGGATAGAACACACATGCAATGATACTGCTTGATCCATGTGTGGTTTGTGGAAAAGAACACACACGTAATGACCACTGGTTGATCCATGTGTGGTTTGTGGAAAGAACACACATGCAATGACCACTGGTTGATCCATGTGTGGTTTGAGCAAAGAACACACATGCAATGACACTACTTGATCCATGTGTGGTTTGTGGAAAAGAACACACATGCAATGACCACTGGTTGATGTATGTGTGGTTTGTGGAAAAGAACACACATGCAATGACTCTAGTGCTGGTTTGTGGTTTTAGTATAAGAACAAACATGCAATTACTCAAATGGATCCATATGTGGTTTGTGGAAATAACACACATGCAATGACTCTGGTTGATCCATATGTGGTTTGTGGAAAGAACACACATGCAATGACCACTAGTTGATCCATATGTGGTTTGTGGAAAAGAACACACATGCAATGACCACTGGTTGATCCATGTGTGGTTTGTGGAAAGAACACACATGCAATGACAGTGGTGGATCCATGTGTGGTTTGTGAAAAGAACACACATGCAATGACTCTAGTGTTGGTTTTAGTATAAGAACACACATGTAATGACTCTAGTGGTTGATCCATGTGTGGTTTGTGAAAAGAACACACATGCAATGACCACTAGTTGCTCCATATGTGCTTTGTGGAAAGAACACACATGCAATGACACTGCTTGATCCATGTGTGGTTTGTGGAAAAGAACACACATGCAATGACCGCTTGTTGATCCATGTGTGGTTTGTGGAAAGAACACACATGCAATGACCACTGGTTGATCCATGTGTGGTTTGTGGAAAATAACACACATGCAATGACCACTGGTTGATCCATGTGTGGTTTGTGGAAAGAACACACATGAAATGACACTACTTGATCCATGTGTGGTTTGTGGAAAAGAACACACATGCAATGACCACTGGTTGATCCATGTGTGGTTTTTGGAAAGAACACACATGCAATGACCACTGGTTGATCCAAATGTGGTTTGTGGAAAAGAACACACATGCAATGACCACTGGTTGATCCATATGTGGTTTGTGGAAAGAACACACATGCAATGACCACTTGTTGATCCATTTGTGGTTTGTGGAAAGAACACACATGCAATGACAGTGGTGGATGCATGTGTGGTTTGTGGAAAGAACACACATGCAATGACTCTAGTGCTAGTTTTACTATAAGAACACACATATAATGACTCAGTGGGTCCACATGTAGTTTGTGAAAAGAACACACATGCAATGACCACTGGTTGATCCATAAGTTGTTTGTGGAAAAGAACACACATGCAACGAGTCTAGTGGATCCATGTGTGGTTTGTGGAAAAGAACACACATGCAATGACTCTAGTGCTGGTTTGTGGTTTTAGTATAAGAACAAACATGCAATTACTCAAATAGATCCATATGTGGTTTGTGGAAATAACACACATGCAATGACTCTGGTTGATCCATATGTGGTTTGTGGAAAGAACACACATGCAATGACCACTAGTTGATCCATATGTGGTTTGTGGAAAAGAACACACATGCAATGACCACTGGTTGATCCATGTGTGGTTTGTGGAAAGAACACACATGCAATGACAGTGGTGGATCCATGTGTGGTTTGTGAAAAGAACACACATGCAATGACTCTAGTGTTGGTTTTAGTATAAGAACACACATGCAATGACTCTAGTGGTTGATCCATGTGTGGTTTGTGAAAAGAACACACATGCAATGACCACTAGTTGATCCATATGTGGTTTGTGGAAAGAACACACATACAATGACACTGCTTGATCCATGTGTGTTTTGTGGAAAATAACACACATGCAATGACCACTTGTTGATCCATGTGTGGTTTGTGGAAAGAACACACATGCAATGACCACTGGTTGATCCATGTGTGGTTTGTGGAAAAGAACACACATGCAATGACCACTGGTTGATCCGTGTGTGGTTTGTGGAAAGAACACACATGCAATGCCACTGTTGATCCATGTGTGGTTTGTGGAAAAGAACACACATGCAATGACCACTGGTTGATCCATGTGTGGTTTTTGGAAAGAACACACATGCAATGACCACTGGTTGATCCAAATGTGGTTTGTGGAAAAGAACACACATGCAATGACCACTGGTTGATCCATATGTGGTTTGTGGAAAGAACACACATGCAATGACCAGTGGTTGATACATGTGTGGTTTGTGAAAAGAACACACATGCAATGACTCTAGTGCTGGTTTGTGGTTTAGTATAAGAACAAACATGCAATTACTCAAATGGATCCATATGTGGTTTGTGGAAAGAACACACATGCAATGACTCTGGTTGATCCATATGTGGTTTGTGGAAAGAACACACATGCAATGACCTCTGGTTGATCCATATGTGGTTTGTGGAAAAGAACACACATGCAATGACCACTTGTTGATCCATGTGTGGTTTGTGGAAAGAACACACATGCAATGACAGTGGTGGATCCATGTGTGGTTTGTGAAAAGAACACACATGCAATGACTCTAGTGTTGGTTTTAGTATAAGAACACACATGCAATGACTCTAGTGGTTTATCCATGTGTGGTTTGTGGAAATAACACACATGCAATGACTCTAGTAGTTGATTCATGTGTGGTTTGTGGAAAGAACACACATGCAATGACTCTAGTGCAAGTTTTAGTATAAGAACACACATGCAATGACTCTAGTGGTTGATCCATGTGTGGTTTGTGGAAATAACACACATGTAATGACTCTAGTGGTTGATTCATGTGTGGTTTGTGGAAAGAACACACATGCAATGACACTGCTTGATCCATGTGCGGTTTGCGGAAAAGAACACACATGCAATGACCACTGGTTGATCCATGTATGGTTTGTGGAAAGAACACACATGTAATGACCACTTGTAAATCCATGTGTGGTTTGTGGAAGGAACACACATGCAATGATAGTGGTGGATCCATGTGTGGTTTGTGGATAGAACACACATGCAATGATACTGCTTGATCCATATGTGGTTTGTGGAAAAGAACACACATGTAATGACCACTGGTTGATCCATGTGTGGTTTGTGGAAAGAACACACATGCAATGACCACTGGTTGATCCATGTGTGGTTTGAGGAAAGAACACACATGCAATGACACTACTTGATCCATGTGTGGTTTGTGGAAAAGAACACACATGCAATGACCACTGGTTGATGTATGTGTGGTTTGTGGAAAAGAACACACATGCAATGACTCTAGTGCTGGTTTGTGGTTTTAGTATAAGAACAAACATGCAATTACTCAAATGGATCCATATGTGGTTTGTGGAAATAACACACATGCAATGACTCTGGTTGATCCATATGTGGTTTGTGGAAAGAACACACATGCAATGACCACTAGTTGATCCATATGTGGTTTGTGGAAAAGAACACACATGCAATGACCACTGGTTGATCCATGTGTGGTTTGTGGAAAGAACACACATGCAATGACAGTGGTGGATCCATGTGTGGTTTGTGAAAAGAACACACATGCAATGACTCTAGTGTTGGTTTTAGTATAAGAACACACATGTAATGACTCTAGTGGTTGATCCATGTGTGGTTTGTGAAAAGAACACACATGCAATGACCACTAGTTGATCCATATGTGCTTTGTGGAAAGAACACACATGCAATGACACTGCTTGATCCATGTGTGGTTTGTGGAAAAGAACACACATGCAATGACCGCTTGTTGATCCATGTGTGGTTTGTGGAAAGAACACACATGCAATGACCACTGGTTGATCCATGTGTGGTTTGTGGAAAAGAACACACATGCAATGACCACTGGTTGATCCATGTGTGGTTTGTGGAAAGAACACACATGAAATGACACTGCTTGATCCATGTGTGGTTTGTGGAAAAGAACACACATGCAATGACCACTGGTTGATCCATGTGTGGTTTTTGGAAAGAACACACATGCAATGACCACTGGTTGATCCAAATGTGGTTTGTGGAAAAGAACACACATGCAATGACCACTGGTTGATCCATATGTGGTTTGTGGAAAGAACACACATGCAATGACCACTTGTTGATCCATTTGTGGTTTGTGGAAAGAACACACATGCAATGACAGTGGTGGATGCATGTGTGGTTTGTGGAAAGAACACACATGCAATGACTCTAGTGCTAGTTTTACTATAAGAACACACATATAATGACTCAGTGGGTCCACATGTAGTTTGTGAAAAGAACACACATGCAATGACCACTGGTTGATCCATAAGTTGTTTGTGGAAAAGAACACACATGCAACGAGTCTAGTGGATCCATGTGTGGTTTGTGGAAAAGAACACACATGCAATGACTCTAGTTCTGGTTTGTGGTTTTAGTATAAGAACAAACATGCAATTACTCAAATGGATCCATATGTGGTTTGTGGAAATAACACACATGCAATGACTCTGGTTGATCCATATGTGGTTTGTGGAAAGAACACACATGCAATGACCACTAGTTGATCCATATGTGGTTTGTGGAAAAGAACACACATGCAATGACCACTGGTTGATCCATGTGTGGTTTGTGGAAAGAACACACATGCAATGACAGTGGTGGATCCATGTGTGGTTTGTGAAAAGAACACACATGCAATGACTCTAGTGTTGGTTTTAGTATAAGAACACACATGCAATGACTCTAGTGGTTGATCCATGTGTGGTTTGTGAAAAGAACACACATGCAATGACCACTAGTTGATCCATATGTGGTTTGTGGAAAGAACACACATACAATGACACTGCTTGATCCATGTGTGGTTTGTGGAAAAGAACACACATGCAATGACCACTTGTTGATCCATGTGTGGTTTGTGGAAAGAACACACATGCAATGACCACTGGTTGATCCATGTGTGGTTTGTGGAAAAGAACACACATGCAATGACCACTGGTTGATCCGTGTGTGGTTTGTGGAAAGAACACACATGCAATGCCACTGTTGATCCATATGTGGTTTGTGGAAAAGAACACACATGCAATGACCACTGGTTGATCCATGTGTGGTTTTTGGAAAGAACACACATGCAATGACCACTGGTTGATCCAAATGTGGTTTGTGGAAAAGAACACACATGCAATGACCACTGGTTGATCCATATGTGGTTTGTGGAAAGAACACACATGCAATGACCAGTGGTTGATACATGTGTGGTTTGTGAAAAGAACACACATGCAATGACTCTAGTGCTGGTTTGTGGTTTAGTATAAGAACAAACATGCAATTACTCAAATGGATCCATATGTGGTTTGTGGAAAGAACACACATGCAATGACTCTGGTTGATCCATATGTGGTTTGTGGAAAGAACACACATGCAATGACCTCTGGTTGATCCATATGTGGTTTGTGGAAAAGAACACACATGCAATGACCACTTGTTGATCCATGTGTGGTTTGTGGAAAGAACACACATGCAATGACAGTGGTGGATCCATGTGTGGTTTGTGAAAAGAACACACATGCAATGACTCTAGTGTTGGTTTTAGTATAAGAACACACATGCAATGACTGTAGTGGTTGATCCATGTGTGGTTTGTGGAAATAACACACATGCAATGACTCTAGTGGTTGATCCATATGTGGTTTGTGGAAAGAACACACATGCAATGACTCTGGTTGATCCATATGTGGTTTGTGCAAAGAACACACATGCAATGACCTCTGGTTGATCCATAGGTGGTTTGTGGAAAAGAACACACATGCAATGACCACTTGTTGATCCATGTGTGGTTTGTGGAAAGAACACACCTGCAATGACAGTGGTGGATCCATGTGTGGTTTGTGAAAAGAACACACATGCAATGACTCTAGTGTTGGTTTTATTATAAGAACACACATGCAATGACTCTAGTGGTTGATCCATGTGTGGTTTGTGGAAATAACACACATGCAATGACTCTAGTGGTTGATCCATATGTGGTTTGTGGAAAGAACACACATGCAATGACACTGCTTGATCCATGTGTGGTTTGTGGAAAAGAACACACATGCAATGACCACTGGTTGATCCATGTGTGGTTCTTGGAAAGAACACACATGCAATGACCACTCGTTGATCCATTTGTGGTTTGTGGAAAGAACACACATGCAATGACAGTGGTGGATCCATGTGTGGTTTGTGGAAAGAACACACATGCAATGACTCTAGTGCTAGTTATAGTATAAGAACACACATATAATGACTCCAGTGGGTCCACATGTAGTTTGTGAAAAGAACACACATGCAATGACCACTGGTTGATCCATAAGTTGTTTGTGGAAAAGAACACACATGCAATGAGTCTAGTGGATCCATGTGTGGTTTGTGGAAAAGAACACACATGCAATGACCCTAGTGCTGGTTTGTGGTTTTTGTATAAGAACAAAGATGCAATTACACAAATGGATCCATATGTGGTTTGTGGAAATAACACACATGTAATGACTCTGGTTGATCCATATGTGGTTTGTGGAAAGAACACACATGCAATGACCACTAGTTGATCCATATGTGGTTTGTGGAAAAGAACACACATGCAATGACCACCGGTTGACCCATGTGTGCTTTGTGGAAAGAACACATATGCAATGACAGTGGTGGATCCATGTGTAGTTTGTGAAAAGAACACACATGCGATGACTCTAGTGTTGGTTTTAGTATAAGAACACACATGCAATGACTCTAGTGGTTGATCCATGTGTGGTTTGTGGAAATAACACACATGCAATGACTCTAGTGGTTGATTCATGAGTGATTTGTGGAAAGAACACACATGCAATGACTCTAGTGCAAGGTTTAGTATAAGAACACACATGCAATGACTCTAGTGGTTGATCCATGTGTGGTTTGTGGAAATAACACACATGCAATGACTCTAGTGGTTGATTCATGTGTGGTTTGTAGAAAGAACACACATGCAATGACACTGGTTGATCCATGTGCGGTTTGCGGAAAAGAACACACATGCAATGACCACTGGTTGATCCATGTATGGTTTGTGGAAAGAACACACATGTAATGACCACTTGTTGATCCATGTGTGGTTTGTGGAAAGAACACACATGCAATGATAGTGGTGGATCCATGTGTGGTTTGTGAAAAGAACACACATGCAATGACTCTAGTGTTGGTTTTAGTATAAGAACACACATGCAATGACTCTAGTGGTTGATCCATGTGTGGTTTGTGAAAAGAACACACATGCAATGACCACTAGTTGATCCATATGTGGTTTGTGGAAAGAACACACATACAATGACACTGCTTGATCCATGTGTGGTTTGTGGAAAAGAACACACATGCAATGACCACTTGTTGATCCATGTGTGGTTTGTGGAAAGAACACACATGCAATGACCACTGGTTGATCCATGTGTGGTTTGTGGAAAAGAACACACATGCAATGACCACTGGTTGATCCGTGTGTGGTTTGTGGAAAGAACACACATGCAATGCCACTGTTGATCCATGTGTGGTTTGTGGAAAAGAACACACATGCAATGACCACTGGTTGATCCATGTGTGGTTTTTGGAAAGAACACACATGCAATGACCACTGGTTGATCCAAATGTGGTTTGTGGAAAAGAACACACATGCAATGACCACTGGTTGATCCATATGTGGTTTGTGGAAAGAACACACATGCAATGACCAGTGGTTGATACATGTGTGGTTTGTGAAAAGAACACACATGCAATGACTCTAGTGCTGGTTTGTGGTTTAGTATAAGAACAAACATGCAATTACTCAAATGGATCCATATGTGGTTTGTGGAAAGAACACACATGCAATGACTCTGGTTGATCCATATGTGGTTTGTGGAAAGAACACACATGCAATGACCTCTGGTTGATCCATATGTGGTTTGTTGAAAAGAACACACATGCAATGACCACTTGTTGATCCATGTGTGGTTTGTGGAAAGAACACACATGCAATGACAGTGGTGGATCCATGTGTGGTTTGTGAAAAGAACACACATGCAATGACTCTAGTGTTGGTTTTAGTATAAGAACACACATGCAATGACTCTAGTGGTTTATCCATGTGTGGTTTGTGGAAATAACACACATGCAATGACTCTAGTAGTTGATTCATGTGTGGTTTGTGGAAAGAACACACATGCAATGACTCTAGTGCAAGTTTTAGTATAAGAACACACATGCAATGACTCTAGTGGTTGATCCATGTGTGGTTTGTGGAAATAACACACATGTAATGACTCTAGTGGTTGATTCATGTGTGGTTTGTGGAAAGAACACACATGCAATGACACTGCTTGATCCATGTGCGGTTTGCGGAAAAGAACACACATGCAATGACCACTGGTTGATCCATGTATGGTTTGTGGAAAGAACACACATGTAATGACCACTTGTAAATCCATGTGTGGTTTGTGGAAGGAACACACATGCAATGATAGTGGTGGATCCATGTGTGGTTTTTGGATAGAACACACATGCAATGATACTGCTTGATCCATATGTGGTTTGTGGAAAAGAACACACATGTAATGACCACTGGTTGATCCATGTGTGGTTTGTGGAAAGAACACACATGCAATGACCACTGGTTGATCCATGTGTGGTTTGAGGAAAGAACACACATGCAATGACACTACTTGATCCATGTGTGGTTTGTGGAAAAGAACACACATGCAATGACCACTGGTTGATGTATGTGTGGTTTGTGGAAAAGAACACACATGCAATGACTCTAGTGCTGGTTTGTGGTTTTAGTATAAGAACAAACATGCAATTACTCAAATGGATCCATATGTGGTTTGTGGAAATAACACACATGCAATGACTCTGGTTGATCCATATGTGGTTTGTGGAAAGAACACACATGCAATGACCACTAGTTGATCCATATGTGGTTTGTGGAAAAGAACACACATGCAATGACCACTGGTTGATCCATGTGTGGTTTGTGGAAAGAACACACATGCAATGACAGTGGTGGATCCATGTGTGGTTTGTGAAAAGAACACACATGCAATGACTCTAGTGTTGGTTTTAGTATAAGAACACACATGTAATGACTCTAGTGGTTGATCCATGTGTGGTTTGTGAAAAGAACACACATGCAATGACCACTAGTTGATCCATATGTGCTTTGTGGAAAGAACACACATGCAATGACACTGCTTGATCCATGTGTGGTTTGTGGAAAAGAACACACATGCAATGACCGCTTGTTGATCCATGTGTGGTTTGTGGAAAGAACACACATGCAATGACCACTGGTTGATCCATGTGTGGTTTGTGGAAAAGAACACACATGCAATGACCACTGGTTGATCCATGTGTGGTTTGTGGAAAGAACACACATGAAATGACACTGCTTGATCCATGTGTGGTTTGTGGAAAAGAACACACATGCAATGACCACTGGTTGATCCATGTGTGGTTTTTGGAAAGAACACACATGCAATGACCACTGGTTGATCCAAATGTGGTTTGTGGAAAAGAACACACATGCAATGACCACTGGTTGATCCATATGTGGTTTGTGGAAAGAACACACATGCAATGACCACTTGTTGATCCATTTGTGGTTTGTGGAAAGAACCCACATGCAATGACAGTGGTGGATGCATGTGTGGTTTGTGGAAAGAACACACATGCAATGACTCTAGTGCTAGTTTTACTATAAGAACACACATATAATGACTCAGTGGGTCCACATGTAGTTTGTGAAAAGAACACACATGCAATGACCACTGGTTGATCCATAAGTTGTTTGTGGAAAAGAACACACATGCAACGAGTCTAGTGGATCCATGTGTGGTTTGTGGAAAAGAACACACATGCAATGACTCTAGTTCTGGTTTGTGGTTTTAGTATAAGAACAAACATGCAATTACTCAAATGGATCCATATGTGGTTTGTGGAAATAACACACATGCAATGACTCTGGTTGATCCATATGTGGTTTGTGGAAAGAACACACATGCAATGACCACTAGTTGATCCATATGTGGTTTGTGGAAAAGAACACACATGCAATGACCACTGGTTGATCCATGTGTGGTTTGTGGAAAGAACACACATGCAATGACAGTGGTGGATCCATGTGTGGTTTGTGAAAAGAACACACATGCAATGACTCTAGTGTTGGTTTTAGTATAAGAACACACATGCAATGACTCTAGTGGTTGATCCATGTGTGGTTTGTGAAAAGAACACACATGCAATGACCACTAGTTGATCCATATGTGGTTTGTGGAAAGAACACACATACAATGACACTGCTTGATCCATGTGTGGTTTGTGGAAAAGAACACACATGCAATGACCACTTGTTGATCCATGTGTGGTTTGTGAAAAGAACACACATGCAATGACCACTGGTTGATCCATGTGTGGTTTGTGGAAAAGAACACACATGCAATGACCACTGGTTGATCCGTGTGTGGTTTGTGGAAAGAACACACATGCAATGCCACTGTTGATCCATATGTGGTTTGTGGAAAAGAACACACATGCAATGACCACTGGTTGATCCATGTGTGGTTTTTGGAAAGAACACACATGCAATGACCACTGGTTGATCCAAATGTGGTTTGTGGAAAAGAACACACATGCAATGACCACTGGTTGATCCATATGTGGTTTGTGGAAAGAACACACATGCAATGACCAGTGGTTGATACATGTGTGGTTTGTGAAAAGAACACACATGCAATGACTCTAGTGCTGGTTTGTGGTTTAGTATAAGAACAAACATGCAATTACTCAAATGGATCCATATGTGGTTTGTGGAAAGAACACACATGCAATGACTCTGGTTGATCCATATGTGGTTTGTGGAAAGAACACACATGCAATGACCTCTGGTTGATCCATATGTGGTTTGTGGAAAAGAACACACATGCAATGACCACTTGTTGATCCATGTGTGGTTTGTGGAAAGAACACACATGCAATGACAGTGGTGGATCCATGTGTGGTTTGTGAAAAGAACACACATGCAATGACTCTAGTGTTGGTTTTAGTATAAGAACACACATGCAATGACTCTAGTGGTTGATCCATGTGTGGTTTGTGGAAATAACACACATGCAATGACTCTAGTGGTTGATCCATATGTGGTTTGTGGAAAGAACACACATGCAATGACTCTGGTTGATCCATATGTGGTTTGTGCAAAGAACACACATGCAATGACCTCTGGTTGATCCATATGTGGTTTGTGGAAAAGAACACACATGCAATGACCACTTGTTGATCCATGTGTGGTTTGTGGAAAGAACACACCTGCAATGACAGTGGTGGATCCATGTGTGGTTTGTGAAAAGAACACACATGCAATGACTCTAGTGTTGGTTTTATTATAAGAACACACATGCAATGACTCTAGTGGTTGATCCATGTGTGGTTTGTGGAAATAACACACATGCAATGACTCTAGTGGTTGATCCATATGTGGTTTGTGGAAAGAACACACATGCAATGACACTGCTTGATCCATGTGTGGTTTGTGGAAAAGAACACACATGCAATGACCACTGGTTGATCCATGTGTGGTTCTTGGAAAGAACACACATGCAATGACCACTCGTTGATCCATTTGTGGTTTGTGGAAAGAACACACATGCAATGACAGTGGTGGATCCATGTGTGGTTTGTGGAAAGAACACACATGCAATGACTCTAGTGCTAGTTATAGTATAAGAACACACATATAATGACTCCAGTGGGTCCACATGTAGTTTGTGAAAAGAACACACATGCAATGACCACTGGTTGATCCATAAGTTGTTTGTGGAAAAGAACACACATGCAATGAGTCTAGTGGATCCATGTGTGGTTTGTGGAAAAGAAAACACATGCAATGACCCTAGTGCTGGTTTGTGGTTTTAGTATAAGAACAAAGATGCAATTACACAAATGGATCCATATGTGGTTTGTGGAAATAACACACATGTAATGACTCTGGTTGATCCATATGTGGTTTGTGGAAAGAACACACATGCAATGACCACTAGTTGATCCATATGTGGTTTGTGGAAAAGAACACACATGCAATGACCACCGGTTGACCCATGTGTGCTTTGTGGAAAGAACACATATGCAATGACAGTGGTGGATCCATGTGTAGTTTGTGAAAAGAACACACATGCAATGACTCTAGTGTTGGTTTTAGTATAAGAACACACATGCAATGACTCTAGTGGTTGATCCATGTGTGGTTTGTGGAAATAACACACATGCAATGACTCTAGTGGTTGATTCATGAGTGATTTGTGGAAAGAACACACATGCAATGACTCTAGTGCAAGGTTTAGTATAAGAACACACATGCAATGACTCTAGTGGTTGATCCATGTGTGGTTTGTGGAAATAACACACATGCAATGACTCTAGTGGTTGATTCATGTGTGGTTTGTAGAAAGAACACACATGCAATGACACTGGTTGATCCATGTGCGGTTTGCAGAAAAGAACACACATGCAATGACCACTGGTTGATCCATGTATGGTTTGTGGAAAGAACACACATGTAATGACCACTTGTTGATCCATGTGTGGTTTGTGGAAAGAACACACATGCAATGATAGTGGTGGATCCATGTGTGGTTTGTGGATAGAACACACATGCAATGATACTGCTTGATCCATGTGTGGTTTGTGGAAAAGAACACACATGCAATGACCACTGGTTGATCCATGTGTGGTTTGTGGAAAGAACACACATGTAATGACCACTTGTTGATCCATGTGTGGTTTGTGGAAAGAACACACATGCAATGATAGTGGTGGATCCATGTGTGGTTTGTGGATAGAACACACATGCAATGATACTGCTTGATCCATGTGTGGTTTGTGGAAAAGAACACACATGCAATGACCACTGGTTGATCCATGTGTGGTTTGTGGAAAGAACACACATGCAATGACCACTGGTTGATCCATGTGTGGTTTGTGGAAAGAACACACATGCAATGACACTACTTGATCCATGTGTGGTTTGTGGAAAAGAACACACATGCAATGACCACTTGTTGATGTATGTGTGGTTTGTGGAAGAGAACACACATGCAATGACTCTAGTGCTGGTTTGTGGTTTTAGTATAAGAACAAACATGCAATTACTCAAATGGATCCATATGTGGTTTGTGTAAATAACACACATGCAATGACTCTGGTTGTTCCATATGTGGTTTGTGGAAAGAACACACATGCAATGACCACTAGTTGATCCATATGTGGTTTGTGGAAAAGAACACACATGCAATGACCACTGGTTGATCCATGTGTGGTTTGTGGAAAGAACACACATGCAATGACAGTGGTGGATCCATGTGTGGTTTGTGGAAAAGAACACACATGCAATGACCACTGGTTGATCCATGTGTGGTTTTTGGAAAGAACACACATGCAAGGACCACTGGTTGATCCAAATGTGGTTTGTGGAAAAGAACACACATGCAATGACCACTGGTTGATCCATATGTGGTTTGTGGAAAGAACACACACATGCAATGACCAGTGGTTGATACATGTGTGGTTTGTGAAAAGAAAACACATGCAATGACTCTAGTGCTGGTTTGTGGTTTAGTATAAGAACAAACATGCAATTACTCAAATGGATCCATATGTGGTTTGTGGAAAGAACACACATGCAATGACTCTAGTTGATCCATATGTGGTTTGTGGAAAGAACACACATGCAATGACCTCTGGTTGATCCATATGTGGTTTGTGGAAAAGAACACACATGCAATGACCACTTGTTGATCCATGTGTGGTTTGTGGAAAGAACACACATGCAATGACAGTGGTGGATCCATGTGTGGTTTGTGAAAAGAACACACATGCAATGACTCTAGTGTTGGTTTTAGTATAAGAACACACATGCAATGACTCTAGTGGTTGATCCATGTGTGGTTTGTGGAAATAACACACATGCAATGACTCTAGTGGTTGATCCATATGTGGTTTGTGGAAAGAACACACATGCAATGACATTGCTTGATCCATGTGTGGTTTGTGGAAAAGAACACACATGCAATGACCACTGGTTGATCCATGTGTGGTTTGTGGAAAGAATACACATGCAATGACCACTCGTTTATCCATTTGTGGTTTGTGGAAAGAACACACATGCAATGACACTACTTGATCCATGTGTGGTTTATGGAAAAGAACACACATGCAATGAGTCTAGTGGATCCATGTGTGGTTTGTGGAAAAGAACACACATGCAATGACTCTAGTGCTGGTTTGTGGTTTTAGTATAAGAACAAACATGCAATTACTCAAATGGATCCATATGTGGTTTGTGGAAATAACACACATGCAATGACTCTGGTTGATCCATATGTGGTTTGTGGAAAGAACACACATGCAATGACCACTAGTTGATCCATATGTGGTTTGTGGAAAGAACACACATGCAATGACCAGTGGTTGATACATGTGTGGTTTGTGAAAAAGAACACACATGCAATGATTCTAGTGCTGGTTTGTGGTTTTAGTATAAGAACAAACATGCAATTACTCAAATGGATCCATATGTGGTTTGTGGAAAGAACACACATGCAATGACTCTGGTTGATCCATATGTGGTTTGTGGAAAGAACACACATGCAATGACCACTCGTTGATCCATTTGTGGTTTGTGGAAAGAACACACATGCAATGACAGTGGTGGATCCATGTGTGGTTTGTGGAAAGAACACACATGCAATGACTCTAGTGCTAGTTTTAGTATAAGAACACACATATAATGACTCCAGTGGGTCCACATGTAGTTTGTGAAAAGAACACACATGCAATGACCACTGGTTGATCCATAAGTTGTTTGTGTAAAAGAACACACATGCAATGAGTCTAGTGGATCCATGTGTGGTTTGTGGAAAAGAACACACATGCAATGACCCTAGTGCTGGTTTGTGGTTTTAGTATAAGAACAAAGATGCAATTACACAAATGGATCCATATGTGGTTTGTGGAAATAACACACATGCAATGACTCTGGTTGATCCGTATGTGGTTTGTGGAAAGAACACACATGCAATGACCACTAGTTGATCCATATGTGGTTTGTGGAAAAGAACACACATGCAATGACCACTGGTTGACCCATGTGTGGTTTGTGGAAAGAACACATATGCAATGACAGTGGTGGATCCATGTGTGGTTTGTGAAAAGAACACACATGCAATGACTCTAGTGTTGGTTTTAGTATAAGAACACACATGCAATGACTCTAGTGGTTGATCCATGTCTGGTTTATGGAAATAACACACATGCAATGACTCTAGTGGTTGATTCATGTGTGATTTGTGGAAAGAACACACATGCAATGACTCTAGTGCAAGTTTTAGTATAAGAACACACATGCAATGACTCTAGTGGTTGATCCATGTGTGGTTTGTGGAAATAACACACATGCAATGACTCTAGTGGTTGATTCATGTGTGGTTTGTAGAAAGAACACACATGCAATGACACTGGTTGATCCATGTGCGGTTTGCGGAAAAGAACACACATGCAATGACCACTGGTTGATCCATGTATGGTTTGTGGAAAGAACACACATGTAATGACCACTTGTTGATCCATGTGTGGTTTGTGGAAAGAACACACATGCAATGATAGTGGTGGATCCATGTGTGGTTTGTGGACAGAACACACATGCAATGATACTGCTTGATCCATGTGTGGTTTGTGGAAAAGAACACACATGCAATGACCACTGGTTGATCCATGTGTGGTTTGTGGAAAGAACACACATGCAATGACCACTGGTTGATCCATGTGTGGTTTGTGGAAAGAACACACATGCAATGACACTACTTGATCCATGTGTGGTTTGTGGAAAAGAGCACACATGCAATGACCACTGGTTGATGTATGTGTGGTTTGTGGAAAAGAACACACATGCAATGACTCTAGTGCTGGTTTGTGGTTTTAGTATAAGAACAAACATGCAATTACTCAAATGGATCCATATGTGGTTTGTGGAAATAACACACATGCAATGACTCTGGTTGATCCATATGTGGTTTGTGGAAAGAACACACATGCAATGACCACTTGTTGATCCATATGTGGTTTTTGCAAAAGAACACACATGCAATGACCACTGGTTGATCCATGTGTGGTTTGTGGAAAGAACACACATGCAATGACAGTGGTGGATCCATGTGTGGTTTGTGAAAAGAACACACATGCAATGACTCTAGTGTTGGTTTTAGTATAAGAACACACATGCAATGACTCTATGTAACATCCCTAAAGATCATGTTTCAAAACTCATTCATATCATCTTTGCATCATTCATCCATTTAGGGTTTTTCTCAAAATCATTTAGAAGCACAAACTTTGGCTATGATTTCATGTGGGCAATTTATCTCAAATTGGCCATCACCCTTTGAGATTTGATTGTCCATGATCTTGTTTGCTTGCCTCCATGGTTGGAAAGATTAGGAGTAGCATTTAAACCCAAGTTTCCAATTTAGAAATATTTTCTAAACCCTATTTCAAATATTTGCAAACTAGAGAAAATCTCTGTTTTCTTTGAAACCTAAGCTTGACCAAGCCTTGCAAGGTAACCACTTAGTTAGAATGACTGTTTGTGAACCCACAGAACCCTGCAAAAATTCCCAAAGCAGTTTGAATTCGAAAGGATTTGAATTCATATCAAATTCTATTCAGAAAATGGAATTAGAAAAAGAAAAAGGCTTAAAGAAAGGAAAAGGGCCAAGCGGCCAGAATCTGGCCCAGCAGCGGATGAAGCCCAGCAAGCCCACCCGGGGATCTCCTTATTCTTCTCTCACGCGCAAACGCACGCAGACAGACGCTGACAGCCCGACCCCACCAACACCTTGCGCGTTTCGCTGACGAGCGGGCCCGGTCCACGTCGTCCTCGTCTTCCCCAGACCGCGCCTGCGACCACGTCGCTGCAGCAGTGAAGGCCGGTAATGGCGCGGCGTAAATGGGCATTTAACCGCGAGCGTTTCCTGTCGATTCCCCGGCTATAAGACCCTCTCTGCCCCGCGATCTTTTTCCCCCAGACACCTCGCTCACTCTGCCGCCAGGCTGCCCTCAATCAGCTTTGCACCGCCGCAGACAGAGCCTCTCCGGCGAGCGATTCCGGTGAGCCTCATGTTCCCCTCTGCCTATCTTTCTTGATATCCTGTTCAGAGAATCTTGGCGCATCTCCTGACCTCACTAGTCCGTCTTGTACTGCCCCAGGTCGCCGGTTCCACCTGACACCGCGAGCACCGACGGCGACATCAACTCCGACGAGTTTTCCCGGTAAGTACAGACCGCCCCTCGCCTTCCCGTTCATGCTCACTACTTCGCCTTGACTCTGTGAATCTAACCGTGTCCTCGCCTTGCCTTGGGGTGATCCACAGCAACGTCCACGACGACCACCCGACGCAACCGCCGCCCACAGCAACTCCGGCGAGCAATCTAGGACAGCCCCGAGCGCCCCTTGACCAACCGCAAGTACGACGAGCTTCGCCGTGACCATCTGAGCCCGGTGAGCTACTCCTCTTTCTCCCTCTCCGTCTGCATCATCGGCAACGTCATCGACCGACAGTTCCGCCGCCGGTAGCCGTCGCTCCGCCGCCAGTTCTTGGCCAAGGCAATAGTAGCCGTTAGATCTGTATCGTAGCGCTAGGATAGATCCACTTAACCCCGAAGCGGTACGCGATCTGAGCCGCCAGATTTCATTTAGATCCTACGGCTGTGGAGCTCGATCCAGTGCGAAACGGTACGGGCGAATAAGAACGTGACGCGTGGCTAGGTTAGATCTGAAAATAGAATTTAAAAACAGATTTTGATCCAGATTTCAAATGCCTATATCTTTTGATTTCCACGTTGGAATTTTGCAAACTTTATACCGTTGGATTCAGAAAAACAAGACCTTTCTGCCTATCCTTTTTGTTTAGCAAATAGTAACCACTAGATTGGCTTAAATTGCAGAAACTTATTTGAGGCCTTTTTGAGTATAGATTTAGTTTAGTATTTGTTTTAGGGTTACTTAAGTTTGTCTTGGCTATTTTGTGACTTGCTAAGTTTCTGTATTCATGCACTTGTTTGGTTGAGTTTTCAAAAAAATCATCACTTAGTAGATTCATGCATGCATGCATTCATAATATTTTTTTGTTTGTATATATTTGTGTGTAATTGTGTGCTAAAACTTTGTGTGTAGATTTTGCTAGTGATTGTGATTGTGACGAGTGCTACTCTCCACACTACCAAGGCAAGTGATATCTCCATGAATATTCCATTCCTATATTTTAAACATGCATTAGATATATTTTGTTAGGACTTGCATGCTACTTTGGTCAGTTGATGATGGGAAATCCTATTTAGAATAGAATGCTAGAGTTGCTAGAAAAATTCCCTAAGGATAAGTTGCCATGCCATGCTTAGCCTAGCTACTAGAAAACAAGGGTGGTTTATATATTCACACTATGGAAAAATTATTTTAAAGTCTGAGGACTTGAGTTTTATTTAACAAAACAACTAAGTTAATGAATCTCCTGGGTGGAACGGGACTTGCTTGGTGGTTTTTGGTTGAGTGGTTCACAAGGCCCATGTTTATGGTTTACCTTAGTGTATCTCACTTGTGGATGGCCACCCAAGAAACAAAGAGATTTGAGATGTCAAATGTTGAGAAGCTTCAAGTGCAACCACTTGGTAATATGGGCTCTGCCATGATCTTAGGATGCTGGAACTTAGTCTCTTGGACAGTGGGTGGTAGATGGGATGTTAGGTTGGAGCGCGTCCATTTGACTAAGGAAAGGCTACTGAAGGGTCATGTCTTGGGAAACCAAGGCTTGTGGGGAAAGTGCACCACCTCTGCAGAGTGTAAAACCTAAGTACTTAGCCATGTCCCTAGTAAAGGACAATTTGAGCATCAAGACATGGAAACTTCAAGAATCTCATCACTCCAATTTCTAAATAAAACTTGTGGGTGAACAAGGGATAAAAGGATCTTCAGTCATTGATTGGTAGATGCCCTGAGTGGATCTAGAGTCTTTGATTGATAGATGCCTTGGGTGTTTTGTGCCAAGCAAAAACTTAGTATTTTCAAAAGTTAAGGAAAAATCTATTTTTAGCAATGCAAGCCTAAGCTCCACCAGCCAAATGCATATAGTAATATAGTCCACTTATATTATACTAAGGTATCACTTGCCAATACTATTCCAAAGTATTGACCCTCTGTGGCTGTAACTTATGATGTTGCAGGTTACTCTGATGATGAATAGGAGTCATGAGTCTACACTCAACATGCTTGCCTGTGGCACATGAAGATGAAGACTTATGTTTATTTACTTATTCCATAAACTCTTGTATTAGGCTTTGGCCATGAGTTGTAAAAGACTATGTGTTATCTCTGGAATGACTGTAATAAACGACCTTTGTATCTGTGTACTTCATCTTAAACTGTGGATGCTAGCATTGATCCAGGGACTAGCATTGCAATCACAGGGATCTTTTCCTTTAATAAGGAGGGATCTTACAGATGGTATCAGAGCACTGTGTTGCCTGTAGGATTATGACCCTAGGATTGGAAACCACTAAGGAAATTTTTTTACTTCTTCTACACTTGTCTATTCTTCTCGTAAACTTTTCTAATCTTCTCATTCTCATCCCTATTTGTAGATGAACTCCGTCAACGAAGCCGTGAAGAAAGGACCACTCATGACCATGACCTTGGAGTGTGAGACGGAGTTTCCCAAAATTCTCAAGGACCTCATGGAAACCATGGGAGTACATGGTGCAGCAGTGTACAAGGGCTTTCCAGTAATGGAGGAAGGAGTGGAGTATTGGTGGGTGCAACTTCACTTGTACAAGAATAAGGAAGACAACCACAAAGAAAAGGGCTTCTGCATGTACACCAACACTTTTATGCACACCACATTCTTTGAGTCAGCAAAAGAAGCATCTTGGAAGACTATCAAGGAACTGAGTACTAGAGTCAAGTGCAAGATGCTCAACCTCCAAAAAGACTTAGAGAAAGAGAAAGAACATACCCAAGAGTTGGAAGTCACCAACCAATCCTTAAGAGGAGATATCATAGACTTAGTGATAGAAGCATGTGAACAAGATAGGGTGATTGCCACTAGGAACATTGTGTTAGCCACCAGATCCAGTGAGATAGGTCTGTAAACGCACTTCGTTAGTTGGACCACCACCTATCACCTTATTTTTCCAAAATGATACCTTAAATAAGTTTGAACCTTGGTTGATGTAATGGATTCTTGTATGCATGACTTGTGTGATTTTGTGTTCCATGAATGAGTATGAATGTTTGTCTTGTTTATTTTAAATTGTGTTGTTCTAACTTTTCAATCTTATAAATAGATGCCTATTGCCATCAGCACTGTTGAGGAGTTCCAGGCTACCCGTTTTGGTCCTCGTATCGTAGAGCTTACTACTTTACTCGATCTCCCTCTTCCTATCATTACGGTGCACCCACTCACCAAGTTTGAGAGGAAGGACCTTTGGGGCTTCAAGGTGAACCAGCCAGGACGCCAGTCAGAGCCTACTACGGAGGCCATCGTCTTCAAGCTTATGCACGATGACAGGGAGAGAGGCATGGAGGTTGTCATGCAGGATCTGATAGGACGACTGTTAGGCCGTCACTCCCGACATGTTAGAGGCACTCACTTCCACGCTTTCGGAAGGCGTGATGATGACGGAGAATCCATCGACTTTGAGGACGACTCGAGGGTCACAGCAGAGCTGATACGCCTGTACCTCCAGGACTTAGAGACTCTTATTAGGCACGTGGATACCGATAGGACCAACGTCATGCTTAGTAATGACGAGCTCCAGGTGCAGCTTCGCGAGAAGGACAAGCTCTTTGCGCAGCAGGACGAGATAGTCAAGGAGATGGAGACAAAGTTCGAGACCCAAGACCGTAAGTTCAAGAGTCAAGAGAAGCGTGTCCAGGATAGGAACAAGAGGATTCGTGATATGACCGAGGAACTGCAGTCCAAGGACTTCGAGTTAGAGCAGCAGCAGACAGTGATTGAGAGGCTTCGTTCCCAGAAGAGGGCTCTCAAGGCCAAGATCGACTCTTTGACCACTACCATCGAGGAGAACAAGACCGCAATGGAGAACGCAGGTCTTACCTTTGTCGAGGAGGAGATTGATGCCGACGAGTAGATTTGACTACTCAGTTATCTTTATTTACCGCACTTATTATTTGTGAACTTATTATTGGACCATCCGACATGTGGATGGCTTGCCACTTGTGTGTTTGTACTTTGAGACTTTTTGTTATCTTGTTGTTGAGCTTTAATCCTAGTGTTGCTTGCTATGTGTTTGTTTGAGTAATGTATTGTGCATAAATCATGTAAGGGTATCTCATTCTTATCTCTATATGAATAAAACCACAGATGCCTCCCCGTCGAGCAAACACCAACCCCAACCCCAACATTACCCCGGAAATGCAACAAATGATGAATGCGCAGACACAGCTTATGCAAATGATGACAACGTTCATCCAGAACCAGAACAACAACAACCCCAACAATAACAACAATAACAACAACAACAACAACAACCCTCCAGGTTTTGATATGCTCACCAGATTTCTGCGTCTGAGGCCAGCTAAGTTTTCGGGAACGACTGATCCCATGGTGGCCAATGATTGGCTACGTTCTGTGAACAAAGACTTAGTGACCGTGGGATGCACAGATGCTGAAAAGGTCAGGTTCGCAGCACATCTGTTGGAAGGACCAGCCGCCGCATGGTGGGACAACTTCCAGATTACCACGCCTATTGATGAGGTGACTTGGGCTATCTTTGAAGATGGATTTCGTACTACTCATATCTCACCAGGTATGATGAGCCTGAAAAAGAAGGAATTTCACAACCTAAAGCAGCGCCACCACAGCGTGGCTGAATATATTGAAGAGTTCAACAATCTGGTGCGCTATGCACCGGATGAGGTTGACACTGATGCCAAAAGGAAGGAAAAGTTTCTGGAAGGCTTGAATGACGAACTGAATCTGCAGCTGTCTGTGGCATATGTTCCAACTTATCAGTCGCTGTGTGACAAGGCTGTTATTGTGGAGAATAAAATGAAGCAAGTCGAGAGTAGGAAGAGGAAACACTCCGACAAGCATAGCTCGGGATCGTCTCATAAACGATCTCACTATGATGATAGTGTCAGCTCAGGATCCCACAAGCATGGGAAGTTTAACAAACACCACAATCACAACCGTCATGACAACAAGCATCATCGCAGTCATGACAATGATAAGTACAAGAACCACAAGAGTGGGCATAAGAGCCACCATAGTGGAAGTGGAAGTGGAAGTCAGCCTAAAAGGGACATCAGTCAGGTTGAATGCTTCAAATGCAAGAAGCTGGGGCATTATGCTAATGAGTGCACTGAAAAGAAAATTGAAGGACCTAACAAGCCCAATCCTTTTCAGAAAGGACAAGTTAACCACATCAATGTGGAGGAGGTATATGAAGAGCCTGATGCTGTTGCCGGTAAGTTCAGACTCAATTCCATCTCAGCATTTGTACTCTTTGACACTGGTGCATCTCATTCATTCATATCAAAAGCATTTGTTGATAGAAATGGGTTTGCATCTGAAAACATTGGGTGTCCGATAAAAGTTAGCTCTCCGGGAGGGGATATGATAGTGAGTCTTGGATGCCGGGATCTAGTCATAGAGATCGGAAAACATAAGTTTCCAGTAAACCTAATAATCCTGAATTCCCAAGGATTGGATGTAATTTTGGGAATGGATTGGATGGCTAAGTATGAGGGAGTACTAGATTGTGCCAATCGTACAATTTCACTCACAACCCCTGGAGGTAAGAGGATAACATTTAAGTCCAAATTTAAATCTAAAGGAAGCAAGCTAAATTCTCTTAAGGGGGTTAGCATGGACAGTGTGCCAATTGTGTGTGAATATCCGGATGTGTTTCCGGAAGAATTACCAGGAATGCCACCAGATAGAGATGTGGAGTTTATAATAGATTTGGTACCAGGTTCTGGACCAAGGGCAAAGAGGCCTTATAAAATGTCAGTTGACGAGCTTAAGGAACTCAAGAAACAACTTGGAGAACAATTGCAGAAAGGATTTATCCAGCCAAGTTCTTCATCTTGGGGAGCTCCAGTTTTGTTCGTAGAAAAGAGAGACAGAACTCAAAGATTATGCATAGATTACCGTTCTCTCAACGAGGTAACCATCAAGAACAAATATCCTTTGCCAAGAATCAATGACTTGTTTGATCAGCTAGAAGGAGCATGTGTATTCTCGAAGATTGATCTTTGGTCAGGCTATTTTCAACTCAAGATAAGAGAGCAAGACATACCCAAAACAGCATTCACCACAAGGTATGGATTGTATGAATACACTGTGATGCCTTTTGGTTTAACCAATGCTCCAGCATACTTCATGAATATGATGAACAAAGTGTTCATGGAATTTCTCGACAAGTTCGTTGTCGTTTTCATCGATGACATCTTAGTCTACTCCAAGAGCAAGGAGGAGCATGAAAGACATCTACGCTTGATACTTGAGAAACTAAGGGAACATAAGCTTTATGCCAAATTCAGCAAGTGTGAGTTTTGGTTAGAGGAAGTTGGATTTCTTGGACATGTTATGACAAAGGATGGTGTAGCAGTTGACCCTGCTAAAGTTTCAGCCGTGACAGAATGGGAATCTCCTAAGAATGTAAAAGAGGTTCGTAGTTTTCTTGGTTTAGCAGGTTACTACAGAAGGTTCATTGAAATTTTTTCAAAGGTGGCTAAACCAATGACAGAATTATTAAAGAAAGAAAATAAATTTGCTTGGTCAGAGGGATGTGAACTCAGCTTTCAAGAATTAAAGAAGAGACTTGTGTCAGCACCAGTACTATGCCTACCAGATTTGGAAAAGGATTTCCAAGTGTATTGTGATGCTTCGCATCAAGGATTAGGAGCCGTACTTATGCAAGGCGGAAGAGTTGTGGCTTATGCCTCGAGACAACTCAAAACTCATGAAGTAAATTATCCTACTCATGATTTAGAGTTAGCCGCTGTTGTCCATGCACTCAAAACATGGAGACACTACCTTTTGGGAAAGCGTTGTGAAGTGTTCACCGACCATAAGAGCTTGAAGTATATCTTCACCCAGAAGGAAATCAATATGAGACAAAGAAGATGGCTAGAACTTATCAAGGATTACGACTTGAGTTTGCAATACCACCCCGGTAAAGCAAATGTAGTAGCAGATGCTCTAAGTCGTAAAGCGTTTGTAAATGGCCTTACCAAAGGTGAATTGCCAGATGACTTGTGTAAGCAATTCAAGGAACTCAGGTTGGAGATTGTGCCAGAAGGACATCTCATGTCTTTGGATGTTCAACCCACTCTGTTGGATAAGATTAAAGAAGCCCAAAAGACGGATAAAGAAATCAAAGAGATTAAGGAAAGGATTAGCCAAGGGAAGTCTAAAAGTTTCCATATGGACGAACAAGGTACTTTATGGCACGGAAAACGTATTTGTGTTCCACAAGATCCGGAAATGCGGAAACTGATTTTACAGGAAGCCCATAACTCTCCATATTCTATTCACCCGGGAAACACCAAAATGTACATGGATATGAAAGAAAGATTTTGGTGGAACAATCTCAAAAGGGACATCGCCGAACACATTGCTTTGTGTGATGTGTGTAGTAGAGTGAAAGCGGAACATCAGAAACCAGCAGGATTGCTTCAACCAATGCCTATTCCTGAGTGGAAGTGGGAAAATATTGGTATGGATTTCATTACCGGATTACCAAGGACCAGGTCAGGGTATGATTCCATATGGGTAGTAGTGGATCGCCTAACTAAAGTGGCTCATTTTATACCCGTAAAGACAACTTATACTAGTGCCAAGTTAGCCAAAATCTACATGAGCAGAATTGTATGCCTTCACGGAGTACCTAAGAGTATTGTATCTGATAGAGGAACTCAGTTCACTTCTCACTTTTGGAGACAGCTTCATGAATCTTTAGGGACGAGATTGGAATTCAGCACTGCTTTTCATCCTGAAACTGATGGACAAACAGAAAGGACTAATCAAATTCTTGAAGACATGTTGAGGGCATGTGCCCTAGACTATTGAGCAAGTTGGGATGAAAGTCTGCCTTACGCAGAGTTCTCTTACAACAACAGTCACCAATCTAGTATTGGGATGGCACCATTCGAGTTTCTCTACGGAAGAAAGTGTACCACCCCATTGCTATGGAATGGTGTGGGAGAAAGAAGTTTGTTTGGACCAGATCTTATCAAAGACGCCGAAGAAAAGGTCAAATTGGTTAGAGACAGGTTGAAGATAGCACAGTCTCGACAGAAAAGCTACGCAGATGTTAAGCGTAGGGAAATCACCTACGAAGTTGGGGATAAAGCTTATCTTAGAGTATCACCACTTCGTGGAGTGAAAAGATTTGGAGTCAAAGGAAAGTTGGCACCAAGATATGTTGGACCCTTTAACATTCTAAGTCGCAAGGGAGAAGTGGCTTATGAAATTGAATTACCAGCATCTTTATCAGCAGTCCATAATGTTTTTCATGTGAGCCAACTTAAGAAATGTCACCCAGAAATGGAAGAAACATCTTTGAAGGATACCATACCTTTGGAGGAAGTTCAACTAGAAAGTGATCTCACCTATGAAGAAAAGCCTGTCAAGATTCTTGAGACCACAGAAAGAGTCACAAGAACAAAGACTATCAAGTTTTGCAAAGTACAATGGAATCATCATTCCGAAGAAGAAGCAACATGGGAAAGAGAAGATGATCTTCGGAAAGACCACCCACACCTATTTGCTAGCCAATCCGAATCTCGAGGGCGAGATTCATCTTAAGGGGGTTAGATTGTAACATCCCTAAAAATCATGTTTCAAAACTCATTCATATCATCTTTGCATCATTCATCCATTTAGGGTTTTTCTCAAAATCATTTAGAAGCACAAACTTTGGCTATGATTTCATGTGGGCAATTTATCTCAAATTGGCCATCACCCTTTGAGATTTGATTGTCCATGATCTTTTGTGCTTGCCTCCATGGTTGGAAAGATTAGGAGTAGCATTTAAACCCAAGTTTCCAATTTAGAAATATTTTCTAAACCCTATTTCAAATATTTGCAAACTAGAGCAAATCTCTGTTTTCTTTGAAACCTAAGCTTGACCAAGCCTTGCAAGGTAACCACTTAGTTAGAATGACTGTTTGTGAACCCACAGAACCCTGCAAAAATTCCCAAAGAAGTTTGAATTCAAAAGGATTTGAATTCATATCAAATTCTATTCAGAAAATGGAATTAGAAAAAGAAAAAGGCTTAAAGAAAGGAAAAGGGCCGAGCGGCCAGAATCTGGCCCAGTAGCGGATGAAGCCCAGCAAGCCCACCCGGGGATCTCCTTATTCTTCTCTCACGCGCAAACGCACGCAGACAGACGCTGACAGCCCGACCCCACCAACACCTTGCGCGTTTCGCTGACGAGCGGGCCCGGTCCACGTCGTCCTCGTCTTCCCCAGACCGCGCCTGCGACCACGTCGCTGCAGCAGTGAAGGCCGGTAATGGCGCGGCGTAAATGGGCATTTAACCGCGAGCGTTTCCTGTCGATTCCCCGGCTATAAGACCCTCTCTGCCCCGCGATCTTTTTCCCCCAGACACCTCGCTCACTCTGCCGCCAGGCTGCCCTCAATCAGCTTTGCACCGCCGCAGACAGAGCCTCTCCGGCGAGCGATTCCGGTGAGCCTCATGTTCCCCTCTGCCTATCTTTCTTGCTATCCTGTTCAGAGAATCTTGGCGCATCTCCTGACCTCACTAGTCCGTCTTGTACTGCCCCAGGTCGCCGGTTCCACCTGACACCGCGAGCACCGACGGCGACATCAACTCCGACGAGTTTTCCCGGTAAGTACAGACCGCCCCTCGCCTTCCCGTTCATGCTCATTACTTCGCCTTGACTCTGTGAATCTAACCGTGTCCTCGCCTTGCCTTGGGGTGATCCACAGCAACGTCCACGACGACCACCCGATGCAACCGCCGCCCACAGCAACTCCGGCGAGCAATCTAGGACAGCCCCGAGCGCCCCTTGACCAACCGCAAGTACGACGAGCTTCGCCGTGACCATCTGAGCCCGGTGAGCTACTCCTCTTTCTCCCTCTCCGTCTGCATCATCGGCAACGTCATCGACCGACAGTTCCGCCGCTGGTAGCCGCCGCTCCGCCGCCAGTTCTTGGCCAAGGCAATAGTAGCCGTTAGATCTGTATCGTAGCGCTAGGATAGATCCACTTAACCCCGAAGCGGTACGCGATCTGAGCCGCCAGATTTCATTTAGATCCTACGGCTGTGGAGCTCGATCCAGTGCGAAACGGTACGGGCGAATAAGAACGTGACGCGTGGCTAGGTTAGATCTGAAAATAGAATTTAAAAACAGATTTTGATCCAGATTTCAAATGCCTATATCTTTTGATTTCCACGTTGGAATTTTGCAAACTTTATACCGTTGGATTCAGAAAAACAAGACCTTTCTGCCTATCCTTTTTGTTTAGCAAATAGTAACCACTAGATTGGCTTAAATTGCAGAAACTTATTTGAGGCCTTTTTGAGTATAGATTTAGTTTAGTATTTGTTTTAGGGTTACTTAAGTTTGTCTTGGCTATTTTGTGACTTGCTAAGTTTCTGTATTCATGCACTTGTTTGGTTGAGTTTTCAAAAAAATCATCACTTAGTAGATTCATGCATGCATGCATTCATAATATTTTTTTGTTTGTATATATTTGTGTGTAATTGTGTGCTAAAACTTTGTGTGTAGATTTTGCTAGTGATTGTGATTGTGACGAGTGCTACTCTCCACACTACCAAGGCAAGTGATATCTCCATGAATATTCCATTCCTATATTTTAAACATGCATTAGATATATTTTGTTAGGACTTGCATGCTACTTTGGTCAGTTGATGATGGGAAATCCTATTTAGAATAGAATGCTAGAGTTGCTAGAAAAATTCCCTAAGGATAAGTTGCCATGCCATGCTTAGCCTAGCTACTAGAAAACAAGGGTGGTTTATATATTCACACTATGGAAAAATTATTTTAAAGTCTGAGGACTTGAGTTTTATTTAACAAAACAACTAAGTTAATGAATCTCCTGGGTGGAACGGGACTTGCTTGGTGGTTTTTGGTTGAGTGGTTCACAAGGCCCATGTTTATGGTTTACCTTAGTGTATCTCACTTGTGGATGGCCACCCAAGAAACAAAGAGATTTGAGATGTCAAATGTTGAGAAGCTTCAAGTGCAACCACTTGGTAATATGGGCTCTGCCATGATCTTAGGATGCTGGAACTTAGTCTCTTGGACAGTGGGTGGTAGATGGGATGTTAGGTTGGAGCGCGTCCATTTGACTAAGGAAAGGCTACTGAAGGGTCATGTCTTGGGAAACCAAGGCTTGTGGGGAAAGTGCACCACCTCTGCAGAGTGTAAAACCTAAGTACTTAGCCATGTCCCTAGTAAAGGACAATTTGAGCATCAAGACATGGAAACTTCAAGAATCTCATCACTCCAATTTCTAAATAAAACTTGTGGGTGAACAAGGGATAAAAGGATCTTCAGTCATTGATTGGTAGATGCCCTGAGTGGATCTAGAGTCTTTGATTGATAGATGCCTTGGGTGTTTTGTGCCAAGCAAAAACTTAGTATTTTCAAAAGTTAAGGAAAAATCTATTTTTAGCAATGCAAGCCTAAGCTCCACCAGCCAAATGCATATAGTAATATAGTCCACTTATATTATACTAAGGTATCACTTGCCAATACTATTCCAAAGTATTGACCCTCTGTGGCTGTAACTTATGATGTTGCAGGTTACTCTGATGATGAATAGGAGTCATGAGTCTACACTCAACATGCTTGCCTGTGGCACATGAAGATGAAGACTTATGTTTATTTACTTATTCCATAAACTCTTGTATTAGGCTTTGGCCATGAGTTGTAAAAGACTATGTGTTATCTCTGGAATGACTGTAATAAACGACCTTTGTATCTGTGTACTTCATCTTAAACTGTGGATGCTAGCATTGATCCAGGGACTAGCATTGCAATCACAGGGATCTTTTCCTTTAATAAGGAGGGATCTTACACTCTAGTGGTTGATCCATGTGCAGTTTGTGAAAAGAACACACATGCAATGACCACTAGTTGATCCATATGTGCTTTGTGGAAAGAACACACATGCAATGACACTTCTTGATCCATGTGTGGTTTGTGGAAAAGAACACACATGCAATGACCACTTGTTGATCTATGTGTGGTTTGTGGAAAGAACACACATGCAATGACAGTGGTGGATCCATGTGTGGTTTGTGGAAAAGAACACACATGCAATGACACTACTTGATCCATGTGTGGTTTGTGGAAAAGAACACACATGCAATGACCACTGGTTGATGTATGTGTGGTTTCTGGAAAAAAGAACACACATGCAATGACTCTAGTGCTGGTTTGTGGTTTTAGTATAAGAACAAACATGCAATTACTCAAATGGATCCATATGTGGTTTGTGGAAATAACACACATGCAATGACTCTGGTTGATCCATATGTGGTTTGTGGAAAGAACACACATGCAATGAACACTAGTTGATCCATATGTGGTTTGTAGAAAAGAACACACATGCAATGACCACTGGTTGATCCATGTGTGGTTTGTGGAAAGAATACACATGCAATGACAGTGGTGGATCCATGTGTGGTTTGTGAAAAGAACACACATGCAATGACTCTAGTGTTGGTTTTAGTATAAGAACACACATGCAATGACTCTAGTGGTTGATCCATGTGTGGTTTGTGAAAAGAACACACATGCAATGACCACTAGTTGATCCATATGTGCTTTGTGGAAAGAACACACATGCAATGACACTGCTTGATCCATGTGTGGTTTGTGGAAAAGAACACACATGCAATGACCACTTGTTGATCCATGTGTGGTTTGTGGAAAGAACACACATGCAATGACCACTGGTTGATCCATGTGTGGTTTGTGGAAAAGAACACACATGCAATGACCACTGGCTGATCCATGTGTGGTTTGTGGAAAGAACACACATGCAATGACACTGCTTGATCCATGTGTGGATTGTGGAAAAGAACACACATGCAATGACCACTGGTTGATCCATGTGTGGTTTTTGGAAAGAACACACATGCAATGACCACTGGTTGATCCAAATGTGGATTGTGGAAAAGAACACACATGCAATGACCACTGGTTGATCCATAAGTTGTTTGTGGAAAAGAACACACATGCAATGAGTCTAGTGGATCCATGTGTTGTTTGTGGAAAAGAACACACATGCAATGACTCTAGTGCTGGTTTGTGGTTCTAGTATAAGGACAAAGATGCAATTACACACATGGATCCATATGTGGTTTGTGGAAATAACACACATGCAATGAGTCTAGTGGATCCATGTGTGGTTTGTGGAAAAGAACACACATGCAATGACTCTAGTGCTGGTTTGTGGTTTTAGTATAAGAACAAACATGCAATTACTCAAATGGATTCATAAGTGGTTTGTGGAAATAACACACATGCAATGACTCTGGTTGATCCATATGTGGTTTGTGGAAGGAACACACATGCAATGACCACTAGTTGATCCATATGTGGTTTGTGGAAAGAACACACATGCAATGACCAGTGGTTGATACATGTGTGGTTTGTGAAAAAGAACACACATGCAATGACTCTAGTGCTGGTTTGTGGTTTTAGTATAAGAACAAACATGCAATTACTCAAATGGATCCATATGTGGTTTGTGGAAAGAACACACATGCAATGACTCTGGTTGATCCATATGTGGTTTGTGGAAAGAACACACATGCAATGACCACTCGTTGATCCATTTGTGGTTTGTGGAAACAACACACATGCAATGACAGTGGTGGATCCATGTGTGGTTTGTGGAAAGAACACACATGCAATGACTCTAGTGCTAGTTTTAGTATAAGAACACACATATAATGACTCCAGTGGGTCCACATGTAGTTTGTGAAAAGAACACACATGCAATGACCACTGGTTGATCCATAAGTTGTTTGTGGAAAAGAACACACATGCAATGAGTCTAGTGGATCCATGTGTGGTTTGTGGAAAAGAACACACATGCAATGACCCTAGTGCTGGTTTGTGGTTTTAGTATAAGAACAAAGATGCAATTACACAAATGGATCCATATGTGGATTGTGGAAATAACACACATGCAATGACTCTGGTTGATCCATATGTGGTTTGTGGAAAGAACACACATGCAATGACCACTAGTTGATCCATATGTGGTTTGTGGAAAAGAACACACATGCAATGACCACTTGTTGAACCATGTGTGGTTTGTGGAAAGAACACACATGCAATGACAGTGGTGGATCCATGTGTGGTTTGTGAAAAGAACACACATGCAATGACTCTAGTGTTGGTTTTAGTATAAGAACACACATGCAATGACTCTAGTGGTTGATCCATGTGTGGTTTGTGGAAATAACACACATGCAATGACTCTAGTAGTTGATTCATGTGTGATTTGTGGAAAGAACACACATGCAATGACTCTAGTGCAAGTTTTAGTATAAGAACACACATGCAATGACTCTAGTGGTTGATCCATGTGTGGTTTGTGGAAATAACACACATGCAATGACTCTAGTGGTTGATTCATGTGTGGTTTGTAGAAAGAACACACATGCAATGACACTGGTTGATCCATGTGCGGTTTGCGGAAAAGAACACACATGCAATGACCACTGGTTGATCCATGTATGGTTTGTGGAAAGAACACACATGTAATGACCACTTGTTGATCCATGTGTGGTTTGTGGAAAGAACACACATGCAATGATAGTGGTGGATCCATGTGTGGTTTGTGGACAGAACACACATGCAATGATACTGCTTGATCCATGTGTGGTTTGTGGAAAAGAACACACATGCAATGACCACTGGTTGATCCATGTGTGGTTTGTGGAAAGAACACACATGCAATGACCACTGGTTGATCCATGTGTGGTTTGTGGAAAGAACACACATGCAATGACACTACTTGATCCATGTGTGGTTTGTGGAAAAGAACACACATGCAATGACCACTGGTTGATGTATGTGTGGTTTGTGGAAAAGAACACACATGCAATGACTCTAGTGCCGGTTTGTGGTTTTAGTATAAGAACAAACATGCAATTACTCAAATGGATCCATATGTGGTTTGTGGAAATAACACACATGCAATGACTCTGGTTGATCCATATGTGGTTTGTGGAAAGAACACACATGCAATGACCACTTGTTGATCCATATGTGGTTTTTGCAAAAGAACACACATGCAATGACCACTGGTTGATCCATGTGTGGTTTGTGGAAAGAACACACATGCAATGACAATGGTGGATCCATGTGTGGTTTGTGAAAAGAACACACATGCAATGACTCTAGTGTTGGTTTTAGTATAAGAGCACACATGCAATGACTCTAGTGGTTGATCCATGTGCGGTTTGTGAAAAGAACACACGTGCAATGACCACTAGTTGATCCATATGTGCTTTGTGGAAAGAACACACATGCAATGACACTGCTTGATCCATGTGTGGTTTGTGGAAAAGAACACACATGCAATGACCACTTGTTGATCCATGTGTGGTTTGTGGAAAGAACACACATGCAATGACCACTGGTTGATCCATGTGTGGTTTGTGGAAAAGAACACACATGCAATGACCACTGGTTGATCCATGTGTGGTTTGTGGATAGAACACACATGCAATGACACTGCTTGATCCATGTGTGGTTTGTGGAAAAGAACACACATGCAATGACCACTGGTTGATCCATGTGGGGTTTTTGGAAAGAACACACATGCAATGACCACTGGTTGATCCAACTGTGGTTTGTGGAAAAGAACACACATGCAATGACCACTGGTTGATCCATAAGTTGGTTGTGGAAAAGAACACACATGCAATGAGTCTAGTGGATCCATGTGTGGTTTGTGGAAAAGAACACACATGCAATGACTCTAGTGCTGGTTTGTGGTTTTAGTATAAGAACAAAGATGCAATTACACAAATGGATCCATATGTGGTTTGTGGAAATAACACACATGCAATGACTCTGGTTGATCCATATGTGGTTTGTGGAAAGAACACACATGCAATAACCACTAGTTGATCCATATGTGGTTTGTGGAAAAGAACACACATGCAATGACCACTGGTTGACCCATGTGTGGTTTGTGGAAAGAACACATATGCAATGAAAGTGGTGGATCCATGTGTGGTTTGTGAAAAGAACACACATGCAATGACTCTAGTGTTGGTTTTAGTATAATAACACACATGCAATGACTCTAGTGGCTGATCCATGTGTGGTTTGTGGAAATAACACACATGCAATGACTCTAGTGGTTGATTCATGTGTGGTTTGTGGAAAGAACACACATGCAATGACACTGCTTGATCCATGTGCGGTTTGCAGAAAAGAACACACATGCAATGACCACTGGTTGATCCATGTGTGGTTTGTGGAAAGAACACACATGTAATGACCACTTGTTGATCCATGTGTGGTTTGTGGAAAGAACACACATGCAATGATAGTGGTGGATCCATGTGTGGTTTGTGGATAGAACACACATGCAATGATACTTCTTGATCCATGTGTGGTTTGTGGAAAAGAACACACATGCAATGACCACTGGTTGATCCATGTGTGGTTTGTGGAAAGAACACACATGCAATGACCACTGGTTGATCCATGTGTGGTTTGTGGAAAAGAACACACATGCAATGACACTACTTGATCCATGTGTGGTTTGTGGAAAAGAACACACATGCAATGACTCTAGTGCTGGTTTGTGGTTTTAGTATAAGAACAAACATGCAATTACTCAAATGGATCCGTATGTGGTTTGTGGAAATAACACACATGAAATGACTCTGGTTGATCCATATGTGGTTTGTGGAAAGAACACACATGCAATGACCACTAGTTGATCCATATGTGGTTTGTGGAAAAGAACACACATGCAATGACCACTGGTAGATCCATGTGTGGTTTGTGGAAAGAACACACATGCAATGACAGTGGTGGATCCATGTGTGGTTTGTGAAAAGAACACACATGCAATGACTCTAGTGTTGGTTTTAGTATAAGAACACACATGCAATGACTCTAGTGGTTGATCCATGTGTGGTTTGTGAAAAGAACACACATGCAATGACCACTAGTTGATCCATGTGTGGT
This sequence comes from Avena sativa, assembly GCA_916181665.1. Classification (NCBI taxonomy): domain Eukaryota; kingdom Viridiplantae; phylum Streptophyta; class Magnoliopsida; order Poales; family Poaceae; genus Avena; species Avena sativa. The sequence continues at coordinate 263,403,364 of OV702291.1, forward strand.
TTGTGGAAAGAACACACATGCAATGACACTGCTTGATCCATGTGTGGTTTGTGGAAAAGAACACACATGCAATGACCACTTGTTGATCCATGTGTGGTTTGTGGAAAGAACACACATGCAATGACCACTGGTTGATCCATGTGTGGTTTGTGGAAAAGAACACACATGCAATGACCACTGGTTGATCCATGTGTGGTTTGTGGAAAGAACACACATGCAATGCCACTGTTGATCCATGTGTGGTTTGTGGAAAAGAACACACATGCAATGACCACTGGTTGATCCATGTGTGGTTTTTGGAAAGAACACACATGCAATGACCACTGGTTGATCCAAATGTGGTTTGTGGAAAAGAACACACATGCAATGACCACTGGTTGATCCATATGTGGTTTGTGGAAAGAACACACATGCAATGACCAGTGGTTGATACAAGTGTGGTTTGTGAAAAGAACACACATGCAATGACTCTAGTGCTGGTTTGTGGTTTTAGTATAAGAACAAACATGCAATTACTCAAATGGATCCATATGTGGTTTGTGAAAAGAACACACATGCAATGAGTCTGGTTGATCCATATGTGGTTTGTGGAAAGAACACACATGCAATGACCTCTGGTTGATCCATATGTGGTTTGTGGAAAAGAACACACATGCAATGACCACTTGTTGATCCATGTGTGGTTTGTGGAAAGAACACACATGCAATGACAGTGGTGGATCCATGTGTGGTTTGTGAAAAGAACACACATGCAATGACTCTAGTGTTGGTTTTAGTATAAGAACACACATGCAATGACTCTAGTGGTTGATCCATGTGTGGTTTGTGGAAATAACACACATGCAATGACTCTAGTGGTTGATCCATATGTGGTTTGTGGAAAGAACACACATGCAATGACACTGCTTGATCCATGTGTGGTTTGTGGAAAAGAACACACATGCAATGACCACTGGTTGATCCATGTGTGGTTTGTGGAAAGAACACACATGCAATGACCACTCGTTGATCCATTTGTGGTTTGTGGAAAGAACACACATGCAATGACAGTGGTGGATCCATGTGTCGTTTGTGGAAAGAACACACATGCAATGACTCTAGTGCTAGTTTTAGTATAAGAACACACATATAATGACTCCAGTGGTCCACATGTAGTTTGTGAAAAGAACACACATGCAATGACCACTGGTTGATCCATAAGTTGTTTGTGGAAAAGAACACACATGCAATGAGTCTAGTGGATCCATGTGTGGTTTGTGGAAAAGAACACACATGCAATGACCCTAGTGCTGGTTTGTGGTTTTAGTATAAGAACAAAGATGCAATTACACAAATGGATCCATATGTGGTTTGTGGAAATAACACACATGCAATGACTCTGGTTGATCCATATGTGGTTTGTGGAAAGAACACACATGCAATGACCACTAGTTGATGCATATGTGGTTTGTGGAAAAGAACACACATGCAATGACAACTGGTTGACCCATGTGTGGTTTGTGGAAAGAACACCTATGCAATGACAGTGGTGGATCCATGTGTGGTTTGTGAAAAGAACACACATGCAATGACTCTAGTGTTGGTTTTAGTATAAGAACACACATGCAATTACTCTAGTGGTTGATCCATGTGTGGTTTGTGGAAATAACACACATGCAATGACTCTAGTGGTTGATTCATGTGTGATTTGTGGAAAGAACACACATGCAATGACTCTAGTGCAAGTTTTAGTATAAGAACACACATGCAATGACTCTAGTGGCTGATCCATGTGTGGTTTGTGGAAATAACACACATGCAATGACTCTAGTGGTTGATTCATGTGTGGTTTGTGGAAAGAACACACATGCAATGACACTGCTTGATCCATGTGCGGTTTGCGGAAAAGAACACACATGCAATGACCACCGGTTGATCCATGTGTGGTTTGTGGAAAGAACACACATGTAATGACCACTTGTTGATCCATGTGTGGTTTGTGGAAAGAACACACATGCAATGATAGTGGTGGATCCATGTGTGGTTTGTGGATAGAACACAGATGCAATGATACTGCTTGATCCATGTGTGGTTTGTGGAAAAGAACACACATGCAATGACCACTGGTTGATCCATGTGTGGTTTGTGGAAAGAACACACATGCAATGACCACTGGTTGATCCATGTGTGGTTTGTGGAAAGAACACACATGCAATGACACTACTTGATCCATGTGTGGTTTGTGGAAAAGAACACACATGCAATGACCACTGGTTTGTGGAAAAGAACACACATGCAATGACTCTAGTGCTGGTTTGTGGTTTTAGTATAAGAACAAACATGCAATTACTCAAATGGATCCATATGTGGTTTGTGGAAATAACACACAGGCAATGACTCTGGTTGATCCATATGTGGTTTGCGGAAAGAATACACATGCAATGACCACTTGTTGATCCATATGTGGTTTGTGCAAAAGAACACACATGCAATGACCACTGGTTGATCCATGTGTGGTTTGTGGAAAGAACACACATGCAATGACAGTGGTGGATCCATGTGTGGTTTGTGAAAAGAACACACATGCAATGACTCTAGTGTTTGTTTTAGTATAAGAACACACATGCAATGACTCTAGTGGTTGATCCATGTGCGGTTTGTGAAAAGAACACACATGCAATGACCACTAGTTGATCCATATGTGCTTTGTGGAAAGAACACACATGCAATGACACTTCTTGATCCATGTGTGGTTTGTGGAAAAGAACACACATGCAATGACCACTTGTTGATCCATGTGTAGTTTGTGGAAAGAACACACATGCAATGACCACTAGTTGATCCATGTGTGGTTTGTGGAAAAGAACACACATGCAATGACACTACTTGATCCATGTGTGGTTTGTGGAAAAGAACACACATGCAATGACCACTGGTTGATGTATGTGTGGTTTGTGGAAAAGAACACACATGCAATGACTCTAGTGCTGGTTTGTGGTTTTAGTATAAGAACAAACATGCAATTACTCAAATGGATCCATATGTGGTTTGTGGAAATAACACACATGCAATGACTCTGGTTGATCCATATGTGGTTTGTGGAAAGAACACACATGCAATGACCACTAGTTGATCCATATGTGGTTTGTGGAAAAGAACACACATGCAACGACCACTGGTTGATCCATGTGTGGTTTGTGGAAAGAACACACATGCAATGACAGTGGTGGATCCATGTGTGGTTTGTGAAAAGAACACACATGCAATGACTCTAGTGTTGGTTTTGGTATAAGAACACACATGCAATGACTCTAGTGGTTGATCCATGTGTGGTTTGTGAAAAGAACACACATGCAATGACCAATAGTTGATCCATATGTGCTTTGTGGAAAGAACACACATGCAATGACACTGCTTGATCCATGTGTGGTTTATGGAAAAGAACACACATGCAATGACCACTTGTTGATCCATGTGTGGTTTGTGGAAAGCACACACATGCAATGACCACTGGTTGATCCATGTGTGGTTTGTGGAAAAGAACACACATGCAATGACCACTGGTTGATCCATGTGTGGTTTGTGGAAAGAACACACATGCAATGACACTGCTTGATCCATGTGTGGTTTGTGGAAAAGAACAAACATGCAATGACCACTGGTTGATCCATGTGTGGTTTTTTGAAAGAACACACATGCAATGACCACTAGTTGATCCAAATGTGGTTTGTGGAAAAGAACACACATGCAATGACCACTGGTTGATCCATATGTGGTTTGTGGAAAGATCACACATGCAATGACCAGTGGTTGATACATGTGTGGTTTGTGAAAAAGAACACACATTCAATGACTCTAGTGCTGGTTTGTGGTTTTAGTATAAGAACAAACATGCAATTACTCAAATGGATCCATATGTGGTTTGTGGAAAGAACACACATGCAATGACTCTGGTTGATCCATATGTGGTTTGTGGAAAGAACACACATGCAATGACCTCTGGTTGATCCATATGTGGTTTGTGGAAAAGAACACACATGCAATGACCACTTGTTGATCCATGCGTGGTTTGTGGAAAGAACACACATGCAATGACAGTGGTGGATCCATGTGTGGTTTGTGAAAAGAACACACATGCAATGACTCTAGTGTTGGTTTTAGTATAAGAACACACATGCAATGACTCTAGTGGTTGATCCATGTGTGGTTTGTGGAAATAACACACATGCAATGACTCTAGTGGTTGATCCATATGTGGTTTGTGGAAAGAACACACATGCAATGACACTGCTTGATGCATGTGTGGTTTGTGGAAAAGAACACACATGCAATGACCACTGGTTGATCCATGTGTGGTTTGTGGAAAGAACACACATGCAATGACCACTTGTTGATCCATTTGTGGTTTGTGGAAAGAACACACATGCAATGACAGTGGTGGATGCATGTGTGGTTTGTGGAAAGAACACACATGCAATGACCACTAGTTGATGCATATGTGGTTTGTGGAAAAGAACACACATGCAATGACAACTGGTTGACCCATGAGTGGTTTGTGGAAAGAACACATATGCAATGACAGTGGTGGATCCATGTGTGGTTTGTGAAAAGAACACACATGCAATGACTCTAGTTTTGGTTTTAGTATAAGAACACACATGCAATTACTCTAGTGGTTGATCCATGTGTGGTTTGTGGAAATAACACACATGCAATGACTCTAGTGGTTGATTCATGTGTGATTTGTGGAAAGAACACACATGCAATGACTCTAGTGCAAGTTTTAGTATAAGAACACACATGCAATGACTCTAGTGGCTGATCCATGTGTGGTTTGTGGAAATAACACACATGCAATGACTCTAGTGGTTGATTCATGTGTGGTTTGTGGAAAGAACACACATGCAATGACACTGCTTGATCCATGTGCGGTTTGCGGAAAAGAACACACATGCAATGACCACCGGTTGATCCATGTGTGGTTTGTGGAAAGAACACACATGTAATGACCACTTGTTGATCCATGTGTGGTTTGTGGAAAGAACACACATGCAATGATAGTGGTGGATCCATGTGTGGTTTGTGGATAGAACACAGATGCAATGATACTGCTTGATCCATGTGTGGTTTGTGGAAAAGAACACACATGCAATGACCACTGGTTGATCCATGTGTGGTTTGTGGAAAGAACACACATGCAATGACCACTGGTTGATCCATGTGTGGTTTGTGGAAAGAACACACATGCAATGACACTACTTGATCCATGTGTGGTTTGTGGAAAAGAACACACATGCAATGACCACTGGTTTGTGGAAAAGAACACACATGCAATGACTCTAGTGCTGGTTTGTGGTTTTAGTATAAGAACAAACATGCAATTACTCAAATGGATCCATATGTGGTTTGTGGAAATAACACACAGGCAATGACTCTGGTTGATCCATATGTGGTTTGCGGAAAGAATACACATGCAATGACCACTTGTTGATCCATATGTGGTTTGTGCAAAAGAACACACATGCAATGACCACTGGTTGATCCATGTGTGGTTTGTGGAAAGAACACACATGCAATGACAGTGGTGGATCCATGTGTGGTTTGTGAAAAGAACACACATGCAATGACTCTAGTGTTTGTTTTAGTATAAGAACACACATGCAATGACTCTAGTGGTTGATCCATGTGCGGTTTGTGAAAAGAACACACATGCAATGACCACTAGTTGATCCATATGTGCTTTGTGGAAAGAACACACATGCAATGACACTTCTTGATCCATGTGTGGTTTGTGGAAAAGAACACACATGCAATGACCACTTGTTGATCCATGTGTAGTTTGTGGAAAGAACACAAATGCAATGACCACTAGTTGATCCATGTGTGGTTTGTGGAAAAGAACACACATGCAATGACACTACTTGATCCATGTGTGGTTTGTGGAAAAGAACACACATGCAATGACCACTGGTTGATGTATGTGTGGTTTGTGGAAAAGAACACACATGCAATGACTCTAGTGCTGGTTTGTGGTTTTAGTATAAGAACAAACATGCAATTACTCAAATGGATCCATATGTGGTTTGTGGAAATAACACACATGCAATGACTCTGGTTGATCCATATGTGGTTTGTGGAAAGAACACACATGCAATGACCACTAGTTGATCCATATGTGGTTTGTCGAAAAGAACACACATGCAATGACCACTGGTTGATCCATGTGTGGTTTGTGGAAAGAACACACATGCAATGACAGTGGTGGATCCATGTGTGGTTTGTGAAAAGAACACACATGCAATGACTCTAGTGTTGGTTTTAGTATAAGAACACACATGCAATGACTCTAGTGGTTGATCCATGTGTGGTTTGTGAAAAGAACACACATGCAATGACCAATAGTTGATCCATATGTGCTTTGTGGAAAGAACACACATGCAATGACACTGCTTGATCCATGTGTGGTTTATGGAAAAGAACACACATGCAATGACCACTTGTTGATCCATGTGTGGTTTGTGGAAAGCACACACATGCAATGACCACTGGTTGATCCATGTGTGGTTTGTGGAAAAGAACACACATGCAATGACCACTGGTTGATCCATGTGTGGTTTGTGGAAAGAACACACATGCAATGACACTGCTTGATCCATGTGTGGTTTGTGGAAAAGAACAAACATGCAATGACCACTGGTTGATCCATGTGTGGTTTTTTGAAAGAACACACATGCAATGACCACTAGTTGATCCAAATGTGGTTTGTGGAAAAGAACACACATGCAATGACCACTGGTTGATCCATATGTGGTTTGTGGAAAGATCACACATGCAATGACCAGTGGTTGATACATGTGTGGTTTGTGAAAAAGAACACACATTCAATGACTCTAGTGCTGGTTTGTGGTTTTAGTATAAGAACAAACATGCAATTACTCAAATGGATCCATATGTGGTTTGTGGAAAGAACACACATGCAATGACTCTGGTTGATCCATATGTGGTTTGTGGAAAGAACACACATGCAATGACCTCTGGTTGATCCATATGTGGTTTGTGGAAAAGAACACACATGCAATGACCACTTGTTGATCCATGCGTGGTTTGTGGAAAGAACACACATGCAATGACAGTGGTGGATCCATGTGTGGTTTGTGAAAAGAACACAATTGCAATGACTCTAGTGTTGGTTTTAGTATAAGAACACACATGCAATGACTCTAGTGGCTGATCCATGTGTGGTTTGTGGAAATAACACACATGCAATGACTCTAGTGGTTGATTCATGTGTGGTTTGTGGAAAGAACACACATGCAATGACACTGCTTGATCCATGTGCGGTTTGCGGAAAAGAACACACATGCAATGACCACCGGTTGATCCATGTGTGGTTTGTGGAAAGAACACACATGTAATGACCACTTGTTGATCCATGTGTGGTTTGTGGAAAGAACACACATGCAATGATAGTGGTGGATCCATGTGTGGTTTGTGGATAGAACACAGATGCAATGATACTGCTTGATCCATGTGTGGTTTGTGGAAAAGAACACACATGCAATGACCACTGGTTGATCCATGTGTGGTTTGTGGAAAGAACACACATGCAATGACCACTGGTTGATCCATGTGTGGTTTGTGGAAAGAACACACATGCAATGACACTACTTGATCCATGTGTGGTTTGTGGAAAAGAACACACATGCAATGACCACTGGTTTGTGGAAAAGAACACACATGCAATGACTCTAGTGCTGGTTTGTGGTTTTAGTATAAGAACAAACATGCAATTACTCAAATGGATCCATATGTGGTTTGTGGAAATAACACACAGGCAATGACTCTGGTTGATCCATATGTGGTTTGCGGAAAGAATACACATGCAATGACCACTTGTTGATCCATATGTGGTTTGTGCAAAAGAACACACATGCAATGACCACTGGTTGATCCATGTGTGGTTTGTGGAAAGAACACACATGCAATGACAGTGGTGGATCCATGTGTGGTTTGTGAAAAGAACACACATGCAATGACTCTAGTGTTTTTTTTAGTATAAGAACACACATGCAATGACTCTAGTGGTTGATCCATGTGCGGTTTGTGAAAAGAACACACATGCAATGACCACTAGTTGATCCATATGTGCTTTGTGGAAAGAACACACATGCAATGACACTTCTTGATCCATGTGTGGTTTGTGGAAAAGAACACACATGCAATGACCACTTGTTGATCCATGTGTAGTTTGTGGAAAGAACACAAATGCAATGACCACTAGTTGATCCATGTGTGGTTTGTGGAAAAGAACACACATGCAATGACACTACTTGATCCATGTGTGGTTTGTGGAAAAGAACACACATGCAATGACCACTGGTTGATGTATGTGTGGTTTGTGGAAAAGAACACACATGCAATGACTCTAGTGCTGGTTTGTGGTTTTAGTATAAGAACAAACATGCAATTACTCAAATGGATCCATATGTGGTTTGTGGAAATAACACACATGCAATGACTCTGGTTGATCCATATGTGGTTTGTGGAAAGAACACACATGCAATGACCACTAGTTGATCCATATGTGGTTTGTGGAAAAGAACACACATGCAATGACCACTGGTTGATCCATGTGTGGTTTGTGGAAAGAACACACATGCAATGACAGTGGTGGATCCATGTGTGGTTTGTGAAAAGAACACACATGCAATGACTCTAGTGTTGGTTTTAGTATAAGAACACACATGCAATGACTCTAGTGGTTGATCCATGTGTGGTTTGTGAAAAGAACACACATGCAATGACCAATAGTTGATCCATATGTGCTTTGTGGAAAGAACACACATGCAATGACACTGCTTGATCCATGTGTGGTTTATGGAAAAGAACACACATGCAATGACCACTTGTTGATCCATGTGTGGTTTGTGGAAAGCACACACATGCAATGACCACTGGTTGATCCATGTGTGGTTTGTGGAAAAGAACACACATGCAATGACCACTGGTTGATCCATGTGTGGTTTGTGGAAAGAACACACATGCAATGACACTTCTTGATCCATGTGTGGTTTGTGGAAAAGAACAAACATGCAATGACCACTGGTTGATCCATGTGTGGTTTTTTGAAAGAACACACATGCAATGACCACTAGTTGATCCAAATGTGGTTTGTGGAAAAGAACACACATGCAATGACCACTGGTTGATCCATATGTGGTTTGTGGAAAGATCACACATGCAATGACCAGTGGTTGATACATGTGTGGTTTGTGAAAAAGAACACACATTCAATGACTCTAGTGCTGGTTTGTGGTTTTGGTATAAGAACAAACATGCAATTACTCAAATGGATCCATATGTGGTTTGTGGAAAGAACACACATGCAATGACTCTGGTTGATCCATATGTGGTTTGTGGAAAGAACACACATGCAATGACCTCTGGTTGATCCATATGTGGTTTGTGGAAAAGAACACACATGCAATGACCACTTGTTGATCCATGCGTGGTTTGTGGAAAGAACACACATGCAATGACAGTGGTGGATCCATGTGTGGTTTGTGAAAAGAACACACATGCAATGACTCTAGTGTTGGTTTTAGTATAAGAACACACATGCAATGACTCTAGTGGTTGATCCATGTGTGGTTTGTGGAAATAACACACATGCAATGACTCTAGTGGTTGATCCATATGTGGTTTGTGGAAAGAACACACATGCAATGACACTGCTTGATGCATGTGTGGTTTGTGGAAAAGAACACACATGCAATGACCACTGGTTGATCCATGTGTGGTTTGTGGAAAGAACACACATGCAATGACCACTTGTTGATCCATTTGTGGTTTGTGGAAAGAACACACATGCAATGACAGTGGTGGATGCATGTGTGGTTTGTGGAAAGAACACACATGCAATGACTCTAGTGCTAGTTTTACTATAAGAACACACATATAATGACTCCAGTGGGTCCACATGTAGTTTGTGAAAAGAACACACATGCAATGACCACTGGTTGATCCATAAGTTATTTGTGGAAAAGAACACACATGCAATGAGTCTAGTGGATCCATGTGTGGTTTGTGGAAAAGAACACACATGCAATGACCACTGGTTGATCCATGTGTGGTTTGTGGAAACAACACACATGCAATGACCACTTGTTGATCCATTTGTGGTTTGTGGAAAGAACACACATGCAATGACAGTGGTGGATCCATGTGTGGTTTGTGGAAAGAACACACATGCAATGACTCTAGTGCTAGTTTTAGTATAAGAACACACATATAAATACTCCAGTGGGTCCACATGTAGTTTGTGAAAAGAACACACATGCACTGACCACTGGTTGATCCATATGTGGTTTGTGGAAAGAACACACATGCAATGACCACTTGTTGATCCATATGTGGTTTGTGGAAAAGAACACACATGCAATGACCACTGGTTGACCCATGTGTGGTTTGTGGAAAGAACACATATGCAATGACAGTGGTGGATCCATGTGTGTTTTGTGAAAAGAACACACATGCAATGACTCTAGTGTTGGTTTTAGTATAAGAACACACATGCAATGACTCTAGTGGCTGATCCATGTGTGGTTTGTGGAAAAAAACACATGCAATGACTCTAGTGGTTGATTCATGTGTGGTTTGTGGAAAGAACACACATGCAATGACACTGCTTGATCCATGTGCGGTTTGCGGAAAAGAACACACATGCAATGACCACTGGTTGATCCATGTGTGGTTTGTGGAAAGAACACACATGCAATGATAGTGGTGGATCCATGTGTGGTTTGTGGATAGAACACACATGCAATGATACTGCTTGATCCATGTGTGGTTTGTGGAAAAGAATACACATGCAATGACCACTGGTTGATCCATGTGTGGTTTGTGGAAAGAACACACATGCAATGACCACTGGTTGATCCATGTGTTGTTTGTGGAAAGAACACACATGCAATGACACTACTTGATCCATGTGTGGTTTGTGGAAAAGAACACACATGCAATGACCACTGGTTGATGTATGTGTGGTTTGTGGAAAAGAACACACATGCAATGACTCTAGTGCTGGTTTGTGGTTTTAGTATAAGAACAAACATGCAATTAATCAAATGGATCCATATGTGGTTTGTGGAAATAACACACATGCAATGACTCTGGTTGATCCATATGTGGTTTGTGGAAAGAACACACATGCAATGACCACTAGTTGATCCATATGTGGTTTGTTGAAAAGAACACACATGCAATGACCACTGGTTGATCCATGTGTGGTTTGTGGAAAGAACACACATGCAATGACAGTGGTGGATCCATGTGTGGTTTGTGAAAAGAACACACATGCAATGACTCTAGTGTTGGTTTTAGTATAAGAACACACATGCAATGACTCTAGTGGTTGATCCATGTGTGGTTTGTGAAAAGAACACACATGCAATGACCACTAGTTGATCCATATGTGGTTTGTGGAAAGAACACACATGCAATGACACTGCTTGATCCATGTGTGGTTTGTGGAAAAGAACACACATGCAATGACCACTTGTTGATCCATGTGTGGTTTATGGAAAGAACACACATGCAATGACCACTGGTTGATCCATGTGTGGTTTGTGGAAAAGAACACACATCCAATGACCACTGGTTTATCCGTGTGTGGTTTGTGGAAAGAACACACATGCAATGCCACTGTTGATCCATGTGTGGTTTCTGGAAAAGAACACACATGCAATGACCACTGGTTGATCCATGTGTGGTTTTTGGAAAGAACACACATGCAATGACCACTAGTTGATCCAAATGTGGTTTGTGGAAAAGAACACACATGCAATGACCACTGGTTGATCCATATGTGGTTTGTGGAAAGAACACACATGCAATGACCAGTGGTTGATACATGTGTGGTTTGTGAAAAGAACACACATGAAATGACTCTAGTGCTGGTTTGTGGTTTTAGTATAAGAACAAACATGCAATTACTCAAATGGATCCATATGTGGTTTGTGGAAAGAACACACATGCAATGACTCTGGTTGATCCATATGTGGTTTGTGGAAAGAACACACATGCAATGACCTCTGGTTGATCCATATGTGGTTTGTGGAAAAGAACACACATGCAATGACCACTTGTTGATCCATGTGTGGTTTGTGGAAAGAACACACATGCAATGACAGTGGTGGATCCATGTGTGGTTTGTGAAAAGAACACACATGGAATGACTGTAGTGTTGGTTTTAGTATAAGAACACACATGCAATGACTCTAGTGGTTGATCCATGTGTGGTTTGTGGAAATAACACACATGCAATGACTCTAGTGGTTGATCCATATGTGGTTTGTGGAAAGAACACACATGCAATGACACTGCTTGATCCATGTGTGGTTTTTGGAAAAGAACACACATGCAATGACCACTGGTTGATCCATGTGTGGTTTGTGGAAACAACACACATGCAATGACCACTTATTGATCCATTTGTGGTTTGTGGAAAGAACACACATGCAATGACAGTCGTGGATCCATGTGTGGTTTGTGGAAAGAACACACATGCAATGACTCTAGTGCTAGTTTTAGTATAAGAACACACATATAAATACTCCAGTGGGTCCACATGTAGTTTGTGAAAAGAACACACATGCACTGACCACTGGTTGATCCATATGTGGTTTGTGGAAAGAACACACATGCAATGACCACTTGTTGATCCATATGTGGTTTGTGCAAAAGAACACACATGCAATGACCACTGGTTGATCCATGTGTGGTTTGTGGAAAGAACACACATGCAATGACAGTGGTGGATCCATGTGTGGTTTGTTAAAAGAACACACATGCAATGACTCTAGTGTTGGTTTTAGTATAAGAACACACATGCAATAACTCTAGTGGTTGATCCATGTGCGGTTTGTGAAAAGAACACACATGCAATGACCACTAGTTGATCCATATGTGCTTTGTGGAAAGAACACACATGCAATGACACTGCTTGATCCATGTGTGGTTTGTGGAAAAGAACACACATGCAATGACCACTTGTTGATCCATGTGTGGTTTGTGGAAAGAACACACATGCAATGACCACTGGTTGATCCATGTGTGGTTTGTGGAAAAGAACACACATGCAATGACCACTGGTTGATCCATGTGTGGTTTGTGGAAAGAACACACATGCAATGACACTGCTTGATCCATGTGTGGTTTGTGGAAAAGAACACACATGCAATGACCACTGGTTGATCCATGTGTGGTTTTTGGAAAGAACACACATGTAATGACCACTAGTTGATCCATATGTGGTTTGTGGAAAAGAACACACATGCAATGACCACTGGTTGATCCATATGTGGTTTGTGGAAAGAACACACATGCAATGACCAGTGGTTGATACATGTGTGGTTTGTGAAAAGAACACACATGCAATGACTCTAGTGCTGGTTTGTGGTTTTAGTATAAGAACAAACATGCAATTACTCAAATGGATCCATATGTGGTTTGTGGAAAGAACACACATGCAATGACTCTGGTTGATCCATATGTGGTTTGTGGAAAGAACACACATGCAATGACCTCTGCTTGATCCATATGTGGTTTGTGGAAAAGAACACACATGCAATGACCACTGGTTGATCCATGTGTTGTTTGTGGAAAGAACACACATGCAATGACAGTGGTGGATCCATGTGTGGTTTGTGAAAAGAACACAAATGCAATGACTCTAGTGTTGGTTTTAGTATAAGAACACACATGCAATGACTCTAGTGGTTGATCCATGTGTGGTTTGTGAAAAGAACACACATGCAATGACCACTAGTTGATCCATATGTGGTTTGTGGAAAGAACACACATGCAATGACACTGCTTGATCCATGTGTGGTTTGTGGAAAAGAACACACATGCAATGACCACTTGTTGATCCATGTGTGGTTTGTGGAAAGAACACATATGCAATGACCACTGGTTGATCCATGTGTGGTTTGTGGAAAAGAACACACATGCAATGACCACTGGTTGATCCATGTGTGGTTTGTGGAAAGAACACACATGCAATGACACTGCTTGATCCATGTGTGGTTTGTGGAAAAGAACACACATGCAATGACCACTGGTTGATCCATGTGTGGTTTTTGGAAAGAACACACATGCAATGACCACTGGTTGATCCAAATGTGGTTTGTGGAAAAGAACACACATGCAATGACCACTAGTTGATCCATATGTGGTTTGTGGAAAGAACACACATGCAATGACCAGTGGTTGATACATGTGTGGTTTGTGAAAAGAACACACATGCAATGACTCTAGTGCTGGTTTGTGGTTTTAGTATAAGAACAAACATGCAATTACTCAAATGGATCCATATGTGGTTTGTGGAAAGAACACACATGCAATGACTCTGGTTGATCCATATGTGGTTTGTGGAAAGAACACACATGCAATGACCTCTGGTTGATCCATATGTTGTTTGCGGAAAAGAACACACATGCAATGACCACTTGTTGATCCATGTGTGGTTTGTGGAAAGAACACACATGCAATGACAGTGGTGGATCCATGCGTGGTTTGTGAAAAGAACACACATGCAATGACTCTAGTGTTGGTTTTAGTATAAGAACACACATGCAATGACTCTAGTGGTTGATCCATGTGTGGTTTGTGGAAATAACACACATGTAATGACTCTAGTGGTTGATCCATATGTGGTTTGTGGAAAGAACACACATGCAATGACACTGCTTGATCCATGTGTGGTTTGTGGAAAAGAACACACATGCAATGACCACTTGTTGATCCATGTGTGGTTTGTGGAAAGAACACATATGCAATGACCACTGGTTGATCCATGTGTGGTTTGTGGAAAAGAACACACATGCAATGACCACTGGTTGATCCATGTGTGGTTTGTGGAAAGAACACACATGCAATGACACTGCTTGATCCATGTGTGGTTTGTGGAAAAGAACACACATGCAATGACCACTGGTTGATCCATGTGTGGTTTTTGGAAAGAACACACATGCAATAACCACTAGTTGATCCAAATGTGGTTTGTGGAAAAGAACACACATGCAATTACTCAAATGGATCCATATGTGGTTTGTGGAAAGAACACACATGCAATGACTCTGGTTGATCCATATGTGGTTTGTGGAAAGAACACACATGCAATGACCTCTAGTTGATCCATATGTGGTTTGCGGAAAAGAACACACATGCAATGACCACTTGTTGATCCATGTGTGGTTTGTGGAAAGAACACACATGCAATGACAGTGGTGGATCCATGTGTGGTTTGTGAAAAGAACACACATGCAATGACTCTAGTGTTGGTTTTAGTATAAGAACACACATGCAATGACTCTAGTGGTTGATCCATGTGTGGTTTGTGGAAATAACACACATGTAATGACTCTAGTGGTTGATCCATATGTGGTTTGTGGAAAGAAAACACATGCAATGACACTGCTTGATCCATGTGTGGTTTGTGGAAAAGAACACGCATGCAATGACCACCGGTTGATCCATGTGTGGTTTATGGAAAGAACGCACATGCAATGACCACTTGTTGATCCATTTGTGGTTTGTGGAAATAACACACATGCAATGACTCTGGTTGATCCATATGTTGTTTCTGGAAAGAACACACATGCAATGACCACTAGTTGATCCATATGTGGTTTCTGGAAAAGAACACACATGCAATGACCACCGGTTGACCCATGTGTGGTTTGTGGAAAGAACACATGCAATGACAGTGGTGGATCCATGTGTGGTTTGTGAAAAGAACACACATGCAATGACTCTAGTGTTGGTTTTAGTATAAGAACACACATGCAATGACTCTAGTGCAAGTTTTAGTATAAGAACAAACATGCAATTACTCAAATGGATCCATATGTGGTTTGTGGAAATAACACACATGCAATGACTCTGGTTGATCCATATGTGGTTTGTGGAAAGAACACACATGCAATGACCACTTGTTGATCCATATGTGGTTTGTGCAAAAGAACACACATGCAATGACCACTGGTTGATCCATGTGTGGTTTGTGGAAAGAACACACATGCAATGACAGTGGTGGATCCATGTGTGGTTTGTTAAAAGAACACACATGCAATGACTCTAGTGTTGGTTTTAGTATAAGAACACACATGCAATGACTCTAGTGGTTGATCCATGTGCGGTTTGTGAAAAGAACACACGTGCAATGACCACTAGTTGATCCATATGTGCTTTGTGGAAAGAACACACATGCAATGACACTGCTTGATCCATGTGTGGTTTGTGGAAAAGAACACACATGCAATGACCACTTTTTGATCCATGTGTGGTTTGTGGAAAGAACACACATGCAATGACCACTGGTTGATCCATGTGTGGTTTGTGGAAAAGAACACACATGCAATGACCACTGGTTGATCCATGTGTGGTTTGTGGATAGAACACACATGCAATGACACTGCTTGATCCATGTGTGGTTTGTGGAAAAGAACACACATGCAATGACCACTGGTTGATCCATGTGTGGTTTTTGGAAAGAACACACATGCAATGACCACTGGTTGATCCATATGTGGTTTGTGGAAAAGAACACACATGCAATGACCACTGGTTGATCCATATGTGGTTTGTGGAAAGAACACACATGCAATGACCAGTGGTTGATACATGTGTGGTTTGTGAAAAGAACACACATGTAATGACTCTAGTGCTGGTTTGTGGTTTTAGTATAAGAACAAACATGCAATTACTCAAATGGATCCATATGTGGTTTGTGGAAAGAACACACATGCAATGACTCTGGTTGATCCATATGTGGTTTGTGGAAAGAACACACATGCAATGACCTCTGGTTGATCCATATGTGGTTTGTGGAAAGAACACACATGCAATGACCACTGGTTGATCCATGTGTTGTTTGTGGAAAGAACACACATGCAATGACAGTGGTGGATCCATGTGTGGTTTGTGAAAAGAACACAAATGCAATGACTCTAGTGTTGGTTTTAGTATAAGAACACACATGCAATGACTCTAGTGGTTGATCCATGTGTGGTTTGTGAAAAGAACACACATGCAATGACCACTAGTTGATCCATATGTGGTTTGTGGAAAGAACACACATGCAATGACACTGCTTGATCCATGTGTGGTTTGTGGAAAAGAACACACATGCAATGACCACTTGTTGATCCATGTGTGGTTTGTGGAAAGAACACATATGCAATGACCACTGGTTGATCCATGTGTGGTTTGTGGAAAAGAACACACATGCAATGACCACTGGTTGATCCATGTGTGGTTTGTGGAAAGAACACACATGCAATGACACTGCTTGATCCATGTGTGGTTTGTGGAAAAGAACACACATGCAATGACCACTGGTTGATCCATGTGTGGTTTTTGGAAAGAACACACATGCAATGACCACTGGTTGATCCATATGTGGTTTGTGGAAAAGAACACACATGCAATGACCACTGGTTGATCCATATGTGGTTTGTGGAAAGAACACACATGCAATGACCAGTGGTTGATACATGTGTGGTTTGTGAAAAGAACACACATGCAATGACTCTAGTGCTGGTTTGTGGTTTTAGTATAAGAACAAACATGCAATTACTCAAATGGATCCATATGTGGTTTGTGGAAAGAACACACATGCAATGACTCTGGTTGATCCATATGTGGTTTGTGGAAAGAACACACATGCAATGACCTCTGGTTGATCCATATGTGGTTTGTGGAAAGAACACACATGCAATGACCACTGGTTGATCCATGTGTTGTTTGTGGAAAGAACACACATGCAATGACAGTGGTGGATCCATGTGTGGTTTGTGAAAAGAACACAAATGCAATGACTCTAGTGTTGGTTTTAGTATAAGAACACACATGCAATGACTCTAGTGGTTGATCCATGTGTGGTTTGTGAAAAGAACACACATGCAATGACCACTAGTTGATCCATATGTGGTTTGTGGAAAGAACACACATGCAATGACACTGCTTGATCCATGTGTGGTTTGTGGAAAAGAACACACATGCAATGACCACTTGTTGATCCATGTGTGGTTTGTGGAAAGAACACATATGCAATGACCACTGGTTGATCCATGTGTGGTTTGTGGAAAAGAACACACATGCAATGACCACTGGTTGATCCATGTGTCGTTTGTGGAAAGAACACACATGCAATGACACTGCTTGATCCATGTGTGGTTTGTGGAAAAGAACACACATGCAATGACCACTGGTTGATCCATGTGTGGTTTTTGGAAAGAACACACATGCAATGACCACTGGTTGAACCAAATGTGGTTTGTGGAAAAGAACACACATGCAATGACCACTGGTTGATCCATATGTGGTTTGTGGAAAGAACACACATGCAATGACCAGTGGTTGATACATGTGTGGTTTGTGAAAAGAACACACATGCAATGACTCTTGTGCTGGTTTGTGGTTTTAGTATAAGAACAAACATGCAATTACTCAAATGGATCCATATGTGGTTTGTGGAAAGAACACACATGCAATGACTCTGGTTGATCCATATGTGGTTTGTGGAAAGAACACACATGCAATGACCTCTGGTTGATCCATATGTGGTTTGCGGAAAAGAACACACATGCAATGACCACTTGTTGATCCATGTGTGGTTTGTGGAAAGAACACACATGCAATGACAGTGGTGGATCCATGTGTGGTTTGTGAAAAGAACACACATGCAATGACTCTAGTGTTGGTTTTAGTATAAGAACACACATGCAATGACTCTAGTGGTTGATCCATGTGTGGTTTGTGGAAATAACACACATGTAATGACTCTAGTGGTTGATCCATATGTGGTTTGTGGAAAGAACACACATGCAATGACACTGCTTGATCCATGTGTGGTTTGTGGAAAAGAACACACATGCAATGACCACTTGTTGATCCATGTGTGGTTTGTGGAAAGAACACATATGCAATGACCACTGGTTGATCCATGTTGGTTTGTGGAAAAGAACACACATGCAATGACCACTGGTTGATCCATGTGTGGTTTGTGGAAAGAACACACATGCAATGACACTGCTTGATCCATGTGTGGTTTGTGGAAAAGAACACACATGCAATGACCACTGGTTGATCCATGTGTGGTTTTTGGAAAGAACACACATGCAATGACCACTGGTTGATCCAAATGTGGTTTGTGGAAAAGAACACACATGCAATGACCACTGGTTGATCCATATGTGGTTTGTGGAAAGAACACACATGCAATGACCAGTGGTTGATACATGTGTGGTTTGTGAAAAGGACACACATGCAATGACTCTAGTGCTGGTTTGTGGTTTTAGTATAAGAACAAACATGCAATTACTCAAATGGATCCATATATGGTTTGTGGAAAGAACACACATGCAATGACTCTGGTTGATCCATATGTGGTTTGTGGAAAGAACACACATGCAATGACCTCTAGTTGATCCATATGTGGTTTGCGGAAAAGAACACACATGCAATGACCACTTGTTGATCCATGTGTGGTTTGTGGAAAGAACACACATGCAATGACAGTGGTGGATCCATGTGTGGTTTGTGAAAAGAACACACATGAAATGACTCTAGTGTTGGTTTTAGTATAAGAACACACATGCAATGACTCTAGTGGTTGATCCATGTGTGGTTTGTGGAAATAACACACATGTAATGACTCTAGTGGTTGATCCATATGTGGTTTGTGGAAAGAACACACATGCAATGACACTGCTTGATCCATGTGTGGTTTGTGGAAAAGAACACGCATGCAATGACCACCGGTTGATCCATGTGTGGTTTATGGAAAGAACGCACATGCAATGACCACTTGTTGATCCATTTGTGGTTTGTGGAAATAAAACACATGCAATGACTCTGGTTGATCCATATGTGGTTTCTGGAAAGAACACACATGCAATGACCACTAGTTGATCCATATGTGGTTTCTGGAAAAGAACACACATGCAATGACCACCGGTTGACCCATGTGTGGTTTGTGGAAAGAACACATGCAATGACAGTGGTGGATCCATGTGTGGTTTGTGAAAAGAACACAAATGCAATGACTCTAGTGTTGGTTTTAGTATAAGAACACACATGCAATGACTCTAGTGGTTGATCCATATGTGGTTTGTGGAAAAGAACACACATGTAATGACCACTGGTTGACCCATGTGTGGTTTGTGGAAAGAACACATATGCAATGACAGTGGTGGATCCATGTGTGGTTTGTGAAAAGAACACACATGCAATGACTCTAGTGTTGGTTTTAGTATAAGAACACACATGCAATGACTCTTGTGGTTGATGCATGTGTGGTTTGTGGAAATAACACACATGCAATGACTCTAGTGGTTGATTCATGTGAGGTTTGTGGAAAGAAAACACATGCAATGACACTGCTTGATCCATCTGCGGTTTGCGGAAAAAACCACACATGCAATGACCACTGGTTGATCCATGTGTGGTTTTGTGGAAAGAACACACATGTAATGACCACATGTTGATCCATGTGTGGTTTGTGGAAAGAACACACATGCAATGATAGTGGAGGATCCATGTGTGGTTTGTGGATAGAACACACATGCAATGATACTGCTTGATCCATGTGTGGTTTGTGGAAAAGAACACACATGCAATGACCACTGGTTGATCCATGTGTGGTTTGTGGAAAGAACACACATGCAATGCCTCTAGTGGGTCCACATGTAGTTTGTGAAAAGAACACACATGTAGTGACCACTGGTTGATCCATAAGTTGTTTGTGGAAAAGAACACACATGCAATGAGTTTAGTGGATCCATGTGTGGTTTGTGGAAAAGAACACACATGCAATGACTCTAGTGCTGGTTTGTCGTTTTAGTATAAGAACAAAGATGCAATTACTCAAATGGATCCATATGTGGTTTGTGGAAATAACACACATGCAATGACTCTGGTTGATCCATATGTGGTTTGTGGAAAGAACACACATGCAATGACCACTAGTTGATCCATATGTGGTTTTTGGAAAAGAACACACATGCAATGACCACTGGTTGACCCATGTGTGGTTTGTGGAAAGAACACACATGCAATGACTCTAGTGGTTGATTGATGTGTGGTTTGTGGAAAGAACACACATGCAATGACTCTAGTGCAAGTTTTAGTATAAGAACGCACATGCAATGACTCTAGTGGTTGATCCATGTGTGGTTTGTGGAAATAACACACATGCAATGACTCTAGTGGTTGATTCTTGTGTGGTTTGTGGAAACAACACACATGCAATGACACTGCTTGATCCATGTGCGGTTTGCGGAAAAGAACACGAATGCAATGACCACTGGTTGATCCATGTGTGGTTTATGGAAAGAACACACATGTAATGACCACTTGTTGATCCTTGTGTGGTTTGTGGAAAGAACACACATGCAATGATAGTGGTGGATCCATGTGTGGTTTGTGGATAGAACACACATGCAATGATACTGCTTGATCCATGTGTGGTTTGTGGAAAAGAACACACATGCAATGACCAGTGGTTGATCCATGTGTGGTTTGTGGAAAGAACACACATGTAATGACCACTTGTTGATCCATGTGTGGTTTGTGGAAAGAACACACATGCAATGATAGTGGTGGATCCATGTGTGGTTTGTGGATAGAACACACATGCAATGATACTGCTTCATCCATGTGTGGTTTGTGGAAAAGAACACACATGCAATGACCACTGGTTGATCCATGTGTGGTTTGTGGAAAGAACACACATGTAATGACCACTTGTTGATCCATGTGTGGTTTGTGGAAAGAACACACACGCAATGATAGTGGTGGATCCATGTGTGGTTTGTGGATAGAACACACATGCAATGATACTGCTTGATCCATGTGTGGTTTGTGGAAAAGAACACACATGCAATGACTCTAGTGCTGGTTTGTGGTTTTAGTATAAGAACAAAGATGCAATTACTCAAATTGATCCATATGTGGTTTGTGGAAATAACACACATGCAATGACTCTGGTTGATCCATATGTGGTTTGTGGAAAGAACACACATGCAATGACCACTAGTTGATCCATATGTGGTTTTTGGAAAAGAACACACATGCAATGACCACTGGTTGACCCATGTGTGGTTTGTGGAAAGAACACACATGCAATGACTCTAGTGGTTGATTGATGTGTGGTTTGTGGAAAGAACACACATGCAATGAATCTAGTGCAAGTTTTAGTATAAGAACGCACATGCAATGACTCTAGTGGTTGATCCATGTGTGGTTTGTGGAAATAACACACATGCAATGACTCTAGTGGTTGATTCATTTGTGGTTTGTGGAAACAACACACATGCAATGACACTGCTTGATCCATGTGCGGTTTGCGGAAAAGAAAACACATGCAATGACCACTGGTTGATCCATGTGTGGTTTGTGGAAAGAACACACATGTAATGACCACTTGTTGATCCATGTGTGGTTTGTGGAAAGAACACAAATGCAATGATAGTGGTGGATCCATGTGTGGTTTGTGGATAGAACACACATGCAATGATACTGCTTGATCCATGTGTGGTTTGTGGAAAAGAACACACATGCAATGACCACTGGTTGATCCATGTGTGGTTTGTGGAAAGAACACAAATGCAATGACCACTGGTTGATCCATGTGTGGTTTGTGGAAAGAACACACATGCAATGACACTACTTGATCCATGTGTGGTTTGTGGAAAAGAACACACATGCAATGACCACTGGTTGATGTATGTGTGGTTTGTGGAAAAGAACACACATGCAATGACTCTAGTGCTGGTTTGTGGTTTTAGTATAAGAACAAACATGCAATTACTCAAATGGATCCATATGTGGTTTGTGGAAATAACACACATGCAATGACTCTGGTTGATCCATATGTGTTTTGTGGAAAGAACACACATGCAATGACCACTAGTTGATCCATATGTGGTTTGTGGAAAAGAACACACATGCAATGACCACTGGTTGATCCATGTGTGGTTTGTGGAAAGAACACACATGCAATGACAGTGGTGGATCCATGTGTGGTTTGTGAAAAGAACACACATGCAATGACTCTAGTGTTGGTTTTAGTATAACAACACACATGCAATGACTCTAGTGGTTGATCCATGTGCGGTTTGTGAAAAGAACACACATGCAATGACCACTAGTTGATCCATATGTGGTTTGTGGAAAGAACACACATGCAATGACACTGCTTGATCCATGTGTGGTTTGTGGAAAAGAACACACATGCAATGACCACTTGTTGATCCATGTGTGGTTTGTGGAAAGAACACACATGCAATGACCACTGGTTGATCCATGTGTGGTTTGTGGAAAAGAACACACGTGCAATGACCACTGGTTGATCCATGTGTGGTTTGTGGAAAGAAAACACATGCAATGACACTGGTTGATCCATGTGTGGTTTGTGGAAAATAACACACATGCAATGACCACTGGTTGATCCATGTGTGGTTTTTGGAAAGAACACACATGCAATGACCACTGGTTGATCCATATGTGGTTTGTGGAAAAGAACACACATGCAATGACCACTGGTTGATCCATGTGTGGTTTGTGGAAAGAACACACATGCAATGACAGTGGTGGATCCATGTGTGGTTTGTGAAAAGAACACACATGTAATGACTCTAGTGTTGGTTTTAGTATAAGAACACAAATGCAATGACTCTAGTGGTTGATCCATGTGTGGTTTGTGAAAAGAACACACATGCAATGACTCTAGTGCTGGTTTGTGGTTTTAGTATAAGAACAAACATGCAATTACTCAAATGGATCCATATGTGGTTTGTGGAAAGAACACACATGCAATGACTGTGGTTGATCCATATGTGGTTTATGGAAAGAACACACATGCAATGACGTCTGGTTGATCCATATGTGGTTTGTGGAAAAGAACACACATGCAATGACCACTGGTTGATCCATGTGTTGTTTGTGGAAAGAACACACATGCAATGACAGTGGTGGATCCATGTGTGGTTTGTGAAAAGAACACAAATGCAATGACTCTAGTGTTGGTTTTAGTATAAGAACACACATGCAATGACTCTAGTGGTTGTTCCATGTGTGGTTTGTGAAAAGAACACACATGCAATGACCACTAGTTGATCCATATGTGGTTTGTGGAAAGAACACACATGCAATGACACTGCTTGATCCATGTGTGGTTTGTGGAAAAGAACACACATCCAATGACCACTTGTTGATCCATGTGTGGTTTGTGGAAAGAACACACATGCAATTACCACTGGTTGATCCATATGTGGTTTGTGGAAAAGAACACACATGCAATGAGCACTGGTTGATCCATGTGTGGTTTGTGGAAAGAACACACATGCAATGACACTGCTTGATCCATGTGTGGTTTGTGGAAAAGAACACACATGCAATGACCACTGGTTGATCCATGTGTGGTTTTTGGAAAGAACACACATGCAATGACCACTGGTTGATCCAAATGTGGTTTGTGGAAAAGAACACACATGCAATGACCACTGGTTGATCCATATGTGGTTTGTGGAAAGAACACACATGCAATGACCAGTGGTTGATGCATGTGTGGTTTGTGAAAAGAACACACATGCAATGACTCT
Organism: Avena sativa; assembly: GCA_916181665.1. NCBI lineage: Eukaryota > Viridiplantae > Streptophyta > Magnoliopsida > Poales > Poaceae > Avena > Avena sativa. Next base: position 263,428,011 of record OV702291.1, read on the forward strand.
AGTGCTGGTTTGTGGTTTTAGTATAAGAACAAACATGCAATTACTCAAATGGATCCATATGTGGTTTGTGGAAAGAACACACACGCAATGACTCTGGTTGATCCATATGTGGTTTGTGGAAAGAACACACATGCAATGACCTCTGGTTGATCCATATGTGGTTTGCGGAAAAGAACACACATGCAATGACCACTTGTTGATCCATGTGTGGTTTGTGGAAAGAACACACATGCAATGACAGTGGTGGATCCATGTGTGGTTTGTGAAAAGAACACACATGCAATGACTCTAGTGTTGGTTTTAGTATAAGAACACACATGCAATGACTCTAGTGGTTGATCCATGTGTGGTTTGTGGAAATAACACACATGTAATGACTCTAGTGGTTGATCCATATGTGGTTTGTGGAAAGAACACACATGCAATGACACTGCTTGATCCATGTGTGGTTTGTGGAAAAGAACACGCATGCAATGACCACTAGTTGATCCATGTGTGGTTTATGGAAAGAACACACATGCAATGACCACTTGTTGATCCATTTGTGGTTTGTGGAAAGAACACACATGACATGACAGTGGTGGATCCATGTGTGGTTTGTGGAAAGAACACACATGCAATGACTCTAGTGCTAGTTTTAGTATAAGAACACACATATAATGACTCCAGTGGGTCCACATGTAGTTTGTGAAAAGAACACACATGCAGTGACCACTGGTTGATCCATAAGTTGTTTGTGGAAAAGAACACACATGCAATGAGTCTAGTGGATCCATGTGTGGTTTGTGGAAAAGAACACACATGCAATGACTCTAGTGCTGGTTTGTGGTTTTAGTATAAGAACGAAGATGCAATTACACAAATGGATCCATATGTGGTTTGTGGAAATAACACACATGCAATGACTCTGGTTGATCCATATGTGGTTTGTGGAAAGAACACACATGCAATGACCACTAGTTGATCCATATGTGGTTTGTGGAAAAGAACACACATGCAATGATCACTGGTTGACCCATGTGTGGTTTGTGGAAAGAACACATATGCAATGACAGTGGTGGATCCATGTGTGGTTTGTGAAAAGAACACACATGGAATGAGTCTAGTGTTGGTTTTAGTATAAGAACGCACATGCAATGACTCTAGTGGTTGATCCATGTGTGGTTTGTGGAAATAACACACATGCAATGACTCTAGTGGTTAATTCATGTGTGGTTTGTGGAAAGAACACACATGCAATGACTCTAGTGCTGGTTTGTGGTTTTAGTATAAGAACAAACATGCAATTACTCAAATGGATCCATATGTGGTTTGTGGAAATAACACACATGCAATGACTCTGGTTGATCCATATGTGGTTTGTGGAAAGAACACACATGCAATGACCACTTGTTGATCCATATGTGGTTTGTGCAAAAGAACACACATGCAATGACCACTGGTTGATCCATGTGTGGTTTGTGGAAAGAACACACATGCAATGACAGTGGTGGATCCATGTGTGGTTTGTGAAAAGAACACACATGCAATGACTCTAGTGTTGGTTTTAGTATAAGAACACACATGCAATGACTCTAGTGTTGGTTTTAGTATAAGAACACACATGCAATGACTCTAGTGGTTGATCCATGTGCGGTTTGTGAAAAGAACACACATGCAATGACCACTAGTTGATCCATATGTGCTTTGTGGAAAGAACACACATGCAATGACACTGCTTGATCCATGTGTGGTTTGTGGAAAAGAACACACATGCAATGACCACTTGTTGATCCATGTGTGGTTTGTGGAAAGAACACACATGCAATGACCACTCGTTGATCCATTTGTGGTTTGTGGAAAGAACACACATGCAATGACAGTGGTGGATCCATGTGTGGTTTGTGGAAAGAACACACATGCAATGACTCTAGTGCTAGTTATAGTATAAGAACACACATATAATGACTCCAGTGGGTCCACATGTAGTTTGTGAAAAGAACACACATGCAATGACCACTGGTTGATCCATAAGTTGTTTGTGGAAAAGAACACACATGCAATGAGTCTAGTGGATCCATGTGTGGTTTGTGGAAAAGAACACACATGCAATGACCCTAGTGCTGGTTTATGGTTTTAGTATAAGAACAAAGATGCAATTACACAAATGGATCCATGTGTGGTTTGTGGATAGAACACACATGCAATGATACTGCTTGATCCATGTGTGGTTTATGGAAAAGAACACACATGCAATGACCACTTGTTGATCCATGTGTGGTTTGTGGAAAGAACACAAATGCAATGACCACTGGTTGATCCATGTGTGGTTTGTGGAAAGAACACACATGCAATGACACTAGTTGATCCATGTGTGGTTTGTGGAAAAGAACACACATGCAATGACCACTGGTTGATGTATGTGTGGTTTGTGGAAAAGAACACACTTGCAATGACTCTAGTGCTGGTTTGTGGTTTTAGTATAAGAAGAAACATGCAATTACTCAAATGGATCCATATGTGGTTTGTGGAAATAACACACATGCAATGACTCTGGTTGATCCATATGTGGTTTGTGGAAAGAACACACATGCAATGACCACTAGTTGATCCATATGTGGTTTGTGGAAAAGAACACACATGCAATGACCATTGATTGATCCATGTGTGGTTTGTGGAAAGAATACACATGCAATGACAGTGGTGGATCCATGTGTGGTTTGTGAAAAGAACACACATGCAATGACTCTAGTGTTGGTTTTAGTATAACAACACACATGCAATGACTCTAGTGGTTGATCCATGTGTGGTTTGTGAAAAGAACACACATGCAATGACCACTAGTTGATCCATATGTGGTTTGTGGAAAGAACACACATGCAATTACACTGCTTGATCCATGTGTGGTTTGTGGAAAAGAACACATATGCAATGACCACTTGTTGCTCCATGTGTGGTTTGTGGAAAGAACACACATGCAATGACCACTGGTTGATCCATGTGTGGTATGTGGAAAAGAACACACATGCAATGACCACTGGTTGATCCATATGTGGTTTGTGGAAAGAACACACATGCAATGACCAGTGGTTGATACATCTGTGGTTTGTGAAAAGAACACACATGCAATAACTCTAGTGCTGGTTTGTGGTTTTAGTATAAGAACAAACATGCAATTACTCAAATGGATCCATATGTGGTTTGTGGAAAGAACACACATGCAATGACTCTGGTTGATCCATATGTGGTTTGTGGAAAGAACACACATGCAATGACCTTTGGTTGATCCATATGTGGTTTGTGGAAAAGAACACACATGCAATGACCACTTGTTGATCCATGTGTGGTTTGTGGAAAGAACACACATGCAATGACAGTGGTGGATCCATGTGTGGTTTGTGAAAAGAACACACATGGAATGACTCTAGTGTTGGTTTTAGTATAAGAACACACATGCAATGACTCTAGTGGTTGATCAATGTGTGGTTTGTGGAAATAACACACATGCAATGACTCTAGTGGTTGATCCATATGTGGTTTGTGGAAAGAACACACATGCAATGACACTGCTTGATCCATGTGTGGTTTTTGGAAAAGAACACACATGCAATGACCACTGGTTGATCCATGTGTGGTTTGTGGAAACAACACACATGCAATGACCACTTGTTGATCCATTTTTGGTTTGTGGAAAGAACACACATGCAATGACAGTGGTGGATCCATGTGTGGTTTGTGGAAAGAACACACATGCAATGACTCTAGTGCTAGTTTTAGTATAAGAACACACATATAATGACTCCAGTGGGTCCACATGTAGTTAGTGAAAAGAACACACATGCACTGACCACTGGTTGATCCATAAGTTGATTGTGGAAAAGAACACACATGCAATGAGTCTAGTGGATCCATGTGTGGTTTGTGGAAAAGAACACACATGCAATGACTCTAGTGCTGGTTTGTGGTTTTAGTATAAGAACGAAGATGCAATTACACAAATGGTTCCATATGTGGTTTGTGGAAATAACACACATGCAATGACTCTGGTTGATCCATATGTGGTTTGTGGAAAGAACACACATGCAATGACCACTAGTTGATCCATATGTGGTTTGTGGAAAAGAACACACATGCAATGATCACTGGTTGACCCATGTGTGGTTTGTGGAAAGAACACATATGCAATGACAGTGGTGGATCCATGTGTGGTTTGTGAAAAGAACACACATGGAATGAGTCTAGTGTTGGTTTTAGTATAAGAATGCACATGCAATGACTCTAGTGGTTGATCCATGTGTGGTTTGTGGAAATAACACACATGCAATGACTCTAGTGGTTGATTCATGTGTGGTTTGTGGAAAGAACACACATGCAATGACTCTAGTGCTGGTTTGTGGTTTTAGTATAAGAACAAACATGCAATTACTCAAATGGATCCATATGTGGTTTGTGGAAATAACACACATGCAATGACTCTGGTTGATCCATATGTGGTTTGTGGAAAGAACACACATGCAATGACCACTTGTTGATCCATATGTGGTTTGTGCAAAAGAACACACATGCAATGACCACTGGTTGATCCATGTGTGGTTTGTGGAAAGAACACACATGCAATGACTGTGGTGGATCCATGTGTGGTTTGTTAAAAGAACACACATGCAATGACTCTAGTGTTGGTTTTAGTATAAGAACACACATGCAATGACTCTAGTGGTTGATCCATGTGCGGTTTGTGAAAAGAACACACATGCAATGACCACTAGTTGATCCATATGTGCTTTGTGGAAAGAACACACATGCAATGACACTGCTTGATCCATGTGTGGTTTGTGGAAAAGAACACACATGCAATGACCACTTGTTGATCCATGTGTGGTTTGTGGAAAGAACACACATGCAATGACCACTGGTTGATCCATGTGTGGTTTGTGGAAAAGAACACACATGCAATGACCACTGGTTGATCCATGTGTGGTTTGTGGAAAGAACACACATGCAATGACACTGCTTGATCCATGTGTGGTTTGTGGAAAAGATAACACATGCAATGACCACTGGTTGATCCATGTGTGGTTTTTGGAAAGAACACACATGCAATGACCACTGGTTGATCCATATGTGGTTTGTGGAAAAGAACACACATGCAATGACCACTGGTTGATCCATATGTGGTTTGTGGAAAGAACACACATGCAATGACCAGTGGTTGATACATGTGTGGTTTGTGAAAAGAACACACATGCAATGACTCTAGTGCTGGTTTGTGGTTTTAGTATAAGAACAAACATGCAATTACTCAAATGGATCCATATGTGGTTTGTGGAAAGAACACACATGCAATGACTCTGGTTGATCCATATGTGGTTTGTGGAAAGAACACACATGCAATGACCTCTGGTTGATCCATATGTGGTTTGTGGAAAAAACACACATGCAATGACCACTGGTTGATCCATGTGTTGTTTGTGGAAAGAACACACATGCAATGACAGTGGTTGTCACATCCCAAGATTTTCCAAATCTTGTAATGTGAAAAATAAATAAACAAAATAAATCTTTGTTGAAAATCAGGGTAAAAAGAAACTTTTGTTTCTAAAAGGAAACTTAAAAATCCCATCTTGAGCAAACTTTGGTGGAAGTTTGAATTCAACAAAAATTCAAATCAAGGGAAATGCATTCCTCAATGAATGTATCTGGAAATTTGAACATTAGGAAAGTAAATCCAAAACCCTAAACCCTAATGGAAGGAAATCATTTTCCAAAGTATCTCCAAATCTATGGATTGGATCCATACCAAATCTGATCAACAAATAATCACAAAGAATCAAGAATAGACCATAGAGATTGGTTTCACTTAGTTTGGAACCATAGACAAAAATCTTATGACTATAATAAGATAAGGAAATTGAATTTCCAAAGCTAATGAAGCCCTTACCAAAAGCCATACCAATTGGTGAACAATTATAATCCTAAAGGGATTAAAAAGATAAACATTTAATAAAGGAAAAATAAATTGTTTTGGAAATACTATTTGGATCTTTTAATAAAAGACTTTGTTTTCAAATGAAAAGGTGAGCCAAATTAATTTTGGCCAAACTTTTGTAATAAAATATTTTGTTTTGATAAAATGAGTAAAAGTTTATTTAAATAAAATAATAAGGATTAAAATATCCAATTTTATTTAAGTAAAGGCTTTTCCCATTTTAAATGAACACCAAGTATTTTATTACTACTTTGAAATCTTTTATTAAGAGGTTTTGCTTTAATTAAAATGAGTAAAGGATTATTTAAATAAAATAATAAGGATTTAAATATCCAATTTTATTTAAATAAAGGCTTTCCCATTTTAATTAAAACACCAAAACTTATTTATTTATTTAAATAAGTTTCCAAGTATTCTTTTATTTTTCAAATAAAACCTTCTGGTTTGGTTTTGAAAATAATTGGATTTCAAATGGAAATTTTATTTAAATAAATCAAAACCCTATTTTATTAAATAAAGATCCATTTTATTTAATTATTAAATGGATCCTAAAAATAAATAAAAATATTATTTCATTTTGGATTTGGATTATGTTGACAAACAGAACCAAATTCAAATGAAAAGTTGATTGTTTGAATTGTTTGAACCTTGTTTGAATGTTGAATATTTGTTTGAAATTCAAAACAGAAAATAGAATAGAAAATAGAAAAAGATTTAAACAGAAAAAAAAAAGAAAACAGACCAGCCCACTAAGGCCCAGCAGCAGCCCACCTAGCCCACCTGCTCTCTTCCCCGAAGAAATCTTTTCTCACCCAGTTACTGACCCACAAAGTCAATGACAACCAGGACCCACTTCTCCCTCCCCTCACTCGCTGACGAGATGACCCCACCTCCTCTTATTTTTCCTCGAACCGTTTTTCCTCACCGCCGAATCAGCCCACAGAGACACTGACCAGTGGACCTCCTCCTCTCTCCTTTTCCCACTGACTGGTAGGCCCGCTATCACTGTTCATCGTCTCCTTCACCCACCCCGCAGCGACCAGTTCTTCTCCCCTGTTCTGCTGTTGATATCTCCGGCTTAATTCGTCATAACGCCGAGCCTTTTCCTCGCCTTGATCACGCAGATGGAAACGCCAGGGCATCCTCTATATTCCCCCTCTGACACCTCGCGCTCGCACGCCCTAGACCGCCTCCAATTTCTCCCCGAGCATCCTCTGCTCCGACGAGGTCCAGAACCGATTCCGACCAGCACACGCTGCCCCTTGCCTCCTCAACCATGCTCACGTGATCCCCACCTCCTGGCGATCATCCCCGTAGCACCAGCTCGTCCCCGAGCGCTCCAGAGCGTCGGCAACGACAACCTCCAGCACCGCCGCCGTCTGGTTCTTCTCCGACGAGCTCCACAGGTAGACTCCGGTCGCCCCTCTTCTTCTAGTTCTCGCACACGACTCTGTATCGATCTTGCGCGTCTAACCACGTCTTCGCCTTGTCTTGGGGTGATCCACAACGACGTCCCCGACGACCACCCGACGCACCCGACGCCGTCCTCCACTCCGGTGAGGAATTGCCGCAGACCCCGAGCGCCCCTCGCCCGACCAACACCTCCCCGAGCATCGCCGTAACCCCCTGAGCCCGGTGAGCAACCCCTCCTTCTCCCTCACCTTCTGTAGCATCGCCTCCGTCGTCGACCGACCGCTCCGCCGCCGCTAGCCACCGCAGCGCCGCCAGCTTCTGGTCAAACCCGCGCGAGCCGTTCGATCTAGATCGGGCGGGTACGATAGATCACTTAAGCCGCGAATGGGTATGCGCCCTGTACCGTGCGATCTAACTTAATCCAACGCTCCACAGCCACGATCCGGCCGAACCGGTATCAACCAATGATATCACGCCGCGTGTCGCCTGTTAGGTTTAAAACAGAATTTGAAAACAGAAACTTTTGCAAACTTCAAACCCTTGTATCTTTGAATCCACACGTCCAAAAATTACAAATTTTATGTCGTTGGATTCAGGAAAACAAGACCTAACCAACCCTGCCTTTGGTTTAGCAAATAGTAATTGTTAGATTGGTTGATTATGCAGAAACATTTGATTGCTTGTTTAGACTAGAAAAATTGTTTAAAAATGATTTTAAGGTTAAAACCTTTACAAAATGGTTTGTTGTGACCTTACTGACCCTAGGAACCAACCTATGTTTTGGAAAATGATTTTGGAAAAGAATAGAATGGATTAATTAGTTTAGTCCATTTCTAGCTAACTAAAAACTATAGTTTTGTTTATGAAAATGTTTTTGTAAAGAAAACTTTGAGAAAATATTTTGAACCAAACCTACTGACCCAAACACCAAGTTTTGCAATAGCAACTCATTTGGTGAACCCTATAGGTTAAAGCCTTAGTAAAAAAATATTTCTACACCACATAAAATGAATCTTAGTTTTGAAAATGGTTTTGTAGTGAAACCCCTTTGCAAATGACTTTGCCATTTGGGTAAATGACCAATTTGGAACTTACAAAGTTTAGAAGCCTAGTGGAGACCACCTTTGCAATTAGAACCATCTTTTGCATGCTTGCATGCATTACCTTGACTTTAGGATTTTATGTGTGTTGTTTTGCTTGATTGGTGGATTGAGTTTGTGTTTGCTTGATTGACTTGTAGTGAAGTTAGAGAAGAATGAGACTAGCAAGATCAAGGAGTGAACCTATACCCTCTACCAAAAAGGCAAGTGATACTTCATACTATCTATCCCATTATTTTCATTATGCATTAGTGTTTTTGCCAAGTAAAACTTGCATGGTTTTTATTTTGCTAAGTATAGACCTTGCTATAGGAAAACTAGTAGAATGAATCCTTAGAAGGATTTTCCTAAGTTAAGAATCCTATTACTATCAAGCTTAGCCTAGCTAATAGAAAACCTGGGTGGGATATATATATTCATGCTATAAAAATTTCTAAGTCTATGGACTTGTGTTTTGTTTAATAAAACAACTAAGATAATGAATCACCTGGGTGGAAATGGAAGGAATGGTTTGTGTTGAGTGGTTCACAAGGCCATGGACTTGGCTTGTGTATCTCACTTGTGGATGGCCACCCAGGAACAAAGAGATTTGAGATGTCAAATGTTGAGAAGCTTCAAGTGCAACCACTTGGCAATATGGGCTCTGCCATGATCATATAGGTTGCAAGAACTTAGCCATATGGACAGTTGGTGGTAGTGTTTGATAGGTTGGAGCGCGTCCATGATGGTCTAAGGGAAAGCTTCTGAAAGATCTTGTCTTGGGAAACCAAGTCTTGTGGGGAAAGTGCACCACCTCTACAGAGTGTAAAACCTAAGTACTTAGCCGTCCCTGGAAAAGGACAATTTGAGCATCAAGACATGGAAGCAATCAAGAATCTCATCACTCCAATTTCTAAATTAAAACTTGTGGGTGAACAAGGGTTGTGTGAAATTCTTCAATCTTTGATGGAGAGATGGCTTGGTACAAGGATCTCAAAATCTTAGATTGGGAAAATTGTTTTTGCCAAGAAAATCTTCAGTCTTTGATTGGTAGATGCCTTGAGAGGATCTTCAGTCTTGATTGGTAGATGCCTTGGTGGTTTTTGCCAAATAAAACTTAGTGTTTTCAAAATGATAAGGAAAATTCTATTTTGAGCAATGCAAGCCTCAACTCCACTTAGCCAAAATGCATATAGATGATAGACTTCACTATACTACCAAAGTATCACTTGCCAATACAATTCAAATGTATTGACCCTTGTGGCTGTAACTTGTAATGTTGCAGGTTTGATTGATTTTAGTGAAGATTGATTGATTAGGATTACAAAGTCTACAACCAACATCTGCCTGTGGTAGATTTGAAGATAAAGGACCCAAGACTATAGTTATTCCGCTGCAATGTAATGTAATTAGCCAATGAGCTAAGTTTGATGTAATAAAACTATTTTATTCCTGGTTATAAAGTTGTATTATGACCTTTGTTTCTTGATATTACATCTAAACTGTGGATGCTAGCTATTGATCCAGGGATTAGCATTGTAAACACAGGGGACCCTACCTTATTAAAGGCAGGGGATGCTTCAGATGGTATCAGAGCATTGTGTTGCCTGTAGGATTTGTAAACCTAGGATTGGACAAAAACCCTTAGAAAAATAGGAGTTGTATTTGTTCCAAAACTTATTTACAAAACAATCTTGTAAACTCTTTCCTCAACCATTTTGGTTTCAACTCTACTTCTCTTCTACTTCAAAACTTGATGGAAAAACCTACCCCATGACCAAAGACTTCATCATGAGCAAAGGACTTCTTCAACACTTTCAACTCTAGTGACTTCAACTTCATCAACTTTCATGACTTCAACATCTTCAACATGTTCACCAAAGACTTCAACCTAGGATATTGTAGGGGTTCGTAGCATGGAAAACAAAAATTTTCTATCGCATACAAACAAACAAGCCAAGATCTATCTACTAGATTGTAGCAACGAGTCGATGGAATAACTCACCCTCGAAGATTCCAAAGTGTTTAACGAGAGCAGATTCTCGTGGGTGATGTAGTCGTACTCTTTCCGATCTCAAGATCGCGTAGACGATCCTTCCGGCGCCGCGTTCCCGCAGCGCTCCCGCAGTCGGTCACACGTTCGGTACTCGACGAAGACCTTCCTCTCCCTTGTTCCAGCAGGCAGCGGAGGTTGTAGCACTCTCCTCGCGATTCCGGCAGCACAACGGCGTGGTACCGGAGGTAGAGGGGAAATCCCGCAGGGCTTCGCCTTAAGCCGGTGCGAGTATGGTGGAGCTTATGAGAGAGGCTATTAGTGGTCTAGTAATTAGACACACCAATTAGAGGGCTCTAAACCAATTAGAAGGCTCTAAACCGAATAGCTCTAAACCGGGGTCTAGATCTAGGGTTTAGTTTAGAGGATAGGAAACTTGTAGTGTTGTATCGAGAGGGGAGCCCTGCCCCTCCCTTTATAGTTGGGAGGGCCGGCGGCCAAGGGGAGGAGTTCCTCCCCAACTCGGCCTTGGGAGGTGCGCCGGCCAAGGAGGAGTGGGACTCCTCCTCCAACTCGGCCTCCTCTTCTCCTCTTTCCCACTTTCCAATTTTGGCAGTTTGACTTTTCAAACTTGCTATTTGACTTTCCAATTTAGGATTTAAATAAACCCTTTATTTTGGACAGCGAGAACACTTAGTACATGATGCAATCATTCCAATATGCAACGACACATTCATGTACCCCTTCCCCCCCGGAGTGCCGGACAATCCGGGACCTTCTAGAATGTTCCCGATGAAAACACCGGAATCATTTCCGAACTCCGAAACGGAACTTTCCTTATATGAATCTTATTCTCCGGACCATTCCGGATCACCTCGTGATATCCCGGATCCCATCCGAGACTCCGAACAACATTCGGTCTCTTTCTCATAATACCATAACTACTCAAACAACGTCGAATCCTTAAGTGTGTCTCCCTACGGTTCGTGAATTATGCAGACATGATCGAGACACTTCTCCGAACAATAACCAATAGAGGAATCTGGAAATTCATATGGCTCCCACATATTTCTACGATTACTTTGCGATCGAATGAACCACTTACATACGATACCAATTTCCCTTTGTCTCACGATATGTTACTTATCCGAGGTTATGATCGTCGGTATCTCTGCATACCTAGTTCATCCTCGTTACTGATAAGTACTCTTTTCTCGTTCCCGTGATATGTGATCCCTTGTGACCAAGTCACATGCTTGCAAGCTAATTGGATGACATTTCACCGAGAGGGCCCAGAGAATATCTATCCGTCATGTGGATGGACAAATCCCACTCTTGATCCATGTGTTTCAACCAACACTTTCCGAACACTCAATGCCACCTTTATAGCCACCCTGTTACGGTGTGGTGTTTGATGACATCAAAGCATCCATCCAGTAAAGGTGATATGCATGATCTCATGGTCGAAGGAATTAGGTTACTATGTATCAGAAAGCATATAGCAATTGAACTATTGAAATGACTTGATCTTTATGCTACGCTTGTCTATAGGAGTATGTCCACCATATCATTCTCCTAACGATATGATCTTGTTGTTGATAACATCTCAATGTTCATGACAAAGAAACCACATCATCAATCAACCAACAAGCTAGTGAAGTATAGAGGCTATACTAGGGACTTCAAATTAAGTTTACAAATCACACAAGTATTAATGGTTTCCTTGTTAATACTATTATAGCATGAATGCAAACATTTATCATAAACACAAAGATATATAATAATAACCATATTTATTATTGCCTCTAGGGCATATCTCCAACAGTCTCCCACTTGCACTAGAGTCATCTAATCTAGATTACATGGTAATATACCGAACACCCATGGCAGTTTGGTGTTGGTCATGTTTTGCCCTCGGGAGAGGTTTAGTCAACGGATCCGCCACATTCAGATCTGTGTGTACTTTGCAAATCTTTATATCCCCATCCTGGATATGTTCTCGAATAACGTGAAAACGCAGCTTGATATGCTTCAGCTTCTTGTGTGACCTTGGTTCTTGCGCATTGGCTATGGCACCCATGTTATCACAGTAGATAGACATTGGGTCCAGCGCACTTGGAACCACACCCAGCTTTGTAATGAACTCTTTCATCCATATCGCTTCTTGTGAAGCCTCCGAAGCAGCCATGTATTCCGATTCAGTTGAAGATCTCGCCACAACGCTTTGCTTTGCACTCCTCCAGCTAACTGCTGCACCATTCAAAATAAATACGTATCCAGATTGTGATTTAGAATCATCCGGATCGGTGTTCCAACTAGCATCGGTGTAACCATTAACAACGAGCTGTTCATCACCTCCATAAGAAAGAACCATATCCTTAGTTCTTCTCAAGTACTTAAGGATGTTTTTGACCGCTGTCCAATGATCCACTCCTGGATCACTTTGATATCTGCTAGTTAAACTAACAGCATATGCAATGTCGGGTCTAGTACATAGCATGGCATACATTAGAGATCCTATGGCTGAGGCATAGGGAGTCTTACTCATCCTTTCTCTATCTTCTGCCGATGTCGGACTTTGAGTTTTACTCAAGGTCGTATTGGGCAACATGGGCAAGAACCCTTTCTTGCTTTCTTCCATTCCAAACTTCTTTAGAACTTTGTCCAAATATGTACTTTGTGACAATGATATTTGGCGTTTCGATCTATCTCTATAAATCTTTATGCCTAATATGTAAGCTGCTTCGCCAAGATCCTTCATTGAAAAACTATTATTCAAATACTCTTTGACACTATTAAGAAGGTCTACATCATTCCCAATCAACAATATGTCATCCACATACAGTATTAAGAATGCTACAGAGCTCCCACTCACTTTCTTGTAAATACAAGCTTCTCCATAAGTTTGTATAAAACCAAAACTTTTGATTACCTTATCAAAACGTTGATTCCAACTTCGGGATGCTTGCTTCAATCCATAGATGGACCGTTGAAGCTTGCATACCTTGTTAGCATCTTTAGGATCGACAAAACCTTTGGGTTGTATCATATACAACTCTTCATCAATGTCTCCATTGAGGAATGCTGTTTTGACATCCATCTGCCATATCTCATAATCATAATATGCAGCGATTGCTAACATAATCCTCACAGACTTTAGCTTCGCTACCGGTGAGAAAGTCTCATCGTAGTCAACTCCTTGAATTTGTCGAAACCCTTTTGCGACAAGTCGAGCTTTATAGACAGTAACATTACCATCAGCATCTGTTTTCTTCTTGAAAATCCATTTGTTCTCGACAGCCTTCCGGCCATCCGGTAAGTCCACCAAAGTCCATACTTGGTTTTCGTACATGGATCCAATCTCGGATTTCATGGCTTCTTGCCATTTATTGGAATCTGGGCTCATCATCGCTTCCTCATATGTCTCGGGGTCATCGGTGTTGTCCACCAACATGACATTCATAACGGAATCATACCAATCTGGAGTGGTACGAGTTCTCGTTGACCTCCGAGGCTTTGTAGCAACTTCAACCGAAGTTTCATGATCACTATCATTAGCTTCCTCTCTTATTGGTGCAGGCACCACAGGAACTTCTTCCGGTGCTGCGCTACTTGCAATTTCGAGAGAAGGTTCGACAACCTCGTCGAGTTCTACTTTCCTTCCAGTCACTTCTTTCGAGAGAAATTCCTTCTCTAGAAAGGATCCATTCTTGGCAACAAAGATTTTGCCTTCGGATCTATGATAGAAGGTATACCCAATAGTTTCCTTCGGGTATCCTATGAAGACGCATTTTTCCGCTTTGGGTTCAAGCTTGTCCGGCTGTAACTTCTTTACATAGGCTTCGCATCCCCAAACTTTAAGGAACGACAATTTAGGTTTCTTCCCAAACCATAATTCATACGGTGTCGTTTCAACGGATTTAGATGGTGCCCTATTTAAAGTGAATGCGGCTGTTTCTAATGCATAACCCCAAAATGATAGTGGTAAATCTGTAAGTGACATCATAGAACGAACCATATCTAAGAGAGTTCGATTACGACGTTCAGACACACCATTACGCTGTGGTGTTCCCGGCGGTGTCAACTGCGAAAGTATTCCACATTTCTTCAAATGCTCGCCAAACTCGTAACTTAGATATTCACCTCCACGATCAGAACGTAGAAATTTAATCTTCTTGTTACGTTGATTCTCTACTTCACTTTGAAACTCCTTAAACTTCTCGAAAGTTTCGGACTTATGTTTCATGAAATAGATATACCCATATCTACTCAAGTCATCCGTGAAGGTAAGAACATAACGATAACCACTGCGCGATGCTACACTCATTGGACCACACACATCGGTATGTATGATTTCCAATAAGTCCGTAGCTCGCTCCATTATACCAGAAAATGGAGTCTTAGTCATTTTACCCATCAGACATGCTTCGCATCTTTCAAGTGATTCAAAATCAAGTGATTCAAGAAGTCCATCGGAATGGAGTTTCTTCATACGCTTCACTCCAATGTGACCAAGACGACAGTGCCACATATAGGTCAAATTATCGCTTGATTTCAAACGTTTAGCCTCAATGTTATTAATATGTGTATTTCTACTATCGAGATTCAATATGAATAGACCATCTATCAAAGGTGCATGTGCATAAAACACATTACTCATATAAATCGAACAACCATTATTCTCGGATTTAAACAAGTAACTGTCTCGCAATAAACAAGATCCTGATATAATGTTCATGCTTAATGCAGGCACCAAATAACAATTATTTAAGTATAAAACTAATCCCGATGGTAGATGAAGAGGTAGCGTGCCGACCGCGATCACATCAACCTTTGATCCGTTTCCTACGCGCATCGTCACCTCGTTCTTCACTAGCTTCCGTTTATTCTGCAGCTCCTGTTTCGAGTTACAAATATGAGCAACCGAACCAGTATCAAATACCCAGGCACTACTACGAGTACTAGTGAGATACACATCAATAACATGTATATCAGATATACCTTTCTTCTTGATGTTGCCGTTCTTCAAATCCGCCAAGTACCTTGGGCAATTCCGCTTCCAGTGACCTTCTCCCTTGCAGTAAAAGCACTCAGTTTCAGGTTTAGGTCCAGCCTTGGTCTTCTTCGTCAGCGTGGTAACTTTCTTACCACCCTTCTTGAAGTGTCCCTTTTGCTTAGACTTGCCTTTCTTGAATTTGGTGGTCTTATTGACCATCAACACTTGGTGCTCTTTCTTGATCTCCACTTCTGCAGATTTTAACATAGCAAATAGTTCTGGCAACTCTTTGTTCATGTTCTGCATATTGTAGTTCATCACAAAGTTCTTGTAACTTGGTGGTAGTGATTGGAGGATGCGGTAAACTCCCAAAGTATTAGGAATCACTATACCCAAACTTTGAAGTTTATTTGCGTGCCCAGACATCTTAAGCACATGCTCACTGACGGAGCTACCCTCTTCCATCTTGCAGTTAAAGAACTTTTCAGAAGCTTCATAACTTTCAATTGCCGCATGAGTCTCAAAGATTAATTTGAGATCCTCGACAATATCATATGGATCTGACTCTTCAAACCTTTTCTGAAGCTCCGATTCTAAACCATACAAGATAGCACACTGAACTATGGAGTACTGATTCTTCCGAGCAAGGTAAACATTCTTTACTTCATCGGTAGCATCAGCTGCAGGTGGGTCACCTAGCGGTGCATCCAGCACATAGGTCAAATTACCAGCTGTGAGGACAATCCTCAAATTGCGGAACCAATCCGCGAAGTTGCTTCCATTGTTTTTCAACTTTTCTTTCTCTAGGAACGCATTAAAATTGATGGTAGGGGCTGCCATTGATCTACAACATATTTGCAATAGTTTAGACTAAGTTTATGACAAATTGAGTTCAAATTAATTAATGAAATTAAACTAGGTGAACTCCCACTCAAAACAACATCCCTCACATTGTTTTAGTGATCACACGAACCAAATCCACTACATCAACACCGATCATCACGAGAGCTGATATAGTTTTAATGGCGAACAATCATCATGTTCATCATATCTACTATATGATTCATGCTTTGCCTTTCGGCGATCCGTGTTCCTGAGGCCATGTCTGTACATGCTAGGCTCGTCAAGATCAAACCTTAGCTTCCGCATAAGCAAATCTGGCTTGCTTACGTTGTATTCACCCGCGGAATCAAAGACACCCGATCATCACGTGGTGCTTCGAAGCAGCAAGCTTTGGCAACGGTGCATACTAAGGGTGAACACTTTAGAACTTGAAATTTATGTGCATGAGGGATCATCTTATAATGCTACCGTCGTCTACTAAGCAATACAAGATGCATAAAGGATTAACATCACATGCAATTCATAATATGTGATATGATATGGCCTTTCTTCTTTGTGCTTCCGATCTCCATCTTCAAGCACGAATATGATCTCCATCATCACCGGCATAGCATCAAGGTCAATGACGCTTCTCCATGGTCGTCGTCCACCAGCTTCAACTATTACAACTATTTTGAATAGACACGCAGGTCTTAACAGAAATTAAAGACAACCATATGGCTCCTGCCGGTTGCCAACTTACAATAAGGAACATTGCATACATCAAATATAATCACAATCATGGCCATATCACATCACTGCACACCCCTGCAAAACAAAGTTAGACGCTTCTACTTTCTTTGCATATTTTACGTGGTTTGGGGCTTTCCATAAGTGTCGTTCTAACTTACGAACAAGAACCACAACATTGATACTAGCATTGTTGATCACCCGTTGTAAATTGGATCTTTACTATGCTAGGAGAAACAGGCACCCGCAAAGCCACTTATGCAAAACGAGTTGCATGTCAAGCGTGGAGCAAGTCTCATGAACGATGTCATGTAAGGTTAGCCCGGGCCGCTTCATCCCAACATACCGCAAGATGCAAAGTACACAAAAAGCAATCTACAATAAAAGCATCAACGCCCACAATGACCATTGTGTTCTACTCGTGCAACAGATCTACATATAGACACGGCTCTGATACCACTGTAGGGGTTCGTAGCATGGAAAACAAAAATTTTCTATCGCATACAAACAAACAAGCCAAGATCTATCTACTAGATTGTAGCAACGAGTCGATGGAATAACTCACCCTCGAAGATTCCAAAGTGTTTAACGAGAGCAGATTCTCGTGGGTGATGTAGTCGTACTCTTTCCGATCTCAAGATCGCGTAGACGATCCTTCCGGCGCCGCGTTCCCGCAGCGCTCCCGCAGTCGGTCACACGTTCGGTACTCGACGAAGACCTTCCTCTCCCTTGTTCCAGCAGGCAGCGGAGGTTGTAGCACTCTCCTCGCGATTCCGGCAGCACAACGGCGTGGTACCGGAGGTAGAGGGGAAATCCCGCAGGGCTTCGCCTTAAGCCGGTGCGAGTATGGTGGAGCTTATGAGAGAGGCTATTAGTGGTCTAGTAATTAGACACACCAATTAGAGGGCTCTAAACCAATTAGAAGGCTCTAAACCGAATAGCTCTAAACCGGGGTCTAGATCTAGGGTTTAGTTTAGAGGATAGGAAACTTGTAGTGTTGTATCGAGAGGGGAGCCCTGCCCCTCCCTTTATAGTTGGGAGGGCCGGCGGCCAAGGGGAGGAGTTCCTCCCCAACTCGGCCTTGGGAGGTGCGCCGGCCAAGGAGGAGTGGGACTCCTCCTCCAACTCGGCCTCCTCTTCTCCTCTTTCCCACTTTCCAATTTTGGCAGTTTGACTTTTCAAACTTGCTATTTGACTTTCCAATTTAGGATTTAAATAAACCCTTTATTTTGGACAGCGAGAACACTTAGTACATGATGCAATCATTCCAATATGCAACGACACATTCATGTACCCCTTCCCCCCCGGAGTGCCGGACAATCCGGGACCTTCTAGAATGTTCCCGATGAAAACACCGGAATCATTTCCGAACTCCGAAACGGAACTTTCCTTATATGAATCTTATTCTCCGGACCATTCCGGATCACCTCGTGATATCCCGGATCCCATCCGAGACTCCGAACAACATTCGGTCTCTTTCTCATAATACCATAACTACTCAAACAACGTCGAATCCTTAAGTGTGTCTCCCTACGGTTCGTGAATTATGCAGACATGATCGAGACACTTCTCCGAACAATAACCAATAGAGGAATCTGGAAATTCATATGGCTCCCACATATTTCTACGATTACTTTGCGATCGAATGAACCACTTACATACGATACCAATTTCCCTTTGTCTCACGATATGTTACTTATCCGAGGTTATGATCGTCGGTATCTCTGCATACCTAGTTCATCCTCGTTACTGATAAGTACTCTTTTCTCGTTCCCGTGATATGTGATCCCTTGTGACCAAGTCACATGCTTGCAAGCTAATTGGATGACATTTCACCGAGAGGGCCCAGAGAATATCTATCCGTCATGTGGATGGACAAATCCCACTCTTGATCCATGTGTTTCAACCAACACTTTCCGAACACTCAATGCCACCTTTATAGCCACCCTGTTACGGTGTGGTGTTTGATGACATCAAAGCATCCATCCAGTAAAGGTGATATGCATGATCTCATGGTCGAAGGAATTAGGTTACTATGTATCAGAAAGCATATAGCAATTGAACTATTGAAATGACTTGATCTTTATGCTACGCTTGTCTATAGGAGTATGTCCACCATATCATTCTCCTAACGATATGATCTTGTTGTTGATAACATCTCAATGTTCATGACAAAGAAACCACATCATCAATCAACCAACAAGCTAGTGAAGTATAGAGGCTATACTAGGGACTTCAAATTAAGTTTACAAATCACACAAGTATTAATTGTTTCCTTGTTAATACTATTATAGCATGAATGCAAACATTTATCATAAACACAAAGATATATAATAATAACCATATTTATTATTGCCTCTAGGGCATATCTCCAACAGATATCACTAAAGACTACAAATGAGACAAGAAATCTTGCTCAAGATTTGAAGATTAAGGAAACACAACTTAGAAGAAACCATGATCACCTTTGAAGATTTGTGACCAAGACACAAGAATTCTCCAAGGATACAAAGATCTCAATCAAGAAGAATCAACCAAGAAGGATGGAAAGATCACAAGTGAACCATATAGATGGACCACCATATTTTAGTTAAGTCAAACCCACCAACTTATATGGTGTAACAAAAATATTTTGTTGCCTAAGTATGTGCTTGAAACTGTTGTTTGAGTGAGTGTTTGTTTGTGATTGCTTGCACATTGCTTTTGTGATTTGTGATGTGTGTGAATAAAATTGATTCCTTAGAAAAATCTTTTGCCTATTCTAATCCCCTCCAACCCAAACAGATGACTTCTCCAAGAGACTCCAGCATCAAGGATGATGACATCAACAACAACCAAGAGGTCAACATGAGAGAACTCCTAGCAACCCAACACTAGTTGAACCAACTAACAACTCAGTTCATAGCCAACAATAGTGATAAAGACCTTACCTTGCAAAAGTTTTTGGAAGAACAATCCCAACTGATGCTTAAAGTGACTAATCAAATGATCAGCATGGAAGAAAACTATCCCAAAAGAGTGTATGACAACAAGGATGACAAGAATATTATTCTAGATGGAGCCCCAGCTTGCATTAATTGTGGAGACAAGGATCACACTCCCAAGGAGCATGAAGATCAATGCCCCAATTGTGAAGAGGAACATCCAGTTGGCCAATGCCCCACATCTCAAGTTACTTGTTACCTTTGTGAAGGAAACGACCATGTCCCTATCCAATGCCCCATCTATGCTATTGTTGAACAAAGGAAACAAGAAGGATCCAAGTATGCCAAGAATGTTGATGACAAAGGAAAAGGACCACTTATACCTCCAAACAAGACAACCCAATTCAAAGGATCAAAGAAGCCCAAGAAACCAAAGCAAGACATGAGCCTTGTGCAATGTCGTAAATGTAAGGAAATGGGACACTACCCTAGTGGATGCCCAGAGAACCCGAAGAATAAAGAGATCGGCCAAGTAGTGTGCAACAACTGCAAGGAACCAGGCCACTATGTAGCAACTTGTCCACAAGAGCAACGTAAAGAACTCCAAGATATCCACTGTTTCAATTGCAAGGAACCAGGACACTATGTAAGCAATTGTCCAGAAAAGATGAAGAACAAGATAAACAAGCCTATGAAGGATCTCAACCTTGGCCCATGAGTCAAGCATGGAAACAAAGGACACTAAGCAGAAATTTTCCAAGAAGAAGTTTTCCTCAAGATTCCAAGCAAGCCAAGATGTAGTTTAGTTGGAAAAATTTTAAGGGTGGTAGTACCCTAGCTGTTTGAGCCAACTTGTAACCCTAGCCTCCCCAAATCTCGGGACGAGATTTATTTTAAGGGTGGTAGCCTGTCACATCCCAAGATTTTCCAAATCTTGTAATGTGAAAAATAAATAAACAAAATAAATCTTTGTTGAAAATCAGGGTAAAAAGAAACTTTTGTTTCTAAAAGGAAACTTAAAAATCCCATCTTGAGCAAACTTTGGTGGAAGTTTGAATTCAACAAAAATTCAAATCAAGGGAAATGCATTCCTCAATGAATGTATCTGGAAATTTGAACATTAGGAAAGTAAATCCAAAACCCTAAACCCTAATGGAAGGAAATCATTTTCCAAAGTATCTCCAAATCTATGGATTGGATCCATACCAAATCTGATCAACAAATAATCACAAAGAATCAAGAATAGACCATAGAGATTGGTTTCACTTAGTTTGGAACCATAGACAAAAATCTTATGACTATAATAAGATAAGGAAATTGAATTTCCAAAGCTAATGAAGCCCTTACCAAAAGCCATACCAATTGGTGAACAATTATAATCCTAAAGGGATTAAAAAAATAAACATTTAATAAAGGAAAAATAAATTGTTTTGGAAATACTATTTGGATCTTTTAATAAAAGACTTTGTTTTCAAATGAAAAGGTGAGCCAAATTAATTTTGGCCAAACTTTTGTAATAAAATATTTTGTTTTGATAAAATGAGTAAAAGTTTATTTAAATAAAATAATAAGGATTTAAATATCCAATTTTATTTAAGTAAAGGCTTTTCCCATTTTAAATGAACACCAAGTATTTTATTACTACTTTGAAATCTTTTATTAAGAGGTTTTGATTTGATTAAAATGAGTAAAGGATTATTTAAATAAAATAATAAGGATTTAAATATCCAATTTTATTTAAATAAAGGCTTTCCCATTTTAATTAAAACACCAAAACTTATTTATTTATTTAAATAAGTTTCCAAGTATTCTTTTATTTTTCAAATAAAACCTTCTGGTTTGGTTTTGAAAATAATTGGATTTCAAATGGAAATTTTATTTAAATAAATCAAAACCCTATTTTATTAAATAAAGATCCATTTTATTTAATTATTAAATGGATCCTAAAAATAAATAAAAATATTATTTCATTTTGGATTTGGATTATGTTGACAAACAGAACCAAATTCAAATGAAAAGTTGTTTGTTTGAATTGTTTGAACCTTGTTTGAATGTTGAATATTTGTTTGAAATTCAAAACAGAAAATAGAATAGAAAATAGAAAAAGATTTAAACAGAAAAAAAAATAAGAAAACAGACCAGCCCACTAAGGCCCAGCAGCAGCCCACCTAGCCCACCTGCTCTCTTCCCCGAAGAAATCTTTTCTCACCCAGTTACTGACCCACAAAGTCAATGACAACCAGGACCCACTTCTCCCTCCCCTCACTCACTGACGAGATGACCCCACCTCCTCTTATTTTTCCCCGAACCGTTTTTCCTCACCGCCGAATCAGCCCACAGAGACACTGACTAGTGGACCTCCTCCTCTCTCCTTTTCCCACTGACTGGTAGGCCCGCTATCACTGTTCATCGTCTCCTTCACCCACCCCGCAGCGACCAGTTCTTCTCCCCTGTTCTGCCGTTGATATCTCCGGCTTAATTCGTCATAACGCCGAGCCTTTACCTCGCCTTGATCACGCAGATGGAAACGCCAGGGCATCCTCTATATTCCCCCTCTGACACCTCGCGCTCGCACGCCCTAGACCGCCTCCAATTTCTCCCCGAGCATCCTCTGCTCCGACGAGGTCCAGAACCGATTCCGACCAGCACACGCTGCCCCTTGCCTCCTCAACCATGCTCACGTGATCCCCACCTCCTGGCGATCATCCCCGTAGCACCAGCTCGTCCCCGAGCGCTCCAGAGCGTCGGCAACGACAACCTCCAGCACCGCCGCCGTCTGGTTCTTCTCCGACGAGCTCGACAGGTAGACTCCGGTCGCCCCTCTTCTTCTAGTTCTCGCACACGACTCTGTATCGATCTTGCGCGTCTAACCACGTCTTCGCCTTGTCTTGGGGTGATCCACAGCGACGTCCCCGACGACCACCCGACGCACCCGACGCCGTCCTCCACTCCGGTGAGGAATTGCCGCAGACCCCGAGCACCCCTCGCCCGACCAACACCTCCCCGAGCATCGCCGTAACCCCCTGAGCCCGATGAGCAACCCCTCCTTCTCCCTCACCTTCTGTAGCATCGCCTCCGTCGTCGACCGACCGCTCTGCCGCCGCTAGCCACCGCAGCGCCGCCAGCTTCTGGTCAAACCCGCGCGAGCCGTTCGATCTAGATCGGGCGGGTACGATAGATCACTTAAGCCGCGAATGGGTATGCGCCCTGTACCGTGTGATCTAACTTAATCCAACGCTCCACAGCCACGATCCGGCCGAACCGGTATCAACCAATGATATCACGCCGCGTGTCGCCTGTTAGGTTTAAAACAGAATTTGAAAACAGAAACTTTTGCAAACTTCAAACCCTTGTATCTTTGAATCCACACGTCCAAAAATTACAAATTTTATGTCGTTGGATTCAGGAAAACAAGACCTAACCAACCCTGCCTTTGGTTTAGCAAATAGTAATTGTTAGATTGGTTGATTATGCAGAAACATTTGATTGCTTGTTTAGACTAGAAAAATTGTTTAAAAATGATTTTAAGGTCAAAACCTTTACAAAATGGTTTGTTGTGACCTTACTGACCCTAGGAACCAACCTATGTTTTGTAAAATGATTTTGGAAAAGAATAGAATGGATTAATTAGTTTAGTCCATTTTTAGCTAACTAAAAACTATAGTTTTGTTTATGAAAATGTTTTTGTAAAGAAAACTTTGAGAAAATATTTTGAACCAAACCTACTGACCCAAACACCAAGTTTTGCAATAGCAACTCATTTGGTGAACCCTATAGGTTAAAGCCTTAGTAAAAAAATATTTCTACACCACATAAAATGAATCTTAGTTTTGAAAATGGTTTTGTAGTGAAACCCCTTTGCAAATGACTTTGCCATTTTGGTAAATGACCAATTTGGAACTTAAAAAGTTTAGAAGCCTAGTGGAGAACACCTTTGCAATTAGAACCATCTTTTGCATGCTTGCATGCATTACTTGACTTTAGGATTTTATGTGTGTTGTTTTGCTTGATTGGTGGATTGAGTTTCTGTTTGCTTGATTGACTTGTAGTGAAGTTAGAGAAGAATGAGACTAGCAAGATCAAGGAGTGAACCTATACCCTCTACCAAAAAGGAAAGTGATACTTCATATTATCTATCCCATTATTTTCATTATGCATTAGTGTTTTTGCCAAGTAAAACTTGCATGGTTTTTATTTTGCTAAGTATAGACCTTGGTATAGGAAAACTAGTAGAATGAATCCTTAGAAGGATTTTCCTAAGTTAAGAATCCTATTACTATCAAGCTTAGCCTAGCTAATAGAAAACCTGGGTGGGATATATATATTCATGCTATAAAAATTTCTAAGTCTATGGACTTGTGTTTTGTTTAATAAAACAACTAAGATAATGAATCACCTGGGTGGAAATGGAAGGAATGGTTTGTGTTGAGTGGTTCACAAGGCCATGGACTTGGCTTGTGTATCTCACTTGTGGATGGCCACCCAGGAACAAAGAGATTTGAGATGTCAAATGTTGAGAAGCTTCAAGTGCAACCACTTGGCAATATGGGCTCTGCCATGATCATATAGGTTGCAAGAACTTAGCCATATGGACAGTTGGTGGTAGTGTTTGATAGTTTGGAGCGCATCCATGATGGTCTAAGGGAAAGCTTCTGAAAGATCTTGTCTTGGGAAACCAAGTCTTGTGGGGAAAGTGCACCACCTCTGCAGAGTGTAAAACCTAAGTACTTAGCCATGTCCCTGGAAAAGGACAATTTGAGCATCAAGACATGGAAGCAATCAAGAATCTCATCACTCCAATTTCTAAATTAAAACTTGTGGGTGAACAAGGGTTGTGTGAAATTCTTCAAGCTTTGATGGAGAGATGGCTTGGTACAAGGATCTCAAAATCTTAGATTGGGAAAATTGTTTTTGCCAAGAAAATCTTCAGTCTTTGATTGGTAGATGCCTTGAGAGGATCTTCAGTCTTGATTGGTAGATGCCTTGGTGGTTTTTGCCAAATAAAACTTAGTGTTTTCAAAATGATAAGGAAAATTCTATTTTGACCAATGCAAGCCTCAACTCCACTTAGCCAAAATGCATATAGATGATAGACTTCACTATACTACCAAAGTATCACTTGCCAATACAATTCAAATGTATTGACCCTTGTGGCTGTAACTTGTAATGTTGCAGGTTTGATTGATTTTAGTGAAGATTGATTGATTAGGATTAAAAAGTCTACAACCAACATCTGCCTGTGGTAGATTTGAAGATAAAGGACCCAAGACTATAGTTATTCCGCTGCAATGTAATGTAATTAGCCAATGAGCTAAGTTTGATGTAATAAAACTATTTTATTCCTGGTTATAAAGTTGTATTATGACCTTTGTTTCTTGATATTACATCTAAACTGTGGATGCTAGCTATTGATCCAGGGACTAGCATTGTAAACACAGGGGACCCTACCTTATTAAAGGCAGGGGATGCTTCAGTGGTGGATCCATGTGTGGTTTGTGAAAAGAACAGAAATGCAATGACTCTAGTGTTGGTTTTAGTATAAGAACACACATGCAGTGACTCTAGTGGTTGATCCATGTGTGGTTTGTGAAAAGAACACACATGCAATGACCACTAGTTGATCCATATGTGGTTTGTGGAAAGAACACACATGCAATGACACTGCTTGATCCATGTGTGGTTTGTGGAAAAGAACACACATGCAATGACCACTTGTTGATCCATGTGTGGTTTGTGGAAAGAACACATATGCAATGACCACTAGTTGATCCATGTGTGGTTTGTGGAAAAGAACACACATGCAATGACCACTGGTTGATCCATGTGTGGTTTGTGGAAAGAACACACATGCAATGACACTGCTTGATCCATGTGTGGTTTGTGGAAAAGAACACACATGCAATGACCACTGGTTGATCCATGTGTGGTTTTTGGAAAGAACACACATGCAATGACCACTGGTTGATCCAAATGTGGTTTGTGGAAAAGAACACACATGCAATGACCACTGGTTGATCCATATGTGGTTTGTGGGAAGAACACACATGCAATGACCAGTGGTTGATACATGTGTGGTTTGTGAAAAGAACACACATGCAATGACTCTAATGCTGGTTTGTGGTTTTAGTATAAGAACAAACATGCAATTACTCAAATGGATCCATATGTGGTTTGTGGAAAGAACACACATGCAATGACTCTAGTTGATCCATATGTGGTTTGTGGAAAGAACACACATGCAATGACCTCTGGTTGATCCATATGTGGTTTGCGGAAAAGAACACACATGCAATGACCACTTGTTGATCCATGTGTGGTTTGTGGAAAGAACACACATGCAATGACAGTGGTGGATCCATGTGTGGTTTGTGAAAAGAACACACATGCAATGACTCTAGTGTTGGTTTTAGTATAAGAACACACATGCAATGACCCTAGTGGTTGATCCATGTGTGGTTTGTGGAAATAACACACATGTAATGACTCTAGTGGTTGATCCATATGTGGTTTGTGGAAAGAACACACATGCAATGACACTGCTTGATCCATGTGTGGTTTGTGGAAAAGAACACGCATGCAATGACCACCGGTTGATCCATGTGTGGTTTATGGAAAGAACGCACATGCAATGACCACTTGTTGATCCATTTGTGGTTTGTGGAAATAACACACATGCAATGACTCTGGTTGATCCATATGTGGTTTGTGGAAAGAACACACATGCAATGACCACTAGTTGATCCATATGTGATTTCTGGAAAAGAACACACATGCAATGACCACCGGTTGACCCATGTGTGGTTTGTGGAAAGAACACATGCAATGACAGTGGTGGATCCATGTGTGGTTTGTGAAAAGAACACACATGCAATGACTCTAGTGTTGGTTTTAGTATAAGAACACACATGCAATGACTCTTGTGGTTGATGCATGTGTGGTTTGTGGAAATAACACACATGCAATGACTCTAGTGGTTGATTCATGTGAGGTTTGTGGAAAGAAAACACATGCAATGACACTGCTTGATCCATGTGCGGTTTGCGGAAAAGAACACACATGCAATGACCACTGGTTGATCCATGTGTGGTTTTGTGGAAAGAACACACATTTAATGACCACTTGTTGATCCATGTGTGGTTTGTGGAAAGAACACACATGCAATGATAGTGGAGGATCCATGTGTGGTTTGTGGATAGAACATACATGCAATGATACTGCTTGATCCATGTGTGGTTTGTTGAAAAGAACACACATGCAATGACCACTGGTTGATCCATGTGTGGTTTGTGGAAAGAACACACATGCAATGCCTCTAGTGGGTCCACATGTAGTTTGTGAAAAGAACACACATGCAGTGACCACTGGTTGATCCATGTGTGGTTTGTGGAAAAGAACACACATGCAATGACCACGGGTTGATGTATGTGTGGTTTGTGGAAAAGAACACACATGCAATGACTCTAGTGCTGGTTTGTGGTTTTAGTATAAGAACAAACATGCAATTACTCAAATGGATCCATATGTGGTTTGTGGAAATAACACACATGCAATGACTCTGGTTGATCCATATGTGGTTTGTGGAAAGAACACACATGCAATGACCACTAGTTAATCCATATGTGGTTTGTGGAGAAGAACACACATGCAATGACCACTGGTTGATCCATGTGTGGTTTGTGGAAAGAACACACATGCAATGACAGTGGTGGATCCATGTGTGGTTTGTGAAAAGAACACACATGCAATGACTCTAGTGTTGGTTTTAGTATAACAACACACATGCAATGACTCTAGTGGTTGATCCATGCGCGGTTTATGAAAAGAACACACATGCAATGACCACTAGTTGATCCATATGTGGTTTGTGGAAAGAACACACATGCAATGACACTGCTTGATCCATGTGTGGTTTGTGGAAAAGAACACACATGCAATGACCACTTGTTGATCCATGTGTGGTTTGTGGAAAGAACATACATGCAATGACCACTGGTTGATCCATGTGTGGTTTGTGGAAAAGAACACACATGCAATGACCACTGGTTGATCCATGTGTGGTTTGTGGAAAGAACACACATGCAATGACACTGGTTGATCCATGTGTGGTTTGTGGAAAAGAACACACATGCAATGACCACTGGTTGATCCATGTGTGGTTTTTGGAAAGAACACACATGCAATGACCACTGGTTGATCCATATGTGGATTGTGGAAAAGAACACACCTGCAATGACCACTGGTTGATCCATATGTGGTTTGTGGAAAGAACACACATGCAATGACCAGTGGTTGATACATGTGTGGTTTGTGAAAAGAACACACATGCAATGACTCTAGTGCTGGTTTGTGGTTTTAGTATAAGAACAAACATGCAATTACTCAAATGGATCCATATGTGGTTTGTGGAAAGAACACACATGCAATGACTCTGGTTGATCCATATGTGGTTTGTGGAAAGAACACACATGCAATGACCTCTAGTTGATCCATATGTGGTTTGTGGAAAAGAACACACATGCAATGACCACTGGTTAATCCATGTGTTGTTTGTGGAAAGAACTCACATGCAATGACAGTGGTGGATCCATGTGTGGTTTGTGAATAGAACACAAATGCAATGACTCTAGTGTTGGTTTTAGTATAAGAACACACATGCAATGACTCTAGTGGTTGATCCATGTGTGGTTTGTGAAAAGAACACACATGCAATGACCACTAGTTGATCCATATGTGGTTTGTGGAAAGAACACACATGCAATGACACTGCTTGATCCATGTGTGGTTTGTGGAAAAGAACACACATGCAATGACCACTTGTTGATCCATGTGTGGTTTGTGGAAAGAACACACATGCAATGACCACTGGTTGATCCATATGTGGTTTGTGGAAAAGAACACACATGCAATGACCACTGGTTGATCCATGTGTTGTTTGTGGAAAGAACACACATGCAATGACACTGCTTGATCCATGTGTGGTTTGTGGAAAAGAACACACATGCAATGACCACTGGTTGATCCATGTGTGGTTTTTGGAAAGAACACACATGCAATGACCACTGGTTGATCCAAATGTGGTTTGTGGAAAAGAACACACATGCAATGACCACTGGTTGATCCATATGTGGTTTGTGGAAAGAACACACATGCAATGACCAGTGGTTGATGCATGTGTGGTTTGTGAAACGAACACACATGCAATGACTCTAGTGCTGGTTTGTGGTTTTAGTATAAGAACAAACATGCAATTACTCAAATGGATCCATATGTGGTTTGTGGAAAGAACACACATGCAATGACTCTGGTTGATCCATATGTGGTTTGTGGAAAGAACACACATGCAATGACCTCTGGTTGATCCATATGTGGTTTGCGGAAAAGAACACACATGCAATGACCACTTGTTGATCCATGTGTGGTTTGTGGAAAGAACACACATGCAATGACAGTGGTGGATCCATGTGTGGTTTGTGAAAAGAACACACATGCAATGACTCTAGTGTTGGTTTTAGTATAAGAACACACATGCAATGACTCTAGTGGTTGATCCATATGTGGTTTGTGGAAAAGAACACGCATGCAATGACCACTGGTTGATCCATGTGTGGTTTATGGAAAGAACACACATGCAATGACCACTTGTTGATCCATTTGTGGTTTGTGGAAAGAACACACATGAAATGACAGTGGTGGATCCATGTGTGGTTTGTGGAAAGAACACACATGCAATGACTCTAGTGCTAGTTTTAGTATAAGAACACACATATAATGACTCCAGTGGGTCCACATGTAGTTTGTGAAAAGAACACACATGCAGTGACCACTGGTTGATCCATAAGTTGTTTGTGGAAAAGAACACACATGCAATGAGTCTAGTGGATCCATGTGTGGTTTGTGGAAAAGAACACACATGCAATGACTCTAGTGCTGGTTTGTGGTTTTAGTATAAGAACAAACATGCAATTACTCAAATGGATCCATATGTGGTTTGTGGAAATAACACACATGCAATGACTCTGGTTGATCCATATGTGGTTTGTGGAAAGAACACACATGCAATGACCACTAGTTGATCCATATGTGGTTTCTGGAAAAGAACACACATGCAATGACCACTGGTTGACCCATGTGTGATTTGTGGAAAGAACACATGCAATGACAGTGGTGGATCCATGTGTGGTTTGTGAAAAGAACACACATGCAATGACTCTAGTGTTGGTTTTAGTATAAGAACACACATGCAATGACTCTAGTGGTTGATCCATGTGTGGTTTGTGGAAATAACACACATGCAATGACTCTAGTGGTTGATTGTGACATCCCAAGATTTTCCAAATCTTGTAATGTGAAAAATAAAATAAACAAAATAAACATTTGTTGAAAATCAGGGTGAAAAGAAACCTTTGTTTCTAAAAGGAGACTTAAAATCCCAGCTTGAACAAACTTTGGTAAAAGTTTGAATTCAACAAAAGTCCAAATCAAGGGAAATGCATTCCTCAATGAATGTATCTGGAAATTTGAACACATGGAAAATAAATCCAAATCCCTAAGCCCTAGTGGAAGGAAATCATTTTCCAAAGTATCTCCAAATCTATGGATTTGATCCATACCAAATTTGATCCACAAATATTCACAAAGGATCAAGAAAGACCTTAGAGATTGGTTTCACTTAGTTTGGAACCATAGACAAAATCTTGTGAATATAATAAGATAAGGAAATTGAATTTCCAAAGCCTTTAAAGCTCTCATCTAAAGCCCATACCAATTGGTGAACAAATAATCCTAAAGGGATTTATAAGGATAAACATTTATCAAAGGAAAATAAATTGTTTTGGAAATACTATTTGGATCTTTTAATAAAATACTTTGTTTTCAAATGAAAAGGTGAGCCAAATTAATTTTGGCCAAACTTTTGTAATAAAATATTTTGTTTTGATAAAATGAGTAAAATTTTATTTAAATAAAATAATAAGGATTTAAATATCCAATTTTATTTAAGTAAAGGCTTTTCCCATTTTAAATGAACACCAAGTATTTTATTACTACTTTGAAATATTTTATTAAAAAGGTTTTGCTTTGATTAAAATGAGTAAAGGATTATTTAAATAAAATAATAAGGATTTTAAATATCCAATTTTATTTAAGTAAAGGCTTTACCATTTTAATTAAAACACCAAAACTTATTTATTTATTTAAATAAGTTTCCAAGTATTCTTTTATTTTTCAAATAAAACCTTCTGGTTTGGTTTTGAAAATAATTGGATTTCAAATGGAAATTTTATTAAATAAATCAAACACTATTAATAAACTAAAGATCCATTTTTATTAAATGGATCCTAAAATAAATAAAATATTATTTTATTTTGAGATTTGGATTATGTTGAAAAACAGAACCAAATTCAAAGTAAAGTTGAGTGTTCGTTTGAAATTGTTTGAGTGTTGTTTGAATGTTTGAAAACATTGTTTGAAATTCCAAACAGAAAAAGAATTAGAAAAAGAAAAAGAGAGCAGACAGAAAAAAATAAGAAAAAGGTTGACCCAGCCCAGCAGCCCACTAAGGCCCAGTCCAGCCCAGTCTTCTCCCCCCCCGAAGAAACCTTTTCTCACTCAGAAACAGACCCGCACAGAGACTGACAGCCTGGCCCCTCTTCTCCCTCTCACTCACTCGCTGACGAGATGACCCCACCCAGCCAGTTGTCTCCCTAAAGAAAACGATTCGAACCAAATAACGAACCACAAAGTCGATGACAGCTCGGACCCACTCCCACTCTCTCTCTTTCGCTGACAGACGGGTCCCACACCACTGTGCATCGTCCTCACCCGCGCCAGCCGTTTCTTCCTCCTCCCCTCAACGGCGCTCTGCCGATTTACTCCGGCATTAAATTCGCGTTAACCACGGCCTTTACTCCCCTGCGACGACGCCCATTTAATCGCCTGCTCCTCCTCCTCCTTTTCCCCCAGACGTCGCCTCCACTCTGCCCCTAGGCTGCCTCCAATTCTCTCTATACCGCCGCCGCTCCGACGATGTTCCGGTGACGATTCCGACGAAACCCCACCGCCCCTTCCATCCCTAAGCACCCCAGCAGCTTCTCCACCTCCAGGCGCACCTGCTAGTGCATCCAGTTCACTCGCGCGAGCCTCACAACGTCGGCAAGGACAAGCTCTACTCGCCACCACCGTCGGCCTCGACTCCGGCAAGCTTTCCCGGTGAGCACAGACTTCCCCTCGCCCCCTTTTTGATGCTCCCTTACTCGCGACCCTCGTGCGCGTCTAACCACGTCTTCGCCTTGTCTTGGGGTGATCCACAGCGACGTCCACGACGACCACCCGACGCACCCGACGCCGTCCTCCACTCCGGTGAGGAATTGCCGCAGACCCCGAGCGCCCCTCGCCCGACCAACACCTCCCCGAGCATCGCCGTAACCCCCTGAGCCCGGTGAGCAACCCCTCCTTCTCCCTCACCTTCTGTAGCATCGCCTCCGTCGTCGACCGACAGCTCCGCCGCCGGTAGCCACCGCAGCGCCGCTAGCTTTAGGTCGAGCCTGCCGCAACCGTTCGATCTCGATCCATTGGTTAGGATAGATCCACTTAGTCGCGAAGAGGTATGTCCTCTGGACCGCACGATTTAACTAGATCCAACGCCCCACAGCCACGATCCCAGCGAACCGGTACCGGCCAATCACAGCGCAACGCGTGGCACTAGATCTGTTTAAAAGAGATTTGAAAACAGAAACTTTTGCCATTTTCAAACCCATGTATCTTTTGATCCACACGTCCAAATTTTACAAATTTGATGTCGTTGGATTCAGCAAGACAAGCTCTAACCAACCCTGCCCTTAGTTTAGCAAATAGTATCTGTTAACTTGTTTAACTTTGCAGATTCTTTTGTGTGCTTGCTAACATTAGAAAAATCATTTAAAAAATGATTTTTGAGATCAAATCTTTGCCAATTGGTTTGTTGTGACCTTACTGACCCTAGGAACCAACCCATAGTTTGGAAAATGATTTTGGAAAAGAATAGAATGGATTAATTAGTTTAGTCCATTTCCAGCTAACTAAAAACTATAGTTTTGTTTATGAAAATGCTTTCATAAAGAAAACTTTGAGAAAATGTTTTGGACCAAACCTACTGACCCAAACACCAAGTTTTGCAATAGCAACTCATTGGGTGAACACTATAGGTTAGTGCCTTAGTAAAAATATTTCTACACCACATAGAATGACACTTTGTTTTGCAAATGGTTTTATAGTGAAACCTTTTGCAAATGACTTAGCCACTTCACAAAATGACCAATAGGTGTGCCCAAAAGTCTATGACCCATTAGGAACCCCTTTTTCAAACAAAACAAGGCTTGGCATGCTTGCATGCATTACCTTAACTTTGCCACTTTGGTAAATGACCATTTTGGATCTTACAAAGTTTAGGAATCTAATAGAGACCCTCTTTGCAAATGACTTTGCCATTTTGGTAAATGAGCAATTTGGAACCTACAAAGTTTAGAAGCCTAGTGAAGACCATCCTTACAATAGAACCAACCTTTGCAAGCTTATGCATGACTTAGATCCCATTACTTTGTGTGTGAGAAATTGTTTGTTGGACTTTGGTTTGGAATGTGAATTGAATTGTGTTTGCTTGATTGACTTGTAGTGAAGTGTGAGACTAGCAAGATCAAGGAGTGAACCTATACCCTCTACCAAAAAGGCAAGTGATACTTCATATTATCTATCCCATTATTTTCAATATGCATTAGTGTTTTTGCCAAGTAAAACTTGCATGGTTTTTATTTTGCTAAGTATAGACCTTGCTATAGGAAAACTAGTAGAATGAATCCTTAGAACGATTTTCCTAAGTTAAGAATCCTATTACTATCAAGCTTAGCCTAGCTAATAGAAAACCTGGGTGGGATATATATTCATGCTATGAAAATTCCTAAGTCTATGGACTTGTGTTTTGTTTAATAAAACAATTAAGTTAATGAATCACCTGGGTGGAAAAGGAAGGAATGGTTTGTGTTGAGTGGTTCACAAGGCCATGGACTTGGCTTGTGTATCTCACTTGTGGATGGCCACCCAGGAAACAAAGAGATTTGAGGTGTTAAATGTTGAGAAGCTTCAAGTGCAACCACTTGGCAATATGGGCTCTGCCATGATCATATAGGTTGCAAGAACTTAGCCACATGGACAGTGGGTGGTAGTGTTTGATAGGTTGGAACGCGTCCATGTTGGTCTAAGGGAAAGCTTCTGAAAGATCTTGTCTTGGGAAACCAAGTCTTGTGGGGAAAGTGCACCACCTCTGCAGAGTGTAAACCTAAGTACTTAGCCATGTCCCTGGTAAAGGACAATTTGAGCATCAAGACATGGAAGCAATCAAGAATCTCATCACTCCAATTTCTAAATAAAACTTGTGGGTAAACAAGGGTTGTGTGAAATTCTTCAATCTTTGATGGAGAGATGGCTTGGTACAAGGATCTTGAAATCATTGATTGAGGAAAATTGTTTTTGCCAAGAAAATCTTCAGTCTTTGATTGGTAGATGCCCTGAGTGGATCTCCAGTCTTTGATTAGTAGATGTCTTGGAAAGTTTTTGCCAAACAAAAACTTAGTATTTTCAAAATGATAGGAAAAATCTATTTTGAGCAATGCAAGCCTCAACTCCACTTAGCCAAATGCATATAGATGATAGACTCCACTATACTACCAAAGTATCTCTTGCCAATACAATTCAAATGTATTGACCCTTGTGGCTGTAACTTGTAATGTTGCAGGTTTGATTGATTTTAGTGAAGATTGATTGATTAGGATTACAAAGTCTACAACCAACATCTGCCTGTGGCACTTTGAAGATGAAGGACCCATGACTATAGTTATTCCGCTGCAATGTAATGTAAATAGCCAATGAGCTATGTTTGATGTAATAAAACTATTTTATTCCTGGTTATAAAGTTGTATTATGACCTTTGTTTCTTGATATTACATCTAAACTGTGGATGCTAGCTATTGATCCAGGGACTAGCATTGTAAACACAGGGGACTCAATCTTATTAAAGGTTGGGGACGCTACAGATGGTATCAGAGCATTGTGTTGCCTGTAGGATTTGTAAACCCTAGGACTGGACAAAAACCCTTAGAAAAATAGGAGTTGTATTTTGTTCCAAAACTTATTTACAAAACAATCTTGTAAACTCTTTCCTCAACCATTTTGGTTTCAACTCTACTTCTCTTCTACTTCAAACTCAATGGAAAGCCTACCCCATGACCAAAGACTTCATCATGTGCAAAGGACTTCTTCAACACCTTCAACTCTAATGACTTCAACATCTTCAGCATATTCACCAAGGACTTCCAACTAGATACCACTAAAGACTACAAGTGAAGCAAGAAATGTTACTCAAGACTTGAAGACTAAGGAAAAACAACTTAGAAGGAACCATCATCACCTTTGAAGTTTTTGTGACCAAGAATTTTCTCAAGAAGAAAAGAACTCATTCAAGAAGAATCAACCAAGAAGGATGGAAAGATCACAAGTGAACCATATAGATGGACCACCATATTTAGTTTAAGTCAAAAACACACCAACTTATGTGGTGTAAAAATTATTTTTGGTTGCCTAAGTATGTGCTTGAAACTTGTTGTTTGAGTGGAGTGTTGTTTGTGATTGCTTGCACATTGCTTGTGTGAATTGTGATGTGTGTGATTAGGATTGATTCCCTTAGAAAATCTTTTGTCTATTCTAATCCCCTCCAACCCAAACAGATGACTTCTCCAAGAGACTCCAGCATCAAGGATGATGACATCAACAACAACCAAGAGGTCAACATGAGAGAACTCCTAGCAACCCAACACCAGTTGAACCAACTAACAACTCAGTTCATAGCCAACAATAGTGATAAAGACCCTACCTTGCAAAAGTTTTTGGAAGAACAATCCCAACTGATGCTTAAGGTGACTAATCAAATGATCAGCATGGAAGAAAACTATCCCAAAAGAGTGTATGACAACAAGGATGACAAGAATATTATTCTAGATGGATCCCCAGCTTGCATTAATTGTGGAGACAAGAATCACACTTCCAAGGAGCATGAAGATCAATGCCCCAATTGTGAAGAGGAACATCTAGTTGGCCAATGCCCCACATCTCAAGTTACTTGTTACCTTTGTGAAGGAAACGACCATGTACCTACTCAATGCCCCATCTATGCCATTGTTGAACAAAGGAAACAAGAAGGATCCAAGTATGCTAAGAATGTTGATGACAAAGGAAAAGGACCACTCATACCTCCAAACAAGACAACCCAATTCAAAGGATCAAAGAAGCCCAAGAAACCAAAGCAAGACATGAGCCTTGTGCAATGTCGTAAATGTAAGGAAATGGGACACTACCCCAGTGGATGCCCAGAGAACCCGAAGAATAAAGAGATCGGCCAAGTAGTGTGCAACAACTGCAAGGAACCAGGCCACTACGTAGCAACTTGTCCACAAGAGCAACGTAAAGAACTCCAAGATATCCACTATTTCAATTGCAAGGAACCAGGACACTATGTAAGCAATTGTCCAGAAAAGATGAAGAACAAGATAAACAAGCCTATGAAGGATCTCAACCTTGGCCCATGAGTCAAGCATGGAAACAAAGGACACTAAGCAGAAGTTTTCCAAGAAGAAGTTTTCCTCAAGATTCCAAGCAAGCCAAGATGTAATTTAGTTTGAAAATTTTTAAGGGTGGTAGTACCCTAGCTGTTTGAGCCAACTTGTAACCCTAGCCTCCCCAAATCTCGGGACGAGATTTATTTTAAGGGTGGTAGCCTGTCACATCCCAAGATTTTCCAAATCTTGTAATGAGAAAAATAAAATAAACGAAATAAACTTTTGTTGAAAATCAGGGTGAAAAGAAACTTTTGTTTCTAAAAGGAGACTTAAAATCCCATCTTGAACAAACTTTGGTAAAAGTTTGAATTCAACAAAAGTCCAAATCAAGGGAAATGCATTCCTCAATGAATGTATCTGGAAATTTGAACACATGGAAAATAAATCCAAATCCCTAAGCCCTAGTGGAAGGAAATCATTTTCCAAAGTATCTCCAAATCTATGGATTTGATCCATACCAAATTTGATCCACAAATATTCACAAAGGATCAAGAAAGACCTTAGAGATTGGTTTCACTTAGTTTGGAACCATAGACAAAATCTTGTGAATATAATAAAATAAGGAAATTGAATTTCCAAAGCCTTTAAAGCTCTCATCTAAAGCCCATACCAATTGGTGAACAAATAATCCTAAAGGGATTTATAAGGATAAACATTTATCAAAGGAAAATAAATTGTTTTGGAAATACTATTTGGATCTTTTAATAAAAGACTTTGTTTTCAAATGAAAAGGTGAGCCAAATTAATTTTGGCCAAACTTTTGTAATAAAATATTTTGTTTTGATAAAATGAGTAAAAGTTTATTTAAATAAAATAATAAGGATTTAAATATCCAATTTTATTTAAGTAAAGGATTTTCCCATTTTAAATGAACACCAAGTATTTTATTACTACTTTGAAATCTTTTATTAAAAAGGTTTTGCTTTGATTAAAATGAGTAAAGGATTATTTAAATAAAATAATAAGGATTTTAAATATCCAATTTTATTTAAGTAAAGGCTTTCCCATTTTAATTAAGACACCAAAACTTATTTATTTATTTAAATAAGTTTCCAAGTATTCTTTTATTTTTCAAATAAAACCTTCTGGTTTGGTTTTGAAAATAATTGGATTTCAAATGGAAATTTTATTAAATAAATCAAACACTATTAATAAACTAAAGATCCATTTTTATTAAATGGATCCTAAAATAAATAAAATATTATTTTATTTTGAGATTTGGATTATGTTGAAAAACAGAACCAAATTCAAAGTAAAGTTGAGTGTTTGTTTGAAATTGTTTGAGTGTTGTTTGAATGTTTGAAAACATTGTTTGAAATTCCAAACAGAAAAAGAATTAGAAAAAGAAAAAGAGAGCAGACAGAAAAAATAAGAAAAAGGTTGACCCAGCCCAGCAGCCCACTAAGGCCCAGTCTAGCCCAGTCTTCTCCCCCCGAAGAAACCTTTTCTCACTCAGAAACAGACCCGCATAGAGACTGACAGCCTGGCCCCTCTTCTCCCTCTCACTCACTCGCTGACGAGATGACCCCACCCAGCCAGTTGTCTCCCTGAAGAAAACGATTCGAACCAAATAACGAACCCACAAAGTCGATGACAGCACGGACCCACTCCCACTCTCTCTCTTTCGCTGACAGATGGGTCCCACACCACTGTGCATCGTCCTCATCCGCGCCAGCCGTTTCTTCCTCCTCCCCTCAACGGCGCTCTGCCGATTTACTCCGGCGTTAAATTCGCGTTAACCACGGCCTTTACTCCCCTGCGACGACGCCCATTTAACCGCCTGCTCCTCCTCCTCCTTTTCCCCCAGACGTCGCGTCCACTCTGCCCCTAGGCTGCCTCCAATTCTCTCTGTACCGCCGCCGCTCCGACGATGTTCCGGTGATGATTCCGACGAAACCCCACCGCCCCTTGCATCCCTAAGCACCCCAGCAGCTTCTCCACCTCCAGGCACACCTGCTAGTGCATCCAGTTCACTCGCGCGAGCCTCACAACATCGGCAAGGACAAGCTCTACTCGCCACCACCGTCGGCCTCGACTCCGGCAAGCTTTCCCGGTGAGCACAGACTTCCCCTCGCCACCTTTTTGATGCTCCCTTACTCGCGACCCTCGTGCGCGTCTAACCACGTCTTCGCCTTGTCTTGGGGTGATCCACAGCGACGTCCACGACGACCACCCGACGCCGTCCTCCACTCCGGTGAGGAATTGCCGCAGACCCCGAGCGCCCCTCGCCCGACCAACACCTCCCCGAGCATCGCCGTAACCCCCTGAGCCCGGTGAGCAACCCCTCCTTCTCCCTCACCTTCTGTAGCATCGCCTCCGTCGTCGACCGACAGCTCCGCCGCCGGTAGCCACCGCAGCGCCGCTAGCTTTAGGTCGAGCCTGCCGCAACCGTTCGATCTCGATCCATTGGTTAGGATAGATCCACTTAGTCGCGAAGAGGTATGTCCTCTGGACCGCACGATTTAACTAGATCCAACGCCCCACAGCCACGATCCCAGCGAACCGGTACCGGCCAATCACAGCGCAACGCGTGGCACTAGATCTGTTTAAAAGAGATTTGAAAACAGAAACTTTTGCCATTTTCAAACCCATGTATCTTTTGATCCACACGTCCAAATTTTACAAATTTGATGTCGTTGGATTCAGCAAGACAAGCTCTAACCAACCCTGCCCTTAGTTTAGCAAATAGTATCTGTTAACTTGTTTAACTTTGCAGATTCTTTTGTGTGCTTGCTAACATTAGAAAAATCATTTAAAAAATGATTTTTGAGATCAAATCTTTGCCAATTGGTTTGTTGTGACCTTACTGACCCTAGGAACCAACCCATAGTTTGGAAAATGATTTTGGAAAAGAATAGAATGGATTAATTAGTTTAGTCCATTTCCAGCTAACTAAAAACTATAGTTTTGTTTATGAAAATGCTTTCATAAAGAAAACTTTGAGAAAATGTTTTGGACCAAACCTACTGACCCAAACACCAAGTTTTGCAATAGCAACTCATTGGGTGAACCCTATAGGTTAGTGCCTTAGTAAAAATATTTCTACACCACATAGAATGACACTTTGTTTTGCAAATGGTTTTATAGTGAAACCTTTTGCAAATGACTTAGCCACTTCACAAAATGACCAATAGGTGTGCCCAAAAGTCTATGACCCATTAGGAACCCCTTTTTCAAACAAAACAAGGCTTGGCATGCTTGCATGCATTACCTTAACTTTGCCACTTTGGTAAATGACCATTTTGGATCTTACAAAGTTTAGGAATCTAATAGAGACCCTCTTTGCAAATGACTTTGCCATTTTGGTAAATGACCAATTTGGAACCTACAAAGTTTAGAAGCCTAGTGAAGACCATCCTTACAATAGAACCAACCTTTGCAAGCTTATGCATGACTTAGATCCCATTACTTTGTGTGTGAGAAATTGTTTGTTTGACTTTGGTTTGGAATGTGAATTGAATTGTGTTTGCTTGATTGACTTGTAGTGAAGTGTGAGACTAGAAAGATCAAGGAGTGAACCTATACCCTCTACCAAAAAGGCAAGTGATACTTCATATTATCTATCCCATTATTTTCAATATGCATTAGTGTATTTGCCAAGTAAAACTTGCATGGTTTTTATTTTGCTAAGTATAGACCTTGCTATAGGAAAACTAGTAGAATGAATCCTTAGAAGGATTTTCCTAAGTTAAGAATCCTATTACTATCAAGCTTAGCCTAGCTAATAGAAAACCTGGGTGGGATATATATTCATGCTATGAAAATTCCTAAGTCTATGGACTTGTGTTTTGTTTAATAAAACAACTAAGTTAATGAATCACCTGGGTGGAAAAGGAAGGAATGGTTTGTGTTGAGTGGTTCACAAGGCCATGGACTTGGCTTGTGTATCTTACTTGTGGATGGCCACCCAGGAAACAAAGAGATTTGAGATGTCAAATGTTGAGAAGCTTCAAGTGCAACCACTTGGCAATATGGGCTCTGCCATGATCATATAGGTTGCAAGAACTTAGCCACATGGACAGTGGGTGGTAGTGTTTGATAGGTTGGAACGCGTCCATGTTGGTCTAAGGGAAAGCTTCTGAAAGATCTTGTCTTGGGAAACCAAGTCTTGTGGGGAAAGTGCACCACCTCTGCAGAGTGTAAACCTAAGTACTTAGCCATGTCCCTGGTAAAGGACAATTTGAGCATCAAGACATGGAAGCAATCAAGAATCTCATCACTCCAATTTCTAAATAAAACTTGTGGGTAAACAAGGGTTGTGTGAAATTCTTCAATCTTTGATGGAGAGATGGCTTGGTACAAGGATCTTGAAATCATTGATTGAGGAAAATTGTTTTTGCCAAGAAAATCTTCAGTCTTTGATTGGTAGATGCCCTGAGTGGATCTCCAGTCTTTGATTAGTAGATGTCTTGGAAAGTTTTTGCCAAACAAAAACTTAGTATTTTCAAAATGATAGGAAAAATCTATTTTGAGCAATGCAAGCCTCAACTCCACTTAGCCAAATGCATATAGATGATAGACTCCACTATACTACCAAAGTATCTCTTGCCAATACAATTCAAATGTATTGACCCTTGTGGCTGTAACTTGTAATGTTGCAGGTTTGATTGATTTTAGTGAAGATTGATTGATTAGGATTACAAAGTCTACAACCAACATCTGCCTGTGGCACTTTGAAGATGAAGGACCCATGACTATAGTTATTCCGCTGCAATGTAATGTAAATAGCCAATGAGCTATGTTTGATGTAATAAAACTATTTTATTCCTGGTTATAAAGTTGTATTATGACCTTTGTTTCTTGATATTACATCTAAACTGTGGATGCTAGCTATTGATCCAGGGACTAGCATTGTAAACACAGGGGACTCAATCTTATTAAAGGTTGGGGACGCTACATTGATTCATGTGAGGTTTGTGGAAAGAAAACACATGCAATGACACTGCTTGATCCATGTGCGGTTTGCGGAAAAGAACACACATGCAATGACCACTGGTTGATCCATGTGTGGTTTGTGGAAAGAACACACATGTAATGACCACTTGTTGACCCATGTGTGGTTTGTGGAAAGAACACACATGCAATGATAGTGGTGGATCCATGTGTGGTTTGTGGATAGAACACACATGCAATGATACTGCTTGATCCATGTGTGGTTTGTGGAAAAGACACACATGCAATGACCACTGGTTGATCCATGTGTGGTTTGTGGAAAGAACACACATGCAATGCCTCTAGTGGGTCCACATGTAGTTTGTGAAAAGAACATACAAGCAGTGACCACTGGTTGATCCATAAGTTGTTTGTGGAAAAGAACACACATGCAATGAGTCTAGTGGATCCATGTGTGGTTTGTGGAAAAGAACACACATGCAATGACTCTAGTGCTGATTTGTGGTTTTAGTATAAGAACAAAGATGCAATTACTCAAATGGATCCATATGTGGTTTGTGGAAATAACACACATGCAATGACTCTGGTTGATCCATATGTGGTTTGTGGAAAGAACACACATGCAATGACCACTAGTTGATCCATATGTGGTTTTTGGAAAAGAACACACATGCAATGACCACTGGTTG
This sequence comes from Avena sativa, assembly GCA_916181665.1. NCBI lineage: Eukaryota > Viridiplantae > Streptophyta > Magnoliopsida > Poales > Poaceae > Avena > Avena sativa. The sequence goes on from OV702291.1 coordinate 263,470,175, forward strand.
ACCCATGTGTGGTTTGTGGAAAGAACAGACATGCAATGACTCTAGTGGTTGATTGATGTGTGGTTTGTGGAAAGAACACACATGCAATGACTCTAGTGCAAGTTTTAGTATAAGAACGCACATGCAATGACTCTAGTGGTTGATCCATGTGTGGTTTGTGTAAATAACACACATGCAATGACTCTAGTGGTTGATTAATGTGTGGTTTGTGGAAACAACACACATGCAATGACACTGCTTGATCCATGTGCGGTTTGCAGAAAAGAAAACACTTGCAATGACCACTGGTTGATCCATGTGTGGTTTGTGGAAAGAACACACATGTAATGACCACTTGTTGATCCATGTGTGGTTTGTGGAAAGAACACAAATGCAATGATAGTGGTGGATCCATGTGTGGTTTGTGGATAGAACACACATGCAATGATACTGCTTGATCCATGTGTGGTTTGTGGAAAAGAACACACATGCAATGACCACTGGTTGATCCATGTGCGGTTTGTGGAAAGAACACAAATGCAATGACCACTGGTTGATCCATGTGTGGTTTGTGGAAAGAACACACATGCAATGACACTACTTGATCCATGTGTGGTTTGTGGAAAAGAACACACATGCAATGACCACTGGTTGATGTATGTGTGGTTTGTGGAAAAGAACACGCATGCAATGACTCTAGTGCTGGTTTGTGGTTTTAGTATAAGAACAAACATGCAATTACTCAAATGGATCCATATGTGGTTTGTGGAAATAACACACATGCAATGACTCTGGTTGATCCATATGTGGTTTGTGGAAAGAACACACATGCAATGACCACTAGTTGATCCATATGTGGTTTGTGGAAAAGAACACACATGCAATGACCACTGGTTGATCCATGTGTGGTTTGTGGAAAGAACACACATGCAATGACAGTGGTGGATCCATGTGTGGTTTGTGAAAAGAACACACATGCAATGACTCTAGTGTTGGTTTTAGTATAACAACACACATGCAATGACTCTAGTGGTTGATCCATGTGTGGTTTGTGAAAAGAACACACATGCAATGACAACTAGTTGATCCATATGTGGTTTGTGGAAGGAACACACATGCAATGACACTGCTTGATCCATGTGTGGTTTGTGGAAAAGAACACACATGCGATGACCACTTGTTGCTCCATGTGTGGTTTGTGGAAAGAACACACATGCAATGACCACTGGTTGATCCATGTGTGGTATGTGGAAAAGAACACACATGCAATGACCACTGGTTGATCCATGTGTGGTCTGTGGAAAGAACACATTGCAATGACACTGGTTTATCCATGTGTGGTTTGTGGAAAAGAACACACATGCAATGACCACTGGTTGATCCATGTCTGGTTTTTGGAAAGAACACACATGCAATGACCACTGGTTTATCCATATGTGGTTTGTGGAAAGAACACACATGCAATGACCAGCGGTTGATACATGTGTGGTTTGTGAAAAGAACACACATGCAATGACTCTAGTGCTGGTTTGTGGTTTTAGTATAAGAACAAACATGCAATTACTCAAATGGATCCATATGTGGTTTGTGGAAAGAACACACATGCAATGACTCTGGTTGATCCATATGTGGTTTGTGGAAAGAACACACATGCAATGACCTCTGGTTGATCCATATGTGGTTTGTGGAAAAGAACACACATGCAATGACCACTTGTTGATCCATGTGTGGTTTGTGGAAAGAACACACATGCAATGACAGTGGTGGATCCATGTGTGGTTTGTGAAAAGAACACACATGGAATGACTCTAGTGTTGGTTTTAGTATAAGAACACACATGCAATGACTCTAGTGGTTGATCCATGTGTGGTTTGTTGAAATAACACACATGCAATGACTCTAGTGGTTGATCCATATGTGGTTTGTGGAAAGAACACACATGCAATGACACTGCTTGATCCATGTGTGGTTTGTGGAAAAGAACACACATGCAATGAGCACTGGTTGATCCATGTGTGGTTTGTGGAAACAACACACATGCAATGACCACTTGTTGATCCATTTGTGGTTTGTGGAAAGAACACACATGCAATGACAGTGGTGGATCCATGTGTGGTTTGTGCAAAGAACACACATGCAATGACTCTAGTGCTAGTTTTAGTATAAGAACACACATATAATGACTCCAGTGGGTCCACATGTAGTTTGTGAAAAGAACACACATGCACTGACCACTGGTTGATCCATAAGTTGTTTGTGGAAAAGAACACACATGCAATGAGTCTAGTGGATCCATGTGTGGTTTGTGGAAAAGAACACACATGCAATGAGTCTAGTGCTGGTTTGTGGTTTTAGTATAAGAACAAAGATGCAATTACACAAATGGATCCATATGTGGTTTGTGGAAATAACACACATGCAATGACTCTGGTTGATCCATATGTGGTTTGTGGAAAGAACACACATGCAATGACCACTAGTTGATCCATATGTGGTTTGTGGAAAAGAACACACATGCAATGGTCACTGGTTGACCCATGTGTGGTTTGTGGAAAGAACACATATGCAATGACAGTGGTGGATCCATGTGTGGTTTGTGAAAAGAACACACAAGGAATGAGTCTAGTGTTGGTTTTAGTATAAGAACGCACATGCAATGACTCTAGTGGTTGATCCATGTGTGGTTTGTGGAAATAACACACATGCAATGACTCTAGTGGTTGATTCATGTGTGGTTTGTGGAAAGAACACACATGCAATGACTCTAGTGCAAGTTTTAGTATAAGAACACACATGCAATGATACTAGTGGTTGATCCATGTGTGGTTTATGGAAATAACACACATGCAATGACTCTAGTGGTTGATTCATGTGTGGTTTGTGGAAAGAACACACATGCAATGACACTGCTTCATCCATGTGCGGTTTGCGGAAAAGAACACATATGCAATGACCACTGGTTGATCCATGTATGGTTTGTGGAAAGAACACACATGTAATGACCACTTGTTGATCCATGTGTGGTTTCTGGAAAGAACACACATGCAATGATAGTGGTGGATCCATGTGTGGTTTGTGGATGGAACACACATGCAATGATACTGCTTGATCCATGTGTGCTCTGTGGAAAAGAACACACATGCAATGACCACTGGTTGATCCATGTGTGGTTTGTGGAAAGAACACACATGCAATGACCACTGGTTGATCCATGTGTGGTTTGTGGAAAGAACACACATGCAATGACACTACTTGATCCATGTGTGGTTTGTGGAAAATAACACACATGCAATGACCACCGGTTGATGTATGTGTGGTTTGTGGAAAAGAATACACATGCAATGACTCTAGTGCTAGTTTGTGGTTTTAGTATAAGAACAAACATGCAATTACTCAAATGGATCCATATGTGGTTTGTGGAAATAACACACATGCAATGACTCTGGTTGATCCATATGTGGTTTGTGGAAAGAACACACATGCAATGACCACTAGTTGATCCATATGTGGTTTGTGGAAAAGAACACACATGCAATGACCACTGGTTGATCCATGTGTGGTTTGTGGAAAGAACACACATGCAATGACAGTGGTGGATCCATGTGGGTTTGTGGAAAGAACACACATGCAATGACTCTAGTGTTGGTTTTAGTATAAGAACACACATGCAATGACTCTAGTGGTTGATCCATGTGTGGTTTGTGAAAAGAACTCACATGCAATGACCACTAGTTGATCCATATGTGGTTTGTGGAAAGAACACACATGCAATGACACTGCTTGATCCATGTGTGGTTTGTGGAAAAGAACACACATGCAATGACCACTTGTTTATCCATGTGTGGTTTGTGGAAAGAACACGCATGCAATGACCACTGGTTAATCCATGTGTGGTTTGTGGAAAAGAACACACATGCAATGACCACTGGTTGATCCATGTGTGGTTTGTGGAAAGAACACACATGCAATGACACTGCTTGATCCATGTGTGGTTTGTGGAAAAGAACACACATGCAATGACCACTAGTTGATCCATGTGTGGTTTTTCGAAAGAACACACATGCAATGACCACTGGTTGATCCATATGTGGTTTGTGGAAAAGAACACACATGCAATGACCACTGGTTGATCCATATGTGGTTTGTCGAAAGAACACACATGCAATGACCAGTGGTTGATACATGTGTGGTTTGTGAAAAGAACACACATGCAATGACTCTAGTGCTGGTTTGTGGTTTTAGTATAAGAACAAACATGCAATTACTCAAATGGATACATATGTGGTTTGTGGAAAGAACACACATGCAATGACTCTGGTTGATCCATATGTGGTTTGTGGAAAGAACACACATGCAATGACCTCTGGTTGATCCATATGTGATTTGTGGAAAAGAACACACATGCAATGACCACTTGTTGATCCATGTGTGGTTTGTGGAAAGAACACACATGCAATGACAGTGGTGGATCCATGTGTGGTTTGTGAAAAGAACACACATGCAATGACTCTAGTGTTGGTTTTAGTATAAGAACACACATGCAATGACAGTGGTGGATCCATGTGTGGTTTGTGAAAAGAACACACATGCAATGACTCTAGTGTTGGTTTTAGTATAAGAACACATATGCAATGACTCTAGTGGTTGATCCATACGTGGTTTGTGGAAAGAACACACATGCAATGACACTGCTTGATCCATGTGTGGTTTGTGGAAAAGAACACACATGCAATGACCACTGGTTGATCCATGTGTGGTTTGTGGAAAGAAGACACATGCAATGACCACTTGTTGATCCATTTGTGGAAACAACACACATGCAATGACAGTGGTGGATCCATGTGTGGTTTGCGGAAAGAACACACATGCAATGACTCTAGTGCTAGTTTTATTATAAGAACACACATATAATGACTACAGTGGGTCCACATGTAGTTTATGAAAAGAACACACAAGCAATGACCACTGGTTTATGAAAAGAGCACACATGAAATGAGTCTAGTGGATCCATGTGTGGTTTGTGGAAAAGAACACACATGCAATGACTCTAGTGCTGGTTTGTGGTTTTAGTATAAGAACAAAGATGCAATTACACAAATGGATCCATATGTGGTTTGTGGAAATAACACACATGCAATGACTCTGGTTGATCCATATATGGTTTGTGGAAAGAACACACATGTAATGACCACTTGTTGATCCATATGTGGTTTGTGGAAAAGAACACACATGCAATGACCACTGGTTGATCCATGTGTGGTCTGTGGAAAGAACACACATGCAATGACAGTGGTGGATCCATGTGTGGTTTGTGAAAAGAACACACATGCAATGACTCTAGTGTTGGTTTTAGTATAAGAACACACATGCAATGACTCTAGTGGTTGATCCATGTGCGGTTTGTGAAATGAACACACATGCAATGACCACTAGTTGATCCATATGTGCTTTGTGGCAAGAACACACATGCAATGACACTGCTTGATCCATGTGTGGTTTGTGGAAAGAACACACATGCAATGACACTGCTTGATCCATGTGTGGTTTGTGGAAAAGAACACACATGCAATGACCACTGGTTGATGTATGTGTGGGTTGTGGAAAAGAACACACATGCAATGACTCTAGTGCTGGTTTGTGGTTTTAGTATAAGAACAAACATGCAATTACTCAAATGGATCCAAATGTGGTTTGTGGAAATAACACACATGCAATGACTCTGGTTGATCCATATGTGGTTTGTGGAAAGAACACACATGCAATGACCACTAGTTGATCCATATGTGGTTTGTGGAAAAGAACACACATGCAATGACCACTGGTTGATCCATGTGTGGTTTGTGGAAAGAACACACATGCAATGACAGTGGTGGATCCATGTGTGGTTTGTGAAAAGAACACACATGCAATGACTCTAGTGTTGGTTTTAGTATAAGAACACACATGCAATGACTCTAGTGGTTGATCCATGTGCGGTTTGTGAAAAGAACAGACATGCAATGACCACTAGTTGATCCATATGTGCTTTGTGGAAAGAACACACATGCAATGACACTGCTTGATCCATTTGTGGTTTGTGGAAAAGAACACACATGCAATGACCACTTGTTGATCCATGTGTGGTTTGTGGAAAGAACACACATGCAATGACCACTGGTTGATCCATGTGTGGTTTGTGGAAAAGAACACACATGCAATGACCAGTGGTAGATCCATGTGTGGTTTGTGGAAAGAACACACATGCAATGACACTGCTTGATCCATGTGTGGTTTGTGGAAAAGAACACACATGCAATGACCACTAGTTGATCCATGTGTGGTTTTTGGAAAGAACACACATGCAATGACCACTGGTTGATCCATATGTGGTTTGTGGAAAAGAACACACATGCAATGACCACTGGTTCATCCATATGTGGTTTGTGGAAAGAACACACATGCAATGACCAGTGGTTGATACATGTGTGGTTTGTGAAAAGAACACACATGCAATGACTCTAGTGCTGGTTTGTGGTTTTAGTATAAGAACAAACATGCAATTACTCAAATGGATCCATATGTGGTTTGTGGAAAGAACACACATGCAATGACTCTGGTTGATCCATATATGGTTTGTGGAAAGAACACACATGCAATGACCTCTGGTTGATCCATATGTGGTTTGTGGAAAAAACACACATGCAATGACCACTGGTTGATCCATGTGTGGTTTGTGGAAAGAACACACATGCAATGACAGTGGTGGATCCATGTGTGGTTTGTGAAAAGAACACAAATGCAATGACTCTAGGGTTGGTTTTAGTATAAGAACACACATGCAATGACTCTAGTGGTTGATCCATGTGTGGTTTGTGAAAAGAACACACATGCAATGGCCACTAGTTGATCCATATGTGGTTTGTGGAAAGAACACACATGCAATGACACTGCTTGATCCATGTGTGGTTTGTGGAAAAGAACACACATGCAATGACCACTTGTTGATCCATGTGTGGTTTGTGGAAAGAACACACATGCAATGACCACTGGTTGATCCATGTGTGGTTTGTGGAAAAGAACACACATGCAATGACCACTGGTTGATCCATGTGTGGTTTGTGGAAAGAACACACATGCAATGACACTGCTTGATCCATGTGTGGTTTGTGGAAAAGAACACACATGCAATGACCACTGGTTGATCCATGTGTGGTTTGTGGAAAAGAACACACATGCAATGACCACCGGTTGATCCATGTGTGGTTTGTGTAAAGAACACACATGCAATGACACTGCTTGATCCATGTGTGGTTTGTGGAAAAGAACACACATGCAATGACCACTGGTTGATCCATGTGTGGTTTTTCGAAAGAACACACATGCAATGACCACTGGTTGATCCATATGTGGTTTGTGGAAAAGAACACACATGCAATGACCACTGGTTGATCCATATGTGGTTTATCGAAAGAACACACATGCAATGACCAGTGGTTGATAAATGTGTGGTTTGTGAAAAGAACACACATGCAATGACTCTAGTGCTGGTTTGTGGTTTTAGTATAAGAACAAACATGCAATTACTCAAATGGATACATATGTGGTTTGTGGAAAGAACACACATGTAATGACTCTGGTTGATCCATATGTGGTTTGTGGAAAGAACACACATGCAATGACCTCTGGTTGATCCATATGTGGTTTGTGGAAAAGAACACACATGCAATGACCACTTGTTGATCCATGTGTGGTTTGTGGAAAGAACACACATGCAATGACAGTGGTGGATCCATGTGTGGTTTGTGAAAAGAACACACATGCAATGACTCTAGTGGTGGTTTTAGTATAAGAACACACATGCAATGACAGTGGTGGATCCATGTGTGGTTTGTGAAAAGAACACACATGCAATGACTCTAGTGTTGGTTTTAGTATAAGAACACACATGCAATGACTCTAGTGGTTGATCCATATGTGGTTTGTGGAAAGAACACACATGCAATGACACTGCTTGATCCATGTGTTGTTTGTGGAAAAGAACACACATGCAATGACCACTGGTTGATCCATGTGTGGTTTGTGGAAAGAACACACATGCAATGACCACTTGTTGATCCATTTGTGGAAAGAACACACATGCAATGACAGTGGTGGATCCATGTATGGTTTGTGGAAAGAACACACATGCAATGACTCTAGTGCTAGTTTTAGTATAAGAACACACATATAATGACTCCAGTGGGTCCATATGTAGTTTATGAAAAGAACACACATGCAATGACCACTGGTTTATGAAAAGAGCACACATGAAATGAGTATAGTGGATCCATGTGTGGTTTGTGGAAAATAACACACATGCAATGACTCTAGTGATGGTTTGTGGTTTTAGTATAAGAACAAAGATGCAATTAAACAAATGGATCCATATGTGGTTTGTGGAAATAACACACATGCAATGACTCTGGTTGATCCATATGTGGTTTGTGGAAAGAACACACATGCAATGACCACTTGTTGATCCATATGTGGTTTGTGGAAAAGAACACACATGCAATGACCACTGGTTGATCCATGTGTGGTTTGTGGAAAGAACACACATGCAGTGACAGTGGTGGATCCATGTGTGGTTTGTGAAAAGAACACACATGCAATGACTCTAGTGTTGGTTTTAGTATAAGAACACACATGCAATGACTCTAGTGGTTGATCCATGTGCGGTTTGTGAAAAGAACACACATGCAATGACCACTAGTTGATCCATATGTGCTTTGTGGAAAGAACACACATGCAATGACACTGCTTGATCCATGTGTGGTTTGTGGAAAGAACACACATGCAATGACACTGCTTGATCCATGTGTGGTTTGTGGAAAAGAACACACATGCAATGACCACTGGTTGATGTGTGTGTGGTTTGTGGAAAAGAACACACATGCAATGAATCTAGTGCTGGTTTGTGGTTTTAGTATAAGAACAAACATGCAATTACTCAAATGGATCCATATGTGGTTTGTGGAAATAACACACATGCAATGACTCTGGTTGATCCATATGTGGTTTGTGGAAAGAACACACATGCAATGACCACTTGTTGATCCATATGTGGTTTGTGGAAAAGAACACACATGCAATGACCACTGGTTGATCCATGTGTGGTTTGTGGAAAGAACACACATGCAATGACAGTGGTGGATCCATGTGTGGTTTGTGAAAAGAACACACATGCAATGACTCTAGTGTTGGTTTTAGTATAAGAACACACATGCAATGACTCTAGTGGTTGATCCATGTGCGGTTTGTGAAAAGAACACACATGCAATGACCACTAGTTGATCCATATGTGCTTTGTGGAAAGAACACACATGCAATGACACTGCTTGATCCATTTGTGGTTTGTGGAAAAGAACACACATGCAATGACCACTTGTTGATCCATGTGTGGTTTGTGGAAAGAACACACATGCAATGACCACTGGTTGATCCATGTGTGGTTTGTGGAAAAGAACACACATGCAATGACCAGTGGTAGATCCATGTGTGGTTTGTGGAAAGAACACACATGCAATGACACTGCTTGATCCATGTGTGGTTTGTGGAAAAGAACACACATGCAATGACCACTAGTTGATCCATGTGTGGTTTTTGGAAAGAACACACATGCAATGACCACTGGTTGATCCATATGTGGTTTGTGGAAAAGAACACACATGCAATGACCACTGGTTCATCCATATGTGGTTTTTGGAAAGAACACACATGCAATGACCAGTGGTTGATACATGTGTGGTTTGTCAAAAGAACACACATGCAATGACTCTAGTGCTGGTTTGTGGTTTTAGTATAAGAACAAACATGCAATTACTCAAATGGATCCATATGTGGTTTGTGGAAAGAACACACATGCAATGACTCTGGTTGATCCATATATGGTTTGTGGAAAGAACACACATGCAATGACCTCTGGTTGATCCATATGTGGTTTGTGGAAAAAACACACATGCAATGACCACTGGCTGATCCATGTGTGGTTTGTGGAAAGAACACACATGCAATGACAGTGGTGGATCCATGTGTGGTTTGTGAAAAGAACACAAATGCAATGACTCTAGTGTTGGTTTTAGTATAAGAACACACATGCAATGACTCTAGTGGTTGATCCATGTGTGGTTTGTGAAAAGAACACACATGCAATGGCCACTAGTTGATCCATATGTGGTTTGTGGAAAGAACACACATGCAATGACACTCCTTGATCCATGTGTGGTTTGTGGAAAAGAACACACATGCAATGACCACTTGTTGATCCATGTGTGGTTTGTGGAAATAACACACATGCAATGACCACTGGTTGATCCATGTGTGGTTTGTGGAAAAGAACACACATGCAATGACCACTGGTTGATCCATGTGTGGTTTGTGGAAAGAACACACATGCAATGACACTGCTTGATCCATGTGTGGTTTGTGGAAAAGAACACACATGCAATGACTACTGGTTGATCCATGTGTGGTTTGTGGAAAAGAACACACATGCAATGACCACCGGTTGATCCATGTGTGGTTTGTGTAAAGAACACACATGCAATGACACTGCTTGATCCATGTGTGGTTTGTGGAAAAGAACACACATGCAATGACCACTGGTTGATCCATGTGTGGTTTTTCGAAAGAACACACATGCAATGACCACTGGTTGATCCATATGTGGTTTGTGGAAAAGAACACACATGCAATGATCACTGGTTGATCCATATGTGGTTTATCGAAAGAACACACATGCAATGACCAGTGGTTGATAAATGTGTGGTTTGTGAAAAGAACACACATGCAATGACTCTAGTGCTGGTTTGTGGTTTTAGTATAAGAACAAACATGCAATTACTCAAATGGATACATATGTGGTTTGTGGAAAGAACACACATGTAATGACTCTGGTTGATCCATATGTGGTTTGTGGAAAGAACACACATGCAATGACCTCTGGTTGATCCATATGTGGTTTGTGGAAAAGAACACACATGCAATGACCACTTGTTGATCCATGTGTGGTTTGTGGAAAGAACACACATGCAATGACAGTGGTGGATCCATGTGTGGTTTGTGAAAAGAACACACATGCAATGACTCTAGTGGTGGTTTTAGTATAAGAACACACATGCAATGACAGTGGTGGATCCATGTGTGGTTTGTGAAAAGAACACACATGCAATGACTCTAGTGTTGGTTTTAGTATAAGAACACACATGCAATGACTCTAGTGGTTGATCCATATGTGGTTTGTGGAAAGAACACACATGCAATGACACTGCTTGATCCATGTGTTGTTTGTGGAAAAGAACACACATGCAATGACCACTGGTTGATCCATGTGTGGTTTGTGGAAAGAACACACATGCAATGACCACTTGTTGATCCATTTGTGGAAAGAACACACATGCAATGACAGTGGTGGATCCATGTATGGTTTGTGGAAAGAACACACATGCAATGACTCTAGTGCTAGTTTTAGTATAAGAACACACATATAATGACTCCAGTGGGTCCATATGTAGTTTATGAAAAGAACACACATGCAATGACCACTGGTTTATGAAAAGAGCACACATGAAATGAGTATAGTGGATCCATGTGTGGTTTGTGGAAAATAACACACATGCAATGACTCTAGTGATGGTTTTTGGTTTTAGTATAAGAACAAAGATGCAATTAAACAAATGGATCCATATGTGGTTTGTGGAAATAACACACATGCAATGACTCTGGTTGATCCATATGTGGTTTGTGGAAAGAACACACATGCAATGACCACTTGTTGATCCATATGTGGTTTGTGGAAAAGAACACACATGCAATGACCACTGGTTGATCCATGTGTGGTTTGTGGAAAGAACACACATGCAATGACAGTGGTGGATCCATGTGTGGTTTGTGAAAAGAACACACATGCAATGACTCTAGTGTTGGTTTTAGTATAAGAACACACATGCAATGACTCCAGTGGTTGATCCATGTGCGGTTTGTGAAAAGAACACACATGCAATGACCACTAGTTGATCCATATGTGCTTTGTGGAAAGAACACACATGCAATGACACTGCTTGATCCATGTGTGGTTTGTGGAAAGAACACACATGCAATGACACTGCTTGATCCATGTGTGGTTTGTGGAAAAGAACACACATGCAATGACCACTGGTTGATGTGTGTGTGGTTTGTGGAAAAGAACACACATGCAATGACTCTAGTGCTGGTTTGTGGTTTTAGTAGAAGAACAAACATGCAATTACTCAAATGGATCCATATGTGGTTTGTGGAAATAACACACATGCAATGACTCTGGTTGATCCATATGTGGTTTGTGGAAAGAACACACATGCAATGACCACTTGTTGATCCATATGTGGTTTGTGGAAAAGAACACACATGCAATGACCACTGGTTGATCCATGTGTGGTTTGTGGAAAGAACACACATGCAATGACAGTGGTGGATCCATGTGTGGTTTGTGAAAAGAACACAAATGCAATGACTCTAGTGTTGGTTTTAGTATAAGAACACACATGCAATGACTCTAGTGGTTGATCCATATGTGGTTTGTGGAAAAGAACACACATGTAATGACCACTGGTTGACCCATGTGTGGTTTGTGGAAAGAACACATATGCAATGACAGTGGTGGATCCATGTGTGGTTTGTGAAAAGAACACACATGCAATGACTCTAGTGTTGGTTTTAGTATAAGAACACACATGCAATGACTCTAGTGGTTGATCCATGTGCGGTTTGTGAAAAGAACACACATGCAATGACCACTAGTTGATCCATATGTGCTTTGTGGAAAGAACACACATGCAATGACACTGCTTGATCCATGTGTGGTTTGTGGAAAAGAACACACATGCAATGACCACTTGTTGATCCATGTGTGGTTTGTGGAAAGAACACACATGCAATGACCACTGGTTGATCCATGTGTGGTTTGTGGAAAAGAACACACATGCAATGACCAGTGGTAGATCCATGTGTGGTTTGTGGAAAGAACACACATGCAATGACACTGCTTGATCCATGTGTGGTTTGTGGAAAAGAAGACACATGCAATGACCACTAGTTGATCCATGTGTGGTTTTTGGAAAGAACACACATGCAATGACCACTGGTTGATCCATACGTGGTTTGTCGAAAAGAACACACATGCAATGACCACTGGTTCATCGATATGTGGTTTGTGGAAAGAACACACATGCAATGACCAGTGGTTGATACATGTGTGGTTTGTGAAAAGAACACACATGCAATGACTCTAGTGCTGGTTTGTGGTTTTAGTATAAGAACAAACATGCAATTACTCAAATGGATCCATATGTGGTTTATGGAAAGAACACACATGCAATGACTCTGGTTGATCCATATATGGTTTGTGGAAAGAACACACATGCAATGACCTCTGGTTGATCCATATATGGTTTGTGGAAAAGAACACACATGCAATGACCACTGGTTGATCCATGTGTGGTTTGTGGAAAGAACACACATGCAATGACAGTGGTGAATCCATGTGTGGTTTGTGAAAAGAACACAAATGCAATGACTCTAGTGTTGGTTTTAGTATAAGAACACACATGCAATGACTCTAGTGGTTGATCCATGTGTGGTTTGTGAAAAGAACACACATGCAATGACCACTAGTTGATCCATATGTGGTTTGTGGAAAGTACACACATGCAATGACACTGCTTGATCCATGTGTGGTTTGTGGAAAAGAACACACATGCAATGACCACTTGTTGATCCATGTGTGGTTTGTGGAAAGAACACACATGCAATGAGCACTGGTTGATCCATGTGTGGTTTGTGGAAAAGAACACACATGCAATGACCACTAGTTGATCCATGTGTGGTTTGTGGAAAGAACACACATGCAATGACACTGCTTGATCCATGTGTGGTTTGTGGAAAAGAACACACATGCAATGACCACTGGTTGATCCATGTGTGGTTTTTTGAAAGAACACACATGCAATGACCACTGGTTGATCCAAATGTGGTTTGTGGAAAAGAACACACATGCAATGACCACTGGTTGATCCATATGTGGTTTGTGGAAAGAACACACATGCAATGACCAGTGGTTGATACATGTGTGGTTTGTGAAAAGAACACACATGCAATGACTCTAGTGCTGGTTTGTGGTTTTAGTATAAGAACAAACATGCAATTACTCAAATGGATCCATATGTGGTTTGTGGAAAGAACACACATGCAATGACTCTGGTTGATCCATATGTGGTTTGTGGAAAGAACACACATGCAATGACCTCTGGTTGATCCATATGTGGTTTGTTGAAAAGAACACACATGCAATGACCACTTGTTGATCCATGTGTGGTTTGTGGAAAGAACACACATGCAATGACAGTGGTGGATCCATGTGTGGTTTGTGAAAAGAACACACATGCAATGACTCTAGTGTTGGTTTTAGTATAAGAACACACATGCAATGACTCTAGTGGTTGATCCATGTGTGGTTTGTGGAAATAACACACATGCAATGACTCTAGTGGTTGATCCATATGTGGTTTGTGGAAAGAACACACATGCAATGACACTACTTGATCCATGTGTGGTTTGTGGAAAAGAACACACATGCAATGACCACTGGTTGATCCATGTGTGGTTTGTGGAAAGAACACACATGCAATGACCACTCGTTGATCCATTTGTGGTTTGTGGAAAGAACACACATGCAATGACAGTGGTGGATCCATGTGTGGTTTGTGGAAAGAACACACATGCAATGACTCTAGTGCTAGTTTTAGTATAAGAACACACATATAATGACTCCAGTGGGTCCACATGTAGTTTGTGAAAAGAACACACATGCAATGACCACTGGTTGATCCATAAGTTGTTTGTGGAAAAGAACACACATGCAATGAGTCTAGTGGATCCATGTGTGGTTTGTGGAAAAGAACACACATGCAATGACCCTAGTGCTGGTTTGTGGTTTTAGTATAAGAACAAAGATGCAATTACACAAATGGATCCATATGTGGTTTGTGGAAATAACACACATGCAATGACTCTGGTTGATCCATATGTGGTTTGTGGAAAGAACACACATGCAATGACCACTAGTTGATCCATATGTGGTTTGTGGAAAAGAACACACATGCAATGACCACTGGTTGACCCATGTGTGGTTTGTGGAAAGAACACGTATGCAATGACAGTGGTGGATCCATGTGTGGTTTGTGAAAAGAACACACATGCAATGACTCTAGTGTTGGTTTTAGTATAAGAACACACATGCAATGACTCTAGTGGTTGATCCATGTGTAGTTTGTGGAAATAACACACATGCAATGACTGTAGTGGTTGATTCATGTGTGATTTGTGGAAAGAACACACATGCAATGACTCTAGTGCAAGTTTTAGTATAAGAACACACATGCAATGACTCTAGTGGTTGATCCATGTGTGGTTTGTGGAAATAACACACATGCAATGACTCTAGTGGTTGATTCATGTGTTGTTTGTAGAAAGAACACACATGCAATGACACTGCTTGATCCATGTGCGGTTTGCGGAAAAGAACACACATGCAATGACCACTGGTTGATCCATGTATGGTTTGTGGAGAGAACACACATGTAATGACCACTTGTTGATCCATGTGTGGTTTGTGGAAAGAACACACATGCAATGATAGTGGTGGATCCATGTGTGGTTTGTGGATAGAACACACATGCAATGATACTGCTTGATCCATGTGTGGTTTGTGGAAAAGAACACACATGCAATGACCACTGGTTGATCCATGTGTGGTTTGTGGAAAGAACACACATGCAATGACCACTGGTTGATCCATGTGTGGTTTGTGGAAAGAACACACATGCAATGACACCACTTGATCCATGTGTCGTTTGTGGAAAAGAACACACATGCAATGACCACTAGTTGATGTATGTGTGGTTTGTGGAAAAGAACACACATGCAATGACTCTAGTGCTGGTTTGTGGTTTTAGTATAAGAACAAACATGCAATTACTCAAATGGATCCATATGTGGTTTGTGGAAAGAACACACATGCAATGACTCTGGTTGATCCATATGTGGTTTGTGGAAAGAACACACATGCAATGACCTCTGGTTGATCCATATGTGGTTTGTTGAAAAGAACACACATGCAATGACCACTTGTTGATCCATGTGTGGTTTGTGGAAAGAACACACATGCAATGACAGTGGTGGATCCATGTGTGGTTTGGGAAAAGAACACACATGCAATGACTCTAGTGTTGGTTTTAGTATAAGAACACACATGCAATGACTCTAGTGGTTGATCCATGTGCGGTTTGTGAAAAGAACACACATGCAATGACCACTAGTTGATCCATATGTGCTTTGTGGAAAGAACACACATGCAATGACACTTCTTGATCCATGTGTGGTTTGTGGAAAAGAACACACATGCAATGACCACTTGTTGATCCATGTGTGGTTTGTGGAAAGAACACACATGCAATGACCACTGGTTGATCCATGTGTGGTTTGTGGAAAAGAACACACATGCAATGACACTACTTGATCCATGTGTGGTTTGTGGAAAAGAACACACATGCAATGACCACTGGTTGATGTATGTGTGGTTTGTGGAAAAGAACACACATGCAATGACTCTAGTGCTGGTTTGTGGTTTTAGTATAAGAACAAACATGCCATTACTCAAATGGATCCATATGTGGTTTGTGGAAATAACACACATGCAATGACTCTGGTTGATCCATATGTGGTTTGTGGAAAGAACACACATGCAATGACCACTAGTTGATCCATATGTGGTTTGTGGAAAAGAACACACATGCAATGACCACTGGTTGATCCATGTGTGGTTTGTGCAAAGAACACACATGCAATGACAGTGGTGGATCCATGTGTGGTTTGTGAAAAGAACACACATGCAATGACTCTAGTGTTGGTTTTAGTATAAGAACACACATGCAATGACTCTAGTGGCTGATCCATGTGTGGTTTGTGGAAATAACACACATGCAATGACTCTAGTGGTTGATTCATGTGTGGTTTGTGGATAGAACACACATGCAATGACACTGCTTGATCCATGTGTGGTTTATGGAAAAGAACACACATGCAATGACCACTTGTTGATACATGTGTGGTTTGTGGAAAGAACACACATGCAATGACCACTGGTTGATCCATGTGTGGTTTGTGGAAAAGAACACACATGCAATGACCACTGGTTGATCCATGTGTGGTTTGTGGAAAGAACACACATGCAATGACACTGCTTGATCCATGTGTGGTTTGTGGAAAAGAACACACATGCAATGAAAACTGGTTGATCCATGTGTGGTTTTTGGAAAGAACACACATGCAATGACCACTAGTTGATCCAAATGTGGTTTGTGTAAAAGAACACACATGCAATGACCACTGGTTGATCCATATGTGGTTTGTGGAAACAACACACATGCAATGACCAGTGGTTGATACATGTGTGGTTTGTGAAAAAGAACACACATTCAATGACTCTAGTGCTGGTTTGTGGTTTTAGTATAAGAACAAACATGCAATTACTCAAATGGATCCATATCTGCATTGTGGAAAGAACACACATGCAATGACTCTGGTTGATCCATATGTGGTTTGTGGAAAGAACACACATGCAATGACCTCTGGTTGATCCATATGTGGTTTGTGGAAAAGAACCCACATGCAATGACCACTTGTTGATCCATGCGTGGTTTGTGGAAAGAACACACATGCAATGACAGTGGTGGATCCATGTGTGGTTTGTGAAAAGAACACACATGCAATGACTCTAGTGTTGATTTTAGTATAAGAACACACATGCAATGACTCTAGTGGTTGATCCATGTGTGGTTTGTGGAAATAACACACATGAAATGACTCTAGTGGTTGATCCATATGTAGTTTGTGGAAAGAACACACATGCAATGACACTGCTTGATCCATGTGTGGTTTGTGGAAAAGAACACACATGTAATGACCACTGGTTGATCCATGTGTGGTTTGTGGAAAGAACACACATGCAATGACCACTTGTCGATCCATTTGTGGTTTGTGGAAAGAACACACATGCAATGACAGTGGTGGATGCATGTGTGGTTTGTGGAAAGAACACACATGCAATGACTCTAGTGCTAGTTTTACTATAAGAACACACATATAATGACTCCAGTGGGTCCACATGTAGTTTGTGAAAAGAACACACATGCAATGACCACTTGTTGATCCATAAGTTGTTTGTGGAAAAGAACACACATGCAATGAGTCTAGTGGATCCATGTGTGGTTTGTGGAAAAGAACACACATGCAATGACACTAGTGCTGGTTTGGGTTTTAGTATAAGAACAAAGATGCAATTACACAAATGGATCCATATGTGGTTTGTGGAAATAACACACATGCAATGACTCTGGTTGATCCATATGTGGTTTGTGGAAAGAACACACATGCAATAACCACTAGTTGATCCATATGTGGTTTGTGGAAAAGAACACACATGTAATGACCACTGGTTGACCCATGTGTGGTTTGTGGAAAGAACACATATGCAATGACAGTGGTGGATCCATGTGTGGTTTGTGAAAAGAACACACATGCAATGACTCTAGTGTTGGTTTTAGTATAAGAACACACATGCAATGACTCTAGTGGCTGATCCATGTGTGGTTTGTGGAAATAACACACATGCAATGACTCTAGTGGTTGATTCATGTGTGGTTTGTGGAAAGAACACACATGCAATGACACTGCTTGATCCATGTGCGGTTTGCGGAAAAGAACACACATGCAATGACCACCAGTTGATCCAAGTGTGGTTTGTGGAAAGAACACACATGTAATGACCACTTGTTGATCCATGTGTGGTTTGTGGAAAGAACACACATGCAATGATAGTGGTGGATCCATGTGTGGTTTGTGGAAAAGAACACACATGCAATGACACTACTTGATCCATGTGTGGTTTGTGGAAAAGAACACACATGCAATGACCACTGGTTGATGTATGTGTGGTTTGTGGAAAAGAACACACATGCAATGACTCTAGTGCTGGTTTGTGGTTTTAGTATAAGAACAAACATGCAATTACTCAAATGGATCCATATGTGGTTTGTGGAAATAACACACATGCAATGACTCTGGTTGATCCATATGTGGTTTGTGGAAAGAACACACATGCAATGACCACTTGTTGATCCATATGTGGTTTGTGGAAAAGAACACACATGCAATGACCACTGGTTGATCCATGTGTGGTTTGTGGAAAGAACACACATGCAATGACAGTGGTGGATCCATGTGTGGTTTGTGAAAAGAACACACATGCAATGACTCTAGTGTTGGTTTTAGTATAAGAACACACATGCAATGACTCTAGTGGTTGATCCATGCGTGGTTTGTGAAAAGAACACACATGCAATGACCACTAGTTGATCCATATGTTCTTTGTGGAAAGAACACACATGCAATGACACTGCTTGATCCATGTGTGGTTTATGGAAAAGAACACACATGCAATGACCACTTGTTGATACATGTGTGGTTTGTGGAAAGAACACACATGCAATGACCACTGGTTGATCCATGTGTGGTTTGTGGAAAAGAACACACATGCAATGACCACTGGTTGATCCATGTGTGGTTTGTGGAAAGAACACACATGCAATGACACTGCTTGATCCATGTGTGGTTTGTGGAAAAGAACACACATGCAATGACCACTGGTTGATCCATGTGTGGTTTTTGGAAAGAACACACATGCAATGACCACTAGTTGATCCAAATGTGGTTTGTGTAAAAGAACACACATGCAATGACCACTGGTTGATCCATATGTGGTTTGTGGAAACAACACACATGCAATGACCAGTGGTTGATACATGTGTGGTTTGTGAAAAAGAACACACATTCAATGACTCTAGTGCTGGTTTGTGGTTTTAGTATAAGAACAAACATGCAATTACTCAAATGGATCCATATGTGCATTGTGGAAAGAACACACATGCAATGACTCTGGTTGATCCATATGTGGTTTGTGGAAAGAACACACATGCAATGACCTCTGGTTGATCCATATGTGGTTTGTGGAAAAGAACACACATGCAATGACCACTTGTTGATCCATGCGTGGTTTGTGGAAAGAACACACATGCAATGATAGTGGTGGATCCATGTGTGGTTTGTGAAAAGAACACACATGCAATGACTCTAGTGTTGGTTTTAGTATAAGAACACACATGCAATGAATCTAGTGGTTGATCCATGTGTGGTTTGTGGAAATAACACACATGAAATGACTCTAGTGGTTGATCCATATGTAGTTTGTGGAAAGAACACACATGCAATGACACTGCTTGATCCATGTGTGGTTTGTGGAAAAGAACACACATGTAATGACCACTGGTTGATCCATGTGTGGTTTGTGGAAAGAACACACATGCAATGACCACTTGTTGATCCATTTGTGGTTTGTGGAAAGAACACACATGCAATGACAGTGGTGGATGCATGTGTGGTTTGTGGAAAGAACACACATGCAATGACTCTAGTGCTAGTTTTACTATAAGAACACACATATAATGACTCCAGTGGGTCCACATGTAGTTTGTGAAAAGAACACACATGCAATGACCACTTGTTGATCCATAAGTTGTTTGTGGAAAAGAACACACATGCAATGAGTCTAGTGGATCCATGTGTGGTTTGTGGAAAAGAACACACATGCAATGACACTAGTGCTGGTTTGTGGTTTTAGTATAAGAACAAAGATGCAATTACGCAAATGGATCCATATGTGGTTTGTGGAAATAACACACATGCAATGACTCTGGTTGATCCATATGTGGTTTGTGGAAAGAACACACATGCAATAACCACTAGTTGATCCATATGTGGTTTGTGGAAAAGAACACACATGTAATGACCACTGGTTGACCCATGTGTGGTTTGTGGAAAGAACACATATGCAATGACAGTGGTGGATCCATGTGTGGTTTGTGAAAAGAACACACATGCAATGACCACTAGTTGATCCATATGTGCTTTGTGGAAAGAACACACATGCAATGACACTGCTTGATCCATGTGTGGTTTATGGAAAAGAACACACATGCAATGACCACTTGTTGATACATGTGTGGTTTGTGGAAAGAACACACATGCAATGACCACTGGTTGATCCATGTGTGGTTTGTGGAAAAGAACACACATGCAATGACCACTGGTTGATCCATGTGTGGTTTGTGGAAAGAACACACATGCAATGACACTGCTTGATCCATGTGTGGTTTGTGGAAAAGAACACACATGCAATGACCACTGGTTAATCCATGTGTGGTTTTTGGAAAGAACACACATGCAATGACCACTAGTTGATCCAAATATGGTTTGTGTAAAAGAACACACATGCAATGACCACTGGTTGATCCATATGTGGTTTGTGGAAACAACACACATGCAATGACCAGTGGTTGATACATGTGTGGTTTGTGAAAAAGAACACACATTCAATGACTCTAGTGCTGGTTTGTGGTTTTAGTATAAGAACAAACATGCAATTACTCAAATGGATCCATATGTGCATTGTGGAAAGAACACACATGCAATGACTCTGGTTGATCCATATGTGGTTTGTGGAAAGAACACACATGCAATGACCTCTGGTTGATCCATATGTGGTTTGTGGAAAAGAACACACATGCAATGACCACTTGTTGATCCATGCGTGGTTTGTGGAAAGAACACACATGCAATGACAGTGGTGGATCCATGTGTGGTTTGTGAAAAGAACACACATGCAATGACTCTAGTGTTGGTTTTAGTATAAGAACACACATGCAATGACTCTAGTGGTTGATCCATGTGTGGTTTGTGGAAATAACACACATGAAATGACTCTAGTGGTTGATCCATATGTAGTTTGTGGAAAGAACACACATGCAATGACACTGCTTGATCCATGTGTGGTTTGTGGAAAAGAACACACATGTAATGACCACTGGTTGATCCATGTGTGGTTTGTGGAAAGAACACACATGCAATGACCACTTGTTGATCCATTTGTGGTTTGTGGAAAGAACACACATGCAATGACAGTGGTGGATGCATGTGTGGTTTGTGGAAAGAACACACATGCAATGACTCTAGTGCTAGTTTTACTATAAGAACACACATATAATGACTCCAGTGGGTCCACATGTAGTTTGTGAAAAGAACACACATGCAATGACCACTTGTTGATCCATAAGTTGTTTGTGGAAAAGAACACACATGCAATGAGTCTAGTGGATCCATGTGTGGTTTGTGGAAAAGAACACACATGCAATGACACTAGTGCTGGTTTGTGGTTTTAGTATAAGAACAAAGATGCAATTACGCAAATGGATCCATATGTGGTTTGTGGAAATAACACACATGCAATGACTCTGGTTGATCCATATGTGGTTTGTGGAAAGAACACACATGCAATAACCACTAGTTGATCCATATATGGTTTGTGGAAAAGAACACACATGTAATGACCACTGGTTGACCCATGTGTGGTTTGTGGAAAGAACACATATGCAATGACAGTGGTGGATCCATGTGTGGTTTGTGAAAAGAACACACATGCAATGACCACTAGTTGATCCATATGTGCTTTGTGGAAAGAACACACATGCAATGACACTGCTTGATCCATGTGTGGTTTATGGAAAAGAACACACATGCAATGACCACTTGTTGATACATGTGTGGTTTGTGGAAAGAACACACATGCAATGACCACTGGTTGATCCATGTGTGGTTTGTGGAAAAGAACACACATGCAATGACCACTGGTTGATCCATGTGTGGTTTGTGGAAAGAACACACATGCAATGACACTGCTTGATCCATGTGTGGTTTGTGGAAAAGAACACACATGCAATGACCACTGGTTAATCCATGTGTGGTTTTTGGAAAGAACACACATGCAATGACCACTAGTTGATCCAAATATGGTTTGTGTAAAAGAACACACATGCAATGACCACTGGTTGATCCATATGTGGTTTGTGGAAACAACACACATGCAATGACCAGTGGTTGATACATGTGTGGTTTGTGAAAAAGAACACACATTCAATGACTCTAGTGCTGGTTTGTGGTTTTAGTATAAGAACAAACATGCAATTACTCAAATGGATCCATATGTGCATTGTGGAAAGAACACACATGCAATGACTCTGGTTGATCCATATGTGGTTTGTGGAAAGAACACACATGCAATGACCTCTGGTTGATCCATATGTGGTTTGTGGAAAAGAACACACATGCAATGACCACTTGTTGATCCATGCGTGGTTTGTGGAAAGAACACACATGCAATGACAGTGGTGGATCCATGTGTGGTTTGTGAAAAGAACACACATGCAATGACTCTAGTGTTGGTTTTAGTATAAGAACACACATGCAATGACTCTAGTGGTTGATCCATGTGTGGTTTGTGGAAATAACACACATGAAATGACTCTAGTGGTTGATCCATATGTAGTTTGTGGAAAGAACACACATGCAATGACACTGCTTGATCCATGTGTGGTTTGTGGAAAAGAACACACATGTAATGACCACTGGTTGATCCATGTGTGGTTTGTGGAAAGAACACACATGCAATGACCACTTGTTGATCCATTTGTGGTTTGTGGAAAGAACACACATGCAATGACAGTGGTGGATGCATGTGTGGTTTGTGGAAAGAACACACATGCAATGACTCTAGTGCTAGTTTTACTATAAGAACACACATATAATGACTCCAGTTTGTCCACATGTAGTTTGTGAAAAGAACACACATGCAATGACCACTTGTTGATCCATAAGTTGTTTGTGGAAAAGAACACACATGCAATGAGTCTAGTGGATCCATGTGTGGTTTGTGGAAAAGAACACACATGCAATGACACTAGTGCTGGTTTGTGGTTTTAGTATAAGAACAAAGATGCAATTACACAAATGGATCCATATGTGGTTTGTGGAAATAACACACATGCAATGACTCTGGTTGATCCATATGTGGTTTGTGGAAAGAACACACATGCAATAACCACTAGTTGATCCATATGTGGTTTGTGGAAAAGAACACACATGTAATGACCATTGGTTGACCCATGTGTGGTTTGTGGAAAGAACACATATGCAATGACAGTGGTGGATCCATGTGTGGTTTGTGAAAAGAACACACATGCAATGACTCTAGTGTTGGTTTTAGTATAAGAACACACATGCAATGACTCTAGTGGCTGATCCATGTGTGGTTTGTGGAAATAACACACATGCAATGACTCTAGTGGTTGATTCATGTGTGGTTTGTGGAAAGAACACACTTGCAATGACACTGCTTGATCCATGTGCGGTTTGCGGAAAAGAACACACATGCAATGACCACCAGTTGATCCAAGTGTGGTTTGTGGAAAGAACACACATGTAATGACCACTTGTTGATCCATGTGTGGTTTGTGGAAAGAACACACATGCAATGATAGTGGTGGATCCATGTGTGGTTTATGGATAGAACACACATGCAATGATACTGCTTGATCCATGTGTGGTTTGTGGAAAACAACACACATGCAATGACCACTGGTTGATCCATGTGTGGTTTGTGGAAAGAACACACATGCAATGACACTACTTGATCCATGTGTGGTATATGGAAAAGAACACACATGCAATGACCACTGGTTGATGTATGTGTGGTTTGTGGAAAAGAACACACATGCAATGACTCTAGTGCTGGTTTGTGGTTTTAGTATAAGAACAAACATGCAATTACTCAAATGGATCCATATGTGGTTTGTGGAAATAACACACATGCAATGACTCTGGTTGATCCATATGTGGTTTGTGGAAAGAACACACATGCAATGACCACTAGTTGATCCATATGTGGTTTGTGGAAAAGAACACACATGCAATGACCACTGGTTGATCCATGTGTGGTTTGCGGAAAGAACACACATGCAATGACACTGCTTGATGCATGTGCGGTTTGTGGAAAAGAACACACATGCAATGACCACTGGTTGATCCATGTGTGGTTTTTGGAAAGAACACACATGCAATGACCACTAGTTGATCCAAATGTGGTTTGTGGAAAAGAACACACATGCAATGACCACTGGTTGATCCATATGTGGTTTGTGGAAAGAACACACATGCAATGACCAGTGGTTGATACATGTGTGGTTTGTGAAAAAGAACACACATGCAATGACTCTAGTGCTGGTTTGTGGTTTTAGTATACGAACAAACATGCAATTAGTCAAATGGATCAATATGTGGTTTGTGGAAAGAACACACATGCAATGACTCTGGTTGATCCATATGTGGTTTGTGGAAAGAACACACATGCAATGACCTCTGGTTGATCCATATGTGGTTTGTGGAAAAGAACACACATGCAATGACCACTTGTTGATCCATGCGTGGTTTGTGGAAAGAACACACATGCAATGACAGTGGTGGATCCATGTGTGGTTTGTGAAAAGAACACACATGCAATGACTCTAGTGTTGGTTTTAGTATAAGAACACACATGCAATGACTCTAGTGGTTGATCCATGTGTGGTTTGTGAAAATAACACACATGCAATGACTCTAGTGGTTGATCCATATGTGGTTTGTGGAAAGAACACACATGCAATAACCACTAGTTGATCCATATGTAGTTTGTGGAAAAGAACACACATGTAATGACCACTGGTTGACCCATGTGTGGTTTGTGGAAAGAACACATATGCAATGACAGTGGTGGATCCATGTGTGGTTTGTGAAAAGAACACACATGCAATGACTCTAGTGGCTGATCCATGTGTGGTTTGTGGAAATAACACACATGCAATGACTCTAGTGGTTGATTCATGTGTGGTTTGTGGAAAGAACACACTTGCAATGACACTGCTTGATCCATGTGCTGTTTGCGGAAAAGAACACACATGCAATGACCACCAGTTGATCCAAGTGTGGTTTGTGGAAAGAACACACATGTAATGACCACTTGTTGATCCATGTGTGGTTTGTGGAAAGAACACACATGCAATGATAGTGGTGGATCCATGTGTGGTTTGTGGATAGAACACACATGCAATGATACTGCTTGATCCATGTGTGGTTTGTGGAAAACAACACACATGCAATGACCACTGGTTGATCCATGTGTGGTTTGTGGAAAGAACACACATGCAATGACACTACTTGATCCATGTGTGGTTTATGGAAAAGAACACACATGCAATGACCACTGGTTGATGTATGTGTGGTTTGTGGAAAAGAACACACATGCAATGACTCTAGTGCTGGTTTGTGGTTTTAGTATAAGAACAAACATGCAATTACTCAAATGGATCCATATGTGGTTTGTGGAAATAACACACATGCAATGACTCTGGTTGATCCATATGTGGTTTGTGGAAAGAACACACATGCAATGACCACTAGTTGATCCATATGTGGTTTGTGGAAAAGAACACACATGCAATGACCACTGGTTGATCCATGTGTGGTTTGTGGAAAGAACACACATGCAATGACACTGCTTGATCCATGTGCGGTTTGTGGAAAAGAACACACATGCAATGACCACTGGTTGATCCATGTGTGGTTTTTGGAAAGAACACACATGCAATGACCACTAGTTGATCCAAATGTGGTTTGTGGAAAAGAACACACATGCAATGACCACTGGTTGATCCATATGTGGTTTGTGGAAAGAACACACATGCAATGACCAGTGGTTGATACATGTGTGGTTTGTGAAAAAGAACACACATGCAATGACTCTAGTGCTGGTTTGTGGTTTTAGTATAAGAACAAACATGCAATTACTCAAATGGATCCATATGTGGTTTGTGGAAAGAACACACATGCAATGACTCTGGTTGATCCATATGTGGTTTGTGGAAAGAACACACATGCAATGACCTCTGGTTGATCCATATGTGGTTTGTGGAAAAGAACACACATGCAATGACCACTTGTTGATCCATGCGTGGTTTGTGGAAAGAACACACATGCAATGACAGTGGTGGATCCATGTGTGGTTTGTGAAAAGAACACACATGCAATGACTCTAGTGTTGGTTTTAGTATAAGAACACACATGCAATGACTCTAGTGGTTGATCCATGTGTGGTTTGTGAAAATAACACACATGCAATGACTCTAGTGGTTGATCCATATGTGGTTTGTGGAAAGAACACACATGCAATGACACTGCTTGATCCATGTGTGGTTTGTGGAAAAGAACATACATGCAATGACCACTGGTTGATACATGTGTGGTTTGTGGAAAGAACACACATGCAATGACCACTTGTTGATCCATTTGTGGTTGGTGGAAAGAACACACATGCAATGACAGTGGTGGATGCATGTGTGGTTTGTAGTAAGAACACACATGCAATGACTCTAGTGCTACTTTTACTATAAGAACACACATATGATGACTCCAGTGGGTCCACATGTAGTTTGTGAAAAGAACACACACGCAATGACCACTGGTTGATCCATAAGTTGTTTGTGGAAAAGAACACACATGCAATGAGTCTAGTGGATCCATGTGTG
Organism: Avena sativa; assembly: GCA_916181665.1. NCBI lineage: Eukaryota > Viridiplantae > Streptophyta > Magnoliopsida > Poales > Poaceae > Avena > Avena sativa. The sequence continues at coordinate 263,497,771 of OV702291.1, forward strand.
GTTTGTGGAAAAGAACACACATGCAATGACTCTAGTGCTGGTTTGTGGTTTTAGTATAAGAATAAAGATGCAATTACACAAATGGATCCATATGTGGTTTGTGGAAATAACACACATGCAATGACTCTGGTTGATCCATATGTGGTTTGTGGACAGAACACACATGCAATAACTACTAGTTGATCCATATGTGGTTTGTCGAAAAGAACACACATGTAATGACCACTGGTTGACCCATGTGTGGTTTGTGGAAAGAACACATATGCAATGACAGTGGTGGATCCATGTGTGGTTTGTGAAAAGAACACACATGCAATGACTCTAGTGTTGGTTTTAGTATAAGAACACACATGCAATGACTCTAGTGGCTGATCCATGTGTGGTTTGTGGAAATAACACACATGCAATGACTCTAGTGGTTGATTCATGTGTGGTTTGTGGATAGAACACACATGCAATGATACTGCTTGATCCATGTGTGGTTTGTGGAAAAGAACACACATGCAATGACCACTGGTTGATCCATGTGTGGTTTGTGGAAAGAACACACATGCAATGACCACTGGTTGATCCATGTGTGGTTTGTGGAAACAACACACATGCAATGACACTACTTGATCCATGTGTGGTTTATGGAAAAGAACACACATGCAATGACCACTGGTTGATGTATGTGTGGTTTGTGGAAAAGAACACACATGCAATGACTCTAGTGCTGGTTTGTGGTTTTAGTATAAGAACAAACATGCAATTACTCAAATGGATCCATATGTGGTTTGTGGAAAAAACACACATGCAATGACTCTGGTTGATCCATATGTGGTTTTTGGAAAGAACACACATGCAATGACCACTAGTTGATCCATATGTGGTTTGTGGAAAAGAACACACATGCAATGACCACTGGTTGATCCATGTGTGGTTTGTGGAAAGAACACACATGCAATGACACTGCTTGATCCATGTGCGGTTTGTGGAAAAGAACACACATGCAATGACCACTGGTTGATCCATGTGTGGTTTTTGGAAAGAACACACATGCAATGACCACTAGTTGATCCAAATGTGGTTTGTGGAAAAGAACACACATGCAATGACCACTGGTTGATCCATATGTGGTTTGTGGAAAGAACACACATGCAATGACCAGTGGTTGATACATGTGTGGTTTGTGAAAAAGAACACACATGCAATGACTCTAGTGCTGGTTTGTGGTTTTAGTATAAGAACAAACATGCAATTACTCAAATAGATCCATATGTGGTTTGTGGAAAGAACACACATGCAATGACTCTGGTTGATCCATATGTGGTTTGTGGAAAGAACACACATGCAATGACCTCTGGTTGATCCATATGTGGTTTGTGGAAAAGAACACACATGCAATGACCACTTGTTGATCCATGCGTGGTTTGTGGAAAGAACACACATGCAATGACAGTGGTGGATCCATGTGTGGTTTGTGAAATGAACACACATGCAATGACTCTAGTGTTGGTTTTAGTATAAGAACACACATGCAATGACTCTAGTGGTTGATCCATGTGTGGTTTGTGAAAATAACACACATGCAATGACTCTAGTGGTTGATCCATATGTGGTTTGTGGAAATAACACACATGCAATGTGCACTGCTTGATCCATGTGTGGTTTGTGGAAAAGAACATACATGCAATGACCACTGGTTGATACATGTGTGGTTTGTGGAAAGAACACACATGCAATGACCACTTGTTGATCCATTTGTGGTTTGTGGAAAGAACACACATGCAATGACAGTGGTGGATGCATGTGTGGTTTGTGGAAAGAACACACATGCAATGACTCTAGTGCTAGTTTTACTATAAGAACACACATATGATGACTCCAGTGGGTCCACATGTAGTTTGTGAAAAGAACACACATGCAATGACCACTGGTTGATCCATAAGTTGTTTGTGGAAAAGAACACACATGCAATGAGTCTAGTGGATCCATGTGTGGTTTGTGGAAAAGAACACACATGCAATGACTCTAGTGCTGGTTTGTGGTTTTAGTATAAGAACAAACATGCAATTACTCAAATGGATCCATATGTGGTTTGTGGAAAAAATACACATGCAATGACTCTGGTTGATCCATATGTGGTTTTTGGAAAGAACACACATGCAATGACCACTAGTTGATCCATATGTGGTTTGTGGAAAAGAACACACATGCAATGACCACTGGTTGATCCATGTGTGGTTTGTGGAAAGAACACACATGCAATGACACTGCTTGATCCATGTGCGGTTTGTGGAAAACAACACACATGCAATGACCACTGGTTGATCCATGTGTGGTTTTTGGAAAGAACACACATGCAATGACCACTAGTTGATCCAAATGTGGTTTGTGGAAAAGAACACACATGCAATGACCACTGGTTGATCCATATGTGGTTTGTGGAAAGAACACACATGCAATGACCAGTGGTTGATACATGTGTGGTTTGTGAAAAAGAACACACATGCAATGACTCTAGTGCTGGTTTGTGGTTTTAGTATAAGAACAAACATGCAATTACTCAAATAGATCCATATGTGGTTTGTGGAAAGAACACACATGCAATGACTCTGGTTGATCCATATGTGGTTTGTGGAAAGAACACACATGCAATGACCTCTGGTTGATCCATATGTGGTTTGTGGAAAAGAACACACATGCAATGACCACTTGTTGATCCATGCGTGGTTTGTGGAAAGAACACACATGCAATGACAGTGGTGGATCCATGTGTGGTTTGTGAAAAGAACACACATGCAATGACTCTAGTGTTGGTTTTAGTATAAGAACACACATGCAATGACTCTAGTGGTTGATCCATGTGTGGTTTGTGAAAATAACACACATGTAATGACTCTAGTGGTTGATCCATATGTGGTTTGTGGAAATAACACACATGCAATGACACTGCTTGATCCATGTGTGGTTTGTGGAAAAGAACATACATGCAATGACCACTGGTTGATACATGTGTGGTTTGTGGAAAGAACACACATGCAATGACCACTTGTTGATCCATTTGTGGTTTGTGGAAAGAACACACATGCAATGACAGTGGTGGATGCATGTGTGGTTTGTGGAAAGAACACACATGCAATGACTCTAGTGCTAGTTTTACTATAAGAACACACATATGATGACTCCAGTGGGTCCACATGTAGTTTGTGAAAAGAACACACATGCAATGACCACTGGTTGATCCATAAGTTGTTTGTGGAAAAGAACACACATGCAATGAGTCTAGTGGATCCATGTGTGGTTTGTGGAAAAGAACACACATGCAATGACTCTAGTGCTGGTTTGTGGTTTTAGTATAAGAACAAAGATGCAATTACACAAATGGATCCATATGTGGTTTGTGGAAATAACACACATGCAATGACTCTGGTTGATCCATATGTGGTTTGTGGACAGAACACACATGCAATAACTACTAGTTGATCCATATGTGGTTTGTGGAAAAGAACACACATGTAATGACCACTGGTTGACCCATGTGTGGTTTGTGGAAAGAACACATATGCAATGACAGTGGTGGATCCATGTGTGGTTTGTGAAAAGAACACACATGCAATGACTCTAGTGTTGGTTTTAGTATAAGAACACACATGCAATGACTCTAGTGGCTGATCCATGTGTGGTTTGTGGAAATAACACACATTCAATGACTCTAGTGGTTGATTCATGTGTGGTTTGTGGATAGAACACACATGCAATGATACTGCTTGATCCATGTGTGGTTTGTGGAAAAGAACACACATGCAATGACCACTGGTTGATCCATGTGTGGTTTGTGGAAAGAACACACATGCAATGATACTGCTTGATCCATGTGTGGTTTGTGGAAAGAACACACATGCAATGACACTACTTGATCCATGTGTGGTTTATGGAAAAGAACACACATGCAATGACCACTGGTTGATGTATTTGTGGTTTGTGGAAAAGAACACACATGCAATGACTCTAGTGCTGGTTTGTGGTTTTAGTATAAGAACAAACATGCAATTACTCAAATGGATCCATATGTGGTTTGTGGAAATAACACACATGCAATGACTCTGGTTGATCCATATGTGGTTTGTGGAAAGAACACACATGCAATGACCACTAGTTGATCCATATGTGGTTTGTGGAAAAGAACACACATGCAATGACCACTGGTTGATCCATGTGTGGTTTGTGGAAAGAACACACATGCAATGACACTGCTTGATCCATGTGCGGTTTGTGGAAAAGAACACACATGCAATGACCACTAGTTGATCCATGTGTGGTTTTTGGAAAGAACACACATGCAATGACCACTAGTTGATCCAAATGTGGTTTGTGGAAAAGAACACACATGCAATGACCACTGGTTGATCCATATGTGGTTTGTGGAAACAACACACATGCAATGACCAGTGGTTGATACATGTGTGGTTTGTGAAAAAGAACACACATGCAATGACTCTAGTGCTGGTTTGTGGTTTTAGTATAAGAACAAACATGCAATTACTCAAATGGATCCATATGTGGTTTGTGGAAAGAACACACATGCAATGACTCTGGTTGATCCATATGTGGTTTGTGGAAAGAACACACATGCAATGACCTCTGGTTGATCCATATGTGGTTTGTGGAAAAGAACACACATGCAATGACCACTTGTTGATCCATGCGTGGTTTGTGGAAAGAACACACATGCAATGACAGTGGTGGATCCATGTGTGGTTTGTGAAAAGAACACACATGCAATGACTCTAGTGTTGGTTTTAGTATAAGAACACACATGCAATGACTCTAGTGGTTGATCCATGTGTGGTTTGTGAAAATAACACACATGCAATGACTCTAGTGGTTGATCCATATGTGGTTTGTGGAAAGAACACACATGCAATGACACTGCTTGATCCATGTGTGGTTTGTGGAAAAGAACACACATGCAATGACCACTGGTTGATACATGTGTGGTTTGTGGAAAGAACACACATGCAATGACCACTTGTTGATCCATTTGTGGTTTGTGGAAAGAACACACATGCAATGACAGTGGTGGATGCATGTGTGGTTTGTGGAAAGAACACACATGCAATGACTCTAGTGCTAGTTTTACTATAAGAACACACATATGATGACTCCAGTGGGTCCACATGTAGTTTGTGAAAAGAACACACATGCAATGACCACTGGTTGATCCATAAGTTGTTTGTGGAAAAGAACACACATGCAATGAGTCTAGTGGATCCATGTGTGGTTTGTGGAAAAGAACACACATGCAATGACTCTAGTGCTGGTTTGTGGTTCTAGTATAAGAACAAAGATGCAATTACACAAATGGATCCATATGTGGTTTGTGGAAATAACACACATGCAATGACTCTGGTTGATCCATATGTGGTTTGTGGAAAGAACACACATGCAATAACTACTAGTTGATCCATATGTGGTTTGTGGAAAAGAACACACTTTTAATGACCACTGGTTGACCCATGTGTGGTTTGTGGAAAGAACACATATGCAATGACAGTGGTGGATCCATGTGTGGTTTGTGAAAAGAACACACATGCAATGACTCTAGTGTTGGTTTTAGTATAAGAACACACATGCAATGACTCTAGTGGCTGATCCATGTGTGGTTTGTGGAAATAACACACATGCAATGACTCTAGTGGTTGATTCATGTGTGGTTTGTGGAAAGAACACACATGCAATGACATTGCTTGATCCATGTGCGGTTTGCGGAAAAGAACACACATGCAGTGACCACTGGTTGATCCATGTGTGGTTTGTGGAAAGAACACACATGCAATGATAGTGGTGGATCCATGTGTGGTTTGTGGATAGAACACACATGCAATGATACTGCTTGATCCATGTGTGGTTTGTGGAAAAGAACACACATGCAATGACCACTAGTTCATCCATGTGTGGTTTGTGGAAAGAACACACATGCAATGAGCACTGGTTGATCCATGTGTGGTTTGTGGAAAGAACACACATGCAATGACACTACTTGATCCATGTGTGGTTTGTAGAAAAGAACACACATGCAATGACCACTGGTTGATGTATGTGTGGTTTGTGGAAAAGAACACACATGCAATGACTCTAGTGCTGGTTTGTGGTTTTAGTATAAGAACAAACATGCAATTACTCAAATGGATCCATATGTGGTTTGTGGAAATAACACATATGCAATGACTCTGCTTGATCCATATGTGGTTTGTGGAAAGAACACACATGCAATGACCACTAGTTGATCCATATGTGGTTTGTGGAAAATAACACACATGCAATGACCACTGGTTGATCCATGTGTGGTTTGTGGAAAGAACACACATGCAATGACACTGCTTGATCCATGTGTGGTTTGTGGAAAAGAACACACATGCAATGACCACTGGTTGATCCATGTGTGGTTTTTCGAAAGAACACACATGCAATGACCACTAGTTGATCCAAATGTGGTTTGTGGAAAACAACACACATGCAATGACCACTGGTTGATCCATATGTGGTTTGTGGAAAGAACACACATGCAATGACCAGTGGTTGATACATGTGTGGTTTGTGAAAAAGAACACACATGCAATGACTAGTGCTGGTTTGTGGTTTCAGTATAAGAACAAACAAGCAATTACTCAAATGGATCCATATGTGGTTTGTGGAAAGAACACACATGCAATGACTCTGGTTGATCCATATGTGGTTTGTGGAAAGAACACACATGCAATGACCTCTGGTTGATCCATATGTGGTTTGTGGAAAAGAACACACATGCAATGACCACTTGTTGATCCATGCGTGGTTTGTGGAAAGAACACACATGCAATGACAGTGGTGGATCCATGTGTGGTTTGTGAAAAGAACACACATGCAATGACTCTAGTGTTGGTTTTAGTATAATGTAAGATCCCTCCTTAATAAAGGAAAAGATCCCTGTGATTGCAATGCTAGTCCCTGGATCAATGCTAGCATCCACAGTTTAAGATGAAGTACGCAGATACAAAGGTCGTTTTATTACAGTCATTCCAGAGATAAAACATAGTATTTTACAACTCATGGCCAAAGGCCTAATACAAGAGTTTATGGAATAAGTAAATAAACATAAGTCTTCATCTTCATGTGCCACATGCAAGCATGTTGAGTGTAGACTCATGACTCCTATTCATCATCAGAGTAACCTGCAACATCATAAGTTACAGCCACAGAGGGTCAATACTTTGGAATAGTATTGGCAAGTGATACCTTAGTATATTTTAAGTGGACTATAATACTATATGCATTTGGCTGGTGGAGCTTAGGCTTGCATTGCTCAAAATAGATTTTTCCTTATCTTTTGAAAATACTAAATTTTGTTTTGAAAAAAACCAACAAGGCATCTACCAATCAAGACTGAAGATCCTCTCAAGGCATCTACCAATCAAAGATTGAAGATCCTTACTTGGCAAAATACCCAAGGCATCTACCAATCAAGACTGAAGATCCACTCAGGGCATCTACCAATCAAAGACTGAAGATCCTTTTAACCCTTGTTCACCCACAAGTTTTATTTAGAAATTGGAGTGAGGAGATTCTTGAAGTTTCCATGTCTTGATGCTCAAATTGTCCTTTACCAGGGACATGGCTAAGTACTTAGGTTTTACACTCTACAGAGGTGGTGCACTTTCCCCACAAGACTTGGTTTCCCAAGACAAGATCCTTCAGTAGCCTTTCCTTAATAAAATGGACGCGCTCCAACCTATCATCCCTTCTACCACCCACTGTCCAAGAGACTAAGTTCTAGCATCCTAAGATCATGGCAGAGCCCATAATGCCAAGTGGTTGCACTTGAAGCTTCTCAACATTTGACATCTCCAATCTCTTTGTTTCCTGGGTGGCCATCCACAAGTGAGATACACAAGCCAAGTCATGGCCTTGTGAACCACTCAACATAATCCATTCCTTCCATTCCACCCAGGTGATTCATTAATTTAGTTGTTTTTGTTAAATAAAACACAAGTCCTCAGACTTAGAATATTTTTCCATAGTGTGAATATATAAACCACCCTTGTTTTCTAGTAGCTAGGCTAAGCATGATAGTAATAGGAATCTTGACTTAGGTAATTTTCACTAAGGTTTCACCTAATAGGTTTTCCCAAAGCATAGCTTGTACTTAGCAAATAACCATGCAAGTCCTATACTTAGAAAAAAAAATACTAATGCATAAATAAAATATAGGAATGGAATATTCATGATGATATCACTTGCCTTGGTAGTGTGGAGAGTAGCACTCGTCACAATCACAAACACTAGCAAAATCTACACACAAAGTTATAGCACACAATTACACACAAATATATACAAACAAGAAATAATATGAATGAATGCATGCATGCATCTACCAAATGGTGATTTTTGAAAACTCAACCAAGCAAGTGTATGAATACAGAAACTTAGCAAGTCACTAGTTTACCAACTAAACAAAATCTAACTCTAAACAAAGTACTAAACTAAATCTATACTTAAAAAGGCCTCAAACAAGTCTCTCAATTTAAGCACATCTAATGGTTACTATTTGCTAAACAAATTAGATAGGCAGAAAGGTCTTGAATTACTGAATCCAACGGTATAAAATTTGTAAAAATCTAACGTGGCAATCAAAAGTTATGAGCATTTGAATTTGGAACAAATTTCTGGTTTTAAATCTATTTTCAGATCTAACCTAGCCACGCGTCATGATCTTATTCGCCCGTACCGTTTCGCACTGGATCGAGCTCCACAGCCGTAGGATCTAAATGAAATCTGGCGGCTCAGATCGCGTACTGCTTCGGGGTTAAGTGGATCTATCCTAGCGCTACGATACAGATATAACGGCTGCTATTGCCCTGGCCAAGAACTGGCGGCGGAGCGGTGGCTACCGGCGGCGGAACTGTCGGTCGACGACGGAGGCGGCGCTATAGGGGGTAAGTGAGAACGAGGAGTAGCTCACCGGGCTCAGGGGGTCACGGTGAAGCTCGTCGTACTCTCGGTTGGTCAAGGGGCGCTCGGGCACGGTTGCGATTGCTCGCCGGAGTGGAGGACGGCGTCGGTGCGTCGGGTGGTCGTCGTGGACGTCGCTGTGAACCACCCCAAGGCAAGGCGAGGACACGGTTAGATCCACAGAGTCAAGGCAGAGTCGTGTGCGTGAACTAGAAGACGCGGGGCGGTCGGGGCTTACCACTAGAGCTCGCCGGAGTTCGTACAGAAGACGGTGGCGGCCAGTCGACGATGCTGCCGGAGCTACGGTTCATGCGAGGGCAAACGAAATGTGTTAAAAGAAGCGCAGAGGCTCACTGAACTAGTTTGCAAGAACGAGAGGCAGAGGGGAGCTCAGAACTCACCGGAATTCGCCGGCGCAGTCGTCGGAGACGGCGGGGCTACAGAGAGTAATGCTCGCAGCCTGGTGGCGCTCTGGGTTCGGGGTTTGAGGGAGAAGAGAGAGGGGGCAGAGGGGGTTCTTATAGCCTGGTCACGAGCGAGAATTACTCGGCCAATAAATCAAATTGATGCCGCGAATTAAACACAGAAACGCCCGCGTTGATTTGGGGATGAACGGGTCGTGCGGGTGGAGACGACGCTGACGTGGAGAAGGCCCGCTTGTCAGCGAAACGTGCGAGGTGTAGGTGGGGTCTGCCTGTCAGCGGCTCAGCGCGTGCGCTTGCGCGTGAGAGAAGAATAAGGAGATCCCGGGTGGGCTTGCTGGGCTCGATTTGCTGCTGGGCCAGATTCTGGCCGCGCGGCCTTTTTCCTTTGAGGAGTCCTTTTTTTTTCTAAATTCATTTTCTGGTATGAATTTTGATATGAATTCAAATCCTTTTGAATTCAAACTGCTTTGGGAATTTTTGCAGGGTTTTGTGGGTTCAAAAACAGTCATTTAACTAAGTGGTTACCTTGCAAGGCTTAGTCAAGCTTGGGTTTCAGAATAAACAGAGATTTGCTCTAGTTTGCAAATATTTGGAATAGGGTTTAGAAAATATTTCTAAATTGGAATTTTGGGTTTAAATGCTACTCCTAAACTTTCCAACCATGGAGGCAAGCAAACAAGATCATGGACAATCAAATCTCAAAGGGTGATGGCCAATTGAGATAAATTGCCCACATGAAATCATAGCCAAAGTTTGTGCTTCTAAATGATTTTGAGAAAACCCTAAATCGATGAATGATGCAAAGATGATATGAATGAGTTTGAAACATGATTTTTAGGGATGTTACATATAAGAACACACATGCAATGACTCTAGTGGTTGATCCATGTGTGGTTTGTGGAAATAACACACATGCAATGACTCTAGTGGTTGATCCATATGTGGTTTGTGGAAAGAACACACATGCAATGACACTGCTTGATCCATGTGTGGTTTGTGGAAAAGAACACACATGCAATGACCACTGGTTGATCCATGTATGGTTTGTGGAAAGAACACACATGCAATGACCACTTGTTGATCCATTTGTTGTTTGTGGAAAGAACACACATGCAATGACAGTGGTGGATGCATGTGTGGTTTGTGGAAAGAACACACATGCAATGAATCTAGTGCTAGTTTTACTATAAGAACACACATATAAGGACTCCAGTGGGTACACATGTAGTTTGTGAAAAGAACACACATGCAATAACCACTGGTTGATCCATAAGTTGTTTGTGGAAAAGAACACAGATGCAATGAGTCTAGTGGATCCATGTGTGGTTTGTGGAAAAGAACACACATGCAATGACTCTAGTGCTGGTTTGTGGTTTTAGTATAAGAACAAAGATGAAATTACATAAATGGATCCATATGTGGTTTGTGGAAATAACACACATGCAATGACTCTGGTTGATCCATATGTGGTTTGTGGAAAGAACACACATGCAATAACCACTAGTTGATCCATATGTGGTTTGTGGAAAAGAACACACATGCAATGACCACTGGTTGACCCATGTGTGGTTTGTGGAAAGAACACATATGCAATGACAGTGGTGGATCCATGTGTGGTTTGTGAAAAGAACACACATGCAATGACTCTAGTGTTGGTTTTAGTATAAGAACACACATGCAATGACTCTAGTGGCTGATCCATGTGTGTTTTGTGGAAATAACACACATGCAATGACTCTAGTGGTTGATTCATGTGTGGTTTGTGGAAAGAACACACATGCAATGACACTGCTTGATCCATGTGCGGTTTGCGGAAAAGAACACACATGTAATGACCACTTGTTGATCCATGTGTGGTTTGTGGAAAGAACACACATGCAATGATAGTGGTGGATCCATGTGTGGTTTGTGGATAGAACACACATGCAATGATACTGCTTGATCCATGTGTGGTTTTTGGAAAAGAACACACATGCAATGACCACTGGTTGATCCATGTGTGGTTTGTGGAAAGAACACACATGCAATGACCACTGGTTGATCCATGTGTGGTTTGTGGAAAGAACACACATGCAATGACACTACTTGATCCATGTGTGGTTTGTGGAAAAGAACACACATGCAATGACCACTGGTTGATGTATGTGTGGTTTGTGGAAAAGAAGACACATGCAATGACTCTAGTGCTGGTTTGTGGTTTTAGTATAAGAACAAACATGCAATTACTCAAATGGATCCATATGTGGTTTGTGGAAATAACACACATGCAATGACTCTAGTTGATCCATATGTGGTTTGTGGAAAGAACACACATGCAATGACCACTAGTTGATCCATATGTGGTTTGTGGAAAAGAACACACATGCAATGACCACTGGTTTATCCATGTGTGGTTTGTGGAAAGAACACACATGCAATGACAGTGGTGGATCCATGTGTGGTTTGTGAAAAGAACACACATGCAATGATTCTAGTGTTGGTTTTAGTATAAGATCACACATGCAATGACTCTAGTGGTTGATCCATGTGTGGTTTGTGAAAAGAACACACATGCAATGACCACTAGTTGATCCATATGTGGTTTGTGGAAAGAACACACATGCAATGACACTGCTTGATCCATGTGTGGTTTGTGGAAAAGAACACACATGCAATGACCACTTGTTGATCCATGTGTGGTTTGTGGAAAAGAACACACATGCAATGACCACTTGTTGATCCATGTGTGGTTTGTGGAAAGAACACACATGCAATGACCACTGGTTGATCCATGTGTGGTTTGTGGAAAAGAACACACATTCAATGACCACTGGTTGATCCATGTGTGGTTTGTGAAAAGAACACACATGCAATGCCACTGTTGATCCATGTGTGGTTTGTGGAAAAGAACACACATGCAATGACCACTAGTTGATCCATGTGTGGTTTGTGGAAAAGAACACACATGCAATGACCACTGGTTGATCCATATGTGGTTTGTGCAAAGAACACACATGCAATGACCAGTGGTTGATACATGTGTGGTTTGTGAAAAGAACACACATGCAACGACTCTAGTGCTAGTTTGTGGTTTTAGTATAAGAACAAACATGCAATTACTCAAATGGATCCATATGTGGTTTGTGGAAAGAACACACATGAAATGACTCTGGTTGATCCATATGTGGTTTGTGGAAAGAACACACATGCAATGACCTCTGGTTGATCCATATGTGGTTTGTGGAAAAGAACACACATGCAATGACCACTTGTTGATCCATGTGTGGTTTGTGGATAGAACACACATGCAATGACAGTGGTGGATCCATGTGTGGTTTGTGAAAAGAACACACATGCAATGACTCTAGTGTTGATTTTAGTATAAGAACACACATGCAATGACTCTAGTGGTTGATCCATGTGTGGTTTGTGGAAATAACACACATGCAATGACTCTAGTGGTTGATCCATATGTGGTTTGTGGAAAGAAATCACATGCAATGACACTGCTTGATCCATGTGTGGTTTGTGGAAAAGAACACACATGCAATGACCACTGGTTGATCCATGTGTGGTTTGTGGAAAGAACACACATGCAATGACCACTCGTTGATCCATTTGTGGTTTGTGGAAAGAACACACATGCAATGACAGTGGTGGATCCATGTGTGGTTTGTGGAAAGAACACACATGCAATGACTCTAGTGCTAGTTTTAGTATAAGAACACACATATAATGACTCCAGTGGGTCCACATGTAGTTTGTGAAAAGAACACACATGCAATGACCACTGGTTGATCCATAAGTTGTTTGTGGAAAAGAACACACATGCAATGAGTCTAGTGGATCCATGTGTGGTTTGTGGAAAAGAACACACATGCAATGACCCTAGTGCTGGTTTGTGGTTTTAGTATACGAACAAAGATGCAATTACACAAATGGATCCATATGTGGTTTGTGGAAATAACACACATGCAATGACTCTGGTTGATCCATATGTGGTTTGTGGAAAGAACACACATGCAATGACCACTAGTTGATCCATATGTGGTTTGTGGAAAAGAACACACATGCAATGACCACTGGTTGACCCATGTGTGGTTTGTGGAAAGAACACATATGCAATGACAGTGGTGGATCCATGTGTGGTTTGTGAAAAGAACACACATGCAATGACTCTAGTGTTGGTTTTAGTATAAGAACACACATGCAATGACTCTAGTGGTTGATCCATGTGTGGTTTGTGGAAATAACACACATGCAATGACTCTAGTGGTTGATTCATGTGTGATTTGTGGAAAGAACACACATGCAATGACTCTAGTGCAAGTTTTAGTATAAGAACACACATGCAATGACTCTAGTGGTTGATCCATGTGTGGTTTGTGGAAATAACACACATGCAATGACTCTAGTGGTTGATTCATGTGTGTTTTGTAGAAAGAACACACATGCAATGACACTGCTTGATCCATGTACGGTTTGCGGAAAAGAACACACATGCAATGACCACTGGTTGATCCATGTATGGTTTGTGGAAAGAACACACATGTAATGACCACTTGTTGATCCATGTGTGGTTTGTGGAAAGAACACACATGCAATGATAGTGGTGGATCCATGTGTGGTTTGTGGATAGAACACACATGCAATGATACTGCTTGATCCATGTGTGGTTTGTGGAAAAGAACACAAATGCAATGACCACTGGTTGATCCATGTGTGGTTTGTAGAAAGAACACACATGCAATGACCACTGGTTGATCCATGTGTTGTTTGTGGAAAGAACACACATGCAATGACACTACTTGATCCATGTGTGGTTTGTGGAAAAGAACACACATGCAATGACCACTGGTAGATGTATGTGTGGTTTGTGGAAAAGAACACACATGCAATGACTCTAGTGCTGGTTTGTGGTTTTAGTATAAGAACAAACATGCAATTACTCAAATGGATCCATATGTGGTTTGTGGAAATAACACACATGCAATGACTCTGGTTGATCCATATGTGGTTTGTGGAAAGAACACACATGCAATGACCACCTGTTGATCCATATGTGGTTTGTGCAAAAGAAGATACATGCAATGACCACTGGTTGATCCATGTGTGGTTTGTGGAAAGAACACACATGCAATGACTCTAGTGTTGGTTTTAGTATAAGAACACACATGCAATGACTCTAGTGGTTGATCCATGTGCGGTTTGTGAAAAGAACACACATGCAATGACCACTAGTTGATCCATATGTGCTTTGTGGAAAGAACACACATGCAATGACACTGCTTGATCCATGTGTGGTTTGTGGAAAAGAACACACATGCAATGACCACTTGTTGATCCATGTGTGGTTTGTGGAAAGAACACACATGCAATGACCACTGGTTGATCCATGTGTGGTTTGAGGAAAAGAACACACATGCAATGATAACTGGTTGATCCATGTGTGGTTTGTGGAAAGAACACACATGCAACGACACTGCTTGATCCATGTGTGGTTTGTGGAAAAGAACACACATGCAATGACCACTGGTTGATCCATGTGTGGTTTTTGGAAAGAACACACATGCAATGACCACTGGTTGATCCATATTTGGTTTGTGGAAAAGAACACACATGCAATGACCACTGGTTGATCCATATGTGGTTTGTGGAAAGAACACACATGCAATGACCAGTGGTTGATACATGTGTGGTTTGTGAAAAGAACACACATGCAATGACTCTAGTGCTGGTTTGTGGTTTTAGTATAAGAACAAACATGCAATTACTCAAATGGATCCATATGTGGTTTGTGGAAAGAACACACATGCAATGACTCTGGTTGATCCATATGTGGTTTGTGGAAAGAACACACATGCAATGACCTCTGGTTGATCCATATGTGGTTTGTGGAAAAGAACACACATGCAATGACTACTGGTTGATCCATGTGTTGTTTGTGGAAAGAACACACATGCAATGACACTGCTTGATCCATGTGTGGTTTGTGAAAAGAACACAAATGCAATGACTCTAGTGTTGGTTTTAGTATAAGAACACACATGCAATGACTCTAGTGGTTGATCCATGTGTGGTTTGTGAAAAGAACACACATGCAATGACCACTAGTTGATCCATATGTGGTTTTGGAAAGAACACACATGCAATGACACTGCTTGATCCATGTGTGGTTTGTGGAAAAGAACACACATGCAATGACCACTTGTTGATCCATGTGTGGTTTGTGGAAAGAACACACATGCAATGACCACTGGTTGATCCATGTGTGGTTTGTGGAAAAGAACACACATGCAATGACCACTGGTTGATCCATGTGTGGTTTGTGGAAAGAACACACATGCAATGACACTTCTTGATCCATGTGTGGTTTGTGGAAAAGAACACACATGCAATGACCACTGGTTGATCCATATGTGGTTTGTGGAAAGAACACACATGCAATGACCAGTGGTTGATACATGTGTGGTTTGTGAAAAGAACACACATGCAATGACTCTAGTGCTGGTTTGTGGTTTTAGTATAAGAACAAACATGCAATTACTCAAATGGATCCATATGTGGTTTGTGGAAAGAACACACATGCAATGACTCTGGTTGATCCATATGTGGTTTGTGGAAAGAACACACATGCAATGACCTCTGGTTGATCCATATGTGGTTTGTGGAAAAGAACACACATGCAATGACTACTGGTTGATCCATGTGTTGTTTGTGGAAAGAACACACATGCAATGACAGTGGTGGATCCATGTGTGGTTTGTGAAAAGAACACAAATGCAATGACTCTAGTGTTGGTTTTAGTATAAGAACACACATGCAATGACTCTAGTGGTTGATCCATGTGTGGTTTGTGAAAAGAACACACATGCAATGACCACTAGTTGATCCATATGTGGTTTGTGGAAAGAACACACATGCAATGACACTGCTTGATCCATGTGTGGTTTGTGGAAAAGAACACACATGCAATGACCACTTGTTGATCCATGTGTGGTTTGTGGAAAGAACACACATGCAATGACCACTGGTTGATCCATGTGTGGTTTGTGGAAAAGAACACACATGCAATGACACTTCTTGATCCATGTGTGGTTTGTGGAAAGAACACACATGCAATGACCACTGGTTGATCCATGTGTGGTTTGTGGAAAAGAACACACATGCAAAGACCACTGGTTGATCCATGTGTGGTTTGTGGAAAGAACACACATGCAATGACACTGCTTGATCCATGTGTGGTTTGTGGAAAAGAACACACATGCAATGACCACTGGTTGATCCATGTGTGGTTTTTGGAAAGAACACACATGCAATGACCAGTGGTTGATACATGTGTGGTTTGTGGAAAGAACACACATGCAACGACTCTAGTGCTGGTTTGTGGTTTTAGTATAAGAACAAACATGCAATTATTCAAATGGATCCATATGTGGTTTGTGGAAAGAACACACATGCAATGACTCTGGTTGATCCATATGTGGTTTGTGGAAAGAACACACATGCAATGACCTCTGGTTGATCCATATGTGGTTTGCGGAAAAGAACACACATGCAATGACCACTTGTTGATCCATGTGTGGTTTGTGGAAAGAACACACATGCAATGATAGTGGTGGATCCATGTGTGGTTTGTGAAAAGAACACACATGCAATGACTCTAGTGTTGGTTTTAGTATAAGAACACACATGCAATGACTCTAGTGGTTGATCCATGTGTGGTTTGTGGAAATAACACACATGTAATGACTCTAGTGGTTGATCCATATGTGGTTTGTGGAAAGAACACACATGCAATGACACTGCTTGATCCATGTGTGGTTTGTGGAAAAGAACACGCATGCAATGACCACTGGTTGATCCATGTGTGATTTATGGAAAGAACACACATGCAATGACCACTTGTTGATCCATTTGTGGTTTGTGGAAAGAACACACATGCAATGACAGTGGTGGATCCATGTGTGGTTTGTGGAAAGAACACACATGCAATGACCACTGGTTGATCCATAAGTTGTTTGTGGAAAAGAACACACATGCAATGATTCTAGTGGATCCATGTGTGGTTTGTGGAAAAGAACACACATGCAATGACCCTAGTGCTGGTTTGTGGTTTTAGTATAAGAACAAAGATGCAATTACACAAATGGATCCATATGTGGTTTGTGGAAATAACACACATGCAATGACTCTGGTTGATCCATATGTGGTTTATGGAAAGAACACACATGCAATGACCACTAGTTGATCCATATGTGGTTTGTGGAAAAGAACACACATGCAATGACCACTGGTTGACCCATGTGTGGTTTGTGGAAAGAACACATATGCAATGACAGTGGTGGATCCATGTGTGGTTTGTGAAAAGAACACACATGCAATGACTCTAGTGTTGGTTTTAGTATAAGAACACACATGCAATGACTCTAGTGGTTGATCCATGTGTGGTTTGTGGAAATAAAACACATGCAATGACTCTAGTGGTTGATTCATGTGTGATTTGTGGAAAGAACACACATGCAATGACTCTAGTGCAAGTTTTAGTATAAGAACACACATGCAATGACTCTAGTGGTTGATCCATGTGTGGTTTGTGGAAATAACACACATGCAATGACTCTAGTGGTTGATTGTCACATCCCAAGATTTTCCAAATCTTGGAATGTGAAAATAAATGAATAAAATAAAACTTTGTTTGATTTTCAGGGCCAGAAGAAACTTTTGAATTCAATTGGGACTTCAAACCAGTTGGATCAAATAAAATCCTAAAGGGATTTATAAAGATAAACATTTAATAAAGGCAAATAAAATGTTTTGGAATTACTATTTTTTGAAATCTTTTTATAAAGGTTTTGGTTTTCAAAGGGAAAAGAAATATTTTAAATAAGGATTATTTTATAAAGCCAAATTAAACCTTGGCCAAGATTTTGAAACAAAAGGTTTTGCTTTGATTAAAATAGTAGAGGTTTATTTAAACAAAAAGGATTTAAATATCCAAGTTTTATTAATAAAGGTTTTACTATTTCCAAAACATCAAAACTTATTTATTTATTTAAAATAAGTTTTCCAAGTATTTTATATTCTCAAATAAAATCTACTGAAGTATTTTGATTTTATTTACATTTCAAATAAAGTTTTTAAATAAAACAAACCATACTTGATTTATTAACTAAGGTCCATTCTATTTAATTATTAATGGAACCTAAAATAAAAGGTTATTTTGTTTTAAACAAGTTTCCAAAGTATTCCTTATTTTCAAATAAAACCTACTGTTTTGGTTTTGAAAGAGTTTGGATTTCAAATGAGGATTTTATTAAATAAATCAAACCCTATTTGATTAAATAACTAAAGGGCTATTTTATTTAAATATTAAATAGATCCTAAAATGAATAAAAATATTATTTTATTTCTGGAATAGGTTTAAGTTACTAAACAGAACCCAGTTCAAGCCCTCAAAGTTTGATGATTGTTTGAATTGATTTGAACCTTGTTTGATTGTTTGAAATTCAAAACAGAAAAATAGAATTAGAAAAGGAAAAAGAAAACAGACAGAAAAAAATGATGACAGTCAGCCCAGCCCAACAGCCCAACTGAACAGACACAGCAAGGCCTAACTCGCGGCCCATCCAGCTTTTCCCTCAGCGAAACGTTTTTCACTCAAACTCACACCCGCACATACGCAGACAAGTGGACCCATCCTTCCCTCTCTTTCCCTCACTGTCAGATGGACCCTACTGCCAGCTAGGCGTCTTCAATCTCGCGACCTCGTCGCCCAGCCGTTGCCGCCGAGTTACTGCCGGCATCAATACGCGTAAATGGCCGAATAACTCCCCGCTATGATCACGCGTACTTACTCGCCCCTCTCCGCTCTATCTTTCCCCTCAAACCCCGCCTCCTCTCTGCCACGAGGCTGCCGGAATTTCGAGCTCGGCTTCTCTGCTCCGGCGACCTTCTCTAGCAAAATCCGGCGAACCCCAGCCGCGCCTCACCTCCCTCTGCACGCTAGCACCTTCCCCACCTCCTGGCGCATCTGCCCGTGTACTTCGTTCACTCGCACGCGCTCCAAATCGTCGGCTTCGTCATCAACTGAGCGCCGCCGCGTTTGTCCCTTCTCCGGCGACCTCCCCCTGGTAAGCTCAGACCTCCCCAGCACCTCTCAATGATGCTCCCTTACTCGCGACCCTCGTGCGCACCTAACCGTGCCTCTCCTTTGCCTTAGCGCGGTCCTAAGCGACGCCAACGAGACAACCCGAGAGCACCGCCGCCCGCAGCAACTCCGACGAGCAATCCACCCCGTTCCAGTGCGCCCCTCGATGAATTGATCACGTCTTGAGCTTCACTGCACTTCGGCGAGCATGGTGAGCATCCTACCCCTCTTCCGCGCGACCTAACTCGCCGGCAAGCTCACTGGCCGAGCATGCACCGCCGTCCGCCGCCGCTAGCGCCGCCCAGTTATAGTCTGGCTGTTGTGAACCGTTGGATCTCGATCCGTTGGCTAGGATAGATTCATTAAAACGAAGCGGTACGTTTGATCAAAGTCGTGCATTTTAAGTTAGATCCAACGATCCACAAGGGCTGATCCGCACGAAGCGGTACCGTCCAGTTAGATTGCGCCACGTGGCCAGTTTTGGTTTAAACAGATTTGTTTGTGAATTTGAAAACACTATAACTTTAGATCCACACGTCCAAAAATTACAAACTTTATACCGTTGGAATCAATGGAACAAACCCTAGCCAACCATGCCTTTGGTTTAGCAAATAGTATCTGTTAGTTTGCTTGTTTTTGCAGATTCTTTTGTGAGCTTGTTTAGAGTAGAAAAATTGTTTAAAAATGATTTTAGGGTTAAAACTTTTGCAAAATGGTTTGTTGTGACCTTACTGACCCTAGGAACCAACCCATGATTTGGAAAATGAATTTGGTAAAGTTTAGGAT
This sequence comes from Avena sativa, assembly GCA_916181665.1. Classification (NCBI taxonomy): domain Eukaryota; kingdom Viridiplantae; phylum Streptophyta; class Magnoliopsida; order Poales; family Poaceae; genus Avena; species Avena sativa. The sequence continues at coordinate 263,518,084 of OV702291.1, forward strand.
GGAAAACTTGATTTAGCCGATTTCTAGCCAAATGGAAATAAAGATTTTGGTTATGAAAATACTTTTATAAAGAAAACTTTGGGAAAATATTTTGGACCAAACCTACTGACCTTAGGAAACACTTTGCGGACTCAAAAATGTATTTGGTAAAACAAAATAATGATTCTTTGATTTAAAACCATTTCTAGTCAAATAGAAATGTGGTTTATTTATTAAAAATGGTTTTGGAAGAAAACCTTTGGAAAATGTTTTGTTTTAAACTCTCTGACCCCAAAAACCAAGTTTTGTGATTTGAAAACATATTTGGTGAACCCTATAGGTTAATGCCTTAGTAAAAATATTTCTACACCACATAAAATAATACTTTGTTTTGAAAATGGTTTTTAAAGTAAAACCCATTTGTGAATGACTTTGCCATTTTGGTAAATGACCAAATTGGAACTTACAAAGTTTAGAAGCCTAGTGGAGACCATCCTTACAATAGAACCAACCTTTGCATGCTTATGCATGACTTAGATTCCATTACTTTGTGTGTGAAAAATTGTTTGTTTGACTTTGGTTTGGAATGTGAATTGAATTTGTGTTTGCTTGATTGACTTGTAGTGAAGTGTGAGACTAGCAAGATCAAGGAGTGAACCATCATTCCCTACCAAAAAGGCAAGTGACACTATCATCCAAAGTCCTACTATTTTCATTATACTTAGTGGATTTTGAAACATGCATGAAAAGAATTTCGATACTTATGCTATGCTAAGTCCTAATAGGATACCCTATATATTCCTTAGTGAAAACAATGTGGTTGATACATGCTTAGCCATGCTATATTTTGAAAAGAGATACATGTTGTTTTATATAATAAAACAAGGACTCAATGAACCACCTGGGTGGACAAGGATACTTTGAGTTTTGGAGAAGGTGGCAACAAAAGGAACCATGTATATGGCAATCGCTTTGTGTTGTGCTCCAAAGGAAAACCACCCAGGAAACTTAGAGATTGAACATGTTTCTCGTACAGTGGCTTCCGTGTACAGCCACATGCTAAATGGGCTCTGGCTTAGTCAACTACATAGTGGAAGACCCATGCATTGGCATCTTCAGGTTAACTGGATTTGTGCTAGGGAACATGAAAACCCTACATTGGTGCCTGATAGACAAGCTAGCATTTTGTATTGGGAGGACTTCTATGGAAAGACTTTGTCACATTCTCGATCTGCCGGTACTCCATTTTGGTGAGTACTTATCCAGCGGCCACTGGTGGCGTCAAGACGAGATTGTGTCATGTGGGTAAAGTGTACAACTTCTGCAGAAGATCAAAATTCTAAGTACTTAGCCGTGTCCCCGGTTATGGACAATACTGAGCAACTAAGGCCGGAAGCTATGGAAGATCTCGACACTCTAATTTCTAAAAGAAAACTTTTAAAACTTGATGCACTTGGGGTTACCAAGGTGCTCAAGAGATTTTGACAAGGACTTGAACACTTGAGTTTTTACCAAGGAGTTCAAGGGATTTTTGAAAGGAGATTTGACAAAGGACCAAAACCATTTTGAAAAGATAGGATAAAATATTGCTTTATGCAAATGAGCCTAAAACTCTACTTAGCCAAATATGCATGTATTGATAGGATCCACCCATATTATACATAAAAGTGAAGCTTGCCAATACAATTCAAATGTATTGACCCATGTGGCTGTAACTTGTAATGTTGCAGGTTTGATTGATTTTAGTGAAGATTGATTGATTAGGATTACAAAGTCTACAACCAGCATTTGCCTATGGCACTTTGAAGATGAAGGACCCATGCTTATAGTTATTCCACTGCAATGTAATGTAATAGCCAAATGAGCTATGTAAGATGTAATAAAGTATTTTATTCCTGGTTATAAAGTTGAATTATGACCCTTGTTTCTTGATATTACATCTTAACTGTGGATGCTAGCTATTGATCCAGGGACTAGCATTGTAAACACAGGAGGGATCAACCTTATTATCAGGTTGAGGCCTCTACATTGATTCATGTGTGGTTTGTAGAAAGAACACACATGCAATGACACTGCTTGATCCATGTGCGGTTTGCGGAAAAGAACACACATGCAATGACCACTGGTTGATCCATGTATGGTTTGTGGAAAGAACACACATGTAATGACCACTTGTTGATCCATGTGTGGTTTGTGGAAAGAACACACATGCCATGATAGTGGTGGATCCATGTGTGGTTTGTGGATAGAACACACATGCAATGATACTGCTTGATCCATGTGTGCTTTGTGGAAAAGAACACACATGCAATGACCACTGGTTGATCCATGTGTGGTTTGTGGAAAGAACACACATGCAATGACCACTGGTTGATCCATGTGTGGTTTGTTGAAAGAACACACATGCAATGACACTACTTGATCCATGTGTGGTTTGTGGAAAAGAAAAACATGCAATGACCACTGGTCGATGTATGTGTGGTTTGTGGAAAAGAACACACATGCAATGACTCTAGTGCTGGTTTGTGGTTTTAGTATAAGAACAAACATGCAATTACTCAAATGGATCCATATGTGGTTTGTGGAAATAACACACATGCAATGACTCTGGTTGATCCATATGTGGTTTGTGGAAAGAACACACATGCAATGACCACTTGTTGATCCATATGTGGTTTGTGCAAAAGAACACACCTGCAATGACCACTGGTTGATCCATGTGTGGTTTGTGGAAAGAACACACATGCAATGACAGTGGTGGATCCATGTGTGGTTTGTGAAAAGAACACACATGCAATGACTCTAGTGTTGGTTTTAGTATAAGAACACACATGCAATGACTCTAGTGGTTGATCCATGTGCAGTTTGTGAAAAGAACACACATGCAATGACCACTAGTTGATCCATATGTGCTTTGTGGAAAGAACACACATGCAATGACACTGCTTGATCCATGTGTGGTTTGTGGAAAAGAACACACATGCAATGACCACTTGTTGATCCATGTGTGGTTTGTGGAAAGAACACACATGCAATGACCACTGGTTGATCCATGTGTGGTTTGTGGAAAAGAACACACATGCAATGACCACTGGTTGATACATGTGTGGTTTGTGGAAAGAACACACATGCAATGACACTGCTTGATCCATGTGTGGTTTGTGGAAAAGAACACACATGCAATGACCACTGGTTGATCCATGTTTGGTTTTTGGAAAGAACACACATGAAATGACCACTGGTTGATCCATATTTGGTTTGTGGAAAAGAACACACATGCAATGACCACTGGTTGATCCATATGTGGTTTGTGGAAAGAACACACATGCAATGACCAGTGGTTGATACATGTGTGGTTTGTGAAAAGAACACACATGCAATGACTCTAGTGCTGGTTTGTGGTTTTAGTATAAGAACAAACATGCAATTACTCAAATGGATCCATATGTGGTTTGTGGAAAGAACACACATGCAATGACTCTGGTTGATCCATATGTGGTTTGTGGAAAGAACACACATGCAATGACCTCTGGTTGATCCATATGTTGTTTGTGGAAAAGAACACACATGCAATGACCAATGGTTGATCCATGTGTTGTTTGTGGAAAGAACACACATGCAATGACAGTGGTGGATCCATGTGTGGTTTGTGAAAAGAACACAAATGCAATGACTCTAGTGTTGGTTTTAGTATAAGAACACACATGCAATGACTCTAGTGGTTGATCCATGTGTGGTTTGTGAAAAGAACACACATGCAATGACCACTAGTTGATCCATATGTGGTTTGTGGAAAGAACACACATGCAATGACACTGCTTGATCCATGTGTGGTTTGTGGAAAAGAACACACATGCAATGACCACTTGTTGATCCATGTGTGTTTTGTGGAAAGAACACACATGCAATGACCACTGGTTGATCCATGTGTGGTTTGTGGAAAAGAACACACATGCAATGACCACTGGTTGATCCATGTGTCGTTTGTGGAAAGAACACACATGCAATGACACTGCTTGATCCATGTGTGGTTTGTGGAAAAGAACACACATGCAATGACCACTGGTTGATCCATGTGTGGTTTTTGGAAAGAACACACATGCAATGACCACTGGTTGATCCAAATGTGGTTTGTGGAAAAGAACACACATGCAATGACCACTGGTTGATCCATATGTGGTTTGTGGAAAGAACACACATGCAATGACCAGTGGTTGATACATGTGTGGTTTGTGAAAAGAACACACATGCAATGACTCTAGTGCTGGTTTGTGGTTTTAGTATAAGAACAAACATGCAATTACTCAAATGGATCCATATGTGGCTTGTGGAAAGAACACACACGCAATGACTCTGGTTGATCCATATGTGGTTTGTGGAAAGAACACACATGCAATGACCTCTGGTTGATTCATATGTGGTTTGTGGAAAAGAACACACATGCAATGACCACTTGTTGATCCATGTGTGGTTTGTGGAAAGAACACACATGCAATGACAGTGGTGGATCCATGTGTGGTTTGTGAAAAGAACACACATGCAATGACTCTAGTGTTGGTTTTAGTATAAGAACACACATGCAATGACTCTAGTGGTTGATCCATGTGTGGTTTGTGGAAATAACAGACATGTAATGACTCTAGTGGTTGATCCATATGTGGTTTGTGGAAAGAACACACATGCAATGACACTGCTTGATCCATGTGTGGTTTGTGGAAAAGAACACGCATGCAATGACCACTGGTTGATCCATGTGTGGTTTATGGAAAGAACACACATGCAATAACCACTTGTTGATCCATTTGTGGTTTGTGGAAAGGACACACATGCAATGACAGTGGTGGATCCATGTGTGGTTTGTGGAAAGAACACACATGCAATGACTCTAGTGCTAGTTTTAGTATAAGAACACACATATAATGACTCCAGTGGGTCCACATGTAGTTTGTGAAAAGAACACACATGCTGTGACACTGGTTGATCCATAAGTTGTTTGTGGAAAAGAACACACATGCAATGAGTCTAGTGGATCCATGTGTGGTTTGTGGAAAAGAACACACATGCAATGACTCTAGTGCTGGTTTGTGGTTTTAGTATAAGAACAAACATGCAATTACTCAAATGGATACATATGTGGTTTGTGGAAAGAACACACATGGAAATGACTCTGGTTGATCCATATGTGGTTTGTGGAAAGAACACACATGCAATGACCTCTGGTTGATCCATATGTGGTTTGTGGAAAAGAACACACATGCAATGACCACTTGTTGATCCATGTGTGGTTTGTGGAAAGAACACACATGCAATGACAGTGGTGGATCCATGTGTGGTTTGTGAAAAGAACACACATGCAATGACTCTAGTGTTGGTTTTAGTATAAGAACACACATGCAATGACTCTAGTGGTTGATCCATGTGTGGTTTGTGGAAATAACACACATGCAATGACTCTAGTGGTTGATTCATGTGAGGTTTGTGGAAAGAAAACACATGCAATGACACTGCTTGATCCATGTGCGGTTTGCAGAAAAGAACACACATGCAATGACCACTGGTTGATCCATGTGTGGTTTGTGGAAATAACACACATGTAATGACCACTTGTTGATCCATGTGTGGTTTGTGGAAAGAACACACATGCAATGATAGTGGTGGATCCATGTGTGGTTTGTGCATAGAACACACATGCAATGATACTGCTTGATCCATATGTGGTTTGTGGAAAAGAACACACATGCAATGACCACAGGTTGATCCATGTGTGGTTTGTGGAAAGAACACACATGCAATGCCTCTTGTGGGTCCACATGTAGTTTGTGAAAAGAACACACATGCAGTGACCACTGGTTGATCCATAAGTTGTTTGTGGAAAAGAACACACATGCAATGAGTCTAGTGGATTCATGTGTGGTTTGTGGAAAAGAACACACATGCAATGACTCTAGTGCTGGTTTGTGGTTTTAGTATAAGAACAAAGATGCAATTACTCAAATGGATCCATATGTGGTTTGTGGAAATAACACACATGCAATGACTCTGGTTGATCCATATGTGGTTTGTGGAAAGAACACACATGCAATGACCACTAGTTGATCCATATGTGGTTTGTGGAAAAGAACACACATGCAATGACCACTGGTTGACCCATGTGTGGTTTGTGGAAAGAACACACATGCAATGACTCTAGTGGTTGATTGATGTGTGGTTTGTGGAAAGAACACACATGCAATGACTCTAGTGCAAGTTTTAGTATAAGAACGCACATGCAATGACTCTAGTGGTTGATCCATGTGTGGTTTGTTGAAATAACACACATGCAATGACTCTAGTGGTTGATTCATGTGTGGTTTGTGGAAACAACACACATGCAATGACACTGCTTGATCCATGTGCGGTTTGCGGAAAAGAAAACACATGCAATGACCACTGGTTGATCCATGTGTGGTTTGTGGAAAGAACACACATGTAATGACCACTTGTTGATCCATATGTGGTTTGTGGAAAGAACACAAATGCAATGATAGTGGTGGATCCATGTGTGGTTTGTGGATAGAACACACATGCAATGATACTGCTTGATCCATGTGTGGTTTGTGGATAGAACACACATGCAATGATACTGCTTGATCCATGTGTGGTTTGTGGAAAAGAACACACATGCAATGACCACTGGTTGATCCATGTGTGGTTTGTGGAAAGAACACAAATGCAATGACCACTAGTTGATCCATGTGTGGTTTGTGGAAAGAACACACATGCAATGACACTACTTGATCCATGTGTGGTTTGTGGAAAAGAACACACATGCAATGACCACTGGTTGATGTATGTGTGGTTGGTGGAAAAGAACACACATGCAATGACTCTAGTGCTGGTTTGTGGTTTTAGTATAAGAACAAACATGCAATTACTCAAATGGATCCATATGTGGTTTGTGGAAAGAACACACATGCAATGACTCTGGTTGATCCATATGTGGTTTGTGGAAAGAACACACATGCAATGACCTCTGGTTGATTCATATGTGGTTTGCGGAAAAGAACACACATGCAATGACCACTTGTTGATCCATGTGTGGTTTGTGGAAAGAACACACATGCAATGACAGTGGTGGATCCATGTGTGGTTTGTGAAAAGAACACACATGCAATGACTCTAGTGTTGGTTTTAGTATAAGAACACACATGCAATGACTCTAGTGGTTGATCCATGTGTGGTTTGTGGAAATAACAGACATGTAATGACTCTAGTGGTTGATCCATATGTGGTTTGTGGAAAGAACACACATGCAATGACACTGCTTGATCCATGTGTGGTTTGTGGAAAAGAACACGCATGCAATGACCACTGGTTGATCCATGTGTGGTTTATGGAAAGAACACACATGCAATAACCACTTGTTGATCCATTTGTGGTTTGTGGAAAGAACACACATGCAATGACAGTGGTGGATCCATGTGTGGTTTGTGGAAAGAACACACATGCAATGACTCTAGTGCTAGTTTTAGTATAAGAACACACATATAATGACTCCAGTGGGTCCACATGTAGTTTGTGAAAAGAACACACATGTTGTGACACTGGTTGATCCATAAGTTGTTTGTGGAAAAGAACACACATGCAATGAGTCTAGTGGATCCATGTGTGGTTTGTGGAAAAGAACACACATGCAATGACTCTAGTGCTGGTTTGTGGTTTTAGTATAAGAACAAACATGCAATTACTCAAATGGATCCATATGTGGTTTGTGGAAATAACACACATGCAATGACTCTGGTTGATCCATATGTGGTTTGTGGAAAGAACACACATGCAATGACCACTAGTTGATCCATATGTGGTTTCTGGAAAAGAACACACATGCAATGACCACTGGTCGACCCATGTGTGGTTTGTGGAAAGAACACATGCAATGACAGTGGTGGATCCATGTGTGGTTTGTGAAAAGAACACACATGCAATGACTCTAGTGTTGGTTTTAGTATAAGAACACACGTGCAATGACTCTAGTGGTTGATCCATGTGTGGTTTGTGGAAATAACACACATGCAATGACTCTAGTGGTTGATTCATGTGAGGTTTGTGGAAAGAAAACACATGCAATGACACTGCTTGATCCATGTGCGGTTTGCAGAAAAGAACACACATGCAATGACCACTGGTTGATCCATGTGTGGTTTGTGGAAATAACACACATGTAATGACCACTTGTTGATCCATGTGTGGTTTGTAGAAAGAACACACATGCAAAGATAGTGGTGGATCCATGTGTGGTTTGTGGATAGAACACACATGCAATGATACTGCTTGATCCATATGTGGATTGTGGAAAAGAACACACATGCAATGACCACAGGTTGATCCATGTGTGGTTTGTGGAAAGAACACACATGCAATGCCTCTAGTGGGTCCACATGTAGTTTGTGGAAAAGAACACACATGCAATGACCACTGGTTGATCCATAAGTTGTTTGTGGAAAAGAACACACATGCAATGAGTCTAGTGGATTCATGTGTGGTTTGTGGAAAAGAACACACATGCAATGACTCTAGTGCTGGTTTGTGGTTTTAGTATAAGAACAAAGATGCAATTACTCAAATGGATCCATATGTGGTTTGTGGAAATAACACACATGCAATGACACTGGTTGATCCATATGTGGTTTGTGGAAAGAACACACATGCAATGACCACTAGTTGATCCATATGTGGTTTGTGGAAAAGAACACACATGCAATGACCACTGGTTGACCCATGTGTGGTTTGTGGAAAGAACACACATGCAATGACTCTAGTGGTTGATTGATGTGTGGTTTGTGGAAAGAACACACATGCAATGACTCTAGTGCAAGTTTTAGTATAAGAACGCACATGCAATGACTCTAGTGGTTGATCCATGTGTGGTTTGTTGAAATAACACACATGCAATGACTCTAGTGGTTGATTCATGTGTGGTTTGTGGAAACAACACACATGCAATGACACTGCTTGATCCATGTGCGGTTTGCGGAAAAGAAAACACATGCAATGACCACTGGTTGATCCATGTGTGGTTTGTGGAAAGAACACACATGTAATGTCCACTTGTTGATCCATATGTGGTTTGTGGAAAGAACACAAATGCAATGATAGTGGTGGAACCATGTGTGGTTTGTGGATAGAACACACATGCAATGATACTGCTTGATCCATGTGTGGTTTGTGGAAAAGAACACACATGCAATGACCACTGGTTGATCCATGTGTGGTTTGTGGAAAGAACACAAATGCAATGACCACTAGTTGATCCATGTGTGGTTTGTGGAAAGAACACACATGCAATGACACTACTTGATCCATGTGTGGTTTGTGGAAAAGAACACACATGCAATGACCACTGGTTGATGTATGTGTGGTTTGTGGAAAAGAACACACATGCAATGACTCTAGTGCTGGTTTGTGGTTTTAGTATAAGAACAAACATGCAATTACTCAAATGGATCCATATGTGGTTTGTGGAAATAACACACATGCAATGACTCTGGTTGACACATATGTGGTTTGTGGAAAGAACACACATGCAATGACCACTAGTTGATCCATATGTGGTTTGTGGAAAAGAACACACATGCAATGACCACTGGTTGATCCATGTGTGGTTTGTGGAAAGAACACACATGCAATGACAGTGGTGGATCCATGTGTGGTTTGTGAAAAGAACACACATGCAATGACTCTAGTGTTGGTTTTAGTATAACAACACACATGCAATGACTCTAGTGGTTGATCCATGTGTGGTTTGTGAAAAGAACACACATGCAATGACCACTAGTTGATCCATATGTGGTTTGTGGAAAGAACACACATGCAATGACACTGCTTGATCCATGTGTGGTTTGTGGAAAAGAACACACATGCAATGACCACTTGTTGCTCCATGTGTGGTTTGTGGAAAGAACACACATGCAATGACCACTGGTTGATCCATGTGTGGTATGTGGAAAAGAACACACATGCAATGACCACTGGTTGATCCATGTGTGGTTTGTGGAAAGAACACACATGCAATGACACTGGTTGATCCATGTGTGGTTTGTGGAAAAGAACACACATGCAATGACCACTTGTTGATCCATTTGTGGTTTGTGGAAAGAACACACATGCAATGACAGTGGTGGATCCATGTGTGGTTTGTGGAAAGAACACACATGCAATGACTCTAGTGCTAGTTTTAGTATAAGAACACACATATAATGACTCCAGTGGGTCCACATGTAGTTTGTGAAAAGAACACACATGCACTGACCACTGGTTGATCCATAAGTTGTTTGTGGAAAAGAACACACATGCAATAAGTCTAGTGGATCCATGTGTGGTTTGTGGAAAAGAACACACATGCAATGACTCTAGTGCTGGTTTGTGGTTTTAGTATAAGAACAAAGATGCAATTACACAAATGGATCCATATGTGGTTTGTGGAAATAACACACATGCAATGACTCTGGTTGATCCATATGTGGTTTGTGGAAAGAACACACATGCAATGACCACTAGTTGATCCATATGTGGTTTGTGTAAAAGAACACACATGCAATGATCACTGGTTGACCCATGTGTGTTCTTTGGAAAGAACACATATGCAATGACAGTGGTGGATCCATGTGTGGTTTGTGAAAAGAACACACATGGAATGAGTCTAGTGTTGGTTTTAGTATAAGAACGCACATGCAATGACTCTACTGGTTGATCCATGTGTGGTTTGTGGAAATAACACACATGCAATGACTCTAGTGGTTGATTCATGTGTGGTTTGTGGAAAGAACACACATGCAATGACTCTAGTGCAAGTTTTAGTATAAGAACACACATGCAATGATTCTAGTGGTCGATCCATGTGTGGTTTATGGAAATAACACACATGCAATGACTCTAGTGGTTGATTCATGTGTGGTTTGTGGAAAGAACACACATGCAATGACACTGCTTGATCCATGTGCGGTTTGCGTAAAAGAACACACATGCAATGACCACTGGTTGATCCATGTATGGTTTGTGGAAAGAACACACATGTAATGACCACTTGTTGATCCATGTGTGGTTTGTGGAAAGAACACACATGCAATGATAGTGGTGGATCCATGTGTGGTTTGTGGATAGAACACACATGCAATGATACTGCTTGATCCATGTGTGCTTTGTGGAAAAGAACACACATGCAATGACCACTGGTTGATCCATGTGTGGTTGGTGGAAAGAACACACATGCAATGACCACTGGTTGATCCATGTGTGGTTTGTGGAAAGAACACACATGCAATGACACTACTTGATCCATGTGTGATTTGTGGAAAAGAACACACATGCAATGACCACTGGTTGAGGTATGTGTGGTTTGTGGAAAAGAACACACATGCAATGACTCTAGTGCTGGTTTGTGGTTTTAGTATAAGAACAAACATGCAATTACTCAAATGGATCCATATGTGGTTTGTGGAAATAACACACATGCAATGACTCTGGTTGATCCATATGTGGTTTGTGGAAAGAACACACATGCAATGACCACTAGTTGATCCATATGTGGTTTGTGGAAAAGAACACACATGCAATGACCACTGGTTGATCCATGTGTGGTTTGTGGAAAGAACACACATGCAATGACAGTGGTGGATCCATGTGTGGTTTGTGAAAAGAACACACATGCAATGACTCTAGTGTTGGTTTTAGTATAAGAACACACATGCAATGACTCTAGTGGTTGATCCATGTGTAGTTTGTGAAAAGAACTCACATGCAATGACCACTAGTTGATCCATATGTGGTTTGTGGAAAGAACACACATGCAATGACACTGCTTGATCCATGTGTGGTTTGTGGAAAAGAACACACATGCAATGACCACTTGTTTATCCATGTGTGGTTTGTGGAAAGAAAACGCATGCAATGACCACTGGTTGATCCATGTGTGGTTTGTGGAAAAGAACACACATGCAATGACCACTGGTTGATCCATGTCTGGTTTGTGGAAAGAACACACATGCAATGACACTGCTTGATCCATGTGTGGTTTGTGGAAAAGAACACACATGCAATGACCACTGGTTGATCCATGTGTGGTTTTTCGAAAGAACACACATGCAATGGCCACTGGTTGATCCATATGTGGTTTGTGGAAAAGAACACACATGCAATGACCACTAGTTGATCCATATGTGGTTTGTCGAAAGAACACACATGCAATGACCAGTGGTTGATACATGTGTGGTTTGTGAAAAGAACACACATGCAATGACTCTAGTGCTGGTTTGTGGTTTTAGTATAAGAACAAACATGCAATTACTCAAATGGATACATATGTGGTTTGTGGAAAGAACACACATGGAAATGACTCTGGTTGATCCATATGTGGTTTGTGGAAAGAACACACATGCAATGACCTCTGGTTGATCCATATGTGGTTTGTGGAAAAGAACACACATGCAATGACCACTTGTTGATCCATGTGTGGTTTGTGGAAAGAACACACATGCAATGACAGTGGTGGATCCATGTGTGGTTTGTGAAAAGAACACACATGCAATGACTCTAGTGTTGGTTTTAGTATAAGAACACACATGCAATGACAGTGGTGGATCCATGTGTGGTTTTTGAAAAGAACACACATGCAATGACTCTAGTGTTGGTTTTAGTATAAGAACACACATGCAATGACTCTAGTGGTTGATCCATATGTGGTTTGTGGAAAGAACACACATGCAATGACACTGCTTGATCCATGTGTGGTTCTTGGAAAAGAACACACATGCAATGACCACTGGTTGATCCATGTGCGGTTTGTGGAAAGCACACACATGCAATGACCACTTGTTGATCCATTTGTGGAAAGAACACACATGCAATTACAGTGGTGGATCCAATTGTGGTTTGTGGAAAGAACACACATGCAATGACTCTAGTGCTAGTTTTAGTATAAGAACACACATATAATGACTCCAGTGGGTCCACATGTAGTTTATGAAAAGAACACACATGCAATGACCACTGGTTGATCCATAAGTTGTTTGTGGAAAAGAACACACATGAAATGAGTCTAGTGGATCCATGTGTGGTTTGTGGAAAAGAACACACATGCAATGACTCTAGTGCTGGTTTGTGGTTTTAGTATAAGAACAAAGATGCAATTACACAAATGGATCCATATGTGGTTTGTGGAAATAACACGCATGCAATGACTCTGGTTGATCCATATGTGGTTTGTGGAAAGAACACACATGCAATGACCACATGTTAATCCATATGTGGTTTGTGGAAAAGAACACACATGCAATGACCACTGGTTGATCCATGTGTGGTTTGTGGAAAGAACACACATGCAATGACAGTGGTGGATCCATGTGTGGTTTGTGAAAAGAACACACAGGCAATGAATCTAGTGTGGGTTTTAGTATAAGAACACACATGCAATGACTCTAGTGGTTGATCCATGTGCGGTTTGTGAAAAGAACACACATGCAATAACCACTAGTTGATCCATATGTGCTTTGTGGAAAGAACACACATGCAATGACACTGCTTGATCCATGTGTGGTTTGTGGAAAGAACACACATGCAATGACACTGCTTGATCCATCTTTGGTTTGTGGAAAAGAACACACATGCAATGACCACTGGTTGATGTATGTGTGGTTTGTGGAAAACAACACACATGCAATGACTCTAGTGCTGGTTTGTGGTTTTAGTATAAGAACAAACATGCAATTACTCAAATGGATCCATATGTGGTTTGTGGAAATAACACACATGCAATGACTCTAGTGGTTGATCCATGTGCGGTTTGTGAAAAGAACACACATGCAATGACCACTAGTTGATCCATGTGTGCTTTGTGGAAAGAACACACATGCAATGACACTGCTTGATCCATGTGTGGTTTGTGGAAAGAACACACATGCAATGACACTGCTTGATCCATGTGTGGTTTGTGGAAAAGAACACACATGCAATGACCACTGGTTGATGTATGTGTGGTTTGTGGAAAACAACACACATGCAATGACTCTAGTGCTGGTTTGTGGTTTTAGTATAAGAACAAACATGCAATTACTCAAATGGATCCATATGTGGTTTGTGGAAATAACACACATGCAATGACTCTGGTTGATCCATATGTGGTTTGTGGAAAGAACACACATGCAATGACCACTTGTTGATCCATATGTGGTTTGTGGAAAAGAACACACATGCAATGACCACTGGTTGATCCATGTGTGGTTTGTGGAAAGAACACACATGCAATGACAGTGGTGGATCCATGTGTGGTTTGTGAAAAGAACACACATGCAATGACTCTAGTGTTGGTTTTATTATAAGAACACACATGCAATGACTCTAGTGGTTGATCCATGTGCGGTTTGTGAAAAGAACACACATGCAATGACCACTAGTTGATCCATATGTGCTTTGTGGAAAGAACACACATGCAATGACACTGCTTGATCCATGTGTGGTCTGTGGAAAAGAACACACATGCAATGACCACTTGTTGATCCATGTGTGGTTTGTGGAAAGAACACACATGCAATGACCACTGGTTGAGCCATGTGTGGTTTGTGGAAAAGAACACACATGCAATGACCAGTGGTAGATCCATGTGTGGTTTGTGGAAAGAACACACATGCAATGACACTGCTTGATCCATGTGTGGTTTGTGGAAAAGAACACACATGCAATGACCACTGGTTGATCCATGTGTGGTTTTTGGAAAGAACACACATGCAATGACCACTGGTTGATCCATATGTGGTTTGTGGAAAAGAACACACATGCAATGACCACTGGTTCATCCATATGTGGTTTGTGGAAAAGAACACACATGCAATGACCACTGGTTCATCCATATGTGGTTTGTGGAAAGAACACACATGCAATGACCAGTGGTTGATACATGTGTGGTTTGTGAAAAGAACACACATGCAATGACTCTAGTGCTGGTTTGTGGTTTTAGTATAAGAACAAACATGCAATTACTCAAATGGATCCATATGTGGTTTGTGGAAAGAACACACATGCAATGACTCTGGTTAATCCATATAGGGTTTGTGGAAAGAACACACATGCAATGACCTCTGGTTGATCCATATGTGGTTTGTGGAAAAGAACACACATGCAATGACCACTGGTTGATCCATGTGTGGTTTGTGGAAAGAACACACATGCAATGACAGTGGTGGATCCATGTGTGGTTTGTGAAAAGAACACAAATGCAATGACTCTAGTGTTGGTTTTAGTATAAGAACACACATGCAATGACTCTAGTGGTTGATCCATGTGTGGTTTGTGAAAAGAACACACATGCAATGACCACTAGTTGATCCATATGTGGTTTGTGGAAAGAACACACATGCAATGACACTGCTTGATCCATGTGTGGTTTGTGGAAAAGAACACACATGCAATGACCACTTGTTGATCCATGTGTGGTTTGTGGAAAGAACACACATGCAATGACCACTGGTTGATCCATGTGTGGTTTGTGGAAAAGAACACACATGCAAAGACCACTGGTTGATCCATGTGTGGTTTGTGGAAAGAACACACATGCAATGACACTGCTTGATCCATGTGTGGTTTGTGGAAAAGAACACACATGCAATGACCACTGGTTGATCCATGTGTGGTTTTTGGAAAGAACAGACATGCAATGACCACTGGTTGATCCAAATGTGGTTTGTGGAAAAGAACACACATGCAATGACCACTGGTTGATCCATATGTGGTTTGTGGAAAGAACACACATGCAATGACCAGTGGTTGATACATGTGTGGTTTGTGAAAAGAACACACATGCAATGACTCTAGTGCTGGTTTGTGGTTTTAGTATAAGAACAAACATGCAATTACTCAAATGGATCCATATGTGGTTTGTGGAAAGAACACACATGCAATGACTCTGGTTGATCCATATGTGGTTTGTGGAAAGAACACACATGCAATGACCTCTGGTGGATCCATATGTGGTTTGCGGAAAAGAACACACATGCAATGACCACTTGTTGATCCATGTGTGGTTTGTGGAAAGAACACACATGCAATGACAGTGGTGGATCCATGTGTGGTTTGTGAAAAGAACACACATGCAATGACTCTAGTGTTGGTTTTAGTATAAGAACACACATGCAATGACTCTAGTGGTTGATCCATGTGTGGTTTGTGGAAATAACACACATGCAATGACTCTAGTGGTTGATCCATATGTGGTTTGTGGAAAGAACACACATGGAATGACACTGCTTGATCCATGTGTGGTTTGTGGAAAAGAACACGCATGCAATGACCACTGGTTGATCCATGTGTGGTTTATGGAAAGAACACACATGCAATGACCACTTGTTGATCCATTTGTGGTTTATGGAAAGAACACACACGCAATGACAGTGGTGGATCCATGTGTGGTTTGTGGAAAGAACACACATGCAATGACTCTAGTGCTAGTTTTAGTATAAGAACACACATGTAATGACTCCAGTGGGTCCACATGTAGTTTGTGAAAAGGACACACATGTAGTGACCACTGGTTGATCCATAAGTTGTTTGTGGAAAAGAACACACATGCAATGAGTCTAGTGGATCCATGTGTGGTTTGTGGAAAAGAACACACATGCAATGACTCTAGTGCTGGTTTGTGGTTTTAGTATAAGAACAAACATGCAATTACTCAAATGGATCCATATGTGGTTTCTGGAAATAACACACATGCAATGACTCTGGTTGATCCATATGTGGTTTGTGGAAAGAACACACATGCAATGACCACTAGTTGATCCATATGTGGTTTCTAGAAAAGAACGCACATACAATAACCACTGGTTGACCCATGTGTGGTTTGTGGAAAGAACACATATGCAATGACAGTGGTGGATCCATGTGTGGTTTGTGAAAAGAACACACATGGAATGACTCTAGTGTTGGTTTTAGTATAAGAACGCACATGCAATGACTCTAGTGGTTGATCCATGTGTGGTTTGCCGAAATAACACACATGCAACGACTCTAGTGGTTGATTCATGTGTGGTTTGTGGAAAGAACACACATTCAATGACTCTAGTGCAAGTTTTAGTATAAGAACACACATGCAATGATTCTAGTGGTTGATCCATGTGTGGTTTGTGGAAATAACACACATGTAATGACTCTAGTGGTTGATTCATGTGTGGTTTGTGGAAAGAACACACATGCAATGACACTGCTTGATCCATGTGCGGTTTGCGGAAAAGAACACACATGCAATGACCACTGGTTGATCCATGTATGGTGTGTGGAAAGAACACACATGTAATGGCCACTTGTTGATCGATGTGTGGTTTGTGGAAAGAACACACATGCAATGATAGTGGTGGATCCATGTGTGGTTTGTGGATAGAACACACATGCAATGATACTGCTTGATCCATGTGTGGTTTGTGGAAAAGAACACACATGCAATGACCACAGGTTGATCCATGTGTGGTTTGTGGAAAGAACACACATGCAATGACCACTGGTTGATCCATGTGTGGTGTCGTGGTGGTGGCACGGCAGATGCCATGGGTAGGCTAAAGTTTGGGGCCAATGGATGCTAGTGGGATCTAGGGAGGGAAGATGTAGTTGATTCTACACACAGAAGCTAACGCAAAGATCTTTATTTCTCCTTCCTTGGGCTACAAGTGCTCCTTGAGCTGTATACAAGGAGAAAGAGAGAATTTTACCAGCCTAACGGTCCCAAGAATCCGTCGATCCCTTCATCAGGGTCCAAGCCTCCCCTTATAAAGGAGAGCCCTGGGTTCTTCTAGGGCTGACGTGGCAAGCATATTCGAGGAATATGCTTGTCCCAATATAGTAGTTCGGCGCTCCTCTTTCCCTGTCGCCCTTCTCACTGCGGTAAGATTCCAGAGGGCCCCTCCTGCGTGCCTCGGGCTCCAGAACTGTCACCTCCGTGACCTCCTTCTGCCCCTCTGTCGTTCTGCACATTTGTCTTTAGCTCTTGGCTCTGCTCAGATTCTGCGACTTGGGTTTGACTTTGGGCTTCTCCTTCTCCTGCAAGCTTCGTATTATTCGGCCCTTCCTCGCGTAACTCGGCCTGTCCTTCACCTGCATTAAGATCATTCGGGCCAACCCGGCCGACTTACGCCATATCTCGGCCAGGTAATGCCTTGCCATTACTACTGAGGTTCTGCCTTTCCCTATCTCGGCCAACCTTTACAAGACTCGGCCAGCTCAGGATATAACTCGGAAACTGGACGAGGAATAATCCTTTCGTCTTTCCCCGTCCTTACCCTATCCGGGGTTACCTCCCCAACATTAGTCCCCGAAGCTGATATGGTCCCGCCGATAAACTCGGTCGGGTCGTATCAGTTTTATGATACTTATTATGCATTCTTTCCGAGTTATCTCCTGTTCGTTCGCGGTAACATTGTATTTACCAGGGCATGCCTCGTCTTACGTGTCATCCTCATCATTGTTTCTCTAGTTTTTTGCTCCTATACAGTGTTTACTAACAAGCTTCAGTTACTGCCGCGCCTGTCGCGCCGTTGCTGCGACGCCTCGTGCGCCGTTCTCGTTGGGGATCGTGAGCTACTTGGTCAATCGTGTGGCCCTTGGTGCGGCTCCGCTCAGCGACACGTGGTCGTGCAGCACACACGATCTACACGACGAACCGCCACACCCACGATCCCACTACCCCACAGGTGGCTCGGTTATAAAGAGGGGCGCGGCGCCTGGGAGTTTCACTTTCCCCTTCTCGCTCGCCCGCACCCTTCTTCTTCCTCGCGCTTCTGCGCTCGTTCGTGGTTCCGCCGCCGCGCGCTCAACTGGTTCTGCGACGAGGAGGACTCCGCCGCGCTGCTCCGTCTACCTCGTCGCCGCTCACTTGTTCCGGCGTTGTCGCCGGTGAGTTCTTTTCGGCCTTGCCGCCTAGGCTTTCCTCTAGGTCCCTTCGTTTCCTCTTTGTTCTTGCGCCGCGGTTCTGCCATTGTTCCGCCGCCGTCCTTGCGTAGAATTGCGACGGGGCCTCGTAGCTCTAAGTTCTCCTCCGCCGCGAGTTCTTCCTCCGGCGATCTTTCCGGCGAAACCATGTCTAGTTCCTTTAGCGTTGCCCTCGTAGAGGATGATGATGCTGGCCCTGGGCCCGAGCGAGGCTCGTGGCAGGGCTCCTCAGTTACCCGGCGGGAGATCGAGTGGCTCATCCGAACCCGGAGGATTCCTGCCGAGGTCTCTTGTCGTTTACCCGGCAACGAGTTATCTCCGGAAGTTAGGGAGGGCGAGTATGTAGTTTTTATGTCACATTTCTCGCGCGGCTTTGGTCTCCCTCTTAGCGATTTCGCAAGAGAGTTTCTCGACTACTTCGGCCTTCAGCCGCATCATCTTCCTGCAAATGCCATCGCTTCTCTTTCTGCATTCATCTCCGCCTTGGAGGGATACTTCGGCCTATGGTCGTCTGTGCACGTCTGGTCGAAGTTCTTCCAGATTCGTTCTAATGTAGTCCCTGACAAGTCTCTGCACCCTTCCGAGAAACTGCTTACTCAGTGCGGGGCGGCGTCCATTACACCTCGGAGGAAATCCGTATTTCCTCGTGTCACCGGGCTAGAGTCGTGCAAGAAGTGGCACAAATCCTTCTTTTATATCAAGAACAGAGGGACGGAAGACAAGATTCGGCTCCCTGCCTTCTCCATTGGTCCGCCTTCTAAGGTGAATTGGACTTACAATCCGAGGAGGAGTCACGTCTTGGCCGAGCTTTTCGAGACTCGGCTCAAGGAGCTGATCCGGGCCGGGTTATGCGGCGAGGACTTGATGGCTACCTTCATCAGTAGCCGAATTTGCCCATTCCAGAAGCGGACTCACAAGATGTGCTACATGAGTGGTCCTCTTGACCCTAACCGAGTCTCGACCGTGGAGCTGGACAACTATCTTATCTATAAGCGTGTCCGAGCTATCTTCAAGACGGAGATGCTTGAGGATTGGGCTTGGGGATTGAAACCGTTCACCCGCGATCGTCCGCCTCCCGAAGTAAGTTTCAACCACTAACGCTCTGTTATCCAATTGCTTTTGTAACGGTTTTCGCTAATTTTCTTTTTTCTTGTTTTGTAGAGGTTCGCAGAGCAGAAGAATGAGGATGCCGAAGTTTTGTTGCTTCCGTGGCCAGCGGACCGGAGCACCCCGGATACTGGTGAGCCGGACTCGAAAGAGTTCGTCCCTAAGTCGGATCCTGCCCCGGCTCGAGCTCGTGGCAAGACCTCGGCCCACGAGGAGGAAGGTGATTCGGACGATGTCCAAGTTCTTGAGGTAGTTGCCGCAATGCCTATTTCTTATGCATTTCCGGCTTCTACTTTCCCAGCTAATCCGGCCGGTCAGGTTCACGACGCCGAGCCTATTGCTTCTCGACCCCCTGTTACCTCGGGGAAACGCGGGGCTCCTGCTAGTGCCTCAGAGGCGGCCCCCAAGAAACGAATGAAGAAGTCTGCTCCGAATCCTCCCAGGCGCAAGACCATGCCTGGGGTCGCAGGGTAAGTTCCTTTTGCTCGTATTTCTTGTTTCCCTCTCTGTTTTTCATCCTGACACCTTTTTTTCTTTCTTATTTTCGCAGTGCTCTGCTTTTCGTTAAGCCTGGCGGTCCTAGCATGACTAGCCGCCCGATTCGGCAGCCATCTCCTCCGCCTGTTGAAGATACTAGGATTCCCAGTCCTGCTCGTGTTGCCTCTCCTTCAGCTCCGAATCAGTCGCCCCCTCGTTGCGACGTGCCTGAAACTCCTTCTGTTGACATCGATTCCACTCGGCCTTCCGAGATTTCCGTCGAACCCGTTGTCCCCTCTATGGATCCGAGCGCCTCTACTGAGCCTCTATCTACCCCAGTAGTCTCTACTACAACTCTAGCCCCGGCCGAAGAGGTCGTTATCCCGGCGCCTTCTACGGCCGTGACTCCTGCTGCTCCTAAAGATACCGTTCCCATTACCGCGGTATCGGCTCCTGCTGATGCCTCTTCTAAGGCAAGAAAAACTGTTGCCATCAAGGCCTCCTCTTCCCAGAAAGGTCTTGTCGGCTCTTCTCAGCCGAGTATTGCCGACGTGTTGCGCAAAGGAACTGCGCCTACCAAAGCCTCCGTTACCTCGGCTGCCAGCACCCAGTTTTCTCTTCATACAAGCCCTGCGGCCGCAGTGGTTACACAACATGTCCAAGGTAAAGTCTTAACTCGGACGGCTAGTGGGAACAGCCTCGGCTCGCTGGTGGAATATGCTCATAACTGGAATGCTGTTGATCAGCTTGAGGGCAATCCCAACAGTCAACCATTTCAACTTTCCGACATCAGCAGCCGTTTGGATCAAGCTGCCAAGATCATTCTGGATAGCAACAAGATGAACGAGGTAATTGCTGCTTCTCGGGGTTTAGACTGATTCTCCATATGCTATTATATATACATTAGTCCCCGAAACTTGCAAGCGAGTAATTTGTTATTCGCTTGGAAGTTTTTATAGTGCTATACTTAACTCGACTTAATTTAGGGTTCGAGCCTATATCCGAGTAGATCTATCTTAAACTTTGCTTAAATTTTATCTAGCTGTTCTTTGAATGTCTAGCCACATAGGTCCGGGTTAAGCTTTCGCCTGACTCGAATCTACTTTTAGCTTTGAATATCCAGCCACCTAGATCTGGGTTAAGTTTTCGCTTAACTCGGATCTGTTTTGGCTTTGAATATCCAGCCACCTAGGTCCGGATTAAGTTTTCGCTTAACTCGGATCTGGTTTAGCTTCGAAGATCCAGCCACCTAGATCCGGGTTAAGTTTTCGCTTAACTCGGATCTGTTTTGGCTTTGAATATCCAGCCACCTAGATCTGGGTTAAGTTTTCGCTTAACTCGGATCTAGTTTAGCTTCGAAGATCCAGCCACCTAGATCCGGGTTAAGTTTTCGCTTAACTCGGATCTGTTTTGGCTTTGAATATCCAGCCACCTAGATCTGGGTTAGGTTTTCGCTTAACTCGGATCTGTTTTGGCTTTGAATATCCAGCCACCTAGGTCCGGCTTAAGTTTTTGCTTAACTCGGATCTGGTTTAGCTTCGAAGATCTAGCCACCTAGATCCGGGTTAAGTTTTCACTTAACTCGGATCTGTTTTGGCTTTGAATATCCAGCCACCTAGATCTAGGTTAAGTTTTCGCTTAACCCGGATCTGTTTTGGCTTTGAATATCCAACCACCTAGATCTGGGTTAAGTTTTCGCTTAACTCGGATCTGGTTTAGCTTCGGATGTTTATTCATCGTTCTGCTCCATTGTTCAGGTTGCACATGACAGGCGGACTGCCGAATTTCAAAGGTTGCTTTTTTCGCACCGCAAACTGGAAGAGAAATACGAGAAAGTCCTTCCTGTGGTAAAAAAGGCTGGTAAGTTGATAGTTCCTTTTCATCATTTTCGACATTCTTATTCTTTTGTCCGCGAGGTGTCGGCTCACTTTTTTGGTAAACAGGTAATATCAATAATCTCAACATTCGTCTTGAGAAGAAAGTCAAAAGCTTGGAAGGTTAGTTTCCCTCTTACCCTACACCTTTTCGCCCTTTAGAATACGCGCTAAACTTTTTTATTTTGTTTGGCTGTGGCAAAGCCGAGTTGCAAACCTTCGCAGCATCTCACCAAGATTGCACGCCTATGCCTGACGTGATGCTGCATTTTTTAGAACAAAGCGCTACTCATTCGGCGCAGTTAAAAGAAAAAGATGATGAAATAGCTCGCATGCGGGCCGAGGTGGAGACCCTTAAGCTCTCTCAGAAATCCGAACTAGAAAAGGTCGATCAGGAATTCTCCGAGGAGAAGAATCGGCTGGCTTTGGAGCTGCAGAAGAATAAAGAACTCCTCGAGGCTGTCGAACTGAAAACTCAGGGAATGAGCGAGGAAATCGCTCGCTTTGAAAAGAGCAAGGTTGATTGGGCCAAAGACCTTCAGATAATGATGAGTTATATTCATCATAAGCTTCTTAGCACGGCCGAATTATATTTTTCTCTTTGTCCCTGCTGCTACCTGACACGTTCGTGTTTTGCGCAGATCATTTTCCCGAAGCGAAACCCGTGAGTTCTAAAGCGGTTCTTGCGGCTCGCGTGCGCCGAGGTGTCCCTGTTGCCGCTGACTCAGAGTATTCGATGGAGGATTTCCTGGTTGCTGTTGGTGCTGCAGTTGGTCCAATGAAGATTATGGGCCGGGATTTGGTGAAGGCAGCTATTCGAGCTTACCATGTTCTCTGGCCGAACACTTCTGGGACCCCTGATATCAATGAGGTCGAATTACTGGTGAAAAGACTTATGGCATCTGAGAGGCAACTAAGTCTCTGGAGGGAATCAGCCGGACGAGCTGGCGCTGATATGGCTCTAACTGTTATTATGTCATGGTACGAAGACATCTCTCTTGATATCTTGAGAAATCTGCGCACTGGTTCTCGTTGGGTTGAGGACCCCACTTTCGTCGCTCTCCGGCAAGCTCGCGCCTTCCAAACCCGGACGAGGAGGTCGTAGTCGAGGATGCATCAGATGACGATTCAGCTGAGCAAGGGGGAGATGAAGATGATTCGGCCACTTCTGGTGACTCTAGTTCGAGCTCGGATGACAACGGCGACGCGCGATCCTCCTCCAAGGGTACCGGACATTCCACTGCGCAAATTGATGCTCCTCAGCAGCCTTAGGCTTCGGCCGAGGTTGCACCTAGGTCTGCGGAGGGCGAGGTAACATCGGCCGAAGTTCCTCCTACCTCGGAGTCCCCAGCCCCTGACCAGGTTGCCGCCTCTCCAGCTAAAAACGTTTAAGTCATTTCCTATCCCTGGTATGCCGGGCGTACGATGTAGGTGAAACATTCATCTGTCCTTTGTATGGAATGAATTTCTTTTGCCGTGTGCTGCTAAGACACATGTTTGTAATTGTTATCACTTTGTCTAAGTGGTCTTGTTTGTCCGAATTTTTTGCTGCGTTGGGCAGCGATTTCTTAATTTGGGGACGTATCTTTATCTTTGTATTCGTGGTTTACCCACTTAATCCAGGTGTGAGCTTCGTATATCATATTAGTTTGGACTGTTGTTACTTTCAAAGTCGAAGTTCGATCCTTTCTTCGTATCAAAGGCTAACCAGGACTTCGAAACAAAATATAGCAGTCCCCGAGTTAGTGCCTATGGCGCCGAAGTCTAGCGTATAAACCGAACTGCGGAAATAACACAAGGCGGTTGGCGAGTCGCTGCTCAACGTGCCGAGGTTTAGTGCACAGAAATTGTAATATCATATGGCAGTCCCCGAGTTACTGCTTTGGATGCCGAGGTTTAATACACAACATGAAACTGAAATGACCTATGGAATTCCCCGAGTTACTGTTCTGGACGCCGAGGTTTGATTCATAAGATGAAATTGAAACAACAGATGGCAGTTCCCGAGTCACTGCTCTGGACGCCGAGGTTTGATTCATAAGATGAAATTGAAATTAACATATGGCAGTCCCCGAGTCACTGCTCTGGATGCCGAAGTTTAGTACATAAGATGGAATTGAAATAACATATAGCAGTCCCCAAGTCATTGCTCTGGATGCCAAAGTTTTTAACACATAGTTGGTGCTTGATCGCAAGATACTACTTTGCAATGTGTGACCAAATGACCACTAAGAATAAAATGGACGAAGTAAAGCTACGTTCCATGGCCTCTTTGTTTCTTCGCCAGCTTTGTCTGCCTTGTTCCTTCCGGGGGATTGAGCGTCAATTAGATAATAGGCATCGTTATGTAATGCTTTGCTCACGATGAATGGTCCCTCCCATGGAGGTGACAGCTCGTGCATGCCGGCCGTGCGTTGCACCAGTCGGAGGACTAAATCTCCTTCTTTGAATACCCTTGGATTCACCTTCTTGCTGTGATATCGTCGCAAGTTCTGCTGATAAATAGCTGATCGTGATAGTGCCAGTTCTCTGGCTTCTTCTAGCAGGTCTACAGTATCTTGCCGAGCTATTTTGTTTACCTCTGAGGTTGTATACTGAGTAACTCTTGGCGAGTCATGTATTATGTTGGCTGGAAGCACGGCCTCTGCCCCGTATACCAGAAAGAATGGTGTATAGCCTGTTGATCTATTCGGAGTAGTACTGAGGCTCCATAATACGGCTGGGAGTTCCTCGATCCAACATCCTGCCGACCTTTGCAGTGGTTCAACAAGTCGTGGTTTTATTCCTGACAATACTAGTCCATTAGACCTCTCCACTTGCCCATTAGATGCTGGGTGAGCCACAGAGGCAACATCTAGTCTTATGTGTTTCTCTCTACAAAATCTGGCGAAGGCTCCTTCTGCAAAATTTGTGCCATTATCTGTAATAATACTGTGCGGGTACCCATATCTTAAAATAATATCTTTGAGAAATTTCACTGTTGTGGGCCCATCGCATTTTTTTATTGGTTTCACTTCAATCCATTTTGTGAACTTGTCCACCATAACCAATATGTGGGTCAATCCCCCTCGGGCCGGCTTAAATGGTCCTACCATATCTAAGCCCCACACAGCAAATGGCCAAGTGATGGGTATTGTTTTTAACTCGGCCGATGGCATATGTATCTTGGCTGCGTATCTCTGGCAACCATTGCATTTTTCCACCAACTCTTTGGCTTCTTTCAACGCTGTCGGCCAATAAAATCCATGCATGAATGCTTTGGCTACCAATGCACGAGATGAGGCATGATGTCCACACTCTCCTTGATGTATATCTAGGAGGATCTCCCGGCCTTCTGCCGAACTCACACATTTCTGCAATACGCTTGTGACACTTCTTTTATATAGCTCATTGTTTATGATCGTATAAGCTTTCGCTCTCCTTACAGTTTGTCTTGCTAATACTTCATTGCTTGGTCATATCGTGCCTTTAAGGTAAGAGAATATGGGTTGCGCCCATAGCGGTGTGACTTTTTCTGGTGTGGTCTCACTGTCTATTTCCATGTTTTCTGCCGACATATCTACCTCGGCCTTCTCCATAATTGTGCTTACTTCTGCTGTCCTCCTCTTGTGGGGTTCCGAGTCATATTGCTGGTCTACTTCCATTGGTGCATTATCTTCTGCTGAATTTGCCGGAATAAAGATAGATTCGGATTCTGGTGATGGTACTATTTATGGTTTTCTGAGGTGTTCCAGGGCAATACTCGGGGGAATTGACTGCCGGGTTGATCCGAGTTTTGACAACGTGTCTGCGGCGTCATTTTCTGCCCGATGTATGTGGTGAAATTCACATCCTTCAAAGTATCCACTGATCTTTTGCACGTGAAACCTATATAAAGCCATATTAGCATCTAATGCATCCCAATTGCCTGAGACTTGCTGTACTACTAGATCCGAGTCCCCATAGCACAAGATTCGGCGTATGCCAATCTCTTTTGCTACTTTCAATCCATGGACCAGTGCCTCATATTTGGCTACGTTGTTGGATGCGGCAAAATGTATTTGTAGTACATATTTCAGCTGATCTCCTTTGGGCGAGGTTAACACTATTCCTGCCCCCAAACCAGTTCTTAGTTTGGAACCATTGAAATGCATCGTCCAATAATTTGGATCTGGTAATGGTGGCTCATATTGCACTTCGGCCCAATCTACGAAGAAGTCGGCGACTGCTTGAGATTTGATTGCATCTCTCCTATCAAATTGTGGAGCGTATGGTGATAATTCGATTGCCCATTTTGCTATTCGGCCACTTGCATCTTTGTTGCTCAATATGTCGGCTATGGGCGCTTCACAGATCACTCTGGTGGGATGCTCTTCGAAGTAATGTTTAAGCTTTTTTGCCGACATATACACCCCATAAGCCATCTTCTGATAATGTGGGTAATTCTGTTTTGAAGTGGACAACACCTCACTTAAATAATATACCGGCCTCTGTACCGACTTATTATCTTCAAGTCGTTCTACTACGACTACAACACTTACTACTCTATTGGTAGCCGCTATATACAGTAACATAGGCTCTTTTGATAATGGAGAAGCCAAAATAGGTGCTGTGACCAACATTTTTTTCAACTCATGAAACGCGTTGTCCGCTTGTGGAATCCAAACGAATTTATCTGATTTCTTCATCAGCTGATATAATGGTAGCGCCTTCTCTCCCAGCCGACATACAAACCGGCTGAGCGAGGCTAGACAACCCGTGAATTTTTGCACATCATTTAAGCATCTTGGCAATTCCATTCTTTCTACTGCCTTTATCTTTGTTGGGTTGGCCTCTATACCTCGGCTAGATACAATAAAACCGAGTAATTTTCCTGCCGGCACGCCAAACGTGCATTTTTCTGGGTTAAGCTTCATTCGGAACCTTCTCAGGTTCGCAAAAATCTGCCGTATATCTTCCGGCAACGTTTTGCTTTCCTTGGTTTTGATGACCACGTCATCTACATATACTTGTACATTTTTTCCTATCTGATCGTGTAGACATTTTTGCATACATCTCTGATATGTTGCTCCTGCGTTTCGCAGGCCGAATGGCATTGTGCGATAGCAATAAGCCCCGTATGGGGTAATAAACGCAGTCTTTATTTGATCGGCCGGATTCAACGGTATCTGGTGGAAACCAGAATACGCGTCTACAAATGACAATAACTCAAACCAGCGGTCGAATCAATGACTTGGTCTATTCTAGGTAATGTAAAAGGATCTTTTGGACACGCCTTGTTCAGGTTCGTGTAATCGATACACATTCGCCACACAATGGCTACATTGGGATCATCCTTCTTCTTTTCTACTAGCACCGGATTCGATAGCCAATCCGGATACAGCACCTCCATGATGAACCCGGCTGCGAGGAGCCGAGCTATTTCATCCCCTATTATTTTTCTCCTGTCTTCGGCAAAGCGGCGGAGAGGTTGCTTCACCGGCCTTGCTCCTGGCCTTACATTCAAAGAGTGCTCAGCCAACTCCCTCGGAACACCTTGCAGATCCTGAGTTGACCATGCAAATATGTCCCGATTCTCACGGAGGAAGTTGGTGAGCTCGCTTTCCTATTTAGCGTCCAGGCCTGCACCAATAGTAACAGTACGCTCCGGGAATTGCTCATCTATCTGAAACTTCTTCGTTTCTTTAGTCGGCTGAAAAGAGACACTGCCATGCGGGTTGGCTAGTGCCGGCATGTTCAGCTGCGCCGACTGAGCGAGGGCTGCTACCTCCTGAATCCTTCTTTTTTCTCTTGCTATAACCAATGATTCGGCCAAATTTGACCCGGCTGAAGCACACTCCATTGACTTCTTGTAATCCCCTGCAACTGTTATCACTCCTTGTGGTCCGGGTAGCTTCATTTTCAGATAACTTACATGACAGCTGCCCATGAATTTGGCCAACGCTGGCCGTCCGAGTAAAGCATGATAACAACTCTCTAGATCCACCACCTCAAACTCTAAGTTTTCTGCTCTGCAGTTATCTCTTGTGCCGAATAACACATCGACTCGGACCTTACCAATGGGTTCACATGAAAGCCCTGGCACTATCCCATGGAAAGTGGTCCTCGTAGATTGCAACATGTTCTGCGATATTCCAAGTTTATGCATGGTATCTTTGTACATGATGTTGATACTACTTCCATTGTCAATGAGCACTTTTGAGAATTTCACATTGATGCTTGGTCCAACAAATGTCGGATCCAACACGAGTGCATATGATCTGGGATTCGGCATTATCTTGGGATGATCCTTTATGCTCCAAGTTACTTCCTGATCCGACCAAGGCACATATCTTGGTATCGCCGGCATAACTGCATTTACTTCCATATGCCGGCGTTGCACACTCTGTTTGTCTTGCTGTTCCGTTGTGAACACACAATAAGACTGATGATGTTCTCTGTAATCATTGCATCCCGTATTCGTCAGGTTTGTTCTTCCATCCTAGACTTGGTTCATCACTTGATGCACCGCGTCTCTCCGATCCGAGTTATCGTACCTCGGGGGAGGGGGCGATAACATCAGTTGCTGTGCATTTGCTCCAGTCAACTGTGGTTGATGCTGCTGATGTACTTGATGGGGTGCCTGAACTCCTGCGGGGTTCCCCATTGCATTTTTCATCCATGCACATTGGCGGGTTGTATGGTTGGCTGGCCTGGATGGGTTTGACGTGTGAAATTTGCACGGCTGATCTAACATGGATTCGAACGTGTACTTCGACTTCTCCTGCCACTGTTTCTTTTGTTCGGGGGTCCACTGCCTTTTTCCTTCATTCCTTGGTGTCCACTGCTGAGGACCATTCTTTTGCCGTTGAGTCGCTCCGTGACTCGGTTGATCTTGCGCTACTGCCGCCACTTGGGCCGAATTATATCTATAATCCGGCCTTTCCTCTCTTCTTCTCCCTCTGAAATCACCGCGCCTGGATGACCCGGCCAAATCTCTTGCATAATGGTCCTGTTGCTCGCGGTGATCCGCCGACATTAATTCTGGTTGCGTCGGGTCTCCTAACACGTAGGAGTCCGCTATTCTTATAGTTTCTGCCAGTGTGGTCGGCATATCTCTTTGCAGACGTTGCCACAATACGCTGCCATAACGGCATCCTTGCGCGAACCACGCTATTGCTTGCGATTCTATAACTCCTTCACATGAGTTTCTCAGGTTGCACCACCGAGTTAAAAATTCTCTATATGTTTCATTCGGCCTCTGCTTGCACATGGCTAACTGTTGTGGCCTGTTCGGCCTCTTGTACGTGCTGGTAAAGTTGCTGACAAACATTTCCTCAAAATCCAGCCAACAGTTGATACTGCCCGCTGGTAAATTATTCAGCCACACCCTAGCTGGTCCTTCCAGCATTTGTGGGACGTACCGTGCTGCCCATCGTAAGTTTCCACCCGCTATTTTCACAGCAGTGGCATAGTCAATTAACCAGTCTTGTGGTTTGGTACTCCCATTATATGTTTTCGTGCCCCTTGCCAGCTGAAAGTTCGGCACAGGTGGTTCGCCCATGATCCGTGGTCCAAAGCATGTCGGCCCTGGTGGACCCTGTTCTTCCAACAACTCGGACCTGTATAGCCGGTCCAGCTTCACTCTTGCATCATTTGATGGCAAATCTCTATACAGAACTCTGTCCTGTACTCCACAGTGATTGTTTCCGCCATGGATCGCATATTCCATCTCAGAATAACCATCATTGTATCTTTCATTAATTTGATTGGGGCGAGCTGGCCTCGTTTCTCTTTCCTGCCGAGGTTCATGCCTTGGTTGCGGGTTGAGTGGCAGTTCTCTCCTTACTTCGGCCGGGGTATTGTTCTCCTGATTGCCTCTCGCGGGTTCTCTTCTCCCAAGATCTCCGTTGTCTCGGCTTCCGCCGTTTTTCTCAATACGGCCGTGGTTCCTCTCCCCACTGTTACCTCGGCTTGCATTTCCTCTGTTCTCATTTGCCTTTCCGGCCATTGCCGGATCATATGGAACAATTTGCCTGTTCCTCTTTCCTGAGGTTACTGCTCTGTCCCTTCGTGCATTATTTTCGGGTGAAGATGCCGCCGCCACAGACAAGGCAGGTGCTGCTCCTGCCGAGTGAACCATTCGCGAGGCCCTCGGCCTCGCCGGGTTTGCTCTGAGCATTTCCTCGTTTTGCTGGTTCGCGATGCGCACCATCTCGTTTACTCTTTCTTGCTGTTTCTGCCGGGCCTCGCCGGTCAACCCCTCTAACTCTAATGCTGCGGCATTTGCCGCTCTTAGGTTTTTTGCCGGGGTACTGTACCTCGGCAAACCCAAATCCACTGATTCTGCTTTATGAGCATCATGCTCTTTATTGATATCATCCATGAGGTTTTCCCTCTCAATCTTAATTCGTCCACCCGCTCGGGTGCGACGTCAAGCTTATTAGCTTTGGCATATTCTCGCAGGGTCCTGTTTAAGGACTCCCGCAAGGTCGACACCTTTTTGGCCTCTACCAGCACCTTTTGCCTGGTTTCCTCCAACTCTGCCTGAGCATTTGCCGGATCAAGTATTGGCGCTACAGACATAGTCAAGTTTTCTATGGTCGCCTGAAGAATGTTCTCTGGCCTTTCCAGAGGTGGCCCTCTTACTCTTGGTGCCTTTGGGGTGGTGTCCTGCACCTCGGTTGGGTTGGTCGCTGGCGGGATTACCTCGGCGGGTTGTGGCGCGGTCTGCCTGGGTGCGCCCTGTACAGTGGTGGAAGGTTCTCTGCTTGACCCAGCAGCTGCTGCTCCAGTTTGTACTCCGGCCGCGACCATCACCTCGACGCTGCCTGCAGGATGTGCTCTGGGTGGACGGCTCGCAGCGTTAAGAGGTGGCTCTCCTGCAACAACAACTTGGTAAGGATAAACGCTGGAGACGTCGACGCCGACGTATACCTTGTGCCTGCCCAGGCTGATGAAGACACCATTACGCGGGGGAGTTTTCCCCCTGAAACTCCCTGCATTGTCGTTGACATAGTCACAGAGACCAAATCTCTGGACCAAGCCAGAAACAACGCGCTCGCCAGTCTTGATGAAGTTTCCCGTCCGGATCATAACTCCAGCTAGCACCGCTGCTGGCCCCACGGTGGGCGCCAACTGTCGTGGTGGTGGCACGGCAGATGCCATGGGTAGGCTAAAGTTTGGGGCCAATGGATGCTAGTGGGATCTAGGGAGGGAAGCTAACGCAAAGATCTTTATTTCTCCTTCCTTGGGATACAAGTGCTCCTTGAGCTGTATACAAGGAGAAAGAGAGAATTTTACCAGCCTAACGGTCCCAAGAATCCGTCGATCCCTTCATCAGGGTCCAAGCCTCCCCTTATAAAGCAGAGCCCTGGGTTCTTCTAGGGCTGACGTGGCAAGCATATTCGAGGAATATGCTTGTCCCAATATAGTAGTTCGGCGCTCCTCTTTCCCTGTCGCCCTTCTCACTACGGTAAGATTCTAGAGGGCCCCTCCTGCGTGCCTCGGGCTCCAGAACTGTCACCTCCGTGACCTCCTTCTGCCCCTCTGTCGTTCTGCACATTTGTCTTTAGCTCTTGGCTCTGCTCAGATTCTGCGACTTGGGTTTGACTTTGGGCTTATCCTTCTCCTGCAAGCTTCGTATTATTCGGCCCTTCCTCGCGTAACTCGGCCTGTCCTTCACCTGCATTAAGATCATTCGGGCCAACCCGGCTGACTTACGCCATATCTCGGCCGGGTAATGCCTTGCCATTACTACTGAGGTTCTGCCTTTCCCTATCTCGGCCGACCTTTACAAGACTCGGCCAGCTCAGGATATAACTCGGAAACTGGACGGGGAATAATCCTTTCGTCTTTCCCCGTTCTTACCCTATCCAGGGTTACCTCCCCAACATGTGGTTTGTGGAAAGAACACACATGCAATGACACTACTTGATCCATGTGTGGTTTGTGGACAAGAACACACATGCAATGACCACTGGTTGATGTATGTGTGGTTTGTGGAAAAGAACACACATGCAATGACTCTAGTGCTGGTTTGTGGTTTTAGTATAAGAACAAACATGCAATTACTCAAATGGATCCATATGTGGTTTGTGGAAATAACACACATGCAATGACTCTGGTTGATCCATAAGTGGTTTGTGGAAAGAACACACATGCAATGACCACTAGTTGATCCATATGTGGTTTGTGGAAAAGAACACACATGCAATGACCACTGGTTGATCCATGTGTAGTTTGTGGAAAGAACACACATGCAATGACAGTGGTGGATCAATGTGTGGTTTGTGAAAAGAACACACATGCAATGACTCTAGTGTTGGTTTTAGTATAAGAACACACATGCAATGACTCTAGTGGTTGATCCATGTGTGGTTTGTGAAAAGAACTCACATGCAATGACCACTAGTTGATCCATATGTGGTTTGTGGAAAGAACACACATGCAATGACACTGCTTGATCCATGTGTGGTTTGTGGAAAAGAACACACATGCAATGACCACTTGTTTATCCATGTGTGGTTTGTGGAAAGAACACGCATGCAATGACCACTGGTTGATCCATGTGTGGTTTGTGGAAAAGAACACACATGCAATGACCACTGGTTGATCCATGTGTGGTTTGTGGGAAGAACACACATGCAATGACACTGCTTGATCCATGTGTAGTTTGTGGAAAAGAACACACATGCAATGACCACTGGTTGATCCATGTGTGGTTTTTCGAAAGAACACACATGCAATGACCACTGGTTGATCCATATGTGGTTTGTGGAAAAGAACACACATGCAATGACCACTGGTTGATCCATATGTTGTTTGTGAAAAGAACACACATGCAATGACCAGTGGTTGATACATGTGTGGTTTGTGAAAAGAACACACATGCAATGACTCTAGTGCTGGTTTGTGGTTTTAGTATAAGAACAAACATGCAATTACTCAAATGGATACATATGTGGTTTGTGGAAAGAACACACATGCAATGACTCTGGTTGATCCATATGTGGTTTGTGGAAAGAACACACATGCAATGACCTCTGGTTGATCCATACGTGGTTTGTGGAAAAGAACACACATGCAATGACCACTTGTTGATCCATGTGTGGTTTGTGGAAAGAACACACATGCAATGACAGTGGTGGATCCATGTGTGGTTTGTGAAAAGAACACACATGCAATGACTCTAGTGTTGGTTTTAGTATAAGAACACACATGCAATGACAGTGGTGGATCCATGTGTGGTTTGTGAAAAGAACACACATGCAATGACTCTAGTGTTGGTTTTAGTATAAGAACACACATGCAATTACTCTAGTGGTTGATCCATATGTGGTTTGTGGAAAGAACACACATGCAATGACACTGCTTGATCCATGTGTGGTTTGTGGAAAAGAACACACATGCAATGACCACTGGTTGATCCATGTGTGGTTTGTGGAAAGAACACACATGCAATGACCACTTGTTGATCCTTTTGTGGTTTGTGGAAAGAACACACATGCAATGACAGTGGTGGATCCATGTGTGGTTTGTGGAAAGAACACACATGCAATGACTCTAGTGCTAGCTTTAGTATAAGAACACACATATAATGACTCCAGTGGGTCCACATGTAGTTTATGAAAAGAACACACATGCAATGACCACTGGTTGATCCATAAGTTGTTTGTGGAAAAGAACACACATGAAATGAGTCTAGTGGATCCATGTGTGGTTTGTGGAAAAGAACACACATGCAATGACTCTAGTGCTGGTTTGTGGTTTTAGTATAAGAACAAAGATGCAATTACACAAATGGATCCATATGTGGTTTGTGGAAATAACACACATGAAATGACTCTGGTTGATCCATATGTGGTTTGTGGAAAGAACACACATGCAATGACCTCTGGTTGATCCATATGTGGTTTGTGGAAAAGAACACACATGCAATGACCACTGGTTGACCCATGTGTGGATTGTGGAAAGAACACATATGCAATGACAGTGGTGGATCCATGTGTGGTTTGTGAAAAGAACACACCTGCAATGACTCTAGTGTTGGTTTTAGTATAAGAACACACATGCAATGACTCTAATGGTTGATCCATGTGTGGTTTGTGGAAATAACACACATGCAATGACTCTAGTGGTTGATTGATGTGTGGTTTGTGGAAAGAACACACATGCAATGACTGTAGTGCAATTTTTAGTATAAGAACACACATGCAATGACTCTAGTGGTTGATCCATGTGTGGTTTGTGGAAATAACACCCATGCAATGACTCTAGTGGTTGATTCATGTGTGGTTTGTGGAAAGAACACACATGCAATGACACTGCTTGATCCATGTGCGGTTTGCGGAAAAGAACACACATGCAATGACCACTGGTTGATCCATGTATGGTTTGTGGAAAGAACACACATGTAATGACCACTTGTTGATCCATGTGTGGTTTGTGGAAAGAACACACATGCAATGATAGTGGTGGATCCATGTGTGGTTTGTGGATAGAACACACATGCAATGATACTGCTTGATCCATGTGTGGTTTGTGGAAAAGAACACACATGCAATGACCACTGGTTGATCCATGTGTGGTTTGTGGAAAGAACAAAAATGCAATGACCACTGGTTGATCCATGTGTGGTTTGTGGAAAGAACACACATGCAATGACACTACTTGATCCATGTGTGGTTTGTGGAAATGAACACACATGCAATGACCACTGGTTGATGTATGTGTGGTTTGTGGAAAAGAACACACATGCAATGACTCTAGTGCTGGTTTGTGGTTTTAGTATAAGAACAAACATGCAATTACTAAAATGGATCCATATGTGGTTTGTGGAAATAACACACATGCAATGACTCTGGTTGATCCATATGTGGTTTGTGGAAAGAACACACATGCAATGACCACTAGTTGATCCATATGTGGTGTGTGGAAAAGAACACACATGCAATGACCACTGGTTGATCCATGTGTGGTTTATGGAAAGAACACACATGCAATGACAGTGGTGGATCCATTTGTGGTTTGTGAAAAGACCACACATGCAATGACTCTAGTGTTCGTTTTAGTATAAGAACACACATGCAATGACTCTAGTGGTTGATCCATGTGTGGTTTGTGAAAAGAAAACACATGCAATGACTACTAGTTGAACCATATGTGGTTTGTGGAAAGAACACACATGCAATGACACTGCTTGATCCATGTGTGGTTTGTGGAAAAGAACACACATGCAATGACCCCTTGTTGATCCATGTGTGGTTTGTGGAAAGAACACACATGCAATGACCACTGGTTGATCCATGTGTGGTTTGTGGAAAAGAACACACATGCAATGACCACTGGTTGATCCATGTGTGGTTTGTGGAAAGAACACACATGCAATGACACTGCTTGATCCATGTGTGGTTTGTGGAAAAGAACACACATGCAATGACCACTGGTTGATCCATGTGTGGTTTTTGGAAAGAACACACATGCAATGACCACTGGTTGATCCATATGTGGTTTGTGGAAAAGAACACACATGCAATGACCACTGGTTGATCCATATGTGGTTTGTGGAAAAACACACATGCAATGACTAGTGGTTGATACATGTGTGGCTTGCGAAAAGAACACACATGCAATGACTCTAGTGCTGGTTTGTGGTTTTAGTATAAGAACAAACATGCAATTACTCAAATGGATCCATATGTGGTTTGTGGAAAGAACACACATGCAATGACTCTGGTTGATCCATATGTGGTTTGTGGAAAGAACACACATGCATTGACCTCTGGTTGATCCATATGTGGTTTGTGGAAAAGAACGCACATGCAATGACTCTAGTGGTTGATCCATGTGTGGTTTGTGGAAAGAACACATATGCAATGACAGTGGTGGATCCATGTGTGGTTTGTGAAAAGAACACACCTGCAATGACTCTAGTGTTGGTTTTAGTATAAGAACACACATGCAATGACTCTAATGGTTGATCCATGTGTGGTTTGTGGAAATAACACACATGCAATGACTCTAGTGGTTGATTGATGTGTGGTTTGTGGAAAGAACACACATGGAATGACTGTAGTGCAATTTTTAGTATAAGAACACACATGCAATGACTCTAGTGGTTGATCCATGTGTGGTTTGTGGAAATAACACCCATGCAATGACTCTAGTGGTTGATTCATGTGTGGTTTGTGGAAAGAACACACATGCAATGACACTGCTTGATCCATGTGCGGTTTGCGGAAAAGAACACACATGCAATGACCACTGGTTGATCCATGTATGGTTTGTGGAAAGAACACACATGTAATGACCACTTGTTGATCCATGTGTGGTTTGTGGAAAGAACACACATGCAATGATAGTGGTGGATCCATGTGTGGTTTGTGGATAGAACACACATGCAATGATACTGCTTGATCCATGTGTGGTTTGTGGAAAAGAACACACATGCAATGACCACTGGTTGATCCATGTGTGGTTTGTGGAAAGAACAAAAATGCAATGACCACTGGTTGATCCATGTGTGGTTTGTGGAAAGAACACACATGCAATGACACTACTTGATCCATGTGTGGTTTGTGTAAAAGAACACACATGCAATGACCACTGGTTGATGTATGTGTGGTTTGTGGAAAAGAACACACATGCAATGACTCTAGTGCTGGTTTGTGGTTTTAGTATAAGAACAAACATGCAATTACTAAAATGGATCCATATGTGGTTTGTGGAAATAACACACATGCAAAGACTCTGGTTGATCCATATGTGGTTTGTGGAAAGAACACACATGCAATGACCACTAGTTGATCCATATGTGGTGTGTGGAAAAGAACACACATGCAATGACCACTGGTTGATCCATGTGTGGTTTATGGAAAGAACACACATGCAATGACAGTGGTGGATCCATTTGTGGTTTGTGAAAAGAACACACATGCAATGACTCTAGTGTTCGTTTTAGTATAAGAACACACATGCAATGACTCTAGTGGTTGATCCATGTGTGGTTTGTGAAAAGAACACACATGGAATGACTACTAGTTGAACCATATGTCTTGTGGAAAGAACACACATGCAATGACACTGCTTGATCCATGTGTGGTTTGTGGAAAAGAACACACATGCAATGACCCCTTGTTGATCCATGTGTGGTTTGTGGAAAGAACACACATGCAATGACCACTGGTTGATCCATGTGTGGTTTGTGGAAAAGAACACACATGCAATGACCACTGGTTGATCCATGTGTGGTTTGTGGAAAGAACACACATGCAATGACACTGCTTGATCCATGTGTGGTTTGTGGGAAAGAACACACATGCAATGACCACTGGTTGATCCATGTGTGGTTTTTGGAAAGAACACACATGCAATGACCACTGGTTGATCCATATGTGGTTTGTGGAAAAGAACACACATGCAATGACCACTGGTTGATCCATATGTGGTTTGTGGAAAAACACACATGCAATGACTAGTGGTTGATACATGTGTGCCTTGCGAAAAGAACACACATGCAATGACTCTAGTGCTGGTTTGTGGTTTTAGTATAAGAACAAACATGCAATTACTCAAATGGATCCATATGTGGTTTGTGGAAAGAACACACATGCAATGACTCTGGTTGATCCATATGTGGTTTGTGGAAAGAACACACATGCATTGACCTCTGGTTGATCCATATGTGGTTTGTGGAAAAGAACGCACATGCAATGACTCTAGTGGTTGATCCATGTGTGGTTTGTGGAAATAACACACATGCAACGACTCTAGTGGTTGATTCATGTGTGGTTTGTGGAAAGAACACACATGCAATGACTCTAGTGCAAGTTTTAGTATAAGAACACACATGCAATGATTCTAGTGGTTGATCCATGTGTGGTTTGTGGAAATAACACACATGCAATGACTCTAGTGGTTGATTCATGTGTGGTTTGTAGAAAGAACACACATGCAATGACACTGCTTGATCCATGTGCGGTTTGCGGAAAAGAACAGACATGCAATGACCACTGGTTGATCCATGTATGGTTTGTGGAAAGAACACACATGTAATGACCACTTGTTGATCCATGTGTGGTTTGTGGAAAGAACACACATGCAATGATAGTGGTGGATCCATGTGTGCTTTGTGGATAGAACACACATGCAATGATACTGCTTGATCCATGTGTGGTTTGGGGAAAAGAACACACATGCAATGACCACTGGTTGATCCATGTGTGGTTTGTGGAAAGAACACACATGCAATGACCACTAGTTGATCCATGTGTGGTTTGTGGAAAGAACACACATGCAATGACACTACTTGATCCATGTGTGGTTTGTGGACAAGAACACACATGCAATGACCACTGGTTGATGTATGTGTGGTTTGTGGAAAAGAACACACATGCAATGACTCTAGTGCTGGTTTGTGGTTTTAGTATAAGAACAAACATGCAATTACTCAAATGGATCCATATGTGGTTTGTGGAAATAACACACATGCAATGACTCTGGTTGATCCATATGTGGTTTGTGGAAAGAACACACATGCAATGACCACTAGTTGATCCATATGTGGTTTGTGGAAAAGAACACACATGCAATGACCACTGGTTGATCCATGTGTGGTTTGTCGAAAGAACACACATGCAATGACAGTGGTGGATCCATGTGTGGTTTGTGAAAAGAACACACATGCAATGACTCTAGTGTTCGTTTTAGTATAAGAACACACATGCAATGACTCTAGTGGTTGATCCATGTGTGGTTTGTGAAAAGAACACACATGCAATGACTACTAGTTGAACCATATGTGGTTTGTGGAAAGAACACACATGCAATGACACTGCTTGATCCATGTGTGGTTTGTGGAAAAGAACACACATGCAATGACCCCTTGTTGATCCATGTGTGGTTTGTGGAAAGAACACACATGCAATGACCACTGGTTGATCCATGTGTGGTTTGTGGAAAAGAACACACATGCAATGACCACTGGTTGATCCATGTGTGGTTTGTGGAAAGAACACACATGCAATGACACTGCTTGATCCATGTGTGGTTTGTGGAAAAGAACACACATGCAATGACCACTGGTTGATCCATGTGTGGTTTTTGGAAAGAACACACATGCAATGACCACTGGTTGATCCATATGTGGTTTGTGGAAAAGAACACACATGCAATGACCACTGGTTGATCCATATGTGGTTTGTGGAAAAACACACATGCAATGACTAGTGGTTGATACATGTGTGGCTTGCGAAAAGAACATACATGCAATGACTCTAGTGCTAGTTTGTGGTTTTAGTATAAGAACAAACATGCAATTACTCAAATGGATCCATATGTGGTTTGTGGAAAGAACACACATGCAATGACTCTGGTTGATCCATATGTGGTTTGTGGAAAGAACACACATGCAATGACCTCTGGTTGATCCATATGTGGTTTGTGGAAAAGTACGCACATGCAATGACTCTAGTGGTTGATCCATGTGTGGTTTGTGGAAATAACACACATGCAACGACTCTAGTGGTTGATTCATGTGTGGTTTGTGGAAAGAACACACATGCAATGACTCTAGTGCAAGTTTTAGTATAAGAACACACATGAAATGATTCTAGTGGTTGATCCATGTGTGGTTTGTGGAAATAACACACATGCAATGACTCTAGTGGTTGATTCATGTGTGGTTTGTAGAAAAAACACACATGCAATGACACTGCTCGATCCATGTGCGGTTTGCGGAAAAGAACACACATGCAATGACCACTGGTTGATCCATGTATGGTTTGTGGAAAGAACACACATGTAATGACCACTTGTTGATCCATGTGTGGTTTGTGGAAAGAACACACATGCAATGATAGTGGTGGATCCATGTGTGGTTTGTGGATAGAACACACATGCAATGATACTGCTTGATCCATGTGTGGTTTGGGGAAAAGAACACACATGCAATGACCACTGGTTGATCCATGTGTGGTTTGTGGAAAGAACACACATGCAATGACCACTGGTTGATCCATGTGTGGTTTGTGGAAAGAACACACATGCAATGACACTACTTGATCCATGTGTGGTTTGTGGAAAAGAACACACATGCAATGACCACTTGTTGATGTATGTGTGGTTTGTGGAAAAGAACACACATGCAATGACTCTAGTGCTGGTTTGTGGTTTTAGTATAAGAACAAACATGCAATTACTCAAATGGATCCATATGTGGTT
The DNA here is from genome assembly GCA_916181665.1 of Avena sativa. Lineage (NCBI taxonomy): Eukaryota > Viridiplantae > Streptophyta > Magnoliopsida > Poales > Poaceae > Avena > Avena sativa. The sequence goes on from OV702291.1 coordinate 263,558,643, forward strand.
TGTGGAAATAACACACATGCAATGACTCTGGTTGATCCATATGTGGTTTGTGGAAAGAACACACATGCAATGACCACTAGTTGATCCATATGTGGTTTGTGGAAAAGAACACACATGCAATGACCACTAGTTGATCCATGTGTGGTTTGTCGAAAGAACACACATGCAATGACAGTGGTGGATCCATGTGTGGTTTGTGAAAGAACACACATACAATGACTCTAGTGTTGGTTTTAGTATAAGAACACACATGCAATGACTCTAGTGGTTGATCCATGTGTGGTTTGTGAAAAGAACTCACATGCAATGACCACTAGTTGATCCATATGTGGTTTGTGGAAAGAACACACATGCAATGACACTGCTTGATCCATGTGTGGTTTGTGGAAAAGAACACACATGCAATGACCACTTGTTTATCCATGTGTGGTTTGTGGAAAGAACACGCATGCAATGACCAATGGTTGATCCATGTGTGGTTTGTGGAAAAGAACACACATGCAATGACCACTGGTTGATCCATGTGTGGTTTGTGGAAAGAACACACATGCAATGACACTGCTTGATCCATGTGTGGTTTGTGGAAAAGAACACACATGCAATGACCACTGGTTGATCCATGTGTGGTTTTTCGAAAGAACACACATGCAATGACCACTGGTTGATCCATATGTGTTTTGTGGAAAAGAACACACATGCAATGACCACTGGTTGATCCATATGTGGTTTGTGGAAAGAACACACATGCAATGACCAGTGGTTGATACATGTGTGGTTTGTGAAAAGAACACACATGCAATGACTCTAGTGCTGGTTTGTGGTTTTAGTATAAGAACAAACATGCAATTACTCAAATGGATACATATGTGGTTTGTGGAAAGAACACACATGCAATGACTCTGGTTGATCCATATGTGGTTTGTGGAAAGAACACACATGCAATGACCTCTGGTTGATCCATATGTGGTTTGTGGAAAAGAACACACATACAATGACCACTTGTTGATCCATGTGTGGTTTGTGGAAAGAACACACATGCAATGACAGTGGTGGATCCATGTGTGGTTTGTGAAAAGAACACACATGCAATGACTCTAGTGTTGGTTTTAGTATAAGAACACACATGCAATGACAGTGGTGGATCCATGTGTGGTTTGTGAAAAGAACACACATGCAATGACTCTAGTGTTGGTTTTAGTATAAGAACACACATGCAATGACTCTAGTGGTTGATCCATATGTGGTTTGTGGAAAGAACACACATGCAATGACACTGCTTGATCCATGTGTGGTTTGTGGAAAATAACACACATGCAATGACCACTGGTTGATCCATGTGTGGTTTGTGTAAAGAACACACATGCAATGACCACTGGTTGATCCATGTGTGGTTTGTGGAAAAGAACACACATGCAATGACCACTGGTTGATCCATGTGTGGTTTGTGGAAAGAACACACATGCAATGACACTGCTTGATCCATGTGTGCTTTGTGGAAAAGAACACACATGCAATGACCACTGGTTGATCCATGTGTGGTTTTTGGAAAGAACACACATGCAATGACCACTGGTTGATCCATATGTGGTTTGTGGAAAGGAACACACATGCAATGACCACTGGTTGATCCATATGTGGTTTGTGGAAAAGAACACACATGCAATGACTCTAGTGGTTGATACATGTGTGGCTTGTGAAAAGAACACACATGCAGTGACTCTAGTGCTGTTTTGTGGTTTTAGTATAAGAATAAATATGCAATTACTCAAATGGATCCATATGTGGTTTGTGGAAAGAACACACATGCAATGACCCTGGTTGATCCGGATGTGGTTTGTGGAAAGAACACACATGCAATGACCTCTGGTTGATCCATATGTGGTTTGTGGAAAAGAACACACATGCAATGACCACTTGTTGATCCATGTGTGGTTTGTGGAAAGAACACACATGCAATGACAGTGGTGGATCCATGTGTAGTTTGTGAACAGAACACACATGCAATGACTCTAGTGTTGGTTTTAGTATAAGAACACACATGCAATGACTCTAGTGGTTGATCCATGTGTGGTTTGTGGAAATAACACACATGCAATGACTCTAGTGGTTGATCCATATGTGGTTTGGGGAAAGAACACACATGCAATGACACTGCTTGATCCATGTGCGGTTTGCGGAAAAGAACACACATGCAATGACCACTGGTTGATCCATGTATGGTTTGTGGAAAGAACACGCATGTAATGACCACTTGTTGATCCATGTGTGGTTTGTGGAAAGAACACACATGCAATGATAGTGGTGGATCCATGTGTGGTTTGTGAATAGAACACACATGCAATGATACTGCTTGATCCATGTGTGGTTTGTGGAAAAGAACACACATGCAATGACCACTGGTTGATCCATGTGTGGTTTGTGGAAAGAACTCACATGCAATGACACTACTTGATCCATGTGTGGTTTGTGGAAAAGAACACACATGCAATGACCACTAGTTGATGTATGTGTGGTTTGTGGAAAAGAACACACATGCAATGACTCTAGTGCTGGTTTGTGGTTTTAGTATAAGAACAAACATGCAATTACTCAAATGGATCCATATGTGGTTTGTGGAAATAACACACATGCAATGACTCTGGTTGATCCATATGTGGTTTGTGGAAAGAACACACAGTCAATGACCACTAGTTGATCCATATGTGGTTTGTGGAAAAGAACACACATGCAATGACCACTGGTTGATCCATGTGTGGTTTGTGGAAATAACACACATGCAATGACAGTGGTGGATCCATGTGTGGTTTGTGAAAAGAACACACATGCAATGACTCTAGTGTTGGTTTTAGTATAAGAACACACATGCAATGACTCTAGTGGTTGATCCATGTGTGGTTTGTGAAAAGAACACACATGCAATGACCACTAGTTGATCCATATGTGGTTTGTGGCAAGAACACACATGTAATGACACTGCTTGATCCATGTGTGGTTTGTGGAAAAGAACACACATGCAATGACCACTTGTTGATCCATGTGTGGTTTGTGGAAAGAACACACATGCAATGACCACTGGTTGATCCATGTGTGGTTTGTGGAAAAAACACACATGCAATGACCACTGGTTGATCCATGTGTGGTTTGTGGAAAGAACACACATGCAATGACACTACTTGATCCATGTGTGGTTTGTGGAAAAGAACACACATACAATGACCTCTGGTTGATCCATATGTGGTTTGTGGAAAAGAACACACATGCAATGACCACTGGTTGATCCATGTGTTGTTTCTGAAAAGAACACACATGCAATGACAGTGGTGGATCCATGTGTGGTTTGTGAAAAGAACACACATGCAATGACTCTAGTGTTGGTTTTAGTATAAGAACACACATGCAATGACTCTAGTGGTTGATCCATGTGTGGTTTGTGGAAATAACACACATGCAATGACTCTACTGGTTGATCCATATGTGGTTTGTGGAAAGAACACACATGCAATGACACTGCTTGATCCATGTGTGGTTTGTGGAAAAGAACACACATGCAATGACCACTGGTTGATCCATGTGTGGTTTGTGGAAAGAACACACATGCAATGACCACTTGTTGATCCATTTGTGGTTTGTGGAAAGAACACACATGCAATGACAGTGGTGGATCCATGTGTGGTTTGTGAAAACAACACACATGCAATGACTCTAGTGTTGGTTTTAGTATAAGAACACACATGCAATGACTCTAGTGGTTGATCCATGTGTGGTTTGTGGAAATAACACACATGCAATGACTCTACTGGTTGATCCATATGTGGTTTGTGGAAAGAACACACATGCAATGACACTGCTTGATCCATGTGTGGTTTGTGGAAAAGAACACACATGCAATGACCACTGGTTGATCCATGTGTGGTTTGTGGAAAGAACACACATGCAATGACTCTAGTGCTGGTTTGTTGTAAGATCCCTCCTTATGAAAGGAAAGGATCCCTGTGATTGCAATGCTAGTCCCTGGATCAATGCTAGCATCCACAGTTTAAGATGAAGTACACAGATACAAAGGTCGTTTATTACATCCATTCCAGAGATAAAACATAGTCTTTTACAACTCAGGGCCAAAGGCCTAATACAAGAGTTTATGGAATAAGTAAATAAACATAAGTCTTCATCTTCATGTGCCACAGGCAAGCATGTTGAGTGTAGACTCATGACTCCTATTCATCATCGTAGTAACCTGCAACATTACAAGTTACAGCCACAGAGGGTCAATACTTTGGAATAGTATTGGCAAGTGATACCTTAGATTATTTAAAGTGGACTATAATACTATATGCATTTGGCTAGGTGGAGCTTAGGCTTGCATTGCTCAAAATAGCTTTTTCCTTATCATTTGAAAACACTAAATTTTTGTTTGACAAAAACTTTCCCAAGGCATCTACCAATCAAAGACTAAAGATCCTTTCCAAGGCATCTACCAATCAAAGACTGAAGATCCTTTAACCCTTGTTCACCCACAGGATTTTAACTTAGAAATTGGGATGACGAGATTCTTGATAGCTTCCATGTCTTGATGCTCAAATTGTCCTTTACCAGGGACATGGCTAAGTACTTAGGTTTTTCACTCTGCAGAGGTGGTGCACTTTCCCCACAGGACTTGGTTTCCCAAGACAAGATCTTTCAGAAGCCTTTCCTTAGTCAAATGGACGCGTTCCAACCTATCATTCCCTCTACCACCAACTGTCCAAGAGACTAAGTTCTAGCAACCTATATGATCAGGGCAGAGCCCATATTGCCAAGTGGTTGCACTTGAAGCTTCTCAACATTTGACATCTCAAATCTCTTTGTTCCTGGGTGGCCATCCACAAGTGAGATACACAAGCCAAGTCCATGGCCTTATGAACCACTCAACACAAACCATTCCTTCCATTCCACCCAGGTGATTCATTCACTTAGTTGTTTTATTAAACAAAACATAAGTCCACAGACTTAGAAATTTTTCCATAGCATGAATATATATTCCACCCTTGTTTTCTATTAGCTAAGCTAAGCATGAAAGTAGTAGGAATCTTAACTTAGGAAATTTCTTCTAAGGCTTCATCTACTAGGTTTTCCCATAGCAAGGTCTATACTTAGCAAAATAAAAACCATGCAAGATTTACTTAGCAAAAATACTAATGCATAGTGAAAGAAATGGGACAAAAGATATGAAGCATCACTTGCCTTGGTAATGGGGAGAGTAGCACTCTTCACAGTCACAATCACTAGCAAAATCTACACACAAAATTGTAGCACACCTTTACACACAATTCATATACAATCAAAAATAATATGAATGCATGCATGCATGAATTTACTAAGTGGGCATTTTGAAAACTTTGCCAAGCAAGTGCATGTTTACAGAAACATAACAAGACATAAAATTTGCCAAAACAAACTTATTTAACCCTAAAACAAATTACTAAACTAAATCCATACTCAAAATAGCCTTAAACAAGTTTCTACAAACAAAGTCATTCTAATGGTTACTATTTGTTAAACACATTGGATATTCAGAAAGGTCTTGTTTCACTGAATCCAACGGTATAATGTTTGCAAAATTCCAACGTGGAAATCCAAAGTTATGGCAGTTTGAATTTGGATCAAAATCTGATTTTTAAATCTGTTTTTAGATCTAACCCTAGCCACACGTCGCGTTGTGATTGGCGCGTACCGGTTCGCACTGGATCGAGCTCTGCAGCCACAGGATCTAAACAGATCGTACGCTCCAGATCGCGTACCGCTTCGCAGTTAAATGAATCTATCCTAGCGCTCGGATCTGGATCTAACGGCTCGCGAGCAAGCGACCAAGTCCTGGCGGCGCGCGGCGTCAGCGAGCGGTGGAGCGCTCGGTCTACGGCGGAGCTTGCGTTCCAGGTCGTCCGCGAGAGGGAGAAGGGTCATACCAGGCTCGCGAGAAGCTGCTGAAGCTCAAGGTAGCGTCGGTTTGCGAAGGGGCGCTCAGATGTGGCTGAGAGAGCTCGTCGGAGTTGTGCACGGTGTCGGGTGGTCGTTGTCGGAGTCATTGCCGAGGGTCCACGTTGCCCTAACATGAGCCAGAGGGTTTAGGTGATGCGTAAGAACGTTGCGAACAAACTCGTGTGAGTCAGAAGTGAAGGGGTGCACGGGACTTACGGAATTTGGTCGCCGGAGTCGAGGTGGTCGTCGGTGCTTGTGGTGTCGAGCGGAAACGGCGACCTGGGGCAGTACAGGATGAACTAGTGGGGTCAGGAGGTGCGCAAAGACTCACTGAATCAGATAGCAAGAGTGAGAGGCAGAGGGGAACACGCGGCTCACCGGAATTGATCGCCGGAGTGGGCTCTGTCTGCGGTGGTGTGGGGTTGATTGAGGGCACCCTGGTGGCGGAGTGAGCGAGGTGTTTGGGGGGAAATGCTCGCGAGGCAGAGAGGATCTTATAGCCAGAGGCTCGACAGGAAATGCTCGCGGATTAATGCCCAATTACGCCGCGCCATTACCGGCCATGACTGCAGCGGCGACGTGGTCGCGAGCGCGGTTTGGGGAAGACGGGGTTGACGTGGGCGGGGCCCGCTGGTCAGCGTAATAAGCAAAGGGGGTGTGGGGTAGGTCTGTCAGCGGCTGAGTGCGTGCGCTCGTGCATGAGAGAAGAAAAGGAAAACTCCCCGGGTGGGCTTGTTGGGCTCGTTTCGTTGCTGGGCCAGATGCCTGGCGCGCGGCCCTTTTCCTTTGATTAATCCTTTTCTTTTTCTAAAACCATTTTCTGAAATGATTTTGATATGAATTCAAATCCTTTTAAATTCAAACAATTCTGGAGATTTTTGTAGGGTACTGAGGTTTCAAAATCAGTCATTTAACCATGTGGTTACCTTGCAAGGGCTTGGTCAAGCTTGGGCTTAATACAAACAGAGACTTTGCCTCTGGTTTGCAAATGTTTTGAAAAGGGTTTTAAAATTATTTATAAGTTGAAAAACTTTGGTTAAACCTTTACACCTAAACTTTCCAACAATGGAGGCAAGCAAACAAGTTCCTAAACAAACAAGTCTCAAAGGGTGATGGCCATTTGAGGTAAATTTGCTCACATGAAATCATAGCACAAGCTTCTGCTTCTAAATGATTTTGAGAAAAACCCTAAATGAATGAAGGATGCAAGGATTATATGAATGAGCTTTGAAATATGAATTTTGGGATGTTACATTTGTGGTTTTAGTATAAGAACAAAGATGCAATTACACAAATGGATCCATATGTGGTTTGTGGAAATAACACACATGCAATGACTCTGGTTGATCCATATGTGGTTTGTGGAAAAAACACACATGCTATGACCACTAGTTGATCCATATGTGGTTTGTGGAAAAGAACACACATGCAATGACCACTGGTTGAACCATTTGTGGTTTGTGGAAAGAACACATATGCAATGACAGTGGTGGATCCATGTGTGGTTTGTGAAAAGAACACACATGCAATGACTCTAGTGTTGGTTTTAGTATAAGAACACACATGCAATGACTCTAGTGGTTGATCCATGTGTGGTTTGTGGAAATAACACACATGCAATGACTCTAGTGTTGGTTTTAGTATAAGAACACACATGCAATGACTCTAGTGGTTGATCCATGTGTGGTTTGTGGAAATAACACACATGCAATGACTCTAGTGGTTGATTGATGTGTGGTTTGTGGAAAGAACACCCATGCAATGACTCTAGTGCAATTTTTAGTATAAGAACACACATGCAATGACTCTAGTGGTTGATCCATGTGTGGTTTGTGGAAATAACACACATGCAATGACTCTAGTGGTTGATTCATGTGTGGTTTGTGGAAAGAACACACATGCAATGACACTGCTTGATCCATGTGCGGTTTGCGGAAAAGAACACACATGCAATGACCACTGGTGGATCCATGTATGGTTTGTGGAAAGAACACACATGTAATGACCACTTGTTTATCCATGTGTGGTTTGTGGAAAGAACACACATGCAATGACTCTGGTGGATCCATATGTGGTTTGTGGAAAAAACACACATGCTATGACCACTAGTTGATCCATATGTGGTTTGTGGAAAAGAACACACATGCAATGACCACTGGTTGAACCATTTGTGGTTTGTGGAAAGAACACATATGCTATGACAGTGGTGGATCCATGTGTGGTTTGTAAAAAGAACACACATGCAATGACTCTAGTGTTGGTTTTAGTATAAGAACACACATGCAATGATTCTAGTGGTTGATCCATGTGTGGTTTGTGGAAATAACACACATGCAATGACTCTAGTGGTTGATTCATGTGTGGTTTGTGGAAAGAACACACATGCAATGTCACTGCTTGATCCATGTGCGGTTTGAGGAAAAGAACACACATGCAATGACCACTGGTTGATCCATGTGTGGTTTGTGGAAAGAACACACATGTAATGACCACTTGTTGATCCATGTGTGGTTTCTGGAAAGAACACACATGCAATGATAGTGGTGGATCCATGTGTGGTTTGTGGATAGAACACACATGCAATGATACTACTTGATCCATGTGTGGTTTGTGGAAAAGAACACACATGCAATGACCACTGCTTGATCCATGTGTGGTTTGTGGAAAGAACACACATGCAATGACCACTGGTTCATCCATGTGTGGTTTGTGGAAAGAACACACATGCAATGACACTACTTGATCCATGTGTGGTTTGTGGAAAAGAACACACATGCAATGACCACTGGTTGATGTATGTGTGGTTTGTGGAAAAGAACACACATGCAATGACTCTAGTGCTGGTTTGTGGTTTTAGTATAAGAACAAACATGCAATTACTCAAATGGATCCATATGTGGTTTGGGGAAAGAACACACACGCAATGACTCTGGTTGATCCATATGTGGTTTGTGGAAAGAACACACATGCAATGACCACTAGTTGATCCATATGTGGTTTGTGGAAAAGAACACACATGCAATGACCACTGGTTGATCCATGTGTGGTTTGTGGAAAGAATACACATGCAATAACAGTGGTGGATCCATGTGTGGTTTGTGAAAAGAACACACATGCAATGACTCTAGTGTTGGTTTTAGTATAAGAACACACATGCAATGACTCTAGTGGTTGATCCATGTGTGGTTTGTGAAAAGAACACACATGCAATGACCACTAGTTGATCCATATGTGGTTTGTGGAAAGAACACACATGCAATGATACTTCTTGATCCATGTGTGGTTTGTGGAAAAGAACACACATGCAATGACCACTTGGTGATCCATGTGTGGTTTGTGGAAAGAACACACGTGCAATGACCACTGGTTGATCCATGTGTGGTTTGTGGAAAAGAACACACATGCAATGACCACTGGTTGATCCAAGTGTAGTTTGTGGAAAGAACACACATGCAATGACTGTAATGGATCCATACGTGGTTTATGGAAAGGAACACACATGCAATGACCACCGGTTGATCCATGTCTAGTTTTTGGAAAGAACACACATGCAATGACCACTGGTTGATCCATATGATGTTTGTGGAAAAGAACACACATGCAATCACCACTGGTTGATCCATATGTGGTTTGTGGAAAGAACACACATGCAATGACCACTGGTTGATACATGTGTGGTTTGTGAAAAGAACACACATGCAATACCACTGATTGATCCATAAGTGGTTTGTGGAAAAGAACACACATGCAATGACCACTGGTTGATCCATATGTGGTTTGTTTAAAGAACACACATGCAATGAACACTGGTGGATCCATAAGTGGTTTGTGGAAAGAACACGCATGCAATGACTCTAGTGCTGGTTTGTGGTTTTAGTATAAGAACAAACATGCAATTACTCAAATGGATCCATATGTGGTTTGTGGAAATAACACACATGCAATGACTCTGGTTGATCCATATGTGGTTTGTGGAAAGAACACACATGCAATGACCACTAGTTGATCCATATGTGGTTTGTGGAAAAGAACACACATGCAATGACCACTGGTTGATCCATGTGTGGTTTGTGGAAAGAACACACATGCAATGACCACTGGTTGATCCATAAGTTGTTTGTGGAAAAGAAAACACATGAAATGAGTCTAGTGCATCCATGTGTGGTTTGTGGAAAAGAACACACATTCAATTACTCTAGTGCTGGTTTGTGGTTTTAGTATAAGAACAAAGATGCAATTACACAAATGGATCCATATGTGGTTTGTGGAAATAACACACATGCAATGACTCTGGTTGATCCATATGTGGTTTGTGGAAAAAACACACATGCTATGACCACTAGTTGATCCATATGTGGTTTGTGGAAAAGAACACACATGCAATGACCACTGGTTGAACCATTTGTGGTTTGTGGAAAGAACACATATGCAATGACAGTGGTGGATCCATGTGTGGTTTGTGAAAAGAACACACATGCAATAACTCTAGTGTTGGTTTTAGTATAATAACACACATGCAATGACTCTAGTGGTTGATTCATGTGTGGTTTGTGGAAAGAACACACATGCAATGTCACTGCTTGATCCATGTGCGGTTTGCGGAAAAGAACACACATGCAATGACCACTGGTTGATCCATGTGTGGTTTGTGGAAAGAACACACATGTAATGACCACTTGTTGATCCATGTGTGGTTTCTGGAAAGAACACACATGCAATGATAGTGGTGGATCCACGTGTGGTTTGTGGATAGAAGACACATGCAATGATACTGCTTGATCCATGTGTGGTTTGTGGAAAAGAACATACATGCAATGACCACTGCTTGATCCATGTGTGGTTTGTGGAAAGAACACACATGCAATGACCACTGGTTGATCCATGTGTGGTTTGTAGAAAGAACACACATGCAATGACACTACTTGATCCATGTGTGGTTTGTGGAAAAGAACACACATGCAATGACCACTGGTTGATGTATGTGTGGTTTGTGGAAAAGAACACACATGCATTGACTCTAGTGCTGGTTTGTGGTTTTAGTATAAGAACAAACATGCAATTACTCAAATGGATCCATATGTGGTTTGGGGAAAGAACACACATGCAATGACTCTGGTTGATCCATATGTGGTTTATGGAAATAACACACATGCAATGACCACTAGTTGATCCATATGTGGTTTGTGGAAAAGAACACACATGCAATGACCACTGGTTGATCCATGTGTGGTTTGTGGAAAGAACACACATGCAATAACAGTGGTGGATCCATGTGTGGTTTGTGAAAAGAACACACATGCAATGACTCTAGTGTTGGTTTTAGTATAAGAACACACATGCAATGAATCTAGTGGTTGATTCATGTGTGGTTTGTGAAAAGAACACACATGCAATGACCACTAGTTGATCCATATGTGGTTTGTGGAAAGAACACACATGCAATGATACTTCTTGATCCATGTGTGGTTTGTGGAAAAGAACACACATGCAATGACCACTTGTTGATCCATGTGTGGTTTGTGGAAAGAACACACATGCAATGACCACTGGTTGATCCATGTGTGGTTTGTGGAAAAGAACACACATGCAATGACCACTGGTTGATCCAAGTGTAGTTTGTGGAAAGAACACACATGCAATAACTGTAATGGATCCATAAGTGGTTTATGGAAAAGAACGCACATGCAATGACCACTGGTTGATCCATGTCTAGTTTTTGGAAAGAACACACATGGAATGACCACTGGTTGATCCATATGATGTTTGTGGAAAAGAACACACATGCAATCACCACTGGTTGATCCATATGTGGTTTGTGGAAAGAACACACATGCAATGACCACTGGTTGATACATGTGTGGTTTGTGAAAAGAACACGCATGCAATGCCACCGATTGATCCATAAGTGGTTTGTGGAAAAGAACACACATGCAATGACCACTGGTTGATCCATAAGTGGTTTGTGGAAAGAACACACATGCAATGAACACTGGTGGATCCATAAGTGGTTTGTGGAAAGAACACGCATGCAATGACTCTAGTGCTGGTTTGTGGTTTTAGTATAAGAACAAACATGCAATGCCACAAATGGATCCATATGTGGTTTGTGGAAAGAACACACATACAAATGACTCTAGTGGTTGATCCATGTGTGGTTTGTGGAAATAACACACATGCAATGACTCTAGTGGTTGATCCATGTGTGGCTTGTGGAAAGAACACACATGCAATGACACTGCTTGATCCATGTGTGGTTTACGGAAAAGAACAAACATGCAATGACCACTGGTTGATCCATGTGTGGTTTGTGGAAAGAACACACATGCAATGACCACTGGTTGATCCATGTGTAGTTTGTAGAAAAGAACACACATGCAATGACAGTGGTGGATCCATCTGTGGTTTGTGGATAGAACACACCTGCAATGACTCTATTGCTAGTTTTAGTATAAGAACACACATGCAATGAGTCTAGTGGGTCCACATGTAGTTTGTGAAAAGAACACACATGCAATGACCACTGGTTGATCCATAAGTTGTTTGTGGAAAAGAACACACATGTAATGAGTCTAGTGGATCCATGTGTGGTTTGTGGAAAAGAACACACATGCAATGACTCTAGTGCTGGTTTGTGGTTTTAGTATAAGAACAAACATGCAATTACTCAAATGGATCCATATGTGGTTTGTGGAAAGAACAGACATGCAATGACTCTGGTTGATCCATATGTGGTTTGTGGAAAGAACACACATGCAATGACCACTGGTTGATCCATATGTGGTTTGTGGAAAAGAACACACATGCAATGACCACTGGTTGAACCATTTGTGGTTTCTGGAAAGAACACATATGCAATGACAGTGGTGGATCCATGTGTGGTTTGTGAAAAGAACACACATGCAATGACTCTAGTGTTGGTTTTAGTATAAGAACACACCTGCAATGACTCTATTGGTTGATCCATGTGTGGTTTGTGGAAATAACACACATGCAATGACTCTAGTGGTTGATTCATGTGTGGTTTGTGGAAAGAACACACATGCAATGTCACTGCTTGATCCATGTGCGGTTTGCGGAAAATAACACACATGCAATGACCACTGGTTGATCCATGTGTGGTTTGTGGAAAGAACACACATGTAATGACCACTTGTTGATCCATGTGTGGTTTGTGGAAAGAACACACATGCAATGATAGTGGTGGATCCATGTGTGGTTTGTGGATAGAACACACATGCAATGATACTGCTTGATCCATGTGTGGTTTGTGGAAAAGAAGACACATGCAATGACCACTGCTTGATCCATGTGTGGTTTGTGGAAAGAACACACATGCAATGACCATTGGTTGATCCATGTGTGGTTTGTGGAAAGAACACACATGCAATGACACTACTTGATCCATGTGTGGTTTGTGGAAAAGAACACACATGCAATGACCACTGGTTGATGTATGTGTGGTTTGTGGATAAGAACACACTTGCAATGACTCTAGTGCTGGTTTGTGGTTTTAGTATAAGAACAAACATGCAATTACTCAAATGGATCCATATGTGGTTTGGGGAAAGAACACACATGGAATGACTCTGGTTGATCCATATGTGGTTTGTGGAAAGAACACACATGCAATGACCACTAGTTGATCCATATGTGGTGTGTGGAAAAGAACACACATGCAATGACCACTGGTTGATCCATGTGTGGTTTGTGGAAAGAACACACATGCAATAACAGTGGTGGATCCATGTGTGGTTTGTGAAAAGAACACACATGCAATGACTCTAGTGTTGGTTTTAGTATAAGAACACACATGCAATGACTCTAGTGGTAGATCCATGTGTGGTCTGTGAAAAGAACACACATGCAATGACCACTAGTTGATCCATATGTGGTTTGTGGAAAGAACACACATGCAATGACACTTCTTGATCCATGTGTGGTTTGTGGAAAGAACACACATGTAATGACCACTGGTTGATCCATGTGTGGTTTGTGGAAAAGAACACACATGCAATGACCACTGGTTGATCCAAGTGTAGTTTGTGGAAAGAACACACATGCAATGACACTGCTTGATCCATGTGTGGTTTGTGGAAAAGAACAAACATGCAATGACCACTGGTTGATCCATGTCTAGTTTTTGGAAAGAACACACATGCAATGACCACTGGTTGATCCATATGATGTTTGTGGAAAAGAACACACATGCAATCACCACTGGTTGATCCATATGTGGTTTGTGGAAAGAATACACATGCAATGACCACTGGTTGATACATGTGTGGTTTGTGAAAAGAACACACATGCAATGCCACCAGTTGATCCATAAGTGGTTTGTGGAAAAGAACACACATGCAATGACCACTTGTTGATCCATAAGTGGTTTGTGGAAAGAACGCACATGCAATGAACACTGGTGGATCCATAAGTGGTTTGTGGAAAGAACACGCATGCAATGACTCTAGTGCTGGTTTGTGGTTTTAGTATAAGAACAAGCATGCAATGCCACAAATGGATCCATATGTGGTTTGTGGGAAGAACACACATACAAATGACTCTAGTGGTTGATCCATGTGTGGTTTGTGGAAATAACACACATGCAATGACTCTAGTGGTTGATCCATGTGTGGCTTGTGGAAAGAACACACATGCAATGACACTGCTTGATCCATGTGTGGTTTACGGAAAAGAACAAACATGCAATGACCACTGGTTGATCCATGTGTGGTTTGTGGAAAGAACACACATGCAATGACCACTGGTTGATCCATGTGTAGTTTGTGGAAAAGAACACACATGCAATGACAGTGGTGGATCCATGTGTGGTTTGTGGATAGAACACACCTGCAATGACTCTATTGCTAGTTTTAGTATAAGAACACACATGTGATGAGTCTAGTGGGTCCACATGTAGTTTGTGAAAAGAACACACATGCAATGACCACTGGTTGATCCATAAGTTGTTTGTGGAAAAGAACACACATGTAATGAGTCTAGTGGATCCATGTGTGGTTTGTGGAAAAGAACAAACATGCAATGACTCTAGTGCTGGTTTGTGGTTTTAGTATAAGAACAAACATGCAATTACTCAAATGGATCCATATGTGGTTTGTGGAAAGAACAGACATGCAATGACTCTGGTTGATCCATATGTGGTTTGTGGAAAGAACACACATGCAATGACCACTGGTTGATCCATATGTGGTTTGTGGAAAAGAACACACATGCAATGACCACTGGTTGATCCATGTGTGGTTTGTGGAAAAGAACACACATGCAATGACCACTGGTTGATCCATGTGTGGTTTGTGGAAAGAACACACATGCAATGACTCTAGTGTTGGTTTTAGTATAAGAACACACATGCAATGACTCTAGTGGTTGATCCATGTGTGGTTTGTGGAAAGAACACAAATGCAATGACACTGCTTGATCCATGTGTGGTTTGTGGAAAATAACACACATGCAATGACTCTAGTGGTTGATCCATGTGTGGTTTGTGAAAAGAACACACATGCAATGACACTGCTTGATCCATGTGTGGTTTGTGGAAAAGAACACACATGTAATGACCACTAGTTGATCCATGTGTAGTTTGTGGAAAGAACACACATGCAATGACCGCTGGTTGATCCATATGTAGTTTGTGGAAAGAACACACATGCAATGACCACTTGTTGATCCATGTGTGGTTTGTGGAAAGAACACACATGGAATGAACTCTAGTGGATCTATCTTGGCATAATTTGATGTATGCCATGATGCATTTCATTGTAAAAGACACCCACTTTCCATTTTTATACTACTCAGCTTTGCCCCCTCCCTCCCCTCTCTCTCTTTCGTAGAAGCCCAAACCTGTGCCTACTCTGTCTGCTATGCCCTGATTGGTTGTCACAGTTGTCACGCAGATCATGCGCACCAACCGCTGATCCTGTGTGATCCAACGAGGCTCGTTGCACATGTCGTGCCCGTCACAGGACAGCGCGAGACCACACGGACGTCTCCCTCAACTAGACTTCTACAAGAAGGAACACGATGCCATCCATGGAAAAAGTCGGCGAGTGGTCATGTCATGTTTTATCTAGTCTTCAAAGGCTACAAGTCTACTGCACGGCAACTAGTCATCCATGGACCACCGGCTATACCATTTTTTACTGCGCAGCGCGCCTGCACTCTCACTTCCGTCAGGCCCCCGCCACACGAACCTTCCACGCGGCAGCCGCAGCCGGAAGAGCTGTCAACCGGGGCCCTCGAGGAGGCGTAAACGTCCCCGCATTAAAAACCCAGCCTATCGGGTCCTCCATTCGCACTCATCCACTACTCTCTCTTCCCTATCCAGCAAAACCCCACAATCCTGAACGTACTTGCACGAACCTTCTCCATGAAACCAGTGCGTGGGGGTGAGTGTCCGGGCATCACCGCCGGGGTGGTGCTTCATGCGGCAGATCTGGAGGAGCATCACGCAGCACAGGCCGAGGAGGACGCGCAGTTCAACCCCTTGGGGGACCATGTGCACGCCGGTGCTGACGACTTCGGAGGCGCCGTTGAGGGCGTGGAGTTCGACGAACACGCTCCGCTCGTGTACCCGGAGGTACATCTATTTCTACATGTTTCATATTTTCTGCTCGAGCTTAATCTATCCAGGCGTCATAAAAAAATCTAGTCCTAATGATTAGATGCAACGTACGAACCGATACATGGAGAGATCTAGTCTGTTCTGAATGAATCCACATTATTTATTTATTAATAAGTTACCAAGAACACAAACCACATTAATTTAGGAGCGAGCTGGGGAGATGGTCGTAATGAACTGCTGAACCTGTATAGACATGTTATTGCATCGAAAGTAACTTGGAATGGTGGAAGGAATATATATTTATTATTTTGCTCATTTCGAATATATATTTATTATTTTGCTCATTTCGGTTTGTATTCCATACATTACAGGTGTATTCAAGTGAGATGGACTCTGACAAGGAGACCAGGGACAACAACAGCCGCCATGTCATGAAGAAGCTCAAGAGCGGGATAATCCCTTTTCGCACTCGACTTGGGGAGCTCAGGTGCCCTTTCTGTAAGAAAGGAGTCAACCCGAGGATTGCCAGCTTGATTTCGCATGCGGTTGGCATCGGTAAAAGCCCGGCTAAACACATGTCGGCGACCAAGGCTAAGCATGCTGCTTATGGCAAGTTCCTGAGGGAGTATGTCAAGACCGGCCTAGTGTCCCCTTACTTAGGAATCAGCAACTTCTAGCCGACCAACCCCGTCACTGTGGTGGCCTAGCCACTAATAATATTTAATTCTCTTACCGTATCTAGACCCTTAAACTATGGGGATTTCTATTTTCGTACCCTTCAAAATATATTCAAGTTCATCTGTTTATGTTGTTAAAGTTCCGGTGGCATACTCGTTATTTTGCATGGATAGAGGGGTGCCCCTGACAGATATAAGGGTTATCCTGTCCGCTAGATCACAGAGGATCAACGGTTGGTGGGCAAAACTGAGTACAACTGAATCACCATGGTTAGACACGAGGGAAAAAACATGACTCACGGTACGCGTGTGCGGCGCACGGGGCGGTAGCGGACACGTGTGGCCGTGCAAGGTGCATTAGCGTACGCGGTGCACGGTAGTGCAACAAAACGCCGCTTCCCTTCGCTTTTAATAGAGGCCTCCCCACTCCCAATCATCACGCACTCGCTCACTCAACCGTCTGCAAACGCCCAACAAAACCCCAACCACGTCGGCGATGGAAAAGATCGGCGTGGTGGCCATCGGCGCCTCCAAGGCAGCCGGCGAGGAGCCCCCCGTCCCTGTCCCTGCATCCGTCGTAGCCGCCGGCGAGGAGGCCCCCGCCGATCTCGGATAGATCTCGCTCGGCTGGGACCCCTACGAGGAGGTTGTCGACATAAGGCCGGAGAACACCTACGATACCAGCATCATCGACTCGTGGTCTGAGGTAACCAGGGTTTTCTCGCCTTCCCTTGTTCTTCCCCTGTTCCCATCGTTGGATGCTAGATCGTATGTTATTAGGGCTCGGCTATTCGTATTTTTTACAGTAGCTAATCCTATTGTGTTAGATCTCGATTTTCGATGAATCCCCCAGTTTGTAGTTGGGATCAGTATTTGAGTTGGTTTGAGATTTGGGGAATAATTAGGAGATCTCATTCGGTTAATTTATGCAAAAAATCAATCCCGATAATCAAAGTATCTCAATCATGTCCTTATTTCACTCTACTGTTTTTTTCCAACAGGAGGATAGCAGCGACCTACGTAGCAACGACGAGTCGCAGGACACCAAGACTCGTCATGTGATGAGGAGGCTAAAGTCCGGTCAGTACAACAACTTCTTCGCCGGCGACGTGTACAGGTGCCCCTTCTGCCCCACCAGGAGGCTCCGCGGCACGGACTTCAACTCCCTCGTGAAGCATGCCGGGGACGTGAGGACCTGCGGCGAGTCCGTGAATGTCCACGGCTTCAGGGCCAAGCACCAGGCGCTCGGTCTTCACCTCCGCAACCTCCAGAAGGTGGCTATCGAGGAGGGTCGCATGCCCCCGATCAGACCCAAGGTGCCCAAGGTCAAGGGGCTGGGCAGCAAGAAGTGGAGGAGGCACCAGAGGGAGGAGGCGGATGCCCTCCTGGTAGAGGCCACGAGGGGCCACTAATCAGCTGCTGCTGCTACTGTAAAGCAGCTTCTTTTGTCTTGTCTGTGTTGAAGTAGTCTGCTGCTGCTGCTGCTGTGCAGCCTAATTGTCGAACCTCGTTAAGTACCGTACTATATAACCTATATTAGCTGCTTTATCTTCATCCGCTCTATTTACTGAATTTATTTATGGTGCTGGTTTGTTTTGCTGCTCTAGATTTGCTACTAGATTGGGGAAAACGATCGCAAAAGGAACAATGAATGAAGAGAGAAACTGCTCTAGATTCCCTACCTTTTTGGGCAAAAAAACACAACTTTTAGACAGAGAGAGGGGAAAAGGCGCTCTTAAAAAGCCAAATAACAAAAAAAAACTTCCACTTTAGGCGTCATGGCGCATGTAACGGCCAAGCCTTTGACCAGATGACACCCCCCTTCGAGCGCATGTGAGGGCTTCGGAATATCGGGAGGGAAAAAGTGAGGACAAACGAGACACAATGTTGCTATAGCTAAATCTGACAAAAAGCTGAATTTGGCTTTACCATGAAATTTGGCTAGAGCTCCACAATGTAGCTATTCTAAATCCCTAAACTATGTGGTGTGTTGAAACCTAATGCTTTTCTACCGACACGTGTGTTGCAAAGTTGCTTGATCATTCATGCTTACACAAGTGGCCTATAGATAAACTTATAGAAGCATGGGCAAACGAGCTTCATTTTGGCAAATTCGGGACAAGCTTTGCGCAATCGGCAGGCCTGATCGGCTGGGCGGCTGCCCTGGGGTGCAGGGATCCTAGGTCCATGTCTATGCTTACACTTCTTAAACTTGTTAGGAATTAATAATAACTGTACACTTCCTTCTGTCCTGTCACGTTACGTCGTGTCAGCACCGCGCACCCGCTGCGGATCGGCAACGGGACGGTGGTCTACGTGACCAGTCTCTGCCACGCCAAAGCCACATCGCACACCCGTCCCATCGCCTACCGGGACGTACGCCGAATTTAATCGCTAGGATTGGAAACCATCGGTGCTCGCCCAGTCAAACTTGCTTCCGCATGGGTTTGACCGGAATATTGGTAAACTGAATTTAAACATCGCCTTCTGTCTCCTCAGCACATCATTGTGCAAAAATCCCCAACTCATTCCTTCCGCCGGCGCCGCCACCGCAAGAACCATCGACGCTGCCGCAAGCACCGCCTCCACCTGGCCATACCACCACAACAGATCACTTCACATCCACGCCTAGTCCCAGCCACCGCTACCGACCCTAGGCCACCGTTGCTACATTAGCTGCTGCCATGGACGCAGAGTACGGCGTGTTCAGCGACGGGACCGACTACACCGATGAGTACACCATCACCGCCCATGGCACCACCAAGCTGACGGTCGTCCACACAAATGCGTCAGCGGAGGTCGCCAAGGTCATCGCAATGTACGAGCGGTGGCTACAGGAGTCGATGGACAGGTACAAGATCGTCGGCCTTTTGCAGCTGTCCATGCGCAACCACTGCCTACTATATCACGTATGTAGGGCCAAATCTGTATGCCCGGAGCTTCACGAGTTCCTACATAGGAGGGAGATCTACTTCGCCAGCGTCGACATCAAGAACGACACTCCGAAGGTAGAACGGGATCTCCTCATTCATGTCGTCAATCACGTCGATCTCCAACGTTTGTGGAGGTACCCGGGTGGCGGTACGGGGAAAGCCGGCATGGCTAGACTCGCTTCCGACATCATCGACCGCGAGTATGCCGGCATGAAAATCGAGTTCCCGAAGCACCTGCACGAGCGATGGGAGTGGAGGCACCTGGATTATGATGCGATCAAGTACGCAGCCAGGGACGCGTATGTCTGCTACGAGATGCTCAACAGGATCTGGCGGGTGGGTGAGTGTGCTGTTTACCACTACTTCTTTCGCATTTTGTTCCTAGTTTTATCTCGCCTGTATTTTATCTCGCATGTATTTTCTAAGCATTCTGTGTGTAAGAACCAAGCTCGTATGATCCCTATGCTATTAGCTACTTAACCTGTATGAATTACATATCCCCCTTTTGTATGCTCAACATGCATTCTTACAAAATCTGTCTGTGCCATTTGCATGCGGCAGAATCCAGGACTGACATGCATAAGGTGTGATACAGTCATAAGTCATAACCAAACCCAGATTATAGAGAAGGATACAGTCATAAACCAGATTATAGTTTGACAAAGGTAATACACAGCAGTTCGTAATTGCTCACATAGTGTACTTATGAAATAACATGTTTTCATAAACACAACAATCATGCACTAATAGTCTACATCCCAGCCTATTGGAGATGGCAACCGATCCCAGGATGCCTTCGTTCGCTTGCCCCGGTTTGTAGATTCATCTACACTCCGGCATCTAGGACAAACAACCTGCCTTGGTGGTGGTTCAATGATGCGATGCCTGGAACGAGATTTTACAATCTGGCGGTACAGCTCGTGGCTAACATACCCGTCAATTGCAACGTACTTCAGATTAGGTTCAGAAAAGTGGCTTATCCTCCCAGTAATCGTGTCCTAAACGCCTCCACGAACATCTTGGCAATCTGTCCTTCATGTCAGTGTACCACGGGTCTATGAGTTCGGAGGCAAGAGCGGCCATCCCGGTCTTGCCGCCCTTCGTCCCTGTGATCCAGTAAAGTTCCTAGATGTCCACTCTGCACTCCTTTGGGATTCTAATGTTGACAGTCGGACTTTCAAGTAGTTTACTATCATTCGTGATGTCAAGACTGGTAAATGTTATGTGCTGGTTCACGAGAAAGTCATGAAACAGATCCCTAATGCTTTCGCCCCACCTGCATGAAAATGAATTTAGACAAATAATATAACAATAACTTTTGCAAACAGACGGTTCAGGAACAAAAAGACAACAAAGTCTACCAGATCCCGTCAGCCCCCTTCTCGCAAAAAGGCTGGTATACGAGGACGTGCCCCTTCATGGAGAGTTGCACCACGGCGATCCTACGGTGATCACGGCTGTACTCGAGGTCGAGACCTACGAACCTCTTTTCTTCGAACTGCAGCCAACTCGTGTAATTATTCAGAGTGTTCCTCACCGTCCGAGGGTCTGTGGTGTAGACGACATCGATCTTCTTCCCACCATGTACTTCGATGTCGAAGTGCACAGTTTCTTGCTTGCCGTTGTTTCGAACGTCCGGAGCGTCCATGACTACAGGCAAGAGGGAAAGGATACGGAGGAAGAGGGTGATGCGGTGGTGGAGGAAATGGATGAGGCCGTGGAGGAGAAAGACGATGAGGTCGTGGAGGAGGAAATGAGACGGAGAAGTGAAAGATTGGAACCACCCTTACCAATATCTGGAATGGTGCACGACCATTCATAGTAGGGTGAAGGTGGCGAAAAACGGCGGTTTTACACGTCAACGCTAGCACTTTCTAAAATTTATTGTGCGCCACTTGCATGCGGTGGAATCATTCAAACGTAGGCACGTTTGCGCATGCCGACCTTCACTCACTAACAGGCGGGCCGCACATTTCCCTTTTACGATTTATTTTTTCACTTCCTCTAGATGGTTCTAGTGCCCGCCCTCAATAATTACGCCCCCTTCTTTTCTTCCACACGGACGAGAACCAGCGGCGGCGGCGGTTCCTTGCAGATTTGCTCCCCACTCGAACAACTGCCCCCATCCCTGATTCCACCTCCTCTCGAATCCATCCGCCTCCTTATCAGAACGCCTCCATTAATCTACCGGATTCCAGACTCCATTTGCCGCTATGGGTAGAGCTTGGGGTAGCAGCAGGCTGAAGCGAAAGCCATGCAACGACGACGCGGATGAACAGGGCGACCGCTACCGCGAGGATTGGGGATGGCCGAACCTCAGCGCCACAAACGTGCACAAGATCGCCTCGGAGTTGGACATCATCTCAGCCGGCTGCCTCGCTCGCTACATCCCTGGCTACCGCGTGACGATGTGGAATATGGACGAACAACCATTTGGCATGCCAGGCCTTCTTTACCCCGATAACAGCAAATGTCCAGACGACCATGATGGCCACGTAAGTTCCAGTATCTAGCTTATTCGTTCAGTCATATCGTTGATTCATATGTGCTGAACTCTCATCGGAATCCTATGTTCCTTTCGTCGAACGTGTTATGTGCACGCGCGGTTTGAACAAATCAAACCATTTAAGACTATTCTGTACAACGGAAGCTCTGCTCGTATCTGATATTCTGGTATTTTCATAGTGACACAGTCTTACTGTAGGTGATAGACGAGTTGTCAATTTCGATTTTGCAATGGAATGCCTGCTAGGTGATATTCTGTTTCCTAAAATAAAAACAAACAGATTAGACGATTTAAGGCTGTGATGCCCCGAGCTGTTTAATTATGATCATCATTAGGAGTTTGTTCTGGGAGCTCTGCTACTACTCCATATATTGAGTATCTTCGTAGTGACACAGGCACAACTTAGGCGATATCTGAGGAGACACTCGTATTTAGGCGATATTTTGTGTACTTTAATCTGAAGGACCAGTTGTCAAATTGTATCTGCAATGGAATCCATGCTAGTTTATTGTACCAACTGACAACAAACTCTGCAGAATATTCATGCAAAACTGAAGTTGCTGGATAAGTGGTCAGAATCAGTAGTGGTGAATATCAAGGAAGAAGAAGAGACGGAAATGGAAGATGACCAGAATTGGGTGGGTGGCAACGGCGAGTGGTTGGTCCTTTTATCACAGGATGGCAGTACTTGGACTCTAAGACATGGCTACAGATCGAAGAGACTTGTAGTGCCATCTTTGAAGGGTGTCGGCATTATTGCATTCAACAGCGGGTGGCCACCGCCCATTTCCGAATTCACTTACAGGTTCAACATGGCAGAACTTGACCTCGTGAAGGTACAACTCCCATATAGACCACAGGAGGGGGCGTGGAAGAACTGGGAGTACGACCTCTTAGCGGTGTTCGACAAGTCAATCACATTCACTAGATGCATAGAAGACAAGGAATGGACAGTCTTGCGCAACGACTTCCTGCGGCTGGAGAAGTATGTCGACGTCGTCTTCACCTACGGCTACTCTTTGTACAGACCGCAACGCGTTTATGCAGTCACTGAACCTAGCAGCGACGTGCGTGTTTGGGAGCCGTCCATTTGGGGTGAGTCATGGTGTCATATAGCATGTAAAATCCCATTCAAAATTCTGCTTACTGACTGTTAGTAACACACAGGTACCCACGCAACCCCGCGCATCATTCCAGCTCCGGTCATCAAAGATGCAGTAGCAGATGTTGAACTTGGGACATGGCACTGGTTCCTGGCACCTCTCGAAGACAACACGGAATAGGATGATGAACTCTTGTGGATTCATATCAGGGGAGCACTAAACAGCATTGGTGATACAATAGAACATATGGGGACACACCTTTCTTCATACCCATCGCTGCGATGTCACGTTTTCTCGAGGTCCACATGCCCATCCGAACACCCAGTAGAGCAAGTCTGGAGCAGAGTCAACAATCTGAAGGGACAATCTGTGTTTCTTGGGATCAACTACCCTTTCTTTGTCGGAGCCCCTAGAGCTGTTGAACCTGTAATTGCTTAGGCAGCCCTGGCCCCTGCTGCTGCTGCTCCTGGTGGTGGTGGTGGTGTTGGTGGTGGTGGAGCTGACAAAGAACTAGCTGCTGCGGCTCCTGGTGAAGCTGACGAAATACTTGGTGATGCTGCTGCTGGTGAAGCTGACGAAATACTTGCTAATGTTGCTGCTGGTGAAGCTGACGAAATACCTGCTGAGGCTGCTGCCGGAGTCCAGGAAGAACATGCTGGTGTTGTTGCTGAGGTGCCAG
This sequence comes from Avena sativa, assembly GCA_916181665.1. Lineage (NCBI taxonomy): Eukaryota > Viridiplantae > Streptophyta > Magnoliopsida > Poales > Poaceae > Avena > Avena sativa. Next base: position 263,583,072 of record OV702291.1, read on the forward strand.
CACTTCCAGTGTTGATAGCAGACTGTGTGTTTGCTGCACACTCACACGCCTATCATGTTGACACTCCAGATCCGACCTGGAGCCGAATCCACGTTGGGGGGAGGGGGCCTACAATTGGCTCATCAGTGGGGTCGTACTATTTGAAGGAGAATGAAAGACGGCCAAACGCAGCATTCTGGTTCATTCCAACGATACCACAAGCTCCAGGGACCTAGTGCTCATACTGGCAGATCCGATGAACCATTTGTCTTTATCTTTATCATTAGTTACGCTTATGTGTGTAAAGACTAAGCTGTGCTTATTTGTGTAAGACTAAGTTAGGCCTAACTACGTAATATTCAGTGAAGCCCGGCTTTTCTTTCCATGCCCATAACAATAGAATTGCAGCATAGAACATACAAATGTAATGTGCATACCAGGCATTTTTGCTCAGGATAACAACCACTTCAAGCAAATGATACATCGTGTATGCATTTGAACGCAGCACTAGAATGTGCCACCTATTGATGATTGATGACATGGATCTAGCTTTTCTGCGCTTATTTGCATTGAATCGCTTATTGATTTGTTCACATATTTTTTGGCAATGGCTGATGAACTCCACTCTCTTGGTAACTTGCTTCATCAGCGAGCACTTGTTGATGCAATGCAAAGTACAGAACATGGTCGTCATCATCATTCCATTTAGGTTCTCTATGTTTCGTCATCACGGAGCTACTAATTTCAAATGAAAATCTAGTAAACAATATATGTGTACATTGTTAGAGTATGCTACGGCCACGGTACATACATGTTTTTGTACAATCACAAGAAGAAAACTTGATGCATTTTCACCTTGTTGGCATTGTGCCGAACTGGGTGGATGTGGCTTTGGGGTTCGGAGAGTAAGGCGCCGTGGCTGGTGCGTGTGCGACCATGGCGACAGCGAGCTCGGATTCTGGAGGAGACCAACAGGACCGAGCATGGTCGGCATGGTGACAGATCTCAGCCGGGAATGAATTCCCGTCCCCGTGCCGTGCCAATGGTGCGGTCATGGTGAGGGAGAGCTCTGATTCGGGATGGGGAGGAGAACGGGCCAAGCAGGTTTGTCCAAGTCCTAGCTCCCCGCCATGGCCGCGACCACAGATTGCCGCCCCGGAGGAAGAAGAAGACGCGTAAAGGATGCATGCGCCAACGCTGCAAGCCTACATGGCAGCAACGACGGCAGCGACACAACGGCGAAAACTGACAGGGGGCCCCAACTTGATAGCCGTTAGCCTGATTTTTTGTATTGAAACGTAAAGTTGAATTCATGCCGAAAAAGACCCTTTGAGTATTTGGCATGCCAACTGTAGTCATCGCGGCTGATATCAGGGAACTCGGGTACCGCGTTGCCTGGCCACCCCAACTTTCGGGCCGCAAAATGATATTCTCATCCCCTACAAGATGTGTCTTATATACTTTAAGAGTACAAGGTGCATCTAGAAGGGTGCGCCTCCAGTATCTGGCGCCTGCCCCACCCATGGGCCCACCTTAGTTACTCGAGGCGCATCTGGTAGTGATCAATATCCAAAAATACCCAACATGCATATGAGCAGGTGCGCCTTTAATATTGGGGCACCAACCACCACCGGACCCACCCACCTTATTCGAGGCGCACCCGGCCCGTATGCGCCTCAAGTAGTTGAACTACTCGAGGCGCATATGGAGCAGGTGCGCCTCGAATAAGGGGGGCATAAAGGGAATATGCCCGAGAGGCAATAATAAAGTTGTTACTATCTTATTCCATGTTTATGATAAAAGTTTATTTTACATGATATAATTGTATTAATTGGAAACCTTAATACATGTGTGTTTAATAAACAAATAGAAAGTTCCTAGTTATTTCTCTCTATAAACTAGCTCGTTGGTTAACAAGATGATCAAGGTTTCCTGATCATGGACATTGGATTTTGTTAATAACAAGGTCACAGCATTGGTGAATGACGTGATGAACATTCATCCAGAGTATAACATTACGATCAAAGTATTATGTTTATATTGATATAGCATCATACGAAGTAATCTTTATCCTTAGACCATGGGATCATGTTAATTGCTAACACCGAAAGAATACTTTGACAACATCAAACGTCACACCGTAACAGGGTGACTATAAAGATGGGTTCAGGTATTCTGAAGGTGTTATGTTGAGGCTCATGGATCAAGAATGGAATTTGTCAATCCCGATGATGGATAGATACAATCACATTAAGATAGCTTGTAATCAAGTGATGTGATCACTAGAATGTTATATCACGGGAACGAGAAAAGAGTGCATGTCGGTAACAAGATCAAACTAAGTATTGAGATACTGATGATCGAATCTCGGACATGTAATATATCACAAGAAAAAGGGATTTAGTTACTATCGTTAAAGGTTCTCTCGATCATAGAAGTCGTCATTGAATGTGTGGGAGTCAGTATGGATCTCCAGGTCCGCTTCTAATTATTGATCTGAGAGGGGTCTCGATCATGTCTGCATTATTCACAAACCATAGGGTGACACACTTAAGGGTTGCCAAACACCATTTGAAGCAAATATGTTCTAGACGAAAGAATTGCAAAGCGCTGGAATTATTTCAACAGACACCGAAATTGTTTCGGGTGAAATTGCTGAAATTGGTTCTACATGTGATATTGAAATGTTGCAGGGGTTTTATGTGAATGTTTGTTAATTAAAGTAATTAACAAAATTCTGAATCAAATTAATAAAAGAGTTTTATTAAATGAGAGAGCATTAAATTTGGAGAAATTCAATGCATTTAAAGTGGAGACTTTAATAAAGAATGTGAAGGGGCATACTTATGTGGAGGGGTTACCACCACATGAATGAGGGAGGTGACGGGGCACCCCCCATGGGGCGCCGGCCATGGGGAGGGCACCCCTCCTCCTATAAAAGGCCCCCTCTCACTCCTTCACACTCACACCTCCTCGTGAAGGATATCTCTCCCCCTCTAGTATTATTCCCCCATGGTCTCGGATTAGCGAGATACATGTTCCTGGTGGCATTTCGTCTGGAAGGAGTTTTTGCTTCCGCTGCATCGCTGGAGCAAGGAGGTAGAGGTTGTTCGGTGGCCTAAATGTATGTGCGAGGATGGATGCGCTGCTGATTTGCGGCGCTAGGACTTCCACACGATCTTGAGATCGACAAGCGTTCGACTACATCATCCACGAGTTCCATCTCGTTAACAAAGCTTTGTCGGTCTACGAGGGTATGTTATCTATGGATGTATATCCACCCATTGCTTGTATCTAATAGATAGATATTGGCGTATAATTGTTCCCATCATAGGAAAGTTTTTGTTTTCTATGCTATGAACCGAACAGTGGTATCAGAGCCGGATCTATGCGTAGATGCTTTGCACGGGTGATACGTCCATTTTGCATCACTATTCTATATCATAATTTACTATTATTCATTGATATATTTCATATTAAGAGGTGATACTTATGTAATTTCATCTGTTTTTGCATGGTTGATGACTTTTGGACCATGGACCGCTGCAGTCAGGGTTCTGATGGAAAAGGTGCTGTTTGGAGGAAAAATTCGTGAAGATCAGAAAATCTGGGAAAATATATAGAAAATCCTATTTTTCCAGAAGACGAAGACTGCCAGAAGGAGGAGTGGAGATGAGCCACAGGGGGGCCACACCACCCCCTCACGCGGGCCACCCTAGGCCGCGCCACTAGGTGGTGTGGCCGCCCTGGCCCACCTCTAGCTCTCCCCTCTAGCGTATATTATCTCCACGGAACCCTAATACCTGGGGAGCGACCATAGAAAGATTTCGCCACTTCTGTGGGGCGGAAAACACCGAGAGAGAAAGATCTCTCCGGCAGACAGAATTCTGTCGGGGGAATTCCTTCCCAGAGAGGGGAGATCATCGCCATCAACACCACCATCAAGCTAGACATCATCGGGATCATCATCATCATCACCACCACCATCATCATCAGCACCTTCGTCACCATCTCCATATTGCTGTAACAATTGCGTTGAACCTTGCATAGTTCTTAGGGGAAACTTTCCCGGTGTGGATTACTCTTTGTAGTTGATGCTATTGAGTGGAACCATTGAATTATTGTTTATGTTCAGATTGTTATAAATCATTATTCCATCTCTGATCATGATCCATATGATGTCTTGTGAGTAGTTCATTTTGTTCTTGAGGACATGGGAGAAGTCATGTTGTTAGTAGTGGAATTGTGTTGAGAGAGATTCAATAGTTTGATATTTATGTTTTGGCGTACTTCTTCTAGTGGTGTCATGTGAATGTCTACTACATGACACTCCACCTATATGGGCCTAGGGGAATGCATTGTGTATTTGGCTACTAATCGTAGGGGTTGCCGGAGTGACAGAAACATGAACCCCCGTTAGGAAACCATTGCACAAGGGACGTTAGGGTCTTAGAGTTTAAAGTTGTGGTTAGGTTTCTACCTTAATTACTTTCTTGTACTTACAGATGTTTGCAAGGGGTATAATCACAAGTATGTATTACTCCTAGGAAGGTCGATACATTAGCATAGGTTCACCCACACAACACTTAACAAACTAAAGAAGATTAATCAACTATATGAAGCGAAAGCACTTGACGATATTCCCATGTGTCCTCGAGAACGTTTGGTCATCTTAAGTAATACAACCTGCTTGTCCTTTGCTGAATAAAGGATTGGGCCACTTGCTGCATTTATTCCTGTTGTCTTTTATTTACTCGTACTTTATTTACTTGCATTATTAAAAACCCCTAAAAAATTTGTTTGCTGAGTATTTGCAGAGAATTCCTGATCCATACCACTAGCCAGCACCTTCTGCTCCTCGTTGGGTTCGACACTCTTACTTATCAAAAATACTGCGATACACCCCTATACTTGTGGGTCATCAAGACTATTTTCTGGCGCCGTTGCCGGGGAGTGAAGCGCTATTGGAGAGTGGAACTGGTAAAGGAAACTTCTACTGTGAGTATTGTTTACTTCTGTTAGTTGCTTTATTTTCGTTATGGATAATTTCCCGAGTTTCTTATTTCGTAATGCTACTACCACTGCTAAGGTAGTAGATGAGCCACCACCTGCTGAGAATGATACTTTTAAAATACCTACAAGAATTATTGATCGTGTTATCGATAACTACTATGTTAGGGATGGAACTGTCCATCCCGGTGATCATTTACTCTTTATACACGAATTATGCTGGTTTTTCAAGTGTGCAGGTATTACTACAGATCAAGTTAAGAAGAAGTTATTCTCATTATCGCTAAAAGGAAGAGCTGAGGAATGGTATAAGCTGCTGAAGAATGGTCAAGCTCTTGAATGGGACGAAATAGTGCCTCTCTTTTATTCAAAGTTTTATCCTCCTAGTGAGATTCATAAAGATCGAAATCAAATATACAACTTTTGGCCTCTTGATGGAGAGAGTACAGCTCAAGCTTGGGGGAGATTGAAGTTACTAATGCTCAAATGTCCCATTCATGAGCTCCACAACAGTATTATTATCAATAACTTTTATGCAAGGCTTTCTCTTCATGATAAGGATTTATTGGATGCTTCTTGTGCTGGATCATTCACTCGCATGGAAGAAGAAGCTAAATGGGATCTTCTAGACCGTATTCAAGACAATGTTGAAGCATGGGATAATGACAAAGGAATAAAGTCAGGTATAAATTATGATGATGAATGCATTGAATCTTTTATGGGAACTAATGACTTTCAAAATATTAAAAATACTTATGGTCTAGACTCTCAACTATCGCAACTTATTTTAAGGCTTTTGCTTCCTACATTGAAGTGCCTAAAAAGAAGTGGAATAAGTATCATGAACCTTATAAAGATATTGCTAAGAGTGTTCCTGCAAGAAATACTGAAGTTTATACTGCTAATCATGTTTTACCTGAACCTTACATTGAGAAAATGCCGTTCCCAGTTAAGATAAAGGAGCATTCTATGATAGCTAGTATGGTTAATGAAAGTACAAATAAAGCCGTTGAACCTGATAAACAAATGGATGATGAACCTATAATAGCAAATGTGAAAGACTTTGTCACTAAATATGTAGAAGAGGGACACACTATCCTTTGTAAGGATACCTCTAATATTCTTTCACAAAGTAGTGTTATAAGAACTAGTATTCCTGTGTTTTCTGTTAGAATAAGTGATCATAGTTATGATGGTCCTTGTGATAGTTATATTGTTAAGTTTATGCATGATACTAAAAGTTATTATGAGAGAGGGAAAAGTGTTCTTATGTATCTCAATAATATCAAGTTTCCTCGTTTTATGCTGAAAGTTTTTATGTTGCACTTCTTTTGGCTTCCTATGCTAGTGGTTTCTGGTTTCAACAACTTGTTTGTTTACAAAATTCCCATGCATAGGAAGTGGGTTAGACTTAAACGTGTGTATTTTTGCTTGTTAATGCTCTCTTTCACTTCAATTCATATTCCTAAGTGAGCATCTTCAAAATTATCATGCCCATCTTAATGGCTATAAAGAAAGAGCTTTTTGGGAGACAACCCAATTTAGTTGTGTTTTTGGTTTGTTTTTGTTTTTATTTGAGTATGGTAAGTTATTACTTCGGTAATAACCTCTCCTTATCCTTTTGTTTGGTTTTTGTGTCAAGATCAACCTCTAATGAGAGAGAAGTAAGATTTGGAGAAGTTGATGTCCCAAAACAGATTTTTGTGCTTCACTGTAAAATTTTGTCCAATTATATTTTTGCAGTTTTTATCCAACATGGAAAGCAACGAAGCGAAAGAGGGACAGAAACGGAGCCAGGGTGGCTCACACCACCCTGTGGCGTGGGCCCACCCCTGGCCGCGCTACCAGGTGGTGTGGCCACCTCGGACTCCGTCTCGGACCCATTTTCTCCTAGTACCTTCCCTTTGTTGTGAAACTTGGTAATATATAATCCCCCGGATCCCCCGAGGTTCGTATATCGTGTTCTCGTCGTGTTTTTGTTTCGTTCTGTTTCTGCCAGGAACTATTCTTGAAAGTTTAGAAGCACAATGGTGTCCGCCAAGGATAAGGGAAAGGAGCCTATGGAGAAAGATCTCCAAGACCCCGGGCAGGAGAAGGAGATCAAGAGTGAAGGAGAAGAGGAGACAAAGCAAGGACAAAATCTGCATACTGGCACTACCATTGCAAGCATTGGAGTGTTGACAAGATCTGCCAGGGTCAGGAGGACTGCATGGATGTCAACTGGAGGGAAACATCCGCGACACTGTTTGGCTCCACAGTCACTTCCTCCACGCGCCAAGAATCCTTTCCACACCCTTATCCATAAGCATCAACACCAGAATATGCCCAAGGAGAAATTACCCTCCAATTGGGACTTGCCTCATTCTAGCCATGCAGGAAAAGAAGACTTCAAGGAAGAAGAGTGGGAAAAGAATCACAAGAGCTAGGATCCACAACCTGACATGATCATGCACCACATCGAGCACAACTCGGAGTTGATTCATACTCTCACCTTCGAGATTGAGGACTTGGGGAAACTGATCAAAGATCTCATCGAGAGAATACCACCACCACCGAAGGAGTAATTCATCATCAGGATTGGCATCCCCTTGGTTTGTTCCAAGCTTGGGGGAGTGCCAAAGTATCACATCACTTTCTTCTATCTCTTTTTACCTTTTTAGTAGAGTCATATCATGAATAGAGAAGATATCATGTAGGATGGTTTGCATTATGGAAGTGTCCCCTCTCTCGTTAGATATGTATCCCTGAGTGTGAGTTGCCGTTATGGAATATTAATGAGAAGTTCTATCATTTACTCTTTTGCATATCTTATATTAGTTTTCAATTCGTGGTTATATGATTGATATTGTTGTTAGTATTGGTAACACTTTGGGATCATTGAGTTAATTTAGTTGGTTTTGGCAAACCTGGCTCGGTCAGCAACAACACTATTTTTGAGAGATTGAATGAAAAAGATAGAAGTACTCTTAAAGAAATATAATTTCATCATCTTTCTTTCTTGATTTGCTCATAAGTTTTGTGTTAAGATCGTTTGTCCTTCCAAGGAAGATTGCGTGTTTGTCTTTATTACTTGTATGTTTGTTTGTTTCCTTCAACTCTTATACTTGCTACCTAGCCTTGCTAGCCAAAAACCTATACTGAGAGGGAATTCTTCTCGTGCATCCAATCCTTAAACCAAAACCTATGCCATTTGTGTCCACCATACCTACCTACTAGAACTATTGCTATTCCAAGTAAATTCATGTTTTTATCTACCTTCCAAATTAAACTTGTTATGTGAAAATTAGTGATTAAACCTCTCACGAACTTGATGGCACACTTTACTTTCTTGCATTTAATAAACTTGAACCATTGTGCCCATCTATGTTGCGTATATGCTTGTGCTTTGTAAGTTGTGAATTAGCAGAACCATGCTGTCATGGGGAACGCTTTCAACATTGCACTGGTACTTTGTACCTAGTTGATATCATGTTCTTTTGTCTATGGATGTCGTCGGTGTGAAATGAAAGGGGAGCTTGTAAGTCCATGGAGTTATGTATGTGTGTTAGAGAAACGCCTGGTCCGCCGGTTGATGACCCACAAGTATAGGGGTGTATCGCAGTATTTTCGAGGGAAGTGAAACCCAATTTATTGATTCGACACAAGGGGAGCCAAAGAATATTTATAAGCCTTAACAACTGAGTTGTCAATTCAGCTGTACCTGGAAACAATCTTGCTCATAGCAGTTTATCAGTAGCAACAGTTTTGTAGTAGGAATAGAAAAGTAGCAGCAGTAGTAAAGTAAAGATAGCAGTAACAATAGCAGTAAACAGTGGGATTCAAGTGCGGTAGGCATAGGGATGGATGGACGGGCGTTGCATGGACAACACAATTCACATAGCAATCAGAACATATGGCAATTGCAGATAAATAAGATAAAGCATCTAAGTACTAGATAATCCTAGGCATGTGTTCCATATATAGTCATACGTTCTCGCAATGAGAACTTGCACAACATCTTTTGTCCTGCCAGCCCGTTTGCAGCGGGGCCTCAAGGGAGCTACTGGCAATTAAGGTGCTCCTTTTAATAGAGCACCGAAGAAAAGCATTAACACTTCGTGAACACATGTGATCCTGACATCAAAGCCATTCCCTCCGGTTATCCCGATTTCTGTCACTTCAGGGCCATTGGTTCCGGACAACAACGTGTGTATACAACTTGTAGATAAAACCAGAAACAATACTATCATAATGAGTCAATAACATGTTCAGATCTGAAATCATGGCACTCGGGCCCTAGTCACAAGCATTAAGCACAACAAGTCGCAACAAAGTCATAAAGCACTAATAAAAGACACTAGGCACCATGCCCTAACAATCTGATGCCATTACATGAACAATCTCATCCAATCCCTACTATCCCCATAGCCTACAGCGGGGGATTACTCACTCATAGATGGGGGAAACATGGATGGTCGATGGAGAAGTGATGGTGATGATGATGGCGATGATCTCCTCCAATTCCCCGTCCCGACAGGGTGCCAGAACGGAGTTTCTGGTGCTGTTTCGTGGAATCTGGTGGTGGCGGCGGAGCGGAACTCCTTTTGGAAAAACTTCGACCCCCCCGGAGTTTTTAGGTCAAAAGGCTTCTTATAGGCGAAGAGGGAGACCGAGGGGGTGCCTGGGGGCCCACACCATGCCCTGGCGCGGCCAGGCCCAGCCCGCGCCTAGGGGTGGTGTGGCCAGCCCCTGGCCCTCCTCCGTCTCGTATTCTGGCTCCGTGAGTCTTCTAGAAAAATAGGCACTTTGGCTTTTGTCCCGTCCAATTCCGAGAATATTCATTTTCTGACTTTCCTAAAACCAAAAACAACAGAAAACAGGCAGCTGGCACTGTGGCTCTTGTTAATAGGTTAGTCCAAGAAATCATATGAAAAGTACTCCAAAGTGTGGACAAAACACAAGAAAGGAGATAAAACCAAGCATGGAACATCAAAAATTATAGATACATTTGCAATGTGTTACCGGTCTAATCCATGTTGTCATGGTGGAAACCTGCAGCGTAACCATAATGAGCATCTATGAAGCATTCTTCTTATAAAAAAGAGATAGAGATTGAGAAAAAGAGGGAAAAAATATGAGAAAAGAGGAAAAAGAGAAAAAGGCACCATATTCCCATGGTAAATAAGAAGATTGCTGAGATGCTCGTTGTCTACTTGCCTTGTCATTTTGATACAGGGATTCTTCCGTATCATCGGGCAAGGGCTACCCCATTGGCGGTTCTCCATCATACACATGTTCTTACTATGACAAGAACTTACCGGCGACTAAAATTGAGTAGCATGAGGAGCGGCCCTCGTATTAAGGGACATGAGATTTTCAATTTACAACTTGTCAAGCATATCCTCATGTTTGATCACTTTAACCTTAATCACCTAAAGATGCCTATGATAGGGGCAATGAGAGCTGAAAGCTAATAAGGATCATAATTTTTGGGAGCTCTTTATGAAACTTGAAATTCCTGCTTCCCTCTGCAAATGGCCTTTCTTTTACCTTTTAGTTGAGTCAGTAAACCTATTCCCTTCTATCTCAGCAATTATTTTGAGTTATTGTGTTTCATTCATTCATATGATGATTTATTCAATCATGTTTCTTATGTTACTTGTTTTGCACATTGCTCTTATCTTGGTGTTCACTACTTTGAAAGCTATCATTGAAAATCAGTTATTTGTGAACTCCAACAAATTGTCAGCTATTCTTCGACCAAGAGCTAAGTTTGCCATTACCAATTATGATTCACTTTATGTATTTTTATTGTGTTTCCCTTACTTATTGCAAGTTAAGTTATATAATAGTGAGTTGTCTTCTATTATGATCTATGTATTGATGAATGTGATGTTTCCTGTCCATATTCTTTTATCGACTCTTCACTCCATAAACCTGGGGCCATGTTTATTGAGCTCAGTTTCGCTTGGGGACAAGCGAAGTCTAAGATTGGGGGGAGTTCATACGTCCATTTTGCATCACTATTCTATATCATAATTTACTGTTATTCATTGATATATTTCATATTAAGAGGTGATACTTATGTAATTTCATCTGTTTTTGCATGGTTGATGACTTTTGGAGCATGGACCGCTGCGGTCAGGATTCTGATGGAAAAAGTGCTGTTTGGAGGCAGAATTTGCGAAGATCAGAAAATCCACGAAAATATATGCAAAATCCTATTTTTCTAGAAGATGAAGACTACCAGAAGGAGGAGTGGAGATGGGCCACAGGGGGCCCACACCACCCCCTGGCGCGGGCCACCGTAGGTCACGCCACTAGGTGATGTGGCCGCCCTGGCCCACCTCTAGCTCTCCCCTCTGGCGTATATTATCTCCACGGAACCCTAATACCTGGGGAGCAACCACAGAAAGATTTCGCCGCCTCTACGGGGCAGAAAACACCGAGAGAGAAAGATCTCTCCGGTAGACAGAATTCTGCCGGGGGAATTCCTTCCCGGAGAGGGGAGATCGTCGCCATCAACACCACCATCAAGCTGGACTTCATCGGAATCATCATCATCATCATCACCATCATCATCATCAGCACCTTCATCACCATCTCCATATTGCTGTAACAATTGGGTTGAATCTTGCATAGTTCTTAGGGGAAACTTTCCTGGTGTTGATTACTCTCTGTAGTTGATGCTATTGAGTGGAACCATTGAATTATTGTTTATGTTCAGATTGTTATACATCATTATTCCATCTCTGCTCATGATCCATATGATGTCTTGTGAGTAGTTCGTTTTGTTCTTGATGACATGGGAGAAGTCATGTTGTTAGTAGTGGAATTGTGTTGAGAGAGATTCAATAGTTTGATATTTAAGTTGTGGTGTACTTCTTCTAGCGGTGTCATGTGAACATCGACTACATGACACTTCACCTATATGGTCCTAGGGGAATGCATTGTGTATTTGGATACTAATCGTAGGGGTTGCCGGAGTGAAAGAAACCTGAACCCTCGTTAGGAAATCTTTGCACAAGGGACGTCAGGGTCTTAGAGTTTAAAGCTGTGGTTAGGTTTCTACCTTAATTACTTTCTTATACTTACGGATGTTTGCAAGGGGTATAATCACAAGTATGTATCAGTCCTAGGAAGGTCGGTACAAACTAAAGAAGATTAATCAACTATATGAAGCGAAAGCACTTGATGATATTCCCGTGTGTCCTCGAGAATGTTTGGTCATCTTAAGTAATACAACCGGCTTGTCCTTTGCTGAATAAAGGATTGGGCCACTTGTTGCATTTATTCCTATTGTCTTTTATTTGCTCGTACTTTATTTACTTGCATTATCAAAAACCCCTAAACAATCTGTTTGCTGAGTATTTGTAGAGAATTCCTGATCCATACCACTAGCCAGCACCTTCTGCTCCTCGTTGGGTTCGACACTCTTACTTATCGAAAATACAGTGATACACCCCCTATACTTGTGGGTCATCAATGGGTAGAACACAAATGAGTATGTGGGGCGCTGATGATCATTTTATTACATCTTCTAAGTATTTTGGATATTGGTGGCTTAGTGAGATGAAGCGACCCAGACTAACTTTACATGTCCTCACACATGAGACCTGTTCCACGCTTGACATGCAACTAGTTTTACATAAGTAGCTAGCGGGTGTCTATCTCTCCTACTATAGTTAATATTTGATTTATAATAAGTTGCTAATAATTTGGTTACCATCATTGTGGTTCCATGTTCATAGGTAAGAACGGTTCTATCTTTGAAAGACCTCAGCCATGTAAAACTTGCAATTGATAAATTAGAAGCGTCTAGTTTAGATCGTTGTTGGGCTGGTGTCATGATATGGTAATGTTGTAAGTTGATGTATAGTTGATACTCTTGCAACACACCTAACGTGTAAGTTCCATATACCTTGGACTTACACACAAAGGAATGATAAAGATCATACCACGATGCACATGATATCGATCCAGTGCAAGAACCATATCATTTCACTTTACACATTTAATGTTTGCATCTTATATTTCTTGTTTGGCGTTTTAGTAGCATTATAAGATGATCCCTCATTTAAATATCAAGATAAAATTTGTGTTCTTCCTTAAGTATGCACCGTTTTACGAATCATGTTTCGAGACATCACGTGATGATCGGGTGTACTTGACTCTGCACTTTCGTAAACTGGTGTAAGAAAGTTTTACACACGCGAGTACTAAGGTTCTTACTTGGCGAGCCTAGCATGTATAAACATGGCCTCGGAACACGGACCGAAAGGTTAAGCATGAGTCATATTTGATATGATGCCCATATATATGCTCGCCTTTGAAGCTACACCGACTCACGTGATGATCGGACTTGCTGTACTGGATTTGGTTCATGTAATCACCAAAACAACTCGAGGGATGTTGGTTTTGCGTGGGAGTTCATTTGTAATTTGGATTAGTCGAACTCAATTTATCATAAACTAAAATCAAAGTTAATTTGCATAATTTGTTGTAGTCATTAGCATTCATTTACTACCTCGCGCTTACTTTTAATTAAGATAATAGAACTATAGAATTCTGGATATCTACTTTACGAACTGGTATCATATTGTTTTGAATGTCAATTTAAAGTTTAGAAGTCCTATTGCAAACTTTCAGCAAACCCTATTTACTCCGTGAAATTCAATAAATAGTATTGAATCAAGAGTAACAATTCCAATGTTAGTATCTTAAGTATCATGCTTGCCTCCATGATTCTTGATATTCAAAGGTTGTTTTAATATCGAGGTTATCTAGGAGCTGAAAGAATTGTTTCAAAAACCATCATGTGTGGAAGATATTGTGATATCTGAAACAATTTTTTTGGTTGCAATATGATAAAGTATAATTTTGCAATATACATGTTCTCATATTGTATGAGAATTTGTGACAGATGGAGATACTAGGCATCCGGATCTCCCAAAAATGTTTCGAGAACTAACATTATACTCATGATTCTTCCTTATAGGCTATATTATCTTGATCATGAAAGTTTTCATGATAAGGATGAATAGAAGATGTAGGTAAAATGTTTACTACACTAAAAGATTACTAAAGAATGGATTTTTGATAGAATGCCAAACATTTGATGATGGTGATCCACTTCAAAGTGCAAGTCCAAAGATATTAGTATTTAACTATACACGCTTTGTACTATGTGTCATGTGGATGACACCAGTATTGATTTTGATAGATTCTTTTAAAAGAAAAGGAATTGCTGAAAAAGAATCTGTAAAATATTTGGCAGAAAGGAAAAGGTTGGAAATGTCCAGCTTAGGTATATAGAAGATATATATGTTGTGGGTGTATTCTTTACTTGTTAAACAATGTGGTTGTTAGGTATTGGATACCGAATTGGTTGGTGTGAAGTGTCATACAGAACAACACAATTCATGAACATCAATGGCCTAAGTAACTAGCAAGAGAATATGTGATGATGTTCATTGAAAAACAAATAAAGTGTTATTGTGTTTCTCGTTGTCATCAAACCTAGCCTTCAAGATTTGTTTTAATAATTGTTATTTAGTTCCGGTATTACGAGAACAATGGTTGTTCAAATAATTGCCGAATTCCATAAAAGATGGATGAACTTTTACAAGTCTAGTTGGAGATATCACATCCATAAAATTAACGCTAAAATGTTGCAATACAAATGATTGAAAGATCACTTATGAAGTGACATCGCCATTTAAATTATATTGGAAACAAAACATGAAGAAACTCCATGTTGATGGATTTTGGAGTCTTTGATTTTGATCAATTGACGCTTGTGAGACTTTCCTCGAGATAATTTAAACTCCATCCATAGGCCAAAGAGGTACGGATGACTAACTTATTGGATATTGTACATGTTGATGTACATAGTCCATTATGGGTAGTCGTGTGCGGTGGATCTTTCAACTTCATACACTTTCTTCGGAAATTTGAGTGAATATATATGTATACTTACTTAATAAGGAAGAAGTACGAAACATTTGAAAATTGTTCAAAGATTTTCAAGATGAAGTGGAAAATCATTGTAACAAGAAAATAAAGAATTTATGATCTGATCATAAAGGATGGTATTTGAGTTACATGTTTAGTAAAACACCTAAGATTTGAGGAATTGTTCCATGGATTTACATTTCCCGATAAAGCATAGGAGTATGGTATGTTCGAGAGATCAAATCAAACCTTGTTTGACATGGTAAGATCAAAGGTGTCATTTATAAAACTGCCATTATGTTTTAAAGATTAAAGATTTAGAGACTACCGCTTTTACACTGAAAAGAGCACCATCATGATCTGTTGAAATGACACCATAAAGATTATGGTTTTGGATAAAACCCGAGTTGTCGTTTCTTAAGTTTTGGTATGCTTGGCATAAGTAAAACGTTTACAATCAAAGTCGTATAAGCACGTCTTTGTAGGTTATCCCAAAGCAACAGTTGGGTATTCCTCCATAACACTGAAGACAAAAGAGTTTGTCACTTTGAACGTCAAGTTTCTTGAGAAGGAATGTTTCGCAAAAGTTAAGTGGGAGGACAATAGAATTTTTATTAGGTTGATGAACCTAAGAAACATGTGCTAAGTAGCGCAGCGCCGGGAAGTGTCCTGGAGGCGGCCACAATACTCATGGCTCTCATGACTACAAAGGTTGTAATCTCGGAGATTAGAGTTCCTATTGAACCTTATGGGTTGGGTAAGAATCAAATAGTGAGATTTGATAAACAAGTTGTTATTGTTTTGACAATTATGAATCAACTGCATGCAAAGACACGATGACGGGCCCTGACTCCATAAAATGACTAGAAATCATAAAATCCGTGATAGTTTCCATACACGAGAAATCAAGTTTTGAACTTGAAAGACCCTCCGGAAAGGCGTGAAGCCTATCGGTCATTTTTGGATCTATAAAAGGGATGGACATGGATGTTTCACATCTATGAAATAGTCGACATGTCGGAAAAGAGTTTACAACAATGATCAAAGAGCTGACTACGACAAGATTTGATCTTTCGTAGCGATATCTATTTTGGATGGATTATTGTAGCAAACACTACATATGTCAATTTTCTTATATATGGTAGTTGAATAAACAAAACAATGTTCTTATAATAGAATGGTTACCTAGGACATGTACATGACACGGTTTGAAGGGTTTTGTTAATTCAAAGGATGCTAAAAGGGCATGCAAACTTCAATGGTTGAAATGAGCATGGCGGAGTTTGAATCTTCACCGTGATGAAAATATTAAAAGAGTTTAATTTCATCGGAGACGATGAAGATGCTTGCATTTGCAATAAATTAAGTGGGAGCGCTGAGACATATTTCTAATACATTATGTAGAATACATGGTGTTGATTGGAAATGATGTATTTTTATTGACACAGGTTAAGAATTTCATTAAAATTAAATTTCGATGAAAGACTTGGGCAAAACCGGAATATTAGGCATCAATGTCTATATGGATATATTGAGGCGCTAATATGGTTGTGCTAGACGTACATATAGAAGATATTGAAAGGGTTCAATATGGAAACGACAAGAAAGGTTCTTGCTGCATGGAAAGGATTGAATCAAGATTCAAGTGTATCAACACTTGGTGAGTGAAATCACATGAATATTTTGATCAATAATACCGTGATATGTACATATCCAGATATGTCCTATGCTCTAAATGTTGTGAGCATATACCAGAATGATTCATAAGATGATCATTGGACAGTAGTAAAGATATTCTTATGAGTTATGGAAGAACTAAGAATATATCATGTATAAGTGACAAATAGTTAAAAGTAGTTCATTGTAAAGTGTTACATTGACACTAGTTTGTCACAAGATACAAATTAAATTTATCTCAATTTAAACTATGGGTGGCACAATGTAATGGAAAGGAGGTTCCATGATGGATTTGGATGAGTTCCAAAGTTGATACATTGTGATGGATTCTACAACAAAAGGCTAAGTATATGACTGCTATAGTAGCAGCAAAGGAGGGCATTTGTGTTAAGTAGTTTGTTATCAAACTAGGTGTGGTTCAAAGTGGGCTAATACTGTGAAGATATATTTTATGACAATAATATCAACATATTTTAACCCAAACGAACTAAAGGTCTCACCAAAGGACCAAATTTAAACAATGCCATCTCATTTGAGAATGAGTGATGCATAGAGACGCAAAGACATGCAAATACACACGGACCTGAAAGTGTCAGATCTTAATATTATGTTCACCACTAGCAAACCCATATATACAGCACCAGAAAGCCATAAGTGTTGAATGCACAAGTTTACAAACTAGATTATTAACTCTAGTGCAAGTGGGAGACTAAAGGGAATATGCCCGAGAGGCAATAATAAAGTTGTTATTATCTTTTTCCATATTTATGGTAAAAGTTTATTTTACATGCTATAATTGTATTAATTGGAAACCTTAATACATGTGTGTTTAATAAACAAATAGAAAGTTCCTAGTTATGCCTCTCTATAAACTAGCTCGTTGATTAATAGGCTGATCAAGGTTTCCTGATCATGGAAATTGGATGTTGTTAATAACAAGGTCACAACATTGGTGAATGATGTGATGAACATTCATCCGAAGTATAGCATTACGATCAAATTCATTATTTTTATATTGCTATACCATCATACAAAGTAATCTTTATCCTTAGACCATTAGATCATGTTAACTGCTAACACCGGAAGAATATTTTAATAACATCAAATGTCACACTGTAACAGGGTGACTATAAAGTTGGGTTTGGGTATTCTGAAGGTGTTATGTTGAGGATCATGGATCAATGTGGAATTTTTCAATCCCGATGATGGATAGATATACTCTGGGCCCTCTCGGTGATATCACATTAAGATAGCTTGCAAGCAAGTGATGTGATCACTAGAATGTTATATCACGGGAACGAGAAAAGAGTGCATGTCAGTAACGAGATCAAACTAAGTATTGAGATACTGATGATCGAATCTCGGACATGTAATATATCACAAGACAAAGGGATTTAGTTACTATCGTTAAAGGTTCTCTCGATCACAGAAGTCATCGTTGAATGTGTGGGAGTCAGTATGGATCTTCAGGTCCCGCTTCTGATTATTGATCTGAGAGGGGTCTCGATCAGGTCTGCATTATTCACGAACCATAGGGTGACCCACTTAAGGGTTTCCAGACACCATTTGGGGTAAATGTGTTCTATACGAAAGAATTGCGAAGTGCTAGAATTATTTCAACAGACACCAAACTTGTTTTGGGTGAAATTGCTGAAATTGGTTCTGCATGTGATATTGAAATGTCGTAGGGGGTTTTATGTGAATGTTTGTTAATTAAAGTAATTAACAAAATTCTGAATAAAATTAATAAAAGAATTTATGACAGGGCATTAAATTTGGAGAAATTCAATGCATTTAAAGTGGAGACTTTAATAGAGAATGTGAAGGGGCATATTTATGTGGAGGGGTTACCACCGCATGAATGAGGGAGGTGAAGGGGCACCGACCATGGGAGGGGCACCCCCTACCCCTATAAAAGTTCGCCCTCTCACTCCTACACACTCACACCTCCTCATGAAGGATATCTCCTCCCCTCTAGTATTATTCCCCCATGGTCTCGGATTAGCGAGATACATGTTCCCGGTGGCATTTTGTATGGAAGGAGTTGCTGCTTCCGCTGCATTGCTGGAGAGAGGAGGTGGAGGTTGTTCGATGGCCTGAACGTATGTGCGAGGATGGATGCGCTGCTGATTTAGGGCGCTAGGACTTCCACACGATCTTGAGATCGGCAAGCGTTCGACTACATCATCCATGAGTTCCATCTCGTTAACAAAGCTTTGTCGGTCTACGAGGGTAAGTTCTTTATGGATGTATATCCACCCGTTGCTTGTATCTAATAGATCGATCTTGGCGTATAATAGTTCCCATCGTAGGAAATTTTTTGTTTTCTATGCTGCAAACCCAACAGGGCAGCCAAATCTGGTACGTACATGAAATATAGGAGACGCACCCCTCACATATGAGCCTCTAGTATGAAACTATAGAAGGCACACCCTTGAACCGTGTGTCGTGTATATTTAGTGGAGGCACATATGGTTGTGATACGCCTCCTATAAGCCTATCTCCTATGGGGTTTTCCCTAGTAGTGCGTAGCTAGCTAAAGACAGAATGGGGGATGATGAGCTCCCCCTCTTCTTGCTTGACCGCAAGCATCAGACGTATCCAGCTACCGAGCCAAAGCTCTTCCCCACCCAGAAAGACGACAGGTTGTCGGACTCGCTAGGTGAGGGTATTCTATTCTTGTTTGTAGGCTGGCTGGTTTGCTTCATCCGAATTCTGATGCTGGTGCTTTTGACGCATCCATGTACGGTGATGAGGGTTCTCCCCCGCCCGCAGCTGCGGCGAAGTCCAAGGGGAAGCGGGCATCGATCAGTGCTGCTTTGACCAAAGGCGGTGGGAAGAAACCACGTTAGTAGAGGAAGCAGCGACTATGCCGATGGTGGCTAGGTACACTCTTTGTCGCCCTTTTGTATCAATTTCCTTCTTTATTTGTCGCTCTTTTCTGAACTTTGCTTGTCCTTGTAGAGAACCGATGTCGCTTGATGGCACCGGCTCTGTCGCTGTTGCCGGTACTCCGGCTGCGCCGGTGGAGCCGATTGCACTGGTTGCGACCGCGTCGACTGCGCCGGTCGAGCCCGCGCTAACTCCACCAGTTGCCCCATGGCTGATTGCGCCCGTGTCGCTGCATCATGCCCCCACCACCTCCTTGATCACTCATATTTTTGAGAGCGGGGGCCATGCGACCACTCCTCCACCTCGACCCTCCTCTAGCATGAACCTGAATTGGAGTGCTGCTCTGACGGATGTGGCCGCCAGTTGGGGCAAGGAGCTGGAGGGCACGGCGGTGCCTGGTGCTGCCACGCAGGCGGGAGGCTCTGACTCTGAGACTGCGACTGATGGGGCGGAGATGGTGGTGGGGGAGACGGCTTAGGCTGCTACTACCCCTATAGACGATGACAAGAAGGTGCTGGTGACTAGGTTCAAACCCTCTCGGGCCGTGCTATCACCGGATGATGTACTTGGCCAGCTCTCCAGCCAAGCGCCTTTCTCCCTCGGCCAAGCACAAAACTTGGTGGAGGTGCTGGAGCTAGGGCTCGGCAAGGCCAAGTGGGTGAACATTTGTTTCGAGGTATAGCTCTCTCCACACTTGTACTATTTGTTTCAAGCGGTTTGCTTTTTTCCCTTGTTTACTTCTCTCTTTCTATAGAAAGATTTTTCGAAGATGACCAAGATTACGCAAGATCTAGGGCATAAGACTGCTCACTCCGACATGTCCTTGCAATTGCATGAATTTTCATGGTTTTTGTTAACCCTCAGGTATCCTCCTGCAGCCATGATAGTGGACAAGTAGAGGGAGGTGGACCGGCTGCGGGCGGAGGTGCTCTGGCTGGAGGAGTCCAATCAGACGTGCCAGAGCCAAATTGACAATCTGGTGGCGCAAAAGAACAAACTAGAGGCCTCCGCCAAGGAGATCAAGAAGAACGATGATCTTTGTGTCAAAGCCTTCAAGGTCCTGTTGGCTGTGAAATACCACCTCTTTTAGTCATATAAAATGAGCTATTTATCTCTCATATCATGTTTCTTCCAGTTATAGCTATGCCTTATATGCATGATTTCTATTTCCCATTTACTTTCATATGAGCTTTGCACATTTAGTAGTTTAGGTAAAATTTTATCACTTTCCTTGTCTATGACATGTGTGTAGGTGTTGATTATTATTATGGATAAAATAAAGTCAAAATGAGCAAAGAGAGCATAGTATGGAGGAGCTACAGGCACCAGACTTAGCCATTTGAGGTGTTGGAATAGTGAATTTTTCCAACTTCTCAAAATAAAGATCCAAGACAACAGGGTCGTATCCCTCGACGATACGAACTCAATGAGCCCAAGAACACTCAAAACGGAGTTTGTATTAAGAAATGGCGGCCAAAATAGTAGACGGTTTGACGAGCAACTATACGACCGAAGCTATTTTCTAGTCGTATAGCTCCGCCTGTATAGTTGACAAAAAGGTCGCAAACGATGGGATTTCTCCCCAGAAAAGCTCTAGAACCTTCCCTAAGTCATATAACGGTATTGGGGGAACCCTAGGGCACCCCCAAGGCCTATATAAAGGAGGGAGAACCCAAGAGAGAGCAACCAATTCATATCCTCCACCACGGCGGAGCCCTGCCGTCATGCCACCGCCATAGCCAGCTCCAAACAGATCTATACCATCACCATCACACAAGAGGAGAAGGGACTAGGATCTTGAAGGCCTCCATGTCGATCTACATCGTCATCTTCATCAACAACGTCTCCATCATCGATCCCCTTTGGTTACTTGTTGTAATTCTAGATTGAATCTTGGATTTGCACTTGTCTTCAATTGTATCATCATACTTCATCTAGAGGCTATCCATGATGTTGATTGCCTTCATGTGTGAGTGGTTTGCTTTGTTCTTGGGGAGATGGAGAAACCCTAGTATGAGATTGAATTGAGATAAAGATTATTATGTGATATTGTTCATTATGTGTTTATGTTAATTGTCTTCATCTTGATGTTGGGAGTTGTGCACCTCCTTAATATTTGCCTCCTATGGGAACTCGATGAAGGGGATTACTTGTTGGTAGACGGAGGGATGATATCACTTACTGTGACTATAAATCTGTTGTCATTCTTTATGTACTAACTTGGGGGAATCAAGGAGAACTCATAAAGCCATGTCCATGCCACGGGAGAAATCCCTTAATAGCGCAGTAATTCGATTGATGTCGATTGCTGTCTGCTGTGGTTATGAGGATGATATGTGCAGCGGTTGCTGGCTATTCGTCCATATATGGAGCTACTCCTACACATATCATAAATAGTCTTATTCATTATAATAATTGATCACTCTTTCTAATTACTAGCGGTGGATCCACTACTCCATTAGAACTCTTTCCATCATCTTGCAGACTTTCGTAATCATACTTGCATGCTCTTGTTTACTTACAATTTTAGTTTACTTATTGTTCTCTTATTTGAAAACCCAAAAATATCATTTACACAAAACTCACATTTTATCTTGTTACTTAGAATGTTATTTAGCATTACTATTTTAGTATTTAGTTCAAAGAGTTATTAGACTTCAGACTCCTGCTCACTATGGGATCGATATCTTTATTTCGAAACTAGCTACAAACGATCTATGCACTTTCAGTCATCAAGCTATTTTCTGGTGCCGTTGCCGGGGAGCTAAGTGTTGTAGGTCTTTTAGCTTTTGTTTATTTATTTTAGTTGATGGGGATATGCCGAAGGGGGTATGCCTAGCAGGAATGTAGAGCACATCAGCAAGTTTCCCCTCAGCAAGTTTATTCCCTGGTAATGGCGCTAGAAAAAGTGCTTGATGGCTCAAAATGTAGAGCTCGTTGGGGACCCCAAGAGGAAGGTATGATGAGCACATCAACAAGTTTTCCCTCAGTTATGAAACCAAGGTTATCGAACTAGTAGGAGGAAGGAAACAACTCTAAGGTGTTGCCAGCAACTTGGAATCCTGCACAACACAACCACAGAACTTTGCCCCCAACTTACAGTGAGGTTGTCACTCTCACCGGTTTTGCTGAAAACAAAGGATTAAACGTATTGTGCAGAAGATAGTAATTGCTTGTAGAAAGTAAATAGTAAACAGTAACAGAAGATGGTATAGAAATGGTAAAAGCATGGACCAGGGTCCATAGTTCACTAGAGGTGATTCTCAGATAACATGTTGGGTGAACAAATTACAGCGGGGCAATTGACAGATTTGAGAAAGCATACAATGCATATACTAAATATCTTGATTCCTATGAGATTTGATTAGGCATTACAACATTATACATAGACCATAATCCAACTGCATCTATGACTAATAATCCACCTTCCGGTTATCGTCCGAACCCCTTCCAGTATTAAGTTACAAGCAACAGATAATTGCATTAAGCAAAGTGTGTAAAGTAAACAATACGATTGTCCCATGGACAAAGGATTGTTATTTTCTCCCTAGTAGCAATACCTGTGTGTGGAATCACCACACTATCCCTCCTTGGATTCCTCTAGTGCTCATTGGCCCCATCTTTAGCCTATCCATGGCATCTGTGCCACCACCATGACAAGCGGGCATAACAATAGACTTTTAATCCAACCGAGTGCACACCGAAGCCACGGGTTACAAACAATTAAAGTGTAAAACACAGATCAAAGCTTTAAGTGGTGATGCTGTTGTTGATCCCGAATGGTGCGCTAAGAAAAGGCCGTACTACCCTTTCTGTCACTGAGGTTCCTATGAGATCGCCGCTAGCCAAGTATCTCACCTCAAGCCTTTATCAATCAATGGGATCTTGAGTACATGCAAGACCATAGATCAAGACAAGAGACGAAGAAACAAAAGATACAGATCTCAACTACAAACAAAATACAATACTCCCATGATCTAGATGAACATAATCGCTGCGAGGTTTCTCCCCAACCCGCAGCCCGTGAGGACTACTCACTCATAACAAATAGATCGGAGATAGAAAACATCATACAAATACTTAGATTGAAATCAAATATTCTTACAATGGTCACCAAATCACAAGGAGATCTATAGTACAGAGCAATGGTTATGGCTAGTGGATGGATGGATGGTGGAAGTGATGAAAAATGGATGAACAATGGTGTGGATCTCCTTTGCTGGTGTTGTGATTGAATCTGAGAATGGTGGCTCTTTGGCCAGCGGCCGGAGCCTCAAAATATATAGGCGTTTTCATGAAAGTTGTAGGGTTTGACGAGCCGAACCTGTCACCACCTGGTATAGGCAGACCCTGCTCGTACCAGTGGTCGTTAAGCATGCTGATGCCCTAGAATAGCTTCCCAATTACTTGGCTGTGTGGACTTCCTCAAAAACCTTCATTATGACTCCTTATTTCGCATTAAAAACCGTGATTTCCTGCACAACATAATTCAAAGAGAGGTTTTGCATATCTTTGCAATTATTAGTCATTAGTGGCAAGGATTGAGAGTTTCTTGGCAATTGCTTGACCAAAAACAATGTTTAAATGCAGTGGAAGATGGCAAATATTGGAGCCATTAACTTCCCCAAAGCTCAAACCTTGATCACCCTCAAGCAACAAGAACCAAAAGAACTATAAGGAATTCAGCGTTTAAACTTGAAACAATGAGAATAAGAATTCACTTGCGGTTGGTAGTCGTATGTGCTCAACACTTCATTCATTTGCAAGGTTTATGAAAGTTAGAGAGATGACAAGAATACTATACAAGCTTCAGTAAGTGAAGACAATCAAAGTAAAGTTTAATATAACTATAAGTAACTAGAAGTGTAGCAATCAATCCAATTCTTCTAATTAACTCTCAGCCTGCCAAGGAACACTAGGATGTTTAAATAACATAATTGAGTAAGAGAGTTTCATGTCCCAAGTAGTATAACAATGAAGTGTCTTATTTACACCCACATCAATAAACCAAGTCTATCAAAAACACTTCTAATCCAATCATTGTCTTTCAAGTAAAATTCATCAAGTAGTAACGAGACCATGCCAATGACTTGTTATGTGGATCCTCATAGATATATTTTTTCTTTCTTTCATATTTTTTAGGGTTTGTTGAATGTTTGTTTTGCAAGTTTGCACATCCACTGAGAGTACCAATACTTTTGCCCATATATTGACAAATGCCAATCATGTCATCAACTCATAGCCAAAATCCGGGGTTATAGCATAGATCGTTCAAAAGCTAGCGGAGTTGTTGGCATCCCAAAGGTGTGCATTAGAGACATAGAACAAAGTTGTCTCACTTCTTTATCTTTTTTTTGAGATAGTACCGCGGTTTGATCCACAAGGTTAGCTTTGGCATGCATCACAATTATCACCAGACTTTATTTCAATCAAACAGTTCCTTTCATGAGTGTCGTCAAGACTATCAAAATGGCATGTCAGTCTGTCAAAACTAAATTTTCTAATTCAGAAATGCAATAATGCCATCTTATTCTTTGATACTTTGGAAGAGCAAAGGCCTCTATAAAGGACTGAGTTTAACTTCAGGGAAATTTTCAAGGTGCACCTAGATAACTTGCTTTTAGCTGAATGTAACTATTGGAAAAAACGATGCACCATTCGTTGGATTAAACAGGGAGAGGACAATACAAATTTTTTTCACGCAATGGCTACTAAGAGGTTTCCTCGCAACTCCATTGCCATGCTTTAGGATGATGAGGGTAATATTGTTTCTGATCATCAGTCTATGGCCGGTTTATTGTGGTCTAGTTAGAAGGAAAGGATGGGGCATTCTACTGGTATTTCTATGCAATTTGATTTATCAACCATGATTTCTTGCGTGGAAGGTTTGGATGAGTTAACTGTGCCTTTTGAGGAGAAATAAATGAATGAGGTGATTAAAGCTATGCCGCCTGACAGGGCTCCTAGGCTAGATGGCTTCAATGGGCTTTTTCTAAAAAATGTTGGTCCATAGTTCAGAAAGATTTTTACCACCTTGCTACTGACTTTTATGAGGGAAATCTTAATCTAGAAAATATAAATGGTTCTTATATCACCTTGGTTCCTAAGAAGCAGACACCCCTTGTAGTAATTGATTTTTGGCCAATCTCTGTAACCAACGTGTGTTTGAAATTCTTAACAAAGTTGGCTGCGAATCGTCTCCAGAATAAGATTCTTGGTTGCATTCATAAGAACCAATATGGCTTCCTGAGATCTAGATCAATACGTGATTGCTTAGCTTGATCGTTTGAGTATATATACCAATGTCAAGCATCCAAGAAACCGATTGTCATTATTAAACTAGATTTTGCCAAGTCCTTCGATACGATTGAGCATGAAGCTATAATTCTGGTTATGTGGAACAAAGGTTTCAATGAGCAGTGGCTGGGTTGGGTGAGGTCCATTCTATCTTCAGGAACCTCTGCGGTTTTATTAAATGGAATTCTAGGCAAGCGATTTGTCTATAAACGTGGAGTTAGACAAGGTGATCCCCTATCGCCTCTATTATACACTTTTGGTTCAGATCTTCTGCAGTCTGCGGTGAATGATTTAGAGAGAGTTGGAAGCATTGCTAAGCCAATTATTACAAATGATGAAGACTTTTCAATAATCCAATATGCAGACGTTACATTTCTCCTGATGCCTGCTGACCTACAATGGTTGAGAGCTCTCAAGGATTTGTTACATAAGTTTTCACTTTCCATAGGTCTGAGCATTAATTTTGATAAATTGCAGATGGTGCCACTAAATGTTCTGGATGATTTTCTGAATGTTTTGGCTCAGGATTTTGGTTGTCTTATAGGGGGCATGCCTTTTACATATCTGGGTTTACCCTTGGGTACGACCAGACCTACTATCAGTGATCTAATGCCATTGGTTTGTCGATTGGAAAGGAAACTCTCTTCTAGCTCTAGTTTCCTTTCACAAGGAGCTAGGCTGCAACTTATTAATTTGTCCCTGTCTTTGACGCCTCTTCATTTCTTATGCTCGTTACAGCTTTCCAAGGGTTTAACCATTCAACTGGATAGGATCCTAAGATAGTGCCTTTGGAGAGATAAAGTAGATGAGCCAAAGTAGTCCCTGGCGGCTTGGGAAATGATTTGTAAACCAAAGGAAAAGGGGGGACTTGGTGTTGTTGATTTCTAGAAGAAAAATGCGGCGTTGTTGATTAAATTCTTGGACAAGTTTTATAATCATCAAGACATTCCATGGGTTCAGTTAGTTTGGCACACTTACTATACTGACAAGGTACCGCACGCAGAAAATCTTTGTGGTTCCTTTTGGTGGCATGATGTGCTTAATCAGGTTGATAATTTCCATGGAGTTGCAACTGTCACTCATGGATGTGGTGATACTTTTCTGTTCTGGTCCGATAATTGGTCCATAAATCAGAGCATGAGACCAATCAAATTAAGATTTCCCAGACTATTTTCATATGTGTTGGATGAGAATATGTCAGCTTCCTCGGTCTATTCTCAAGAGGATATTACGAGTCTATTCTATCTACCTTTGTCCCAGCCAGCCTATCAGGAACTTGATGAGCTCATGAGTTTAATGAACTCGAACCCTCTTTCTTCACAACCTAACGTTTGGTCTTATTATTGGGGGGATACTTATACTCTAGCTAGTTTTTACAAACATATACATGCTCATATACAATCTCATGTGGTCTACAAGTGGTTATGGAAATATAGTTGCATGATGGAAGCAAAGGTATTTGCTTGGTTGATGCTATCTGATAGACTTAATACTAGAGACTTGTTGTAGAGGCGACACTGGAATGTAACCAATGACACCCATTGTGTGCTATGTCCGCTGCATGCTTATGAGGATCGGATTTATCTTTTTTTTCCAATGTAACTTTAGTATGAGAATTTGGAACTACCTTCAGATTGATTGGCTCTCGAATGATGACCTACAGACCGTAATTGCAGCAGCCAGGAGGAGTTTTGGGCATCCTTTCTTTATGGAGGTGTTAATCACTGCTTGTTGGAATATTTGGCTTCTGAGAAATGGGAAGATTTTTAGGCATGAAGTTCCTACTTTTGCAAAGTGGCAAGGAAATTTTGTGCATGATATCTCGCTTCTGTAGTATAGAATCAAGAAAAAATCTAAGGACCAACTTTTGAGTTGGATAGCAGCTTTGCCTTAGGGCTTTGGATATGTACATAGTTTTCTAACTTTCGGCTATTTTTTCTTCCTCCTTTGTATAGTTGTATATTTGCTACCCCTTTTATTAATAAATTAATGTGGGGCTTTTGCCTCATAGTTCCAAGTCAAAAAAATCTATGGGGTTAAATATCATCCAGGGTATACTCTAAAGACACTCATTCATCAAACAAGTCGTATTTGAGACTTTTTCTTATTGTACTTGTTTGGCAATATTATTTCCAAGGCAAGACTCGGTTAACTAAAGGAACTAGAGACAGAGCTTCAACAACTAATCATCTTACTAATAAAAAGCCTTACTCCAACCATATTAAATTACTTCCCACTAGCATGATATCTTAGCAAATCAACCAACTGAGATAAACAATTCAAATTTCATAAGTGGGATACATAGGACATACCTCTTATAAGTGACTTCATGATACTCTTCCTTATAGTAGGGATGTGTTCCTTCAAAACTCAAACACGGTTACTCTCACAATGATATTAAAGCAAAGAGCCAAAGTGCGAATCCACATTTACGAAAAAGGAAGAACAGAAAAATCTTTTTGTATTTTTGAGGATAGGGATTTAAAGAATAGAAAAGAACTTGTGACCAAGCAAAGGTTTTAAGAACACAAAAATAAACGAAAAAAAACTAAAAACGAAAGCAAACTAAAAAGCAAAGTGTTGGAACAAGCCAACACGAGTGTTTCGAAGCTCTCAAGGAGCTAGAGTACAACCTCGTTATTACATAAATAAATTTGCTAGGGGAACACATCCCCAAGCTCAGGCTTTTGCAAGCCCTTTTGTTGCTCATTGTGGTGGTGGTGGATAATCTCCCACGTTACATTGGCTTCTCCAATCATGGAACTGGGTGACGAGGCTTGTAGTAGCATCTCGAAGGCTGATGGAGAGGTTGTTCATGTTTTGAATATATCCTTTGAGTGCGTAGATGTCTTCATAGGTGGTGTAGTAATTTGGTGGTTGCTCAGCTTGTTTGGGTCCTTCTTGTTCTACTTCTTCATCTTCTCCCCCTCCCATGGGTATCTCTTGTTGGGGTAGATTAGCTTCGACCTGCACGTCAAAACGCAAACGTCCATCCTTGATAGAGAATAAATCTTAGGTAAAGGAGCTAGGACCAAGTGATCCGCTCCAGGTATATTGAAGAAATATCTACCATGATTTTTAGAAATCATACCACATGCTCTTAGAGTAGAGAGACAGAGACGGTGACTTCCTGTCAATGGTTGGATGTTACCTAGGTTGATGCAAAGTGCACGTGCAAGAACAGTCACAACTCCTCCACATATGGGTCCTCGAGATTGAAGAGCTTGATGCTTAAGGTAAAACACGAGAAGAACGCCCAAATTTGGCATTAAGTTACAATTAACAATAGCAGCTTTTGCGAGGATCAACGTGTCCTCCTCATTAACTCTAGTAAACTCACCACGTGCCTGCAAAGTGTTAGCAATCATATAGAATAAATATCGAATAACAGGATGATCAATTTGGTTTCCCTTGGGTGTGTTTCCACGAATTCTCATCAAATTAAAGTACTGTAAAGGGGAAGGATCTAAAACAAAAGTAGTTGTGCGTACATCGGTGGTGTTGTTGGCAAACCCAAAACATTGAGCCAATTGGCTGAGTGTCAAAGTATACTCACGGTTCAAAAGGTGGAATTTGATATGATCAACTCTGGGCCTTTGTTCTTCGATACAACCGTAAGGATCCACCGTGTGCATCAAGGTGCTGAAGAACTCAAGCGTCAAGCGGTGATACATGGAAACATCCTGGAAGACAAAATCATATAAACCAACATTGTTGCAAAGTAAATCGAAATCAACACATATGCCAAGTTGGTTCAGGATATACGGACACACCCACTTAGCAGAGTTGATTTCTCAAAGCTTGAGACAATTGAAATAGTTCAGCTGGAAATCCTCGGTGAACTCAATACAAAGTGACTCGGGGGTCAACGTATCAACGGGTGGTGCGAAGGACTCCGCAGCCATCTCACGTGTACGGCTCCTTGTATTCATCTAAATAAAAATAAGACAAAGTAAATAAATATTGCTAATAACTTTTTTGATCTAATAGAAACATAGCATAAGAGATTCTCTACACTAACTACAAAAGAAACTCCTCTAAAAACAATGCTAAGCATGCTTAATATCAAGATTGAATCAAGAACAAGACCTAAGTCTAGATTGATAATGATGAAAGATTAAGTACAGCTTTTGCACAAATAAATTGAGGATCGGAGGAGAATCATACATTAGATCGAATGAGTGCGAGGAATCGAAGAAAAATTAAGTAAATTTGAAGATCCAATGAAGGTGATTTGGAGTTTGGAGGAAGAAAGATAAAGATTGATTTGGGGAATTTTTAGGTTACCTCCCCGGGCTGATTATGGTAGCCGTGTATGTGGTACGGGGGGGGGGGGGGCGGTATGGCCGAAGCCCGCTCGTACCAGGTGTCTTACCTTGGGGGAGACGACTGCTCCCAGGTGGTGCACTCGGTATGGGCATGCGGTACGATCACGCGCGCTCATACGGCTGGTCGTTATCGGCTCGGTAGCTTTGCTTGAAATCTGATGTTTGCTCGAGGGTAAGGTATGCACGCGTGGTACGGGCGCGTCTGTCCGTACCAGTGGTCGTTATTGGCACTGATACCTGCGGCAAAAAATCAGAAATTCTATCTCCCTTTGGCTTGATGTGGTACGACGCACGGTACGGTTAGTTCCGGCCGTACTAGTGGTCATTATGAACACTGTGAGCTACAAAACTCAATTTTTTATTAGGAGCTCTGTGTGCCTTTGAACATCTTATCAAAGGACAAAATAACAACAAAATACTAAGTAAAGATCCATCAATACTTCTTAGGCCATGTGTTAGTAAAATAATAATATAGAGGATTACCTTATTTCTTCTCCTCTCTCCATAGGTCTTCTTGAACACTCTTTGTTAAAAACACAAACAAAACTAACACACAAAAAACTAATACATAAAGAAAAGAATTTATTTCACATGGGTTGCCTCCCATGAAGCGCTTCTAGTTAAGGTCAATTAGCTTGACCTTGATGGCAATCACTTAGGTTTAAGAAGTGGAACACCCACTCCTGAAGTAGTTGGCTTTTAAACTAATTACACCATCATTATCATTAGGCTTGGCGTTCTTTTTCCTAGGGAAGTGGACTACAAAAGGATCTCTATATGGTAGCCCTATTCTCACATTCCCTTCATGTAAATTAATCAAAGCTTTTATAGTTCTTAGGAATGGTCTGCCTAGAATTATAGGTGTTATGGAATCTTCAGGCATGTCCATAATAACAAGATCAATAAGAGCAGGACTACCTTTAATTTCAACAACTATATTTTCTTTGATCCCAAGCAGCTTGTTTATATGTAGAATCAGCTAGATGGAGTCTTAATTCAGTTGTAACAAATGGCCCCAAGTTTAATTTATCGAATAAGCTTTTGGAAATTATTGAGACGCTCGCACCAAGATCACAAAGTGCGGATATCTCATTGACCCCCAACTTAATTTTAATGGTGGGCTCAAATACATCATCTAGCTTATCTGAAAGCTTATCAGCTAGTCTTTTATACTCCATCTCTAAATCATGAACTTTAGATGCTACTTGTTATATAAATTGTTGGTACATAGCATCATTACCTTGTTCTATACCTAGATTCTTCATGGTGATCATCTTCAATATATCTTCCATAGTATATTCCGGTGTTGGCACGTTGCTATAATCCAGATCTTCAGGTTTTTCTTCATTGGTTACCACCCTCATCATATTGAGGTCTTCTACCGGATTTGGCTCGGGTTTTCCTACAAACTTTGCTAGTATGAGAGCTTGGCTCTCAGCTACTTTACCCAACTGAGCCTCCATGGTCTTTATTCTTTCCAGTAGAGCATGCACATCATTTCTAATTGCAACGGCCTGGTTAGATAATTTTCCTATACTATTTTCATGGTTCTCCATGATTTTAATCAGCATAGTATTTTGCTTGGTTTGATCTTGTATAAATGTTCTAACAGTTTGCTCAAACGGGAGATTTCCATGATTTGCTCCATTAGTATTATCATAATTATTATAAGTAGCTCCTGTAGGATTAGCACGATATTTTTGAACATTAGAAGCATAATTATTTTTCCATGCAGGATTAAAAGGAGTGCGAGCTATGAAATTAACATCATTAACATCAGAAGTGATAGCATTAACTTGGGTATCTTCCTTACCCTTCACTAAGCTAAGAAAGTCATCTACCTTAGATGTAAGCTTTTCGTTATTTACCTCGGTAATTGAACTTACTCTCTTCGAGGTTCTTTCCATATGCCATTGGGCATGGTTATTTTGCATCTCATCAAGCAACTTCTTCACAACACCCACTTGCTTTCCCATGATCATGCCTCCTACTACAGTATCTAACATAGACTTAGACAATGGGTTAAGACCATTATAGAATAAATGTAATATAAGCCACTCTTCCATCCCATGACTAGGACAGTTCATTACGGCTTCTTTCATCCTTTCCCACGCAAGCTCTAGTGGCTCACAGTCTTCTTGTCTAAAGCTTGTAATATTGGATCTTAGCTGCATAGTCTTAGCTGGGTGAAACAAATTAGTCATAAACAAATTGGTACATTCCTCCCAAGATTTAATAGTGCCCTTTGGTAGAGATAGCAACCAATCCTTAGCCTTTCCTCCAAGAGAGAAAGGAAACAATCTTAGTTTGATAGCATTTGGATCTACATCCTTAATACGCATCATGTCGCAAATTTTAGTAAAAGTATTTAAGTGCAAACCCGAATCTTCAGCGGATGAGCCATGAAATTGGTTTTGTTGAACCTAACTTAAAAGGTTAGGCTTTATTTCATAAGTTTCCGCATCAATTGCAGGCTGAATGATGGGTGCACGAATAAAATCATGAGTGGGAGTAGCATACTCCCCTAATCTCTTTTGAGCCATGGCTCTTATCTTTTTGGTAGTTTTTATGTAATGAAAACGAATAACAAGTAACTATTTTTTTGGGTTTTCAAATAGATACAAGAAAGTAAGCTAATAACAAGAATTAAACTACAACTAATAATAAAACTAAAAACAAGGTCTCTAGTGATCTCACTAGGATAGCGAAATTGCTTCCTCGGCAACGGTGCCAGAAAAAGGGTTGATACCTTCGATCCGGATTCACGGATGTAGTATAATAGATTTTTCCCTAGAAGACCTCGGTTTAATCAAACCTCAGAAAAGCATTGTTAAAAGGTAATAAAAATGACATGTCTACAAGACTTTGTTTATTCGTTTATCTTAGTTTACCAGACCAATCTAGTTTACTTTATAAAGGGTTGAATCAATGGATAGAGATATGCCAGGGTTGAAGATCCACCTGCAGCTGCACGTCAAATGGGATAAAAGATAATAATAAGCATAGTCATGTATAATGTTTGAATGGAGATAATATCTTGTGGGAAACACATCCTAATATTCTAGAGCCCTCGTGATACAGCAGGAATATCAATAGACTTTTAATCCAACTGAGTGCACATCGAAGCCACGGGTTACAAATGATTATTAAGTGTTAAACACATATCAAAGCTTTAAGTGGTGATGTTGTTGGTCCCGAATGGAGCGCTAAGCGAAGACCATACTACCCTTTCTATCATTGAGGTTCCTATGAGATCGCCGCTAGCCAAGCATCTCACCCAATCCTTTATCAATATATGGGATCTTGGCTACCTACAAGTCCACAAATCGAGACAAAAGACGAAGAAACAAAAGATACAGATCTCAATTGTAAACAAAATACAATACTCCTATGATCTAGATGCACATAATTGCTGCGAGGTTTCTCCCCAACCCACAACCTGTTAGGACTACTCACTCGTAACAAATAGATCGGAGATACAAAACATCATACAAACACTTAGATTGAAATCAAATATTCTTACAATGGTCGCCAAATCACAAGGAGATCTAAAGTACAAAGCAATGGCTATGGCTAGTGGATGGATGGATGGTGGAAGTGATGAACAATGGATGAAACAATGGTGTGGATCTCCTGTCATATTGTTGTGATTGAATCTGAGAATGGTGGCTCTCTAGCCGGCGGCTGGAGCCTCAAAATATATAGGCATCTTCACGAAAGTTGTAGGGTTTGACGAGACGAAGCCGTCACCACCTGGTACGGGCGGGTGGTACAGGCAGGCCCTACCGTACTAGTGGTTGTTAAGCGTACTGGCGCCCTGGCATAGCTTCCCAATTACTTGGCCGTGTGGACTTCCTCAAAAACCTTCATTATGACTCCTTATTTCACATTAAAACCGTGATTTCATGCACAAGATAATTCAAAGAGAGGGTTTGCTTATCTTTGCAATTATTAGTCATTAGTGGCAAGGATTGAGAGTTTCTTGGCAATTGTTTGACCAAAAACAATGTTTAAACGCAGTGGAAGATGGCAAATATTGGAGGCATCACCAGTACTGAGGACTACCGGCTCGTAACTATCCCATCCATGAGGTTTAGAGGGAGGTTCTAAGCCCTCGTAGCCCGGAAGCACCATACTGTATTTGACCCTAAGCACGTAGGGTGCCATGGGTTTACTATGGAAGTTGCGGCTCACCAGTTGAATGATAGAACCCTTGGCAACATCCTTCAACTCGCTGTTCACCCAGTGCAGTAGAGTGCAAGGAGTGTCTTCCTGCGAAAGACATGTAGGCCGGTCATCAGTAAAACAAGGAGAAGGGAGATGAAATCATCGGTTGAGCCTCCCAAATCTCATTTTAATTAGTTACCTTAAGGGCATCGAGCTCGGCCAACGTTGAGGCACCACCGCGTGCAAGTGGCGTGATGGCTCGTGGTTGATGAGCTCGTTGGGGAACCCCAAGAGGAAGCTATGATGAGCATAGAAGTAAGTTTCCCTCAATTATGAAACCAAGGTTATCGAACCAGTAGGAGCAAGGAAACACCCCAAAGGTGTTGCTAGCTGAGCCTTGGCAGGGCGCACTACCGGTGCTAGTAGCAACGTGGAGACCGGCACAACACAACCACAGAACTCTGTCCCCAACTTGCGATGAGGTTGTCAATCTCACCAGTTTTGCTGAAAACAAAGGATTAAATGTATCGAATGGAAGGAAGTAATAGTTTGTAGAAAGTAAACACAAAGCAGTAAACAGTTTGTAGATTGTATGTAAAAGAAAAGGACCGGGGTCCATAGTTCACTAGAGGTGGCTCTCCTTAAGATAGATAATATGTTGGGTGAACAAATTACAACGGGGCAATTGACAAACATCGAGAAAGCATACAAGCATGTACTAATCATCTTGACTCCTTTGAGATTTGATTGGGCATTACAACATTATACATAGACCGCCATCCAACTGCGTCTATGACTAATAATCCACCTTCAGGTTATCATCCGAACCCCCTCTAGTATTAAGTTGCAAGCAACAGATTATTGCTTTACGAATTGCGTGTGAAGTAAACAATATGATTGTTCTATGAACAAAGGATAGTTGTTTTCTCCCTAGTAGCAACAACACATCTAGTACCTTAGAGATTTCTGTCACTTCCCCAGATTACCAGAGGCATGAACCCACTATCGAGCATAAATACTAACTCTTGGAGTTGCTAGCATCTACTTGGCCAAGATAGATACTAACAACGGAAAGCATGCAAGATCACAAATAACAAAGACATGATAGAATCAATAATCAATCTGAAATAGCATCTCAATATCCATCGGATCCCCGCAAACATAACATGCAGAATTACAAATATATGATCTTGATCATGAACGGAGCTCACAAGATCTAGACATGAAAGCACAAAGGAGGAGAACCAGCCATCTAGCTACTACATGGACCCGTAGTCCAGAGATGAACTACTCATGCATCACACCGGAGTCTTGCATGATGATGAAGAAGGCCTCCAGGGTGAATTCCCTCTCCGGCAGGGTGCCGGGAAGAGCTTCAGATCCCTCCTGATCTAGGGATGGAGACGACAACGGCTACAGACTCTTTCGTGGATTTTTGATCGGGTACTTAGGGTTTTGGTACCGAAGGCAATATATAGGCGGAAGGAGAGCCCGAGGGGCCGCTGGGGTCGGCCAGACCACCCCTGGCACCGGCCAGGCCTGGCCGCGTGGCCAGGTGGTGTGGACGGGCCCCAGCCCTTCTTCGTCTCGTATTCTGGCTCCAGATGCCTTCCGGTAAAATAGTGACTTTGGCTTTTGTCCCGTCCTATTCCGAGAATATTCATTTTCTGACTTCCTGGAACCAAAAACAGCAGAAAACAGGCAGCTGGCGTTGTGGCTCTTGTTAATAGGTTAGTCCAAGA
The DNA here is from genome assembly GCA_916181665.1 of Avena sativa. NCBI lineage: Eukaryota > Viridiplantae > Streptophyta > Magnoliopsida > Poales > Poaceae > Avena > Avena sativa. Next base: position 263,619,097 of record OV702291.1, read on the forward strand.
AATCATATGAAAAGTACTCCAAAGTGTGGACAAAACACAAGAAAGTAGATAAAACCAAGCATGGAACATCAAAAATTATAGATACATTTGCAATGTATCAACATCCCCAAGCTTAACTCCTGCTTGTCCTCGAGTAGGTAAGTGATAAAAAGAAAGAATAATTTTTGAGGTGACATGCACCATCATAAACTTGATCAAAGTATTTGTAAAATATTGATAGCTAGGATCATAGTACTTCAATCATAACATGAAAGACAAAGTTCTAGCAATAAGACAAAGAAACTATGATGCAACAGGAAAAAGCACAAACAAAAGATTCATGAATAACAATGCTTTGCAAGACGTTTGTTTGTTTCACATAAAGAAAACATAGCATAATGGCATTCAGCTTGTCCCTCATAGAGTAGCAAATATAAATGCATAGGACACCTTCAAAGTTCATAAGAGTGACTAGATACAAATAGTTTAAAACAAGCAATATCAAGTTATGCATCAATCAACTAGTATTGGGACAATGCACATAGAACTAAGAATGGCCACTATGCTCTCAAAGTAGGTGCATAAAGGTAGAAGGTGGAGACTCAATGTAATGCTGGAAGAAAGGCCTTCATAGAAGAAAGTAGGGATTCAAGTTTCATAAAGAGCTTCCAAAAATTATGGTACTTATACCTTTCAGATCTCATTGCCCCTATCATAAGCATCTTGAAGTGATTAAGGTTAAGGTGAACAAACTATGGTGTACATGGTTGACGAAGTATAAGTTAGAAATCTCATGTCCCTTGAATACGAGGGTCGCTCCTCATGCTACTCAAGTTTAGTCACCGGTAAGTTCTTGTCATCGCAAGTACATGTGTATCATAGAGAACCGCCAACGGGGTACCCCTTGCCCGATGATACGGAAGAATCCCCATATCAAAATGACAAGGCAAGCAGCAATCTTCTTATTTACCATGGGAATATGGTGCTTTTTTCTTGCTTTCCTCTTTTCATAATATCTCTTTTTCTTTTTTCTCTTTTTCTCAATATAGGACTCTTTTTTTTATAAGAAGAATGCTTCATAGACAGCTCATTATGGTTACGCTGCAGGTTTCCACCATGTTAGCATGGATTAGACCAGCGGCCAAGGCGTTTCTCTAACACATATACATAACTCCATGGACTTACAAGCTCCCCTTTCATTTCACACCGACGACATCCATAGACAAAAGAGCATGATATCAACTAGGTACAAAGTACCAGTGCAATGTTGAAAGCGTTCCCCATGACAGCATGGTTCTGCTAATTCCCAACAAACAAGTGCAAGCATATACAACATAAACGACACAATGGTTCAAGTTTATTAAGGGCAAGAAAAGTAAAGTGTGCCATCAAGTTCGTGAGAGCTTTAATCACTAGTTTTCTCATAACAAGTTTAATTTGGAAGGTAAACAAAAGCATGAATATACTTAGAATAGGATAAGCTAGTAGGTAGGTATGGTGGACTATTTTGAATAATTTGGTTTAGGGAGTTGGATGCATGAGTGGAACTCATACTTGGTTGTGGAGGCTAGCAAAAGACTGGGAGCGACAAACTAAGAGAGCAATAATGGTCATAATCATGCAGAGCGACAAAACATTATTGATCAAAGCATAAAGTGATACTACAAGTTGAAAACTAAAGGATCATAAAGGCTATGGTGACTTTGGATAGTCATAACATGGTTTGAGCATGCGCCTAGTCAACCCAAATAAAGCATCAAAGGAGAATACCACTATACTATGCTTTAATATGCTAAAACAACGCATGATTCATCCAAGGAACATTAAGCAATCTCAATTGTTTATAACAAGTCATGCTATGGCAAATAATACTAAGCATAAAGCCAAAACAATATCAAGCATGGCATGACAAAGCATAGGCCACAGTCAAAAACAGGCTCTCTTTACCACTTAAGCATGAGCTTTCCTACTCTTTTCCAAACCAAACCAAACTATTTGAAAACCAATGCATGAAAGAGGGGTCCAACCAATTTATTCAGAAAACTAAGCAAACAAAGCAAACGAAAAACCAAAACAAAAACGAAAAAGAAGACGCTCCAAGAACAACACAACTATGCATGAAACAATAAAAATGAAGCGTTTGGAAGAAACCTGGGATTTTTATTGATAAAGAAGGGGAGTGCCTTGGGCATCCCCAAGCTTTGACGTTTGTACTTCTTGGATATTTCTTGGGGTGACACGCGTGGCATCCCAAGATTGAGCTTTAGTCCATCCTTCATCTCATTACTCATTCCTTCCATACACTTGAAATTTTTTCTTCATACAAAACTTCACACAATCTTTATTAGCAACATTAGTGCACTCAAGATAATAGATCTTTAGGTTCAGTTCTAACACCAATAACCTTCCATTAAAACACTAGCTACTATAGCACTTCTCTCAAAAAGCTCAATTCCCCAAAAGAACTCAAAAAGGAACCAACAAGAAGCAAATGCTGAAAATGGCAGAAATCTGTCAAAACAGACCAGCAGGTAAAGACGAATTTTTTCGAAGACCTTCTGTTGCTCAAATCAAAAAGTGTTAAACTGACGAAAGTTAGATAACAACCTTGGGCAGAAGCACAAAAATTCACGCCTCAAAAGGACGTACAGAGATTTTACACGAATTTTTACGGTGAAGCACAGAAATCTTTTTCGGACAGCAAGTTTCCCAATCATTACTTCTCTCTCATTAGGGGTTACTCTTGGCACAAAAAGCAAATAAAAAGGATAATGAGCGGTTATTACTGAGGTAATAACTTCCAAGACTCATCAAAAACTTTTAGGTTATCTCCCAATAAGTACTTTTCTTTAACTCCTTTAAGTTAGGCATAAGAAGCAAGAAAGAATCAAGTGTTCTCAAATGAAGAAGCATTAAAACCAAATTTTGTTTTCATAGGATAGGCAAAATAAATATTCTCTCTCTTCTTAGGGAAGTGTTCTATACCTTTCTTGAGTGGGAGTTGATATTTAATGGTGCCTTCTTTCATATCAATAATGGCACCAACAGTTCTAAGAAAAGATCTTCCCAAAGTAATAGGACAAGAAGCATTGCATTCAACATCCAAAACATAGAAATCAACGGGGACATAGGCATTGTTAACCATAATAAGAACATCATTAATACTCCCCATGAGTTTCTTTTTAGCATTATCATCAAGTGGGACATTCAAATAACAATCTTCAAGTGGAGGCAAATCAAGCATATCATAAATCCTTCTAGGCATAATAGAAACACTACTATCAAGATCACATAAAGCTTTGAAATCAAAGTCATTCAATTTCATATTAATGATGGGTTCCCAACCATCTTCTTGTTTTATAGGAATATAAGCTTTATGTTTCACCTTTTCTTCTTTAATCTTTATGAGAGCATCAGTAATGTGTTTTGTAAAAGCCATGTTCATAGCACTAGCATTAGGACTTTTAGCAAGCTTTTGTAGGAACTTAATAACTTTAGAGATATTGCAACCATCAAGATCAAAATCAAAATTATCATCTAAAGTAGTAGAACTACTACTATCCTCAACACTAGTGGTGGTGATAGTAGAAACACTAATGTTTCTAGCAATTTCATCTTCTCTTTCCCACTTAGCATGTAATTCAGCTAATAGTCTAACATTTTCATCAATTCTTACTTGTATAGCATTAGTAGCTGCAAAGGGATTATCATTAGTTTTGGTTTTAGCAGCCATTTTATTCAAAGAAGTTTGAGCTTCAGCAAGTGATGCTATATTTCTTTCAGCATTAGAGAGTTTTTCCTCAATAGTTTTATTGAAAGAAGTTTGTTTACTAATAAAGTCCTTAAGCATAACTTCAAGTTCAGAAGGTGCACTCCCATTATTGTTGTAGGAATTTCCATAAGCATTACCATTGTTGGGAGGATATGGCATATAATTGTTGTTACCAAAATTATTCCTATAAGCATTATTGCCAAAATTGTTATTTCTTATGAAGTTCACAACAACTTGCTCTTCTTGAGCAACCAAAGAGGCTAAAGGAACATTATTTGGATCAATATGGGCTCTCCCATTCACAAGCATAGACATAATAATATCAATCATATCACTCAAGGAGGAGGTTTCCTCAACAGAATTTACCTTCTTACCTTGTGGAGCTCTCTCAGTATGCCATTCAGAATAGTTAACAATTATATTATCCAGAAGCTTTGTTGCAGCACCCAAAGTAATGGTCATAAAGGTAACTCCAGCAGCAGAATCCAATAGGTTCCTTGAAGAAGAGTTCAATCCTGCATAAAAATTTGGGATGATCATCCAAGCAGTCAGTCCATGAGTGGGAAAATTCTTAACCAAAGATTTCATTCTTTCCCAAGCTTGAGCAACATGTTCATTATCAGATTGTTTAAACTTCATTATTTCACTTCTCATAGATATAATCTTAGTAGGAGGATAGTATTTTCCAATGAAAGCATCTTTGCATTTAGTCCAAGAATCAATACTATTCCTAGTTAAGGAATTCAACCACTCTTTAGCTTTTCCTCTCAAAGAGAAAGGAAACAATTTCAGCTTAATAATATCACCATCTGTATCCCTATGCTTTTGCATCTCACAAAGTTCAACAAAGTTATATAGATAGGTAGCAGCATCTTCATTACCAATACCAAAAAATTGTTCTCTCATAACAAGATTGAGTAAAGTAGGTTTTATCTCAAAGAAAGTACCTTCAGGCACAGGTGGAGAAATAGGTGTGCTCATAAAATCATCGTTGTTGGTTCTAGTGAAGCACACAACTTAGTATTTTCAAGAGTAGTCATTTTTTGTGTTTTTGATAAAGAAAGCAAACTAGTAAAACTAATTTTTTTGTGTTTTTTGAAGAACAAAACAAGCAAACAAAGAAAAAAGAAGCTAAGCAAAACAAAAACAACAAAGTAAAGAGATTGGTTATGAGGGACTCCCCTGGTGAAGATGTACTTGACTCCCCGGCAACAGCGCCAGAAAAATACTTTGATGGCTCGTGATTGATGAGCTCGTTGGGGAACCCGAAGATGAAGGTATGATGAGCACAGAAGTAAGTTTCCCTCAGTTATGAAACCAAGGTTATCGAACCAGTAGGAGCAAGGAAACAGCCCAAAGGTGTTGCTAGCTGAGCCTTGGTAGGGCGCACTACCGGTGCTAGTAGCAACGTGGAGACCTACGCAACACAACCACAGAACTCTGTCCCCAACTTGCGATGAGGTTGTCAATCTCACCGGTTTTGCTGAAAACAAAGGATTAAACGTATTGAATGGAAGGAAGTAATAGTTTGCAGAAAGTAAACACAAAGCAGTAAACAGTTTGTAGATTGTATGTAAAAGAAAAGGACCGGGGTCCATAGTTCACTAGAGGTGGCTCTCCTTAAGATAGATGACATGTTGGGTGAAAAAATTACAGCAGGGCAATTGACAAACATCTAGAAAGCATACAAGCATATACTAATCATCTTGACTCCTTTGAGATTCGATTGGGCATTACAACATTATACATAAACCGCCATCCAACTGCATCTATGACTAATAATCCACCTTCAAGTTATCATCCGAACCCTCTCCAGTATTAAGTTGCAAGCAACAGATTATTGCTTTATGAATTGCGTGTAAAGTAAACAATATGATTGTTCTATGAACAAAGGATTGTTGTTTTCTCCCTAGTAGCAACAACACATCTAATACCTTAGAGATTTCTGTCACTTTCCCAGATTACCAGAGGCATGAACCCACTATCGAGCATAAATACTAACTCTTGGAGTTGCTAGCATCTACTTGGCCAAGATAGCTACTAACAACGGAAAGCATGCAAGATCACAAATAACAAAGACATGATAGAATCAATAATCAATCTGAAATATCATCTCAATATCCATCGGATCCCCGCAAACACAACATGCAGAATTACAAATAGATGATCTTGATCATGAACGGAGCTCACAAGATCTAGACATGAAAGAACAAAGGAGGAGAACCAGCCATCTAGCTACTACATGGACCCGTAGTCCAGAGATGAACTACTCACGCATCACACCGGAGACTTGCATGATGATGAAGAAGGCCTCCAGGGTGAATTCCCCTCTCCTGCAGGGTGTCGGGAAGAGCCTCAGATCCCTCCTGATCTAGGGATGGAGACGACGGCGGCTACAGACTCTTTTGTGGATTTTTGATCGGGTACTTAGGGTTTGGTACCGAAGGCAATATATAAGCGGAAAGAGAGGCCGAGGGGGTGCTGGGGTCTGCCAGACCACCCCCTGGCGTAGGCCAGGCCTGGCCGCGCGGCCAGGTGGTGTGGCCGGGCCCCAGCCCTTCTCCGTCTCATATTCTGGCTCCAGATGCCTTCCGATAAAATAGAGACTTTGGCTTTTGTCCTGTCCAATTCCGAGAATATTCATTTTCTGACTTCCTGGAACCAAAAATAGCAGAAAACAGGCAGCTGGCACAGTGGCTCTTGTTAATAGGTTAGTCCAAAGTATCATATGAAAAGTACTCCAAAGTGTGGACAAAACACAAGAAAGTAGATAAAACCAAGCATGGAACATCAAAAATTATAGATACATTTGCAATGTATCATGGCGGAGTGGCTGCTTCTGGCATGGTGTGGGCCAACGCCTTCACCACACCAAACAAGATAAGCTCCAGACCTTCAGGCCCCGCCGGAGGAGTCACCAACACCTCCATCATCGTGTTGTCCGATTGGGTGCTAGCGCTGTTGGGAACCAGGCACAGCCCCCATTTACCACTCTTCTTCCACTTAGCGTATTGTTCGAAGTAGGAGGGAAGGATGGTGTTGAGCTTCTCGGTCACTTGTGTCTAGACTTGTGATTGGAATTGTGTCTGGACAAGCGTACAACCTCCTTCACTGTATCTTGGAGCAGCTGCAGAAACTTCTCCACTTGTTCCCTTAGGTGTTTTACCTCAGCGCTTTCGGCCTTCTTGCCCTTCCGCAGCAAGGTTCCATAGTATTTGGACCATGGAATACCGCCAAACCCGGGCACATGGCTAGCCAACGACAGTGCCGCCTGGTGCTTGACATTCTTGATCCGGTTCAGCGCCCTATTAAAAGTGGTGTCCCACTTGGTGCCAGCGCTAACCCCTGGGATGAGGAGCTCCTGCATTCCTTGTCCTGCGCATAAGGAACGTGAAGCATTTGAGAAATTGAACTTCATTGATTAATTGTGAATGCAAAACTAGGCCCTGACAAAGTTCTTTGCCTGATCTTCGATGATATTGGCAAAGGGAGGTGTCTCCCCCATTTCACGAGCTGTGGTGTCCTCCTTCCATTTGGGAATCGCAACTCTATAACCACCAGAGCAGAGATGGTGGGTATCAATGTTCATCTTGTACAACCCCTTGAAGTACAGACTCTTGGCCTTGCCTGCGGTGGAGTCACATCTAGCCTTGAACACCTTGAAGTCTTCTTCCTTGACTAGAGGCTCCTTCTTGAGGATCTTCTTGTAACTTAGCTTGTCCTTGTAAATCAGCTTCTTCACCCGCATATTCCAATTTGATAAGGCATTGGTCATCGTCTTGAGGGCATACTTGTTTACTGGATTCCCTTTGAGGTCGTCATTGTTGTATTTGTTGTCCTCATCACCCAGGTACGCGTATCTTGTGTGTAGCTTCCCAAAGAGCTGATGGCGGTAACGCTCATTCTCATCGCCCTTTAGGTTCTCGGTGTTGATCGTGATGGTATTTTGGAGGATTGCAGAGAGCTGTAGCGAGTACGACGCGACAAAATATGCCGGCTCCAAAGGCACCCCTTTATCGCTCACACTTGTGAAGATGGACCTTTTGTGGCCGACCGTGATCATGGTCTGATCCTTCCGGGCCTTCTTCGGTTGGCTACCGTCTTTGGCTTCACCATCGCCATCGCCATGAGTGTTAGTGGCGTCCTCGCCATCGGCGTCCCCCATCTCATCATCAGACGAGGTACCCTCGTCCTCCATCTCCTCTTCCTGCGGCGGCACGATTTCTAGGTCCTCTTGTGATTCTATATCCTCCAACTGCTCCCAATAGGCCTTCTTTCAAGAAGTGCCCGACTCGGCGTGGTGTTGTCCACCTGACATATCTAAACACAAAAAGAAATGGAGCTAATAAGCACCAAAATTCACAAAAAAATTGGGCATGACCTTTGCTAATTTTCTAGACCTAGGAGTGCCAGAAATTCACCGGAATAGAAATGAATCAACATTCCGACGAAATATTGGCATCTCAAAAAGAAAAAACCTACACAAAAAATGGCCTAGATAGGCACAAACACAACCAGATTTCAATAACACCATCATACATTCATAGCCACTACTGTTTAAAATACAACCATATTTCAACAACACCATCATATATTCACAGCCACTACTGTTGTAAAATACAACTAGATTTCAACAACACCATCATATATTCACAGCCACTACTGTTGTAAAATACAAAGGCAAACATTCAGGCAGTACAACAGGTACAACAACACTAGTGTTTTACAAAAGCACCAGATCTGGACAGTAACCATTCACTATTTCACAATAACCATTCACTATTTCTAAAGCTAGCAAAAAGATTAATGTAGAAGTACTTATATGGTGGGATATGTCTGCATATTCTTAGTGAATTCCCCTCATGCATGGGTTGTTAAATTAAAATAATGTACCTTAGCATAAGATCTTCACTAGTTGTTCTGTGCATGTTAAAGCAACGCAACATTCTTTAATATATGAGATACATTATCCATTCTATCTTGCAGATGTGCCATGTTTTCCAGGAGGAATGCCGCTTAAGAGAAGCTACTGAATTCATGGTATCAAGTTTGCCATCATCACTATAGGAATCGAACGCTACGTCAAGGACAGATAGCTGTCGGAGTAGCCTGCTAAACCGTCAACGTAGGCTACGCCGATGGCAGCCCTCGGTGTAGCTCCTCGGTGATGCCGCTCCTCGGCGGAGACGACACGGCCCTCGGCGTAGCTGGAAAGCCCTCGACGTAGCCTACCCGACGGCCTCGCCGTAGCCGTCAGCGTACTCGCCATCGGCGGAGAGCCCCAATGCCGTGACACGACGAGGTAACGGCGTGCCGGTACACCGACGACCTGGCCGTCGGCGTAGCTGGACACGTGCCAGCGCTGCGTCGTCCCAGTCGCGGAGTTACGCCGACGGCCTCCCCCTCGGCGTACACGTGCCACGTGTTGCCCCTACAGCGCCTAGGTCTGGACCTACGCCGACAACCTAGCCCTTGGTGTAGCCTTGACCATTTGGTCACACGCAGGGAGCTACACCGACGGCCTGGCCCTTGGCGTAGGACCAGCTCAATTTGTTTTTTACTTTTTTTGTTTAATTTCACAGCAGTATTATTTGACAGCAGTAATTAACTCATCCAAAGCATCAATATTTAACAACAATAATTATTAAGATCATTTAAGCATGATCACATCATTCAAGAATCATCATATCATTCAAATATCATTCATACATGATACATTGCACATGTATCTATAATTTTTAATGTTTCATGCTTGGTTTTATCCACTTTCTTGTGTTTTGTCCACACTTTGGAGTACTTTTCATATGATTTCTTGGACTAACCTATTAACAAGAGCCACAGTGCCAGCTGCCTATTTTCTACTATTTTTGGTTCCAGGAAAGTCAGAAAATGAATATTCTCGGAATTGGACGGGACAAAAGCCAAAGTGCCTATTTTTCCAGAAGACTCATGGAGCCAGAATACGAGACGGAGGAGGGCTAGGGCCTGGCCACACCACCCCCAGGCGCGGGCTGGGCCTGGCCGCGCCAGGGCATGGTGTGGTGGCCCCAGGCACCCCCTCGGTCTCCCTCTTCGCCTATAGGAAGCCTTCTGACCTAAAAACTTCAGGGGGGTCGACGTTTTTCCACGAAAAGTTCCGCTACGCCGCAGCCACCAAAGGGGAGATTCGGGGGACAGAAAGTCTCTGTTTCGGCACCCTGCTGGGACGGGGAAGGGCCCCCGGAGCCATCTCCATCGATCTCCACCATCATCTCCATCGACCATCCATGTTTCCTCCATCTATGAGTGAGTAATCCCCCGCTATAGGCTATGGGGATGGTAGGATTTTCTAGTACTTGGATGCTTTATCTTATTTATCTGCAATTGCCCTATGTTCTGATTGCTATGTGAATTGTCTTGTCCATGCAATGCCCGTCCATCTATCCCTATGCCTATCGCACTCGAATCCCACTATTTACTGCTTTTGTTACTACTGTCTTTGCTTTACTACTGCTGTTACTTTGCTATTCCTACTACAAAAATGTTGCTACTGATAAACTGCCGTGAGCAAGATCGTTTCCAGGTGCAGCTGAATTGACAACTCAGTTGTTAAGGCTTATAAATATTCTTTGGGTCCCCTTGTGTCGAATTAATAAATTGGGTTTCACTTCCCTCGAAAATATTGCAATACACCCCCTATACTTGTGGGTCATCAAGACTATTTTCCGGCGCCGTTGCCGGGGAGCATAGCTTTATTTATCAAGTCCACTTGGGATCACTATTGTTCAAGCTAAGTTTATTTTCTCCTTGTTTGCTTGTTTCTTTATCAAAAATACAAAAAAATTGGTTCCTACTCTAGTTGTTATTTTCGTTGGTCTGTTATTGTCTTGCTTTATCATGCTTGTTGTCAATGGTTGGTTTCTTTGAAACTGAAGCTTATTGGCAAGGTGGGTTCACGGAAGATCAAAAATATTATTATAAGGAACACCGCTTGTCACAAAAAGGGAAACACTTATGGGAACAAATTGATAGATTGTATACCATTGCTAGAAACGTGTGCTCTACTTATAATGTTACTTATTGCTGTGATGAATCTTGTTGCAGAAAGAGGTATAAACACCTCCCTTTTCAATGTGAGTATAATGATAATGATACCATATCTTCCTATGCTAAAGGAATTTATGACTTTTATGATGCGGAACAAATAGAATTTATTGCTTGGAAAGGTGCTTTTGAACTTGCTAGTTTGCTTGAAAATATTGATGATTCACCTTACAAATATGAGGTGTATGGTATACTTAAATTTTTCTTTGATAATTACAAGGATGAAAATGGCTATATTCTTGAATATTTTAATAGATGCTTTCTACAAATGGAAGAGACTAATGCCTTGCAGGATACTATGGAAGAAGAAATTGATGAACCTGAAACCTCATTAGATGAAAAAGAGGAGGAGAGTGATGAACAAAAGGAGGAAGAATGGATTAGCTACCCATGCCTACCTTCTAATGAGAGTAACTCTTTATCCCTTACATTATTTGATTGTCCCCCATGCTTACTAAAGGAGAATGAATGTTATGTTCCTGAGGTTTCTTTTGAAAATGTTTATAATAAAGCTCTAGTGCTTGTAGATCATGAAGAGCATGCTTTATGTGATAGTTATATTGTTGAGTTTATTCATGAGGCTACTGAAAATTATTATGAGAGAGGAAAATATGGTTGTAGAAGTTTTCATGGTATTGAAACACCTCTCTATGTGCTGAAAGTTTTGAAGTTACTCTTGTTTTATCTTCCTATGCCTGTCACTTTGTTCTTTGCGAATTTATTTGCATACATGATTCCTATGCATCGGAAGTGGGTTAGACTTAAATGTGTTTTGAATTTGCTTCTTGATGCTCTCTTTTACTTCAACTCTTATTTCTTATGAGAGCATCCTCTCAAACTATTATGCCTAAAGATGATAATATGTCTATTATTCTTGGGAGACCCTTTTCTTAAATACCGCAGGAGCAATTATTAATTGTAATCAAGGGAAGGTGACCTTCAATGTCAATGACAAGGAACATACTATCTATTTCCCCAAGAAGATTGAAAGGACTTATGGTTTGAATTCAATTGAACATGTTGAGGGCATTCAAGTTGGAGAGATATATTGTCCCATACCAAGAGAAAAATTGGAAACTATTATGATTGGGACCATTGCTATCAAGGTTGAGGTAACATAATCATTAGTGGAATACAAAGTTTTGTCTCATATGAAATTGTTTTGGTAACAAGACCTGATCCACCTTGTTAACGAAAGGATTTCATTGAACAAAACAATGTTTTCACCATGATTATCCCCGCTTACTTATATTTTATCCATTTTCAGTTTTTGCTTTTGCCTAACTTAAAGGCATTAAAGAAAAGTACTTATTGGGAGATAACCCAAAAGTTTTAGATGGGTCTTGGAAGTTATTACTTCAGTAATAACCACTCCTTATCCTTTTTATTTGCTTTTTGTGCCAAGAGTAACCTCTAATGAGAGTGAAGTAATGATTGGGAAAGTTGTTGCCCCGAAACAGATTTTTGTGCTTGACCATAAAAATTCGTGAGAGAGCTCTGAATGTCGGATTGAGATGTAATGTTTTGTGCTTCTGCCCCAGGTTGTTATCTAACTTTCATTAGTTCAACACTTTTTGATTTGAGCAACATAGGGTCTTCGAAAAAATTCGTCTTTACCCGCTGGTCTGTTTTGACAGATTTCTGCCATTTTCTGCATTTGCTTCTTGATTAGTTCCTTCTTGAGTTCCTTTAGGGAATTGAGATTTTTGAGGGAAGTGTTAAAGTAGATAGTGTTATAATGGAAGTTTATTTGGTGTTATAACTGAACCTTAAGACCTTTTATCTTAAGTGCACTAATGTTGCTAATGAGATTGTGTGAAGTTTTGTATGAAGGAAAAATTTCAGGTGTATGGAAGGAATGAGTAATGAGATGAAGGATGGACTAAAGCTCAAGCTTGGGGATGCCACGCTTGTCACCCCAAGAAATATCCAAGAAGTACAAGCGTCAAATCTTGGGGATGCCCAAGGCATCCCCTCCTTCATCAATAAAAATCACAGGTTTCTTCCAAACGCTTCATTTTTATTGTTTCATGCATAGTTGTGTTTTTCTTGGAGCGTCTTTTTTTGCATTTTCGTTTTGGTTTTCGTTTGTTTTTGTTTGCTTAGTTTTCTGAATAAATTGGTTGGACCCCCTCTTTCATACTTTGGTGTTCAAATAGTGTGGTTTGGTTTGGAAAAGAGTAGGAAAGCTCATGCTTAAGTGGTAAAGAGAGCTTGTTTTTGACTGTGGCCTATGCTTTGTCATGCCATGCTCGATATTGTTTTGGATTTATGCTTAGTATTCTTTGATGTAGCATGACTTGTTATAAACAATTGAGATTTCTTAATGTGCCTTGGATGAATTATGTGTTGTTTTAGCATATTAAAGCATAGTATAGTGGTATTCTCCTTTGATGCTTTATTTGGGTTGACTTGGCGCATGCTCACACCATGTTATGACTATCTCAAGTCACCTTAAGCCTTTATGATCCTTTAGTTTTCAACTTGTAGTATCACTTTATGCTTTGATCAATGATGTTTTGTCGCTCTGCATGATTATGGCCATTATTGCTCTCTCGTTTGTCGCTCCCTTACTATTGCTAGCCTTCACTTACACTGAGTATGTTTTACTCAAGTTTCCAACTTCCTAAACCAATATTTACAAAGTGTCCACCATACCTACCTATTAGCATCATTTGCTACTCCCGTGCATATTCAATATGCCTTGTTTTCTTCCGAATAAAATGTTTGCTTGTTATGAGAAAGTTAGTTAGTAAAGCTCTCACGAACTTGATGGCACACTTTTTTTCCTGCACTTAATAAACCTGAACCATTGTGAACTCTCCATGAAAGTTATATGCTTGCTAATTATAGGCTGGGGATTAGCAGAACCGTGCTGTCACGGGGAACGCTTTCAACACTTGTAAATATATACCCAGTTGATACCTTGCTCTTTTGTTTGCGGATGTCGTCGGTGTGAAATAAAAGGGGAGCTTGTAAGTCCATGGAGTTATGTATGTGTGTTAGAGAAATGCCTGGGCCGCTGGTCTAATCCATGCTGACATGGTGGAAACCTGCAGCGTAACCATAATGATATCTATGAAGCATTCTTCTTATAAAAAAAGAGAGATAGTTATTGAGAAAAAGAAAAAAAGAGATTTATGAAAAGAGGAAAGAGAGAAAAAAGCACCATTTTCCCATGGTAAATAAGAAGAATGCTGAGATACTCATTGTCTGCTTGCCTTGTCATTTTGATATGGGGATTCTTCCGTATCATCGGGCAAGGGGTACCCCGTTGGCGGTTCTCAATGATACACACATACTTACGATGACAAGAACTTACCGGTAACTAAAGTTGAGTAGCATGAGGAGCGACCCTCGTACTCAAGGGACTTGGGATTTTCAGTTTATAGTTTGTCAAGCATATAACTCAGATTGGACCTCACTTTCACCTTAACCACATTAAAGATGCTTATGATAGGTGTAATGAGAGCTCAAAGCTAATGAGTACCATACTTTCAGCATTTGGAAGCCTTTCAAAATTATTCAAAACCTGTTCATTTCCTTGTTGAGTCTCCACACATTCTATGAGCACTTTCTTGAGAGCATAGTGGCCATTCTTAGTTCTATGTGCATTGTCCCAAGACTTGTTGATTGATGCATACCTTGATATTGCTTGTTTTAAACTATTTGTATCTAGTCACTCTTGTGAACTTTGAAGGTGTCCTATGCATTTATGTTTGCTACTCTTTGAGGGACAAGCTGAATGCCACTATGCTATGTTTTCTTTATGTGAAACAAACAAACGTCTTGCAAAGCATTGTTATTCATGAATATTTTGTTTGTGCCTTTTCATGTTGCATCATAGTTTCTTTGTCTTATTGCTAGAACTTTGCCTTTCATGTTATGATTGAAGTACTATGATCCCAGCTTTGAATGTTTTACAAATACTTTGATCAAGTTTATGATGGTGCATGCCACCTCAAAAATTATTCTTTCTTTTTATCACTTACCTACTCGAGGACGAGCAGGAGTTAAGCTTGGGGATGTTGATACATTGCAAATGTATCTATAATTTTTGATGTTCCATGCTTGGTTTTATCCACTTTCTGGTGTTTTGTCCACACTTTGGAGTACTTTTCATATGATTTCTTGGACTAACCTATTAACAAGAGCCATAGTGCCAGCTGCCTGTTTTCTGCTGTTTTTGGTTCTAGGAAAGTCAGAAAATGAATATTCTCGGAATTGGACGGGACAAAAGCCAAACTGCCTATTTTTCCAGAAGACTCACGGAGCCAGAATACGAGATGGAGGAGGGCCAGGGCCTGGCCACACCACCCCCAGGTGCGGGCTAGGCCTGGCCGTGCCAGGACATGGTGTGGTGGCCCCAGGCACCCCCTCGGTCTCCCTCTTCGCCTATAAGAAGCCTTCTGACCTAAAAACTTCGGGGGGTTCGATGTTTTTCCATGAAAAGTTCCGTTGCACCGCCGCCACCGAAAGGGAGATTCAGGGGACAGAAAGTCTCTGTTCCGGCACCCTGCCGGACGGGAAAGTGCCCCCGGAGCCATCTCCATCGATCTCCACCATCATCTCCATCGACCATCCATGTTTCCTCCATCTATGAGTGAGTAATCCCCCGTTGTAGGCTATGGGGATGGTAGGGATTGGATGACATCGTTCATGTAATGGCATCCGATTGTTAGGGCATGGTGCCTAGTATCTTTTATTAGTGCTTTATGACTTTGTTGCGACTTGTTGTGCTTAATACTTGTCATTAGGGCCTGAGTGCCATGATTTCAGATCTGAACATGTTATTGATTCATTATGATAGTATTGTTTTTGGTCTTATCTGCAAGTTGTATACACACAGTGTTGTCCGGAACCTATGGCCCCGAAGTGACAGAAATCGGGATAACTGGAAGGGAAAAGCTTTGATGTGAGGATCACATGTGTTCACGGAGTGTTAATTCTTTGCTCTGGTGCTCTATTAAAAGGAGCACCTTAATTTCCAGTAGTTCCCTAGAGGCCCCGCTGCAAACGGGCTGGCAGGACAAAAGATGTTGTGCAAGTTCTCATTGCGAGCACGTATGACTATATATGGAACACATGCCTAGGATTTTCTAGTACTTGGATGCTTTATCTTATTTATCTGCAATTGCCCTATGTTCTGATTGCTATGTGAATTGTCTTGTCCATGCAACGCCCGTCCATCCATCCCTATGCCTACCGCACTCGAATCCCACTGTTTACTGCTTTTGTTACTACTATCTTTGCTTTACTACTGCTGTTACTTTGCTATTCCTACTACAAAAATGTTGCTACTGATAAATTGCTATGAGCAAGATCGTTTCCAGGTGCAGCTGAATTGACAACTCAGTTGTTAAGGCTTATAAATATTCTTTGGCTCCCCTTGTGTCGAATCAATAAATTGGGTTTCACTTCCCTCGAAAATACTGCGATACACCCCCTATACTTGTGGGTCATCAATACATCATTTAGACATCATCAGATCCTTGATGTATACAAGTCGACCTCCATACTACTCTGGAGGAGACGGGTACTGTGGAGGAGACGGGGTGAACCCCTGATCTCCCCGGGTGAGAATAGGCGACGCTCGACAAGGTCGCCATGTAGTAGAAGCAGCAGAAGAACCACCAGGCGAGGGAGTTGTCGGCGAAGCACCACCAGCAGAACGACCAGGTGAAAGACCATTGGGTGGGTAGGTGTGATCATCTGATGGCTACCCGGCGAGGCATGACCAAAGTGCTCGTTCTCATAATGTCCCTCCCCCTACATGTTCCCTACATGTTAGCAACTTGCGAGGCAAAGTAAAGCGGTAACCAGTGGTTTGGCAAAGAACTTACCGGTGATGATCCATAGTATGTCCGACGAAAACTTTCCCTTGATGGCAGGAATGGCGTCGGCCCTGGCATGGGAGGTATGGGCCCTAAATTAACACTCTGTCCCGCTTGCATAGCCACAATCATCGCCTACAAGATAGTTTAGATGTCAGGCCCTAAAGCACCAAACTAGGGAAAGTGGGACTTGTATGTTTTGCAAAAGTAAAGGTTCAAACTTACATTTACGTACTGCGTGTAGACCATACTCGCCGCCTGATGCTGCTGAAAGGCCACCTCATATTCGTCATGAGGGGCATCGTAGGCTGCCTCGAACTCAGGCTACAAATTCAAATACAATGACTCTCGTCAACACTTAACCATGCATGAACAAAAGTCATAAGGATGGGGAAAATAAGGAAATCTACACCATCTCTGGAGGTGGATCAACGAGGCTGGCCATGAGGCGGGATAGGTGGGCCATCGGTGGGGTGGGTAGCCTTGAGATGCGTGAAGCTCGTGGTGAGGGTAGGCTTGACCTTTTTATTAAGAATCTTGAGACGTCCATGCTCCAATCTGTGTGACGACAAGAGCAACGACTCCTCATCGGTCTCCGCATTAATGGGGCCATCCACATGCGAGTGACGAGCCTTCACCATCGTGTTGTAGTTCTGCAAGTCTTCCTAGGCACTGCCGAAGAACATGGGGAGCGAGGGCTGAGGCTTCGAGAGATCGGGCTTCTTGAGCCGCATCTTCTCATAGACGGTGACGTCATGAATCACCTCCCTGGGTAGTGCCTCGGCCACCTGCATTGCCAAAAGAAATGTTTCAAGTAGGAAGATGACGGGAAATAAATGCAGGGCGTTCCATGTGTATACATACCATCTTCCACTTGAAGCGGTCAAAGTTGTGGTTTCCCGCGCAGTGTGTTCCACCATCACCTCGGTTACCCGCGTTCCGCCTCGACAAGGCTGCAAACTCTTCGTCTACTCTCAGCCACCTCATCCTAACCAGCTCCTCCCATGCGTCTCGATCTGGCTCAGCCCATTCGGGGACAACCTGAAAATGCAATACTCAACTCCACATAATGCAATGGCAACTTAGTAGCAATGTAGAATCGCATGACATTTTACTCACCGACATGTACTCTTCTAGAGTCATCGAGTAGTCGGGATTAGGATTTTTACCGACAATATCCTCCTTCTTGACCCTCACGCCCCTTTCAGCCCAGAAGTGACTAGCGGCCGTGATCTTTTGGTTGTACCACACCTGCGGTGTCAACTTCACACAAGCCCCAAGCAAAGTCCTGTTCGCCTTCTCCTGTTGCTCCTCATCCACACGATAAAAGCACTTCAATCATGCATAAAAACAATTGTGAGTCATGAGTTAGCATGGTGTTGTCATCACTTATGAACAAAATTACATGTTTAAAAACACGAGAAATAAGTCTTACCCAAAACTTGGTGATCACAGCATTAGTAGCTGTCGGAAAGCCTGGGATAATGGTAGCCTGGTAGTCTGCCCAAGTAGTGGTTAGCCTCCTGACATCCTCAGGGGAAGTGTACTAGCACGGCCAGAACTTCCTAATCAGAGCTCCAATCATGCTATTAGGAAGGCGGTCCTTGCTCCCGACAGGAAATGTCCAATTGCTACACAATAATCAAACATTAGTACACATGCCAAATTATTTATCACCAGCAAGAAATTACATGTTTAAAATTCCAAATTAGTACACTTACTCATTGCCATCTGGAATAATAAGGGCTTTCACATCCTGGGTCCTAGGCTCAAACCTCTCGTCAGGGACTTTCGATTCCCCATGATTCCACAATTTCTTCTGCGGCACCTGCACCACCAACTTGCATGTAGGGTCCGCCTCCTCCCTAGACTCCGCCTCCGCCTCCGCCTCCTCTCTAGACTCCGCATCCGCCTCCTCTCTAGACGGCCCCTCCCCCTCCTACGTAAGGAACAACTCAAGAGCCACGTCGCTAGAAGCGGAGGGTGGTGGGTCAAAGTCCACGCCTCCTCCCCTGCCACCTCGTCCTCCTCGACCTCGACCTCGTCCTCCTCCAGCACCGCCAAGATCGGGGTAACGCGGATTGGGAGTTGGTTGTCTCCCACTCCGTGTAGCATTTTTCTTGCGTTGTTGCAGCGCCTTAAGCAAAGACGACGACCTAGCCTTGCTACTGCTCATATTGTTCAATCACCTGCATTGAGTAAGAGAAAATAATTAAGCACAAATACATCATAAAATATAGACACTAATCATAAAATGCATTGAAAAATAATAGAATGCATTGAGAAATAATAGAATGCATGAATAAAACAAGCAAGCACAAAGACATAATAGAATGCATTGAAAAATAAATACTCACTATCAGTCTCATTCTCGTTCTCATTCCCATTCTCATTCTCACTATCACTATCTTTTGAGTAGAAAGTTGGAGCCTCGTCAAAGGGTGGAGGCTCATCATCGTTGTCATTCTCCGCATGGAACTTCTCGAGCATATTTATGTCATGTAGATCCACCACTAACTCACCCCGAGTTTCTGCATTGTTCTCGAGGTCCTCAAGTGATGGGTTCGTAGCATGGAAAACAAAAAATTTCTATCGCAAGAACGAACAAAACCCAGATCTAATCTAGATAAAAGCCAAGATCTAATCTACTAGACATGAGAAACGAGATAGATCGGTACTAACCCTCGTAGAACCGAAAGCGTTAACGAGATTAGATCTCGTGGATGATGTAGTCGATCACTTGCCGATCTCAAGATCGTGTGGACGATCCTTCCGGCGCCGCGTTTCGGTAGCACTTCCGCAGACGGTCACACGTGCGGAGTCAAAGCAGACCTTCCTCTCCCTGTTCCAGCGAGCAGCGGAGGTAGTAGATCTTCTCCACGGAATCCCAGCAGCACGACGGCGTGGTGGTGGTGGTGGAGATGAGAATTCTGCAGGGCTTCACCTATGCCTGTGCAGAAGAAACGTGGAGAGAGGCGACTGAGATTGAGAGTTATGAGACAAGGTGCAAGAGGGGGCGCCCCCTCCCTTCTATTTAAAGGAGGGAGGCGCGCCTAGGGAGGGGGAGTCCTAGTAGGACTCCCTCCTCCTTGGGCCGGCGGGATGGGGGGAGGAATCCTCCTCCCCCACGAATCCGTGTCTTGCCCCACTTGCTTTCTTTGATCCCTTTCTTGGTTTTCAAGCAAACTCCAAAAAATCCTCTAGAACCTTCCAGAACATTCCGAAACCTTCTAGAATCTCCATACAAACACTTCGGAACATTTCCTAACTTAGAAAATGATCCCCAATATATGAATCTCATTCTCCGGACCATTCCGGATCTCCTCGTGATGTCCCGGATCCATTCCGAGACTCCGAACAACATTCGGTCTCCAACACAAATTCCATATCTACTTCAAACAACTTCGAACCTTAAGTGTGTCACCCTATGGTTCGTGAATATGCAGACATGATGAAGACACCTCTCCCATCAATAACCATCAGCAGGATCTGGAGATCCATAACGGCTCCCACATACTCAACGATTACTTCGTGATCGATTGAACCAATTAACATACGAAACCAATTCCCTTTGTCTCGCGATATTCTACTTATCCGAGGTTTGATCGTCGGTATCTTCATACCTAGTTCTTCCTTGTTACTGATAAGTACTCTTTACTCGTTCCATGTTATGTCATCCCTTGTGACCTAGTCACATGCTTGCAAGCTATCTAGATGACATTCCACCGAGAGGGCCCAGAGTATATCTATCCATCATATGGATGGACAAATCCCAATCTTGGTCTATGCGCTTCAACACATACTTTTAGAATACCCAATGACACCTTTATAACCGCCCAGTTACGAAGCGGCGTTTGATGTCATCAAAGTACCCATCCGGTGATGGTGATTAACATAACCTCATGGTCGAAGGATTAGGTTACTATGTATTTCAAAGCTTACAGCAATAGAACTTAATGACTTGATCTTATGCTACGCTTACTATGGGTGTGTGTCCATCATATCATTCTCCTAATGATATAACCTTGTTATTAATCACATCCAATGTCTATGATCAGGAAACCATGATCATCAATCAATCAACAAGCTAGTTCAACAAGAGGCTTACTAGGGACTCTTTTATGTTTACAAAACACACAAGTATTAGTGTTTCCTAATAATACAATTATAGCATGGAATGTAAACATTCATCATAAACACAAAGATATAATAATAATCTCTTTTATTATTGCCTCTTGGACATATCTCCAACATCAAGATCAACAGGTTCTAACTCAAAGTGCCCGAAGTCCTCTTTCTCTTGATAGAAAATTCTCCCGTATGTTACAGGGTCAATCTTGTTGTAATCGTCCTCGGAGGGAATCGGTAGGTTACCATGTGGCGATACCTGGAACACGACTTCCCAGGCCTTGAGTTCCGCTTTCTGGCATGGGTAGGGCAAATAATAAACTTGGTTGGCTTGGTGAGCCACAACAAAGACGTCGGCTCCGCTATAGGTGGTTGAAGGCCTAACTTCAACTAACCCAATGGAAGGGGTACTTCTCAGTCCACCCCTTGGGTCAAACCAGTGGAGCATTTTGCATCACTATTCTATGTCTTAATTCACTATTATTCATTGATATATTTCGTATTGAGAGGTGATACTTATGTTATTTCGTCTATTTTTGCATGGTTGATAACTTTTGGAGCATGGATCGCTGCAGTCAGGATTCTGATGGAAAAGGTGCTGTTTGGAGGCAACATTCGTGAAGATCAGAAAATCCGGGAAAATATACGGAAAATTCTATTTTTCCAGAAGACTCAAGATGCCAGAAGATGGAGTGGAGGTGGGCCACAGGGGGCCCACACCACCCCATGGCGCGGGCAAGCCCAGGCCGCGCCAGGGAGTGATGTGGCCACCCTGGCCCACTCTAGCTTCTCCCCTCTGGCGTATATCTTCCTCTCGAAACCCTAAGACTCAGAGAGCGATCACAGAAAGATTCCGCCTCCTCTACAGGGCAGAAAACACCGAGAGAGAAAGATCTCTCTGGCAGACAGATTTTTGTCGGGGGAATTCCTTCCCGGAGAGGGGAGTTCATCACCATCAACACCACCATCAAGTTGTACTTCATAGGGATCATCATCATCATCACCATCACCACCATCTCCATATTTCTGTAACAATTGGTTGAATCTTGCTATAGTTCACAGGGGAAACTTTTCCGGTGTTGATTACTCTTTGTAGTTGATGCTATTGAGTGAACCATTGAATTATTGTTTATGTTCAGATTGTTATACATCATTATTCCATCTCTGATCATGATCCATATGATGTCTTGCGAGTAGTTCGTTTTGTTCTTGAGGACATGGGAGAAGTCTTGTTGTTAGTAGTGGAATTGCGTTGAGAAAGATTCAATAGATTGTTATTTAAGTTGTGGTGTACTTCTTCTAGTGGTGGCATGTGAACATCGACTACATGACACTTCACCTATATGGGCCTAGGGGAATGCATTGTGTATTTGGCTACTAATCGTAGGGGTTGCCAGAGTGACAGAAACCTGAACCCCCGTTAGGAAACCATTGCACAAGGGACGTAAGGGTCTTAGAGTTTAAAGCTGTGGTTAGGTTTCTACCTTAATTGCTTTCTTGTACTTACGGATATTTGCAAGGGGTTTAATCACAAGTATGTATTAAGTCTTGGATGGGACGATACATTAGCACAGGTTCACCCACACAACACTTAGCAAGCTAGAGAAGATTAATCGACTATATGAAGCGAAAGCACTTGACAGTCTTCCCATGTGTCCTCGAGAACGTTTGGTCATCTATAGAAATACAACCGGCTTGTCCTTTGCTGCATAAAGGATTGGGCCACTTGCTGCATTTATTCCTACTATCTTTTACTTACTCGTACTTTGTTTACTTGCTTTATCAAAAACCCCTAAAAATCCGTTTGCTAAGAATTTGCAGAGAATTCCTGATCCATACCACTAGCCAGCACCTTCTGCTCCTCGTTGGGTTTGACACTCTTACTTATCGAAAATACTGCGATACACCCCCTATACTTGTGGGTCATCAAGACTATTTTCTGGCGCCGTTGCCGGGGAGTGAAGCGCTATTGGAGAGTGGAACTGGTAAAGGAAACTTCTAATGTGAGTATTGTTTACTTCTGTTAGTTATTTTATTTTTGTTATGGATAATTCGATGAGTTTCTTATTTGGTAATGCTACTACCACTGCTAAGGTAGTAGATAAGCCACCACTTGCTGAGAATGATGTTTTCAAAATACCTACAAGAATTATTGAACGTGTTATGGATAACTACTATGTTGGGGATGGAACTGTCCATCCCGGTGATCATTTACTCTTTATACACGAATTATGCGGGTTGTTCACGTGTGCAGGTATTACTACAGATCAAGTCAAGAATAAGTTATTCTCATTATCGTTGAAAGGAAGAGCTGAGGAATGGTATAAGCTGTTGAAGAATGGTCAAGCTCTGGAATGGGAGGAAATAGTTCCTCTCTTTGTTCAAAATTTTATCCTCCTAGTGAGATTCATAAAGATCGGAATCAAATATACAACTTTTGGCCTCTTGATGGAGAGAGTACAGCTCAAGCTTGGGGGAGATTGAAGTTACTAATGCTCAAATGCCCCATTCATGAGCTCCCCAACAATATTATTATCAATAACTTCTATGCAAGGCTCCCTCTACATGATAAGGATTTATTGGATGCTTCTTGTGCTGGATCATTCACTCGCATGGAAGAAGAAGCTAAATGGGATCTTCTGGACCGTATTAAGGACAATGCTGAAGCTTGGGAGAATGACAAAGGTAGAAAGTCAGGTATAAATTACGATTATGAATGCATTGAATCTTTTATGGGAACTGATGACTTTCAAAATATTAAAAATGCTCATGGTCTAGACTCTCAAGCTATTGCTTCTTATTTTAAGGCTTTTGCTTCCTATATTGAAGTGCCTAAAAAGAAGTGGAATAAGTATCATGAACCTTATAAAGATGTTGCTAAGAATGTTCCTGCAAGAAATACTGAAGTTTATACTGCTAATCATGTCTTACCTAAACCTTATATTGAGAAAATGCCTTTCCCAGTTAAGATAAAGGAACATTCTATGATAGCTAGTATGGTTAATGAAAGTACGGATGAAGCTGTTGAAACTGATAAAAAAAGGTTGATGAACCTATTATAGCAAATGCGAAAGACTTTGTCACTAAGTATCAAGAAGAGGGACACACTATCCTTTGTAAGGATACCTCTAATATTGTTTCACATAGTAGTGTTATGAGAGCTAGTATTCCTGTGTTTTCTTTTAGAATAAGTGATCATTGCTATGATGGTCCTTGTGATAGCTATATTGTTAAGTTTATGCATGATACTGAAAGTTACTATGAGAGAGGGAAAAGCGTTCTTATGCATCACAATAATATCAAGTTTCCCCGTTTTATGCTGAAAGTTTTTATGTTGCACTTGTTTTGCCTTCTTATGCAAGTTGCCTCTGGTTTCAACAACTTGTTTGTTTACAAAATTCCCTTGCATAGGAAGTGGGTTAGACTTAAATGTGTGTGTGTGTTTGCTTCTTATGTTCTCTTTCACTTCAATTCATATTCCTGAGTGAGCATCTTGAAAATTATCATGCCCATGTTAATGGCTATAAAGAAAGAGCTTTCTGGGAGACAACCCAATTTGTTTTTGCTTTTAGTTTTGTTTTGTTTCTTTGAGTCTTGGAAGTTATTACTTCGGTAATAACCGCTTCTTATCCGTTTTGTTTGGTTTTTGTGTCAATATCAACCTCTAATGAGAGAGAAGTAAGATTTGGGGAAGTTGCTGTCCCGAAACAGATTTTTGTGCTTCACCATAAAAATTCGTGAGAGATCTCTGTATGTCGGATTGATCTGTAATTTTTTGTGCTTCTGACCCAGGTTGTTATTTAACTTTCGTTAATTTTGAACTTTTTGATTTGAGCAACAGAAGATTTTCTAAAAAGTTGATCTTTACCTGCTGGTCTGTTTTGACAGATTTTGCCATTCTTGCATTTGCTTCTTTATTTGATTTCCTTTTTGAATTCTTTTTGGGTTTTCGGAAATATTTGCTACAGTAGCTTATGTTTTGATGGTTTTAATTTGAAGTTGAACTCAAAAGGTTTTATCAATTCACTTATATTAATGTTGCTAATGAGAACTGTGTGAAAGAAATTTCCAGGAAGTGGAGATAATGGTGTAATAAGGAAGAGAAGGGTTTTATGACTCAAGTAATAAGTATATGAAGATGAATATATTGATGTTATTCAAGTGATGACTCCGGAAGAATATACTAGATACCAAATTCAGAGACCTGCAGAGTCTGTTTTCAAATAGGTAACAGTTCTGGTAAGAAAAGTTCCACGAAAACACTATCCAACTATGTTTTTGCAGTTTTCAGTCAATAAGGAAAGCTATGAAGAGAAAAAGGGACAGAAACGGAGACAGGGTGGCTCACACCACCCTATGGCGCGGGCCCACCCCTGGCCGTGCCACCAGGTGGTGAGTCCACCCCGGACTCCGCCTCCGACTCGTTTTCTCCCAGTACCTTCCTTTTGATATGAAACTTCGTATTATATAATCCCCGGATCCCCTGAGGTTCATATATCGTGTTTTCGTCGTGTTTTTGTTTCGATCTGTTTCTTCTAGGAACTATTTTTGAAAGCTTAGAAGCACAATGGTGTCCGCCAAGGATAAAGGGAAGGAGCCTATGGAGGAAGATCTCCAAGACCCCAAGCAGTTGCTAGTACCGTTAGTCTCTTGCCCTGCATCAACAGCAGCCCTACGAGTCACTAAGGAGTTCTGCGATAAGTACCAAGACTTGAGGAGGAAGGTGGACATGCTTCAATGGGAGAATAATAAGCTTCGCAAGATGCTAGAAGATTTCCTCACGTCAACTAAGAAATATTACCACCACCACCAAAGGAGTAATTCGTCATCAGGTTTGGCATCCCCTTCGTTTGTTCCAAGCTTGGGGGAGTGTCGTGGTATCACATCACTATCTTCTATCTTTTTACCTTATTAGTAGAGTCATATCATGAATAGAGGATTTATTATGTAGGATGGTTTGCATTATGGAAGTGTACCCTCTCTCTTTAGATATGTATCCCTTGGTTTGAGTTTCTGTTATGGAATATTAATGAGAAGTTCTATCATTCGCTCTTTTGCATAGCTTTTATTAGTTTTCAATTCGTGGTTATATGATTGATCTTGTTGTTAGTATTGGTATCACTTTGGGGTCATTGAGTTAATTTAGTTGGTTTTGGCAAACCTGGCTCGGTCAGTAGCACACTATTTTTGAGAGTTGAAAGAAAAGATAAAAGTTCTCTAAAGAAAAATTATTTCATCATCTTTCTTTCTTGATTTGATCATAAGTCTAGTATTCTCTAGTTAATATATTTTGTGCTTCCAAGGAAGATTGCATGTTTGTCTTTATCACTTGTATGTTTGTTTGCTTCCTTCAACTCTTATACTTGCTACCCAGCCTTGCTAGCCAAAAACCTGTACTGAGAGGGTATTCTTCTCGTGCATCCACCTCCTTTAAACCAAAACCTTTGCCATTTGTGTCCACTATACCTACCTATTAGCATTATTGCTATTCCAAGTAAATTCTTGTTTTATCTACCTCCCAAATTAAACTTGTTATGAGAAAACTAGTGATTAAAGCTCTCACGAACTTGATGGCACACTTTACTTTCTTGCAATTAATAAACTTGAACCATTGGGTCCTTCTTTGTTGCGTATATGCTTGCGCTTTATGAGTTGAAGTTAGTAGAACCATGCATCATGGGGACCGCTTTCAACACTTCATTGGTACTTGTACCTTGTTGATATCATGTTCTTTTGCTTATGGATCTCGGCGGTGTGAAATAAAAGTGGAACTTGTAAGATCATGGAGTTTATATGTGTATTAGAGAAACGCCTGGGCCGCTAGCCTAAGCCATGCCTAATCATGGTGGAAACTTGCAGCATAACTATAGTGAGCATTCTATAAAGCATCCTCAATAAAAACCTATGCAAATAGCAAATAAAAAGATCGCTGAGATGCTCACTGTCTTCTTGCCTTGTCATTTTGATTATGGGATAGCTCCTGTGTCATGTGCAAGGGGTACCCTGTTGGCTGTTCTCAATGATACATGTGTATTTAGAATGACAAGAGCTTACTCGTGACTGAAGTTAAGTAGCATGAGGTTCGGTACTCATAAGTAAGGGGCATGGGACTTCAATTTATAACTTGTCAAGCATATCCTCTTAGTTGTGTCACTTTAACCTTAATCACCTAAAGATGCCTATGATAGGGGCAATGAGAGATGAAAGCTAGTAAGTTTCATAATTTTTGGGAGCTCTTTATGAGACTTGCAATCCCTGCTTCCCTCTGCGAAGGGCCTTTCTTTTACTTTGTAGTTGAGTCAGTAAACCTATTCCCTTCTATCTCAGCAAGTATCTTGAGTTGTTGTGTTTCATTCATTCATATGATGATTTATTCAATCATGTTTCTTATGTTCCTTGTTTTGCACATTGCTCTTATCTTGAAGTTTACTACTTTGAAAGCTTTCTTTGAAAACCAACTATTTGTGAACTCAGCAAATTATCGACTATTCTTCGACCAAGAGCTAAGTTTGCCATTACCAATGATAATTCACTTTGTGTATCTTTATTGTGTTTCCTTTACTCATTGCAAGTTGAGTTGTATAATAGTGAGTTGTCTTCTATTATGATCTATGTATTTTATGAATGTGATGATTCTTGTCCGTATTCTTTTATCGACTCTTCACTCCATAAACTTGAGGTCATGTTTATTGAGCTCAGTTTCGCTTGGGGACAAGTGAAGTCTAAGCTTGGGGGGAGTTGATACGTCCATTTTACATCACTATTCTATGTCTTAATTCACTATTATTCATTGATATATTTCGTATTGAGAGGTGATACTTATGTTATTTCATCTATTTTTGCATGGTTGATGACTTTTGGAGCATGGACCGCTGCAGTCAGGATTCTGATGGAAAAGGTGCTGTTTGGAGGCAAAATTCGCGAAGATCATAAAATCCGGGAAAATCTACGGAAAATTCTATTTTTCCAGAATACTCAAGATGCCAGAAGATGGAGTGGAGGTGGGCCACAGGGGGCCCACACCACCCCATTCTGCGGGCAAGCTCAGGCCGCGCCAGGGAGTGGTGTGGCCACCCTGGCCCACTCCAGCCTCTCCCCTCTGGCGTATATCTTCCTCCCGAAACCCTAAGACTCAGAGAGCGACCACAGAAAGATTCCGCCGCCTCTGCGGGGCGGAAAACACCGAGAGAGAAAGATCTCTCCGGCAGACATATTTCTGCGGGGGGAATTCCTTCCCGGAGAGGGGAGATCGTCGCCATCAACACCACCATCAAGCTGGACTTCATCAGGATCATCATCATCATCACCACCATCATCACCATCAACACTATCTCCATATTGCTGTAACAATTGGTTGAATCTTGCTATAGTTCGTAGGGGAAACTTTCCCGGTGTTGATTACTCTTTGTAGTTGATGCTATTGAGTGAACCATTGAATTATTGTTTATGTTTAGATTTTTATACATCATTATTCCATCTCTGATCATGATCCATATGATGTCTTGTGAGTAGTTCGTTTTGTTCTTGAGGACATGGGAGAAGTCTTGTTGTTAGTAGTGGAATTGCGTTGAGAAAGATTCAATAGTTTGATATTTAAGTTGTGGTGTACTTCTTCTAGTGGTGTCATGTGAACGTCGACTACATGACACTTCACCTGTATGGGCCTAGGGGAATGCATTGTGTATTTGGCTACTAATCGTAGGGGTTGCCGGAGTGACAGAAACCTGAACCCCCGTTAGGAGACCATTGCACAAGGGACGTAAGGGTCTTAGAGTTTAAAGCTGTGGTTAGGTTTCTACCTTAATTACTTTCTTGTACTTACGGATGTTTGCATGGGGGTTTAATCACAAGTATGTATTAGGGTTTGGATGGGATGGTACATTAGCACAGGTTCACCCACACAACACTTAGCAAGCTAGAGAAGATTAATCGACTATATGAAGCGAAAGCACTTGACAGTTCCGATGTGTCCTCGAAAACGTTTGGTCATCTATAGAAATACAACCGGCTTGTCCTTTGCTGCATAAAGGATTGGGCCACTTTCTGCATTTATTCCTACTATCTTTTACTTACTCGTACTTTGTTTACTTGCTTTATCGAAAACCCCTAAAAATCCGTTTGCTAAGTATTTGCAGAGAATTCCTGATCCATACCACTAGCCAGCACCTTGTGCTCCTCGTTAGGTTCGACACTCTTACTTATCGAAAATACTGCGATACACCCCCTATACTTGTGGGTCATCACGCTTGATTGAAGGTCAGCTCGTATACATTCTCTAACCTTCCATAGTAATCAAGGGTATCGGCTCCTCTGGTGAAGACCCCTGTATTTACCCTTTTTGCATTCGGTCGGCCCTTCCGGTGCGTCTCTATATGGAAGTGAAACCCATTCACATCATACTTCTCATACTTCATGACGTCACGGTTAAAACTCTGGGAAACACATTTCAACTCATCTGACATCTCAACATTGGGATTAGCTCCCTACAAGTACAGTTTAAAGTTGTTGTGTTCATTATATTAGTTACGTAGAATAATAAGGGCAAGAGGGACATGTTAGAAATTACTTTTTCCATGAACCAGGACACAAAGTTTTTTTATTTCTGGGAGCACCCTCTTTAAGTAGAATGTCCAACTCGAAGGGAGAGGGATCCATCGTTCCCGACCACTGTTCATCCGTGAATTCACTAAGGAGGAGAAAATAAGCATTAGACCGAGACCGAGACCGAGAAGTAAATTATTCACCATTTTACCTTATGAAATCGACCACTTCCTTCATGTTCATAAGCACATAGAGCATTATGCAATCCTTCTCTTCCTTTGGCAAGCGGTATTTTAGTCCTTTACCGTCCTTGCCACTGGGAAATTGGAATAGTTCGAGCTTGGGGTCATTCTTGGGCTGGTCGACATTGTAACGAGAGACCTGGTTATGCATAGTGGGAATATCATCAGGCCAGTAGGTTGTCGCGGCGTCTACCATCTCCCGGAGGCATGTTGCCTCATCTATTCATGCTTCAATCTTGGCTTTGTTTCCAGTTATCTTCTGAATATACTTAAACTCTCTCTCAATACAAAACTGCCAACAAAATGGCACCGGGCCACCCCAAGGTTAGGTTCAGGAGAGGTTCAGAGGGAGCTGACCCCCGAGGAAGTGGTATGGAGGTGTGTCAAGGAGGAGGACGAGCACATCCGCCGCTATATGTACATGTTGGAGGTCAGGTTCTCCAATACATGGCAGGTTCTTTAGGGATCTCACCCGAGCTATGCTCATGTGATGGTTCCTTCTCTCTGGGTGTCCACCGCCCGCGGCTCAGTACCCGGTCGTCGGCGTCTAGTTTGATTGAGTGAGATGTATCAGTGATATTATCGAATTTGTAGTAGAAAACTATATCGAGAACTTGAATAAGATAACTAATATCTTGATTGTGGATGCTGAATATGATGATTCGCAACATCAATTCATGCGGACGTGGAGACAGCTATTCTCACGATAAGAATCCCTCCAATTAAGAAAATATACACAATGTTTAAAAAATTGGTTATAATAAATAAGCACAAATGAAATGTAAAAAAAAATTACAAGGAGCTATGCCGACGGCCACCCTCGGTGTCGGCCCAGCAGGAAAACCAGCAAAGAGGAAAGAAAACGGCCATAGCTACGCCGAGGGTAGCCATCGACATAGCTATGACGCTAAGCAGCTAGTCGAAGCCCTGGAACCCTAAGCATCTAGTAACTGCCCGTGTATCGATCAAGGTAGAGTGAGTATCCTAGCCTAACTTATGTGAGGCACATTTGGGCTAGATGCGCCTCCTATAGTCGAGGCCCCTAGTCAAATAGCATACATCGGCTATGTTTTTCACAAAACGAATGCTAGCCCAGTGGCTAGAAACCTGCCAGTCCCTTGGCCACATAGGTTCAAATCCTAGGGGCCACATATTTTTGAAAACTTTTTTCAAAGGCGAATATTAATGTAAAAACATTGTCAAAACATAACAAGAACTATAAAATATAGTGTAACTTTTTTCAAAGGCCATTAAATGTAAAAACATTGTCCAAACATAATAAGAACTATAAATATAGTGTTTTTTCAAAGGCCATTATTAATGTAAAAACATTGTCCAAACATAATAAGAACTATAAAATATAGTGTAAGTATTTAAAATATTCAAATATTGTTCAAATATAGAGGAGTGATTGAGTGGTGGTAGCTACCGTGTGCCAAAACGTGAAAAATGTGGTACCAGAATACTCGAGGCGCATCCCCTACAAGATGTGTCTTATATACTTTAAGAGTACAAGGTGCATCTAGAAGGGTGCGCCTCCAGTATCTGGCGCCTGCCCCACCCACAGGCCCACCTTAGTTACTCGAGGCACATCTGGTAGTGATCAATATCCAAAAATACCCAACATGCATATGAGCAGGTGCGCCTCTAATATTGGGGCACCAACCACCACCGGACCCACCCACCTTATTCATGGCGCAACCGGCCCGTATGCGTCTCAAGTAGTTGAACTACTGAGGCGCATATGGAGCAGGTGCGCCTCGAATAAGAGGGGCATGAAGGGAATATGCCCAAGAGGCAATAATAAAGTTGTTACTATCTTATTCCATGTTTATGATAAAAGTTTATTTTACATGCTATAATTGTATTAATTGGAGACCTTAATACATATGTGTTTAATAAACAAATAGAAAGTTCCTAATTATGTCTCTCTATAAACTAGCTCGTTGATTAACAAGATGATCAAGGTTTCCTGATCATGGACATTGGATTTTGTTAATAACAAGGTCACAACATTGGTGAATGATGTGATGAACATTCATCCAGAGTATAGCATTATGATCAAAGTATTATGTTTATATTGATATAGCATCATACGAAGTAATCTTTATCCTTAGACCATGGGATCATGTTAATTGCTAACACCGGAAGAATACTTTGATAACATCAAATGTCACACCATAATCGGGTGACTATAAAGATGGGTTCAAGTATTCTGAAGGTGTTATGTTGAGGCTCATGGATAAAGAATGGAATTTGTCAATCCCGATGATGGATAGATATACTCTAGGCCCTCTCGGTGATATCACATTAAGATAGCTTGCAAGCAAGTGATGTGATTACTAGAATGTTATATCATGAGAACGAGAAAAGAGTGCATGTCGGTAACGAGATCAAACTAAGTATTGAGATACTTATGATCGAATCTCGGACATGTAATATATCACAAGAAAAAGGGATTTAGTTACTATCGTTAAAGGTAATCTCGATCACAGAATTCATCGCTGAATGTGTGGGAGTCAGTATGGATCTCCAGGTCCGCTTCTAATTATTGATCTGAGAGGGGTCTCGATCATGTCTGCATTATTCACAAACCGTAGGGTGACACACTTAAGGGTTCCCAAACACCATTTGAAGCAAATATGTTCTAGACGAAAGAATTGCAAAGCGCTGGAATTATTTCAACAGACACCGAAATTGTTTCTGGTGAAATTGCTGAAATTGGTTCTACATGTGATATTGAAATGTTGCAGGGGTTTTATGTGAATGTTTGTTAATTAAAGTAATTAACAAAATTCTGAATCAAATTAATAAAAGAGTTTTATTAAATGAGAGAGCATTAAATTTGGAGAAATTCAATGCATTTAAAGTGGAGACTTTAATAGAGAATGTGAAGGGGCATATTTATGTGGAGGGGTTACCACCACATGAATGAGGGAGGTGACGGGGCACCGGCCATGGGGAGGGCACCCCCTCCTCCTATAAAAGGCCCCCTCTCACTCCTTCACACTCACACCTCCTCGTGAAGGATATCTCTCCCCCTCTAGTATTATTCTCCCATGGTCTCGGATTAGCGAGATACATGTTCCCGGTGGCATTTTGTCTGGAAGGAGTTGTTGCTTCCACTGAATCACTAGAGCAAGGAGGTAGAGCTTGTTTGGTGGCCTAAATGTATGTGCGAGGATGGATGCACTGCTGATATGCGGGGCTAGGACTTCCACACGATCTTGAGATCGACAAGCGTTCGACTACATGAGCCACGAGTTCCATCTCGTTAACAAAGCTTTGTCAGTCTACAAGGATATGTTCTCTATGGATGTATATCCACCCATTGCTTGTATCTAATAGATAGATCTTGGCGTATAATAGTTCCCATCGTAGGAAAGTTTTTGTTTTCTATGCTACGAACCGAATAGTGGTATCAGAGCCGGATCTATGCGTAGATGCTTTGCACGGGTGATACGTCCATTTTGCATCACTATTCTATATCATAATTTACTGTTATTCATTGATATATTTCATATTAAGAGGTGATACTTATGTAATTTCATCTGTTTTTGCATGGTTGATGACTTTTGGAGCATGGACCGCTGCAGTCAGGATTCTGATGGAAAAGGTGCTGTTTGGAGGCAAAATTCGCGAAGATCAGAAAATCTGGGAAAATATATGGAAAATCCTATTTTCCAGAAGACGAAGACTGCTAGAAGGAGGAGTGGAGATGGGCCATAGGGGGCCAACACCACCCCCTCGCGCGGGCCACCCTGGGCCGCGCCACCAGGTGGTATGGCCGCCCTGGCCCACCTCCAGCTCTCCCCTCTAGCGTATATTATTTGGGGAGCGATCACAGAAAGATTCCCCCACCTCTGCGGGGCGGAAAACACCGAGAGAGAAATATCTCTCCGGCAGACAGAATTCTGTCGGGGGAATTCCTTCCCGGAGAGGGGAGATAGTCGCCATCAACACCACCATCAAGCTAGACTTCATCGGGATCATCATCATCACCACCACCACCATCATCATCAGCAGCACCTTCATCACCATCTCCATATTGCTGTAACAATTAGGTTGAATCTTGCATAGTTCTTAGGGGAAACTTTCCCGGTGTTGAT
Organism: Avena sativa; assembly: GCA_916181665.1. Taxonomy (NCBI): domain Eukaryota; kingdom Viridiplantae; phylum Streptophyta; class Magnoliopsida; order Poales; family Poaceae; genus Avena; species Avena sativa. Next base: position 263,652,785 of record OV702291.1, read on the forward strand.
TACTCTTTGTAGTTGATGCTATTGAGTGGAACCATTGAATTATTGTTTATGTTCAGATTGTTATACATCATTATTCCATCTCTGATCATGATCCATATGATGTCTTGTGAGTAGTTCATTTTGTTCTTGAGGACATGGGAGAAGTCATGTTGTTAGTAGTGGAATTGTGTTGAGAGAGATTCAATAGTTTGATATTTATGTTGTGGTGTACTTATTCTAGTGGTGTCATGTGAACGTCGACTACATGACACTCTGATACATTGCAAATGTATCTATAATTTTTGATGTTCCATGCTTGGTTTTATCCACTTTCTTGTGTTTTGTCCACACTTTGGAGTACTTTTCATATGATTTGTTTGACTAACCTATTAACAAGAGCCATAGTGCCAGCTGCCTGTTTTCTTCTGTTTTTGGTTCCAGGAAAGTCAGAAAATGAATATTCTCGGAATTGGACGGGACAAAAGCCAAAGTGCCTATTTTTCTGGAAGTCATCAGATGCCAGAATACGAGACGGAGAAGGGCCAGAGGGCGGCCACACCACCTGGCCGCGCGGCCAGGCTTGGCCCGCGCCTGGGGGTGGTGTGGCCAGCCCAGGCACCCCCTCGGCCTCTCCTTCCGCCTATAATATGCCCTCGGGACGAAAACCCTAAGCACCCGATCAAAAATCCATCAAAGAGTCTGTAGCCACCATCATCTCCATCCCTAGATCGGGAGGGATCTGAAGCTCTTCCCGACACCCTGCCGGAGAGGGGAATTCACCCTGGAGGCCTTCTTCATCAACATGCAATCCTCCGGTGTGATGCGTGAGTAGTTCATCTTTGGACTATGGATCCATGTAGTAGCTAGATGGCTGGTTCTCCTCCTTTGTGCTTTCATGTTTAGATCTTGTGAGCTCCGTTCATGATCAAGATCATCTATTTGTAATTCTGCATGTTGTGTTTGCAGGGATCCGATGGATATTGAGATGCTATTTCAGATTGATTATTGATTCTATCATGTCTTTGTTATTTGTGATCTTGCATGCTTTCTGTTGTTAGTAGCTATCTTGGCCAAGTAGATGCTAGCAACTCCAAGAGTTAGTATTTATGCTCGATAGTGGGTTCATGCCTCTGGTAATCTGGGGAAGTGACATCAATCTCTAAGGTACTAGATGTGCTATTTCTACTAGGGAGAAAACAACAATCCTTTGTTCATAGAACAACCGTATTGTTTACTTTACACGCAATTCGTAAAGCAATAATCTGTTGCTTGCAACTTAATACTGGAGGGGGTTCGGATGATAACCTGAAGGTGGATTATTAGTCATAGATGCAGTTGGATGGCGGTCTATGTATAATGTTGTAATGCCCAATCAAGTTCCAAAGGAGTCAAGATGATTAGTATATGCATGTATTGCTTTCTCAATGTTTGTCAATTGCACCGCTGTAATTTGTTCACCCAGCATGTTATCTATCTTAAGGACAGCCACCTCTAGTGAACTAAGGATCTCGGTCCTTTCTTTTACATACAATCTACAAACTGTTTACTGCTTTGTGTTTACTTTCTGCAAACTATTACTTCCTTCCATTCGATACGTTTAATCCTTTGTTTTCAGCAAAACACAGTGAGATTGACAACCTCATCGCAAGTTGGGGACAAACTTGTGCAGGTCTCCACGTTGCTACTAGCACCGGTAGTGCGCCCTGCCAAGGCTCAGCTAGAACACCTTTGGGGTGTTTCCTTGCTCCTACTGGTTCGATTAAACCTTGGTTTCATAACTGAGGGAAACTTGCTGTTGTGCTCATCATACCTTCCACTTGGGGTTCCCAACGAGCTCTACATCAACACTGAGCCATCACACTCCACCTATATGGGCCTAGGGGAATGCATTGTGTATTTGGCTACTAATCGTAGGGGTTGCCGGAGTGACAGAAACATGAACCCCCGTTAGGAAACCATTGCACAAGGGACGTTAGGGTCTTAGAGTTTAAAGTTGTGGTTAGGTTTCTACCTTAATTACTTTCTTGTACTTACGAATGTTTGCAAGGGGTATAATCACAAGTATGTATTAGTCCTAGGAAGGTCGGTACATTAGCACAGGTTCACCCACACAACACTTAGCAAACTAAAGAAGATTAATCAACTATATGAAGCGAAAGCACTTGACGATATTCCCATGTGTCCTCGAGAACGTTTGGTCATCTTAAGTAATACAACCGGCTTGTCCTTTGCTGAATAAAGGATTGGGCCACTTGCTGCATTTATTCCTGTTGTCTTTTATTTACTCGTACTTTATTTACTTGCATTATTAAAAACCCCTAAAAATCCGTTTGCTGAGTATTTGCAGAGAATTCCTGATCCATACTACTAGCCAGCACCTTCTGCTCCTCGTTGGGTTCGGCACTCTTACTTATCGAAAATACTGCGATACACCTCCTATACTTGTGGGTCATCAAGACTATTTTCTGGTGCCGTTGCCGGGGAGTGAAGCGCTATTGGAGAGTGGAACTGGTAAAGGAAACTTCTACTGTGAGTATTGTTTACTTCTGTTAGTTGCTTTATTTTCGTTATGGATAATTCACTGAGTTTCTTATTTCGTAATGCTACTACCACTTCTAAGGTAGTAGATGAACCACCACCTACTGAGAATGATACTTTTAAAATACCTACGAGAATTATTGATCGTGTTATGGATAACTACTATGTTGGGGATGGAACTGTCCATCCCGGTGATCATTTACTCTTTATACACGAATTATGCGGGCTGTTCAAGTCTGTAGGTATTACTACAGATCAAGTTAAGAAGAAGTTATTCTCATTATCGCTGAACGGAAGAGCTGAGGAATGGTATAAGCTGCTGAAGAATGGTCAAGCTCTTGAATGGGAGGAAATATTGCCTCTCTTTTATTCAAAGTTTTATCCTCCTAGTGAGATTCATAAAGATCGGAATCAAATATACAACTTTTGGCCTCTTGATGGAGAGAGTACAGCTCAAGCTTGGGGGAGATTAAAGTTACTAATGCTCAAATGTCCCATTCATGAGCTCCCCAACAATATTATTATCAATAACTTTTATGCAAGGCTTTCTCTTCATGAGAAGGATTTATTGGATGCTTCTTGTGCTGGATCATTCACTCGCATGGAAGAAGAAGCTAAATGGGATCTTCTAGACCGTATTTAATACAATGCTGAAGCATGGGAGAATGACAAAGGAATAAAGTGAGGTATAAATTATGATTATGAATGCATTGAATCTTTTATGGGAACTGATGACTTTCAAAATATTAAAAATGCTTATGGTCTAGACTCTCAAGCTATTGCAACTTATTTTAAGGCTTTTGCTTCCTACATTGAAGTGCCTAAAAATAAGTGGAATAAGTATCATGAACCTTATAAAGATATTGCTAAGAGTGTTCCTGCAAGAAATACTGAAGTTTATACTGCTAATCATGTTCCTGCAAGAAAATGCCTTTCCCAGTTAAGATAAAGGAGCATTCTATGATAGCTAGTATGGTTAATGAAAGTACAAATAAAGCTGTTGAACCTAATAAACAAATGGATGATGAACCTATAATAGCAAATGTGAAAGACTTTGTCACTAAATATGTAGAAGAAGGACACACTATCCTTTGTAAGGATACCTCTAATATTGTTTCACAAAGTAGTGTTATAAGAACTAGTATTCCTGTGTTTTCTGTTAGAATAAGTGATCATTGTTACGATGGTCCTGGTGATAGTTATATTGTTAAGTTTATGCATGATACTGAAAGTTATTATGAGAGAGGGAAAAGTGTGCTTATGTATCTCAATAATATCAAGTTTCCTTGTTTTATGCTGAAAGTTTTTATGTTGCACTTCTTTTGGCTTCCTATGCAAGTGGTTTCTGGTTTCAACAACTTGTTTGTTTACAAAATTCCCTTGCATAGGAAGTGGGTTAGACTTAAACGTGTGTATTTTTGCTTCTTAATGCTCTCTTTCACTTCAATTCATATTCCTCAGTGAGCATCTTCAAAATTATCATGCCCATCTTAATGGCTATAAAGAAAGAGCTTTTTGGGAGACAACCCAATTTATTTGTATTTTCGGTTTGTTTTTATTTTTCTTTGAGTATTGGAAGTTATTACTTCATTAATAACCTCTCCTTGTCCTTTTGTTTGTTTTTGTGTCAAGATCAACCTCTAATGAGAGAGAAGATTTGGGGAAGTTGCTGTCCCGAAACACATTTTTGTGCTTCACCGTAAAAATTCGTGAGAGATCTCTGTATGTCGGATTGAGCTGTAATTTTTTGTGCTTCTGCCCCAGGTTGTTATTTCACTTTTGTTAGTTTTGTATTTTTTGATTTTAGCAACAGATGATTTTCGAAAAAATTAATCGTTACCTGCTGGTCTATTTTGGCAGATTTTGCCACTCGTGCATTTGCTTCTTTAATCGATTTCCTTTTTGAATTGTTTTTGGGTTTTTGGAAGGAGTTGCAACAGTATCTTATGGTTTGATGGATTTCAGTTGAATTTGGACTCAAAAGGTTTTATCACTTCACTTATACTAATGTTGCTAATGAGAACTGTGTGAAGTTTTGTGTGAAAGAAATTTCTAGGTTAGTGGAGATAATGGTGTAATAAGAAAGTGAAAGGTTTTATGACTCAAGAAATAAATTTATGAGGATGGTGATATTTATGTTATGCAAGTGGTGATTCCGGAAGAATCTACTAAATACCAAATTCAGAGACCTTTAGAGTCCGTTTTCGAATAGGTAATAGTTCTGGTAAGAAAAGTTCTGCAAAAGAGCTGTCCAATTATATTTTTGCAGTTTTTATCCAACAAGGAAAGCAACGAAGCGAAAGAGGGACGGAAACGGAGCCAGGGTGGCTCATACCAGCCTGTGGCGCGGGCCCACCCCTGGACGTGCTACCAGGTGGTGTGGCCACCTCGGACTCCGTCTCCGACCCGTTTTCTCCTAGTACCTTCCTTTTGTTGTGAAACTTCATAATATATAATCCCCCGGATCCCCCGAGGTTCGTATATCGTGTTCACGTCGTGTTTTTGTTTCGATCTGTTTCTGCCAGGAACTATTCTTGAATGTTTAGAAGCACAATGGTGTCCGCCAAGGATAAGGGAAAGAAGCCTATGGAGGAAGATCTCCAAGACCCCGGGTAGGAGAAGGAGATCAAGAGTGAAGGCGAAGAGGAGACAAAGCAAGGAAAACATCTGCACACTAGCACTACCATTGCAAGCATTGGAGTCTTGACAAGATCTGCCAGGGTCAGGAGGACTGCACGGATGTCAACTGGAGGGAAACCTCCGCATCACTGTTTGGCTCCACGGTCACTTCCTCCATGCGCCAAGAATCCTTTCCACACCCTTATCCATAAGCATCAACACCAGAATATGCCCAAGGAGAAATTACCCTCCAATTGGGACTTGCCTCGTTCTAGCCATGCGGGAAAAGAAGACTTCAAGGAAGAAGAGTGGGAAAAGAATCGCAAGAGCTGGGATACACAACCTGACATGATCATGCACCACATCGAGCACAACTCGGAGTTGATTCATAATCTCGCCTTCGATATTGAGGACTTGGGGAAACTGATCAAAGAGCTCATCGAGAGAATACCACCACCACCGAAGGAGTAATTCGTCATCAGGTTTGGCATCCCCTTGGTTTGTTCCAAGCTTGGGGGAGTGCCGCGGTATCACATCACTTTCTTCTATCTCTTTTTACCTTTTTAGTACAGTCATATCATGAATAAAGAAGTTATCATGTAGGATGGTTTGCATTATGGAAATGTCCCCTCTCTCATTAGATATGTATCCCTTGGTGTGAGTTGCCGTTATGGAATATTAATGAGAAGTTCTATCATTTACTCTTTTGCATATCTTATATTAGTTTTCAATTCGTGGTTATATGATTGATCTTGTTGTTAGTATTGGTATCGCTTTGGGATCATTGAGTTAATTTAGTTGGTTTTCGCAAACCTGGCTCGGTCAGTAGCAACACTATTTTTGAGAGATTGAATGAAAAAGATAGAAGTACTCTTGAAGAAATATAATTTCATCATCTTTCTTTCTTGATTTGCTCATAAGTTTAGTATTCTCTTGTTAAGATCTTTTGTTCTTCCAAGGAAGATTGCATGTTTGTCTTTATTACTTGTATGTTTGTTTGTTTCCTTCAACTCTTATACTTGCTACCCAGCCTTGCTAGCCAAAAACATGTACTGAGAGGGAATTCTTCTCGTGCATCCAATCCTTAAACCAAAACCTATGCCATTTGTGTCCACCATACCTACCTACTAGCACTATTGCTATTCCAAGTAAATTCATGTTTTTATCTACCTTCCAAATTAAACTTGTTATGTGAAAATTAGTGATTAAAGCTCTCATGAACTTGATGGCACACTTTACTTTCTTGCATTTAATAAACTTTAACCATTGTGCCCTTCTATGTTGCGTATATGCTTGCGCTTTGTATGTTGTGAATTAGCAGAACCATGCTGTCATGGGGAACGCTTTCAACATTGCACTGGTACTTTGTACCTAGTTGATATCATGTTCTTTTCTCTATGGATGTCGTCAGTGTGAAATGAAAGGGGAGCTTGTAAGTCCATGGAGTTATGTATGTGTGTTAGAGAAACGCCTGGGCCGCCGGTCTAATCCAAGTTGTTATGGTGGAAACCTGCAGCGTAACCATAATGAGCTTCTATGAAGCATTCTTCTTATAAAAAAGAGATAGAGATTGAGAAAAATAGGAAAAAAGATGAGAAAAGAGGAAAGAGAGAAAAAGGCACCATATTCCCATGGTAAATAAGAAGATTGCTGAGATGCTCATTGTCTGCTTGCCTTGTCATTTTGATATGGTGATTCTTCCGTATCATCGGGCAAGGGGTACCCCGTTGGAGGTTCTCCATGATACACATGTGCTTACTATGACAATAACTTACCGGTGACTAAACTTGAGTAGCATGAGGAGCGGCCCTCGTATTCAAGGGACATGAGATTTTCAATTTACAACTTGTCAAGCATATCCTCATATTTGATCACTTTAACCTTAATCACCTAAAGATGCCTATGATAGGGGCAATGAGAGCTGAAAGCTAATAAGTATCATAATTTTTGGGAGCTCTTTATGAAACTTGAAATCCCTGCTTCCCTCTGCGAAGGGCCTTTCTTTTACCTTTTAGTTGAGTCGGTAAACCTATTCCCTTCTATCTGAGAAAGTATTCTGAGTTGTTGTGTTTCATTCATTCATATGATGATTTATGCAATCATGTTTCTTATGTTCCTTGTTTTGCACATTGCTCTTATCTTGGTGGTTACTACTTTGAAAGCTATCATTGAAAATTAGTTATTTGTGAACTCCAACAAATTTTCAGCTATTCTTCGACCAGGAGCTAAGTTTGCCATTACCAATTATGATTCACTTTATGTATCTTTATTGTGTTTCCCTTACTTATTGCAAGTTAAGTTATATAATAGTGAGTTGTCTTCTATTATGATCTATGTATTGATGAATGTGATATTTCCTCTCCGTATTCTTTTATCGACTCTTCACTCCATAAACCTGAGGCCATGTTTATTGAGCTTGGTTTTGCTTGGGGACAAGCGACGTCTAAGCATGGGGGGAGTTGATACGTCCATTTTGCATCACTATTCTATATCATAATTTACTATTATTCATTGAAATATTTCATATTAAGAGGTGATACTTATGTAATTTCATTTGTTTTTGCATGGTTGATGACTTTTGGAGCATGGACCGCTGTAGTCAGGATTCTGATGGAAAAGGTGTTGTTTGGAGGCAAAATTCGCAAAGATCAGAAAATCTGCGAAAATATATGCAAAATCCTATTTTTTCTAGAAGACGAAGACTACCAGAAGGAGGAGTGGAGATGGGCCACAAGGGGCCCACACCACCCCTGGCGCGGGTCACCCTAGGCCGCGCCACCAGGTGGTGTGGCCGCCCTGGTCCAACTCCAGCTCTCCCCTCTGGCGTATATTATCTCCACAGAACCCTAATACCTGGGGAGCAACCACAGAAAGATTCCGCCGCCTCTGCGGGGCGGAAAACACCGAGAGAGAAAGATCTCTCAGGCAGACAGAATTCTGCCAGGGGAATTCTTTCCCGGAGAGGGGAGATCGTCGCCATCCATACCACCATCAAGCTAGACTTCATCAGAATCATCATCAGCAGCAGCAGCAACTTCATCACCATCTCCATATTGATGTAACACTTGGGTTGAATCTTGCATAGTTCTTAGGGGAAACTTTCCCGGTGTTGATTACTCTTTGTAGTTGATGCTATTGAGTGGAACCATTGAATTATTGTTTATGTTCATATTGTTATACATCATTACTCCATCTCTGATCATGATCCATATGATGTCTTGTGAGTAGTTCGTTTTGTTCTTGAGGACATGGGAGAAGTCATGTTGTTAGTAGTGGAATTGTGTTGAGAGAGATTCAATAGTTTGATATTTAAGTTGTGGTGTACGTCTTCTAGCGGTGTCATGTGAACGTCGACTGCATGACACTTCACCTATATGGTCCCAAGGGAATGCATTGTGTATTTGGATACTAATCGTAGGGGTTGCCGGAGTGACAGAAACCTGAACCCCCGTTAGGAAACCATTGCACAAGGGACGTCAGGGTCTTAGAGTTTAAAGCTATGGTTAGGTTTCTACCTTAATTACTTTCTTGTACTTACGGATGTTTGCAAGGGGTATAATCACAAGTATGTATTAGTCCTAGGAAGGTCGGTACATTAGCACAGGTTCACCCACACAACACTTAGCAAACTAAAGAAGATTAATCAACTATATGAAGCGAAACCACTTGACGATATTCCCGTGTGTCCTCGAGAACGTTTGGTTGTCTTAAGTAATACAACCGTCTTGTCATTTGCTGAATAAAGGATTGGGCCACTTGCTACATTTATTCCTATTGTCTTTTATTTACTCGTACTTTATTTACATGCATTATCAAAAACCCCTAAAAAATCCGTTTGCTGAGTATTTGTAGAGAATTCCTGATCCATACCACTAGCCAGCACCTTCTGCTCCTCGTTGGGTTCGACACTCTTACTTATCGAAAATACTGCGATACACCCCTATACTTGTGGGTCATCAACGGGTAGAACACAAATGAGTATGTGGGCGCTGATGATCATTTTATTACATCTTCTAAGTATTTTGGATATTGGTGGCATAGTGAGATGAAGCGACCCGGACTAACTTTACATGTCCTCACACATGAGACATGTTCCACGCTTGACATGCAACTAGTTTTACATAAGTAGCTAGCGGGTGTCTGTCTCTCCTACTATAGTCAATATCTATGAAAGACATCAGCCACGTAAAACTTGCAATTGATAAATTAGAAGCGTCTAGTTTAGATCGTTGTTAGGTTAGTGTCATGATATGGTAATGTTGTAAGTTGATGTATAGTTGATACTCTTGCAACACACCTAACATGTAAGTTCCATAGACCTTTGACTTACACACAAAGGAATGATAAAGATCATACCACGATGCACATGATATCGATCAAGTGCAAGAACCATATCATTTCACTTTACACATTTGATGTTTGCATCTTATATTGCTTGTTTGGCGTTTTAGTAGCATTATAAGATGATCCCTCATTTCAATATCAAGATAAAAAATTTGTTCTTCCTTAAGTATGCACCGTTTTATGAATCATGTTTCGAGACATCACGTGATGATCGGGTGTACTTAACTCTGCACTTTCGTACAACTGGTGTAAGACAGTTTTTACACACACGAGTACTAAGGTTCTTACTTGGCGAGCCTAGCATGTACAGACATGGCCTCGGAACACGGACCGAAAGGTTAAGCATGAGTCATATAGTTGATATGATGCCCATATAGATGCTCGCCTTTGAAGCTACACTGACTCACGTGATGATCGGACTTGGTCTAGTGGATTTGGTTCATGTAATCACCAAAACAACTCGAGGGATGTTGGTTTTGAGTGGGAGTTCATTTGTAATTTGGATTAGTCGAACTCAATTTATCATAAACTAAAATCAAAGTGAATTTGCATAATTTGTTGTAGTCATTGGCATTCATTTACTACCTCACGCTTAGTTTTAATTAAGATAATAGAACTATAGAATTCTGGATATCTAATTTACGAACTGGTATCATATTGTTTAGAATGTCAATTTAAAGTTTAGAAGTCCTATTGCAAACTTCCAGCAAACTCTATTTACTCCGTGAAATTCAATAAATAGTATTGAATCAAGAGTAACAATTCCAATGTTAGTATCTTAAGTATCATGCTTGCCTCCATGATTCTTGATATTCAAAGGTTGTTTTAATATCGAGGTTATCTAGGAGCTGAAAGAATTGTTTTAGAAACCATCATGTGTGGAAGACATTGTGATATCTGAAACAATTTTTTTGGTTGCAATATGATAAAGTATAATTTTGTAATATACATGTTCTCATATTGTATGAGAATTTGTGAAGGATGGAGATACTAGGTATCCGGATCTCCCAAAAATGTTTCGAGAACTAACATTATACTCATGATTCTTCCTTATAGGTTATAGTATCTTGATCATGAAAGTTTTCATGATAAGGATGAATAGAAGATGTAGGTAAAATGTTTACTACACTAAAAGATTACTAAAGAATGGATTTTTGAAAGAATGCCAAACATTTGATGATGGTGATCCACTTCAAAGTGCAAGTCCAAAGATATTAGTATTTGACTATACACGCTTTGTACTATGTCTCATGTGGATGACACCAGTATTGATTTTGATAGATTCTTTTAAAAGAAAAGGAATTGCTGAAAAAGAATCTATAAAATATTTGGCAGAAAGGAAAAGGCTAGAAATGTCCAGCTTAGGTATATAGAAGATATACATGTTGTGGGTGTATTCTTTACTTGTTAAACAATGTGGTTGTTAGGTATTGGATACCGGTATTGGATACCGAATTGGTTGGTGTGAAGTGTCATACAGAACAACACAATTCATGAACTTCAATGGCCTAAGTAACTAGCAAGAGAATATGTGATGATGTTCATTGAAAAACAAATAAAGTGTTATTGTGTTTCTCGTAGTCATCAAACCTAGCCTTCAAGATTTGTTTTAATAATTGTTATTTAGTTCCGGTATTACGAGAACAATGGTTATTTAAATAATTTCCGAATTCCATAAAAGATGGATGAACTTTTATAAGTCTAGTTGGAGATATCACATCCATAAAACTAGTGCTAAAATGTCGCAATACAAATAATTGAAAGATCACTTATGGAGTGACATCACCATTCAAATTATATTGGAAACAAAACATGAAGAAACTCCATGTTGGTGGATTTTGGAGTCTTTGATTTTGATCAATTGACGCTTGTGAGACTTTCCTGAGATAATTTAAACTCCATCCATAGGCCAAAGAGGTACGGATGACTAACTTATTGGATATTGTACATGTTGATGTACATAGTCCATTATGGGTAGTCGTGTGCGGTGGATCTTTCAACTTCATACACTTTCTCCGGAAATTTGAGTGACTATATACGTATACTTACTTAACAAGGAAGAAGTATGAAACATTTGAAAATTGTTCAAAGATTTTCAAGATGAAGTGGAAAATCATTGTAACAAGAAAATAAAGAATTTATGATCTGATCATAAAGGATGGTATTTGAGTTACATGTTTAGTAAAACACCTAAGATTTGAGGAATTGTTCCATGGATTTACATTTCCCGATAAATCATAGGAGTATGGTATGTTCGAGAGATCAAATCAAACCGTGTTTGACATGGTAAGATCAAAGGTGTCATTTATAAAACTGCCATTATGTTTTAAAGATTAAAGCTTTAGAGACTACCGCTTTTAGACTAAAAAGAGCGCCATTGTGATCCGTTGAAATGACACCATAAAGATTATGGTTTTGGATAAAACCCGAGTTGTCTTTTCTCAAATTTTGGTATGCTTGGCATAAGTAAAATGTTTACAATCAAAGTCGTATAAGCATGTCTTTGTAGGTTATCCCAAAGCAATAGTTGGGTATTCCTCCATAACACTGAAGACAAAATAGTTTGTCACTTTGAACGTCAAGTTTCTTGAGAAGGAATTTTTCGCAAAAGTTAAGTGGGAGGACAATAGAATTTTGATTAGGTTGATGAACCTAAGCAACATGTGCTAAGTAGCACAGCACCGGGAAGTGTCCAGGAGGCGGCCACAATACTCATGGCTCTCATGACTACAAAGGTTGTAATCTCGGAGATTAGAGTTCCTACTGAACCTTATGGGTTGGGTAAGAATCAAATAGTGAGATTTGATAAACAAGTTGTTATTGTTTTGACAATTATGAATCAACTGCATGCAAAGAAGCGATGATGGGCCCTGACTCCATAAAATGACTAGAAATCATAAAATCCGTGATAGTTTCCATACACGAGAAATCAAGTTTTGAACTTGAAAGACCCTCAGGAAAGGCGTGAAGCCTATCGGTCATTTTTGGATCTATAAGAGGGATGGACATGGATGTTTCACATCTATGAAATAGTCGACATGTCGGAAAAGAGTTTACAACAATGTTCAAAGAGTTGACTACGACAAGATTTGATCTTTCGTAGCGATATCTATTTTGGACGGGTTATTGTAGCAAACACTACATATGTCAATTTTCTTATATATGGTAGTTGAATAAACAAAACAATGTTCTTCTAATAGAATGGTTACCTAGGACGTGTACATGACACAGTTCGAAGGGTTTTGATAATTCAAAGGATGCTAAAAGGGCGTGCAAACTTCAATGGTTGAAATGAGCATAGCGGAGTTGGAATCTTCACCGTGATGAAAATGTTAAAAGAGTTTAATTTCATCGGAGACGATGAAGATGCTTGCATTTGCAAGAAATTAAGTGGGAGCGCTGAGACATATTTCTAATACATTATGTAGAATACATGGTGTTGATTGGAAATGATGTATTTTTATTGACACAGGTTAAGAATTTCATTAAAATTAAATTTTGATGAAAGACTTGGGCAAAACCAGAATATTAGGCATCAATGTCTATATGGATACATTGAGGCGCTAATATGGTTGTGCTAGACGTACATATATGAGATATTGAAAGGGTTCAATATGGAAACGACAAGAAAGGTTCTTGCTGCATGGAAAGGATTGAATCAAGATTCAAGTGTATCAACACTTGGTGAGTGAAATCACATGAATATTTTGATCAATAATACCGTGATATGTACATATCCAGATATGTCCTATGCTCTAAATGTTGTGAGCATATACCAGAATGATTCATAAGATGATCATTGGACAATAGTAAAGATATTCTTATGAGTTATGGAAGAACTAAGAATATATCATGTATAAGTGACAAATAGTTAAAAGTAGTTCATTGTAAAGTGTTACATTGATACTAGTTTGTCACAAGATACAAATTAAATTTATCTCAATTTAAACTATGGGTGGCACAATGTAATGGAAAGGAGGTTCCATGATGGATTTGGATGAGTTCCAAAGTTGATACATTGTGATGGATTCTACAACAAAAGGCTAAGTATATGACTGCTATAGTAGCAGCAAAGGAGGGCATTTGTGTTAAGTAGTTTGTTATCAAACTAGGTGTGGTTCAAAGTGGGCTAATACTATGAAGATATATTTTATGACAATAATATCAACATATTTTAACCCAAGCAAACTAAAGGTCTCACCAAAGGACCAAATTTAAACAATGCCATCTCATTTGAGAATGAGTGATGCATAGAGACGCAAAGACATGCAAATACACACGGACCTAAAAGTGTCAGATCTAAAGATTATGTTTACCACTAGCAAACCCATATATACAACACCAGAAAGCCATAAGTGTTGTATGCACAAGTTTACAAACTAGATTATTGACTCTAGTGCAAGTGGGAGACTGAAGGGAATATGCCCGAGAGGCAATAATAAAGTTGTTATTATCTTATTCCATATTTATGGTAAAAGTTTATTTTACATGCTATAATTGTATTAATTGGAAACCTTAATACATGTGTGTTTAATGAACAAATAGAAAGTTCCTAGTTATGCCTCTCTATAAACTAGCTCATTGATTAACAGGATGATCAAGGTTTCCTGATCATGGACATTGGATGTTGTTAATAACAAGGTCACAGCATTGGTGAATGATGTGATGAACATTCATCTGAAGTATAGCATTACGATCAAATTAATTATGTTTATATTGCTATAGCATCATACAAAGTAATCATTATCCTTAGACCATGAAATGATGTTAATTGCTAACACCGGAAGAATATTTTGATAACATCAAACGTCACACTATAACAGGGTGACTATAAAGTTGGGTTTGGGTATTCTGAAGGTGTTATGTTGAGGCTCATGGATCAATGTGGAATTTTTCAATCCCGATGATGGATAGATATACTCTGGGCCCTCTCGGTGATATCACATTAAGATAGCTTGCAAGCAAGTGATGTGATCACTAGAATGTTATATCACGGGAATGAGAAAAGAGTGCATGTCGGTAACGAGATCAAACTAAGTATTGAGATACTGATGATCGAATCTCAGACATGTAATATATCACAAGACAAAGGGATTTAGTTACTATCGTTAAAGGTTTTCTCGATCACAGAAGTCATCGTTGAATGTGTGGGAGTCAGTATGGATCTTCAGGTTCTGCTTCTGATTATTGATCTGAGAGGGGTCTCGATCATGTATGCATTATTCGAGAACCATAGGGTGACCCACTTAAGGTTTTCCAGACACCATTTGGAGCAAATGTGTTCTGGACGAAAGAGTTGCGAAGTGCTGGAATTATTTCAATAGACACCAAACTTGTTTTGGGTGAAATTGCTGAAATTGGTTCTGCATGTGATATTGAAATGTTGCAGGGGTTTTATGTGAATGTTTGTTAATTAAAGTAATTAACAAAATTCTGAATAAAATTAATAAAAGAGTTTATGAGAGAGCATTAAATTTGGAGAAATTCAATGCATTTAAAGTGGAGACTTTAATAGAGAATGTGAAGGGGCATATTTATGTGGAGGGGTTACCACCACATGAATGAGGGAGGTGAAGGGGAACCCCCATGGGGCACCGACCATGGGAGGGGCACCCCCTCCTCCTATAAAAGTTCCCCCTCTCACTCCTTCACACTCACACCTCCTCATGAAGGATCTCTCTCCCCCTCTAGTATTATTCCCCCATGGTCTCGGATTAGCGAGATACATGTTCCTGGTGGCATTTCATCTGGAAGGAGTTGCTGCTTCCGCTGCATCGCTGGAGCGAGGAGGTGGAGGTTGTTCGATGGCCTGAACGTATGTGCGAGGACGAATGTGCTGCTGATTTAGGGCGCTAGGACTTCCACACGATCTTGAGATCGGCAAGCGTTCGACTACATCATCCATGAGTTCCATCTTGTTAACAAAGCTTTGTCGGTCTACGAGAGTATGTTCTTTATGGATGTATATCCACCCGTTGCTTGTATCTAATAGATAGATCTTAGCGTATAATAGTTCCCATTGTAGGAAATTTTTTGTTTTCTATGCTGCGAACCCAACAGGGTAGCCAAATCTGGTCCATACATGAAATATAGGAGACGCACCCCTCACATATGAGCCTCTAGTATGAAACTATAGAAGGCACACCCTTGAGCCGTGTGTCGTGTATATTTAGTGGAGGCACATATGGTTGTGATGCGCCTCCTATAAGCCTATCTCCTATAGGGTTTTCCCTAGTAGTGCGTAGCTAGCTAAAGACAGAATGGGGGATGATGAGCTCCCCCTCTTCTTGCCTGACCGCAAGCATCAGAAGTATCCAGCTACTGAGCCGAAGCTCTTCCCCACCCAGAAAGACGACAGGTTGTTGGACTCGCTAGGTGAGGCTCTTCTATTCTCGTTTGTAGGCTGGCTGGTTTGCTTTGTCCGAATTCTGATGCTGGTGCTTTTGACGTAGCCATGTACGGTGATGAGGGTTCTCCCCCGCCCGCAGCTGCGGCGAAGTCCAAGGGGAAGCGGGCATCGATCAGTGCTGCTTCGACCGAAGGCGGCGGGAAGAAACCGCGTTAGCAGAGGAAGCCAGCGACTATGCCGATGGTGGCTAGGTACGCTCTTTGTCGCCCTTTTGTATCAATTTCCTTCTTTATTTGTCACTCTTTTCTGAACTTTGCTTGTCCTTGTAGAGAACCGATGTCGCTTGATGGCACCGGCTCTGTCGTTGTTGCCGGTACTCCGGCTGCACCGGTGGAGCCGGTTGCACTGGTTGCGACCGCGTCGACTGCGCCGGTCGAGCCCGTGCCAACTCCACCAGTTGCTCTTGCGCTGATTGCGCCCGTGTTGCTGCATCGTGCCCCCACCACCTCCTTGATCACTCATATTTTTGCGAGCGGGGGCCATGCGGCCACTCCTCCACCTCGACCCTCCTCTAGCATGAACCTGGATTGGAGTGCTGCTCTGACAGATGTGGCCGCCAGTTGGGGCATGGAGCTGGAGGGCACTGTGGTGTCGGGTGCTGCCACACAGGCGGGAGGCTCTGACTCTGAGACTGCGACTGATGGGGCAGAGATGATGGTGGGGGAGACGGCTTAGGATGCTGCTACCCCTACAGACGATGACAAGGAGGTGCTGGTGACTAGGTTCAAACCCTCCTAGGCTGTGCTATCACCGGATGCCATACTTGGCCAGCTCTCTATCCAGGCGCCTTTCTCCCTCAGCCAAGCGCAAAACTTGGTGGAGGTGCTGGAGCTAGGGCTCGGGGAGGCCAAGTGGGTGAACATTTGTTTGGAGGTATGGCCCTCTCCACACTTGTGCTATTTGTTTCAAGCGGTGTGCTTTTTTCCCTTGTTTACTTCTCTCTTTCTATAGAAAGCTTTTTCGAAGATGACCAAGATTACGCAAGATCTAGGGCATAAGACTGCTCACTCCGACATGTCCTTGCAATTGCATGAATTTTCATGGTTTTTGTTGACCCTCAGGTATCCTCCTGCAGCCATGATAGTGGACAAGTAGAGGGAGGTGGACCGGCTGTGGGCGGAGGTGCGCTGGCTAGAGGAGTCCAATCAGACGTGCCAGAGCCAAATTGACAATCTGGTGGCGCAAAAGATCAAACTGGAGGCCTCCGCCAAGAAGATCAAGAAGAACGATGATCTTAGTGCCAAAGCCTTCAAGGCCCTGATGGTTGTGAAATACCACCTCTTTTAGTCATATAAAATGAGCCATTTATCTCTCATATCATATTTCTTCCAGCTATAGCTATGCCTTATATGCATGATTTCTATTTCCCATTTACTTCCATATGAGCTTTGCACATTTAGTAGTTTAGGTAAAATTTTATCACTTTCCTTGTCTATGACATGTGTGTAGGTGTTGATTATTATTATGGATAAAACAAAGTCAAAATGAACAAAGAGAGCATAGTATGGAGGAGCTACAGGCACCAGACTTAGCCATTTGAGGTGTTGGAATAGTGAATTTTTTCAACTTCTCAAAATAAATATCCAAGACAACAGGGTTGTAGCCCTCGACGATACGAACTCAACGAGCCCAAGAACACTCAAAACAGAGTTCGTATGAAGAAATGGCGGCCAAAATACTAGACGGTTTGACGACCAACTATACGACCGAAGCTATTTTTCTAGTCGTATAGCTTCCCCTGTATAGTTGACAAAAAGGTCGCAAACGATGGGATTTCGCCCCAGAAAAGATCTTGAACCTTCCCTAAGTCATATAACAGTATTGGGGGAACCCTAGGGCACCCCCAAGGCCTATATAAAGGAGGGAGAACCCAAGAGAGAGAGCAACCAAGCCATATCCTCCACCACAGCGGAGCCCTGCCGCCATGCCACCGCCATAGCCGGCTCCAAACAGATCTACACCATCACCATCACACAAGAGGAGAAGGGACTAGGACCTTGAAGGCCTCCACGTCGATCTACATCGTCATCTTTATCAACAACGTCTCCATCATCGATCCCCTTTGGTTACTTGTTGTAATTCTAGATTGAATCTTGGATTTGCACTTGTCTTCAATTGTATCATCATACTTCATCCAGAGGGAATCCATGATGTTGATTGCCTTCATGTGTGAGTGGTTTGCTTTGTTCTTGGGGAGATAGGGAAACCCTAGTATGAGATTGAATTGAGATAAAGATTATTATGTGATATTGTTCATTATGTGTCTATGTTAATTGTCTTCATCTTGATGTTGGGAGTTGTGCACCTCCTTAATATTTGCCTCCTATGGGGACTCGATGAAGGAGATTACTTGTTGGTAGATGAAGGGATGATAGCACTTACTGTGACTATAAATCTGTTATCATTCTTTACGTACTAACTTGGGGGAATCAAGGAGAACTCATAAAGCCATGTCCATGCCACGGGAGAAATCCCTTAATAGCACAGTAATTCGATTGATGTTGATTGCTGTCTATTGTGGTTATGAGGATGATATGTGTAGCGGTTGCTGGCTATTCGTCCATATATGGAGCTACTCCCACACATATCATAAATGGTCTTATTCATTATAATAATTGATCACTCTTTCTAATTACTAGTGGTGGATCCACTACTCCCTGAGAACTCTTTCCATCATCTTGCAGACTTTCATAATCATACTTGCATGCTCTTGTTTACTTACAATTTTAGTTTACTTATTGTTCTCTTATTTGAAAACCCAAAAATATCATTTACACAAAACTCGCATTTTATCTTGTTACTTAGAATGTTATTTAGCATTACTATTTCAGTATTCAGTTCAAAGAGTTATTAGACTTCAGACTCCTGCTCATTATGGGATCGATATCTTTATTTCAAAACTAGCTACAAACGATCTATGCACTTGCAGTCATCAAGCTATTTTCTGGTGCCGTTGCCGGGGAGCTAAGCATTGTAGGTCTTTTAGCTTTTGTTTATTTATTTTAGTTGATGGGGATATGTCGAAGGGGGTATGCCCAGCAGGACGCTCCAATTGGGCCGAAGGGTCTGCGAGTGGGCCTGAAAGACGGCGACTGGAGTGCGACTGAGGAAAAGGCCTGGCGATTGGAGACTGAAGGCCCAGGAGCTTACTTGAAGCCTAGTGGATTAGGTCAAAAGCCTCCGAATCCATATCTTGCTCGGTTGTAACTTGTAAACCCTAGCGAGGTGACTCCTATACAAACCTCCCTAGGGTATCCTTACGACGTATGTTCCATCATACACCCCCTCAAGCGACTCACTGCTTAGACACCAAGCTCGCCACCCCTGTAACTCGTTCTCATTAATCCAATCTAGCAGGAGTAGGTCTTTACCCTCTGGGAGGGCCGAACCTGGGTAAACCATGTGCATATGCCCCCATCTCGCACCGTAGATGGCCGCCAGCTCTTCCTCATGTTACAATCAATCGCTGCCAGTAGCAGCGACTGCCGTGGCCATTTCCACGACAGTGGCGCCCACCGTGGGGCATAGCGGGACTGTCCTGAGTTCTACGGCAAGACCCTACTCGCCGATTGATTGGCCGCTCGCCACCGGCCGCATGATCGCCATTGGCGGGATCTTACAGATCCTGCCCAGTAGCTACATCTCGGTGTCACGCCCGGTCACTCACGGCGCGGTGATGCCGGTCGGCTCCATCAACCTCTTCGTTGGCTTCACTAGTGCAGTCGACCCAGCTGCAACGGTGATCATTGGCGGATCGCCGCCACACCACGACCTTCTCTCGGAAGAGCAGGTCCGCTCTATCAGGAGCCTCGTCACCAAGTACGACTCGGCCGCCAGCAACGCGGCCGAGACCAACGCTGCCACCAACGACGAGGCCCTAAATGACGACGCCTGCTTCGGTCAACGGATCTATCACCGCCGCATCACGAGAGGACTCCATCACGCGAGTCTCCAACCCGGAGAATTTCGAGGACCCTTCCATCCTCGGGATCTTCGACTCCGATTTCGGCTCGGAGTCGCCTGAAGACTTCCGCTCCAGATCCAATCACTTTAACGCGATCTACATGGCGGGCAGCACGGCCGCCCGCCAGATCCGTTCTCCATGCCGATCCCGTCGACTGCTATGGCCACAGAGGTGGAGGAAGCCCGCCCGCGACTCGCGGAGGCGCAACACAACAAACTCGCCGAGCGCGAGAAATACCGCCTCGAGCAGGAAACAGCGTGGGAGCTATCGCTCTATCACCAGCGCCGCATCAGGACCCGCCTAAACTCCAACGTCCAGGGCCGCGTCCTGAACTTCAACGACAAAAGCGACCCCGCACACGCGGTCGAGCGCGAATACTGCGAGAACGCGCCGCCAGGCGGAAGCAACCCTGCGAGACCACCACCCGGCGCACCGGTGACTGGAGCCCCTCCACCACCCATTGACCGCGTGCCCCCGCCAGACCAACCGCGGATCATCATCTCGCCTCAAGCCCGCGACGCCAACGGACTACCACTCTACTCCACCCCAATGGACAATGTCATCGTGGCCGACACCGCGGTCGCCAACCTCGACGTCCAAGGCAATGGCGTGATGCAGATCCAGTATGCCAAGGCCCTACTCGTCAGGGCCGTCGAGCAACAAGCTGCGGGAGTCGACCCGCGGGGGCGGATGTATTCCCGTTCCTCAGCAAGCAGAGTGGCATCAAGCGGTCACCCCATCGTCGCCAACGCATTGACCTGCCCTCCACCATAGCCCCTGGCGAATCAGCCATGGGCCGCCACCCCCGTGTTGTCCACCAACGAGCCGCGACCGGCGAATAACATAGTCGCCGCCAACGGGCAGCCCATTGATGCCCGAACGCACATCGTCAACAACTAGGCATGGCGGGCGCGCCAGCCCAACGACTTGAGGCACACCCTCACCAACCATGGAGACCCGGAACCAAGAGGCTCGCTCAGTCGAGTCGGACCGTAATGCTTCGGGCCCATGATCCGTGGGGAAAATACCCCGCCAACTTCAAGGCTCCCAAGGAGATCGAAACTACGATCCAACGTACGATCTAGCTGTCTGGCTGGACACATACCTCGTGGCAATGGGAATCGCCGGCCACACCGGCCTGCTCGCCGCTAGCTACCTCCCCCTGATGATGGAGGGTGCGACTCGGCAATGGATCAACACCCTCCCCGCCGACAGCATCGATTCCTGGGAAGAAATGCGGGACGCCTTCATAAGGCACTTCAAGGGCTCCTACACCCGCGCCACCACCATAGAAGACCTAGAGTGATGCATCCAGGGACAACGCGAGTCGACTCGCCGCTGGATTCAAAGATGACAAGAACTATGGATCAACGCCTTCGGCATCCACCCAGATATGGTGATACATTGCTTCAAGAATGTGTGCCGGTATGAACCCCTGGTCGCTAAGATCAAGAGGGTATACCGAACGCTCGACAACGTACCCAACCTCCTCGAGATTGCCAAGTGCTACGCGGAGGAGGACCCCAACCAAGACTCCGACGACGAGTCGGAAGGAAGACGCCGAACCAGCATCCACGATAACGGGTGCCTACGTGACATGCGTTACAGCAACACCCGCATCACCGGCAAGCACCACACGGACGGGCGAGTCAGCTTCGTCGCCAACACCGGCTACGGCCAACGCGACCCCAAGAGCTACCGCCGCGACGGGGGAAATTACCGCGACAACGGAAACTATCGCTCCAACAATACAGCGAGGCTGAAATTCGATCCCGCTGCCCTGCTCAATCAGCCCTGCATCTACCATAGCAGGGAGGGAAACCCGCCACCCACACCACCGCGGATTTCCACTCTCTCAAAGAGATTGAAAAGGCGAGGTGAGCAAGGGAGGACCCCAACAACAACCCACCCCGGGACAACGGGAACGCCGGCGGCTTCGGTAACGCCGTCGGCTCGCTACACACCTTCACCGGACTCGGCACCAAGCGCGAGAAGAAGGTGCTCGCCCACGTGGTCGCCGTCAACGCGGTGACCCAAGTCGACATCCCTCGCTTCCTCAACTGGTCTGAGCAGAGCATCACCTGGAGTCGCCAGGACCATGCGCCAAGAATCGCATACCCAGGGCAAGTCGCCCTAGTAGTCAGGCCCAAGGTGGCCGACTACTGGCTGCCCAAGACACTAATGGACGGTGGGAGCTCCATCAACATCATGTACCTAGACACGTTCAAGAGGCTCCAACTCCTAGAAGCAGCCATCGAGCCAACCCTGACGACCTTCCATGGTATCGTCCCCGGTCGGAAGGCGTACCCGATCGGAAAAGTGACGCTGCCAGTCACCTTCGGCACTCCGGCAAACTACCACACGGAGAGGATCGTATTCGAGCAGGTGAGCTTCCGCAGCCCCTACCGCTGCATCCTGGGCCGCCAGGCATTCACAAAATTCATGGCGACCCCACACTACGCCTACAACATGATGAAGCTCCCAGGGCCAAGCGGCATCATCACCGTCCACGGTGACCCCGATATGGCCGTGGAATGCAAGGACAAAGGAGCCGAGCTCGGCGATGCCGTCATCACTGCGGAGACCGACAATGCGGAGGAGCTTGCGAAATACGCGGGCAACATCAACAAGGATGACCCCACCATCCTAAAGAAACCAACCACCGCGAACTCCATGTTTGAGGCGACCACACACACCCGCACTATTGAGCTCGTCCTGAGCGACTCCAGCCAGATGGTCACCATTGGGGCGCACATGAGCCCCGCATAGGAAAGCACGCTCATCGGGTTCCTCCGTGAGAACCGCGACATCTTCGCATGGAAACCATCTGACATGCCAGGTGTCCCGAGGGAACTCGCTGAGCACAAACTCAACGCCGACCCTGATACATTGCAAATGTATCTATAATTTTTGATGTTCCATGCTTGGTTTTATCCACTTTCTTGTGTTTTCTTCCAACTTTGGAGTACTTTTCATATGATTTCTTGGACTAACCTATTAACAAGAGCCACAGTGCCAGCTGCCCTATTTCTGCTGTTTTTGGTTCTAGGAAAGTCAGAAAATGAATATTCTCGGAATTGGACGGTACAAAAGCAAAAGTGCCTATTTTTCGGAAGGGATCAAGTGCCAGAATACGAGACAGAGAAGGGCCAGGGGCCGGCCACACCACCTGGCCGCGCGGCTAGGCTGGGCCCGTGCCAGGGGGTGGTGTGGTGGCTCCCGGCACCCCCTCGGTCTCTCCTTCTGCCTATATATTGCCCTCGGGACGAAAACCCTAAGTACCCGATCAAAAATCCACGAAAGAGTCTGTAGCCGTCGTCATCTCCATCCCTAGATCGGGAGGGATTTGAAGCTCTTCCCGGCACCCTGCCGGAGAGGGGAATTCACCATGGAGGCCTTCTTCATCACCATGCAAGCCTCCAGTGTGATGCGTGAGTAGTTCATCCTTGGACTACGGATCCATGTAGCAGCTAGATGGCTGGTTCTCCTCCTTTGTGCTTTCATGTTTAGATCTTGTGAGCTCTGTTCATGATCAAGATCATCTATTTATAATTCATACATGTTGTGTTTGTGGGGATCCGATGGATATTGAGATGCTATTTCAGATTGATTATTGATTCTATCATGTCTTTGTTATTTGTGATCTTGCATGCTTTCCGTTGTTAGTAGCTATCTTGGCCAAGTAGATGCTAGCAACTACAAGAGTTAGTATTTATGCCCGATAGTGGGTTCATGCCTCTGGTAATCTGGGGAAGTGATAGAAATCTCTAAGGTACTAGATGTGTTGTTTCTACTAGGGAGAAAACAACAATCCTTTGTTCATAGACCAATCATATTGTTTACTTTACACACAGTTCGTAAAGCAATAATCTGCTGCTTGCAACTTAATACTATAGGGGGTTCGGATGATAACCTGAAGGTGGATTATTAGTCATAGATCCAGTTGGATGGCGGTCTATGTATTATGTTGTAATGCCCAATCAAGTCTCAAAGGAGTCAAGATGATTAGTATATGCATGTATTGCTTTCGCGGTGTTTGTCAATTGCCCCGCTGTAATTTGTTCATCCAGCATGTTATCTATCTTAAGGAGAGCCACCTCTAGTGAACTATGGATCCCGGTCCTTTTCTTTACATACAATCTACAATCTTTTACTGCTTTGTGTTTACTTTCTGCAAACTATTACTTCTTTCCATTCGATATGTTTAATCCTTTGTTTTCCACAAAACATGGTGAGATTGACAACCTCATCGCAAGTTGGGGACAAAGTTTTGTGGTTGTGCTGTGCAGGTCTCCACGTTGCTACTAGCACCGGTAGTGCGCCCTGCCAAAGCTCAGCTAGTAACACCTTTGGGGTGTTTCCTTGCTCCTACTGGTTCGATTAAACCTTGGTTTCATAACTGAGGGAAACTTGTTGTTGTGCTCATCATACCATCCTCTTGGGGTTCCCAATGAGCTCTACGTCGAACGACGAGCACATCAAAGATTTCCTGGCGCCGTTGCTGGGGAGTCAAGGACATCTTCACAAGGGGAGTCCCTCATAACCAATCTCTTTACTTTGTTGTTTTCGTTTTGCTTAGTTTTCTTTTTGCCTTGGTTGCTTGTTTTGTTATTCATAAACACACAAAAAATTAGTTTTACTAGTTTGCTTTCTTATTTCAAAAACACACAAAAAATTAGTTCATATCTTAAGTTGCCTTCATGTCTAGCCTTGCTCCAATCACTATGTCACCCAAGGAAATGATTTTCACTTTTAAACAAGGAATCGAGGAAAGTTTTAAGGAAGCTTGGTCTAGAATCTCTGATCTACATGAAAAAACTGAGCCTAAAATGACTCAAAGCTTGTTCCTTAGCAGTTTTTACCTTGGGATTGCTCTTTGCTATAGATATGCTTTAGATGCTGTTGTGGGAGGAGATTTCCTCCAATGTAATGAGGATGATGCTATTAATGCTATAAAGAAATTGATCCTCACTTACAACATGCCTAGCCAAACTGATATTTCTTTCGCAAAAATATTTGCTAGGTTGAACACTCTTGAGACTAGCACTACTAGCTTAGAAGATTGCTATAATACGCTTAGGGAGCATCACAATTATGTTCCAATAAATTCTGAACCATCAAAGTGGCTCCCTATAGTAAAGATTGAGATAAACACTGAAACTTTTCAAGCCCACTGCGATATCATGTCTGAATTTTGTCTTATGCCCAAAGATATTTATGAGTCTTTGAATCTTTGGGGGCTTACTGAAGGAGGAAAAGAAATATCTCTTGCTAATAATGCTACCGTATTACCTATTGGAATAGCTGAAGGAGTGTTTACAAAGATCCTTGGGAAAATGATTTCTACTGATTATCTTGTTATTGAATGTGCAAGAAAAGGACAAATTACACTTGGAAGGTCCCTATTAGAACTCCTTGGAGAAATAATAGATGTGGGAAAGGGGACCATGCACCTTTCTTCTCCACCAAAAAATCACATTTTCCTAAAGGTTAAGAATAAAAATAAGAGAGGTAAGGGCAAGAAATTTGGTTTTAATGCTTCTTCATTTGAGAACACTTGATTCTTTCTTTGCTTCTTATGCCTAACTTAAAGGCGTTAAAGAAAAGTACTTATTGGGAGATAACCCAAAAGTTTTAGATGAGTCTTGGAAGTTATTACTTTTTATTGGGAGAACACTTGATTCTTTCTTTGCTTCAGTAATAACCGCTCCTTATCCTTTTTATTTGCTTTTTGTGCCAAGAGTAACCTCTAATGAGAGTGAAGTAATGATTGGGAAAGTTGCTGTCCCGAAACAGATTCTTGTGTGCTTCACCATAAAAATTCGTGAGAGAGCTCTGTATGTCGGATTGAGCTGTAATTGTTTGTGCATCTGCCCCATGTTGTTATCTAACTTTCGTTAGTTCAACACTTTTTGATTTGATCAACAGAAGGTCTTCGAACAAATTCGTCTTTACCTGCTGGTTTATTTTGACAGATTTCTGCCATTTTCTGCATTTGCTTCTTGTGGGTTCCTTCTTGAGTTCTTTAGGGGAATTGAGCTTTTTGAGGGAAGTGCTACAGTATCTAGTGTTCTAATGGAAGTTTATTTGGTGTTAGAACTGAACCTTAAGACTTATTTATCTTAAGTGCACTAATGTTGCTAATGAGATTGTGTGAAGTTTTGTATGAAGGAAAATTTTCAGGTGTATGGAAGGAATGAGTAATGAGATGAAGGATGGACTAAAGCTCAAGCTTGGGGATGCCACGCATGTCACCCTAAGAAATATCTAAGAAGTACAAGCGTCAAATCTTGGGGATGCCCAAGGCATCCCCTTCTTCATCAATAAAAATTCCAGGTTCCTTCCAAACGCTTCATTTTTATTGTTTCATGCACAGTTGTGTTTTTCTTGGAGCGTCTTCTTTTTCGTTTTTGTTTTGGTTTTTAGTTTGCTTGGTTTGCTTAGTTTTCTGAATAAATTGGTTGGACCCCCTCTTTCATACATTGGTTTGCAAATAGTTTGGTTTGGTTTGGAAAAGAGTAGGAAAGTTCGTACTTTTGTGGTAAAAAGAGCTTGTTTTTGACTATGGCCTATGCTTTGTCATGCCATGCTTGATATTGTTTTGGATTTATGCTTAGTATTCTTTGCTGTAGCATGACTTGTTATAAACAATTGAGATTGCTTAATGTGCCTTGGATGAATCATGTGTTGTTTTAGCATATTAAAGCATAGTATAGTGGTATTCTCCTTTGATGCTTTATTTGGGTTGACTTGGCGCATGCTCACACCATGTTATGACTATCCAAAGTCACCATAGCCTTTATGATCCTTTATTTTCAACTTGTAGTATCACTTTATGCTTTGATCAATGATGTTTTGTCGCTCTGCATGATTATGGCCATTATTGCTCTCTTAGTTTGTCGCTCCCAGTCTTTTGCTAGCCTCCACAACAAAGTATGATTTCCACTCATGCATCCAACTCCCTAAACCAAGTTAGTCCAAAGAGTCCACCATACCTACCTACTAGCTTATGCTATTCCAAGTATATTCATGCTTTTGTTTACCTTCCACTTGTTATGAGAAAACTAGTGATTAAAGCTCTCATGAACTTGATGGCACACTTTACTTTTTTTGCCTCTAATAAACTTGAACCATTGGGTCCTTCTTTGTTGTGTATATGCTTGTGCTTTATAAGTTGAAATTAGCAGAACCATGTACCATGGGGAACGCTTTCAACATTGCACGTGTACTTTGTACCCTGTTGATATCATGTTCTTTTGCTTACGGATCCCGGCGGTGTGAAATAAAAGTGGAACTTGTAAGATCATGGAGTTTGTATGTGTGTTAGAGAAATGCCTGGGCCGCTAGCCTAAGCCATGCCTAATCATGGTGGAAACTTGTAGCATCACCATAATGAGCACTCTATGAAGTATCCTCAATAAAAACCTATGTAAATAGCAAATAAAAAGATTGTTGAGGTGCTCATTGTCTGCTTGCCTTGTCATTTTGATTATGGGAAAGCTCCCGTATCATGTGCAAGGGGTACCCCATTGGCGGTTCTTAATGATACACATATACTTACAATGACAAGAGCTTACTCGTGACTAAAGTTGAGTAGCATGAGGATCGGTCTTCGTAAGTAAGGGGCATGAGATTTCGGTTTATAACTTGTCAAGCATATCCTCTTAGTTGTGTCACTTTAACCTTAATCACCTTCAAGATGCTTATGATAGGGGAAATGAGAGCTGAAAGCTACAAGTACAATATTTTTTTGAAGCTCTTTATGAGACTTGAATCCCTACTTCCTTTTAAAAAAAGGCCTTTCTTCCACCATTATATTGAGTCTCCACCTTCTATCTTTATGCACCTACTTTGAGAGCATAGTGGCCATTCTTAGTTCTATGTGCATTGTCCCAAGACTAGTTGATTGATGCATAACTTGATATTGCTTGTTTTAAACTATTGTATCTAGTCACTCTTATGAACTTTGAAGGTGTCCTATGCATTTATATTTGCTACTCTATTGAGGGACAAGCTGAATACTATTATGCTATGTTTTCTTTATGTGAAACAAACAAACATCTTGCAAAGCATGTTATTCATGAATCTTTTGTTTGTGCCTTTTCATGTTGCATCATAGTTTCTTTGCTTATTGCTAGAACTTTGTCTTTCATGTTATCATTGAAGTACTATGATCCCAGCTTTGAATGTTTTGCAAATACTTTGATCAAGTCTTTGATGGTGCATGTCACCTCAAAAATTATTCTTTCTTTTTATCACTTACCTACTCAAGGACGAGCAGGAGTTAAGCTTGGGGATGTTGATACATTGCAAATGTATCTATAATTTTTGATGTTCCATGCTTGGTTTTATCCACTTTCTTGTGTTTTGTTCCAACTTTGGAGTACTTTTTGTATGATTTCTTGGACTAACCTATTAACAAGAGCCATAGTGTCGGCTGCCTATTTTCTGCTATTTTTGGTTCCAGGAGTCAGAAAATGAATATTCTCGGAATTGGACGGGACAAAAGCCAAAGTGCCTATTTTTCCTGAAGGGGTCAAGTGCCAGAATACAAGATGGAGAAGGGCCAAGGGCCGGCCACACCACCTGGCCGCGCGGTCAGGCTGGGCCCACGCCAGGGGGTGGTGTGGTGGCTCCTGGCACCCCCTCGGCCTCTCCTTCCGCCTATATATTGCCCTCGGGACGAAAACCCTAAGTACCCGATCAAAAATCCACGAAAGAGTCTGGAGCCACCGTCATCTCCATCCCTAGATCAGGAGGGATCTGAAGCTCTTCCCGGCACCCTGCTGGAGAGGGGAATTCACCCTGGAGGCCTTCTTCATCACCATGCAAGCCTCCGGTGTGATGCGTGAGTAGTTCATCCTTGGACTATGGATCCATGTAGTAGCTAGATGGCTGGTTCTCCTCCTTTGTGCTTTCATGTTTAGATCTTGTGAGCTCCGTTCATGATCAAGATCATCTATTTGTAATTCATACATGTTGTGTTTGCGGGGATCCAATGGATATTGAGATGCTATTTCAGATTGATTATTGATTCTATCATGTCTTTGTTATTTGTGATCTTCCATGCTTTCCGTTGTTAGTAGCTATCTTGGCCAAGTAGATGCTAGCAAATCCAAGAGTTAGTATTTATGCTTGATAGTGGGTTCATGCTTCTGGTAATCTGGGGAAGTGACAGAAATCTCTAAGGTACTAGATGTGTTGTTGCTACTTGGAAGAAAACAACAATCCTTTGTTCATAGAACAATCGTATTGTTTACTTTACACGCAGTTCGTAAAGCAATAATCTGTTGCTTGCAACTTAATACTGGAGGGGGTTCAGATGATAACCTGAAGGTGGATTATTAGTCATAGATGCAGTTGGATGGCGGTCTATGTATTATGTTGTAATGCCCAATCAAGTCTCAAAGGAGTCAAGATGATTAGTATATGCATGTATTGCTTTCTCGGTGTTTGTCAATTGCCCCGCTGTAATTTGTTCACCCAGCGTGTTATCTATCTTAAGGAGAGCCACCTCTAGTGAACTATGGATCCCGATCCTTTTCTTTACATACAATCTACAATCTTTTACTGCTTTGTGTTTACTTTCTGCAAACTATTACTTCTTTCCATTCGATACGTTTAATCCTTTGTTTTCCACAAAACACGGTGAGATTGACAACCTCATCGCAAGTTAGGGACAAAGTTTTGTGGTTGTGTTGTGCAGGTCTCCACGTTGCTACTAGCACCGGTAGTGCGCCCTGCCAAAGCTCAGCTAGTAACACCTTTGGGGTGTTTCCTTGCTCCTACTGGTTCGATTAAACCTTGGTTTCATAACTGAGGGAAACTTTCTACTGTGCTCATCATACCTTCCTCTTGGGGTTCCCAACGAGCTCTACGTCGAACGACGAGCACATCAGACCCCAAAGTGCGACCAGTAAAGCAGTCGCTATGGCCCTTCAATGAAGAGCGTCGTCGAGCAATCGCCGAAGAAGTACAACGCCTGCTAGCTGCAGGCTTTATTCGGCCAATCAAATACTCCAAGTGGCTGCAAACCCAGTCCTGGTTCTGAAAAAGAACAACACATGGAGAATGTGTATCGACTACACCAACCTCAACAGCGCCTTCCCGAAGGAGGAGTTCGTCCTACCGCGCATCGATCAGATCATCGACTCGACCGCGGGATCAAAGTCACTGTGCGTTCTTGACGCTTACTATGGTTACAACCAGATCAAGATGGCGGTCAAGGATGAGGAGAAGACGGCGTTCATCACGCCATTCGGCACCTTCTGCTACACGGCCATGACGTTCGGCCTCAAGAACGCCGGCGCCACATACCGAGATGCATGCAAGAGTGCCTAGCGAGCCAAATTGGCCGCAACATTCACGTCTAAATCGACGACGTGGTGGTAAAATCCACCCGCCAGGACGACCTGCTCGCCGACCTGGCTGAAACCTTCGCAAACCTACGGAGGTACAACATCAAGCTAAACCCAGGGAAGTGCACCTTCGGCGTCCCAACCGGACAGCTACTAGGATACGTAGTTTCCAAGCGAGGCATGAAAGCCAACCCCACCAAGATCGACACCATCGCGCGACTCGGGAAACCCGAGTGCCTGCGCGATGTCCAGAAGTTGGCAGGACGAGTCGCGGCCCTTAGTCGCTTCATCCCCCGACTAGGCGAGAAGGCAATGCCCCTCTACCGCCTGATGCGCAAGAACCCCACGTTCCAATGGGACATGGAGGCCGACAATGCACTCAAAGCGCTCAAAGAAGTGCTACTCGTGGCTCCACTCCTCGCTGCTCCACTCGACAAAGAGCCAATGCTCATCTATGTCGTGGCCTCTACTCGAGTCGTCAGCGCCGTGATGGTCGTCAAATGACCGGAGGAGGGCAAGGAGCGCCTCATATAGTGCCCTGTCTACTACATCAGCGAAGTCCTGACGGATTCACGACAGCGCTACCCATAGTACCAGAAACTGGTGTACGTGGTATTCTGAGCTCATCGGCAACTCTCACACTATTTCCAGGAGCACCCGATCACGGTGGTCTCCTCCGCACCTCTGCAGGACATAATACGCAATCGCGAGGCGACTGGGCGAGTCGCCAAGTGGGCCATCGAAATCGGCGTCCACAACATCAAATATGAGCCCCGCAAAGCGATCAAGTCACAAGCCCTAGCCAATTTTCTCGTAGATTGGGAAGAAGCACAGCAGCCGGAGAAGCTCCCATACCTCCACTACTGGTCGCTCCATTTTGATGGCTCCAATAACGCCGACGGCGCAGGGGCCAGGGTCATACTAACCTCTCCCAAAGGAGACAAGCTCCGCTACGTGCTCCACCTCAACTTCAAGCCCTACACCAACAACATGGCAGAATACGATGCCCTCCTTCACGGCATGAGAGCCGCTAAGGAGATGAACGTCAACCGCTTACGATGCTATGGCGACTCCGACCTAGTCTCCGGCCAGGTCACCGGGACATGCGACGTCGTCTCTCCAACAATGATCGCGTACCGCCAAGCGGTAGACCAGCTGGGAGGACATTTTGACGGCTATTCCGTCGAGTGGATCGACAGACACAAGAATGAGGAGGAAAATGCCCTTTCCCGCATCGGATCGGCCTGACAAGCACCAGCAGTAGGCGTCTTCCTCGACACCATCCACAAACCTTCGGTCAGCCCACCAAAGGAGATCGACATCGGGATACCACTGCAACCAGAGCCAGACCTAGTCGCCATGGTTGCGGAGCCTAGTGACTGGACGGCACCATACATCGTCTTCCTCGAGCACAAGGTCCTACCAAGCAACAAGACAGAGGCGCAAAGGATCGTGCGCCGCTGCAAATCCTTCGTCATCATCAACGGCGAGCTCCACAGACGCAGCGTGACTGGCGTGTTCCAGCGCTGCGTACAACCAGAAGAAGGTTGCAAGATCCTCCAGGACATTCACGCCGGCGACTATGGCCATCACGCCGGTGCCAAGTCGCTGGTCGCCAAGGCCATGCGGCATGGTTTCTACTGGCTCACCGCACACGCCGACGCCCCCAATATCGTCCAGCGACGCGTTGGATGCCAGAAGTACGCCCATCAGACACACCTCCCAGGTTCGGCACTCAAGACCATCCCCATCACAGGGCCATTCGCCGTATGGGGCATGGACATGGTAGGCCCGTTCAAGAAGGCCCCATCTGGCTTCACCCATCTCCTGGTCGCGGTCGACAAGTTCACCAAATGGGTCGAGGCCAAGCCGATCAAAAAGTGTGACGGCAAGACGGCCACCAAGTTCTTACGTGAGATCATCTACCAGTACGGCTACCTGCACAACATCATAATGGACAATGGCACAAACTTTGCCAAGGGAGCCATGGCGGAATTCTATGAAGAAGACGGCATACGACTTGACCTCGCCTCAGTCGCCCACCCGGAGTCGAACGGCCAAGCAGAATGCGCCAACCAGAGCGTCCTCCATGGGCTCAAGCCGCGACTCCAGGTGCCCCTCGAGCGCACCCCAGGATGTTGGGTCGACGATCTCCCCTCCGTAATATGGGGGATCGGCACGTCCGTCAATCGCTCCACCGGGTTCACACCCTTCTTCATGGTGTATGGAGCCGAGGCCGTAATGCCAACTGACCTGGAGCACGATTCACCTCGAGTCACCAATTACGTCGAGGCGACCAACGAGGTCGCCTGCCAAGACAGCGTTGACCAACTCGACGAGGCACGCGACCTGGCCCGCTCCTGCACCGCCATCTACTAGCAAGGACTCCACCGATACCACAGTCGCCGAGTCCGGACACGCACCTTCCAGGAGGGCGACCTGGTCCTCCGACTGGCCCAGGACAAGAAGGGCATACACAAACTCTCCCTCCCATGGGAGGGACCATTGGCCATAGGGCGAGTCCTCGACAACGACGCCTACTACCTCATCGACATACGGGGTGATGGACAACTCAAGGTCGGAACGCCATGGAATGTAAACCTTCTCCGAAAGTTCTATACATAGAACTCAAACTTGTACCCAGATGATATATAATGAAATTCATTCGGATCACACAAATTGTGTCTACTCGCCATATTCTTGTGCCACTCGCACTCGTACAAATTAGCAATACACTACACATGGAAGTCAACCCTTGGTCGAGCGACCGACACGGCTAAGTAGTGCGGCCTAAGGGCACCGAAAATATTCGGGCCCTAGGAAGTCCACGAATACGCCAATCCGGAGCCACCATCGGAGTCACCTAGCTCGACTGGACTACCGGGCCAAGACGACCGGTATACGCTTCTCACAGCGACCTGTCCTTCCCATCCTCGCGCAAAGCGACTCGAACGGTTAAGTACCACGCATAGGGACTCCACAAAAAGGGAATCCTCACGCGGCTCGGGAATACACCAAGTAAGAGAGCTGCCTTGGACTCGCCCAGCGACTGGTTTTCCGAGCCAGGGAAAGAGACGCGTTCCAAACAATGCATTAACACAACCTACAACAGGAACACGCCCAATACGGTTGAGCACCACGCTCAGGGACTCGCCTACAAAAACAATCCCACTCGCACTCGGGGACTCATCCCCTTAGAATACACAAGGGACAAAATAGTGCACAACCAGAAGAAAACACATAAGCATACAATCGAGTTACACCCCATTAAAGGGCGGACGCGCTCGGGGACTCGCTCAATCAAAAATAAACACACCACACAATTCTGGACGTAATACGAGTTGATTGACTCCCCTTGGCATATATTACAAAATGTTGATCACATTACAGCAGTCGCCACTTGGCATGCATTAAAAATTGCCCAACTACATTGTCTATTCCACAGGTCCTGACGAAGAAGCACCACCACCCCCCTTGACACGAACAAAAGGTTGCCATGGGTTCGTCGGGTAGGTCGTCAGCGACTTCGACAACACCGACCGGAAGGGCTGATCCGACTTCATGTCGCGATGCTCCGGCTCGGGGTCGCCAGGCGCCAACACCATCTCCTGGTACGGTAGAAGATCCCCCATCGCCAACACCCGATCGGCAAAAGGGGCGGCCTTCGCAGTCAGCTTCAGTACCTCCGACATCTCCACTGTGCCAGGCGCCGATGGGTAGCCGCTAGTCACGTTGTCAAGGTCGAAGTCGTCGGGGAAGTGGGCGAGACCCAGGCTCAATGCCGTGGTGGCCCCGCGCCTGAACACCGAGCATGCCATCCACTCCACGATGACAGGCGCCTCCTCCAGATAGCGCCACACCTCTGTAAGCCCCCCAAGAATAACCTCGGTGGGGGACATGCCTTGAAGAACCGCTTGGACACATAACGCCAAAGCCGTGGCCACGTTCACCACGGCAGTCACGTACTGCGAAGCATTGAAGGTCTGAACCACTATGTCGCTTTGCCCTATCACAGCTGCAAAATCAGACGTCAGTGAAACTTCGGACTTCCCCAATCAGGGACTCGCCAAACGAGTCAGGAAAGACGGAGACTCACCGAGGAGTTTGCGGTAGTTCTCCATGACATGCTTCTCCAAGCCGGCATGATCATTGTGCAGCCCCACGATGATCGAATCCGCGGCCTTGTGTTCCTCCTCATCCGCAGCGACAGCAGCCTTCGCTTAGTCCTCAGAGGAAACTGAGGCCGCTCTCACCTCCTCCAAGTCATGGATCAGCAAGGTAATTTGCCCATTCGCCGCGTCCAGTTCGGCGACTGGAACATACCCTTCACGGGCCTTGGAAATTGCAGCTGGGAAACCATCTGAAAGAGAAATCATTAGCGCGTCATACAACAATAGTTCACATATGAAAGAGAAAAGGAAAGAAAGGCAGGTACTTACCAATAGTTTCCTGGATTCGTCGGTTTGCCTCCTGCGCTTCGTGCAGATCCCGCTCCAAGCGCTCCCTTGCGGCCTACCGGTCGGTCGATTCACTTTGAAAACCCTGCAGAGACAACAAAGTTCAGTACTTACCAAAGAACAATATCAAATTCCCAGCCGGTGAAATTCAGCGACTAGGAACTCGGGGACTGGAGAGTAGAAGCAATTCAGTGCCTAGCTGCTGAAATTCAGCAGCTAGACACTCGAGGACTGGACATACCTGAATGGCGGCACCAAGCATTTTATGAAGCTCGTCGGCATCAGTCGACGGGACAGTGAAGGAGGTGCACCCACGACAAGACACAATGTCTCCATCGACGACCTCCGGGCTCTGCGGAGACTGGTTGTCCGCCACACCTGGGAACCCCCTCGCCATGAAGCAACGGAACGTCGTTGACGCCCTAGCCGGGGTGCTGGTCGCCGGAGCCGGCGCTCCCTTCACAGGGGCGACTGCGACTGGCTCCGGCTGTGCAGCCATCACCTCTTCGACGACTGCAGCAGGGTCGCTCCCCTTGGTGCTAGTCATCTCGACGGAATCATCGGCACCGTCTTTTTGCCTCTTCACGCCTTCCACGGCCGCTGCGTCATCAGTAGACTTCATCTTCTTGGGGAGGTCGCCTTCTCCTGTGGTAGTGGTCGGCGGAATCTTCGCCACCAAAGGGCGGCCGATCTTTTTGACTCCGGACCTGTCAAAACGTCAAAATCAACACAAAGACGACACAAGATGGAACACAACTCGGAATGGAAAATGCAAGGCTTACTTGGCGATTGGGAGAACACGCAGCCCGATGCTGATGTGAGCAAGCTTATCCAATTCTGGGCCTAGCTTGCGAGTGAGCCCCCTCTCAAAGACGTCTGAAGCCCCTGACACTGCGGGCTTCCACGACGACGAGGCCGCGGTTGCTAGAATTTCCGAATCCGAAGACGCGGCCGCTCTCGACGGCTGACCGCCTCCTGGCTCGGAACCCCCAAAACCGTTGGCGCGATTACCGCTAGGGGAACCTCTACCGCCGCCTCGGTGTCCTCACCCTCGAACCCCTTCATTGGAATTGAATCCTCTAGGGCCTTGTGTGAAATTTCGGGAGTGCCTTCATCGTCAGAGTCATCATCTGACTGAAGCACCACCACCGACTTGGATGGCGATGTTGGCTTCCTCGCTGGAGACTTGGGCTTACGCGCGGCCTTCGACGGCGTAGCCGTGTGCCAGGATGTGTGCTCCTGGGCGACCTCATCGCCTCCTTCGTGTTCATCGAGGCTGCGACTCGCCTCGAACTCGCGCTGTTTCTGCATGCGAGTCTTGCAAGCCATAGGCGCTGGGGGAGGAACCTCCTCCTCCTCGTCGCTATCGTAGGAATCTCCTTCGGAGGCCTCCTCGAGTTCCCGGGGGACCTCTTCATCGAGCGAAGGAAGCCAGCCCTCCAACACCTGAAACAGCTGAGAACCACCACGAGTAAGTACCAAATGATGCGACTACAAATCGCATTGTGGAAATGACGACTGGGAAGAAAACTTACTGTGGGGGCTTCATTCTTCACGGGAGTGTATGGGGCGAGCCCGACCGACACGATGGTGAATTCCGCGTTAGTGATCTTCTTTAGGGTGGCCTTGTAGTCCTCGGTCTCCCACGATTCTTTGCTGGTTCGGGAGGGGTCGTGCTTCCCGCTATACTCGTACATCCAATGCGGCCGAGCCGCTAGCGGAACCAGGCGCCGCCCGAGCCAGCAGTTGTAAAGGTTGATCAAAGTCAACCCCTGGTCCTTCAGCCTCTGGATCTGGTCCATCATCTCCATGACGGCCATCCTTTGGTCTTCAGGGAGCTTCTTCGGTGCCAACCGGTGAGGCTCGCTCCTCTCGGCGACGAACTCAGGAAGCGCCACCTCGCCGGAGGGACTGGATTCTTTCACATAGAACCAACTCTTCTTCCACTCGTTGGCGGCTTTCTTTGGTAGAAGGAGCTTGATGAAGTGAGCCTTCGGCTTCAATTGGAACGTGACGCCGCCTGCAGCCAATATCAAGCCGCTGGACGCCTCGCGCCCGATGCGGCCGTGGAAGAGCTCCAACCATAGCGGGATATACGGCCTGCAGCCGAGGTAGCACTCACAGAAGGCGACGAAGATCGCCAGCTGCTCGATGCTGTGCGGGCCGAGATCCGACGGCTTGATCGCGTAATACGCGCAGAAGCGCTGGAAGAAGAGCAAGGTGGGGAACCCCAAACCTCTTTCTAGATGACTAGGGAAACAAATGAATTCGCCGGCTCACGGTTTCGGCTCGGTCTCGGAGGAGGGGGGGAACCCGCTAGTTCCCCTTGCGGAGGACTCTGCATCCTTGAAGGACTTGAGCTGGGTTGTGGTGCACTTGGATTTTCCCCATGAGCCTTTGGGAGGCGCCATCAGGAAGGATGTGGAGTCGCTCGATGCAGAAGGGTCGAATCGAAGGAAGGCAGAAAGAATGAATGTGGGAGAATGAGGAATGCGGGGAAGGATCTGCAGAGCTGATTCGTCACTCCCCTTATAAAGGAACGCTAGCCGCCAAATTCGGAGTAGTCGTTACCTGCGGTAATTACGCCGAAGTTACCGTTGGAATATCCAACGGATAGTTTTACTAGATTGACGGTCCAACTCCTTCATTCCACTCGCTATCCGCTACTCTTCTCCACTCGCCAAAGAAGCGACTTGGCAGCAATGACATGCATCGGAGCGGCGAATGGAAGCCTGGGGAAAATTTCCTCAGCTTTAGTGGAGTCCATCGCCGACTCGACTGGGCATCCAAATTGGGCTCGCTTACTTCGACCGCTAAAGGGACACCTGCGCCTGAATCAACGATGGCCTCGGGGACTACTGATAGGGATATGCCAAAGGGGGTATGGCCAGCAGGATGTTCCGATTGGGCCAAAGGGTCTGCGATTGGGCCTGAAAGACGGCGACAGGAGTGCGACTGAGGAAAAGGCCTGGCGACTGGAGACTAAAGGCCCAGGAGCATACTTGAAGCCCAGTCGAATTAGGTCAAAAGCCTCTGAATCCATATCTTGCTCGGTTGTAACTTGTAAACCCTAGCGAGGTGACTCCTATATAAACCTCCCTAGGGTATCCTTAGGACGTATGTTCCATCATACACCCCCTCAAGCGACTCGCTGCTTAGACGCCGAGCTCGCCAGCCCTATAACTCGCTCTCCATTAATCCAATCTAGCAGGAGTAGGTCTTTACCCTCCGAGGGGGCAAACCTGGGTAAACCATGTGCATCCACCCCCATCTCGCACCGCAGATGGCCGCCAGCTCTTCCTCACGTTACAATCAATCGCTGCCAGTAGCAGCGACTGTCGTGGCCATTTCCGCGACATTAGTTTTGCTAGATTTTGTTTTAAGCTTTTTTGATTTGCTGCATTTGTATTTTTCTTTTGTTTACAAACCAAAAACCCATAAAAATATTTGTTACTAATCATGTCTTCCGAGATAACTACCTTCCAATAGACGAAATCTATAATGGAGGAGTCAAAGGGAAGGACTTTGGGAGATATTCATAAGAGGCAAGACATATTAAAAGAATGGTTGACTTGGGTGGACAAGTATTTATCCACACTATGTGCCTCTTATCAATTATGTTGTGATTATTGCGGATCTCTAGATCACCTCAATTATCAATGTAAGTATAATTATTTTGATACTGAACTAGTAGACTATAATAGAGATGAGTTTAAATGCCTTGTTGGGGAGGACACATTACAATTTGTGC
Organism: Avena sativa; assembly: GCA_916181665.1. Lineage (NCBI taxonomy): Eukaryota > Viridiplantae > Streptophyta > Magnoliopsida > Poales > Poaceae > Avena > Avena sativa. The sequence continues at coordinate 263,691,204 of OV702291.1, forward strand.
TTTTTACTAGTTGCAAAGAGTTGTTATTTTGTTTAAGAGATATACAGTAGAAAGTAAACCACTTGATATGATCTATAAAGAAGTTCACCCTATATTCTGCTATTGCTAAGATAACTTCCATGATATGAATTTATTGTTGGGCGGATTAAAGCTGCCATGGAAGAATCTAACCTTTTGCAGGGTGCTCCAAAAGATAATGTTGAGGGAACTCCACTCAAAGAGCCTCCACCTAAACCACCAAAACATGTTGTTAATAAAGAGGTGGCCCTTGATGTTGCACCCTCTAAACTAGTGGAAGGTAACCCTGAAGGTAAGACTATCGCTGAGCTACTCGCAATTATCTTAGTAAGTATGAAGAGGAGCAACTTGATCAACCACTTGAATATCCTACTTCTGAAAACAAATTTCCACACACAAATAGTATGCATGCAAACGATATCTCATTATCTAGTAATGATTTATATAAGTCCCAAACTTATGATGATTGTTCTGAGAAGGATTCGTGCCTAGACAATGATTTCAGGGACTTTGGTGAGGGACTAAAAGATGAATCTTTCTATGAATATTGTGATGCTATTAACATGGGACGGGAATTCTCATTGGAAGAGGAGGATGAGTATTTTGACGAACTAGTGAGCAATATGACGGTAAGAGAAATGTATTCCCAAATAGTGGAATATGCTACAAAGTTAATTTCTTCGGATACGATAGACGATCCAATAATCTGTCCTCAATGTATGAAACTTGGGCACTACTTTCCTTTTCAATGCTCTGATACCTTTAATCAATCTTCAGTGTCTTATAATAATTGTGATACCACTAGTGAAGTATTAGAGTACGTTATCTTTGAAGGTGCCCATGAGCTGACAATGCATGTCATATCACGTATTAATAGTGAAGATAGTGTTCTCATAAAAACAGCTTATAAAATCCTGCAAAATATTTCTTGGTATTCTAATGAATGTTTTAGTGAGAATACACTTATTATGAGGAGTAAAGCACAGAGCAAACCCATAGAGCACAAAGTTACTTGTTTGCAGGAAATCTCATTGGAGAAGGATGAAGTTCCTTCCCAAGACGAGGATGAACACGAAGAAGAACTGCTAATCCTTGAGGATATGCAACTACTGGACATGTGGGAGCAAGTGGATTACTGTTCTGGTAATTTGTTAAATTTATTCGAAGGGATGAGGGAACATAATGGTAAGCCTAACAAGCTTTATGATTATGAATGCATTCCTATCTTTAAATAATTTTTATCAACCAATACTCACATAAACGGTAATAATGTTAAACTCTTGGAATACATAGTTTATGAAGGGTCTCATGAGCTGCTTAGGAAAATTGGTATTATTATGAAAAGTAGCGATAATGAGGATCTAGCAAGGTATCATAATATTATTGATTATATTGTAAATTATTGTCAAGAACATTTTAGTGGGAATGCACTTGTCATAAAGAGTAAGGAGCTATGTAAAATAATAGTTCCTGAAACTAACATTTTGTAGGAACCACTGGATAACAAGGAGGAACACCAAAAAGGTGAGGTTGAAGACAAGCATCATTCTACTAATAATAAGTTTGTTTATGATGCCTCAGTCTCTAGTAATGATTCTTATTATGTTGAGACTGAAGATAATTTATCTACGGAGGCTTTATGACTAGATACTCATTTGGAGAACATTAATAATGATGAACTAGAGATAAATCCTTGTAGTATTAATGAGCAGGTTTTGGGAGAGCACATATTTGATGAAACATTTGTTGATGATGCTTCTTTTTGTGATTGGATTGATAACTCTAGAACTGATGAACTTGATAATAAGGGTGATGAACTAGAGAATAGAGACACTTTTGAATTTTTCTCTATTGCTAAAGATGAGTATTATGAAGTGTTTCCTTGTGATAGTGTAGCCCAAGAACAGTACTATGAATTGTATCCCGATGATGCTATCAAAGGTAAAATATTTGACTTTACATGTAAATATATAATCCTTTTGTTGAAGCTATCTAGGGAGGTATGCTCAGCACACATGGCGCACCAATCATCATTTGTGAGCAATAACACATTTATCTACAAGACTCCGATGCACCGCAAGCGGGTGAGACGTCGACCAGGTTATAATAGTAAGTGCTCCAAACCTCTTTTTGAGGTAAGAATAAATAGTTCTCTAGCTCCTATCTATGGAAATCATATTGGAGAAAAGCCTGGCTAATTGGTTATAAGAAAGCGCTTCCCGGAAGGCAACCCGGAAGTCATTAGGTGTCTTTCTTAGTTTTGTGTCTTGAGTCTTGATGCATTCATGTTGCATTGGCATTTTTATTCTTTGCATTATTTTCTATTAGAGTTATCTTGTTGTAGTTTTCAAAAGGTAGAATTTATTGTTACTATGTGTTGCATAACTCAGTTGTACTTAAATCCCGTTTTATACATGTTGTAGTTGGTCGAAAATTAAAGTTGTTATTTTACTATCAAAACATGGTGTTTTGCTAAGTTTCAGGTTAAGAAAGGATTCTCGAAGAAATAGATTTTTTTGATGCATACAGAGAGTTTAACGACCAACTATATGACGGGAATAAAAATTCCGGCCATATAGTTCCGGTCGTATAGATATCTTTGCCATCGACAATTTTTTTTCATATGTACTGAGAGTTTAACGACCAACTATATGGCAGGAATAAAAATTCCGCCGTATAGCTCCGGTCGTATAGATATCGGTGCCTCCGTACAAATTCTTTTCCAATGTTCTGACAGTTTAACGACCAACTATACGGTCCGAATAAAAATTCTGGCCGTATAGTTTCAGTCGTATAGATATCGAAGCATTTGTATATTTTCTTTTCCAAGGTATAGAAAGTTTAACGACCAACTATATGGCGGTACCTTTTTGGTCTGGCCGTATAGTTGCGCCCATATAGTTAGGAAAACCCCTCAAATGTCAACTGGAAGGTAACCATTGATCAAAATTTTATTCTTTCTTCTTATTTGTTCTTCTAAAAACTTGAAACAACACCTAGGAGTTTCTTCCATGATCTAGAGAAGCCGATCATTTGTAAGCAATAAATTTCTACCTCAGAAACCTCCTAGACTGTAATTCTCTATAGAAGTTCATGTTTTCTTTTTTTACTTTTCTTTTATTGGTGGGGTAAACGAACTACGTTCGTATACCAAACCGATGCATTTTATTTTGTGTGTTATTTTCGCAAGGACTTGAACCTTGTGTGACGACATGTACGGTAGTGCAGACCGTGCAAACACTCACATGAGTCACTTGGTTGCGTCAATTCAACGCTTCGACAATCAGTGTCTGGTAAAACCTTCCAACTCAAACCTCTTTTAATAAGCGCATAGGGGCTGCACACTCGTGTCTCGTATCCTGTTTCACTTAAACTCATCACAATCTAGGAGAGGCATCTTCTAGAACTAGTTTGTTAACTTAAGCGTGGTGCTTAGGTTGATGAAATGACTCAGTGGGACTTGTATTTTTATCACTTGTCAGCTAAACCCGTGTCTTCAAAAACACAAAAATATTTCATTTTCTTTTTAGTTTTTAAGCGGGTCCTCAAGGAAGGCACACTAGGCCATATCAAGAAATACATGTTGAAGCAAAGGTTCTTTGTCCATCAAAAGAGAGGTTACTTGTACCTCAACGGTAAAGTGTGTCACCCTTGTTTTCAACTAAGCTTAGGGAGGTAACCACTTATCACACTCTCCTTTGGAAACTATATTCTCTTTTCTTTTGGTGATATACTCAAGTTTGGTTCTTGCAAAGTTCTAAGCTTAGGGAGGTTACTTTTGCATGTGTAGAGTCTTGTGCAATGTTCGTATTTGATGAAGGTTTAATGCAATCATGTATCCCGTTGTTTTTGAATGCTTGTTTAACTGAGTCTAGTTCTATATTCATATGGGGATACACTTGCTCATGATAGGCACCATAGGAGTTGACTTAGAGCTTGTATGCATCTTGCCAAATTGTTTATCAAGCTTGTGACACTATTTGTGATCCTCTAGAAAACATTGCCACAATCTCTACACTTGGAAAGAATGAATACTTGATCAAGATCTTTTGAAATTTGTTGGTTGTCACTAAATAGCTTTGTCTTAAATGAATAGGTTATGATCGACCCCATAATGTCAAAACAATAGACTTGATAGTTTTCTTACGGAAGGAGTTGTCAATTGGAAATGATATTTCGAAGTTTTGAGTTCTATGCTAAATAAGGTGTTGATTAATTGTCTTAAAAGTTTAGCCTTAAAGATACTCAACACCATAGATGTGATGATCGACTTGATAGTACTCTTTGAAAGGATTTGTTTGAAGAAACTAATATTTAGCGGTAATTTAGATGCATGCCAAATCTTGACCTGTTGATTAAAGTATGATATTGCTTTATGCGTGTCTGCACCACTGTCGCACAACATGGGATGCTAACAACTCCGCTGGCCTTTGAATAGTCCAAAAAGAGGAAACTCTTCGAGTTTGGCTATGAGTTGCCCAACATATGTAGCATAAATGCTATATTTGGGTATGCATTGGTATTCTCATGGGCCTGTGTTCAAAGCAAAAGAGGGAATACTCCTCTGACCGTTATGAGAAATCATTATACTGAAAAGGGAAACCTTGGTAATGGTCACGAGTATCTATTCTTAGCCTGTACAGTCTGATTAAACACACTAAGTTTTGGCATGATCTCATTACTGATGAACTGAAGTTTTAGAAAGACAAAGAATAGAAAATGAGTGTTTGATAGCCATGATTCATTGATGTGGATGACCAAATGAGACACTCTAATGCTATGCTTGTTTTGTCATGTTCTCACATTTCCTTTTGGCATAAATCTCGTTACTAAGAGATAAACTTTCTGAAAGCTCAATAACTGATGTTTGCACTTAAGAGCCTTAACTAGATGACATGATTGGGTAGAATCGATTCCTATTTATGCTTGACATCTATTTGTGACTAAGTTTTTCCTCATAAAAAATAATGATATGAAAAGCTATACAAAAGGTGCAAATAGAGGATCACAAGTTTGTCTGCAAGTAGATTCACTGTTAACATGGAGCATAAAAGTTTTGATGAATCTTTAGTGGTCTTTATAACTGAGCTTGTGGTGCCTTGTATGAATACATGTTTCCTCTCTTCAAGCTTGTAGAAGAAATAAGGATGCAAGGCATTGATTTCCAATGATAAGCTATTTCACAACCATTAATTTATTATCGACCCTTCCTTCTCGAGGATGAGCAAGGTCTATCCTGGGGAAGTTTATGGCTGTGAAATACCACCTCTTTTAGCCATATAAAATGAGCCATTTATCTCTCATATCATGTTTCTTCTAGCTATAGCTATGCCTTATATGCATGGTTTCTATTTCTCATTTACTTCCATATGAGCTTTGCACATTTAGTAGTTTAGGTAGAATTTTATCACTTTCCTTGTCTATGACATGTGTGTAGGTGTTGATTATGATTATGGATAAAACAAAGGAAAAAGGAACAAAGAGAGCATAGTATGGAGGAGCTGTAGGAACCAAACTTAGCCATTTGAGGTGTTGGAAAAGTGAATTTTTTCAACTTCTCAAAATAAAGATCCAAGACCTGCAGGGTTGTATCCCTCGATGATACGAACTCAACGAGCCCAAGAACACCCAAAATGGAGTTCATATGAAGAAATGGCGGCCAAAATACTAAAGGGGACAAACAGTTTGATGAGCAACTATACGGCCGGACCTATTTTTGTAGTCGTATAGCTCCACCCGTATAGTTGCCAAAAAGGTTGCAAACGACGGGATTTTGCCCTAGAAAAGCTCCAGAACTTTCCCTAAGTCATATGACGGTATTGGGGGAACCCTAGGGCACCCCCAAGGCCTATATAAAGGAGGGAGGACCCAAGAGAGAGCAACCAAGCCATATCCTGCACCACGATGGAGCCCTGCCGCTGTGCCACCGCCGTAGCCGCCTCCAAACAGATCTACACCATCACCATCACACAAGAGGAGAATGGACTAGGATCTTGAAGGTCTCCACATCGATCTACATTGTCATATTTATCAACAACGTCTCTATCACCGATCCCCTTTGGTTACTTGTTGTAATTCTAGATTGAATCTTGGATTTGCACTTGTCTTTAATTGTATCATCATACTTCATCCATATGCTATCCATGATGTTGATTGCCTTCATGTGTGAGTAGTTTCCTTTGTTCTTGGGGAGATGGAGAAACCCTAGTATGAGATTGAATTGGGATAAAGATTATTATGTGATATTGTTCATTATGTGTTTGTGTTAATTGTCTTCATCTTGATGTTGGGAGTTGTGCACCTCCTTAATATTTGCCTCCTATGGGGACTCTATGAAGAGGATTACTTGTTGGTAGACGGAGGTATGATAGCACTTACTATGACTATAAAGCTGTTGTCATTCTTTACGTACTAGCTTGGGGAATCAAGGAGAACTCATAAAGACATGTCCATGCCACGGGAGAAATCCCTTAATAGCACAGTAATTTGATTGATGTCGATTGATGTCGATTGCTGTCTGCTGTGGTTATGAGGATGATGTGTGCAGCGGTTGCTAGCTATTCGTCCATATATGGAGCTCCTCCCGCACGTATCATAAATGGTCTTATTCATTATAATAATTTTGATCACTCTTTCTAATTACTCGCGGTGCATCCACTACTCCCTGAGAACTCTTTCCATCATCTTGCAGACTTTTGTAATCATACTTGCATGCTCTTGTTTACTTACAGTTTTAGCTTACTTATTATTCTCTTATTTGAAAACCCAAAAATATCTTTTACACAAAACTCGCATTTTATCTTGTTACTTAGAATGTTATTTAGCATTACTATTTTAGTATTTAGTTCAAAGGGTTATTAGACTTCACACTCCTTCTCCCTGTGGGATCGGTATCTTTATTTTGAAATTAGCTACAAACGATTTGTGCACTTGCAGTCATCAGGTCCTCAAGGAGGCCCACAAGTAGCAGGAGGAGCTTTACGACCTAAGAAAGTCGCGTGAGAGGGAGGCCCGAGCTGAGCCGCATTGCCAAGGCTGTCGTTACTAAGTTTCTTTCTCCTTCACTCTATTTCTTTCGTCTTTTGTAGTTGGCTTGTAATGTTTGCTCCACCGGTTGTAGCTTTGTATCCACAGGCACTTGATCGCGTCCCCGCCGAGGATACCGGACGTTATCTGACGGCCGAGGATCTCGTTGGTGTACTCAGCAAGGACGCCAGCCGTATGTGCAAAGCTTGCGTCGACATCTTTCAGTATCTCTGGCCTTTTGAGAAAGAGCCAGTGACCATTGATGCGCTTGCTGTGTTGATGGAGGGAGCCATGGACATGATTGATTCCAGGTGGGAGTGGGCTGCACGCGGAGGCATGGAGCTCACCCTGGCCCTTCTCAAGTCTTGGTATCCGGCTATGTAGGTGGAGGCCCTCGTTCACGGCTTCTGTCAGGGAACCAACTACGCCAACTTCTGCAAGGATCATCCTGAGATCCGCTGCAGCGCCATCAAGATTGCACGCTGCATGGAGCTGGATTAGGACTTCAGCGACTCGGACGCCTTAGAGCCAGAGCCTCTGGATATTCGCAACTCCGCACACTTGCGCACATAGCCGCTGAACACGAAGTGGTATTGCAATCTACTAATTCCCAATGGAATAACAAATCACACGCCAACTTGAAATTGGCTGATTCCCAATGGAATAACTAATCACACTCAGATTATAGTAGCAACACACCAGATCGATACGAATTGGTGCTTAACGATTCAGAGGATCGCGTGTAGGAGATCTGTCAACACCCCGATTTTTTATCCCAGATGCCTGTTATGCCGTACATCGCAATCCCAGGATTACCATTTTTGCGAGACATAACAGATTGGATATCATAGTACATAATCCATTACAAACCATAATAAGGTCTTACACAAATAAGGATCTCATGATCCAGTCTTGGTACAATCAAGCAACGGAATAAATATCATAGCGGTGGGGTCCATCTTCAGAGTCACAGGCAATGCTGACAATGGGAGATGATCCTAGTTATCATAGCCATCCTGTTGTCCTTCATCCTGGTAATCTCCTTCATAGTCTGGCCATATGAATAGCCAGGGACAAAGCCATGAATACTCTTTAAGTACTAGCAAACTACCACTAAAAAGTAAGATAGTTCTAGTAGGAAAGCTAAACTCTAAGTTTAATTGTAAAGTTCAGTTTGAAACCTAAGCTGAGTTCAGAAACAAAGAAAGATAAAATAAGTTTGAAAACACCTAAGTGGGAACTTAATTGTCATAGTCACAACTCTGTTGTGGTCAAGTCATGTCACAATTCATTTCATAAGTTGTTTTGAAAACATCTGACAACGGAACAGTATGGCCACTCCAACTGTCCATAACCGCGGACGCGGCTATTCGAATAGTTTGACACTCTGCAGAGGTGGTACACTTTCACTACAAGATTCGATACATCTATCAGGGATAACCCTGAATCATCATACTTAGTATGCAGATAATCAAACATAACCTTTCCTTTACACACTCTAGTATAAGCACCTCTCCTATGAGCATGGCCTCCCAACCATGACCATCTGTCATCTTGGGCACTGCATAGGTAGACAACATTGAGAGGTAGCCTTAGCTCAAACCTCTCCCGCGAGGGAACTAATACTAATGCATATAAACTTCCGGCTAAGCCTTACCCAATTCAGGTATTGTGGTTGTACGGTAAAATTGGAATGGTATCGCATCCGAACCCAACCATCAGTTTTATAAAAGGGCTAAGGCTCATACCTCAACATTTTCATCATCATAAACCATTTGTGTTTCTCAACACATGTCAAAACATCTCAATAGAATGACTCATCATTCCAAGGTTTTCACAAATCATTTTCACCAAGTATTCTCATCTAAAGTGAAATCAAGTTTTGGGTTTGGTTCCAACTACTAAGTTAAGAGTGTTCACTAATGGGGGATGATAGTCTCAATCTCATGCCATAGAATGACATCTAAGTCTAACTAGATATGTCAAGTTTTATACTCTTTATGCTACCTTTAAACAAGTAAAGGACTTTGGTAAAGTAAAGAAAGTAAAGCTTGGAAATAAAACTTGGAATAGGTATAAGTCCAAATGGTATAACCAAAGCATGCCTAATGCCTTTGCTTAGGTTATCTAGCTTGCAAGGGTTAGCTTGCATTGTTAATGATGGCTTGCAAGTAAAGCTTGCAAGGGTTAACTGGTATAGTGCTAGCTTGCCTTGGATAGTGCAGTGGTTGAAGTTTTCTTCCTCCTCCTCTTGGTAGAACTCCTCCTTCTCATAGACTTGGTCGGTACTATCGTCTATAAATACATACGGGATACACAATCACCAAATAATGCTTAACTAGTCTACTTAGCATACTAAGGCACATATTTGATGATCTATTATCATCACAAGCATCACAAGGTTTAATAAACTAGTTTCATTCTTTTTATTTGAGAAAAATAATTTCTACACATTGAAATTCACTAAGATTTAATATTCTCTAATTAAAATATGGGATCATGTGGACACATGTCATCACCACATATTCTAAAATATGGGAATGTGATTTAAATGTTGGATCATATTTTAATAAGTTTAAGTTTAATAATTAATGATATAAAGTGACTAGAAATGCCTATATAGCATTATTTTGGTACTAGTCCAAAGTCACTGCATGCAAACCTTAATATTATTACATATTCAGATAGGTATGGTTAAATGTGAGTTTTGAGAGTTGGAATCAACTCAAAATATATTATGGTTGATTTTATAAAAATGTTTGAATGTGCAAAAGCTTCTGTCTTGTTATTTTTACTAGGAGAGATCTCTAACTCTAAAAGATTTAAATCCAACTGGCTTGGATAGATATTTTCAATAGCTTTCCAACAAAATTGGAATCACTCAATTTGGTTCAGTAAATCTTCCTGAATTGATTTTTAAACTAAGGGACATAATTGATTCTAAATCTAAATAGAAAAATCCTAATTTGAATCACAGGGCCAGCACGGGAAAGTAAATGGGTCGGCCCAGTGGCGCTCCACGGCACAGAGGGCGACTGACAAGGGGGTCCCGCATGTCAGCGGCACTTAAAACCCGAAGCGGTACGGGACGATCTGGTTCACACGATTAGAACACAGATCGACGACTCACGGTCGTCATCGACGACGGACTCGTCGCCGGCGAGACTGAACCCTAAACGGCCAGTGGGGGTCTACTAGGGACGTACCAGGGCTCTAGCTAGTGCGGCAAGGTGGGAAAACAAACTGGTGGACGACGGCGGGCTCAGGCAAGGTCGCGGCAGGGGCTGAGGTGGACGAAATCGACGGGGACTTCTCCTCCTCTGCAGTGGCTACCTCCGGTGGAATTTCGGCGAACGGCGGCTCGAGCGGCTACGGCGAGAGAGGGGAAACATTTAGTGGAGAGATGGGAGTGAGATGGTGTGAATAAATGGTGTTGGGGTGGCCTCCTTATATAGGCTCGACGGTGAGGCAGTGAGGCATGGGCGCGGCTCATCAGTGACGGCGAAACAAGGGGCTACCGACATGGGCGAGGTAGGCGGACGGTGAGCGCTCTGCTGGCGGTCAGCTATGGCGAAATGGCGCGGCTAGGGGCGGTGCCTAACAGTCGGGAGCTTCCCGCGCTCTGGGAGACAGAGGCGGTGCTCGATGGAGATCATGGCGACTGTGGGTCGCGCGGCGGTGCACGGCCGTGTCTGGCGGGGTGCTGGGTTGATGGCGGAGCGGCGTGCGCAATTTGGTGTCGGGGCGCGGTCTGAGGCGTGCTGGCGGCGATCGTGTTCTGGCGTGCGCTATGCATGGCGCAAATAGAAAGGGCGGTGCGGCGCTGAGGTGGTCCAGGGGCTAGCAGCGATCAAGCGGTGGACAGGAGAGGCCGTAGGGTTAGGCGGTGCTAGCGGGCAAGCTGGAATGGCGTGGCTCGGTCTCTGGCTCGCTGCCCGTGTTCGGCCGGCGGTGACCATACTTGGGCGGCGCGGCACTGGCGCTGCGGTGAAGGCGGAGTGCTGGTCTGGGCTTGGTTAGATGCTAGGGGGAAAGAGGAGAGATGAGAGGGTCTAGAGGGGGACAAGGGCTTAACTAGCAACAGTAATAGTTAGGCCAGATGATTTTTGCCTGCCAAGTGTTCGACACAATGGCCGCATGAAGAAAATATTTGAATTTTTGGGAGATTTTTGCTGGAGTGATTCATCTTATGCTTAAGCATCTAGGTTTTCTTGGGATTTTGAAATGGAGTTCATTTGAGTGGTTTTTGAGAAAGTGGTACCTAGACATATGAACTAGATTCAATTTTCAAATGTCATTTAAATTTAGAGTTTGAATATTTTTGGGAGATCACAAAGTGGGACTTGGTACATCACTACTTGTACTAGCAAGGGGTACAAAGAACCACAATTGTTTTTGTTTGAAATTGAGTGCTAGGAATGGCCAAAGTGGGCTATGTGATTAAAATGGCAAAAGTGACCATTTGCTTATTTAATTCATTTTGATTTATTTTTCTTTGTGATTTGCTTGGGATGATCTAGATGATGTGTAATTCACCTTAGAGTCATTTTACAAACAATAGATCACTCAATCATGGCAATTCAAAACAACTCCTATTTAAATGCACACACATATGAATGCTTAAAGATTTTTAAATAGAAAAAGTTTTTGTTAACCCTAAATTGGGGAGATTTGATCTTGATCACTTGGATTAAAGTTTTGGGATGTTACAAGATCTATCTAGAACTAGATTTTATTTTAACATGGTCTAACCTAATTGTGACAGCTACTGAAGTTTATATGGGGGTTGGGACGTCCTCCCCACTAACTAGGCCTAAAAACAGCCATAACTTGGCCCAAACTGAACCGGTTCGACTCAAACTGATACATACCGACCCATAGATGGGTTCGGCCTACTTGACGCACATGCCATATGTCATGGTGCACCTCAAACGTGTCCTGGAGCGCCACATATCTCTCTTAACCATGCGTGCTCTCCTTATTGTCTCCTAGTGCGTCTTCCATCTCTCAGTCGCCTTCCTCCCTCTCCTCCAGCTGGCGCTAGTCTGATAGATGCCAAATCTATTCAAACAATAACACCATGATTTAGGTAGTATAAAGTTCTTATAAATCAAAGTATCATGTCTAACTAGGAATGAATTCACCTTGTGATATTTTTCAATCAGGCTCAATATTTCTCTCCATCTCAAACAAGAAGAATCATTGTACTATATGAATGCATCCTCATCACATCTCTTTTCTAGATCTATTATGCACCAGTATTGTTAAATCCGAGTTCCTTGAACATCTAAACTGTTCAATGTCATTGCTCATTTAATTATACATGTCTTCTCGAATTTTCTGCTTATGTTTACTGTCAACAGTACATTGTATTCAGGAGTTCTGTACCCACACTATTATGTATTATTTGCATCCACGCTCTCTTTTATTGACTTCATGGAGTAAACATATAAGTTCAATGTTCTTCCTAGAATTGCTAGAGTCAAAATCCTTTGACCATTTATGGTTTGAGGAAGAGTCACCTGACAAAATATATTTAAAGTTTACCTCTCTTATAGGCTAAATGCACTCAGTCAGTATTGGATTCTTTATTTAACAATTGGATCAACATTTTGTTGATTTTTCATGTCCTTTATGTTCTCTTCTGCTTTGTTAGCGAGATTCATTACATTCTTCTGCAATTTATCTTCTTCGTTTATGATGCTTATCAATCATTTTTCTTTTCTGATAAATGTTAACTGAACTTTTATCTGTGTCCCTAGAAGACATAATAAATACTTGCCAAGATAAGAATTAATGATAACCTTTCATCGGTTCTTCCCACTCATTATCTCTGATTTAATAGTTCTTGCATTTTTTTTGTCGCACCAAGGTACATTACATCATGCATGTCTTATTTTTTGCAATAGCGAGTAGATGGTTCTTTTCCACACTATAGTGCATATTTAGGTTAATTCCGAACTATCCTATTGTATATTTCTAAAAGGACATAACATCTGCCTTGATTCCTCGTGTTCTCTTATATTGGGCCCTTATGGGGCTTGTTCGTCTGCGGTACCAAAGTTGACAGGCCAGCGCATGGCGGTACCTAAGTTGCCTGAAATTACCGCGTTTCGAAAAGTTGGGCCGCCAACTACCGAGAGGGGCCATTTCGATGCAAACTCGTCTCACCCCTACCAAATCCAAACATGCCGTGAAACTGCCCCGTGAAGTAGACGGTCGGGACCCCATGTCAGTAATATTTCCGTGACGCGAGCGCCAACGCGGCAACCACGTAGGCGAAACGAGATACTAAAGGAGCATCGTGCGTTGACCAAATTCACAAAGCCACTCCCTTCCTCATTTCGCATGAACCCTAGCACCGACGGCGTCGAAATCCCCTCTCCAACCAGAATGATCTCTTCGGGCATTTGACTTCCGGCACCAAGTTGCTGCGCCTACTCGCTGCTACCAAGATCTAATGCCAAATGTCGTGCCAGCCGTTGCGATGATCTAGCCCGCCTCTACCGCCGACGAGTTGAGCAGCGCGAATGATGGCAGATCCATTTGTCGAGGAAGAAGTACTTCTGGCTAATTTCGGGTGAGCTAATCTTCTCTTTGCTATTCGCACTACCTATAACTGCTAGCTGGCTATTGGCATTACAGAGATATATCGAACATAGAATTGTTTGCTAGCACGACACTGACAAACAATTCTTATCTTTTGTCTCCAATTTTTTGTCAACTAGGATCTCCGCTGAAGCCAAATACACAGTTCTGGTGAGCATCTGCGGCTACCTCGTTAAATTAGCACATGGGAAGAGCACGTGGAAACAGGATCAGAGTCTGGAGATGGAAGTAGAGCCTGTGCAGTTATGCACTGTCCCTGGTTTGGTTGCTGCTATGCATGAACTTGCTGAAATGAGGCCAGAGCAGACTACACGGTTCAGCATCGTTGATGAACAAGGCTTCATGGTTCCTATAGCGTGTGACAGTCAGCTAATTGGGTTGATGAAACAGCATGTTAGGCTTCACGTGGTTACGCTGGTGTGTAACATAGTGGATGAGGAAGCTCCTGCTACTGGGAGTCGCCCAGCTATTATTGGACAGGGAGGTCTAACTCGAACCCCTGATGTTGTTGAGCAAAATGTGGTTCCTCGTCCGCGACATGCTTCTATCAGGCAACCTCCTCATAGGAGTCCCCGTATTGCCGTTGTGGAAAACTCTGCTCTGGAATCTGCTGGTACTGGTCGTCCCCGTCCCCGTGCCCTTGTTTCGGTGCCTGCTGCTCACCCAATCCATGTCGCTGTTGAGCAAACTAAGGCGTCCAGAGGCTGCCCCGCTGTTGTTGCCAAGACTGCCGCCTTGTGTGCTGCTCCTCCTCGAAACCGTCCTCAAGTTGTGCGAACCCGTGCTCTGGAATCTGCTGGTACTGGTCGTCCTCGTGTTGTTGTCAATCTAGACGCTGTTGACCCAATCCCTGCCGCTGTTGAGCAAACTAAGGCTTCCAGAGGCTGCCCCACTATTGTTGCAAAGACTGATGCCTTCTCTCCTCCTCGAACCCGTGCTCAGGTTCAGCGAGCTGTTGGTCTGAAGCCAGCTCGTGGTCTAGACTCTGCTAGCACTCGAAACACTGCTGTTGTGGGAACTGCTCCTGATCGTCGAGGTGGCATGGCAGCAGCTGATCCTATTGTGGTTGTCGTTAGAAGGGGCCCTGCCTGTCCACCATGTAATGTAGCTCCTGCTGCTAAGGGCCCTCGCCTTGCTCCTGGTCCTGGTACTTCCACCGAGGTTGATCCAGCTAACGATGACGCTGGTGATGGCGGCGGTGGCATTGGGGCTTGGTCTGATGGTGCCGCTCCATCTCTCGAACCTCTCGGAGGTTTCTATCCTGAAGAACCTGATGATGGCAAAGTAATCGTTCGTATCGGTGTCGCGGATTATACTACAAAATTAGATGATGGCACAGAAAAATTCTATGACGAGTTTGATGTAATCCTTGGCAGATACGACCCTGAAGTGGTAGAGTTATCTGACCTGATGGCATCGTTACGTGTGAAGGTGCTGTGGGGGTCCTCCCAGGAAGCACGTTTGTTATATTATGGTTTCAGGAGCAAAAAGGCTATCGAAGTGAAAGATACCAGGGATTTAGTCGTACCGTTTACAAGGAAACATTATAGAGGTGAAGTTTACTTCCACTTGGTAGTGCTCACGGTTGGAGAGGAATTGGAACTCGGCAATAGAGATGATGGACTTTTAGAAGGCATGCATGACCTAATCCATGGCATCACTGGGGCTGGTGCGACTGAGGGTGGCTTCGAACAGAGGAGAGTCTTATAGAGGAGCGTCATAAAGAGGAGCAGGAAGAGCATCCTAGAAAGGGCACCCCGAAGAAGAACGTCACCAAGGAGACCACGCCAGAGAAGAGGACGCCCAAGAGTCGCACAACAAAAGGCACCATGCCGCAGAGTACACCCCTGAGATCTAGTCAAAATGCCATACCGAACGATAGCAGCAAAAACGCTAAGAGGGCTAGCACGGTGGTGAACACTCCTAGGAGTGGTAGCAAAGAGGCGAAGATGGCCAGCACGGAGGCTACCACACCCAGTGGGAGCAGAGAAAACACTAATTTGGAGCGGAACACGCCACTGTCAGGGAATTATGCCAGCACGAAGGAGAACATGCCCAATAGTAGCAGCAAAAGGGCTAATTTGGAGCGGAACACGCCACTGAGGTCAGGCAATAATGCCAACACGAAGGAGAAGACGCCCAATAGTAGCAGCAAAAGGGCTAATTTGGAGTGGAACACGCCGCTGGGGTCAGGCAATAATGCCAGCACGAAGGAGAACACGCCCAATAGTAGCAGCAAAAGGGCTAATTCGAAGAAGAACACGCTGCAGAGGTCAGGCAATAATGCCAGCACCCTGGAGCCAACACCCGTGAGGGGAGGCAGTAAGGAGATCACACCCAAGAGCGGCAGCAAAAGGCCTAGTTCGATGGGGAATGGAACGCGAATGTCAAGTCCTACTGGTACCATCAGGAAAGATTACATCAGGAAGGAGGATGTACACATGAAGAGCAAGAGGGTTCTATACACTCAAGATGAAATTGATTCTGACTGTTGTTTCTCCACTGAAGTACCTGGGATGCGTGCAAACGTAAGACCACCCCATGTGGTTGCAGAAGAACCAACCGAGTGTCTTGGAGAAAACAGAGTTGTCGGTGAGGTGGACTGGGGAAATGTTCCTGTCCATCTGGGTGAAGACGATGGTGCATCCCCACCCATGGGAGTCAATATGATGTGTGCAGTACTAGGCATTAGAGACGATGGCGAAGATTCTGAATCAGATGAAGAAGTAGGCACTGTAGAGGATCAAGAATCTGGTGATGATGAAATAGACGAGGAACTTAACGATGGGGCTGGTATTCCAGTCGATGATTTGGGTGTTGAAGTAGAAGAAATGAAACATGACCATGAGTATACTATAATTTCGGTCGGCACTGAGTTCAGGAGCATGCATGAGTTCAGGATGTCGTTCCGGCATTTTTGTATCAAGGGGGAGTTCGACGTTTATCGACTGAAGAACTCTGCCGAGAGGTATGAGGCCATTTGCAAGTTAACATGGATGAATGGACGGGCCGAGGTACATTGTCCATGGAGGATCAGAGCAATATCCTTACATGCGTCGACTGAAATTAGGGTATTGGGGCAATGAATGCAGCAAACCATTAGAACTCTCTTTCTCTCTCTTTTCACTCTATAACTACAATTGATGTGCGATATCTTTCTGGCAACTAGTCGACTCTGCTTATCTTTTAAATGAATCTGTGTTGCAGGTGAACAGAATGGGCCCTCCACATATGTGTCCGACAGGCAGCAAACTGAAATCCTCACTGGCTAATACGGAGTGGGTGGCTATGCAATCTATGTCCATACTAAAGGATAACCCTAAGGAGACCGCAAAGAATATTCAGACTAGCCTCGGTTCTAAATACAACATTGTCCTTCCGTATTACACGGTTTGGAAAGGTAAAGAGAAAGCTCTAGGGGTCTTGCACGGGGATTGGACCAATAGCTTCAGGATGCTGTACAACTTCAAGGCGGAGGTACAAGCTAGGTGTCTGGGGAGTGTTGTGGAGATTGACACTGAATCAGAAGGTGGTAAAATATATTTCAAAAGATTTTTCATGGCGCTTAAACCTTGCATCGATGGATTCAAGTACGGCTGTAGGCCGTATCTGAGTGTAGACAGCACTGTCCTAACTAGCAAATGGAAAGGCTGCCTGCCATCTGCCATAGCACTTGATGGTCACAACTGGATGTTCCTAGTGGCATTCGGGCTGTTTGAAACAGAAACGGAGGAAAATTGGGTCTGGTTTATGAGGCAGCTCAGGAGATCAATAGGACACATGGATCCATTGGCTATATCCACGGATGCATGCAAAGGGCTGACGAATGCAGTGAAGGAGGTGTTCCCGCGAGCTGAAGGTAGAGAATGTCATGCCCATATGATGCTCAACTTGTACTCACACTATGCAGGCAGCGTATTTCGTTACATGTTTCCTGCTGCTAGAGTTTACAAACCTAGTAGTAGCAATTATTTCATGAGCAAGATTTTTGCCGAAGCCCCTGAACTTCTAGAGTACTTAGCCATCCATCATTCGTAGCTATGGAAGAGGAGTCAATTCAACCCTGACATCAAAGTTGATTACATAAACAACAACCTTGCAGAATGCCTGAATAACTGGGTGAAGGACATAAAAGTGCGTCCTGTTCATATCTTGATGGACAGCATACGTGGTATGATCATGAAGCTGTTAAATATAAGGAGAGAGATCGGTAGGAGACTTAGAGGACATATGCTACCGCCAGTTGTACAGCAACTACACAAGAGAAGCCGAGGACTTGCTCATCTTAAGGTTCTCCTGTTAACCAGCAAAAGTTGTGAGGTGGTCGATATGTCCAAGAGTGGCAAAAGGGATGTTGTGAACATCCAGCTGCGAGAATGCACCTGCTTAGAGTGGCAGCATACCAGGAAACCTTGCGACCATGCCTTGGCCTTCTTGGTGAAGAAAAGAACTCTACCACATTTGGATCAGTATTTGTCAGACTACTACTCTATGAAAAGTTCAGAGCTACGTACGCTAGATCCATCGAGCCATGTACAGACCCATCTCAGTGGTCTCAAGTCCAACTGTCTTTCGAGCTTTCCAGCCAGTTACAAAAAGGGGTAGAGGAAGACCCTAGGTGAATAGGTTTAAGAATTTTCTCGAGAAGAAGGGTTCGGTTTTCTGTGCTACAAAGAAGGGGAAAACAGATGCAAGACCTGCCATCTTATAGGCCATAGAGCAGCTAGATGTCCCCTTAATGCTCCCAAACCTAGGTATGAGATGGTACATTCACACACAAAAATTGTTTATAGTCTGTAGATATAAGGTAGTAATCCATGTATTTTTTTTACAGGAAGCGCAAGGTAATAAACAAGACAGCCGACTCAGTGATTTTGCTACGGGAAGAAAACCAAAACGAGTGGAGTGATGATGCCGGACAAGATTCTGGTGCTGATTGGCCTGACTTCCCTCGGCCCGGAGATGCAGGGTACATGAAGGTAAGAAAATTGGCACCCAGGAAGAGGAAGAAGGCAGGAGATGAAGAAGCTAGTGGACGTGAAGGAAAGAGGAAGAAAGTTGGCACCCAAGCAGAGAAAGAGGGCTAGCAGTGTAGCAGCCTAATGATGTATTGAACTTGAACCTATATATGTAGTTCGGTTAAACTCTGGAGCTGTGTGCGTGGAACTTGTCGGGCGAAACAATCTGCCTCCTGTACTCGGAGTAAAATGTATCGCGACTTTAGGATTTGATACGGCCGAGGCCAAAGTTGAATCCAAAACTTTGTCTGTGCCACTACTATCTAAACAATCGCGATAGCTGAGCGGTTAAATCCTCTCCAAAATCGATGGGTGTTAGTGGCATAGACATGATTTATTTATAGGCGCTTAATAAATCCCCGTTGTTGGCATTACACTTATGATAAGTTTCTGGGCTAGAAAACAATTTCTTAAGCTGGCCGCTACAATCCACGAAGCGGCAACTTATTTCAGCTGCTGGACAACGACATGGCAACATAAATTGCAAATGCAACAGATAATGCCCAGATAATGAGGAAATTGTGTCCACTATCTGGCCTAATCTTGAGCCCGTCTATCTCACCACCTCCCTGCCCCTGAACAAGCTCTCTATGAAAACCTGTCAGTGGCTTTTCGATCCACACAAACTTGTCACAGCCAGTCCCCCTCCCTGCCTGCGTAGTAGATCGAAGGAAACAAAAAAAAGAATTACATTACACTTTTCGGATCCGGGTTACCATTGTACCTACAGTAGGAACTTACCGCTCTGATGCTGTAGTTGCTGAATTTTCCTATAGTATTTTCGTCGGTCCACAAAATCCATCTCAGCATCTTCTCACCACACAAACACAACATATCGGGGTAGTAATCGTAGAACGCCCTCCGGTACCTGATGGGGGCACCCGCCTGACGGCATTGAGCTGACCCTGATTCCGCCCGAGACGAACTGCACGAGCTGCGAGCCATGAGCGAGGGGAGCCAGGGCAGAGGAAAGAGGAGCCTTTGGATGTCAGGGTAGTGGTGAAGCGTGATTTATCCCTACTTAATAACTCGGGAAGAATCCTACCGTCCACATTCAGCTGACAGGTGGGGGACCTAGCGTGTGGACTTGTCAAAAAAACTCCCGCCTTCGTGGTTCAAAAGCCCTGTCGCGTGCATTGGACGAAATTTTTTGGTACCTGGCCCACGTACATACCACTGGGAGGTCTTGCTCAGGAACCAGACATGCCTGGCCCACAATCTTACTCCCTCCTAGGAACTTGTCATGGCTCGCGCCGGCAGATCCATCTGCTCCACCGCTTCCAGTAGGGCTCGCCGCGGCGGATCCATCCCAAGATCCTACCGTCGCAGTATCAAATGGCCATGGTTTCTTGAGAGGAGCGACGATGCTACGTATGCAAGCTCGGCCCCTCCTACCTGTAGAAGGACTGATGCGGCGTCGAGCTCAAGCAGGAGCCGCCAGGCGCGACGGTGCTCGGTCCACGCCAACCCCGTCACCTTCGTCATTGTCGATTCCGATCTGGAGGACGATGGGGACGAAGCTGTGCAGAACGCCATTGTTGCCTCCTTGGCGAAGGGCAAGCCACGGGCAGGAGTGGATGTCGTCGGGAAGGGCATAGCGGTGTCACCAATCGAGGTGGACTCCGACGATAGTGGTGTGATGTGGGTTTAGATGTTGTTTAGGATGGTTGCAATTTCGGTTGTGTTTAATGCGAGTACAATTATTGTAATGTGTTTGTCGAGCTATATTGAGAAATATGTTCAATAGCAGCGTGTGAGTGCTTCCACTTTAGAAATTATGTCTGTGCCATTTGCATGTTGCATTATCAACGTAGATTACTTGTAAATAATCCAATAAAAATCATCAGATTACAACCATCGGACGGGAGTGGCAGGATGGAAGAGAAGTTGGGACAGTGGCTTCGAGGGGAAGGACACTGGCAGGTGGGCCCTCGGAACACGTGACACTGACATGCGGGAGCGGGAGCACACGGTATTGCCGGTCTGTCTAGAGCAAGCGGACTTTGCAACGTGACAACAGCAAGCTGATTGGACCAATATAATAACTCGTCGAAGTATTAAGGAGTACTGAAAACTACAACTGGGGTACATTCGCACAACACGTATGCTCTAAGCATGTGAGAAGCATCGCTTAAGTCTAACAGTAACGACAACACGAGTACTACATTTGCCTGTCGGTCTTCTCGATACAAATGTAGAAATGCATCTGCTTGTTCGGTCCAGCACCGACAAGGTACTGAGATGGCACGCATAGGATCGACCTTAGGTCCACATAATCCACCTCCCGCGGCGTCGGGCAGCTCGGCGCCTCGGCTAGCACAAGAATGCTATCCGACGATGGCGGCTGGGCGTTCGCCCACATGCGCACTGTGTATACGGGCCAGGCGCACGAGACCGACCTGATGCATACGGCACCCATGACGGTGGGCCCGGCTCTGGTTCCCAGAACACCGGCGGTGATGGTCAGGACGAAAACAGAGTCGTCCCCCTGGAAAATTAGCAGGCGGCGTGCCGAGTCAGTGAACGACACCTGCTCTTGGATAAGTTGGGCTTGCCCGTACGAGATCCTAATCACTTCGATCAAGTGCCCATCTGAAAGGTGGATGACGAGCTCTGCCGGCGGGCCGGTGTAGTTGCATCCGAGCTTCGTGCAGGCGCACGCGCCGTGCAGGCACGCGAGCTCGTGGAGCGGGAGCTCGCGGTAGGAGTAACGGTGAAAGCATCCTGGGTGGGAGCACACGAGCAGGAACACCGCTGCAAAGTTGCGTGTGAGGATCTCCAGATTCTTGGGCTCCCACATCTGCCACATCTGAAGTTCGTCGAGAAATCGGAAAAAAGATCAGCAGTTAGATTGGCGAATAGCAGGAATGTGTAGGATAAGTTCAAATGCTTGTAAAATGATTTCTTACCATGAAGGTAGCGACCGGAGAATTGGCGGATGTCGTCGGCTTGCGGCTACGGCAGGATGGAAGTGAAGTGGGGAAAGTGGCTTCGAGGGGAAGGAAGAGAAATACGGGGAGGAAGAGAAGTAACGGGGACGTGACACTGGGATATGGCCCACTGAACTCGTGAGTCGTAACACTCGCAACATGCTAGTTTGTCCAGAGCAAGCGTGGCCAATCATGCCGCAGAATAGCCTACTCGAGGATCGCTCTCACGAAGACCATCCCAATCATCCAAGCGCCCCAATCGAACGGTACGTAACAATCGTCAAGTAGAACAACTGTGTTATGGCGTGCCTTCTAGAAGACTCGGTCTAACGGTGGATCCAGTGGGGGGCAGTGCTAGTTTTATTATAAGAACAAGCATGAAATGACTCAAATGGATCCATGTGTGGTTTGTGGAAATAACACACATGCAATGACTCTAGTGGTTGATCCATGTGTGGTTTGTGGAAATAACACACATGCAATGACTATAATGGATCCATAAGTGGTTTATGGAAAAGAACACACATGCAATGACCACTAGTTGATCCATATGTGGTTTGTGGAAAGAACACACATGCAATGACCACTAGTGGTTGATCCATGTGTGGTTTGTGGAAAGAACACACATGCAATGACAGTGGTGGATCCATGTGTGGTTTGTGAAAAGAACACATATACAATGACTCTAGTGTTGGTTTTAGTATAAGAACACACATGCAATGACTCTAGCGGTTGATCCATGTGTGGTTTGTGGAAATAACACACATGCAATGACTCCACTGGTTGATCCATGTGTGGTTTGTGGAAATAACACACATGCAATGACTCTAGTGGTTGATCCATGTGTGGTTTGTGGAAATAACACACATGCAATGACTGTAATGGATCCATAAGTGGTTTGTGGAAAAGAACACACATGCAATGACCACTAGTTGATCCATATTTGGTTTGTGGAAAGAACACACATGCAATGACTCTAGTGGTTGATCCATGTGTGGTTTGTGGAAAGAACACACACGCAATGACTCTAGTGCTAGTTTTAGTATAATAACATACATGCGATGACTCTAGTGGGTCCACATGTGGTTTCTGAAAAGAACACCCATGCAATGACCACTGGTTGATGCATAAGTTGTTTGTGGAAAATAACACACATGCAATGAGTCTAGTGGATCCATGTGTGGTTTGTGGAAAAGAACACACACGCAATGACTCTAGTGCTGGTTTGTGGTTTTAGTATAAGAACAAACATGCAATTACTCAAATGGATCCATATGTGGTTTGTGAAAAGAACACACATGCAATGACTCTGGTTGATCCATATGTGGTTTGTGGAAAGAACACACATGCAATGTCAATAGGAGGATCCATGTGTGGTTTGTGGAAAAGAACACACATGCAATGACCACTAGTTGATCCATGTGTGGTTTGTGGAAAGAACACACATGCAATGACAGTGGTGGATCCATGTGTGGTTTGTGAAAAGAACACACATGCAATGACTCTAGTGTTGGTTTTAGTATAAGAACACACATGCAATAACTCTAGTGGTTGATCCATGTGTGGTTTGTCGAAATAACACGCATGTAATGACTCTAGTGGTTGATCCATGTGTGGTTTGTGGAAATAACACACATGCAATCACTCTAATGGTTGATCCATGTGTGGTTTGTGGAAATAACACACATGCAATGACTGTAATGGATCCATAAGTGGTTTATGGAAAACAAAACACCTGCAATGACCACTGTTTGATCCATATGTGGTTTGTGGAAAGAACACACATGCAGTGACTCTAGTGGTTGATCCATGTGTGGTTTGTGGAAAGAACACAGATACAATGACTCTACTGTTGGTTTTAGTATAAGAACACACATGCAATGACTCTAGTGGTTGATCCGAGTGTGGTTTGTGGAAATAACACACATGCAATGACTCTAGTGTTGGTTTTAGTATAATAACACACATGCAATGACTCTAGTGGTTGATCCATGTGTGGTTTGTGGAAATAACACACATGCAATCACTCTAGTGGTTGATACATGTGTGGTTTGTGGAAATAACACACATGCAATGACTCTAGTGGTTGATCCATGTGTGGTTTGTGGAAATAACACACATGCAATGACTGTAATGGATCCATAAGTGGTTTATGGAAAAGAACACACATGCAATGACCACTAGTTGATCCATATGTGGTTTGTGGAAAGAACACACATGCAATGACTCTAGTGGTTTATCAATGTGTGGTTTGTAGAAAGAACACACATGCAATGACTCTAGTGCTAGTTTTAGTATAAGAACACAAATGCAATGACTCTAGTGGGTCCACATGTGGTTTGTGAAAAGAACACACATGCAATGACCACTGGTTGATCCATAAGTTATTTGTGGAAAAGAACACACATGCAATGAGTCTAGTGGATCCATGTGTGGTTTGTGGAAAATAACACACATGCAATGACTCTATTGCTGGTTTGTGGTTTTAGTATAAGAACAAACATGCAATTACTCAAATGGATCCATATGTGGTTTGTGGAAAGAACACACATGCAATGACTCTGGTTGATCCATATGTGGTTTGTGGAAAGAACACACATGCAATGTCCACTTGTGGATCCATGTGTGGTTTGTGGAAAAGAACACACATGCAATGACCACTATTTGATCCATGTGTGGTTTGTGGAAAGAACACACATGCAATGACAGTGGTGGTTCCATGTGTGGTTTGTGAAAAGAACACACATGCAATGACTCTAGTGCTAGTTTTAGTATAAGAACACAAATGCAATGACTCTAGTGGGTCCACATGTGGTTTGTGAAAAGAACACACATACAATGACCACTGGTTGATCCATAAGTTATTTGTGGAAAAGAACACACATGCAATGAGTCTAGTGGATCCATGTGTGGTTTGTGGAAAAGAACACACATGCAATGACTCTATTGCTGGTTTGTGGTTTTAGTATAAGAACAAACATGCAATTACTCAAATGGATCCATATGTGGTTTGTGGAAAGAACACACATGCAATGACTCTGGTTGATCCATATGTGGTTTGTGGAAAGAACACACATGCAATGTCCACTTGTGGATCCATGTGTGGTTTGTGGAAAAGAACACACATGCAATGACCACTATTTGATCCATGTGTGGTTTGTGGAAAGAACACACATGCAATGACAGTGGTGGTTCCATGTGTGGTTTGTGAAAAGAACACACATGCAATGACTCTAGTGTTGGTTTTAGTATAAGAACACACATGTAATGACTCTAGTGGTTGATCCATGTGTGGTTTGTGGAAATAACACACATGCAATGACTCTAGTGGTTGATCCATGTGTGGTTTGTGGAAATAACACACATGCAATGACTCTAGTGGTTGATCCAAGTGTGGTTTGTGGAAATAACACACATGCAATGACTGTAATGGATCCATAAGTGGTTTATGGAAAAGAACACACATGCAATGACCACTGGTTGATCTATATGTGGTTTGTGGAAAGAACACACATGCAATGACCACTTGTTGATCCATGTGTGGTTTGTGGAAAGAACACACATGCAATGATAGTGGTGGATCCATGTGTGGTTTGTGGATAGAACACACATGCAATGAATCTAGTGCTACTTTTAGAATAAGAACACACATGCAATGACTCTAGTGGGTCGACATGTGGTTTGTGAAAAGAACACACATGCAATGACCACTGGTTGATCCATAAGTTGTTTGTGGAAAAGAACACACATGCAATGAGCCTAGTGGATCCATGTGTGGTTTGTGGAAAACAACACACATGCAATGACTCAAGTGCTGGTTTGTGGTTATAGTATAAGAACAAACATGCAATTACTCAAATGGATCCACATGTGGTTTCTAGAAAGAACACACATGCAATGACTCTGGTTGATCCATATGTGGTTTGTGGAAAGAACACACATGCAATGACCACTGGTGGATCCATGTGTGGTTTGTGGAAAAGAACACACATGCAATGACCACTGGTTGATCCATGTGTGGTTTGTGGAAAGAACACACATGCAATGACAGTGGTGGATCCATGTGTGGTTTGTGAAAAGAACACACATGTAATGACTCTAGTGTTGGTTTTAGTATAAGAACACAAATGCAATGACTCTAGTGGTTGATCCATGTGTGGTTTGTGGAAATAACACACATGCAATGACTCTAGTGGTTGATCCATGTGTGGTTTGTGGAAATAACACACATGCAATGAATCTAGTGGTTGATCCATGTGTGGTTTGTGGAAATAACACACATGCAATGAATCTAGTGGTTGATCCATGTGTGGTTTGTGGAAATAACACACATGCAATGACTCTATGGGTCCACATGTGGTTTGTGAAAAGAACACACATGCAATGACCATTGGTTGGTCCATAAGTTGTTTGTGGAAAAGAACACACATGCAATGAGTCTAGTGGATCCATATGTGGTTTGTGGAAAGAACAGACATGCAATGACTCTGGTTGATCCATATGTGGTTTGTGGAAATAAACACACATGCAATGACCACTGGTGGATCCATTTGTGGTTTGTGGAAAAGAACACACATGCAATGACCACTGGTTGATCCATGTGTGGTTTGTGGAAAGAACACACATGCAATGACCACTTGTTGATCCATGTGTGGTTTGTGAAAAGAACACACATGCAATGACAGTGGTGGATCCATGTGTGGTTTGTGGATAGAACACAGATGCAATGAGTCTTGTGCTAGTTTTAGTATAAGAACACACATGCAATGACTCTAGTGGGTCCACATCTGGTTTGTGAAAAGAACACATATGCAATGACCACTGGTTGATCCATCAGTTGTTTGTGGAAAAGAACACACATGCAATGAGTCTAGTGGATCCATGTATGGTTTGTGGAAAAGAACACACATGCAATGACTCTAGTGCTGGTTTGTGGTTTTAGTATAAGAACAAACATGCAATGACTCTAGTGGTTGATCCATGTGTGGTTTGTGGAAATAACACACATGCAATGACTGTAATGGATCCATAAGTGGTTTATGGAAAAGAACACACATGCAATAACCACTGGTTGATCCATATGTGGTTTGTGGAAAGAACACACATGCAATGACCACTAGTGGTTGATCCATGTGTGGTTTGTGGAAAGAACACACATGCAATGACAGTGGTGGATCCATGTGTGGTTTGTGAAAATAACACACATACAATGACTCTAGTGTTGGTTTTAGTATAAGAACACACATGCAATGACTCTAGTGGTTGATCCATGTGTGGTTTGTGGAAATAACACACATGCAATGACTCTACCAATTGATCCATGCGTGGTTTTGTGGAAATAACACACATGCAATGACTCTAGTGGTTGATCCATGTGTGGTTTGTGGAAATAACACACATGCGATGACTGTAATGGATCCATAAGTGGTTTGTGGAAAAGAACACACATGCAATGACCACTGGTTAATCCATATGTGGTTTGTGGAAAGAACACACATGCAATGACTCTAGTGGTTGATCAATGTGTGGTTTGTGGAAAGAACACACATGCAATGACTCTAGTGGTTGATCCATGTGTGGTTTGTGTAAATAACACACATGCAATGACTGTAATGATCCATAACTAGTTTATGGAAATGAACACACATGCAATGACCACTGGTTGATCCATATGTGGTTTGTGGAAAGAACACACATGCAATGACCACTTGTTGATCCATGTGTGGTTTGTGGAAAGAACACACATGCAATGACTCTAGTGCTAGTTTTAGTATAAGAAGACACATGCAATGACTCTAGTGGGTGCACATGTGGTTTTTGAAAACAACACACATGCAATGATCACTAGTTGATCCATAAGTTGTTTGTGGAAAAGAACACACATGCAATGAGTCTAGTGGGTCCATGTGTGGTTTGTGGAAAAGAACACACATGCAATGACTCTAGTGCTGGTTTGTGGTTTTAGTATAAGAACAAACATGCAATTACTCAAATGGATCCATATGTGGTTTGTAGAAAGAACACACATGCAATGACTCTGGTTGATCCATATGTGGTTTATGGAATGAACACACATTCAATGACCACTAGTGGATCCATGTGTGGTTTGTGGAAAAGAACACACATGCAATGACCACTGGTTGATCCATGTGTGGTTCGTGGACAGAACATACATGCAATGACAGTGGTGGATCCATGTGTGGTTTGTGAAAAGAACACACATGCAACGACTCTAGTGTTGGTTTTAGTATAAGAACACACATGCAATGACTCTAGTGGTTGATCCATGTGTGGTTTGTGGAAATAACACACATGCAATGACTCTAGTGGTTGATCCATGTGTGGTTTGTGGAAATAACACACATGCAATGACTCTAGTGGTTGATCCATGTGTGGTTTGTGGAAATAACACACATGCAATTGAGTGTAATGGATCCATAAGTGGTTTATGGAAAAGAAAACACATGCAATGACCACTGGTTGATCCATATGTGGTTTTGTGGAAAGAACACACATGCAATGACCACTTGTTGATCCATGTGTGGTTTGTGGAAAGAACACACATGCAATGACAGTGGTGGATCCATGTGTGGTTTGTGGATAGAACACACATGCAATGACTCTAGTGCTAGTTTTAGTATAAGAACACACATCTAATGACTCTAGTGGGTCCACATGTGGTTTGTGAAAAGAACACACATGCAATGACCACTGGTTGATCCACAAGTTGTTTGTGGAAAAGAACACACATGCAATGAGTCTAGTGGATCCATATGTGGTTTGTGGAAAGAACACACATGCAATGACTCTGGTTGATCCATATGTGGTTTGTGGAAAGAACACACATGCAATGACCACTGGTGGATCCATGTGTGGTTTGTGGAAAAGAACACACATGCAATGACCACTGGTTGATCCATGTGTGGTTTGTGGAAAGAACACACATGCAATGACAGTGGTGGATCCATGTGTGGTTTGTGAAACGAACACACATGCAATGACAGTGGTGGATCCATGTGTGGTTTGTGGATAGAACACACATGCAATGACTCTAGTGCTAGTTTTAGTATAAGAACACACATGCAATGACTCTAGTGGGTCCACATGTGGTTTGTGAAAAGAACACACATCCACTGACCACTGGTTGATCCATCAGTTGTTTGTGGAAAAGAACACACATGCAATGAGTCTAGTGGATCCATGTATGGTTTGTGGAAAAGAACACACATGCAATGACTCTAGTGCTGGTTTGTGGTTTTAGTTTAAGGACAAACATGCAATGACTCTAGTGGTTGATCCATGTGTGGTTTGTGGAAATAACACACATGCAATGACTGTAATGGATCCATAAGTGGTTTATGGAAAAGAACACACATGCAATGACCACTAGTTGATCCATATGTGGTTTGTGGAAAGAACACACATGCAATGACCACTAGTGGTTGATCCATGTGTGGTTTGTTGAAAGAACACACATGCAATGATAGTGGTAGATCCATGTGTGGTTTGTGAAAAGAACACACATGCAAAGACTCTAGTGCTAGTTTTAGTACAAGAAGACACATGCAATGACTCTAGTGGGTCCACATGTGGTTTGTGAAAAGAACACACATGCAATGACCACTGGTTGATCCATCAGTTGTTTGTGGAAAAGAACACACATGCAATGAGTCTAGTGGATCCATGTATGGTTTGTGGAAAAGAACACACATGCAATGACTCTAGTGCTGGTTTGTGGTTTTAGTTTAAGGACAAACGTGCAATGACTCTAGTGGTTGATCCATGTGTGGTTTGTGGAAATAGCACACATGCAATGACTGTAATGGATCCATAAGTGGTTTATGGAAAAGAACACACATGCAATGACCACTAGTTGATCCATATGTGGTTTGTGGAAAGAACACACATGCAATGACCACTAGTGGTTGATCCATGTGTGGTTTGTGGAAAGAACACACATGCAATGAAAGTGGTGGATCCATGTGTGGTTTGTGAAAAGAACACATATGCAATGACTCTAGTGTTGGTTTTAGTATAAGAACACACATGCAATGACTCTAGCGGTTGATCCATGTGTGGTTTGTGGAAATATCACACATGCAATAACTCCACTGGTTGATCCATGTGTGGTTTGTGGAAATAACACACATGCAATGACTCTAGTGGTTGATCCATGTGTGGTTTGTGGAAATAACACACATGCAATGACTTTAATGGATCCATAAGTGGTTTGTGGAAAAGAACACACATGCAATGACCACTAGTTGATCCATATTTGGTTTGTGGAAAGAACACACATGCAATGAGTCTAGTGGTTGATCCATGTGTGGTTTGTCGAAAGAACACACATGCAATGACTCTAGTGCTAATTTTAGTATAAGAACACACATGCAATGACTCTAGCGGTTGATCCTTGTGTGGTTTGTGGAAATAACACACATGCAGTGACTCTACTGGCTGATCCATGTGTGGTTTGTGGAAATAACACACATGCAATTACTGTAATGGATCCATAAGTGGTTTGTGGAAAACAACACACATGCAATGACCACTAGTTGATCCATATTTGGTTTATGGAAAGAACATACATGCAATGACTATAGTGGTAGATCCATGTGTGGTTTGTGAAAAGAACACACATGCAATGACTCTAGTGTTGGTTTTAGTATAAGAACACACATGCAATGACTCTAGCGGTTGATCCATGTGTGGTTTGTGGAAATAACACACATGCAGTGACTCTACTGGTTGATCCATGTGTGGTTTGTGGAAATAACACACATGCAATGACTCTAGTGGTTGATCCATGTGTGGTTTGTGGAAATAACACACATGCAATGACTGTAACGGATCCATAAGTGGTTTATGGAAAAGAACACACATGCAATGACCACTGGTTGATCCATATGTGGTTTGTGGAAAGAACACACATGCAATGACTCTAGTGGTTGATCCATGTGTGGCTTATGGAAAGAACACACATGCAATGACTCTAGTGCTAGTTTTAGTATAAGAACACACATGCGATGACTCTAGTGGCTCCACATGTGGTTTGTGAAAAGAACACACATGCAATGACCACTAGTTGATGCATAAGTTGTTTGTGGAAAAGAACACACATGCAATGAGTCTAGTGGATCCATGTGTGGTTTGTGGAAAAGAACACACATACAATGACTCTAGTGCTGGTTTGTGGCTTTAGTATAAGAACAAACATCTAATTACTCAAATGGATCAATATGTGGTTTGTGGAAAGAACACACATGCAATGACTCTTGTTGATCCATATGTGGTTTCTGGAAAGAACACACATGCAATGTCAATAGGTGGATCCATGTGTGGTTTGTGGAAAAGAACACACATGCAATGACTCTAGTGGATCCATGTGTGGTTTGTGGAAAAGAACACACATACAATGACTCTAGTGCTGGTTTGTGGCTTTAGTATAAGAACAAACATCTAATTACTCAAATGGATCAATATGTGGTTTGTGGAAAGAACACACATGCAATGACTCTTGTTGATCCATATGTGGTTTCTGGAAAGAACACACATGCAATGTCAATAGGTGGATCCATGTGTGGTTTGTGGAAAAGAACACACAAGCAATGACCACTGGTTGATCCATGTGTGGTTTGTGGAAAGAACACACATGCAATGACAGTGGTGGATCCATGTGTGGTTTGTGAAAAGAACACACATGCAATGACTCTAGTGTTGGTTTTAGTATAAGAACACACATGCAATGACTCTAGTGGTTGATCCATGTGTGGTTTGTGGAAATAACACACATGCAATGACTCTAGTGGTTGATCCATGTGTGGTTTGTGGAAATAACACACATGCAATGACTCTAGTGGTTGATCCATGTGCGGTTTGTGGAAATAACACACATGCAATGACTGTAATGGATCCATAAGTGGTTTATGGAAAAGAACACACATGCAATGACCACTGGTTGATCCATATGTGGTTTGTGGAAAGAACACACATGCAATGACCACTTGTTGATCCATGTGTGGTTTGTGCAAAGAACACACATGCAATGACAGTGGTGGATCCATGTGTGGTTTGTGGATAGAACACACATGCAATGACTCTAGTGCTAGTTTTAGTATAAGAACACACATGCAATGACTCTAGTGGGTCCACATGTGGTTTGTGAAAACAACACACATGCAATGACCACTTGTTGATCCATCAGTTGGTTGTGGAAAAGAACACACATGTAATGAGTCTAGTGGATCCATGTGTGGTTTGTGGAAAAGAACACACATGCAATGACTCTAGTGCTGGTTTGTGGTTTTAGTATAAGAACAAACATGAAATTACTCAAATGGATCCATATGTGGTTTATGGAAAGAACACACATGCAAACTCTGGTTGATCCATATGTGGTTTGTGGAAAGAACACACATGCAATGACTCTAGTGGTTCATCCATGTGTGGTATGTGGAAATAACACACATGCAATGACTGTAATGGATCAATAAGTGGTTTATGGAAAAGAACACACATGCAATTACCACTGGTCGATCCGTATGTGGTTTGTGGAAAGAACACACATTCAATGACAGTGGTGGATCCATGTGTGGTTTGTTAAAAGAACACACATGCAATGACTCTAGTGTTGGTTTTTGTATAAGAACACACATGCAATGACTCCAGTGGTTGACCCATGTGTGGTTTGTGGAAATAACACACATGCAATGACTCTAGTGGTTGATCCATGTGTGGTTTGTGGAAATAACACACATGCAATGACTCTAGTGGTTGATCCATGTGTGGTTTGTGGAAATAACACACATGCAATGACTCTAGTTGTTGATCCATGTATGGTTTGTGGAAATAACTGACATGCAATGACTCTAGTGGTTGATCCATGTGTGGTTTGTGAAAATAACACACATGCAATGATCACTGGTTGATCCATATGTGGTTTTTGGAAAGAACACACATGCAATGACTCAAGTGGTTCATCCATGTGTGGTTTGTGGAAATAACGCACATGCAATGACTGTAATGGATCAATAAGTGGTTTATGGAGAAGAACACACATGCAATTACCACTGGTTGATCCGTATGTGGTTTGTGGAAAGAACACACATTCAATGACAGTGGTGGATCCATGTGTGGTTTATGAAAAGAACACACATGCAAAGACTCTAGTGTTGGTTTTAGTATAAGAACACACATGCAATGACTCTAGTGGTTGATCCATGTGTGGTTTGTGGAAATAACACACATGCAATGACTCTAGTGGTTGATCCATGTGTGGTTTGTGGAAATAACACACATGCAATGACTCTAGTGGTTGATCCATGTGTGGTTTGTGGAAATAAAACACATGCAATGACTATAGTGGTTGATCCATGTGTGGTTCGTGGAAAGAACACACATGCAATGACAGTGGTAGATCCATGTGTGGTTTGTGAAAAGATCACACATGCAATGACTCTAGTGTTGGTTTTAGTATAAGAACACACATGCAATGACTCTAGCAGTTGATCCATGTGTGGTTTGTGGAAATAACACACATGCAATGACTCTACAGGTTGATCCATGTGTGGTTTGTGGAAATAACACACATGCAATGACTCTAGTGGTTGATCCATGTGTGGTTTGTGGAAATAACACACATGCAATGACCGTAATGGATCCATAAGTGGTTTATGGAAAAGAACACACATGCAATGACCACTGGTTGATCCATATGTGGTTTGTGGAAAGAACACACATGCAATGACTCTAGTGGTTGATCCATGTGTGGTTTGTGGAAAGAACACACATGCAATGACTCTAGTGCTAGTTTTAGTATAAGAACACACATGCGATGACTCTAGTGGGTCCACATGTGGTTTGTGAAAAGAAAACACATGCAATGACCACTGGTTGATGCATAAGTTGTTTGTGGAAAAGAACACACATGCAATGAGTCTAGTCGATCCATGTGTGGTTTGTGGAAAAGAACACACATGCAATGACTCTAGTGCTAGTTTGTGGTTTTAGTATAAGAACAAACATCCAATTACTCAAATGGATCAATATGTGGTTTGTGGAAAGAACACACATGCAATGACTCTTGTTGATCCATATGTGGTTTGTGGAAAGAACACACATGCAATGTTAATAGGTGGATCCATGTGTGCTTTGTGGAAAAGAACACACATGCAATGACCACTGGTTGATCCATGTGTGGTTTGTGGAAAGAACACACATGCAATGACAGTGGTGGATCCATGTGTGGTTTGTGAAAAGAACACACATGCAATGACTCTAGTGATGGTTTTAGTATAAGAACACACATGCAATGAGTCTAGTGGTTGATCCATGTGTGGTTTGTGGAAATAACACACATGCAATGACTCTAGTGGTTGATCCATGTGTGGTTTGTGGAAATAACACACATGCAATGAGTGTAATGGATCCATAAGTGGTTTATGGAAAAGAAAACACATGCAATGACCACTGGTTGATCCATATGTGGTTTTGTGGAAAGAACACACATGCAATGACCACTTGTTGATCCATGTGTGGTTTGTGGAAAGAACACACATGCAATGACAGTGGTAGATCCATGTGTGGTTTGTGGATATA
Source organism: Avena sativa (assembly GCA_916181665.1). Taxonomy (NCBI): domain Eukaryota; kingdom Viridiplantae; phylum Streptophyta; class Magnoliopsida; order Poales; family Poaceae; genus Avena; species Avena sativa. The sequence goes on from OV702291.1 coordinate 263,725,402, forward strand.
ACACACATGCAATGACTCTAGTGCTAGTTTTAGTATAAGAACACACATGCAATGACTCTAGTGGGTCCACATGTGGTTTGTGAAAAGAACACACATGCAATGACCACTTGTTGATCCATAAGTTGTTTGTGGAAAAGAACACACATGCAATGAGTCTAGTGGATCCATGTGTGGTTTGTGGAAAAGAACACACATGCAATGACTCTAGTGCTGGTTTGTGGTTTTAGTATAAGAACAAACATGCAATTACTCAAATGGACCCATATGTGGTTTGTGGAAAGAACACACATGCAATGACTCTGGTGATCCATATGTGGTTTGTGGAAAGAACACACATGCAATGACCACTAGTGGATCCATGTGTGGTTTGTCTAAAAGAACACACATGCAATGACCACTGGTCGATCCATGTGTGGTTTGTGGAAAGAACACGCATGCAATGACAGTGGTGGATCCATGTGTTGTTTGTGAAAAGAACACACATGCAATGACTCTATTGTTGGTTTTAGTATAAGAACACACATGCAATGACTCTAGTGGTTGATCCATGTGTGGTTTGTGGAAATAACACACATGAATGACTCTAGTGGTTGATCCATGTGTGGTTTGTGGAAATAACACACATGCAATGACTATAGTGGTTGATCCATGTGTGGTTTGTGGAAACAACACACATGCAATGACTCTTGTTGATCCATATGTGGTTTGTGGAAAGAACACACATGCAATGTTAATAGGTGGATCCATGTGTGGTTTGTGGAAAAGAACACACATGCAATGACCACTGGTTGATCCATGTGTGGTTTGTGGAAAGAACACACATGCAATGACAGTGGTGGATCCATGTGTGGTTTGTGAAAAGAACACACATGCAATGACTCTAGTGTTGGTTTTAGTATAAGAACACACATGCAATGACTCTAGTGGTTGATCCATGAGTGGTTTGTGGAAATAACACACATGCAATGACTCTAGTGGTGGATCCATGTGTGTTTTGTGGAAATAACACACATGCAATGACTCTAGTGGTTGATCCATGCGTGGTTTGTGGAAATAACACACATGCAATGACTGTAATGGATCCATAAGTGGTTTATGGAAAAGAACACACATGCAATGACCACTGGTTGATCCATATGTGGTTTTGTGGAAAGAACACACATGCAATGACCACTTGTTGATCCATGTGTGGTTTGTGGAAAGAACACACATGCAATGACAGTGGTGGATCCATGTGTGGTTTGTGGATAGAACACACATGCAATGACTCTAGTGATAGTTTTAGTATAAGAACACACATGCAATGACTCTAGTGGGTCCACATGTGGTTTGTGAAAAGAACACACATGCAATGACCACTTGTTGATCCATAAGTTGTTTGTGGAAAAGAACACACATGCAATGAGTCTAGTGGATCCATGTGTGGTTTGTGGAAAAGAACACACATGCAATGACTCTAGTGCTGGTTTGTGGTTTTAGTATAAAAACAAACATGCAATTACTCAAATGGATCCATATGTGGTTTGTGGAAAGAACACACATGCAATGACTCTGGTTGATCCATATGTGGTTTGTGGAAAGAACACACATGCAATGACCACTAGTGGATCCATGTGTGGTTTGTGGAAAAGAACACACATGCAATGACCACTGGTCGATCCATGTGTGGTTTGTGGAAAGAACACACATGCAATGACATTGGTGGATCCATGTGTTGTTTGTGAAAAGAACACACATGCAATGACTCTATTGTTGGTTTTAGTATAAGAACACACATGCAATGACTCTAGTGGTTGATCCATGTGTGGTTTGTGGAAATAACACACATGCAATGACTCTAGTGGTTGATCCATGTGTGGTTTGTGGAAATAACACACATGCAATGATTCTAGTGGTTGATCCATGTGTGGTTTGTGGAAATAACACACATGCAATGACTCTAGTGGTTGATCCATGTGTGGTTTGTGGAAATAAAACACATGCAATGACTATAGTGGTTGATCCATGTGTGGTTCGTGGAAAGAACACACATGCAATGACAGTGGTAGATCCATGTGTGGTTTGTGAAAAGAACACACATGCAATGACAGTGAAAAGAACAAACATCCAATTACTCAAATGGATCAATATGTGGTTTGTGGAAAGAACACACATGCAATGACTCTTGTTGATCCATATGTGGTTTGTGGAAAGAACACACATGCAATGTTAATAGGTGGATCCATGTGTGCTTTGTGGAAAAGAACACACATGCAATGACCACTTGTTGATCCATGTGTGGTTTGTGGAAAGAACACAGATGCAATGACAGTGGTGGATCCATGTGTGGTTTGTGAAAAGAACACAGATGCAATGACTCTAGTGTTGGTTTTAGTATAAGAACACACATGCAATGAGTCTAGTGGTTGATCCATGTGTGGTTTGTGGAAATAACACACATGCAATGACTCTAGTGGTTGATCTATGTGTGGGTTGTGGAAATAACACACATGCAATGAGTGTAATGGATCCATAAGTGGTTTATGGAAAAGAAAACACATGCAATGACCACTGGTTGATCCATATGTGGTTTTGTGGAAAGAACACACATGCAATGACCACTTGTTGATCCATGTGTGGTTTGTGGAAAGAACACACATGCCATGACAGTGGTGGATCCATGTGTGGTTTGGGGATAGAACACACATGCAATGACTCTAGTGCTAGTTTTAGTATAAGAACACACATGCAATGACTCTAGTGGGACCACATGTGGTTTGTGAAAAGAACACACATGCAATGACCACTTGTTGATCCATAAGTTGTTTGTGGAAAAGAACACACATGCAATGAGTCTAGTGGATCCATGTGTGGTTTTTGGAAAAGAACACACATGCAATGACTCTAGTGCTGGTTTGTGGTTTTAGTATAAGAACAAACATGCAATTACTCAAATGGATCCATATGTGGTTTGTGGAAGGAACACACATGCAATGACTCTGGTTGATCCATATGTGGTTTGTGGAAAGAACACACATGCAATGACCACTAGTGGATCCATGTGTGGTTTGTCTAAAAGAACACACATGCAATGACCACAGGTCGATCCATGTGTGGTTTGTGGAAAGAACACACATGCAATGACATTGGTGGATCCATGTGTTGTTTGTGAAAAGAACACACATGCAATGACTCTATTGTTGGTTTTAGTATAAGAACACACATGCAATGACTCTAGTGGTTGATCCATGTGTGGTTTGTGGAAATAACACACATGAATGACTCTAGTGGTTGATCCATGTGTGGTTTGTGGAAATAACACACATGCAATGACTATAGTGGTTGATCCATGTGTGGTTTGTGGAAAGAACACACATGCAATTACTCTTGTTGATCCATATGTGGTTTGTGGAAAGAACACACATGCAATGTTAATAGGTGGATCCATGTGTGGTTTGTGGAAAAGAACACACATGCAATGACCACTGGTTGATCCATGTGTGGTTTGTGGAAAGAACACACATGCAATGACAGTGGTGGATCCATGTGTGGTTTGTGAAAAGAACACACATGCAATGACTCTAGTGTTGGTTTTAGTATAAGAACACACATGCAATGACTCTAGTGGTTGATCCATGTGTGGTTTGCGGAAATAACACACATGCAATGACTCTAGTGGTTGATCCATGTGTGGTTTGTGGAAATAACACACATGCAATGACTCTAGTGGTTGATCCATGTGTGGTTTGTGGAAATAACACACATGCAATGACTGTAATGGATCCATAAGTGTTTTATGGAAAAGAACACACATGCAATGACCACTGGTTGATCCATATGTGGTTTTGTGGAAAGAACACACATGCAATGACCACTTGTTGATCCACGTGTGGTTTGTGGAAAGAACACACATGCAATGACAGATGTGGATCCATGTGTGGTTTGTGGATAGAACACACATGCAATGACTCTTGTGCTAGTTTTAGTATAAGAACACACATGCAATGACTCTAGTGGGTCCACATGTGGTGTGTGAAAAGAACACACATGCAATGACCACTTGTTGATCCATAAGTTGTTTGTGGAAAAGAACACACATGCAATGAGTCTGGTGGATCCATGTGTGGTTTGTGGAAAAGAACACACATGCAATGACTCTAGTGCTGGTTTGTGGTTTTAGTATAAGAACAAACATGCAATTACTCAAATGGATCCATATGTGGTTTGTGGAAAGAACACACATGCAATGACTCTGGTTGATCCATATGTGGTTTGTGGAAAGAACACACATGCAATGACCACTAGTGGATCCATGTGTGGTTTGTGGAAAAGAACACACATGCAATGACTCTAGTGGTTGATCCATGTGTGGTTTGTGGAAATAACACACATGCAATGACTCTAGTGGTTGATCCATGTGTGGTTTGTGGAAATAACACACATGCAATGACTCTAGTGGTTGATCCATGTGTGGTTTGTGGAAATAAAACACATGCAATGACTATAGTGGTTGATCCATGTGTGGTTCGTGGAAAGAACACACATGCAATGACAGTGGTAGATCCATGTGTGGTTTGTGAAAAGATCACACATGCAATGACTCTAGTGTTGGTTTTAGTATAAGAAAACACATGCAATGACTCTAGCAGTTGATCCATGTGTGGTTTGTGGAAATAACACACATGCAATGACTCTACAGGTTGATCCATGTGTGGTTTGTGGAAATAACACACATGCAATGACTCTAGTGGTTGATCCATGTGTGGTTTGTGGAAAGAACACACATGCAATGACTCTAGTGCTAGTTTTAGTATAAGAACACACATGCGATGACTCTAGTGGGTCCACATGTGGTTTGTGAAAAGAACACACATGCAATGACCACTGGTTGATGCATAAGTTGTTTGTGGAAAAGAACACACATGCAATGAGTCTAGTCGATCCATGTGGGGTTTGTGGAAAAGAACACACATGCAATGACTCTAGTGCTAGTTTGTGGTTTTAGTATAAGAACAAACATCCAATTACTCAAATGGATCAATATGTGGTTTGTGGAAAGAACACACATGCAATGACTCTTGTTGATCCATATGTGGTTTGTGGAAAGAACACACATGCAATGTTAATAGGTGGATCCATGTGTGCTTTGTGGAAAAGAACACACATGCAATGACCACTTGTTGATCCATGTGTGGTTTGTGGAAAGAACACAGATGCAATGACAGTGGTGGATCCATGTGTGGTTTGTGAAAAGAACACACATGCAATGACTCTAGTGTTGGTTTTAGTATAAGAACACACATGCAATGAGTCTAGTGGTTGATCCATGTGTGGTTTGTGGAAATAAAACACATGCAATGACTCTAGTGGTTGATCCATGTGTGGTTTGTGGAAATAACACACATGCAATGAGTGTAATGGATCCATAAGTGGTTTATGGAAAAGAAAACACATGCAATGACCACTGGTTGATCCATATGTGGTTTTGTGGAAAGAACACACATGCAATGACCACTTGTTGATCCATGTGTGGTTTGTGGAAAGAACACACATGCAATGACAGTGGTGGATCCATGTGTGGTTTGTGGATATAACACACATGCAATGACTCTAGTGCTAGTTTTAGTATAAGAACACACATGCAATGACTCTAGTGGGTCCACATGTGGTTTGTGAAAAGAACACACATGCAATGACCACTTGTTGATCCATAAGTTGTTTGTGGAAAAGAACACACATGCAATGAGTCTAGTGGATCCATGTGTGGTTTGTGGAAAAGAACACACATGCAATGACTCTAGTGCTGGTTTGTGGTTTTAGTATAAGAACAAACATGCAATTACTCAAATGGATCCATATGTGGTTTGTGGAAAGAACACATGTGCAATGACTCTGGTTGATCCATATGTGGTTTGTGGAAAGAACACACATGCAATGACCACTAGTGGATCCATGTGTGGTTTGTCTAAAAGAACACACATGCAATGACCACAGGTCGATCCATGTGTGGTTTGTGGAAAGAACACACATGCAATGACAGTGGTGGATCCATGTGTTGTTTGTGAAAAGAACACACATGCAATGACTCTATTGTTGGTTTTAGTATAAGAACACACATGCAATGACTCTAGTGGTTGATCCATGTGTGGTTTGTGGAAATAACACACATGAATGACTCTAGTGGTTGATCCATGTGTGGTTTGTGGAAATAACACACATGCAATGACTATAGTGGTTGATCCATGTGTGGTTTGTGGAAAGAACACACATGCAATGACTCTTGTTGATCCATATGTGGTTTGTGGAAAGAACACACATGCAATGTTAATAGGTGGATCCATGTGTGGTTTGTGGAAAAGAACACACATGCAATGACCACTGGTTGATCCATGTGTGGTTTGTGGAAAGAACACACATGCAATGACAGTGGTGGATCCATGTGTGGTTTGTGAAAAGAACACACATGCAATGACTCTAGTGTTGGTTTTAGTATAAGAACACACATGCAATGACTCTAGTGGTTGATCCATGTGTGGTTTGTGGAAATAACACACATGCAATGACTCTAGTGGTTGATCCATGTGTGGTTTGTGGAAATAACACACATGCAATGACTCTAGTGGTTGATCCATGTGTGGTTTGTGGAAATAACACACATGCAATGACTGTAATGGATCCATAAGTGTTTTATGGAAAAGAACACACATGCAATGACCACTGGTTGATCCATATGTGGTTTTGTGGAAAGAACACACATGCAATGACCACTTGTTGATCCACGTGTGGTTTGTGGAAAGAACACACATGCAATGACAGTGGTGGATCCATGTGTGGTTTGTGGATAGAACACACATGCAATGACTCTTGTGCTAGTTTTAGTATAAGAACACACATGCAATGACTCTACTGGGTCCACATGTGGTGTGTGAAAAGAACACACATGCAATGACCACTTGTTGATCCATAAGTTGTTTGTGGAAAAGAACACACATGCAATGAGTCTAGTGGATCCATGTGTGGTTTGTGGAAAAGAACACACATGCAATGACTCTAGTGCTGGTTTGTGGTTTTAGTATAAGAACAAACATGCAATTACTCAAATGGATCCATATGTGGTTTGTGGAAAGGACACACATGCAATGACTCTGGTTGATCCATATGTGGTTTGTGGAAAGAACACACATGCAATGACCACTAGTGGATCCATGTGTGGTTTGTGGAAAAGAACACACATGCAATGACCACTGGTCGATCCATGTGTGGTTTGTGGAAAGAACACACATGCAATGACAGTGGTGGATCCATGTGTTGTTTGTGAATAGAACACACATGCAATGACTTTATTGTTGGTTTTAGTATAAGAACACACATGCAATAACTCTAGTGGTTGATCCATGTGTGGTTTGTGGAAATAACACACATGAATGACTCTAGTGGTTGATCCATGTGTGGTTTGTGGAAATAACACACATGCAATGACTATAGTGGTTGATCCATGTCTGGTTTGTGGAAAGAACACACATGCAATGACAGTGGTAGATCCATGTGTGGTTTGTGAAGAGAACACACATGCAATGACTCTAGTGTTGGTTTTAGTTTAAGAACACACAAGCAATGACTCTAGCAGTTGATCCATGTGTGGTTTGTGGAAATAACACACATGCAATGACTCTACTGGTTAATCCATGTGTGGTTTGTGGAAATAACACACATGCAATGACTCTAGTGGTTGATCCATGTGTGGTTTGTGGAAATAACACACATGCAATGACTCTAGTTGTTGATCCATGTATGGTTTGTGGAAATAACTGACATGCAATGACTCTAGTGGTTGATCCATGTGTGGTTTGTGAAAATAACACACATGCAATGACTGTAATGGATCCATAAGTGGTTTCTGTAAAAGAACACGCATGCAATGACCACTGGTTTAAACATATGTGGTTTTTGGAAAGAACACACATGCAATGACTCTAGTGGTTCATCCATGTGTGGTTTGTGGAAATAACACACATGCAATGACTATAATGGATCAACAAGTGGTTTATGGAAAAGAACACACATGCAATTACCACTGGTTGATCCGTATGTGGTTTGTGGAAAGAACACACATTCAATGACAGTGGTGGATCCATGTGTGGTTTGTGAAAAGAACACACATGCAATGACTCTAGTGTTGGTTTTAGCATAAGAACACACATGCAATGACTCTAGCAGTTGATCCATGTGTGGTTTGTGGAAATAACACACATGCAATGACTCTACTGGTTGATCCATGTGTGGTTTGTGGAAATAACACACATGCAATGACTCTAGTGGTTGATCCATGTGTGGTTTGTGGAAATAACACACATGCAATGACTGTAATGGATCCATAAGTGGTTTATGGAAAAGAACACACATGCAATGACCACTGGTTGATCCATATGTGGTTTGTGGAAAGAACACACATGCAATGACTCTAGTGGTTGATCCATGTGTGGTTTGTGGAAAGAACACACATGCAATGACTCTAGTTCTAGTTTTAGTATAAGAACACACATGCGATGACTCTAGTGGGTCCACATGTGGTTTGTGAAAAGAACACACATGCAATGACCACTAGTTGATGCATAAGTTGTTTGTGGAAAAGAATACACATGCACTGAGTCTAGTGGATCCATGTGTGGTTTGTGGAAAAGAACACACATGCAATGACTCTAGTGCTGGTTTGTGGTTTTAGTATAAGAACAAACATCCAATTACTCAAATGGATCAATATGTGGTTTGTGGAAAGAACACACATGCAATGACTTTTGTTGATCCATATGTTGTTTGTGGAAAGAACACACATGCAATGTTAATAGGTGGATCCATGTGTGGTTTGTGGAAAAGAACACACATGCAATGACCACTTGTTGATCCATGTGTGGTTTGTGGAAAGAACACACATGCAATGACAGTGGTGGATCCATGTGTGGTTTGTGAAAAGAACACACATGCAATGACTCTAGTGTTGGTTTTAGTATAAGAACACACATGCAATGACTCTAGTGGTTGATCCATGTGTGGTTTGTGGAAATAACACACATGCAATGACTCTAGTGGTTGATCCATGTGTGGTTTGTGGAAATAACACACATGCAATGACTCTAGTGGTTGATCCATGTGTGGTTTATGGAAATACAACACATGCAATGACTGTAATGGATCCATAAGTGGTTTATGGAAAAGAACACACATGCAATGACCACTGGTTGATCCATATGTGGTTTGTGGAAAGAACACACATGCAATGACCACTTGTTGATCCATGTGTGGTTTGTGGAAAGAACATACATGCAATGACAGTGGTGGATCCATGCGTGGTTTGTGGATAGAACACACATGCAGTGACTCTAGTGGGTCCACATGTGGTTTGTGAAAAGAACACACATGCAATGACCACTTGTTGATCCATAAGTTGTTTGTGGAAAAGAACACACATGCAATGAGTCTAGTGGATCCATGTGTGGTTTGTGGAAAATAACACAAATGCAATGACTCTAGTGCTGGTTTGTGGTTTTAGTATAAGAACAAACATGAAATTACTCAAATGGATCCATATGTGGTTTGTGGAAAGAACACACATGCAATGACTCTGGTTGATCCATATGTGGTTTGTGGAAAGAACACACATGCAATGACAGTGGTGGATCCATGTGTGGTTTGTGAAAAGAACACACATGCAATGACTCTAGTGTTGGTTTTAGTATAAGAACACACATGCAATGACTCTAGTGGTTGGTCCATGTGTGGTTTGTGGAAATAACACACATGCAATGACTCTAGTGGTTGATCCATGTGTGGTTTGTGGAAATAACACACATGCAATGAATCTAGTGGTTGATCCATGTGTGGTTTATGGAAATAACACACATGCAATGACTCTAGTGGTTGATCCATGTGTGGTTTGTGGAAATAACACACATGCAATGACTGTAATGGATCCATAAGTGGTTTATGGAAAAGAACACACATGCAATGACCACTGGTTGATCCATATGTGGTTTGTGGAAAGAACACACATGCAATGACTCTAGTGGTTGATCCGTGTGTGGTTTGTGGAAAGAACACACATGCAATGACTCTAGTGCTAGTTTTAGTATAAGAACACACACGCGATGACTCTAGTGGGTCCACATGTGGTTTGTGAACAGCACACACATGCAATGACCACTGGTTGATCCATAAGTTCTTTGTGGAAAAGAACACACATGCAAAGAGTCTAGTGGATCCATGTGTGGTTTGTGGAAAAGAACACACATGCAATGACTCTAGTGCTGGTTTGTGGTTTTAGTATAAGAACAAACATGCAATTACTCAAATGGATCCATATGTGGTTTGTGGAAAGAACACACATGCAATGACTCTGGTTGATCCATATGTGGTTTGTGGAAAGAACACACATGCAATGACAGTGGTGGATCCATGTGTGGTTTGTGAAAAGAACACACATGCAATGTCTCTAGTGTTGGTTTTAGTATAAGAACACACATGCAATGACTCTAGTGGTTGATCCATGTGTGGTTTGTGGAAATAACACACATGCAATGACTCTAGTGGTTGATCCATGTGTGGTTTGTGGAAATAACACACATGAAATGAATCTAGTGGTTGATCCATGTGTGGTTTATGGAAATAACACACATGCAATGACTCTAGTGGTTGATCCATGTGTGGTTTTTGGAAATAACACACATGCAATGACTGTAATGGATCCATAAGTGGTTTATGGAAAAGAATACACATGCAATGACTCTAGTGGGTCCACATGTGGTTTGTGAAAAGAACACACATGCAATGACCACTTGTTTATCCATAAGTTGTTTGTGGAAAAGAACACACATGCAATGAGTCTAGTGGATCCATATGTGATTTGTGGGAAGAACAACCATGCAATGACTCTCGTTGATCCATATGTGGTTTTTGGAAAGAACACACATGCAATGACCACTGGTGGATCCATGTGTGGTTTGTGGAAAAGAACACACATGCAATGACCACTAGTTGATCCATGTGTGGTTTGTGTAAAGAACACACATGCAATGACTGTGGTGGATCCATGTGTGGTTTGTGAAAACAACACACATGCAATGACAGTGGTGGATCCATGTGTGGTTTGTGGATAGAACACACATGCAATGACTCTAGTGCTAGTTTTAGTATAAGAACACACATGCAATGAATCTAGTGGGTCCACATGTGGTTTGTGAAAATAACACACATGCAATGACCACTGGTTGATCCATCAGTTGTTTGTGGAAAAGAACACACATGCAATGAGTCTAGTGGATCCATGTATGGTTTGTGGAAGAGAACACACATGCAATGACTCTAGTGCTGGTTTGTGGATTTAGTATAAGAACAAACATGCAATGACTCTAGTGGTTGATCCATGTGTGGTTTGTGAAATAACACACATGCAATGACTGTAATGGATCCATAAGTGGTTTATGGAAAAGAACACACATGCAATGACGACTGGTTGATCCATATGTTGTTTGTGGAAAGAACACACATGCAATGACTCTAGTGGTTGATCCATGTGTGGTTTGTGGAAAGAACACACATGCAATGACTCTAGTGCTAGTTTTAGTATAAGAACACACATGCGATGACTCTAGTGGGTCCACATGTGGTTTGTGAAAGGAACACACATGCAATGACCACTGGTTGATGCATAAGTTGTTTGTGGAAAAGAACACACATGCACTGAGTCTAGTGGATCCATGTGTGGTTTGTGGAAAAGAACACACATGCAATGACTATAGTGCTGGTTTGTGGTTTTAGTATAAGAACAAACATCCAATTACTCAAATGGATCAATATGTGGTTTGTGGAAAGAACACACATGCAATGACTCTTGTTGATCCATATGTGGTTTGTGGAAAGAACACACATGCAATGTTAATAGGTGGATCCATGTGTGGTTTGTGGAAAAGAACACACATGCAATGACCACTTGTTGATCCATGTGTGGTTTGTGGAAAGAACACACATGCAATGACAGTGGTGGATCCATGTGTGGTTTGTAAAAAGAACACACATGCAATGACTCTAGTGTTGGTTTTAGTATAAGAACACACATGCAATGACTCTAGTGGTTGATCCATGTGTGGTTTGTGGAAATAACACACATGCAATGACTCTAGTGGTTGATCCATGTGTGGTTTGTGGAAATAACACACATGCAATGACTCTAGTGGTTGATCCATGTGTGGTTTGTGGAAATAACACACATGCAATGACTGTAATGGATCCATAAGTGGTTTATGGAAAAGAACACACATGCAATGACCACTGGTTGATCCATATGTGGTTTGTGGAAAGAACACACATGCAATGACCACTTGTTGATCCATGTGTGGTTTGTGGAAAGAACATACATGCAATGACAGTGGTGCATCCATGTGTGGTTTGTGGATAGAACACACATGCAATGACTCTAGTGCTAGTTTTAGTATAAGACCACACATGCAATGACTCTAGTGGGAACACATGTGGTTTGTGAAAAGAACACACATGCAATGACCACTTGTTGATCCATAAGTTGTTTGTGGAAAAGAACACACATGAAATGAGTCTAGTGGATCCATGTGTGGTTTGTGGAAAAGAACACACCTGCAATGACTCTAGTGCTGGTTTGTGGTTTTAGTATAAGAACAAACATGCAATTACACAAATGGATCCATATGTGGCTTGTGGAAAGAACACACATGCAATGACTCTGGTTGATCCATATGTGGTTTATGGAAAGAACACACATGCAATGACAGTGGTGGATCCATGTGTGGTTTGTGAAAAGAACACACATGCAATGACTCTAGTGTTGGTTTTAGTATAAGAACACACATGCAATGACTCTAGTGGTTGATCCATGTGTGGTTTGTGGAAATAACACACATGCAATGACTCTATTGGTTGATCCATGTGTGGTTTGTGGAAATAACACACATGCAATGAATCTAGTGGTTGATCCATGTATGGTTTATGGAAATAACACACATGCAATGACCCTAGTTGTTGATCCATGTGTGGTTTGTGGAAATAACATACATGCAATGACTGTAATGGATCCATAAGTGGTTTATGGAAAAGAACACACATGCAATGACCACTAGTTGATCCATATGTGGTTTGTGGAAAGAACACACATGCAATGACTCTAGTGGTTGATCTGTGTGTGGTTTGTGGAAAGAACACACATGCAATGACTCTAGTGCTAGTTTTAGTATAAGAACACACACGCGATGACTCTAGTGGGTCCACATGTGGTTTGAGAACAGAACACACATGCAATGACCACTGGTTGATTCATAAGTTGTTTGTGGAATAGAACACACATGCAATGAGTCTAGTGGATCCATGTGTCGTTTGTGGAAAAGAACACACATGCAATGACTCTAGTGTTGGTTTGTGGTTTTAGTATAAGATCAAACATGCAATTACTCAAATGGATCCATATGTGGTTTGTGGAAAGAACACACATGCAATGACTCTGGTTGATCCATATGTGGTTTGTGGAAAGAACACACATGCAATGACAGTGGTGGATCCATGTGTGGTTTGTGAAAAGAACACACATGCAATGACTCTAGTGTTGGTTTTAGTATAAGAACACACATGCAATGACACTAGTGGTTGATCCATGTGTTGTTTGTGGAAATAACACACATGCAATGACTCTAGTGGTTGATCCATCTGTGGTTTGTGGAAATAACACAGATGCAATGAATCTAGTGGTTGATCCATGTGTGGTTTATGGAAATAACACACATGCAATGACTCTAGTGGTTGATCCATGTGTGGTTTGTGGAAATAACACACATGCAATGACTGTAATGGATCCATAAGTGGTTTATGGAAAAGAATACACATGCAATGACTCTAGTGGGTCCACATGTGGTTTGTGAAAAGAACACACATGCAATGACCACTGGTTTATCCATAAGTTGTTTGTGGAAAAGAACACACATGCAATGAGTCTAGTGGATCCATATGTGATTTGTGGGAAGAACACACATGCAATTACTCGGGTTGATCCATATGTGGTTTGTGGAAAGAACACACATGCAATGACCACTGGTGGATCCATGTGTGGGTTTTGGAAAAGAACACACATGCAATGACCACTAGTTGATCCATGTGTGGTTTGTGGAAAGAACACACATGCAATGACAGTGGTGGATCCATGTGTGGTTTGTGAAAAGAACACACATGCAATGACAGTGGTGGATCCATGTGTGGTTTGTGGATAGAACACACATGCAATGACTCTAGTGCTAGTTTTAGTATAAGAACACACATGCAATGAATCTAGTGGGTCCACATGTGGTTTGTGAAAATAACACACATGCAATGACCACTGGTTGATCCATCAGTTGTTTGTGGAAAAGAACACACATGCAATGAGTCTAGTGGATCCATGTATGGTTTGTGGAAGAGAACACACATGCAATGACTCTAGTGCTGGGTTGTGGATTTAGTATAAGAACAAACATGCAATGACTCTAGTGGTTGATCCATGTGTGGTTTGTGAAATAACACACATGCAATGACTGTAATGGATCCATAAGTGGTTTATGGAAAAGAACGCACATTCAATGACGACTGGTTGATCCATATGTGGTTTGTGGAAAGAACACACATGCAATGACTCTAGTGGTTCATCCATGTGTGGTTTGTGGAAAGAACACACATGCAATGACTCTAGTGCTAGTTTTAGTATAAGAACACACACACGATGACTCTAGTGGGTCCACATGTGGTTTGTGAACAGAACACACATGCAATGACCACTGGTTGATCCATCAGTTGTTTGTGGAAAAGAACACACATGCAATGAGTCTAGTGGATCCATGTGTGGTTTGTGGAAAAGAACACACATGCAATGACTCTAGTGTTGGTTTGTGGTTTTAGTATAAGAACAAACATGCAATTACTCAAATGGATCCATATGTGGTTTGTGGAAAGAACACACATGCAATGACTCTGGTTGATCCATATGTGGTTTATGGAAAGAACACACATGCAATGACAGTGGTGGATCCATGTGTGGTTTGTGAAAAGAACACACATGCAATGACTCTAGTGTTGGTTTTAGTATAAGAACACACATGCAATGACTCTAGTGGTTGATCCATGCGTGGTTTGTGGAAATAACACACATGCAATGACTCTAGTGGTTGATCCATGTGTGGTTTGTGGAAATAACACACATGCAATGACTCTAGTGGTTGATCCATGTGTGGTTTGTGGAAATAACACACATGCAATGACTCTAGTGGTTGATCCATGTGTGGTTTGTGGAAATAACACACATGCAATGACTATAATGGATCCATAAGTGGTTTATGGAAAAGAACACACATGCAATGACTCTAGTGGGTCCACATGTGGTTTGTGAAAAGAACACACATGCAATGACCACTGGTTGATCCATAAGTTGTTTGTGGAAAAGAACACACATGCAATGAGTCTAGTGGATCCATATGTGATTTGTGCGACGAACACACATGCAATGACTCTGGTTGATCCATATGTGGTTTGTGGAAAGAACACACATGCAATGACCACTGGTGGATCCATGTGTGGTTTGTGGAAAAAACACACATGCAATGACCACTGGTTGATCCATGTGTGGTTTGTGGAAAGAACGCACATGCAATGACAGTGGTGGATCCATGTGTGGTTTGTGAAAAGAACACGCATGCAATGATAGTGGTGGATCCATGTGTGGTTTGTGGATAGAACACACATGCAATGACTCTAGTGCTAGTTTTAGTATAAGAACACACATGCAATGAATCTAGTGGGTCCACATGTGGTTTGTGAAAATAACACACATGCAATGACCACTGGTTGATCCATCAGTTGTTTGTGGAAAAGAACACACATGCAATTAGTCTAGTGGATCCATGTATGGTTTGTGGAAAACAACACACATGCAATGACCACTGGTTGATCCATGTGTGGTTTATGGAAAGAACACACATGCAATGACAGTGGTGGATCCATGTGTTGTTTGTGAAAAGAACACACATGCAATGACTCTAGTGTTGGTTTTAGTATAAGAACACACATGCAATGACTCTAGTGGTTGATCCATGTGTGGTTTGTGGAAAAAACACACATGCAATGACTCTAGTGCTAGTTTTAGTATAAGAACACACACACGATGACTCTAGTGGGTCCACATGTGGTTTGTGAACAGAACACACATGCAATGACCACTGGTTGATCCATCAGTTGTTTGTGGAAAAGAACACACATGCAATGAGTCTAGTGGATCCATGTGTGGTTTGTGGAAAAGAACACACATGCAATGACTCTAGTGTTGGTTTGTGGTTTTAGTATAAGAACAAACATGCAATTACTCAAATGGATCCATATGTGGTTTGTGGAAAGAACACACATGCAATGACTCTGGTTGATCCATATGTGGTTTATGGAAAGAACACACATGCAATGACAGTGGTGGATCCATGTGTGGTTTGTGAAAAGAACACACATGCAATGACTCTAGTGTTGGTTTTAGTATAAGAACACACATGCAATGACTCTAGTGGTTGATCCATGCGTGGTTTGTGGAAATAACACACATGCAATGACTCTAGTGGTTGATCCATGTGTGGTTTGTGGAAATAACACACATGCAATGACTCTAGTGGTTGATCCATGTGTGGTTTGTGGAAATAACACACATGCAATGACTCTAGTGGTTGATCCATGTGTGGTTTGTGGAAATAACACACATGCAATGACTATAATGGATCCATAAGTGGTTTATGGAAAAGAACACACATGCAATGACTCTAGTGGGTCCACATGTGGTTTGTGAAAAGAACACACATGCAATGACCACTGGTTGATCCATAAGTTGTTTGTGGAAAAGAACACACATGCAATGAGTCTAGTGGATCCATATGTGATTTGTGCGACGAACACACATGCAATGACTCTGGTTGATCCATATGTGGTTTGTGGAAAGAACACACATGCAATGACCACTGGTGGATCCATGTGTGGTTTGTGGAAAAAACACACATGCAATGACCACTGGTTGATCCATGTGTGGTTTGTGGAAAGAACGCACATGCAATGACAGTGGTGGATCCATGTGTGGTTTGTGAAAAGAACATGCATGCAATGATAGTGGTGGATCCATGTGTGGTTTTTGGATAGAACACACATGCAATGACTCTAGTGCTAGTTTTAGTATAAGAACACACATGCAATGAATCTAGTGGGTCCACATGTGGTTTGTGAAAATAACACACATGCAATGACCACTGGTTGATCCATCAGTTGTTTGTGGAAAAGAACACACATGCAATTAGTCTAGTGGATCCATGTATGGTTTGTGGAAAACAACACACATGCAATGACCACTGGTTGATCCATGTGTGGTTTATTGAAAGAACACACATGCAATGACAGTGGTGGATCCATGTGTTGTTTGTGAAAAGAACACACATGCAATGACTCTAGTGTTGGTTTTAGTATAAGAACACACATGCAATGACTCTAGTGGTTGATCCATGTGTGGTTTGTGGAAAAAACACACATGCAATGACTCTAGTGCTAGTTTTAGTATAAGAACACACATGGGATGATTCTAGTGGGTCCACATGTGGTTTGTGAAAAGAACACACATGCAATGACCACTGGTTGATCCATAAGTTGTTTGTAGAAAAGAATACACATGCAGTAAGTCTAGTGGATCCATGTGTGGTTTGTGGAAAAGAACACACATGCAATGACTCTAGTGCTGGTTTGTGGTTTTAGTATACGAACAAACATGCAATTACTCAAATGGATCCATATGTGGTTTGTGGAAAGAACACACATGCAATGACTCTGGTTGATCCATATGTGGTTTGTGGAAAGAACACACATGCAATGACCACTAATGGATCCATGTGTGGTTTGTGGAAAACAACACACATGCAATGACCACTGGTTGATCCATGTGTGGTTTGTGGAAAGAACACACATGCAATGACAGTGGTGGATCCATGTGTTGTTTGTGAAAAGAACACACATGCAATGACTCTAGTGTTGGTTTTAGTATAAGAACACACATGCAATGACTCTAGTGGTTGATCCATGTGTGGTTTGTGGAAATAACACACTTGCAATGACTCTAGTGGTTGATCCATGTGTGGTTTGTGGAAATAACACACATGCAATGACTCTAGTGGTTGATCCATGTGTGGTTTGTGGAAATAACACACATGCAATGACTATAATGGATCCATAAGTGGTTTATGGAAAAGAACACACATGCAATGACTCTAGTGGGTCCACATGTGGTTTGTGAAAAGAACACACATGCAATGACCACTGGTTGATCCATAAGTTGTTTGTGGAAAAGAACACACATGCAATGAGTCTAGTGGATCCATATGTGATTTGTGCGACGAACACACATGCAATGACTCTGGTTGATCCATATGTGGTTTGTGGAAAGAACACACATGCAATGACCACTGGTGGATCCATGTGTGGTTTGTGGAAAAAACACACATGCAATGACCACTGGTTGATCCATGTGTGGTTTGTGGAAAGAACGCACATGCAATGACAGTGGTGGATCCATGTGTGGTTTGTGAAAAGAACATGCATGCAATGATAGTGGTGGATCCATGTGTGGTTTTTGGATAGAACACACATGCAATGACTCTAGTGCTAGTTTTAGTATAAGAACACACATGCAATGAATCTAGTGGGTCCACATGTGGTTTGTGAAAATAACACACATGCAATGACCACTGGTTGATCCATCAGTTGTTTGTGGAAAAGAACACACATGCAATTAGTCTAGTGGATCCATGT
The DNA here is from genome assembly GCA_916181665.1 of Avena sativa. NCBI lineage: Eukaryota > Viridiplantae > Streptophyta > Magnoliopsida > Poales > Poaceae > Avena > Avena sativa. The sequence continues at coordinate 263,744,239 of OV702291.1, forward strand.
ATGGTTTGTGGAAAACAACACACATGCAATGACCACTGGTTGATCCATGTGTGGTTTATTGAAAGAACACACATGCAATGACAGTGGTGGATCCATGTGTTGTTTGTGAAAAGAACACACATGCAATGACTCTAGTGTTGGTTTTAGTATAAGAACACACATGCAATGACTCTAGTGGTTGATCCATGTGTGGTTTGTGGAAAAAACACACATGCAATGACTCTAGTGCTAGTTTTAGTATAAGAACACACATGGGATGATTCTAGTGGGTCCACATGTGGTTTGTGAAAAGAACACACATGCAATGACCACTGGTTGATCCATAAGTTGTTTGTAGAAAAGAATACACATGCAGTAAGTCTAGTGGATCCATGTGTGGTTTGTGGAAAAGAACACACATGCAATGACTCTAGTGCTGGTTTGTGGTTTTAGTATACGAACAAACATGCAATTACTCAAATGGATCCATATGTGGTTTGTGGAAAGAACACACATGCAATGACTCTGGTTGATCCATATGTGGTTTGTGGAAAGAACACACATGCAATGACCACTAATGGATCCATGTGTGGTTTGTGGAAAACAACACACATGCAATGACCACTGGTTGATCCATGTGTGGTTTGTGGAAAGAACACACATGCAATGACAGTGGTGGATCCATGTGTTGTTTGTGAAAAGAACACACATGCAATGACTCTAGTGTTGGTTTTAGTATAAGAACACACATGCAATGACTCTAGTGGTTGATCCATGTGTGGTTTGTGGAAATAACACACTTGCAATGACTCTAGTGGTTGATCCATGTGTGGTTTGTGGAAATAACACACATGCAATGACTCTAGTGGTTGATCCATGTGTGGTTTGTGGAAATAACACACATGCAATGACTATAATGGATCCATAAGTGGTTTATGGAAAAGAACACACATGCAATGACTCTAGTGGGTCCACATGTGGTTTGTGAAAAGAACACACATGCAATGACCACTGGTTGATCCATAAGTTGTTTGTGGAAAAGAACACACATGCAATGAGTCTAGTGGATCCATATGTGATTTGTGCGACGAACACACATGCAATGACTCTGGTTGATCCATATGTGGTTTGTGGAAAGAACACACATGCAATGACCACTGGTGGATCCATGTGTGGTTTGTGGAAAAAACACACATGCAATGACCACTGGTTGATCCATGTGTGGTTTGTGGAAAGAACGCACATGCAATGACAGTGGTGGATCCATGTGTGGTTTGTGAAAAGAACACGCATGCAATGATAGTGGTGGATCCATGTGTGGTTTTTGGATAGAACACACATGCAATGACTCTAGTGCTAGTTTTAGTATAAGAACACACATGCAATGAATCTAGTGGGTCCACATGTGGTTTGTGAAAATAACACACATGCAATGACCACTGGTTGATCCATCAGTTGTTTGTGGAAAAGAACACACATGCAATTAGTCTAGTGGATCCATGTATGGTTTGTGGAAAACAACACACATGCAATGACCACTGGTTGATCCATGTGTGGTTTATGGAAAGAACACACATGCAATGACAGTGGTGGATCCATGTGTTGTTTGTGAAAAGAACACACATGCAATGACTCTAGTGTTGGTTTTAGTATAAGAACACACATGCAATGACTCTAATGGTTGATCCATGTGTGGTTTGTGGAAATAACACACATGCAATGACTCTAGTGGTTGATCCATGTGTGGTTTGTGGAAATAACACACATGCAATGACTCTAGTGGTTGATCCATGTGTGGTTTGTGGAAATAACACACATGCAATGACTCTTGTTGTTGATCCATGTATGGTTTGTGGAAATAACTGACATGTAATGACTCTAGTGGTTGATCCATGTGTGGTTTGTGAAAATAACACACATGCAATGACTGTAATGGATCCATAAGTGGTTTATGGAAAAGAACACACATGCAATGACCACTGGTTGATCCATATGTGGTTTTTCGAAAGAACACACATGCAATGACTCTAGTGGTTCATCCATGTGTGGTTTGTGGAAATAACACACATGCAATGACTGTAATGGATCAATAAGTGGTTTATGGAAAAGAACACACATGCAATTACCACTGGTTGATCCGTATGTGGTTTGTGGAAAGAACACACATTCAATGATAGTGGTGGATCCATGTGTGGATTGTGAAAAGAACACATATGCAATGACTCTAGTGTTGGTTTTAGTATAAGAACACACATGCAATGACTCTAGTGGTTAATCCATGTGTGGTTTGCGGAAATAACACAGATGCAATGACTCTAGTGGTTGATCCATGTGTGGTTTGTAAAAATAACACAGATGCAATGACTCTAGTGGTTGATCCATGTGTGGTTTGTGGAAATAACACACATGCAGTGACTGTAATGGATCCATAAGTGGTTTATGGAAAAGAACACACATGCAATTACTCTAGTAGGTCCACATGTGGTTTGTGAAAAGAACACACATGCAATGACCACTGGTTGATCCATATGTGGTTTGTGCAAAGAACACACATGCAATGACTCTAGTGGTTGATCCATGTGTGGTTTATGGAAAGAACAGACATGCAATGACTCTAGTGCTAGTTTTAGTATAAGAACACAGACGCGATGACTCTAGTGGATCCACATGTGGTTTGTGAACAGAACACACATGCAATGACCACTGGTTGATCCATAAGTTGTTTGTGGAAAAGAACACACATGCAATGAGTCTAGTGGATCCATATGTGGTTTGTGGAAAAGAACACACACGCAATGACTCTAGTGTTGGTTTGTGGTTTTAGTATAAGAACAAACATGCAATTACTCAAATGGATCCATATGTGGTTTGCGGAAAGAACACACATGCAATGACTCTGGTTGATCCATATGTGGTTATTGGAAAGAACACACATGCAATGACAGTGGTGGATCCATGTGTGGTTTGTGAAAAGAACACACATGCAATGACTCTAGTGTTGGTTTTAGTATAAGAACACACATGCAATGACTCTAGTGGCTGATCCATGTGTGGTTTGTGGAAATAACACACATGCAATGACTCTAGTGGTTGATCCATGTGTGGTTTGTGGAAATAACACATATGCAATGACTCTAGTGGTTGATCCATGTGTGGTTTGTGGAAATAACACACGTGCAATGACTATAATGGATCCATAAGTGGTTTATGGAAAAGAACACACATGCAATGACTCTAGTGCGTCCACATGTGGTTTGTGAAAAGAACACACATGCAATGACCACTGGTTGATCCATAAGTTGTTTGTGGAAAAGAACACACATGCAATGAGTCTAGTGGATCCATATGTGATTTGTGGGACGAACACACATGCAATGACTCTGGTTGATCCATATGTGGTTTGTGGAAAGAACACACATGTAATGACCACTGGTGGATCCATGTGTGGTTTGTGGAAAAAACACACATGCAATGATCACTGGTTATTCCATGTGTGGTTTGTGGAAAGAACGCACATGCAATGACAGTGGTGGATCCATGTGTGGTTTGTGAAAAGAACACGCATGCAATGATAGTGGTGGATCCATGTGTGGTTTGTGGATAGAACACACATGCAATGACTCTAGTGCTAGTTTTAGTATAAGAACACACATGCAATGACTCTAGTGGGTCCACATGTGGTTTGTGAAAATAACACACATGCAATGACCACTGGTTGATCCATCAGTTGTTTGTGGAAAAGAACACACATGCAATTAGTCTAGTGGATCCATGTATGGTTTGTGGAAAACAACACACATGCAATGACCACTGGTTGATCCATGTGTGGTTTATGGAAAGAACACACATGCAATGACAGTGGTGGATCCATGTGTTGTTTGTGAAAAGAACACACATGCAATGACTCTAGTGTTGGTTTTAGTATAAGAACACACATGCAATGACTCTAGTGGTTGATCCATGTGTGGTTTGTGGAAATAACACACATGCAATGACTCTAGTGGTTGATCCATGTGTGGTTTGTGGAAATAACACACATGCAATGACTCTAGTGGTTGATCCATGTGTGTTTTGTGGAAATAACACACATGCAATGACTCTAGTTGTTGATCCATGTATGGTTTGTGGAAATAACTGACATGTAATGACTCTAGTGGTTGATCCATGTGTGGTTTGTGGAAATAACACACATGCAATGACTCTAGTGGTTGATCCATGTGTGGTTTGTGGAAATAACACACATGCAATGACTCTAGTGGTTGATCCATGTGTGGTTTGTGGAAATAACACACATGCAATGACTCTAGTGGTTGATCCATGTGTGGTTTGTGGAAATAACACACATGCAATGACTATAATGGATCCATAAGTGGTTTATGGAAAAGAACACACATGCAATGACTCTAGTGGGTCCACATGTGGTTTGTGAAAAGAACACACATGCAATGACCACTGGTTGATCCATAAGTTGTTTGTGGAAAAGAACACACATGCAATGAGTCTAGTGGATCCATATGTGATTTGTGCGACGAACACACATGCAATGACTCTGGTTGATCCATATGTGGTTTGTGGAAAGAACACACATGCAATGACCACTGGTGGATCCATGTGTGGTTTGTGGAAAAAACACACATGCAATGACCACTGGTTGATCCATGTGTAGTTTGTGGAAAGAACGCACATGCAATGACAGTGGTGGATCCATGTGTGGTTTGTGAAAAGAACACGCATGCAATGATAGTGGTGGATCCATGTGTGGTTTGTGGATAGAACACACATGCAATGACTCTAGTGCTAGTTTTAGTATAAGAACACACATGCAATGAATCTAGTGGGTCCACATGTGGTTTGTGAAAATAACACACATGCAATGACCACTGGTTGATCCATCAGTTGTTTGTGGAAAAGAACACACATGCAATTAGTCTAGTGGATCCATGTATGGTTTGTGGAAAACAACACACATGCAATGACCACTGGTTGATCCATGTGTGGTTTATGGAAAGAACACACATGCAATGACAGTGGTGGATCCATGTGTTGTTTGTGAAAAGAACACACATGCAATGACTCTAGTGTTGGTTTTAGTATAAGAACACACATGCAATGACTCTAATGGTTGATCCATGTGTGGTTTGTGGAAATAACACACATGCAATGACTCTAGTGGTTGATCCATGTGTGGTTTGTGGAAATAACACACATGCAATGACTCTAGTGGTTGATCCATGTGTGGTTTGTGGAAATAACACACATGCAATGACTCTTGTTGTTGATCCATGTATGGTTTGTGGAAATAACTGACATGTAATGACTCTAGTGGTTGATCCATGTGTGGTTTGTGAAAATAACACACATGCAATGACTGTAATGGATCCATAAGTGGTTTATGGAAAAGAACACACATGCAATGACCACTGGTTGATCCATATGTGGTTTTTCGAAAGAACACACATGCAATGACTCTAGTGGTTCATCCATGTGTGGTTTGTGGAAATAACACACATGCAATGACTGTAATGGATCAATAAGTGGTTTATGGAAAAGAACACACATGCAATTACCACTGGTTGATCCGTATGTGGTTTGTGGAAAGAACACACATTCAATGATAGTGGTGGATCCATGTGTGGATTGTGAAAAGAACACATATGCAATGACTCTAGTGTTGGTTTTAGTATAAGAACACACATGCAATGACTCTAGTGGTTAATCCATGTGTGGTTTGCGGAAATAACACAGATGCAATGACTCTAGTGGTTGATCCATGTGTGGTTTGTAAAAATAACACAGATGCAATGACTCTAGTGGTTGATCCATGTGTGGTTTGTGGAAATAACACACATGCAGTGACTGTAATGGATCCATAAGTGGTTTATGGAAAAGAACACACATGCAATTACTCTAGTAGGTCCACATGTGGTTTGTGAAAAGAACACACATGCAATGACCACTGGTTGATCCATATGTGGTTTGTGGAAAGAACACACATGCAATGACTCTAGTGGTTGATCCATGTGTGGTTTATGGAAAGAACAGACATGCAATGACTCTAGTGCTAGTTTTAGTATAAGAACACAGACGCGATGACTCTAGTGGATCCACATGTGGTTTGTGAACAGAACACACATGCAATGACCACTGGTTGATCCATAAGTTGTTTGTGGAAAAGAACACACATGCAATGAGTCTAGTGGATCCATATGTGGTTTGTGGAAAAGAACACACACGCAATGACTCTAGTGTTGGTTTGTGGTTTTAGTATAAGAACAAACATGCAATTACTCAAATGGATCCATATGTGGTTTGCGGAAAGAACACACATGCAATGACTCTGGTTGATCCATATGTGGTTATTGGAAAGAACACACATGCAATGACAGTGGTGGATCCATGTGTGGTTTGTGAAAAGAACACACATGCAATGACTCTAGTGTTGGTTTTAGTATAAGAACACACATGCAATGACTCTAGTGGCTGATCCATGTGTGGTTTGTGGAAATAACACACATGCAATGACTCTAGTGGTTGATCCATGTGTGGTTTGTGGAAATAACACATATGCAATGACTCTAGTGGTTGATCCATGTGTGGTTTGTGGAAATAACACACGTGCAATGACTATAATGGATCCATAAGTGGTTTAGGGAAAAGAACACACATGCAATGACTCTAGTGCGTCCACATGTGGTTTGTGAAAAGAACACACATGCAATGACCACTGGTTGATCCATAAGTTGTTTGTGGAAAAGAACACACATGCAATGAGTCTAGTGGATCCATATGTGATTTGTGGGACGAACACACATGCAATGACTCTGGTTGATCCATATGTGGTTTGTGGAAAGAACACACATGTAATGACCACTGGTGGATCCATGTGTGGTTTGTGGAAAAAACACACATGCAATGATCACTGGTTGATCCATGTGTGGTTTGTGGAAAGAACGCACATGCAATGACAGTGGTGGATCCATGTGTGGTTTGTGAAAAGAACACGCATGCAATGATAGTGGTGGATCCATGTGTGGTTTGTGGATAGAACACACATGCAATGACTCTAGTGCTAGTTTTAGTATAAGAACACACATGCAATGACTCTAGTGGGTCCACATGTGGTTTGTGAAAATAACACACATGCAATGACCACTGGTTGATCCATCAGTTGTTTGTGGAAAAGAACACACATGCAATTAGTCTAGTGGATCCATGTATGGTTTGTGGAAAACAACACACATGCAATGACCACTGGTTGATCCATGTGTGGTTTATGGAAAGAACACACATGCAATGACAGTGGTGGATCCATGTGTTGTTTGTGAAAAGAACACACATGCAATGACTCTAGTGTTGGTTTTAGTATAAGAACACACATGCAATGACTCTAGTGGTTGATCCATGTGTGGTTTGTGGAAATAACACACATGCAATGACTCTAGTGGTTGATCCATGTGTGGTTTGTGGAAATAACACACATGCAATGACTCTAGTGGTTGATACATGTGTGTTTTGTGGAAATAACACACATGCAATGACTCTAGTTGTTGATCCATGTATGGTTTGTGGAAATAACTGACATGTAATGACTCTAGTGGTTGATCCATGTGTGGTTTGTGAAAATAGCACACATGCAATGACTGTAATGGATCCATAAGTGGTTTATGGAAAAGAACACACATTCAATGACCACTGGTTGATCCATATGTGGTTTTTCGAAAGAACACACATGCAATGACTCTAGTGGTTCATCCATGTGTGGTTTGTGGAAATAACACACATGCAATGACTGTAATGGATCAATAAGTGGTTTATGTAAAAGAACACACATGCAATTACCACTGGTTGATCCGTATGTGGTTTGTGGAAAGAACACACATTCAATGATAGTGGTGGATCCATGTGTGGTTTGTGAAAAGAACACATATGCAATGACTCTAGTGTTGGTTTTAGTATAAGAACACACATGCAATGACTCTAGTGGTTAATCCATGTGTCGTTTGTGGAAATAACACAGATGCAATGACTCTAGTGGTTGATCCATGTGTGGTTTGTGGAAATAACACACATGCAATGACTCTAGTGGTTGATCCATGTGTGGTTTGTGGAAATAACACACATGCAATGACTGTAATGGATCCATAAGTGGTTTATGGAAAAGAACACACATGCAATGACTCTAGTAGGTCCACATGTGGTTTGTGAAAAGAACACACATGCAATGACCACTGGTTGATCCATATGTGGTTTGTGGAAAGAACACACATGCAATGACTCTAGTGGTTGATCCATGTGTGGTTTATGGAAAGAACACACATGCAATGACTCTAGTGCTAGTTTTAGTATAAGAACACAGACGCGGTGACTCTAGTGGGTCCACATGTGGTTTGTGAACAGAACACACATGCAATGACCACTGGTTGATCCATAAGTTGTTTGTGGAAAAGAACACACATGCAATGAGTCTAGTGGATCCATGTGTGGTTTGTGGAAAAGAACACACATGCAATGACTCTAGTGTTGGTTTGTGGTTTTAGTATAAGAACAAACATGCAATTACTCAAATGGATCCATATGTGGTTTGCGGAAAGAACACACATGCAATGACTCTGGTTGATCCATTTGTGGTTATTGGAAAGAACACACATGCAATGACAGTGGTGGATCCATGTGTGGTTTGTGAAAAGAACACACATGCAATGACTCTAGTGTTGGTTTTAGTATAAGAACACACATGCAATGACTCTAGTGGCTGATCCATGTGTGGTTTGTGGAAATAACACACATGCAATGACTCTAGTGGTTGATCCATGTGTGGTTTGTGGAAATAACACACATGCAATGACTCTAGTGGTTGATCCATGTGTGGTTTGTGGAAATAACACACATGCAATGACTATAATGGATCCATAGGTGGTTTATGGAAAAGAACACACATGCAATGACTCTAGTGCGTCCACATGTGGTTTGTGAAAAGAACACACATGCAATGACCACTGGTTGATCCATAAGTTGTTTGTGGAAAAGAACACACATGCAATGAGTCTAGTGGATCCATATGTGATTTGTGGGACGAACACACATGCAATGACTCTGGTTGATCCATATGTGGTTTGTGGAAAGAACACACATGCAATGACCACTGGTGGATCCATGTGTGGTTTGTGGAAAAAACATACATGCAATGACCACTGGTTGATCCATGTGTGGTTTGTGGAAAGAACGCACATGCAATGACAGTGGTGGATCCATGTGTGGTTTGTGAAAAGAACACGCATGCAATGATAGTGGTGGATCCATGTGTGGTTTGTGGATAGAACACACATGCAATGACTCTAGTGCTAGTTTTAGTATAAGAACACACATGCAATGACTCTAGTGGGTCCACATGTGGTTTGTGAAAATAACACACATGCAATGACCACTCGTTGATCCATCAGTTGTTTGTGGAAAAGAACACACATGCAATTAGTCTAGTGGATCCATGTATGGTTTGTGGAAAACAACACACATGCAATGACCACTGGTTGATCCATGTGTGGTTTATGGAAAGAACACACATGCAATGACAGTGGTGGATCCATGTGTTGTTTGTGAAAAGAACACACATGCAATGACTCTAGTGTTGGTTTTAGTATAAGAACACACATGCAATGACTCTAGTGGTTGATCCATGTGTAGTTTGTGGAAATAACACACATGCAATGACTCTAGTGGTTGATCCATGTGTGGTTTGTGGAAATAACACACATGCAATGACTCTAGTGGTTGATCCATGTGTGGTTTGTGGAAATAACACACATGCAATCACTCTAGTTGTTGATCCATGTATGGTTTGTGGAAATAACTGACATGTAATGACTCTAGTGGTTGATCCATGTGTGGTTTGTGAAAATAACACACATGCAATGACTGTAATGGATCCATAAGTGGTTTATGGAAAAGAACACACATGCAATGACCACTGGTTGATCCATATGTGGTTTTTCGAAAGAACACACATGCAATGACTCTAGTGGTTCATCCATGTGTGGTTTGTGGAAATAACACACATGCAATGACTGTAATGGATCAATAAGTGGTTTATGGAAAACAACACACATGCAATTACCACTGGTTGATCCGTATGTGGTTTGTGGAAAGAACACACATTCAATGATAGTGGTGGATCCATGTGTGGTTTGTGAAAAGAACACATATGCAATGACTCTAGTGTTGGTTTTAGTATAAGAACACACATGCAATGACTCTAGTGGTTAATCCATGTGTGGTTTGCGGAAATAACACAGATGCAATGACTCTAGTGGTTGATCCATGTGTGGTTTGTGGAAATAACACAGATGCAATGACTCTAGTGGTTGATCCATGTGTGGTTTGTGGAAATAACACACATGCAATGACTGTAATGGATCCATAAGTGGTTTATGGAAAAGAACACACATGCAATGACTCTAGTAGGTCCACATGTGGTTTGTGAAAAGAACACACATGCAATGACCACTAGTTGATCCATATGTGGTTTGTGGAAAGAACACACATGCAATGACTCTAGTGGTTGATCCTTGTGTGGTTTATGGAAAGAACACACATGCAATGACTCTAGTGCTAGTTTTAGTATAAGAACACAGACGCGATGACTCTAGTGGGTCCACATGTGGTTTGTGAACAGAACACACATGCAATGACCACTGGTTGATCCATAAGTTGTTTGTGGAAAAGAACACACATGCAATGAGTCTAGTGGATCCATGTGTGGTTTGTGGAAAAGAACACACATGCAATGACTCTAGTGTTGGTTTGTGGTTTTAGTATAAGAACAAACCTGCAATTACTCAAATGGATCCATATGTGGTTTGCGGAAAGAACACACATGCAATGACTCTGGTTGATCCATATGTGGTTATTGGAAAGAACACACATGCAATGACAGTGGTGGATCCATGTGTGGTTTGTGAAAAGAACACACATGCAATGACTCTAGTGTTGGTTTTAGTATAAGAACACACATGCAATGACTCTAATGGCTGATCCATGTGTGGTTTGTGGAAATAACACACATGCAATGACTCTAGTGGTTGATCCATGTGTGGTTTGTGGAAATAACACACATGCAATGACTCTAGTGGTTGATCCATGTGTGGTTTGTGGAAATAACACACATGCAATGACTCTAGTGGTTGATCCATGTGTGGTTTGTGGAAATAACACACATGCAATGACTGTAATGGATCCATAAGTGGTTTATGGAAAAGAACACACATGCAATGACTCTAGTAGGTCCACATGTGGTTTGTGAAAAGAACACACATGCAATGACCACTGGTTGATCCATAAATTGATTGTGGAAAAGAACACACATGCAATGAGTCTAGTGGATCCATATGTGATTTGTGGGAAGAACACACATGCAATGACTCTGGTTGATCCATATGTGGTTTATGGAAAAGAACACACATGCAATGACGACTGGTTGATCCATATGTGGTTTGTGGAAAGAACACACATGCAATGACCACTAGTGGTTGATCCATGTGTGGTTTGTGGAAAGAACACACATGTAATGACAATGGTGGATCCATGTGTGGTTTGTGAAAAGAACACACAAGCAATGACTCTAGTGGTTGATCCATGTGTGGTTTGTGGAAATAACACACATGCAATGACTCTAGTGGTTGATCCATGTGTGGTTTGTGGAAATAACACACATGCAATGACTCTAGTGGTTGATCCATGTGTTTTTTGTGCAAATAACACACATGCAATGACTGTAATGCATCCACAAGTGGTTTATGGAAAAGAACACACATGCAATGAACACTAGTTGATCCATATGTTGTAACATCCCTAAATTCAAATTTCAAATCTCATTCATATCATCCATGCATCCATCATCATCTAGGGTTTTTCTCAAAATCATTTTAGAAATAGGAGCATTTTTGGCTCATTATTTTATGTATGAAAACCCTAGACTTTGTGCTACTTGTTGTTGAGAATCCAAACACAAGTGATTTCAAAACTTTGAGCAAAGTATCAAAGCAAAATATGAATTAAAACAAATTATATGCCTATTTCATAAAGACATAGTTTTAATTTATTTTCAAAAGACCTAAGTGTTCTGAAGTGTTCAGATGTGTTTGACCCTTATTTAAGAACAAGATTTATTGTACAAAAGTCCTGTAAAGCTTTGGTTTCAAACAGATTTGAATTTGGGTTTAAAAACCATTTCTAGAAATTCAATCAAAAAAAGAAAAAGAATTAAGAGGAAAAAAATAGCCAAACCAGCCAATCTGGCCGACCCAGCCCAACACGGCCCAGCTAGCCCAGCTCCCTAATCCCGCGAATCGTTTTCTTTCACCCACTCTCGCACCCACCAGCTCACTGACCGAAGGGACCCACTCTCCCTCTCCTCGCTCGCTGACATCCGCGGCCCACTCGAGCGTCGTCATCTCCACCCCCACGACCTGTTCGTCCCCAAATCAGCGCGGCCATTTTCTGTTTTAAATTCGCAGCTTCAATTCGTATCAATGCTCGAGTAATTCTCGCTCACGACCTGGCTACTTAAACCCCCTCTGCCCCCTCTCCCTTCTCCCTCAAACCCCGAACCCAGAGCGCCACCAGGCTGCATGCATTGCTCCTTGTAGCCCCGCCGTCTCCGATGAGCTGCAGCCACGATTCCAGCCACCTCCGACCACTCCTATGCCTCTGCTTCACACGAACAGATTCCACTTGACCTCACGCATCACCCAGTACCCCTGGTTCGCCCGTGCGTGACCCAGAACGTCGGCTACGCAAACGTCTGACCGTCACTGCCTCCAGCTTCAACTCCGGCGAGCTCTAGTGGTAAGTCCAGACCGCCCCGAACCTTGTCATTCATGCACGCGTTTACCCCGTGACCATCTGCATCTGACCACACCTCCTGTTTGCATCCTAGTGATCTACAACGTCGCCTTCGACCTCGAACGGAACCACCTGTCGCCAGACTCAACTCCGACGAGGAATCAACATCGTGACAGCACGCCCCTCCGCAAACCGACGCTACCTTGAGCTTCAGCAGCTTCTCGCGAGCCTGGTATGACCCTTCTCCCTCTCGCGGATGACTGGGAACACTAGCGCCGCCGTAGACCGAGCGCTCCGCCGCTCGCTGACGCCGCGCGCCGCCAGGACATGGTTGTTTGAACGAGCACCGTTAGATCCAGATCCGAGCGCTAGGATAGATTCATTTAACTGCGGAGCGGTACGCGATCTGGAACGTGCGATCTGTTTAGATCCTGCGGCTGCCAAGCGCGATCCAACCGAAGCGGTACGCGCCAGTGAGGTTGCGACGCGTGGCTGGGATGAATTCAAAAACAGAAATTCGAATCAGATTTATATCCAAACTTCAAACTGCTATAACTTTTGAATGCCACGTTAGAATTTTGCAAACTTTATACCGTTGGATTCAGTGAATCAAGGCCTTTCTGTTTATGCAAAGTGTTTAACAAATAGTAACCATTAGAATGACTTTATTTGTAGAAACATGTCTAAGGCTATTTTGAGTATGGATTTAGTTTAGTAATTTGTTTAAGTACCAAATAAGTTTGTCTTGGCTATTTTTGTGTCTTGTTAAGTTTCTGTAAACATGCACATGCTTGGTAGAGTTTTCAAAATCACCACTTAGTAAATTCTTCCATGCATGCATTCATATTATTTTTGATTGTATTTAAATTGTGTGTAATTGTGTGCTACAATTTTGTGTGTAGATTTTGCTAGTGATTGTGACTGTGAAGGGTGCTACTCTCCCCATTACCAAGGCAAGTGATTTTTTCATGAACATTCCATTCCTATATTTTATACTAGCATTAGATATTTTTGCTAAGACATGCATGCTACTTTTGTCAAATGATATGATGGGAAATCCTATGTAGTTTAGAATGGTAGAGTTGCTAGGAAATTTTCCCTAAAGATAAGTTGCCATGCCATGCTTAGCCTAGCTAATAGAAAACAAGGGTGGATTATATATTCATGCTATGGAAAATTTCTAAGTCTGATGACTTGTGTTTTGATTAATAAAACAACTAAGTTAATGAATCACCTGGGTGGAATGGGACTTGCTTGGTGGTTTTTGGTTGAGTGGTTCACAAGGCCCATTTTTATGGTTTACCTTAGTGTATCTCACTTGTGGATGGCCACCCAGGAACAAAGAGATTTGAGATGTCAAATGTTGAGAAGCTTCAAGTGCAACCACTTGGCAATATGGGCTCTGCCATGATCATATAGGTTGCTAGAACTTAGTCTCTTGGACAGTTGGTGGTAGAGGGATTGATAGGTTGGAGCGCGTCCATTTGACTAAGGAAAGGCTTCTGAAAGATCTTGTCTTGGGAAACCAAGTCTTGTGGGGAAAGTGCACCACCTCTGCAGAGTGTAAAACCTAAGTACTTAGCCATGTCCCTGGTAAAGGACAATTTGAGCATCAAGACATGGAAGCTTCAAGAATATCATCACTCCAACTTCTGAATAAAACTTGTGGGTGAACAAGGGTGAAGGACCCCAATGTCTATTGGAGGTTCCTTGGGAAGTTTTGACAAAGAAAAACTTAATGTTTTCTACTAATAGGAAAAACCTATTTTGAGCAAAGCAAGCCAAGCTACACTTAGCCAAAATGCATATAGTATTATAGTCCACTTTAAATAAACTAAGGTAACACTTGCCAATACTATTCCAAAGTATTGACCCTCTGTGGCTGTAACTTGTAATGTTGCAGGTTACTCCGATGATGAATAGGAGTCATGAGTCTACACTCAACATGCTTGCCTGTGGCACATGAAGATGAAGACTTATGTTTATTTACTTATTCCATAAACTCTTGTATTAGGCCTTTGGCCCTGAGTTGTAAAATACTATGTTTTATCTCTGGAATGAATGTAATAAATGACCTTTGTATCTGTGTACTTCATCTTAAACTGTGGATGCTAGCATTGATCCAGGGACTAGAATTGCAATCACAGGGATCCTTTCCTTTATAAAGGAGGGGTCTAACAGATGGTATCAGAGCACTGTGTTGCCTATAGGATTATGACCCTAGGATTGGAAACCACTAAGGAAAATTTTAACTACTTCTACACTTGTCTATTCTTCTCGTAAACTTTTCTAATCTTCTCATTCTCATCTCTATTTGTAGATGAACTCCATCAACGAAGCCGTGAAGAGAGGACCACTCATGACCATGACCTTGGAGTGTGAGACTGAGTTTCCCAAGATTCTCAAGGACCTCATGGAGGCAATGGAAGCACATGGTGCAGCTGTGTACAAGGGCTTTCCAGTGATGGAGGAAGGAGTGGAGTATTGGTGGGTGCAACTTCACTTGTACAAAAACAAGGAAGACAACCACAAAGAAAGAGGCTTCTGCATGTACACCAACACTGTGATGCACACCACATTCTTTGAGTCAGCCAGAGAAGCAGCTTGGAAGACTATCAAAGAACTCAGTGCTAGAGTCAAGTGCAAGATACTCAACCTCCAAAAAGACTTAGAGAAAGAGAAGGAACATACCCAAGAGTTGGAAGTCACCAACCAAACTTAAGGGGAGATATTATAGACTTAGTGATGGAAGCATGTGAACAAGATAGGCTGATTGCCTCTAGGAACATTGTGTTAGCCACCAGATCCAGTGAGATAGGTTTGTAAACGCACTTCGTTAGTTGGACCACCACCTATCACCTTATTTTCCAAATGATACCTTAAATAAGTTTGAACCTTGGTTGATGTAATGGATTCATGTATGCATGACTTGTGTGATTTTGTGTTCCAAGGATATGTATGAGTGTTTGTCTTGTTTTAACTTGTGTTGTTCTAACTTTTTCAATCTTATAAATAGATGCCTATCACCGTCAGCACTGTTGAGGAGTTCCAGGTTACCCGTTTTGGTCCTCGTATCGTAGAGCTTACTACCTTGCTCGATCTCCCTCTTCCCACTATTACGGTGCACCCACTCACCAAGTTTGAGAGGAAGGACCTCTGGGGCTTCAAGGTGAACCAGCCAGGATGCCAGACAGAGCCTACTACGGAGGCCATCATCTTCAAGATTATGCACGATGACAGGGAGAGAGGCATGGAGGTTGTCATGCAGGACCTGATAGGACGACTGTTAGGTCGTCACTCCTGACAGGTTAGAGGCACTCACTTCCACGCCTTCAGAAGGCGTGATGATGACGGAGAGTCCATCGACTTTGAGGACGACTCGAGGGCCGTAGCAGAGCCGATACGCCTGTACCTCCAGGACTTAGAGACTCTTATTAGGCACGTAGATACTGACAGGACCAATGTCATGCTCAGTAATGACGAGCTCCAGGTGCAGCTTCGCGAGAAGGACAAGCTCTTCGCGCAGCAGGGCGAAATTGTCAAGGAGATGGAGGCGAAGTTCGAGACCCAGGACCGTAAGTTCAAGAGTCAAGAGAAACGTGTCCAGGATAGGAACAAGAAGATTCGGGACATGACCGAAGAACTGCAGTCCAAGGACTTCGAGTTAGAGCAGCAGCAGACAGTGATTGAGAGACTTCGATCCTAGAAGAGGGCTCTCAAGGCCAAGATCGACTCCTTGACCACTACTATCGAGGAGAACAAGACCGCAATGGAGAACGCAGGTCTTATCTTTGTCGAGGAGGAGATTGACGCTGACGAGTAGACTTGACTACTCAGTTATCTCTATTTACCGTACTCGTTATTTGTGAACTTATTATTGGACCATCCGACATGTGGATGGCTTGCCACTTGTGTGTTTTTACTTTGAGACTTTTGTTATCTGGTTGTTGAACTTTGATCCTTGGGTTGCATGCTATGTGTTTGCTTGTGTGATGTATTGTGCATGAATCATGTAAGGGTTTCTCATTCTTACCTCTATTTGAACAAACCACAGATGCCTCCCCGTCGCGCAAACCCCAACCCCAACAACATTACCCCAGAAATGCAACAGATGATGAATGCGCAGACACGGCTTATGCAAATGATGACGACATTCATCCAAAACCAGAACAACAACAACAACCCCAATAACAACAACAACCCCAATAATAACAACAACAACCCTCCGGGTTTTGATATGCTCACCAGATTTCTGCGTCTGAGGCCAGCTAAGTTTTCGGGAACGACTGATCCCATGGTGGCCAATGATTGGCTACGTTCTGTGAACAAAGACTTAGTGACCGTGGGCTGCACGGATGCTGAAAAAGTCAGGTTTGCAGCACATCTGTTGGAAGGACCAGCCGCCGCATGGTGGGACAACTTCCAGATCACCACCCCTATCGATGAGGTGACTTGGGCTATCTTTGAAGATGGCTTTCGCACTACTCATATCTCACCAGGAATGATGAGCCTGAAAAAGAAGGAATTTCACAACCTGAAGCAGCGCCACCATAGCGTGGCTGAATATATAGAAGAGTTCAACAATCTGGTGCGCTATGCACCGGATGAGGTTGACACAGATGCCAAAAGAAAGGAAAAGTTTCTGGAAGGCTTGAATGATGAGCTGAATCTGCAGCTGTCTGTGGCATATGTTCCAACTTATCAGTCGCTGTGTGACAAGGCTGTTATTGTGGAGAATAAAATGAAGCAAGTCGAGAGTAGAAAGAGGAAACACTACGACAAGCACAGCTCGGGATCGTCTCATAAACGATCTCACTATGATGATAGTGTCAGCTCAGGATCCCACAAGCATGGGAAATTTAACAAGCACCACAACCACAACCGTCATGACAACAAGCATCATCGCAGTCATGAAAATGATAAGTACAAGAATCACAAGAGTGGACATAAGAGCCACCACAGTGGAAGTGGAAGTGGAAACCAGCCTAAAAGGGACATCAGTCAGGTTGAATGCTTCAAATGCAAGAAGCTGGGGCATTATGCTAATGAGTGCCCTGAAAAGAAAGTTGAAGGACCTAACAAGCCCAATCCTTTTTAGAAAGGACAGGTTAACCACATCAATGTGGAAGATGTCTATGAAGAGCCTGATGCTGTTGCTGGTAAGTTCAGACTCAATTCCATTACAGCATTTGTACTCTTTGACACTGGTGCATCTCATTCATTCATATCAAAAGCATTTGTTGATAGAAACGGGTTTGCATCTGAAAACATTGGGTGTACGATAAAAGTTAGCTCTCCGGGTGGAGATATGATAGTGAGTCTTGGATGCCGGGGGATCTAGTCATAGAGATCGGAAAACATAAGTTTCCAGTGAACCTAATAATCCTAAATTCCCAAGGATTGGATGTGATTTTGGGAATGGATTGGATGGCTAAGTATGAGGGAGTACTAGATTGTGCCAATCGCACAGTTGCCCTCACAACCCCTGAAGGTAAGAGGATAAAATTCAAGTCCAATTTTAAATCTAAGGGAAGTAAGCTGAATTCTCTTAAGGGGGTTAGCATGGACATTGTGCCAATTGTGTGTGAATATCCGGATGTGTTTCCGGAAGAGTTACCGGGAATGCCACCAGATAGAGATGTAGAGTTTATAATAGATTTGGTACCAGGTTCTGGACCAAGAGCAAAGAGGCCTTATAAAATGTCAGTTGACGAACTTAAGGAACTCAAGAAACAGCTTGGAGAACAATTACAGAAAGGATTCATCCAGCCAAGTTCTTCATCTTGGGGAGCTCCAGTTTTGTTCGTAGAGAAGAAAGATAGAAGCCAAAGGTTATGCATAGATTACCGTTCACTCAACGAGGTAACTATCAAGAACAAATATCCTTTGCCTAGAATCAATGACTTGTTTGATCAGCTAGAAGGAGCATGTGTGTTCTCGAAGATTGATCTTCGGTCAGGCTATTTTCAACTCAAGATAAGAGAGCAAGACATACCTAAAACAGCATTCACCACCAGGTATGGATTGTATGAGTACACTGTGATGCCTTTTGGTTTAACCAATGCTCCAGCATACTTCATGAATATGATGAACAAAGTGTTCATGGAATTTCTCGACAAGTTCGTTGTCGTTTTCATCGATGACATCTTAGTCTACTCCAAGAGCAAAGAAGAACATGAAGGACACTTGTGTTTGATACTTGAGAAACTGAGGGAACATAAGCTTTATGCCAAATTCAGCAAGTGTGAGTTTTGGTTAGAGGAAGTTGGATTTCTTGGTCACGTTATGACAAAGGATGGTGTAGCAGTTGATCCTGCTAAAGTTTCAGCTGTGACAGAATGGGAATCTCCTAAGAACGTAAAAGAGGTTCGTAGTTTCCTTGGTTTAGCAGGTTACTACAGAAGATTCATTGAAAATTTTTCAAAGGTTGCTAAACCAATGACAGAGTTGTTAAAGAAAGATAAGAAGTTTGCTTGGTCTGAAGGTTGTGAACTCAGCTTTCAAGAATTAAAGAAGAGGCTTGTGTCAGCACCAGTTCTGTGCCTACCAGACTTGGAAAAGGATTTCCAAGTGTATTGTGATGCTTCTCATCAAGGATTAGGTGCCGTACTTATGCAAGCCGGAAAAGTTGTGGCTTATTCCTCGAGACAACTCAAAACTCATGAAGTAAATTATCCTACTCATGATTTAGAGTTAGCCGCTGTTGTCCATGCACTCAAAACATGGAGACACTACCTTTTGGGAAAATGTTGTGAAGTATTCACCGATCATAAGAGTTTGAAGTATATCTTCACCCAGAAGGAAATCAATATGAGACAAAGGAGATGGCTAGAACTTATCAAGGATTACGACTTGAGTTTGCAATACCACCCCGGTAAAGCAAATGTTGTAGCAGATGCTCTAAGTCGTAAGACGTTTGTAAACGGCCTTACCAAAGGTCAATTGCCGGATGACTTGTGTAAGCAATTCAAGGAACTCAGGTTGGAGATTGTGCCAGAAGGACATCTCATGTCTTTGGATGTTCAACCCACTCTGTTGGATAAGATTAAAGAAGCCCAAAAGATTGATAAGGAAATCGAAGAGATTAAGGAGAGGATTAGCCAAGGGAAAGCTAAAAGTTTCCATATAGATGAACAAGGTACTTTATGGCACGGGAAACGTATTTGTGTTCCACAAGATCCGGAATTGCGGAAACTGATTCTACAAGAAGCCCATAACTCTCCATATTCTATTCACCCGGGAAACACCAAAATGTACATGGATATGAAAGAAATATTTTGGTGGAACAATCTCAAAAAGGACATCGCCGAACACATTGCTTTGTGTGATGTGTGTAGTAGAGTGAAAGCGGAGCATCAGAAACCAGCAGGTTTGCTTCAACCACTGCCTATTCCTGAATGGAAGTGGGAAAATATTGGTATGGATTTCATTACCGGATTACCAAGGACCAGGTCAGGGTATGATTCCATATGGGTAGTAGTGGATCGCCTAACTAAAGTGGCTCATTTTATACCCGTAAAGACAACTTATACCAGTGCCAAGTTAGCCAAAATCTACATGAGCAGAATTGTATGCCTTCACGGTGTGCCTAAGAGTATTGTGTCTGATAGAGGAACTCAGTTCACTTCTCACTTTTGGAGACAGCTTCATGAATCTTTAGGAACGAGGTTGGAATTCAGCACTGCTTTTCATCCCCAAACTGATGGACAAACAGAAAGGACTAATCAAATTCTTGAAGACATGTTGAGGGCATGTGCCCTAGACTATGGAGCAAGTTGGGATGAAAGTCTGCCTTACGCAGAGTTCTCTTACAATAACAGTTATCAATCTAGTATTGGGATGGCACCATTTGAGTTTCTCTACGGAAGGAAGTGTACCACCCCATTGCTATGGAATGGTGTGGGAGAAAGAAGTTTGTTTGGACCAGATCTTATCAAAGACGCCGAAGAAAAGGTCAAATTGGTGACAGGTTGAAGATAGCACAGTCCTGACAGAAAAGCTACGCGGATTCTAAGCGTAGAGAAGTCACCTACGAAGTTGGGGATAGAGCTTATCTTAGAGTATCACCACTTCGTGGAGTGAAAAGATTTGGAGTCAAAGGAAAGTTGGCACCAAGATATGTTGGGCCATTCAACATTCTAAGTCGCAAGGGAGAAGTTGCATATGAAATCGAACTGCCGGCATCTTTATTAGCAGTCCATAATGTGTTTCATGTGAGTCAGCTTAAGAAATGCCACCCAGAAATGGAAGAATCTTCTTTGAAGGATACCATACCTTTGGAAGAAGTTCAACTAGAAAGTGATCTCACCTATGAAGAAAAGCCTGTCAAGATTCTTGAGACCGCAGAAAGAGTCACGAGGACAAAAACTATCAAGTTTTGCAAAGTGCAATGGAATCATCATTCCGAAGAAGAAGCAACATGGGAAAGAGAAGATGATCTTCGGAAAGACCACCCTCACCTATTTGCTAGCCAATCCGAATCTCGAGGGCGAGATTCACCTTAAGGGGGTTAGATTTGTAACATCCCTAAATTCAAATTTCAAAGCTCATTCATATCATCCATGCATCCATCATCATCTAGGGTTTTTCTCAAAATCATTTTAGAAATAGGAGCATTTTTGGCTCATTATTTTATGTATGAAAACCCTAGCCTTTGTGCTACTTGTTGTTGAGAATCCAAACACAAGTGATTTCAAAACTTTGAGCAAAGTATCAAAGCAAAATATGAATTAAAACAAATTATATGCCTATTTCATAAAGGCATAGTTTTAATTTATTTTCAAAAGACCCAAGTGTTCTGAAGTGTTCAGATGTGTTTGACCCTTATTTAAGAACAAGATTTATTGTACAAAAGTCCTGTAAAGCTTTGGTTTCAAACAGATTTGAATTTGGGTTTAAAAACCATTTCTAGAAATTCAATCAGAAAAAGAAAAAGAATTAAGAGGAAAAAAATAGCCAAACCAGCCAATCTGGCCGACCCAGCCCAACACGGCCCAGCTAGCCCAGCTCCCTAATCCCGCGAATCGTTTTCTTTCACCCACTCTCGCACCCACCAGCTCACTGACCGAAGGGACCCACTCTCCCTCTCCTCGCTCGCTGACATCCGCGGCCCACTCGAGCGTCGTCATCTCCACCCCCACGACCTGTTCGTCCCCAAATCAGCGCGGCCGTTTTCTGTTTTAAATTCGCAGCTTCAATTCGTATCAATGCTCGAGTAATTCTTGCTCACGACCTGGCTACTTAAACCCCCTCTGCCCCCTCTCCCTTCTCCCTCAAACCCCGAACCCAGAGCGCCACCAGGCTGCGTGCATTGCTCCCTGTAGCCCCACCGTCTCCGACGAGCTGCAGCCACGATTCCGGCCACCTCCGACCACCCCTCTGCCTCTGCTTCACACGAACAGATTCCACTTAACCTCACGCATCACCCAGTACCCCTGGTTCGCCCGCGTGTGACCCAGAACATCGGCTACGCAAACGTCTGACCGCCACTGCCTCCAGCTTCAACTCCGGCGAGCTCTAGTGGTAAGTCCAGACCGCCCCGAACCTTGTCATTCACGCACGCGTTTACCCCGTGACCATCTGCATCTGACCACACCTCCTGTTTGCATCCTAGTGATCTACAACGTCGCCTTCGACCTCGAACAGAACCACCTGTCGCCAGACTCAACTCCGACGAGGAATCAACATCGTGACAGCACGCCCCTCCGCAAACCGACACTACCTTGAGCTTCAGCAGCTTCTCGCGAGCCGGGGCTGGGCAGCAAGAAGTGGAGGAGGCGCCAGAGAGAGGAGGCGGATGCCCTCCTGGCAGAGGCCACGAGGGGACACTGATCAGCTGTTGCTGCTGCTGCTGCTGCTGCTGTAAAGCAGCTTCTTTTGTCTTGTCTGTGTTGGAGCAGTCCGCTACTGTTGCTGCTGAGCAGCCTAATTGTCGAACCTTGTTAAGTACCGTACTATATAACCTATATTAGCTGCTTTATCTATATCTGCTCTGTTTACTGAATTTATTTATGGTGCTGGTTTGTTTTGCTGCTCTAGATTTGCTACCAGATTGGGGAAAAACGGTCGCAAAAGGAACAATGAATAAAGAGAGAAGCTGCTCTAGATTCCCTACCTTTTTGGGCAAAAAAAACACAACTGTTAGAGAGAGAGGGGAAAAGGCGCTCTTAAAAAGGCCAAATAACAAAAAAAACTTCCACTTTAGGCGTCATGGCGCACGTAACGGCCAAGCCTTTGACCACACGGCACCCCCTTCCGAGCGCATGTGAGGGCTTTGGAATATTGGGAGGGCAAAAGTGAGGACAAATGAGACACAATGTTGCTATAGCTAAATCTTACAAAAAGCTGAATTTGGCTTTACCATGCAATTTGGCTAGAGCTCCACAATGTAGCTATTCTAAATCCCTAAACTATGTGGTGCGTTGAAACCTAATGCTTTTCCACCAACACGTGTGTTGCCAAGTTGTTTGATCGTGCATGCTTACACAAATGGCCTACAGAGAAACTTATAGAAGCATGGGCAAACGAGCTTCATTTTGGCAAATTCGGGACAAGCTTTGCGCAATCGGAAGGCCTGATCGGCTGGGCGGCTACCCCGAGGTGCAGGGATGCTAGGTCCATGTCTATGCTTACACTTATTAAACTTGTTAGGAATTAATAATAACTGTACACTTCCTTCTATCCTGTCACGTTACGTCGTGTCAGCACCGCGCACCCGCTGCGGACCGACAACGGGACGGTGGTCTATGTGACCGGTCTCTGCCACGCCAAAGCCACGTCGCACACCCGTCCCATCGCCTACCGGGACGGACGCCGAATTTAATCGCTAGGATTGGAAACCATCGGTGCTCGCCCGGTCAAACTTGCTTCCGCATGGGTATGACCGGAATATTGGTAAACGGAATTTAAGCATCGCCTTCTGTCTCCTCAGCACATCACTGTGCAAAAATCCCCAACTCATTCCTTCCGCCGGCGTCGCCACCGCAAGAACCATCGATGCTGCCGCAGGCACCGCCTCCGCCTGGCCGTACCACCGCAACAGATCACTCCACCTCCACGCCCAGTCCCAGCCACCGCTACCGATCCTAGGCCACCGCCTCCGCAGAGTACTATGTGTTCGGCGACGGGAGCGACTACACCAACGAGTACACCGTCACCGCCCATGGAACCACCAAGCTGACGGTCGTCCACATAAATGTGTCAGCGTAGGTGGCCAAGGTCATCGCAATGTACGAGCGGTGGCTACAAGATCCGATGGACAGGTACAAGATCGTTGGCCTTGACCTCGAGTATACTAGAGATAGGAAGAGGACGGTGCTTTTGCAGCTGTCCATGCGCAACCACTGCCTACTATGTCACGTATGTAGGGCCAAATCTGTATGCCCGGAGCTTCGCGAGTTCCTACACAGGAGGGAGATCTACTTCACCAGCTTCGACATCAAGAACAACCCTCCGAAGCTAGAACGGGATCTCCTCGTTCATGTCATCAATCACGTCGATCTCCAACGTTTGTAGAGGTACCTGGATGGTGGTACGGGGAAAGCCGGCATGGCTAGACTCGCTTCCGACATCATCGACCGCGAGTACGCCAGCATGAAAATCGAGTTCCCGAAGCACCTGCACGAGTGATGGGAGTGGAGGCACCTAGATTACGATGCGATCAAGTATGCAGCCAGGGACGCGTATGTCTGCTATGAGATGCTCAACAGGATTTGGCGGGTGGGTGAGTGTGTTGTTTACCACTACTAGTTTCGTATTTCATTCCTAGTTTTATCTCGCCTGTATTTTATCTCGCATGTATTTTCTAAGCAATCTGTGTGTAAGAACCAAACTCGTATGATCCCTGTGCTATTTGCTACTTAACCTGTATGAATTACATTCCCCCTTTTGTATGCTCAACATTCATTCTTACAAATTCTGCCTGTGTCATTTGCATGCGGCAGAATCCAGGACTGACATGCATAAGGTGTGATACAGTCATAAATCATAACCAAACCCAGATTATAGAGAAGGATACAGTCATAAACCAGATTATAGTTTGACAAAGGTAATACACAGCAGTTCGTAATTGCTCACATAGTGTACTTATGAAATAACATGTTTTCATAAACACAACAATCATGCACTAATAGTCTACATCTCAGCCTGTTGGAGAAGGCAACCGATCCCAGGATGCCTTCGGTCGCTTGCCCCGGTTTGTAGATTCATCTACGATCCGGCATCTGAGACAAACAACCTGCCTTGGTTGTGGTTCAATGATGCGATGCCTGGAACGAGATTTTACAATCTAGCGGTACAGCTCGTGGCTAACATACCCGTCAATTGCAGCGTACTTCAGATTAGGTTTAGAAAGTGGCTTATCCTCCCAGTATCGTGCCCTAAACGCCTCCACGAACATCTCGGCAATCTGTCCTTCATGTCAGCGTACCACGGGTCTATGAGTTCGGAGGCAAGAGCGGCCATCCCGGTCTTGCTGCCCTTCGTCCCTAGGATCCAGTAAATTTCCTGGATGTCCACTCTGCACTCTTTTGGGATTCTAATGTTAACAGTC
Source organism: Avena sativa (assembly GCA_916181665.1). Classification (NCBI taxonomy): domain Eukaryota; kingdom Viridiplantae; phylum Streptophyta; class Magnoliopsida; order Poales; family Poaceae; genus Avena; species Avena sativa. The sequence goes on from OV702291.1 coordinate 263,769,605, forward strand.
GGGCTTTCAAGCAGTTTACTGTCATTCGTGATGTCAACACTGGTAAATGTTATGTGCTGGTTCACGAGAAAGTCATGAAACAGATCCCTAATGCTTTCGCCCCACCTGCATGAAAATGAATTCAGACAAATAATATAGCAATAAATTTTGCAAACAGACGGTTCAGGAACAAAAAGACAGCAATGTCTACCAGATCCTGTCAGCCCCCTTCTCGCAAAAAGGCTGGTATACGAGGACGTGCCCCTTCATGGAGAGTTGCACCACGGCGATCCTACGAACATCGCGGTTGTACTCGAGGTCGAGACCTACGAACCTGTTTTCTTCGAACTTCAGCCAACTCGTGAAATTATTCAGAGTGTTCCTCACCGTCCGAGGGTTGGTGGTGTAGACGATATCGATCTTCTTCCTGCCATGTACTTCAATGTCAAAGTGCGCAGTTTCTTGCCTGCCATCGTTTCGGACGTCCGGAGCGTCCATGACTACAGGCAAGAGGGAAAGGATACAGAGGAAGAGGGTGATGCGGTGGTGGAGGAAATGGATGAGACCGTGGAGGAGAAAGACGATGAGGCCATGGAGGAGGAAATGAGATGGAGAAGTGAAAGATTGGAACCGCCCTTACCAATATCTGGAATGGTGCACGACCATTCGTAGTAGAGTGAAGGTGGCGAAAAACTAGGCGGTTTTACACGTCGACGCTAGCACTTCCTAAAATTTGTTCTGCGCCACTTGCATGCGGTGGAATCAATTCAAACGTAGGCACGTTTACGCGTGCCGACCTTCACTCACTGACAGGCGGGCCGCACATTTCCCTTTTACGATTTATTTTTTCACTTCCTCTAGACGGTTCCGGTGCCCGCCCTCAATAATTACGCCCCCCTTCTTTTCTTCCACGCGGACGAGAACCGGCGGCAGCGGCGGTTCCTTGCAAATTCGCTCCCCACTCGAACAACCGCCCCATCCCTAATTCCACCCCTTCTCGAATCCATCCGCCTCCTTATCACAACGCCTCCATTAATCTACCGGATTCCAGACTCCATTTGCCGCTATGGGTAGAGCTTGGGGTAGCAGCAGGCTGAAGCAAAAGGCATGCGACAACGACGCGGATGGCCAGGGCGACCGCTACCGCGAGGATTGGGGATGGCCGAACCTCAGCGCCGCGAACATGCACAGGATCGCCTCAGAGTTGGACATCATCTCAGTCGGCCGCCTCGCTCGCTGCATCCCTGGCTACCGCGTGACGATGCAGAACATGGATGAACAACCGTTCGGCACGCTAGGCCTTCTTTACCCCGATAATAGCAAATGGCCGGACGACCGCGATGGCCACGTAAGTTCCAGTATCTAGCTTATTCGTTCAGTCATATCGTTGATTCATATGTGCTGAACTCTCATTGGAGTCCTATGTTCCTTTCGTCGAACGTGTTGTGTGCACACGCGGTTTGAACAAATCGAACCATTTAAGACTATTCCGTACAGCAGAAGCTCTGCTCGTACCTGATATTCTGGTATTTTCGTAGTGACACAGTCTTACTTTAGGTGATAGACGAGTTGTCAATTTCGATTTTGCAATGGAATGCCTGCTAGGTGATATTCTGTTTCCTAAAATAAAAACAAACAGATTAGACGATTTAAGGATGTTATGCCCCGAGCTGTTTAATTATGATCATCATCTGGAGTTTGTTCTGGGGGGCTCTGCTCCTACTCCATATATTGAGTATCTTCGTAGTGACACAGGCACAACTTAGGCGATATCTGAGGAGACACTCGTATTTAGGCGATATTTTGTGTACTTTAATCTAAAGGTCCAGTTGTCAAATTGTATTTGCAATGGAATCCATGCTAGGTGATTGTACCAATTGACAACAAACTCTACAGAATATTCATGCAAAACTGATGCTGCTGGATAAGTGGTCAGAATCAGTAGTGGTGAATATCAAGGAAGAAGAAGAGACATAAATGGGAGATGACCAGAACTGGGTGGGTGGAAACAGCGAGTGGCTGGTCCTTTTATCCCAGGATGGGAGTACTTGGACTCTAAAAAATTGCTATAGATCGGAGAGACTTGCAGTGCCCTCTTTGAAGGGTGTCGGCATTACTGCATTCAACAGCGGGTGGCCGCCACACATTTCTGAATTCGCTTACAGGTTCAACATGGCAGAACTTGAGCTCGTGAAGGTACAGCTCCCACATAGACCGCGGGAGGGGGCGTGGAAGAACTGGGAGTATGACCTCTTAGCGGTGTTCGACAAGGCAATCACATTCATTAGATGCCTAGAAGACAAGGAATGGACAGTCTTGCGCGACGACTTCCTGCGGCCGGAGAAGTATGTCGACACCGTCTTCACCTACGGCTACTCTTCGTACAGACCGCAATGCATTTATGCGGTCACTGAACCTAGCGGCTACGTGCGTGTTTGGGAGCCGTCCATTTAGGGTGAGTCATGGTGTCATATAGCATGTAAAATCCCATTCAAAATTCTGCTTACTGATTGTTAGTAACACGCAAGTACCCACGCAGCCCCGCGCATCATTCCAGCTCCAGCCATCGAAGATGCAGTAGCAGATGCTGAACTTGGGACACGACGCTGGTTCCTGGCACCTCTCGGAGACAACACGGAACAGGATGATGAACTCTTGTGGATTCATATCAGGGGAGCACTAAACAGCATTGGTGATACAATAGAACATATGGGGACACAACTTTCTTCATACCCATCGCTGCGGTGTCACGTTTTCTCGAGGTCCGCATGCCCATCCAAAGACCTAGTAGAGCAAGTCTGGAGCAGAGTCAACAATCTGAAGGGACAATCTGTGTTTCTTGGGATCAACTACCCATTCTTTGTCGGAGCACCTAGAGCTATTGAACCTATAATTGCTCAGGCAACCCTGGACCCTGATGCTGCTGCTGGTGGTGGTGGTGGAGCTGACGAAGAACTAGCTGCTGCTGCTCCTGGTGAAGCTGACGAAATACTTGGTGATGCTGCTGCTGGTGAAGCTGACGAAATACTTGCTAATGCTGCTGCTGGTGAAGCTGACGAAATACCTGCTGAGGCTGCTGCCGGAGTCCAGGAAGAACATACTGGTGTTGTTGCTGAGGTGCCAGCACTTCCAGTGTTGATAGCAGACTGTGTGTTTGCTGCACACTCACGCGCCTATCATGTTGACACTCCAGATCCGACCTGGAGCCGAATCCATGTCTGGGGGAGGGGGCCTACAATTGGCTCATCAGTGGGGTCGTACTATTTGAAGGAGAATGAAAGGCGGCCAAACGCAGCATTCTGGTTCGTTCCGACAATACCACCAGCTCCAGGGACCTAGTGCTCATACTGGCAGATCCAATGAACCATTTGTCTTTATCTTTATCATTAGTTACGCTTATGTGTGTAAATACTAAGCTGTGCTTATTTGTGTAAGACTAAGTTAGGCCTAACTGCGTAATATTCAGTGAAGCCTAGATTTTCTTTCCACGCCCATAACAACAGAATTGCAGTATAGAGCATACAAATGTAATGTGCATACCACGCATTTTTGCTCAGGATAACAACCACTTCAAGCAAATGATACATCGTGTACGCATTTGAACGCATCACTAGAATGTGCCACCTATTGATGATTGATGACATGGATCTAGCCTTTCTGCGCTTATTTGCATTGAATCGCTCATTGATTTGTTCACATATTTTTTGGCAATGGCTGATGAACTCCACTCTCTTGGTAACTTGCTTCGTCAGCGAGCACTTGTTGATGCAATGCAAAGTACAGAACATGGTCGTCATCGTCATTCCATTTAGGTTCTCTATGTTTCGTCATCACGGAGCTACTAATTTCAAATGAAAATCTAGTAAACAATATATGTGTACATTGTTAGAGTATGCTACGGCCACGGTACATACATGTTTTTCTACAATCACAAGAAGAAAACTTGATGCATTTTCACCTTGTTGGCGTTGTGCCAACCTGGGTGGATGTGGCTTTGGGGTTCGGAGAGGAAGGCGTCGTGGCTAGTGCGTGTGCGACCACGGCGACGGCGAGCTCGGATTCTGGAGGAGACCAACAGGACCGAGCATGGTCGGCATGGGTACAGATCTCAACCTGGAATGAATTCCCGTCCCCGCGCCGTGTCAATGGTGCGGTCATGGTGAGGGCGAGCTCCGATTCGGGATGGGGAGGAGAACAGGCCGAGCAGGTTTGTCCAAGTCCTAGCTCCACGCCATGGCCGCGACCACAGATTGCCGCCCCGGAGGAAGAAGCAGACGCGTAAAGGATGCATGCGCCAACGCTGCAAGCCTACATGGCAGCGACATAACGGCAAAAGCTGACAGGGGGGACCCAACTTGACAGTCGTTAGCCTGATTTTTTGTATTGAAATGTAAAGTTGAATTCAGGACGAAAAGGACCCTCTGAGTATTTGGCATGCCAACTATAGTCATCGCGGATGATATCAGCGAACTCGGGTACCGCGTTGTCTGGCCACCCCAACTTTTAGGCCGCAAAATGATATTCTCACCCTCATGGCCACAAGAAAGCTAAACTCAAGGAGGTAATAAGTGTTCTGAATAGTTCAATTTCTCCTTGCATTGTAACTTGAATTAACATTATATGTTGAACTGTTGCCACCAATAGTAGAATGCTGCTAATAGACATATTCTTCAAATGTTACCAATAATGTCATATGTCACATGCTAGTGTTCCCTATATTATGTGATATTCTTTAGTAGAATCATAGCGTTAAGCTAAGTTTAGGAACTGGTTGAGTTGTTGACACACTATAAAATAGATCTTTGACTTCCAAAAAGATACATGTAGCTTATCTTTGTATTGTTTACATACTATTGGCATGAATCCTTCAAGAAGGATACAATCGGAGCATAATGTTGGAGGTAATCGTGGTAGCTAATCTGTGTACTTTTACATATTGTTGATCTAAATCCTGCAAGTAAGATACAACTAGAAAATATTATTGGAGAAGTTTTGTAAGATAGAAAGTGAGGCGGAATCAGCAAGAAACACAACAAGATGTGTAATGTTTTTGTGATCTTTCATCATTTTGTCACATAAGTATTTGATTCATAATAGTGATATATCAGCAGTTTGTAATTATCTCTTATTTGTTCTTTCTACAGTTCTTGTAAGAGACCCAAAGTTCCGTGCCTTCCAATTATAGGTGAGTATTATTAGCCTATTTTATCATCTAATTTATCAACATTCTGTTGTTTGTGATGGATCATAGACTACCAATTTGAATATACTACTCCCTCTATCCTACAATAAGTGATGCGGCTTTGTGTGGATATGCATGTATCTAAACACTAAAACGTGTCAAGATACATGCGTATCTAGGCAAAGCTATGTTACTTATTTTGTGTAACAACCTCGCCTGATAAAGCTGAGTTCCTGTGTATAGTGCTAATCCCTGGATTGGTTCACTAGCACACACAATACAAAATGATACCAAATATAATCGTGGATCATGAATATAATGAATATGATCCAGAATTTACATTATATTACAGCGGAAAGCATTACAAGGTAGATCTACATCCTTGAAATGTGCCACTGGCGAACAATTGTTGAGTGGAGTCTCGCGACCTATGAACGATCACTCAGAAACGATATAACATGTAACATGAAACGTTGCAGCCATAAATGGTCAATACATTGAATGTATGGCAAGTAGGCTACAGTGGTATACAACAGATCTAACAACTACATGCTTATTTAGCTAGGTGGAGCTCGGGCTCATTATCATAAAGCAATAGTTTTATCCGAACATTTTTAGCAAAGTAGTTTTCCAATATGATAAATATGACACACTGGTTTACTCCCAGGTGCTCCTACCCAATTAAGTTCACCCAATAAGTTTTAAGTAATTGAGAAATTGAGATGAGTGAGAAATATGTCATAGCCTCATAATCAGGTTGCTCAAATTGTCCATAACCGGGGACACGGCTAAGTACTTAGATTAAACATCCTGCATGGATTTGTACACTTTACCCATGTGACATGGTTGACCCTTTTTACCATTGCGCTCATTTTTGCACCATGGTCAGGACAAGTCCACAACGATACCATTCGGGAAGAGATTTCCAGACCCATCTACATATTTGGCTACGTAGGGTTCGAGTCACCACAACCTACTAAGTCCAGCCAACCATCCATTTCTTATTGGCACATGGTTACACATGTAAGCTACCAAACAAAGAAACCAATTCTTTCTCAGTACCCTGGGAGATATTCCCCACCATAAATTTTTACTCTAATGACAATCAAACCAATCCGCCCAGGAGGTTCATTAAAATCATGTTGTTTTGTCATTTAGGAAAATATAAGCCCTTCAAAGCATATAACTTTTCATGGTGTGATTTCCTTCCTCGTCTAAATAGCATAGCTAAGCAATCTACCAATATGATGGCTCATAAAAAGGATAACTAGGGACATAATATGGGATATAGCCTTGCATATACACTTTAATTCCTACACATGCAATTCTACTAAAATATCTACAATACATAGAAAAACAATAGGACATTTATAACCAAGATAGCACCACTTTCCTTTGTTGATGAAGTTGTTCGGACACTCATTGTAATCACGACACTTGTAATCATAGTATTTGCAATCCTCGTAGTCGCACTCCTCGCATTCTAGCGTTTGAAAACAAAGACACAACAAACACACCATTCAAAACACCACAATTGTGCAACAATACAACAATACAATAAAACAATGATGAATAAAATGCATGCATGATGATTTAATAAGTCATAATGATTGTATTTAGTTTTTTGAACATTATTAGATCACACGATGCATGTGAAAAGTCATTTAATGCATTAAATTATTTGTTATTAAAGTTATATTGATTTAATATGGTTTATCTCACTTTAATTCAACTACTGATGTATCTGTCGGATTAAATAAAGAATTAAATACCACTGGATAGTTAATTCAATTTAGAGATAGTAGCAATTGGAATCACCTAAAAAGGAGTTATAAATATTTTTCTATTATTTAATTACTATTGCAATGGGTTTATAGATTTCTGCATGTTTATATTTTAACAGTACCAAATAATTTGGCACGCAATATCTGTGGATAGATATTGTCAAAACAAAACAGTGGTAATTGGTTTCACTAATTTTGAAGTTCTGGATAATTTCCTATGATTTAAATACCAATTAAAGGGGTTTAAATAATTTAAAAATATTTTATTCGAAAAAATTAGATCTAAGGCCCGATTAATGTTCTACATGAATCAAGGATTCCACAAACATCTTATTTGTATTTTTTGGATCTATAACCAATTTACTATAATTATTTACTCCAAAAATACCATTAAACTATTTAAATTACTGCGGCAAATATATACAACATATTAATATGCTTCATAATTTTCTGAATCCATTGATATATTATTTGTAATTTTTAGATCTACATACCTTTTTATATGATTTACACAAGATTTAATCATTTTCTGTCTTTTAAATCAATTTTCCAAAAATTCAGAGACATGGCGGATTTTTACTAGCTGGCACATAAGTGGATCGACAAGATCCACTAGATCTGGATCGAAGGGCACGAGGTAGATGGCTCGATAGAGGCTTGGCTTGATTGTTGGCTTGGCTTAGGCTACGGCTGAGGCTCGGCTTGCATCGATCTGGTCCCTTCAGACAGGATTAGACAGTGGCTGTGAACGATGGTGAGTCGTCATCGGCTGGCAGACAATGGCGACAACGATGGACGACGGCACAGCGGTGGAGGGCACAAATGGTGGTGACTGGTGGCGCACGGGTGATCTCTATAAGCGGGGACATGCACAACGAGGAGGGGAAGATGATGAGGAGCGTCCTGGTGGCCTCGTCTCCGTCTGTCTCTTCCTAGGACGATGATGAAGCGCCGCTAGTCAGTTTCGGGTGGCGGCGAACTCCGGCAACCTCATCAGCTTCCTGTGGTGCACTGCAGAAGAGGTACATGGGTCAGGGAGAAGAGGTTGTCCATAGGGAGGAGGATGGAGGGGAAGAAAGGTACGGGGAAGCCCGAAACCGTGTTTTAGGAGATCGGTGGTAGCGGTATTCTGACGAGATCGAAACTCGATCTGTGGATGGTGCTAGGGTTCAAATTCGGTGAAAACTCGAACATAGGAGAGGGAGGGGGATTTTATGAGGGGTTCTAGCGAGCGGAAGGGCAAAATCTCGAACGGAATCGACCATTTTCACGGAATCGAGGGCGGGATCGAAGAACGCGTGCATGGCCAGGTCTTCACGAGCGATGAGAATGATGACAAGTGGGGCCCGGTCGTTAGTGGGAGAGAGAGAACGCGGTCTGCGGGCTGCTGCTTGCTAGGCGCTAGATGGGTCGGGGCCGCTCGCTGCGCCACCTGCACAGTAGATTGGAACTGGCCCGCTAGGACTTTGCGCGCTCCTAGCGCGGTAGGGAGTAGGTGGGCTGGCTGCGGCTGCCCCTGGTAGCTAGGTTTTTTTTCTTTTTTCCTTTATTTTTTTTCTATTTAGTATTTCTTTTCTAATTTAATTTTATAACTCCAAAATGGAATGAAACTAGGTTCTAAAAATTTGTAAATTCAAAATACACCCAATAAAATTTATAGAGGATTTATTTGATCAAAATCAAAATAACCACTTTGCCATTGTATAAAATGCCTTTATGTGCTAGTTTGGAAAATGCTAAAGTAGGCTTTAAGGTTTTAGGGAAAATTCCAAAATCCTTTTTGGACTTCTAGGGAATAATATTCATGTCCATATTTAATACAAAATATATATTTTCGAATAGAACCCTATTAAATGACTTTGGGGACTTGAATCAGGGTTTTGACACAAGATTTTTGAATCCAGGGTTTTGGCATGATGACATGATGCAATGCAAATGATTTTTTTAATCCCAAAGTTCTAAAATCTTGGGATGTTACATTTTGTGATGGAGGGAGTATATGAATTTGTTATGGTTCTAAGTCCTAGAAACAAGAATGTGGTTGCTTTATATGCTGATTATTACTATTAGTTTCCTTGGCGTACAAGCATTTTTCGTTTTTCTTGCATGATTTCTGTGAGATACTAACAGTGTATTCTTGTTTGAATTGTGAAAGTGAACTCGTGTGTATCGTGTTGAAATGCTCTAAATGGCTAAATGTTTTTTGGAAGAAGTGAGATTGATGGCATCAAGCTCCCTCCGCTGCACCTGGTACCCTGGACTGAAATTCTTGACCCTGGGAATCTTGACCCGGACTCGATGATACTATCGACCTGGGAATATGCAATAATAATCGGTTGGAGCAATTTACTTTGGTTTGGTCTCTTTTGCACCTCAATGGTGTCATATGAGATACGATATTCCGTTGGAAAGTTGTGATTAAGCATGTGCTCATTGCACATCCACACTTTTTCTACTTTTTCTTTTTGATATCTCCCAAAGTGTATAACAAAAGGATTTGAAACTTTAGGTTACTAAAAGAAGTCAACTAGAATGTGAGAAAAATAGTTTGAATTTTTTGTGCAATTTAATATTTCAGAATATTTTGAATTCAAAACAAACACACACGCACACGTACACGCACACGCACATATCACATATGGTGTCTGGGCACCATGGTGCCCCAGTTATTTTATCTATATATATATATATATATATATATATATATATATATATATATATATATATATAAACCCTATTCAGCATTCAGGATGCAGAATAGTTATTTTGCACCCCACATATTTTTATGTTCTCACATACATAAATTTTTGTTTTGTATACTAATAATTATGTCCATATTTATCAGAAACGTAAAAAAATCGACATAAAAATACGATTTATGAGTCATTATAGTGTAAAAAACATAGAAAATTCGCATTTTATGCCGTATTTTTTACGGCATGTAAATTTTTTTTTACGACATGTCTAAACTTTCTTATGTTCTTCTTAACTTCTGAGATAAGAGAAAATTTACGTGACGTAAAAATCTTATACGGTTTGAAAGATAGAGGGTGGATGAAGAATAACTATTCTACACCCAGGATGTCAAATAACGCCACTATATATATATATATATATATATATATATATATATATATATATATATATATATTACAAATACTTCCGTAAGGCAGTATATGAGACGTGGGTGTAGTTACACCCGGGAGTAAGAAAAATATTCTATCTCAAATTTGGGTGTCAAATAGTTATTCCCAAATTCAAGAATAATTATTTACACTAAAAAAAATCGACATATTTTTCCCAAATTCTATCTCAAATGCTTTAGTGAACTGCAAAGTTTCAAGGTCAAAGATTTTGTGGTGTGAGAGATAAAAAGGAGAATTTGTTTCTGTTGGAAAAAAGGGCTAGCACGGATCTTGACGCATATGTGAATAACCCAGATAGTAGTGTGCAGTGAGCAGGTGCTCAGAAAGTTCACTCTTGTCGGTTGATTTAGAAAGAACTAGATGACCCAGTGCGCCGCTGGCGCCGAGACCAGAAGCGAGACAATATTTTAGCCATAATTTTTATTATTCTTGAATATATGTAATTTTAGCTGGAAACATAAAAGAAATTTTAGTTTACAATAGAAGGAATAGCCCTTGTTCGTAGGCCTTACGGACAAGCATAGTATTTGGGCCGTTATATACAAGCATGTTACTGGTGTCTTCGATTTGAAATCCTTATATAGAATAACTAATATTTGGACAGGAGCAGCAATAGCTCTAACCATCATAGAGTCACTCGGGGTCTCGGGCAGATAAGCCTTTTCAACGGGTTGAACATTGAACCTTACCCAGCCTCCCTGAAAGCTGTCTGGTGCCACATGTATAACAGACTTGAATTTCCAGAAGCTATTTCAGGTGGCAAATGCATAGTCCGAGTAGCTGCAGCAGATAGATTGTTGACTGGATCATTGCTTCTAGAGTTATTTATTATGACTTGCTAGGGTGAGCCAGCAATGGTAGACTGGGCAATGTGTCCAAGCAAAATAAATTCAGCGTGCCCATGGCATCTGAACCGAGGAGATGTAGACGGTACCCAGTTCGCAAATGACAGAATCATCACTCTTATACTGCTGCAATAGAACTAAAATAACATATAGAAGATAAGATGAAAGATTTGATGTGAAGCTTATTCAAGGTATGCCCGTGCGCAGATGAGCACCTGTACCTGTCAGGCTCCATTGGCAAAGAAGCAACATGCATGGCCCTGCACCCGCGCTGGTTGCAATGGGTGATCCACCACTACTGTCCAGGCGTGAGCCTCCAAATTCTAACAATATATCTAAACATAGAATCCTGTAATAGAAGAACCATAAACAACAGCAGTTTCCAAAAGAAACGCTAATTATAGGTGGACAGTTTCTATAAAAAACATATGCATAAGATGTGCTGGTGGAAGAAATCGGTATTCAGTATCACGGAGAGCGCCTTTATTGGATAAAGAGCGACGACCGGTGCTCGTAGGTTCATCTGGCGTGGGGGGAGGCAGGTGTGAAATTGGTCGGAATAAAGACTCAAGGCCGCCGACAAAAATAAAATATTAAGCGTATCGCATGCTTCGATTTAACTATATTCTGTTATTTGTACCCAAGGCGAAGAATATTTATTTCCTGTATATCTTCGTTTATATACCACCTACATGACGCACCTAAGCCTGCGCTGGTCCATGAGCTGTAAACCTGCAACCTATGGTGTAGCCGTGCAGTTTGATGTTAAACAAATAGGTGCCAGTGTTGTTTGCTGTGTCCTGCTTAACAAAGTGCATATTATTTTCTTGCTTAGTGTTTCATGGACAGAAAGCTACCAAACATACAATAGCGGGAAGAACTAACGATCTAGCATTCTAGAGAGTTAATAGCATAAAACCACCACTTTAACGGAAATTTACTGTTTAGTATCACTTTACGTTTTTGGTACCAAAATCTACCAGATTTTTCGTCGGTTGTCACAATTCGCATCTATACGCTAATTGACACTGGTTCTGACAGCTCGGGCCCACTGCTAGAGCTGACGTGGCACCCTGATAGACAGCTCCCGACGCGCCCGTTACGTCTGTTAACGGCGTGCGGGCCCTACCACCGCGGACTGACAAGACGAGCGCACTGCCAGGCTGACATGGCACCGATGTGTTTTTGCAGAAAACACCTTCATATATTTTATCTTCCAATCTTGTGTCTTTTTTTACAAACAGAACAAAAATGGTTTAATTTTAGTCTTTTTTATTCTTTCCTTTTCTTATCCACAGCACCGTTGACCCAATTAAAGTGGAGGTCATCTTCCTCACGCGCATGATGCCGCGCTTCCTCCCCCTACGGACGGGGAGCTGGCTCGTCGGCCGCTGCCCGCACCCACCACACTTCCTCCACTTGCGGACGGGGAGCGCCTCTCCCTGGCGTCACTCGCCGCCCCGCACCCGCCTCTCCCAGGCGCCGCTTGCCGCTGCGCCCCGCCTCGCCGCTCCCCGCAGGTCCGCGCCCGCCGCTCCCCGACGCCCGCAGCTTCCCGCAGGTCCGCGCCCGCCTCTCCCGGACGCCCGCAGCTCCCCGCAGGTCCGCCTCGCCGCTCCCCGATGCCCGCAGCTCCCCGCAGGTCCGCGCCCGCCGCTCCTGAGCGCCCGCAGCTCCCCGCAGGTCCGCGCTCGCCGCTCGCTGCTCGCCTGTACGTCCGCCACCCGACGCCCGCGGCTCGCCGGCCCGCCGCCCCGCGCCCGTCGCTGACCAGCTGAGCTAGAAAGATACCGTGGAGGACGGGCGGCTCGCACGACAAGCAGAAGGGGTGGTGGTCCAAGCTAGAGCAGCAGCGCAATGTCGCGTGCATGCTCGATCTATAGTTCCCGCGTGCGCGTGCAGGCACAGCTGTGTGCGCGTGCGGGCAAGGCTGCCATGGCGGCCGGCCGCGGTAGTCCACGACGGGGACAGGGTGGGGCCTGCGCGTCGTTAACGGACGTAACGGGAGCCGTCTATCGGGTACCACGTCAGCTTTGGTGGTGGACCCGAGCTGTCAGAACCAGTGTCAATTCAGGATTAGATGTGAATTGGTGTTTTTTATGACAACCAACGAAAAATCTGGTAGATTTTGGTACCAAAAACGTAAAGTGGTACCAAACCGTAAATTTTACTGCTAAAGTGGTGATTTTATGCTATTAACTCCATTCTAGAGCATGTGTTGTTAACTCTGAATTAACAACTGGAATATTTTGGTCTATAGCATAGAACCAACATCAAGTGGGAATTTGGCAAAATATTTTTACAGCATATCTTCAGACACTGGTCTTAATGTTTTTGGTTTCTTTTCATTCTTAATTTTGTATGGGTAGCCAAATTGTTCAAATGAATAGTTAGTATTGAGAAGAAAGAAATAGCATACTTTGTATAAACAAAATGGCGCATACAAGATTAAGAAGTGTACCACATACATGAATAATTAGAGTAACGAGTTGCTATCTTCAGTGGCACTTGTACCAGCAGGCAATTGCCATCTGATATCTGCATTGGCGTCCATCATTAAACCTTTGGATTCATGTTTATCCCTTATGATATCAACATCTGACTCAAACAAAGGATGAGCTCCATTAGAAATTATCTTGTCCAAAGAGGAGCGTATCTCAGAGCAACTATTGTAACAGAACCACTCCCCTTTGTGGTAATTCCTGCAAAAGAAGAAACAAGCGACCGTGTTATCTTCCACCAAAGATGTGAGCGCTGTTCATTTCCTGTGAACATATCGTGCACGCACACGTGACGATGAAGGTGTTATTAATAGAACCATAATTGAAATACATTTTAAATGAAAATAATGAAACATTCTCAGCAGTCAATTGACATGCGTTCCCAGGGCCTTTTTTCGTCTGGACGGCGAATTTTCGCCCAGTCGCGTTCTCAGGACGCCGGTTTCGTCCGAATATGGCCCAAAATAACCGATCCCGCGGCGCCGGGAACGGCCTGGAAACGCCGGATGGAGCGAAAACGAGGGTGGGTCAGTCCTGTCGGCGAGACATCCCATTTCGCACCACCAGTCGCCTCTCCCGTGGCGAAGGATCCCCCTCTAGCTGCCTTGTCGCCATGCTTGCGCCGGCGAAGCTCCGCCGGTCCAAGCCGAATTCGCGCCTGTAGATAGGTCCACCGCCACCGCCGCAACTTCCCCTGCAGCCTAGGCCACCTTTCGCCGCCCATCCTTCGCCGTAGCTCGGCCACGCTTCGAGCTCCCACCACCTCACCCGCCAAGTGTTCGACGATTGGCCCGTTCGGCCATGGACTCCGACGACGAGGAGTTGTTCGCCGTGTTGCTGGAGGAAGAGCCGCAGCCACCGAAGATGTAGAGCATGTCCAAATCCTCGCCTCTCTAGCACGGCTGTATATGCAGACTGCAACACCGAAGCATGGAGGCTCGGCGAAGGGTCGTCGGAAGTGCAAAGCAAGGCAGAGGGCGGAGGGCTACTGCATGTTGTATGCCGTATACTTCGCCGACGAGCCGCTCCACGAAGAGGCCGTGTTTCGGCGCCATTTCAGGATGAGCCGAAAGCTCTTCCTCGAGATCGTGCATGCCGTCCGGGAATTCGACCCCTATTTCGTGTGCAAGTAAGACTGCACCGGTATGGTTGGGTTTTCCTCATTGCAGAAGTGCACATTGGCGATGAGGTTGCTTGCATACGGAGCGCCAGGTGACAGTGATGATGACTATCTTTGCATGGCTGAGTCCACCACCATCGATTGCTTGGACCGGTTTTGCAGGGCGGTGATTGCAGTGTTTGGGCCACAGTACTTGAGAACACCCACTGTTGAAGACATTGCTTGGATCCTCGCTGTCAATGAAAGAAGAGGATTCCCTGGGATGCTTGGAAGCATAGACTGCACGCATTGGTACTAGAAGAACTGTCCATTTGCATGGCAGAGGATGTACAAAGGCGACAAAGGAGGTTGCACTGTGATACTTAAGGCAGTTGCTACACATGATCTTTGGATCTGACACTCCTTCTTTGGCATGGCAGGATCGAATAATGACATCAACGTTCTCAACTCCTCAAATGTCTTTTTCAAGCTTGTTGAGGGTCATGCTCCCCCTGTGGACTTTGAGATCAATGGGCACCACTACAACAAGGGCTACTATCTTGCAGATGGCATCTATCCAAGATGGCCAACATTTGTGAAGACTATCTCAAACCCGATACTCCCCAAACATGCTCAGTATGCCAAGGAATAGGAAGCTTGCAATAAGGACATGGAGCGGGCATTTGGTGTGCTCCAACAGAGGTTTGCAGTTGTCCGGTTCCCTACAATGACCTGGTCGAAAGATCAGATGTGGGAAGTGATGAACTGTTGTATGACCTTGCACAACATGATCATTGAGGATGAGAGGAAGGCCCCAGTGAGTTTGGTCGACAAGAACGAGCCATACTACAGACAGGGACCTCTTGCACAGCCTGATCACCAGGTGCCGCCAACCTGGGCTACCTTGATCGTCATGCATCAGGAGATCCGAGGCCCGGTAGTGCATCGGCAGCTGTAGGATGATCTGGTTGAGCACCTATGGATACGCATGGCAACACATAGATGCCTAGCATGAACTAGCCGAACTAGGCCGAAATATGTTGTATTTTCATTATTCGCCAAACTATGTTTAATTTTATGCCGGACTATGGTTAATTTCATGCAGAACTATGCCGAACATTGCTCTGTATTCATATTATGCCGAAATATGCCGAAAACTAGACGAATTTAAGCTAAATTTGGGCAAAAACACGCTGACCTGGGAACTCGGCCTGGGAACGCGGGTGGGAAACTGGACGTTCCCAGGCCGAAAACTGGCTCCGTCCGGCGCTAAATAGCACCGGATTTTAGCTTGGAACGCCTAACGAGTGGTGATGCTCTAACGCCCAGAAATTGGTGATGAAGGGCGATCGAATGGTTAAAAAGGCTCAGGTCATGAGAGGACTCCCTTTTAGGCTCAGTTATAATATCCCTAATGTGGAATCAGCACACTATGAATCTATCGCCATATTACAGACCAAAGCCAAATTCTGACTCATGTCACATTTTGCCATTTACACATTATGGATGCCCTAAGGCTACCGTATCTGTATGAATGTTTTCTAGGGTCATGTTGTCAGCTGACGCCTCATGCACGGTAGCATTGCAGTGTATACATAGGTAGATATACACGTGTCCAGAGATCCGGTCGCTGCTTGCTTGTACACATGGGACTGTTGGTGCACATGTATTTGATTGTATGCGTCAGGTCAGCCCTGCACCAGAGATGGAAGTATCCTCAGTGCAGAGGTACATACATGATCCTTGTTTGTGTCTGCATGTTATCCATCCTCTCGCTCCACCAGGTAGGCGAGTTCCATCGGGGGGAGAGTGCCCTTGGTGGCGTCTGAGGGTAGGCAGTGGATCCCTGGCATCCAGATCTTCCTCGCCATGGTATTGCATGGCTCTGCTGTTCCTCGTCGATGGCAAGTGGTGGTTCAAGCGGAGCATGCGAGCCATGCATCCCTCTCAATAAGGATGGCCAGCGGAGCTTCGATATGGGCATGACGGACTGCGCCCGGCTCTAGGTTGCTCCTTTCGGCGTCGCAGCAGTGCTCTCGTGGAGAGAGACAAATGTGGTGATGGTGTGGATGGCGCCTAGCTCCTTCAATAAGGTTTGTGGTTCTGACCTCCTCAATACCTACGGTGTTGTGGCATTGCCTCTCCCTCTTGGTGAGCATGGTGGTGTGGAGGTGAGTGGGCATAGTGTGGCGGCCAGTAGATGCGGCGGAGGTCGGGGAATTAGAGATATTGCGGCGCTCTTGAGTTCTTCATCGGATGCACATGCTCGGCTATGATTCATGATGCTGATGGCTAGCGACTCCAGGCCCTGATGCCGGTGGCGCGCCAGGGTTTAGTCAACCTCCATCAGAGGCCCCTTTTTGCATTCACGGCGTTGCTTCTTTTTGCCCTAGATCCATGTGGCCTTGATGGCGCTGGTGACGGAGTGCGCTGCTAGAGGCCAGAGCTCGCTATGGTGTCAGAGGACCCGACTGCTTTTCCTGTTTTTTAGTTAGGGTCTTTTTTTGTAAATGGCAAGGACCTGGTTAGCATTGCTCTCTTTTCTGAGATCCTTATTGTAATTTGTACCGCACCGTATAATATTTAATGCAGTATCCAGTCTCTTTGGGGAATTTCCCCTGTTCAAAAAAACCATTGGGTACATGTCTACGAGATTACAGACAATCGATGCCTGACGTAGAGAGTATCTGAAACCTGATGAGCACCGCACAATCACGTGTCACGCGATAGCCTTTTCACCGTGTTCCAGCGACTACCATCACAAGACGTTTCACAACCTCAATTGGGTAGTACCACGGAGGTACACGCTGCCATGCTGTTTAGAGCAACTCTAGCAGTCGCGCGTCGCACTAAAATCGCTTTGCAGCGCGCTGCATCCCGCTATCGTGCGTTGCGCCAGCTTTTCCTCCACCTGGTGCGCTAAAATGCAGTGCGTGGCAGCAGGGGAAAAACGACTCCCACCAAGTGCGCAAAAATGCAGCGCGCGGCACCGGTGGAAACTACAGACGCAAGCAACAATACAATCAACGGGATCAAACAAATCAAAATAATTCAACAATAAATGGCTCTAAAATCTCCAAATCTCAACCTAGATAGCATAATTCAAATCCATGACATAGTTCAAATCCAAATCATAGTTTCACACAACCAAGTTCAACACAAATTTGCCACAAATAAACATAAACACATCATTTGTCAACATCTTCATAGTCATTGCCATTGCCGTTTCCATCTCCATTGTGTGCCTCATCTTCTTCAGAGTCTTGGATGATGGTCTTGGTAGAAGGTGTTGGATCCATCAAGGAGGCCATGAATCCCCCCGGTGGTGCTCCCATGCCACCCATGCTGTCGTGCGGTGCTCCCATGCATCTCATGTCGTCATGTGGTGCTCCCATGCCTCCAACTTGACCCATCGGTGCACTCATTCCTCCCATGCCTACATAGCTTATGTGTGATGCTCACATGCCTCCAAATGCACCCGATGGTGCTCCCATGCCTCCATAGCCTCCATACCCACCCATGCCTCCAAAGCCGCTCATCGGTGATGCATTCATCCCTCTTATGGTTGCACAACTTGCCATTATTTTTTTGGCCAACACTTCACCACGAGCAAGATTTACATATTCCTTTTGTCTTTCATCCATGTTGGAAGTGGTCCATGTAAAAGAACTTCCTCTCTTCTTCCGCTAGGCATTGTTACTCTTCATTGGCCAACTTCTTCTCCTCCAATGCCAACCTCCTCTCCTCGGCGGCCACCATCCTCTCCACCAATGCCACCCTCCGCGACTCGGCCTTGGCCTCCAAGTTTATTGCCAACTTCATATCCTTATTGTATTCCAACCTTGCATTGGCCATTCTTTCCATAGCTTTTGCGATGTCATCATCTCCGGACTTCCTCCCCCTCATGTCTTTGGTGGCCTTCTTTCCAATCAAGGGCCTTTTTGTGTTGGCAACCGAGTGTGGAGTGGAGCTTCTCTTCTTCTTGTCATCACTTGATGCATCACTATCTATGATACTGGCATCGGATGTTGCATTAATCCCTATTTTGTGCACATCCAATCCATCACGGTCCTTCCACTTCTCCTCATTCTTTATCTCTTCATAGCAATGGTGCAACACAAATTACTTGCCGGGAATTTTCTTGCCCTTCTTGGTCCTTCTCCCCTCATCTTTAAACAAATTTTGTGCAATGTTAAACTACATTGTGAACATAATAGAAGTCATGGATGACGAAAAACATATGCACAAGGATAACAACAAACATATACACATAAGAGAAGAAATTACCCTATCCATGTCACCCGTGCCACTTGGATTGATCCTATCAACGTCGGCCAAAGCCATCGACCACTTTGTGCAATCGGTGTTAATAATTGACCAATGGACTGAAGGGAATCGCTCGGTGCGCTCATTGCCACTTGAGTTGTGTGAATCAAAGTACTCCATCATTGTCTCCCAATATGTCTCTTCTGTTTTATCCGTGCCATCTGCCGGGTCCATGCCAATTTGTAACCATGTTTGGAAAAGCAACCGATACTCATCCATGGTGTAGTTAGCCGACCTACCTCTCGTCGGCTCAATCAAACCCTCACCATGCTCATCCACTACAAACTCTTCTTCTGCATCGCCATTTTATTGATCCATTTGTGAGAAATAGGAGCCAACATTCATTTGCGACAAGAATGTCTCATTGCTGACACTACATTCCAATTGAATGAACACATATGAAAATCATTATGTACATTCATCTATCTTAAAAGAACAAAAAAAGGCAATTTTCACCTTGTTGTCATTTTGTCGACTAGGTTGCGAGTGCCGAAAGCTGTTGCGGTCGGTGGTGCCGGCGGCTGCTGGGGAGCGCTCGCTGGCGCATGTGGATGAGGCAGTGGAGGAGGCGGAATAGCGCGATGACGAGAAACAGTGGTCTTTGCCGCCTTCTTGGTCGGCTTTTGGGCTGCTGCCGCGGAGGATGGGAGTCTGGGAGCTCCGGCCCTTCCCTTTGGTGTGGGAGTCATTTGCGGTAGCGCGACACTTGCGTTGTGAGAGTTCGGCCGCGGCGGCACGAAGAGGACGTGGGCGCTAATGTGTGAGCTACCGGCAGCGGTGACAATGATAGGGTTTGGTGTGGGCAGCGGCGAAACTATAGCGCCGGCACTAGCCGTGGGGTGGACCGAGTAGGGAGGGGTCGGAGGAGTGTCGGAGGATCCGTCCATCGCCAAAGTGTCGTCTGCGACTGCGTGGAGGGGAAGGGTAATCGAGGGTGCGGGCACGGGTAACGTTTTTGGGCGGCAGTTGCTATTTTGCGCGCGAGCCAGAGGGATAGCGCGCGCTCGACTCAATGCACGAAAAATGACGCATCGGAGGGGCAAAATGCCGCACGTAGAAAAAGATTTAGTGTGCACAACTATGGCTCTGCTAGAGGACGCAAATATGACACGTGCACTATATATCAGCGATTATTTTAGTGTGGGCATGTTTTAGCACGACCGCTCGATTTGCTCTTAGCATGTAACAATGGCGTCACTGTGCCATGACTGTCGCTTGTTCCGCTCTGTCGTGTAACATCACATCGTAGTCATTTTTTTAGACAATCACAATAGACTTTATTGATATGAATAACGTATGCCCAGCCACATATGGTGACTAGCATCTAGAGTTAAAACATGTCTAGCTAGATTGTGTGCTTCAAAATTAGAAGCCCTTCCTTCGAAAGAATTTTGCACTCAGCAAAATGAGTAGACCGTGACTTTATCTCAGTTACCACCGATCCATAGAGCCCTAGAATTCCCTCCTGAATATCGTATAACACTTGTTTGCAATCGGAAGCGATGAAAATATGAGAAAGGCCAAGGTCCAAAGCAAGAGTCATTGCTTCCCGGCATGCTAGAGCTTCCAGAACAGCTGGAATGGTGATTCCTTTGAAGACAACAGCAGACGATACCATATAAACTCCATTATGATCTCGGCAGAAAACAGTCGCTGCCCCAGTGTTGCTTCTTTTTGCAACAGCCACAACAACATTGATTTTTTGAAAATGACTGAGGAGGTGATATCCATCTAGCATGAACTTGCCGAACCGGTGTACGTACCACATTATTATTTCCAGGATTCCTCTCTAACCTTTTAGCTCTTCCAGAATGAGTTTACAAAGCCATGAGTACACAAGGGAGACTGTAAGATATCCTCATGGATGGCTTTCCTTCTGGCCATCTAGATCGCCCATAGTGTCACAACAATTCTAGTAAACTGATCATGTGGCATTGTCTCCATTATATGAAAAAACCATTGCTTTGCATTTGGTTATCCACATGTGATCATATGCTCCACCATCTCTTCATTCGATAACATCCATAGACTGTTCGCCATATTACACTCCACTAGAGGGTGCCTCCAAGAAGCTTTAGCACCATAGAGTGTACAAGTGTCGTTTCTGGACATGTTCCTATGCTCTAAAAGATCAGTCGTGGGCAGTGATTGCTGAGCTAGTCTCCAAAGAAAGACTTTCAGTTTTGAAGCGATGGCCATTTTCCACAGTGAGCACCAATCCTTCTTCTCTTTTTCAACATTTGAAGAACCAACGTTAGCATCAAAATAATCTGTCCTTGTTAACTTTGTGTTGATCATCATTCTATATGGAGAACGGACTGAGAAAACCCCTTGCTATCAAAATTCTAGGCCCAAAAATATTCCTGTCTTCTCGTGCATAAAGGAATTCCAAGAATAATTTCCGCATCCATGGATAAAATACATTGGCATACCAGTGGTTCCTTCCAGGTCGAGGATGTCTCATCTATCAATGCCGAGACTATCTGAGGCGGGTCATCTATGATGGATGCGATTGGCTTCATGCAATTACCGTGAGGGAGCCAGTTATCCGCCCAGATCCGAGTAGAGCGTCCATCCCCAATGCGCTTGATTAGTCCCTAGATCAGGATATCTCTGCCATCCAAAATAGACCGCAATATTTGAGAAGGGTGAGGACCAAGACCTGCATCTAGTAGAGAATTGTTAGGAAAATATATTGCCTTCTGTAACCGGGCACTTAGAGATCCCAGCTCTTGCATCACTCTCCAGATTGGCGTGCAAGTAAGCAGAGATTGAAAAGCTCCAAATCTCTAAAGCCAAACCCTCCCATGTGCTTAGGCATTGTCAAAACATCCCACGACACCCAAAAAGGCCTTCTTTTTCCAATTTTACTCCCCCACTAGAATTGCCTAATCAACATATTGATGTGTTCACAAAGGCCTCAGGGTAGTTTAAAGCATGCCATTGTATATACCGAAATATCCTGGGCCACTGACTTGATCAACACCTCCTTCCCACCAGCTGAGAGTAACTTCTCAAGCCATCATTTCACCTTGCTCCATACCCTATCTTTTAGAAATTTGAAAGTCCCACCTCTTGATGATCCAACATCAGTAGGCATACCAAGATATCTTTCATTCAATGACTCATTTTTGACATCAAGAATCCCCTTGATCAAATTACGTCTAGGTTGTGGATATCCTTTTGTGAAGAAAATGGATGACTTATCCTTATTAATCCATTGACCCAAAGCTTCACAATATCTCTCCAAAAGGGTTGACAGCTCTTCCGCTCCCTCTCTAGTACCCTTAAAAAACAATAGGCTATCATTCAAAAACAAAAGGTGATTGACTAGTGGCGCCAATGGTGCCACCTTAATACCTCCAAGCTGCGATGATTCGTCATGAACTTTTAAAAGGCACAAAAGGCCCTCAGCTGCTAGTAATTATAAATAGGACGAGATAGGATCACCTTGCCTGATTCCCCTCGATGGTTTGAATTCCTCAAGCTTTCTCCCATTGAATAGAATTGAGAAAGAAACTGATCTGACCATTCCCATCACAACATTTATCCATTGTTGTGCAAAGCCAAGTTTGGACATAATGGACTTCAAGTAATTCCATTCCACGTGATCATATGTCTTCATCATATCCAGTTTTAGAGCACAGTAGTTGTTTCTCTTTGACCTATTTCTCTTCATGAAGTGCAAGCATTCATATGCTGATATGATGTTATCCGTAATCAATCTCCCAGATACAAAAGAAGATTGCTCCTCAAAGTTAATGTTAGGTAGAATTACCTTTAACTTATTGGCAATAACCTTAGAGGATATCTAGTAGAACACATTGCACACACTAATAGGGAGAAACTGCGACAAAAGAGTAGGGTTCTTGACCTTCGAAATCAATACCATGATTGTCTCATTGATGCTCTCCGCAGACTCGTTGCCCTGTACTATACTTAGTACAACTCTAGTGACATCTTCACTACAAACATCCTTGTGACTCTGAAAAAATGAGCCGGGAAACCATCTGGCCCGGGCGCCTTTGTCAGAAACATTTGGAAGAGGGCTTACTTTACCTCGACACTAGAATATGGCGCTGTGAGCAACTCGTTCATAATTGCGGGCACTTTGACTGGTACATGGTCGAGCACAAGATCCATATCATGCAATCCTTCCGATGTATAGAGGTTTCAGTAGAAGTCCGACGCTAGACCTTGCATTTCAGTTGTATCCTCTATAATCTGCCCGTCAGGACGGCGTAGTGCTTTGATTAAGTTCTTTCTCTTCCTCGTGCTTGCTCGTTGATGGAAAAATTTGGAATTTTATCACCTTGGTTTAGCCAGTCAACACGGGAACGTTGCCGCCACATTATTTCCTCACGGTGATAGAGCTCAACCAGACGTTCACCGATTTTCAACTCACGACGTCTAGGGCCTACTCTCGCTGGTAGAGCCCTCAAGAGTTCTAGCTCTTTTTCAGCTTGCGAATCTCCTTGCGCACACTCTCAAAGGTCTCCGAACCCCAGGTGCCAAGATCATGCGCCAAATTAGCTAGGCTAGTCCGCACATTGCCAACAGCCAAAGTCGAGGCACCACTATTCCAACCTGCCACCACAGTAGGCTTCAATTTCTCATGGCGTTCCCACATAGTCTCGTACCAAAATTGATCCTTGATGTCGGGAGATGAAATCTCAGCATCACTCAGGTTAAGTGTAGGGCCACGCAGAGATAAACAAAACTTTTTCCCTACGCGGTGATCCCAAGATCTAGCTTAGGTAGAAGGCCATGAGGATTACCACTAGACGCGCAATTACGGAATCAATGAAGCACGTCGCTTGATGCAGTGCAGTCCTCACGATCCGTTCTGGTTCCACGATCGTCGAAGTGCTGAACGTACAGCACCTCTGCCAGTATCCACACGTATGAGGAGGAGCTCCGGCGGTGGACTACTAGGTCCGGTACGGCGGCGACATGACGGACTGGGGCTAGGGTTTCCAACACATGGAGTGACCTAACCTTGTGCTCTAAGTACCTGCGCCCCAGCTTATATAGGGAGTGAAAGTGGGCTCCACTCACTTGTAGCCCATTCACTAAAAGGCCTATATTAGTCACTGCGAGTCCAACTCACTAACTAAGTCCATGTCTCTATTTGGGTCCAACCCAAATAGATTTCATGTTTGGGTCTAACCCAAACTTGCTCCCGCTCTTAAGTGTGTGACCCGACAGGCTCATGGTAACCCGGACACGATCTGAGTATCACTCGTGACCGATTAGTCGGTAGCGGCTCCTAGCAGAACATGCCGACTCCCAAGTACCAAAGAGTCATGACGACATACCTTCCAATGCGACTTTCGTCCGAGTCCCTTCTGGCCTCACGATATACCTTGTCGAACTATAGGCGAATAATCATCATCCCTTAAATAGTCCGACTCTCTTTGTCGATCCAAGATAAGTGATTCATCCGACTAACGCTTAGTCAATCGCCTCAGTTAACACTTAACCGAGTCGTGCATGGCTATGCTTTCTGAATCATATCTTCTGAGAGGGCCCAGAGAACATCTCTCCAGACGAAGGGGCAAAATCCCATCTTGGTTATTCACATCACGCAGCTTGACTCTCAGTCGACCCGAACTCCGCCTTTATAACTACCCAGTGACGGAACAACGTTTGACAGAACCTAAGTCGGTGATCCTCAACTCGGATTGTGCAATAACCTCAGGTCTAAGGATTACATTGATTGAGACATGCAAATGACGACTTGTTCGTTGCATCTCAATATGGGTCAGTCCGACTCGCTAAACTCTTTAGCCGAATCTATGTAAGTCGGAATAGCATCTCTATGCCCATGACAAGTGGAACTGAGTCATCTACCGACTTTCACATTAGTCTAAGTTGTGTGTCCAGCACAGCCTCAACGACCAAGGACAATTAGTATGAACAACATGAATATATAGTTCCACAATCGAATCACATATCCAATGATATATATCAATAGTTCATACATGGATAATAACTTTATGAATACATTGGGAATAACATCATATATGATTGCCTCTAGGGCATATTCCCAACAGTCTCCCACTTGCACTAGAGTCAATCATCCGACATCATATGTCTAAGCATCTAATGCACATAGCTCTCAGGTGCGCCTCATGCTTCGGCTGTGGAAGTGACTTTGTCAACGGATCCACAATGTTTTCATCCATGTGTACCTTGCATAACTTGATATCACCTTGATCCATGAACTTGTGAATAAGGTGGTACCGCATGAGTATATGTTTGTTCTTTTGGCGTTGTCTAGGTTCCTTGGCTTGTGCGATAGCACCATTGTTGTCACAATACACGTCTAACGGATTGGACGAGCCCTAAACCACACCAAGATCCATGAGGGAATTCCTCATCCAAACGGCTTCCTTTGCCGCCTCCGAGGCAGCAATATACTCAGCCTCTGTTGTAGACGCAGACACCGTCTCTTGCTTGGAACTCTTCCAGCTCATAGCCCCTCTGTTTATCACAAGCACATATCCAGATTGCGAACGAGAATCATCCGAGTCAGTGAGATAACTCACATCCATGTAACCCCTTACACTAAGTTCATCCTCACCTCCATAAACCAGGAACATATCCTTAGTCCTTCTCAAGTACTTGAGGATATTTTTAGCTGTTGCCCAGTGGATTTCTCCAGGGTCAGCCTGGTATCTCTCACAACACTTAGAGCATAGGAAATATCCGTCCTAGTACAAATCATAGCGTACATGATGGATCCGACTGCAGAAGCATACGGAATCGCACTCATCTGACTTCGCTCATTAGTTGTCGAAGGACACTGAGTCTTGCTAAGTTTTACACCATGGGACATCGGTAAGAACCCCTTCTTAGACGATTCCATGTTGAACTTCTTCAACACTTTGTCCAAATATCTACTCTGACTCAATCCAAGTCGGTAAGATAACTGGCATTCGTGTAACCCTTTACACTGAGTTCATCCTCACCTCCATAAACTAGGAACATATCCTTAGTCCTTATCAAGTACTTGAGGATATTTTTAGCTGTTGTCTAGTGGATTTCTCCAGGGTCAGCCTGGTATCTGCTCACAACACTTAGAGCATAGGAAACATCCACCCTTGTACAAATCATAGCATACATGATGGATACGACTGCTGAAGCATACGGGATCGCACTCATATGACTTCGCTCATCGGTCTTCATTGGACATTGAGTCTTGCTAAGTTTTACACCATGGGACATCGGTAAGAACCCCTTCTTAGACGATTCCATGTTGAACTTCTTCAACACTTTGTCCAAATATCTACTCTGACTCAATCCAATGAGCCGCCTTGATCTATCTCTGTAGATCCGGATTCCTAGTATGTAAGTTGCCTCACCTAAGTCTTTCATCGAAAAACTCTTTTCGAATGATTCCTTGGTCTCTTGCAACATCTGGACATCATTTCCAATCAGTAATATGTCATCCACATATAAGATCGGAAAGTTTACTTTGCTCCCACTAAACTTCTTGTATAAACAAGAATCATGATCACTCTTGATGAAGCCAAACGATTTGACTACCTCATCAAAGCGAATGTTCCAACTCCGAGATGCTTGCTTCAACCCATAAATGGATTTACGAAGTTTGCATACCTTGTTAGCATTAGCCGGATCGACAAAACCCTCAGGATGTACCATATACACGTCCTCGGTTAAATTTCCATTAAGGAAAGCCGTCTTGACATCCATCTGCCATATCTCATAGTGGAAATAGGTTGCTATAGCTAACATGATCCGAACTGACTTAAGCATTGCCACGGGAGAGAAAGTATCATCGTAGTCAACTCCTTGAACCTGTCGGAACCCCTTCGCGACAAGCCATGCTTTATAGACAAAAACATTTCCATCCATATCAGTTTTCTTCTTAAAGACCCATTTGCACTCAACGGGTCTTACACCATCTGGCAGATCAACCAAGCTCCAAACTTGATTTTCATCCATGGAATTTAACTCGGATCTCATGGCTCCAAGCGATGAATCAGAATCAGAACCCACCATCGCTTCCGAATAAGTTGTCGGCTCATCACTGTCCAACAGTAACACATCATTAACACTTCACAATCTGGCCGATCTTCGTAGTGTCAGTGCAGTTGCCGGCTCAGGTACCACGACTGGCTCAACCTCTAAGGCCTTTGCCGACTTGCTGTTGGCCGGTATCTCTCGAATTTCTTCGAGCTGCACCGTGCTCCCACTGACTCCCCGAGTGAGAAACTCTTTCTCAAGGAAGACACCGTTCCGAGCGACAAACAATTTGCCCTCTTCTCGGTTGTAGAAGTAGTAGCCCAAGGTTTCCCTCGAATACCCCACGAAAATACACTTATCTGACTTGGCCGTAAGCTTGTCTGACTGAAGTCGCTTGACAAATGCTTCACAGCCCCAAATCTTAAGGAAAGACAAACTCGGCTTCTTGCCAGTCCACATATCATGTGGTGTCTTCTCTACCGACTTTGATGGTACTCTATTTAGTGTGAACGCTGCAGTTTCTAGAAAATAACCCCAAAATGATAAAGGCAGATATGTCCGACTCATCATGGATCGTACCATGTCTAACAAGGTCCGATTCCTCCTTTCTGACACACCGTTTCTCTACAGCGTTCCTGGAGGAGTGAGCTAGGGAACTATTCCACAACTCGTCAGATGGTCATCAAACTCATGGCTCATGTACTCGCCTCCTCGGTCCGACTGAAGAAACTTTATTTTATTGCCGAGTTGATTTTGTACCTCATTTTGGAATTCCTTGAACTTTTCAAAGGCTTCCGACTTATGTTTCATCAAGTAGATATATCCATACCTACTCAAATCATCAGTGAAGGTAATGAAGTACTCATAACCACCTCTGGCTGTCGTGCTCATCGGGCCACATACATCACTATGTACTAGTCCCAATAAGTCGGACGCCCTTTCACAACTCTTTGCAAAATGTGTCTTGGTCATCTTGCCGAGTAGGCAGGATTCACATGTCTCGAATGACTCCAAGTCGAACAAAGTTAGGAGTCCATCATCATGGAGCTTCTTCATGCGTTTCCAACTTATATGACCAAGCCGACAATGCCAAAAGTAAGCCATATTTAGATCATTTGGTTTGAACCTTTTCACATTTATGTTATAGACAGATTCACCTTCAAGACTCAAAATAAATAACCCGTCCTGGACGGGTGCAAAGCTCTGAAACATATCATTCAAATATAAAGAACAACCATTATTCTTAATATTCGACTCATAGCCTTGTCTCATCAAACATGAGGCAGAAATAATGTTTCGACTAGGCACTGGAACATAATAACAATTATTTAGCTCCATTAAGATCCAGAAGGTAAATGAAGTTGCATCATGCCGACTTCTAATGCAGGGACTCTCGCTTTGTTACCGACTCGAATGTCAACCTCGCCTCTTGCCACACTCCTAGTTCTTACGAGTCCCTGCAACGAGTTGCAGATGTGAATGACTGATCCGGTATCATATACCCAAGAACTACCAGGTGCATCAACAGGATAAATGTCTATAACATTGTAAACAAGCGTACCTGAGCCGGAAGTTACACCTCCACTCTTGGCTTTGTCAGCCAGATACTTGCTGCAATTCCTCTTCCAGTGGTCATCCACCTTGCAGTAGAAGCAAGTGGATCTGGCTGCAGGAGATGGCTTAGTCCTTAAGGAGGCGCTTTGGACCGGGTCCTCGGCCTTACCTCCCGACTTTGCCTTCTTCTTCTTAGTCCAAGAAATCTTCTTGAACTTAGCCTTATTTTGCACCATCAACACTTGACTGGCACCTTTCTTGAGATCTGCCTTAGCCTGCTTGAGCATCCCATGTAATTCAGTGAGCTTCTTATCCATACCATGCATGTGGTAGTTCGATATGAACTGGCCATACGCACTAGGAAGAGAGTTCAGAATTATGTCTATAGCGAACTCTTCGCTAATGGGGTAGCCAAGCCTTTCCAGAGACTACACGTAACCAACTATCTTGATCACATGCGGACTCAGTGGATCGCCATCCTTAAGCTTGCAACTCAACAAAGCCCGAGAGACTTGATACCACTCAGTCTTTGTCTGAGCCTGGAACATACTTTTGAGGCTTTCGATCATATCGTAGGCCTCAACATTCTCGAACTTCTGCTGTCGGTCTGGTTCCATGTGAGCAAGCATAAGACAGCTAATCTCCATGGATTCATCACAAATCCGACGGTAGGTATTGGTGGTTGCAACAGTCGCATTCTCATCCGGCTCATCTGGAAGTGGGTTATCTAGGACACGGTCCCTCTTTTCTTGTTTGAGAACAATTCTCATATTACGATACCAGTTGGTGAAATTAGTTCCATTCAGCTTATCTTTCTCTAAGATGGTTCTCAAAGCAAAACTGGAAATCTGAGGGAGACTGCTAGGTGCCATTTATCTACAACAGAAAATATTAAAAACACTTAAGACATGTATTCATAAAAGAGCAAGCATATTAAACACTTTAATATTTATGCTCCCACTAGAACCAACACCCCTCCGATGGTTACTTAGTGATTCAGGACCCTAAATAAGCAAGTCGACTAGTGAGCTTTAGCATCACCGCTAGCCGTCAAGTGATCTAGGTAGACAACTCCTTGTCAATCGTATCTCATACGACTCCTGTTGGATGGGTGGCATCACATGCCCCGGCTCCCATCCGACTTTTCCCCAAGTCCCACAACCATTGTGATAGACCCGTCTAGATTACCAAGTGCTTCCGCTATAATAGTCCGACTCGAACCCACCTAGTCGAAAAGGATTGATAGCACCTCAATTTTATGAGCCCACTACCAAAAATGTCCAACTTGTGATGGTGCAGCACTGGCGGGAAAACCGACTAGACCTTCTTTGAGGGATTACTTTCTACCAGCTATCTAATAGAGGTAAAAACAGAGACATAACAATAACACAAAATAAAGCAATTATAATATGAAATGGTACGGCTCTCTTCATGGCGATCTCCATCTCCACAAAGCTTTAAATTCGACTCGTGTCAAATCTTGCCACGTGTCGTCTTACACTATGTAGACGACTTGTACATCGACTTGCATGCCATCCGGGTTCTCCAAACAGCTACACTAGCTAGTAATGTAAATTACATCGAGAATCCGACACGCAGGTCGTTATACAATAAAATGACAGCGCGTAGGCTCCAGCCGGCTGACAAAAACCATGATGCGCAGATCATGTATGGATTACACACATCACATGCACATAAGCCATGCCATTCACAACATCATCCTGCAAAAACAAGTTATTCATAGATTCGATATCTACCGGTGTTGTGAAACTTGCAACGATATCTAAGGCACTACGATAGGGCGAAGCCGGCGGTCCCGCTAGCCAGATAGCGGGCGGGGTCCCGGACATGGATTTCGTCATCGGATAAAACAATTTTACCCAAATTCGATCCGGACTCCGATTCGACCAAACTCTTTGATCTTTGATCACCGCATCCGGATTTACGTGTCACAGTCTACCCCGATGGCGGAAGCCGACCGGTAGGGGTATGTCATTCCACGACCTTAGTAGTATGATCACGGGAAATGGATCATCCAATTCCCCGAGTACAGTTGATCCAATCAACCTCGTACAAAACCGATCTATCTCATAGATCGACCACCAAAACTGCAATTAGATCCAATCTAATGCCAACCGCATATCACATATACATGATCTCGAGCCTAAAACCAGAAGCTAACGCTTTGATACCACCATAGGGCCACATAGAGATAAACAAAAAATTTCCCTAGGCAGTGATCCTAAGATCTAGCTCAGGTAGAAGGCACAAGGATTACCAATAGACGTGCAGTTGCAGAATCGATGAAGCACGTCGCTTGATGCAGTGCAGTCCTCACGATCCGTTTCGGTTCCACGATCGTCGAAGTGCTGAACATACAACACCTCCGCCAGTATCCACACGTACAAGGAGAAGCTCCGGCGGTGGACTGCTAGGTCCGGTACGGCGGCGACAAGATGGACTGGGGCTAGGGTTTCCAACACATGGAGTGACCTAACCTTGTGCTTGAAGGGGATCGATGCAGAAAACAAAAAATTTCCTATGATGGAACCCTAAAACTTGCCTAGGATCTATCTATGTAGTAATGCAGTAACGGCCGGAGCGTATAGAACACATACCCTTGTAGTCTGTATGCGGTTAACATTCCGCGGGGAACGTGGTTGATGTAGTCGTACTCGAAGCCGACCTCAAGGTCATGAAGCTCCTCGCAGGTCACCCCTTGCTCCTTCTTGATCTTCATCATGCAACATCTCCGACTCACGACATTTAAGCGCCCCAAGTGTTGCGCCTCGTGTCTTCGTACACATCCGGTGCACGATGAGACCTCCGGCTCCCCGATCCCGCCGGAGTGCGGAAGTTGATATCCGGCTAGGAATCCCTGCAGCGCAACGGCGTACTGCAGGTGTGCCTTGATCGCACAACCCAGACTTGGGGCCATTGTCACAAGGTATAGAGAGAGGGAGGAGAAAGTCAACCAAAGGACTTCTCAAGTTGTGTGTTTAATCCCACCCATGGGCACCCCTTTATATAGGCGGAGGGGTGTGCCCTCCCCATTTGGTTAGCCATGTGGAACTAATACTAAGGGAAAAAGTCAGTAGAAATTCGGACTGCGAAATGGGCCAAAAGAACTCAGCCCAAATAGCAAACAAAAAATAGCTAAATAAAAGGAAAAAAAAGAGAAAAGGCAGCAGCCAGCCAGCCGGGTGGGCCGGCCTGCCCACCGGCGGCCCAGCTCGCGCTGCCAGCGCTGTGTTCGGGTGGGCCGGCGCCAACCCGCGTGGCCCAGCTCTCCCGCTGCGGCGGCCTGGAAGAGGGAGCCTCGGGTGGGCCGGCTCGCCCCCCCGGCGACCCAGCGCCCCGCCCCGCCTCGCCTCGCCCGGGTGGGCCGGCTGGACAGCAGCGGCCCGCGGCGACCTAGCCTGCCCACTGGCATCGTCTAGTTATCTGCTGCCCTGTGCGGTGGCGGTTATCCGCCACCCACAGGCTGGTTGTTTTGCCCTTTTCCATTTATTTTTCTGCACTTTTATTTCTAGGCCTTTTTCCTCTGGGATTTGGCCTAATATAAAAGTTGACTTTATAAATCTTAATCCAAATATTATTTATAATATATTAATTCATAATTAATATATATTTAAATTCCCATTTATCTGAAAACACTTTTCGGGGCTTTTCCTTTATTCTTTCTCCGAACAACTTCAGATCTCTCCGCGGAACGATTCCGGCTTTCTCTCTTTCTCTACCGTGATTCCATCTTACGAATAATCGCTCTCATCGTACCCTTAAGTGTATCCTCTCACGGCTCGGGAATGCTCTAGACATGATCTGTATCAATGATCAACAGAGGGACCATGGATGTCCATGTGACCCCTATGCATTCCTGATGACAATGTCATTTGAACCGTCTAAATGTAGCATCCTCTTCCTTTTGTTTCTCGATAGAACTTGTCCAAGATCCGATCATTGGTATCCCATACCTTGTTCAATCTCGTTCACAACAAGTTTTGTTTTCTTGTTACCGTGATATTACATCCCTGTGACCTAGTCACATGTTACAACATTTATAGATGTAATCTCACCAAGTCGGCCGTATGTATCTTTACCCGTCATGTGGCTGAACAAATCTCGGTCTTGCAGTCACATGTCATCTATTGTTCCTTCGGAATACCCAACGTACACCTTTATGGCCATCGCATTACCAGATGACGGTTGATGCAGTCTAAGCAGCCTAGAGAAACAGTGAGTAATATGAGCTCACGGTCTAAGAGAAGGAGTCTAGGTATAGTTGTTGCAACAATGTCGTTTGAACCGTCCAATCACATCATTCTCCAATGATATGATCTCGTTGTCAGTCGGCATAAATTCCCATGATCTTGAAGCCCAGATCATCTTCGTGACCAACGAACTAGTATGAATAGAGGCTACTAGGGACTTTGTTGTTTCATACCACACCTGTACCAATGTTTCCACTTGGCACAGTTGTAGCACAATATGAAACTATTATAAACTAATTGAGATATGACAATAAAAACCTATTTATTATTTGCCTCTAGGGCATATCTCCTTCAGTATCCCACTTGCACTAGAGTACAAATAAACTAGCTTGCATTATACTTGTATAAACCATATACCATATGCGTTTACAGATCATGCATGCTCATGGGAAACGTCATGTCCATGTTCTGTTTTACCAGATCATTATGTCTTTTGCAAATCGTTAATGTCTTCCTAATTTTGACATTCACTCCATTATCGTATAATGGGTCGAAGTATTTGTTTGGCAACAAAGTGAGACTTTGTTTCTAGTGTTTATGATGATGGTCATTTTCACCATTGTCATCTAAACTTCGAAACACACTTTGCTATCCTTTGTGTATATACTATAGTCATGGCAGCAGAACGAGGCCGGATTCCAGGAGCTTACAGTGACTTTAGATCAACCTCGAGGGCTTTCTCATGGGCACTGGGCCCTGGGACACATCATTCTACATTAAAAGCGAACTAGCCCCGCCATAACATTGTACATCACATCAGATGGAGCTTTTATACTTCTATATCTATATAAATCCTAGTGCATGAAATGCATCTATGCCACTTACATTGCTTCTTGCTACTTAAGTACAAACTTAATTCTGGTTCAGTGATCAACTCAGGAATCACTTAAAGACACGTTCTTATAGTTAAGACTTTGTCCTTCCAACCAGAACCTTGGGTCACATTATGTCGAGTATACAACATGGTTTTATGAAAGAACCTATGACTGAGGCATAGGAGATGCAACACATCTCTTTCTTTTTACCATCGTTACAATACTAACTCAATGCTTCATATAGTAAGAACAACTTTCTTACCTTGTTCCGTTCTGAGCTACTTCAGTATCTTGTGTTAGGACATTCTGAACCTCTCTCAGAATCAAGTCCAGGAAGCATTCGACATTCAGTGCTTATTAAACTTACCAATCTATCTCGATAGATCTTATTGTTTAATAACTTCAACTTCATCCTTATTTATCTAACTTAAATATTATTAACATCAATCACATCATTCATATATGTCATCCACATATCACGGAATGATTTCACGCTCCCACTCAAATATGACATTCATGTTTGAGATTCAGGGATTTCACTTAGCTCCCACTCAAAATATGTCAGCTACATATTATGATTTTGCCAAGCTGATTTGCTCCCACTCAAATCTAGGTCCTCTCAATAATCTTGGACATTCCAAAATTCTTTGATTACTATCAAATCGAGAATTCCACTAACATGACTATTCATTTCACGTACTTAGGTCCATCATGCTTCTTTGTATTTCATAGGTATGTCTTGTTCAAAACATGACAACTGAATCAACAATTTTTCCACAAACTTGTAGAAAATATAGTTGAATCCTACTTTCTTTAGTAAAAGTATTGACTTGAAACTTTATGATCATTATCAATAGTTTCTCCTCTATTTGCAGAGTTTGGATTCACGAAACAAATTCCGCTGCGCCACTCAACAGTTCGGAGGTAAGGTCAAATACCTTGTTTTGATCTTTTACTTTCTTCCACTTGTATCTTCATCAAGACACATCAATTTGGGACAACAACAGGTTTTCCCCTTTGTGGAAGATGCATTCATAGCTTCCTAAGAATGATCTACAAAGACTTGTTTATTCGCCACGATTTCAACTTGTCGAAATCTCCAGAAACTCGAACGTGCCATAACACTTATGGTGTTGTTTCCACGAATATTTTAGATGTTCCTTTGTATTTCAAATGAGTGTTTGCTTATTTTGATCTCTAACTCTAAATGACAACTATAACTCCTATAAGAGATAATATTGTACCATATGTATCTAATACATAATGATTATGATGTTTAGATATTTCAACAAAGTTTGAATTCATCCAATTATCATAATTTGTGAAACATCTTTCACAAGTTCCTTTTATGCTAAACTT
This sequence comes from Avena sativa, assembly GCA_916181665.1. Classification (NCBI taxonomy): domain Eukaryota; kingdom Viridiplantae; phylum Streptophyta; class Magnoliopsida; order Poales; family Poaceae; genus Avena; species Avena sativa. The sequence continues at coordinate 263,804,458 of OV702291.1, forward strand.
AACTTGAATACTTTAGTCGTGTCGATCAAATTGAAGAGACTTGTTAATTCAGTTAATTCAATATCCCATTTTAGTTATGAACTCATTTGAACAATTCAAATCATTTCAAACTTCATGTTTCATTAAGTAAATACACTTATTCACTTAAGTCCACAATTAACAAATGATTTCCACTACTTGTTGAAAATACGATACATCACTATGTATAAGATTCAACATTTCTTCACATATCACCATTTTACCAGAATGCGGAGTTTTAGTCATTCTGCCTGAGAGGCAATGGTTTTGCAAAGTCTCTAGATTAAGCATCTAGGACCCTGATATTTCATAAAGAACCTGCAATAATCAAAATGACTTAAACTATAGTGTCGTTTCATTATTAAACTTTGGATATCTTTTAGCATTCTAATCCTTTATAAATGTTTAAACTATTATCATTAACATAGTGGTGAGAACAACTTTATTTATAATCGCAATGTGACCATAAGGTATTGTTCATCAGAATAGTACAAACTGGTTTGTAACTTGTTCATATGAATAATCGTCTCGCCAAAAGCAAGACACACAAACAAGGATTACAAAATATATTCAAATCCACTAATCCAAATGATAAACTTTGAGGAAAGTGGTGATGTCAGCCATCAACTATTTTGCTTGCCGTCATCAAGTCACATTGCCTCAAAACAGCAAATTTCAAGCAGATCCTCCTGTTTTCACAAAACGGGACAAGTATCAAATACTTTGCAAACTGCAACGAGTTTTGCAAGAACCACATTTATAATTTTATATATCTAACATATACCTTTTCCATCCATGACCTCCATTTACAATCAAGCCCTTCTAAGAGTTCTTAACTCTAATGCAAGATCGCTAAGTGTTTTTCCAAACATTACGGAGTCATCGGAATATCTCCTAATGGTTATTGTATCAAGAAGAGAAGATCACCTTTTACGAAGATATCCCTCAGGCGTGGGTATTAATCTATGAAGTTGGACCCTTTTTCTAAGTTCCAAATTAAGCAATATATTCCCATGGTCGCAAAGGACCTCAATGGGATAGGCTAAGATCTACTAAGATATTTGCAAATAGACATCTAAACTAAGTTTATAATAAGAGATCAATTTATAATTGGTCACCACTAAAATTGTCATCCCCTGGACAATTTTAGTGATCATATGATCCCTATCCTCTGCACCTCCCCCGATCATCACGGCCATCAGTGCATTATCAAAGGTAGACATTCACTAATGTCAATCACATCATCCATGTGACTCATGCTCGATCTTTCGATCTCTTGTGTTCCGAGGCCATGTCTGTACATGCTAGGATCGCCAAATCTAACTGGTGTGTCTTCACTGTGCAACATGGCTTACACCCACTGTATGCGAACATAGATATGTCTGACCCCCGATCATCATGGTCGGCCTCATACCGAAGAACTTTCTTGGTGGTGCACACACAAGGGGAACACGGAACATTGGAATTCAATAGGGATTATCTTATTTGCTACCTTTTGAGTATCCAAATACTAGCACACAATAAGATGTAAAAATTGGTATCAACATCATATATATAATGTGATATGATATGGTCTTTCTTGCGCCTTGGTCTCCATCGAGCGCTCCGGCATGATCTCCATCGTGCCCTTGGTTTGACGCCAAGTCCACGACGCCTCCACCAGGTCGTCCATTGATGCGCTCGACTTTCAACGTAGAGCTCGTTGGGAACCCCAAGAGGAAGGTACGATGAGCACAGCAGTAAGTTTTCCCTCAGTTATGAAACCAAGGTTTAATCAAACCAATAGGAGCAAGGAAACACCCCAAAGGTGTTACTAGCTGAGCTTTGGCAGGGCGCACTACCGGTGCTAGTAGCAACATGGAGACCTGCACAACACAACCACAGAACTTTGTCCCCAACTTGCGATGAGGTTGTCAATCTCATCGTGTTTTGCAGAAAACAAAGGATTAAATGTATCGAATGGAAAGAAGTAAAAGTTTGCAAAAAGTAAACACAAAGCAGTAAAGGATTGTAGATTGTATGTAAAAGACAAGGACCGGGATCCATAGTTCACTAGAGGTGGCTCTCCTTAAGATAGATAACATGCTGGGTGAACAAATTACAGCGGGGAAATTGACAAACACCGAGAAAGCAATACAGGCATATACTAATCATCTTGACTCCTTTGAGACTTGATTGGGCACTACAACATAATACATAGACCGCCATCCAACTGCATCTATGACTAATAATCCACCTTCAGGTTATCATCCGAACCCCCTCCAGTATTAAGTTGCAAGCAACAGATTATTGCTTTACGAACTGCGTGTAAAGTAAACAATACGATTGTTCTATGAACAAAGGATTGTTGTTTTCTCCCTAGTAGCAACAACACATCTAGTACCTTAGAGATTTCTGTCACTTCCCCAGATTACCAGAGGCATGAACCCACTATCGAGCATAAATACTAACTCTTGGAGTTGCTAGCATCTACTTGGCCAAGATAGCTACTAACAACGGAAAGCATGCAAGATCACAGATAACAAAGACATGATAGAATCAATAATAAATCTGAAATAGCATCTCAATATCCATCGGATACCCGCAAACACAACATGTATGATTTACAAATAGATGATCTTGATCATGAACGGAGCTCACAAGATCTAAACATGAAAGCACAAAGGAGGAGAAACCAGCCATCTAGCTGCTACATGGATCCGTAGTCCAAGGATGAACTACTCACACATCACACCGGAGGCTTGCATGGTGATGAAGAAGGCCTCCAGGGTGAATTCCCCTCTCTGGTAGGGTGCCGGGAAGAGCTTCAGATCCCTCCCGATCTAGGGATGGAGATGACTGCGTCTACAGACTCTTTCGTGGATTTTTGATCGGGTACTTAGGGTATTCGTCCCGAGGGCAATATATAGGCGGAAGGAGAGGACGAGGGGGTGCCGGGAGCGGCCACACCACCCCCTGGCGTGGGCCAGGCCTGGCCGCGTGGCCAGGTGGTGTGGTGGCTCCTTGGCCCTTCTCCGTCTCGTACTCTGGCACTTGATCCCTTCTGGAAAAATAGGCACTTTGGCTTTTGTCCCGTCCAATTCCGAGAATATTCATTTTCTAACTTTCCTGGAACCAAAAATAGCAAAAAACATGCAGCTGCCACTGTGGCTCTTGTTAATAGGTTAGTCCAATAAATCATATGAAAAGTACTCCAAAGTTGGAACAAAACACAAGAAAGAGGATAAAACCAAGCATGGAACATCAAAAATTATAGATACATTTGCAATGTATCAACATCCCCAAGCTTAACTCCTGCTCGTCCTCGAGTAGGTAAGTGATAAAAAGAAAGAATAATTTTTGAGGTGACATGCACCATCAAAGACTTGATCAAAGTATTTGCAAAACAATCAAAGCTGGGATCATAGTACTTCAATCATAACATGAAAGACAAAGTTCTAGCAATAAGCAAAAAAACTATGATGCAACATGAAAAGGCACAAACAAAAGATTCATGAATAACAATGCTTTGCAAGACGTTTGTTTGTTTCACATAAAGAAAACATAGCATAATAGTATTCAGCTTGTCCCTCATAGAGTAGCAAATATTAATGCATATGACACCTTCAAAGTTCATAAGAGTGACTAGATACAATAGTTTCAAACAAGCAATAACAAGTTATGCATCAATCAACTAGTCTTGGGACAATGCACATTAAACTAAGAATGGACACTATGCTCTCAAAGTAAGTGCATAAAGATAGAAGGTGGAGACTCAATATAATGGTGGAAGAAAGGCCTTTTGTAAAAGGAAGTAGGGATTCAAGTCTCATAAAGATCTTCCAAAAATTATGGTACTTATAGCTTTCAGCTCTCGTTGCCCCTATCATAATCATCTTTAAGGTGATTAAGGTTAAAGTGAGACAACTAAGAGGACATGCTTGACAAGTTATAAACCGAAATCTCATGCCCCTTACTTACGAAGACCGATCCTCATGCTACTCAACTTCAGTCACGAGTAAGCTCTTGTCATTGTAAGTATATGTGTATCATTAAGAACCTCCAACGGGGTACCCCTTGCACATGATATGGGAGCCTTCCCATAATCAACATGACAAGGCAAGGAGACAATGAGCATCTCAACGATCTTTTTATTTGCTATTTGCATAGGTTTTTATTGAGGATGCTTCATAGAGTGCTCATTATGGTGATGCTGCAAGTTTCCACCATGATTAGGCATGGCTTAGGCTAGCGGCCCAGGCGTTTCTCTAACACACATACAAACTCCATGATCTTACAAGTTCCACTTTTATTTCACACCGCCGGGATCCGTAAGCAAAAGAACATGATATCAACGGGGTACAAAGTACAAGTGCAATGTTGAAAGCGTTCCCCATGAAACATGGTTCTGCTAATTTCAACTTATAAAGCGCAAGCATATACGCAACAAAGAAGGACCCAATGGTTCAAGTTTATTAGAGGCAATAAAGTAAAGTGTGCCATCAAGTTCGTGAGAGCTTTAATCACTAGTTTTCTCATAACAAGTGGAAGGTAAACAAAAGCATGAATATACTTGGAATAGCATAAGCTAGTAGGTAGGTATGGTGGACTCTTTGGAATAACTTGGTTTAGGGAGTTGGATGCATGAGTGGAACTCATACTTGGTTGTGGAGGCTAGCAAAAGACTGGGAGCGGCAAACTAAGAGAGCAATAATGGCCATAATCATGCAGAGCGACAAAACATCATTGATCAAAGCATAAAGTGATACTACAAGTTGAAAACTAAAGGATCATAAAGGCTATGGTGACTTGTGATAGTCATAACATGGTGTGAGCATGTGCCAAGTCAACTCAAATAAAGCATCAAAGGAGAATACCACTATACTATGCTTTAATATGCTAAAACAACGCATGATTCATCCAAGGCACATTAAGCAATCTCAATTGTTTATAACAAGTCATGCTACAACAAAGAATACTAAGCATAAAGCCAAAATAATATCAAGCATGGCATGACAAAGCATAGGCCACAGTCAAAAACGAGCTCTTTTTACCACATAAGCATGAGCTCTCCTACTCTTTTCCAAACCAAACCAAACTAATTGCAGACCAATGTATGAAAGAGGGGGTCCAACCAACTTATTCATAAAATTAAGCAATCTAAAAAACAAAATGAAAACGAAAATGAAGACGCTCCAAGAAAAACACAACTGTGCATGAAACAATAAAAATGAAGCGTTTGGAAGAAACCTGGAATTTTTATTGATGAAGAAGGGGATGCCTTGGGAATCCCCAAGCTTTGACGCTTGTACTTCTTGGATATTTCTTGGGGTGACACGCGTGGCATCCCCAAGCTTGAGCTTTAGTCCATCCTTCATCTCATTACTCATTCCTTCCATACACCTGAAATTTTTCCTTCATACAAAACTTCACACAATCTCATTAGCAACATTAGTGCACTTAAGATAAATAAGTCTTAAGGTTCAGTTCTAACACCAAATAAACTTCCATTAGAACACTAGATACTGTAGCACTTCCTTAAAAAATCTCAGTTCCCCAAAAGAACTCAAAAAGGAACCCACAAGAAGCAAATGCAGAAAATGGCAGAAATCTGTCAAAACAGACCAGCAGGTAAAGACAAAAAATTTCGAAGACCTTATGTTGCTCAAATCAAAAAGTGTTGAACTAACGAAAGTTAGATAACAACCTGGGGCAGAAGCACAAAACATTACATCTCAATCTGACGTACAGAGCTCTCTCAGGAATTTTTACGGTGAAGCACAAAAATCTGTTTTGGGACAGCAACTTTCCCAATCATTAATTCACTCTCATTAGAGGTTACTCTTGGCACAAAAAGCAAATAAAAAGGATAAGGAGAGGTTATTACAGAGGTAATAACTTCCAAGACTCAACTAAAACTCTTGGGTTATCTCCCAACAAGTACTTTTCTTTAACGCCTTTAAGTTAGGCATGAAAATTTGAGAAGATGCTCTCATAGGAAATATGAATTGAAGTAAAAGAAAGCATCAAGAAGCAAATTCAAAAAACATTTAAGTCTAACCCACTTCCTATGCATAGGAATCTTGTATGCAAATAAATGCACAAAGAGCAAAGTGACAGGCATAGGAAGATAAAACAAAAGTAACTTCAAAACTTTCAGCACATAGAGAGGTGTTTCATTACCATAAAAACTTCTACAACCATATTTTCCTCTCTCATAATAATTTTCAGTAGCCTCATGAATAAACTCAACAATATAACTATCACATAAGGCATGCTTTTCATGATCTACAAGCACTAGAGCTTTATTATAAAAAAATTCAAAAGAATCCTCGGGAACATAACATTCATCCTCCTTTGATAACCATGGGGGATAATCAAATAATGTAAGGGATAAAGAGTTACTCTCATTAGAAGGTAGGCATGGGTAGATCCATTCTTCCTCCTTTTGTCCATCACTCTCCTCCTCTTTTTCATCTAATGAGCTATCAGTTTCAGCAATTTCTTCTTCTATGGAGGTTCTAGCAGGCGGTGGTTCATCTACTACCTTAGCAGTCATAATACTGTTCCCAAATAGGAAACTGAGTGAGCTATCCATAATGAAATAGTGATTGGAGCACAGCTAGTCATAAAGGCAACTTAAGAAATGAACTATTTTTTTGTGTTTTTGAAATAAGGAAGCAAACTTGTAAAACTAATTTTTTGTGTGTTTTTGAATAACAAAACAAGCAAACAAAGCAAAAAGAAACTAAGCAAAACAAAAACAACAAAGTAAAGAGATTGGTTATGAGGGACTCCCCTTGTGAAGATGTCCTTGATTCCCCGGCAACGGCGCCAGAAAAAATCTTGATGCGCTCGACTTTCAACGTAGAGCTTGTTGGGAACCCCAAGAGGAAGGTACGATGAGCACAGCAGTAAGTTTTCCCTCAGTTATGAAACCAAGGTTTAATCAAACCAATAGGAGCAAGGAAACACCCCAAAGGTGTTACTAGCTGAGCTTTGGCAGGGCGCACTACCGGTGCTAGTAGCAACGTGGAGACCTGCACAACACAACCACAGAACTTTGTCCCCAACTTGCGATGAGGTTGTCAATCTCATCGTGTTTTGCAGAAAACAAAGGATTAAATGTATCGAATGGAAAGAAGTAAAAGTTTGCAAAAAGTAAACACAAAGCAGTAAAGGATTGTAGATTGTATGTAAAAGACAAGGACCGGGATCCATAGTTCACTAGAGGTGGCTCTCCTTAAGATAGATAACATGCTGGGTGAACAAATTACAGAGGGGAAATTGACAAACACCGAGAAAGCAATACAGGCATATACTAATCATCTTGACTCCTTTGAGACTTGATTGGGCACTACAACATAATACATAGACCGCCATCCAACTGCATCTATGACTAATAATCCACCTTCAGGTTATCATCCGAACCCCCTCCAGTATTAAGTTGCAAGCAACAGATTATTGCTTTACGAACTGCGTGTAAAGTAAACAATACGATTGTTCTATGAACAAAGTATTGTTGTTTTCTCCCTAGTAGCAACAGCACATCTAGTACCTTAGAGATTTCTGTCACTTCCCCAGATTACCAGAGGCATGAACCCACTATCGAGCATAAATACTAACTCTTGGAGTTGCTAGCATCTACTTGGCCAAGATAGCTACTAACAACGGAAAGAATGCAAGATCTCAAATAACAAAGACATGATAGAATCAATAATCAATCTGAAATAGCATCTCAATATCCATCGGATCCCCGCAAACACAACATGTATGATTTACAAATAGATGATCTTGATCATGAACGGAGCTCACAAGATCTAAACATGAAAGCACAAAGGAGGAGAAACCAGCCATCTAGCTGCTACATGGATCCGTAGTCCAAGGATGAACTACTCACACATCACACCGGAGGCTTGCATGGTGATGAAGAAGGCCTCCAGGGTGAATTCCCCTCTCTGGTAGGGTGCCGGGAAGAGCTTCAGATCCCTCCCGATCTAGGGATGGAGATGACTGCGGCTACAGACTCTTTCGTGGATTTTTGATCGGGTACTTAGGGTATTCGTCCCGAGGGCAATATATAGGCGGAAGGAGAGGCCGAGGGGGTGCCGGGAGCGGCCACACCACCCCCTGGCGCGGGCCAGACCTGGCCGCGCGGCCAGGTGGTGTGGTGGCTCCCTGGCCCTTCTCCGTCTCGTATTCTGGCACTTGATCCCTTCCAGAAAAATAGGCACTTTGGCTTTTGTCCCGTCCAATTCCGAGAATATTCATTTTTTGACTTTCCTGGAACCAAAAACAGCAGAAAACAGGCAGTTGGCACTGTGGCTCTTGTTAATAGGTTAGTCCAAGAAATCATATGAAAAGTACTCCAAAGTTAGAACAAAACACAAGAAAGTGGATAAAACCAAGCATGGAACATCAAAAATTATAGATACATTTGCAATGTATCATCCATCAAAATGATGACTATTACTATACTACTTAGTAACAGAAAAGTAAACTACTTTACCTTTGTATCGACCAATGCCATATCATATTCACATGCCCCCTGCAAAATAAAGTTAGACGCCTCTACTTTATCTATTGCAAGTTTTACGTGGTTGTTAGGGCTTCCGCACTAGAACCGTTTCTAAACTACGAACTTTCCAACCACACATGGATCCGACAGTTGTCTCTACTACACCCCTTTCGGGGCCCTCCGTTGTAAATGCTATATCAACTATTGAATGAGAGATAGACACCCGCTAGCCACTTATACGGTACAAGATGTATGTTGAGCGTGGAACCAGTCTCGCGTACGAATACGTGTAAGGTCGGTCCGGGCCGCTTCATCAAACAATACCGCGATATAGACAAGTACACGTTAGAGGGTAATAACTAAGGGATCAATGCCCGCACAAAGCTTGTGCGTACTGGCCGTACAACACTCCTACGCATAGATCGGCTCTGATACCAATGAAGGGGATCGGTGCAGAAAACAAAAAAATTCCTACGATGGAACCCCAAAACTTGCCTAGGATCTATCTATGTAGTAATGCGGTAATGGTCGGAGCGTATATAACACATACCCTTGTAGTCTGTACGCGGTTAACGTTCCGTGGGGAACGTGGTTGATGTAGTCATACTCAAAGCCGACCTCAAGGTCGCGAAGCTCCTCGCAGGTCACCCCTTGCTCCTTCTTGATCTTCATCATGCAACAGCTCTGGCTCACGACATTTAAGCGCCCCAAGTGTTGCGCCTCGTGTCTTCATACACATCCGGTGCATGATGAGACCTCCGGCTCCCCGATCTCGCCGGGAGTGCGGAAGCTGATTTCCGGCTAGGAATCCCTGCAGCGCAACAGCGTACTGCAGGTGTGCCTTGATCGCACAACCTAGACTTGGGGCCATGGTCACAAGGTATAGAGAGAGGGAGGATAAAGTCAACCAAAGGACTTCTCAAGTTGTGTGTTTAATCCCACCCATGGGCACCCCTTTATATAGGCGGAGGGGGTGTGCCCTCCCCATTGGGTTAGTCATGTGGGACTAATACTAAGAGAAAAAGTCAGCAGAAATTCAGACTTCCAAAAGGGCCAAAAGAACTCAGCCCAAATAGCAAACCGAAAAATAGCTAAATAAAAGGAAAAAGAGAAAAGGCAGCAGCAGCCAGCCAGCCGGGTGGGCCGGCCTGCCCACCGGCGGCCCAGCTCGCGCTGCCAGCGCTATGGCCGGTCCAACCCGCATGGCCCAGCTCTCCCGCTGTGGCGGCCTAGAAGAGGGAGCCTCGGGTGGGCCGGCTCGCCCCCCGGCGGCCCAGCGCCCCGTCCCGCCTCGCCTCGCCCGGGTGGGCCGGCTGGACAGCGGCGACCTGCCCTGCCCGCTGGCGTCGTCTAGTTATCTGTCGCTCTATGCGGTGGCGGTTATCCGCCGCCCACAGGCTGGCTGTTTTGCCCTTTCCATTTATTTTTCTGCACTTTTCCTTTATTCTTTCTCCGAACAACTTCGGATCTCTCCACGGAATGATTCCGTCTTTCTCTCTTTCTCTACCGTGATTCCATCTTACGAATGATCGCTTTCATCGTACCCTTAAGTGTATCCTCTCACGGCTCGGGAATGCTCTAGACATGATCTGTATCAATGATCAATAGAGGGACCAGGGATGTCCATGTGACCCCTATGCATTCCTGATGACAATGTCGTTTGAACCATCTAAATGTAGCATCCTCTTCCTTTTGTTTCTCAATACAACTTGTCCGAGATCTGATCATTGGTATCTCATACCTTGTTCAATCTCGTTCACAACAAGTTCTGTTTTCGTGTTACCATGATATTACATCCCTCTGACCTAGTCACATGTTGCAACATTTATAGATGTAATGCCACCAAGTCGGCCGTATGTATCTTTACCCGTCATGTGGGTGAACAAATCCCGGTCTTGCAGTCACATGTCATCTACTGTTCCTTCGGAATACCCAACGTACACCTTTATGGCCACCGCATTACCAGATGACGGTTGATGCAGTCTAAGCAGCCTAGGGAAACAGTGAGTAATATGAGCTCACGGTCTAAGGAGAAGGAGTCTAGGTATAGTTGTTGCAACAATGAACTATATGACTTGATCGTGTTGCAATCCGTCGAGGAAAGTCCAATCACATCATTTTCCAATGATATGATCTCGTTGTCAGTCGGCATAAATACCCATGATCTTGAAACCCAGATCATCTTCGTGACCAACGAACTAGTATTAATAAAGGCTACTAGGGACTTTGTTGTTTCATACCACACCTGTACCAATGTTTCCACTTGGCACAGTTATAGCACAATATGAAACTATTATAAACTAATTGAGATATGACAATAAAAACCTATTTGTTATTTGCCTCTAGGGCATATCTCCTTCAGTGCTCTAAGCACCTGCGCCCCAGCTTATATAGGGAGTGAAAGTGGGCTCCACTCACTTGTGGCCCATTCACTAAAAGGCCTATATTAGTCACTGCGAGTCCAACTCACTGACTAAGTCCATGTCTCTATTTGGGTCCAACCCAAATAGATTTCCTGCTTGGGTCTAACCCAAACTTGCTCCCACTCTTAAGTGTGTGACCCGACAGGCTCATGGTAACCCGAACACGATCTGAGTCTCACTCGTGAACGATCAGTTGGTAGCGGCTCCTAGCAGAACGTGCCGACTCCCAAGTATCAAAGAGTCATGACGACATACCTTCCAATGCGACTTTCGTCCGAGTCCCTTTTGCCTCACGATATACCTTGTCGAACTATAGGCGAATAATCGTCATCCCTTAAATAGTCCGACTCTCTTTCTCGATCCGAGATAAGTGATTCATCCGACTAACTCTTAGTCGATTGCCTCGGTTAACACTTAACTGAGTCGTGCATGGCCATGCTTTCCGAATCATATCTTCCGAGAGGGCCAAGAGAATATCTCTCCAGACGGAGGGGCAAAATCCCATCTTGGTTATTCACATCACGCAACTTGACTCTCAGTCGACCCGAACTCTGCCTTTATAACTTCCCAGTGATGAAACAGTGTTTGACAGAACCTAAGTCGGTGATCCTCAACTCGGATTGTGCAATAACCTCAGGTCTAAGGATTACATTGATTGAGACATGCAAATGACAACTTGTTCGTTGCATCTTAATATGGGTCAGTCCGACTCGCTAAACTCTTTAGCTGAATCCATGTAAGTCGGAATAGCATCTCTATGCCCATGACAAGTGGAACCGAGTCATCTGCCGACTTTCACATTAGTCTAAGTTGTGTGTCCAGCACAGCCTCAACGACCAAGGACAATTAGTATGAACAACATGAATATGTAGTTCCACAATCGAATCACATATCCAATGATATATATCAGTAGTTCATACATGGACAATAACTTTATAAATATATTGAGAATAACATCATATATGATTGCCTCTAGGGTATATTCCCAACATTAAGCAGAAGCGCGCAGTGTTCAGATGCCACTGTGTTAACATGCGTCACCATCACCAAAGGGAATTGAGCACTCCACTCAGCTGAACCAAGCGCACGGTCAAGCCAAACCCTTGTATATGTACCTCCAGAAACTTTTTTCTTCCGGGTCCAGAAGTGACCTTTATAACCGATGTCTATGAGATTGCACACATCAACTGCCTCTCGAAACCCTTGAATTTGTGTGTGAGTTCAGGTTCCCACGCCTTCATGCTCATCAAAACGTAGTACCTCATTGAAATCCCCAATACAAAGCCAAGGTAAAGTACTAGTACTACAAATGTCCTTCATTGTTTCCCAAGTCCTATACGGATTAGCAGTGTGTGCTTCTCCATACACACTTGTGAGCCTCCACGGCCTATCTCCAAGACCCTCAACTAAGGCATCAATGTGATACATCGAGTAGCACAAAACTTCAACTTTTATATTATTATTCCAAAAAATACAAAGACCTCCTTTTCTACCAATACTACCAACTCCAAAGGCTCTATCAAAACCTAGAGTACTAGCAAGATCCTCGACTCTACTTTTGCTAATTTGAGTTTCTAGGATACAAAAGATAGCAAGGGAAAACTTTCCAACAAAATCACGCAGCTCCCAAATTGTCAAGGCATTGCCCGCTCCTCGACAATTCATGCTATAGATACTCATTGGGCTTGACGGAACTCCACACAGGAGTCTGCCAACGCGCCATTTTTTGTATGGTTACCTTCAGCTTCCATGTCAACTGATCGTAATCTCTTGGGATCCCTAACAGGAATAGGGCTCACTGGTGTCATTGGTTCAAACTGAGAGTTGATTGTTTCAACATTGCCTGATTTTCCGGCTAAAACCAGAGCACGATCTAGCCCCGAGTTAGAATCCTGCATCTTCATATCATCTGCACCTCTTTTCCTATCAGTCTCTATAACATTATGAGCCATAGCCATAGCCACGTCGCTCTCCATACCTTGTGAGTCAGGGGTAGTGCCAAAACAACCTCGGCCTCTCCCCTGAGATGATATTCCTCCACCACGTGCACATCCTCTTCCATGTCCCGGGCGAGCACACATCCTCACGACCCAATCTGCTCGGAGGTTCTTGAAAACTGGGGCTTGGGAGGATGAATCCCATCCCCATGATCCTTGTATTCATGCCCAATAAAACCACAAACCTGACACCAATTCGGTAGTCTCTCATATTTGACAAGAAAGAACTCATGCTTGCTTGCATGAACCATTAATACAAAGATCTTGAGAGGCTTTCTCACATCTAGCTTAACCCTGACATGGTAAAAATTACCCTCAAAATCATCCGAGATCCCCTCTGATGTAATGAACTCTCCCACCTTAGAAGCCAGTGATTTTATCATTGGGGCATAACCAATTGGGAGGTCATGCATCTGGATCCAGATGTCAAATTTGAACAGCTCAATCATCGATGGTTTAGTGAAACCATCATACTCCTCGATCAGAACCGGGTTCCCCCGAAAGCTCCACGGACCACCTTGCATCACCCGTTCCCAATATCCTAAGCAGGAAAACTAGAACGAGTGCAGATTACTCTCCAGCGCCTTCGTCTTGACGATTTGGGCCAAGTCCCATGCAAAACTCATGTTTTTTGTAGAACCAAAAGATGGAGTAATCCGCCTCGGTGAAAATCCTAGCGATGGCCAACCAGCACATTGCCTCATCCAGCGACGGCCCCTCTTCCTCGAAGACAACATCGTCAAGATCCTCCTCAGAGATTCCCATCTGCTATAGCATCGAAGTGATTCCATCCTCATCGCCATTCAATGAGTTCGCCTGAACCCCTTCCATGGACCACGACCCCTAGATCTCCCCTCCATAAGAGCAGAGACGACAAGGGCGATCGGGAAAAAGTGAAACTCAACACCGGCGACACAGTCGCCATGAGAGATGGAAAACCATAACTAGAGGGAAGTTAATGAAATATCTCACATCATAGTCGTAGCGCTGCACTCTTTTTTTAAATCATATTATATTGATCAAGCAAGCCGTCTCATTATAAACTTTCCAGTCCCCTTAGGTACCCAGGAAGGAAAAGAGTGCGTCAGAAACTTGCTGCTCCCAGAATCATATCGGAGTTACATCCTTAACTAGAGTTTGAAGAAGAAAGCTAGGGGGATCATCGTCCTAAATACAAGAAATATTGCATTGAAAACTATTCCTAGCAATTTCATGAGCAACCGAATTAGCTTATCTATGGCAGTGTTGAAACTCCACTTGATTGAACCCTGAAGAAATTATAATGCAATCATGGAATATAGCAGTAAACCCTCTGTCCAGCATCATTTCAATCACCCGTGAGTTGTCCAACTGGATAGCAAACTATTGACAACCAATATGCTGAGCGAGGCAAAGCCCTTCCTGAACGGCATAAGCTTCTACTATCATTGCGTCAGCTACAAATGAAATCTCCTTGCAAGCAGCTGCTATGAATTTTCCCTTTGAATCCCTGATAATAACTCCACAGCTCCCTCTCCCTTGGTCTTCGATATAGGCGGCATCCACATTAATTTTCAGGAAACCTTCCAGTGGGAAAGTCCAAGTTTCAGGTTTCCGAGTCACAGGAACTTTTCTTACACGCTAGTAATTTGAAGCTAGGGCCCCAATAGTCATCGCCGCATGGAACGGTGATTGGACAGATTCTCCATGCACATATTGGCGTCGTTCCCACCATATATACCAAGTTCCAGTTAGAATCAGTTCCGCTAAACCAATGCCGCCTAAGATTTTCCGAAGACTCCCTGTACAGATAATATGTTCTAATGCTACAGCTCCTGAACGGTCTAGGTCAATAGCTTGATAAATCACATGCAGTAGCCCTAGATTTTTCCAGACTCCTTTTGCTCTTGCACAGGTAAACATCATATGCATTGTGTTTTCACACCCCTCCGCGCATACAGGGCACCCGCTTGTTGTCGCAATATGGCGGTTTGCTAAGATTCCCAAGCAAGGAATTAGCCCATGCAACACCCTTCAACCGAATATTTTAATTTTCGCTGGAATATTTAACTTCCAAAGCTTTTTCCAAACCGGACTTACAACTGATCTCTCAATTCATAGGGTTCTTCTTTCCTTTTCTGCCAAACTGGTAGTCCCACTCCGCGTGATATGCGAATCGAACCGAGAAGAGTCCGTTCTTAGTATGATGCCATGCTATGAAGTCATTCATCCCTGGTGGAGCAATAGGAATTTCCAGTATACGATTTGCATCCACCGACCAGAATAGACTCCGAAGTAACTTCTCATCCCAAGATCCTGTCACCAGATCCATCAAGTCACTAACTGTAGTCACTAGGATATTACCTCTTGGTGTCATCATTTTCTTCGTGGGACTAGTCGGAATCCATGAACTTCCCATATGTTTATTTCTGTGCCATCTCCAACTCTCCATATACAGCCACGCTTAAAATTCTCCAGGCCTGCCATTATACTATGCCAAGTAAACGAGTTGCCACTCTTTAATTTTGCTTTCAGTAAATTTCCCTCTGGGTAGTATTTAGCTCTCAAAACCCTAGCATATAACGATTCTGGCTTTTCCATTAGTCTCCAACATTGCTTTGCTAACATTGCCATATTAAAAGTGTGGAGATCACGAAAGCCCATACCTCCTCTTTCTTTAGGAATACACATCTTCCACCAGGCTAGCCAATGCATTCTCCTGTTATCATCATCATCACCCCATCAGAGTTGTGAAATAGCATCAGTAATTCCTTTGCAAACTTTTTTGGAATTTTGAATATTGCCATCGCAAACACTGGTATAGCTTGTGCGATCATTTTAAGAAGCACCTCCTTGCCTCCCATTGAGAGCAACTTCTTTTCCATCCATTTATTCTTGCAATAACCTTTTCAATCAGATGTAGGAAGCAATCGGACCTATCTGCCCCTACCATTGCATGTAAACCCAAGTACTTGTCGTTCAGAGATTTAGTTACAATATTCAGCTCCTGACATACTTCCATTCTTATCTCCATTCTCGTATTCCGGCTGAATAAATACTTGATTTTGCATCACTAACCATTTGGCCCGAGCTGCTATAATAGTCCTCAAGAATTTGTTTTAGCTTTACTGCATTCTCTTGTGTTGCCTCCATCAAGATGAGTGAGTCATCCACGAAGAGAAAGTGTGAGATCATAGGAGCATCTCTACAAACTCGCACTCCAGTCAACTGGCCAGCTTCTTCCGCATGTTGCAACATACTTGAGAGTCCTTGTGCAACAATCAAAAAAAGATAAGGGGACAGAGGGTCTTCTTGCCGAATGCCCCTGGTTGGTATAAAAGATTCAGTTGTATTTAAATTAAAACGAATGCTATATCTCACAGAAGAAACACAGGCCATTATCAGTGAAACCCAGTTAGGCGTGAAACCCATCCTGAGCATCACTCTTGGTACTGGGCGCTGGAGCCGCGAAATTGGGTAGTACCACGTTTGAGCACATGGGCCGAAACCTTGTGCCAAGTGGATTTAGCCTATCTTGGGCTCCATTCAGTGCTCTTCGGCCCTCAGAGAAAAAGGAGTCCGTCCATACAATCTGCTCCGGTTCTGCTAAAAAAAAACTCCGGTTGGAGGATCGAGTGTCGACCACCATCGGAGTCGGACTGTCCGAGAAGAAGAGCCTGGCCCTGGCGTTCACATCAATTCTTGGTGCCCTAGCCGCCGCGCGCCCCTCTGCTTTTGGCCGTCGCAGATACGATCATGGTAACCACTCCCAGGCCATGATCCGATCCGATCGTGCCGGGAGGCAGGCGCCGGCTGCGGACGAGCTGCGGCCGTGGCTGGGCGGACGAGCTGCGGCCCAATCAAGGCGGAGCTCGCGCCGAGGCACGCACGGCTTCGGCTGGCGGTGAAGAGTCACTTCGCGCGCTTCAGATCGGCGCGACGCGTGCGTCCGTAAGTCAATTTTAGTCCCACACTGCAGTTACTATTCAGCCGCCTCGGACTGACGATCAGATCCCTCTTGAAATTTCGGTGCCGGTGATCCAGGACATTGGGCAGCCTCTGTTTGGTATCCCAGCCTCTGAACTGTCAGCTAGTGTTCTGCTTGCGCCTGCCCATGGGGATGCAGGTGAATACCAGTCATGCACTTAGTGATGGCTGCGAGTTCAGTTAATAATACTCTCCTGTTGCATCAGGATGATGGTTCCTTTGTTGGTTTTTATATTGAACTTTGAGTTTTTCTCAGATTCATGTTTGCTTTGTAAGCCCAATGGGCATTAAGACTTTTGTTTGTTTCTCATGTTGCAATGTTTACTATTAAATGGGAGTTGGTGAATGTAGGTCGTCCTCAAACATCAAACATTGGAGTAATCTGGATCGTCCAATCTGCATCTGATGACACACGATAAATCGTTCTAATATTATCTTAGCTAATTACGAGTGCTTATCACCGATAAGCGAAAAATATTGGTTCACACCCAATGAAAGGAAACAACCAACGGCCCCGACCCAAATCATCCCCGACCTCCTCCAAGGAACCCTGGCATGGCCTGCCGCCGCCGCCCCTCAAGTCTTTCCTCACCTCCACCCAGCCGCCCTCCCGCTGCCTCTAACAACACGAGCACCTCCAAATCGGACACCCTCCTCCTTCCGGAGCTCCTCCAGTCGCCGCCGAGCTCTCCCAGCACGTCCAGGAGATTTGTTGCAGTAGGACCCGTGCAAGTTTGTGCCGGAGCGAATGTATCTTGATCTCATCGGCAAGAGGAGCACGAGGGCTGGTCCTAGATTTTTGTCACCGGAATCCATACACTCGTCCTCCACAAACCTTCTACCTGTCCTAAAGGTTGGTCACTCATTGATATTCCTTTGCGAACTTCTTAAGATTAATTGTTGTTATTATTTCCTCCCTTGTGTTATTCTACCCCACGAAATGTTTGGGTACGTGATGTTTTTTCTAATATTTCTTGTCTGATTGAAAAATCAATGGTTTCCCAATTGTTTCTGCCATGGTGTCAAATCTAGGCAGTACCTTATTTCTATGTTTGCTGGGCCAAAGATGATTTGAGAATTTGGTATGATATTTTTCGCGTCAGATCCGAGTTTCAGTCTAGGGGCAGTGCATATATATTTTGCTGGAATTTGGACTGCGATTACTAGACCAATTGATTTTATCGGTTAATGGTCAAAAACAACCGGTACTCCTGCCTGCTGCTTGCTATGCCCGTGTAGAATGCTCGGACCAATTAGGTTTGGCAGGCTGAGTTTCCATTGCAATTTTATAGGAACATTGGCTTCTATAGACTGGTATGTTCTTTAGATCAGTAAAAAGTCGCAGTTGCAAGCGTGCAACCGTTTTGCTTGTGCGACCTGCAGAGCAGGTTTTGACTAGAAGAACTGGAGCATGTAGTTTCTTAACCAACGTAGCCTACTAAGCCAGGCCAAATTAACTTGTTAAATGTTGGGTTTAATAGTAGCACATTTATATCTAGAGCTCTTACTTCTGATGCTTTTGGATCTGTGTGTGGAGGTGTATAGAGGTCTGACAAGAATCATATCAAGGAATTGTGCTTGTTTACCTGAAAGTAGAGACAATTTTTTTTACATTGTCCTCGTTCAGATAAATCAGGGCTAAGATACTACACACCTTTGCAACTATTATATCAAGCTTAGGCGCTATTATAATGTTCTTGACGGTGTATTTTCATGGAAGATTTCCATAGTTTATTTCTTATGTGAAGGCTGAATAGAAGCACGGGTTCTGCTGCTGCCATTTCTTTGCTATTTTAAATGGGAGTTGGTGCATGTAGGTTGTCGCTCAACATCGAACATTGGGACAATCTTGGCCATCGAATCTTACATCAACATCTCCACTCACCATCTAATTCACGCTCGCTGCCCCATGTCCTTCCCAATGCTTAAGGAAAGCTATCGTATCAGTTATTACTTTCGTTCCAATCACAGAAGTTTGCATATGTGATAATTCCATCACAGAAGTTTTCCTAATAATCACGTCAATCAATGTTGAGTGGTGGTTAAGGCCCATGCACTACTATCAATTACCTCTTGCTTTGCTACCCGGAGGTATATATGCACGTCCTCCGCTGCGGTCACTCACCAAGATTGCATCTCCTATCATCGCCCCTATTTTAACATAGGCGCCACTGTGGGATCAGAAGGGTTCGTCGTCCCCTAGACGCTCTGCTCATCCTCTTGTGGAGGCGGACATGACTGCATGCCTCGTAACAAAGTAGCCCTAGCAGCACTGCCAACCACATGGAGGACGACAACTGAGTCGGATGCCAGTTGACGATGTGATGGTGGGGCAGCAGGGTGTGTCATTTCCGCTGGCCGCGTTGGGGAGACGGCAGAGGATGCAGAAATAGCTCCACAAGCTAGAGGTGTAAACAGAGTCAACGAGGCACCCCCACGACACCGACGTCCCCGAGGAGTAGTCCCTGGGGTACGACGATGTGATGTAGAGGCACTTCAATCGCCTGCTCAGTCCTTGTGTGGATTGATTTTTGTTTGTTGTTTCGGGTTTGCAGTTACATGATGTATGTGGCCGTGGAGAGGGCGGCACATACTCACACACAAGCGACTCTTGGATCTGGTCAAGGATCTGGCGCGGCGGCCGGCTTTCATGGTGTTGACCATGCAGCAGGTGATGTGTTCTCAACAATGTAGGAGTTGTTCTCGGTTGTTGGGGATTCAGTTTTTGTAGTGGAGACTTTTTTCTTCTCTATCTTGACACTGAAGCTTAGTGAATGAGTCATTCTCGGGTGGTACTAAATGTAGTAGGATCGAACAGCTTGCTGATCCGACAGTTGTATATTTCAGAAGCAGGAACTAAGAAGCCTCATGGGTGTCCCATCACCATTATGTATTTGAGATTTGACGAATTCCATGAAGGTCTTTTGAATGGTCTAAATGGTAACACTGTTAAGTATTTACTTGACTGATGGAGACTTGCACTGTTAAATTCTTGTATATCTTAAAATGATATAAAAATTGGATGTGCGGTTGGATCCTATATCCTTTTTAGAATGAGATTAAAAAGTCTTTAGGCATCTATCCAGAGAGTAGCACTCTTTGTTTGGTTTTAACCACTTGACTTAGAAACCAAGTGAGAGTTTCAGCTATCCCATTAGCTGATAGTGCCTCATGCTCTCGTCTTTAACTTTAAATTAGCTGCAATCATATGTAAAGAAGTATTATTATTGTTCATTATCCTTATTTTAGAGTCTTGATTCATTAGGTGTCTCCAATTCTTGACGGGATGTTGATTCAAACACTGCAAGGGAGGAAGAGTGGTTCAAGGCTGTTCAACAGGCAACGAAGGTACCTGTGTCTTTCACCTATTATTGAATATTTTCGCAGTTTGAGGAATGGCTAATATTTTTTCTCATGGCCGTGTATTGCAAAAGAGTGGAACACAAATGTTGGTACCAATGATGGAACACCGTCTTAAATTTAATGATTTTTCTTTTCCGTCCGTATGTAGAAATATGCAGCTTTTTTTAGGATATATACTGGAGATAGTACTCAACATCTATTTCAGTCTGGATTATTGAGTAGCTAAATATGTACCATCAAGTCTTAATAGTGGAGCTTGATTGCACTTTCATGTGATATTAAAGAATCCATGTTTGTATAAGATATATAAAATTCCTGCGCTTGCTTATTTTGACATCCCTTATGGAGTGCTATTATCAGAACGAACCACAAAAGGTCTGCCCCTGCATCGTCTAGCCTAGGCGACACGGGGTGGGGTGGGGTGGGGTGGGGGGTCCGTACTAGCGCAGCCAGAGGCCTCCCCCACCCTTCCCTCGCATCCATTGGAGGTCATCGTCGGGCAAAGCCCGAGTGGGTACGGCGGCGGTAGGGCTTCCCCCTGAGCGGTTGCTTCCCCTCTTACCCTGCGACGGCGGACAAGTTCTGGTGGCTATGCGACGGCATGGTGTTGTGGCCTTGCGGCAACAATCTCGACACGTCTAAGACAGAGGTGGAGCTCCCTACGGTCGGTGGTGGTGCCTGTTAGAGTATTATACGGACACGGTTATTATGGTAGTTTAGGATAGTTAGGACTCTAGCCTAACTTGACTCGTACTCCAAGATGATCCTCTGTACGCCTATATATACTCGTCCATTAGGCTAAATAATATATCCAACATATTCCACCAATCTCTCTCTATCGTTCTACATGGTATCAGAGCGGAAAGATCCTTGACCTAGCCGTCGCACACGCTTTCGCGCCACGCCGCCCCTAAGGAGGTCGATCTCCATGATCTCCGCCGAGGGCCGCGCAACCCGTACGCAGGGTTCGTCCGCCGATCTATGATCGTTGTCCTGTTAGTCGTTTTTTCTGATCTTGATCGGTTTCCTTTTTTGGTTTACCGATGTTAGATCGGATTGAGTCGCCCACCGCTATCGTTATCGCTGCGCCTCTACTCTAACCATCGGCATCGACGATCCACATCGTGCCCGTGTGCCTGCCCTCTCCGCTGCCACGCCTGCCCTCGGCAGGCTGCTGCGGTCTCTCGGCAGGCTGTCGTGCACCGCGGCCGGCTGCTGCGCCTTCCTTAGAAGGCTACCGCGGTCGACCCCCTCGGATCCTATTCGTTGTTAGCGTCCGGGACTTCACCGACAACACCGCCATCGACTCCGATCTACGCATCGTCCATGCTATGATGCATACGGCGCATCGTTGGTCTGATCAATCGATCCCGCGCCTGTCTACGCCAAGCACGTCCCCGAGCACGCACCTACCACCGATCGAGTTACGGGTTGCCGCTGCGTCGCCCCCTCGGGCCGTAGCGCCGCCGCCTTTGGTCCATGCTATCAGCTTCCAACGCGCCTTTCTTGGCGTGTACGTCACTAGTGGTCCCCCTCGCACGGCTACCTCGACCACGGCACGACCCAATGCTCTCGGCTCTCTTGACATCGGCACAAGGGCTACCACCTCGCTTGAGCATCCTTAGCTTCCTCTACAGTCCAAGCTACCGCGACGCGACACCGTCCGCGATGTTCTCGCTCCTACTGCGGGGGGATGTCAGCCTACTGGATGCTACTTTGGTTTATCTCCTGTCTGACCGTCCGCGACGTTCCAGTTATTCACGACACTACCGCTACGACTGCGGGGGATGTTAGAGTATTATACGGACACGGTTATTATGGTAGTTTAGAATAGTTAGGACTCTAGGCTAACTTGATTCGTACTCTAAGATGATCCTCTGTATGCCTATATATACTCGCCCATGAGGCTCAATAATATATCCAACATATTCCACCAATCCCTCTCTATCGTTCTACATTGATCCTCTGTACGCCTATATATACTCTAACAGTGCCCGTTTGGCGGCGCCGTCAGAACTAGGGCCGGCTTTGACCTCCTTGGCTTGGGCAGGCCCATGGATCTGAGGTTGTTGCTACAGGTGGCGTGGAGGCGCTTGGTTGCAGCGGCTGCCTGACACCATGGTGGTGCCGTCAATGGAGGGCTAGGCAGCGGTGGCTGTGGTGATACTGGCGGTGGGCGATGACCTTCTGCAACTTTGGCGTTCCTCTCCTCTCGTGGTGGTGGCTAATGTCAGAGGCTTTCACCATCATCCCCCATCTTCAGTCTTGCTCCAACAACATCGGGGTGGCGGTGTATGGCCAGGGCGAAAGCCCTGCTCGGCGACAGCCAGTGCAGCCAGTGCTAAACACAATGACACCTGAAGGCGTTATTTCCTTCTTGGAGGCGCGTTCATGGCCTTCACGGGGCCTTCCCTCGCCTCGGATGCCAGGGGAAACCCTAGGTTCGGTCCACCAACCAGGCGGCAGCTGTACAACAGTTTCGTGGTAGGACGTTGGGCAAGGTGAGTCGTTTATCGTCGGGTGTGTAGAGGGTGTGTTGTTTGCCTCTTGGCAATGTATCGTGTTGTGTGCGTGGAGTTGTAGCCTTCTTCGCGTTCTATCAGCCTTCTTGGCGTTGTATCGGCCGTCTTGGCCTTTCTTCTATATGATTAATATTCCTTTCAGGGTGTATTCTAGGAAAAAAGACACCCCTTATATATGGATCATTAGAGGTAACCACGGTGATGGCATTTCGAGTTAGGTAGAGCTACTCGGAGTGCAGTCGATGTCAATTGATTAAATACGAAGAAACACCTTACTTAACATGTCTGCGCACAACATAATAACCTCCATATGATTAAGAATGGATACAAACAGTACACATTCGTATATAGTTTTGTTTCTACTATACGAAGATAGTTGGTGACTTAGGGCATCACAACCCCTCTTCTTATTGCCAACTTAGCCCGGTATTCAGCTGTCCAGTACAGCTATTGCAGTAGAATAACAACATACTCATGTATAGGGAACTAAATTAACTTAGCTACCTATCTAATAAATTGTAGAAATTTGGCATCCACCAACAGACGTGGAAAATACAAATACTTTTCCTTGTGTAAATGAACATATGACTTGATCAATAGGTCTCTATTCTGGCATTTAGTATTCACATTAGGAATATATAGCCAAGCCTATTAGTGAGTGTGTTCATTTTGATTAGGTGTTTGCGGGGTATTATCAGAGTTAGTAGTTGTTAGGCCTGTACATTCTCGTGTTATGGTTTTTATTTCATCACTATTCTCACTTGTAGAAGGTGAGGATGTGCTTCAAAGGCAGAGGCCATGGGTTAGCAAGACATAGAGTGCATATATGGGCTACCTGAGATACGCAAAGGTGTTATCTTTCGATTCTTTCCTCTTATGTTTTTCGTAATCCAACAATTTATATTCTCAGTAAGATATCCAACAAGGTATGTCTAAATCGTTCTTATTTACAAAAAAAATGTTGGATGCACAAGCTATTATGGTTTGAGCCATTTCGCGAATACATGTGCAAGCTGATGAGTTTACATTATATTCTGCATTAGTCTTTTACGACTATATGAGAACAACATATTTGATGCTTCTGATTTTAGAACATATACCGTTTTATTATTATTCTAGCAGATAACACTTACACAACTAACTCTTAATTAAAGCACCACTATCAATCATCAAAGATGATGTAAACTGCATACAAGATTTGCCTAGGGACCATGTGACAATAGAAGGAGAACGTGACTTTGATGAATGGACTTAACATTCTTGTTTTTTTGGGTAGCCAAGGCGAGACGACGGACTTTGGAAGAGATACTTATGTTGGGATGAAAAGACAACTATCTTCAGACAAGAGCTCGTGAATAAAATGTAGTACTCCCTCCATCACATAATATGTTGCGCATAATTTAGCGTGCAAGTCAAACTTTGCAAAGTTTGACCAAGAATATATAAAATAATATAAATATGTATGATATGAAATGCATATAATGTGAAAGTATATTTTAAGCCAATTATAATAATATTAATTTGGCATTATATAGGTTCATATTTGTATCAAACTACTTGGTCAAACTTTGCAAAATTTGACTTGCACACAAAATTATGAGCAACATATTATGGGATGGAGGGAGTAGAGAGGAAGGTTTCTTCAGAATAGTCTCTCAATACATGAAGAGCCATCTTTAGCTTGAACTAAAACGAGAAGGTTTCTTATTGCTAGAATCATGAAAATCAGCAGTGGATGAAGGGATGACATTAACTTAATATATCGTCCCAGAAAAATAAATAAAGAGCATGGACAAGTTACTTTTGATACAGGGAAAAGTAGCCACATCTGTATCTTAACTATATTACTCCATATGTAATATTTTCGAAAGAATGACACATATAATTCAACTATCAAGTTGCCATCAAGTTACCAATTTGTATATTTCTGCTGATAAAATCATTAGGGTGTAAGCATGTAAAGTTACCAATTTTTGCTTGGAATTCTCTGACCAAGAATGATACATTGAGAATCCACTTCTGTGAACAAACACACATTTTCTTCGTGCCGCAGCTGAGGAGGTCGGTGCAATGTTTATTAGTCAAGTTCTTATTTCATATTCACAAACATCAATTATATCTATTGTCAAAATATACTTCAAACGTGGTAGAATCCTATGGGTTCATACACATTAAGTTTTACATGTATTGTATTAAAAGATTGCAAAGAAAAATAGGAGCCGTAGCAACGCACGGGCATTAAACTAGTGTCATCTAAATTATGGGTCGTCCTGTCCTGGAATGTGAGGGATAAATAGTGAAGCTAAATGGCTAGCAATAAAAAATAAAGTAGAGGAATCTGGTTGTGCAATAATCTGTCTGCAAGAAACTAGTGTCATCTAAATTATGGGTCGTCCTGTCCTGGAATGTGAGGGATAAATGGTGAAGCTAAATGGCTAGCAATAAAAAATAAAGTAGAGGAATCTGGTTGTGCAATAATCTGTCTGCAAGAAACTATAAGAGACAATTTCGATCACTCTTTCATTCGTAAATTAGTCCATCGAAATCAGTATTGTTTTATCAAGGGGAGAAACATACATGATTGCCTTGCATGGTCATTTGAGTACTTGCATCAGTGTAAAGCTTCTAAGCTTCTGGAAGGGAAATTGTAGTTATTAAACTGGATTTTGCAAAAGCCTTTGATACTATTGAGCAGTCCTCTATCATTCAAATCTTAAGGCATATGGGGTGTGATGAGAGGTAGATAAATTGGATAAATATGATATTTCTTCCTCTGTTCTGCTCAATGGAGTGCCTGGCACTGAGTTTCAGTGTAAGAGACGGGTTAGGCAAGGTGACCCCTCTCTCCCCTCTTATTTGTTGCCGGGGCTGAATTACTTCAAGTTGCAATTAATGATGCATTCTCATAGGGTCTTCTTTCTCTCCCAATAGAACAACCAGCATCTGAAGAGTTTCCGGTGGTGCAATAAGCTGATGATACACTTGTGGTTTTGCCTGCCGATCTCAGCCAGCTTACTAATCTAAAGGCCATCCTTGCTGCATATGCACAGTCTACCAGTTTCAAAATTAACTATCACAAGTCTCATCTCATTGCAGTAAATGTGGAGCAGTCTAAAGCAGATGTTCTAGCTGGTGCCTTCGGTTGTCAGGTTGGAGGGATGCCTTGTACTTACCTACTAGACCATAAAGGCGCGCGTTGCCACGCCCGTCCATTTTAACGTAAAGTAAAAGTTGAATTTAAAAGTATTCGATGAACAACTAAAGATATACAGCGCCATGGTAGAGGCAATCGAGTATAAATTTTTGAAGTTATCACTGATCACTAACATAAATACTTTTTGTACATTTTCTAATATCACTAATTATGTCAAAAGAGTGCTAGATTCTGGAACTCCTGACTTTCAGAGTTATGCCACTACAACATATATATGGAACGAACCACTTAATCACTGATTCTAAGCAAACTCTCGTAACCTCAGTAGCAAAAGTAGATCACAACCAAATGGTTAAGCCAGTTAACAGTACAAACTTATATTGGGCATTTGACCGTATATTTTGCAATGTTGTTCTCAACATTCACAAAAGGAGGATCAATTGCATAGATATTTATGGAAACACATTGTGCCAGGTAAATCATATCTAAAATACCTAAATGTACAACCATCTTATAAAAACCTGCTTCACTTCTTTACATGTGCCTAATTTTCCCTAACCCAAGTGGGACCTGGAATGCATGGATAATGATGCATTGTGAGGAGAGCTAACATCAGTTACATCAATGAAGGCAAGGATCTTTTTAATGTTAGTCCTGAAAACACAGTTACACTACGAAACAGAAAATATAAAAAATAAAAGCCCTAAGCAGCTTGTTCTTGGTGACTTTGAATATGCACATACACAATTAATCAATGGTCTGCAGTAGTGGTATTGCTCTATATCAGCTTCTCAAATCATTGTTTTTTAAGTTCTCAATTGATGGTACACAAACACAGTTGAGCCCAAGCCTCTGCTTATTGTTGCTAGGAAATCCTAGAGGGCACCTAAACATGGAAACAAGATGTTTTGAACAACTTAACAGAGCTGCAAAAATGGTTATACTACTTCTCTTTGCAGAATCATGGCTAGTATACCAGGGCATACCAAAGTAGTTAAAAATTAACACTTAAGTCTTAAACAGGGAAATAAATCTTAGAACAAAGGCTAAAATGTAGCCACTGGCATGACAATATAGAACAACCAGTATTTAGAAGCAAAGGGATAAACAAAATACTAAAAGACAGCAGATCTTGGCATCTGAATTATTTACACTCTATGAAAAATGAAGAAAGTGATGTTTTAGACCAATTAGTGTTCTCTAAGCATAGTGGAAAGAAGTGAATTCTTAATATCTTTCAAATCCATTGGTTCCTAGAGTGCATATAAAATATTTTCACTACAATCATTTTGATTCTAAAATTTTAATTTTTAGCGTTGTGTATCTTTCTTGGGAAGGAAAGTTTACATCATGTTATTTAAGGATGGAAACACACCTGGAGTAGTGGCTTGGAATTTAGTAGCCGCAGCAGATGGAGCCTCCTCTTAATTTAAAAGAATCACTGAGCACGTGCACATCAAGCTTATCAGAAATCTGACGGATTAATTGACAGGTTAGATACGCATTCTACTCCTTACATCACAAACCAAATAGAGAAAAATATTGATGGACCAAACTATACCCAAGCAGGAAAAATGAAAGAGCACATCCGCTGCAGTAGGTTGCTTCTTTCAATTAGCACTTTCTGCAAATTGTATGAGACTTCACAAGAAGAGGGGGTCAATTTGCCGACTGTGTAACATCTAACAAAAGGTTGTGTTATGTATGAATGCCAATGAGGAAAACAAAGAATAACATAACTTCCGTTAGTTCATAAATCTACCAAGGGAGTTCTCTAAAAAAAATCTACCAAGGGAGTAGCGCAACACAAGAGGAAAACCTAAGTAAAATAATTATAACATGTAGCCAAAGTAAATTCTTCTTAGATAGACCGCCTGCCATCTTCTAGTTTCTGCACTGTGTTGCTCATCCTGCAGCTACAGCAAAATAAAACAAAACAGGAAAGATCGAATTGGAGATAGATTCATGGTGGAAGAATGACACAAGGGGAATCGAGTGGCTGCATAACCTTGGGGCCTCACGCAAAATCTAGCACCAGCACCACCGCCGCAAAATCAACCCTAGGCAAAATCCATGGATTCCGAAGAGCATATAAATAAGAACCTAATAGATGGGATGTAACAGACCTCCACTCCTTGGAAGTTGGAACAGTAACGAAAGGGAGACGGGAAGATCGACCAAGAATCTGAGATGACACATGGTGCAACTGTGTAGGCCAAGAAAACCTGCTCGCCCAGCGCTGGCCCATCAGCGGGTCAGCAAATCCGTCCGGTTCACGAGAAAACCTCCAAGTCATTCTTCGGAGCAGCAGCCTGGAAAATGGTGGGCAGCCAAAACGGGCGAGGTGGCCCGGTAAAAAGGCCACCATACCGTGACTGGACAATCTGGGATGTTCAGCGGTACGATCTGAACGGCTAACGACGCCAATTGGCCCGATTCACGAGAAAACTTGTAGGCTGATTCTCCGACGGCTTGAACGAGGCAACGCGATAACGGAGCCCACAACGAAGTTGTGTAAGGAAGGATCGATCCTGTGCGTTCTTCTACGGGATCGGACGGCTCTTGAGTCTAAATCGCTGTGAGGAGGCCCTAGTAGTTCCATTTTACTGTATCGCTGCCGGTTGGAACCACACGACCAACAGGTGCCGAGCTCATGCCACTAGTTGATAGAGTGGAGAGGCGGCTAACTAGTACTACTATCTGGCTTACCTATGGTGGTTGAGTCACCTTCATAAATTCAGCTCTCACTCCTTTGCTTACTTATGCCTTATGTGTTCTCAAGGTACTCTACAGATTATTGAGTTAATAGACAGGGCGAGAAGGCAATGTTTATCGCGCAAGTCAGAGGACAGAGAGGAAAGAGCTTATTCTTTGGCAGCTTGAGACTTAGTGTGTAAGCCAAAGAAGAAAGGAGGTTTAGGGATTTTGAATCTGCAAGTTCAGAACCAAGGTTCATTGCTCAAGTTCCTCCATAAATTCTATCATAAGCATGACAGTTCCATGGGTAATGCTAGTTTGGTTCAAATATTACATGGTACCTCATGCTCTAGCTCCTTGCGGATCATTTTGGTGGAAGGATGTTTGCAGCATATCCGACATATTCAGAGGAATTACTTCTTTCAGAGTAAATGTTGGAGATACTGTGTTGCTGTGGAAAGACCTCTGGGTTGGGGGTGATATTCTTCAGAATAAATTACCCCGACTATACTCCTTCTGTCTGTTGGAGGACGTGTCAATTTCCAGGTTTACCGAGGGTGAGGATATAATAGTACAAACAATTCGCTCTTCCGTTGTCCATGGAGGCGTATCATGAGCTGGATATACTCTGATGGAATATATTGGTGACTTGGACAGAAAAATGGACATGCCGGACGAGTGGTTTTTTTCATGGGGTGCAAGGTTCAGCTCGCAAGCTTATTACAAGTTCTTTTCAGAGATGTCAGCTTCATTCCATCGCTGCATAAAATTTGGAAAACTAAATGCATGATGAAACACAAGGAGTAAACCCATGTTCCTGCACTTCTGCTCCGGTGCTCCGCCCCTGGCTTTGGTTGTGAAAAAGAATCGACGCGGACGGTCGAGATTAGTTGATACCTTTTCATAACCAGTGACAAAATTGTAATATGTTGGGTTTGGGGAGGTACGTAGAACCCGTATAGGCCCGTATAGGCCCGCGGCTGTTTGTACTAGGGAGTGTACGCGTATTTTGTACGGGTGGGGGTCACGTGCGCGGGTGACGTCAGCTGAAACGAAGCGACGCGACGTATAAGAGCTCCCTCGGCCGCTTCGCCTGGCCTCATCCCCACCATTTGCCCCCTTTTACCTCACCAGATACGGAAAGAAGAGCGCGGGAGAAAACCCTAGCTCTCCCCATCGTCTCCTCCGCCTGAGGCCTTCGAGCTCTCCCATACCACGAGATTTCGACGCCGGCGATGGTGGGAGTGGGGTCCGGCGGCGATGCAGGCGGTTCTGCAAGGGCGGGGTTTGGAGCCGTGACCCACCCAGATGCGGTCGAGGTGGCGGAGGTCGTCGGGCCACGCTAGACGCTTTGGTCGATGCGGCGCTCGGAGAAGAGGAGTTGGTGCATGCGGACCTCGGCGAGGTGGAAATGCTGGATCTGAACGTGCCGGTGGGCGGCGCGAAGGATCTGGCGCCGGTGTAGTCTCAGCAGGTCGCCGCGATGCAGGTTAGTATTATTTTCTTCTAATTTTTGTTCAATTCCTTTAGATTGTTTGAAAGTAAGATCTGTTTTGTAGATTCAGCTCTATCAGTGTTAGGGATTCATATCCTTTAGGCTATGTTCGGTCAATCCACCTCTAGGTTAGATTGGACTGGATTAGATTGGATTAAAGTATATTTTAACTTAGATGGGATTTAAACCACATCAATCCATGTCAAACCAGGATAATCCAAAGTAAAACGAACGGGCCCTTAGGGATTTATTGGATGGTAGGCTGGTTCTGTAGATTCGTTGTGTAATTCTGTATAGATGACCAATGCTGATAGCTCATTGGTGAAGTTCATTCAATTAGTAGGAAGATAATTTATTTCTTGTTAAACTGACAGAGTTTAATTTGTAGCTAATTCGTATTATGTTGAAGGAACATGGTTTACATAATTATCATTTGAGCTGTTGTGATATAATGTGGTTAGCTAGTTTCAGCTAGTTAACAGCATGGCTTGTTTTTTTTGGTACATGTGGTATAATATGGTTAGCTAGCTTCAACTAGTTAACTAGTCTGAATTAGCTGCTGTGATATAATATGGTTATCTAGCTTCAGTATACTTGTGTAGTTTCCTTTTTTTTGCTGGAATTGATTTTAGAGGAAATGTGTTAAAATTACTTATAGACTTTTATTTACTTGTAGCACTAGATTTGAACAATCTAGTTATAACCATATAGACTGTATGTTAATGATTGATTGTAGTGGTGCCTTATAATAGTGTGTACAACAGTAATCTGTGTACTTACTTTTGTTTTCCTTTACTTGTAGCAATTGATTTTAACAATCTGGTTATGAACATTTTCCCTCTATGTTGATCATTTAGTGGAGTGTTGTGGTGCCTTGTATCTCATTCTGTTATTGTAATCCCATTGGATGTTTATGTTGTACAATATAAAATTTATGCCAGTACCCTCCTTAAGACACATTTCTTTAGATGCTTATGCTTATCTGAACATATTTGTGTAGTCTAATTAGTTTATAGACTTTGTACTACTCTATTTTAGCTTGCTGGAGCTTATTGATGCAACCTGATACTAAACTGGTTGATCCTTGATCTTTTTTTGTTTGAATGTTTAGTCTATTCTTTACCTTCAATTCCATCATCATCATAATCATTGTAATTTAATGGAATGTAGTATAAAAAGCATTGATGTAGTTTAATGATTTGTTAGTTGAATCATTATTATTTTTATGATCAGATTTGTGAAGCTTAATTGTTGTGCTATTAACTTTTGCTAGTATTTTTCATTTATTAATATTGAATGCTTTTAGTAATTACCTTAATTGCTAGTGTTAATTTATCTTAATTGTCTAGTAGGCACCAACCTAGGTGATGCCTATGATGTACTCTCCCCGTGGCCCGATGAGGAGGTTTGTTATTCCAAGCTGCTGTAGTGCATTTAGACATGCACAAAAGTAGTAGGTTTTTATATTTAGTAGGCAGTACTAACTGTTTTCTTATTTTCTTTATTGTGTAGTACTTCTCTGGTTCAGATGTTGAAGTGGAGCAATGGACATACAAGTCCTTTGTGAGGAAAGAAGAGAAGAAGCTCAGGCACAGGGGAATTTCTGCATACCTGCCATTCAACACGGAGTTCTACAGGTGCCCATTCCACCACTTCAAGCCACATGGGGGCCCGAGGGTGGGGCTTGTCCAGCATGTCCGAGAGGTAGCCACTTGAGGACGTCTGGGTGAGGACTACTTTCAGGGTGACCTGCATGATCATGGCAGGCACGAAGCTCTCCTCAGGGTCCTTGAGCCAGATGAGTTTGTGTTCAGCGACCCCGAGGCTGAAGAGGAGTGAATATTGATGTCAGCTGCTAGTATGTATGGTCACATCATCATTATAGTGATGATGTTTATGTATATATGGTTAATATGTTGAACTGGTTAACTAGGTAGAAGTGGTTGAGAACTATGTTCTTTTGGTACTGTGGTTATAAGTGGTAACCTTCTGATGGTAGGGTGAAGTTCCTGTAAGACTGCTATGTTATTATGCTGCTAGTAAGGTTATGGTTACATGCTGTTAATTGCTTGTTTCTTATATATGTATTTGTGATGTGGCATGATAGCTGTGCTATCAGTTAGTAATATGTATTTAATTGTGTCAATTTTAAATTGGAAGGTTTTGATAGGTGTAGCAAATTGTAGTAGTATTTCAAAATTTGAAATGGTGAGAGTAATTAAAGTGTAGAGATAGTGATGTATATGTATTATGCCATGTAAATTTGTATTAAAAACGTATGAATTTATGTTAAAATATATGAGAAAAAAGTTCAAATAAAGCAAAAAAGGCCACCCACTGGCAGGATATTTCTCAAGAGAATGACGGCCTGCATACGACTAGAAACCAAATGAATGGCCAGGATGTAGGCCTGTGACCTGCCAGTAGGCTCAACGGGCTATAGTATTTGTGACTGATGGCAAGAAACATAGAACCGAGAGGCTGTTGATAGCAGCCGAACGCGCGGCTATTTAAGCTGGTCGGACTCCTCTTCAGTTGGCGAGGTGGGACTAAACTCCCAGCCGTCCGACCCGACTGACGTCGTGCGGCGGTGGGGACATAATAGGCTGAAAGAGGCCTAATTCGGTCGTAGGTAGCTTGTCCGGGCAGATGGCCTGCCTGAGCTGCGTCCCTTTTTTTAAAAAATTTGTTATTCTTTCAATATTACTTGTAAGTTGTAATATCGCTTGTAATAAAGATTGGATAATTGTATGTAAAATAATTTTAATATTTTCCTGTACGTAGGTTTTTATACTGTTTTTACCATGTTTAAAGTTTTTGCAGATTTCGAATAATTTTGACAATTTATTGATCAAAATTCAAATTTTGATTTCAGGAGTTATGTTTGTCTGAATTTCATGAGGGTTTCACCAATGTTTGAAGGACTCTAGGGGCCACATTTTTCATTTGTAGAGTTTTTTCAGATTCAAAACTTGGTGCATGTAGAAATTTGAAAATTCAGTTAGACACAACAAATAGGTGGTTTTGACATGAATTTTCAGAATAATCCAGTTTTGGATTTCAGGAGCTGTGTTTGTCTGAATTGCATGAGGTTTTACCATTGTTTGAAGGACTCTAGGGGCCACATTATTCATTTGTAGAGTTTTTTCAAATTTAAAACTTGGTGCATGTAGAAAATTGAAAATACTAAATCACCTCAAAATCAAATTTGAATTTTGAGCAAGTTAACTTTTAAATTTTGGTACCATATTTTCATATGTTGTTAATATGCAGGTAGATCATGTAGTTTGGACATTGGTAGAACTTCGAAAGAGAGCTTTCACATCTTTATGCATTTTATTTGTTTGACGCGATTTTGACCAAACTTTGTCAAGGCACTAGAAATTCAAATAAAATAAAAAAAGTAAAAACTTGGCCATGTGTCTTAGATTGTACCTGATACATTGCAAATGTATATATAATTTTTGATGTTCCATGCTTGGTTTTATCTACTTTCTTAATCCCTCTGTTTCAAATTACTCCGCCGGCGCGCTTATGTAGGTGAACTAGTACTCTCTCATTTTTCATTCAAAAAAATTCGCAAATTTTTGAAATAGATAGTATGAAATATGTACTACTTATACCAAAAATTCTAAGAATTTTTTGATAAAAAATGAGAGAATACTAGACCACCTAGGTAAGCGTGCGCGCGGAGTAATTTGAAACAGAGGGAGTATGTTTTGTTCCAACTTTAGAGTACTTTTCATATGGTTTATTGGACTAACCTATTAACAAGATGCCATAGTGCCAGTTGCCTGTTTTCTACTGTTTTTGGTTCCAGGAAAGTCAGAAAATGAATATTCTCGGAATTGGACGGGACAAATGCCGAAGTCGATATTTTACCGGAAGACTCACGGAGCCAGAAGACGAGATGGAGAGGGGCCAGGGTCTAGCCACACCACCTGGTGGCACGGGCCAGGCCAGGCCATGCCAGGGGTGGTGTGGGCCCCTCTGGCACCCCCTCAGTCTCCCCTCGCGCCTATAAGAGCCTCCCGATGCATAAACCCTAAATAGTCAATCAGAAATCCACAAAAACTTCCGCAGAGCCACCGCCACCAAAGGGGAGATTCGGGGGTCAGAAAGTCTCTATTTCGGCACCCTGCCGGGACGGGGAAGTGCCCCCGGATCCATCTCCATCGATCTCCACCACCATCTCCATCACCAGTGCTGATTCCCATGATGATGAGGGAGTAGTTCTCTCTCGAGGCTAAGGGTTCTACCGGTAGCTATGTGTTCATCTCTCTCTCTCTATGCATGATATTATTGAGATCATGAGCTTGTAATCTATAGATCTACCTTGCTACTCAAGTGCTTTAATAGATCTCTGCTCTCCCCATGTGTGTGAAAGTGACAGCGTGCACACCATGGTGGCACTTAGGCTACAGATTAAAAATACTTGTTATGAGTTATATTTGGAGTTGGATGTCTTTATGAAATTGTGGTGTTTGTTGGACTCATCTAGTACTCAAGGTGACAATGTGGGGTTATCTAGATGGGAAAGATGAACTTTGAGGTGTGTTGTTATAGCCCTACCATCGATTAGAGTGTCCAACCGGAGAGTAGTTAAGAGTAGTATCATAAAGAGAAGATATTTATATGAGAGTGTTCACTAGTGAAAGTATGATCCCTAGGCCTTGTTTCTAAGAATTTAAACACCGTTTGCAATTAGATCTGTTACATGTTTGCTTGCTTCCATCTTTATTTCGGTTTGCTTTTCTCTTCCACTCCATCAAGCTATTTTCTAGCACAGTTGTATTTTATCTATACCACTTGTATTTCACTATCTCTTCGCCGAACTAGTGCACCTATACACCTGACAAGTGTATTGGGTGTGTTGGGGACACAAGAGACTTCTTGTATCTTGATTGCAGGGTTGCTTGAGAGGGGATACCTTTGACCACTTCCTCCCTGAGTTCGATAAACCTTGGGTGATCCACTTAAGGGAAAACTTGCTGCTGTTCTACAAACCTCTGCACTTGGAGGCCCAACAACTGTCTACAAGAATAGAAGTGCGTAGACATCAAGCTATTTTCTGGCGCCGTTGCCGGGGAGGTAAGGTAAAAGGTATTCACACCGGAGGATTAAAGAAGAAGAACCTCCCACGGCAAACGCCTATTTTCTGGCGCCGTTGCCGGGGAGGTAAGGTAAAAGGTATTCACACCGGAGGATTAAAGAAGAAGAACCTCCCACGACAAACGCCTATTTTTTGGCACCGTTGCCGGGGAGGTAAGGTAAAAGGTATTCACACCGGAGGATTAAAGAAGAAGAACCTCCCACGGCAAACGCCTATTTTCTGGCGCCGTTGCCAGGGAGGTAAGGTAAAAGGTACTCACATCCTCCGGTGTGAGTGCTCGAAGTTATTTCCTTTAGATTCTGCAATTTTGTCTTTTTGTTTCTTGTTTTCACTAGTTAGGCTTAATGGAAAACAACAACAAAATTAGAGAGCTTTTTAGTATTTTTCCTAAGTTAGAACATGAATTGTCTGAAAAGAAAATTAAAAAACCCATGGAACTTTCTTTGCATGCTAATAGCAATGTTATTAGTATGAATCTTTTGAACACCTTTGTTACTAATGCTATGGAAACGTCTAATCTTGGGGAAGTTGGTTTTTATGAAAATGATCTTTTTAGTTCCCCAGCTTTAAAGAACAAAATTTGCTCTGATGATACTTTATCTCCCATATGTGGTAATTCTGATGATACTTATGATATTTTAAATCCACATACTGAAAGCATCCCTTTTAAAATACCTATAAAAATTGTTGAACGTGTTATTAATAACTGATATTTTGGAGATGGAACTGTCCATCCTGGTGATCATTTACTCTTTATACATGAATTATGCGAGTTGTTCAAGTGTGCAGGTATTTCAATGAACCAAGTTAAGAGGAACCTATTCCCTATTTCACTTAAGGGCAAAGCAAGGGAGTGGTATGAGCTACTAGATGATCCTCATCATTTGGAGTGGAAGGAACTTGAATCTCTCTTTTACTCTAAATTTTATCCTCCTCATGAAATTCATAAAGATAGGAATTACATTTATAATTTTCATCCACATGATGGAGAAAGTATTGCCCAAGAATGGGGGAGATTGAAGTCACTAATGCTCAAATGTCCCATTCATGAGCTCCCTAGGAATATTGTTATTAATAATTTGTATGCAAGGCTTTCAGGACATTACAAGGACTATCTAGATACTTGTTTAGAGGGATCCTTCACTAGTAAGGAGGTCAAAGATAAGTGGGATGTTCTTGAAACAATTGAAAGCAATACCGAAGATTGGGATAACAACAAAGGTAAAGAACCAGGTATAAACTATGAGTATGATTGCATTAAGTATTTTGCTGAAACTGTTGATTTTCAAGAGCTTAGTGCTAAATATGGTCTTGATCCTCAAATTCTTATTGATTATTTTAAAACCTTTGCTTCTCATATTAATGCTCCTAAAGAAAAATGGGACATGTATCATGAGCCTTTTAAAGACACTTGTAGGGAAAATGAAATTGTCATTAATGATAGCAATAAACATGCTCAAACCTCTGAAAGTACTATTTCTTATAAGCATGTTAATTTTTTTGGAATACATAGACCTTGTGATAATAATCAAATTGAAGAAGAATATTGTATCACCCACAGGAATGAAAAAACTAGAATGTGGTATAGGGCTTTAAATGATCTTGGTAAAAAAGTTTGTGCCCTCTATCCTTTTATTTGTGAACTTTGCTTTGAAGTGGGTCATTTCAATTTTCAATGCTCAGGCCATAATAATAGCCCTTCTAATCCAATGAGTACTGCAAGTTTGTATTGTGATGGCATGATCACTCCTAATCAGCATGATGAACTTACATTATTTTTGGGGTGTGAAGAGTTATCAAGAAAAACCTCTTTGGTAGATATGGCGGCTTTTGATATGAATAGTTTCCTACATGGTTGTCATCTTTATTGTGTTGATAATTGTCACACAAATACTTACATACAAAATATTATAGAATATGAGATTTTACCAAAATATGACAAGACTAATATGTGTTTTGATCTTATTAATAAAAAGAAGGAATCCTCCAAAGTTTCTTCTATTGTCTCTAACAATGAATCAGGGTATATGGAGAAGCTTCCTTTCAAGCCTCTCCATCATAAAGAGAAGAAGATAAAGAAGAAAAGGAGGAGTAAAACGAGGGAGGAAACAGTATTTTCGCCTAAGCATGTTGCTCCTATTATAGTTTTTGATGAGTCTGAACTTGATGATGTTCCTATGCCTGTTACCTATAGTAGTGATCATGATTGGGAAAAGCACACTTCTTTTGATATTAAAAATCTCTTTGGTACAAATTCTGAAAATGATGATACTATTAGTGTTATCTATGATCCTTCCAATGATGATATGTTTACAAATGAACACACTTTGGAAGATAATTATTCTATTGCTTATGATGATACTACACCTCCAATTTATGATGATTGCAATGACGAATATGATATTTTCAGTCCACCTACTGTTGAGGAAGATATTAATTACGATTACAATATGCCTCCTATATTTGATGATTATGGTGATGAGGATAATAATGATAGCTATTTTGTTGAATTTGCTCCCACTATAATTAATAAGAATGACTATGTTTATGTGGGGAGTATTAATTCTTTTATGTATGTGGCTCATGATAAGAATGTTTTATGTGATAGTTATATTGTTAATTTTATTCATGATGCTACTGAAAGTTATTACGAGAGAGGGAAACATGGTTTTATGCATCTCAATAATATTAAGTTTCCCCTCTTTATGTTGAAAATTTTAAAGTTGCACTTGTTTTACTTTCCTATGCTTGTTGCTGTGTGCTTTCATGACTTGTTTCTTTACAATATTCCTATGCATAGGAAGTGGGTTAGACTTAAATGTGCATTGAATTTTGTTCTTGATGCTCTCTTTTACTTCAATTCATATTTCTTATGTGAGCATCTTCTCAAACTATCATGCCTAATGATACATTGCAAATGTATCCATAATTTTTGATGTTCCATGCTTGGTTTTATCCACTTTCTTGTGTTTTGTCCACATGTTGGAGTACTTTTCATCTGATTTCTTGGACTAACCTATTAACAAGAGCCACAGTGCTAGTTGCCTGTTTTCTGCTGTTTTTGGTTCCAGGAAAGTCAGAAAATGAATATTCTCGGAATTGGACGGGACAAAAGCCAAAGTGCCTATTTTTTCGGGAGTAATCAAGATGCCAGAATACGAGACGGAGAGGGGCCAGGGGCCACCACACCACCTGGCCGCGCGGCCTAGCCTGGCCCGCGCCAGGGGTGGTGTGGCCGACTCCAGCACCCCCTCAGCCTCTCCTTTCGCCTATAAGATGCCCTCAGGACGAAAACCCTAAGTACCAGATCAAAGATCCACGAAAGAGTCTGTAGCCGCCGTCATCTCCATCCCTAGATCGGGAGGGATCTAAAGCTCTTCCCGGCACCCTGCCGGAGAGGGGAATTCACCCTGGAGGCCTTCTTCATCACCATGCAAGCATCCAGTGTGATGCGTGAGTAGTTCATCCTTGGACTACGGATCCATGTAGTATCTAGATGGCTGGTTCTCCTCCTTTGTGCTTTCATGTTTAGATCTTGTGAGCTCCGTTCATGATCAAGATCATCTATTTGTAATTCTACATGTTGTGTTTGCGGGGATCCGATGGATATTGAGATGCTATTTCCGATTGATTATTGATTCTATCATGTCTTTATTATTTGTGATCTTGCATGTTTCCGTTGTTAGTAGCTATGTTGGCCAAGTAGATGCTAGCAACTCCAAGAGTTAGTATTTATGCTCAATAGTGGGTTCATGCCTCTGGTAATCTGGGGAAGTGACAGAAATCTCTAAGGTACTAGATGTGCTGTTGCTACTAGGGAGAAAACAACAATCCTTTGTTCATAGAACAATCATATTGTTTACATTACACACAATTCGTAAAGCAATAATCTGTTGCTTGCAACTTAATACTAGAGGGGGTTCAGATGATAACCTGAAGGTGGATTATTAGTCATAGATGTAGTTGGATGGCGGTCTATGTATAATGTTGTAATGCCCAATCAAATTCCAAAGGAGTCAAGATGATTAGTATACGCATGTATTGTTTTCTCGATGTTTGTCAATTTCCCCGCTGTAATTTGTTCACCCAGCATGTTATCTATCTTAAGGAGAGCCACCTCTAGTGAACTATGGATCCCGGTCCTTTTCTTTACATATAATCTACAAACTGTTTACTACTTTGTGTTTACTTTCTGCAAACTATTACTTCCTTCCATTCAATACGTTTAATCCTTTGTTTTCAGCAAAACACAGTGAGATTGACAACCTCATCGCAAGTTGGGGACAAAGTTCTGTGGTTGTGTTGTGCAGGTCTCCATGTTGCTACTAGCACCGGTAGTGCGCCCTGCCAAGGCTCAGCTAGCAACACCTTTGGGGTGTTTCCTTGCTCCTACTGGTTCGATTAAACCTTGGTTTCATAATTGAGGGAAACTTGCTGATGTGGTCATCATACCTTCCTCTTGGGGTTCCCAACGAGCTCTACATCAACACTGAGCCATCAAGCATTTTTCTGGCGCCGTTGCCGGGGAGTCAAGGACATCTTCACAAGGGGATTCCCTCATAACCAATCTCTTTACTTTGTTATTTTTGTTTTGCTTAGTTTCTTTTTGCTTTTTTTTGCTTGTTTCTTTATCAAAAACACAAATTTTTTTAGTTTTACTAGTTTGCTTTCTTTATAAAAAATACGCAAAAAAATTTAGTTCGTACTATAGTTGTTGGTTTGTTATTGTCTTGCTTTATCATGCTTTCTATCAATGGTTGGTATCTTTGAACCTGAATCTTATTGGCAAGGTGGGTTCATGGAAGAACGAAAATATTATTATAAGGAACACCGCTTGTCACAAAAAGGGAAACACTTATGGGAACAAATTGATAAATTATATACCATTGCTATAAACGTGTGCTCTACTTATAATGTTACTTATTGCTTGGATAAATCTTGTTGTTGTAGGAGGTATAAACACCTCCCTTTTCAGTGTGAGTATATTGATAATGTTACCATATCTTCTTATGTTAAAGGGAATTATGACTTTTATGATGTGGAACAAATTGAAGAATTTATTGCTTGGAAGGGTGCATTTGAACTTGCTAGTTTGCTTGAAAATATTGATGATTCACCTTATAAATATGAGGTTTATGATATACTTAAATTTTGCTTTGATAATTACAAGGTAGAAAATGGCTATATTCTTGAATATCTTAATAGATGCTCCCCACCAATGGAAGAGACTAATGCCTTGCAGGAGCCTATGGAAGAATAAATTGCTGAAACTAGAAGCTCATTGGATCAAAAAGAGAAGGAGAGTGATGATAAAGAGGAGAAAGAATGGATCTACCCATCCCTAGCTTCTAATGAGAGTAACTCTTTACCCCTTACATTATTTGATTATCCCCTATGCTTACCAAAGGAGGACGAGTGTCATGTTCCTATGGATTCTTTTGAAAATGTTTATAATAAAGCTCTAGTGTTTGTAGATCATGAAAAGCATGCCTTATGTGATATTTATATTGTTGAGTTTATTCATGGGGCTGCTTAAAATTATTATGAGAGAGGAAAATATGGTTGTAAAAGTTTTCATGGTACTGAAACACCTATCTATTTGCTGAAAGTTTTGAAGTTACTCTCGTTTTATCTTCCTATGCCTGTCACTTTGTTCTTTGTAAATTCATTTGCATACAAGATTCCTATGCATAGGAAGTGGGTTAGACTTAAATGTGTTTTCAATTTGCTTCTTGATGCTCTCTTTTACTTCAATTCATATTTCTGATGTGAGCATCTTCTCAAACTATCATGCCTAACTTAAAGGCGTTAAAGAAAAGTACTTATTGGGAGATAACCCAAAAGTTTTAGATGAGTCTTGGAAGTTGTTACTTCCGTAATAACCGCTCCTTATCCTTTTTATTTGCTTTTTGTGCCAAGAGTAACCTCTAATGAGAGAGAAGTAATGATTGGGAAAGTTGCTGTCCCGAAACAGATTTTTGTGCTTCACCGTAAAAATTCGTGTAAAATCTCTGAACGTCTTTTTGAGGCGTGAATTTTTGTGCTTCTGACCCAGGTTGTTATCTAACTTTCGTTAGTTCAAAACTTTTTGATTTGAGCAACAGAAGCTCTTCGAAAAAATTCGTCTTTACCTTCTGGTCTGTTTTGATAGATTTCTGCCATTTTTTGCATTTGCTTCTTGTTGGTTCCTTTTTGAGTTCTTTTGGGGAATTGAGATTTTTGAGGGAAGTTCTACAGTAGCTAGTGTTCTAATGGAAGTTTATTTGGTGTTGGAACTTAACCTTAAGACATTTTATCTTGAGTACACTAATGTTGCTAATAAAGATTGTGTGAAGGAAAAATTTCAGGTGTATGGAAGGAATGAGTAATGAGATGAAGGATGGACTAAAGCTCAAGCTTGGGGATGCCATGCGTGTCACCCCAAGAAATATCCAAGAATTACAAGCATCAAAGCTTGGGGATGCCCAAGGCATCCCCTTCTTCATCAATAAAAATCCTAGGTTCCTTCCAAACGCTTCATTTTTATTGTTTCATGCATAGTTGTGTTGTTCTTGGAGCGTCTTCTTTTTTTGTTTTTCGTTTTGGTTTTCGTTTGCTTAGTTTTCTGAATAAATTGGTTGGACCCCCTCTTTCATACATTGGATTTCAAATAGTTTGGTTCAGATTGGAAAGGAGTAGGAAAGTTCATGCTTATGTGGTAAAAAGAGCTTGTTTTTGACTGTGGCCTATGCTCTGTCATGCCATGCTTGATATTGTTTTGGATTTATGCATAGTATTATTGGCTGTAGCATGACTTGTTATAAACAATTGAGATTTCTTAATGTGCCTTGGATGAATCATGCGTTGTTTTAGCATATTAAAGCATAGTATAGTGGTATTCTTCTTTGATGCTTTATTTGGGTTGACTTGGCGCATGCTTACACCATGTTATGACTATCTCAAGTCACCATAAGCCTTTATGATCCTTTAGTTTTCAACTTGTAGTATCACTTTATGCTTCGATCAATGATGTTTTGTCGCTCTGCATGGTTATGGCCATTATTGCTCTCTTAGTTTGTCGCTCCTAGTCTTTTGCTAGCCTCCACCACCAAGTATGAGTTCCACTCATGCATCCAACTCCCTAAACCAAGTTATTCCAAAGAGTCCACCATACCTACCTACTATCTTATGCTATTCCAAGTATATTCATGCTTTTGTTTACCTTCCAAATTAAACTTGTTATGAGAAAAGTAGTGATTAAAGCTCTCACGAACTTGATGGCACACTTTATTCTTTTGCATCTAACAAACATGAACCATTGGGTCCTTCTTTGTTCCGTATATGCTTGCGCTTTATAAGTTGAAATTAGCAGAACCATGTTTCATGGGGAACACTTTCAACATTGCACTTGTACTTTGTACCCCGTTGATATCATGTTCTTTTGCTTACGGATCCCGGCGGTGTGAAATAAAAGTGGAACCTGTAAGACCATGGAGTTTGTATGTGTGTTAGAGAAACGCCTGGGCCGCTAGCCTAAGCCATGCCTAATCATGGTGGAAACTTTCAGCATCACCATAATGAGCACTCTATGAAGCATCCTCAATAAAAACCTATGCAAATAGCAAATAAAAATATCGCTGAGATGCTCATTGACTGCTTGACTTGTCATTTTGATTTTGGGAAAGCTCCTGTATCATGTGCAAGGGGTACCCCGTTGGCGGTTCTTTATGATACATATGTACTTACAATGACAAGAGCTTACTTGTGACTAAAGTTGAGTAGCATGAGGATCTGCCTTCGTAGTTAAGGGGCATGAGATTTCAGTTTATAACTTGTCAAGCATATCCTCTTAGTTGTGTCACTTTAACCTTAATCACCTTCAAGATGCTTATGATAGGGGCAATGAGAGCTGAAAGCTAACAAGTACCATAATTTTTGGAAGCTCTTTATGAGACTTGAATCCCCACTTCCTTTTATAAAGGCCTTTCTTCCACCATTATATTGAGTCTCCACCTTCTACCTTTATGCACCTACTTTGAGAGCATAGTGGCCATTCTTAGTTCTATGTGCATTGTCCCAAGACTAGTTGATTGATGCATATCTTGATATTTCTTGTTTTAAACTATTTGTATCTAGTCACTCTTATGAACTTTGACGGTTTCCTATGCATTTATATTTGCTACTCTATGAGGGACAAGCTGAATACTATTATGCTATGTTTTCTTTATGTGAAAGAAAAAAACGTCTTGCAAAGCATTGTTATTCAT
This sequence comes from Avena sativa, assembly GCA_916181665.1. NCBI lineage: Eukaryota > Viridiplantae > Streptophyta > Magnoliopsida > Poales > Poaceae > Avena > Avena sativa. The sequence continues at coordinate 263,847,949 of OV702291.1, forward strand.
GAATCTTTTGTTTGTACCTTTTCATTTTGCATCATAGTTTCTTTGTCTTATTGCTAGAACCTTGTCTTTCATGTTATGATTGAAGTACTATGATCCCAGCTTTGAATGTTTTACAAATAATTTGATCAAGTCTTTGATGGTGCATGTCACCTCAAAAATTATTCTTTCTTTTTATCACTTACCTACTCGAGGACGAGCAGGAGTTAAGCTTGGGGATGTTGATACATTGAAAATGTATCTATAATTTTTGATGTTCCACGCTTGGTTTTATCCACTTTCTTGTGTTTTGTCCACACTTTGGAGTACTTTTCATGTGATTTCTTGGACTAACCTATTAACAAGATCCACAGTGCCAGCTGCCTGTTTTCTACTATTTTTGGTTCCAGGAAAGTCAAAAAATGAATATTCTCGAAATTGGACGGGACAAAAGCCAAAGTGCCCATTTTTCTGGAAGTCATCAGATGCCAGAATACGAGACAGAGAGGGGCCAGGGGGCCACCACACCACCTGGCCGCGCGGCCTAGCCTATCCCTGCGCCTGGGGGTGGTGTGGCCGCCTCCAGCACCCCCTCGGCCTCTCCTTCCGCCTATAAGATGCCCTCGGGACGAAAACCCTAAGTACCCGATCAAAAATCCACGAAAGAGTCTGTAGCCGCCATCATCTCCATACCTAGATCGGGAGGGATCTGAAGCTCTTCCCGGCACCCTGCCGGAGAGGGGAATTCACCCTGGAGGCCTTCTTCATCACCATGCAAGCCTCTAGTGTGATGCGTGAGTCGTTCATCCTTGGACTACAGATCCATGTAGTAGCTAGATGGCTGGTTCTCCTCCTTTGTGCTTTCATATTTAGATCTTGTGAGCTCCGTTCATGATCAAGATCATCTATTTGTAAATCATACATGTTGTGTTTGCGGGGATCCGATGGATATTGAGATGCTATTTCAGATTGATTCTATCATGTCTTTGTTGTTTGAGATCTTGCATGCTTTCCGTTGTTAGTAGCTATCTTGGCCAAGTAGATGCTAGCAACTCCAAGAGTTAGTATTTATGCTCGATAGTGGGTTCATGCCTCTGGTAATCTGGGGAAGTGACAGAAATCTCTAAGGTACTAGATGTGCTGTTGCTACTAGGGAGAAAACAACAATCCTTTGTTCATAGAACAATCGTATTGTTTACTTTACACGCAGTTCGTAAAGCAATAATCTGTTGCTTGCAACTTAATACTGGAGGGGGTTCGGATGATAACCTGAAGGTGGATTATTAGTCATCGATGCAGTTGGATGGCGGTCTATGTATAATGTTGTAATGCCCAATCAAGTTCTAAAGGAGCCAAGATGATTAGTATATGCATGTATTGCTTTCTCGATGTTTGTCAATTGCCTCGCTGTAATTTGTTCAGCTAGCATGTTATCTATCTTAAGGAGAGCCACCTCTAGTGAACTATGGATCCCGGTCCTTGTCTTTTACATACAATCTACAACTGTTTACTGCTTTGTGTTTACTTTCTGCAAACTATTACTTCTTTCCATTCGATACGTTTAATCCTTTGTTTTCCGCAAAACACGATGAGATTGACAACCTCATCGCAAGTTGGGGACAAAGTTCTGTGGTTGTGTTGTGCAGGTCTCCACGTTGCTACTAGCACCGGTAGTGCGCCCTGCCAAGGCTCAGCTAGCAACACCTTTGGGGTGTTTCCTTGCTCCTACTGGTTCGATTAAACCTTGGTTTCATACTGAGGGAAACTTGCTGCTGTGCTCATCATACCTTCCTCTTGGGGTTCCCAACGAGCTCTACATCAACACCGCTCCAGCATTTTTCTTGCGCCATACACAGAGCCATCAAGCATTTTTCTGGCGCCATTACCGGGGAGTCAAGGACATCTTCACAAGGGGAGTCCCTCATAACCAATCTCTTTACTTTGTTATTTTTGTTTTGCATAGTTTCTTTTTTGCTTTGTTTGCTTGTTTCTTTATGAAAAACACAAAAAAATAGTTTTACAAGTTTGCTTTCTTATTTGAAAACCCAAAAAAATGACTATTCTTGAAAACACTAAGTTGTGTGACTTCACTAGCACCAACAACAATGATTTTATGAGCACACCTATTGCTCCACCTGTGCCTGAAGATACTTTCTTTGAGATAAAACCTACTTTGCTCAATCTTGTTATGAGAGAACAATTTTCTGGTATTAGTAATGAAGATGTTGCTTCCCATCTAAATAACCTTGTTGAACTTTTTGAGATGCAAAAGCATAGGGATGTAGATGGTGATATTATTAAGCTGAAATTGTTTCCTTTCTCTTTGAGAGGAAAAGCTAAAGAATGGTTGAATTCCTTAACTAGGAATAGTATTGATTCTTGGACTAAGTGCAAAGTTGCTTTCATTGGAAAATACTATCCTCCTGCTAAGATTATATCTATGAGAAGTGAAATAATGAAGTTTAAACAACTTGATAATGAACATGTTGCTCAAGCTTGGGAAAGAATGAAATCTTTGGTAAAGAATTGTCCCACTCATGGACTGACTGCTTGGATGATCATCCAAACTTTTTTTGCAGGATTGAACTATTCTTCGAGGAACCTATTGGATTCTGCTGCTGGAGGTACCTTTATGACCATCACTTTGGGTGCTGCAACAAAACTTCTGGACAATATGATGGTTAATTATTCTGAATGGCATACTGAGAGAGCTCCACAAGGTAGGAAGGTAAATTCTATTGAGGAAACCTCCTCCTTGAGTGATAAGATTGATATTATTATGTCTATGCTTGTTAATGGGAAAGCCCATATTGATCATAATAATGTTCCTTTAGCTTCTTTGGTTGCTCAAGAAGAGCAAGTTGATGTGAACTTCATAAGAAACAACAACTTTGGCAACAATGCTTACAGGAGTAATTTTGGTAACAACAATTATAAGACATATCCTCCTAACAATGGTAATGCTTATGGAAATTCTTACAACAATAATAGGAGTGCTCCCTCTGAACTTGAAGTTATGCTTAAAGAGTTTATTAGTAAACAGACTGCTTTCAATAAAACCATTGAGGAAAAACTCTCTAATGCTGAAAGAAATATAGCATCTTTGGCTGAAGCTCAATCTTCTTTGGATAAAATGGCTGCTAAACCTGAAACTAATGATAATCCCTTTGTAGCTACTAATGCTATACAAGTAAGAATTGATGAAAATGTTAGACTATTAGCTGAATTACATGCTAAGTGGGAAAGAGAAGATGAAATTGCTAGAAACATTAGTGTTTCTACTATTACCACCACTAGTGTTGAGGCTAGTAATAGTTCTACTACTCTAGATGATAAGTATGGTTTTGATCTTGATGGTTGCAACATCTCTGAAGTTATTAAGTTCCTACAAAAGCTTGCTAAAAGTCCTAATGCTAGTGCTATGAACATGGCCTTTACAAAACACATTACTGATGCTCTCATAAAGATTAAAGAAGAAAAGATGAAACATAAAGCTTCTATTCCTATAAAACAAGAAGATGGTTGGGAACCCATCATTAATATGAAAGTGAATGACTTTGATTTCAAAGCTTTATGTGATCTTGAGAGTAGTGTTTCTATTATGCCTAGAAGGATTTATGATATGCTTGATTTGCCTCCACTTGAAGATTGTTATTTGAATGTCCCACTTGATGATAATGCTAAAAAGAAACTCATGGGGAGTCTTAATGATGTTCTTATTATGGTTAACAATGCCTATGTCCCCGTTGATTTCTATGTTTTGGATGTTGAATACAATGCTTCTTGTCCTATTACTTTGGGAAGGCCTTTTCTTAGAACTGTTGGTGCCATTATTGATATGAAAGAAGGCACCATTAGATATCAACTCCCACTCAAGAAAGGTATAGAACACTTCCCTAAGAAGAGAGAGAAGATTTCTTTTGCTTCTCCTATGAAAACAAAATTTGGTTTTAATGCTTTTTCATTTGAGAACACTTGATTCTTTCTTTGCTTCTTATGCCTAACTTAAAGGCGTTAAAGAAAAGTACTTATTGGGAGATAACCCAAAAGTTTTAGATGAGTCTTGGAAGTTATTACTTTAGTAATAATCGCTCCTTATCCTTTTTATTTGCTTTTTGTGCCAAGAGTAACCTCTAATGAGAGAGAAGTAATGATTGGGAAAGTTGCTGTCCCGAAACAGATTTCTGTGCTTCACCGTAAAAATACGTGTAAAATCTCTGAACGTCTTTTTGAGGCGTGAATTTTTGTGCTTCTTCCCCAGGTTGTTATCTAACTTTCGTTATTTCAACACTTTTTGATTTGAGCAACAGAAGCTCTTCGAAAAAATTCATCTTTACCTTCTGGTCTGTTTTGATAGATTTCTGCCATTTTCTGCATTTGCTTCTTGTTGGTTCCTTTTTGAGTTCTTTTGGGGAATTGAGCTTTTTGAGGGAAGTGTTACAGTAGCTAGTGTTCTAATGGAAGTTTATTTGGTGTTAGAACTGAACCTTAAGACTTGTTTATCTTGAGTGCACTAATGTTGCTAATGAGATTGTGTGAAGTTTTGTATGAAGGAAAAATTTCAGGTGTATGGAAGGAATGAGTAATGAGATGAAAGATGGACTAAAGCTAAAGCTTGGGGATACCACGCGTGTCACCCCAAGAAATATCCAAGAAGTACAAGCGTCAAAGCTTGGGGATGCCCAAGGCATCCCCTCTTCATCAATAAAAATCCCAGGTTTCTTCCAAACGCTTCATTTTTATTGTTTCATGCACAGTTGTGTTGTTCTTGGAGCGTCTTATTTTTCGTTTTATTTTTGGTTTTTCGTTTGCTTGGTTTGATTAGTTTTATGAATAAATTGGTTGGACCCCCTCTTTTATACATTGGTTTGCAAATAGTTTGGTTTGGTTTGGAAAAGAGTAGGAAAGTTCATGCTTATGTGGTAAAAAGAGCTTGTTTTTGACTGTGGCATATGCTTTGTCATGCCATGCTTGATATTGTTTTGGCCTTATGCTTAGTATTCTTTGATGTAGCATGACTTGTTATAAACAATTGATATTGCTTAATGTGCCTTGGATGAATCATGCGTTGTTTTAACATATTAAAGCATAGTATAGTGGTATTCTCCTTTGATGCTTTATTTGGGTTGACTTGGCACATTCTCACACCATGTTATGACTATCTCAAGTCACCATAGCCTTTACGATCCTTTAGTTTTCAACTTGTAGTATCACTTTATGCTTTGATCAATCATGTTTTGTCGCTCTGCATGATTATGGCCATTATTGCTCTCTTAGTTTGTCGCTCCCAGTCTTTTGCTAGCCTCCACGACCAAGTATGAGTTCCACTCATGCATCCAACTCTCTAAACCAAGTTATTCCAAAGAGTCCACCATACCTACCTACTAGCTTATGCAATTCCAAGTATATTCATGCTTTTGTTTACCTTCCAAATTAAACTTGTTATGAGAAAACTAGTGATTAAAGCTCTCACGAACTTGATGGCACACCTTACTTTTTTGCATCTAATAAACTTGAACCATTGGGTCTTTCTTTCTTGCGTATATGCTTGCGCTTTATAAGTTGAAATTAGCAGAACCATGTTTCATGGGGAACGCTTTCAACATTGCACTTGTACTTTGTACCCCGTTGATATCATGTTCTTTTGCTTACGGATCCCGGCGGTGTGAAATAAAAGTGGAACTTGTAAGATCATGGAGTTTGTATGTGTGTTAGAGAAACGCCTGGGCCGCTAGCCTAAGCGATGCCTAATCATGGTGGAAACTTGCAGCATCACCATAATGATCACTCTATGAAGCATCCTCAATAAAAACCTATGCAAATAGCAAATAAAAAGATCGTTGAGATGCTCATTGTCTGCTTGCCTTGTCATTTTGATTATGGGAAAGCTCCTGTATCATGTGCAAGGGGTACCCCGTTGGCGGTTCTTTATGATACATATGTACTTACAATGACAAGAGCTCACTTGTGACTAAAGTTGAGTAGCATGAGGATCGGTCTTCGTAAGTAAGGGGCATGAGATTTCGGTTTATAACTTGTCAAGCATATCCTCTTAGTTGTGTCACTTTAACCGTAATCACCTTCAAGATGCTTATGATAGGGACAATGAGAGCTGAAAGCTATGAGTACAATAATTTTTGGAAGCTCTTTATGAGACTTGAATCCCTACTTCCTTCTATAAAGGCCTTTCTTTCACCATTATATTGAGTCTCCACCTTCTACCTTTATGCACCTACTTTGAGAGCATAGTGGCCATTCTTAGTTCTGTGTGCATTGTCCCAAGACTAGTTGATTGATGCATATCTTGATATTGATTGTTTTAAACTATTTGTATCTAGTCACTCTTATGAACCTTGAAGGTGTCCTATGCATTTATATTTGCTACTCTATGAGGGACAAGCCGAATGCTTTTATGCTATGTTTTCTTTATGTGAAACAAACAAACGTCTTACAAAGCATTGTTATTCATGAATCTTTTGTTTGTGCCTTTTCATGTTGCATCATAGTTTCTTTGTGTTATTTCTAGAACTTTGTCTTTCATGTTATGATTGAAGTACTATGATCCCAGCTTTGAATGTTTTACAAATACTTTGATGAAGTCTTTGATGGTGCATGTCACCTCAAAAATTATTCTTTCTTTTTATCACTTACCTACTCGAGGACGAGCAGGAGTTAAGCTTGGGGATGTTGATACATTGCAAATGTATCTATAATTTTTGATGTTCCATGCTTGGTTTTATCCACTTTCTTGTGTTTTGTTCCAACTTTGGAGTACTTTTCACATGATTTCTTGGACTAACCTATTAACAAGAGCCACAGTCCTAGCTGCCTGTTTTCTACTGTTTTTGGTTCCAGGAAAGTTACAAAATGAATATTCTCGGAATTGGACGGGACAAAAGCCAAAGTGCCTATTTTTTCGGAAGTCATCAGATGCCAGAATACGAGACGGAGAGGGGCTAGAGGCCGGCCACACCACCTGGCCGTGTGGCCAGGCTTGGCCCACGCCAGAGGGTGGTGTGGTGGCCCCTGTCACCCCCTCGGCCTCCCCTTCCGCCTATATGATGCCCTCGGGACGAAAACCCTAAGTACCCGATCAAAAATCCACGAAAAATTCTGTAGCCACCGTCATCTCCATCCCTAGATCGGGAGGGATCTGAAGCTCTTCCCGGCACCCTGTCGGAGAGGGGAATTCACCCTGGAGGCCTTCTTCATCACCATGCAAGCCTCCGGTGTGATGCGTGAGTAGTTCATCCTTGGACTACGGATCCATGTAGTAGCTAGATGGCTGGTTCTCCTCCTTTGTTCTTTCATGTTTAGATCTTGTGAGCTCCGTTCATGATCAAGATCATCTATTTGTAATTCTGTATGTTGTGTTTGCGGGGATCCGATGGATATTGAGATGCTATTTCAGATTGATTATTGATTCTATCATGTCTTTGTTATTTGTGATCTTGCATGCTTTCCGTTGTTAGTAGCTATCTTGGCCAAGTAGATGCTAGCAACTCCAAGAGTTAGTATTTATGCTCGATAGTGGGTTCATGCCTCTGGTAATCTGGGGAAGTGACAGAAATCTCTAAGGTACTAGATGTGCTGTTGCTACTAGGGAGAAAAAAACAATCCTTTGTTCATAGAACAATCGTATTGTTTACTTTACACGCAGTTCGTAAAGCAATAATCTGTTGCTTGCAACTTAATACTGGAGGGGGTTCAGATGATAACCTGAAGGTAGATTATTAGTCATAGATGCAGTTGGATGGCGGTCTATGTATAATGTTGTAATGCCCAATCAAGTTCCAAAGGAGTCAAGATGATTAGTATATGCATGTATTGTTTTCTCAATGTTTGTCAATTGCCCCGCTGTAATTTGTTCACCCAGCATGTTATCTATCTTAAGGAGAGCCATCTCTAGTGAACTATGGATCTCGGGCCTTGTCTTTTACATACAATCTACAACTGTTTACTGCTTTGTGTTTACTTTCTTCAAACTATTACTTCTTTACATTTGATACGTTTAATCCTTTGTTTTCCGCAAAACACGGTGAGATTGACAACCTCATCGCAAGTTGGGGACAAAGTTTTGTGGTTGTGTTGTGCAGGTCTCCACGTTGCTACTAGCACCGGTAGTGCGCCCTGCCAAGGCTCAGCTAGCAACACCTTTGGGGTGTTTCCTTGCCCTACTGGTTCGATTAAACCTTGGTTTGATACTGAGGGAAACTTGCTGCTGTGCTCATCATACCTTTCTCTTGGGGTTCCCAACGATCTCTACATCAACACCGCTCCAGCATTTTTCTGGCGCCATACACAGAGCCATCAGAACTGAACCTTAAGATTTATTATCTTGAGTGCACTAATGTTGCTAATAAAGATTGTGTGAGGTTTTGTATGAAGGAAAAATTTCAGGTGTATGGAAGGAATGAGTAATGAGATGAAAGATGGACTAAAGCTCAAGCTTGGGGATGCCACGCGTGTCACCCCAAGAAATATCCAAGAAGTACAAGCGTCAAAGCTTGGGGATGCCCAAGGCATCCCCTTCTTCATCAATAAAAATCCCAGGTTTCTTCCAAACACTTCATTTTTATTGTTTCATGCACAGTTGTGTTGTTCTTGGAGCGTCTTCTTTTTCGTTTTCATTTTGGTTTTTCGTTTGCTTGATTTTCTTAGTTTGCCGAATAAATTGGTTAGACCCCTCTTTCATACATTGGTTTTCAAATAGTTTGGTTTGGATTGGAAAAGAGTAGGAAAGTTCATGCTTAAGTGGTAAAGAGAGCTTGTTTTTGACTATGGCCTATGCTTTGTCATGCCATGCTTGATATTGTTTTGGCTTTATGCTTAGTATTCTTTGCTGTAGCATGACTTATTATAAACAATTGAGATTGCTTAATGTGACTTGGATGAATCATGCGTTGTTTTAGCATATTAAAGCATAGTATAGTGGTATTCTTCTTTGATGCTTTATTTGGGTTGACTTGGCGCATGCTTACACCATGTTATGACTATCTCAAGTCACCATAAGCCTTTATGATCCTTTAGTTTTCAACTTGTAGTATCACTTTATGCTTCGATCAATGATGTTTTGTCGCTCTGCATGGTTATGGCCATTATTGCTCTCTTAGTTTGTCGCTCCTAGTCTTTTGCTAGCCTCCACCACCAAGTATGAGTTCCACTCATGCATCCAACTCCCTAAACCAAGTTATTCCAAAGAGTCCACCATACCTACCTACTAGCTATGCTATTCCAAGTATATTCATATTTTTGTTTTCCTTCCGAATTAAACTTGTTATGAGAAAACTAGTGATTAAAGCTCTCACGAACTTGATGGCACACTTTACTTTTCTTGCCCTTAATAAACTTGAACCATTGTGTCGTCTATGTTGTATATGCTTGCACTCATATGTTGGGGATTAGCAGAACCATGCTGTCATGGGGAACGCTTTCAACATTGCACTTGTACTTTGTACCTAGTTGATATCATGCTCTTTTGTCTATGGATGTCGTCGGTGTGAAATGAAAGGGGAGCTTGTAAGTCCATGGAGTTATGTATATGTGTTAGAGAAACGCCTGGGCCGCTGGTCTAATCCATGCTGTCATGGTGGAAACCTGCAGCGTAACCATAATGAGCTGTCTATGAAGCATTCTTCTCATAAAAAAAAGAGTCACATATTGAGAAAAAAAGAGAAAAAATAAAAAATATGAGAAAAGAGGAAAGAGAGAGAAAAGCACCATATTCCCATGGTAAATAAGAAGATTGCTGAGATGCTCGTTGTCTGCTTGCCTTGTCATTTTGATATGGGGATTCTTCCGTATCATCGGGCAAGGGGTACCCCATTGGCGGTTCTCTATGATACACATGTACTTACGATGACAAGAACTTACCAGTGACTAAACTTGAGTAGCATGAGGATCGGCCCTCGTATTCAAGGGACATGAGGTTTCCAACTTATACTTTGTCAAGCATATACACCATAGTTTGTTCACTTTAACATTAATCACTTCAAGATGCTTATGATAGGGGCAATGAGAGCTGAAAGCTATTAAGTACCATAATTTTTGGAAGCTCTTTATGAAACATGAATCCCTGCTTCCTTCTATGAAGGCCCTTCTTCCACTTGTATATTGAGTCTCCACCTTCTATCTTTATGCACTTACTTTGAGAGCATAGTAGCCATTCTTAGTTCTATGTGCATTGTCCCAAGACTAGTTGATTGGTGCATAATTTGATATTGCTTGTTTTAAACTATTTGTATCTAGTCACTCTTATGAACTTTGAAGGTGTCCTATGCATTTATATTTGCTACTCTATGAGGGACAAGCTGAATGCCATTATGCTATGTTTTCTTTATGTGAAACAAACAAACGTCTTGCAAAGCATTGTTATTCATGCATCTTTTGTTTATGCCTTTTCAAGTTGCAACATAGTTGCTATGTATTATTGTTAGAACTTTATCTTTCATGTTATGATTGAAGTACTATGATCCCATCTATCATTGTTTTACAAATACTTTGATCAAGTTTATGATGGTGCATGTCACCTCAAAAATTATTCTTTCTTTTTATCACTTACCTATGATACGTCCATTTTGCATCACTATTCTATGTCTTAATTCACTATTATTCATTGATATATTTCATACTAAGAGGTGATTCTTATGTTATTTCATCTATTTTTGCATGGTTGATGACTTTTGGAGCATGGATCGCTGCAGTCAGGATTCTGATGGAAAAGGTGCTGTTTGGAGGAAAAATTCACGAAGATCAGAAAATCCGGGAAAATAATACGGAAAATCCTATTTTTGCAGAAGACTAAGGATGCCAGAAGATGGAGTGGAGATGGGCCACAGGGGGCCCACACCACCCCATGGCGCGGGCAGGCCTAGGCCGCGCCAGGAGGTGGTGTGGCCACCCTGGCCCACTCCAGCCTCTCCCCTCTGGCGTATATCATCCTCCCGAAACCCTAAGACTCGGGGAGCGACCAAAGAAAGATTCTGCCGCCTCTGCGGGGCGGAAAACACCGAGAGAGAAAGATCTCTCCGGCAGACATATTTCTACCGGGGGAATTCCTTCCCGGAGAGGGGAGATCATCGCCATCAACACCACCATCAAGCTGGACTTCATCGGGATCATCATCATCACCATCACCACCATCATCACCATCAGCACCCTCATCACCATCTCCATATTGCTGTAGCAATTGCGTTGAATCTTGCATAGTTCATAGGGGAAACTTTCCCGGTGTTGATTACTCTTTGTAGTTGATGCTATTGAGTGAACCATTGAATTATTATTTATGTTCAGATTGTTATACATCATTATTCCATCTCTGATCATGATCCATATGATGTCTTGTGAGTAGTTTGTTTTGTTCTTGAGGACATGGGAGAAGTCTTGTTGTTAGTAGTGGAGTTGTGTTGAGAAAGATTCAATAGATTGTTATTTAAGTTGTGGTGTACTCCTTCTAGTGGTGTCATGTGAACGTTCACTACATGACACTTCACCTATATGAGCCTAGGGGAATGCATTGTGTATTTGGCTACTAATCGTAGGGGTTGCCGGAGTGACAGAAACCTGAACCCCCGTTAGGAAACCATTGCACAAGGGACGTAAGGGTCTTAGAGTTTAAAGCTGTGGTTAGGTTTCTACCTTAATTACTTTCTTGTACTTACGGATGTTTGCAAGGGGTATAATAACAAGTATGTATTAGTCTTGGATGGGGCGGTACATTAGCACAGGTTCAGCCACACGACACTTAGCAAGCTAAAGAAGATTAATCAACTATATGAAGCGAAAGCACTTGACAGTCTTCCCATGTGTCCTCGAGAATGTTTGGTCATCTTAAGTAATACAACCGGCTTGTCCTTTGCTGCATAAAGGATTGGGCCAATTGCTGCATTTATTCCTACTGTCTTTTATTTACTCGTACTTTGTTTGCTTTATCAAAAACCCCTAAAAATCCGTTTGCTAAGTATTTGTAGAGAATTCCTGATCCATACCACTAGCCAGCACCTTCTGCTCCTCGTTGGGTTTGACACTCTTACTTATCAAAAATACTGCGATACACCCCCTATACTTGTGGGTCATCAAGACTATTTTCTGGCGCCGTTGCCGGGGAGTGAAGCGCTATTAGAGTGTGGAACTGGTAAAGGAAACTTCTACTGTGAGTATTGTTTACTACTGTTAGTTGCTTTATTTTCGTTATGGATAATTCGCTGAGTTTCTTATTTGGTAATGCTACTACCACTGCTAAGGTAGTAGATAAACCACCACCTGTTGAGAATGATGTTTTCAAAATACCTACAAGAATTATTGATCATGTTATGGATACCTGCTATGTTGGGGATGGAACTGTCCATCCCGGTGATCATTTACTCTTTATACACGAATTATGCGGGTTGTTCAAGTGTGCAGGTATTACTACAAATCAAGTTAAGAAGAAGTTATTCTCATTATCACTGAAAGGAAGAGCTGAGGAATGGTATAAGCTGCTGAAGAATGGTCAAGCTCTGGAATGGGAGGAAATAGTGCCTCTCTTTTATTCAAAATTTTATCCTCCTAGTGAGATTCATAAAGATCGGAATCAAATATAGAACTTTTGGCCTCTTGATGGAGAGAGTACAGCTCAAGCTTGGGGGATATTGAAGTTACTAATGCTCAAATGTCCCATTCATGAGCTCCCCAACAATATTATTATCAATAACTTTTATGCAAGGCTCCCTCTACATGATAAGGATTTATTGGATGCTTCTTGTGCTGGATCATTCACTCGTATGGAAGAAGAAGCTAAATGGGATCTTCTGGACCGTATTCAAGACAATGCTGAAGCATGAGAGAATGACAAAGGTAGAAAGTCAGGTATAAATTATGATTATGAATGCATTGAATCTTTTATGGGAACTGATGACTTTCAAAATATTAAAAATGCTGATGGTCTAGACTCTCAAGCTATTGCTTCTTATTTTAAGGCTTTTGCTTCCTATATTGAAGTGCCTAAAAAGAAGTGGAATAAGTATCATGAACCTTAGAAAGATGTTTCTAAGAGTGTTCCAGCAAGAAATACTGAAGTTTATACTGCTAATCATGTTTTACCTGAACCTTATATTGAGAAAATGCCTTTTCCAGTTAAGGTAAAGGAACATTCTATGATAGCTAGTATGGTTAATGAAAGTATGAGTAAAGGTATTGATCTTGATAAACAAATGGTTGATGAACCTATAATAACAAGTGTGAAAGACATTGTCACTAAATATGAAAAAGAGGGACACCCTATCCTTTGTAAGGATACCTCTAATATTGTTTCACATAGTAGTGTTATGAGAGCTAGTATTCCCGTGTTTTCTGTTAGAATAAATGATCATTGCTATGATGGTCCTTGTGATAGCTATATTGTTAAGTTTATGCATGATACTGAAAGCTACTATGAGAGAGGGAAAAGTGTTCTTATGTATCTCAATAATATCAAGTTTCCTCGCTTTATGCTGAAAGTTTTTATGTTGCACTTCTTTTGCCTTCTTATGCAAGTTGCCTCTGGTTTCAACAACTTGTTTGTTTACAAAATTCCCTTGCATAGGAAGTGAGTTAGACTTAAATGTGTGTTTTTTTGCTTCTTAATGCTCTCTTTCACTTCAATTCATATCCCTATGAGAGCATCTTCAAAATTATCATGCCCATCTTAAAGGCCATAAAGAAAGAGCTTTATGGGAGACAACCCAATTTGTTTTTGCTTTCAGTTTGTTTTTGTTTCTTGGAGTCTTGGAAGTTATTACTTTGGTAATAACGACTCCTTATCCGTTTTGTTTGGTTTTTGTGTCAAGATCAACCTCTAATGAGAGAGAAGTAATATTTGGGAAAGTTGCTGTCCCGAACAGATTTTTTGTGCTTCACCATAAAAATTCGTGAGAGATCTCTGTATGTCCGATTGAGCTGTAATTGTTTGTGCTTCTGCCCCAGGTTGTTATTTAACTTTCGTTAGTTTTGCACTTTTTGATTTGAGCAACAGAAGATTTTCTAAAAATTGATCTTGACCTGCTGGTCTGTTTTGGCAGATTTTGCCACTCTTGCATCTGCTTCTTTATTCGATTTCCTTTTTGAATTCTTTTTGGGTTTTCGGAAGGAGTTTTTTCAGTAGCTTTTGTTTTGATGGTTTTCAGTTGAAGTTGGACTCAAAAGGTTTTATCACTTCACTTATACTGATGTTGCTAATGAGAATTGTGTGAAGTTTTGTGTGAAAGAAATTTCTAGGAAGTGGAGACAATGGTGTAATAAGGAAGAGAAGGGGTTTTATGACTCAAGTAATAAGTGTATGAAGATGAATATATTGATGTTATTCAAGTGGTGACTCCGAAAGAATCTACTAGATACCAAATTCAGAGACCTGCAGAGTCTGTTTTCATATAGGTAACAGTTCTGGTAAGAAAAGTTCCACGAAAATACTATCCAACTATATTTTTGCAGTTTTCAGTCAATAAGGAAAGTTACGAAGCGAAAGAGGGATAGAACCGGAGCTAGGGTGGCCCACATCACCGCATGGTGCGGGCCCACCCCTGGCCGCGCCACCAGGTGGTGAGGCCACCCAGGACTCCGCCTCCGACTCATTTTCTCCCAGTACCTTCCTTTTGATATGAAACTTCATAATATATAACCCCCCGGATCCCCTGAGGTTCGTATATCGTGTTTTCGTCGTGTTTTTGTTTCGATCTGTTTCTTCCAGGACATACTCTTTGAAAGCTTAGAAGCACAATGGTGTCTGCCAAGGATAAAGGGAAGGAGCCTATGGAGGAGGATCTTCAAGACCCCAAGCAGAGGCTGGTACCTTTAGTCTCTTGCCCTGCATCAATGGAAGCCCTACGAGTCACTAAGGTGTTCTGCGATAAGTACCAGGACTTGAAGAGGAAGGTGGACATGCTTCAATGGGAGAATAATAGGCTTCACAAGATGCTGGAAGATTTCCTCACGTCAACTAAGAGCATAATACCACCACCGCCGAAGGAGTAATTCATCATCAGGTTTGGCATCCCCTTGGTTTGTTCCAAGCTTGGGGGAGTGCCACGGTATCACATCACTATCTTTTTACCTTTTTAGTAGAGTCATATCATGAATAGAGGAGTTATTATGTAGTATGGTTTGCATTATGGAAGTGTCCCCTCTCTCGTTAGATATGTATCCCTTGGTGTGAGTTGCCGATATGGAATATTAATGAGAAGTTCTATCATTCACTCTTTTGTATAGCTTATATTAGTTTTCAATTCGTGGTTATATGATTGATCTTGTTGTTAGTATTGGTAGCACTCTGGGATCATTGAGTTAATTTAGTTGTCTTTGGCAAACCTGGCTCGGTCAGTAGCAACACTATTTTTGAGAGTTGAATAAAAAAGATAAAGGTACTCTAAAGAAAAAATTAGTTCATCGTCTTTCTTTCTTGATTTGCTCATAAGTCTAGTATTCTCTAGTTAAGATCTTTTGTGCTTCCAAGGCAGATTGCATGTTTGTCTTTATCACTTGTATGTTTGTTTGTTTCCTTCAACACTTGTACTTGCTACCCAGCCTTGCTAGCCAAAAACCTGTACTGAGAGGGTATTCTTCTCGTGCATCCACCTCCTTTAAACCAAAACCTTTGCCATTTGTGTCCACCATACCTACCTATTAGAATTATTGCTATTCCAAGTAAATTCTTGTTTTATCTACCTCCCAAATTAAACTTGTTATGTGAAAATTAGTGATTAAAGCTCTCACGAACTTGATGGCACACTTTACTTTCTTGCACTTAA
This sequence comes from Avena sativa, assembly GCA_916181665.1. Classification (NCBI taxonomy): domain Eukaryota; kingdom Viridiplantae; phylum Streptophyta; class Magnoliopsida; order Poales; family Poaceae; genus Avena; species Avena sativa. The sequence goes on from OV702291.1 coordinate 263,863,683, forward strand.
TAAACTTGAACCATTGTGCTCACCTATGTTGCGTATATGCTTGCGCTTTGTAAGTTGTGAATTAGCAGAACCATGCTGTCATGGGGAACGCTTTCAACATTGCACTGGTACTTTGTACCAAGTTGATATCATGTTCTTTTGTCTATGGATGTCGTCGGTGTGAAATGAAAGGGGAGCTTGTAAGTCCATGGAGTTATGCATGTGTGTTAGAGAAACGCCTGGGCCGCTGGTCTAATCCATGCTGACATGGTGGAAACCTGCAGCGTAACCATAACGAGTATCTATGAAGCATTCTTCTTATAAAAAAAGAGATAGAGATTGAGAAAAAGAGAAAAGAAAAAAAAAGGAGAAGAAAAAAGAGGTTATGAAAAGAGGAAAGAGAGAAAAAAGCACCATATTTCATGGTAAATAAGAAGATTGTTGAGATACTTGTTGTCTGCTTGCCTTGTCATTTTGATATGGGGATTCTTCCGTATCATCGGGCAAGGGGTACCCCATTGACGGTTCTCTATGATACACATATGCTTACGATGACAAGAACTTACCGGTGACTAAACTTGAGTAGCACGAGGAGAGGCCCTCGTATTCAAGGGACATGAGATTCTCAACTTACAACTTGTCAATGCATATCCTCATTTTTGATCACTTTAACCTTAATCACCTAAAGATGCCTATGATAGGGGCAATGAGAGCTGAAAGCTAGTAAGTATCATAATTTTTGGGAGCTCTTTATGAGACTTGCAATCCCTGCTTCCCTCTTTGAAGGGCCTTTCTTTTACCTTGCAGTTGAGTCAGTAAACCTACTCCTTTCTATCTCAGCAAGTATTTTGAGTTGATGTGTTTCATGCATTCATATGATGATTTATTCACTCATGTTTCTTATGTTCCTTGCTTTGCACATTGCTCTTATCTTGATGTTTACTACTTTGAAAGCTATCATCGAAAACCAGCTATTTGTGAATTCCAGCAAATTATCAACTATTCTTTGACCAAGAGCTAAGTTTGCCATTACCAATTATGATTCACTTTATGTATCTTTATTGTGTTTCCTTTACTTATTACAAGTTGAGTTATATAATAGTGAGTTGTCTTCTATTATGATCTATGTATTTGATGAATGTGATGCTTCTTGTACGTATTCTTTTATCGACTCTTCACTCCATAAACATGAGGTCATGTTTATTGAGCTCAGTTTCGCTTGGGGACAAGCGAAGTCTAAGCTTGGGGGGAGTTGATACGTCCATTTTGCATCACTATTCTATGTCTTAATTCACTATTATTCATTGATATATTTCATACTTAGAGGTGATTCTTATATTATTTCATCTATTTTTGCATGGTTGATGACTTTTGGAGCATGGACCGCTGCAGTCAGGATTTTGATGGAAAAAGGTGCTGTTTGGAGGCAAAATTCGCGAAGATCAGAAAATTCGGGAAAATATACGGAAAATCCTATTTTTCCAGAAGACTAAGGATGCCAGAATACGGAGTGGAGATGGGCCACAGGGGGCCCACACCACCCCATGGCGCGGGCAGGCCTAGGCCGCGCCAGGAGGTGGTGTGGCCACCCTGGCCCACTCCAGCCTCTCCCCTCTGGCGTATATCATCCTCCCGAAACCCTAAGACTCAGGGAGCAACCACAGAAAGATTCCGCCGCCTCTGCGGGGCGAAAAACACCGAGAGAGAAAGATCGCTCCGACAGACAGATTTCTGCCGAGGGAATTCCTTCTCGGAGAGGGGAGATCGTCGCCATCAACACCACCATCAAGCTGGACTTCATCGGGATCATCATCATCATCATCATCATCACCACCATCATCACCATCAGCACCCTCATCACCATCTCCATATTGCTGTAGCAATTGCGTTGAATCTTGCATAGTTCATAGGGGAAACTTTCCCGGTGTTGATTACTCTTTGTAGTTGATGCTATTGAGTGAACCATTGAATTATTATTTATATTCAGATTGTTATACATCATTATTCCATCTCTGATCATGATCCATATGATGTCTTGTGAGTAGTTCGTTTTGTTCTTGAGGACATGGGAGAAGTCTTGTTGTTAATAGTGGAGTTGTGTTGAGAAAGATTCAATAGATTGTTATTTAAGTTGTGGTGTACTTCTTCTAGTGGTGTCATGTGAACGTCGACTACATGACACTTCACCTATATGGGCCTAGGGGAATGCATTGTGTATTTGGCTACTAATCGTAGGGGTTGCCGGAGTGACAGAAACCTGAACCCCCGTTAGGAAACCATTGCACAAGGGTAGTAAGGGTCTTAGAGTTTAAAGCTGTGCTTAGGTTTCTACCTTAATTACTTTCTTGTACTTACGGATGTTTGCAAGGGGTATAATCACAAGTATGTATTAGTCTTGGATGGGGCGATACATTAGCACAGGTTCACCCACACGACACTTAGCAAGCTAAAGAAGATTAATCAACTATATGAAGCGAAAGCACTTGACAGTCTTCCCATGTGTCCTCGAGAACGTTTGGTCATCTTAAGTAATACAACCGGCTTGTCCTTTGCTGCATAAAGGATTGGGCCACTTGCTACATTTATTCCTACTATCTTTTATTTACTCGTACTTTGTTTACTTGCTTTATCAAAAAACCCTAAAAATCCGTTTGCTAAGTATTTGCAGAGAATTCCTGATCCATACCACTAGCTAGCACCTTCTGCTCCTCATTGGGTTCGACACTCTTACTTATCAAAAATACTTCAATACACCCCCTATACTTGTGGGTCATCAACCTACTCGAGGACGAGCAAGAGTTAAGCTTGGCGATGTTGATACATTGCAAATGCATCTATAATTTTTGATGTTCCATTCTTTGTTTTATGTACTTTGTTGTGTTTTGTTCCAACTTTGGAGTACTTTTCATATGATTTCTTGGACTAACCTATTAACAAGATGCCATAGTGCCAGTTGTCTGTTTTCTACTGTTTTTGGTTCCAGGAAAGTTAGAAAATGAATATTCTCGGAATTGGACAGGACAAAAGCCAAAGTCGATATTTTACCGGAAGACTCACGGAGCCAGAAGACGAGACGGAGAGGGGCCAGGGGCTAGCCACACCACCTGGTGGCGCGGGCCAGGCCAGGCTGCGCCAGGGGGTAGTGTGGGCCCCTCCGGCACCCCCTCGGTCTCGCCTCTCGCCTATAAGAGCCTCCCGATGCATAAACCCTAAATAGTCAATCAGAAATCCACGAAAAGTTCCGCAGCGCCGCCACCACCGAAGGGGAGATTCGGGGGACAAAAAGTCTCTGTTCCGGCACCCTGTCGGGACGGGGAAGTGCCCCCGGAGCCATCTCCATCGATCTCCACCACCATCTCCATCACCATTGCTGATTCCCATGATGATGAGGGAGTAGTTCTCTCTCGAGGCTAAGGGTTCTACCGGTAGCTATGTGTTCATCTCTCTCTCTCTCTATGCATGATCTTATTGAGATCATGAGCTTGTAATCTATAGATCTACCTTGCTACTCAAGTGCTTTAATAGATCTCTGCTCTCCCCATGTGTGTGAAAGTGACAGCGTGCACACCATGGTGGCACTTAGGCTAGAGATTACAAATACTTGTTTTGAGTTATATTTGGAGTTGGATGTCTTTATAAAATTGTGGTGTTTGTTGGACTCATCTAGTACTCAAGGTGACAGTGTGGGGTTATCTAGATGGGAAAGATGAACTTTGAGGTGTGCTGTTATAGCCCTACCATCGATTAGAGTGTCCAACCGGAGAGTAGTTAAGAGTAGTATCATAAAGAGAAGATATTTATATGAGAGTGTTCACTAGTGAAAGTATGATCCCTAGGCCTTGTTTCTAAGCATTGAAACACTGTTTGCAATTAGATCTGTTACATGTTTGCTTGCTTCCATCTTTATTTCAGTTTGCCTTTCTCTTCCACGCCATCAAGCTATTTTCTAGCACCATTGTCTTTTATCTATACCACTTGTATTTCACTATCTCTTCGCCGAACTAGTGCACCTATACACCTGACAAGTGTATTGGGTGTGTTGGGGACACAAGAGACTTCTTGTATCTTGATTGCAGGGTTGCTTGAGAGGGGATACCTTTGACCACTTCCTCCCTGAGTTCGATAAACCTTGGGTGATCCACTTAAGGGAAAACTTGCTGCTGTTCTACAAACCTCTACACTTGGAGGCCCAACAACTGTCTACAAGAATAGAAGTGCGTAGACATCAGTACCCTAGTTTGCACAAAAAATAATAAACCTTGAGTTTGTGGAATGAAAGTTGGCGTTGCTCCTACACACTTGGTTTCAAGTGTGAGTCTCATGGGTAAGTACCCAAATTATACATGAAAAGGCCAAGTCCATGGCATACTTTCTCATATTGGCCTCAAATTTGGCAGGTAGGTGTATCTTGGCATTGCACACATTTCATATTTAGGGGTCTTTGTCGAACTATGATTTGAAATACCATTTTCCATTTTAACAATTCAAATTCAACTTCATTTTGTGAAGGAAGTATAAAATTTTGCAAAAAATGTTGTCTTTCACCAACATGGTAAGGTAGATGGGGTCATTGGGTGGGAATATAACCACTTTGTAGGAGTTGAATTGCTTGTTTGTTCAAATTTTACCTAAAGTCAAACTTTGGTCAAAACTTTGAAATATTGAACTGCATGTACACTATTGGAACCTCACTATTTTAGGAAAAAAATCATTTTTAGTTCCACAAGGTGTGGTTTAATCATGGATCTATTGCTAGGTCAGCTTGGTTCATCCATATGCCTCCTCTGCGTTTGACGCAGTTTTGACAAAAAAATTCATATTTGGATTTCAGGAGCTGTGTTTGTCTGAATTGCATGAGGGTTTCACCAATGTTTAAAGGACTCTAGGGGCCACAATTTTCATTTGTAGAGTTTTTTCATATTCAAAACTTGGTGCATGTACAAATTTGAAAATTCAGTTAGACACAACAAATAGGTGGTTTTGACATGAATTTTCAGAAAAATTCAGTTTTGGATTTCAGGAGCTATGTTTGTCTGACTTGCTTGAGGTTTTCACCATTGTTTGAAAGACTCTAGGGGACACAATATTCATTTGTAGAGTTTTTTCATATTCAAAACTTGGTACATGTAGAAATTTGAAAATACTAAATCACCTCCAAATCAAATTTGAATTTTGAGCAAGTTAACTTTTAAATTTTGGTACCATATTTTCATATGTTGTTAATATGCAGGTAGAGCATGTAGTTTGGACATTGGTAGAACTTTGAAAGAGAGCTTGCACATCTTTATGCATTTTATTTATTCGACGTGATTTTGACCAAACTTTGATAGGGCACTAGAAATTCAAAAATAAAAATAAAAAAAGTAAAACCTTGGCCATGTGTCTTATATTGTACTCTAGTTTGCACAAAAAATAATAAACCTTGAGTTTGTGTAATGAAAGTTGGTGTTGCTCCTACACATTTGGTTTCAAGTGTGAGTCTCGTGGGTAAGTACCCAAATTATCTATGAAAAGGCCAAGTCCATGGCATACTTTCTCAGATTGGCCTCAAATTTGGCAGGTAGGTGTATCTTGGCATTGCACACATTTCATCTTTAGGGGTCTTTGTCGAACTATGATTTGAAATGCCATTTTCCATTTTAACAATTCAAATTCAACTTCATTTTGTGAAGGAAGTAGAAAATTTTGCAAAAAATGTTGTCTTTCACCAACATGGTAAGGTAGATGGGGTCATTGGGTGGGAATATAACCACTTTGTAGGAGTTGAATTGCTTGTTTATTCAAATTTTACCTAAAGTCAAACTTTGGTTAATTTGGTCAAAACTTTGAAATATTGAACTGCATGTACACTATTGGAACCTCATTATTTTAGGAAAAAATCATTTTTATATCCACAAGATGTGGTTTAATCATGGATCTATTGCTAGGTCAACTTGGTTCATCCATATGCCTCCTCTGCGTTTGACGCGGTTTTGACAAAAAAAATTAGATTTGGATTTCAGGAGCTGTGTTTTTCTGCATTGCATGAGGGTTTCACCAATATTTTAAGGACTCTAGGGGCCATATTTTTCATTTGTAGACTTTTTTCAGATTCAAAACTTGGTGCATGTAGAAATTTTAAAATTCAGTTAGACACAACAAATAGGTGGTTTTGACATGAATTTTCAGACAAATTCAGTTTTGGATTTCAAGAGCTGTGTTTGTCTGAATTGCATGAGGTTTTCACCATTGTTTGAAGGACTCTAGGGGACACATTATTCATTTGTAGAGTTTTTTCACACTCAAAACTTGTGCATTTAGAAATTTGAAAATACTAAATCACCTCCAAATCAAATTTGAATTTTGAGCAAGTTAACTTTTAAATTTTGGTACCATATTTTCATATGTTGTTAATATGCAGGTAGATCATGTAGTTTGGACATTGGTAGAACTTTGAAAGAGAGCTTGCACATCTTTATGCATTTTATTTATTCGATGTGATTTTGACCAAACTTTGAGAGGGCACCAGAAATTCAAAAAAAATAAAAAAAAAGTGAAACCTTGGCCATGTGTCTTAGATTGTACCATAGTTTGCACAAAAAATAATAAACCTTGAGTTTGTGGAATGAAAGTTGGCGTTGCTCCTACACACTTGGTTTCAAGTGTGAGTCTCATGGGTAAGTACCCAAATTATCCATGAAAAGGCCAAGTCCATGGCATACTTTCTTAGATTGGCCTAAAATTTTGCAGGTAGGTGTATCTTGGCATTGCACACATTTCATATTTAGGGGTCTTTATCGAACTATGATTTGAAATGCCATTTTCCATTTTGACAATTCAAATTCAACTTCATTTTGTGAAGGAAGTACAAAATTTTGCAAAAAATGTTGTCTTTCACCAACATGGTAAGGTAGATGGGGTCATTGGGTGGGAATATAACCACTTTGTAGGAGTTGAATTACTTGTTTGTTCAAATTTTACCTAAAGTCAAACTTTGGTCAATTTGGTCAAAACTTTGAAATATTGAACTGCATGTACACTATTGGAACCTCATTATTTTAGGAAAAAACATTTTTAGGTCCACAAGGTGTGGTTTAATCATGTATCTATTGCTACGTCAGCTTGGTTCATCCATATGCCTCCTCTACGTTCGACGCGGTTTTGACAAAAAATCAGATTTGAATTTCAGGAGCTGTGTTTGTCTGAATTGCATGAGGGTTTCACCAATGTTTGAAAGACTCTAGGGGCCACATTTTTCATTTGTAGAGTTTTTTTAGATTCACCACTTGGTGCATGTAGAAATTTGAAAATTCAGTTAGACACAACAAATAGGTGGTTTTGACATGAATTTTTAGAAAATTCAGTTTTGGATTTTAGGAGCTGTGTTTGTCTGAATTGCATGAGGGTTTCACCAATGTTTGAAGGACTATAGGGGCCACATTTTTCATTTGTAGAGTTTTTTCACACTCAAAACTTGGTGCATGTAGAATTTGAAAATTCAGTTAGACACAACAAATAGGTGGTTTTGACATGAATTTTCAGAAAAAATCAGTTTTGGATTTCAAGAGCTGTGTTTGTCTAAATTGCATGAGGTTTTCAGCATTGTTTGAAGGACTCTAGGGGCCACATTATTCATTTGTAGAGTTTTTTCAGATTCAAAACTTGGTGCATGTAGAAATTTGAAAATACTAAATCACCTCCAAATCAAATTTGAATTTTGAGCAAGTTAACTTTTAAATTTTGGTACCATATTTTCATATGTTGTTTATATGCAAGTAGAGCATGTAGTTTGGATATTGGTAGAACTTTGAAAGAGAGCTTGCACATCTTTATGCATTTTATTTGTTCGAATGTCTTAGATTATTTGACCTAACTTTGACCAGGGCACTAGAAATTCAAAAAAATTTAGAAAAATGTAAAACCTTGGCCATATGTCTTAGATTGTTTGTGTCACCATATGAAAAAAAATTAGAACATTTAATGATGGTCAGAAAATTTACATGGTTAGAAAAGATAAAAAACGCCTTTCTAACCATGTAAAAACTTGAACCATCATTAAATGTAAATTTTCGTGCATGCTCGAGGCTTTTGACCCTACCACTGGTACATTCGTCATAGAAGAGACAAATGGGACAATCTATATTGGGGCCGTCGATGTAGAGTGTATTCTTGGTCTCAAGAATGAAGGTTTTTAGCAGGGACATACTTACTAAAGAAGAAGAGGACATGAAGGAACGCGTCTCCACACACTTTATGAGAAAATCTACTAGAAACATTGTAATTGATGATTTAATCGCTTACATCATTAAAAATAAAGTTGCCAATGATGACTTTCTGCGAAAGGTGGTGCTAGTGCTACTTGGAACAGTTATTGCGCCTATGGCGATAAAGGTTGTTCCGAAGTAGTATTATGCATTAGTTGATGATGTTAACAGAATGTCCAAGATTAATTAGAATGCTTTAACGAGGAGGGTTTTAATGGACAACATCAGGATTGGGAGACAAGGAAAAATAATCCATCAATGTCCAAAAGGAAATCTTGGACTATTGTAGGTTTTATTTGCATACTCATTTGTTTTCGCATGTATACTCTATGATGTCCGTGCTATAGCTAATTTACTTTTATTTTTTAAAATATAGTACTCGTACTGGGATAAAGTGCAGCCGCAGGAAGGCGAATGTGCATTTAATCCTAAAATATCCATACGACCCCTCATGAGGAATTGGAATGAAGCGGCTGCCACAAAGAGAGACAATTTCGACTACGAGAATGGGCGTGGTCATGATAACACCAAGATAATATTTTTTTGGCTTCCCTCGTATATTGCATTTTTAGATTATGACTCATGTGAAGCTAGTACGCAGGACTTACAGCTTGTATCATTCGTACCATCATGTAGATAGAAGATAATATCACTGAATAATATCGTATGCAAGAGCCATTGATGGCAGATCCTATGCCAGCTCGTAAGCAAAAGGCCAAGCCAGTTAGTGTTCCGCATAAGAAGATCAATGGTACACAACAAATTGGTAATGATCAGATGGAGCTTTTGTTTAAGCGGTGACAGATCTCTTGGACACACAGTTGACTAAAATGTTGATTCCTATAGCTGACTTATGTGCTCAGGTGGGACACTTAACTACATAGTTTTTGGCATTCAAGTTGAACATGTGGTTCTGCTCTTAGATTTTTATGTCTTGTAAAGAACATTGAAACTGTTCAACAAGGAAGGCATGATGTACAAACCTATGGACGCAGCGGCTTCAGCAGACATGGAAGAGGAAGAAGATGCTGGCTCTTTTCAGAACAGACCTCGTGAAAAAAAGAGTTCATGTATAAGAAAGATAGTGATTCCGAAGGAGAGGTCGACTGTATTGGTGCGACCGTGCCTGAAGAAGTTGCTGATCATGGCACACATGACAAGGCGCCTACACATAATGGCGTAAATGGCCATACACCTATTTGCAAGGCGAATGGTGTGAATGATCATATACTGGCCAAGAGGAGTGGTGCCCTTGGCAGCACACCGGATAACCCTTTTATTATTGATATTGCGGAACCAGTAAAAGAAGAATCTGATATTGACATTTCTGTTATTTCTGTTAACAAGTTTATGTCTATGGCTCAGTTAAATAAAGGTGTATCAAATGACTGTCAAGCAGCCGATAGCCGAAAGGAAGATGAGTTAACTGGGAAACGGAAGCATACAGTCCCAAAAAAGTTTCAGTCTCCTTATGCTCTAGACAAACCCATCAAGCGTTTAGTCCACGGATCTACTGCAAAAGGTAAAGTTCATATTTGATTTGTTTAATAAAAATTGTAAACATGTCTTGCATTCAAATATAATAAATCAGTTTTTCATTTTTATATGCAGTTCTCGGTTTCGATGATAAACCAGGCCCAGATGCAAATTGCAACAACGATTCATCTACTAATTTGACTCCACAATAAATAGATGTTGCCTGTGTATTTCTTGAGCTCGTATCTCGGTCAGATCAGCACAAGAAAAAAAGCTTATACAAGAACTCCAGTAGAGACGAAGTTAGTGCAGAGAGACTACATGTCGTTCTAGACCGTAAATGGTTATCTGATGATGTAAGGGATAACTGCACTTACTAGCAAAACTTTATTTTTATTCCAGTACATTAATTTTATGCTTTGTGTGTTGCAAACACTTAATTCAATGATGTTTGTTGCAGGTAATAGATGGGTACATTGGACATTTAGGCATCCGTGTTGGGCATGGCCATATTTATGTCCAGCATGGAGATCTAAATTTCTAGTAGACCGTGCAATTGCTGGTGACAAAGTAGAGGATTCCACCATGAACATGGATAATGAGATGGTAAAATCTAGAACAGTTGGTCGAGTGTTGGAAGAATATACAGTTCGTACTAAGGTATGCTATATTATATTTGTGATCAATTATTATATGTTGCGATTAAACATCTAAAAAGCCATCGGATATTTATTAATATGAATTTTTTGTAGACTTATTTTCCCTTGAATATCGGCAATACACACTGGATGACGGTGGTCATGCACATGCCAAATCAAAAGTTCCAATGTCTGGACTCGCTATATCCTCTGGACTTAACTTTGGAGACTGTCGAGGCACTAGTATGTGTATAATATAGTGTCCATATTTTTTTTTCAAAATGTGTTGTGCATTTAACCATGATCTTTTTACAGCGTCGCCAAATTGGACAAGACATGCAAGTGGCAAATGCATCTACAGGTGGGAAATATCCGGATGTTTCAAAGTGGCCAATTAAAGAGTATGAGATGCCACAGCAGCGGGATTGGTGAGTAAATGTTACATCATATTCAGTAGGAAGGAATGAACATGAGCCCTGTATTAATCTTACTACTGTTATACCTTCACAACAGAAACTCTTGTGGATTATTTTTCATCGAATGCATGGAGCATTGGGATGATGAACGGATGACAGGAGAATTTTCCCAGGTTTGATTACGAACTAAATGATACATTTTAACTTAATTTCAACTCACCGTGTTTTGTACTAATTTGTAGGCCACGGTTAACGAAAGGAGACGTGTCATCGCAGAAATGATGTTGTCACCGTCCAACAAATTAGATGATGTAAAAAGAAAGTTCACGAGATCGCTTCAAAGACGAACAAGTTATGAAAGCATAGATGATCAGAAGTTTCAAGTTAGAGTGGTTAGGTTTTAGTTCCGAAGAAGGTTTCCTTGACATTATAACTTGTTTTATTCTATCAACTATGTAACATAATAAGCTCAACTATTTTGTTTTATTATATGCACTTATGGCTACTCATATATTGTTATGTGACGAAATTATTAATCACAAGTTCATGTTTTGTACAATGTTTATACAAATCGAGTTGTACTAATGGCGTGCAAAAAATGCACAGCTGGATACCAAATGCCTCACTTGTTTATTAGTAGAATGTTGAAAAACTCTTTATTTTGAAACAACTCGCTACTTTGCATCTTGCCACTTGTACATGATGTCTACTAAAAGTCCAAAGATTGCAACACACATTGTTGCAAGAAAACAAATAATGTTGTCCTTACATTTTAAAAGTTTATTTTGAATTTTCAAATGTGTCTTCATTTTTTCTCAGCCTCTTCTTTTGCCATCAGTATCTTGTTATTCTTTTCTTCTAGTTGCCCAATCACATATCTTTGTCTTCCTTTCCATTTATCTTCTACCCATTCGACATATCCGCACTTATGTAATCCCGGAAGTAATAAATAAAGTTATATTTTATGTATGGTATCTTAGTATATTGTCAATGATGTACATAACACAAGGATATAGAGAAAAACCTCATATGGACAACCCAAAAACCATCTACCAGCATCACAACCATCTTTGCAGACACGACGAGCAGGGAACACCGAGTGGCCGCACCTATTTTTTGTGTTGCGCTCAATACCATTGTACGCATGATCATACTCATTGCGGCAAAGCATCAACAAAATTGGGCAACATGTCCTCATCAACATCCTAAATTGCAAAATATCATATACTGCGTGAATATTGTAGAAATGAAACACAAAGAAATATTTTCAAGAACTAACCGTCTCATCTAGGGTTGGCGGTGCGCCTTTCTTGATCTGTTTCCCGCAGTCGTAATGGACAGCAGATGTAAGCTTCGCCCATCCCTCGATGCCTTTCGTCGGATCCATCCTAGCCGACAAGTTCGCTCGCGCCTGCAGCCGCCGATCAGTTACACGGCGAGACGACATAGCCTAGACGAACCCTAGATGAGACTGAGGGTATGTTGATTTATATAGTAAAACCTTGCAAACCCTAAGGCTGGCTACAAGGATTGTGATTAGTCCATGGGCCGGGTAGCATTACGGCCCAAATGAACAGGGAAACAATCAACTACTTCGTGGGCCAGACACGGATAAAAATCATTGCTATTTTATGCAATCATCTAGATTTTCAGCGTTATTCATCGGGCCGATCTTGAAATATATTCATATTGGCATCACAAATTTGACATGACACATATTTCATCGTAAAACATATTTGTTAAACCGAAATTAACGAAGACGTGGTAAGACAATGGCACAGTACAACACAACAATGGCTTAAACAAAATAAATTTGTGTACATCGAAACTATATTACAACTTTCAAAAACTAACCCACCATATATAGATTTCCTAATAATATTATCTCAAATATCTCCTCTACTGATGTTCCTGTACCACCTTCCTGCACATGAAAACACAAATTTTTTATAAGTTTGACAAGTTCATTACTGATATATTCAATATAGTTTGGTAACACTTACTTCTGGTTAAGTTTGCAATGCTTGCTGCATTTGCTGTGTCCTTGTTTCTTGCAAGTGCCGCACTTGATTCTATGTTCGTCAAATGATAATGGTCTTCCATTTTTAGACTTTGGCCGATAATCGTATGCCTCATCTTTCGAGCTATGTTTCTGTGCACCTTTGCTCGATACTTTCAAAGGATCCCGAACCTTAACAATGTTTCCTTCATGATCCTCTACGTGTTCAACCACTAACGAGCTTAGGTAAATAGGAACAAGTTCCAACTCCTCCTTCTGATTGTACTCAACAGCCTTAGATATCACAGCCTTCAAATTTTCTTGTAACTGATCCCAAAGGGAGGGGTGTTTGCATGCCGCATGCATAGCTTCTGAGGCTAGCACACTAACCTGGGTATATTTCAATCTTTCCCCAGCCCTTGACCATCCTACTCCGAACAAATCACTAGTGCGCCTTGCAGGAAGACCGTGCCTTGCGTCTTTTATCAACCGACGAAGAACACAACAATCTGGAATTTTATATATATATGCAATTCATTCAGAACGTGAAATATATGCTTGCACGGTAGACCTTTCCTAATCATTCTTCTGTAGCTTTACTTTATAGATTCTTTTGGATTTTCCGGTGTATATTCAACGGTGAACTGCCTCTTTTGGTTATCATGCCATGTGACGACAAATATTTCTGACCCAGATCCCAGCTTTTTTTCAATAGTTAGTAAGCCACCAACTTTCTTCAGATCATACTGCAACATATAGAAGTTAGCCGGGGTGAACTTGTGCGAAGCAGCTACCTCCAGTTCTCTACATCTAGTTATGGGCACCGGTATAGTCTATGAGGCCATGCAGTCATCTCGCGCCTCGTTCTCACGGATACGGTTGATGCAATTCTCATAATGCAATATCATATCCACTAAAGTCATCTCTCCATTAAGGTGCAGGTGAAGGCAGGAATTTAGACTTTCACTACGCTGGTTGCTTTTCATACCAAGCCAAAAACCATCAGCCAGATACGCTGCAACCCACATGCCCCTCTTCCTATACATCCTTCTCAACCAAGTTTTGGTTTTCTCTGACTACCATTTCCTTAAGAACGCTTGCTATCTCTGCTCAAATATGGCTTTCGACGTAGTGTAGTATAACATAGAGCGAAACTCTCCCAAGGACTTACTACTAAGATGGACCTTCATATTTTTCTCAATATGCCAAGTACATATTCGGTGCTAGACATCTAGAAATACTCTGCGTATTGCCCTAATCATCACCGAGTTAGTATCCGTGATTACACTCCGAGGCATCTTCTGACACATTGCCTTGAGAAATGTTTGCAATAATCACACATATGTTTCTTCTGTCTCATCGGAAACTATGGCACAACCAAAAACAGTAGTCCTCTGGTGATTGTTCAGTCCGACAAAAGGTATGAATGGCATACCATAGCGATTCATCTTGTACGTGCTGTCAAACACAAGGACATCCCCATAGTCCTCATAGTCCTGTATAGACTGAGAATCACACAAGAACATTCTTTTCAGCCGTCCTTCTTTATCTAAGTCATAGTCAAAATAAAAGATTGGGTCCCTCTCCTTTCTGCTAGCCATAATGCCAATGGTCGTGGCAGCATCACCTTTCGCCAATAGTTTTCTCTTTTCCTTGCTGCAAAGGTTGTACATATCCCTCCCGACGTACCCAACACCATCGTACCATCCACTTTTGCTGATCATGGAGTCCATTATGATGTGCTTCCTAATTCTCGTGGCTCCCATAGCTAATATCTCAGCCTTCTGGTACTCTTTTATTTTTCTATGCGACCAAAGAAAAGGTACTTCATCCGGTCTTGCTAACACATGACTGTGATTGGGCTCAAAACTTTCAACATTCCATACACCAAGTTTTGCATTAAGCTTCACTATCAGGTGAGCCCCACACTTGCATCGAGACAGAGCTCTGAGCCTCCGACTTCGTCCCTCCCCGGTCATCAACCTCTTATCACGCTCACCTTCCCTCGAACACAAGTAACGTCTGTAAATCAAATGTTTCATACGCTTCTTGCTATATCTGACCTTGTCCTTTCTGATGCTAAATCCATTATCTTTAGCATAGCTATTGTAGAATACAAAAGCAGCTGCTTCACAAGGAAAAGTCATATCCTTTATCTTCATCAACATATCCATCTTATCCTCAGCCTTGCAAACATCATTGACATTCCAGCTCCAATCATCAACCGGGGCCTACACATGCAGAGCAAAGCAATGAAAACCTAAATAATTTTCTATTCATCCGACATTTTTTTTTACAACAAATATAAACATAAATCTTACCTCCATAATATTCACCTCCTTTGACTCCCCAAAATCTGTTCCATCAAAAATAGCAGTCTCCATGTCCGACTCACCATAGTAGTCGTACATGTTTTTAAGACCAGCTATTTCCTGCACAAAAACAATAATACAATTACTCATCCACTAATGGTTATTTACTTCATTGCTTCACAAATAATTAGTACACTCTATGTACCTCATTAATGTATTCCTCGAACAGAGACTTGGAATTGCTTTTCTCCTTACCATTGTCTATGTCCATCTACATATATTGTTATCATGAATACTGTTGTAACTTTAACCTTAACATAATTTGCTATCCCTAATAATTGAATCAAATAAAATAACTTACATTAATAACATCTGTGTTCACATGCTCAGAGCTATCACCATCATTTGACTTTGAGTCTACAGATAATTCTTCACTATCTGACATAGATCATCTACCCAATCGCCAACACCTTCACTAGAATCATCTGACCCATCTGCAGGAAACTCAAACCCAAGTTCCTTCTCTACCTCAAAAATACCTGACCTAGACTCCGCCATTTCCTACAATAGTACATTACTTCAGTATATCAACAAAGAATACAAACAAAAGATATATTAGTCATATTTCTGCACATGTCATCATGAATATTGGTCATGAATTTAACGAAGAACGAATCAAACTACCACGCTGGTAGATGTGCCGGCGGAAGAAGCCCACCCCACCGTATTGGTCGATGCGTCGGATGAAGTGGATGAAGAACCGCCCACGCGCACGACGGGAGAACCTGACCATGGCTGGAAGATGAAATCTTCCCAACACCTCGATATGATCGATCGGTGGGGCGGAGCCCCTAACCCTAGGTTGCCCCTAACACAAGCCTCACAGGGAAGAGAGGGTACCCTCCGTGATTCTAGAAACCTTATGCGGCCACGAAGTCACCAGAGATGGCAGAGACGACAGCCGCGCGGTCCGTCCACCGTCTGTCCGTCAGCGGCGCGCCGTCGCCTAACCTAATTAGATGCGGGAGAAGCGGCGGCTACCAGTTTGAAAACACCGCATGCACGATGTGGGTCAGCGAGGCAGGATCGATCTGGTCACGTGACTTTTTTTTCAAACGCGCCGTATAGGTACCGTATCTGTACATAAGGGTATACGCGGGCTGAATATGAGTTTCGGCGGGCCTAAGATAGAAAAAAGAAAAAAACAAATAATAACCCCTCAACTTCACCAGGGGCAGAGCACCGGAGTGCCTGGAATATTTGCAAGAAGAGGAACATAAGGCACTTTGACGGGGTTGATCCAAGTATCGACTACTGGCTTGTTCAGTTTTCTTCAGACAGAGATATCCTAGGGGCTAGACTAAAGCCTGGCGCAAGGGATCAAATTAAATCCTTTGTAAGATAGTTGAGAGTCTAGATTTTTTGTTTAAACTCCAGGGATGGGAAAATCCTATCCCTATGTAAATATGTTGCAACATTTCTTTGGTTTTATAATTTAAGAGTGGTAGGAGACTCCTGCTGTAATTCCTCAAAAAATAAAAAAGTTAGTTATCATTATTCAAACAGTACTGGAACAGTATTTCCGTGTAGAAATGCTTGCGGCAAGCAGTTCATCGGTCGACCTGCCTTTCTTGCTAACTAAAATTATCATGAAATATGGACATTGGACCTTATATTCTGTTATTCACCGAATTTTTTTGCTCAGCTTTTTCGCTTAACCAGAAAACTGAAACCCATGTGCACCATCATCCCAAGCACTAACTCCTACCACCTCTGTTCCATAATGTAAGCCTTTTTAGGTAGCTGTTTTAGCTTTCTAAAAAGGGTTATATTGTGAAACGGAGGTAGTAGATGAATCGAGATCCTATAGCGAACAGTTGTGACAAACTAGTTTAATTTGCCAAAACGTAGTATAATATGGAACATAGGTACTCCTAATAGATAAGAACATCTTGTCTATGTCGCTCGCAAACCAGTATTATCATATTTGCGGATTCTGCATTCATTCACCCTGACCCTCGCGTCGCTCCCTTAGGGGCGACTCGGGGGAACCCTAGAAAACAGCCGCCGTCGGGCCCTTCCACCGTCGATCCCGTCCGTCACTGCTATCGCGAGCCTCATCGTGGCGGCGGCGGGTGCCCTCACCTCCGAAGGGGATGGGGGGAGCTCGCCGTGGAGGCTTGGCCGCGCATTGCGGATATCGAGTGGCTGCTCGCCGGTGGCTCGGAGGTCGCGGCGGCGTAGGAGTGCGTGTCGGGCTCCGGCAAGGCGACGAATCTGCTACGGCGGTGGGTCTGCAGGGCTCCAACGGGGCGGCTGGCGGCGCCTGAGCACGCGGGCTAGATGGGCTCGGGCGGGGGAAGTTGTCATCAATCGCGCGGAGGGGCCGTAGTAGAATCGCCAATTGTCCAGAAAGGCCAAATGGGGGTGAATACAAATCTAATAGCCAAACGGTCGTTTGAACCAGACGAAAAACGATTGAACTCAAATACCGCCGTTAGGTCAACTCTTCTTGGCTCGCCCTATCAGTATTCCCCATTATCTTTTGCGGTCGTGGACTAGGTTACCCCTGCGTGGACCAGATCCCTGAGTGGACCAGATCTATTTCTTTGCTCTGCTCTGGTCTTCTCCCTTGCTCCCCTCCCCATAACATTTGCTCAGCTCCGACTGCTCGTCTTAGATCGGAGCTCGCACTTGCTCTAATTTGCGTCCCCGCCATGTCCGGTCAACCTCCCATGCCTCTAATCGAAGCTCACAGCCATTGTCGTCGCATCGTCCGCCGTATCGGAGCTTCGTGTCCCCAGACTAATATCTCGCCTCTGGCTAGTCCTTCTCACACAGTGGAGCGTGTCCCGTCGGGCGATCCAGGCTGGCGACCGGCCTCGGGAAGTTGCGTGCTGCCGTGCACCCCAGGCATGGTAGCCCTGGCATAGCAGTTCGACGACCACGCTCTCATGGCCACCGTGCTGGGTGTCCGTCCCACTGTGTCGCCGGCAGAGTTGCTGTCGCTTTCAGGTCTCGTTTTGGGATCAGACGAAATGAGATCAAGATTGAGGTATGCGCGCCACCATTCGATTTTTTCGTCCGGTTCGAGCATAGCACAGAAACCGAGCATGTTCTGCATTCTTCCCGTTCTTTCGAGTGCTGTGGGGAGAAAATGAGCTTCATGCATTGGCATCGCGCCTGTGGGTGGGACGATCGCTTGGGGAAGCTTCGTTTCTTCTCCAAACTCGGCTTTGACGGCCTCCCATTGGATGCTTGGGAGCCGGAGGCCCTCAAGTAGGTCGTCAGTAGCCTTGTCGGCGAGCTGGTGGAAACCATGCCACCGAGCGACAGATGGGTCATCAAGGTAAAGGCGTGGCTGAAAGATCCTGACACTGTTCCTAAGATGTACGAGGTGCAGATTCCAAGCAGGGCAGGGCGATAGCTTTGCTGGAAGCACCCGGTCATCATCCACCTGGAGGAGGTTCTGGAATCGGTACATGGCATTCAGGGCCCCGAAGAGGCTGCTAGAAAGCGTCCTTGTCGCCTGTAGTGTTGGCCTAGAAGGATCGATGGCACAAGACCACCACCGTTTCGTGACGGCGCAGAAAGTTTCGGTGGGGGAACCTGGCTTGGACGAGCTAGTGGTTCTGATTTCTCTCGAGTGAAGACAAAGCTCTAGTGAATTGACGTGGTATGTGTGGCTAATGAATTTGTAGTATGGAGAGCGTAGCAGGAAGTTAACATCAACTGAAAATGTGTAATAGTTTGAATCGATGTAGTACGTGTGTGTAATAGTTTGAAGTAGTATATGTGTATAATAGTTTGAATCGATGTAGTATGTGTGGGTAATGAATTTGATGTAGTGTGTGCGTAATAGTTTGAATCGATGTAGTTGAACACCGTGCTTTATAATTTCTGTGAATAACCAAGGACAACCTCATGAAAAGAGGGTGGTCTGGCAATGAGCAATGTCAATTCTGTGGATGCCAGGAAAATATAGTCCATCTCCTCTTCAAGTACAAGGTAGCTACATTTGCAACACGTTGAAGTGCAGGACCATTTTGCAGACAACACAAGACAAAGGAAAAATAGTTTACAGCACAGACAGCAGAAACAAAATCTGTAGTATGGGATAAAAAAATGCCAGTTAACTGGATTTAACCACGACTAGTAATTGAAATAAATAGATACTTGATAGTATTTTCTTACAACAGTATTACTTTCATACAAAAGAGTCTTATACCTACACAAAAGTGGGCTAAACTTCCTACTAGTTTATAGAATAATTCATCAGCATTTCATCTATAAAAGTCATTCTTCAGTCTGAACTAAACTATTCTACACTGGAGAAACTACAGATCTCCACCAAAAAAGTTGGCTAGCCAATTGACTTGAGAGGACATAAGTTCTTTGATCATTTAACCCAAACTAATCTATTTCCTTCCCGCCAAACTACAAGAAATCTTCATCGTTCATGCACGAGCGATTTGCGTGCGCCAGTCCCGATTCAGTTGGACCATCCGCACCATGGCAACGATTTCTTCGAAACTGAAATTCGGCATCTCCTTCTTGGGATCGTAGGTCCATGTGAACTCGAACCTGAATTCCGGGGCTAAGTTGATGCCCGTCGCCGGCTCCGGCTGTCGAACAATCCAACATGCTGAGTGTAGACGCTTGGTCGCCACCACGGTACAGCCTCCGATGGTACGTAGGATGAAGCGTCTTTGTCGCAGACGGCATGTTCCCAGCCTCCCCCACTGCGGTAAGGTAGTCCGTGCCGAAACGTGGACGCGAGAGTTTCTAGACCTTGACGCTGGCCTGTTCGAGGGTGTGTACCCTCGGCGGCATACTCTCGTGAACGATTTGATACGTACCTTGTTCCCACTGCCTAGAGCATGCCGTAATGCCGCCACACGATTTCTCCACATCGCTCTCCTGGCCCTGCTTGCCGCATCTGGCGCCAACGATGCCGCCGTCGCCGCCACAGCCGATTCAGCACATTCGGGGAAATCATCCGCCTGGCAGGGCAATGGGAGACCGGCCTTGAAGCAGAGCTTCATGGCCTGCCTTAGAGGGGATAAATACCCTAGTTTCAGCGGCTGTCGTGGCGGCGGCGGCTGCTGCTTAGACAGGGCCATGTTACCCTAGTTGGTGCGGCGCGGAGGAGCTGCGCAAGGTGAACTGTGGTTTGTCGGACAAGGGGAGTGAAAGACTGACAGTAGGTTTGGACTACGGGCACGCGTGAAAATAACCATCTCCCATTTCCTTAGAGGGTAATAATTCGACCCTCGTTGCATTAACCGCTCAATCTTCATTTTCCTTCTCAGCATAAGAGCACGAACGTATTATAAAGATCGGTCATGGCTATCCATCTCACCGGGCAATGTACCAGGACATGTAGGAGACCGGGTTTTATTTTAGAAATGTTTACGACTGTGCCCTTATGTTTATACGATATTATTTCTATGCCACCATGTACCATCGATTGTAGCAACACCATCAGAAACAGGGGATGCCGACGTGGCGTGTTTTCTTTTTTAAAGCGCATTAGAAATAGGGGATGCCAACATGGCATGTTTTCTGACTGGCAGACCCGCCTCCTCCACCTTCGACGACGCGCATCCCAGGTTCGAGGGCTGGTGCCGCCCACCAACATATTATTGTGCAATTTTCCATGTGGAACCTGAATTACGGTGCTGAGATGATGCCCATGTCGAACACAGAGAATTCTAAAAGAAGCTACTAAAAATAAATACTTTGAATTCTGAAAGTACTAAAATTAAATACATTACAATTTTATCTAAAAGGTAATACGCATACTGCTAATCAAAATAATATAAATACAGTACAAATTTCTACTTCGAAAAATAGACCTGAAAATGCTAGCAAATAACCTAGGATGAATATAGGATTCATTCTCCCCTGTATATTTTGTCATCGTTGGCTCCCGCATGCTGCAACACATATTCAGAGAACTCTCTCCATCTGCAATGTGCTGCCAGTATCTCATCCATAGGGTAAGGCCTCGGTGTATGTTCCCGACTTAAGCTATGCATTACCATTGTTGGTTCCTCTTCCCATGCTTGAACCTCATGATCGTACAGTCTAATATAATTCCTGTAGTATATGCAACCGGGTTTGACTGTGGGGTGTAACCTGGTGTCAATGGAGATAGAACGATTGTAATCAACAAAGAGGGCATGACTTCCAATGTCACCGACGGCCTCGAGAGAGCGGTTCTCCATGTCCACCCGGTACAACACCGGTTTCCCTTTACCGAAATCCCCGTTCAACACAAGAAGTAGATCACCATCTGACTCCACAAGGTAAAATTTGTAAGTTCCGCGTACCTGTTCAAAGACTGGGGCTAAATTATTTTGGCCATCGTAACAGTGCTCGCGCGCTGCTCTAACTGGATGTTGGTCGACAAGATGTCACCATTCTCAAGTAATGCATATACTTCCCCTTGGAATGCCGTCATGCAGTTCAGAAGCATATTAGGAGATGGCGAATACAATCCTTCTCCAAATGATTCATTGATTTTCCCCGTTGGGGTGCTCTCATCGGCCCATGCAATATGATCTGGATAATCAGTGTAAACAAACACCATCATCGGGGACTTCGTCACGACGACAGATTGCAGAAGATCAGATGGTATGTGTGCTTGAAACTCAGTGTTAGACTTATGAGTGATTGGGTTCAGAAGCCGAATCTGGTATGGCTCCACCCTCTGAGCAAGCATGATGACGCCACGAGAAACACCGACGAAGTAGAATCTTTTGGAAGAAGAGGGCATCAGTTAGCACTAAGATGTTTACAATGGAAAATACCAATAAATATCGGATGTGAATGTGAACCTGTGATGGACGTTCATTAGATTTGTCCTGAAGCAACGACCAGTGGTGAGATTGAGGAAGGTGAAGTCGCCAACATCTGGAAGTGTGTGATCTATCATGATACCGTTGTTGAGATGGAATTCGGGCACCTTTAAAGTGCGGCGGCAATCGGTGCAGACTTCTCGACAAGCAGCATAGGTGTCGACGTACTCCTCTTTCTCCAGCAAGTAGTCGACGATCTTGCGAAGTGGGTCGACCTGAAGATCGGACCAGTTCCTCTTCATCCGGCTACTGGCCATGGCTTACGTGCAGGAATGTTTTGATCGAGGAAGAAAGAAGAACTACCACTACGAGGAGAAGAAGAAGAAGAGGAGAACAAACAAGGGAGACGAAGCAGAACTGCCACTGCGAGGAGACGAGGAGATGAGGGAGAAGAAGTGGAACTGCCACTTCAAGTTTGGATCAACGAGCTTTTTTTTCGAAACTAGCGCATGAACCAGCCATGCACTACATGCAAGTTTTGATCAAACAGACTGACATGTGGGACCTTCTAAAAAATTCCATGAAGTGCTACCGTGCATAGTGCGCTGACAGGTGGCATGTTTTCTAACTAGCGGGCCCGCCTCCTCCACCTTCGACGGCGCGCGTCCCAGGTTAGAGGGTTGGTGCCGCCCACCAGCACATTATTGTGCAATTTTCCATGCTTTGTCGCAACCAGCTCCGCTCCTCTGCTCTTGCCACCGCCACTCCGCTCAGTCGTGCACCGCTCTCGTCATCCCCTTGGGCCGTCGTCCTCCCGCCCTCCCCTCCCTGCCATCCCCTCACGCCCCCTCCCCTCCTTGCCCTGTCTCCTTTCCACCGTCCACCGCTTAGGCGCGTCTGGAAACGAAAACCATGAGTCGGCCGTCGGGTTAGGGGCCCAACGACACTGGTGATCCGGATCCCGCTCGGAGATGGATCCTGCGAGGCTTCATAACATAGAGATGGGTCCTGCGTGGCTGGAGAGCACATAATCTCCTTCAAGTCTGGAGAGCACAGAGGACAAGGAAACAGGGGAAGAGGAAGCGGGGTGTACAGCTTTGGAGGTATGTAGCCCGAAAAAGGTGCCATGCGTCCACATTGAAGGGTAAGAACTGTGATTCCTTTTCTGCATACCCCAATTAGTGTTTCTAGTCCCGTGGGGATGGCAAGGATATGTGTTGGTAACCGCAGGACGTCTGTACAGCTTGTCCTTGAGCATGATGCTTTGTCAAGCGAGCATGAAGGCACTGAAATGTGTGGCGGTGCGGATGATGATGAGAAAGCATATCCATACGTGGCCGCTGACCCTGATAGGATGGAGAGTAGGGAATATTTAGTTGATTCGAACTTTGAGCCTGACTATGGGACTGATGAGGAAGAGGAATGTGAAGATGTGGAAATGGGATGTAGATACGACGACAAAGACAAGGACAGGCCAGTGATACACTTTGACAGGAACAATCCTACAATTGATGAGGGGACTGTCTTTGATAATGTGGTGGACTGCAGATATGCAGTTGCAACCTATGCAATCAGAGTTGGGTTCGAATTTATCATTGAAAAGAGCGACCAAAAGAGATTTAGGGTGCACTTTAGGGAAATTAATGTGTGCAAATGGAGATTACATGCATCTCCAATGCGGGGTGGACACCCATTTCAGGTTGCAATAGCTACATTTAGTTCTAGTCTTTCTCATATTTATTCTGCTGATAACTAGCTCTGAATTATTTGGATTCTTATCGAATGCAGATCAAAGTAAACACGAAGAAACACAACTTCCCTAATACTTCTTTAAGTGATAAAATTAGACCGGCGACTACCAAGTGGATTGCTACTACTGTACTTGACTGGGTGAGGCAGGATCATAACATTGGACCTGCTAAACTTAGAGCAAAGATTAGCAAAAAGTTTAACGTTCTGATTCCTTACCACAGAGTCTTTGATGGGAAGGATATGGCTCTATACTTCATTCAAGGCAAGTGGAATGACAGTTTTCATATGTTGTATAGTTTCAAAGCTTAGGTAGAGAAAACATCACCTGGTAGTGTTGTTGACATCGATTACGAGGTTGTGATAGGAAGAGAAAAGGTCTCGAGGGGGGTCAGGTATAAGCAGACAGATAAGATATGCTTCAGGAGATGTTTTGTCTGCCTGAAGGCATGCTAGAAGGGGTTCCTAGATGGCTGCAGGCCATACTTGGCAATAGGCGCAACTTCTTTAACACGGAAGTTCACGGGACATGTTGCTTCTGCTTGTGCTTTGGACATGCATAATTGGCTTCTACTCGTAGCTTATGCTATTCTTGAGGGTGAATCAAATGAAAGCTGGACATGGTTCATGCAGAGACTATGGGAAGTAATTGGTCACCCTGAAGGCTTGGTGATACACACCGGTGCATGCGAGGGTCTTCAGAATGCTGTTGATGCTGTGTTTCCTGGGGTTGAGCATAGGGAATGCATGCGGCATCTCACTACCAACTTCATGAAGAAGTTCAAAGAAAGATCTTTGAAGAGGACTTGTGGTGATCAGCATACACATACACCCCAAGCACGCATGCTACTTACTTGCAGAACATGTATGTAGTGCCAAAGGTGAAAAAATACCTTGAAGAACATCACACCAAGCTATGGGCCATAAGCAAGTTTGGTGAGTTAAGCAAGGTGGATTTTGTTTGCAATAATTTGGCAGAGAGTTTCAATGATAAGATTTCGGGCATGAAGACACTTGGAATTGTTATTTTGTTGGATGCAATAAGACAGTGCATAATGGTGAAGATAGATTTAAGGCAAAGAATTTATGCAAGAAATTTTTTAGGCCATAAAATAGTTCCAAATGTGGTTATGTTACTGAATGTAAGAACCAGGGCAATGAGAATGATAAAGATGAGGATGGTTAGAAGTTCCAGAACATTGGCTGAGGTTTATGCAGAATACAAGCATGAAAGTGAACGGAGGTACACTGTAGACATTGGAAAGAAGACTTGTTCATGCAGGCAGTGGCAGATTACTGGTCTTCCATGTCACCATGCAATTTACTTCATCTTAAAGCTTAGAGGTAGCGGAGCTGAAATAGAGAACTATGTCGACAACTATTTCTCCGTGGACAAGTTTGCTGCAACTTATGTAGAAAACGTACCACCTATGGCCGATGAAAATGATTGGGAGATTGTCGATCCAGGGTTCAAACTTCAACCACCAGTTCTTAGGAGGCCACCTGGGAGGCCTAGAAAGCTAAGGATCGAAGCCTCCACCGATAAAGGTTCAAGGCTGGGAGCTAGGAAAAGGAAATGCAAACATTGTGACGGATTCGGCCGTATCAAGAGGTTGTGCAAAAACCCAGTTACACATGATATTGTCCCTGTTCACACCTCGGTGGCAAAAAATGAGGCTTCTCAGCCAGAACTGGAGGAAGAGCAGAGCAAAGACGGTGATGAGCACTCGGAGGAAAACATACGTAAGCAGCCAATTTATGAAGAAGTGGAGGTGTCGGCGAGAAAAGGGTGTGAAAAGAAACAAAAGGGTAAGCGGAACGGGGAGGAAAGGGCAAATAATGGAGGTGTATTAGAATATGAAGAAGTTGCAGGGGTGATTGAGGATGTTCTTGAGGATCTTTCGGCTAACTGCAGGAGAAATAATAAATCCCTGCCAATTTCATCTTTGTACAATTCTACAAATGAAAGGTAAGCTTAAAAATTGTTTTATTTGCCATTTTATCATTTTTTATCCTCATCAACTGATGCTTAATGCAGTGTGGGCTAGCAGACTAATAAGAGGAGTAGAAAGATGCGGGCACAGTAACATCATATGTTGAATTATATCATTAAAACTAAACTAGTCGTGTCGTCTTTATTTATATCTGGCGCGTGCAACGTCTCTGTGATGGGGTCATGTGGAAAAAATTACAATTTTTTAAATATTATTACATTAATTTTTTACCTGCGTTTGGACGCGGCTACTAGTTCCCATCTCCCTTATATTCCCATCTCCCCTGGTGCACTCCAGAATAATGGTTGTGCCATCAAGTAGCAGAGTTAGCGTATTGTCCCATCAGATGTGAACGCAATGACTTTCTTTGTTTAGAATTTGACGACTTTTGATTAGTTTGAAAGACAGAGAAACCTAAAACATGTATCTAGACATGTTTTGGGTATAGACACATTTATTAAATATCTAAAAAAACTAAGTCAGTTATATCTAGACAGGAGTAGTACACTATTACAACACGCTCGATCCCTTCTCCTCTGGCGCACTCCAAATTATGGCTGTGCCATCAAGTGCTGGGAGCAGAGTCAACGTATTGTCCTATCAGATATGCCAGGAATGCGCAAACTTTATTTTCAGGATCGGACGAGTTTCGATCGACTAGTTTCAAAGACAAAGACAACTAAAACATGGCCAACATATATAGATTATGACGATAATTGACCACGACTCAAGTGACCCAGATCCAAAGAGGGCATTAAGATACCGTCCATATATTTAATTTATGCTTAAGTGGCCCTAATCGACTATGACGCTCCCGCAATCTCCATCATTGATGACGTTGTCCGCGTCACCACCAGCCTCCTCCGTGTCGGAATCGATGCCGATGTTCCCGGCAGCGTTCCTCCTCCTCATGGATTCTTCACGGTGCACTACATCGATAACGGCGGAGGTCATTCGCCCAGGCACTACCTAGAAGCACTGCCTCCCTTCGGGGTTGCGTACATCCGGCTGGATCTCCTGCCGGTGGGTTCTGCATAGCTCAATCAATGGAGCCCGCTCCTTCTTGAACAACTTTTGCCAGTACGCGCTCGTGTGCGAGTACCGTGCCATTTCCCTCTTCCGCTCCGACAACTGGCAGTGGTGCTCCTCGATCTGCCTCGCCAACGCGTTGTCGTGCAAGAGCGGCACGACAGGAACCCCGACGTAGCTGATCTCGAAGCTGGCCGGAAGCCTCGCGAATGGCGGCGCGAGTATGTCATAGTGGGCGAACATCTGAGCCTCGTGCAAGCTAAGTTTGGGCCTCTCCCTCTCCATGGCGATGAAGGAACACGGTCTGAGCTTCGGCCCCGAGGTTAAGGGGATAAGGGCAAGGACGTAGGCCTAGCATCGTTGCCACTGCCAATCAGTTCACAGAACAGACTTCTCGCGGATCGCCCTCGCGAAGGACATCCTTATCGTCCACGCACCCCGATCCAACAACGCCTAACAATCGGGGATCGGGTATTCTAGAAGCCCAGAGTGGTTGCTGGTTAGCTCTGCGTCCCGATTGTTTGATGCCAACGGCTGTAGTTGAAAATAATACACATTTCAATGACACTGGTGGATCCATATGTTGTCTCTTAAGAGACACACATGCAATGACTCTAGCTGCGGTTAATGAGAAGAACACACATGCAATGACACTGGTGGATCCATATGTAGTATGTGAAAAGAACATACATGCAATGACTCATATTGTTGTTAGTAAAAAGAGCACACATGCAATGACACTAGTGGATCCATGTGTGGTCTCTGAAGAGAACACACATGCAATGACACAGGTGGATCCATATGTGGTATGTGAAAAGAATAGTCATGAAATGACTCCAGTTGTTGTTAGTAAAAAGAACACACATGCAATGACACTGGTGGATCCATGTGTGGTCTTTGAAGAGAACACACATGCAATGACTCTGCCCGTTGTTAGTAAAAAGAGCACACATGAAATGACACTGGTGGATCCATAGGTGGATTGTGAAAATAACACACATGCAATGACTCTGGTTGTTGTTAGTAAAAAGAACACACATGCAATGACTCTGGTGGATCCATGTGTGGTCTCTGAAGAAAACACACATTTCAATGACACTGGTGGATCCATATGTGGTATGTGAAAAGAATAGTCATGAAATGACTCTAGTTGTTGTTAGTAAAAAGAGCACACATGCAATTACACTGGTGGATCCATGTGTGGTCTCTGAAGAGAACACACATGCAATGAATCTAGTTGTGGTTAATGAGAAGAACAAATATTTAAATTACACAGGTGGATCCATATGTGGTATGTGAAAAGAACACACATGCAATGACTCTAGTTGTTAGTAAAAAGAACACACATGCAATGACACTGGTGGATCCATGTGTGGTCTCGGAAGAGAACACACATTTCAATGACACTGGTGGATCCATCTGTGGTATGTGAAAATAATAGTCATGAAATGACTCCAGTTGTTGTTAGTAAAAAGAACACACATGCAATGACAATGGTGGATCCATGTGTGGTCTCTGAAGAGAACACACATGCAATGACTCTGGTTGTTGTTAGTAAAAAGAGCACACATGCAATGACACTGGTGGATCCATAGGTGGATTGTGAAAAGAACACACATGCAATGACTCTGGTTGTTGTTAGTAAAAACAACACACATGCAATGACACTGGGGATCCATGTGTGGACTTTGAAGAGAACACACATTTCAATGACACTGGTGGATCCACATGTGGTATGTGAAAAGAATAGTCATGAAATGACTCTAGCTGTTGTTACTAAAAAGAAGACACATGCAATGACACTGGTGGATCCATATGTAGTCTCTGAAGAGAACATACATGCAATGACTCTAGCTATGGTTAATACGAAGAACACACATGCAATGACACTAGTTGTTAGTAAAAAGAGCATACATGCAATGACACTGGTGGATCCATGTGTGGTCTCTGAAGAGAATACACATTTCAATGACAGTGGTGGATCCATATGTGGTATGTGAAAAGAATAGTCATGAAATGCCTCCAGTTGTTGTTAGTAAAAAGAACACACATTCAATGACACTGGTGGATCCATGTGTGGTCTCAGAAGAGAACACACATGCAATGACTCTAGCTGTGGTTAATGAGAAGAACACACATTTCAATGACACGAGGTGGATCCATATGCGGTATGTGAAAAGAACACACATGCAATGACTCTAGTTGTTGTTAGTAAAAAGAACTCACATGCAATGACACTGGTGGATCCATGTGTGGTCTCTGAAGAGAACACACATTTCAGTGACACTGGTGGATCCATATGTGGTATGTGAAAAGAACACACATGCAATGACTCTAGTTGTCGTTAGTAAAAAGAACACACATGCAATGACACTGGTGGATCCATGTGTGGTCTCTAAAGAGAACACACATGTAATGACTCTAGCTGTGGCTAATCAGAAGAACACACATGCAATGACACTGGTGGATCCATAGGTGGATTGTGAAAATAACACACATGCAATGACTCTGGTTGTTGTTAGTAAAAAGAACACACATGCAATGACACTGGTGGATCCATGTGTGTTCTCTGAAGTGAACAGATGTTTCAATGAAATTGGTGGATCCATATGTGGTATGTGAAAAGAATAGTCATGAAATGACTCCAGCTGTGGTTAGTAAAAAGAGCACACATGCAATTACACTGGTGGATCCATGTGTGGTCTCTGAAGAGAACACACATGCAATGACTCCAGTTGTTGTTAGTAAAAAGAGAACACATGCAATAAAACTGGTGGATCCATGTGTGGTCTCTGAAGAGAACACACATGCAATGACACTGGTGGATCCATAGGTGGATTGTGAAAAGAATAGTCATGAAATGACGCTGGTTGTTGTTAGTAAAAAGAACACACATGTAATGACACTGGTGGATCCATGTGTGGTCTCTGAAGAGAACATACATGCAATGACTCTAGCTGTGGTTAATGAGAAGAACACACATGCAATGACACTGGTGGATCCATAGGTGGATTGTGCAAAGAACACACATGCAATGACTCTGGTTGTTGTTAATAAAAAGAGCACACATGCAATGACACTGGTGGATCCATGTGTGGTCTCTGAAGAGAACACACATTTCAATGACACTGGTGGATCCATATGTGGTATCTGAAAAGAATAGTCATGAAATGACCCTAGTTGTTGTTAGTAAAAAGAGCACACATGCAATTACACTGGTGGATCCATGTGTGGTCTCTGAAGAGAACACACATGCAATGACTCTGGTTGTTGTTAGTAAAAAGAGCACACATGCAATGACACTGGTGGATCATGTGTGGTCTCTGCAGAGAACACACATGCAATGAAACTGGTGGATCCATAGGTGGAATGTCAAAAGAATAGTCATCAAATGACTGCAGTTGTTGTTAGTAAAAAAGAACACACATGCAATGACACTGGTGGATCCATGTGTGGTCTCTGAAGAGAACACACATGCAATGACTCTAGCTCTTGTTCATGAGAAGAACACACATGCAATGACACTGGTGGATCCATAGGTGGATTGTGAAGAGAACAGACATGCAATGACTCTGGTTGTTGTTAGTAAAAAGAACACACATGCAATGACACTGGTGGATCCATGTGTGGTCTCTGAAGAGAACACACATTTCAATGGCACTGGTGGATCCTTATGTGGTACGTGAAAAGAATAGTCATGAAATGACTCTATTCGTTGTTAGTAAAAAGAGCACACATGCAATTACACTGGTGGATCCATGTGTGGTCTCTGAAGAGAACACACATGCAATGAATCTAGCTGTGGTTAATGAGAAGAACACACAGGCAATGACACTAGTTGTTGTTAGTAAAAAAGATCACACATGCAATGACACTGGTGGATCCATGCGTGGTCTCTGAAGAGAACACACATTTCAATGACACTGGTGGATCCATATGTGGTGTGTGAAAATAACAGACACGCAATGACTCCAGTTGTTGTTAGTAAAAATAACAAACATGCAATGACACTGGTGGATCCATGTGTGGTCTCTGAAGAGAACACACATGCAATGACTCTAGCTGTGGTTACTGAAGAGAACACACATTTCAATGACACTGGTGGATCCATATGTGGTATGTGAAAACAACACATATGAAATGACTCCAGTTGTAGTTAGTAAAAAGAACACACATGTAATGACACTGGTGGATCCATGTGCCATCTCTGAAGAGAACACACATTTCAATGACATTGGTGGATCTTTATGTGGTATGTGAAAATAACACACATGCAATGACTCTAGCTGTGGTTAATGAGAAGAACACACATGCAATGACACTGGTGGATCCATAGGTGGATTGTGAAAAGAACACACATGCAATGACTCTGTTTTTTGTTAGTTAAAAGAACACACATGCAATGACACTAGTGGATCCATGTGTGGTCTCTGAAGAGAACAGACATTTCAATGACACTGGTGGATCCATATGTGGTATGTGAAAAGAATAGTCATGAAATGACTCTATTTGTTGTTAGTAAAAAGAGCACACATGCAATTACACTGGTGAATCCATGTGTGGTCTCTGAAGAGAACACACATGTAGTGACTCTGGTTGTTGTTAGTAAAAAGAGCACACATGCAATGACACTGGTGTATCCAAGTGTGGTCTCTTAAGAGAACACACATGCAATGACACTGGTGGATCCATAGGTGGATTGTGAAAATAATAGTCATGAAATGACTCCAGTTGTTGTTAGTAAAAAAGAACACCCATGCAATGCCACTAGTGGATCCATGTGTGGTCTCTGAAGAGAACACACATGCAATGACTCTATCTGTTGTTAGTAAAAAGAACACACATGCAATGACACTGGTGGATCTATGTGTGGTCTCTGAAGAGAACACACATTTCAATGACACTGGTGGATCCATATATGGTATGTGAAAATTATAGTCATGAAATGACTCTAGTTGTTGTTAGTAAAAAGAACACACATGCAATGACACTGGTGGATCCATGTGTGGTCTCTGAAGAGAACACACATGCAATGACTCTGGTTGTTGTTAGTAAAAAGAGCACACATGCAAAGACATTGGTGGATCCATAGGTGGATTGTGAAAAGAACACACATGCAATGACTCTGGTTGTTGTTAGTAAAAAGAACACACATGCAATGACACTGGGGGATCCATGTGTGGTCTCTGAAGAGAACACACATTTCAATGACACTGGTGGATCCATATGTGGTATGTGAAAAGAATAGTCATGAAATGACTCCAGTTGTTGTTAGTAAAAAGAGCACACATGCAATTACACTGGTGGATCCATGTGTGGTCTCTGAAGAGAACACACATGCAATGAATCTAGCTATGGTTAATGAGAAGAGCACACATGCAATGACTCTAGTTGTTGTTAGTAAAAAGAACACACATGCAATGACACTGGTGGATCCATGTGTGGTCTCTAAAGAGAACACACATGCAATGACTCTAGCTATGGTTACTGAAGAGAACACACATTTAAATGACACTGGTGGAAACATATGTGGTATGTGAAAAGAATACACATGAAATGACTCCAGTTGTTGTTAGTAAAAAGAACACACATGCAATGACACTAGTGGATCCATGTGTGGTCTCTGAAGAGAACTCACATTTCAATGACACTGGTGGATCCATATGTGGTATGTGAAAAGAATACACATGCAATGACTCCAGTTGTTTTCAGTAAAAAGAACACACATGCAATGACACTGGTGGATCCATGTTTGGTCTCTGAAGAGAACACACATGCAATGACTCTAGCTGTGGTTAATGAGAAGAACACACATTTCAATGACACAGGTGGATCCATATGTGGTATATGAAAAGAACACACATGCGATGACTCTGGTTGTTGTTAATAAAAAGAACACACATGCAATGACACTGGTGGATCCATAGGTGGATTGTGAAGAGAACACACATGCAATGACTCTGGTTGTTGTTAGTAAAAAGAACACACATGCAATGACACTGGTGGATCCATGTGTGGTCTCTGAAGAGAACACACATTTCAATGGCCCTGGTGGATCCTTATGTGGTACGTGAAAAGAATAGTCATGAAATGACTCTAGTTGTTGTTAGTAAAAAGAGCACACATGCAATTACACTGGTGGATCCATGTGTAGTCTCTGAAGAGAACACACATGCAATGAATCTAGCTGTGGTTAATGAGAAGAACACACAGGCAATGACACTAGTTGTTGTTAGTAAAAAAGATCACACATGCAATGACACTGGTGGATCCATGTGTGGTCTCTGAAGAGAACACACATTTCAATGACACTGGTGGATCCATATGTGGTGTGTGAAAAGAATAGACACGCAATGACTCCAGTTGTTGTTAGTAAAAATAACACACATGCAATGACACTGGTGGATCCATGTGTGGTCTCTGAAGAGAACACACATGCAATGACTCTAGCTGTGGTTACTGAAGAGAACACACATTTCAATGACACTGGTGGATCTATATGTGGTATGTGAAAACAACACATATGAAATGACTCCAGTTGTAGTTATTAAAAAGAACACACATGTAATGACACTGGTGGATCCATGTTCCTTCTCTGAAGAGAACACACATTTCAATGACATTGGTGGATCCTTATGTGGTATGTAAAAATAACACACATGCAATGACTCTGGTTGTTGTTAGTAAAAAGAGCACACATGCAATGACACTGGTGGATCCATAGGTGGATTGTGAAAAGAACACACATCTAATGACTCTGGTTTTTGTTAGTAAAAATAACACAATGCAATGACACTAGTGGATCCATGTGTGGTCTCTGAAGAGAACAGACATTTCAATGACACTGGTGGAACCATATGTGGTATGTGAAAAGAATAGTCATGAAATGACTCTAGTTGTTGTTAGTAAAAAGAGCACATATGCAATTACACTGGTGAATCCATGTGTGGTCTCTGAAGAGAAGACACATGTAGTGACTCTGGTTGTTAGTAAAAAGAGCACACATGCAATGACACTGGTGGATCCAAGTGTGGTCTCTTAAGAGAACACACATGCAATGACACTGGTGGACCCATAGGTGGATTGTGAAAAGAATAGTCATGAAATGACTCTAGTTGTTGTTAGTAAAAAAGATAACCCATGCAATGCCACTGGTGGATCCATGTGTGGTCTCTGAAAAGAACACACATGCAATGACTCTAGTTGTGGTTAATGAGAAAAACACACATGCAATGACACTAGTGGATCCATAGGTGGATTGTGAAAATAACACACATGCAATGACTCTGGTTGTTGTTAGTAAAAATAAAACACATGCAATGGCACTGGTGGATCCATGTGTGGTCTCTGAAGAGAACAGACATTTCAATGACACTAGTGGATCCATATGTCATATGTGAAAAGAATAGTCATGAAATGACTCAAGTTGTTGTTAGTAAAGAGAGCACACATGCAATTGCACTGGTGGATCCATGTGTGGTCTCTGAAGAGAACACACATGGAATGAATCTAGTTGTGGTTAATGAGAAGAACACACATGCAATGACACTGGTTGTTGTTAGTAAAAACAAGCACACATGCAATGACACTGGTGGATCCATGTGTGGTATCTAAAGAGAACACACATTTCAATGACACTTGTGGATCCACATATGGTGTGTGAAAGGAACACACATGCAATGACTCTAGTTGTTAGTAAAAAGAACACACATGCAATGACACTGGTGGATCCATGTTTGGTCTCTGAAGAGAACACACATGCAATGACTCTAGCTGTGGTTAATGAGAAGAACACACATTTCAATGACACAGGTGGATCCATATGTGGTATATGAAAAGAACACACATGCGATGACTCTGGTTGTTGTTAATAAAAAGAACACACATGGAATGACACTGGTGGATCCATAGGTGGATTGTGAAGAGAACACACATGCAATGACTCTGGTTGTTGTTAGTAAAAAGAACACACATGCAATGACACTGGTGGATCCATGTGTGGTCTCTAAAGAGAACACACATTTCAATGGCACTGGTGGATCCTTATGTGGTACATGAAAAGAATAGTCATTAAATGACTCTAGTTGTTGTTAGTAAAAAGAGCACACATGCAATTACACTGGTGGATCCATGTGTGGTCTCTGAAGAGAACACACATGCAATGAATCTAGCTGTGGTTAATGAGAAGAACACACAGGCAATGACACTAGTTGTTGTTAGTAAAAAAGATCACACATGCAATGACACTGGTGGATCCATGTGTGGTCTCTTAAGAGAACACACATTTCAATGACACTGGTGGATCCATATGTGGTGTGTGAAAAGAACAGACACACAATGACTCCAGTTGTTGTTAGTAAAAATAACACACATGCAATGACACTGGTGGATCCATGTGTGGTCTCTGAAGAGAACACACATGCAATGACTCTAGCTGTGGTTACCGAAGAGAACACACATTTGAATGACACTGGTGGATCCATATGTGTTATGTGAAAACAACACATATGAAATGACTCCAGTTGTAGTTAGTAAAAAGAACACACATGTAATGACACTGGTGGATCCATGTTCCGTCTCTGAAGAGAACACACATTTCAATGACATTGGTGGATCTTTATGCGGTATGTGAAAATAACACACATGCAATGACTCTAGCTGTGGTTAATGAGAAGAACACACATGCAATGACACTGGTGGATCCATAGGTGGATTGTGAAAAGAACACACATGCAATGACTCTGTTTTTTGTTAGTAAAAAGAACACACATGCAATGACACTAGTAGATCCATGTGTGGTCTCTGAAGAGAACATACATTTCAATGACACTGGTGGATCCATATGTGGTATGTGAAAAGAATAGTCATGAAATGACTCTAGTTGTTGTTAGTAAAAAGAGCACACATGCAATTACACTGGTGAATCCATGTGTGGTCCCTGAAGAGAACACACATGTAGTAACTCTGGTTGTTGTTAGTAAAAAGAGCACACATGCAATGACACTGGTGGATCCAAGTGTGGTCTCTTAAGAGAACACACATGCAATGACACTGGTGGATCCATAGGTGGATTGTGAAAAGAATAGTCATGAAATGACTCCAGTTGTTGTTAGTAAAAAAGATAACCCATGCAATGCCACTGGTGGATCCATGTGTGGTCTCTGAAGAGAACACACATGCAATGACTCTAGCTGTTGTTAGTAAAAAGAACACACATGCAATGACACTGGTGGATCCATGTGTGGTCTCTAAAGAGAACACACATTTCAATGACACTGGTGGATCCATATGTGGTATGTGAAAATAATAGTCATGAAATGACTCTAGTTGTTGTTACTAAAATAACACACATGCAATGACACTGGTGGATCCATGTGTGGTCTCTGAAGAGAACACACATGCAATGACTCTAGTTGTTGTTAGTAAAAAGGGCACACATGCAATGACATTGGTGGATCCATAGGTGGATTGTGAAAAGAACACACATGCAATGACTCTGGTTGTTGTTAGTAAAAAGAACACACATGCAATGACACTGGGGGATCCATGTGTGGTCTCTGAAGAGAACACACATGCAATGACTCTGGTTGTTGTTAGTAAAAAGGGCACACATGCAAAGACATTGGTGGATCCATAGGTGGATTGTGAAAAGAACACACATGCAATGACTCTGGTTGTTGTTAGTAAAAAGAACACACATGCAATGACACCGGGGGATCCATGTGTGGTATCTGAAGAGAACACACATTTCAATGACACTGGTGGATCCATATGTGGGATGTGAAAAGAATAGTCATGAAATGACTCCACTTGTTGTTAGTAAAAAGAGCACACATGCAATTACAATGGTGGATCCATGTGTGGTCTTTGAAAAGAACACACATGCAATGAATCTAGCTATGGTTAATGAGAAGAACACACATGCAGTGACACTGGTTGTTGTTAGTAAAAAGAGCACACATGCAATGACACTGGTGGATCCATGTGTGGTCTCTGAAGAGAACACACATTTCAATGACATTGGTGGATCCATGTGTGGTGTGTGAAAAGAACACACATGCAATGACTCTAGTTGTGGTTAATGAGAAAAACACACATGCAATGACACTAGTGGATCCATAGGTGGATTGTGAAAATAACACACATGCAATGACTCTGGTTGTTGTTAGTAAAAATAACACACATGCAATGGCACTGGTGGATCCATGTGTGGTCTCTGAAGAGAACAGACATTTCAATGACACTAGTGGATCCATATGTGGTAAGTGAAAAGAATAGTCATGAAATGACTCAAGTTGTTGTTAGTAAAAAGAGCACACATGCAATTGCACTGGTGGATCCATGTGTGGTCTCTGAAGAGAACACACATGCAATGAATCTAGTTGTGGTTAATGAGAAGAACACACATGCAATGACACTGGTTGTTGTTAGTAAAAACAAGCACACATGCAATGACACTGGTGGATCCATGTGTGGTATCTGAAGAGAACACACATTACAATGACACTGGTGGATCCACATGTGGTGTGTGAAAAGAACACACATGCAATGACTCTAGTTGTTGTTAGTAAAAAGAACACACATGCAATGACACTGGTGGATCCATGTGTGGTCTCTAAAGAGAACACACATGCAATGACTCTAGCTATGGTTACTGAAGAGAACACACATTTAAATGACACTGGTGGATACATATGTGGTATGTGAAAAGAACACACATGAAATGACTCCAGTTGTTGTTAGTAAAAAGAACACACATGCAACGACACTAGTGGATCCATGTGTGGTCTCTAAAGAGAACTCACATTTCAATGACACTGGTGGATCCATATGTGGTATGTGAAAAGAATACACATGCAATGACTCCAGTTGTTTTTAGTAAAAAGAACACACATGCAATGTGTAGCATCCCAATTGTCTAACAATTGCAATGCTACTAGCCTAGTCTACATAGATGCTACTTCCTATATATAATTGTTGCATCATCATTATATCATGCTCATGTCATCATGCCTCCTTGCATTTGAGCATCATATAAAACCCTTTTGATTTGGTTCTTCTCTCATATGCATTATTAATTGTTTTTGCCTCTTGATATTGTATTTGGTTATTGATATATTGTTTAAATGCCCAAGTTGAGTTGGGGGCATATCTTTTATTCAAACTCCATCACCTTTCTTGTCACCACCCCATATAATTCCACCATCCAACTAAATGTGAGCTTTGCACTTTATATGGGTCTTACCTCTAGCTCATGTGGGTTGGGATGGATCCAATTCTTTTCCACATGCTCCCATATATGCACCATGTTGTTTTCACATTGTTGGTATATGAGAGCCACATGGCCATCTTTGCATGCCTTGTGAGTGGTACCTTTTGCTAGCTTCCATATGTGTTGTGTTGGGGTTATTTTCATGTTTGGATATTTTTGGGCTTATTAAATGCCTAGTGGCACATACACACTAGCAAGTCCCAATTTTACTCAAACATGATCATCTCCATCTATTCCACTTGGAGCTTTCTCTTAAATCCTTCTTGCTTGGCTTTTATTCCAATTTTGGGAATGCATAAAAATAATGCCATGGGATAATATTGTTTTCACAAGAATCCTCATGGCAATAAATATTTTGCATGGGCCATGCAAGTACCACCTTGTGCTTGGCATTTGGATTTTATTTGTTCTTGGAGTGGATCATCTCTATCTCTATCCTTTCCTTTGGCTTGATCTAAGTTGATCTAGCTTAAACCCTATCATCACATCCCTCTCTTTTTCTTGTCTTGTTTTTGTTTGATCTTGGGTGTTTCTTGGCTTGATCTTGTCCAAGGCAGACCCTAGCTACAAACCATCTCCCTCTCCTCTCTCTAACCCTAAGCTAGACCTAACCCGAGCCCCTCTCTAACCTAACCCGAGCTACCCTTCCCCTCCCTCTCTCTTGGCTTCCCCCTCTCTCCCTACCAGGCCGGCCCCTCCCTGCAGCCTCTCTGGCCTTCCCCACCTTTTTCTTTGGCTTCAAGACAAGGAACAAGGAAAGAGGAGAGACCTAGCCCAAGCCTACCCCCTTCCTCACCTTTTTGCAAAACCACCACCACCCCCATGTGCTCACCCCTCCTCCCTTATCTACCCCCACCTCAGATCCACCCAGGAGGCGCCAGGTCCCCTCTCCCTTCCTTCTCCCTCCTCTCCCTGCCACCTCCCTAGGCCATGGCCATCATGCTACCCCCCAAAACCCTAGCCTCGGCCCCCTCTACCTTCGCTGCTCTGGTGGACGCCAAGGCCGCGTGGAGTGCACCAGGGCGCCCTCTGCTTCCTCTTCATCGCCTAGCCCCATCGGAGACCGCCGGAGAAGCCCCGCCGCCGCCGTGCCCGCGAGCAGCAGGAGTGCTCCGGCCCCCTGCTTCCCCGACGATCGACGCTACCCCGAGCCCGCTAGCTGCACCATATGGTCGCTGGTGAGCCCCTCTTCCCCCTAGACATCGTCTCCCTCCCCCTCTCGCCTTGCATCGCTGCCGCCTTCCGTCGAGCGCTCTGCGCGCGCGCCACGCGTCGCGCTCTGGCAGCAGCAGCTGCAGCAGCTTCCCGTCCGCCTGTTCCTCGACCTACCCCGCGCGCTGTAGCTCTCCTCTGCGGTAGATCGCTGAACGAGACTTGTAGCCCGATGTCCCCTCTTCAACTTTCGTTTTAGCCGCGTCGCGTTTAGACCAGCGTACGTGACGCCACCGTCGCCGGAACACAGCCAGATCCGCCGCCGTCAGTACCGTTTTCGTCAGCAGCGCAGCAGCAGCCGATGTCCGTTTTGCGCAGAAGCCCCTGCCCTTTTTCCCGCCTAAACCCGCGCTCCCCGAACCCCACCTGTCAGCCTCGTTGCGATTTTGCGCGAGAACCCCTGGCAGATCTGGCCATCACAGACTAGTCCCTCCCCGCGCCTGGGATCGCCCACGTGTCACGCCCCGGCTGGGCGACGCGTGCGCGTGGCCCCGCTGTAACCGGCCCCACTTGTCATCGGTGCGGGTAGGAAGGACCCGAGTGAGAAAAACCCTGAGAACCTCTGCGGCCCACCTGCTGCTGAGTCAGCTCGAGCCCCACCCGGCAGTGTCTAGGGCTAGAACTTGCTGAGTAACAAAATGTTTTCTGTATATCTGTTTTAATTCAAATCTTTTCAAATTAAATCAAATTCAAATTTAATTCTGATTTTAAATAACTTTTAATTCTTAAATCCAATTAATACAAATAATATATGTTTTCAAATCAGAAAAATGTGAGGATTTCAAATGTGCCATTCAAAATATATTTTGAACATTTAAAATTCCAAGTTGATTAAAATTACATTAAAATGCCCTTTTTCCTTAATTAATTAATAACTTTTGTTTTATAACTTCAAATTTAACAAATGATATGTCTAAAATGATTAGCTCGACGAGACCTTTCTGTTTATGCATTCCATGGTTTGTTTTGGAGCATGCATCATGTAAATATATTGTGAACAGCAACTAATATGAGAATAAAATGGGGCCAAACCTAAATAAAATGGTTTATTCTTGTATGCCACACCTCACCCATGCCATGCTACTTTAATGCCATGCAAATTGTGCATCATTCATCATGATTGTTTGCTTGATGCATTTAATTCATATGCTTGTGCACTTTATTTATGTTGGCCATTGTTTGTTTGGTTCTTCTTCGAATAGACGCTGAGCAGGGGATATATCAAGAGAACCAGGAGCACCACCCAGATCCTTCTCTCGCTTCAACTGAGCTGCCAGGCAAGCACTACCACATGCTTGCATACATATAGTACCTATTGCCTCTATCTTATTCTTGCATCATTGAGTCGCGTTTGCATTAATCTGAATCCCAAGTATTGCATAGCCTTTACTTTTAAACCCCACCGAAGCTTGTTCCTCCATCCCATGAGCCCTTACTACAGGAGTTGTTTGAGCCATGCGAGTCGTAGAACAGCATGTGTAGGGTATGTGTGTGTCTGATGGATAATGAGGTACCTAAACAACTTAACCTGAGTAGTAATGGGATAACTAATGAAAGTGGCATCGGTGAGCCATATTCGCTATTTGGTTTTTCAGGCTCACTTGTGTCCCGTAGGACCCCGAGTACTTGATTCCTGTTCCTTTAATATTCGCGCTATCCACATCCGGGAGGCTTATGAACCCCCCCTGAGCCAGAGCTTGATTCATTCTTATTTCTTGGGGCCA
Source organism: Avena sativa (assembly GCA_916181665.1). Classification (NCBI taxonomy): domain Eukaryota; kingdom Viridiplantae; phylum Streptophyta; class Magnoliopsida; order Poales; family Poaceae; genus Avena; species Avena sativa. The sequence continues at coordinate 263,904,529 of OV702291.1, forward strand.
CAAACTAGTTTGAGGTTTTATTTACTATCCTGTACTTATGCCATGCTTTACTGCTTTATTTAAATTGTGCGAGGTACTGCACACTGTACTGTTTAGGAAAGCGGAGTGTTTTCGCGGTGTCGATAAGCCCAGTCACATTTTCGGGTTCCCAGTCGTTCACAGCCATTGACGCAAACCTTGAGTCCGTCTCGGAGTCAGCTAACTTCGTTGCGGGTAGCTCAATGGGGTGGCCCCCCTGAAATATTTCTGAATCCTGTGATCGCTTTGTCGTGACTGCCTCGTTGGGTTTTGATTTGGTTTTTCCGAGGCATATCGAGTGTGTGTTGCTATTTGTGCACCCCTGCAGGGTAAAACTTTCTGAAAGCCGTGTCCGCGGTTATGGACGACTTGGAGCACAGTTTCTCGATCATAGACAAGCATAACTAAAGTACCGCTTTTAATTTGACTAGACTAGGTACCTGACTAGTAAATAGTGCAACACTCACGGAATGGATAATAAAACTGCCAACGGATGGGGGGTTGTTCGTCCGCTTCCTCGTCGGTAAGCGAGGAGGAGGATGGATCTGTTAAGATTACCGTTATAACTGTTGTTATTAATTCACGGACATCCGTCTATCTTTGGTTAGGCGGATGGTTAGCGAGTATCTCTAGAATTGTTAGGGTTTATCTTTTGCTGCAATTGCGTCACCCCAGGTTGTGTCCCCTTTAGAGGCATAAAGACTTGCTGAGTACCCCTAGGGTCTCACACGATAATTATTGGTTCAGATGAACAGGTACACTCGCAAGATGGATACTGGGTGGAAGAGACGGACGATATGGGCAACGATCATTCGGTGTAGAGATTCCGGGGACGGGGATCCATGAGATCTGTGGGCGGGATGTGCTTATTTATGGGGCATCTTATGCCGATTTGCTTCTTATCCGTACTCGGATTTTGTCTTCCGCTTCCGCTTGATACTCTGATGTTTGATGTATGAGGAGATATCCTAAACTATTATATCTATCTAGGATATTTGGATCTTGCCGTATGGCGTTGCTATATTTCCTTTCTTTTTAGATGGAATGGCTCTGATGTACTATTGTATGGTGGCTTGCATACATACTCATTTGTGTATGTAGTTGATCCCTTCGCCTGCCGATTATGCCGCCCGTTCTTGTCCCGATGTTTGGAAATGGTTGGGACGGCTGTAAGGTCTACCTGTGAGTGGCATTTGGGCCCCACCGTACTATTTCAACCATTTCTGCTCATCCAGGCTTGTAACTAGGAGCGTAATTCACCGAGGTAGTTACAATTGGTATCAGAGCCATCCCGACCTTCAGGGTCTCAGCCAAATGGTCGTTGTCTGTCTAGCAAATATTTTTGGTAGCTATGTATACTAGGGAAAAACAAAACGCGAGAGTAGGATTGCTTCCACTTTTTCTTCTTACCCACCCACCACCCTTTTCTGGTAAGGAAGTGTAACGTTTTCAATCCTCTTCTTAAAATTCAAACTAGGATTCACGTGTTCTGGGTTCCCGTAGTACCATAGAAAGTGTGTGTGTGTGTAATCCCTTGTCTAGCTGTTGCATCCAATTTGTTATCACCATCTGCCTTTGGTTATCAACTGTTGGTACATTCCATACTGACAGGCTTTTGAAAACCGACGCGATCTATCTGACTCCTTGTTAACCGGTGCCATCTTATTAAGGGTGTCCTTTCTTCTAGCAACTCCACATTCTGTGCAAGCATCAGTTGCTAATCTCTATCTGATAAGTGATTTTGCGCATCTATTGGTATTTTAATGCCGAAAATGCGGAAAATTTTTCTTTGATACATCTGTGCTTCCACACTTCTTTTCAGTCGTGTGTGAAACATTATCTATCTTCCTTTTATCAGCATCTCCATGCTAACTCATTCTTTTGTCACAGGCGCTTAATCCTGGAGTTTCTTTTCATCTCCTTTTCTCTTGGGCTAATTACATAACATGAGTCCATCCGATGCTGATGATTGTAATTTGGTTCTCGGCATAGCTATATTCTACTCATGGTAAGTGTCGACTGGAATATGGAAAAATGCTATCAACCGTCACCATCTGGAGGATAAGGTTATCTCCTGTGATTTCGAGTACACCGTGATCATATCTATGCATATTCAAGCATCTTTGGCAATCCGGAGTTTTCTCAAGGCACTACGGCGGTCGATCCTCTGTCCATCATGCTGCACATCTTTTTCAACTCCATATCTGCAAAATTCTCTTTGATACGAGGGAATTGCATCTTTCTGCTTCTGATAGCTTTGCGTAAGGTATGAGCTATCATCGGTTCTTAACCAAGATCTCCTTATCTTTGTAACCGGTGATCCGATCGACAATGTGAACCAGGTGACATCTCTTTTTCTTCCGAAGGACCAGATAATCTATTCTTCCAGTGCATCTTCTTCATCACGAACCCGTGCTCTTAATATTGATCTTTCTAAGAGCGTTGAGCTCAGGAAGTGTTCGAGCATTCGTTCGTTTCTCTCGCCTTTTGAACTTGGTATTCTGGGAATATCTTGTTAATCCATGGTGGTATATGTTGATAATATGCTTGCCTATTCCATATCAATGGAAGGACATGGAAGATCATCTGTGTCTCTTTCTCTCAAGCTTCGTGAGCACTGCCTGTGTGCAAAGCCTCAAAGTGAGAATTCTGACTTTTTGGAGTCACCTATCTCGGCCACGTCCTTCTGCTAAATAGATTTCTTCAATTCTGGAATTAGCAAGTCCATTGTTAATTCCATCCTCCATCTTCAACCAATCCGGAGTTGTTCCTTGTTGGCAAGTTATCATCGATGTTTCGCTGAAGATTTCCTCAAGACTGCTAAATCTCTCTCCATCTTTTCAAGAAGAACATGGAGTTCTTTTCACCTCAGTCTCGTCAAGTGATCTTTTGAAAACCCTCTCGTTCTATCATCTATGCTCAATCCACCGGAGGCCATGAAGACTTTTCAGATCTTTCATAATCCTTCTGTTCAAGTGGTGCTATCTTTTTCTTTGTCTGTGGAACCTTGCAGTTGTTCTCCGTAATCTTCCTTCATATGTTTCCGGTGGCTGTTTACTTATGATAGGACGACAACATCATCACCCTTATCTACCTTGAATCCGACGAATCGTTCGCATCAATCTTTGTTTTCTTACGGAGTTCCATGAGCTCTTCTTATCAATATCTTCAGTCTGTTTCGGTAGTTGGGTTGCATGGTTTTCTTATTCATGTGCGGAGTAATGCTTTGGGTGCGGGATGGAGTAGCTACCATACCACTACTCTTATCATTCGCTCTTGTACATTGAATTGGTGAATTAATGTGATTTCACTCATTCCACGGAAGTTAGAAGTGGCCTTTATCCCTTGATACTTTTTACTTCCGTCCTTGCCTTTCCGGAGCGCTCTCTCGAAGAAAGTAATCAATAATCTCTTGTTGGTGATCTCGTCTTTTCCTACACGGAGCAAAATCTACAATTATCTGGTGGAAACAAACGCAAACTCCTTTCGTTCCTCGTCTTTCTACCGGTGCTCGACATCCCCAAACAAGATGGAAGGAAACTATCTCTCTCTTTGTTTCATCAATTCTTTCTCTGTGGTAAAGCCAATTATGGTTGAGGCCATCAGTCGCAAATCTATTGCGTTAGCCTCAAGGCTAAAGAAAGCAATAAGTATCTCTACAATAAACTCCAATCGTCCATATTCTTTGCTTCTCGAGATTCCATCATGATCTAGCTTCACATCCGTCTCTGGAAGTTATATCCACGCACCTCAATTGCGTGATCCTTTGGGTCTTACCGGCGCAAGAAGAATCTAATCCGACGAGGTCTAACTAAATCTTTCTGTTGAGATCAAGGGACTCTATTGTTTGAAGGCAATATTGTTTCCGTACTTCATTTCTCAAATCCGAGAGAAGATGAGATGCTATTGTCAGAGTGGTTCAAACCCTCCCCAATCTAGCTCTTTGCTTCCGGCGACACAAAGATCCATCCTCTCTAGTATCGGTAAATCTTTAATCTTAACGGCGTGTCTTTCTTTATCCATGTTACATCATCTTTCCTTTTCTCTCACAAGTGGTTCTTTTTCTCTTATCATGTTTCTTGAGAAGACCGAGCTATGTCCATCCTATCCTTCTTGTCTCACGACAAACCTTCCACTCTTCTAACCGTCGTTTCTCAAGCAAAACGCAAGACTCGCAACAAGTCTAGCAAGTTTTGCAAGGTGTAGTGGTCGCACCATTCAGTTCTTCATCATCTTGGGAACGTAAGGGTCACCTTCATTCAACACCCGCCTCTCTTGTGTTGTTTTCTTTTTCCTAGGAATCTCGGGGCGAGATTCTTGTTTAGTGGGGGAGAGTTGTAGCATCCCAATTGTCTAACAATTGCAATGCTACTAGCCTAGTCTACATAGATGCTACTTCCTATATATAATTGTTGCATCATCATTATATCATGCTCATGTCATCATGCCTCCTTGCATTTGAGCATCATATAAAACCCTTTTGATTTGGTTCTTCTCTCATATGCATTATTAATTGTTTTTGCCTCTTGATATTGTATTTGGTTATTGATATATTGTTTAAATGCCCAAGTTGAGTTGGGGGCATATCTTTTATTCAAACTCCATCACCTTTCTTGTCACCACCCCATATAATTCCACCATCCAACTAAATGTGAGCTTTGCACTTTATATGGGTCTTACCTCTAGCTCATGTGGGTTGGGATGGATCCAATTCTTTTCCACATGCTCCCATATATGCACCATGTTGTTTTCACATTGTTGGTATATGAGAGCCACATGGCCATCTTTGCATGCCTTATGAGTGGTACCTTTTGCTAGCTTCCATATGTGTTGTGTTGGGGTTATTTTCATGTTTGGATATTTTTGGGCTTATTAAATGCCTAGTGGCACATACACACTAGCAAGTCCCAATTTTACTCAAACATGATCATCTCCATCTATTCCACTTGGAGCTTTCTCTTAAATCCTTCTTGCTTGGCTTTTATTCCAATTTTGGGAATGCATAAAAATAATGCCATGGGATAATATTGTTTTCACAAGAATCCTCATGGCAATAAATATTTTGCATGGGCCATGCAAGTACCACCTTGTGCTTGGCATTTGGATTTTATTTGTTCTTGGAGTGGATCATCTCTATCTCTATCCTTTCCTTTGGCTTGATCTAAGTTGATCTAGCTTAAACCCTATCATCACATCCCTCTCTTTTTCTTGTCTTGTTTTTGTTTGATCTTGGGTGTTTCTTGGCTTGATCTTGTCCAAGGCAGACCCTAGCTACAAACCATCTCCCTCTCCTCTCTCTAACCCTAAGCTAGACCTAAACCGAGCCCCTCTCTAACCTAACCCGAGCTACCCTTCCCCTCCCTCTCTCTTGGCTTCCCCCTCTCTCCCTACCAGGCCGGCCCCTCCCTGCAGCCTCTCTGGCCTTCCCCACCTTTTTCTTTGGCTTCAAGACAAGGAACAAGGAAAGAGGAGAGACCTAGCCCAAGCCTACCCCCTTCCTCACCTTTTTGCAAAACCACCACCACCCCCATGTGCTCACCCCTCCTCCCTTATCTACCCCCACCTCAGATCCACCCAGGAGGCGCCAGGTCCCCTCTCCCTTCCTTCTCCCTCCTCTCCCTGCCACCTCCCTAGGCCATGGCCATCATGCTACCCCCAAAAACCCTAGCCTCGGCCCCCTCTGCCTTCGCTACTCTGGTGGACGCCAAGGCCGCGTGGAGTGCACCAGGGCGCCCTCTGCTTCCTCTTCATCGCCTAGCCCCACCGGAGACCGCCGGAGAAGCCCCGCCGCCGCCGTGCCCGCGAGCAGCAGGAGTGCTCCGGCCCCCTGCTTCCCCGACGATCGACGCTACCCCGAGCCCGCTAGCTGCACCATATGGTCGCTGGTGAGCCCCTCTTCCCCCTAGACATCGTCTCCCTCCCCCTCACGCCTTGCATCGCCGCCGCCTTCCGTCGAGCGCTCTGCGCGCGCGCCGCGCGTCGCGCTCTGGCAGCAGCAGCTGCAGCAGCTTCCCGTCCGCCTGTTCCTCGACCTACCCCGCGCGCTGTAGCTCTCCTCTGCGGTAGATCGCTGAACGAGACTTGTATCCCGATGTCCCCTCTTCAACTTTCGTTTTAGCCGCGTCACGTTTAGACCAGCGTACGCGACGCCACCGTCGCCGGAACACAGCCAGATCCCCCGCCGTCAGTGCCGTTTTCGTCAGCAGCGTAGCAGCAGCCGATGTCCGTTTTGCGCAGAAGCCCCTGCCCTTTTTCCCGCCTAAACCCGCGCTCCCCGAACCCCACCTGTCAGCCTCGTTGCGATTTTGCGCGAGAACCCCTGGCAGATCTGGCCATCACAGACTAGTCCCTCCCCGCGCCTGGGATCGCCCACGTGTCACGCCCCGGCTGGGCGACGCGTGCGCGTGGCCCCGCTGTAACCGGCCCCACTTATCATCGGTGCGGGTAGGAAGGACCCGAGTGAGAAAAACCCTGAGAACCTCTGCGGCCCACCTGCTGCTGAGTCAGCTCGAGCCCCACCCGGCAGTGTCTAGGGCTAGAACTTTCTGAGTAACAAAATGTTTTCTGTATATCTGTTTTAATTCAAATCTTTTCAAATTAAATCAAATTCAAATTTAATTCTGATTTTAAATAACTTTTAATTCTTAAATCCAATTAATACAAATAATATATGTTTTCAAATCAGAAAAATGTGAGGATTTCAAATGTGCCATTCAAAATATATTTTGAACATTTAAAATTCCAAGTTGATTAAAATTACATTAAAATGCCCTTTTTCCTTAATTAATTAATAACTTTTGTTTTATAACTTCAAATTTAACAAATGATATGTCTAAAATGATTAGCTCGACGAGACCTTTCTGTTTATGCATTCCATGGTTTGTTTTGGAGCATGCATCATGTAAATATATTGTGAACAGCAACTAATATGAGAATAAAATGGGGCCAAACCTAAATAAAATGGTTTATTCTTGTATGCCACACCTCACCCATGCCATGCTACTTTAATGCCATGCAAATTGTGCATCATTCATCATGGCATGATTGTTTGCTTGATGCATTTAATTCATATGCTTGTGCACTTTATTTATGTTGGCCATTGTTTATTTGGTTCTTCTTCGAATAGACGCTGAGCAGGGGATATATCAAGAGAACCAGGAGCACCACCCAGACCCTTCTCTCGCTTCAACTGAGCTGCCAGGCAAGCACTACCACATGCTTGCATACATATAGTACCTATTGCCTCTATCTTATTCTTGCATCATTGAGTCGCGTTTGCATTAATCTGAATCCCAAGTATTGCATAGCCTTTACTTTTAAACCCCACCGAAGCTTGTTCCTCCATCCCATGAGCCCTTACTACAGGAGTTGTTTGAGCCATGCGAGTCGTAGAACAGCATGTGTAGGGTATGTGAGTGTCTGATGGATAATGAGGTACCTAAACAACTTAACCTGAGTAGTAATGGGATAACTAATGAAAGTGGCATCGGTGAGCCATATTCGCTATTTGGTTTTTCAGGCTCACTTGTGTCCCGTAGGACCCCGAGTACTTGATTCCTGTTCCTTGAATATTCGCGCTATCCACATCCGGGAGGCTTATGAACCCCCCTGAGCCAGAGCTTGATTCATTCTTATTTCTTGGGGCCACAAACTAGTTTGAGGTTTTATTTACTATCCTGTACTTATGCCATGCTTTACTGCTTTATTTAAATTGTGCGAGGTACTGCACACTATACTGTTTAGGAAAGCGGAGTGTTTTCGCGGTGTCGACAAGCCCAGTCACCTTTTCGGGTTCCCAGTCGTTCACAGCCATTGACGCAAACCTTGAGTCCGTCTCGGAGTCAGCTAACTTCGTTGCGGGTAGCTCAATGGGGTGGCCCCCTGAAATATTTCTGAATCCTGTGATCGCTTTGTCGTGACTGCCTCGTTGGGTTTTGATTTGGTTTTTCCGAGGCATATCGAGTGTGTGTTGCTATTTGTGCACCCCTGCAGGGTAAAACTTTCTGAAAGCCGTGTCCGCGGTTATGGACGACTTGGAGCACAGTTTCTCGATCATAGACAAGCATAACTAAAGTACCGCTTTTAATTTGACTAGACTAGGTACCTGACTAGTAAATAGTGCAACACTCACGGAATGGATAATAAAACTGCCAACGGATGGGGGGTTGTTCGTCCGCTTCCTCGTCGGTAAGCGAGGAGGAGGATGGATCTGTTAAGATTACCGTTATAACTGTTGTTATTAATTCACGGACATCCGTCTATCTTTGGTTAGGCGGATGGTTAGCGGGTATCTCTAGAATTGTTAGGGTTTATCTTTTGCTGCAATTGCGTCACCCCAGGTTGTGTCCCCTTTAGAGGCATAAAGACTTGCTGAGTACCCCTAGGGTCTCACACGATAATTATTGGTTCAGATGAACAGGTACACTCGCAAGATGGATACTGGGTGGAAGAGACGGACGATATGGGCAACGATCATTCGGTGTAGAGATTCCGGGAACGGGGATCCGTGAGATCTGTGGGCGGGATGTGCTTATTTATGGGGCATCTTATGCTGATTTGCTTCTTATCCGTACTCGGATTTTGTCTTCCGCTTCCGCTTGATACTCTGATGTTTGATGTATGAGGAGATATCCTAAACTATTATATCTATCTAGGATATTTGGATCTTGCCGTATGGCGTTGCTATATTTCCTTTCTTTTTAGATGGAATGGCTCTGATGTACTATTGTATGGTGGCTTGCATACATACTCATTTGTGTATGTAGTTGATCCCTTCGCCTGCCGATTATGTCGCCCGTTCTTGTCCCGATGTTTGGAAATGGTTGGGACGGCCGAAAGGTCTACCTGTGAGTGGCATTTGGGCCCCACCGTACTATTTCAACCATTTCTGCTCATCCAGGCTTGTAACTAGGAGCGTAATTGACCGAGGTAGTTACACAATGACATAGGTGGATCCATGTTTGGTCTCTGAAGAGAACACACATGCAATGACTCTAGCTGTGGTTAATGAGAAGAACACACATTTCAATGACACAGGTGGATCCATATGTGGTATATGAAAAGAACACATGCGATGACTCTGGTTGTAGTTAATAAAAAGAACACACATGCAATGACACTGGTGGATCCATAGGTGGACTGTGAAGAGAACACACATGCAATGACTCTGGTTGTTGTTAGTAAAAAGAACACACATGCAATGACACTGGTGGATCCATGTGTGGTCTCTGAAGAGAACACACATTTCAATGGCACTGGTGGATCCTTATGTGGTACGTGAAAAGAATAGTCATGAAATGACTCTAGTTGTTGTTAGTAAAAAGAGCACACATGCAATTACACTGGTGGATCCATGTGTGGTCTCTAAAGAGAACACACATGCAATGAATCTAGCTGTGGTTAATGAGAAGAACACACAGGCAATGACACTAGTTGTTGTTAGTAAAAAAGATCACACATCCAATGACACTGGTGGATCCATGTGTGGTCTCTGAAGAGAACACACATTTCAATGACACTAGTGGATCCATATGTGGTGTGTGAAAAGAACAAACACGCAATGACTCCAGTTGTTGTTAGTAAAAATAACACACATGCAATGACACTGGTGGATCCATGTGTGGTCTCTGAAGAGAACACACATGCAATGACTCTAGCTGTGGTTACTGAAGAGAAGACACATTTCAATGACACTGGTTGATCCATATGTGGTATGTGAAAACAACACATATGAAATGACTCTAGTTGTAGTTAGTAAAAAGAACACACATGTAATGACACTGGTGGATCCATGTTGCGTCTCTGAAGAGAACACACATTTCAATGACATTGGTGGATCCTTATGTGGTATGTGAAAATAACACACATGTAATGACTCTACTGTTGTTAATGAGAAGAACACACATGCAATGACACTGGTGGATCCATAGGTGGATTGTGAAAAGAACACACATCCAATGACTCTGGTTTTTGTTAGTAAAAAGAACACACATGCAATGACACTAGTGGATACATGTGTGGTCTCTGAAGAGAACAGACATTTCAATGACACTGGTGGATCCATATGTGGTATGTGAAAAGAATAGTCATGAAATGACTCCAGTTGTTGTTAGTAAAAAGAGCACACATGCAATTATACTGGTGAATCCATGTGTGGTCTCTAAAGAGAAGACACATGTAGTGACTTTGGTTGTTGTTAGTAAAAAGAGCACACATGCAATGACACTGGTGGATCCAAGTGTTGTCTCTTAAGAGAACACACATGCAATGACACTGGTGGATCCATAGGTGGATTGTGGAAAGAATAGTCATGAAATGACTCCAGTTGTTGTTAGCAAAAAAGATAACCCATGCAATGCCACTGGTGGATCCATGTGTGGTCTCTGAAGAGAACACACATGCAATGACTCTAGCTGTTGTTAGTAAAAAGAACACACATGCAATGACACTGGTGGATCCATGTGTGGTCTCTGAAGAGAACACACATTTCAATGACACTGGTGGATCCATGTGTGGTCTCTGAAGAGAACACACATTTCAATGACACTGGTGGATCCATATGTGGTATGTGAAAATAATAGTCATGAAATGACTCCAGTTGTTGTTAGTAAAAAGAACACACATGCAATGACACTGGTGGATCCATGTGTGGTCTCTGAAGAGAACACACATGCAATGACTCTGGTTGTTGTTAGTAAAAAGAGCACACATGCAATGACACTGGTGGATCCATAGGTGGATTGTGAAAAGAACACACATGCAATGACTCTGTTTTTTGTTAGTAAAAAGAACACACATGCAATGACACTAGTAGATCCATGTGTGGTCTCTGAAGAGAACATACATTTCAATGACACTGGTGGATCCATATGTGGTATGTGAAAAGAATAGTCATGAAATGACTCTAGTTGTTGTTAGTAAAAAGAGCACACATGCAATTACACTGGTGAATCTATGTGTGGTATCTGAAGAGAACACACATGTAGTGACTCTGGTTGTTGTTAGTAAAAAGAGCACACATGCAATGACACTGGTGGATCCAAGTGTGGTCTCTTAAGAGAACACACATGCAATGACACTGGTGGATCCATAGGTGGATTGTGAAAAGAATAGTCATGAAATGACTCCAGTTGTTGTTAGTAAAAAAGATAACCCATGCAATGCCACTGGTGGATCCATGTGTGGTCTCTGAAGAGAACACACATGCAATGACTCTAGCTGTTGTTAGTAAAAAGAACACACATGCAATGACACTGGTGGATCCATGTGTGGTCTCTAAAGAGAACACACATTTCAATGACACTGGTGGATCCATATGTGGTATGTGAAAATAATAGTCATGAAATGACTCTAGTTGTTGTTAGTAAAAAGAACACACATGCAATGACACTGGTGGATCCATGTGTGGTCTCTGAAGAGAACACACATGCAATGACTCTAGTTGTTGTTAGTAAAAAGGGCACACATGCAATGACATTGGTGGATCCATAGGTGGATTGTGAAAAGAACACACATGCAATGACTCTGGTTGTTGTTAGTAAAAAGAACACACATGCAATGACACTGGGGGATCCATGTGTGGTCTCTGAAGAGAACACACATTTCAATGACACTGGTGGATCCATATGTGGTATGTGAAAACAATAGTCATGAAATGACTCCAGTTGTTGTTAGTAAAAAGAGCACGCATGCAATTACACTGGTGGATCCATGTGTGGTCTCTAAAGAGAACACACATGCAATGAATCTAGCTATGGTTAATGAGAAGAACACACATGCAGTGACACTGGTTGTTGTTAGTAAAAAGAGCACACATGCAATGACACTGGTGGATCCATGTGTGGTCTCTGAAGAGAACACACATTTCAATGACATTGGTGGATCCATGTGTGGTGTGTGAAAAGAACACACATGCATTGAATGTAGTTGTGGTTAATGAGAAAATCACACATGCAATGACACTAGTGGATCCATAGGTGGATTGTGAAAAGAACACACATGCAATGACTCTGGTGGATCCATGTATGGTATCTGAAGAGGACATACATTTCAATGACACTAGTGGATCCATATGTGGTATGTGAAAATAATAGTCATGAAATGACTCCAGTTGTTGTTAGTAAAAAGAGCACACATGCAATTACACTGGTGGATCCATGTGTGGTCTCTGAAGAGAACACACATGCAATGAATCTAGTTGTGGTTAATGAGAAGAACACACATGCAATGACACTGGTTGTTGTTAGTAAAAACGAGCACACATGCAATGACACTGGTTGTTGTTAGTAAAAACGAGCACACATGCAATGACACTGGTGGATCCATGTGTGATATCTGAAGAGAACACACATTTCAATGACACTGGTGGATCCACATGTGGTGTGTGAAAAGAACACACATGCAATGACTCTAGTTGTTGTTAGTAAAAAGAACACACATGCAATGACTGGTGGATCCATGTGTGGTCTCTAAAGAGAACACACATGCAATGACTCTAGCTATGGTTACTGAAGAGAACACACATTTCAATGACACTGGTGGATACATATGTGGTATGTGAAAAGAACACACATGAAATGAATCCAGTTGTTGTTAGTAAAAAGAACACACATGCAATAACACTAGTGGATCCATGTGTGGTCTCTGAAGAGAACTCACATTTCAATGACACTGGTGGATCCATATGTGGTATGTGAAAATAATAGTCATAAAATGACTCTAGTTGTTGTTAGTAAAAAGAACACACATGCAATGATACTGTCGGATCCATGCGTGGTCTCTGAAGAGAACACACATGCAATGACTCTGGTGGATCCATAGGTGGATTGTAAAAAGAAGACACATGCAATGACTCTGGTTGTTGTTAGTAAAAAGAACACACATGCAATGACACTGGTGGATCCATGTGTGGTCTCTGAAGAGAACACTCATTTCAATGACACTGGTGGATCCACATGTGGTATGTGAAAAGAATAGTCATGAAATGACTCTAGTTGTTGTTAGTAAAAAGGGCACACATGCAATTACACTGGTGGATCCATGTGTGGTCTCTGAAGAGAACACACATGCAATGACTCTAGCTATGGTTAATGAGAAGAACACACATTTCAATGTCACAGGTGGATCCATATGTGGTATGTGAAAACAACACACATGCAATGACTCTAGTTGTGGTTAGTAAAAAGAACACACATGCAATGACACTGGTGGATCCATGTGTGGTCTCTGAAGAGAACACACATTTCAATGACACTGGTGGATCCATATGTGGTATGTGAAAATAATAGTCATGAAATGACTCAAGTTGTTGTTAGTAAAAAGAACACACATGCAATTACACTGGTGGATCCATGTGTGGTCTCTGAAGAGAACACACATGCAATGACTCTAGTTGTTGTTAGTAAAAAGGGCACACATGCAATGACATTGGTGGATCCATAGGTGGATTGTGAAAAGAACACACATGCAATGACTCTGGTTGTTGTTAGTAAAAAGAACACACATGCAATGACACTGGGGGATCCATGTGTGGTCTCTGAAGAGAACACACATTTCAATGACACTGGTGGATCCATATGTGGTATGTGAAAACAATAGTCATGAAATGACTCCAGTTGTTGTTAGTAAAAAGAGCACGCATGCAATTACACTGGTGGATCCATGTGTGGTCTCTAAAGAGAACACACATGCAATGAATCTAGCTATGGTTAATGAGAAGAACACACATGCAGTGACACTGGTTGTTGTTAGTAAAAAGAGCACACATGCAATGACACTGGTGGATCCATGTGTGGTCTCTGAAGAGAACACACATTTCAATGACATTGGTGGATCCATGTGTGGTGTGTGAAAAGAACACACATGCATTGAATGTAGTTGTGGTTAATGAGAAAATCACACATGCAATGACACTAGTGGATCCATAGGTGGATTGTGAAAAGAACACACATGCAATGACTCTGGTGGATCCATGTATGGTATCTGAAGAGGACATACATTTCAATGACACTAGTGGATCCATATGTGGTATGTGAAAATAATAGTCATGAAATGACTCCAGTTGTTGTTAGTAAAAAGAGCACACATGCAATTACACTGGTGGATCCATGTGTGGTCTCTGAAGAGAACACACATGCAATGAATCTAGTTGTGGTTAATGAGAAGAACACACATGCAATGACACTGGTTGTTGTTAGTAAAAACGAGCACACATGCAATGACACTGGTTGTTGTTAGTAAAAACGAGCACACATGCAATGACACTGGTGGATCCATGTGTGGTATCTGAAGAGAACACACATTTCAATGACACTGGTGGATCCACATGTGGTGTGTGAAAAGAACACACATGCAATGACTCTAGTTGTTGTTAGTAAAAAGAACACACATGCAATGACTGGTGGATCCATGTGTGGTCTCTAAAGAGAACACACATGCAATGACTCTAGCTATGGTTACTGAAGAGAACACACATTTCAATGACACTGGTGGATACATATGTGGTATGTGAAAAGAACACACATGAAATGAATCCAGTTGTTGTTAGTAAAAAGAACACACATGCAATAACACTAGTGGATCCATGTGTGGTCTCTGAAGAGAACTCACATTTCAATGACACTGGTGGATCCATATGTGGTATGTGAAAATAATAGTCATAAAATGACTCTAGTTGTTGTTAGTAAAAAGAACACACATGCAATGACACTGTCGGATCCATGCGTGGTCTCTGAAGAGAACACACATGCAATGACTCTGGTGGATCCATAGGTGGATTGTGAAAAGAAGACACATGCAATGACTCTGGTTGTTGTTAGTAAAAAGAACACACATGCAATGACACTGGTGGATCCATGTGTGGTCTCTGAAGAGAACACTCATTTCAATGACACTGGTGGATCCACATGTGGTATGTGAAAAGAATAGTCATGAAATGACTCTATTTGTTGTTAGTAAAAAGGGCACACATGCAATTACACTGGTGGATCCATGTGTGGTCTCTGAAGAGAACACACATGCAATGACTCTAGCTATGGTTAATGAGAAGAACACACATTTCAATGTCACAGGTGGATCCATATGTGGTATGTGAAAACAACACACATGCAATGACTCTAGTTGTGGTTAGTAAAAAGAACACACATGCAATGACACTGGTGGATCCATGTGTGGTCTCTGAAGAGAACACACATTTCAATGACACTGGTGGATCCATATGTGCTATGTGAAAATAATAGTCATGAAATGACTCAAGTTGTTGTTAGTAAAAAGAACACACATGCAATTACACTGGTGGATCCATGTGTGGTCTCTGAAGAGAACACACATGCAATGACTCTAGCTGTGGTTAATGAGAAGAACACACATGCAATGACACTGGTGGATCCATAGGTGGATTGTGAAAAGAACACATATGCAATGATTCTAGTTGTTTTTAGTAAAAAGAGCACACATGCAATGACACTGGTGGATCCATGTGTGGTCTCTAAAGAGAACACACATTTGAATGACACTGGTGGATCCATATGTGGTGTGTGAAAATAACACACATGCAATGACTCCAATTGTTGTTACTAAAAAGAACACACATGCAATGACACTGGTGGATCCATGTGTGGTCTCTGAAGAGAACACAGATGCAATGACTCTATGGTTACTGGACATGACACACATTTCAATGAAACTGGTGGATCCATATGTGGTATGTGAAAAGAACACACATGAAATGACTCCCGTTGTTGTTAGTAAAGAGAACACACATGCAATAACACTAGTGGATCCATGTGTGGTCTCTGAGGAGAACACACATTTCAATGACACTGGTGGATCCATGTGTGGTATGTGAAAAGAACACACATGCAATGACTCCAGTTGTTGTTAGTAAAAAGAACACACATGCAATGACACTGGTGGATCCATGTGTGGTCTCTGAAGAGAACACACATGCAATGACTCTAGCTGTGGTTAATGAGAAGAACACACATTTCAATGACACTAGTGGATCCATATGTGGTATGTGATTATAATAGTCATGAAATGACTCTAGTTGTTGTTAGTAAAAAGAACACACATGCAATGACACTGGTGGATCCATGTGTGGTGTCTGAAGAGAACCCACATGCAATGACTCTAGCTGTGGTTAATGAGAAGAACACACATGCAATGACACTGGTTGTTGTTAGTAAAAAGAGCACACATGCAATGACACTGGTGGAACCATGTGTGGTCTCTGAAGAGAACACACATTTCAATGACACTGGTGGATCCATATGTGGTATGTCACTACTAGGGAAATCCCTACTGGAGGCGCATACGAAAGGTTATTAGAGTCGCATTGTGGATGCGACTCAAGTATTTGTTACCCGAGTCGCATATGAGATGCGCCTCCTATAACCTATATATGCGAGGCGATCAATATGCGCCTCCTATATATTTATCGGTTATAGGAGGCACATCACATATGCGACTCTAATATGTATTAGATATGCGCCTCCCATAAGATTACATATGCGCCTCTAACATGGTCACATATGCGACTCAAATATCAATTTCAAATTTTAAAATTTACAGACCCACAATACAGTCCAGAATACACAGTATACAAGTATTATACAGTCAATAACAGTATAAAAAGCACATAATTTTCAGAAAGTTGCATCACACATCAACACTAATACAAGTACATCACTAATACAATTATATCACACATCAACTTGAATTAATCCGGGACATACGAGAGTTCACACATCAACTAACTAGATCATACATCACACACACAACACCAAGTTCACATCTCCCGGGGGGACCGATCGAGTACAAGTTCACAATAGCATTACAACTACATGCATGACGGAGCTCTCTAGCTAGCTAGGTGAAGTAGAGCACACAACATACTACAATGAAGAGCAATGTGGTGATCATGACGAAGTTCCTCCACTTCTTCCTCCCGTGCTTCCTCTACTTCTCTTCTGCCACCTCTGTACTCTTGTAGCCTTTGTAGCTGTTGCCCGAGAATTCGTTCACTTGCTTCTGGCAGTCCTTCCACCCCTCGTGCACACCTGGAACCCTGCCGGCGTACACGACATCGCACTTCTTCACCATCTCCTATACACAAGATAGATGATATTATCTATTTCAGTGCAAAGCAGTAGCAGTTCACAAGATAAGATCATGCATATATATATGGGTGCAACAAGATGTAAGAAATCACGTTCTAATCATCGACATTTTGAAGAAAGACAAAAAAATTAAACCAAGAATGACTTGCATTAGTGCCTCATACTTAGGTTGGGCATGGAAATAACAATGCTCGCTGTTTGATCTTGTGCGGCAAGTAGAGTATATGCCCAAATTACTAGTCTACTTGGCACACGAGATCAAACATCGGCATAGTCATACACATGACACCACAACACGTTCTAATCATCGACATTTCGAAGAAAGACCAAATAAAAGCAAACCAAGAATGACTTGGATTCGTGCCTCATACTATTCGTATCGCCAAAGACAAAAGAAGAGAAATACTTCCACGATTCATATAGCATGGGCATGATATGTCAAGCGACAAAACAAAGAAAGGATTTGGTCTCCATGGCAACGACTCATTTCAAGTTTGGTGTGTTGAAAGGAGTCATTGTCGTGGACCCAGAACCCTTTCCTTGGCTTGCCGCTTAACATATTATGTCCTATGTATATGAATCTCGAAAATATCTGCCCTCTTTCGACTTTGGGGCTACGAGATGAAATAGTTTATCATTTCATTGTAGCACCAAAGACGAATAGTGAAGCAATGTCTTTCCTTTCGACTTTGGGGCTACAATGAGATATTTGAAACTAAATACTTCACCATTTTATTTAATTCATGCTATCTAATATATTCGTATCGCCAAAGACAAAAGAAGATAAATACTTCCACGATTCATATAGCATGGGCATGATATGTCCAGTGGCAAAGCAAGGAAAGGATTCGGTCTCCACGGCAACGACTCATTTCGAGTTTGGTGTGTCTAAATGAGTCATTGTCGTGGACCCAGAACCCTTTCCTTGCCTTGCCACTAAACATATTATGTCCTATGTATATGAATCTCTAAAATATCTATCCTCTTTCGACTTTGGGGCTACGAGATGAAATAGTTTATCATTTCATTGTATCACCAAAGACGAATAGTGAAGCAATGTCTTTCCTTTCGACTTTGGGGATACAATGAGATATTTGAAACTAAATACTTCACCATTTTATTTAATTCACGCTATCTAATCTATTCGTATCGCCAAAGACAAAAGAAGAGAAATACTTCGACGATTCATATAGCATGGGCATGATATGTCGAGCGGTAAACCAAAGAAAGGATTCAGTCTCCACGGCAACGACTCATTTCGAATTTGGTGTGTCAAAAGGAGTCGTTGACACATGGACACAGAACCCTTTCCTTGTCTTGCCGATCAACATATTATGTCTTATGTATATGAACCTCAAAAATATTTGTCCTCTTTCGACTTTGGGGCTACGAGATGAAATAGTTGCCTCATACTTAGGTTGGGCACGGAAAATGACAATGCCGCTGATGGATCTGGTGAGGCAAGTAGAGTATATGCACAAACCTCTAGTCTACTTGGCACACCAGATCCAACAATGACATGGTCACGCACATGACGCCACAACACGTTTTAATCATCAGTATTTCGAAGAAAGACAAAGAAAGCAAACCACAAGAAGTAGGGCGGCAATAACAAATGAAAAGCAACAAGCACTTAAAATAGTTCAGAATACAAATAACTAGCTAGTGTCGCTCACAATCAAGTTCAATGGTTGATGAAACATACTCTAGAGGTTTTGCTAGGCAAGTTTAACATAGTGATAAGAGGTTACAACACGAGTTCGGAACTAACAGCTAGCTTCCCAAACACTGCAATCATCAAGACTTCTTCTGCTGTTGAGTCAGCTTTAGGGGGGCATTGATGAAGCCCGACCGAGTTTTCGCCATCTGCATGAACGTCCTGTAGTCACCCTGCTGCGCTAAGCGTTTGTCTATCTCCCTGTTGGGCGATGTATGGCCGCCGTAGAAGAGGCCCCCAGATTTCATGACTCCCTGGTGCACGATTGTCACGAGCTCCTCTTGGATGTCGAAGATGTGCTGCCTGAGGTTGCGATCAGGTATTGTTGCAAGCCTTTTAGCCCACTTCGCGAGGTCAGATGGTAGCGTTTTGCTCTCCATGTCATTGAAGAACGCCTTCATGTGGTAAATGGCGTAGAAGGCATCCTTCCTGCTGCCAGATGGCTGCTTGACGCAGGCGAACTTGGTGTTGTGGCGGAACACGTGCACACTAAACTTCACATATGGCGTTGCCGGTTTGGTGCCTCCCACTGCGAAGTAGCCGGTGAGAGCACCATAAAGAATGTTCTTGATATTGGTGTAGTTTTTCGGGTGCGCACTATTTGAGTCGAGGTACACGGCTGTTGAGTGTTTCAAATTCAAGCATATGAGCATGCAGCTTGTCTGATCATCCTCTGTGATGGGATGGTAGGGAAGGAGAATCACATCCTTGTCCGAGTATGTTTGCAGGAAGGTTGAGAGGTAGTCAGTCGCTAGCGCTATGTTCTCGGCATCTTTTAGGACGACGTCCCGCATGAAGTAGGGATCCACTATCTGGATACCCGGGATGTTGTCTCTGGTGATCTGCATGGCCATATTGAGGGAGAACAGCCAGACCAGGGTATTGTGCAGCTGGAACCCGTTCAACATGTCGAAGATGTCGGAATGCCGCAGGTAGAAGATATCCCCGGGGGGTACACTGACGAAGCACGACACATAAGGCACCTTAGCCTTGAAAACAAGGTATGATTGATCGTTCTCGTGAATGCGGCGCTCCTCAATTGTGAGACAACTATAATGAAGATCGCGCATTTGAGAGCCTACAACCTCGAGCAACGAGTTACACATCATCGGTGCACCTGCCACGTGCTGCTGATTCCTGGCTTGCCCCTTAGGGCCGTCTTGAGCCTGGAGAACAAGATTTGGACCCTTGCTCCGGTCACCCTTAGGCTTCCTTTTGCGACCCTTCTTTGGTCCCTTTGGGGCGTCGGCCACCGCGTTCACCTCACCGATCACCTTATGAAGGGTGTTGGGGCTGATCAAAGGAACTACTAGCCTCGGAGGCTCGGTGAAGGGGGCGGGTGGCAGCGTTTCCTGACTAGTTGGGAAGAGACGCACCTGGCAAGGGGGTTTCATCGGTGCTGGTTGGGTATCGGCAACTTGATGTGTGCCTGATGGTCCCGGCTCATACCAATCATAAAACCTTGTGTTAACGTACTGGTCACCGAAGTTCGGATCAATTTATCCATCATCATTGTAGGGATCCTGTGCCATGTTGTCCAAGTCTTCCATCTCGAAGTCTTCATCATGTGCTGGCTGTGCTGCCTCTAGGGTGATGTTGAGCTGGTCCTCCGTCCCCAAATGGATCTGGCTCTTTGGCCATAGGTACAAGTAGCCGAAGCCCGTATTGAGGACCGCCGCCGTCTCCTCATCATCCCATCCTTGAGGTCGAGAGGGAGGTTCCACTTGCTCGTAGCCCGGAAGTACCATACTGTATCTGACCCTCATCATGTCAGGTGGCATTGTGACATTGTGCATTTTGCGGTTCTCCGGTTGAACAATAGTACCCTTGGCAACATCCTTCAACTGGCCGCCCACCCAGTGCATTAGAGTGCAAGGAGTGTCTCCCTGCGAAAGACATGTAGGCCGAGCGTCAGTAAAATGAAGATCAAGTCATCGGTGTGGTTAAGCCTCCCAAATCTCGCTTTAATTAGTTAGTTACCTTGAGGGCATAGAACTCGGCCAAGGTCGAGGCACCGCCGCCGGAAGGATTGAGCACGCAAGTGGTGGAGTGGCTGCCTGATGGCACGGTGGTGCGGGCCACAGCGGGCAAGTTAAGCTCCGGAGCTGGAGGAGTCTCCACTACCACCGGCCCTGCTGGAGAAGTCACCAGCGCCTCCGGCCGCGCCATGTTGTCCGATTGGGCGCTGTCGAGGTTGGGAACCGGTGGCGGCCCTCGTTTACCACCCTTCTGCCACTTGGTGTACTTTTCCATGTAGGCGGGAAGGATGGTGTTAAGCTTATCGTTCCTTTGTGTCTAGACTTGTGCCTAGACTTGTGTATGAACTTGTTCTTGTAACTTTGTCTCGACAGCCGACATAGCCTGGTTCACTGCATCTTGGCCTATATTGGGAAAGGCTTCCACCTATTCCCTTAGGTGTCTTACCTCGGTACTTTTGGCCTACTTCCTGCCCTTCTGCTCCGTGGTGCCATAGTACTCGGACCATGTTATGCCGCCAAAGCCGACCACACGACCAGCCGACGATGGGGCCGCCAGGGGCTCGACATTCTTGGTCCGGTTCAGTGCCCTATTAAAAGTGGTGTCCCACTTGGCGACAGGCACTGACCCCTGGGATGAGGAGCTCCTATACTCCTTGTCCCGCGCACAAGGAACGCGAAGCATTTGATCAGAAAACTGGACTTCATTGATTAATCGTGGATGCAACTAATCGACTTGCATGCAAACTACTTACATATTTTCTCATGAAGTCTGTCACCTTCATAGCGAAGGGGCCGACAGGCTCCGAGGAATAATCAGAACTCCCTTTTGGCTTGGCAAACCGGGCCCTAACAAAGTGCTTTTCCTGCAGCTCTTTTATGTCGTCAAAGGGAGGTGTCAACCCCTTTGCACGAGCGTTGGCATCCTCCTTCTCCCATTTGGGAATCGCAGCTCTATAACCGCCAGAGCCAAGATGGTGGGTACCAATGTTCTTCTCGTACAACTCCTTGAAGTACTGACTCTTGGCCTTGCCCATGGAGGATTCACATCTGGCCTTGAACACCTTGAAGTGTTCTTCCGTGACCAGAGGCTCCTTCTTGACGACCTCCAAATAACTTAGCTTGTCCTCAAAAATCAGCTTCTTCACCCGGGCCTTCCAATTCGACAAGGCCTTGGTCATCTTCTCGAGGGCGTAATTGTTCACCGGATTCCCTTTGAGTTTGTCGTTATTGTACTTGTCTTCCTCATCACCCGGGAACGCGTATCTTGTGCGCTACTTCCAGAAGAGCTGGATGCGGAAACCCTTGTTCTCTTTGGCCTTTAGGTTCTCTGTGTTGATCGTGACGGTGTTCCGGAGGATTGCCGCGAGCTGGTTTGAGTAACCCACGACAAACTCGGTCGGCTCCAAAGGCGCACCTTCATCATTCACGCTTGTGATGATGGACCTTTTGATGTCGACCACGATCGGGGCACGCTCCTTCTGGGCCTTCTTCGATGTGCTACCACCGTCCGTAGTAGCCTCACCGCCGCCATCAGTGGTAGTGGCGTCGCCATCCCTGTCCCCCATCTCCTCATCGCCCGACGACATATCCTCATCTGCCTCCATCTCGTCGTCCCGCGGAATGAATTTTGGGTCCTCTTGGGATTCCATCTCCGCTTGCTGCTCTCAAAAGGACTTCTTGCTAGAAGGGCCCTGCTCTGCAACTAATAAGCACAAAAATTCAATAAAATTTCGGCATAACCTTTGCTAATTTTCTATGTCTAGGAGTGCTGGAAATTCGCCAGAACAGAAATGAATCAACATTCCGGCGAAACATTGGCAACTCAAAAAGAAAAACCTGCAAAAAAAGCCTAAATAGGCACAAACACAGCCATTTTGCTGCCAGCATACACAAACACAGCCATACACAACTTGCTTCCAGCAGCATACAAGAAATCTGGACAGCATACAAAGGTAAGCTTTTATGACCTTCTCTGCACATGCACAAACTTAAAAAATAAAGAAACAGAAGCTACCACTGTGTACACTCTAGATGGAGGCATCACAGTGGAAGATATGCTAGCATTAGCCATAGATCTTGGCAAAACCAGAGAAGCATCCAACTGCGCATAAAACAATTTTGGGTAATCTCAAAGCTACCTCTAATCATTCATGTCTCACAACTAAATTCAGCAAGTTAACCTAGCAACAAGTTATTTTGAGCCAGCAGTAAATACATGTCTACAAATCCACTAACAAGAATCAAGCAAATAAAAGATGGAACTACAAATGCCTGACTCCCAATAGCACCTATAGCTTGATCTAATTGTTGAGATATATTGCACCTATAGCTTGCTCTAATTCTTGAATAACATTCAAGGAATCTAAAACAGAGATATGGGTTCAAGTTCTATTAGTAAAGATGAGATGTAAAACAAAGCTGCTTCTTAGAGATGTTTTCCACACCCAATAAACCTTCTGGTAGTAGCTATGTGCATTTTAATCAAAAATATGGTGACATTTGGTGAACATACAACATACATGCACATCTTTTCCCAGTAACCTGTGATGAAAAATGAAACAAAACAAAGGTGCTCTGGGTGAATCATGTAGCAGAACAAGTAGCATGCAGATAAACTACCTACATCTAAGTTTCTGCTTCCTATTTCCAACAATTCAAACAAGGAGAGGTGCAAAGATTACTAAAAATCAGTCTAAAAGGTGAACTGTCAAAAGGATATACTTGGAAAAAATGTAGGTGGCCTGTATGAAAGGTGTGATACCCAGGCAGGCAGTACTAAATTCTATGGGAACTGCCCTATCTCAAACTAATGGTCAATCTACAGAAGTAAAAGGCTAATAAAATCAATGGTTTATAGCTGTTAAAATATGATTATCTTCTCTAGGTTGAGTACTTGGTTTGAATTTTCAGCACCAGGGACATGACATCAATATTTGACCAATTTATCTCCAAAAAATATATGTAAACTATTTTACTGTGAGCATGAATAGCAGTCGCGGATGCAAAAGGCACCACACATGATGAACACCTAATAAATTATTAGTGATAATTGGCTAAAGATTCCAGGTTAATAAGCTTTGCAAACTTGGACTAAAAAAATAATTGCGTAAGCTGCTTCCCAGACAGACCATCTGAACTAAGTCACAACAATCCAAAAGCTTCTCCTGTTTTATACCTCAACACCCTAAAATAATGCAGCCATGAGGATTTAGCAGTACAAGACAGGTCGATTTTTTTCCAGCAATGCTTGCGTCCTGCAAGGTCTTGGAGAGAACTAACTCACATCCAAATTTTAACAGCCACTCTAATTCGCCTAGTTAATTTGAGACGGTCCTGGCCACTCTAATTCGCCTAGTTCATCTCACTATGCAACCTAGACAAGATATCTTCATTCAAAAACTAATAATTTCTAAGCTACAGAACAATCTGTCGATTTTTTCAGAGGGGAGGGAAGCGGGGTAGGGGGAAGGGGAGGGAGAGGGGAAGGGGGTCACCTCGATGACGGTGGATGGCGGGCACAGACGACGGTAGGAAGGGGCGATGATGGCGCGGCAGAGGAAGGGGCGGCGCGGGCGGGCTCCTCCTCCTGGGCACGGGAGGGATCCTCCTCCTCCTGGGCACGGTGGGCGGACGGGCGGGCTCCTCCTCCTCCTCCTGGGCACGGCGGGCAGGCACGGGCGGAGCAAAGGCGACTGCAGCAGCGGAGAAAAGGCGACAGCAGTTTCGTCTGATCGATCCAGAGAAAAAGTGGAAGAGGAAAAAAAGGCTCAATCGACCAGCTTATGCGAGGCGCATATTTGAAAATGCGCCTCGGGTAAGTTTACGCGAGGCGCATCTGGCCAGAATGCGCCTCGGGTATTCTCTAGCACTAGTCAACTAGCGTAGTGTGTTGTACCTGTCAACAAACTGACCCTAGCCAACTGGTTTCGTCCCTTGTCCTAAACTAAAGCCTAGCCACCTAGGTTCAAATCCTGGTGGCTCAAATTTTTTGAAAACTTTTTTTGAAGGCTATTTATCATGTAAAAACATTGTCCAAACACAATATGAACTATAAAATATACTGCAAATATTTTAAAAATTCAAATATTGCCAAAACAACAAAAGTGAGTATTATAAATGTGTCTCGTCGATACATAATATTCTCAATGCAATATTATAACATACAAAAAATGATAATTATGAATGTTTCGATACATAATAGTATGCCACACACACACGACGGTTCTTGACAATGGTCGGAGCGCACTAGCGTTTCTTGACAATGGTCGTCTTCTTGCCCTTCTTTGTCACGGTTGCATAGCTTAGGTCCGGGACGTCTTCACTACTTCTTTTGAACAGGAGTCCTTTCTTAGGTAGGGTTGTGGTGTATGGTGCTTGGTTTCCGTATCCGTCTTCCATCTTCGGGTCACCATTCTGGTCAAAGTCTTGCTCGTTGGCGACTTCGTCCATTCCGATGATGTTCCTTTTGCCTCTCATGATGACAACCCGGCTAGGCTTTGATGGGTCTGTGATGTACCAGCATTGGCCGACCTTGCTAGCTAGAACCCAAGGCTCATTTCTAGCGGGTGCATTCATGCTGGTGGCCTTTGACGGTATAACCATGGTGGTGAAATATCTGCCTTCTTTCTCGATGCTCTTGGCCCACCTAACACGGAACATCGGCACCTTCTCCGTAATGTAGTCGAGCTCCCAAATCTCCTCGATCCTTCTGTAGTATCTTTCCGGGACGTTGCCGGTGTAGAATATCCCCGTAACCCCTGAGTTCTGGTAATCGTAGTTATTGTCCTTTTCCTCTGTATAGAACGTGTATCCGTTGGTATCGTATGCCTGATAGGTCATCAGGTTGTGCGAGGCGCCCCGTGACAAGGAGAATATGAGTATATCTTCCTCCGAGTACTCGCCCTGCGGTGGATTAGCAATGACCTTCTCCCTGAACCACCTCATGAAACCGGAGTTGTGCTCCTTGATAACATCTTCCTCCGAGTACTAGTGCCCCTGGTCAGCGTAATTCTTCTTGATAAACTCTTTGTGCTCATATATGTATGGATCGACCACGTGCAGGTGCTGTAGCGTGACCAGGTTTGCTCTTTCAAAGTACTTGGTTCGGCTCTCGATGTCGACATGCTTTGGGCGCCGACCCTCGTGATGACCGCATCCAGCAAGCCTCCCGAGGTGCTTGTTGAATGGCAGACCAAGAGGGGTCTTAGTTTGTAGAAAGTTCGAGCAGAAATAGATGCACTCTTCGGCCAAGAAGCCGTTTGCTATTCTTCCATCTGGACGGGACCTATTCTTAACGTATCCTTTGATGTGTCCATTGAGCCTTTCGAACGGCATCATGCTTCACAGAAACGGAGGACCGAGCTGGACGATATCCTCCACGACATGGAGAAGCAGATGAAGCATGACGTCAAAGAATGCGGGGGGAGGGGGGAATATATCTCGAGCTCGCATAGTATCACCATGATCTCGTCTTGTAGCCTCGCGAGCTGCTTAATGCCTATCGACTTCCAAGAGATCACGTCGAAAAAGTTGTAGAGGCCAAACAACGTTTCACGGACGTGCTTGTCCATTATACCTCGGATCACGACCGGGAGTACCTGCATCATCAGCACGGCGACATCTTGAGATTTCATCCTGCTGAAGCGCTGCTTTGCCTCGTCTAGCCATATGCTTATCTTCCCCGCGTAGCCGTTCGGAAATTTGAATCCGAGGAGGCACTTCATAAACTGTATGGCCTCCTTCTTACTCGGAGTGAAGCACGAGGCCTTGAGCTTGACCTCGCCCTTCTTGACCTGCTTTTTTCCCTTGCGACGATGGCTATTCCGCGTTTCCGTCTCCTCCTCCTCGTCCTCCTTCTCGTCATCTCTATGTGGTGGTTGAAGTTCATCCCTGATGCCCATATGCTTCAAGTTGTTCCTTGCCTTCAGCCCATCTTTGGTGTTGTCGGTGTTAAGGAGGGTGGCAAGCAGACTCTCGCCCACGTTCTTCGTGATATGCATGAGATCGAGGCTATGAGGCACGCGGAGGATCTTCCAGTATGGCAAGTCCTAGAAAACAGACCTCACCTTCCATACCTTCAGTAGCGGCTCTGGATTCTTCTGGGTCTTTCCCGGTGCGGGGCATTCCTTCCAGTTATTCAACAGCTCGTAGATTTGCACGCCACTCCTCTGGTCCAGGATTCCTTAGATCTCGACCGCCCCATCGAACAGATCTCCTAGCTTTCTCCAGGCATGATTCTTGGGAAGCCACCTTCGAGCCCCAAGGAACACGGTTTTCCCGGACCCGAGATATTTCTGTAGCTGGCGGTACGTTGTATTATCTTTGCACCTAATGCACCCATAGAATCCTTGGACCACCTGCCCCGAGAAGTATCCGTAACCGGGATAGTCTTGCACCGTCGTGATCACCGCGGCTCTCATGTCGAAGTATTCTTGTCTCGAGGCGTCCCACGTACGGGCTCCTTCTTCCCATAATGTGGCCAGCTCCTCTTTCAACAATGTGAGATACAGATTGATGTCTGTACCGGGTTGTTTCGGCCCTTGAACCAGCGTACTCATGGTTACATACTTCTTCTTCATGCACAACCAGGGGGGAGGTTGTAGATCCATACAAACACGGGCCAGGTGCTGTGTGTGCTGCTCTGGCTTTCGAACGGATTGAGTCCATCGGTGCTCACGCCTAGCCTGAGGTTCCTTGACTCTTTCCCAAAATGTTGGTAATATTGGAGGTCCAACGCCTTCCACTGGCAAGCATCCGAAGGGTGCCTCAACATTCCCTCCTTCTTCGGATCATCGTCTTCCGGCCTCTTTCTTTCCGTGTGCCAGCGCATGAGCTCTACTTCCTTAGGGTCCGCAAAATACCGCTACAGACGAGGAGTTAGAGGAAAGTACCACACCACCTTTCTAGGAGCTTTCTTGGTCCCTCTCTGGTATCGAGAGGTCTTGCACACCGGACACGTGGTCTTCTCTGCGTCCTCGCCCCGGTAGATGATGCAATCATTTATGCAGACGTGGTATTTCACGTGCGGTAGATTGAGAGGGCACACGACTTTCTTGGCCTCAGCGATACTAGTCGGACATGTGTTCCCCTTCTTGGGAAGAATATCGTGCTAGAATGCAATGTTGTCATTGAAGCATTCGTCGGTAATTTTGTGTTTCGCCTTCATCTCCAGAGCCTTGAGTGTTACATTCAGACGGGTATCACCGTCGTTGCATCCATCAAATAGTGGAGTGATCGTGTCTTTCTTCATTTGCTCCAGCTTAGATTTCTCTCTAACGGCGGCTCTGGCGTTACTAGTCTCCTTGAGAAGCAGATCTTGGGAATGAGGGTCTCGCAGCCAGCTCAAATCATGGTCGACACCTTGATCTTCGTGTTCATGCCCGGCGCCACCTTGATCATCTTCGTGTTCATGCTTGGCGCCACCCTGATCTTCATGATCATCACCTGCCCCGCCGTTGGTGCCTTGATCTTCGTGATCATGATTGACATCTTGATCTTCACCATTATTGACATCCTCATCATCATATTCGTCATCACGTATCCACCGAGTGTAGCCATCCATGAAACTACGTCGGAGCATGTACGACTCCAGCATTCCGGAATCGTGCCTTATCAGATACATCAGCTTGCAGTCGCGACACGGACATCTTATCTCCGTCTTGTTTGCACGTGCCATATCGGTCCTCGTGCATCTCATCCACCTATCCACGAGGGCTTTGCGAATCAGTGGTCGGACCATGGTCGCCTACGCGTGGTACAAAGAGCAAGAGAATAATTAGAGCATATATGGACATCTGGATCGCCCGAAAAATTCGGCATGACATCCCCTAAAAAGAGGACATCCGCGAGTGCTAGAATTTGCCGGAAAAGAAATTAATCGACATTCTGGCGAAACATTGGCATCTAAAATGAAATCCCTACACAAAAAGAAGCATGCACCAACAATCATATAGTCGCGATGTCACCGACAACACGCATGAGCATACAAGCAAACGCCTTCGCGCTTCCTCCAACAACAACTTGCGCAAGAGAGACGATGGAGAAGTAAAGGGACATGTTGTAGATCTAGAGGAGCAAGAAACTTCACTTACATGTGAGTGTCAACCAATGGAGATTGAGCAAGCTTCTATGGTGAATCAATGTGGGAAATGAGGTGGGGAGAAGGAGGGGGCGACCAAATCTATCTTTGGGTGGAGAGGAAGAAGTGAGGCAAGTGAGTGGGGTGCATGTGGCAAAAAGGTGCAAAAAAAGTCAGCCAGGTTATAAGAGGCGCATATTGCAGTAAATGTGCCTCTGATAGTCTGAACTATCTGAGGCGCACATGCCAACATGCGCCTCGCCTATGCGGCCACCCGGGCCCGCAGGGGTTGCTTGAGGCGCACGCTCCATAATGCGCCTCGCCTGTTGTAAGTATCGGTGGCGCATCTTACAATATGCGCCTCGCATATTGGACCACCGATCTCCACCCGGGACCACCCAAGATATGCGAGGCGCATTTTCCACATATGCGCCTCGCCTATTTAAGTACTAGAGGCGCATGTCCGGCTGGTGCACCTCGCATAAGATGGGGGTGCTAGATTTCGTCCGTACAGATGATAGAGGAGGCACATCCTGTAGATATGCGCCTCGCCTATTAAATAACTAGAGGTGCATGGATGCATGGTGCGTCTCGTCTATATTATCAGAGGCGCATATAGTATAAATGTGCCTCTAATGTGCATGTCTCCTATAGGATTTTCTCTAGTAGTGTGTGAAAAGAACACACCTGCAATGACTCCAGTTGTTGTTTAAAAAGAACACATGCAATGACACTGGTGGATCCATGTGTGGTCTCGGGAGAGAACACACATGCAATGACTCTAGCTGTGGTTAATGAGAAGAACACACATTTCAATGACTCTAGTTGTTGTTAGTAAAAAGAACACACATGCAATGACACTGGTGGATCCATGTGTGGTATCTAAAGAGAACACACATTTCAATGACACTAGTAAATCCATATGTGGTATGTGAAAACAATAGTCATGAAATGACTCCAGTTGTTGTTAGTAAAAAGAACACACATCCAATGACACTGGTGGATCCATGCGTGGTCTATGAAGAGAACACACATGTAATGACTCTGGTTGTTGTTAGTAAAAAGAGCACACATGCAATGACACTGGTTGTTGTTAGTAAAAATAGCACACATGCAATGACACTGGTGAATCCATGTGTGGTCTTTGAAGAGAAAACACATTTCAATGACACTGGTGGATCCATATGTGGTATGTGAAAAGAACAAACATGCAATGACTCCAGTTGTTGTTAGTAAAAGGAGCACACATGCAATGACACTGGTGGATCCATATGTGGTCTCTGAAGAGAACACATATGCAATGACTCTAGCTGTGGTTAATGAGAAGAACACGCATTTCAATGACACTGGTGGATCCATATGTGGTATGTGAAAAGAATAGTCATGAAATGACTCCAGTTGTTGTTAGTAAAAAGAACACACATGCAATGACAATGGTGGATCCATGTGTGGTCTCTGAAGAGAACACACATGCAATGACTCTAGCTGTGGTTAATGAGAAGAACATACATGCAATGACACTGGTTGTTGTTAGTAAAAGGAGCACACATGCAATGACACTGGTGGATCCATGTGTGGTCTCTGAAGAGAACACATATTTCAATGACACTAGTGGATCCATATGTGGTATGTGAAAATAACACACATGCAATGACTCCAGTTGTTGTTAGTAAAAAGAACACACATGCAATGACACTGGTGGATCCATGTGTGGTCTCTGAAGAGAACACACATGCAATGACTCTAGCTGTGGTTAATGAGAAGAACACACATTTCAATGACACAGGTGGATCCATATGTGGTATGTGAAAAGAACACACATACAATGCTCTAGTTGTTGTTAGTAAAAAGAACACACATGCAATGACACTGGTGGATCCATGTGTGGTCTCTGAAGAGAACACACATTTCAATGACACTGGTGGATCCATATGTGGTATGTGAAAAGAATAGTCATGAATTGACTCCAGTTGTTGTTAGTAAAAAGAACACACATGCAATGACACTGGTGGATCCATGTGTGGTCTCTGAACATGCAATGACTTTGCTTGTTGTTAGTAAAAAGAGCACAGATGCAATGACACCGGTGGATCCATGTGTGGTCTCTGAAGAGAACACACATGTACTGACTCTAGATTTGGTTAATGAGAAGAACACACATGTAATGACACTGGTTGCTGTTACTAAAAAGTGCACATATGCAATGAGACTGGTGGATCCATGTGTGGTCTCTGAAGAGAACACACATTTCAATGACACCGGTGGATCCATATGTGGTATGTGAAAATAACACACATGCAATGACTCCAATTGTTGTTAGTAAAAAGAACACACATGCAATGACACTGGTGGATCCATGTGTGGTCTCTGAAGAGAACACACATGCAATGACTCTAGCTGTGGTTAATCAGAAGAACACACATTTCAATGACACAGGTGCATCCATATGTGGTATGTGAAAAAAGACATATGCAATGACTCTAGTTATTGTTAGTAAAAAGAACACACATGCAATGACACTGGTGGATCCATGTGTGGTCTCTGAAGAGAACACACATTTCAATGACACTGGTGGATTCATATGTGGTATGTGAAAAGAATAGTCATGAAATGACTCTAGTTGTTGTTAGTAAAAAAACACACATGCAATGACATTGGTGGATCCATGTGTGGTGTCTGAAGAGAACACACATGCAATGACTCTGGTTGTTCTTAGTAAAAAGAGCACACATGCAATGACACTGGTTGTTGTTAGTAAAAAGGAGCACACATGCAATGACACTGGTGGATCCATGTGTGGTCTTTGAAGAGAACACACATTTCAATGACACTTGTGGATCCATATGTGCTTTGTGAAAAGAACACACATGTAATGAGTCCGGTTGTTGTTAGTAAAAAGAACACACATGCAATGACACTGGTGGATCCATGTGTGGTCTCTGAAGAGAACACACATGCAATGACTCTAGCTGTGGTTAATGAGAAGAACACACATTTCAATGACACTCATGGATCTATATGTGCTATGTGAAAAGAATAGTCATGAAATGACTCCAGTTGTTGTTAGTAAAAAAGAACACACATGCAATGATACTGGTGGATCCATGTGTGGTCTCTGAAGGGAACACACATGCATTGAATCTAGCTATGGTTAATGAGAAGCACACACATGCAATAACACAGGTTGATGTTAGTAAAAAGAGCACACATGCAATGGCACTGGTGGATCCATGTGTGTTCTCTGAAGAGAACACACATTTCAATGACACTGGTGGATCCATATGTGGTATGTGAAAAGAACACACATGCAATGACTCCAGTTGTTGTTAGTAAAAAGAGCACACATGCAATGACACTAGTGGATCCATGTGTGGTCTCTGAAGAGCACACACATGCAATGACTCTAGCTGTGGTTAATGAGAAGAACACACATTTCAATGACACAGGTGGATCCATATGTGGTATGTGAAAAGAACACACATGCAATGACTCTAGTTGTTGTTGGTAAAAACAACACACATGCAATGACACTGGTGGATCCATGTGTGTTCTCTGAAGAGAACACACATTTCAATGACACTGGTGGATCCATATGTGGTATGTGAAAAGAATAGTCATGAAATGACTCTATTTGTTGTTAGTAAAAATAACACACATGAAATGACACTAGTGGATCCATGTGTGGTCTCTGAAGAGAACACACATTTCAATGACACTAGTAGATCCATATGTGGTATGTGAAAAGAATAGTCATGAAATGACTCCAATTGTTGTTAGTAAAAAGAACACACATGCAATAACACTGGTGGATACATGTGTGGTCTCTGAAGAGAACACACATGCAATGACTCCGGTTATTGTTAGTAAAAAGAGCACACATGCAATGACACGGGTTGTTGTTAGTAGAAATAACACACATGCAATGACACTGGTAGATCCATGTGTGGTATTTGAAGAGAACACACATTTCAATGACACTGGTGGATCCACATTTGGTATGTGAAAAGAACGCACATGCAATGCCTCTAGTTGTTGTTAGTAAAAAGAGCACACATGCAATGACACTGGTGGATCCATATGTGGTCTCTGAAGAGAACACACATGTAATGACTCTAGCTGTGGTTAATGAGAAGAACACACATTTCAATGACATTGGTGGATCCATATGTGGTATGTGAAAAGAATAGTCATGAAATGACTCCAGTTGTTGTTAGTAAAAAGAACACACATGCAATGACACTGGTGGTTCCATGTGTGGTCTCTAAAGAGAACACACATGCAATGACTCTAGTTGTGGTTAATGTGAAGAACACACATGCAATGACACTGGTTGTTGTTAGTAAAACGAGCACACATGCAATGACACTGGTAGATCCATGTGTGGTCTCTGAAGAGAACACACATGCAATGACTCTAGCTGTGGTTAATGAGAAGAACACACATTTCAATGACACTCATGGATCTATATGTGCTATGTGAAAAGAATAGTCATGAAATGACTCCAGTTGTTGTTAGTAAAAAAGAACACACATGCAATGATACTGGTGGATCCATGTGTGGTCTCTGAAGGGAACACACATGCATTGAATCTAGCTATGGTTAATGAGAAGCACACACATGCAATAACACAGGTTGATGTTAGTAAAAAGAGCACACATGCAATGGCACTGGTGGATCCATGTGTGGTCTCTGAAGAGAACACACATTTCAATGACACTGGTGGATCCATATGTGGTATGTGAAAAGAACACACATGCAATGACTCCAGTTGTTGTTAGTAAAAAGAGCACACATGCAATGACACTAGTGGATCCATGTGTGGTCTCTGAAGAGCACACACATGCAATGACTCTAGCTGTGGTTAATGAGAAGAACACACATTTCAATGACACAGGTGGATCCATATGTGGTATGTGAAAAGAACACACATGCAATGACTCTAGTTGTTGTTAGTAAAAACAACACACATGCAATGACACTGGTGGATCCATGTGTGTTCTCTGAAGAGAACACACATTTCAATGACACTGGTGGATCCATATGTGGTATGTGAAAAGAATAGTCATGAAATGACTCTATTTGTTGTTAGTAAAAATAACACACATGAAATGACACTGGTGGATCCATGTGTGGTCTCTGAAGAGAACACACATTTCAATGACACTAGTAGATCCATATGTGGTATGTGAAAAGAATAGTCATGAAATGACTCCAATTGTTGTTAGTAAAAAGAACACACATGCAATAACACTGGTGGATACATGTGTGGTCTCTGAAGAGAACACACATGCAATGACTCTGGTTATTGTTAGTAAAAAGAGCACACATGCAATGACACGGGTTGTTGTTAGTAGAAATAACACACATGCAATGACACTGGTAGATCCATGTGTGGTATTTGAAGAGAACACACATTTCAATGACACTGGTGGATCCACATTTGGTATGTGAAAAGAACGCACATGCAATGCCTCTAGTTGTTGTTAGTAAAAAGAGCACACATGCAATGACACTGGTGGATCCATATGTGGTCTCTGAAGAGAACACACATGTAATGACTCTAGCTGTGGTTAATGAGAAGAACACACATTTCAATGACATTGGTGGATCCATATGTGGTATGTGAAAAGAATAGTCATGAAATGACTCCAGTTGTTGTTAGTAAAAAGAACACACATGCAATGACACTGGTGGTTCCATGTGTGGTCTCTAAAGAGAACACACATGCAATGACTCTAGTTGTGGTTAATGTGAAGAACACACATGCAATGACACTGGTTGTTGTTAGTAAAACGAGCACACATGCAATGACACTGGTGGATCCATGTGTGGTATTTTAGGAGAACACACATTTCAATGACACTAGTGGATCAATATGTGGTATGTGAAAAGAACACACATGCAATGACTCCAGTTGTTGTTAGTAAAAAGAACACACATGCAATGACTCCAGTTGTTGTTAGTAAAAAGAACACACATTCAATGACACTGGTGGATCCCTGTGTGGTCTTTGAAGAGAACACACATGCAATGACTCTAGCTGTGGTTAATGAGAAGAACACACATTTCAATGACACAGGTGGATCCATATGTGGTATGTGAAAAGAATAGTCATGAAATGACTCCAGTTGTTGTTAGTAAAAAGAACACACATGCAGTGACACTGGTGGATTGATGTGTGGTCTCCAAAGAGAACACACATGCAATGACTCTAGTTGTGGTTAATGAGAAGAACACACATGCAATGACACTGGTTGTTGTTAGTAAAAAGAGCACACATGCAATGACACTGGTGGATCCATGTGTGGTCTTTTAGGAGAACACACATTTCAATGACACTAGTGGATCAATATGTGGTATGTGAAAAGAACACACATGCAATGACTCCAGTTGTTGTTAGTAAAAAGAACACACATGCAATGACTCCAGTTGTTGTTACTAAAAAGAACACACATGCAATGACACTGGTGGATCCATGTGTGGTCTCTGAAGAGAACACACATGCAATGACTCTAGCTTTGGTTAATGAGAAGAACACACATTTCAATGACACAGGTGGATCCATATGTGGTATGTGAAAAGAACACACATACAATGACTCTAGTTGTTGTTAGTAAAAAGAACACACATGCAATGACACTGGTGGATCCATGTGTGGTCTCTGAAGAGAACACACATTTCAATGACACTGGTGTATCCATATGTGGTATGTGAAAAAAATAGTCATGAAATGACACTAGTTGTTGTTAGTAAAAACACACACATGCAATGACACTAGTGGATCCATGTGTGGTCTCTGAAGAGAACACACATGCAATGACTTTGGTTATTGTTAGAAAAAAGAGCACACATGCAATGACACTGGTGGATCCATGTGTGGTCTCTAAAGAGAACACACATGCAATGACTCTAGATGTGGTTAGTGAGAAGAACACACATGCAATGACACTAGTTGCTGTTACTAAAAAGACCACATATGCAATGACACTGGTGGATCCATGTGTGGTCTCTAAAGAGAACACACATTTCAATGACACTGGTGGATCCATATGTGGTATGTGAAAATAGCACACATGCAATGACTCCAGTTGTTGTTAGTAAAAACAACACACATGCAATGACACTGGTGGATCCTTGTGTGGTCTCTGAAGAGAACACACATGCAATGAATCTAGCTGTGGTTAATGAGAAGAACACACATTTCAATGACACAGGTGGATCCATATGTGGTATGTGAAAAAACACACATGCAATGACTCTAGTTGTTGTTAGTAAAAAGAACACACATGCAATGACACTGTTGGATCCATGTGTGGTCTCTGAAGAGAACACACATTTCAATGACACTGGTGGATCCATATGTGGTATGTGAAAATAACAGTCATGAAATGACTCCAGTTGTTGTTAGTAAAAAAACACACATGCAATGACATTGGTGGATCCATGTGTGGTCTTTGAAGAGAACACACATGCAATGACTCTGGTTGTTGTTAGTAAAAAAGAGCACACATGCAATGACACTGGTTGTTGTTAGTAAAAAGAGCACACATGCATTGACACTGGTGGATCCATGTGTGGTCTCCGAAGAGAACACACATTTCAATGACACTGGTGGATCCATATGTGGTATGTGAAAAGAACACACATGCAATGACTCCAGATGTTGTTAGTAAAAAGAACACACATGCAATGACACTGGTGGATCCATGTGTGGTCTCTGAAGAGAACACACATGCAATGACTCTAGCTGTGGTTAATGAGAAGAACACACATTTCAATGACACTGGTGGATCTATATGTGGTATGTGAAAAGAATAGTCATGAAATGACTCAAGTTGTTGTTAGTAAAAAGAACACACATGCAATGACACTGGTGGATCCATGTGTGCACTACTAGGAAAAACGTTATCAGTGGCGCACCAAAAACGCTTTCTGTGGTGCATCTAGCAGTCGCCACTAAATTGTCTCCACTAAAATTATATTTCTATGGCGCATATGCATATGGCGCATATGTCCATATGCTCCACAGAATCCTTTTTTCAGAATTTCGAAATTTTCAGAATTTGGTACAAATACAGGTATATTATAGGAAATACACAAAAATTAACAGAAATTCGCAGAAAAGCTGCACACAACAGTACAAATATTCCAGTTCACATATAATACAACAACAAGCACGAACGTTCACAAGTGTTCATCAATCACATCACTTAGAACCGAATAAGTGTACAAGTATATTTCACAAGTGTTCATCTCACTCACATAACTTACAACCGCGCGATGTTGTCACCGCCTACCTTAGGACAGAATGTAATACACCATAACCGCGATGCCGGTGAGGAGGAGCGGCACCAAGATCTTCGTCAGGTTCTTCTTCTACACGTGTCTACTCCACTTGGCCACCGCCTCCTCTCTAGTCGCGTATCCCTTGTATCTATTGCCGCTGAACTTGTCCACTTGTTGGTGGCAGTCCACCCACTCCTCGTAGACACCTGGAACCCGACCCTTGTACACAACGTACGTCAGTATCTCTATTGACAAGGCATATTAGTCTATCATGCAAATATATGTTGACAAATATTAGAGCAAGGCATTCATAAACTTAAAACAATGCGTCGATGACAATGAAAGAAACACGACAACATGTCCGACACAATAACAACGACAGTTTCAAGCTAGGCAAGTTAAGTTTTTCGACACACACACTACATGTCCACCGATACACATGCTCTCTCGGTCAAGTAGCCTTCTCCTCGCAGGGCGCCGGGAACGGCTTGTACATGTCTTTCGTCGTCCACGTCCTGAAGTCACCCTACGCCTTGAGGCGGGCTTCAATCTTCCTCTTAATGAACGACCTGGGCTGGTGTAAGAGCCCACCACGTGTGTTGACCTGTTCCATGATGATATGTGACAGCTTCACCTGTGATCATGGAAGTCTTCCCTGAGATCAGGGTCACTGATCCCATGCAACTTTTGGGCCCATCCTTGGAGAGAAGATGGCAGCGTTAGCATCTCGCAATCCCGGACAAACCCTTTGAGGTGATGGCAAACGTAGAAGGCCTCCTTCACACTGTCAGACGGCTGCTTGATGCAGGGGAACTCGAACACGTGCTTGAACTTGTGTCGGCCATCGTCCCTGTAAGCCCCCCCTTATAGTTGAAGGGGCTTCCATGATTGGCATAGCCCTCGATAGCATCATCCAGAATGCTCCTTACTCTGGCGTAGTTCTTCCGCCTCGCACTCCCCGAGTCGAAGTAGGTGGCAAGCGAATACCTCCTGGAGAGGACGATGAGCATGCAGTACTTGTCTCTGCGCAACACACAATGTGGAACGGGATGTTGGAAAAGAGCAATGGAAAGAAACACTTATGTGTTACGACGGCGGTAGGAGGATGTGTACACTTACTCGGGAAAGAAAGGCACAAGGATGTTGTCCTTCCTCTTGCTGTCCATCAATAGCTTCTGAAGGTAGGACTTTGTCCGGGCCCGGGTGCTTGTTCCTTCTTCCAGCTGGCTATCCCGCATGTAGTAGGGATCCGCTATCGCGACGAACGTGGTGTCCTCTCTCTTGACCTTCATCGCCAGATTGAGCACGAATAGGCGGACCAAGTTATAGTCCAGCCGTCTCGAGTGTAACAGCTTGAAGATGTCCTTGTAGGCTATGAAGAACACATCCGTGGGGGCATCGGTGATGAAGCCCACGTCCTCCGGCACCTTGGCGGTGAACACCGGGTAACTCGGGTCCTTGTCCTTGAGAAGGAGGCCCTCTAGTGTTAGTACCTTCATGCAAAGTCATCATAGCTCCCGAAGCCAGGCGGCGCAGTTCCGGAGGCAGTATGGGCTGACCAGCTTCATGCACTCTGGTCAATCCATCCTCGCGGGGTGGTTCAATGTCATCCCGGTAACGGATCGAAGCGGGCTAGCTCGCAGCCTTGTCCTTGTTCCTGTTCGGCCTCTTCCCCACCCTCTTCCTCTTCACATCAGCAGCCTCCAGTGGCGATGCTAACCCGTCACCGACCATTCTGTGGAGTGTGTCAGGGCTGGAAATGATTCCGGCCGATGGAGGTTGTGTCTCGGCGGCCGGAGGCGTCTCCTGAGAAAACCCACGGAAGACCAGGCGCTTCTTGGGATGGCTAGCTTGATCGCGGAACGATGGTTCTTCAATGAGAGGAGGCATGAACGATCCTTTGCTAGAGCCGGTGTTGACGAAGGCATTAACGTCGACCCGTGCATCATCATCATCATCCACCTCGATGTTGGCATCGAAGGCCGCCATGTCCACGTCATCCTGGGGTGGTGGCGATGGTGGTTGCGGTGCCACGACCTTGCCTTTAGGCGGGGGCGATGGCGGTCGAGGAGCAACCACGCCCTTGGCTGCTTGTGGCGTCGGTGCAGAGGCTCCCAAGAGTCTCTGGTGACGGCTTGTGGTGGCAGCGACGACGACCGGTGCAACAAGAGGCTTCGTCCTTAGCGGCCGGACGACCGAGGTGGCACCGATGGAGCGAGACCCAATATGAATCTGGGTCTTTGGCCAAATCATGGGATAGCCATGGCAACCTTCCAGGGTCAGGTGCTCGTCGGCTCCCGGAAGTTGCATGGGACGGTCCATGTCTTCGCACCCCCCCAACACCTGACCCAACTCGACGCGCATCACGGCATCGTCCATGGGCTTGCAGTGCATCGTGCGGTGCGCCGGTTGTATTAGCTTTCCCGTGGAAACATCCTTCAACTCGCCGCTAGTCACCTTGTGCAGGAGCACGCACGGAGTGTCCTGAGGCATACACATATGCATCATGAGATGGCAGCCAATCAAAGGCATTAAGTAGAGCACGCTGACTAACTACTTATTTTACCTTGGTGAGGGCGTCGAGCTCGGCTAATGTCGAGACACGGGCGGCCGGTGGCTGATCCTTCTTCTTCTCCGTCTCGGGTGCATTAGGAAGCACCGCCGCCGCCGGCTGCTGCGCCTTGGTAGTCTCGGCAGGAGGGGGCAGCTCCGACGCATCCAACTCCATCGGCTGGGCCGCGGGAATGGAGGGCGGCCGTTGTAACCATGTCTGGTGACACTTGGTGGCTCGAGGTGCTACCGCCGGTGCTGGGCACTTGTATCGGCCCCACCTAACCATCCGCATTCCATTTTGCTATCCCCTCCGTCAGCCGAGGGGGTAGCATCTTGAGGATCTTTTGCTGCACTATCGCGTTCACCTCGTCCTGGTCCACCTTACTGGCCTCCAGATGCGCGATCTTCCGCTTCAGCTCTTCCTTCTCCGCTTGATCCTGAGCCGCCGACTGGATCCGCCTCTCCTTTCTCTTCTTAGCTTCCTCGCTGTAGTACTCACGGAACTTTGTGCTCGTACCAAAGCCAGAGATACGGCCAAATGACGTGGGCGGCTCGGACTGTGGCCTCCCCTTGAAGGCGTTGGTCACCCTGTTGAAAATCGTGTCCCATGGCTCCGTCGAGCCCTGGGACAACGAATCCGGCGCCTCGCGCGTAGCCTTGATTTCACCGTCCTACAGATAAGGAAAGGTGAACCCATTTAGGAACTTGCCTTCATTATTCAAAATGAAAGCAAATGGACCGCGGGTAAATTCCTTACCAGCTTATTCTCAAACTTCCTCACATCGTCATCGTCGGCGACGAATTCCTTGGAATCCTTGTCCAGATAGTAGCGGGCCTAGACAAAGTTCCAGGTCTGCTCGTCCGTGATTTTTAAAACCGGGTTTTCTTTCCCGAGACGCTCAACCTCGGCGTCCTCCCTTGCCCATATGGCCTTCTTTCCCCTGTAACCGCCGCTTCCACATTGGTGGTTACCTATGTTCTGTTCCCGCATTTCCTGACCCCACTCCGTCCATGCCTTCGCTTCGCCAGTCTCCATCTCTGCCTTGAATATCTCGAACTCATCTTCGTCGATCATGGGCTCACCCTTCTTGATCTTCTCCCAGCTTTCCTTTTTCGTGATCTTGTTCTTCACCCGGGTTCTCCAGCTGCTCAAGGCATTGGCCATCTTCGTGATGGCTAACCTGTTCACCTTATTGGATTTTTCTAGTTTGTCAGTGTACGGGGC
Source organism: Avena sativa (assembly GCA_916181665.1). NCBI lineage: Eukaryota > Viridiplantae > Streptophyta > Magnoliopsida > Poales > Poaceae > Avena > Avena sativa. The sequence goes on from OV702291.1 coordinate 263,945,501, forward strand.
TAGGAACTTGTACCGTCGGTGAAGCTTCTTAAGGCAGTTCGCCACCAACCGCTCATTTGCTTCACTTCTCAGGTGCTTCATGTTGATCGACATGCTTTCCCAGATGATGCACCCGGTTGCATGCTATACCCGGCGGCAACATCCGGAGGCTCCAACGGAAGGCCACTTTCCGAGACCAGAGTGATCTCGTTGGTGGTGTCGGCGAGCTTTTGCGGCTTCCGATTCTTCCTCGGCTTATTCTTCTTCTTAATGGACAGGTTGCTGGTACCGCCATCTGTGCGGTCCCCGCCACCGGTCGTGCAGCCTCCGCCATCGGTCGTGCGGCCTCCACCATCAGAGGTGGTCGCATCCTCCTCCTCGGCTTCATCTATCCGGTAGTCCTCGTCCCCCTCTTGCTCATCATTCCCATCATGGCCCGCAGTAGCTTCCACGTCCTCATGCTGAGACTCCGCCGCCTCGTGCTGCGCCGCCGCCTCCCAGAAAGTGAGGTTCGCCGCTCTGGCTTGGTCTTTGACGCTCATGGCGGCCTTAGAATTGCCGGCCCCATCGGCGGCCGACATGTTTGCGCACTTCTAAACAAATTAAAATAAGGAAGTTAGTATTAATTAGTGTTGACAATATTTAAAATGAGCTGCCCATTTCTCCCGAAGTGTCAATTCACTTCCACTTTGGTCGAGAAATGGGGCTCATATGTCAAAAAATTACTAAGTGTCGACCGAAAAATTCGGCATGACCTTCGCTAATTTTTTGACTTAGGAGCCCCATTTCTCGACCGAAATGGATCAAAATCAACATTTCAGGAGAAATGGGCAGCTCGGGTGATTTCCCTGCAAACATTTCACATACAAAAAAGCACAAATTGTGCTCCACAGCCACATATGGTGCTCCAACACCATACAATAGAAACTCCTGATGATGGTCTTTTCTTTTCTTTTCTAGCTGACAGAGATATACTGCAGAGATATAGCTAGCTAGCTAAAAGCATGATTCACTCACAGAGATATACTTCAGAGATATATGTAATAATGGAATTGTAGACATACATGATACACACTGTTATTACCCAGCATTACTGAGCTTTTTAGTGACCTAAAGCAAAAAAATGCAAATGGTATTTTCTATTCCAGGGACGATCTCCACTGTGTTTCTTCATGCTGGTTCCAAACAGAAGCAATAATCCATCCCGGAGAACACGCAACAGAAAAACGTGACAACAAAGAGACAAAAACTACACCCACTAAACAGTAATGAATACAGTAAAAATATTATCTCAGCATCTCGCAGAGCTGATAGATAGCACGGAGTATATATTTTTTGTTTCCTCTAAAATCTAGATCATGGAACCATTTACCATCACTGATTCAATTGAGCAACAAGTGCTAGAGTATGAATCAAGCTAGTAATGAACATTTGGGCAGTACTTCCTAATAAGCTTGCTTAATCATCTAGCAGCACCGAGCTATGAATCGCATGCAAAGTTGAATTCCAATTGCAATCACAATAGAGCAGTAGTAACTACACTTGAGTAGTAGCAGCACCAAGCAGTAGTAACTACACTTGAGTAATAGAATTAGTTGAACCTGATTAGATGGTCTAGTAGCATAGCTTTAGCAGTACCAAAAATGCAATTATGATGTAGAACCTAATAAACTTGAGGTTGTGCAGAGGTCCAAATAAGGATAGATACTAGGGCCACGAGCCATGGTTATCTAAATACTCAACTTTCAATCTAATTGTTCATAAACATACATGTTGCCTTTTGTATTTATTTGTTAACTATAAAAGTGCAAACAGAGTGAGCTAAACTGCACCATACTAACTGAAATCTAGAATTCTATTACACGCATGGCCTTTTACCAAACATATGTATCTCTACTTGAGCGCCAAAAACTCATGTTCTAGGTCTGACACCCTCGAATGCTGCTATGTAAACACACGGACATCATCGGATATGGTATATACATGGGAGTCACTGAGGTATGACTCTCCTCGTCGATGATATGATAGATCCACGCAAAGATGAGAAGCACAGACACCAGATCGATTTCACCATCTCATCATATAATCCTAAGTGGTACAATAAAATATGCTATCACGTTTTTCTTGCTACAACTGCAGATCTAGACCCAAAATTAGCACATCACAAAGGTTCCCATATAGCAGAAGCATCTTTGCATCAATGACTCAGCTCAAATAGACAAAAAAGATGTGAAGCAGAGGAGTGCAGACCTAGTACGGTGGGGAAGAACTAGAATCGACGGGCGCCACGGCGAGGTCTGTGAGGCCACGGCGAGGCAAGGCGGGTGCGGCGTAGCGGCACGGTGGGGCAAGCGCGGTGCGGCGGAACGGCGGGGCAAGGGCGGCGTGGCACAACGAGGCGTGCTAGGGTTCTGGGCTACGCGACGCAGCGAGGCGATATGGGGAAAAATAAAGGGGATTTGGGGCGATATGGGAAAAAATTTCTAAGTCACAGAATTCTGTGGCGCATCTGTTCAGATATGCGCCACCAAATTTTTGTGGATAGTACAAAACGCGCATTGCGCTGTTGTTTGACAGAATATGAAGCTTACCACATTGGTTGCGCCTCTCTGTTCTAAACCTGGGTGGCCATGTTCGATTGCTGGCACAGCCACATTTTTTTTTGACTTTTTAAAAAATATTTTAAGGATGGTAATAATTTATTAAAAGCAATAACTAATATATTTGCCTATTAAAAATATTTTATGGATGGTAATAATATATTAAAAGCAAGAACTAATATATTTGCCTATTAAAAACAAGAATTAATAGATTTGCCTTAATATATTTGCCTCAATATTATCCGCATACATTAGTTTGTCAAAGTAATACATATATGCAGGCGTCCGAGCACACATGTGCATTAATTAGTACAAAAAGGCGTCAAAAATCGCTAAGTCGGCTCCGAGGTAGCTAGTGTCTCTTCACAACAACTTTCTTGCCCTTCTTCTTCGCGGTAGAATACTTTAGGCCGTCCACCTTGAGATTTGTTCTCGTGTACGGGCAACCTTTAGCCCATAGGGTGGTCTTCCTTCTTACTTTAGCATAAGTAGTTGGCTTGTCGAAGTACTTGTCAAATTCCTCTTTGATATTGGGATCACCGTTCTAGTCGATGTCTTGCTTGTTGGCGGGTCCTTCCATTCCGATGATGCTCCTCTTGCCCCTCCTCACGACAACACGACTTGGCTTTGCCGGGTCGATAATGAAGAAGCATTGGTCAACTTGGCTAGCGAGCACCCATGGCTCAATTTTCGTGGAGGCGTTCTTCGATTTGGCATCGGGTATAACCATGGTGGTGAAAAACCGGCCATCTTTTTTGATGCTCTTGGCCCATCTGACACGAAACATCGGCACCGTCACTCCGCAGTAGTCGAGTTCCCATATCTCCTCGATCCTTCCGTAGAATCTTTCCTTGATATCAGTCTTGTCATCGGTGTATGATAGCATAGTTACTCCTGAGTTTTGGTATGCGTTATTCTTGTCTTTCTCCTCGGTGTAGAATCTGTAGCCGTTGATGTCGTACGTCTGATAGGTCCTAACGTTGCACCCGGGGCCCTATGAGAGTGAGAATATGAGTTTCTGATCTTCAGTATAAGGCGTCGGCATGGGACTTTCCAGTAGCATTTTCTTGAACCACCCCGTGAAGCTAGTGTTGTGCTCTCTGGTTATGTCTCCCTTCTTCCTCGGCTTGCCAGGTTGGCGAGCTTCTGCTCGATTAAGGTTTTGTGCTCATCCACCCAGGGGCCGACCAAATGTATGTGTTGTAGCGCGACTCGGTTTGCCCTATCAAAGTCGGCATGTTCGAGTTCGATGCAGATGTGGAGTGCGCAGTAGCCCTCGCGGTGACCAAATCCAGCGAGCCTCCCAAGGTGCTTCCTGGTGGGCAGACCGACATCCTGGTTCTCGGTGCTTAGGTAGTTCTGGCAGAAGGAGATGCACTCGTAGGTCAGAAAGCCCTTGGCTATGCTTCCATCTATATGGGACCTGTTGCGAACGAATCCTTTGATGACACTGTTTAGCCTTTCGAACGACATCATGTTGTGCAGGAACGCCAGCCTGAGATGGATGATGTCATCCACGACATGGAGAGCAGATGCACCATGATGTCGAAGAACGCGGGAGGGAAGTAAATTTTGAGCTCGCATAGTATCTCGACGATCTCTTCCTGTATCTTGCCGAGCTGCTTCACGCTGATAGACTTCCTAGATATGACATCAAAGAAGTTGCAGGGGCCAAATAGCATCTCATGGACATGCTCGTCCATTATCCCTCGGATCGCATCGGGGAGTATCTGCGTCATTAGCACGTGACAGTCGTGAGACTTTATCCCACTAAACTTCTTCTTCGCTACGTCCATATATCTGCTTATCTTCCCAGAGTAGCCGTGGGGAACCTTGACTCCTAGGAGGCAACAGAAAAACCTCTCGAGCTCCTCCTCGCTTAGAGTGAAGGATGCAGCTTGAAGCACCACCTCATTATTCTTAGCCCTTTTGCAGCGACCCTGGGTGCCTTCCGTCTGTTCATCGTCATTGTCGGCATCGTCACTATCGGGGTACTGAAGTTCCTTCTTAATGCCAAGCAATTTTAGGTCGCTTCTTGCTTTCGGCCCATCCTTGGTCCTATCCGGCATTTCATTAGAGTGCCGAGCAGGCTCTCGGTAACGTTCTTCGTGATGTGCATCATATCGAGGCTATGGGGCATGTGGAGGACCTTCCAGTAAGGAAGGTCCCAGAAAACGGACCTCGCCTTCCATACTCCATGCAGCGGTGATGGCTGTTCCCTCGGCTGCTTCTTTCCTAGCGCAGGGCACTCTTCCCAATTGTCCAGAAGCTCCTTGATTTCTTCGCCGCTCAACGGTTGACGTGGGGAATTATCAAGCTCGTCTTTGCCATTGAACAGGTCTTCGCGTTTTCTCCACGGGTGATCCTTGCGGAGCCACATTCGAGTCCTTTGGAACACGGTTTTCGAAGACCCAGGATCCCTCGGCAGCTGCAGATGCGGGGTCTTATCCATGCACCTGACACATGCACAGAATCTGTGGTTCACCTGACACGCTACATATCCGTAACCAGGATAGTCCTGCACCGTCGTGAGCAACGCAGCTCTTAGCTCGAAATAATCTCCAGTGTAGGCATCCCACGTACGTGCCGGTGTCTCCCACATCGTCGCTAACTCCTCTTCCAGGAGCCCGAGATACAGATGCATGTCGACACCCGGTTGTTTTGGCCCCTGGTGATACATTGCAAATGTATCTATAATTTTTGATGTTCCATGCTTGGTTTTATCCACTTTCTTGTGTTTTGTTCCAACTTTGGAGTACTTTTCATATGATTTCTTGGACTAACCTATTAACAAGAGCCATAGTGCCAGCTGCCTGTTTTCTGCTGTTTTTGGTTCCAGGAAAGTCAGAAAATGAATATTCTCGGAATTGGACGGGACAAAAGCCAAAGTGCCTATTTTTTCAGAAGGAATCAAGTGCCAGAATACGAGACGGAGAAGGGCCAGGGCCGGCCACACCACCTGGCCACGCGGCCAGGTGGGCCCGTGCCAGGGGTGGTGTGGTGGCTCCCGGCACCCCCTTGTCCTCTCCTTCCGCCTATATATTGCCCTCGGGACAAAAACCCTAAGTGCCCGATCAAAAATCCACGAAAGAGTCTGTAGCCGCCATCATCTCCATCCCTAGATCGGGAGGGATCTAAAGCTCTTCCCGGCACCCCGCCGGAGAGGGGAATTCACCCTGGAGGCCTTCATCATCACCATGCAAGCCTCCGGTGTGATGCGTGAGTAGTTCATCCTTGGACTACAGATCCATGTAGTAGCTAGATGGCTGGTTCTCCTCCTTTGTGCTTTCATGTTTAGATCTTGTGAGCTCCGTTCATGATCAAGATCATCTATTTGTATTCATACATGTTGTGTTTGTGGGGATCCGATGGATATTGAGATGCTATTTCAGATTGATTATTGATTCTATCATGTCTTTGTTATTTGTGATCTTGCATGCTTTCCGTTGTTAGTAGCTATCTTGGCCAAGTAGATGCTAACAACTCTAAGAGTTAGTATTTATGCTCGATAGTGGGTTCATGCCTCTGGTAATCTGGAGAAGTGACAGAAATCTCTAAGGTACTAGATGTGCTGTTGCTACTAGGGAGAAAACAACAATCCTTTGTTCATAGAACAATCGTATTGTTTACTTTACACACAGTTCGTAAAGCAATTATCTGTTGCTTGCAACTTAATACTGGAGGGGGTTCAGATGATAACCTGAAGGTGGATTATTAGTTATAGATGCAGTTGGATGGCGGTCTATGTATTATGTTGTAATGCGCAATCAAGTCTCAGAGGAGTCAAGATGATTAGTATATGCATGTATTGCTTTCTCGATGTTTGTCAATTGACCCGCTGTAATTTGTTCACCCAGCATGTTATCTATCTTAAGGAGAGCCACCTCTAGTGAACTATGGATCCCGGCCCTTGTCTTTTACATACAATCTACAATATTTTACTTCTTTGTGTTTACTTTCTGCAAACTTTTACTTCTTTCCATTCGATACGTTTAATCCTTTGTTTTCCGCAAAACACGGTGAGATTGACAACCTCATCGCAAGTTGGGGACAAAGTTCTGTGGTTGTGTTGTGCAGGTCTCCATGTTGCTACTACCACCGGTAGTGCGCCCTGCCAAAGCTCAGCTAGTAACACCTTTGAGGTGTTTCCTTGCTCCTACTGGTTCGATTAAACCTTGGTTTCATAACTGAGGGAAACTTGCTGCTGTGCTCATCATACCTTCCTCTTGGGGTTCCCAACGAGCTCTACATCAACCACGAGCCATCAACACTTTTCTGGGCGCCGTGCATTGAGCCATCACCTGGATAAGGATACTCATGTGTACGTACCGCTGCTTCATGCACAACCAGGGGGGAGGTTGTATGGCCATACAAACACGAGCCAGGTGCTGTGCGTGCTACTCTGCTTGCCAAAGGGATTGAGTCCGTCGGTGCTCATGCCTAGCCTAACGTTCCTTGGATCGAGCCTGAACTTATCTTGGAATTCGATGTCCAGCGCATTCCACTGGCTAGCATCTGTGGGGTGTGTCAGGATCTTGCCCTTCTCCGGATCATCTTCCGGCTTCTCCCTCTTCGCGTGCCATTGCATCAGCTCTGCTTCCTTAGGGTCTACGAAATACCGCTACAGACGGGAAGTGATAGGAAAGTACCACACCACTTTTCGGGGAACTTTCTTGTTCCCTCTCTTGTACCGTCCCTGGCCACACACCGGGCATGTGGTTCTATCCTTGTACTCGTTCCGGTAAAGTGCACAGTCGTTGATGCATGCGTGGTACTTCACGTATGGTAGGTCTAGTGGGCAAACTACTTTCCTCGCCTCCTCGATACTTGTTGGCAATGTGTTGTCCTTGGGAAGACGAGCGTGCCAGAATTTCATGTGAGCGTGGAAGCTAGTGTCGGTCCATTTGTGCTCTGCCTTCCTCTCCAGATCCTTTAGCGTTACACTCAAGCGTGTATCCTCAGGCCGGCACCCAGGATACAATGGAGTCCTCCCGTCTACCTCCATCTGTGCCAGCTTGGCTTTCTCTCTAGCTGGAGCTCTCGTGTTGGCCGTCTGCTTGAGGAGTATTTCTTGAAGATGAGGGTCCCGCAAGGCCGAAGTTAGTGGAGTGTCCGTTCTCCCATCTTCTCCGCTGCCACCACCACCATCTGCCCCGGCATTGTCTCCTTCATGATGATCGTGTCTGCCGGCATCTCCTTCTTCATGATGATCATGTTTGTCGGCATCTCCTTCGTCATGATGACCATGTCCAGGAGACCCTTCGTCTTCTCCCCCAGCCTCTTCTTCATCATGGCCACCGCCATCTACCGGCGGCTCCTCATTCACTAAGAAGCCAGGCATGAAACCGCGCGTGAACAGGTGAGACTCCAGTTGTCTGGAATCAGGGTTGATCCACTTCCGGTGTTTGCACGTTCGGCACAGACATCTTATCTTGGTCATGTTGTTCCGAACCATGTTGGCTACCGCGTCAGCCTTGTATCTAACCACCCAGCGTTCCCTCATATGGATGACCATGATCACCTGCGCGAACGTAGACCAAATTAAAGAGAGTATGTTAGAACCATGCACACACACACGACGCGCACACATACGTGCATGCATGATCGCCGGGAAATTTCGGCATGACCTATCCTAAAAATAGGACGTATAGCTAGTGCAGAAATTTGACGAAATGGACATGAATCAACATTTCGGCAAACCTCCATGCACCCGGCACCGACAACATGCATTCAAGCACAACACAAGCTCCCTCCACAAGCAAACATGTATTCAAGCACAACAAAAAGCGAAGGAACATCGTCTCGCCATCGCACACTGCCCGCGGGACCATCTTCACCTACAAAACATCCATACACACCCCGCTGAGGCCCGCCGGCCACACAAAACATGCATCACACAAGTACCCATGCACACACGCCTCACAAATCTACAAACCAAATCTACACCAACCCCATATGCATAGTGTAGCAAGAGGGGGTGTGGGATGTGTGGAGGAGGAAAGTATGAGTGGTTTACTACCTTTACAATTAGGAGTAGCTTCCCCTCACAAGTACATGAACCAAAGTAGGTCTAGCTATCAACAATGGAGGTGAGTATGAGCAAAATGGAGTGGGAGGGAGGAGGGGGACGAGCTAGTTGGAGGTGGTGGGAAGAAGGGAAAGGGTGGATGCCACCTTTTGTAGATCTGTTTCGCACATTCTGTGGCGCATATGGCAAATGCTCCATAGAATGTCAAAATTCTGTGGCGCATATAGCTATATGCGCCACAGAAAGTGAGAATTCTGTGGCGCATATGCTATATGCGCCACAGAATTTTGACATTCTGTGGCGCATATATCCATATGCGCCACAGAATTTTGGTCTGCCCATGTGCTAGGGTCAGGCCCACATGGGCCCACAGGAATTCTATGGTGCATATGGCTATATGCGCCACCGAATTCTCACTTTCTGTGGCACATATATCTATATGCGCCATAGAACTGGAGGAATTCTATGGAGCATTTGCTACATGCGCCACAGAATTAATTTTAGTGGAGCATTTTTCATATATGCGCCACAGAATTAAAATCTACCTATAATCGTTTTCCTAGTAGTGGTGGTCTCTAAAGAGAACACACATGCAATGACTCTAGCTATGGTTAATGAGAAGAACACACATGCAATGACACAGGTTGTTGTTAGTAAAAAGAGCACACATGCAATGACACTGGTGGATCAATGTGTGGTCTCTGAAGAGAACACACATTTCAATGACACTGGTGGATCCATATGTGGTATGTGAAAAGAACACACATGCAATGACTCCAGTTGTTGTGAGTAAAAAGAGCACACATGCAATGACACTGGTGGATTCATGTGTGGTCTCTGAAGAGAACACACATGCAATGACTCTAGCTGTGGTTAATGAGAAGAACACACATTTCAATGACACAGGTGGATCCATATGTGGTATGTGAAAAGAACACACATGCAATGACTCTAGTTGTTATTAGTAAAAACAACACACATGCAATGACACTGGTGGATCCATGTGTGGTCTCTGAAGAGAACACACATTTCAATGACACTGGCGGATCCATATGTGGTAAGTGAAAAGAATAGTCGTGAAATGACTCTAGTTGTTGTTAGTAAAAAGAACACACATGCAATGACACTGGTGGATCCATGTGTGGTCTCTAAAGAGAACACACATGCAATGACTTTTGTTGTTGTTAGTAAAAAGAGCACACATGCAATGACACTGGTGGATCCATGTGTGGTCTCTGAAGAGAACACACATGAAATGACTCTAGTTGTTGTTAGTAAAAAGAACAAACATGCAATGACACTGATGGATCCATGTGTGGTCTCTGAAGAGAACACACATGCAATGACTCTAGCTGTGGTTAATGAGAAGAACACACATTTCAATGACACTGGTGGATCCATAGGTGGATTGTGAAAATAACACACATGCAATGACTCTGGTTGTTGTTAGTAAAAAGAACACACATGCAACAACACTTGTGGATCCATGTGTGGTCTCCGAAGAGAACACACATTTCAATGACACTGGTGGATCCATATGTGGTATGTGAAAACAATAGTCATGAAAAGAACACACATGCAATGACTCTGGTTGTTGTTAGTAAAAAGAACACACATGCAATGACACTAGTGGATCCATGTGTGGTCTCTGAAGAGAACACACATTTTCAATGACACTAGTGGATCCATATGTGGTATGTGAAAAGAATAGTCATGAAATGACTCTAGTTGTGGTTAATGAAATAATACACATTTCAATGACAATGGTGGTTCCATATGTGGTCTGTGAAAAGAACACACATGCAATGACTCTAGCTGTGGTTAATGAGAAGAACACACATGCAATGACACTGGTGGATCCATAGGCGGATTGTGAAAATAGATTTGCCCTCTCTCTCGGTCACAAATCTCAAAAAAGCCCAAACGTGTGGAGATCCCAAACGTGTGCTCACTTTGGGTGCTACGCCCTTATTGGCTGACACAGATGTCACGCGGATCGTCTCCACCAACCGTTGATCCTATGTGATCCAACGGGCAGGATAACCCGTCCCTTCTCCACTTTTTTTATGCATGGTCAATCTGTGCCACGTCTCTATCTGTGCCACCGATACTTTACCTCCATAAACAAGTGAAAATCCATCTTTCTAACTAAAATAAATAAAATAAATGATCATATTTCGAAGAAGCCATCGTCTTCGTCTTTCGGTTCGTCCTCGTCTTCGTCAACGCCATGGTCCCTGCCATCGCCACCGTCGGTGTCCTCCTCTGATGACTCGACGCTGCCCCCTTCCTCAAATAAGCATGCTATCTCCTCGTCGGAGTCCTCCTCCTCCTCTTCATAGTCCCACGGGTCCACGTCACTCTCCTCTGCTTCTGCCTCCAACTGATCGATGAATGCCTCCTCATTGGCTGAGTCGGACTCGTCCAAATAGCTATCTCCTCTCTTCTTCATGGTCTTCTTCTCGTTCCTCTTCTTGTCTGTACTCGCTGGTGCAACACGCGCCCCCCGTCCTGGCTGCTATTTTGCGCTCGTCCGACGCTGCAGGTACCCCATGCTCCTCCTGCGCGGCCGGTACGAGCTTCGATGTCGCGGTGTCCTCGAGTGCCGATGTCGATGGATCCTGGTGTGGTCGGACATGACGTGCTGCCTTAGCAGGCGACTCGCGAGCACGGACGATGCAGCGAAGAGCCGGGGACGCAGGACGGTCAGTGGATGGCTTGGACCTGCCATTGCCACGGCGAGGGGGCATCGTGCTCGAGGTAGTTGCTCCGAATGGTCGATGGCGGGTACACAAAGTGGGGTGCCGATCTAATCAAGGATGATCAGCGGTTTCGTGCGTCGTGTCCACGCATGCATTTGTCGATTATCAAAAAAAAATTAATATCTCACGTACTGAACATAATTTGATCACAACAAAAGTGGCACAGCGTATTCTAGACTCGTAAATATCCCGTGCGTGCCTGTCGACATGGAGTTCGACGTGCTGACGTGATCGTGCAGCAGTTGTGCGCGTCATTGCCCCATCAACACATGACACACGCACGCAGGATGTGCGCGCCGATTCCCGTGATGACCACCCGGCTTGCACTCCCCTTATTATATACTGGATTTTGGGCGGCACCGAAGACCATTGAAGTGTCCATCGCAATAAAGACAAGTCCCATCGATTCCCTACCCCTGCCTCCCTGGCTTCTTTGAGAAGGTAGACCGTACACGGTGGTCTTGTATAATAGTACTAGTACTACTGGACCACGGCCTGTACTCTTTGACTCTTCTCCCACACTAATCACTATCTCCTTCCTCCTACCACCGCCACCCTCACCCTGCACGCCATGGCTCCACTGAGGAGGGGAGAGGCCGGTCGACGATCCTCGCGGAGAGAAGGGAGAGAAATCACCATGAGGCACTTCTTGCTGTACCAGCCGCTCAAGCCAACCCTCTCATGGAGGCCCAATCTCCCCCGACATGGCGCCGAATGTTCTAGCAGGCGAGGGCTCTTCCCGATACGGTCTTCTTGTTCTACTTCGTCTCCATCTCCCTCTCCATCATGATCTTATTCAGCTTCTTCTTGTTTTTCTTCTTCTTCTTGCTCTTCCTCTTCTACGTATTACAGGCCGGCCGTGGAGCCCGAATCCACCACGACGGAGGCATTGCAGGACCCGTTCGGCCCCGTTCCATTTCTCAGCACGGTAGCAAATATCCACACTATTATTTCTCTAAGTTGTGATGTGGATTTCTTAGATCCTGTCCACCCCGCATTGGTTTTTCTTCTTCTTTTGCGAGTTGTATTAGTTTTCATGAATATGACTGGATCTCTTGGTCTTTCCTTAATACCGCTGTTCATAGATTCACTATGGATTTTATGTGATTAGGATTAGTTTATCGTGGTCATGAATATATCTCTAGGTCCATTTTTAACACTACGGTCAATAGATTCAACGGGGATTTTTTTGATCTGTATTAGTATTCACCTGGAACCTAGAGTGTAATTATAGAATTCCTATTTCAATTAACATGAACGATGCAGCGATCGAAGGCCGAGTATCATGACAAGGTGGCCGTGATCAGTTCCAAGATTGTCAACCAACATGAGCTTGCACGCTCCCTCACCAAAGCTAATGAGAGCCTACGCAAGCAATTATCTGTGCAGAAGGAGATCTCGCTAGATTTTGCATGTGACGTTGTGAGGCTGCAGAGAGTGCTCGACCGTAACTTGAACAGGCAAGAACAGGCCATCAAGATAATCACGAGCTCATGGAGGAGAAGAAGAATCTCGTGGAAAGGTGCATTCTCCTGCAGGACGAAGTCACCGAGGCACTCAGAGGACGCGTCGAGGAAACCAAGGCTACCATTCGAGCTTACCATGACAGGAACCGTTGCCTGGATGTAGTGAAGGAGATGAAGGAGGAAATGAGCAGAGGGATCACCGTACTCAAGGGTGTTCAGAAAGAGAACGAGGAGCTAAGGGCTTGTCTAGAGGCGTATGGAGCAATGCCCAAGTCTAATTCCCGTTAGCGGGGACACAAATATCAGTTCGTCCTCCACTCCTTTTGTAATGTTTAGGGTTCAGGGAGCAATGCCCAAGTCTTCTTCCCATTATAGGGTGCAATAAGAATCCTAGGGTAAATCCTTATCTGTCTGGACATGTCTTGGTGTTCATGTTCATGAATGGACACCATGTGCTCTTTCCATTATGTATCTGGACATGGGTTTCTGCATTATGAGTTTGTCACTCTCCCACTACTATTTGGTGATATTGGGAAAAACCCACAGCACACTAAACTGCAGATAAATCTTATTTGTCTTTGAAATTGAAATCATGACAGTGCCACTAGTCGATTCATAAAATGTTGATTAGTCCTAGATTGCTTCTTCCTTGAAATTATGACAGTGCCACTAGTCGATTCAGTTAATTATGGAAACTAACCAGCTTGTCCTGGTGAACTGAACAAACCATACTATGTATTTTTGTTGCAGGGAAAGAGGCGAAAGATCGACCAGGACCTGGCGACCTGGCTAAATGACAAGATAAAAATCCAAAGGGAGAAGTAGAATTCCCAGAAACTGGCCTTTGACCACCTACGCGCTGAACTCGCGGTCCTTTCTAACAAGTGCTAGAAACTGAAGGAGTTAAACACCGGTTGGGCGAAGCTACACAGTGAAGGTCGCACCTCTTCTAGGAAGCAGACGAAGATCATGAAAGGAATCTTGAAGCAAAATCATATGGCTACGGACCAACTTCTCTAATCCGTGACGGAGCGCTGGAACCTATAGCTGAAGCACGACATAATACTGAAGGAGCTGGCCGATCTTAGGGAGGAAAACATGCAGCTCCGGGCTAGGCTCGTTTGAACACAACATATGTCTATTTAGTACTGAACTGCCTGGTTTATCCTCTGAAGTGGTGATTTTGTAAGCGTGAACTTAACTCTATGCATGATATGTGTGTTCGTCTAAAATTAGTTTGCTCGAGGATTGAGTTTGGCTTAGTTAAGAAAGCGCAACTACAAGTCTTATAGTTAACTAGTTTCAAGCATTGGCACAATAGAAATTATTCATCTCGAATTTCCTTTATCCTCTATAGTACGTCCTTGTTCACTCTCGCGCGCCTTCTTCAGTTCCTTCAACAGATCCGCAATGCAGTACTCTAGCTTCTTCTTGTCTTCCCTGAGCTAACCCCTCTCCTTTTCTGCATTATGAATAAGCAACCTGTGACTATCATGAAGCTTCTTTGCAGTTCCAACAACCAAGCTCCCATCGATTCCGTCAGTTAGCTCTGACTGCAAATTCTCGATTTCTTGTTCTAGCTCCTTATTTCGTACCGATAGCTTGTAATTTTTTTCAGCTGCATCACTTACATCAGTAAATCTCCTGACCTTTCCAACTCATACATCTCCCATAATTGTGCCAAACATTTCTTAAGTGCACCTGGCCACTCAAGATCCACCCACTCTACTGCTTTACACACCGGGCCAACCTAAAAACACACACACTATAGTGTTATGAACATACACGATACATTTTACTTCATGTCACAGTTGCACATAATGTAAACAAACCTGATTTGTATAGCCCAAAAACCTTCTCCTAGTGTTACTGCCTTCGAATGCAACATATCTCCTCAGTTTTAGCCCATGGTCACATGGCACTTCTCCATCGAGATCTAGGCCCTCCCATTCGGAGTCGTAGATCGTCCGTGGTACCTATAGGTAAACACAAAGCTGAAATCGAACACGATTGCATGCACGTATGGAGCTCAGATTGAGAGATTTACCATTGCCTAACCCTAGCCCGAGAAAACAGAGGAACTCACATCATGGACAGAATACTCGATATCGGAGAGAAGGTTGTCGCTGCTCGACTGCTCATCCTCACCGTTCAAGGACAACATGGAGAATGCGTCATCGCAGGCGACGGTGTCAGCGTCAGCGTTGGAGAGAGAGAGAGATAGAGATAGAGAGAGAGAGAGAGAGAGAGAGAGAGAGAGAGAGAGAGAGAGAGAGAGAGAGAAGCCCTTCTACCGCTGCAACAATGACTAAATTGGCATGTTACAATAGTTTAATGGATACCATGCCCTTTCCCTGCATTACTGTCTCCTGCCTAATATGGATTCTCTTCATACATTCTCATTTCAAATATTAAACCTGTACTCCCTCCATCCCAATTTCATTGCCTAACGAAAACATACCAGTATATTACATCATCTAAAGAAACAAAATCATGTCAACTACAAGGTACTTATGCATCACTTCTTTAGTCATGGTTTCACAAAACATCACATTACAATCTCTCAACAAACATAATCACATCATGGTTACAAAAAACATCACATTACAATCTCTCAACAAACATAATCACAGAAACAAGTATATTACATCAACTCAAGAAACAAAATCATGTCGACTACAAGGTACTTACGCATCACTTGTCCTATCATGGTTTCGCAAAACATTACATTACAATCTCTCAACAAACAAAATAACAGAAACAAGTACAGTACATCATCTCAAGAAACATAATCATGTCAACTACAATGTATTTATGCATCACTTGTCTAGTCATGGTTTCACAAAACATTACATTACAATGTCCCAACAAACATAATTACAGAAACAAGTATGGTACATCATCTTAAGGAACAAAATCATGTCAACTACAATGTACTTATGTCTTATTAAAACAACGATGGTTTCAGTGAGTGACATGTCCAAAAATCTCAACAGCTCGCACAACATTATATCGCAATCTCTCAACAAACATAATCACAGAAACACGCTCTAAATACAACAACAATCAATATTACAAATACAGGCAGGGGAACCCCACGGTCCATATGACAAGCCTAGGGTAGCAGCTCTCGTCAGATCTCATCAACGTCGACCACCTCATTCTGTTCAGCCACTACAGGGGCATCTACGTCCACTATAACCTGTTCAACAACATCAGAAATGGTACCAAGGAAGAACACCTTCCTAGTTTGCTTCTTTCGTCGCATAATCTGCATAAGATCTTCAGTATCCAAAACATCTATGAATTGCTGCTTCTTATGATGCCACCACCGGATTTTTGCCATCTGCTTAGGGCCAATACTAATTTCCTTACCGATCATCTCTCTCATTTCATCAAGAGTTATGTTTTTGGAATCGACAGTGATCTCCACAGTACATGACGAAACTGGCTTATTAAATCCCTCATCAAGTTTTACCATGTATGAATCCACCTCTATGCGTATACTAAACTTATCTAGATCAGCATCTATTGGTCCGTATTCTCTAGGAGTAGAAGCTCTAGCAGCAAGATCTCCAGCATCTGCATACATATCATCAATCATCGCTTCAACTTTCACCTTAAGATCAGCTGCACAACACTCCCAAACCATCTAAAGCTCATGGGAGTGCTCAATTTGCTGATAGGTATCATTCATGTTGCACCACACCAATTTTGTCCTCTGTCTAGAACCCCAAGGAATTCTAGCGGCAAGCATATACCAGCTACGAAACAGAGACAACCTCTTTGCAATTCACAAGCAGATGCACATCTTGCCCGAAAACAACACTCTCACAACCAAAATCAAATTTTGCAGTGTACTGCCGAACATGAACTGTGAACTCATATAGGTCCCTTGTATCAAAGCTGTGCCTAATTTGATTAAAAAGGGGAACTTTTCAGTTCATTCAATTCTATTATGCCGTAACTAATCTACTTGGAAGATAAGGCACAGATAAGAAAAATTCACCTCTTGCTCTTCTCCTAGGTTTTTTTCTTCGAGATCTGGGTGCCGCATCCGCCCACCGGAGCCGAACAATCCGCCGCCAGCCTTGCTTTTCTCTTCAACCCGCTGCTCGTAGGTACCTTGGGAGCAGAATCCTTGCTGGCCTCCTCGCTAACCGGGGCTGAAGACCTCGCCGCTGCTTCGCATTGAGCCCCAGAGTTGGGCCCAGACGGACCCGAATCAGTTGGCGACGTAGCTACAACCTTCGCCTTGCAAGACATGCTGGTCCACCGCCGTCGGATTCAGTGTCGGGGGAGGTAGAAAAAAGGTCCTCCGCCACCGGCAGATTTAGGGTCGGGGAAGGGAAGAAAAGGGATCGCCACCACCATAGCAAGATTCAGTGTCGAGAGTTCCGCGACCTGTTTATTACATAAGCGAGGTCTTGATAGAATCAAAGCAGCATTACCCACACTACCTGAAGATAGCTTACGGAGTTTTCCTCGCTTCATGAAAGTTAAGGCATTACTTCCAAGAGCACCCCATCATAGTAGTGAGCAAAGCTCCACTGTCTGACATCATCAACAATAGCGATGCTACGGGAAGAGTGTCAAAGTGGGAAATTGAACTTGCCACCTTTGAAATCATCTACAAGATACGCGACGCTATCAAATCACACGCATTGGCAGATTTTATTACAGATTGGACAGAGCTGCCAGAAGACACCCTTGTACCAGAGCCAGTGTTTTGGGTCATGCATTTTGACGGATCAAAGTTACTCAATGGACCGGGGGCTGGTGTATTACTACAATCACCAACTAGGGAGAATCTACATTACGTCCTGCAAATCCACTTCAACGCCACAACAACATGGTGGAATACGAGGCCATCATTCATGGACTTCGTGTGGCCAAGGATATTGGCATAAAGCCCATAGTTTGCTGTGGAGATTCCGACTTGGTTGCCCAGCAGGTGGCTTGCACCTGGAACGCGTGGAACTCTATGATGGCGGCATATCGAGATGAAGTAGATGAAATAGCCAAGTGCTTCGATGGCTACGAAGTCAAGTACATCAAATGGGAGGAAAATGAGGCGGCGGACCTGCTGTCAAAGCTTGGGTCAGCTAACCGACCAATTCTTCCAGGCGTTTTCCTGGAGCATTTACGGACCCCATCCGTGAAAGGAGCGGACCTCGACAACCAGTGGACTCATTTGTTAATGCAGTAACAGTAACCCCTCCGGCTTGGACAGAACCATTCATGGATTATCTACAAGTCAGAACTTTGCCCGCCGAAGAAGTCGAAAGCCGGTAGATAGTACGCAGAGCAAAAGGCTATGTCATTATTGACGAACAGCTATACAAAAGAAGTACCACAAGAGTTTTCCTTCGATGTGTATCTTGGCAGCAGGGTATTGAAATCCTTAGATAAATACATCTTAGAGATTGCTCGCATCACGCCGCTCCCTGATTGTTGGTGGCCAAAACTTTCTGACAAGGATTCTACTGGATTACTACCAAAGACGATGCCGACAAACTGGTAGAAACCTGTCTTGGGTGCCAGTTTTATGCAAGACAACCCAGTGTTCCAGCAGAAGACTTGCGAACAATACCAATAACTTGTCCATAGTCTGGGGGCTTGACATGGTGGGGCCTTTGCAAACAGCACCTTGTGGATTTACCTACCTGCTAGTTGCACTTGATAAGTTCACAAAATGGATTGAAGCTAAACCCATTAGAAAGCTCGATGGGGCAACAACCCTAAAATTTGTCCACGATCTAGTGGTGAGATTTGGTCTGCCACACAGCATCATCACTAACAATGGCAGAAATTTGTCTCTCGGATAAGTCGAGGAGTACTGTCATGAAAAAGGCATCCCCCTTGACCTAGCATCTGTGGCACACCCATAGTCAAATGGGCAAGTTGAAAGGGCCAATGGACTAATTCTGCACGGAATCAAGCCACGCTTAGAAGCACCGCTACGTAGAGCAGATGGATCTTGGGCAGAGGAATTACCATCTGTCTTGTGGAGTTTACGAAGAACACCCAACAGATCCACCAGCTTGACTCCTTTCTTCATGGCTTATGGATCATAAGCTGTCCTTCCATCCGTCATCCTTCATGATGCACCTAGAGTCGCCGCCTATGTGGAGGATGAAGCTGAAGAAATCCAGACGCTTATCTGTGGACCTACTCGAAGAAGAGCACGTGCTGGCATGCCAGAGATCCGCCATCTACCAGCAGAAGCTACATGGCTACCATAGTCACCGTGTTAAGCATCGCTCATTTAACAAGGGGGATTTGGTGCTTAGACTCAAGCAGGAGAAATCACACAAACTATCCCTACCTTGGGAAGGATCGTTCGTCATAAGCAAAGCATTGCTCAATGGTTCCTTTTACCTCGTCGATGTCCGCGAGTTGAAAGATAGGCCAAAAAATTGCAAGTGCAAGCAATATAATTCCGATGATGATTACCCAAAGATAGATCGGCCATGGAACATAGCACAACTACATCCCTTCTAAACTTAGCACACTTATATTATGTAATAAGTTTCTTATATGATCAATGAAATAAAGCATTTGGTTCACTCATATTTTCTGAGTCTTTTACCTCCTTTAGTTTTTCATTTTTGGATCATATAAACCCTTTATGCGCAAGTTTGCATTTGCACTTGTGAAAATTCTGCCTATGGGCATTAGCTTAAGTTTTTTGGTCTACACGTTTTCTGAAGTTTTTATGTGGATTCTGGAGTAGTGACTTCTTGGCACTCAAAGCCAGCGATTTTGTTCTTAGGTTCTTGATGGTGCTATTAAGCATCATCACCTGAGAGCATAGTTCTGTGCTGCAAGTCTTCCATCTCACGAAAGGTCAAGCATACGAACCAGAATAATGGATAAACTACCACTTGCTTAAAAAACATATACATGTTGGAAACAGATAAGTAGCAGGAAACTTGAGTACAAGTTTTTCTGCCTTACAAACACATAAGTTTTTCTGCATACACACTTCAGAGATACATTTAATACATATATTGTTTTTATAGCTCTACTGCAGGTGACTTCATTGTGGCATCATCAGCAACAGGGGAGCCAGGCCAGGAGAGATCATCAAACTCAGAAGGAGATGGGCTAGACTCATAAGAAGCCCTTTCCTCATCTAGTATCTCAGCAGGCATGAAGCCATCCGCCTTAACCATCTTGGCAACTCTGGTGTCGTAGCCGGTGAGGGAGTTCCAAATAGCATCTCTATCGATCTCTTTACCTTCCTTGTCTAGCTTGGGCATGCCGGAGGTCACCAAGTTGATGTTGGTGTTGTCATAGTGTGCTTTGACCAGGGACAGGGTCATCCTTGCACCATCGCGGATGCATGAGGCTTTCCAGTCATTGACTTTCTCGGGGGCTCGACACAAGATTTCCACATACTTGGGTGCTGAGTCTGCCTCCTTGATGTTTATCCCTAAAGGCTGGGCTATCTCCTTGGCCTGCGTGATGGCGGTGTTGATGAAGTTGCCAGCAAGAAACATGCATTCTTTTTGATCTGGAGCACCTTCACCCATGTTGGTTAAACCAATGGGGGCTGTGTTTTTGCCAGAGACAAAAGTTCATGAGTACAAGTAATATAATTGCACATCTTATAGAAGTTGACAGAGTTAGAGGAAATTTACCAAAGATGTTGATCTCCGCCTGCTTGCATGTCTCCGCCTTGATGTCATTCTCCTTCTGAATAGTCTTGAACATCTCAAGGTTCCTCTCATTCTGCTCTTTGGCAGCTTGGTTCTGTTCCATGAGATGAGCAATTTCGTTCTTCTAGCGCTGCATCTCGGTGTCAACAGACTCTTGCATAGCCTTCATCGCCTCCTCATGGCCCTTGACAGCATCAACTAGGTCTTTCTTCAAGATTTTGTTTTCATCGTCAAGCTCCTGAATATGCTTGGATTGCTCGACGATGCTCTTGGCTTTGGCAATGGCTTCTGTAAGATGGAAAATACAAAGCATTGTGAGAAGATGGCACAAAATGACTCCATGAGAAAATTAAGGAGTTGTTAAAATAAACAGACTCTGGGTATTTTTGATATGTTGCTTCAGAAAGGCTATTTTACCCTGTTCGAGGTCCAGTTCCTTCCGCAAAGCAGCAAACCTCTCATTGGCGGCTATCCTCCGTCTATTCTCATTCTGCAAAGAAGGAACATGCTTAGTTTCTCTAGATCATCTAGTCGGAACTATCTAGTTCCATCTACACGCCCAGGGGCTACAGTATAAGATTTTATTCAACTAGTGTTCTCTCTTAGAGTGTCTAGTCGGAATTATCATTCTAAACTAGAAACTCGTGGGCTACACGGACAAGTTCTACACTTAGTTCTTTTGGAGCACTCAGGCCAAACCTATCAAGATTTCGCCTAAGAGCTCGGGGGCTACAGTGGAATACATTACAAAGTAAAAGAAGTGAAGTTTAAAGACTTACAATGGCAATAACTTTAAGATTGTTGGCCAGATTGGCATATGCAGTATGGAAGACGTCGGCATTGTTATAAACAGCATCCGCATGTGCAATAAGGTCATCCAGGCACAATGTCGGAGGAGTCGCAACCAGAGGAGTTGTTGAAGCCGGAGGCATGGATGATGCCCTATTCACCTACTGCGTTATCATAGCAGTTGATGACTCAGAGGATCCCGCCTTGTCCGTGGCCACAACTTCCTCCGCCTCTTCTCCTTCCATAACCCGTTTCCTTTTTTCGGTGGCATCCTTAGCCGAAGATTCAGCCACTTTGGAGGAAGTACTCTCCTATGTCGCCTGACCGCTGGGAGCGACGTCCATCACGGCAGAGTCTGAGATATCAAAGATTGGATTGACATCTGTCTCCATGGTGGAGATCTCAGGGATGACGGGGGCTAAAGGCCCAGCGGGACCAGTAGTGGGCTTGGCAGCAGGAGTAGGGGGACCGGTAGCAGGCAAAGACTTGGCTGCCAGGTCCTTAGTCAGCATATCACGAATATTCTTTGACCCTCTAGAATCTTTGGAGGATTGCTTCAAGCTAACACCAGCTTTCCTCCTGAAACATACAAAGTATAAGTACATGGGTTGAATAAGGTGCGAGCTAAAGTAAAAGCTAGAGAATGAATACACTTACTCCTTGGAAGGAGCCTTGGTAAGGGGAATGTCGGTGGATCTCTTATTCTCCGCCTCTAAGGCGGCGGTGCATCATCTAGAGACTCCATTCTCCGATTTCTTCTTCTTCTTGGCCTCAAGAACAGCGTCAGAGCTGGAGCTCTTCTGCTTTCGTGCTGCCAGAGCTGGTTGATCCTTGGGGGTGTCATTGTCGGACACCACCTGGATATCCTTCAGCTTAGGATCATAGACCTAGGAGGCCATCTGATCCACCGCCAAGGTCGCCAGCTGCAGGGTAAAAGGTGTGTTAGACTGATAACTTCAAGACGAAAAGGCCTTAGAGTATATACATAATGAGCAACAAAGGGAACATAGGCTACCTCTAGGCACTTGCCGCCTTCGAACATGTCATAGGTGATCTTGAAGCCATGCTTCCTGTCTTTCACCTTGACTATGTCCTTTAGCCGGAGCTTGATGGAGTCAGTGGAGAAGTTGTCCTGCGAAATATGCATAGGATCCTTCCTACTCTGTGTGTACTTGCACATCAACTCGGCGTGATGCTGCAGAGGCTGGATCCACCTGGTTCATGGCTAGGTCCAAGCCTGTAAGACCTCCGTCCATGATCCATTCAATCTGCCTTACGACACGATTGGCCTCATCGTCGGACGGAAGGGACGCTAGGCTCCTCCAGGCAGGTACTTGGACAACGGCTCAATCGACAAAGTCGGGATACATCTCAAGACGGTCAGGTAGGAGAATATCTGGGCCATAGAAGTATGTGCGCTGCCAGTTCTTGCATGATTCATGCCCTACGATGTCGAGGAAGCGCTGACCAGGCCGGATCTTAAAGCTAATGGTTCCACAAGTACACAATTCATCCTTGGACTCTACAGACTCTCTCTTGATAGTGGAAAAGTATACAAACAAATCTAATCTAGGTTTGATTCCTAGATATCCTTCGCACCAAGCTACAAAATTGCTAAGGACGAGGATGCTGTTAGGAGAGAGGTTGTAGGGAAGTACCCGGAAGTGTTGAAGGACGTCCAGGAAGAAGTCGGAGACTGGCAGGCTTACGCCTCGTATTGGCTAGGCTTTGAGGTACACCTTCTCTCCATCTTGGGGAGAAGGAGTCACCTCGTCAGCCAGCGCCGACTGCCAGACCAAACCCTCCGTCGCGGGAAGATACCCCTTGGCGATGAGTTCTTGCAGATCCTCGGCGGAGAGGTCGGAGCCCCTCCACACTCCTTTGTGGGAGTCATTGTCCTCTTTGGCATCTTTTGGTGCTGCCCATCCTTGGTCATCACCGGTGGTTTCCACCACGACGGAGATAGGGATGATGACCCCCTCCAGTGGGACCGTCACTCCCTGAGATGGCTCTATTGTATCCTCGGGAGTTGCCGCCGTTGAAGGGACAGAGCTTCTGGAGGCCATTGCGTAGTTGGGAGTGAGTGGAGAAAAGAGGAAGCTTTAGCTAGAGTTTTCTGATGAGGAGCTCAAACAGGCGCGCGGCTGGAGGAAGATGAAGACGTAGGTGAGAATGCGGGTAAAAGAAATAACCTAGCCACAGTCAAAATATATAGACCCAGCATCAAGATTCATGCAAAGGGATCCAATGGACGGAGCGTTGCTGACGTGGAGACGAATGTGTGCGGTAATTTTGCCACGTCCTCCTTCTTTGATGCTTTACCATTTTCGATTTCATGCGCGTAAAAATAGCTAATGATTAAGTACTTGCCTTTTGTGAGTTTCGAGGTAGCGTAAGCTATACCCTTCGTCATCCTCCTAACACTTGCAGTGAAGAGGTCACATCTGAAGATTCCATCAAAGACAGAAGTCATCCGCCTCCAGAAACAAAACTCGAGGAATCTCCACCTACATTGCAATGGCAGAGAGGATTGCAGGGTTCTTTTGGGAGACCTTTGAGATATTGCTTGACGGATTGCCAGTATCAGATAGATGGAGCATTCAAGATTAAAAAGAAAGATGGGGCAAGATCTCGAAGTCCTCCGAGGGCTACTGTTGGGGATATACTAAATGGGTATCACCATAACACGTCCATAATCCGGATAACCCGGGTGGCCCACAATTGGTAGCAAGGTCTATGGCCTGCTGGGCGGCCCAGTTAGATGGAACCAGAAGGGAGACCCATGCTGGATAAAGGAAGGCTACGTAGGAGTCACCGATGTACTCGGAGCCTTGGAGTGCAAGACACGAAAGACTAGTTAGTATTAGTGTAGGACTCTTTACCTTGTCCGGCAAGGTCCTTTCCCTATAACCCTAGGTTATGGTGCCTTTATAAACATGACCTATGGGAGCCTTTAGGGCACAACCAATCAGTTTGCTATGTACAACATGCAACACCTCGCATAGCAAACCTATCTCTATAACTCGGCGTATTGCCATTATAGTGATTTATAGCAGGAGTAGAGTTCCGTCACTATTGTGGGACTTGAACCTAGGTAAGCTATGTTACCTCATACCAACCAACTCTCCGCCTTAGCCCACGTCTCTAAACACGCACTGTGAGGACCCCTCCATGGCATACTCGTCGGCAATACCACGACATAATTTGAACTTCATGACATGATCTGGTCACGATGTTTAGGTTGGGTATTAGTTTATCATCTCATTCTCAGAATGAGGTGACTCCATTTCCAACTGGCATAAATCCCACATGATCAGCAAACCTTGATCATCTGTTGACCTATGAATCAGTCACTAGAGTAGCACCGAGAACCCTTGGTTATTTATATATCACACGTGTATTGACGTTTCCTTTCAGTAGAGTTATAGCATGATGTAAAACTTAATCATAAACTTTATGAAATATGATAATAATCCTTATTACTATTTGTCTCTAGGGCATATTTCCAACAGTCTCCCACTTGCACTAGAGTACAAATAAACTATCTGCATTTGTTCTTAATCATTGGCACCATATATCCCGGTACCTTGAACATGCTTGCTCATGGAAGAGGTTGAGTCTTGGGCCTGTACTTTATAGTCTCAAATCCTTTGCAACTTACTAATGTCACCTTGATTGACATTAATACTTTATCATCACATGATAACATCTTTGTGTATGCATCGTAGCTATGGTAGAAGAACGAGGCCGGTTTCCAGGAGCCTATAGTGACTTTAGATCAACCTCATGGGCTTTCTCATGGGCAGTGTGCCTTGGGACACATCATTCTATGTTAAATACGAACTAGTCCCGCCATAACAGTATACATCACTTTAGATGGTACCCTTATCTATTATTATAAATGTAATCATCGAAACACTAGTGCACCCTATGCAACTTTCGATGTTTTGTTCACCTTGCTTCCTACTTGACTTTAGTCGGTATTATCGATATAGGAGTTTCCAATCTTCTTACAACATAAACCTTTATGCTTTTAAGATATGTCATCCTTCATGGATTTGGAAACATGTCTACAATTCTTAATTAGACACTATGGACTAACTCAGCTTAACATTCTATGATTTGTGTTCAATCACTTTTCAAACGTTCCTTTTTGGATCATATATTATGTTAAGTTGTCATCATGGTTTCCAGGATAGAACCTATGTCTCAACATAGTGGATGATGATCATCCTTTTCTTTCTTTCCAACCATTGATGTTTAACTTAATGCTATTTGTCATTGTATTGGGAACGGCAGTACCTAAACAAGTTAGATAGAGGTGTGGGGACTAGCAGGGAAGCTCTCGACGGCGTCCGCAGGCGGAATTGGATACGAGCAAGTGTAGCGAGACACAAGAAGTACCTAGGTTTGAAGTCCTCGTGGTGAGGTAAAGCTCCTACTCTTGCCGAACTGACTATGAGTGGTATACAGGCTACAATTGCTCCTTGAGCTGTATCTTCTATCTACCTTCTTAAATGCACTCAGACCCACCCTTGCTACGAGAGCCTTACCCCTCCTTATATAGGTAGAGGGGCAACTGTCTCATTGGCCAGTCCGGCTAGCGGGCCCCACAGGTGGGTCCCAGCCGGCTAGTCATCTACAGTATCTGGTACGGTTACATCCCATTGAGGTACATGCGGTAGGGTCATCATGGGTACAGTGAACACCATGCGAGCCTGTCATTAGCATTTGGCCACTATGCCCGCATCACCCGACAAAGTCTTCGGTATGGCTGTGTAGTTGCGGGTCTTGTCGTCGTACCAGGGGGTATCGTGCACTATGCAGCACGTCGCCCTGTCCTCCTGGTTGCGCCTTGCTACGCTGATGTAGCCGGTCCCATGTCCTATTGCTCTTCTTGGTTCCGGCTACCATAAAGTAGCCGATATGACTTGCTCATGTCCGGCTACGCTCAGCCAGCCGGACGCGAACCGACTGCCGTAGTTCTTGTTCGGTTGGGGTATCCAGAGGTTATCCCCTGACACTAGCCCCCGAGCACGTGTAGATTTCTCCCTTAGGTGAAATGTGCACGTGCTCCTTCATGAGTTTGAAATTTGTGACCTGCTACGCCTGGTAGTTGCGCTACCCGTGACGTCAACGCTGACGCCGGCCACTTGCGCACGCGCCATCATTGCTCTGCGGCACGCAGCGTAACGTCATATCACGTGTCGCCTCGGGAAACTGCCATTTGGCTCTTCAGTTCCTGCTCTAGGATCTTCTGCACGCTCGGCGCCTGCACAAGGGATCTGGCGCGGTGGAGGGAGCGGGGCGCAGCTCGATAGGTGCCACGTGGCACCATGGACAGTTGCCCTCCTAGGCCTTTAAAGGGTCACCCGGGGGAGGGCGGTTCCTCCTTCCGCTCACTGCCTCCTCAGTCTCCTCCTTGCACCCTTTCTTTCTCGCCTCGCCTCGCTAGTTCTTGCCGTCGTAGGAGCACATCGAGAAGTACCGCGCCACCCATATTCTACTGCTGGAATCGGAGGTGAAGGTGCGCCTGGCGCCACCGGGGCTTCCTATCGCACCTTGCCCGTGGCTTCGCGCTGCCGGTGCACCCGTTCTTCCTCACCTTCCTGGCGTTCTTCGACTTGCGCCTCCACCACCTCGGCGCCAATGCCATCGGCACGCTGGCGCACTTCATGGCGTTCTGCGAGAGCAACCTCGGATCTAGCTGGATCTCGGGTTGTTTTGCCGACTATTCTGCATTCGGCCGCAGGTGCAGTTTACCCAAGGACCGCTGGTGACGTGCGGCGGTGCCTCCATCTATTCCCGCATGCAAACCGGCTACCCGAAGTTCCGGCTGCAGGACACAGTGCGACTGTGGCAGCAGTCGTACTTCTACTTCAGCAATGTTACTGATGTGGACCGGATGAATCTGCCGGCTTTCCAGGACGTGGAATCTAGTCGGCAGAATTGGGACCTGAAAATCCATGGGGAGAAGGTGGAGTCGAACGCGATGCTGCAGTGGATGCGCTCCCTCGTCACCGCCTGCTTGACCGGCTTGGACATCACACTTAGTTGGATGTCCTGACTGATGATGCCGCTGCAGCAGCGCGCACACAAGATGTGCTACTACTCAGGCCAGTTGGACCTGACCTGGCTGTCCCGCCGTGATCCCCGCTACCACAACCTTAAGGAGTGGGTGTGGACGATTACGAAGGAGCGGCTACCGGAACATTGGAAGTTCGGGCTGGTCCCCTACAGCCAGGATAACCGCGCGCCCCGGGTAAGCTTTCGCCAGCCGGTTTTTTGTTTTCTTGTTCCGTCTTTCTACTCGGCTGATCTTTGTCTTCTTTCTTTCGCAGACCTTCCCCAGCATCATCCTGGAGGAGGGCGAGACCCCCTCTAGAACTTCACGCCGGACCTTCCCGAGCCGCGCGCTCGCCGGTCCAGTGAGGAGGAGGCCACGCCGGCTCCTGAGCCGGCCAGGCGCCATGCGGAGGTCGACGAGGAGGAGGAGGCCACGCCGGCTCCTGAGCCGGCCAGGCGCCATGCGGCGGACGGCGCCTCCGGCTGGTCGGGCGCTGGTGGGAGAAGCTCTAGCCGGTCTGGTGCCGGTGGGAGTAGCTCTAGCCGGTCTGGTGTCGATGGGAGTGGCTCCAGCCGGTCCAGTGGAGGAGGAGGTGGGTCCAGTCGGCCTGCCGTGGAGGAGCCGGCCCCAAGAGGAGCTGGACCGGCGCCCTTCCCCCTACCCACCTTGGCTGCAAGAAGGGGCCGCTCCCGGGGTGCCGGGGTAAGTCATCTGCTGACCTTGTTTGTTGCTCTGCCTTCTCTCTTTTTTTGTGCAGCTTTTTCTATCTTTTGCCTTACTTGCTTTTGTCTTTCTCTTATCTTCTGTTGTTCAGCTCATTGGTATCCTTTGGTGCCGTGAGCCCGGCGCGGGTGCCCATTGGCTCGCCGCCCCACGCGTCGGATAGCGCGCCACCAACGGCTGCTTCTGCTCCCCCTCCTTCACCTAGGGCTTCGCCTCCGGCCCTGCCTCGGGCTGATCCGGCTACCACAGCCGGAGTAGGGGATGCCCCGCCGACGACGATGGTGCAGCCGGAAATAGCTACGGCGGCCCCACAAAGTGGAGGTAGTTCCACAGCGGCGGTGTGGAGGGCCTCCACCGGCAAGGAGCTCGTGGTCGTCGCTGACGACAACTCCGATGATGAGCCAGGGGAAGAGTGGAGAACGACAGTGCTGGAGGCGAAGGAGTCGTTGGCCACCAACACGGTTCACGACGCCGCTTCCTCCGCCACCACGCTGGAGGATCTGGCTGCCACCCTCGAGCTGGTGGTGAAGGAGATCCGGCTGCTCGAGGCCGCGACTGGCGGCAACCGGACCCTGGAGCAGAAGCTGGCAGCCGCTAACAGAACCTCCCAGAGTAAGTCTTTTTATCCGGATTCCATTGTCGGACACTTTCGTCTTCCTCCTCTTCCCACCTTTTTTTGCTGATAGTCGGTTTCTACAGCCATCATGGTGTGCTCCTAGTGGGAAATCGATCGTCTGAAGAAGGCGAACGATCGGCTGAGCAAGTCCAACTCCACGCTCCTGTTGTAGAACAAGGACTGGCACTCCAAGGCGGATGCGCTGGAATCCACCATCAAGGAGCGCGACACCGCCCTCACCAGTCGGGCCCAGGCCTTTGACCTCCTCGACGCCCAGAACATGGACCAGGACAAGGAGGTCAAACAGCTAGCGGTTCGGGAGAAGGCTCTGCTGAGGACTTGATGCAGATTGGGCGCACCGCCAAGGGTAAGTAGTTTTCTGACTAGCTTCTGTTGGGTCCGCAACATAGAAAACAAAAATTTTCCTATGGTGTGAACTACACGCCAAGATCTATCTACTAGGTACAAAGCAAACGGGTGGACATACATCCATAGAGAACTTACCCTCGAAGACAACGAGCTTTGTCAATGAGTAGGAACTCGTGGTTGATGTAGTCGTACACTTGCCGATCTTAAGATCATGAGGAAGTCCGAGCACCGCAACTCAGCAGCGCATCCGCACTCACACACACGTTCAAGCCACCGGACAACCTCCACCTCCTCGCTCTAGCGATCCAGCGGAAGAAGCAACTCCTTCCAGACGAAATGCCACCAGGAACATGTATCTCGCTAATCCGAGACCATGGGGGAATAATTCTAGAGGGGGAGAGAGATCCTTCACAAGGAGGTGTGAGGATGAAGGAGGGAATGGGTGGACTTTTATAGCTGGAGGGGGGTGCCCCCTCTCTCCATGGCCGGCGCATGGGGGGGTTGACCCCTCACCTCCCCCATTCATGCGGTGGTAACTCCTCCACATTAAAATGCCTCTTCACATTCCCTTTTAAAGTCTCCACTTTAAATGCATTAAGTTTCTCCAAATTTAATGCTCTCTCATTTAATAAAACTCTTTTATTAAATTTATTCAGAATTTTGTTAATTACTTTAATTAACAAACATTCACATATAGCCCCTTGCTATATTTCAATATCACATGCAGAACCACCTTCTGCAATTTCACCCGAAACAATTTCCGGTTTCTATTGAAACAATTCCTGCGCTTTGCAATTCTTTCGTCTGAAACGTATGTGCTCCAAAATGGTGTCCGGTAACTCTTAAGTGTGCCATCCTATGGTTCGCGAATAATGCAGACATGATCGAGACCCTTCTTCGATCAATAATCAGCAGCCGGACCTGGAGATCCGTACTGACTCCTACACATTCAACGATGACTCCTGTGATCGTGAGAACCTTTAACGCTTGTAACTAAATCCCTTTGTCTCTCGATATATTACATGTCCGAGATTCGATTATCGGTATCTCCATACCTAGTTTGATCTTGTTAGCGACATGCACTCTTTTCTCGTTCCCGTGATATAACATTCTAGTGATCACATCACTTGCTTGCAAGCTATCCTAATGTGATATCACCGAGAGGGCCCAGAGTATATCTATCCGTCATCTGGATTGACAAATTCCACTCTTGATCCATGAGCCTCAACATAACACCTTCGTAGCACTGAACCCATCTTTATAGTCACCCTGTTACGGTGTGACGTTTGATGTTATCAAGATAGTCTTCCGGTGTTAGCAATTAACATGATCTCATGGTCTAAGGATAAATATTACTTCGTATGATGTTATAGCAATATAAACACAATGACTTGATTGTAATGCTATACTTCGGATGAATGTTCATCACATCATTCCACCAATGGTGTGACCTTGTTATTAACAACATCCAATGTCCATGATCAGGAAACCTTGATCATCTTGTTAATCAACAAGCTAGTCTATAAGAGAGGCATGACTAGGAACCCTTTTTTTTATTAAACACACATGTATTGATGTTTCCTATCAATACAATTATAACATGTAAAATAAACATCTATCATATACAAGGAATACATAATAACAACTTTATTATTGCCTCTCAGGCATATTTCCTTCAGTCTCCCACTTGCACTAGAGACAATAATCTAGTTCACATAGTGATAAATCTAACACCCATGGAGTTCTGGTGTTGATCATGTTTTTCCCTAGGGAGTACTTTAGTCAATGGATCTGCTATATTCTGGTTCGTGTGCACTTTACAAATCTTTATATCTCCATCCTTAACATGCTCGCGGATGGAGTGAAACCGACACTTAATATGCTTGGAATTCTTGTGAGACCTTGGTTCCTTTGCGTTGGCTATGGCTCCATTGTTGTCACAATAGATCACCATCGAGTACAACACACTGGGAACCACACCCAGTTCCGTTATGAACTCCTTCATCCAAACTGCTTCCTGCGCTGCTTCTGAAGCAGCAACATATTCCGCCTCCGTTGTTGATCCAGCCACCACAGGTTGTTTGGAGCTCCTCCAACTAACTGCTGCTCCGTTCAAGAGAAATACGTATCCGGATTGAGACTTAGAGTCATCCGGATCAGTGTCAAAGCTAGCATCGACATAACACTTAGCGACTAGCTCTTCTTCACTTCCGTATATAAGAAACATATCCTTAGTTCTTCTCAAGTACTTAAGAATATTCTTGACCGCTATCCAGTGTTCCGAACCTGGATCAGATTGGTACCTACTAGTCAAACTAATAGCATGTGCCACATCCGGTCTTGTACATAGCATGGCATACATTATAGAGCCTATGGATGAGGCATAGGGGATCTTATCCATTATCTCTCTTTCTTCCGCCGTAGCCAGACTTTGAGTCTTACTCAATGTCTTGCCTTGCAACATAGGTAAGAACCCCTTCTTACTTCCGTCCATATTAAACTTCTTTAATATCTTATCAAGGTATGTACTCTGCGATAGCCCAATTAGGCGTCTTTATCTATCTCTATAGATTTTAATGCCTAATATATATGAAGCTTCACCAAGGTCCTTCATCGAAAATTTGCTGTTTAGATAACTTTTAACACTGTTTAAAAGATCTAAATCATTTCCAATCAATAATATGTCATCCACATATAATATCAGAAATGCCACATTGCTCCCACTCACTTTCTTGTAAATACAAGCCTCTCCATAAGTTTGGACAAATCCAAACTCTTTGATCACCTCATCAAAGCGGAGATTCTAACTCCTGATGCTTGCTTCAGTCCATAGATGGATCGCTGAAGTTTGCACACCTTATTAGCATCCTTAGTATCGTCAAAACCCTTAGGTTGTATCATATACAACTCTTCTTCAATCTTACCATTGAGGAACACAGTTTTGACATCCATCTGCCATATTTCATAATCGAAATATGCAGCAAATGCTAACATAATCCTAACCGACTTAAGCATCGCTACGGGAGAGAATGTCTCATCATAGTCAACTCCTTGAATTTGTCAAAACACCTTTGCGACAAGTCGATCCTTATAGATGGTCACATTACCATCAGCATCAGTTTTTCTTTTGAAAATCCATTTATTCTCAACGGCCTTTCGGTCGTGAGGTAAGTCCACCAAGTTCCAAACTTGGTTCTTGTACATGGATTCCATCTCGGATTTCATGGCTTCTAGACATTTGTTGGAATCCGGGCTCATCATCGCTTCTTCATACGCCGCAGGGTCATCCATTTCATCAACCATGAAATTCACAACAGGATTGTCGTACAGTTCAGGAGATGCACGTGTCCTGCTTGACCTGCGAGGTTCGGTAGTGTCCTCTTTCGGAGTTTCATGATCAATATCATTAGCTCTCTCTTCATTAGGTGAAGTCAACTCCAAAACAACTTCTGGAGCTGCGCTACTCGCCATTTCATGAAGAGAAGGTTCAATAACCTCTTCGAGTTCTACCTTCCGACTACTCACACCTTTCGCGAGAAACTCCTTCTCAAGAAAGGATCCATTCTTGGCAACAAAGACCTTGCCCTCGGATCTGTGATAGAAGGTATACCCAATCGTTTCCTTAGGGTATCCTATGAAGACGCATTTTTCCGCTTTGGGTTCGAGTTTATCCGGTTGAAGTTTCTTCACATAAACATCGCATCCCCAAACTTTAAGAAATGACAGCTTAGGTTTGTTTCCAAACCATAATTCATACGGTGTCTTTTCAACGGATTTAGATGGTGCCTTATTTAAAGTGAATGTAGCAGTTTCCAGTGCATAACCCCAAAATGACAGTGGCAAGTCAGTCAGAGACATCATAGATCGAACCATATCCAATAAAGTATGATTACGACGTTCTGACACACCATTACGTTGTGGTGTTCTGGCAGGCGTGAGTTGTGAAACTATTCCACAGTCTTTCATATGTGTGCTAAACTCGTAACTAAGATACTCTCCTCCACGGTCGAACCGCAGAAATTTGATCTTTCTGTTATGATGATTTTCCACTTCATTCTGAAATTCTTTGAACTTTTCAAAAGTTTCACACTTGTGTTTCATCAAATAGATATACCCATATCTAGTCAAATCATCCGTGAAAGTAACAAAATAACGATATCCACCTCGCGCCGACACACTCATTGGTCCACACACATCAGTATGTATGATTTCCAATAGATCTGTCGCCCGTTCCATTGAACCAGAAAACGGCGTTCTAGTCATCTTGCCCATAAGGCATGGCTCACATGTATCAAATGATTCAAAATCAAGTGATTCCAAAAGTCCATCAGAATGGAGTTTCTTCATGCGTTTAACGCCAATATGACCTAGACGGCAGTGCCACATATATGTAGATATATTATTATCAAGTTTAATCCTTTTAGCATCAACATTATGAATATGCGTAATACTACTATCGAGATCCAACAGAAATAAACCATTCAACATAGGTGCATGACCATAAAAGATATTATTCATATAAATCGAACAACCATTGTTTTCAGACTTAAATGAATAACCACTTTGCATCAAACACGATCCAGATACAATGTTCATGCTCAGTGCAGGCACCAAATAACAATTATTTAGGTTTATAACTAATCCCGATGGCATATGGAGAGGCAGCGTTCTGACGGCGATCACATCAACTCTTGATCCATTGCCGACCCGCATCATGACCTCATCCCTTGCTAGTTGTCGCTTGTTCCGTAGCCCCTGAACCGAGTTACATATATTAGCAACCGATCCGGTATCAAATACCCAGGTGCTACTGTGAGTACTAGTCAAGTACACATCAATAACATGTATATCACATATACCTTTGTTTGCCTTGCCGGACTTCTTGTCCGCCAAATACTTGGGGCAGTTGCGCTTCCAATGGCCAGTCCCCTTGCAATAGTAGCACTCGGTGTCAGACTTAGGGCCAGCCCGGGGTTTCTTTTTAGGCGTGGCAACAGACTTGCCACCCTTCTTTCCCTTGTGCTTGCCTTTCTTATCCTTCTTGAAACCGGTGGTCCTATTGATCATCAACACTTGATGTTCTTTCCTAATCTCCACTTCTGTAGTCTTAAGCATTAACAGAAGCTCGGGAAGAGACTTCTTCATGCCCTGCATATTATAGTTCATCATGAAGCTCTTGTAGCTAGGTGGCAGAGATTGGAGAACACGATGTATGCCTAAGTCAATGGGAATCGTTATTCCCAAGAACACAAGCTTATCGGTGTACCCAGACATTTTGAGTACATGCTCACTAACGGAGCTGTTTTCCTCCATCATGCAGCTAAAGAACTTTTCTATAGCATTATAACTCTCTACGGCAGCATAGGTATCGAAAATCATTTTTAATTCTCCCATGGTATCAAAGGCATTGCCATTTTTGAAACGCTTTCCAAGTTCTGGCTCTAGCCCATACAATATGCCGCAATGAACTAAGTTGTGGTCCTCCTGAGGAGTTATATAGACATTCTTTTCCTCGTCAGGGGCATCAGGAGCTGGTGGGGGGCCTAGCGGCGCATCTAGCACATATTACTTTTGTGCAGCAGTGAGGAGAATCCTCAAATTCATAGCCCAGTTGGTGAAGTTGCTACCATTCGCAGCAAGTTTCTCTTTCTCCATGAACACATTGAAATTAAAAGCAGGTGGTGCCATCTACAACAGAATTTGTAAAGTATATTTAGACTAAGTTTATGATAGATTGAGTTCAACTAATCCAAATTACTAATGAACTCCCACTCAAAAACGACATTCCTCGTGTCCTTTTGGTGATTACATGAACCAAATCCACTACACCAAGTCCGATCATCACGTGAGTCAGTGTAGCTTCAAAGGCGAGCATCTATATGGGCATCATATCAACTATATGACTCATGCTTAACCTTTCGGTCCGTGTTCCGAGGCCATGTCTGTACATGCTAGGCTCGTCAAGTAAGAACCTTAGTATTTGCGTGTGTAAAACTGTCTTACACCCGTTGTATGAAAGCGTAGAGTTGAAAACACCCGATCATCACGTGATGCCTCAAAACACGATCCACAAAACGGTGCATACTTAAGGAAGAACACATTTTATCTTGATATCTAAATGAGGGATCATCTTATAATGCTACCAAACGCGCCAAAATAACAATATAAGATGCTAACATCTAATGTGTGAAGTGAGGTGATATGGTCCATGCATTTGATCTCTATCATTTGCATCGTGGTATGATCTCTATCATTCCTTTGTGTGTAAGGCCAAGGTCTATGGAACTTACACGTTAAGTGAGTTGTAAGAGTATCTATTATACATCTACTTACAACAATACCATATCAAAACACTAGCCCAGCAACGATCTAAACTAGACGCCTCTAATTTATCAATTGCAAGTTTTACGTGGCTTAGGGCTTTCGGAGATAGAACCTGTCTAACCTACGAACATGAACCACAACGAGGATAACCAAGTTATTAGCAACTCATTGTAAATCTGATATTGACTATAGTAGGAGAGACAGACACCCGCCAGCCACTTATGCAAAACAAGTTGCATGTCAGTCGTGGAACCGGTCTCATGTACGATGACATGTAAGGTTGGTCTGGGCCGCTTCATCCCACTATGCCACCAATATCCAAAGTACATAGAAGATGCAATAACATGATCATCATCGCCCACATATCAACCATATGTGTACTACCCGTGCTAAGAACCTACGCATAGATCAGGCTCTGATACCACTGTTGGGTCCGCAACATAGAAAACAAAAAGTTTCCTACGGTGTGAACTACACGCCAAGATCTATCTACTAGGTACAAAGCAAACGGGTGGACATACATCCATAGAGAACTTACCCTCGAAGACAACAAGATTTGTTAACGAGTAGGAACTCGTGGTTGATGTAGTCGTACACTTGCCGATCTCAATATCGTGAGGAAGTCCGAGCACCGCAACTCAGCAGCGCATCCGCACTCGCACACACGTTCAAGCCACCGGACAACCTCCACCTCCTCGCTCCAGCGATCCAGCGGAAGCAGCAACTCCTTCCAGACGAAATGCCACCGGGAACATGTATCTCGCTAATCCGAGACCATGGAGGAATAATTCTAGAGGGGGAGAGAGATCCTTCACAAGGAGGTGTGAGGATGAAGGAGGGAATGGGTGGCCTTTTATAGGAGGAGGGGGGTGCCCCCTCTCTCCATGGTCGGCGCATGGGGGGGTTGACCCCTCACCTCCCCCATTCATGTGGTGGTAACTCCTCCACATTAAAATGCCTCTTCACACTCCCTTTTAAAGTCTCCACTTTAAATGCATTAAGTTTCTCCAAATTTAATGCTCTCTCATTTAATAAAACTCTTTTATTAAATTTATTCAGAATTTTGTTAATTACTTTAATTAACAAACATTCACATATAGCCCCTTGCTATATTTCAATATCACATGCAGAACCACCTTCTGCAATTTCACCCGAAACAATTTCCGGTTTCTATTGAAACAATTCCTGCGCTTTGCAATTCTTTCGTCTAAAACATATGTGCTCCAAAATGGTGTCCGATAACTCTTAAGTGTGCCACCCTATGGTTCGCGAATAATGCAGACATGATCGAGACCCTTCTGCGATCAATAATCAGCAGCGGGACCTGAAAATCCGTACTAACTCCTACACATTCAATGATGACTCCTGTGATCGTGAGAACCTTTAACGCTTGTAACTAAATCCCTTTGTCTCTCGATATATTACATGTCCGATATTCGATCATCGGTATCTCCATACCTAGTTTGATCTCGTTACCGACATGCACTCTTTTCTCGTTCCCGTGATATAACATTCTAGTGATCACATCACTTGCTTGCAAGCTATCCTAATGTGATATCACCAAGAGGGCCTAGAGTATATCTATCCGTCATCTGGATTGACAAATTCCACTCTTGATCCATGAGCCTCAACATAACACCTTCGTAGCACTGAACCCATCTTTATAGTCACCCTGTTACGGTGTGATGTTTGATGTTATCAAGATACTCTTCCGGTGTTAGCAATTAACATGATCTCATGGTCTAAGGATAAAGATTACTTCGTATGATGTTATAGCAATATAAACACAATGACTTGATTGTAATGCTATACTTCGGATGAATGTTCATCACATCATTCCACCAATGGTGTGACCTTGTTATTAACACATCCAATGTCCATGATCAGGAAACCTTGATCATCTTGTTAATCAACAAGCTAGTCTACAAGAGAGGCATGACTAGGAACCCTTTTTGTTTATTAAACACACATGTATTGATGTTTCCTATCAATACAATTATAGCATGTAAAATAAACATCTATCATATACAAGGAATACATAATAAAAACTTTATTATTGCCTCTCAGGGCATACTTCCTTCAGCTTCATCTTTCCAGATCCGGTAGCCGGATCTGACTTTCTTTTATCTGACAGCATTTTATCCCGGCGTAGACCTGCTGGCGTACAACCGACTGCAGGAGAACTGGCTAGGGGAGCAACCCACTACTCAGGAGCTGGTCATCCTTCTTCGCGAGGAGGCCTCTGAGCTGCGCAAGGTGGCTCAGGCGGTCTTCGAGTTCCTATGGCCGGACACGGTTGCTCCGGAGATGATTTCCCAGCTAGCGACCAAGGTGACGGCCGTGCCAGCTGCCATCGACCGGCTGCGGGACCTGGCGGCGCGAGCCGGTGTGGAGATGGCCTTGGCCTTGATGCTCTCTTGGTATAAGGATGCCCGCGTCAAGAAGATCGACGGGGGCTTCCGCGCCAGCGCCAACCTCTCCACCATCCGTCAAGCCTATCCGGAGCTCCGCGCCTCCGCCGGCAAGATTTCCGACTACCCGGATGTCAATGAGGTCATCACCAATTCGTAGTACGCCGGGACGCCGGATGCGGGAGCTGAAACCGCGTCGCAGCCAACTAGCGAAGACGTCGGAGCCGGATCTACCAGCACGCCTCCTCTGCCTCCCGAAATCGCCTCTTGCCGATATCCCTGCCACGGCAAGGGCCCCGCAGCTTAGATATGATCCCTGGGATGCCAGGTGGCTTTGCAATTATTTCGTTTTGTTGAACTTTGTTGTCTGTGGCTGCTGTCTCGGGCGCCAGGTGAACTTATGGGAGCTTCGACTCCCTTTTTTATCCAATCATACTATTTGCTTGCTTCCATTTTCCTTGTGATTTTCTGTATGCTTCGAAGTTTTTATCTTTTGCCGGTTACACTTATCCGGCTACCTTTGCCTCGCTGAATGCCTTTAGTCGGGGGAACTTCACTCCAGTGGGGGCGCGCCAACGCGCCCACTGGGTGTAGCCCCCGAGATTCGGAGTGGCTGGCGGAGCCAGGTGCTTCGAATCTTCTTTATTTTCTTAAAACCCTTAGCTTCGTCCGGCTAGACACCTCTAGCCGGCCACCACCAACCGGGAGGTATCTGGTTACCCTTGCCCGTCTGAACGCCTTTAGTCGGGGGAACTTCATCTCTAGTAGGGGCACGCCAGTGCACCCACTAGGTGTAGCCGAGATTCGGAGTGGCTGGCGAAGCTAGGTGCTTCGAATCTTCTTCTTTCTTTTTTTCCTGCCCTTGCCCTCACCTGGGCTCCAAATATCCGGCTAAACTCCCTTTAGCCGGTTGGAGCTACATGGTTCCACTAGCAGCACGCGAGCACACCCAGTGGGTGTAGCCCTCGAGATTCGGAGTGCTTGATGAAGGCAATGACTTCGAATCTTCCCTCTCCTTGAAGTTCGACTCGATATAGTCATACAAAAAAAATACACATGTAGGCCCATTTGTTAATAGGTTTGTCAGTTAAAGTATTGCCTATTAATCCGGAGGACAGCTTTAGTTTTTGAAAACTAGCTTGTGCATCTCTGGACACTTAGTCGCTTTCCTGTGCACTCTGCTGTTTATGATGCGTCCTTGCCGGGCAGCCGAGTTGCGGTCTACAGCCGGAATCAAAGGGAGCTGACAATATATTGTGCACGGTACTAGGGGCTTAGTAGCCAGATAATCTCAAACTAGGCGCAATGCCGGGATGCCTGATGCGTCGCATCTTCTCCCCGTCTTTCATGTGGGATGCCTCGGGGTTTTGCTCTTGCTAGCTGGACAGCGAGGTTGCGGTCTGCAGCTGAGATGAAGCGTGGGACTCTGACATCATTGCACACTACTCAACCGGTTTGTCGATTTAGCAGGTCAGGCCAGCCGACGATCCCGTGGGTAGGGGTTGCCATAGCTGGAAAACTAAACCGGAAGAGAGAACATATACAAATTTATGCCAAGGAGCCTCCAAGTATCTCTCAGGGTTCAACATTTTTCATTCATAAAGTGTAAAATGGGCGGAGCAGGGCCGCGTTCCAGGCGCATTTTGTCTCCTCATCCAACTTGTCCATCTTGTACTTGCGCGGCTGCTGCGCGTCGATGAGGTAGAAGGAATTGTTGTGTAGCGCCCGACTGATGATGAAGGGGCCCTCCCAAGGTGGCGATAGCTTGTGCATGCCCTTCGTGTCCTGCACCAGCCGGAGAACCAGATCACCCTCGTGGAATGCGACGGGGCAGATCCGTCTCAAATGGTAGTGGCGTAGGCGCTGCTGGTATAGGTCCGATCTGGACAGTGCCAGCTCGCGGGCCTCCTCGAGGAGGTCCACGCCATCCCCTCGCGCCTCCTAGTTGGCTTTTTCTTCGTAGAGGAGCTTGCGTGGTGAGTCAAACTCGATGTTCAAGGAGAGGACGGCTTCCGAGCCATAGACGAGGAAGAACAGGGTGAAGCCGGTTGACCTATTCGGCTTGGTGCGGAGGCTCCATAGCACAACCGGAAGTTCCTCAATCCAGCATCCGAGCGATCGCTCCAAGGGCTCGATGAGACACAGCTTGATGCCAGCTAGCACTAGGCCATTTGCCCTTTTAACTTGCCCATTGGACTATGGGTGCGCGATAGAAGCAAGGTCTAGCCGGATGCCCTTGTTGCTGTAGAACTGGGCGAAGGCCCCCTTGGTGATGTTCGTGCCGTTATCCGTGATGATGGTGTTGGGGTAGCCGAACCGGTTAATGATGTACGTGAAGAAGGTGAGGACTGTTGCCCCGTCCAGCTTCCGGATAGTCTTGGCCTCTATCCACTTTGTGAACTTGTCTACCGCCACCAGTAGGTGGGTCATGCCCGCGTGTGCCCGCTTGAAGGGACCGACCATGTCGAGCCCCCAGACAACGAAGGGCCAGGTGATCGGTATGGTCTTGAGCACCGCAGTCGGCATGTGCCTGAGTTGCCCGAAGCGCTAGCACCCGTTGCGCATAGGGACTAGCTTCTCGGCATCCTCGAGGGCGGTGGGCCAATAGAAGTCATGGCGGAACGCCTTGGCGACTATCACCCAGGATGAAGCGTGATGCCCGCGCTCGTCCTGGTGGATGTCCTTGAGTAGACGGTAGCCCGTGTCTATGTCGACACATCACTAGAAGATGCCAGATACACTGCGTTGGTACTGCTCCTTGTTGATGATGGTGTATGTGTGCACGCGTCGCCGGATTTTCCTGGCCTCCACTACATCATCCGGAAGTTCTCTGTTGGCGATGTAGTTCATGAAGGGCTACGCCCAAGGTGGTATCTCTCGGATGGTGAGGATGCCCCCGCTCTCTAGCTGAGGGATGTCAAGGGGTCGCCCGGGTGAGGTACCTGGAACGGCAGCCCCCGAGCCGCTTGATGAGTCGGTAGCCCCCGGGTCTTGTGAGCCGGAGGGTGCGGATGCGCCGGAGTTGGTGCGAGCCTTCTTCTTTTAGGGCTCTGCTGGTTCTGCGTCTGCCGGGCTATCAGCCGGCATGCTCCCCGTCCACATAATGGAATCCGACTCGGGAGACGGGTTGATGGAGGGCTTGCGCAGATGCTCCAAGGAGACCCCTGGCAGGATCACCTGCCTAGTGGATCCGATTCGAGTGAGCAAATCCGCCGCCTCGTTGTTAATGCGAGGGACGTGATGGAACTCGCATCCGTCAAAGAAGGCGTTGAGCTTCTGCACATGGAACTGGTAGAGAGCCATGTTTGCATCATGGGCATCCCATTGCCCGGATACCTGCTGCACCACCAGATCCGAATCGCCGAAGCAAAGGATCCTGTTGACGCCGACCTCCCTGGCCAGCCGAAGGCCATGCACCAGTGCCTCGTATTAGGTGACGTTGTTGGAGGCCTTGAAGTGGATCTGGAGAACATACTCTAGCCGGTCTCCCTTGGGCGAGGTGAGGACGAAGCCGGCTCCCAAGCCCCCGAGCATCTTCGAGCCATCGAAGTGCATCCTCTAGTGGTCCGAGTCGGGAACTGGGGCGAGGTATTGGGTTTCAGCCCAGTCGACGAGGAAGTCCGCCAGGGCCTATGACTTAATCATGAGCCTTGGCTCGTATTGGATGGAGTAGGCGGCGAGCTCGATGGCCCACTTGGTGACTCGGCCGGTGGCGTCCTTGTTGCCGATGATTTCCGAAAGGGGTGCAGTGCACACGACCTTAATCGAATGCTCCTAGAAGTAGTGGTTGAGCTTCTTGCACGCCAGGTACACGCTGTAGCACATCTTCTAGTAGTGGGGGTAGTTCTTCTTGGAGAGGGAGAGAACCTCGCTGAGGTAGTAGACGGGTCGCTGAACCAGCTGAGCCTTGCCTTCCTCGGGGCGCTCCACCACCAGGACGACACTCACGACCCAGCTGATTGCTGCTATATAGAGCAACATCGGCTCCTTGCTAGCCGGCGTGGCTAGAACCGGTGCTGTAGATAGCATGCGCTTGAGGTCATGAAAGGCGGCGTCGGCCTGCGAGGTCTAGGATAACTTGTCCGTCTTTTTCATCAGCTGGTACAGCAGAAGTGCCTTCTCCCCTAGCCGGCTGATGAAACGGCTGAGGGAGTCCAGGCATCCGATGAACTTCTGGACTCCGAGCAGGCCCTTGGGCAGCTGCATTCTCTCGATGGCCGCAATTTTCTCCGGGTTCGCTTTGATCCCTCGTTGCGAAATGAGGAAACCAGGTAGCTGGCCGGACGGGATGCCGAAGACACACTTCTTCGGGTTCAGCTTCATCTGGTATCAGCGGAGGTTGGCAAATGTTTCCCCCAAATCTTTGAGGAGGGTGCACTTCTCCTTCATCTTGATGACGACATCGTCTATGTAGGCATGCATGTTTTGGCCGATCTATGAGTAACAATCCAAAAAGGACAACAAATCGTAGTCGGCCGTGGAATCGATGACCTGATCGATACGGGGCAAAGCGAAGGGGTCTTTCGGGCATGCCGTGTTTAGGATGGTGTAGTCGATACACATGCGCCAGGTCTTGTTTTTCTTCAACACCAGGACTGGGTTGGCCAACCAATCCAGGTGGTACACCTCCATAATGAACCCGACTGCAAGGAACCGGGTGATCTCGTCACCAATGATCTTTCTCTTCTCTTCTACGAACCGGCACAGAGGCTGCTTAACCGGATTGGCATCCGGCCACAGATGAAGCGAGTGCTCGGCGAACTCCCTCGGCACACCTGGCATGTCCTTGGGTGACCATGTGAGGATGTCCCGATTCTCATTGAAGAAGTTGACAAGCGCGCCTTCCTAATTGCTGTCCAAGTTGGCACCAATGGTGACGAATTTGGTCGGGTCGGAGGGGTCGAGCAGAATCTTCTTCGTCTCCCTGGCCGGCTAGAAAGCAGCATCCCCAGCCGTCTTCGTGCTAGTCGGCATCTCTTGCTAGGCCATGGCCACATTGCGCATGATATCATGCTTCTCTTCGTCTATGACGAGGGCTTTAGCCAGCTTGGAGCCGGCTGAGGCGCACTCCATCGATCGCCTAAAGCAGCCGACGACAGTGATTATGCCGTTTGGCCCCGACATCTTCGTCTTGAGATACGCTTAGTGGGGGACGGCCATGAACTTAGCGAGGGCAGGGC
The DNA here is from genome assembly GCA_916181665.1 of Avena sativa. Taxonomy (NCBI): domain Eukaryota; kingdom Viridiplantae; phylum Streptophyta; class Magnoliopsida; order Poales; family Poaceae; genus Avena; species Avena sativa. The sequence goes on from OV702291.1 coordinate 263,988,479, forward strand.
GCCCGAGGAGAGCGTGGTAGGAGCTCGACAAGTTCACCACCTCAAACCATACCGGCTCACGCCGAAAGTTCTCCTCGGTGCTGAAGATGACGTCTAGCTGGATTTTACCCAGCGGAGCACAAGACGGCCCCGGCAGTACACCTTGGAACGTCGTGGTAGTCGGGCGCAGGTCGCACTCGCGGATGCCGAGCTTCTCTAGGGACGACCGGTAGAGCAGGTTGAGGCTGCTGCCCCCGTTGATGAGAACGCGCGAAAAGCGGCAAGTGTGCTTGTTGGATACAATGAGGGGGTCAAGCACCCCGGGATTCGGAAGCTGATCCGGCTGATCCTCCCAGCTCCAGGTGATGGGGGTCTCCGACCAGCTTACGTACTGGGGAACTGGGGAGACGATGGCATTGACCTCCTTGGAGCGCCGTCTGCGGTTGTGCTTGTCGTCCAGCTCGGTCTTGAAGATGTGGTAGGCGGCGTGCGGCTGAGGGTAGCCGTTGTTGTTGTTGCCGCCGTTACCATCATTGCCGGCTCCCCTAGCCGGCAGTTGGGTCCATCGAGAGGGGGCGGGGGTAGCCGTTGTTGGTTGCCCTGGTCCTTCAACTAGCGGGTCCAGTTGTAGTTCCGGGTGGGGTGTGTCCTTGCTGTTGCCGGGCAGCTTGCTTCCTCTGGACCAGCTGGGGTCCTCGTGCATCTTCTGGATGGCGTCAGCCTACTCGTCCGCGATCTGGAGGAGCTCCTGTACTCGGGCATGTTGTCAGTCTCGCTCCTCGCCCTCCAAGTTGGGAAGCTCGTCCACCGCGGCTCGCGTTGCACGCAGGTTCTTGATGGGCGTGCTGTAGGTGGGCTGGATGAAAGCGGGTGGCGGATCTGGCTCGCCATCCCTCTCTATCCTTCGGCCTAGTTTGTCGCCCTAGCGCTGCACTTTCCCACGCCGGCTCAGCTCCGTGGTAGCTGGAGTGTGGCCGTGCGCGCGGTCGTACTCGCGCTGGGTGATGTCGATCTTCTTCTTGGTCGCAGCCAGCTCGATGACCTCCTGCAGGAGAAGCTGCCTCTCCATGGCGAAGTTGACCTCTGCCTCCTCCGGATTGTCCCCGAGGTTAACCGGCATGAAGAACTGGTCGATGGCCTCTTCCATCGGGTTCCTCTACCATGGCAGGGCGGAAGTTTCGGGCTCGCCATCGCCCTGCTCCCGAGGATGGCGGGGCTGAGAGCTGGAACCAGCCATCATGACCTCGACGTTGCGAGGAGCGATGGAGGTGCCGCTACCAAGGTGCGGCGGCTCCGTGAAGGAGACGATTTCCCTAGGGACATGCTCCGGAGGCCACGTGCTCACTGGCTGAAGTGCGGGGTCCTGTGCGGAACGTGACTCCTGTCGAAGCCATCTGGCCCCACGGTGGGCGCTAACTGTCGTTGTATTGGGAACGACAGTACCTAAACAAGTTAGATAGAGGTGTGGGGACTAGCAGGGAAGCTCTCGACAGCATCCGTAGGCGGGATTGGATACGATAAAGTGTAGAGAGACACAAGAATTACCCAGGTTTGGAGCTCTCGTGGTAAGGTAAAGCTCCTACTCCAACCGAACTGACTGTGCATGGTATACGGGCTACAATCGCTCCTTGAGATGTATCTTATAGCTACCTTCTTAAATGCACTCAGACCCACCCTTGCTACGAGAGCCTTGCCCCTCCTTATATAGGTAGAGGGGCAACGGTCTCACCGACCTGTCCGACTAGCGGGCCCCATAGGTGGGTCCCAGCCGGCTCGTCATCTACAGTATCCGGTGCGGTTACATCCCATCGAGGTACATGCGTTAGGGTCATCGTGGGTACAGTGAATGCCGTGCAAGCCTATCGTCAGCATCTGGCCACTATGCCCGCGTCACGTAGCAAAGTCTTCGGTATGGCTATGTAGTTGCGGGTCTTATCGTCGTACCAAGGGGTATCGCGCACTGTGCAGCACGTCGCCCTGTCCTCCTAATTGCGCCCAGCTACGCGGATGTAGCCGGTCCCGTGTCCTGTTGCTCTTCTTGGTTCTAGCTACCGTAAAGTAGCCGGTATGACTTGCTCATGTCCGGCTATGCTCAGCCAGCCGGACACAGACTAACTGCCATAGTTCTTGTTCGGTTGGGGTATCCGGAGGTCATCCCCCCGACACTATTCCTAATTTGAATTGACCAAGGACTAGTCCTGAATCAATTCCTATTCTGAAACTCTTTTCAGAATCCTTTTAGAAATACTACATAATATCATCATATACTTACTATAAATTTCTACTCCCTATAAATCATTATTTATCGGTACTTGCGCTTTTATTCTTAATGCGTCGTACACACATTTTAAGAATCACTCTTTAACCTCCCACTCAAATCATGTTCCAAATATACTTGAGTTCGAGACTTATATTGCTCCCGCTCAAAAATATGTCATTCACATATTGTTTTAGGAAAACTTTCATAGCTCTCACTCAATTTGATGAAAATTGCGTATCCACTCATTATTTTGAACAACTTCAAAATCCTTTGATCAATTATCAAACTGAGATATTTATTATGAGATACTAATACCTTACTAGTGTTAAATCCACTAGACTTTCAGCACTTTTGAATCAAATTCATTTGAATTTGTCTAATACATTATTCATGACAAATCGTGCCTTTGTCATTCACCCTTTTCCTTCATGACTTTGCAGTCATTTGGAAAATTCAAGTAACTCATTACTTGTTGAGATTCAGCAATAAATTTCTTTCTAATCTTAAGTAAATTTTGCCTCTAGGATTTCTCATAATTTTAGTTTACCATTATTTCCTTAGTAGTTCGTAGGTATGTCATATTCCGATAAACATGACAAATTATTCACAAATGTCTCCATACGGCATATGGGGTACATTTTGAATCCTACTTTGTCTAGTGAAAACACTAGTAGGGAAAACACAATGATTATTATCATTGATTTTTTTCCTTTGTGAAGAGCATAGTCAGAAATGCTTTCCGTTGCGCTTCTCAACACTCCGATGAAGGGTTTTGAATCCTCATCATTTTTTCACTATCTTCCAAAAGCTCCTCATTCAGAACATAAACTTTCTTCAAAAAGTACCAAAACTTTAAGCAATACTAGTTTTCCCTTTCTTTTGGTTCTAGCCATGGATTTCATATTCAAAATTTCCAATGAATACTCTACAAGGACTTATTCGCTATTGTTTTAGTTATATCGAATAACTCCAAATATTTCACGATGATCCATACCAGATATGGTGCCTATCTCACGAATCTAGATGGTTCACTATATATTCTAATTGAGTGCTAACTATTTCTAACTAATGGTCTTTACATTTGGACTACAACGATTTATTTGGCGCCATCTATTACCCACTTTGATATGTAATATCACTTTGTGATGCTTTGCATTTTGACATTTCAAATGCATTGCATTCCACAATTTTCTTTATGCCAATTGTCGGGGGGATGACTCCCAGATACCCCAACCAGACAAGATCTACGACATGCGGTTCGCGTCCGGCTACCTTCCAATAGCCAGACCCGGACACTTCGTACCGGCTACTATCCAACATCCGGAGCCAGGAGGAGCGACAAGACACGAGAGCGGCTACATTAGCGTAGCCGGACGCAATCAGGAGGACAGGGGCGACGTGCTGCACAGTGCGCAGTACTCCCTGGTACGATGACAAGACCCGCAACTACACGGCCATATCGAAGACTTTGCTGGGTGATGCGGGCACAGTGGCTAGATGCTGACGACAGGCTCGCACGACATTCACTGTACCCACGACGACCCTACCATATGTACCTCGATGGGATGTAACTGTATCGAATACTGTACATGACCAACCGGTTGGGACCCACCTGTGGGGCCTGCCAGCCGGACTGGCCAGCGAGACCATTGCCCCTCTACCTATATAAGGAGGGGAAAGGGTCTTGTAGCAAGGGTGGGTCTGAGTGCATTTAAGAAGGTAGATAGAAGATACATCACAAGGAGCGATTGTATCCCGTATACTACCCATAGTCAGATCGGCAGGAGTAGGAGCTTTACCTCGCCACGAGGGCTCTGAACCTGGGTACTCCTTGTGTCTCGCTACACTTGCTCATATCCAATCCCGCCTGTGGACGCCGTCGAGAGCTTCCCTGCTAGTCCCCGCACCTCTATCTAACCTTTTTAGGTACTGCCATTCCCAATACAACGACATTGCACCCACCGTGGGGCTAGATGGCTTCGACCGGAGTCACGTTCCGCATGGAACCCCGCACTTCAGCCGGTGAGCGCGTGGCCTCCAACGTAGTTCTTACGCTCGGCAAGTTCGACTGCGTCATCGACAACGCATCATGTTTCGCCGGATCCACTTTTCTGGCAAACGGCTCCATTCTGATCTTTGGCGACCTCCCCCTCTATGTCGCCACAATGCCAGAGCATTTCCCTAGAGAGATCTTCTCCGTAGGGACCGCTGCATCCCGGTAGTGGCGCTTCCGTCGCTCCTCGCAGCATCGAGGTCATGATGGCAGGCTCCAGCTCTCAGCCCCGCCATCCTCGGGAGCAGGGTGATGGCGAGCCTAGAACTTCCGCTCCGCCACGGTCGCCGAACCCGGTGGAAGAGGCCATTGACCGGCTCCTCACACCGGTTATCCTCGGGGACAACCCGGAGGAGGCGGAGGCGAACTTCGCCATGGAGAGGCAGCTCCTCCTACAGGAGGCCATCGAGTTGGCTGCAGCCAAGAAGAAAATCGACATCACCTGTCACGAGTACGACCGCACGCACAACCACGGTCCAGCTACCACGGAGCCAAGCCGGCGCGAGCAAGTGCAACATCGGGGCGACAAACAAGGCGGAAGGATAGAGAGGGACGGCAAGCCGGATGCGCTACCTGCTCTCATCCGGCCCGCCTACAACACGCCCATCAAGAATCTACGCGCGGCGCGAGCCGCGGCGGACGAGCTGCCCAACTTGGAGGGCGAGGAGCAAGACTGGCACCACGCCCGGGTACATGAGCTCCTCCAGATCATAGATGAGCAGGTGGATGCCATCCGGCAGATGCACGAGGACCCCAGCTGCTCTAGGGGAAGCAAGCCGCTCGACAATAGCAAGGGCGCACCCCGCGAGACCCAACAAGCGTCCTCCCCTTCGGCTAAGAACCGCAGCAACCACCGCAGCTTTGGCAACAAGGCCCAGCCGCGTCAGGAGCAGATTGTGAACAGCAACCCACCACCGCCCCCTCCACCAACCAGAGCGCCATGACCTGCTGGCTCCCGTATCTCGGCCGGGTAGGAGTGCCCAACCCGGACCGTCTGGATGCCCGTGACCGCATCGAGCTCCTCACTCAAGCGCGCATCACGAAAGACGAAGACTCCACCTGGCCGGTTTGTTTTGGACCTCGCATTCGGAACGAGCCATTTCCGGATAAGTTTACCCTACCCCGGGATATCGCCAAGTACGACAGTAGCATGAAGCAAAAGGACTGGCTGACCGACTATGCCACGGCAGTCGGCATCGCCCATGGGAACAAGCGCACAACAGTGTGCTACGTCCTCCTCATGCTAACCAGGTCGGCAAGGACATGGCTCAACAGCCTCGTGCCCAACAGCATCAATGCCTGGCCAGATTTCGAGAAGGTGTTCGTCCGCAACTTCAACGTCACGTACAAGCATCCGGGCCGCCCGTGCGACCTGGCCTTGTGCGTTCAGGGCGACCGCGAGTCAGACCACGAGTACCTCGCTAGGTGGACGGAGCTGCGCAACACCTGCGAGGGCATCCTGGAGAGCCAGGTGATCGGGTTCTTCCTCAAGGGCTGCCAAGAAGGCACCATGCTTCGCCACCGGCTACTGTGTGACGAGCCGAAAACCATGGCAGAGCTCATGATGGTTGTGGACCAGTACACCATGGCTGATGCCGCAATGAAGAAACCTCTCTGGGTGAGTGCTAACGGGCGTCCGACTCCCTAGGAGCCGGCTCGCGACCGACCAAGCAACCCGACTGGAGAAGCCGGATCCTCCAGGTGCCACGACAATGACAACCGGTTCCATAGGGACCGCCAAGCCGGATAGCAAAAGCCTCGCTACCATGCGTGGCAGGTCAATATTGTGGAGGGCGTGCCCGACGCATCGACTGGTGACACAAGAAGGCAGAAGCCGCGGCTCACCTTCGACCAAATGTTTGATGGCCCGTGCAAGTGGCATAGTGGACCCTTCAAACCGACTACGCACACCACCCAGAAATATAGCTGGACCCGCCAACTAAAGGACCAAGGCAACCAGCAACGGCTACCCTCGCCCCCTCTTGGTGGACCCCCACCGCCGGCTAGGGGAGCCGGTAATGATGGTAACTTCGGCAACAGCAGCAAGAACAACAGCTACCCTCAGCCGCATGCTGCCTACCACATCTTCGAGACTAAGCTGGATGACAAGTACAGCTGCAGACGGTGCTCCAAGGAGGTCAACACCATCGTCTCCCCAGTCCCCTAGTACCTGAACTGGTCGTAGACCCCCATCACATGGAGCCGGGAGGATCATCCGGATCAACTTCCGAATCCCCGGGGCTTCGCCATGGTGCTTGACCCCTCACCGTCTCCAACGAGCGCACCTGTCGCTTTTTGCGTGTCCTCATCAATGGGGGCAGCAGCCTCAACCTGCTCTACCGGTCATCGCTGGAGAAGCTTGGCATCTGCGAGTGTGATCTATGCCCGACTACCACGACATTCCATGGCGTACTACCGGGGCTGGCGTGCACTCCGCTAGGTAAAATCCAGTTGGACGTCATCCTCAGCACTGAGGAGAACTTCCGGCGCCAGCTGGTATGGTTCGAGGTGGTGAACCTTCGAGTTCCTACCATGCTCTCCTCGGGCGCCCCGTCCTCGCCAAGTTCATGGCCGTCCCCCACTATGCGTATCTCAAGACGAAGATGCCTGGGCCAAACGGTGTGATCACCGTCGCCGGCTGCTTCAGGCGGTCGATGGAGTGTGCCTCAGCCGGCTCCAAGCTGGCCGAAGCCCTCATCATAGCCGAAGAGAAGCGCGAGATCATGCACAATGTGGCCATGGCCCAGCAAGAGATGCTGGCTAGAAGGAAGCCGGTTGGAGATGCAGCTTTCCAGCTGGCCAGGGAGATGAAGAAGATCCTGCTCAACCCCTCTGACCCGACCAAGTTCGTCACCATTGGTGCCAACTTGGACAGCAAATAGGAAGGCGCACTCGTCAACTTCCTTCGAGAGAATCGGGACATCTCCGCATGGTCACCCAAGGACATGCCAGGTGTGCCGAGGGAGTTCGCCGAGCACTAACTTTATGTCTGGCCGGATGCCAAGCCAGTCAAGCAGCCCCTGCGCTGGTTCACAGAAGAGAAGAGAAAGATCATTGGTGATGAGATCACCCGGATCCTTGCAGTCGGGTTCATCATGGAAGTGTACCACCCGGATTGGCTAGCCAACCTAGTCCTGGTGTTGAAGAAAAACAAGACTTGGCATATGTGTATCGACTACACTAGCCTGAAAAAGGCATGCCCGAAAGACCCCTTCGTGTTGCCCCGTATCGATCAGGTTATCGATTCCATGGCCGACTGCGACTTGTTGTCCTTTTTGGATTGTTACTCTGGCTACAATCAGATCCGGCTAAACCCATCTGATCAGATAAAGACGTCGTTTATCACCCCGTATGGGGCTTTCTGCTATGTAACCATGCTTTTCGGTCTAAAGAACGCAGGCGCTACCTATCAATGATGTATGCAGAAATGCTTACACTCTCAGATCGGCTGGAAAGTGCATGCCTACATAGACGACAACGTCATCAAGACAAAGGAGAAACGCACCCTCCTCGAGGACTTGGGGAAACATTCAGCAACCTCCGCTAGTACCAGATGAAGCTGAACCCGAAGAGGTGCATCTTTGGCGTCCCGTACGACTAGCTACTCGATTTCCTCATTTCACAACGAGGGATTGAGGCGAACCCGGAGAAGATTGCAGCCATCGAGAGAATGCAGCCTCCTAAGAGCTTGCTTGGAGTCCAGAAGTTCACCGGATGCCTGACCTCCCTTAGCCGTTTTGTCAGCCATCTGGGGGAGAAGGCACTTCCGCTGTACCAGCTGATGAAGAAGACAGATAAGTTCTCCTGGACCTCGCAGGCCGACGCCACCTCCCATGACCTCAAGCGCATGCTATCCACAGCGCCGGTTCTTGCCACGCCGGCTAGCAAGGAGCCGATGTTGCTCTATATAGCAGCCATCAGCCGGGTCGTCAATGTCGTCCTGGTGGTGGAGCACCCTGAGGAAGGCAAGGCTTAGTTAGTTCAGCGACCCGTCTACTACCTCAGCGAGGATCTCTCCCTCTCCAAGCAGAACTACGCCCACTACCAGAAGATGTGCTACAGCGTGTACCTGGCGTGCAAGAAGCTCAAGCACTACTTCTAGGAGCATCCGATTAAAGTGGTGTGCACGGCCCCCTTTCGGAAATCATCGGCAACAAGGACGCCACCGGCTGAGTCGCCAAGTGGGCCATCGACCTTGCTGCCTACTCCATCCAGTACGAGCCAAGGCTCACGATCAAGTCGCAAGCTCTGGCGGACTTCCTCGTCAACTAGGCCGAGACCCAATACCTCCCCCTGGTTCCCGACTCAGACCACTGGAGGGTGCACTTTGACGGCTCGAAGATGCTCGGGGGCTTGGGAGCCGGCATCGTCCTCACCTCGCCCAAGGGAGACCAGCTGGAGTACGTTCTCTAGATCCACTTCAAGGCCTCCAACAATAATGCCGAGTATGAGGCGCTGGTGCATGGCCTCCGGTTGGCTAGGGAGATTGGTGTCAACCAGATCCTTTGCTTCGGCGTCTCGGATCTGGTGTTGCAGCAGGTATCCGGAGAATGGGACGTCCGTGACACAAACATGGCCCTCTACCGGTTCCACGTACAGAAGCTCAGTTCCTGCTTCGACGAATGTGTGTTCCATCACGTCCCTCACATCATCAACAAGGTAGCCGATTCGCTCGCCCGAATCGGATCCACCAGGCAGGCGATCCTACTAGGGGTCTCCTTGGACCATCTGCGCAAGCCCTCCATCAATCTGTCTCCCGAGTCGGATTCCATTATCTAGTCAGGAAGCTTGCCGGCTGATGGCACGGCAGACACAGAGCCCGCAGAACCCACGAAGAAGAAGGCTCGCATCGACTCCGGCGCGTCCGCACCCTCCTGCTCGCAAGACCCGAGGGCTGCCGACTCGTCAAGTGGCTCGGGGGCTCCCATTCCGGGTACCTCAGCGGGGCGACCCCCTGACATCCCTCAGCCAGAGAACGAGAGCGTCCTCACCATCCGGGAGATACCATCCTGGGCGCAGCCCTTCATGAACTACATCGCCAACGGAGAACTACCAGATGATGAAGTGGAGGCTAGGCAAATCCAGCGACACGTGCACACGTACACCATCATTAACAAGGAGCTGTACAAACGCGGCGTATCCGGCATCTTCCAGCGATGTGTCGACATGGACACGGGCTACTCGCTACTCAAAGACATCCACTAGGGCGACTGCGAGCATCACGCTTCATCTCGGGCGATAGTCACCAAGGCGTTCTGCCATGACTTCTATTGGCCCACCGCCCTCGAGGATGCCGAGCAGCTAGTCCGCGTATGCAACGGGTGCCAGCGCTTAGGACAACTCAGGCACATGCCGTCTGCGGTGCTCAAGACCATATTGATCACCTGGCCCTTCACCGTCTGGGGGCCCGACATGGTCTGTCCCTTCAAGCGAGCACGCGCGGGCATGACCCACCTGCTGGCGGCGGTGGACAAGTTCATGAAATGGATAGAGGACAAGCCCATCCAGAAGCTGGACAGGGCGACAGTCGTCACCTTCTTCACAGACATCATTTACCGGTTCGGCTACCCCAACAGCATCATCAGGGATAACAGCACGGACTTCGCCAAGGGGGCCTTCACCTGGTTATACAGCAACAAGGGCATCCGGCTAGACCTTGCTTCTATCGTGCACCCGTAGTCCAATGGGCAAGTCGAAAGGGCAAATGGCCTAGTGCTAGACAGAATCAAGCCATGCCTCATCGAGCCTTTGGAGCGATCGCCCGGATGCTGGATCGAGGAGCTTTCGATTGTGCTGTGGAGCCTCCGCACCACGCCGAATAGGTCAACCAGCTTCACCCCGTTCTTCCTTGTCTATGGCTTGGAAGCCATCATCTCCGCGGACATTGAGTTTGACTCACCGTGTAAGCTCCTCTACGGTGAAAAAGCCAACCAGGAGGCGTGAGAGGATGGCATAGACCTCCTCGAGGAGGCCCGCGAGCTGGTGCTGCCAGATCGGCCCTGTACTAGCAGCGCCTACACCACTACCATTTGAGCCGGATCTGCCCTGTCGCATTCCGCGAGGGCGATCTGGTCCTCCGGCTGGTGCAAGACACGAAGGGCATGCACAAGCTATCACTGCCTTGGGAGGGCCCCTTCATCATTAGCTGGGCACTACACAACAATTCCTACTACCTCATTGACGCGCAATAGCCGCACAAGAACAAGATGGACAAGTCGGACGAGGAGACAGAACGCCCCTGGAACACGGCCCTACTCTGCCCGTTTTACACCTAGTCGCCAGACAGTGTATGTATCCCACAAATTTTATGAATGAAAAATGCGGAATCCCGAGAGATACTCGGGGGCTCCTTGCCAAAAATTTATATATGTTCTCTTTTCTGGTTCAGTTTTCCGGCTCCGGCAACCCTTACCCGAGGGCTCGCCGGCTGGCCCGACCTGCTAAATCGACAAACCTGCTGAGTAGTGTGCGACAATGTCAGAGGCCCACTCTTCGTCTTAGCTACAGACCGCAACACGGCTGTCCGGCTAGCAAGAGCAAAAGCCCGAGGCATCCCACACGAAAGAGGGGGAGGAGATGCGACGGATCGGGCATCCCGGCCTTGCGCCTAGTTTGAGATGATCCGTCTACTAAGCCCCTAGTACCGTGCACAATGTATTGTCAGCTCCCTTCGATTCTGGCTGCAGACCGCAACATAAACAGCAGAGCGTACGGGAAAGCGACTAAGTGCCTAGAGAAGCACAAGCTAGTTTTCAAAAACTAAAGTTGTCCTCCGGATAATAAGCACTACCTTAACCGACTAACCTATTAACAATGGGCATGTATGTATGTTTGTTTTGTACGACTACATTGAGTCGGACTTCAAAAGGCAGGAAGATTCGAAGCCCTTGCCTCCATCAAGCACTCCGAATCTGGGGCTACACCCACTAGGTGCGATCTCGCGCCCCCAGTGGAATCATGGAGTTCCGACCGACTAAAGGAGTTTAGCCGGATATTTGGAGCCCAGGTGAGGGCAAGGGCAGGAAAAGAAGGAAGATTCGAAGCACATGGCTTCGCCAGCTACTCCGAATCTCAAGGGCTACACCCAGTGGGTGCGCTGGCGCACCCCCACTGCCAGTTGTGGAAATCAGCTAGACCAGGCAGAGCCAGGATTAGCCGGCTAGAGGTGCCTAGCCGGACGAAGCTAAATACTTGAAGAGAAGAAAGAAGAAGATTCGAAGCACCTAGCTTTGACAGCTACTCCGAATCTCGGGGGATACACCCAGCGGGTGCGCTGGCGCGTCACCACTAGAGTTGAAGTTCTCTCGACTAAAGATGTCTAGCCGGGCGAAGGTAGCCAGATAAGTGTAACCGACGAAAGATAAAAACTTTCAAGCATACAAAATCACAAGATAGAAGCAAGCAAATAGCATGATTGAATAAAAGGGGAGTCGAAGCTCCCATAGGTTCACTGGGAGTCAGAAATAGCCGGCACAAAACATAAGAGTTCAACTAGACAAAATAATTACAAAGTCACTCGGCATCCCAGAGATCATGTCTAAGCTATGGGGCCCTTGCCGTGAGGGAGGTCCTGGCCAGAGGCGGTTTCGGGACGCAGAGGAGGAGCGCTGGCAGATCCGGCTCCGACGTCTTCGCCAGTTGGCTGTGACAAGGCTTCAGCTCCCACATCTGGCGTCCCAGTGGACTCTGAATCGGTGACGGCCTCGTCAACATCAGCGTACTCGGCGATCTTGATGGCGGAGGCGCGAAGCTCCGGATGGGCTTGGCGGATGGTGGCGAGGTCAGCACCGGCACGGAAGCCTCCGTTGATCTTCTCGACGCGGGTATCCTTGTACCAGGAGAGCATCAAGGCGAAGGCCATGTCCGCCCGGCTCGCGCCGCCAAGTCCCTCAGCCGCTCGATGGCAGCCGGCACCTCTGTCACCTTGGCCGCCAGCTGGGCGACCGTCTTTGGGGCCACCGTGTCTAGCCACAGGAACTCGAAGACCGCATGAGCCACCTTGCGCAGCACAACGGCCTCCTCGCCAAGCAAAGCAACCAGCTCCTGGGAGGTGGGCTGTTCTCCCGGCCAGTTCTCCTGCAACCGGTTGTACGCCAACAAGTCTATGCTAGGATAAAATGTTGTTAGAAAAGAGAAGGTCAGATCCAGCTATCGGATCCGGATAGAAGAAGTTATTCAGAAAGTACTTACCCTTGGCGGTGCGCCCAACCTGCATCAGCTCCTCTAGCAAGGCCTTCTCCTGGTCTGCCAGCCGTTTGACCTCCTTCTCGTGGTCCTTGCTATGGGCATCGAGGAGATAAAATGCCTGGGCCCGCCTAGCGAGGGCAGAGTCATGCTCCTTGATGGTAGCCTCTAGCGCATCCGCCTTGGAATGCCAGTCCTTGTTCTGCAGCTGGACCATGGAGTTGGACTTGGACCGCCGGTTGTTTGCCTTTTTCAGACGATCGATCTCCCGCTAGGCACACACTAGGATGGCTGCGAGAAACCGGCTATCATCCCAAAAAAACACACACAAAAAAGATGAAAAATAAGAGAAGGAAAGTATCCGGCTACTGAGACCGAGTGAGAGGACTTACTCTGGGAGGTCCCGTTGGCGGCGGCCAACTTCTACTCCGAGGTCCGGCTGCCCCCAGACATGGCTTCTAGAAGCCGGATCTCTTTCACCGCCAGTTCGAGGGTGGCGGCCAGATCCGCCAACAAAGCGGCAGAAGAAGCATCATCATCAACGGTGTTGACGGTCAGCGACTCCTTCGCCTCCAGCACCACCTTTCCACTACTCCTCCCCGACTCGCCATCAGAATTGTCGTCGGTGATGACCACCAGATCCTTGTCAGAGGAGGCCCTCCTCGCCTGCGCGGGGGAACTGCCTCCACTTTGTGGGGCTGCAACAGCCATCTCCAGATGCACCACCGTAGCCGACGGAGCATCCCCGGCACCGGCTGAGGCAGCCGGGTCAGCACGAGGCAGAGGCGGTGGTGGAGCCCTGGGCCAAGAAATAGGAGTAGCGGCTGTAGCGGCAGAAGGGTGTGCGGTGTTTGGCACGAGGGCGGCGAGCCGGTCGGCGCCCGTGTCAGGCTTGCGGCACCGAAGGAGACGAGTGACCTGAGAAACAAAAGAAAAGAAAAGAAAAAGAAGCAAGTAAGAAAAGCGAGAGACAAAAAAATTGCCCGAGGGTAAAAGAAGGAAGAAACATAGAGGCAGAGGATGACTCACCCCTGCACCACAGGAGGTGCTGCCTTCTTGCGGCCAAGCCGGCTAAGGGGGAGGGCGCTAGTCCAGATCCTCTTGGGGGTCGGCTCCTCCATGTGTGGGCCGGGTGGACCCGCTCCCTCCTCCGCCAGACCGGCTGGAGCCGCTCCCACCGGCACCAGACCAACTAGATCTGCTCCCTCGGCACCCGACTGGCTGGAGTTGCTATCCGCCGCATGGCATCGGGATGGCTCGGGAGCTAGCATGGCCTCCTCCTCCTCAACAACCTCTGCACGGGGGTCGTGCACCAACTTGTCGTTCCGGCTGGGGAAGACGTCACCGTCCCCATCCGACTCCTCGCTGGTCCGGCAGGCACGCGGCTCGGGAAGGTCAGGCACGAAGTTCTGGAGGGCGGTCTCGCCCTCCTCCCGGATGATGTAGGGGAAGGTATACAAAAGAAAGAAGACAAAAGTTATCCGAATAGAAAGACGGGCCAAGAAACAGAGAAAACCGGCTGGCGAGAAACTTACTCGGGGCGCGCGGTTGTCGCGTCTGTAGGGGACCAGCCCGAACTTCCAGTTCTCCGGCAGCCGCTCCTTCGTAATCGTCCACACCCACTCCTTAAGGTTGTGGTAGCAGGGATCACGGCAGGACAGCCGGGTCGGGTCCAGCCGGCCGGAGTAGAAGAACATCTTGTGTGCGCGCTGCTGCAGCGGCATCATCAGCCGGGACATCCAACTAAGTGGAGCCAGCGGTGACGAGGGAGCACATCCGCTGGAGCATCGCATCCGACTCCGCCTTGTCCCCATGGATCTTCAGGTCCCAGTGTTGCCGGCTAGATTCCACGTCCTGGAAAGCCGGCAAATTGATCCGGTTGACGGTTGTTATGTTGCTAACGTAGAAGTACGATTGTTGCCACAGTCGCACCGTGTCCTGAAGCTGGAACTTCGGGTAGTCGGTCTGCATGCGGGAGTAGATGGAGGCACCGCCGCACATCACCAGTGGTCCTTGGGTAAACTGCACCTGCGGCCGCACGCGGAACAGCCGGCAGAACAACCCAAGATCTGATTGGATCCCGAGGTAGCTCTTGCAGAACGCCACAAAGTGCGCCAGCGTGCCGATGGTGTTAGTGCCGAGGTGGTGGAGGCGCAAGTCGAAGAACACGAGGAACGTGAGAAAGAAAGGGTGCACCGGCAGCGCGAATCCGCGGGCGAGGTGGGAGAGGAAGATGACCCGCTCCCCCTCCGCCGGGAGCGGCGACTCGTCTCCCAGTAGTGCCAACCGCACCTTCACCTCCATCTCCGGCAGCAGGACACGGGTGGCGTGGTACTCATCGATGTGCTACGCCGTGACGGAGGAACCGCACCAGGCGCCATGCTCCGAAGCCATCACCGGTTCGCTGGCCGTCGTGCTGGCTGTGGAGTGGCGGTGGCACGTGTCTCGGCAGCACTAAACGGGCGGCGTGGCAAACTACAGCAGCGAGAACTAGCAAGGCGTGGCAAGAAGGCAAGGGCGCAAGGAGGAGAGTAGGAAGGCAGCGAGCGGAAGGAGGAACTGCCTCCCCCGGGCGACCCTTTAAAGGCCGGGGACAGCAATTGTCTGCGGTGCCACGCGGCACCCATCGAGCCGCGCCCTACTCCCACCACCGCCCCAGATCCTGTGTGCAGGCGCCGGGTGCACAGAAGATCCAAGAGCGGCAACCGAAGAGCCGAACGGCAGTTTCCCGGGGCGACGCGCGACGGGACGTTACGCTGTGCGCCGCAGTGCAATAATGGCGCGTGCGCGCATGGCCGACGTCAGCACTGACATCACGCGTAGTGCAACAGCCAGGCGTAGCCGGTCACAAATTTCAAATTTAGGAAGGAGCGCGCGCACATTTCATGTAAGGGCGAAATCTACACGCGCACTAGGGCTACTGTCAGGGGGATGACTCCCGGATACCCCAACCAGACAAGATCTACGACATGCGGTTCGCGTCCGGCTACCTTCCAGTAGCCGGAACCGGACACTTCGTACCGGCTTCTATCCAGCAGCCGGAGCCAGGAGGAGCGGCAAGACACGAGACCGGCTACATCAGCGTAGCCGGACGCAATCAGGAGGACATGGCGACATGCTCCACAGTGCGCAGTACTCCCTGGTACGACGAAAAGACACGCAACTACACGGCCATACCAAAGACTTTGTTGGGTGATGCGGGCATAGTGGCTCGCACGGCGTTCACTGTACCCACGACGACCCTACCGCATGTACCTCGATGGGATGTAACCGTACCAGATACTGTAGATGACCAGCCGGCTGGGACCCGCCTGTGGGGCCCGCCAGCCAGACTGGCCAGTGAGACCGTTGCCCCTCTACCTATATAAGGAGGATCAAGGCTCTCGTAGCAAGGGTTGGTCTCAGTGCATTTAAGAAGGTAGCTAGATGATACAACTCAAGGAGCGATTGTAGCTCATATACTACTCATAGTCAGATCGGCAGGAGTAGGAGCTTTACCTCGCCACAAGGGCTACTAACCTGGGTACTTCTTGTGTCTCGCTACACTTGCTCGTATCCAATCCCACCCGTGGACGCCGTCGAGAGCTTCCCTGCTAGTCCCCACACCTCTATCTAACCTTTTTAGGTATTACCGTTCCCAATACAACGACACCAATCTTATAATGTCGAATTTCATTACTATTGATCAAATTGTAGTAATTAGATTCCCTTTTATCTTTATACCCTTCATATGCTGAAATTCTTTGATCATATCAAATAGTTTCATGCTCATGTTTCCTTTGGTAAACTTCTTTACACATGTTAAACAATCATATAATGTTAATCACCATTTTTATGAAATATAATACATCGAATATGTAGTTTCTTTCAACAGTTCGTCAAAACACTTTGTATTCTTGCAATACATGGTGTTTAAGTTATCTTTGCCAAACTTGGGCATGATTCATATGTTACAAGAAATCAAGTGTCTTTCACATATTATCAATATAACTTTGAATTCAAATAATGGTTTCATTCAAAATGAATATATCATTAAATTGGTTTTTTTTCAAGGCATTTCAATATTTTACAAATGTTCATGCATTATCAATTAGTTTCAAAACAAGGATAATTCACACATAATCGAACAAGATATGAACATGAATAGAAATCATTCATAAATGTAGAACAACTGTTTGTTACAAACTTATATGAATAACCGTCTCACGAAGTGTGAGACACACTAAAGAAGTTCATCCTAAAACCATAAACTAAGTGATAAATGTTGAGGGAGAGTGTCGTTGGCCATCATCATCATGCTCGTCATCAACACGCAACGTTACCTCCTCTCTAGCAAGCAACTCTCATGCAGAAGGACCTGTTTTCAACAAAACAGAACAAATACCAAATATACTTAACACTGCAACATGTGTTTGCAAGATTATAACATTTATAAAATTGTATATCAAATATATACCTTTGTCATCGATGACCTCTCCGACAACCGGTTCAACCTTCACATTCCTGAGATGTGATATGAACCTGCGGAAATCCTGTGTTTCCGCATCGCCTCTCATGATGCAAATCCTGGCATGTTCCTTGTAGCTTGGTGGCAGCGACCGCAACACAACACCATTTGCAAAAGAGCTCGTCATCTAGCTACACAGGAAGTATGCAGGCCTCATGTACGCATCATGCATGCGCTCCAAGTGGTCTTCAAGTGAAGAGTTCTCTTCCATCTTAATGGAGAGATAATCTCCCACCAGATCATGCTCCCATATGCGTGCTTGTTCCATGAAATGTGTCCTAAGCTGTACCATTACCGTACGAGGGTCAAGATTACCCACGACTGACCATAGCTCATCCACCATCCCAAAACGCGTCGTCACTGATATGAAGGTGGAAATCTCACGACGGTAATAGCGGTCTTCCTGCCGTTCTGGGGTCTCTAAGATACTGGGCTGCTCCAAATGCATCTCGTTGAGTATATAGTCGACCATGTCATTCTCGCTAAGGAGAACATGGAGACGCGCAACCCATATAGAGAAGTTTGATCTGTCTAACCTGAGCTTCTCTCCATCTAACCAATCGGGGAGAACCATTTTCTACATTTATAATTGCGAAAAGGAATTTAGACTAAGTTTATAATTAAATGAGTTTAATAATAACTCCACTAAAAACACCTATCCCCTGAAGGGTTATAGTGATTACATGACCCCTTTCCCCACATCTCCGCTGATCGTCATGGCCATCAATGCGGTTGCTTGGGTGGACGCCTAAACGTCGGCCACATCATTCATGCGACTCGTGCTCGATTTTTCGACCATCCGTGTTCCAAGGCCATGTCTACACATGGTAGGCTCGCCAACTCAACCTTAGTGTATTCATTATGCAACATGGCTTACACCCACTGTATGCGAACGTAGATATGTCTGACACCAAATCATCACGGCGCTGCCTCATACCGAAGAACTTTCTTGGTGGTGCACACTAAGGGAGAACACAATCATTGGTATTTTAATAGGGATCATCTTATTAGGCTACCATCGAGTATCTAATACTAGCACACAATAATATATACAAACAACAACGTTGAATGTAAATGTGATGTGATATGGTCCTTCACATCGTGATCTCCATCCGATGCCAGGGTTCCGGCACCATAGGCACCAGGGTACCGGTGCCTTTCCGGTGTAGTAGTCTGTCACCTCCACGATCGTCCACTACTACTTAGAAACATAAGGTAGTTACTTTACCTTTGCCATAACCATATCACAAAGCAACGCCCCCTGCAAAACAAAGTTAGACGCCTCTACTTTATTTTTGCATGTTTTACGTGGTTGAATGGGCTTTCACATAAGAACCATTCTTACCTATGAACTTTCACCACAACTCTGATCAAGTAGTCGTCTCTACTACACCCCTTTCGGGGCCCTCCATTGCAAATGGTATAATAACTAATGCGAGAGAGACAGACACCCCCCTAAGCCACTTTATACGGTACAAGCCATATGTCAAACGTGGACCAGTCTCGCGAATGAACATGTAAAGTCGGTTGGGGCCGCTTCATCAACCATTGCTATGGTATACACAAGTACACGTGGGAGGGTAACAACTAAAAGATCAACGCCCACATGCTACATCTTGTGTGTCCTACCCGTACTAGCAATACTACGCATATATCTAGCTCTAATACCACTATAGGGGTTCGTGTATGAAAATAATAAAATTTTACCCTACGCCCCTGAACCCTAATGCTGCCAGGACCTATCTATTAGTAATGCAGTAATGGGAGGGGCTTTTCGCGAACTTACCCTTGAAGACCAAAGAGTGTTGTCAATGCTTAGGAGAGTGTGGTTGATGTAGACGAGCCGAAGCCGACCTCAAGGTCGTGATGAAGTCCTTGCGCTACTTTGGCTCCAATGACTTCTAGTGCCTCAAATGTTGAACCTCGTAGGGAGTTACATGCATCTAGTGCCTGGCGATGACTCCCGCTTCCCCGATCCAGCAGCAGTTGTGAAAGTAGAGCTCCTGGATCTAAATCCCGCAGTGCGACGACGCTCCACGGTGAAGATGCTCTCATTCGCGTAGTCCGAACTTGGGACCACGGTCATAGGAGAGAGGGATAGAGAGAGAATATCAATTGGAGGTCTCCCCAAAAGTGAGGAAACCTTTATTGACTATTGTGTTGTATTAATTTGGTCAAAATACCCCACTATATATAGGCAGAAGGCGAGGTACTCCCTCCCTCAAAGTCCTGGGGTGGGACTAATCATGGGAGGAGGTGGGGGAGGCGCCGCTGGCCATCCCCCATGGGCCCCACGTGGGAAAGGCACACTAGGGACACCGGCCAACCCCCTTGGCCCCTCCTAGGGGTGTGGCCCCCTCTTGGGCCCTTTCCCCTCCGGGATTTGGCCCATTAAGCCTTTTGACCATTTAATTGATTTTCTCTCTTATTAAATAATTCTAAATAAATGATTAAATCAATATTTAACATTTATTCACATTTATTCAATCTCCGTGGCTATGGAACACCTTCCACCTCCACTCCTGACATCCTTCGGACTTACCAAAACCCTTCCGGTTTTCTCTCTTCTCTTTCTTCGGTGATTCTACCGATCCTATAAACACTCTCTAAGCATCACCAAGCCATTAAGCGTGATACCCCATGGTTTGGGAACACTCCAGACATGATCGGGACACTCCAGACCAATGATCAATAGACGGACCTGGATGGCCATTCGACTCCTGTGTATTCCACGAAATCTTTCATCGTTTGAACCGTGACGGTTGTGTCTTATTACTTTTGTCTCTTGATACTTGCATTGCCCGAGATCTGATCAATGACATCACCATATCGGGTTCAATCTTGTTACCGACAAATGCTACTTGACTCGTTTCGACAAGTGATATCCCTGTGACCAAATCACACGCTGTGCAACTATTGGATATAACTTCTCCGAGTGGGCCCTCGAGTATCTTTCCATCACGCGGATGGACAAATCTTGCTCTTGACGTATAATGCCTCTATTGTTCCTCTGAATACCTAAACACACCTTTATGACCACTATTTAACCAAGTGATGTTTGATGCTATCAAAGTACCCTCGGGAGACAGTGATTGATATAGCCTCACGGTCTAAGAAATAATCCACTAGGTCTATTCTAATCATCATAACTTGAAGTTTGTGACATGATCGGGTCATGATGTTTAGGTTGGGTATTACTTCATCATCTCATTCTCAGAATGAGGTGACTCCATTTCCAACTGGCATAAATGCCACATGATCAGGAAACCTTGATCATCTGTTGACCAATGAACCAGTGACTAGAGTATCACCGGGAACACCTGGTTGTTTATATATCACACGTGTGTTCACATTTCATTTCAATATAGTTATAGCATGATATAAAACTTAATCATAAACTTTATGAAATATGATAATAATCCTTATTACTCTTTGTCTCGAGGGCATATTTCCAACAATGAGACTCGGATAAAGTGGCTAATCAAGGAGCAAGTAGACTGGAAGATTCCAGATGTCTCTTTGGACATGTTCATGACATATACGCCCTTGACCACGTAAGATTTTCGACTGAGTTCCCATGTACTTGCTTATTTGTATGTTTTATTCATAATACTGAGATACTTCATCTTTCAGCTTTCTAACCTCCCCGAGTAGGAGCTTGCTTCTCTCGAGGGATATCCGCCTAAGGATCCAGTTCCTCAAGAGGATGAAGAGCTAGAAATGCTTCTGGAAGCGCTTCACTGGAAACGCAAGGCTCCGGTCGTGCAAGCTGGCCCACAAACTATGCCAGTTGTCAAGAAGTAAGTTCTTCCATCAAACCATGTATTTTTGTTTATGTCCTTTCCGGGTCATAACGATCTTGTTCTGTTATTGTCCAAAGCTAAAACAATCATCAAAGGAAAATGAAAAGGAAAGCCGAGAAAGGTTTTGTGCCAACAGAAGCTGACCATTGTGTCTCTCGCTACTGCGCCTCCGGCTCCTGCTTCGACCCCATCCTTAGTGCCGGAAGATAGTCCGTCTCTGCGTACTGAGGATGTTATGGCTCAATCTGAAGTGCATGTGAACTAAGTTTCACAAACCGACGTCGCCATGGGTGACTCAGGAGTTGATATGGGTCAACCCTCTAAGGTTAATGATCCCTCAGTCGAAACCTTTGCAGAGAACCTTCTGAAAAATCCAAGTGCCACTAAACTTGGCCTCACTCAGAAAAGCGTAGAAGAAATCCAGAAACTAGCCCTCCACTATTTGGAGACCAAAAACATTATGGCTGAGGAAGAGGAGGAGGCTCAAGAAGCCGAAGATGTAAAACTTGTCAAGCTGCTTGAACAAGTACGTCTTCGCGACGAGAAGCTACAGGCTGGTGCGGTTTTGCCTCCAGCGGTTATTTCTCTAACCCTTGTCAAGAAGGTTTTTGCTGAAGTCAACATGAGTCTCAACAAACTGATGGATGAACACTCTGTAAGTCTTTTTTTGATTCTTTTGCTATAGTTAATATCATATCCTCTAGCCCCCAAGCAAGAAGTTTGATAAAACTAGAATTATGAGTTTATGCTTTAATAGGATCCCAAAGAATGAACTAGTGTAGCCCCTAAGGCTTGTG
This sequence comes from Avena sativa, assembly GCA_916181665.1. Taxonomy (NCBI): domain Eukaryota; kingdom Viridiplantae; phylum Streptophyta; class Magnoliopsida; order Poales; family Poaceae; genus Avena; species Avena sativa. Next base: position 264,010,062 of record OV702291.1, read on the forward strand.
CTGAAATTTAATTAAAAATAGTAGCCCAAGTCTTAGTAGCTTTCTGACTCTGGTTAGCTTTCTGACTTAAAGAAAATTTCTGATTACAAGCAGGAATTGTTAAAGAACATCTGCAACAAACGGACAGAGATCAAAACTCTTCGTCGTGAAAATTTTATGTTAAAAGTTGAGAAGGATGATGCCGAAAGTAAGTTTTCTAACAATCTCTTCTCGAATTTTTTACTTCTGTCAAATTCGAATAATACATATGCCTCACTCCATACTTGCTTGCCGAATCCTGCAAACTTGTGGAGGAAGCTCAAATTTATAAAAATCTTGAATCCGAGAATGCTGGCCTGCGTGATAGGCTCAAGAAATTGCAAGAATACCATGAGCGCAGTGTCAGCAACATACTTGAATCGAGCAACCGTGCCACCGAAGAACATGACATGACCATTGATCGCCAAGATAAAGAACTCTTAGATTTAAAATATGAGTTCGACACGCAGAAGGATACCGTCCAGGCCCTCCGTGATGAACTCCAGAGTCTGCGGGAGGATATACCAAAGTATATGACTCTATCTTCGGTACGTCCTTACTTCCATTCCTACTCTTTGCTTGATTTTTCTGACTTTTCTCAGTCAGATTTTTCTAACACTTCTCCCTTTTTAGGGCCTCTCAACCTTCTAGATTCATCTTCATTCGAGTCATGCACTAGCCGGCTTATCACAGTCAGAGATTTGATACATGATTTCCGCTAATCCTTTGAGCATAATGGGGAAATCGTTAATCTCTCCGACTTAGAAAAATTGTCTGCCTTTGAACTGCATTACAAGATGAAGGATCACTACAAGAAAAGTTTCCTTCCATAACGAATTGGCCTAACGGTCGTTGTAGAAGGCGCGTCTTCCGCGACGATATTCTGGGCTCTTCCGTGACCGATGGAAAACTTTTTTTCCGGTTTCGCGGCCCTCTACTACGACGGATTTGCTAAAAACATGGAGGAAGCTCGGCCAGCGCATGGCAGAAGCATGATTTTCATTTTCTCGCGCGATGTTGACTCGCCGGAGTCTTTTGAGGCCTATGGGTCCCGGACGTCAGTGTCTCTAGCAGACCATACTTTTTGGTCGTGCCTCCCTGATTTGAACTTGATAATGTACCTCGAGGCTTCTGCCGTTTAGTCAGGCTGCTAGGTCCCACATGTTAGCCTCTCATTAGAAGGATCGTGTGTATGATGGAAGTTTTTTCCTTCGCTCGTGCTACTATGTTCCGAAGTTGATAGCGTTGCTCGATGCATCTACCGTCTAATCAACCTCCTGGGACCCACATGCCATCCTCTCATTAGAAGAAACATATGTATGATGGAATTTTTTCCTTCGCTGGTGCTACCCCGTTCTGAGTTGATAGCGCTGCTCGACGCATCTACCATTTAACTAACCTCCTGAGCCCCACATGTCATCCTCGCATTAGAAGAAACGTGTGTATGATGGATTTTTTCCTTCGCTCGCGCTACCCTGTTCCGAACTTGATAGCAATGTTCGATGCATCTACTGTTTAATCACAATGCTGGGCTCCACATGTCATCCTCTCATTAAAAGAAACATGTGTATAATGGATTTTTTACCCTCTGTAGCGCCTCTGTGTTTCGAACTTGATATATTTTCTCGCTGCATCAGCCGTTTATTCAGGCTAGTGGGTCCCTTATGTCAGCCTCACATTAGAAGAATTGTGGGTATGACGGAATTTTTTCTCTAGCACTACCCTGTTCCAAACTAGATAGCGTTGCTCGAAGAATCTGTCGTTTGCTCACGCTGGTGGCTCCCCCATTTCAGCCTCTCATTAAAAGAAACGTGTACATGCTGAACTTTTTTCTCGCTCGCACCTCCATGTTTCGAACTAGCTACGTTGCTCGATGTAGCGTCTGTATAAGGTCATACTGCTGGGTCCCGCATATCAGCCTCTCAATAAATGAAACATGCGTATGGGACTTTTTTTGCCATGTCCGCTGTTTTGACCTTGGCAACTTGCTGGGTCCTAGATGTCAACCACCTCTGTGTAGGAAACATGTCTATGCTAGGTCCTAGCTGACAGCCTCTATTTGAAAGAACGTGTGTATGTTGGACTATTTTTTTAGGTCCCAGATGTCAGCCTCAGAGTACAAAAAATTCTCATAAAGGCCGAATTAAAAAGATTCTGGGCTAAACTCGGGGCGGATGCCCTATTCGTCATGGTTTATATTCCATGGGCTCACTCCTAAGTTAAATGGGCTATGGTCGGTGGCCACAAGACCACGAAAAGGCCGAATTAGAAGGTATTGGGCTATTCTTGGGGCTGATAGGCTAATTTCATGGGCTATACTTGGGCCTGCTGGGTCCGACATATCAGCTAATCTGTAAGTGCAACGTGTGTATGATGGACTTTCTTTTCGGCCGCGTCCGCTATTTTCACCATGGCAGTCGTGTATGGTCTTACTGCTGGGGTCCTTATGTTAGCCTCTCTGGCATGTTCTGGCTTGTGGGTCCCCGATGCAGCCTTGTATGTTCTGTCTAGTGGGTCCCCGATACGAGCCTCTCTGTACAAGTATTTAAACTTTTGTTTCGAACCCACCCTCAAAACAAACTCGAGGGACGCTGCATGCTGGTTGGTCCGTGATGTCAGCCTCTCCGTAATGCGATATTCCTAAAAGAAAAAATGTAAATCCAAGATACAATTCGAACAAAAGACCTTCAAATCAAAGAAACATAAACTGAGTGTGTGGCCACTACAACAAAGATATTTATAGAATAAATATCATTAAGCTTTTATTAGTACTACAATTTATGTATTAGTGTTCTTAAAAATATTTTGGGTGTCTATGTTTATCTCTTTTAAAATATAAAAGGGCATCACTCCTGGCATCTCAATTTATAAAATGCCACATAATGGAGTATTTTCTTAAAAACATGGGTAGGCAGAGTTTTTTAAATTTTGAGAGGTAGGGGGCAATGCCCAAAAGGCCGAATTAAAAAGAGTTTGGCTATTCTACATAGGTTTCTCTACGTGGGTTATACTCCGTAGGGCAGGCTCCATGAGCTTCATTCTCAAATTTTAGTGAGTTGTGCTCAGCATTCCCCTGACCCCTAAAAGGCCGAATTAATATGTTCTCGGCTATACTCCATGGGGTCCTTTCTCAAATTTCACTAGGCTCTGGTCAGCAGTCCCCTAACCCCGAAAATACCGAATAAAAATGTTCTGGGCTAAAGAGGGGCCGATGAGCTACTAGATTTCTTCTCCTGGTTAATAAAAATTGCATTGTGATGTGCTCGGCCGGATTAGAAACAAAGACCTCAGAGAGGGAGGGGGAAAGCGATAATTCTTTTTGGCAGCTATTCATGTCAAAATTCAGCAGTACAGAATAAGGTAGAAAAATTATCAACAGATTCGAATTTCATATTCATGAGCACTTGACCAATTCAGCAGCATTTCAAAAGTGACGAATTCAGCAATACAGACAATGAAATACAATAGCAATACAGAGAGAACCGGTTTTTGTTTCAGCTCTAAAAACCTTGTCGCGCGATCAGTTTGTCTTTTTCACCAAACACACTCGATCATTGGAGCAAGCAAAACTGACGATCAAGTATGATTTGAGTACCTTCTTCTCACATCAATGCCTATGTTACCCCTGTATGCAACCCAAAATGCCCAAGTCTCATCTAGATTGTGACACGGCCATGTTTCAAAAGAAAAGTAAGACTATCTACTGCCCTTGATTTAAACAAGTACGAGTACATCAGTATTAGTTCCACAAAATGCTTTAGTAATAGTAACGACAGAACATTTGAGAGATTCAATAGCTTTCCTGCTTGAAATTCAATAGCAGTACAGAGATAATAAGTTCTTGTTCCATCTCAAAAAACCTTGGCGCATGATCAGTTTGCCATGTTCTCCGAATAGGCTCGACCATAGGATTCTCCCCCGTGATTGATGCATATTGAGTAATGCAGGCCGGTAATATGAGATGGTTCACTGCAGAACATAAAGGAATGTTTTTTCCTCCGGATGATGCCTGACACCTACCAGCTCCCAGGCGTGGAGGACCTGCAGATTGTACGGGTCCAAAACCTTAGCTCTATTGTCAGGTAATAGGCAGTGATCAGCACATTGTACAAGGGCGACAAGCATGCATCTGGTCTGACACACACGACGGATCCGCTAATGTCGCCCCACACGCGCATGTCGAATAGCAGAGCAAACACCGTACCATCTTCCCCTGATCCGATCTTCTCTACTCTCGATGAGCGCGATGCCAACAGGGCTGAGGGATGTACCTAGAGTTTCTAAAGGAAGCAAGATTCAACGGACTAAATTGCAGCATGCTAAATATTATAATAAAAAAATGATAAAGGAAATATGAGTAACCTGAATTCAATAAAACATACGTAGTACTCCCTCCGTTTCAAATATAAGATATTTTAGCTTTTGTGAAACGAGTGTATCTAGACCCCTTTTAGTATATGGATTCACTCTGAACTACACACTAAAAAGAGTCTAGATAAACTCGTTTCACAAAAGCTTTCCTTCTTGAAATTCAATAGCAGTACAGAGAGAATCAGTTCTTGTTCCAGCTCAAAAAATAGACTCGATCAGTAGAGCAAACAAAATTGACAATCAAGTGACAATGCCAGTGTGACCCTCAGTATGCAACCCAAAATGCCCAAGACTCATCTAGATAATTATGACAATGCTAACTTTCAAAAGAAAAGAAAGACAAACTGCTGCACTTGATCTAAACAAGTAACAGTATATCACTGTTAGTTAAACAAAATATTTCAGTAATAGAGATGACAGAATAAAGGCAAAGTAAGACCATCTCCTGTCCTTGGCCTAAACAAGTACTACCAGTACCGGTATATAGTAGTACAAAATAGTCCAAAGTACAAGAACTAGTGCTATACTAGTACTACTTTGCATCCAAAATCCAATCTCCAGTACACGTACGTCCGTGGTATGTAGTAAAGTGGAAAAAACAAAATCTGAGGTAGTAGAATGGTCAATTTGGAATTCTTCCTCACGATGGATGCATATTGAGTAATACAGGCCTTGTGTCTGAGAAGTTTGAAGGTACACTACCATGGAATGCTTTTCCTTCTGCATGATGCTAGGCACCACCCTGCCCCCAGCAGTGAAGGAATTGCGCACTGCACCCTCCCAAAACCTAGCCTCTAGTGACGGGTGATAGACGTTGAACTGCACATTGTACAAGGGCAACGAGCACCCTTCCTGCCTGATGCACACGACAGATACCATGATGTTGCCCCACTTGAGCATGTCAAATAGCATAGCGAACACCGTACCATCGTCCCCAGATCTGATGTTCTCTAGTCTTGATGAGCGCGGTGCCGACAGCGGCTGAGAGATGAACCTGGGATTTCTAAAGGAAGTAAGAACCGGCGGACTAAATTTCAGCATGCTAAATATACATATAAGAAGTTCTCAGGCGCCTGAGATCTAGGCACTCCCAAGAAAAAATATAGAGCCATGTTTCAAAGGAAATGCTAGATCATCTCTAGCGTTTGATCTAAACAAACTTGAACGGCAGATCATCATCAGAATCATGATGGTCATATTTTCTATCTCCCACATTGTGGATGCAAAATGAGTAATCCAGCGGGAACCTATCATGTTTCTTAATCAGGAAATTAAGGTAATCTTCAGTAATCCTGACAGAGGCCGGCGACTTGCTGCTCTTCGGCTCGAAAAACAGGTTATCTTCCGTGAACTCCTCTAGGTCTTCTCCAACCATTGAAGGTTTATAAAAGTGCAACTCCACCACGTACCGTGGAAACAAGCACGCCGCCGACCTGACGCACTAGATGGATACGACGAGGCCATAGTTGAGCATGTCAAATCGCATGGCGAACAATGTACCATCGTCCCCGGATAACACGGTCTCTACACTCCATGAGCCAGGTGCCAGCAAAGGCTGAGAGATATACCTGTGTTCCTCTCCATAGTGGAAACTCTGCACTTCAATTGAGTGGGCTTTTTCGAGTTAAGCGAGGAGCGCTGTGGGCAGGGCGGCGAACTCACAGCCAGGCTCAGTGCAGTTGCACGGGCCGTGCGGGTATGCCATCCTATGGTTGAGGAAGTCGTGGAAGGTGACCAATGTCCCGCAGCCGACATTGGGGCATCTGCTACCTTTTCCGCCAACGACTTGGCGGTGCAACTCCTTGGAGCATGCGGCCAGTCGGATGGTGCTGGTAGTGTCCATACGCATAGCGATTTCTCCGAAGGCATCGTTGCCGACCTTGCTCCAGCCACCATACCAAATGTTGTGCATCGAATCCGCCATTGCGTCCGGATGGACTGGGGGCAAGGGCGGATTCAAATATGATTGTTGGGGTTTCTTGGACGAGAGTGATGGAGGCCTGCAAGAACTGATGCAGTGGGCGAGAAATGGCTAGGAAAATTTAGGAAGTGCAGCACTCGAGAGGATCCAAAATGCGGCTAGCCAGCGTTAGGGAATGGGGATCGCCGGAGATGGGGAAGATGGGAGGCTCTTTGAATGAGGGTTGTAAATTTTGCGTGTTCCCTCGTCGGTCTTCTGCAGTGGATCGAGGACGCCTGCTGGAGTTATAGCTAGAGTGCTAGACTAGCAAGTTGTCACGTCCTGGCTCAGTGTACCGTCTCGTCACGTAGAGTCTATTTTAGAAAAGGACATGAACGCACATTTCTCCCCTCAGTGCTAGATAGCATGCACCGTAGAATCGCTTTTCTAGCACGTGAAGGATTTGAACCCACATGCCCAACTCTGATAATTAGGACTACTAAAAAACTATAATAATAGGTGAAGCTCAAAAAATAATTATAATTTTGAGCCACGTCCATAGAATATCCGTTGTATATTTAGTTCTTATACTTTGTATCATGTACTCCCTCTGACCCATATTAGTTGACTCAAATTTGTCTAGATATGGATGTATCTAGACACATTTTAGTATTAGATACATCTGTATCTAGACAAATCCAAGTTAACTAATATGGGTCGGAGGGAGTAGTAGTAATCAACCTATTAGCTACCTAATAGTACTCGCCATGCTCTGGAGAAATGACGAAGAACATTATATAATTATTTAGAAGTGTGTTTTGAGGTTTGTGCATATCTTTTAGTGTGCTAAAGGCTATCAATAGTATCTTCTAGATGCTATAATAGATAGAATTAAGATCCAACGGTACTTTATGGACGTAGCTCGAAATTATAATTATTTTTGGGCTTCACCTATTAGAATTTTATATAAACTAGTAGAAGGCACGTGCCACACACGTATATACTGTATGAAATGTGATTAACAAACATTAAGTTGTTATAAACCAATAGTCTTGTTTGATAAAAATGCATACATTAAGTCTATTAATAATAACTATCTACACATATGCTATGAAATTTGGGGTGGGGGTGACATGATGGTTCTAGAACATGGTGGAGTTTGCTCTAGGTAGTAGTCAACACGAATCCACCTGCTCTGAACCATTGGATCTAACAGCCCAACTGTTAGGATTGGTACTATGGATCCAATTCAAAACTGCTCCTTTATAGTAGTAGAGAAAAAAATGATATGGCATATACTTCTACTATTTAATTCTCACGTGCAAGGCATGTGCAACTTACTAATAAGATATATAACACGGATATGTTTGAATATCGATCATTGGATATAGATTGACAGATTTCAACATTGCTAATTGTTGGATCTCTTGCAAATTTAAGAAAGAATCTATCGTGCTTACTTGTAGTTCAAATTTGACCTACTTTCTTTAAATCGACATAAAGTTATTTGAGTGCATGGGAGTAGTTAGCTAATATATAGGGAAGCTTGAAACATCCTAAGACTAGGGAATTGTAACAAAACATGTCCGCATTTTCTGAAAATCGGGTGGTGGCACTTTATTTTTTTGACTGGGGTATGTTCCGAAGGAGTGAGATGCTTCAATAATTAACACAACTAGTGCATGTGTACATGTTACACCAAGGACCTTAAAAAGGTGAAAATTGCATCCAAGTCCATACATTTAACACAAAGAACCCTACAATCAAGCAATTAAAATTAGTAGTCGGGTCCTGCTCCTCCATCATGGAGCTGAGCCATGCTCCATCATGGAGCTGAGCCATGCTCTTCGTAGTAGTACCAGTAAGCTACACGTGCCTTTCACGTGAAACTCACATAATCTACAGAAGCATGACATGTCATTAGTATATAACATTGTAATAGGTAAATCTTGAAATATCTATGAAATTGAGCCACGTCGTTTCTAAAGTATGAGTGTATATTTGGTTCTTGCACTTTATATCATGTAGAAATAAATGTTTATTAGCTACCTAATAATTGAAAATTTTAGAACCATGGTCTAGAGAAACAATCAAGAAGATTCTAGAATGATGGATAAGTGTGTTTTGATGTTTTTCTACATATATATCTTATCTTATCTTACCACTATATAGTGTACGAATAGCTTTGAATATTGACCGTTGGATCAAGACTCGTGAATCCCAACATTTCCAGCCATTGGATCTTCTTTTCCATTCTAGCATCTAGAAGATTTTATTGATAGTCTTCATCACAATGAATTGTATGCACACAACTCAAAACATACTTCTCCATCATTCTAGAATCTTCAACCTCGTTTCTCTAGAGCATGTTACCAAAATTTTCTAGTTTTAGATAGCTAATAATCGTTGACTTCTAAATGATATATAAAGTATAAGAACCAAATATACACCCATAATTTATAGATATTGATCAAATTTATATTTTTGTATGCTTTACCTATTAAAATTGTATATAGTGATGATATGTCAGACGTCTATTATCCGAGTCTCACGTGTTGATCAAAAGGGACGTGCCACACACATATATACTGTATGAAATGTGATTTAACAAATGTTAAGTTGTTATTAACCAATATTCTTGTTAGAGAAAAAATGCATAGATTAAGTCTATTAGTAATAACTATCTACCCATATTTAGAATACATCCTACAGTGCTATGAAATTTTGGGGGTGGTGAAATGATGGTTCTAGAACATGTTGGAGTTTGCTCTAGGTACTATTCAACACGAATACAGATGCTCTGAACCATTGGATCTAACAGCCCAATGGTCAGGATTGGTGCTATGGATCCAATTCAACACTTCTCCATTATAGTAGTAGAGAGAATACAGCCTACTATGCTATGATATTTTGGGGGTGGTGACATGATGGTTCTAGAACATGGTGGAGTTTGCTCTAGGTAATATTCAACATGAATCCAGATACTCTGAACCATTAGATCTAACAGCCCAACGGTCAGGATTGGTGCTAAGGATCCAATTGAAAACTACTCTATTATCTTATCTTACCACTATATAGTGTACGAATAACTTTGAATGTTGACCGTTGGATCAAGATTCACGAATCCCAGTATTTCTAGACATTTGATCTTATTTTCCATTCTAGCATCTAGAAGGTTCTATTTGTAGTCTTTGGCATAATGAATGCTATGCACAAACCTCAAAACACACTTCTCCATCATACTAGAATCTTCTCCTTTTTTCTCTAGACCATGTTATTAAAAATTCATGTGTTAGGTAGCTAATAATGTTTGACTTCTACATGACATACAAAGTACAAGGATATACCCATACCTCATAGATGTTGATCAAATTTATAATTTATTGTGCTTTAACAATTATAATTTTATATAGTAATGATATGTCATACGTCTACTATATTAGTCTCACGTGCAAGGCACGTGCAACTTTCTAGTAATAGTACAGATAGAGACATGATGTCGATATGGTCATCCTTTGAATAACCTTCATTCCCGATGCTTGGAAAGAAACAGAAAAAATTAAAAGTTTGAATTCTACTAATTTTTGCCGCCAATGCCCGTTTCCTTCCTGTGTACACTAACACTGACGTGGGTATACCCTACGGGTACTCGAGCTTGGTATATACGGCCCAAATACATACAGGCCCACGGTGTCGCCAAGGCCCGGATGGACGGACTCTAGTAACCTACAGACTCTCGATTGCTTGGAGGACAAGAAGAAGCTAAAGATAGAAAGTTTGAAGGGGAAAACCCTAACCTGTAACCGACTCGACCTGCTACCCGAGACCTAGCCTATCTATATAAAGGCTAGGAGGGGGCGGCGAGGAGGACACACGCAACCCTAGTTTCCACAACCCTCGCCAGATTTCGTTTGTGCACCATTGTAACTTTTGACTCCCTCGATAATTCCACGAGCAGACAAGCAGGAGTAGGGACCTCTACGAGGCCTGAACCTGGGTAAATCCTTTGTCCCCTGTGTGCTTGTTTGCTAGCCGATAGATGTCTCCAGCACTCCCTCCTTCTCCAAAACCCAAGTCCATAACAATGGGCATTGATGAGTTAAACCCTCGTCAATTGGTGCCGTCTGTGGGAATTGGGAGTCCTGATGTTGCGGCTTCTTCGGCCCCATCAAACGTGATCTACAACTCTGCAACAGCAGAGATTCGCCAGCTTTTCGGCGCCTTCGACTTCACCGTCCACACGCCGGCTACTCGCCCGGCCTTCGAATCCGTGGGAGACGGAATCAGCGTGGCGATTGGGAGCTTCCGCTTCCAAGTCGGTCAGATGGGCACGCTTCACATGCCCGATCAGCCGACGGCACCGGCGATTTCCCCAGCATCATGGTTCCCTCCATCGATCGGTACCCTCAGCGAGCTCAATGCTCCAGCGGCGGTCAGGAACTTGGTCAGCGACAGCAGTCGCGACTCCGATCTAAGCGATCTGGCCACTGAAGATGGAACCTACGGTTCCGGATCTGAAAGTTGTGGAAGCAACAACTTCCCAAATCACTTCATGTGCGTCGTCATCAACGCGGGCAACACCTCCACCAACCGCGGTAACAATGGTAACACCAGCAACAGCACCGACCCGCCCAACGCCGCCAACGGCGGCAACGGTGGCAATGGAGGAGCAGTCGAACCCCCCACCATAATCAACGAGCAAACTGGCGAATGCGTCATGATCAGGCTCAACGAGCAAGAGTGGGAACGCTGCCGCGAAGCCCTACAAGGTACACCTCTACCCTTCGGGTCCCTGCAAGAACTGCTGATGGGCTACCACTGGCTCCTAAAGGAGGAATTCAAGCGCCAGAAACAAGCAATCGCGGAACTTGAGGCGCGTAAAAAGGCGGCAGACGAGTCAAGCCTTCGTCGCGCTGGGCTCTCCTCCTACGGAGGATCCTCCTCAAGAGGCAACGAGCATCTCGCTAGGAAGAGGCAATCGCGGATGGCTCACCTCACCGAACAAGAACGCATAGACGCCGCGAAAGTCCTCGACTTCGGCTCTATGACAGTCGACACAAGAGGCAACGTGGTTCCCAGGACGCCACAAGATGCAGTGACGGCGGCCACCATGTACCTTCTCAATAACCAGCCACCGGCTGGAGATCCGCGCACGGCCATGCACCGATCTACGATCGCAGACCTAGGACTAATTGAGGCCACCCTCAACAAAGAACCAGTACCAGTCCCAAAAAAGGGCAAAGCGTTAGCAAGACGCTACTCCTCGCCCTCGTCAAGCGATGACAGTCACGACCTATCTCGACGCTGCCGCTCACGACGACACGATCGCGACTACGATGCACGCAAGATCGACAAGTCAAGGGCACGACGTGCTCGGTCGACTGATTCAGAAGAAGATGGAGAGCTCTGCGGCGCCAGATGCTTCAGCAGATCCATCAGGCAAAAGCGAATGCCTAAAGGGTTTAAATTTCCATCGGAGAACCCAAAATTTGACGGTCTACAGGACCCCAAGATCTGGTTGGAGGATCACATCTCCTCAGTCAGGCTGCACGGAGGCAGTCGAAGTACCTCCATGCAATGCTTGCAGCTGCAGCTGCAAGGCACTGCCCGTGCATGGCTCAATAACCTCCCGCGCGTATCCATTTGCAGCTGGTATGAGCTGGTCTACAGCTTCGTACGCAACTTCAAGGGCACATACAAACGCCCCGCTTCAATCGAAGAACTGAGATGCTGCCAGCAAAAATCTGGGGAATCGCTGCGCTCTTACATCCAAGGATGGTCCATCATCAAGAACTCCGCAGAGAACATCTCGGAAGACCGCGCGATTGATGCATTCAATGGTGATGTCCGCCGCATGGAACTCAGGGAGGATCTAGGCCGCTCAAAGCCCAAGACCATCGACCACCTGATGGAGATCGCGAATCGGTGGGCTGATGGAGAAGATTCGCTGAAGAACCGCGTTCACTCTGATGAGGAAGCAGAACTCAGACGCGACCGTCGGGGCAAACGTCGTATGCGCGTCTACGACGATCGCGATGACGTCAACATGGTCGCAGCCGGCTACACCGATAGACGCGACGATAACCGCAACAGCGGATACCATAGCGGCGGATACCGTGACTCTGGGAAAACCATGCAAGTGTGGCAACGCCGCACTCGCGATGAAGCACCCGCGAATTCCAGCAAGGACAAACTGTCCGGGCCATGCACGGTACACTTCTACATCGACAAGCACGATGGCAAGAGGAAATCCAGTCACCTCCTCAAGGACTGCCGCGAATTCCTCAAGCTACATGAGGGGTTGGTTCGAATGAACCGCAATGCAGTCGAAAGAGGCTACGGGACCACTCCAGGCGCAGTGGCACATGGCGCACCACCACCACCTGGGCCACCCTCGAACGGAGCTGCACCGGACCAGCATCATGGAGGCGAACCATACCCACGGGCCATGGGTACCATGATGATCCAAAAGGGGTGCCCTTCCAATAGGGTGCAGAAGGCCATCACTCGCCAAGTCAATTTGGCCACGCACTCGCCACCATCCACCACTGAGTACCTCAGTGGCAGTGAGTCGTGCATTACCTTCGACAAGCGTGACCACCCGCCTCAAGTACCTCGACCAGGTCATTGCCCCCTCGTACTCGAGGCACAAAATGGAGGCTTCGACATGAGTCGCGTCTTCATGGATGGCGGAAGCGGTATCAACCTCATATTCGCGAGTACCTTGCGAGCAATGAGGATCCCTCTAACTTGCTTGGAGGCATCGGACACAATGTTCCACGGCATTGTCCCAGGAAAAGGCGTATACCCCCTGGGCAAAATCAACCTCGACGTCATATTCGGCACGCCGAAGAACTTCCGACGCGAGCGCATCGACTTTGAAGTTGTCGACTGGCCCTCACAATACCACTGCATCCTCGGGCGCGTCGCGTTCGCTAGGTTCATGGCAGTACCTCACTATGCCTATCTGCAGATGAAAATGCCAGATCCCAACGGCGTCATCACGATCAACAGGAGTTTCGTGCGATCTGACAGTTGTGACAGGGAATTCAACAGAATCTCCCAGTCCTTCGGCATACAGGAGGAGCTCGCGCGATTGAAGGAAACGACAGACAACAGTCTGCCCCCCTGAGTAGGCCAAGCTCACCTGACCTCTCCTTCGACTCATCTGTGCACACAAAGAAGGTACAGGTCCATCCATCAGATCCCGCTAAAACGGCCCTCATCGCCAACAACTTGAGTCCCGCATAGGAACTCGCACTCGTCGAATTCCTCTGTGAGCACTGGGAAATTTTCGCCTGGTGTCCTGCGGACATGCCAGGAGTTCCCAGGGAATTCGCCGAGCACGCACTCAACGTCAACCCCGACGCCAGGCTAGTCAAGCAAACAATCAGGCGACTGTCTGAGCCACGGGCACAGGCAGTCGGAATGGAGATCAATAGACTCCTCGAGGCCAAATTCATACGCGAGATCAAGGAAAGCACTTGGCTCGCCAATACAGTGCTGGTGCCAAAAAAGGACACGGATATCCTGCGGATGTGCGTGGACTTCACTTCTCTAAACAAGCACTGCCCGAAAGATCACTTCCCGCTACCACGGGTCGATCAAATCATCGACTCCACTGCTAGATGCGAGCGCCTCTGCTTCCTTGACGCCTACTCAGGCTATAACCAAATTCGAATGAAGGATGAAGACTAGGAGAATACCGCGTTTACAACGCCCTTTGGCGTGTTCTGCTACAACACAATGCCCTTCGGGCTAAAAAACGCAGGAGCCACGTACCAGAGGTGCATGCAGGCCTGCCTCAAAGAGCAACTTGGTCGCAACATCCAAGTCTATGTCGACGACATAGTAATCAAGACCAAGTAAGAAGCCTCCCTAATCGACGACTTGCGTGAAACCTTTGCCAACCTCGATCGCTACCAGATAAAGCTCAATCCGGACAAATGCGCCTTCGGCGTACCCTCTGGGCAACTGCTCGGGTATCTCATCTCCGCGAGAGGGATTGAGGCAAACCCAAAAAAGATAAAGGCCATACTAGCCATGGAGAAGCCAAAGAACATAAGAGGCGTTCAGCAACTAGCCGGGCGAATCACGACCCTCAGTCGATTTATCAGTCGAATGGGAGAAAAGGCGCTGCCCTTCTATCAGCTCCTCCGCAAAGCTGACAAATTCGAGTGGACCAACAAAGCGCAAGAAGCATTCAAGGACCTCAAGCACATGCTATCCACCTCGCCAGTATTGGTAACCCCACGAGAAATGGAACCACTACTGCTGTACATCGCCACCACAAACCAAGTCGTTAGCACAGTTCTCGTCGTCGAATGGGCCGAGGAAAACAAGGTCCATGGCGTACAATGCCCGGTATACTACCTCAACGAGGTCCTCACGCCAACAAAACAGCGGTACCCGCACTACCAGAAGCTGGCGTACGGCGTCTATATGACCGCCCGGCGACTGCGCCATTACTTCCAGGAACACCCAATCGTGGTAGTCAACGACGCCCCATTGGGACATATCCTTAATAACCCTGACGCCACAGGGCGAGTCGCACTTTGGGGAATCGAGTTGTCTCCACGAGACATCACATACAAAAAGTGCGGCGCAATCAAGTCGCAAGTTCTCCCGGACTTCCTCGTACATTGGATGGAAAACCAACTCCCGGACAAGCCAGATATGTCCTACCTCTGGACAATGCACTTCGATGGGTCCAAGAGGAAAGATGGAGCAGGAGCAGGTGTCATACTGACATCGCCTCAAGGGGACAAACTGAAATACGTCCTGCGAATGCAGTTCACAGCCTCAAACAACGAGGCTGAATACGAGGCCCTGTTACATGGGATGAGGATGGCAAAAGCCTGCGGCGCAAAGAGGCTAATCATATATGGCGACTCCAAGTTGGTCATCAACCAAACAATGCACGAGTGCGACGCACTAAACGACAACATGATCGCATACCGTGACCTCTACGACACACTTGAAGGAGACTTTGATGGCTGCGAGTTGCGACACATAGGCCGTGAAAGCAATGAGGAGGCGGACACACTCGCCAACATAGGCTCCACCTGCGCACCCATACCACCTGGGGGATTTCTCGAGCGCATATGCAAACGCTCCATCAAGCCAAAGGCCGCAGAGAAGAAAACAAGCGCAGCAACGGACTCGGGGGCTACGCCACCTAATGAGCCAACAACAATCGATGATTTGGAGCTCGACACAGGACTCGAGGGACCAATGAGCATCATGATGATCGAACAATTCTGGACGCAGCCGTACATTACGTACCTCCTCAGCAAGCGCCTATCGGACGACCCGACGGATGCACGACACATCGCGCGACGCTCCAAGGCATTCGCCATTATCAACGACGAACTGTATAAACGCAGCATCATAGGCGTATTACAGCGATGCGTCTCCCTAGCCGATGGAAGAGCAGTCCTCCTCGACATCCATGAAGGGACCTGCGGGCACCACGCCGGCAGCTGTGCCCTCGTCGCCAAAGCTCTACGAGCTGGATTTTACTGGCCCACGGCCATGCGTGACGCCAAGGATATAGTCCAAAAGTGCAACGCCTGTCAGCGATTCGCGGACAAGCCACACGCACCAGGCGCAGAACTACGGCCTATTCCATTGGCCTGGCCCTTCGCCCAGTGGGGACTCGACATGGTCGGCAAACTTCCAAGGTCCTCGCAAGGAGGCTACGTCTACCTCTTGGTCGCAGTCGACAAGTTCACCAAGTGGATCGAGGCCATGCCAATGACCAAGCAATCAGGACACAGCACAGTCAAGTTCTTCGAGTCCATCTTCTACCGCTTCGGCGTGCCACACAGCATCATCACCGACAACGGAACAAACTTTACATCCAAGGAGTTCCAAGATTTCTGCGAGAACCTGGGGATCAACATCAGCTATGCCTCAGTCGCACACCCGCAAACCAACGGTCAGGTGGAAAAGGCAAAGGGGCTCGTCTGCAGCGGCATCAAGAAGCGACTGCTCCGGCCACTCGAACAAGCCGTGGGTTGCTGGCCAAACAAACTGCAATCCATACTCTAGAGTCTGCGTACAACTCCAAACAGCGCCACCGGCTACACACCATTCTTTATGGTACATGGAGCAGAGGCAGTATTACCCGCCGAGGTACGGTACAGAGCACCACACGTAGTCGCCTACAGCAAGAAGGAGTCATCCCTCGCACTCGAAGACTCCGTCGACCTCCTTGACGAAGCAAGAGAAATCGCCGCAGAAAGATCTACGATCTACTAGCAGAACCTGCGCAACTACCATAGCAGAAGGCTTCGCCCAAGATCCTTCGTCGAAGGTGACCTGGTCCTGCGACTGAAGTAGCAGGGGCATCTCAAGCTCGAGTCCCCCTGGGAAGGACCGTCCGTGATTTCAGAAGTAATCCCAGGTGGCGCCTATCGCCTTCAAGATTTAGAGACAGGAGTCGCATACTCTAACCCTTGGAACGTCGCACAACTACGACGCTTCTACCCTTAGTCGTTTCTTCTTTACTTTTGCATCGCAAATAAGGCTATTCAGCCAAGGCTACTTAGCCGCACATTGTACTACGTACTGTTCTCCGAATAAATAAAAGCTAAGTGCCCCAAAACTCCGTGCTCTCTTTTCTTTTGTCAACTTTCATACTCGGGGGCTGCGCCACCCTATATACATATGTTCTTCGAACAATAACGCGACATCCTGAGTAGCTGGCACATCAATCGAACCCCTTAACACAAACACAACCCAGCTGCCACGCAGCTGACAGGTTGACAGGGGAAAGACATAAAGATGACCAGGCTAACGAAAAGGACTCGCACAAGTGCAACGCACCCTATGCTTATAAAGCAATTTGTATACACTCAACAATAAATTATCTACAAATATATATGAGTTTTACAACACCAGTACACTTATATGCAGGATACATATTGGGCTACCCTTGCAACAGAAGAACATTAGTCTGTTCCTCGAAGAAGTCGACGATTTCCTCGGCTGGACGATCCACCGCTTGATAGTGCGGCACCATGTTCCAGGAAGATCCTGCTGGTGGCACCGGTGGCCCAGATGCAATGGCGGCGACATCCACGTCAGGCCTGTGTAAACGCACCATGGAGAGCGCTGCCTTGGCACCAGCCACCAGCTGCTGCCTCACGCACTCGCGAACCGCGGACATATCTTGAAATTTCGTCAGCCGGGCCAGCAGGCTTGATGGAGTATCATCCAGCGGGAACATCGCCCGGTAGATGTTCTTCAAACACGACTACGACTTCTTCAGAAAGAGCAGCACTCGCGAGGCGCGATCCTGCAGGGTCGCTAACGCAGTCACACGATCATGATCTACCCAGAAGTATCCATTCTCCTGAAGTTGCTATTGGGTGAGATCATGAAGGCGGATGGCAATCCTATCCCTCTCCTCCTGCAGACGGCGTGCGCTAACAACTACACAAAGCAGCATCAATAGCATGAGTACAACGTACCATGGCGATTAACTACAAAGGAAAAGACGTGGATGAGCAAACTAACACTTAAACTGGTTGCCCAGCTGCGTCACCTCGCCAAGCAGATATTGCTCGCGGGTGGCGGCTTTTTCAGCCTTTGACTTCCACACGTCTGCGCTACCACGGATCACAGGCAACTCACGATCCAGCTGCTTAACGCGATCACAAAGTCGCGAAACCAAGGAAAGCTCCTCTACTCTGGAGCAAGGTGGTGCCATTGTATCCTCAAGAGATGGCGATTCCGGGGTTCCCCCCACAGGGCCACTTGACGTATCCTACCAAAATCAAGCCAGAAGCAAAATAAGGCGATCAACTCAAAAGTCAAAAGTAACAGGTGCATTCAGGATCAATAAAAGTATGTACAAACACATTCGCCAACAGGCATGATCTCCAATCAAAAGAGCGAGTTCATCAGCTATTACAAGAAACTAACTACGGAGCAACTGGCTTCTTCGACTTCGAGGACCTCGGGGGCTTCATCAAGTCCGTGGCAGTATCAAATGCCACTAACTTTCCGCCAGCCCCTGAGGCCGAAGTTTTCGCCGCCTTCTTTGCGCAATTGAGATCCTCCGAATACTTGGCAATGGTGTTTATCAATGAATGGCCATATTTGGCATAGGCAGTCGCAAAGGGAGCGAACACTACCTGCTGACCATCCGCGCCAACAGGCATTGTCTTCGACACCGCCAAGGGATCCACTTCGACTCCGTGGGCTTGCACCATGGCTAGCGACATGGTCACGCCAGCTGCGCGGAGGGAGTTCTTATACATGGTAGGCACGCCCCTAGCGAGTGACTCCACCAGCTCCTCCACATTGTCGACCAGCTCTGCCTTCGGCATCAGCTCCTCCCGGAGGCGACTTAGGGTGGCCTTGGCTTTGGACAACGTATTTTGGATAGCGGCGCTACGGTCTTCGACCGCAGATACCGCGCCCGCCAGAGCGTCATCGCGACCAAGGATTCGTGGATCAAAACTCAAGCCACCAGCATCTACACCAAAATACACACACGGGTCAAACTTCTAATGCCACCGGCGCTACAGAGGAAGAGAAGAACATCAATAAAATATCCACCAAGTAAAGGTACCTGAGAGGGCCTTGGAGACTGAGAACAGTTGCTCTTCAAACAACTTCTCCCTGGCCGCAAAGGAGGCACGCCGATCCTCTTCGCGCTTCTGGACTTCATCACGAGCCGCGATTGCCTCGTCGCGCCCCTTCACAGCTGCGGCCAGCGTCTTCTCCAATGTCGCGACATCACGCAATAAAGCATTATGCTCAGCTATAGGGCAGTCAAAAATTTGGCTGTCAGTCGATTATACCGAAAAACAGAGAAGATGACAAGAATAAGTATAGAACACTCACTCTCAACCACGCGGTGGCGCTTCTCCAGCATCGCATGCTGTCGACCTATCGCCATCACTTGCTCCTCCACCTGTGCGGCTTCCTTTACAAGGAGTTGTCACACAAAACAAGGAGTAACAAAGGGCGTTGACTGCCAAATTATAAAAAAAAGAGAGAGAGAAAGATATACTTACATGGTCCTCCAGCGACTCCGAAGAAGATTGCTGAACCATCATCCGAGCTACTACTCGATGCTCCCCTACGTGAGGAGAGCTCGAAGAATTGTGCCCGGAGTGGGCCGCCACCGAAGGAGAAGGAGCACGCTCGACCTCTATCTTGGCCTTTGAGGTCGTGACTCCTGATTCCTTCAAAAATTCGACGTCACCAGAAGATGACGACGCCTCTTGACTGCAAGACAAAATCCGCACTCAAAAAAGGAAAACTCCAGGGAAAAGCTAACAAGAAGAAAACAAGTGACGAGCGAATGCACTAGCAAACTTACCAGTCAAATCTATCAAGATCAAATGTGGCCTCCGTCGACTCCGACAAAGACTCCTTGGGCAATCGCATCTTCTTGCGAGAAGACGGTGCCACAGCCCTCACAAGAACGGCGGGAATTGGCGACTCCGCACCAACAGTCGCGCCTCATGGAGTGGAAGGAGTCGACGCGTCGGAATCCTCGCTACGCGAACGCTTGCAAGTATCCGGACTCTCGGACTCGAAGGGCTTCCTCTTCCACATCAGAAGGGACAGTCGACTCAGACTAGTCCTCTTCCAAAGCTTCACGAGGAATGATCCCCTTAGGGAGGGGAGGCATGCAAGGCGACACCGCCCACTCCTGCATACAAAAAGTAAAACAGATAAGCAACAGAAGACGCAATCAAGAAAATACGCTACTACGTAGCACAACCATACCTCAGGAGGAGGATTCGAAGCATCGAAAGGAGGAACGACTGGCTCGTTCGGAAGCACATCCTTGAGGGTATACTTCGTGACCAGTCGCGCCCTCTTATCTACCTCACTCACGGACATGCCATCGGCAGAAACGCGAGTGGGATCATCAGCGCCACCCCATTAGAACATGGGATGGACCCTGGCCTGGAGAGGCTGGACGCGACGACAAGTCCTGACAAGGGTGCAGCCTCCCTCTTCTGCACCTACGCGACTCTCGAGGTCGCAGGCGCGCTGATATAACACGTCTGTCTCCGCGAGTTCGGAAGGCATGATCACGTTCTTCCAAGAACGCATCTTCTTGCAGGGAGTCACGGGATCGAAGGGCGCGAGTCCAAAGTGCTCGTCCTTGGCCTTCTGGTCGCGCACATAAAACCATCTGTCCCTCCATCCCTGGACGGACTTGGTGAGCTTGATATCGAAGTAGGTGGTGGATGGGTCAACATGGATTCTGCAACCACCTACGTCATAAACTAAAGAGCCAGATGCGGACTGACGCTTCAATTTAAAAATGCGTTTGAAAAGACCAAAGTGCGGCTCGATTCCGAGCCAGCACTCGCAGAGAGTGATGAAACAAGTGATGTGGAGGAGAGAATTTGGGGACAGCTGATGGAGCTGGATCCCATAGAAACATAGAAGACCCCGAAGAAAGGGGTGAAGAGGCAAGGAAAGACCACGAATGATGAATGCAAGAAACATCACTCGATAACCAGCGGGAGGCACAGGAACAGTCTCACTGCTGGGGACGCGCGAATTGGCAACTAATGCAGAAATCACTCCATCTTGGCGAAGAAGACGGAGATCCGACGCCTTGATGATAGAGGGGTGCCATGCGCCATTCGTCGCGCGGGTACCCGCGACCTTCTTCTTCCCGGCTGCGGCGGCACTGGTGGCCGCAGTAGCGGAGCCACCCCTCTTCTTCGCTGCAGCGAGGGTGGCCGCGGAATCAGCGGCAGCGCCTCCCTTCTTCTTCCCCATTGCGCGGTGGCGATGAGAGCGAAGAAAATAGCTGGGGAACGAACGGAGCTGGTCCAGCGTCGTGGAGAAGATGGGCGCAGAAGAAAAACAGGAAAGCAAAGGGCAATGGCGATGGTAGCAAGGAAGAAAGAACAAAGATGGGAAAATTACCGCCACGACATCGCTACTTAACCCCTGGAAGATGCAATCTAACGGCTGACAAAAACCCTATTGGACGCATGGCACTCCTCGCGTAGGACACATGGAGAAGAGGAAGCGCAAACCGTCCCCCCACTCTACCATTACGCGCGGAAATCGAGGAGGCACAGTTAAAAATAAGATTACGCACGCCCAGTCAAATCAAAGTCAGAAAGTAGGACCCACAGCTCGTCACGTCCTGTCAAAATAGCTCACGCGGGCAACTAAGGTCATATAAGTGTCAGCACTGACGTCATCAAGGCTATGCAGTGGAGAATTTCGACTATTTTAGTCCTTGCTGGAGTCTTCGACTCCACCAAGCACTCGGGGGCTACTCCCATAGGGAGCGCTGGACGCGCCCCCTACGACTTTTCTTTTTCTTATTGCAGGAACATGGACAATCACAAAAGCAAACCCAACCACTCGAAACACAGTTCGATTATTAACATGGGTTACTCCCATAGGGAGCGCCAGAAATAAGCAGGCAAAAGACGGCAGCAGTCGCAAAAATATTTAACTGCCTGGGTCATCGACTGAAACAAGCAGGCAAAAGACGACAGCAGTCGCAAAAGTGTTTTCTACCTGCTCGGGTCATCAACTGAACAAGCAAGCAAAAGACGACAGCAGTCGCAAAAGTTTTTAGTCCCTGCCTGAGTCTTCGACTCAACCAGGCACTCAGGGGCTACTACCATAGGGAGCGCTGGTCGCGCACCCTATGATTATTTGAACAAAAAACTATGTGTTGATAACATCCACACTCGAATCTCATGGCGACACCGCCTCATAATTTTTCCCCTACAAAGAGACTGCATCTCCTGGGTTACCCGAATCGTCTCCGCGATGATAAAATTCGGATGCCATGCCTACGGCATGAAGGTAAGACCTGAATAAGGCCTGGCAACGCATTTAACTACGCACTACCAGAAACATATCCGTGCCCACAGGCACGATGAACACGCCTTGACGGACGCGTCAAGTGCTCACACCCATATAACTGGAATTCGACTCTTGTAAGACCTTCGCGGCCTGAGTCGAATTACACCAGCACTTTTCCGGATTCGAGTCCAGGGACTCGAATTCGAGTAGATTGCGTTGTTTCACCCTAAGGTGGTTAACTGATACCGATACTTCGGTTATATCAGGCACGTATATCAACAATCCCTATGACACAAATAAAAGCAATTGGAATGTACTCATTTAGGCACTCGAAGGCTTCTAAAGTCCCAGTCGAATCTGCGATTCCACTGGACACTCGGGGGCTACTGACATAGGTATACCCTACGGGTACTCGAGCTTGGTATATACGGCCCAAATACATACAGGCCCACGGTGTCGCCAAGGCCTGGATGGAGGGACTCGAGTAACCTACGGACTCTCGATTGCTTGAAGGACAAGAAGAAGCTAAAGATAGAAAGTTTGAAGGGGAAAACCCTAACCTGTAACCGACTTGACCTGCTACCCGAGACCTAGCCTATCTATATAAAGGCTAGGAGGGGGCAGCGAGGAGGACACACGCAACCCTAGTTTCCACAACCCTCGCAAGATTTCGTCTGCGCACCATTGTAACTTTCGACTCCCTCGATAATTCCACGAGCAGACAAGCAGGAGTAGGGACCTCTACGAGGCCTGAACCTGGGTAAATCCTTTGTCCCCTGTGTGCTTGTTTGCTAGCAGATAGATGTCTCCATCGCTCCCTCCTTCTCCAAAACCCAAGTCCATAACAATGAGCATTGATGAGTTAAACCCTCGTCAAACACACACGCCGGAAACACAGTTGAGCCGCCATACCAAGACACACATGCGCAGCGCTGTGGATAAGGGAGTGCTGAGATGGATGGTGAGGCAACGACTAAGAGCGAAAAAAATTAATTTGTTTTGTTTCGAGTGCACATAAGTCCTGAAATTTACTAGAGTGTGTACGCTATAAAGGCTATACTACCTCATATCAGGAACCCATCATAATTCTGCTATGATATTGCACTGCCTTCAAGTGCACCGCCTTCGGTTTTTTCCCTCATCTCACTGGTACCTCCGTCCCAAAGCTTAAGGCCCCATTTGGAATACAGGAATGCAAAACATAGGAATAGAAAAAACGCAAGAATTAAGATAGCATCATGTATTCTCAATTCCTATAGGAAACAATACCATAGGAAAAAAATTAGGGTGTCGTTTGGATGTCACACAAGAAAACCGCATGAATTGTAGACACAAGGAGATGAAACATGAGGTTAGACCTCATGTTATTTTCCCTAGAAAATTCCAATGAAATAGCCTATACCATAGGAATTTCAATGGAATCTTAGAT
The DNA here is from genome assembly GCA_916181665.1 of Avena sativa. Lineage (NCBI taxonomy): Eukaryota > Viridiplantae > Streptophyta > Magnoliopsida > Poales > Poaceae > Avena > Avena sativa. The sequence goes on from OV702291.1 coordinate 264,033,599, forward strand.
TCCTATTCCTTTATCCCAAACGAACCCATATGAATTTTTCCTATAGGAATCCTATCCTCCAAAAATCCTATGATTTCCTTTGTTCCAAACAGGGCCTAAGCCTTTTTTTTGATAAGTGAAGCTACGAAAAGTTTGACCAAACTTCTAAAAAATATCAAGAACTACTGTATGATATTAGTAGATACCATGTGAATATATGTTTCATGATGTATCAAAGGGTATGTATTTCATATTGTAAATATTAATATATTTTTCTACAAACTTGGTCAAACGCATAGTTTGACTTTTCAAAAAAAATATGCCTTGAGCCTTGGATGCAGGTACTACTAGTGTTTAGTACTCCATCCCGGAACTTAAGTCTTGATATATAGACATCGTGGGTCCCTTCAGACGGTGTAAGGAAAATTCAAGAGGAATCTACCGCGCTTACTTGTAGTTCAAGTTTGACCTAATTTCTTTAAATTGACATAAAGTTATTTAAGTGGGCACGAATCGCTAGGGAATCTTGAAATGTGCTAAGACTAGGGAATTGTAAGAAAAAATGGTCCCCACTTTTTCTAAAAACTGGGTGGTGGTTAGGCCTGGAATTATAACTCGAACCTCGCGAGCTAAATGAGTGTAACTCGTGACTCGGCTCGACTCGGCTTGAACTCGGTCTCTAATGAGTCGAGCCTAGTTTTAGATTTGAACTCGTTTGTTCACCCAAGCTAAATAAGCTACTCGTTTAGCTCGTTAAACTCGTTCAAATATAGAATTTGAAATTTTCCACTGATGAGTGCCATACTACGAATGTTTCGTGTACATGTAATGGTGTAGAACTACTATATTTTCCATTAGATCTTGCCTTTGTGTTATTATGAAAGTACTATCCTTATTCTAGTTCTTAATTAGGAGGAAAATTACTAGTTTTTCTTATATGTGCTCTTGTTCGTAACTCATAACGTGCTAAACGAGCTACTCATGAGTTTACCGAGTCGAGCCGAGTTTCAAATCTGAACTCGTTTTGTAAACGAGCCGAGCCAAGCTAGGTCATTAGTTGAACGAGCTTTAGCGAGTCGAGCCGAGCTGATTCGGCTCGGCTCGAATTCCAGCCCTAGTGGTGGTACTTTTTTTTGACTAAGGTATGTCCCGAGGGAGCGAGATTCTTCAATTAATTAACACGGTAAGTGGATGTGTACATGTTACACCAAGGACCTCAAAAACAAAAAAATACATCCAAGTCCATACATTTAGCACAAAGGACACTAAAATGAAATGCTTGAAAATTTTGGTAACATGGTCTATAGAAATGGGGGAGATTCTAGAATGATGGAGAAGTGTGTTTTGAGGTTTGTGCATAGTATTTCATTGTGATGAAGATTATTAATAGAATCTTCTTGATGCTAGAATGGAAAATAAGATCCAACAGATGGAACTGTGGGTATTCGTGAGTCTTGATCCAACAATTAATATTCAAAGTTTTTTGTACACCATATAGTGTTAACATAGTGGTAATGGTAAGACTAGTACTTGCTTAACAAAAGAAAACAACGCACTTCTCACTTTCAGCATATCTTGTTGAAGAATATGCATGAATCTACCAGATGAAGGTACTGTATCATAAAGTATATATGATGTCAGTATGGTCATGACATTGGCTATTCGGGTCGAAACCAGGAATGTTCATACACCTTAGGCCAATACACATTGTGAAGCAGCGAGAGCATTTTTTGTATTCAAAGGTGTCAAAACACATGTTTCAAATTTTTTTCTTAGAACTATATAGTTTACGAATAACTTTGAATATTGACCATTGGATCAAGACGTGAATCCCAACATTGTCAGACATCCGATATTCATTATTTCCATTTTAGCATCGAGAAGATACCATTGATAGTCTTTCTTTTCTTATCTTACCACTACTAGTAAAAGGCACGTGCCACACACGTATATACTGTATGAAATGTGATTTAACAAACATTAAGTTGTTATTAACCAATAATCTTGTTAGAGAAAAATGGATACATTAAGTCTATTAATAATATATCTACACATATTGAGAATACAACCTAGTGTGCTATGAAATTTTGGGGGTGGTGACATGATAGTTCTAGAACATGGTGGATTTTGCTATAGGTACTATTCAACACGAATCGAGCTGCTCTGAACCATTGGATCTAACAACCCAAAAGTCAGGATTGGTGCTATGGATCCAATTCAAATTAAAACTGCTTCATTATAGTAGTAGAGATATGATGTCAATATGGTCATGACCTTGGCTGTTCGGGTCAAAGCAAGGCCTCTACATACACCATAGGCCAGGCATGTACATACACATTGTGAAGAAGCCATAGCATTTTTTTGTATTCAAAGGTGTCAAAACACATGTTTCTCATTTTTTTTCTTAGCACTATATAGTGTACGAATAACTTTGAATATAGACCGTTGGATCAAGATGCGAATCCCAACATTGTCAGATGTTTGATCTTCATTTCCATTTTAGCATCGAGAAGATACTATTGATAGTATTTCTTTTCTTATCTTACCACTATTTTTTATATATAGTGTGCGGACAACTTTGAATATTGACCGCTGATTCATGACCCGCGAATCCCAACATTACTGCTAGTTATTGGATCCTCTAATCTATTGCATCATCTAGAAGATACTATTGATAGTCTTTGTTATCTTATCTTACCACTATATAATGTATGAATAACTTTGAGTATTAACCTATGGATGAAGACTCGCGAATCACAACAATGCTAGCCGTTGGATCTTCTTTTTTCCATTCTACCGGGTGGTGGTACTTTTCTCTACTACTATAATGGAGCAGTTTTGAATTGGATCCATAGCACCAATCCTGACCGTTGGGCTGTTAGATCCAATGGTTAAGAGCAGCTGGATTCGTGTTGAATAGTACCTAGAGCAAACTCCAACATGTTCTAGAACCAGCATTTCACCACCCCAAAAATTTCATAGAACACTAGATGTATTCTCAATATGGGTAGATAGTTATTACTAATAGACTTAATGTATGCATTTTTTCTCTAACAAGAATATTGGCTAAAACCACTTAACGTTTGTTAAATCACATTTCATACCACTTTATCATTATCAATTTGTTTTAACCCATCAACTCAGTCATCCACGTAGGGCCCACAGATTGGGGAGATCGCGGTCGTCTTGGACGCACCACAAAATTATGACTGGGCCATCGAGTGCAGGAAGTAGAGTCAACATTCCATCCAATCGCTTACCCTAGTCATCATCATTGATATTTGCCACACGCATCGGCTTCATCAGCGATATTGATTGTCCCCTTGCTTTGGTAATCTGCCACATTAATCTTGGATCACCTCCTTCCTATTTAATCTCTCCCCTTCCCCGCACCAAACCATCTCTAATCCCCCGCTTCCAGCAACCATCTCCGACCTCGTCTATCATCCATGGCCACCTTCCGGCTATTGCCTGCTATACTGGAGCGCAAAGACCCCGACATCGCCGCATAGGAGGACAATGCCGTACGCATTTGGGCTTTCTCCCCGTGGAGAACAAAGTGGCAGCTCGCGTGCGCCTTCCTCAATGTTGGGTACGGTAATCACAAGTACCAGATGTACGGCATCTATGACAATCCGGATGGGACGCTGAAGGTCAAGTTCGTCAACTTCAGGACGCCCGTCTCCTCTACGGCCAGGCCTTCCACTACGGCTGCGATATGGTGGTGTTCACCGGCTCCAACATTTTCACCAACTACTGGAACCGGTCCCCAAACAACGGCAACTTCATCCATAGTGTTCTCCCGGAGCTGCCGATGGCTCCGGAGGTGCCGCCTCGTTTTCTGGCGGTGCTATCGATGGCTCAGGAGGTGCCGCCACCTTCTCCGGAGGTGCCGATGAGTCAGGAGCTGGCTCTATCGCTGGAGCTATCGTTGGTGCCGATGTCACAAGCTGCCGCTGGTGGCACGGACTAGGTGCAAGGAGGCGCCAGACCTGCACTAGTTCAGCAGCGAGTCCTATATGAAGTTAATGGTTGTATGAAGTTTCTTCTGGTACTACTCGTCAAAAAAAGTTTCTTTTGGTACTACTCACTCTACCCTGTAGTACTAGTACTGCGAATGACGATCTATTGAATATACTTCCCCCGGATGTTTGTGAAGGAAGTGAAAATTTCGAAACCGGGAAAGTTTGAATTGCTACTCTATTGTAAGGACCAAAATGGTTCCCACCAACACAGATGACGAACACGCCAGACAAAGACATGAAGCCACCGATAATGAAATGGAGCCACCAATGGCAGGTTGTCGGTCGACGCGCGTGCACAGCTCCACGTTGTGGACGAGGGAGAGATCAGCCGGCCTGGGTGTGGGGGTGGTGATGGGGGAGTGAAGGAGAGAGGAAACACATTTTGTTTTGCGTGCATCTATATTGTGGTCCTGAAGTTTACTCTACTCACTTTACCCTATACCTCGTGTCAGGAACCCATCCCAGCTTTGCTCTGAGATTGCACCGCCTTCAAATCCTCCTCTTCGCAGATCTCTCGTTGCCTCCTCTATGCTCATAGTCTCTTCTTGCTCATTTTTTTTAACAAAAAAAGGAAATAAATTCTTCTTACTTGCTTTTCAGAAAATAAATTCCTGTCACTTGGAAAATTCAAATTGATTATTTTTTGTTTTTAATATCTTCGATTGTTCTCAAAAATGGCCAAATTTGTCGGCATGTAAATTCTTGGATATGCGATCATGAGCATAAAGTATCATGTAGAGATATGGCCTTGACCTTGTGGTTGTTTGCCTTGAAATCTAAGATTTTTTCATACTCGTTGACAACTATGATTAAATTCGTTGAAATTTCACTGCTTACTTTTAGGTTAGCATATTACATAGTCGGTGGGAGTACATTCTACATCAAGGACCTAAAAAGGGAACATATAACACCCCAAAAATATTAATCAAGATTATCAAGTTCTAAGTACCCAAGTTTAGGGTTAACAAAAACTTTTATTATTAAATCTCATATGAGTGTATGCGTGAATTGCATTAGTGTATGAATGAGTGCAATTGCATGTTTGATTGCTATAAATGATAAAGAATGGTTTAAAGATGAATACTACATCATCTAGGCCAATTACAAACAAATTCAAAAGAAAAAGAAATCAAATATGAATCATATGATCAAATGGTCATTTTGACCAAAGTTAACCACTAGCCCACTTTGGGTGTCTCTAATTAAAGATTTCTAATAGAAACTTTTCCAATTATTTTTGACCCTTGCTAGACCAATTAAAATTGAACCCAAGCCCACTTTACAAACCAATAGAAACAAATTCCAAATCTATTTAAAGGACAATTCAAAATTGAATCAAGTTCATATGCTAAGATCACCACTTTTCCAAAACCACTCAAATCATTTCCACTTGACTTTTCCCAGCAACCATAGACACTCAAGCATGTGACAAACACACTCACCAAATTTCATTCAAAAATTCAAAACTTATTTTCATGCGGCCATTAGGTCGAACACATTGCAGACACGGATAAACCACTGCCTAACTTACACTGTTTTGAGTAGTGATCACTCACCCCTTTGTCCCCTCTACACTCCAGTCACTCACCCTAGTGCCCAACAAGGGCAAGACAAGCTCCCTTCTTTACCGTTGCGCTAGTGCCACGCCGCCCGACGCTCACCATGCCGGTCGACCATGGACAGCTCGCAGCACGCAGCACCGCCCTCTCCCACGACGACCAGGAGACAGGCGACTATCCACCGCCACCCTCTGTCCACCCCTCGACCGCAGGCAAGCCGTGGACCACCCGTTAAACACCATGCCCATTTCTTTGCTGCCATGTCGAGAGTGCACCAGAGCATCGCAGCTGACACGCGCATACACGCCGCCCCTCGCCCTCGTCGTGCATGCCTGCACTCGCCGTGACCCTAGATACCTCCTAGACATGCCCGTTCGCTGCCACGCGACCCGTAGCCCCTGTACGCCATCTCGAACGCCGCTGCACCCGCGTAGAGCACCAACCAGTCCCAACCGTTCTAGAACGCACCGTGCTACGTGATTAAGCGTGCGATGACCGCCAGGAAGCACCGCGTCGAACCCTACCTGCAGCCATGCCTATAGCCCCCTGTATCGCCGTCACCGACGAGCCCGAGCCACCCTACTCTGTCCCCATCGCTGGTGTATAAATAGAGGCCACCCCAGCCTATATTCTCCACACCATCTCACTTGCCACTCCTCACAGAACCTCCCACACCTCTCCCCGGAGCAAGGCGAGCACCACATCGCCGGAATTTGGCCGAAGTCCGCCGCTGCAGAAGAGAAGAGGAGCCATTGATTGGAGCCGCCCCAGGAGCCACCGCGACCACCATTCAAACCTCCGTCGTCTACAACATCGTTCTCCCCCATCGCCGACCCTAGCTGGAGCCTAGGTGAGTCCCCACGTACCCCCATCGTCGCTGTTAGGGTTCAATCTCGCTGTAGCCGTTCGATGTAGAATATGAACCTCAGCCGTTAGATCCTAGTCTAATCGCACGGCCTAGATTGAAAGATACCGTTTCGGGTTAAATGAGCCACTGACTAGTGGGACTCCCCTATCAGCAGCCCGCTGCGCCCGTGCAGTGCAGCTGGGCCGGCCCATTTGGTTTCCCGCGCAGAGCCCATCCATTCAAATAATCTTTTTCCCATTTAGTTAAAACTAGATTCTATCAGTAGATTCAAAAATCAATTTAAAGATATTTACTAAACCAAATTGCACGATTCCAATTTTGTTAGAAAGGTATTCAAAATATCTATCCAAGCCTGTTGGATTTAAACCATTTGAAATTATAGATCACCTATAGTAAAAATAACAAGACAGAGACTTTTCCACATTCAAACATTTTTCAAAAATCAACCATAAATTTTTTTGTGTTGATTGCAACTCTCAAAAATCACATTAGATAAGATATATTTGAATATGTAAAAATATTTAGGTTTACATGCAGTTATCTTGGACTAGTACTAAAAGAATGCTATATGGGCATTTCTAGTCACTTTAATTGTATTAAATAATAATCTTAAACTTTATAAAATATGACCACCACTTTAAATCACATTCCCAAGTATTAGAATATGTGGTGATGACATGTATCAACATGATCCCATATGTTAATTGGAGAATATTAAATCTTAAGTATTTTCAATGAGTAGAAATTAGTTTTCTAAAGTAAAATAAATAGGAGTAGGCCTTTATTTCATGTGATGGTTGTGATGATGCTAAATCATCTAGTGTGAGCCTTAGTGTGCTAAATAGAAGTAGTTAAGTATTGTTTGGTGATTGTGTACCTCATATTCATTTATAGACGATAGTACCGACCCGGGATACGAGGAGGAGGAGTACTAGCAAGAAGAAGAAGAAAACTTCAACCACTACACTACTCAAGGCAAGCTAACAATTGCAAGTCTCGTACCTATGCAAGCCATCCTTGCAAGATAACCTATGCAAGATTCCTTAGGCATGCTTGGTTATGCAACTTTTATTATACCAATCCCAAGTTTTACTTGCAAGCTTTATTCTTTTATTCTTACCAAAGTTCTTTACTTTTAGTTAGTGCTTTGTGAGTATTGGAAAAATAATATAGATATCGTAAAGAGTATAAAACTAGGCCTAAGTAGTTATACTTAGATGTCATCAGAAGGCATAAATTAGAGCTGGATAGTTACACTTGATTAGCACCCCTCATTAGTGAATACCCTCAACTATAGTGGCTAGTGCTAAGCATAAAAGTTGATCACTTTAGATGGGAATACTTGGTGAAAATGATTATGAAAACCTTGGAATGAGGATTCATTCTATTGAAATGTATTAACATGTGTTATGGACACAAAAGGATTTGATGATGAAAATGTTGAGGGATGAGCCTTGGCCCTTTATAAAAACTGATCTTTGGGTTCGGATGCGATACCATTCCAATTTTACCATACAACCACAATCCCTGAATTGGGTAGGGCTTAACTAGAAGTTTATATGCCTTAGTATGGGTTCCCTCATGGAAGAGGTTGAGCTGAGGCTACCTCATGAGTGTGAATGTCCACCTATGTAGTGCCCAGGATGGCACATGGCCATGGTTGGGAGGCCAAGCTCATAGGGGAGGTGCCTATACTAGAGTGTGTAATTGAAAGGTTATGATTGATTATCCGCATACTAAGTATGATGATTCAGGGTTATCCCTGACAGATGTATCGAATTTGGTGGTGAAAGTGTACCACCTCTGCAGAGTGTCAAACTATTCGAATAGCCGCATCCGCGGTCATGGACAGTTGGAGTGGCCATACTGTTCCGTTGTTAGATGTTTTCAAAATGACTTGTGAAGTAAACTATGACTTTGGCTTGACCACAACAGGGTTGTGTATATGAAAACTAGGTTCCCACTTAGGTGATGTAGAACATTAAATTAGTTTTCTTTACTTCTTAAGTCAGTATGAAATAAACCTGGATTTTTGCAAATAAACCTAGAGCTTAAGATTCCCACTAGAACTACCTTACTTGTTAGTGATAGTTTGCGAGTACTTAAAGAGTACTCATGGCTTTGTCCCTGGTTATTCCCATGGCCATACTATGAGGAGTACTACCAGGAAGATGGACAACAGGAGGTCTATGACAACTAGGATCATCTCCCATCGTCAGCATTTCCTGTGAACTTGAAGATGGAGCCCTACTACGTTTACTTTCTGCTGCTTTGATTATATTAAGACTGAATCATGAGATCCTTTATTTGTAAAACCTTTATTATGGTTTGTAATGGATGATGTACAGTGATACCAATCTGTTATGTCTCGCAAAAATAGTAATCTTGGGATTGCGATGTATGGCATAACAGGCATCTAGGATTAAAAATCCGGGTGTTGAGAAGTTGGTATCAGAGACATCCTGACCATAGGAGGCCCTAGTTAGAAGGGACGTCTGAACAAAAACTTAGTTTCAAAACAAAAGAAGTGAATATTTATGAAAACATATTCCCACTCTTATCCTTGAGATTCTTTCAAAAAAATTCATGATCCTCCAAAAATTCTTGCAATCATACATAAAAATTTGACACACTTGATCACCCCACTAACTTGCTCACCCTAAATTCTTATAGATGGAGGTAAAGTATAGCAAGTTCTACCAGCTGGGAAATGGAGGTCACCTGATCTTTGAGAGGGATCTAGATGCACTTGCAGAGTACCTTGAGCACCCGCACCCGGAATTCTTTGGTGCCCAACTCAATGATCAGCAAGGAGGAGAGCTATCGTGGTTGATAATTGTAGATCTCAGAGGCAAGATGGAAGCACCCACTTCGGAGAAGATCCAATTTAGTGTTCGGGATAATAACTGGCTAGATGATGCCGAAGAATATTATGTTGAGATGACTGGTGAGTTTATTGAAGAATGTAGGAACACCCATGATAGGAGAGCCGCTAAGAATATCCTTGAGAGGCGTACTATTAGACCCAAATTATCTCCTGCTGCTAAGTTTGCTTCTTCTCCCATAAACATTATAGATGAAGATTATGATTTCTCTCTCGATCTATCTTACATAGCTATTGTCGAGAAAGAACCTTTTGGCGGAACTAAGAATGAAAGTGCGTAGCACATATGAATGAACTTTCTACCATGAGTGGTTTGTTTTCTGATGATATTAAAATGCGTACTTACTTTGTTGCTAAGATTTTCCCTTTTTCATTGAAAGGAGAAGCTAAAACTTGGTTTGGTAATTTACCTCCTGAATCTATTGATAGCCCTGAGTGCTTGTTTAATACTTTCCTGCAGAAATATTTCCCTCCTAGTGCTAGACATGTTGTTTTGCAGGAACTTTTTGATTTTAAACAGGGAGAAAAAGAGGTATTGCCCGAATCTTGGGTAAGGTTTTGTGCTTTGATTCATGCACAGGCTGGAACTCCATTACCTAAGAATGAACTGCTTGATATATTTTATAATGGACTAACCGAAGAATCTAGGACATACCTAGATAGTTGTGCTGATTGTGTTTTCAGGAATAGGAGTCCCAAGGAAGCTGAGGAATTAATGGCTAAAATAAGCAAGAATTATGAAGATTGGACTCCTCCTAAACAAGCTATACCTGAAGTAATTGTACCTGAACCATCTATTCCTGTGCCTATTCCAACATCAAAGAAGAGGGGAGTTATTGAATTAAATGATGAAGTGATGAAGGAAGCTAAGAAATGTCTTAAGGAGAAGGGAATTAAAGCTGCATATGTCAAGAATTTACCTCCTATAGAAGAATTATGTAAGCCTATTCCCTATTCATCCACTATTGAGGTACACTCTCTCCAGCACTTTGATGAAGGTGATATCCCTTACTCGAAACCTCCTGATCAATGCTTAGAAGAATTTGATATCTTTATTGTTAACCAAGATAACTTTAATAAAAGGGTGCAAAATCATCTAATGGAAAACACTAGAGCTGTTGTTTAGTTGAAAGATATTGTGGAAATAACCTCTAATGATGTTAAAATGATCATTAAACACTTTAAAATGGTGCAAACTCAAATAGATCAACTCGTTAAAGTGCAAAACGACTTGCTAGTTAATGCTGCTAAAGAAAAACATGCTTATGAAATTAGAACTAGAAGTGGTGCTGCTACCCAGGATCCTCTATATCCTGAGGGGCATCCCAAAAGAATTGAGCAGGATTCTCAACAAGCTAAAAATAGTGGTTCTACTCATAAGAAAAGGAAAAAGAAACATAAAACTATTGTAGAACCCTCTGAACCTGCTATAGATCCTAATAGTATATCTATCTCTGATGCTGAAACTGAAAGTGGTAATGAAGAAAATGAAGTTCCTAATGAAGAAAAAGTTGAAGAAGAACCTGAAAACCACACTAATACTACTAAATACACCAAAGAAGATTTTATTGCTAAGAAACATGGTAGTGAAAGAGAACCTTGGGTCCAAAAACCTATGCCTTTCCCTGATAAGAAACACAAGTCAAAGGAAGATGAACACTATAATAAGTTTTGTGAGTGGATGAAACCTTTATTCTTGCAAATTCCTTTGACTGATGCTATTAAATTGCCTCCTTACTCAAAGTATATGAAGGACATTGTCTCGAATAAAAGGAAGATCCCTAATGAAGAAATCTCTACTTTGCTGGCTAATTATTCCTTCAATGGTAAGGTTCCTAAGAAACTTGGAGACCCAGGGATTCCAACTATCCCTTTCTCTATTAAGAACAGTTATGTTAGAACTGCTTTGTGTGATTTGGGAGCTAGAGTTAGTGTTATGCCTTTCTCTCTATACGAGGCTTCAGCTTGAAACATTGATACCAACTGATATATCTTTGCAAATGGATGATAAGTCTACCACTATTCCTGTGGGTATATGTGAGGATGTACTTGTCCAGGTGGCTCATAATTGCTTGATATTAACTGATTTTGTTGTGCTTGAAATGCCTGAAGATGATAATATGTCTATTATTCTTGGGAGACCTTTTCTTAATACTGCAGGAGCTGTTATTAATTGTAATCAAGGAAAGGTGACCTTCAATGTTAATGACAAGGAACATACTGTCTATTTCCCCAAGAAGATTGGAAGGACTTATGGTTTAAATTCAATTGAACATGTTGAAGGCATTCAAGTTGGAGAAATATATTATCCCATACCAAAAGAAAAATTTGAAACTATTATGATTGGGACCATTGCTATCAAGGTTGAGATAACATAATCATTAGTGGAATACAAAGTTTTGTCTCATATGCAATTTTTTTGGTAGAAAGACTTGATCAACCTTGCTAACAAAAGGATTCCATTGAACAAAACAATGTTTTCATTATGATTATCCCCGTTTATTTCTATCCTTTGCATTTTTGTTTTTGCATTTGTTTAGTTTTCTTTGTGTTGTTAGTTGCTTGCATGCTAGAACTTCTGTAGTTCTAGCCTTGTTTTTGTCCTTGCATCATGTTTCCAAAAATAAAAAAAATTGTCTGTCAGAAAAATCATTCTTCTATTTCTCAAAAATGCCCAAAAATAAAGTGTCTCGAAAAATTCCAGAAAATTCATATTAAATTTTTACGTGAAAAAGGGGCAGAAGAGTACCTGGTAGGTACCAGGAGGGCCCACCAGGCAGGCACACCATGTGGTGGCGCGGTCAGCCCTAGGTGGCGCCATGCCCTGGTGTGGGCCACCCCTGCCCCCCCCCACTACCACTCTCTCCTGCCACTTTCTTCTCTCTCCCAAGTAAGCTCCAGTTCATAGCTTGAAATCGCGTTCTCTCTGTGCTTTCCCTTGATTTCTTCGATCTCTTTGCTCAGCCTATCTTTCTTGTTGAAATTTGGAGCAATTGTTCCCTGGTATGTGACTCCTCCCCTTGTCCAAGTAGATTTGTGTTTAGTGGATTATATGTTGAGTATTTTGCTGCTGCAGGTGACTAATTATGAGAGCTTGTAAGCTTGTTCGATGCTTAGAGATATAGATTTGATGCATGTTTAGGCCTCTTGCAAGTCCCTATGAGTAAAATCCTTCATTATAATTACTTTGCAATCACTTGTTTAATAGGTGTTTAAATTTCAGAATACCAAGCATGAACAACCATACTTTTGGAGAGATATTTGAGAGTGATGCACCTAGGAGGTCGAGGCCCTCAAGAACAGCCTCTCAAGCTAGGCCATCATACAATGAAGACCTCATTGCATCACGTATTGGCAGTGAAAGAGATGATGGAGATGCTCACCATCCTCTTTCCCTTGTTTTACTTTCTTGCAAGCTGCAGGTATTCTTGATGATTTCTTGCTACTGATTGAGAGGGTTGGCTTGACCTCTTATATGCAAGATGAGAGTGCACAATACGCTATGCTCACCAAAACTTTTGTCGAGAGCTTCTCATTTTCTAACACATCCTATCATTCTACTGTCTCATTTAAGATCTATGATATGCCCTTCACCATGCCTTTGGAGAGATTTTGCAGTATTGTAGGTGTGCGTATGGCAGGGACCGTGAAGAAAATTCAAGGGCGACCCGCTGATTTGTTGGAGCTTTACCGAGGGGTGACCAATGATGATGACCACGTGGCGCAGCGCGGAAAGATAAGAAATATCCAACTCCCTGCTCTTAGATACTTTGCTTACTATCTTGCCACTAGTGTTTTGGGTAGGGAGAACACTAGTAATATCTCCAACTATTACTTAGCTTTCCTTGCTGCTGCGCTCAACAATGATACTCGGTACAATCTTGGCTCTCTTATTGCTCGCCGCCTAGCTGCTAGAGGGCCTATCTATGGGGGCATCATTGCTTCGCTTGTAGTTGATGCATTAGATCTTTCTGTGGATCCTGATGATGTTATGGTAGCACCACAGAGGCTCGACCTTGTTGCCATGAAAACTCATCACTTTGTCACTGCTACCTCTGATTTGAACAATCTAGTATATAGGATGCTTTTCACTGACGGGGATGAAAGGGAGATCCTTTTGCCCCAGCCTGCTTTGTTCAGTGTTGACAGGAGACCGTGATCGTGCTCCAAGGAGGAGGTGGATGAGCAGCTTCGCTTGTTGGGCTTCCACGAGCAGCACCAGGAGGATGTGCCCTCCAAGGAGGATGTACTCTGTCTCGCACCAGGACAAGGGTACCTCCTCGTCGTACCCCGGTGACACTTCATCTTGGCCAGCCTGGGATTGATACCCACTTAGGCCAAAAGCCTAATCTTGGGGGAGGTACGCCGACACCGCACTCATCTCCATATCATGTTGCGTCGGTTCTTTGTATATTCATGTTTTCGTTCTTCTTTGCTTTTGCTTTCTAAAAACACAAAAAGACCAAAAATATTTTTGTTGTTTCTCTTTGGTTTGCTTCTTCTTTCTGCTTTGGTTTGCTTGTTCCTTTTTGCTTTGTTTGAACTATTCGAAAAACCCAAAAAGATTTTTCTTTGCTTGTTTTTCTCTTTTGGTTTTTGTTTAAAATCGAAAACACCAAAGTTCTTCTTTGGTTTTTGTGAGTTGGCTACATGGTTCAGCAGTTCTCAGTGGATTATTGGTTTCATATTATTATTCAAGCCATACAAGTAAAGAGCAATAATGAGGATTAATGACAACTTGAGGCGTGGTAAGAGGCTGGTAATGAACTCTATTTGTCTTCATTTTTGTACATATACTCATCTTTGTGAGCTTGCTTAGTCCGTTCATGTAGGGTGTATGTTATCTTTGAATGCTTAGTAGTTCTTGCTTTCTTGTGATTAGCTCCAGCCCGCTAATAGTTTGTAGCGTGTCTCATGAATGTTTGCTTGCATTACTCTATTCATAAATTGGCATGACACTGTGGTATCCTCCTCTGAATGTTTCATTTGATCGACTTGGCACATGCTCACGCATGCACATGACTGTAATAATCAGTTAAGCCTTGATGAATTATTTTGCCTTGAGGATCTTGAATCATTTTCGTGCCATGAGTAGTCCTATTTTGTTGCAAGCATGATAATGACAGCTATTGCTCTCTCGTTTGTTGCTCCCTTACTATTGCTAGCCTTCACTTCCACTGAGTGTTTTACTCATGTTTCCAACTCCCTAAACCAAATATTTCCAAAGTGTCCACCATACCTACCTATTAGGATCGTTTGCTATCTCCGTGCATATTCAATATTCCTTGTTTTCTTCCGAATAAAATGTTTGCTTGTTATGAGAAAGTCAGTTAGTAAAGATCTCACGAACTTGATGGCACACTTTATTTTCTTGCACTTAATAAACCTGAACCATTGCGTCCTTCTTTGTTGCACATATGCTTGCGCTTTATGAGTTGAAGTTAGCAGAACCATGTATCATGGGGACCGCTTTCAGCGCTTCATAGGTACTTTGTACTTAGTTGATATCATGTTCTTTTGCTTACGGATCCCGGCGGTGTGAAATAAAAGTGGAACTTGTAAGATCATGGAGTTTGTATGTATGTTAGAGAAACGCCTAGGCCGCTAGCCTAAGCCATGCTTAATCATGGTGGAAACTTGCAGCATAACCGTACTGAGCATTCTATGAAGCATCCTCAATAAAAATTTATGCACATAGTAAATAAAAAGATTGTTGAGATTGCTCATTGTCTGCTCGCCTTGTCATTTTGATTATGGGATAGCTCCTGTATCATATGCAAGGGGTATCCCGTTGGCGGTTCTCTATGATACGTATGTACTTACAATGACAAGAGCTTACTTGTGACTGAAGTTGAGTAGCATGAGGATCGGTCTTCGTAAGTAAGGGGCATGAGACTTCAATTTATAACTTGTCAAGCATATCCTCTTAGTTGTGTCACTTTCACCTTAACCACATTAAAGATGCTTATGATAGGGGCAATGAGAGCTCAAAGCTAACAAGTACCATACTTTCAGCATTTGGAAGCCTTTCAAAAATTATTCAAAACCTTTTTCTTCTACTTGTTGAGTCTCCACATATTCTTTGAGCACTTTCTTGAGAGCATTAGTTGTCATGTTTTGTGTTTGTTCCATTACTTGATTACTTGTGTTATGACTTTGATGCTTGTATCTTTGATATCTTTACTTCTAGTCATCACTTGAACTTCAGAGGTGCCTTGACATTCATAATCAAAGGCAAGCGAGATACCACTCTATCATACATTTCTATGAGCATTGTAATGTTGCTTATGTTTGTGCTTCGTGCTACTTATTATTCTTGAGTTGGAATCTCTTCATAGCTTGCAAAGACTATTAAGTAGACTCAGTTGCATACTCTTTATTATGAATTGTCTAAGTAGTTGATCACATTGCTGAGAATATTTACATTATATGAAGCAAATGTGTTCGTGAAAGTTCTTTTATCGCACTCAGTTTTCAACTGAATTGCTTGAGGACAAGCAATAAGCTAAGATTGGGGGGAGTTGATACGTCCAAAACGTATCTACTTTCTCGAACACTTTTGCTATTGTTTCTCCTCTATACTTGTGTGATTTGGATGCAACTAATGCGAACTGACGCTGTTTTCAGCAGAATTGCCTTGGTGTCTACTTTTTGTGCAGAAAATCAACTATCAGGAAAAATCCCGGAAAATATGCCAAAAATCCTATTTTACCCGAAGACTCCAGGAGCCAGAATACGAGACGGAGAAGGGCCCTGGGGTGGCCACACCACCTCCTGGCGCGGGCCAGGCCAGGCCGCGCCAGGGGGTGGTGTGGGCCCCCCATGCACCCCCTCGGTCTCTCTCTTCGCCTATAAGGAGCCTTCTAACCTAAAAACTTCGGAGGGTTCGACGTTTTTCCAGAAGGAGTTCCGCTGTAACAGCCCAAAACTTTAATCCAAGTGTATCAAAGATCAAATCATCCAAATTTAGGATTAACAAAAACTTTTCCATATTTAAAATGAAAGCATTCATATATGTGTGCATTTAAAATAGGAGTTGTTTTGAATTGCCATGATTGTGTGATCCTTTGCTTCTAAAATGTTTCTTAAGTGATTTAAACATCATCTACATCATTCCCAGACTTTTCCTAAAGAAAATCAAATAAAAAAGAATTAAAATGAAGGAATGGTCATTTGGACAAATTTAACTCTCATGCCTACTTTGGCTATTCCTAGTACTCATTTCTTAACAGAAAGAATTATGGATCTTTACACCCCTTGCTAGTACACATAATGAGGTACCAAGGCCCACCTTTTGATCTTGTAAAAACATTCTCGAAACGATTTTAAATGGCAGTTCAAAATTGAATCTAATGCATATGCATAGATCACCCCTATTTCAAAAACCATGTATTTGAGCTCCATTTTCAAAACCCTTGCAACCAGAGACTACCTAGCAATAGTGGAGATCACCCAAAATTTTTGAACTCAAAATTCAAAACTTTTTCTCTTGCGGCCATTTCATCAAACACTTGGCAGGCAGATTACAAACTAAACAAATTTCACTATTTTAAATAGTGTTCTGGCCAAACTTGTTCCCCAAATTGCCACCAAAAACCTCTCCACTACTCCCCCTAACCCTCTCTAGCCCAGCCCCACACTGTGCCACGACCAAATGGTCATGGCCATTAAGGCCGAACCCCCACTTGGGCACCCCACCGGTGACAGCAAGCCACAGCCGCCGCCAGCGCCATCCACCGTGTCCTGGAGATAGCCAGTGGTCCACCTCCACCGCCCAACCAGTCCCAGCCCAAGGACAGCGACCCGAACGACCAGGAACCGCCCGCCCCGAGCCTGTCGACCATGCCGACGCCGCCCGCAGAGCGTGCCCTGTCCCCGCGTGCACAAGCCGCCGCTCGACACCAGCCCGCGCACACCGCTCTGCCTCGACCTAGAGAACACCCCAGACACCTCCGTTCACTGCCCAAAGCCCCACAGCCACCGCTCGCCGTGGACACAGCCGCTTCGGCCGCGCAGAGCGCCACATCACCCCGACCGCGTGCCACCGCCCCTACGGCCGCATTGAAGCGCTAGAGCACCGCCAGGGGACCGCCCATCGATCGCCATCCCCAGCCATGCCGCTAGCTCGCCGTAGCCATGTCGCCACCGTCGACCGCCCATCCCGCTCGGTCTCACCGTCGAGCCTATAAAAGGAGCACTCCCTAGCACCAAAGACTCACACCATTCCACTCCCCTCACCTCTCTGAACCTCAACCACCCCTCGCCGGAGCAAGTGGAGCAGCAGCTCGCCGGAATTGGAGCCAGAGCCGCCGCCTTTGGAGAAGAAGGGTGCCGTTGATTTCGGCCACCCCAAGCTCCACCGCGACCACGCCTCGCCTCGCCGTTGTCTTCCACTTTGTTCGTCCGCATCGCCGACCCCGCTGGAGCCCTGGTACGCCCCCAGTAGACCCCCACCGAGCCGCTAGGGTTCGAGCTCGCCGGCGACCCGTCCGTCGTCGACGATGACCCTCAGCCATAGATCTAGCCTCTAATCGCACGGTCCACAGCGCGCGTACCGTTTCGCGTTTTAAGTGCCGCTGACCAGTGGGACCCCCCTGTCAGCTGAGCCCTGTGCCGCGCAACGCCACTGGGCCGGCCCATTTCCTTTCCCGCGCAAGCCCGTAGATTCAAATCTAGGTTTTTCTTTTTAGTTAGAATATAGTTTCTGTCCTGTGTTTCAAAATTCAATTCTGTGAGTTTGACAAATCCAAATTACATGAAACTAATTTTGTCTAGAAAGTATTGAAATGCTCTATCCAAGCCCGTTGGATTTAATTCATTTAGAGTTATAGATTTCTCCTAATAAAAATAAGAAGACAAAAGCTTTTGCAACTTGAAACATTTTTGTAAAATCAACCAAGTTAGCTTTTGAGTTGATTCCAACTCTCAAAAAATCACATTTCATCATATCTATCCAAATATGTAATAATATTAAGGTTTACAGGCAGTGACTTTGAACTAGTACCAAAATAATGCTATATAGGCATTTCTAGTCACTTTAAATCATTAAATAATGAACTTAAACCAAAGTAATATTGATCCAACCTTTAAATCTCATTCCCACATGTTAGAATATGTGGTGAGGACATGTGTCCACATGATCCCATATTTTAGTGGTGAATATTAAATTGTAGTTAATTTTTCAATGAGTAGAAATTACTTTTCCAAAATAAAAAGGTTGAAACTATTGAATTAAACTTGTGATGTTGGGATGATAATAGATCATCAATTGTGTGGTTTAGAATACTACTTAGCCTAAGTTAAGTATTGCTTGGTGATTGTGCACTCCCTATGTATTTCTAGACGCTAGTACCGACCAAGCCTTCTAGGAGGAGGAGTTCTACCAAGAAGAAGAAGAAGAAGACACCTTCAACCACTGCACCAACCAAGGCAAGCTATTAGTGGCAAGCTAACCCTTGCAAACATGCTTTAGCAAGCTATTAGTGGCAAGCTAACCCTTGCAAACATGCTTTAGCAAGCTATTAGTGGCAAGCTAACCCTTGCAAACATGCTTTAGTAAGCTATTGTAGCAAGCTAGAATAAAACTAGATAGTTTAGTAAAGATGCCTTAAGCATACTTTGATCACACCCCCTCAGTTTACGCAAATTTCTTTAGTTAATTTTTGAAGGTAGCATAAAGAGTATAAAACTTGACCTAATTAGAAACCCTTAGATGTCATTCTAGGGCATGAGATTGATCCCACCTTCCCACCTTAGTGAACACTCTTAACCTAGTGTTTTAGAATAGATCAAACTTGAGTCATTTTAGATGGGAACACTTGGTGAAAATGAGTTATGAAAACCTTGGAATGATGAGTCATTCTATTGAGATGTTTTGACATGTGTTGAGAAACGCAATTGGTTTATGATGATCAAAATGATGAGGCATGAGCCTTAACCCTTTCTTTTATAAAACTGATGGTTGGATTCGGATGCGATACCATTCCAAATTTACCGTACAACCACATTACCTGAATTGGGTAAGGCTTA
Organism: Avena sativa; assembly: GCA_916181665.1. Classification (NCBI taxonomy): domain Eukaryota; kingdom Viridiplantae; phylum Streptophyta; class Magnoliopsida; order Poales; family Poaceae; genus Avena; species Avena sativa. The sequence continues at coordinate 264,052,943 of OV702291.1, forward strand.
GCTGGAAATTTATATGCATTAGTATTAGTTCCCTCACGGGAGAGGTTTGAGATGAGGCTACCTCTCAATGTTGTCCACCTATGCAGTGCCCAAGATGACTGATGGTCATGGTTGGGAGGCCATGCTCATAGGAGAGGTGCTTGTACTAGGGTGTGTAAAGGGAAGGTTATGTTTGATTATCTGCATACCAAGTATGATGATTCAGGGTTATCCCTGACAGATGTATCGAATCCTGTGGTGAAAGTATACCACCTCTGCAGAGTGTCAAACTATTCGAATAGCCGCGTCCGTGGTTATGGAGAGTTGGAATGGCCATACTGCTTTGTTGTCAGATGTTTTCTAAATAACTTGAAATGAATGATCAACCTTGACTTGACCACAACAGGGTTGTGTAGATGAAAATAGCTTCCCAACTTAAGTGATTCTAGAACTTTAATTTATCTTTTCTTGCTTCAGAACTCAGCTTAGGTTTCAAACTTAACTTGATAGTTATTCTTTCAATTCAGCACTTTAACTTAGAATTATAACCCTTGCTAGTAGTAGTTTGCGAGTACTTAAAGAGTACTCATGGCTTTTGTCCCGGGCTATTATCATGGCCAGACTATGAAGGAGATTATCAAGATGATGGTCAGTAGGACGGCTATGATAACTAGGACTATCTGCCTTCGTCAGCATTGCCTGTGCCCCTGAAGATGGACCCCACCGCTACGTTATCGTTTATTTCCGCTGCTTGTTGTATTAAAGACTGGATCATGAGATCCTTATTTGTGTAAAACCTTATGTATGGTTTGTAATGGATGATGTACTGTGATATCCAATCCGTTATGTTTTGCAAATATGGTAATCCTGGGATTGCGAGGTATGGCATAACGGGCATCTGGGATTAAAAATCCGGGTGTTGACATCCGCTCCGCCGTCACCACCAGATTCCACGAAACAGCACCAGAAACTCCATTCTGGCACCCTGCTGGGACGAGGAATTGGAGGAGATCATCGCCATCATCATCACCATCGCTTCTCCATCGACCATCCATGTTTCCCCCATCTATGAGTGAGTAATCCCCCGCTGTAGGCTATGGGGATGGTAGGGATTCGATGAGATCGTTCATGTAATGGCATCAGATTGTTAGGGCATAGTGCCTAGTATCTCTATTAGTGCTTTATGACTTTGTTGCAACCTTGTTGTGCTTAATGCTTGTCACTTGGACCCGAGTGCCATGATTTCAGATCTGAACTTATTATTGATTCATCATGATAGTATTGTTTTGGGTTTTATCTACAAGTTGTTTACACACGTCGTTGTCCGGAACCTATGGTCCCGAAATGACAGAAATCGGGGTAGCCAGAAGGGAAAGGCTTTGATGTGAGGATCACGTGTGTTCACGAAGTGTTAATGCTTTGCTCTGGTGCTTTATTAAAAGGAGCACCTTAATTGCCAGTAGTTTCCTAGAGGCCCCGCTGCAAACGGGCTGGCAGGACAAAAGATGTTGTGCAAGTTCTCATTGCGAGCACGTATGACTAAATATGGAACACATGCCTAGGATTGTCTAGTACTTGAATGCTTTATCTTATTTATCTGCAATTGCCGTATGTTCTGATTCCTATGTGAATTGTCTTGTCTATGCAACGCCCGTCCATCCATCCCTATGCCTACCGCACTCGAATCCCACTGTTTACTGCTTTTGTTTCTACTGTCTTTGTTTTGCTGCTACTGTTACTTTACTATTCCTACTACAAAACTGTTGCTACTGATAAACTACTATGAGCAAGATTGTTTCCAGGTGCAGCTGAATTGACAACTCAGTTTTTAAGGCTGATAAGTATTCTTTGGCTCCCCTTGTGTCGAATCAATAAATTGGGTTTCACTTCCTTCGAAAATACTGCGATACACCCCTATACTTGTGGGTCATCAAGACTATTTTTTGGCGCTGTTGCGGGGGAGCATAGCTTTATTTATCAAGTTCACTTGGATTCTCTATTGTTCGCTGCTTTCCATCCATCATGGGTAAGTCTCGTGATGGCAAGGTTCCTATTTTACCATCCATTACAAGAAGAGGTACGGTTCTGAACAGGTCTACCGCTCTTGATTCACCGTCTGTTCTGAGTAAGTTCCTTACACCACCACATACACATGCTACACATACTGCTACTACTACTGAATCTGAAACTTCTGATGCTTATGCTACTGCTTCTGCTGTGCTTGATAAGAGTGGTTCATTAGGTCCTTTCCTAGATGCTACGATTGCTAGAACTATAGTTGGAAATACCGAAACTCCTAATGAACACACTGCTACACGTGTTAGCTCACCTGAGTCTAGTGAGAGTTATGATGCTGGAGAATATTATGTTGAGATGACTGATGAGTTTATTGAAGAATGTAGGAACACCCATGATAGGAGAACCGCTAAGAATCTCCTTGAGAGGCGTACTATTAGACCCAAATTATCTCCTGCTGTTAAGTTTGCTGCTTTTCCCATAAACATTATAGATGAAGATTATGATTTCTCTCTCGATCTATCTTACATAGCTATTGTCGAGAAAGAACCTTTTGGCGGAACTAAGAATGAAAGTGCGGTAGCACATATGAATGAACTTTCTACCATGAGTGGCTTGTTTTCTGATGATATTAAAATGCGTACTTACTTTGTTGCTAAGATATTCCCTTTTTCACTGAAAGGAGAAGCTAAAACTTGGTTTGGTAATTTACCTCCTGAATCTATGGATGGCCCTGAGTGCTTGTTTAATACTTTCCTGCAGAAATATTTCCCTCCTAGTGCTAGACATGCTGTTTTGCAGGAACTTTTTGATTTTAAACAAGGAGAAAAGGAGGTATTGCCCGAATCTTGGGCAAGGTTTTGTGCTTTGATTCATGCACAGGCTGGAAGTCCATTACCTAAGAATGAACTACTTGATATATTTTATAATGGACAAATCGAAGAATCTAGGACATACCTAGATAGTTGTGCTGATTGTGTTTTCAGGGATAGGACTCCCAAGGAAGCTGAGGAATTAATGGCTAAAATAAGCAAGAATTATGAAGATTGGGCTCCTCCTAAACAAGCTATACCTGAAGTAATTGTACCTGAACCATCTATTCCTGTGCCTATTCCAACATCAAAGAAGAGGGGAGTTATTGAATTAAATGATGAAGTGATGAAGGAAGCTAAGAAATGTCTTAAGGAGAAGGGAATTAAAGCTGCAGATGTCAAGAATTTACCTCCTATAGAAGAATTATGTAAGCCTATTCCCTATTCATCCACTATTGAGGTACACTCTCTCCAGCACTTTGATGAAGGTGATATCCCTTACTCGAAAACTCCTGATCAATGCTTAGAAGAATTTGATATCTTTATTGTTAAGCAAATAACTTTAATAAAAGGGTGCAAAATCATCTAATGGAAAACACTAGAGCTATTGTTGAGTTGAAAGATATTGTGGAAAGAACCTCTAATGATGTTAAAATGATTGTTAAACACTTTAAAATGGTGCAAACTTAAATAGATCCACTCGTTAAAGTGCAAAACGACTTGCTAGTTAATGCTGCTAAAGAAAAACATGCTTATGAAATTAGAACTAGAAGTGGTGCTGCTACCCAGGATCCTCTATATCCTGAGGGGCATCCCAAAAGAATTGAGCAGGATTCTCAACAAGCTGAAAATAGTGGTTCTACTCGTAAGAAAAGGAAAAAGAAACATAAAACTATTGTAGAACCCTCTGAACCTGCTATAGATCCTAATAGTATATCTATCTCTGATGCTGAAACTGAAAGTGGTACTGAAGAAAATGAAGTTCCTAATGAAGAAAAAGTTGAAGAAGAACCTGAAAACCACACTAAGACTACTAAATACACCAAAGAAGATTTTATTGGTAAGAAACATGGTAGTGAAAGAGAACCTTGGGTCCAAAAACCTATGCCTTTCCATGATAAGAAACACAATTCAAAGGAAGATGAACACTATAATAAGTTTTGTGAGTGGATGAAACCTTTATTCTTGCAAATTCCTTTGACTGATGCTATTAAATTGCCTCCTTACTCAAAGTATATGAAGGACATTGTCTCGAATAAAAGGAAGATCCTTAATGAAGAAATCTCTACTTTGGTGCCTAATTATTCCTTCAATGGTAAGGTTCCTAAGAAACTTGGAGACCCAGGGATTCCAACAATCCCTTGCTCTATTAAGAACAGTTATGTTAGAACTGCTTTGTGTGATTTGGGAGCTAGAGTTAGTGTTATGCCTTTCTCTCTCTATAAGAGGCTTTAGCTTGAAAAATTGATACCAACTGATATATCTTTCCAAATGGCTAATAAGTCTACCATTATTCCTGTGGGTATATGTGAGGGTGTACCTATCCAGGTGGCTCATAATTGCTTGATATTAACTGATTTTGTTGTGCTTGAAATGCCTGAAGATGATAATATGTCTATTATTCTTGGGAGACCTTTTCTTAATACTGCAGGAGCTGTTATTAATTGTAATCAAGGAAAGGTGACCTTTAATGTTAATGACAAGGAACATACTGTCTATTTCCCCAAGAAGATTGGAAGGACTTATGGTTTAAATTCAATTGAACATGTTGAAGGCATTCAAGTTGGAGAAATATATTGTCCCATACCAAAAGAAAAATTTGAAACTATTATGATTGGGACCATTGCTATCAAGGTTGAGGTAACACAATCATTAGTGGAATACAAATTTTGTCTCATATGCAATTGTTTTGGTAGCAAGACTTGATCAACCTTGCTAACAAAAGGATTCCATTGAACAAAACAATGTTTTCATTATGATTATCCCCGTTTATTTCTATCCTTTGCATTTTTGTTTTTGCTTTCGTTTAGTTTTTTTTGTGTTGTTAGTTTCTTGCATGCTAGAACTTCTGTAGTTCTAGCCTTGTTTTTGTCCTTGCATCATGTTTCCAAAAATAAAAAAATTTGTCTGTCAGAAAAATCATTCTTCTATTTCTGAAAAATGCCCAAAAATAAAGTATCTCGAAAAATTCCAGAAAATTCATATTAAATTTTTACGTGAAAAAGGGGCAGAAGAGTACCTGGTAGGTACCAGGGGGGCCCACCAGGCAGGCACACCATGTGGTGGCGCGGCCAGCCCTGGGTGGCGCCATGCCCTGGTGTGGGCCACCCCTGGCCCCCCACTACCTCTCTCTCCTGCCACTTTCTTCTCTCTCCTGAGTAAGCTACAGTTCATAGCTCGAAATCGCGTTCTCTCTGTGCTTGCCCTTGATTTCTTCGATCTCTTTGCTCAGCCTATCTTTCTTGTTGAAATTTGGAGCAATTGTTCTCTGGTATGTGACTCCTCCCCTTGTCCAAGTAGATTTGTGTTTAGTGGATTATATGTTGAGTATTTTGCTGGTGTAGGTGACTAATTATGAGAGCTTGTAAGCTTGTTTGATGCTTAGAGATATAGATTTGATGCATGTTTAGGCCTCTTGCAAGTCCCTATGAGTAAAATCCTTCATTATAATTACTTTGCAATCACTTGTTTAATAGGTGTTTAAATTTCAGAATACCAAGCAAGAACAACCATACTTTTGGAGAGATATTTGAGAGTGATGCACCTAGGAGGTCGAGGCCCTCAAGAACAGCCTCTCAAGCTAGGCCATCATACAATAAAGGCCTCATTGCATCACATATTGCCAGTGAAAGAGATGATGGAGATGCTCACCCATCCTCTTTCCCTTGTTTTACTTTCTTGCAAGCTGCAGGTATTCTTGATGATTTCTTGCTACTGATTGAGAGGGTTGGCTTGACCTCTTATATGCAAGACGAGAGTGCACAATACGCTATGGTCACCAAAACTTTTGTTGAGAGCTTCTCATTTTCTAACACATCCTATCATTCTACTCTCTCATTTAAGATCTATGATATGCCCTTCACCATGCCTTTGGAGAGTTTTTGCAGTATTGTAGGTGTGTGTATGGCAGGGACCGTGAAGAAAATTCAAGGGCAACCCGCTGATTTGTTAGAGCTTTACCGAGGGGTGACCAATGATGATGACCGCATGGCGCAGCACGGAAAGATAAGAAATATCCAACTGCCTGCTCTTAGATACTTTGCTTACTATCTTGCGACTAGTGTTTTGGGTAGGGAGAACACTAGTAATATCTCCAACTATCACTTAGCTTTCCTTAATGCTGCGCTCAACAATGATACTCGGTACAATCTTGGCTCTCTTATTGCTCGCCGCCTAGCTGCTAGGGGGCCTATCTATGGGGGCATCATTGCTTCGCGTGTAGTTGATGCATTAGATCTTTCTCTGGCTCCTGATGATGTTATGCAAGCACCACAGAGGCTCGACCTTGTTGCCATGAAAACTCATCACTTTGTCACTGCTACCTCTGATTTGAACAATCTAGTATATAGGATGCTTTTCACTGACGGGGATGAAAGGGAGATCCTTTTGCCCCAGCCTGCTTTGTTCAGTGTTGACAGGAGACCGTGGTCGCACTCCAAGGAGGAGGTGGACGAGCAGCTTTGCTTGTTGGGTTTCCACGAGAAACACCAGGAGGATGTGCCCTCCTATGATTATTCCGCACATTACAGAGGGATGTACTCTGGCTTGCACCAGGACGAGGGTACCTCCTCGTCGTACCCCGGTGACACTTCATCTTGGCCAGCCTGGGATTGATACCCACTTAGGCCAAAAGCCTAAGCTTGGGGGGAGGTACGCCGACACCGCACTCATCTCCATATCATGTTGTGTCGGTTCTTTGTATATTCATGTTTTCATTCTTCTTTTCTTTTGCTTTCTAAAAACACAAAAAGACCAAAAACATTTTTGTTGTTTCTCTTTGGTTTGCTTCTTCTTTCTGCTTTGGTTTGCTTGTTCCTTTTTGCTATGTTTGAACTATTCGAAAAACCCAACAAGATTTTGCTTTGCTTGTTTTTCTCTTTTGGTTTTTGTTTAAAATCGAAAACACCAAAAATATTTGTCGTTCTTCTTTGCTTTTTGCGAGTTGGCTACAGGGGTCAGCAGTTCTCAGTGGATTATTGGTTTTATATTATTATTGAAGCCATACAAGTAAAGAGCAATAATGAGGATTAATGACAACTTGAGGCATGGTAAGAGGCTGGTAACGAACTCTATTTGTCTTCATTTTTGTACATATACTCATCTTTGTGAGCTTGCTTAGTCCGTTCATGTAGGGTGTATGTTATCTTTGAATGCTTAGTAGTTCTTGCTTTCTTGTGATTAGCTCCAGCCCGCTAATAGTTTGTAGCGTGTCTCATGAATGTTTGCTTGCATTACTCTATTCATAAATTGGTATGACATTGTGGTATCCTCCTCTGAATATTTCATTTGATCGACTTGGCACATGCTCACGCATGCACATGACTGTAATAATCAGTTAAGCCTTGAATTATTTTTCCTTGAGGATCTTGAATCATTTTCGTGCCATGAGTAGTCCTGTTTTGTTGCAAGCATGATAATGACAGCTATTGCTCTCTCGTTTGTCGCTCCCTTAATATTGCTAGCCTTCACTTCCACTGAGTGTTTTACTCATGTTTCCAACTCCCTAAACCAAATATTTCCAAAGTGTCCACCATACCTACCTATTAGCATCGTTTACTATCTCCGTGCATATTCAATATGCCTTGTTTTCTTCCGAATAAAATGTTAGCTTGTTATGCGAAAGTTAGTAAGATTCAACCAACAAAATTATGGAACATCGCACTCGTTTGCTACAGAAGAATTTGCATGCACTAGTAAGATTCAACCAACAAATTTTAAGCATGTTATGATAGTTCAAATACCTGGTTCAACCACCAAAGCTAGAAAAATTTGCAAGGCTGTACCTATTAGAATCCATGGGATAGATTGTTATGCCAATCTAATAGTACTTGGAACCAAAGGTTTGGAAGTAGTACTAGGAATGGATTGGATGTCGAAACATAAAGGATTAATCGACTGTGCCAGGAAGGCCATAACCATGACCAGTAGCACTGGAGTATCAGTAGAGCATGTATCTAAGACATTGCCCCATTCAAATGCAACAAGAGTCTATCCCAACCAACCTTATACCAAGTCATAGTAGTATGTGAATACCCCGACGTGTTCCCAAATGAATTGCCTAGTATGCCCCCAGATCGGGATATCGAGTTCATCATTGAATTAGTTCCTGGAACTAGACCCATAGCTCAGAGACCTTATAGTATGAACCCATCGGAATTAGTGGAGCTGAAGAAGCAACCTGATGCTATGCTGGGGAAAGGCTTGATTCAACCAAGTGCATCGCCATGGAGATCGCCTGTTTTTTTGTGATAAGAAAGATGGAGGTAACCGTTTGTGCACAGATTACCGGAAGCTGAATGATGTCACCATCAAGAACAAGTACCCACTGCTGAAGATAGAGGATCTGTTTGACCAGTTGACTGGTGCCAGAGTGTTTTCTAAGATTGATCTTACAACTGGTTATCATCAACCCAAGATTCGTGCAACGGATATTCCAAAGACCGCCTTCACCACCAGATATGGATTGTATGAGTACACTGTCATGTCTTTTGGATTAACCAATGCCCCCGCTTATTACATGAATCTCATGAATAAGATTTTTATGAACTTCCTAGATAAGTTTGTCGTTGTGTTTATTAATGATATTCTGATCTATTCCAAGTCAGAAGAAGACCATGAGCTACACCTGAGAATCATCCTTGAAACCCTTAGAGAACATCAGTTGTATGCCAAGTTTAGCAAATGTGAGTTCTGGTTGAAGGAAGTAGGATTCCTAGGACATATTGTGTCGACAGGAGGAGTCGCTGTTGATCCCGCCAAGATTAAGGATGTTGAAGAATGGAAAGCCCCAACCACTCAAACCCAAGTCCGTGCATTTCTCGGATTAGCGGGATATTACCGCAAGTTTTTTGAAGGATTTTCGAGCATCGCAAGACCACTGACCCAACTGTTGAAGAAAGATAAGAAGTTTGAATGGACGGACAAATGGGAAGCAAGTTTTCAAGAACTCAAGAAGAGATTGATTTCAGCCCCAATCTTGATTATGCAAGATATCAAGAAGCCTCTTGATGTATATTGTGATGCATCCAAGATTGGTCTCGGATGTGTGTTGATGCAAGAAGGCAAAGTCATATCATATCTGTCCCGACAACTGAAGCAGCATGAGAAAAACTACCTTAACCATGACTTAGAATTGGCAGTTGTAGTTTTAGCTTTGAAGACATGGCGTCATTACCTTATGGGTAACCGGTATGAGATTTATTCGGATCACAAGAGTCTGAAGTATATTTTCACCCATAAGGAGCTGAATATGAGGCAAAGGAGATGGATAGAGTTAATCAAGGATTATGACCTTGACATGTAGCGGATGCTCTTAGTAGATTGCCGTGTAGATTAAACACCATGATAAAAGAAGCCCAGCCAAGTTTGCATGAAGAGTTGGAGCAGTTTAGAACGAAGCTAGTTAGCAAAGGAGTTTTAGCTAACATAGAACTTCAACCCACTTTGATCAGTCAGATCAAGGAAGTGCAGAAAGGAAATGCAAGTATCGACGGAATTAAGCATCATATCGGTACAGGGAAGGTACCCGGATTTACCGAAGATGAAGAAGGAGTTTTGTGGTACAAAGGACGTATCTATGTGCTAGCATATTCCGAGTTGAGACAAGTCATTATGCAGGAAGCTCATGATACTCTTTATTCTATCCATCCCGAAGAAACAAAGATATATTAGGATTTGAAAGAGAAATTTTGATGGCACAAGATGAAGAGAGAAATTGGAAGCTACATAGCCAAGTGTGATATCTGTTAGAGAGTCAAAGCGGAATGTTAGAGACCTGCAGGACTTTTGCAACCATTGCAGATTCCGGAATGGAAATGGGATTCTATTGGAATGGACTTTATCATCGGTTTGCCTACATCTAGTAGAGCAAATGACTCTATTTGGGTCATAGTGGATAGACTGTCCAAGGTATCCCATTTTATACCTATCAAGACCACCTACCAGAGTTCGAAGCTAGCAGAGTTGTACATTGCTAGAATAGTCAGTTTGCATGGAACCCCTAAGACCATAGTATCGGATCGAGGAACCTAGTTTACCTCAAGATTTTGGCAGAAAGTCCAAGAAGGATTAGGAACCAAGCTGAACTTCAGCACAACATATCACCCGCAAACCAATGGACAAACTGAAAGAGTCAACCAAATCTTAGAAGATATGTTGAGAGCTTGTGTGTTAGAATATGGATCAAAATGGGAGGATTGTCTGCCTTTTGCAGAATTCTCATACAACAATAGTTATCAAGCTAGCTTGCAAATGGCCCCATTTGAATTTCTATATGGAAGGAAGTGTCATACCCCCCTGAATTGGTCGCAAGTAGGAGAGAGTTAGATTTTCGGACCCGACATCCTACGAGAAGCCGAAGAGAAGGTTCACAAATTCCGTGAACACCTCAAGACCGCCCAATCCATACAGAAGAGTTATGCTGACAAGAGACATCGAGACCTGACCTTCAATGTCGGAGATTTTGTGTATCTCAAAGTATCACCCTTGAAAGGAATGCAACATTTTCAACTGAAAGGGAAGTTAGCCTCCAGATATATTGGACCCTTCAAGATTTTGAATCGCCGAGGAGAAGTATCTTATCAACTAGAACTTCTAGAGGAGATGTCAGCCATACATGATGCGTTCCATATCTCGTTACTTCGCAAATGCCTAGAAGTTCCAGAGAAGACCGAAGTGTTCAAGAACATAGATCACCGAGCAATAGATATCAACAAGGATCTGACTTATCGTGAAGTACCCATTCGTATTTTGGAAGAAGCCTTCAAAACCACCAGGACCCAGAGTATCAAGTTTCTCAAGATCCAGTGGAACAACCATACTGAAGAAGAAGAAGCTACTTGGGAGCGAGAAGATTACATTAGACTGAGTTTCCAAATCTCTTTATTTCCTAGTTTTTCTTAAATCGCGGGACGAGATCTTGTTTAAGGAGGGAATGTTTGTAACACCCCAAAAATATTAATCAAGATTATCAAGTTCTAAGTACCCAAGTTTAGGGTTAACAAAAACTTTTATTATTAAATCTCATATGAGTGTATGTGTGAATTGCATTAGTGTATGAATGAGTGCAATTGCCATGTTTGATTGCTGCAAATGATAAAGAATAGTTTAAAGATGAATACTACATCATCTAGGCCAATTACAAACAAATTCAAAAGAAAAAAATCAAATATGAATCATATGATCAAATGGTCATTTTGACCAAAGTTAACCACTAGCCCACTTTGGGTGTCTCTAGTAAAAGATTTCCAATAGAAACTTTTCCAATTCTTTTCACCCCTTGCTAGACCAAGTAAAAGTGAACCCAAGCCCACTTTACAAACCAACAGAAACAAATTCCAAATCTATTTAAAGGACAATTCAAAATTGAATCAAGTTCATATGCTAAGATCACCATTTTTCCAAAACCACTCAAATCATTTCCACTTGACTTTTCCCAGCAGCCATAGTCACTCAAGCATGTGACAAACACACACACCAAATTTCATTCAAAAATTCAAAACTTATTTTCATGCGGCCATTAGGTCGAACACATTGCAGACACAGATAAACCACTACCTAACTTACACTGTTTTGAGAAGTGATCACTCACCCCTTTGTCCCCTCTACACTCCACTCACTCACCCTAGTGCCCAACAAGCGCAAGACACAATCCCTTCTTTGCTGTTACACCAGTGCCACGCCGCCCGATGCTCACCGCGCCGACAACCATGGACAGCTCACAGCATGCAGCGCCGCCCTCTCCCATGACGACCAGGAGACAGGCGACCGTCCATCGCCACCCTCTGTCCACCCCTCGACCGCAGGCAAGCCATGGACCACTGGAGAAACATCGCGCCCATTTCTCTGCTGCCATGCCGAGAGGGCGCCAGAGCGCCGCAGACGGCTCGTGCACACACGCCGCCCCTCGCCCTCGCCGCGCGTGCCCGCACTCGCCGTGACCCTAGCTACCTCCCAGACATGCCCGTTCGCTGCCGCGCGACCCGTAGTCCCTGTACGTCGTCTCGAACGCCGCCGCTCCCGCACAGAGCACCGACCAGTCCCAACCGTTCTAGACCGCCCCGTGCTGCGCCATTAAACATGCGACGACCGCTAGGAAGCACCGCATCGAAACCTACCTGCAGCCATGCATATAGCCCCCTGTATCACCGTCACCGACTAGCCCGAGCCACCCTGCTCTATCCCCATCACCGGTGTATAAATAGAGGCCACCCCAACCTCTATTCTCCACACCATCTCACTCCCCACTCCTCATAGAACCTCCCACACCTCTCCTCGGAGCAAGGAGAGCACCACATCACCGGAATTTGGCCGGAGTCCGCCGCTGCAGAGGAGAAGAGGAGCCGTTGATTGGAGCCTCCCTAGGAGCCGCCGCGACCACCATTCGAACCGTCGTCGTCTACAACATCGTTAGCCCCCATCACTGACCCTAGCTGGAGCCCATGTGAATCCCCACGTACCCCCACCATCACCGTTAGGGTTCAGTCTTGCCGGAGCCGTTCGACGTAGAAGATGAACCTTAGTCGTTAGATCCTAGTCTAATCGCACGGCCTAGATTGAAAGATACTGTTTTGGGTTAAATGAGCCACTAACTAGTGGGACCCCCATGTCAGCAGCCCGCTGCTCCCGCATAGTGCAGCTGGGCTGGCCCATTTGGTTTCCCGCACAGAGCCCATCCATTCAAATAATCTTTTTCCCATTTAGTTAAAACTAGATTCTATCAGTAGATTCAAAAATAAATTCAAAGAGATTTACTGAACCAAATTGCATGATTCCAAACAGATACTTTTCCACATTCAAACATTTTTCAAAAATGAACCATAAATGCTTGTGAGTTGATTCCAACATTCAAAAATCACATTTTATAAGATCTATCTGAATATGTAAAAATATTTAGGTTTACAAGCAGTGATCTTGGACTAGTACTAAAAGAATGCTATATGGGCATTTCTAGTCACTTTAATTGTATTAAATAATAATCTTAAACTTTATAAAATATGACCACCTCTTTAAATCACATTCCCAAGTATTATAATATGTGGTGATTACATGTGTCAACATGATCACATATGTTAATTGGAGAATATTAAATCTTAAGTATTTTCAATGAGTAGAAATTACTTTTCTAAAATAAAATAAATAGGACTAGGACTTTATTCCATGTGATGGTTGTGATGATGCTAAATCATCTAGTGTGAGCCTTAGTGTGCTAAATAGAAGTAGTTAAGTATTGTTTGGTGATTGTGTACCTCGTATTCATTTATAGACAATAGTGTCGACCCGGGATACGAGGAGGAGGAGTACTACCAAAAGAAGAAGAAGAAAACTTCAACCACTGCACTACTCTAGGCAAGCTAACACTTGCAAGTCGCATACCTATGCAAGCCATCCTTGCAAGATAACCTATGCAAGATACCTTAGGCATGCTTGGTTATGCAACTTTGATTATACCAATCCCAAGTTTTACTTGCAAGCTTTATTCTTTTATTCTTTACAAAAGTTCTTTACTTTTAGTTAGTGCTTTGTGAGTATTGGAAAAATAATATAGATACCATAAATAGTATAAAACTAGGCCTAAGTAGTTATACTTAGATGTCATCAAAAGGCATAAATTAGAGCTGGATAGTTACACTTGATTAGCACCCCTCATTAGTGAATACCCTCAACTATAGTGGCTAGTGCTAAGCATAAAATTTGATCACTTTAGATGGGAATACTTGGTGAAAATGATTATGAAAACCTTGGAATGAGGATTCATTCTATTGAAATGTTTTGACATGTGTTATGGACACAAAAGGATTTGATGATGAAAATGTTGAGGCATGAGCCTTGGCCCTTTACAAAAAGTGATGGTTGGGTTCGGATGCGATACCATTCCAATTTTACCGTACAACCACAATACCTGAATTGGGTAGGGCTTAACTGGAAGTTTATATGCCTTAGTATGGGTTCCCTCATGGAAGAGGTTGAGCTGAGGCTATCTCATGAGTGTGAATGCACACCTATGTAGTGCCTAGGATGGCAGATGGCCATGGCTGGGAGGCCAAGCTCATAGGGGAGGTGCCTATACTAGAGTGTGTAATTGAAAGGTTATGATTGATTATCCGCATACTAAGTATGATGATTCAGAGTTATCCCTGACGGATGTATCGAATTTCGTGGTGAAAGTGTACCACCTCTACAGAGTTTCAAACAATTCGAATAGCCGCGTCCGCGGTCATGGATAGCTAAAGTGGCTATACTTTTCCGTTGTAAGATGTTTTCAAAATGACTTGTGAAGTAAACTATGACTTTGGCTTGACCACAACAGGGTTGTGGATATGAAAACTAGGTTCCCACTTAGGTGATGTAGAACATTAAATTAGTTTTCTTTGCTTCTTAACTCAGTATGAAATAAACCTGGCTTTTTGAAAATAAACCTAGAGCTTAAGATTCCCACTAGAACTACCTTACTTGTCAGTGATAGTTTGCGAGTACTTAAAGAGTACTCATGGCTTTGTCCCTGGCTATACCCATGGCCAGACTATGAGGAGGACTACCAGGAAGATGGACAACAGGAGGTCTATGACAACTAGGATCATCTCCCATCATCAGCATTGCCTGTGAACTTTAAGATGGAGCCCTACTACGTTTACTTTCCGCTCCTTTGATCGTATTAAGACTGGATCATGAGATCCTTTATTTGTAAGACCTTTATTATAGTTTGTAATGGATGATGTACTGTGATACCAATCTATTATGTCTCGCAAAAATGGTAATCCTGGGATTGCGATGTATGGCATAACAGGCATCTGGGATTAAAAATCCGGGTGTTGATAGAAAATTACATCAAGGTCCACACATTTAGCACAAAGGACCCTAAAATTGAGCAAAGAAAATAGTCAGGTTCGGCTCCTTCTCGATAGAGTAGCTAATCGAGCCACACTCTTCATACTACTTCATCTTCAATTGTTTTCAAAATATGGACAAATTTTTCGACATGCAAATTCTTGGATATGGGATCATCAGCATAAAGTCTGATGTAGAGATGGCCTTGACCTTGTGGTCGTTCGCCTTGAAATCCAATATTTATACATACTCATTGACAACTATGCTTAAATTCGTTGAAATTCACCACTTACTTTTAGCTTAGCATTTTACACGGTCAGTGGGAGTACATTCTACATCAAGGACCTAATAAAGGAAAATTACATCGAGGTCCACACATTTAGCACAAATGACCCTAAAATTGAGCAAAGAAAATAGTCGGGTTCGGCTCCTTCTCGAGAGAGTAGTTGATCGAGCCACACTCTTGATACTACTTCATCTTCAATTGTTTTCAAAATATGGCCAAGTTTGTCGGCATGCAAATTCTTGGATATGGGATCATCAGCATAAAGTCTAATGTAGAGATATGGCCTTGACATTTTGGTCGTTCGCTTGAAATCTAAGATTTTTTCATACTCGTTGACAACTATGCTTAAAATCGTTGAAATTCACCACTTACTTTTAGGTTAGCATTTTACATGGTTAGTGGGAGTACATTCTACATCAAGGACCTAAAAAAGCGAAAATTACATCGAGGTCCACACATTTAGCACAAATGACCCTAAAATTGAGCAAAGAAAACAGGCGGGTTCGGCTCCTTCTCAAGAGAATAGCTGATCGAGCCACACTCTTCATACTACTTCATCGTCGATTGTTTTCAAAATATGGCCAAATTTGTCGGCATGCAAATTCTTGGATATGGGATCATCAGCATAAAGTCTGATGTAGAGATGGCCTTGACCTTGTGGTCGTTCGCCTTGAAATCCAATATTTATACATACTCATTGACAACTATGCTTAAATTCGTTGAAATTCACCACTTACTTTTAGCTTAGCATTTTACACGGTCAGTGGGAGTACATTCTACATCAAGGACCTAATAAAGGAAAATTACATCGAGGTCCACACATTTAGCACAAATGACCCTAAAATTGAGCAAAGAAAATAGTCGGGTTCGGCTCCTTCTCGAGAGAGTAGTTGATCGAGCCACACTCTTGATACTACTTCATCTTCAATTGTTTTCAAAATATGGCCAAGTTTGTCGGCATGCAAATTCTTGGATATGGGATCATCAGCATAAAGTCTAATGTAGAGATATGGCCTTGACATTTTGGTCGTTCGCTTGAAATCTAAGATTTTTTCATACTCGTTGACAACTATGCTTAAAATCGTTGAAATTCACCACTTACTTTTAGATTAGCATTTTACATGGTTAGTGGGAGTACATTCTACATCAAGGACCTAAAAAAGCGAAAATTACATCGAGGTCCACACATTTAGCACAAATGACCCTAAAATTAAGCAAAGAAAACAGGCGGGTTCGGCTCCTTCTCAAGAGAATAGCTGATCGAGCCACACTCTTCATACTACTTCATCGTCGATTGTTTTCAAAATATGGCCAAATTTGTCGGCATGCAAATTCTTGGATATGGGATCATCAACATAAAGTCTAATGTAGAGATATGGCCTTGACCTTTTGGTCATTCGGCTTGAAATCCAAGGATGTTCATACTCGTTGACAATAAGCTGAAATTCATTTAAATTTCACCACTTACTTTTAGGTTAGAATTTTACAAGATCGGTGGGAGCACATTTTACAACAAGGACCTAAAAAGGGGAAAATTTACATCGAGGTCCATACATTTAGCACAAAGAACCCTAAAAACAAGCAAGCAAAACAATTGGGTTTGACTCCTCGAGAGAGTAGCTGATCGAGCCACACTCTTCATACTACTTCATCTTCGATTGTTATCAAAATATGGCCAAATTTGCTGGCATGCAAATTTTTGGATATGGGATCATCATCATAAAGTATGGTGCAGATATGGCCTTGACCTTGGTCGTTCGTCTTGAAATACAAGAATGGTTCATACTCGTTGACAACTAAGCTTAAATTTGTTTAAATTTCACCACTTACTTTTAGGTTAGAATTTTACATGATCGATCAGAGTATATTTTACATCAGGGACCTCAAAAAAGCAAAAATTACATCGAGGTCCATACATTTAGCATAAAGGACCCTAAAAGGAAAAAAATTTGGTTCGGCTCCTTCCAAAGAGATCAGCTGATCTGAGCCAAACTCTTGATACTACTTCATCTTAGATTGTTTTCAAAACATGGCTAGATCTATTGCCATGCAAATTCTCTAACATGGGATCATCGTCATCATATAAAGTATGATGTTGATATGGCCTTGACCTTGGTCGTTCGGCTTGAAATACAAGAATGTTCATACTCATTGATAAGTAAGCTTAAAATCGTCTAAATTTCACCACTTACACTTTTAGACCTAAAAGGGGGAAATTACATCGAGGTCCATACATTGAGCACAAAGGACCCTAAATTTAATCAAAGAAAATAGTCGAGTTCAGATCCTTCTCGAGAGAGTAGTTGATCGAGCCATAATCCTGTTCATACTACTTCATCTTTGATTGTGTTCAAAATATTGCCAAATTTGTCGGCATGCAAATTCTTGGATATGGGATCATCAACATAAAGTATGATGTAGATATGGCCTAGACCTTGGTGGTTCGTCTTGAAATATAAGAATAATGCTTCATACTCGTTGACAACGAAGCTTAAATTCTTTTAAATTTCACCATGATACTTTTAGGTTAGAACTTTACACGGTCGACCGAAGTACATTTTACATCACGGACCTCAAAAAGCAAAAATTACATCGAGGTCCATATACATTTAGCATAAAGGACCCTAAAAGAAAAAAATCTGGTTTGGCTCATTCTCGAGAGATCAGCTGATCTGAGCCAAACTCTTAATATTACTTCCTCTTCGATTGTTTTCAAAACATGGCCAAATCTGTTGCCATGCAAATTCTCTAACATGGGATCATCAGCACAAAGTATAATGTTGATATGGCCTTGACCTTAGTCATTCGGCTTGAAATCTAAGAATGCTCATACTTATTGACAAGTAAGCTTAAAATCATCTAAATTTCACCACTTACACTTTTAGACCTAACAAAAGGGGGAAATTACATCGAGGTCCATATATTTAGCACAAAGGACACTAAAATGAAGCAAGGAAAATAGTAGGGTTTAGCTCCTTCTCTAGAGAGTAGCTGATCGAGCCATACTCTTCATACTACTTCATTTTCGATAGTTTTCAAAATATGGCCAAATTTGTCGGCATGCAAATTCTTGGATATGGGATCATCAGCATAAAGTCTAATATAGAGATATTGCCTTGACCTTTTGGTCGTTCGTCTTGAAATACAAGAATGGTTAATACTCGTTGACAACTAAGCTTAAATTCGTTTAAATTTCACCACTTACTTTTATGTTAGAACTTTACACGGTCGATCGGAGTACATTTTACATCAGGGACCTCAAAAAAGGAAAAATTACATCGAGGTCCATATACATTTAGCATAAAGGACCATAAAAGAAAAAATCTGGTTCGGCTCATTCTCGAGAGATCACCTAATCTGAGCCAAACTCTTAATACTACTTCCTCTTTGATTGTTTTCAAAACATGACTAGATCTGTTGCCATGCAAATTCTCTAACATGGGATCATCAACATAAAGTATGATGTTGATATGGCCTTACCTTGGTTGTTCGGCTTGAAATCCAAGAATGTTCATACCCACTGACAACTAGGCTTAAATTCATTTAAATTTCACAATTTACTTTTAGATTAACATTTTACATAGTCGGTGGGAGTACATTTTACATCAAGGACCTAAAAAAGGAAAATTATTACATCGAGGTCCATACATTTAGCACAAAGGACCCTAAAAGGAAAACTTTATAGTTTGGCTCCTTCTCGAGAGATCAGCCATAGGCCAATACACAATGTTGATATGGTCATGACCTTGGTTGTTCGGGTCAAAACCAGGAATGTTCGTACACCATAGGCCAATACACATTGTGAAGAAGCCAGAGCATGTTTTTGTATTCAAAGGTATCAAAATACACGTTTCTCATTTTTTCTTAGCATTATATATAGTGTATGAATAACTTTGAATATTGACCGTTGGATCAAGACTCGAATCCCAACATTATGAGACGTTGGATCCTCATTTCCATTTTAGCATCGAGAAGATACTATTGATAGTCTTCCTTTTCTTATCTTACCACTATTATATATAGTGTGTGGACAAAAGTATGAAAATTAATTTATGCAAATTTGTTAAAATTATATGTCTCTATTTTTTTAATAAATATATGCATGTTTTTGAACTATTAATGACTAGCAAAATGTTTTTATTGTCTAGTGTCTAAAAAATTAAACATAGTTGAAAACTAGGGCGTAAGTGTGAGATGTTTTCTTTTCTACTTTGCTTTGGATCACTTTTGTCCATCAGATGAATATTGGGTGGTAGATACAGGGGGCATGTTGATCCATGTCCCCCTAGCAGTGGGCACGTGGAGTAGTAGTTGAGCAATTTCAGAAAACACTTAAAATCCAAAATATAAACATTAACACCAAAGACAGTTTACAGCCAAAATACACCCTTCCTAGGGCCAAAAAAGACCCTGCCTCTGACTACTACTACATTAATTAGTAAATGAGTGGTACTTTTCTACAACTAAATTAACTATTAATACATCATTACCATCGCATTAGGATCAATTAGCCGAAGATTAAGATCAATTCATCCTGTCAATGCAAACGCAGAAAGACAGCACCTTGATCGTCCCGTATTGTCCATCAGCAGTGGTAATGTACCGCGGCGGCACCGTGAGGAATGTCAGATCTTCGAGGCCAACACTGCCGGGCAATGCGCAGCTCGTCGGCTCAATGATCCCAGTAAGGCTGTCCGTCGAGAAGTACGCCTGCGACTGGGGGCCAGTCACGCACAGCTTCACCCTGTACCGGGGCCACGAGCACGAGGCCGCCCTGACGCACACTGAGGAAATGGCAGCGGCCTGGCCGAGATCGCCGATGATGAGGCTGAACATGGTAGTGTTATCACCATAGATGATGACCATGGATGGCAGAAAGGACGGTAACAGCATCGCTACTATACACTCCATGGGCTGGCTGTATGATAGCCTATGCACTTGTACCTTGTGGACGCCGTTGAGGTGCAAAAGGAGCTCGACCGGCGAGGCGGTGAATATGCAGCAGACTCCCGTGCAGCCGCACGGGCTGAACGGGCATGTGGCCTTGTAGTTGTCGAGCTCGTGGTAGGCGACCATGGTGAGGCAGCCGTCGTGGGGTCATAGAATAGTTATCGGTGCTAGCTCTTCTTTTTCCATCGTCGGCTAGCTCTTGGTGGAATCCGCCGACGAGGCCAGCGTTGGAGTGGTTCCCTGGAAGCTCGGCTGACCGGTGTAGTACCTGCAGTCCTAAATTTTTATGCAGCATTGAGTTTTTTTTGAATGAAGGCTGCAGAAAGGTGACAGGTGAGAGTAAATCAGGCACTTAATACCCTTTACAGTACTGTACCAGACAAATAGATCCTACCCACGTGGGTGGTAAGAAGGTCTACGCCTTTTTTGGAATTGGAAAAGGTCTACACCAAGAGAGAGATGGATAAACCTGGGGCCTGGCGCAAAGTGTACAGTGCTGCGGGGGAGAGAATGAGGACTGCATGCATGTCTGCAACACCATCTGCATTTTATTCTATCTGCTTGTCTCTTCTGGCTCTTTCTTTCTCGGCATGGCAGACTCGTTTCTCTTCTCCATATCTTTCTTGTGGTTAAAGCTTGTCCAGATACAGATACAGAGTACTAGTAGTAGTACATAGTACATTTGAACTAGTACTCCAGTAATACAGAGTATATGCCTTTTTATACTCGAGTTGTACTACCAGTACTCCAATAGTAATACAATACATATATCTTCTTATTACTATAATACTACTAGTACTCCAGTAGGTAGGCATCTGCGGGCGGTGGGTGGCGGGCGGCGGCGGCTATTTGCGTCTTTTTACTACTCCTAGGGCGGCGGGCGGCGGGCAGTGGTGGCAGTAGGGTTCTAGTAGTATGGAGTAGTACTCGAGTACTCCTGCTCACTAATTCATGAAGTAATACTTCAGTAGTGTACTGCAGCCGTGTAGTGCTTAGATGCGGCTGTCATCATACCACGGTTTCTAGGGAGACGCCAGAGACACAGGTGCTCAAATGCACGTCCCAGGTAGGCCCCGATGCCTAGCAATTGGATAAAGCCTTGCTGCTGACCACATAGCCAAGGCAATTCATTTCGCTACTCTCTACTAGTATACTATTTCTCGGTGTGTTTCGAAATTAAGTTCACACCTTGCGATAATCTGTTTAGTGGACCCATTACTAGGAAGTCAATGTATCGAGACAAGTGACGGTTTGGAAAGATTCAACTACTTGCTAAGAATATGCATGCCTAGACATTTGACCGTATTTTGAAAACAACCAAAGAGACTATGGCTCACTGTGTTTTGAAATTTTGCGTACCTTTCGAAATTAACTTCACACCTTGCGAAAATCTATTCACTGGACCCACCAGGCAGTCAATGTATCAAGAACGAGTGAAATTTTGGAATGATTCAACTTATTGCTAAGAATATGCATGCCTAGAAATTTGACTGTGTTTTGAAAACAATCAAAGATGCTATGACTCACTGTGTTTTGAAATTTTTGCTATGTTTCGGAATTAACTTCACACCTTGCAAAAATCTGTTCAGTGGACCCACCACCAGGCAGTCAATGTATGGAGACGAGTGAGAGTTTGGAAAGATTCAACTCCTTGCTAAGAGTATGCATGCCCAAAAATTTGACCATGTTTTGAAAACAAACAATGAGACTATGACTCACCATGTTTTGAAATTTTGGCTATGTTCCGAAATTAACTTCACACCTTGCAATAATATTTTTAGTGGACCCACCAGGCAGTCAATGTATCGAGAACAAGTGAGAGTTGTTTGGCAAGATTCAACTTGTTGCTAAGAATATGCATGCCTCGAAAGTTTGACCATGTTTTGAAAACAATCAAAGAGACTATGAATCACCGTGTTTTGAAACTTTGGTTGTGTTTCGAAATTAACTTCACACCTTGCGATAATATGTTCAGTGGACCTACCAGGCAGTCAATGTATCAAGGACGAGTGAGAGTTTGGAATGATTCAACTTATTGCTAAGAATATGCATGCCTAGAAATTTTACCGTGTTTTGAAAACAATCAAAGTGGCTATGGCTCACCGTGTTTTGAAATTTTGCATGCATTTCGAAATTAAATTCACACCTTGCAAAAATCTGTTCACTGGACCCACCAGGCTGCAATCAATGTATCGATAATGAGTGAGAGTTTAGAAAGATTCAACTTATTGCTAAGAATATGCATCCCTTGAAATTTGACCGTGTTTTGTAAACAATCAAAGTGGCTATGGCTCACCGTGTTTTGAAATTTTGCTTGCATTTCAAAATTAACTCCATACCTTGCGAAAATCTATTCACTAGACTCTCCAGGCAGTCAAAGTATCGAGAACGAGTGAGAGTTTGGAATGATGCAACTTATTGCTAAGAATATGCATGCCTAGAAATTTGACCGTGTTTTGAAAACAATCAAAGAGGCTATGACTCACCGTGTTTGTTGGGGATATACTTTCTGGGTATCCTCACAGTTCCTCACTGACCAGGTTAGCCCACTTCGGGTTAGAGCTTTGCTTCACGGGCGGCCCAGTCAGGGAGAAAAGACGGAGTCCAATCTGGCTACGGGAAGGCCCAGAAGACTTACGGACTTAGGCCCATAGTGTTACTTGTAGTTCAAGAAGTACTCTGTAACCGACTCTTAGTCATAGCCAGATAGATCTCTCCCGTAAACCCTAGGCCAGATATCTATATAAGTCATCCTAGGGAGAGCCTTTAGGGCACCTACCCTCATAGTCCACAAACTCACACAGGCGAACCCTTGTAACCCATATTCCGGCTCTGCCGTATTACCGGATTGCTAGCAGGAGTAGGATCCGTCCAAAGCCGGCGGATTCGAACCTGGGTAAACTTGTGTGCTCACCGTCCCGGAACACCATACGTCTCACACCCCTCTCTTCCGCACGCCTCAAGGACCCCCTCATGGCGTACCTGTCATCAATCCGACGACAGTTGGCGCCCACCGTGGGGCAAGTGAACTTCGAATCTGTGTTCCGAGCGGAATCTGCAAGAATCGGAATTAGCAAGACTATCGCCGTCGGTCGCATCCTCTACACCAGCGACGTCCCTCTCATCATTCTCGACGAGACCTGGATTCCGGCTACGGAGGCTGTGACTGCCTACACAATCATGTCTTTTGGCGAGATCGATGTTTACATCGGTTTTGCTGAATCTATACCACCCACCCTAGTGGTGATGATAGAGGCAAAAGAATCTTCTGGGTCCCCTTTGTCTGCGGAGGCGACAGAGTTCCGGATCTCAGAAAACCCTAATCCCACCCAGCCCGCACCAGTTGCGGAGATAGTGGAGAAATCCGAGCCTGAAGAAGACCTAGCGGCCCAAGTCGAATCTAGAGTGGATCTCCTTGGAGAGGCCGAATCCCAGATCGACCCACCCGCTGAAGTCGAAATCTAGGAGGAGCATATCAATGACTCTGATTCCGGCTCTGATGACACCGGGACAGACAGGCCTTTCCTAAGGTATATGCTGTGACGTATGATAATGCAAAACTCAAGCGCAGATGCAATTCTCGAGACCATCAAAAGTTTCGACGAAGCTGATCGCGAGAGCCGCAGGTACCTCAGGAAGCTTGCGTCGCACTTCGTCGAATATGTGGGATCCGGATCCGGCTCTGTCGATGCTAGAGACAACACCGACTCTGTGCTGGAGGCAATTGGAACAAACGCCGACATACCCGCATCCTCGGATGAATCGATGACGTCAGCAGATTTCTGAAAGTTCTCTGCAGAATATGAAGAGGACTATAACTCCAAAACTGCAGAGGAAGGATAAGCCATGGATGAAGGATCCAGGGAACACTCTCCCAAAGCGCAGGACAACATGGAAATCAGAGATAATCCCGAAGTCCATATGTCTGAAAGTACCGATCAGAGCTTAACTCCGAGAAACGAACCCAAAGCCGTCTTTGCTACCGGCGCTGCCAAGAAGGCAAAGAAGAAGAACAAGACCCCGACAAAAGACCCTCTGGCAGAAGAGGTGATTGCCGAGGAATATGAGGAAGACTCGGATGGAGCACTTATCCCAGAAGAGCCCAAAAAAGAAGAATCGGTGGATGGACACGTGATCATTGAAGATGCGCGTAAACTCATCGATGCTGCATTAACCACACCTATTCCTACAGCTGCAGAGCTTACTGCTGAAGAACTGGGCAAGAGGGCATAGGCCCTAGAAGCGCGTCGTCAAGTACTCCTCGATGAAGCCAAAAACATTGAGGAGGAAAAGAAGCGCCTAGCATTTGCGGAGAAGTACAACTCCAGGAAATACCAGAAGACCAGGAAGCGTCATACCAATGACAACCAATTCCCGCAGATTCACGCCGTCCTTTTCGAAGAAGAGATGGGGAAGCCTCGGAAAGATAGCAAAGGGGGTTGGGTATATCCAACCCCGATACAGAATACCGTGGCAGCCCGAGAAATTCTATCGGCTAATCCAGGCCCGGAGGAGATCCCGTTGGGAATCAAACTACTCAACAAGGGACTGGAGCAGCAAAAGGTCGCCATGTCTGGAAGTCAAAAACTGGTCTCTGATTCCGACCAATTTCGCACAGATCTCGCATGGGCTGATGTAAGACCCCAACATGTTCCGGAGCAGCACCACCACCCCGATCGCAGGGAAGATAATCACTCAAGAATCGGATCTTCGGGACAGCACGACAAAGCTGCCCATGGATGGCGTAACGTTAACCTAGTTGCGGAGCAAGAGGCAATTGCTGCACTGAATCCGAGGAACCCGCCCCGGCGAGAGTCGAAAGACCGTAGGGATGATGATAAGGAGAAACGTCGGGAGGAGGACCGACAAAGGATGCCACCTCCTAGACATGAAAGCCGTCCGGATGACGGATGAAGGAACGACAGACACCATGCTGTGACAAGCCGGCTGGGGGCTCGTCATGATGAAGACCCTCCCCGGAACCGGAAAAATGATGCTCCGGACGGAGGCCGGCGATCAGCCAGAAAAACCCAGCTGCTCCACCTTCTTCGCCAAGTAGCCATCACAACGGCCCCCAGGGAGGCAATAGAGGGTGTCGGGTTGGAGGAGGTGGCGGCAGAAGCCGAAGTCCGGCTCCATGGCACCGCAGCCACAGCCGACATTTGGGACGATCTCTATCCCCGAACGACACAAGGCACAGGATCAACTCCAACATAGAGGCGCGGTGCTACGAAAACGATGATATCTATGTGGGCCCAAAATGCTTCAGACCATGCATCAGAGCTACAAGATTCCCGGAAGGATTCGCTATCTCAAGATATATCCAAGCCTACGACAGCATTGCTCGGCCAGATACCTGGCTACAGGATTTCTTCCAAGCTTGCTGCATCGCCAAAGGCGGAAACAGCCTGGTCGCAACCCGATATCTCCCACTCATGTTGCGGAAGACGGCACGATCATGGCTTACTGAACTTCCGGAGAACACCATTCACAACTGGTATGACATGCAACGTGCGTTCTTTCAGAATTTCGAAGGCACATACCGGAGGCCCTGTACGGTCAGAGACCTGCAACATTGCACCCAGAAGGCCGGAGAAGCTTGCCGGGAATACCTCGGACGATGGATTGACACCAAGAACTCCTGTGAAGGAGTAAATGATCAAACTGCGATTGAAGCTTTCATTGTAGGTCTCCCAATCGGTCTACTACGTCATCGCTTGAAGTGCGACAAAGTCACTGATTTGGGAGAGATGATAGAAATAGCGAGCAAGTATGCAGACGCTGACGACGTCGCAGAGGGATTACTCAACGCCCTAGATGTGCCACAGTCGGCAAAATAACCAAAGCAAAAAGCTCAGAAGCGCAAAAATACCTCGGAAGAAAAACCCAACGCGGAAACGGAAGTGGTCACTGCTACTTTCGGGTCTAGAGGACGAGGAGGACGCGGCGTAGGCCGCGGGCATGGCCGTGGGACTTCGAGAGTTCAGGGTAGAGGAGATCAGCAACCAGGCAAAACCTACACCTGGGCCGACATTGCCAACAACCCTTGTGTACATCACTTGGATGCCAATGGGGGCTCGTCCCACACCAACACTGAGTGTCATTTTAATGACGACATCAAGAGAGAGGATACTGCTGGCTACAGAGCTAAGCGAAAGAAGGGAAAGAAGAATCCCTAAAAAGATAACGAGACCAAGGAAGATTTCAACATGGAGGAAGTTGATGCTTCAAATCCCAAACCGGAAGGGAAGAAAAATTTTCCGACCAAAAAAGACGCTTACGTTACTTTCCTCGGATCTTAACCAGCAAAGGTCAAGAAAGCAGTTCTATATGAGCTCAACGCAATAGTTCCGGCTGTCCCTCAATACCTGGACTGGTCGGAAGTGGCAATCACATTTGACCGTGCCGATCATCCGCCTAAGATACATAGGCGAGGAAACTATGCCTTAATAATCAATCCACTTATTGACGATTATGGTTTCTCCAAGACCCTCATGGACGGTGGCAGCAGTATCAATATTCTCTATGTCGAAACGCTATGCCGGATGAAGATCTCGGAGACCCAGCTGAACCATAGCTCGGTGATCTTTCACGGGGTTGTCCCAGGAAGACAAGCTAATTCCCTGGGAGAAATCACTTTGGATGTTACCTTTGGAACTCCAAAGAACTATCGAACGGAGGCACTTTCCTTCAAAGTGGTCCCGTTCAAGAGCGTGTACCATGCTATATTCGGACGTCCGGCTTACTGGGGTTTTATGGCTCGTCCATGTTACATTTACAATATGATGAAAATTCTAGGTCCCAACGGCATAATCACCATTAGGGGAGACCCGAAGAAAGCGTGAGAGTGCGAGGATGGAAATGACGCCTTTGCTGAAGCCGTGCTACACGCCCAGGAGTACCAGGAGATCAAGAAGAGCATAGATCCGTCCGAGATGCCCGCAACAAAGAAGGAGGTGACCAAGCCAAATCCGGAGTTCAAGGCATCAGAAGAGACGAAGAAGACGTCATGACCCAGATAGGCGTAGGCCTAGATAGCGCATAGGAAAGCACGCTCGTCAAGTTCCTCAAAGTGAATCAAGATATCTTTGCATGGCAGCCATCTGACATGACCGGAGTACCCAGGGAACTTTCGGAGCACTCTTTAAATGTAAACCCGAACGCTAAACCCGTCAAACAGTCCTTATGATGTTTTGGCAACAAAAAGCGTAAGGCAATAGCTAAGGAACTAGCGCGGCTCGAGTTAGCCGGATTCATAGAAGAGGTCATCCACACTGAGTGGTCGGCCAATCCTGTAATGGTCCCTAAAAAGGACACCACTGATTTAAGGATGTGTGTTGATTATACTGCCTTGAACAAGGCTTGTCCAAAAGATCCGTTCGCTCTACCTTGAATTGATCAAGTGATCGATTCTACGGCAGGCTCGGAACTCCTCTGTTTTCTCGACGCATATTCCGGTTATCACCAAATCTGGATGAAGGAATCTGACAAAGTCAAAACTTCATTCATAACCCCTTTTGAAACCTTCTGTTTTGTTACGATGCCCTTTGGGCTAAAGAACACCGGAGCTACCTACCAGTGCACGATGCAGCGTTGCCTTCACGACCAGCTCGGACGCAATGTACATGCACACGTGGATGATATTGCGATGATGTCCAAAAAGAAGCAAGCACTGATTTCCGACTTGGAGGAAATGTTCGCCAACCTACGAAAATACAACATCATGCTTAACCCAAAGAAATGCTTCTTTGGAATACCAGCCGGAAAATTGTTAGGTTTCATCGTGTCTCAAAGAGGCATAGAGGTGAACCAGGACAAAATCAAGGCTATACTCAATATTTCCAGGCCAACTCGCCTGAAGGACGTACAAAGACTAACTGGTTGCATCGCTGCAGTCAGTCGGTTTGTAAGCCGGCTTGGTGAAAGAGCCGCACCATTATACAAACTCCTGAAAAAGACCAAGGATTTCGTTTGGACCGACGAAGCTGAAGCTGCACTACAGGACTTAAAGAAAGTACTCTCATCTGCTCCTATCGTTGCTGCGCCGAAACCACAGGTCGTTAGTATCATCATGGTGGTGGAGAGACCGGAGGAAAATCAGGAGCACCTGGTGCAACGTCCGACTTACTTTGTCAGCGAAGTCCTGACAGAATCCAAACAGCGGTATCCGCACTATCAAAAGCTGGCTTACGGTGTTTTCCTAGCATCCCGTAAGCTATGACACTATTTTCAGGAGCATCCAATTACCATGGTGAGCACAGCTCCCATGAGAGATATAATCAACAACAGTGATGCCACAGGACACGTCGCCAAATGGGGCATAGAGCTTTCAGCTTTTCATATTGAGTATAAACCTCGGACAGCAATCAAATCCCAAATTCTTGCCGACTTTATCACTGATTGGACAGAGGCGAAGGAGAATATGACCCTCCCCGAGTCGGAATATTGGACCCTCTACTTTGATGGGTCTAAGGCTCCAGGGGGCTCGGGGGCTGGCGTGGTGCTCAAGTCACCCCAAGGTGATAAACTTCTATACGTGTTGCAGATCCACTTCACAGCGACAAACAATATTGCCGAGTATGAAGCACTGTTACACGGAATCCGGATTGCTAAGGATATCGGCATCCGACGTTTGATGCGTTATGGAGATTCGGATCTTGTTGCTCAAAAAGTTTCGAATATTTGTAATGCAAATAAGCACATGGCAGCATATAAAGCTGTCGTGGATGATTTATCTAAATTGTTCGAAGGATTTGAGGTTCAACACATCCCTCGAGCAGAAAATGAGGAAGCAGATGCATTATCTCGGATAGGCTCTGCACGGAAAGAGGTCCCGGATGGCGCTTTTTTAGAGCACCTCAAAGTTCCCTCAATAAAGGCAGTAGATGAGGAATATCCGACCAAATCAGACTCACCTCTAATAGCAGTTCTGGGTGTAATTCCCAGCTGGACTCAACCCTACCTTGATTATCTGGTAGATGGCAAATTACCCGAAGACGAGGTCCTGAGCTGGTAGATTATCCGACGAGTGAAAGCCTATACTATAGTTAAAGGTGAGCTCTATAGGCGGAGTGTCTCTGGGGTTTTTCAGCGCTGCGTATCTCCGGAAGAAGGAGTGGAAATCTTAAGAGAAATCCACGAAGGCGAATGTGGTCATCACGCTGCAACCAAATCTTTAGTAGCAAAAGCTTTTAGACACGGATTTTTCTAGCTTACAGCTCAGGCAGATGCCGAACGATTAGTCAATACGTGCAAAGGCTGCCAGAAGTACGCCAAACAAGCTCATGTTCCGGCTGATCAATTGCGAACAATACCTATAACATGGCCTTTTGCGGTCTAGGGGCTTGATATGGTAGGACCATTTAGACGTGCTCCAAGTGGATTTACTCACCTCTTGGTGATGGTAGATAAGTTCACAAAGTGGATTGAGGCTAAACCCGTCACTAGTTGTGACGGAGCAATAGCCAAAAGATTTTTCAAGGATGTTATAATCCGGTATGGTTATCCGCATAGCATTATCACGGACAATGGGAGTAACTTTTCTATGGGAGAATTGGCCGAATTCTGCAATGAGCAAAATATCCGGCTTGACATTGCGTCAGTCGCACATCCACAGGTAACGGACAAGTTGAAAGAGCTAATGGTTTAATCTTACAAGGCCTAAAACCGAGACTCGAAGCACCACTACAACGTGTTGCGGGGGCTTGGGCAGAGGAATTACCCTCTGTAATATGGAGTTTACGAACAACTCCGAACAGGTCAACCGGATACACATCTTTCTTCTTGGTCTATGGCGCAGAAGAAGTTCTTCCTAGTGATTTGATTCACACTTCTCCTAGAGTGGCCGCGTATATTGAAGAGGATGCCAAGATTTCTCGACAAAATGATCTCGACTTGGTCGAAGAAGTTCGCGTCGTTGCTGAGATTAGATCAACAGCCTATCAGCAGAAGTTACGCAAGTATCATAGCTAGAGTGTCAGAAACAGATCTTTCAATAAAGGTGATTTGGTTCTCCGGCTTGTGCAACAAAGAAAGCACAAACTTTCCCCAGTATGGGAAGGGCCCTTTTTAGTTAGTCGAGTATTGCACAATGGTTCGTACTACTTAACTGACATGAGGCCAGTCAAAGAAAGACCTGCTACTAAGAAGAGAAAGAGAGCTGGAGGCAGTACAAATCCGGATGAGTTAGACAGACCATGGAATATTGCTCAGCTACGTCCCTTTTATTCTTAGTTTATCCTTCTTTGTAATCATACATATGTACATGTTCTGTGAGAAATAAAAGTCTTGGTTACCTCAAGTTTTTTTGAGAAGTTTTACCATCTTATTTCCGAATGATCATATCATAGTCGAAAATCCCAAGATACTTGAAACTACTTTATGCTCATGTTTGTTCTAGTTTAGATTTCCGATTCTAGAAATGCTACATTCGGGTATAACTCTAAAGTTTCTAGCCCATACTTTGGTTATTTGTCTGATTGCCGGATGCGGGTATTTTTCGAGTAGTGAATTGTTAGTACTGGAAGCCGGCTTTGTTTCCGAGTTTAAACTGGTTTAGCAATTGAGCTCCATTGCTCGGCAAAGTTTCCATGCAGAAGGGTTAGCCGGCTCACGAAAGGGACGAGGCAGAAAGCCAGATAAACGATAAGTATAGACGAAAAAGTATAAGTTCTTATGTAAACATTTCAGGCACACAAAAATTTAAAGCCAAAAGTGCTGAAGAGATCAAAAGCTTAGCACTAGCAAAAATTATAAGTATTGCATATTTACAGACCCATCATGTTTCTCAGAATAATACAATTGTTTCTGGCAATCTATGATGCAGGAGGAGAGGAAGGAGTTGCCGGCTTGCTGGATACATCGCATTGATATCATTCCGAGATGTCTAGATCCAATACGATATGTTCATCGTCGGAAACTTTTGCTGATTCTTCGGGAGGCGGAGGCGGCGTGTCCACGTGGGTGAAGAAGGGAGTGTCGTAGCTGGTTAGATCAGCTACATGGCACCCATATCCGGCACAAAAGTCCATGATCGCCTTGATTTCTTGCTCCTAACCGTCTTCATCCACTATAGAATACCCTCTGGTCACTGGCCATATCTCCATGCTTCCATGGTGGCTCATGACCATGGTGAGAGCATTCTGCACCACGGATCGCGCGTAGGACATATTCCAGTCCTGGACAAGCTGCGGCATATCCTTCGCCTTGTCCCGCACCTGAAAATCCGACATGCTATGCATATCCGGAATCTTGAGAGCTTCGCCAATATCCTCAAGGGATTGGCAGAAGTCATGAAGCAAATCACCGACTTGGGTAAGCCGGTGGGTGTGAGGCTCGGCACATATGGAGTCCGTCAAGTTTAGAGGACCTATACACAAAAACATTTAAGAAATCCGACATTGAAAGAAGTCGAAGAAAATAGACAAATCATACAGATGGAACATACCGAAGATGACGTCGTCAACTTTGGTCTTCTCTTCCCGAGGACTCTGGAGTTCATCCTGGAGCGCCTCGGAAAGGTCCTTCTCTCTGCACAGCTCATTATTGAGGTCCGAGATTTTCTGATCTTGAGCAGCAATCTTGCGATCATGCTCGTTAGTAGCCATGGAGGAGGATTCGAGAACTTGAGCGATGCTCTTCTCATGATCTTGGCAAAGTTCTTTGTTCTCCACCACCAAGGTTTTGAGGTTCTCGGCCTCTTCAATCATAATGCAAGACTGTGTCACCAACGTTGTAAGTCAAAAAAGAACAATAGTTTAGGAAAAAAATTGACTGTGAAAACATGAAAGACAAGGTTTGAATCTCGGAATGTTTACCCTCGGCCTCATCCTTGGAGACCTTCAGCTCAGAATTTTCAAGTCGGAGAGATCTGATCTCTCTCCGCTTGTTGCAGATATTCTTCAACAAATCTTGGTTATATGAATTAACTTTCTGTAAGTCAGAATACCTAGAGTCAGAAGTCTACTGAAGACTCGGGCTAATATTGTTACTAATATCAGCACGAGCCTTGGGGGCTACACAAGTTCATTCTTTGGCATCCTAAGGAAGCATAAACTCAGATTAAATATCCTAATTCATGCTTGGGGGCTAGAGGATATGATATACAATAAAGAAAAACGTGAGTTAGAATTCCGACTTACATGATGTTCATGTGTGAGCTTGCTCAGCCATATGTTCACCTCGGTGGAAACTCTCTCGGCGAGGGTGAGTGGAATAATCGGAGGTGGTGGAAGCACACCAGATCTAAGTCCCTCGTCGCGAATGCGAACTTGTTCAAGAAGGTCGGAGTACTTGATGTCTTCTGCCTCTTGCGCTTCTTCTTCGGCAGAGAGATTTCTCTTCTCCAGGCATTTCCTGGCCAGCCGCTGGATCTCTTTCGCAGATTTCTGGGACAAGCCAAACTTGGCAAGACCCGGATTGTTGAGAAGGTTTTCGGCAAAGATCTCTGCCGAGGGATCATTACCCGAAGAGGGTTCACCCTTATCTAAACCTGACTCACTCATGGTGACGTCAGTTTGCGATTCAAGGATCGCTCTGCTCCGTTGAAGGAGCCGGATCTTCTGCGACATTCGGCGAAGGAGTGATCACCGGCATTGCAGAGGATTGGGGGGTAGGAGTTGGAGGAGCCACGGCAGGGGAAGCTATGGTCAGCTTCGTCTGTCGCAGGGGTTTCGAAGAAGTTCCCTTCCCCTTGCCCTTGATGAGCTGCTTAGCTCTAAGAATGTAATAGAGTCGAAAACATTACATCTCGGAAGGAAATTCGAGAAAGGTACAAAGGCGAAAAGTTGTGTTGAAAGTTACCTCTTCACGACGGGCACCTCCTTTGTGCCAACAACCACTGTCGGAGCCTTGCGCTTCTTGGGCACAATGTCTGGCAATGGGACCAATTCAGCCTCCTGAGAAAACTCTGGAGGATATCCCTCGAGCGGAGAAAATTCTGACTCAGGGAGGTTAGCAAGCTGACAAGAAGAAAACATATCAGTATTGCGATATAACTTAATGAATGAAACACATGAAAAGGTTTATTATTAAGAGCTTATCGGCACAACGGGGTTTTCTGTTGTGTGCATATCCAGAGAAACCTCCAGGATTCTCCTCTCGATCCGCTCCCTTATCAGCCATTTAATCTGGCTTATATAACCTTGCGAGGTATAGGCTTTGGGGCTGATGCGGAGGGAATCCTTTTTGGACGACGTGATGGAGTGCATCAGTCGGTTTCCATGGTACTGAAGGGGTTGGATCTGGCGTGACACCCAACATTGGACCAAGTCGGATCCCTTCAGTCCTTTGTGTTTGATCAGATATTTGATCCGCCTCTTGGTGAGGATCAGATTGTCACTGAGAGCCGGAGGTGCCTCGTCCCAAGACGGTTGGGCCATGGCGGCTCCATCGATGAAAGCCGGCAAAGCAGTGGCTTTGCCGGGAGCCAGAACATCTTTGTGGTAAAAGAAGGTGGCTGGCCATTATTTGACCGAGTCACTGGCTAGAATCTTTGGGTAGGCGCGATCACGCCTAACCGAAAAGCAAATTGTACCGGTAATATAAGGATTACCGGCCATGATAGAATTTCTCCAGACATGGAAGTAGTACCGGAATAAGGTAAGACCCGGCCTAATGCCAAGAAATCCCTCGCACAACGCCGCGTAGGCGCTCATCTCTAGGAGGGAGTTGGGAGGAAGATTGTGAAGTTGAACACTATAGTGATCTATCACCTCGGAAAAGAATTCTGAGGGAGGAAATGACAAACCTCTGTCGAGATGGGTGCCGAAGTGTACCCGCTCGTCGGCGCGCGGGTTGGGGATGGTCTCGCCGGAGCCGCACCGCCAGCCGCCGGTGCAGAGGAGCCCTTCTTTCTCCATGTCGCGGAGCTTCTCGTCGTCCAACACGCAGGGGATCCAGACCCCGCGATAGCTTTCCTTCTCTTCCGCCGCCGCCTCCGCCGTCGATGCTGCCGCAGTCAAGCCGGAAGATGAAGACGAAGCCATTCTTCTGGAACGCCGGTGACCTTAGATGGGTGGAGCTAGGAGTTTGGGAAGCAGGGGAGCTCTATGCGCGAGGGAGATTTGGAGGAGAAGAAACGGCGAGGGAACAGTTGAAGAGAGATGAAGAAGAATCCTCACCTCTTATATCCACCTAACCGCGCCAAGATTCGTGCAAATGACACTGTATAACCACCACACGTCGTGGAAGGAACTGGGAAGGACCCACGCGATGATTGCGTCGCCTCGATCTCCACGTATGCATTAAAACGGTGCCTCGGTTCCGCGAACGGCGGACCCACCAACGGTCGTGCTGACAGGATGTTTGTCAGATGACGTGACTTGACCATGACGAGTGTCAGATGACGTCAGAGACCAAGTTCCGGCTTAGTTTGAAATCAAGCTGGAAAATTAGAGTAACATGTTGATAGGTCCACTTATTTTTAAGACCCGGATCGTATTTTTTGTTGTGAAGTTTCAGGAACCCTTCAAGATTTTGCAAGCCAAAGATCAAGCTAGACGATGATGAATCTGACTTTGGATCTTGGAGACTTCCGGGGGCTGCTATTGGGGATATACTTTCCGGGTATCCTCACAGTTCCTCACTGACCAGGGTGGCCCACTTCGGGTTAGAGCTTTGCTTCACGGGCGGCCCAGTCAGGAAGAAGAGACGGAGTCCAATCCGGCTACGGGAAGGCCTAGAAGACTTACCGACTTAGGCCCATAGTGTTACTTGTAGTTCAAGAAGTACTCGGTAACTGACTCTTAGTCGTAGCCGGATAGATCTCTCCCGTAAATCCTAGGCCAGATATCTATATAAGCCGTCCTAGGGAGAGCCTTTAGGGCAACTACCCTCATAGTCCACAAACTCGCACAGGCGAACCCTTGTAACCCATATTCCGGCTCTGTCGTATTACTGGATTTCTAGCAAGAGTAGGATCCATCCAAAGCCGGTGGATTCGAACTAGGGTAAACTTGTGTGCTCACCGTCCCAGAACACCGTATGTCTCACACCCCTGTCTTCCGCACGCCTTAAGGACCCCCTCATGGCGTACTTGTCATCAATCCGATGACAGTGTTTCGAAATTTTGGCTGTGTTTCGAAATTAACTTCACACCTTCGAAAATCTATTCAGTGGACCCACCAGGCAGTCAATGTATCAAGAACGCGTGAGAGTTTGGCAAGATTCAACTTCTTGCTAATAATATGCATGCCTAGAAATTTGATCGTGTTTTGAAAATAATCAAAAATATGATGACTCACCGTGTTTTGAAATTATGCCCATGTTTCGAAATTAACTTCACACCTTGCAAAAATATGTTCAGTGGACCCACCACCAGGCAGTCAATGTATGGAGACGAGTGAGAGTTTGGAAAGATTCAACTCCTTGCTAAGAATATGCATGCCTAGAAATTTGACTGTGTTTCGAAAACAAACAAAGAGACTATCACTCACCATGTTTTGAAATTTTGGCTGTGTTTCAAAATTAACTTCACACCTTGCGATAATATTTTCAGTGGACCCACCAGGCAGTCAATGTATCAAGAACGAGTGAGAGTTGTTTGGCAAGATTCAATTTCTTGCTAAGAATATGCATGCCTCGAAAGTTTTTCCATGTTTTGAAAACAATCAAAGAGACTATGACTCACCGTGGTTTGAAAGTTTGGATGTGTTTCTAAATTAACTTCACACCTTGCGATAATCTGTTCAGTGGACCTACCAGGCAGTCAATGTATCGAGAACGAGTGAGAGTTTGGAATGATTCAACCTATTGCTAAGAATATGCATGCCTAGAAATATGACCGTGTTTTGTAAACAATCAAAGTGGCTATGGCTCACCGTGTTTAGAAATTTTACGTGCGATTCAAAATTAACTCCATACCTTGCGAAAATCTATTCACTGGACCCTCCAGGCAGTCAATGTATCGAGAATGAGTGAGAGTCAATCTATTCACTAAGAATATCCATGCCTAGAAATTTGATCGTGTTTTGAAAACAATCAAAGAGGATATGACTCACCGTGTTTTGAAATTTTGGCTGTGTTTTGAAATTAACTTCACACCTTGCAAAAATATGTTCAGTGGACCCACCACTAGGCAGTTAATGTATGGAGACGAGTGAGAGTTTGGAAAGATTCAAATTCTTGCTAAGAATATGCATGTAACATCCCAAAACTTCAATCCAAGCTTATCAAGATCAAATCATCCAAAAATAGGGTTATCAAAAACTTTTCCAAATTTAATATGAAAGCATTCATATATGTATGCATTTAAAATAGGAGTTGTTTGAATTGCCATGATTGATTGATCCAATGCTTGTAAAATGTTTCTTAGGTGATTTAAACATCATCTACATCATTCCCAAACTTTTCCTAAAGAAAATCACACAAAAAGAATTAAAAAGGAGGAATGGTCATTTTGGCAAATATAACTCTCATGCCTACTTTGGCTATTCCTAGTACTCAAAACTTAACAGAAATAATTCTTGATCTTTGCACCCCTTGCTAATACACATAATGGGGTACCAAGGCCCACCTTTGGATCTGCTAAAAACATTCTGTTAACTATTTTAAATGACAGTTTAAAATTGAATCTAATGCATATGCATAGATCACCCCTATTTCAAAAACCATCTATTTGAGCTCCATTTTCAAAACCCTTGCAACCAAAGACTACCTATCACTAGTGGAGATCACTCAAAGATTTGAAACCAAAATTCAAAAATTTCTTTCATGCGGCCATTTCATCAAACACTTGGCATGCATAATATCACCTCTAATCCTAGCTCACTGTTTACTGCAGGGTTTTGCCCCCAATTGATCCCCATTTAATCCCCTTGTCCTCTCTTGATCTAACTAGAGCCTAACCAGCATCTCCCCTACCCCCTAGCTGCACTGCCATGCCATGCCGTGCACCACCTCGTCGGCTGACCGTGCACTCGTAGCAGCAGCTCTCTCCAGCCCCTCCCCTCATGTCTAGCAGCTTGCCAGTGGTCCACCTCCACCGCCCAACCAGCCCTAGGCCAGAGACAGGGAGCAGAGCGGCCAGGAACCGTCGTGCCCGGAGCTTGTCGAGCATGCCGACGCCTCCCCTAGAGCACGCCCTGTCCCCGCTTGCACAGACCATCCCTTGGCACCAGCCCGTGCCCGCTGCTCCACCTTGACCTGGAGAACACCCTAGACATCCCCGTTCGCCGCCCAAAGCCTCACAGCCACCACTCGCCGTGGACACTGCCGCTTCGGCCGGGCAGAGCGCCACCTCGCCTAGACCGCGTGCCACCGTCCCTACAATCGCATTTAAGTTCTAGAGCACCGCCAGGGAACCGTCCATCGATCGCCACCCCCAGCCATGCCTCTACCCATCGATCGCCGGAGTTGCCTGCCCATCCCGCTCGGTCTCACCGTCGGGCCTATAAAAGGAGCCCTCCCCAGCCTCTTCTCTCCACACCTTTCCACTCCCGTCACCTCTCTGAACCTCACCCACCTCTCGCCGGATCAAAGGAAGCAGTAGCTCGCCAGAATTGGAGCCGGAGCAGCCGCGACAGGAGGAGAAGGGCGCCGTTGATTTCGACCACCCCAAGCTTCGCCGCAACCGCGCCTCTCCTCGCCATCGTCTTCCACGTCGTTTGCCCGCCTCGCCGACCCTGCTGGAGCCCTAGTACGCCCCCAGTATACCCCCACCGAGCCGCTAGGGTTTGAGCTCGCCGGTGACCTGTTCGTCGTTGACGACGACCCTTAGTCGTTGATCTCGCTTCTAATCCTACGGCCCACAACGCGTGTACCGTTTCACGTGTTAAGTGCCGCTGACATGCGGGACCCCCCTGTCAGCTGAGCCCTGCACCACGGAGCGCCACTAGGCCGGCCCATTCCTTTTCCCGCGCTAGCCCACCCATTCAAATCTGGATTTTTCTTTTTAGTTAAATCTAGTTTCTGTCCACTATTTCAAAATTCAATTCTGTGAGTTTGAAAAATCCAAATTGGATGAAACTAATTTTGGCTGAAAGGTATTAAGATGATCTATCCAAGACCGTTGGATTTAATTCAATTAGAATTATAGATCTCTCCTAATAAAAATAACAAAACAGAAGCATTTGCAACTTGCAACATTTTTATAAAATCAACCAAGTTAGGTTTTGAGTTGATTCCAACTCTCAAAAATCACATTTCATCATATCTATCCAAATATGTAATAATATTAAGGTTTACATGCAGTGACTTTGGACTAGTACCAAAATAATGCTATATAGGCATTTCTAGTCACTTTAAATCATTAAATAATGAACTTAAACCAAAGTAATATTGATCCAACCCTTAAATCTCATTCCCACATGTTAGAATATGTGGTGAGGACATGTGTCCACATGATCCCATATTTTGGTGGTGAATATTAAATTTTAGTTAATATTTCAATGAGTAGAAATTACTTTTCTAAAATAAAAAGGATGAAACTATTGAGTTAAACTTGTGATGTTTGTGATGATAATAGATCATCAAATGTGTGTCTTAGAATACTACTTAGCCTAGTTAAGTATTGTTTGGTGATTGTGCACTCCCTATGTATTTATAGACGCTAGTACCGACCAAGCTTTCGAGAAGGAGGAGTTCTACCAAGAAGAAGAAGAAAACTTCAACCACTGCACCAACCAAGGCAAGCTATTGTTAGCAAGCTAGAATAAGCTAGATGAATGAGCAAGGATGCTTTAGGCATGCTTTGATCACACCCCTTTTAACTATTAGTACCCCAAGTCTTACTTACAAGTTTTACTCCCCTTAGTATGCAAAGTTCCTTACTTAATTTGAAGGTAGCATAAAAAGTATAAAACTTGACCTACTTAGAAACCTTTAGATGTCATTCTATGGCATGCGATTGATCCCATCTTTCCCCTTTAGTGAACACTCTTAACTTAGTATTTTAGAGTAGATCAAAAACTTGAGTCACTTTAGATGGGAACACTTGGTGAAAATGAATTGTGAAAACCTTGGAATGATGAGTCATTCTATCGAGATGTTTTGACATGTGTTGAGAAACACAAATGGTTGAGGATGATGAAAATATTGAGGCATGAGCCTTAACCCTTTTATAAAACTGATGGTTAGATTCGGATGCGATACCATTTCAAATTTACCGTACAACCACACTACCTGAATTAGGTAAGGCTTAGCTGGAAATTTATATGCATTAGTATTAGTTCCCTCAAGGGAGAGGTTTGAGCTGAGGCTACCTCTCAATGTTGTCCACCTATGCAGTGCCCAAGATGACTGATGGTCATGGTTGGGAGGCCATGCTCATAGGAGAGGTGCTTGTACTAGTGTGTGTAAAGGGAAGGTTATGTTTGATTATCTACATACTAAGTATGATGATTCAGGGTTATCCCTGACAGATGTATCGAATCTTGTGGTGAAAGTGTACCACCTCTGCAGAGTGTCAAACTATTCGAATAGCCGCGTCCGCGGTTATGGACAGTTGGAATGGCCATACTGTTTCATTGTCAGATGTTTTCTAAATAACTTGAAATGAATGATGAACTTTGACTTGACTACAACAAGGTTATGTTGATGATAATAGCTTCCCACTTAAGTGATTCTAGAACTTTACTTTATCTTTCTTTGCTTCTGAACTCAGCTTAGGTTTCAAACTTAACTTTATAGTTAAACTTAGCTCTAGCACTTTACACTTAGAATTATACTCCTTGTTAGTAGTAGTTTGCGAGTACTTAAAGAGTACTCATGGCTTTTGTCCCTGGCTATTATCATGGCCAGACTATGAAGGAGATTATCAAGATGATGGTCAGCAGGACGGCTATGATAACTAGGACTATCTACCTTCGTCAGCATTGCTTGTGCCCCTGAAGATGGACCCCACTACTACGCTATCTTTTATTTCCGTTGCTTGTTGTATTAAGACTGGATCATGAGATCCTTATTTGTGTAAAACCTTATGTATGGTTTGTAATGGATGATGTACTGTGATATCCAATCCATTATGTCTCGCAAAAATGGTAATCCTGGGATTGCGAGGTATGGCATAACGGGCATCTGGGATTAAAAATCCGGGTGTTGACAAGTTGGTATCAGAGCCATCCTGACCATAGGAGACCCTAGTTAGAATGGACGTCCAAACCAAAAACTTAGCTTCAAAACCAAAGTGAGTATTTATGAAAAACTATTCCCCCTCTTACCCTTGTGAACTCATTCTTTCTCAAAAATTCAAGTTCCTCAAAATTCTTACATTACTACTTAAAATTTGACACACTTGATCACTTCACTAACTTCCTCGTCCTTAATCCTTGTAGATGGAGACTCAGTTCAGCAAGTTTTACCAGTTGGGAAACGGAGGTCAGCTGATCTTCGAGAGGGATCTGGATTCCCTGTCAGAGTTACTGGGACGCCCACATCCGGAGTTTCTTGGAGCTCAACTTCCAGGACCCCCAGGAGGAGACCTACAGTGGCTAGTCACCACGGATCTTCGAGGAAGCATCGAAGCACCAACTTCCGGGAGAATTCAGTTCTCTGTGAGAGAGAACAACTGGCTAGATAGATTAGCCAGGGCAATGCATGAAGCTCTCGCACGTCTATGTGCCCTCAGCGTCAACAAGATCCAAGGAACCCGTTTTGCACACTATGCAAGACGTGACTTCATGGGAATGCCGATGGAGATGCCAAGTCACCCAGAGTTGAGGCGTCAAGTGGAGAACCTTGACTTCTTGCTTCATGACAGACAACAGGAACTGGATAATGCCAGGGAGTTAGCCAACCAGAACCGTGCCATCACTGACCAGAAGGCCCAGACTTTCGCACTGCTCGTCAAGATCGCCAGTCTCTTCGTCTCTAGCGTGCAAAGAAGGATCGCACCATCGCCCGTCTTCGCAAGAAGGTAGCCGACCTTGAGAAGACCGTCAAGGAGCAGGAAGCCCAGCTTGCCGCCAAGGAAGAAGAAGATGAGGGGACATCCAGGGAGATATGGATTCTTACCTCAGCAACGATGATGACTTTCTGCAGGAGGATGCTGTGGACTTCTACACTAATGATGAAGACTCCGATTTCATCGATGATGAGTAGATGCACTAGAGCACTGTCGTAGCATGAGATGTATCATCTCATTGTATCATAGCTTGCAGAATGGTTCTTCAAACCATCTGTTTTCCCCTTTGATTGTTGTGGTGTGCGTTGTATCGTGTGCTTGCTTGCATGAATGAAAATGAAGTTAGTTGAAAAACCTGAGTCTAACTCAATGTTTTAGCTTTGAAAACCCAAAACCATGAACCTTAGAATTTCCCTTTTACCCCTATATGTATCTCAATCTTCAGATGCCTCATGGAAACCAAGGAGGGAGCAGCTCGTCGCAGGACCCAATGCTGCAGATCTTGCAGAATCTCATTGCGGACCGTGAAGCAAGCAGGGCCGAGCATCAAGCCAACTTAGCAACATTGCAGCAGATCGCCCAAATGGCTCTCAACAACCAAGGACATGGAAATCAGGATCACCAAGGATCCAAACTCAAAAACTTTCAGAACACAAATCCCCCAATCTTTAACCAATCTGAAAACCCATTAGATGCTGATGACTGGTTACAGACCATGGAAAATAACTTAGAGGTTGCCAGAGTTGATGAGAATGAGAAAGTTCTCTTCGCCACCCACTATCTGGCGGGAGATGCAAGAGCTTGGTGGAATAGCATCTGCAATATGAACCATGGCCAGCTGATGACCTAGGAAGCATTCAAGGTCAAGTTCAGCCGCACCCATGTGCCGCAAGGTCTTGTCAACAGGATGAGAGATGAATTACGCGAATTGAAGCAAGGAAGAATGACTGTGGTGGAGTACCGTGACAGATTCTTGTCACTTGCCAGATATGCACCGGATGAGATCAACACGGAAGCCAAGAAGAAGGAGAGATTCTTAAACGGACTGCATGATGAGATGTAGATTGTCCTCGTCAACATCCGTTTCGATGATCTCGAAGAGCTAGTCGACTCTGCCATTCAGATGGAAGGGAAGATTAACCAGGCAAACGACAACCGCAAGCGTCGTATGATGCAGCAGTCTGGATCCAGTAGTCACCAGAAGTACCGTCCCAACCCTTCACCAGGATATGCAC
Source organism: Avena sativa (assembly GCA_916181665.1). NCBI lineage: Eukaryota > Viridiplantae > Streptophyta > Magnoliopsida > Poales > Poaceae > Avena > Avena sativa. The sequence continues at coordinate 264,095,105 of OV702291.1, forward strand.
TAAGGAACAACCGACCCCCAAATTCTCGCCCAAGCTACCCCAACCGTAGCGGAGGCAATGTGAAGTCCGGAGGAAACAATCACAGCTCTGGCAATGCCAACAATTTCAACTGTGCCCCTCCCAAGAGCAACAACAACACTGCGCCCAGAACTGGCAGCAATGCTGTGCCTGTCGCAGTCAAGGACAAGTCCTAGATCACTTGTTTCGAGTGTGGAGTGAAGGGTCACTACTCCAATGAGTGTCCCAAGAAGACTGCCGCCAATGCCCCTGTGAATGCCCCAGCTCAGCAGCAGTGTCGTGTTCAACCAGGAAGGAGATTTTCCCCAGGGAACCCACACAACCGCAACGGTCGTCTCTTCCACATGAACGCAAAAGAAGCCTAGGAAGCGCCAGATGTAGTGCTGGGTATGTTTTCTGTCAACTCAGTTTTAGCAAGAGTATTGTTTGATTCTGGAGCATCGCATTCAATTGTCACCGAAGAATTTGTATGCACTAGTAAGATTCACCCAACCAACCTGAAGCATGTCATGATAGTTCAAATTCCTGGTTCAACAACAAAAGCTGGAAAATTTTGCCAAGTTGTACCTATCAGAATACATGGGATAGATTTTTATGCCAACATAATTGTACTTGGAACCAAAGGATTGGAAGTAGTACTAGGAATGGACTAGATGTCAGGGCATAAAGGACTGATAGACTGTGCTAAGAAAGCCATCACCATGACCAGCAGTTCTGGAGTAACAGTAGAGCATATCCCTTACCCCGTCAATTCAAGTGCAACAAGAGTGTAGCCCTACCCACCATTGACCAAGTCAGAGTAGTCCGTGAATACCCCGACGTATTCCCAGATGAATTTCCAGGTATGCCCCCGGATAGGGATATTGAGTTCATTATCGAACTAATCCCCGGAACCGGACCTATAGCCGAGAGACCCTATTCCATGAACCCCTCACAGTTAGTGGAACTAAAGAAGCAGTTGGATGCCATGTTAACAACAGGCTTGATTCAGCCAAGCGCATCGCCATGGAGATCACCAGTGTTATTCATCGACAAGAAGGATGGAGGCAATCATCTGTGTACAGATTATAGAAAGTTGAATGACGTCACCATCAAGAACAAGTACCCCTTGCCAAAGATAGAGGATCTATTTGATCAGTTGATCGGAGCTCAGGTATTCTCAAAGATTGATCTTAGGACTGGTTATCACCAACTTAAGATTCGTGCAACGGATATTCCAAAGACCACCTTTACTACTCGCTATGGTTTATACGAGTATACGGTTATGTCTTTTGGATTAACCAATGTCCCTGCTTATTTCATGAATCTCATGAATAAGATCTTTATGAATTTCCTAGACAAGTTTGTAGTTGTGTTTATCGACGAGATCCTTATCTACTCCAAGTCAGAAGAAGAGCATGAGCAACATCTGAGAATCATTCTAGAAACCCTGAGAGAGCATCAGTTGTATGCCAAGTTCAGCAAGTGTGAGTTTTTGCTGAAAGAAGTTGGATTCCTAGGACATATTGTTTCTGCCGGAGGAGTCTCTGTTGATCCCACCAAGATCAAAGATGTCGAGGAATGGGAAGCCCCAACCAATCAAACCCAAGTTCGTTCATTTCTCGGATTAGCGGGATATTACCGCAAATTCGTAGAAGGATTCTCGAGCATAGCCCGACCCATGACCCAATAATTGAAGAAGGACAAGAAGTTTGAATGGACAGACAAGTGTGAAGCCAGTTTCCAGGAGCTAAAGAAGAAATTGATATCAGCCCCAATTTTGATCATGCCAGACATCAAGAAGCCGTTTGATGTGTATTGTGATGCATCCAAGATTGGTCTAGGATGTGTATTGATGCAAGAAGGCAAAGTCATCGCGTATCTGTCTCGACAACTAAAGCAGCATGAGCAGAACTATCCGACCCATGATCTTGAGCTAGCAGCTGTGGTTCTAGCGTTGAAGACATGGCATCATTATTTGATGGGTAATCGCTGTGAGATTTACTCAGATCATAAGAGCTTGAAGTATATCTTCACTCAGAAGGAGCTGAATATGAGGCAAAGAATATGGATAGAGTTAATCAAGGATTATGACCTTGACATTCACTGTCACCCCGGCAAAGCCAATGTGGTAGCGGATGCTCTTAGCAGATTGCCGTGCAGGCTTAACACCAGGATCAAAGAGAAGCAACCAAGTTTGTATGAGGAGCTGGAGCAGTTCAGGACTGAGTTAGTTAGCAAAGGATTCCTAGCTAGCATTGAACTTCAACCCACTTTGATTAGCCAAATCAAGGAAGCCCAGAGGGGAAATGAAAGTATCGACAGAATCAAACGTCGTATTGGTACAGGAAATGTACCTGGATTCACCAAAGACGAAGAAGGTGTAATGTCGTACAAAGGACGTATCTGTGTGCCAGCAGATTCGGAGCTGAAGGAAGTTATCATGAAGGAGGCTCATGATACTCTTTATTCTATCCACCCTGGAGGAACAAAGATGTATCAGGATTTGAAAGAGCAATTTTGGTGGCACAAGATGAAGAGAGAGATCAGAAGCTACATCGCCAAATGTGACATCTGTCAAAGAGTCACAGCAGAGCATCAGAGACCTGCAGGATTGTTGCAACCATTGCAGATTCTGGAATGGACATGGGATTCTGTCGGAATGGACTTTATCACCGGTTTACCTACTTCTAGTAGGGGAAATGATTCAATCTAGGTCATAGTTGATAGACTATCCAAGGTAACCCACTTTATACCTGTCAAGACAACCTACCAGAGTGCAAAGCTAGCAGAGCTATACATTGCTAGGATTGTTAGTCTGCATGGAACCCCCAAGACCATCGTCTCAGATCGAGGAACCCAATTTACTTCAAGATTTTGGCAGAAATTTCAGGAAGGTTTAGGAACCAAGTTGAACTTCAGTACCGCTTATCACCCGCAAATAGATGGACAGACGGAGCGAGTCAACCAAATCCTAGAGGATATGCTTAGAGCTTGTGTGTTGGAATACGGATCAAAATGGGAAGACTGCCTGCCTTTCGTAGAAATCTCAGATAACAACAGTTATCAGGCTAGTTTGCAGATGGCACCATTTGAATTCCTATACGGAAGAAAGTGTCGTACCCCTTTGAATTGGTCGCAAGTAGGAGAGAGTCAGATCTTTGGACCCGACATTCTCCGAGAAGCAGAGGAGAAAGTTCACAAAGTCCATGAGCACCTCAAGACCGCCCAATCCAGACAGAAGAGTTATGCCGACAAGAGAAGGAGAGACCTGACTTTCAATGTCAGAGATTTCGTATATCTCAAGGTTTCACCATTGAAGGGAACTCAACGCTTTAGTCTGAAAGGAAAGTTAGCTCAGAGATATATCAGACCTTTCAAGATTCTGAACCACCGAGGAGAAGTATCGTATCAACTGGAACTGCCTGAAGAGATGTCAGCCATCCACAATGTGTTCCATATCTCGTTACTTCACAAATGCTTGTAAGTGCCTGAGAAGACGGAAGTTTTCAAGAACATCGATCACAGAGCTGTGGAAATAAAAAATGACCTGACCTATCGGGAAGTACCCATCCGTATCTTAGAAGAAGCCTACAGAACCACCAGGACCAGGAGTATCAAGTTTCTCAAGATTCAGTGGAGCAACCATACCGAGGAGGAAGCTACTTGGGAACGCGAAGATTACATTAGGACAGAGTTCCCAGATCTCTTTAGTTCCTAGTTTTCTTTGTAAATCTCGAGACGAGATTTTGTTTAAGGGGGGAAGGTTTGTAACATCCCAAAACTTCAATCCAAGCTTATCAAGATCAAATCATCCAAAAATAGGGTTAACAAAAACTTTACCAAATTTAATATGAAAGCATTCATATATGTATGCATTTAAAATAGGAGTTGTTTGAATTGCCATGATTGATTGATCCAATGCTTGTAAAATGTTTCTTAGGTGATTTAAACATCATCTACATCATTCCCAAACTTTTCCTAAAGAAAATCAAATAAAAAAGAATTAAAAAGGAGGAATGGTCATTTTGGCAAATTTAACGCTCATGCCTACTTTGGCTATTCCTAGTACTCAAAACTTAACAGAAACAATTCTTGATCTTTGCACCCCTTGCTAATACACATAATGAGGTACCAAGTCCCACATTTGGATCTGCTAAAAACATTCTAATGCATATGCATAGATCACCCCTATTTCAAAAACCATCTATTTGAGCTCCATTTTCAAAACCCTTGCAACCAGAGACTACCTATCACTAGTGGAGATCACTCAAAAATTTCGAAACCAAAATTCAAAACATTCTTTCATGCGGCCATTTCATCAAACACTTGGCATGCATAATATCACCTCTAATCCTAGCTCACTGTTTACTACAGGGTTTTGTCCCCAATTGATCCCCATTTAATCCCCTTGTCCCCTCTTGATCTAACTAGAGCCTAACCAGCATCTCCCCTACCCCCTAGATGCACTGCCATGCCATGCTGAGCACCACCTCGCCAGCCGACCGTGCACTCGCAGCAGCAGCTCTCTCCAGCCCCTCCCCTCATGTCTAGCAGCTTGCCAGTGGTCCACCTCCACCGCCCAACCAGCCCCAGGCCAGAGACAGGGAGCAGAGCGGCCAGGAACCGCCGCGCCCGGAGCTTGTCGAGCATGGCGATGCCGCCCCTAGAGCATGCCCTGTCCCCTCTCGCACAGACCATCCCTTGGCACCAGCCCGTGCCCGCCGCTCCACCTCGACCTGGAGAACACCCCAAACATCCCCGTTCGCCGCCCAAAGCCTCACAGCCACCGCTCGCCGTGGACACCGCCGCTTCGGCCGCGCAGAGCGCCACCTTGCCCAGACCGCGTGCCACCATTCCTACGATCGCATTTAAGTTCTAGAGCACCGCCAGGGAACCGTCCATCGATCGCCACCCCCAGCCATGCCTCTACCCCGCCGTAGCCTTGTCGCCGGAGTCGCCTGCCCATCCCGCTCGGTCTCACCGTCGGTCCTATAAAAGGAGCCCTCCCCAGCCTCTTCTCTCCACACCTTTCCACTCCCCTCACCTCTCTGAACCTCACCCACCTCTCGCCGGAGCAAAGGAAGCAGTAGCTCGCCGGAATTGGAGCCGGAGCAGCCGCGGCAGGAGGAGAAGGGCGCCGTTGATTTCGACCACCCCAAGCTCCACCGCAACCACGCCTCGCCTTGCCGTCATCTTCCACATTGTTTGCCCGCCTCGCCGATCCCGCTGGAGCCCTGGTACGCCCCCAGTAGACCCCCACCAAGCCGCTAGGGTTCGAGCTCGCCGGCGACCTGTTCGTCGTCGATGACGACCCTCAACCGTTGATCTCGCTTCTAATCCTACGGCCCACAGCGCGCGTACTGTTTCGCATGTTAAGTGCCGCTGACACGCGGGACCTCCCCTCTGAACTCAGCTTAGGTTTCAAACTTAACTTTATAGTTAAACTTAGCTCTAGCACTTTACACTTAGAATTATACTCCTTGTTAGTAGTAGTTTGTGAGTACTTAAAGAGTACTCATGGCTTTTGTCCCTGGCTATTATCATGGCTAGACTATGAAGGAGATTATCAAGATGATGGTCAGCAGGACGGCTATGATAACTAGGACTATCTGCCTTCGTCAGCATTGCTTGTGCCCCTGAAGATGGACCCCACTGCTACGCTATCTTTTATTTCTGCTGCTTGTTGTATTAAGACTGGATCATGAGATCCTTATTTGTGTAAAACCTTATGTATGGTTTGTAATGGATGATGTACTATGATATCCAATCCGTTATGTCTCGCAAAAATGGTAATCATGGGATTGCGAGGTATGGCATAAAGGGCATCTAGGATTAAAAATCCGGGTGTTGACAATGCATGCCTAGATATTTGACCGTGTTTTGAAAACAAACAAAGATACTATGACTCACCGTGTTTTGAAATTTTGGATGTGTTTCGAAATTAACTTCACACCTTGCGATAATATTTTCAGTGGACCCACCAAGCAGTCAATGTATCGAGAACGAGTGAGAGTTGTTTGGCAAGATTCAACTTCTTGCTAAGAATATGCATGCCTCGAAAGTTTGACCATGTTTTGAAATCAATCAAAGAGACTATGAGTCACCGTGTTTTGAAAGTTTGGCTATGTTTCTAAATTAACTTCACACCTTGCGATAATCTGTTCAGTGGACCTACCAGACAGTCAATGTATCGAGAACGAGTGAGAGTTTGGAATGATTTAACTTATTGCTAAGAATATGCATGCCTAGAAATTTGACCGTGTTTTGAAAATAATCAAAGTGGCTATGGCTCACCACGTTTTGAAATTTGGCATGTGTTTCGAAATTAACTTCACACCTTGCGAAAGTCTGTTCACTGGACCCACCAGGGAGTCAATGTATTGAGAACGAGTGAGAGTTTGGAGTGATTCAACTTATTGCCAAGAATATGCATGCCTAGAAATTTGACTGATTTTGAAAACAAGCAAAGTGGTTATGGCTCACCACATTTTGAAATTTTGCGTTTGTTTAGAAATTAACTTCACACCTTGCAAAAATCTTTTCACTGGACCCACCAGCCAGTCAATGTATCGAGAACGAGTGAGAGTTTGGAATGATTCAACTTATTGCTAAGAATATGCGTGCCTAGAAATTTGACCGTGTTTTGAAAACAATAAAAGAGGCTATGACTCAGCGTGTTTCAAAATTTTGGCTGTGTTTCGAAATTAACTTCATACCTTGCGAAAATTTGTCCAATGGACCCACCAGGAAGTCAATGTATCAAGAACGAGTGAGAGTTTGGCAAGATTCAACTTCTTGCTTAGAATATGCATGCCTAGAAATTTGACCGTGTTTTGAAAACAAACAAAAAGACCATGAATCTTCGTGTTTTGAAATTTTGGCTTTGTTTCGAAATTAACTTCACCCCTTGCGATAATCTTTTCAGTGGACCCACTAGGCAGTCAATGTACAGAGAACAAGTAAGAGTTGTTTGCCAAGATTCAACTTCTTGCTAAGAACATGCCAGCCAAAAGATTGACCATGTTTTGAAAACAATCAAAGAGACTATGACTCACCGTGTTTGAAATTTTGGCTGTGTCTTGAAATTAACTTCATACCTTGCGATAATATTTTCAGTGGACCCACCAGGCAGTCAATGTATCAAGAACGAGTGAGAGTTGTTTGGCAAGATTCAACTTCTTGCTAAGAATATGTATGCCTTGAAAGTTTAACCATGTTTTGAAAACAATCAAAGGGACTATGACTCACCGTGTCTTGAAACTTTGGCTGTCTTTTGAAATTAACTTCACACCTTGCAATAATCTGTTCCGTGGACCTACCAGGCAGTCAATGTATTGAGAACGAGTGAGAGTTTGGAATTGTTGGGTCCGCAGCATAGAAAACAAAAAATTTCCTATGGTGTGAACTACACGCCAAGATCTATCTACTAGGTACAAAGCAACGGGTGGAAACGAGAACTTACCCTCGTAGACAACGAGCTTTGTTAACAAGTAGGAACTCGTGGTTGATGTAGTCGTACACTTGCCGATCTCAAGATCGTGATGAAGTCCAGCAGGTCCGGCTCCAGCACGTCCATCAGATCCAGCTCCAGCACCACCAAGTCCAGCATCGCAAAGCAGCGGGGTATCGCACACACGTCCGGTACCCCGACAACCTCCATCCCTCGCTCCAGCAAAGCAGCGGAAGCAGCAACTCCTTTCCAGATAAAGCCACCGGGAACATGTATCTCGCTAATCCGAGACCATGGGGGAATAATACTAGAGGGGGAGAGAGATCCTTCACAAGGAGGTGTGTGTGAGAAGTGAGGAGGGGTGGCCTTTTATAGGAGGAGGGGGGTGCCCCTCCTTCATGGCCGGCGCATGGAGGAGGTGACCTTTCACCTCCTCCATTCATGTGGTGGTAACTCCTCCACATAAATTTGCCCCTTCACATTCTCTTTTAAAGTCTCCACTTTAAATGCATTAAATTTCTCCAAATTTAATGCTCTCTCATTTAATTAAACTCTTTTATTATTTTTTATTCAGAATTTTGTTAATTACTTTAATTAACAAACATTCACATAAAACCCCCTACAACATTTCAATATTACATGCAGAACCAATTTCAGCAATTTCACCCGAAACAGTTTCGGTGTCTATTGAAATAATTCCAGCGCTTTCTTAAATATTTATCTGAAACATATTTGCTCCAAATGGTGTCGGTATCCCTTAAGTGTGTCACCCTACGGTTCGCGAATAATGCAGACATGATCGAGACCCCTCTCAGATCAATAATCAGAAGCGGGACCTGGAGATCCATACTGACTCCTACACATTCAATGATGACTCTTGTGATCGTGTGAACCTTTAACGTCGTAACTAAATCCCTTTGTCTCGCGATATATTACATGTCCGAGATTCGATCATCGGTATCCAAATACCTAGTTTGATATCGTTACCGACATGCACTCTTTTCTCGTTCCTGTGATATAACATTCTAGTGATCACATCACTTGCTTGCAAGCTATTTCAATGTGATATCACCGTGAGGGCCCAGAGAATATCTATCCGTCATCTGGATTGACAAATTCCACTCTTGATCCATGAGCCTCAACATAACACCTTCGTAGCACTGAACCCACCTTTATAGTCACCCTGTTACGGTGTGACGTTTGATGTTATCAAGATACTCTTCCGGTGTTAGCAATTAACATGATCTCATGGTCTAAGGATAAAGATTACTTCGTATGATATTATAACAATATAAACATAATGACTTTGATCGTAATGCTATACTTCGGATGAATGTTCATCACATCATTCCACCAATGGTGTGACCTTGTTATTAACAACATCCAATGTCCATGATCAGGAAACCTTGATCATCTTGTTAATCAACAAGCTAGTCTATAAGAGAGGCATAACTAGGCACCCTTTTTGTTTATTAAACACACATGTATTGATGTTTCCGATCAATACAATTCTAGCATGTAAAATAAACATTTATCATAAACATGGAATAAGATAATAACCACTTTATTATTGCCTCTCGGGCATATTCCCTTCAAGAATGATTCAACCTATTGCTAAGCATATGCATTCCTAGAAATTTGACCATGTTTTGAAAACAATCAAACTAGCTATGGATCACCGTGTTTTGAAGTTTTGCGTTCGTATCGAAATTAACTTCACACATTGCGAAAATTTGTTCACTGGACCCACCAGGCCACAGTCAATGTATCGAGAACGAGTGAGAGTTTGGAAAGATTCAACTAATATCTAAGAATATGCATGCCAAGAAATTTGATCGTGTTTTGAAAACAATCAAAGAGTCTATGACTCACAGTGTTTTGAAATTTTGCGTGTGTTTCGAAATTAACTCCACACCTTGCGAAAATCTATTCAATGGACCCTCCAAGCAGTCAATGTATCGAGAACAAGTGAGAGTTTGGACTGATCCAACTTATTCCTACGAATATGCATGCCTAGAAATTTGATTGTGTTTTGAAAACAATCAAAGAAGCTATGACTCACCGTGTTTCAAAATTTTGGCTGTGTTTCGAAATTAACTTCACACCTTGTGAAAATCTATTCAGTGGACCCACCAGGTAGTCAATGTATCAAGAACGAGTGAGAGTTTGGCAAGATTCAACTTCTTGCAAAGAATATGCATGCCTAGAAATTTGACCGTGTTTTGAAAATAATCAAAAATACTGACTCACCGTGTTTTGAAATTTTGCCCGTGTTTCGAAATTAACTTCACACCTTGCAAAAATATGTTCAGTGGACCCACCGCCAGGCAGTCAATGTATGGAGACGAGTGAGAGTTTGGAAAGATTCAAGTTCTTGCTTAGAATATGCATGCCTAGACATTTGACTGTGTTTTGAAAACAAACAAAGAGACTATGTCTCACCGTGTTTTGAAATTTTGGTTGTGTGTCGAAATTAACTTCACACCTTGCGATAATGATTTCAGTGGACCCACTAAGTAGTCAATGTATCAAGAACGAGTGAGAGTTGTTTGGCTAGGTTCAACTTCTTGCTAAGAATATGCATGCCTTGAATGTTTGACCATGTTTTGAAAATAATCAAAGAGACTATGACTCACCGTGTTTTGAAAGTTTGGCTGTGTTTCAAAATTAACTTCACACCTTGCGATAATCTGTACAGTGGACCTACCAGGTAGTCAATGTATCAAGAACGAGTGAGAGTTTCGAAAGATTCAACATACTGCTAAGAATATGCATGCCTAGAAATTTGACCATGTTTTGAAAACAATCAAAGTGGCTATGGCTCACCGCGTTTTGAAATTTTGCGTGCGTTTCGAAATTAAGTCCACACCTTGCGAAAATCTATTCACTGGAACCTCCAAGCAGTCAATGTATCGAGAACGAGTGAGATTTTGGAATGATCCAACTTATTGCTAAGAATATGCATGCCTAGAAATTTGACTTTATTTTGAAAACAATCAAAGAGGCTATGACTCCTCGTGTTTCGAAATTTTGGCTGTGTTTCGAAATTAACTACACACCTTGCGAAAATCTGTTCAGTGGACCCACCAGGAAGTCAATGTATCAAGAACGAGTGAGAGTTTGGAAAGATTCAACTTCTTGCTAAGATTATGCATGCCTAGAAGTTTGACCGTGTTTTGACAATAATCAAAAAGACTATGACTCACCGTGTTTTGAAATTTTGTGCGTGTTTCGAAATTAACTTCACACCTTGAAAAAATCTGTTCAGTAGACCCACCACCAGGCAGTCAATGTATGGAGACAAGTGGGAGTTTAGAAAGATTCAACTTCTTGCTAAGAATATGCATGCCTAGAAATTTGACCGTGTTTTGAAAACAAACAAAGAGACTATGACTCACCATGTTTTGAAAATTTTGGATGTGTTTTGAAATTAACTTCACGCCTTGCGATAATATTTTTAGTGGACCCACCAGGCAGTCAATGTATCCAGAACGAGTGAGAGTTGTTTGGCAAGATTCAACTTCTTGCTAAGAATATGCATGCCTCGAAATTTTGACCATGTTTTGAAAACAATCAAAGAGACTATGACTCACCGTGTTTTGAAAGTTTGGTTGTGTTTTGAAATTAACTTCACACCTTGTGATAATTTGTTTAGTGGACCTACCAGGAAGCCAATGTATCGAGAACGAGTGAGAGTTTCGAATGATTCAACTTATTGCTCAGATTATGCATGCCTAGAAATTTGACCATGTTTTGAAAACAATCAAAGTGGCTATGGCTCACCACGATTTGAAATTTTGCGCGTGTTTTGAAATTAACTTCACACCTTGCAAAAATCTGTTCATTAGACCCACCAGGGAGTCAATGTATCGAGAACGAGTGAGAGTTTGGAATGATTCAGCTTATTGCTAAGAATATGCATGCCTAGAACTTTGACTTTGTTTCGAAAACAATAAAAGTGGCTATAGCTCACCGTGTTTCGAAATTTTGCGTGCGTTTTGAAATTAACTTCACACATTGCAAAAATATGTTCACAGGACCCACCAGGCCGCAGTCAATGTATCGAGAACGAGTGAAAGTTTTGAAATATTCAACTTAATTCTAAGAATATGCATGCCTAGAAATTTGACCATGTTTTGAAAACAATCAAAGTGGCTATGGCTCACCGCGTTTTGAAATTTTGCGTGCATTTCAAAATTAACTCCACACCTTGCCAAAATCTATTCACTGGACCCTCTAGGCAGTCAATGTATTGAGAACGAGTGAGAGTTTGGAATGATCCAACTTATTGCTAAGAATATGCATGCCTAGAAATTTGACCGTTTTTTGAAAACAATCAAAGAGGCTATGACTCACCGTGTTTCGAAATTTTGGCTGTGTTTCGAAATTAACTTCACACCTTGTGAAAATCTATTTAGTGGACCCACCATGTAGTCAATGTATCAAGAACGAGTGAGAGTTTGGCAAGATTCAACTTCTTGCTAATAATATGGATGCCTAGCAATTTGACCGTGTTTTGAAAATAATCAAAAACACTATGACTCACTGTGTTCTGAAATTTTGCCCGTGTTTCAAAATTAACTTCACACCTTGCAAAAATTTGTTCAGCGGACCCACCACCAGTCAGTCAATGAATGGAGATGAGTGAGAGTTTGGAAAGATTCAACTTCTTGCTAAGAATATGCATGCCTAGAAATTTGACCGTGTTTTGATAACAAACAAAGAGACTATGACTCACCGTGTTTTGAAATTTTGGCTGTGTTTTGAAATTAACTTCACACCTTACAATAATATTTTCAATGGACCCACCAGGCATTCAATGTATCGAGAACGAGTGAGAGTTGTTTGGCAAGATTCAACTTCTTGCTAAGAATATGCATGCCTCAAAAGTTTGACCATGTTTTGAAAACAATCAAAGAGGCTATGACTCACCGTGTTTTGAAAGTTTGGCTGTGTTTAGAAATTAGCTTCACACCTTGCGATAATATGTTCAGTGGACCTACCAGGCAGTCAATATATCGAGACCGAGTGAGAGTTTGGAAAGATTCAACTTATTGCTAAGCATATGCATGCCTAGAAATTTGACCGTGTTTTGAAAACAATCAAAGTGGCTATGGCTCACCGCATTTTGAAATTTTGTGTGCGTTTCGAAATTAAGTCCACACCTTGCGAAAATCTATTCACTGGACCCTCCGGGCAGTCAATGTATCAAGAACAAGTGAGATTTTGGAATGATCCAACTTATTGCTAAGAATATGCATGCCTAGAAATTTGACTATGTTTTGAACACAATCAAAGTGGCTATGACTCACCGTGTTTCAAAATTTAGGCTGTGTTTTGAAATTAACTTCACACTTTGCGAAAATCTGTTCAGTGGACCCACCAGGCAGTCAATGTATCAAGAACGAGTGAGAGTTTGGAAAGATTCAACTTCTTGCTAAGAATATGCATGCCTAGAAATTTGACCGTGTTTTGAAAATATTCAAAAAGACTATGACTCACCATGTTTGAAATTTTGCCCGTGTTTCAAAATTAACTTCACAGCTTGCAAAAATCTGTTCAGTAGACCCACCACTAGGCAGTCAATGTATGGAGACGAGTGGGAGTTTGGAAAGATTCAACTTCTTGCTAAGAATATGCATGCCTAGAAATTTGACCGTGTTTTGAAAACAAACAAAGAGACTATGACTCACCGTGTTTTGAAATTTTGGATGTGTTTCGAAATTAACTTCACACCTTGCGATAATATTTTCATTGGACCCACCAGGCAGTCAATGTATCGAGAACGAGTGAGAGTTGTTTGGCAAGATTCAACTTCTTGCTAAGAATATGCATGCCTCGAAAGTTTCACCATGTTTTGAAAACAATCAAAGAGACTATGACTCACCGTGTTTTGAAAGCTTGGCTGTGTTTCAAAATTAACTTCACACCTTGCGATAATCTGTTCAGTGGACCTACCAGGCAGTCAATGTATCGAGAACGAGTGAGAGTTTGGAATAATTAAACTTATTGCTAAGTATATGCATGCCTAGAAATTTGACCGTGTTTTGAAAACAACCAAAGTGGCTATGGCTCACCGCATTTTGAAATTTTGCGTGTGTTTCAAAATTAACTTCACACCTTGCGAAAATCTGTTCACTAGACCCACCAGGGAGTCAATGTAGCGAGAACGAGTGAGAGTTTGGAATGTTTCAACCTATTGCTAAGAATATGCATGCCTAGAAATTTGACTTTGTTTTGAAAACAATCAAAGTGGCTATGGCTCACCGTGTTTTGAAATTTTGCGTGTGTTTTGAAATTAACTTTTCACACCTTGCGAAAATCTGTTCACTAGACCCAACAGGCAGCCAATGTATTGAGAACGAGTGAGAGTTTGGAATGATTCAACTTATTGCTAAGAATATGCATGCCAAGAATTTTGACCGTGTTTTGAAAACAACCAAAGTGGCTATGGCTCACCGTGTTTTGAAATTTTGGCGGTGTTTCAAAATTAACTTCACCCCTTGCGATAATCTTTTCAATGGACCCACCAGGTAGTTAATGTATCGAGAATGAGTAAGAGTTGTTTGGCAAGATTCAACTTCTTGCTAAGAATATGCATGCCTCGAAATATTGACCGTGTTTTCAAAATAATCAAAGAGACTATGACTCACCATGTTTTGAAAGTTTGGCTATGTTTCGAAATTAACTTCACACCTTGCGATAATCTGTTTAGTGGACCTACCAGGCAGTCAATGTATCGAGAATGTGTGAGAGTTTGTAATGATTCAACTTATTGCTAAGAATATGCATGCCTAGAAATTTGACCGTGTTTTGAAAACAATCAAAGTGGCTATGGCTCACCGTGTTTTGAAATTATGTTTTTCGTTTCGAAATTAACTTCACACCTTGCAAAAATCTGTTCACTGGATTCACCTGATGACCCACAAGTATAGGGGGTGTATCGCAGTATTTTTGAGGGAAGTGAAACCCAATTTATTGTTTCGACACAAGGGGAGCCAAAGAATATTTATAAGCCTTAACAACTGAGTTGTCAATTCAACTACACCTGGAAACAATCTTGCTCACAGTAGTTTATCAGTAGCAACAGTTTTGTAGTAGGAATAGCAAAGTAGTAGCAGCAGTAAAGTAAAGACAACAGTAACAATAGCAGTAAACAGTAGGATTCGAGTGCGGTGGGCATAGGGATGGATGGACGTGCGTTGCATGGACAAGACAATTCACATAGCAATCAGAACATAGGGCAATTGCAGATAAATAAGATAAAGCATCCAAGTACTAGATAATCCTAGGCATGTGTCCCATATATAGTCATACGTGCTCGCAATGAGAACTTTCACAACATCTTTTGTCCTACCAGCCCGTTTGCAGCGAGGCCTCAAGGGAACTACTGGCAATTAAGGTGGTCCTTTTAATAGAGCACCGGAGCAAAGCATTAACACTCCATGAACACATGCGATCCCCACATCAAAGCCATTCCCTCCGGTTATCCCGATTTCTGTCACTTCGGGGCCATTGGTTCTGGACAACAACGTGTGTATACAACTTGCATGTAAGACCATAAACAATACTATCATAACGAATCAATAACATGTTCAGATCTGAAATCATGGCACTCGGGTCCTAGTGACAAGCATTAAGCATAACAAGTTGCAACAAAGTCATAAAGCACTAATAAAAGATACTAGGCACCATGCCCTGACAATCCGATGCCATTACATGAACGATCTCATCCAATCCCTACCATGCCCATAGCCTACAGCGTGGGATTACACACTCATAGATGGGGCAAACATGGATGGTCGATAGAGAAGCGATGGTGATGATGATGGCGATGATCTCCTCCAATTCTCCATCCTGGCAGGGTGCCAGAACGGAGTTTCTGGTGCTGTTTCATGGAATCTGGTGGTGGCGGCGGATCGGAACTCTTTTTGGAAAAACGTCGAACCCCCGCTGAGTTTTTAGGTTAGAAGGCAACTTATAGGCAAAGAGAGAGACCGAGGGGGAGTCTGGCGCGGCCTGGGCTAGCCCGCGCGGCCAGGTGGTGTGGCCTGGGCCCAGCCCCCTCCGTCTCGTATTCTGGCTTCGGGAGTCTTCTGGTGAAATAGGATTTTCTGCATATTTTTCGGGAATTTTCCTGATAGTTGATTTTCTGCACAAAAAGTAGACACCAGGGTAATTCTGCTGAAAACAGCGTCAGTCCGCGTTAGTTGCATCCAAATCACACAAGTTTAGAGGAGAAACAATAGCAAAAGTGTTCAGGAAAGTAGATACGTTTTGGACGTATCAACTCCCCCCAAGCTTAGCTTATTGCTTGTCCTCAAGCAATTCAGTTGAAAACTGAGTGCGATAAAAGAACTTTCACGAACACATTTGCTTCATATGATGTATATATTCTCAGCATGTGATAAACTACTTAGACAATTCATAATAAAGAGTATGCAACTAAGTTCACTTAATAGGCAATGCAAGCTATGAAGAGATTCCAACTTAAAAATAATAAGTAGCAAGAAACATAAACATAAGCAACATTACAATGCTCATAACAAGGTATGATAGAGTAGTATCTCACTTGCCTTTGATTATGAATGCCACGGCACCTCTGAAGTTTAGGTGAAGACTAGAAGTAAAGATATCAAAGATACAAGCATCAAAGTCATAACACAAATAATCAAGTTTTGAGATAAGCACAAAGAATGACAACTATGCTCTCAAGAAGGTGCTCAAAGAATATGTGGAGACTCAACAAGCAAAAGAAAAGGTTTTGAATAATTTGAAAAGCTTCCAAATGTTGAAAGTATGGTACTCATTAGCTTTGAGCTCTCATTGCCCCTATCATAAGCATCTTTAATGTGGTTAAGGTGAAAGTGAGGTCCAATCTGAGTTATATGCTTGACAGACTATAAACTAAAAATCCCATGTCCCTTGAGTACGAGGGCCGCTCCTCATGCTACTCAACTTTAGTTACCGGTAAGTTCTTGTCATTGTAAATACGTGTGTATCATAGAGAACCGCCAATGGGGTACCCCTTGCCCAATGATACGGAAGAATCCCCATATCAAAATGACAAGGCAAGCAAACAATGAGTACCTCAGCAATCTTCTTATTTACCATGGGAAAATGGTGCTTTTTTCTCTCTTTCCTCTTTTCAAAAATCTATTTTTTTTCTTTTTCTCAATAGCTATCTCTCTTTTTTTATAAGAAGAATGCTTCATCGATATCATTATGGTTATGCTGCAGGTTTCCACCATGACGGCATGGATTAGACCGGCGGCCCAGGCGTTTCTCTAACACACATACATAACTCTATGGACTTACAAGCTCCCCTTTTATTTCACACCGATGACATCCGCAAACAAAAGAGCATGGTATCAACTGGGTATATATTTACAAGTGTTGAAAGCGTTCCCCGTGAAAGCACGGTTCTGCTAATCCCCAGCCTATAATTTGCAAGCATATAACTTTCATGGACAGTCACAATGGTTCAGGTTTATTAAGTGCAGAAAATAAAGTGTGCCATCATGTTCGTGAGAGCTTTACTAACTAACTTTCTCATAACAAGCAAACATTTTATTCGGAAGAAAACAAGGCATATTGAATATGCACAGAAATAGCAAATGATGCTAATAGGTAGGTATGGTTGACACTTTTGGCAATATTTGGTTTTAGGGACTTGGAAACACGAGTAAAACATACTCAGTGTACGCGAAGGCTAGCAATAGTAAGGGAGCGACAAACGAGAGAGCAATAACTGTCATAATCATGCTTGCAACAAAATAGGACTAATCATGGCATGAAAGTGATTCAAGACCCTCAAGGCAAAATAATTCATTGGGGCTCAACTGATTATTTCAGTCATATGCATGCGTGAGCATGTGCCAAGTCAATTCAAATGAAACATTCAGAGGAGGATACCAAGGTGTCATACCAAGTTATGAATAGAGCTCTCATAACCTGTCACCTACAGCAGCAAAATACTCAAGATATAATCCACTAAACACAAATCTACTTCGACAAGAGGAGGAGTCACATACCAGAGAACAAGTGCTCCAAATTTCTGCAACAAAGATGGGCTGAGCAAGGAGATCGAAAAAATCAAGAGCAAGCACAGCAAGAACGCGATTTTGAGCAATGAACTGGAGCTTACTCGGGAGAGAGAAGAAAGTGGCAGGTGAGAGAGTTAGTGGAGGGCCAGGGGTGGCCCACACCATGGCATGGCGCCACCCAAGGCAGGCTGTGCCACCAGGTGGTGTGCCTGCCTGGTGGGTCCCCCTGGTACCTTCTAGGCACTCCTCTGCCCCTTTTTTCACGCAAAAATTTAATATGAATTTTCTGGAATTTTTCGAGACACTTTATTTTTGGGCATTTTTCAGGTATAGAAAAATGATTTTCTGACAGACAGATTTTTTTGGAAATGATGCAATGACAAAACAAGGCTAGAACTACAGGAGTTCTGAGACACTCTAACATGCAAGCAACTAACAACAAAAAGAAAACTAAACGAAAGCAAAAACTAAACTGGATAGAATAAAAGTAAACGGAGATAATCACGGTAAAAAACATTGTTTTGTTCAATGAAATCCTTTTGTTAACAATGTTGATCAGGTCTTGCTACCAAAACAATTTCATATGAGACAAAACTTTGTATTTCACTAGTGATTATGTTACCTCAATTTTGATAGCAATGGTCCCAATCATAATAGTTTCAAATTTTTCTCTTGGTGTGGGAAAATATATTTCTCCAACTTGAATGTCCTCAACATGTTCAATTGAATTCAAACCATAAGTCCTTTCAATCTTCTTGGGGAAATAGACTGTATGTTCCTTGTCATTAACATTAAAGGTCACCTTTCCTTGATTACAATTAATAACAGCTCCTGTAGTGTTAAGAAAAGGTCTCCTAAGAATAATAGACATATTATCATCTTTAGGCATTTCAGGCACAACAAAATCAGTTAATATCAAGCAATTATGAGCCACTTGAACAGGTACATCCTCAAATATACCAACAGGAATAGTGGTAGATTTATCAGCCATTTCCAAAGATATATCAGTTGGTATCAAATTTTCAAGTTGAAGTCTCTTATAGAGAGAGAAAGGCATAACACTAACTCCAGCTCCCAAATCACACAAAGCAGTTCTAACATAACTATTCTTAATAGAGCAATGGATAGTTGGAATCCCTGGGTCTCCAAGTTTCTTTGGAACCTTACCATTAAAGGAATAATTAGCAAGCAAAGTAGAGATTTCTTCATTAGGGATCTTCCTTTTATTCGAGACAATATCCTTCATATACTTTGAGTAAGGAGGAAATTTAATAGCATCAGTCAAAGGAATTTGCAAGAATAAAGGTTTCATCCACTCACAAAACTTATTATAGTGTTCATCTTCCTTTGACTTGTGTTTCTTATCAGGGAAAGGCATAGGTTTTTGGACCCAGGGCTCTCTTTCACTACCATGTTTCTTAGCAATAAAATCTTCTTTAGTGTATTTAGTATTCTTAGTGTGCTTTTCAGGTTCTTGTTCAACTTTTTCTTCATTAGGAACTTCATTTTCTTCATTACCACTTTCAGTTTCAGCATCAGAGATAGATATACTATTAGGATCTATAGCAGGTTTAGAGGGTTCTACAACAGTTTTATGTTTCTTTTTCCTTTTCTTACGAGTAGAGCCACTATTTTCAGCTTGTTGAGAATCCTGCTCAATTCTTTTGGGATGCCCCTCGGGATATAGAGGATCCTGGGTAGCAGCACCACTTCTAATTCTAATTTCATAAGCATGTTTTTCTTTAGTGGCATTAACTAACAAGTATTTTTGCACTTTAATGAGTTGATCTATTTGAGTTTGAACCATTTGAAAGTGTTTAACAATCATTTTAACATCATTAGAGGTTCTTTCCACAATATGTTTCAACTCAACAATAGCTCTAGTGTTTTCCATTAGATGATTTTGCACCCTTTTATTAAAATTATCTTGCTTAACAATAAAGATATCGAATTCTTCTAAGCATTGATCAGGAGGTTTAGAGTAAGGGATATCACCTTCATCAAAGTGTTGGAGAGAGTGTACCTTGATAGTGGATGAGTAGGGAATAGGCTTACATAATTCTTCTATAGGAGGTAAATTCTTGACATCTGCAACTTTAATTCCCTTCTCCTTAAGACATTTCATAACTTCCTTCATTACTTCATCATTTAATTCAATAACTCCCCTCTTCTTTGATGTTGGAATAGGCACTAGTATAGTAGATTCAAGTACAATTGCTTCAGGTATAGCTTGTTCAGGAGGAGTCCAATCTTCATAGTTCTTACTTATTTTAGGCATTAATTCCTCAGCTTCCTTAGGAGTCCTATTCCTGAAAACATAATCAGCACAACTATCTAGGTATGTCCTAGATTCTTCGGTTAGTCCATTATAAAATATATCAAGAAGCTCATTCTTAGGTAATGGACTTCCAGCCTGTGCATGAATCAAAGCACAAAACCTTGCCCAAGATTGGTCAATATCTCTTTTTCTCCCTGTTAAAATCAAAAAGTCCTGCAAAATAGCATGTCTAGGACTAGGAGGAAAATATTTCTGCAGGAAAGTACTAATCAAGCAATCAGGGCTATCAATAGATCCAGGAGGTAAATTACTAAACCAAGTTTTAGCTTCTCCTTTCAGTGAAAAGGGGAAAATCTTAGCAACAAAGTAAGTACGCATCTTAATATCATCAGAAAACAAGCCACTCATGGTAGAAAGTTCATTCATATGTGCTACCACACTTTCATTCTTAGTCCCACAAAAAGGTTCTTTCTCAAAAATATCTATGTAAGATAGATCGAGAGAGAAATCATAATCTTTATCTTTAATGTTTATGGGAGAAGCAGCAAACTTAGCAATAGGAGACAATTTGGGTCTAATAGTACACCTCTCAAGGAGACTCTTAGCAGCTCTCCTATCATGGGTGTTTTTACATTCTTTAATAAATTCATCGGTCATCTCAACATAACCATCTTCAATATCATAGCTTTCACTAGACTCAGGTGAACTAACAGGTGTAGTAGTGTATTCATTAGGAGTTTCAGTATTTCCAGCTATAGTTCTAGCAATCATAGCATGTGTATGTGGTGGTGTAACGATCCTACTCATAACAGATGGTGAATCAAGAGAAACAGAGATGTTCAGAACCGTACCTCTTCTTGTAGTGGATGGTAAAATAGGAACGTTGCCATCACGAGACTTACCCATGATGGATGGATAGCAGCGAACAATAGAGAATCCAAGTGAACTTGATAAATAAAGTTATTCTCCCCAGCAACGGCGCCAGAAAATAGTCTTGATGACCCACAAGTATAGGGGGTGTATCGCAGTATTTTCGAGGGAAGTGAAACCCAATTTATTGATTCGACACAAGGGGAGCCAAAGAATATTTATAAGCCTTAACAACTGAGTTTTCAATTCAGCTGCACCTAGAAACAATCTTGCTCACATCAGTTTATCAGTAGCAATAGTTTTGTAGTAGGAATAGCAAAGTAGCAGCAGCAGTAAAGTAAAGACAACAGTAACAATAGCAGTAAATAGTAGGATTCGAGTGCGGTAGGCATAGGGATGGATGGACGGGCGTTGCATGGACAAGACAATTCACATAGCAATCAGAACATAGGGCAATTGCAGATAAATAAGATAAAGCATCCAAGTACTAGATAATCCTAGGCATGTGTTCCATATATAGTCATACGTGCTCGCAATGAGAACTTGCACAACATGTTTTGTCTTGCCAGCCCGTTTGCAGCGGGGCCTCAAGGGAACTAGTGGCAATTAAGGTGCTCCTTTTAATAGAGCACCGGAGCAAAGCATTAACACTCCATGAACACATGTGATCCTCACATCAAAGCCATTCCCTCCGGTTATCCCAATTTCTGTCACTCCGGGGCCATTGGTTCCGCACAACAACGTGTGTATACAACTTATAGGTAAGACCATAAACAATACTATCATAATGAATCAATAACATGTTCAGATCTGAAATCATGGCACTCGGGCCCTAGTGACAAGCATTAAGCATAACAAGTTGCAACAAAGTCATAAAGCACTAATAAAAGATACTAGGCACCATGCCCTAACAATCAGATGCCATTACATGAACGATCTCATCCAATCCCTACCATCCCCATAGACTAGCGGGGGATTACTCACTCATAGATGGGGGAAACATGGATGGTCGATGGAGAAGCGATGGTGATGATGATGGCGATGATCTCCTCCAATTCCCCATCCCGGCAGGGTGCCAGAACGGAGTTTCTGGTGCTATTTCATGGAATCTGGTGGTGGCGGCAGAGCGGAACTCCTTCTGGAAAAACGTCGAACCCCCGCTGAGTTTTTAGGTCAGAAGGCAACTTATAGGCGAAGAGAGAGACAGAGGGGGAGTCTGGGGCGGCTAGACCACCCCCTGGCGTGTCCTGGGCTAGCGCGCGCGGCCAGGTGGTGTGGCCTGGGCCCATCCCCCCTCCATCTCGTATTCTGGCTCCGGGATTCTTCTGGTGAAATAGGATTTTTGGCATATTTTCTAGGATTTTTCCTGATAGTTGATTTTCTGCACAAAACGTAGACACCAAGGCAATTCTGCTGAAAACAACGTCAGACCGCGATAGTTGCATCCAAATCACACAAGTTTAGAGGAGAAACAATAGCAAAAGTGTTCGGGAAAGTAGATATGTTTTGGACGTATCACCACCAGGTAGTCATTGTATCGAGAACGAGTGAGAGTTTGGAATGATTCAACTTATTGCTAAGAATATGCATGCCTAGAAATTTGACCATGTTTTCAAAACAATCAAAGAGGCTATGACTCACCGTGTTTCGAAATTTTGGTTGTGTTTCGAAATTAACTTCACACCTTGCAAAAATATTTGCAGTGGACCCACTAGGCAGTCAATGTATCAAGAATGGGTGAGAGTTTGGCAAGATTCAACTTCTTGCTAAGAATATGCATGCCTTGAAATTTTACCTTGTTTTGAAAACAATTTTCGAAAGCAAAACGGATTCATAAACAACCTCACAAATTTCAAATTATAAAAAGCAAAACAAAGAGCCTCACAATTTTCAAAATATAAAATGGAAGAGAGAGGAGAGGGGGAATAATAATTTTCTATTTCTTGTGGGTAATCCACAAGCTTGAGGTGCACCTTAATGCTGATGTAGTCACAGGTGCCTCCTCGGTGAGCATCGATGTGACCGAGGCTAGCTAGGGCTATGATTCTGATGTTTGTGTGTCTGCTGGATTCTTCTGGCGTATATAGACCGATGTTTCATGCTTGCTTGATTTTGCAGGCGACACAGCCTTTTTGACGTACCATGGTGACAACCAGGGGATAGGGGAGAGCATGTGGCATGTTGGGCACAGTTGAGTTTTCAAATCAATGTGACATTAAATAATTTCAAATCAAGACCCTAGAAATGCCGCGCAAGGAGATGATTTACGTGGACTGTACAAAGGTTATTTTTTATCCATAGACTTTGATATACTACTAATCCGTATTTCACTTATAATGATTGATATTGGTAATTAAAGAATACATGCAGGTTCCCAGGCTTCTTCCTTTCAGTATTAATTACCTGAATTCACGTGAGTAATTAACGTGGGTTTCTCTGTATTTTCACCCTTCTTTTCTCGAACGCATGCAGAAATTAAGGGGAGGAAGTAATTTCACCTTCCTCGGTAATACAAGAGGTTTTATTGCGTTGCAATGGAAGATGAAATGACAAACGAGTACTTATGCTAGTACTAGATTGCAAACCCCATTCCAATTTGCACTTGATAATACTAATATTCAATCTCCGAACATTATTACAGAAAGGAAGTAGAGGCGAAATTAAACAAAATTAATCCTAAGACTTCTTCATCTTCTTGGACCTGGATCCTTCGGCTATCACCTTCGTGATGGCGCCGTCCTTCCGCTTCCCGTGGCATCCCCCAACTCTCGCCATCTTCTTCTTCTTCAAGCCTCTCGCCTGCTTCTCCTTCCTCTTCTCATTGCGAATGAAGGCGGGATCGAGTGCACTCTTCTTGGAGACCAAGTCGAGAAATGGCCATAAATCTTCCGACCCTTGATCCTCCTGCTCGTGCTCCCTCTTATTCTTGCCGATGGAGGATGGATCGAGAGAACTCTTCTTGAAGACGACATCTCCTTCATAGATGAAAGACCAAGGATCCTCCTCCTCCTCCTCTTTTCTCTCTGCCGGCAGCGTCCCCTCCATCAGATGACGGTATGCAGGGTCCTCGTTGGAAAAATTACCTTCCGGTGTGTCGAAATAGTACGGCCCGTCAACGGACTCCCCACCATCACCATGGTAGGGACTAATATCCTTGTTCTCCCACGCATTGGACTCGTCAATGGAGATGCACTAATCGGAGCAGCTGCGCGGCATTTTTGTGTGTGTGGTGGCTTGGCCAGCCTAAAGGGACAGGGAGAGACAGAGAGAGTTCTTCGCTCTGTGTGTCGTGCCTGGATGGGAGAGGTGGTCGTTGTTGATGGCCCCTTAAAAAGGCTTGCTCTGGACATCCGGGAGTTGCCACGTGTCGTAGGAGCAACCTGGGAGTTATCTTCCATCAATTTTTTACACTCCCTTAAATCGTTTTTTTACAAAAGTTCCCTTCCATCGTTGTAACATGATCGAACGGTTGGTACTCCTTCGCTCTGAGAGCATCAGCAGCGAGAATATTGCAAGTACCACCACATGTTGTGGAAGTTTTTGCACATAACAACAACCATAGACCTTTTTTGTGCAAACTACAGACATTTTCTATAATCGTTGTACATAATACACAACCAGTCATTGAATGTTTCTTATTTTTTTTGGGAAACGTTTCATAGTTAATTATATAATATAGTACTAAAATATAATTTCTATCTAAATGAATAATAGGTAAAGCTCAAAAAATAATTATAATTTTGAGCCACATCCATAAAGTATCTGGTGTATTTTTGGTTCTTGTAAGTTGTATCATTTAGAAATCAACCTATTAGTAGGTACATAATTCCCGACATGCTCTAGAGAAATGATATATAGATCTATAATGATGGAAAGTGTGTTTTGAGGTTTATGCATAGCGTTCATTATGCTAAAGACTATATCAATAGAATATTCTAAATGTTAGAGTGGAAGGAAAATCCATTGGTAACCAATGTTGGGATTTCCAATCTTCATCCAACGGTTAAAGTTCAAAGTTATTTGTACACTATATACTGGGTATGATAAGATAATTAAATGTACAACATGTCATTAGAATCTTTGTGGTTTTTGCATAGCGTTCATTGTGCTAAGGACTATCGATAGAATCTTCTACGTGCTAGAATGGAAAAAAAGATCCAAGAGTTAACATTGTTGGGATTTTCCAGTCTTGATTCAATTTCATTGTTCAAAGTTACTCGTACATTATATAGTGGCAAGATTTGCAAGAAGTCACACGCTACTTCCTACTAGTAAAAGGCACGTGCCACACTCGTATATACTGTATGAAATGTAACTTAATGAACATTAAGTTGTTATTAACCAATAGTCTTGTTAGAGAAGAAAGGCATACATTCATTATACTAATAATAACTATCTACACATATTAAGAATACAACCTACTATGCTATGAACTTTTTTTGCGGGGAGGGGGTGACATGATGGTTCTAGAACATGGTGGAGTTTGCTCTAGGTACTACTCCATCAACACGAATCCAGCTGCTCTAAACCATTGGATCTAATAGACCAACAGTCAGGATTGGTGATATGGATCTAATTCAAAACTGCTCCATTATAGTAGTAGAGATAATTCGAAAACATTGGCGATGATGCTATATGTGCATGACCAAACAACTTTCGAATAATCTCAAGGAAAAATAAGGACGCATGTATCAATGAGCGTGAATGGACAATAAGAGTTGTGGGGACAGATTACTTGTGGGGCCTTGCAACCCCACATTTCTTCTTGTTTTTAATGAGCTTACCTCATGGGTGGCTTTGATGTCATTGCTCAGGCGCACTATATTATTCAAGTTAGCAGAATAGTGGGTTCCCAAAATTTCCTTTTAAACATAAGGTTGAACACTCCCAGCCATAGTGATTCAAAATTTATCAATAAACAGGGTTTATTTATTGGGTGGCCGAGTGGTTGACACCACACGTCATTGTCATGTACTTCCTCCGTTCAGAAATATAAGACGTTTTAGCTTTGTGGATCGAATGTATCTAGACGTCATTTAGTGTATAGGTTCGTAGATGTTCGGAGTGAACCTTTACATTAAAAGGCATCTAGATATATTTATTTCACAAAGCTAAAACGTCTTATATTTCGGAACGGAGAGAGTAGACATGATTTTTGCTAGGAAGGAAAACACTAATGAATGCTTATAGGAAGGCTAGGAAATTGGAAATTGTATTCCATTGATAAACCTTCGCGCTCCTCTTCCTAGAGTCAGATTTTAGCAATTCAATACAAAAAGGTTGTTCGACATGCTCCAAAGCCCAATAATTTTTATTTTTAAATAATAACAATAGTGATTAGCTCGAATAATTAATTGTGGTCTGCGTATGTTGTACTACTGTACTTCATAGGATATGCTATGTTTGCATGACCGAATAACTTTTGAAAAACCTGAAGGAAAACGTGGCCGCATTAATGAATGAGCGCGAAGTAAGGCTGGCAATGGGTAGGGTGTGAGTAGGATAGAACAATATCATACCCACTCCCGTTTAGTCAATGGGTAGAAAATTTTACCCATACCCGTACTCGCGGGTATAAAACTTTACCCATGCCCGTACCCATGAAAAATATCGAAGTTTAGAAGCCATAGTATCATAGTGTTCCCTAGGTTGCTTGGCCCCATAGGTTGTAACTCTACATGTAAGTTTTACTACTATGTCAATTTAAATGGGTAGGGTATGGGTCTATCTACTTGTGCCTGTACCCATGACTTAACAGGTTAGGGTATGGGTATTACCCATGGGTATAAAATTGTGCCCATACCCTACCAACACGGGCACAGTACCTGCGGGCACTCGTGGATAAAATTGTCATCCTTAGCACGAAGGGACAATAAGAGTTGTGAGAACAAAGTACTTGTGGGTCCTAGCAACTTCCACATTTTTTTCGATGAGAACACCGTCGTTGCTTACCTTATGAATGGTTTGATGTCGTCCCTTAGGTGCTAGATTATTCACGTTAGCGAAATAGTGGGTTCCCATATTTTTGTTTAGAATAGAAGTATGAACACTGCCAACCATAGTGATTGAAAAGTTATCGATAAAGGGCACTTTATTTTTTTAAAGCTCAGGGCGCTTTATTGTTACACTCGATTCCCCATACCACCAGCCTACCATTCTGCTATTATTAGTTAGACTATGGATAAAAAAATTCACTCGAGTTGGTTGGGGCTTTAATCATAATTTTCGTGCTCACTACCTGTCTTGGTGACAACATCTTCATACGCATCATCGTTCATGAATAGATATTATATGGAAATATATCAATGCCATAGTATTTTAGTGCCTACCAAAGTAATACTTCAGTTTTCTCTCTTCTCAGTTTCTTCAAAAAGGGGTCTGGCCTCTTTCTCAATTATTTTAAAAAACATAGTTTTAGAGAATACTTCAGTTTAAACCCCTATTATTTGTTGGAAGAAAACACTAAATGGTATTCAATAGTTCAGTTTATTCAGAAATCAAAATGTTTTCTAAATAATTTAAAAATACTTTGATGCCAAACTCGTCCTTAATATCTGAACCGAGCTAATATGGGCCATGGATGATCAATATTTAGATGCCAAATGGCCAAATGGGCCCTAAATTTCTGAACTGAGGCAGTTTGGGCCATGGATGATCACCGATGTGCTTGTCGGCCTTTGATTCCAGGGAGTACGGCTTACTAATTTACTACTACTTGGACTATACATAAATCTGAATAGTCGAGCGGGAAAATCTCCCGCTATCCAATGTTTCAAACATCTTGGAATCCCCCTTCTACCCCTAGTGAAGTCGGTTTGTTGGGGCTACAATCATAATTTCCCCGTTCAGTACCTCTATACCCCGCCCCCTACCATCGACCCCCCCCCTCACCCACACACAATCCTCGCCCCCAGCTGCGCTAGCCCTGCGGAAAACCCTAGATCTACCTTCAGCACCTTAGATCTGATTCACCGTCATCGCTGTGCACTGCACTAGATCTGCTTCGCCGACCCACTCTCCTGGCATGCCGAACACATTCCCATCGCCAGGAGTCTGCTTCTTCGCCGCTGTCGATCAGCGCTCGGAGGAACCCTTGTTTTGCTTCACCTTCGCCCACAAGCACCACAACAGCAATACCCTCGACAACCTCGATGTCACCACCCAGGATTTGCATCATGCCTAAACGCCATCGCGACCAAGGTAACCATATCTCCTTGGAGTTTGGTAAGATAAATATGTAGCAGTTAACTGTATTTTGTATTGGTGCTACTTTGTAGTAACTTACAAGTACTATACTTGTTACCCGTATCTTCCTAAATAATATTTTTGTAGTCAGGTTTAACCGTAAGGCATTCAAGTGCGATTTTGTATTTCATGGTGAAATATGAGTCAGCCAATGGTTAACACATTTTTTTCCATTATCTACTTTAGTAAGTGCCCATATATGATGCGGTTATAATTTCTCTCTAGCTTGGCGTAGGTTATGGCACTAATTGTTATTTCTTGCTTGATGCTTTTGTCTTATGTATGCAGTAGTATTTATATTCATTATACTACTTCCACTAAGATGTCTGTTTCATTTGCTTCTGCTTACCCCACTATTCCTAACCGTTTGCTGTTGTTATGCAATGAACAGGTGCAATTTACACTAGAAATCGTAGAATGAATGGCCCCTATAATCTCGTAAGTATCTATTGCTTTTGTATCACTTCATGCTAACATCTGTGAGACTGGAACATTTTTGTGTTCACTATTCACTGCACCATTATGTAGAGGACCCACACTGAATTATGGAGACCACCAGTCCAATTACTTGATGCAGCGGACATCATCGATGAACATACCTGTAACCAGATCAGCAACCCTGAGACTCTACATAGAGCTACTGTAAGGATGCCCCCTTTTTTTAAGGTATAAGTCCTTTGGTGTCATGCCATTGACTCTAATTGAGTTGTTATTTTTGTTGGAGGCACTAGGGTGATTATAACAAGGCCAGAAATGCAACGAAATCCAATATAAAGAACCGCCTACTTCAAATCTCACTCTGGTATCTACACGTGTATGGCTATTTTAATACGAGGCAGATGATAGGACACTTTGTCTTTGGGCAGACAATCAAAAAATTTAAACATTCTAACTGTTCGATAGATTGTTTGACCATTTCTCTAAAACGATTTGGCTATTCTATTAGAGGCACCCGTCTGCATGAGGTCCTTGTGTTGAGTGCTTACATCGCTATAATAGACCAAATAATCTTTTGAAAATCTTTGAGAATGAACATGGTAGTTTTGTTTCTTTGTATGATGTTGTAGCTTCTTTTATCTTAGTTTTAGCCTTCATCAAGTAGAGCAGTCATTTCACAGGGCAGAAGTGATAGTTGCACACTATCTCATCCCTCTATGAAGTCAACTGTTCCAGTTATTCTAGAAGAAAGAGATGTATGATGCCCTGCCGTTACTAATTGCTTTCTTCCTTTTAGCAAAAGGACTGATTTGAAATTCGTTGGTTTTTGTTTTCCTTGGTAATTATGTTATATGACGTTTCTTTTTGTTTTAGGTTGCAAATATAAATATGAAGGCAGAACAGAAAACAACTACCTCAAGTGTAGATCTCTTTGGACAGAGAAGCAATGACAGTGCGTATTGCTCATGTAGGTACACAATCTCGACCGTTCCATACATTCCAACAGAAAGAGTTTTTGGTGCTGCACTCCAAGATGCACTTGATGTAGTTGGACATGAAGCCAATAGAACAGATGCAGTAGTATCCATAGCAAGGAAGGAGTTATGTGAGTTAAAAAACAGGCAAGCTTTGACAGAGAATCTACTTAATAATATCCTCAACAAGTCTCGTGGTAATCCCGCTATTACATGTGAGGCGGCACGAGCTCCCTAAAAGGAACATTTTTGAAACTGAGATTATATTGTTTATCAACTATGTTGTACTCCGATGATGCTTTACGAGCTACGGAATTTTTCAGGACTATAATAATTTACTAATTTTCCAGTTATAAGTTCTTTTCCATAGTTCCAGAATTTATTTAGCATTTTAGAGAACTTGTGTTCTTTGTTTATCCACGTTTATGTCCTGGCAATGAATCTAAGTTAGATAGGCTTAAACAGTAGTAGGCCCACAATGTTTTATCAGTCCTTGATGGGCCACCAATCAATAGGGATGGGCCTACACCGAGGCCATTATACATAGAATCTGACCGCAAAAGAACAAAACAGTAGAATGCCAGAACAGTGAAAGGCCAGAACAGTGAAAGGCCGGAACAGTTAAAGGCCAGAATAGTGAAAGGCCGGAATAGTGAAAGGCTAGAATAGTAACAGACCGGAAATAGTAACAAGGCCAGAACTTTCACATGCCAGAATCTTCAGCCCGTTTATGGGACTGAATAGTAGAAGGCCGAAACAGTGAATGTTTAGAACAGTAAAGGACGTAACTATAGAGGGACGTAACAGCCCATGATGGGTGCGAGAAAAGTGACAGACCGACATAAGGCCTTAACAGTAACGAGCAGACTTGGCCCAGGCTGAAAATGGGCCGCACAGTATTGGACCAAGGTGGGCCTTCTGTAGGCTGAAATAGTGTCGGGCCTGAAAGTTCATGGGTCATGGATGTCTACACTAGTGGGCCCATTTCGGACAGTGCTGGACGAAACAGTAACCGGCCTTCTTCTTATTGGGCTTTCCTCATGGGCAGGCCCACTTAATATTTAGCAGGCCTATTCTGGGCCTGGCTTCTGCCATGGTTTTTCTGACCGTTAACGGCGGTAACTGGGCGTTAACGGTGTTTGCCACGTGGCATCTTGCATGATGTCAGCAGTCAATGGGGCTGGGGAACAGATCTATGACGGAACGAGTTTTCGTGGCTGAAGGGTGCGATCCGCCATGATCAGAAAAAAAACTGTGGTAGATTCTTTCGTGACGGGGCTTTTACCACGATGGGAATCCATCATAGAAGACTTTTTAGCCACGAAAAACGGGCCTTCAACCACGAAAATCGTCTGTTGTAAAAGCCGAATTTTCTTGTAGTGGATATCTCGCAGTAGGTCGAGGACTGGAAGATGTCCTATGCTTGCACAGCAGCACAAAACGCTCTTACTTTGGTAATGATCCATGATGGAAATATGGAAATCTGGCAAGTTACCAGAAGTTATTCAGCTATTGATGAAGATGGCAAGGATCAGAATGTTGGTGCTATCTGGGACACTTGTGCCGGTTATGCTTGCCGCGTAGCCGATGCAACGAACTACGAGAAGCCATTCTTCAAGCCCGTTGATCCGCCTCCAAGCCCCCAAGATAAGGAAATTCCTGAAGACAGTGACGAAGAGACTGATTCTGATGTCCCCGTCTTGGAAAAATATCAAGCGATGTGGGCACCAGCGAGCCGACAGATCCTTGTCCTATAATGTGAATTTTTTTGCAAGAAACTTGTGTTATTCTGAAACAATCCATTGTAATGGTTTAAACTTATTCATTTTGAGGTGCTCCTATGTAAGAACTAATGCTTTACTCTTAGCACGCATGTTTTTATTTTTGTGCTTGAAGAATACTTAAGCATTGTTTTGTTTATACTTATCATTTATCTGGCCTTCTGCCTCGTCCCTTCCATGAGCCAGCAAACCTTCAGCGTAGAAACTTTGTCGAGCAATGGAGCTCATTTGCTAAACCATTTTATACCCAGAATCAAAGCCAGCTTCCAGTACCAATAATTCACTACTCCAAAAATACCGGCATCCAGCAATCAAACAAAAAACCCAAGTATAAACTAAAATTAGACTTATACCCAAAGGTAGCATTTTTAGAATCGAAAATCTAACCAGAACAAACATGAGCATAAAGTACATTCAAGTATCCTAGGATTTTCGACTATGACATGATTATTCGGAAATAAGATGGTACTTTAAAAAACATCTCAGAAAAACATTGAGGAGACCAATACTTTATTTCACTTTGAACATGTACATTGATATGATTACAAAGAAAGAAAATTTAAGAATAAAAGGGACGAGCTGAGCAATATTTCATGGACGGTCTATCTCATCTGGGTCTATACTGCCTCCAGCTCTCTTTCTCTTCTTAGTAGAATGTCTTTCTTTTTTCGGCCTCACGTCAGTTAGGTAGAATGAACCATTGTGCAATACTCTGCTAACCATAAAGGGCCCTTCCCTGATTGGGGCAAGTTTGTGCTTTATTTTTTGCACTAGTTGGAGAACTAGATCGCCCTTTTTGAAAGACAAATTTTTTACTCTCTGACTATGATACTTGTGTAACTTGTGTTGATAGGCCATAGATCTCTGTTCAGCAACGACGTGAACTTCCTCGAGCATATCGAGGTCATCTTGTCAAGCAACTTCGGCATCCTCATCGACATATGCAACGACTCGTGGAGAAATATGGATAAGATCACAAGGAAGAACTTCCTCTGCACCATAGACCAAGAAGAAGGGTGTATATTTGGTTGACCTATTAGGAGTAGTTCATAAACTTCATACAACAAATGGTAATTCGTCCGCCCAAGCCCCCACTGCATGATGAAGTGGTGCTTCGAGTCTTGGTCGGAGGCCTTGAAGAATTAAACCATTTTCCCTTTCGACTTGTCCATTGGCTTGTGGATGCGCAACTGATGCAATATCCAGTCATATCCTTTGATCTTCGCAAAATTCAGTAAGTTCTCACATGGAAAATTTGCTCCTGTTGTCTATAACAATACTGTGCGGATAGCCGAATCGGATTATAACATCCTCGACGAATCTTTTGGTTGTTGCTCCATTACAACTTGTGACAGGTTTAGCCTCAATCCATTTCGTGAATTTATCCACCATCACTAGAAGATGAGTAAATCCACTTGGAGCCCGTTAAAATGGTCCTACCATGTCAAGCCCCCAGACCATGAAGGGCCATGTAATCGGAATTGTTCGCAGCTGATCAGCCGGAACATGGGCTTGTTTGGCATACTTTTGGCAACCTTTGCACGTCATGACCAGCCTGTCGGCATCTGCCTTAGCTGTAATCCGGAAAAAACCGTGTCGAAAAGCTTTTGCCACTAAAGATTTGGCTGCGGCGTGATGTCTGCATTCTCCTTCGTGGATCTCCCTTAGGATCTCCACCACTGATTATTGTGTAGGATTTCACTCGTCGGACAATCTGTCGGCTCAGAACTTTGTCTTCGCGTAATTTTACGTCTACCAAGAATTCCAGGTAGGGTTTTGTCAAGCTGGGAATTACAGCCAAAACTGCCATGAGCGGTGAGTCGGATTTGGTCGGATACTCCTCATCAATTCCTATGATAGAGGGAACTCTTAGGTGCTCTAGAAAAGCACCATCTGGGACCTTTTTCCGTGACGATCCTATTCTTGATAGGGCATATGCTTCCTTGTTTTCTGTTTGGGGAATGTGTTGAACTTCAAAACCTTCAAACAATTTTGCTAGTTCATCCACGAAAGCTCGATATGCTTCCATATGCTTATTTGCTTTGCAGATGTCGGATACTTGTTGAGCAACTAAATATGAATCTCCATAGCACATGAGTCAGTGAATGCCGATGTCTTTTGCAATTCGAATTCCATGCAACAGGGCTTCATATTCGGCAATGTTATCTGTCACCGTGAAGTGAATCTGAAACACATAGCATAGTTTGTCTCCTTGGGGTGATTTGAGTACCACGCCAGCCCCCAAGCCCCCGAGCACTTTTGACCCGTCAAAGTGCAAGGTCCAATATTCCGACTCCAGGAAAAAACTTGTGTTTTTAGTTGTCTATGTCCAATCAGTGACAAGATTGGCAAGTATCTGGGATTTGATTGCTGTGCGAGGTTTATACTCAATGACAAAAGTTGCTAGCTCAATTCCCCACTTAGCGACACGTCCTGCAGCATCGATGTTGTTGATTATGTCTCCAATGGGAGCTGTGCTCACCACGGTAATCTTGTGCTCTTGAAAATAATGTCGTAGCTTTCTGGATGCAAAGAACACACCATAGTCTAACTTTGGTAATGAGGGTACCTTTGTTTTGATTCGGTTAGGACCTCGCTAAGATAATAAGTCCAATGCTACACCATGTGTCATAGCCATATAGAGTCCTCACTATTTTTCTTCTGGCCGTTCCACCACCATGACGATGCTAACGACTCTGTTTTTCATAGCCATATAGAGAAACATCAGTTCATGTGGTTCTGGTGCTGCAAGGATAGGGGTTGAAGAAAGTACGGCTTTCAGATTCTGAAGTGCAGCTTCAAATTTATCAGTCTAGATGAATTTCTTGGTCTTTTTCACAATCTTGTTTAATGGTGTGGCTCTTTCATTGAGTGCACCAATAAACCGACTGACTGCAGCAATGCAGCCAGTACGCCATTGTAGGTCCTTCAAGCGAGTCGGCCTGGTAAAGTTGTGTATAGCCATTATTTTGTCTCGGTTCACCTCTATGCCTCTTTGAGACACGATGAAACCCAACAATTTTGCGGCTGGTATTCCAAAGAAACACTTCTTCGGGTTAAGCATTATATTGTATTTTCGTAGATTTGTGAATGTTTCCTCTAAGTCGGAAATGAGTGTTTCCTTCTTTTTGGACATCACGGCTATATCATCCACATATGCATGTACGGTGTGTCCAATTTGATAATGTAGGGAACGTTGCATAGTGCGCTAATACGTAGCTCCTACGTTTTTTAGCTCGAAAGGCATCGTTACATAGCAGAAGGTTTCGAAGGGGGTGATGAACAAAGTCTTTAGTTTATTTGACTCCTTCATGCAAATTTGGTGATAACCGGAATATGCATCGAGAAAACATAGGAGTTCCGAGCTTGCTGTCGAGTCGATAACTTGATCGATTCTAGGCAGAGCGAACAGATATTTTGGACAAGCCTTGTTCAAGGTAGTATAATCAACACACATCCTTAAATCAGTGGTGTCCTTTTTAGGAACCATTATAGGATTGGCCGACCACTCAGTGTAGATGACCTCTTCTATGAATCCGGCTAACTCGAGACGGGCTAGTTCCTTAGCTATTTCTTTGCGCTTTTCATCATCAAAACATCGTAAGGACTGTTTGACGGTTTTAGCGTTAGGATATATATTTAAAGAGTGCTCGGCAAGTTCCATACATACTCCGGTCATGTCAGAAGGTTGCCATGTGAAGATATCTTTATTAGCTCTGAGTAACTCGACGAGCGCGCTTTCCTATGCGTGGCCTAAACCTAAGCCTATATGCGTGACCTTGGAGGGGTCATCATGTTTCAGTGGCGTAGTCTTCGTCTCTTCCTATGGCTTGAACTACGGAGTCAGCTTTGTCACCTCCTTCTTCATCGTGGACATCTCGGACGGGTCGATGTTCTTCTTGATCTCTTGGTAATCCTCGGCGTGTAATGCGGTTTCAGCAAAGGCGACATTTTTGTCCTTGCATTCTCGTGCCTTCTTCGGGTTTCCCCGGATCGTGATAATGCCATTGGGACCTGGAATTTTCATCATGTTGTAAATATAGAAAGGGCGAACCATGAAAGCCCAGTAACCCAGACGCCCAAACATGCGTGATATGTTCTCTTGAACGGGACCACTTCAAAAGATAGTGCTTCCGTCCGATAGTTCTTTGGAGTTCCAAAAGTAACATCCAAAGTGATTTATCCCAAAGAGTTTGCTTGTCTTCCGGGGACAACTCCGTGGAAACCCACAGAGCTATGATTCAGCTGTGTTTTCGATATCCTCATGCGGCGTAGTGTTTTGATGTAGATGATGTTTATGCTACTGCCACCATCCATGAGGGTCTTGGAGAACCCATAGTCGTTGATCAGTAGATTGATGACTAGAGCGTACTTTCCTCGCATATGTGGTTTAGGCGGATGATTGCTTCGGTCAAAGGTGATTGTAACTTTCGAGCAGTCTAGAAACTAAGGGACAGCTGGAACAATTGCATTGAGCTCATGCATCACTGCCTTTTTGACTTTAGTTGGTTGGGATCCAAGAAAGAAGACATAGGTGTCTTTCTTGGTTGGGAAGGTCTTCTTTCCATCCGACTTGGGATTTGAGGTATCCACGTCCTCCATGTCAGAATCTTCCTTGGACTCCTTTTCTTTGTCGGAATTTTTCTTTTCTTTCAGTCGCTTGGCTCTATAGCCAGCGGATTCGTCTTTCTTGATGTCGTCATTGAAACGACACTCAACATTGGTGTGGGACGAGCCCCCGTTGCCATCCAGGTGATGTACGCACGGATTATTGATGATGTCGTCCCAAGAGTAAGTTTTACTAGGTTACTGGTCTCCTCTATATTGGACTCTGGAAGTTCCACGGCCTTGTCCCCGGCCACCTCTATGGCCTCCTCGTCCTCCAGACCTGAAAGTTGTGTTGATAGTCGCGGTTTCCGGATTGGGTTTGTCGTGGTGGTGGCACGGACGATGCCATGGATAGGCTAAAGATGGGGCCAATGAGTGCTAGGGGAATCCAGGGAGGGAGAACGTGGTGATTCCACGCACGTAAGTTCTTGTATATTCTCTATCAATGGTGTTACAAGTGCTCCTCAGGCTCTCAACAAGAAGGAGACGATGTATCTTACCCCTTGTTCTCTAGCCCTAGAGTTCTACCTTAGGCAAAGAATGATTCATCTATTGGCCGTCCCTCCCTATGGAGGCCCCGGTGCTCCTTATATAGGGGAGCCCGGGTTACAATTCTAGGGCACAGGTGGTAGCATATTCTATGAATATGCTCCTTTCCTAAAGCAGATGCTTCTTTATTCCCTTTAACGGCTCGTCCGGGCTTTGGACGTAACCCATGGTGTAATCATTGTCTTTTGGCATCACCAGCCACAGGCTATGTCATCCGGCTTTGCCCGCGTCATCTTGGTCGCCCCTGACCCGCTGGTCCTCTTCTTTACTTTAGTTTGCTCATGCTACAGCTAATAAAGCCACCTTCTGACCAGTGGGGCTCCTTCTCTTGGACGCTAAGATAATCCGGCTAGCATATAGCTAATCCGGCTTACCCATTTACCTACAAAACAGATAGACATGGCCGGCATAAATCTTATGCCGGCCGGACCATTGTCAAGGAGATGCTCCATGGGCCGGGTCACACCGTGATTCGGCCTGCCTTGAGGTGACCCGGTCAGCACTTTGCTTTGACCGTGCAGTACCCCGGCTAACTTGGCTCTTATACCCCGGTCTTACCCTACCCGGGGGTATCCCCCCAACATTAGTCCCCCAAGCTGGTGCGGTCTTAGCAACTTTTAGTTGTTAAGGCCACAGCAGGTTCCCATATCCGGATCTTTCGCCCCTTAGGCCGAGTTACCTCGTAGCCCGGAGTTTCTCATCTCGCAACCTTTTTGCTCTTTCCGAGTTATTCCTCGTTGGCTAGGTATTTTGCTTGCTCATCCGGGTTACCTTTCCTTCTCTTGTACGCTTCTCCACATCCTACGTGGAGGGTAATCATCATTTTGCCTCATTTTAAGGGCCACGCGCATTTAATGCGCCAGTTACTGTCGCAATGTCTGGAATAACTGTTGTAAACGTCTCTTCACTGCAGCGCCTCGTTAACCGTAACGTTGCCTCACATCATGGGGTCATCTGCTCCTGTAACCCCTCCTGTGGCCTTGCTCTAATTGGTCGTTCTGGCCTCATACACGCTAGTTGTGCGCGGCGCGTCAGCTGCATTCGATTCCACAACGTGCGTGTAGCGCGGTTAAGTAGGAAGCATGGGGTGCTCTCCGGGGAAGTTCCCACATTTCCTTCATGCTTCCCTGCCTCTCTCTTTCACAGCGACTCCGCCGCTGCCGCCAGGTTTTTTGCTCCACGAGCGCCACCGCGATCGTGCTCCGGCAGCATTTTGCTCCATCGCCACTGTTCCTAGTGCCAATTTCCACCACGGGGCCTTGCGCTTCTCGCTTCCCTTCTTCCGGCTACCTCTACTCCGATTACTCCTTGGAAGATCTTGAATCCACCATGTCTGAGGCGGAAGCAGCGGTGGTGGCGCAGCAAGAAGAAGGAGCGGAGGGCCACGAGCGCGGTGGTTGGGACGGTTCTGTCATCCGCGAGGAGGACCTTGACTGGCTCCGTGCCACGCGGCGCATCCCCGCCGGCGTCGCCTGCCGCCTTGCCTCCGGTGAAGTCTCTCCTTCCCCCGCATCTAGGGAATATGTAGTTTTTTTATCGCATTTCCAGCGTGGCTTCGGCCTTCCCACCTCCGATTTCTTCTTTGATTTTGTCTCCACATACAAGTTGCAACAACATCACCTCCCTGCAAACGCCATTACCTCTCTGTCCTCCTTTGCTTTTGCCATTGAGGGGTACATTGGCCTCTGGCCAACCAAAGAACTTTGGATCAAGTTCTTTGGCCTGCGGAGGAATGTGATTCCGGATAAGGAGCGCACTCCGGAGAACAAACAGTTGACCCAATGTGGCGCAGCCTCCATCTCTCCCTGGAAACAGTCTGTGTTCCCCTGGGTTACGGGACTCGAATCTTGCAAGGGCTGGGCTCAGACTTTCTTTTATGTCCGGAACACCACCAAGGAGGACCTGATCCGGTT
This sequence comes from Avena sativa, assembly GCA_916181665.1. Lineage (NCBI taxonomy): Eukaryota > Viridiplantae > Streptophyta > Magnoliopsida > Poales > Poaceae > Avena > Avena sativa. The sequence continues at coordinate 264,133,257 of OV702291.1, forward strand.
GCTCCCCTTCAAACTTGGCCCTCCTGACACCTCGCGTTGGGAGAGCATTCCAAAGCGGCCCACGGCCCTGGCGAACCAAGTGGAGCACCGGATCAAGGAGCTTCTCCAGGAGAAACTCCGAGGGGAGGACATCACGATCACTTTCCTCTGCAGCCGGGTCTCCCCCCTCCAGAAGCGAGCCCACAAGATCTTCCATCTTAGTGGCCCTCTTGACCCTCACCGGACTTCTTCCTCCGAGTTGGATAACTTGGCGTTTTACCGCCGGGTTAAGTCCATATTCAATGTGGAGAAGGAGTTCTCCGAGGATTGGGAGTGGGGACTCGAGCCCTTCACCCGGGTCAACCCTCCACCCCGGGCTAGTTTTCCTTCTCGTTTTTCGAATCTCTTCTCTATGTCGATTTTACTCTTGTAACTTTTTAGTTGTTGCTTTGTTCTTAGCGATTCCTCCAGCAGCCACTGGAGGATGGCGAGGTGCTGACAAGCAAATGGTTGCCGGACCGCACCGAGGAGGATGGGGAGGAGCCTGATCCGGAGGCTTTCCTGCCTACCCCGGACATCGTCAAACGCAGCACTGGTAAGGCCTCTTCTCTAAGGGATTGGCCTGACGATGATGAATCGGATGTTGAGGTCCTTGAGGTATTTGATTCGGTTCTCATCCCTTACACGCACCTGGCTATGTCCGAATGTTCAGCTAACCCGTATGATCAGGTCCACGAGGTTCCTGCTCTTGCAACTGGTGGTCCGGCCCCGGCTTCGTCCCAGAAGCGCGCAGCTACCTCGGCCGCAGCTTCGGAGGCGCCGCCGCCCAAGAAAAGGCAAAAGAAGTCCGGGGTTAAACCCTCGGCTAAGCCTGCCGCCAAGAGCACGGTTCTGAGAGCACCCAAACCCCGGGCTCCTCCTACTGCGGATGAGTAAGTTCTCTAGTACTCCTTGGGATTTTTTCCTTTGCTTGCCTTTGTTTCTTATTGATTTTTCTTTTTAACTTGGTGCCTTATCTTTTATTCAGAGCTCCTAGGGATATCCCTTAGAGCGGCCCTGGCATTGCCTCCCCACTCCGGGACAGTCCCTCTCCCCCCCTCCCCCCTGCAACGATGATTTTTGCCCGCTCAGCCCTATTCAAGAGGGCTACGCCTGACCAGAGTCCACCTCGCCAAGAGGAGGGCAATGTCGGCGCGGGGGTAGTGGGCCGGATCAGGATATGGCAATGCCGGATCTCCCCGGTTCCTCGGCCTCAGCGCTAGATCCTGAGGTGCCAGCTTCATCGGCGCCGCCTCTAGCATCCCCAGTACCAGCATCAGCACCAGCACCAGCATCAACAGCAGCACCAGCAACATCAAGAGCCTCCAAACCTCCCAAGGGAAAAGCTCCATCAGCTCCCACCGGGTCTACTCCTTTCGTGGCAGATATTTTTCAGCCAATTCCTCCACCCTCATCCAGCAAACCCAAAAAGACCTCCGGGTCAGCCAAATTGACTTCATCCGGGTCTACTACTTCCGGATCAGAGGGCGGCCAGCAGCTGGTTCTGCACACCAGCCCCACTGTAGCTCAATCCGCCAGGCGGGAGGCCCATGTGAAGGGCATTGTGGCGAACTACTCTCCGAGCAGCAAAAGTTACAGGCCACAACTCCTTGAGTATGTGAAAAACTAGAACGACGCCGAATTCGTCGACCCTCAAGACGACCTGCCGGAAAGGTTTGGCCCCGCTGAGTTCAGCGCCCAAATGAACTCCACTACCAAGGTTATCTCCTTGGCTGGCCGGATGATGGAGGTAATACTTTTTCTCTGCTGATGATGTTTTACACAACTGAACACTTATAGATATAGCCTATAGTCCCCGAGCCTCCAAGGGAATAAGTTGTTATTCGGTCGGATGCTCCTCATAGAACTTAGCTTTTGTTCATAATAGCATCAAACTTTTAGTAGATTTTGAGTCGGGTCTAGTTCCCTTTGTCCGTATTAGATGTACTTCGAATATCCACATACCTAGAGCCGGGTTAAGTTCCACTTGGCCCGGGTCTTGTAGACCCCAAATATCCACACACCTAGAGCCGGGTTAAGTTCCACTTGGCCCGGGTCTTGTAGACTTCAAATATCCACACACACACCTAGAGCTGAGTTAAGTTCCACTTGGCCCAGGTCTTGTAGACTTCGAATATCCACACACCTAGAGCCGGGTTAAGTTCCACTTGGCCCGGGTCTTGTAGACTTCGAATATCCGCACACCTAGAGCCGGGTTAAGTTTCACTTGGCCCGGGTCTTGTAGACTTCGAATATCTACACACCTAGAGCCGGGTTAAGTTCCACTTGGCCCGGGTCTTGTAGACTTCGAATATCCACACACCTAGAGCCGGGTTAAGTTCCACTTGGCCCGGGTCTTGTAGACTTTGAATTATTTTTATTTTGCCTTTGAACTTTTGTCTTTTCCTCGCTTGTTTCAGATTACCACTAACCGCCGAACCGCTGAGTTCCAGCGCCTGCTAGACTCCTACAAAGACATTCGCTCGCGTTATGGTAAAGTCCTGGTGGAGTACCAGAAGAGGGGTAAATTTCCATTCTTGCTCTCCCTTGTTCTTTTAAACTTCTTAGGACCTATATGAATTTGTTGTCCGAATCATGTAGCCGAGGTTGAAGCCGAGAATATAATTATGAGAAAAAATCTTGTGGAAATCAAAGGTAAACTTATCCCCTTCACATGATCGTTGTATTTTTCTTGCTCTATCCGGTGGACACTCTTATTTTGGGTCCTCTGGATCATTGTGCCGTTGCAATTGCTCTCGAGGATAGTGTCACATTCCTGAGATGATGACTCACTTCCTCGAACAAGCAGGAAACCATGAGGCTGAACTGAAAAGGAAAGACACAGAGATAGCTTGGCTCCAACAGCAGGACTCGGAGATCACTCGGCTGAATGCCGAAATCTAGAGGCTTAAGAGCCACCATCAGTCCGAGTTGGAGAAGGCCGACCAGGAGTTTGCCGAGGAGAAAGAGCGTTTAACCACGCAAATCTCCAAGGACAAGAGCATAATGGAGGAAGCCGACGTCAAGCTTACGTCGGTGACCACCGAATACGATAAACTCCTGGCTCATAGTTCCAACGTTGATTCCGAGCTTCAGCGACTCCTCTTCCAGATCGCGCGTAAGTTTTATGCTCTTGCTTGGTCTTCTACCATCCGGATTTTGTCCTTTTGTTCACTATCTTTCTTCTTATCCTTAGGCAAATTTCCAAAGAGCGATACGCTCGCTGCCTCTACCGTACGCCAGTCTCGCGAACAGCATGGAATTCCTGCTGCCCTTGATGCCAAGCCAATCCCTTATACCATAGAGGATCTCCTGGCGAGTCTCACCGCTCGCCTTGAGGTAGGGAAGAATCATGGTGCGGACATCATCCTGGCAGCGACACGGATGTTCAGCTTCCTCTGGCCCAGTGAATCTATTCCCAAGAAAGGTTCAGCTTTCATAGCCAAGCTAATGGAATGTGACACGCAGCTGCATCTGTGGCGCGAATCTGCCGTGCGGGCTGGGGCCGACATTTCTCTGAAGTTTGCGCTCTCATGGTACGAAGGAATTGACTTGGCATTGCTCACTCACATGCACACCGGGTCTAAGTGGTGCGAGGATCCGGAGTGGATCGCGCGCCGCCAAGCCTGTGCTAACAAGCTCATCCAGTATTCCTTCTGCCATGCTTGGAATGAGGGGCCGAGTTATCTTGATGTTGCTGATGATGAAGAAATTGTCTCTGGAGCCGAAGAGGAAGGGAGCGAGAGCGAGGGATCCGAGCTACGCAACGAGGCTGGAGACCCGGAGGATAATGAAGTTGACCCGGAGGATCAAGCCGAAGCTAACACTCCTCTCCCAGACTCTGGAGTACCTCCCTCCACGACAGATGATTCGACTGTTGCTTCTGCCCCTTAAAAACACTTGCCACATTTATCAGATCCCCGGAATGCCGGGCGCAGATGTATTTAAATACTTTGGTTTGTTTGTGCTACAATTTTTTAAGTTATGAACTAAATTTTATTGCCGGATTATCGTGGGCGAAGTCCTCGAGTTTCATTTTCTTGTTCCCCGAATTTTTGACTCGGCTCGCGTCTACCTTGATTCAGTTTTTCGACTTACGAGACCGAGGTTCAAAAAATTGACTTAACAATACTTGAAACCTTGAGATTGTCTCAAAATGATTCGGCATTTTAGTGAAGAAAATAAACTAAGGGTTAGTCAGAAAACTAATGTCGGCCCGCTTAAGTTCTTTTCCTTAGTTGTTTTTCATGTCTTTGCCATTCCAAACTTGTTCTCTTGCTTGCCATGAAGCCAATTCTTGTTGGACAGCAGCAAAGTCGAAGAGTTAGGTTTTTGGTGCTCACAGATTACTAATCCAACTAAGACATAAGCGACTTAACCCAGCCAACACAAAAATACGAAAACAAGAGACAAGTGTTATAGCAGTCCTCGAGTCTCTCCTCAGGGTAGCAAAGTTTTTATTGATAAGATCATTATCGTCATACATACCGACATACGAATAGTTCGGATACATTCACCTCTTAGGTGTAGAAAGGACGAAGCAGTGCTACGTTCCATGGTCTTTTGGATTCTTCTCCGGACCTGTCTGCCTTGTTCTTTTGTTGGGGTTGTGCATCAATAAGATAGTAGGAATCATTGCGCAAAGCTTTGCTCACAATGGAAGGTCCTTCCCATGGAGGGGATAACTTATGCATGCCAGCAGTGCGATGTATTAGCCTTAGCACCAAATCACCTTCCCGGAAAACTCGGGGGTTTACTTTTTGGCTATGATAGCATCGGAGATTTTGCTGATATATGGCGGATCTGGACAAGGCCATTTCTCTCGCTTCTTCCAGCAGATCAACATCATTTTGCCAGGCTTTGTGCACTTCGGCTTCTGTGTATTGGGTGACCCTTGGCGAATCATGCTCTATGTCGGCTAGCAATACAGCTTCTGCCCCATATACCAGAAAGAATGGCGTATAGCCAGTTGATCGATTCAGAGTTGTTCTTAAACTCCATAGTACCGCTGGTAGTTCTTCTATCCAGCACCCCGCTGATCTTTGCAGCGGCTCTATGAGCCGGGGTTTTATCCCGGACAGTACCAGTCCATTGGATCTTTCCACTTTCCCATTTGATGCGGGGTGGGCGACTGAGGTGACATCTAACCGGATCTTCTTTTCCTGGCAGAATCTCGCAAATGCTTCTTCAGCAAAATTCGTTCCATTATCAGTTATGATGCTATGGGGTAGCCATACCTTAGGATTATATCCTTAAGGAATCTTACTGCTGTTGCCCCATCACACTTCCGAATCGGTTTCACTTCAATCCATTTCATGGATTTGTCAACCATGACCAGGATATGGGTCATCCCTCCTTTGGCCGGCTTAAATGGTCCTACCATGTCTAGGCACCATACGGCAAATGGCCATGTAATGGGGATAGTTTTCATCTCCGACATTGGTAGATGAGTCTTTGCAGTGTATCTTTGACAACGTTGCATTTTCTCACCAAGTCCTTTGCTTGCTCCAAAGCACTGTGCCCATAAAACCCATGCCGGAAAGCTTTTGCTACTAATGCCCTTGAGGAGGCATGGTGGCCACATTCTCCTTGGTGAATATCCCAGAGTATCTCAAGTCCTTCCTCCGGATCAACACACTGTTGTAGTACTGATGTCACACTTCTTTTGTATAGTTCAGAGTTGATTATTGTATAGGCCTTTGCCCTTCTCTGAATTTGCCTTGAACTTATTTCATCATCCGGCAAGATTCCCTCTTTCAGGAAATCAAAAATTGGCTTGTCCCAAGATGGTATAGCCCGGACGGGAAATGGTTCCTCATCAACTTCCATTGCATCCACCGGCATAACTCCTGCCGGATCAAGTTGCACAGTCCCCGAGTTTGCTGAGGCAATCCCCGGGTTTGCTGAAGCAGTCCCCAGGTTTGCTGAGGTGCTTCCCTATTCGATCTCCATAGGTGCAGCTCCCGATCTGGAGGGTGCCGGGATGTAAATTGAATCTGATTCGGGTGGCGGTGTGATAGATGGTTTTCTCAAGTGCTCCAAGGCAACATTTGGTGGGATTGGCTGTCGGGACCTATCTGATCATGTAAACATTTGGCGGGATTGGCTGCCTTGGTTTTTATTACCACATCATCCACATTAACCTGCACATTCTAACCTATCTGATCATGTAAGAATTTTGCATGCATCTCTGGTACGTTGCTCTTGCATTACGTAGCCCAAACGGCATAGTTCGATAGCAATAAGCCCCGTACGGGGTAATAAATGCAGTCTTTATTTGATCATCCGGATTCAGGGGTATCTGATGGAAACCAGAATACGTGTCAATGAATGACAGTAGCTCACATCCGGCTGTCGAGTCTATGACCTGATCTATTCTAGGGAGTGGAAATGGATCTTTTGGACACGCCTTATTCAGGTTCATGTAGTTGATACACATGCGCCATACCACAGCCATGTTTGGATCATCCTTCTTTTTCTCCACTAGCACCGGATTAGAGAGCCAATCCAGATAGAGTACCTCCATGATAAACCCGGCCGCTAATAGTCTTGCTATTTCATCTCCAATAACTTTCCTTCTATCTTCTACGAAACGCATGAGAGGCTGCTTTACCGGCTTAGCCCCGGGTCTTACATTTAGTGAGTGCTCAGCCAACTCCCTCGGTACACCTTGCAGATCTTGCGTAGACCAAGCAAAGATATCCCGATTCTCACGGAGGAAGTTGACGAGCTCGCTTTCCTATTTGCTGCTTAACCCGGCACCAATAGTGACGGTGCGCTCTAGGAACTAATCATCGATTAGCACTTTCTTCGTCTCCTTAGTAGGTTGGAACGATACGCTCCCGTCCGGGTTGGTCAGGGCCGGCATATGCTGTTGCACGGATTGAGCCAATGCCACCACTTCTAGTATCTTCCTTTTTTCTTGAGCTATCACGAGTGACTTGGCTAAATGGGATCCGGCTGAGGCGCACTAGATCGAACACCGGAAGTCCCCTGATATAATTATCACGCCCCTTGGTCTGGGCAACTTCATCTTAAGGTAACTAACGTGGGTAGTTGCCATGAATTTGCTCAGCACTGGCCTGCCGAGTAACGCGTGATAAGCGCTCTCCAGATTCACTACCTCGAATTCCAAGTTCTCAGTGCAGCAATTATCTCTTGTGCCGAATAACACGTCAATCCAGACATTACCAATTGGTTCACAAGAAATACCCGGCACAATGCCATGAAAGGTAGTCCTTGTTGCTTGCAACATGTTCTCTGTTATCCCTAACTTGTGCATTGTATCCTTGTACATAATGGTGATACTGTTGCCATTGTCAATCAACACCTTGGAAAATCTTACATTGAGATTCGGCCCGATGAACGTCGGATCCAGGACTAGAGCGTAGGTTCCTGGGCTCGGCATGATCTTTGGGTGATCCTTGACACTCCATGTAATCTCCTGATCCGCCCAGGGCATATATCTCACCACCGTTGGCATTACTGCATTCACCTCCATATACCGGCGCTACAAGCTTTTCCAGTCATTATCTTCTGTGATGAACACGCAGTACCTTTGATGATGTTCCCTATACTCATTTTGTCCCTCATTCTCGTTGTAACCTTGGCCTAGTTGTTGGTTATTGCCTACTTGATGTACCGCATCCCTTCTTTCCGGGTTCTCGTACCTCGGAGGAGGTGGTGGTAGCATCAGTTGCTATCCATTTCCCCCTGTTACTAACGGTGGCCGAGGTGTTTCATTTCTAGGTGCTTCGCTCCGAGGTGCCTGAGCATTCCCCGAACTCCCCTGTTCTAATTTCCTCATCCATTCACACTGCCAGGTCATATGATTCATCGGACTATTCGGACTTGGTGTATGAAATTTGCAAGGTTGATCTAACATAGACTTGAAAGTATACCTCAGCCTATCCTTACGTTCCTGCCATTGCTTTTTCTACTCCGGGGTCCAAGGCTTTATCCCTTCGTTTTTCTGTTGCCAGCTCTGCCCTCCAGTTTTTTGGCGTTGACTGGCTCCGGCATTGGGTTGATCCCGGTCTACTGCCGCAAGTTGCTGCGAGTTATACCGATAATCCGGACACTCATCCCTTCTTTTTCCTCGGAAATCATTCCTCCTTGATGATCCGGGGCCATCTTGACCATAATACTCTTCATTTGCTTCGCTAGACATTAACCGGGGTTGCGTTGGATCTCCCATGGCATACGAATCTGCGATCCGGATTGTCTCAGCCAAGGTAGTAGGCATATCTCGCTATAATATTTGCCACATCATACTTCCATATCTGCATCCCTGAGCAAACCACGCAATAGCTTGTGATTCAATTACTCCTTCGCGTGAGTTTTGCACATTGCACCACCGAGTCAGGAAATCTCTATCCAGCTCATTCGGTCTTTGTCAGCATAACGCAAGGGTTTGTGGTCTGTTGGGTCTCTTGTAAGTGCTTGATAAATTGCTAACGAACAGTTCCTGGAAATCCAACCAGCAGTTAACGCTTCCTAGTGGCAAATTGTTCAGCCAAACTCGCGCTGGTCCTTCCAACATCTACGGTACATACCTCACTGCCCATCTCAAATTTCTTGTTGCGATCTTGACTGATGTGGCATAGTCAATCAGCCAATCCTCTGGCCTGGTACTACCATCATAAGTTCGAGTTCCTCTAGCCAGCTGAAAGTTCGGCACTGGTGGCTCATTCATGATCCAGGGCCCGAAACATGCTGGACCCGGAGGACCTTGTAATTCGATTTGCTCCGACCTATAAATCATATCCAACTTCAACCTCGGATCATTTGGCTGCAAGTTCCTGCTTCCCAGCCTTGATCCAATTGCGTGGTGATCCGGTCTGGGGTATCCATCGTTGACCATTGCCGAATAACCATCATTGTATCTTTCCTGATCCGGATGTTCTTGATGCTGTTGTGCCGCTTGTCCCGCACTTCCTTCTTGCCGAGGTACGTGTTGTTGTTGTGCCCGAGGTAAATTTTTCCATGCTCCCACGGGATCGCGTTGTCCGGCATTGCCGTTGGCTGCATTTCTTTGACCAGCATTGTCTTGGTCATGGTTGCCTCGAGCAGCCACACCTCGGCTAGTACTGTGCCGGTCCTCATCAACTTGTATTGCTCTGACTTTTCTAGCCCTTATCGGATTATAAGGAACCATCTTCTTGTCTCTTCTTCTGTAGTCCACTACCTCTTCTCTCCTGGGATTATGACCTAGAGACGATGCAGCTCCTCTGGATCTTGTCGGGTTATTTCTGGCTGAATGTACCACCTGTGAGGCCCCTGGTGGTGCCGGGTTAGCCTTGTTTATTTCTTCATTTTGTTGACATGCAACTCTCTGTTGGGTCTACAGCATAGAAAACAAAAATTTCCCTACGGTGTGAACTACACGCCAAGATCTATCTACTAGGTACAAAGCAGACGGTTGGACATACATCCATAGAGAACTTACCCTCGTAGACAACGAGCTTTGTTAACGAGTAGAACTCGTGGTTGATGTAGTCGTACACTTGCCGATCTCAAGATCGTGAGGAAGTCCGAGCGCCGCAACTCAGCAGCGCATCCGCACTCGCACACACGTTCAAGCCACCGGACAACCTCCACCTCCTCGCTCCAGCGATCCAGCGGAAGCAGCAACTCCTTCCAGACAAAATGCCACCGGGAACATGTATCTCGCTAATCCGAGACCATGGGGGAATAATTCTAGAGGGGGAGAGATATCCTTCACAAGGAGGTGTGAGGAAGAAGGAGGGAATGGGTGGCCTTTTATAGGAGGAGGGGGGTGCCCCCTCTCTCCATGGCCGGCGCATGGGGGTGACCCCTCACCTCCCCCATTCATGTGGTGGTAACTCCTCCATATTAAAATGCCTCTTCACATTCCCTTTTAAAGTCTCCACTTTAAATGCATTAAGTTTCTCCAAATTTAATGCTCTCTCATTTAATAAAACCCTTTTATTAAATTTATTCAGAATTTTGTTAATTACTTTAATTAACAAACATTCACATATAGCCCCTTGAAATATTTAAATATCACATGCAGAACCACCTTCTGCAATTTCACCCAAAACAATTTCCGGTTTCTATTGAAACAATTCCTGCGCTTTGCAATTCTTTCGTCTGAAACATATGTGCTCCAAAATGGTGTCCGGTAACTCTTAAGTGTGCCACCCTACGGTTCGCGAATAATGTAGACATGATTGAGACCCTTCTCTGATCAATAATCAGCAGCGGGACCTGGAGATCCGTACTGACTCCTACACATTCAACGATGACTCCTGTGATCGTGAGAACCTTTAACTCTTGTAACTAAATCCCTTTGTCTCTCGATATATTACATGTCCGAGATTCGATCATCGGTATCTCCATACCTAGTTTGATCGTAATGCTATACTTCGGATGAATGTTCATCACATCATTCCACCAATGGTGTGACCTTGTTATTAACAACATCCAATGTCCATGATCAGGAAACCTTGATCATCCTGTTAATCAACAAGCTAGTCTATAAGAGAGGCATGACTAGGAACCCTTTTTGTTTATTAAACACACATGTATTGATGTTTCCTATCAATACAATTATAGCATGTAAAATAAACATCTATCATATACAAGGAATACATAATAACAACTTTATTATTGCCTCTCAGGGCATATTTCCTTCACTCTCAACAAGTGATTTACCCTCTCTTGCTTCCTTTGTCGGGCCTCTCCGGTTAAACCTTCTAACTCAGATGCGGCTGCATTTGCTGCCCTGAGGTTTTTTGCCGGGGTACTGTACCGATCCAACCCTCCTGTTACTATCGTAGCTGTCTAACCCGGCCTAGGCTCGTACTCCTTGTCAATCTCACTGATCAGGTTTCTGCCCCGGATTTTCACTCCATTGATACGGTTTGCTTTAGCATACTCTCTCAAGGTGATGTTCAGTGACTAATGCAGCTCTACTACTTTCTTTGCTCCAGCTAACATTTTCCTCCTAGTTTCCTCTAATTAAACTTGTGCTTGAGCCAGATCTACCACAAGTGCTATTGGTGTTGCTAAGCTATCTATCGCTTGCTGGAGAACATTTTCTGGCCTTTATAGAGGGGGGAAACCTAGACCTAGTCTGTTTTGGTGTTACCTCTGGCTCTGGTGCCGGATCTTTGCTTGGTCCCGCGTCTGGCGCGGTCATCTGGACCTCAACGCTACTAGTAGGGCGAGCGATGCGCACTCCACGAGCGGCGCTGAGAGGTGGCTCGCCTCCCTCGACAATGTGCCGCAGGTGAACACAGGACTCATCCACCTCGACGTAGATCTTGTGCGCGCCAAGCTTGAGGAAGACATCGTTGCGCGGTAGAGGGTGCCGAGCTTGAGGAAGCTCCCCGCGTTGTCGCTGACATAGTTAGGCGCTCTAAAGCACTAAACCAAGCCTGAGACAATACGCTCGCCGGTGCTGGAGAAGTTTCCCGTTTGAATTTTCACCCCTGCTAGCACCTCTAGCCCCACGGTGGGCGCCAACTGTCGTGGTGGTGGCACGGCAGATACCATGGATAGGCTAAAGATGGGGCCAATGAGTTCTAGGGGAATCCAGGGAGGGAGAACATGGTGATTCCATGCACGGAAGTTCTTTTATATTCTCTATCAATGGTGTTACAAGTGCTCCTCAGGCTCTCAACAAGAAGGAGACGATGTCTGTTACCCCTTGTTCTCTAGCCCTAGAGTTCTACCTTAGACAAAGAATGATTCATCTATTGGCCGTCTCTCCCTATGGAGGCCCCGGTGCTCCTTATATAGGGGAGCCCGGGTTACAATTCTAGGGCACAGGTGGCAGCATATTCTATGAATATGCTCCTTTCCTAAAGCAGATGCTTCTTTATTCCCTTTAACGGCTCGTCCGGGCTTTGGACGTAACCCATGGTGTAATCCTTGTCTTTTGGCATCACCAGGCATGGGCTATGTCATCCGGCTTTGCCCGCGTCATCTTGGTCGCCCCTGACCCGCTGGTCCTCTTCTTTACTTTAGTTTGCTCATGCTACAGCTAATAAAGCCACCTTTTGACCAGCGGGGGACTCCTTCTCTTGGAAGCTAAGATAATCCGGATAGCATATAGCTAATTCAGCTTACCCATTTACCTGCAAAATAGATAGACATGGCCGGCATAAATCTTATGCTGGTCGGACCATTGTCAAGGAGATGCTCCATGGGCCGGGTCACACCGTGATTTGGCCTGCCTTGAGGTGACCCGGTCAGCACTTTGCTTTGACCGCACAGTACCCCGGCTAACTCGGCCCTTATACCCCGGTGTTACCCTACCTGGGGGTATCCCCCCAACAGGGTTTCTCTTCCGAGGTGTTCTTGCGTCTCTAGGCCTGCTACTGCTTCGGCTGTTTAGCCAATTGTGGCACAGCCAGTATGTTTAGTAGTCTATTGATACGTTGCTAACGTATCCATAATTTTTGATATTCCATGCTTCGTTTTATCTACTTTATTATGTTTTGTCCATACTTTGGAGTACTTTTCATATGATTTCTTGGACTAACCTATTAACAAGAGCCACAGTGCCAGCTGCCTATTTTCTGCTATTTTTGGTTCCAGGAAAGTCAGAAAATGAATATTCTCGGAATTGGACGGGACAAAAGCCAAAGTTATTAGTTTTTCACTAAGGGGCACCTAGAGCCAGAATACGAGACGGAGAGGGGCTGGGGCCCGGCCACACCACCTGGGCGCGTGGCCAGGCCTGGCCCGCGCCAGGGGGTGGTCTGGCCGCCCCAGGCACCCCCTCGGCCTCTCCTTCTGCCTATAAGTTGCCTCCGATATAGAAACCCTAAGTACCCGATCAAAATTCCACGAAAGAGAATATAGCCGTTGTCATCTCCATCCCTAGATCGGGAGGGATCTGAAGCTCTTCCCGGCACCCTGCCGGAGAGGAGAATTCACCCTAGAGGCCTTCTTCGTCATCATGCAAGCCTCCGGTATGATGCGTGAGTAGTTCATCTCTGGACTACGGGTCCATGTAGTAGCTAGATGGCTGGTTCTCCTCCTTTGTGCTTTCATGTCTAGATCTTGTGAGCTCCATTCATGATCAAGATCATCTATTTGTAATTCTGCATGTTGTGTTTGCAGGGATCCGATAGATATTGAGATGCTATTTCATATTGATTATTGATTCTATCATGTCTTTGTTATTTGTGATCTTGCATGCTTTCCGTTGTTAGTAGCTATCTTGGCCAAGTAGATGCTAGCAACTCCAAGAGTTAGTATTTATGCTCGATAGTGGGTTCATGCCTCTGGTAATCTGGGGAAGTGACAGAAATATCTAAGGTACTAGATGTGTTGTTGCTACTAGGGAGAAAACAACAATCCTTTGTTCATAGAACAATCGTATTGTTTACATTACACGCAATTCGTAAAGCAATAATCTGTTGCTTGCAACTTAATACTGGAGGGGGTTCGGTTGATAACCTGAAGGTGGATTATTAGTCATAGATGCAGTTGGATGGTGGTCTATGTATAATGTTGTAATGCCCAATCGAATCTCAAAGGAGTCAAGATGAGTAGTATATGCTTGTATGCTTTCTCGATGTTTGTCAATTGCCCCGCTGTAATTTGTTCACCCAACATGTCATCTATCTTAAGGAGAGCCACCTCTAGTGAACTATGGACCCCGGTCCTTTCTTTTACTATCAATCTACAATCAACTGTTTACTGCTTTGTGTTTACTTTCTACAAACTATTACTTCCTTCCATTCGATACATTTAATCCTTTGTTTTTAGCAAAACCGGTGAGATTGACAACCTCATCGTAAGTTGGGGGCAGAGTTCTGTGGTTGTGTTGTGCAGGTTTCCATGTTGTTGCTGGCACCGGTAGTGCGCCCTGCCAAAGTTCAGCTAGCAACACCTTTGGGGTGTTTCCTTGATCCTACTAGTTCGATTAAACCTTAGTTTCATAACTGAGGGAAAACTTGTTGCTATGGTCATCATACCTTCCTCTTGGGGTTCCCCAACGAACTCGATATATTTTGGGCCATCAAGCTATTTTTCGGGCGCTGTTGCGGGGGAGTCAAGGACATCTTCACAAGGGGAGTCCCTCATAACCAATCTCTTTACTTTGTTGTTTTTGTTTTTCTTAGTTTACTTTTGTTTTGTTTTCTTGTTTCTTTACCAAAAACACAAAAAATTAGTCTTATAAGTTTGCTTTCTTTGTTAAAAACACAAAAAAATGACTACTCTTAAAAACACTAAGTTGTGTGACCTCACTAGCACCAACAACAATGATTTTATGAGAACACCTATTGCTCCACCTGTTCCTGAAGCTACTTTCTTTGAAATAAAACCTACTTTACTCTATCTTGTTATGAGAGAACAATTTTCTGGTATTGGTAATGAAGATGTTGCTGCTCATTTAAATAACTTTGTTGAACTTTGTGAGATGCAAAAGCATAGGGATATAGATGGAGATATTATTAATCTTAAATTGTTTCCTTTCTCTTTGAGAGGAAAAGCTAAAGAATGGTTGAATTCCTTGACTAGGAATAGTATTGATTCTTGGACTAAATGCAAAGATGCTTTCATTGGAAAATACTATCCTCCTGCTAAGATTATATCTATGAGAAGTGAAATAATGAAGTTTAAACAATCTGATAATGAACATGTTGCTCAAGCTTGGGAAAGAATGAAATCTTTGGTAAAGAATTGTCCCACTCATGGACTGACTGCTTGGATGATTATCCAAACTTTTTATGCAGGATTGAATTATTCTTCAAGAAACCTATTGGATTCTGCTGCTAGAGGTACCTTTAAGACCATCACTTTGGGTGCTGCAACAAAGCTTCTGGATAATATGATGGTTAACTATTCTGAATGGCATACTGAAAGAGCTCCACAAGGTAAGAAGGTAAATTCTGTTAAGGAAACCTCCTCCTTGAGTGATAAAATTGATGTTATTATGTCTATGCTTGTTAATGGGAAGGCCCATATTGATCCAAATAATGTTCCCTTAGCCTTTTTGGTTGCTCAAGAAGAGCAAGTTAATGTGAACTTTATAAGAAATAATAATTTTAGCAACAATGTCTATAGGAATAATTTTGGTAACAACAACTATAGGCCATATCCTCCCAACAATGGTAATGCTTATGGGAATTCCTACAACAATAATAAGTGTGCACCCTCTGAACTTGAAGTTATGCTTAAAGACTTTATTAGTAAACAAACTGCTTTCAATAAAACTATTGAAGAGAAACTCTCTAATGCTGAAAGAAATATAGCATCATTGGCTGAAGCTCAATCTTCTTTGAATAAAATGCCTGCTAAACCTGAAACTATTGAAAATCCCTTTGCTGCTACTAATGCCATACAAGTTAGAATTGATGAAAATGTTAGACTATTAGCTGAATTGCATGCTAAGTGGGAAAGAGAAGATGAAATTGCTAGAAACATTAGTGTTTCTACTATCACTACCACTAGTGTTGAGGCTAGTAATAGCTCTACTACCTTAGATGATAATTATG
The DNA here is from genome assembly GCA_916181665.1 of Avena sativa. NCBI lineage: Eukaryota > Viridiplantae > Streptophyta > Magnoliopsida > Poales > Poaceae > Avena > Avena sativa. The sequence continues at coordinate 264,148,754 of OV702291.1, forward strand.
ATTTTGATCTTGATGGTTGCAACATCTCTGAAGTTATTAAGTTCCTACAAAAGCTTGCTAAAAGTCCTAATGCTAGTGCTATGAATATGGCCTTTACAAAACACATTACTGATGCTCCAATAAAAATTAAAGAAGAAAAGATGAAACATAAAGCTGCTATTCTAATAAAACAAGAAGATGGTTGGGAACCCATCATTAATATGAAAGTGAATGATTTTGATTTCAAAGCTTTATGTGATCTTGATAGTAGTGTTCCTTTTATGCCTAGAAAGATTTATGATATGCTTGATTTGCCACCCCTTGAAGATTGTTATTTGAATATCCCACTTGATGATAATGCTAAAAAGAAACTCATGGGGAGTCTTAATGATGTTCTTATTATGGTTAAAAATTCCTATGTCCCCATTGATTTCTATGTTTTGGATGTTGAATGCAATGCTTCTTGTCCTATTACTTTGGGAAGACCTTTTCTTAGAACTGTTGGTGCCATTATTGATATGAAAGAAGGCACCATTAAATATCAACTCCCACTCAAGAAAGGTATAGAACACTTCCCTAAGAAGAGAGAGAACATTTCTTTTGCCTCTCCTATGAAAACATAATTTGCTCTTAATGCTTCTTCATTGGAGAATACTTGATTCTTTTTCTTGCTTCTTATGCCTAACTTAAAGGCGTTAAAGAAAAGTACTTATTGGGAGATAAACCAAAATTTTTAGATGAGTCTTGGAAGTTATTACCTCTGTAATAACCTCTCCTTATCCTTTTTATTTGCTTTTTGTGCCAAGAGTAACCTCTAATGAGAGAGAAGTAATGATTGGGAAAGTTGCTGTCCTGAAACAGATTTCTGTGCTTCACCGTAAAAGTTCGTCGAAAATCTCTGTACGTCCTTTTGAGGCGTAAATTTTTGTGCTTCTGCCCCAGGTTGTTATCTAACTTTCGTTAGTTCAACACTTTTTGATTTGAGTAACAGAAGGATTTTGAAAAAAATCGTCTTTACCTGCTGGTCTGTTTTGACAGATTTCTGCCATTATTTGCATTTGCTTCTTGTTGGTTCCTTTTTTGAGTTCTTTTGGGGAATTGAGCTTTTTGAGGGAAGTGCTACAGTAGATAGTGTCTTAATGGAAGTTCTATTGGTGTTTAGAACTGAACCTAAGACTTATTATCTTGAGTGCACTAATGTTGCTAATAAAGTTTGTGTGAAGTTTTGTATGAAGGAAAAATTTCAGGTGTATGGAAGGAATGAGTAATGAGATGAAGGATGGACTAAAGCTCAAGCTTGGGGATGCCACGCATGTCGAAATATCCAAGGAGTACAAGCGTCAAAGCTTGGGGATGCCCAAGGCATCCCCTTCTTCATCAATAAAAATCCCAGGTTCCTTCCAAACGCTTCATTTTTATTGTTTCATGCACAGTTGTGTTGTTCTTGGAGCGTCTTCTTTTTTCGTTTTTCGTTTTGGTTTTTGTTTGCTTAGTTTTCTGAATAAATTGGTTGGACCCCCTCTTTCATACATTGGATTTCAAATAGTTTGGTTTGGATTGGAAAAGAGTAGGAAAAGTTCATGCTTAAGTGGTAAAGAGAGCTTGTTTTTGACTGTGGCCTATGCTTTGTCATGCCATGCTCGATATTGTTTTGGTTTTATGCTTAGTATTCTTTGATGTAGCATGACTTGTTATAAACAATTGAGATTGCTTAATGTGCCTTTGAAGAATCATGTGTTGTTTTAGCATATTAAAGCATAGTATTGTGGTATTCTCCTTTGATGTTTTATTTGGGTTGACTTGGCGCATGCTCAAACCATATTATGACTATCCCAAGTCACCATAGCCTTTATGATTCTTTAGTTTTCAACTTGTAGTATCACTTTATGCTTTGACCAATGATGCTTTGTCGCTCTGCATGATTATGGCCATTATTGCTCTCTTAGTTGGTCACTCCCAGTCTTTTGCTAGCCTCCGTAACCAAGTATGAGTTCCACTCATGCATCCAACTCCTAAAACCAAGTTATTCCAAAGAGTCCACCATACCTACCTATTAGTATATGCTATTCCAAATATATTCATGTTTTTGTCTACCTTCCAAATTAAACTTGTTATGAGAAAATTAGTGATTAAAGCTCTCACGAACTTGATGGCACACTTTACTTTTTTGCATTTAATAAACTTGAACCATTGTGTCCATATTTGTTGCATATATGCTTGCGCTTTATAAGTTGAAGTTAGCAGAACCATGTATCATGGGGAACGCTTTCAACATTGCACCTGTACTTTGTACCCCGTTGATATCATGTTATTTTGCTTATGGATCCCGGCGGTGTGAAATAAAAGTGGAACTTGTAAGATCATGGAGTTTGTATGTTTGTTAGAGAAACACCAGGGCCGCTAGCCTAAGCCATGCCTAATCATGGTCGAAACTTACAGCATAACCATAATGAGCACTCTATGAAGCATCCTCAATAAAAACCTATGCAAATAGCAAATAAAAAGATCGCTGAGATGCTCATTGTCTGCTTGCCTTGTCATTTTGATTATGGGATAGCTCATGTATCATGTGCAAGGGGTACCCCATTGGCGGTTCTCTATGATACATATGTACTTACAATGACAAAATCTTACTTGTGACTGAAGTTGAGTAGCATGAGGCTCGGTCTTCGTAAGTAAAGGGGCATGACATTTCAGCTTATAACTTGTCAAGCATATCCTCTTAGTTGTGTCACTTTAACGTTAATCACCTTCAAGATGCTTATGATAGGGGCAATGAGAGCTGAAAGCTAATAAGTACCATAATTTTTGGAAGCTCTTTATGATACTTGAATCCCTACTTCCTTCTATGAAGTCCTTTCTTTTACTTTTATGCTGAGTCTCCACCTTCTATCTTTATGCACCTACTTTGACAGCTTAGTGGCCATTCTTAGTTCTATGTGCATTGTCCCAAGACTTGTTGATTGATACATAGCTTTGATATTGCTTGTTTTAAATTATTTGTATCTAGTCACTCTTATGAACTTTGAAGGTGTCCTATGCATTTATGTTTGCTACTCTATGAGGGACAAGTTGAATGCTACTATGCTATGTTTTCTTTATGTGAAACAAACAAACGTCTTGCAAAGCATTATTATTCTTGAATCTTTTGTTTGTGCATTTTCATGTTGCAACATAGTTTCTTTGTCTTATTGCTAGAACTTTGTCTTTCATGTTATGATTGAAGTACTATGACCGCAGCTTTAAATGTTTTACAAATACTTTGATCAAGGTTATGATGGTGCATGTCACCTCAAAAATGATTCTTTCTTTTATCACTTACCTACTCGAGGACGAGCAGGAGTTAAGCTTGGGGATGTTGATACGTTGCTAACGTATCCATAATTTTTGATGTTCCATGCTTGGTTTTATCTACTATCTTATGTTTTGTCCACACTTTGGAGTACTTTTCATATGATTTCTTGGACTAACCTCTTAACAAGAGCCACAGTGCCAGCTGCCTATTTTCTGCTATTTTTGGTTCCAGGAAAGTCAGAAAATGAATATTCTCGGAATTGGACGGGACAAAAGCCAAAGTCAGTTTTTCACCGAGGGACACCTGGAGCCAGAATACGAGACGGAGAGGGGTTGGGGCCCGGCCACACCACCTGGTCATGCGGCCAGGCCTGGCCCGCGCCAAGGGGTGGTCTGACCGCCCCAGGCACCCCCTCGGCCTCTCCTTCTGCCTATAAGTTGCCTCCGATACAGAAACCCTAAGTACCCGATCAAAAATCCACGAAAGAGTCTATAGCCGCAGTCATCTCCATCCCTAGATCGGGAGGGATCTGAAGCTCTTCCCGGCACCCTGCCGGAGAGGGGAATTCACCCTAGAGGCCTTCTTCATCATCATGCAAGCCTCCGGTGTGATGCGTGAGTAGTTCATCTCTGGACTACGGGTCCATGTAGTAGCTAGATGGCTGGTTCTCCTCCTTTGTGCTTTCATGTCTAGATCTTGTGAGCTCCGTTCATGATCAAGATCATCTATTTGTAATTCTGCATGTTGTGTTTGCGGGGATCCTATGGATATTGAGATGCTATTTCATATTGATTATTGATTCTATCATGTCTTTGTTATTTGTGATCTTGCATGCTTTCCGTTGTTAGTAGCTATCTTGGCCAAGTAGATGCTAGCAACTCCAAGAGTTAGTATTTATGCTCGATAGTGGGTTCATGCCTCTGGTAATCTGGGGAAGTGACAGAAATCTCTAAGGTACTAGATGTGCTGTTGCTACTAGGGAGAAAACAACAATCCTTTGTTCATAGAACAATCGTATTGTTTACATTACACGCAATTTGTAAAGCAATAATCTATTGCTTGCAACTTAATACTGGAGGGGGTTCAGATGATAACCTGAAGGTGGATTATTAGTCATAGATGCAGTTGGATGGTGGTCTATGTATAATGTTGTAATGACCAATCGAATCTCAAAGGAGTCAAGATGAGTAGTATATGCTTGTATGCTTTCTCGATGTTTGTCAATTGCCCCGCTGTAATTTGTTCACCCAACATGTCATCTATCTTAAGGAGAGCCACCTCTACTGAACTATGGACCCCGGTACTTTCTTTTACTATCAATCTACAATCAACTATTTACTGCTTTGTGTTTACTTTCTGCCAACTATTACTTCCTTCCATTCGATACGTTTAATCCTTTGTTTTCAGCAAAACCGGTGAGATTGACAACCTCATCGCAAGTTGGGGGCAGAGTTCTGTGGTTGTGTTGTGCAGGTCTCCACGTTCCTGCTGGCACCGGTAGTGCGCCCTGCCAAAGTTCAGCTAGCCACACCTTTGGGGTGTTTCCTTGCTCCTACTGGTTCGATTAAACCTTGGTTTCATAACTGAGGGGAAACTTGCTGCTTTGCTCATCATACCTTCCTCTTGGGGTTCCCCAACGAGATCGCTATATTTTGGGCCACCATCTCTCTAAATCATTGTCGCAATCTGCATATTTTCTTGCCATCTCTATTAGCTCCCCCAAGTCGGTGTCTTTGTCGCACTTCAGGCGGTAAGGCAGTAGTCCAATTGGGAGTCCTGCGATCAAGGCTTCGATCGTGGTCTGGCCATTTACTCCTTCACAGGAGTTTTTTGTGTCGATCCATCGTACGAGGTGATGACTGCAAGTGCATAGATTGTTTGTAGCTAGTTTCAAAATAAAGATATCGATCCCACAGGAAGCAGGAGTATGCAGTCTAATAACTCTCTGAACTAAATACTAAAATAGTGATGCTAAATAACATTCTAAGTAACAAGATAAAATGCGAGTTTTGTGTAAAAGATATTTTTGGGTTTTCAAATAAGAGAACTGAAGGACTTATTCCCTTGAGGCAAATAATAAAGTGTATTATTTGATATATCTCCTATATGTTCATAATACGTTTCATATTGTGCTATAACTGTGTTAATACGAAACGTTAATACACATGTGGTATGTAAACAAACCGTGTCTCTAGTTACCTCTAGTGAACTACTTCATTGGTCATGAGGATGGCCTGGGTTTCAAGATCATGGGCATTTATGTCAATTGACAATGGGGTCATGTTATTAGTTGAATAACATGATAGACAAACATCCGACCATTATATCTTGAATAAGATCTAGTTACAAAGTTCACCATTGATGATAAAACAAAGAGAACCTCGCGACCTGATCCTTTGACTGTGAGGTAATGCAAATCACCATTCTAGAGGAAGCTTAGATGGTTATTAAGAATCATCTCGTAAAAGGGTGATCAAAAAGGTGCCACTCGGGTTTTCCAAAGGGATGCGTAGAGGAGTACATATCAGGACCAGGATTTGTCTAATCCATATAACGGATAGATACATGTGGCCATCTCGCTGATGTTGCATTAATGAAGCTTGCAAGCATGTGACTTGGTCACGGAATGCAACGACATGAGAACGAGTAAACAAGTTCATCGGTAATGAGACCGAACTAAGGTATGGAGATACCGAATATCAAGTCTCGGATGAATTAGGTATCAAATGATAAAGGGAATGGGAAACGACTATCTCACGGTTCGAGCGATTATATTCGTGAAACGCACGGGGGTCAAATGGCCATCCAGGTCCCTCTGTTGATCATTGATGTGAGATTGGTCTCAATCATGTCCGGAGTGTTTCCGAACCGAAGGATGTCACGCTTAAGGGTGGTGACGCTTAGGGTAGATGAGGTATCGTAGGAGAAATAGAAAGAGAGAAACCGGAATAGTTCCGGGTAACATCCGATGGAGATCGGAAGGGGTCCGGAAGATGTTCCGGAGGAAAAGGAATATGATAATATATGTATTTGAATGTTAATTAGAGAATTAATATTAAATATATATTTTATTTTATTATTAAAGGCTTCCTAATGCTAATGGGCCTCACCCGAAGGGAGGCCCAATAGGGCATGGCGCCTAGGGAGAGGGGGCCAGCCGGCCTGGGCTTGGTGGGTCGCCCCAATGGGGTTCACCTAGGGCCAGCGGCTACCCCTAGGTGGCCGGCGGATGTGGGGATTAGTCCCACACCGCCTGGGCCCTGGGTGGTGCGCACCCCCCTCCCACTATATATAGGGGTCCCCCCTCCCCCTTTGGAAACACACCATTCCCTCTCATTCTCTCTCTCATCCATTGAGGACTTCTCCGTAATATTGGGGAGGACATCGTGGGTGAGTTCTCCACCTTCACACCACCGTCGTGTGATTAGTGATCCAGGATCTACTTCTTCTGCTGCTCGACTGGATCGGAGTCCGGTTGACATCATCCACACTGGACGTGTGACGAACTTCGGAGGCACCACACTTGAGGTGCTAGTCGTCTTCATCAATATACGTCTTCCTGCATAAGGTGTGCCTCGGTCTTCAAAAGGTATGAATACCATTTTTCTCTTCCGTTGCTTGTGTCTACATAGTATAGATCCTGGTATTAGTGTTCGAGTAGATAGAATTGTTTTGTTTTCTGCTACGGAACCCCTTCAGTGGTATCAGAGCGGGTTTATGGGTAGATATGTACGGATAGAACACGTAGCAATATGTGGGAATTGATTCTCTAGTTGCTACCCTCTTTTAATGTTCTTGTTCATATCGCGGCACTGTTTGACAAAGCGGCCCCCAACCGACCTCACGTGGTGATTCACGAGATTGGTCCACGAATCAAAGTGGCTTAGGGAGGTGTCTGTATCTCTATAGTAGTTGATATGGCATCAACATTGGAGGGCCCTAAAAAAGGGAAGAAGAACGGCAAGCACTAAATCCATGTTGTGGCTCCATGTTTGTAGGTGGGAAGGGGTTCTACCGTGAAAGCCCTAAAGCCACGTAAAACTTGCAATAGATAATATAGATGCATCTATCTTTATTATTGCATAGGGCATGTGTTAAGACATGGCAATGATGAGTTTGTGAAACTTTCGTTGAAGCTATTGATGATGATCAAAAGCTATAACCACGTCATAACACTTTACTTTATGAAGTACTACTTACTGTGTTGGTATAATTATATATTCGACGGTAGCATAATAAGATAATCGCTCATAGTATTCTAGTTAATCACATTCCCCTTGTGTGTGCACCACCAAGAAAGTTCTTTGGTATGAGGCAGGCCATGATGAGAGGGTGTTAGACATATCTATGTTCGCATACAGTGGGTGTAAGCCATGTTGCACTATGAATACACACAATTTAGAACTGGCGAGCCTAGCATGTTACAGAGACATGGCTTCGGAATACAGGAGAACGAAAGGTCGAGCATGAATCACATGGTTGATGTGATCAACATTAGGGAATGTCCACCCTTGATACTGCACTGATGGTCGTGATGATTGGGGGAGGTGCAGGAGATTGGGATCATGTGATCACTAAACGAGTGGAGGGATGTTCGTTTGAGTGGGAGTTCTTCTATTAGTTTAAATTAAAACCTGAACTCATTATTATGAACATGGTCTAAACACTTTGCAAATCCATTGTAGATCTCTCGCCCACCCACCTTCAACCTTAGCAGTTTCCTCGAGAAGGACAAGTTGAAAACTGATGGAACCAACTTCACCGCATGGTTCCGCAATCTTAGGATCCTCCTAGTCCCCTACAAGTTGACTTATGGCATCGAGGCTGAGCTTCCGGCTAAGCCTGCAGATTCCACCTCCCAGGATGAAAAGAATGTCTGGTAGTCCAAGGAGGACGATTTCTCCCTCATCTAGAGTGGAATGCTCTATGCGATGGAGCCAGAGTTTCAAAAGTATTTTGAGAAGATGAATGCCTTTGAGATCATTGAGGATATCAAGGCTGTATTTGCTCCACAAGCTCGAGAAGATAGGTATGATGCTTCCGAGCTCTTCTTCTCTGCTAAAATGGAAGAGCACAGCAGTATCAGTGAGCATGTAGTCAAAATTTCTGGCTACATTAAGCGTTTGAATGCCCTGGATTGCAAAATCCCGGAGGAGCTCGCGATTTATAGGGTGCTGCACTCACTGCCCCTAGCTATAAGAGCTTTATGATGAACTACAACATGCAACAGATGACTAAGACCCTTGCTGAGGTGTTCGCCATGCTCAAAACTGTTGAGGTAGAAATCAAGAAGGAGCACACGGTGTTGATGGTAAATAAGACCACCAACTTTAAGAAGCCGGGACAAAAGGGAAAAGGCAAGGGTAAGAAGCCCAAGAAGGATGGCAAGTTTGCTGCCAATACCTCAAAGATTGCCAAGCCTGGCCCTAAACCTGGCACTACATGCTACTACTACAAAGGGGATGGGCACTGGAAGCGCAACTGCCCCAAATACCTTGAAGACAAGCGAGCCTGCAAGATAGCCGCCAAGGACAAAGGTATATGTGATATACATGTTATTGATGTGTTCCTTACAAGCTCCTGGAGTAATAGCTGGGTATTTGATATCAGTTCTGTTGCTTACATTTGTAACTCTCAGCAGGATCTGTAGAGTAGGAGGCACCTGAGGAAGGACGAGGTGACGATGCGCGTTGGCAATGGTTCGAGAGTCGAAGTGATGGCCGTCGGCACCTTGCATCTCCATCTACCATCAGGATTATTTTTGGTTTTGAATAAATGCTACTATGTATCCGCATTGAGTATGAATATTGTGAGTGGGTCTTGCTTGTTGCAAGATCATTATTCATTTAAATCAGGAACAAATGGTTGTTTAATTTATATGAATGATATTTTCTATGTTCATGCCCCTATGTGTGATGGTTTATTCTTACTTGATCTTGATTGTGATACACACATCCATAGTGTTGATGCTAAACGTTGTAAGCATAATGATGATAATTCTATGTTTATGTGGCATTGCCGTCTTGGTCACATTGGCGTTAAACGCATGAAGAAGCTTCATTCAGAAGGGTTTTTGGATCATTGGATTTCGAATCCCTTGATACATGTGAGCCATGCCCCATGGGCAAGATGACTAGGACACCATTCTCCGGGACAATGGAGAGAGTTGTAGACCTACTGGGAATCATACATACAGATGTATGTGGACCAATGAGCGTCTCAACATGCAATGGTTATCGTTACTTTGTTGCCTTTACTGACGACTTAAGAAGATATGGATATATTTACTTAATGAAGCAGAAGTCTGAAACCTTTGAAAAGTTCAAGGAATTTTAGAAAGAAGTAGAGAATCAACTTAACAAGAGAATCAAGCATCTTTGATCGGATCGGGGAGGCGAGTATTTGAGTTATGAGTTTAACATGCACTTGAAGGACTGTGGGATTATCCCACAACTTACGCCAGCCGGAACACCACAGCGTAATGGTGTGTCTGAATGACGTAACCGAATCCTATTAGATAGTGTGCGGTTCACGATGTCTTTAACTGATTTGTCTGTGTCTTTTTGGGGATAGGCATTGGAAACCGCTGCTTTTATTTTAAACCGAGCACCATCCAAATCCATGGAGACAGCTCCATATGAGATATGGTATGGACAGAAGCCAAAGTTGTCGTTTCTAAAAGTTTAGGGTTGTGAGGCTTACGTCAAGAAACTGCAGCCTGACAAACTCGAACCCAAAACGGAAAAATGTATCTTTGTGGGATATCCAAGGGAAACTGTTGGGTATACTTTCTACAACTAGGTCGAAGGCAAAACGTTTGTCGCAAAAACTGGCACCTTTCTTGAGAAAGAGTTTCTTGATAAAGGAGTTAGTGGAAGGAAAATTGAGTTAGATGAAGTTATCGATCCTTCTCTCCAAATTCCGAGTAGCACAATGGAAGTAGTTCCAAAACTGCTCTCCAACATGGAGGAAGAGCCCAATGATGATGATCAAAGCAACAACATCGAAACTCCTGAGGTTCGCAGGTCTACAAGAATTCTTGCCACTCCAGATTGGTACAGTAGCCTTGTGATGTCTATCATCCTAGATGAACAGGAAGAACCTACAAACTACAAAGAAGCTATGGATAGTGCTGACTCCGAGAAATGGATAGAAGCCATGAAATCCGAAATAGGATCCATGTATGAGAACCAAGTTTAGACCTTGGTAGATCCAAAAGGCCGCAAGGCCGTGGAAAATAAATGGATTTTTAAGAAAAAGACAGATGTGAATGGTAATGTGACCGTTCACAAAGCTCGACTTGTCGCAAAGGGGTTTCGACAAATTCAAGAAGTTGATTACGATGAGACTTATTCTCCCGTAGTGATGCTTAAGGCTATCCAGATTTTGATAGCAATTGTTGCACATTTCGACTATGAAATTTGGCAGATGGATGTCAAAACCGCATTCCTCAATGGTCACATTGATGAAGAGTTGTATATGATGCAACCAGAAGGTTTTGTTGATCCTAAGGATGCTGGAAAGGTATGCAAGCATCAGTGGTCCATTTATGGATTGAAGCAGGCATCTCGGAGCTGGAACCAACATTTTGATCAAGTGATCAAGAGTTTTGGATTTGTCCAAAATCAACAAGAGTTATGTGTTTACAAGAAAGCGAGTGGGATCTCAGTTGTTTTCTTAGTACTATGTGTGGATGACATATTACTCATGGGAAATTATGTGGATCTTATGAGAAGCGTGAAAGCATATTTGAGTAGTCAATTTTCCATGAAGGATCTAGGTGAAGCTGCATACATATTAGGCATCAAGATCTATAGAGATAGATCAAGACGCTTAATTGCATTAAGTCATAGTAATTACATCGAAAAGATTTTGAAAAGGTTCAAACTGGACAATGCCAAAAAGGGATAATGAAGAATTGCAAGATGAGTGTGACTCAATGTCCGGTAATGGATAATGATAGATAAAAGATGTCCTACATCCCCTATGCCTCAGCCATAGGATCTATCATGTATGCAATATTAAGTACGCGACCTGATGTGGCATTGGCTCTTAGTTTGACGATCCGGTACTAAAGTAATCTAGGACCAGATCACTGGACAGCTGTGAAGAATATCCGAAAGTATCTCAAAAGAACAAAGGATATGTTCCTAATCTATGGAGGAAGTGATGAAGCTCTAAATGTAACGGGTTACGTGGATGCGAGCTGGAACTCAGATCATGAGGACTCAAAGTCTCAAACAAGATTTTTGTTCCTAGTAAATGGTGGGGCGGTAAGCTGGAAGAGTAAGAAGCAACCGGTGGTGGCGCAATCTTCAATGGAGTCTGAATACATTGTTGCAGCTGATGCAGCGAATGAAGCTATTTGGCTAAGGAATTTCATCATTGAACTAGGAGTTTTTCCAAATGCGCATGACCCCGTGACGATCTATTGTGATAACACGGGAGCTATTGCAAACGCAAAGGAACCAAGGACTCATTCCGCAGCCAAACACATCAAGCTTAGATTTCACGTCATCCGGCAGAATGTTAACGAAGGTGAAGTCAAGATTTGCAAAGTAGATACGGAACTGGATGTGGCAGATCCGTTGACTAAAGCTCTCCTACAAGACAAGCACGAACAACACCGAGATTCCATTGGTGTTAGGTTCCTGCCTATTGTAAACTAGTTTTATTTGTACTCTAGTGCAAGTGGGAGACTGAAGGAGCTATGCCCTAGAGGCAAATAATAAAGTGTATTAGTTGATATATCTCCTATATGTTCATAATATGTTACATACTGTTCTATAATTGTGTTAATACGAAACGTTAATACACGTGTGGTAAGTAAACAAACTGTGTCTCTAGTTACCTCTAGCGAACTATTTCATTGGTCATGAGGATGGTCTGGGTTTCAAGATCATGGGCATTTATGCCAATTGACAATGGGGTCATGTTATTAGTTGAATAACATGATAGACAAACATCCGACTGTTATATCTTGAATAAGATCTAGTTACAAAGTTCACCATTGATGATAAAACAAAAAGAACCTCACGACCTGATCCTTTGACTGTGAGGTAATGCAAATCACCATTCTAGAGGAAGCTTAGATGGTTATTAAGAATCATCTTGTAAAAAGGGTGATCAAAAAGGTGCCACTCGGGTTTTCCAAAGGGATGCGTAGAGGAGTACATATCAGGACCAGGATTTGTCTAATCCATGTAACGGATAGATACATGTGGACATCTTGGTGACATTGCATTAATGAAGCTTGCAAGCATGTGACTTGGTCACGGAATGCAACAACATGAGAACGAGTAAACAAGTTCATCGGTAATGAGATTGAACTAAGGTATGGAGATACCGAAGATCAAGTCTCGGATGAATTAGGTATCAAATGACAAAGGGAACAGGAAACGACTATCTCACGGTTCGAGCGATTATATTCGTGAAACACACGGGGGTCACATGGCCATCCAGGTCCCTCTGTTGATCATCGATGTGAGAATGGTCTCGATCATGTCCGGAGTGTTTCCAAACCGAAGGATGTCACGCTTAAGGGTGGGGACGCTTAGGGTAGATGAGGTATCGTAGGAGAAATAGAAAGAGATAAACCGAAATAATTCCGGGTAACATCCGATGGATATCGGAAGGGGTCCGGAAGATGTTTCGGAGGAAAAGGAATATGTTAATATATGTATTTGAACGTTAATTAGATAATTAATATTAAATATATTTTTATTTCATTATTAAAGGCTTCCTAATGCTAATGGGCCTCACCCGAAGGGAGGCCTGATAGGGCATGGCACCTAGGGACAGGAGGCCAGGCGGCCTGGGCTTGGTGAGTCGCCCTAGTGGGGCCCACCTAGGGCCGGCGGCTTCCCCTAGGTGGTCGGCGGGTGTCCGGATTAGTCCCACACCGCCTGGCCCCTGGGTGGTGCGCCCCCTCCCACTATATATAGGGGTCCTCCTCCCCCTTTGGAAACACACCATTCCCTCTCATTCTCTCTCTCTCTCTCATCCATTGAGGACTTCTTCATAATATTGGGGAGGACCTCGTGGGTGAGTTCTCCACCTTCACACCACCGTCGTGTGATCAGTGATCCGGCATCTACTTCTTCTGCTGCTCGGGTAGATCGGAGTCTGGTTGACGTCATCCACACCGGACGTGTGACGAACTTCGGAGGCACCACACTTGAGGTGCTGCTCGTTTTCATCAATATACGCCTTCATGTGTAAGGCGTGCCTCGATCTTCAAAAGGTATGAATACCGTCTTTCTCTTCCGTTGCTTGTGTATGCATAGTATAGATCCTAGTATTAGTGTTCGAGTAGATAGAATTTTTTTGTTTTCTGCTACGGAACCCCTTCAAGAACAATAAGTAAACTAAAGATGTAAGTAAACAAGAGCATGCAAGTATGATTACAAAAGTCTACAAGATGATGGAAAGAGTTCTCAGGGAGTAGTGGATCCACCACTAGTAATTAGAAAGAGTGATCAAAATTATTATAATGAATAAGACCATTTATGATATGTGTGGGAGGAGATCCATATATTGACGAATAGGAAGCAACCACTGCACACATCACCCGTCATAACCACATCAGACAACAATCGACATCAATCGAATTACTGCACAATTAAGGGACTTTACCCCGTAGGATGTATCCCATGGCATGGACAATGTTCCGTGAGTTCTCCTCGATTCACAAGCTGATACGTAAGGAATGACAATAGCTTTATAGTCATTGTAAGTGCTATCATCCCTCCGTCTACCAACAAGTAGTTCCCTCCATCTAGTCCTTAGTGAGGCAAATATTGAGTGGCGCGCTTCACCCAACATCAAGATGAAGGAAATCTAACACAGAGACATAATGAACAATATCGCATAATAATCTTTATCTCAATTCAATCTCATACTAGGGTTTCACCATCTCCCTAAGAACAAAGGAAACTACTCACACATTAAGGCAATTAACATCATGGATATAATATGGATGAAGTATGATGATACAATTGAAGACAAGTGCAAATCCAAGATTCAATCTAAAATTACAATAAGTAACCAAAGGGGATCGGTGATGGAGACATTGTTGATGAAGATGACGATGTAGATCCATGTGGAGGCCTTCAAGATCCTAGTCCCTTCTCCTATTGTGTGATGGTGATGGTGTAGATCTGATTGGAGGCGGCTATGGCGGTGGCATGGCGGTAGGGCTCTGCCGTGATGGAGCATATGGCTTGGTGGCTCTCTCGGTCCTCCCTCCTTTATATAGGCCTTGGGGGTGCCCTAGGGTTCCCACAATACCGTCATATGACTTAGGGAAGGTTCTGGAGCTTCTTTGGGGTGAAATCCCGTCATTTGCGACCTTTTTCGCAACTATACGGTGAGAACTATACGGCCGGAAAAATGCTTCCCGACGTATAGTTGCTCGTCAAACCTTTAGGTTCCGTAGTGTTTTAGCCGTTGTTTCTTCATACGAACTCCGATTTGGGTGTTCTTGGGCTCGTTGGATTCGCATCAACGAGGGATACAATCTAGTTGTCTTGGATATTTATTTTGAGAAGTTGAAAAATTCACTTTTTCCAACACCCAAATGGCTAAGTCTGGTCCCTGCAGTTCCTCAATATTATGCTCTCTTTGTTCCTTTTTCCTTTGTTTTATCCATAATCATCATCAACACCTACGCACATGTCATAGACAAGGAAAGTGATAAAATTCTACCTAAACTACTAAATGTGCAAAGCTCATATGAAAGTAAATGAGAACTAGAACTCATGCATATAAGGCATAGCTATAGCTGGAAGAAACATGATATGAGAGATAAATGGCACATTTTATATGGCTAAAAGAGGTGGTATTTCGCAGCCATCAACTTCCCCAAGCTAGACATTGCTCATCCTCGAGCGGGAACAATCGATAATAAATTAATGGTTGTGAAATAGCCTATCATTGGAAATCAATGCCTTGCATCCTTATTTCTTCTACAAGCTTGAAGAGAGAAAACATATATTCATACAAGGCAACACAAGCTCAGTTATAAAGACCACTAAAGATTCATCAAAACTTATATGCTCCATGTCAATAGTGAATCTAACTTGTAGACAAACTTGTGATCCTCTTATTGCACCTTTTGTATAACGTTTCATATCATTATTTTTTATTATGAGGAAAAACTTAGTCAAATATATGTCAAGCATAAATAGGAATAAAGTTTATCGATTCTACCCAATCATGTCATCTAGTTAAGGCTCTCAAGTGCAAATATCAGTTATTGAGTTTTAGAAAGTTTATCTCTTAGTAACAAGATTTATGCCAAAAGGAAATGCGAGAACATGTCAAAAGAAATAGCATTAGAATGTCTCTTTTGGTCATCCACATCAATGAATCATGGCTATCAAAGACTCATTTTCTATTCTTTGTCTTTCTAAAACTTCAGTTCATCAGTAATGAGATCATGCCAAAACTTAGTGTGTTTAATTAGACTGTGCAGGCTAAGAATGGATACCCGTGACCATTGCCAAGGTTTCCCTTTTCGGTATAATGATTTCTCATAATGGTCAGAGGAGTATTCCCTCTTTTTCTTTGAATGTAGGCCCATGAGAATACCAATGCATACCCAAATATAGCATTTATGCTACATATGTTGGGAAACTCATAGCCAAACTCCAAGAGTTTCCTCTTTTTAGACTGTTCAAAGGCCAGCGGAGTTGTTAGCATCCCATGTTGTGCGACAGTGGTGCAGACACGCATAAAGCAATATCATACTTTAATCAACATGTCAAGATTTGGCAGGCATCTCAATTACCGCTAAATATTAGTTTCTTCAAACAAATCCTTTCAAAGAGTACTATCAAGTCAATAGTCACATCTATGGTGTTGAGTATCTTTAAGGCTAAACTCTTAAGACAATTAAACAACGTCTTATTTAGCATAGAACTCAAAACTTCGAATTATCATTTCCAATTGACAACTCCTTTCGTGAGCAAACTATCAAGTCTATTGTTTTGACATTATGTGGTCGATCATAACCTATTAATTTAAGACAAAGCTATTTAGTGACAACTAACAAATTTCAAAAGATCTTGATCAAGTATTCATTCTTTCCAAGTGTAGAGATTGTGGCAATGTTTTCTAGAGGATCACAAATAGTGTCACAAGCTTGATAACAATTTGGCAAGATGCATACAAGCTCTAAGTCAACTCCTATGATGCATATCATGAGCAAGTGTATCCCCATATGAATACAGAACTAGACTCACTTAAACAAGCATTCATAAACAGTGGGATACATGATTGCACTAAACCTTCATCGAATACGAACATTGCATAAGATTCTACACATGCAGAAGTAACCTCCCCAAGCTTAGAACTTTGCAAGAACCGAACTTGAGTATATCACCAAAAGAAAAGAGAAAATACAGTTTCCAAAAGAGAGTGTGATAAGTGGTTACCTCCCCAAGCTTAGTTGAAAACAAGGGTGACACATTTTACCGTTGAGGTACAAGTAACCTTCTTTTGATGGACAAAGAACCTTTGCTTTAACGTATATTTCTTGATATAGCCTAGTGGCTGCCTTCCTTGAGAACCTGCTTGGAAACTAAGAAGAAAATAAAACTCTTTGTGTTTTCGAAGGCACGGGGATTAGCTCAAAGTGATAAAAATACAAGTCCCACTGAGTCGGTTCATCAACCTAAGCACCACGCTTAAGTCAACAAACTAAGTCCAAGAGTTGTACATACTCCTAGATTTTGATGAAGTGCAAGTGAGACAAAATATGAAACAGGAGTATGCAGCCCCTATGTGCTTAATTGGGAGAGGTTTGAGTTTGGTAGGTTTTACCGGCCACTAACATGTAAGCATGTTGATTTGAAGCAACCAAGTGGCCCATGTGAGTGTTTGCACGGTCCGCACTACCGTACACGTCGTCACACAAGGTTCAAATCCCTGCGAAAATAATACACAAAATAAAAGACATTGTTTTGGTGTACGAACAAAGTTCGTTCACCCAACCGACAAAAATAAAGTAAAAATAAAACATGAACTTCTATAGAGAATTACAGTCTAGGAGGTTTCTGAGGTAGAATTTTATTGCTTACATATGCTCGGCTTCTCTAGATCATGGGAGAAGCTCTCAGGTGGTGTTTTGAGGTTTTAGAAGAAGAAATAAAAAGAAAGAATAAATTTTTGAGCAATGCTTACCTTCCAGTTGGTGTTTGAGGGGTTTTCCCAATTATACGGGCACAACTATATGGCCGGAATAAAAAGGTCCCACCATATAGTTGGTCGTTAAACTTATTATACCTTGGAAAAGAAATTTTACAAAGGCATCAATAACTATACGGCCGGAACTATACGGCCGGAATTTTTATTCCTGGCGTATAGTTGGTTGTTAAACCTTCAGTACCTACAACAAAAAATTCATCGATGGCAAAGATATCTATACGGCCAAACTATACGGCTGGAATTTTTATTCCTGCCGTATAGTTGGTCCTTAAACCTTCTGTAGACATCAAAAAAATTAAATTTCTTTGAGAATTCTTTCTTAACCTGAAACTTAGCGAAACAGCATGTTCTCTTAACCTAAAAATTCAAAAGTGCCTTTGTTCGCTAATTCATCACCCTTTCTATCAAGTTCATCAGTTCTAGAGTTATCGATCCACTCACCAAAAGAAGCATCATCAACAAATATTTCATCAAAGATGTGCACTCCCGAAACCTGCTCATTAATACTACAAGGATTTATCTCCAGTTCATAATTATTGGTGTTCTCCAAATGAGTATCTAGGCATAAAGCCTCCACAGATAAATTATCTCCAGTTTCAACACAATACGAATCATTACTAGAGACTAAGGCATCATAAACAAACTTATTATTAGTAGAATGATGTTTGTCTTCAACCTCACCTTTTTGGTGTTCCTCCTCGTTATCTAGTGGTTCCTGCAAAATGTTAGTTTCGGGAACTATTATTTTACATAGCTCCTTGCTCTTTATCACAAGTGCATTCCCACTAAAATGTTCTTGACAATAATTGACAATATAATCCATAATATTATGATACCTTTCTAAATCCTCATTATCGCTACTTTTCATAATAATACCAATTTTCCTAAGCAGCTCATGAGACCCTTCATAAACTATGTATTCCAGGAGTTTTACATTATTACCGTTTATGTGAGTATTGGTTGATAAAAATTCTTTAAAGAGAGGAATGCATTCATAATCATAAAGCTTGTTAGGCTTACCATTATATTGCCTCATCCCTTCGAATAAATTAAACAAATTACTAGAACAGTAATCCACCTGCTTCCACATGTCCAATAGTTGCATATCCTCAAGGATTAGTAGTTCTTCTTCGTGTTCATCCTCTTCTTGGGAAGGAACTTCATCCTTCTCCAATGGGATTTCCTGCAAAGGATTAACATAGGGTACTACGGTCCTACGTCATGCCTTTGTAATAAGTGCATTCTCACTAAAATATTCTTGACAATACCAAGAAATATGTTGCAGGATTTTATAAGCCATTTTTATGAGAACACTATCTTCACTATTAATGCATGATATAACATGTATTATCAGCTCATGAGAACCTTCAAATATAACATACTCTAATACTTCACTAGTGGTATCACCATTATTATAAGACACTGAAGATTGATTAAAGGTATCAGAGCATTGAAAATGAAAGTAGTGCCCAAGTTTCATACATTGAGGACATATTATTGGATCGTCTATCTTATCCGAAGAAATTAACTTTTTAGCATATTCCATTATTTGGGAATACATTTCTCTTACCGTCATATTGCTCATTTGTTCTTCAAAATAATCATCCTCCTCTTCCAATGAGGATTCATGTCCCATGTTAATAGCATCACAATATTCATAGAAAGATTCATTTTCTAGTTCCTCACCAAAATCCCCAAAATCATTGTCTAGGCACGAATCCTCCTCGGAACAATCATCATAGGTTTGGGACTTATATAAATCATTACTAGATAATGAGATATCGTTTGCATGCATACTATTTGTGTGTGGAAAGTTATTTTCAAAAGTAGGAGATTCAAGTGGTTGACCAAGTTGCTCCTCTTCATTCTTACTAAGATAATTTGTGAGTAGCTCAGTGATAGTCTTACCTTCGAGCTTACCTTCCACTAGTTGAGAGGGTTCAACATCAAGTGCCACCTCTTTATTAACAACATGTTCCAGTGGTTTAGGTGGAGGCTCTTTGAGTGGAGTTCCCTCCACATTATCTTTTGGAGCACCTTACAAAAGGTTAGATTCTTCCATGGCAGCTTTAATCCACCCAACGATAAATTCATTACCATGGAAGTTATCTTGGAAAATAGCAGAATATAGGGTGAACTTCTTTATAGATCATATAGAGTGGTTTACTTTCTACCTATATATCTCTTAAATGAAATAACAACTCTTTGCAACCAGTAAAAAGCACAAATTGTAATGTTTCCTCCCTAGCAAGGCATTTAAACTCATCTCTATTATAGTCTGCTAGTTCGGCATCAAAATTATACTTACATTGATAATTGAGGTGATCTGGAGATTCGTAACAATCACAACATAATTGATAAGAGGCACATAGTGTGGATGAATACTTGTCCACCCAAGTCAACCATTCTTTTAATATGTCTTGCCTCTTATGAATATCTCCCAAAGTCCTTCCCTTTGACTCCTCCATTATAGATTTCATCTATTGGAAGGAAGTTATCTCGGAAGACATAATTAGTTACAAATATTTTTATGGGTTTTTGGTTTGTAAACAAAAGCAAAAATACAAATGTAGCAAATAAAGAAAGATTAAAACAAAATCTATCAAAACTAAAACAAATAAACAAAAGCTAAAAGACCTACAATGCTTAGCTCCCTGGCAACGGCGCTAGAAAATAGCTTGATGACTGCAAGTGCACATATTGTTTGTAGCTAGTTTCGAAATAAAGATATCGATCCCACAGGGAGCAGGAGTCTAAAGTCTAATAACTCTCTGAACTAAATACTGAAATAGTAATGCTAAATAACGTTCTAAGTAACAAGATAAAATGCGAGTTTTGTGTAAAATATATTTTTGGGTTTTCCAATAAGAGAATAATAAGTAAACTAAAGTTGTAAGTAAACAGGAGCATGCAAGTATGATTACGAAAGTCTGCAAGATGATAGAAAGAGTTCTGAGAGAGTAGTGGATCCACCGCTAGTAATTAGAAAGAGTGATCAAAATTATTATAATGAATAAGACCATTTATGATATGTGTGGGAGGAGCTTCATATATGGACGAATAGGCAATAACCACTGCACACATCATCCGTCATAACCACAACAGACAGCAATCGACATCAATCGAATTACTGCGCTATTAAGGGACTTTACCTCGTAGGATGTATCCCATGGCATGGACAATGTTCTGTGAGTTCTCCTCGGTTCCCAAGCTGATACGTAAGGAATGACAACAACTTTATAGTCACTGTAAGTGCTATCATCCCTCTGTCTATCAACAAGTAGTTCCCTCCATCTAGTCCTCAGTGAGGTAAATATTGAGTGGCGTCCTTCACCCAACATCAAGATGAAGGAAATCTAACACAGACACATAATGAACAATATCACATAATAATCTTTATCTCAATTCAATCTCATACTAGGGTTTCTCCATCTCCCCAAGAACAAAGAAAACTACTCACACATGAAGGCAATCAACATCATGGATAGAATGCGGTGACCCAGCATACCACTGCATGTGTAGTACACTATAGTCGTTGATATGACACTCACAGAACACCGTTCCGTAAATATCACACCCCTCAGAGTGGTACAACATAAACATTGCGGGTCCATATTACAAACATACACACTTTATTATTACAAACCAAGAGTTCTCACACTTCAAATATTATGAAAGTACAAACCAAACTTAAGTAGTTTTAGTGGAAGATAATAAAAACTAAACTCATACTTCGAATTGAGCTCAACAACTTATTCTATATAGTTCCTGTTGCTCGGCTCAATTGGTTACTAATAACTAAGGCAACTACTCGGACTCGTTGCCCTCCACTCCATAGCGTATCTTGTAGTCCACCCCTTCAAATCCTCTGGACAGGTCGGGTTCTTTGTAGCAAACGTCCTCTTGTCCATCAGCTACGTACATCGAATTGTCTTATGGATTCTCAGAGTCTAAGCAGGGGTTCAAAGGAAAGAGTGAGTAACAGCGTTACCCAGCAAGTTCATTATATGCAATGTGGGAAGTTTGATACTCTATCTACCACCTCGGACAATATGTCCTTGGTACTATGCATTTTTCATAAACATTTCTTCAAAGATTGATTTTATTATCAAAAACTATGCCCATCAGCCTTCACAGGTTGACCAAAACTTCATGGAGTTCCTTTCCTACCGCGTTCGTAGCTCCTTCCCGGAACAGGGAGTAACATGTCACAATTCTTACACTCTACAGAGGTGCGTTGCTTTACCCATGAGAGACCAACTCCTTGTTGCACAACCGGGCATACTTTCCCGTCCACAATTCCATGATATGGGGCCTAGTAGGTGATCCAAGCCAATCACTGCCCTCTCCGTGACCCCATATGTCTGCACAATCCTCCGAGGCTAACTACACCTCTGTTAAGCCTCCAACTAGGGCAAGCTATAACCCTGGTGAGTTCCCGAAGACTCTATGAAGTGGTGATGCCCCTGGTAAGCTCCCTAAAAGGCCCGACTATACCTCCGGCAGCCACTCATAAATAATCTAGACACCAAAATCATGGGGCCTAAGGGTGCCCACCCATATGTTGGATCCATACCAAGAATCCCAACGTCACGATAAGGTAATCTTACCTCCATATGAAAGGAAGAAGATACAGCTGACTTCTCTATCCCATTCCAAATCTCATGGTTAACGCGTATTATACGGCGCTAGAATCACTAATGTCATGGGTTGTTAAACCTATGTGACTTACGCAATTGGAATCCCTAAGTTCCATTGCTGATCTTTATCATCACTTAGGATGATACTACATCTTATTTATTAGAGAAGATATCATATTCTGTTTCCAAATCATAGATGATAACACACAATTTGCAATATCTTTGATAAAGACTCTTCAAGGACATGAGCAAGTTATGAACTTTCCTTGTGACTGCAAGGTAGTGAAGTCGGATGCTTCCACCTGACCTTGAGCTCTGGTTTCTACAAAGAACCATTATTGCCCGATAAGGACAATATTTAAAGAAGCAATATGCCATGCATAGTAATGTCATGCAATGATTTATTATTTGCTTCCTTGCATGTCTTACCCTTTTAGTAAAAGCTTACTATTTTATTTAATCAATAAAAGACAATATCATTCTATGAATCTATTTTCTTTAAATATGTTATGAAATTCGTTTAAGGAAATAGGA
The DNA here is from genome assembly GCA_916181665.1 of Avena sativa. Classification (NCBI taxonomy): domain Eukaryota; kingdom Viridiplantae; phylum Streptophyta; class Magnoliopsida; order Poales; family Poaceae; genus Avena; species Avena sativa. Next base: position 264,171,410 of record OV702291.1, read on the forward strand.
TTTATTTTTATCACACCAAATTCACTTTGCAAAAATACAAATTAGTATTTTTCTACAATAGTATATTCATTTAGGATCTTAAAAGTGAATTTTATTCAATTTTAGGTGTTTCCGATATTTTTGTAAAAATTCAAAAGTAATTAGCATCCTATTATTATTAACCCTAAATTTTAATTGCCAAAAATTCTATTGATTATTTTAATTCAATAGAAAATATTTTTGCAAATTTATAGATATATTATTTGTATTTTTTAAGATTTTATTTATTTATCTAGAGTTATTTTCATCTCAGGGGTATATTTGTAATTATCTTTTTTTTAAATAACCCTATTAAGATACGGGCCTAGCCCACTGGGCTGGCCCGGCCCAACTTAACCCGGCCCACCTGGCCTGGTTACACTCACCAGAGTGGTACTGGGTTGCCCACAGGCCTAGTACCCCCCTCGCACGCACACTCATCTCCCCTCTCTCACTCTCTCGCGCACACGACCATCTCCTCCGTCTGCCGCCGCCGCCGCGTATGATTCCGGCCGAATCCGGCAGCTGTTGCCGCCGCCACGGTGCAGGGTGACTTAGTCGATGATGCTATGTCATCTTCTCCAAGCAGATCCACGGTTGGTGCTTTCTACTGGCCGTGCTGACCTCTGCCCTAGGCTAGGGTTAGGGTTAGCCGCTCTGGTGGCGATGGTGCGCCGGTTCTTCATGGTGTTCACCTCTCTTCTCTGATGGATCTAGCACGCGGTTGGTGTGGGTTGCAGCGCCCCTTCGGGGTGCTCCCCGTGCCGTCGTTCCTGCTTTGCCGCCGGCCATCCTCTGCTTCCTCTTTGGTTCTTTTTGCGAGGCCCTTGAGTAAGATTGGCTACTCCTCTTCTATGCTCCACTCTGCCTTGCTTGATAACCTCTATGTACCTCTATTGATAACTTCCTAATTGATTTCATGGTTCGTTTAGGGTTCATCCCTCTGGTCTGAGCATGATGACTCTATTAGGACTGATTGTAGTGGTTATACTTTCCTGGATGTTTACCCCCTTATGCTAGTGATGTGGATTTCACTGTGGTTTCATGATCCTAGTACTGACAATGGTTCTGTCAGTAATGTTCAGTTCATCTTTATACACTGGTTTGTGTTGATCTTTTAAATTGGAGTGAGAATGATACTCATATGCTTCCCTGATTATATAAATGCAACCATGAGTATGATTCCTGAATATTTATTCCAGGAAAGTGATTAGTTATCTTTCTATAAGTTAACTGATCAAATATCAGTAAAGCATTGGCTTGGTTTTAGATGTGACATTTGTGACACCTTCTTTAGAATGGTACACAATATTCATACTTCTATTGCCTAAATTCTACCCGTCTCCAAGTTTGGCTGGTTAAATGACTGAAAAGCTTCTGTTGGCTTTATTATCCTAATCTGATATAGTCTATTAGCCTATGATGCTGGTCTAAGGCATGACTAGGAAATACTAAGTTGTTTCTAGCTATCTCTCAAAGATATGCACTAATGCATGTATCAGCTAATGATTCTTGAATCCTTTTAAGAAAACGATTGATCTCCTCACTGTCAAATATTGATCCTTAAGATCCTGAGATTACAGAGGTACTACTCCATAGAAGATGTGCCCTGAATCTAGGTCTAAGACTGCTGTTTATTTATAAATGTGGAGATTTGAGTATATATCCAAGATCTATGATGCAAAGGCTGAGATCTTGGATTTGTTTGTAAGGCTTTGTCATTGGCTTTCATTTAAATGCTTCTGGGATGAATCTACACCCCACTTGGGTGTTTTTCTAAGAAGATTAGGTAAAAATTCATATGCTCATATGACTCTATGATGATCTGATCATGTGGTGATGTTATTTGGACTCACCAGATTGCTTGTTGCTTGATGATGTGGTGATGTACCTTGCTGCTGGATCTAGCTCTGCACCACCTGGTACTGCTCCTGTAACTTGATGCCTAATCTCTCTTTCCACCTGCTCCACCCCCTCCTTATGTTACCATCAGGTAGAGATCTGATGATGGATTTGGGTAATTTGGTGGAGAAATGGGCTATGGTTTCAGCAAGTTCTATAACTATGAGTATATGCCTGAGAAGAAAAACTAAGCTCATGTATTTCCCCTTCGGCTGGTGCTCTGTGTGGTACCTTATACTGCTACTGGTAGCTTGGTAGCACACCCCATGCAGTTAGTCAACTAAGTTGTGTGTGTGTGCTGTGCATGTGGATCAGCTCAAGTAACTTGGTTGTTACTATTACCTGTTTGCTGATTGTCAGCCTGGTGAAACCCATTTTTTTATCCACTTGACTTTTACTGAATCTTTGCCATTAACTGAGAATAACAGATACTTCACTGTTGGTGAAACTTACCCTTCTGTGTACTCAATGATGTACCATGAATAGTGCACTTCACTGTTCAACACTGAGAGTAAAATTACCTTACTAATCCCTAATTTTCCTTTCTAGTTGTTTTTGCTTATTTGCAGGAACAAGATCTGGACTCACAAGATTAGTGTAGGAGTAGATAAATAGTATAGGTTCTAGTTGTAACCTTCTTTGTAATTCTTTTGTAAAGGATCTTGTAAAGATGTTATTACAAGTTTAATAAAGTTAAATTTCTGTTCTTTGTAATCTTATACTTTTGATGTATTTGTCATCATTTGTGACCTCATTATAAGAATAGAGAAATAAGCATTATTTATTATTTAATTCTTTTTCCTTGTCATTAAATCTTATTGTTGATTACTATTTCTTTCTTAAAATCAAACAATATTAATAAAGTTTTCTTTTGGACAACCCTTCAATAATAATAACTTCTAATATTTAAATAATTTCAAATTGATTTGAAATTTCAAATTTAAATTCCAAGTTATTCCCCAAATTTCTTAATACTGCCTAAAGATCATGTCAAAAATTCATAGCAATCACTAACAAGAGCTATACCTACCTCTAGTTAGTGAAAGAAACTCCAATCCCTTTAGTGTTTTGTTTGGCGAAAATTTTACCCTGATTTTATAGATGCATGCATGCACAAACTTATATTCCTAATTCTACCCTTCGTTGGATCCTAATGCTGGGATGTTACATAGAATATGGATGAAGTATGATGATACAATTGAAGACAAGTGCAAATCCAAGATTCAATCTAGAATTACAACAAGTAACCAAAGGGGATCAACGATGGAGACGTTGTTGATGAAGATGATGATGTAGATCCATGTGGAGGCCTTCAAGATCCTAGTTCCTTCTCCTCTTGTGTGATGGTGATGGTGTAGATCTGATTGGAGGCGGCTATGGCGATGGCACGGCCGTAGGGCTCCGTCGTGGTGGAGGATATGGCTTGGTGGCTCTCTCTTGGATCCTCCCTCCTTTATATAGGCCTTGGGGTGCCCTAGGGTTCCCCCAATACCGTCATATGACTTAGGGAAGGTTATGAAGCTTCTCTGGGGCGAAATACCATCGTTTGTGACCTTTTTCGCAAATATACGGCGTGAACTATACGACCAGAAAATGCTTCCCGCCGTATAGTTGCTCGTCAAACCTTCAGGTTGCGCAGTGTTTTGGCCTTCATTTCTTCATACGAACTACGATTTGGGTGTTCTTGGGATCGTTGGATTCGCATTGACGAGGGATACAATCCAGTGGCCTTGGATATTTATTTTGAGAAGTTGGAAAAATTCACTTTTTCCAACACCCAAATGGCTAAGTCTGGTCCCTACAGCTCCTTAATACTATGCTCTCTTTGTTCCTTTTGCCTTTGTTTTATCCATAATCATCATCAACACCTACACACATGTCATAGACAAGGAATGTCATAAAATTCTACCTAAACTACTAAATGTGCAAAGCTCATATGAAAGTAAATGAGAATAGAAGTCATGCATATAAGGCATAGCTATAGCTGGAAGAAACATGATATGAGAGATAAATGGCACATTTTATATGGATAAAAGAGGTGGTATTTCATAGCCATCACGAGGTAGTCCCAACAAGTTTCTCCGGGTTTCTGGGTGCAACGCTGCAGATCTCCGACCATGCAGGGCCTCCTATATGTACCCTCGAAGTTCTGAAAGAACGCACTTTGCATATCATACCAGTTGTGGATGGTGTTTTCTAGGAGTTCATTGAGCCATGATCGATCCATCTTCCTCAGCATAAGCCGGACATATTGGGTTGTGACCAAGTTGTTTCCTCCTTTGGCGATGCAGCAGGCCTGGAATAAATCCTGGAGCCAGATGTCTGGCCGAGCCACACCATCATACGGTTGAATATGCTTTAAAATAGAAAATCCCTTCGGGAAATCAGTTTGTCGTATGCACAGCCCAAAGCATTTTGAGCCCATGTATATATTATCCGACTCGTAGCGCCTCGCCTCTATGTTTGAGTTGATCTGGTGCCTGGTGTCACTTGGTGACAGAGAACACCGTCTTGGATGCTCGTTGTGGCTATGGTGCTGTGGGGCCGGATTTCTGTTTTCTCCACCACCTCCTCTATCTCAGTGCCCTCCTTGGACTCCATGGGAGCCTTTATGGGCTCTGCTTGGTGGAGAGGGTGGTGCCGGTGGGTTGTTTCCTCCAGCCATGGCTTTATGGTGACGACCACCATGCCTACTTGATCTGGCGTGATGTTCGTCATTCCTTCGTCCGTCGTTGCCATCATTGTGACGAGGCTCAACCGGACGGCTTGTGTGTCTAGGAGGGGGCATTCTTTACCAGTCTTGCTCCCAGAGTCATGCTTCTCCTTCTTCCCTACGGTTATATGAATGCCATCAGGGAGGTTGCTGTTGAACCATTGTTGCTACAATGTCTCGCTCTACAGCTAGGGCGATGTTGCTCTAGCTTCATGTGGGTATGTGTCGCGGTCCTAAAGAGCTGGTTCTTGAATAATTCTCTTCCTGAGGGTCAAGACGGTAGCATTGTTCCGATTCCTGTCGAGGCCTTATATCTTGATGTTGACCATTGTCTGTGCGGCATTGGTCGGATTTGGAGACCAGTTTTCTGCTGCTGGACACGACGACCCTCTACTGCTCCAGGCCCTTGGTGAGTAGTTTCATGCTTAACCGGACCTGGTCTGGACTTAGATTATTTGGCAGGATCTCTTGGGCCACAACAGTGTTTTCTACCGACGTGTTATACACCTGGTTTTCTTTGTCGTTGATCCGAGGCTTTTCCACGGCTATGTCTCCCTTGAAAAGGGTCTTGTGAACCTCCGAATTCCTATTAGCTAATTCAGGGCCGTTCCAGGTCTTCTGATGCTGCAAGGAGTTAAATTGTCCTGCCGCTGCAATGCGTTGCTTCTCCTCAACAAGGTTAGTGGCTTCATGTAAGAGTCTTTGTCGATACGCCTCTAGAGCTAGGGCTCTTTCCTCCAACTCGTCTGGATTGAGATCCGCCGCGGTTGGGATTGGCGTTATGAGTGCTTCTCCAAGGAACTCTTAGGCACTTGGGGTAACCACGTGTCTGTCTACTGGAGATGTTTTTGGGTCTAGGGGATCAGAGCGTCGTCTGAGTCCTCATATTCCTCGACGATCACCTCAGCCAGAGGATCCTTGGACACAGTTCTCTTCTTCTTATTCTTTGCCTTGTTAGCCTTATTGGCACCCGTAGCAAAGACGGCTTTGGGTCCGATTCCTGGAGTCAAGCTTCTATCAGTACTCTTGGACATCTAGACATCGGGATTATCTCTGACATCCATATCATCATGCGGTTCGGGAGAGTTTTCTCCAAATCTTTCATCCAAATTGTCTATAAAGCATGGCTTGTCGCGAAGGGATTCTGATAGGTTCAAGGAGTTGACTATGATGAGACTTTCTCACCTGTAGCGATGCTTAAGTCAATTCGGTCATGTTAGCTATAGCAGCCTATTTCGATTATGAGATATGACAGGTGGATGTCAAGACAGATTTCCTTAATGGAAATTTAACCGAGGACGTGTATATGAACAACCCGAGGGTTTTGTCGATCTGGCTAAAGCTGACAAGGTATGCAAACTTCAGAAATCCATTTATGTGTTGTCGGATTGATGACATATACACCAAGAGGGGATCCTCGGGGCGTGGAGAAAGATGGGGTGTGATACGACGGTGTTCCGGGATGGTGAGCACACAAGCTTTACCCAGGTTTGAATCCGCCTGCGATGGACGGATCCTACTCCGGCTACTAATCCAGTAATACAGCAGAGCCGGAAGTATAGATTACAAGAGAGGTTTCACCTGTGCGAGTTGAGGTTGTGGTTGTTGTGCCCTAAAGGCCTATCCCTATGATGGATTATATAGTCATCCAGTCCTAAGGTTTATAGGAGAGTCCTATTCGGCTACAATACAGAGTTGGTTACATATTACATCTTGGACTACAGGTAACACTATAGGCCTAAGTCAGTAAGTCTTCTGGGCCTTCCCGTAGACGGATGGGCTTCCAACTTCTCTCCCTGACTGGGTCGTCCGTGAAGCATAGCTCTAACCTGAAGTGGTCCACCCTGGTCAATGAGTCATAGTGGGTATACCCGGAAAGTATATCTCCAACATATGGGTTGAAGCAAGCATCTCGGAGTTGGAATATTCGCTTTGATGAGATAGTCAAATCGTTTGGCTTCATCAAGAATGATCATGATTCTTGTTTATACAAGAAGTTTAGTGGGAGAAAAGTGAACTTTCTGATGGATGACATATTACTGATTGAAAATGATGTCTAGATGTTGTCAGAAACCAAGGAATCATTGGAAAAGAGTTTCTAGATAAAAGACTTGGGCGAGGCAACTTATATTCTAGAAATCCGGATCTATAGAGATAGATCAAGACGACTCATTGGATTGAGTCAGATTACATATTTGGACAAAGTGTTGAAGACGTTCAATATGGAATCGTCTAAGAAGGAGTTCTTACCGATGTTTCATGGTGTAAAACTTAGCAAGACTCAATGTCCAATAAAGACTGATGAGCGAAGTCGGATGAGTGCGATCCAGTATGCTTCAGCAGTCGTATCCATCATATATGCTATGATTTGTATAAGGGTGGATGTTTTCTATACTCTAAGTGTTGTGAGCAGATACCAGGCCGACCTTGGAGAAATCCACTGTACAACGGCTAAAAATATCCTTAAGTACTTGATAAGGACTAAGAATATGTTCCTAGTTTATGGAGGTGAGGATAAACTCAGTGTAAAGGGTTATATGAATGCCAGTTATCTTATCGACTCGGATTCTTGTTTGCAATCCGGATACGTGTTTATAATAAATGGAGGACTTATGAGATGAAAGAGTTCCAAACAAAAGACTGTGTTTGCGTCTACGACAGAAGCTGAGTATATTACCACCTCGGAAGCGACAAAGGAACCCGTTCGGATGAGAAACTTCTGTTGTATTTGAAGCCGTTTGGCCGTCATCCTAACTTTAAAAGCCGATATTCGAATGAATATTTTTAATTTTGTTGTATTTGAATTAATATTCTTTTGCCACAAATGACGGGACATACTAGCTAGCGACCTAAGTCTGTGCACACAGCTGTTACCGGTGTGTGCTAGCGGCGTGAAGTCTAGTACACCGATATTCCATCGTAGTGTTAACATGCCGGCTCGCACGTACCGGTATGGACATTGCCTCCGAGTTAGTAGCCTGGCCGGCGTCGCTAACACTGATTCTGCAACGCTGCTAACAAGGGTATCTCTACTAGCGCGAGACATGACCCACAAAATTTGAAAAAAAAATTGGGTAGTTTTTTTTAGAACAGCGAAATCTATTTTTGAGAATAGCTTTTTTTTAGAATAGCGAAATTGGGTAGTACTTCACGTTTGAGAATGTGGATCCCCCTTTCTCCCCTCTCTCATCGCTACGGTAGCTTGAGAGCTCTCTCGGCAGTTCCGGGCCAAACCAAGGTCCCTCCTAGCGGCGATGCTGTCAGTAGGCGACTGAGGGGCGGCGCCGGCGTTAGTAGTCTAGGTTTTTCTTGTCTTCTTTCCTTTGTGCAGAATGGGAGTAGGGTTTCAGATCTAGCCGGCCGGATCTGGGACAACTCGAGTTCCCCTCCTCTCGCGGTGTCTCTTCGATGGCCGGAGTGGATGCCTGCGGTGGTCTGGAGCTGGAGGATCTCTGCCAATAAGCCGGTCTCAAGCTACTCCTTGGCGCCTTCAAGCGGTGCTAGGAGGTTGTTGCTCTTCATCCTCACCGGTGCTCTGGTGGTTGGAGCCAGGGGTGAGGATGGTGGCGTCGGCAGCTTGATCAATAAGCTCGAGTTTCTTCATCGCAGTTGCTTCTTCATCTGGTTCTCTTTGACGCGCTTGGCCGGCCTTGGTGGCGAGGGAGGGCGGAGAGGAGTACTGATGGAGGATGGTGCTGTGGTGAAGTGGGATTGCCTGGTTTTCCCAGGCGATGGTTCTGTAGATGCGGTGAATCCCAAGCGGAGCACGGAGGTGGCCTCTGCTATCCTAGGCCAAAGGATTGGCCTCGCCGCGACCGGCCACGATGGATCGGTCCCCCTCTTCCTCGCCACATCGAGGATCTACTGCTCCCTCACCACGCTGCGCTATGTCTCTCCCAGGCCAAGTGGTTTCGTCCCCGGCGCTGGTGGAGATGGTCGTGGTCGGAGGCGAGTCGGAGGCGGTGCTGTTGGATCCGATCGCGTTTCTATGTTTGTCTGTAGGATGCTTTGTGCAAATGTTTTGAGCCTAGTTGTAATTTTCTATTTTCTTTTGGCCCTTTTTTATCTTTGTACCCACCGCCTAATGAATGCAGAATCTAGGCTTATCTAGGGATATAAACGGATCGGATCGGATCGGATATTGCTATTACCATATCCTTTACCATTATTTTTTGACGAATTTGGATCGGAGCGGATAATAGCCGGATGCGGATTCGAATGCGGATTATATCGGATTGCGGATATGGAGCGGACTCAGATCGGAAGAGGATAATCGAACAAATACACGCAGAAAAATAAAATTTTATTTAGTTTATGCAAAAGAAATAATAAGAAAGTGTGCAACACTAGATAATAGTAGTATAAAAGTGCAAGATTGGTAATAGCATAGTATAACATGCATACATAGCATGCAAAACGAGCCGATACACTAACTAGGTTGTCTAAATATTAAAGTTGTGTTAAATTTATTGGATTATCCTATTTGAGTACCTCGAATAATCCGCATAAAATATCGGATTATCCTTATCCGTCGGATATCATCAATACCATATCCGCGACCGTATCCGTCGGATGTCCGCTCGACAAATATCCGCATCCATATCCGTCGGATATCTAAAAATACATACTATATCCTTAAAAATGAACATGGATGCGGATTCAGAGCGGAAATTATCCGTACCATTTACATCCCTAGGCTTATCCCTGTTAAAAAAAAGAGAGAGAGAACGTGGGTCCAAAACCTGTGCGAAGGTGTGGATTTAGCGTTACTTGGGCTGCACAGCAACTCCGGTTGGAGGATGGAAATCGAATCTCGACCAACATCGGAGTCGGACTGTCCGAGAAGAAGAGCCTGGCCCTGGCGTTCACATCAATTCCTTGGTGCCCTAGCCGTCGCCCCCGATCGGTAAGCGCTCCCACAGTCCACGGTTCGATCCGATCATGCCGGGAGGCAGGCGCCGGCGCGAATTGCGGGCGTGGCTGAGCGGACCAATCAAGGCGGAGCTCGCGCCGAGGCACGCACGGCTTCGGCTGGCGGTGAAGACTCACCTTGCGCGCTTCAGATCGCCGCGACGCGTGCGTCCGTAAGTCAATTTTAGTCCCACACTGCTCCGGTAGGCACGGATGAACCAGCTCAAATACGGTGGCATCCATCCTCTCATCGCCGAGCCAGGTCGCGCTGGCTTGTAACCCATGCGGGGGAATTAAGGTGGTGGGATCGACCGGGATTGCGGGCGCATCGTAGTGGCCGTGTTCCATGACGCGCACGATGTTGCAGTGGGCATCGCCCTTCGCCGGTGCTAACGCATCAGACTCGGTAGGCCTCTGGACGCGCTCCTGAACCGGCGGGAGTCACGCGCTGATGGCATGCCGATAGCAGCAACGGCACCCGTTCGTCCAAGGGTGGAAGCGGCTAGGTCCGTGCGCCCGGCCAGACCACCATTCTTTTGGTCTTTTTTAGTCTCATGTTTACTCTTTATTTTTCCTGCGCACAACCGCTCAAGGACTTAATCTTGCATTCTCCATCACTGTCAGATGCTTCACAGCCGCTCTAGGAATTACCATGATCTTGCACTCTCTGCGTGCCAGTGGTACAGTTAATCATCGGGTTGCGCTCTTCTGATGCTTTCTTCTGTAATTACTGAATCTCTGGTATGGGACATTTATATCCTGCTCAAAGCCTCGTATAAGCATAACATGGAGAACACAGGCCGGCACAACATGGAGAACATGGAGCATCTGGAGCTTGGAAGCCAAAAATCTCCACTCCAGCACGAAACATATTTTCTTTCTATATGTATATATAGTACTCCATAATTGTTGGTGCTTTTTCTATAATCTTTGTGAGACTTTACACTGTCTGAAAAAATTTATACGCCTTACCATATGGAACAGGGGTAGTATATATCAAGAAAACACTGGTCATATATCAACAATTCTACCATTACTACCATCTCTTCATTTTTACTATTCCCCTGTTTGCATATATCGACAATACTACTACTGACTGTATCCCAACACTGATTCAGTCCTGGTCATAGCAGGTGGCCTGGTGTGGTTGCGCTGGGATATTTCATTGGGCAGCGTGAACATTTCGGTTGCAGGGGAATAACCATATACAACAGCATCATATGTTCCCGGAATCATCCATCGGACTGTTAGCTAGTTTTTTTATCGGTTGGTTGGTTCATTTGGTCTTCAGTAGAGATTCCCGAGTTACTCTATGAAAATGGCTAGTTTTCGGGAGACATTTGATAATTTCCACTTCTGTTTGCTGCAGTGTCAGATTTACCTGAAGGCGCTAATGATGTGTGTTCCCTTATTACTTGTTCTGTGTGAACTTAGCTATTGCTGTTAATCTTTTTTTCTGTGTGGTGTGCTTACTTGCTTAAATCTATTATCCCCATAAAATCAAGTTATATGCAGAATGCCACTTGGACAGAACTTGAGAGACAAGATTATATGGTGGCTAGGGATCCTGAGTTCTGCTATAAAACTGAATTTCAGAGTCACGAACTTGAGGTATAAACTTTGGGTCTTTTGCCATAAATTACCACGTCCTATGTATCTACAGCATCTTGGGCCCCATTGTTTTTTCTATACCTTGAGTTAAAGGAAACATCCAGTCTAACTGTACGTGTTCTTTTTGTGCTAAATCTCTTGTAATCTTGTGCCCCAACAGTTCCCTAGAGTTAAAAGTATGAAAAAACTTGGATGAAATTATTCCACGCATGTGTAATGTGTTTCCCCATTTTGTACAATAAACATAGTAATTTACCACAATATACATTTAAAATACCTGCAGTCGTGCTATGTTTTGGCATCCATACACTTAGAAAAATATTTCATTAGCTTTAGTTGCAGGGATAAGCTTACTTCTCTGGGCCATGTGAATGTGGATATTGGGATGATCTGCTCTACTCCTGGTGTATTTGTACTGTAGCATGTTGATCTCATTTTGTTGATCTGGTTTCTGCTCTAATCCTCGATTTTAGTCCGTTTTTGTGCATGGATCAACTTGTTTGCTGCGCGTCTACTCATATCGACAATTCTACCATTGATTGTATCCCAAGACTGATTCAGTCCTGGTCATACCAGGTGGTCGGGCGTGGTTGCGTTGGGATATTTCTTTGCGCAGCATCATTTCGGTTACAGGGGAATAACCATGTATAGCATCATCATATGTTCTCGGAATCATCCATCGGACTGTCAGCTAGTTTGTTTGTTTGTTGGTTGGTTCATTTGGTCTTCAGTAGAGATTCCTGAGTTACTCTATGAAAATGGCTAGTTTTTGGGAGACGTTTGATAATTTCCACTTCTTTTTGACAAAATATAGGCCCATTTGAATGTTCAATTATGTAAAGAACACACTGTTCGTTATAGCTGTAAATTCTGAATTTGTTTTTACCTTTTGCAAACTCCTTTATTCCTTTCTAAAGGCCTTATATGCATCAATGAGTTTTAGGTGAGCTTTTCCACCAGAATGAACCTTCAATTTGGTATCCAGGTAGGTGATCTTCAGAGTAGTATGTGTTCCAAATCAGGTGCACCCATGGAGTATCATGGTGATTGTAGAATTTATCAAGGTTCTTGAGTAGCAAAGCATTATTTTGAATATTCAGGTTTAGAACACCCAAACCTCCCTGGTTTTTGGTTTACACACCTGTGTCCAGGCCACAAGAGTTGAACCTTTTACTTGAACATCATCTGTTTTTCTTCTCCAAAGACAATGTCTCATGTATTTAACCACTTGTTCCTTGATTGAGATGGGAACCTCCAGATAGCTCATGAAAAAGAGAGGTAAAGAAGATAAAACAGACTTGACCGGTTGAAGTTTGCCATCATAATTCAGGAAATCAGCAATTCCTTCAAGTCTACATTGAACTCTTTGAACCATAGGAAGAAAATACTCTAGGGGAGGCTTTGTCAAACTAAGAGGTAGACCAAGATAGGTAAAACGGAGGCTGCCCTTATTACAACCAAAAGTTTTAGCAAAATGGTTCAGCCTACCAGGATCCAAATTTATGGGAATCATATTTGATTTTTGATAATTAACCTTTAATCTAGTGGAGGAAGCAAAAGTATTGAGAATTGATTTGAAGCAGAGCAGTTGCATAGAATTTGCTTTCATAATCACCAGGGTATCATCAACATATTGAAATCAGGGCATGTAGAACAGTTGATTGGGGGATCAATAAGAGTTTTTTTCATTGCTGAGTTTAGTATAGATTGTAGAAAGTATATAGCCAGAACAAAAAGTAGGTGGTGAGAGAGGGTCCCCCTACCTGACTCCTCTCTTGCAATAGAATTTCTTCCCAGGTATACCATTCAATAGGATAGATGAGGATCCAGATTGGAATATCATGTTTATCCAATTGATCCATTTATCACCAAATCCTCTTTATTTTAAGATGCTCAAGATTGTTGAATGTTCAATTTTGTCAAAGGCCTTTTCAAAATCCAACTTAAGAATTACAATCTCCTCCTTTGATTGGTGACATTGGAAGATAAATTCAAATGCCCAGCCTAAATAGTCTTGAATGAATCTTTTCTTGAGGAAGCCATACTAGTTTTTGTGAACAAGCTTAAGGATGATCTTTTGGAGTCTATTGGCAAGCAACTTAGTTATGATTTTTAGAACACTGTTTAACAAAGAGATGGGCCTGAAATCAGTAGGAGTTGTTGGAGAATCCACCATGGGAATGAGGGTAATGAAAGATGAATTAATGCTTTCAAGTGACAGTTTTCCATGGAAGAAGTCCTGGATTAAATCCTTGATATCCTTCCCAATAATTGACCAGCAAGATTTGATAAACTCATTATTGAAGCCATCGGACCTGGTGATTTATCATTTGGTAGCTCATTTATCACATCCTCAATTTCTTTATCAGTGAAGGGAATCTCTAAAGATGTAGAGGTTTCAGAATCCATTCTGTTATAAAATTCAGGGAGTTTGAAATGCATCTTGGGATTGTCAGAAGTTCCCATCCTTTCTTTAAAGGCTTTCCAAAGAATATGAGATTTTCCATCATGGTCATGAATATCAATGAGATTTTCATCCTTCATCATGGAGATATAGTTGTTTCTGTAACTTATGGTTGCCTTAGCATGAAAAAACTTTGTATTTTCATCCCCAAGTTTTACCCATTTGATCTTGCCCCTCTGTTTCCAGTAAGCCTTCTGGTTTTGAAGCAGAGTAATAACATGGCTTTTAAGAATATCTCTTAAGTTCCATTCATAGATGCTTCGAGTCCTTAACTCCTCCACTAAGTCCAGGAAATCAATGGTATCATTCACTTTGAGAATCTGCTTCTTGAGACAGGGTAAGTTTTTTGCCCATAATTCCAAACTCCTTCTGACATTTTTGAGCTTAGCATTGATTTTTTAGCACAGTCCAGCTACCCTACAGGTATATTCCAAGCATTCTGAACAATTTGTTTGAATTCACTATGCTGCAACCAATAGTTTTCAAACCTGAAGCTTTGAGCTCTGGGAATCTTGGTCCCAATTGAGATCACAAAAGGTGTGTGGTCAGAGGTTGGTTTTGAAAGAGGGAAAACAAAGGATGATGGATAGGAGGTTGTCCAGGATGTTGAAGAAAAAACCAGTCTAGCCTTTCAAGAAGAGGATCCTTTTGCATATTGCTCCAGGAGAATTTCATGCCTTTTAGGGGAAGCTCCACTAACCCAAGATTGCTAATGGCTTCATTGAAGAGAAGCATATTATTAACATCACCACCATCCTTATTTATGTCAGAGGGCTTTCTTATGAAATTGAAATCTCCTTTGATTAACCAGTCCAAGTCATCAGGCATATCAATGTTGGAAAACCAGTCTAGAAATAGAGCTTTTTTGTGTAGTTGACATGGACCATAAACATTTATCAAAATCCAGGAAGCTAGCATTAGACAATTTAGAAGTCAACTTGACATAAATGGAGAATTCATTTTGAAAAGCCAATTCACCATCAAAGAGATTCCCATTCCAGATAGTGATTATCCCACTAGATGCCCCCACTGATGGCAGAAACACAAATTTATTAAACTTTTGGTGACAATTTTTTTAATATACTCCATGTCAAAGATTTCTCTTTTGGTTTCTTGAATGCAAATTATTTCACATCCAGATTCTTCAGTTTTCTATGAAAGTGCCACCCATTTTTCTATGAATTGATCCCTCTTAAATTCTAGTTTAAAATTTTCCATATTCCTTTCCTATCCATGGAAACAATGGGATTTGTGGATAAGTTGTTGAACATCAAAGAATGATGTACAAACCACCAAACAGCACACCCAGTGACCAAAGCCCACCAGAAAATATAGAAATAGATCATAAAAGCAAGGTTTTTTTCCACATAGCACTCTAGAACCAAACATTTAGATACCACAAACAGGTAATCCAGTGGTAAACAGATCCAAAAGAAGACACCAGATATTTAAAGTTTGCATACATTGGAAACTTATTTGTTCATCTTCTTCTTAGCTTGCTATACATAGGGCCCAACAACCTCTTTTTTCTTCTCGTTCCCCACACTAGGGCCCGGAGCATTTTCAACAGATTTCTTGACAGCAGCTGGTGGCCTAATATCTTTATCTGTAGTCCAACTCTTTTTCTGCAACTTTTTGTCAATGTCTACTTTAGCCACCTTGCAAAAAGTAACATCCAGATTTTTGACAACCTTAGTATTGAGATTTGGAGGTGCAGCATTACAGGTAAGACAGTTACTATCAGAACAATTGGAGTGATTTTTGAAACCACTATTTAGCTCAACAATTCTTGGACTCCTTCTCACCTCAGATTCATTGATATGTCCCACTTCCCTCCTTTTCTTTGATGGAGCAGTAGGAGCAATTTCCTTAGAACCGAAGTCATGAGAGTCCAGGATGCACTTTGGTGGGGCCTGAGTCACACAGTCATTAGGAATAAAAAAGGGGAGAGTAGCATCTTCTGCAATTGGCTCTTTTATTATATCCCATAGTTGCGAAGCAAGGAAGTTCATTGTCCATGAGAATTTTTCAGGAGTAACAAGCATAAGAGTGATGAAGTTAAACCAACTTACAGGTATCTCATATTGAGACCTTCCCTTTGCAAAAGATTGTTCCATGATATGTGGAGCAAAAAATCTATCCTAGATGTCAAGTCCTTGCTTGGAAAACTTGTGATGCACAGCCATTAGATCAGGTGTTGCCATGAAATGAGTGAGTGCCATTCCAATTTGCAGATGAGCCTCATCAAGGTCTGATAACCCACAAGCATAGGGGATCGTGTGTAGCCTTTTTGATAAGTAAGAGTGTCGAACCCAACGAGGAGCTAAAGGTAGGATAAATATTCTCTCAAGTTCTATCAACCACTGATACAACTCTACGCACACTAAACGTTTGCATTATCTAGGAAATAAAACTAGAGCAACAATACGAGTAATAGAGATAGCTTTGCATGATAATAAATAACAAGAAAGTAAAGCTAGTTGCTGCGTGTATAAAATACACTAAACTAACAGAACCATGAGTGTGGAATAGTGGTGGTAATTGTGGTAGCTTTGTCCAAGTTTAAATAGCAAATAGATCGGGTTCATTGTCTTCGATGCAGTTTTCTATGTGGGAGAGGCTAAATATACATGCGCTTCACTACTTGGAATTACATGTACTATATGATTGGATTGTTAGCAAACATCTGTAAGTACTAATAAATACATTAAGGTTTCCCCAACCATAGCCTTAAGTTTAATGGTCCTCTTACTCCCATACGTGCAACATTCCGGTTCGCGTCCTCAGGTTTCTGTCACTCCGGCAGAACTTCCCCCCTTCCTCTTACACATACTACAAACCCTATGATGTTTAATCCATGCGCGCACAAATATAATGGACACCAAAGTACTGTACCATATCAACATACAACTCTAATAAACCAAATACATTCAACCATTCAATCTAAGAACAAAGAAACTATGCAAACATGACATAGATCATAGGATTATAACTTATAGCATCAAACACCATGTTTACATAGGACAGTACAGAGGTATGTGGGAGGATGAACCACTGCATACTAGGAGGATTAGGTGATGGAGATGGTGGTGAAGATGGTGAAGAGGCCGGCGGCGCGGGGGACTCCTTCCCCGCCACCGGTATCATGGGGGAGCACCGCCCCTTAGCCCCCTTCCTTCATGGCTTCTTGGAAGCCCTCCCCCATGGAGATGGGATCCATGGGGAGGCAAAAACGTGGCTTTGGTGGCTGCAAATTCGTGGGTGGAGATGCCCTGGGCGAATTAGGTTTCCTTCCTTTATATAGCTTCTCGGATTCCCGTCACCCCATCTTGGGCTACAGTAAATCAGGCCTAAAAGCCCGTCCGGACTTGGAATCAGCTAAATTTTATGTCCAGAATGTTTGTCGCGAAATTTCCAACAACTTTGTAGTTTAAGATTTTTCCGTTTGACGCCGTCTTCGACCCTAAACGTGACCATCTTCAAAAAGAGTTCTGAGGCAGATTTCTGGAAAAATCCCAATTTGACTCCAACAAGGTTTCCACTTGTATTCTTGGTAATTCCTACATATCAAAGTGTAAAACAAGAACATTGTGAACTTTTGCAACTATTAGTAGATTAGTCCAAATAAATCATAAACTTTATACAAAAAGGAGTGTCAAAAGCATATTATTAGCATAAAACCATCAGAAATTATAGATACGTTACGGACATATCAACATCCCCAAGCTTAGTTCCTGCTCGTCCTCGAGTAGGTAAACGATCAAAACAATATAATTTTTGAGGTGGCATGCAGATAACACAATCTTGATCATCATTATTGTAAAAGTATTGATAGCTGGGATTAAGGTACTCTAAACATGAATCATGAAAGATAGAGTTCTAACAATAAGACATAGCAACTATGTTGTAACATGAAAAGGCACAAATAAAAGATTCATGAATAACAATGCTTTGCAAGACATTTGTTTGTTTCACATAAAGAAAGCATAATGAGAATGGTATTCAGCTTGTCCCTCATAGAGTAGAAAAACATAAATGCATAGGACACCTTCAAAATTCATAAGGGTGACTAGATACAAATAGTTTAGGAACAAGCAATATCAAAGTTATGCATCAATCAACAAGTCTTGGGACAATGCACATAGAACTAAGAATGACAACTATGCTCTCTTAATTGGTGCATAAAGATAGAAGTTGGAGACTCAATATAAAAGTGGAAGAAAGGCCTTCATAGAAGGAAGCAGGGATTCAAGTCTCATAAAGAGCTTCCAAAAATTATGGTACTTATTAGCTTTCAGCTCTCATTGCCCCTATCATAAGCATCTTGAAGTGATTAAGGTTAAAGTGAACAAACTATGGAGTATATGCTTGACAAAGTATAAGTTGGAAATCTCATGTCCCTTGAATACGAGAGCCGCTCCTCATGCTACTCAAGTTTAGTTACAGGTAAGTTCTTGTCATAGTAAGTACATGTGTATCATAGAGAACCGCCAATGGGGTTCCCCTTGCCCGATGATACGGAAGAATCCCCATATCAAAATGACAAGGCAAGCAGACAACGAGCATCTCAGCAATCTTCTTATTTACCATGGGAAACTGGTGCTTTTTTCTCTCTTTCCTCTTTTCTCATCTCTTTTTTTCTTTTTTCTCAATCTCTATCTCTCTTTTTATAAGAAGAATGCTTCATAGATTGCTCATTATGGTTACGCTGCAGGTTTCCACCATGATTAGGCATGGATTAGACCGGCGGCCCAGGTGTTTCTCTAACACACATACATAACTCTATGGACTTACAAGCTCCCCTTTTATTTCACACCGACGACATCCATAGACAAAAGAGCATGATATCAACTAGGTACAATATACAAGTGCAATGTTGAAAGCGTTCCCCATGGCAGCATGGTTCTGCTAATCCCCAACATATAAGTGCGAGCATATACAACATAGATGACACAATGGTTCAAGTTTATTAGGGGCAAGAAAAGTAAAGTGTGCCATCAAGTTCGTGAGAGCTTTAATCACTAGTTTTCTCATAACAAGTTTAATTCAGAAGGTAGGTAAAAGGATGAATATACTTGGAATAGCAAATGCTAATAGGTAGGTATGGTGGACTCTTTGGTATAACTTGGTTTTATTTGGAGTTGGATGCATGAGTGAAACTCATACTTGGTTATGGAGGCTAGCAAAAGATTGGGAGCGACCAACTAAAAAAGCAATAATGGTCATAATCATGCAAAGCGACAAAACATCATTAATTAAAGCATAAAGTGATATTACAAGTCAAAAACTAAAGGATCATAAAGGCTATGGTGACTTGGGATAGTCATAACATGGTGTGAGCATGCCCCAAATCAACCCAAATAAAGCATCAAAAGAGAATACCACAATACTATGCTTTAATATGCTAAAACAACGCATGATTCTTTCAAGGCACATTAAGCAATCTCAATTGTTTATAACATGTCATGCTACAGCAAAAATCACTAAGCATAAATCCAAAACAATATCAAGCATGACATGACAAAGCATAGGCCACCGTAAAAAACGATCTCCTTTTACCACTTAAGCATGAACTTTTGCTACTCTTTTCCAATCCAAACCACACTTATTTGAAAACTAATGTATGAAAGAGGGGGTCCAACTAATTTATTCAAGCAAACTAAGCAAACCAAGCAAATGAAAACCAAAAATGAAAACGAAGATGCTCCAAGAACAACACAATTGTGCATGAAACAATAAAAATGAAGTTTTTGGAAGAACCTGAGATTTTTATTGATGAAGAAGGGGATGCCTTGGGCATCCCCAAGCTTTGACACTTGTACTTCTTGGATATTTCTTGGGGTGACACGGGGTGGCATCCCCAAGCTTGAGCTTTAGTCCATTCTTCATCTCATTACATCATTCTTTCCTTAACACCTGAAATTTTTTCTTCATACAAAACTTCACATAATCTTCATTAGCAACATTAGTGTACTCAAGATAATAAGTCTTTGGGTTCAGTTTCAACACCAATAAAAATTCCATTAAAGCACAAGCTACTGTAGCACTTCCCTTAAAAATCTCAATTCCCCAAAGAGAACCCAAAAAGGAATCAACAAGAAGCAAATGCAAATAATGGCAGAAATCTGTCAAAACAGACCAGCAGATAGAAACCAATTTTTTCGAAGACCTTCCGTTGCTCAAATAGAAAAGTGTTGAACTAACAAAAGTTGGATAACAACCTGGGGCAGAAGCACAAAACATTACAGCTCAAACCGACGTATGGATATTTTACACGAATTTTTACAGCAAAGCACAAAAATCTGTTTCGGGACAACAACTTTCCCAAGCATTACTTATCTCTCATTAGAGGTTACTCTTGACACAAAAAGCAAATAAAAAGGATAAGGATAGGTTATTACTGAAGCAATAACTTCCAAGACTCAACTAAAACTTTTTGGTTATCTCCCAATAAGTACTTTTCTTTAATGCCTTTAAGTTAGGCATAGGATCAAGATTCAAGTATTTTCAAATGAATAAGCATTACGATCAATACCAGAAATATCTTTTTTTCAAGGCTTCATGCATTCCTACAAGTTTTTAACTGAAAATCTTCCATGGAAATATTTGTTTTGGTTTCATAGGCATGAACACAAGTGTTCAAGGTCGACCCCCACTTAACCATTACTCATCTTTCCAATCACTTTCCTTTTTAAAACGTTTTTAGGTAGCAAGTACAACTAATTTTTTTGTAATTCGCATTCCCTATCCATACTAATATAGAGAAGAACTTAAAACTGAAAGTAAAACCTACTTAGAGATAAAGCAAACAAGTGCACACAAGAATGTTCACCCACCCGCTATTGCTCCCGGCAACGGCGCTAGAAAAGGTCTTGATAACCCACAAGTATAGGGGATCATGTGTAGCCTTTTCGATAAGTAAGAGTGTCGAACCCAACGAGGAGTTAAAGGTAGGATAAATATTCTCTCAAGTTCTATCAACCACTAATACAACTCTACGCACACGAAACGTTTGCATTATCTAGGAAATAAAACTAGAGCAACAATACGAGTAATAGAGATAGCTTTGCATGATAATAAATAACAAGAAAGTAAAGCTAGTTGCTGCGTGTATAAAATACACTAAACTAACAGAACCATGAGTGTGGAATAGTGGTGGTAATTGTGGTAGCTTTGTCCAAGTTTAAATAGCAAATAGATCGGGTTCATTGTCTTCGATGCAGTTTTCTATGTGGGAGAGGCTAAATATACATGCGCTTCACTACTTGGAATTACATGTACTATATGATTGGATTGTTAGCAAACATCTGTAAGTAGTAATAAATACATTAAGGTTTCCCCAACCATAGCCTTAAGTTTAATGGTCCTCTTACTCCCATATGTGCAACATTCCGGTTCGCGTCCTCAGGTTTCTGTCACTCCGGCAGAACTTCCCCCCTTCCTCTTACACATACTACAAACTCTATGATGTTTAATCCATGCGCGCACAAATATAATGGACACCAAAGTACTGTACCATATCAACATACAACTCTAATGAACCAAATACATTCAACCATTCAATCTAAGAACAAAGAAACTATGCAAACATGACATAGATCATAGGATTATAACTTATAGCATCAAACACCATGTTTACATAGGACGGTACAGAGGTGTGTGGGAGGATGAACCACTGCATACTAGGAGGATTAGGTGATGGAGATGGTGGTGAAGATGGTGAAGAGGCCGACGGCGGCGCCGGCGGCAGCGCGGGGGACTCCTTCCCCGCCACCGGTATCATGGGGGAGCACCGCCCCTTAGCCCCCTTCCTTCATGGCTTCTTGGAAGGAAAAAAAGTGGCTTTGGTGGCTGCAAATTCGTGGGTGGAGATGCCCTGGGCGAATTAGGTTTCCTTCCTTTATAAAGCTTCTCGGATTTCCGTCACCCCATCTTAGGCTACAGTAAATCGGGCCTAAAAGGCCCGTCCGGACTCAGAATCAGCTAAATTATATATCCAGAACGTTTGGCGCGAAATTTCCAACAAATTTGTAGTTGAAGAGTTTTCCGTTTGACGCCTTCTTCGACCCGAAACGTGACCATCTTCAAAAAGAGTTCTGAGACAGATTTCTGGAAAAATCCCAATTTGACTCCAACAAGGTTTCCGCTTGTATTCTTGGTAATTCCTACACATCAAAGTGTAAAACAAGAACATTGTGCACTTTTGCAACTATTAGTAGGTTAGTCCAAATAAATTATAAACTTTATACAAAAAGGAGTGTCAAAAGCATATTATTAGCATAAAACCATAAAAAATTATAGGTACGTTATGGACGTATCAGGGTCAAGTAAGCCAACATCTTCCATTAAATGGTCACCAAAACTACCAGAATTTCTGTCAGCATCAGGATTGTTGTCCACATCATCTTCCTCTGGGTAAGCCTGGATGATGTTTAAAAGTCCATCACCAATCCCAACATCCTAAAGATGGACAAACTCAGGTTGGTCAACCTCTTGTTCCTGAATATTACCCAGATGGGAATTCCCAGCCTCGGCAATGACAGGAACAGATTCAGTAATGGAAGTAGTGATTCCACTATGAGTGGCATGAGGAGGAGAATATAGGTTGTCAGGTGGTAATTCTTCTCCATCTTCAAGAATAGGGCAACATGAGCATTTTGGGCATTTACAGTAGCCCATTGGTCCCATCCATCACCATTATTCATAGGAACAATAGGTGCATTTTGAGCCCCATTTTCCTCAGCCCAAGGACCCCATCCACCTGTATTACCATTGACATGTGGGGGAGGTGGAGGTGGAGGAGGTACAAAAGGGGCAGCAACATTCCCAGGTACAGGATGAGGGCCCACTCCATCTCCAGGTGCAGAATCTTCATCTATTGGCCCTCCTCCAAGCAGGTTACTAAAAAGCAACTCAACCGAGAAAGTCCATGATTCAGAATCTTCACTGTCTCCCAGAGTTATCCTGACACTTTTTGGGATGTCAACAATATCAGTGACCCTAACCTTGGCAATAATCTCCCCTTTGTGAAGTGGGTCCCTTTCCCAAAGAAGCATTTTGCCAATTCCATCAAAAATAGCATTGAGATCTTCAGTGTTCATGTGGTCAAGTGGTGGACCCACAAGCATGACCCAACATTCATTGTTAAATTGCATTCTATGCTAGTTAATCCCTTCATTATGCATGACAAATGGCACGTGCATATATTGAAATGCATTGGGGCTATTCCGAATCAACATATCTCTGTCGCTAACATGTGTAAACTGGACATAAGCAGCACCAAAGGGGCAGTCTTGAATCTCCCCAAAACCAACTCTAGCTTCATTGTGAAGGAAATCAAGGAAAACATCACGAACATTCTGGAAAGGTACCTGACCTGGGGGCATGGGGTCAATGGTTGCAATGGCGTACTATTCATGGAGGCGTTGTCAGCAAGGAACCACCACCCTTCTGAGACCAACCCTGCTTTCAATGTGCATAATCTCAAATCCATGTGGTAGAAAAGGGACAGGGTCAATGGGGATGTTGGCCATTGCCACAGAGTTCACTGGTGACGGCGAGACCAAACCAGGAGCAGTGGAGGTTGGGGTTTTCATAGGCGAGGGAGTTGAGGAGACGGGGCACTCTACTATCTGTGTTGTAAAAGAAACTACCAAATCTTTTAGACAAGAGAAGACCTGGGGCTGAAAACGAGTAGTGGGCAGTTGGGCCTTGAACCAATTATGGTAAGAATCATTGGGCCAATCTCGTTTAGGAAAGGATGGGAAGTGCAAAAAAGGTATTAGACCGAGCAAATTAATTGAGGTGTGCTTACATGGACCCCTTTAAAAAAACTCAAAAGGGTAAAAGGGGGTAAAGGTAGTATTAAAAGATAGTGGTCTGGTATTTAAGGCACAACTCATTCAATCCCCTTCCTGGTGAGACCTCCATCATCGTTCTCGGAGCATGGTCGCCTCAAGGAGTGCAGGGAGCAGCATGGAGCTGGACGCCCAAGCTTCTACAGCTCGCCGTCCCACTGAAGACCAGCACCGAACCATCCTAGTTGCCGGCTGGGCGCAGCCGCAGCAGTCCCAGCTACGGGGCCGAGGGCTGGCACCATATGAGTTCAATCCGGCGCCACCGCTGGTCCTGTATGGTAGGCAGAAGGACCTCTCCACTCACCGAGTGCAGGGAGGCACGCGGAAAACCTCCAGTGTGAGAACGGAGGCAACCCTCAAACCTGCAGGCGGCGACCTACGAGCAGATGCAGGAATTTGTTCTTTTGTCCTTGCTGTCATCATCATTCCGCAGCTGGTCCTGCTCGTACTGTGAGTGGCTACGCCCATATAGTTGCAGCGTTGTGCCGTCTTCGCCCCACAGTTGCACGTGTGAGCTGCTGTCGAGGTTGAAGCTATTGAAGCCCTTGATCGGGCGCTCCTCCGTGCAAGCTCGCGCTCCTCCTCCAGGATTGGGCCACACTCTAGCAGCTTCAGCAAGCACTCCGACTTGCCTTTTACTATTAGACCCCGGTTAAAACTGCATCAAAAATTGGCAAGAACTTGTGTCATAAATTGAGGACCGAGTTAATTAAAAAGAGATTTGGTAGTGCTACAAATCGATTCAAAAAGTAGAACCATAACCAACGAGCTGGCTAATTAGAGCAGAGTGCTGGATGGTTTACTTCAGACCAACATCGCATAGGGCAAATTGCTACACACCTCTACCATGTACTCCATCTGCACAGCCCTAGAACTACTACAGCTAGTAGCGACCAAGGGCAAATTGCTACCTATCATACAAGAATGCCATGGATTTTTAATGGAGAAAAGAATCAAGATCTTTTGTATGCTTGAGCTGGGCGAGCACGGTACTTACTTGGGAAGACAACGGCTGCTACTGCTGGTTGTACATGGTGGAGCCGCGTGTTGCTACACATGTTCTAGAACCTGGCCTCGTCAGCCGCGTTTTGCTAGCTACCTATGGCCGATGATCGGTCTGGCTAGGTAGCTCAATACACGCACGTAAACGGTCGCGGCCATCTGATTCAACGCAACTCTTGTACTGACCGGACTCGACAGCCTGCGCACACGCACGACGGGGTGCCGACGATGATACGTCCATTTTGCATCACTATTCTATATCATAATTTACTGTTATTCATTGATATATTTCATTTTAAGAGGTGATTCTTATGCTATTTCATCTATTTTTGCATGGCTGATGACTTTTGGAGGATGGACCGCTGCAGTTAGGATTCTGATGGAAAATGGGCTGTTTGGAGGCAGAATTCACGAAGATCAGAAAATCCAGGAAAATACATGGAAAATCCTATTTTTCCAAAAGACGAAGGATGCTAGAAGGGGGAGCGGAGTTGGGCCACAGGGGGCCCACACCACCCCCTGGCGCGGGCCACCCTTGGTCGCGCCAGCAGGTGGTGTGGCCACCCTGGCCCACTCCTGGCTCACTCCTTTGGCGTATATTATCCCCATGAAACCCTGAGCCTGGGGAGCGACCACAAAAAGATTCCGCCGCCTCTGTGGGGTAGAAAACTACAGACAGAGAAAAATCTCTCTGGTAGACAGAATTCTGCCCGGAGAATTTCTTCCCGGAGAGGGGAGATCGTCGCCATCAACACCACCATCACGATGGACTTCATCGGGATCATCATCACCATCATCATCTCCACCAGCACCATCATCACCACTCCATATTACTGTAACAATTGGGTTGAATCTTGCATAGTTCTTAGGGGAAACTTTCCCGGTATTGATTACTTGTTGTAGTTGATGCTATTGAGTGGAACCATATAATTATTGTTATGTTCAGATTTTTGCTTATCATTATATCATCTCTGATCTTGATCCATATGATGTCCTATGAGTAGTTCGTTTAGTTCTTGAGAACATGGGAGAAGTCATGTTGTTAGTAGTGGAGTTGTGTTGAGAAAGATTCAATAGTTTGTTATTTAAGTTGTGGTGTTATTCTTCTAGTGGTGTCATGTGAACGTCGACTACATGACACTTCACCTTTATGTGCCTAGGGGAATGCATTGTGTATTTGGCTACTAATCGTAGGGGTTGCTGGAGTGACAGAAACCTGAACCCCCGTTAGGAAACCTTTGCACAAGGGATGTCAGGATCTTAGAGTTTAAAGTTGTGGTTAGGTTTCTATCTTAATTACTTTCTTGTACTTGTGGATGCTTGCAAGGGGTATAATCACAAGTATGTATTAGTCCTAGGAAGGTCGGTACATTAGCACAGGTTCACCCACACAACACTTATCAAACTAAAGAAGATTAATCAACTATATGAAGCGAAATCACTTGACAATATTCCCGTGTGTCCTCGAGAACGTTTGGTCATCTTAAGTAATACAACCGGCTTGTTCTTTGCTAAAGAAAGGATTGGGCCACTTTCTGCATCTATTATTGTTGTCTTTTATTTACTCACACTTTATTTATCAGCATTATCAAAAACCCCTAAAATCTATTTCCTAAGTATTTACAGAGAATTCCTGATCCAAGCCACTCGTCAACACCTTCTTCTCCTCGTTGGGTTTGACATTGTTACTTATCGAAAATACTGCGATACACCTCCTATACTTGTGGGTCATCAAGACTATTTTTTGGCACCGTTGCCAGGGAGTGCAGCGCTATTGGAGAGTGAAACTGGTAAAGGAAACTTCTGCTGTGAGTATTGTTTACTTTTGTTAGTTACTTTATTCCAATATGGATAATGTACTTAGTTTCTTATTTCATAATGCTACTACCACTGCTAAGGTAATGGACGAACCACCACCTGCTGAGAATGATACTTTTAAGATACCTACAAGAATTGTTGATCGTGTTATGGATAACTACTATTTTGGAGATGGAATTGTCCATCCCGGTGATCATTTGCTCATTATACATGAATTATGCGGGTTTTTTAAGTGTGCAGGTATTACAACAGATCAAGTCAAGAAGAAGTTATTCTCATTATCACTGAAAGGAAGAGCTGAGGAATGGTACACGTTGTTGAAGAATGGTCAAGCTCTTGAATGGGAGGAAGTTGTACCTCTCTTTTATTCTAAGTTTTATCCTCCTAGTGAGATTCATAAAGATCGGAATCAAATATACAACTTTTGGCCTCTTGATGGAGAGAGTACAACTCAAGCTTGGGGGAGGTTGAAGTTACTAATGCTCAAATGTCCTATTCATGACCTCCCCAACAATATTATTATCAATAACTTTTATGCAAGGCTTTCTCTTCATGATAAGGATCTATTGGATGCTTCTTATGCTGGATCATTTACACACATGGAAGAAGGAGCTAAATGGGATCTTCTAGACAATATTCAAGACAATGATGGAGCATGGGAGAATGATAAAGAAAGAAAGTCAGGTATAAATTATGATTATGAATGCATTAAATATTTTATGGGAACTGATGACTTTCGTAATATACTCTCAAGCTATTGCAACTTATTTTAAGGATTTTGCTTCCTATATTGAAATTCCTAAAAAGAAATGGAATAAATATCATGAGCCATATAAAGATATTGCTAATTGTGTTCCTGCAAGAAATACTAAAGTTTATACTGCTAATCATGCTTTACCTGAACCTTACATTGAGAAAATGCCTTTTCCAGTTAAGATAAAGGAACATTCTATGATAGCTAGTATGGTTAATGAAAGTACAAATAAAGCTGTTGAACCTGATGAACAAGTGGATGATGAACCTATAATAGCAAATGTGAAAGACTTTGTCACTAAATATGAAGAAGAGGGACACATTGTCCTCTGTAAGGAGACTTCTAATATTGTTTCACAAAGTAGTGTAATGAGATCTAGTATCCCTGTGTTTTCTGTTAGGATAAGTGATCATTGCTACAATGGTTCTTGTGATAGTTATATCATTAAATTATGCATGATACTGAAAGTTATTATGAGAGGGAAGACTGTTCTAATGCATCTCAATAATATTAAGTTTCCTCGCTTTATGCTGAAAATCTTTATGTTACATTTGTTTTGCCTTCCGACGCTAGCAGCCTCTGGTTTCAACAATTTATTTTTGTACAAAATTCCCTTGCATAGGAAGTGGGTTAGACTTAAACATGTGTATTTTTGCTTCTTGATGCTCTCTTTTACTTCAATTCATATTCTTATGTGAGCATCATTGAAATTATCATGCCCATCTTAATGGCTATAAAAAAGAGCTTTTTGGGAGACAACCCAATTTGTTTTGCTTTCAGTTTTTGTTTATTTGAGTTTTGGAAGTTATTGTTTCGGCAATAAAATCTCCTTATCCTTTTTGTTTTGTTTTTGTGTCAAGATCAACCTGTAATGAGAGAGAAGTAATATTTGGGGAAGTTGCTGTCCTAAAACAGATTTTTGCACTTCACTATAAAAAATCGTGAAAGATCCGAGAACGTCGTACAGATCTGTAATTTTTTGTGTGCATGCCCCAGGTTATTATTTAACTTTCGTTAGTTTTGCACTTTTTGATTTGAGGAACAGAAGATTTTCTAAAAAATTGATCTTTACCTGCTGGTCTGTTTTGCCAGATTTTTGCCACTCTTGCATTTGCTTCTAATATCGATTTCCTTTTTGAATTCCTTTTGGTCTTTCGGAAGGAGTTGTTTCAGTAGCTTATGTTTTGATGGATTTCAGTTGAAATTGAACTTAAAAGGTTTATTACCTCGCTTACACTAATGTTGCTAATGAGAATTGTGTGAAGTTTTGTGTGAATGAAATTTCCAGGTTATTGGAGAAAGTGGTGTAATGAGATAGTGAAAGGTTAAATGAATCAAACAATATGTTTAAGAAGATGAAGATATTAATGTTATTCAAGCGGTGACTCCAGAAGAATTTATTAAACACCAAGTTCAGAGACCTACAGAGTCTGTTTTCAAATAGGTAACAGTTCTGGTAAGAAAAGGTCCGTGAAAAATCCGTCCAGTTATATTTTTGCAGTTTTTATCCAACAAGGAAAGCAACAAAGCAAAAGAGGGACAGAAATGGAGCCAGGGTGGCTCACACCACCCCGTGGCACGGGGCCCCTGGCCGCGCCACCAGGTGGTGTGGCCACCTTGGACTCCGTCTCCGACCCGTTTTCTCCTAGTACCTTCCTTTTGTTGTAAAAAAATCGTAATATATAATCCCCCGGATCCCTCGAGGTTCGTATATCGTGTTCTTGTCGTGTTTTCGTTTCGATTTGTTTCTGCCAGGAACTATTCTTAAAGTTTAGAAGAACAATGGTCTCTGCCAATGATAAGGGCAAGGAGCCTATGGACCCACACGCAACCAAGGACACAAAGAAAGTGCCAATCGATGATCAGTTCCTAGAGCGCACCATAACCATTGGTGTCGGGTTAAGCAGCAAATAGGAAAGCAAGCTCGTCAACTTCCTCCGGGATATCTTTGCTTGGTCCACTCAAGATCTGCAAGGTGTGCCGAGGGAGTTGGCCGAGCACTCCTTAAACGTAAGATCCGGGGCTAAGCCGGTAAAGCAGCCTCTCCGGCGTTTCGCTGAAGACAGAAGGAAAGTCATTGGGGATGAAATAGCTAGGCTCCTAGCAACCAGGTTTATCATGGAAGTACTCTATCCGGATTGGCTCTCTAATATGGTGCTTGTGGAAAAGAAGAAGGATGATCCAAACATGGCCATGGTATGGCGCATGTGCATTGATTACACGAACCTGAATAAGGCGTGTCCCAAAGATCCATTCCCACTCCCTAGAATAGATCAAGTTATAGACTCAACAGCCAGATGTGAGCTACTGTCATTCATTGATGCGTATTCTAGTTTCCACCAGATAACCTTGAATCCGTATGATCAAATAAAGATTGTGTTTATTACCCCATACGAGCCTTATTGCTATCGCACTATGCCATGCAGGAGCAACGTACCAATGATGCATGCAAAAATGCTTACACGACCAAATAGGTCAGAACATGCAAGTTTATGTGGATGATGTGGTGATAAAGACTAAGGAAAGCAATACGCTCCTTGAAGATATCCGGCAAACATTCACGAACTTAAGAAGGTTCCGAATGAAGCTTAACCCGGAAAAGTGCACCTTTGGCGTGCTCGCTGGAAAGTTACTCAGTTTTTTAGTGTCTAGCCGAGGTATCGAAGCTAACCCGATGAAAATCCGGGCCATAGAGAGAATGGAACTGCCAAAATGCCTTAACGATGTGCAGAAGTTCACTGGTTGCCTGGCATCGTTAAGCCAGTTCGTATGTCGGTTGGGAGAGAAGGCCTTGCCCCTCTACCAGTTAATGAAAAAGGTAGACAGATTCACATGGATGCCACAGGCGGACATTGCATATCGAGAATTGAAAAAAGTGTTATCTACTGCGCTGATCCTAGCAGCATCACTACCCAAGGAGCCAATGTTGCTCTATGTAGCCACGACCAACCGATTCATAAGTGCAGTAATCGTAGTGGAGCACGAGGAAGAAGGAAAGTAGGTGTAAAGGCCGGTGTATTATCTGAGTGAGGTATTGTCTGCTTCAAAATAGAATTACCCTCACTATCAAAAGATGGTGTATGGCGTATATATGTCGGCCAAGAAACTCAAACACTATTTTGAGGAACATCCAATCAAAGTGATATGTGAAGCACCCATATCAGAGATTATGAATAACAAGGATGCAAGTGGTCGGATAGCAAAATGGGCAATTGAGTTAGCCCCATATGCACTGCAGTTTGATAGAAGAGATGTGATAAAATCGCAAGCTGTGGCGGATTTCTTTGTGGACTGGGCTGAGATGCAATATGAGCCACCTCTGCCGGACTCCAATTATTGGTGAATGCACTTTGATGGATCAAAACTGAAAGATGGGTTGGGCGCCGGAGTAGTGCTTACCTCGCCCAAGAAAGATCATCTGAAGTATGTCCTTCAAATCCACTTCAGTGCCTCGAACAATGTTGCGGAGTACGAAGCATTGGTACATGGTCTCAAGGTAGCAAAAGAAGTGGGGATACGTCGAATACAATGTTTCGGAGATTCGGATTTGGTGGTGCAACAAGTGTCTGGAAACTGGGATGCCTTGGATGCTAACATGGCCCTATACAGATTCCATGTTCAAAAGATAAGTGGATTTTTTAAAGGGTGTGAATTCCATCACATACCTCGGATTGAAAACGAGGCGGGAGATATGATGTCCAAGTTAGGCTCATCCCGATAGCCAATCCCGCTGAATGTTGCTTTGGAGCACTTGAGAAAACCATCCATCACGCCATCGCCTAAATCAGACTCAATTTATATCCCGGCACTCTCCGGATCAGGAGCTGCACCTATGGAGATAGAGTGGGGAGGCACCTCAGCAAACCCGAGGACTGCTTCGACAAACCCGGGGACTGCCTCGGCAAACCCAGGGACTGATCAACCAGACCCGACGGGATTTATGTCAATAGATGCGATGGAAATTGATGAGGAACCATTTCCCGTCTGGACTATACTAGTTTGGGACAAGCCAGTATATGTGTAACATCCCGATTTCAGCAACCCTGAATAGTTGTCCAGAATGAAAAATCAGGGGGAACAAAAACTTTTTCTTGTCCATTAGTGTAGTGTTTGCTTGTTGTTTGGATATGCTTATGCATATGAATGTGTATTAGATGATATACTCCTTACCTTAACACCAGTTGACAAAAGCTACTTCCCAAAACAGTCTTGGCTTAATTTCCATATTCTCCAATGTTCTGGCATTTCAAAACATGAGCCAAGATGCTTATGTAACCAAAACTATTTTTGTAACTTCTATTGACAAAACTATGGAGAGTTATATAACATAATCTCCTTATGTTTTCAAGACAGAACCTTCAACTACTCTTATCTCTAGAATTAACAAAACCTTTTATGAACCAATTGAATTCTACTCTTGGTAGAGATATCAAAAACTCTCATCTTATTCAAACTCCAACCCTTTCCAAATTTCCCCACCTTACCTCAAGTCGGACTTGATGGTAACCCTAGTAGTAGGTTTGCTTAGTTTGTAAGATGAGTTGCCTTGCTCTGCTGTCTAATGAATTGCCTTGATCTGCTGTTTGAATTGTTGATACGTCCATTTTGCATCACTATTCTATGTCTTAATTCACTATTATTCATTGATATATTTCGTATTGAGAGGTGATACTTATGTTATTTCATCTATTTTTGCATGGTTGATGACTTTTGGAGCATGAACCGCTGTAGTTAGGATTCTGATGGAAAAGGTGCTGTTTGGAGGCAAAATTCGCGAAGATCAGAAAATCCGGGAAAATATACGGAAAATCCTATTTTTCTAGAAGACTAAGGATGCCAGAAGACAGAGTGGAGATGGGCCACAGGGGGCCCACACTACCCCCTGGCGCAGGCAGCCCTAGGCCGCGCCTGGAGATGATGTGGCCACCCTGGCCCACTCCAGCCTCTCCCCTCTAGCGTATATCATCCTCCCGAAACCCTAAGACTCGAGGAGCAACCACAGAAAGATTCCGCCGCCTCTGCGGGGCAGAAAACACCAAGAGAGAAAGATCTCTCCAGCAGACAGATTTTTGCCGCGGGAATTCCTTCCCGAAGAGGGGAGATCGTCGCCATCAACACCATCATCAAGCTGGACTTCATCGGGATCATCATCATCATCATCACCATCACCACCATCAGCACCCTCATCACCATCTCCATATTTCTGTAACAATTGCGTTGAATCTTGCATTAGTTCATAGGGGAAACTTTCCCGGTGTTGATTACTCCTTGTAGTTGATGCTATTGAGTGAACCATTGAATTATTGCTTATGTTCAGATTGTTATACATCATTATTCTATCTCTGATCATGATCCATATGATGTCTTGTGAGTAGTTAGTTTTGTTCTTGAGGACATGGGAGAAGTCATGTTGTTAGTAGTGGAGTTGTGTTGAGAAAGATTCAATAGTTTGATATTTAAGTTGTGGTGTACTTCTTCTAGTGGTGTCATGTGAATATTGACTACATGACACTTCACCTATATGGGCCTAGGGGAATGCATTGTGTATTTGGCTACTAATCGTAGGGGTTGCCGAAGTGACAGAAACCTGAACCCCCGTTAGGAAACATTGCACAAGGGATGTAAGGGTCTTAGAGTTTAAAGCTGTGGTTAGGTTTCTACCTTAATTACTTTCTTGTACTTACGGATGTTTGCAAGGGGTATAATCACAAGTATGTATTAGTCTTGGATGGGACGGTACATTAGCACAGGTTCACCCACACAACACTTAGCAAGCTAGAGAAGATTAATCAACTATATGAAGCGAAAGCACTTGACAGTCTTCCCATGTGTCCTCGAGAACATTTGGTCATCTTAAGTAATACAACTGACTTGTCCTTTGCTGCATAAAGGATTGGGCCACTTGCTACATTTGTTCCTACTGTCTTTTATTTACTCGTACTTTGTCTACTTGCTTTATCAAAAACCCCTAAAAATCCGTTTGCTAAGTAATTGCAGAGAATTCCTGATCCATACCACTATCCAGCACCTTCTTCTCCTCGTTGGGTTCGACACTCTTACTTATCGAAAATACTGCGATACACCCCCTATACTTGTGGGTCATCAAGACTATTTTCTGGCACCGTTGCCGGGGAGTGAAGCGCTATTGGAGAGTGGAACTGGTAAAGGAAACTTCTACTGTGAGTATTGTTTACTTCTGTTAGTTGCTTTATTTTCGTTATGGATAATTCGCTGAGTTTCTTATTTGGCAATGCTACTACCACTGCTAAGGTAGTAGATAAGCCACCACCTGCTGAGAATGATGTTTTCAAAATACCTACAAGAATTATTGATCGTGTTATGGATAACTACTATGTTGGGGATGGAACTGCCCATCCCGGTGATCATTTGCTCTTTATACACGAATTATGCGGGTTGTTCAAGTGTGCAGGTATTACTACAGATCAAGTTAAGAAGAAGTTATTCTCATTATCGCTGAAAGGAAGAGCCGAGGAATGGTATAAGCTGCTGAAGAATGGTCAAGCTCTAGAATGGGAGGAAATAGTGCCTCTCTTTTATTCAAAGTTTTATCCTCCTAGTGAGATTCATAAAGATCGGAATCAAATATACAACTTTTGGCCTCTTGATGGAGAGAGTACAGCTCAAGCTTGGGGGAGATTGAAGTTACTAATGCTCAAATGTCCCATTCATGAGCTCCCCAACAATATTATTATCAACAACTTTTATACAAGGCTCCCTCTACATGACAAGGATTTATTGGATGCTTCTTGTGCTGGATCATTCACTCGCATGGAAGAAGAAGCTAAATGGTATCTTCTAGACCGTATTCAAGACAATGCTGAAGCTTGGGAGAATGACAAAGGTAGAAAGTCAGGTATAAATTATGATTATGAATGCATTGAATATTTTATGGGAACTGGTGACTTTAAAAATATTAGTAATGCTTATGGTCTTGATTTGCAAGTTATTACGAATTGCTTTAGAGCTTTTGCTTCTTATATCAAAATTCCAAAAAGGGGATGGAATAAATACCATGCACCTTACAAAGATATTGTTGACTATGTTCCTGTTGGGAGTGCTGAGTATTGCATTATTGATCCCATCTTACCTGAACCTTATATCGATAATATTCCCTTCCCAAAAAAGGTAAAGGACCATCCTATGATAACTAATGTAATCACCAAAAGTGAAAAGAGAACTGTAAAACCTGATGAACAAATAAACATTGAACCTGTGGTAGCAATTGTGAAAGACCTTGTCACTAAAAGCATAGAAGATGGGCACATAGTCTTTTGTGAGGATGCTTCTAATATTGGTTCACATCCTAATAGAACTAAAAAGGCTAGTGTTCCTGTGCTTTCTGTTAGAATTGGTGATCATTGCTATTATGGTTTAAGTGATATTGGTGCAAGTTCCAGTGCTATTCCTTATGAGCTTTACAGAGAAATTATGCATGAAATTAGTCCCTGCGAATTGGAAGAGATTGATGTGGTTATTCACCTTGCTAATAGAGAGACCATCTCTCCAATTGGTATTGTACGAGACGTGGAAGTTCTTTGTGGTAAGATTAAGTATCCTACTGATTTTCTAGTACTTGGTTCAGCTGCTAGTAAAACTTATCCTATCATTTTTGATAGACCCTTCTCGAGTACTTGTGGAGCTATTATTGATTGCAAGAGGGAGAAAAGCTTGACTAAGTTTGATGGGGAATCTTATGAGTTTAATTTCTCGAAATTTGCTAAAGAACCTTGTGAAGAGGAAACCCATAATGAGGATTTTAGGGTTGAACAAATTACTTCTATTTCTCTTGCTCCTAACAATGCTTTACAACAATTTATGGAAGATCATGAAAGTGAAATCTTCATGGAAGAAAGGAACGAGATTGACAGGATTCTCCGTGATTAGCCTAAGATGCTTAAGCATGACTTGCCTGTAGAAGACTTGGGTACCACGTTGCCACCAAAAAGGATCCGGTTTTCGATCTAAAACCTCTCCCTGATGATCTTAAATATGCTTATATTGATGATAAAAAGATATATCCTGTTATTATTAGCTCTAAACTTTCAGGAAAGGAAGAAGAAAGGTTGTTGGAGGTTTTGAAGAAACGCCGAGGAGCTATGGGCTATACTCTGGATGATTTAAAAGGGATTTCACCTACTATATGTTAGCATTCTATCAACATCGAACCAGATGCAAAGCCAATAGTAGAGCACCAACGACGTTTAAACCCCAGGATGAAGGAAGTGGTAAGGAATGAGGTATTGAAACTCCTTGATGCTGGTACTATTTACCCTATTGCTGGCAGTGAATGGGTTAGTCATGTTCATTGTGTTCCTAAAAAAGGAGGTATTACCATTGTTCCTAATGATAATGATGAGCTTATTCCTCAAAGAATAGTAGCAGGCTATAGGATGTGCATTAATTTTAGAAAAGTCAATAAAGTTACTAAGAAAGATCATTACCCGCTTCCTTTTATTGATCAAATGTTGGAAAGGTTGTCTAAAAAAGACCCATTTTTGTTTTCTTGATGGTTATTCTGGTTTCTCTCAAATTGCTGTTAAACAACAAGATCAATAAAAAACTACTTTTACTTGCCCTTATGGAACTTATGCTTATAGACATATGCCTTTTGGTTTATGTAATGCTCCTGCTACTTTTCAAAGGTGCATGTCTGCTATCTTTCATGGTTTTTGTGAGGAAATTGTATAAGTGTTCATGGATGACTTTTCTGTCTATGGAACTTTTTTTGATAATTGTCTGCACAACCTTGAAAAAGTTTTACAGAGATGTGAAGAAACTAATCTTGTTATTAATTGGGAGAAATGCCACTTCATGGTTAATGAAGGGATTGTCCTTGGGCATAAAGTTTCTGAAAGAGGCATAGAAGTTGATAGAGCTAAGGTTGAGGCAATTGAGAAGATGCCATGTCCAAGAGACATCAAAGGTATTCGTAGTATCCTTGGTCATGCTGGTTTCTATAGAAGGTTTATTAAAGACTTTTCTAGGATATCAAAACCCCTTACTAATCTTCTTCAAAAAGATGTACCCTTCATTTTTTATGATGATTGTAAGGAAGCTTTTGAAACTCTTAAGAAGGCTTTAACTACAACTCCTATTGTTCAACCACCTGATTGGAGTTCACCCTTTGAAATAATGTGTGATGCTAGTGATTTTGCTGTAGGTGTTATCCTTGGGCAACAAATTGATAAGAAGTTAAACGTTATCCATTATGCTAGTAAGACTCTAAACGCTGCTCAAAGGAATTATGCTACTACTGAAAAGGAATTTCTAGCTGTTGTTTTTGCTTGTGATAAGTTTAGGCCCTATATTGTAGACTCAAAAGTCACCATTCATACTGATCATGCTGCTATTAAATACCTTATGACGAAGAAGGATGCTAAGCCTAGGCTTATTAGATGGGTGCTGCTTTTACAGGAGTTTGATCTACATATAGTAGATAGGAAGGGTGCTGAAAACCCTGTAGCTGATAATTTATCTCGTTTGGAAAACATCTCTTTTGACCCTATGTCTATTAATGATAGTTTCCCAAATGAACAGTTAGCTGCAATAGGGGTGAGCTCGCAAGGGATCCCTTGGTACGCTGATTATGCTAACTTTATTGTCTCCAAGTATTTGCCTCCAACTTTTACAGCTCAACAAAGGAGAAAGTTTTTCTATGATTTGAGGCATTATTTTTGGTATGACCCACACTTATACAAAGAAGGAGTGGATGGTATAATGCGAAGATGTGTTCCAGAATATGAACAAAAGGAGATATTGCGTAAATGTCATGGTAGTGCTTATGGAGGACATCATGCAAGAGATAGAACTGCACAAAAGGTGCTACAATCAGGTTTCTACTGGCCTACCCTTTTTAAAGATGCAAGAAAATTTGTTTTATCTTGTGATGAATGTCAGTGTGTTGGTAATATTTCTAGACGCAATGAAATGCCTATGAACTACTCTCTAGTTATTGAACCTTTTGATTGTTGGGGATTCGACTTTATGGGTCCTTTCCCTCCTTCGAAAGGTTACACTCATATTCTTGTTGCCGTTGATTATGTTACTAAGTGGGTAGAAGCCATTCCTACAAAGAGTGCTGACGGGGAGACTTCTCTAAAAATGCTTAAGGATGTTATCTTTCCTAGGTTTGGGGTGCCTAGGTATCTCATGACTGATGGGGGTTCTCATTTCATTCATGGTGGTTTTAGGAAAACCCTTGCTAAATATGATGTTAATCATAGAATTGCTTTAGCTTATCACCCCCAAACTAGCGGGCAAGTAGAGTTATCAAATAGAGAAATTAAATCTCTTGCAAAAGACTGTTAATAGGTCTAGAAAAAACTGGGCTAAGAAGTTGAATGATGCTTTATGGGCTTATAGAACTGCTTACAAAAATCCTATGGGAATGTCTCCTTATAAAATGGTTTATGGGAAAGCTTGTCACCTACCCTTAGAATTAGAACACAAAGCTTACTGGGCAGTTAAAGAACTAAATAGAGATTGTAAGCTCGCTGGTGAGAAAATATTATTTGACTTAAGTTCTTTAGATGAATGGAGGAGTGAAGCCTATGAAAATTCTAGGCTCTTTAAGGAAAAAGTTAAAAGATGGCATGACAAGCGAATACTTAAGAGAGAATTTCATGTTGGTGAGAAAGTTCTATTGTATAGGTCTCGTCTCAGATTTTTTGCAGGTAAGCTACTATCAAAATGGGAAGGACCTTTCATCATTGAAGAAGTATACCGTTCAGGAGCAATAAAAATTTCTTCTCTAAAAGATAATACTACACAAGTAGTGAATGGACAGCAACTCAAACACTATATTGCTGGAGATTCTTACAATGAAGATGTTGATGCTTTTCAAGTTATAACTCCAGAGAAATTCATCGAGGACCAAATTCAGAGACCTGGAGAGTCTGTTTTCAAATAGGTAATAGTTCTGGTAAGAAAAGTTCCGCGAAAATACAATACAACTATATTTTTTGCAGTTTTTAGTCGATAAGGAAAATTACGAAGCGAAAAAGGGACAGAACCAGAGCCAGGGTGACCCACACCACCCTGTGGCGCGGGCCCTCCCCAGGTCGCGCCACCAGGTGGTGAGGCCACCCCAGACTCCGCCTCCGACCCGTTTTCACCCAGTAGCTTCCTCTTGTTATGAAACTTCGTAATATATAATCACCCGGATCCCCCGAGGTTTGTATATCGTGTTTTCGTCGTGTTTTCGTTTCGATCTATTTCTGCCAGGAACTATTCTTGAAGGTTTTGAAGCACCATGGTGTCCGCTAAGGATAAAGGGAAGGAGCCTATGGAGGAAGGCCTCCGAGACCCCGGGCAGGAGAAGGAGATCAAGAGTGAAGGTGAAGAGGAGGCAAAGCACACTGGCACTACCATTGCAAGCATTGGAGTGGTGACGAAACCTGCCAGGGTTAGAAGGACTGCGCGGATGCAGACTGGGGGAAAAGCTCCTCGTCACAGTTTGGCTCCACGGTCACTTCCTCAACACACCAAGAATCCCTTCCATACCTTTATCCATAACCATGCAGGAAAATAAGACTTCAAGGAGGAAGAGTGGGGAAAGAATAGCAAGAGCTGGAATTCTCAACACGATATGATCATGAGCCGCATTGAGCAAAACTCACAGCTGATTCGTAATCTCACTTTCGAGATTGAGTACTTTGGGAAATTGGTCAAGAAGCTCATCGAGAGGATACCACCCCCACCGAAGGAGTAATTCGTCATCAGGTTTGGCATCCCCTTGGTTTGTTCCAAGCTTGGGGGAGTGTCGCGGTATCACATCACTATCTCCTATCTTTTTACCTTATTAGTAGAGTCGTATCATGAATAGAGGAGTTATTATGTAGGATGGTTTGCATTATGGAAGTGTCCCCTCTCTCGTTAGATATGTATCCCTTGGTGTGAGTTTGCCATTATGGAATATTAATGAGAAGTTCTATCATTTACTCTTTTGCATAGCTTATATTAGTTTTCAATTCATGGTTATATGATTGATCTTGTTGTTAGTATTGGTATCACTCTGGGATCATTGAGTTAATTTAGTTGGTTTTGGCAAACCTAGCTTGGTCAGTAGCAACACTATTTTTGAGAGTTGAATGAAAAAGATAAAAGTACCCTAAAGAAAAATAATTTCATCATGTTTCTTTCTTGATTTGCTCATAAGTCTAGTATTCTCTAGTTAAGATCTTTTGTGCTTCCAAGGAAGATTGCATGTTTGTTTTTATCACTTGTATGTTTGTCTGTTTGCTTCAACTCTTGTACTTCCTACCTAGCCTTGCTAGCCAAAAACCTGTACTAAGAGGGTATTCTTTTCGTGCATCCACCTCCTTTAAACCAAAACCTTTGCCATTTGTGTCCACCATACCTACCTATTAGCATTATTGCTATTCCAAGTAAATTCTTTTTTTATCTACCTCCCAAATTAAACTTGTTATGTGAAAATTAGTGATTAAAGCTCTCACGAACTTGATGGCACACCTTACTTTCCTGCATTTAATAAACTTGAACCATTGGGTCCTTCTTTGTTGCGTATATGCTTGCACTTTATGAGTTGAAGTTAGCAGAACCATGCACCATGGGGACCGCTTTCAACACTTCATTGGTACTTGTACCTAGTTGATATCATGTTCTTTTGCTTATGGATCCCGACGGTATGAAATAAAAGTGGAACTTGTAAGATCATGGAGTTTATATGTGTGTTAGAGAAATGCCTCGGCCACTAGCCTAAGCCATGCCTAATCAAGGTGGAAACTTGCAGCATAACTATAGTGAGCATTCTATGAAGCATCCTCAATAAAAACCTATGCAAATAGCAAATAAAAAGATCGCTGAGATGCTCACTGTCTGCTTGCCTTGTCATTTTGATTATGGGATAGCTCCTGTGTCATATGCAAGGGGTACCCCGTTGGCGGTTCTCAATGATACGCATGTATTTACAATGACAAGAGCTTGCTCGTGACTGAAGTTAAGTAGCATGAGGATCGGTACTCATAAGTAAGGGGCATGAGATTTCAACTTATAACTTGTCAAGCATATCCTCTTAGTTGTGTCACTTTTACCTTAACCACCAAAAGATGCCTATGATAGGGGCAATGAGAGCTGAAATCTAGTAAGTACCATAATTTTTGGGAGATCTTTATGAGACTTGCAATCCCTGCGTCCCTCTGTGAAGGTCCCTTTCTTTTACTTTGTAGTTGAGTCAGTAAACCTACCCCCTTCTATCTCAGCAAGTATTTTGAGTTGTTGTGTTTCATTCATTCATATGATGATTTATTCAATCATGTTTCTTATGTTCCTTGTTTTGCACATTGCTCTTATCTTGATGTTTACTACTTTGAAAGCTATCATTGAAAAACCAGCTATTTGTGAACTCCAGCAAATTTTCAACTATTCTTCGACCAAGAGCTAAGTTTGCCATTACCAATTATGATTCACTTTATGTATCTTTATTGTGTTTCCTCTACTCATTACAAGTTGAGTTATATAATAGTGAGTTGTCTTCTATTATGATCTATGTATTGATGAATGTGATGCTTCTTGTCCGTATTCTTTTATCGACTCTTCACTCCACAAACCTGAGGCCATGTTTATTGACCTCAGTTTCGTTTGGGGACAAGCAAAGTCTAAGCTTGGGGGGAGTTGATACGTCCATTTTGCATCACTATTCTATGTCTTAATTCACTATTATTCATTGATATATTTCGTATTGAGAGGTGATGCTTATGTTATTTCATCTATTTTTGCATGGTTGATGACTTTTGGAGCATGGACCACTGCAGTCAGGATTCTGATGGAAAAGGTGCTGTTTGGAAGCAAAATTCGCGAAGATCAGAAAATCTGGGAAAATATACGGAAAATCCTATTTTTCCAGAAGATTAAGGATGCCAGAAGACAGAGTGGAGATGGGCCACAGGGGCCCACACCACCCCCTGGCATGGGCAGCCCTAGGCCGCGCCTGGAGGTCGTGTGGCCACCCTGGCCCACTCCATCCTCTTCCCTCTGGCGTATATCATCCTCCCGAAACCCTAAGACTCGAGGAGCGACCACAGAAAGATTCTGCCGCTTCTGCGGGGCAAAAAACACCGAGAGAGAAAGATCTCTCCGGTAGACAGATTCTGCCAGGGGAATTCCTTCCCGGAGAGGGGAGATCGTCGCCATCAACACCACCATCAAGCTGGACTTCATCGGGATCATCATCATCATCACCACCATCACCACCATCAGCACCCTCATCACCATCTCCATATTGCTATAACAATTGCGTTGAATCTTGCATTAGTTCATAGGGGAAACTTTCCCGGTGTTGATTACTCCTTGTAGTTGATGCTATTGAGTGAACCATTGAATTATTGTTTATGTTTAGATTGTTATACATCATTATTCCATCTCTGATCATGATCCATATGATGTCTTGTGAGTAGTTCGTTTTGTTCTTGAGGACATGGGAGAAGTCATGTTGTTAGTAGTGGAGTTGTGTTGAGAAAGATTCAATAGTTTGATATTTAAGTTGTGGTGTACTTCTTCTAGTGGTGTCATGTGAACGTCGACTACATGACACTTCACCTATATGGGCCTAGGGGAATGCATTGTGTATTTGGATACTAATCGTAGGGGTTGCCGGAGTGACAGAAACCTGAACCCCCGTTAGGAAACCATTGCACAAGGGACGTAAGGGTCTTAGAGTTTAAAGCTGTGGTTAGGTTTCTACCTTAATTACTTTCTTGTACTTACGGATGTTTGCAAGGGGTATAATCACAAGTATGTATTAGTCTTGGATGGGGCGGTACATTAGCACAGGTTCACCCACACAACACTTAGCAAGCTAGAGAAGATTAATCAACTATATGAAGCGAAAGCACTTGACAGTCTTCCCATGTGTCCTCGAGAACGTTTGGTCATCTTAAGTAATACAACCGGCTTGTCCTTTGCTGCATAAAGGATTGGGCCACTTGCTGCATTTATTCCTACTGTCTTTTATTTACTCGTACTTTGTCTACTTGCTTTATCGAAAACCCCTAAAAATCCGTTTGCTAAGTATTTGCAGAGAATTCCTGATCCATACCACTAGCCAGCACCTTCTGCTCCTCGCTGGGTTCGACACTCTTACTTATCAAAAATACTGCGATACACCCCCTATACTTGTGGGTCATCAATTGTCTGCTTAGGAGATAGTATGAGCTACTCTAGGAGCTCCTCACTAGGATCACGATGTTTCCAACTCATCAACCCCTAAGCAAGAATACAAATCTGGATCTGATCTCTAGCCACCAGGTGATCATCTAAAACCCTTAACCAGATCAATTCTGAAGATATCCCTTCTAGAAGCTTCCAAGACAATGAAGACCAATATCAAGCATGGATCCCTTCTACTCAATCTACCCTTCAACCTCATCCACTTGATGATGCTTTGCTATCTTGGTATCCACCAAAAGCCTTCCCTCTCATGCTCTAGTCAAAAACCCTAAGTCTGCCAAATTTGGCCAAGTCTGGAAATCTGTTTCCAACATCACCCTTTTGAATGCCTCCCTTTCTCATCCCTTGTGCATTTTTGATAATGCATCTGAACCATCTTGTTAACCATACTAAGGACTACCAATTCCCACTCTTGACCTTGGTTAGTGTATCCTCCTACCCACTTGTTCTTGATGGTTTTGCAGGCAAGAAAATAACTTTTCCTGCAAATCTAGTCAGCATGCCTACTTTGGCAGAAGCTCATACCACCATCCAACCATCCTTGGACCAACTCTTTGCATGATTGTGTTCTAATCATATAGGTCTATCATTAACTACTTCACTTGTTCCAATTGGATCCTTGAGCTGTTTAAACCCACAAGGTTTTGAAGGCTAGTTGATAATCTGCTTTGGCAGGCTTATTTTATTCCAAGTTTGAAAGCTTGTCTTGGTGAGCTCAAGCAGGATCAAGCTCAAACCCCTACACAATTGCAATATACATCACTTGGTATATCCATCCATATATTCCATGCCCCAAGGGGAGCCTTGAGCTCCAAGATCTAGCAAGGTTTTGGTGGCATGAAAACAATCTTACCCAAGATCCTTAAATCTCTAGTTTTTCACCAAAATCAACTTGGATTCTCCAATACCAAGGTTGGAAATGCTTGTTACACCTTGTCGACATCCTCTACATTGATCATCAAGATTTATCAAATATTACCCATAATTATTTTGGCTCCAAAACTACTTAATCTCTTTAATAGTCAAAATCTCCAAAACTCCTCTCCTAAAGGAAAGTTTGGTTTTTGCCAAAACACTTCCCTAACTTTGGGCTCAATTGAGTCCTATATATCATACCCCATCTTCCCACTTCAAAAATAAATATTTTTGAAGAGATTTATTAATTCTTTTTGCCTATTTTCTTAAATGGCAGAAATGGAATAATGATTGTTTTAAATACTTTTAAGCCCCAATAAATCTTGGGAAAATTCCCC
Organism: Avena sativa; assembly: GCA_916181665.1. NCBI lineage: Eukaryota > Viridiplantae > Streptophyta > Magnoliopsida > Poales > Poaceae > Avena > Avena sativa. Next base: position 264,214,920 of record OV702291.1, read on the forward strand.
TAAGTGTGTATTCACATTTGGGACCATCCCAAACCAAAATACAACCTTGTACAATGTAAATTTACCAAATGATCTCCTATAAACCACTTCTGCACTTTTGAAATAAAAGGATTTAAGTGGACTTCTACTCTTCTGAAAATTCCCAAATAATTACTGGATATCTACCTTGACCTCACCTACCTATCAGTATCATCTCCCCACCTTGTCCATACCAATTTAGGAACTTCCTTCACACGCCTCCATGTGACCATATTGGTCAAATAACACCTCAAACACCTTGGGGACTTGCTCTCCACTTCTCCCCAGTAACCAGCCCTCTCTCCTATAGACCACCACTGTAGCACGAGCACTGTAGCCCTCCCTTTTGGCTTTGGTGCTTGGATGAAGGGAGGTGAGATCTTGTCTTAAATGGGTATCTTCCCATATCTCACAAACATCAGCCACCCTCTCCCCTCTCCACTCAGCTGGCGTGTACCTGCACCCACTGTCGTTCCCTACCCCACCTGGCAGCTGCTCATGGCTAGCCCTAAGCCCCCTCCCTCTCTTTTCTTGCTAGAGGGAGAGTGGTCAAATCCCTTCCCCTGTTCTTTGCAGCCTGGCAGGCACCTCCCCACCTCCCTACTCCCTCTCCACGAGCTCCCTCCGCCCCATCCGACCAATACCTGAGCTCCACCCTTCCCCCAAGCCTCCCATGGACCTTGTCCATCATGGACCTCTCCCACTCGAGATAAATAGGCCAGAGGTTGGCCAGCCCCCTCTTGGCCTCTCATTTCCCCCCTCCCACTCCCACTCTCCTCTCCCGGGTACCACTCCCTCTCCCCTGCCCTCTCCTGCCCGTGAGAGAGAGGAAGCAAAGCTTCGGCCTTCCCCCGTCTACCGAGCAAGGGACCCTCCCTACTGCCTATCCCCCTCTGCATGTTCGATCCCAGGACCCCCATCTCCTCCTGCATCTAACCCTACTCCCCTTTTGGCCAAGGACCGCCCCTTCCATCGCCGGCGTCGAGCTCCGACGAGATCTCTCTCGTGCGTCCTCGTGCGAGCCCTGCACCAACAATGAGCCCTCTTGTGCCGCCCCTCGTTCGGCTCCCCGCAGCATGCCGCGTCGCCCTGAGGCATCCCCTTCACCGAGTGCGGCCATAGGTGAGCCTCCCGTGCCTTCCCCGCCACCCTAGGGTTTCTACCGCCAGCCCCCTGTCTAGTTGGGGACGACGACGGACGACTGTTGATATCCCCTGGATCCAACGCTCCGTATCTCGCCATACCTTTTCGGTGCTAAGAGCCACTAACGACTGGGCCCCGCCAGTCAGCTTCAAATCTGCATCCCGCATGCTCTGGTGCAAAATGGGCCGGCGATTGCCCTGCGTGGCCTAGTATCCCCCCGGATCCGGCCCGCACTGCTCTCCCTCCCTTTTTCTTTTTCTTTAATTTCCAGATCTGTTTCTGGCCTATTAGTTTAATTGCTAACTAAAATGGAAATCACTATATTTTGGACAGATACAAATTTATAAATGTTCTCACCTGTTTTCCTAAACATACAGAACTGGTATTGTGCCAAAAATAATTTTCATTATTTATGGGTAATTAATCTGCAACAAGGTGTAGCTTACACTAAATAAATTCCTCATTGACTTACACATCTCCAAAATGGATGAAACCAAGTTCTTTTGAAAGTATACCCATAAGCCTACCATCTAGCATTTATCTCATGCAAAGGGGAATAGTAGTGTGTCTATAGAAAAAATAACAAAAACTAGTAGTATCTGACTTTAGAAAATTCCCTAGACTAAACCTTAAGTCCAATTGACCTAAATCCAACTCTTCTAGATGATATCTATCCATATCTATCTAAATCTAGGATCTCATGATTTATTGATCCTTGGATGTTTTTCTGTGCATTAAACTATTTTGTGCATAGTTTATTCACCTCTAAATTCACTACAGTAGTTATACAGCTCCAAAAAGGTTGCTTCCAATTTCTACAGAAGGGTATTCCCACTACCTACACTGTGTCCTTGGAATCAAACCAAAACCTTCTATATATTACATTTGGTGAAAAATACAAAATGTCTACAGAACTGCCTTTGGGAATTTCCTGAGGGCATTCTGGTAATTATCTTGACTTGATTCCAACTCTCAGTGAACGAGTACATCATGCCCTACCTATCCATCCAAGGAAATAATTTTTGGAGCTCCAGAAGTTTTCTGGTGAATTATTTCCTAATACTAGAGTCTTTAGCACTAGAATATTCATAAGTATTTCAAGAAAAATGATAAAATAGTGAAACCACTTCTGTTGGTTTCATCTTATCAATACCTATCTGTTGGTATCATGTTTTTACAATGGTACCATACAGAATATGGTCTTGCTCCAAAATCCATCTCTTAGGTAGTTTCTAGACTATAAATCCTAAGGGATTTTCATCCCTTCTCCAAGGGCTTGTTCGTCTATGGTACCAAAGTTGGTAGGCCAGCACATGGCGGTACCTAAGTTGCCTAAAATTACCGTGTTTCGAAAAGTTGGGCCGCCAACTACCGAGAGGGGCCATTTCGATGCAAACTCGTCTCACCCCTACCAAATCCAAACATGCCATGAAACTGCCCCGTGAAGTAGATGGTCGGGACCCTCATGTCAATAATATTTTCGTGACGCGAGCACCAATTGGGTTGACGAAACAGCATGTTAGGCTTCGCGTGGTTACGCTGGTGTGTAACATAGTGGATGAGGAAGCTCCTGCTACTGGGAGTCGCCCAACTATTATTGGACAGGGAGGTCTAACTCGAACCCCTGCTGTTGTTGAGCAAAATGTGGTTCCTCGTCCGCGACATGCTTCTGTCAGGCAACCTCCTCGTAGGAGTCCCCGTATTGCCGTTGTGGAAAACTCTGCTCTGGAATCTGCTGGTACTGGTCGTCCCCGTCCCCGTGCCCGTGTTGCTGTGGCTGCTGCTCACCCAATCCATGCCGCTGTTGAGCAAACTAAGGCGTCCGGAGGCTGCCCTGCTGTTGTTGCCAAGACCGCCGCCTTGTGTGCTACTCCTCCTCGAAACCATCCTCAAGTTGTGCGAACCCGTGCTTTGGAATCTGCTGGTACTGGTCGTCCTCGTGTTTTTGTTGATCTAGACGCTGTTGACCCAATCCCTACCGCTGTTGAGCAAACTAAGGCTTCCGAAGGTTGCCCCACTATTGTTGCAAAGACTGAACCATTCTCTCCTCCTCGAACCCGTGCTCGGGTTCAGTGAGCTGCTGGTCTGAAGCCAGCTCATGGTCTAGACTCTACTAGCACTCGAAATACTTCTATTGTGGGAACTGCTCCTGATTGTCGAGGTGGCATGGCAGCAGCTCATCCTATTGTGGTTGCCATTAGAAGGGGACCTATATGTCCACCATGTAATGTAGCTCCCGCTGCTAAGGTCCCTCGCCTTGCTCCTGGTCATGGTACTTCCACCGAGGTTGATCCAGCTGACGATGACGCTAGTGATGGCGGCGGTGGCATTGGTGCTGGGTCTGATGGTGCCGCTCCATCTCTCGAACCTCTCGGAGGTTTCTATCCTGAAGAACCTGATGATGGCAAAGTAATCGTTCGTGTCGGTGTTGCGGATTATACTGCAAAATTAGATGATGGCACAGAAAAATTCTATGACGAGTTTGATGTAATCCTTGGCAGATACGACCCTTAAGTGATAGAGTTATCTCACCTGATGGCATCGTTACGTGTGAAGGTGCTGTGGGGGTCCTCCCAGGAAGCACGTTTGTTATATTATGGTTACAGGAGCAAAAAGGCTATCGAAGTGAAAGATACCAGGGATTTAGTCGTACCATTTACAAGGAAACATTATAGAGGTGAAGTTTACTTCCACTTGGTAGTGCTCACGGTTGGAGAGGAATTAGAACTCGACAATAGAGATGGTGGACTTTTAGAAGGCATGCATGACCTGATCCATGGCATCACTGGGGCTGGTGCGACTAAGGGTGGCTTCGAACAGAGGAGAGTCTTACGGAGGAGCGTCATAAAGAGGAGCAGGAAGAGCATCCCTAGAAAGGGCACCCCAAAGAAGAACATCACCAAGGAGACCACGCCAGAGAAGAGGACGCCCAAGAGTCGCACGACAAAAGGCACCATGCCGCAGAGTACACCCCTGAGATCCAGTCAAAATGCCACACCGAACGGTAGCAGCAAAAACGCTAAGAGGGCTAGCACAGTGGTGAACACTCCCAGGAGTGGTAGCAAAGAGGAAAAGATGGCCAGCACAGAGGCTACCACACCCAGTGGGAGCAGAAAAAACACTAATTTGGAGCAAAACACGCTGCTGTCAGGGAATTATGCCAGCACGAAGGAGAACACGCCCAATAGTAGCAACAAAAGGGCTAATTTGGAGCGGAACATGCCGCTGAGGTTAGGCAATAATGCCAGCACGAAGGAGAAGACGCCCAATAGTAGCAGCAAAAGGGCTAATTTGGAGCGGAACACGCCGCTGGGGTCAGGCAATAATGCCAGCACGAAGGAGAACACGCCCGATAGTAGCAGCAAAAGGGCTAATTCGAAGAAGAACACGCCGCAGAGGTCGGGCAATAATGCTAGCACCCTGGAGCCAACACCCATGAGGGGAGGCAGTAAGGAGATCACACCCAAGAGCGGCAGCAAAAGGCCTAGTTCGATGGGGAATGCAACGCGGATGTCAAGCCCTACTGATACCATCAAGAAAGATTACATCAGGAAGGAGGATGTACACAGGAAGAGCAAGAGGGTTCTATACACTCAAGATGAAATTAATTCTGACTGCTGTTTGTCCACTGAAGTACCTGGGATGCATGCAAACGTAAGACCACCCCATGTGGTTGTAGCACAACTAACCGAGTGTCTTGGAGAAAAAAGAGTTGCCGGTGAGGTGGACTGGGGTAATGTTCCTGTCCATCCGGGTGGAGACGATGGTGCAGCCCCACCCATGGGAGCCAATATGATGTGTGTAGTACGAGGCATTAGAGACGATGGCAAAGATTCTGAATCAGATGAAGAAGCAGGCACTGTAGAGGATCAAGAATCTAGTGATGATGAAATAGACGAGGAACTTAACGATGAGGCTGGTATTCTAGTCGATGATTTGGGTGTTGAAGTAGAAGAAATGAAACATGACCACAAGTATCCTATAATTTCGGTCGGCACCAAGTTTAGGAGCATGCATGAGTTCAGGATGTTGTTCTGGCATTTTTGTATCAAGGGGGAGTTCGATGTTTATCGACTGAAGAACTCTGCCAAGAGGTATGAGGCCGTTTGCAAGTTAACGTGGATGAATTGTAACAACCTCGGACCCTACGCTCTAAGTTCAAGCCTGGATGAACCAAAAGTGGTTAAGGGTTTACAGAGGGGGCCCAGGGCCACCCACGTGTAGGCCCGTCGACCGCCCTAACCACTTCCAAGAACATCGGGACAAGAGCGAGCGGCGTAGGCAACAGGCGAAGAGATCAAATACATACACAAGTGAGTATGTATGCAAGCTACCTTACAACAATTCTCAGAGCCATACCATCTAAAATAAATAGAAATATTGCAACAGAGATAATAGTGTAGGATAGCTCCTCATACATCAATCAACAGAGTATCAAGCAGAAGCGGGAAACAAGATCCGAGTACGGATAAGAAGCAAATCGGCATAAGATGCCACATAAATAAGCACGTCCCACCCACAGATCTCACGGATCCCCATCCCCGGAATCTCTACACCGAGTGATCGTTGCCAGCATCATCTGTCTCCTCCACCCAGTATCCATCTTGCGAATACACCTGTTCATCTGAATCAAACAATTTATCGTGTGAGACCCTAGGGGTACTCAGCAAGTCTTTATGCCTCTAAAGGGGACATATACCTGGGGTGACGCAATTGCAGCAAAAGATAATAACTAACAAGTCTATAGATACTCGCTAACCATCCGCCTAACCAATGATAGACGGATGTCCGTTAATTAGAAACAACAGTTATAACAGTATAAAGTAATAGATCCATCCTCCTTCTCGCTTACCAACGAGAAAGCGGACGAACAACCCATCTGTTGGCAGTTTTATTAATCATTCCTTGAGTATTGCACTATTTACAAGTCAGATATTTAGTCAAATTAAAGATGGTACTTTAGTTATGCTTGTCTATGATCGAGAAACTGTGCTCCAAGTCGTCCATAACCACGGACACGACTTTCAGAAAGATTTACCCTGCAGGGGTGCACAAATAGCAACACACACACGATCGACATCGGGAAGAACCAAATAAAACGCAACGAGGCCTCACGACAAAGCATTCACAGGATTCATAAATTATTTCAGGGGGCCACCCCATTAAGCTACCCGCAACGAAGTTGGCCGGCTCCGAGACGGACCCAAGGTTTGCGCCAATGGCTATAAACGACTAGGAGGCCGAAAGTGTGACTGGGCTTGTCGATACCGCGAAAACACTCCGCCATTCCTAAACAGTACAGGTGCTCCACGCATAATCATAAATAAAGCGGTAAAACATGGCATAAGTACAAGATAGTAATAAAGCCCCAAACTACTTTGTGGCCCCAAGAAATAAAATGCAAATCAAGCTCAGGCAAACGGGGATTCATAGAGTCTCCCGTATGTGGATAGTGCGAATAGTCAAGGAACATGAATCAAGTACTCGGGGTCCTACGAGACACAAGTGAGCATGAAAAACCAAATAACAGATATTGCCCACCGGTGCCTCTTTCATTAGTTATCCCATTACTACTCAGGTTAAGTTGTTTAGATACCTCGTTATCCATCAGACACTCACATACCCTACACATGTTGTTCTACGACTCGCAAGGCTTAAGCAACTCCTGTAGTAATGGTTCATAGGATGGAGGAACAAGCTTCGGTGGGGTTTAAAAGTAAAGGCCATGCAATACTTGGGATTCAGTTTAATGCAACCGCGACTCCATGATGCAAGAATAAGATAGAAGCAATAGGTACTAAATGTATGCAAGCATGTGGTAGTGCTTGCCTGGCAGCTCAGTTGAAGCGAGGGATGGATCTGGGTAGTACTCCTGGGATTCCTGATAATTCCCCTGCTCGGCGTCTATCCGAGAAGAACCAAACAAACAAGGCCAACATAAATATAATGCGCAAACATATAAATAAAATGCGACAAGCAAACAAGCATGCCATGATGCATGATGCACAAATTACATGGCATAACATAGCATGGCATGGGTGAGGCGTGGGGTACAAGAGTAAAGCATTTTATTAAGTTTTTAGTCATGTTTTGCTCCCATATAACTTGCTGTCCACTTAATATTTATATGATGCATGCTTCAATTCATATCATAGAATGCATAAACAGAACGGGCTCGTCGAGCTGATCATTTTAGACATATTATTTGTCAAATTTGGAGTTATAGAATTAAACTTATTAATTATTTGAGGAAAAGCCATTTTATTGCAAATTTAATCATCTCGAAATTTTAAATTAGTCAAACATTATTTTGGATGGCATATTTGAAATCCTCATATTTTTCTGATTCAAAAACATATATTATTTGTCGAATTTGGGATTACCAATTAAAAGTTATTAAAAGCTGGGTCTAAAATCATTTAAACAAATTCTGAAAATATTTTTATTAAACTGAAAAAGGAACACAGACTTTTTATACTCGGAAGAAGCGAGCCACAGACGCTTACGATGGGGCCGAGATGCTAAGAGACGCTGTGCTAGCAAAAGAAAACAACGGGCAACTTTTCTCACCCACGGAGACTTTACCCGCAGCCAGTGACAGACGGGCCCGGCCGGATGCGGGGCCACACGCGCGCGCGGCCCGCGGGCGTGTGACACGTGGGCGAGGCTGGGGCGCGAGGGACCTGTCCGTGACGGACAGAAACTGTCGGGGGGTTTTGTGCAAAAAGACCTATGAACTGAAACTTGATCCACTAACACGAGCTAGCTGGAGCGATCTTGGCGAGAGGATTGCGATCGAACCAAAGCGAATTTGGCGATACCGCAAAGAGAAAATGTGTAGAGGAGATCAAGAGCTTCATCTTTTGTTCACGAATCATCGCCGGAAAACATCTGTATCTCCCGATAAACGCTGACGAACAGAGAGGCAGGAGGTAGAGTCGGACTGACAAAAGACGTCCAGAAAACGCAGAAACTATCCGGATCTTCTCCAGACGATTCCCACTTCCGTAGGTCATCGTTTCAAGCGAGGTTTGGACCTACGGGTTGCTGGATCTACCAGGAGTCGTCGCAAAGTTGGGGATTACATCGGAGGCGGAGCGGATTCACCGAAAATCGATGAAGTTTAGAGGCCCCGCGAGATGCTTGCTGCTGCTGCTGTCTACGCGCGCGCGGGCATGGCATCGGCGCGTGCTGGCGAACAGGAGAAGGCGAGACAGGGGAAGAGAGGGAGGTGAAGCTCACCGAGATGGGACTGTGGAAGGATGGCTCGGCCGGGGGAGGTCCATGGTGACAGGAATGCCAGAAAAGGGACTGGAAGAGAGGGTGCTGTAACTGCTGCGCGGCTACTACGAATACGCGTGCGGCGCGACATGCGTGCACGTCTAAAGGACGTGTGCGAGCGGGCGATAGCGATGCAAGGCAAGCAGAGAGCTGGGGTGAGGCGGGGGCTCACCGAGGTGTGGTCGGCGATGTGGTGGCTGGCCGGGAGACGACGGTGGCGGTGGCGTGGCGATGATGGTGGCCAAGACCCAGGCATGGAGAAAAGTGGAGGAGGAAGGGGAATAGGGTGATGCGATCTGGCAGCAGTGGTTGGGGATGGCTGGGATTGCCAGCTGCTGCTGCCTGCTTTAAGCACAGGGAGAGAGAGAGGGCCACGCGTGAGGAAGGGGTGGGGTTGGTGATCACGTGCGCAAGAGGGGGAAGATCAACAGGATCGCCTCGGCTCTCCTTTGCTGCTCGAGCCAGAACAGAGAGGAGAGTGCAATGCAGGTGCAGCGAGGCCAGGCTGGGGTGCTTGCTTTAGCTAGGTTAGATCTAGCTGGATCGGTTAGGGTTAGCTAGGTTTAGCTAGACTAGACAGGATTCTCCTCCCCTTTTCTTTTAATGCTTCAAGATTTAAAACAAGACAAGGGATGAGCTGCAAATAGCTCAACAAGATCCAATAAAGCCCAAAAAGGAAAACTAAGATGGTGAGAGGAGGTGTCTCTTAGAGGTTTGATTTAAACTTGAGCATCTTGTTTGGATTCCAAAGAAAACATGCTCTACTTAAATCAAAAGAAAAGGCAAAAGGAAAGGAGAGAATGGTTAGCTTGCATGGGCCATGCATAAATAATAAATGCCATTTCTAGTAGTGAAAACAACTAGAATTTCACATGGCATTTATATAATCATGATTCACCATTGAATAAGGCCCAACAAAAGAATTGGAAGCTTGTTTGTCATATGAGGTTATTTGATACATGCATACATATGAAGCCACATGATCATGTAGTGTGTGTTTTCCCACTAGATTCAATTGTAGTCCATGTGGCATCATATAGGAGCATACATTAAATAAAATCATATGGGAGCATGAAGGTTTAGGGGTGGAACCATCTTAACAACTATGAGCTAAAATTAAAACCAAGGAGAAGCAATTGCTCATATTTAGGTTGGGATGGTGGAATTATGAGGTGGAGGAAAAATTAAGGTGGTGACAAAGAAAGGTGGTGGAGTTAAAAGAGAGATGCCCCCAACTCAACTTGGGCATGAGCAATTCATCAAGAAGAAAATACATTTTATTAAGAACCAAATACAGTTGATAAATGCATATGAGACAAAAACCAAATGAAAAGAGTTTTATATGATGCTCAAATGCAATGTGGCATGATGGCATGAGCATGATATAATTATGATGCAACAATTTATATGTAGGAAGTAGCATTTTATTACTAGACCATGTAGCATTACAGATGTTAGACAGATGGGATGCTACAACTCTCCCCCACTAAACAGGAATCTTGCCCCGAGATTCTAGGAAGAAGAAGACACGAAAAGGGTAGGATACTTGGCACGGAGCTCATCCTCGCGTTCCCAAGTGGCTTCATCAACGGAATGGTGCGACCACTGCACCTTGCAGAACTTGATAGACTTGTTGCGAGTATTTCTTTCTGCGACTTCTAGGATTTTTGTGGGGTGTTCTTGATAAGATAGATCTTCTTGGAGATTGATGAGCTCATGGTCCACGGTCCTGCCGGGATCCTTGAAGCACTTCTTGAGTTGAGAGATATGAAAAACATCATGGACCTTGAGTTTTTCAGGGAGCTCAAGAGCATAAGCGACTTCTCCTCTTCTTCCACGAACTTTGAAAGGACCGATGTATCTTGGAGCCAGCTTCCCTTTGATACCAAACCAGTGCGTGCCTCTCATGGGAGTGACACGAAGGTAAACGAGATCACCAGGGACATACTCCATGTCCGTGTGCTTTCTGTCGTAGTTGCTCTTCTGGCTACTTTGAGCAACCTTCAGGTTCTCAAGAATGATAAGAACCTTCTCTTCTGCTTGAGTGACAATGTCAGGGCCAAAGAATTTTCTTTCACCTGCCCCTGACCAACCAATCAGAGTTCGGCATTTGCGACCATGGAGGACCTCAAAGGGTGCCATCTGGAGACTCTTATGATAGTTGTTGTTGTAAGAGAATTCAGCATAAGGAAGGCATTCTTCCCACTTCATGCCGAAAGAAATGATGCAAGCGTGGAGCATATCTTCTAGAATCTTATTGATCCTTTCAACTTGCCCTTGCGACTGAGGGTGGTAAGCTGTGCTGAAGTTTAGCTTTGTTCCCAAGACTTGTTGGAAACTCTCCTAGTACTTGGAGGTAAAGATACTCCCACGGTCTGAGCTAATTACGAGAGGAACCCCATATAAAGAGACAATTATGTTGATATAGAGCTCGGCCAGCTGACTACCAGAAATTGTTTCCTTGACTGGAAAGAAGTGAGCTACTTTAGAAAGCCTGTCGATGACAACAAAGATTGCATTGTTGCCCTTCTGCGACCTTGGAAAACCAGTTATGAAGTCCATCTCTACTTTCTCCCATTTCCATTCCGGAGGCTTCAATGGTTGAAGAAGACCAGAAGGTTTTTGATGGACAGCTTTAACTCTACGACATACATCACACTCGGAGACATACTTGGCACAATATCGTTTCAATCCAGGCCACCAATATTGTGTTTTCAGGTCCATGTACATCTTAGTGCTGCCAGGGTGGATAGAAAGAACAGAATCATGAGCTTCTTTAAGAACTTGCTCTCTAAAACCCGGATACTTCGGAACGAACATCCGGTGCTTAAGGAATAGAGTGCCTTGGTCGTCAAGGTGGAAAGGTTCATACTTCGGAAGCTGAATCTTGGAGATGATGTTTTTAGTGTAAGGATCACCAAGTTGAATGGAGCGAACTTTTTCTTCCAAGAGAGGGGTAGCTATCAAGTTATGAAGATAGCCCTGAGGTACAAGCTCGAGGTTGAGTCGACGGAATTCCTCACACAAGAGAGGTTGTTGTTCTTCCACGATGAGGTTGTTCACATATGCCTTACGACTAAGGGCATCGGCCATCACATTTGCTTTGCCCGGAATGTAGTTGATTGAAAGATCAAAGTCGTTGATGGTTTCAATCCATCTCCTTTGGCGAAGGTTGAGGTCCGGCTGAGTGAAGATATACTTCAGGATTTTGTGGTCAGAAAAGATCTCACAACGGTTTCCAAGAAAGTAGTGCCTCCATACTCTTAGAGCGAAGACAACCGCTGCAAGTTCAAGATCATGTGTTGGATAGTGGAGCTCATGCGTTTTCAACTGACGGGAAGCATAAGCAACGACTTGCTTTTCTTTCATGAGGACCGCACCCAATCCTTGCAAGGAGGCGTCACAGAATATCTGAAAAGGCTTTGATGTATCTAGAGGAATCAATATTGGTGTGGAAGTGAGCTTCTCTTTGAGTGTTTCAAAGCTAGCTTGACATGCAGGAGACCAAAGGTATTTCTTGCCTTTCTTGAGGAGATCGATAAGAGGCTTCGCAATCTTCGAGAAGTTCTGAACGAAGCGACGGTAATAACTAGCCAAACCAAGGAAACTCCGGACTTCTTTGACATTTTTGGGTGGAAGCCACTCGACAATTGTCCGAACAGTTTCTGGGTTGACGGCAATGCCCTTAGCAGAGATGACGTGACCAAGATAGGTGACTTCGGGAAGCCAAAATTCACACTTGGAGAACTTTGCATACAGGCGGTTCTCGCGAAGCCTAATTAGGACACACCGAAGCTGTTCTTCATGTTCTTCCTTTGACTTAGAATAGACTAGAATGTCATCCAGATAGACCACGACGAACTTATCAAGATACTCCATGAAAACCGAGTTCATAAGCCTCGAGAAGGTGGCAGGTGCGTTGGTGAGACCGAAGTACATGACCGTGTACTCATACAGGCCATAGCGGGTGGTGAAAGCTGTTTTGGGAACATCTTCCTTGCGAATCTTGATTTGATGATATCCACTTCTCAAGTCAAGCTTAGAGAATACCACAGCTCCAGCTAGCTGATCGAAGAGATCATTAATCCACGGAAGGGGATATTTATTCTTGATGGTTTTAGCATTGAGAGCCCGATAGTCAACACAAAGTTGATCAGTGCGGTCTCGCTTCTTCACAAAGATTGTTGGGCTGCCCCAAGAGGAAGTGCTGTGCTGAATGAAACCCAACTTCTCTTGTTCATCAAGCTGACGTTTGAGTTCAGCCAACTCGGCAGGACCCATTTTATAAGGCCGCTTAGAGATAGGAGCGGTACCTAGTTCAAGCTCAATCACAAACTCGACCTCTTGGTTAGGAGGCATACCTGGTAACTCTTCTGGAAACACATCTGGAAACTCACAGACCACAGGAACATTTTGTAAGGCTTCCATAACGTCAATGTTTTGGACACCCAAAGAGTAGAGCTGAATAGAAGGAGTTTGCTTTGGAGAATAGACTATGTGGCCTTCAGGAATTTTCAAAGAAACCGAGTGTTCAACACAATCAATCATAGCTTTATTTGCAGCCAATCAATCCATGCCCAATATGACATCAATATCTGAACTACCAAGAACAATAAAGGAAGCCAGAAATGAAGACCCACCAATTTGAATTTGGTTACCATGACTGATCTTGGTAGATAGCGTTCTTGCCCCGGGAGAAAGAACCATTAACTTTTTATCCAGTGGGTCTATAGCTAGCTCATGCTCATTTGAAAACTTGTGGGACACAAATGAGTGCGATGCACCAGAATCAAACAAAACTCATGCAGGGACTGAGTTAACGGGAAGCGTACCCATCACAACTCCAGGTGCATGTTCATCTTGAGCGATGTTGACACGGTTGGCACGAGCAACAGTCGACCCAGGCTTGGTGTTGATGTTGAGAGCCCGAGGTGGAGGTGCACGAACCATAGAAGGACTTGCTACAGGTCTTGGAGGTGGTGGAGGAAGATCCTTGTTGTTCATGGGACAACTCCAGTGTTGATGCCCAGTGTTCCTAGAAGTGTAACAAGCACCAGGTGGATGTGGAGCAGCGTAGCCAGGGACTCCGCCAGGCGCTCTAGGGTAGTTGTGGTTGTAGCCCCTAGGAGCAGCGTTGAAGGAGTTTGGTGGCCTTGCTGCGTAGCTTGGAGGTCTTGGTGGAGCCGGGAGCGACGGTGTGGTATTAGGAACCCACACGCGGCGCTTAGAAGGAGCTGTCATAGCTGAAGAGCTTGCTGCGTCACGACTGTGTTTCTTGGACTCGTCGAACACTTGCCTACTGGCTTCTTCATGTAGAGCTGTATGTTGGAGTTCCAGAAAAGACCCCGGCCTTGCATGAGTGATTGCATATTTGATAGATGCATTGAGCCCTTGCCTGAACCTCTTTTGTTTCTTCTTGTCATCAGAGATCTCATCGCCACCATACCGAGAAAGATTCATGAAGTTTCTGATATAGTTGTTGACATTGTCATTGCCCTGCTTGAGGTTGAGAAATACCTCCTTCATTCTCTCCATGACAATTTCTAACAGGTATTGCTCTTTGAAAGCCCCAGCGAACTGCTCCCAAGTAGGCTGAAAACCAGAGTGGTTTTCCTTCAAGTAATTCTCCCACCATAGAGCTGCGTCTCCTTTCAGAAGGTCAGTGGCGCATTTTACCCATTCTTGTTTAGGAACATCAGCAGTCATCAGCAACCTTGACATCTCACGAAGCCAATCATCAGCATCCAGTGGCTGATCAGACACCTCAAAGTGGCGCGGGTTAAACTTCAGAAAACCCTTGACGTCTCCTCGCTTGGGAGGTGGAGGTAGCGGGGCAAACTCATTCCTCCTCACACTTTCTTCAAAGCGTTGCTGGTTCTGTTGCATTGTGCCCAAGGCATTAGCAATACTTGCCAACGCAGCCCCTAGTTCAGGTGGTATGTCCTCCTCAGTGCGGCATGGTGCTGCCATCGTGTGATTGATATAAAACTCAAGTCAGTACCATAATGGAGAATAATAATAATCCAAAATAGTACCAAAATGGAATTAACCAAGATTAAGGATACAAATTACTAAGATGATATTAAAATATCAACAAAGTTCAAAGCACCTAGAAGATAGTAAGCATATCGCACATGACTGAACAAGGAGTGTGGTACACAAAGCTATCAAAGAAAAAATTTCCACAAATTTCGGCATTAAAATACCACTATCTGTGCAAGACCACTTAACGAAATCAAGATTAGCACTCTATTAATTCAATATACAAGAGCGAATGATAAAAGTAGTGGTATGGTCGCGACTCCATCCCGCACTCAAAGAATTACTCCACACATGAATAAGTAAAACACATATCCCGACTCTCTTCCTTCTTAAGATGAACCTAAAGATTAACAACTACGGAAAACAAACACCCCTAACAAGATAGCGTCGGATAACAAAGAGTAAGACAGATCGCGTCGGTTACAACAAATCAGATAGATCGCATTGGTTTAGAAAAGCATGTCAGTATGGAATGTACCAACAGTTGATAACCAAAAAGGCAGATAGCAACAACAAGTTGGATGCAACAGATATACAAAGAATTACCCCCCCACACACACTCCTGTGGTACTACGGAACCCAGAACACGTGAATCCTAGTTTGAATTTTTAGAAGAGGATTGAAAACGTTACACTTCCTTACCAGAAAAGGGTGGGTGGGTGGGTAAGAAGAAAAATGGAAGCAGTCCTACTCCCGCGTTTTGTTTTTCCCTAGTATACATAGCTACCAAAATATTTGCTAGACTGACAACGACCATTTTGGCTGAGACCCTGAAGGGCGGAATGGCTCTGATACCAATTGTAACAACCTCGGACCCTACGCTCTAAGTTCAAGCCTGGATGAACCAAAAGTGGTTAAGGGTTTATAGTGGGGGCCCAGGGCCACCCACGTGTAGGCCCGTCGATGGCCCTAACCACTTCCAAGAACATCGGAACAAGAGCGAGCAGCGTAGGCAACATACGAAGAGATCAAATACATACACAAGTGAGTATGTATGCAAGCTACCTTACAACAGTTCTCAGAGCCATACCATCTAAAAGAAATAGAAATATTGCAACGCCATATGGCAAGATCCAAATATCCTTAATAGAGATAATAGGGTAGGATAGCTCCTCATACATCAATCAACAGAGTATCAAGCGGAAGCGGGAAACAAGATCCGAGTACGGATAAGAAGCAAATCGGCATAAGATGCCACATAAATAAGCACGTCCCGCCCACAGATCTCATGGATCCCCATCCCCGGAATCTCTACACCGAGTGATCGTTGCCAGCATCATCTGTCTCCTCCACCCAGTATCCATCTTGCGAATACACCTGTTCATCTGAATCAAACAATTTATCGTGTGAGACCCTAGGGGTACTCAGCAAGTCTTTATGCCTCTAAAGGGGACATATACCTGGGGTGACGCAATTGCAGCAAAATATAATAACTAACAAGTCTATAGATACTCGCTAACCATCCGCCTAACCAATGATAGACGGATTTCTATTAATTAGAAACAACATTTATAACAGTATAAAGTAACAGATCCATCCTCCTTCTCGCTTACCAACGAGAAAGCGGACGAACAACCCATCCATTGGTAGTTTTATTAATCATTCCTTGAGTATTGCACTATTTACTAGTCAGATATTTAGTCAAATTAAAGACGGTACTTTAGTTATGCTTGTCTATGATCGAGAAACTGTACTCCAAGTCGTCCATAACCACGGACATGGCTTTCAGAAAGATTTACCTTGTAAGGGTGCACAAATAGCAACACACACACGATCGACCTCGGGAAGAACCACATAAAACGCAACGAGGCCTCACGACAAAGCATTCAGAGGATTCATAGATTATTTCATGGGGCCACCCCATTAAGCTACCCGCAACGAAGTTGGCCGGCTCCGAGACGGACCCAAGGTTTGCGCCAATGGCTTGGGAACCCGAAAGTGTGACTGGGCTTGTCGATACTGCGAAAACACTCCGCCATTCCTAAACAATATAGGTGCTCCACGCACAATCATAAATAAAGCGGTAAAACATGGCATAAGTACAAGATAGTAATAAAGCCCCAAACTACTTTGTGGCTCCAAGAAATAAAATGCAAATCAAGCTCAGGCAAAGGGGGATTCATAGAGTCTTCCGTATGTGAATAGTGCGAATAGTGAAGGAACAGGAATCAAGTACTCGGGGTCCTACGGGACACAAGTGAGCATGAAAAACCAAATAACAGATATTGCCCACCGGTGCGTCTTTCATTAGTTATCCCATTACTACTCAGGTTAAGTTGTTTAGATACCTCGTTATCCATCAGACACTCGCATACCCTACACATGTTGTTCTACGACTCGCAAGGCTCAAGCAACTCCTGTAGTAATGGTTCATAAGATGAACGAACAAGCTTCGGTGGGGTTTAAAAGTAAAGGCCATGCAATACTTGGGATTCAGTTTAATGCAATCGCGACTCGATGATGCAATAATAAGATAGAAGCAATAGGTACTAAATGTATGCAAGCATGTGGTAGTGCTTGCCTGGCAGCTCAGTTGAAGCGAGGGATGGATCTGGGTAGTACTCCTGGGATTCCTGATAATTCCCCTGCTCGGTGTCTATCCGAGAAGAACCAAACAAACAAGGCCAACATAAATATAATGCGCAAACATATAAATAAAATGTGACAAGAAAACAAGCATGCCATGATGAATGATGCACAAATTACATGGCATAACATAGCATGGCATGGGTGAGGTGTGGGGTACAAGAATAAAGCATTTTATTAAGTTTTTAGTCATGTTTTGCTCCCATATAACTTGCTGTCCACTTAATATTTATATGATGCATGCTTCAATTCATATCATGGAATGCATAAACAAAACGGGCTCGTCGAGCTGATCATTTTAGACATATTATTTGTCAAATTTGGAGTTATAGAATTAAAGTTATTAATTATTTGAGGAAAAGGCATTTTATTGCAAATTTAATCATATCGAAATTTTAAATTAGTCAAACATTATTTTGGATGGCATATTTGAAATCCTCATATTTTTATGATTCATAAACATATATTATTTGTCAAATTTGGGATTACCAATTAAAAGTTATTAAAAACTGGGTTTAAAATCATTTAAACAAATTATGAAAATATTTTTATTAAACTAAAAAAGGAACACAGACTTTTTATACTCGGAAGAAGCTAGCCACAGACGCTTACAGTGGGACCGAGATGCTGAGAGACGCTGTGCCGGCAAAAGAAAACAGCGGGCAACTTTTCTCACCCACGGAGACCTTACCCGCAGCCAGTGACAGACGGGCCCGGCCGGATGCAAGGCCACACGCGCGCGCGGCCCGCGGGCGTGTGACACGTGGGCGAGGCTGGGGCACGAGGGACCTGTCTGTGATGGACAGAAACTGTCGGGGGGTTTTGTGCAAAAAGACGTACGAACTGAAACTTGATCCACTAACACGACCTAGCTGGAGCGATCTTAGCGAGAGGATTGCGATCGATCCAAAGCGAATTTGGCGATACCGCAAAGAGCAAAAGTGTAGAGGAGATCAAGGGCTTCATCTTTTGTTCACGAATCGTCGCCGGAAAACATCTATATCTCTGGATAAATGCTGACGAACAGAGAGGCAGGAGGTAGAGTCGGACTGA
Source organism: Avena sativa (assembly GCA_916181665.1). Classification (NCBI taxonomy): domain Eukaryota; kingdom Viridiplantae; phylum Streptophyta; class Magnoliopsida; order Poales; family Poaceae; genus Avena; species Avena sativa. The sequence continues at coordinate 264,233,043 of OV702291.1, forward strand.
CGGAAAACGTCCAGAAAACGCAGAAACTATCCGGATATTCTCCAGACGATTCCCACTGCCGTAGATCATCGCTTCAAGCGAGGTTTGGACCTACGGGTTGCTGGATCTACCAGGAGTCATCGCAAAGTTGGGGATTACATTGGAGGCGGAGCAGATTCACCGAAAATCGATGAAGTTCAGAGGCCCCGCGAGATGCTTGTTGCTGCTGCTGTCTACGTGCGCTGGGCAGCTGCTGTGCGTGCGCGCGGGCATGGCATCAGCGCGTGCTGGTGAACAGGAGAAGGCTAGACAGGGGAAGAGAGGGAGGTGAAGCTCACCGATATGGGACTGTGGAAGGATGGCTCGGCCGGAGGCGGTCCGTGGTGACAGGGATGCCGGAAAAGGGACTAGAAGAGAGGGTGCTGTAACTGCTGCACGACTGCTACGAATACACGTGCGGCGCGACATGCGTGTGCGGCTAAAGGACGTGTGCGAGCGGGCGGTAGCGATGCAAGGCAAGCAGAGAGCTAGGGCGAGGCGGGGGCTCACCGAGGTGTGGTCGGCGATGTGGTGGCTGGCCGGGAGACGACGGTGGCGGTGGCGGTGGCGTGGCGACGATGGTGGCCAAGACCCAGGCATGGAGAAAAGTGGAGGAGGAAGGGGAATAGGGTGATGCGATCTGGCAGCAGTGGTTGGGGATGGCTGGGATTGCTAGCTACTGCTGCCTGCTTTAAGCACAGGGAGAGAGAGGGTCACGCGTGAGGAAGGGGTGGGGTTGGTGATCACGTGCGCAAGAGGGGGAAGATCAACAGGATCGCCTCGGTTCTCCTTTGCTGCTCGAGCCGGAACAGAGAGGATACTGCAACGCAGGTGCAGCGAGGCCAGGCTGGGGTGTTTGCTTTAGCTAGGTTAGATCTAGCTGGCTCGGTTAGGGTAGATGGTTAGGCTTGGGGTTAGCTAGGTTTAGCTAGACTAGACAGGATTCTCCTCCCCTTTTCTTTTAATGCTTCAAGATTTAAAACAAGACAAGGGATGAGCTGCAAGTAGCTCAACAAGATCCAATAAAGCCCAAAAAGGAAAACTAAGATGGTGAGAGGAGGTGTCTCTTAGAGGTTTTGATTTAAACTTGAGCATCTTGTTTGGATTCCAAAGAAAACATGCTCTACTTAAATCAAAAGAAAAGGCAAAAGGAAAGGAGAGAATGGTTAGCTTGCATGGGCCATGCATAAATAATAAATGCCATTTCTAGTAGTAAAAACAACTAGAATTTCACATGGCATTTATATAATCATGATTCGCCATTGAATAAGGCCCAACAAAAGAATTGGAAGCTTGTTTGTCATATGAGGTTATTTGATACATGCATACATATGAAGCCACATGATCATGTAGTGTGTGTTTTCCCACTAGATTCAATTGTAGTCCATGTGGCATCATATAGGGGCATACATTAAATAAAATCATATGGGAGCATGAAGGTTTAGGGGTGGAACCATCTTAACAACTATGAGCTAGAATTAAAACCAAGGAGAAGCAATTGCTCATATTTAGCTTGGGATGGTGGAATTATGAGGTGGAGGAAAAATTAAGGTGGTGACAAAGAAAGGTGGTGGGGTTAAAAGAGAGATGCCCCCAACTCAACTTGGGCATGAGCAATTCATCAAGAAGCAAATACATTTTATTAAGAACCAAATACAGTTGATAAATGCATATGAGACAAAAACCAAATGAAAAGAGTTTTATATGATGCTCAAATGCAATGTGGCATGATGGCATGAGCATGATATAATTATGATGCAACAATTTATATGTAGGAAGTAGCATTTTGTTACTAGACCATGTAGCATTACAGATGTTAGACAGATGGGATGCTACATGAATGGACGGGCCGAGGTACATTGTCCATGGAGGATCACATCAAGATCCTTACCCGCGTCGACTGCAATTAGGGTATTGGGGCAATGAATGCAGTGAACCATTAGAACTCTCTTTCTCTCTCTTTTCACTCTATAACTACAATTGATGTGCGATATCTTTCTGGCAACTAGTCGACTCCGCTTATCTTTTAAATGAATCTGTGTTGCAGGTGAACAGAATGGGCCATACGGAGTGGATGGCTATGCAATCTATGTCCATACTAAAGGATAACCCTAAGGAGACCGCAAAGAATATTCCGACTATCCTCGGTTCTAAATACAACATTGTCCTTCCATATTACACGGTTTGGAAAGGTAAAGAGAAAGCTCTGGGGGTCTTGCACGGGGATTGGACCAATAGCTTCAGGATGCTGTACAACTTCAAGGCGGAGGTACAAGCTAGGTGTCCGGGGAGTGTTGTGGAGATTGACACCGAATCAGAAGGTGGTAAAATATATTTCAAAAGATTTTTCATGGCGCTTAAACCTTGCATCGATGGATTCAAGGGCGGCTGTAGGCCGTATCTGAGTGTAGACAGCACTGTCCTAACTGGCAAATGGAAAGGCTGCCTGCCATCTGCCACATCACTTGATGGTCACAACTGGATGTTCCCAGTGGCATTCGGGTTGTTTGAAACAGAAACGGAGGAAAACTGGGTCTGGTTTATGAGGCAGCTCAGGATATCAATAGGCCACATGGATCCATTGGCTATATCCACGGATGCATGCAAAGGGCTGACGAATGCAGTGAAGGAGGTGTTCCCGCGAGCTGAAGGTAGAGAATGCCATGCCCATATGATGCTCAACTTGTACTCACACTATGCAGGCAGCGTATTTCGTTACATGTTTCCTGCTGCTAGAGTTTACAAACCTAGTAGCAGCGATTATTTCATGAGCAATATTTTTGCCAAAGCCCCTGAACTTTCAGAGTACTTAGCCATCCATCATTCGCAGCTATGGAAGAGGAGTCAATTCAACCCTGACATCAAAGTTGATTACATAAACAACAACCTTGCAGAATGCCTGAATAACTGGGTGAAGGACATAAAAGTGCGTCCTGTTCATATCTTGATGGACAGCATACGTGGTATGATCATGAAGCTGTTAAATATGAGGAGAGAGATCGGTAGGAGACTTAGAGGACATATGATACCGCCAGTTGTACAGCAACTGCACAAGAGAAGCTGAGGACTTGCTCATCTTAAGGTTCTCCCGTCAACCAACAGAAGTTGTGAGGTGGTCGATATGTCCAAGAGTGGCAAAAGGGATGTTGTGAACATCCAGCTGCGAGAATGCACCTGCTTAGAGTGGCAGCATACCAGGAAACCTTGCGACCACGCCTTGGCCTTCTTGGTGAAGAAAAGAACTCTACCACATTTGGATCAGTATTTTTCAGACTACTACTCTATGGAAAAGTTCAGAGCTGCGTACGCTGGATCCGTCGAGCCACGTACAGACCCATCTCAGTGGCCTCAAGTCCAACTATCTTTCGAGCTTTGCCAGCTAGTTACAAAAAGGGGCAGAGGAAGACCCCAGGTGAATAGGTTTAAGAATTTTCTCGAGAAGAAGGGTTCGGCTTTCTGTGCTACAAAGAAGGGCAAAAACATATGCAAGACCTGCCATCTTATAGGCCATAGAGCAGCTGGATGTCCCCTTAATGCTCCCAAACCTAGGTATGAGATGGTACATTCACACAAAAAAAATTTTATAGTCTGTAGATATAAGGTAGTAATCCATGTAGTGTTTTTTTACAGGAAGCGCAAGGTAAGAAACAAGACAGCCGACTCAGTGATTTTGTTGCAGGAAGAAAACCAAAACGAGTGGAGTGATGATGTCAGACAAGATTCTGGTGCTGATTGGCCTGACTTCCCTCGGCCCGGAGATGCAGGGTACGTGAAGGTAAGAAAATTGGCACCCAGGAAGAGGAAGAAGCCAGTGGACGTGAAGGAAAGAGGAAGAAAGTTGGCACCCAAGCAAAGAAAGAGGGCTAGCAGTGTAGCAGCCTAATGATGTATTGAACTTGAACCTATATATGTAGTTCGGTTAAACTATGGAGCTGTGTGCATGGAACTTGTCGGGTGAAACAATCTGCCTCTTGTACTCGGAGTAAAATGTATCGTGACTTTAGGATTTGATACGGCTGAGGCCACTAGTTGAATCCAAAACTGTGACTGTGCCAGTACTATCTGAACAATCGCGATAGCTGAGCGGTTAAATCCTCTCCAAAATCGATGGTGTTAGTAGCACAGACATGATTTATTTATAGGCGCTTAATAAATCCCTGCTGTTGGCACTACACATGATAAGTTTCTGGGCTGGAAAACAATTTCTTAAGCTAGCCGCTACACTCCACGAAGCAGCAACTTATTTCAGCTGCTGGACAACGACATGGCAACATAAACTGCAAATGCAATAGATAATGCCCAGATAATGAGGAAATTGTGTCCACTATCTGGCCTAATCTTGAGCCCGTCTGTCTCACCACCTCCCTGCCCCTGCCCCCCCTGCACCTGGCGAAGCTCCCGGATCTCTCGCTCCATCGCACGAATCTCCTCTTTCTTGTCCCACACAGCATCACACAGATCTTGAACAAGCTCTTTGTGAAAACCTATCAGTGGCTTTTCGATCCACACAAACTTGTCACAGCCAGTCCCCTTCCTTCCTGCATAGTAGATCAAAGGAAACAAAAAATAATAATTACATTACGCTTTCCGGATCCGGGTTACCATTGTACCTACAGTAAGAATTTACCGCTCTGATGCTGCAGTTGCTGAATTTTCCTGCAGTATTTTCGTCGGTCCATGAAATCCATCTCGGCATCTTCTCACCACACAAACATAGCATATCGGGGTAGTAATCGTAGGGAGCCCTCCAGTACCTAATGGGGGCACCCGCCTGACGGCGTTGAGCCGACCCTGATTCCGCCCGAAATGAACTGCACGAGCTGCGAGCCATGAGCGAGGGGAGCTAGGGCAGAAGAAAGAGGAGCCTTTGGATGTCAGGGTAGTGGTGAAGCGTGATTTATCCCTACTTAATAACTCGGGCAGAATCCTACCGTCCACATTCGGCTGATAGGTGGGGGACCTAGCATGTGGACTTGTCAAAAGAAACTCGCGCCTTCGTGGTTCAAAAGCCCTGTCGCGCGCATTGGACGAAATTTTTTGGTACCTTGCCCGTGTACATATCACTGGGAGGTCTTGCTCAGGAACCAGACACGCCTGACCCACAATCTTACTCCCTCCTAGGAACTTGTCATGGCTCGCGCCGGCAGATCGATCCGCTCCACCGCTTCCGGTAGGACTCGCCGCGGCGGATCCACCCCAAGATCCTACTGTCGCAATATCAAATGTCCATGGTTTCTTGAGAGGAGCGACGATGCTACGTATGTGAGCTCGGCCCCTCCTACCTATAGAAGGACTGATGCGGCGTCGAGCTCAAGCAGGAGCCGCCAGGCGCGACGGTGCTCGGTCCACGCCAACCCCGTCACCTTTGTCATTGTCGATTCCGATGTAGAGGGCGACGGGGACGAAGCTGTGAAGAACGCCATTGTTGCCTCCTTGGCGAACGGCAATCCACGGGCGGGAGTGGATGTCGCCGGGAAGGGCACGGCGGTGTCACCAATCGAGGTGGACTCCGACGACAGCTGTGTGATGTGGGTTTAGATGTTGTTTAGGATGGTTGCAATTTCGGTTGTGTTTAATGCGAGTACAATTATTGTAATGTGTTTGTCGAGCTATATTAAGAAATGTGTGCAATAGTAGCCGGTGAGTGCTTCCACTTTAGAAATTGTGTCTGTGCCATTTGCATGTTGCATTATCAACGTAGATTACTTGTAAACAATCCAACGAAAATCATCAGATTACAACCATCGGACGGGAGTGGCAGGATGGAAGAGAAGTTGGGACGGTGGCTTCTAGGGAAAGGACACTGGCAGGTGAGCCCTCGGAACACGTGACACTGACATGCGGGAGCGGGAGCACATGGTATTGCTGGTCTGTCTAGAGCAAGCGGACTTTGCAACGTGACAACAGCAAGCTGATTGGACCAATATAATAACTCGCCGAAGTATTAAGGAGTACTGAAAACTATAACTGGGGTACATTCACACAACACGTATGCTCTAAGCACGTGAGAAGCATCGCTTAAGTCTAACAGTAACGACAGCACAAGTACTACATTTGTCTGTCGGTCTTCTCGATACAAATGTATAAATGCATCTCCCTGTTCGGTCCAGCACCGACAAGGTACTGAGATGGCACGCATAGGATCGACCTTAGGTCCACATACTCCACCTCCCGCAGCGTCGGGCAGCTCGGCGCCTCGACTAGCACAAGAATGCTATCCGATGATGGCGGCTGGGCGTTCGCCCACATGCGCACCGTGTATATGGGCTAGGTGCACGAGACCGACCTGACGCATACGGCACCCATGACGGTGGGCCCGGCTCTGGTTCCCGGAACACCGGCAGTGATGGTCAGGACGAAAACAGAGCCGTCCCCCTGGAAAATTAGCAGGCGGCGTGCCGAGTCAGTGAACGGCACCTGCTCTTGGAGAAGTTGGGCTTGCCCGTACGAGATCCTAATCACTTCGATCAAGTGCCCATCTGCAAGGTGGATGACGAGCTCTGCCGGCGGGCCAATGTAGTTGCAGCCCGGCTCCGTGCAGGCGCACGCGCCGTGCGGGCACGCGAGATCGTGGAGCGGGAGCTCGCGGTAGGAGTAACGGCGAAAGCATCCTGGGAGGGAGCACACAAGCGGGAATGCCGCTGCGAAGTTGTGCGTGAGGATCTCCAGATTCTTGGGCTCCCACATCTGCCACAACTGAAGTTCGTCGAGAAATCGGAAAAAAGATCAGCAGTTAGATTAGCAAATAGCAGGAATGTGTAGGATAAGTTCAAAAGCTTGTAAAATGATTTCTTACCATGAAGGTAGCGACCAGAGAATTGGCGGATGTTGTCGGCTTGCGGCTACGGTAGGATGGAAGTGAAGTGGGGACAGTGGCTTCGAGGGGAAGAAAGAGAAGTACGGGGAGGAAGAGAAGTAACGAGGACGTGACACTGGGATATGGCCCACTGAACTCGTGAGTCGTAACACTTGCAACATGCCAGTTTTTCCAGAGCAAGCGTGGCCAATCATGCCGCAGAACAACCTACTCGAGGATCGCTCTTGCGAAGACGATCCCAATCGCCCAAGCACCCCAATCGAACGGTATGTAACAATCGTCAAGCAGAACAACTGTGTTATGGTGTGCCTTCTAAAAGACTCGGTCTAACGGTGGATCCATTGGGGGCAGTGCTAGTTTTAGTATAAGAACAAGCATGAAATGACTCAAATGGATCCATGTGTGGTTTGTGGAAATAACACACATGCAATGACTCTAGTGGTTGATCCATGTGTGGTTTGTGGAAATAACACACATGCAATGACTATAATGGATCCATAAGTGGTTTATGGAAAAGAACCCACATGCAATGACCACTGGTTGATCCATATGTGGTTTGTGGAAAGAACACACATGCAATGACTCTAGTGGTTGATCCATGTGTGGTTTGTGGAAAGAACACACATGCAATAACTCTAGTGGTTGATCAATGTGTGGTTTGTGGAAAGAACACACATGCAATGACCACGGGTGGATCCATGTGTGGTTTGTGGAAAAGAACACACATGCAATGACTCTAGTGCTGGTTTGTGGTTTTAGTATAGGAACACACATTCAATGACCCTAGTGGTTGATCCATGTGTGGTTTGTGGAAATAACACACATGCAATGACTGTAATGGATCCATAAGTGGTTTATGGAAAAGATTGCACATGCAATGACCACTGGTTGATCCATATGTGGTTTGTGGAAAGAACACACATGCAATGACTCTAGTGGTTGATCCATGTGTGGTTTGTGGAAAGAACACACATGCAATGACTCTGGTTGATCCATATGTGGTTTGTGGAAAAGAACACACATGCAATGACTCTGGTTGATCCATATGTGGTTTGTGGAAATAAAACACATGCAATGACTATAGTGGTTGATCCATGTGTGGTTTGTGGAAAGAACACACATGCAATGACTCTGGTTGATCCATATGTGGTTTGTGGAAAGAACACACATGCAATGACCACTGGTGGATCCATGTGTGGTTTGTGGAAAAGAACACACATGCAATGACTCTAGTGCTGGTTTGTGGTTTTAGTATAAGAAAAAACATGGAATGACTCTAGTGGTTGATCCATGTGTGGTTTGTGGAAAGAACACACATGAAATGACTAGTGGTTGATCCATATGTGATTTGTGGAAAGAACACACATGCAATGACCACTGGTGGATCCATGTGTGGTTTGTGGAAAAGAACACACATGCAATGACTCTAGTGCTGGTTTGTGGTTTTAGTATAAGAACACACATGTAATGACTCTAGTGGTTGATCCATGTGTGGTTTGTCGAAAGAACACACATGCAATGACCACTGGTGGATCCATGTTGGTTTTAGTATAAGAACACACATGCAATGACTCTAGTGGTTGATCCATGTTTGTTTGTGGAAATAACACAAATGCAATGACTCTAGTGTTGGTTTTAGTATAAGAACACACATGCAATGAATCTAGTGGTTGATCCATGTGTGGTTTGTGGAAATAACACATATGCAATGACTCTATTGGTTGATCCATGTGTGGTTTCTAGAAATAACACACATGCAACTACTGTAATGGGTCCACATGTGGTTTTTGGAAAGAACACACATGCAATGACCACTGCTTGATCCATAAGTTGTTTGTGGAAAAGAACACACATGCAATGACCACTGGTGGATCCATGTGTGGTTTGTGGAAAAGAACACACATGCAATGACTCTAGTGCTGGTTTGTGGTTTTAGTTTAAGAACAAACATGCAATGACTGTAATGGGTCCACATGTGTGGTTTGTGGAAAGAACACACATGCAATGACTCTGGTTGATCCATATGTGGTTTGTGGAAAGAACACACATGCAATGACCACTGGTGGATCCATGTGTGGTTTGTGGAAAAGAACACACATGCAATGACTCTAGTGCTGGTTTGTGGTTTTAGTATAAGAACACACATGCAATGACTCTAGTGGTTGATCCATGTGTGGTTTGTGGAAAGAACACACATGAAATGACTAGTGGTTGATCCATATGTGGTTTGTGGAAAGAACACACATGCAATGACCACTGGTGGATCCATGTGTGGTTTGTGGAAAAGAACACACATGCAATGACTCTAGTGTTGGTTTGTGGTTTTAGTATAAGAACAAACATGCAATGACTCTAGTGGTTTATCCATGTGTGGTTTGTGGAAAGAACACACATGCGATGACCACTGGTTGATCCATGTGTGTTTTGTGGAAAGAACACACATGCAATGACCACTGGTGGATCCATGTTGGTTTTAGTATAAGAACACACATGCAATGACTCTACTGGTTAATCCATGTTTGTTTGTGGAAATAACACACATGCAATGACTCTAGTGGTTGATCCATGTGTGGTTTGTGAAAAGAATATACATGCAATGACTCTAGTGTTGGTTTAGTATAAGAACACACATGCAATGACTCTAGTGGTTGATCCATGTGTGGTTTGTGGAAATAACACATGTGCAATGACTCTAGTTGTTGATCCATGTGTGGTTTGTGGAAATAACACACATGCAATGACTGTAATGGGTCCACATGTGTGGTTTGTGGAAAGAACACACCTGCGATGACTCTGGTTGATCCATATGTGGTTTGTGGAAATAACACACACGCAATGACCGCTGGTGGATCCATGTGTGGTTTGTGGAAAAGAACACACATGCAATGACTCTAGTGTTGGTTTGTGGTTTTAGTATAAGAACAAACATGCCATGACTCTAGTGGTTGAGCCATGTGTGGTTTGTGGAAAGAAAACACATGCAATGACTCTGGTGGATCCATGTGTGGTTTGTGGAAAAGAACACACATGCAATGACTCTAGTGTTGGTTTGTGGTTTTAGTATAAGAACAAACATGCAATGACTCTAGTGGTTGATCCATGTGTGGTTTGTGGAAAGAACACACATGCGATGACCACTGGTTGATCCATGTGTGGTTTGTGGAAAGAACACACATGCAATGACCACTGGTGGATCCATGTTGGTTTTAGTATAAGAACACACATGCAATGACTCTAGTGGTTGATCCATGTTTGTTTGTGGAAATAACACACATGCAATGACTCTAGTGGTTGATCCATGTGTGGTTTGTGAAAAGAATATACATGCAATGACTCTAGTGTTGGTGTTAGTATAAGAACACACATGCAATGACTCTAGTGGTTGATCCATGTGTGGTTTGTGGAAATAACACATGTGCAATGACTCTAGTTGTTGATCCATGTGTGGTTTGTGGAAATAACACACATGCAATGACTGTAATGGGTCCACATGTGTGGTTTGTGGAAAGAACACACCTGCGATGACTCTGGTTGATCCATATGTGGTTTGTGGAAATAACACACATGCAATGACCGCTGGTGGATCCATGTGTGGTTTGTGGAAAAGAACACGCATGCAATGACTCTAGTGTTGGTTTGTGGTTTTAGTATAAGAACAAGCATGCAATGACTCTAGTGGTTGATCCATGTGTGGTTTGTGGAAAGAACACACATGCAATGACTCTTGTTGATCCACATGTGGTTTGTGGAAAGAACACACATGCAATGACCACTGGTGGATCCATGTGTGGTTTGTGGAAAGAACACACATGCAATGACTCTTGTGCTGGTTTGTGGTTTTAGTATAAGAACAAACATGCCATGACTCTAGTGGTTGAGCCATGTGTGGTTTGTGGAAAGAAAACACATGCAATGACTTTGGTTGATCCATGTGTGGTTTGTGGAAAGAACACACATGCAATGACCACTGGTGGATCCATGTGTAGTTTGTGGAAAAGAACACACATGCAATGACTCTAGTACTGGTTTGTGGTTTTAGTATAAGAACACACATGCAATGAGTCTAGTGGTTGATCCATGTGGTTTGTGGAAAGAACACACATGAAATGACTAGTGGTTGATCCATGTGTGGTTTGTGGAAAGAACACACATGCAATGACCACTGGTGGATCCATGTGTGGTTTGTGGAAAAGAACACTAATGCAATGACTCTAGTTTTGGTTTGTGGTTTTAGTATAAGAACAAACATACAATGACTCTAGTGGTTGATCCATGTGTGGTTTGTGGAAAGAACACACATGCAATGACTCTGGTTGATCCATATGTGGTTTGTGGAAAGAACACACATGCGATGACCATAGGTTGATCCATGTGTGGTTTGTGGAAAGAACACACATGCAATGACCACTGGTGGATCCATGTTGGTTTTAGTATAAGAACACACATGCAATGACTCTAGTGGTTGATCCATGTTTGTTTGTGGAAATAACACACATGCAATGACTCTAGTGGTTGATCTATGTGTGGTTTGTGGAAAGAACACACATGCAGTGACCACTGGTGGATCCATGTGTGGTTTGTGGAAAAGAACACACATGCAATACTCTAGTACTGGTTTGTGGTTTTAGTATAAGAACACACATGCAATGACTCTAGTGGTTGATCCATGTGTGGTTTGTGGAAATAACACACATGCAATGACTCTAGTGGTTGATACATGTGTGGTTTGTGGAAAGAACACACATGCAATGACCACTGGTGGATCCATGTTGGTTTTAGTATAAGAACACACATGCAATAACTCTAGTACTGGTTTGTGGTTTTAGTATAAGAACACACATGCAATGACTCTAGTGGTTGATCGATGTGTGGTTTGTGGACATAACACACATGCAATGACTCTAGTGGTTGATCCATGTGTGGTTTGTGGAAAGAACACACATGCAATGAACACTGGTGGATCCATGTTGGTATTAGTATCAGAACACACATGCAATGACTCTAGTGGTTGATCCATGTTTGGTTGTGGAAATAACACACTTGCAATGACTCTAGTGGTTGATCCATGTGTGGTTTGTGGAAAAGAACAAACATGCAATGACTCTAGTGTTGGTTTTAGTATAAGAACACACATGCAATGACTCTGGTGGTTGATCCATGTGTGCTTTGTGGAAATAACACATATGCAATGACTCTAGTGGTTGATCCATGTGTGGTTTGTGGAAAGAACACACATGCAATTACCACTGGTGGATCCATGTTGGTTTTAGTATAAGAACAAACATGCAATGACTCTAGTGGTTGATCCATGTGTGGTTTGTGGAAATAACACACATGCAATGACTCTAGTGGGTCCACATGTGTGGTTTGTGGAAAGAACACACATGCATTGACTCTGGTTGGTCCATATGTGGTTTGTGGAAAGAACACGCATGCAATGACTCTAGTGGTGGATCCATGTGTGGTTTGTGGAAAAGAACACACATGCAATGACTCTAGTGCTGGTTTGTGGTTTTAGTATAACAACAAACATGCAATGACTCTAGTGGTTGATCCATGTGTGGTTTGTGGAAAGAACGCACATGCAATTACTAGTGGTTGATCCATATGTGGTTTGTGGAAAGAACACACATGCAATGACCACTGGTGGATCCATGTGTGGTTTGTGGAAAAGAACACACATGCAATGACTCTAGTGCTGGTTTGTGGTTTTAGTATAAGAACACACATGCAATGACTCTAGTGGTTGATCCATGTGTGGTTTGTGGAAAGAACACACATGAAATTACTAGTGGTTGATCCATATGTGGTTTGTGGAAAGAACACACATGCAATGACCACTGGTAGATCCATGTGTGGTTTGTGGAAAAGAACACACATGCAATGACTCTAGTGTTGGTTTGTGGTTTTAGTATAAGAACAAACATGCAATGACTCTAGTGGTTTATCCATGTGTGGTTTGTGGAAAGAACACACATGCGATGACCACTGGTTGATCCATGTGCGTTTTGTGGAAAGAACACACATGCAATGACCACTGGTGGATCCATGTTGGTTTTAGTATAAGAACACACATGCAATGACTCTAGTGGTTGATCCATGTTTGTTTGTGGAAATAACACACATGCAATGACTCTAGTGGTTGATCCATGTGTGGTTTGTGAAAAGAATATACATGCAATGACTCTAGTGTTGGTTTAGTATAAGAACACACATGCAATGACTCTAGTGGTTGATCCATGTGTGGTTTGTGGAAATAACACATATGCAATACCTCTAGTTGTTGATCCATGTGTGGTTTGTGGAAATAACACACATGCAATGACTGTAATGGGTCCACATGTGTGGTTTGTGGAAAGAACACTCCTGCAATGACTCTGGTTGATCCATATGTGGTTTGTGGAAATAACACACATGCAATGACCGCTGGTGGATCCATGTGTGGTTTGTGGAAAAGAACACACATGCAATGACTCTAGTGTTGGTTTGTGGTTTTAGTATAAGAACAAACATGCCATGACTCTAGTGGTTGAGCCATGTGTGGTTTGTGGAAAGAAAACACATGCAATGACTCTGGTGGATCCATGTGTGGTTTGTGGAAAAGAACACACATGCAATGACTCTAGTGTTGGTTTGTGGTTTTAGTATAAGAACAAACATGCAATGACTCTAGTGGTTGATCCATGTGTGGTTTGTGGAAAGAACACACATGCGATGACCACTGGTTGATCCATGTGTGGTTTGTGGAAAGAACACACATGCAATGACCACTGGTGGATCCATGTTGGTTTTAGTATAATAACACACATGCAATGACTCTAGTGGTTGATCCATGTTTGTTTGTGGAAATAACACACATGCAATGACTCTAGTGGTTGATCCATGTGTGGTTTGTGAAAAGAATATACATGCAATGACTCTAGTGTTGGTGTTAGTATAAGAACACACATGCAATGACTCTAGTGGTTGATCCATGTGTGGTTTGTGGAAATAACACATGTGCAATGACTCTAGTTCTTGATCCATGTGTGGTTTGTGGAAATAACACACATGCAATGACTGTAATGGGTCCACATGTGTGGTTTGTGGAAAGAACACACCTGCGATGACTCTGGTTGATCCATATGTGGTTTGTGGAAATAACACACATGCAATGACCGCTGGTGGATCCATGTGTGGTTTGTGGAAAAGAACACGCATGCAATGACTCTAGTGTTGGTTTGTGGTTTTAGTATAAGAACAAGCATGCAATGACTCTAGTGGTTGATCCATGTGTGGTTTGTGGAAAGAACACACATGCAATGACTCTTGTTGATCCACATGTGGTTTGTGGAAAGAACACACATGCAATGACCACTGGTGGATCCATGTGTGGTTTGTGGAAAGAACACACATGCAATGACTCTTGTGCTGGTTTGTGGTTTTAGTATAAGAACAAACATGCCATGACTCTAGTGGTTGAGCCATGTGTGGTTTGTGGAAAGAAAACACATGCAATGACTTTGGTTGATCCATGTGTGGTTTGTGGAAAGAACACACATGCAATGACCACTGGTGGATCCATGTGTAGTTTGTGGAAAAGAACACACATGCAATGACTCTAGTACTGGTTTGTGGTTTTAGTATAAGAACACACATGCAATGAGTCTAGTGGTTGATCCATGTGGTTTGTGGAAAGAACACACATGAAATGACTAGTGGTTGATCCATGTGTGGTTTGTGGAAAGAACACACATGCAATGACCACTGGTGGATCCATGTGTGGTTTGTGGAAAAGAACACTAATGCAATGACTCTAGTTTTGGTTTGTGGTTTTAGTATAAGAACAAACATACAATGACTCTAGTGGTTGATCCATGTGTGGTTTGTGGAAAGAACACACATGCAATGACTCTGGTTGATCCATATGTGGTTTGTGGAAAGAACACACATGCGATGACCATAGGTTGATCCATGTGTGGTTTGTGGAAAGAACACACATGCAGTGACCACTGGTGGATCCATGTTGGTTTTAGTATAAGAACACACATGCAATGACTCTAGTGGTTGATCCATGTTTGTTTGTGGAAATAACACACATGCAATGACTCTAGTGGTTGATCTATGTGTGGTTTGTGGAAAGAACACACATGCAGTGACCACTGGTGGATCCATGTGTGGTTTGTGGAAAAGAACACACATGCAATACTCTAGTACTGGTTTGTGGTTTTAGTATAAGAACACACATGCAATGACTCTAGTGGTTGATCCATGTGTGGTTTGTGGAAATAACACACATGCAATGACTCTAGTGGTTGATACATGTGTGGTTTGTGGAAAGAACACACATGCAATGACCACTGGTGGATCCATGTTGGTTTTAGTATAAGAACACACATGCAATAACTCTAGTACTGGTTTGTGGTTTTAGTATAAGAACACACATGCAATGACTCTAGTGGTTGATCGATGTGTGGTTTGTGGACATAACACACATGCAATGACTCTAGTGGTTGATCCATGTGTGGTTTGTGGAAAGAACACACATGCAATGAACACTGGTGGATCCATGTTGGTATTAGTATCAGAACACACATGCAATGACTCTAGTGGTTGATCCATGTTTGGTTGTGGAAATAACACACTTGCAATGACTCTAGTGGTTGATCCATGTGTGGTTTGTGGAAAAGAACAAACATGCAATGACTCTAGTGTTGGTTTTAGTATAAGAACACACATGCAATGACTCTGGTGGTTGATCCATGTGTGCTTTGTGGAAATAACACATATGCAATGACTCTAGTGGTTGATCCATGTGTGGTTTGTGGAAAGAACACACATGCAATGACCACTGGTGGATCCATGTTGGTTTTAGTATAAGAACAAACATGCAATGACTCTAGTGGTTGATCCATGTGTGGTTTGTGGAAATAACACACATGCAATGACTCTAGTGGGTCCACATGTGTGGTTTGTGGAAAGAACACACATGCATTGACTCTGGTTGGTCCATATGTGGTTTGTGGAAAGAACACGCATGCAATGACTCTAGTGGTGGATCCATGTGTGGTTTGTGGAAAAGAACACACATGCAATGACTCTAGTGCTGGTTTGTGGTTTTAGTATAACAACAAACATGCAATGACTCTAGTGGTTGATCCATGTGTGGTTTTTGGAAAGAACACACATGCAATTACTAGTGGTTGATCCATATGTGGTTTGTGGAAAGAACACACATGCAATGACCACTGGTGGATCCATGTGTGGTTTGTGGAAAAGAACACACATGCAATGACTCTAGCGCTGGTTTGTGATTTTAGCATAAGAACAAACATGCAATGACTCTAGTGGTTGATCCATGTGTGGTTTGTGGAAAGAACACACATGCAATGACTATGGTTGATCCATGTGTTGTTTGTGGAAAGAACACACGTGCAATGACCATTGGTGGATCGATGTGTGGTTTGTGGAAAAGAACACACGTGCAATGACTCTATTACTAGTTTGTGGTTTTAGTATAATAACACACATGCAATGACTCTAGTGATTGATCCATGTGTGGTTTGTGGAATGAACACACATGCAATGACCACTGGTGGATCCATGTTGGTTTTAGTATAAGAACACACATGCAATGACTCTAGTACTGGTTTGTGGTTTTAGTATAAGAACACACATGCAATGACTCTAGTGGTTGATCCATGTGGTTTGTGGAAATAACACACATGCAACGACTCTAGTGGTTGATCCATGTGTGGTTTGTGGAAAGAACACACATGCAATGACCACTGGTTGATCCATAAGTTGTTTGTGGAAAAGAACACACATGCAATGAGGCTAGTGGATCCATGTGTGGTTTGTGGAAACAACACACATGCAATGACTCTAGTGCTGGTTTGTGGTTTTAGTATAAGAACAAACATGCAATGACTCTAGTGGTTGATCCATGTGTGGTTTGTGGAAAGAACACACATGCAATGACCACTGGTGGATCCATGTGTGGTTTGTGGAAAAGAACACACATGCAATGACTCTAGTGTTGGTTTGTGGTTTTAGTATAAGAACAAACATGCAATGACTCTAGTGGTTGATACGTGTGTGGTTTGTGGAAAGAACACACATGCAATGACTCTGGTTGATCCATATGTGGTTTGTGGAAAGAACACACATGCAATGACCACTAGTGGATCCATGTGTGGTTTGTGGAAAAGAACACACATGCAATGTGTCTTGTGTTGGTTTGTGGTTTTAGTATAAGAACAAACATGCAATGACTCTAGTGGTTGATCCATGTGTGGTTTGTGGAAAGAACACACATGCAATGACTCTAGTGGTTGATCCATGTGTGGTTTGTGGAAAGAACACACATGCAATGACCACTGATGGATCCATGTTGGTTTTAGTATAAGAACACACATGCAATGACTCTTGTGGTTATCCATGTTTGTTTGTGGAAATAACACACATGCAATGACTCTAGTGGTTGATCCATGTGTGGTTTGTGAAAAAGAACACATATGCAATGACTCGAGTGTTGGTTTTAGTATAAGAACACACATGCAATGACTCTAGTGGTTGATCCATGTGTGGTTTGTGGAAATAACACATATGCAATGACTCTAGTGGTTGATCCAGGTGTGGTTTGTGGAAATAATACACATGCAATGACACTAGTGGGTCCACATGTGTGGTTTGTGGAAAAACACACATGCAATTACTCTGGTTGATCCATATATGGTTTGTGGAAAGAACACGCATGCAATGACTCTAGTGGTGGATCCATGTGTGGTTTGTGGAAAAGAACACACATGCAATGACTCTAGTGCTGGTTTGTGGTTTTAGTATAAGAACAAACATGCAATGACTCTAGTGGTTGATCCATGTTTGGTTTGTGGAAATAAAACACATGCAATGACTCTGGTTGATCCATGTGTGGTTTGTGGAAAGAACACACATGCAATGACCACTGGTGGATCCATGTGTGGTTTGTGGAAAAGAACACACATGCAATGACTCTAGTACTAGTTTGTGGTTTTAGTATAAGAACACACATGCAATGACTCTAGTGGTTGATCCATGTGTGGTTTGTGGAAATAACACACATGCAATGACTCTAAGGGTTGATCCATGTGTGGTTTGTGGAAAGAACACACATGCAATGATCACTGGTGGATCCATGTTGGTTTTAGTATAAGAAGACACATGCAATGACTCTAGTACTGGTTTGTGGTTTTAGTATAAGAACACACATGCAATGACTCTAGTGGTTGATCCATGTGGTTTGTGGAAATAACACACATGCAATGACTCTAGTGGTTGATCCATGTGTGGTTTGTGGAAAGAACACACATGCAATGACCACTGGTGGATCCATTTTGGTTTTAGTATAAGAACACACATGCAACGACTCTAGTGGTTGATCCATGTTTGTTTGTGGAAATAACACACATGCAATGACTCTAGTGGTTGATCCATGTGTGGTTTGTGAAAAAGAACACACATGCAATGACTCTAGTGGTTGATCCATGTGTGGTTTGTGAAAAGAAACAAAATGCAATGACTCTAGTGTTGGCTTTAGTATAAGAACACACATGCAATGACTCTAGTGGTTGATCCATGTGTGGTTTGTGGAAATAACACATATGCAATGACTCTAGTGGTTGATCCATGTGTGGTTTGTGGAAAGAACACACATGCAATTACCACTGGTGGATCCATGTTGGTTTTAGTATAAGAACAAACATGCAATGACTCTAGTGGTTGATCCATGTGTGGTTTGTGGAAATAACACACATGCAATGACTCTAGTGGGTCCACATGTGTGGTTTGTGGAAAGAACACACATGCATTGACTCTGGTTGGTCCATATGTGGTTTGTGGAAAGAACACGCATGCAATGACTCTAGTGGTGGATCCATGTGTGGTTTGTGGAAAAGAACACACATGCAATGACTCTAGTGCTGGTTTGTGGTTTTAGTATAACAACAAACATGCAATGACTCTAGTGGTTGATCCATGTGTGGTTTGTGGAAAGAACACACATGCAATTACTAGTGGTTGATCCATATGTGGTTTGTGGAAAGAACACACATGCAATGACCACTGGTGGATCCATGTGTGGTTTGTGGAAAAGAACACACATGCAATGACTCTAGTGCTGGTTTGTGGTTTTAGTATAAGAACACACATGCAATGACTCTAGTGGTTGATCCATGTGTGGTTTGTGGAAAGAACACACATGAAATGACTAGTGGTTGATCCATATGTGGTTTGTGGAAAGAACACACATGCAATGACCACTGGTGGATCCATGTGTGGTTTGTGGAAAAGAACACACATGCAATGACTCTAGTGTTGGTTTGTGGTTTTAGTATAAGAACAAACATGCAATGACTCTAGTGGTTTATCCATGTGTGGTTTGTGGAAAGAACACACATGCGATGACCACTGGTTGATCCATGTGTGTTTTGTGGAAAGAACACACATGCAATGACCACTGGTGGATCCATGTTGGTTTTAGTATAAGAACACACATGCAATGACTCTAGTGGTTGATCCATGTTTGTTTGTGGAAATAACACACATGCAATGACTCTAGTGGTTGATCCATGTGTGGTTTGTGAAAAGAATATACATGCAATGACTCTAGTGTTGGTTTAGTATAAGAACACACATGCAATGACTCTAGTGGTTGATCCATGTGTGGTTTGTGGAAATAACACATATGCAATACCTCTAGTTGTTGATCCATGTGTGGTTTGTGGAAATAACACACATGCAATGACTGTAATGGGTCCACATGTGTGGTTTGTGGAAAGAACACTCCTGCAATGACTCTGGTTGATCCATATGTGGTTTGTGGAAATAACACACATGCAATGACCGCTGGTGGATCCATGTGTGGTTTGTGGAAAAGAACACACATGCAATGACTCTAGTGTTGGTTTGTGGTTTTAGTATAAGAACAAACATGCCATGACTCTAGTGGTTGAGCCATGTGTGGTTTGTGGAAAGAAAACACATGCAATGACTCTGGTGGATCCATGTGTGGTTTGTGGAAAAGAACACACATGCAATGACTCTAGTGTTGGTTTGTGGTTTTAGTATAAGAACAAACATGCAATGACTCTAGTGGTTGATCCATGTGTGGTTTGTGGAAAGAACACACATGCGATGACCACTGGTTGATCCATGTGTGGTTTGTGGAAAGAACACACATGCAATGACCACTGGTGGATCCATGTTGGTTTTAGTATAAGAACACACATGCAATGACTCTAGTGGTTGATCCATGTTTGTTTGTGGAAATAACACACATGCAATGACTCTAGTGGTTGATCCATGTGTGGTTTGTGAAAAGAATATACATGCAATGACTCTAGTGTTGGTGTTAGTATAAGAACACACATGCAATGACTCTAGTGGTTGATCCATGTGTGGTTTGTGGAAATAACACATGTGCAATGACTCTAGTTGTTGATCCATGTGTGGTTTGTGGAAATAACACACATGCAATGACTGTAATGGGTCCACATGTGTGGTTTGTGGAAAGAACACACCTGCGATGACTCTGGTTGATCCATATGTGGTTTGTGGAAATAACACACATGCAATGACCGCTGGTGGATCCATGTGTGGTTTGTGGAAAAGAACACGCATGCAATGACTCTAGTGTTGGTTTGTGGTTTTAGTATAAGAACAAGCATGCAATGACTCTAGTGGTTGATCCATGTGTGGTTTGTGGAAAGAACACACATGCAATGACTCTTGTTGATCCACATGTGGTTTGTGGAAAGAACACACATGCAATGACCACTGGTGGATCCATGTGTGGTTTGTGGAAAGAACACACATGCAATGACTCTTGTGCTGGTTTGTGGTTTTAGTATAAGAACAAACATGCCATGACTCTAGTGGTTGAGCCATGTGTGGTTTGTGGAAAGAAAACACATGCAATGACTTTGGTTGATCCATGTGTGGTTTGTGGAAAGAACACACATGCAATGACCACTGGTGGATCCATGTGTAGTTTGTGGAAAAGAACACACATGCAATGACTCTAGTACTGGTTTGTGGTTTTAGTATAAGAACACACATGCAATGAGTCTTGTGGTTGATCCATGTGGTTTGTGGAAAGAACACACATGAAATGACTAGTGGTTGATCCATGTGTGGTTTGTGGAAAGAACACACATGCAATGACCACTGGTGGATCCATGTGTGGTTTGTGGAAAAGAACACACATGCAATGACTCTAGTGTTGGTTTGTGGTTTTAGTATAAGAACAAACATACAATGACTCTAGTGGTTGATCCATGTGTGGTTTGTGGAAAGAACACACATGCAATGACTCTGGTTGATCCATATGTGGTTTGTGGAAAGAACACACATGCGATGACCATAGGTTGATCCATGTGTGGTTTGTGGAAAGAACACACATGCAATGACCACTGGTGGATCCATGTTGGTTTTAGTATAAGAACACACATGCAATGACTCTAGTGGTTGATCCATGTTTGTTTGTGGAAATAACACACATGCAATGACTCTAGTGGTTGATCCATGTGTGGTTTGTGAAAAGAATATACATGCAATGACTCTAGTGTTGGTTTAGTATAAGAACACACATGCAATGACTCTAGTGGTTGATCCATGTGTGGTTTGTGGAAATAACACATATGCAATACCTCTAGTTGTTGATCCATGTGTGGTTTGTGGAAATAACACACATGCAATGACTGTAATGGGTCCACATGTGTGGTTTGTGGAAAGAACACTCCTGCAATGACTCTGGTTGATCCATATGTGGTTTGTGGAAATAACACACATGCAATGACCGCTGGTGGATCCATGTGTGGTTTGTGGAAAAGAACACACATGCAATGACTCTAGTGTTGGTTTGTGGTTTTAGTATAAGAACAAACATGCCATGACTCTAGTGGTTGAGCCATGTGTGGTTTGTGGAAAGAAAACACATGCAATGACTCTGGTGGATCCATGTGTGGTTTGTGGAAAAGAACACACATGCAATGACTCTAGTGTTGGTTTGTGGTTTTAGTATAAGAACAAACATGCAATGACTCTAGTGGTTGATCCATGTGTGGTTTGTGGAAAGAACACACATGCGATGACCACTGGTTGATCCATGTGTGGTTTGTGGAAAGAACACACATGCAATGACCACTGGTGGATCCATGTTGGTTTTAGTATAAGAACACACATGCAATGACTCTAGTGGTTGATCCATGTTTGTTTGTGGAAATAACACACATGCAATGACTCTAGTGGTTGATCCATGTGTGGTTTGTGAAAAGAATATACATGCAATGACTCTAGTGTTGGTGTTAGTATAAGAACACACATGCAATGACTCTAGTGGTTGATCCATGTGTGGTTTGTGGAAATAACACATGTGCAATGACTCTAGTTCTTGATCCATGTGTGGTTTGTGGAAATAACACACATGCAATGACTGTAATGGGTCCACATGTGTGGTTTGTGGAAAGAACACACCTGCGATGACTCTGGTTGATCCATATGTGGTTTGTGGAAATAACACACATGCAATGACCGCTGGTGGATCCATGTGTGGTTTGTGGAAAAGAACACGCATGCAATGACTCTAGTGTTGGTTTGTGGTTTTAGTATAAGAACAAGCATGCAATGACTCTAGTGGTTGATCCATGTGTGGTTTGTGGAAAGAACACACATGCAATGACTCTTGTTGATCCACATGTGGTTTGTGGAAAGAACACACATGCAATGACCACTGGTGGATCCATGTGTGGTTTGTGGAAAGAACACACATGCAATGACTCTTGTGCTGGTTTGTGGTTTTAGTATAAGAACAAACATGCCATGACTCTAGTGGTTGAGCCATGTGTGGTTTGTGGAAAGAAAACACATGCAATGACTTTGGTTGATCCATGTGTGGTTTGTGGAAAGAACACACATGCAATGACCACTGGTGGATCCATGTGTAGTTTGTGGAAAAGAACACACATGCAATGACTCTAGTACTGGTTTGTGGTTTTAGTATAAGAACACACATGCAATGAGTCTTGTGGTTGATCCATGTGGTTTGTGGAAAGAACACACATGAAATGACTAGTGGTTGATCCATGTGTGGTTTGTGGAAAGAACACACATGCAATGACCACTGGTGGATCCATGTGTGGTTTGTGGAAAAGAACACACATGCAATGACTCTAGTGTTGGTTTGTGGTTTTAGTATAAGAACAAACATACAATGACTCTAGTGGTTGATCCATGTGTGGTTTGTGGAAAGAACACACATGCAATGACTCTGGTTGATCCATATGTGGTTTGTGGAAAGAACACACATGCGATGACCATAGGTTGATCCATGTGTGGTTTGTGGAAAGAACACACATGCAATGACCACTGGTGGATCCATGTTGGTTTTAGTATAAGAACACACATGCAATGACTCTAGTGGTTGATCCATGTTTGTTTGTGGAAATAACACACATGCAATGACTCTAGTGGTTGATCCATGTGTGGTTTGTGAAAAGAATATACATGCAATGACTCTAGTGTTGGTTTAGTATAAGAACACACATGCAATGACTCTAGTGGTTGATCCATGTGTGGTTTGTGGAAATAACACATATGCAATACCTCTAGTTGTTGATCCATGTGTGGTTTGTGGAAATAACACACATGCAATGACTGTAATGGGTCCACATGTGTGGTTTGTGGAAAGAACACTCCTGCAATGACTCTGGTTGATCCATATGTGGTTTGTGGAAATAACACACATGCAATGACCGCTGGTGGATCCATGTGTGGTTTGTGGAAAAGAACACACATGCAATGACTCTAGTGTTGGTTTGTGGTTTTAGTATAAGAACAAACATGCCATGACTCTAGTGGTTGAGCCATGTGTGGTTTGTGGAAAGAAAACACATGCAATGACTCTGGTGGATCCATGTGTGGTTTGTGGAAAAGAACACACATGCAATGACTCTAGTGTTGGTTTGTGGTTTTAGTATAAGAACAAACATGCAATGACTCTAGTGGTTGATCCATGTGTGGTTTGTGGAAAGAACACACATGCGATGACCACTGGTTGATCCATGTGTGGTTTGTGGAAAGAACACACATGCAATGACCACTGGTGGATCCATGTTGGTTTTAGTATAAGAACACACATGCAATGACTCTAGTGGTTGATCCATGTTTGTTTGTGGAAATAACACACATGCAATGACTCTAGTGGTTGATCCATGTGTGGTTTGTGAAAAGAATATACATGCAATGACTCTAGTGTTGGTGTTAGTATAAGAACACACATGCAATGACTCTAGTGGTTGATCCATGTGTGGTTTGTGGAAATAACACATGTGCAATGACTCTAGTTCTTGATCCATGTGTGGTTTGTGGAAATAACACACATGCAATGACTGTAATGGGTCCACATGTGTGGTTTGTGGAAAGAACACACCTGCGATGACTCTGGTTGATCCATATGTGGTTTGTGGAAATAACACACATGCAATGACCGCTGGTGGATCCATGTGTGGTTTGTGGAAAAGAACACGCATGCAATGACTCTAGTGTTGGTTTGTGGTTTTAGTATAAGAACAAGCATGCAATGACTCTAGTGGTTGATCCATGTGTGGTTTGTGGAAAGAACACACATGCAATGACTCTTGTTGATCCACATGTGGTTTGTGGAAAGAACACACATGCAATGACCACTGGTGGATCCATGTGTGGTTTGTGGAAAGAACACACATGCAATGACTCTTGTGCTGGTTTGTGGTTTTAGTATAAGAACAAACATGCCATGACTCTAGTGGTTGAGCCATGTGTGGTTTGTGGAAAGAAAACACATGCAATGACTTTTGTTGATCCATGTGTGGTTTGTGGAAAGAACACACATGCAATGACCACTGGTGGATCCATGTGTAGTTTGTGGAAAAGAACACACATGCAATGACTCTAGTACTGGTTTGTGGTTTTAGTATAAGAACACACATGCAATGAGTCTAGTGGTTGATCCATGTGGTTTGTGGAAAGAACACACATGAAATGACTAGTGGTTGATCCATGTGTGGTTTGTGGAAAGAACACACATGCAATGACCACTGGTGGATCCATGTGTGGTTTGTGGAAAAGAACACACATGCAATGACTCTAGTGTTGGTTTGTGGTTTTAGTATAAGAACAAACATACAATGACTCTAGTGGTTGATCCATGTGTGTTTTGTGGAAAGAACACACATGCAATCACTCTGGTTGATCCATATGTGGTTTGTGGAAAGAACACACATGCGATGACCATAGGTTGATCCATGTGTGGTTTGTGGAAAGAACACACATGCAATGACCACTGGTGGATCCATGTTGGTTTTAGTATAAGAACACACATGCAATGACTCTAGTGGTTGATCCATGTTTGTTTGTGGAAATAACACACATGCAATGACTCTAGTGGTTGATCTATGTGTGGTTTGTGGAAAGAACACACATGCAGTGACCACTGGTGGATCCATGTGTGGTTTGTGGAAAAGAACACACATGCAATACTCTAGTACTGGTTTGTGGTTTTAGTATAAGAACACACATGCAATGACTCTAGTGGTTGATCCATGTGTGGTTTGTGGAAATAACACACATGCAATGACTCTAGTGGTTGATACATGTGTGGTTTGTGGAAAGAACACACATGCAATGACCACTGGTGGATCCATGTTGGTTTTAGTATAAGAACACACATGCAATAACTCTAGTACTGGTTTGTGGTTTTAGTATAAGAACACACATGCAATGACTCTAGTGGTTGATCGATGTGTGGTTTGTGGACATAACACACATGCAATGACTCTAGTGGTTGATCCATGTGTGGTTTGTGGAAAGAACACACATGCAATGAACACTGGTGGATCCATGTTGGTATTAGTATCAGAACACACATGCAATGACTCTAGTGGTTGATCCATGTTTGGTTGTGGAAATAACACACTTGCAATGACTCTAGTGGTTGATCCATGTGTGGTTTGTGGAAAAGAACAAACATGCAATGACTCTAGTGTTGGTTTTAGTATAAGAACACACATGCAATGACTCTGGTGGTTGATCCATGTGTGCTTTGTGGAAATAACACATATGCAATGACTCTAGTGGTTGATCCATGTGTGGTTTGTGGAAAGAACACACATGCAATGACCACTGGTGGATCCATGTTGGTTTTAGTATAAGAACAAACATGCAATGACTCTAGTGGTTGATCCATGTGTGGTTTGTGGAAATAACACACATGCAATGACTCTAGTGGGTCCACATGTGTGGTTTGTGGAAAGAACACACATGCATTGACTCTGGTTGGTCCATATGTGGTTTGTGGAAAGAACACGCATGCAATGACTCTAGTGGTGGATCCATGTGTGGTTTGTGGAAAAGAACACACATGCAATGACTCTAGTGCTGGTTTGTGGTTTTAGTATAACAACAAACATGCAATGACTCTAGTGGTTGATCCATGTGTGGTTTGTGGAAAGAACACACATGCAATTACTAGTGGTTGATCCATATGTGGTTTGTGGAAAGAACACACATGCAATGACCACTGGTGGATCCATGTGTGGTTTGTGGAAAAGAACACACATGCAATGACTCTAGTGCTGGTTTGTGATTTTAGCATAAGAACAAACATGCAATGACTCTAGTGGTTGATCCATGTGTGGTTTGTGGAAAGAACACACATGCAATGACTATGGTTGATCCATGTGTGGTTTGTGGAAAGAACACACGTGCAATGACCATTGGTGGATCGATGTGTGGTTTGTGGAAAAGAACACACGTGCAATGACTCTATTACTAGTTTGTGGTTTTAGTATAATAACACACATGCAATGACTCTAGTGATTGATCCATGTGTGGTTTGTGGAATGAACACACATGCAATGACCACTGGTGGATCCATGTTGGTTTTAGTATAAGAACACACATGCAATGACTCTAGTACTGGTTTGTGGTTTTAGTATAAGAACACACATGCAATGACTCTAGTGGTTGATCCATGTGGTTTGTGGAAATAACACACATGCAACGACTCTAGTGGTTGATCCATGTGTGGTTTGTGGAAAGAACACACATGCAATGACCACTGGTTGATCCATAAGTTGTTTGTGGAAAAGAACACACATGCAATGAGGCTAGTGGATCCATGTGTGGTTTGTGGAAACAACACACATGCAATGACTCTAGTGCTGGTTTGTGGTTTTAGTATAAGAACAAACATGCAATGACTCTAGTGGTTGATCCATGTGTGGTTTGTGGAAAGAACACACATGCAATGACCACTGGTGGATCCATGTGTGGTTTGTGGAAAAGAACACACATGCAATGACTCTAGTGTTGGTTTGTGGTTTTAGTATAAGAACAAACATGCAATGACTCTAGTGGTTGATACGTGTGTGGTTTGTGGAAAGAACACACATGCAATGACTCTGGTTGATCCATATGTGGTTTGTGGAAAGAACACACATGCAATGACCACTAGTGGATCCATGTGTGGTTTGTGGAAAAGAACACACATGCAATGTGTCTTGTGTTGGTTTGTGGTTTTAGTATAAGAACAAACATGCAATGACTCTAGTGGTTGATCCATGTGTGGTTTGTGGAAAGAACACACATGCAATGACTCTAGTGGTTGATCCATGTGTGGTTTGTGGAAAGAACACACATGCAATGACCACTGGTGGATCCATGTTGGTTTTAGTATAAGAACACACATGCAATGACTCTTGTGGTTATCCATGTTTGTTTGTGGAAATAACACACATGCAATGACTCTAGTGGTTGATCCATGTGTGGTTTGTGAAAAAGAACACACATGCAATGACTCGAGTGTTGGTTTTAGTATAAGAACACACATGCAATGACTCTAGTGGTTGATCCATGTGTGGTTTGTGGAAATAACACATATGCAATGACTCTAGTGGTTGATCCAGGTGTGGTTTGTGGAAATAACACACATGCAATGACACTAGTGGGTCCACATGTGTGGTTTGTGGAAAAACACACATGCAATTACTCTGGTTGATCCATATATGGTTTGTGGAAACAACACGCATGCAATGACTCTAGTGGTGGATCCATGTGTGGTTTGTGGAAAAGAACACACATGCAATGACTCTAGTGCTGGTTTGTGGTTTTAGTATAAGAACAAACATGCAATGACTCTAGTGGTTGATCCATGTTTGGTTTGTGGAAATAAAACACATGCAATGACTCTGGTTGATCCATGTGTGGTTTGTGGAAAGAACACACATGCAATGACCACTGGTGGATCCATGTGTGGTTTGTGGAAAAGAACACACATGCAATGACTCTAGTACTAGTTTGTGGTTTTAGTATAAGAACACACATGCAATGACTCTAGTGGTTGATCCATGTGTGGTTTGTGGAAATAACACACATGCAATGACTCTAAGGGTTGATCCATGTGTGGTTTGTGGAAAGAACACACATGCAATGATCACTGGTGGATCCATGTTGGTTTTAGTATAAGAAGACACATGCAATGACTCTAGTACTGGTTTGTGGTTTTAGTATAAGAACACACATGCAATGACTCTAGTGGTTGATCCATGTGGTTTGTGGAAATAACACACATGCAATGACTCTAGTGGTTGATCCATGTGTGGTTTGTGGAAAGAACACACATGCAATGACCACTGGTGGATCCATGTTGGTTTTAGTATAAGAACACACATGCAACGACTCTAGTGGTTGATCCATGTTTGTTTGTGGAAATAACACACATGCAATGACTCTAGTAGTTGATCCATGTGTGGTTTGTGAAAAAGAACACACATGCAATGACTCTAGTGGTTGATCCATGTGTGGTTTGTGAAAAGAAACAAAATGCAATGACTCTAGTGTTGGCTTTAGTATAAGAACACACATGCAATGACTCTAGTGGTTGATCCATGTGTGGTTTGTGGAAATAACACACATGCAATGACTCTGGTTGATCCATATGTGGTTTGTGGAAAGAACACACATGCAATGACCACTGGTGGATCCATGTGTGGTTTGTTGAAAAGAACACACATGCAATGACTCTAGTGCTGTTTTGTGATTTTAGTATAAGAACAAACATGCAATGACTCTAGTGGTTTGTCCATGTGTGGTTTGTGGAAAGAACACACATGCAATGACCACGGGTGGATCCATGTGTGGTTTGTGGAAAATAACACACATGCAATGACTCTAGTACTAGTTTGTGGTTTTAGTATAAGAACACACATGCAATGACTCTAGTGGTTGATCCATGTGTGGTTTGTGGAAATAACACACATGCAATGACTCTAAGGGTTGATCCATGTGTGGTTTGTGGAAAGAACACACATGCAATGACCACTGGTGGATCCATGTTGGTTTTAGTATAAGAACACACATGCAATGACTCTAGTACTGGTTTGTGGTTTTAGTATAAGAACACACATGCAATGACTCTAGTGGTTGATCCATGTGGTTTGTGGAAATAACACACATGCAATGACTCTAGTGGTTGATCCATGTGTGGTTTGTGGAAAGAACACACATGCAATGACCACTGGTGGATCCATGTTGGTTTTAGTATAAGAACACACATGCAACGACTCTAGTGGTTGATCCATGTTTGTTTGTGGAAATAACACACATGCAATGACTCTAGTGGTTGATCCATGTGTGGTTTGTGAAAAAGAACACACATGCAATGACTCTAGTGGTTGATCCATGTGTGGTTTGTGAAAAGAAACAAAATGCAATGACTCTAGTGTTGGCTTTAGTATAAGAACACACATGCAATGACTCTAGTGGTTGATCCATGTGTGGTTTGTGGAAATAACACACATGCAATGACTCTGGTTGATCCATATGTGGTTTGTGGAAAGAACACACATGCAATGACCACTGGTGGATCCATGTGTGGTTTGTTGAAAAGAACACACATGCAATGACTCTAGTGCTGTTTTGTGATTTTAGTATAAGAACAAACATGCAATGACTCTAGTGGTTTGTCCATGTGTGGTTTGTGGAAAGAACACACATGCAATGACCACGGGTGGATCCATGTGTGGTTTGTGGAAAATAACACACATGCAATGACTCTAGTACTAGTTTGTGGTTTTAGTATAATAACACACATGCAATGACTCTAGTGGTTGATCCATGTGTGGTTTGTGGAAATAACACACATGCAATGACTCTAAGGGTTGATCCATGTGTGGTTTGTGGAAAGAACACACATGCAATGACCACTGGTGGATCCATGTTGGTTTTAGTATAAGAACACACATGCAATGACTCTAGTACTGGTTTGTGGTTTTAGTATAAGAACACACATGCAATGACTCTAGTGGTTGATCCATGTGGTTTGTGGAAATAACACACATGCAATGACTCTAGTGGTTGATCCATGTGTGGTTTGTGGAAAGAACACACATGCAATGACCACTGGTGGATCCATGTTGGTTTTAGTATAAGAACACACATGCAACGACTCTAGTGGTTGATCCATGTTTGTTTGTGGAAATAACACACATGCAATGACTCTAGTGGTTGATCCATGTGTGGTTTGTGAAAAGAAACAAAATGCAATGACTCTAGTGTTGGTTTGTGGTTTTAGTATAAGAACAAACATGCAATGACTCTAGTGGTTGATCCATGTGTGGTTTGTGGAAATAACACACATGCAATGACTCTGGTTGATCCATTTGTGGTTTGTGGAAAGAACACACATGCAATGACCACTGGTGGATCCATGTGTGGTTTGTGTAAAAGAACACACATGCAATGACTCTAGTGCTGGTTTGTGATTTTAGTATAAGAACAAACATGCAATGACTCTATTGGTTTGTCCATGTGTGGTTTGTGGAAAGAACACACATGCAATGACTCTGGTTGATCCATGTGTGGTTTGTGGAAAGAACACACATGCAATGACCATTGGTGGATCCATGTGTGGTTTGTGGAAAAGAACACACATGCAATGACTCTAGTACTGGTTTGTGGCTTTAGTGTAAGAACACACATGCAATGACTCTAGTGGTTAATCCATGTGTGGTTTGTGGAAATAACACACATGCAATGACTCTAGTGGTTGATCCATGTGTGGTTTGTGGAAAGAACACACATGCAATGACCACTGGTGGATCCATGTTGGTTTTAGTATAAGAACACACATGCAATGACTCTAGTACTGGTTTGTGGTTTTAGTATAAGAACACACATGCAATGACTCTAGTGGTTGATCCATGTGGTTTGTGGAAATAACACACATGCAATGACTCTAGTGGTTGATCCATGTGTGGTTTGTGGAAATAACCCACATGCAATGACCACTGGTGGATCGATGTTGGTTTTAGTATAAGAACACACATGCAATGACTCTAGTGGTTGATCCATGTTTGTTTGTGGAAATAACACACATGCAATGACTCTAGTGGTTGATCCATGTGTGGTTTGTGAAAAATAACACACATGCAATGACTCTAGTGGTTGATCCATGTGTGGTTTGTGAAAAGAAACAAAATGCAATGACTCTAGTGTTGGTTTTAGTATAAGAACACACATGCAATGACTCTAGTGGTTGATCCATGTGTGGTTTGTGGAAATAACACATATGCAATGACTCTAGTGGTTGATCCATGTGTGGTTTGTGGAAATAACACACATGCAATGACTCTAGTGGGTCCACATGTGTGGTTTGTGGAAAGAACACACATGCAATGACTCTGGTTGATCCATATGTGGTTTGTGGAAAGAAAACGCATGCAATGACTCTAGTGGTGGATCCATGTGTGGTTTGTGGAAAAGAACACACATGAAATGACTCTAGTGCTGGTTTGTGGTTTTAGTATAAGAACAAACATGCAATGACTCTAGTGGTTGATCCATGTGTGGTTTGTGGAAAGAACACACATGCAATGACTAGTGGTTGATCCATATGTGGTTTGTGGAAAGAACACACATGCAATGACCACTGGTGGATCCATGTGTGGTTTGCGGAAAAGAACACACATGCAATGACTCTAGTGTTGGTTTGTGGTTTTAGTATAAGAACAAACATGCAATGACTCTAGTGGTTGATCCATGTGTGGTTTGTGGAAAGAACACACATGCAATGACTCTAGTTGAGCCATATGCGGTTTGTGGAAAGAACACACATGCAATGACCACTGGTGGATCCATGTGTGGTTTGTGAAAAAGAACACACATGCAATGACTCTAGTGCTAGTTTGTGGTTTTAGTATAAGAACAAACATGCAATGACTCTAGTGGTTGATCCATGTTTGGTTTGTGGAAAGAAAACACATGCAATGACTCTGGTTGATCCATGTGTGGTTTGTGGAAAGAACACACATGGAATGACCACTGGTGGATCCATGTGGGGTTTGTGGAAAAGAACACACATGCAATGACTCTAGTACTGGTTTGTGGTTTTAGTATAAGAACACACATGCAATGACTCTAGTGGTTGATCCATGTGTGGTTTGTGGAAATAACACACATCAATGACTCCAGTGGTTGATCCATGTGTGGTTTGTGGAAAGAACACACATGCAATGACCACTGGTGGATCCATGTTGGTTTTAGTATAAGAACACACATGCAATGACTCTAGTACTAGTTTGTGGTTTTAGTATAAGAACACACATGCAATGACTCTAGTGGTTGATCCATGTGTGGTTTGTGGACATAACACAAATGCAATGACTCTAGTGGTTGATCCATGTGTAGTTTGTGGAAAGAACACACATGCAACGACCACTAGTGGATCCATGTTGGTTTTAGTATAAGAACACACATATAATGACTCTAGTGGTTGATCCATGTTTGTTTGTGGAAATAACACACATGCAATGACTCTAGTGGTTGATCCATGTGTGGTTTGTGGAAAGAACACACATGCCATGACTAGTGGTTGATCCATATGTGGTTTGTGGAAAGAACACACATGCAATGACCATTGGTGGATCCATGTGTGGTTTGTGGAAAAGAACACACATGCAATGACTCTAGTGTTGGTTTGTGGTTTTAGTATAAGAACAAACATGCAATGACTCTAGTGGTTGATCCATGTGTGGTTTGTGGAAAGAACACACATGCAATGACTCTGGTTGATCCATATGTGGTTTGTGTAAAGAACACACATGCAATGACCACTGGTGGATCCATGTGTGGTTTGTGGAAAAGAACACACATGCAATGACTCTAGTGCTGGTTTGTGATTTTAGTATAAGAACAAACATGCAATGACTCTAGTGGCTGATTCATGTGTGGTTTGTGGAAAGAACACACATGCAATGACTCTGGTTGATCCATGTGTGGTTTGTGGAAAGAACACACATGCAATGACCATTGGTGGATCCATGTGTGGTTTGTGGAAAAGAACACACATGCAATGACTCTAGTACTGGTTTGTGGTTTTAGTATAAGAACACACATGCAATGACTCTAGTGGTTGATCCAGGTGTGGTTTGTGGAAATAACACACATGCAATGACTCTAAGGGTTGATCCATGTGTGGTTTGTGGAAAGAACACACATGCAATGACCACTAGTGGATCCATGTTGGTTTTAGTATAAGAACACACATGCAATGACTCTAGTACTGGTTTGTGGTTTTAGTATAAGAACACACATGCAATGACTCTAGTGGTTGATCCATGTGGTTTGTGGAAATAACACATATGCAATTACTCTAGTGGTTGATCCATGTGTGGTTTGTGGAAAGAACACACATGCAATGACCACTGGTGGATCCATGTTGGTTTTAGTATAAGGACACACATGCAATGACTCTAGTGGTTGATCCATGTTTGTTTGTGGAAATAACCCACATGCAATGACCACTGGTGGATCGATATTGGTTTTAGTATAAGAACACACATGCAATGACTCTAGTGGTTGATCCATGTTTGTTTGTGGAAATAACACACATGCAATGACTCTAGTGGTTGATCCATGTGTGGTTTGTGAAAAAGAACACACATGCAATGACTCTAGTGGTTGATCCATGTGTGGTTTGTGAAAAGAAACAAAATGCAATGACTCTAGTGTTGGTTTTAGTATAAGAACACACATGCAATGACTCTAGTGGTTGATCCATGTGTGGTTTGTGGAAATAACACATATGCAATGACTCTAGTGGTTGATCCATGTGTGGTTTGTGGAAATAACACACATGCAATGACTCTAGTGGGTCCACATGTGTTGTTTGTGGAAAGAACACACATGCAATGACTCTGGTTGATCCATATGTGTTTTGTGGAAAGAACACGCATGCAATGACTCTAGTGGTGGATCCATGTGTGGTTTGTGGAAAAGAACACACATGCAATGACTCTAGTGCTGGTTTATGGTTTTAGTATAAGAACAAACATGCAATGACTCTAGTGGTTGATCCATGTGTGGTTTGTGGAAAGAACACACATGCAATGACTAGTGGTTGATCCATATGTGGTTAGTGGAAATAACACACATGCAATGACCACTGGTGGATCCATGTGTGGTTTGCGGAAAAGAACACACACGCAATGACTCTAGTGTTGGTTTGTGGTTTTAGTATAAGAACAAACATGCAATGACTCTAGTGGTTGATCCATGTGTGGTTTGTGGAAAGAACACACATGCAATGACTCTAGTTGAGCCATATGTGGTTTGTGGAAAGAACACACATGCAATGACCACTGGTGGATCCATGTGTGGTTTGTGAAAAAGAACACACATGCAATGACTCTAGTGCTGGTTTGTGGTTTTAGTATAAGAGCAAACATGCAATGACTCTAGTGGTTGATCCATGTTTGGTTTGTGGAAAGAAAACACATGCAATGACTCTGGTTGATCCATGTGTGGTTTGTGGAAAGAACACACATAGAATGACCACTGGTGGATCCATGTGGGGTTTGTGGAAAAGAACACACATGCAATGACTCTAGTACTGGTTTGTGGTTTTAGTATAAGAACACACATGCAATGACTCTAGTGGTTGATCCATGTGTGGTTTGTGGAAATAACACACATCAATGACTCTAGTGGTTGATCCATGTTTGGTTTGTGGAAAGAACACACATGCAATGACCACTGGTGGATCCATGTTGGTTTTAGTATAAGAACACACATGCAATGACTCTAGTACTAGTTTGTGGTTTTAGTATAAGAACACACATGCAATGACTCTAGTGGTTGATCCATGTGTGGTTTGTGGACATAACACAAATGCAATGACTCTAGTGGTTGATCCATGTGTGGTTTGTGGAAAGAACACACATGCAATGACCACTAGTGGATCCATGTTGGTTTTAGTATAAGAACACACATACAATGACTCTAGTGGTTGATCCATGTTTGTTTGTGGAAATAACACACATGCAATGACTCTAGTGGTTGATCCATGTGTGGTTTGTGGAAAGAACACACATGCCATGACTAGTGGTTGATCCATATGTGGTTTGTGAAAAGAACACACATGCAATGACCATTGGTGGATCCATGTGTGGTTTGTGGAAAAGAACACACATGCAATGACTCTAGTGTTGGTTTGTGGTTTTAGTATAAGAACAAACATGCAATGACTCTAGTGGTTGATCCATGTGTGGTTTGTGGAAAGAACACACATGCAATGACTCTGGTTGATCCATATGTGGTTTGTGTAAAGAACACACATGCAATGACCACTGGTGGATCCATGTGTGGTTTGTGGAAAAGAACACACATGCAATGACTCTAGTGCTGGTTTGTGGTTTTAGTATAAGAACAAACATGCAATGACTCTAGTGGCTGATTCATGTGTGGTTTGTGGAAAGAACACACATGCAATGACTTTGGTTGATCCATGTGTGGTTTGTGAAAGAACACACATGCAATGACCATTGGTGGATCCATGTGTGGTTTGTGGAAAAGAACACACATGCAATGACTCTAGTACTGGTTTGTGGTTTTAGTATAAGAACACACATGCAATGACTCTAGTGGTTGATCCATGTGTGGTTTGTGGAAATAACACACATGCAATGACTCTAAGGGTTGATCCATGTGTGGTTTGTGGAAAGAACACACATGCAATGACCACTAGTGGATCCATGTTGGTTTTAGTATAAGAACACACATGCAATGACTCTAGTACTGGTTTGTGGTTTTAGTATAAGAACACACATGCAATGACTCTAGTGGTTGATCCATGTGGTTTGTGGAAATAACACACATGCAATTACTCTAGTGGTTGATCCATGTGTGGTTTGTGGAAAGAACACACATGCAATGACCACTGGTGGATCCATGTTGGTTTTAGTATAAGGACACACATGCAATGACTCTAGTGGTTGATCCATGTTTGTTTGTGGAAATAACACACATGCAATGACTCTAGTGGTTGATCCATGTGTGGTTTGTGAAAAAGAACACACATGCAATGACTCTAGTGGTTAATCCATGTGTGGTTTGTGAAAAGAAACAAAATGCAATGACTCTAGTGTTGGCTTTAGTATAAGAACACACATGCAATGACTCTAGTGGTTGATCCATGTGTGGTTTGTGGAAATAACACACATGCAATGACTCTAGTTGATCCATATGTGGTTTGTGGAAAGAACACACATGCAATGACCACTGGTGGATCCATGTGTGGTTTGTGGAAAAGAACACACATGCAATGACTCTAGTGCTGGTTTGTGATTTTAGTACAAGAACAAACATGCAATGACTCTAGTGGTTTGTCCATGTGTGGTTTGTGGAAATAACACACATGCAATGACTGTAATGGGTCCACATGTGGTTTGTGGAAAGAACACACATGCAATGACCACTGGTTGATCCATAAGTTGTTTGTGGAAAAGAACACACATGCAATGAGTCTAGTGGATCCATGTGTGGTTTGTGGAAAAGAACACACATGCAATGACTCTAGTGTTGGTTTGTGGTTTTAGTATAAGAACAAACTTGCAATGACTCTAGTGGTTGATCCATGTGTGGTTTATGGAAAGAACACACATGGAATGACTCTGGTTGATCCATATGTGGTTTGTGGAAAGAACACACATGCAATGACCACTGGTGGATCCATGTGTGGTTTGTGGAAAAGAACACACATGCAATGACTCTAGTGTTGGTTTGTGGTTTTAGTATAAGAACAAACATGCAATGACTCTAGTGGTTGATCCATGTGTGGTTTGTGGAAAGAACACACATGCAATGACTAGTGGTTGATCCATATGTGGTTTGTGGAAAGAACACACATGCAATGACCATTAGTGGATCCGTGTGTGGTTTGTGGAAAAGAACACACATGCAATGAATCTAGTACTGGTTTGTGGTTTTAGTATAACAACACACATGCAATGACTCTAGTGGTTAATCCATATGTGCTTTGTGGAAATAACACACATGCAATGACTCTAGTGGTTGATCCATGTGTGGTTTGTGGAAAGAACACACATGCAATGACCACTGGTGGATCCATGTTGGTTTTAGTATAAGAACACACATGCAATGACTCTAGTACTGGTTTGTGGTTTTAGTATAAGAACACACATGCAATGACTCTAGTGGTTGATCCATGTGGTTTGTGGAAATAACACACATGCAATGACTCTATTGGTTGATCCATGTGTGGTTTGTGGAAAGAACACACATGCAATGACTCTAGTGGTTGATCCATGTGTGGTTTGTGGAAAGAACACACATGCAATGACCACTGGTGGATCCATGTTGGTTTTAGTATAAGAACACACATGCAATGACTCTAGTACTAGTTTGTGGTTTTAGTATAAGAACACACATGCAATGACTCTAGTGGTTGATCCATGTGTGGTTTGTGGACATAACACAAATGCAATGACTCTAGTGGTTGATCCATGTGTGGTTTGTGGAAAGAACACACATGCAATGACTCTAGTGGTTGATCCATGTGTGGTTTGTGAAAAGAAACAAAATCCAATGACTCTAGTGTTGGTTTTAGTATAAGGACACACATGCAATGACTCTAGTGGTTGATCCATGTGTGGTTTATGGAAATAACACATATGCAATGACTCTAGTGGTTGATGCATGTGTGGTTTGTGGAAATAACACGTATTCAATGACTCTAGTGGGTCCACATGTGTGGTTTGTGGAAAGAACACACATGCAATGACTCTGGTTGATCCATATGTGGTTTG
Source organism: Avena sativa (assembly GCA_916181665.1). Lineage (NCBI taxonomy): Eukaryota > Viridiplantae > Streptophyta > Magnoliopsida > Poales > Poaceae > Avena > Avena sativa. The sequence continues at coordinate 264,271,035 of OV702291.1, forward strand.
TGGAAAGAACACGCATGGAATGACTCTAGTGGTGGATCTATGTGTGGTTTGTGGAAAAGAACACACATGCAATGACTCTAGTGCTGGTTTGTGGTTTTAGTATAAGAACAAACATGCAATGACTCTAGTGGTTGATCCATGTGTGGTTTGTGGAAAGAACACACATGCAATGACTAGTGGTTGATCCATATGTGGTTTGTGGAAAGAACACACATGCAATCACCACTGGTGGATCCATGTGTGGTTTGCGGAAAAGAACACACATGCAATGACTCTAGTGTTGGTTTGTGGTTTTAGTATAAGAACAAACATGCAATGACTCTAGTGGTTGATCCATGTGTGGTTTGTGGAAAGAACACACATGCAATGACTCTAGTTGAGCCATATTTGGTTTGTGGAAAGAACACACATGCAATGACCACTGGTGGATCCATGTGTGGTTTGTGAAAAAGAACACACATGCAATGACTCTAGTGCTGGTTTGTGGTTTTAGTATAAGAACAAACATGCAATGACTCTAGTGGTTGATCCATGTTTGGTTTGTGGAAAGAAAACACATGCAATGACTCTGGTTGATCCATGTGTGGTTTGTGGAAAGAACACACATGGAATGACCACTGGTGGATCCATGTGGGGTTTGTGGAAAAGAACCCACATGCAATGACTCTAGTACTGGTTTGTGGTTTTAGTATAAGAACACACATGCAATGACTCTAGTGGTTGATCCATGTGTGGTTTGTGGAAATAACACACATCAATGACTCTAGTGGTTGATCCATGTTTGGTTTGTGGAAAGAACACACATGCAATGACCACTGGTGGATCCATGTTGGTTTTAGTATAAGAACACACATGCAATGACTCTAGTACTAGTTTGTGGTTTTAGTATAAGAACACACATGCAATGACTCTAGTGGTTGATCCATGTGTGGTTTGTGGACATAACACAAATGCAATGACTCTAGTGGTTGATCCATGTGTGGTTTGTGGAAAGAACACACATGCAATGACCACTAGTGGATCCATGTTGGTTTTAGTATAAGAACACACATACAATGACTCTAGTGGTTGATCCATGTTTGTTTGTGGAAATAACACACATGCAATGACTCTAGTGGTTGATCCATGTGTGGTTTGTGGAAAGAACACACATGCCATGACTAGTGGTTGATCCATATGTGGTTTGTGAAAAGACCACACATGCAATGACCATTGGTGGATCCATGTGTGGTTTGTGGAAAAGAACACACATGCAATGACTCTAGTGTTGGTTTGTGGTTTTAGTATAAGAACAAACATGCAATGACTCTAGTGGTTGATCCATGTGTGGTTTGTGGAAAGAACACACATGCAATGACTCTGGTTGATCCATATGTGGTTTGTGTAAAGAACACACATGCAATGACCACTGGTGGATCCATGTGTGGTTTGTGGAAAAGAACACACATGCAATGACTCTAGTGCTGGTTTGTGATTTTAGTATAAGAACAAACATGCAATGACTCTAGTGGCTGATTCATGTGTGGTTTGTGGAAAGAACACACATGCAATGACTCTGGTTGATCCATGTGTGGTTTGTGGAAAGAACACACATGCAATGACCATTGGTGGATCCATGTGTGGTTTGTGGAAAAGAACACACATGCAATGACTCTAGTACTGGTTTGTGGTTTTAGTATAAGAACACACATGCAATGACTCTAGTGGTTGATCCATGTGTGGTTTGTGGAAATAACACACATGCAATGACTCTAAGGGTTGATCCATGTGTGGTTTGTGGAAAGAACACACATGCAATGACCACTAGTGGATCCATGTTGGTTTTAGTATAAGAACACACATGCAATGACTCTAGTACTAGTTTGTGGTTTTAGTATAAGAACAAACATGCAATGACTCTAGTGGTTGATCCATGTGGTTTGTGGAAATAACACACATGCAATTACTCTAGTGGTTGATCCATGTGTGGTTTGTGGAAAGAACACACATGCCATGACCACTGGTGGATCCATGTTGGTTTTAGTATAAGGACACACATGCAATGACTCTAGTGGTTGATCCATGTTTGTTTGTGGAAATAACACACATGCAATGACTCTAGTGGTTTATCCATGTGTGGTTTGTGAAAAAGAACACACATGCAATGACTCTAGTGGTTGATCCATGTGTGGTTTGTGAAAAGAAACAAAATGCAATGACTCTAGTGTTGGCTTTAGTATAAGAACACACATGCAATGACTCTAGTGGTTGATCCATGTGTGGTTTGTGGAAATAACACACATGCAATGACTCTAGTTGATCCATATGTGGTTTGTGGAAAGAACACACATGCAATGACCACTGGTGGATCCATGTGTGGTTTGTGGAAAAGAACACACATGCAATGACTCTAGTGCTGGTTTGTGATTTTAGTACAAGAACAAACATACAATGACTCTAGTGGTTTGTCCATGTGTGGTTTGTGGAAATAACACACATGCAATGACTGTAATGGGTCCACATGTGGTTTGTGGAAAGAACACACATGCAATGACCACTGGTTGATCCATAAGTTGTTTGTGGAAAAGAACACACATGCAATGAGTCTAGTGGATCCATGTGTGGTTTGTGGAAAAGAACACACATGCAATGACTCTAGTGTTGGTTTGTGGTTTTAGTATAAGAACAAACTTGCAATGACTCTAGTGGTTGATCCATGTGTGGATTATGGAAAGAACACACATGGAATGACTCTGGTTGATCCATATGTGGTTTGTGGAAAGAACACACATGCAATGACCACTGGTGGATCCATGTGTGTTTTGTGGAAAAGAACACACATGCAATGACTCTAGTGTTGGTTTGTGGTTTTAGTATAAGAACAAACATGCAATGACTCTAGTGGTTGATCCATGTGTGGTTTGTGGAAAGAACACACATGCAATGACTAGTGGTTGATCCATATGTGGTTTGTGGAAAGAACACACACGCAATGACCATTGGTGGATCCATGTGTGGTTTGTGGAAAAGAACACACATGCAATGACTCTAGTACTGGTTTGTGGTTTTAGTATAACAACACACATGCAATGACTCTAGTGGTTAATCCATGTGTGGTTTGTGGAAATAACACACATACAATGACTCTAGTGGTTGATCCATGTGTGGTTTGTGGAAAGAACACACATGCAATGACCACTGGTGGATCCATGTTGGTTTTAGTATAAGAACACACATGCAATGACTCTAGTACTGGTTTGTGGTTTTAGTATAAGAACACACATGCAATGACTCTAGTGGTTGATCCATGTGGTTTGTGGAAATAACACACATGCAATGACTCTAGTGGTTGATCCATGTGTGGTTTGTGGAAAGAACACACATGCAATGACCACTGGTGGATCCATGTTGGTTTTAGTATAAGAACACACATGCAATGACTCTAGTGGTTGATCCATGTTTGTTTGTGGAAATAACCCACTTGCAATGACTCTAGTGGTTGATCCATGTGTGGTTTGTGAAAAAGAACACACATGCAATGACTCTAGTGGTTGATCCATGTGTGGTTTGTGAAAAGAAACAAAATCCAATGACTCTAGTGTTGGTTTTAGTATAAGAACACACATGCAATGACTCTAGTGGTTCATCCATGTGTGGTTTGTGGAAATAACACATATGCAATGACTCTAGTGGTTGATGCATGTGTGGTTTGTGGAAATAACACATATTCAATGACTCTAGTGGGTCCACATGTGTGGTTTGTGGAAAGAACACACATGCAATGACTCTGGTTGATCCATATGTGGTTTGGAATGACTCTAGTGGTGGATCTATGTGTGGTTTGTGGAAAAGAACACACATGCAATGACTCTAGTGCTGGTTTGTGGTTTTAGTATAAGAACAAACATGCAATGACTCTAGTGGTTGATCCATGTGTGGTTTGTGGAAAGAACACACATGCAATGACTAGTGGTTGATCCATATGTGGTTTGTGGAAAGAACACACATGCAATCACCACTGGTGGATCCATGTGCGGTTTGTGGAAAAGAACACACATGCAATGACTCTAGTGTTGGTTTGTGGTTTTAGTATAAGAACAAACATGCAATGACTCTAGTGGTTGATCCATGTGTGGTTTGTGGAAAGAACACACATGCAATGACTCTGGTTGAGCCATATGTGGTTTGTGGAAAGAACACACATGCAATGACCACTGGTGGATCCATGTGTGGTTTGTGGAAAAGAACACACATGCAATGACTCTAGTAATGGTTTGTGGTTTTAGTATAAGAACAAACATGCAATGACTCTAGTGGTTGATCCATGTTTGGTTTGTGGAAAGAAAACACATGCAATGACTCTGGTTGATCCATGTGTGGTTTGTGGAAAGAACACACATGCAATGACCACTGGTGGATCCATGTGTGGTTTGTGGAAAAGAACACACATGCAATGACTCTAGAACTGGTTTGTGGTTTTAGTATAAGAACACACATGCAATGACTTTAGTTGTTGATCCATGTGTGGTTTGTGGAAATAACACACATCAATGACTCTAGTGGTTGATCCATGTGTGGTTTGTGGAAAGAACACACATGCAATGACCACTGGTGGATCCATGTTGGTTTTAGTATAAGAACACACATGCAATGACTCTAGTACTGGTTTGTGGTTTTAGTATAAGAACACACATGCAATGACTCTAGTGGTTGATCCATGTGTGGTTTGTGGACATAACACAAATGCAATGACTCTAGTGGTTGATCCATGTGTGGTTTGTGGAAAGAACACACATGCAATGACCACTAGTGGATCCGTGTTGGTTTTAGTATAAGAACACACATACAATGACTCTAGTGGTTGATCCATGTTTGTTTGTGGAAATAACAAACATGCAATGACTCTAGTGGTTGATCCATGTGTGGTTTGTGGAAAGAACACACATGCAATGACTAGTGGTTGATCCAAATGTGGTTTGTGGAAAGAACACACATGCAATGACCACTGGTGGATCCATGTGTGGTTTGTGGAAAAGAACACACATGCAATGACTCTAGTGTTGGTTTGTGGTTTTAGTATAAGAAAAAAATGCAATGAATCTAGTGGTTGATCCATGTGTGGTTTGTGGAAAGAACACACATGCAATGACTCAGGTTGATCCATATGTGGTTTGTGGAAAGAACACACATGCAATGACCACTGGTGAATCCATGTGTGGTTTGTGGAAAAGAACACGCATGCAATGACTCTAGTGCTAGTTTGTGGTTTTAGTATAAGAACACACATGCAATGACTCTAGTGGTTGATCCATGTGTGGTTTGTGGAAATAACACACATCAATGACTCTAGTGGTTGATCCATGTGTGGTTTTTGGAAAGAACACACATGCAATGACCACTGGTGGATCCATGTTGGTTTTAGTATAAGAACACACATGCAATGACTCCAGTACTGGTTTGTGGTTTTAGTATAAGAACACACATGTAATGACTCTAGTGGTTGATCCATGTGTGGTTTGTGGAAAGAACACATATGCAATGACTAGTGGTTGATCCATATGTGGTTTGTGGAAAGAACACACATGCAATGACCACTGGTGGATCCATGTGTGGTTTGTGGAAAAGAACACACATGCAATGACTCTAGTGTTGGTTTGTGGTTTTAGTATAAGAACAAACATGCAATGACTCTAGTGGTTGATCCATGTGTGGTTTGTGGAAAGAACACACATGCAATGACTCTGGTTGAGCCATATGTGGTTTGTGTAAAGAACACACATGCAATGACTCAGGTTGATCCATATGTGGTTTGTGGAAAGAACACACATGCAATGACCACTGGTGAATCCATGTGTGGTTTGTGGAAAAGAACACGCATGCAATGACTCTAGTGCTAGTTTGTGATTTTAGTATAAGAACAAACATGCAATGACTCTAGTGGTTGATTCATGTGTGGTTTGTGGAAAGAACAGACATGCAATGACTCTGGTTGATCCATGTGTGGTTTGTGGAAAGAACACACATGCAATGACCATTGGTTGATCCATGTGTGGTTTGTGGAAAAGAACACACATGCAATGACTCTAGTACTGATTTGTGGTTTTAGTATAAGAACACACATGTAATGACTCTAGTGGTTGATCCATGTGTGGTTTGTGGAAATAACACACATGCAATGACTCTAGTGGTTGATCCAGGTGTGGTTTGTGGAAAGAACACACATGCAATGACCACTGGTGGATCCATGTTGGTTTTAGTATAAGAACACGCATGCAATGACTCTAGTGGTTGATCCATGTGTGGTTTGTGGAAAGAACACACATGCAATGACCACTGGTGGATCCATGTTGGTTTTAGTATAAGAACACACACGCAATGACTCTAGTACTGGTATGTGGTTTTAGTATAAGAACACACATGCAATTACTCTAGTGGTTGATCCATGTGGTTTGTGGAAATAACACACATGCAATGTCTCTAGGTTGATCCATGTGTGGTTTGTGGAAAGAACACACATGCAATGACCACTGGTGGATCCATGTTGGTTTTAGTATAAGAACACACATGCAATGACTCTAGTGGTTGATCCATGTTTGTTTGTGGAAATAACACACATGCAATGACTCTAGTGGTTGATCCATGTTTGTTTGTGCAAATAACACACATGCAATGAGTCTAGTGGTTGATCCATCTGTGGTTTGTGAAAAAGAACACACATGCAATGACTCTAGTGTTGGTTTTAGTATAAGAACACACATGCAATGACTCTAGTGGTTGATCCATTTTTGGTTTGTGGAAATAACACATATGCAATGACTCTAGTGGTTGATCCATGTGTGGTTTGTGGAAATAACACACATGCAATGACTCTAGTGGGTCCACATGTGTGGTTTGTGGAAAGAACAAACATGCAATGACTCTAGTGGTTGATCCATGTGTGGTTTGTGGAAATAACACACATGCAATGACTCTAGTGGGTCCACATGTGTGGTTTGTGGAAAGAACACACATGCAATGACTGTGGTTGATCCATATGTGGTTTGTGGAAAGAACACGCATGCAATGACTCTAGTGGTGGATCCATGTGTGGTTTGTGGAAAAGAACACACATGCAATGACTCTAGTGCTGGTTTGTGGTTTTAGTATAAGAACAAACATGCAATGACTCTGGTTGATCCATGTGTGGTTTGTGGAAAGAACACACATGCAATGACTAGTGGTTGATCCATATGTGGTATGTGGAAAGAACAGACATGCAATGACCACTGGTGGATCCATGTGTGGTTTGTGGAAAAGAACACACATGCAATGACTCTAGTGTTGGTTTGCGGTTTTAGTATAAGAACAAACATGCAATGACTCTAGTGGTTGATCCATGTGTGGTTTGTGGAAAGAACACACATGCAATGACTCTGGTTCAGCCATATGTGGTTTGTGGAAAGAACACACATGCAATGACCACTGGTGGATCCATGTGTGGTTTGTGGAAAAGAACACACATGCAATGACTCTGGTTGATCCATATGTGGTTTGTGAAAATAACACGCATGCAATGACTCTAGTGGTGGATCCATGTGTGGTTTGTGGAAAAGAACACACATCCAATGACTCTAGTGCTGGTTTGTGGTTTTAGTATAAGCACAAACATGCAATGACTCTAGTGGTTGATCCATGTGTGGTTTGTGGAAAGAACACGCATGCAATGACTAGTGGTTGATCCGTATGTGGTTTGTGGAAAGAACACACATGCAATGACCACTGTTGGATCCATGTGCGGTTTGTGGAAAAGAACACACATGCAATGACTCTAGTGTTGGTTTGTGGTTTTAGTATAAGAACAAACATGCAATGACTCTAGTGGTTGATCCATGTGTGGTTTGTGGAAAGAACACACATGCAATGACTCTGGTTGAGCCATATGTGGTTTGTGGAAAGAACACACATGCAATAACCACTGGTGGATCCATGTGTGGTTTGTGGAAAAGAACACACATGCAATGACTCTAGTGCTGGTTTGTGGTTTTAGTATAAGAACAAACATGCAATGACTCTAGTGGTTGATCCATGTTTGGTTTGTGGAAAGAAAACACATGCAATGACTCTGGTTGATCCATGTGTGGTTTGTGGAAAGAACACACATGCAATGACCACTGGTGGATCCATGTGTGGTTTGTGGAAAAGAACACACATGCAATGACTCTAGTACTGGTTTGTGGTTTTAGTATAAGAACACACATGCAATGACTCTAGTGGTTGATCCATGTGTGGTTTGTGGAAATAACACACATCAATGACTCTAGTGGTTGATCCATGTGTGGTTTGTGGAAATAACACACATGCAATGACCACTGGTGGATCCATGTTGGTTTTAGTATAATAACACACATGTAGTGACTCTAGTACTAGTTTGTGGTTTTAGTATAAGAACATAGATGCAATGACTCTAGTGGTTGATCCATGTGTGGTTTGTGGACATAACACAAATGCAATGACTCTAGTGGTTGATCCATGTGTGTTTTGTGGAAAGAACACACATGCAATGACCACTAGTGGATCCATGTTGGTTTTAGTATAAGAACACACATACAATGACTCTAGTGGTTGATCCATGTTTGTTTGTGGAAATAACACACATGCAATGACTCTAGTGGTTGATCCATGTGTGGTTTGTGGAAAGAACACACATGCAATGACTAGTGGTTGATCCATATGTGCTTTGTGGAAATAACACACATGCAATGACTCTAGTGGTGGATCCATGTGTGGTTTGTGGAAAAGAACGCACATGCAATGACTCTAGTGTTGGTTTGTGGTTTTAGTATAAGAAAAAAATGCAATGACTCTAGTGGTTGATCCATGTGTGGTTTGTGGAAAGAACACACATGCAATGACTCTGGTTGATCCATATGTGGTTTGTGGAAAGAACACACATGCAATGACCACTAGTGGATCCATGTGTGGTTTGTGGAAAAGAACACACATGCAATCACTCTAGTGCTGGTTTGTGGTTTTAGTATAAGAACAAACATGCAATGACTCTAGTGGTTGATCCATGTGTGGTTTGTGGAAAGAACACACATGCAATGACTAGTGGTTGATCCATATGTGGTTTGTGGAAAGAACACACATGCAATGACCACTGGTGGATCCATGTGTGGTTTGTGGAAAAGAACACACATGCAATGACTCTAGTGTTGGTTTGTGGTTTTAGTATAAGAACAAACATGCAATGACTCTAGTGGTTGATCCATGTGTGGTTTGTGGAAAGAACACACATGCAATGACTAGTGGTTGATCCATATGTGGTTTGTGGAAAGAACACACATGCAATGACCACTGGTGGATCCATGTGTGGTTTGTGGAAAAGAAGACACATGCAATGACTCTAGTGTTGGTTTGTGGTTTTAGTATAAGAAAAAAATGCAATGACTCTAGTGGTTGATCCATGTGTGGTTTGTGGAAAGAACACACATGCAATGACTCTGGTTGATCCATATGTGGTTTGTGGAAAGAACACACATGCAATGACCACTGGTGGATCCATGTGTGGTTTGTGGAAAAGAACACACATGCAATGACTCTAGTGATAGTTTGTGATTTTAGTATAAGAACAAACATGCAATGACTCTAGTGGTTGATTCATGTGTGGTTTGTGGAAAGAACACACATGCAATGACTCTGGTTGATCCATGTGTGGTTTGTGGAAAGAACACACCTGCAATGACCATTGGTTGATCCATGTGTGGTTTGTGGAAAAGAACACACATGCAATGACTCTAGTACTGATTTGTGGTTTTAGTATAAGAACACACATGCAATGACTCTAGTGGTTGATCCATGTGTGGTTTGTGGAAATAACACACATGCAATGACTCTAGTGGTTGATCCAGGTGTGATTTGTGGAAAGAACACACATGCAATGACCACTGGTGGATCCATGTTGGTTTTAGTATAAGAACACACATGCAATGACTCTAGTACTGGTTTGTGGTTTTAGTATAAGAACACACATGCAATTACTCTAGTGGTTGATCCATGTGGTTTGTGGAAATAACACACATGCAATGACTCTAGTGGTTGATCCATGTGTGGTTTGTGGAAAGAACACACATGCAATGACCACTGGTGGATCCATGTTGGTTTTAGTATAAGAACACACATGCAATGACTCTAGTGGTTGATCCATGTTTGTTTGTGGAAATAACACACATGCAATGACTCTAGTGGTTGATCCATGTTTGTTTGTGCAAATAACACACATGCAATAACTCTAGTGGTTGATCCATCTGTGGTTTGTGAAAAAGAACACATATGCAATGACTCTAGTGTTGGTTTTAGTATAAGAACACACATGCAATGACTCTAGTGGTTGATCCATGTGTGGTTTGTGGAAATAACACATATGCAATGACTCTAGTGGTTGATCCATGTGTGGTTTGTGGAAATAACACACATGCAATGACTCTAGTGGGTCCACATGTGTGGTTTGTGGAAAGAACACACATGCAATGACTGTGGTTGATCCATATGTGGTTTGTGGAAAGAACACGCATGCAATGACTCTAGTGGTGGATCCATGTGTGGTTTGTGGAAAAGAACACACATGCAATGACTCTAGTGCTGGTTTGTGGTTTTAGTATAAGAACAAACATGCAATGACTCTAGTGGTTGATCCATGTGTGGTTTGTGGAAAGAACACACATGCAATGACTAGTGGTTGATCCATATGTGGTTTGTGGAAAGAACACATATGCAATGACCACTGGTGGATCCATGTGTGGTTTGTGGAAAAGAACACACATGCAATGACTCTAGTGTTGGTTTGTGGTTTTAGTATAAGAACAAACATGCAATGACTCTAGTGGTTGATCCATGTGTGGTTTGTGGAAAGAACACACATGCAATGACTCTGGTTGAGCCATATGTGGTTTGTGTAAAGAACACACATGCAATGACCACTGGTGGATCCATGTGTGGTTTGTGGAAAAGAACACACATGCAATGACTCTAGTGTTGGTTTGTGGTTTTAGTATAAGAAAAATATGCAATGACTCTAGTGGTTGATCCATGTGTGGTTTATGGAAAGAACACACATGCAATGACTCTGGTTGATCCATATGTGGTTTGTGGAAAGAACACACATGCAATGACCACTAGTGGATCCATGTGTGGTTTGTGGAAAAGAACACACATGCAATGACTCTAGTGCTGGTTTGTGGTTTTAGTATAAGAACAAACATGCAATGACTCTAGTGGTTGATCCATGTGTGGTTTGTGGAAAGAACACATATGCAATGACTAGTGGTTGATCCATATGTGGTTTGTGGAAAGAACACACATGCAATGACCACTGGTGGATCCATGTGTGGTTTGTGGAAAAGAACACACATGCAATGACTCTAGTGTTGGTTTGTGGTTTTAGTATAAGAACAAACATGCAATGACTCTAGTGGTTGATCCATGTGTGGTTTGTGGAAAGAACACACATGCAATGACTCTGGTTGAGCCATATGTGGTTTGTGTAAAGAACACACATGCAATGACCACTGGTGGATCCATGTGTGGTTTGTGGAAAAGAACACACATGCAATGACTCTAGTGTTGGTTTGTGGTTTTAGTATAAGAAAAAAATGCAATGACTCTAGTGGTTGATCCATGTGTGGTTTATGGAAAGAACACACATGCAATAACTCTGGTTGATCCATATGTGGTTTGTGGAAAGAACACACATGCAATGACCACTAGTGGATCCATGTGTGGTTTGTGGAAAAGAACACACATGCAATGACACTAGTGCTGGTTTGTGGTTTTAGTATAAGAACAAACATGCAATGACTCTAGTGGTTGATCCATGTGTGGTTTGTGGAAAGAACACACATGCAATGACTAGTGGTTGATCCATATGTGGTTTGTGGAAAGAACACACATGCAATGACCACTGGTGGATCCATGTGTGGTTTGTGGAAAAGAACACACATGCAATGACTCTAGTGTTGGTTTGTGGTTTTAGTATAAGAACAAACATGCAATGACTCTAGTGGTTGATCCATGTGTGGTTTGTGGAAAGAACACACATGCAATGACTAGTGGTTGATCCATATGTGGTTTGTGTAAAGAACACACATGCAATGACCACTGGTGGATCCATGTGTGGTTTGTGGAAAAGAACACACATGCAATGAGTCTAGTGTTGGTTTGTGGTTTTAGTATAAGAAAAAAATGCAATGACTCTAGTGGTTGATCCATGTGTGGTTTATGGAAAGAACACACATGCAATGACTCTGGTTGATCCATATGTGGTTTGTGGAAAGAACACACATGAAATGACCACTGGTGGATCCATGTGTGGTTTGTGGAAAAGAACACACATGCAATGACTCTAGTGCTAGTTTGTGATTTTAGTATAAGAACAAACATGCAATGACTCTAGTGGTTGATTCATGTGTGGTTTGTGGAAAGAACACACATGCAATGACTCTGGTTGATCCATGTGTGGTTTGTGGAAAGAACACACATGCAATGACCATTGGTTGATCCATGTGTGGTTTGTGGAAAAGAACACACATGCAATGACTCTAGTACTGATTTGTGGTTTTAGTATAAAAACACACATGCAATGACTCTAGTGGTTGATCCATGTGTGGTTTGTGGAAATAACACACATGCAATGACTCTAGTGGTTGATCTAGGTGTGGTTTGTGGAAAGAACACACATGCAATGACCACTAGTGGATCCATGTTGGTTTTAGTATAAGAACACACATGCAATGACTCTAGTACTGGTTTGTGGTTTTAGTATAAGAACACACATGCAATTACTATAGTGGTTGATCCATGTGGTTTGTGGAAATAACACACATGCAATGACTCTAGTGGTTGATCCATGTGTGGTTTGTGGAAAGAACACACATGCAATGACCACTGGTGGATCCATGTTGGTTTTAGTATAAGAACACACATGCAATGACTCTAGTGGTTGATCCATGTTTGTTTGTGGAAATAACACACATGCAATGACTCTAGTGGTTGATCCATGTTTGTTTGTGCAAATAACACACATGCAATGACTCTAGTGGTTGATCCATCTGTGGTTTGTGAAAAAGAACACACATGCAATGACTCTAGTGTTGGTTTTAGTATAAGAACACACATGCAATGACTCTAGTGGTTGATCCATGTGTGATTTGTGGAAATAACACATATGCAATGACTCTAGTGGTTGATCCATGTGTGGTTTGTGGAAATAACACACATGCAATGACTCTAGTGGGTCCACATGTGTGGTTTGTGGAAAGAACACACATGCAATGACTATGGTTGATCCATATGTGGTTTATGGAAAGAACACGCATGCAATGACTCTAGTGGTGGATCCATGTGTGGTTTGTGGAAAAGAACACACATGCAATGACTCTAGTGCTGGTTTGTGGTTTTAGTGTAAGAACAAACATGCAATGACTCTAGTGGTTGATCCATGTGTGGTTTGTGGAAAGAACACACATGCAATGACTAGTGGTTGATCCATATGTGGTTTGTGGAAAGAACACACATGCAATGACCACTGGTGGATCCATGTGTGGTTTGTGGAAAAGAACACACATGCAATGACTCTAGTGTTGGTTTGTGGTTTTAGTATAAGAACAAACATGCAATGACTGTTGTGGTTGATCCATGTGTGGTTTGTGGAAAGAACACACATGCAATGACTCTGGTTGAGCCATATGTGGTTTGTTGAAAGAACACACATGCAATGACCACTGGTGGATCCATGTGTGGTTTTAGTATAAGAACACACATGCAATGACTCTGGTTGATCCATGTTGGTTTTAGTATAAGAACACACATGCAATGACTCTGGTTGATCCATATGTGGTTTGTGGAAAGAACACGCATGCAATGACTCTAGTGGTGGATCCATGTGTGGTTTGTGGAAAAGAACACACATGCAATGACTCTAGTGCTGGTTTGTGGTTTTAGTATAAGAACAAACATGCAATGACTCTAGTGGTTGATCCATGTGTGGTTTGTGGAAAGAACACACATGCAATGACTAGTGGTTGATCCATATGTGGTTTATGGAAAGAACACATATGCAATGACCACTGGTGGATCCATGTGTGGTTTGTGGAAAAGAACACACATGCAATGACTCTAGTGTTGGTTTGTGGTTTTAGTATAAGAACAAACATGCAATGACTCTAGTGGTTGATCCATGTGTGGTTTGTGGAAAGAACACACATGCAATGACTCTGGTTGAGCCATATGTGGTTTGTGTAAAGAACACACATGCAATGACCACTGGTGGATCCATGTGTGGTTTGTGGAAAAGAACACACATGCAATGACTCTAGTGTTGGTTTGTGGTTTTAGTATAAGAAAAATATGCAATGACTCTAGTGGTTGATCCATGTGTGGTTTATGGAAAGAACACACATGCAATGACTCTGGTTGATCCATATGTGGTTTGTGGAAAGAACACACATGCAATGACCACTAGTGGATCCATGTGTGGTTTGTGGAAAAGAACACACATGCAATGACTCTAGTGCTGGTTTGTGGTTTTAGTATAAGAACAAACATGCAATGACTCTAGTGGTTGATCCATGTGTGGTTTGTGGAAAGAACACATATGCAATGACTAGTGGTTGATCCATATGTGGTTTGTGGAAAGAACACACATGCAATGACCACTGGTGGATCCATGTGTGGTTTGTGGAAAAGAACACACATGCAATGACTCTAGTGTTGGTTTGTGGTTTTAGTATAAGAACAAACATGCAATGACTGTTGTGGTTGATCCATGTGTGGTTTGTGGAAAGAACACACATGCAATGACTCTGGTTGAGCCATATGTGGTTTGTGGAAAGAACACACATGCAATGACCACTGGTGGATCCATGTGTGGTTTGTGGAAAAGAACACACATGCAATGACTCTAGTGTTGGTTTGTGGTTTTAGTATAAGAACAAACATGCAATGACTCTAGTGGTTGATCCATGTGTGGTTTGTGGAAAGAACACACATGCAATGAGTCTGGTTGATCCATATGTGGTTTGTGGAAAGAACACACATGCAATGACCACTAGTGGATCCATGTGTGGTTTGGGGAAAAGAACACACATGCAATGACTCTAGTGCTGGTTTGTGGTTTTAGTATAAGAACAAACATGCAATGACTCTAGTGGTTGATCCATGTGTGGTTTGTGGAAAGAACACAAATGCAATGACTAGTGGTTGATCCATATGTGTTTTGTGGAAAGAACATACATGCAATGACCACTGGTGGATCCATGTGTGGTTTGTGGAAAAGAACACACATGCAATGACTCTAGTGTTGGTTTGTGGTTTTAGTATAAGAACAAACATGCAATGACTCTAGTGGTTGATCTATGTGTGGTTTGTGGAAAGAACACACATGCAATAACTAGTGGTTGATCCATATGTGGTTTGTGGAAAGAACACACATGCAATGACCACTGGTGGATCCATGTGTGGTTTGAGGAAAAGAACACACATGCAATGACTCTAGTGTTGGTTTGTGGTTTTAGTATAAGAAAAAAATGCAATGACTCTAGTTGTTGATCCATGTGTGGTTTGTGGAAAGAACACAAATGCAATGACTCTGGTTGATCCATATGTGGTTTGTGGAAAGAACACACATGCAATGACCACTGGTGGATCCATGTGTGGTTTGTGGAAAAGAACACACATGCAATGACTCTAGTGTTGGTTTGTGGTTTTAGTATAAGAAAAATATGCAATGACTCTAGTGGTTGATCCATGTGTGGTTTGTGGAAAGAACACACATGCAATGACTCTGGCTGATCCATATGTGGTTTGTGGAAAGAACACACATGCAATGACCACTGGTGGATCCATGTGTGGTTTGTGGAAAGAACACACATGCAATGACTCTAGTGCTAGTTTGTGATTTTAGTATAAGAACAAACATGCAATGACTCTAGTGGTTGATTCATGTGTGGTTTGTGGAAAGAACACACATGCAATTACTCTGGTTGATCCATGTGTGGTTTGTGGAAAGAACACACATGCAATGACCATTATTTGATCCATGTGTGGTTTGTGGAAAAGAACACACATGCAATGACTCTAGTACTGATTTGTGGTTTTAGTATAAGAACACACATGGAATGACTAGTGGTTGATCCATGTGTGGTTTGTGGAAATAACACACATGCAATGACTCTAGTGGTTGATCCAGGTGTGGTTTGTGGAAAGAACACACATGCAATGACCACTGGTGGATCCATGTTGGTTTTAGTATAAGAACACACATGCAATGACTCTAGTACTGGTTTGTGGTTTTAGTATAAGAACACACCTGCAATTACTCTAGTGGTTGATCCATGTGGTTTGTGGAAATAACACACATGCAATGACTCTAGTGGTTGATCCATGTGTGGTTTGTGGAAAGAACACACATGCAATGACCACTGGTGGATCCATGTTGGTTTTAGTATAAGAACACACATGCAATGACTCTAGTGGTTGATCCATGTTTGTTTTCTGGAAATAACACACATGCAATGACTCTAGTGGTTGATCCATGTTTGTTTGTGCAAATAACACACATGCAATGACTCTAGTGGTTGATCCATGTGTGGTTTGTGAAAAAGAACACACATGCAATGACTCTAGTGTTGGGTTTAGTATAAGAACACACATGCAATCACTCTAGTGGTTGATCCAAGTGTGGTTTGTGGAAATAACACATATGCAATGACTCTAGTGGTTCATCCATGTGTGGTTTGTGGAAATAACACACATGCAATGACTCTAGTGGGTCCACATGTGTGGTTTGTGGAAAGAACACACATGCAATGACTGTGGTTGATCCATATGTGGTTTGTGGAAAGAACACGCATGCAATGACTCTAGTGGTGGATCCATGTGTGGTTTGTGGAAAAGAACACACATGCAATGACTCTAGTGCTGGTTTGTGGTTTTAGTATAAGAACAAACATGCAATGACTCTAGTGGTTGATCCATGTGTGGTTTGTGGAAAGAACACACATGCAATGACTAGTGGTTGATCCATATGTGGTTTGTGGAAAGAACACACATGCAATGACCACTGGTGGATCCATGTGTGGTTTGTGGAAAAGAACACACATGCAATAACTCTAGTGTTGGTTTGTGGTTTTAGTATAAGAACAAACATGCAATGACTCTTGTGGTTGATCCATGTGTGGTTTGTGGAAAGAACACACATGCAATGACTCTGGTTGAGCCATATGTGGTTTGTGGAAAGAACACACATGCAATGACCACTGGTGGATCCATGTGTGGTTTGTGGAAAAGAACACACATGCAATGACTCTAGTGTTGGTTTGTGGTTTTAGTATAAGAACAAACATGCAATGACTCTAGTGGTTGATCCATGTGTGGTTTGTGGAAAGAACACACATGCAATGACTCTGGTTGATCCATATGTGGTTTGTGGAAAGAACACACATGCAATGACCACTAGTGGATCCATGTGTGGTTTGGGGAAAAGAACACAAATGCAATGACTCTAGTGCTGGTTTGTGGTTTTAGTATAAGAACAAACATGCAATGACTCTAGTGGTTGATCCATGTGTGGTTTGTGGAAAGAACACAAATGCAATGACTAGTGGTTGATCCATATGTGTTTTGTGGAAAGAACATACATGCAATGACCACTGGTGGATCCATGTGTGGTTTGTGGAAAAGAACACACATGCAATGACTCTAGTGTTGGTTTGTGGTTTTAGTATAAGAACAAACATGCAATGACTCTAGTGGTTGATCTATGTGTGGTTTGTGGAAAGAACACACATGCAATGACTAGTGGTTGATCCATATGTGGTTTGTGTAAAGAACACACATGCAATGACCACTGGTGGATCCATGTGTGGTTTGTGGAAAAGAACACACATGCAATGACTCTAGTGTTGGTTTGTGGTTTTAGTATAAGAAAAAAATGCAATGACTCTAGTGGTTGATCCATGTGTGGTTTGTGGAAAGAACACACATGCAATGACTCTGGTTGATCCATATGTGGTTTGTGGAAAGAACACACATGCAATGACCACTGGTGGATCCATGTGTGGTTTGTGGAAAAGAACACACATGCAATGACTCTAGTGTTGGTTTGTGGTTTTATTATAAGAAAAAAATGCAATGACTCTAGTGGTTGATCCATGTGTGGTTTGTGGAAAGAACACACATGCAATGACTCTGGTTGATCCATATGTGGTTTGTGGAAAGAACACACATGCAATGACCACTGGTGGATCCATGTGTGGTTTGTGGAAAAGAACACACATGCAATGACTCTAGTGCTAGTTTGTGATTTTAGTATAAGAACAAACATGCAATGACTCTAGTGGTTGATTCATGTGTGGTTTGTGGAAAGAACACACATGCAATGACTCTGGTTGATCCATGTGTGGTTTGTGGAAAGAACACACATGCAATGACCATTGGTTGATCCATGTGTGGTTTGTGGAAAAGAACACACATGCAATGACTCTAGTACTGATTTGTGGTTTTAGTATAAGAACACACATGGAATGACTAGTGGTTGATCCATGTGTGGTTTGTGGAAATAACACACATGCAATGACTCTAGTGGTTGATCCAGGTGTGGTTTGTGGAAAGAACACACATGCAATGACCACTGGTGGATCCATGTTGGTTTTAGTATAAGAACACACATGCAATGACTCTAGTACTGGTTTGTGGTTTTAGTATAAGAACACACCTGCAATTACTCTAGTGGTTGATCCATGTGGTTTGTGGAAATAACACACATGCAATGACTCTAGTGGTTGATCCATGTGTGGTTTGTGGAAAGAACACACATGCAATGACCACTGGTGGATCCATGTTGGTTTTAGTATAAGAACACACATGCAATGACTCTAGTGGTTGATCCATGTTTGTTTTTTGGAAATAACACACATGCAATGACTCTAGTGGTTGATCCATGTTTGTTTGTGCAAATAACACACATGCAATGACTCTAGTGGTTGATCCATCTGTGGTTTGTGAAAAAGAACACACATGCAATGACTCTAGTGTTGGTTTTAGTATAAGAACACACATGCAATCACTCTAGTGGTTGATCCAAGTGTGGTTTGTGGAAATAATACATATGCAATGACTCTAGTGGTTGATCCATGTGTGGTTTGTGGAAATAACACAGATGCAATGACTCTAGTGGGTCCACATGTGTGGTTTGTGGAAAGAACACACATGCAATGACTGTATTTGATCCATATGTGGTTTGTGGAAAGAACACGCATGTAATGACTCTAGTGGTCGATCCATGTGTGGTTTGTGGAAAAGAACACACATGCAATGACTCTAGTGCTGGTTTGTGGTTTTAGTATAAGAACAAACATGCAATGACTCTAGTGGTTGATCCATGTGTGGTTTGTGGAAAGAACACACATGCAATGACTAGTGGTTGATCCATATGTGGTTTGTGGAAAGAACACACATGCAATGACCACTGGTGGATCCATGTGTGGTTTGTGGAAAAGAACACACATGCAATGACTCTAGTGTTGGTTTGTGGTTTTAGTATAAGAACAAACAAGCAATGACTCCAGTGGTTGATCCATGTGTGGTTTGTGGAAAGAACACACATGCAATGACTCTGGTTGAGCCATATGTGGTTTGTGGAAAGAACACACATGAAATGACCACTGGTGGATCCATGTGTGGTTTGTGGAAAAGAACACACATGCAATGACTCTGGATGATCCATATGTGGTTTGTGAAAAGAACATGCATGCAATGACTCTAGTGGTGGATCCATGTGTGGTTTGTGGAAAATAACACACATGCAATGACTCTAGTGCTGGTTTGTGGTTTTAGTATAAGAACAAACATGCAATGACTCTAGTTGGTGATCCACGTGTGGTTTGTGGAAAGAACACACATGCAATGACTAGTGGTTGATCCATATGTGGTTTGTGGAAAGAACACACGTGCAATGACCACTGGTGGATCCATGTGCGGTTTGTGGAAAAGAACACACATGCAATGACTCTAGTGTTGGTTTGTGGTTTTAGTATAAGAACAAACATGCAATGACTCTAGTGGTTGATCCATGTGTGGTTTGTGGAAAGAACACACATGCAATGACTCTGGTTGAGCCATATGTGGTTTGTGGAAAGAACACACATGCAATAACCACTGGTGGATCCATGTGTGGTTTGCGGAAAAGAACACACATGCAATGACTCTAGTGCTAGTTTGTGGTTTTAGTATAAGAACAAACATGCAATGACTCTAGTGGTTGATCCATGTTTGGTTTGTGGAAAGAAAACACATGCAATGACTCTGGTTGATCCATGTGTGGTTTGTGGAAAGAACACACATGCAATGACCACTGGTGGATCCATGTGTTGTTTGTGGAAAAGAACACACATGCAATGACTCTAGTACTGGTTTGTGGATTTAGTATAAGAACACACACGCAATGACTCTAGTGGTTGATCCATGTGTGGTTTGTGGAAATAACACACACGCAATGACTCTAGTACTGGTTTGTGGTTTTAGTATAAGAACACACATGTAATGACTCTAGTGGTTGATCCATGCGTGGTTTGTGGACATAACACAAATGCAATGACTCTAGTGGTTGATCCATGTGTGGTTTGTGGAAAGAACACACATGCAATGACCACTAGTGGATGCATGTTGGTTTTAGTATAAGAACACACATACAATGACTCTAGTGGTTGATCCATGTTTGTTTGTGGAAATAACACACATGCAATGACTCTAGTGATTGATCCATGTGTGGTTTGTGAAAAAGAACACACATGAAATGACTCTAGTGTTGGTTTTAGTATAAGAACACACATGCAATGACTCTAGTGGTTGATCCATGTGTGGTTTGTGGAAATAACACATATGCAATGACTCTAGTGGTTGATCCATGTGTGGTTTTTGGAAATAACACACATGCAATGACTCTAGTGGGTCCACATGTGTGGTTTGTGGAAAGAACACACATGCAATGACTCTGGTTGATCCATATGTGGTTTGTGGAAAGAACACACATGCAATGACTCTAGTGGTGGATCCATGTGTGGTTTGTGGAAAAGAACACAAATGCAATGACTCTAGTGCTGGTTTGTGGTTTTATTATAAGAACAAACATGCAATGACTCGAGTGGTTGATCCATGTGTGGTTTGTGGAAAGAACACACATGCAATGACTAGTGGTTGATCCATATGTGGTTTGTGGAAATAACACACATGCAATGACCACTGGTGGATCCATGTGTGGTTTGTGGAAAAGAACACACATCCAATGACTCTAGTGTTGGTTTGTGGTTTTAGTATAAGAACAAACATGAATGATTCTAGTGGCTGATCCATGTGTGGTTTGTGGAAAGAACACACATGCAATGACTCTAGTTGATCCATATGTGGTTTGTGGAAAGAACACACATGCAATGACCACTGGTGGATCCATGTGCAGTTTGTGGAAAAGAACACACATCCAATGACTCTAGTGTTGGTTTGTGGTTTTAGTATAAGAACAAACATGCAATGACTCTAGTGGTTGATCCATGTGTAGTTTGTGGAAAGAACACACATGCAATGACTCTGGTTGATCCATATGTGGTTTCTGGAAAGAACACACATGCAATGACCACTGGTGGATCCATGTGTGGTTTGTGGAAAAGAACACACATGCAATGACTCTAGTGCTGGTTTGTGATTTTAGTATAAGAACAAACATGCAATGACTCTAGTGGTTGATCTATGTGTGGTTTGTGGAAAGAACACACATGCAATGACCACTGGTGGATCCATGTGTGGTTTGTGGAAAGAACACACATGCAATGACTCTGGTTGATCCATGTGTGGTTTGTGGAAAGAACACACATGCAATGACCATTGGTGGATCCATGTGTGGTTTGTGGAAAAGAACACACATGCAATGACTCTAGTACTGGTTTGTGGTTTTAGTATAAGAACACACATGCAATGACTCTAGTGGTTAATCCATGTGTGGTTTGTGGAAATAACAAACATGCAATGACTCTAGTGGTTGATCCATGTGTGGTTTGTGGAAAGAACACACATGCAATGACCACTGGTGGATCCATGTTGGTTTTAGTATAAGAACACACATGCAATGACTCTAGTACTGGTTTGTGGTTTTAGTATAAGAACACACATGCAATGACTCTAGTGGTTGATCCATGTGGTTTGTGGAAATAACACACATGCAATGACTCTAGTGGATGATCCATGTGTGGTTTGTGGAAAGAACACACATGCAATGACCACTAGTGGATCCATGTTGGTTTTAGTATAAGAACACACATGCAATGACTCTAGTGGTTGATCCATGTTTGTTTGTGGAAATAACACACTTGCAATGACTCTAGTGGTTGTTCCATGTGTGGTTTGTGAAAAAGAACACACATGCAATGATTCTAGTGGTTGATCCATGTGTGGTTTGTGAAAAGAAACAAAATCCAATGACTCTAGTGTTGGTTTTAGTATAAGAACACACATCCAATGACTCTAGTGGTTGATCCATGTGTGGTTTGTGGAAATAACACATATGCAATGACTCTAGTGCTTGATGGATGTGTGGTTTGTGGAAATAACACACATTCAATGACTAGTGGGTCCACATGTGTGGTTTGTGGAAAGAACACACATGCAATGACTCTGGTTGATCCATATGTGGTTTGTGGAAAGAGCATGCATGGAATGACTCTAGTGGTGGCTCCATGTGTGGTTTGTGGAAAAGAACACACATGCAATGACTCTAGTGCTGGTTTTTGGTTTTAGTATAAGAACAAACATGCAATGACTCTAGTGGTTGATCCATGTGTGGTTTGTGGAAAGAACACACATGCAATGACTAGTGGTTGATCCATATGTGGTTTGTAGAAAGAACACAAATGCAATGACCACTGGTGGATCCATGTGCAGTTTGTGGAAAAGAACACACATGCAATGACTCTAGTGTTGGTTTGTGGTTTTAGTATAAGAACAAACATGCAATGACTCTAGTGGTTGATCCATGTGTGGTTTGTGGAAAGAACACACATGCAATGACTCTGGTTGAGCCATATGTGGTTTGTGGAAAGAACACACATGCAATGACCACTCGTGGATCCATGTGTGGTTTGTGGAAAAGAACACACATGCAATGACTCTAGTAATGGTTTGTGGTTTTAGTATAAGAACAAACATGCAATGACTCTAGTGGTTGATCCATGTTTGGTTTGTGGAAAGAAAACACATGCAATGACTCTGGTTGATCCATGTGTGGTTTGTGGAAAGAACACACATGCAATGACCACTGGTGGATCCATGTGTGGTTTGTGGAAAAGAACACACATGCAATGACTCTAGTACTGGTTTGTGGTTTTAGTATAAGAACACACATGCAATGACTCTAGTGGTTGATCCATGTGTGGTTTGTTGAAATAACACACATCAATGACTCTAGTGGTTGATCCATGTGTGGTTTGTGGAAAGAACACACATGCAATGACCACTGGTGGATCCATGTTGGTTTTAGTATAAGAACACACATGCAATGACTCCAGTACTGGTTTGTGGTTTTAGTATAAGAACACACATGTAATGACTCTAGTGGTTGATCCATGTGTGGTTTGTGGACATAACACAAATGCAATGACTCTAGTGGTTGATCCATGTGTGGTTTGTGGAAAGAACACACATGCAATGACCACTAGTGGATCCATGTTGGTTTTAGTATAAGAACACACATACAATGACTCTAGTGGTTGATCCATGTTTGTTTGTGGAAATAACACACATGCAATGACTCTAGTGGTTGATCCATGTGTGGTTTGTGGAAAGAACACACATGCAATGACTAGTGGTTGATCCATATGTGGTTTGTGGAAAGAACACACATGCAATGACCACTGGTGGATCCATGTGTGGTTTGTGGAAAAGAACACACATGCAATGACTCTAGTGTTGGTTTGTGGTTTTAGTATAAGAAAAAAATGCAATGACTCTAGTGGTTGATCCATGTGTGGTTTGTGGAAAGAACACACATGCAATGACTCTAGTGCTGGTTTGTGCTTTTAGTATAAGAACAAACATGCAATGACTCTAGTGGTTGATCCATGTGTGGTTTGTGGAAAGAACACACATGCAATGACTCTAGTGGTTGATCCATGTGTGGTTTGTGGAAAGAACACACATGCAATGACTAGTGGTTGATCCATATGTGGTTTGTGGAAAGAACACACATGCAATGACCACTAGTGGATCCATGTGCGGTTTGTGGAAAAGAACACACATGCAATGACTCTAGTGGTTGATCCATGTGTGGTTTGTGGAAAGAACACACATGCAATGACCACTGGTGGATCCATGTGTGGTTTGTGGAAAAGAACACACATGCAATGATGCTAGTAATGGTTTGTGGTTTTACTATAAGAACAAACATGTAATGACTCTAGTGGTTGATCCATGTTTGGTTTGTGGAAAGAAAACACATGCAATGACTCTGGTTGATCCATGTGTGGTTTGTGGAAAGAACACACATGCAATGACCACTGGTGGATCCATGTGTGGTTTGTGGAAAAGAACACACATGCAATGACTCTAGTACTGGTTTGTGGTTTTAGTATAAGAACACACATGCAATGACTCTAGTGGTTGATCCATGTGTGGTTTGTGGAAATAACACACATCAATGACTCTAGTGGTTGATCCATGTGTGGTTTATGGAAAGAACACACATGCAATGACCACTGGTGGATCCATGTTGGTTTTAGTCTAAGAACACACATGGAATGACTCTAGTACTGGTTTGTGGTTTTAGTATAAGAACACACATGCAATGACTCTAGTGGTTGATCCATGTGTGGTTTGTGGACATAACACAAATGCAATGACTCTAGTGGTTGATCCATGTGTGGTTTGTGGAAAGAACACACATGCAATGACCACTAGTGGATCCATGTTGGTTTTAGTATAAGAACACACATACAATGACTCTAGTGGTTGATCCATGTTTGTTTGTGGAAATAACACACATGCAATGACTCTAGTGGTTGATCCATGTGTGGTTTGTGGAAAGAACACACATGCAATGACTAGTGGTTGATCCATATGTGGTTTGTGGAAAGAACACACATGCAATGACTCCGATTGAGCCATATGTGGTTTGTGGAAAGAACACATATGCAATGACCCCTGGTGGATCCATGTGTGGTTTGTGGAAAAGAACACACATGCAATGACTCTAGTACTGGTTTGTGGTTTTAGTATAAGAACACACTTGTAATGACTCTAGTACTGGTTTGTGGTTTTGGTATAAGAACACACATCCAATGACTCTAGTGGTTGATCCATGTGGTTTGTGGAAATAACACACATGCAATGACTCTAGTGGTTGATCCATGTGTGGTTTGTGGAAAGAACACACATGCAATGACCACTGGTGGATCCATGTTGGTTTTAGTATAAGAACACACGTGCAATGACTCTAGTGGTTGATCCATGTTTGTTTGTGGAAATAACACACATGCAATGACTCTAGTGGTTGATACATGTTTGTGCAAATAACACACATGCAATGACTCTAGTGGTTGATCCATGTGTGGTTTGTGAAAAGAAACAAAATGCAATGACTCTAGTGTTGGTTTTAGTATAAGAACACACATGCAATGACTCTAGTGGTTGATCCATGTTTGTTTGTGGAAATAACACACATGCAATGACTCTAGTGGTTGATCCATGTTTGTTTGTGCAAATAACACACATGCAATGACTCTAGTGGTTGATCCATGTGTGGTTTGTGAAAAGAAACAAAATGCAATGACTCTAGTGTTGGTTTTAGTATAAGAACACACATGCAATGACTCTAGTGGTTGATCCATGTGTGGTTTGTGGAAATAAGACATATGCAATGACTCTAGTGGTTGATCCATGTGTGGTTTGTGGAAATAACACACATGCAATGACTCTAATGGGTCCACATGTGATTTGTGGAAAGAACACACATGCAATGACCACTGGTTTATCCATAAGTTGTTTGTGGAAAAGAACACACATGCAATGAGTCTAGTGGATCCATGTGTGGTTTGTGGAAAAGAACACACATGCAATGACTCTAGTGTTGGTTTGTGGTTTTAGTATAAGAACAAACATGCAATGACTCTAGTGGTTTATCCATGTGTGGTTTATGGAAAGAACACACATGCAATGACTCTGGTTGATCCATATGCGGTATGTGGAAAGAACACACATGCAATGACCACTGGTGGATCCATGTGTGGTTTGTGGAAAAGAACACACATGCAATGACTCTAGTGCTGGTTTGTGGTTTTAGTATAAGAACAAACATGCAATGACTCTAGTGGTTGATCCATGTGTGGTTTGTGGAAAGAACACACATGCAATGACCATTGGTGGATCCATGTGTGGTTTGTGGAAAATAACACACATGCAATGACTCTAGTGGTTGATCCATGTGTGGTTCGTGAAAGAACACACATGCAATGACCACTGGTGGATCCATGTTGGTTTTAGTATAAGAACACACATGCAATTACTCTAGTGGTTGATCCATGTTTGTTTTTGGAAATAACACACATGCAATGACTCTAGTGGTTGATCCATGTGTGGTTAGTGAAAAAGAACACACATGCAATGACTCTAGTGGTTGATCCATGTGTGGTTTGTGAAAAGAAACAAAATGCAATGACTCTAGTGTTGGTTTTAGTATAAGAACACACATGCAATGACCATTGGTGGATCCATGTGTGGTTTGTGGTAAAGAACACACATGCAATGAGTCTAGTACTGGTTTGTGGTTTTAGTATAAGAACACACATGCAATGACTCTAGTTGTTGATCCATGTGTGGTTTGTGGAAATAACACACATGCAATGACTCTAGAGGTTGATCCATGTGTGGTTTGTGGAAAGAACACGCATGCAATGACCACTGGTGGATCCATGTTGGTTTTAGTATAAGAACACACACGCAATGACTCTAGTACTGGTTTGTGGTTTTAGTATAAGAACACACATGCAATGACCATTGGTGGATCCATGTGTGGTTTGTGGAAAATAACACACATGCAATGACTCTAGTGGTTGATCCATGTGTGGTTTGTGGAAAGAACACACATGCAATGACCACTGGTGGATCCATGTTGGTTTTAGTATAAGAACACACATGCAATGACTCTTGTGGTTGATCCATGTTTGTTTGTGGAAATAACACACATGGAATGACTCTAGTGGTTGATCCATGTTTGTTTGTGGAAATAACACACATGCAATGAGTCTAGTGGTTGATCCATGTGTGGTGTATGGAAAGAACACACATGCAATGACTCTGGTTGATCCATATGTGGTCTGTGGAAAGAACACACATGCAATGACCACTGGTGGATCCATGTGTGGTTTGTGGAAAAGAACACACATGCAATGACTCTAGTGGTTGATCCATGTTTGTTTGTGGAAATAACACACATGCAATGACTTTAGTGGTTGATCCATGTGTGGTTTGTGAAAAAGAACACACATGCAATGACTCTAGTATTGGTTCTAGTATAAGAACACACATGCAATGACTCTAGTGGTTGATCCATTTGTGGTTTGTGGAAATAACACACATGCAATGACACTAGTGGGTCCACATGTGTGGTTTGTCGAAAAACACACATGCAAATACTCTGGTTGGTCCATATGTGGTTTGTGGAAAGAACACGCATGCAATGACTCTAGTGGTGGATCCATGTGTGGTTTGTGGAAAAGAACACACATGCAATGACTCTAGTGCTGGTTTGTGGTTTTAGTATAAGAACAAACATGCAATGACTCTAGTGGTTGATCCATGTGTGGTTTGTGGAAAGAACACACATGCAATGACTCTAGTGGTTGATACATGTTTGTTTGTGCAAATAACACACATGCAATGACTCTAGTGGTTGATCCATGTGTGGTTTGTGAAAAGAAACAAAATGCAAGGATTCTAGTGTTGGTTTTAGTATAAGAACACACATGCAATGACTCTAGTGGTTGATCCATGTGTGGTTTGTGGAAATAAGACATATGCAATGACTCTAGTGGTTGATCCATGTGTGGTTTGTGGAAATAACACACATGCAATGACTCTAATGGGTCCACATGTGATTTGTGGAAAGAACACACATGCAATGACCACTGGTTTATCCATAAGTTGTTTGTGGAAAAGAACACACATGCAGTGAGTCTAGTGGATCCATGTGTGGTTTGTGGAAAAGAACACACATGCAATGACTCTAGTGTTGGTTTGTGGTTTTAGTATAAGAACAAACATGCAATGACTCTAGTGGTTGATCCATGTGTGGTTTATGGAAAGAACACACATGCAATGACTCTGGTTGATCCATATGTGGTCTGTGGAAAGAACACACATGCAATGACCACTGGTGGATCCATGTGTGGTTTGTGGAAAAGAACACACATGCAATGACTCTAGTGCTGGTTTGTCGTTTTAGTATAAGAACAAACATGCAATGACTCTAGTGGTTGATCCATGTGTGGTTTGTAGAAAGAACACACATGCAATGACTCTGGTTGATCCATGTGTGGTTTGTGGAAAGAACACACATGCAATGACCATTGGTGGATACATGTGTGGTTTGTGGAAAATAACACACATGCAATGACTCTAGTACTGGTTTGTGGTTTTAGTATAAGAACACACATGCAATGACTCTAGTGGTTGATCCATGTGTGGTTTGTGGAAATAACACACATGCAATGACTCTAAGGGTTGATCCATGAGTGGTTTGTGGAAAGAACACACATGCAATGACCACTGGTGGATCCATGTTGGTTTTAGTATAAGAACACACACGCAATGACTCTAGTACTGGTTTGTGGTTTTAGTATAAGAACACACATGCAATGACTCTAGTGGTTGATCCATGTGGTTTGTTGAAATAACTCACATGCAACGACTCTAGTACTGGTTTGTGGTTTTAGTATAAGAACACACATGTAATGACTCTAGTGGTTGATCCATGTGTGGTTTGTGGACATAACACAAATGCAATGACTCTAGTGGTTGATCCATCTGTGGTTTGTGGAAAGAACACACATGCAATGACCACTGGTGGATCCATGTTGGTTTTAGTATAAGAACACACATACAATGACTCTAGTGGTTGATCCATGTTTGTTTGTGGAAATAACACACATGCAATGACTCTTGTGATTGATCCATGTGTGGTTTGTGAAAAAGAACACACATGAAATGACTCTAGTGTTGGTTTTAGTATAAGAACACACATGCAATGACTCTAGTAGTTGATCCATGTGTGGTTTGTGGAAATAACACATATGCAATGACTCTAGTGGTTGATCCATGTGTGGTTTGTGGAAATAACACACATGCAATGACTGTAGTGGGTCCACATGTGTGGTTTGTGGAAAGAACACACATACAATGACTCTGGTTGATCCATATGTGGTTTGTGGAAAGAACACACATGCAATGACTCTAGTGGTGGATCCATGTGTGGTTTGTGGAAAAGAACACACATGCAATGACTCTAGTGCTGGTTTGTGGTTTTAGTATAAGAACAAACATGCAATGACTCTAGTGGTTGATCCATGTGTGGTTTGTGGAAAGAACACACATGCAATGACTAGTGGTTGATCCATATGTGGTTTGTGGAAAGAACACACATGCAATTACCACTGGTGGATCCATGTGTGGTTTGTGGAAAAGAACACACATGCAATGACTCTAGTGTTGGTTTGTGGTTTTAGTATAAGAACAAACATGCAATGACTCTAGTGGTTGATCCATGTGTGGTTTGTGGAAAGAACACACATGCAATGACTCTGGTTGAGCCATATGTGGTTTGTGGAAAGAACACACATGCAATGACCACTGGTGGATCCATGTGTGGTTTGTGGAAAAGAAAACACATGCAATGACTCTGGTTGATCCATATGTGGTTTGTGAAAAGAACACGCATGCAATGACTCTAGTGCTGGATCCATGTGTGCTTTGTGGAAAAGAACACACATGCAATGACTCTAGTGCTGGTTTGTTGTTTTACTATAAGAAGAAACATGCAATAACTCTAGTGGTTGATCCATGTGTGGTTTGTTGAAAGAACACACATGCAATGACCACTGGTGGATCCATGTGTGGTTTGTGGAAAAGAACACACATGCAATGACTCTAGTGTTGGTTTGTGGTTTTAGTATAAGAACAAACA
This sequence comes from Avena sativa, assembly GCA_916181665.1. NCBI lineage: Eukaryota > Viridiplantae > Streptophyta > Magnoliopsida > Poales > Poaceae > Avena > Avena sativa. The sequence continues at coordinate 264,301,264 of OV702291.1, forward strand.
TGCAATGACTCTAGTGGTTGATCCATGTGTGGTTTGTGGAAAGAAAACACATGCAATGACTTTGGTTGATCCATGTGTGGTTTGTGGAAAGAACACACATGCAATGACCACTGGTGGATCCATGTGTGGTTTGTGGAAAAGAACACACATGCAATGACTCTAGTACTGGTTTGTCGTTTTAGTATAAGAACACACATGCAATGACTCTAGTGGTTGATCCATGTTGGTTTGTGGAAATAACACACATGCAATGACTCTAAGGGTTGATCCATGAGTGGTTTGTGGAAAGAACACACATGCAATGACCACTGGTGGATCCATGTTGGTTTTAGTATAAGAACACACACGCAATGACTCTAGTACTGGTTTGTGGTTTTAGTATAAGAACACACATGCAATGACTCTAGTGGTTGATCCATGTGGTTTGTGGAAATAACTCACATGCAATGACTCTAGTACTGGTTTGTGGTTTTAGTATAAGAACACACATGTAATGACTCTAGTGGTTGATCCATGTGTGGTTTGTGGACATAACACAAATGCAATGACTCTAGTGGTTGATCCATCTGTGGTTTCTGGAAAGAACACACATGCAATGACCAGTGGTGGATCCATGTTGGTTTTAGTATAAGAACACACATACAATGACTCTAGTGGTTGATCCATGTTTGTTTGTGGAAATAACACACATGCAATGACTCTAGTGATTGATCCATGTGTGGTTTGTGAAAAAGAACACACATAAAATGGCTCTAGTGTTGGTTTTAGTATAAGAACACACATGCAATGACTCTAGTGGTTGATCCATGTGTGGTTTGTGGAAATAACACATATGCAATGACTCTAGTGGTTGATCCATGTGTGGTTTGTGGAAATAACACACATGCAATGACTCTAGTGGGTCCACATGTGTGGTTTGTGGAAAGAACACACATGCAATGACTCTAGTTGATCCATATGTGGTTTGTGGAAAGAACACACATGCAATGACTCTAGTGGTGGATCCATGTGTGGTTTGTGGAAAAGAACACACATGCAATGACTCTAGTGCTGGTTTGTGGTTTTAGTATAAGAACAAACATGCAATGACTCGAGTGGTTGATCCATGTGTGGTTTGTGGAAAGAACACACATGCAATGACTAGTGGTTGATCCATATATGGTTTGTGGAAAGAACACACATGCAATGACCACTGGTGGATCCATGTGTGGTTTGTGGAAAAGAACACACATGCAATGACTCTAGTGTTGGTTTGTGGTTTTAGTATAAGAACAAACATGAATGACTCTAGTGGTTGATCCATGTGTGATTTGTGGAAAGAACACACATGCAATGACTCTGGTTGATCCATATGTGGTTTGTGGAAAGAACACACATGCAATGACCACTGGTGGATCCATGTGTGGTTTGTGGAAAAGAACACACTTGCAATGACTCTAGTACTGGTTTGTGGTTTTAGTATAAGAACACACATGCAATGACTCTAGTGGTTGATCCATGTGTGGTTTGTGGAAATAACACACATGAAATGACTCTAGTGGTTGATCCATGTGTGGTTTGTGGAAAGAACACACATGCAATGACCACTGGTGGATCCATGTTGGTTTTAGTATAAGAACACACATGCAATGACTCTAGTACTGGTTTGTGGTTTAGTATAAGAACACACATGCAATGACTCTAGTGGTTGATCCATGTGGTTTGTGGAAATAACACACATGCAATGACTCTAGTGGTTGATCCATGTGTGGTTTATGGAAAGAACACACATGCAATGACTCTGGTTGATCCATATGTGGTCTGTGGAAAGAACACACATGCAATGACCACTGGTGGATCCATGTGTGGTTTGTGGAAAAGAACACACATGCAATGACTCTAGTGCTGGTTTGCGGTTTTAGTATAAGAACAAACATGCAATGACTCTAGTGGTTGATCCATGTGTGGTTTGTGGAAAGAACATACATGCAATGACTCTGGTTGAATCATGTGTGTTTTGTGGAAAGAACACACATGCAATGACCATTGGTGGATCCATGTGTGGTTTGTGGAAAAGAACACACATGCAATGACTCTAGTACTGGTTTGTGGTTTTAGTATAAGAACACACACGCAATGACTCTAGTACTGGTTTGTGGTTTTGGTATAAGAACACACATGCAATGACTCTAGTGGTTGATCCATGTGGTTTGTGGAAATAACACACATGCAATGACTCTAGTGGTTGATCCATGTGGTTTGTGGAAATAACACACATGCAATGACTCTAGTGGTTGATCCACATGTGGTTTGTGGAAAGAACACAGATGCAATGACCACTGGTGGATCCATGTTGGTTTTAGTATAAGAACACACGTGCAATGACTCTAGTGGTTGATCCATGTTTGTTTGTGGAAATAACACACATGCAATGACTCTAGTGGTTGATCCATGTTTGTTTGTGCAAATAACACACATGCAATGACTCTAGTGGTTGATCCATGTGTGGTTTGTGGAAATAAGACATATGCAATGACTCTAGTGGTTGATCCATGTGTGGTTTGTGGAAATAACACACATGCAATGACTCTAATGGGTCCACATGTGATTTGTGGAAAGAACACACATGCAATGACCACTGGTTTATCCATAAGTTGTTTGTCGAAAAGAACACACATGCAATGAGTCTAGTGGATCCATGTGTGGTTTGTGGAAAACAACACACATGCAATGACTCTAGTGTTGGTTTGTGGTTTTAGTATAAGAACAAACATGCAATGACTGTAGTGGTTGATCCATGTGTGGTTTATGGAAAGAACACACATGCAATGACTCTGGTTGATCCATATGTGGTTTGTGGAAAGAACACACATGCAATGACTCTAGTGGTGGATCCATGTGTGGTTTGTGGAAAAGAACACAAATGCAATGACTCTAGTGCTGGTTTGTGGTTTTATTATAAGAACAAACATGCAATGACTCGAGTGGTTGATCCATGTGTGGTTTGTGGAAAGAACACACATGCAATGACCACTGGTGGATCCATGTGTGGTTTGTGGAAAAGAACACACATGCAATGACTCTAGTGCTGGTTTGTGGTTTTAGTATAAGAACAAACATGCAATGACTCTAGTGGTTGATCCATGTGTGGTTTGTCGAAAGAACACACATGCAATGACTCTGGTTGATCCATGTGTGGTTTGTGGAAAGAACACACATGCAATGACCATTGGTGGATCCATGTGTGGTTTGTGGAAAATAACACACATGCAATGACTCTAGTGGTTGATCCATGTGTGGTTTCTGAAAGAACACACATGCAATGACCACTGGTGGATCCATGTTGGTTTTAGTATAAGAACACACATGCAATTACTCTAGTGGTTGATCCATGTTTGTTTGTGGAAATAACACACATGCAATGACTCTAGTGGTTGATCCATGTGTGGTTTGTGAAAAAGAACACACATGCAATGACTCTAGTGGTTGATCCATGTGTGGTTTGTGAAAAGAAACAAAATGCAATGACTCTAGTGTTGGTTTTAGTATAAGAACACACATGCAATGACCATTGGTTGATCCATGTGTGGTTTGTGGAAAAGAACACACATGCAATGACTCTAGTACTGGTTTGTGGTTTTAGTATAAGAACACACATGCAATGACTCTAGTTGTTGATCCATGTGTGGTTTGTGGAAATAACACACATGCAATGACTCTAGTGGTTGATCCATGTGTGGTTTGTGGAAAGAACACGCATGCAATGACCACTGGTGGATCCATGTTGGTTTTAGTATAAGAACACACACGCAATGACTCTAGTACTGGTTTGTGGTTTTAGTATAAGAACACACATGCAATGACTCTAGTGGTTAATCCATGTGGTTTGTGGAAATAACACACATGCAATGACTCTAGTGGTTGATCCATGTGTGGTTTGTGGAAAGAACACATATGCAATGACTCTAGTGGTTGATCCATGTGTGGTTTGTGAAAAAGAACACACATGCAATGACTCTAGTATTGGTTTTAGTATAAGAACATACATGCAATGACTCTAGTGGTTGATCCATGTGTGGTTTGTGGAAATAACACACATGCAATGACACTAGTGGGTCCACATGTGTGGTTTGTCGAAACACACACATGCAATGACTCTTGTTGATCCATATGTGGTTTGTGGAAAGAACACGCATGCAATGACTCTAGTGGTGGATCCATGTGTGGTTTGTGGAAAAGAACACACATGCAATGACTCTAGTGCTGGTTTGTGGTTATAGTATAAGAACAAACATGCAATGACTCTAGTGGTTGATCCATGTGTGGTTTGTGGAAAGAACACACATGCAATGACTAGTGGTTTATCCATATGTGGTTTGTGGAAAGAACACACATGCAATGACCACTTGTGGATCCATGTGCGGTTTGTGGAAAAGAACACACATGCAATGACTCTAGTGTTGGTTTGTGGTTTTAGTATAAGAACAAACATGCAATGACTCTAGTGGTTGATCCATGTGTGGTTTGTGGAAAGAACACACATGCAATGACTCTGGTTGAGCCATATGTGGTTTGTGGAAAGAACACACATGCAATGACCACTGGTGGATCCATGTGTGGTTTGTGGAAAAGAATACACATGCAATGACTCTAGTGCTGGTTTGTGGTTTTAGTATAAAACAAACATGCAATGACTCTAGTGCTTGATCCATGTGTGGTTTGTGGAAAGAAAACACATGCAATGACTCTGGTTGATCCATGTGTGGTTTGTGGAAAGAACACACGTGCAATGACCACTGGTGGATCCATCTGTGGTTTGTGGAAAAGAACATACACGCAATGACTCTAGTACTGGTTTGTGGTTTTAGTATAAGAACACACATGCAATGACTCTAGTGGTTGATCCATGTGGGGTTTGTGGAAATTACACACATGCAACGACTCTAAGGGTTGATCCATGTGTGGTTTGTGGAAAGACCACACATGCAATGACCATTGGTGGATCCATGTTGGTTTTAGTATAAGAACACACATGCAATGACTCTAGTACTGGTTTGTGGTTTTAGTATAAGAACACACATGCAATGACTCTAGTGGTTGATCCATGTGTGGTTTGTGGACATAACAGACATGCAATGACTCTAGTGGTCTATCCATGTGTGGTTTGTGGAAAGAACACACATGCAATGACCACTAGTGGATCCATGTTGGTTTTAGTATAAGAACACACATACAATGACTCTAGTACTGGTTTGTGGTTTTAGTATAAGAACACACATGCAATGACTCTAGTGGTTGATCCATGTGTGGTTTGTGGACATAACAGACATGGAATGACTCTAGTGGTTGATCCATGTGTGGTTTGTGGAAATAACACACGTGCAATGACCACTGGTGGATCCATGTTGGTTTTAGTATAAGAACACACATACAATGACTCTAGTACTGGTTTGTGGTTTTAGTATAAGAACACACATGCAATGACTCTAGTGGTTGATCCATGTGTGGTTTGTGGACATAACACAAATGCAATGACTCTAGTGGTTGATACATGTGTGGTTTGTGGAAAGAACACACGTGCAATGACCACTGGTGGCTCCATGTTGGTTTTAGTATAAGAACACACATACAATGACTCGAGTGGTTGATCCATGTTTGTTTGTGGAAATAACACACATGCAATGACTCTAGTGGTTGATCCATGTGTGGTTTGCGAAAAAGAACACACATGAAACGACTCTAGTGTTGGTTTTAGTATAAGAACACACATGCAATGACTCTAGTGGTTGATCCATGTGTGGTTTGTGGAAATAACACATATGCAATGACTCTAGTGGTTGATTCATGTGTGGTTTGTGGAAATAACACACATACAATGACTCTAGTGGGTCCACATGTGTGGTTTGTGGAAAGAACACACATGCAATGACTCTGGTTGATCCATATGTGGTTTGTGGAAAGAACACACATGCAATGACTCTAGTGGTGGATCCATGTGTGGTTTGTGGAAAAGAACACACATGCAATGACTCTAGTGCTGGTTTGTGGTTTTAGTATAAGAACAAACATGCAATGACTCTAGTGGTTGATCCATGTTTGTTTGTGGAAATAACACACATGCAATGACTCTGGTTGATCCATGTGTGGTTTGTGGAAAGAACACACATGCAATGACCACTGGTGGATCCATGTGTGGTTTGTGAAAAAGAACACACATGGAATGACTCTAGTGTTGGTTTGTGGTTTTAGTATAAGAACAAACATGCAATGACTCTAGTGGTTGATCCATGTGTGGTTTGTGGAAAGAACACACATGCAATGACTCTGGTTGAGCCATATGTGGTTTGTGGAAAGAACACACATGCAATGACCACTGGTGGATCCATGTGTGGTTTGTGGAAAAGAAAACACATGCAATGACTCTAGTGCTGGTTTGTGGTTTTAGTATAAAACAAACATGCAATGACTCTAGTGCTTGATCCATGTGTGGTTTGTGGAAAGAAAACACATGCAATGACTCTGGTTGATCCATGTGTGGTTTGTGGAAAGAACACACGTGCAATGACCACTGGTGGATCCATCTGTGGTTTGTGGAAAAGAACATACACGCAATGACTCTAGTACTGGTTTGTGGTTTTAGTATAAGAACACACATGCAATGACTCTAGTGGTTGATCCATGTGGGGTTTGTGGAAATTACACACATGCAACGACTCTAAGGGTTGATCCATGTGTGGTTTGTGGAAAGACCACACATGCAATGACCATTGGTGGATCCATGTTGGTTTTAGTATAAGAACACACATGCAATGACTCTAGTACTGGTTTGTGGTTTTAGTATAAGAACACACATGCAATGACTCTAGTGGTTGATCCATGTGTGGTTTGTGGACATAACAGACATGCAATGACTCTAGTGGTCTATCCATGTGTGGTTTGTGGAAAGAACACACATGCAATGACCACTAGTGGATCCATGTTGGTTTTAGTATAAGAACACACATACAATGACTCTAGTACTGGTTTGTGGTTTTAGTATAAGAACACACATGCAATGACTCTAGTGGTTGATCCATGTGTGGTTTGTGGACATAACAGACATGGAATGACTCTAGTGGTTGATCCATGTGTGGTTTGTGGAAATAACACACGTGCAATGACCACTGGTGGATCCATGTTGGTTTTAGTATAAGAACACACATACAATGACTCTAGTACTGGTTTGTGGTTTTAGTATAAGAACACACATGCAATGACTCTAGTGGTTGATCCATGTGTGGTTTGTGGACATAACACAAATGCAATGACTCTAGTGGTTGATACATGTGTGGTTTGTGGAAAGAACACACGTGCAATGACCACTGGTGGCTCCATGTTAGTTTTAGTATAAGAACACACATACAATGACTCGAGTGGTTGATCCATGTTTGTTTGTGGAAATAACACACATGCAATGACTCTAGTGGTTGATCCATGTGTGGTTTGCGAAAAAGAACACACATGAAACGACTCTAGTGTTGGTTTTAGTATAAGAACACACATGCAATGACTCTAGTGGTTGATCCATGTGTGGTTTGTGGAAATAACACATATGCAATGACTCTAGTGGTTGATTCATGTGTGGTTTGTGGAAATAACACACATACAATGACTCTAGTGGGTCCACATGTGTGGTTTGTGGAAAGAACACACATGCAATGACTCTGGTTGATCCATATGTGGTTTGTGGAAAGAACACACATGCAATGACTCTAGTGGTGGATCCATGTGTGGTTTGTGGAAAAGAACACACATGCAATGACTCTAGTGCTGGTTTGTGGTTTTAGTATAAGAACAAACATGCAATGACTCTAGTGGTTGATCCATGTTTGTTTGTGGAAATAACACACATGCAATGACTCTGGTTGATCCATGTGTGGTTTGTGGAAAGAACACACATGCAATGACCACTGGTGGATCCATGTGTGGTTTGTGAAAAAGAACACACATGGAATGACTCTAGTGTTGGTTTGTGGTTTTAGTATAAGAACAAACATGCAATGACTCTAGTGGTTGATCCATGTGTGGTTTGTGGAAAGAACACACATGCAATGACTCTGGTTGAGCCATATGTGGTTTGTGGAAAGAACACACATGCAATGACCACTGGTGGATCCATGTGTGGTTTGTGGAAAAGAAAACACATGCAATGACTCTAGTGCTGGTTTGTGGTTTTAGTATAAAACAAACATGCAATGACTCTAGTGCTTGATCCATGTGTGGTTTGTGGAAAGAAAACACATGCAATGACTCTGGTTGATCCATGTGTGGTTTGTGGAAAGAACACACGTGCAATGACCACTGGTGGATCCATCTGTGGTTTGTGGAAAAGAACAGACACGCAATGACTCTAGTACTGGTTTGTGGTTTTAGTATAAGAACACACATGCAATGACTCTAGTGGTTGATCCATGTGGGGTTTGTGGAAATTACACACATGCAACGACTCTAAGGGTTGATCCATGTGTGGTTTGTGGAAAGAACACACATGCAATGACCACTGGTGGATCCATGTTGGTTTTAGTATAAGAACACACATGCAATGACTCTAGTACTGGTTTGTGGTTTTAGTATAAGAACACACATGCAATGACTCTAGTGGTTGATCCATGTGTGGTTTGTGGACATAACAGACATGCAATGACTCTAGTGGTTGATCCATGTGTGGTTTGTGGAAAGAACACACATGCAATGACCACTAGTGGATCCATGTTGGTTTTAGTATAAGAACACACATACAATGACTCTAGTACTGGTTTGTGGTTTTAGTATAAGAACACACATGCAATGACTCTAGTGGTTGATCCATGTGTGGTTTGTGGACATAACAGACTTGCAATGACTCTAGTGGTTGATCCATGTGTGGTTTGTGGAAATAACACACGTGCAATGACCACTGGTGGATCCATGTTGGTTTTAGTATAAGAACACACATACAATGACTCTAGTACTGGTTTGTGGTTTTAGTATAAGAACACACATGCAATGACTCTAGTGGTTGATCCATGTGTGGTTTGTGGACATAACACAAATGCAATGACTCTAGTGGTTGATACATGTGTGGTTTGTGGAAAGAACACACGTGCAATGACCACTGGTGGCTCCATGTTGGTTTTACTATAAGAACACACATACAATGACTCTAGTGGTTGATCCATGTTTGTTTGTGGAAATAACACACATGCAATGACTCTAGTGGTTGATCCATGTGTGGTTTGCGAAAAAGAACACACATGAAATGACTCTAGTGTTGGTTTTAGTATAAGAACACACATGCAATGACTCTAGTGGTTGATCCATGTGTGGTTTGTGGAAATAACACATATGCAATGACTCTAGTGGTTGATTCATGTGTGGTTTGTGGAAATAACACACATACAATGACTCTAGTGGGTCCACATGTGTGGTTTGTGGAAAGAACACACATGCAATGACTCTGGTTGATCCATATGTGGTTTGTGGAAAGAACACACATGCAATGACTCTAGTGGTGGATCCATGTGTGGTTTGTGGAAAAGAACACACATGCAATGACTCTAGTGCTGGTTTGTGGTTTTAGTATAAGAACAAACATGCAATGACTCTAGTGGTTGATCCATGTTTGTTTGTGGAAATAACACACATGCAATGACTCTAGTGGTTGATCCATGTGTGGTTTGCGAAAAAGAACACACATGAAATGACTCTAGTGTTGGTTTTAGTATAAGAACACACATGCAATGACTCTAGTGGTTGATCCATGTGTGGTTTGTGGAAATAACACATATACAATGACTCTAGTGGTTGATCCATGTGTGGTTTGTGGAAATAACACACATACAATGACTCTAGTGGGTCCACATGTGTGGTTTGTGGAAAGAACACACATGCAATGACTCTGGTTGATCCATATGTGGTTTGTGGAAAGAACACACATGCAATGACTCTAGTGGTGGATCCATGTGTGGTTTGTGGAAAAGAACACACATGCAATGACTCTAGTGCTGGTTTGTGGTTTTAGTATAAGAACAAACATGCAATGACTCTAGTGGTTGATCCATGTGTGGTTTATGGAAAGAACACACATGCAATGACTAGTGGTTGATCCATATGTGGTTTGTGGAAAGAACACACATGCAATGACCTTTGGTGGATCCATGTGTTGTTTGTGGAAAAGAACACACATGCAATGACTCTAGTGTTGGTTTGTGGTTTTAGTATAAGAACAAACATGCAATGACTCTAGTGGTTGATCCATGTGTAGTTTGTGGAAAGAACACACATGCAATGACTCTGGTTGATCCATATGTGGTTTGTGGAAAGAACACACATGCAATGAACACTGGTGGATCCATGTGTGGTTTGTGGAAAAGAACACACATGCAATGACTCTAGTGCTGGTTTGTGATTTTAGTATAAGAAAAAACATGCAATGACTCTAGTGGTTGATCTATGTGTGGTTTGTGGAAAGAACACACATGCAATGACTATGGTTGATCCATGTGTGGTTTGTGGAAAGAACACACATGCAATGACCAGTGGTGGATCCATGTGTGGTTTGTGGAAAAGAACACACATGCAATGACTCTAGTACTGGTTTGTGGTTTTAGTATAAGAAAACACATGCAATGACTCTAGTGGTTGATCCATGTGTGGTTTGTGGAAATAACACACATGCAATGACTCTAGTGGTTGATCCATGTGTGGTTTGTGGAAAGAACACACATGCAATGACCACTGATGGATCCATGTTGGTTTTAGTATAAGAACACACATGCAATGACTCTAGTACTGGTCTGTGGTTTTAGTATAAGAACACACATGCAATGACTCTAGTTGTTGATCCATGTGGTTTGTGGAAATAACACACATGCAATGACTCTAGTGGTTGATCCATGTGTGGTTTGTGGAAAGAACACACATGCAATGACTCTGGTTGATTCATATGTGGTCTGTGGAAAGAACACACATGCAATGACCATTGGTGGATCCATGTGTGGTTTGTGGAAAAGAACACACATGCAATGACTCTAGTGCTGGTTTGTGGTTTTAGTATAAGAACAAACATGCAATGACTGTAGTGGTTGATCCATGTGTGGTTTGTGGAAAGAACACACATGCAATGACTCTGGTTGATCCATGTGTGGTTTGTGGAAAGAACACACATGCAATGACCATTGGTGGATCCATGTGTGTTTTGTGGAAAAGAACACACATGCAATGACTCTAGTACTGGTTTGTGGTTTTAGTATAAGAACACACACGCAATCACTCTAGTACTGGTTTGTGGTTTTAGTATAAGAACACACATGCAATGACTCTAGTGGTTGATCCATGTGGTTTGTGGAAATAACACACATGCAATGACTCTAGTGGTTGATCCATGTGTGGTTTGTGAAAAGAAACAAAATGCAATGACTCTAGTGTTGGTTTTAGTATAAGAACACACATGCAATGACTTAGTGGTTGATCCATGTGTGTTTTGTCGAAATAAGACATATGCAATGACTCGAGTGGTTGATCCATGTGTGGTTTGTGGAAATAACACACATGCAATGACTGTAATGGGTCCACATGTGGTTTGTGGAAAGAACACACATGCAATGACCACTGGTTGATCCATAAGTTGTTTGTGGAAAAGAACACACATGCAATGAGTATAGTGGATCCATGTGTGGTTTGTGGAAAAGAACACACATGCAATGACTCTAGTGTTGGTTTGTGGTTTTAGTATAAGAACAAACATGCAATGACTCTAGTGGTTGATCCATGTGTGGTTTATGGAAAGAACACACATGCAATGACTCTGGTTGATCCATATGTGGTCTGTGAAAAGAACAGACATGCAATGACCACTGGTGGATCCATGTGTGGTTTGTGGAAAAGAACATAGATGCAATGACTCTAGTGCTGGTTTGTGGTTTTAGTATAAGAACAAACATGCAATGACTCTAGTGGTTGATCCATGTGTGGTTTGTGGACAGAACACACATGCAATGACTCTGGTTGATCCATGTGTGGTTTGTGGAAAGAACACACATGCAATGACCACTGGTGGATCCATGTGTCGTTTGTGAAAAAGAACACACATGGAATGACTAGTGGTTGATCCATGTGTGGTTTGTGGAAAGAACACACATGCAATGACCACTGGTGGATCCATGTTGGTTTTAGTATAAGAACACACACGCAATGACTCTAGTACTGGTTTGTGGTTTTAGTATAAGAACACACATGCAATGACTCTAGTGGTTGATCCATGTGATTTGTGGAAAGAACACACATGCAATGACCACTGGTGGATCCATGTTGGTTTTAGTATAAGAACATACATGCAATGACTCTTGTGGTTGATCCATGTTTGTTTGTGGAAATAACACACATGGAATGACTCTAGTGGTTGATCCATGTTTGTTTGTGGAAATAACACACATGCAATGACTCTAGTGGTTGATCCATGTGTGGTGTATGGAAAGAACACACATGCAATGACTCTGGTTGATCCATATGTGGTCTGTGGAAAGAACACACATGCAATGACCACTGGTGGATCCATGTGTGGTTTGTGGAAAAGAACACACATGCAATGACTCTAGTGGTTGATCCATGTGTGGTTTGTGAAAAGAAACAAAATGCAATGACTCTAGTGTTGGTTTTAGTATAAGAACACACATGCAATGACTTAGTGGTTGATCCATGTGTGTTTTGAGGAAATAAGACATATGCAATGACACGAGTGGTTGATCCATGTGTGGTTTGTGGAAATAACACACATGCAACGACTGTAATGGGTCCACATGTGGTTTGTGGAAAGAACACACATGCAATGACCATTGGTTGATCCATAAGTTGTTTGTGGAAAAGAACACACATGCAATGAGTCTAGTGGATCCATGTGTGGTTTGTGGAAAAGAACACACATGCAATGACTCTAGTGTTGGTTTGTGGTTTTAGTATAAGAACAAACATGCAATGACTCTAGTGGTTGATCCATGTGTGGTTTATGGAAAGAACACACATGCAATGACTCTGGTTGATCCATATGTGGTCTGTGGAAAGAACAGACATGCAATGACCACTGGTGGATCCATGTGTGGTTTGTGGAAAAGAACAAACATGCAATGACCGTTGGTGGATCCATGTTGGTTTTAGTATAAGAACACACATGCAATGACTCTAGTGGTTGATCCATGTTTGTTTGTGGAAATAACACACATGCAATGACTCTAGTGGTTGATCCATGTTTGTTTGTGCAAATAACACACATGCAATGACTCTAGTGGTTGATCCATGTGTGGTTTGTGAAAAGAAACAAAATGCAATGACTCTAGTGTTGGTTTTAGTATAAGAACACACATGCAATGACCATTGGTGGATCCATGTGTGGTTTGTGGTAAAGAACACACATGCAATGACTCTAGTACAGGTTTGTGGTTTTAGTATAAGAACACACATGCAATGACTCTAGTTGTTGATCCATGTGTGGTTTGTGGAAATAACACACATGCAATGACTCTAGTGGTTGCTCCATGTGTGGTTTGTGGAAAGAACACGCATGCAATGACCACTGGTGGATCCATGTTGGTTTTAGTATAAGAACACACACGCAATGACTCTAGTACTGGTTTGTGGTTTTAGTATAAGAACTCACATGGAATGACCATTGGTGGATCCATGTGTGGTTTGTATCAAATAACACACATGCAATGACTCTAGTGGTTGATCCATGTGTGGTTTGTGGAAAGAACACACATGCAATGACCACTGGTGGATCCATGTAGGTTTTAGTATAAGAACACACATGCAATGACTCTAGTGGTTGATCCATGTTTGTTTGTGGAAATAACACACATGCAATGACTCTAGTGGTTGATCCATGTGTGGTTTGTGAAAAAGAACACACATGCAATGACTCTAGTATTGGTTTTAGTATAAGAACACACATGCAATGACTCTAGTGGTTGATCCATTTGTGGTTTGTGGAAATAACACACATGCAATGACACTAGTGGGTCCACATGTGTGGTTTGTCGAAAAACACACATGCAATGACTCTGGTTGATCCATATGTGGTTTGTGGAAAGAACACGCATGCAATGACTCTAGTGGTGGATCCATGTGTGGTTTGTGGAAAAGAACACACATGCAATGACTCTAGTGCTGGTTTGTGGTTTTAGTATAAGAACAAACATGCAATGACTCTAGTGGTTGATCCATGTGTGGTTTGTGGAAAGAACACACATGCAATGACTCTAGTGGTTGATACATGTTTGTTTGTGCAAATAACACACATGCAATGACTCTAGTGGTTGATCCATGTGTGGTTTGTGAAAATAAACAAAATGCAAGGATTCTAGTGTTGGTTTTAGTATAAGAACACACATGCAATGACTCTAGTGGTTGATCCATGTGTGGTTTGTGGAAATAAGACATATGCAATGACTCTAGTGGTTGATCCATGTTTGGTTTGTGGAAATAACACACATGCAATGACTCTAATGGGTCCACATGTGATTTGTGGAAAGAACACACATGCAATGACCACTGGTTTATCCATAAGTTGTTTGTGGAAAAGAACACACATGCAGTGAGTCTAGTGGATCCATGTGTGGTTTGTGGAAAAGAACACACATGCAATGACTCTAGTGTTGGTTTGTGGTTTTAGTATAAGAACAAACATGCAATGACTCTAGTGGTTGATCCATGTGTGGTTTATGGAAAGAACACACATGCAATGACTCTGGTTGATCCATATGTGGTCTGTGGAAAGAACACACATGCAATGACCACTGGTGGATCCATGTGTGGTTTGTGGAAAAGAACACACATGCAATGACTCTAGTGCTGGTTTGTGGTTTTAGTATAAGAACAAACATGCAATGACTCTAGTGGTTGATCCATGTGTGGTTTGTAGAAAGAACACACATGCAATGACTCTGGTTGATCCATGTGTGGTCTGTGGAAAGAACACACATGCAATGACCATTGGTGGATCCATGTGTGGTTTGTGGAAAATAACACACATGCAATGACTCTAGTACTGGTTTGTGGTTTTAGTATAAGAACACACATGCAATGACTCTAGTGGTTGATCCATGTGTGGTTTGTGGAAATAACACACATGCAATGACTCTAAGGGTTGATCCATGAGTGGTTTGTGGAAAGAACACACATGCAATGACCACTGGTGGATCCATGTTGGTTTTAGTATAAGAACACACACGCAATGACTCTAGTATTGGTTTGTGGTTTTAGTATAAGAACACACATGCAATGACTCTAGTGGTTGATCCATGTGGTTTGTGGAAATAACTCACATGCAATGACTCTAGTACTGGTTTGTGGTTTTAGTATAAGAACACACATGTAATGACTCTAGTGGTTGATCCATGTGTGGTTTGTGGACATAACACAAATGCAATGACTCTAGTGGTTGATCCATCTGTGGTTTGTGGAAAGAACACACATGCAATGACCACTGGTGGATCCATGTTGGTTTTAGTATAAGAACACACATACAATGACTCTAGTGGTTGATCCATGTTTGTTTGTGGAAATAACACACATGCAATGACTCTAGTGATTGATCCATGTGTGGTTTGTGAAAAAGAACACACATGAAATGACTCTAGTGTTGGTTTTAGTATAAGAACACACATGCAATGACTCTAGTGGTTGATCCATGTGTGGTTTGTGGAAATAACACATATGCAATGACTCTAGTGGTTGATCCATGTGTGGTTTGTGGAAATAACACACATGCAATGACTGTAGTGGGTCCACATGTGTGGTTTGTGGAAAGAACACACATGCAATGACTCTGGTTGATCCATATGTGGTTTGTGGAAAGAACACACATGCAATGACTCTAGTGGTGGATCCATGTGTGGTTTGTGGAAAAGAACACACATGCAATGACTCTAGTGCTGGTTTGTGGTTTTAGTATAAGAACAAACATGCAATGACTCTAGTGGTTGATCCATGTGTGGTTTGTGGAAAGAACACACATGCAATGACTAGTGGTTGATCCATATGTGGTTTGTGGAAAGAACACACATGCAATGACCACTGGTGGATCCATGTGTGGTTTGTGGAAAAGAACACACATGCAATGACTCTAGTGTTGGTTTGTGGTTTTAGTATAAGAACAAACATGCAATGACTCTAGTGGTTGATCCATGTGTGGTTTATGGAAAGAACACACATGCAATGACTCTGGTTGATCCATATGTGGTCTGTGGAAAGAACACACATGCAATGACCACTGGTGGATCCATGTGTGGTTTGTGGAAAAGAACACACATGCAATGACTCTAGTGCTGGTTTGTGGGTTTAGTATAAGAACAAACATGCAATGACTCTAGTGGTTGATCCATGTGTGGTTTGTAGAAAGAACACACATGCAATGACTCTGGTTGATCCATGTGTGGTTTGTGGAAAGAACACACATGCAATGACCATTGGTGGATCCATGTGTGGTTTGTGGAAAATAACACACATGCAATGACTCTAGTACTGGTTTGTGGTTTTAGTATAAGAACACACATGCAATGACTCTAGTGGTTGATCCATGTGTGGTTTGTGGAAATAACACACATGCAATGACTCTAAGGGTTGATCCATGAGTGGTTTGTGGAAAGAACACACATGCAATGACCACTGGTGGATCCATGTTGGTTTTAGTATAAGAACACACACGCAATGACTCTAGTATTGGTTTGTGGTTTTAGTATAAGAACACACATGCAATGACTCTAGTGGTTGATCCATGTGGTTTGTGGAAATAACTCACATGCAATGACTCTAGTACTGGTTTGTGGTTTTAGTATAAGAACACACATGTAATGACTCTAGTGGTTGATCCATGTGTGGTTTGTGGACATAACACAAATGCAATGACTCTAGTGGTTGATCCATCTGTGGTTTGTGGAAAGAACACACATGCAATGACCACTGGTGGATCCATGTTGGTTTTAGTATAAGAACACACATACAATGACTCTAGTGGTTGATCCATGTTTGTTTGTGGAAATAACACACATGCAATGACTTTAGTGATTGATCCATGTGTGGTTTGTGAAAAAGAACACACATGAAATGACTCTAGTGTTGGTTTTCGTATAAGAACACACATGCAATGACTCTAGTGGTTGATCCATGTGTGGTTTGTGGAAATAACACATATGCAATGACTCTAGTGGTTGATCCATGTGTGGTTTGTGGAAATAACACACATGCAATGACTGTAGTGGGTCCACATGTGTGGTTTGTGGAAATAACACACATGCAATGACTCTGGTTGATCCATATGTGGTTTGTGGAAAGAACACACATGCAATGACTCTAGTGGTGGATCCATGTGTGGTTTGTGGAAAAGAACACACATGCAATGACTCTAGTGCTGGTTTGTGGTTTTAGTATAAGAACAAACATGCAATGACTCTAGTGGTTGATCCATGTGTGGTTTGTGGAAAGAACACACATGCAATGACTAGTGGTTGATCCATATGTGGTTTGTGGAAAGAACACACATGCAATGACCAGTGGTGGATCCATGTGTGGTTTGTGGAAAAGAACACACATGCAATGACTCTAGTGTTGGTTTGTGGTTTTAGTATAAGAACAAACATGCAATGACTCTAGTGGTTGATCCATGTGTGGTTTGTGCAAAGAACACACATGCAATGACTCTGGTTGAGCCATATGTGGTTTGTGGAAAGAACACACATGCAATGACCACTGGTGGATCCATGTGTGGTTTGTGGAAAAGAACACACATGCAATGACTCTGGTTGATCCATATGTGGTTTGTGAAAAGAACACGCATGCAATGACACTAGTGGTGGATCCATGTGTGCTTTGTGGAAAAGAACACACATGCAATGACTCTAGTGCTGGTTTGTGGTTTTACTATAAGAAGAAACATGCAATGACTCTAGTGGTTGATCCATGTGTGGTTTGTGGAAAGAACACACATGCAATGACCACTGGTGGATCCATGTGTGGTTTGTGGAAAAGAACACACATGCAATGACTCTAGTGTTGGTTTCTGGTTTTAGTATAAGAACAAACATGCAATGACTCTAGTGGTTGATCCATGTGTGGTTTGTGGAAAGAAAACACATGCAATGACTCTGGTTGATCCATGTGTGGTTTGTGGAAAGAACACACATGCAATGACCACTGGTGGATCCATGTGTGGTTTTTGGAAAAGAACACACATGCAATGACTCTAGTACTGGTTTGTCGTTTTAGTATAAGAACACACATGCAATGACTCTAGTGGTTGATCCATGTTGGTTTGTGGAAATAACACACATGCAATGACTCTAAGGGTTGATCCATGAGTGGTTTGTGGAAAGAACACACATGCAATGACCACTGGTGGATCCATGTTGGTTTTAGTATAAGAACACACACGCAATGACTCTAGTACTGGTTTGTGGTTTTAGTATAAGAACACACATGCAATGACTCTAGTGGTTGATCCATGTGGTTTGTGGAAATAACTCACATGCAATGACTCTAGTACTGGTTTGTGGTTTTAGTATAAGAACACACATGCAATGACCACTGGTGGATCCATGTGTGGTTTGTGGAAAAAAAACACACATGCAATGACTCTAGTGGTTGATCCATGTTTGTTTGTGGAAATAACACACATGCAATGACTCTAGTGGTTGATCCATGTGTGGTTTGTGAAAAGAACACACATGCAATGACTCTAGTGTTGGTTTTAGTATAATAAGAACACACATGCAATGACTCTAGTGGTTGATCCATGTGTGGTTTGTGGACATAACACAAATGCAATGACTCTAGTGGTTGATCCATCTGTGGTTTGTGGAAAGAACACACATGCAATGACCACTGGTGGATCCATGTTGGTTTTAGTATAAGAACACACATACAATGACTCTAGTGGTTGATCCATGTTTGTTTGTGGAAATAACACACATGCAATGACTCTAGTGATTGATCCATGTGTGGTTTGTGAAAAAGAACACACATGAAATGACTCTAGTGTTGGTTTTAGTATAAGAACACACATGCAATGACTCTAGTGGTTGATCCATGTGTGGTTTGTGGAAATAACACATATGCAATGACTCTAGTGGTTGATCCATGTGTGGTTTGTGGAAATAACACACATGCAATGACTCTAGTGGGTCCACATGTGTGGTTTGTGGAAAGAACACACATGCAATGACTCTGGTTGATCCATATGTGGTTTGTGGAAAGAACACACATGCAATGACTCTAGTGGTGGATCCATGTGTGGTTTGTGGAAAAGAACACACATGCAATGACTCTAGTGCTGGTTTGTGGTTTTAGTATAAGAACAAACATGCAATGACTCGAGTGGTTGATCCATGTGTGGTTTGTGGAAAGAACACACATGCAATGACTAGTGGTTGATCCATATGTGGTTTGTGGAAAGAACACACATGCAATGACCACTGGTGGATCCATATGTGGTTTGTGGAAAAGAACACACATGCAATGACTCTAGTGTTGGTTTGTTGTTTTAGTATAAGAACAAACATGAATGACTCTAGTGGTTGATCCATATGTGGTTTGTGGAAAGAACACACATGCAATGACTCTGGTTGATCCATATGTGGTTTGTGGAAAGAACACACATGCAATGACCACTGGTGGATCCATGTGTGGTTTGTGGAATAGAACACACTTGCAATGACTCTAGTACTGGTTTATGGTTTTAGTATAAGAACACACATGCAATGACTCTAGTGGTTGATCCATGTGTGGTTTGCGGAAATAACACACATGCAATGACTCTAGTGGTTGATCCATGTGTGGTTTGTGGAAAGAACACACATGCAATGACCACTGGTGGATCCATGTTGGTTTTAGTATAAGAACACACATGCAATGACTCTAGTACTGGTTTGTGGTTTAGTATAAGAACACACATGCAATGACTCTAGTGGTTGATCCATGTGGTTTGTGGAAATAACACACATGCAATGACTCTAGTGGTTGATCCATGTGTGGTTGATGGAAAGAACACACATGCAATGACTCTGGTTGATCCATATGTGGTCTGTGGAAAGAACACACATGCAATGACCACTGGTGGATCCATGTGTGGTTTGTGGAAAAGAACACACATGCAATGATCTAGTGCTGGTTTGCGGTTTTAGTATAAGAACAAACATGCAATGACTCTAGTGGTTGATCCATGTGTGGTTTGTGGAAAGAACACACATGCAATGACTCTGGTTGATCCATGTGTGTTTTGTGGAAAGAACACACATGCAATGACCATTGGTGGATCCATGTGTGGTTTGTGGAAAAGAACACACATGCAATGACTCTAGTACTGGTTTGTGGTTTTAGTATAAGAACACACGCGCAATGACTCTAGTACTGGTTTGTGGTTTTGGTATAAGAACACACATGCAATGACTCTAGTGGTTGATCCATGTGGTTTGTGGAAATAACACACATGCAATGACTCTAGTGGTTGATCCATGTGGTTTGTGGAAATAACACACATGCAATGACTCTAGTGGTTGATCCATGTGTGGTTTGTGGAAAGAACACAGATGCAATGACCACTGGTGGATCCATGTTGGTATTAGTATAAGAACACACGTGCAATGACTCTAGTGGTTGATCCATGTTTGTTTGTGGAAATAACACACATGCAATGAATCTAGTGGTTGATCCATGTTTGTTTGTGCAAATAACACACATGCAATGACTCTAGTGGTTGATCCATGTGTGGTTTGTGAAAAGAAACAAAATGCAATGACTCTAGTGTTGGTTTTAGTATAAGAACACACATGCAATGACTCTAGTGGTTGATCCATGTGTGGTTTGTGGAATAAGACATATGCAATGACTCTAGTGGTTGATCCATGTGTGGTTTGTGGAAATAACACACATGCAATGACTCTAATGGGTCCACATGTGATTTGTGGAAAGAACACACATGCAATGACCACTGGTTTATCCATAAGTTGTTTGTGGAAAAGAACACACATGAAATGAGTCTAGTGGATCCATGTGTGGTTTGTGGAAAACAACACACATGCAATGACTCTAGTGTTGGTTTGTGGTTTTAGTATAAGAACAAACATGCAATGACTGTAGTGGTTGATCCATGTGTGGTTTATGGAAAGAACACACATGCAATGACTCTGGTTGATCCATATGTGGTCTGTGGAAAGAACACACATGCAATGACCACTGGTGGATCCATGTGTGGTTTGTGGAAAAGAACACACATGCAATGACTCTAGTGCTGGTTTGTGGTTTTAGTTTAAGAACAAACATGCAATGACTCTAGTGGTTGATCCATGTGTGGTTTGTCGAAAGAACACACATGCAATGACTCTGGTTGATCCATGTGTGGTTTGTGGAAAGAACACACATACAATGACCATTGGTGGATCCATGTGTGGTTTGTGGAAAATAACACACATGCAACGACTCTAGTGGTTGATCCATGTGTGGTTTGTGAAAGAACACACATGCAATGACCACTGGTGAATCCATGTTGGTTTTAGTATAAGAACACACATGCAATTACTCTAGTGGTTGATCCATGTATGTTTGTGGAAATAACACACATGCAATGACTCTAGTGGTTGATCCATGTGTGGTTTGTGAAAAAGAACACACATGCAATGACTCTAGTGGTTGATCCATGTGTGGTTTGTGAAAAGAAACAAAATGCAATGACTCTAGTATTGGTTTTAGTATAAGAACACACATGCAATGACCATTGGTGGATCCATGTGTGGTTTGTGGAAAAGAACACACATGCAATGACTCTAGTACTGGTTTGTGGTTTTAGTATAAGAACACACATGCAATGACTCTAGTTGTTGATCCATGTGTGGTTTGTGGAAATAACACACATGCAATGACTCTAGTAGTTGATCCATGTGTGGTTTGTGGAAAGAACACGCATGCAATGACCACTGGTGGATCCATGTTGGTTTTAGTATAAGAACACACACGCAATGACTATAGTACTGGTTTGTGGTTTTAGTATAAGAACACACATGCAATGACTCTAGTGGTTGATCCATGTGGTTTGTGGAAATAACACACATGCAATGACTCTAGTGGTTGATCCATGTGTGGTTTGTGGAAAGAACACACATGCAATGACTCTAGTGGTTGATCCATGTGTGGTTTGTGAAAAAGAACACACATGCAATGACTCTAGTATTGGTTTTAGTATAAGAACATACATGCAATGACTCTAGTGGTTGATCCATGTGTGGTTTGTGGAAATAACAAACATGCAATGACACTAGTGGGTCCACATGTGTGGTTTGTCGAAACACACACATGCAATGACTCTGGTTGATCCATATGTGGTTTGTGGAAAGAACACGCCTACAATGACTCTAGTGGTGGATCCATGTGTGGTTTGTGGAAAAGAACACACATGCAATGACTCTAGTGCTGGTTTGTGGTTATAGTATAAGAACAAACATGCAATGACTCTAGTGGTTGATCCATGTGTGGTTTGTGGAAAGAACACACATGCAATGACTAGTGGTTGATCCATATGTGGTTTGTGGAAAGAACACACATGCAATGACCACTGGTGGATCCATGTGCGGTTTGTGGAAAAGAACACACATGCAATGACTCTAGTGTTGGTTTGTGGTTTTCGTATAAGAACAAACATGCAATGACTCTAGTGGTTGATCCATGTGTGGTTTGTGGAAAGAACACACATGCAATGACTCTGGTTGAGCCATATGTGGTTTGTGGAAAGAACACACATGCAATGACCACTGGTGGATCCATGTGTGGTTTGTGGAAAAGAATACACATGCAATGACTCTAGTGCTGGTTTGTGGTTTTAGTATAAAACAAACATGCAATGACTCTAGTGCTTGATCCATGTGTGGTTTGTGGAAAGAAAACACATGCAATGACTCTGGTTGATCCATGTGTGGTTTGTGGAAAGAACACACGTGCAATGACCACTGGTGGATCCATCTGTGGTTTGTGGAAAAGAACAGACACACAATGACTCTAGTACTGGTTTGTGGTTTTAGTATAAGAACACACATGCAATGACTCCAGTGGTTGATCCATGTGCGGTTTGTGGAAATTACACACATGCAATGACTCTAAGGGTTGATCCATGTGTGGTTTGTGGAAAGAACACACATGCAATGACCACTGGTGGATCCATGTTGGTTTTAGTATAAGAACACACATGCAATGACTCTAGTACTGGTTTGTGGTTTTAGTATAAGAACACACATGCAATGACTCTAGTGGTTGATCCATGTGTGGTTTGTGGACATAACAGACATGCAATGACTCTAGTGGTTGATCCATGTGTGGTTTGTGGAAAGAACACACATGCAATGACCACTAGTGGATCCATGTTGGTTTTAGTATAAGAACACACATACAATGACTCTAGTACTGGTTTGTGGTTTTAGTATTAGAACACACATGCAATGACTCTAGTGGTTGATCCATGTGTGGTTTGTGGACATAACAGACATGCAATGACTCTAGTGGTTGATCCATGTGTGGTTTGTGGAAAGAACACACGTGCAATGACCACTGGTGGATCGATGTTGGTTTTAGTATAAGAACACACATACAATGACTCTTGTACTGGTTTGTGGTTTTAGTATAAGAACACATATGCAATGACTCTAGTGGTTGATCCATGTGTGGTTTGTGGACATAACACAAATGCAATGACTCTAGTGGTTGATACATGTGTGGTTTGTGGAAAGAACACACGTGCAATGACCACTGGTGGCTCCATGTTGGTTTAAGTATAAGAACACACATACAATGACTCTAGTGGTTGATCCATGTTTGTTTGTGGAAATAACACACATGCAATGACTCTAGTGGTTGATCCATGTGTGGTTTGCGAAAAAGAACACACATGAAATGACTCTAGTGTTGGTTTTAGTATAAGAACACACATGCAATGACTCTAGTGGTTGATCCATGTGTGGTTTGTGGAAATAACACATATGCAAGGACTCTAGTGGTTGATCCATGTGTGGTTTGTGGAAATAACACACATACAATGACTCTAGTGGGTCCACATGTGTGGTTTGTGGAAAGAACACACATGCAATGACTCTGGTTGATCCATATGTGGTTTGTGGAAAGAACACACATGCAATGACTCTAGTGGTGGATCCATGTGTGGTTTGTGGAAAAGAACACACATGCAATGACTCTAGTGCTGGTTTGTGGTTTTTGTATAAGAACAAACATGCAATGACTCTAGTGGTTGATCCATGTGTGGTTTGTGGAAAGAACACACATGCAATGACTCTGGTTGATCCATGTGTGGTTTGTGGAAAAGAACACACATGCAATGACCATTGGTGGATCCATGTGTGTTTTGTGGAAAAGAACACACATGCAATGACTCTAGTACTGGTTTGTGGTTTTAGTATAAGAACAAACATGCAATGACGCTAGTGGTTGATCCATGTGTGGTGTGTGGAAAGAACACACATGCAATGACTCTGGTTGATCCATGTGTGGTTTGTGGAAAGAACACACATGCAATGACCACTGGTGGATCCATGTGTGGTTTGTGGAAAAGAACACACATGCAATGACTCTAGTGCTGGTTTGTGGTTTTAGTATAAGAACAAACATGCAATGACTCTAGTGGTTGATCCATGTGTGGTTTGTGGAAAGAACACACATGCAATGACTAGTGGTTGATCCATATGTGGTTTGTGGAAAGAACACACATGCAATGACCATTGGTGGATCCATGTGTGGTTTGTGGAAAAGAACACACATGCAATGACTCTAGTGTTGGTTTGTGGTTTTAGTATAAGAACAAACATGCAATGACTCTAGTGGTTGATCCATGTGTAGTTTGTGGAAAGAACACACATGCAATGACTCTGTTTGATCCATATGTGGTTTGTGGAAAGAACACACATGCAATGACCACTGGTGGATCCATGTGCGGTTTGTGGAAAAGAACACACATGCAATGACTCTAGTGCTGGTTTGTGATTTTAGTATAAGAACAAACATGCAATGACTCTAGTGGTTGATCTATGTGCGGTTTGTGGAAAGAACACACATGCAATGACTATGGTTGATCCATGTGTGGTTTGTGGAAAGAACACACATGCAATGACCAGTGGTGGATCCATGTGTGGTTTGTGGAAAAGAACACACATGCAATGACTCTAGTACTGGTTTGTGGTTTTAGTATAAGAACACACATGCAATGACTCTAGTGGTTGATCCATGTGTGGTTTGTGGAAATAACACACATGCAATGACTCTAGTGGTTGATCCATGTGTGGTTTGTGGAAAGAACACACATGCAATGACCACTGATGGATCCATGTTGGTTTTAGTATAAGAACACACATGCAATGACTCTAGTACTGGTCTGTGGTTTTAGTATAAGAACGCACATGCAATGACTCTAGTTGTTGATCCATGTGGTTTGTGGAAATAACACACATGCAATGACTCTAGTGGTTGATCCATGTGTGGTTTGTGGAAAGAACACACATGCAATGACTCTGGTTGATTCATATGTGGTCTGTGGAAAGAACACACATGCAATGACCATTGGTGGATCCATGTGTGGTTTGTGGAAAAGAACACACATGCAATGACTCTAGTGCTGGTTTGTGGTTTTAGTATAAGAACAAACATGCAATGACTGTAGTGGTTGATCCATGTGTGGTTTGTGGAAAGAACACACATGCAATGACTCTGGTTGATCCATGTGTGGTTTGTGGAAAGAACACACATGCAATGACCATTGGTGGATCCATGTGTGTTTTGTGGAAAAGAACACACATGCAATGACTCTAGTACTGGTTTGTGGTTTTAGTATAAGAACACACATGCAATGACTCTAGTACTGGTTTGTGGTTTTAGTATAAGAACACACATGCAATGACTCTAGTGGTTGATCCATGTGTGGTTTGTGAAAAGAAACAAAATGCAATGACTCTAGTGTTGGTTTTAGTATAAGAACACACATGCAATGACTTAGTGGTTGATCCATGTGTGTTTTGTGGAAATAAGACATATGCAATGACTCGAGTGGTTGATCCATGTGTGGTTTGTGGAAATAACACACATGCAATGACTGTAATGGGTCCACATGTGGTTTGTGGAAAGAACACACATGCAATGACCACTGGTTGATCCATAAGTTGTTTGTGGAAAAGAACACACATGCAATGAGTCTAGTGGATCCATGTGTGTTTTATGGAAAAGAACACACATGCAATGACTCTAGTGTTGGTTTGTGGTTTTAGTATAAGAACAAACATGCAATGACTCTAGTGGTTGATCCATGTGTGGTTTATGGAAAGAACACACATGCAATGACTCTGGTTGATCCATATGTGGTCTGTGGAAAGAACAGACATGCAATGACCACTGGTGGATCCATGTGTGGTTTGTGGAAAAGAACACACATGCAATGACTCTAGTGCTGGTTTGTGGTTTTAGTATAAGAACAAACATGCAATGACTCTAGTGGTTGATCCATATGTGGTTTGTGGAAAGAACACACATGCAATGACTCTGGTTGATCCATGTGTGGTTTGTGGAAAAGAACACACATGTAATGACCATTGGTGGATCCATGTGTGGTTTGTGGAAAAGAACACACATGCAATGACTCTAGTACTGGCTTGTGGTTTTAGTATAAGAACACACATGCAATGAATCTAGTTGTTGATCCATGTGCGGTTTGTGGAAATAACACACATGCAATGACTCTAGTGGTTGATCCATGTGTGGTTTGTGGAAAGAACACACATGCAATGACCACTGGTGGATCCATGTTGGTTTTAGTATAAGAACACACACGCAATGACTCTAGTACTGGTTTGTGGTTTTAGTATAAGAACACACATGCAATGACTCTAGTGGTTGATCCATGTGGTTTGTGGAAAGAACACACATGCAATGACCACTGGTGGATCCATGTTGGTTTTAGTATAAGAACATACATGCAATGACTCTAGTGGTTGATCCATGTTTGTTTTTGGAAATAACACACATGGAATGACTCTAGTGGTTGATCCATGTTTGTTTGTGGAAATAACACACATGCAATGACTCTAGTGGTTGATCCATGTGTGGTGTATGGAAAGAACACACATGCAATGACTCTGGTTGATCCATATGTGGTCTGTGGAAAGAACACACATGCAATGACCACTGGTGGATCCATGTGTGGTTTGTGGAAAAGAACACACATGCAATGACTCTAGTGGTTGATCCATGTGTGGTTTGTGAAAAGAAACAAAATGCAATGACTCTAGTGTTGGTTTTAGTATAAGAACACACATGCAATGACTTAGTGGTTGATCCTTGTGTGTTTTGTGGAAATAAGACATATGCAATGACTCGAGTGGTTGATCCATGTGTGGTTTGTGGAAATAACACACATGCAATGACTGTAATGGGTCCACATGTGGTTTGTGGAAAGAACACACATGCAATGACCACTGGTTGATCCATAAGTTGTTTGTGGAAAAGAACACACATGCAATGAGTCTAGTGGATCCATGTGTGGTTTGTGGAAAAGAACACACATGCAATGACTCTAGTGTTGGTTTGTGGTTTTAGTATAAGAACAAACATGCAATGACTCTAGTGGTTGATCCATGTGTGGTTTATGGAAAGAACACACATGCAATGACC
Source organism: Avena sativa (assembly GCA_916181665.1). Classification (NCBI taxonomy): domain Eukaryota; kingdom Viridiplantae; phylum Streptophyta; class Magnoliopsida; order Poales; family Poaceae; genus Avena; species Avena sativa. Next base: position 264,328,954 of record OV702291.1, read on the forward strand.
ACTGGTTGATCCATAAGTTGTTTGTGGAAAAGAACACACATGCAATGAGTCTAGTGGATCCATGTGTGGTTTGTGGAAAAGAACACACATGCAATGACTCTAGTGCTGCTTTGTGGTTTTAGTATAAGAACAAACATGCAATGACTCTAGTGGTTGATCCATGTGTGGTTTGTGGAAAGAACACACATGCAATGACTCTGGTTGATCCATGTGTGGTTTGTGGAAAAGAACACACATGTAATGACCATTGGTGGATCCATGTGTGGTTTGTGGAAAAGAACACACATGCAATGACTCTAGTACTGGTTTGTGGTTTTAGTATAAGAACACACATGCAATGACTCTAGTTGTTGATCCATGTGTGGTTTGTGGAAATAACACACATGCAATGACTCTAGTGGTTGATCCATGTGTGGTTTGTGGAAAGAACACACATGCAATGACCACTGGTGGATCCATGTTGGTTTTAGTATAAGAACACACACGCAATGACTCTAGTACTGGTTTGTGGTTTTAGTATAAGAACACACATACAATGACTCTAGTGGTTGATCCATGTGGTTTGTGGAAAGAACACACATGCAATGACCACTGGTGGATCCATGTTGGTTTTAGTATAAGAACATACATGCAATGACTCTAGTGGTTGATCCATGTTTGTTTGTGGAAATAACACACATGGAATGACTCTAGTGGTTGATCCATGTTTGTTTGTGGAAATAACACACATGGAATGACTCTAGTGGTTGATCCATGTTTGTTTGTGGAAATAACACACATGCAATGACTCTAGTGGTTGATCCATGTGTGGTGTATGGAAAGAACACACATGCAATGACTCTCGTTGATCCATATGTGGTATGTGGAAAGAACACACATGCAATGACCACTGGTTGATCCATGTGTGGTTTGTGGAAAAGAACACACATGCAATGACTCTAGTGCTGGTTTGTGGTTTAGTATAAGAACAAACATGCAATGACTCTAGTGGTTAATCCATGTGTGGTTTGTGGAAAGAACACACATGCAATGACTCTGGTTGGTCCATGTGTGGTTTGTGGAAAGAACACACATGCAATGACCATTGGTGGATCCATGTGTGCTTTGTGGAAAAGAACACACATGCAATGACTCTAGTACTGGTTTGTGGTTTTAGTATAAGAACACACACGCAATGACTCTAGTACTGGTTTGTGGTTTTAGTATAAGAACACACATGCAATGACTCTAGTGGGTCCACATGTGTGGTTTGTGGAAAGAACACACATGCAATGACTCTGGTTGATCCATATGTGGTTTGTGGAAAGAACACACATGCAATGACTCTAGTGGTGGATCCATGTGTGGTTTGTGGAAAAGAACACACATGCAATGACTCTAGTGCTGGTTTGTGGTTTTAGTATAAGAACAAACATGCAATGACTCTAGTGGTTGATCCATGTGTGGTTTGTGGAAAGAACACACATGCAATGACTAGTGGTTGATCCATATGTGGTTTGTGGAAAGAACACACATGCAATGACCATTGGTGGATCCATGTGTGGTTTGCGGAAAAGAACACACATGCAATGACTCTAGTGTTGGTTTGTGGTTTTAGTATAAGAACAAACATGCAATGACTCTAGTGGTTGATCCATGTGTAGTTTGTGGAAAGAACACACATGCAATGACTCTGGTTGATCCATATGTGGTTTGTGGAAAGAACACACATGCAATGACCACTGGTGGATCCATGTGTGGTTTGTGGAAAAGAACACACATGCAATGACTCTAGTGCTGGTTTGTGATTTTAGTATAAGAACAAACATGCAATGACTCTAGTGGTTGATCTATGTGTGGTTTGTGGAAAGAACACACATGCAATGACTATGGTTGATCCATGTGTGGTTTGTGGAAAGAACACACATGCAATGACCAGTGGTGGATCCATGTGTGGTTTGTGGAAAAGAACACACATGCAATGACTCTAGTACTGGTTTGTGGTTTTAGTATAAGAACACACATGCAATGACTCTAGTGGTTGATCCATGTGTGGTTTGTGGAAATAACACACATGCAATGACTCTAGTGGTTGATCCATGTGTAGTTTGTGGAAAGAACACACATGCAATGACCACTGATGGATCCATGTTGGTTTTAGTATAAGAACACACATGCAATGACTCTAGTACTGGTCTGTGGTTTTAGTATAAGAACACACATGCAATGACTCTAGTTGTTGATCCATGTGGTTTGTGGAAATAACACACATGCAATGACTCTAGTGGTTGATCAATGTGTGGTTTGTGGAAAGAACACACATGCAATGACTCTGGTTGATTCATATGTGGTCTGTGGAAAGAACACACATGAAATGACCATTGGTGGATCCATGTGTGGTTTGTGGAAAATAACACACATGCAATGATTCTAGTGCTGGTTTATGGTTTTAGTATAAGAACAAACATGCAATGACTGTAGTGGTTGATCCATGTGTGGTTTGTGGAAAGAACACACATGCAATGACTCTGGTTGATCCATGTGTGGTTTGTGGAAAGAACACACATGCAATGACCATTGGTGGATCCATGTGTGTTTTGTGGAAAAGAACACACATGCAATGACTCTAGTACTGGTTTGTGGTTTTAGTATAAGAACACACACGCAATGACTCTAGTACTGGTTTGTGGTTTTAGTATAAGAACACACATGCAATGACTCTAGTGGTTGATCCATGTGGTTTTTGGAAATAACACACATGCAATGACTCTAGTGGTTGATCCATGTGTGGTTTGCGAAAAAAACACACATGAAATGACTCTAGTGTTGGTTTTAGTATAAGAACACACATGCAATGACTCTAGTGGTTGATCCATGTGTGGTTTGTGGAAATAACACATATGCAATGACTCTAGTGGTTGATCCATGTGTGGTTTGTGGAAAATAACACACATGCAATGGCTCTAGTGGTTGATCCATGTGTGGTTTGTGGAAAGAACACACATGGAATGACCACTGGTGGATCCATGTTGGTTTTAGTATAAGAACACACATGCAATGACTTTAGTGGTTGATCCATGTTTGTTTGTGGAAATAACACACATGCAATGACTCTAGTGGTTGATCCATGTGTGGTTTGTGAAAAAGAACACACATGCAATGACTCTAGTACTCGTTTGTGGTTTTAGTATAAGAACGCACATGCAATGACTCTAGTGGTTGATCCATGTGGTTTGTGGAAATAACACACATGCAATGACTCTAGTGGTTGATCCATGTGTGGTTTGTGGAAAGAACACACATGCAATGACCACTGGTGGATCCATGTGTGGTTTTTGGAAAAGAACACACATACAATGACTCTAGTGGTTGATCCATGTGGTTTGTGGAAAGAACACACATGCAATGACCACTGGTGGATCCATGTTGGTTTTAGTATAAGAACATACATGCAATGACTCTAGTGGTTGATCCATGTTTGTTTGTGGAAATAACACACATGGAATGACTCTAGTGGTTGATCCATGTTTGTTTGTGGAAATAACACACATGGAATGACTCTAGTGGTTGATCCATGTTTGTTTGTGGAAATAACACACATGCAATGACTCTAGTGGTTGATCCATGTGTGGTGTATGGAAAGAACACACATGCAATGACTCTCGTTGATCCATATGTGGTATGTGGAAAGAACACACATGCAATGACCACTGGTTGATCCATGTGTGGTTTGTGGAAAAGAACACACATGCAATGACTCTAGTGCTGGTTTGTGGTTTAGTATAAGAACAAACATGCAATGACTCTAGTGGTTGATCCATGTGTGGTTTGTGGAAAGAACACACATGCAATGACTCTGGTTGGTCCATGTGTGGTTTGTGGAAAGAACACACATGCAATGACCATTGGTGGATCCATGTGTGGTTTGTGGAAAAGAACACACATGCAATGACTCTAGTACTGGTTTGTGGTTTTAGTATAAGAACACACACGCAATGACTCTAGTACTGGTTTGTGTCTTTAGTATAAGAACACACATGCAATGACTCTAGTGGGTCCACATGTGTGGTTTGTGGAAAGAACACACATGCAATGACTCTGGTTAATCCATATGTGGTTTGTGGAAAGAACACACATGCAATGACTCTAGTGGTGGATCCATGTGTGGTTTGTGGAAAAGAACACACATGCAATGACTCTAGTGCTGGTTTGTGGTTTTAGTATAAGAACAAACATGCAATGACTCTAGTGGTTGATCCATGTGTGGTTTGTGGAAAGAACACACATGCAATGACTAGTGGTTGATCCATATGTGGTTTGTGGAAAGAACACACATGCAATGACCATTGGTGGATCCATGTGTGGTTTGCGGAAAAGAACACACATGCAATGACTCTAGTGTTGGTTTGTGGTTTTAGTATAACAACAAACATGCAATGACTCTAGTGGTTGATCCATGTGTAGTTTGTGGAAAGAACACACATGCAATGACTCTGGTTGATCCATATGTGGTTTGTGGAAAGAACACACATGCAATGACCACTGGTGGATCCATGTGTGGTTTGTGGAAAAGAACACACATGCAATGACTCTAGTGCTGGTTTGTGATTTTAGTATAAGAACAAACATGCAATGACTCTAGTGGTTGATCTATGTGTGGTTTGTGGAAAGAACACACATGCAATGACTATGGTTGATCCATGTGTGGTTTGTGGAAAGAACACACATGCAATGACCAGTGGTGGATCCATGTGTGGTTTGTGGAAAAGAACACACATGCAATGACTCTAGTACTGGTTTGTGGTTTTAGTATAAGAACACACATGCAATGACTCTAGTGGTTGATCCATGTGTGGTTTGTGGAAATAACACACATGCAATGACTCTAGTGGTTGATCCATGTGTGGTTTGTGGAAAGAACACACATGCAATGACCACTGATGGATCCATGTTGGTTTTAGTATAAGAACACACATGCAATGACTCTAGTACTGGTCTGTGGTTTTAGTATAAGAACACACATGCAATGACTCTAGTTGTTGATCCATGTGGTTTGTGGAAATAACACACATGCAATGACTCTAGTGGTTGATCAATGTGTGGTTTGTGGAAAGAACACACATGCAATGACTCTGGTTGATTCATATGTGGTCTGTGGAAAGAACACACATGCAATGACCATTGGTGGATCCATGTGTGGTTTGTGGAAAATAACACACATGCAATGACTCTAGTGCTGGTTTGTGGTTTTAGTATAAGAACAAACATGCAATGACTGTAGTGGTTGATCCATGTGTGGTTTGTGGAAAGAACACACATGCAATGACTCTGGTTGATCCATGTGTGGTTTGTGGAAAGAACACACATGCAATGACCATTGGTGGATCCATGTGTGTTTTGTGGAAAAGAACACACATGCAATGACTCTAGTACTGGTTTGTGGTTTTAGTATAAGAACACACACGCAATGACTCTAGTACTGGTTTGTGGTTTTAGTATAAGAACACACATGCAATGACTCTAGTGGTTGATCCATGTGGTTTTTGGAAATAACACACATGCAATGACTCTAGTGGTTGATCCATGTGTGGTTTGCGAAAAAAAACACACATGAAATGACTCTAGTGTTGGTTTTAGTATAAGAACACACATGCAATGACTCTAGTGGTTGATCCATGTGTGGTTTGTGGAAATAACACATATGCAATGACTCTAGTGGTTGAGTCATGTGTGGTTTGTGGAAAATAACACACATGCAATGGCTCTAGTGGTTGATCCATGTGTGGTTTGTGGAAAGAACACACATGGAATGACCACTGGTGGATCCATGTTGGTTTTAGTATAAGAACACACATGCAATGACTTTAGTGGTTGATCCATGTTTGTTTGTGGAAATAACACACATGCAATGACTCTAGTGGTTGATCCATGTGTGGTTTGTGAAAAAGAACACACATGCAATGACTCTAGTACTCGTTTGTGGTTTTAGTATAAGAACGCACATGCAATGACTCTAGTGGTTGATCCATGTGGTTTGTGGAAATAACACACATGCAATGACTCTAGTGGTTGATCCATGTGTGGTTTGTGGAAAGAACACACATGCAATGACCACTGGTGGATTCATGTTGGTTTTAGTATAAGAACACACACGCAATGACTCTAATACTGGTTTGTGGTTTTAGTATAAGAACACACATGCAATGACTCTAGTGGTTGATCCATGTGGTTTATGGAAAGAACACACATGCAATGACCACTGGTGGATCCATGTTGGTTTTAGTATAAGAACATACATGCAATGACTCTAGTGGTTGATCCATGTTTGTTTGTGGAAATAACACACATGGAATGACTCTAGTGGTTGATCCATGTTTGTTTGTGTAAATAACACACATGCAATGACTCTAGTGGTTGATCCATGTGTGGTGTATGGAAAGAACACACATGCAATGACTCTGGTTGATCCATATGTGGTCTGTGGAAAGAACACACATGCAATCACCACTAGTGGATCCATGTGTGGTTTGTGGAAAAGAACACACATGCAATGACTCTAGTGCTGGTTTGTGGTTTAGTATAAGAACAAACATGCAATGACTCTAGTGGTTGATCCATGTGTGGTTTGTGGAAAGAACACACATGCAATGACCATTGGTGGATCCATGTGTGGTTTGTGGAAAAGAACACACATGCAATGACTCTAGTACTGGTTTGTGGTTTTAGTATAAGAACACACACGCAATGACTCTAGTACTGGTTTGTGGTTTTAGTATAAGAACACACATGCAATGACTCTAGTGGGTCCACATGTGTGGTTTGTGGAAAGAACACACATGCAATGACTCTGGTTGATCCATATGTGGTTTGTGGAAAGAACACACATGCAATGACTCTAGTGGTGGATCCATGTGTGGTTTGTGGAAAAGAACACACATGCAATGACTCTAGTGCTGGTTTGTGGTTTTTGTATAAGAACAAACATGCAATGACTCTAGTGGTTGATCCATGTGTGGTTTGTGGAAAGAACACACATGCAATCACTAGTGGTTGATCCATATGTGGTTTGTGGAAAGAACACACATGCAATGACCATTGGTGGATCCATGTGTGGTTTGTGGAAAAGAACACACATGCAATGACTCTAGTGTTGGTTTGTGGTTTTAGTATAAGAACAAACATGCAATGACTCTAGTGGTTGATCCATGTGTAGTTTGTGGAAAGAACACACATGCAATGACTCTGGTTGATCCATATGTGGTTTGTGGAAAGAACACACATGCAATGACCACTGGTGGATCCATGTGTGGTTTGTGGAAAAGAACACACATGCAATGACTCTAGTGCTGGCTTGTGATTTTAGTATAAGAACAAACATGCAATGACTCTAGTGGTTGATCTATGTGTGGTTTGTGGAAAGAACACACATGCAATGACTATGGTTGATCCATGTGTGGTTTGTGGAAAGAACACACATGCAATGACCAGTGGTGGATCCATGTGTGGTTTGTGGAAAAGAACACACATGCACTGACTCTAGTACTGGTTTGTGGTTTTAGTATAAGAACACACATGCAATGACTCTAGTGGTTGATCCATGTGTGGTTTGTGGAAATAACACACATGCAATGACTCTAGTGGTTGATCCATGTGTGGTGGAAAGAACACACATGCAATGACCACTGATGGATCCATGTTGGTTCTAGTATAAGAACACACATGCAATGACTCTAGTACTGGTCTGTGGTTTTAGTATAAGAACACACATGCAATGACTCTAGTTGTTGATCCATGTGGTTTATGGAAATAACACACATGCAATGACTCTAGTGGTTGATCAATGTGTGGTTTGTGGAAAGAACACACATGCAATGACTCTGGTTGATTCATATGTGGTCTGTGGAAAGAACACACATGCAATGACCATTGGTGGATCCATGTGTGGTTTGTGGAAAAGAACACACATGCAATGACTCTAGTGCTGGTTTGTGGTTTTAGTATAAGAACAAACATGCAATGACTGTAGTGGTTGATCGATGTGTGGTTTGTGGAAAGAACACACATGCAATGACTCTGGTTGATCCATGTGTGGTTTGTGGAAAGAACACACATGCAATGACCATTGGTGGATCCATGTGTGTTTTGTGGAAAAGAACACACATGCAATGACTCTAGTACTGGTTTGTGGTTTTAGTATAAGAACACACACGCAATGACTCTAGTACTGGTTTGTGGTTTTAGTATAAGAACACACATGCAATGACTCTAGTGGTTGATCCATGTGGTTTGTGGAAATAACACACATGCAATGACTCTAGTGGTTGATCCATGTGTGGTTTGCGAAAAAGAACACACATGAAATGACTCTAGTGTTGGTTTTAGTATAAGAACACACATGCAATGACTCTAGTGGTTGATCCATGTGTGGTTTGTGGAAATAACACATATGCAATGACTCTAGTGGTTGATCCATGTGTGGTTTGTGGAAATAACACACATGCAATGACTGTAATGGGTCCACATGTGGTTTGTGGAAAGAACACACATGCAATGACCACTGGTTGATCCATAAGTTGTTTGTGGAAAAGAACACACATGCAATGAGTCTAGTGGATCCGTGTGTGGATTGTGGAAAAGAACACACATGCAATGACTCTAGTGGTTGTTTGTGGTTTTAGTATAAGAACAAACATGCAATGACTCTAGTGGTTGATCCATGTGTGGTTTATGGAAAGAAAACCACATGCAATGACTCTGGTTGATCCATATGTGGTCTGTGGAAAGAACAGACATGCAATGACCACTGGTGGATCCATGTGTGGTTTGTGGAAAAGAACACACATGCAATGACTCTAGTGCTAGTTTGTGGTTTTAGTATAAGAACGAACATGCAATGACTCTAGTGGTTGATCCATGTGTGGTTTGTGGAAAGAACACACATGCAATGACTCTGGTTGATCCATGTGTGGTTTGTGGAAAAGAACACACATGTAATGACCATTGGTGGATCCATGTGTGGTTTGTGGAAAAGAACACACATGCAATGACTCTAGTACTGGTTTGTGGTTTTAGTATAAGAACACACATGCAATGACTCTAGTTGTTGATCCATGTGTGGTTTGTGGAAATAACACACATGCAATGACTCTAGTGGTTGATCCATGTGTTGTTTGTGGAAAGAACACACATGTAATGACCAGTGGTGGATCCATGTGTGGTTTGTGGAAAAGAACACACATGCAATGACTCTAGTACTGGTTTGTGGTTTTAGTATAAGAACACACATGCAATGACTCTAGTGGTTGATCCATGTGTGGTTTGTGGAAATAACACACATGCAATGACTCTAGTGGTTGATCCATGTGTGGTTTGTGGAAAGAACACACATGTAATGACCACTGATGGATCCATGTTGGTTTTAGTATAAGAACACACATGCAATGACTCTGGTTATCCATATGTTGTTTGTGGAAAGAACACACATGCAATGACTCTAGTGGTGGATCGATGTGTGGTTTGTGGAAAAGAACACACATGCAATGACTCTAGTGCTGGTTTGTGGTTTTAGTATAAGAACAAACATGCAATGACTCTAGTGGTTGATCCATGTGTGGTTTGTGGAAAGAACACACATGCAATGACTAGTGGTTGATCCATATGTGGTTTGTGGAAAGAACACACATGCAATGACCATTGGTGGATCCATGTGTGGTTTGTGGAAAAGAACACACATGCAATGACTCTAGTACTAGTTTGTGGTTTTAGTATAAGAACACACACGCAATGACTCTAGTACTGGTTTGTGGTTTTAGTATAAGAACACACATGCAATGACTCTAGTGGGTCCACATGTGTGGTTTGTGGAAAGAACACACATGCAATGACTCTGGTTGATCCATATGTGGTTTGTGGAAAGAACACACATGCAATGACTCTAGTGGTGGATCCATGTGTGGTTTGTGGAAAAGAACACACATGCAATGACTCTAGTGATGGTTTGTGGTTTTAGTATAAGAACAAACATGCAATGACTCTAGTGGTTGATCCATGTGTGGTTTGTGGAAAGAACACACATGCAATGACTAGTGGTTGATCCATATGTGGTTTGTGGAAAGAACACACATGCAATGACCATTGGTGGATCCATGTGTGGTTTGTGGAAAAGAACACACATGCAATGACTCTAGTGTTGGTTTGTGGTTTTAGTATAAGAACAAACATGCAATGACTCTAGTGGTTGATCCATGTGTAGTTTGTGGAAAGAACACACATGCAATGACTCTGGTTGATCCATATGTGGTTTGTGGAAAGAACACACATGCAATGACCACTGGTGGATCCATGTGTGGTTTGTGGAAAAGAACACACATGCAATGACTCTAGTGCTGGCTTGTGATTTTAGTATAAGAACAAACATGCAATGACTCTAGTGGTTGATCTATGTGTGGTTTGTGGAAAGAACACACATGCAATGACTATGGTTGATCCATGTGTGGTTTGTGGAAAGAACACACATGCAATGACCAGTGGTGGATCCATGTGTGGTTTGTGGAAAAGAACACACATGCAATGACTCTAGTACTGGTTTGTGGTTTTAGTATAAGAACACACATGCAATGACTCTAGTGGTTGATCCATGTGTGGTTTGTGGAAATAACACACATGCAATGACTCTAGTGGTTGATCCATGTGTTGTGGAAAGAACACACATGCAATGACCTGTCACATCCCAAGATTTTCCAAATCTTGTAATGTGAAAAATAAATTAAACAAAATAAACTTTTGATGAAAATCAGGGTGAAAAGAAACTTTTGTTTCTAAAAGGAGACTTAAAAATCCCATCCTGAACAAACTTTGGTCAAAGTTTGAATTCAACAAAAATCCAATTCAAGGGAAATGCATTCCTCAATGAATGTATCTGGAAATCTGAAAATAAATCCAAAAACCTAAGCCCTAATGGAAGGAAATCAATTTCCAAAGTATCTCCAAATCTATGGATTTGATCCATACCAAAGTTGATCAACAAACTTTCTCAAAAGATCAAGAAAGACCTTAGAAGTTGGTTTCACTTAGTTTGGAACCATAAGCAAAATCTTAGGAGTAAGGAAATTGAATTTCCAAAGCCTTTAAAGCCTCATCTAAAACCCATACCCTTTGGTGAACAAATAATCCTAAAGGGATTAAAAATAAATTGTTTTGGGAACACTGTTTTAGATCTTTTAATAAAAGACTTTGGTTTCAAATGAAAAGATAAGCCAAATTAATTTTGGCCAATCTTTTGAAATAAAATATTTTGTTTTGATAAAATGAGTAAAGGTTTATTTAAATAAAATAAAGGATTTAAATATCCAATTTTATTTAAGTAAAAGCTTTTCCCATTTTAAATGAACACCAAGTATTTTATTACTACTTTGAAATCTTTTATTGAAAGGTTTTGCTTTGATTAAAATGAGTAAAGAATTATTTAAATAAAATAATAAGGATTTAAATATCCAATTTTATTCAAGTAAAGGCTTTCCCATTTTAATTAAAACACCAAAACTTATTTATTTATTTAAATAAGTTTCCAAGTATTCTTTTATGTTTCAAATTAAACCTTCTGGTTTGGTTTTGGAAATAATTGGATTTCAAATGGAAATTTTATTAAATAAATCAAACCCTAATAACTAAAGATCCATTTATTTAATTATTAAATGGATCCTAAATTAAATAAAAATAATATTTCGTTTTGAGATTTGGAATATGTTGAAAAACAGAACCAAATTCAAAGTTCAAAGTTGAGTGATTGTTTGAATTTGTTTGAATTGTTTAATTGTTTGAATTGCAAAACAGAAAATAGAAATAGAAAAGGAAAAAGGTTTAGACAGGAAAAAAAATAGGAAAACAGACCCAGCCCAATAGGCCCAGTCCAGCCCAGATTCTTTTCCCCGAAGAAAACGTTTGGCACCAATTAGTTGACCCACAGAACCAATGACAGCCCGGACCCACTTCTCCCTCTCACTCACTCGCTGACAACAGACCCCACCTCCTCTTATTCCTCTCCCCAAACCGTTTTTCTGCACCGAGAAAGAAACCCACTGAGTGAATGACCCGTGGACCCCTCCTTCCTTTCTTTTCCCACTGACCAGAGGACCCCACCGACAGCTGTTCATCGTCCTCCCCGCGACCCCGTCTCCCCCTCACAGCGCTGCCGTTTCTTCCTTGATTTCTCGCGCTTGATTTCGCTTTAACGCCGCGTTAATTACTCACCGCGTCCACGCTCGTTAAATCACCTCCCTCTCCTCTACATTTCCCCTCAAACCCCGCTTCCCCGGAGCCACCAGGCTGCCTCCATTTCTCTCTGTACCACCGCAGCTCCGACCACCATCTCCGAGCAATTCCGACGAAACCCCACTGCCCCTTGCCTTCCTAAGCAACCTAGCCGCTTCCTCACTTCCAGACGCATCTATCCACACCACCCACTCAACCGCGGGCGCCCCAGAGCAACGCCTGCAACAAGCTCTGAGCAACACCGCCGTCCGCTCCAACTCCGGCGAACTCCACAGGTAGCTTCCAGCCGCCCCTCTACTTTTCGATGATGCGCCTAAGACCAGTGACTTCTTCCGCAACTAACGCCGTCGTTCTCGTGACCTAGCTCGCACCGTAGCGTCACCTCCATCGTCGACAGTGAGCACCGCCGTCTGCTTCCCCTCCGACGAGTTCCACCGGTAAGACCAGACCGCCCCTTCACTTCTCGTTCACGCCCATAGCTCCGACATGATCTCCTGCATCTAACCCAGACCGCCATTTGTCTTCTCGTGGACCACAGCCTCGTCTTCAACCGTGGACAGAGCCGTCCGTCGCCGTCCTCTACTCCGGCGAGCAATTACGCCTGACCCTGAGCGCCCCTTGTCAAGCCAGCACTTCCCCGAGCATCACCGTGACCCCCTGAGCCCGGTGAGCATCTCTCCTCTCTCCCTCGCTTCCTGTATCGCCGGCACCGTCATCGACCGATCACTCCGCCGCCAGCAGCCACCGCAGCGCCGCTCCTTTTAGGTCAAACCAGCAGCGACCGTTAGATGCAGATCCATCGGACACGATTAGATCACTTAGTCGCGAAGGGGTATGTCCTCTGTGCCGTACGATTAGACTAGATCCAATGCTCCGCAGCACACGATCCGGCCGAACCGGTATCGACCAGTAAGAACCCGCCGCATGTCACCTATCTGTTTAAAAAACAGATTTGAAAACAGAAACTTTTGCAAACTTCAAACCCATGTATCTTTTGATCCACACGTCCAAATTTTACAAATTTGATGTCGTTGGAATCAGCAAGACAAGCCCTAGCCAAACCTACCCTTAGTTTAGCAAATAGTATCTGTTAGCTTGTTTGATTTTGCAGATTCTTTTGTGTGCTTGCTAACATTAGAAAAATCATTTAAAAATGATTTTAGGGTTAAAACCTTTGCAATTTAGTTTGTTGTGACCTTACTGACCCTAGGAACCAACCCATAGTTTGGAAAATGATTTTGGAAAAGAATAGGATGGATTAATTAGTTTAGTCCATTTCTAGCTAACTACAACTATTTGTTTTGTTTATGAAAATGCTTTCATAAAGAAAACTTTGAGAAAATGCTTTGGACCAAACCTACTGACCCAAAACACCAAGTTTTGCAATAGCAACTCATTTGGTGAAACCTATAGGTTAATACCCTAGTAGAAATATTTCTACACCACATAAAATGACACTTTGTCATGGAAATGGTTTTGAGGTGAAACCTTTTTGCTAACAACTTTGCCACTTTGGTAAATGACCAATTTGGATCTTACAAAGTTTAGGAATCTAATAGAGACCCTATTTGCAAATGACTTTGCCATTTTGGTAAATGACCAATTTGGAACTTACAAAGTTAGAAGCCTAGTGAAGACCATCCCTACATTAGAACCAACCTTTGCATGCTTATGTATGACTTAGATGTACCCAAATGACTATGACCCACTAGGAACCACTTTTTCAAACAAAGCAAAGCTTGGCATGCTTGCATGCATTACCTTGACTTTGTTATTTTTATGTGTGTGTTGTTTTGCTTGATTGGTGGACTGAGTTTGTGTTTGCTTGATTGACTTGTAGTGAAGTTAGAGAAGAGTGAGACTAGCAAGATCAAGGAGTAAACCTATACCCTCTACCAAAAAGGCAAGTGATATCTCCATGAATATTCCATTCCTATATTTTAAACATGCATTAGATATATTTTGTTAGGACTTGCATGCTACTTTTGTCAATTGATGATGGGAAATCCTATTTAGAATAGACTGCTAGAGTTGTTAGGAAAATTCCCTAAGGATAAGTTGCCATGCCATGCTTAGCCTAGCTACTAGAAAACAAGGGTGGTTTATATATACACTATGGAAAAATTATTCTAAGTCTGAGGACTTGAGTTTTATTTAACAAAACAACTAAGTTAATGAATCTCCTGGGTGGAATGGGACTTGCTTGGTGGTTTTTGGTTGAGTGGTTCACAAGGCCCATGTTTATGGTTTACCTTTATGTATCTCACTTGTGGATGGCCACCCAGGAAACAAAGAGATTTGAGATGTCAAATGTTGAGAAGCTTCAAGTGCAACCACTTGGCAATATGGGCTCTGCCATGATCATAAAGGTTGCAAGAACTTAGCCACATGGACAGTTGGTGGTAGTGTTTGATAGGTTGGAACGCGTCCATGTTGGTCTAAGGGAAGGCTTCTGAAAGATTTTGTCTTGGGAAACCAAGTCTTGTGGGGAAAGTGCACCACCTCTGCAGAGTGTAAAACCTAAGTACTTAGCCATGTCCCTGGTAAAGGACAATTTGAGCATCAAGACATGGAAGCAATCAAGAATCTCATCACTCCAATTTCTAAATTAAAACTTGTGGGTTCAACAAGGGTTGTGTGAAATTCTTCAATCTTTGATGGAGAGATGGCTTGGTACAAGGATCTTGAAATCATTGATTGAGGAAATTGTTTTGCCAAGAAAATCTTCAGTCCTTGATTGGTAGATGCCCTGAGTGGATCTTCAGTCTTTGATTGATAGATGCCTTGGAAGGTTTTTGCCAAACAAAATTTAGTGTTTTCAAAAATGATAGGAAAATCTATTTTGAGAAATGCAAGCCTCAACTCCACTTAGCCAAAATGCATATAGATGATAGACTCCACTATACTACCAAAGTATCACTTGCCAATACAATTCAAATGTATTGACCCTTGTGGCTGTAACTTGTAATGTTGCAGGTTTGATTGATTTTAGTGAAGATTGATTGATTACGATTACAAAGTCTACAACCAACATCTGCCTGTGGCATTTTGAAGATGAAGGACCCATGACTATAGTTATTCCGCTGCAATGTAATGTAAATAGCCAATGAGCTATGTTTGATGTAATAAAATTATTTTATTCCTGGTTATAAAGTTGTATTATGACCTTTGTTTCTAGATATTACATCTGAATTGTGGATGCTAGCTATTGATCCAGGGACTAGCATTGTAAACACAGGGGACTCAATCTTATTAAAGGTTGGGGACGCTACAGAATGGTATCAGAGCATTGTGTTGCCTGTAGGATTTGTAACCCTAGGATTGGACAAAAACCCTTAGAAAAATAGGAGTTGTCTTACTCCAAAACTTATTTACAATCTTGTAAACTCTTCCTCAACCATTTTGGTTTCAACTCTACTTCTCATCTATTTCAACTTGATGGAAAATCCTACCCTATGACCAAAGACTACACCATGTGCAAAGGACTTCTTCAACATCTTCAACATGTACACCAAGGACTTCAACTTGGATATCACTAAAGAATACAAGTCTTGAGTAACATTTCACTTGAAGACTAAGGAAAAACAACTTAGAAGGAGCCATCATCACCTTTGAAGATTTGTGACCAAGACACAAGAATTCTCCAAGGATACAAAGATCTCATTTCAAGAAGAATCAACCAAGAAGGATGGAAAGATTTCAAGTGAACCATATAGATGGACCACCATATTAGTTTAAGTCAAACACACCAACTTATGTGGTGTAACAAAAATATTTTGTTGCCTAAGTTTGTGCTTGAACCTTGTTTGAGTGAAATGTTTGGTTTGTGATTGCATGCACATTGCTTGTGTGAATTGTGATGTGTGTGAATAGAAATATCTCCTTAGAAATCTTTTGCCTATTCTAATCCCTATCCAACCCAAACAGATGACTTCTCCAAGAGACTCCAACATCCAGGATGATGACAACAATAACAACCAAGAGGTCAACATGAGAGAACTCCTAGCAACCCAACACCAATTGAGCCAACTGACAGCTCAGTTCATAGCCAACAATAGTGATAAAGACCCTACCTTGCAAAAGTTTTTGGAAGAACAATCCCAACTGATGCTTAAGGTGACTAATCAAATGATCAACATGGAAGAAAACTATCCCAAAAGAGTGTATGACAACAAGGATGACAAGAACATTATGCTAGATGGAGCACCAGCTTGCAATATTTGTGGAGACAAGGATCATACTTCCAAAGAGCATGAAGATCAATGCCCCAATTGTGAAGAGGAACATCCAGTTGGCCAATGCTCCACATCTCAAGTTACTTGTTACCTATGTGAAGGAAACGACCATGTCCCTATCCAATGCCCCATCTATGCCATTGTTGAACAAAGGAAACAAGAAGGATCCAAGTATGCCAAGAATGTTGATGACAAAGGAAAAGGACCACTTATACCTCCAAACAAGACAACCCAATTCATTGGATCAAAGAAGCCCAAGAAACCAAAGCAAGACATGAGCCTTGTGCAATGTCGTAAATGTAAGGAAATGGGACACTACCCCAGTGGATGCCCAGAGAACCCGAAGAATAAAGAGATCGGCCAAGTAGTGTGCAACAACTGCAAAGAGCTAGGCCACTATGTAGCCACTTGTCCACAAGAGCAACATAAGGAACTCCAAGATATCCACTGTTTCAATTGCAAGGAACCAGGACACTATGTAAGCAATTGTCCAGAAAAGATGAAGAACAAGATAAACAAGCCTATGAAGGATCTCAACCTTAGCCCATGAGTCAAGCATGGAAACAAAGGACACTAAGCAGAAGTTTTCCAAGAAGAAGTTTTCCTCAAGATTCCAAGCAAGCCAAGATGTAGTTTAGTTGGAAAATTTTTAAGGGTGGTAGTACCCTAGCTGTTTGAGCCAACTTGTAACCCTAGCCACCCCAAATCTCGGGACGAGATTTATTTTAAGGGTGGTAGCCTGTCACATCCCAAGATTTTCCAAATCTTGTAATGTGAAAAAATAAATTAAACAAAATAAACTTTTGATGAAAATCAGGGTGAAAAGAAACTTTTGTTTCTAAAAGGAGACTTAAAAATCCCATCCTGAACAAACTTTGGTCAAAGTTTGAATTCAACAAAAATACAATTCAAGGGAAATGCATTCCTCAATGAATGTATTTGGAAATCTGAAAATAAATCCAAAAACCTAAGCCCTAATGGAAGGAAATCAATTTCCAAAGTATCTCCAAATCTATGGATTTGATCCATACCAAAGTTGATCAACAAACTTTCTCAAAAGATCAAGAAAGACCTTAGAAGTTGGTTTCACTTAGTTTGGAACCATAAGCAAAATCTTAGGAGTAAGGAAATTGAATTTCCAAAGCCTTTAAAGCCTCATCTAAAACCCATACCCTTTGGTGAACAAATAATCCTAAAGGGATTAAAAATAAATTGTTTTGGGAACACTGTTTTAGATCTTTTAATAAAAGACTTTGGTTTCAAATGAAAAGATAAGCCAAATTAATTTTGGCCAAACTTTTGAAATAAAATATTTTGTTTTGATAAAATGAGTAAAGGTTTATTTAAATAAAATAAAGGATTTAAATATCCAATTTTATTTAAGTAAAAGCTTTTCCCATTTTAAATGAACACCAAGTATTTTATTACTACTTTGAAATCTTTTATTAAAAGGTTTTGCTTTGATTAAAATGAGTAAAGAATTATTTAAATAAAATAATAAGGATTTAAATATCCAATTTTATTCAAGTAAAGGCTTTCCCATTTTAATTAAAACACCAAAACTTATTTATTTATTTAAATAAGTTTCCAAGTATTCTTTTATGTTTCAAATTAAACCTTCTGGTTTGGTTTTGGAAATAATTGGATTTCAAATGGAAATTTTATTAAATAAATCAAACCCTAATAACTAAAGATCCATTTATTTAATTATTAAATGGATCCTAAATTAAATAAAAATAATATTTCGTTTTGAGATTTGGAATATGTTGAAAAACAGAACCAAATTCAAAGTTCAAAGTTGAGTGATTGTTTGAATTTGTTTGAATTGTTTAATTGTTTGAATTGCAAAACAGAAAATAGAAATAGAAAAGGAAAAAGGTTTAGACAGGAAAAAAAAATAGGAAAACAGACCCAGCCCAATAGGCCCAGTCCAGCCCAGATTCTTTTCCCCGAAGAAAACGTTTGGCACCAATTAGTTGACCCACAGAACCAATGACAACCCGGACCCACTTCTCCCTCTCACTCACTCGCTGACAACAGACCCCACCTCCTCTTATTCCTCTCCCCGAACCGTTTTTCTGCACCGAGAAAGAAACCCACTGAGTGAATGACCCGTGGACCCCTCCTTCCTTTCTTTTCCCACTGACCAGAGGATCCCACTGACAGTTGTTCATCGTCCTCCCCGCGACCCCGTCTCCCCCTCACAGCGCTGCCGTTTCTGCCTTGATTTCTCGCGCTTGATTTCGCTTTAACGCCGCGTTAATTACTCACCGCGTCCACACTCGTTAAATCACCTCCCTCTCCTCTACATTTCCCCTCAAACCCCGCTTCCCCGGAGCCACCAGGCTGCCTCCATTTCTCTCTGTACCGCCGCAGCTCCGACCACCGTCTCCGAGCAATTCCGACGAAACCCCACTGCCCCTTGCCTTCCTAAGCAACCTAGCCGCTTCCTCACTTCCAGACGCATCTATCCACACCACCCACTCAACCGCGGGCGCCCCAGAGCAACGCCTGCAACAAGCTCTGAGCAACACCGCCGTCCGCTCCAACTCCGGCGAACTCCACAGGTAGCTTCCAGCCGCCCCTCTACTTTTCGATGATGCGCCTAAGACCAGTGACTTCTTCCGCAACTAACGCCGTCGTTCTCGTGACCTAGCTCGCACCGTAGCGTCGCCTCCATCGTCGACAGTGAGGACCACCGTCTGCTTCCCCTCCGACGAGTTCCACCGGTAAGACCAGACCGCCCCTTCACTTCTCGTTCACGCCCATAGCTCCGACATGATCTCCTGCATCTAACCCAGACCGCCGTTTGTCTTCTCGTGGACCACAGCCTCGTCTTCAACCATGGACAGAGCCGTCCGTCGCCGTCCTCTACTCCGGCGAGCAATTACGCCTGACCCTGAGCGCCCCTTGTCAAGCCAGCACTTCCCCGAGCATCACCGTGACCCCCTGAGCCCGGTGAGCATCTCTCCTCTCTCCCTCGCTTCCTGTATCGCCGACACCGTCATCGACCGATCACTCCGCCGCCAGCAGCCGCCGCAGCGCCGCTCCTTTTAGGTCAAACCAGCAGCGACCGTTAGATGCAGATCCATCGGACACGATTAGATCACTTAGTCGCGAAGGGGTATGTCCTCTGTGCCGTACGATTAGACTAGATCCAATGCTCCGCAGCACACGATCCGGCCGAACCGGTATCGACCAGTAAGAACCCGCCGCGTGTCACCTATCTGTTTAAAAAACAGATTTGAAAACAGAAACTTTTGCAAACTTCAAACCCATGTATCTTTTGATCCACACGTCCAAATTTTACAAATTTGATGTCGTTGGAATCAGCAAGACAAGCCCTAGCCAAACCTACCCTTAGTTTAGCAAATAGTATCTGTTAGCTTGTTTGATTTTGCAGATTCTTTTGTGTGCTTGCTAACATTAGAAAAATCATTTAAAAATGATTTTAGGGTTAAAACCTTTGCAATTTAGTTTGTTGTGACCTTACTGACCCTAGGAACCAACCCATAGTTTGGAAAATGATTTTGGAAAAGAATAGGATGGATTAATTAGTTTAGTCCATTTCTAGCTAACTACAACTATTTGTTTTGTTTATGAAAATGCTTTCATAAAGAAAACTTTGAGAAAATGCTTTGGACCAAACCTACTGACCCAAAACACCAAGTTTTGCAATAGCAACTCATTTGGTGAAACCTATAGGTTAATACCCTAGTAGAAATATTTCTACACCACATAAAATGACACTTTGTCATGGAAATGGTTTTGAGGTGAAACCTTTTTGCTAACAACTTTGCCACTTTGGTAAATGACCAATTTGGATCTTATAAAGTTTAGGAATCTAATAGAGACCCTATTTGCAAATGACTTTGCCATTTTGGTAAATGACCAATTTGGAACTTACAAAGTTAGAAGCCTAGTGAAGACCATCCCTACATTAGAACCAACCTTTGCATGCTTATGTATGACTTAGATGTACCCAAATGACTATGACCCACTAGGAACCACTTTTTCAAACAAAGAAAAGCTTGGCATGCTTGCATGCATTACCTTGACTTTGTTATTTTTATGTGTGTGTTGTTTTGCTTGATTGGTGGACTGAGTTTGTGTTTGCTTGATTGACTTGTAGTGAAGTTAGAGAAGAGTGAGACTAGCAAGATCAAGGAGTAAACCTATACCCTCTACCAAAAAGGCAAGTGATATCTCCATGAATATTCCATTCCTATATTTTAAACATGCATTAGATATATTTTGTTAGGACTTGCATGCTACTTTTGTCAATTGATGATGGGAAATCCTATTTAGAATAGAATGCTAGAGTTGTTAGGAAAATTCCCTAAGGATAAGTTGCCATGCCATGCTTAGCCTAGCTACTAGAAAACAAGGGTGGTTTATATATACACTATGGAAAAATTATTCTAAGTCTGAGGACTTGAGTTTTATTTAACAAAACAACTAAGTTAATGAATCTCCTGGGTGGAATGGGACTTGCTTGGTGGTTTTTGGTTGAGTGGTTCACAAGGCCCATGTTTATGGTTTACCTTTGTGTATCTCACTTGTGGATGGCCACCCAGGAAACAAAGAGATTTGAGGTGTCAAATGTTGAGAAGCTTCAAGTGCAACCACTTGGCAATATGGGCTCTGCCATGATCATAAAGGTTGCAAGAACTTAGCCACATGGACAGTGGGTGGTAGTGTTTGATAGGTTGGAACGCGTCCATGTTGGTCTAAGGGAAGGCTTCTGAAAGATTTTGTCTTGGGAAACCAAGTCTTGTGGGGAAAGTGCACCACCTCTGCAGAGTGTAAAACCTAAGTACTTAGCCATGTCCCTGGTAAAGGACAATTTGAGCATCAAGACATGGAAGCAATCAAGAATCTCATCACTCCAATTTCTAAATTAAAACTTGTGGGTTCAACAAGGGTTGTGTGAAATTCTTCAATCTTTGATGGAGAGACGGCTTGGTACAAGGATCTTGAAATCATTGATTGAGGAAATTGTTTTGCCAAGAAAATCTTCAGTCCTTGATTGGTAGATGCCCTGAGTGGATCTTCAGTCTTTGATTGATAGATGCCTTGGAAGGTTTTTGCCAGTGTTTTCAAAAATGATAGGAAAATCTATTTTGAGCAATGCAAGCCTCAACTCCACTTAGCCAAAATGCATATAGATGATAGACTCCACTATACTACCAAAGTATCACTTGCCAATACAATTCAAATGTATTGACCCTTGTGGCTGTAACTTGTAATGTTGCAGGTTTGATTGATTTTAGTGAAGATTGATTGATTACGATTACAAAGTCTACAACCAACATCTGCCTGTGGCATTTTGAAGATGAAGGACCCATGACTATAGTTATTCCGCTGCAATGTAATGTAAATAGCCAATGAGCTATGTTTGATGTAATAAAATTATTTTATTCCTGGTTATAAAGTTGTATTATGACCTTTGTTTCTAGATATTACATCTGAACTGTGGATGCTAGCTATTGATCCAGGGACTAGCATTGTAAACACAGGCGACTCAATCTTATTAAAGGTTGGGGACGCTACATGACCACTGATGGATCCATGTGTGTTTTAGTATAAGAACACACATGCAATCACTCTAGTACTGGTCTGTGGTTTTAGTATAAGAACAC
Organism: Avena sativa; assembly: GCA_916181665.1. Lineage (NCBI taxonomy): Eukaryota > Viridiplantae > Streptophyta > Magnoliopsida > Poales > Poaceae > Avena > Avena sativa. The sequence continues at coordinate 264,351,080 of OV702291.1, forward strand.
ACATGCAATGACTCTAGTTGTTGATCCATGTGGTTTGTGGAAATAACACACATGCAATGACTCTAGTGGTTGATCAATGTGTGGTTTGTGGAAAGAACACACATGCAATGACTCTGGTTGATTCATATGTGGTCTGTGGAAAGAACACACATGCAATGACCATTGGTGGATCCATGTGTGGTTTGTGGAAAAGAACACACATGCAATGACTCTAGTGCTGGTTTGTGGTTTTAGTATAAGAACAAACATGCAATGACTGTAGTGGTTGATCCATGTGTGGTTTGTGGAAAGAACACACATGCAATGACTCTGGTTGATCCATGTGTGGTTTGTGGAAAGAACACACATGCAATGACCATTGGTGGATCCATGTGTGTTTTGTGGAAAAGAACACACATGCAATGACTCTAGTACTGGTTTGTGGTTTTAGTATAAGAACACACACGCAATGACTCTAGTACTGGTTTGTGGTTTTAGTATAAGAACACACATGCAATAACTCTAGTGGTTGATCCATGTGGTTTGTGGAAATAACACACATGCAATGACTCTAGTGGTTGATCCATGTGTGGTTTGCGAAAAAGAACACACATGAAATGACTCTAGTGTTGGTTTTAGTATAAGAACACACATGCAATGACTCTAGTGGTTGATCCATGTGTGGTTTGTGGAAATAACACATATGCAATGACTCTAGTGGTTGATCCATGTGTGGTTTGTGGAAATAACACACATGCAATGACTGTAATGGGTCCACATGTGGTTTGTGGAAAGAACACACATGCAATGACCACTGGTTGATCCATAAGTTGTTTGTGGAAAAGAACACACATGCAATGAGTCTAGTGGATCCATGTGTGGTTTGTGGAAAAGAACACACATGCAATGACTCTAGTGTTGGTTTGTGGTTTTAGTATAAGAACAAACATGCAATGACTCTAGTGGTTGATCCACGTGTGGTTTATGGAAAGAACACACATGCAATGACTCTGGTTGATCCATATGTGGTCTGTGGAAAGAACAGACATGCAATGACCACTGGTGGATGCATGTGTGGTTTGTGGAAAAGAACACACATGCAATGACTCTAGTGCTAGTTTGTGGTTTTAGTATAAGAACGAACATGCAATGACTCTAGTGGTTGATCCATGTGTGGTTTGTGGAAAGAACACACATGCAATGACTCTGGTTGATCCATGTGTGGTTTGTGGAAAAGAACACACATGTAATGACCATTGGTGGATCCATGTGTGGTTTGTGGAAAAGAACACACATGCAATGACTCTAGTACTGGTTTGTGGTTTTAGTATAAGAACACACATGCAATGACTCTAGTGGTTGATCCATGTGTAGTTTGTGGAAATAACACACATGCAATGACTCTAGTGGTTGATCCATGTGTGGTTTGTGGAAAGAACACACATGCAATGACCACTGGTGGATCCATGTTGGTTTTAGTATAAGAACACACACGCAATGACTCTAGTACTGGTTTGTGGTTTTAGTATAAGAACACACATGCAATGACTCTAGTGGTTGATCCATGTGGTTTGTGGAAAGAACACACATGCAATGACCACTGGTGGATCCATGTTGGTTTTAGTATAAGAACACACATGCAATGACTCTAGTGGTTGATCCATGTTTGTTTGTGGAAATAACACACATGGAATGACTCTAGTGGTTGATCCATGTTTGTTTGTGGAAATAACACACATGCAATGACTCTGGTTGATCCATGTGTGGTTTGTGGAAAAGAACACACATGTAATGACCATTGGTAGATCCATGTGTGGTTTGTGGAAAAGAACACACATGCAATGACTCTAATACTGGTTTGTGGTTTTAGTATAAGAACACACATGCAATGACTCTAGTTGTTGATCCATGTGTGGTTTGTGGAAATAACACACATGCAATGACTCTAGTGGTTGATCCATATGTGGTTTGTGGAAAGAACACACATGTAATGACCAGTGGTGGATCCATGTGTGGTTTGTGGAAAAGAACACACATGCAATGACTCTAGTACTGGTTTGTGGTTTTAGTATAAGAACACACATGCAATGACTCTAGTGGTTGATCCATGTGTGGTTTGTGGAAATAACACACATGCAATGACTCTAGTGGTTGATCCATGTGTGGTTTGTGGAAAGAACACACATGCAATGACCACTGATGGATCCATGTTGGTTTTAGTATAAGAACACACATGCAATGACTCTGGTTGATCCATATGTGGTTTGTGGAAAGAACACACATGCAATGACACTAGTGGTGGATCCATGTGTGGTTTGTGGAAAAGAACACACATGCAATGACTCTAGTGCTGGTTTGTGGTTTTAGTATAAGAACAAACATGCAATGACTCTAGTGGTTGATCCATGTGTGGTTTGTGGAAAGAACACACATGCAATGACTAGTGGTTGATCCATATGTGGTTTGTGAAAAGAACACACATGCAATGACCATTGGTGGATCCATGTGTGGTTTGTGGAAAAGAACACACATGCAATGACTCTAGTGTTGGTTTGTGGTTTTAGTATAAGAACAAACATGCAATGACTCTAGTGGTTGATCCATGTGTAGTTTGTGGAAAGAACACACATGCAATGACTCTGGTTGATCCATATGTGGTTTGTGGAAAGAACACACATGCAATGACCACTGGTGGATCCATGTGTGGTTTGTGGAAAAGAACACACATGCAATGACTCTAGTGCTGGCTTATGATTTTAGTATAAGAACAAACATGCAATGACTCTAGTGGTTGATCTATGTGTGGTTTGTGGAAAGAACACACATGCAATGACTATGGTTGATCCATGTGTGGTTTCTGGAAAGAACACACATGCAATGACCAGTGGTGGATCCATGTGTGGTTTTTGGAAAAGAACACACATGCAATGACTCTAGTACTGGTTTGTGGTTTTAGTATAAGAACACACATGCAATGACTCTAGTGGTTGATCCATGTGTGGTTTGTGGAAATAACACACATGCAATGACTCTAGTGGTTGATCCATGTGTGGTTTGTGGAAAGAACACACATGCAATGACCACTGATGGATCCATTTGTGTTTTAGTATAAGAACACACATGCAATGACTCTAGTACCGGTCTGTGGTTTTAGTATAAGAACACACATGCAATGACTCTAGTTGTTGATCCATGTGGTTTGTGGAAATAACACACATGCAATGACTCTAGTGGTTGATCAATGTGTGGTTTGTGGAAAGAACACACATGCAATGACTCTGGTTGATTCATATGTGGTCTGTGGAAAGAACACACATGCAATGACCATTGGTGGATCCATGTGTGGTTTGTGGAAAAGAACACACATGCAATGACTCTAGTTCTGGTTTGTGGTTTTAGTATAAGAACAAACATGCAATGACTGTAGTGGTTGATCCATGTGTGGTTTGTGGAAAGAACACACATGCAATGACTCTGGTTGATCCATGTGTGGTTTGTGGAAAGAACACACATGCAATGACCATTGGTGGATCCATGTGTGTTTTGTGGAAAAGAACACACATGCAATGACTCTAGTACTGGTTTGTGGTTTTAGTATAAGAACACACACGCAATGACTCTAGTACTGGTTTGTGGTTTTAGTAGAAGAACACACATGCAATGACTCTAGTGGTTGATCCATGTGGTTTGTGGAAATAACACACATGCAATGACTCTAGTGGTTGATCCATGTGTGGTTTGCGAAAAAGAACACACATGAAATGACTCTAGTGTTGGTTTTAGTATAAGAACACACATGCAATGACTCTAGTGGTTGATCCATGTGTGGTTTGTGGAAATAACACATATGCAATGACTCTAGTGGTTGATCCATGTGTGGTTTGTGGAAATAACACACATGCAATGACTGTAATGGGTCCACATGTGGTTTGTGGAAAGAACACACATGCAATGACCACTGGTTGATCCATAAGTTGTTTGTGGAAAAGAACACACATGCAATGAGTCTAGTGGATCCATGTGTGGTTTGTGGAAAAGAACACACATGCAATGACTCTAGTGTTGGTTTGTGGTTTTAGTATAAGAACAAACATGCAATGACTCTAGTGGTTGATCCACGTGTGGTTTATGGAAAGAACACACATGCAATGACTCTGGTTGATCCATATGTGGTCTGTGGAAAGAACAGACATGCAATGACCACTGGTGGATCCATGTGTGGTTTGTGGAAAAGAACACACATGCAATGACTCTAGTGCTAGTTTGTGGTTTTAGTATAAGAACGAACATGCAATGACTCTAGTGGTTGATCCATGTGTGGTTTGTGGAAAGAACACACATGCAATGACTCTGGTTGATCCATGTGTGGTTTGTGGAAAAGAACACACATGCAATGACTCTAGTACTGGTTTGTGGTTTTAGTATAAGAACACACATGCAATGACTCTAGTGGTTGATCCATGTGTAGTTTGTGGAAATAACACACATGCAATGACTCTAGTGGTTGATACATGTGTGGTTTGTGGAAAGAACACACATGCAATGACCACTGGTGGATCCATGTTGGTTTTAGTATAAGAACACACACGCAATGACTCTAGTACTGGTTTGTGGTTTTAGTATAAGAACACACATGCAATGACTCTAGTGGTTGATCCATGTGGTTTGTGGAAAGAACAGACATGCAATGACCACTGGTGGATCCATGTTGGTTTTAGTATAAGAACACACATGCAATGACTCTAGTGGTTGATCCATGTTTGTTTGTAGAAATAACACACATGGAATGACTCTAGTGGTTGATCCATGTTTGTTTGTGGAAATAACACACATGCAATGACTATAGTGGTTGATCCATGTGTGGTGTATGGAAAGAACACACATGCAATGACTCTGGTTGATCCATATGTGGTCTGTGGAAAGAACACACATGCAATGACCACTGGTGGATCTATGTGTGGTTTGTGGAAAAGAACACACATGCAATGACTCTAGTGGTTAATCCATGTGTGGTTTGTGAAAAGAAACAAAATGCAATGACTCTAGTGTTGGTTTTAGTATAAGAACACACATGCAATGACTTAGTGGTTGAACCATGTGTGTTTTGTGGAAATAAGACATATGCAATGACTCGAGTGGTTGATCCATGTGTGGTTTGTGGAAATAACACACATGCAATGACTGTAATGGGTCCACATGTGGTTTGTGGAAAGAACACACATGCAATGACCACTGGTTGATCCATCAGTTGTTTGTGGAAAAGAACACACATGCAATGAGTCTAGTGGATCCATGTGTGGTTTGTGGAAAAGAACACACATGCAATGACTCTAGTGTTGGTTTGTGGTTTTAGTATAAGAACAAACATGCAATGACTCTAGTGGTTGATCCATGTGTGGTTTATGGAAAGAACACACATGCAATGACTCTGGTTGATCCATATGTGGTCTGTGGAAAGAACAGACATGCAATGACCACTGGTGGATCCATGTGTGGTTTGTGGAAAAGAACACACATGCAATGACTCTAGTGCTAGTTTGTGGTTTTAATATAAGAACAAACATGCAATGACTCTAGTGGTTGATCCATGTGTGGTTTGTGGAAAGAACACACATGCAATGACTCTGGTTGATCCATGTGTGGTTTGTGGAAAAGAACACACATGCAATGACCATTGGTGGATCCATGTGTGTTTTGTGGAAAATAACACACATGCAATGACTCTAGTACTGGTTTGTGGTTTTAGTATAAGAACACACACGCAATGACTCTAGTACTGGTTTGTGGTTTTAGTATAAGAACACACATGCAATGACTCTAGTGGTTGATCCATGTGGTTTGTGGAAATAACACACATGCAATGACTCTAGTGGTTGATCCATGTGTGGTTTGCGAAAAAGAACACACATGAAATGACTCTAGTGTTGGTTTTAGTATAAGAACACACATGCAATGACTCTAGTGGTTGATCCATGTGTGGTTTGTGGAAATAACACATATGCAATGACTCTAGTGGTTGATCCATGTGTGGTTTGTGGAAATAACACACATGCAATGACTGTAATGGGTCCACATGTGGTTTGTGGAAAGAACACACATGCAATGACCACTGGTTGATCCATAAGTTGTTTGTGGAAAAGAACACACATGCAATGAGTCTAGTGGATCCATGTGTGGTTTGTGGAAAAGAACACACATGCAATGACTCTAGTGTTGGTTTGTGGTTTTAGTATAAGAACAAACATGCAATGACTCTAGTGGTTGATCCATGTGTGGTTTATGGAAAGAACACACATGCAATGACTCTGGTTGATCCATATGTGGTCTGTGGAAAGAACAGACATGCAATGACCACTGGTGGATCCATGTGTGGTTTGTGGAAAAGAACACACATGCAATGACTCTAGTGCTGGTTTGTGGTTTTAGTATAAGAACAAACATGCAATGACTCTAGTGGTTGATCCATGTGTGGTTTGTGGAAAGAACACACATGCAATGACTCTGGTTGATCCATGTGTGGTTTGTGGAAAAGAACACACATGTAATGACCATTGGTGGATCCATGTGTGGTTTGTGGAAAAGAACACACATGCAATGACTCTAGTACTGGTTTGTGGTTTTAGTATAAGAACACACATGCAATGACTCTAGTTGTTGATCCATGTGTGGTTTGTGGAAATAACACACATGCAATGACTCTTGTGGTTGATCCATGTGTGGTTTGTGGAAAGAACACACATGCAATGACCACTGGTGGATCCATGTTGGTTTTAGTATAAGAACACACACGCAATGACTCTAGTACTGGTTTGTGGTTTTAGTATAAGAACACACATGCAATGACTCTAGTGGTTGATCCATGTGGTTTGTGGAAAGAACACACATGCAATGACCACTGCTGGATCCATGTTGGTTTTAGTATAAGAACATACATGCAATGACTCTAGTGGTTGATCAATGTTTGTTTGTGGAAATAACACACATGGAATGACTCTAGTGGTTGATCCATGTTTGTTTGTGGAAATAACACACATGCAATGACTCTAGTGGTTGATCCTTGTGTGGTGTATGGAAAGAACACACATGCAATGACTCTGGTTGATCCATATGTGGTCTGTGGAAAGAACACACATGCAATGACCACTGGTGGATCCATGTGTGGTTTGTGGAAAAGAACACACATGCAATGACTCTAGTGGTTAATCCATGTGTGGTTTGTGAAAAGAAACAAAATGCAATGACTCTAGTGTTGGTTTTAGTATAAGAACACACATGCAATGACTTAGTGGTTGATCCATGTGTGTTTTGTGGAAATAAGACATATGCAATGACTCGAGTGGTTGATCCATGTGTGGTTTGTGAAAATAACACACATGCAATGACTGTAATGGGTCCACATGTGGTTTGTGGAAAGAACACACATGCAATGACCACTGGTTGATCCATAAGTTGTTTGTGGAAAAGAACACACATGCAATGAGTCTAGTGGATCCATGTGTGGTTTGTGGAAAAGAACACACATGCAATGACTCTAGTGTTGGTTTGTGGTTTTAGTATAAGAACAAACATGCAATGAATCTAGTGGTTGATCCATGTGTGGTTTATGGAAAGAACACACATGCAATGACTCTGGTTGATCCATATGTGGTCTGTGGAAAGAACAGACATGCAATGACCACTGGTGGATCCATGTGTGGTTTGTGGAAAAGAACACACATGCAATGACTCTAGTGCTGGTTTGTGGTTTTAGTATAAGAACAAACATGCAATGACTCTAGTGGTTGATCCATGTGTGGTTTGTGGAAAGAACACACATGCAATGACTCTGGTTGATCCATGTGTGGTTTGTGGAAAAGAACACACATGTAATGATCATTGGTGGATCCATGTGTGGTTTGTGGAAAAGAACACACATGCAATGACTCTAGTACTGGTTTGTGGTTTTAGTATAAGAACACACATGCAATGACTCTAGTTGTTGATCCATGTGTGGTTTGTGGAAATAACACAGATGCAATGACTCTAGTGGTTGATCCATGTGTGGTTTGTGGAAAGAACACACATGCAATGACCACTGCTGGATCCATGTTGGTTTTAGTATAAGAACACACACGCAATGACTCTAGTACTGGTTTGTGGTTTTAGTATAAGAACACACATGCAATGCTCTAGTGGTTGATCCATGTGGTTTGTGGAAAGAACACACATGCAATGACCACTGGTGGATCCATGTTGGTTTTAGTATAAGAACATACATGCAATGACTCTAGTGGTTGATCCATGTTTGTTTGTAGAAATAACACACATGGAATGACTCTAGTGGTTGATCCATGTTTGTTTGTGGAAATAACACACATGCAATGATTCTAGTGGTTGATCCATGTGTGGTGTATGGAAAGAACACACATGCAATGACTCTGGTTGATCCATATGTGGTCTGTGGAAAGAACACACATGCAATGACCACTGGTGGATCCATGTGTGGTTTGTGGAAAAGAACACACATGCAATGACTCTAGTGCTGGTTTGTGGTTTAGTATAAGAACAAACATGCAATGACTCTAGTGGTTGATCCATGTGTGGTTTGTGGAAAGAACACACATGCAATGACTCTGGTTGATCCATGTGTGGTTTGTGGAAAGAACACACATGCAATGACCATTTGTGGATCCATGTGTGGTTTGTGGAAAGAACACACATGCAATGACTCTGGTTGATCCATGTGTGGTTTGTGGAAAGAACACACATGCAATGACCATTGGTGGATCCATGTGTGGTTTGTGGAAAAGAACACACATGCAATGACTCTAGTACTGGTTTGTGGTTTTAGTATAAGAACACACACGCAATGACTCTAGTACTGGTTTGTGGTTTTAGTATAAGAACACACATGCAATGACTCTAGTGGTTGATCCATGTGGTTTGTGGAAATAACACACATGCAATGACTCTAGTGGTTGATCCATGTGTGGTTTGTGGAAAGAACACACATGCAATGACCACTGGTGGATCCATGTTGGTTTTAGTATAAGAACACACATGCAATGACTCTAGTGGTTGATCCATGTTTGTTTGTGGAAATAACACACATGCAATCACTCTAGTGGTTGATCCATGTTTGTTTGTGCAAATAACACACATGCAATGACTCTAGTGGTTGATCCATGTGTGGTTTGTGAAAACAAACAAAATGCAATGGCTCTAGTGTTGGTTTTAGTATAAGAACACACATGCAATGACTCTAGTGGTTGATCCATGTGTGGTTTGTGGAAATAAGACATATGCAATGACTCTAGTGGTTGATCCATGTGTGGTTTGTGGAAATAACACACATGCAATGACTCTAATGGGTCCACATGTGATTTGTGGAAAGAACACACATGCAATGACCACTGGTTGATCCATAAGTTGTTTGTGGAAAAGAACACACATGCAATGAGTCTAGTGGATCCATGTGTGGTTTGTGGAAAAGAACACACATGCAATGACTCTAGTGTTGGTTTGTGGTTTTAGTATAAGAACAAACATGCAATGACTCTAGTGGTTGATCCATGTGTGGTTTATGGAAAGAACACACATGCAATGACTCTGGTTGATCCATATGTGGTCTGTGGAAAGAACACACATGCAATGACCACTGGTGGATCCATGTGTGGTTTGTGGAAAAGAACACACATGCAATGACTCTAGTGCTGGTTTGCGGTTTTAGTATAAGAACAAATATGCAATGACTCTAGTGGTTGATCCATGTGTGGTTTGTGGAAAGAACACACATGCAATGACTCTGGTTGATCCATGTGTGTTTTGTGGAAAGAACAAACATGCAATGACTCTAGTGGTTGATCCATGTGTGGTTTGTGGAAAGAACACACATGCAATGACTCTGGTTGATCCATGTGTGGTTTGTGGAAAGAACACACACGCAATGACCATTGGTGGATCCATGTGTGGTTTGTGGAAAAGAACACACATGCAATGACTCTAGTACTGGTTTGTGGTTTTAGTATAAGAACACACACGCAATGACTCTAGTACTGGTTTGTGGTTTTAGTATAAGAACACACATGCAATGACTCTAGTGGTTGATCCATGTGGTTTGTGGAAATAACACACATGCAATGACTCTAGTGGTTGATCCATGTGTGGTTTGTGGAAAGAACACACATGCAATGACCACTGGTGGATCCATGTTGGTTTCAGTATAAGAACACACATGCAATGACTCTAGTGGTTGATCCATGTTTGTTTGTGGAAATAACACACATGCAATCACTCTAGTGGTTGATCCATGTTTGTTTGTGCAAATAACACACATGCAATGACTCTAGTGGTTGATCCATGTGTGGGTTTGTGAAAAGCAACAAAATGCAATGGCTCTAGTGTTGGTTTTAGTATAAGAACACACATGCAATGACTCTAGTGGTTGATCCATGTGTGGTTTGTGGAAATAAGACATATGCAATGACTCTAGTGGTTGATCCATGTGTGGTTTGTGGAAATAACACACATGCAATGACTCTAATGGGTCCACATGTGATTTGTGGAAAGAACACACATGCAATGACCACTGGTTATTCCATAAGTTGTTTGTGGAAAAGAAGACACATGCAATGAGTCTAGTGGATCCATGTGTGGTTTGTGGAAAAGAACACACATGCAATGACTCTAGTGTTGGTTTGTGGTTTTAGTATAAGAACAAACATGAATGACTCTAGTGGTTGATCCATGTGGTTTATGGAAAGAACACACATGCAATGACTCTGGTTGATCCATATGTGGTCTGTGGAAAGAACACACATGCAATGACCACTGGTGGATCCATGTGTGGTTTGTGGAAAAGAACACACATGCAATGACTGTAGTGCTGGTTTGTGGTTTTAGTATAAGAACAAACATGCAATGACTCTAGTGGTTGATCCATGTGTGGTTTGTGGAAAGAACACACATGCAATGACTCTGGTTGATCCATGTGTGGTTTGTGGAAAGAACACACATGCAATGACCATTGGTGGATCCATGTGTGGTTTGTGGAAAATAACACACATGCAATAACTCTAGTGGTTGATCCATGTGTGGTCTGTGGAAAGAACACACATGCAATGACCACTGGTGGATCCATGTGTGGTTTGTGGAAAAGAACACACATGCAATGACTCTAGTGCTGGTTTGTGGTTTTAGTATAAGAACAAACATGCAATGACTCTAGTGGTTGATCCATGTGTGGTTTGTGGAAAGAACACACATGCAATTACTCTGGTTGATCCATGTGTGGTTTGTGGAAAGAACACACATGCAATGACCATTGGTGGATCCATGTGTGCTTTGTGGAAAATAACACACATGTAATGACTCTAGTGGTTGATCCATGTGTGGTTTGTGGAAAGAACACACATGCAATGACCACTGGTGGATCCATGTTGGTTTTAGTATAAGAACACACATGCAATGACTTTAGTGGTTGATCCATGTTTGTTTGTGGAAATAACACACATGCAATGACTCTAGTGGTTGATCCATGTGTGGTTTGTGAAAAAGAACACACATGCAATGACTCTAGTGGTTGATCCATGTGTGGTTTCTGAAAAGAAACAAAATGCAATGACTCAAGTGTTGATTTTAGTATAAGAACACACATGCAATGACTCTAGTGGTTGATCCATGTGTGGTTTGTGGAAATAAGACATATGCAATGACTCTAGTGGTTGATCCATGTGTGGTTTGTGGAAATAACACACATGCAATGACTGTAATGGGTCCACATGTGGTTTGTGGAAAGAACACACATGCAATGACCACTGGTTGATCCATAAGTTGTTTGTGGAAAAGAACACACATGCAATGAGTCTAGTGGATCCATGTGTGGTTTGTGGAAAAGAACACACATGCAATGACTCTAGTGTTGGTTTGTGGTTTTAGTATAAGAACAAACTTGCAATGACTCTAGTGGTTGATCCATGTTTGGTTTATGGAAAGAACACACATGCAATGACTCTGGTTGATCCATATGTGGTCTGTGGAAAGAACACACATGCAATGACCACTGGTGGATCCATGTGTGGTTTGTGGAAAAGAACACACATGCAATGACTCTAGTGCTGGTTTGTGGTTTTAGTATAAGAACAAACATGCAATGACTCTAGTGGTTGATCCATGTGTGGTTTGTGGAAAGAACACACATGCAATGACTCTGGTTGATCCATGTGTGGTTTGTGGAAAGAACACACATGCAATGACCATTGGTGGATCCATGTGTGGTTTGTGGAAAATAACACACATGCAATGACTCTAGTGGTTGATCCATGTGTGGTTTGTGAACAGAACACACATGCAATGACCACTGGTGGATCCATGTTGGTTTTAGTATAAGAACACACATGCAATGACTTTAGTGGTTGATCCATGTTTGTTTGTGGAAATAACACACATGCAATGACTCTAGTGGTTGATCCATGTGTGGTTTGTGAAAAAGAACACACATGCAATGACTCTAGTACTGGTTTGTGGTTTTAGTATAAGAACACACATGCAATGACTCTAGTGGTTGATCCATGTGGTTTGTGGAAATAACACACATGCAATGACTCTAGTGGTTGATCCATGTGTGGTTTGTGGAAAGAACACACATGCAATGACCACTAGTGGATCCATGTTGGTTTTAGTATAAGAACACACATGCAAAGACTCTAGTGGTTGATCCATGTTTGTTTGTGGAAATAACACACATGCAATGACTCTAGTGGTTGATCCATGTTTGTTTGTGGAAATAACACACATGCAATGACTCTAGTGGTTGATCCATGTGTGGTTTATGGAAAGAACACACATTCAATGACTCTGGTTGATCCATATGTGGTCTGTGGAAAGAACACACATGCAATGACCACTGGTGGATCCATGTGTGGTTTGTGGAAAAGAACACACATGCAATGACTCTAGTGCTGGTTTGTGGTTTTAGTATAAGAACAAACATGCAATGACTCTAGTGGTTGATCCATGTGTGGTTTGTGGAAAGAACACACATGCAATGACTCTGGTTGATCCATGTGTGGTTTGTGGAAAGAACACACAGGCAATGACCATTGGTGGATCCATGTGTGGTTTGTGGAAAAGAACACTCATGCAATGACTCTAGTACTGGTTTGTGGTTTTAGTATAAGAACACACACGCAATGACTCTAGTACTGGTTTGTGGTTTTAGTATAAGAACACACATGCAATGACTCTAGTGGTTGATCCATGTGGTTTGTGGAAATAACACACATGCAATGACTCTAGTGGTTGATCCATGTGTGGTTTGTGGAAAGAACACACATGCAATGTCCACTGGTGGATTCATGTTGGTTTTAGTATAAGAACACACATGCAATGACTCTAGTGGTTGATCCATGTTTGTTTGTGGAAATAACACACATGTAATGACTCTAGTGGTTGATCCATGTTTGTTTGTGCAAATAACACACATGCAATGACTCTAGTGGTTGATCCATGTGTGGTTTGTGGAAATAAGACATATGCAATGACTCTAGTGGTTGATCCATGTGTGGTTTGTGGAAATAACACACATGCAATGACTCTAATGGGTCCACATGTGATTTGTGGAAAGAACACACATGCAATGACCACTGGTTATTCCATAAGTTGTTTGTGGAAAAGAAGACACATGCAATGAGTCTAGTGGATCCATGTGTGGTTTGTGGAAAAGAACACACATGCAATGACTCTAGTGTTGGTTTGTGGTTTTAGTATAAGAACAAACATGAATGACTCTAGTGGTTGATCCATGTGGTTTATGGAAAGAACACACATGCAATGACTCTGGTTGATCCATATGTGGTCTGTGGAAAGAACACACATGCAATGACCACTGGTGGATCCATGTGTGGTTTGTGGAAAAGAACACACATGCAATGACTGTAGTGCTGGTTTGTGGTTTTAGTATAAGAACAAACATGCAATGACTCTAGTGGTTGATCCATGTGTGGTTTGTGGAAAGAACACACATGCAATGACTCTGGTTGATCCATGTGTGGTTTGTGGAAAGAACACACATGCAATGACCATTGGTGGATCCATGTGTGGTTTGTGGAAAATAACACACATGCAATAACTCTAGTGGTTGATCCATGTGTGGTCTGTGGAAAGAACACACATGCAATGACCACTGGTGGATCCATGTGTGGTTTGTGGAAAAGAACACACATGCAATGACTCTAGTGCTGGTTTGTGGTTTTAGTATAAGAACAAACATGCAATGACTCTAGTGGTTGATCCATGTGTGGTTTGTGGAAAGAACACACATGCAATTACTCTGGTTGATCCATGTGTGGTTTGTGGAAAGAACACACATGCAATGACCATTGGTGGATCCATGTGTGGTTTGTGGAAAATAACACACATGTAATGACTCTAGTGGTTGATCCATGTGTGGTTTGTGGAAAGAACACACATGCAATGACCACTGGTGGATCCATGTTGGTTTTAGTATAAGAACACACATGCAATGACTTTAGTGGTTGATCCATGTTTGTTTGTGGAAATAACACACATGCAATGACTCTAGTGGTTGATCCATGTGTGGTTTGTGAAAAAGAACACACATGCAATGACTCTAGTGGTTGATCCATGTGTGGTTTGTGAAAAGAAACAAAATGCAATGACTCAAGTGTTGATTTTAGTATAAGAACACACATGCAATGACTCTAGTGGTTGATCCATGTGTGGTTTGTGGAAATAAGACATATGCAATGACTCTAGTGGTTGATCCATGTGTGGTTTGTGGAAATAACACACATGCAATGACTGTAATGGGTCCACATGTGGTTTGTGGAAAGAACACACATGCAATGACCACTGGTTGATCCATAAGTTGTTTGTGGAAAAGAACACACATGCAATGAGTCTAGTGGATCCATGTGTGGTTTGTGGAAAAGAACACACATGCAATGACTCTAGTGTTGGTTTGTGGTTTTAGTATAAGAACAAACTTGCAATGACTCTAGTGGTTGATCCATGTTTGGTTTATGGAAAGAACACACATGCAATGACTCTGGTTGATCCATATGTGGTCTGTGGAAAGAACACACATGCAATGACCACTGGTGGATCCATGTGTGGTTTGTGGAAAAGAACACACATGCAATGACTCTAGTGCTGGTTTGTGGTTTTAGTATAAGAACAAACATGCAATGACTCTAGTGGTTGATCCATGTGTGGTTTGTGGAAAGAACACACATGCAATGACTCTGGTTGATCCATGTGTGGATTGTGGAAAGAACACACATGCAATGACCATTGGTGGATCCATGTGTGGTTTGTGGAAAATAACACACATGCAATGACTCTAGTGGTTGATCCATGTGTGGTTTGTGAACAGAACACACATGCAATGACCACTGGTGGATCCATGTTGGTTTTAGTATAAGAACACACATGCAATGACTTTAGTGGTTGATCCATGTTTGTTTGTGGAAATAACACACATGCAATGACTCTAGTGGTTGATCCATGTGTGGTTTGTGAAAAAGAACACACATGCAATGACTCTAGTACTGGTTTGTGGTTTTAGTATAAGAACACACATGCAATGACTCTAGTGGTTGATCCATGTGGTTTGTGGAAATAACACACATGCAATGACTCTAGTGGTTGATCCATGTGTGGTTTGTGGAAAGAACACACATGCAATGACCACTAGTGGATCCATGTTGGTTTTAGTATAAGAACACACATGCAAAGACTCTAGTGGTTGATCCATGTTTGTTTGTGGAAATAACACACATGCAATGACTCTAGTGGTTGATCCATGTTTGTTTGTGGAAATAACACACATGCAATGACTCTAGTGGTTGATCCATGTGTGGTTTATGGAAAGAACACACATTCAATGACTCTGGTTGATCCATATGTGGTCTGTGGAAAGAACACACATGCAATGACCACTGGTGGATCCATGTGTGGTTTGTGGAAAAGAACACACATGCAATGACTCTAGTGCTGGTTTGTGGTTTTAGTATAAGAACAAACATGCAATGACTCTAGTGGTTGATCCATGTGTGGTTTGTGGAAAGAACACACATGCAATGACTCTGGTTGATCCATGTGTGGTTTGTGGAAGGAACACACAGGCAATGACCATTGGTGGATCCATGTGTGGTTTGTGGAAAAGAACACTCATGCAATGACTCTAGTACTGGTTTGTGGTTTTAGTATAAGAACACACACGCAATGACTCTAGTACTGGTTTGTGGTTTTAGTATAAGAACACACATGCAATGACTCTAGTGGTTGATCCATGTGGTTTGTGGAAATAACACACATGCAATGACTCTAGTGGTTGATCCATGTGTGGTTTGTGGAAAGAACACACATGCAATGACCACTGGTGGATTCATGTTGGTTTTAGTATAAGAACACACATGCAATGACTCTAGTGGTTGATCCATGTTTGTTTGTGGAAATAACACACATGTAATGACTCTAGTGGTTGATCCATGTTTGTTTGTGCAAATAACACACATGCAATGACTCTAGTGGTTGATCCATGTGTGGTTTGTGAAAAGAAACAAAATGCAATGACCCTAGTGTTGGTTTTAGTATAAGAACACACATGCAATGACTCTAGTGGTTGATCCATGTGTGGTTTGTGGAAATAAGACATATGCAATGACTCTAGTGGTTGATCCATGTGTGGTTTGTGGAAATAACACACATGCAATGACTCTAATGGGTCCACATGTGATTTGTGGAAAGAACACACATGCAATGACCACTGGTTAATCCATAAGTTGTTTGTGGAAAAGAACACACATGCAATGAGTCTGGTGGATCCATGTGTGGTTTGTGGAAAAGAACACACATGCAATGACTCTAGTGTTGGTTTGTGGTTTTAGTATAAGAACAAACATGCAATGACTCTAGTGGTTGATCCATGTGTGGTTTATGGAAAGAACACACATGCAATGACTCTGGTTGATCCATATGTGGTCTGTGGAAAGAACACACATGCAATGACCACTGGTGGATCCATGTGTGGTTTGTGGAAAAGAACACACATGCAATGACTCTAGTGCTGGTTTGTGGTTTTAGTATAAGAACAAACATGCAATGACTCTAGTGGTTGATCCATGTGTGGTTTGTGGAAAGAACACACATGCAATGACTCTGGTTGATCCATGTGTGGTTTGTGGAAAGAACACACATGCAATGACCATTGGTGGATCCATGTGTGGTTTGTGGAAAATAACACACATGCAATGACTCTAGTGGTTGATCCATGTGTTGTTTGTGGAAAGAACACACATGCAATGACTCTGGTTGATCCATATGTGGTCTGTGGAAAGAACACACATGCAATGACCACTGGTGGATCCATGTGTGGTTTGTGGAAAAGAACACACATGCAATGACTCTAGTGCTGGTTTGTGGTTTAATTATAAGAACAAACATGCAATGACTCTAGTGGTTGATCCATGTGTGGTTTCTGGAAAGAACACACATGCAATGACCACTTGTGGATCCATGTTGGTTTTAGTATAATAACACACATGCAATGACCATTGGTGGATCCATGTGTGGTTTGTGGAAAATAACACACATGCAATGACTCTAGTGGTTGATCCATGTGTGGTTTGTGGAAAGAACACACATGCAATGACCACTGGTGGATCCATGTTGGTTTTAGTATAAGAACACACATGCAATGACTTTAGTGGTTGATCCATGTTTGTTAGTGGAAATAACACACATGCAATGACTCTAGTGGTTGATCCATGTGTGGTTTGTGAAAAAGAACACACATGCAATAACTCTAGTACTCGTTTGTGGTTTTAGTATAAGAACGCACATGCAATGACTCTAGTGGTTGATCCATGTGGTTTGTGGAAAAACACACATGCAATGACTCTTGTGGTTTATCCATGTGTGGTTTGTGGAAAGAACACACATGCAATGACCACTGGTGGATCCATGTTGGTTTTAGTATAAGAACACACATGCAATGACTCTAGTGGTTGATCCATGTTTGTTTGTGGAAATAACACACATGCAATGACTCTAGTGGTTGATCCATGTGTGGTTTGTGAAAAAGAACACACATGCAATGACTCTAGTGGTTGATCCTTGTGTGGTTTGTGAAAAGAAACAAAATGCAATGACTCTAGTCTTGGTTTTAGTATAAGAACACACATGCAATGACTCTAGTGGTTGATCCATGTGTGGTTTGTGGAAATAAGACATATGCAATGACTCTAGTGGTTGATCCATGTGTGGTTTGTGGAAATAACACACATGCAATGACTGTAATGGGTCCACATGTGGTTTGTGGAAAGAACACACATGCAATGACCACTGGTTGATCCATAAGTTGTTTGTGGAAAAGAACACACATGCAATGAGTCTAGTGGATCCATGTGTGGTTTGTGGAAAATAACACACATGCAATGACACTAGTGTTGGTTTGTGGTTTTAGTATAAGAACAAACATGCAATGACTCTAGTGGTTGATCGATGTGTGGTTTATGGAAAGAACACACATGCAATGACTCTGGTTGATCCATATGTTGTCTATGGAAAGAAGACACATGCAATGACCACTGGTGGATCCATGTGTGGTTTGTGGAAAAGAACACACATATAATGACTCTAGTGCTGGTTTATGGTTTTTGTATAAGAACAAACATGCAATGACTCTAGTGGTTGATCCATGTGTGGTTTGTGGAAAGAACACACATGCAATGACTCTGGTTGATCCATGTATGGTTTGTGGAAAGAACACACATGCAATGACCATTGGTGGATCCATGTGTGGTTTGTGGAAAAGAACACACATGCAATGACTCTAGTACTGGTTTGTGGTTTTAGTATAAGAACACACATGCAATGACTCTAGTTGTTGATCCATGTGTGGTTTGTGGAAATAACACACATGCAATGACTCTAGTGGTTTATCCATGTGTGGTTTGTGGAAACAACACACATGCAATGACCACTGGTGGATCCATGTTGGTTTTAGTATAAGAACACACACACAATGACTCTTGTACTGGTTTGTGGTTTTAGTATAAGAACACACATCCAATGACTCTAGTGGTTGATCCATGTGGTTTGTGGAAATAACACACATGCAATGACTCTAGTGATTGATCCATGTGTGGTTTGTGGAAAGAACACACATGCAATGACCACTGGTGGATCCATGTTGGTTTTAGTATAAGAACACACATGCAATGACTGTAGTGGTTGATCCATGTTTGTTTGTGGAAATAACACACATGCAATGACTCTAGTGGTTGATCCATGTTTGTTTGTGGAAATAACACACATGCAATGACTCTAGTGGTTGATCCATGTGTGGTTTATGGAAAGAACACACATGTAATGACTCTGGTTGATCCATATGTGGTTTGTGGAAAGACCACACATGCAATGACCACTGGTGGATCCATGTGTGGTTTGTGGAGAAGAACACACATGCAATGACTCTAGTGCTGGTTTGTGGTTTTAGTATAAGAACAAACATGCAATGACTCTAGTGGTTGATCCATGTGTGGTTTGTGGAAAGAACACACATGCAATGACTCTGGTTGATCCATGTGTGGTTTGTGAAAAGAACACACACGCAATGACCATTGGTGGATCCATGTGTGGTTTGTGGAAAAGAACACACATGCAATGACTCTAGTACTGGTTTGTGGTTTTAGTATAAGAACACAAACGCAATGACTCTAGTACTGGTTTGTGGTTTTAGTATAAGAACACACATGCAATGACTCTAGTGGTTTATCCATGTGGTTTGTGGAAATAACACACATGCAATGACTCTAGTGCTTGATCCATGTGTGGTTTGTGGAAAGAACACACATGCAATGACCACTGGTGGATCCATGTTGGTTTTAGTATAAGAACACATATGCAAAGACTCTCGTGGTTGATCCATGTTTGTTTTCGGAAATAACACACATGCAATAACTCTAGTGGTTGATCCATGTTTGTTTGTGCAAATAACACACATGCAATAACTCTAGTGGTTGATCCATGTGTGGTTTGTGAAAAGAAACAAAATGCAATGACTCTAGTGTTGGTTTTAGTATAAGAACACACATGCAATGACTCTAGTGGTTGATCCATGTGTGGTTTGTGGAAATAAGACATATGCAATGACTCTAGTGGTTGATCCATGTGTGGTTTGTGGAAATAACACACATGCAATGACTCTAATGGGTCCACATGTGATTTGTGGAAAGAACACACATGCAATGACCACTGGTTGATCCATAAGTTGTTTGTGGAAAAGAACACACATGCAATGAGTCTAGTGGACCCATGTGTGGTTTGTGGAAAAGAACACACATGCAGTGACTCTAGTGTTGGTTTGTGGTTTTAGTATAAGAACAAACATGCAATGACTCTAGTGGTTGATCCATGTTTGGTTTATGGAAAGAACACACATGCAATGACTCTGGTTGATCCATATGTGGTCTATGGTAAGAACACACATGCAATGACCACTGGTGGATCCATGTGTGGTTTGTGGAAAAGAACACACATGCAATGACTCTAGTGCTGGTTTGTGGTTTTAGTATAAGAACAAACATGCAATGACTCTAGTGGTTGATCCATGTGTGGTTTGTGGAAAGAACACACATGCAATGACTCTGGTTGATCCATGTGTGGTTTGTGGAAAGAACACACATGCAATGACCATTGGTGGATCCATGTGTGGTTTGTGGAAAATAACACACATGCAATGACTCTAGTGGTTGATCCATGTGTGGTTTGTGGAAAGAACACACATGCAATGACCACTGGTGGATCCATGTTGGTTTTAGTATAAGAACACACATGCAATGACTTTAGTGGTTGATCCATGTGTGGTTTGTGGAAAGAACACACATGCAATGACTCTAGTGGTTGATCCATGTGTGGTTTGTGAAAAAGAACACACATGCAATGACTCTAGTACTGGTTTGTGGTTTTAGTATAAGAACACACATGCAATGACTCTAGTGGTTGATCCATGTGGTTTGTGGAAATAACACACATGCAAAGACTCTAGTGGTTGATCCATGTGTGGTTTGTGGAAAGAACACACATGCAATGACCACTGGTGGATCCATGTTGGTTTTAGTATAAGAACACACATGCAAAGACTCTAGTGGTTGATCCATGTTTGTTTGTGGAAATAACACACATGCAATGACTCTAGTGGTTGATCCATGTTTGTTTGTGGAAATAACACACATGCAATGACTCTAGTGGTTGATCCATGTGTGGTTTATGGAAAGAACACACATTCAATGACTCTGGTTGATCCATATGTGGTCTGTGGAAAGAACACACATGCAATGACCACTGGTGGATCCATGTGTGGTTTGTGGAAAAGAACACACATGCAATGACTCTAGTGCTGGTTTGTGGTTTTAGTATAAGAACAAACATGCAATGACTCTAGTGGTTGATCCATGTGTGGTTTGTGGAAAGAACACACATGCAATGACTCTGGTTGATCCATGGGTGGTTTGTGGAAAGAACACACATGCAATGACCATTGGTGGATCCATGTGTGGTTTGTGGAAAAGAACACTCATGCAATGACTCTAGTACTGGTTTGTGGTTTTAGTATAAGAACACACACGTAATGACTCTAGTACTGGTTTGTGGTTTTAGTATAAGAACACACATGCAATGACTCTAGTGGTTGATCCATGTGGTTTGTGGAAATAACACACATGCAATGACTCTACTGGTTGATCCATGTGTGGTTTGTGGAAAGAACACACATGCAATGACCACTGGTGGATTCATGTTGGTTTTAGTATAAGAACACACATGCAATGACTCTAGTGGTTGATCCATGTTTGTTTGTGGAAATAACACACATGTAATGACTCTAGTGGTTGATCCATGTTTGTTTGTGCAAATAACACACATGCAATGACTCTAGTGGTTGATCCATGTGTGGTTTGTGAAAAGAAACAAAATGCAATGACTCTAGTGTTGGTTTTAGTATAAGAACACACATGCAATGACTCTAGTGGTTGATCCATGTGTGGTTTGTGGATGTAACATCCCTAAAAATAATGTTTCAAAACTCATTCATATCATCTTTGCATCATTCATCCATTTAGGGTTTTTCTCAAAATCATTTAGAAGCACAAACTTTGGCTATGATTTCATGTGGGCAATTTATCTCAAATTGGCCATCACCCTTTGAGATTTGATTGTCCATGATCTTGTTTGCTTGCCTCCATGGTTGGAAAGATTAGGAGTAGCATTTAAACCCAAGTTTCCAATTTAGAAATATTTTCTAAACCCTATTTCAAATATTTGCAAACTAGAGCAAATCTCTGTTTTCTTTGAAACCTAATCTTGACCAAGCCTTGCAAGGTAACCACTTAGTTAGAATGACTGTTTGTGAACCCACAGAACCCTGCAAAAATTCCCAAAGCAGTTTGAATTCAAAAGGATTTGAATTCATATCAAATTCTATTCAGAAAATGGAATTAGAAAAAGAAAAAGGCTTAAAGAAAGGAAAAGGGCCGAGCGGCCAGAATCTGGCCCAGCAGCGGATGAAGCCTAGCAAGCCCACCCGGGGATCTCCTTATTCTTCTCTCACGCGCAAACGCACGCAGACAGACGCTGACAGCCCGACCCCACCAACACCTTGCGCGTTTTGCTGACGAGCGGGCCCGGTCCACGTCGTCCTCGTCTTCCCAAGACCGCGGCTGCGACCACGTCGCTGCAGCAGTGAAGGCCGGTAATGGCGCGGCGTAAATGGGCATTTAACCGCGAGCGTTTCCTGTCGATTCCCCGGCTATAAGACCCTCTCTTCCCCGCGATCTTTTTCCCCCAGACACCTCGCTCACTCTGCCGCCAGGCTGCCCTCAATCAGCTTTGCACCGCCGCAGACAGAGCCTCTCCAGCGAGCGATTCCAGTGAGCCTCATGTTCCCCTCTGCCTATCTTTCTTGCTATCCTGTTCAGAGAATCTTGGCGCATCTCCTGACCTCACTAGTCCGTCTTGTACTGCCCCAGGTCGCCGGTTCCACCTGACACCGCGAGCACCGACGGCGACATCAACTCCGACGAGTTTTCCCGGTAAGTACAGACCGCCCCTCGCCTTCCTGGTCATGCTCACTACTTCGCCTTGACTCTGTGAATCTAACCGTGTCCTCGCCTTGCCTTGGGGTGATCCACAACAACGTCCACGGCGACCACCCGACGCAACCGCCGCCCACAGCAACTCCGGCGAGCAATCTAGGACAGCCCCGAGCGCCCCTTGACCAACCGCAAGTACGACGAGCTTCGCCGTGACCATCTGAGCCCGGTGAGCTACTCCTCTTTCTCCCTCTCCGTCTGCATCATCGGCAACGTCATCGACCGACAGTTCCGCCGCCGGTAGCCGCCGCTCCGCCGCCAGTTCTTGGCCAAGGCAATAGTAGCCGTTAGATCTGTATCGTAGCGCTAGGATAGATCCACTTAACCCCGAAGCGGTACGCGATCTGAGCCGCCAGATTTCATTTAGATCCTACGGCTGTGGAGCTCGATCCAGTGCGAAACGGTACGGGCGAATAAGAACGTGACGCGTGGCTAGGTTAGATCTGAAAATAGAATTTAAAAACAGATTTTGATCCAGATTTCAAATGCCTATATCTTTTGATTTCCACGTTGGAATTTTGCAAACTTTATACCGTTGGATTCAGAAAAACAAGACCTTTCTGCCTATCCTTTTTGTTTAGCAAATAGTAACCACTAGATTGGCTTAAATTGCAGAAACTTATTTGAGGCCTTTTTGAGTATAGATTTAGTTTAGTATTTGTTTTAGGGTTACTTAAGTTTGTCTTGGCTATTTTGTGACTTGCTAAGTTTCTGTATTCATGCACTTGTTTGGTTGAGTTTTCAAAAAAATCATCACTTAGTAGATTCATGCATGCATGCATTCATAATATTTTTGTTTGTATATATTTGTGTGTAATTGTGTGCTAAAACTTTGTGTGTAGATTTTGCTAGTGATTGTGATTGTGACGAGTGCTACTCTCCACACTACCAAGGCAAGTGATATCTCCATGAATATTCCATTCCTATATTTTAAACATGCATTAGATATATTTTGTTAGGACTTGCATGCTACTTTGGTCAGTTGATGATGGGAAATCCTATTTAGAATAGAATGCTAGAGTTGCTAGAAAAATTCCCTAAGGATAAGTTGCCATGCCATGCTTAGCCTAGCTACTAGAAAACAAGGGTGGTTTATATATTCACACTATGGAAAAATTATTCTAAAGTCTGAGGACTTGAGTTTTATTTAACAAAACAACTAAGTTAATGAATCTCCTGGGTGGAATGGGACTTGCTTGGTGGTTTTTGGTTGAGTGGTTCACAAGGCCCATGTTTATGGTTTACCTTAGTGTATCTCACTTGTGGATGGCCACCCAGGAAACAAAGAGATTTGAGATGTCAAATGTTGAGAAGCTTCAAGTACAACCACTTGGTAATATGGGCTCTGCCATGATCTTAGGATGCTGGAACTTAGTCTCTTGGACAGTGGGTGGTAGATGGGATGTTAGGTTGGAGCGCGTCCATTTGACTAAGGAAAGGCTACTGAAGGGTCATGTCTTGGGAAACCAAGGCTTGTGGGGAAAGTGCACCACCTCTGCAGAGTGTAAAACCTAAGTACTTAGCCATGTCCCTGGTAAAGGACAATTTGAGCATCAAGACATGGAAACTTCAAGAATCTCATCACTCCAATTTCTAAATAAAACTTGTGGGTGAACAAGGGATAAAAGGATCTTCAGTCATTGATTGGTAGATGCCCTGAGTGGATCTAGAGTCTTTGATTGATAGATGCCTTGGGTGTTTTGTGCCAAGCAAAAACTTAGTATTTTCAAAAGTTAAGGAAAAATCTATTTTTAGCAATGCAAGCCTAAGCTCCACCAGCCAAATGCATATAGTAATATAGTCCACTTATATTATACTAAGGTATCACTTGCCAATACTATTCCAAAGTATTGACCCTCTGTGGCTGTAACTTATGATGTTGCAGGTTACTCTGATGATGAATAGGAGTCATGAGTCTACACTCAACATGCTTGCCTGTGGCACATGAAGATGAAGACTTATGTTTATTTACTTATTCCATAAACTCTTGTATTAGGCTTTGGCCATGAGTTGTAAAAGACTATGTGTTATCTCTGGAATGACTGTAATAAACGACCTTTGTATCTGTGTACTTCATCTTAAACTGTGGATGCTAGCATTGATCCAGGGACTAGCATTGCAATCACAGGGATCTTTTCCTTTAATAAGGAGGGATCTTACAGTGGAAATAAGACATATGCAATGACTCTAGTGGTCGATCCATGTGTGGTTTGTGGAAATAACACACATGCAATGACTCTAATGGGTCCACATGTGATTTGTGGAAAGAACACACATGCAATGACCACTGGTTGATCCATAAGTTGTTTGTGGAAAAGAACACACATGCAATGAGTCTAGTGGATCCATGTGTGGTTTGTGGAAAAGAACACACATGCAATGACTCTAGTGTTGGTTTGTGGTTTTTGTATAAGAACAAACATGCAATGACTCTAGTGGTTGATCCATGTGTGGTTTATGGAAAGAACACACATGCAATGACTCTGGTTGATCCATATGTGGTCTGTGGA
The DNA here is from genome assembly GCA_916181665.1 of Avena sativa. Classification (NCBI taxonomy): domain Eukaryota; kingdom Viridiplantae; phylum Streptophyta; class Magnoliopsida; order Poales; family Poaceae; genus Avena; species Avena sativa. Next base: position 264,376,722 of record OV702291.1, read on the forward strand.
AAGAACACACATGCAATGACCACTGGTGGATCCATGTGTGGTTTGTGGAAAAGAACACACATGCAATGACTCTAGTGCTGGTTTGTGGTTTTAGTATAAGAACAAACATGCAATGACTCTAGTGGTTGATCCATGTGTGGTTTGTGGAAAGAACACACATGCAATGACCACTAGTGGATCCATGTTGGTTTTAGTATAAGAACACACATGCAATGACCATTGGTGGATCCATGTGTGGTTTGTGGAAAATAACACACATGCAATGACTCTAGTGGTTGATCCATGTGTGGTTTGTGGAAAGAACACACATGCAATGACCACTGGTGGATCCATGTTGGTTTTAGTATAAGAACACACATGCAATGACTTTAGTGGTTGATCCATGTTTGTTTGTGGAAATAACACACATGCAATGACTCTAGTGGTTGATCCATGTGTGGTTTGTGAAAAAGAACACACATGCAATGACTCTAGTACTCGTTTGTGGTTTTAGTATAAGAACGCACATGCAATGACTCTAGTGGTTGATCCATGTGGTTTGTGGAAATAACACACATGCAATGACTCTAGTGGTTTATCCATGTGTGGTTTGTGGAAAGAACACACATGCAATGACCACTGGTGGATCCATGTTGGTTTTAGTATAAGAACACACATGCAATGACTCTAGTGGTTGATCCATGTTTGTTTGTGGAAATAACACACATGCAATGACTCTAGTGGTTGATCCATGTTTGTTTGTGGAAATAACACACATGCAATGACTATAGTGGTTGATCCATGTGTGGTTTATGGAAAGAACACACATGCAATGACTCTGGTTGATCCATATGTGGTCTGTGGAAAGAACACACATGCAATGACCACTGTTGGATCCATGTGTGGTTTGTGGAAAAGAACACACATGCAATGACTCTAGTGCTAGTTTGTGGTTTTAGTATAAGAACAAACATGCAATGACTCTAGTGGTTGATACATGTGTGGTTTGTGGAAAGAACACACATGCAATGACTCTGGTTGATCCATGTGTGGTTTGTGGAAAGAACACACATGCAATGACCATTGGTGTATCCATGTCTGGTTTGTGGAAAAGAACACACATGCAATGACTCTAGTACTGGTTTGTGGTTTTAGTATAAGAACACACATGCAATGAATCTAGTACTGGTTTGTGGTTTTAGTATAAGAACACACATGCAATGACTCTAGTGGTTGATCCATGTGTGGTTTGTGGACATAACAGACATGCAATGACTCTAGTGGTTGATCCATGTGTGGTTTGTGGAAAGAACACACATGCAATGACCACTGGTGGATCCATGTTGGTTTTAGTATAAGAACACACATGCAATGACTTTAGTGGTTGGTCCATGTTTGTTTGTGGAAATAACACACATGCAATGACTCTAGTGGTTGATCCATGTGTGGTTTGTGAAAAAGAACACACATGCAATGACTCTAGTGGTTGATCCATGTGTGGTTTGTGAAAAGAAACAAAATGCAATGACTCTAGTGTTGGTTTTAGTATAAGAACACACATGCAATGACTCTAGTGGTTGATCCATGTGTGGTTTGTGGAAATAAGACATATGTAATGACTCTAGTGGTTGATCCATGTGTGGTTTGTGGAAATAACACACATGCAATGACTATAATGGGTCCACATGTGGTTTGTGGAAAGAACACACATGCAATGACCACTGGTTGATCCATAAGTTGTTTGTGGAAAAGAACACACATGCAATGAGTCTAGTGGATCCATGTGTGGTTTGTGGAAAAGAACACACATGCAATGACTATAGTGTTGGTTTGTGGGTTTTAGTATAAGAACAAACATGCAATGACTCTAGTGGTTGATCCATGTGTGGTTTATGGAAAGAACACACATGCAATGACTCTGGTTGATCCATATGTGGTCTGTGGAAAGAACACACATGCAATGACCACTGGTGGATCCATGTGTGGTTTGTGGAAAAGAACACACATGCAATGACTCTAGTGCTGGTTTGTGGTTTTAGTATAAGAACAAACATGCAATGACTCTAGTGGTTGATCCATGTGTGGTTTGTGGAAAGAACACACATGCAATGACTCTGGTTGATCCATGTGTGGTTTGTGGAAAGAACACACATGCAATGACCATTGGTGGATCCATGTGTGGTTTGTGGAAAAGAACACTCATGCAATGACTCTAGTACTGGTTTGTGGTTTTAGTATAAGAACACACACGTAATGACTCTAGTACTGGTTTGTGGTTTTAGTATAAGAACACACATGCAATGACTCTAGTGGTTGATCCATGTGGTTTGTGGAAATAACACACATGCAATGACTCTACTGGTTGATCCATGTGTGGTTTGTGGAAAGAACACACATGCAATGACCACTGGTGGATTCATGTTGGTTTTAGTATAAGAACACACATGCAATGACTCTAGTGGTTGATCCATGTTTGTTTGTGGAAATAACACACATGTAATGACTCTAGTGGTTGATCCATGTTTGTTTGTGCAAATAACACACATGCAATGACTCTAGTGGTTGATCCATGTGTGGTTTGTGAAAAGAAACAAAATGCAATGACTCTAGTGTTGGTTTTAGTATAAGAACACACATGCAATGACTCTAGTGGTTGATCCATGTGTGGTTTGTGGATGTAACATCCCTAAAAATCATGTTTCAAAACTCATTCATATCATCTTTGCATCATTCATCCATTTAGGGTTTTTCTCAAAATCATTTAGAAGCACAAACTTTGGCTATGATTTCATGTGGGCAATTTATCTCAAATTGGCCATCACCCTTTGAGATTTGATTGTCCATGATCTTGTTTGCTTGCCTCCATGGTTGGAAAGATTAGGAGTAGCATTTAAACCCAAGTTTCCAATTTAGAAATATTTTCTAAACCCTATTTCAAATATTTGCAAACTAGAGCAAATCTCTGTTTTCTTTGAAACCTAATCTTGACCAAGCCTTGCAAGGTAACCACTTAGTTAGAATGACTGTTTGTGAACCCACAGAACCCTGCAAAAAATTCCCAAAGCAGTTTGAATTCAAAAGGATTTGAATTCATATCAAATTCTATTCAGAAAATGGAATTAGAAAAAGAAAAAGGCTTAAAGAAAGGAAAAGGGCCGAGCGGCCAGAATCTGGCCCAGCAGCGGATGAAGCCCAGCAAGCCCACCCGGGGATCTCCTTATTCTTCTCTCACGCGCAAACGCACGCAGACAGACGCTGACAGCCCGACCCCACCAACACCTTGCGCGTTTCGCTGACGAGCGGGCCCGGTCCACGTCGTCCTCGTCTTCCCCAGACCGCGCCTGCGACCACGTCGCTGCAGCAGTGAAGGCCGGTAATGGCGCGGCGTAAATGGGCATTTAACCGCGAGCGTTTCCTGTCGATTCCCCGGCTATAAGACCCTCTCTTCCCCGCGATCTTTTTCCCCCAGACACCTCGCTCACTCTGCCGCCAGGCTGCCCTCAATCAGCTTTGCACCGCCCCAGACAGAGCCTCTCCGGCGAGCGATTCCAGTGAGCCTCATGTTCCCCTCTGCCTATCTTTCTTGCTATCCTGTTCAGAGAATCTTGGCGCATCTCCTGACCTCACTAGTCCGTCTTGTACTGCCCCAGGTCGCCGGTTCCACCTGACACCGCGAGCACCGACGGCGACATCAACTCCGACGAGTTTTCCCGGGAAGTACAGACCACCCTTCGCCTTCCCGTTCATGCTCACTACTTCGCCTTGACTCTGTGAATCTAACCGTGTCCTCGCCTTGCCTTGGGGTGATCCACAGCAACGTCCACGACGACCACCCGACGCAACCGCCGCCCACAGCAACTCCGGCGAGCAATCTAGGACAGCCCCGAGCGCCCCTTGACCAACCGCAAGTACGACGAGCTTCGCCGTGACCATCTGAGCCCGGTGAGCTACTCCTCTTTCTCCCTCTCCGTCTGCATCATCGGCAACATCATTGACCGACAGTTCCGCCGCCGGTAGCCGCCGCTCCGCCGCCAGTTCTTGGCCAAGGCAATAGTAGCCGTTAGATCTGTATCGTAGCGCTAGGATAGATCCACTTAACCCCAAAGCGGTACGCGATCTGAGCCGCCAGATTTCATTTAGATCCTACGGCTGTGGAGCTCGATCCAGTGCGAAATGGTACGGGCGAATAAGAACGTGACGCGTGGCTAGGTTAGATCTGAAAATAGAATTTAAAAACAGATTTTGATCTAGATTTCAAATGCCTATATCTTTTGATTTCCACGTTGGAATTTTGCAAACTTTATACCGTTGGATTCAGAAAAACAAGACCTTTCTGCCTATCCTTTTTGTTTAGCAAATAGTAACAACTAGATTGGCTTAAATTGCAGAAACTTATTTGAGGCCTTTTTGAGTATAGATTTAGTTTAGTATTTGTTTTAGGGTTACTTAAGTTTGTCTTGGCTATTTTGTGACTTGCTAAGTTTCTGTATTCATGCACTTGTTTGGTTGAGTTTTCAAAAAAATCATCACTTAGTAGATTCATGCATGCATGCATTCATAATATTTTTGTTTGTATATATTTGTGTGTAATTGTGTGCTAAAACTTTGTGTGTAGATTTTGCTAGTGATTGTGATTGTGACGAGTGCTACTCTCCACACTACCAAGGCAAGTGATATCTCCATGAATATTCCATTCCTATATTTTAAACATGCATTAGATATATTTTGTTAGGACTTGCATGCTACTTTGGTCAGTTGATGATGGGAAATCCTATTTAGAATAGAATGCTAGAGTTGCTAGAAAAATTCCCTAAGGATAAGTTGCCATGCCATGCTTAGCCTAGCTACTAGAAAACAAGGGTGGTTTATATATTCACACTATGGAAAAATTATTCTAAAGTCTGAGGACTTGAGTTTTATTTAACAAAACAACTAAGTTAATGAATCTCCTGGGTGGAATGGGACTTGCTTGGTGGTTTTTGGTTGAGTGGTTCACAAGGCCCATGTTTATGGTTTACCTTAGTGTATCTCACTTGTGGATGGCCACCCAGGAAACAAAGAGATTTGAGATGTCAAATGTTGAGAAGCTTCAAGTGCAACCACTTGGTAATATGGGCTCTGCCATGATCTTAGGATGCTGGAACTTAGTCTCTTGGACAGTGGGTGGTAGATGGGATGTTAGGTTGGAGCGCGTCCATTTGACTAAGGAAAGGCTACTGAAGGGTCATGTCTTGGGAAACCAAGGCTTGTGGGGAAAGTGCACCACCTCTGCAGAGTGTAAAACCTAAGTACTTAGCCATGTCCCTGGTAAAGGACAATTTGAGCATCAAGACATGGAAACTTCAAGAATCTCATCACTCCAATTTCTAAATAAAACTTGTGGGTGAACAAGGGATAAAAGGATCTTCAGTCATTGATTGGTAGATGCCCTGAGTGGATCTAGAGTCTTTGATTGATAGATGCCTTGGGTGTTTTGTGCCAAGCAAAAACTTAGTATTTTCAAAAGTTAAGGAAAAATCTATTTTTAGCAATGCAAGCCTAAGCTCCACCAGCCAAATGCATATAGTAATATAGTCCACTTATATTATACTAAGGTATCACTTGCCAATACTATTCCAAAGTATTGACCCTCTGTGGCTCTAACTTATGATGTTGCAGGTTACTCTGATGATGAATAGGAGTCATGAGTCTACACTCAACATGCTTGCCTGTGGCACATGAAGATGAAGACTTATGTTTATTTACTTATTCCATAAACTCTTGTATTAGGCTTTGGCCATGAGTTGTAAAAGACTATGTGTTATCTCTGGAATGACTGTAATAAACGACCTTTGTATCTGTGTACTTCATCTTAAACTGTGGATGCTAGCATTGATCCAGGGACTAGCATTGCAATCACAGGGATCTTTTCCTTTAATAAGGAGGGATCTTACAGATGGTATCAGAGCACTGTGTTGCCTGTAGGATTATGACCCTAGGATTGGAAACCACTAAGGAAAAAAATTTACTTCTTCTACACTTGTCTATTCTTCTCGTAAACTTTTCTAATCTTCTCATTCTCATCCCTATTTGTAGATGAACTCCGTCAACGAAGCCGTGAAGAAAGGACCACTCATGACCATGACCTTGGAGTGTGAGACGGAGTTTCCCAAAATTCTCAAGGACCTCATGGAAACCATGGGAGTACATGGTGCAGCAGTGTACAAGGGCTTTCCAGTAATGGAGGAAGGAGTGGAGTATTTGTGGGTGCAACTTCACTTGTACAAGAATAAGGAAGACAACCACAAAGAAAAGGGCTTCTGCATGTACACCAACACTTTTATGCACACCACATTCTTTGAGTCAGCAAAAGAAGCAGCTTGGAAGACTATCAAGGAACTGAGTACTAGAGTCAAGTGCAAGATGCTCAACCTCCAAAAAGACTTAGAGAGAGAGAAAGAACATACCCAAGAGTTGGAAGTCACCAACCAATCCTTAAGAGGAGATATCATAGACTTAGTGATAGAAGCATGTGAACAAGATAGGGTGATTGCCACTAGGAACATTGTGTTAGCCACCAGATCCAGTGAGATAGGTCTGTAAACGCACTTCGTTAGTTGGACCACCACCTATCACCTTATTTTCCAAAATGATACCTTAAATAAGTTTGAACCTTGGTTGATGTAATGGATTCTTGTATGCATGACTTGTGTGATTTTGTGTTCCATGAATGAGTATGAATGTTTGTCTTGTTTATTTTAAATTGTGTTGTTCTAACTTTTCAATCTTATAAATAGATGCCTATTGCCATCAGCACTGTTGAGGAGTTCTAGGCTACCCGTTTTGGTCCTCGTATCGTAGAGCTTACTACTTTACTCGATCTCCCTCTTCCTATCATTACGGTGCACCCACTCACCAAGTTTGAGAGGAAGGACCTTTGGGGCTTCAAGGTGAACCAGCCAGGACGCCAGTCAGAGCCTACTACGGAGGCCATCGTCTTCAAGCTTATGCACGATGACAGGGAGAGAGGCATGGAGGTTGTCATGCAGGATCTGATAGGACGACTGTTAGGCCGTCACTCCCGACAGGTTAGAGGCACTCACTTCCACGCTTTCGGAAGGCGTGATGATGACGGAGAATCCATCGACTTTGAGGACGACTCGAGGGTCACAGCAGAGCCGATACGCCTGTACCTCCAGGACTTAGAGACTCTTATTAGGCACGTGGATACCGATAGGACCAACGTCATGCTTAGTAATGACGAGCTCCAGGTGCAGCTTCGCGAGAAGGACAAGCTCTTTGCGCAGCAGGACGAGATAGTCAAGGAGATGGAGACAAAGTTCGAGACCCAAGACCGTAAGTTCAAGAGTCAAGAGAAGCGTGTCCAGGATAGGAACAAGAGGATTCGTGATATGACCGAGGAACTGCAGTCCAAGGACTTCGAGTTAGAGCAGCAGCAGACAGTGATTGAGAGGCTTCGTTCCCAGAAGAGGGCTCTCAAGGCCAAGATCGACTCTTTGACCACTACCATCGAGGAGAACAAGACCGCAATGGAGAACGCAGGTCTTACCTTTGTCGAGGAGGAGATTGATGCCGACGAGTAGATTTGACTACTCAGTTATCTTTATTTACCGCACTTATTATTTGTGAACTTATTATTGGACCATCCGACATGTGGATGGCTTGCCACTTGTGTGTTTGTACTTTGAGACTTTTTGTTATCTTGTTGTTGAGCTTTAATCCTAGTGTTGCTTGCTATGTGTTTGTTTGAGTAATGTATTGTGCATAAATCATGTAAGGGTATCTCATTCTTATCTCTATATGAATAAAACCACAGATGCCTCCCCGTCGCGCAAACACCAACCCCAACCCCAACATTACCTCGGAAATGCAACAAATGATGAATGCGCAGACACAACTTATGCAAATGATGACAACGTTCATCCAGAACCAGAACAACAACAACCCCAACAATAACAACAATAACAACAACAACAACCCTCCAGGTTTTGATATGCTCACCAGATTTCTGCGTCTGAGGCCAGCTAAGTTTTTGGGAACGACTGATCCCATGGTGGCCAATGATTGGCTACGTTCTGTGAACAAAGACTTAGTGACCGTGGGATGCATAGATGCTGAAAAGGTCAGGTTCGCAGCACATCTGTTGGAAGGACCAGCCGCCGCATGGTGGGACAACTTCCAGATTACCACGCCTATTGATGAGGTGACTTGGGATATCTTTGAAGATGGGTTTCGTACTACTCATATCTCACCAGGTATGATGAGCCTGAAAAAGAAGGAATTTCACAACCTGAAGCAGCGCCACCACAGCGTGGCTGAATATATTGAAGAGTTCAACAATCTGGCGCGCTATGCACCGGATGAGGTTGACACTGATGCCAAAAGGAAGGAAAAGTTTCTGGAAGGCTTGAATGACGAACTGAATCTGCAGCTGTCTGTGGCATATGTTCCAACTTATCAGTCGCTGTGTGACAAGGCTGTTATTGTGGAGAATAAAATGAAGCAAGTCGAGAGTAGGAAGAGGAAACACTCCGACAAGCATAGCTCGGGATCGTCTCATAAACGATCTCACTATGATGATAGTGTCAGCTCAGGATCCCACAAGCATGGGAAGTTTAACAAACACCACAATCACAACCGTCATGACAACAAGCATCATCGCAGTCATGACAATGATAAGTACAAGAACCACAAGAGTGGGCATAAGAGCCACCATAGTGGAAGTGGAAGTGGAAGTCAGCCTAAAAGGGACATCAGTCAGGTTGAATGCTTCAAATGCAAGAAGCTGGGGCATTATGCTAATGAGTGCACTGAAAAGAAAATTGAAGGACCTAACAAGCCCAATCCTTTTCAGAAAGGACAAGTTAACCACATCAATGTGGAGGAGGTATATGAAGAGCCTGATGCTGTTGCCGGTAAGTTCAGACTCAATTCCATCTCAGCATTTGTACTCTTTGACACTGGTGCATCTCATTCATTCATATCAAAAGCATTTGTTGATAGAAATGGGTTTGCATCTGAAAACATTGGGTGTCCGATAAAAGTTAGCTCTCCGGGAGGGGATATGATAGTGAGTCTTGGATGCCGGGATCTAGTCATAGAGATCGGAAAACATAAGTTTCCAGTAAACCTAATAATCCTGAATTCCCAAGGATTGGATGTAATTTTGGGAATGGATTGGATGGCTAAGTATGAGGGAGTACTAGATTGTGCCAATCATACAATTTCACTCACAACCCCTGAAGGTAAGAGGATAACATTTAAGTCCAAATTTAAATCTAAAGGAAGCAAGCTAAATTCTCTTAAGGGGGTTAGCATGGACAGTGTGCCAATTGTGTGTGAATATCCGGATGTGTTTCCGGAAGAATTACCAGGAATGCCACCAGATAGAGATGTGGAGTTTATAATAGATTTGGTACCAGGTTCTGGACCAAGGGCAAAGAGGCCTTATAAAATGTCAGTTGACGAGCTTAAGGAACTCAAGAAACAACTTGGAGAACAATTGCAGAAAGGATTTATCCAGCCAAGTTCTTCATCTTGGGGAGCTCCAGTTTTGTTCGTAGAAAAGAGAGACAGAACTCAAAGATTATGCATAGATTACCGTTCTCTCAACGAGGTAACCATCAAGAACAAATATCCTTTGCCAAGAATTAATGACTTGTTTGATCAGCTAGAAGGAGCATGTGTATTCTCGAATATTGATCTTTGGTCAGGCTATTTTCAACTCAAGATAAGAGAGCAAGACATACCCAAAACAGCATTCACCACAAGGTATGGATTGTATGAATACACTGTGATGCCTTTTGGTTTAACCAATGCCCCAGCATACTTCATGAATATGATGAACAAAGTGTTCATGGAGTTTCTCGACAAGTTCGTTGTCATTTTCATCGATGACATCTTAGTCTACTCCAAGAGCAAGGAGGAGCATGAAAGACATCTACGCTTGATACTTGAGAAACTAAGGGAACATAAGCTTTATGCCAAATTCAGCAAGTGTGAGTTTTGGTTAGAGGAAGTTGGATTTCTTGGACATGTTATGACAAAGGATGGTGTAGCAGTTGACCCTGCTAAAGTTTCAGCCGTGACAGAATGGGAATCTCCTAAGAATGTAAAAGAGGTTCGTAGTTTTCTTGGTTTAGCAGGTTACTACAGAAGGTTCATTGAAATTTTTTCAAAGGTGGCTAAACCAATGACAGAATTATTAAAGAAAGAAAAGAAATTTGCTTGGTCAGAGGGATGTGAACTCAGCTTTCAAGAATTAAAGAAGAGACTTGTGTCAGCACTAGTATTGTGCCTACCAGATTTGGAAAAGGATTTCCAAGTGTATTGTGATGCTTCGCATCAAGGATTAGGAGTCGTACTTATGCAAGGCGGAAGAGTTGTGGCTTATGCCTCGAGACAACTCAAAACTCATGAAGTAAATTATCCTACTCATGATTTAGAGTTAGCCGCTGTTGTCCATGCACTCAAAACATGGAGACACTACCTTTTGGGAAAGCGTTGTGAAGTGTTCACTGACCATAAGAGCTTGAAGTATATCTTCACCCAGAAGGAAATCAATATGAGACAAAGAAGACGGCTAGAACTTATCAAGGATTACGACTTGAGTTTGCAATACCACCCCGGTAAAGCAAATGTAGTAGCAGATGCTCTAAGTCGTAAAGCGTTTGTAAATGGCCTTACCAAAGGTGAATTGCCAGATGACTTGTGTAAGCAATTCAAGGAACTCAGGTTGGAGATTGTGCCAGAAGGACATCTCATGTCTTTGGATGTTCAACCCACTCTGTTGGATAAGATTAAAGAAGCCCAAAAGACGGATAAAGAAATCAAAGAGATTAAGGAAAGGATTAGCCAAGGGAAGTCTAAAAGTTTCCATATGGACGAACAAGGTACTTTATGGCACGGAAAACGTATTTGTGTTCCACAAGATCCGGAAATGCGGAAACTGATTTTACAGGAAGCCCATAACTCTCCATATTCTATTCACCCGGGAAACACCAAAATGTACATGAATATGAAAGAAATATTTTGGTGGAACAATCTCAAAAGGGACATCGCCGAACACATTGCTTTGTGTGATGTGTGTAGTAGAGTGAAAGCGGAACATCAGAAACCAGCAGGATTGCTTCAACCAATGCCTATTCCTGAGTGGAAGTGGGAAAATATTGGTATGGATTTCATTACCAGATTACCAAGGACCAGGTCAGTGTATGATTCCATATGGGTAGTAGTGGATCGCCTAACTAAAGTGGCTCATTTTATACCCGTAAAGACAACTTATACTAGTGCCAAGTTAGCCAAAATCTACATGAGCAGAATTGTATGCCTTCACAGAGTACCTAAGAGTATTGTATCTGATAGAGGAACTCAGTTCACTTCTCACTTTTGGAGACAGCTTCATGAATCTTTAGGGACGAGATTGGAATTCAGCACTGCTTTTCATCCTGAAACTGATGGACAAACAGAAAGGACTAATCAAATTCTTGAAGACATGTTGAGGGCATGTGCCCTAGACTATGGAGCAAGTTGGGATGAAAGTCTGCCTTACGCAGAGTTCTCTTACAACAACAGTCACCAATCTAGTATTGGGATGGCACCATTCGAGTTTCTCTATGGAAGAAAGTGTACCACCCCATTGCTATGGAATGGTGTGGGAGAAAGAAGTTTGTTTGGACCAGATCTTATTGAAGACGCCGAAGAAAAGGTCAAATTGGTTAGAGACAGGTTGAAGATAGCACAGTCTCGACAGAAAAGCTACGCAGATGTTAAGCGTAGGGAAATCACCTACGAAGTTGGGGATAAAGCTTATCTTAGAGTATCACCACTTCGTGGAGTGAAAAGATTTGGAGTCAAAGGAAAGTTGGCACCAAGATATGTTGGACCATTTAACATTCTAAGTCGCAAGGGAGAAGTGGCTTATGAAATTGAATTACCAGCATCTTTATCAGCAGTCCATAATGTTTTTCATGTGAGCCAACTTAAGAAATGTCACCCAGAAATGGAAGAAACATCTTTGAAGGATACCATACCTTTGGAGGAAGTTCAACTAGAAAGTGATCTCACCTATGAAGAAAAGCCTGTCAAGATTCTTGAGACCACAGAAAGAGTCACAAGAACAAAGACTATCAAGTTTTGCAAAGTACAATGGAATCATCATTCCGAAGAAGAAGCAACATGGGAAAGAGAAGATGATCTTCAGAAAGACCACCCACACCTATTTGCTAGCCAATCCGAATCTCGAGGGCGAGATTCATCTTAAGGGGGTTAGATTGTAACATCCCTAAAAATCATGTTTCAAAACTCATTCATATCATCTTTGCATCATTCATCCATTTAGGGTTTTTCTCAAAATCATTTAGAAGCACAAACTTTGGCTATGATTTCATGTGGGCAATTTATCTCAAATTGGCCATCACCCTTTGAGATTTGATTGTCCATGATCTTGTTTGCTTGCCTCCATGGTTGGAAAGATTAGGAGTAGCATTTAAACCCAAGTTTCCAATTTAGAAATATTTTCTAAACCCTATTTCAAATATTTGCAAACTAGAGCAAATCTCTGTTTTCTTTGAAACCTAAGCTTGACCAAGCCTTGCAAGGTAACCACTTAGTTAGAATGACTGTTTGTGAACCCACAGAACCCTGCAAAAATTCCCAAAGCAGTTTGAATTCAAAAGGATTTGAATTCATATCAAATTCTATTCAGAAAATGGAATTAGAAAAAGAAAAAGGCTTAAAGAAAGGAAAAGGGCCGAGCGGCCAGAATCTGGCCCAGCAGCGGATGAAGCCCAGCAAGCCCACCCGGGGATCTCCTTATTCTTCTCTCACGCGCAAACGCACGCAGACAGACGCTGACAGCCCGACCCCACCAACACCTTGCGCGTTTCGCTGACGAGCGGGCCCGGTCCACGTCGTCCTCGTCTTCCCCAGACCGCGCCTGCGACCACGTCGCTGCAGCAGTGAAGGCCGGTAATGGCGCGGCGTAAATGGGCATTTAACCGCGAGCGTTTCCTGTCGATTCCCCGGCTATAAGACCCTCTCTGCCCCGCGATCTTTTTCCCCCAGACACCTCGCTCACTCTGCCGCCAGGCTGCCCTCAATCAGCTTTGCACCGCCGCAGACAGAGCCTCTCCGGCGAGCGATTCCGGTGAGCCTCATGTTCCCCTCTGCCTATCTTTCTTGCTATCCTGTTCAGAGAATCTTGGCGCATCTCCTGACCTCACTAGTCCGTCTTGTACTGCCCCAGGTCGCCGGTTCCACCTGACACCGCGAGCACCGACGGCGACATCAACTCCGACGAGTTTTCCCGGTAAGTACAGACCGCCCCTCGCCTTCCCGTTCATGCTCACTACTTCGCCTTGACTCTGTGAATCTAACCGTGTCCTCGCCTTGCCTTGGGGTGATCCACAGCAACGTCCACGACGACCACCCGACGCAACCGCCGCCCACAGCAACTCCGGCGAGCAATCTAGGACAGCCCCGAGCGCCCCTTGACCAACCGCAAGTACGACGAGCTTCGCCGTGACCATCTGAGCCCGGTGAGCTACTCCTCTTTCTCCCTCTCCGTCTGCATCATCGGCAACGTCATCGACCGACAGTTCCGCCGCCGGTAGCCGCCGCTCCGCCGCCAGTTCTTGGCCAAGGCAATAGTAGCCGTTAGATCTGTATCGTAGCGCTAGGATAGATCCACTTAACCCCGAAGCGGTACGCGATCTGAGCCGCCAGATTTCATTTAGATCCTACGGCTATGGAGCTCGATCCAGTGCGAAACGGTACGGGCGAATAAGAACGTGACGCGTGGCTAGGTTAGATCTGAAAATAGAATTTAAAAACAGATTTTGATCCAGATTTCAAATGCCTATATCTTTTGATTTCCACGTTGGAATTTTGCAAACTTTATACCGTTGGATTCCGAAAAACAAGACCTTTCTGCCTATCCTTTTTGTTTAGCAAATAGTAACCACTAGATTGGCTTAAATTGCAGAAACTTATTTGAGGCCTTTTTGAGTATAGATTTAGTTTAGTATTTGTTTTAGGGTTACTTAAGTTTGTCTTGGCTATTTTGTGACTTGCTAAGTTTCTGTATTCATGCACTTGTTTGGTTGAGTTTTCAAAAAAATCATCACTTAGTAGATTCATGCATGCATGCATTCATAATATTTTTGTTTGTATATATTTGTGTGTAATTGTGTGCTAAAACTTTGTGTGTAGATTTTGCTAGTGATTGTGATTGTGACGAGTGCTACTCTCCACACTACCAAGGCAAGTGATATCTCCATGAATATTCCATTCCTATATTTTAAACATGCATTAGATATATTTTGTTAGGACTTGCATGCTACTTTGGTCAGTTGATGATGGGAAATCCTATTTAGAATAGAATGCTAGAGTTGCTAGAAAAATTCCCTAAGGATAAGTTTCCATGCCATGCTTAGCCTAGCTACTAGAAAACAAGGGTGGTTTATATATTCACACTATGGAAAAATTATTCTAAAGTCTGAGGACTTGAGTTTTATTTAACAAAACAACTAAGTTAATGAATCTCCTGGGTGGAATGGGACTTGCTTGGTGGTTTTTGGTTGAGTGGTTCACAAGGCCCATGTTTATGGTTTACCTTAGTGTATCTCACTTGTGGATGGCCACCCAGGAAACAAAGAGATTTGAGATGTCAAATGTTGAGAAGCTTCAAGTGCAACCACTTGGTAATATGGGCTCTGCCATGATCTTAGGATGCTGGAACTTAGTCTCTTGGACAATGGGTGGTAGATGGGATGTTAGGTTGGAGCGCGTCCATTTGACTAAGGAAAGGCTACTGAAGGGTCATGTCTTGGGAAACCAAGGCTTGTGGGGAAAGTGCACCACCTCTGCAGAGTGTAAAACCTAAGTACTTAGCCATGTCCCTGGTAAAGGACAATTTGAGCATCAAGACATGGAAACTTCAAGAATCTCATCACTCCAATTTCTAAATAAAACTTGTGGGTGAACAAGGGATAAAAGGATCTTCAATCATTGATTGGTAGATGCCCTGAGTGGATCTAGAGTCTTTGATTGATAGATGCCTTGGGTGTTTTGTGCCAAGCAAAAACTTAGTATTTTCAAAAGTTAAGGAAAAATCTATTTTTAGCAATGCAAGCCTAAGCTCCACCAGCCAAATGCATATAGTAATATAGTCCACTTATATTATACTAAGGTATCACTTGCCAATACTATTCCAAAGTATTGACCCTCTGTGGCTGTAACTTATGATGTTGCAGGTTACTCTGATGATGAATAGGAGTCATGAGTCTACACTCAACATGCTTGCCTGTGGCACATGAAGATGAAGACTTATGTTTATTTACTTATTCCATAAACTCTTGTATTAGGCTTTGGCCATGAGTTGTAAAAGACTATGTGTTATCTCTGGAATGACTGTAATAAACGACCTTTGTATCTGTGTACTTCATCTTAAACTGTGGATGCTAGCATTGATCCAGGGACTAGCATTGCAATCACAGGGATCTTTTCCTTTAATAAGGAGGGATCTTACAGTGGAAATAAGACATATGCAATGACTCTAGTGGTTGATCCATGTGTGGTTTGTGGAAATAACACACATGCAATGACTCTAATGGGTCCACATGTGATTTGTGGAAAGAACACACATGCAATGACCACTGGTTGATCCATAAGTTGTTTGTGGAAAAGAACACACATGCAATGAGTCTAGTGGATCCATGTGTGGTTTGTGGAAAAGAACACACATGCAATGACTCTAGTGTTGGTTTGTGGTTTTTGTATAAGAACACACATGCAATGACTCTAGTACTGGTTTGTGGTTTTAGAATAAGAACACACATGCAATGACTCTAGTGGTTGATCCATGTGTGGTTTGTGGAAAGAACACACATGCAATGACCACTGGTGGATCCATGTTGGTTTTAGTATAAGAACACACATGCAATGACTTTAGTGGTTGATCCATGTTTGTTTGTGGAAATAACACACATGCAATGACTCTAGTGGTTGATCCATGTGTGGTTTGTGAAAAAGAACACACATGCAATGACTCTAGTACTCGTTTGTGGTTTTAGTATAAGAACGCACATGCAATGACTCTAGTGGTTGATCCATGTGGTTTGTGGAAATAACACACATGCAATGACTCTAGTGGTTTATCCATGTGTGGTTTGTGGAAAGAACACACATGCAATGACCACTGGTGGATCCATGTTGGTTTTAGTATAAGAACACACATGCAATGACTCTAGTGGTTGATCCATGTTTGTTTGTGGAAATAACACACATGCAATGACTCTAGTGGTTGATCCATGTTTGTTTGTGGAAATAACACACATGCAATGACTCTAGTGGTTGATCCATGTGTGGTTTATGGAAAGAACACACATGCAATGACTCTGGTTGATCCATATGTGGTATGTGGAAAGAACACACATGCAATGACCACTGTTGGATCCATGTGTGGTTTGTGGAAAAGAACACACATGCAATGACTCTAGTGCTGTTTTGTGGTTTTAGTATAAGAACAAACATGCAATGACTCTAGTGGTTGATACATGTGTGGTTTGTGGAAAGAACACACATGCAATGACTCTGGTTGATCCATGTGTGGTTTGTGGAAAGAACACACATGCAATGACCATTGGTGGATCCATGTGTGGTTTGTGGAAAAGAACACACATGCAATGACTCTAGTACTGGTTTGTGGTTTTAGTATAAGAACACACATGCAATGACTCTAGTACTGGTTTGTGGTTTTAGTATAAGAACACACATGCAATGACTCTAGTGGTTGATCCATGTGTGGTTTGTGGACATAACAGACATGCAATGACTCTAGTGGTTGATCCATGTGTGGTTTGTGGAAAGAACACACATGCAATGACCACTGGTGGATCCATGTTGGTTTTAGTATAAGAACACACATGCAATGACTTTAGTGGTTGGTCCATGTTTGTTTGTGGAAATAACACACATGCAATGACTCTAGTGGTTGATCCATGTGTGGTTTGTGAAAAAGAACACACATGCAATGACTCTAGTGGTTGATCCATGTGTGGTTTGTGAAAAGAAACAAAATGCAATGACTCTAGTGTTGGTTTTAGTATAAGAACACACATGCAATGACTCTAGTGGTTGATCCATGTGTGGTTTGTGGAAATAAGACATATGCAATGACTCTAGTGGTTGATCCATGTGTGGTTTGTGGAAATAACACACATGCAATGACTATAATGGGTCCACATGTGGTTTGTGGAAAGAACACACATGCAATGACCACTGGTTGATCCATAAGTTGTTTGTGGAAAAGAACACACATGCAATGAGTCTAGTGGATCCATGTGTGGTTTGTGGAAAAGAACACACATGCAATGACTATAGTGTTGGTTTGTGGTTTTAGTATAAGAACAAACATGCAATGACTCTAGTGGTTGATCCATGTGTGGTTTATGGAAAGAACACACATGCAATGACTCTGGTTGATCCATATGTGGTCTGTGGAAAGAACACACATGCAATGACCACTGGTGGATCCATGTGTGGTTTGTGGAAAAGAACACACATGCAATGACTCTAGTGCTGGTTTGTGGTTTTAGTATAAGAACAAACATGCAATGACTCTAGTGGTTGATCCATGTGTGGTTTATGGAAAGAACACACATGCAATGACTCTGGTTGATCCATATCTGGTCTATGGAAAGAACACACATGCAATGACCACTGGTGGATCCATGTGTGGTTTGTGGAAAAGAACACACATGCAATGACTCTAGTGCTGGTTTGTGGTTTTAGTATAAGAACAAACATGCAATGACTCTAGTGGTTGATCCATGTGTGGTTTGTGGAAAGAACACACATGCAATGACTCTGGTTGATCCATGTGTGGTTTGTGCAAAGAACGCACATGCAATGACCATTGGTGGATCCATGTGTGGTTTGTGGAAAATAACACACATGCAGTGACTCTGGTGGTTGATCCATGTGTGGTTTGTGGAAAGAACACACATGCAATGACCACTGGTGGATTCATGTTGGTTTTAGTATAAGAACACACATGCAATGACTTTAATGGTTGATCCATGTTTGTTTGGGGAAATAACACACATGCAATGACTCTAGTGGTTGATCCATGTGTGGTTTGTGAAAAAGAACACACATGCAATGACTCAAGTACTCGTTTGTGGTTTTAGTATAAGAACACACATGCAATGACTCTAGTGGTTGATCCATGTTTGTTTGTGGAAATAACACACATGCAATGACTCTAGTGGTTGATCCATGTGTGGTTTGTGGAAAGAACACACATGCAATGACCGTTGGTGGATCCATGTTGGTTTTAGTATAAGAACACACATGCAATGACTCTAGTGGTTGATCCATGTTTGTTTGTGGAAATAACACACATGCAATGACTCTAGTGGTTGATCCATGTTTGTTTGTGGAAATAACACACATGCAATGACTCTAGTGGTTGGAAAGAACACACATGCAATGACTCTGGTTGATCCATATGTGGACTGTGGAAAGAACACACATGCAATGACCACTGGTGGATCCATGTGTGGTTTGTGGAAAAGAACACAGATGCAATGACTCTAGTGCTGGTTTGCGGTTTTAGTATAAGAACAAACATGCAATGACTCTAGTGGTTGATCCATGTGTGGTTTGTGGAAAGAACACACATGCAATGACTCTGGTTGATCCATGTGTGGTTCGTGGAAAGAACACACATGCAATGACCATTGGTGGATCCATGTGTGGTTTGTGGAAAAGAAGACACATGCAATGACTCTAGTACTGGTTTGTGGTTTTAGTATAGGAACACACACGCAATGACTCTAGTACTGGTTTGTGGTTTTAGTATAAGAACACACATGCAATGACTCTAGTGGTTGATCCATGTGTGGTTTGTGGACATAACAGACATGCAATGACTCTAGTGGTTGATCCATGTGTGGCTTGTGGAAAGAACACACATGCAATGACCACTGGTGGATCCATGTTGGTTTTAGTATAAGAACACACATGCAATGACTTTAGTGGTTGGTCCATGTTTGTTTGTGGAAATAACACACATGCAATGACTCTAGTGGTTGGAAAGAACACACATGCAATGACTCTGGTTGATCCATATGTGGACTGTGGAAAGAACACACATGCAATGACCACTGGTGGATCCATGTGTGGTTTGTGGAAAAGAACACAGATGCAATGACTCTAGTGCTGGTTTGCGGTTTTAGTATAAGAACAAACATGCAATGACTCTAGTGGTTGATCCATGTGTGGTTTGTGGAAAGAACACACATGCAATGACTCTGGTTGATCCATGTGTGGTTTGTGGAAAGAACACACATGCAATGACCATTGGTGGATCCATGTGTGGTTTGTGGAAAAGAAGACACATGCAATGACTCTAGTACTGGTTTGTGGTTTTAGTATAGGAACACACACGCAATGACTCTAGTACTGGTTTGTGGTTTTAGTATAAGAACACACATGCAATGACTCTAGTGGTTGATCCATGTGTGGTTTGTGGACATAACAGACATGCAATGACTCTAGTGGTTGATCCATGTGTGGCTTGTGGAAAGAACACACATGCAATGACCACTGGTGGATCCATGTTGGTTTTAGTATAAGAACACACATGCAATGACTTTAGTGGTTGGTCCATGTTTGTTTGTGGAAATAACACACATGCAATGACTCTAGTGGTTGATCCATGTGTGGTTTGTGAAAAAGAACACACATGCAATGACTCTAGTGGTTGATCCATGTGTGGTTTGTGAAAAGAAACAAAATGCAATGACTCTAGTGTTGGTTTTAGTATAAGAACACACATGCAATGACTCTAGTGGTTGATCCATGTGTGGTTTGTGGAAATAAGACATATGCAATGACTCTAGTGGTTGATCCATGTGTGGTTTGTGGAAATAACACACATGCAATGACTATAATGGGTCCACATGTGGTTTGTGGAAAGAACACACATGCAATGACCACTGGTTGATCCATAAGTTGTTTGTGGAAAAGAACACACATGCAATGAGTCTAGTGGATCCATGTGTGGTTTGTGGAAAAGAACACACATGCAATGACTCTAGTGTTGGTTTGTGGTTTTAGTATAAGAACAAACATGCAATGACTCTAGTGGTTGATCCATGTGCGCTTTATGGAAAGAACACACATGCAATGACTCTGGTTGATCCATATGTGGTCTGTGGAAAGAACACACATGCAATGACCACTGGTGGATCCATGTGTGCTTTGTGGAAAAGAACACACATGCAATGACTCTAGTGCTGGTCTGTGGTTTTAGTATAAGAACAAACATGCAATGACGCTAGTGGTTGATCCATGTGTGGTGTGTGGAAAGAACACACATGCAATGACTCTGGTTGATCCATGTGTGGTTTGTGGAAAGAACACACATGCAATGACCACTGGTGGATCCATGTGTGGTTTGTGAAAAAGAACACACATGCAATGACTCTAGTGCTGGTTTGTGGTTTTAGTATAAGAACACACACGCAATGACTCTAGTACAGGTTTGTGGTTTTACTATAAGAACACACATGCAATGACTCTAGTGGTTGATCCATGTTGTTTGTGGAAATAACACACATGCAATGACTCTAGTGGTTGATCCATGTGTGGTTTGTGGAAAGAACACACATGCAATGACCGTTGGTGGATCCATGTTGGTTTTAGTATAAGAACACACATGCAATGACTCTAGTGGTTGATCCATGTTTGTTTGTGGAAATAACACACATGCAATGACTCTAGTGGTTGATCCATGTTTGTTTGTGGAAATAACACACATGCAATGACTCTAGTGGTTGATCCATGTGTGGTTTATGGAAAGAACACACATGCAATGACTCTGGTTGATCCATATGTGGTCTGTGGAAAGAACACACATGCAATGACCACTGGTGGATCCATGTGTGGTTTGTGGAAAAGAACACACATGCAATGACTCTAGTGCTGGTTTGCGGTTTTAGTATAAGAACAAACATGCAATGACTCTAGTGGTTGATCCATGTGTGGTTTGTGGAAAGAACACACATGCAATGACTCTGGTTGATCCATGTGTGGTTTGTGGAAAGAACACACATGCAATGACCATTGGTGGATCCATGTGTGGTTTGTGGGAAAGAACACACATGCAATGACTCTAGTACTGGTTTGTGGTTTTAGTATAAGAACACACACGCAATGACTCTAGTACTGGTTTGTGGTTTTAGTATAAGAACACACATGCAAGGACTCTAGTGGTTGATCCATGTGTGGTTTGTGGACATAACAGACATGCAATGACTCTAGTGGTTGATCCATGTGTGGCTTGTGGAAAGAACACACATGCAATGACCACTGGTGGATCCATGTTGGTTTTAGTATAAGAACACACATGCAATGACTTTAGTGGTTGGTCCATGTTTGTTTGTGGA
Organism: Avena sativa; assembly: GCA_916181665.1. NCBI lineage: Eukaryota > Viridiplantae > Streptophyta > Magnoliopsida > Poales > Poaceae > Avena > Avena sativa. The sequence continues at coordinate 264,398,156 of OV702291.1, forward strand.
AATAACACACATGCAATGACTCTAGTGGTTGATCCATGTGTGGTTTGTGAAAAAGAACACACATGCAATGACTCTAGTGGTTGATCCATGTGTGGTTTGTGAAAAGAAACAAAATGCAATGACTCTAGTGTTGGTTTTAGTATAAGAACACACATGAAATGACTCTAGTGGTTGATCCATGTGTGGTTTGTGGAAATAAGAGATATGCAATGACTCTAGTGGTTGATCCATGTGTGGTTTGTGGAAATAACACACATGCAATGACTATAATGGGTCCACATGTGGTTTGTGGAAAGAACACACATGCAATGACCACTGGTTGATCCATAAGTTGTTTGTGGAAAAGAACACACATGCAATGAGTCTAGTGGATCCATGTGTGGTTTGTGGAAAAGAACACACATGCAATGACTCTAGTGTTGGTTTGTGGTTTTAGTATAAGAACAAACATGCAATGACTCTAGTGGTTGATCCATGTGCGCTTTATGGAAAGAACACACATGCAATGACTCTGGTTGATCCATATGTGGTCTGTGGAAAGAACACACATGCAATGACCACTGGTGGATCCATGTGTGCTTTGTGGAAAAGAACACACCTGCAATGACTCTAGTGCTGGTCTATGGTTTTAGTATAAGAACAAACATGCAATGACGCTAGTGGTTGATCCATGTGTGGTGTGTGGAAAGAACACACATGCAATGACTCTGGTTGATCCATGTGTGGTTTGTGGAAAGAACACACATGCAATGACCACTGGTGGATCCATGTGTGGTTTGTGAAAAAGAACACACATGCAATGACTCTAGTGCTGGTTTGTGGTTTTAGTATAAGAACACACACGCAATGACTCTAGTACAGGTTTGTGGTTTTACTATAAGAACACACATGCAATGACTCTAGTGGTTGATCCATGTGGTTTGTGGAAATAACACACATGCAATGACTCTAGTGGTTGATCCATGTGTGGTTTGTGGAAAGAACACACATGCAATGACCGTTGGTGGATCCATGTTGGTTTTAGTATAAGAACACACAGGCAATGACTCTAGTGGTTGATCCATGTTTGTTTGTGGAAATAACACACATGCAATGACTCTAGTGGTTGATCCATGTTTGTTTGTGGAAATAACACACATGCAATGACTCTAGTGGTTGATCCATGTGTGGTTTATGGAAAGAACACACATGCAATGACTCTGGTTGATCCATATGTGGTCTGTGGAAAGAACACACATGCAATGACCACTGGTGGATCCATGTGTGGTTTGTGGAAAAGAACACACATGCAATGACTCTAGTGCTGGTTTGCGGTTTTAGTATAAGAACAAACATGCAATGACTCTAGTGGTTGATCCATGTGTGGTTTGTGGAAAGAACACACATGCAATGACTCTGGTTGATCCATGTGTGGTTTGTGGAAAGAACACACATGCAATGACCATTGGTGGATCCATGTGTGGTTTGTGGAAAAGAACACACATGCAATGACTCTAGTACTGGTTTGTGGTTTTAGTATAAGAACGCACACGCAATGACTCTAGTACTGGTTTGTGGTTTTAGTATAAGAACACACATGCAATGACTCTAGTGGTTGATCCATGTGTGGTTTGTGGACATAACAGACATGCAATGACTCTAGTGGTTGATCCATGTGTGGCTTGTGGAAAGAACACACATGCAATGACCACTGGTGGATCCATGTTGGTTTTAGTATAAGAACACACATGCAATGACTTTAGTGGTTGGTCCATGTTTGTTTGTGGAAATAACACACATGCAATGACTCTAGTGGTTGATCCATGTGTGGTTTGTGAAAAAGAACACACATGCAATGACTCTAGTGGTTGATCCATGTGTGGTTTGTGAAAAGAAACAAAATGCAATGACTCTAGTGTTGGTTTTAGTATAAGAACACACATGCAATGACTCTAGTGGTTGATCCATGTGTGGTTTGTGGAAATAAGACATATGCAATGACTCTAGTGGTTGATCCATGTGTGGTTTGTGGAAAGAACACACATGCAATGACCACTGGTTGATCCATAAGTTGTTTGTGGAAAAGAACACACATGCAATGAGTCTAGTGGATCCATGTGTGGTTTGTGGAAAAGAACACACATGCAATGACTCTAGTGTTGGTTTGTGGTTTTAGTATAAGAACAAACATGCAATGACTCTAGTGGTTGATCCATGTGTGGTTTATGGAAAGAACACACATGCAATGACTCTGGTTGATCCATATGTGGTCTGTGGAAAGAACACACATGCAATGACCACTGGTGGATCCATGTGTGGTTTGTGGAAAAGAACACACCTGCAATGACTCTAGTGCTGGTTTGTGGTTTTAGTATAAGAACAAACATGCAATGACGCTAGTGGTTGATCCATGTGTGGTGTGTGGAAAGAACACACATGCAATGACTCTGGTTGATCCATGTGTGGTTTGTGGAAAGAACACACATGCAATGACCACTGGTGGATCCATGTGTGGTTTGTGAAAAAGAACACACATGCAATGACTCTAGTGCTGGTTTGTGGTTTTAGTATAAGAACACACACGCAATGACTCTAGTACAGGTTTGTGGTTTTACTATAAGAACACACATGCAATGACTCTAGGTGGTTGATCCATGTGGTTTGTGGAAATAACACACATGCAATGACCCTAGTGGTTGATCCATGTGTGGTTTGTGGAAAGAACACACATGCAATGACCACTGGTGGATCCATGTTAGTTTTAGTATAAGAACACACATGCAATGACTCTAGTGGTTGATCCATGTTTGTTTGTGGAAATAACACACATGCAATGACTCTAGTGGTTGATCCATGTGTGGTTTGTGAAAAAGAACACACATGCAATGACTCTAGTATTGGTTTTAGTATAAGAACACACGTGTAATGACTCTAGTGGTTGATCCATGTGTGGTTTGTGGAAATAACACACATGCAATGACACTAGTGGGTCCACATGTGTGGTTTGTGGAAAAATACACATGCAATGACTCTGGTTGATCCATATGTGGTTTGTGGAAAGAACACACATGCAATGACTCTAGTGGTGGATCCATGTGTGGTTTGTGGAAAAGAACACACATGCAATGACTCTAGTGCTGGTTTGTGGTTTTAGTATAAGAACAAACATGCAATGACTCTAGTGGTTGATCCATGTGTGGTTTGTGAAAAGAAACAAAATGCAATGACTCTAGTTTTTGTTTTAGTATAAGAACACACATGCAATGACTCTAGTGGTTGATCCATGTTTGTTTTGTGGAAATAAGACATATGCAATGACTCTACTGGTTGATCCATGTGTGGTTTGTGGAAATAACATACATGCAATGACTGTAATGGGTCCACATGTGGTTTGTGGAAAGAACACACACGCAATGACCACTGGTTGATCCATAAGTTGTTTGTGGAAAAGAACACATATGCAATGAGTCTAGTGGATCCATGTGTGGTTTGTGGAAATGAACACACATGCAATGACTCTAGTGTTGGTTTGTGGTTTTAGTATAAGAACAAACATGCAATGACTCTAGTGGTTGATCCATGTGTGCTTTATGGAAAGAACACACATGCAATGACTCTGGTTGATCCATATGTGGTCTGTGGAAAGAACACACATGCAATGACCACTGGTGGATCCATGTGTGCTTTGTGGAAAAGAACACACATGCAATGACTCTAGTCATGGTTTGTGGTTTTAGTATAAGAACAAACATGCAATGACGCTAGTGGTTGATCCATGTGTGGTGTGTGGAAAGAACACACATGCAATGACTCTGGTTGATCCATGTGTGGTTTGTGGAAAGAACACACATGCAATGACCATTGGTGGATCCATGTGTGGTCTGTGGAAAAGAACACACATGCAATGACTCTAGTACTGGTTTGTGGTTTTAGTATAAGAACACACATGCAATGACTCTAGTTGTTGATCCATGTGTGGTTTGTGGAAATAACACACATGCAATGACTCTAGTGGTTGATCCATGTGTGGTTTGTGGAAAGAACACACATGCATTGACCACTGGTGGATCCATGTTGGTTTTAGTATAAGAACACACGTGCAATGACTCTAGTACTGGTTTGTGGTTTTAGTATAAGAACACACATGCAATGACTCTAGTGGTTGATCCATGTGGTTTGTGGAAATAACACACATGCAATGACTCTAGTGGTTGATCCATGTGTGGTTTGTGGAAAGAACACACATGCAATGACCACTGGTGGATCCATGTTAGTTTTAGTATAAGAACACACATGCAATGACTCTAGTGGGGTTATCCATGTTTGTTTGTGGAAATAACACACATGCAATGACTCTAGTGGTTGATCCATGTGTGGTTTGTGAAAAAGAACACACATGCAATGACTCTAGTATTGGTTTTAGTATAAGAACACACATGCAATGACTCTAGTGGTTGATCCATGTGTGGTTTGTGGAAATAACACACATGCAATGACACTAGTGGGTCCACATGTGTGGTTTGTGGAAAAAAAGACATGCAATGACTCTGGTTGATCCATATGTGGGTTGTGGAAAGAACACGCATGCAATGACTCTAGTGGTGGATCCATGTGTGGTTTGTGGAAAAGAACACACATGCAATGACTCTAGTGTTGGTTTGTGGTTTTAGTATAAGAACAAACATGCAATGACTCTAGTGGTTGATCCATGTGTGGTTTGTGGAAAGAACACACATGCAATGACTAGTGGTTGATCCATATGTGGTTTGTGAAAGAACACACATGCAATGACCACTGGTGGATCCATGTGTGGTTTGTGGAAAAGAACACACATGCAATGACTCTAGTGCTGGTTTGTGATTTTAGTATAAGAACAAACATGCAATGACTTTAGTGGTTGATCCATGTGTGGTTTGTGGAAAGAACACACATGCAATGACTATGGTTGATCCATGTGTGGTTTGTGGAAAGGACACACATGTAATGACCATTGGTGGATCCATGTGTGGTTTGTGTAAAAGAACACACATGCAATGACTCTATTACTGGTTTGTGGTTTTAGTATAAGAACACACATGCAATGACTCTAGTGGTTGATCCATGTGTGGTTTGTGGAAATAACTCACATGCAATGACTCTAGTGGTTGATCCATGTGTGGTTTGTGGAAAGAACACACATGCAATGACCACTGATGGATCCATGTTGGTTTTAGTATAAGAACACACATGCAATGACTCTAGTACTGGTTTGTGGTTTTAGTATAAGAACACACATGCAATGAATCTAGTGGTTGATCCATGTGGTTTGTGGAAATAACACACATGCAATGACTTTAGTGGTTGATCCATGTGTGGTTTGTGGAATGAACACACATGCAATGACTCTGGTTGATCCATATGTGGTCTGTGGAAAGAACACACATGCAATGACCACTGGTGGATCCATGTGTGGTTTGTGGAAAAGAACACACATGCAATGACTCTAGTGGTTGATCCATGTGTGGTTTGTGGAAAGAACACACATGCAATGACTCTGGTTGATCCATGTGTGGTTTGTGGAAAGAACACACATGCAATGACCATTGGTGGATCCATGTGTGGTTTGTGGAAAAGACACACATGCAATGACTCTAGTACTGGTTTGTGGTTTTAGTATAAGAACACACACGCAATGACTCTAGTACTGGTTTGTGGTTTTAGTATAAGAACACACATGCAATGACTCTAGTGGTTGATCCATGTGGTTTTTGGAAATAACACACATGCAATGACTCTAGTGGTTGATCCATGTGTCGTTTGTGGAAAGAACACACATGCAATGACCACTACTTGATCCATAAGTTGTTTGTGGAAAAGAACACACATGCAATGAGCCTAGTGGATCCATGTGTGGTTTGTGGAAAAGAACACACATGCAATGACTCTAGTGGTTGATCCATGTTTGTTTGTGGAAATAACACACATGCATTGACTCTAGTGGTTGATCCATGTGTGGTTTGTGAAAAGAGCACACATGCTATGACTCTAGTGTTTGTTTTAGTATAAAAACACACATTAAATGACTCTAGTGGTTGATCTATGTGTGGTTTGTGGAAATAACACATATGCAATGACTCTAGTGGTTGATCCATGTGTGGTTTGTGGAAATAACACACATGCAATGACTGTAATGGGTCCACATGTGGTTTGTGGAAAGAACACACATGCAATAACCACAGGTTGATCCATAAGTTGTTTGTGGAAAAGAACACACATGCAATGATTCTAGTGGATCCATGTGTGGTTTGTGGAAAAGAACACACATGCAATGACTCTAGTGTTGGTTTGTGGTTTTAGTATAAGAACAAACATGCAATGACTCTAGTGGTTGATCCATGTGTGGTTTATGGAAAGAACACACATGCAATGACTCTATTATTGGTTTTAGTATAAGAACACACATGCAATGACTCTAGTGGTTGATCCATGTGTGGTTTGTGGAAATAACACACATGCAATGACACTAGTGGGTCCACATGTGTGGTTTGTGGAAAAACACACATGCAATGACTCTGGTTGATCCATATGTGGTTTGTGGAAAGAACACGCATGCAATGACTCTAGTGGTGGATCCATGTGTGGTTTGTGGAAAAGAACACACATGCAATGACTCTAGTGCTGGTTTGTGGTTTTAGTATAAGAACAAACATGCAATGACTCTAGTGCTTGATCCATGTGTGGTTTATGGAAAGAACACACATGCAATGACTCTGGTTGATCCATATGTGGTCTGTGGAAAGAACACACATGCAATGACCACTGGTGGATCCATGTGTGGTTTGTGGAAAAGAACACACATGCAATGACTCTAGTGCTGGTTTGTGGTTTTAATATAAGAACAAACATGCAATGACTCTAGTGGTTGATCCATGTGTGGTTTGTGGAAAGAACACACATGCAATGACTCTGGTTGATCCATGTGTTGTTTGTGGAAAGAACACACATGCAATGACCATTGGTGGATCCATGTGTGGTTTCTGGAAAATAACACACATGCAATGACTCTAGTGGTTGATCCATGTGTGGTTTGTGGAAAGAACACACATGCAATGACCACTGGTGGATCCATGTTGGTTTTAGTATAAGAACACACATGCAATGACTCTAGTGGTTGATCCATGTTTGTTTGTGGAAATAACACACATGCAATGACTCTAGTGGTTGATCCATGTGTGGTTTGTGAAAAAGAACACACATGCAATGACTCTAGTGGTTGATCCATGTGTGGTTTGTGAAAAGAAACAAAATGCAATGACTCTAGTGTTGGTTTTAGTATAAGAACACACATGCAATGACTCTAGTGGTTGATCTATGTGTGGTTTGTGGAAATAAGACATATGCAATGAGTCTAGTGGTTGATCCATGTGTGGTTTGTGGAAATAACACACATGCAATGACTCTAATGGGTCCACATGTGGTTTGTGGAAAGAACACACATGCAATGACCACTGGTTGATGCATAAGTTGTTTGTGGAAAAGAACACACATGCAATGAGTCTAGTGTATCCATGTGTGGTTTGTGGAAAAGAAGACACATGCAATGACTCTAGTGTTGGTTTGTGGTTTTAGTATAAGAACAAACATGCAATGACTCTAGTGGTTGATCCATGTGTGGTTTATGGAAAGAACACACATGCAATGACTCTGGTTGATCCATATGTGGTCTGTGGAAAGAACACACATGCAATGACCACTGGTGGATCCATGTGGGGTTTGTGGAAAAGAACACACATGCAATGACTCTAGTACTGGTTTGTGGTTTTAGTATAAGAACACACATGCAATGACTCTAGTGGTTGATCCATGTGTGGTTTGTGGAAATAACACACATCAATGACTCTAGTGGTTGATCCATGTGTGGTTTGTTTAAAGAACACACATGCAATGACCACTGGTGGATCCATGTTTGTTTTAGTATAAGAACACACATGCAATGACTCTAGTACTAGTTTGTGGTTTTAGTATAAGAACACACATGCAATGAATCTACTAGTTGATCCATGTGTGGTTTGTGGACATAACACAAATGCAATGACTCTAGTGGTTGATCCATGTGTGATTTGTGGAAAGAACACACATGCAATGACCACAGGTGGATCCATGTTGGTTTTAGTATAAGAACACACATACAATGACTCTAGTGGTTGATCCATGTTTGTTTGTGGAAATAACACCCATGCAATGACTCTAGTGGTTAATCCATGTGTGGTTTTTGAAAAAGAACACACATGAAATGACAGTGGTGGATCCATGTGTGGTTTGTGAAAAGAACACACATGCAATGACTCTAGTGTTGGTTTTAGTATAAGAACACACATGCAATGACTCTAGTGGTTGATCCATGTGTGGTTTGTGTAAATAACACATATGCCATGACTCTAGTGGTTGATCCATGTGTGGTTTGTGGAAATAACACACATGCAATGACTCTAGTGGGTCCACATGTGTGGTTTGTGGAAAGAACACACATGCAATGACTCTGGTTGATCCATATGTGGTTTGTGGAAAGAACACACATGCAATGACTCTAGTGGTGGATCCATGTGTGGTTTGTGGAAAAGAACACACATGCAATGACTCTAGTGCTGGTTTGTAGTTTTAGTATAAGAACAAACATGCAATGACTCTAGTGGTTGTTCCATGTGTGGTTTGTGGAAAGAACACACATGCAATGACTAGTGGTTGATCCATATGTGGTTTGTGGAAAGAACACACATGCAATGACCACTGGTGGATCCATGTGTGGTTTGTGGAAAAGAACACACATGCAATGACTCTAGTGTTGGTTTGTGGTTTTCGTATAAGAACAAACATGCAATGACTCTAGTGGTTGATCCATGTGTGGTTTGTGGAAAGAACACACATGCACTGACTCTGGTTGATCCATATGTGGTTTGTGGAAAGAACACACATGCAATGACCACTGGTGGATCCATGTGTGGTTTGTGGAAAAGAACACACATGCAATGACTCTAGTGCTGGTTTGTGGTTTTAGTATAAGAACAAACATGCAATGACTCTAGTGGTTGATCCATGTGTGGTTTGTGGAAAGAACACACATGTAATGACTCTGGTTGATCCATGTGTGGTTTGTGGAAAGAACACACATGCAATAACCATTGGTGGATCCATGTGTGGTTTGTGGAAAAGAACACATATGCAATGACTCTAGTACTGGTTTGTGGTTTTAGTATAAGAACACAGATGCAATGACTCTAGTTGTTGATCCATGTGTGGTTTGTGGAAATAACACACATGCAATGACTCTAGTGGTTGATCCATGTGTGGTTTGTGGAAAGAACACACATGCAATGACCACTGGTGGATCCATGTTGGTTTTAGTATAAGAACACACACGCAATGACTCTAGTACTGGTTTGTGGTTTTAGTATAAGAACACACATGCAATGACTCTAGTGGTTGATCCATGTGGTTTGTGGAAATAACACACATGCAATGACTCTAGTGGTTGATCCATGTGTGGTTTGTGGAAAGAACACACATGCAATGACCATTGGTGGATCCATGTGTGGTTTGTAGAAAAGACACACATGCAATGACTCTAGTACTGGTTTGTGGTTTTAGTATAAGAACACACACGCAATGACTCTAGTACAGGTTTGTGGTTTTGGTATAAGAACACACATGCAATGACTCTAGTGGTTGATCCATGTGGTTTGTGGAAATAACACACATACAATGACTCTATTGGTTGATCCATGTGTGGTTTGTGGAAAGAACACACATGCAATGACCACTGGTTGATCCATAAGTTGTTTGCGGAAAAGAACACACATGCAATGAGTCTAGTGGATCCATGTGTGGTTTGTGGAAAAGAAGACACATGCAATGACTCTAGTGGTTGATCCATGTTTGTTTGTGGAAATAACACACATGCATTGACTCTAGTGGTTGATCCATGTGTGGTTTGTGAAAAGAACACACATGCTATGACTCTAGTGTTGGTTTCAGTTTAAGAACACACATTAAATGATTCTAGTGGTTGATCTATGTGTGTTTTGTGGAAATAACACATATGCAATGACTCTAGTGGTTGATCCATGTGTGGTTTGTGGAAATAACACACATGCAATGACTGTAATGGGTCCACATGTGGTTTGTGGAAAGAACACACATGCAGTGACCACTGGTTGATCCATAAGTTGTTTGTGGAAAAGAACACACATGCAATGAGTCTAGTGGATCCATGTGTGGTTTATGGAAAAGAACACACATGCAATGAGTCTAGTGGATCCATTTGTGGTTTATGGAAAAGAACACACATGCAATGACTCTAGTGTTGGTTTGTGGTTTTAGTATAAGAACAAACATGCAATGACTCTAGTGGTTGATCCATGTGTGGTTTATCGAAAGAACACACATGCAATGACTCTGGTTGAGCCATATGTGGTTTGTGGAAAGAACACACATGCAATGACCACTGGTGGATCCATGTGTGGTTTGTGGAAAAGAACACACATGCAATGACTCTAGTGGTTGATCCATGTTTGTTTGTGGAAATAACACACATGCAATGACTCTAGTGGTTGATCCATGTGTGGTTTGTGAAAAGAAACAAAATGCAATGACTCTAGTTTTGGTTTTAGTATAAGAACACACATGCAATGACTCTAGTGGTTGATCCATGTGTGGTTTGTGGAAATAAGACATATGCAATGACTCTAGTGGTTGATCCATGTGTGGTTTGTGGAAATAACACACATGCAATGACTGTAATGGGTCCAAATGTGGTTTGTGGAAAGAACACACATGCAATGACCACTGGTTGATCCATAAGTTGTTTGTGGAAAAGAACACACATGCAATGAGTCTAGTGGATCCATTTGTGGTTTGTGGAAAAGAACACACATGCAATGACTCTAGTGTTGGTTTGTGGTTTTAGTATAAGAACAAACATGCAATGACTCTAGTGGTTGATCAATGTGTGGTTTATGGAAAGAACACACATGCAAAGACTCTGGTTGATCCATATGTGGTCTGTGGAAAGAACACACATGCAATGACCACTAGTGGATCCATGTGTGGTTTGTGGAAAAGAACACACATGCAATGACTCTAGTGTTGGTTTGTGGTTTTAGTATAAGAACAAACATGCAATGACGCTAGTGATTGATCCATGTGTGGTGTGTGGAAAGAACACACATTGAATGACTCTGGTTGATCCATGTGTGGTTTGTGGAAAGAACACACATGCAATGACCATTGGTGGATCCATGTGTGGTTTGTGGAAAGAACACACATGCAATGACTCTAGTATTGGTTTGTGGTTTTAGTATAAGAACGCACATGCAATGACTCTAGTATTGTATTGTGGTTTTAGTATAAGAACACACATGCAATGACTCTACTGGTTGACCCATGTGTGGTTTGTGGAAATAACACACATGCAATGACTCTAGTGGTTGATCCATGTGTGGTTTGTGGAAAGAACACACATGCAATGACCACTGGTGGATGCATGTTGGTTTTAGTATAATAACACACATGCAATGACTCTAGTGGTTGATCCATGTTTCTTTGTGGAAATAACACACATGCAATGACTCTAGTGGTTGATCCATGTGTGGTTTGTGAAAAGAACACACATGCAATGACTCTAGTGTTGGTTTTATTATATGAACACACATGCAATGACTCTAGTGGTTGATCCATGTGTGGTTTGTGGAAATAACACATATGAAATGACTCTAGTGGTTGATCCATGTGTGGTTTGTGGAAGTAACACACATGCATTGACTCTAGTGGGTCCACATGTGTGGTTTTTGGAAAGAACACACATGCAATGACTCTGGTTGATCCATATGTGGTTTGTGGAAAGAACACACATGCAATGTGTGTAGTGGTGGATCCATGTGTGGTTTGTGGAAAAGAACACACATGCAATGACTCTAGTGCTGGTTTGTGGTTTTAGTATAAGAACACACATGCAATGAATATAGTGGTTGATCCATGTGTGGTTTGTGGAAAGAACACACATGTAATGACTAGTGGTTGATCCATATGTGGTTTGTGGAAAGAACAAACATGCAATGACCACTAGTGGATCCATGTGTGGTTTGTGGAAAAAAAAACACATGCAATGACTCTAGTGTTGGTTTGTGGTTTTAGTATAAGAACAAACATGCAATGACTCTAGTGGTTGATCCATGTGTGGTTTGTGGAAAGAACACACATGCAATGACTCTAGTGGTTGATCCATGTGTGGTTTGTGGAAAGAACACACATGCAATGACCACTGGTGGATCCATGTGTGGTTTGTGGAAAAGAACACACATGCAATGACTCTAGTGCTGGTTTGTGGTTTTAGTATAAGTGTTGGGTCCGCAGCATAGAAAACAAAAAATTTCCTACGGTGTGAACTACACGCCAAGATCTATCTACTAGGTACAAAGCAAACGGGTGGACATACATCCATAGAGAACTTACCCTCGAAGACAACCAGATTTGTTAACGAGTAGGAACTCATGGTTGATGTAGTCGTACACTTGCCGATCTCAAGATCGTGAGGGAGTCTGAGCACCGTAACTCAGCAGCGCATCCGCACACGCGCACACGTTCAAGCCACCGGACAACCTCCACCTCCTTGCTCCAGCGATCCAGTGGAAGCAGCAACTCCTTCTAGACGAAATTCCACCGGGAACATGTATCTCGCTAATCCGAGACCATGGGGAAATAAGTCTAGAGGGGGAGAGAGATCCTTCACAAGGAGGTGTGAGGATGAAGGAGGGAATGGGTGGCCTTTTATAGGAGGAGGGGGGTGCCCCCTCTCTCCATGGCCGGCGCATGGGGGGGTGACCCCTCACCTCCCCCATTCATGTGGTGGTAACTCCTCCACATTAAAATGCCTCTTCACATTCCCTTTTAGAGTCTCCACTTTAAATGCATTAAGTTTCTCCAAATTTAATGCTCTCTCATTTATTAAAACTCTTTTATTAAATTTATTCAGAATTTTGTTAATTACTTTAATTAACAAACATTCACATATAGCCCCTTGCAATATTTCAATATCACATGCAGAACCACCTTCTGCAATTTCACCCGAAACAATTTCCGGTTTCTATTGAAACAAATCCTGCGCTTTGCAATTCTTTGGTCTGAAACATATGTGCTCCAAAATGGTGTCCGGTAACTCTTAAGTGTGCCACCCTATGGTTCGCGAATAATGCAGACATTATCGAGACCCTTCTCCGATCAATAATCAGCAGCGGGACCTGGAGATCCGTACTGACTCCTACACATTCAACGATGACTCCTGTGATCGTGAGAACTTTTAACGCTTGTAACTAAATCCCTTTGTCTCTCGATATATTACATGTCCGAGATTCGATCATCGGTATCTCCATACCTAGTTTGATCTCGTTACCGACATGCACTCTTTTCTCGTTCCCGTGATATAACATTCTAGTGATCACATCACTTGCTTGCAAGCTATCCTAATGTGATATCACCGAGAGGGCCCAGAGTATATCTATCCGTCATCTGGATTGACAAATTCCACTCTTGATCCATGAGCCTCAACATAAAACTTCGTAGCACTGAACCCATCTTTATAGTCACCCTGTTTCGGTGTGACGTTTGATGTTATCAAGATACTCTTCCGGTGTTAGCAATTAACATGATCTCATGGTCTAAGGATAAAGATTACTTCGTATGATGTTATAGCAATATAAACATAATGACTTGATCGTAATGCTATACTTCGGATGAATGTTCATCACATCATTCCACCAATGGTGTGACCTTGTTATTAACAACATCCAATGTCCATGATCAGGAAACCTTGATCATCCTGTTAATCAACAAGCTAGTCTATAAGAGAGGCATGACTAGGAACCCTTTTTGTTTATTAAACACACATGTATTGATGTTTCCTATCAATACAATTATAGCATGCAAAATAAACATCTATCATATACAAGGAATACATAATAACAACTTCATTATTGCCTCTCAGGGCATATTTCCTTCAGTCTCCCACTTGCACTAGAGACAATAATCTAGTTCACATAGTGATAAATCTAACACCCATGGAGTTCTGGTGTTGATCATGTTTTGCCCTAGGGAGTACTTTAGTCAACGGATCTGCTACATTCAGGTCCGTGTGCACTTTACAAATCTTTATATCTCCATCCTTGACATGTTCGCGGATGGAGTGAAATCGGCGCTTAATATGCTTGGAATTCTTGTGAGACCTTGGTTCCTTGGCGTTGGCTATGGCTCCATTATTGTCACAATAGATCACCATCGGGTCCAACGCACTGGGAACCACACTCATTCCGTTATGAACTCCTTCATCCAAACCGCTTCCTGCGCTGCTTCTGAAGCAGCAACATATTCTGCCTCCGTTGTTGATCCAGCCACCACAGGTTGTTTGGAGCTCCTCCAACTAACTGCTGCTCCGTTCAAGAGAAATACGTATCCGGATTGAGACTTAGAGTCATCCGGATCAGTGTCAAAGCTAGCATCAACATAACACTTAGCGATTAGCTCTTCTTCACCTCCGTATACAAGAAACATATCCTTAGTTCTTCTCAAGTACTTAAGGATATTCTTGACGCTATCCAGTGTTCCGAACCTGGATCAGATTGGTACCTACTAGTCAGACTAATAGCATGTGCCACATCCGGTCTTGTACATAGCGTGGCATACATTATAGAGCCTATGGCTGAGGCATAGGGGATCTTATCCATTATCTCTCTTTCTTCCGTCGTAGCCGGACTTTGAGTCTTACTCAATGTCTTGCCTTGCAACATAGGTAAGAACCCCTTCTTACTTCCGTCCATATTAAACTTCTTTAATATCTTATCAAGGTATGTACTCTGCGATAGCCCAATTAGGCGTCTTGATCTATCTCTATAGATTTTAATGCCTAATATATATGAAGCTTCACCAAGGTCCTTCATCGAAAATTTGCTGCTTAGATAACTTTTAACACTGTTTAAAAGATCTAAATCATTTCCAATCAATAATATGTCATCCACATATAATATCAGAAATGCCACATTGCTCCCACTCACTTTCTTGTAAATACAAGCCTCTCCATAAGTTTGGACAAATCCAAACTCTTTGATCACCTCATCAAAGCGGAGATTCCAACTCTGGGATGCTTGCTTCAGTCCATAGATGGATCGCTGAAGTTTGCACACCTTATTAGCATCCCTAGGATCGACAAAACCCTTAGGTTGTATCATATACAACTCTTCTTCAATATTACCATTGAGGAACGCAGTTTTGACATCCATCTGCCATATTTCATAATCGAAATATGCAGCAATTGCTAACATAATCCTAACCGACTTAAGCATCGCTACGGGAGAGAATGTCTCATCGTAGTCAACTCCTTGAATTTGTCGAAACCCCTTTGCGACAAGTTGAGACTTATAGATGGTCACATTACCATCAGCATCAGTTTTCCTTTTGAAAATCCATTTATTCTCAACAGCCTTTCGGTCGTGAGGTAAGTCCACCAAGTTCCAAACTTGGTTCTCGTACATGGATTCCATCTCGGATTTCATGGCTTCTAGCCATTTGTTGGAATCCGGGCTCATCATCGCTTCTTCATATGTCGCAGGGTCATCCATTTCATCAATCATGAAATTCATAACAGGATTGTCGTACAGTTCAGGAGCTGCACGTGTCCTGCTTGACCTGCGAGGTTCGGTAGTGTCCTCTTTCGGAGTTTCATGATCAATATCATTATCTCTCTCTTCATTAGGTGAAGTCAACTCCGAAACAACTTCTAGAGCTGCGCTACTCGCCATTTCATGAAGAGAAGGTTCAATAACCTCTTCGAGTTCTACCTTCCGACTACTCACACCTTTCGCGAGAAACTCCTTATCAAGAAAGGATCCATTCTTGGCAACAAAGACCTTGCCCTCGGATCTGTGATAGAAGGTATACCCAATCATTTCCTTGGGGTATCCTATGAAGACGCATTTTTCCGCTTTGGGTTCGAGTTTATCCGGTTGAAGTTTCTTCACATAAATATCGCATCCCCAAACTTTAAGAAATGACAGCTTAGGTTTGTTTCCAAACCATAATTCATACGGTGTCTTTTCAACGGATTTAGATGGTGCCCTATTTAAAGTGAATGTAGCGGTTTCCAGTGCATAACCCCAAAATGACAGTGGCAAGTCAGTCAGAGACATCATAGATCGAACCATATCCAATAAAGTACGATTACGACGTTCTAACACACCATTACGTTGTGGTGTTCCGGCAGGCGTGAGTTGTGAAACTATTCCACAGTCTTTCATATGTGTGCTAAACTCGTAACTAAGATACTCTCCTCCACGGTCGGACCGCAGAAATTTGATCTTTCTGTTACGATGATTTTCCACTTCATTCTGAAATTCTTTAACTTTTCAAAAGTTTCAGACTTGTGTTTCATCAAATAGATATACCCATATCTACTCAAATCATCCGTGGAAGTAACAAAATAATGATATCCACCTCGCGCCGACACACTCATTGGTCCACACACATCAGTATGTATGATTTCCAATAGATCTATCGCCCGTTCCATTGAACCAGAAAACGACGTTCTAGTCATCTTGCCCATAAGGCATGGCTCACATGTATCAAATGATTCAAAATCAAGTGATTCCAAAAGTCCATCAGAATGGAGTTTATTCATGCGTTTAACGCCAATATGACCTAGATGGCAGTGCCACATATATGTAGATATATCATTATCAAGTTTAACCCTTTTAGCATCAACATTATGAATATGCGTAATACTACTATCGAGATCCAACAGAAATAAACCATTCAACATAGGTGCATGACCATAAAAGATATTATTCATATAAATCAAACAACCAATGTTTTCAGACTTAAATGAATAACCACTTTGCATCAAACACGATCCGGATACAATGTTCATGCTCAGTGCAGGCACCAAATAACAATTATTTAGGTTTATAACTAATACCGATGGCATATGGAGAGGCAGCGTTCCGACGGCGATCACATCAACTCTTGATCCATTGCCGACCCGCATCGAGACCTCATCCCTTGCTAGTTGTCGCTTGTTCCGCATCCCCTGAACCGAGTTACATATATTAGCAACCGATCCCGTATCAAATACCCAGGTGCTACTGCGAGTACTAGTCAAGTACACATCAATAACATGTATATCACATATACCTTTGTTTTCCTTGCTGGACTTCTTGTCCGCCAAATACTTGGGGCAGTTGCGCTTCTAATGGCCAGTCCCCTTGCAATAGTAGCACTCGATGTCAGACTTAGGGCCAGCTCGGGGTTTCTTTTCAGGCGTCGCAACAAAATTGCCACCCTTCTTTCCCTTGTGCTTGCCTTTCTTGTCCTTCTTGAAACCGGTGGTCCTATTGATCATCAACACTTGATGTTCTTTCCTAATCTCCACTTCTGCAGTCTTAAGCATTGACAGAAGCTCGGGAAGAGACTTCTTCATGCCCTGCGTATTATAGTTCATCACGAAGCTCTTGTAGCTAGGTGGCAGAGATTGGAGAACATGATGTATGCCTAAGTCAATGGGAATCGTTATTCCTAAGGACACAAGCTTATCGGTGTACCCAGACATTTTGAGTACGTGCTCACTAACGGAGCTGTTTTCCTCCATCATGCAGCTAAAGAACTTTTCTTTAGCATTATAACTCTCTACGGCAACATGGGTATCGAAAATCATTTTCAATTCTCCCATGGTATCAAAGGCATTGCCATTTTCGAAACGCTTTCGAAGTTCTGGCTCTAGCCCATACAGTATGCCGTAATGAACTAAGTTGTGGTCCTCCTGATGAGTTATATAGACGTTCTTTTCCTCGTCAGGGGCATCAGGAGCTGGTGGGGGGCCTAGCGGCGCATCTAGCACATATTGCTTTTGTGCAGCAGTGAGGAGAATCCTCAAATTCATAGCCCAGTTGGTGAAGTTGCTACCATTCGCAGCAAGTTTCTCTTTCTCCATGAACACATTGAAATTAAAAGCAGGTGGTGCCATCTACAACAGAATTTGTAAAGTATATTTATACTAAGTTTATGATAGATTGAGTTCAACTAATCCAAATTACTAATGAACTCCCACTCAAAAACGACATCCCTCGTGTCCTTTTGGTGATTACATGAACCAAATCCACTACACCAAGTCCGATCATCACGTGAGTCGGTGTAGCTTCAAAGGCGAGCATCTATATGGGCATCATATCAACTAGATGACTCATGCTTAACCTTTTGGTCTGTGTTCCGAGGCCATGTCTGTACATGCTAGGCTCGTCAAGTAAGAACCTTAGTATTTGCATGTGTAAAACTGTCTTACACCCGCTGTATGAAAGCGTAGAGTTGAAAACACCCGATCATCACGTGATGCCTCAAAACACGATCCACAAAACGGTGCATACTTAAGGAAGAACACATTTTATCTTGATATCTAAATGAGGGATCATCTTATAATGCTACCAAACGCGCCAAACTAGCAATATAAGATGCTAACATCTAATGTGTGAAGTGAGGTGATATGGTCCATGCATTTGATCTCTATCATTTGCATCGTGGTATGATCTCTATCATTCCTTTGTGTGTAAGGCCAAGGTCTATGGAACTTACACGTTAAGTGAGTTATAAGAGTATCTATTATACATCTACTTACAACAATACCATATCAAAACACTAGCCCAGCAACGATCTAAACTAGACACCTCTAATTTATCAATTGCAAGTTTTACGTGGCTTAGGGCTTTCGGAGATAGAACCTGTCTAACCTACGAACATGAAACACAACGAGGATAACCAAGTTATTAGAAACTCGTTGTAAATCAGATATTGACTATAGTAGGAGAGACAAACACCCGCCAGCCACTTATGCAAAACAAGTTGCATGTCAGTCGTGGAACCGGTCTCATGTACGATGACATGTAAGGTTGGTCCGGGCCGCTTCATACCACTATGCCACCAATATCCAAAGTACATAGAAGATGCAATAACATGATCACCATCGCCCACATATATACATATGTGTACTACCCATGCAAAGCACCTACGCATAGATCAGGCTCTGATACCACTGTTGGGTCCGCAGCATAGAAAACAAAAAATTTCCTATGGTGTGAACTACACGCCAAGATCTATCTACTAGGTACAAAGCAAACGGGTGGACATACATCCATAGAGAACTTACCCTCGAAGACAACAAGCTTTGTTAACGAGTAGGAACTCATGGTTGATGTAGTCGTACACTTGCCGATCTCAAGATCGTGAGGGAGTCCGAGCGCCGCAACTCAGCAGCGCATCCGCACACGCACACACGTTCAAGCCACCGGACAACCTCCACCTCCTTGCTCCAGCAATCCAGCGGAAGCAGCAACTCCTTCTAGACGAAATTCCACCGGGAACATGTATCTCGCTAATCCGAGACCATGGGGAAATAATTCTAGAGGGGGAGAGAGATCCTTCACAAGGAGGTGTGAGGATGAAGGAGGGAATGGGTGGCCTTTTATAGGAGGAGGGGGGTGCCCCCTCTCTCCATGGCCGGTGCATGGGGGGTGACCCCTCACCTCCCCCATTCATGTGGTGGTAACTCTTCCACATTAAAATGCCTCTTCACATTCCCTTTTAAAGTCTCCACTTTAAATGCATTAAGTTTCTCCAAATTTAATGCTCTCTCATTTAATAAAACTATTTTATAAAATTTATTCAGAATTTTGTTAATTACTTTAATTAAAAAACATTCACATATAGCCCCTTGCAATATTTCAATATCACATGCAGAACCACCTTCTGCAATTTCACCCGAAACAATTTCCAGTTTCTATTGAAACAATTCCTGCGCTTTGCAATTCTTTCGTATGAAACATATGTGCTCCAAAATGGTGTCCGATAACTCTTAAGTGTGCCACCCTACGGTTCGTGAATAATGCAGACATGATCGAGACCCTTCTCCGATCAATAATCAGCAGCGGGACCTAGAGATCCGTACTGACTCCTACACATTCAACGATGACTCCTGTGATCGTGAGAACCTTTAACGCTTGTAACTAAATCCCTTTGTCTCTCGATATATTACATGTCCGAGATTCGATCATCGGTATCTCCATACCTAGTTTGATCTCGTTACCGACATGCACTCTTTTCTCATTCCCGTGATATAACATTCTAGTGATCACATCACTTGCTTGCAAGCTATCCTAATGTGATATCACCGAGAGGACCCAGAGTATATCTATCCGTCATCTGGATTGAAAAATTCCACTCTTGATCCATGAGCCTCAACATAACACCTTCGTAGCACTGAACCCATCTTTATAGTCACCCTGTTACGGTGTGGCGTTTGATGTTATCAAGATACTCTTCCGGTGTTAGCAATTAGCATGATCTCATAGTCTAAGGATAAAGATTACTTCGTATGATGTTATTACAATATAAACATAATGACTTGATCGTAATGCTATACTTCGGATGAATGTTCATCACATCATTCCACCAATGGTGTGACCTTGTTATTAACAACATCCAATGTCCATGATCAGGAAACCTTGATCATCCTATTAATCAACAAGCTAGTCTATAAGAGAGGCATGGCTAGGAACCCTTTTTGTTTATTAAACACACATGTGTTTATGTTTCCTATAAATACAATTATAGCATGCAAAATAAACATCTATCATATACAAGGAATACATAATAACAACTTTATTATTGCCTCTCAGGGCATATTTCCTTCAATAAGAACAAACATGCAATGACTCTAGTGGTTGATCCATGTGTGGTTTGTGGAAAGAACACACATGCAATGACTCTAGTGGTTGATCCACGTGTGGTTTGTGGAAAGAACACAGATGCAATGTCCACTGGTGGATCCATGTGTGGTTTGTGGAAAAGAGCACACATGCCCTGACTCTAGTGGTTGCTCCATGTTTGTTTGTGGAAATAACACACATGCAATGACTCTAGTGGTTGATCCATGTGTGGTTTGTGAAAAGAACACACATGCAATGACTCTAGTGTTGGTTTTAGTATAAGAACACACATGCAATGGCTCTAGTGGTTGATCCATGTGTGGTTTGTGGAAATAACACATATGCAATGACTCTAGTGGTTGATCCATGTGTGGTTTGTGGAAATAACACACATGCAATGACTGTAATGGGTCCACATGTGGTTTGTGGAAAGAACACACATGCAATGACCACTGGTTGATCCATCAGTTGTTTGTGGAAAAGAACACACATGCAATGAGTCTAGTGGATCCATGTGTGGTTTGTGGAAAAGAACACACATGCAATGACTCTAGTGCTGGTTTGTGGTTTTAGTATAAGAACAAACATGCAATGACTCTAGTGGTTGATCCATGTGTGGTTTGTGGAAAGAACACACATGCAATGACTCTGGTTGATCCATATGTGGTCTGTGGAAAGAACACACATGCAATGACCACTGGTGGATCCATGTGTGGTTTGTGGAAAAGAACACACATGAAATGACTCTAGTGTTGGTTTGTGGTTTTAGTATAAGAACAAACATGCAATGACTCTAGTGGTTGATCCATGTGTGGTTTGTGGAAAGAACACACATGCATTGAGTCTGGTTGATCCATATGTGATTTGTGGAAAGAACACACATGCAATGACCACTGGTGGATCCATGTGTTGTTTGTGGAAAAGAACACACATGCAATGACTCTAGTACTGGTTTGTGGTTTTAGTATAAGACAACACATGCAATGACTCTAGTACTGGTTTGTAGTTTTAGTATAAGAACACACATGCAATGACTCTAGTGGTTGATCCATGTGTGGTTTGTGGAAATAACACACATGCAATGACTCTAGTGGTTGATCCATGTGTGCTTTGTGGAAAGAACACACATGCAATGACCACTGGTGGATCCATGTTGGTTTTAGTATAAGAACACACATGCAATGACTCTAGTGGTTGATCCATATTTGTTTGTGGTTTTAGTATAAGAACAAACATCCTCTCTCTCTCTCTCGTAGAAGCCCAAACCTATGGCCACTCTGTCTGCTACGCCCTGATTGGTTGTCACAGCTCTCACACGGATCGTGCGCACCAACCGTTGATCCTGTGTGATCCAACGAGGCTCGTTGCACACGTCGTGCCCTTCACAGGACAACGCGAGACAACACGGACGTCTCCCTCAACGAGACTTCTACAAGAAGGAACACGATGTCGTCCATGGAAAAAGTGGTCGAGTGGTCATGTCATGTTTAATCTAGTCTGGAAAGGCTACAAGTCTACTACACGGCAACTGGTCATCCACGGACCACCGGCTATACCATTTTTACTACGCAGCACGCCTGCACTCTCACTTCCGTCAGGCCCCCACGACACGAACCTTCCACGCGGCAGCCGCAGCCGGAAGAGCTGTCAACCGGGGCCCTCGAGGAGGCCTAAACGTCCCTGCATTAAAAACCCAGCCTATCAGGTCCTCCATTCGCACTCATCCACTACTCTCTCTTCCCTATCCAGCAAAACACCACAATCTTGAACGTACTTGCAAGAACCTTCTCCATGAAACCAGTGTGTGGGGGCGAGTGTCCGGGCATCGCCGCCAGGGTGGTGCTTCACGCGGCAGATCTGGAGGAGCATCACGCAGCACAGGCCGAGGAGGACGTGCAGTTCAACACCTTGGGGGACCATGTGCACACCGGTGCTGACGACTTCGGAGGCGCCGATGAGGGCGTGGATTTCGACGAACACGCTCCGCTAGTGTACCCGGAGGTACATCTATTTCTACATGTTTCATATTTTCTGCTCGAACTTAATCTATCCGGGCGTCATAAAAAAATCTAGTCCTAATGATTAGATGCAACGTACGAACCGGTACATGGAGAGATCTAGTATGTTCTGAATGAATCCACATTATTTATTTATTTATTAATAAGTTACCAAGAACACAAACCACATTAATTTAGGAGCGAGCTGGGGAGACGGCCGTAATGAACTGCTGAACCTGTATAGACATGTTATTGCATCGAAAGTAACTTGGAATGGTGGAAGGAATATATATTTATTATTTTGCTCATTTCGGTTTGTATTCCATACATTACAGGTGTATTCAAGTGAGATGGACTCTGACAAGGAGACCAGGGACAACAAGAGTCGCCATGTCATGAAGAAGCTCAAGAGCGGGATAATCCCTTTCCGCACTCGACTTGGGGAGCTCAGGTGCCCTTTTTGTAAGAAAGGAGTCAACCCGAGGATTTCTAGCTTGATTCCGCATGCGGGTGGCATCGGTAAAAGCCCGGCTAGTAAACACAAGTCGGGGACCAAGGCTAAGCACGCTGATTATGGCAAGTTCCTCAGGGAGTATGTCAAGGACGGCCTAGTATCCCCTTACTTAGGAATCAGCAACTCCTAGCTGACCAACCCCGTCACTGTGTTGGCCTGGACACTAATAATATTTAGTTCTCTTACCGTATCTAGACCCTTAAACTATGTGGATTTCTATTTTCGTACCCTTCAAAATATATTCAAGTTCATCTGTTTATGTTGTTAAAGTTCCGGTGGCATACTCGTTATTTTGCATGGATAGAGGGGTGCCCCCGACAGATATAAGGGTTATCATGTCCTCTAGATCATAGAGGATCAACGGTTGGTGGGCAAAACTAAGTACAACTGAATCGCCATGGTTAGACACGAGGGAAAAAATGTGACTCACGGTACGCGTGTGCAGTGCACGGGGCGGTAGCGGACACGTGTGGTCGTGCACAGTGCATTATCCTACGCGGTGCACGGTAGTGCAACGAAATGCCGCTTCCCTTCTCCTTTAATAGAGGCCTCCCCACTCCCACTCCCACTCATCACGCACTCGCTCACTCAACCGTTTCCACTATCCCTTCACCTTCTACAAACGCCCAACAAAACCCCAACCACGCCGGAGATGGAGAAGATCGGCGCGGTGGCCATCGGCGCCTCCAAGGCAGCCGGCGAGGAGCCCCCCGTCCTCGTCCCTGCATCCGCCATAGCCTCCAGCGAGGAGGGCCCCGCCGATATCGGACAGAACCCGCTCGGCTAGGACCCCTACGAGGAGATTGTCTACATAAGGCCGGAGAACCTCTACGACACCAGCATCACCGACCCGTGTTCTGAGGTAACCAGGGTTTTCTCCCCTTCCCTTGTTCTTCCCCCGTTCCCATCGTTGGATGCTAGATCGTATGTTATTAGGGCTTGACTGTTCGTATTTTTTATAGTAGTTAATCCTATTGTGTTAGATCTCGATTTTCGATGAATCCCCCTGTTCGTAGTTGGTATCGGTATTCGATTTGGTTTGAGATTTGGGGAATAATCGGGAGATCTCATTCGGTTAATTTATGCAAAAAAATCAATCCCGATAATCAAAGTATCTCAATCATGTCCTTATTTCACTCTTCTGTTTTTTTCCAACAGGAGGATAGCAGCGACCTCCGCAGCGACGACGAGTCGAAGGACACCAAGACTCGTCATGTGCTGAGGAGGCTGAAGTCCGGTCAGTACAACAACTTCTTCGCTGGCGACGTGTACAGGTGCCCCTTCTGCCCCACCAGGAGGCTCCACAGCACGGACTTCAACTCCCTCATGAAGCATGCCGAGGACGTGAGGACCTGCGGCGAGTCCGTGAATATCCACGGCTTCAGGGCCAAGCACCAGGCGCTCGGTCTTCACCTCCGCAACCTCCAGAAGGTGGCTATCGAGGAGGGTCGCATGCCCCCGATCAGACCCAAGGTGCCCAAGGTCAAGGGGCTGGGCAGCAAGAAGTGGAGGAGGCTCCAGAGGGAGGAGGCGGATGCCCTCCTGGCAGAGGCCACGAGGGGCCACTGATCAGCTGCTGCTGCTGCTATAAAGCAGCTTCTTTTGTCTTGTTTGTGTTGAAGCAGTCCGCTGCTGCTGCTGCTGAGCAGCCTAATTGTCGAACCTCGTTAAGTACCGTACTATATAACATATATTAGCTGCTTTATCTACATCTGCTCTATTTACTGAATTTATTTATAGTGCTGGTTTGTTTTGCTGCTCTAGATTTGCTACCAGATTGGGGTAAAATGATCGCAAAATGAACAATGAATGAAGAGACAAGCTGCTCTAGATTCCCTACCTTTTTGGGCAAAAAAACACAACTATTAGAGAGAGAGGGGAAAAGGTGCTCTTTAAAAAGGCCACTTTAGGCGTCATGGCGCACGTAACGGCCAAGCCTTTGACCGGACGGCACCCCCTCCGAGCGCATGTGAGGGCTTCGGAATATCGGGAGGGCAAAAGTGAGGACAAACGAGACACAATGTTGCTATAGCTAAATCTGACAAAAAGCTGAATTTGGCTTTACCATGCAATTTGGCTAGAGCTCCACAATGTAGCTATTCTAAATCCCTAAACTATGTGGTGCGTTGAAACCTAATGCTTTTCCACCGACACGTGTGTTGCAAAGTTGCTTGATCGTGCATGCTTACACAAGTGGCCTACAGAGAAACTTATAGAAGCATGGGCAAACGAGCTTCATTTTGGCAAATTCGGGACAAGCTTTGTGCAATCGGCAGGCCTGATCGGCTGGGTGGCTGCCCCGGGGTGCAGGGATGCTAGGTCCATGTCTATTCTTACACTTCTTAAACTTGTACACTTCCTTCTGTCCTGTCACGTTACGTCGTGTCAGCACCGCGCACCCGCTGCGGATCGGCAATGGGACGGTGGTCTACGTGACCGGTCTCTGCCACGCCAAAGCCACGTCACACACCCGTCCCATCGCCTACCGGGACGGACGCCGTATTTAATCGCTAGGATTGGAAACCATTGGTGCTCGCCCGGTCAAACTTTCTTCCGCATGGGTATGACCGGAATATTGGTAAATGGAATTTAAGCATCGCCTTCTATCTCCTCAGCACATCACTGTGCAAAAATTCCCAACTCATTCCTTCCACCGGTGCAGCCACCACAAGAACCATCGACGCTGCCGCAGGCACCACCTCCGCCTGGCCATACCACCGCAATAGATCACAACACCTCCACGCCCAGTCCCATCCACCACTACCGAAACTAGGCCACCGCCGCTGCATTAGCTGCTGCCATGGACGCAGAGTATGGTGTGTTCGGCGACGGGAGCGACTACACCGACGAGTACACCGTCACCGCCCATGGCACCACCAAGCTGACGGTCGTCCACACAAATGCGTCAGCGGAGGTGGCCAAGGTCATCGCAATGTACGAGCGGTGGCTACAAGATCCGATGGACAGGTACAAGATCGTTGGCCTTGACCTCGAGTATACCAGAGATAGGAAGAGGACGATGCTTTTGCAGCTGTCCATGCGCAACCACTGCCTACTATATCACGTATGTAGGGCCAAATATGTATGCCCGGAGCTTCGCGAGTTCCTACACAGGAGGGAGATCTACTTCGCCAGCGTCGACATCAAGAACGACACTCCAAAGCTAGAACGGGATCTCCTCGTTCATGTCGTCAATCACGTCGATATCCAACATTTGTGGAGGTACCCAGATGGCGGTACGGGGAAAGCCGGCATGGCTAGACTCGCTTCCGACATCATCGACCGCGAGTACGCTGGCATGAAAATCGAGTTCCCGAAGCACCTGCACGAGCGATGGGAGTGGAGGCACCTAGATTACGATGCGATCAAGTACGCAGCCAGGGACGCGTATGTCTGCTACGAGATGCTCAATAGGATCTGGCGGGTGGGTGAGTGTGTTGTTTACCACTACTAGTTTCACATTTCATTCCTAGTTTTATCTCACCTATATTTTATCTCGCCTGTATTTTCGAAGCATTCTGTGTGTAAGAACCAAGCTCGTATGATCCATGTGCTATTAGCTACTTAACCTGTATGAATTACATTCCCCCTTTTGTATGCTCAACATTCATTCTTACAAATTCTGTTTGTGCCATTTGCATGCGGCATAATCCAGGACTGACATGCATAAGGTGTGATACAGTCATAAGTCATAACCAAACCCATATTATAGAGGAGGATACAGTCATAAACCAGATTATAGTTTGACAAAGGTAATACATAGCAGTTCATAATTTCTCACATAGTGTACTTATGAAATAACATGTTTTCATAAACACAACAATCATGCACTAATAGTCTACATCCCAGCCTATTGGAGAAGGCAACCGATCCTAGGATGCCTTCAGTCGCTTGCCCCGGTTTGTAGATTCATCTACGATTCGGCATCTAGGATAAACAACCTGCCTTGGTGGTGGTTCAATGATGCGATGCCTAGAACAGGATTTTACAATCTGGCGGTACAGCTCATGGCTAACATACCCGTCAATTGCAGCGTACTTCAGATTAGGTTCAGAAAGTGGCTTATCCTCCCAGTAATCGTGCCCTAAACGCCTCCACGAACATCTCGGCAATCTGTCCTTCATGTCAACTTACCACGGGTCTATGAGTTCGGAGGCAAGAGCGGCCATCCCGGTCTTGCTGCCCTTCGTCCCTGGGATCCAGTAAATTTCCTAGATGTCCACTCTCCACTCCATTGGGATTCTAATGTTGACAGTCGGGCTTTCAAGCAGTTTACTGTTATTCGTGATGTCAACACTGGTAAATGTTATGTGCTGGTTCACGAGAAAGTCAAGAAACAGATCCCTAATGCTTTCACCCCACCTGCATGAAAATGAATTCAGACAAATAATATAGCAATAACTTTTGCAAACAGACGGTTCAGGAACAAAAAGACAACAAAGTCTACCAGATCCCGTCAGCCCCCTTCTAGCAAAAAGGCTGGTATACGAGGACGTGCCCCTTCATGGAGAGTTGCACCACGGCAATCCTACGGCAATCGCGGCTGTACTCGAGATCGAGACCTACGAACCTGTTTTCTTCGAACTACAGCCAACTCGTGAAATTAATCGGAGTGTTCCTCACTGTCTGAGGGTCGGTGGTGTAGACGACATCGATCCTCTTCCCGCCATGTACTTCGATGTCGAAGTGCGCAGTTTCTTGCCTGCCGTCGTTTCGGATGTCTGGAGCGTCCATGACTACAGGCAAGAGGGAAAGGATACGGAGGAAGAGGGTGATGCGGTGGTGGAGGAAATGGATGAGGCAGTGGAGGAGAAAGATGATGAGGCCGTGGAGGAGGAAATGAGACGGAGAAGTGAAAGATTGGAACCGCCCTTACCAATATCTGGAATGGTGCACGACCGTTCGTAGTAGGGTGAAGGTGGCGAAAAATGGCGGTTTTACACGTCGACGCTAGCACTTCCTAAAATTTGTTCTGCGCCACTTGCATGCGGTGGAATCAATTCAAACATAGGCATGTTTACGCGTGCCGACCTTCACTCACTGACAGGCGGGCCGCACATTTCCCTTTTACGATTTATTTTTTCACTTCCTTAGACGGTTCCGGTGCCCACCCTCAATAATTACGCCCCCCGTTCTTTTCTTCCACGCGGACGAGAACCGGCGGCGGCGGCGGTTCCTTGCAGATTCGCTCCCCACTCGAACAACTGCCCCCATTCCTGATTCCACCCCTCTCGAATCCATCCGCCTCCTCATCACAACGCCTCCATTAATCTACCGGATTCCAGACTCCATTTGCCGCTATGGGTAGAGCTTGGGGTAGCAGCAGGCTGAAGCGAAAGGCATGAGACGACGACGCGGATGGCCAGGGCGACCGCTACCACGAGGATTGGGGATGGCCGAACCTCAGCGCCGCGAACATGCACAGGATCGCCTCGTAGTTGGACATCATCTCAGTCGGCCGCCTCGCTTGCTGCATCCCTGGCTACCGCGTGACGATGCGGAACATGGACGAACAACCGTTCGGCACGCCAGGCCTTCTTTACCCCAATAACAGCAAATGGCCAGACGACCGCGATGGCCACGTAAGTTCCAGTATCTAGCTTGTTCATTCAGTCATATCATTGATTCATATGTGCTGAACTCTCATCGGAATCCTATGTTTCTTTCGTCGAACGTGTTGTGTGCACGCGCGGTTTGAACAAATCGAACCATTTAAGACTACTCTGTATAGTGGAAACTCTGCTCGTACCTGATATTCTGGTATTTTCGTAGTGACACAGTCTTACTTTAGGTGATAGACGAGTTGTCAATTTCGATTTTGCAATGGAATGCCTGCTAGGTGATATTCTGTTTCCTAAAATAAAAACAAACAGATTAGACGATTTAAGGCTATTATGCCCCGAGCTATTTAATTATGATCATCGTCAGGAGTTTGTTCTGGGGGGGCTCTGCTCCTACTCCATATATTGAGTATCTTGACACAGGCACAATTTAGGCGATATCTGAGGGGACACTCGTATTTAGGCGATATTTTGTGTACTTTAATATAAAGGTCCAGTTGTCAAATTGTATCTGCAATGGAATCCATGCTAGGTGATTGTACCAACTGACAACAAACTCTGTAGAATATTCATGCAAAACTGATGCTGCTGGATAAGTGGTCGGAATCAGTAGTGGTGAATATCAAGGAAGAAGAAGAGAGGGAAATGAGAGATGACCAGAACTGGGTGGGTGGCAACGTGTCAACACCCGGATTTTTAATCCCAGATGCCCGTTATGCCATACCTCGCAATCCTAGGATTACCATTTTTGCGAGACATAACGGATTGGATATTAGAGTACATCATCCATTACAAACCAAACATAAGGTTTTACACAAATAAGGATCTCATGATCCAGTCTTTAATACAGCAAGCAGCGGAAATAAAAGATAGTGTAGCGGTGGGGTCCATCTTCAGGGGCACAGGCAATGCTGACGAAGGCAGATAGTCCTAGTTATCATAGCCGTCCTACTGACCATCATCTTGATAATATCCTTCATAGTCTGGCCATGATAATAGCCAGGGACAAAAGCCATGAGTACTCTTTAAGTACTCGCAAACTACCACTAACAAGCAGTATAATTCTAAGTTAAAGTGCTAGATCTAAATTTAACTATAAAGTTAAGTTTGAAACCTAAGCTGAGTTCAGAAACCAAGAAAGATAAAATAAAGTTCTAGAATCACTTAAGTTGGGAAGCTAGTATCATAAACACAACCCTGTTGTGGTCAAGTCAAGATTCATCATTACTTCAAAGTATTTAGAAAACATCTGACAACGAAACAATATGGCCATTCCAACTGTCCATAACCGCGGACGCGGCTATTCGAATAGTTTGACACTCTGCAGAGGTGGTACACTTTCACCACAAGATTCAATACATCTGTCAGGGGTAACCCTGAATCATTCATACTTAGTATGCAGATAATCAAACATAACCTTCCCTTTACACACCCTAGTATAAGCACCTCTCCTATGAGCATGGCCTCCCAACCATGACCATCAGTCATCTTGGGCACTGCATAGGTGGACGACATTGAGAGGTAGCCTCAGCTCAAACCTCTCCCGTGAGGGAACTAATACTAATGCATATAAATTTCCAGCAAAGCCTTACCCGATTCAGGTAATGTGGTTGTACGGTAAATTTGGAGTGGTATCGCATCCGAATCCAACCATCAGTTTTATAAAAGGGTTAAGGCTCATGCCTCATCATTTTCATCATCATAAACCAGTTGTGTTTCTCAACACATGTCAAAACATCTCAATAGAATGACTCATCATTCCAAAGTTTTCACAATTCATTTTCACCAATTGTTCCCATCTAAAGTGACTCAAGTTTTTGATCTAATCTAAACTACTAAGTTAAGAGTGTTCACTAAGGTGGAAAAGATGGGTTCAATCTCATGCCATAGAATGACATCTAAAGGGTTCTAAATAGGTCAGGTTTTATACTTTTTATGCTACCTTCAAAACAAGTAAAGAACTTTGTATAACCTAAGAGGGGTAAAACTTGTCAATAAGACTTGAAGTACTAATAGTTAAAAAGGGGGTGTGATCAAAGCATGCTTAAGGCATCTTTGCTAAACCATCTAGTTTGCTAAGTACTACACTTGCAAGTACTAACTTGCAAGGGTTAATCTTGGATAGTGCTAGCTTGCTAAGGGTAGCTTGCACTGTTAATGGTGGCTTGCTAAAGTATGTTTTGCAAGGGTTAGCTTGCCTTGGTTGGTGCAGTGGTTGAAGTTTTCTTCTTCTTCTTGGTAGAACTCCTCCTCCTCGAAAGCTTGGTCGGTACTAGCGTCTATAAATACATAAGGAGTGGAAAATCACCAAACAATACTTAACTAGGCTAAGTAGTATTCTAAGACACACATTTGATGATCTATTATCATCACAAACATCACAAGTTTAATTCAATAGTTTCATCCTTTTTATTTTAGAAAAGTAATTTCTACTCATTGAAATATTAACTAAAATTTAATATTCACCACCAAAATATGGGATCATGTGGACACATGTCCTCACCACATATTCTAACATGTGGGAATGAGATTTAAGGGTTGGATCAATATTACTTTGGTTTAAGTTCATTATTTAATGATTTAAAGTGACTAGAAATGCCTATATAGCATTATTTTGGTACTAGTCCAAAGTAACTGCATGTAAACCTTAATATTATTACATATTTGGATAGATATGATGAAATGTGATTTTTGAGAGTTGGAATCAACTCAAAAGCTAACTTGGTTGATTTTATAAAAATGTTGCAAGTTGCAAATGCTTCTGTTTTGTTATTTTTATTAGGAGAGATCTATAATTCTAATTGAATTAAATCCAACGGTCTTGGATAGATCATCTTAATACCTTTCATCCAAAATTAGTTTCATGCAATTTGGATTTGTCAAACTCACAGAATTGAATTTTGAAATAGTGGACAGAAACTAGATTTAACTAAAAAGAAAAATCCAGATTTGAATGGGTGGGCTAGCCCGGGAAAAGACTTGGGCCAGCCCAGTGGCGCTCCGCGGCACGGGGCTCAACTGACAGGGGGGTCCCGCTTGTCAGCGGCACTTAACACATGAAACGGTACGCGCGCTGTGGGTCGTAGGATTAAAAGCGAGATCTAAGGCTGAGGGTCGTCATCGACGACGAACTGGTCGCCGGCGAGCTTGAACCCTAGCGGCTCGGTGGGGGTCTATTGGGGGCGTACCAGGGCTCCAACAGGGTTGGCGAGGCGGTCAAATGACGTGGAAGACAACGGCGAGGCGAGGCGCGGTTGCAGCGGAGCTTGGGGTGGTCACAATCAACGGCGCCCTTCTCCTCCTGCCGCGGCTGCTCCGGCTCCAATTCTGGCGAGGCAGAGCTCGCCTTGCTCTGGATAGAGGTGGGTGAGTTTCAGAGAGGTGAGGGGAGTGGAATGGTGTGGAGAGAAGAGGCTGGGGAGGGCTCCTTTTATAGGCCCGATGGTGAGACCGAGCGGGATGGACAGTCGACAGTGGCGACATGGCTACAACGGGGTAGAGGCATGGCTGCTGGTGGCGATCGATGTGTGGTTCCCTGGCGGTGCTCTAGAACTTGAATGCGAGCGTAGGGGCGGTGGCACGCGGTCTGGGCGAGGTGGCGCTCTGTGCGGCAGAGGCGGTGGTGTCCACGGCGAGCGGTGGCTGTGAGGCGCTCGGCGGCCAGCGGGGGTGTCTGGGGTGTTCTCCAGGTCGAGGCGGAGCGGCGGACGCGGGCTGCTGCCAAGGGGCGATCTGTGCGAGCGGGGACCGAGCACGCTCTGGGGGCGGCACTGGGCGCGGTTTGTGCTCGGTGGTCCACTGCTGCTCTTGGCTCGGGCAAGGGACAGGGGGTGGCGGTGAGCTCCTGGCTACCTCCTAGACATGGCGAGGGAAGAGGGAATGGTCTGCTGCAGCGGGGCAAGGGTTGGCCGGCGAGGCATGGCTCGGCATGGCATGGCATGGCATGGGGACTAGGGACAAGGGAGAGGGGTGTTAGGGGTTTGGTTAGATCAAGAGGGGACTGAGGAGATAAATGAAGATCATTTGGGGGCAAAACCCTGTAGTAAACAGTGAGCTAGGATTAGAGTAGAGATTATGCATGCCAAGTGTTTGACTAAATGGCCGCATGAAAGAAAGTTTTGAATTTTGGTTTCAAAATTTTTGAGTGATCTCCACTAGTGATAGGTAGTCTCTGGTTGCAAGGGTTCTGAAAGTGGAGCTCAAAGAGAGGGTTTTTGAAATAGGGGTGATCTATGCATATGCATTAGATTCAATTTTAAACTGTCATTTAAAATAGTTAACAGAATGTTTTTAGCAGATAAAAAGGTGGGCCTTGGTACCTCAAGGGGTGCAAAGATCAAGAATTGTTTCTGTTAAGTTTTGAGTACTAGGAATAGCCAAAGTAGGCATGGGAGTTAATTTTGCCAAAATGACCATTCCTCCTTTTTATTTCTTTTTGATTTGATTTTCTTTAGGAAAAGCTTGGGAATGGTGTAGATGATGTTTAAATCACCTAAGAAACATTTTACAAGCATTGTATCACTCAATCATGGCAATTCAAACAACTCCTATTTTAAATGCACACATATATGAATACTTTCATATTAATTTTGGAAAAGTTTTTGTTAACCCTATTTTTGGATGATTTGATCTTGATAACCTTGGATTGAAGTTTTGGGATGTTACAAACCTTCCCCCTTAAACAAAATCTCGTCCTGAGATTTAAAAAGAAAACTAGGCACTAAAGAGATCTGAGAACTCTGTCCTAATGTAATCTTCGCGCTCCCAAGTAGCTTCCTCCTCGGTATGGTTGCTCCACTGAATCTTGAGAAACTTGATACTCCTGGTCCTGGTGGTTTTGTAAGCTTCTTCTAAGATACGGATGGGTACTTCCCGATAGGTCAGATCATTGTTGATCTCCACAGCTCTGTGATTGATGTTCTTGAAAACTTCCGTCTTCTCAGGCACTTCTAGACATTTGCGAAGTAACGAGATATGGAACACATTGTGGATGGCTGAGATCTTTTCAGGCAGTTCCAGTTGGTATGATACTTCTCCTCGACGGATCAGAATCTTGAAAGGTCCGATATATCTGGGGGCTAACTTTCCCTTCAGACTAAAGCGTTGGGTTCCCTTCAATGGTGAAACCTTGAGATATACAAAATCTCCGACATTGAAAGTCAGGTCTCTCCTTCTCTTGTCAGCATAGATCTTCTGTCTGGATTGGGCGGTCTTGAGGTGCTCACGGACTTTGTGAACTTTCTCTTCTGCTTCGTGGAGAATGTCGGGTCCGAAGATCTGACTATCTCCTACTTGCGACCAATTCAAAGGGGTACGACACTTTCTTCCATATAGGAATTCAAATGGTGCCATCTGCAAACTAGCTTGATAACTGTTGTTATATGAGAATTCTGCAAAAGGCAGCTAGTCTTCCCATTTTGATCCGTATTCCAAAACACAAGCTCTAAGCATATCCCCTAGGATCTGGTTGATTCTCTCAGTCTGTCCATCTGTTTGCGGGTGATATGCTGTGCTAAAGTTCAACCTGGTTCCTAATCCTTCTTGGACTTTTTGCCAAAATCTCGAGGTAAACTGGGTTCCTCGATCTGACACGATGGTCTTGGGGGTTCCATGCAGACTAACAATCCTAGCAATGTATAGCTCTACTAACTTTGCACTCTGGTAAGTGGGCTTGACAGGTATAAAGTGGGCTACCTTGGACAGTCTATCAACTATGACCCAGATTGAGTCATTCCCCCTACTAGAAGTAGGTAAACCGGTGATAAAGTCCATTCCGACGGAATCCCATTTCCATTCCGGAATCTGCAATGGTTGCAACAGTCCTGCAGGTCTCTGATGCTCTGCTTTGACTCTTTGGCAGATGTCACATTTGGCGATGTAGCTTCCGATCTCTCTCTTCATCTTGTGCCACCAAAATTGCTCTCTCAAATCCTAATACATCTTTGTTCCTCCAGGGTGGATAGAATAAAGAGTATCATGAGCTTCCTTCATGATAACTTCCTTCAGCTCTGAATCTGCTGGAACACAGATACGTCCTTTGTACCACGGTACTCCTTCTTCGTCTTCGGTGAATCCAGGTACCTTTCCTGTACCAATACGACGTTTGATTCCGTCGATACTTTCATTTCCCTTCTGGGCTTCCTTGATTTGGCTAATCAAAGTGGGTTGAAGTTCAATGCTTGCTAATAATCCTTTGCTAACTAATTCAGTCCTGAACTGCTCCAACTCTTCATACGAACTTGGTTGCTTCTCCTTGATCATGGTGTTAAGCCTACACGGCAATCTGCTAAGAGCATCTGCTACCACATTGGCTTTGCCGGGGTGATAGTGAATGTCAAGGTCATAATCCTTGATTAACTCTATCCATCTTATTTGCCTCATATTCAGCTCCTTCTGAGTAAAGATATACTTCAAGCTCTTATGGTCTGAGTAAATCTCACAGCGATTACCCATCAAATAATGACGCCATGTCTTCAATGCTAGAACCACAGCTGCTAGCTCAAGATCATGGGTCGGATAGTTCTGCTCATGTTGCTTCAGTTGTCGAGACAGATAAGCGATGACTTTGCCTTCTTGCATCAATACACGTCCTAGACCAATCTTGGATGCGTCACAATACACATCAAATGGCCTCTTGATGTCTGGCATGACTAAAATTGGGGCGGATATCAATCTCTTCTTCAGCTCTTGGAAACTGGCTTCACACTTGTCTGTCCATTCAAACTCCTTGTCCTTCTTCAACAATTGGGTCATTGGTCGGGCTATGCTCGAGAATCCTTCTACGAACTTGCAGTAGTATCCTGCTAATCCGAGAAATGAATGAACTTGGGTTTGATTGGTTGGGGATTCCCATTCTTCGACATCTTTAATCTTGGTGGGATCAACAGAGACTCCTCCAGCAGACACAATATGTCTGAGGAATCCTACTTCTTTCAGCCAAAACTCACACTTGCTGAACTTGGCATATAACTGATGCTCTCTCAGGGTTTCTAGGATGATTCTCAGATGTTGCTCATGCTCTTCTTCTGACTTGGAGTAGATAAGGATGTCGTTGATAAACACAACTACAAACTTATCTAGGAAATTCATAAAGATCTTATTCATGAGATTCATGAAATAAGCAGGGGCATTGGTTAATCCAAAAGACATAACCGTATACTCGTATAAACCATAGCGAGTAGTAAAGGCGGTCTTCGGAATATCCGTTGCACGAATCTTAAGTTGGTGATAACCAGTCCTAAGATCAATCTTTGAGAATACCTGGGCTCCGGTCAACTGATCAAATAGATCCTCTATCTTTGGCAAAGGGTACTTGTTCTTGATGGTGACATCATTCAACTTTCGGTAATCTGTGCACAGACGGTTGCCTCCATCTTTCTTGTCGACGAATAACACTGGTGATCTCCATGGCGATGCACTTGGTTGAATCAAGCCTTTGGCTAGCATAGCATCTAACTGTTTTTTCAGTTCCACTAACTCTGAGGGGTTCATGGTATAGGGTCTCTGGGCTATAGGTCCGGTTCCGGGGATTAGTTTGATAATGAACTCAATATCCCTATCCGGGGGCATACCTGGCAATTCATCTGGGAATACGTCAGGGTATTCACAGACTACTCTGACTTGGTCAATGGTGGGCAAGGCTACACTCTGGTTGCACTTGAATTGACGGGGTAAGGTTTCAGAGATATGCTCTACTGTTACTCCAGAACTACTGGTCATGGTGATGGCTTTCTTAGCACAGTCTATCAATCCTTTATGCCTTGACATCCAGTCCATACCTAGTACTACTTCCAATCCTTTGGTTCCAAGTACAATTAGGTTGGCATAAAAATCTATCCCATGTATTCTGATAGGTACAACTTTGCAAAATTTTCTAGCTTTTATAGTTGAACCGGGGATTTGAACTATCATGACATGCTTCAGGTTCGTTGGGTGAATCTTACTAGTGCATACAAATTCTTTGGTGACAAATGAATGCGATGCTCCAGAATCAAACAATACTCTTGCTAAAACTGAGTTGACAGAAAACATACCCAACACTACATCTGGCGCTTCCTAGGCTTCTTCTGCATTCATGTGGAAGAGACGACCGTTGCGGTTGTGAGGGTTCCCTGGGGCAAATCTCCTTCCTGGTTGAACACGACGCTGCTGCTTTGCTGGGGCATTCACATTGGTATTGGCGGCAGTCTTCTTGGGACATTCATTGGAGTAGTGACCCTTCACTCCGCAGTCAAAACAAGTGATCTGGGACTTGTCCTTGACTGCAACAGGCACAACATTGTTGCCAATTCTGGGTGCAGTGTTGCTGTTGTTGTTGCTCTTGGGAGGGGCACGGTTGAAATTGTTGGCATTACCGGAGTTGTGATTGTTTCCTCCGGACTTCACATTGCCTCCGCTACGGTTGGGGTAGCTTGGGCGAGAATTTGGGGCTTGGTTGTTCCTTGGTGCATATCCTGGTGAAGGGTTGGGACGGTACTTCTGGTGACTACTGGGTCCAGACTGCTGCATCATACGACGCTTGCGGTTGTCGTTTGCCTGGTTAATCTTCCCTTCCATCTAAATGGCAGAGTCGACTAGTTCTTCGAGATCCTGAAAACAGATGTTGACGAGGATAGTCTGCATCTCATCATGTAGTCCATTCAAGAATCTCTCCTTCTTCTTGGCCTCCGTGTTGATCTCATCAGGTGCGTATCTGGCAAGTGACAGGAATTTGTCACAGTACTCCACCACAGTCATTCTTCCTTGCTTTAATTCGCGGAATTCATCTCTCATCCTGTTAACGAGACCTTGTGGCACGTGGGTGCGGCTGAACTTGACTTTGAATGCTTCCCAGGTCATCACCTGGCCATGGTTCATATTGCGGATGCTATTCCACCAAGCTCTGGCATCTCCCGCCAGATAGTGGGTGGCGAAGAGAACTTTCTCATTTTCATCAACTCCTGCAACTTCAAGGTTGTTTTCCATGGTTTGTAACCAGTCATCAGCATCTAATGGATTCTCAGATTGGTTGAATATTGGGGGATTGGTGTTCTGAATTTTTTTGAGTTTGGATCCATGGTGATCCTGATTTCCATGTCCTTGGTTGTTGAGAGCCATTTGGGCGATCTGCTGCAATGTTGCTAAGTTGGCTTGACGCTCGGCCCTGCTTGCTTCATGGTCCGCGATGAGATTCTGCAAGATCTGCAGCATTGGGTCCTGTGACGAGCTGCTCCCTCCTTGGTTTCCACGAGTCATCTGAAGATTGAGATAGATATAAGGGTAAGAGGGAAATTCTAAGGTTCATGGTTTTGGGTTTTCAAAGCTCAAACTTTGAGTTAGACTCAGGTTTTTCAACTAACTTCATTTTCATTCATGCAAGCAAGCACCCGATACAACACACACCACAACAAACAAAGGGAAAATAGATGGTTTGAAGAACCATTCTGCAAATCTACGATACAATGAGATGATACATCTCAGGCTACGATAGTGCTCTAGTGCATCTACTCATCGTCGATGAAGTCGGAGTCCTCATCATCAGTGTATAAGTCCACGGCATCCTCCTCCAGAAAGTCATCATCATTATTGAGGTAAGAATCCATGTCTCCCTAGATGTCTTCACCCTCATCTTCTTCTTCTTTTGCTGCAAGCTAAGCTTCCTGCTCCTTGACGGTCTTCTCGAGGTCGGCCACCTTCTTGCGAAGACGGGCGATGGTGCGATCCTTCTTTGCACGCTAGCGGCAAAGAGACTAGCGATCTTGGACGAGCAGTGCGAAAGTCTGGGCCTTCTGGTCGGCAATGGCACGGTTCTGGTTGGCTAACTCCCTGGCATTGTCCAGTTCCTGCTGTCTGTCATGAAGCAAGAAGTCAAGGTTCTCCACTTGACGCCTCAACTCTGGGTGACTTGGCATCTCCATTGGCATTCCCATGAAGTCACGTCTTGCATAGTGGGCAAAACGGGTTCCTTGGATCTTGTTGACGCTGAGGGCACATAGACGTGCGAGAGCTTCATGCATTGCCCTGGCTAATCCATCTAGCCAGTTGTTCTCTCTCACGGAGAACTGAATTCTTCCCGAAGTTGGTGCTTCGATGCTTCCTCGAAGATCTGCGGTGACTAGCCACTGTAGGTCTCCTCCTGGGGGTCCTGGAAGTTGAGCTCCAAGAAACTCCGGATGTGGGCGTCCCAGTAACTCCGACAGTGAATCCAGATCCCTCTCGAAGATCCGCTGACCTCCATTTCCCAACTGGTAAAACTTGTTGAACTGAGTCTCCATCTACAAGGATTAAGGATGAGGAAGTTAGTGAAGTGATCAAGTGTGTCAAATTTTAAGTAGTAGTGTAAGAATTTTGAGTAACATGAATTTTTGGAGAAAGAATCCACAAGGGTAAGAGAGGAGATAGTTTTTCATAAATACTCACTTTGGTTTTGAAACTAAGTTTTTGTTTGACATCCATTCTAACTAGGGTCTCCTATGGTCAGGATGGCTCTGATACCAACTTGTCGACACCCGGATTTTTAATCCCAGATGCCCGTTATGCCATACCTCGCAATCCCAGGATTACCATTTTTGCGAGACATAACGGATTGGATATTAGAGTACATCATCCATTACAAACCATACATAAGGTTTTACACAAATAAGGATCTCATGATCCAGTCTTTAATACAGCAAGCAGCGGAAATAAAAGATAGTGTAGCGGTGGGGTCCATCTTCAAGGGCACAGGCAATGCTGACGAAGGCAGATAGTCCTAGTTATCATAGCCGTCCTACTGACCATCATCTTGATAATCTCCTTCATAGTCTGGCCATGATAATAGCCAGGGACAAAAGCCATGAGTACTCTTTAAGTACTCGCAAACTACCACTAACAAGCAGTATAATTCTAAGTTAAAGTGCTAGATCTAAATTTAACTATAAAGTTAAGTTTGAAACCTAAGCTGGGTTCAGAAACCAAGAAAGATAAAATAAAGTTCTATAATCACTTAAGTTGGGAAGCTAGTATCATAAACACAACCCTGTTGTGGTCAAGTCAAGATTCATCATTACTTCAAAGTATTTAGAAAACATCTGACAACGAAACAGTATGGCCATTCCAACTATCCATAACCGCGGACGCGACTATTCGAATAGTTTGACACTCTGCAGAGGTGGTACACTTTCACCACAAGGTTCGATACATCTGTCAGGGGTAACCCTGAATCATTCATACTTAGTATGCAGATAATCAAACATAACCTTCCCTTTACACACCCTAGTATAAGCACCTCTCCTATGAGCATGGCCTCCCAACCATGACCAGCAGTCATCTTGGGCACTGCATAGGTGGACGACATTGAGAGGGAGCCTCAGCGCAAACCTCTCCCGTGAGGGAACTAATACTAATGCATATAAATATCCAGCTAAGCCTTACCCAATTTAGGTAATGTGGTTGTATGGTAAATTTGGAATGGTATCGCATCTGAATCCAACCATCAGTTTTATAAAAGGGTTAAGGCTCATGCCTCATCATTTTCATCATCATAAACCAGTTGTGTTTCTCAACACATGTAAAAACATCTCAATAGAATGACTCATCATTCCAAGGTTTTCACAATTCATTTTCACCAATTGTTCCCATCTAAAGTGACTCAAGTTTTTGATCTAATCTAAACAACTAAGTTAAGAGTGTTCACTAAGATGGAAAAGATGGGTTCAATCTCATGCCATAGAATGACATCTAAAGGGTTCTAAATAGGTCAAGTTTTATACTTTTTATGCTACCTTCAAAACAAGTAAAGAACTTTGTATAACCTAAGAGGGGTAAAACTTGTCAGTAAGACTTGAAGTACTAATAGTTAAAAAGGGGGTGTGATCAAAGCATGCTTAAGGCATCTTTGCTAAACCATCTAGTTTGCTAAGTACTACACTTGCAAGTACTAACTTGCAAGGGTTAATCTTGGATAGTGCTAGCTTGCTAAGGGTAGCTTGCACTGTTAATGGTGGATTGCTAAAGTATGTTTTGCAAGGGTTAGATTGCCAATAATAGCTTGCCTTGGTTGGTGCAGTGGTTGAAGTTTTCTTCTTCTTCTTCTTCTTGGTAGAACTCCTCCTCCTCGAAAGCTTGGTCGGTACTAGCGTCTATAAATACATAGGGAGTGCACAATCACCAAACAATACTTAACTAGGCTAAGTAGTATTCTAAGACACACATTTGATGATCTATTATCATCACAAACATCACAAGTTTAATTCAATAGTTTCATCCTTTTTATTTTAGAAAAGTAATTTCTACTCATTGAAATACTAACTAAAATTTAATATTCACCACCAAAATATGGGATCATGTGGACACATGTCCTCAGAACATATTCTAACATGTGGGAATGAGATTTAAGTGTTGGATCAATATTACTTTGGTTTAAGTTCATTATTTAATGATTTAAAGTGACTAGAAATGCCTATATAGCATTATTTTGGTACTAGTCCAAAGTCACTGCATGTAAACCTTAATATTATTACATATTTGGATAGATATGATGAAATGTGATTTTTGAGAGTTGGAATCAACTCAAAAGCTAACTTGGTTGATTTTATAAAAATGTTGCAAGTTGCAAATGCTTCTGTTTTGTTATTTTTATTAGGAGAGATCTATAATTCTAATTGAATTAAATCCAACGGGCTTGGATAGATCATCTTAATACCTTTCAGGTAAAATTAGTTTCATGCAATTTGGATTTGTCAAACTCACAGAATTGAATTTTGAAATAGTGGACAGAAACTAGATTTAACTAAAAAGAAAAATCCAGATTTGAATGGGTGGGCTAGCGCGGGAAAAGACTTGGGTCGGCCCAGTGGTGCTCCACGGCACGGGGCTCAACTGACAGGAGGGTCCCGCTTGTCAGCGGCACTTAACACGCGAAACGGTACGCGCGCTGTGGGCCATAGGATTAGAAGCGAGATCTACAGTCGAGGGTCGTCGTCAACGACGAACTGGTTGCCGGCGAGCTCGAACCCTAGCGGCTCGGTGGGGGTCTACTGGGGGCGTACCAGGGCTCCAGCAGGGTCGGCGAGGCGGGCAAACGACGTGGAAGACGGTGGCGAGG
Organism: Avena sativa; assembly: GCA_916181665.1. Classification (NCBI taxonomy): domain Eukaryota; kingdom Viridiplantae; phylum Streptophyta; class Magnoliopsida; order Poales; family Poaceae; genus Avena; species Avena sativa. The sequence goes on from OV702291.1 coordinate 264,440,038, forward strand.
CGAGGCACGGTTGCGGCGGAGCTTGGGGTGGTCGCAATTAACGGCGCCCTTCTCCTCCTGTCGCGGCTGCTCTGGCTCCAATTCTAGCGAGGCAGAGCTCGCCTTGCTCTGGCTAGAGGTGGGTGAGTTTCAGAGAGGTGAGGGGAGTGGAATGGTGTGGAGAGAAGAGGCTAGGGAGGGCTCCTTTTATAGGCCCGACGGTGAGACCGAGCGGGATGGGCAGTCGACGGTGGCGACATGGCTAGGGCGGGGTAGAGGCATGGCTGCTGGTGGTGATCGATGTGTGGTTCCCTGGCGGTGCTCTAGAACTTGAATGCGAGCGTAGGGGAGGTGGCACGCGGTCTGGGCGAGGTGGCGCTCTGCGTGGCAGAGGCGGCGGTGTCCACGGCGAGCGGTGGCTTTGAGGCGTTGGGCGGCCAGCGGGGGTGTCTGGAGTGTTCTCCAGGTCGAGGCGGAGCGGCGGGCGCGGGCTGCTGCCAAGGGGCAGTCTGTGCGAGCGGGGACCGAGCGCGCTCTGGGGGCAGCACTGGCATGGTGCGGTGGCACTGGGCACGGTTTGTGCTCGGTGGTCCACTGCTGCTCTTGGCTCGGGCGAGGGAAGAGGGAATGGTCTGCTGCAGCGGGGCAAGGGTTAGCCGGTGAGGCATGGCTCGGCATGGCATGGCATGGGGACTAGGGACAAGGGAGAGGGGTGTTAGGGGTTTGGTTAGATCAAGAGGGGACTAAGGAGATAAATGAAGATCATTTGGGGGCAAAACCCTGTAGTAAACAGTGAGCTAGGATTAGAGTAGAGATTATGCATGCCATGTGTTTGATTAAATGGCCGCATGAAAGAAAGTTTTGAATTTTGGTTTCAAAATTTTTGAGTGATCTCCACTAGTGATAGGTAGTCTCTGGTTGCAAGGGTTTTGAAAGTGGAGCTCAAAGAGAGGGTTTTTGAAATAAGGGTGATCTATGCATATGCATTAGATTCAATTTTAAACTGTCATTTAAAATAGTTAACAGAATGTTTTTAGCAGATCAAAAGGTGGGCCTTGGTACCTCATTATGTGTACTATCAAGGGGTGCAAAGATCAAGAATTGTTTCTGTTAAGTTTTGAGTACTAGGAATAGCCAAAGTAGGCATGGGAGTTAATTTTGCCAAAATGACCATTCCTCCTTTTTAATTCTTTTTGATTTGATTTTCTTTAGGAAAAGCTTGGGAATGATGTAGATGATGTTTAAATCACCTAAGAAACATTTTACATGCATTGGATCACTCAATCATGGCAATTCAAACAACTCCTATTTTAAATGCACACATATATGAATGCTTTCGTATTAATTTTGGAAAAGTTTTTGTTAACCCTATTTTTGGATGATTTGATCTTGATAACCTTGGATTGAAGTTTTGGGATGTTACACAACAGCGAGTGGCTAGTCCTTTTATCCCAGGATGGGAGTACTTGGACTCTAAAAAATTGCTACAGATCGAAGAGACTTGCAGTGCCATCTTTGAAGGGTGTCGGCATTACTGCATTCAACAGCGGGTGGCCGCCGCCCATTTATGAATTCGCTTACAAGTTCAATGTGGCAGAACTTGAGCTCGTGAAGGTACATCTCCCACATAGACCGCGGGAGGGGCGTGGAAGAACTGGGAGTACGACCTCTTAGCGGTGTTCGACAAGGCAATCGCATTCATTAGATGCCCAGAAGACAAGGAATGGACAGTCTTACGCGACGACTTCCTGCAGCCGGAGAAGTATGTCGACGCCGTCTTCACCTATGGCTACTCTTCGTACAGACCACAACGCATTTATGTGGTCACTAAACCTAGCGGCGACGTGCGTGTTTGGGAGCCGTTCATTTGGGGTGAGTCATGGTGTCATATAGCATGTAAAATCCCATTCAAAATTCTGCTTACTGACTGTTAGTAACACGCAGGTACCCACGCAGCCCCGCGCATAATTCCATCTCCGGTCATCGAAGATGCAGTAGAAGATGCTGAACTTGGGACATGGCGTTGGTTCCTGGCACCTCTCGGAGACAACACGGAATAGCATGATGAACTCTTGTGGATTCATATCAGGGGAGCACTAAACAGTGTTGGTGATACAATAGAACATATGGGGACACAACTTTTTTCATACCCATCACTGCGGTGTCATGTTTTCTCGAGGTCCGCATGCCCATCTGAAGACCCAGTAGAGCAAGTCCGGAGCAGAGTCAACAATCTGAAGGGACAATCTGTGCTTCTTGGGATCAACTACCCTTTCTTTGTCGGAGCCCCTGGAGCTGTTGAACCTGTAATTGCTCAGGCAGCCCTGGCCCCTGATGCTGCTGTTGCTGGTGGTGGTGGTGTTGGTGGTGGTGGAGCTGACGAAGAACTAGCTGCTGCTGCTCCTGGTGAAGCTGACGAAATACTTGGTGATGCTGCTGCTGGTGAAGCTGACGAAATACTTGCTAATGCTGCTACTGGTGAAGCTGACGAAATACCTGCTGAGGCTGCTGCCAGAGTCCAAGAAGAACATGCTGGTGTTGTTGCTGAGGTGCCAGCACTTCCAGTGTTGATAGCAGAATGTGTGTTTGCTGCACACTCACGCGCCTATCATGTTGACACTCCAGATCCGACCTAGAGCCGAATCCACGTCGGGGGAGGGGGCCTACAATTGGCTCATCAGTGGGGTCGTACTATTTGAAGGAGAATGAAAGATAGCCAAACGCAGCATTCTGGTTCATTCCGACGATACCACCAGCTCCAGGGACCTAGTGCTCATACTGGCAGATCCGATGAACCATTTGTCTTTATCTTTATCATTAGTTACGCTTATGTGTGTAAATACTAAGCTGTGCTTATTTGTGTAAGACTAAGTTAGGCCTAACTGCGTAATATTCAGTGAAGCCCAGCTTTTCTTTCCACGCCCATAACAAAAGAATTGCACCATAGAACATACAAATGTAATGTGCATACCACGCATTTTTGCTCAGGATAACAACCACTTCAAGCAAATGATACATCGTGTACGCATTTGAACGCATCACTAGAATGTGCCACCTATTGATGATTGATGACATGGATCTAGCTTTTCTGTGCTTATTTGCATTGAATCGCTCATTGATTTGTTCACATATTTTTTGGCAATGGCTGATGAACTCCACTCTCTTGGTAGCTTGCTTCGTCAGTGAGCACTTGTTGATGCAATGCAAAGTACAGAACATGGTCGTCATCGTCATTCCATTTAGGTTCTCTATGTTCCGTCATCACGGAGCTACTAATTTCAAATGAAAATCTAGTAAACAATATATGTGTACATTGTTAGAGTATGCTACGGCCACGGTACATACATGTTTTTCTACAATCACAAGAAGAAAACTTGATGCATTTTCACCTTGTTGGCGTTGTGCCGAACTGGGTGGATGTGGCTTTGGGGTTCGGAGAGGAAGGCGCTGTGGCTGGTGCGTGTGCGACCACGGCGATGGCGAGCTCAGATTCTGGAGGAGACCAACAGGACCAAGCATGGTCGGCATGGGTACAGATCTCACCCGGGAATGAATTCCCATCCCCGCACCGTGCCAATGGTGTGGTCATGGTGAGGGCGAGCTCCGATTCAGGATGGGGAGGAGAACGGGCCGAGCAGGTTTGTCCAAGTCCTAGCTCTGCGCCATGGCCGCGACCATAGATTGCCGCCCCGGAGGAAGAAGCAGACGCGTAAAGGATGCATGCGCCAACGTTGCAAGCCTACATGGCAGCCTACATGGCAGTGACGACGGCAGCGACATAACGGCGAAAGCTGACAGGGGGGACCCAACTTGACGGCCGTTAGCCTAATTTTTCACGGATGATATCAGGGAACTCGGGTACCGCATTGCCTGGCCACCCCAACTTTCGGGCCGCAAAATGATATTCTCCTTCTCCAAGACCATCTCAACCTCCTAAATCCAATCCTCTCTAAAACTACTAAACCTTAATTAGAGTTTATTCAATTGCTTGTTTGATGAATGGTATTAGTGATTGTATGCCTTGTATTGATTGTGCCCTTTTGTTTGTTTGCATGTGTTCCTTATCGACGATAGTTGCGATTATATCGGAGACCAGAAGAAGATGGTTATTATTGTATATTCTGGGTTATCTAAAGAAGAAGCCTAGGGGAATTTATGCTATATAGCTGATCTCAGGCAAGCCACCTTCTTGCTCATAAGCCTTGTCCTACTATTTTATTTATGCATGTTTTAACTACTGTTTATTAAAACTGCATCGTTTTACTTTATGTTGATGTATATATATGGTAGTGGTTTGGCCCCTCCGAACTATTACACTTCTGTACTATTAAGTACAACCCCCTTGGTGATACATAATTGTCCCTAGTAGAGTAGATGGTGCATATCCACCATACCCCTTTGGAGACCCCGATATAGCCGAAGCAAACAAGAGTATGGGAAGACCCCGGAAAAAGTTTTACCAAATGTTTTATTATAAAACCTTGGTGAGGTGGGACCTCCCAAGAGATGTTGAAAAGGAAGAAGGTTTTGTTTTACAAAATGCTGAAGGAAATATGGAGGAAAAAGGTTTACAAAAACACACTCGGTTCTTTGCAGTTTTGCTAGAACAATTAACCCGTGCAACCACATTACTCTAGAATGGGACAGGGCTGGATTTGATGTTTGGCTATTCTGGTATAAGCTGCCTCGCAACAACTACAGGGGATCGGGGATCCCTGGAGGGTGGGCCTTCTTCACTATAGGTCCATGTGGGACATCGACCTGGAGAAGGAACAAAGGGTCTGCTGGCCTACACGCGTTACTATGAGCCCCTCATTGAAAGCGCACACTCGAGAAGTGGAAAAAGCACTCCGGTTGGTCCTCGGTACCCGACGTCCCGATTTTGAGGGGATTAACACTCATAGGGTAGGCACTTATATTGGAGTGGGCATCCGGAGAGTCTTGATTGGTTACTCGACCCACGATTGGTGAAGATCAGGGTAGTGTACCCGGATGGTGTGGGTAAAGTGTACAACCTCTGTAGAGTGTAAATCTATTTGAATAGCCGTGTCCATGGTCATGGACGGTTGGGAAGGTTGCTGTAGAGTGGTGCTGGTTTTGTTTCCAAAAAGGATTTCAGAAAAGCAAAGGCTTTGAAAATATTTTGACCATGGGATGGTCGACAAGGATCCCTGTTTTGACCATGGGATGGTCAGAAAGGGATGGAAGGAGTTTGGTCGTGGGACGACCTGAAGACGGGAACAAATGGGTGACCCAGTCCTAATGTTTTCCAAAACTTTTCAAAATAAAAAGGTTTCCAAAATGTTTTACAAAAGTTTTCAACAAAGATATGTAGATGCTATGTCTACAAGAGAAACTATTTGAGAAAAGAACCTCTCTTGAAGCCCTCCTACTACCATAACCATAATGCATATCCTCTTGTTATTATTGTTATCTTAAGGTGGTTTGCGAGTACATTCAAAGTACTCACTGGCATTGTCCCTGGCTATTAACTTGGCCAGATATGAAGAAGAAGGTGGTGTTGGCGACTATGCGAGCTAGGACGTTCTCCCAGTCAGTTACCTGTAGGTTAAGGCATGGCTCGGGCTCTGCGCTCGATGAAGTTCCGCTGATGATTACTGATGTAGCCATAACGGCATTTATGTAAGTCCTGTAATTCGGTATATTCTCAGATGTTGTAATGATACTTGTCGGTTATGTGTCACGACTAACTGATCATGGGATCGTGGTTATATGCATAACAGGGATTCTCGGAGGATTAATCCGGGGGCCCCACAGACTTGGTATCAGAGCCATCCTAACTATAGGAGAACCTTAGTTAGCATGGTCGCTAGACAGGAAACTTATTTTTGAAAACCCCGGCTTTCAAAAACTAGTTTCTCAATGAGTTTCAAAAGGTTCTACTTCTTCTCTACCTCTAAGTAAATGCTTTCGGAAATGGTTTACTCCAACTCTTGTCCCCAAACTTCCAACCTCCGGATTTTAAATAACTAGGATCTAGAACCTGGTGAAGACACTAAGAACAAGATGAAGAAAAGCAACTACCAGCAAACACAAGGAGACTACAACATCGCTCCACCAGCAGAATCCTTATAGTCAGAAGACCCCAGGTGTTGCACTACCAAGAAGCACCCAAGATACGATGAAGGATTTATCGGCAAGACAGTGACTCCGACCTGAAGAAGACGAAATCTAGGGTCAATAGTCCTAAGAATGGGATTCCCCTACATTGCGAGTAGTTAACTCCTTGGTCCCTAGAATTGACCGTGTTTGCTTGCCTAAGTGCCTCTTGTGTTGCTTAATGTGTGAGGTTTGCCGAGGACATTGCAATTCTCCCGCTCTGTTCGCCTTGTTTGTATGTTCTGGTTTGCTTTGACCTTCCTAAAAATGTGACTCGAGGAGCAATAACCCACCTAGTAACTCAGGAAACCCTTGTGTTAGCTGTCGGTAATGAGACCCAGACTAACCTCGAGAGTATATGAGAGGAAAAGCACCGCAAGAAACAGGAGTTCGATGTCATCAAGTCAGAATCAACCTGAAGTTTTCACCTCAGCGGTCGGCATACCTCGTCAAACTCACCTCGCAAGACTCGTCAATAGCACCACACTCCCTTGTTCCTCAGTCTACTACAGCAAGATTTCCATTGGAGCTGAAGGTCGATCACCGAAGGATCCTCAATATCCACAGGAAACCACCCGATAAGTCAACCAAGACAAGAAGTGAAGGCCTAACCACACTAACCTTTAGTGTATTAGAGTCTCTAACAGCCTCAGGAAACTACCTATTATAGTCAAACCTACCCAAACCGATGGGAAGTTCCTCCCTAGAGGGTCACAACCACCCTTGAAGTCAGATGACTAGGAAGCATGAAACCAACGAGTCCACTCCGCCATCAATCAGAAGCAACGCAAGAAATGCCAGTGAAGACCGCTTACCCGACGCTGACTACTTGAACTCTGACTAGCCACTAGCAAGAGAGTCGTAAACAGCTAGCTTGCCTTGAGCTAACTCCATAAGGCTTTGTTAGGAAACCACCCTCGCAAAGGTGTATAGAATTGGGTGTAACTCGAAGACCTCAGCTCTAGATTCAGGTAAGATATATCCTTCCGCTAACAGCAAGTCGGCCTTCCAAGACAGGAGATCCAAAACCTTTCCTGAAGAACATTAGTGAAGCTCTAAGGTGGAAAGACTGCATCTTTACACTCAATCTCCAAAGGACTATCTACCCAAAGATACATCAGAAAATGTCCCCAGATCTGAAGTCTTCCCGCCAAGTAACAACCCGTGAGTTATCCGATGAGAAACTAACTGAAGATTCTACAAAGTCCCTCTGCTACTTCAGTTGAGGCCCCACCCAAAGGACCGCCGAACCGCTAACCCCTAGGTCCTTAATGCTTAGAGGACGTGAGACTCCCATGACTCCACTAGGCTAAGTACGAATAATAGTAGTATATAAGCCCAGTAAGTCATAATCCCCGGAAGACTTCCAAAGGTGTCTACTCCAGAAGAAGGATGGACGATAATCCCTAGAAACCCCATTCAATGACTCCAAGAAGGAAGGACTATGTCAACTCTTCGATCTACCCCAGTCAAATCCTAAGGGGGAAAGACTGCGTCTTGCCCACAAAAATAGAATAACCCTCTGCCAGGAGCAACCTCAGGAGTCCTAACCCTAAAATCGTTAAATAAGGATATTCTACGACCCTAAGGAAGAGTTGTGAATCCTTAGACAGAGGTACTCCCAGCTGTAGATTCTATCCTCCGATGAGTACTCCGTGAAGTTCAGAATCAAGGTAGTCTGTCTAGCCTAAGCCCTCAAGGTATCGAGCCCCGAAGGAATATAAGATCGTTCCTCACAATCAAGACTGGACTCTGCTTCACTCTCCGTGCATCCCGAAGGACTGAAACAGCTTCATCGACAGAGTAGCCACCTTCAAAGATAGAGTCCGTAAGATAGTACGCGTAATACACCTAGTATCAACCCGACTCAAATCCCCTAATCCTACTCTCCTGAATCTCGGGATGAGATTTTTTTAAGGGGGAAAGGTCTGTAACATCCCGATTTCAGCAACCCTGAATAGTTGTTCAGAATGCAAAAATCAGGGGGAACAAAAACTTTTTCTTGTCCATTAGTGCAGTGTTTGCTTGTTGTTTGGATATGCTTATGCATATGAATGTGTATTAGATGATATACTCCTTACCTTAACACCAGTTGACAAAAGCTACTTCCCAAAACAGTCTTGGCTTAATTTCCATATTCTCCAATGTTCTGGCATTTCAAAACATGAGCCAAGATGCTTATGTAACCAAAACTATTTTTGTAACTTCTATTGACAAAACTATGGAGAGTTATATAACATAATCTCCTTATGTTTTCAAGACAGAACCTTCAACTACTCTTATCTCTAGAATTAACAAAACCTTTTATGAACCAGTTGAATTCTACTCTTGGTAGAGATACCAAAGACTCTCATCTTATTCAAACTCCAACCCTTTCAAAATTGCCCTACCTTACCTCAAGTCAGACTTGATGGTAACCCTAGTAGTAGGTTTGCTTAGTTTGTAAGATGAGTTGCCTTGCTCTGTTGTCTGATGAATTGCCTTAATCTGCTGTTTGAATTGTCTGCTTAGGAGATAGTATGAGCTACTCTAGGAGCTCCTCACTAGGATCAATATGTTTCCAACTCATCAACCCCTAAGCAAGAATACAAATCTGGATCTGATCTCTAGCCACCAGGTGATCATCTAAAACCCTTAACTAGATCAATTCTGAAGATATCCCTTCTAGAAGCTTCCAAGACAATGAAGACCAATATCAAGAATGGATCCCTTCTACTCAATATACCCTTCAACCGCATCCACTTGATGATGCTTTGGTATCTTTCTATCCACCAAAAGCCTTCCCTCTCATGCTCTAGTCAAAAACCCTAAGTCTGCCAAATTTGGCTGTCTGGAAATCTGTTTCCAACATCACCCTTTTGAATGCCTCCCTTTCTCAACCCTTGTGCATTTTTGATAATGCATATGAACCATCTTGTTAAACATCCTAAGTACTACCAAGGCCCACTCTTGCCCTTGGTTAGAGTATCCTCCTACCCACTTGTTCTTGATGGTTTTGCAGGCAAGAAAATAACTTTTCCTGCAAATCTAGTCAGCATGCCTACTTTGGCAGAAGCTCACACCACCATCCAACCTTCCTTGGACCAACTCTTTGAATGATTGTGTTCTACTCATATAGGTCTATCATTAACTAGTTCACTTGTTCCAATTGGATCCTTGAGCTGTTTAAACCCACAAGGTTTTGAAGGCTAGTTGATAATCTGCTTTGGGAGGCTTATTTTATTCAAAGTTTGAAAGCTTGTCTTGGTGAGCTCAAGCAGGATCAAGCTCAAACCCCTACACCATTGCAATATACATCACTTGGTATATCCATCCATATATTCCATGCCCCAAGGGGAGCCTTGAGCTCCAAGATCTAGCAAGGTTTTGGTGGCATGAAAACAATCTTACCCAAGATCCTTAAATCTCTAGTTTTCACCAAAATCAACTTAGATTCTCCAATCCCAAGGTTGCAAATGCTTGTTACACCTTGTATACATCCTATACATTGATCATCAAGATTTATGAAATATTATCCATAATTATTTTGGCTCAAAAACTACTTAATCTCTTTAATAGTCAAAATCTCCAAAACTACTCTCCCAAAGGAAAGTTTGGTTTTTGCCAAAACACTTCCCTAACTTTGGGCTCAATTTAGTCCTATATATCATACCCCATCTTCACACTTCAAAAATAAATATTTTTGAAGAGCTTTATTAATTCGTTTTGCCTATTTTCTTAAATGGCACAAATGGAATAATAATTGTTTTAAATACTTTTAAGCCCCAATAAATCTTGGGAAAATTCCCTAAGTGTGTATTCACATTTGGGACCATCCCAAACCAAAATACAACCTTGGACAATGTAAATTTACCAAATGAGATCCTATAAACCACTTCTGCACTTTTGAAATAAAAGGATTTAAGTGGACTTCTACTCTTCTGAAAATTCCCAAACAATTCCTGGATATCTACCTTGACCTCACCTACCTATCAGTACCATCTCCCCACCTTGTCCAATACCAATTTAGGAACTTCCTTCACACGCCTCCATGTGCCCATATTTGTCAAATAAATCAAGCTTTGATCCAAAAACACCTCAAACACCTTGGGGACTTGCTCTCCACTTCTCTCCAGTAACTAGCCCTCTCTCCTGTCAACCACCACTGTAGCACGAGCACTGTAGCCCTCCATTTTGGCTTTTGTGCTTGGATGAAGGGAGGTGAAGATCTTGTCTTAAATGGGTATCTTCCCATATCTCACAAACAGCAGCCACCCTCTCCCCTCTCCACTCAGTTGGCGTGTACCTGCACCCACTGCCGTTCCCTACCCCACCTAGCAGCTGTTCATGGCTAGCCCTAAGCCCCCTCCCTCTCTTTTCTTGCTAGAGGGAGAGTGGTCAAATCCCTTCCCCTGTTCTTTGCAGCCTGGCAGGGCGCCTCCCCCACCTCCCTACTCCCTCTCCACGAGCTCCCTCCGCCCCATCCGACCAATACCTGAGCTCCACCCTTCCCCAAGCCTCCCATGGACCTTGTCCATCATGGACCTCTCCCACTCGAGATAAATAGGCCAGAGGCTGGCCAGCCCCCTCTCGGCCTCTCATTTTCCCCCTCCCACTCCCACTCTCCTCCCCCGGGTACCACTCCCTCTCCCCTGCATTCTCCTGCTCGAGAGAGAGAGGAAGCAAAGCTTCGGCCTTACCCCGTCTACCGAGCAAGGGACCCTCCCTACTGCCTCTCGCCCTCTGCATGTTTGCTCCCAAGACCCCCATGTCCCCCTGCATCTAACCCTACTCCCATTTTGGCCAGGGACCACCCCTTCTGTCGCCGGCGTCGAGCTCCGACGAGATCTCTCTCGGGCGTCCTCGCGCGAGCCCTGCACCGACAATGAGCCCCCTCGTGCCGCCCCTTGTTCGGCTCCCGGCAGCACGCCACGTCGCCCCGAGGCCTCCCCTTCGCCGAGTACGGCCGCAAGTGAGCCTCCCGTGCCTTCCCCGCCACCCCTAGGGTTTCTACCGCCAGCCTCCTGTCTAGTTGGTGACGACGATGGACGACCATCGATCTCCCCTGGATCCAACGCCCCATATCTCGCCATACCTTTTCGGCGCTAAGAGCCACTGACGACTGGGCCCCGCCAGTCAGCTTCAAATCTGCATCTCGCGTGCTTTGGTGTGGGCCGGCGATTGCCCTACGGGGCCCAGTATCCCCCCGGATCCGGCCCGCACTTCTCTCCCTCCCTTTTTCTTTTTTTTAATTAGATCTGTTTCTGGCCTATTAGTTTAATTGCTAAATAAAATGGAAATCACTATATTTTGGACAAATACAAATCTATAAATGTTCTCACCTATTTTCCTAAACATGCAGAACTGGTCTTGTGCCAAAAATAATTTTCATTATTTGTGGGCAATTAATCTGCAACAAGGTGTAGCTTACACTAAATAAATTCCTTAGTGACTTACACATCTCCAAAATGGATGAAACCAAGTTCTTTTGAAAGTATACCCATAAGCCTACCATCTAGCATTTATCTCACAAGGGGAACAATAGTGTGTCTATAGCAAAAATAACAAAAACTAGTAGTATCTGACTTTAGAAAAATCCCTAGACTAAACCATGAGTCCAATTGACCTAACTCCAAATCTTATGGATGAGCTCTATCCATATCTATCTAAATCCAGGAGCTCATGATTTATTGAGCCTTGGATATTTTTCTGTGAATTAAACTATTCTATGCATGGTTTATTCACCTCTAAATTCACTACAGTAGTTATACAGCTCCAAAAAGGTTGCTTCCAATTTCTACAGAAGGGTATTCCCACTACCTACACTGTGTCCTTGGAATCAAACCAAAACATTCTGTATATTAAATTTGGTGAAAAGGATAAAATGTCTACAGAACTGCCTTTGGGAATTTCCTGAGGGCATTCTGGTAATTATCTTGATTTGATTCCAACTCTCAGTGAAAGAGTACATCAAGCCCTACCTAGCCAGGAAATAATTTTTGGATCTCCAGAAGTTTTCTGGTGAATTATTCCTAATACTAGAGCCTTTAGCACTAGAATATTCATAAGTATTTCAAGAAAAATGATAAAATAGTGAAACCACTTCTGTTGGTTTCATCTTATCAATACCTATCTATTGGTATCATGTTTTACAATGGTACCATACAGAATATGGTCTTGCTCCAAAATCCATCTCTTAGGTAGTTTCTAGACTATAAATCCTAAGGGATTTTCATCCCCTTCTCCAAGACCATCTCAGCCTCCTAAATCCAATCCTCTCTAAAACTACTGAACCTTAATTGGAGTTTATTCAATTGCTTGTTTGGTGAATGGTATTGGTGATTGTATGCCTTGTATTGATTGTGCCCTTTTGTTTGTTTGTATGTGTTCCCTATAAACGATAGTTGCGATTATATCAGAGAGCAGAAGAAGATGGTTATTATTGTATATTCTGGGTTATCTAAAGAAGAAGTCCAGGGAAATTTATGCTATATAGCTGATCTCAGGCAAGCCACCTTCTTGCTCATAAGCCTTGTCCTACTATTTTATTTATGCATGTTTTAACTACTGTTTATTAAAACTGCATCGTTTTACTTTATGTTGATGTATATATATATGGTAGTGGTTTGGCCCCTCCAAACTATTACACTTCTGTACTATTAAGTACAACCCCCTTGGTGATACCTAATTGTCCCTAGTAGAGTAGATGGTGCATATCCACCATACCCCTTTGGAGACCCCGATATAGCCGAAGCAAAGCAAGAGGATGGGAAGACCCCGGAAAAAGTTTTACCAAATGTTTTATTATAAAACCTTGGTGAGGTGGGACCTCCCAAGAGATGTTGAAAAGGAAGAAGGTTTTGTTTTACAAAATGCTGAAGGAAATATGGAGGAAAAAGGTTTACAAAAACACACTCGATTCTTTGCAGTTTTGCTAGAACAATTAACCCGTGCAACCACATTACTCTAGAATGGGACAGGGCTGGATTTGATGTTTGGCTATTCTGGTATAAGCTGCCTCGCAACAACTACAGGGGATGGGGGATCCCTGGAGGGTGGGCCTTCTTCAATATAGGTCCATGTGGGACATCGACCTGGAGAAGGAACAAAGGGTCTGCTGGCCTCCACACGTTACTATGAGCCCCTCATTGAAGCGCACACTCGAGAAGTGGAAAAAGCACTCCGGTTGGTCCTCGGTACCCGATGTCCCGGTTTTGAGGGGATTAACACTCATAGGGTAGGCACTTATATTGGAGTGGGCATCCGGAGAGTCTTGATCGGTTACTCGACCCACGATCGGTGAAGATCAGGGTAGTGTACCCGGATGGTGTGGGTAAAGTGTATAACCTCTGCAGAGTGTAAATCTATTTGAATAGTTGTGTCCATGTTCATGGATGGTTGGGAAGGTTGTTGTAGAGCGGTGCTGGTTTTGTTTTCAAAAAGGATTTCGGAAAAGAAAAGGCTTTGAAAATATTTTGACCATGGGATGGTCGGCAAGGATCCCTGTTTTGACCATGGGATGGTCAGAAAGTGATGGAAGGAGTTTGGTCGTGGGACGACCTGAAGACGGGAACAAATGGGTGACCTAGTCCTAATGTTTTCAAAAACTTTTCAAAATAAAAAGGTTTCCAAAAATTTTTACAAAAAATTTCAACAAAGATATGTAGATGCTATATCTACAAGAGAAACTATTTGAGAAAAGAACCTCTCTTGAAGCCCTCCTACTACCACAGCCATAATGCATATCCTCTTTTTATTATTGTTATCTTAAGGTGGTTTGCGAGTACATTCAAAGTACTCACTGGCATTGTCCCTGGCTATTAACTTGGCCAGATATGAAGAAGAAGGTGGTGTTGGCGACTATGCGAGCTAGGACGTTCTCCCAGTCAGTTGCCTGTAGGTTAAGGCATGGCTCGGGCTCTGCGCTCGATGAAGTTCCGCTGATGATTACTTGCCGCGAGTCAACAAGGACCAGCGGTGTTGAGGAAAAGGCCCATCTCACCTATGTAGCCATAACGGCATTTATGTAAGTCTTGTAATTCGGTATATTCTCGGATGTTGTAATGATACTTGTCGGTTATGTGCCATGACTAACTGATCATGGGATCATGGTTGTATGCATAATAGGGATTCTCAGAGGATTAATCCGCGGGCCCCACAATATGGTTTCCTGAAAGAAGGAGTTTAGATGAGATATCCTTAAGGCAGATCCAAAGAAGAGAAAAGGCCTATACTATCATAAACACTGAATTATATAAAAGGAGCGTAACAACAGTACTGCGGAGGTGTGTTGACCCGGAGGAAGGGCTTGACATACTCCGAGATATTCACCAAGGGGAATGTGGCCACCATGCCTCCTCAAGAGCGTTAGTGGCGAAAGATTTCCGGCATGGATTTTATTGGCCAAGTGCTTTGGAGCAATCAGAGGATTTGGTGAGAAAATGCAATGGCTGCCAGAGATACGCCACGAAAACTCATTTACCAATGTCGGAACTCAAAACTATACCCATTACCTGGCCATTTGTTGTATGGTGCCTAGACATGGTAGGGCCATTTAAGTCGGCTAAAGGAGGAATGACCCATATCCTAGTTATGGTCGAGAAGTTCACCAAATGGATTGAAGTGAAGCCAATCAAGAAGTGTGACGGGGCAACAGCAGTAAGATTCCTCAAGGATATAATCCTGAGATACGGCTATCCCCATAGCATCATAACTGATAATGGCACAAATTTCACTGAAGGAGCATTTGCAAGGTTCTGCCAAGAAAAGAAAATCTGGCTAGATTTAGCTTCAGTGGCCCACCCCGCATCGAACGGGCAAGTGGAAAGATCCAACGGACTGGTATTGTCCGGGATAAAACCCCGGCTCATAGAGCCACTGCAAAGATCAGCGGGGTGCTGGATGGAAGACCTACCAGCGGTACTATGGAGTTGAAGAACAACTCTGAATTGATCAACAGGCTATACGCCATTCTTTCTGGTATATGGGGCAGAAGCTGTATTACCAGCCGACATAGAGCATGATTCACCAAGAGTCACCTAATACATAGAAGCTAAAGTGTGTGAAGCCCGGCAAAATGATGTTGATCAGCTGGAAGAAGTGAGAGAACTGGCCTTGTCCAGATCCGCCATATATCAGCAAAACCTCCGACGCTACCATCGCCGGAAAGTGAACCCTCAAGTCTTCCAGGAAGGTGACCTGGTACTTCGGTTGATACAGCGCACTGCTGGTATGCATAAGCTATCCCCTCCATGGGAAGGACCTTTCATTGTAAGCAAATCCTTGCACAATGATTCCTACTATCTTATTGATGCACAGCCCCAGGAAAAGAACAAGGCGGACAGGTCCGAAGAGGAATCTAAGCGACTGTGGAATGTAGCACTACTTCGTCCTTTCTACACCTGACAAAGAGGTGAATGTATCTGAACTACTCATATGTCGGAATGTATGTCAGCAATGAGCTTATTAATGAAACTTTGGCACCCCAAGCAGAGACTCGAGGGCTGCTATAAATATTGTCTTTCTCGTTTTCGTATTTTTATGTCGATTGGGTTAAGTCGCTTATATCTTAGTCGGGTTAGTAATGTGTGAGCACCAAAAACCCAACTCTTCGACTTTGCTGTTGTCCAACAAGAATTGGCTTCATGGCAAGCAAGAGAACAAGTTTGGAATGGCAAAGCACATGAAAAACGACTAAGGAAAAGAACTTAAGCGGGCCCACATTGGTTGTTTTGACTAACCCTTGGTTTACTGCATTTATGTAACGCTGAATCATTTTGAGCTAATCTCAAAGTTTCAAGTATTGCTAAATCAATTTTTTGAACCTCGGACTCGTAAGTCAAAACGCTGAATCAAGGTAGACGCGAGCCGAGTCAAAAATTGGGGGAATAAGAAAACAAAACTCGGGGACTTCGCCCACGATAATCTAGCATTAAGAACTTAGTTCCAAACAATAAGTTGTAGCACAACCAAACCAGAGCACTTAGATACATTTCTGCCTGGCATTCTGGGGATCTGACAAATCTGATCAAGTGTTTTTAAGGAGCAGGTGCAGTGGCCGAATCATCAGCCGAAGAAGGAGGTACTTCAGAATTTGGGGGAGGGGCGCTAGCCTCGGCTTCATCCTCAGGGTGGACCTCGCCGTCCTCCGGGTCTTCGGCCTCGTTGCCAAGCTCAGAGGCCTCACCATCACTCCCTTCTTCTTCTTCATCTCTAGAAGCAACTTCATCATCAGAAACATCGAGATAGCTCGGCCCTTCGTTCCAACCGTGGAAGAAGGAGTATTGAATGAGTTTGTTAGCACAAGCTTTGCAGCGCGCGACGCACTCCGGATCTTTAGACCACTTAGATTCGGTGCGCATGCGGGTAAACAATCCCAAGTCAATTCCTTCATACCACGAGAGGACGAACTGCAAGGCAGTGTTAGCCCTAGCCCGTGCGGCAGATTCTCGCCACAGATTCAGCTAATTCTCGCACTCCATTAGTTTGTCTATGAAAGCTCTACTTCTTTTGGGAATGGGCTCAGTGGGCACGAGGGAGCTGAACATCCGTGTTACCGCCAATATAATGTCTGTGTCGTGGTTCTTCACTAGCTCAAGGCGAGCGGTGAGGCTCGCCAATAGATCCTCCATAATATACGGGATTGGCTCGGCATCAGGGCCTGCAAGAACACCATGTTGTTCGCGGGGCCGGGTTACGGCAGCAGCACCAAGCGTATCACTTTCTGGAAATTTGCCTGAGAACAGAGCAGAGGAAACAATAACTAAGAGCACCAAATCTGGAGAAACGAAAGTTAAGCAAGGGCAGAGAACTCACGGGCAATCTAGAAGAGGAGTCGCTGAAGCTCGGAATGGACATTGGCGCTGTGAGCCTGGAGTTTCTCGTATTTGGAGGTTAACAACGTAACTTTTACATCAGCTTCCTCCAATAGGTCCTTATCCTTGGAAATTTGAGTCGTCGAACGCTCTTTTTCCTTGGCAAACTCCTAGTCCACCTTGTCCAGCTCGGTTTTGTGGAGGTCTTTGAGCCTCCGGATTTTGGCATTCAGCCGCGTAATTTCCGAGTCCTAGAGCTATAGCCAAGCTATCTCTTCGTCCTTCTTCTTTAGTTCAGCCTCATGCTTCCCTGCTTGTTCGAGGAAATGGGTCATCATGTCAGGCATATTAACGCTGTCTTCAAGAGCAACTGCAACAGTGGCATAATCCGGAGAAGCCGAAGTATAAATGTCTACCGGATAAAGAAAGGAGCATACAGTGATTGTGCGAAGGAGATAAGATTACCTTTGATCTCAGCTAGATTCTTCCGCATGATGATATTCTCAGCTTCAACCTCGGCTGCATGGTTCGGATAACAAATTAATACAGATCACAGACAACTCGAACGAACAAAAATGGAAGAGGGAAAAGTCTAAGTAAGGAACATTACCCTTCTTCTGGTGCTCCTCCAGGAGTTTGCCATAACACGCGCGAACGTCTTTATAGGAGTCCAGCAGGCACTGGAACTCAGCGGATTGGCGGTTAGTGGTAATCTGAAATAAGCAAGGCAATGCCAAGTTCAAAGGCAAAGTAAAAAATAATTCGAAGTCTACAATATCCGAGCCAAGTGGAACTTAACTCGGCTCTAGGTGTGTGGATATTCGAATTCTACAAGATCTAGGCCAAGTGGAACTTAACCCGGCTCTAAGTGTGTGGATATTCGAAGTCTACAAGATCCGGGCCAAGTGGAACTTAACCCGGCTCTAGGTGTGTGGATATTCGAATTCTACAAGATCCGGGCCAAGTGGAACTTAACCCGGCTCTAGGTGTGTGGATATTCGAAGTCTACAAGATCCGGGCCAAGTGAAACTTAACCCGGATCTAGGTGTGTGGATATTCGAATTCTACAAGATCCGAGCCAAGTGGAACTTAACCCGGCTCTAGGTGTGTGGATATTCAAATTCTACAAGATCCGGGCCAAGTGGAACTTAACCCGGCTCTAGGTGTGTGGATATTCGAAGTCTACAAGATCCGGGCCAAGTGGAACTTAACGTGGCTCTAGGTGTGTGGATATTCGAATTCTAGAATATCTGGGCCAAGTGGAACTTAACTCGGCTCTAACTGTGTTCATATTTGAAATTGCTAAGGACAGAAACCAAATTCTCTAGGAGCATTCGACCGAGTAATAAGTTACTCCCTCAGAGGCTTGAGGACTAGGGCTATATCTACAAGTGCTCATATATACAAAGTACCATAGTGGAGGAAAAGAATTGCCTCCATCATCCGGACAACCAAAGAGATGGCCTTGGTCGCGGAGTTCATCTGTGCGCTGAACTCGGCTGGGCCGAACTTCTCCAGCAGATCATCTTTTGGATCGATGAATTCAGCATTGTTCCAGTTCTTCACATACTCTAGGAGCAGTGGACTGTAACTTTCGCCGCTAGGAGAGTAGTTCGCCACAAGGCCTTTGACGTGGGCCTCTCGCCTTGCAGATTGAGCTGCAGCAGGGCTGGTATGCAAAACCAGCTGCCTGCTACCCTTTGATTTGGCAGCGTGTGACCCAAAAGAGATACCTTTAGCTGATCCAGCAGCTTTCTTGAGCTTGCCGGATGACGAAGGACGCGGCGGAAGATCCGAGGCCGCTGACCCGGAAGGAGCTTGAGAGGCTGGCGGAAAAATATCTGCAATAGACGTTGTTGATCCAGGGGGCACAGATAGAGCCTTCTCCTTTAGGCCTTGGTCGATGCTATTGCTGCTGGTGCTGCTACTGGTGCTGATGAAGCGGTTGCTGTCGCTGCTGGTGGTGATGCTGCTGGTCCTTGTGTTGTTGCTGGCATTGCTGTTGTTGGTGTTGCTGGTGCTGTTGGTGCTGGTGCTGCTGGTTTGGAGGAAACTTGAACTAGAGGAGAACTTGTTGGGGGCGGTGCCGATGAAACTGGCACCTCAACACTTGGCGCTGGGCCGAAGAGAAACTGGGGAGATCCGGCATGGCCGTATCCAAAGCTGCCCCCCCCCCGTGCTGACATTGCCCTCCTCATGATGAGGTGAGCTCAGATCAGGCACAACCGCGGAGCCCTCTTGGATAGGGATGAGCGGGCGAGTGTCGTCATCACGGGGGGAGGGGGAGGGCTACTATAGATTGGAGATGCTATGCCGGAGCCGCTCTGGGAATGACCCTAGGAGCTCTGAGAAGCAGAAAAGAACCAAGTCAAAAAGAGAAAAAGAACCAATAAGAGACAAAAGCAAACACAGAAAGGGAAAAACTTGAAGGGCGAATGCAAAGAGACTTACTCGTCTGAGGTTGGGGGAGCCTGAGGTTTGGGCGTCCTCCAGACCGTGCTCTTGGCGGCCGGCTTAGTCGAGGCTTTCACCCTGGACTTTTTCTGCCTCTTCTTGGGCGGTGGCGCCTCCGAAGCTGTGGCCGAGGCAGCTACGCGCTTCTGGGAAGAAGCAGGGACCGGACCACTAGTGGCGAGGGGAGGAACCTCATGGACCTGACCGGCCGGGTTAGCTGAAGATTCGGACATAACCAGATGCGTGTAAGAGATGAGAACCGGATCAAGTAACTCCAGGACCTCAATGTCCGAGTCATCGTCATCTAGCCAATCCCTTAGAGAAGAGGCCTTACCAGAGCCACGTTTGACGATGTCCGGAGTGGGCAGGAAGGTCTCCAGATCAGGCTCCTCCTCATCTTCCTCGGCGCGGTCCGGAACCCACTTGCTCGCCAGAACCACACCATCTTCCAGCAGCTGCTGGAGGAATCGCTGAGAACAAGACAACAATTGCTAAGTTATGAAAATAATCCGACATACAGAGAAGATCCGGAAAACATTAAGAAGTAAAGTTACCTTTGGAGGAGGTTTTTCTCGGGTGAAGGGCTTGATCCCCCATTCCCAATCTTCGGAGAATTCCTTCTCCACATTGAAAATGGCCTTAACCCGGCGGTAAACCGTCGGGTTATCAAGCTCAAAAGATGAAGTCTGATTGGGATCGAGGGGGCCGCTCAAGTAGCAGATCGTGTGGGCTCGCTTATGAAGGGGGAGACCCAGCTGCGGACAAAAGTAATCATGATGTCCTCCCCCCGGAGCTTCTCCTTGAGCAGCTCCTTGATCCGGCGCTCCACCTGATTCGCCAGGGCAGTGGGTCGCCTGGGGATGCTCTCCCAAAGAGAAGTGTCTGGAGGTCCGAGTTTGAAGGGGAGGAAACCGATCAGATCTTCCTCGGTGGTGTTCCAGACATAAAAGAAAGTCTGGGCCCAGCCTTTGCAGGACTCAAGCCCCGTGACCCGGGGAAACACAGAGCCCTTGCAGGGAGATATGGAGGCAGCGCCGCACTGAGTCAGGTGCTTTTCCTCCGGAGTAAGTTCCTTAGCCGGGACCACATTCGTCCAGAGACCGAAGAATTTGATCCACAGTTCCTTAGATGGCCAGAGGCCGATATATCCATCGATGCCAAAGGCAAAAGAAGACAAAGAGGTGATGGCATTGGCAGGGAGATGATGTGGTTGCAGTTGATACATAGAGATGAAATCAAAAAAGAAATCTAAGGTAGGAAGGCCGAAGCCGCGCTAGAAATGAGAAAGAAAAACAACATACTCCCCTAGATTGGTGATACATTGCAAATGTATCTATAATTGTTGATGTTCCATGCTTGGTTTTATCCACTTTCTTGTGTTTTGTTCCAACTTTGGAGTACTTTTCATATGATTTCTTGGACTAACCTATTAACAAGATCCACAGTGCCAGCTGCCTGTTTTCTGCTGTTTTTGGTTCCAGGAAAGTCAGAAAATGAATATTCTCGGAATTGGACGGGACAAAAGCCAAAGTGCCTATTTTTCCGGAAGGGATCAAGTGCAAGAATACGAGACAGAGATGGGCCAGAGGGCGGCCACACCACCTGGCCGCACGGCCAGGCCTGGCCCGCGCCAGGGGGTGGTGTGGCCAGCCCAGGCACCCCCTCGGCCTCTCCTTCCGCCTATATATTGCCCTCGGGACGAAAACCCTAAGTACCCGATCAAAAATCCACGAAAGATTCTATAGCCGCCGTCATCTCCATCCCTAGATCGGGAGGGATTTGAAGCTCTTCCCGGCACCCTGCCGAAGAGGGGAATTCACCATGGAGGCCTTCTTCATCACCATGCAAGCCTCTGGTGTGATGCGTGAGTAGTTCATCCTTGGACTACGGATCCATGTAGTAGCTAGATGGCTGGTTCTCCTCCTTTGTGCTTTCATGTTTAGATCTTGTGAGCTCCGTTCGTGATCAAGATCATCTATATGTAATCATACATGTTGTGTTTGCGGGGATCCGATGGATATTGAGATGCTATTTCAGATTGATTATTGATTCTATCATGTCTTTGTTATTTGAGATCATGCATGCTTTCCGTTGTTAGTAGCTATCTTGGCCAAGTAGATGCTAGCAACTCCAAGAGTTAGTATTTATGCTCGATAGTGGGTTCATGCCTCTGGTAATCTGGGGAAGTGACAGAAATCTCTAAGGTAGTAGATGTGTTGTTGCTACTAGGGAGAAAACAACAATCCTTTGTTCATAGAACAATCGTATTGTTTACTTTACACGCAGTTCGTAAAGCAATAATCTGTTGCTTGCAACTTAATACTGGAGGGGGTTCGAATGATAACCTGAAGGTGGATTATTAGTCATAGATGCAGTTGGATGGCGGTCTATGTATTATGTTGTAATGCCCAATCAAGTCTCAAAGGAGTGAAGATGATTAGTATATGCATGTATTGCTTTCTCGGTGTTTGTCAATTGCCCCGCTGTAATTTGTTCACCCAGCATGTTATCTATCTAAGGAGAGCCACCTCTAGTGAACTATGGATCCCGGTCCTTGTCTTTTACATACAATCTATAAATTGTTCCTGCTTTGTGTTTACTTTCTGCAAACTTTTACTTCTTTCCATTTGATACGTTTAATCCTTTGTTTTCTGTAAAACACGGTGATATTGACAACCTCATCGCAAGTTGGGGACAAAGTTCTGTGGTTGTGTTGTGCAGGTCTCCACGTTGCTACTAGCACCGGTAGTGCGCCCTGCCAAGGCTCAGCTAGTAACACCTTTGGGGTGTTTCCTTTCTCCTACTGGTTCGATTAAACCTTGGTTTCATAACTGAGGGAAACTTGTTGCTGTGCTCATCATACCTTCCTCTTGGGGTTCCCAACGAGCTCTACATCAACACCGCCAACAAGCGTTTTTCTGGGCGCCGTGCATTGAGCCATCAAGCATTTTTCTGGCGCCGTTGCCGGGGAGTCAAGGACATCTTCACAAGGAGAGTCCCTCATAACCAATCTATTTAATTTGTTGTTTTTGTTTTGCTTAGTTTCTTTTTTGCTTTGTTTGCTTGTTTTGTTCTTCAAAAACACAAAAAAATTAATTTTGCAAGTTTGCTTTCTTATTTGAAAGACACAAAAAAATTAGTTCCTATCTCATTATGGCTAGCCTTGCTGCTATCACTATGTCACCCGAGGAAATGATTTTCACTTTTAAACAAGGAATTGAGGAAAGTTTTAAAGAAGCTTGGTCTAGAATCTCTGATCTACATGAAAAAACTGAGCCTAAAATGACTCAAAGTTTGTTCCTTAGCAATTTTTACCTTGGGATTGCTCTTTGCTATAGATATGCTCTAGATGTTGTTGTGGGAGGAGATTTCCTCCATTGTAATGAGGATGATGCTATTAATGCTATAAAGAAATTGATCCTCACTTACAACTTGCCTAGCCAAACTGATACTTCTTTCGCAAAAATATTTGCTAGGTTGGACACTCTTGAGGCTAGCACTACTATATTAGAGAGTTGCTATAATACGCTTAGCGAGCATCATGATTATGTTCCAATAAACTCTGAATCATCAAAGTGGTTCCCTACAGTAAACATTGAGATGAACACTGAAACTTTTCAAGCTCGTTGTGATATCATGTCTGAATTTTGCCTTACGCCCAAAGATATTTATAAATCTCTGAATACTTGGGGGCTCATTGAGGGAGGAAAAGAAATATCTCTTACTAATAATACTACCATATTACCTCTTGGAATAGCTGAAGGAGTGTTTACAAAAATCCTTGGGAAAACGATTTCTATTGATTATCTTGTTATTGAATGTGCAGGAAAAGGACAAATTACACTTGGAAGGTCCCTATTAGAACTCCTTGGAGCAATAATAGATGTGGGAAAGGGGACCATGCACCTTTCTTCTCCACCAAACAATCATATTTTCCCCAAGGTTAAGAATAAAAGTAAGAGAGGTAAGGGCAAGAAAGTTGGTTTTAATGCTTCTTCATTTGAGAACACTTGATTCTTTCTTTGCTTCTTATGCCTAACTTAAAGACGTTAAAGAAAAGTACTTATTGGGAGATAACCCAAAAGTTTTAGATGAGTCTTGAAAGTTAGTACTTCAGTAAAAACCTCTCCTTATCCTTTTTATTTGCTTTTTGTGCCAAGAGTAACCTCTAATGAGAGAGAAGTAATGATTGGGAAAGTTGATGTCCCGAAACAGATTCTTGTGCTTCACTGTAAAAATTCGTGAGAGAGCTCTGTATGTCAGATTGAGATGTAATTTTTTTTGCTTCTGACCCAGGTCGTTATATAACTTTCGTCAGTTTAACACTTTTTGATTTGAGCAACAGAAGGTCTTCGAAAAAATTCGTATTTACCTACTTGTCCGTTTTGACAGATTTCTGCCATTTTCTGCATTTGCTTCTTGTTGGTTCCTTCTTGAGTTCTTTTGGGAAATTGAGATTTTTGAGGGAAGTGCTACAGTAGCTAGTGTCCTAATGGAAGTTTATTTGGTATTAGAACTGAACCTTAAGACCTTTTATCTTAAGTGCACTAATATTGCTAATGAGATTGTGTGAAGTTTTGTATGAAGGAAAAATTTTAGGTGTATGGAAGGAATGAGTAATGAGATGAAGGATGGACTAAAGCTCAAGATTGGGGATGCCACGCGTGTCACCCCAAGAAATATCCAAGAAGTACAAGCGCCAAAGCTTGGGGATGCCCAAGGCATCCCCTTCTTCATCAATAAAAATTCTAGGTTTCTTCCAAACGCTTCATTTTTATTGTTTCATGCACAGTTGTGTTTTTCTTGGAGCGTCTTCTTTTTCATTTTCGTTTTGGTTTTTCGTTTGCTTTGGTTTGCTTAGTTTTATGAATAAGTTGGTTGGACCCCCTCTTTCATACATTGGTTTGCAAATAGTTTGGTTTGGTTTGGAAAAGAGTAGGAAAGTTCGTGCTTATGTGGTAAAAAAAGCTTGTTTTTGACTGTGGCCTGTGCTTTGTCATGCCATGCTTGATATTGTTTTGGCTTTATGCTTAGTATTATTTTCTGTAGAATGACTTGTTATAAGCAATTGAGATTGCTTAATGTGCATTGGATGAATCATGCGTTGTTTTAGCATATTAAAGCATAGTATAGTGGTATTCTCCTTTGATGCCTTATTTGGGTTGACTTGGCATATGCTCACACCATGTTATGACTATCCAAAGTCACCATAGCCTTTATGATCCTTTAGTTTTCAACTTGTAGTATCACTTTATGCTTTGATCAATGATGTTTTATCGCTCTGCATGATTATGGCCATTATTGCTCTCTTCGTTTGTCGCTCCTAGTCTTTTGCTAGGCTCCACAACCAAGTATGAGTTCCACTCATGCATACAACTCCCTAAACCACGTTATTCCAAAGAGTCCACCATACTACCTACTAGCTTATGCTATTCCAAGTATATTCATGCTTTTGTTTACCTTCCACTTGTTATGAGAAAACTATTGGTTAAATCTCTCACAAACTTGATGGCACACTTTACTTTACTTGCCCTTAATAAACTTGAACCATTGTGTCGTCTATGTTGTATATGCTTGCACTTATTTGTTGGGAATTAGCAGAACCATGCTTTCATGGGGAACGCTTTCAACATTTCACTTGGTACTTGTACCTAGTTGATATCATGCTCTTTTGTATATGGATGTCGTCGGTGTGAAATGAAAGGGGAGCTTGTAAGTCCATGGAGTTATGTATATGTGTTAGAGAAACGCCTGGGCCGCTGGTCTAATCCATGCTGACATGGTGGAAACCTGCAATGTAACCATAATGAGCTGTCTATGAAGCATTCTTCTTATAAAAAAAGAGTCCTATATTGAGAAAAAAAGAAAAAAAAGAGATACTATGAAAAGAGGAAAGAGAGAAAAAAAGCACCATATTCCCATGGTAAATAAGAAGAATGCTGAGATGCTCGTTGTCTGCTTGCCTTGTCATTTTGATATGGGGATTCTTCCGTATCATCGGGCAAGGGGTACCCCGTTGGCGGTTCTCTATGATACACATGTACTTACGATGACAAGAACTTACCGGTGACTAAACTTGAGTAGCATGAGGAGCGGCCCTCGTATACAAGGGACATGAGATTTCTGACTTATACTTTGTCAAGCATGTACACCATAGTTTGTTCACTTTAACCTTAATCACTTCAAGATGCTTATGATAGGGGCAATGAGAGCTGAAAGCTATAAGTACCATAATTTTTGGAAGCTCTTTATGAGACTTGAATCCCTACTTCCTTTTACAAAAGGCCTTTCTTCCACCATTATATTGAGTCTCCACCTTCTATCTTTATGCACCTACTTTGAGAGCATAGTGGCCATTCTTAGTTCTATGTGCATTGTCCCAAGACTAGTTGATTGATGCATACTTTGATATTGCTTGTTTTAAACTATTGTATCTAGTCACTCTTATGAACTTTGAAGGTGTCCTATGCATTTATATTTGCTATTCTATTGAGGGACAAGCTGAATACTATTATGCTATGTTTTCTTTATGTGAAACAAACAAACGTCTTGCAAAGCATTGTTATTCATGAATCTTTTGTTTGTGCCTTTTCATGTTGCATCATAGCTTCTTTGCTTATTGCTAAAACTTTGTCTTTCATGTTATGATTGAAGTACTATGATCCCAGCTTTGAATGTTTTGCAAATACTTTGATCAAGTCTTTGATGGTGCATGTCACCTCAAAAATTATTCTTTCTTTTTATCACTTACCTACTCGAGGACGAGCAGGAGTTAAGCTTGGGGATGTTGATACATTGCAAATGTATCTATAATTTTTGATGTTCCATGCTTGGTTTTATCCACTTTCTTGTGTTTTGTTCCAACTTTGGAGTACTTTTCATATGATTTCTTGGACTAACCTATTAACAAGAGCCACAGTGCCAGTTGCCTGTTTTCTGCTGTTTTTGGTTCCAGGAAAGTTAGAAAATGAATATTCTCGGAATTGGATGGGACAAAAGCCAAAGTGCCTATTTTTCCCAAAGGGATCAAGTGCCAGAATACGAGACGGAGAAGGGCCAGAGGGCGGCCACACCACCTGGCCGCCCGGCCAGGCCTGGCCCATGCTAGGGGGTGGTGTGGCCAGCCCAGGCACCCCCTCGGCCTCTCCTTCCGCCTATATATTGCCCTCGGGACGAAAACCCTAAGTACCCGATCAAAAATCCACGAAAGAGTCTGTAG
Organism: Avena sativa; assembly: GCA_916181665.1. Lineage (NCBI taxonomy): Eukaryota > Viridiplantae > Streptophyta > Magnoliopsida > Poales > Poaceae > Avena > Avena sativa. Next base: position 264,466,603 of record OV702291.1, read on the forward strand.
CCGCCGTCATCTCCATCCCTAGATCGGGAGGAATCTGAAGCTCTTCCCGGCACCCTTCCAGAGAGGGGAATTCACCCTGGGAGGCCTTCTTCATCACCATGCAAGCCTCCGGTGTGATGCGTGAGTAGTTCATCCTTGGACTACGGATCCATGTAGTAGCTAGATGGCTGGTTCTCCTCCTTTGTGCTTTCATGTTTAGATCTTGTGAGCTCCGTTTATGATCAAGATCATCTATTTGTAATCATACATGTTGTGTTTGCGGGGATCCGATGGATATTGAGATGCTATTTCAGATTGATTATTGATTCTATCATGTCTTTGTTATTTGAGATCTTGCATGCTTTCCGTTGTTAGTAGCTATCTTGGCCAAGTAGATGCTAGCAACTCCAAGAGTTAGTATTTATGCTAGATAGTGGGTTCATGCCTCTGGTAATCTGGGGAAGTGACAGAAATCTCTAAGGTAGTAGATGTGTTGTTGCTACTAGGGAGAAAACAACAATCCTTTGTTCATAGAACAATCGTATTGTTTACTTTACACGCAGTTCGTAAAGCAATAATCTGTTGCTTGCAACTTAATACTGGAGGGGGTTCGGATGATAACCTGAAGGTGGATTATTAGTCATAGATGCAGTTGGATGGCGGTCTATGTATTATGTTGTAATGCCCAATCAAGTCTCAAAGGAGTCAAGATGATTAGTATATACATGTATTGCTTTCTCGGTGTTTGTCAATTGCCCCACTGTAATTTGTTCACCCAGCTTGTTATCTATCTAAGGAGAGCCACCTCTAGTGAACTATGGATCCCGGTCCTTGTCTTTTACATACAATCTATAAACTGTTCCTGCTTTGTGTTTACTTTCTGTAAACTTTTACTTCTTTCCATTCGATACGTTTAATCCTTTGTTTTCCGCAAAACACGGTGAGATTGACAACTTCATCGCAAGTTGAGGACAAAGTTCTGTGGTTGTGTTGTGCAGGTCTCCACGTTGCTACTAGCACCGGTAGTGCGCCCTTCCAAGGCTCATCTAGTAACACCTTTGGGGTGTTTCCTTGCTCCTACTGGTTCGATTAAACCTTGGTTTCATAACTGAGGGAAACTTGCTGCTGTGCTCATCATACCTTCCTCTTGGGGTTCCCAATGAGCTCTACATCAACACCGCCAACAAGCATTTTTCTGGGCGCCATGCATTGAGCCATCAATTGGGAGAGGGGGAAATCTTGTCGGCGGCGAGGCGACAGGCAACACCGGCGGGGATGCGGCGCGTGGCACGGAGCCAGTCCAGATCATCCTCACAGACTAACGCGCCATCCTAGTAGCCGCGCTCACAGCCTTCTCCTTCCTCCTCCTGCTGCACCACCACGGCTGTTTCCTCCTCAGTCATGGCAAACTCGAGGTCTTCGAGAAGAAAATCAGAGTAGAGATAGCCGGTGGCAGGGAACCGGGAAGCGCAGGGCCCCGTGGTGAAACTCTTGAGCGGGAGCGGCGGCACAGGTGCAAGGCACTACCTGAGCATGGTCGCAGCGGCGCAGTTACGACGAAGAAGCAGCAGCGGTGGTGAGGTTGCAGTGAGAGGAAAAGGAGGCTAGGAAGCACGAAGGAAATGGGGAACTTCCCCAAAGATTGCCCCAGACCCCCTACTTAACCGCGCGAGAGGGCGTGTAGTGGGATCCTTTGCCGTTGCCATGTCACACGCAACGGGCATGTACGCAATCGAGTCATCCAATCAGAGTGTGGCCACAGCAAGGACCACAGGGGCAGAGGATCCCATGACGTGATGTAATGTTACAGTTAACGAGGCGCTGCAGTGAAGGGACATGCGCAGCAGTTATTCCTGACATTGTGACAGTAACTGGCGCATTAAATGCGCATGGCCCTTAAAATGAGGCGAAACGATGATTACCCTCCATGTAGGATGTGGGGAAGGGTACAAGAGAAGGAACGGTAACCCGGATAGCCAGGCAAAAGACCAGGCCAGCAAGGAATAACTCGGAATGAGCCAAGGGATCACAAGAGGGAAAACCTCAGCTTAAGGGGTAACTCGGCCAAAGAGGAAGAAATCCGGATATGGGAACCTGTTGTGGCCTTAACAGCTAAAAGTTGCTAAGACCGCACCAGCTTCGGGGACTAATGTTGGGGGATACCCCGGGTAGGGTAACGTCAGGGTACAAAGGCCGAGTTAGCCAGGGTACGGTGCGGTTAAAGCAAGTGCTGACCGGGTCACCTCAAGGCAGGCTGAACCACGGAGTGACCCAGCCCGTGGAGCATCTCCTTAGTCGTAGCTCGGCCGGCATAAAATATATGTCGGCCATGTTTGTCTATCTCTTTTGCAGGTATCTTAGTAGCCGGATTAGCCACGTGCTAGCCGGACTATCATATGGCTTCCAAGAGAAGGAAGTAATATCCCGCTGGTCAAAAGGTGGCTTTATTAGCTATGGCATGAGCGAAGCAAAGTAGAGAAGAGGACCAGCGGGTCAGGAGCGACCAAGATGACGTGGGCAACATCGGCTGACGTAATCCGTGTCTGGTGACGCTAAAAGGCGAGGATTACGTTGCGGGTTATGTCCAAATCCCGGACGAGCCGTTAAAGAGAATAAAAGAAGCATCTATCTTTAGACGAGGAGCATATTCGGAGAATATGCTGCCACGTGTGCCCTAACATTGTAACCCGGGTTCCCCTATATAAGGAGCACCGGGGCCTCCATAGAGAGGGATCGATCGTTTTCTCTGTCATAGATAGAACTCTAGAGCTAGCTTGTAGGGAGTAAGAGACATAGTCTCCTTCTTACCAAGAGCTTGAAGAGTACTTGTAAACACCATTGATAGAGAGAATACAAGAACATATATGCGTGGAATCACCACGTTCTCCCTCCCTGGATTCCACTAGCACACATTGGCCCCATCTTTAGCCTATCCATGGCATCTGCCGTGCCACCACCACGACAAAAGTACTCTTAAAGAATATAATTTCATCATATTTCTTCCTTGATTGGCTCATAAGCTTAGTATTCTCTAGTTAAGATCTTTTGTGCTTCCAAGGAGGATTGCATGTTTGTTTTTATCCCTTGTATGTTTGTTTGTTTCCTTCAACTCTTATGCTTGCTACCCAGCCTTGCTAGCCTAAAACCTGTACTAAGAGGGAATGCTTCTCGTGCATCCAATCCTTAAACCAAAACCTATGCCATTTGTGTCCACCATACCTACCTATTAGCACTATTGCTATTCCAAGTAAATTCATGTTTTTATCTACCTTCCGAATTAAACTTGTTATGTGAAAATTAGTGATTAAAGCTCTCACAAACTTGATGGCACACTTTACTTTTCTTTCACCTAATAAACTTGAACCATTGTGTCATCTAAGTTGTATATGCTTGCACTTATACGTTGGGAATTAGCAGAACCATGCTGTCATGGGAAACGCTTTCAACATTGCACTAGTACATTACCCAGTTGATGTCATGCTCTTTTGTTTATGGATGTCGTCAGTGTGAAATGAAAGGGGAGCTTGTAAGTCCATGGAGTTATGTATGCGTGTTAGAGAAACACCTGGGCCACCGGTCCAATCCATGCCTAATCATGGTGGAAACCTGCAGCGTAACCATAATGAGCAATCTACGAAGCATTCTTCTTATAAAAAAAGAGATAGAGGTTGATAAAAAGAAAAAAAATGAGAAAAGAGGAAAGAGAGAAAAAAGCACCATTTTCTCATGGTAAATAAGAAGATTGCTAAGATGCTCATTGTCTGCTTGCCTTGTCATTTTGATATGGGGATTCTTCCGTATCATCGGGCAAGGGGTACCCCGTTGGCGGTTCTCTATGATACACATGTACTTACTATGACAAGAATTTACCGGTAACTAAACTTGAGTAGCATGAGGAGCGGCCCTCGTATTCAGGGGACATGAGATTGCCAACTTATACTTTGTCAAGCATATACTCCATAGTTTGTTCACTTTAACCTTAACCACCTAAAGATGCTTATGATAGGGCAATGAGAGCTGAAAGCTAATAAGTACCATAATTTTTGGAAGCTCTTTATGAAACTTGAAATCCCTGCTTCCCTCTGCGAAGGCTTATCTTTTACTTTTTAGTTGAGTCAGTAAACCTATTCCCTACTACCTCAGCAAGTATTTTGAGTTGTTGTGTTTCATTCATTCATATGATGATTTATTCAATCATGTTTATTATGTTCCTTGTTTTGCACAATGCTCTTATCTTAGTGATTATTACTTTGAAAGATATCATTGAAAACCCATCATGTTTGAACTCCTGCAATTTGTTAACTATTCTTTGACCAAGAGCAAAGTTTGCCATTACCAATTATGATTTACTTTATGTATCTTTATTGTGTTTCCTTTACTTATTGCAAGTTAAGTTCTATAATAATGAGTTGTCTTCTATTATGATTTATGATTGATGAATGTGATGCTTCTTGTCTGTATTCTCTTATAGACTCTTCACTCCATAAACCCGAGGTCATGTTTATTGAGTTCAGTTTTTGCTTGGGACAAGCGCAGTCTAAGCTTGGGGGAGTTGATACGTCCATTTTGCATCACTATTCTATATCAAAATTTACTATTATTCATTGATATATTTCATATTAAGAGATGATACTTATGTTATTTCATCTATTTTTGCATGGTTGATGACTTTTGGAGGATGGACCGCAGTAGTCAGGATTCTGATGGAAATGGGGCTGTTTGGAGGCAAAATTCGCGAAGATCAGAAAATCCAGGAAAATACATGGAAAATCCTATTTTTCCAGAAGACGAAGGATGCCAGAAGGGGGAGCGGAGTTGGGCCAAAGGGGGCCCACACCACCCCCTGGCGCGGGCCACCCTTGGCCACGCCAGCAGGTGGTGTGCCCACCCTGGCCCACTCCAAGCTCTCCCCTTTGGCGTATATTATCCCCACGAAACCCTAAGCCTGGGGGAGCGGCCACATAAAGATTTCGCCGCCTTGGCGGGGCGGAAAACTACAGAGAGAGAAAGATCTCTCCGGCAGACAGAATTCTACCTAGGGAATTTCTTCCCGGAGAGGGGAGATCGTCGCCATCAACACCACCATCAAGCTAGGCTTCATCGGGATCATCATCACCATCATCTCCACCAGCACCATCATCACCACTCCATACCGCTGTAACAATTGGGTTTAATCTTGCATAGTTCTTAGGGGATACTTTCCCGGTATTGATTACTTGTTGTAGTTGATGCTATTGAGTGGAACCATTGAATTATTGTTATGTTCAGATTGTTGCTTATCATGATATCATCTCTGATCTTGATCCGTATGATTTCTTGTGAGTAGTTCGTTTAGTTCTTGAGGACATGGGAGAAGTCATGTTGTTAGTAGTGGAGTTGTGTTGAGAAAGATTCAATAGTTTGTTATTTAAGTTGTGGTGTTATTCTTCTAGTGGTGTCATGTGAACGTTGACTACATGACACTTCACCTTTATGGGCCTAGGGGAATGCATTGTGTATTTGGCTACTATTCATAGGGGTTGCCGGAGTGACAGAAACCTGAACCCCCGTTAGGAAACCTTTGCACAAGGGATGTGAGGATCATAGAGTTTAAAGTTGTGGTTAAGTTTCTATCTTAATTACTTTCTTGTACTTGTGGATGCTTGCAAGGGGTATAATCACAAGTATGTATTAGTCCTAGGAAGGTCGGTACATTAGAAAAGGTTCACCCACACAACATTATCAAACTAAAGAAGATTAATCAACTATATGAAGCGAAATCACTTGACGATATTCCCGTGTGTCCTCGAGAACGTTTGGTCATCTTAAGTAATACAACCGGCTTATCCTTTGCTAAAGAAAGGATTGGGACACTTGCTGCATCTATTATTATTGTCTTTTATTTACTCACACTTTATTTATCTGCATTATCAAAAAACCCTAAAAATCCGTTTGCTAAGTATTTAAAGAGAATTCCTGATCCAAGCCACTCATCAACACCTTCTGCTCCTCGTTGGGTTCGACACTCTTACTTATCGAAAATACTGTGATACACCCCCTATACTTGTGGGTCATCAAGACTATTTTCTGGTGCCGTTCCCGGGGAGTGAAGCGCTATTGGAGAGTAGAACTAGTAAAGGAAACTTCTTCTGTGAGTATTGTTTACTTCTACTAGTTACTTTATTCCAATATGGATAATTCACTTAGTTTCTTATTTCGTAATGCTACTACCACTGCTAAGGGAGTAGATGAACCACAACCTGCTGACAATGATACTTTTAAGATACCTACAAGAATTGTTGATCGTGTTATGGATAACTACTATTTTGGAGATGGAACTGTCCATCCCGGTGATCATTTGCTCTTTATACACGAATTATGCGGGTTGTTTAAGTGTGCAGGTATTACAACAGATCAAGTCAATAAGAAGTTATTCTCATTATCACTAAAAGGAAGAGCTGAGGAATGGTACAATCTGCTGAAGAATGGCCAAGCTCTTGAATGGGAGGAAGTTGTACCTCTCTTTTATTCTAAGTTTTATCCTCCTAGTGAGATTCATAAAGATCGGAATCAAATATACAACTTTGGCCTCTTGATGGAGAGAGTACAGCTCAAGCTTGGGGGAGATTGAAGTTAATAATGCTCAAATGTCCTATTCATGACCTCCCCAACAATATTATTATCAATAACTTTTATGCAAGGCTTTCTCTTCATGATAAGGATCTATTGGATGCTTCTTATGCTGGATCATTTACACACATGGAAGAAGGAGCTAAATGGGATCGTCTAGACCGTATTCAAGATAATGCTGGAGCATGGGAGAATGATAAAGAAAGAAAGTCAGGTATAAATTATGATTATGAATGCATTAAATCTTTTATGGGAACTGATGACTTTCATAATATTACTAATGCTTATGGTCTAGACTCTCAAGCTATTGCAACTTATTTTAAGGCTTTTGCTTCCTATATTGAAATTCCTAAAAAGAAATGGAATAAATATCATGAGCCATATAAAGATATTGCTAATTGTGTTCCTGCAAGAAATATTGAAGTTTATACTGCTAATCATGCTTTACCTGAACCTTACATTGAGAAAATGCCTTTTCCAGTTAAGATAAAGGAACATTCTATGATAGCTAGTATGGTTAATGAAAGTACAAATAAAGCTATTGAACCTGATGAACAAGTGGATGATGAACCTATAATAGCAAATGTGAAAGACTTTGTCACTAAATATGAAGAAGAGGGACACACTGTCCTCTGTAAGGAGACTTCTAATATTGTTTCACAAAGTAGTGTTATGAGAGCTAGTATTCCTGTGTTTTCTGTTAGGATAAGTGATCGTTGCTACAATGGTTCTTGTGATAGTTATATTGTTAAATTATGCATGATACTAAAAGTTATTATGAGAGAGGGAAGACTGTTCTAATGCATCTCAATAATATTAAGTTTCCTCGCTTTATGCTGAAAATCTTTATGTTACATTTGTTTTGCCTTCCTATGCTAGCAGCCTCTGGTTTCAACAATTTATTTTCTTACAAAATTCCCTTGCATAGGAAGTGGGTTAGACTTAAACATGTGTATTTTTGCTTCTTGATGCTCTCTTTTACTTCAATTCATATTCTTATGTGAGCATCATTGAAATTATCATGCCCATCTTAATGGCTATAAAGAAAGAGCTTTTTGGGAGACAACCCAATTTGTTTTGCTTTCAGTTTTTGTTTATTTGAGTTTTGTAAGTTATTGTTTCAGCAATAACCTCTCCTTATCCTTTTTGTTTGGTTTTTGTGTCAAGATCAACCTCTAATGAGATAGAAGTAATATTTGGGGAAGTTGTTGTCCTGAAACAGATTTTTGTACTTCACTATAAAAAATCGTAAAAGATCCCAAAATGTCGTATAGATCTGTAATTTTTTGTGTGCATGCCCCAGGTTATTATTTAACTTTCGTTAGTTTTGCACTTTTTGATTTGAGGAACATAAGATTTTCGCAAAAAATTGATCTTTACCTGTTGGTCTGTTTTGCCAGATTTTTGCCACTCTTGTGTTTGCTTCTTATATCGATTTCCTTTTTGAATACCTTTTGGGCTTTCGGAAGGAGTTGTTTCAGTAGCTTATGTTTTGATGGATTTCAGTTGAAATTGAACTTAAAAGGTTTATTACCTTGCTTACACTAATGTTGCTAATGAGAATTGTGTGAAGTTTTGCGTGAAAGAAATTTCCAGGTTATTGGAGAAAGTGGTGTAATGAGATAGTGAAAGGTTAAATGACTCAAACAATATGTTTAAGAAGATGAAGATATTGATGTTATTCAAGCGGTGACTCCGGAAGAATTTATTAAACACCAAGTTCAGAGACCTACAGAGTCCGTTTTCAAATAGGTAACAGTTCTGGTAAGAAAAGGTCTGTGAAAAATCTGTCCAGTTATATTTTTGCAGTTTTTATCCAACAAGGAAAGCAACAAAGCGAAAGAGGGACGGAAACAGAGCCAGGGTGACTCACACCACCCTGTGGCGCGGGCCCCTCTGGCCGCGCCACCAGGTAGTGTGGCCACCTCGGACTCCGTCTCTGACCCGTTTTGTCCTAGTACCTTCCTTTTGTTGTAAAAATTCATAATATATAATCCCCCGGATCCCCCGAGGTTCGTATATCGTGTTCTTGTCGTGTTTTCGTTTTGATCTGTTTCTGCTAGGAACTATTCTTAAAGTTTAGAAGCACAATGGTCTCTGCCAATGATAAGGGTAAGGAGCCTATGGAGGAAGATCTCCAAGACTCTAAGAAGGAGGAGGAGAGCGATAGTGAAGTTGAAGAGGAGGCAAAGGAGGACTAACATCCGCATACCAGCACCACTATTGCAAGCATTGGAGTGGTGGCAAACCGAGAATCTGAAAGATCTATCTTGTAGATGTTTGACTTGAAACAGAGAAGCCATCCCTCCAAAATAAGCTTGAAGAGCTATGCTCACCATATGAACATCAAGTTTTAAATTAGCTCGACCAAAATAACATACCAGAAAGAAAGTCCTTCTTCGAAAGTCAGGGTGGAAATTTGTAGAGAGGCCAAATTCTCCCGAATACTCAGATCAAATTTTAACCCCACATTGAAGTCTAGAGAAATTGCACAGGGTTGATTTGGAGACTTTTTTCCCATAATTGACACACTTGGATCCTCAACTGGCACGTCCGAGATGAAATTTCTAACAGGGTCCTTTTCAATCTCAATATTCTTCTCATCCATAGGGGTTGATCCTTTGACCTCGGCCAAAATTTGAGATCCAACCGTAACTTTCAACACTGGTAGATTTAAAGAAGCATCTAGGAAAACCCTCTCATCTTGCAACAGATATCTAGCATCAATAACCACTTCATTTTAGTTAATAAGAACCAGTCGCTTGGCACTAGAGTTGAGAATCAGAAACCCCGGAAATTGCTTATCATGGGAAAAATAAAGAGCATTCCATTTCAAAGAACAACCACCAATAGAGCCAATAGTGGAAGGAGATCCAAAAGATATAGGCTCATTAGCACAAGCCAAGTGAGAGGGGAACCTCACGATAGATCCTTCGTAGGATCTTCACCCCATTTTTAAGAGTTTTTCCATCCAAAGGAGAACGTTCGGAGTTGAGAAGAACTAGCCAATCATCAAAACAGAGAGCCAAAGATCCAACCATGAACTTACCATCAGTACTGGCCCCTATGAAAGAGGTCAGCCATCTGCCAACCGGAGAAGCCATAGGTGGGCACCGACGCTAGAGTGGCGCCAGAGAAGAGCGGAGGCAAAGTGTGAGTATGCTAATGAGATTTCCGATCTAAAGAGCTCCCTTGAAGAGGAACAAACCACCAAGGAATCTCTTGAGGAGACCTTTACTCTAGAATTATCTAGAGTAAAGGAAAACCATGATAGAGAACTTGTGGTGGCAAATGTTCTAAAAACTAAAAATGATGAACTCTTAGTTACCCATGCTAAACTCATTGAGGATTTTAAGAACCTCGAAAATGGCTCTTGGGTCGTGAAGAGTGAGCTCATCAAACTCACCGAGTCACGTGAGCAACTTAAAGCTTCATATTCAAAAGAGCTTTCAAAGTTTCCCTCGCCTCTTGTTATTATTGATGATGCGTGTGCTACTAACTCTATTTATTGTGAAGCATAAATGTTGAAGGAGAATGTTGAGCTAAAGGCTAAACTTTCTTTGCTAACTAGCAAATATGGGATATTGGAAGAAAGTCATGTTAAGCTCTCAAGCTCGCATGAGGATCTTCTAGTCTCCCATGATAAGCTAAATTTAGTTCATGAGGCCATTGTGTCAAAGGTAACATCTAGTGGGCCTCATGTGGACATTAGCACTACTTCTACTCCTAATGTGATATTTCCATGTGCTAGTCCTTGTAATTCATCCTCACATAACCATGCTATATATTGTGATGAATTGCATTCCGTGCCTTGTTGCTCTAACAATGAAAAATCTACTTCCTCTAATACTATTGTTGTTGACACTAACCATGTAGAGAAAATTAGAGAGCTCAAGGCTCAAGTCACTTCTTTAAAGAATGACTTTAAAAGGGTAATAAAGGGAAGGCCACACTCAACCACATCTTGAGTGTGCAAAAATCCCCCAATGACAAGAGTGGACTTGGATTCAACTCCAGTATCAAGAACAAGTCCAATAACAAGTTGAAGCACAAGGGCAACAAGAAGAATGTCCAAGATCAAGCAAAATATTCGGCCAACATTATTTTCTTCAAGTGCAAGGAAGAAGGGAATCATGTTAGATCTTGCCCATTGAAGAAGAAGCCTCTTGGTGTGAAGCAACAAGGGAAGCAGCCTCAAGCTCTACCTCAAGTTGTAGATGGGCCTCTTCCTAAGAGTACTACTCGAGCTCTTCCTCAAGTTGTGGAATCACCTAAGAAGAAAGCGAGCAAGACAAGAACTTGCTATATTTGCCGTGAGAAGGGGCACATTTCTTCCTCACGCACTAGTGGTATCTCCTCATCCAACCATATCTTGATTGATGATTCTTATTCTCTTCATAAGGATGAGGTTGGCAATGTGTTTGCCAAATTTGTTGGTGCTCAATGTGGTGTCAATAAAAGAACCATTTGGTTTTCCAAGCTTATTGTGACTAACTTCTTAGGACCCAACTTGGTTGGGGACCAACAAGCCAAAACATGATCAATAGGTGATTTTGGAGGACATTGGAGACTTGGTTTCATCATGAAGAATTGAGGGATCTTCATCTATTATATTTGTCAAGCCAAGTCATGTGGATTATATTGCCTCTATTATATTTCCAGTGTTCCTCCTTGCGGTAACATGTGCTTAACTCATTACATTGAAAGTTACTTGCCCCTTGTGCATGTGTTGGTTTTGTACCTTGCATGTTTTTATATATGTTGTTCTTACCACTTACTTCTTAATTTATCAAGTTTATTTGTGTTTTTTGGTTTTCACACCATGTATGTGTGTTTCTTGTTTTGGAGCTATTATTGAATTAAATTGATATCTTTTTGGCTCTTGTGAGAGATTAATGGACTATCCCATTTTGGGGGAGTGTTATGCTTGTGCATTCCACAATCCTAAAAATGTGTGTACATGAGGAATACCACTTAGTAGGGATTTATCAATATTATCTAGTCTCTATTTGGTATGATTCTCATGAGAAATTTAAGTTCTATAATGTCCATTAATTATCTCTATTTGGATTCTTTTGCCTCGTGTTGAGATTTATTGTTTATCACATTATGGGGGATTCATATGCTTAGTGCATATTACAAGCCTAGAAAATGTGAAAATTCAAGGTTGTGTCACTTCAAATTGATATTGATAATTATCTAGGTCCTATGTGACACATTTTCTCAAACAAGTTCAATGCCTTTGTTTCTCATCTTTTGGATCTTGTTTGTGAGAGTGTTTATTGGTATGTGTTTCCTCATATTTGTATCTCTATATCCACATGGAAACCATTAGCGTCAAGTTACTCTAATAACTAGTGATTGTGTGACTATTGGAAGCTACCAAGAATCTCTTTTGAAGCATCAAGCTTAATTCTTATACTTTGTTATATGCTTCTTTGTGTGAATATGATCTTGGATATCCTTGTGAACTACCTCGAGAAGATTATTCCCAATACTTCTGGTCCTTGGACAATTAGTGTTAGATTGATGGTAGAATTTATTGATCATATTCACTTTGGCCTTTGCTTAAATTTTGTACTATCTCTTGCCAAGAAAATGTTTTGTGTTGTCTCCCAATCTTTACTTGCCTCTTATGGATCTTCTTATTTTATTGGTATCCTAGTGTGTTTTATGTAATAAAGGTAGTAGTGATGATCTCATTTGTGTGCATTTTGCATTCAAAAGCAAAATTCTATATATTGTACTACTTATGGGTGAGCTCTCCTATATTATTTAGAACACTCCTTTATGTTTCTTGCTTTGAACCATATCATGCTTTATGTTCTTGGTAGTTCGATCTTTTTGTTTTGGTATTTTGTGCCATCATGAAAAGTGTTGAGAGTTTGGTTTATTTGTTGGAACCTTGCTCTTTTGGGAGTTGGCTTGGTCTCTTTCCTTGTTTCATATTTTGACCTTTTAGAATGAGATAAACCGTTGAGCATTTGTTTTTGTGTCTATCTTTTGCTCTTTCGCTTTTGCCTAGTTCATTTGTTGAACTCGTGATATTTCATGTGTTGATTTGGTTCTTTGATATAATCTGAACAATCTTTTGTTGTGTCACATTTTGGTGTGCCTTTTTGGTTTACTTGGTGTTTTTGTTCAAATTGTATCTCCGCTTGGTTCTTGAAAGTTGCTTGCATGCATAGTTACTATGTGTATATATTATGGCATGCTTGCGTTTCTTGATCCAATATATAGGGGAAACTCCACCAAATCCTAATTGGCTAAGATGTGCATAAAATTCAATTTCATATCAATATGCACATGTTTTTGTGGAGTCTCTCCTATGTATTGTAGTTGCACTAACTACTTTGGACCCAATATGTTTGGGGACCATTTTGTACTTAATGTGTTAGGTACATTGGAGATGTATTGGATGCTTGTCTCTCAAAGTGTGAAGAAGTGGTGCGTTCATGGAAATTGGAGGCAAGCTATAGGATGATAACGAATTCATATCCTCTACATCCTACCAATTATATCTCGGTAACAAGTATCTCTTTCTCATGCTCATATATCTTGCTTCCAAACGTATGGGTTGCCTTCTAGCATGAATTTTTATATTTTTATTTGTTGTGGTTCTAGCTTTGGTTTTAAGAGAACTCCTTATTGAAAATGTGTGTAAGTTGAGATGAGTGCATATAATTGGGACTGTACAAAATCATGCATATGATTCACCAATCCCAAATATGTCAATCCAGCAATTTTATTGCCCATCCTTTCCTCAACTCCTCTCATGTGCAATAGTGAAATTTTGCTAGTTTTTTTCCTTTGTGATTCTTGTTGCTTTTCTCCATATATTCCAACTATCTACTCTTCCCTTTGTGATAGTTGTAATGTATGTGGTGTGTTGGGTTTTGAAGCTCATTAATGAACAATAAGATAAAATTGTGCCTTTGGCTATGCTTTCAATCAAAAATCTTATTGGTATTTGTTATGACTTCATCTTGCTTTCTATATGCTTTCTTGTATATCTTCTTTGTGTGTGCTTGTTTCTTTATGGGCATATGTATTTGTGATGTTATCCACTTAGAAACTTATACACACAAGAGAAGATAATTTGTTAGTTGATATTGTATTCCTTGGATACCACCTCTTATTCCTTTTTGATTCTTCGGTGGCTTCCAAATTTATTTGCCTATGAGTGCTTGTTCCTTTTGTTTGCATCTTCGGGCACTCATATTTGTTCTCTCATGCCTTGTATTGTTAAATGAATTTGTATGAGTGAGGATTCCATGATTATGCACTTTGTTCCCAAATGCAATTATCATAATTGGTGCATAATCTTTGGGGAGCTCATCTAATTCATTTAATAATGCTCATTTGTCTTCTTTCTCATTTGTTGTGTTTTAAATGCTTATGGGGGAACGAGGATTCTAAATTTGTGCATGATGTACTCAAATGCAACTATTCTATTTGTGCACAAATCTTGGAGAGCTTCTCTATTTTATTTGAAACACTCGTTTTATCGTATCATAATATCTTGTTGTTTCCATTTGATCTCACTTGTTGTTTTCAATTGGTTTATCATATCTTGTGATTGCTTGCGTCATTTTTTGATGCTTCTTTTATTTTTATTTACTGTGGCAATCTTCGGGTCCTCAATGTACTTCTAGTTCCTCCCAAGTATTCATCATTGGATATGTGCAAATGCACACCTTTGGAGGAATTATCACTATATTGGCCTTCTAGAACTTTTCACCCATTTTGGCAATCAATGCCAATGGGGGAGAAGTTTTAGAGGGTTTAATGGAAGTTGGTTTATGCTTGAGTTTGTTCTTAAGCATTTGCTTGTCATGCTCTTGCATCTTGTTGTTGCTTAGCATGTGGTTTATATAGAGGAAACTCCACCAATGTTTATGATTGGCAATATATGCAATGAAAGTCAAGTTCATCACACATGCATAGATTATGGGGGAGTTTGCTCTATATATGGTGGTGGTACCAATATCACATACTTGTGTAGTATTTGATATTGGTGATACCATTTTATTCATTAAAATTCCTTATATAAACCCCCTCAAAGGGATTATCATCAATTACCAAAATGGGGGAGATTGAAAGAGCATGTGGGCCCCCATGTGTGGTTTTGGAAATTAATGACAATTTCTATGGACTAATGTTTGCATTAAGTTGCACTTGTAGGAATTGTCCATTGGCATTGCTTGGAGAATGTGTTGGCTTCAAGGTAGAAGAAATGAAGAAGAAGCATTGTCCAAGGGCTTTGGGCCTATTGGAATCTTGTAGAAGAAGAAGAATAAAGCAAATAAGATCAAGTGTATCTTGAAGAAGTAGATGGAGTTCCTCACTTGTATTTTCAAGACATCATCCAATTGGAGTTATAAGAAATGTTGTGCAAGATCAAGATGTGCCATCTCTAGAATATATCATGCTTTAAGCTTGCCATCCTCGGTGATCATGGGACGATGAAGACAAGGTCAAAGAAGAGGTTTCCCCATGGTGTATGGGGGAGCATGTTTCAAGTCTTCATCATTCGATCTCAAGGAAGAGCAATCAAGAAAGGTGTCCATCTTGAGAAGGAAAATATCATCTACATCGAGCTCAAGTGGATTGGTCAAGGCAAAGGTATTATCTTGATAGGTTTTCCCTTTTGCTGGTCTCATGTTGTTGTTGGGAGACCGGGTTTAGGATAGATAACCGTACTATCAAGAGGGGCTCTCGAGTGAGCAACTTGATCATATCCTTCAAAGAGAGCTCAAACATTTGCATACTTGGCATCATCTTTCTTGGTTCTTATCCATGCGAGGATTTAGAGCTTGTGTTAATCTCCATTACAAGCTCAAGTTCATCAAAAATGGATTTCGTATGCATTCTCTATTGTGTTTCCAATTTGGAGGTTTTACCGGTGTGTCTTTTATAGATAGGTTAACCCCTTCATCATTTGATTATATCCTCCCTTGTTGTACTATGATGGTTCCTACATAATCTTGTAGAACTTGTTTTCCTCTTCAAAACGAGCCCAAGATCAAAATCAGAGTCCAGATGCAAAAGTTATGATTGTTTTCGTATCGGTGTTTCTGACGGTTTTGTGAGGACCAGAGACTCCAGGGTTCGCACCATGGAGACTCTGGCCCAAATTCCGTCCCAGACTCCGGGGTGTACATAGAGCATCTAGAGGCTGCCCGGAGTCCTGGCCAGAGTCTAGACCTCGGAGACTCCGGTCCTGGGGCTGAAGACTCCGGTCCTGAAGGCCAGAAACTCTGAGATAAGTGGTCTGCAATGGCTAGTTGTCATGGGGGGCCTATAAAATGCCCCCTTCTTCCCCAAGGGGCATGTTGCTTGCTCTCTCTCTCTCTCCTCCATTGTTTCTACCTCCAAGAGCTTGTAAATACTCTCAATCCCTCCCATATTTCTTGAATCTTGTTGGGGGATTTGAAAGAGGAGATCTAGATCTACAACTCCACTAATCCATCTCTCCTCTATGTGAGGGGAACATCTTGGGATCTAGATCTTGGGGTTTCTTCTGTGGATTTCCTATTGTGTTCTTCATCTCTTATTCCCCCAATAGCCTTTGTAGCTTTGGTGGAATTTGAGAGTGAAGGACTTGCCATTGCATTAGGTGCATCGGTTTGAGTTATGTACGGAGGATTTGGTTAGTGAAATCAAGAAGTTTGTCCCTCTTGGGTTCTTGGAACCCTAGATGGTTGTGTGGCCTTTGTGGCATGTTCTTGGGGCCTTCAATTAAGTTGTGGAGCTCTCCCCAAGATTGTGGCCTTGGTGGTGTTTATTAGGAGCCTCCAATTAAGTTGTGGAGATTGTCTCAATCTTGTACAGGTTTGGTGACCGCCCTCAAGTGTCCCATAGTGGAACGGGTGCTTGTCGTGCAGTAGGTGCTCGGGAGAATAGGGTGAGGCCTCTTGTGGCGTTGGTGGTCTTAGTACCGCCCACCCCTCCAACGAGACGTACTCCCTTTTGGGAGGAACTCGGTAAAATATTGCCGTCCCCGCGTGCCTCGGTTATCTCTATACCCGAGCTCTTTACTTATGTACTTTACATTGTGATAGCTTTTGTGCTTGAAGTAATCTTTATTGCTATCACTTTGTTACTTGTCTTGCTTAGCATAAGTTGTTGGTGCACATACATGAACCTTAGTATATCTAGGCTTTGTGCTTGACAAAAGAAAACACTAGTTTTATTCCGCCATTGTTAAGCCCATCTCGTAAAAGTTTTAAACCGCCTATTCACCCCCCCTCTAGGTGACATCCGTGATCTTTCACATGTCCCATATGCAATCTTCCCTGGTGTGTGCACACCTGTACCACATTCCTCCTCATCATTCCCTAGGAGTCCACAAACCCCACAAAATTTGAGAAACTTGTCAAATTCACTCGCATGATCACAGGTTCCCCTCCCTCCGATTTGAAAGACACAAAACATATCAGGGGTTTTCTCACACCTAGCCAAACCCTAGCCCAAACATTATCGCATCCACCTGATCCTGAGCTATTCATGTCTACAGCAACAAAATCTCCAATATTCTTTGCAAGCCTAGTAATCAGCTCCATCTTTCTAAACACTTTAGGAACATCTAAAATTCATACACACTCATGGATATAGTTCAAGCATAGTTTAGGAACATCTCTATCAGCACAACATGGTCCCTGAACAGCCATGACCCCTGATTGATGATCCTCTTCCAATCACCCAAGTAATTAGCTTGAACCAAAAACTTGTTCTCCTCTAGATCCCAAAAGATTACCTCCTGCGCTAGTGCCCATGCAAACCTCATCGTTCTCTTGAGAGATATTGCGCTAAAAGGTTTGGTGGTTAGCAAGTGCAACACCGACATCCACTTCACACTCTCCTTCAGAGCCTCATCATCCTTCTACACCACATAGACGTCAGAGATATCCTCTCCCTTAAGATTCATACTTCTCAGTAGTTCTTCAATCGTCGGTACCAACCCTCCTCATCCCCCCATCTCACTCACTCCTTCCTTCCCTGAATCTATCGCCATGATCCAATCTACCCCTCAGATAAACCGAGAACTACCAAGGCCGAGTAGCCGAACACACGTCGGCCACATGGTCATCCTGATTCCCGAGTAGCCTAGTCGCCCACCGGGAGAAGACGGAAAAACTACAAGGAGACGCATGTCTAGCCACTAGTGATTGTAGATCGCCGGAGGTGAAGTGAAACCCTAGTGGCTTAGGTATCGAACGTTTGTTGTGTAGTATGGGACCAAAAAATTGGGTAGTACCCATGTTTGAGAAATGTGGGTCCAGATCCTATGCGAAGGTGGATTTAGCCTTACTTGCGCTAGACCACATGCTCTTTGGGCCTCGGAGAAATAGAAGCCCCCCGAGAACATATCTAGTGCTACCATGTCTTAGTGTGCTACTGATTCCATAGCAATCTGGACCGTCCAATCTGATTCAAAGGTCAAGATCAAGCATGACTCTAGTCAACCACCCACCATGGTAAATAACCATAGTCCTACCAATTTTTTGTATTGTGACACATGATCCTTCCTTTCAGTCTCTAGCGCACGAAATCCAAATCTCCTAATTGAAGCCACGTTTCTAGACCAGCAGAACATCTTAGTACTCACGACTGGCTGCACAGGAAAAATCCATTCTTTTTTCTATCCTACATCCATTGACTTTTATTTCTCTGTGCTCAAATATGCCTCCAAATTGAAGTTAGTTCATGGAGCAGCTGACCTTCAATCCCACGTTGGCTGCAGAATAAGAATCTACTAACTTTTCTTTTCTTATATATACATCGTCTTGCAATTTCCCTTGTTTTATCCATGTGTTTTTGAAATTTCCTAGTCTAGAAAGATTGGTGGAGATAGGATTCAGGGCTCTCATTTCCCTCTTTCCCTTCTCTCTCTTCTCTACAGTAGCTTACGAGCTCTCTCGGTGGTGCCGGGCCAAACCGAGGTCCCTCCCGGCGGTGATGCTGCCGGAAGGCGACTGAGGGGCAGCACCGGAGTAGGTAGTTTAGGTTTTAGTTGTCGTATTGCCTCTGTGTAGTCTTGGAGTAGGGTCCTGGATCCCGCCGGTCGGATCTGGGACAGCTCGAGCAACCCTCTCATCAAGGTGGGAAGCTAGAGGATCTCTGCAAATAAGCCGGTCCGAGCTACTCCTTGGTGCCATCGGGCGGTGCTAGGAGGTTGCTTCTCTCCCCCTCGTTGGGGCTCTGATGGGCAGAGCCAAGATCGGTAATGGAGGCGTCGACATCTTGGTAAATAAGCTCGAGCTTCTTCTCTGCGTCTTCGTTAAGATTCGGTTCCCTCCGTTGCTCTCGGCCGGCCGTGGTGGCGAGGGAGAGCGGGCTTGGGCGTCGGCGACTGGTGGTGACGCGATGAAGTGGGATCCAGAAGCTGCGAACTGTGGAGTATCCAAGTGAAGGCAGGGCGGCGGAGCTACCTTTGGCTGGAGAGGCCACTCCACGCTCGGCTGTTGCCGAGCCTTTTCTTCTTCCATGGAAGTGCTTGCGCAAGAGGGCGCGCACCTGCCTCCTGGGAAGATCTTCTTCGACCTCAGTGTTGGGATTGCAGTTGGCGTTGCCCCAAGTGGCTTGTTCCCCGGCGGCGCAGTCGACTCCGGCGTCTTGAGGTCTCCCGACGGCGGAGTGGACTGAGGAATGGATTGCTTTTCTTATTTTCTATCAAGGGTCCTGTTTGCATACTTAGAAGCTTTATCTTTGTTTGCCCCGATGTGTAGGGGCCTCTTTATAATTTGTACCCCATGTTTAATATAAGCACCTTCTAGGCTCCTCGGGGCCTTTCCCTGTTCAAAAAAATAAAGAAAGATTAATGCACGCGGCCAAGTAGCGCGCACCTCACAACCTGGAGCTTCCTCCTGGAACAGTCCGCAATAGATACTCCCTCCGATCTAAATTAATTGACTTCAATTTGTCTAGATTCGGATATATCTAGGCATATTTTCGTGCTAGATACATTCGAATGTAGGCAAATCCAAGTTAATTAATTTTGTCGGAGGGAGTAAAACAATTCAGGTGTGGACTACAAATGTAAGAGACCAACCACTAGGATCCTGTCCTTCGAAATCTGACGAACGGCCCAGATGTCCCTGGAATCGAGTAGCACTCAAATACAATCTGATGGCTTGTGCAAACTTTTGTCTAAAAAAAGAATCTTCTGCAAACTATTTTTTCGTTACCATTAAAAAAAAACCGTTACCACAGCAACTCCTGTTCGTCCTATAGTCTCGACCACCATCGGAGTCGGACTGTCCGAGAAGAAAAGCCTGGCGTTCGCATCGATCCCTTGGTGCGTGCCCTAGCCGCCGTCGCCCCTCTCCATCCGGCCGTCGCCCCAGATCGGTAAAGCGCTCCCAGGCCATGATCCGATCCGATCATGCGGGGAGGCAGGCGCCGGCACGCATTGCGGCCGAGCTGCGGCCCAATCAAGGCGGAACTCACGCCGAGGCACGCACGGCTTCGGCTGGCGGTGAAGAGTCACTTCACGCGCTTCAGATCGGCGCGACGCGTGCGTCCGTAAGTCAATTTTAGTCCCACACTGCTCCCGTAGGCTCGGATGAACCAGCTCAAATACGGTGGCATCCATCCTCTCATCGCCGAGTCAGGTCGCGCTGGCTTGTAACCCATGCGGGGGAATTAAGGTGGTGGGATCGACCGGGATTTGCGGGCGCATCGTAGTGGCCGTGTTCCATGACGCGCACGATGTTGCAGTGGGCATCGCCCTTCGCCGGTGCTAACACATCAGACTCGGTAGGCCTCTGGACGCGCTCCTGAACCGGCGGGAGTCACGCGCTGATGGCATGCCGATAGCAGCAACGGCACCCGTTCGTCCAAGGGTGGAAACGGCTAGGTCCGTGCGCCCCTACTCTGGCCAGACCACCAATCTTTTGGTCTTTTTTAGTCTCGTGTTTACTCTTTATTTTTCCTGTGCAAACACAACCGCTCAAGGATTTAATCTTGCAATCTCCGTCACTTTCAGATGATTCACAACCGCTCTAGGAATTACCATGATCTTACACTCTCTGCGTGCCAGTGATACAGTTAATGATCGGGTTGTGCTCTTCTGATGCTTTTCTCTGTAATTACTGAATCTCTCATTGGGGTTTAGACAGGTACCTGTCGAGTGGCACAACATGGAGAACAGAGGCCGGCACAACATGGAGAACAGAGGCCGGCACAACATGGAGAGAAGGGAGCATCTAGAGCTTGGAAGCCAAAAATCTCCACTCCAGCACCGAACATATTTACATTCAATATGTACATATAGTATCATAATTGTTGGTATTTTTTCTATAATCGTGGTCAGACTTTACACTGTCTGAAAACAATTATACGCCTTACCGTACGGAACATGGGTAGTATATATCAAGCAAACACTGGTCATATATCTCCATATCTACTACCATCTCTTCATTTTTACTATTCCCCTGTTTACATACATCGACAATACTACGATTGGTTGTATTTTGTATCCCAACACTGATTCAGTCCTGGTCATAGCAGGTGGCCCGGTGTGGTTACACTAATTGGGCAGCGTGAACATTTTCGGTCGCAGGGGAATAACCATATACAGCATCATCATATGTTCTCGGAATCATCCATCGTACTTTCAGCTAGTTTGTTTGTTGGTTGGTTGGTTCATTTGGTCTTCAGTAGAGATTCCTGAGTTACTCTATGAAAATGGCTAGTTTTAGGGAGACGTTTGATAATTGCAACTTCTGTTTGCTGCAGTGTCAGATTTATCTGAAGGTGCAAATGATGTGTGTTCCCTTGTTACTTGTTCTGTGTGAACTTAGCTTTTGCTGTTAATCTTTGCTTGACCCTTTTTTTTCTTTGGCAATGTGATGCATCTTTTGTTACTCCTCACTAAGGTAGCACATGCTTTCCGAGCGGATTACATATGTTGGGTGATGGTGTGGGTTGTTTATCAATTTTCTAGATGTGTTCTCTTTTTTTGTGTGTGTAGCCGATCATTCAAACATTACTCATGATTTGTTTAATTGTGTTGAACAGCTGAAAACTTAAAATATTCATGTATGTACGTATGGCTGACAGGCTTTTAAGCAGAGCATTGTGGTTATTTATTGTGCAGTGTATACCATTTTTGTTGTGATGAAGATCTAGTGCCATGTTGTCCTAGGTTAATTACTTGGTTAGATCTTAGGATAGCAGAACAGTATTAGATAGTGGAGATGATATTCAACCAAGTTTTCCGCAGTTCTCCTTGCAGATATAACTGCAACTGTACCAGACTTTTAGCTTGTTTAGGATCAAGCTAGTTGTCATTAACAAATTCAGAAAATGCTGATAATCAGTTCACTTTTATGCACACAGTTGAAGCAGCTAGTTCTTTGGGACCTGTTTCGGCTGTGCGTACTGTCCAATGGGTTTCAGTTTTGGATGGGGTGTAGGTTCAGGACACTGTTTTGCAGGATGAAGTGGCTATATTTGATGAAACAGTGGTATCTCGGAAGCGCCGCCGCAGTACCCCAGCTACAGTGCAACCGGTGAGGCGCAGCCTGAGGACTAACAAGTTCCAGGGGGTACAAGGGAAAAAACATGTCAGACACCCAGAAGGAGAAGTCTAAAGTTAAAGACCGCAGAATTCCAACTGCAGTTACTATTCAGACAACTCGAGCTGACGATCAGATCCCTCTTGAAATTCCGGTGCCGGTGATTCAGGACATTGCTCAAGTTCCTCCATAAATTCTATCATAAGCATGACGTTCCATGGGTAATGCTAGTTTGGTTCAAATATTACATGGACTCTGTACCTCATGCTCTAGCTCCTTGCGGATCATTTTGGTGGAAGGATGTTTGCAGCATATCCAACATATTCAGAGGAATTACTTCTTGCAGAGTATGTTGGAGATACTCTGTTGCTGTGGAAAGACCTCTAGGTTGGGGGTGATATTCTTCAGAATACTATACTCCTTCTGTCTGTTGGAGGACGTATCAATTGCTAGGATTACCTAGAGTGAGGATATAATACTACAACAATTCGCTCTGCCCTTGTCCATGGAGGCGTATCCTGAGCTGGATACTCTGATGGAATATATTGGTGACTTGGACAGAAAAATGGACATGCCGGACGAGTGGGTTTTTTCATGGGGTGCAAGGTTCAGCTCGCAAGCTTATTACAAGTTCTTTTCAGAGATGTCAGTCTCATTCCATCGCTGCATAAAATTTGGAAAACTAAGTGCATGATGAAACACAAGGTATTTGTGTGGCTGTTAATAATGGATAAGTTGAATACCAGAGAAGAGATATGTAGTCCGCCGTCAGTGCCCTGTAGCCAATGTCAGTTGTGCTATCTGTCAGTAGCACAGGGAGACGAATGAACATCTATTTTTTGCTTGCCAATTTGGTGTTTCATGCTGGACATCGTTGGGCATCTCCTGGGACATGAGTTCGGATTTGAGTACCAGGCTTTCAGTTACCAAGAGGGTGTGGAATAATACCCTGTTCCTGCAGTGTGTGATTCTTTGTGCCAGGAATATTTGGAAGCAGAGGAACAGAAGGCACTTTGACGGGGTTGATCCCAATATCGACTACTGGTTCATTCAGTTTTCTTCAGACATAGATATCCTAGGGGCTAGACTAGAGCCTGGCGCTAGGGATCAAATAAAATCCTTTGTAAGAGAGTTGAGGGTCTAGATTTTTTATTTAAACTCTAGGGATGGGAAAATCCTATTCCTATGTAAATATGTTGTAACATTTCTTTGGTTCTATAATTTAAGAGCAGTAAGAGACTCTCCTGCTGTAATTCCTCGAAAAAAAGTTAGCTGTCATTATTCAAACAGTACCGGAACAGTGTTTCCGTCTCGAAATGCTTGCGGCAAGCAGTTCATCAGTAGACCTGCCTTTCTAGCAGGGCCGGTCCATAGATTTTGGGGGCCCTAGGGCAATATGAAATCAATGGCCCCTTGTTTAATGTGTTAGATATCTCCTAGAGTCGAGGGGGCAATGGCCCCCTACTCAAAATAATAATAATATTAGAAATATATTTAATATTTATGCTAAACTTTTGAAGAGTACTCAAAGTTTAGCATGATTAGCATTCTTAGGCATCTCAACAATGCATGCAACCTCGGCCACTTGTTCACACATAATAAAAGACTTAAAAATATTAATATTTCGTAAGAAAAATTATTGTAATGTAATAGCAAATTAAATAATCTGTATATTTGATATATCCATGATCTTTGAAATCTCGGTGAGGACATTTAAAACCACTTATTTCTATTGATTGAGCGAACTATATATCATGATAGTTATTTTATTAATTTCTACTTGTGTACATATGCGTGTGCAGAAAATGAGTTGATGAGTAAACATATTAGACACTGAATTAGTAAGAAGATGGAATAGTTTCTCAAACATATAAGATAGGGGCAAGTAGAAGTGTTGGGAATCATAAGAGAGTTGGTTGCAGAATAATATAGTTATGCAATTGATAAATATACTCATAAACTTGAAAATGAACGTGTGGACCGGTGTTATTCTTCACATTTGGAGAGACCAACAAAATAATGTCATCAATTAAAAAATATTCGATAATGTTAGAGTTTTTTTTTTGAGAAATAGGAGTAAGAGTAGTCATGATAGACTATAGCTTAAACCATTTATATTTTCTTTTTTTAGACAACCATTCATATTTCCAAAAATTATTGTACATTGTTGGGCGTTAAAAGTATTAGACAAATATGGATATATAGATAAGTCATGGACCGGGGCCCCTATACCATGGGGGCCCAGGGCGAGCGCCCCTCTGCCCCGCCCTATGGGCCGGCCCTGCTTTCTAGCTAACTGAAATTATCATGAAATATGGACACCGAACCTTATTCTGTTATTCACCGAAAATTTTGGTCAGAAAGCTGAAACCCATGTGCACCATCAACCCAAGCACTAGCTCCTAGATGAATCGGGGTCCTGTAGCGAACAGTTGTGACAAACTAGTTTAGTTTGCCAAAACTCACTACTATAATATGGAACATAGGGACTAGTTTGCCAAAACTTACTACTATAACATGGAACATAGGTAATAGATAAGAACAGCTTGTCTACGTCGCTTGCAAACCAGTATTATCATATTTGACGGGTATCAGATTCTGCATTCATGGTAGTGTTATGTACTTTGAATCTTCGAGCACCAGTTGTACTTACACTAGAATTCTGCTGAATGGCAGTTGAAATGTGAGCACCACGTCCATTTTCCTAGTGCTTTAAAACTATGCAATAAAACTACAAAAGAGGTCTGTGTGCATATGCTCCCCATTTTGAAAAATAAAAAGTCAATTTTCTGAAAAAGGGGTCTAGTCACACTTGAAACACTTTGAAGAGTAGGAGGAACTAGAAGAAATAATCTCTGTGATGGCCAAAATCCAATGAAACCCGAGCAGGCACCAAGGAACAGTGGCGGAGGAAAGTTTTAGAATTTGACTTACGGCCTTTTGAGAGGTTAGAATTTGACTTACCCCTTGGAAAGAAACAAAAAAAATATGAATTGTTTAGAGATGTTTAAAAAAAGTTCACCAAATTAAGGGTTGACCAAGTTAAGGCAAAATTTGCTATGATGCGAAGTTTTTTTTGTATGCCAGTCTGCTAACGATGTGCTACTGCACACAATTCATGAGGTAGTATAAACTATGTTAAGTAAAGTCAGGTCAATATCAACTTTATTCCACTTGCAAAATAATCAGATTGTAGATGATGATCTGACTTGGCAACGGATATTATATTGGCAGCGACAGGTCATCAACATACTCACACCATAGAAATCAATGAAAAACAAATTATAAAACCTCAACCATTGATAGGTCCTGAGAACCTATTGCACCAGATGAGGCAAACTACTAAACAGCTCCTGTAGGCTGTAGGCATTGTTTATAGATATATACCGATGTCACGATGAACAATATTCTTTAGATACAAGTCGCATGCTTCTCGATGCATCTTATTATCATTGTTTAACTGTACTACAAGCAATTGACCGGTCACTTTCTTTGCCAGTAGACACCCTGGAACAAGAGTGGCCTTTAATTTTGCTTGTGAATGCATATGTATACCTCTCCTGTTGCCATGGGCAGTTGACCATTTGCTGGGCCTTGCCAATGCCAAGGCTAACCTTTTCTTTTATTAGACCGTTATTTTCTCCCTTTCATGGAGCAGAGTGTCCTCTGCTTACCAAGCAATTCTGGCCACAGCTTTTGATATGCAACTTGGCCTTTTTGGGACACACATGATTTGTTAGGTCAGGTGCCTTGAGAAAAATATAGATAGTTCACACTACCTTGTAGATTAGAAGACAAATATTAATAAGTATACAAATATAGAACAAGGACCAGTAAGATGGTGATGGGAGCATATTCAGACTCCATTTCACAATGTACATCTCTACTCCCTCCGTCCGCAAATAAGTGTACTTCTAGCCTTGTCCTAAGTCAAACTTAGTGAACTTTGACTAACTTTATAGAAAAACGTAGCAATACTTATGACATTAAATTGGTATCACTAGATTTGGTTTCAAATTTAGTTTCATAATATGACAATTTTATATAATATATGTTTATATATCTATCTAAAAGTTTGGTCAAATTTAATAAAGTTTGACTAAGGTAAATCCTAGAAGTACACTTATTTGCGGACGGAGGGGGTATTTTCTTAAAAATATATACATATGAGATCATTACGGTCTTCCAAAAGTTAACTTGAAGGTACGTTTTGATCCTTGTTTCTTCATGAGGGCACGACATAAACAACAGTCATTATCTCACGTCTTATCAACCTATGAGATTATTCATACCGATATAAATAACATAAGTTATGTTGATATATCGTTTAGCCAAACCACCCGAGCCCTTTCATCTAATTTAGTAATTATATATTCAATGCCACACCCTTCCCTAATTACTCATATACTCTTACAACCTCTTATTCACACCGATTGATCCATTAATCGTATCAAATTTCATTTCATGTATGTTGTTTATATTGTGCCAACATAATTTGTTTCAGTGTGATATTTGTTTCGTGATCGGGAATTCATGTCATTTCTCTCGAGATGTGCATGTTATCTAAATTTTTAAACAATATTTTCAGATTACTACGATAATTGATATATGTGGGCTTAAACTATTCGTTTGTTTGTAATATATTTGATGTATGCATACATGTTGGAAATATTCTCCAGAGACAACAATAAAAGTGTTATTATTATTTCCACGTTTATGATTAAGTTGATATTCATAGTTGTAATTTTGTTAGTTCTTGAATGTGAGATTCAGAGGAAACCTAATGCATGTGTGGAATAATAAAGACCAATTGAGATCCTTAGTCTCGTCTTTAAGTTTAGTTCATATATAATTGATGATCACGTTTTCCTGACTATGTGCATAAGGAATTTGTTATGAGGTTACCGCTAATATGTGAGAACAACATTGTTGGAGTAAACGATGTTGTTGGAAATACACCGTTGATATACCACGAAACACTTCGTCAATATGTTGTTGATAATTCCAAAATGCTAGTATTACCATTTGCTTGTTTCTTTGGAACCATGAGAATGTCACAATTTTTTCCTTATGTAAGGAAAATGTAACAATACAATGTATTTATAAATATGAAGATAATTTATTTGTTTCACATTTAAATTATGTTCATTGAACATACATACTCATAATTTTGTGTAGATGGCTCACGTATGTGTGTCGCTCGTGAATTTGCTCAATATGCTTAATAAAAAGGCAGCATGCCGGCTTGATTTTTTTTAGCCCTTCTGATAAAGAGGATATTTCTCCATCATGATTATCAATAAAAACAACTTGTTCACCCAGGAAACAATAAATAAAGAGGCCAATGAAATTAAGAAGTTGGTTACTAGCATTATTGGGCAAAGCCTTAATTGTTTTAGCAATTAACTCCAACTTGCACTAGGGTTGCTCTTTCTTGTGACCTTGTCAACTCAACTAATGCTATACGTGTTGCTTTAAAAATGCCAAACCAAAAGCGCTATCTAAAAGCATGAGTACCAACTACCCAATATTGGAGAAAGATTGGCAAAAATAAAAAAGAGTGATAACATGATGACATTGCAAGATAACGATCGACGGAATATACAGACAGAAACGAAAATAAAAACACCAACTTGCACCCTCTTTCGATGTCATCACCCATCAGAATTGCAATAACATAAAATTCTTCTCTCTTTTTAATCTGGTAGAAAAAAAAGAGGAAGAAAAAAAAGGAAGCATCCTCACAATGCATGCATTGCGTCAATTGTAATCGGGCCCGAAGGAATGAACGGTCGATCACCGATGATCATCAGCTTAGCTTTGCTCGTCGGACGGCGACGGGGAGGAAGGGGAGCTGGCGGTCGCGATGGCGGCAAGCTTCTGGAGGTTGAGCCTGACGACGGTGTCGGTGAACATGCGCGTGTCCTCCTCGGTGTTGCCCTCGGGCACGTCGACGACGTATGACTCGACGACGACGCAGTAGGCAGGGCCATCAGGGCTGTCCGGCGAGAACTCGGTGACGGAGGTGACGGAGCGGTAGTTGCGGAGGCGGTGCTCGCCGCCGACGACGCGGAAGCTGAGTATGTGGCGGTCGTCGTCGAGGATCTCGAGGCGCTCGGTGCTGGTGGAGGCCGGGAGGCCGGAGACGACGGTGACCTCGCGGACGCTTCCGACGGTGGCGCCGTCGCCGGCGGCGAGGGCGCAGGACTTGATGAAGTGCTTGTAGCGCTGCGGGTTGGCGAAGCCGCGCACGATGGCCCATACGGCGGCCAGCGGCGCCTGCACGCGCTGCGTCACCAGCGACGTGCACGTGCCCCCGGCGCGCCCTGGGAACGTGTGGTGTTCCTCCACCACGCCCTCCAGCTCCCGGCGCTCCGGCTCCGTCAACCCCTCGCGCAGCGCGCTCTCCATGTGAGGCTCCATGCGATGCGCCCCCTCCTCTCTGTCTCTCTTCCTTTTCTCTGGCAAGTGTGCAATTAAGTAAGAAACGCCCTTAAGTGTTCAGTTTGGGGTTAATGTATTTGGAAATCGGAGGAGTCTCACCTTTTATGGTTGGCCACTCAGTTGTTGGTGACTTGATGCCTTAATGGTTTCTTTCTTTGTTTTCCTTGTTTGGATTTGGTATTCGTTGTCTATGACAATGCTATTTCTAAACTGATAAAATTAGTTCACCAGAACAAATTGAAAAAGTTGCACAAAAAAACTGGCACACAACTAACTGTTTTTCCCTTGAGACATCTCTCCGTACTCCTACGCAACTTTGTCTTCTCCTGCTGCAGATTTTATTGGTCTTTTCATCCGATGCTAGCTGATATAATGGACATTAATTGCTCAAATTTAAAATTTTATACAAATTATCTTACACGATGTTAATCTGATTAGTGATCCTTCTTCATATCATGATAAGGGTTTTCAAAACAAGATATATTATTTTATTATGTTTGGACGAAAACAAATTAGCTGCCACAAGTTAAAGTTATGAAATGATATTAACACCCCAATGGTAAATGATTGCTACGAAATTAG
This sequence comes from Avena sativa, assembly GCA_916181665.1. Lineage (NCBI taxonomy): Eukaryota > Viridiplantae > Streptophyta > Magnoliopsida > Poales > Poaceae > Avena > Avena sativa. The sequence continues at coordinate 264,495,741 of OV702291.1, forward strand.
TTATATGTATTCAAACATCCCAATGAGAACGAGTATATATCAACAAGTAGAGACGTTAGCAAACAATAGAAGTACAATTGTACCAATTTTATAGGGCGCTGAGACCTATGCTCCCGTATCAACCTGATAGCCAAATTAATATGATTCAATAAGCGGGAGACTATAACCTAGGATGAAGAAAGTAGGCAAATCATGATTAGAAAAGTAGGAAATCATGCAGAAATAGGATCTCGCCGCAAGGGAGTCAACAAACCCATTGAATTTAACATATGACCTAGATGAACATGTTTCTTTATTTTTTTTCTTGCAATCTTACCGGGATATTAGAGCAACTCTTACTATCTCCCTATTCCCCTACATATTCCCTATTTTAGGGGCTTTGAGCAAAAAAAACTCAGTTCAACCATCTCTTTTGTCACCTTTATAAAGTAGGGAGCCTCCTATTACACTCATTTTCTCCCTACCTCTAGGGAGAGAATAATGCCTTACTACCTTCCCAAAACATTAAGCACCACCAACCGTCCGGAAATTGAGCTCTTGCCAACACTCAACTCGTCGGGAGGCTATCACTAATTGCCACTGAGCTTGTAGTTGTCCACTGTTAACGCCCACTTATTTCTATTTTTTCTTGTAAAGAGAGAATAAAGGAATACATGGGAGGATTTAGGGAGGAGGTTAGAGTGCCCATAAAAATGGAGCCACTACATTAGCAAGGATGGAGGCAGTAGGGGCAAGCAGGGGCCATGCCCCCCCCCCCCTCATGGTAGAAAATTTCTGAAAACACCCTATTAAATGTGTAGATTTGACCTCCTAATTTAGATAAATTTATCCACATGCCCCCTTCCACGTTATTTTACCTGTAACTAAACCCCCTTGTGTAACTTTTCTAGCTCCGTCCCTGTACATTAGAGAGCCCCTACTAGTAGAAAACAGGGCTTCCGTCGGAACTGCCCGGAGCGATCAGTCCTGGTTCATAAGCCCAGGACGCCGCACGGGGCAGGGCAACGATCAGAACCGGGACTAAAGGGGTTCTGTGACTGCCTCAATCCCTTTAGTCCCGGTTTGTGGTACGAACCGGGACTAAATGTCCATGTTCCTGTATATATACCCCCCAAGCCCTACATGCTTGTGTGAGCTGGTTTGTTTTTCCCCTCTCATGCACAAGTAGTGTATGTTGCTTTGTTTTTTTCCTCTATGCATAAGAGGTGCTCGATGAAATGCGTGAGAGCACGATGCCACTTGAGTTCACATAAAACAAACATAATATGAAGTGCCTGCGCCATACTTAAGCTTTCTCCTCTTTCTTTCCTCCTCGATCGAGGTTAGCAACTTTATCCTTTCATCTATCATTGATATAATGCATTTGTTGACGTACAATGGTCATTTCTCTAGATGTTCTATAATGCTTTTTGATAAACTTAATTATATAATGTAGATGAGTCGGTAATGGATATACGGTGACCGAGGCACTGCCAAGTTTATTACGGGCCTGTATAATTTTATCCATGTGGATGAGGCAAGCAGTGTGAATGGTTTTATGTGTTGTCCATGTGTTGCCTGTCAGAATAAGAAGAATTACTCTTCCTCGAGAACCCTTCACACCCACCTGCTTCGGTATGATTTCATGCTCTATAATTGTTGGACTAAACACAAAGAAAGAGGACTTATGATGGAAGACAATGAAGAAGAAGAGGATTATGACAACTATCATATGTTCCCTGAATACGGTGATACTGCAACGGGGGAAGCTGAAGATGGAGAGGCACCAGATAATCTTGTTGATGATATTCACGGGGCAATTGTGGATGCACAGAGAGAATGCAAAAATGAAAATGAGAAATTGAAGTTGAAGCACATGTTAGATTATCACAAAATAGGGTTGTACCCGAATTGCGAAGATGGCAACACAAAGCTTCGTACCACACTGGAATTACTACAATGGAAGGCAGAGAATGGTCTATCTGACAAGAGATTTGAGAAGCTACTGAAAATAATAAAGAAGAAGTTTCCAAAGGATAATCAATTGGCTGCCAATACATACGAAGCAAAGAAGGTTGTCTGCCCTCTAGAATTAAAGGTGCAGAAGATACATGCATGCATTAATGTCTGCATCATCTATCACGATGAGGAGCACGAGAATAAGAATGAATGCCCAGTATGCGGTGTATTGAGGTATAAGATCATACGAGATGATCCTAGTGATATTGAGGGCGAGCGCCCTAGGAAGAGGGTTCCTGCCAAGGTTATGTGGTATGCTCCTATAATACCATGATTGAAACGTTTATTCAGAAACAAAGAGCATGCCAAGTTGTTGTGATGGCACAAATAAGACCGCAAGAAAGACTTGATATTGAGACACCCTGCTGATGGGCACAGTGGAGAAAAATCGAGAGAGAGTACCCCGGGCTTTGCAGATGATGCAATGAACTTAAGGTTTGGTCTAAGTACAAATGGCATAAATCCTTTTGGGCAGTAGAGCTGCAGTCATAGCATCTGGCCTGTAACTCTATGTATCTATAACCTTCCTCCTTGATTGTGCATGAAGCGGAAGTTCATTATGATGTCAATGCTTATCCAAGGACCGAAGCAACCCAGCAACGACATTGATGTGTACATAAGGCCATTAGTTGAAAAACTTTTACAGTTGTGGAATGGACAAAGTGTATGTCTATGGGATGAGTACAAATAGAAGTAATTTGACCTACGAGCGTTGCTTTTAGTAACCATCAATGATTGGTATGCTCTTAGTAACCTTTTAGGACAGTCAAACAAGGGATACAATGCATGCACGCACTATTTAGATGAGACTGAATGTGCGTACTTGTATAAATGTAAGAATGTTCTGTACCTAGGAAGTCGTCGATTTCTTCTGACCAAGCATATCGTAAGAAATAAAGGCAACCATTTCAAAGGTGAGGCAGATCACCGGAATAAGCTTGTCCCCCGTACCGGTGATGATGTATTTGATATGGTCAATGATCTAGAAGTAATCTTTGGAAAAGGTCCTGGAAATCAATCTGTTTTGAATTACGCTACCGGACACGCGCCCATGTGAAAGAAGAAATCTATATTTTGGGAGCTACCCTATTGGAAAGTCCTAGAGGTCCGCTCTTTAATCGACGTGATGCATATAACAAAAAATCTTTGCGTGAACCTGTTAGGATTCTTGGGTGTGTATGGGAAGTCAAAAGATACACCGAAAGCACGACTCTCCGCGTGTACGAACCGGGACTAAATGTTCTCCACCCCCAGCTCTCCGCGACGGTCAGCTCAACCGGGACTAAAGGTCCTTACGAACCGGGATTATATCTCTGTTTTCCTCTAGTGCCCCCTAAATGTGGCAAAGTGAGTATGTCTTAAGAAATACCAAAAGTATATTTGCGCCATGATTTTGGACAACAATAAACTATCTCAACACCATCGTAAATGCAACTAACTTAGAAAATACCATCAAAAGTTTGGATGGCACGTGACCCCTGGCACATATGTCATATTCTTTACAAAATACAAATACTTTCAGTAATGTTTAATTTCTCAAGCTTATGTAGCACCTATTGGTGCAAATCAGTCAATACCACAACCGTGATAACCAAGGCCGGAGAGAAGGAGAGCTAAAGCCTGACAGGGATACAATGCACACGGGTGGAAATGCAGAGGAAAGTCTTGACCGGAATCCTACGATTCATACGATCCATCATCGTGCATGCATGTGACGACAGCCAGAGGCCGGAGACCTTTTATTGGGCTAATCATGCATTAGCTGTGCATGATGTGAGATGGTTGACCATGATATTTTGCTAGTACAACTACATTGATTGGATCAGGTCCTAGCTTTTTTAAAGCTCGGTCATCAGGGTCCATCCTTTGTTTTCTCTACGCGAGGACCACTACTTAGTTTATGTAGACCTAGTTTAATATTGACCAACTCGTGAACGATTGCTCAGTCCCAAGGACTACAAAAATTGAACAAATTCAGTCTCCAAAATGTATTTTTCTATCGATGTAGGAGTATATGCTAGAATATATTTGACATCACAAATAGCCAATCAAAATATTTTGGAGTATATTAGAAGTCAAAGTCACAAATAGTGATGCCACCGTGATAAGCACTCCCAAACCAATTGCAACCAACAAGAAACATCTTAGGGTACAAGTTTTGACTTTTTTTACATGGACTCTCAAACCAATTGCAACCATATTTTTAGAGGCTGGATGTAATTGTCATGGTATTAATATATGCTCTTTGTCAAAAAAAAACTCCTATGTACTTGATTATGAGTGGTATATTGAGCATATAAGTTACTCCATTATTCGTGCAATCCCAAAATATAAGTTATGCTTGATTTTGCATGATTCTTAATGCCCGACTTTGATCACTACTATATATCAAAGTACATTGATTGGGCATGTAGAAATAGTATCTTGTATTTATTTTTAGAGAGACATAATTTTTTCTACACATTAGTACTTGTCAAGTAGCTAATCAAAATATTTAGAGTATATTAGTAGTCAAAGCCACAAATACTAATTCTCAAACCAGTTGTAACCAACACAATAAATCTCAAATGTTATTGTGTAACCAACTAGAGGATGTAAATAAAAGAGACACTTATTTATACCATCTCATGAGTGGTATTGAGTATATGGAGTTACCCATTATCCCTCCATCCCAAAATATGAGTCACGTTTGATTATGCACGATTTTTAGTGCATGATTTTGTAAAAGTATCGGACCATGCTACATAGCGCATCTGTCCATGAAAACCTTCCGGTGCGGCGCGAGCGAACCCGATAAGTAAGCAAAACACACGTACAACATCCTCCCATGTGCATCCATGCATCTACACAAAGATTTGTTTTCCTTTTGAGTTTCAAAATGTTTTAAGTTTTGAACAGTAGGCTATCTCATGTTACCACGTTTTGACAACTTTTTGAGGGGCATGGTCCGATGTTATAATCACTTGCTTGCCAGATTATAGACATATTATATCACTTGGTTATTAGGTCATGTTCACTTGGTTGTTAGGTTACCATAACATCACTCATGCCCAGGTAAAACTTGCATAGTGGTATTTTCATGGTATTTTAGTATTTTTTACATGTTGGGAACACTTGAATTATCAGTCCCTATGCTTGCGTAACATTAAAATATCTATAAACACATAAAGTATTACCTGGTAAGTGTGTACAATTTTGATTGCATTCATTATGAGGATGGTAGCCATAGTATCTCTAATTAGAAGAGGTATGAGCAAAAAATTGGACAACACTAAAGTTTTGAGGTGGATGGCGTAATAAGGTGGTTGCGGGGTTGTTTCGTTTTGATGCTATTAGGAAAAGTCCAACATGACGTTTTTGTGTCTGCGCGAACATAAGATATGGCCCAACGTGGTGACACAAAAGGTCCAGTGTCCGTTTGGACCCATTTCCAGCTCATATTTAGGCTGGAAATGCATCCAAACGGACAGGCCACAGACGACTCGCCTAACGTTCCTTGTCCTCCCCTGCCCTGCAAGTCTGTGACCCCAACCCCTTCACCTTTTATCCTCATTTCCATTCCCACCCCCCTCTCCTCTGCCACCGCGCTTTTGTCTCTATTGTTCCCGCCCGATTCCTCCACCCAGTCCCTGCCGCTTGCTTGAGCAGTTCAGGCCACTTCTCAATGTTGTTTGCACCCCAAATTTGCCATGTTCTCCACCTAATGCTTCCTTCAACTGCTCAAGAAACCACTGCCAATTCTCTATATCTTCTTTAGCTACCACTACCCATGCAAGAGGATAAGGATGGCAATGGACAGGGTATAGGTAGGGTAGAGCAATACCATACCCATACCCGTGTAGTCAGTGGGCACAAAATTTTACCCATACCTGTACCCGCCGGTATAAAACTTTACCCATACCCATACCCGTTGGGTACCCATACCCACCGGGTACCCGGTGGGTATATCTAATATTACATACGTTATTCACAATTTTACGTTCATCAATGACATGTATTTGAAAAAAATACAATCATCTCTACTTAATAATAGGTAGACAAGTACATGAAAGTGTCGAAGTTTAGAATTCGCAATCGCATACTTGTTTCTAACCTTCTTGGCTAGATAGGTTGACATTATATATGTAAGTTTGACATGTCAGTTTAAACAGACAGGGTATGGGTATTGTTGGAAATATGCCCTAGAGACAAATAGTAGTAAGGACTATTATCATATTTCATATAGTTTATGATTAAGTTTTATATCATGCTATAACTATGTTGAGTGGAAATATCAATATACGTGTGATATACAAACAACCAGGGGTTCCCAGTGAAACTCTAGTCACTGGTTCATTGGTCAACAGATGATCATTGTTTCCTGATCATGTGACATTTATGCCAGTTGGAAATGAGGTCATCTCATTCTGAGAATGAGATAATGAACCAATACCCAACCTAAACATCGTGACCCGATCATGTCACGAAGTTCAAGTTACGATGATTAGAAATGGATCCTCGTAGACTATTCCTTAGACCGTGAGGCTATATCAATCACTGTCTCCCGAGAGTGCTTAGATAGCATCAAACACCATCTGGTAAAACGGTGGTTATAAAGGTGTGTTCAGGTACTCGGAGGAAACCGTAGAGGCCATATATGTCAAGAGCGGGATTTTTCTGTCCATGTGACGGGAAGATACTCAAGGGCCCACTCGGAGAAGTTATATCCAATAGCTGCGCAACGTGTGATTGGATCACAGGGATATCACTTGTCGGAACGAGTCAAGTAGCATTGTTCAGTAACGAGATTGAACACGACATGGTGATGTCATTGATCAGATCTCGGGCAATGCAAGTATTGAGTGACAAAGGGAATAAGACACGGCTGTCCCGGTTCAAACAACGAAAGATCTTCGTGGAACGCACAGGGGTCACATGGCCATCCAGGTCCCTCTGTCGATCATTGGTGCGGAAGTGTACCGACCATGTCTGGAGTGTTCCCGAACCATAGGGTATCACGCTTAAGGGCTTGATGATGCTTAGAGAGTGTTTATAGGATCGGTGGAATCACCGAAGAAAAGAAGGGAGAAAACCGAAAGGGTTTCAGTAAGTCCGGAGGATGTCCGGAGTGGAGGTGGAAGGTGTTCCATGGCCATGGAGATTGAATAATATGTGAATCAATGTTTAAATGTTGATTTAATCATTTATTCATATTTATTTAATAAAGAGAAAATCAATTAAAGGTCAAAAAGGCTTAATGGGCCACTTCCGGAGGGAGAGGGCCCATTAGGGGAAAGGAGAGAGGGAGAGGGGCCAAGGGGGCTGGCCGGCTGGGCCTAGCCCCCCCCCGCGGGGCCCACTAGGGGCTGGCCGGCGGCCACCTGTAACTACCTCGGTGAATTACGCTCCTAGTACAAGCCTGGATGATCAGAAATGGTTGAAATAGTACGGTGGGGCCCAAATGCCACTCACAGGTAGACCTTTCGGCCGTCCCAACCATTTCCAAACATCGGGACAAGAACGGGCGGCGTAATCGGCAGGCGAAGGGATCAACTACATACACAAATGAGTATGTATGCAAGCCACCATACAACAGTACATCAGAGCCATTCCATCTAAAAAGAAAGGAAATATAGCAACGCCATACGGCAAGATCCAAATATCCTGGATAGATATAATAGTTTAGGATATCTCCTCATACCTCAATCAACAGAGTATCAAGCGGAAGCGGAAGACAAAATCCGAGTACGGATAAGAAGCAAATCGGCATAAGATGCCCCATAAATAAGCACATCCCGCCCACAGATCTCACGGATCCCTGTTCCCGGAATCTCTACACCGAATGATCGTTGCCCACATCGTCCGTCTCTTCCACCCAGTATCCATCTTGCGAGTGTACCTGTTCATCTGAACCAATAATTTATCGTGTGAGACCCTAGGGGTACTCAGCAAGTCTTTATGCCTCTAAAGGGGACACAACCTGGGGTGACGCAATTGCAGCAAAAGATAAATCCTAACAGTTCTATAGATACTCGCTAACCATCCGCCTAACTAGAGATAGACGGATGCCCGTGAATTAATAACAACAGTTATAACAGTAATAACGGTAATCTTAACAGATCCATCCTCCTCCTCGCTTACCGACGAGGAAGCGGACGAACAACCCCCCCCATCCGTTGGCAGTTTTATTATTCATTCCATGAGTGTTGCAATATTTACTAGTCAGGTACCTAGTCTAGTCAAGTTAAAAGCGGTACTTTAGTTATGCTTGTCTATGATCGAGAAACTGTGCTCCAAGTCGTCCATAACCGCGGACACGGCTTTCAGAAAGTTTTACCCTGCAGGGGTGCACAAATAGCAACACACACTCGATATGCCTCGAAAAAACCAAATCAAAACCCAACGAGGCAGTCACGACAAAGCGATCACAGGATTCAGAAATATTTCAGGGGGCCACCCCATTGAGCTACCCGCAACGAAGTTAGCTGACTCCGAGACGGCCTCAAGGTTTGTGGAGCCGGCTGTAAATGACTGGGAACCCGAAAGTGTGACTGGGCTTGTCGATACAGCGAAAACGGGTCACGGACCTAAACAATACAGTGTGCATTACCTCGCACAATTTAAATAAAGCGGTAAAACATGGCATAAGTACATGATAGTAAACAAAACCTCAAACTAGTTTGTGGCCCCAAGAAATAAGAATGAATCAAGCTCTGGCTCAGGGGGGGTCCATAAGGCCTCCCGGATGTGGATAGCGCGAATATTCTTGGAACAGGAATCAAGTACTCGGGGTCTTACGGGACACAAGTGAGCCTGAAAAACCAAATAGCGAATATGGCTCACCGATGCCACTTTCATTAGTTATCCCATTACTACTCAGGTCAAGTTGTTTAGGTACCTCGTTATCCATCAGACACTCACATACCCTACACATGCTGTTCTACGACTCGCATGGCTCAAACAACTCCTGTAGTAATGGCTCATGGGATGGAGGAACAAGCTTCGGTGGGGCTTAAAAGTAAAGGCTATGCAATACTTGGGATTCAATTTAATGCAATCGCGACTCAAGGATGCAAGAATAAGATAGAGGCAATAGGTACTATATGTATGCAAGCATGTGGTAGTGCTTGCCTGGCAGCTCAGTTGAAGCGAGAGAAGGATCTGGGTAGTGCTCCTGGTTCTCTTGATATATCCCCTGCTCAGCGTCTATTCGAAGAAGAACCAAACAAACAAGGGCCAACATAAATAAAGTGCACAAGCATATGAATAAAGTGCATCAAGCAAACAATCATGCCATGATGAATGATGCACAATTTGCATGGCATTAAAGTAGCATGGCATGGGTGAGGTGTGGAAAACAATAATAAAGCATTATATTGAGTTTTGGCCACATTTTATTCACAATTAAGTTGCTGTACACATTATATTTATATGATGCATGCTGCAAAACATATAATGGAATGCATAAACAGAAAGGTCTCGTCGAGCTAATCATTTTAGACATATCATTTGTTGAATTTGGATTAACAAAATAAAAGTTATTAATTATTTAAGGCAAAAGGGCATTTTATTTGTAATTTAAATCAACTTGGAATTTTAAATGTTCAAAATATATTTTGGATTGCATATTTGAAATCCTCACATTTTTCTGATTTGAAAACATATATTATTTGCATTAAATGGATTTATATTTCAAAAGATAATTAAAAACAGATTTAATTTTGAATTTGAATTAATTTGAAATAAGTTTGAATTAAAACAGATATCTAGAAACCTTTTTATACCCAGGAACAGCTAACCCCAATCACTGACGGGTAGGGCCAGTGCTGACTGGGACTCCACAGCGCGCAGAAAACGTTTAACACCGCAGCCTAAACTAGCTTTAGCGAATGACATGTGGGGCCACGGCACACACAGACCCGCGTGTCAGCGAGCGGTCGCGCGGGGGCTGCCAGGTGGGCCGAGCGAGGGAGCGCGGGTTAAGTCCGGAGAAACAGAGGGGCTTCTCTGCAAGATCTTCGGGGTGGCTGGCAGGTGGGCTTGGTGGACCGCGGGTTGAGTCGAAAAAGAAAGCAGGGGGGTATGCGCAAAACGACCGCCCGTACTGTTCCTCTTCTCCGCGAGCAGAGGACAGATTGGTGCTCGCACGCGCGGACGCGACGCAGGGATTCGAACGCGGGACCTAGGGCTCGCGCGCGGGGGCGGAACCACTGCGCTGGCCTGGGCTTGGTGTCAGGGAGGCGTGCGTGGCCTAGCTAGGGTTTCTGTGCGGCGGGGGAGCGAGCAGACGCTGCGCTCGCCGGCGCACCAAGCGTGCTCGAAGAAACGCAAGACGGCTCTGGACGACGATAGCGCGGCGGGGCATGTCCAGGAGATCAAGTAGCTCACCGAGAGTGTGTCGGTGCGGTTGGATCGGCTCGAGACGCAGAGGATCGGCGTCGAGGCAGACGGCCAGAGGATCTAGGGTTTGCGTCGGGCTCGCGCTGGTTCGGGTGGCTCCGGTCCGTCTCCTCCTCGTCGCCGGGCTCAGGGTGAAACAGAGAAGCGCCGTGGATCTCCCAGGACGCTCCACGGACGTGCTGCTCGGCTGGATCGGCTGGACGCGGTGGAGGCCGAGGGTTTCGCCGGCGATGGTGTAGACGGTGGCGGTGGAGAAGAGAGAGGAGAGGCAGGGCGCCTGGGGTGGATCTGGGGGAGGCAAAGGGGAGTCGTGAGGTGGTAGATAGGGACGGGAGAGGGAGGTGGTGCCGTGGGGGGAGCGGGGTAGATGGAAAAGGTGGCCTCGGCCACCTTTTTCTCCTCCTTCCCTTCACGTGCACGGTCGGCTCGGCCAGGGTAGGCAGGGGGGTGGCTTCCAGGTGGGACCAGAGGGCGAGGCCAGGAGGCAGGGGCAGGCTCGGGCTAGGGGCCACACGGCAGGGAGAGAGGGAGAGAGGGGTAGCTTCGGGTAGTGCTAGGGTTGGAGCTAGGGTAGGAGGGAGAGGGGGGTATGGCTCGGGTAGGGTTTGGTCTGGGTGGCAGCTAGGTGGGCCAGGGTGGCCAGGTGGGGCCAGCAAGAAGGGAAGAGGAGAGAGGCCGAGAGAGGGTAGGGTGGTATCTAGGGTTTGGTTTAGTTTAGGTATAGATTAGGGTTTGGTACTAGGGGGTATGGTTTAGGTTAGAAGGAAGAGGTAAAGATTAAGAGAGAGATTTAGAGAGAGAGGAAGGATGAGGTGGTGGCAATCCCTTGGCAAGCTCAACCATGATCAAACAAGCTCAAACAAGGTAGCCAAAAGAGAGATAAGAAGAGAAGGGGATGATGACATAGATGGATATGGTGATGGGGTTTTAAGCAAGATCAACATAGATCAAGCCAAAAGAAAGGATAGAGAGATTGAGATGATCCCCTCAAAAAGCAAATAAAAACCAAATACTAGAAAAGGTGGCATTTGCATGGCCCATGCAAATGCATTAAATGCCATGTTTTAATCTTGTGTAAACAAAATACTTATTCATGGCATTGTTCATTTGCATATCCAAAGGTGGAATAAAGCCAAGCAAAAGGAAAAGAAAGGATGCCCCATGTGGAGTAGTTGGAGATGGCCATGTTTGAATAAAATTGGGACTTGCTAGTGTGTATGTGCCACTAGGCATTTAATAAGCCCAAAAATATACAAACATGAAAATAACCCCACACCACACATATGGAAGCTAGCAAAAGGGTTTCACTCACAAGGCAGACAAAGATGGCCATGTGGCTCTCATATACCAACAATGTGAAAACAACATGGTGCATATATGGGAGCATGTGGAAAAGAATTGGATCCATCCCAGCACATATGAGCTAGATTTAAATAGCAAAAGAAAAGCAATGGCTCATATATGACTAGGGTGGTGGAATTATAAAGGTGGTGAAAGAAAGGTGGTGGAGTTAAATAAAAGATATGCCCCCAACTCAACTTGGGCATTTCACAATATATCAAGAACCAAATACAATATCAAGAGGCAAATACAATTAACAATGCACATGAGATAAGAACCAAATGAAAAGGGTTTTATATGATGCTCAAATGCAAGGAGGCATGATGACATGAGCATGATATAATGATGATGCAACAATTATATATTTGAAGTAGCCATTATATTACTAGACCAAGTAGCATTACAATTGTTAGACAATTGGGATGCTACAACTCTCCCCCACTAAACAGGAATCTCGCCCCGGGATTCTAGGAAGAAGAAGACACAAAGAGGGTAGGATACTTGGCACGGAGCTCATCTTCACGTTCCCAAGTGGCTTCATCAACAGAATGGTGCGACCACTGCACCTTGCAGAACTTGATGGACTTGTTGCGAGTCCTCCTTTCTGCGACTTCGAGGATTTTTGTGGGGTGTTCTTGATAAGAAAGGTCTTCTTGGAGATTGATAAGCTCATGGTCCACGGTCCTGCCGGGATCCTTGAAGCACTTCTTGAGCTGAGAGATGTGGAAAACATCATGGACCTTGAGTTTTTCCGGGAGCTCAAGAGCATAAGCAACTTCTCCTCTTCTTCCACGAACTTTGAAGGGACCGATGTATCTAGGAGCCAGCTTTCCTTTGATACCAAAGCGGTGCGTGCCTCTCATGGGAGTGACACGAAGGTAAACGAGATCACCAGGGACATACTCCATGTCCGTGTGCTTCCTGTCATAATTGCTCTTCTGGCGACTTTGAGCAATCCTCAGATTTTCAAGAATGATGCGAACCTTCTCCTCCGCTTGAGTCACAATGTCAGGGCCAAACAAGATCCTTTCTCCTGCACCCGACCAACCAATCGGAGTTCTGCATTTGCGACCAGAGAGAGCCTCAAATGGTGCCATCCTTAGACTTTTCTGGAAGCTGTTGTTGTAAGAGAACTCAGCATAAGGAAGACATTCTTCCCACTTCATGCGAAACGAGATGACGCAAGCACGAAGCATATCCTCCAGAATCTGATTGATCCTTTCAACTTGTCCTTGCGACTGAGGGTGGTAAGCTGTGCTGAAGTTCAACTTTGTTCCCAAAGCATTTTGGAAACTCTCCCAGAACTTGGAGGTGAAGATGCTTCCACGGTCTGAACTGATCTCGAGAGGGACCCCATACAGAGAGACAATTCTGTTGATATAGAGCTCAGCCAACTGAATTGCAGAAATTGTTTCCTTGACGGGGAAGAAGTGAGCCACTTTAGAAAGCCTGTCAATGACAACAAAGATTGCATTGTTGCCCTTCTGTGACCTTGGAAAACCAGTGATGAAGTCCATCTCTACTTTCTCCCATTTCCACTCCGGGGGTTTCAATGGCTGTAGAAGACCGGAAGGTTTCTGATGGACAGCTTTAACTTTGCGGCAGACATCACACTCCGAGACATACTTGGCACAATACCGTTTCAAACCAGGCCACCAATATTGTGTTTTCAAGTCCATGTACATCTTTGTGCTGCCAGGGTGGATAGAAAGAACAGAATCGTGCGCCTCCTTGAGAACTTGCTCTCTCAAACCCGGGTAGTTCGGAACAAACATCCGGTGTTCAAAGAAAAGCGTGCCTTGATCATTGACGTGGAAGGACTCATACTTCGGAAGCTGAAGCCTGGAGATGATCTTTCTTGTGTGCGGATCACCAAGCTGAGAAGAGCGAACCTTTTCTTCCAAGAGAGGTGTTGCTAGAAGGTTCAGGAGATACCCTTGTTCCACAATTTCCAGGTTGAGCTGACGGAATTCCTCGCACAAGAGAGGCTGTTGTTCTTCCATCATGAGGTTGTTGACATAAGCTTTGCGGCTGAGAGCATCTGCCATGACATTAGCTTTGCCCGGAGTGTAGTTGATGGTCAAATCAAAATCATTGATTGCTTCAATCCATCTCCTCTGCCGAAGGTTGAGATCAGGCTGAGTGAAGATATACTTCAAACTCTTGTGATCAGAAAAGATCTCACAACGGTTGCCAAGCAAGTAGTGCCTCCATACTTTCAAAGCAAAGACAACTGCTGTGAGCTCGAGGTCATGTGTAGGATAGTTGATCTCATGCGTCTTCAACTGTCGAGAGGCATAAGCAACAACTTATTTTTCTTGCATCAGGACCGCACCCAATCCATGCAAAGAGGCGTCACAGAAGATCTGAAACGGCTTGGATGTATCCGGAGGAACCAAGACTGGTGTGGAAGTGAGCTTCTCTTTGAGTGTCTCAAAGCTTGCTTGACATGCAGGAGTCCAAAGGTATTTCTTGCCTTTCTTAAGGAGATCGGTAAGAGGCTTTGCTATCTTCGAAAAGTTCTGAACGAAGCGACGGCAGTAACTAGCCAAACCAAGGAAACTCCGCACTTCTTTGACATTAACAGGAGGAAGCCATTCAACAATTGTCTTCATAGTTTCCGGATTGACTGCAATGCCCTTGGCAGAGATGACATGACCAAGATAGGTAACTTGAGGCAGCCAAAACTCACACTTGGAGAACTTTGCATACAAGCGGTTCTCACGAAGCTTGCTTAGGACACACCGAAGGTGTTCTTCATGCTCTTCCTTTGACTTAGAATAGACTAGGATGTCATCCAGGTAGACCACAACGAACTTATTAAGAAACTCCATGAAAACCGAGTTCATGAGCCTCGAGAAGGTGGCAGGTGCGTTGGTGAGACCGAAAGACATGACCGTGTACTCATACAGGCCATAGCGGGTGGTGAAAGCTGTCTTAGGAACATCTTCCTTGCGAATCTTGATTTGGTGATAACCACTCCTCAAGTCGAGCTTGGAGAAAACCACAGCTCCAGCTAGCTGATCAAAGAGATCATTAATCCGCGGAAGAGGATATTTATTCTTGATGGTTTCAGCATTGAGAGCCCGATAGTCAACACAAAGTCTATCAGTCTGATCTCGCTTCTTCACAAAGAGGGTTGGGCTACCCCAAGAAGAAGTACTATGCTGAATGAAACCCAACTTCTCTTGTTCATCAAGCTGTCGTTTGAGTTCAGCCAACTCAGCAGGACCCATCTTATAAGGCCGCTTGGAGATAGGAGCGGTACCAGGTTCAAGCTCAATAACAAACTCAACCTCACGATTCAGAGGCATACCTGGCAACTCTTCAGGAAAGACATCTGGGAACTCACAGACCACCGGAACACTCTGAATAGCTTCCATAGCATCAACATTTAGAGCCGCCAAAGAGAAAAGCTGGATAGCAGGAGTCAGACTTGGAGAATAGACTATATGGCCTTCAGGAATCTTCAGAGAAACCGAGCGTTCAACACAATCAATCACAGCTGCATTTGCTGTCAACCAATCCATGCCCAAGATGACATCAATGTCAGAATTGCCAGAAGGATTAAGGACGCCGAGAACGAAGAGCCACCAATCTCAATTTGATTGCCATGGCTGATATGAGCAGCCCTCATGTTTGACCCAGGAGATTGTACCACCAGACGATGTGATAAAGGAACCTTATCCAGATCCTGCTCTTGCGCAAACTTATGCGAAACAAAAGAATGCGAAGCACCAGAATCAAACAAAACTCTTGCAGGAACTGAGTTCACGGGAAGCATACCCATCACAACTCCAGGTGCATGCTCAGCTTGAGCGGCGTTGATGCAGTTGGCACGAGCAACAGTAGACCCGGGCTTGGTGTTGATGTTGAGAGCCCGAGGTGGTGGTGCACGAACCAAAGGAGAGCTTGCCGCAGATCTTGGAGGTGGTGGAGGAAGAGCCTTGTTCTTCACCGGACAGTTCCAGCTTTGATGCCCAGTGTCTCCACACGTGTAACAAGCACCAGGTGGACGTGGAGCAACATAGCCAGGGACTCCGCCAGGCGCTCCAGGGTAGTGGTAGTTGTAGCCCCTGGGAGCAGCAGTGAGGAAGTTTGGTGGCCTTGCCGCGTAGCTTGAAGGTCTTGGTGGAGCCGGGAGCGACGGTGGGGTGTTAGGAACCCAGACACGACGCTTAGAAGGAGCTGACATAGCTGAAGAGCTTGCTGCATCACGGCTGTGTTTCTTTGACTCCTCAAACACTTGTCTACTTGCCTCTTCCTGCAGAGCTGTATGCTGAAGTTCCAGAAAAGACGTCGGCCTTGCATGTGTGATTGCATATTTAATCGATGCATTGAGCCCTTTCCTGAACCTCTTTTGCTTCTTCTTGTCATCAGAGATCTCATCGCCACCATAACGAGAAAGGTTCATGAAGTTCCTGATGTAGGTATTGACATTATCATTTCCCTGCTTGAGGTTGAGAAACACTTCCTTCATCCTCTCCATGACAATTTCTGACAGATACTGCTCTTTGAAAGCTCCAGTGAACTGTTCCCAAGTAGGCTGAAAACCAGTGCAGTTTGCCTTCAGGTAATTCTCCCACCACAGAGCTGCATCTCCCTTCAGAAGGTGAGTAGCACACTTTACCCATTCTTGCTCAGGAACATCAGCAGTTGCCAGTAACCTTGACATCTCACGCAACCAATCATCAGCATCAAGTGGTTGATCAGAAACATCAAACTGGCGTGGGTTGAACTTCAGGAAGCTTTTGATGTCTCCTCGCTTGGGAGGTGGAGGTAGCGGAACAAACTCATTCCTCCTGACACTTTCCTCAAACCGCTGCTGGTTCTGCTGCATTGCTGCCAAGGCATTGGCGATGCTGGACAACGCTGCCCCCAGTTCAGGTTGTATGTCCTCCTCAGAATGGCGTGGTGGTGCCATCCTGTGATTGATATAACACACAAGTCAGTACTATGATGGAGAATAATAATAATCCAAAATAGTACCAAGATGGAATTAACCAAGATTAAAGGATACAATTTACTAAGATGATATTAAAATATCAACAAATCTCAAAGCACCTAGAAGATATTAAGCATATCGCACACGACTGAAAAGGAGTGTGGTACACAAATATCAAAGAAAAAAATTTCCACAAATTTCGGCATTAAAATACCAATAGATGCGCAAAATCACTTAACGAAACAAGATTAGTGACTCTACCAATTCAATATACAAGAGCGAATGATAAGAGTAGTGGTATGGTCGCGACTCCATCCCGCACTCAAATCATTACTCCGCACATGAATAAGTAAAAACACATATCTCAACACCTTCTTCTCACGATAACCTAAAGATTAGCAACTACGGAAACGAACACCCTAAAGAAGATAGCGTCGGTTAACAAAGAGTAAGACAGATCGCGTCGGTATACAACGAATCAGATAGATCGCGTCGGTTTACAAAAGCCTGTCGGTATGGAATGTACCAACAGTTGATAACCAAAAGGCCGATAAAGATAACAACTTGGATGCAACAGATAGACAAGGAATTACACACACACACAGACACACAACCTATGGTACTACGGAAACCCAGAACACGTGAATCCTAGTTTGAATTTTAAGAAGAGGATTGAAAACGTTACACTTCCTTACCAGAAAAGGGTGGGTGGGGGGGTAAGAAGAAAAGTGGAAGCAGTCCTACTCTCGCGTTTTGTTTTTCCCTAGTATACATAACTACCAAAAATATTTGCTAGACAGACAACGACCATTTGGCTGAGACCCTGAAGGTCGGGATGGCTCTGATACCAATTGTAACTACCTCGGTGAATTACGCTCCTAGTACAAGCCTGGATGATCAGAAATGGTTGAAATAGTACGGTGGGGCCCAAATGCCACTCACAGGTAGACCTTTCGGCCGTCTGAACCATTTCCAAACATCGGGACAAGAACGGGCGGTGTAATCGGCAGGCGAAGGGATCAACTACATACACAAATGAGTATGTATGCAAGCCACCATACAACAGTACATCAGAGCCATTCCATCTAAAAAGAAAGGAAATATAGCAACGCCATACGGCAAGATCCAAATATCCTGGATAGATATAATAGTTTAGGATATCTCCTCATACCTCAATCAACAGAGTATCAAGTGGAAGCGGAAGACAAAATCCGAGTACGGATAAGAAGCAAATCGGCATAAGATGCCCCATAAATAAGCACATCCCGCCCACGGATCCCCGTTCCCGGAATCTCTACACCGAATGATCGTTGCCCACATCGTCCGTCTCTTCCACCCAGTATCCATCTTGCGAGTGTACCTGTTCATCTGAACCAATAATTTATCGTGTGAGACCCTAGGGGTACTCAGCAAGTCTTTATGCCTCTAAAGGGGACACAACCTGGGGTGACGCAATTGCAGCAAAAGATAAACCCTAACAGTTCTATAGATACTCGCTAACCATCCGCCTAACCAGAGATAGACGGATGTCCGTGAATTAATAACAACAGTTATAACAGTAATAACGGTAATCTTAACAGATCCATCCTCCTCCTCGCTTACCGACGAGGAAGCGGACGAACAACCCCCCCATCCGTTGGCAGTTTTATTATTCATTCCATGAGTGTTGCAATATTTACTAGTCAGGCACCTAGTCTAGTCAAGTTAAAAGCGGTACTTTAGTTATGCTTGTCTATGATCGAGAAACTGTGCTCCAAGTCGTCCATAACCGCGGACACGGCTTTCAGAAAGTTTTACCCTGCAGGGGTGCACAAATAGCAACACACACTCGATATGCCTCGGAAAAACCAAATCAAAACCCAACGAGGCAGTCACGACAAAGCGATCACAGGATTCAGAAATATTTCAGGGGGCCACCCCATTGAGCTACCCGCAACGAAGTTAGCTGACTCCGAGACGGCCTCAAGGTTTGTGGAGCCAGCTGTAAACGACTGGGAACCCGAAAGTGTGACTGGGCTTGTCGATACAGCGAAAACGGGTCACGGACCTAAACAGTACAGTGTGCATTACCTCGCACAATTTAAATAAAGCGGTAAAACATGCCATAAGTACAGGATAGTAAACAAAACCTCAAACTAGTTTGTGGCCCCAAGAAATAAGAATGAATCAAGCTCTGGCTCAGGGGGGGTCCATAAGGCCTCCCGGATGTGGATAGCGCGAATATTCTTGGAACAGGAATCAAGTACTCGGGGTCTTACGGGACACAAGTGAGCCTGAAAAACCAAATAGCGAATATGGCTCACCGATGCCACTTTCATTAGTTATCCCATTACTACTCAGGTCAAGTTGTTTAGGTACCTCGTTATCCATCAGACACTCACATACCCTACACATGCTGTTCTACGACTCGCATGGCTCAAACAACTCCTGTAGTAATGGCTCATGGGATGGAGGAACAAGCTTCGGTGGGGCTTAAAAGTAAAGGCTATGCAATACTTGGGATTCAATTTAATGCAATCGTGACTCAAGGATGCAAGAATAAGATAGAGGCAATAGGTACTATATGTATGCAAGCATGTGGTAGTGCTTGCCTGGCAGCTCAGTTGAAGCGAGAGAAGGATCTGGGTAGTGCTCCTGGTTCTCTTGATATATCCCCTGCTCAGCGTCTATTCGAAGAAGAACCAAACAAACAAGGGCCAACATAAATAAAGTGCACAAGCATATGAATAAAGTGCATCAAGCAAACAATCATGCCATGATGAATGATGCACAATTTGCATGGC
This sequence comes from Avena sativa, assembly GCA_916181665.1. Classification (NCBI taxonomy): domain Eukaryota; kingdom Viridiplantae; phylum Streptophyta; class Magnoliopsida; order Poales; family Poaceae; genus Avena; species Avena sativa. The sequence goes on from OV702291.1 coordinate 264,515,187, forward strand.
ATTAAAGTAGCATGGCATGGGTGAGGTGTGGAAAACAATAATAAAGCATTATATTGAGTTTTGGCCACATTTTATTCACAATTAAGTTGCTGTACACATTATATTTATATGATGCATGCTGCAAAACATATAATGGAATGCATAAACAGAAAGGTCTCGTCGAGCTAATCATTTTAGACATATCATTTGTTGAATTTGGATTAACAAAACAAAAGTTATTAATTATTTAAGGCAAAAGGGCATTTTATTTGTAATTTAAATCAACTTGGAATTTTAAATGTTCAAAATATATTTTGGATTGCATATTTGAAATCCTCACATTTTTCTGATTTGAAAACATATATTATTTGCATTAAATGGATTTATATTTCAAAAGATAATTAAAAACAGATTTAATTTTGAATTTGAATTAATTTGAAATAAGTTTGAATTAAAACAGATATCTAGAAACCTTTTTATACCCAGGAACAGCTAACCCCAGTCACTGACGGGTAGGGCCAGTGCTGACTGGGACTCCACAGCGCGCAAAAAACGTTTAACACCGCGGCCTAAACTAGCTTTAGCGAATGACATGTGGGGCCACGGCACACACGGACCCGCGTGTCAGCGAGCGGTCGCGCGGGGGCTGCCAGGTGGGCCGAGCGAGGGAGCGCGGGTTAAGTCCGGAGAAACAGAGGGGCTTCTCTGCAAGATCTTCGGGGTGGCTGGCAGGTGGGCTTGGTGGACCGCGGGTTGAGTCGAAAAAGAAAGCAGGGGGGTATGCGCAAAACGACCGCCCGTACTGTTCCTCTTCTCCGCGAGCAGAGGACAGATCGGTGCTCGCACGCGCGGACGCGACGTGGGGATTCGAACGCGGGACCTAGGGCTCGCGCGCGGGGGCGGAACCACTGCGCTGGCCTGGGCTTGGTGTCAGGGAGGCGTGCGTGGCCTAGCTAGGGTTTCTGTGCGGCGGGGGAGCGAGCAGACGCTGCGCTCGCCGGTGCACCGAGCGTGCTCGAAGAAACGCAAGACGGCTCTGGACGACGATAGCGCGGCGGAGCATGTCCAGGAGATCAGGTAGCTCACCGAGAGTGTGTCGGTGCGGTTGGATCGGCTCGAGACGCAGAGGATCGGCGTCGAGGCAGACGGCCAGAGGATCTAGGGTTTGCGTCGGGCTCTCGCTGGTTCGGGTGGCTCCGGTCTGTCTCCTCCTCGTCGCCGGGCTCAGGGTGAAACAGAGAAGCGCCGTGGATCTCCCAGGCCACTCCATGGACGTGCTGCTCGGCTGGATCGGCTGGACGCGGTGGAGGCCGAGGGTTTCGCCGGCGATGGTGTAGACGGTGGCGGTGGAGAAGAGAGAGGAGAGGCAGGGCGCCTGGGGTGGATCTGGGGGAGGCAAAGGGGAGTCGTGAGGTGGTAGATAGGGACGGGAGAGGGAGGTGGTGCCGTGGGGGGAGCGGGGTAGATGGAAAAGGTGGCCTCGGCCACCTTTTTCTCCTCCTTCCCTTCACGTGCACGGTCGGCTCGGCAAGGGTAGGCAGGGGGTGGCTTCTAGGTGGGACCAGAGGGCGAGGCCAGGAGGCAGGGGCAGGCTCGGGCTAGGGGCCACACGGCAGGGAGAGAGGGAGAGAGGGGTAGCTTCGGGTAGTGCTAGGGTTGTAGCTAGGGTAGGAGGGAGAGGGGGGTATGGCTCGGGTAGGGTTTGGTCTGGGTGGCAGCTAGGTGGGCCAGGGTGGCCAGGTGGGGCCAGCAAGAAGGGAAGAGGAGAGAGGCCGAGAGAGGGTAGGGTGGTATCTAGGGTTTGGTTTAGTTTAGGTATAGATTAGGGTTTGGTACTAGGGGGTATGGTTTAGGTTAGAAGGAAGAGGTAAAGATTAAGAGAGAGATTTAGAGAGAGAGGAAGGATGAGGTGGTGGCAATCCCTTGGCAAGCTCAACCATGATCAAACAAGCTCAAACAAGGTAGCCAAAAGAGAGAGAAGAAGAGAAGGGGATGATGGCATAGATGGATATGGTGATGGGGTTTTAAGCAAGATCAACATAGATCAAGCCAAAAGAAAGGATAGAGAGATTGAGATGATCCCCTCAAAAAGCAAATAAAAACCAAATACTAGAAAAGGTGGCATTTGCATGGCCCATGCAAATGCATTAAATGCCATGTTTTAATCTTGTGTAAACAAAATACTTATTCATGGCATTGTTCATTTGCATATCCAAAGGTGGAATAAAGCCAAGCAAAAGGAAAAGAAAGGATGCCCCATGTGGAGTAGTTGGAGATGGCCATGTTTGAATAAAATTGGGACTTGCTAGTGTGTATGTGCCACTAGGCATTTAATAAGCCCAAAAATATCCAAACATGAAAATAACCCCACACCACACATATGGAAGCTAGCAAAAGGGTTTCACTCACAAGGCAGGCAAAGATGGCCATGTGGCTCTCATATACCAACAATGTGAAAACAACATGGTGCATATATGGGAGCATGTGGAAAAGAATTGGATCCATCCCAGCACATATGAGCTAGATTTAAATAGCAAAAGAAAAGCAATGGCTCATATATGACTAGGGTGGTGGAATTATAAAGGTGGTGAAAGAAAGGTGGTGGAGTTAAATAAAAGATATGCCCCCAACTCAACTTGGGCATTTCACAATATATCAAGAACCAAATACAATATCAAGAGGCAAATACAATTAACAATGCACATGAGATAAGAACCAAATGAAAAGGGTTTTATATGATGCTCAAATGCAAGGAGGCATGATGACATGAGCATGATATAATGATGATGCAACAATTATATATTTGAAGTAGCCATTATATTACTAGACCAAGTAGCATTACAATTGTTAGACAATTGGGATGCTACACCACCCCACCCCCTCCTCTCCTTTAGTCCCACCCCGGGACTTTGAGGGAGGTAGTACCTCCCCTCCCCTATATAAAGTGGGGTATTTGGCCTAGAAAAATACACCAATAATCAATAAAGGTCTCCCCACTTTTGGGAGGACCTCCAATTGATATTTTATCTCTCCCTCTCTCTCTCTCATGACCGTGGTCCCAAGTCTGGACTGCGCGAGCGAGAGACATCTTCACCATGGAGCACCGTCGCGCCGCGGGATTCGTATCCGGGAGCTCTACTTCCGCAACTGCTGCTTGATCGGGGAAGCGGGAGTCATCGTCAGGCACCGGATGTGTGTAACTCCCCGCGAGGTGTCGCACTTGAGGCACTCAAGTCGTTGGAGCCAGAAGGAGCGCAAGAACTTCATCACGACCTTGAGGTCGGCTTCGGCTCGTCTACATCAACCACGCTCTCCTGAGCGTTGACAACGCTTTTCGGTCTTCAAGGGTAAGTTCGCGAAAAGCCCCTCCTGTTACTGTATTACTAATAGATAGATCCTGGCAACTTCAGGGGTTCAGAGGAATAGAGTAAAATTTATTGTTTTCATACGCGGAACCCCTACAGTGGTATCAGAGCTAGATCTATGTGTAGTAATGCTAGTACGGGTAGAACACACGAGATGTAGCGTGTGGGCGTTGATCTTTTAGTTGTTACCCTCCCACGTGTACTTGTGTATACCACAATAATGCTTGACGAAGCGGCCCCAACCGACTTTACGCGTTCATTCGCGAGACTGGTCCACGCTTGACATACGGCTTGTACCGTATAAAGTGGCTTAGGGGGGTGTCTCTCTCTCTCGCATTAGTTGGTATACCATTTGCAATAGAGGGCCCTGAAAGGGGTGTAGTAGAGACAACTACTTGATCAACGTTGTGCTAAAAGTTCGTAGGTAAGAACGGTTCTTGTGCGAAAGCCCATTCAGCCACGTAAAACATACAAAGATAAAGTAGAGGCGTCTAACTTTGTTTTGCAGGGGGGCGTTGCTTTGTGATATGGTTGTGGCAAAGGTAAAGTAATTACCTTTTGTTACATAGTAGTAGATAGTCACGGTAATGACAAACTACCACGCCAGAATGACACCGGTACCCTGGTGTCTACGGCGCCGGGACCCGGTGACGGCTGATGGAGATCATGACGTGAAGGACCATATCACATAGCATTTACATTCAATGTTATTGTTTGTATGCCTTATTGTGTGCTAGTATTAGATACTCGACGGTAGCCTAATAAGATGATCCCTGTTAAAATTACCAACGATTGTGTTCCCCCTTAGTGTGCACCACCAAGAAAGTTCTTCAGTATGAGGCAATCTAGGGTTACAGGCCTGGGTGTCAGACATATCTACGTTCGCATATAGTGGGTGTAAGCCACGTTGCATTGCGGATACACTAAGGTTGAGTTGGCGAGCCTAGCACGCCACAGAAGCGTGGCCTCGGAACACGGATGGTCGAAAGATCGAGCACGAGTCGCATGAATGATGTGACCGACGTTTAGCGTCCACCTTTGAACCCACATCGATGGCCGTGATCAATCGGGGGAAATGTGGCTGATAGGGGTCGTGTTATCACTAGGAACCCTCACTGGGGATAGGTGTTTCTGAGTGGAGTTATTATTAACTCATTTAATTATAAACTTAGTCTAAATTCCTTTTGCAATTATAAATGTAGATGGGACCTTTCGTGTTGACAATTGAATGGTTAGAAGGAGAGAAGCTCAGATTAGATGGATCGAACTTCTCCATTTGGGTTTCCAGTCTCCATGTTCTACTTAGTGAGAATGACGTGGTCGACTACATACTCGACGGGATGGATTTGGATCTGTCCACGGACCTTGAGACCCCAGAGGAGCGGAAAGACCGCTATCTCCGTCGTGAGATGGCCTCCTATATTTTAGTTGTGATGTGTTTCGGAATGGTGGACGAGTTGTGGCCTTTCGTGGGTGATGTCAACCCTCGTCCGGTGATGCTATAGCTTAGGACACATTTCATGGAGTAGACACGCATCTGGGAGCATGAGCTGATGGGAGACTTCCTCTCCATTAAGATGGAGGAGAACTCGTCACTAGACAGCCACTTGCAGCACATGCATGATGTGTACATGAGGCCAGCATACTTCCTAGACGTCTAGATTACAGGCTCTTTTGCAAATGCTGCTGTGCTACGGTTGCTGCCACCAAGCTACCAAGCACAGGTCAGGACTTGCGTAATGAGGGGCGACACGGAAACGATGGAGTTCCACCGGTTCATGACACATCTCAGGAATGTGTTGGTTGAACCAGATGTCACTTAGGTCGTCAACGACAAAGGTATATATTTGATATACGGTTTTATAAATGTTATAATCTTGCAAACACATTGCAGTGTTAAAGTATATCTGATACTTGTTCTGTTTTGGTGAAAACAGGTCCTTCTGTATGAGAGGTGCTTGCTGGAGAGGAGGTGACGTTGCGTGCTGATGGCGAGCATGATGATGATAGCCAATGACACTCTCCCTCGACATTTATCATTTAGTTTGTATTTTAGGATGATTATTGTAATCAAGAGATTGTGAACTTCTTTAGTGTGTCTCACACTTCGTGAGTGATGTGCTCGTCGTTCGGTGTAGAGCTCGTTGGGAACCCCAAGAGGAAGGTATGATGAGCACAGCAACAAGTTTTCCCTCAGTTATGAAACCAAGGTTTAATCGAACCAGTAGGAGCAAGGAAACACCCCAAAGGTGTTACTAGCTGAGCTTTGGCAGGGCGCACTACCGGTGCTAGTAGCAACGTGGAGACCTGCACAACACAACCACAGAACTTTGTCCCCAACTTGCGATGAGGTTGTCAATCTCACCGTGTTTTGCGGAAAACAAAGAATTAAACGTATCGAATGGAAAGAAGTAAAAGTTTGCAGAAAGTAAACACAAAGCAGTAAAAGATTGTAGATTGTACGTAAAGAGAAAGGACCGGGATCCATAGTTCACTAGAGGTGCCTCTCCTTAGATAGATAACATGCTGGGTGAACAAATTACAGCGGGGCAATTGAAAAACACCGAGAAAGCAATAGATGCATATACTAATCATCTTGACTCCTTTGAGACTTGATTGGGCATTACAACATAATACATAGACTGCCATCCAACTGCATCTATGACTAATAATCCACCTTCAGGTTATCATCCGAACCCCCTCCAGTATTAAGTTGCAAGCAACAGATTATTGCTTTACGAACTGCATGTAAAGTAAACAATACGATTGTTCTATGAACAAAGGATTGTTGTTTTCTCCCTAGTAGCAACATCACATCTAGTACCTTAGAGATTTCTGTCACTTCCCCAGATTACCAGAGGCATGAACCCACTATCGAGCATAAATACTAACTCTTGGAGTTGCTAGCATCTACTTGGCCAAGATAGCTACTAACAACGGAAAGCATGCAAGATCACAAATAACAAAGACATGATAGAATCAATAATCAATCTAAAATAGCATCTCAATATCCATAGGATCCCCGCAAACACAACATGTATGAATTACAAAGAGATGATCTTGATCATGAACGGAGCTCACAAGATCTAAACATGAAAGCACAAGGGAGGAGAACCAGCCATCTAGCTACTACATGGATCCGTAGTCCAAGGATGAACTACTCACGCATCACACCGGAGGCTTGCATGGTGATGAAGAAGGCCTCCAGGGTGAATTCCCCTCTCCGACAGGGTGCCGGGAAGAGCTTCAGATCCCTCCCGATCTAGGGATGGAGATGACGGCGGCTACAGACTCTTTCGTGGATTTTTGATCGGGTTCTTAGGGTTTTCGTCCCGAGGGCAATATATAGGCGGAAAGAGAGGCCGAGGGGGTGCCGAGAGCGGCCACACCATCCCCTGGCGCGGGCCAGGCCTGGCCGCGCGGCCAGGTGGTGTGGTGGCTCCCTAGCCCTTCTCTGTCTCGTATTCTGGCACTTGATCCCTTCCGGAAAAATAGGCACTTTGGCTTTTGTCCCGTCCAATTCTGAGAATATTCATTTTCTGACTTTCCTGGAACCAAAAACAATAGAAAACAGGCAGCTGGCACTATTGCTCTTGTTAATAGGTTAGTCCTAGAAATCATATGAAAAGTACTCCAAAGTTGGAAAAAAACACAAGAAAGTGGATAAAACCAAGCATGGAACATCAAAAATTATAGATACATTTGCAATGTATCAACATCCCCAAGCTTAACTCCTGCTCGTCCTTGAGTAGGTAAGTGATAAAAAGAAAGAATAATTTTTGAGGTGACATGCACCATCAAAGACTTGATCAAAGTATTTGTAAAACATTCAAAGATGGGATCATAGTACTTCAATCATAACATGAAAGACAAAGTTCTAGCAATAAGCAAAGAAACTATGATGCAACATGAAAAGGCACAAACAAAAGATTCATGAATAACATGCTTTGCAAGACGTTTGTTTGTTTCACATAAAGAAAGGATGGCATAATAGTATTCAGCTTGTCCCTCAATAGAGTAGCAAAAATAAATGCATAGGACACCTTCAAAGTTCATAAGAGTGACTAGATACAATAGTTTAAAACAAGCAATATCAAGTTATGCATCAATCAACTAGTCTTGGGACAATGCACATAGAACTAAGAATGGCCACTATGCTCTCAAAGTAGGTGCATAAAGGTAGAAGGTGGAGACTCAATATAATGGTGGAAGAAAAGCCTTTGTAAAAGGAAGTAGGGATTCAAGTCTCATAAAGAGCTTCCAAAAATTATGGTACTTATAGCTTTCAGCTCTCATTGCCCCTATCATAAGCATCTTGAAGGTGATTAAGGTTAAAGTGACACAACTAAGAGGATATGCTTGACAAGTTATAAACCGAAATCTCATGCCCCTTACTTACAAAGACCGAACCTCATGCTACTCAACTTCAGTCACGAGTAAGCTCTAGTCATTGTAAGTATATGTGTATCATTAAGAACCGCCAACGGGATACCCCTTGCACATGATACGGGAGCTTTCCCATAATCAAAATGACAAGGCAAGCAGACAATGAGCATCTCAGCGATCTTTTTATTTTCTATTTGCATAGGTTTTTATTGAGGATGCTTCATAGAGTGCTCATTATGGTGATGCTGCAAGTTTCCACCATGATTAGGCATGGCTTAGGCTAGCGGCCCAGGCATTTCTCTAACACACATACAAACTCCATGATCTTACAAGTTCCACTTTTATTTCACACCGCCGGGATCCGTAAGCAAAAGAACACGATATCAACGGGGTACAAAGTACAAGTGCAATGTTGAAAGCATTCCCCATGAAACATGGTTCTGCTAATTTCAACTTATAAAGCGCAAGCATATACGCCACAAAGAAGGACCCAATGGTTCAAGTTTATTAGAGGCAAAAAGTAAAGTGTGCCATCAAGTTCGTGAGAGCTTTAATCACTAGTTTTCTCATAACAAGTTTAATTTGGAAGGTAAACAAAAGCATGAATATACTTGGAATAGCATAAGCTAGTATTTAGGTACGGTGGACTCTTTGGAATAACTTGGTTTAGGGAGTTGGATGCATGAGTGACTCATACTTTGTTGTGGAGGCTAGCAAAAGACTGGGAGCGACAAACTAAGAGAGCAATAATGGCCATAATCATGGAGAGCGACAAAACATCATTGATCAAAGCATAAAGTGATACTACAAGTTGAAAACTAAAGGATCATAAAGGCTATGGTGACTTGAGATAGTCATAACATGGTGTGAGCATGCGCCAAGTCAACCCAAATAAAGCATCAAAGGAGAATACCACTATACTATGCTTTAATATGCTAAAACGACGCATGATTCACCCAAGGCACATTAAGCAATCTCAATTGTTTATAACAAGTCATGCTACAGCAAAGAATACTAAGCATAAAGCCAAAACAATATCAAGCATGGCATGACAAAGCACATGCCACAGTTAAAAACAAGCTCTTTTTACCACATAAGTATGAACTTTCCTACTCTTTTCCAAACCAGACCAAACCATTTGCAAACCAATGTATGAAAGAGGGGGTCCAACCAATTTATTCAGAAAACTAAGCAAACCAAGCAAACTAAAAACCAAAACGAAAATGAAAAAAAAAACGCTCCAAGAACAACACAACTGTGCATGAAACAATAAAAATGAAGCGTTTGGAAGAAACCTAGAATTTTTATTGATGAAGAAGGGGATGCCTTGGGCATCCCCAAGCTTTGACGCTTGTAATTCTTGAATATTTCTTGGGGTGACACGCGTGGCATCCCCAAGCTTGAGCTTTAGTCCATCCTTCATCTCATTACTTATTCCTTCCATACACCTGAAAATTTTCCTTCATACAAAACTTCACACAATCTCATTAGCAACATTAGTGCACTTAAGATAAATAAGTCTTAAGGTTCAGTTATAACACCAAATAAACTTCCATTAGAACACTATATAGTGTATAAATTCCTTCAAAAAGCTCAATTCCCCAAAAGAACTCAAAAAGGAACCCACAAGAAGCAAATGCAGAAAATGGCAGAAATCTGTCAAAACAGACCAGCAGGTAAAGACGAATTTTTTCGAAGACCTTTGGTTCCTCAAATCAAAAAGTGTTTAACTAACGAAAGTTAGATAACAACCTGGGGCAGAAGCAAAACAAAATTACTGCTCAATCCGACATACAGAGATCTCTCACGAATGTTTACGGTGAAGCACAAAAATCTGTTTCGGGACAACAACTTTCAAAATCATTACTTCTCTCTCATTAGAGGTTACTCTTGGCACAAAGAGCAAATAAAAAGGATAAGGAGAGGTTATTAATGAGGTACTAACTTCCAAGACTCATCTAAAATTTTTGGGTTATCTCCCAATAAGTACTTTTCTTTAACGCCTTTAAGTTAGGCATAAGAAGCAAAGAAAGAATCAAGTGTTCTCAAATGAAGAAGCATTAAAACCAACTTTCTTGCCCTTACCTCTCTTATTTTTATTCTTAACCTTTGGGAAAATGTGATTGTTTGGTGGAGAAGAAAGGTGCATGGTACCCTTTCCCACATCTATTATTGCTCCAAGGAGTTCTAATAGGGACCTTCCAAGTGTAATTTGTCCTTTTCCTGCGCATTCAATAACAAGATAATCAGTAGAAATCATTTTCCCAAGGATCTTTGTAAACACTCCTTCAGCTATTCCAATAGGTAATATGGTAGCATTATTAGCAAGAGATATTTATTTTCCTCCTTCAGTAAGCCCCCAAATAATCAAAGATTCATAAATATCTTTGGGCATAAGACAAAATTTAGACATGATATCGTAGCGGGCTTGAAAAGTTTCAGTGTTTATCTCAATATTTACTGTAGGGAGCCACTTTGATGGTTCAGAATTTATTGGAACATAATTGTGATGCTCCCTAAGCGTATTATAGCAATCTTTTAAGCTAGTAGTGCTAGTCTCAAGAGTGTTCAACCTAGCAAATATTTTTGCGAAAGAAATATCAGTTTTGCTAGGCATGTTGTAAGTGAGGATCAATTTCTTTATAGCATTAATAGCATCATCCTCATTACATTGGAGGAAATATCCTCCCACAACAGCATCTAAAGCATATCTATAGCAAAGAGCAATCCCAAGGTAAAAACTGCTAAGGAACAAGCTTTGAGTCATTTCAGGCTCAGTTTTTTCATGTAGATCAGAGATTCTAGACCAAGCTTTCTTAAGACTTTCCTCAATTCCTTGTTTAAAAGTGAAAATCATTTACTCGGGTGACATGGTGATTGGAGCAAGGCTAGACATGAAGGCAACTTAAGATAGGAACTAATTTTTTTATGTTTTTCAAATAAGAAAGCAAACTTGTAAAACTAATTATTTTGTGTTTTTTGAAGAACAAAACAAGCAAACAAAGCAAAAATAAAACTAAGAAAAACAAAAACAACAAAGTAAAGAGATTGGTTATGACGGACTCCCCTTGTGAAGCTGTCCTTGACTCCCCGGCAACGGCGCTAGAAAAGATCTTGATGTGCTCGTCGTTCGACGTAGAGCTCGTTGGGAACCCCAAGAGGAAGGTATGATGAGCACAGTAGCAAGTTTTCCCTCAGTTATGAAACCAAGGTTTAATCGAACCAGTAGGAGCAAGGGAACACCCCAAAGGTGATACTAGCTGAGCTTTGGCAGGGCGCACTACCGGTGCTAGTAGCAACATGGAGACCTGCACAACACAACCACAAAACTTTGTCCCCAACTTGCGATGAGGTTGTCAATCTCACCGTGTTTTGCGAAAAACAAAGGATTAAACGTATCGAATGGAAAGAAGTAAAAGTTTGCAGAACGTAAACACAAAGCAATAAAAGATTGTAGATTGTATGAAAAGAGAAAGGACCGGGATCCATTGTTCACTAGAGGTGGCTCTCCTTAGATAGATAACATGCTGGGTGAACAAATTACAGCGGGGCAATTGACAAACACCGAGAAAGCAATACATGCATATACTAATCATCTTGACTCCTTTGAGACTTGATTGGGCATTACAACATAATACATAGACCGCCATCCAACTGCATCTATGACTAATAATCCACCTTCAGGTTATCATCTGAACCCCCTCCAGTATTAAGTTGCAAGCAACAGATTATTGCTTTACGAACTGCGTGTAAAGTAAACAATACGATTGTTCTATGAACAAAGGATTGTTGTTTTCTCCCTAGTAGCAACATCACCAGATTACCAGAGGCATGAACCCACTATCGAGCATAAATACTAACTCTTGGAGTTGCTAGCATCTACTTGGCCAAGATAGCTACTAACAACGGAAAGCATGCAAGATCACAAATAACAAATACATGATAGAATCAATAATCAATCTGAAATAGCATCTCCATATCCATCGGATGCCCGCAAACACAACATGTATGAATTACAAATAGATGATCTTGATCATGAACGGAGCTCACAAGATCTAAACATGAAAGCACAAAGGAGGAGAACCAGCCATCTAGCTACTACATGGATCCGTAGTCCAAGGATGAACTACTCACGCATCACACCGGAGGCTTGCATGGTGATGAAGAAGGCCTCTAGGGTGAATTCCCCTCTCCGACAGGGTGCCGGGAAGAGCTTCAGATCCCTCCTGATCTAGGGATGGAGATGACGGTGGCTACAGACTCTTTCGTGGATTTTGATCGGGTTCCTAGGGTTTTCGTCCCGAGGGCAATATATAGGCGGAAGGAGAGGCCGAGGGGGTGTCGGGAGCGGCCACACCACCCCCTGGCGCAGGCCAGGCCTGGCCGCGCAGCCAGGTGGTGTGGTGGCTCCCTGGCCCTTCTCCGTCTCGTATTCTGGCACTTGATCCCTTCCGGAAAAATAGGCACTTTGGCTTTTGTCTCGTCCAATTCCGAGAATATTCATTTTCTGACTTTCGTGGAACCAAAAACAGCAGAAATTAGGCAGCTGGCACTGTGGCTCTTGTTAATAGGTTAGTCCAAGAAATCATATTAAAAGTACTCCAAAGTTGGAACAAAACACAAGAAAGTGGATAAAACCAAGCATGGAACATCAAAAATTATAGATACATTTGCAATGTATCTGTGAGACGGTTATTCATATGAGTTTGTAACAAACAGTTGTTCTGCTTTTATGAATGATTTCTATTCGTGTTCATATCTTGCTTGATTACTTGTGAATCGTCCTTATTGTTTGAAACTAATTGATAATGTATGAACATTTGTAAAACATTAAAATGCCTTGTTTAAAATACCCAACTTAATGATATGTTCATTAATGAATGAAACCATTGTTTAAATTCGAAGTTATGTGATAATATGTGAAAGTTATTCGATATCTCATCACATATGAATATTGCCTAAGTTCTGCAAAATAACTTGAACACCGTGTATTACTTGAATACAAAGTGTTTAAAGAATTGTTAAAAGTAAATACATATTCGATGTATTGTGTTTTAACGAAAATGGTAATTATCATTAAATAATTGTTTAAATGTGTAAAGTAGTTTACCAAAGGAAACATGAATATGAAACTATTTGATTTGATCAAAGTGTTTCATCAACAAAGGGTATAAATGTAAAAGAGAATCCAATTACTATGATTTGATCAATAGTAATGAAATTCAACTTTATAAGAATGGCATAAAATTAATTGTGAAATGCAAAGTGTTTTGAAATGTCAAAGTACAAAAGCATCACAATATGATATTAGATATCAAAAGGGGGTTGAATAGAAGGCACCAAATAAATCGTTGTAGTGTAGATGTAGAGACCATCAGTTAGAAATAGTTAGCACTCAATTAGAATTGGTAAACCATTTGAATTCGTGAAAGTTTTGGGGGTTATTCGATATAACCAAAACAATAGCGAATAAGTCCTTGTAGTGTATTCATTGGAAACTTTGAATACGAAATCCATAGCTGAGACCAAAAGGAAAGCAAGATTCATATTGCTTGGATTTTGGTGCATTCTTGAGAAAGCTCACTTCTAGTGATGTTTCTCAATTATGAAGCAAATGGAAATTAGTGTAAAACACGACGAGGATTCAAAACCCTGCATCAGAGTGTTGAGAAGCGCAACGGACAATGTTCCTGAACGATTCTCTTCATAGAAGGAAAGAACCAATGATTTTGATCATTGTGTTTTTCTCTCCACTATCGTTTTTCACTACATGAAGTAGGATTCAAAATGTAAATCCATATCTTGTATGGAGACATTTGTGAATCACTTGTCATGATTTTTGGAATATGACATACCTACGAACTACAAAGGAAATAATGGTAAACTAGAATTATGAGAAATCCTAAAAGGAAAATTCCCTTGAGATTAGAAAGCAATTCGTTGCTGGATCTCACAAGGAAAAGGGGTTACTTGAATTTTCCCAATGACTGCAAAGCCGTAGTGGAAAAAGGGGGTAAATGACTAATGCACAATTTGTCAAGTATTGGACAAATTCAAATGAATTTGATTCATGTATGCTAAATGTCAATTGGATTTAAAACTAGTAAAGTACTAGTATCTCATAATAAATCTCCAAGTTTGATATTTGATCAAAGGATTTTGAAATTATTCAAATAGTAAGGAGATATGCAATTTGCATAAAATTTTGAGTGGGAGAAATGTAAGTCTCAAATTCAAATATGTGGAAACATATTTTGAGTGGGAGCTTATAAGAGTAATTCTTAAATGTGTTAAGAATGAAAGGCGCAAATACTTATGAATAATGATTCATAAGATGTAGAAGTTGATAATAGGTGTATTATGATATTATGTAGTATTTCTTAAGGGATTCTGAAAAGGGTTTCAGGATAGAAGTTAATTAAGGAACTGGTCCTTAATAACTCAAATTAGGAATAGCATTAAGTTTAACATCAATGGTTGAAAGAAAGAAAAGGATGATCGTCATCCACTATATTGAGACATAGGTTTTATCTTAGAAACCATGATGATAACTTGGCATAATATGTGATCCAAATAAGGAACATGTGAAAGTGATTAAGTTCGAATCACAGAACGTTTGAGCTAAGTTTGTCCGCAGTATCTAGTAGAGAACTGTGGATATATTTTCCAAATTCATAAAGGATAACATATCTTAAAGCATAAAGAGTTATGTTATAAGGGAATATGTTGGAAACTCCTGTAGATGCCAATTAAAGTCAAGTAGGAAGCGAGGTGAACATAACAACAAAAGTTGCACAGAGTGCATTGGTGTTTCGATGAATACATTTATAATAATAGATAAGGGTACCATCTAAAGTGTTGTATAATGTTATGGTGGGGCTAGTTCGCTTTTAACGTAGAATGATGTGTCCCAGGGCATAGTGCCCATGAGAAAGCCCTCGAGGTTGATCTAACATCACTGTAGGCTCCTGGAATCAGACCTCGTTCTGCTGCCATAGCGACGATACATACACATAGATTCTATCATGTGATGATAAAGTATTAATGTCAATCAAGGTGACATTAGTAAGTTGCAAAGGATTTGGGACTGTAAAGTACAGACCCAAGGCTCAACCTCTTCCACGAGCAAGCATGTTCAGGGTACTGGATATATGGTGCGAATGATTGAGAACAAAATGCAGCTAGTGTATTTGTACTCTAGTACAAGTGGGAGACTGTTAGAAATATGCCCTAGAGACAAATAGTAGTAAGGACTATTATCATATTTCATATAGTTTATGATTAAGTTTTATATCATGCTATAGCTATGTTGAGTGGAAACATCAATATACGTGTGATATACAAACAACCAGGGGTTCCTAGTGAAACTCTAGTCACTGGTTCATTGGTCAATAGATGATCATGTTTCCTAATCATGTGGCATTTATGCCAGTTGGAAATGAGGTCATCTCATTCTGAGAATGAGATGATGAACCAATACCCAACCTAAACATCGTGACCCGATCATGTCACGAAGTTCAAGTTATGATGATTAGAAATGGATCCTCGTAGACTATTCCTTAGACTGTGAGGCTATATCAATCACTGTCTCCCGAGAGTGCTTAGATAGCATCAAACACCATCTGGTAAAACGGTGGTTATAAAGGTGTGTTCAGGTACTCGTAGGAAACCGTAGAGGCAATATATGTCAAGAGCGGGATTTGTCCGTCCATGTGACGGGAAGATACTCAAGGGCCCACTCGGAGAAGTTATATCCAATAGTTGCACAGCGTGTGATTGGATCACGGGGATATCACTTGTCGAAACGAGTCAAGTAGCATTGTTCAGTAACGAGATTGAACACAACATGGTGATGTCATTGATCAGATCTCGGGCAATGCAAGTATCGAGTGACAAAGGGAATAAGACACGACTGTCCCGGTTCAAACGACAAAAGATCTTCATGGAACGCACAGGGGTCACATGGCCATCCAGGTCCCTCTGTCGATCATTGGTGCGGGAGTGTCCCGACCATGTCTGGAGTGTTCCCGAACCGTAGGGTATCACGCTTAAGGGCTTGATGATGCTTAGAGAGTGTTTATAGGATCGGTGGAATCACCGAAGAAAAGAAGGGAGAAAACCGGAAGGGTTTCGGTAAGTCCGGAGGATGTCCGGAGTGGAGGTGGAAGGTGTTCCATGGCCATGGAGATTGAATAATATGTGAATCAATGTTTAAATGTTGATTTAATCATTTATTCATATTTATTTAATAAAGAGAAAATCAATTAAAGGTCAAAAAGGCTTAATGGGCCAATTCCGGAGGGAGAGAGCCCATTAGGGGAAAGAAGAGAGGGAGAAGGGCCAAGGGGGCTGGCCGGCTAGGCCTAGCCCCCCCCCCTCGTGGGGCCCACTAGGGGCTGGCCGGCGGCCACCCCACCCCTCCTCTCCTTTAGTCCCACCCCGAGACTTTGAGGGAGGTAGTACCTCCCCCCCTATATAAAGTGGGGTATTTGGCCTAGAAAAATACACCAATAATCAATAAAGGTCTCCCCACTTTTGGGAGGACCTCCAATTGATATTTTATCTCTCCCTCTCTCTCTCTCTCTCTCTCTCGTGACCGTGGTCCCAAGTCTGGACTGCGCGAGTGAGAGACATCTTCACCGCGGAGCGCCGTCGCGCTGCGGGATTCGGATCCGGGAGCTCTACTTCCGCAACTGCTGCTGGATCGGGGAAGCGGGAGTCATCGTCAGGCACCGGACGTGTGTAACTCCCCGCGAGGTGTCGCACTTGAGGCACTCAAGTCGTTGGAGCCAGAAGGAGCGCAAGGACTTCATCACGACCTTGAGGTCGGCTTCGGCTCGTTTACATCAACCACGCTCTCCTGAGCGTTGACAACGCTTTTCGGTCTTCAAGGGTAAGTTCACAAAAAGCCCCTCCCGTTACTGTATTACTAATAGATAGGTCTTGGCAGCTTCAGGGGTTCAGGGGTGTAGAGTAAAATTTATTGTTTTCATACGAGGAACCCCAACAAGTATACCCATGGGTACAAGTCTATACTCGTGCTCGTACCCGTAACTTAACGGATTGGGTATGGGTATAAAAGTGTGCCCATACCCTACCCATGCGGGTATGGTACCCATGGGTACCCGTACCCATGTGTAAAATTGCCATCCTTACAGGAGGGTATATATCATTGTTCCTATCTCTAGCTATAGCTGCAAGAATTTGAGCTCCTGTTGTTAGCTTGATGAAGCAGCCATCCAAACCAATGAACGGCCTACAACCTTCTAGGAAACCCTCTCTAGCAACACTAATACAGAAAAAGAGGCCATGGAATCTTGGGATGTAGCTGATATCAACCACATGGCCTTTCTTTATTTCTTCTATATGTTCTTCACAATACACCTGGAACCAGGATTTTTGTATATGACAGTCTGCAGGTAATCTTTGATCCTGTAGTACTGCTTCTTATGGTCTCCCAACACTATCTGTCTGGCTTTAGTCCTAGCCCTATAGGCCATCCTCTTGGGCACATCCACCCCAAAATCCTTTTTAGCTTTATCTTGCAATGAGCATATGCCTGTGGTAATACCAGACCTGAACTTTTCCACATAAGTAGTGCTCAGCCACTTGGAATTTACCCTATTTTTTGCAGGCTCAGTTGGACATGTGTGTTCCATATGCATTTTCTTAATGCAAAAGGTTTTCTCATGATTTATTTTAGATGTTGTTATGTAAAACTCACAACCAAACTTGTCCTTCTGACTGCACCAAACAATAATCCTATCAAGTGTGTTCCTATGGAAATGAAAATTTCTAACATGCACTATGTGAAGTCTACACAATGCTTCTCGGAATTGGTATACATCTCTGAAACATAGGGAAAACATGAATTGTTGCTCTGCATTTTCCCTTGCTTCATCATACCAAGCCCTCTCCTTTGGCTTCTTAGCTCTGCTCTTTCTTCCTTTAGGCTGCACAAATGGCAATGGCTCAAACCCATCATCATCTTTAGGTTTTAGAAAACCTTGCTCTTCCTCTTCATCATAAGGAATCCACTATGGGATTTTATCCTTAACAACTTGAGAATGTGATCTCTCTGTTGGCCATGGCCTCTTCACTACCTTCTTCATAGGTTTTGCTGCTGCTATCTGTACTGGATTATCTTGTGTATCGAATATGTCCTCTATGTATATATCACCCTCACGGTGTAGCAGTGCATCATTATTCCTCCTCCTCATCTCTGCAATTTCGTTGTACAATTCCTCTTCCTCTATTCTTCTCCTTTCCTCTGCCTCTTCTGGTTGTATTGGCATGGATAAGCCCAACCGTCATCAGATGATTCCTCTTATGCCATATCAAATGGTTCCTCCTCTACCTCTTGGTTGTCATAGCACACACTATGTTGTGTCAGCAACTGCACTGGATTGTGCTCATCTATTTCTGTGTACACATTTTGACAGTACACACTGTCTTATGTTTGCATCTGGTATGGTATAGGCTCTTTATCCTCTATGTCAATATCAATATGGACTGTAGTTCTTCATTGGGGACAACACAATTGCTTGAGTTCTCCTGTCCCTCATCACTGTCAACACAAGTTCCCTAGATAAATCATACTTCCTCACCATTTCTTCAACCTTCAAGTTGTTATCTACAAGTGCAAGCCCATTCAGTCTGTCACCTTCATGCTTAACATAATACAGTGAATCACTAATGCCATATCCCTCTGATTCCATGATGGACAGCAAATTAAGATATTTAATATCTGCTCGGTACATTTTTTTTGCACAAACTTGGCTCCATCGAACTGAGAATAGAGGTCCCAAACTTCTGATTCTGTCCTAAATTTCAGAAAAGAACAAGAATTTCAAGCTACTGTCTGACGAAACCAAAGAAATTTCAATCCCCAAATTCAAAGAGAGGAGATAAATTTCTTACCTGTAGCACCCCAAAACTTATAATCAAGATTATCAAGTTCAAATCACCCAATTTAGGGTTAACAACAACTTCTATTAATAAAATGAATATGAATGCATGTTAGTTTGCATTAATGTGTGATTGATTGAAATTGCCATGCTTGATTGTTACAAATGATGTGAAATGTTTAAAGATGAATGCTACATCATCTAGGCCATTTACAAACAAAATCCAAAGAAAAGAAATCAAAAAGGAATTAAATAACCAAATGGTCATTTTGGTCAAAGTTAACCACTACGTCACTTTGAGTGTTCCTAGAAGAGAAATTTTAACAGAAACATTTCTATTTCTTTCCACCCCTTGCTAGACCAAGTAAAAGTGTATCAAGTACCACTTTACAAACTTACAAAAACATCTTTCAAATCAATTAAATGGACAGTTGAAAATTGAATCTAGTTCATATGCTAAGATCCCACTTTTTCAAAAACCCACCAAACCATTTCCACTTGACTTATCCAAGCAAACATAGTTACTCAAGCTTAAGTTAAGATCACTCAAAAACTTTTATTCAAAAATTCCAAAGTAAAGTTCTTGCGGCCATTTCATCAAACACCTTAATTACACAAATTAATCCATTGCCTAACTTCACTGTTTCCACATTAATCCTCGACCATTTGGTCCCCTCTTCACTCCCCTGTCTCCCCTGAGTCTAGCCAACACCCAGACAATGTACCCCTTTGGCCGTTGTGCACAGTGGAGTGCTGCCCATTTTTGGTCGTCGCCGGCCGATAGTGGACAACGCGTTAGAAGCATCGCCGCCCTCGCCCACGACACGAACCAGACACGCCGCACTCCACCGCCACCCCCTGTCCAAGCCTCGACCGTAGACGAGCCTTGGACCACCCTAGCACCGCCGCACCCTATGCCTCTATGCCATGCCCAGAGCGTGCCAACTCGCTGCGCCCGACCAGCTCGCACAGACCGTGCCTCACCCTTCCTCGCGTGCACTAGCTCGCCATGATCACCCCAACCCCGCAGACAACCCCGTTCGCCACCGTGCAACCCGCAGCTCCCGCATGCTGTCGCAAACACCTCTGCGTCCGCGCGTAGCGTCGCACGCTCCCGACCAAACCACACCGCCCCACGCCTCGCCTTTAAGCCAGCAACGAGCACCAGGGAACACATCACCGTCCCCTATCCTCAGCCGCACCGCTAGCAGCCTGTAGCATCGTCACCGAGGAGCTCGCACCCGCACCGTTCGGTCCCCTCTCCACAGTATAAAAGGAGGCCTCCCTTGTCTCATTTCTCCACACCCCAGGACTCACTGATCCTCCCCCACTTCTTCCCGGAGCAAGACGAGCTCTCTCTCGCCGGAATTTGGCCGGAGCCCGCCACTGCTGGAGGAGAAGGCCGCTGTCAATTTCGACCACCCCAAGACCTGTCGTAGCCGCGCCTCGAACCACCGTCGTCTACCACATCGATCGCCCTGTCGTCGACCCTAGCTGGAGCCCAGGTGAGCCTAGCCAGACCCCCACCACCGCGTTAGGTTTAGTTCCTCGCCTGAGTAGTTCGTCGTCGACGACGACTCCTAGCCGTTGGATTAGAATTAGATCGTAGGGCTTAGATGCGTAGATACTGTTTTGCTTAGATGCAGTAGCTGACTGGTGGACGCCGTCTGTCAGCAGCCCGCTGTGTTGTGTAGTGCAGTTGGGCCGGTGAAATGGATCGTATGGGCACCTAGAGGGGGGATGAATAGGTGCTACTTCAAATTTTAATGCCTTTTCAATTTTAGGCTTAACACAAAGGGTAAATTCTCTTGATAAACTATTAGGTGGAATTTCCCTATATGCAAACCTATCTACTAGTGAGTAAAGAGCGAGTGGAAGAGGAACGGGTGAACCATAGTGAAGCACGCGGAGACACAGGATTTGTTTGACCGCAGTTCCTTCCTTGTTAAGGGAAGTACGTCTGCGTTGGAGGGGTGGGCGGTACTAAGACCACCACGCCATAATAAGCCTCACCCTATTCTCCGATGGATCCCACCACCAAAGGCCTGATCCACCTTTCCACTATAGGAACCCTTCGAGGCGTGTACCGGTGCCTTTACACAACTAGCGGGGCACAACTCCACAATCAACTTGGAGGCTCCCGAAATGACAACAAGCTACCACAAGAACAAGTTATAACTAACAAAGAACAAGACCTAGATACTGACAAGAATACTAGATCAGGGATTTCTCCAAAAATGAATGCAGAGGAGTTGATGCGCTTGATTCGTGATGACGATGATGATTCTCTCCCCCTTCAATTCCCCCAAAGATCGAAGCCTTTGGGTGGTTGAAGTGGGAGATCTAGAATGAGAGCTCTTTCAAAGGGTCTGAACAATTTCGAGTAAATCAAGAGTTCTGCTTGTTGGGGAAGAAGGGATATTTATACCCCTTCCAAAACCAAGCCGTTGGAGCCTTTGGGGGGCGGATTATCCGGCCCAAGTGAGGGCCGGATTATCCGGCCTGGGGGAAAACTCCGCCCCAGACTCGGATTATCCGGCAGAAAAATCGGCTACGGACAGAAGCTCACGCGGACTTGCCCTTCACACATTTTCCTGGGGACCGGATTATCCGGCCCTAGGGGAGGGCCAGATTATCCGGCTAGGGGAAAAGTCCGCCCTAGCCACGGAATATCCGGGGGGAAATCCGCCCTCAGACAGAAGCTTGCGCAGGTGCTCACTTGGGCGATTCCCTTGGGGCCAGATTATCCGCCCCAACATGAGGGCCGGATTATCCGGTCCAGGGAGAAAAACCACCCCAGAGCTGGAATTTTCCGGGGGAAAATCTGCCCCCAGACAAAGACTTGTGCAGAGTCATCCTTTCCCAAGGTGGTCTGGCCGGATTATCCGGCCCATGATGGGGGCGGATAATACGGCCCCCAAAACTCTCAAAACTTCCTGCAACACTTAGTCCACATTAGAATAATCCATGGTATTGTTATCTAACACAGAAAACCTGGGAAATCATGAAATGTTCTTTCAATCTCCCCCTTTTGGGTGTTAGATGACAATACTAGGATTTGCAAGAAGGATCAAAAGACCACCAACAAAACTTGGAAGAGACTCCCCCTCAATGTGTGCATATTAGATATTTGCATTTGAATACAAATGCACACAAGTAGGTGGAAGTCTATTCCTTTGAAATATAAACAACATAATCATACCACCGAGATAATGAGAGAGAGGCGTCCTTGACATATGCACAATTATCAACGTGATAACGAATATATGCGCCTTCCTTGAGATAGATTCCAGCATAATAGGATATGAGTAAATGAATCCATAGACATAATCCATGAGATAAATCCATACGTTCACCGACACAAAGTCTCAAACACACACAAACCACAAATAAAGTTTAACGCTAAATGGACACAAGCAAGAAAACGACGAATGAAAAGGTGCAAATGCTTGTGCCCGACCCATGCAAATCCTCGAAGACCTAATAGAACTACTTCTCCCCCTTTGGCATCGAGACGCCAAAAAGGAAGAAGAGCGATGCTACTGCCCCAAGGTATCACTCGTAGTCCTCATCCTCGTCCTCGTCCTTGTTCCTATCATCATCTTCATCATCAAGCTCCTCAGTGTCATCGTCCTCATCATCAGCAGTGGTCCCAGAAGGGAACAAGTGACGCTCCAGCTCTCCATAGTTCAGCCTAGAAGAAGAGTTCCACCAGCCATATGGTGTGGGAGGAGTAGGAGCCGGGGGATCACCAGAGGCGCCAGTCACATGGTGAAGGATGAGTTGCTGAGAGTGAGCTAACTCATGGCGCTGCTTGTAGGCCTCATACTGGCCCTTGCATGTGTCCACGCCCATGCAAAGAATGTGACGCTGGAACCAGTTCAGCTGCTTGATCTCACGAGAAACGGGAGGCACTAGAGGCCTGCGAGCATCCCTCATGAGAGCCTCAGGAGCAGAAGAGGGGTGAGAGGTCTTCCGAACCTTGTTGTAGATCTTCTTTGCCTTATGCACAACATCAATATTGAAATCTTCAGAGGGGAGCAGGTGCCTGATGAGCATCATAATGTAGGGAGCATAAGGAATGGACAACCGATTGAACATAGCATCAGTCAGTTCATGGTAGATGAAGTCCATTACATCCAGCTTGTACTGCACGGACTCATCCTCGCATGAGGCAACCTCATGAGAAAAGGCTAGGAGCTGGACAAAGTGACCACGGATGCTATCATTGTTGCCTCCACTCGGAGTGATGGAATCACGGAAGAGGCCCACTAAGGCAGCGTAGATAGGAGCAAGACCAGCAAGAGTGCCCACAATGCCATTATCCATTGTGCAAGGAGAGAGAGCTACATCTTTGTTGGGCTTCAGCTGGGTGATGATGCGGTGGCCACTAGCCCTATCCCTGTCGTGGAAAGAGTATCCAAGAACCTCAGCAAACACACGGAAATCAGCAGTCATAGGCCTGTCATGAGTCATCCACTTCATAGTGCGATGCTCATCTCCACAATTAACCAAAGTGGAAAAGAACTGCTTCACCACCTCAGAGTCATATGAGCACTGGAGAGCCATGAGATGGTGCAGCCCCATTCGCTCAGCCACATACATGGCATCCACAAGGTGGGGCTTCTCCAAAGCCTCAGCAAGAACCAACGGGTGCATAGGCCTAATGTTCAGCCTGACATACACATCTTCATATATCCCTTTCTGTTCAGCACACCAAAAGCAAGCATCCCCCAACTCAGAATCACGGGGCATCTCAACAAACAAATCATGGTGACGGATAGAGGAATAAGTGACATGATCCATAGCCTTGTAGTTGATCTTGGGCTCTTTGCCCTTCCTATTGGACACACCCCTCCTGGATCTCTCCTGCTTCTCTTGTTCTGCCATGCGTTCAGCCTCTTTTTCTCTTATCCTCAGCTCAACCTTGTCCACAGTATGACCCTCACTGTCTACCCCGAAATAGATAGTACAAGGACGACGCTTGTAAGTCTTGGGAGCACTGGAACCACCTATGAAGAGAACAAGGGCGATAGCATGGGGATAAGCATACACACAAGTCCAAGGGAGATCATGTAAAAGGTAGTCAAAAAGTTCATAGGACAATTCTACTCAATGCACAAACTATGGCAAAATTGAACCAGATTCGATTCTGTCAGGCCGGATTATCCGGCCTGGCCAGGGGTGGATAATCCGGCCCTGGGAGAAATGTTTCAACATGCCTAGATTGAGTGCAAGGAAGTAGATCAGGCCTAGAAACTTCAAGACTACGAGTTCTATGCGAAACCACATCCTTCTAGACAACGTTCCACCCAACAAATGACACATCTAGCCAAAGATGGGGAGAGAGGGAGTTACCCTCACTCATTGGAGGAAGAACACGGAGGAGAAGGTACCCAGAGGCGCGGAGAAGAAGTGGGGAGGCCCGGAAAATCCGGTGGCCGGAGAGGCTCCGGGGAGGGTGGGGGACGACAAGCGGCGGCTGAGGAGGAGGAGAGGGTTGGGGGAGAAGTGTTGCTCGTTATGAGCCCTTCCCCTCGATCCCTGCCCTTAAAGATGAAATCCGCCAGGGCCGGATTATCCGGCCTACACTTGGGCCGGATTATCCGACTTCAAATCTGAATTTCTATTGTACGCAGATTCAGGCCCATGCGTCCCCAAGCAACACCCCCACAAGGTGTACAAGGGACTTGTGTGCAAGAGTAGATGGCTTAGGGGTAGGGAAAGGCTTAGGATTAAGAGAGCGAAACTGAGATGGTACTATACACTCAAAATTGCAAGAACCAAATCAAATAAGAGCCAAAATTGAGTGTGATTCCCATAAGAACATGAGATGAGCAAAAACAACCAAAAAGATCCAAAAAAATCCAACTCTCCTCAAGGGAGAGGGCGGTGGCCGAAGCCACCTTGTTGGAGTGTATGGTGTGACACCGTAAAGATATATCTTGGGTTCACGACCAATACTCATCAATAAGCTCACATATCACAAAATTATATTAAGAGAAATGATTTATCTTGCTTTTGGCATTATGGGGGGAGGGTTAGCCCAATTACTTAGGACCACACTCCCCCTATATCCATGCCCACATCTAGACCAAATAAGACTGAGATGTATGAGTGAGTGCATGGGTAATCAAGACAAACTCCTGGAATCAATGATATTTAGCTCATTCCTCAAGTAGCAGAATCTTGCTTCATCAAGTGGCTTCGTGAAAATATCAGCAAGTTGGTTCTTCGTGCTCACAAAAGATAGATCAACATCGCCTCGAGCAACATGGTCTCTAATAAAGTGATTACGAATCTCAATATGCTTTGTCCTTGTGTGTTGTACTGGATTGTACGCAATTTTAATTGCACTTTCGTTATCACATAAAAGAGGCACTTTGACACAATTGACACCGTATTCCTTTAAAGTTTGCCTCATCCACAATAACTGAGTGCAAGCACTAGCAGCAGCAACATATTCAGCTTCAGCGGTGGAGAGAGAGATACAATTCTGCTTTTTAGATGACCAACACACTAGAGATCTTCCCAAGAATTGACAAGCTCCAGAAGTGGATTTCCGATCATCCTTATCACTAGCCCAATCTGAATCAGTATAACCACATAGAGAGAAATTGGAGCCCTTGGGATACCATAGACCAAAGTTAGGGGAATGAACCAAATATCGAAATATCCTCTTGACCGCCACTAAGTGGCTTTCTTTAGGAGCTGCTTGATACCTTGCACACACCCGCACACTCAACAAAATATCGGGTCTAGATGCACAGAGGTAAAGAAGAGAGCCGATCATGGACCGGTATACCTTTTGGTCCACATCTTTACCGTGGGGTTAAGTTCAAGGTGACATTTTGTGTGCATCGGAGTGGCGACACCATTAAGATCCGTCATCTTGAATCTCTTGACCATGTCTTGGATGTACTTTGCTTGATTAATGAAGGTTCCTTATCTAAGTTGCTTGATCTCGAATCCAAGAAAGAACCGTAATTCCCCCATCATAGACATCTCAAACCTGTCAGTCATAAGCTTTGAAAATTTATCATTAAAAGCTTTATTAGTAGAACCAAAGATGATATAGTCTACATATAGTTGGCATACGAAGAGCTCCCCCTTAACCTTCTTAGTAAAAAGAGTGGGATCGATTTGCCCAACTTCGAAGCCACGGTCTAGCAAAAGCTCTTTAAGGTGCTCATACCACGCGCGTGGGGCTTGTTTAAGGCCATAGAGTGCCTTATTGAGTTTGTAGACATGGTTTGGGAAGTTAGGATCCTCAATTCCTGGGGGTTGCTTTACATATACCAACTCATGTAGAGGACCATTAAGGAAAGCACTCTTGACGTCCATTTGCTGCAATTTAAAATTGTTATGGGCAGCATAAGCAAGAAGGATACAGATGGACTCAAGCCGAGCCACAAGAGCATAGGTCTTGCCGAAGTCAATGCCCTCAACTTGAGAGTAGCCTTGTGCCACAAGTCTCGCCTTGTTCCTCACAACAATGCCATTCTCATCTTGCTTGTTTTTAAATATCCATTTAGTGTCGATAACATTGCGACAATCTTTGGGCTTCTCCATGAGTTTCCAGACCTTGTTGCGCTCGAAATTATTCAATTCTTCATGCATAGCAACAACCCAGTCCGGATCTTCAAGAGCTTCAAAAACTTTCTTGGGTTCCACCATTGAGATGTGAGCTTGATGCTCACCAAAACTTGCCAATTCCCTTCTTGTAGAGACCCTTCGTCGAAGGTCACCTACAACCTTGTCGAGGGTGTGACCCCTTAACTCAAGGTTCTGATCAGCACGAGCCTTGCGACGAAGTTCAATAAGCTTGTTGTCTCTTGGTGGAATAGTTTCATCACTTGAATCTTCATTGGAATCATTTGCTCGACCTTGATTAGAATCCGGGTTAACAGAAGTAGGAGGTGATGAAGCATGTCCTGGAGGAGGGTCAGTAGCCGTAACTGGAGGCTGCTGAACAACTGGTGATTCAGGGCCGGATAATCTGGCCGAGGGTGAGGCCAGATAATCCGGCCTGGGAGAACTTGTTGAAGATTCATCAGGCTGTCTGGGATTTGCTTGAGCTGGCGAGGGGCCGGATAATCTGGGGTCAGCCGGAAAATCCGGCTTGGAGCTTTCTGGAGCAACATGACCTTCGACAAATGATGGGGATGGTGTAGAAGTTACTCCCATGGTTGGAACATGTTGAGTATGTGTAGATGAGGGCTCTTCATGAGTAGAGCATTGTCCTTCCCGGTCCGCCACAAGGGGTTCCTCAATGGGGCGGAAAAATCCCACACCCATTCTTCTTATGGCATCTTGGGGTATTTCAACATCTGCATCACAAACATCAACTTGCCCCGCATGGGAGCCGTCATTTTCTTCGAACACCACACTACAAGATTCTACAACAGTTCCGGAGAGCTTATTGTAGACTCTATAAGTGTGGGATTCGGCACCATAACCAACAAAAATACCTTCTAGAGCCTTAGATTCAAACTTAGATAAACGAACTCCCTTGATAAGAAAGAAACACTTACACCCAAATACCCGAAAGTATGAGATGTTTGACTTGTTACTGGTAAGTATTTCATATGGAGTCTTGTCCAAGATTTTACAGAGGTATAACCGGTTGGATGAATGACATGCGTCTGAGATTGCTTCAGCCCAAAAGTTATATGGAGACTTGAATTCGGCTAGCATTGACCTTGCCATATCCATTAGAGTCTGATTCTTCCTCTTGGCTACACCTTTTTGTTGAGGGGTGTACGCAGCGGAATATTGATGTCTTATCCCCTCTTCACTTAGGAACTCATTTAAGGTGTAGTTCTTGAACTCGGAGCCGTTATCACTTCTTATAGCCAGAATAGGGATGTTGTGTTGATGTTGAACCTTGTTGGCGAAGTCAATGACCGTTTGTTGAGTTTCACTCTTCAACTTGAAGAAATAAACCTAAGAGTATCTTGAGTAATCATCAACGATCACAAGATAGTACTTCTTCCCACCGAGGCTTGCATGAGATGGAGGTCCGAAGAGGTCCACATGAAGGATCTCTAAGATCCTTTTTGACGAGATAATAGTCTTCCTTCGATGAGGAGAGTCATGCATTTTCCCTTCAACACAAGCCCTGTAAACACGATCTTTGGCAAAGGAGACATTTTCTTTTAGTCCAAGGATGTGGCCACCCTTGTGGAGACTTTGCAAAGTTCTCATATTGACGTGGGCTAGTCAGC
Source organism: Avena sativa (assembly GCA_916181665.1). Classification (NCBI taxonomy): domain Eukaryota; kingdom Viridiplantae; phylum Streptophyta; class Magnoliopsida; order Poales; family Poaceae; genus Avena; species Avena sativa. Next base: position 264,543,051 of record OV702291.1, read on the forward strand.
GATGCCATAACCAACCCGCGTCAGCCTTTCCGAAAAGACACATCGGGCCTGTAGTGGTTTTCCCCAAAAAGTCCACCATGTACAGGTCATTTTCGACATATCCCATGAAAGCGACTTTTAGAGACTTGCTCCACAAGAGTACCACCAAATCAGCATCAATATAAACTGCAAAGCCCATCTTACCAAGAGCGCAAACTGAAAGTAAATTGTACCCTAGGGTCTCATCAAGCATGACGTCCACGAGAGATATATCGTGGGCCACCACGACTTTGCCGAGACCCAATACCTCAGATTTTGACTTTTCACCATAGGAGACGGTTATATGATCAAGATTTGGCCGCATCTCCGTGATGATCTCCTTGATTCCGGTCATGTGACTCGTGCAACCGTTATCGAGTACCCATTTAGACCCACCGGAAGCATAGCCCTGCAAGAAAGTTACTTCTTGGTTTTAGGTACCCATTTTTCAATGGGTCCTCTCATGTTAGTGACAAGGGTCTTGGGGACCCAAGTAGACCAAGGAATGTAACACTCATAAGGACCTACATAACTAGCATAAACATCACCATAATAATCGCAATATAACTCAAAGTTAGGATTGTTAGCCCCTGCAAAACCATCATAATTAGACTTGTCATTGGTGATGTTGCTAGTCTTTGGTTGAGCAGTCTTGCTCTTCTTCTTGTTGTTGTTTTTCTTGTTCTTTTTCTTGGGAATGTAACCAAGACCTTCTTTTCTATTGTTTGTCCTTTGCTTTCTTAGTATCTCATCAAGAACTTCTTTACCTTTGTGTTGAGAACCTCTTGCAAGATCTTTTCCATAAGATGAAGTGGAGGTACTTGGCACATCATACAACTTCAATTGAGTTTGGAGCTGATCATGAGACTCATTTAGAGTAGAGTGATCACTCTCCAATGCCTTGTGAGCACTGTCAAGTTTATCAAACTTCTCCGAGAGTCTAGCATAAGCAGCCCCAAATTCAATCTTTTCTTTCTTTAGTTTCTTTACCTTGGCAAGAGCATGTCACGTTCTTTGATGAGCTGACCACAACTTCTTCATGTGACTCCTCAATGGATTCGAGTCTCTCTTCCAAAGATACTCGAGCTTCCTCTTGTTCTTCCAAAGCATTCTTCAAAGAAGCTATCTCTAGGGCATCTTCTCTTTCAATTCTGCCCTTTTCTTCAAGAAGATCTTCAGCTTGAGCAAGTTGACTCATAAGAGTATCAAAATGAAGTTTGTGCTCACCTTGCAGGTTAGTGAAAAAGTTGTCCAAAGCAATAACTTCTTCTTTCACTTTGAGACTAGTATGATCATCCATATCCAAGTTTATGTTAGTCTTAGGAAATGAAGAGCTAGAACTTGACACCTCGGACCCTCTTGCCATAAGGCAAGTGGCGTTGTTGTTGATGATGTTCTCGTTTGGTGAGTCGAAGAGGTATGATGGAGTCGATGTGGTGGCTATAGCAGCCACCTCGCGAGAACTATCTTCACCCTCTTCATCTTCACTTGCGGAGGAGTATTCTTCTTGTGCCACCAAGACAATCTTGGGTTGCTTCTTATAGGGACCATTCTTTTTGATAAATGGCTTCTTCTTAGGTGCCTTGGATTTTTCTTTAAGGATGAGCCTGCCACCATTGTCTTATCTATTTTGATATGGACACTCGGCTATGAAGTGCACCCTATCTCCACAATTGTAGCATGTCCTTAGTTTTGGGCCACTTTCTCTTCTTCCACTTGACCCATTCTTGTGCTCGAGTTCTGACTTGGCCTTGGCAGGATCCTTCCAAAAGTTCCTTGCGTAAAATGCCATGTACTCACCATGAGCATGTTTGACTTCATCGGGGCAGTCCATGGAGGCCCCTCACAAACTCTTTCATCCTCCTCTTGCTCAACAACATTATCCTTTAGAGCAACATTGACCCCCTTTTGCATTCCAATGGCACGGGCACGGGCATCTTCAACGTTCTTTGCAGCAACTTTGAATGATGCCATTTCTTGCATGACTTCATTGGATGTCATTTGATGGTAGTTGTGTCTACCTTGCAAGCTCTTCAAGTCCGTTGGCTCGAAAGGCATTAAGGCACTCACATATTTTCTCTTTATCCACGCATCATCAATGTGAGTGGCTCTATGCTTTCTAAATGTTGTTGCAATGCCCTTGAGTCTTCTATACATGTCTTCATGGTTTTCACCATCCAACATGTAGAACCCTTCAGCTTCATTACTAAGGGCATCATACATATTCCTTCTCATGCTTTCATTCCTAATAAAGAGATCGGGGAGGGCATCCCAAGCTTCTTTAGCTGTGTTGAGATGTTCAATGTGGGGCATGTCCTTGGGACCCACACTGAGTTGTATCATGTGGAGAGCCATAGCATTCAATTGGCTATCCGCAACTTCTCTTCTTGTCAGGTTGGTATGATTGCCAATATGAAGACCCTCTTCAATAATCCTCCAAAGTTCAATAGAGGAGCTGCAAACATGAGACTTCATTAAGAATTGCCATTGATTAAAAGAGGATGCAGTAAGCTTGGGTGGATCACCCCTATTGTTTATATGAGGATGAGGGATAGGTGGGTCGGGGGAATATACGTGACGAACCTCACTATATTCCTCCTTACCACTTCCCTTCTTGGAGGTGGAACCATTATGTTTTTCACCTACCACTTCATCATCCTTGGATCCGGTGTTAGCCTTATCCTTGGATGATGGTGTGGCGGCCTCAGAGGAGGATGGATATGGGGCTATGGATGATGTGAGGCGAGCAATCATTTGATTCATCTCCTCCTTATTGGCCTCAAAGGATTTCAACAAGGTTGTTTCCAACGTCTTGAGATCATCCATTGTGACCTTATCCACAGCCTCATCCCCATCTCCCTTGGTACCCATACTTCTCTTAGGCGGTTAAGCCCGAATAAAGAGTCGGGGCTCTGATACCAATTGAAATGGATCGTATGGGCACCTAGAGGGGGGGTGAATAGGTGCTACTTCAAATTTTAATGCTTTTTCAATTTTAGGATTAACACAAAGGGTAAATTCTCTAGATAAACTATTAGGTGGAATTTTCCTATATGCAAACCTATCTACTAGCGAGTAAAGAGCGAGTGGAAGAGGAACGTGTGAACCGTATTGAAGCACGCGGAGACAGAGGATTTGTTTGACCGCAGTTCCTTCCTTGTTAAGGGAAGTACGTCTGCGTTGGAGGGGTGGGCGGTACTAAGACCACCACGCCACAATAGGCCTCACCCTGTTCTCCGATGGATCCCGCCACCAAAGGCCTGATCCACCTTTCCACTATAGGAACCCTTCAAGGAGGGTACCGGTGCCTTTACACAACTAGCAGGGCATAACTCCACAATCAACTTGGAGGCTCCCGAAATGACAACAAGCTGCCACAAGAACAAGTTATCAGTAACAAAGAACAAGATCTAGATATTGACAAGAATACTATATCAGGGATTTCTCCAAATGAATGGAGAGGAGTTGATGTGCTTGATTCGTGATGACGATGATGATTCTCTCCTCCTTGAATTCCCCCAAAGATCGAAGCCTTCGGGTGGTTGAAGTGGGAGATATAGAATGGGAGCTCTTTCAAAGGGTCTGAACAATTTCGAGTAAATAAAGAGTTCTGCTCATTGGGGAAGAAGGGTATTTATACCCCTTCCAAAACCAAGCCATTGGAGCCTTTGGGGGACGGATTATCCGTCCCAAGTGAGGGCCGGATTATCCGTCCTGGGGGGAAACTCCGCCCCAGACTCAGATTATCCGGCAGAAAAACCGGCTATGGACAGAAGCTCACGCAGACTTGCCCTTCACGCATTTTCCTGGGGACTGGATTATCTGGCCCTAGGGGAGGGCCAGATTATCTGGCTAGGGGAAAGTCCGCCCTGGCCACAGAATATCCAGGGGAAAATCCGTCCCCAGAAAGAAGCTTGCGCAGGTGCTCACTTGGGTGATTCCCTTGGGGCCGGATTATCCGCCCCAACACGAGGGCCGGATTGTTCGGTCCAGGGAGAAAAACCGCCCTAGAGCCGGAATTTTCCGGGGCAAAATCTGCCCCCAGATAGAGACTTGCACAGAGCCATCCTTTCCCAAGGTGGTCTGGCCAGATTATCCGGCCCATGATGAGGGCGGATAATCCGTCCCCCAAAACTCTCAAAACTTCATGTAACACTTAGTGCACATTAGAATAATCCATGGTATTGTTATCTAACACACAAAACCTAGGAAATCATGAAATGTTCTTTCAGCCGGCCCGTTTAGCTTTCCCGTGTAGCCCAGGGAATTCAAATAAGGATTTTCCATTTTAGTTTAAACTAGTTTCTATCCACAGATTTAAAAATCAATTCAGAGAGTTTCACTAAACCAAATCGCATGATTCAAATTTTGTTAGAAAGATATTTAAATTATCTATCCAAGCCCGTTGGATTTAAATCATTTGGAGTTAGAGATAATCTTTAGTAAAAATAACAATGCAGAGACTTTCCTACATTCAAACATTTTTCAAAAATCAATCATATTAGATTTTGAGTTGATTCCAACTCTTAAAAATCACATTTGACAAGATCTATTTGAAATGTAAAAATATTTAGGTTTGCATGTAGTGACATTGGACTAGTACCAAAAGAATGCTATCAGGGCATTTCTAGTCACTTTAAATCTATTAAATGATAATCTTAAACTTTATAAAATGTGACCAACCCTTTAAATCACATTGCCATGTATTAGAATATGTGGTGATGACATGTGTCAACATGATCCCATATTTTAATTGGAGAATATTAAATCTTAATTAATTTCAATGAGTAGAAATTACTTTTCTCAAATAAGATAAATAAAAACTAAGTCTTTATTTCATGTGATGATTGTGATGATGCTAGATCATCAAGTGTGAGCCTTAGTGTGCTGAATAGAATTAGTTAAGTATTGTTTGGTGATTGTGTACGGCGTATTCCTTTATAGACGATAGCACCGACCCCTGATACGAGGAGGAGGAGTTCTACCTAGAAGAAGAGGAAAACTTCAACCACTGCTCTACTCAAGGCAAGCCTAACACTACAAGTTAACCATGCAAGCTTTAACCCAAGCAAGATGCATTAGGCATGCTTTGGTTATATACCTTTTATTTATACTCATCCCAAGTTTTACTTGCAAGCTTTATTCTTTTACTTTACCAAAGTTCTTTACTTTTATCTAGTGCTTTGTGAGTACTTGGAAAAGTAGTCTAGATAGCATAAATATTATAAAACTAGGCCTATACTAGATGTCATTCTATGGCATGAGATTGAAGATTAGCACCCCTCATTAGTGAAAACTCTTAACTTAGTGGCTAGTGCTAAGCATAAAACTTGATCACTTTAGATGGGAATACTTGGTGAAAATGATTATGAAAACCTTGGAATGATGAGTCATTCTATTGAGATGTTTTGACATGTGTTGAGAAACAGAAATGGATTTGATGATGAAAATGTTGAGGCATGAGCCTTAGCCCTTTTATAAAAACTGATGGTTGGGTTCAGATGCGATACCATTCCAATTTTACCGTACAACCATAATCTCTGAATTGGGTAAGCCTTAGCCGAAAGTTTATATGCATTAGTATGGGTTCCCTCGCGGAAGAGGTTTGAGCTGAGGCTACCTCGTGAGTGTGAATTTTCCACCTATGCAGTGTCCAGGATGGCAGATGGCCATGACTGGGAGGCCAGCTCATATGGGAGGTGCCTATACTAGAGTGTGTAATTGAAAGGTTATGATTGATTATCCGCATACTAAGTATGATGATTCAGGGTTATCCCTGATGGATGTATCGAATTTTGTGGTGAAAGTGTACCACCTCTGCAGAGTGTCAAACTATTCGAATAGCCGCGTCCGCGGTCATGGACAGTTGGAGTGGCCATACTGTTCCGTCCTCAGATGTTTTCAAAATGACTTGTAAAGTGAACTATGATTTTGACTTGACCACAACAGGGTTGTGACTATGAAAACTAGGTTCCCACTTAAAGTGATTTAGAACATTTACTTAGTTTTCTTTACTTCTAAACTCGGTTTAGATAAACCTGCCTTTTTGCAAATAAACCTAGAGCTTAGGATTCCTACTAGAACTACCTTACTTGTTAGTGATAGTTTACGAGTACTTAAAGAGTACTCATGGCTTTGTCCTTGGATATTCCCGTGGCCAGACTATGAGGAGGACTATCAGGATGATGGACAGCAAGACGTCTACAACAACTAGGATCATCTCCCATCGTCAGCATTGCTTGTGACTCTAAAGATGGAGCCCACTACTACGCTTATTATTCCGCTGCTTGTTTGTATTAAGACTGGATCATGCGATCCTTTATTTGTGAAATACCTTATTATGGTTTGTAATGTATGATGTACTATGATATCCAATCTGTTATGTCTCACAAAAATGGTAATCCTGGGGTTGCAATGTATGACATAACAGGCATCTGGGATTAAAAATCCGTGTGTTGACAAGTTGGTATCAGAGCCATCCTGACCATAGGAGACCCAAGTTAGAATGGACGTCCGAACAAAAACTTAGTTTCAAAACAAAAGAAGTGAGTATTTATGAAAACATATTCCCACTCTTATCCTTGATTCTTTCAAAAAAAATCATGTTCCTCAAAAATTCTTGCATTCCTACATAAAATTTGACACACTTGATCACCTCACTAACTTACTCATCCTAAATTCTTATAGATGGAAGTTCAGTATTGCAAGTTCCCACAGTTGGGCAACGGAGGCCAACTGATCTTTGAGAGGGATCTAGATGCACTATCAGAGTATCTTGAGCACCCGCATCCGGAATTCTTCGGGGCACAACTCAACGATCGCGTAGGAGGAGATCTACAATGGCTGATAGTTGCAGATCTCAGAGGCAGAATGGAAGCACCTACTTCTGAGAAGATCCAATTCACCTTGCGAGAGAACAAATGGCTAGATGGATTAGCCAGGGCTATGCATGAAGCTCTTGTCCGTCTGTGTGGGGAAACATCAACTTGATCCAAGGAACTCGCTTTGCTCACTTCACAAGGCGTGATTCTATGGGAATGCCATTGGAGATGCCAAGTCACCCGGAGTTGAAGAGCTAGGTGGAAAATCTTGACTTCAGTTGTATGATAGGTAGAAGGAATTGGACAATGCCCAAGCCTACGCCAACCACAACCTTGCCATTGCCGTCAAGAAGGACCAGACTCTCGCCATTCTCGCCAAGGAGCGCCAATCACTTCGTCGTCAACACGACAAGAAGGATCGCACCATCGATCGTCTTCGCAAGAAGGTGGCCGCTCTCGAGAAGACCATCCGTGAACAGGAAGTCCAGCTTGAAGCGAAGGAGGAGGAAGGTGAAGAAATCCAGGGAGATCTTTACTCATACCTCAGTGATGACAACGACTACCTGGAGGATGATGCCATGGATTTCTACACCGATGATGATGATTCCGACTTCATTGATGATGAGTAGATGCACTTGATCACTACCGTAGGAGTGAGTTGTATCGGTCCCACTATATCGTAGTTTCACAGAATGGTTCTTAAAACCATCTCTTTCCCATTTGTGTTGTGGTGTGTGTTGTATTGTGTGCTTGAATGAATGAATGAATGAATGAGAAGAAGAAGTTAGTTTGCAAAACCTGAGTCAAACTCAAAGTTTAAAAGCTTTTGAAACAAAACCATGAACCTTAGAAATTTCCCTCTTATCTCATTATCTATCTCAATCTTTAGATGACTCGTGGAAACCCCGGAGGAAGCAGCTCATCGCAGGACCCGATGCTGCATATTCTGTAAATGCTAGTTTCCGACCATGAAGCTAGTAGAGCCGAACACCAAGCCAATCTAGACACTCTTCAACAGATATAGCTCAGATGGCCCACAATAATCAAGGCCATGGAAACCAAGATCACCATGGATCCAAGCTTAAGAACTTTCAGAATAACAACCCACCTATCTTTAATAAGTCTGAGGATCCCTTAGACGCTGATGACTGGCTGCAAACCATGGAGAACAATCTGGAGGTCACAGGAGTTGAAGCCAATGAGAAGGTACTGTTTTCCACCCACTATCTGGCAGGAGATGCAAGAGCATGGTGGAATATCACCCGTACCATGAATGACGGTCAGATGATGACTTGGGAAGCATTCAAGATCAAGTTCAGCCGCACCCATGTGCCGCAAGGTTTAGTCACCAAGATGAGAGATGAGTTCAGGGAACTGAAGCAAGGAAGGATGACGGTAGTTGAATACCGTGACAAATTTCTGTCCCTAGCTAGATATGCCCCTGATGAGATCAACACTGAAGCCAAGAAGAAGGAAAGGTTCCTGAATGGATTGCATGATGAGATGCAAACTGTGTTAGTCAACATCCGTTTTGGAGATCTGGAAGAGCTTGTAGACTCTGCCATCCATATGGAACGGAAGATCAACCAAGCCAATGACAACCGCAAGCATAGGATGATGCACCAGACTGGGTCCCACAATACCTAGAAGTATCGCCCCAACCCGTCTGCAGGATATACCCCAAGAAACAACAGACCCCCGATGTCCCGTCCAAGCTACCCCAATCGTAGCGGAGGAAACTTGAAGTCTGGAGGAAACCACAACAACAACCCCGGCAACTCCAACAACTTCAACCGTGCACCTCCCAAGTCCAACAACAACAACAATACTGCCCCAAGGACTGGAAGCAATGTTGTACCTGTTGTAGCCAAAGACAGGTCCTAGATTACTTGCTTTGAATGTGGAGTCAAGGGTCACTACTCCAACGAGTGCCCCAAGAAGCTTGCAGCCACCACTAATGTGAATGCCCCAGCTCAGCAGCAATGTTGTGTTTAGCCTAGAAGGAGATTTGCGCCATGGAATTCACTCAACCGCAACGGTCGTCCATTCCACATGAATGCTGAAGAAGCCCAGGAAGCGCCAGATGTCGTGCTAGGTATGTTTTCTGTTAACTCACTACTTGCAAGAGTGTTGTTTGATTCTGGAGCATCGCACTTGTTTGTTACAGAATAATTTACATGCACTAGTAAGATTCAACCAACAAAATTAAAGCATTTTATGATAGTTCAAATACCTTGTTCAACCACCAAAGCTAGAAAAATTTTGCAAGGCTGTACCTATCAGAATCCATGGGATAGATTTTTATGCCAATCTAATAGTACTTGGAACCAAAGGTTTGGAAGTAGTACTAGGAATGAATTAGATGTCGAAACATAAAGGATTGATCGACTCTGCCAAGAAAGCCAATACCATGAACAGTAGCTCTGGAGTATTAGTAGAGCATGTATCTGAGACCTTGCCCCGTCAATTCAAATGCAACAAGAGTCTAGCCCAACCAACCCTAGACCAAGTCAGAGTAGTCTATGAATACCCCGACGTATTCCTAGATGAATTGCCCGGTATGCCCCCAGATCAGGATTTCATTATTGAACTAGTTCCTGGAACTGGACCCATAGCTCAGAGACCTTATAATATGAACCCATCTGAACTAGTGGAGCTGAAGAAGCAACTTGATGCTATGCTGGAGAAAGGTTTGATTCAACCAAGCGCATCGCCATGGAGATCGCCTGTTTTGTTTGTGGATAAGAAAGATGGAGGTAACCGTTTCTGCACGGATTACCGGAAGCTGAATGATGTCACCGTCAAGAACAAGTACCCACTACCGAAGATAGAGTATTTGTTTGACCAGTTGACTGGTGCTAGAGTGTTTTTTAAGATTGATCTTAGAACTGGTTATCATCAACTCAAGATTCGTGCAACGGATATTCCAAAGACTGCCTTTACCACCAGATATGGATTGTATGAGTATATGGTCATGTATTTTGGATTAACCAATGCCCCCGCTTATTTCATGAATCTCATGAATAAGATTTTTATGAACTTCCTAGATAAGTTTGTCGTTGTATTTATCAACGATATTCTAATCTATTCAAAGTCAGAAGAAGACCATGAGCTACACCTAAGAACCATCCTTGAAACCCTTAGAGAGCATCAGTTGTATGCCAAGTTTAGCAAATGTGAGTTTTGGCTGAAGGAAGTAGGATTCCTCGGACATATTGTGTCGGCAGGAGGAGTCGCTGTTGATCCCACCAAGATTAAAGATGTTGAAGAATGGGAAGCCCCAACCACTCAAACCCAAGTCCGTGCATTTCTCGGATTAGCGGGATATTACCGCAAGTTTGTTGAAGGATTTTCGAGTATCGCAAGACCGATGACCCAATTGTTGAAGAAAGATAAGAAGTTTGAATGGACCGACAAATGTGAAGCAAGTTTTCAAGAACTCAAGAAGAGATTGATTTCAGCCCCAATTCTGATTATGCCAGATATCAAGAAGCCTTTTGATGTGTATTGTGATGCATCCAAGATTGTTCTCGGATGTGTGTTGATGCAAGAAGGCAAAGTCATAGCATATTTGTCCCGACAACTGAAGCAGCATGAGCAAAACTACCCTACCCATGATCTTGAACTAGCAACTATAGTTTTAGCCTTGAAGACATGGCGTCATTACCTGATGGGTATCCGCTGTGAGATTTATTCGGATCATAAGAGCCTGAAGTATATTTTCACTCAGAAGGAGCTGAATATGAGGCAAAGGAGACGGATAGAGTTAATCAAGGATTATGACCTTGGCATTCACTATCACCCCGGCAAAGCCAATGTGGTAGCGGATGCTCTTAGCAGATTGCCGTGTAGGTTAAACACCATGATCAAGGAAGCCCAGCCAAGTTTGCATGAAGAGTTGGAGTAGTTTAGAACGGAGCTTGTTAGCAAAGGATTTTTAGCTAGCATTGAACTTCAACCCACTTTGATCCGTCAGATCAAGGAGGCGCAGAAAGGAAATGTGAGTATCAATGGAATCAAACATCGTATTGGTACAGGGAAGGTACCCGGATTCACCGAAGATGAAGAAGGAGTTTTGTGGTACAAAGGGCGTATCTGTGTGCCAGCAGATTCGGAGCTGAAGCAAGTTATCATGCAGGAAGCTCATGATACTCTTTATTCTATCCACCCCAGAGGAACAAAGATGTATCAGGATTTGAAGGAGCAATTTTGGTGGCACCAAATGAAGAGAGAAATTGGAAGCTACATAGCCAAGTGTGATATCTGTCAAAGAGTCAAAGCGGAACATCAGAGACCCATAGGACTGTTGCAACCATTGCAGATTCCGGAATGGAAATGGGCCGTCGGAATGGACTTTATCACCGGTTTGCCTACTTCTAGTAGGGGAAATTACTCTATTTTGGTCATAGTTGATAGAATCTCCAAGGTAGCCCATTTTATACCTGTCAAGACAACCTACCAGAGTTCGAAGCTAGCAGAATTGTACATTGCTAGGATCGTCAGTTTGCATGGAACCCCCAAGACCATAGTGTCGGATCGAGGAACCTAGTTTACCTCAAGATTTTGGCAGAAAGTCCAAGAAGGATTAGGAACCAAGTTTTGAATTTCAGCACAGCTTATCACCCACAAACCGATGGACAGACTGAAAGAGTCAACCAAATCTTAGAAGATATGTTGAGAGCTTGTGTTCTAGAGTATGGATCAAAATGGGAAGATTGTCTGCCTTTCATAGAATTCTCATACAACAACAGTTATCAAGCCAGTTTGCAAATGGCCCCATTTGAATTTCTGTATGGAAGAAGTGTCGTACCCCCCTAAACTGGTCGCAAGTAGGAGAGAGTCAGATTTTTGGACCCGACATCCTACGAGAAGCCGAAGAGAAGGTTCACAAAGTCCATGAGAACCTCAAGACCGCCCAATCTAGACAGAAGAGTTATGCTGACAAGAGACGTAGACACCTGACTTTCAATGTCGGAGATTTTGTATATCTCAAAGTGTCGCCCTTGAAGGGAATGCAACGTTTGCAACTGAAAGGAAAGTTAGCCCCCAGATATATTGGACCCTTCAAGATTTTGAATCGCAGAGGAGAAGTATCATATCAACTGGAACTACCAGAGGAGATGTCAGCCATCCATGATGTGTTCCATATCTCGTTACTTCGCAAATGCCTAGAAGTTCCGGAGAAGACCGAAGTTTTCAAGAACATCGATCACCAAGCCATTGATATCAACAAGGATCTGACGTATCGTGAAGTACCCATCCGTATTTTGGAAGAAGTTTTCAGAACCACCAGTGAAAGGATCGTATGGGCACCTAGAGGGGGGTGAATAGGTGCTACTTCAAATTTTACTCTTTTTCAAATTAGGGTTTGACAAGAAAGGTAAATTCTCTAGATTATGCAACTAAGGTGAATTTACCTATATGACAAACAAGCACAAACTGAACAATAACTAGATAAGTAAAGTGTGGTAAAGGATAGAAGGAACCAAAGTGGAGCACATAGAGACACAAGGATTTGTTTCCCGTAGTTCCTTCCTTTTGAGGGGAAGTACGTCTACGTTTGGAGAGGGGGTGGTTTCAAACCACCAACGCCACGAGAGGCCTCCCTTGTTCTCCGATGAACCTCACCCCAACGGGTTCGATTCACCTCTTCCACTATACGGCAACCTTCGAGGTGGAAGCCGGAACCTTTACAACGAGTTCGGGGCACACATCCACAACTTAATTGGAGGCTCCCAAATACAAGCAAGCTGTCAAACAATCAAATACAAGCTTGTAAGAACCAAATCAAAACCTAGGGTTTCCAAAGAAACACTAGAGCAAGGGGGCCCTCAAGTGAATGAGGGGGAAATGAAGATCTCTCTTGGTGAAGCTGTAGATTAAGGCCTCCTCCTTCGATTCTCCAAAGATCAAAGACTTTGGATGGTTGGATGAAGAGATCTTGTTGATTTGGTGGCTCAAATGGACATGGTGTTCTTGAGGTGGACGAGTAGCTAGAACAAGGGGATAAGGTCCCCTATTTATAGCCCATCTGTTAGCGAACCGTTTTTCTGACTGTTGGAGAAGAAGCAGACCGGAGACTCCGGTCACCACACCGGACCGGAGACTCCGGTCAACCTCCGGACCAGCCTCCGGACCCCTGGACAGAATGACCCAGCTCGGTTGGGAGGCAAGTGGACCGGAGACTCCGGTCCCTCTACACCGGAGACTCCGTCCTGAGATAGGGACCGGAGACTCCGGACCAACCTCCGGACCACCTTACTGGCTGACCCAGGAAAGAAAATAGAGGCCACTCCGGAGACTCCTGGGGAAACTCCGGACCACACCGGAGACTCCGGCCTGTGTAGACCGGAGACTCCAGTCTGGAATTCCCAAGAAATGCAGGGAATGATCCGCAGGCCAATGGTCCTTTTTCCTTTGTAGAGTATCACCCTGTAGACAAAAGCAAACTGTAAAAGGGTCTACTAGTTGTTAACGAACACCAAAAGTGATTATGACAGTAAATGTCCTTTCAATCTCCCCCTTTTTGGTGTTTGATGACAACTAGTGAATTTGCATGAACAAAAGTTTGCCATTACGTATGATAGAGTATGGACATGCTCTCCCTGTCTATGTGCACAAAGATAAACAAGTAAAGCAGGCAAGGTAGGTAGAACATGGATAAAACACATAGTTCACACATGAGTTACAATAAAGTTGGAGCACCCACAGAGTCACGCAGACACACAAATAGCAAACAATGTCCCAAAATAACATAAGGCAAATAGAGACGAGAAGGCAAATACGAATCAAGTAGCCCAAACCCATGCAAATCGCGATGACAATGTCTTCTCCCCCTTTGGCATCGAAACACCAAAAAAGGGAAAAGACCTAAGCTAGCGTCCCAACGGATCAGTAGTCCTTGTCATCATCCTCCTCGTCCTCCTCATCCAGATCCTGATCCTCGTCATCATCATCATAGTCCTCATCACCATCTGGAGCTGCAGGCCCTTTGCCGTGAGGGCGAGAAGAGGATGTACCTTGATACCCAAACCCAGATGTGACATCAGAGAAGGTCTTCCAATCCACCAAGCTGTCCTGATGGGCATTCCATGCCCCAAATGAAAGAGTGTGATCTGAATTGGTGGAAGGCTGAGCGCCATGCTCATCAGTGTACTCATCCTCACCTTCCTCATCATACGCTTCACCCTGAGCCTTGATCTCCTTGAGTAGTTTCTCGATGCGGCGGTTGCTCTTGTAGGAATCATGATGTTGCTTGCGGATGTCCACATTCATGCAACACAGGGTCCTCTCCCAGAATGAGGACTTCTTGACCCTCTCATGGACATAGTCTCGTGTCATGGGTGGAAGAGGTGCATTGGAGGCATTCTTCCTCCGAGCCCTAGGAGGGGAGGGAGCCCGGTCAGTTTCTGAAATTTCCTCCTCCTCATGTGCATGCGAGCGTCTAGGAGGAGCCCTCATAGCCCCTTTCTGCTGCAGAGATACAAGAGTGTGCTCGGTAAGGTTTGGAGGCATAGCAAGTGGCAAACCATGTTGCTAAGTGTTGATGAGTCTCATGACCAGGGGTGCATATGGAGGGGCCTTCTTGTATAAGATGGCATGATACATCTCCTCGAATATGTAATCCATCACATCAATAGGATCAGCATCAGCATCGAGGCCAGCCATGTAAGTCTTGTGGGTGTGATACAGCAAGTTGACCAAACCACATCTGATGGCATCATCATTCCCAGCACTAGGGGAAATGGTCTGGCGGAAGATCCTCAACATCAGATTGTAGAGAGGCTTGAGTCCCTTGGACCCTGCCACAACCCCTTCACTACCATATAAAGGGGCAAGCTTGTTCTTGTTCACCCCAAGAGTTGTTGAGTGCATGCGAACTCCAACATGAGTAGATACCCCCTGAAAAGTCTCGAAGATGGCCTCAAAAAAGTCATAGAAAGTGGCAGAGCAGCGGTGGTTGCCAGTCATCCAAGTCATAGTCCTGGCTTGGTCAGTCCCAAACACAACTGTGGCATAGAACTGCTGCACAACGGTGATGTTGTAGTCTTCACGGATCTCCATCAAGTTGAACAGTCCCAACTTCTCACTAATCCACAGAGCATCAGAGAAGTAGGTGCTCTTCCTCATCTGCTCGACACTCAAGTACTTCTAGGGGCATATAGGAGATCTCTTGAGCACACTGTAAATGTCTTTCATGAAGACATCTTGCTCCTTCCTCCAATAACAGGGGTCATCACTAGTGCATGGCAATTCATAGAAATTGGTCTTCCGCAGCTCACGGTACTCCTGCTTAGACATGCGAGCCAGAGACTGAATGTTGTCATATTTTGCCCTCTTGGCACGTTTCTCTTCCTCAACCCTTTCCTGCTCCCGCTGCATATAGGCTGCATCACAGGCTAGCTGCCTGCGGTTGGATCCCCTCAGACTCATCATAGCGAGGATCCCCTCTCTTCATCTTGGCCTTGGTGCGAGGAGGACGACGAGATCCAGAGCCTGTGAAAAGCAGCAAGGGAGATAGCATGAAGGTAAGTATATATATGTCCCATGGAGGCAACACAGAATCATTGAGACCATGTAAAATGTGTTAGATTCAAACCACACCGGAGTCTCCGTGGTCCACACCGGAGTCTCCGGCTCAGACCGGAGTCTCCGGTCTAGAGACTCGGGGGAAGATCATGGAGGCTCTAATGGGGTTGAATCCAACAGACTGGGCATGGTAACAATGATAAGGTACTCAGGTGCACGCAAATAAGGAATTCTAGTGGTCAAAACTAGTACCAATCCTCAAAAACAAGGTAGGGGAAGAACCCTAGATGAAGAAGAGGAGGAGAGGTACCAAATCTGTCCATGGAGGGGATTCCACCGGTGGGAATCACCCATGGTGGAAAGGAGATGATTGGTCGGCGGAACGGCGGATCCCGGGGGCTTCTTGACCTCCGGGGAGAAGATTTGGGAGAGGAGGCGACGGGGGCAGAGAGGGGAGGACGGGGGTGTATGAATGAAACTGCTGTTTCAGTTCACCCCGTCCTCCTTTAAGTGGTCAAAAACCGCCCAGACGGAGACTCCGGTCTACACCGGAGACTCCAGTCCACACCGGAGACTCCGGTGTGAACACACTAGAGACTCCGGTCCTCCTCGACCAAACACTTCCAAGGTATGTGTATGGGGACATATATTAGATAGAGAGGGTTTTCAAGACTGGGAGAGGGCTTGGGTTAAGATGACATACTGTGAAAAATCAAGAAAACCATGGAAAAACTCTTCAAAAGTTCATCAAAGCTCCAAATAAATTCTAGCTAAGAGCCAACTCTTCGAATAAGGAGAGGGTGGTGGCCGAAGCCACCATGTAGGAGTTTGTGGCATGAAACCGCGAAGAATTATCCTTGGGTTCATAGCCACTACTCATCAATGATGCTCACAGATCACTAAATGATACTAAGAGAATTGAATTTCTTAATGTTGGCATTATGGGGGGAGGGATAGTCCAATGAATTAGGACCGCACTCCCCCTATTTCCATGCCTACACCTATACCAAATATGGGTCAAGACATAGGTGAGTATGCAAGGTAATCAAGTCAAGCTTCTAGAATCCACGATATTTACTTCATTCCTCAAATAACAAAACCTTGCTTCATCAAGTGGCTTCATGAAAATATCGGCAAGTTGGTCTTTGGTTGACACATATGAAAGCTCAATATCACCTCGGGCAACATGATCTCTAATGAAGTGATGATGAAGCTCAATGTGCTTTGTTCTTGTATGATCCACTGGGTTATATGCAATCTTGATAGCACTTTCATTGTCACATAGAAGAGGCACTTTGTCACAAAGGACACGGTATTCCTTTAAAGTTTTCCTCATCCATAGCAATTGTGTACAAGCACTAGCAGCTGCCACATACTCGGCTTCGGCGGTGGAAAGAGATATGCAGTTTTGCTTCTTGGAAGACCAACACACCAATGACCTCCCAAGGAATTGGCAAGCCCCGGAGGTTGATTTTCTATCATCCTTGTCACCAGCCCAATCAGAATACGTGTACCCACAAAGAGAGAAATTGGAGCCCCTAGGATACCAAATACCATAGTTTGGGGTATGAACCAAATATCGAAAGATTCTCTTGACTGCCATCAAATGGCTTTCTTTAGGAGCCGCTTGATATCTTGCACACACTCCTACACTCAACACAATATCGGGTCTAGATGCACACAGGTAAAGCAAAGAGCCAATCATGGACCGATATACCTTTTGGTCCACATCTTTACCATTCGGGTTTAGTTCAAGATGAGTCTTTGTTGCCATGGGAGTGGGAGCTGCATTGAGATTTTTCATGTTAAATCTTTTGAGCATATCTTGAGTATACTTGGCTTGGTTGAAGAATGTACCACCTCTCACTTGCTTGATCTCAAAACCAAGAAATACTCTCAATTCTCCCATCATAGACATCCTGAACCTGTCAGTCATTAGCTTAGAGAATTCATCATTAAAAGCTTTGTTAGAAGAGCCAAAGATAATGTCATCTACATAAATTTGGCATACAAAAAGTTCCCCATTGACCCTCTTGGTAAAAAGAGTGGGATCGATTTTCCCAACCTCAAACCCACGATCTAACAACAACTCTCTAAGGTGCTCATACCACATGCGTGGGGCTTGCTTGAGCCCATAGAGTGCCTTATCGAGTTTGTAGACATGGTTTGGAAAGTTGGGATCCTCAAATCCCGGGGGTTGTTTTACATATACCAACTCATGCAATGGACCATTGAGAAATGCACTTTCTACATCCATTTGTTGTAATTTAAATTTATGATGTGCCGCATAAGCAAGAAGGATACGAATGGACTCAAGGCGAGCGACGGGAGCATAAGTCTCTCCATAGTCAATGCCTTCAATTTGAGAGAACCCTTGAGCAACCAATCTTGCCTTGTTCCTTATCACAATTCCATGCCCATCTTGCTTGTTCTTGAATATCCACTTGGTGCCTATAACATTGCGGCAATCCTTTGGCTTTTCCACTAGCTTCCATACTTTGTTTCTCTCAAAGTTGTTGAGCTCTTTGTGCATTGCATCCAACCAATCCGAATCTTCAAGAGATTCCCGTACTTTCTTTGGTTCCACCATGGAAATGTGTGCTTGGTGCTCACCAAAGTTCTTCAATTGAGCTCGAGTAGATATCCCTCTTCTTAGATCCCCAACCACATTCTTAAGAGTGTGGTCTCTTAATTCCAATATTCTATCCATTCTAGCTTGGCGACGAGTTTCGATCTCCTTGTTGTTTCTTGGTGGGATTACTTCATCATTTTGGTCCTCGTCTTGACCATTAACTTGACCTTGATCATCATTGGGAACATTCTCTTCTATAGGAAGAGAGGATTGACCTTGGTCTTGATCAGTCCCACACCTGGCCAGGTATTCAGCTGTACTTATGGCAGTTAGTATAGATCTTGCTTGTGTAATGGCCTTAGCACCACTAGACATCTTGGCAAACGGAGACTCAAACACCTCTTGGCTGGAGGCATCTTCTTGATCAGTAGGTTGAGGGTCCACAACTTGTCTTTGGCATAGGTCGTTGTCCACCTCGACAGTAGCTTGTTGAAGCTGTGAAGATGAGGGCTCCACATGAGTAGAGCATAGTTCTTCTTGATCCACCATAAGGGGTTCCTCAACAGGGTGGATGAAACTCGGACCCATTCTTCCTATGGCATCCTAAGGCATTTCATCATCTGCATCACAAACATCAACACGCCCCGCTTGGGGACCATCATATTCTTCAAACACCACACTACAAGATTCTATGACAATTCCTGAGAGCTTGTCATAGATTCTATAAGTGTGGGATTCGAGACCAAAACCAACAAAAATACCCTCTAATGCTTTGGAATCAAACTTGGATAAACGAATGCCCTTAATGCGATAGAAGCACTTACAACCAAATACTCGGAAGTAAGAGACATTAGGCTTGTTACCGGTAAGGATCTCATATGGAGTCTTGATCAATTGTTTGCGGAGGTAGAGACGGTTTGATGCATGGCATGCGGTGGAGATAGCTTCAGCCCAAAAATTGTAGGGAGATTTGAATTCCGCCAACATAGTTCTAGCCATATCAATGAGAGTCCGATTCTTCCTCTCAGCTACACCATTTTGTTGAGGGGTATATGAAGCGGAATATTGATGTTTTATTCCCTCGTCACTAAGAAATCCATTTAATGTGTAGTTCTTGAACTCGGTACCATTGTCACTTCTAATTGTTAATACTAGGACATTGTGTTGACGTTGAGCCATGTTGATGAAGTCAATGAAGTTCTCTTGGGTCTCACTTTTTAACTTGAAGAAATATACCCAAGTGTATCTTGAGTAGTCATCAACAATCACCAAACAATATTTCTTCCCACCAAGACTTGCATGAGATGGAGGACCAAAGAGATCCACATGTAGAAGCTCCAAGATCCTCTTGGACTTGATGCAGTTCTTTGGCTTGTGGGGAGAATCATGCATCTTTCCTTCAACACATGCCCTGCAAACACGATCTTTGGCAAAGCAAACATTTTCTTTTAGTCCAACAATATGACCATCCTTGTGGAGGCTTTGCAAAGTTCTCAAGTTGACATGGGCTAGACGGCGGTGCCATAGCCAACCCACATCAGCCTTTCCGAATAGGCACATCGGACTTGTAGTGGTTTTCCCCCAAGAAGTCCACCACATACAAGTCATCCTCGACGTACCCAACGAAAGCAACCTTTAGAGTCTTGCTCCACAAGAGGATCACAATATCAACATCAATGAAGACAGCAAACCCCATCTTTCCTAGAGCATGGACTAAAAGTAAATTATAGCCAAGGGTCTCAACAAGCATGACGTCCACGAGAGTGATATCGTGTGCAACCACAACTTTGCCGAAACCCATTACCTTAGACTTGGATTTGTCGGCATATGTCACAGATATTTGATCAACATTTGGTCTCAATTCCTTGACACTCGAAGCGCTTCCGATCATATGACTTGTGCATCCACTATCGAGTACCCATTTTGACCCTCCGGAAGCATAGGTCTACAAAAGATCAAACTAGTTCTTAGGTACCCATTTCTCAATGGGTCCTCTTTTGTTAGCAACAAGGGTCTTGGGAACCCAAATCGACCATGCAATATAGCCTCAAATGGGCCAACATATTGTGCATACACATCACCATAATAATCACGCATTAAGACATAGTGAGGGTTAGCACTACCCGCAAAATTATCATGAGACATAGTTTTGCCACTTGTGGTCTTACTTCCCACAATGACCTTGTTCTTTTCTTGAGCGGGCTTGGCCTTCTTATTGTTATTCTTTTTCTTCTTGGCTTTAGAGACAAAGCCTAAGCCCCTTTTTTCACCATTTGACCTTTTCTTGTTTAAGAGGTCATCAATAGACTTGTTTCCTTTGGGAAAGGAGTTCTTAGCTAGCTCCCCCTTCAACCTAGCATGTCCTTCAAGAGTATTTGTACAACTCGAAGGAATGAATGTACTAGGTGAGGGAGTATTGATCAATTGAGTTTGAAGCTTTTCACGAGACTTTGTGAGGGACAAGAGTTCACTTTCCAAGGCCTTGTGGGCCTGGTCAAGTGTCCTAAAGTCCTCGGCAAGTTTTTCATGAACAACATCAAACTCAATCTTATCCTTTTTAGCCTTTTTGTATTTAGCAATAGCATGATCACGTTCCTTGATGAGTTTATTAATAATGAGGTCATTAGCTTCATCAAGGCCCTCTAGTTTAGTTTCAAGAGATATTCTAGTTTCTTGTTCTTCTTCTACAGCATTATTAAGAGCTTCTACCTCAATCATGTGCTCTCTTCCTAATTGGCATCTCTCATCTAGAAGTTCTTGTGTGTGTGAAAATTGATTAAGGAGGTCCACCACATGTTTCTTGTGTTCCCCTTGCAAGTTATTCATGAACACATCAAAAGCAACTAATTCCTTTTTGACCTCAAGAGATAACTCATCATCAAAATAATCATTGATTAAGGAAGTGGAGTGTGATGATGATAATACCTCTGTTCCTCTTGCCATAAGGCAAGTGACGTTCTTGTTGGAGATATTCTCATTTGGAGAGGCAAAGAGTGAGAATGAAGGAGTAGAGGTAGTGGAAAGAGCCGCCACACCACTTGGTGTATCCTCTTCTTCCTCTTCCTCATCCTCATCATCATCATCGGAGGAGTACTCTTCATGTGTGATCAAGACAATTTCTCCCGGCTTCTTGTTGGTTGGGTTTCTTTTGATGAAGGGTTTCTTGTATAGAACTTTGGAGGTCTTCTTCAACACAAGTTTACCCTCATTATCTTCTCTTTTCTCATAGGGACAGGCTGCAACAAAGTGATAACGGTCACCACAATTGAAACAAGTTCTCAACTTGGACCCATTGTCTCTTCTCCTGTCGTTGTATTGGGAACGGCAGTACCTAAAAAGGTTAGATAGAGGTGTGGGGACTAGCAGGAAAGCTATCGAGGCGTCCGCAGGCGAGATTGGATACGAGCGAGCGTAGCGGGACGCAAGAAGTACCCAGGTTCGGGGCCCTCGTGGTGAGGTAAAGCCCCTACTCCTGCCCGATCTGACTATGTGGAATATACGAGATACAAGTGCTCCTCGAGCTGTATTCTTTAGCTACTGCCTTAAATGAACTGAGACCAACCCTTTCTACTGAGGCCCTCCCTCTCCTTATATAGGAAGAGAGGCAAGGGTCTCACTGGCTAGTCCGACTGGCGGGCCCCACAGGAGGGTCCCAGCCGGCTAGTCATCTACAGTATCCGGCATGGTATGTCACATCGGTGTATGAGCGGTATGGCAGTCGTAGGCACAGTGGACGTCGTGCGAGCCCGTCGTCAGCACAGGCCACTGTTCCCCCGTCAGCCATGCCAAGTCTTCGGTATGGGCGGGTGGTTGCCCATCTTGTCGTCGTACAGGGCGTACCGTGCACTGATACGCACGTCGTCCTGTCCCTCTGATTGGATCCGGCTATGCTTGTTGTATCCGGCTACCTCCTCATGGTCCGGCTACCGGGTGGTAGCCGGTCCGTCCTACCCTGTCCGGCTGCATCTGGTTAGCCGGCCGAGATCCGACTGTCCTGTTTCTTATTTGGGTGGGGTATCCGGGGATCATCCCCCTGACACTAGCCCCCGAGCGCGTGTGGATTCCGCCCTTGGGCGAAATGCGCGCGCGCTCCCTTTTGCTTTTCGAATTTTGATCCGGCTGAGCCTGGCGGTTGCGCTACCCGTGACGTCAGTGCTAACGCCGGCCACACACGCACGCGCCATCATTGCTCTGCGGCGGGCAACGTAACGTCCCGTCGCGTGTCGCCTCGGGGAACTGCTTGCCCGGCGCCTCGGTTTCCATCCCAGGATCTTCTGCGCATCCCGTCCCGGCACACGGGATCTAGGCGGCGGTTGGGATGTGGGTCGCCCGGATGCACGCCACGTGGCCCCGCCGACGGTTGTCCTTCCGGTCCTTTAAAGGGATGCCGCGGGGGAGGCAGTTCTTTTCCTTCGCTCCCCCGCTGCAATCCTCCTCTCCTTCTCGCGCGCTGCTGCTCCTGTGCTCTTGCCCTCTGCGCCGCCCGCTCGCCGCCGTCGATGCTACGGGCCACCGTCACTCCTCCGTCGCCGCTCCCTCTCCTCAGCCGGAAATGGCCACTGACTGTGGGGCCTGGTGCGGCTCCTCCGTCACCGAGGATCAGATTGCGAAGTACCATGCGACCCGCGTCCTCCCGCCGGTGGAGGAGGTGGCAGTGCGGTTGGCACCGGTGGGGGAAGAGTCGCCGCATCCGGCGGAGGGGGAGCGCGTTATTTTCCTCTCGCATCTGGCGCGCGGGTTTGCGCTGCCGCTCCACCCCTTCTTCCTTACGTTTCTGGCCTTCTTCGACCTCCGCCTCCACCACCTCGGCACCAACGCCATCGGAACGCTGGCGCACTTCATGGCGTTCTGCGAGAGCTACCTCGGGATCCAACCAGATCTCGGGCTCTTCTGCTGGCTCTTCCGAGTTCGGCCGCAGGTCCAGTACACGAAGGGCCCGCTAGTCGTCTGCGGCGGCGCCTCCATATACTCCCGCTCCCAATCCGGCTACCCGAAGTTCTTGCTCCAGGACACGGTACGGCTATGGCAGCAGTCGTACTTTTATGTCAAGAACGTCACCGGCGTCGACCGGATAAACCTGCCGGCCTTCCAAGACGTCGAGTCCAGCCGGCAAAACTGGGACTTGAAGGTCTACGGCGACAAGGCGGAGACGGACGCGATGCTGGCACGCATGCGCTCCCTTGTCACCTGCCAGCTAACCGGTCGGGACATCACCCTTAGCTGGATGTCCCGGCTGATGATGCCGCTCCAGCAGCGGGCACACAAGATGTGCTTCTACTCCGGCCGGCTGGACCCGACCCGGCTGTCGCGCCGCGATCCCCGCTACCACAACTTGAAGGAGTGGTTGTGGACGATCAGCAAGGAGTGGCTGCCGGAGAACTGGAAGTTCAGCCTGGCGCCCTACAGCCGGGAGAACCGCGCCCCTGGGTAAGTTCTTGTAGCCGGAATTTTTGCTTATTCCCTCTGTTATCTCCTTGTTCTGTCTAGCTGACCCTTTTGCATTTGCCAGATCTTCTCCTGCATCCTTCGCGAGGAGGGCGACGCTCCTCTCGAGGTGTTCGCGCCGGACTTACCCGAGCCGCGTGCTCGGCGATCCGGCGAGGAATCGGATGGGGACGGCGATGCCTTCCCCAACCGGAACGACGAGCCGAACGCCGACCCGCACGTGGTGGTGCACGAGGAGGAGGATGCCGGCCCGACCGTGGAGCCGGCGACGCGCACCACGGCGGACGGCGAAGCGGGCGGAAGCGGCTTCAGCCATTCCGGCTCCCGCCGGCTTGCGGCGAAGGAGCCGGCTCCAAAGAGGGGCTGGACTAGCGCCCTGCCGCCAAGCTGGCTTGGCCGGAAGAAAGGGCCGCCCCCGATCGTGCCGGGGTACATTTTTCTCCCTCTCCCCTTGGTGCTTTCTGTTTGTTTTTCCTTGTCCTTGTTTTTCTGACTTTAGCCTATTTAGCTCTTGTCTTTTCCTCTTTCTCTTTAGCGCACTAGTTTCTTTCGGCGCCACGAGCCTGGCTCGGACGCCAGCCGGGTCGCCGGCTCGCGCCCCGACTGATCCAACCGGCGCCTCCCCTTCCTCTAAGGCGTAGCCTCCTTCTCCTCCTCAAGCCGAGCCGGCTACCCCCTCCCAGCCAGAGGGTCCCCAGCCGGAAGCGACTCGCTCCCAGCCGGAAGGTTCCTTCGTGGGCACGCGGGGGGCTACTGGCAAGGAGCTTGTCGTGGTAGGCAACGACGACTCCGATGAGGCGCTCGGGGAGGAGTGGCAGACAGCGGTGCTCGCGGTGAAGGAGTCCTTGGCCATCAACGCCGTGGACGACGACGCCTCTTCCGCCGCTTCGCTGTCGGATCTTGCCGCCACGCTCGAGCTGGCGGTGAAGGAGATCCGGCTGCTTGAGGCCACAGCCGGTGGGAACCGGACGCTGGAGCAGAAGCTTGTTGCAGCCAACGGGATCTCCCAGAGTAAGTCCGCCTCATCCGTCTGGCTCTCTCTTTTTTTTAATAGTCGGCTTCGTTGCAGCTGTCCTCGTGTGCGCCCAGCGCGAGATCGATCGCTTGAAGAAAGCGAACAACCGGCTGAGCAAGTCCAACTCCACGCTGCGCTTGCAGAACAAGGACTGGCACGCGCGAGTAGATGGCTTGGAGGCTACCGTCAAGGAGCGCGACGCCTCGCTCGCTAGCCGGGCCGAAGCTTTCTCCCTTCTCGAGGCCCAGAACAAGGACCAAGAGAAGGAGATAAAACGGCTAGCGGCCAAGGAGAAGGCACTGGTGGAGGAGCTGATGCAAGTCGGCCACACCGCCAAAGGTGAGTTCTTTCTTCCGTCTTCTTTTCTTTCCGGATCCGGTAGCCGGATTTGACTCCTCTTTTCTGACAGCCTTTTACCCCGGCATAGACCTGCTGGCCTATAACCGGCTGCAGGAGAACTGGCCGGGAGTGCAGCCGACGGCTCAGGAGCTCATCGTTCTTCTTGGCGAGGAGGCCGTGAAGCATCGTCAGGCGGCACGGGACATCTTCTCCTTTATGTGGCCGGAGGCTCCGGTTTCGGAGACGATGGCGCAGCTGGCGGCAAAGGTGGGAGAGGTGCCGGCCGCGGTGGACCGGCTGCGGGATCTGGCGGCGCGGGGTGGAGCGGAGATGGCCCTGGTGCTGATGCTTTCCTGGTACAAGGATGCTCGCGTCGAGAAGATCGACGGGGGCTTCCGTGCCGGAGCCGATCTTGCCGCCATCCGCCAAGCCCATCCGGAGCTTCGCGGGTCCGCCATCAAGATCGCCGACTACGTGGATCCGGACGAGGTGCTCACCGACTCGGAGTCCCCCGACACTCCGGATGCGGAGTCCTCGGTGTCGCCGTCTGCCAGCGCCGGAGCCGGAACGAGCACTGCGGCTCCGCCCCCGCCTCCAGCATCTGCCAGCCAGGAGCACCCCCATGGCAAAGGCCCTGCCGTTTAGCTGTTGCCTCGGGATGCCGGGTGTATTTGTCTTGTTCTAGATTATCGTAAAACTTGTCTGTCTGTACCGGCTATCTTTGATGCCGGGTAACTCTCGGGAGCTTCGTCTCCCTTTTGCTTATTAATATTGAATTCTTGAGTCTTTATTTGTGTCTTGAGTTTTCCTTTGATATCTTTGCCCGCTCACTTCGCCCGGCTACACACTTTTAGTCGGACGAACTACACCTCCAGTGGGGGCGCACCAGCGCACCCACTGGGTGTAGCCCCCGAGATTTGGAGTAGCTGGCGTAGCCAGGTGCTTCGAATCTTCCTTGTTCTTCCCTGTTCTTCTAACTTTATCCGACTGGCCTCGCCCCAGTCGGCTGCTTTCGCCGGCTGGACGCCTTCAGCCGGGAGAACCATCATTCCAGTGGGGGCGCGTGAGCGCACCCACTGGGTGTAGCCCCCGAGATTCGGAGTAGCTGGCGTAGCCAGGTGCTTCGAATCTTTCTTGTCTTTTATTGCTCCCGCCCTTGCCCTCACCTGGGCTCCGAACTGCCGGCTAAACGCCCTTAGTCGGCCAGGAACTACAAGATTCCACTGGGGGCGCGCGAGCGCACCCAGTGGGTGTAGCCCCCGAGATTCGGAGCGCTTGATGAAGGCAAGGGCTTTGAATCTTCTTTCCTTCTCCCGAATTCCGACTCGAAGTAGTCGGACAAGAACGCACATATGCATACACATACATCTTCATAGGTTAATAGGTTAGTCCGTCAAATCGTAGCCGGAAAACGGCTTATTTTTTCAAAAACTGGCTTGCTCCTTTCTAGCCACTTAGTCGCTTTCTCATGTGTTCTGCTGTTTTCGCTGTGTCCTTGCCAGACAGCCGGGTTGCGGTCTGCAGCCGGAATCGAAGGGAGCTGACAGTACATTACGCACGGTACTAGCGGCTTAGCGGCTGGATTGGTTTGAGCTAGTTGCGGGGCCGGGACGCCCGATCTGTCACACCTCTTCCCCGTTTTTCATGTGGGATGCCTCGGGCTTTTGCTCTTGCTAGCCGGACAGCCGGGTTGCGGTCTGTAGCTAAGACGAAGAGTGGGCCTCTGACATCATCGCACACTACTTAGCCGGTTTGTTGGTTTAAAAGGCCGGGCCAGCCGGCGAGCCCCCGGGTAGGGGTAGCCAGAGCCGGAAAATTTTAATCGGAGAACAGGTACGCACACATTTTCAGAAGGAGCCCCCGAGATTCTCGTGGAGTCCGCATTTTCATTTATGAGGTTTTCGGGATACATACACTGTTTGGCGACTAGGTGTAAAACGGGCGCAGTAGGGCCGCGTTCCAAGGACGTTCGGTCTCCTCGTCTGATTTGTCCATCTTGTTCTTGCGCGGCTGCTGTGCGTCGATGAGGTAGTAAGAGTGGTTGGGCAGCGCCCGGCTGATGATGAAGGGGCCCTCCCAGGGTGGTGATAGCTTGTGCATGCCCTTCGTGTCTTGCACCAACCGGAGAACCAGGTCACCCTCGCGGAATGCGACCGGGCGAATCCAGCTGGAATGGTAACGGCGTAGTCGCTGCTGGTACAGGACGGATCTGGATAGGGCCAGCTCGCGGGCCTCCTCCAGGAGATCTACCCCGTCTTCCCGCGCCTCCTTGTTGGCCTGCTCGTTTTAGAGGAGCTTGCGGGGGGAGTCGAATTCGATGTCGGCGGAGAGGACGGCTTCCGATCCGTAGACCAGGAAGAACGGCGTGTAGCAGGTTGATCTATTCGGTGTGGTGCGGAGGCTCCACAGCACAGCCGGAAGTTCCTCGATCCAGCATCCGGGTGATCGCTCCAACGGCTCGATGAGACGTGGTTTGATGCCGGCTAGCACCAAGCCGTTTGCTCGTTCGACCTGCCCGTTGGACTGCGGATGTGCGACGGAGGCGAGGTCTAGCCGGATGCCCTTGTTGCTGCAGAACCGGGCGAAGGCCCCCTTGGCGAAGTTCGTGCCGTTGTCGGTGATGATGTTGTTGGGGTAGCCGAAGCGGTTGATGATGTCGGTGAAGAAGGTAACAACCGTCGCCCCGTCCAGCTTCCGGATAGGCTTGGCCTCAATCCACTTTGTGAACTTGTCCACCGCTACCAGCAGGTGGGTCATTCCCGCGCGAGCTCGCTTGAAGGGCCCGACCATGTCGAGGCCCCAAACCGCGAAGGGCCAGGTGATTGGTATGGTCTTGAGCACCGAGGTTGGCATGTGCCTGAGCTGCCCGAAGCGTTGGCACCCATTGCACGCGCGGACCAGCTGCTCGGCATCCTCGAGGGCGGTGGGCCAATAGAAGCCGTGGCGAAACGCCTTGGCGACTATCGCCCTTGACGAAGTGTGGTGCCCGCACTCGCCCTGGTGGATGTCCTTGAGTAGCCGGTAGCCTGTGTCTACGTCGACACATCTTTGGAAGATACCGGATACACTGCGCTTGTATAGCTCGCCGTTTATGATGGTGTATGTATGAGCGCGGTGTCGGATTTGTCTGGCCTCCACCTCGTCATCCGGGAGCTCGTTGTTGGCGATGTAGTTCATGAAGGGCTGTGCCCAGGATGGCACTTCCCGGATGACGAGGACGCTCCTGTCCTCCGGCTGTCGGGTGTCGGTGGGCCGTCCGGGTGGGGTGTCCGGGGCGGCAGCCCCTGAGCCACTGGGCGAGCCGGAAGCCCCTGGGTCCTGCAAGCCGGAGGGCGCCGCCTGGCCGGAGTTGGCACGAGTTTTCTTCTTTGGTGGCTCCGCCGGCTCCGCCTCCGCTGCCCCGGCTGTCGGGACGCTCCCCGCCCAGATGATGGAATCTGATTCCGGCGACGGGTTGATGGATGGCTTGCGCAGGTGCTCCAGGGAGACCCCTGGTGGGATGGCCTGCCTGGTGGACCCTATCTTGGAGAGCGCGTCGGCTGCCTCGTTGTTGGTGCGGGGGACGTGATGAAATTCACATCCGTCGAAGGAGGAGCTGAGCTTCTGGATGTGGAACCGGTAGAGGGCCATGTTGGCATCTCTGGCATCCCATTCCCCGGATACCTGTTGTACCACCAGGTCCGAATCGCCGAAGGACAGGATCCGGTTGACGCCGATTTCCTTGGCCAGCCGGAGCCCGTGCGCCAGTGCCTCGTATTCGGCTACGTTGTTGGAGGCCTTGAAGTGGATCTGCAACACATACTCCAGTCGGTCTCCCTTGGGTGAGGTGAGCACGATGCCGGCTCCCAAGCCCCCGAGCATCTTCGACCCGTTGAAGTGCATCCTCCAGTGGTCCGGATCCGGAACTGGTGGGAGATACTAGGTCTCAGCCCAGTCGACGAGGAAGTCCGCCATCGCCTGTGACTTGATCGTGAGCCGGGGCTCGTACTGGATGGAGTAGGCGGCGAGCTCGATGGCCCATTTGGCGACCCGGCCGGTGGCGTCCTTGTTGCCGATGATTTCCGAAAGGGGTGCAGTGCACACGACCTTGATCGGGTGCTCCTGGAAGTAGTGCTTGAGCTTCTTGCATGCTAGGTACACGCCGTAGCACATCTTTTGGTAGTGGGGGTACTTCTGCTTGGAGAGGGAGAGAACCTCGCTGAGGTAGTAGACGGGTCTCTGAACTTGCTGAGCCTTGCCTTCCTCGGGGCGCTCCACCACCAGGACGACGCTGACGACCCGGCTGGTGGCTGCTATATAGAGCAACATCGGCTCCTTGCTAGCCGGTGTGGCTAGAACCGGCACTGTGGACAGCATGCGCTTGAGGTCGTGAAACGCGGTGTCGGCTTGCGAAGTCCAGGAGAACTTGTCCGTCTTTTTCATCAGCTGGTACAACGGAAGTGCCTTCTCTCCCAGCCGGCTGACGAAACAACTGAGGGAAGCCAGGCATCCGGTGAACTTCTGGACTCCAAGCAGGTTCTTGGGCGGTTGCATCCTCTCGATGGCCATGATCTTCTCCGGATTTGCCTCGATGCCTCGCTGAGATACGAGGAAACCGAGTAGCTATCCGGATGGTACTCCGAAGACGCATTTTTCCGGGTTCAGCTTCATCTGGTACTGGCGGAGGTTGCCAAATGTTTCTCGCAGGTCCTCGAGGAGGGTGCGCTTTTCCTTGGTCTTGATGACCACGTCATCCACGTAAGCGTGCACGTTTCGGCCTATCTGCGAGTGCAAGCATTTCTGCATACATCACTGATAGGTGGCGCCTGCGTTCTTTAGGCCGAAAGGCATGGTTACATAGCAGAAAGCCCCGTAGGGGGTGATAAATGATGTCTTGATCTGATCGGCTGGGTTTAGCCAGATCTGATTGTATCCGGAATAACAATCTAGAAAAGACAACAAATCATAGCCGGTCGTGGAATCGATGACCTGATCGATACGGGGCAAGGCGAAGGGGTCTTTCGGGCACGCCTTGTTCAGGCTGGTGTAGTCGATACACATGCGCCAGGTCTTGTTCTTTTTCAACACCAGGACTGGGTTCGCCAGCCAGTCCGGGTGGTACACTTCCATGATGAACCTGGCTGCGAGGAGCCGGGTGATCTCGTCACCGATTATCTTTCTCTTCTCTTCTGCGAACCGGCGCAGAGGTTGCTTGACCGGCTTGGCATCCGGACGCACATGAAGTGAGTGCTCGGCGAACTCCCTCGGCACACCCGGCATGTCTTTGGGAGACCATGCGAAGATGTCCCGATTCTCACGGATGAAGTCGACGAGCGCGCCTTCCTATTTGCTGTCCAAGCCGGCACCAATGGTGACGAACTTAGTCGGGTCAAAGGGGTCGAGCAGGATCTTCTTCATCTCCTTTGCCGGCTGGAAAGCTCCTTCTCCAGCCGATTTGCTGCTAGCCGGAATGTCCTGCTGGGCCATGGCCACATTACGCATGATCGTGCGCTTTTCTTCGGCTATGATGAGGGCCTCTGCTAGTTTAGAACCGGCTGAGGCGCACTCCATCGATCGCCTGAAGCAGCCGGCGACGGTGATCACGCCGTGGGGTCCTGGCATCTTCGTCTTGAGGTATGCGTAGTGGGGGACGGCCATGAACTTGGCGAGGGCGGGGCGCCCGAGGAGAGCGTGGTAGGAGCTCATCAAATTTACCACCTCGAACCATATTGGTTCGCGACGGAAGTTCTCCTGGGTCCCGAAGATGACGTCCAGCTGGATTTTTTCCAACGGAGCGCAGGCTGGCCCCGACAGTATGCCGTGGAACGTCGTGGTAGTCGGGCGCAGGTCGCTTTCGCGAATGCCCAGCTTCTCCAGCGAGGACTGGTAGAGAAGGTTGAGGCTGCTGCCTCCGTCGATGAGGACGCGCAAAAATCGGTAGGTGCGCGCGTTGGAGACGATGAGGGGGTCGAGCACCATGGCGTAGCCCCGGGAGTCGGCAGATGCTCAAGTTGATCTGCCCGGCTCCAGGTGATGGGGGTTTCCGACCAGTTCAGGTATTGGGGGACCGGAGAAACGATGGCGTTAACCTCCTTGGAGCGTCGCCTACGGCTGTGCTTGTTGTCCTGCTCCGTCTCGAAGATGTGGTAGGCGGCGTGCGGCTGGGGGTAGCCGTTGTTGTTGTTGCTGCCGTTGCCGCCGTTACCATCATTACCGGCTCCCCTAGCCGGTGGTGGGGGTCCACCCGGTGGGGGAGGCGGGAGACGAGGTTGGTTGCCCCGGTCCTTTAGCTGGCGAGTCCAGCTGCAGTTCCGGGTGTTGTGCGTAGCCGGTTTGAAGGGACCGCTATGCCACTTGCACAGACCGTCCATCATCTGGTCGAAGGTGAGCCGAGGCTTCTGCCTTCTTGTGTCATTAGCCGGTGCGTCGGGCGCACCCTCTACGACATTGACCTACCACGCGTGGTAGCGAGGCTTCTGTTGCCTGTCCTGGTGGTCCCCGTGGAACCGGTTGTCTTTGCCGTGGCGTCTGGAGGATCCGGCTTCACCAGCCGGATTGCTCGGACGGTCGCGAGCCGGCTCCGTGGGAGTCGGACGGCCTTCCGCGTTTACTCGGAGGGGCTTCTTCATGGCGGCATCCGCCATGGCATACTGGTCGGCAACCATCATGAGCTCCGCCATGGTTTTCGGCTCGTCACACAGTAGCCGGTGGCGAAGCATGGTGCCTTCTCGGCATCCTTCGATGAAGAAACCAATGGCTTGGCTCTCCCGGATGCCCTCGCAAGTGTTGTGGAGCTCCGTCCACTTGGCGAGGTACTCGCGGTCGCCCTGGACGCACAAGGCCAGGTCACGCGGGCGCCCTGGGCGCTTGTACGTGCCATTGAAGTTGCGGACGAAAACCTTCTCGAAGTCAGGCCAGGCGTTGATGCTGTTGGGCGCGAGGCTATTGAGCCAGGTCCTTGCCGACCCGGTTAGCATGAGAGGGACGTAACGCACGGCTGTGCGCTTATTCCCGTGGGCGATGCCGTCTGCCGTGGCGTAGTCGGTCAACCAGTCTTCCGGCTTCATGCTGCTGTCGTACTTGGGGGTGTCCCTGGGCAGGGAGAATTTATCCGGAAACGGCTCGTTCCGGATGCAGGGTCCGAAACAAACTGGCCCGGTAGAATCTTCCTCCTCCGTGATGCGCGCTTGTGCAAGCAGCTCGATGCGGTCGCGGGCATCCAGACAATCCGGGTTGGGCGCGCCCACCTGGCACGAGAGGCGGGAACCGGCTGGTCTGGGTGCTCCGGATGGTAGGGGTGGAGGTGGCGGGTTGCTGTTGACCGTCTGCTCCTGGCACGGCTAGCCCCTGTTGCCGGAGCTGCGACGCCTGCTGCGGGCCCTAGCCGGCTGAGGGGAGGACGCCTGCTGCGTGTCACGTGGTGCGCCCCTGCTGTTGGCGGGTAGCCTGCTTCCTCTGGAGTAGCTAAGGTCTTCCTGCGTCTGCCGGTTGGCGCCGGCCTGCTTGTCCGCGATGCGGAGGAGCTCCTGGACGCGAGCATGCTGGCGGGCCCGCTCCTCGCCCTCCAGGCTGGGTAGTTCTTCTGCGGCGGCTCGCGCCGCGCGCAAGTTCTTGATGGGCGTGCTGTAGGTGGGTCGTGTAGGGGCAGGCGCGGGATCTAGTTCTCCGCCCTTATCCATCCTGCCTCCTAGCTCACCGCCCCGACGTCGTACCTGGTCGTGCCGGCTCGGCTCTACGGTAGCCGGGGTGAGACCGTGCGCGCGGTCATACTCGCGCCTGGCGATCTCCAGCTGCTTGCGGGCTGCTGCCAGCTCCATGGCCTCCTGGAGGAGGATCTGTCTCTCCATGGTGAAGTTAGCCTCCCTCTCCTCCGGGTTGTCCCCGAGGGTAATCGGCGTCAGGAGCCGATCAATGGCATCCTCGACCGGGTTCCGAGGCTACGAGGGAGCGGAAGTTCTGACCTCGTCCATGCCTCGCTCCCGCGGCCGGCGGGGCTGCGAGCTGGATCCGGCCATCATGACCTCCACGCCGCAAGGTGCGGCGGAGGTGGCGCCGCCTGAGCATGGCGGCCCCGCGACAGAGACGATTTCCCTAGGGAAACGCTCCGGGACGGTGGCGATGTAGACGGGGAGATCGCCGAATAGCAGAACGGTGCCGTTTGCCGGAAAGGAAGTTCCGGCGAAGCAGGAGGTGTTGTCGATGACGTAGTCGAACTTGCCGAGCGTGAGCACCAAGCCGGAGGCCACGCGCTCACCGGCTGAAGTGCGGGGTCCCGTGCAGAACGTTCCAGTCGAAGCCATCTGCCCCTACCTGGCGCGCCAACTGTCGTTGTATTGGGAACGGCAGTACCTAAAAAGGTTAGATAGAGGTGCGGGGACTAGCAGGAAAGCTATCGACGGCGTCCGCAGGCGAGATTGGATACGAGCGAGCGTAGCGGGACACAAGAAGTACCCAGGTTCGGGGCCCTCGTGGTGAGGTAAAGCCCCTACTCCTACTCGATCTGACTATGTGGAATATACGAGATGCAAGTGCTCCTCGAGCTGTATTCTTTAGCTACTGCCTTAAATGAACTGAGACCAACCCTTTCTACTGAGGCCCTCCCTCTCCTTATATAGGAAGAGAGGCAAGGGTCTCACTAGCTAGTCCGACTGGCGGGCCCCACAGGCGGGTCCCAGCCGGCTAGTCATCTACAGTACCCGGCATGGTATGTCACATCGGTGTATGAGAGGTATGGCTGTCGTAGGCACAGTGGACGTCGTGCGAGCCCGTCGTCAGCACAGGCCACTATTCCCCCGTCAGCCACGCCAAGTCTTCGGTATGGGCGGGTGGTTGCCCGTCTTGTCATCGTACAGGGCGTACCGTGCACTGATACGCATGTCGTCCTGTCCCTCTGATTGGATCCGGCTATGCTTGTTGTATCCGGCTACCTCCTCATGGTCCGGCTACCGGGTGGTAGCCGGTCCGTCCTACCCTGTCCGGCTGCATCTGGTCAGCCGGCCGAGATCCGACTGTCCTGTTTCTTATTCGGGTGGGGTATCCGGGGATCATCCCCCTGACATCTCCCATTGGGGTTGCTTCTTCGTTGCATTTCCATCTTGGCCTTGGCGGGGTCTTTCCAAAAGTTTCTTGTATAGAAGGCCATGTATTCACCATGAGCAGTCTTGACATCCTCAGGGTGGCTCGTTGAAGGTCCCTCATCCCTTCCTTCATCTTCATCATACTCCACAACCTTGGCCTTCAAGGCAAGATTGACACCACTACTCATTCCAATGGCACGAGGACGGGCGTCTTTGGCATTCTTGGCAGCAACCTTGAAGGCTGCCATCTCTTGCATCACTTCATTGGAGGTCATGAGATGGTAGTTGTGTCTTCCTTGGAGACTCTTCAAGTCAGTAGGCTCGAAGGGCATGAGAGCACTCACATACTTCCTTTTGATCCAAGCGTCATCAATGTGAGAGGCGCCAACATTCCTGAAAGCGGTGGCTATGGATTTGAGTCTTCGATACATGTCTTCATGATCCTCACCATCCTTCATGAAGAAACCTTCGGCCTCATTGCTTAAGGCATCATATCTATTTCTCCTCATACTCTCATTGCCAACAAACAAGTCAATGAGAGCATCCCAAGCTTCCTTGGAGGTGTTGTAG
The DNA here is from genome assembly GCA_916181665.1 of Avena sativa. NCBI lineage: Eukaryota > Viridiplantae > Streptophyta > Magnoliopsida > Poales > Poaceae > Avena > Avena sativa. Next base: position 264,577,416 of record OV702291.1, read on the forward strand.
TGCTCAATGTGGGGAAAATCCTTTGGCCCCACCCCAAGTTGGATCATGTGCAAGGCAGTCGCATTGAGTTGGATATTGACCACTTCTCTTCTCGTCAAGTTGGTTGGATCCTCAATTTTGAGTCCATCTTCAATAATATTCCACAAATCAATGCAAGAGTTGCACACATGAGATTTCATTAACACTTGCCATTGAGCAAAAGTATGTGCAGGTAACTTAGGTGGGTCTCCTCTATTGTTTATATGTGGATGAGGGATAGGAGGGTCGAGGGAGTACCATCCGGGAACCGTATGGAACTCTTCCTTCACATCACTCTTTTTGGTGGCGGAGTTAGTGGAATTATGTTCATCCCCTACCACTTCCTCCAAGGGCTTTGCCGGAGCATTAGCCTTTGGGTTTGGTGGTGTTTCCACTAGAGAGGGAGGAGGTGAGGTTTTCTTATCCTTAACAAGTTTCTCAATGAGTTGACGCAACTGTAGGATTTCGTTGCCCAAGGTAGAGCTCAAGCTTGTTTCCAAATTCTTGAGATCTACCATGGTCACTGAATGACTAGCCTCACTTTCTCCCTCCTCTGGGTTGCCCATAATCTCTGAGGCGGTTAAGCCCGAATAAAGAGCTGAGGCTCTGATACCAATTGAAAGGATCGTATGGGCACCTAGAGGGGGGGTGAATAGGTGCTACCAAATTAGGGTTTGACAAGAAAGGCAAATTCTCTAGATTATGCAACTAAGGTGAATTTACCTATATGACAAACAAGCACAAACTAAACAATAACTAGATAAGTAAAGTGCGGTAAAGGATAGAAGGAACCAAAGTGGAGCACACGGAGACACAAGGATTTGTTTCCCGTAGTTCCTTCCTTTTGAGGGGAAGTACGTCTACGTTTGGAGAGGGGGTGGTTTCAAACCACAACGCCACGAGAGGCCTCCCTTGTTCTCCGATGAACCTCACCCCAACAGGTTCGATTCACCTCTTCAACTATACGGCAACCTTCGAGGTGGAAGCCGACACGTTTACAACGAGTTTGGGTCACACATCCACAACTTAATTGGAGGCTCCCAAATACAAGCAAGCTGTCAAACAATCAAACAAAAGCTTGTAAGAACCAAATCAAAACCTAGGGTTTCCAAAGAAACACTAGAGCAAGGGGGCCCTCAAGTGAATGAGGGGGAAATGAAGATCTCTCTTGGTGAAGCTGTAGATCAAGGCCTCCTCCTTCGATTCTCCAAAGATCAAAGACTTTGGATGGTTGGATGAAGAGATCTTGTTGATTTGGTGGCTCAAATGGACATGGTGTTCTTGAGGTGGACGAGCAGCTAGAACGAGGGGATAAGGTCCCCTATTTATAGCCCATCTGTCAGCGAACCGTTTTTCTGACCGTTGGAGAAGAAGCAGACCGGAGACTCCGGTCACCACACCGGAGACTCCGGTCTAGACCAGAGACTCTGGTCAACCTCCATACCAGTCTCCGGACCCCTTGACAGAATGACCCAGCTCAGTTGGGAGGCAAGTGGACCAGAGACTCCGGTCCCTCTACACCGGAGACTCCGGCCTGAGATAGGGACCGGAGACTTCGGACCAACCTCCGGACCACCTTACTGGCTAACCCAGGCAAGAAAATAGAGGCCACTTCGGATACTCCTGGGGAAACTCCAGACCACACCGGAGACTCCGATCCGTGTAGACCGGAGACTCCGGTCTAGAATTCCCAAGAAATGCAGGGAATGATCCGCAGGCCAATGGTCCTTTTTCCTTTGTAGAGTATCACCCTGTAGACAAAAGCAAACTGTAAAAAGGGTCTACTAGTTGTTAACAAACACCAAAAGTGATTATGACAGTAAATGTCCTTTCAACCAGGACCCGAAGTATCAAGTTTCTCAAGATCCAGTGGAGTAACCATACCGAAGAGGAAGCTAATTGGGAGCCAGAACATTATATTAGGACTGAGTTTCTAGATCTCTTTAGTTCCTAGTTTTTCTTAAATCTCGGGACAAGATTTTGTTTAAGGAGGGAAGGTTTGTAGCACCCCAAAACTTCTAATCAAGATTATCAAGTTCAAATCACCCAATTTAGGGTTAACAAAAACTTTTATTGATAAAATGAATATGAATGCATGTTAGTTTGCATTAATGTGTGATTGATTGAAATTCCATGCTTGATTGTTACAAATGATGTGAAATGGTTTAAAGATGAATGCTACATCATCTAGGCCATTTACAAACAAAATCCAAAGAAAAAGAAATAAAAAAGGAATTAAATAACCAAATGGTCATTTTGGTCAAAGTTAACCACTAGGTCACTTTGAGTATTCCTAGAAGAGAAATTTTAACAGAAACATTTCTATTTCTTTCCACCCCTTTCTAGACCAAGTAAAAGTGTATCAAGGCCCACTTTACAAACTTACAAAAACATCTTTCAAATCAATTAAATGTACAGTTGAAAATTGAATCTAGTTCATATGGTAAGATCCCACTTTTTCAAAAACCCACCAAACCATTTCCACTTGACTTATCCAAGCAAACATAGTTACTCAAGCTTAAGAAGATCACTCAAAAACTTTCATTCAAAAATTCCAAAGTAAAGTTCTTGCGGCCATTCCTCAAACACCTTAATTACACAAATTAATCTACTGCCTAACTTCACTGTTTCCACAGTAATCCTTCACCATTTGGTCCCCTCTTCACTCCCCTATCTCCCCTGAGCCTAGTCAGCACCCAGACCAACCCCCCTTTGGCCATTGTGCACAGTGGAGCGCCGCCCATTTTTAGTCGTCGCCGGCCGACAGTGGACAGCGTGTTAGAAGCATCGCCGCCCTCGCCCACGACACGCACCAGACACGCCGCACTCCACCGCCACCCCCTGTCCAAGCCTCGACCGTAGACGAGCCCTGGACCACCCTAGCACGGCCGCACCCTATGCCTCTGTGCCATGCCCAGAGCGCGCCATCTCACCGCGCCCGACCAGCTCGCACAGACCGCGCCTCACCCCTGCCTCGCATGCACTAGCTCGCCATGATCACCCCAACCCCGCAAACAACCCCGTTCACCGCCGCACGACCCGCAGCTCCCGCACACTGTCGCAAACACCTCTGCGTCCGCGCGGAGCACCGCACGCTCCCGACCAAACCACACCGCCCCACGCCTCACCTTTAAGCCAGCAACGAGCACCAGGGAACACATCACCATCCCCTAGCCTCAGCCGCACCGCTAGCAGCCTGTAGCATCGTCACCGACGAGCTCGCACCCACACAGTTCGGTCCCCTCGCCGCAGTATAAAAGGAGGCCTCCTCTACCTCATTTCTCCACACCCCAGCACTCACCACTCCTCACTAATCCTCCACCACTTCTTCCCGGAGCAAGACGAGCTCTCTCTCGCCGGAATTTTGCCGGAGCCCGCCGCTGCTGGAGGAGAAGGGCACCGTCGATTTCGACCACCCCAAGACCTACCGTGACCGCGCCTCGAAACGCTGTCATCTACCACGTCGATCGCTCCCGTCGCCGACCCTAGCTGGAGTCCAGGTGAGCCTAGCCAGACCCCCACCGCCGCGTTAGGTTTAGTTCCTCGTCGGAGTGGTTCGTCGCTGACGACGACTCCCAGCCGTTGGATTAGAATTAGATCGTAGGGCTCAGATGCGTAGATACCGTTTCACTTAGATGCAGTCACTGACTGGTGGACCCCGTCTGTCAGCAGCCCGCTGCACTGTGCAGTGCAGTTGGGCCGGCCCGTTTAGCTTTCCCGTGCAGCCTAGAGAATTCAAATAAGGATTTTCCATTTTAGTTTAAACTAATTTCTGTCCACGGATTTAAAAATCAATTCAGAGAGTTTCACTGAACCAAATTGCATGATTCAAATTTTGTTAGAAAGATATTTAAATTATCTATCCAAGCCCGTTGGATTTAAATCATTTGGAGTTAGAGATAATCTTTAGTAAAAATAACAAGGCAGAAACTTTTCTACATTCAAACATTTTTAAAAAATCAATCATATTAGATTTTGAGTTGATTCCAACTCTTAGAAATCACATTTGACAAGATCTATCTGAATATGTAAAAATATTTAGGTTTGCATGCAGTGACATTGGACTAGTACCAAAAGAATGCTATTAGGACATTTCTAGTCACTTTAAATCTATTAAATGGTAATCTTAAACTTTATAAAATGTGACCAACCCTTTAAATCACTTTCCCATATACTAGAATATGTGGTGATGACATGTGTCAACATGGTCCCGTATTTTAATTGGAGAATATTAAATCTTAATTAATTTTAATGAGTAGAAATTACTTTTCTCAAATAAGATAAATAAAAACTAAGTCTTTATTTCATGTGATGATTGTGATGATGCTAGATCATCAAGTGTGAGCCTTAGTGTGCTGAATAGAATTAGTTAAGTATTGTTTGGTGATTGTGTACCGCGTATTACTTTATAGACGATAGTACCGACCCCGGATACGAGGAGGAGGAGTTCTACCCAGAAGAAGAAGAGGAAAACTTCAACCACTGCTCTACTCAAGGCAAGCCTAACACTACAAGTTAACCATGCAAGCTTTAACCCAAGCAATATGCATTAGGCATGCTTTGGTTATATACCTTTGATTTATACCCATCCCAAGTTTTAATTGCAAGCTTTATTCTTTTACTTTACCAAAGTTCTTTACTTTTAGCTAGTGCTTTGTGAGTACTTGGAAAAGTAGTCTAGATAGCATAAATATTATAAAACTAGGCCTATACTAGATGTCATTCTATGGCATGAGATTGAAGATTAGCACCCCTCATTAGTGAACACTCTTAACTTAGTGGCTAGTGCTAATCATAAAACTTGATCACTTTAGATGGGAATACTTGGTGAAAATAATTATGAAAACCTTGGAATGATGAGTTATTCTATTGAGATTTTTTGACATGTGTTGAGAAACACAAATGGATTTGATGATGAAAATGTTGAGGCATGAGCCTTAGCCCTTTTATAAAAACTGATGGTTGGGTTCGGATGTGATACCATTCCAATTTTACCATACAACCACAATACCTAAATTGGGTAAGGCTTAGCCGAAAGTTTATATGCATTAGTATGGGTTCCCTCGCAGAAGAGGTTTGAGCTGAGGCTACCTCGTGAGTGTGAATTGTCCACCTATGCAGTGTCCAGGATGGTAGATGGCCATGACTGGAAGGCCAAGCTCATAGGGGAGGTGCCTATACTAGAGTGTGTAATTGAAAGATTATGATTGATTATCCGCATACTAAGTATGATGATTCAGGGTTATACTTGATGGATGTATCGAATTTTGTGGTGAAAGTGTACCACCTCTGCAGAGTGTCAAACTATTCGAATAGCCGTGTCCGCGGTCATGGACAGTTGGAGTGGCCATACTGTTTCGTCCTCAGATGTTTTCAAAATGACTTGTAAAGTGAACTATGATTTTGACTTGACCACAACAGGGTTATGACTATGAAAACTAGATTCCCACTTAAAGTGATTTAGAACATTTACTTAGTTTTCTTTACTTCTAAACTCAGTTTAGATAAACCTAGTTTTTTGCAAATAAACCTAGAGCTTAGGATTCCTACTAGAACTATCTTACTTGTTAGTGATAGTTTGCGAGTACTTAAAGAGTACTCATGGCTTTGTCCCTGACTATTTCCGTGGCCAGACTATGAGGAGGACTATCAGGATGATGGACAACAGGACGTCTACGAAAACTAGGATCATCTCCCATCATCAGCATTGCCTGTGACTCTGAAGATGGAGCCCACTACTACGCTTATTATTCCGCTGCTTTTTTGTATTAAGACTGGATCATGAGATCCTTTATTTGTAAAAGACCTTATTATGGTTTGTAATGGATGATGTACTGTGATATACAATCTGTTATATCTCGCAAAAATGGTAATCCTGGGATTACGATGTATGGCATAACAGGCATCTGGGATTAAAAATACGGGTGTTGACATTACCCATCTTCGGAGACGTAGTGGCTCATGTGGTCCTCGCCAGATGTGCTCCTAGCCGACGTCCACACCTTCTTCGTTGTGGGCCGTGGGGGACTAGCCGCCGCCAACCGCGGCTACACAACCCGCTCTAGTTCTGAGCCACCGCGACGCCATTCCCCTGCACCCTCCTTGTCGCCGAACAGCCTTGCGCGGACGTGTCGGTCATCACCTGCGCCGCCTCCCCCATCTCCGTCTCCGCAAGGCCGGCGGCGCCGGATGCCGCCGCCACCTCCAATCGCCATTGTCTTTTCCAGCGCGGGAGAAGGGAGGGAGTGAGGAGACTGAGGGAGAGTGGGCTCGTTAACGCGGACCTAACGGCCGTCACCCCCGGTTCATCTCAACCACGCCACGTAGGACTAACTGGTGGGCCAGGGACATCAGAAAAGGGGTTAAGGCTAGCAAAACGAACAATCAATACTTTATGTTCACGACCTACCTGTCCCCAAAACGGTCTTTATTGTCATTTAGGGCATGTACAATAATGTTGAGTCAGCTGTCTGCAACAGGAAGTTATAGATGGTTTTGATGACGTGGAGAAGAGAGAGAGTAAGGTTGTCTATAAAGTTCTAGACACTCTATAGTAATCTTACAGATAGCTTACAGACGGTATTTTGTTGTTGTATGAGTGGTGTCTATAATTTGTACTCAGACATAGCTACCTAAAAATAGATAAAATAAATATCTTATGAACAGACTATTGTATAAGTTGTCTATAATTTTGTTTATAGAGACATCACATGTCTAAACCAATGTGCATGCCGCAACAGGCACCAGTTTAATACTCGTGGATGGTGTTCGTCCGTGGTGCCGCAACAGGCATCAAAATCAGCGCGCGCGCACGCGCGAGGGTGAAAAGAAAGCGAAGAAGGTGTGGATGAGAGATATGGTGCCTCGCGTGCATGTGAGGCTGACGACGACTATGTGAGCAAAAACAACTCGGATCGGCTTGACCGCTGACCAACTGCTATCCTTATCCCTTTTTTTAATGCATTTTTTTTTGCTTTCCTGGTCAAAGCTTTGTTGGGCAATTGGCGCGTATGATGGTGAAATACGGTGTCCGTGCATTTTAGGGTATGTACACTCATTGAGAATATACATTTATCAACACTTAGAAAGAAAGAAAAAAAATAAGGTTTTTTTTACAGGTAAAAGGTAAGGTTTTATCGACAGCGAGGAAAGACACATAGAGCATTTGAGGTGCTACAAGCACGGTTTGTATTATGTGTTGTCCTACTTGGTTCTGGGATGAAAAGACACGGTCACGGATAAATGTGGCAATGGTCGGGAAACCAAACTGTACCCAACCTGAACCCGCGAGGTGGATAGAGGAAAACCAATCTAAACTGACCCATCAAAATGTCTGCTGCCATCCAAACCAAACTAAACCACGACATATCTCCAACCAAACCGAACTAAACTGATGGAGGAACCATGGTTTTAACTTGTGGTTTGAGTTCAGTTACCCACGAAGCGGCTCATGCCTGCACACACTCGTTGGAGAAGCAGGACGGCTTGGTGTGGCGGTGCGGCAATGGCGGCGCCAAACGGTGAAGTCCAAAAAGATGACTACCAGGTACTACACGCCAGGAAGCTGCAGTGTGCTTGCCGTCGGCGGCCACAACGCAAAGGGGCGAAGTGCAGAAGCATGCGTACGCAGGTACATGGGTACACGCCATGGAGCTACAGCGCGCTGGCAGCGGCGAGCGGCCGAGGGGCAACATGAGCGGAGGCGTGCTGGCAGCGGCGGCAAGCGGCCGGACGGGAGACGTGAGCGAAGGCGGTCGGAGGGGTGAGGCATGCTGGCAGCGATGTCAAGTGGCCGGAAGGACGACGTGAGCGAAGGCGCGCTAGCAGCGAGCGACCGGAGTGGCGAGGCACGCTGGCAGCAGCATCAAGTGGCCGGACGGATGACGTGAGCGAAGGTGTGCTAGCAGCGGCGGCTATCGACCGGAGGGGTGCAGCGTGCTGGCAGCGGCGGCAAGTGGCCGGACGAGCAACGTGAGTGGAGGCGCGCCGGCCGGCGGCGGCGAGCGGCTGGATATGCGACGTGAGCTGTCTACTAGGCTTGCGCCATCAAGGCTGACCCACTCCTCTATGAAGCTGCGGCCGCCCATTCCAACCCTGCGAGCACCACAGGCATCGCCGCCGGGGCCCTCGAAGCTAGCACCACCGCGGTACCACTGTCTCCTCTATCCAGTGGCCGCTTATTCTTGCCTTTGTAGGACCTTTCATTCAGTGTTGGAGAACCAGACGATACAAACCAATCGGAGGAACCGGTCCTCAACCATAGGTAAAAACTGTTTGAGACCCGTAATAACCCAAACTAAGTATACTCACGAAGAGAAACCAAATCGTTACACCCGGTTTATTGAAACCCATTTCCAGATTTAGTCACGGATCATGAAAGTGTGCGATCAGCCGGATGACTTGACTGTGATTGTGTGGGAACAACCGTGAGGCACATACGGAATTTATCACAATCCACATATTTCTCAAATTCATAGAAGGAAGGCATGCAGTCACGAGCAGTTTTATGATGTCCTAGTAGAGCATATGTGGAGTGACATGGGGGAATGGAAGAATTTGTTTCATCATTTTTTATTTACTCCCTCCGACCCAAATTAATTGACTTGGATTTACCTACGTTCGGATGTATCTTGTACTAAAACATGTCTAGATACATTCGAATCTAGACAAATCAAAGTCAATTAATTGGGTCGGAGGGAGTAGATCATTTCAGACATTTGGAGCCTACATTTATGGATTTGAAAATATTGTTGAAATGTATGAGGATTGTAGAGGATGCCATTCTAGGGACGTGAAAAAACAATTTCTCTGTTTCCCGTACAAATGGTATGAAGATCCCCATGTCTAGTTTTTGGGTAATGGATATGGCAGATCAGCTAGAAAAGGATATGGCAGATCAGCTAGAAAAAGGCTTTAGCGTATATACATATACCTGATGCAGTGCACTTTGAAGTTTTCACATACATACAACATACATGCGTCAACAATGCATACATCAAGAATCAATTTGTTAGGACGATTCGGCTTATCCACTAGCAGTACCAGAAATATCACTACTGAGATTCTGAGAACATCCGTAATTCTGTTGCAGATAGAAGAAGACCAAACCATTGTTATTGCCCTAGTGAAAGACTGGACCACACAGTGCTTGACAATTCATCTTACTTCTGCATATCGAGCAATCTGACTGCTTGCATAACTATACGTTGTGGCAACATGATTTTACACATTCAGTTGCTTACTAATTAGTCAAACTTATACCAACTTGTCTCACGGACACGCCCAGCTGCTTTGACAGCATCCTGGAAATAGAGGTAAGCAACCCTATTATCAAGCTTCGACATAACCTGATGAGCAGCTAATCCAGTGTAGCACTTCCGATATCTAGCTATGCATATGTCAACTATGGCCTTGCACATTTCATCCTCTTGATGAAATGGTTGGTTGATAAATTTGTCAAGTGGCATCCACTGCAAATGGCAGAGCCCAAAGAGATTGTTAGCGAAACCCAACTGACCCTATTGTTCAAGCTGATACGCATATGGATTATAACAAGAGACCTGTGCCGCTTCAATCTCTGACTCGTCAAGTGGGATGTCAAATGACAATGGCTTGAGTGTGCATAGGGTTCAGGCGCCCCGCCGCTTCGCCTTGGTGGTCGCTCCGCATGGCATCAACCCAGATCCCCTTCAATCGGCGCTGTTCAGTCCACGTCGGGCTCAGTACACAGGCTCGGCCCAATTAACCACGATGGGCCGATTTTACCTGCAGAGGAGCTTCCCCTAGGGACATCTGGTCCAGTTCGGGACTGAGGGAGATGGACGGCTAAAAACAGCTAGGATAACAGATCAGACGGTCGAAAAAAGAGAGGGCGTGAGAGGCCTCAAGTTTCCCTCAGTTATAATGTCCCTAATATCTGACTTGTCAAATGTGACTTGATGTGCATGCCTACAATGGGGAACACAACTAGAAAATCTTTTCCCCTCACAATAAAAGTTTAAATATTTACAATCAATTGTATTTGCTATACCTGAAGGCAACCACATCCAGGAAACAGCTTTCTATCTGAAAAGTAGGCACAGTTGCAATGAAAAATGTCAAAACAATCCATGATAAGTAACATTGTATTGCAGTTATGCCTAGAGGGGAAACAATGCATGTACCCCAGTTTCTTCTCTAACTTCTCTTACGGCTCCAAAAAATATGTCCTCATTCTGGATAGAAACGACAAATATATGAACAGTAAATCCAATTAAAATGGAGTCGACGAAGTGCAGTTATAAACAATCCAATTTAGTCGCTGCCCAGCTACTTATCAGTCATTCATTTACTACGAAGTTTCGGCTCTGTGTACCTTGTCAATAAAACCAGTAGGGATCTTCCAGATGCCTGAGCAGTGTGATGGACATTTTCTTTCTTTCACAACAAGCACCTAAATACGGAAAGGCATATAGAACAAAAGCAGTTACTCCCTCCATCCAGAAATAAGTGACTTGACTTTGTCTAGATTCGCATGTATCTAGACTTGTTTAGTGTATAGATACACGAATCTAGACAAATATCAGTCACTTATTTCTGGATGGAGGGAGTACATAAAAACAGTTAGGTGTTTGTTTATTCAGTAAGTCGTTTTTCCAAGCTAAAATGCACCACACAGAATTTATCATAACCTCTTGTTTTTCGTTCATGACAAATGCTCCAACACCAATTTGATGCAACGAGGTGGAAGGCAAAGCAGCAGGTCCATCTGGAAGCCAGAAAGTTAGCATCACATACCCTGGTTCTGCATGATGATAAGTAAACCCTTCCTGAAAGAAACAGCACTGGCAGAGATCAGCTTTACAAATCTAATGTCTACGATAAGAGGTATTGTTTGAAGTAAATAAATACAACAAACTGGAAACATTGCACTAGAAAGGTAAATCTTTTTTCCCCAGGAATTTTGACATACAGAAAATACTAACTATTCAGTTTATGAATATTATGCTTTCAGAAAGGCCGGATGCTGAACTAAGATCAGTAAGTTAAACTACAAGGTCAACTTGCCTTTATAGCAATTGGAACTAGATCAGCTTGATCTTCCAGTATCTTCAACCAGACCCCTCTCTTTCCCTGCAGTATGTAACTCATCAGTCGCCTTTTACACCTACCGACCACTTATTGATGAGAGCGTGTATTACCTGCTCACTCCAATAAGATAGTGAGGACCGGAGTGATGCAGAAAATGCATTCGATGTATTTGGTAAAAAGGTAGGGTCAACTACCACTCCACCATATTCATCTTCATAGGCATCCAGCACATCAATAGTCCCAAGCAATGGCATATCAGGAATGGCAGCATTAGTCCTCTTGCTCAAAATCATGGCAGTACCAAATATTAATGATTTCGAGCAAGGCTGTCCAAATGCTGAAGCTGCAAAACAGTACTGTAAGATAGAAGTATAAAAAGAACCAAGACAAATCAAATTTCCAGACACTCATTTAAAAATATATATATCAGACACTCAGCATACAAGCAGAAACCAAACTAGTGTTCTATCCATTAGAAACCAACCAACATGGTGTACTCCCTCCGATCCATATTATTGTTCTCAACTTTGTCTAGATACGAATGCATCTAGACTAAATACTTAACTAGATGCGTACGAATCTAGACAAAGTTGAGAACAATAATATGGACCGGAGGGAGTACATGAAATGAATCAGAAACCGAATGTTGAATATCTGGTGCACCCTTCTGGGCAGCAGTTTTTTTCGCAAGCTGAAGGTTGAATATAAATTGGCACATAGTCACCTCGCACTGGCCTGCCAAAAGCAACTTGTTTTCTGTTTGAAATCCATGGATGGGGCAGAGAAAGATGGCACCTCAAATACGAGGAGGGCACAACAAATCCCATTTTTTTTTATCACTCAGTGAATTTGAAGTCTAACCAGGTGGCAATTCTAAGAGGCCTATCCTATGCCTCTTAAATAGAACTGGAAACTCTAACCAACAGATGGGATTCTCAGGTGATGTTTCAAAATTCTCACTCCCAACTGAGCCAGCAGCCCAGAAAACCACCTTGTAAGTGGGAGAACATGCCATATTAGCCTCCTCAATGGAATAATTCCCAACTTTCTATATCACTACGGTCCTATTTAGACCAAAAAATGTTGAGAGTGGATTTCTAGTGGAATATGCAATTATACTGGGATGATAAATTCCACAAGTTCAAAATGACAGGGAGCCAGGGAGAAAATCTCTGGAAGCATGTTCAGTGAGCAGTCATCATTGACTCTTCAACGCAACAATCTTATGATGGGCCGAGACTTATAACTTAGGAATGTTTCAAACTTGTAATGTATTCGTTTTTTTAAATTGACACCTAAACAATCGTACGGAATACAATTGGAATGAAATTACCTCTTGATATGATTACAAAGTGGTCTCAAGATTTATAAAGGGTTAATTGGATAGATGCCACTACAATTTCCAGCTATTTGAGAAACGCCACCGCAACTTTCAACTTTAGAAAAATGCCACTGCAATTTTGTGTACATCTCACATATGCCATTATGCCCACTTAAACACATATAGTAGGCAATATACACTTTGTATTCTGTGTTAGATACGTAGGTATGGTGGGATCCACCTGAATCACCCAAGTTGTGGGCGACTGGCTCGCTTGACTGTTGAGTGGAAAAAAAAATCGAGAATTTTGTCGAGTGGAAATAGAGAAGCGCAGCCCACTCTACCCAAAAAACACATCGCGATCATGTCTCTCTCCCCCAATCGTAATCTGGATGGCGGACGCCGAAAAGAATGGGAATGGCGGCGGTGGACGCTGGTGAACCTGGAGGAGGGGAGCACATGGTTCCTACACTACCTGCACACCCCGCAAACAGGATAGAAGCAATCCTCGTTCCCTTTGACGGTCGAAGGTGGCGAGCATGACAGCAGTGGTGCTGGTGGGAGGCCGCGAGCATGGAGCCGGCGAGCACCTGCTTCTCGTATTCCCTCCCATCCTCTCCCAGCCGACGGAAGCCCCCCCAGCCTCTCTCCCCTTGGCGGCGGAAGGAAGTTGCGGTGGATGGTTGTGAGCATGGTAGCGGACAGGACCCGACGGGAACGACGACTGCAGCCTAGAATTCTATCTCTGTCCCGATTTGATTCCATTTTCAGTACATGTGGAATTCGATCCGGATCCCACCAATATCATGTATAAAATTAGAGAAAACATGCGAAATTTGTCACAAAATATAAATGTGCAACAAAATATAACTTTAGAAATAAAAATCAGGCTTCAACTGAGATGTGGAGGACTCGGTCACTTGAGCAAGTAAAGGAAGCAACGGACCCAAAATTAGCTGCGTGCATCCTGTCATGGTCTAGACAATGGGGGAATTTGATTCTGCAAAATCAAGGATAAAACCTAGTTACAAAATCAATTCATCATCAAGTTCATATGTTCAAATTCAATCCTGTGGATTGGGAAAACGAGAGATAGTTTTGTATTAAGAGAATTAACTGTGTGGGAATGGGTATCTGGCTGCTACCGCATTTTGAAGACATGGCCACGACCAAAATTTTTACGCATGTCCAAGAAGCTGGGCCACCCAATCAAATCTAATGGTTGCTACCTCCTACCCAAGCCCCACTACAGGTAAATTAGAAAAATGATAACTAAAAATGCAGTTGATCAACTTTTACTGTGGATGCAGAATCTACTATATTCTGCATGCTTACATGTTGTAAATGATCGAGATTGTCGATGCGCAATTCTTTGCCAAGACATGTTCACTTTTCTAATATAAAGTGAGGATGAACTTTAAGCCAATTACCTTGTAATAAGCATATGTCCCTTAAAATATTCTCACGTTACACAGAAAACTGCAACAACCCATCTTTTGCTATGCTGTTTTCGTTATCGAAGAATGTAAGCGTATCAAATCATTCAGTATATACTGTTATTGAGAGGAGCAAGTAAATTTTAGTTTCTGTTAAACTCTGTTTGCACTATAACCCGTAAACAAGGAATAATAGGTAGAGAAGTACTTTTTGGGAGGCAAAACATCGCCACTTTGCTAAAAGGTATAACAACAGTTGGATTGTGTTGCAAAATACTTTCATGAATCATTTTTGCTAATCCTACATTATGATAAAATCATGGCCAAAGTTCTGAGTCAGAGACTGGACTTATATCGCAAAGATTCAGATTCCCAGATTCCAGGTCTGAAAACTGCTGATGTTCAGGAAAATGGTGAACATTATCAGCAACAGGTGTAGGTTAAAACAGAACAAAATATTCACACTTAAGAAGATGCCACATTATCTGACAAATTGAAAGCATATTGTCATGCTGTCCAAGAAGGTTGACAGCAAAAAATCATATCCACCAAAATATCATCCATATGTTATCCTATTGATGAAATGGAAATTCTTGTTACAACTTGCAAGAATACAATGAATTTAGTAGGTTTATAATTGTATGGACTACTTTTCCTTCCAAGCTGAGATTGCTCAGAAAGGAATCTAGTTTCATTCCTCCTGATTGCCACCTGAGTGGTGCCCTGATTGCCACCTTATTGGTGACAACATGCACAGCATCACAAGAACAGGCCGAGGATACTGGATAGTTGAGCTTGAAGTTACCATAAGAAATATGCAGAATCGAGTTAAAACAATGACCTGAGGGCACAAATAATTCTAACTTTTTAAGGAGAATTATTCCTGCAACTAATAGGCTTGTTCCGACACAGTTACCTGATTTGCGGTCGGTCCTCAATTTGGTTCCATGGTAGACCACCTCACAAAAGAATCATTTAATCCAATCTCAAAAGTCACCAAGCTATCTCCTTCTGACATCATGGATCTTCCATCTTGTCTCAGTTACATAGCATAGGACAAAAAAAATTACAGACTTACAGTCATCACGTCCTATATCTTGTAAGTTTTAACGCAAGAACCCACAAATGTGAAGGAATTTAAAACAGGAATTCCTTGCTTTCTTGAACAGCCATTGATTTCGAGTTATACACAATTCCTTATCTAGCACATGATTCACGATTTGTTCAGAAGTGTGACACGAGTAACCGTGTAGTATGCCTGATCAAGTGATCCCTAACTTATCATTCCAAAGGAAAGAAGAGACCCAGAAAATTTCAGTACTGACTGAACATATAGTTTGGTATCATTGGAGCATTGAGATGCGGTTCAACATTGTAAATCCCAGGAGCACAACCTGAAGAACCAGGGTAGATCTCTGCCACCATCATCTTAGTGGACTGACAACCCAACCTGTAACCCGAGCTGGCTTTCGTATTCGTACAGTTCTCTGAGATCTACTTTCCAACCGCTCAAGTATTGAGTAAGTTATTGAGTCAGGAGTTAGCCCTTGCTGCTTGAGAGTCTCATAATATTTATCAGCTTCTGATGTCTTCCCACGCCTCTCCAAACAATCAAGTAAAATGTTATATGTTACGATATTAGGGATGCATCCCTCTGCAATCATGTCATCAAATAAGCTGCATGCCATATCAACCTTATTGGATTTCCCAAAGCATTCAATCAGTATGCTGTAGGTGAAGACATCAGGATCATATCCTTTCTCCTGCATCTCTTTGAAAAGCATGTGGGCTTCATCGAGATCTCCGTTTTTCCCGAGACAGTTTATCAAAGAATTGTAAGTGATGACATCAGGTTTACAACTGCTAGCCTCCATTTCTTCAAACAATCCAGATGCTTTATCAACTAAGCCAACTCTACCATAACTTGATATCATAATATTGTATGTAAAAAGGTCTGGAGCAATTCCATCAGCATTCATCTTGTCAAAGAGACTGGTTATGAAAGAGACCTGCTTGAGCTTTCCGAGGGCTGAAAAAACCATATTGTACATGCTAACATCTGTAGCGATCCCCTTTTCAGGCATTGTATGTAAGAGATCAATAGCCTCTAATGTTTTTCCTGAATCGCATAACACCTCAAGCATTGAGACAAAAGCATCCCTGTCTCCAGTTTCACAGGAGTTCCACATGCGACAGAAAACATTGTGTGCCTCACTTACATGCCCAGATTTGCAAAGTGACTTGACCAAATAAGAATAAATTGATCTGTTCACATATCTATCACAGATATCCAGGACCTCATTTAGTCTGTGCAGTTGTCCTTCTGTTGCCAAAATATCCAGTGTAATGCTATATGTGAATTGATTTGGCTGGCAGTCACCCTTGATCATTTTGGTAAGTACAAAAATTACCTTGTCCACCATCTTGTTCTTACCAAGAGCCTCGATAAGAGTATTATAAGCAATAAGGTTAAGAGCACATCCTTTTGATACCATTTCATCAAAAAACAAGAGAAATTTAGAGGTCTTGCCAGCCCTTCCAGACATTCTAATCATTATCGTATATGTGTATGCATCCGGCTCACAGTACCTCTGTTTCATATCTTCAAAGACTTGGTAAGCTTGGTCAACCTGCTTAACTAACAAAAATCAGGTATGGAAATTTTATAAATGGCACACCTATTGTCATATGCATAACATAGTGTGCTATGTGTCAAATATATACCATAGGGAGGATGGGATACCCTAGGCTAGTTCTTTTATCACGTAGTGAGCATTAAAGATTGAGACAAACAGCGAAACTTGATTTTCACATTCTACATTTCACAGATATGCAAGCTTATTGAACTTGATCACCTGATACCTAATTGACCGAGTTGGATCACTGGACATGAGGTGATTTTACTGTATCCAACTTGAGGTGTGCAAGATGTAACCTTTACTGTTCACAACAGAAACAATTCTGAACATTTTATTAAGAAAAGCTAAAAATTTATTGCATCTGGCAATCTCGTATGTTACTTGCATGACCATCAAGTGAAAAAAGCTTCAGTAGTCATACAGGCTCATTCCAGCGAGGTATGCAGGCTCCAAAGTCCAACATTAACAGCTAGCACCAGAATGGCTAGTATTAACGCACTGAGCACTTACGTGATCACAATCTAATACGAATGCTTAACTGAGGTCTTGATCAAATAACACCAACAACATCGTCTGGCGTTGCAGAATCATCTTTACTAACTGCTCAAAGACTAGCTAATAGGTATACCAATTTCATATCATAGAAGCACGCTGTGAAACAAAAAACAGTTGTATCCCTAAAGCCTTCTCAATCCTAATTCTACATGCCTTCAATCGAATGGTAGGTCAAACAATCATAGCAAAATCCCTCTGGCATGGCAAAATCATATTTACTAACTGCTCACAGTCTAACTAATAAGTACAGGAGAACTTTGTGAAACAAAATACGGTTCTATCTCTCAACCCTTATTCTACCGGCCCCAATAGAATGGTAGGTCAAACAACCACAGCAAAAAAACATACCAGATTAGCACAAAACTGCAAACAGCATTATAAGTATGTCAAGTGCTCCCATTGTCATACCATTCCAGCCTTGGCGAGAGCATCAAGCAGCATGTTATACGCAAATATATCCAGCTTGTATCCCTTTCTGCGCATTTCCTCGTACACCTCGTACCCCTTGGACACCTCCCTGCTCCTCAAATGCGCCTGCAGAATGCACTTGTAGGTGTACCCATTAAGCCTCAGCCCCCACTTCATGGCCAGCTCCAGGCACTTGGCCACCTCCACGCCTCCTCCGCCCATCCCGACCAGCAAATTCACAGTGGAGATGTTGCCGGCCACGCCGTCCCGCTCCATCTCCGAGACGAGCCGCAGAGCCTCGCTGGGGTCCGCCCTGGCGCGGAAGAGGAGGGCCAAGATGCGGTTGTAGGAGAAGGCGTCGTGGCGGAAGCCCGGGAGGTAGGCGGGGGCGAAGCGGAAGAAGGCGAGAGCGAGGGCGGGATCCGGGGAGAGGGCCTTGACTACCTCGGAGGCCTCGGAGGTGGTGAGCGTGAGGCGGAGGCCGCGGAGGTAGTCCGCGAGGTCGGCCAGCGGGGTCGGTGAGGCGGGGGAACGGAGAATGCGGGCGACGGCGCAGACGAGGTGGCGGCGCGGGAGCGGGTGGCCGCGCGGGTCGAGCGGTGTCGGGGGAGGCGTCGGGGAGACTGTGACGGTGAGGGACGGGCCCGAGGGTGACGGCGTCGCGGCGGCGATGCGGCCGGAGTAGGTCGTCCCGACGCGGCGGGGCATTTTGGCGTCTGCTGGGGGTTTCGGTGTGAGCTGCTTGGGGGACTAAACCCGAATGGAGCTTGCTTACTAACCCCACTGACACGTGGGCCCGTTTTTGTTTAACCCTATCATCTTCTTCCTGCCCAGGCTCCTCCTCTCGAGCTAGAACCTTCTAAACCCCACCCGCGCGTAACCTCCTTCTCGATGGCGCGGCTCTACCACCTTCTCTCCCGCGCGCTGGCCTCTCACCACCTCCTCCGTCTGTCTCCGCTCCCTTTGTCAGCGCAGCCGACTCTCCCGCTGCACTCGCCGCCGCCGCCCCCTCATCCCCATACCCGCAGCCAGGGCCCACCCCCTTTCCTCGCCACCGCGTCGTGGTACTACGCGTCATCTGTATCCGGACGACGGAGGCGCCGCTCACCGCCGCCGATGTTGCTGAAGCGGAGGAGGGCCAGGAGGAAGGGCCTCGGCGGGCTCAGCGTGCAGATTGGCATCGAAGAAGCCCTCCCCGACGACCCCCTCATCCTGGTGACTGACAGCTTCCGCACGCAATTTTCCCTGCCTGTAGCTGTAAAATTCTGAACCTATCTCTAATTGTGGATTGCTGGGCAGATTATTGCAGAAACGCTTCGAACGGATGTTGGGAAGGCAATGAAGCTGGCATTCGACAATCTGGAGAACTCGGAGTACAAGACAAGAGAAACGTGTATAAGAAATGTGGACAGGTACGACAGCGTCGAGGTGTCTACTGCTCTGTGATGACGGTTTCATCAGGAAGCTAAACAAGGAATGGAGGAATGAAGACCATGCTACGGATGTCCTGTCGATGTCACAGCATATCCCAGGGCTTGATATCCCCATCGTAAGAACTAAGGCGTGCTATTGAATCAGTTTATTTGCTACAGATGATTTCCATTAATTTGATCTTTTATTATCTATTGTATGGTTCAACAGCTGCAGTTGGGGGACCTAGTAATTTCTGTCGAAACAGCCCGGCGGCAAGCTGAAGAAAGAGGCCATGCGCTTCTTGATGAGATGAGAATTCTCATGGTTAGTCTGTTTCGCTTATTACTAGCTTCAAACAAAATGTCCTTACTGTGGTGCCCCTTATGTATGTGTTTGTTTCACCTTCACCAATACACGATCAATGAACAAACAGATGTGTAGTTCTTGTATGATATATGATTGACCAAACATAGTGATGTTTGATAATGGTGTCGCTGAGTTCATATTGTAATTATAATGGTCACAACCAAAATTAACATTAAGGAAATTGATCAATATTGATAACAGGCCAGGTGATAGGTTTGTATTTACTTCATGGATTTGTATTTTGAATTAGTACCAACATAAAGATTCAACTGCTCCCTATTGGCTTGACCGCTTGAATACCATATGTGTGCAAGTGATTATTTCTGTGCTACTTCTGGTTGTGGTTTATCATCTCGTGAAGAAACTTGCTGCTTCTAACACTGTTCCATATTAAACCAAGTTAATCATCATCAGGTGCATGGATTATTGCATTTATTGGGCTTTGATCATGAACTCGGCAAGGAGGCTGAAGAAGAGATGGAGAAGGAAGAAGAACAAATATTAAATACGCTTGAATGGAAAGGAAAAGGACTCATTAGTAGTGCATATCATTTCAGTTCCGATATGGATCATTCAGCAAATTCTGATGGTAGGTCGCCCTTGCACGGTTTTATTATGTTTTTTCTTTATCCAAAGGGTTGCCATGTGTTTCTTCTCACTGAAGTACCTCTTAATCATATGCAGAGGCCAATAAAGATCTAGAGAAAATGAGCTTCCGGGAGGGTCATCAGCCAAAGCTGACCCATATAGTATGTGATATAGATGGTGAGTTGATGAAACATCAAGAATTCTAATGTTTCTGCTGGATTTTTCCAACTTCTAGCAAGTAACTTATTCTGAAAAAATCATTAAGGTACTCTTGATTATGAAGGACACCTGCATGCAGAATCCATAAAATCTTTGACAGAGGCTATATCACAGGGAGCAACTGTTATCATGGTTACTGGCAAGGTAGGTTTTACTTGTATTATTAATCATGAATACAAAGATATCCCATCAATCAATGTGAATGGCCTGATCAGAGGTTAAGGCTTGTTCCCACTCTTTCCTTAACAGTATTATCTATTATGACAGAAGGAAATAGTATGTAGAAGTAGCCTTGATGAAAGTTGTGAGTTATTTTCAGTAGAATGTTTAGCGCTCCTGTATAGCTTATTATCTTAGTTGCAGCTTCATTCTGATGGAATACAAATAATAAGAAATATAGTTTCGACTTGTCATAAATTACAACGGACCGTTTGTGATGTTAACCTTAAGCACACTGAAATTTACTAAGAAATGCAGAAGAAAACATATAACTATTCACCATCAGATAACTGCATTTTTAATTTAGTTGCATGTTTCTAATATTTTCTTGGCTTTCTTCTCTTTTAATTAGACCCGGGTTTCCACCATAGCAACTTTCAAGCTTCTTAATATGGAAGGAAAAGATGAATTTATATCAGAGAATTCACCTGGTGTATTTCTACAGGTAAATTCTCTCCATGTTTACTTGAATAGTTCTGGAAAGTGGAAATTGGCTGTCAGAACCGTGTGGCTTTGTGCCAGTGTTCTTTTGACACCTGTGTCCTTTTTATTGTCAAATTGAAAGCGCTTGTTCATATTCGACTAACATCTTGTGTGTACAATATTCTGCTGAATCAATACCCTTGTACTTATGCAAGTAACCCTGCTTTATGTGATCTATTCGTTTTACTATATGATTGTGGGTGCGCATGCTTGTGCTTGTTTTTATAATTGCACTTTTAGAAGAAAAAGAGTACTGAAAGGGATGCTATGAAATGATATGGATTTTTCCCCAATAGGATATGGTTTGTTGATGTTCAAATCTTGAGAAAGTATTGAACTGGTCAAAGTTTTGCCCAGTTCATGTGAATTGTTTCTGCAGCTCTATAAGATGCACTGCACCAGCTTCATTACATATGAATCTAAACTTAAATTTAAAAAATCATGCAATACATAAGGATAAGGTAGATGGAAGTGAGTACCGAGCTCTCGTCATTGTCATTCTTATACTTGTTTGAGCAATAATTATATGACGTTATTTCTTTTCCAATTGACATTTTACCCTTATATAGTTATAGTTTTGCTCTCTTGGATGCAGGGTTCACTTGTTTACGGAGGGCACGGACAACTGATTTATAGAGCAAAATTGGATGTGGATATATGCAAGGAGGTAGTTATTTAGAATATGTCAGCTAAGTACTTTCTGCTAGCAGCTGCACTTTCATCAGAAGTGTAGTGCTGTACCTGCTCTTCTTCCATAAAAAAATTTCAGGATCTGCCTACTATTTGTTTGTTAGTAGATTTACAGGGCATTTTGTCGAGTCTTGCCTGTTCTTTATCATGAATTTGGATGTTAGGCATGAAATTTGCTTGTTCAGGTCCCTTCTGTATCAACTATTTGTTTGATCTGTTAAGACTTATGCATCCCTTTTAGGGGTGTATAAGATAGTCGTATATTATATTTGAGTTCTTTTTTTTATTGGCAGGCATGTTTGTACTCCTTGAAGCATAAAATTGCTCTTGTTGTATATTTCGAGGAACAATGTTTGACCTTGTTCGAACATCCTTCTGTTGACTTGTTGCACACTCTGCACCATGAGACCAAGGTACAGTATTTACATTTTTGCTAGATAAACTTCTTGCTCCTGCCCTTTTAACTGTGTTAAGCAGTTGAGCCAACGTTGAGTTTTTGTCATAGGTAAAAGTGATGTCTTCAGTTGAGGACCTCTTGGAATATTCATCTATTCAGGTTCGTTACTGTAACTATGGTAACTCCAAAGTTGATATGTCAATTAAGGATGATAAAGTTTTCTGTGTTTGAATCAGTTTCGTTATGAGTAAACTTACACAGCTTAGTTGTCTGCAGAAGTTGCTTTTCCTTGCCAATGCGGAGGAAGATTTATCTGTCCTGACAAGGCATTGGTCGGAACTAACAGAAGGGAAAGCATGTGTTATTAAAGCGCAGCCAAATGCACTTGAGATTGTTCCCCTTAATGCTTCTAAAGACAGTGGTATAAGGGTTCTTCTTGATCATCTCGGAATAACTGAAGATGTACGAGTTTGTTCCACAAATGAACTGCATTTAATGTTCCGTTTTGTACATTATTCTTTGTATTGTGCTCTCTTAGAAAGCATCACCACTGCGAAAAATTTCTTTACAAGTATTATGTCTGCTTATGCAGTCTGATCTTGAGGCAGTTGGAGACTAAACCAGATGGCTAAGCAACAAGTGATCCAGCTGATATGATTATCGAAGTATTCTTTAGCAAGAGAGTGCTGACGGAGAGCTTGAGATATTCTAAGGAACGGCATGTATGGGATGCACAGAAGACATCGGATGGTTGTCCGGGAACTACGTACTTTGATGAAGAGATGTGGGTGTTGGAGTGGCAAGTTTGATATTTCCTTAAGCTATTGGCATTGAGTGGTAAGTTCGGTATTTCATTCAGGTAATATGGTTTTAATGTTTAAAATTATGCACCTATAGCAGTTTCATCTGGTTTTATGAGAACCTTTCCCTTGTTAACAGATGTCCTTTCATGAAGGTGAACAGAAAAGAAAACCAGACGAGCCTATCCATGACATCATGAAGACAAACACGAAAGCACATTTTTCAACTTGTGACTACCTTATAGAACTATTCCAATGTCCCTTGATTCCGAGCAACTTTCATTGTCATCATTCATGACAGTATTGATTTCCACAAAAATACTGGTACAGCTGTCCTTTGAAGAACATTTATATTGCTTAATACACTATTTCCCTACCTGATGACGATATGTTTACACGAAGAGAATGTATGATGTAGAATCATGGGGAAGTTTAACGGAGGGAGCTGTAAGCTGCTCTATGATCTATTGAGTTCTTCTGATTATGGTTGACATGTGTCACTACATCCATTTTCACAGTTAACTTTCATACAGACTAACATAAAATCAGACCTGAGAAAAATTCACGTTGACCGCAAAAGGAAAATTACTAGTTTGAATTCCATGTGGAAGTGTACACTAAGTACAGCATGTTTGCGGGAAGTGGAGGCCTGGCACGCTAGTTATTATGTACTACCTCTGTTCCATGATCCATATTAACTTGCGCAGATTTGTCAAGATTCGTATGTACCTACACACCAAAACGCGTCTAGATACGTATGTATCTAGACAAATCTGTGACAGTTAATATGGAAAGGAGGGAGTATTTCCATGGTTTCACTTTGTTAAGAGTTCATATGCATTTCTACATCTTTCTTGTTCTGCTGTGCAGCTAAATTTGCACTGCTGCAGAAGAGGTTGGTGCTGCTTGCTCTGGACAATAGACAAGCAAATGAACCTTTTGAAGGCCTCTTCGCTATCATCTCCATAGGTGAGTGATTTGACCGCTGATTCATGCCTAATCCTGCTGTATAGCTCTTGCATGTCTTCATCCTCTTATTGTAAGTAGCTTCTTTTCCAAGGTCCTGAAGACATGTAGGACTAGATATTGATGTGAATGACTGGGACTTTCCTTGGTAGTACTTGGACAGCCCTCTCCTGTGGAAATGGAATAACTTGTTAGAGATCATCTTTTTTTAATGTTTTGCAACTTATGTGGCTTTTTTTATAAAACTAATATGGAAAATGTGATTCTTTCATAACTATGACATTTTGTTCTCTAGTTTTTTGATCTTTGTTTTGAGCAAACTGTTTGTAATGAACTCATAGTTGCATAGTTACATTGAATATTTGTGTTCTCGTCACATGTTTTTGTGCGAAGTGGAACCTCTACAAGCTATCAGTTAGGAGTATCATGTTGAATTCAACCATGGGAATTAAAGATCTTTTTCATAATCAATAGTTGTTAATAGTATGGAAAAAGAACTAGCAACTAGCGTTCTGTAGTTGGTGGCACCTCCTCACCTATGGTGAGGACGCCGATGTGTGTGTGTGTCATGAATCATGAAATAACTGAATACTTGTGGTGCAGGAATCAAAGCATGTACCTGACAGGGAGCTGGGCTAGCAGCGAAGACAGCTCGTAGAGCGGTCCCTCGGAATCCAGCTGCAAGGTGCTTGACGAGGAGGCTGAAGATGACCCTGAAGAATTATCAGGTGGAGTATAACTCGCTTCATCACTCAGATCCTCTGCCAATGAGCACAATGAGCCCGAGGCAGAAACCACATCAGAGTGATCTTCTCCTAGCTCTACGCAGGCGTCCTCATGGCACAGGGCCATGTTGTTGTGGTCTTCATCCATTCCAGGAGGCGGGAGCGATGGTTATCTCTCGGGATGTTCAGGGCTTGGACGGCCAAGGCAAGGACCCCATGCGCGTCTATATATGCAGACGCAAGGAGGAGGAAAAAAGAAGGAACAACGGTACGTTCCCGTGGGCAGACGGGCGTCTTGCCCGTTCAGATAGGCATCCATGGACTTGGACGCCGCAAAGCAAGAGCCAGAACAAAACATATCCTTACCGTGGGCAGAAGACCGCTATATTTCCTCCTGTGCCATGCCCCTTATCGCGAACCAATTATATGCATTTCTACGTTGCTGTCCGAGGCGTTTGCGCATGTGGAAACACTTGTGTTTCTCAGGGGAACAAGGAATGGGAACATGTGTTGGTAGCAATTATAGGCGGTATGTGTGAAAACGACGCGGATAAACTACGCTGGCTCAGGATATAAGTATCTTATCTTTCCAGACTCGGTCGATCGACCGGGGTTAGGAAAATGAGGCTTATCCCTGTGGATTAGCGAGGATAAGGTAGGTTAACGGTGGCCGGGGAGGTGCTTTCGGTTAGACGGTCGGTCTAGTCGTCTAGAGATCGGCGCTGCCTACGGAGCTTGATTATGGTACTGAGTATAAGAGATAGTTTAGGATCAGCTTGTTTATTGTTCTGGTCTCCATGGCTGCTCGTGCTACAGCCAATCGGCTCGATCTGAGTCAAGTCATCTTTTGTATGGTACAGTACTATCTATCATATGAGTGCGATTGCCAGTTTGACACCTCGAACTCGATTTGGATAGGGATACAGAAAACGGAGTGGGTGGTTTAAGGCGCCTCTGGTTGGGAGCTAACTTTGCCATAGCATGCCCACCATTTTTCGGCAAGTTTTACCAAAACTTTGCTCTACAAGCTCTTATTAATTTGGTTTGTCTAACCACAGTTGTGGGAATTAGTTGTCAGGGAAAGAATCTTGGCCCAAGTTGTGGCTTGAACAAACAAGAGATAGAGCCTTACTTGATGTAAGAGCATCTCCTGATGTAAGAGCATCTCCACAAGGATGATGATGGGCCGGCAAGATTGCCGGCCGTACCCAGGGTTAAAACGTCCGAATATGGAAAAGATCACACAATTAGAGTAATGGGCCGGCAAGATTGCTGGCCGTAGCCAGGGTTAAAACGTCCAAATATGGAAAAGATCACACAATTACACAATTAGAGTATGTTTATTACAACAAATCCAAATACAATCAAGTTCAATACAACAAAATGGATGTTTCACGGATAAATAAAATTTAAAATTATATCAAGCACTAGGGATCCGTTGGCTTGGTTGGCTTGGGGGTTTTGAGGTGCATTTCCTCTGAGCATCCACACATGCTCACGAGATCTTATAGCTGATTGTTCACCTGGGCATCACAGATTTCTTGATGCATGGTGAGATAAGCACCAAAACCAGCCGGCGCCTCGTGATTGACCTCGGCAAGAGGGCCCATGCCCTCAAATGGCAATGGATCAACCACTAGATGATCACTCTCGATGATCATATTATGCATGATCATGCAAGCATTCATCACCCCCCCTCCCCTCCCCCACACACATTTGTTATGTTGACCAGGTTAGAGCAGGGTACCTGATAATAGCAAAGCGAGCTTGGAGCATACCAAATGATCGCTCCACATCCTTCTTACAAGGCTCCTGGCACTTGGCAAACCAACCTCGTGCATCAGTATGAGGCTCGGTGATTGTCTTCAAAAAGGTGGCCCATCTAGGGTAAATACCATCGTCTAGGTAGTACCCTTTGGTGTATTTCCTACCATTGACCACAGAGTTCACCGTCGGGGCACCTTCCGTAAGTCTGCCAAACACTGGAGATCTGGGTAGCATATTGATGTCATTGTGCGTTTCGGCCATGCCAAAGAAAGCCTGCCAAATACACAAGTCGTAATCTTCCACAGCCTCTAATATCACACTACACTCTCCTTTATGGCCTTTGAACATACCTTGCCAAGCGAAAGGGCAATTCCTCCATCCCCCATGCAAGCAATCGATGCTCCCAAGCATCCTAGGAATCCCCTAGCTGAATTTTGTGCCAGTATTGAGCTATATCTGCTTCAGTTGGTGCCCTCATATATGTTGGCCCAAAGTATCTGACAACAACATGAAAAAACCTATACACACACTCAAATGCCATGGACTCGGCCATGCACAGGTAATCATCTTGAGTATCTGCAGGAGCTCCATATGCAAGACATCGCAAGGCAGTCGTGCACTTTTAAAAAGAGGTGAAACCAGCCAAGATGGTGCAGTCTTTCTTGCAAATGAAATATGTATCAAACTCTCGGACTCCATGCGCAATCTTCATGAACAACTCCTTGTTCATTCGAAACCAGTGCAAAAACACCACAGGCCCATGGGTTGAATCATGTTGAAAATAATTTGTCTCCAATATCAGGGCGCCCGCCAGCCGCTGCCGGCCTCTGTTCTTCTTCTTCCCTGGCCTTGAGCCTCCCCACCAAGGAGCTAGTCGGTTGGCATGTAGGTGGATGAGGTTGTCAATGATCATGATGCGCTCTGCTTTGTCGGTCTGCGTGTTGGCCTCCTCTTGTAGCATCTGCACCATCATGAGCTCATCGGTGCTATCCATGGCCTAGGCAAAAGGTCGAGCACCTTGGCGATCTCGACGCAGTACGTGGCCAAGAGGGACGCGCCTTGTTCCCCAGAGGCAGTTGTGGCGATGCAGAGCCACGGCTGATTCGAACGGCCTCCCACGCGAGGGGCGGAGGGGTGTTCTCGGTCGGTGGCAGGCAATCTCCCTACAACAACGTTGACATCGTTGAATCTACGGAGAGAGCCCGACGAGAACCAGGTGGGAGACTGCTAGGGAGTGGGTCGCAGCTTAGGGAATGGGCGACACACTAGGTGGGCGATGGCCAGCAATGGGTCGAAAAATTTCTGCCACCGGCGATTCGCGGGTTGGAAGGGAAGGAACCAGCAGCCCCAGCATAGCCCTTGGTTGCCGGGGATAGAAATGGAGTACTAGACAGATTGGAGGGTGGCCCAATCTGCTGGCACCGGCCGGGAGCCTCTGATTGTTGGAGATATGCCCAAGAGGCAATAATAAAGTGGTTATTATTATATATTTATGTTTATGATAAAATGTTTACATCCCATGCTATAATTGTATTAACCGGAAACATTAATACTTGTGTGTTTTGTAAACATAAAAGAGTCCCTAGTAAACCTCTTGTTAAACTAGCTTGTTGATTAATGGATGATCATGGTTTCCTGATCATGGGCATTGGATGTCGTTAATGACAAGATCATATCATTAGGAGAATGATGTGATGGACACACACCCATAGTAAGCGTAGCATAAGATCAAGTCATTAAGTTCGTATTGATGTAAGCTTTGAAATACACAGTAACCTAATCCTTCGACCATGAGGTTATGTCAATCACCATCACCGGATGGATACTTTGATGACATCAAACGCCGCTTCGTAACTGGGCAGTTATAAAGGTGTCATTGGGTATTCTGAAAGTATGTGTTGAAGCGCATAGACCAAGATTGGGATTTGTCCATCCATATGACGGATAGATAACTCTGGGCCCTCTCGGTGGAATGTCATCTAGATAGCTTGCAAGCATGTGACTGGGTCACAAGGGATGACATAACATGGAACGAGTAAAGAGTACTTATCAGTAACGAGTTAGAACTAGGTATGGAGATACCGACGATCAAACCTCGGATAAGTAGAATATCGTGTGACAAAGGGAATTGGTTTCGTATGCTAATGGTTCTGTCGATCACAAAGTCATCGTTGAGTATGTGGGAGCCGTTATGGATCTCCAGATCCCGCTGATGGTTATTGATCGGAGAGGTGTCTTCATTATGTCTGCATATTCACGAACCGTAGGGTGACACACTTAAGGTTCGAAGTTCTTTTAAGTAGATATGGAATTTGCGTTGGAGACCGAATGTTGTTCGGAGTCTCGGAATGGATCCGGGACATCACGAGGAGATCCGGAATGGTCCAGAGAATAAGATTCATATATTGGGGATCATTTTCTAAGTTGGGAAATGTTCCGGAGTGTTTGTATGGAGATTCTAGAAGGTTTCAGAATGTTCTGGAAGGTTCTAGAGGATTTCTTGGAGTTTACTTGAAAACCAAGAAAGGGATCAAGGGAGTCCAAGTGGGGCAATACACGGATTCGTGGGGGAGGAGGACTCCTCCCCCCCAACCCGCCGGCCCAAGGAGGAGGGGAGTCCTACTAGGACTCCCCCTCCCCAGGCACGCCTTCCTCCTTTAAATAGAAGGGAGGGGGCGCCCCCTCTTGCCCCTCTCTCATAACAACCAATCTCAGCCGCCTCTCTCCTCCACCTTTCTTCTGCACAGGCATAGGCGAAGCCCTGCAGAATTCTCATCTCCACCACCACCACCACGCCGTCGTGCTGCTGGGATTCCGTGGAGAAGATCTACTACCTCCGCTGCTCGCTGGAACGGGGAGAGGAAGGTCTGCTTCGACTCCGCACGTGTGACCGTCTGCGGAAGCGCTGCCGGAACGCGGCGCCAGAAGGATCGTCCACACGATCTTGAGATCAACAAGTGATCGACTACATCATCCACGAGATCTAATCTCGTAACACTTTCGGTTCTACGAGGGTTAGTACCGATCTATCTCGTTGCTCATGTCTAATAGATTAGATCTTGGCTTTTATCTAGATTAGATCTGGGTTTTGTTCGTTCTTGCGGTAGAAATTTTTTGTTTTCCATGCTACGAACCCATCAGTGGTATCAGAGCCTTGTCTATGCGTAGATCTGTTGCACGAGTAGAACACAATGGTTTTGTGGGCGTTGGTGCTCGTGCCGTCTTTTGCTTTGTGTACTTTGCATCTTGCGGTATGGTGGGATGAAGCGGCTCGGGCTAACATTACATGTCATCGTACATGAGACTTGCTCCACGCTTGACGTGCAACTTGCTTTGCACAAGTGGCTTTGCGGGTGTCTGTCTCTCCCATCATAGTATAGATCAAATCTACACTTTGCACTTGATAGCACTTGTATCAACGTTGTGGTTCAGTTTCGTAGGTAAGATGCGTTCTTAGTCGAAAGCCCCAAGCCACGTAAAACTTGCAAAGAAAATTAGAGGCGTCTAACTTGTTTTTGCAGGGGTTTTGTGATGTGATATGGCCTACATGTGATTGTGATTGTATTTAATGTATGCAATGATCCTTGTTGTAATATGGCAACCGGCAGGAGCCTAATGGTTGTCTTTAATTCTGTTAAGACCTGCGTGTCGATTCATCTTGTAATAGCTTCGTTCCAAGTAGTTGTAATAGTTGCTAGTGAAGATGAACAACCATGAAGCGGCGCCACGGACCTTGAGCAATGCTGGTGATGATGGAGATCATATCCGTGCTTTGGAGATGGAGATCGAAGGCATAAGAAGAAAGGGCCATATCATATCACACTAATTATGAATTGCCTGTGATGTTAATCCTTTATGCATCTTGTATTGCTTAGATCGCGACGGTAGCATTATAAGATGATCCCTCTCACTAAATATCAAGTAATAAAGTGTTCATCCTTAGTAGGCACTGTTGCTAAGACTCGTCGTTTCGAAGCATCTCGTGATGATCGGGTGTGATAGATTCTACGTGTGCATACAACGAGTGCAAGCCAGATTTGCACATGCGGATACTAAGGTTAACCTTGACGAGCCTAGCATGTACAGACATGGCCTCGGAACACGGAATACTGAAAGGTAAAGCATGAGTCATATGGATGATATGATGAACATGTTGATTGTTCGCCTTTGAAGCTACATCATCTCACGTGATGATCGGACTTGGTGTAGTGGATTTGGTTCGTGTAATCACTAAAACAAACTCGAGGGATGTTGTTTTTAGTGGGAGTTTATTTGTAATTTGGATTAGTCAAACTCATTTTTTCATAAACACAATCAAAGTGAATTTGCATAGTTTGTTGTAGTCATTGGCATCCGTTCACCACCTTACGCTTAGTTATAGTTGAGATAGTAGAACTATAGAAATTCTGGATATTTGCTTTACGAACTGGTATCGTATTGTTTTGAGTGTCAATCTAAAGTTTAAAAGTCATATTGCAAACTTTCAGCAAACTCTGTGAAGTTTAATAAACAGTATTAAATCAAGAGTAACAATTCCAGTGTTAGTATCTAATGTATCATGTTTGCCTCCATGATTCTTGATACTCAAAAGATTGTTTTAATATCAAGTTTATCTAAGAGCTGAAAGCAATGTTTTAGAAACCATCATATGTGAAAGGTATTGCGATATCTAAAACAGTATGTTGGTTACAACATGATAGAGTATACGTCCTCATATTTGATGAGAATTTGTGAAGGTTGGAGATGCTAGTCGTCCTAATCCTCCAAAAGGTTTTGGAAAATAAACATTATACTCGCAATTCACCTTTATAAGCTATAGCAGCTTGATCATGAAAGTTGTCATGATAAGGATGAATAGAAGATGTAAGTAAAATGTTTACTACACCAAAAGATTACTAAAGAATGGAATTTTGAAAGAATGCCAAACATTTGATGAAGGTGATCCACTTCAAAGTGCAAGTCCAAAGGAATTAGTATTTGACTATACACACTTTGTACTATGTGTCATGTGAATGACACCACTATTGATGTTGATAGATTCTTTTAAAAGAAAAGGAATTGTTGAAAGAGAATCTATAAAATATTTGGTAGAAAAGAAAAGATTGGAGATGTCCAACTTAGGTATATAGAAGATACATGTTATGGTTGTATTCCTTGGTTGTTAAACAATGTGGTTCTGCGGTATTGGATACCGAATTGGTTGGTATGAAGTGTCATGCAGGACAACACAATTCATGAACTGCAATGGCCTAAGTAACTAGCAAGAGAATATGTGATGATGTTCATCGAAAACAAACAAAGGGTTGTTGTGTTGCTCGTTAACATCAAAGCTTACCTTCAAGATTTGTTTCAATAATTGTTATTTTGATCAGGTATTATGACGACAAAAGGTTGTTCAAATAGTTACCGTATTCCATAATAGATGGATGATATACAAGTCTGGTTGGAGAAATAACGACCATAAAACTAATGCTAAAATGTCGCAAGACAAATGATTGAAAGATCAATTGCGAAGTGACATCGTCGTTTAAATTATATTGAAAGGGATACATGAAGAAACTCCATGTTGATGGATTTTTGGAGTCTTTGATTTTGATCAAATGATGCTTGTGATACTTTTCTGGAGATAATTAAAACTTTGTTTGTAGGCCAAAAGAGGAACGGGCGACTAACTGATTGGAATTTGTACATATTGATGTATATAGTCCATTATGTGTAGTCGTGGGCGATGGATTTCAACTTCATATGCTTTCTCCGAAGATTTGAGTGAGTATATGTATATACTTACTCAATAAGGAAGAAGTATGAAACATTTGAAAATGTTCAAAGATTTTCAAGATGAAGTGAAAAATTATTGTAATAAGAAAGATGTTTGAGTTACAAGTTTAGCAAAACACCTAAGATTTGAGGAATCGTTCCATGGTTTTGCATTTCCCAAAACACCATAGGAGTATGAAGTGTTCAAGATATGTAATGAAACCTTGTTTAACATGGTAAGATCAAAGGTGTCATTTATAAAACTGCCATTATATTTTAAAGATTAAAGCTTTAGTGACTACCGCTTTTACACTGAAAAGAGCTCCATCGTGATCCGTTGAAATGACACCATATAAGTCATGGTTTGGGATAAAACCCAGGTTGTCCTTTCTTAAATTTTTGGTATGCTAGGCATAAGTAAAATGTTTACAACCAAAGTCGGATGAGCATGTTTTTGTAGGTTATTACGAATAACCATTGGGTATTCCTCCATAACACCGAAGACAAAAGTGTTTGTCGCTTAGAATGTCGAGTTTCTTGAGAAGGAATTTTGGTGAAAAGTTAAGTGGGAGGACAACAGAACTTTGACAAGGTTGTTGAACCTTGGCTAATATGTGCTGAGTTGCGCAGCGTCGGTAAGTGTCCCGGAGGCAGCAACAATGCTCATGGCTCACGTGCCTCAAAAGTTGTGGTCACGGAGATCTAAGTTCCTATTGAACCAAGTAGGTCGGGTAAGTAATCAAATGCCAAGATTTGAGAGTTAAATCATTGTTGTTTGACAATGATGAACCGACTACATGCAAAGAAGCAATGATGGGCCCTGACTTCGTTAAGTGGCTTGAAGCCATAAAATCCGTGATAATTCCGTACACGAGAAATCAAGCTTTGAATTTGAAAGACCCTCTGGAAAGGTGCAAGACCTTACAGTCGTATATGGATCTATAAAGAAATAGACATGGATGTTTCACATCTATGAAATAGTCGACATGTCGGAAAGAGTTTACGACAATGTTCAAGGAATTGACTATGATAAGGTTTGATCTTTCATAGCGATATTTAGTCTGGACAGATTAATGTAGCAACCACTACATATATTTTGGTATATGGTAGTTGAACAAACAAAACAAGTTCTTCTAATAGAATGGTTACCTAGGATGTGTCCATGACACGATCCAAAGGGTTTTGTTAATTCAAAGGATGCTAAAAGAGTATGCAAAGCTTCAATGGTTGAAGTGAGCATCGCGGAGTTGGAATCTTCACGGTGATGAAACCGTTAAAAGGTTTAATTTCATCAGAGACAATGAAGATGCTTGCATTTTTGCAAGAAATTAAGTGGGAGCGCTGAGACATATTTCTAATACATTATGTGAAAGACATATTGTTGATTAGAAATGATGTATCTTTTATTGACACAGGTTAAGAATTTCATTTTGATGAAAGACTTAGGCATAACCCAAGAATTAGGCATCAATGTCTATATGGATAGATTAAGGCGATAATATGGTTCTGCCAAATATACATAGATAAGATGTTGAATAAGTTCAATATGGAAACGACAAGAAAGGTTCTTGATGCACGGAAAGGACTGAATCAAGATTCAAGTGTGTTGACACGAGATTCAAGTGTTTTGACACTTGGTGAAATCACAAGAATATTTTGATCAATCATTCTTTGAGATGTACACATCCAGATATGTCCTATGCTCTAAATGTTATGAGCATATACCAGAATGACTCATAAGATGATCATTGGACAATAGTAGGGATATTCCTATGATCTTTGGAAGAACTAAGAATATAATAGTTGTGATAAATAGTTCATTGTAAATTGTTGCATTGATACTAGTTTTGTCACAAATTAAGTTTATATCAATTTAAACTATGGGTGGCACAATGTAATGGAAAGGAAGTTCCATAACGGATTTGGTTGAGTACCAAAGTTAAAACATTGTGACAGAAACTACAACAAAAGGCTAAGTATATGACTGTTATTGTAGCAGCAAATGAGGGCATTTGCGTCAAGTAGTTTGTTATCAAACTAGGTGTGGTTCATAGCGGGATAATACTATGAAGATACATTGTACGACAATTGTATCAACATGATTTAATCCCAAGGAACTAAAGGTCTCACCAAAGGACCAAATTTATACAATGCCATCTCATTAGAGAATGAGTAATGCGTAGAGACGCAAGGACATGCAAATACACACGGACCTGGAAGTGTCAGATCCGAAGATTATGTTTACCACTAGCAATAGTGTCTATACAACACCAGAAAGCCATAGGTGTTGAATGCATAAGTTTTTAACTAGATTATTGACTCTAGTGCAAGTGGGAGACTGTTGGAGATATGCCCAAGAGGCAATAATAAAGTGGTTATTATTATATCTTTATGTTTATGATAAAATGTTTGCATCCCATGCTATAATTGTATTAACCGGAAACATTAATACTTGTGTGTTTTGTAAACATAAAAGAGTCCCTAGTAAGCCTCTTGTTAAACTAGCTTGTTGATTAATGGATGATCATGGTTTCCTGATCATGGGCATTGGATGTCGTTAATAACAAGATCATATCATTAGGAGAATGATGTGATGGACACACACCCATAGTAAGCGTAGCATAAGATCAAGTCATTAAGTTCGTATTGCTGTAAGCTTTGAAATACATAGTAACCTAATCCTTCGACCATGAGGTTATGTCAATCACCATCACCGGATGGGTACTTTGATGACATCAAACGCCGCTTCGTAACTGGGCGGTTATAAAGGTGTCATTGGGTATTCTGAAAGTATGTGTTGAAGCGCATAGACCAAGATTGGGATTTGTCCATCCATATGACGGATAGATATACTCTGGGCCCTCTTGGTGGAATGTCATCTAGATAGCTTGCAAGCATGTGACTGGGTCACAAGGGATGACATAACATGGAACGAGTAAAGAGTACTTATCAGTAACGAGTTAGAACTAGGTATGGAGATACCGACGATCAAACCTCGGATAAGTAGAATATCGTGTGACAAAGGGAATTGGTTTCGTATGCTAATGGTTCTATCGATCACAAAGTCATCGTTGAGTATGTGGGAGCCGTTATGGATCTCCAGATCCCGCTGATGGTTATTGATCGGAGAGGTGTCTTCATTATGTCTGCATATTCACGAACCGTAGGGTGACACACTTAAGGTTTGAAGTTGTTTTAAGTAGATATGGAATTTGCGTTGGAGAACGAATGTTGTTCGGAGTCTCCGAATGGATCCGGGACATCACGAGGAGATCCGGAATGGTCCGGAGAATAAGATTCATATATTGGGGATCATTTTCTAAGTTGGGAAATGTTCCCGAGTGTTTGTATGGAGATTCTAGAAGGTTTCAGAATGTTCTGGAAGGTTCTAGAGGATTTCTTGGAGTTTACTTGAAAACCAAGAAAGGGATCAAGGGAGTCCAAGTGGGGCAATACACGGATTTGTGGGGGAGGAGGACTCCTCCCCCCAACCCGCCGGCCCAAGGAGGAGGGGAGTCCTACTAGGACTCCCCCTCCCCAGGCGTGCCTTCCTCCTTTAAATAGAAGGGAGGGGGCGCCCCTCTTGCCCCTCTCTCATAACAACCAATCTCAGCCGCCTCTCTCCTCCACCTTTCTTCTGCACAGGCATAAGCGAAGCCCTGCAGAATTCTCATCTCCACCACCACCACCACGCCGTCGTGCTGCTGGGATTCCGTGGAGAAGATCTACTACCTCCGCTGCTCGCTGGAACGGGGAGAGGAAGGTCTGCTTCGACTCCGCACGTGTGATCGTCTGCGGAAGCGCTGCCGAAACGCGGTGCCGGAAGGATCGTCCACACGATCTTGAGATCGGCAAGTGATCGACTACATCATCCACGAGATCTAATCTCGTAACGCTTTCAGTTCTATGAGGGTTAGTACCGATCTATCTCGTTGCTCATGTCTAATAGATTAGATCTTGGCTTTTATCTAGATTAGATCTGGGTTTTGTTCGTTCTTGCGGTAGAATTTTTTTGTTTTCCATGCTACGAACCCATCACTGATGTGGGCTGTTTTTGGCCTCCACCCCCAACTTGGTTGGGGGCCGGGTCGAGGACGCCGATGGAGATGCTCTAACTTGTCCAAGTTGTGAAGAGTGGCAATGTGAGGCAAGTTATTCCTTGGTTAGGTACCAACTACCAAACCTCTCCTACTATTGCCAACATTCAAAATTTCGCAATACCATCACTATGCACCATTTTTTGTAGCCTTAGAGCGTCTCCACTCGTCCTCCCATAGAAGGTGTAGCGAGAGCGATTTTTTTCCCGTATGGGGGGTGCCGGACAACTTCTGAATATGGGGGTTGGAGGCCACTCAGTCATACCCCCATACCAAAATCCTATTAGGTTTGTCCTTTTCACAAACACCCTATGGGTGGCGGGCGGCGAGACGAGGGGTGCGCACACGAGCTCGCCGGAGATGGCGAGACGGCTGTAGGGAGCTGAGGCCGCCATCCAACTGCTCGCCATGTGTTAGAGATGTAGAGGCAGAGGCGTGCGGCGGGGCCAAAGGCAGCACGCGGCAGGGGCCGGGCAGCACGTCCGGCAGAGAACCACAAGGCGGGGGGCAGTCTGCGTCATAAGAGACGGGGGCGGAGGACGAGTCTAGCGGCCCGTGGAGGGCATGGGCGTCAGGCTCGAGCAGCGGGCGGCGGCGGTGCCATGGGGGACAAGGAGGAGAGTGGCTCCACGGTCTCGATGTGCACGATATCGAGGAGTTGTGCATCAGCGGCGACCAGCACTGATGGTGTGTGGCTAGGTCGCTTCCATGCAAGCTGATCGCTCTGCGTGGCTGCTGGAAGTAGTAGCATTGATACAGCCCGTCCTTCGGACGTCCCTACATCTACACTACCAAGTCCCCCAAGTGGACCAATGACTCATGCACGAGCCAAGCTCCTTCAAGCTAAGGTAAATTCGCTCCTTGTCTCACGTGATTTCGGTACACCCCTGGATGGCTTGCTACTTCATGCCCCGACACTATGCATCATCGGTATGAAGACGCGAGCCAACAGAGCACCACAGCAACCAGCAGCTGCCTGGAGCAAGTGGTACTACCGGCCACAAAGAGCGGTATTACCACCTGGAGATAGCGGTACTGCCGCACTAGACAGAGAGTCACTGCCTGAAGCCCCAGGACTCGTCGATACCAAGGAAGTGGCACTACCGCCTCGACCGGTACTACCTCCTGTAGTGAGAGGTACAACCGCGTGTCCCTAAAGACCACACCATCGCCTCGGCCCGCTCCGGTACCAATGTGCGGTACTACCGGCGATCACCGGTACTATCGATTACAATTTTCGGTACTACCGGATGACACAGTGCCTACACGCACCAACTCGGCCCCTAGGACTTGTAACACACCCTTTTATATTTTAAGTTGCCCAAACTACCCTTGAACCTATGGCTGGCCAATATATAGTCCCCCACCTCTATTGTAACCCCTAGGCATGATATTTGGAATTAGTAGACACCCCTTGCGGATCTA
The DNA here is from genome assembly GCA_916181665.1 of Avena sativa. NCBI lineage: Eukaryota > Viridiplantae > Streptophyta > Magnoliopsida > Poales > Poaceae > Avena > Avena sativa. Next base: position 264,614,775 of record OV702291.1, read on the forward strand.
TCTAGTTCTTGCCTCGTGCTCCTTTGATAGAGGAGCACCAAATATCCCCACCTTGTTGGATTTTGCATCGTGCCTCCCTCATTGTACAAGGCCTTGGCATCGGAGTCCCTTTGCCAAGACGTCAAGACCTCACCAAGACTCCCTACTCGTCATGCCGGTTCAAGAGAGAGACCTCCGCCCGACGCCGACCCTAGGGATTACGCCGGACCGGTCACTGCTGGCGTGAGCTATTGGTGTGTATCGTGTCTTCGTGTGTGCGTGTGTTCATCGTGTTCTTCGTGCGTGAGTTCACGGATTTCATCCTCTCCCTCATCCCTCCTCCTCGATCTCAAGGGATTCGTGAAAGATCGGGCCATCCACGAGGTTATCCCTCAACATATTGGTATCTAGAGATCGGCGCTGCCTACGGAGCTTGATTATGGGTTTGAGTGTAAGAGATAGTTTGGGATCAGCTTGTTTATTGTTCTGGTCTCCATGGCTGCTCGTGCTACAGCCAGTCGGCTCGATCTGAGTCAAGTCATCTTTTGTATAGTACATTACTATCTATCCTATGAGTGCGATTACTAGTTTGACACCTCGAACTCGATTTGGATAGGGATACATAAAATGGAGTGGATGGTTTAAGGCGCCTCTGGTTGGGAGCTAACTTTTCCATAGAATGCCCACCATTTTTCGGCAAGTTTTACCAAAACTTTGCTCTACAAGCTCTTATTAATTTGGTTTGTCTAACCACAGTTCTGGGAATTAGTTGTCAGGGAAAGAATCTTGGACCAAGTTGTGGCTTGAACAAACAAGAGATAGAGCCTTACTTGATGTAAGAGTATCTCCACAGGCGTCCCTAAAGGATGATGGGCCGGCAAGATTGCCGGCCGTAGCCAGGGTTAAAACTTCCAAATATGGAAAAGATCACACAATTAAAGTAATGGGCCGACAAGATTGCCGGCCGTAGCCAAGGTTAAAACATCCAAATATGGAAAAGATCACACAATTAGAGTATGTTTATTACAACAAATCCAAATACAATCAAGTTCAATACAACAAAATGGATGTTTCACGGATAAACAAAATTTAAAATTATATCAAGCGGTAGGGATCCATTGGCTTGGGGGTTTTGAGGTGCATTTCCTCTAAGCATCCACACATGCTCGATGAGATCTTATAGCTGATTGTTCACCTGGGCATCACAGATTTCTTGATGCATGGTGAGATAAGCACCAAAACCAGCCAGCACCTCGTGATTAACCTCGGCAAGAGGGCCCATGCCCTCAAATGGCAATGGATCAACCACTAGATGATCACTCTCAATGATCATATTATGCATGATCATGCAAGCATTCATCACCCCCCCACACACACATTTGTGATGTTGACCAGGTTAGAGCAGGGTACCTGATAATAGCAAAGCGAGCTTGGAGCACACCAAATGATTGCTCCACATCCTTCTTACAAGCCTCCTGGCACTTGGCAAACCAACCTATTGCATCCGTATGAGGCTTGGTGATTGTCTTAAAAAAGGTGGCCATCTAGGGTAAATACCATCGGCTAGCTAGTACCCTTTGGTGTATTCCCTACCATTGACCACAGAGTTCACCGTTCGGGCATGGCCTTCTGTAAGTCAGCCATACACTAGAGATTTGGTTAGCACATTTATGTCATTGTGCGTCTCGGCCATGCCAAAGAAAGCCTGCCAAATACACAAGTTGTAATCTTCCCCGATCTAGCAGCAGTTGCGGAAGTAGAGCTCCTGGATCCGAATCCCGTAGCGCGACGGTGCTCCGTGGTGAAGATGTCTATCGCTCGCGCAGTCCAGACTTGGGACCACGGTCACGTGAGAGAGAGGGGGAGATAGAAAATATCAACTGGAGGTCATCCCAAAAGTGAGAAGACCTTTATTGATTATTATTGTATTTAATTTGGCCAAATACCCCCACTATATATAGGGGGAGGGGAGGTACTACCTCCCTCAAAGTCCCGGGGTGGGACTAAAGGAGAGGAGGGGGAGGGGTGGCACCGCCGGCCACCCCCATGGGCCCCACGCGGAGGGGCTGGCCCACTAGGGCGCCGGCCACCCCCTTGGCCCCCTTCTCCCTCTCTCCTTTCCCTAATGGGCCCTCTCCCTCCGGAAATTGGCCCATTAAGCCTTTGACCATTTTAATTGATTTTCTCTTTATTAAATAATTATGAATAAATGATTAAATCAACATTTAACATTCATTCACACATTATTCAATCTTTGTGGCTATGGAACACCTTCCACCTCCACTCCAGACATCCTCCGGACTTACCGAAACCCTTCCGGTTTTCTCTCTACTATTCTTCGGTGATTCCACCGATCCTATAAACACTCTCTAAGCATCATCAAGCCATTAAGTGTGATACCCCACGGTTCGGTAACACTCCATACATGGTCAGGACACTCCCGCACCAATGATCAACAGAGGGGCCTGGATGGCCATGTGACCCCTGTGTGTTCCACGAAGATCTTTCGTCATTTGAACCAGGACGGCCGTGTCTTATTCCCTTTGTCTCTTGATACTTGCATTGCCAGAGATATGATCAATGACATCACCATGTTGTGTTCAATCTCGTTGCCGAACAATGCTACTTCACTCGTTCCGACAAGTGATATCCCCGTGATCAAATCACACGCTGCGCAGCTGTTGGATATAACTTCTCCGAGTGGGCCCTTTGAGTATCTTCTCGTCACATGGACGGACAAATCCCGCTCTTGACATACATTGCCTCAACGGTTTCCTCCGAGTACCTGAACACACCTTTATAACCACTGTATTACCAAGTGGCGCTTGATGCTATCAAAGCACTCTCGGGAGACAATGATTGATATAGCCTCACGGTCTAAGGAATAGTCCACGAGGATCCATTTCTAATCATCGTAACTTGAACTTCGTGACATGATCGGGTCATGATGTTTAGGTTGGGTATTGGTTCATCATCTCATTCTCGGAATGAGATGACTCCATTTCTAACTGGCATAAATGCCACATGATCAGGAAACATGATCATCCATTGACCAATGAACCAGTGACTAGAGTTTCACTAGGAACCCCTGGTTGTTTGTATATCACACGTGTATTGATGTTTCCACTCAATACAGTTATAGCATGATATAAAACTTAATCATAAACTATATGAAATATGATAATAGTCCTTGCTACTATTTGTCTCTAGGGCATATTTCCAACAGTCTCCCACTTGCACTAGAGTACAAATAGACTAGCTGTATTTGTTCTCAATCATTGGCACCATATATCCGGTACCCTGAACATGCTTACTCATGGAAGAGCTTGAGTCTTGGGTCTGTACTTTACAGTCCCAAATCCTTTGCAACTTACTAATGTCACCTTGATTGACATTAATACTTTATCATCACATGATAACATCTGTGTGTATGCATCGTCGATATGGCAGCAGAACGAGGCCTGATTCCAGGAGCCTATAGTGACTTTAGATCAACCTCGAGGGCTTTTTCATGGGCACTGTGCCCTGGGACACATCATTCTATGTTAAAAGCGAACTAGCCCCGCCATAACATTATACAACACTTTAGATGGTACCCTTATCTATTATTATAAATGTAACCATCAAAACACTAGTGCACTCTGTGCAACTTTCGATGTTTTTGTTCACCTTGCTTTCTACTTGACATCAATCGGTACCTACGGGAGTTTCCAACATATTCCCTTATAACATAATTCTTTATTCTTTAAGATATGTCATCCTTTATGGATTTGGAAAACATGTCTATAGTTCTCCATTAGACACTGTAGACAAACTTAGCTCAATGTTCTGTGATTCAAACTTAATCACTTTTAAACGTTCCACATTGGATCATATATTATGTTAAGTTACCATCATGGTTTTCTAAGAAAGAACCTATGTCTCAACATAGTGGATGATGATCATACTTTTCTTTTTATCAACCATTGATGTTCAACTTAATACTATTCCTAATTTAAGTTATTAAGGACCAGTTCCTTAATTAACTTCTATTCTGAAACCCCTTTTAGAGCCCCTTAAGGAATACTACATAATATCATAATACACCTATTATCAACTTCTACATCTTATAAATCATTATTTATAAGTATTTGCGCTTTCATTCTTAACACACTTAAGAATTACTTCTATAAGCTCTAAGCTCCCACTCAAAATATGTTCCTACATATTTGAATTTGAGACTTATATTGCTCCCACTTAAAAATATGTCAATCACATATTATTTCAGGAAGACTTACATAGCTCCCACTAAATTTTATGCAAATTGCATATCCACTCACTGTTTTGAACAACCTCAAAATCCTTTGATCAAATATCAAATTTGGAATTTTACTATGAGTTACTAGTACCTCTACTAGTTTCAAATCCACTAGACATTTAGCACACTTAAATCAAATTCATTTGAATTTGTCCAATACTTGATAAATTGTGCTTTTATCATTCACCCCTTTTCCACGATGGCTTTGTAGTCATTTGGGAAAATTCCAAGTAACTCCTTTTACTTGCGAGATTCAGCAACGAATTGCTTCCTAATCTCAAGGGAATTTTGCTTTGGGGATTTCTCATAATTCTAGTTTACCATTATTTCCTTAGTAGTTCGTAGGTATGTCATATTCCAAGAATCATGACAAATGATTCACAAATGTCTCCATACAAGATATGGATTACATTTTAAATCCTACTTCTTGTAGTGAAAACACTAGTGGGGAAAACACAATGATCAATATCATTGATTCTTTCCTTTTGTGAAGAGAATCGTTCAGGAACGTTGTCTGTTGCGCTTCTCAACATTCTGATGCAGGGATATGAATCATCTCGTGGTTTCACTATCTTCCAAAAGCTTCATAATCGAGAAATATCACTAAAAGTGAGCTTTCTCAAGAATGCACCAAAATTCAAGTAATACCGGTTTTGCTTCTCTTTTGGTTTCAGCTATGGATTTCGTATTTGATACATTGCAAATGTATCTATAATTTTTGATGTTCCATGCTTGGTTTTATCTACTTTCTTGTGTTTTGTCCACACTTTGGAGTACTTTTCATATGATTTCTTGGACTAACCTATTAACGAGAGCCACAGTGCCAACTGCCTGTTTTCTGCTGTTTTTGGTTCCAGGAAAGTGAGAAAATGAATATTTTTGGAATTGGACGGGACAAAAGCCAAAGTGCCTATTTTTCCGGAAGTCATCAGATGCCAGAATATGAGACGGAGAAGGGCTGGGGGCAGCCACACCACCTGGCCGCGCGGCCAGGCCTGGCCCGCGCCAGGGGGTGGTCTGGCCGACCCCAGCACCCCCTCGGCCTCTCCTTCCGCCTATAAGATACCCTCGGGACCAAAACCCTAAGTACCCGATCAAAAATCCACGAAAGAGTCTGTAGCCGCCATCATCTCCATCCCTAGATCGGGAGGGATCTGAAGCTCTTCCCGGCACCCTGTCGGAGAGGGGAATTCACCCTGGAGGCCTTCTTCATCATCATGCAAGCCTCCGGTGTGATGTGTGAGTAGTTCATCTCTAGACTACGGGTCCATGTAGTAGCTAGATGATTGGTTCTCCTCCTTTGTGCTTTCATGTCTAGATCTTGTGAGCTCCGTTCATGATCAAGATCATCTATTTGTAATTCTGCATGTTGTGTTTGCGGGGATCCGATGGATATTGAGATGCTATTTCAGATTGATTATTGATTCTATCATGTCTTTGTTATTTGTGATCTTGCATGCTTTCCGTTGTTAGTAGCTATCTTGGCCAAGTAGATGTTAGCAACTCCAAGAGTTAGTATTTATGCTCGATAGTGGGTTCATGCCTCTGGTAATCTGGGGAAGTGACAGAAATCTCTAAGGTACTAGATGTGCTGTTGCTACTAGGGAGAAAACAACAATCCTTTGTTCATAGAACAATCGTATTGTTTACATTACACGCAATTCATAAAGCAATAATCTGTTGCTTGCAACTTAATACTGGAGGGGGTTCGGATGATAACCTGAAGGTGGATTATTAGTCATTGATGCAGTTGGATGGCAGTCTATGTATAATGTTGTAATGCCCAATCAAGTTCCAAAGGAGTCAATATGATTAGTATATGCATGCATTGCTTTCTCGATGTTTGTCAATTGCCCCGCTGTAATTTGTTCACCCAGCATGTTATCTATCTTAAGGAGAGCCACCTCTAGTGAACTATGGACCCGGGTCTTTTCTTTTACATACAATCTACAAACTGTTTACTGCTTTGTGTTTACTTTCTGCAAACTACTATTTCCTTCCATTCGATACGTTTAATCCATTGTTTTCAGCAAAACCGGTGAGATTGACAACCTCATCGCAAGTTGGGGACAGAGTTCTGTAGTTGTGTTGTGCAGGTCTCCATGTTGCTACTGGCACCGGTAGTGCGCCCTGCCAACGTTCAGCTAGCTACACCTTTGGATTGATAACCTTAGTTTCATACTGAGGGAAAACTTGTTGTTGTGCTCATCATGCCTTCCTCTTGGGGTTCCCCAACGAGCTCGATATAATTTGGGCCATCAAGCATATTTTCTGGCGCCGTTGCCAGGGAGTCAGGGACATCTTCACAAGGGGAGTCCCTCATAACCAATCTCTTTACTTTGTTATTTTTGTTTTGCTTAGTTTTTTTTGTTTTGTTTGCTTGTTTCTTTATCAAAAACACAAAAAAATTAAGTCTCCTTTAGTTGTCACCTCTTCCTTAGCTCGCCATGTTGATCCCTAAATTCACCTTGAAAGACCTTTCAATAGGTAGTGGTTCTATAATTGGGAAAGATAATATTGAATAATTCTTTAATCATGTTAGTAAACATGAGGATACTGAGGATAGATCCCTTGCAGAACTTGCTCCAAACTATGAGATTGCTGCAGCTTCTTTAATTCACATGTTAGAAACTAGGTTTGTTAACCTCAACCCCTTAATGCAAGTAATGTTTCTTAAGCTTAAAGAAATTGAGGACCCTGAAAAGAGGGATTTTATTCTAGAAACTTTGTTTAAGGAGTTCTATGATGTTGCCAAGGAAGCTAGAAAAGTCTTTGAACGCTTCAATATGCTAGGATCATGTGTAGATGTTGTTGGTACACGAGAAAAGATGAATAAAACCGAACCTAATGGGGAGGAAGCTAAGATTACCCTTTAAATTAGTAGCAATACATGAAGCCATAGAAAAGAATCTTGATTGGATTGTTCCTGAAAACCCTTTTGATGAAAATAGTGAACCTAAGAGCATGGAGAGAGGATCCTCTAGAACTTATTTGGATGATATACCTTGCCTTGTTGAATATATTTCTGGTATTAATCTTAATGCTTCTTCATTTGAGAACACTTGATTCTTTCTTGCTTCTTATGCCTAACTTAAAGGCGTTAAAGAAAAGTACTTATTGGGAGATAACCAAAAGTTTTAGATGAGTCTTGGAAGTTATTACAGTAATAACCGCTCCTTATCCTTTTTATTTGCTTTTTGTGCCAAGAGTAACCTCTAATGAGAGAGAGGTAATGATTGGGAAAGTTGCTGTCCCGAAACAGATTTCTGTACTTCACCGTAAAAATTCGTGTAAAATCTGTGAACGTATTTTTGAGGCGTGAATTTTTGTGCTTCTGCCCCAGGTTGTTATCTAACTTTATTTAGTTCAAAACTTTTTTATTTGAGCAATATAAGGTCTTCTAAAAAATTCGTCTTTACCTGCTGGTCTGTTTTGACAGATTTCTGCCATTTTCTGCATTTGCTTCTTGTTGGTTCCTTTTTGAGTTCTTTTGGGGAATTGAGCTTTTTAAGAGAAGTGCTTCAGTAGCTAGTGTGATAATGGAAGTTTATTTGGTGTTAAAACTGAACCTTAAGACTTATTATCTTGAGTGCACGAATGTTGCTAATAAAGATTGTGTGAAGTTTTGTATGAAGGAAAAAATTCTGGTGTATGGAAGGAATGAGTAATGAGATGAAGGATGGACTAAAGCTCAAGTTTGGGGATGCCACGCGTGTCACCCCAAGAAATATCCAAGAAGTACAAGCGTCAAATCTTGGGGATGCCCAAGGCATCCCCCTCTTCATCAATAAAAATCCCAGGTTTCTTCCAAACGCTTCTTTTTTATTGTTTCATGCACAGTTGTGTTGCTCTTGGAGCGTCTTCCTTTTCGTTTTCGTTTTGGTTTTTCGTTTGCTTTGTTTGCTAAATAAATTGGTTGGACCCCCTCTTTCATACATTGGTTTTCAAATAGTTTGGTTTGGATTGGAAAAGAGTAGGAAAGTTCATGCTTATGTGGTAAAAAGAGCTTGTTTTTGACTGTGGCCTATGCTTTGTCATGCCATGCTTGATATTGTTTTGGCTTTATGCTTAGTATTCTTTGCTGTAGCATGACTTGTTATAAACAATTGAGATTGCTTAATGTGCCTTGGATGAATCATGCGTTGTTTTAGCATATTAAAGCATAGTATAGTGGTATTCTCCTTTGATGCTTTATTTGGGTTGACTTGGCGCATGCTCATACCATGTTATGACTATCTCAAGTCACCATAGCCTTTATGATCCTTTAGTTTTCAACTTGTAGTATCACTTTATGCTTTGATCAATGCTGTTTTTTCGCTCTGCATGATTGTGGCCATTATTGCTCTCTTAGTTGGTCACTCCCAGTCTTTTGCTAGCCTCCGCAACCAAGTATGAGTTCCACTCGTGCATCCAACTCCCTAAACCAAGTTATTCCAAAGAGTCCACCATACCTACCTATTAGCTTATGCTATTCCAAGTATATTCATGCTTTTGTTTACCTTCCAAATTAAACTTGTTATGATAAAAATAGTGATTAAAGCTCTCACGAACTTGATGGCACACTTTACTTTTCTTGCCCTTAATAAACTTGAACCATTGTGTCGTCTATGTTGTATATGCTTGCACTTATTTGTTGGGAATTAGCAGAACCATGCTGTCACGGGGAACGCTTTCAACATTGCACTTGGTACTTTGTACCTAGTTGATATCATGCTCTTTTGTATATGGATGTCGTCGGTGTGAAATGAAAGGGGAGCTTGTAAGTCCATAGAGTTATGTATATGTGTTAGAGAAACGTCTGGGCCGCTGGTCTAATCCATGTTGACATGGTGGAAACCTGCAGCGTAACCATAATGAGCTGTCTATGAAGCATTCTTCTTATAAAAAAAGAGTCCCATATTGAGAAAAAAAGAGAAAAAGAGAAAAAAATGAGATTATGAAAAGAGGAAAGAGAGAAAAAATAACCATATTCTGATGGTAAATAAGAAGATTGCTGAGATGCTCGTTGTCTGCTTGCCTTGTCATTTTGATATGGGGATTCTCCCGTATCATCGGGCAAGGGGTACCCCGTTGGTGGTTCTCTATGATACACATGTACTTACGATGACAAGAAGTTACCGGTGACTAAACTTGAGTAGTATGAGGAGCGGCCCTCGTATTCAAGGGACATGAGATTTCTAACTTATACTTCATCAAGCATGTACACCATAGTTTGTTCACTTTAACCTTAATCACTTCAAGATGCTTATGATAGCGGCAATGAGAGCTGAAAGCTACAAGTACCATAATTTTTGGAAGCTCTTTATGAGACTTGAATCCCTACTTCCTTCTATGAAGGCCTTTCTTCTACCATTATATTGAGTCTCCACCTTCTAACTTTATGCACTTACTTTGAGAGCATAGTGGCCATTCTTAGTTCTATGTGCATTGTCCCAAGACTAGTTGATTGATGCATATCTTGATATTGCTTGTTTTAAACTATTTGTATCTAGTCACTCTTATGAACTTTGAAGGTGTCCTATGCAATTATATTTGCTACTCTATGAGGGACAGGCTGAATACTGTTATGCTATGTTTTCTTTATGTGAAACAAACAAACGTCTTGCAAATCATTGTTATTCATGAATCTTTTGTTTGTGCCTTTTCATGTTGCAATATAGTTTCTTTGTCTTATTGCTAGAACCTTGCCTTTCATGTTATGATTGAAGTACTATGATCCCACCTTTGAATGTTTTACAAATACTTTGATCAAGTCTTTGATGGTGCATGTCACCTCAAAAATTATTCTTTATTTTTATCACTTACCTACTCGAGGACGAGCAGGAGTTAAGCTTGGGGATGTTGATACATTGCGAATGTATCTATAATTTTTGATGTTCCATGCTTGGTTTTATCTACTTTCTTGTGGTTTGTCCATACTTTGGAGTACTTTTCATATGATTTCTTGGACTAACATATTAACAAGAGCCACAGTGCCAGCTGCCTATTTTCTGCTGTTTTTGGTTCCAGGAAAGTCAGAAAATGAATATTCTCGGAATTGGACGGGACAAAAGCCAAAGTGCCTATTTTTCCGGAAGTCATCAGATGTCAGAATACGAGACGGAGAAGGGCTGGGGGCCGGCCACATCACCTGGCCGCACGGCCAGGCCTGGCCCGCGCCAGGGGTGGTCTGGCCGACCCCAGCACCCCCTCGGCCTCTCCTTCCGCCTATAAGGTGCCCTCGGGACCAAAACCCTAAGTACGCGATCAAAAATCCATGAAAGAGTCTGTAGCCACCGTCATCTCCATCCCTAGATCGGGAGGGATTTGAAGCTCTTCCCAGCACTCTGTCGGAGAGGGGAATTCACCCTGGAGGCCTTCTTCATCATCATGCAAGCCTCCGGTGTGATGCGTGAGTAGTTCATCTCTGGACTACGGGTCCATGTAGTAGCTAGATGGTTGGTTCTCCTCCTTTGTGCTTTCATGTCTAGATCTTGTGAGCTCCGTTCATGATCAAGATCATCTATTTGTAATTCTGCATGTTGTGTTTGCGGGGATCCGATGGATATTGAGATGCTATTTCAGATTGATTATTGATTCTATCATGTCTTTGTTATTTGTGATCTTGCATGCTTTCCGTTGTTAGTAGCTATCTTGGCCAAGTAGATGCTAGCAACTCCAAGAGTTAGTATTTATGCTTGATAGTGGGTTCATGCCTCTGGTAATCTAGGGAAGTGACAGAAATCTCTAAGGTACTAGATGTGTTGTTGCTACTAGGGAGAAAACAACAATCCTTTGTTCATAGAACAATCGTATTTTTTACATTATATGCAATTCGTAAAGCAATAATCTGTTGGTTGCAACTTAATACTGGAGGGGGTTCGGATGATAACCTGAAGGTGGATTATTAGTCATAGATGCAGTTGGATGGCGGTCTATGTATAATGTTGTAATGCCCAATCAAGTTCCAAAGGAGTCAAGATGATTAGTATATGCATGTATTGCTTTCTCGATGTTTGTCATTTGCCCCGCTGTAATTTTTTCACCCAGCATGTTATCTATCTTAAGGAGAGCGACCTCTAGTGAACTATGGACCCCGGTCTTTTCTTTTACATACAATCTACAAACTGTTTACTGCTTTGTGTTTACTTTCTGCAAACTACTACTTCCTTCCATTCGATACGTTTAATCCTTTGTTTTCAGCAAAACCGATGAGATTGACAACCTCATCGCAAGTTGGGGACAGAGTTCTGTGGTTGTGTTGTGCAGGTCTCCACGTTGTTGCTGGCACCGGTAGTGCGCCCTGCCAATGTTCAGCTAGCTAAACCTTTGGGGTGTTTCCTTGCTCCTACTGGATTGATAACCTTGGTTTCATACCGAGGGAAAACTTGCTGTTGTGCTCATCATACCTTCCTCATGGGGTTCCCCAACGAGCTCGATATAATTTGGGCCATCAGTATTCAAAGTTTCCAATGAATACTCTACAAGGACTTATTCACTATTGTTTTGGTTATATCGAATAACCCCAAAACTTTCACGAATTCAAATGGTTTACTACATTCTAATTGAGTGTTAACTATTTCTTAACTAATGGTTTCTACATCCACACTACAACGATTTATCTGGTGCCTTCTATTCACCCACTTTGATATCTAATATCACATTGTGATGCTTTGCATTTTGACGTTTCAAAATGCTTTCCATTCCACAATTTCTTTTATGCCATTCTTTATAAAATCGAATTTTATTACTATTGATCAAATCATAGTAATTAGATTCTTATTTATATTTATACCCTTTGTTGGTGAAACACTTTGATCAAATCAAATAGTTTCATATTCATGTTTCCTTTGGTGAACTACTTTACACATTTAAACAATCATTTAATGATAATTACCATTTTCGTTAAAACACAATACATCGGATATGTATTTACTTTTAACAATTCATTAAAACACTTTGTATTCAAGTAATACACGGTGTTCAAGTTATTTTGCTGAACTTAGGCATGATTTATATGTGATAAGAAATCGAATGACTTTCACATATTATCATTATAACTTTGAATTTAAACAATGGTTTCATTCATTAATGAATATATCATTAAAGTTGGGAATTTTAAACAAGGCATTTTAATGTTTTACAAATGTTCATGCATTATCAATCAGTTTCAAATAAAAAGGATAATTCACATATAATCAAACAAGATATGAACACGAATAGAAATCATTCATAAAAGTGGAACAACTGTTTGTTACAAACTCATATGAATAACCGTCTCATGAAGTGTGAGACACACTAAAGAAGTTCACAATCTCTTGATTACAATAATCATCCTAAAACATAAACTAAATGATAAATGTCGAGGGAGAGTGTCGTCGGCCATCATCATGCTCGCCATCAACACGCAACGTCACCTCCTCTCGAGCAAGCACCTCTCATGCAGAAGGACCTGTTTTTAGCAAAACAGAACAAGTATCAGATATACTTAACACTACAAATGTGTTTGCAAGATTATAACATTTATAAAACTGTATATCAAATATATACCTTTGTCATCGATGACCTCTCCGGTGATTGGTTCAACCTTTACGTTCCCGAAACATAATATGAACTCATGGAAATCCAATGTTTCCGTATCACCACTCATGATGCTACTCCAGACATGTCCTTCGTAGCTGGGAGGCAATGATCAAAGCAGTACGCCTATCGCAAATGGATCAGCCATCCAGTAATCCACGAAGTGAACCAGTCTCATGTGTGCATTAAGCATGCGCTCCAAGTGACCCTTCAGACATGTATGCTCCTCCATCTGTATGGAAAGGAACTCTCCAAGCAGCTCGTGCTTCCACATGCGCACATGGCCTATGAACTGTGCTCTCAGCTGATCCACCATTGAATATGGATCAATATCACACATGAGCGGATGTTCTTCATCCACCATCCCGTAACGCATTATTATCTGAATGTAGGTGGACATCTCTTGACGATAGTAGCGGCCTGCCAGCTCTTGTGGGGTCTCATAGTAGTCCGGCTCAGCCAAATCCATCGTGCGGCGTATGAAGTCTACCACATGATTCCTAGTAAGGAGATCATTCAGGCGCACAAGCCAACTAGGTAAGTTGGATCCATCAAGTCTAAGTTTCTCACCCTTTACCCAATCCTCAATGACAAAGTAAGCTTCACGGTGAGCCATCTACATTTATAATTGCAAAAGGAATTTAGACTAAGTTTATAATTAAATGAGTTAATAATAACTCCACTTAGAAACACTTATCCCCAGAAGGGTTCCTAGTGATAACACGACCCCTATCAGCCACATCTCCCCCGATCATCACGGCCATCAATGTGGGTTCAAGGGTGGACGCTAAACGTCGGTCACATCATTCATGCGACTCGTGCTCGATCTTTCGACCATCCATGTTCCGAGGCCATGTCTGTACATGCTAGGCTCGCCAACTCAACCTTAGTGTATTCGATGTGCAACATGGCTTACACCCACTGTATGCGAACATAGATATGTCTGACACCCGATCATCACGGCCTGCCTTATACCGAAGAACTTTCTTGGTGGTGCACACTAAGGGGGAACACAATCGTTGGTAATTTTAACAGGGATCATCTTATTAGGTTACCGTCGAGTATCTAATACTAGAACACAATAAGATATACAAACAATAACATTGAATGTAAATGCGATGTGATACGGTCCTTCATGTCGTGATCTCCATCCGTCGTCACTGGGTTTCGGTGTCAGGGTTCCGGTGCCGTAGACACCAGGGTACCGGTGTCATTCCGACATGGTAGACCATCACCTTCGTGACTATCTACTACTACGTAACAAAAGGTAATCACTTTACCTTTGCCACAACCATATCACAAAGCAACGCCCCCCCTACAAAACAAAGTTAGACGCCTCTACTTTATCTTTGCATGTTTTACGTGGTTGAATGGGCTTTCGCACAAGAACTGTTCTTACGTACGAACTTTCAGCACAACGCTGATCAAGTAGTTGTCTCTACTACACCCCTTTCGGGGCCCTCCGTTGCAAATGGTATACCAACTAATGCGAGAGAGACATACACCCCCCTAAGCCACTTTATACGGTACAAGCCGTATGTCAAGCGTGGACCAGTCTCACAAAAGAACACGTAAAGTCGGTTGGGGGCCGCTTCATCAAGCATTACTTCGGTATACATAAGTACACGTGGGAGGGTAAAAACTAAAAGATCAACTCCCACACGCTACATCTCGTGTGTTCTACCCGTACTTGCATTATTGCGCATAGATCTAGCTCTGATACCACTGTTGGGGTTCCGTGTATGAAAACAATAAATTGTACCCTACGCCCCTGAATCCCTGAAGCTGCCAGGACCTATCTATTAGTAATATAGTAACGGGAGGGGCTTTTCGCGAACTTACCCTTGAAGACCGAAAAGCATTGTCAATGCTCAGGAGAACGTGGTTGATGTAGACGAGCCGAAGCCGACCTCAAGGTCGTGATGAAGTCCTTGCGCTCCTCTGGCTCCAACGACTTGAGTGCCTCATGTGCGACACCTCGCGGGGAGTTACACACGTCCGGTGCCTAACGATGACTCCTGCTTCCCTGATCCAGCAGCACTTGCGGAAGTAGAGCTCCCGGATCCGAATCCCGCAGCGCGACGTCGCTCCGCGGTGAAGATGTCTCTCGCTCGCGCAGTCCAGACTTGGGACCATGGTCACGTGAGAGAGAGGGGGAGAGAGAAAATATCAACTGGAGGTCATCCCAAAAGTGAGAAGACCTTTATTGATTATTGGTGTATTTAATTTGGCCAAATACCCCAACTATATATAGGGGGAGGGGAGGTACTACCTCCCTCAAAGTCCCGGGGCGGGACTAAAGGAGAGGAGGGGAAGGGGTGGCACCGCCGACCACCCCCATGGGCCCCGCGCAGGGGGGCTGGCCCACTAGGGCGCCGGCCACCCCCTTAGCCCCCTTCTCCCTCTCTCCTTTCCCTAATGGGCCCTCTCCCTCCGGAAATTGACCCATTAAGCCTTTGACCATTTTAATTGATTTTCTCTTTATTAAATAATTATGAATAAATGATTAAATCAACATTTAACATTCATTCACACATTATTCAATCTCCGTGGCTATTGAACACCTTCCACCTCCACCTCCGCTCCGGACATCCTCCGGACTTACCGAAACCCTTCCGGTTTTCTCTTTACTATTCTTTGGCGATTCTACCAATCCTGTAAACACTCTCTAAGAATCATCAAGACCTTAAGCGTGATACCCCACGGTTCGGGAACACTCCAGACATGGTCGGGACACTCCCGCACCAATGATCAACAGAGGGACCTGGATGGCCATGTGACCCCTGTGCGTTCCACGAAGATCTTTCGTCATTTGAACCGGGACAGTCGTGTCTTATTCCCTTTGTCTCTTGATACTTGCATTGCCCGAGATCTGGTCAATGACATCACCATGTCGTGTTCAATCTTGTTACCAAACAATGCTACTTGACTCGTTCCGACAAGTGATATCCCTGTGATCAAATCACACGCCGTGCGGCTGTTGGATATAACTTCTCCAAGTGGGCCCTTTGAGTATCTTCCCGTCACATGGACGGATAAATCCCGCTCTTGACATATATTGCCTCAACGGTTTCCTCCGAGTACCTGAACACACCTTTATAACCACTGTAATTACCAAGTGGCGATGCTATCAAAGCACTCTCAGGAGACAGTGATTGATATAGCCTCACGGTCTAAGGAATAGTCCACGAGGATCCGTTTCTAATCATCGTAACTTGAACTTCATGACATGATCGGGTCATGATGTTTAGGTTGGGTATTGGTTCATCATCTCATTCTCGGAATGAGATGACTCCATTTCCAACTGGCATAATTGCCACATGATCAGGAAACATGATAATCCGTTGACCAATGAAACAGTGACTAGAGTTTCACTAGGAACCCCTGGTTGTTTGTATATCACACGTGTATTGATGTTTCCACTCAATACAGTTATAGCATGATATAAAACTTAATCATAAACTATATGAAATATGATAATAGTCCTTGCTACTATTTGTCTCTAGGGCATATTTCCAACAGTCTCCCACTTGCACTAGAGTACAAATACACTAGCTGCATTTGTTCTCAATTATTGGCACCATATATCCGGTACCCTAAACATGCTTGCTCATGGAAGAGGTTGAGTCTTGGGTTTGTACTTTATAGTCCCAAATCCTTTGCAACTTACTAATGTCACCTTGATTGACATTAATACTTTATCATCACATGATAACATCTGTGTGTATGCATCGTCGCTATGGCAGCAGAACGAGGCCTGATTCCAGGAGCCTACAGTGACTTTAGATCAACCTCGAGGGCTTTCTCATGGGCACTGTGCCCTAGGACACATCATTCTACATTAAAAGTGAACTAGCCCCGCCATAACATTATACAACACTTTAGATGGTACCCTTATCTATTATTATAAATGTATTCATCGAAACATGAGTGCACTCTGTGCAACTTTCGATGTTTTGTTCACCTCGCTTCCTACTTGACTTCAATCGGTATTTACAGGAGTTTCCAACATATTCCCTTATAACATAACCCTTTATGCTTTAAGATATGTCATCCTTTATGGTTTTGGAAAACATGTCTGCAGTTCTCTATTAGACTCTGCGGACAAACTTAGCTCAACGTTCTGTGATTCAAACTTAATCACTTTCAAACGTTCCTTATTGGATCATATATTATGCTAAGTTATCATCATGGTTTTCTAACATAGAACCTATGTCTCAACATAGTGGATGATGATCATCCTTTTCTTTATTTCAACCATTGATGTTCAACTTAATACTATTCCTAATTTGAGTTATTAAGGACCAGTTCCTTAATTAACTTCTATTCTGAAACCCTTTTCAGAATCCCTTAAGGAATACTACATAATATCATAATACACTTATCATCAACTTCTACACCTTATAAATCATTATTTATTGGTACTTGCGCTTTTATTCTTAACGTGTCGAATACACACTTAAGAATCACTCCTATAAGCTCCCACTCAAAATATGTTCCCACATATTTAGGTATGAGTTAGTACTCTTACTCAAACTATGTTCCTACATATTTGAATTTGAGACTTATACTGCTCCCACTCAAACATATGTCAATCACATATTGTTTTAGGAAGCCTTTTATAGCTCCCACTCAATTTCATGCAAATTGCATATCTACTCACTATTTTGAACAACTTCAAATCCTTTGATCAAATATCAAACTTGGAGTTTTACTATGAGACGCTAGTACTTTTACTAGTTTTAAATCCACTAGACATTAAGCACACTTGAATCAAATTCATTTGAATTTGTTCAATAGTTGAAAAATTGTGCTTTTGTCATTCACCCCCTTTTCCACTATGGATTTGCAGTCATTTGGGAAAATTCCAAGTAACCCCTTTTACTTGTGAGATTCAGCAACGAATTGCTTTCTAATCTCAAGTGAATTTTGCTTCTAGGATTTCTCATAATTCTAGTTTACCATCATTTCCTTTGTAGTTCGTAGGTATGTCATATTCCAAGAATCATGACAAATGATTCAAAAATGTCTCCATACAAGATATGGAATACATTTTGAATCCTACTTCATTTAGTGAAAACACCAGTGGAGAAACACAATGATCAATATCATTGATTCTTTCCTTCTGTGAAGAGAATCGTCCAGGAACATTTTCCGTTGCGCTTCTCAACACTCTGATGCAGGGTTTTGAATCCTCATCATGTTTTTCACTATCTTCCATTTGCTTCATAATCAAGAAATGTCACTAAAAATGAGCTTTCTCAAGAATGTACCAAAAACCAAGCAATACAAGTTTTGCTTCTCTTTTGGTGTCAGCTATGGATTTCGTATTCAAAGTTTCCAATGAATACTCTACAAGGACTTATTCGCTATTGTTTTGGTTATATCGAATAACCCCAAAACTTTCATCAATTCAAATGGTTCACTACATTCTAATTGAGTGATAACTATTTCTAACTAATGGTCTCTACATCTACACTACAACGATTTATATGGTGCCATCTATTTACCCACTTTGATATCTAATATCACATTGTGATGCTTTGCATTTTGACATTTCAAAACGCTTTGCATTTCACAATTACTTTTATGCCATTCTTATAAAGTCGAATTTCATTACCATTGATCAAATCATAGTAATTAGATTCTCTTTTATATTTACCCTTTTATTGATGAAACACTTTTATCAAATCAAATAGTTTCATATTCATGTTTTTTTTGGTAAACTTCTTTACACTTTTAAAACAATCATATAATGATAATTACCATTTTCGATAAAACACAATACATCGAATATGCATTTACTTTTAACAATTCATTAAACACTTTGTATTCAAGTAATACACGGTGTTCAAGTTATTTTGCTGAACTTAGGCATGATTTATATGTGACAAGAGATCGAATGTCTTTCACATATTATCATTATAACTTTGAATTTAAACAATGGTTTCATTCATTAATGAAATATCATTAATTTGGGTATTTTTCAAGGCATTTCAACATTTTACAAATGTTCATGTATTATCAATTAATTTCAATTAACAAGGATAATTCACATATAATCAAACGAGATATGAACACGAATAGAAATCATTCATAAAAGTGGAACAACTGTTTGTTACAAACTCATATGAATAACCTTCTCACAAAGTGTGAGACACACTAAACAAGTTCATAATATTTTGATTACAATAACTATCCAAAAACATAAACTATGTGATAAATGTCGAGGGAGAGTGTCGTCGGCCATCATCATCATGCTTGCCATCAACATGCAACGTCACCTCCTCTCCAGCAAGCACCTCTAATGCAGAAGGACCTGTTTTCAGCAAAACAGAACAAGTATCAAATATACTTAACACTGCAAATGTGTTTGCAAGATTATAACATTTATAAAATTGTATATCAAATATATACCTTTGTCATTGATGACCTGAGCGACATCTAGTTCAACCAACACATTCCTGAGATGTGTTACGAACCAGTGGAACTCCATTGATTCCACGTCGCCTCTCATAATGCAAGTCCTGACTTGTGCTTGGTAGCTTGGTGGCAGCGACCGCAACACAACGCCATTTGCAAAAGAGCCCGTCATCCAGCTATCTAGGAAGTATGCAGGCGTCATGTATACATCATGCATGCGCTCCAAGTGGTCGCCAAGTGATGAGTTCTCCTCCATCTTAATGGAGAGGAAGTTTCCCATCAGCTCATGCTCCCATATGCGTGCTTGTTCCACAAAATGTGTCCTAAGCTGTAGCATTACCGTACGAGGGTTGACATCACCCACGAAAGTCCACAGCTCTTCCACCATTCCGAAACGCATAGTAACTTAAATGAAGGAGGCCATCTCCCGACGGAGATAGCGGTCTTCCCGCTGCTCTGGGGTCTCTAAGTCAATGGGCTGATCCAAATCCATCCCATCAAGTATGTAGTCGACCACGTCATTCTCGCTAAGGAGAACGTGGAGACGTGCAACCCATATGGAGAAGTTTGATCCATCTAATCTGAGCTTCTCTCCTTCTAACCAATAAATCGTCAACAGGAAAGCTGGCATCAAGGAGAACTTTTCTACATTTATAATTGCAAAAAGGAATTTAGACTAACTTTATAATTAAATGAGTTAATAGTAACTCCACTCAGAAACACCTATCCCCATAAGGGTTCCTAGTGATAACATGACCCCTATCAGCCACATCTCCCCCTATCATCACGGCCATCAATGTTGTAACATCCCAAAACTTTAATCCAAGTGATCAAGATCAAATCTACCCAATTTAGGGTTAACAAAAACTTTTTCTATTAAAAATCTTTAAGCATTCATATGTGTGTGCATTTAATAGGAGTTGTTTGAAAGGCCACTATTGTTTGTTCTAATGGTTGTAAAATGGTTCTATGATGAATGTCACATCATATAGATCATTCCCAAGCAAAAACCAAAGAAAAATAAATCAAAAATAATTAAATAAAGGAAATGGTCACTTTTGCCATTTTAATCACCTAGCCCACTTTGGCTATTCCTAGCACTCAAATTCAAATAGAAACAATTGTGGATCTTTGCACCCCTTGCTAGTACAAGTAGTGATGTGCCAAGGCCCACTTTGTGTCATCCCAAAAACATTCAAACTCTAATTTTAAATGACATTTGAAAATTGATTCTAGTTCATATGTATAGATCACACTTTTTCAAAAACTATCCAAATGAACTCCATTTCAAAATCCCAAGCAAACCTAGATACTTAAGCATAAGATAAACCACTCCACCAAAAATCTTTCAAAAATTCAAAAGTTTTCTCCTTGCGGCCATTTGGTCGAACAGGTGGCAGGCAAGATTTTTCTACCTAACTAATACTATTTAGTGATCAATGCCTTGTCGAGTTTTTGGGCCCATTTTGGTTCCCCTGTCCCTCCCAGCTCTAACCAAACCCTCACCGGCCTACCCTTTAGCCTGGAGCAGCAGTTGCGCGCCGCCCGTTTTTGGTCACCGCCGGCCGAGCGTGGGCAACACTCCATAGACCACGCCACGCCAAACCAGCACCGCCACTAGCTCCGCCCAACCCTACCGCACTCCCCTGTCCACCCCACGACCAAAGCCAGCCCCTAGACCACCGAGGAAACGCCACGCACTAAGTCTCTACGTGCAGCCAGAGCACGCCAGAGCGCCCTCGCTGCCAGCACGCCATAGACCGCAGACCGCGCACGCCGCTCCGCCTTGACCCCCTCACCCTGCCAGACACGGTCGTGCATCACCGCGTGACCCACAGTCGCCGGGAGCCGCGTTGAGCACCGCCTCTGTCCCTCAGAGCGCGGGAAGCTCCCGACCACTAGCCACCGCCCCTAGCATCGCCATTAAGCTCTAGATGATCGCTAGGGAACTGCCCACCGTCCGCCTACCTCGCCCACGCCAGTAGCCCCCTGTGCCGTCGACACCGACGAGCTCCGCCCACACCCTTCGGTCCCCTCGTCGAGCCTATATAAGGAGGCCACCCCCAGCCTCAATCGCCACACCACACCATTCCACTCCCCTCTCTCCACTGATCGTTTCCCCTCTCTCGCCGGAGCCGCTCAAGCAACCCATCATGGGAATTCCACCGAAGTCAGCCGTAACAGAGGAGGAGAAGCTCCCGTCGATTTCGTCCACCTCAGCCCCTGCCGCAACCTCGCCTAAGTCCACCATCATCCTCTCGTTCGATCGCCCCCATCGCCGCACTAGCTGGAGCCTTGGTACATCCCCACTGCACCCCCACTGACCGCGCTAGGGTTCAGTCTCGCAGGCGACGTGTCCCTCATTAACGACGACCGTGAGCCATTAGATCTTGTTCTAATCGTGTGGTCCTTATTGCCCCGTACCGCTTCGCGTTTAATGAGTCACTGACAGGTGGGACCCCCCTGTCAGCAGCCCTTAGCACCGCGGAGTGTACACGGGCCGGCCCTTAGCGTTTAATGAGTCACTGACAAGTGTCTTAACTATGCAAGCTATTATTAGCAAGCTAAAGAAGCTAGATAACCTAAGCAAAGGCATTAGGCATGCTTTGGTTATACCATTTTGAGTTATACCTATTTCAAGTTTTATTTACAAGTTTTACTTCCTTTACTTTACCAAAGTCCTTTGCTTGTTTAAAGGTAGCATAAAGAGTATAAAACTTGACCTATCTAGTTAGACTTAGATGTCATTCTATGGCATGAGATTGATCTTAGCATTCCACCTTAGTGAACACTCTTAACTTAGTAGTTTAGAGCTAAACCAAAAACTAGATCACTTTAGATGGGAATACTTGGTGAAAATGTTTTGTGAAAACCTTGGAATGATGAGTCATTCTATTGAGATGTTTTGACATGTGTTGAGAAACACAAATGGTTTATGATGATGAAAATGTTGAGGCATGAGCCTTATCCCTTTTACCAAAAACTGATGGTTGGGTTCGGATGCGATACCATTCCAATTTTACCATACAACCACAATACCTGAATTGGTAAGGCTTAGCCAGAAGTTTATATGCATTAGTATTAGTTCCCTCGCGGGAGAGGTTTGAGATGAGGCTACCTCTCAATGTTGTCCACCTATGCAGTCCCCATGATGACAGATGGTCATGGCTGGGAGGCCATGCTCATAGGAGAGGTGCTTATACTAGAGTGTGTAAAGGAAAGGTTATGTTTGATTATTTGCATACTAAGTTTGACGATTCAGGGTTATCCCTGATAGATGTATCGAATCTTGTGGTGAAAGTGTACCACCTCTGCAGAGTGTCAAACTATTCGAATAGCCGCGTCCGCGGTTATGGACAGTTGGAGTGGCCATACTGTTCCGTTGTCAGACGTTTTCAAAAAGACTTATGAAATGAATTGTGACATGACTTGACCACAACAGAGTTGTGACTATGATAACTAAGTTCCCACTTAGGTGTTTTCAAACTTTATTTTATCTTTCTTTGTTTCTGAACTCAGCTTAGGTTTCAAACTTAACTTTACAAATAGACTTAGACTCACCATGTCCTACTAGGACTATCCTAATTGTTAGTTGTAGTTTGCGAGTACTTAAAGAGTACTCATGGCTTTTGTCCCTGGCTATTCCGATGGCCATACTATGAGGAGGACTACCCTGAAGGAGGACAGCAGGACGGCTACAACAACTAGGATCATCTCCCATCGTCAGCATTGCCTGTGACTCTGAAGATGGACCCCACCACTACGCTATTTATTCCGCTACTTGATTGTACTAAGACTGGATCATGAGATCCTTTATTTGTGTAAGACCTTATTATGGTTTGTAATGGATGATGCACTGTGATATCCATTCTGTTATGTCTCACAAAAATGGTAATCCTGTGATTGCGTGTATGGCATAACAGGCATCTGGGATTAAAAATCCGGGTGTTGACAAGTTGGTATCAGAGCCATCCTGACCATAGGAGACCCTAGTTAGGATGGGTGTCCGAAACAAAAACTTAGTTTCAAAAACCAAAGTGAGTATTTATGAAAACTATTTCCTCTCTTACCCTTGGGAATTCTTTCTCTCAAAAAAATTCATTTTCCTCCAAAGTCTTACATTACTACATAAAACTTTGACACACTTGATCACTTCACTAACTTTCTCATCCAAAATTCTTATAGATGGAAGCCCAATACAACAAGTTCTACCAGTTGGGCAACGGAGGTCAACTGATCTTCGAGAGGGATCTGGATTCACTGTCTGAGTTCATGGAGCGTCCTCATCCGGAATTCCTTGGAGCTCAACTCCCGGGTCCACCAGGAGGAGATTTACAATGGCTAGTAACTGCTGATCTTCGAGGCAAGATAGAAGCACCAGTATCTAGGAGGATTCAGTTCTCCGTGAGAGAGAACAACTGGCTAGATGGATTAGCCAGGGCAATGCATGAAGCTCTCGCACGTCTGTGTGCCCTGAGTTTAAACCTAATCCAAGGAACCCGCTTTGTTCACTATGCAAGGCGTGATTCCATGGGAATGCTGGTAGAGATGCTAAGTCACCCAATATTGAAACGCCAAGTGGAGAACCTGGACTTCCTACTATACGGCAGACAAAAGGAGTTGGACAATGCTAGAGAGCTCGCCAACAACAACCTCGCCCTTGCCGCCCAGAAGGCCCAAACTTTCTCACTGCTAGTCAAGGATCATCAGTCTCTTCGCCGTCAGCGCGCAAAGAAGGATCGCACCATCGACCGTCTTCGCAAGAAGGTGGCCGACCTCGAGAAGACCATCAAGGAGCAATAAGCTCAGCTTGCGGCAAAGGAAGAAGAAGAGGAAGGTGAAGATATCCAAGGAGATATTGACTCCTATCTCAGCAATGATGATGACTATCTAGAGGAGTATGTTGTGGACTTCTACACCGACGATGATGACTCCGACTTCATCAATGATGAGTAGATGCACTAGAGCACTATCATAGAATGAGGAGTATCGGTCCCATTGTATCTTAGCTTACAGAATGGTTCTTAAAACCATCTATTTTCCTTTGATATTGTGGTGTGTGTGTGTTTGTATCGTGTGATTTGCTTGAATGAATGAAAAGAAGTTAGTTGTAAAACCTGAGTCAAACTCAAAGTTGTAGCTTTGAAATCAAAACCATGAACCTTAGAACTTTCCCTCTTACCCCTTTATCTACCTCAATCTTCAGATGACTCATGGAAACCAAGGAGGGAGCAGCTCATCACAAGACCCAATGCTGCAGATCCTGCAGACTCTCATTGCAGACCGTGAAGCTAGTAGGGCAGAGCGCCAAGCTAATCTAGCAACACTGCATCATATCGCCCAGATGGCTCACACCAACCAGAATCATGGAAATCAGGATCATCATGGATCCAAACTCAAAAACTTCCAGAATACCAATTCCCCAATCTTTAGCACTTCAGAGAATCCACTGGATGCTGATGACTGGTTGCAGACAATGGAGAACAACTTAGAAGTAGCAGGAGTGGATGCCAACGAGAAGGTTCTTTTTGCCACCCACTATTTGGTAGGAGATGCAAGAGCATGGTGGAACAGCACTCGCACAATGAACCATGGTCAAGTGATGACATGGGAAGCTTTCAAAATCAAGTTCAGCCGCACCCACGTGCCGCAGGGTATAGTCACCCAAATGAGGGATGAATTCAGAGAGTTGAAGCAAGGCTGAATGACTGTGGTGGAGTACCGTGACAGATTCTTGTCCCTTGCCAGGTATGCACCTGATGAGATCAACACGGAGACCAAGAAGAAGGAGAGATTCCTGAACGAACTGCATGATGAGATGCAGACTGTCCTCGTCAACATCCGTTTCGAGGATCTCGGAGAGCTAGTAGACTCTGCCATTCAGATGGAAGGGAAGATTAATCAAGCAAACGACAACCACAAACATCGTATGATGCACCAAGCTGGATCCAACAGTCACCCGAAGTACCATCCCAACCCTTTTGCGGGATATGCACCGCGGAACAATCGACCCCCAATGTCTCGCCCAAGCTACCCCAACCGTAGCGGAGGAAATGTGAAGTCCAGAGGAAACAACAATCACCCCGGCAACTCCAACAATTTCAACCGTGCACCTCCCAAGAGTAACACAATAACCACAACAACAACAACACCGCACCCAGAACTAGAAGCAATGTTGTGCCCGTGGAAGCGAAAGACAAGTCTCAGATCACTTGTTTTGAGTGTGGAGTGAAGGATCACTATTCCAATGAGTGCCCCAAGAAGATTGCCGCCACTGCCAATGTGAATGCCCCAGCTCAACGGCAGCGTTGTGTGCAACCAGGAAGGAGATTCGCCCCAGGGAACCCTCACAACCGCAACGCCCGTCTCTTCCCCATGAACGCCGAAGAAGCCCAAGAAGCGCCAGATGTAGTGTTGGGTATGTTTTCTGTCAACTAAGTTTTAGCAAGAGTGTTGTTTGATTCTGGAGCATCACACTCATTTGTCACCGAAGAATTTGCATGCACTAGTAAGATTCACCCAACCAACTTGAAGCATGTCATGATAGTTCAAATCCCCGGTTCAACTACAAAAGCTAGAAAAATTTGCAAAGTTGTGCCTATCAGAATACATGTGATAGATTTTTACGCCAATCTAATAGTACTTGGAACCAAAGGTTTGGAAGTAGTACTAGGAATGGATTGGATGTCAAAGCATAAAGGATTGATTAACTGTGCCAAGAAAGCCATCACCATGACCAGTAGCTCTAGAGTCTCAGTAGAGCATATATCTGAAACCATGCCCCGTCAATTCAAGTGCAACAAGAGTCTAGCCCTACCCACCATTAACCAAGTCAGAGTAGTCTGTGAATACCCCGATGTATTCCCAGATGAATTGCCCGGTATGCCCCCAGATAGGGATATTGAGTTCATTATTGAACTAATCCCCGGAACCGGACCCATAGCCCAGAGACCCTATAGCATGAACCCCTCAGAGTTAGTGGAATTGAAGAAGCAACTGGATGCTATGTTGGCAACAGGCTTGATTCAACCAAGCGCATCGCCATGGAGATCACCAGTGCTATTCGTCGACAAGAAAGATGGAGGCAACCGTTTGTGCACAGATTACAGGAAGCTGAATGACGTCACCATCAAAAACAAGTACCCTTTGCCAAAGATAGAGGATCTATTTGATCAGTTGACTGGAGAAAATGTGTTCTCTATGATTGGTCTTAGGACTGGTTATCACCAACTTAAGATTCGTGCAATAGATATTCTGAAGACCGCCTTCACTACTCGTTATGGATTATACGAGTATACGGTCATGTATTTTGGATTAACCAATGCCCCTGCTTATTTCATGAATCTCATGAATAAGATCTTTATGAATTTTCTGGATAAGTTTGTCATTGTGTTTATCGATGATATCCTTATCTACTCCAAGTCAGAAGAAGAGCATGAGCAACATCTGAGAATAATTCTTGAAACCCTTAGAGCGCATCAGTTGTATGCTAAGTTTAGCAAATGTGAGTTTTGGCTGAAAGAAGTAGGATTCCTAGGACATATTGTGTCTGCCGGAGGAATTGTTGTTGATCCCACCAAGATCAGAGATGTTGAAGCATGGGAAGCCCCAACCACTCAAACCCAAGTCTGTGCATTTCTCGAATTAGTGGGATATTACCGCAAGTTTGTAGAAGGATTCTCGAGCATCGCCAGACCCATGAACCAATTGTTGAAGAAGGACAAGAAGTTTGAATGGACCAACAAATGTGAAGCGAGTTTCCAAGAGCTGAAGAAGAGATTGATTCCAGCCCCAATATTGATCATGCCAGATATCAAGAAGCCATTTGATGTGTATTGTGAAGCATCCAAGATTGGTCTCGGATGTGTATTGATGCAAGAAGGAAAAGTCATCGCGTATCTGTCTCGACAACTGAAGCAGCATGAGAAGAACTATCCTACCCATGATCTTGAGTTAGCAGCCGTAGTTTTGGCATTGAAGACATGGTGTCATTACCTTATGGATAATCGCTGTGAGATTTACTCAGATCACAAAAGCTTGAAGTATATTTTCACTCAAAAGGAGCTGAATATGAGGCAAAGGAGATGGATAGAGTTAATCAAGGATTATGACCTCGACAGTCACTATCACGCCAGCAAAGCCAATGTGGTAGCAGATGCTCTTAGCAGATTGCCGTATAGGCTAAACACCATGATCAAGGAGAAGCAACTAATTTTGTATGAGGAGTTGGAGCAGTTTAGGACGGAGCTCATTAGCAAAGGATTTTTAGCTAGCATTTAACTTCAACCCACTTTGATTAGCGAAGTCAAGGAAGCCCAGAAGGGAAATGAAAGTATCGACAGAATCAAACGTCGTATTGGTACAGGAAAGGTACCTGGATTCACCGAAGATGAAGAAGGAGTTCTGTGGTACAAAGGTCGTATCTATGTGCCAGCAGATTCGGAGCTGAAGCGAGTTATCATGCAGGAAGCTCATGATACTCTTTATTCTATCCACCCTGGAGGAACAAAGATGTATCAAGATTTGAAGGAGCAATTTTGGTGGCACAAGATGAAGAGAGAAATCCGAAGCTACATCGCCAAGTGTGATATCTGTCAAGAGTCAAAGCAGAACATCAGAGAACCGTATGACTATTGCAACCATTGCAGATTCCGGAATGGAAATGGGATTCCGTCGGAATGGATTTTATCACCGGTTTGCCTACTTCTAGTAGGGGAAATGACTCAATCTGGGTCATTGTTGATAGACTATCTAAGGTAGCTCACTTTATACCTGTCAAGGCAACCTACCAGAGTTCGAAGCTAGCAGAGTTGTAGATTGCTAGAATTGTTAGTCTGCATGGAACCCCCAAGACCATAGTGTCGGATCAAGGAACCTAATTTACCTCGAGATTTTGCCAGAAAGTCCAAGAAGGATTAGGAACCAAGTTGAATTTCAGCACTGCTTATCACCCGCAAACCGATGGACGAACTGAGAGAGTCAACCAAATCCTAAAAGATATGTTGAGAGCTTGTGTGTTAGAATATGGATCAATGGGAAGATTGTCTGCCTTTCGCAGAATTCTCATACAACAACAGTTATCAAGCCAGTTTGCAAATGGCACCATTTGAGTTCCTATATGGAAGAAAGTGTCGTACCCCTTTTGAATTGGTCGCAAGTAGGAGAGAGTCAGATCTTTGGACCCGACATTCTCCGAGAAGCTGAAGATAAGGTTCACAAAGTCCGTGAGCACCTCAAGACCGCCCAATCTAGACAGAAGAGTTATGCTGACAAGAGAAGGAGAGACCTTACTTTCAATGTCGGAGATTTTGTATATCTCAAGGTTTCACCATTGAAGGGAACCCAACGTTTTAGTCTGAAAGGAAAGTTAGCCCCCAGATATATCAGACCCTTCAAGATTCTGAACCGCCGAGGAGAAGTATCGTATCAATTGGAACTGCCTGAAGAGATGTCTGCCATCCACAATATGTTCCATATCTCGCTACTTCGCAAATGCCTAGAAGTGCCGGAGAAGACCGAAGTTTTCAAGAACATCGATCACCGAGTTGTTGATATCAACAAGGATCTGACATATCATGAATTGCCCATCCGTATCTTGGAGGAAGCCTACAGAACCACCAGGACCCAGAGTATAAAATTTCTCAAGATTCAATGGAGCAACCATACCGAAGAAGAAGCCACTTGGGAGCGAGAATATTACATTAGGACTGAGTTCCCAGATCTCTTTAATTCCTAGTTTTCTTTCTTAAAATCTCGGGACAAGATTTTGTTAAGGGGGGAAGGTTTGTAACATCCCAAAACTTTAATCCAAGTGATCAAGATCAAATCTACCCAATTTAGGGTTAACAAAAACTTTTTCTATTAAAAATTTTTAAGCATTCATATGTGTGTGCATTTAAAATAGGAGTTGTTTGAAAGGCCACTATTGTTTGTTCTAATGGTTGTAAAATGGTTCTATGATGAATGTCACATCATATAGATCATTCCCAAGCAAAAACCAAAGAAAAATAAATCAAAAATAATTAAATAAAGGAAATGGTCACTTTTGCCATTTTAATCACCTAGCCCACTTTGGCTATTCCTAGCACTCAAATTCAAATAGAAACAATTGTGGATCTTTGCACCCCTTGCTAGTACAAGTAGTGATGTGCCAAAGCCCCCCTTTGTGTCATCCCAAAAACATTCAAACTCTAATTTCAAATGACATTTGAAAATTGAATCTAGTTTATATGTATATATCACACTTTTTCAAAAACCATCCAAATGAACTCCATTTCAAAATCCCAAGCAAACCTACATACTTAAGCATAAGATAAACCACTCCACCAAAAATCTTTCAAAATTCAAAAGTTTTCTTCTTGCGGCCATTTGGTTGAACGGGTGGCAAGCAAGATTTTTATGCCTAACTAATATTGTTTAGTGATCAATGCCTTGTTGAGTTTTTGGTCCCATTTTGGTTCCCCTGTCCCTCCCAGCTCTAACCAAACCCTCACAGGCCTACCCTTTAGCCTGGAGCAGCAGTTGCGCGCCGCCCGTTTTTGGGCACCACAGGCCGAGCGTGGGCAACACTCCACAGACCACGCCGCACCAAACCAACACCGCCACTAGCTCCACCCAACCCTACCGCACTCCCTTGTCCCCCCACGGCCAAATCCAGCCCCTAGACCATCGAGGAAACGCCATGCACTAAGTCTCTGCGTGCAGCCAGAGCACGCCAGAGCACCCTCGCTGCCAGCACGCTACAGACTGCGCCTTGACCGCAGACCATGCACGGTGCTCCGCCTTGACCTCCTCACCCCGCCAGACACGGCCGTGCACCGCCGCGCGACCCACAGTCGCCGGGAGCCGCGTCGAGCACCGCCTCTTTCCCTCAGAGCGCGGGAAGCTCCCGACCACTAGCCACCTCCCCTAGCGTTGCCATTAAGCTCTAGATGATCGCCAGGGAACCACCCACCATCCGCCTACCTCGCCCATGCTAGTATCCCCTTGTGCCATCGTCACTGACGAGCTCCGCCCACACCCTTCGGTCCCCTCGTCGAGCCTATATAAGGAGGCCACCCCCAGCCTCAATCGCCACACCATTCCACTCCCCTCTCTCCACTGATTGTTTCCCCTCTCTCGCTGGAGCCGCTCGAGCAGCCCATCGCCGGAATTCTGCCGGAGTCAGCCGCAGCAGAGGAGGAGAAGCTCCCGTCGATTTCGTCCACCTTAGCCCCTACCGCGACCTCGCCTGAGTCCGCCGTCGTTGTCTCGTTCGATCGCCCCCATCGTTGCACTAGCTGGAGCCCTGGTACGTCCCCACTGCACCCCTATCAACCGAGCTAGGGTTCAGTCTCGCCGGTGATGTGTCCATCATTAACAACGACCATGAGCCGTTAGATCTTGTTCTAATCGTGTGGTACTTATCGCCCCGCACCGCTTCGCGTTTAATGAGTCACTAACAGGCGGGACCCCCTGTCAGCAGCCCTCAGTGCCGCAGAGTGTACATGGTCCGGCCCATTTAGTTTCCCGTGCTGACCCAGCAATTCAAATATATGTTTTTCTATTTTAATTAAAACTTAGTTCTGTCCCTTAGTTTAAAATTCAATTCAGAGAGTTTTACAAATCCAAATTGAATAATTCCAATTTTGTTGGAAAGGTAATTACAAACTCTATCCAAGACCGTAGGATTTAAATCAATTAGAGTTAAAGATCTCTCCTAGCAAAAATAACAAGACAGAAGCTTTTTCACATTCAAACATTTTTATAAAATCAACCACAATAGCTTTTGAGTTGATTCCAACTCTCAAAAATCACATTTAACCATACCTATCTGAATATGTAATAATATTAAGGTTTGCATACAGTGACTTTGGACTAGTACCAAAATAATGCTATATAGGCATTTCTAGTCACTTTAAATCATTAATTATTTAACTTGAACTTATTAAAATGTGATCCAACCTTTAAATCACATTCCCATATGTTAGAATATGTGGTGATGACATGTGTCCACATGATCCCATATTTTAATTGGAGAATATTAAATCTTAGTTAATTTCAATGAGTAGAAATTACTTTTCTCAAATAAAATAAATGAAACTAGTTCATTAAACTTTGTGATGTTTGTGATGGTACTAGATCATCAAAAATGTGTGCCTTAGTGTGCTAAGTAGACTAGTTAAGTATTGTTTGGTGATTGTGTATCCCGTATGTATTTATAGACGATAGTACCGACCAAGTCTACGAGGAGGAGGAGTTCTACCAAGAGAAGGAGGAAGAGAATTTCAACCACTTCACCAACCAAGGCAAGCCACCATTAACAATGCAAGCTCACACTTGCAAGTGTCTTAACTATGCAAGCTATTATTAGCAAGCTAAACCTTGCAAGCTAGATAACCTAAGCAAAGGCATTAGGCATGCTTTGGTTATACCATTTTGACTTATACCTATTTCAAGTTTTATTTACAAGTTTTACTTCCTTTACTTTAACAAAGTCCTTTACTTGTTTAAAGGTAGCATAAAGAGTATAAAACTTGAACTATCTAGTTAGACTTAGATGTCATTCTATGGCATGATATTGATCTTAGCATCCCACCTTAGTGAACACTCTTAACTTAGTAGTTTAGAGCTAAACCAAAAACTAGATCACTTTAGATGGGAATACTTGGTGAAAATGATTTGTGAAAACCTTGGAATGATGAGTCATTCTATTGAGATGTTTTTACATGTGTTGAGAAACACAAATGGTTTATGATGATGAAAATGTTGAGGCATGAGCCTTATCCCTTTTACCAAAAACTAATGGTTCGGTTCGGATGCAATACCATTCCAATGTTACCGTACAACCACAATACCTGAATTGGGTAAGGCTTAGCCGGAAGTTTATATGCATTAGTATTAGTTCCCTCGCGGGAGAGGTTTGAGCTGAGGCTACCTCTCAATGTTGTCCACCTATGCAGTGCCCAGTATGACAGATGGTCATGGCTGGGAGGCCATGCTCATAGGAGAGGTGCTTATACTAGAGTGTGTAAAGGAAAGGTTATGTTTGATTATCTGCCTACTAAGTATGATGATTCAGGGTTATCCCTGTTAGATGTATCGAATCTTGTGGTGAAAGTGTACCACCTCTGCAGAGTGTCAAACTATTCGAATAGCCTCGTCCGCGGTTATGGACAGTTGGAGTGGCCATACTATTCCGTTGTCAGACATTTTCAAAATGACTTATGAAATGAATTGTGACATGACTTGACCACAACAGAGTTGTGACTATGAAAACTAAGTTCCCACTTAGGTGTTTTCAAACTTTATTTTATCTTTCTTTGTTTCTGAACTCAACTTAGGTTTCAAACTTAACTTTACAAATAGACTTAGACTTAGCATGTCCTACTAGGACTATCCTAATTGTTAGTGGTAGTTTGCGAGTACTTAAAGAGTACTCATGACTTTTGTCCCTGGCTATTCCTATGGCCAGACTATGAGGAGGACTACCCTGAAGGAGGACAGCAGGATGGCTACGACAACTAGGATCATCTCCCATCGTCAGCATTGCCTGTGACTCTGAAGATGGACCCCACCGCTACGCTATTTATTCCGCTACTTGATTGTACTAAGACTGGATCATGAGATCCTTTATTTGTGTAAGACCTTATTATGGTTTGTAATGGATGATGTACTGTGATATCTAATCTGTTATGTCTCGCAAAAATGGTAATCCTGGGATTGCGATGTATGGCATAACAGGCATCTGGGATTAAAAATCCGGGTGTTGACAAATGTGGGTTCAAGGGTGGATGCTAAACGTCGGTCACATCATTCATGCGACTCGTGCTCGACCTTTTGACCATCCGTGTTCTGAGGCCATGTCTGTACATGCTAGGCTCGCCAACTCAACCTTAGTGCATTCACTGTGCAACATGGCTTACACCCACTGTATGCGAACATAGATATGTCTGACACCCGATCATCACGGCTTGCCTCATATGGAAGAACTTTCTAGGTGGTGCATGATGGCTCAGTGTTGATGTAGAGCTTGTTGGGAACCCCAAGAGGAAGGTATGATGAGCACAGAAGCAAGTTTACTTCAGTTATGAAACCAAGGTTTAATCGAACTAGTAGGAGCAAGGAAACACCCCAAAGGTGTTGCTAGCTGAGCCTTGGCAGGGCGCACTACCGGTGCTAGTAGCAACGTGGAGACCTGCACAACACAACCACAGAACTCTGTCCCCAACTTGCGATGAGGGTGTCAATCTCACCGGTTTTGCTGAAAACAAAGGATTAAACGTATCGAATGGAAGGAAGTAATAGTTTGCAGAAAGTAAACACAAAGCAGTAAACAGTTTATAGATTGTATGTAAAAGAAAAGGACCGGGATCCATAGTTCACTAGAGGTGGCTCTCCTTAAGATAGATAACATGCTGGGTGAACAAATTACAGCAGGACAATTGACAAACATCGAGAAAGCAATACATGCATATACTAATCATCTTGACTCCTTTGGAACTTGATTGGGAATTACAACATTATACATAGACCGCCATCCAACTGCATCTATGACTAATACTCCACCTTCAGGTTATCATCCGAACCCCCTCCAGTATTAAGTTGCAAGCAACAGATTATTGCTTTACGAATTGCGTGTAATGTAAACAATATGATTGTTCTATGAACAAAGGATTGTTGTTTTCTCCCTAGTAGCAACAACACATCTAGTACCTTAGAGATTTCTGTCACTTCCCGGATTACCAGAGGCATGAACCCACTATCGAGCATAAATACTAACTCTTGGAGTTGCTAGCATCTACTTGGCCAAGATAGCTACTAACAACGGAAAGCATGCAAGATCACAAATAACAAAGACATGATAGAATCAATAATCAATCTGAAATAGCATCTCAATATCCATCGGTTCCCCGCAAATACAACATGCAGAAATACAAATAGATGATCTTGATCATGAACGGAGCTCACAAGATCTAAACATGAAAGCACAAAGGAGGAGAACCAGCCATATAGCTACTACATGGATCCGTAGTCCAAGGATGAACTACTCGCGCATCACACCGGAGGCTTGCATGGTGATGAAGAAGGCCTCCAGGGTGAATTCCCCTCTCCGGCAGGGTGCCGGGAAGAGCTTCAGATCCCTCCCGATCTAGGGATGGAGATGACGGCGGCTACAGACTCTTTCGTGGATTTTTGATCGGGTACTTAGGGTTTTTGTCCCGAGGGCATCTTATAGGCAGAAGGAGAGGCCGAGGGGGTGCTGGGGTCGGCCAGACCACCCCCTGGCGCGGGCCAGGCCTGGCCGCGCGGCCAGGTGGTGTGGCCGGCCCCCAGCTCTTGTCCGTCTCGTATTCTGGCATCTGATGACTTTCGAAAAAATAGGCACTTTGGCTTTTGTCCCGTCCAATTCCGAGAATATTCATTTTCTGACTTTCTTGGAACCAAAAACAGCAGAAAACAAGCAGATGGCAATGTGGATCTTGTTAATAGGTTAGTCCAAGAAATCATATGAAAAGTACTCCAAAGTGTGGACAAAACACAAGAAAGTGGATAAAACCAAGCATGGAACATCAAAAATTATAGATACATTTGTAATGTATCAACATCTCCAATCTTAACTCTTGCTCGTCCTCGAGTAGGTAAGTGACAAAAAGAAATAATAATTTTTGAGGTGACATGCACCATCAAAGACTTGATCAAAGTATTTGTAAAACATTCAAAGTTGGGATCATAGTACTTCAATCATAACATGAGAGACAAAGTTCTAGCAATAAGACAAAGAAACTATGATGCAAAATGAAAAGGCACAAACAAAATATTCATGAATAACAATGCTTTGCAAGACGTTTGTTTGTTTCACATAAAGAAAACATAGCATAATAGTATTCAGCTTGTCCCTCATAGAGTAGCAAATATAAATGCATAGGACACCTTCAAAGTTCATAAGAGTGACTAGATACAAATAGTTTAAAACAAGCAATATCATGTTATGCATCAATCAACTAGTCTTGGGACAATGCACATAGAATTAATAATGGCCACTATGCTCTCAAAGTAGATGCATAAAGATAGAAGGTGGAGACTCAATATAATGGTGGAAGAAGGGTCCTTCATAGAAGGAAGTAGGGATTCAAGTCTCATAAAGAGCTTCCAAAAATTATGGTACTTATAGCTTTCAGCTCTCATTGCCCCTATCATAAGAATCTTGAAGTGATTAAGGTTAAAGTGAACAAACTATAGTGTACATTCTTGACGAAGTATAAGCTAGAAATCTCATGTCCCTTGTATACGAGGGCCGCTCCTCATGCTACTCAATTTTAGTCACCGGTAAGTTCTTGTCATTGTAAGTACATGTGTATCATAGAGAACCGCCAATGGGGTACCCCTTGCCCGATGATACGGAAGAATCCCCATATCAAAATGACAAGGCAAGCAGACAACGAGCATCTCAGCAATCTTCTTATTTACCATGGGAATATGGTGCTTTTTTTCTCTCTTTCCTATTTTCATAATCTCTTTTTTTCTCTTTATTTTTCTCAATATAGGACTCTTTTTTATAAGAAGAATGCTTCATAGACATCTCATTATGGTTACGCTGCAGGTTTCCACCATGTCAGCATGGATTAGACCAGCGGCTCAGGCGTTTCTCTAACACATATACATAACTCCATGGACTTACAAGCTCCCCTTTCATTTCACACCGATGACATCCATATACAAAAGAGCATGATATCAACTAGGTACAAGTACCAAGTGCAATGTTGAAAGCGTTCCCCATGAAAGCATGGTTCTGCTAATTCCCAACAAATAAGTGCAAGCATATACAACATAGACGACACAATGGTTCAAGTTTATTAAGGGCAAGAAAAATTAAAGTGTGCCATCAAGTTTGTGAGAGCTTTAATCACTAGTTTTCTCATAACAAGTTTAATTTGGAAGG
Source organism: Avena sativa (assembly GCA_916181665.1). NCBI lineage: Eukaryota > Viridiplantae > Streptophyta > Magnoliopsida > Poales > Poaceae > Avena > Avena sativa. The sequence goes on from OV702291.1 coordinate 264,650,954, forward strand.
TAAACAAAAGCATGAATATACTTGGAATAGCATAAGCTAATAGGTAGGTATGGTGGACTCTTTGGAATAACTTGGTTTAGGGAGTTGGATGCATGAGTGGAACTCATACTTGGTTGTGGAGGCTAGCAAAAGACTGGGAGCGACAAACTAAGAGAGCAATAATGGCCATAATCATGCAGAGCGACAAAACATCATTGATCAAAGCATAAAGTGATACTACAAGTTGAAAACTAAAGGATCATAAAGGCTATGGTGACTTGAGATAGTCATAACATGGTGTGAGCATGTGCCAAGTCAACCCAAATAAAGCATCAAAGGAGAATACCACTATACTATGCTTTAATATGCTAAAACAACGCATGATTCATCCAAGGCACATTAAGCAATATCAATTGTTTATAACAAGTCATGCTACATCAAAGAATACTAACCATAAAGCCAAAACAATATCAAGCATGGCATGACAAAGCATAGGCCACAGTCAAAAACAAGCTCTCTTTACCACTTAAGCATGAACTTTCCTACTCTTTTCCAATCCAAACCAAACTATTTGAAAACCAAGGTATGAAAGAGGGGGTCCAACCAATTTATTCAGCAAACGAAAAACCAAAACGAAAACGAAAAAGAAGACGCTCCAAGAACAACACAACTGTGCATGAAACAATAAAAATGAAGCGTTTGGAAAAACCTGGGATTTTTATTGATGAAGAAGGGGATGCCTTGGGCATCCCCAAGCTTTGACGCTTATACTTCTTGGATATTTCTTGGGGTGACACGTGTGGCATCCCCAAGCTTGAGATTTAGTCGATCCTTCATCTCATTACTCATTCCTTCCATTCACCTGAAATTTTTCCTTCATACAAAACTTCACACAATCTTTATTAGCAACATTAGTGCACTCAAGAGAATAAGTCTTTAGGTTCAGTTCTAACACCAATAAAACTTCCATTAAAGAAAAAGCTACTGTAGCACTTCCCTCAAAAAGCTCAATTCCCCAAAAGAACTCAAAAATAAACCAACAAGAAGCAAATGCAGAAAATGGCAGAAATCTATCAAAACAGACCAGCAGGTAAAGATGAATTGTTTTGAAGACCTTCTGTTGCTCAAATCAAAAAGTGTTGAAGTAACGAAAGTTAGATAACAACCTGAGGAATAAGCACAAAAATTCACGCCTCAAAAAGACGTTCACAGATTTTACATGATTTTTTACGGTGAAGCACAGAAATCTGTTTTGGGACAACAACTTTCCCAATCATTACTTCTCTCTTATTAGAGGTTACTCTTGGCACAAAAAGCAAATAAAAAGGATAAGGAGCGGTTATTACAGTGGTAACAACTTCCAAGACTAATCTAAAACTTTTGAGTTATCTCCCAATAAGTACTTTTCTTTAACGCCTTTAAGTTAGGCATATGAAGCAAGAAAAAGAATCAAGTGTTCTCAAATGAAGAAGCATTAAGACCAAATTTCTTGCCCTTACCTCTCTTAATTTTATTCTTAACCTTGGGGAAAATATGATTGTTTGGTGGAGAAGAAAGGTGCATGGTCCCCTTTCCCACATCTATTATTGCTCCAAGGAGTTCTAATAGGGACCTTCCAAGTGTAATTTGTCCTTTTCCTGCACATTCAATAACAAGATAATCAGTAGAAATCATTTTCCCAAGGATCTTTGTAAACACTCCTTCAGCTATTCCAATAGGTAATATGGTAGCATTATTAGCAATAGATATTTCTTTTCCTCCTTCAGTAAGCCCCCAAAGATTCAAAGATTCATAAATATCTTTGGGCATAAGACAAAATTCAGACATGATATCACAGCGAGTTTGAAAAGTTTCAGTGTTTATCTCAATCTTTACTATAGGGAGCCACTTTGATGGTTCAGAATTTATTGGGACATAATTGTGATACTCCCTAAGCGTATTATAGCAATCTTTTAAGCTAGTAGTGCTAGTCTCAAGAGTGTTCAATCTAGCAAATATTCTTGTGAAAGAAATATCAGTTTGGCTAGGCAAGTTGTAAGTGAGGATCAATTTATTTATAGCATTTATAGCATCATCCTCATTACATTGGAGGAAATCTCCTCCCACAACAGCATCTAAAGCATATCTATAGCAAAGAGCAATTCCAAGGTAAAAACTGCTAAGGAACAAGCTTTGAGTCATTTTAGGCTCAGTTTTTTCATGTAGATAAGAGATTCTAGACCAAGCTTCCTTAAAACTTTCCTCAATTCCTTGTTTAAAAGTGAAAATCATTTCCTCGGGTGACATAGTGACTGGTGCAAGGCTAGACATAATGGCAACTTAAGATAGGAACTAATTTTTTGTGTTTTTGATAAAGAAAGCAAACTAGTAAAACTATTTTTTTTGTGTTTTTGATAACAAAACAAGCAAACAAAACAAAAAGAAACTAAGAAAAAAAATTAACAAAGTAAAGAGATTGGTTATGAGGGACTCCCCTTGTGAAGATGTCCTTGACTCCCCGGCAACGGCGCCAGAAAAGTGCTTGATGGCTCAGCATTGATGTAGAGATCGTTGGGAACCCCAAGAGGAAGGTATGATGAGCACAACAGCAAGTTTCCCTCAGTTATGAAACCAAGGTTTAATCGAACCAGTAGGAGCAAGGAAACACCCCAAAGGTGTTGCCAGCTGAGCCTTGGCAGGGCGCACTACCGGTGCTAGTAGCAACGTGGAGACCTGCACAACACAACCATAGAACTCTTTCCCCAACTTGCGATGAGGTTGTCAATCTCACTGGTTTTGCTGAAAACAAAGGATTAAATGTATCGAATGGAAGGAAGTAATAGTTTGCAGAAAGTAAACACAAAGCAGTAAACAGTTTATAGATTGTATGTAAAAGAAAAGGACCGGGATCCATAGTTCACTAGAGGTGGCTCTCCTTAAGATAGATAACATGCTGGGTGAACAAATTACAGCGGGGCAATTGACAAACATCCAGAAAGCAATACATGCATATACTAATCATCTTGACTCCTTTGGAACTTGATTGGGAATTACAACATAACTAACTCTTGGAGTTGCTAGCATCTACTTGGCCAAGATAGCTACTAACAACGGAAAGCATGCAAGATCACAAATAACAAAGACATGATAGAATCAATAATCAATCTGAAATAGCATCTCAATATCCATCGGATCCCCGCAAACACAACATGCAGAAATACAAATAGATGATCTTGATCATGAACTGAGCTCACAAGATCTAAACATGAAAGCACAAAGGAGGAGAACCAGCCATCTAGCTACTACATGGATCCGTAGTCCAAGGATGAACTACTCACACATCACACCGGAGGCTTGCATGGTGATGAAGAAGGCCTCCAGGGTGAATTCCCCTCTCCGGCAGGGTGCCGGGAAGAGCTTCAGATCCCTCCTGATCTAGGGATGGAGATGACGGCGGCTACAGACTCTTTCGTGGATTTTTTTATCGGGTATTTAGGGTTTTCGTCCCGAGGGCATCTTATAGGCGGAAGGAGAGGCCGAGGGGGTGCTGGGTTCAGCCAGACCACCCCCTGGCGCGGGCCAGGCCTGGCCGCGTGGCCAGGTGGTGTGGCCGCCCCCCAGCTCTTCTCCGTCTCGTATTCTGGCATCTGATGACTTCCGGAAAAATAGGCACTTTGGCTTTTGTCCCATCCAATTCCGAGAATATTCATTTTCTGACTTTCCTGGAACCAAAAATAGCAGAAAACAGGCAGCTGGCACTGTGGCTCTTGTTAATAGGTTAGTCCAAGAAATCATATGAAAAGTACTCCAAAGTGTGGACAAAACACAAGAAAGTGGATAAAACCAAGCATGGAACATCAAAAATTATAGATACATTTGCAATGTATCAGTGCACACTAAGGGGGAACACAATCATTGGTAATTTTAACAGGGATCATCTTATTAGGCTACCGTGGAGTATCTAATACTAGCACACAATAAAATATACAAACAATAACATTGAATGTAAATGCGATGTGATATGGTCCTTACGTCGTGATCTCCATCCGTCGTCATCGGATTCTGGCGCCAGGGTTCCGGCGCCGTAGACACCAGGGTACCGGTGTCATCCCAGCGTGGTAGTCCGTCACCTCTGTGACTATACACTACTACGTAACATAAGGTAATCACTTTACCTTTTCCACAACCATATCACAAAGCAACGCCCCCTGCAAAACAAAGTTAGATGCCTCTACTTTATCTTTGCATGTTTTACATGGCTGAATGGGCTTTCGCACAAGAACCGTTCTTACCTACGAACTTTCAGCACAACGTTGATCAAGTAGTTATCTCTACTACAACCCTTTCGGGGCCCTCCATTTCAAATGGCATACCAACTAATGCGAGAGAGACAGACACCCCCCTAAGCCACTTTATACGGTAGAAGCCGTATGTCAAGCGTGGACCAGTCTCGCGAATGAACGCGTAAAGTCGGTTGGGGGCCGCTTCATCAAGCATTACCGCGGTATACACAAGTACACGTGGGAGGGTAACAACTAAAATATCAACGCCCACACACTACATCTCGTGTGTTCTACCCATACTAGCATTACTACGCATAGATCTAGCTTTCATACCACTGTAGGGGTTCCGCGCGTGAAAACAATAAATTTTACCCTACGCCCCTGAACCCCTAAAGCTGTCGGACCTATCTATTAGTAATACAGTAACGGGAGGGGCTTTTCGCATACTTACCCTTGAAGACCAAAAAGTGTTGTCAATGTTCAGGAGAGAGCATGGTTGATGTAGACAAGCCGAAGCCGACCTCAAGGTCGTGATGAAGTCCTTGCGCTCTCGTGGCTCCAACGACTTGAGTGCCTCAAGTGCGACACCTCGCGGGGAGTTACACACGTCCGGTGCTGACGATGACTCCCGCTTCCCCGATCCAGCAGCAGTTGCGGAAGTAGAGCTCCTGAATCCGAATCCCGCAGCGCGACGGCGCTCCACGGTGAAGATGTCTCTCGTTCGTGCAGTCCGAACTTGGGACCACGGTCACGAGAGAGGGAGAGAGAGAAAATATCAATTGGAGGTCCTCCCAAAAGTGAGAAGACCTTTATTGATTATTGGGGTGTATTTATCTCGCCAAATACCCCCACTATATATAGGGGGAGGGGAGGTACTACCTCCCTCAAAGTCCCGGGGTGGGACTAAAGGAGAGGAGGGGGAGGGGAGGCTGCCGGCCAGCCCTAGTGGGCCCCGCGCGGGGGGCTTGGCCCATCCGGCCAACTCCCTTGCCCCTTCTCCCTCTCTCTTTCCCTAATGGACCCTCTCCCCTCCGGGAATTGGCCTATTAAGCCTTTTGACCTTTTAAATTGATTTTCTCTTTATTAAATAATTATGAATAAATGAATAAATCATTATATAACATTCATTCACATATTATTCAACCTCTATGGTTATGGAACACTTCCACCTCCACTCCGGACATCCTCCGGACTTAACGAAACCCTTCCGGTTTTCTCTCTATTATTCTTTGGCGATTCTACTGATCCTATAAACACTCTCTAAGAATCATCAAGCCCTTAAGCGTGATACCCCATGGTTCGGGAACACTCCAGACATGGTCGGGACACTCCCGCACCAATGATCAACAGAGGGACCTGGATGGCCATGTGACCCCTATGCGTTCCATGAAGATCTTTCATCGTTTGAACTGGGACAGTCGTGTCTTATTCCCTTTGTCTCTCGATACTTGCATTGCCTGAGATCTGATCAATGACATCACCATGTCATGTTCAATCTTGATACCGAACAATGCTACTTGACTCGTTCCGACAAGTGATATCCCTATGATCAAATCACACGCTGCGCAGCTATTGGATATAACCTCTTCGAGTGGGCCCTTGAGTATCTTCTCATCACATGGACGGAAAAATCCTGCTCTTGACATATATTGACTCTACGGTTTCCTCTGAGTACCTGAACACACCTTTATAACCACTGTATTACCAAGTGGCGCTTGATGCTATCTAAGCACTCTCGGGAGACAGTGATTGATATAGCCTCACGGTCTAAGGAATAGTCTACGAGGATCCATTTCTAATCATCGTAACTTGAACTTCGTGACATGATCGGGTCACGATGTTTAGGTTGGGTATTGGTTCATCATCTCATTCTCTGAATGAGTTGACTCCAGTTCCACTTGGCATAAATGCCACATGATCAGGAAAGTTGATCATCTGTTGACCAATGAACCAGTGACTAGAGTTTCACTGGGACCCCCTGGTTGTTTGTATATCACACGTGTATTGATGTTTCCACTCAATATAGTTATAGCATGATATAAAACTTAATCATAAACTATATGAAATATGATAATAGTCCTTACTACTATTTGTCTCTAGGGCATATTTCCAACATACCAAACCTCCAATATATGATGATTATAATGATGAATATGATATTTTCAGTCCACCTACTATTGAGGAGGAAATTAATTATGACTACAATATGCCTCCTATATTTGATGATTATGGTGATGAGAATAATAATGATAGCTATTTTGTTGAATTTGCTCCCACTACAATTAATAAGAATGACTATGTTTATGTGGGGGGTATTAATTCTTTTATGCATGTGGCTCATGATAAGAATGTTTCATGTGATAGTTATATTGTTAATTTTATTCATGATGCTACTAAAAGTTATTATGAGAGAGGGAAACATGGTTTTATGTATCTCAATAATATTAAGTTTCCCCTCTTTATGTTGAAAGTCTTGAAGTTGCACTTGTTTTGCTTTACTATGCTTTTGGCTTTGTGCTTTCATGACTTATTTATTTACAAGTTTCCTATGCATAGGAAGTGGGTTAGACTTAAATGTGCTTTGAATTTGCTTCTTGATGCTCTCTTTTACTTCAATTCATATTTCTTATGTGGGCATCTTCTCAAACTATCATGCCTAACTTAAAGGCGTTAAAGAAAAGTACTTATTGGGAGATAACCCAAAAGTTTTAGATGAGTCTTGGAAGTTATTGCTTCAGTAATAACCTCTCCTTATCCTTTTTATTTGCTTTTTGTACCAAGAGTAACCTCTAATGAGAGAGAAGTAATGCTTGGAAAATTTGTTGTCCCGAAACAGATTTTTGTGTTTCGCTGTAAAAATTCGTGTAAAATATCTGTACGTCGGTTTGAGCTGTGATTTTTTGTGCTTCTGCCCCAGGTTGTTAAACAACTTTCATTAGTTCAACACTTTTCGATTTGAGCAACAGAAGGTCTTCGAAAAAATTGGTTTTTACTTGCTGCTCTGTTTTGACAGATTTCTGCCATTATTTGCATTTGCCTCTTATCGATTTCTTTTTGGGTTCTTTTTGGTGAATTGAGATTTTTGAGGAAATTTCTACAGTGGCTTATGTTTTCATGGAAGTTTTACTTGTTCTAGCACTGAACCCAAAGACTTATTATCTTGAGTACACTAATGTTGCTAATAAAAATTGTGCGAAGTTTTGTATGAAAGAAATTTTCAGGTGTAGGGAAAGAATGATGTAATGAGATGAAGAATGGACAAAAGCTCAAGCTTTGGGATGCCACCACGTGTCACTCCAATAAATATTCAAGAGGTACAAGCGTGAAAGCTTGGGGATGCCCAAGGCATCCCCTTCTTCATCAATAAAAATTTCAGGTTTCTTCCAAACACTTCATTTTTATTGTTTCATGCACAGAGCTTCTTTGTTTTTGTTTTTAGTTTTATTTTTCTTGGTTTGCTGTAATAAGTTGGTTGGATCCCAGCACTTCTTTTGGAGAGAGACACACTTTGTTTTCATTGTTTAGAACACTCTAGTTTTCATTCTTATTGTTTTGTGAGTGTTCTCTTTTGCTAGCACTGTGTTTAGCTTTAGTTTTCTTGTGCTTTCATCTTAGAACTTTTTAGTTCTTCTTTGTGGAATTGCGAGACAAGCCCACTGATCTTTATTTATTATTATCTTTGTGAGTTGTTTCAAATAAGTCGATTGGTGTTGGAAAAGAGTAGGAAAGTTCATGCTTAAGTGGTATAAAAAGGAGCTTGTTTTTTACTGTGACTTAGACTTTATCATGTCATGATTGATATTGTTTTGGCTTTATGCTTAGTGATTTTTGCTGTAGCATGACATGTTATAAACAATTGAGATTGCCTAATGTGCCTTGAAAGAATCATGTGTTGTTTTAGCATATTAAAGCATGGTATTGTGGTATTCTCCTTTGATGCTTTATTTGGGTTGACTTGGCGCATGCTCACGCCATGTTAAGACTATCCCAAGTCACCATAGCCTTTATGATCCTTTAGTTTTCGACTGTAATATCACTTTATGCTTTAATTATTGATGTTTTGTCACTTTGCATGAGTATGGCCATTATTGCTCTCTTAGTTGGTCGCTCTCAGTCTTTTGCTAGCCTCCATAACCAAGTATGAGTTCCACTCATGCATCCAACTCCAAATAAAACCAAGTTATTCCAAAGATTCCATCATACCTACCTATTAGCATTTGCTATTCTAAGTATATTCATGTTTTTATCTACCTTCCGAATTAAACTTGTTATGTGAAAATTAGTGACTAAAGCTCTCACGAACTTGATGGCACACTTTACTTTTATTGCCCCTAATAAACTTGAACCATTGTGTCGTCTATGTTGTATATGCTTGCACTTATATGTTGGGGATTAGCAGAACCATGATGTCATGGGGAACGCTTTCAACATTCCACTTGTACTTTGTACCTAGTTGATATCATGCTCTTTTGTCTATGGATGCCGTCGGTGTGAAATGAAAGAGGAGCTTGTAAGTCCATGGAGTTATGTATGTGTGTTAGAGAAACGCCTGGGCCGCCGGTCTAATCCATGTTGTCATGGTGGAAACCTGCAGCGTAACCATAATGAGCTGTCTATGAAGCATTCTTCTTATAAAAAAGTCAGATATTGAGAAAAAGAGAAAAAGAAAAAAAGAGATATGAGAAAAGAGGAAAGAGAGAAAAAAGCACCATTTTCCCATGGTAAATAAGAAGATTGCTGAGATGCTCGTTGTCTGCTTGCCTTGTCATTTTGATATGGGGATTCTTCCGTATCATCGGGCAAGGGGTACCCCGTTGGCGGTTCTCTATGATACACATGTACTTACTATGACAAGAACTTACCGGTAACTAAACTTGAGTAGCATGAGGAGCGGTCCTCGTATTCAAGGGACATGAGATTGCCAACTTATACTTTGTCAAGCATATACTCTATAGTTTGTTCACTTTAACCTTAATCACTTCAAGATTCTTATGATAGGGGCAATGAGAGCTGAAAGCTAATAAGTACCATAATTTTTGGAAGCTCTTTATGAGACTTGAAACCCTGCTTCCTTCTATGAAGGCCTTTCTTTTACTTTTATGTTGAGTCTCCATCTTATATCTTTATACACCTATTGAGAGAGCATAGTGTCCATTCTTAGTTTAATTTGCATTGTCCCAAGACTTGTTGATTGATTCATAACTTTGATATTGCTTGTTCTTAAACTATTTGTATCTAGTTACCCTTATGAACTTTGAAGGTGTCCTATGCATTTATGTTTGCTACTCTATGAGGGACAAGATGAATACCATTCTCATTATGTTTTCTTTATGTGAAACAAACAAACGTTTTTCAAAGCATTGTTATTCATGAATCTTTTGTTTGTACCTTTTCATGTTACAACATAGTTGCTATGTCTTATTGTTAGAACTATATCTTTCATGTCTATGTTGAAGTACTATGATCCCAGCTATCAATGTTTTACAAATACCTTGATCAAGATTATGATGGTGCATGTCACCTCAAAAATTATTCTTTCTTTTTATCACTTACCTACTCGAGGATGAGCAGGAGTTAAGCTTGGGGATGTCGATACGTTGCAAACGTATCTATAATTTTTGATGTTCCATGCTTGTTTTATATCTACTTTCTTATGTTTTATCCACACTTTGGAGTATTTTTGTGCACTTTCCTGGACTAACCTATTAACAAGATGCCACAGTGCCAGTTGCATGTTTTCTGCTATTTTTGGTTCCAGGAAAGTCAGAAAATGAATATTGTCGGAATTGGACCAGACAAAAGCCAAAGTCCTTATTTTCCCGGAAGACTCACGGAGCCAGAAGGAGGGACGAAGGGGGGCCATAGGGTGGCCACACCACCCTAGGCGCGGGTCCCCCTGGCCGTGCCAGGGAATGGTGTGGGCCCCCGGTCGGCCATCGACCTTTCCCCTTCGCCTATAAAGTCCTCCTGATGCAAAAACCCTAAATCGTCAATCAGAAATCCACGAAAAGTTCCGCGGCGCCGCCGCCACCGAAGGGGAGATTCGGGGGACAAAAAAGTCTTTGTTTCGGCACCCTGCTAGGACGGGGAAGTGCCCCCGGAGCCATCGCCATCGATCTCCACCACCATCTCCATCGTCGTTGGTAATTCCCATGATGATGAGGGAGTAGTTCTCTCTCGAGGCTAAGGGTTCTACCGGTAGCTATGTGTTCATCTCTCTCTATGCGTGATCATATTGTGATCATGAGCTTTGTAATCAAGTAGATCTACCTTGCTACTCAAGTTCTTTAATAGATCTCTGCTCTCAACATGTGTGTGAAAGTGACAGCATGCACACCATGGTGGCACTTAGGCTAGATATTACAAATACTTGTTATGAGTTATATTTGGAGTTGGATGTTTCTATGAAATTGTGGTGTTTGTTGGAACCATCTAGTGCTCAAGGTGACAGTGTGGGGTTATCTAGATGGGGAAAGTGAACTTTGAGGTGTGCTGTTATAGCCCTACCATGGATTAGAGTGTCCAACCGTAGAGTAGTTCAGAGTACTATCATGAAGAGAAGATATTTATATGAGAGTGGTCACTAGTGAAAGTATGACCCCTAGGCCTTGTTTCTAAGCATTGAAACACCGTTTGCAACTAGATCTATTAAATGTTTGCTTGCTTCCATCTTTATTTCAGTTTGCCTTTAGTCTCTTCCACGCCATCAAGCTATTTTCTAGCACCGGTGTCTTATATCCATACCACTTGTATTTTACTATCTCTTCGCCGAACTAGTGCACCTATACACCTGACAAGTTTATTGGGTGTGTTGGGGACACAAGAGACTTCTTGTATCTTGATTGCAGGGTTGCTTGAGAGGGATACCTTTGACCACTTTCTCCCTAAGTTCGATAAACCTTGGGTAATCCACTTAAGGGAAAACTTGCTGTTGTTCTACAAACCTCTGCACTTGGAGGCCCAACAACTGTCTACAAGAATAGAAGTGTGTAGACATCACGCTATTTTCTGGCGCCGTTACTGGGGAGGTAAGGTAAAAGGTACTCACATCCTCTGGTGTGAGTGCTCGAAGTTATTTCCTTTAGATTCTGCAATTTTGTCTTTTTGTTTCTTGTTTTCACTAGTTAGGCTTAATGGAAAACAACAAAAATATTAGAGAGCTTTATAGTATTTATCTTGAGTTAGGACACGAAGTGTTTGAAGAGAAAATTTAAAAACCTATGGAACTTTATTTGCATGCTAATAGCAATGTTGTTAGTATGAATTCTTTGGACACCATTATTGCTAATGCTATGGAAAAGTCTAAGCTTGGGGAAGCTAGTTTTTATGAAAATGATATTTTTAGTTCCCCAGCTTTGGAAGATAGCTATTCTATTGCTTATGATGATACCAAACCTCCAATATATGATGATTATAATGATGAATATGATATTTTCAGTCCACCTACTATTGAGGAGGAAATTAATTATGACTACAATGGGGGACAAGGAGGAGAGTGGCGCCACGGTCTCGGCGTGCGTGATATCGAGGAGGAGCTGTGCGTCAGCGGTGACCAGCATCGACGGTGTGTGGCTGGGTCGCTTCCATGCAAGCTGATCGCTCTGCGTGGCTGCTAGAAGTAGTAGCATTGATATAGCTCGTCCTTCGGACGTCCCTACATCTACACTACCAAGTCCCCCAAGTGGACCAATGACTCATGCACGAGCCAATCTCCTTCAAGCTAAGGTGAATTCACTCCTTGTCTCACGTGATTTCGGTACACCCCCGGATGGCTTGCTACTTCATGCCCTGACACTATGCATCATCAGGTATGAAGACGCGAGCCAGCGGAGCATCGCAACAACCAGCAGCTGCCTGGAGCAAGTGGTACTACTAGCCACGAAGAGCGGTACTACCGCCTGGAGAGAGCAGTACTGCCGCACTGGACAAAGAGTCACCGCCCAAAGACCCATGCCTCGCTGATACCAAGGAAGCGGCACTACCACCTCGACCGGTACTACCTCTTGTAGCGAGCGGTACAACTGGGTGGCCTTGAAGACCACGCCATCGCCTCGGCCCGCTCTGGTACTAGTGTGTGGTACTACCGGCGATCACCGGTACTACCGGTTACAATTTTCGGTACTACCGGATGAAACTGTGCCTACACGCACCAACTCGGCCCCTAGTACATGTAACGCACCCTTTTATATTTTAAGTTTCCCAAACTACCCTTGAACCTATGGCTGGCCAATATATAGTCCGCCACCTCTATTGTAACCCCTAGGCATGATATTTGGAATTAGTGAACAACCCTTATGGATATATCTAGTTCTTGCCTCATGCTCCTTTGATATAGGAGTACAAAATATCCCCACCTCGTTGGAGTTTGCATCGTGCCTCCCTCATTGTACAAGGCCTTGGCATCAGAGTCCCTTTGCCAAGACGTCAAGACCTCACCGAGACTCCCTACTCGTCGTGTCGGTTTGAGAGAGAGACCTCCGCCCAACGTCGATCCTAGGGATTGCGCCGGACCGGTCACCGCTGGCGTGACCTATTGGTGTGTATCGTGTCTTCGTGTGTGCGTGTGTTGATACATTGCAAATGTATCTATAATTTTAGATATTCCATGCTTGGTTTTGTCCACTTTCTTGTGTTTTGTTCCAACTTTGGAGTACTTTTATTATGATTTCTTGGACTAACCTATTAACAAGAGCCACAGTGCCTGCTGCCTGTTTTCTGTTGTTTTTGGTTCCAAAAAAGTCAAAAAATAAATATTCTCGGAATTGGATGGGACAAAAGCCAAAGTGCCTATTTTTCCGGAAGGGATCAAGTGCCAGAATACGGGACGGAGAGGGGCCAGGGGCCGGCCACACCACCTGGCCGCACGGCCAGGCCTGGCCCATGCCAGGGGGTGGTCTGGCCGACCCTAGCACCCCCTCGGCCTCTCCTTCCACCTATAAGTTGCCCTCGGGACGAAAACCCTAGGTACCCGATCAAAAATCCACAAAAGAGTCTGTAGCCACCGTCATCTCCATCCCTAGATCAGGACGGATCTGAAGCTCTTCCCGGCACCCTGTCGGAGAGGGGAATTCACCCTGGAGGCCTTCTTCATCACCATGCAAGCCTCCGGTGTGATGCGTGATTAGTTCATCCTTGGACTACGGATCCATGTAGTAGCTAGATGGCTGGTTTCTCCTCCTTTGTGCTTTCATGTTTAGATCTTGTGAGCTCCGTTCATGATCAAGATCATCTATTTGTAATTCTTACATGTTTTGTTTGCGGGGATCCGATGGATATTGAGATGCTATTTCAGATTGATTATTGATTCTATCATGTCTTTGTTATTTGAGATCTTGCATGCTTTCCGTTGTTAGTAGCTATCTTGGCCAAGTAGATGCTAGCAACTCCAAGAGTTAGTATTTATGCTCGATAGTGGGTTCATGCCTCTGGTAATCTGGGGAAGTGACAAAAATCTCTAAGGTACTAGATGTGTTGTTGCTACTAGGGAGAAAACAACAATCCTTTATTCATAGAACAATCGTATTGTTTACCTTACACGCAGTTCGTAAAGCAATAATCTGTTGCTTGTAACTTAATACTGGAGGGGGTTCGGATGATAACCTGAAGATGGATTATTAGTCATAAATGCAGTTGGATGGCGGTCTATGTATTATGTTGTATTGCCCAATCAAGTCTCAAAGGAGTCAAGATGATTAGTATATGCATGTATTGCTTTCTCGGTGTTTGTCAATTGCCCCGCTGTAATTTGTTCACCCAGCATGTTATCTATCTAAGGAGAGCCACCTCTAGTGAACTATGGATCCCGGTCCTTTACTTTACATCTACAATCTTCTACTGCTTTGTGTTTACTTTCTGCAAACTTTTGCTTCTTTCCATTCGATACGTTTAATCCTTTGTTTTCCGCAAAACACGGTGAGGTTGACAACCTCATCGCAAGTTGGGGACAAAGTTCTGTGGTTGTGTTGTGTAGGTCTCCACGTTGCTACTAGCACCGGTAGTGCGCCCTGCCAAAGCTCAGCTAGTAACACCTTTGAGGTGTTTCCTTGCTCCTACTGGTTCGATTAAACCTTGGTTTCATAACTGAGGGAAACTTGCTGCTGTGCTCATCATACCTTCCTCTTGGGGTTCCCAACGAGCTCTACATCAACACCACGCACCAAGCACTTTTCTGGGCGCCGTGTATTGAGCCATCAAGCGATTTTCTGGCGCCGTTGTCGGGGAGTCAAGGACATCTTCACAAGGGGAGTCCCTGATAACCAATCTCTTTACTTTGTTGTTTTTGTTTTGCTTAGTTTCTTTTTGCTTTGTTTGCTTGTTTTGTTCTTCAAAAAACACAAAAAAATTAGTTTTACTTGTTTGCTTTCTTATTTGAAAATCCAAAAAAATTAAGTCTCCTTTAGTTTTCACCTTTTCCTTAGCTCACAATGTTGATCCCCAAGTTCACCCTGAAAGACCTTCCAATTGGTAGTGGTTCTATAATTGGGAAAGATAACATTGAAGAATTCTTTAATCATGTTAGCAAACATGAAGATACCGAGGATAGATCCCTTGTAGAACTTGCTCCAAATTATGAGATTGTTGCTGCTTCTTTAATTCACATGTTAGAAGCTAGGTTTGTTAACCTCAACCCCTTAATGCAAGTAATGTTTCTTAAGCTTAAAGAAATTGAGGATCCTGAAAAGAGGGATTTTATTCTAGAAACTTTGTTTAAGGAGTTCTATGATGTTGCTAAGGAAGCTAGAAAAGTTTTTGAACGTTTCAATATGCTAGGCTCATGTGTAGATGTTGTTTACACGAGAAAAGATGAACAAAACCGAACCTAATGGGGAGGAACCTAAGATACCAATACCCTTTAAACTAGTAGCAATACATGATGCCATAGAAAAGAATCTTGATTGGATTGTTCCTGCAAACCCTTTTGATGAGAATAGTGAACCTAAGAGCATTGAGAGAGGATCCTCTAGAACTTATTTGGATGAAATACCTTTCCTTGTTGAAAATATTTCTGGTATTGATCTTAATGCTTCTTCATTTGAGAACACTTGATTCTTTCTTTGGTTCTTATGTCTAACTTAAAGGCGTTAAAGAAAAGTACTTGTTGGCAGATAACCCAAGATTTTTAGATGAGTCTTGGAAGTTATTACCTTTGTAATAACCTCTCCTTATCCTTTTTATTTGCTTTTTGTGCCAAGAGTAACCTCTAATGAGAGTGAAGTAATGATTGGGAAAGTTGCTGTCCCGAAACAGATTTCTGTGCTTCACCGTAAAAATTCCTGAGAGAGCTATGTACATCGGATTGAGCTGTAATTGTTTGTGCTTCTGACCCAGGTTGTTATCTAACTTTGGTTAGTTTAACACTTTTTGATTTTAGCAACAGAAGGTCTTCGAAAAAATTCGTCTTTACCTGCTGGTCTGTTTTGACAGATTTCTGCCATTTTCTGCATTTGCTTCTTGTTGGTTCCTTCTTGAGTTCCTTTGGAGAATTGAGCTTTTTGAGAGAAGTGCTACAGTATCTAGTGTTCTAATGGAAGTTTATTGGGTGTTATAACTGAACCTTGAGACTTATTTATCTTAAGTGCACTAATGTTGCTAATGAGATTGTGTGAAGTTTTGTATGAAGAAAAAATTCCAGGTGTATGGAAGGAATGAGTAATGAGATGAAGGATGGACTAAAGCTCAAGCTTGGGGATGCCACACGTGTCACCCCAAGAAATATCCAAGAAGTACAAGCGTCAAATCTTGGGGATGCCCAAGGCATCCCCTTCTTCATCAATAAAAATTCCAGGTTTCTTCCAAACGCTTCATTTTTATTGTTTCGTGCATAGTGTGTTTCTCTTGGAGCGGCTTTTTTTTGTTTTCGTTTTGGTTTTTAGTTTGCTTGGTTTGCTTAGTTTTCTGAATAAGTTGGTTGGACCCTCTCTTTCATACATTGGTTTGCAAATAGTTTGGTTTGGTTTGGTTTGGAAAAGAGTAGGAAAGTTCATGCTTATGTGGTAAAAAGAGCTTGTTTTTGACTGTGGCTATGCTTTGTCATGCCATGCTTGATATTGTTTTGGCTTTATGCTTAGTATTCTTTGATGTTGCATGACTTGTTATAAACAATTGAGATTGCTTAATGTGCCTTGGATGAATCATGCGTTGTTTTAGCATATTAAAGCATAGTATAGTGGTATTCTCCTTTGATGCTTTATTTGGGTTGACTTGGCACATGCTCACACCATGTTATGACTATCTCAAGTCACCATAGCCTTTATGATCCTTTAGTTTTCAACTTGTAGTATCACTTTATGCTTTGATCAATGATGTTTTGTCGCTCTGCATGATTATGGCCATTATTGCTCTCTTAGTTTGTCGCTCCCAGTCTTTTGCTAGCCTCCACAACCAAGTATGAGTTCCACTCATGCATCCAACTCCCTAAACCAAGTTTTTCCAGAGAGTCCACCATACCTACCTACTAGCTTATGCTATTCCAAGTATATTCATGCTTTTGTCTACCTTTCACTTGTTATGAGAAAACTAGTGATTAAAGCTCTCACGAACTTGATGGCACACTTTACTTTATTGCCTCTAATAAAATTGAACCATTGGGTCCTTATTTGTTGTGTATATGCTTACACTTTATAAGTTGAAGTTAGCAGAACCATGTTTCATGGGGAACGCCTTGAACATTGCACTTGTACTTTGTACCCCGTTGATATTATGTTCTTTTGCTTACGGATCCCGGCGGTGTGAAATAAATGTGGAACTTGTAAGATCATGGAGTTTGTATGTGTGTTAGAGAAACGCCTGGGCCGCTAGCCTAAGCCATGCCTAATCATGGTGGAAACTTGCAGCATCACCATAATGAGCACTCTATGAAGCATCCTCAATAAAAAACCTATGCAAATAGCAAATAAAAGATTGCTGAGATGCTCATTGTCTGCTTGCCTTGTCATTTTGATTATGGGAAAGCTCCCGTATCATGTGCAAGGGGTACCCCGTTGGCGGTTCTTAATGATACACTTATTCTTACAATGGCAAGAGCTTACTCGTGACTGAAGTTGAGTAGCATGAGGATCGGTCTTTATAAGTAAGGGGCATGAGATTTCGGTTTATAACTTGTCAAGCATATCCTCTTAGTTGTGTCACTTTAACATTAATCACTTAAAGATTCTTATGATAGGGGAAATGAGAGCTGAAAGCTATAAGTACCATAATTTTTGGAAGCTCTTTATGAGACTTGAATCCCTACTTCCTTTTACAAAAGGCCTTTCTTCCACCATTATATTGAGTCTCCACCTTCTATCTTTATGCACTACTTTGAGAGCATAGTGGCCATTCTTAGTTCTATGTGCATTGTCCCAAGACTAGTTGATTGATGCATAACTTGTTATTGCTTGTTTGAATATTGTATCTAGTCACTCTTATGAACTTTGAAGGTGTCCTATGCATTTATATTTGCTACTCTATTGAGGGACAAGCTGAATACTATTATGCTATATTTTCTTTATGTGAAACAAACAAACGTCTTGCAAAGCATGTTATTCATGAATCTTTTGTTTGTGCCTTTTCATGTTGCATCTTAGTTTCTTTACTTATTGCTAGAACTTTGTCTTTCATGTTATGATTGAAGTACTTTGATCCCAGCTTTGAGTTTTGCAAATACTTTTGATCAATTTTTTGATGGTGCATGTCACCTCAAAAATTATTCTTTTTATCACTTACCTACTCGAGGACGAGCAGGAGTTAAGCTTGGGGATGTTGATACATTGCAAATGTATCTATAATTTTTGATGTTCCATGCTTGGTTTTATCCACTTTCTTGTGTTTTGTTCCAACTTTGGAGTACTTTTAGTATGATTTCTTGGACTAACCTATTAACAAGAGCCACAGTGTCTGCTGCCTGTTTTCTGTTGTTTTTGGTTCCAGAAAAGTCAGAAAATGAATATTCTCGGAATTGGACGGGACAAAAGCCAAAGTGCCTATTTTTCCAGAAGGGATCAAGTGCCAGAATACGAGACGGACAGGGGCCAGGGGCCAGCCACACCACCTGGCCGCGCGGCCAGGCCTGGCCCGCGCCAGGGGGTGGTCTGGCCGACCCTAGCACCCCCTCGGACTCTCCTTACGCCTATAAGTTACCCGATCAAAAATCCATGAAAGAGTCTGTAGCCGCCGTCATCTCCATCCCTAGATCGGGAGGGATCTGAAGCTCTTCCCGGCACCCTGCCGAAGAGGGGAATTCACCCTGGAGGCCTTCTTCATCACCATGTAAGCCTCCGGTGTGATGCGTGATTAGTTCATCCTTGGACTACGGATCCATGTAGTAGCTAGATGGCTGGTTTCTCCTCCTTTGTGCTTTCATGTTTAGATCTTGTGATCTCCATTCATGATCAAGATCATCTATTTGTAATTCATACATGTTGTGTTTGCGGGGATCCGATGGATATTGAGATGCTATTTCAGATTGATTATTGATTCTATCATGTCTTTGTTATTTGAGATCTTGCATGCTTTCCGTTGTTAGTAGCTATCTTGGCCAAGTAGATGCTAGCAACTCCAAGAGTTAGTATTTATGCTCGATAGTGGGTCCATGCCTCTGGTAATCTGGGGAAGTGATAGAAATCTCTAAGGTACTAGATGTGCTGTTGCTACTAGGGAGAAAACAGCAATCCTTTGTTCATAGAACAATCGTATTGTTTACCTTACACGCAGTTCGTAAAGCAATAATCTGTTGCTTTCAACTTAATACTGGAGGGGGTTCGGATGATAACCTGAAGGTGGATTATTAGTCATAGATGCAGTTGGATGGCGGTCTATGTATTATGTTGTATTGCCCAATCAAGTCTCAAAGGAGTCAAGATGATTAGTATATGTATGTATTGTTTTATCGGTGTTCGTCAATTGCCCCGCTGTAATTTGTTCACCCAGCATGTTATCTATTTAAGGAGAGCCACCTCTAGTGAACTATGGATCCCGGTCCTTTACTTTACATACAATCTACAATCTTTTACTGCTTTGTGTTTACTTTCTGCAAACTTTTGCTTCTTTCTATTCGATACGTTTAATCCTTTGTTGTCCGCAAAACACGGTGAGGTTGACAACCTCATCGCAAGTTGGGGACAAAGTTCTGTGGTTGTGTGGTGCAGGTCTCCACGTTGCTACTAGCACCGGTAGTGCGCCCTGCCAAAGCTCAGCTAGTAACACCTTTGAGGTGTTTTCTTGCTCCTACTGGTTCGATTAAACCTTGGTTTCATAACTGAGAGAAACTTGGTGCTGTGCTCATCATACCTTCCTCTTGGGGTTCCCAACGAGCTCTACATCAACACCACGCACCAAGCACTTTTCTGGGCGCCATGTATTGAGACATCATGTGTTCATCGTGTTCTTTGTGCGTGAGTTCACGGATTTCATCCTCTCCCTCATCTCTCCTCCTCGATCTCAAGGGATTCGTGAAAGATCGGGCCATCCACGAGGTTATCCCTCAACATTTTGGTATCAAGAGCTTCGTTGCTCACGAATTCCCCAACAAAATTTTCTTCTATCCACCAAAATTTCGAAATCCCCTAAAAATAGCCCCAAATTGCTTTCGAATCGATCTCTAGATTTGGTGCATTTTTTCGTGGTTTTGGTCTATAGATCTATTGCTTAAGGTGTCGATCTACCTTCCTTGCGAGTTTCTAGCCCCAATTTTGGACAGATTTCCGCAGTTTTGAGGATTTTGGGCCGAATTTGCGCAAAGTTCGAGATGTCCGTGTCTAGGAATCCGCGAAGCGGTACTACCGCAGATCGAGCGGTACTACCGGTCACCGGTACTACCGGTCGTATTTTGCGGTACTACAGCCCGTGACGGACAAAAAAATCCCCCGTCAGTCTTGTCCCAATTTTGTTCTCTGACTTTCCTCTTTGGTTTGTTCGTGTTTTGCGTGTGTGTCGCCTTACTAACAACAAGCTTCCGCAACTATCTTACACCCCATGCCCTCGATACCGCGGCGCCCGAACACCATCCCCAACACCGGTAGCAAGCATAGTTTAAAAACAGACCGGTTCATTGGTTAAACCAGAAAAAACCGGAACCAAAGACCTCGCTGGTTTGTTAAGCGCACTGAACCAGCCTGCCACCGAACCACGGTTTAACTGCTGGTTTTTTGTAGTTAATCAGGCACCGGTTCAACCAGCTCCATTCTCTGGATGTTAGAAAAATATTTGTTGCAAAGGAAGGAATCGAATCTAGCACCTTGGGCTGCAAACATCTCCCGTTAACAAACTATACTAATGCTTGTTGTTGTACTATGCTAAGACACAACTCCTTTTCACTATTTCTACGCGCTAGAAGTAAAAGCTTTTCATTCTACTTATGTCGTGTAATTTATTGGGCTTATTGTGATACAAATAATACATATGAGAGATTAGATGATGGTCGTGGTGGTCATGTCACGTCTATGACATCATGTTCATGTGAATTCAAAAATTTGTAAATTGACTTTAATTATAGCCATGTCACTGTTTGAGTAATTCTAGCCATGTCATATGCAGATTCACACTACACATTTTCGCATATATGTTTATCTATTAATTGTAATATTTATATTATTTTATATAGGTTAAAAAAGCAGATAGTGAACCAATGAACCGGTGGTCTAACCAGTAAAAACCTGAACCGGCAGCCTCACCGGTTCGATCACCGGTCTGGTTTTTTAAACTATGGTAGCAAGTCGTCAACAATACCAAAGGTATAACTTGCTCCACCTTGTTAACCTTTCTTCCTTTGTGTGTATCTATCCTATGAGAGCAACTTATTTTATGTTTGTCTAAGCATTGTGCACTTGCCCTTGAAGAAGTGAGAGTGTTGAAGCAAATACAAAAGTTGACATAGTAGTATAGAGAGGGAGAAAAAGAATTTAAAAAAAGAGAAAAAGAAAAAGCAAAAGAAAAACAGAAAGATACAAAGGCTTCCAATACAAAGAGAGTCTCAAGCTTGTAAGCAAAGAGATAGATAGAGCGCGATCAAGGAAAGTGCACAAATCTGTTGCTTATCCTCTTATGGCGAACGAGTTGTGGTGTCTCCTTGCGTTGGCACGACACCCGAGGATAGTCTTTGTTAGGACATTTTGTGCTCAATTTCATAGTCGTGCTAATCACATCCGTCTCTACATGTGTGTATTCTTGTGTGTTTGTAGATCGTATCCTTTTTTCTTTTGATCTTTGGTTCTCTACCACCTTTAACAATAACCTTTTCTTTGGATCATTTCATTTGGTTTTCCACAATTCTAATCTTCCACCAAAAGCTTTTGAGAGTATAGTTCTTTCTTTAGTGTGAGGTTTCTTTGTGATTTAATTTTGCAAGCTAATAGCTCTCACTTATGGTTTCTAGTTTGGTGCAATCCCCAAGGTGAGGTAAAAGGCTAACACCACCATATTCCACTTCCATATACAACCCCTGTGTATTTTGCATGATGGATAGGTATGGTGAGTCGAGTCAACCACCTCCTCAAGAAGAAGAACAAGGACCGTACATGATGCGGGCAAGCCACTATATCATCCGACATGAGTTCCGTGAATGTTGCGAGGCGCTTGAGACGTGATAAGATGAACAATTCGGTGAGACTCAAGCCGAGTTCAAGAACATCGACAACCGCTTAGATGGCCTCAAACGACAAAGGCATGCAATGCATCACAACTTGCCATCAACATGAAGCTCTCCAACGTTCCATCGCTGAAACAAATGACAAGCTTCGACTCCTCATCGACGGAATGACAAGACCGCATTCACACGCATCAAGCTTGTCAAGCTCGTCATGTCACCGTTCTCCTCTTCACCAAGATCATCATCCAAGTGCTCCAAGACGCAATGACGCCCTCGTGGTTGAAGATGGAAGCTCTTCACGCTATATACCTTCCCACGACACGCCGCAAACGTCAAGCTATGATGGTGATTTCTCCTCAAGGCCCCAAGCAAGGCGTGAAGGACACCGTCATCACGCAAGGGCACTAGTGATCCAACAAGCGCAATCACATAAAGAACCACGAGTGGAACCTTGAGTCCAACCTCAACAACATCGACATCGTCCCCGCGACATTCTTGCAACTACAAGTGATGACTCCAACTTGGAGGACCAAGCTCGCCTTCGACATGAAGCTCTCAGAGATCCTCATCTTTGTCATCACCGACAAGAACGTTCGCGCTGTCACCATGGTCACCATGATGAACCTCCTCCACCACATCAAGACATGGAGCGTCAAATGGTATATATTGAGCGATGTCCACCATGTCATGAGGCTCAAGACCATGATCTTCGTCGTGAGGCCCATGTGCCTAACCCACATCACTACCCGAGGAATGAGCCTCCTCTTTGACCGCGTTAAGAGGCTCCACATCCTCAACACCCTCATGAGGCCCAAGTGCCTCAACCTCGTCAATAACCGCACCAAAAGCAAGAGAAAGCTCTTCAACAAGGTCGCGATAACCAAGTTCCACCTCCTCAACTGCAAGCACATCAACAAGGTCACCAAGCACGTCACAATGACCACATGGAAGATGAAGACCGTCCACACCATGTCAACAACCACTACTATGAACGCAAGGATGAAGAAACTTTTGGCAAGCTCAAGTTCATGATGCCCAAGTTCACCGGATAAAATGACCCCGAAGAATACCTCTCAAGGGCACTCAAAGTCAACAAGATATTTCGTATGCACAACTATAGCAACGAGAAGATGGTCGCCATGGCTTCGCTTGAGTTTGATGACTATGCCAACCTTTGGTGGGAACAAGTTCAAGTTGCTCGTGATGCAAGAGAAGAGCCACCAATCACAACTTGGCATGATATGAAGGCCCATATGAGATCCCACTTTGTTCCTTCAAACTACATGTGTGACCTCTTCAACAAACTTCAATCGCTTAGTCAAGGGACAAAGACCATGGAAGAGTACTTCAAGCAAATGGAGCTCAATATGATTCACACCAATATTGAAGAGCGCAAGGAGCAAACAATGGCACGTTTCCTCATCATCTTGAACCATCCAATAAAGCGCATCATCGAGTTCCAAACATACAATGACATGGTTGAGCTTATGCACATCGCAATAAAAGCTAAGAGTCAAGTGTAAGAGGACATAAAGTACACCAAGACCAAGACGTACTTCACCTACAAGCAAGCTTCAACCGCTACACCAACAACCCTCAATGGAAGCTCCTCAAGTACCTCCAAGCCTTCCTTCAAGCCCCCACTTCCTTAAGGAAAACTGCCCACAAGTGGCAAGTATACAAAGGATGCCACGCCATTTAACAACGAATGCTACAAGTGTGGAGGCAAAGGACACAAGTCGACCGAGTGTGGAAACAAGAAAGTATTGTTTATCCATGACAATGGCGATGAAGAGTACTTGAGTGAAGATGAATTTGATGCCCGAGTCAAGGAAGCAATGGAAAGGCAACGTGTGGAGATGACCAAGAACTCCTCATGTGTGAACATGACGCAAGTCCATCGCTTGTTGTCACAAGGATCTTGAACACTCAAGCACAAGAGCATGAAGATCAATGATCAAATATCTTCCAAACACGTGCCGACATCAATGGGAAATCTATCATCGATGGAGGGAGTTGCCACAATCTTGCTAGAACCAAGTTGTGTGAGAAGCTCACCCTCACCCTCCATCCACACAAGCACCCCTACCACGTGCAATGGCTAAGTGACCAAGGGTCCATGAAGATCAAGCATACCGTCTAGGTAACATTCTCAATTGGCCCTTACAAAGACACGGTGGAGTGTGATGTAGTCCCAATGACGGTTTGCCATATGTTGCTTGGTCGACCATGGCAATTTGACAAAGGTGCTCTACATGATGGTCGCACAAATGTATACACCTTCAAATGGTTTAACAAGACATGTGTTTTGCAACCGATGACTCCTAGCCAAATAATTGCGGATAATGCAAAGGCTCTAGTGAGGGCGCAAAACACAACACCCTCTTGTGAGAAGAGTGGTGAGCGAGGGAACCACCATATAGCGAGTGAGAGCCACAAGCCTAACTCGAGTGGAAAAACTAAGAGTGTTCTCCTTGTCACCAAAAGTGAGATGAGAGATGTGAGGAACAACCCATCCATTTTGCACTATGTCCTCGTTTACAAGGGACTAGCGCAAGGAACTAATGATTTGACAAATATTCCTCCTTCTTTGATGATTTTTTTGCAGGAATTCAAGGATGTATTCCTCGAAGAGCTCCCACATGGACTACCTCCTCTTTGCAGAATCGAACATCGCATTAACCTCATACCCGGCACACCTCTTCCAAACCGTGCCGCCTACCGCATGAACCCGGAGGATACGAAGGAGATAGAATGTCAAATCAACCAACTCGTCTCCAAAGGTTTGATCCAAGTAAGCACTAGCCCGAGTGCGGTACCCGTGATTCTTGTTTCAAAAACGGATGATATGTTGGGGTTATGCATGGACTACCGCCCTATAAATGCTATCGCCGTGCATTATAGACATCCCATACCACTCCTGATGACATGCTTGATGAGTTGTGTGGAGCCATTATTTTCTCAAAAATTGATCTTCGTAGTGGTTACCATCAAATACGCATGGAAGAAGGTAATGAGTGGAAAACTGCCTTCAAGACCAAACTTGGTCTCTATGAATGGTTGGTCATGCCTTTTGGCTTATCTAATGCGCCATCCACCTTCATGTGCCTTATTAATAATATTTTGCATTCTCTCATTGAAAAAAGTGTTGTTGTCTATTTCGATGATATACTTGTTTATAGCAAGTCACTTGAGAAATATGTTACACATGTCAAGGAGGTCTTGCAAATCCTTTGACACAAAAAGCTTTATGCTAATCTTCCCAAGTGCACTTTTGCTAAAAACAAGTTAATTTTTCTTGGATTTGTCGTTTCTTCGAAGGGCATTGAAGTTGATGTTTCCAAGGTCAAGTACATACGAGATTGGCCCATCCCAACAAATTTGTGAGTGAACTCCGAAGTTTTCATGGGTTGGCCGGTTTCTATGATCAATTTGTGAAAGACTTTTCTACCATTGCTTGTCCTCTCAACGAATTGACCAAAAAGAATGTCACCTTTGTGTGGGGCAAATGCTTTTGATGAACTTAAAAAGAGGCTCACCGAAGCACCTCTTCTTGCGTTACCGGATTTCACAAAAACTTTTGAGATAGAGTGTGACGCTAGTGGTATAGGCATTGGAGGAGTCCTCGTGCAAAATGGGCATCCTATTGCCTAACATAGCGAGAAACTTGATGGTGCTCGCCTTAACTATCTGATTTATGACAAAGAGCTTTTTGCTTTAGTTCATGTTCTTCAAATTTGGCAACACTACCTTTGGACTAAGGAATTTATCATACATTCCGACCATGAGTCATTAAAATATCTAAAAGGCCAAACTAACTTGAGCAAGAGACACGCTAAGTGGGTTGAGTTTATGGAATCGTTTCCTTACATTGTCAAGTATAAGAAGGGCAAAGATAATGTAGTTGCGTACGCTTTGTCTCGCAAGCACACAAGCCTTCTTACTCGACTTGAAGTAAACGTGTTGGGTCTTGATGAAATCAAAACTTTGTATTCTTCTGACCCGTTCTTTGGACCAATTTTCGCAAAGTGCTCCATCGACAAGGGAATTGATGATTTCTATTTACTTAAGGGTTTTCTATTTAAACAAAACAAGCTTTGCATTCCGAAGTCGTCTCTCCAACTTTTGCTTCTCCAAAAAACACATGGTGGAGGCCTCATGGGTCACTTTGGTCGTGACAAGACATTGGACATGCTTTCCACTCATTACTATTGGCCCAAGATGAAGCGAGACATGGAGTGCTACGTTCAACGATGCACGACATGCGTTCAAGCTAAGTCCAAGTCTAATCCCTTTGGTCTATATATGTCCTTGCCTATTTCTCATGCACCTTGGTCCGACATTAGCATCGATTTTGTTTTAGGATTGCCTAGGTCTAAGTATGGTCATGACTCTATATTTGTTGTCGTGGATCGCTTTTCAAAAATGGCACACTTCATACTGTGCCATAAGACCGATGATGCTTCACATGTTGCAAATTGGTGTTTTTAGGGAAATTGTCCGTCTTCACGATGTGCCAAGAACAATCGTCTCCAACCGCGACGTCAAATTCATGAGCTACTTATGGAAGACCCTCATGGCCAACCTTGGGTTCAAGCTTCTCTTTTCATCCGCATCGCATCCTAAAACCGATGGCCAAACCGAAGTTGTCAATCTAAACCTCAGGACTCTCCTACGTGTGTTGATCAAGAAGAACTAGAAGGATTGGGAGGGTTGCATTCCCCATGCTGAGTTCGCCTACAACCGAGCCAAGCACTCAACAACCAAGATGAGTCCCTTCATGATCGTCTATGGTTTCGAGCCCCTCACCGCGCTCGACATCCTACCACTACCTCTCCATGAGTGCACCAACATGGACGTTGACAAGCGAGTCCAAGCTATGAAGAAGCTTCACGAAGAAGCAAGAGCTACTATCGAACAACAAGTCCTTCGCCAAACTTCAAGGTTAAACAAGGACAAGAAGGAGATGATCTTTGAAGAAGGTGACTTTGTGTGGATACACCTAAGCAAAGACCTCTTCCCCAAGGAACATGACTCCAAGCTAAAGCCAAGGGGAGATGGTCCCTTCAAGGTCCTCAAGAGAATCAACAACAACGCCTACATCATCGACATCCCGACCTCCAAGTACCTTGTGAGAAATACGTTCAACGTCAAGGACCTTTCGCCCTTCCATGGAGATGTTCAAGATGATAACCATGAAGAGTCGAGGATGACTCTTTTCCAAGGGGGGCTGATGCAGCCCGTCCTTCGAACATCCCTACATCTATACCACCAAGTCCCCCAAGTGGGCCAATGACTCGTGCAAGAGCCAAGCTCCTTCAAGCTAAGGTGAATTCGCTCCTTGTCTCATGTGATATCGTACATCCCTGGATGGCTTGCCACTTCATGCCCCGGCACTATGCATCATCAGGTATGAAGACACGAGTCAGCGGAGCGTCGCAGCAACCAGCAGCTGCTTAGAGCAAGCGGTACTACCGGCCACGAAGAGCGGTACTACCGCCCAAGCGGTACTACCGCCTGGAGACAGCGGTACTACCGCACTGGATAGAGAGTCGCTGCCCGAAGCCCCAGGCCTTGCCGGTACCAAGGAAGCGACACTACCACCTCGATCGATACTACCTCCTGCAGCGAGCAGTACTACCGCGCGTCCCTGAAGACCACGCCATCGTCTCAGCACGCTCCGATACCAGCGTGCGGTACTACTAGTTACAATTTCCGGTACTACCGGATGATACAGTGCCTACGCGCACCAACTCGGCCCCTAGGCCTTGTAACGCACCCTTTTATATTTTAAGTTGCCCAAACTACCCTTAAACTTGTGGCTGGCCTATATATAGTCCCCCACCTCTATTGTAACCCCTAGGCATGATATTTGAAATTAGTGGACATCCTTTGTGGATCTATCTAGTTCTTGCCTCATGCTCCTTTGATAGAGGAGCACCAAATATCCCCACCTCGTTGGAGTTTGCATTGTGTCTCCCTCGTTGTATAAGGCCTTGGCATCAGAGTCTCTTTGCCAAGACGTCAAGACCTCACCGAGACTCCCTACTCGCTATGCCGGTTCGAGAGAGAGACCTCCGCCCGACGCCGATCCTAGGGATTACGCCGGACCGGTCACCGCCGTCGTGAGCTATTGGTGTGTATCGTGTCTTCGTGTGTACGTGTGTGCGTGTGTTCATCGTGCGTGAGTTCGCGGATTTCCTCATCTCCCTCATCCCCCTCCTCGATCTCATCCCCCTCCTCGATCTCAAGGGATTCGTGAAAGATCTGGCCATTCACGAGGTTAGCCCTCAACAAGCATGGTTCCAAGTAGTAGTATCAGCTTGGAGCAAACCATGGTGGCGTGGTGCAGGAGTTGGAGGAGGGGAGAGAGAAAGGACAATTATTAGTGGGTGGTCCTGGGACACATGGCGTGACGTGAGCCCTTTGCTATTTAGCCGGCGCTTCGCTTGCCTCCCTTTGGCGCTAGGGAGTGTACAACTCCAACAGCTTACCCATATATGGGTAAGGGTGCAAAAACTGCTTTTTTGGGTAAGAGGAGCAAAAAAACTTGCTCCAACAGCTTACCCATAAGTGGCCCCCCACCATATTTTTTTGGGTGATCACCCATTTTTTGTCACCTCCTACCCATATATGGGTAGGTGGACACAAAATTTGGGTAAGGGTATCTCTACCCATTTGTTACCATGTCAGCAAACACACACGCGGGAGGCCTCCAACTGCCTAGGCGGAAACTTCCCGACGACGTCTGCGCCGTCTTCTGCCGCCGGTGAGCATCGCCGGCGATGCCCCAAGGCCGTCTCACTCCTCCACGACCCCCACACACCCTCTCCTCTGCCGCGCGTCTTCTCCCTCGTTGCAAATCGACAAGCCTGGCGCTGCCGCGTGCCGCCCCTTATCCGCCAAATCCACCGTCGACGGTGTCCCACCCACCTCCACGCAATTCCTACTCTGCCGGGCTCGACTCGGCCAAGGACGTCCGCCTCGCCCGAGGCCCGCCGGCGCCCGAGCTAGGTCATCCGGCCCATCGATCTCGTCTCCTCCCGGACCTCCCTCGCTCGTGTCGGGCTCCTGACGACCATGCCCCCTCGTCCTCCTTGCGATTCAAGATCAGGTAGGGGAATCGGGAGGGGAAGGCGAGGGAATCGGGAAGCGCAGCTGGGGGAATCGGGAAGGGCAGGTGCGGGAGTCGGGTTGGGAAGAAGAAGAGTGGGAGGAAAATAAGAAGACCCACTGACGAGTGGGTCCTACATGCAGTTTTTTCTAAGTGCTAGTTTTGGGTAAGATATGGGTAAGCTAAAAAATCAGAACATTTTCTCCTTACCTATACCTTCTCTCTCCTTTTACCCAAACACTTTTTACTTACCCATATATGGGTAAGCTATTGGAGTCGCTCTAAGGGGGGCCAGATGTCTAACTCGTCCGCACCGGATGAATATTTATTTTGAGGGACAGCTGGACGCGATTTTAGTCTCCTGCCGTTAGGAGGGCTTTGACGAGTGAAACCGCTCTTACGTCGTTGTTCTGTCATTTGCCTTACCATCAGATGTTGAATCATCAAGAGTAGACTGCACTTTGGACTATTTTTTGTTAGCAATGCACTTTGCACTACTACTACAGTGAACTGGGTTGTTCGGGATAATTTTTTCCCAACTTCACCGTCCTCGACTTATCCAGAGGGTACTTGGTAAAACCCTACTCCACATCCGTTACACAATTAACATTTCATCTTTTATTCCATTTTCAACAGGGAGCAAATGAGAGTCGCTGCCCTAACATGCAACAACTCTCTTTAGTCTTCATACTGCAAGATTACATACACAATAAGCTTGAAACTGAAAAAAAATTTGCTGTTCTGACGCGCAGCACCATCCATGGATTGAATAAAAGGGAGTTCCCGCCATTCCCATCGTACGGTCCGGGATCAAGTCGACCTGTCGATCTTCCCGATGGTGTTTTGCCTTGCGTTTCGTAGAATAGTTTTATCGGCGGTGATGAAGAAGCCGGCGATGCAGGCTGTTCAATCAACAGGAAATTGTTTTAGAGAACTCCCAATTTTGTGTTGCATGTGCATGGCAAACAATAATAGTCATATTTTCAAACTACGGATGACCTTGAACAGTTGCAGAGAAAAAGGCAGTCCTTCAACACATGACAACCAATATAAAGTACAAACAATAGCACCTTCCACTGTGTGAATCCTTACCAGCAAACGGATACTAATCTCATAAGGATGGCTTAATTATTCACAATAAACAGACATGATCACAGAAATCAAGGAAAAAAGGCAGAATTTGCAATGATTTGAAATTAACACCTTAAATTAAGGAATTGACGGTAGAAGTGAAAATCTGGTATCAGCAATTGTTCAAGAATTCACTAGTTGAATTCATTAAGATTTAGGAGCCGGCCTTGGATAAACTATTAACCTCTATAAAAACAACGAAAATGTTGCATCTATTGTCAATTCTAAGTAGGAAAAAAAACTATACTGTATCTTGGTCCGGAGTACAGTGATTTGCTTAGGATTCCATCCATATTACTTCTCACTTGTCAGCACAGGTTAATGACATGTAGCTAACGAATTTCTTCAGTCATTCCAAAGATTAAAGCTTCAAAAGTTGGAAGTGCTAAATCCTATCTGTCACTTTTCGTTACTACGTGCATGTAAGAATCAAACCATACAAGGATTGAGAATTTTTTTTGTTGGATAAGAATGTTATGTTTTATATCAACATGACGAGTCATTCTAATAGGATATATAAAGCTGACCCAATCTAGCGTAGATAATTATACACACAAACAGGAAATAGCGGTACAAGAATAAACCGAATGACATAACCAGCACCCCAAAGCTGTCCGAGTGCATGAGATTGGCGAAAAATGAATAAAGGAAAGTGTATTGAAAATTAGTGAGTGCTAGCATTGTTTGCAAAACAGGGGCCAGGTGGCATCAAAAGTTGCCCATACCAAAGAAGATATATGATCATGCAGGTAACTGATAAGGGGGCAATAAGATACTGATGCAACCAAAATAAGGTCTATATGATGTTGCCACTACATGAGAGTAGACTAGAGTTTGAACATTACTAGCTCGGCAACAATAACTTTCGGTAGCATAGTACCTGCCGATATGATGAGCGCTTGTGCGGTGTAGTTAAGATTATGTTTAGCCCAAGGAAGGACACGACAAGCAACCAGCTGCACAAGATTAAATGTAACAGAAATCAGAATATATGCAAGTGGGCAACACACAAGAATTTCAGCATACAAATACTCACCGTGGGAACTGCAACAACAGTACCAGCAATTGCGGCGTTCTTCCCTCCCAACAAGACGGCCTCTGCAACAAGAAACACACAACGAACAAACATAAGAGGGAGAAAGCACAAAATTGCTAGCATTGCATCTTTCTCTAATAAATATACATGCTACATTGCTACTGTGTATCAACCAGAACCGAATTGTGCTGGGAACTGAGTCATCAGATAAAGGAAGGCATGCAACTATCTGACAACTTCACAAGCTAATCATGTCGAGACATTAGATAAGGGAAGGCTCCCCAAAACAGAACAGATCACCAAGTAGCATCGGATGAACAGATGGGTAGTAACGAATGTACAATCCTGGCAGGCAGATATGAGTAGAGCAGATCAGGCAAATCAGAACACCATCAGGAAAGGCCCTTCCGCCTCCCAATGAGGTCCCGTAGTCTCAGACCACCCACACTGAGCCTAGAAAGGGTGCATCAAAGCATCTAGAAATTGCGCAATAATTGGACCGAAGGATTTCCTGCCTACGTTTCCGGATGATCCATCCGGGATCGTGTAGCCGGTGGCGGAACTGGAAGAGGGAGAGAGGGTTTTGCGGGTACCTCGGACGGCGGCGCTTGATTCCTCCTCCTTGGGGGATCGGATTGGGAAGTCCCTGCCGGCCATGGCTCCTCGCTCCGATCACTTCCTTCCCAGCGGCGGCTTCTTTCCCACTAGCGCTCTTGCGATTGATTGGCGAGGTTGGTGATTGGTGACCCGCGTCGCGTTGCCTTTGTTTTTCTGCTGCTGGGGCGGCGGCGCGAGGCGGCTTTGCGAGTGGAAAGGTCGAGCACGGATCTGCAGGGGGGACGAACCCACCGTTCTTTTTTTTAGTACTAGCAAAAAGACCGTGCGCGGCTCCGGTACATCGCGGTCAGCCGCATTCCCGTTGCCTTTGTTCATTGTACATCTTATTAGTACTAATTGTCGAGGTTACACTAAGAAACGTTACACCGGCGAGAGATACGATCACATGATCTAGCGTAGACATGATGAGATCGACGCCGAAGAATAAAAATCATCAACGACTTCGACGCTGGAAAACAAAAGGCAAAGCGATTTCGACAGACACCAGCCAAGCGCAAAAGCTCGCTCGATCTAAAAGACTTGACCTAAAAGATTCAATGCCAAATAAGTTCACGCCATGAGCCCAAACATTACAAAGTTCAATTTTCAGAAAATACGAATTATACCATCCAGTCTCACCATCTGAAGTTTTATTTTGGGTGAATATTAATTTCAGGAAAAATATTCAGATAAGTTTCAAGTTTTTCCAGAAAACTTCACATAAATTTTGGATGACTTTGAGAGATTTTCACACACATAAATTTACTCAACGCATATAGCTGCACAAGGCTTTTCCAAACTGAAACATATTTCACTAATTAGAGAATAAAAATAAGAACCTGAAACTACTATAACACCATGAAAATCAGACCCCAAACAGAAACAAACCTAAAAGTGGAGGAGGCATGCATTGGGGTTGAAACCTCTCGATCCCTTCAGATGCGCGTCATGCTGGACGTCGACGGTCAGCGTCGGCCCTCCGTTTAATCTTGCACCCTGTCAAGGCAGCCACGATCCCTGTTTTAGTTACAGGCCAGCACTTAATCATCACCCCTGATCAATTCACGCACTAATGTGCTCTGTGTCGTCCTTTTAATCCTGCACACCATGCCAACTTAATCATCATCGCTCCTTCAATTCATGCACCAATGTGCGTCCACTTAATTAGCCACATGCGCCAAGCCAACACAATCATCACCTCCCTTTTTATTAGCTCACCCCAACACGTATATAGATCAATTAGGCAACATATCTTTCCTTTTTCAAACCAAACAACGGTGTGGCTACTTGTTGATTCCCAAGTCATGTTGTTGATACTTTAGGTAAACTCGAACGAACTGGTGGAACTTAGTTTAAGGGAGCAGTGTGAGACTAAAAACTGTGATCCACGTTTTGTTTCAGATTTCACGTGAGTATCCAAGCAACCAGGGCCTCCTTTTGTTGGCATGCTGCCGAGCTGGCGAAGCCCAGCCAAAGTATCTGGGTCTAGGCGAGAAGGAGAGAAGCCGAGCCACGTTCTGTTTCAAATTTTATGTAGCCGGTGAAGCCCAGCCAAAGTCGCTGGGTCCAGGCGGCAAGGAAAGAAACCGGGCCCGATGGCACTAGAGCTGGTAGCCGGATTGTAGTTAATACGTGGTTTTGTGGGAGAGTAAAAAGGTCCCAAAAAAATGTTGGGCCGCAAGAAACACTTTGTCTTTTATTATTACTAGCACAAAACCCGTGTGTTGCTATGGCAAAATATGAAATCAAATGATAAACATGCCCTTGTTCGTTGTAACGGGAAAAATCATCTTAAAAAAACATTGGTGCAACCCAAATTTTCTAGCAAAATCAATCAACCTGCATCATCATTCCCCAGATCGCCCTTTCTTCTTCATATTTTTTTTCATTTGATCTACCTCCACTAACACCACCGCCGCTAAATCACCTCCACTTCACCACGTACCGGATTTAATGTCAAGCGACCCTAATAGATACGAATATGATACCATTCCGTATTCTTGCACTGAGTCAACAACCCCGATTTTTATTCTTAGTATGTACTTTTTGTACATAAGTAAAATAGTAAAATTTAATCATTTTGTATTCAGGTATTAACAGAAACACACAACGTACATAAGTTCAATACACGTGTATTACATGAGCAGAACCACAATCGGAGATGTCGAGGCAAAGTTTCAAGACATACCATAGCTAGCAGAAGCACTAGAGAGTAAAGTACTCAGATTTTGAATAGGAGATGTTGCAAAGTTTCAAGACATACCATAGCTAGCAGAAACAGTAGAGAGTCGAGTACTACGATTTTGAATCGGAGATGTCGAGGCAAAGTTTCAAGACATACCATAGCTAGCAGAAGGTGTAGAGAGTCGAGTACTCAGATTTTGAATCGGAGATGTCGAGGCAAAGTTTCAAGACATACCATAGCTAGCAGAAGCAGCAGAGAGTCGAGTACTCAGATTTTGAATCGGAGATGCTGAGACAAAGTTTCAAAACATACCATAGCTGGCAGAAACAGCAGAATCTAGTACTCAGATTTTGAGGCTCACGGACTTTCATGCATACGCTGATGAGGACCTTGCAGTCGGCTTCAGGGAGTAGTGAAGTCAGCTAGCAGATATACCTTGGTGTTTTGTAAGTTGGCTCGTTACACGCATCAATAAGAAAGGCGTAAGATAATGAGACTTATCCACACTTAGTTTGCTTAACTCAACCAAACAATAGACATTTTTTTCTTTCCACAACGGTTTAGAAAATCAACAGATTCCCAAAACCACAAACCAAGCACTGAACTCTTTTGTTTCCACTCATCTGTCCATGAGGAGACCATGATCGGGACGCTAGAGACCATGATTGTAATCGAGCTGAACGACAGGACGCAAGGAACAGAGACTCGCCATCTTGTCATTGTTCGGAGTTACAATTACTCTCTCCGATCCAAATTAATTGACTTCGTTTTGTCTAGATTCGGACGTATCTAACACTAAAGCATGGCTAGATACATCCAAATCTAGACAAATCTAAGTCAATTAATTTAGATCGGAGGGAGTACTAAGAAAAAAGTCGAGACGACGTTAAACGACATAAAAGGTTCATATATGTGTTAGTGCGCCGCCCAGAAACCCACCATCCAGCACGTGAATTATGCACTCGCCAGAGCGCGGGCAAACGACATAGGGCACGTTGCCGATACTTGGTCTTGACCACGGCTGAGCAATTTCCACCATTGTTACGCAGCGCTAAGCATGACTACGGGTTTGACCTTGCAACTTCTCTGGGTGCATAAATATGTAGTAATTCTTTTCTCACATTCGGATGGTTTTGCGGGGGAGCATATACGCCTGGCGCCGTTCAAATTTACGAACCGGAGAACACCTGAGCCTTGTATCATACTGAAGTGAAGGGATTCCTATCCTTTTCTTCTCACATTGTGTATCATCGTGGCCTATGAAACAGCACCAAAAACAAAATAAAGGCACTCTCATATCTCAGCACAAAGGTGTCAGTCAGCCTGTTCTTTAACCTGTGTTGTAATGCTCATCTTCAATCTCCGATCCATCAACATCTCCACACAGACACATAGGAAATTATAAGGTTTGTTCTCGTCCACGTCCAGATCAGCCTCAATAAACTTACCCAGCTTATTGCAAATAAGAACAGCCGTATTCTTCTTCTGTCTACCCCAAGGCAGGTCATAAACCTAAACGCAGACGGGCAAATAATTTAGCAGAGTCTCTGAGGTCACCAACAGCAGGTATCCTCTGAAGATCTAGGGCTCCCCACGCATCAAAAAGTTGTAATCCCCTCTGAAAATAAAGTCACGTTGAACCAGATCTTCCCCATTGGAGCGAAATTCACCCCAGTTCTCAATCTCCACACTTGATTAAAGTGATATGTCCCGTTGTCAATATCAGATTTCCTCTGTCTGATACACCTCCCCAAAAGCTTCCACCTGCGTGTAACCTCCGGTGGTAATTCTTCCTCTTCTGGTTCTAGCTCCCGAACATCATCATCTTCCATGTCCACCTCGCCTTCCAGAAATCCATCAAGGCCCTCCAGTCCCTCCTGCTCTCCTCTTGCGTGCCAGTTGTTGTCGTGCATCGAGGTGTATACATGTGCCTCTCTTCATCCCTGGCCGCACGATTGAATAGATGTGCCTTCTGTAAGCAACTTCAGGTGGGTAGGTACCTCATCGGCGCCTCCAGGGAAGGAATCGATCACCCGATCAAGACCGGAAGACCTCCATTGCCTCAGCCTAGTCCATCACG
This sequence comes from Avena sativa, assembly GCA_916181665.1. Taxonomy (NCBI): domain Eukaryota; kingdom Viridiplantae; phylum Streptophyta; class Magnoliopsida; order Poales; family Poaceae; genus Avena; species Avena sativa. The sequence continues at coordinate 264,686,901 of OV702291.1, forward strand.
GTCAAGATCGGAAGGGAAAAGGGGCGGGGCGAGGCCGGCAGGCGGCAAAGATATCAACCGTTGGATCGGGCCAGGCTTCAAGGTTTCCCACCGCGTCTTTGGCTCTTTGCATACGTGTTCATCAGCCTCGGCATCATGGTCATGGTCTTGTGGATGATCTGATTCTTCGCGTGTTCGACCGATGGTCGTGGGTTAGGGCAGATTGATCAACCGCTGCCTCACTTCTTCTACACGATATCACGCCGTGGTCGCATATGTAGTGGTAGTTTGGAAGGCGATCTGCCTGATCGTACCTGATATATATATATATTACTGATGGATGACTAAAGATGAAAATCAGGGCTGACGAAAACCACCATATTTACCGGTCCTTGGAACAGTAATATGTGATTTGATGGGAGAATAAACTGGTCTAAAAAAAGTGTTGGACCGCAGGAAATAATCCATCCTTATGGTCTTGATGGTTATTACGCTCTGGTTGGTCAGACTTTACGTTTTAACGTCTCCGTTTTCACGTCGTGAAAGGACTCACGGTCCTGTACAACTGCTTGTTCGTATCCATATCCAGATTGTTAAAAAGGCTTACGTGGGCTAGAGGTTTTTTTTTTACCTGAACGTGGGCTAGAGTTAGTCTTGGAAAAATCGGACTTTGTGGAAATTACCCAACGCTACCATCCCGAAGTGAAAAAATCGAACCGTTTTTTCTACCTGTCCTTCTACTCGTCGCTCCCCATGCTCCGCACGCCTGGAAGAGGAAGGCGGCCCGCATGCACGGAGGAGGAATGCAGCGTGTGGCTGTTTCTGGCCTGAATCTTGCCGGTTTTAGCCATGAAGATATGCCTACAGGGACGGGAGTGCCTCGCCACCCGGAATCTGGTCCGTGGTATTGCCATCACGCCGGCTTTTTGGAGGCGGCGGAGGTGATCTCCAGGTTGTAATATTAAGGGCCTGGCGTGTTCTCCTAGCTCCGCCCAACTTCTACGCCCCTGGCCCAACCACAGTGCAACCTCTGTCGCTCAGCCGGGCTATGGACGATAGATAATTCAGTTACAAATGAGTTTGCGATCACTCTGCCAGAAGAAGAAACTGGAGAATCTATCTCCCGGCCTCCTCTGGATGTCAGCTACCTACGTGGAAGCGCCTACTCTGCACGTATCCAAGGCTCTAAGAACGGTCAGGTCACCGATCGCCCCAAACGCATGTCCCATGTGAACCGGAAGAGATGAACTACTTTCTTATAATTCTGAATCTATGTTTATACTGAAATTACCCTTTATATGTCTAAAAATAATCATATGCATTTGTGGTGATCTCCAAGTTGTATTGTTATTGTTAAGGGCCTGGCGTATGTGCATTCCTCCGGCCGATTCTGCTCTCCGGTTAGCTGAACTGCTTGAATTTCCCAAAATTGCTGAAGAAGGCCAGCAAAGATTACTATCCTTCTATCAAGTAAAGCTAAACAAGCAGACGAAGGCGGTTGCAAAGCCTGCCAATCACCCTGCCGCTGAGCAAGAATATAGCTGGATGGAAAATTATCTTAAATATTTAACAAAATCATACCGTAGGAGCAAGATATATACATTTGAGTTTGAAAAGGCAGCAAAACCAGACAATGTGTGCATCACCTTGTCGGAGAAAGCGGTCGTTGCGCCACCAACTCAATGCTTAATTTCCTTCATCGAATCCGTAGCAACGCACGGGCTTTTAGCTAGTTAGGTATAGATAAGTTTTTTTTTTAACAAATCTAACACCCGATGACCTCTTCGCAAAACTATTTCGGAATTTGACCCTGGGGTCGGCACCATTTGAAATGGAGCCAAATTTGTACAGATCAGCGCCAACACAAGACAACAAATGAGCAACCTAGAGAGGTCGGCGCCATTTCACATGGAGCCAACCTCCTTCGGTTCAGTTTTTTTTCTATGTTGGCACCGAACTATAGAACTTCGACTTCATTTCAAATAGCGCTGACTAAGGGGTCAGATTCCGAAATAGTTTTTCGAAGGGGTTAAACGAAGAATTAGTTTGGGCCATGGGTCAGATTTATCAAAAAATGCCACCGTTCTAGTTATCTTCTTAATTCATTTCTGTACAACTCCCTCTAGTTCCATAATATAGTATGTTTTATCTTTTGTAAAACAAACGTATCTATATATTTTTTAGTGTGTAAGTTTACTCCGAATATATAAAAGATATATAGATACATTTATTTTATAAAAGCTAAGGCAACTTATATTTTGAAGCGGAGGAAGTACTTTTCTTCTTATCAAATATATAGAGGCCGTAAAGTTAGAAGAAGTTAAATTATGTAGGTGCCATGTAACCAGATGTGGTGTTTTGCCTCCTATATGCAAATGAACCTATTATAAAAATATATAAAAATAAATTTAACAATTTCAAGAAATAAAGAAAATGCTTGTACATCCTGATATTCTATGTTCATACATAATTTTTCAGAAAAAAGTACCATTTTATGTGATTTGTGTAAAACAATATCTCTAAAGAGTCGTGTTGGAGCACCGGAATTTATTTTCTACATTAAATGATTTTTTTTGAAAAGTTGTGTATGAATATAGAATGTCTGAAGGTACATGCGAATATATTTTTTGAAATTTTGAAATGTGTTTCAAACAATAGGTTCATATGCACCCGTGAGCTAAATGGAATTATACCCCTTGTAACTGTACTAGGTTAGTGCAAAATTACCTTATATTCTATGTTGTGTACAGATAACAAAAACCCTAAAAAAATATCATTCTTGTGTGGCACAAAATATAAGTTTTTTCAAATTGTTATTTTATACATTGGTAGAATACGATTTTCAACACCTAGGATTGTTTCAGAAATTTTTGAAACTTTAAAATATCATTTTCAATTTAAAAGGCGACCTAGACAGAGCATGAGCTATGTTTGCAATTTCCGTTACAATCATACATTATAAAGGGTTTGTTTGATTTGCAGGATTGCAAAAAACACATAAATAGGAAAACACAGAACTATGATAGTAGAATGTATGTATAAAATGATTAAAAACAAAGGATAAAAAATAGGGGGATTTTGAAAACTTAGGTGTTGAATTTGCAGGAATATAAAAACACAGACATCCTAATAAACATGGTCAAAATGAAGTCAACCCACATGAAAAAATATGTAATTATGATGCTATTATGCCACTAAAGGCATACATAGGAATTTTAAAGGGGGTCTATAAGGATCGTAATATTCCTACAATTTCCCAATGAAACTGGCATCAACGGAATTTTCTTGTGTTTATCCTTTGATCTATTTCTTTGAATCGAATTGAGGAATAGTACCGCCATGAAAAAATCCCAATTCCTATTGAAAGTGCATGTGTGCCTCCATGTGTGGTTTTGGTAATTAATGACAATCTTTATGGACTTATGTTTGCATTGAGTTTTACCTATAGGATTTATCCATATGCAATGCTTGAACCATATGTTGGATTCAATGTTGGGAGAAGAAGAAAGTGTAGAAGATTAAGTGTTGACCAAGGTTTTAATGAGTGATCCGGAGATTGGTCAAGTGAGAGTTGAGCCTATAGCAAGTGTGTCTTGAAGACTAAAGTTGGAGTGATATCTCTTATGTACCTTCAAAACACCAACATAATGAAGAAAGAAGAAATGATGTGCAAGCTCAAGATGAGCCATCTCGAAGAGATCATTTGCTTGAAGCTTTCCATCCTACGGTTATCATGGATATGGGACGATGATACCAAGAGATAAGCTCTACCATAGTGGAGTATGGGAGAGTAATTTGTAAGTCTTCATCAAGTTAGTGCAATCAAGAAAGGTATTCCATTTTGAGGTGGACAAGATCGCTATCGTCAAGCTCAAGTGGAATATGCTCAAGGCAAAGGTATGTTCTTGATAGGGTTTCTTTCTTACCGGTCTCATGGTGTTAGTTGGGGAGACCGGTTTATAGGATAGATAGCCGTACTATCAAGAGGGGCTCTCGAGTGAGTAACTTGATCATATCTTTCGTGAGAGCTCAAACCTTTGCATACTTGGCATCAACTTTCTTGGTTGTTATTTGGATCTTATCCATATGAGGTTCTTGATCTTGTGGTAATATTCATAACAAGCTCTAGTTCATCGAAAACGGATTTCATATGCATTCTCTATTGCGTTTTTGATATTGGAGGCTTTACCGGTTTGTCTTTTAGAGATTGGTAAAACCTTACATTATTTGGTTATTATCCATGAGAGGATTTAGAGCTTGTGTTAATCTTCATGACAAGCCCAAGTTCATCGAAAACGGATTTCATATGCATTCTCTATTGCGTTTTCGATGTTGGAGGTTTTACCGGTTCGTCTTTTTGAGAGAGGTCAAACCTTTCGTCATTTGGTTCTATCCTCCTTTTCTGGACTATGATGGTTCCCTGCATGATCTTGTAGAGTTTGTTGTCCTCATAAAAACAAGCCCACGATTATCAAAATCGGAGTCCGGATGCAAAAGTTATGGTTGTTTTCGTATTAATGTTTCTGTCAGTTTTGCCTTGGGCGGAATGTCCGGCCGTTTTCGGCCGGAGTGTCCGGCCCGGCCGGAATGTCCGGCCGTTTTCAGCAGGAGTGTCCGGCCCTAGGGGTTCACCAAGTTTTCTTCTCCCGGTACGGACATTCAGTATGCCATATCGGAAACCACCCGGAATCTGGCCAGAATGTCCGGCCCGCGCGCTCCAGAGCTGCAACGGTTGGATTTTGGAGGACCTATATAAGGGGCCCTTCTTCCCCAACGGTTGGATAACCTTTCTTGCAAGTTTTCCCCTACATTGCTGACCTTCTTGAGATTGCTATACCTCAATCCCTCCATTGATTCTTGCATACTCTTGAGGGATTTGAAAGAGGAGATCTAGATCTACAACCCCACCAATCAATCTCTCCTCTAAGTGAGGGGAACATCTTGGGATCTAGATCTTGGAGTCTTTTGTGGATTTCCTCCATTGTTCTTCCTCTCTTATTCCCCATAAGCTTTTGTAGCTTTGGTGGAATTTGGGATAGAAGGATTTGAGCACTTCTTGTGTTCTTTCCATTGCATTTGGTGCATCGGTTTGAGTTCTCCGTGAGGATTCGATTGGGTGAAAAGTTGAGAAGCTTTTTACTCTTGGGTTCATTGGAACCCTAGACGGTTTGGTGGTTTTGCAGGTTTGTGGATTACTTGGGGTCTCCAATTAAGTTATGGAGCTTTCCCCAAGCTTGTTAGTTGGGAGCCTCCAATTGAGTTGTGGAGAAGTGCCCCAATCTTGTGAGAGGTTCTGGATTGCCACCGACAAGTGCACTGATAGTGGAAGTGTGGATCGATCCCATTGGGGTGAGATTCACAAGAGAACAAGGGAGGTCTTTTGTGGCATTGGTGGTTTGATACCACCCCCTCTCCAAACGAGACGTACTCCATTGTTGGGAGGAACTCGGTAAAACATCATCGTCTCCGCGTGCCTCGGTTATCTCTATACCCGAGCTTTTACTTATGCATCTTACTTTGTGATAGCCTTCGTGCTTGAAGTATATATCTTGCTATCACATAGTTTCTTGTCTTGCTGAGCATAAGTTGTTGGTGCACATAGGTGAACCATAACATATATATAGGTTTTGTGCTTGACAAAGTAAACGCTAGTTTTATTCCGCCTTTGTTAAGCCCATCTCGTAAAAGTTTTAAACCGCCTATTCACCCCCCCTCTAGGCGACACCTGTGTATTTTCAATTGGTATCAGAGCCCGGTTTATCATCTTAGGCTTCACCGCCTTGAGAGTAAAGATGTCGGCTAGGGGATTAGTGCACAATGAAATGTTCATATTCGATGGCACAAATTATGATATATGGAAAACTCGTATGCTTATTCATTTTCGGGACATGGACCCAAATTTGGAGCGTATTGTAGATATAGGTTTTTCTCCTCCTATGGATTTCGAAAATCTATCTTGTGAGGATGAGAAAAACTTATATCTCGATGCTCAAGCTTCTAATGTTCTTGTTAATGCTTTGAGCTATGTAGTTACTTCTTCAATCATACCTTTTTGGAGCGCTCATGGGTTATGGACAAAACTTCAAGATAAATATGATGTGTCCAACATTATTGAGGATGATTATATTGCTTCCACTTTCGGTCAAGATGAGTTCTCTTTTTATTCCACTTCACCAAAGTGTGGTAAGACACAAGGTAATGATATGGTGAGTGGTGGTGAACTTTGCAATGTTGATAGTGAGCTTACTCTTATTGATCCTTCTTCTCTATCTCATTGCAACACTTCATCTTTAGACTTAAACATGTCTAGCACTATATATGATTTACATGCTAGTGTTGATAGTCCTTGCATATCATGTATAAACTGCCTCAATAGATCACATGATGATATGCTCTCTTTGCCTTGTTATCATAATATAAATACTTCTATTTCCTCTAGTTGTTGTGTGTCTAACAATGCAGAGGAAACCGAAGATTCTATTGGTAAAGACACGAATTTGAATGGAGCTTCAAGTAATTCTTCATCATCATCATCTCATGGTTCCCACCTATGCCTTATGGCTCTAGATTCAAAGGTAACTCCTACTTTGGAACCCAATACCTCTTGTGATGATGAGGATGATGATAATGAGGAAAAGGAGATTAATGTTGATGATTTATATGAAAAGGGTGAGATGGTTTATCATGCTCTTGTTAAGGATAATATTGCTTGCTCTAACTTTGTTGAAATCTTGGACTTTGCTATTAAGAGCAAAGAACATATTGATAAGTTAGAAGAACAAATTAAGGAGCATGAGAACACCATTGATAAAATGAGTAGCCTTGAGCGTGAGTATGCTAATCAAATTGCACATCTAAATGAAGCTCTTGAAGAGGAACAAACCACTAAGGAATCTCTTGAGGAGACTTTTGCTCTAGAGTTGTCTAGAGTGAAGGAATCTCATGATGGATGTCCTAAGGTGGCTAGTGGTCTCAAAAGTAAAAATGATGAGCTTCAAGTTGCTTATGCTAAACTCCTTGAGGATTTTGAGCACCTCAAAAATGGCTCTAGGGTCATCAAGGGTGAGCTCATCAAACTCACCGAGTCACATGAGCAACTTAAAGCCTCTTACTCAAAAGAGCTTCCAAAGTTTCCCTCACCTCTTGCAATTAATTATGATGCTTGTGCTACTAACTCTATTTCTTGTGAAGCATCTATTTTGAAGGAGAATGTTGAGCTAAAGACTCAACTTGCTTTGCTAACTAGCAAGTATGGGATCTTGGAAGAAAGTCATGGTAAACTATCAAGCTCTCATGAGGATCTTCTAGCCTCCCATGATAGGCTAAAATTAGCTCATGAGGCTATTATGTCAAAGGTAACATCTAATGAGCCTCATGTGGACATTAGCACTACTTCTACTCCAAATGTCATATTGCCATGTGCTAGTACATGTAATTCATCCACTCATGCCATTGATACATCTTGTGATGAATTACTTTCCATCCCTTGTTGCTCTAACAATGTATCATCCACTTCCTCTAGTATTTTTGTTCACACTAACCATGTAGAGGAAATTAAAGAGCTCAAGGCCCAAGTCACTTCTTTGAAGAATAACTTGAAAAAGGGTCATAAAGGGAAGGCCACACTCGATAGTATCTTGAGTATGCAAAAATCCCCCAATGACAAGAGTGGGCTTGGATTCAAGTCCAATGTCAAGAACAAGTCCACTATCAAGTTGAAGAACAAGGGCAACAAGAAGAATGGACAATATCAAGTCAAGAATCCGACCAACATTGTTTGCTTCAAGTGCAAGGAAGAAGGGCATCATGTTAGATCTTGCCCATTGAAGAAGAAGCCTCTTAGTGTGAAGCAACAAGGTAAGTGGCCTCAAGCTCTACCTCAAGTTAGTGATGGGCCTCTTCCTAAGAGGACTACTCGAACTCTTCCTCGAGTTGTGGCTTCACCTAAGAATAAAGATGGCAAGAGAATAACTTGCTATATATGCCGTGAGAAGGGGCACATTTCTTCCTCATGCACTATTGGTATCTCCTCATCCAACCCTATTATTATTGATGATGCTTATTCTCTTTGTAAGGATAAGGTTGGCAATGTGTTTGCCAAATTTGTTGGTGCTCAATGTGGGTTCATGAAAAGAACCATTTGGGTTGCCAAGCCTATTGTGACTAACCTCTTAGGACCCAACTTGGTTGGGTACCAACAAGCCAAAACTTGATCAATAGGTATTGTTGGAGGGCATTGGAGGCTTCATTACATCATGAAGAATTGAGGGATCTTCATCATTTATTCTTGTCAAGTCAAGCCCTTTGGATTATCATGCTTATATCATATATCCAATGTTCCTCCTTGCGGTAACATGTGCTTAACTCATTTACATTGAAAGTTACTTGCTCCCTTGTGTATATGTTGGTTTTGTACCTTTGTATGTGTTTGTACATGTTGTGCTTCAATCGTACTTATATTGAGTTATCAAGTATACTTGTGTATGTTGGTTGTCACACCATGTATTTGTATCTTTTGGGTTGGAGCCTTTTTTGAATTTATTTGGTATCTTTCTTGGCTCTTGTGAGAGATTAATAGACTATCCCATTTTGGGGGAGTGTTATGCTTGGGCATTCCACAATCCTAAAATGTGTGTACATGAGGAATACCACTTAGTATGTATATTGCAAGTTTATCTAGTCTCTATGTGGTATGTCCTTCTCATGAGAAATTCAAGTTCCATAGTGTTCATTAATCATCTCTATTTGGATGTTTTTACCTCCTGTTGAGTATTCTTGGTTTATCACATTATGGGGGAGTCATACGCTTTGTGCATATTACAAACCTAGAAAATGTGGACATTTGAGGTAGTGTCACTTAGAATTGATATTGATAATTATCTAGCTCCTAAGTGGCAGATTTAGCTCAAACAAGTTCCAATTCCCTTGGATTGATTTTATTGCTCATCTTTTGGATCTTGTTTGTGAGAGTTTTCTTGGTATGTCTTTCCCATATTTGGACCTCCATATCAAACCATTTGCTTCAAGTTACTTTAATCTTTTATGATTGTGTGACTATTTGGAGCTATCAAGAATCTCTATCTAAGCATCAAGCTTAATTTTTATATTTCGTCATATGCTTATTGTTGTGAATATGATCATGATATCCTTGAAAACTACATTGGGAAATGTTTCCCCATAATTCTTGTCATTGGACAAGTGGTACTGCATATATGGTAGAATTTATTGATCATATTCATTTTGGCCTTTGCTTAAATTTTGTTCTACCTCTTGATAACAAAATGTTTTGTGTTTTCTCCCAAGCTTTCCTTGCCTCTTGTGGATCTTCTTATTTTTTGTATCCTCGTGTGTTTTATTTAATGTAGGTACTAGCGATGATCCCATTTGTGTGCATTTTGCATTCAAAAGGAAAATCCTACATAATGCACTATCCATGGGGGAGCTCTCCTATATTATCTAGAACACTCGTATTTATGCTTCTTGTTTTGTTCCATATCATGTTTTATGTGCTTGGAAGTTTGATATTTTCTTTTGGTACTTTGTGCCATCATGAAAAGTGTAGAGAGTTTGGTTTGTGTGTTGGAACCTTGCTTTTTGGGAGTTGGTTTTGTCTCATTCCTTGTTACTTGTTTGATCCCTTAGGATGAGATAAATCCTTGAGCATTGGTGTTTTTGTCTATCTTTTGCTCTTTCGCTATTGCCTTGTTCATTTGTTGAATTTGTGTCCTTTCATGTGTTGATTTGGCTCTTTGATACAATTTGGACACCCTTTTGTCGTGTCACACTCTTGTGTGCGACTTCTTGGTTTACTTGGTGTTTTTGTTCAAATTGTATCTCCTTTTTGGTTCTTGAAATCTTGTGCATGCATATTTACTACATGTTCTATATTATGGCATGCTTTCTTTATTGATCCAATATATAGGGGATTCTCCACCAAATCCTATCGGCTAAGATGTGCATGAAATTCAATTTCATATCAATATGCACATATTTATGTGGAGTCTCTCCTATGTATTGTAGTTTATCTAACTACTTTGGACCCAATGAGTTTTGGAACCATTGTGTACTTGAATGTGTTATAGGTACATTGGAGATTCATTGGATGCTTTTCAATAATAAGAAGATGTGGGTACTAAATGATAATTGGAGTCAAGCTAGGATGATCAACAAACTCATATCTACTTCATCCTACCAATGGTACCGACGAGGGTTTAACTTGTCAATGCCCATTGTTATGGACTTGGGTTTTGGAGAAGGAGGGAGCGCTGGAGACATCTATCGGCTAGCAAACAAGCACACAGGGGACAAAGGATTTACCCAGGTTCAGGCCTCGTAGAGGTCCCTACTCCTGCTTGTCTGCTCGTGGAATTATTGAGGGAGTCGAAAGTTACAACGGTGCGCAGATGCAATCTGGCGAGGGTTTGTGGAAACTAGGTTTGCGTTTGTCCTCCTCGCCGCCCCCTCCTAGCCTTTATATAGATAGGCTAGGTCTCGGGTAGCAGGTCGAGTCGGTTACAAGTTAGGGTTTTCCCCTTCAAACTTTCTATCTTTAGCTTCTTCTTGTCCTTCAAGCAATCGAGAGTCCGTAGGTTACTCGAGTCCCTCCATCCGGGCCTTGGCGACACCGTGGGCCTGTATGTATTTGGACCGTATATACCAAGCTCGAGCACCTGTAGGGTATACCCATGTCAGGTACATTGGAGATTCATTGGATGCTTTTCAATAATAAGAAGATGTGGGGACTAAATGATAATTGGAGTCAAGCTAGGATGATCAGCAAACTCATATCTACTTCATCCTACCAATGGTATCTCGGTAACAAGTATCCCTCTAATGCATACTTTTCTAGCATCCAACCTTTGTGGTTGCATCATGGCATGATTTCCTTCAGTTGCTTTTATTATGGTTCTTGCAAGATTTTATTGTATCATCATTATTGTTATATGATTAAGTTGAGATGAATGCATATTTTGGGGAGTATATAAAATTCATGTTTATGATTCACCAATCCCACATATGCCAATCTAGCAATTCTATTGCCAATCATTTCCTCAGTTTCTCTCATGTGCAATATGGATGAATTTGCAAGGTTTATTTGTTCTTTATGATACTTGTTGCTTTTTCCAATACATTCCAACTATCTCTTGTTCCCTTGTGATAGTTGTGACGTATTCGTTGGTGTTTGAAGGGCATTGATGATCAATAAGATAAATTTGAGCCATTGGCCATGCTTTCTAGCAAAAATCTTACTGGAATTATCTATGACTTTCTTTTGGATATCTTGTTCATTCTTGAGTATCCATTTTGTGTGTACATGTTTCTTTGTGGATGTATATCTTGGTGATTGTTGTCTACCTAGAATATACACATAATTATGGCTGAATCTCTAGTTGATATCCTTTTGCTTTGGAGTCTACACCTTGTGCTCCTTTTTATTCTTTGGTGGTTCCAAATGTTTTGCTTTGAGTGCTTAACCTTTTCATTTGCATCTTTTGGCACTCATTGGTGTTAAGAAAGTTAATCTCTCATGCCTTTGTGTTGTTATGTAAGTTTGGGGGAGCAAGGATACCATGTTTATGCACTTTTCATTCAAAGCAATTATTATATTTGGTGCATAAACCTTGGGGAGCTTTCGTAATCTACCTAAGAACACACATTTTATTTCTTGTTCTTGTTTGGTGTTTTGTTTGATTATGGGGAGTTAGGATTCCATAATTGTGCACTTTGTTGTGCATGAACCTTGGGGAGCTTCCTATTTTCATGTAAACACTCATTTTCTCTCATCATAATATCTTCTCACTTGCCCGTGCTCGTGATTTAAATGATATAGAGGAAATGAGGATGCCATGTTGGTGCATATTGTATTCAAACGCAAATTTTAAGTTGTGCACAAACCTTGGGGAGTCTCCTCATATTATTTAGATCACTCTCTTTTCAACCTTGTCATAATATCTATCTTTCTTTTGGTATCTTCCTTTTGTGAAGTGCTTCTTTCGATCTTTTGATTGCTTGCTTCATTCGTTGATGCTTCTTCACCATTTTATTTCTTTGCAATCTTTGGATCCCCAGTTTAGTTTGATTTCCTCATGGTATTCATCATTGGATACGTGCATTTGATTCCACTCATATTATGAGAAATGCACACCATATGGAGGAACTCTCACTAAATTGGCCTTCTAAAGTTCTTCACCCATTTCGGCAATCGATGCCAATGGGGGAGAAGTTTTAGAGGGTTTTAGGGAATTTGGTTGTGTGTTGTGAGTTTTGCACTTAAACATGTGCTTTGCATCTTAGTGTGTTGCATGGCATCTTGATTATATAGATAAAACTCCACCACCGGTAATGGTTGGCAATATATGCAATGAAATTCAAGTTCATCCACACGTGCATAGATTGTGGGGGAGTTTGCTCTATATTGTGGTTGTACTAACATCACATACTTGTGTTGTATTTGATGTTAGCACAACGTTTTCTTTGATTAATTCCTTATATAAACCCTCTCAAAGGGATTGTCATCAATTACCAAAATGGGGGAGATTGAAAGTGCATGTGTGCCCCCATGTGTGATTTTGGTAATTAATGACAATCTTTATGGACTTATGTTTGCATTGAGTTTTATCTGTAGGATTTATCCATATGCAATGCTTGAACCATATGTTGGATTCAAGGTTGGGAGAAGAAGAAAGTGTAGAAGATTAAGTGTTGACCAAGGTTTCAATGAGTGATCCGGAGATTGGTCAAGTGAGAGTTGAGCCTATAGCAAGTGTGTCTTGAAGACTAAAGTTGGAGTGATATCTCTTATGTACCTTCAAGACACCAACATAATGAAGAAAGAAGAAATGATGTGCAAGCTCAAGATGAGCCATCTCGAAGAGATCATTTGCTTGAAGCTTTCCATCCTATGGTTATCATGGATATGGGACGATGATATGCCCAAGAGATAAGCTCTACCATAGTGGAGTATGGGAGAGTAATTTGCAAGTCTTCACCAAGCTAGTGCAATCAAGAAAGGTATTCCATTTTGAGGTGGACAAGATCGCTATTGTCAAGCTCAAGTGAAATATGCTCAAGGCAAAGGTATGTTCTTGATAGGGTTTCTTTCTTACCGGTCTCATGGTGTTAGTTGGGGAGACCGGTTTATAGGATAGATAGCCGTACTATCAAGAGGGGCTCTCGAGTGAGTAACTTGATCATATCTTCCGTGAGAGCTCAAACCTTTGCATACTTGGCATCATCTTTCTTGGTTGTTATTTGGATCTTATCCATGTGAGTTTCTTGAGCTTGTGGTAATATTCATAACAAGCTCTAGTTCATCGAAAACGGATTTCATATGCATTCTCTATTGCGTTTTCGATATTGGAGGCTTTACCGGTTTGTCTTTTAGAGATTGGTAAAACCTTACATTATTTGGTTCTTGTCCATGAGAGGATTTAGAGCTTGTGTTAATCTTCATGACAAGCCCAAGTTCATCGAAAACGGATTTCATATGCATTCTCTATTGCGTTTTCGATGTTGGAGGTTTTACCGGTTCGTCTTTTTGAGAGAGGTCAAACCTTTCGTTATTTGGTTCTATCCTCCGTTTCTGGACTATGATGGTTCCCTGCATGATCTTGTAGAGTTTGTTGTCCTCTTTAAAACAAGCCCAAGATCATCAAAATCGGAGTCCGGATGCAAAAGTTATGGTTGTTTTTGTATTAATGTTTCTGTCAGTTTTGCCTTGGGCGGAATGTCCGGCCGTTTTCAGCCGGAGTGTCCGGCCCTAGGGGTTCGCCAAGTTTTCTTCTCCTGGTGCGGACATTCAGTATGCCATATCGGAAACCACCCGGAATCTGGCCGGAATGTCTGGCCCGTGCGCTCCAGAGCTCCAACGGTTGGATTTTGGAGGACCTATATAAGGGGCCCTTCTTCCCCAACGGTTGGATAACCTTTCTTGCAAGTTTTCCCCTCCATTGCTGACCTTCTTGAGCTTGCTATACCTCAATCCCTCCATTGATTCTTGCATATTCTTGAGGGGTTTGAAAGAGGAGATCTGGATCTACAACCCCACCAATCAATCTCTCCTCTTAGTGAGGAGAACATCTTGGGATCTAGATCTTGGAGTCTTTTGTGGATTTCCTCCATTATTCTTCCTCTCTTATTCCCCCATAAGCTTTTGTAGCTTTGGTGGAATTTGGGATAGAAGGATTTGAGCACTTCTTGTGTTCTTTCCATTGCATTTGGTGCATCGGTTTGAGTTCTCCGTGAGGATTCGATTGGGTGAAAAGTTGAGAAGCTTTTTACTCTTGGGTTCATTGGAACCCTAGACGGTTTGGTGGTTTTGCGGGTTTGTGGATTACTTGGGGCCTCCAATTAAGTTGTGGATCTTTCCCCAAGCTTGTTAGTTGGGAGCCTCCAATTGAGTTGTGGAGAAGTGCCCCAATCTTGTGAGAGGTTCCGGATTGCCACCGACAAGTGCACCGATAGTGGAAGTGTGGATCGATCCCGTTGGGGTGAGATTCACAGGAGAAAAAGGGAGGCCTTTTGTGGCGTTGGTGGTTTGATACCACCCCCTCTCCAAACGAGACGTACTCCATTGTTGGGAGGAACTCAATAAAACATCATCGTCTCCGCGTGCCTCGGTTATCTCTATACCCGAGGTTTTACGTACGCACCTTACTTTGTGATAGCCTTCGTGCTTGAAGTCTATATCTTGCTATCACATAGTTGCTTGTCTTGCTTAGCATAAGCTGTTGGTGCACATAGGTGAACCATAACATATATAGGTTTTGTTCTTGACAAAGTAAACGCTAGTTTTATTCCGCCTTTGTTAAGCGCATCTCGTAAAAGTTTTAAACCGCCTATTCACCCCCTCTAGGCGACATCTGTGTATTTTCACCTATGATATTTCTCCACTTTCTCTTTTTTAGATAAAAAACATCACTGTCCGACTTTAAATTAATAAAGCCCACCAAGTTCAACATTCTACACATCAACCACCACCAAACAGATAAGGAGCAATAGTTTAACATCACAAGAAGTACTAACCACACTGGTCAAAGGAACACCTAAAATAAAGCTAATGAACTTGGACTTGCCTTGACACTCGAGCTGGCACATAGTGTTCTTGAAAGGTTTGCTAAAGGAGCTCCATCACCAGGTCCAAGGTTTGACAGTCTTCAGGCTTAAACAACAGGCACCACTGCTACAAGGAAAGATATGTTTTGAAGAGGCAATCAACAGGCTGCCTAGGGAAAATCCCTTCAATGGAGAACTTGTTGTGAATCTGCCAAAGACCCCAACATTAAGCAGCAAAAGAAATCCAGATCCAACGAGCAACCTTACGAGGCAAAGAATCAGCCAAAGATAGCAAATGAGCAAACGGCGTGGGATTCCACAGAATACCAAACATTTCTCTAAAGGCACTCCACATAAAATTTGGCAGAAAACATTCAAAGAATATGTGCGCAAATGTTTCACTTGCCCCACATAAGTCACACTTGCCATCCGAGGGTCCACTTCTATGATTGATTTGATGGGTTCGTAGCATGGAAAACAAAAAATTTCTACCACAAGAACGAACAAAACCCAGATCTAATCTAGATAAAAGCCAAGATCTAATCTACTAGACATGAGCAACGAGATAGATCGGTACTAACCCTCGTAGAACCGAAAGCGTTAACGAGATTAGATCTCGTGGATGATGTAGTCGATCACTTGCCGATCTCAAGATCGTGTGGATGATCCTTCCGGCGCCGCGTTCCGGCAGCGCTTCCACAGACGGTCACACGTGCGGAGTCGAAGCAGACCTTCCTCTCCCCGTTCCAGCGAGCAGCAGAGGTAGTAGATCTTCTCCACGGAATCCCATCAGCACGACGGCGTGGTGGTGGTGGTGGAGATGAGAAATCTGCAGGGCTTCGCCTATGCCTGTGCAGAAGAAACGTGGAGGAGAGAGGCGGCTGAGATTGGGAGTTATGGGACAAGGTGCAAGAGGGGGCACCCCCTCCCTTCTATTTAAAGGAGGGAGGCGCGCCTGGGGAGGGGGAGTCCTAGTAGGACTCCCTCCTCCTTGGGCCGGCGGGTTGGGGGGAGGAATCCTCCTCCCCCACGAATCCGTGTCTTACCCCACTTGGTTTCTTTGATCCCTTTCTTGGTTTTCAAGCAAACTCCAAGAAATCCTCTAGAACCTTCCAGAACATTCCGAAACCTTCTAGAATCTCCATACAAACACTCCGGAACATTTCCTAACTTAGAAAATGATCCCCAATATATGAATCTCATTCTCCGGACCATTCCGGATCTCCTCGTGATGTCCCGGATCCATTCCGAGACTCCGAACAACATTCGGTCTCCAACGCAAATTCCATATCTACTTCAAACAACTTCAAACCTTAAGTGTGTCACCCTACGGTTCGTGAATATGCAGACATGATGAAGACACCTCTCCCATCAATAACCATCAGCGGGATCTGGAGATCCATAACGGCTCCCACATACTCAACGATTACTTTGTGATCGATTGAACCAATTAACATACGAAACCAATTCCCTTTGTCTCGCGACATTCTACTTATCCGAGGTTTGATCATTAGTATCTTCATACCTAGTTCTTCCTCGTTACTGATAAGTACTCTTTACTCGTTCCATGTTATGTCATCCCTTGTGACCTAGTCACACGCTTGCAAGCTGTCTAGATGACATTCCACCGAGAGGGCCCAGAGTATATCTATCCGTCATATGGATGGACAAATCCCAATCTTGGTCTATGCGCTTCAACACATACTTTCAGAATACCCAATGACACCTTTATAAATGCCCAGTTACGAAGCGGTGTTTGATGTCATCAAAGTACCCATCCGGTGATGGTGATTAACATAACCTCATGGTCGAAGGATTAGGTTACTATGTATTTCAAAGCTTACAGCAATACGAACTTAATGACTTGATCTTATGCTATGCTTACTATGGGTGTGTGTCCATCACATCATTCTCCTAATGATATAACCTTGTTATTAATCACATCCAATGTCCATGATCAGGAAACCATGATCATCAATTAATCAACAAGCTAGTTTAACAAGAGGCTTACTAGGGACTCTTTTATGTTTACAAAACACACAAGTATTAGTGTTTCCTAATAATACAATTATAGCATGGGATGTAAACATTCATCATAAACACAAAGATATAATAATAACCTCTTTTATTATTGCCTCTTGGGCATATCTCCAACAGTCTCCCACTTGCACTAGAGTCAATAGTCTAGATTACATGGTAATATACCGAACACCCATGGCGTTCTGGTGTTGGTCATGCTTTGCTCTAAGGAGAGGTTTAGTCAACGGATCTGCTACATTCAGATCAGTGTGTACTTTGCAAATCTTTATGTCGCCATCTTGGACATACTCGCGAATAGCATGAAAACGTAGCTTGATGTGCTTCAGCTTGCTATGTGACCTTGGCTCCTGTGCATTAGCTATGGCACCTGTGTTGTCACAGTAGATGGCCATCGGGTCTAACACACTGGGAACCATGCCAAGTTCAGTAATGAACTCTTTCATCCATATGCCTTCTTGTGCAGCCTCCGAAGCAGCTATGTATTCCGATTCAGTTGAAGATTTCGCCACAACGCTCTGCTTGGCACTCCTCCAGCTTATTGCAGCACCATTCAAAATAAATACGTATCCAGACTGTGACTTCGAGTCATCTGGATCGGTGTTCCAACTAGCATCAGTGTAACCGTTTACAACAAGCTGTTCATCACCTCCATAAGAAAGAACCATATCCTTAGTCCTATTCAGGTACTTTAGGATATTCTTGACCGCTGTCCAGTGTTCCATTCCAGGATCACTTTGATATCTGCTAGTCAAACTAACAGCATGTGCTATATCCGGTCTTGTACACAGCATGGCATACATGATAGAACCTATGGCCGAGGCATAGGGAATTTTATTCATCTTTTCTCTATCTTCTGCCGTAGCTGGACTTTGAGTTTTACTCAAGGTCTTACCTGACAACATGGGCACGAACCCTTTCTTGCTCTCTTCCATTCTAAACTTCTTTAGAAATTTGTCTAAGTATGTACTTTGTGAAAGCACTATTAGGCGTCTTGATCTATCTCTATAAATCTTGATGCCTAGAATATATCGAAAAACTATTATTCAAATAGGTTTTGACGCTATTAAGAAGTTATATATCATTCCCAATCAACAATATGTCATCTACATATAGTACTAGGAATACTACAGAGCTCCCACTCACTTTCTTGTAAATACAAGCTTCTCCATAAGTTTGTATAAATTCAAAGTTTTTGATTACTTCATCAAAACGTTGATTCTAACTCCGGGATGCTTGCTTCAGTCCGTAAATGGAGCGCTGAAGTTTGCATACCTTGTCAGCATCTTTAGGATCGACAAAACCCTTGGGTTGTACCATATACAACTCTTCCTCAATGTCACCATTAAGGAACGTCATTTTGACATCCATCTGCAAAATTTCATAATCGAAATATGCAGCGATTGCTAACATAATCCTCACAGACTTTAGCTTCGCTACTAGTGAGAAAGTCTCATCGTAGTCAACTCCTTGAATTTGTCGGAACCCTTTCGCGACAAGTCGAGCTTTATAGACGGTAACATTACCATCAGCATCTGTTTTTCTTTTGAAAATCCATTTGTTCTCGATAGCCTTACATCCATCCGGTAAGTCCACCAAAGTCCATACTTGGTTTTCGTACATGGATCCCATTTCGGATTTCATGTCTTCTAGCCATTTGTCGGAATATGGGCTCACCATAGCTTCTTCATACGTCACAGGTTCATCAGTGTTGTCCACTAACATGACGTTCAAGGTAGAGTCATACCACTCAGGAGTGGTACGGACCCTCGTTGACCTGCGAGGTTCAGTAGTAACTTCGTTCGAAGTTCATGATCATCATCATTAGCTTCCTCTCCAGTTGGTGCAGGCGGCACAGAAACATCTTCCGGTGCTGCGCTACTCTCAACTCCGAAAGAAGGTTCAACAACCTCGTCGAGTTCTACTGTCCTTCCAGTCACTTCTTTCGAGAGAAATTCCTTCTCCAGAAAGGATCCATTCTTAGCAACGAAAACGTTGCCTTCGGATCTATGATAGAAGGTATACCCAACTGTTTCTTTAGGGTATCCTATGAAGACGCATTTCTCCGCTTTGGGTTCAAGATTATCAGGCTGTAACTTCTTTACATATGCTTCGCAACCCCAAATTTTAAGGAACGACAACTTAGGTTTCTTACCAAACCACAATTCATACGGTGTCGTTTCAACGGATTTAGATGGTGCCCTATTTAAAGTGAATGCAGCTGTCTCTAATGCATAGCCCCAAAATGATAACGGTAAATCTGTAAGAGACATCATAGGCCGAACTATATCTAAGAGAGTTCGATTACGACGTTCGGACACACCATTACGCTGTGGTGTTCCCGGCGGTGTCAACTGTGAAAGTATTCCACATTTCTTTAAATGCATGCCAAACTCATAACTCAGATATTCACCTCCGTGGTCAGAACGCAGAAACTTAATCTTCTTGTTACGATGATTTTCCACTTCACTTTGAAATTCCTTAAACTTCTCGAAAGTTTCGGACTTATGTTTCATAAAGTAGACATACCCATATCTACTCAAGTCATCCGTGAAAGTGAGAACATAACGATATCCACCACGCGATGCTACACTCATTGGACCGCACACATCGGTATGTATTATTTCCAATAAATCCGTAGCTCTCTCCATTATTCCAGAAAATGGAGTCTTAGTCATTTTTCCCATTAGACATGCTTCGCATCTTTCAAGTGATTCAAAATCAAGTGATTCAAGAAGTCCATCAGAATGGAGTTTCTTCATACGCTTCACTCCAATGTGACCAAGACGACAGTGCCACATGTATGTAGAATTATCATTCAATTTTATTTGTTTAGCATCTATGTTATGAACATGTGTATCACTACTATCGAGATTCAATAAGAATAAACCATTCATCTCAGGTGCATAACCATAAAAGATATTACTCATATAAATCGAACAACCTTTATTCTCAGACTTAAAAGAGTAACCGTCTCACAATAAACAAGATCCAGATATAATGTTCATGCTTAACGCAGGCACCAAATAACAATTATTTAAATTTAAAACTAATCCCGATGGTAGATGCAGAGGGAGCATGCCGACGGCGATCACATCAACCTTGGAGCCATTTCCAACGCGCATCGTCACCTCATCTCTCGCCAGTCTTCGTTTATTCCGCAGCTCCTGTTTCGAGTTACAAATATGAGCAACCGAACCAGTATCAAATACCCAGGCACTACTACGATTACTAGTAAGATACACATCTATAACATGTATATCGAATATACCTTTCTTCTTGATGTTGCCATTCTTCAGATCCACCAGGTATTTGGGGCAGTTACGCTTCCAGTGACCAGCACCCTTGCAGTAGAAGCACTCAGTTTCAGGTTTAGGACCAGCCTTGGGCTTCTTAGCAGGTGCGGCAGCTTTCTTGCCGTCCTTCTTGAAGTTGCCCTTGTTCTTAGGCTTGCCCCGTTTCTTGAAATTGGTGGTCTTATTGACCATCAACACTTGGTGCTCCTTCATGATCTCCACTTCAGCAGTTTTCAGCATGGACGATAGTTCAGGCAACGTCTTGTTCATGCAGTGCATATTGTAGTTCATCACAAAGTTCTTGTAACTTGGTGGCAGTGATTGGAGGACACGGTGAATCCCCAATTCATTAGGACGGTATCCCCAACTCTCGGAGTTTGTTTGCGTGCCCAGACATGGTGAGCACGTGCTCGCTAACGGAGCTACCCTCTTCCATCTTGCAGGTAAAGAACTTCTCGGAAGCTTCATAGCTTTCCATGGCCGCACGAGTCTCAAATATGAGTTTGAGCTCCTTAATGATTTCAAATGGGTCATGGTGCTCAAAACGCTTTTGAAGCTCCGATTCTAAACCGTACAGGATGGCACACTGAACTGTGGAGTAGTGATGTTTCCGAGTGGCGTAAACATTCTTTACGTCATCGGTGGCATCTTCTGCAGGTGGGTCACCTAGCGGTGCTTCGAGCACATAGGTCAACTGACCAGCCCTGAGGACGATCTTCAGTCCACGGAACCAATCCGTGAAATTGCTTCCATTGTTCTTAAGCTTTTCTTTCTCTAGGAACGCATTGAAATTGATGGAAACATTCGCCATAATCTACAACAAATTTGCAAGTAATTTAGACTAAGTTTATGATAAATAGTGTTCAAATTTAATTCTTAGATCAACTAGGTGAACTCCCACTCAAAACAACATCCCTCACAGTTGTTTTAGTGATTACACGAACCAAATCCACTACACCAAGTCCGATCATCACGTGAGATGATGTAGCTTCATTGGCGAACAATCTTCATGTTCATCATATCAATCATATGACTCATGCTCTACCTTTCGGTATTCCGTGTTCTGAGACCATGTCTGTACATGCTAGGCTCGTCAAGATTAACCTTAGTTTCCGCATGTGCAAATCTGGCTTGCACCCGTTGTATGCGCACGTAGAGTCTGTCACACCCGATCATCATGAGATGCTTCGAAACGACGAGTCTTAGCAACGGTGCCAACTAAGGACGAACACTTTATTACTTGATATTTAGTGAGAGGGATCATCTTATAATGCTACCGTCGCGATCTAAGCAATACAAGATGCATAAAGGATTAACATCACAGGCAATTCATAATTAGTGTGATATGATATGGCCATTTCTTCTTATGCCTTCGATCTCCATCTCCAAAGCACGGACATGATCTCCATCATCACCAGCATTGCGTCAAGGTCCATGGCGTCGCTTCATGGTTGTTCATCTTCACTAACAACTATTACAACTACTTGGAACAAAGCTATTACAAGATGAATAGACACGCAGGTCTTAACAGAATTAAAGACAACCATTAGGCTCCTACCGGTTGCCATATTACAACAAGGATCATTGCATACATCAAATACAATCACAATCACATGTAGGCCATATCACATCACAAAACCCCTGCAAAAACAAGTTAGACGCCTCTAATTTTCTTTGCAAGTTTTACGTGGCTTGGGGCTTTCGACTAAGAACGCATCTTACCTACGAAACTGAACCACAACGTTGATACAAGTGCTATCAAGTGCAAAGTGTAGATTTGATCTATACTATGATGGGAGAGACAGACACCCGCAAAGCCACTTATGCAATACGAGTTGCACGTCAAGCGTGGAGCAAGTCTCATGTACGATGACATGTAATGTTAGCCCGAGCCGCTTCATCCCACCATACCGCAAGATGCAAAGTACACATATAGCAAAAGACGGCACGAGCACCAACGCCCACAACCTCATTGTGTTCTACTCGTGCAACAGATCTATGCATAGACAAGGCTCTGATACCACTGATGGGTTCGTAGCATGGAAAACAAAAATTTTCTACCGCAAGAACGAACAAAACCCAGATCTAATCTAGATAAAAGCCAAGATCTAATCTACTAGACATGAGCAACGATATAGATCGGTACTAACCCTCGTAGAACCGAAAGCGTTAACGAGATTAGATCTCGTGGATGATGTAGTCGATCACTTGCCGATCTCAAGATCGTGTGGACGATCCTTCCGGCGCTGTGTTCCGGCAGCGCTTCCGCAGACGGTCACACGTGCGGAGTCGAAGCAGACCTTCCTCTCCCTGTTCCAGCGAGCAGCGGAGGTAGTAGATCTTCTCCACGGAATCCCATCAGCACAACGGCGTGGTGGTGGTGGTGGATATGAGAAATCTGTAGGGCTTCGCCTATGCCTGTGCAGAAGAAACATGGAGGAGAGAGGCGGCTGAGATTGGGAGTTATGGGACAAGGTGCAAGAGGGGGCGCCCCCTCCCTTCTATTTAAAGGAGGGAGGTGCGCCTGGGGGGGGAGTCCTAGTAGGACTCCCTCCTCCTTGGGCCGGCGGGTTAGGGGAGGAATCCTCCTCCCCCACGAATCCGTGTCTTACCCCACTTGGTTTCTTTGATCCCTTTCTTGGTTTTCAAGCAAACTCCAAGAAATCCTCTAGAACCTTCCAGAACATTCCGAAACCTTCTAGAATCTCCATACAAACACTCCGGAACATTTCCTAACTTAGAAAATGATCCCCAATATATGAATCTCATTCTCCGGACCATTTCGGATCTCCTCGTGATGTCCCGGATCCATTCCGAGACTCCGAACAACATTCGGTCTCCAACGCAAATTCCATATCTACTTCAAACAACTTCGAACCTTAAGTGTGTCACCCTACGGTTCGTGAATATGCAGACATGATGAAGACACCTCTCCCATCAATAACCATCAGCGGGATCTGGAGATCCATAACGGCTCCCACATACTCAACGATTACTTTGTGATCGATTGAACCAATTAACATATGAAACCAATTCCCTTTGTCTCGCGACATTCTACTTATCCGAGGTTTGATCATCAGTATCTTCATACCTAGTTCTTCCTCGTTACTGATAAGTACTCTTTACTCGTTCCATGTTATGTCATCCCTTGTGACCTAGTCACACGCTTGCAAGCTGTCTAGATGACATTCCACCGAGAGGGCCCAGAGTATATCTATCCGTCATATGGATGGACAAATCCCAATCTTGGTCTATTCGCTTCAACACATACTTTCAGAATACCCAATGACACCTTTATAACCGCCCAGTTACAAAGCGGTGTTTGATGTCATCAAAGTACCCATCCGGTGATGGTGATTAACATAACCTCATGGTCGAAGGATTAGGTTACTATGTATTTCAAAGCTTACAGCAATACGAACTTAATGACTTGATCTTATGCTATGCTTACTATGGGTGTGTGTCCATCACATCATTCTCCTAATGATATAACCTTGTTATTAATCACATCCAATGTCCATGATCAGGAAACCATGATCATCAATTAATCAACAAGCTAGTTTAACAAGAGGCTTACTAGGGACTCTTTTATGTTTACAAAACACACAAGTATTAGTGTTTCCTAATAATACAATTATAGCATGGGATGTAAACATTCATCATAAACACAAAGATATAATAATAACCTCTTTTATTATTGCCTCTTGGGCATATCTCCAACATGATTTGCTTCCTAGAAGGGAGATGATCTCTAGCCATCTGCTAGAGAAAAATCTTAATTTTTAGGGGCACAGGAGAAAATCCTAATTTTTAGGGGCACATGGGAAAATCTTAATTTTTAGGGGCACAAGGCTTTTCCAAATTATACTCACTACTAGGGAAAAGGGGTTGTGGTTTGTTCCGAGAGTCTCCGATATAAGGATGAAACCGAGAACTTGCCGGTATGCTCAAGGGCCCAGGATGTCGTGTCCACTTCCCCACTGGGCGCAATTGGTTCTAGTTCCTGACAGAAGGTCGCCCACATGTTTGCCTCCAGTGGGCCAAAAGATCTACGAAAGGAAAGGGCCCAACCCTCCCGCCCAGAGGCTTGAGATACAAGGATGTCAGGATCGTGACAAATAGCAAAGAGACAAGGAAAGTTGCTAGCTAGAGGGGCATCTCCTGTCCACCGGTCCTTCCAAAATAGAATTTTACTACCATCTCCCTAAGAAAATTTAGCTCCCCACTTGAACACATCTTTAATCTTGTTCGAGTTTTGCCAAAACTCTGAGCTACCATGGCCATCACTAACAAACATGCTCATCGTGTTTTCGTATTTGGTTCTAATAATACGAGGCCAGAGAGCTTGCCCTTCAGTTTGAGAGAAGAGTCTCCAGATCCACTTGGTTAGTAATTCTATGTTAAGGAACCTGGAGTTCAGAATGCCTAGACTATCCTGGTCTTTCGGCCTACACACCTCCTGCCAGTTGATCCAGTGATATTTTCATTTATCCCCCACACCCTCCTAGAAGAAATGATATAGGTGCTTGTCAAAGCCTGCATGAGTGCTCTCTACCAGCAGGAAAAGTCCCATACAGAAGGTGGGCAGTCTAGAGAACGAGGAATTCGTCAAGATTAGGCGCACTGCCGACGAGGTGAATCTACTCTGCCACGGATCAACTCTGTGACCAATCGAGTTAACCAGGAATTCCTTGTCACAAACCAAGAGCTAGCGGTTTGCCATAGGGAAACCAAAGTAATTAAAAGGAAAGCTCTCTAATTTGCAGTTAAGGAAGTTGGCTACACGTTTGCTGCTCATGATGGGGCACGCCCATCACAATCTCTTGGATTTTTAAGAAGTTAATTGGATCTTACTCTCTAGAACTCATTGGAGTCAACTCGATCACTTCTTGGTGGATGTTTTCTATTAGAATTGAGTTTGAGTTAGAGTAGGACTCCAGTCCTAAGTCGGTTTAGGGCCTAACTCTAGGTCGGCCGACCCCCTCCTCTCTTCTATATAAACTTTGTACTATTGTTAAAATCAATACAAGTTATTATTATCCCAAAATATCATGGTATCAGACGCCTAGGTTTTTCCGCACCTATATGGCTCTCAATCGCTGCCGCCGACGCGTCCACTCTGGACACCGGCCAAAGCCCGTGCCACCGGCGCACCTCTATCTTCCTCCTCCACCTCTACTCTCCACCAAATTCCTCACCAAAACCCACAGCCTCCACCACTTACCCTAGCTGACACGGTCACTGACGTCCCTTCCTTCGTCCCGATCGTCCCGATCGTCCCGATCTCTCCAAGCACAATTTTTATCGTTGGCGACACCTCTTCCACGTTCATCTTGGTCGCTGCAGTCTCCGCGATCACATCAACCTTGCCTCTACACCGCGGCCTGCTGATCTGTGCTGGGTCAAGGATGAACTCACCATCATCCAATGGATCTACACCAGGATCTCCACCGAGCTCTTCAACCGGGTCTCTACCGACGACGCCACGGCAGCGTAACTTTGGGCTGCCCTCCAGCAACTTTTCCAAGACAACTCCGATTCGCGTGTCAATGCTCTTCATATCGAGCTCCGCACCATCACTCAAGGCGATTCCCCTGTCACCATCTTTTGCCAACGCATAAAGGACATCGACGATGACTTAGGGAGCTCGGTGATCCCGTGGACGACCATTCCCTCATCAACGCCCTCCTTGTCGGTCTAGGCGAACAATTTGAAAGCAAGTTGCCTTCATCCCTCTGCTGAAACCCTACCCATGCTTCGCTGAGGTGCGATCTATTTTGCAACTCGAGGCCCAGAATTAAGCACGCAAGGCTGCTCGTCCTCCTCAGGTGTTTCACACCGCGACTCACCCACCACTACTGCCGACTCCTGCTGCACCCCCGATGACCCCTCCTGGATGGCGTTCGAGCCCGAACTACCGCGACAAGAAACTAGTGTATCGGCCTCCTCAGCCTCGACCACTTGCTCCAATGCCGACCCCTCCAACACTGGCCCCTCCAGCACCGACTCTACTAGCACCGACACCTCCCTCGGCCGCGACCCCCTCGCCAACCTGGCAGCCATAGCACGATCCATGGACAGGTCTCGTTTAGGCATGGCCTATGCCCTGGTTGGCTCCTTCTCCCTACAGTGCCCCACCGGCCTACACCGGGACATGGAGTCCTAGTATTCATCCATCCATAGGCTCGCCAGGGCCTCTTGGACCTCGACCTTCGCAGCAGGTCTACACCTCCCAAGATCCACCGATGGCCTACATGGTGCCCCACGCGCCACAATACTACAAGTCATCCTCAAAGCCAATGAACTACATGTACCGGGCTCCTCTGGCACTACCGTACATACCTACGCCATCGCGATCAACCGCTTCATCAACCGCTCCACCAAGCTGGGACCAAGCCGCCTTCATCGTTGCCATGAACAATTTCACACTCAACAACCACGAAGGTACGGATTAGATTTTCGATTCTGGTGCATCTTCACACATGTCTTCAAATATGGATTTTTTGTCAGCTTGTTCTTCTTACCCTTTTTCCTTTATAACTATTGTTGATGGTTATTCAATTCCTACATATTGTGCCGGTCAATCATACATCACTAATCGCCACACAAATTTTCTTCTCCACAATATTCTTGTTGCTCTATCCTTAATAAAAAATCTCATCTATGTTCGTCGCTTTACTATCGACAACAATGTTTGTTTAGAGTTTGACCCGTTTGGTTTATCTGTGAAGGATCTGAAAATGGTGGAGGTCCTCGCTCGCTACAATAGCTCGGGTGATCTCTATCCTCTACATGGCGCACCATCTTCCACACCTCAAGCCATGCACACCTCCATCGACCTTTGGCACCATCGGCTAGGCCACCCCAATAAAAACACTATGTCATCTTTGCTTCAAGAATTTAGTCTCCCTGTTGATAGTTCTAGTTCTTCTCATGATCTCTCTATTTGTAATGTCTGTCAATGCGGCAAACATGTTAGATTACCTTTCGGTACATCAACTACGTATAGTACTTTTCCATTTGAGTTGTTGCATTGTGATCTATGGACCTCTCCGCTTCCTAGTGTTTCTAGTTTCAAATACTATCTTGTTATTCTTGACGATTATTCTCACTACATATGGACCTTTCCTATTCACGCCAAATCCGATGTGCACTCAATTTTCCTAAATTTTCGGTGATATGTTCTTACACACTTTGGCCTTCCCATACGTTTTATCCAATGTGACAATGGCCGAGAGTTTGACAATACCCAAAACAGATCTTTCTTTCTCTCTGAAGGCATTCTCTTATGTTTCTCTTGTCCATACACTTCTCCTCAAAATGGTAAAGCCGAATGATCCTTACGATCCATCAATGACATACTCTGCACTTTACTCATCCAAGCCTCTCCCCCTCGGGTTTGGGTTGAAGCCCTTCGCACGACAACATATCTCCTCAACATCTGACCAACCAAAACATGTCCACTCTATACTCCCTTTAAGTCTTTCTTCCTACATCATCCCGACTATTCTGAATTGCGTGTTTTTGGTTGTCTTTGTTTCCCCAACACCGCCTCCACTTCCCCTAACAAACTTTCTCCTCGCTCATTACCATGCATTTATCTCGGACCCTCCAATGACCACAAAGGCTCACAATGTTTGGACCCCTCTTCTGGACGTGTTCTTGTCTCACGTCATGTCATCTTCGATGAAAATACTTTTCCATACTCCATCGTCTAGTCGTCTACGCCTAATTCTTCCACGCCTACCCAACATACGATCACGCCGCAATCACTTATCCCCGCCTTCATGCCCGCGGTCACCTCTGTCGCGGCAGCCAACCAGCCTGCCGAGGATCCGCGGCAGCCTGCCGCACCACTTTCTCCTGCCGTGGCAAGATCTCCTATTGGGTCCTCGCCCACCACCACCACGTCAGCTGCAGGAAAAAACACACCTACCTCGTCTCCTACTAGCACTGCTAGTACTCCGAGTAACTCTCCCACTTCACACATTCCTCCTCATACCATTCCCGTCACTATTTCCACTAACGATCATGTCATGTGTACTCGTGGTAAAAAGGGTGATACGTTGTAAATGTATATATAATTTTTGACGTTCCATGCTTGTTTTATATCTACTTTCTTATGTTTTATCCACACTTTGGAGTATTTTTACACATTTTCTGGAACTAACCTATTAACAAGATGCCACAGTGCCAGTTGCCTGTTTTCTGCTGTTTTTGGTTTCAGAAAAGCTAGTAAGGAAATATTCTTAGAATTGGACCGGACAAAAGCCAAAGTCAATATTTTACCCGAAGCAACACGGAGTCCGGAGGGAAGACGAAGTGGCGCACCAGGGCAGCCACACCTGGTGGAGGCGCGGCCTGGGGGGCGCGCCACCAGGGGGTGTGGGCCCCCTGGTACTCCACCGACCTTGCCCCTTCACCTATAAAATCCTCCCGGGACGAAAACCCTAAGGCACCCGATCAAAAATTTCACGAAAGAGTCTGTAGCCGCTGCCATCTCCATCCCTAGACCGGGAGGGATCTGAAGCTCTTCTCGGCACCCTGCCAGAGGGGAGAGATCACCCTGGAGGCCTTCTTCATCACCATGACTGCCTCCGGTGTGATGCGTGAGTAGTTCATCCCTGGACTACGGGTCTATGTAGTAGCTAAACGGTTGGTTCTCCTCCTTTGTGCTACCATGTTTAGATCTTATGAGCTTCGTTCATGATCAAGATCATCTATTTGTAATCTTACATGTTGTGTTTGCGAGGATCCGATGGATATTGAGATGCTATTTCAGATTGATTATTGATCCTATCATGTCTATGTTATTTGCGATCTTGCATGCTTTCCGTTGTTAGTAGCTATCTTGGCCAAGTAGATGCTAGCAACTCCAAGAGGGAGTATTTATGCTCGATAGTGGGTTCACGCCTCTAGTAATCTGGGGAAGTGACAGGAATCTCTAAGGTACTAGATGTGCTGTTGCTACTAGGGAGAAAACAACAATCCTTTGTCCATGGGACAATCATATTGTTTACTTTACACACTTTGCTTAATGCAATTATCTGTTGCTTGCAACTTGATACTGGAGGGGGTTCGGATGATAACCTAAAGGTGGATTATTAGTCATAGATGCAGTTGGATTACGGTCTATGTATAATGTTGTAATGCCCAATCAAATCTCATAGGAGTCAAGATGATTAGTATATGCATGTATGCTTTCTCGGTGTCTGTCGATTGCCCCGCTGTAATTTGTTCACCCAACATGTCAGCTATCTTAAGGAGAATCACCTCTAGTGAACTATGGACCCCGGTCCATTCTTTTACTATCAATCTACCATCTATTTACTGTTTACTATTTACTTTCTGCAAGCAATTACTATCTTCCACACAATATGTTTAATCCTTTGTTTTCAGCAAAACCGGTGAGATTGACAACCTCACTGTAAGTTGGGGCAAAGTTCTGTGGTTATGTTGTGCAGGATTCCAAGTTGGAAACAACACCTTGGAGGTGTTTCCTTGCTCCTACTTGTTCGATAACCTTGGTTTCATAACTGAGGGAAAACTTGCTGTTGTGCACATCATACCTTCCTCTTGGGGTTCCCCAATGAGCTCGATATATTTTGAGCCATCAAGCCTTTTTTTTGGCGCTGTTACCGGGGAGTCAAGGACATCTTCACAAGGGAGTCCCTCACAACCAATCTCTTTACTTTGTTTTTTTGTTTTGCTCAGTTTATTTCTGCTTTATTTGCTTGTTCTTTTTATCAAAAATATATAAAAAATAGTTCCTAGTATAGTTGTTATTTTCGTTGGTCTGCTATTGTCTTGCTTTATCATGCTTTCTATCAATGGTTGGTTTCTTTGAAACTGAATCTAATTGGAAAGGTGGGTTCACAGAAGAACAAAAATATTATTATAAGGAACACCGCTTGTCACAAAAAGGGAAACACTTATGGGAACAAATTGATAAATTGTATACCATTGCTAGAAACGTGTGCTCTACTTATAGTGTTACTTATTACTTTGATAAATCTTGTTGCTGTAAGAGGTATAAACACCTTCCTTTTCAATGTGAGTATAATGATGATGTTACCATATCTTCTTATGTTAAGGGAAATTATGAATTTTATGATGTGGAACAAATTGAAGAATTTATTGCTTGGAAGGGTGCATTCGAACTAGCTTATTTGCTTGAAAATACTGATGATGCACCTTATAAATATGAGGTTTATGATATACTTAAATTTTTCTTTGATAATTACAAGGAAGAAAATGGCTATATTCTTGAATATCTTAATAGATGCTCTCCACCAGCAGAAGAGACTAATGCCTTGCAGGAGCCTATGGAAGAAGAAATTGCTGAAACTGGAAGCTCATTGGATGAAAAATAGGAGGAGAGTGATGATCAAGAGGAAGAAGAATGGATCTACCCATTCCTACCTTCTAATGAGAGTAACTCTTTACCCCTTACAATATTTGATTGTCCCCCATGCTTACTAAAGGAGGATGAATGTTATGTTCATGAGGATTCTTTTGAAAATGTTTATAATAAATCTCTATATGATGGTCCTATATTGGTTGATAATATTAATTGTACTACTACAGAAAATGATATTGATCAGTCATCTTGTTATAAAATTGTTAAAAGTGGGTTTGAAGGTGTTAATCCCACTATTTTTGAGCTTGATAAAAATTATGTGTTTGTAGATCATGAAAAGCATGCTTTATGTGATAGTTATATTGTTGAGTTTATTCATGAGGCTACTAAAAATTATTATGAGAGAGGAAAATATGGTTGTAAAAGTTTTCATGGTACTGAAACACCTCTCTATTTGCTGAAAGTTTTGAAGTTACTCTCGTTTTATCTTCCTATGCATGTCGCTTTGTTCTTTGTGAATTTATTTGCGTATAAGATTCCTATGCATAGGAAGTGGTTTAGACTTAAATGTGTTTTGAATTTGCTCTTGATGCTCTCTTTTACTTCAATTCATATTTCTTATGTGAGCATCATCAAAATTATCATGCCTATCTTAATGGCTATAAAGAAAGAACTATTGGGAGATAACCCAAATTTTAGTCAATAAATTTTTCTTTTGTTGAGTCTTGGAAGTTATTGCCTCAGTAATAACCTATCCTTATCCTTTTTGTGTGGTTTTTGTGCCAAGAATAACCTCTAATGAGAGAGAAATAATGCTTGGGAAAGTTGCTGTCCCGAAACAGATTTTTGTGCTTCACTGTAAAAATTCTTGAAAAATCTCTGTACGTCGGATTGAGCTGTAATTTTTTTGCTTCTTCCCCAGGTTGTTATCTAACTTACGTTAGTTTAATACTTTTCGATTTGAGCAACAAAAGTTTTTCGAAAAAATTGGTTTTTACCTGCTGGTTTGTTTTGACAGATTTCTGCCATTATTTGCATTTGCATCTTAATCTCTTTCTCTTTGAGTTCTCATTGATCATTTGAACTTTTAAAAGGAATTGCTATAGTAGCTTGTGTTTTAATGGAAGTTTTACTTGTGTTGAAACGGAACCTAAATACTTATTATCTTAAGTACACTAATGTTGCTAATGAAGATTGTGTGAAGTTTTGTATGAAGGAATTTTAAAGTGTAGGGAAGCACAATGTGATAAGATGAAGTATGGACAAAATATCAAGCTTGGGGATGCCACCCGTGTCACCCCAAGAAATATTCAAGAAGTACAAGCGTCAAAGCTTGGGGATGCCCAAGGCATCCCCTTCTTCATCAATAAAAATCTCAGGTTTTCTTCCAAACACTTCATTTTTATTGTTTCATGCACAATTGTGTTGTTCTTGGAGCGTCTTTATTTTTTAGTTTTCTTTTGATTAGTTTTCTTGAATAAATTGGTTGGACCCCCGCATTGATACATAGTTTCAAATAAGTTGATTTGGATTGGAAAAGAGTAGGAAAGTTGATGCTTATAAGTGGTATAAAAGGAGTCTTGTTTTTGACTGTGACTTAGACTTTATCATGTCGTGCTTGATATTGTTTTGACTTTATGCTTAGTGATTATTGTTGTAGCATGACTTGTTACAAACAATTGAGATTGCTTAATGTGCCTTGAAAGAATCATGCGTTGTTTTAGCATATAAAAACATAATATTGTGGTATTCTCCTTTGATGCTTTATTTGGGTTGACTTGGCGCATGCTCACACCATGTCAATACTATACCAAGTCACCATAGCCTCTATGATCATTTAGTTTTCAACTTGTAATATCACTTTATGCTTTAATTAATAATGTTTTGTCGCTTTGCTTGATTATGGCCATTATTGCTCTCTTAGTTGGTCGCTCCTAGTCTTTTGCTAGCATCCGCATGTACCAAGTATGAGTTCCACTCATGCATCCAATTCCACATAAAACCAAGTTATTCCTAAGAGTCCACCATACCTACCTATTAGCATTATTGCTATTCCAAGTATATTCATGTTTTTATCTACCTTCCGAATTAAACTTGTTATGTGAAAATTATTGATTAAAGCTCTCACGAACTTGATGGCACACTTTACTTTTCTTGCAATTAATAAACTTGAACCATTGTGCCCATCTATGTTGCGTATATGCTTGCGTTTTGTAAGTTGTGAATTAGCAGAACCATGTTATCATGGGGAACACTTTCAACATTGCACTTTATTTAGTTGATATCATGTTCTTTTGCTTATGGATCCCGATGGTGTGAAATGAAAGGGGAGCTTGTAAGGCTCATGGAGTTTGTATATGTATTAGAGAAACGCCTAGGCGGCTGGTCTAAGCCATGCCTAATCATGGTGGAAACCTGCAGCATAACCATAGTGAGCAATCTGTGAAGAATTCTCAATAAAAAAAAGAAAAAAAACCTATGCAAATAGGAAAGAAAAAAAGAAGCCTATGCAAATAGGAAATAAAAGGATCGCTGAGATGCTCATTGTCTGCTTGCCTTGTCATTTTGATATGGGAAAGCTTCCGTATCATCGGGCAAGGGGTACCCCGTTGGCGGTTCTCTATGATACACATGTACTTACAATGACAAGAACTTACTTGTGACTAAAGTTGAGTAGCATGAGGAACGATACTCGTAAGTAAGGGGCATGAGATTTTCAGCTTATAACTTGTCAAGCATATCCTCATATTTTCTCACTTTAACCTTAATCACCTAAAGATGCTTATGATAGGGGCAATGAGAGCTGAAAGCTAATAAGTACCATAATTTTTGGAAGCTCTTTATGAGACCTGAATCCCTGCTTCCTTCTATGAAGGGCCTTTCTTTTACTTTTATGTTGAGTATCCATCTTCTATCTTTATGCACCTATTGAGAGAGCACAATGGTCATTTTTAGTTTAATGTGCATTGTCCAAAAACTTGTTGATTGATTCATAACTTTGATATTGCTTGTTCTTAAACTATTTGTATCTAGTCACCCTTATGAACTATGAAGGTGTCCTATGCATTTATGTTTTGCTACACTATGAGAGACAAGCTGAATACCATTCTCATTATGTTTTCTATATGTGAAACAAACAAATGTCTTTCAAAGCATTGCTATTCATGAATCTTTTGTTTGTATCTTTTCATTTTACAACATAGTTGTTGTGTCTTATTGTTAGAATTATATCTTTCATGTCTATGTTAAAGCACTATGATCCCAGCTATCAATGTTTTACAAATACCTTGGTCAAGATTGTGATGGTGCATGTCACCTCAAAAATTATTCTTTTTTATCACTTACCTACTCGAGGACGAGCAGGAGTTAAGCTTGGGGATGTTGATACGTTGTAAACGTATCTATAATGTTTGATGTTCCATGCTTGTTTTATATCTACTTTCTTATGTTTTGTCCACACTTTGGAGTATTTTTACACATTTTCTGGAACTAACCTATTAACAAGATGCCACAGTGGCAATTGCCTGTTTTCTGCTGTTTTTGGTTTCAGAAAAGCTAGTACGGAAATATTATTGGAATTGGACCGGACAAAAGCCAAAGTCAATATTTTACCCGAAGCAACACGGAGTCCAGAGGGGATATGAAGTGGCGCACCAGGGCGGCCACACCTGGTGGCGGCGCACCACCAGGGGGTGTGGGCCCCTAGTACTCCACCGACCTTGCCCCTTCACCTATAAAATCCTCCCGGGACAAAAACCCTAAGGCACTCGATCAAAAATTTCACGAAAGAGTCTGTAGCCGTCGCCATCTCCATCCCTAGATCGGGAGGGATCTGAAGCTCTACCCGGCACCCTGCCGGAGGGGAGAGATCACCCTGGATGCCTTCTTCATCACCATGACTGCCTCCAATGTGATGCGTGAGTAGTTCATCCCTAGACTACGGGTCCATGTAGTATCTAGATGGTTGGTTCTCCTCCTTTGTGCTACCATGTTTAGATCTTGTGAGCTCCGTTCATGATCAAGATCATCTATTTGTAATCTTACATGTTGTGTTTGCGGGGATCCAATGGATATTGAGATGCTATTTCAGATTGATTATTGATTCTATCATGTCTATGTTATTTGTGATCTTGCATGCTTTCCGTTGTTAGTAGCTATCTTGGCCAAGTAGATGCTAGCAACTCCAAGAGGGAGTATTTATGCTTGATAGTGGGTTCATGCCTCTAGTAATCTGGGGAAGTGACAGGAATCTCTAAGGTACTAGATGTGCTGTTGCTACTAGGGAGAAAACAAAAATCCTTTGTCCATGGGACAATCGTATTGTTTACTTTACACACTTTTCTTAATGCAATTATCTGTTGCTTGCAACTTAATACTGGAGGGGGTTCGGATGATAACCTGAAGGTGGATTATTAGTCATAGATGCAGTTGGATTATGGTCTATGTATAATGTTGTAATGCCCAATCAAATCTCATAGGAGTCAAGATGATTAGTATATGCATGTATGCTTTCTCGGTGTCTGTCGATTGCCCCGCTGTAATTTGTTCACCCAACATGTCAGCTATCTTAAGGAGAATCACCTCTAGTGAACTATGGACCCCGGTCCATTCTTTTACCATCAATCTACCATCTATTTATTGTTTACTGTTTACTTTCTGCAAGCAATTACTATCTTCCACACAATACGTTTAATCCTTTGTTTTCAGCAAAACCGGTGAGATTGACAACCTCACTGTAGGTTGGGGGCAAAGTTCTGTGGTTGTGTTGTGCAGGATTCCAAGTTGGAAACAACACCTTGGAGGTGTTTCCTTGCTCCTACTGGTTCGATAACCTTGGTTTCATAACTAAGGGAAAACTTGCTGATGTGCTCATCATACCTTCCTCTTGGGGTTCCCCAACGAGCTCGATATATTTTGAGCCATCAAAGGGCTTTCACATTCCTCACTGTTTTCTTAACCTCAATGCCACCCCAAATATTTACCCAATTCCTACCTCCTACAAACAAGCTCTTCTAGATCCTTTTTGGCATTCTGCCATGCGTGATGAGTTCGATGACCTCCTTCAAAATAATACATGGACTCTCGTTCCTAAACCTCTCGGCGCCAATGTTGTTTCAGGCAAGTGGGTTTTTCGCCACAAATATAATTCCGATGGGTCTCTCGCAAGATACAAGGCTTGCTGGGTATGCCAGGGTTTTCCTCAATAGCAAGGGATTGACTTTGATGAAACCTTTTCACCTATTGTCAAACCAAGTACTATTTGCATTATTCCCAGTCTTGTTGTATCTTCCTCATGGCCGATTCATCAACTTGATGTTAAAAATGCTTTTATGCATGGCACTCTCAATGAGAGCGTCTATTGTCAACAACCCTCTGTCTTTGTAGATTCTTTCCATCCTGACTTGTGTGTCTTCTCCAAAAGTATCTTTACAGTCTCAGACAAGCACCACGTGCGTGGTTTCAACGCTTCGCCACATTTATTCAAACTATAGGTTTCCTTCCCTTTAAATCCGATTCCTCTCTCTTTATTTTTCACTCTTCTACTCAAACCGCTTATCTTCTTCTCTATGTCGATGATATAATTATAACCGCCTCCTCTAACTCCTTTCTTAGCCATATTATCACCCTTCTCAATCAGCAATTCTTTATGACTGATTTAGGACTACTTCGTCATTTTCTCGGTGTTACCGCTTCTTGAAATTCTTCCACTCTGTTTCTTTCTCAACGCCAATATATTATCGATCTCTTATCTCATACTGGCATGCTTGACTGTCAGCCCAGCTGTACCACTGCTGACATCAGCGCCAAACTGTTGGTGGATGGTGATCCTGTTCCCGATCCTACATTCTATCGTAGTCTCGCAGGGGCACTACAATATGCTACTCTCACTCGTCCTGATATTTCTTATTCTGTTCCGCAAGCTTGCTTGTATATGCATGATCCTCATTTTCCTCACCTTTCTCATGTCAAACGAATTCTCCTCTATCTCAAAGGCACTCTTGACAATTGTCTACTTCTTAATTCTTCTACTCCTACAAGATTGACAGTTTATTCTGATGCAGACTGGGTAGGTTGTCTAGATACTCGACGATCCACATCTGGCTTTTGTGTTTATTTGGGTGATAATCTTGTTTCTTGGTCTTCGAAAAGGCAGGTTATAGTTTCCAAGTCATCGACGGAAGCAGAATACCGGGCGGTTGCTCATGCAGTCGCCGAAGCGGTCTGGATACATCAGCTTCTTTCCGAGCTTCATCGACCAATTGAGTGTGCTACCATTGTCTATTGTGACAATATATCTGCAGTCTACATGGCCTCTAATCCGGTTCAACATCAACGAACCAAGCACATAGAGATTGATATTCATTTTGTTCGAGAGAAGGTGGCTCTCGGCGAGGTTCGCGTTCTTGATGTTCCGACCAACGCTCAAGTTGCAGATATCTTCACCAAGGGTCTCTCCACTACAACATTTATAGATATTCGCTCCAGTCTCAACATCGTGGCGCCCGACGTTGACACTTCGGGGGGTATTAGAATTGAGTTAGAGTTAGAGTAGGACTCTAGTCCTAAGTCGGTTTAGGGCCTAACCCTAGGCCGGCTGACCCCCCTTCTCTCTTCTATATAAACTTTGTACTATTGTTCAAATCAAACAAGTTATTATTATCCCAAAATATCATTTTCATTGAGAGGCGCATCATGCTATCACAAATTCGGTGAGGGCGTGCTCTCAAGCCTTTGTACTCCCTCTTCTTCAATGCATGTGGTGTGGTGTCATGGTTTTTCTTATTTTTAATTTTGGTCATCAGTTTATCAACAAAATTTGTGTCACCTATTTAAAAAAATATATTTTTCAAAACTTTATTCGAATACAAATTCAATGCTATAACTTTCATGGCATATAATTCATGTTTCGTTGGTCAAATCAATTATGAAATTTACACCTCTTCATAAAATAGAGACGAAGCGAGTAGCTCTCACAGGACTCCAACCATCTAGAAGGCCCCCAATGTATCCAAGATAATAAGCTCGTCAAATCCTATAGATGGATACTCCAATCCTTGATGTTGGGCAATGTAACTCAGTAACAAAATATTCTCGTTTAGGTGATGAAGGAAATGACATAGTCTCTCAAGTATTATCTACCGGTGTACCAGTATTGATGTAGCCCGACCTTCGGTCGTTACCATATCATGGTCTCCAACTTATGCCAAGTCGTCACGGACTCCAAAGGTGAATCCGTTCCTCTATGCAAGCCCACTTCCTACCCCATTGAATGGTATACTACTTCATACTCCGTCATGTATTCATGATAGGTTCATATCGACAAGTACAGAGGCATGGGAGGAAGCCTGGAGCACCAAGCACGACAAGACGGAGGCTTGGAAGAGAAGACGGAAGAAGCAGTAGTTGGAGCACCAGAGTCTCCGGCCTGCACACACCGGAGTCTCCAGCCACACCGGAGTCTCCGGCCTGCATACCCCGGAGTCTCCGGACTCATCTCCAGACCGACCCCCAGATCGAGCTCAAGGACAGTCTGTCTACCACTCCAGAGATGACACCGGAGATAGACCGGAGTCTCCGGCCCAGACCGGAGTCTCCAGACCCCACACTAGAGTCTCCGGCCTGAGCGTATGGGCCTGCGTGCCACCAGCTAGGCCTTTGGCCCATGTACCCCTTAGTCCACCTAGACTTTATGTTGGGTTCGCAACATAGAAAACAAAATTTTTCCTACGGTGTGAACTACACGCCAAGATCTATCTACTAGGTACAAAGCAACGGGTGGACATACATCCAACGAGAACTTACCCTCGTAGACAACGAGATTTGTTAACGAGTAGGAACTCGTGGTTGATGTAGTCGTACACTTGCCGATCTCAAGATCGTGATGAAGTCCAGCAGGTCCGGCTCCAACACGTCCATCAGATCTAGCTCCAGCACCACCAAGTCCAGCACCGCAAAGGAGCGGTGCATCCGTGATCGCACACACGTCCGGTACCCCGACAACCTCTGTCCCTCGCTCCAGCAAAGCAGCGGAAGCAGCAACTCCTTTCCAGATAAAGCCACCGGGAACATGTATCTCGCTAATCCGAGACCATGGGGATAATACTAGAGGGGGAGAGAGATCCTTCACAAGGAGGTGTGTTGTGAGAGGAGGAGAGGGGGGCCTTTTATAGGGGAGAGGGGGCGCACCCAAGGGCCATGGCGTGGCAGCCATGGTGGTGCCCCCACCTCTTTCACATTCATGTGGGTGGAGCTCCCACTCCCATAAAAAGCCTCCACTCAAAATTCCACTCACACATGCATTAAATTTCCACCAAATTTAATGCAAGCTCTCATTAAATAAAACTATTTTATTTATTTTATTCAGAATTTTGTTAATTACATTAATTAACAAACACTCACATAAAACCCCCTGCAACATTTCAATATCACATGTAGAACCAGTTTCAGCAATTCACCCAAAACAATTTCGGTTTCCATCGAAATGATTCCAGCGCTTTCTTGAATCTTTATCTGAAACATATTTGCTCCAAATGGTGTCGGTATCCCTTAAGTATGTCACCCTATGGTTCGCTAATAATGTAGACATGATCGAGACCCCTCTCTGATCAATAATCAGCAGCGGGACCTGGAGATCCGTACTGACTCCCACATATTCAACGATGACTCTTGTGATCATGTAAACCTTTAACGTCGTAACTAAATCCCTTTGTCTCGCGATATATTACATGTCCGAGATTCGATCATTGGCATCCAAATACCTAGTTTGATCTCGTTACCGACTTGCACTCTTTTCTTGTACCCGTGATATAACATTCTAGTGATCACATCACTTGCTTGCAAGCTATTTCAATATGATATCACCGAGAGGACCCAGCGTATATCTATCCGTCATCGGGATGGACAAATCCCACTCTTGATCCATGAGCCTCAACATAACACCTTCGTAGCACTGAACCCACCTTTATAGTCACCCTGTTACGGTGTGACATTTGATGTTATCAAGATACTCTTCCGGTGTTAGCAATTAACATGATCTCATGGTCTAAGGACTAAGATTACTTCGTATGATGTTATAGCAATATAAACATAATGACTCTGATCGTAATGCTATACTTCGGATGAATGTTCATCACATCATTCCACCAATGGTGTGACCTTGTTATTAACAACATCCAATGTCCATGATCAGGAAACCTTGATCATCTTGTTAATCAACAAGCTAGTCTATAAGAGAGGCATGACTAGGAACCCTTTTTGTTTATTAAACACACATGTATTGATGTTTCCGAATCAATACAATTCTAGCATGTAAAATAAACATTTATCATAAACATGGAATAAGATAATAACCACTTTATTATTGCCTCTCGGGCATATTCCCTTCAGTCTCCCACTTGCACTAGAGTCAATAATCTAGTTTGAAAAACTTTGTGCATTGAACACCTATGGCTTTCTGGTGTTGCATATACGCTATTGCTAGTGGTTAACATAATCTCCGGATGTGACAGTTTCAGATCCGTGTGTATTTGCATGTCTTTGCGTCTCTACGCATCACTCATTCTCAAATGAGATGGCATTGTATAAATTTGGTCCTCTGGTGAGACCTTTAGTTTGTTCGGCTCAAAATATGTTGATATTATTGTCACACAATATATCTTCATAGTATTATCCCACTTTGAACCACACCTAGTTTGATAACAAACTACTTAACACAAATGCCCTCCTTTGCTGCTACTATAGCAGTTATATACTTAGCCTTTTGTTGTAGTATCCGTCACAATATCTCAACTTTGGAACTCATCCAAATCCATCATGGAACATCCTTTCCATTATATTGTGCCACCCATAGTCTAAATTGAGATAAATTTAATTTGTATCTTGTGACAAAACTAGTATCAATGTAACACTTTACAATGAACTACCTTTAACTATTTGTCACTTATACATGATATATTCTTAGTTCTTCCAAATCTCATAAGAATATCTTTACTATTGTCCAATGATCATCTTATGAATCATTCTGGTATATGCTCATAACATTTAGAGCATAGGACATTCTGGATATATACATATCATGGTATAATCGATCAGAATCTTCATGTGATTTTACTCACCAAGTGTTGAAACACTTGAATCTGAATACAATTCTTTCCATGCAGCAAGAACCTTTCTTGTTGTTTCCATATTGAACCCTTTCAATATCTCATATTGAACCCTTTCAATATCTTATATATGTATGTCTGGCACAACCATATTAGCGCCTTAATCTATCCATATAGATATTGATGCCTAATATTCTGGGTTTACCCAAGTCTTTCATCGAAATCTTATTTTAATGAAATCCTTAACTTGTGTCAATTCAAGATACATCATTTCCAATCAATAATATGTCCTCTGCATAATGTATTAGAAATATGTCTCAGCGTTCCCACTTAATTTCTTGCAAATGCAAGCATCTTCATCATCTCCGATGAATTTAAACTCTTTTAACAGTTTCATCATGGTGAAGATTCCAACTCCGCTATGCTTACTTCAACTATTGAAGTTTACATGCCCTTTTAGCACCCTTTGAATTAACAAAACCCTTCGGACCATGTCATGTACATGTCCTAGGTTACCGTTCTATTAGAAGAACCTTGTTTTGTTTATTCAACTACCATATACCAAATTATATGTAGTGGTTGCTACATTAATCCGTCAAGACTATATATCGCTATGAAAGATCATATCTTGTCATAGTCAACTCCTTGAACATTGCCGTAAACTTCTTTCCGACATGTCGACTATTTCATAGATGTCAAACATCCATGTCTATTTCTTTATAGATCCAAACACGACCGATAGGCTTCACGGCTTTCCGGAGGGTCTTCCAAGTTTAGAAACTTGATTTTATCGTGTATGGATACTATCACGGATTCTATGACTTCTAGTCATTTTATGGAGTCAAGGCCCATCATCGCTTATTTGCATGCAGTCGGTTTATCATTATCAAAACAATAACGACTTCTGTTTCAAATCTTACTATTTGATCCTTACCGACCCACATGGTTCAATAGGAACTCTAATCTCCAAGATCACACCCTTTGTAATCACGAGAGCCATGAGCATTGTGGCCACCACCAGGACACTTTCCGGCGCTGTGCTACTTAGCACATATAGCTAAGGTTCAACAACCTTATCAAAGTTCTATTTTCCTCCCACTTAACTTTTTGCGAAAAATTCCTTCTCAAGAAACTTGACGTTCTAAGCGACAAACTCTTTTGTCCTCGGTGTTATGGAGGAATTCCCAACAAATTCTTTGGGATAACCTACAAAGACGTGCTTATCCGACTTTGGTTGTAAACATTTTACTTATGCATAGCATACCAAAATTTAATAAAAGACAATTCGGGTTTTATCCCAACCATAACTCATATGGTGTCATTTCAACGGATCACGATGGTGCTCTTTTCAGTGAAAAAGCGGTAGTCTCTAAAGCTTTAATCCTTAAAACATAATGGCAGTGTTATAAATGACACCTTTGATCTTACCATGTCAAACAAGGTTTGATTTGATCTCTCGAACATACCATATTCTCGTGGTTTATCGAGAAGTGCAAATTCATGGAACAATTCCTGAAATCTTAGGTGTTTTGCTAAACCTGTAACTCAAATATCCTCCTTTATGATCAAATCATAAACTCTTTTATTTTCTTGTTACAATGATTTTTCACTTCATCTTGAAAGTCTTTGAACAATTTTCAAATGTTTCATACTTCTTCCTTATTAAGTAAATATATAGATATATTCACTCAAATTTCTGGAGAAGCAAAAAGATCCATCGCATATGGCTACACAT
Organism: Avena sativa; assembly: GCA_916181665.1. Classification (NCBI taxonomy): domain Eukaryota; kingdom Viridiplantae; phylum Streptophyta; class Magnoliopsida; order Poales; family Poaceae; genus Avena; species Avena sativa. The sequence continues at coordinate 264,729,465 of OV702291.1, forward strand.
AATGGACTATATACATCAACATGCATAATATCCAATAAGTTAGTCATCCGTTCCTCTTTGGCCTATGGACGGAGTTTCAATTATCTCGAGGAAAGTCTCACATGCGTCAATTGATCAAAATCAAAGACTCCAAAAATCCATCAACATGGAGTTTCTTCATGTTTTCTTTCAAATATAATTTAAACAGCGATGTCACTTTATAAGTGATCTTTCAATCATTTGTCTTGCAACATTTTAGCAATAGTGTTTATGGATGTGTTTATCCAACTAGACTTGTAAAAGTTCATCCATCCTTTATGGAATACGGTAATTATTTGAACAACCATTGTTCTCATGATACCAGAACAAAATAAGAATTATTTAAACAAATCTTGAAGGCTTGGTTTGATGACAACGAAAAACACAATAACACTTTATTTGTTTTCGATGAACATCATCACTCATTCTCTTGCTGGTTACTTAGGCCATTGTAGTTCATGAATTGCGTTGTCCTGTATGACACTTCATACCAACCAATTCGGTATCCAATACCGGTATCCAATACCTAAGAACCACATTGTTTAACAAGCAAGGAATATAGCCATAACATGTATATCTTCTATATACCTAAGTTGGACATCTCCAACCTTTTATTTTCTGCCAAATATTTTATAGATTCTCTTTCAGCAATTCCTTTTCTTTTAAAAGAATCTATCAACATCAATAGTGGTGTCATCAACATGACACATGGTACAAAGCATATATAGTCAAATACTAATACCTTTGGACTTGCACTTTGAAGTGGATCACCATCATCAAATGTTTGGTGTTCTTTCAAAAATCCATTCTTTAGTAATCTATTAGTGTAGTAAACATTTTACTTACATCTTCTATTCATCCTTATCATGACAACTTTCATGATCAAGCTACTATAGCCTATAAGGAAGAATCGCGAGTATAATATCAGTTCCCAAAACCCTTTTGGTAGATTCGGATGCCTAGCATCTCCATCCTTCACAAATTCTCATACAATATGAGAACATGTATTTTGCTAAATTATACTCTATCATAATGCAACCAAAAACATTGTTTCAGATATCACAATATCTTTCACACATGATGGTTTCTGAAACAATTTTCAGCTCCAATATAATCTTGATATTAAAACAACTTTTTGAATATCAATAATCATGGAGGCAAACATGATAGTTTAGATACTAACATTGGAATTCTTACTCTTGATTTAATACTACTTATTAAACTTCATGGAGTAAATAGAGTTAGCTGAAAGTTTGCAATAGGACTTATAAACTTTAAATTGACATTCAAAACAATACGATACCAGTTCGTAAAGTAAATATCTAGAATTCTATAGTTCTATTATCTCAATTAAAACTAAGCATAAGGTAGTGAACAGATGCGAATGACTACAACAAATTATGCAAATTCACTTCGATTTAGTTTATGACAAATTGAGTTCGACTAATCCAAATTAGAAATGAACTCCCACTCAAAAACGACATCCCTCGTGCCTTTTTGGTGATTACATGAACCAAATCCACTACACCAAGTCCGATCATCATGTGAGTCGGTGTAGCTTCAAAGGCGAGCATCAATATGGTCATCACATCAACTATATGACTCATGCTTAACCTTTCGGTCCATCTTCCAAGGCCATGTCTGTACATGCTAGGCTCGCCAAATAAGAACCTTAGTATTCGCGTGTGTAAAACTGTCTTACACCCGTTGCATGAAAGCGTAGAGTTGAGAACACCCGATCATCACGTGATGTCTCGAAACACGATCCATAGAACGGTGCATACTTAAGGAAGAACACATTTTATCTTGATATTTAAATGAGGGATCATCTTACAATGCTACAGAAAGCGCCAAACTAGCAGTATAAGATGCTAACATCTAATGTGTAAAGTGAGATGATATGGTCCATGCATTTGATCTCTATCATTTGCAACGTGGTATGATCTCTGTCATTCCTTTGTGTGTAAGGCCAAGGTTATGGAACTTACACGTTGAATATGTTGTAAGAGTATCTATTATACATCTACTTACAACAATACCATATCAAGACACTAGCCCAGCAATGATCTAAACTAGACGCCTCTAATTTATCAATTGCAAGTTTTACGTGGCTTAGGGCTTTCGGAGATAGAACCGTTCTTACCTACAAACATGAACCACAACGAGGATAACTAAGTTATTAGCAACTCGTTGTAAATCAGATATTGACTATAGTAGGAGAGACAGACACCCGCCAGCCACTTATGCAAAACAAGTTGCATGTCAGTCGTGGAACCGGTCTCATGTACAATGACATGTAAGGTTGGTCCGGGCCGCTTCATCCCACTATGCCACCAATATCCAAAATACATGAAAGAAGCAATAACATCATCATCATCGCCCACATATAAACATATGTGTACTACCCGTGCAAAGAACCTACACATAGATCAGGCTCTGATACCACTGTTGGGTCCGTAGCATAGAAAACAAAAATTTTCCTACGGTGTGAACTACACACCAAGATCTATCTACTAGGTACAAAGCAACGGGTGGACATACATCCAACGAGAACTTACCCTCGTAGACAACGAGCTTTGTTAACGAGTAGGAACTCGTGGTTGATGTAGTCGTACACTTGCCGATCTCAAGATCGTGATGAAGTCCAGCAGGTCCGGCTCCAGCACGTCCATCAGATCTAGCTCCAGCACCACCAAGTCCAGCACCGCAAAGCAGCGGTGCATCCGTGATCGCACACACGTCCGGTACCCCGACAACCTCCGTCCCTCGCTCTAGCAAAGCAGCGGAAGCAGCAACTCCTTTCCAGATAAAGCCACCGGGAACATGTATCTCGCTAATCTGAGACCATGGGGATAATACTAGAGGGGGAGAGAGATCCTTCACAAGGAGGTGTGTTGTGAGAGGAGGAGAGGGGGGCCTTTTATAGGGAGAGGGGGGGGCACCCAAGGGCCATGGCGTGGCAGCCATGGTGGTTCCCCCACCTCTTCCACATTCATGTGGGTGGAGCTCCCACTCCCATAAAAAGCCTCCACTCAAAATTCCACTCACACATGCATTAAATTTCCACCAAATTTAATGCAAGCTCTCATTAAATAAAAATATTTTATTTATTTTATTCAGAATTTTGTTAATTACATTAATTAACAAACATTCACATAAAACCCCCTGCAACATTTCAATATCACATGCAGAACCAGTTTTAGCAATTTCACCCGAAACAATTTCGGTTTCCATCGAAATGATTCCAGCGCTTTCTTGAATCTTTATCTGAAACATATTTTCTCCAAATGGTATCGGTATCCCTTAAGTGTGTCACCCTACGGTTCGCGAATAATGTAGACATGATCGAGACCCCTCTCTGATCAATAATCAGCAGCAGGACCTGGAGATCCGTACTGACTCCCACATATTCAATGATGCCTCTTGTGATCGTGTGAACCTTTAATATCGTAACTAAATCCCTTTGTCTCGCGATATATTACATGTCCGAGATTCGATCATTGGCATCCAAATACCTAGTTTGATCTCGTTACCGACATGCACTCTTTTCTCGTTCCCGTGATATAACATTCTAGTGATCACATCACTTGCTTGCAAGCTATTTCAATGTGATATCACCGAGAGGGCCTAGAGTATATCTATCCGTCATCGGGATGGACAAATCCCGCTCTTGATCCATGAGCCTCAACATAACACCTTCGTAGCACTGAACCCACCTTTATAGTCACCCTGTTACGGTGTGACGTTTGATGTTATCAAGATACTCTTCCGGTGTTAGCAATTAACATGATCTCATGGTCTAAGGACTAAGATTACTTCGTATGATGTTATAGCAATATAAACATAATGACTCTGATCGTAATTATATACTTCGGATGAATGTTCATCACATCATTCCACCAATGGTGTGACCTTGTTATTAACAACATCCAATGTCCATGATCAGGAAACCTTGATCATCTTGTTAATCAACAAGCTAGTCTATAAGAGAGGCATGACTAGGAACCCTTTTTGTTTATTAAACACACATGTATTGATGTTTCTGAATCAATACAATTCTAGCATGTAAAATAAACATTTATCATAAACATGGAATAAGATAATAACCACTTTATTATTGCCTCTCGGGCATATTCCCTTCACTTTACCTTTTTATTCCTAAAGTACCCCTGAACTAGTGGCTAGCCTATATATAGTGCCCCTACCCCCTCATGTAACCCGAGGCATAGATGATAGACTAAAGACAACCCCCTTTGTGGAATCTCTAGTTTTGCCTCATCCCCTTCTACCAAAGGGGATCAACTATCGTCACCACCTTGTTGGAGTTTGCATCGCGCCTCCCTCATTGTACAAGGCCTTGGCATCGGTGTCTCTTTGCCAAGACGTCAAGACCCTCTCGAAGGTGTTCTTTCCTCTCCGCGTGGGATCGAGGGAGCACGTTGACCGATCTTTCCTTGCGAGGATTCTATCGGACCGGTGGCCACCGGCGGGAGCAATCTTCCTTGTATCGTGTGAGTTTTGCGTGTGTTCATCGTGTTCTTCACGAGGTGTGCGTCCGCTTCCGCTACCTTCTCCCTTTCTCCTCGCTTTCCCATCGTTTTGACCACGAGATCCGTGAAGATCGGGCCACCCACGGGGTTACCCCATAACAAGTATGCTCCATTTATGGTCATATCTATAACATGTAGAGTATTGTGGCATGTTTATGGAGGTGGCTATACGACTGGAGGACACAACGAGAGATTTTTTTACCTAACATGGATGCCAACTCAATATTCAGATCGGTCCTCCAACAACTTAGGTGTTTTGCAATTTTTCATTAATGATGTGTAATTTTGCAGTGACCCAGCTCAACACTGCATGATGTAGTATACTATAGTCGTTGACATAATAACAATGAACACCGTTCACCAGTATTATGTCACTCAGAGTGGTACAACAGAAACATTGCGGGTCCAAAGTATGACTTTAGATTACATGTAACACATTATTGCAAAAGATATAGAGAAATTCCTCGAAACAGCGAGGAAAATATTATACAAAAAAATAGAAATATCAACTCAAAGTCTATTCTATTCTATAAATATTGCAACTGTATATATGGCTTGTGATTGCTACTAAAGCAATACTCTATAGAAGTACATTCTAGTATCTAGGGACTTATTTATATAAAACTTCTCTCTTGACTTCAAAAGCTTCTGATGTAGTCGTCAACTCTGCTGATCCCCACTGGATGTCTTTAACTCTTTAGAGCAGTTCACCTCCTCGTTTTGTCATTGATTGCTCCAGAATCTAGAAAGGGTTAAGAAGGTCTGGTTGGTTACGACGTACTCAGCAAGTTCACTAAAAAGGAGAGTTTGATGCGCTAACTACAACCATGAACCAAAGGTCGTAGTTTATGCAGGTTTTTGTAAACATTTCTTCAAAGGTTGCTTTATAATGAAAGCTATGTTCGCCAATCTTCACAAGTTGATTAGAACTTTGTGGGGTTCCTTTCCTGCAACGTTCACAGCTCCTTCCAAGAACAGGGAGTAACATGTCACACTTTTTTACACTCTACAGAGGTGCGTTGCTTTACCCATGAGAGATTCTTATCCATGTTGCACATCCGAGCGTCCAACCTGTTATTATATCCTTGGTGTGAGGCCTGGTATAAGGACCCAAGACGATCACTGCCCTTCTCCATGACCCCACATGACAACATGACCCGCCAAGCAGAAGTACCTCTGTTAACCCCCATATAGACAGATGTAACTCTGGTAACCCATTGAGGACCCTATAAGCAGATCATGTCCCTAGTAGCCCCCACTAAAGTGGAAGACCTACCTCTGGTAACCCCTCACAGATGATCTAGACACCAGTATTGCGGAGCACTGAGGGATCCCATCCATGTGCTAGATCCTCGCAAGGAATCTATAGCTCACGATAAGGTCGTCTGTTGGCACATGAAAGGAAGAAGATCCAGCTGACTTCCCCAGAGCCATATATATATCTCATGGTTAACGTGTATTTTACGGTGCAAGATTCACTAGTTACATTTGTTGATAAATCCTAGATGATACATTCCTGAACAATGGTAGTTCCATTGCCAATTAAGAGACAGTATAACGGGATGAGCTACGGCTGCTCCGAGCGCTTTGACATTCGTGACCGTCCGTTTTGATCGATCAAACTTGCCTACTTCTCTTGGGCCACTACTCTGCAGATTTACCTTGATGCATTCTCGTTCGTTGGGCCAAGACGCTATGGGTCGTGCAAAGAAACACTCCCTCGGGATGGCACCAGGCGGAGCGGAGAAGGTCGTCCGTCCCCTTCAGTTACCTTCTTGATGGTGATTCATGGTGGATGGCTGGCACTAGTGGAATCACTCATAGTGAGGAAGATCGACCGGCATCTTCGCCCCCTTTTTATACCGAGGCTCCCCTCATAATGCCTCCATCATTCAGCCACTCTCCTCTAGCGCCGGGGGAGGACGGCGCCACAATGCTACATCGTCCACTGCCCACCTCACATTGCTCCGCTCTCCTCTCCATGGTGCCATGCACGTCGTTGTCTGATCTATCTTCTCACCGCCGCTTGCCTATCTTGTTCAATTATATGATTGCAGGTTATACGGCAAACAGGTACACGATGGCCAGGAACAATAACGGATGATGTGTCGTGTGGTGTTGATTTCTCTGATAGAGTGTCTAGAAAATGTCGATTTTGGTATTAATCTGTGATGTTCTTATTTTATTTTCATCGTGGTTGCAACAACATGTACAACCGTGACCGTAAACTATAGAGCGGCTGATGGCAGGCAAGCTACACCTAATTGTCTTGGACTCTTGGTCATCATCACTCATGAGTGATGCACCTCCGAGCTACTCTACGCTGGAAAATCAACATCATGAGTGACACGCAATTCATTTATTGGAGATACTTTATGCTCTGATTCATCCGTGTCACATTCACTCGATTGAGTACTAATTGAATTAGAAAGCTCCATGGCTTAATGATTCTTTCATCCCTGAGCAGCTGAGATGATGCTTATGATGGTGTTTTTGGATGATCGAGGAGAAAAGAGACAAGGATATCATGAGAAAGATCCCGGCTATGATGCGGAAAATGAATCATGCATGTCCTTCCTCCCATACCTTGACTATCAAATAATAATCAAACACATGCTGTCATTGCCCACTCATGTCCCACTCCCACCTTCCTGCCCAATCAATACCTCCCTCCAAACTCTTGCGTGAGCTTGACTACGTGTGCATACACCGACACCACCATTCCCTTCACCTTGGTCCAGAGCGACACCAAGCTCAGCGACAAATCGCAGAGGTGAAGCTGCACTCTCCTTCGGCACTAAGCTAACAATGGCAATGAGAGATGTCTACATGCATTGAATTCTGGGGATTCAGTGAATGGGGGTGGATGCTTGATGAAATGCTAACCGTGTTGTGTCTTATTGAGATTACATACTCACGATACTGACACACTGGTTGGTGTTATACAAGAACAACAACTTAAGTAATGCTGATTTGACATAGTTGTTCGACTAAATGATTGAGTTTTGGTATGCTTCTGACTTCTAACATTAGTTTATTACTCCCATTTCTTTTTCTTATAATTGTAAATTGGTAAGGTAGTGTTGATTGACTCTTATATAATCCGTAGGTGAATACTCCTTCAACAACTAATCATTGTATGAAGCACAATTATGAAATCAAAATCTTATAGTCGCATGGAACACAAAACTGTGGTGGGAAATCTTATGGTGTGAGCTGTTAAAACTTCACACACAAAAAGTAAGTCCATGGTGCATAATATCTACTTATAATGTTGAAAGGCGTCATGTATTTCATTCAGTATGCAATGGTAAATATTTCACATTAAGATTTTGTTGGAAATATGCCCTAGAGACAAATAGTAGTAAGGACTATTATCATATTTCATATAGTTTATGATTAAGTTTTATATCATGCTATAACTCTATTGAGTAGAAACATCAATACACGTGTGATATACAAAAAAAACCAGGGGTTCCCAGTGAAACTCTAGTCACTGGTTCATTGGTCAACAGATGATCAAGTTTCCTGATCATGTGGCATTTATGCCAGTTGGAAATGAGGTCATCTCATTTTGAGAATGAGATGATGAACCAATACCCAAGCTAAACATCGTGACTCAATCATGTCACGAAGTTCAAGTTATGATGATTAGAAATGGATCCTCGTAGACTATTCCTTAGACCGTGAGGCTATATCAATCACTGTCTCCCAAGAGTGCTTAGATAGCATCAAACGCCATCTGGTAAAACGGTGGTTATAAAGGTGTGTTTAGGTATTCGGAGGAAACCATAGAGGCAATATATGTCAAGAGCGGGATTTGTCTGTCCATGTGACAGGAAGATACTCAAGGGCCCACTCAGAGAAGTTATATCCAATAGCTGGGCAGCATGTGATTGGATCACAAGGATATCAGTTGTCGGAACGAGTCAAGTAGAATTGTTCAGTAACAAGATTGAACACGACATGGTGATGTCATTGATCAGATCTCGAGCAATGCAAGTATCAAGTGACAAAGGGAATAAGACACGACTGTCCCGGTTCGAACGATGAAAGATCTTCATGGAACACATAGGGGTCACATGGCCATCCAGGTCCCTCTATCGATCATTGGTGCGAGAGTGTCCTGACCATGTCTGGAGTGTTCCCGAACCGTAGGGTATCACGCTTAAGGGCTTGATGATGCTTAGAGAGTGTTTATAGGATTGGTGGAATCACCGAAGAAAAGAAGGGAGAAAACCGGAAGGGTTTCGGTAAGTCCGGAGGATGTCCGGAGTGGAGGTGGAAGGTGTTCCATGACCACGGAGGTTGAATAATATGTGAATGAATGTTAAATATTGATTTAATCATTTATTCATAATTATTTAATAAAGAGAAAAATAAATTAAATGGTCAAAGGCTTAATGGGCCAATTCCCGGAGGGGAGAGGGCCTATTAGGGAAAGGTGAGAGGGGAGAAGGGCCAAGGGGTGGCCGGCGACCCTATTGGGACAGCCCCCCACGTGGGGCCCATGAGGGGGTGGCCGGCGGCGCCTCCCCCACCTCCTCCTCTCCTTTAGTCCCACCCCGGGACTTTGAGGGAGGTAGTACCTCCCCTCCCCCTATATATAGTGGGGTATTTGGCCTAGAAAAATACACCAATAATCAATAAAGGTCTCCCCACTTTTGGGAGGACTTCCAATTGATATTTTCTCTCTCCCCCTCTCTCTCGTGACCATGGTCCCAAGTCTGGACTGCGCGAGCAAGAGACATCTTCACCGTGGAGCGCCGTCGCACTGTGGGATTCGGATCCGGGAGATCTACTTCCGCAACTGCTGCTGGATCAGGGAAGCGGGAGTCATCGTCAAGCACCAGATGTGTGTAACTCCTCGCGAGGTGTCACACTTGAGGAACTCAAGTCGTTGGACCCAGAAGGAGCGCAAGGACTTCATCACGAACTTGAGGTCAGCTTTGGCTCGTCTACATCCACCACGCTCTCCTGAGCGTTGACAACGCTTTTCGGTCTTCAAGGGTAAGTTTGCAAAAAGCCCCTCCGTTACTGTATTACTAATAGATAGGTCCTAGCAGCTTCAGGGGTTCAGGGGCGCAGAGTAAAATTTATTCTTTTTATGCGCGGAACCCCAACAGTGTTATCAGAGCTAGATCTATGCGTAGTAATGCTAGTACGGGTAGAACACACGAGATGTAGCGTGTGGGCGTTGATCTTTTAGTTGTTACCCTCCCACGTGTACTTGTGTATACCGCAGTAATGCTTGATGAAGCGGCCCCCAACCGACTTTACTCGTTCATTCGCGAGACTGGTCCATGCTTGACATACGGCTTGTACCGTATAAAGTGGCTTAGGGGGGTGTCTGTCTCTCTCGCATTAGTTGGTATACCATTTGCAACGGAGGGCCCCAAAATGGGTGTAGTAGAGACAACTGCTCGATCAGCGTTGTGCTGAAAGTTCGTAGGTAAGAACGGTTCTTGTGCGAAAGCCCATTCAGCCACGTAAAACATGCAAAGATAAAGTAGAGGCGTCTAACTTTGTTGTGCAGGGGGCGTTGCTTTGTGATATGGTTGTGGAAAAGGTAAAGTAATTACCTTTTGTTACATAGTAGTAGATAGTCACGGTAATGACAAACTACCACGCCGGAATGACACCGATACCCTGGTGTCTACGGCGCCAGAACCCTGGCGCCGGAACCCGGTGACGGCGGATGGAGATCACGACGTGAAGGACCATATCACATAACATTTACATTCAATGTTATTGTTTGTATGTCTTATTGTGTGCTAGTATTAGATACTCGACGGTAGCCTAATAAGATGATCCATGTTAAAATTACCAACGATTGTGTTCCCGCTTAGTGTGCACCACCAAGAAAGTTCTTCGGTATGAGGCGATCCAGGGTTACAGGCCTGGGTGTCAGACATATCTACGTTCGCATACAGTGGGTGTAAGCCATGTTGCACAGCGGATACACTAAGCTTGAGTTGGCGAGCCTAGCACGCCACAGAAGCATGGCCTCGGAACACGGATGGTCGAAAGATCGAGCACGAGTCGCATGAATGATGTGACTGACGTTTAGTGTCCACCTTTGAACCCACATCGATGACCGTGATCAATCGGGGGAGATGTGGCTGATAGGGGTCGTGTTATCACCAGGAACCCTCACTAGGAATAGGTGTTTCTGAGTGGAGTTATTATTAACTCATTTAATTATAAACTTAGTCTAAATTCCTTTTGCAATTATAAATGTAGATGGGACCTTTCATGTTGACAATTGAATGGTTAGAAGGAGAGAAGCTCAGATTAGATGGATCGAACTTCTCCATATGGGTTGCCAGTCTCCATGTTCTCCTTAGCGAGAATGACATGGTCGACTACATACTCGACGGGATGGATTTGGATCAGTCCATGAACCTTGAGACCCTAGAGGAGCGGAAATACCGCTATCTCCGTCGTGAGATGGCCTCCTATATTCCAGTTGTGATGCGTTTCGGAATGGTGGACGAGCTATGGCCTTTCGTGGGTGATGTTAACCCTCGTTCGGTGATGCTATAGCTTAGGACACATTTTGTGGAACAGGCACGCATTTGGGAGCATGAGCTGATGGGAGACTTCCTCTCCATTAAGATGGAGGAGAACTCATCACTAGATGACCACTTGGAGCACATGCATGATGTGTACATGAGGCCTGCATACTTCCTAGACGTCTAGATTACAGGCTCTTTTGCAAACGCTGCTGTGCTACGGTCGCTGCCACCAAGCTACCAAGCACAAGTCAGGACTTGCATAATGAGGGGCGACGCGGAAACAATGGAGTTCCACCAGTTCATGACACATCTTAGGAATGTGTTGGTTGAACCAGATGTCGCTCAGATCGTCAACAACAAAGGTATATATTTGATATACAGTTTTATAAATGTTATAATCTTGCAAACACATTTGCAGTGTTAAGTATATCTGATACTTGTTCTGTTTCGGTGAAAACAGGTCCATCTGCATGAGAGGTGCTTGTTGGAGAGGAGGTGACGTTGCGTGTTGATGGCAAGCATGATGATGATGGCCAACGACACTCTCCCTCGACATTTATCATTTAGTTTGTGTTTTAGGATGATTATTGTAATCAAGAGATTGTGAACTTCTTTAGTGTGTCTCACACTTCGTGAGACGGTTATTCATATGAGTTTGTAACAAACAGTTGTTTTGCTTTTATGAATGATTTCTATTCGTGTTCATATCTTGTTTGATTACTTGTGAATCGTCCTTATTGTTTGAAACTAATTGATAATGTATGAACATTTGTAAAACATTAAAATGCCTTGTTTAAAATACCCAACCTAATGATATTTCATTAATGAATGAAACCATTGTTTGAATTCAGAGTTATGTGATAATATGTGAAAGTCATTCGATTTCTTTTCACATATAAATCATGCCTAAGTTCGGTAAAATAAATTGAACACCGTGTATTACTTGAATACAAAGTGTTTAATGAATTGTTAAATAGAGTACATATTCGATGTATTGTGTTTTAACGAAAATGGTAATTATCATTAAATGATTGTTTAAACGTGTAAAGTAGTTTACCAAAGGAAACATGAATATGAAACTATTTGATTTGATCAAAATGTTTCATCAACAAAGGGTATAAATGTAAAAGAGAATCCAATTACTATGATTTGATCAATAGTAATGAAATTCAACTTTATAAGAATGGCATAAAAGTAATTGTGAAATGCAAAGTGTTTTGAAACGTCAAAATGCAAAGCATCACAATGTGATATTAGATATCAAAGGGGTTGAATAGAAGACAACAAATAAATCGTTGTAGTGTAGATGTAGAGACCATCAGTTAGAAATAGTTAGCACTCAATTAGAATTGGTAAACCATTTGAATTCGTGAAAGTTTTGGGGGTTATTCGATATAACCAAAATAATAGCGAATAAGTCCTTGTAGTGTATTCATTGGAAACTTTGAATACGAAATCCATAGCTGAGACCAAAAGGAAAGCAAGATTCATATTGCTTGGATTTTGGTGCATTCTTGAGAAAGCTCACTTCTAGTGATGTTTCTCAATTATGAAGCAAATGGAAATTAGTGTAAAACACGATGAGGATTCAAAACCCTACATCAGAGTGTTGAGAAGCGCAACGGACAATGTTCCTGAACGATTCTCTTCACAGAAGGAAAGAACCAATGATTTTGATCATTGTGTTTTTCTCTCCACTATCGTTTTCCACTACATGATGTAGGATTCAAAATGTAAATCCATATCTTGTATGGAGACATTTGCGAATCACTTGTCATGATTTTTGGAATATGAATACCTACGAACTACAAAGGAAATAATAGTAAACTAGAATTATGAGAAATCCTAAAAGGAAAATTCCCTTGAGATTAGAAAGCAATTCGTTGCTAAATCTCACAACTAAAAGGAGTTACTTGAATTTTCCCAAATGACTGCAAAGCCATAGTAGGAAAAAGGGATAAATGACAAAAGCACAATTTGTCAAGTATTGGATAAATTCAGATGAATTTGATTCATGTGTGCTAAATGTCTAGTGGATTTAAAAACTAGTAAAGTACTAGTATCTCATAGTAAATCTCTCACTTTGATATTTAATCAAAGGATTTTGAAATTGTTCAAAATAGTGGGAGGATATGCAATTTGCATAAAATTGAGTGGGAGCTATGAAAGTCTTCCTAAAACAATATGTGATTGACATATTTTTAAGTGGGAGCAATATAAGTCTCAAATTCAAATATGTAGGAACATATTTTGAGTGGAAGCTTATAGGAGTAATTCTTAAGTATGTTAAGGATGAAAGCTTAAATACTTATAAATAATGATTTATAAGATGTAGAAGTTGATAATAAGTGTATTATGATATTATGTAGTATTCCTTGAGGGATTCTGAAAGAGATTTCATAATAGAAGTTAATTAAGGAACTGAGCCTTAATAACTCAAATTAGGAATAGTATTAAGTTGAACATCTTGGTTGAAAGAAATAAAAGGATGATCGTCATCCACTATGTTGAGACATAGGTTCTATCTTAGTAAACCATGATGATAACTTAGCATAATATGTGATCCAAATAAGGAAGTTTGATAGTGATTAAGTTTGAATCACAGAACGTTGAGCTGAGTTTTGTCCGCAATGTCTAATAAAGAACTGCAGACATGTTTTCCAAATCCAAAAGGATGACATATCTTAAAGCATAAAGAGTTATGTTATGAGGGAATATGTTGGAAACTCCTGTAGATACCGATCAAAGTCAAGTAGGAAGCGAGGTGAACAAAAACATCGAAAGTTGCACCAAGTGCACTAGTGTTTCGATGAATACATTTATAATAATAGATAAGGGTACCATCTAAAGTGTTGTATAATGTTATGGCGGGGCTAGTTCGCTTTTAACGTAGAATGATGTGTCCCAGGGCACAGTGCCCATGAGAAAGCCCTCGAGGTTGATCTAACATCACTGTAGGCTCCTGGAATCAGGCCTCGTTCTGTTGCCATAATAACGATGCATACACACAGATGCTATCATGTGATAATAGAGTACTAATGTCAATCAAAGTGATATTAGTAAGTTGCAAAGGATTTGGGACTGTAAAGTACAGACCCAAGACTCAACCTCTTCCATGAGCAAGCATGTTCTAGTTACCGGTTATTGATGGGTTCGTAGCATGGAAAACAAAAAAATTCTACCGCAAGAACGAACAAAACCCAGATCTAATCTAGATAAAAGCCAAGATCTAATCTATTAGACATGTGCAACGAGATAGATCTGTACTAACCCTTGTAGACCCGAAAGCGTTACGAGATCGGATCTCGTGGTTGATGTAGTCGATCACTTGCCGATCTCAAGATCGAGTAGACGATCCTTCCGGCGCCGCGTTCCGGCAGCGCTTCCGTAGTCGGTCACACGTGCGGAGTCGAAGCAGAACTTCCTCTCCCCGTTCCAGCGAGCAGCAGAGGTAGTAGATCTCTCCACGGAATCCCAGCAGCACGACGGCGTGGTGGTGGTGGTGGAGTAGAGAATTCTGCAGGGCTTCGCCTAAGCCAGAGCAGAGGGAAGGAGGAGGAGAGAGGCAACTCGAGATCTAGAGAGTAGAAGGGGTAAGGGGGCTTGTGCCTCCACCCCTCTATTTAAAGGAGCGAGGCGCCATGGGGAGGTGGAGTCCTTGTAGGACTCCCCTCTCCCTTGGCCGACGGATCAAGGAGGTGGGGGGAGAGTCCTACTCCCCCATGAATCCTTGTCTTACCCCACAAGGATTCCTTGATCCTTTCTTGGTTTTCAAGCAAACTCCAAGAAATCTTCTAGAACCTTCCGGAACATTCCGAAACCTTCTAGAATCCCCATACAAATACTCCAGAACATTTCCTAACTTAGAAAATGATCCCCAATATATGAATCTTATTCTCCGGACAATTCTGGATCTCCTCGTGATGTCCCGGATCCAATCCGAGACTCCGAACAACATTCGGTCTCCAACGCACATTCCATATCTACTTAAAACAACTTCGAACCTTAAGTGTGTCACCCTACGGTTCGTGAACATGTAGACATGATGGAGACACATCTCCGATCAATAACCATTAGCGGGATCTGGAGATCCATAACAGCTCCCACATACTCAACGATGACTTTGTGATCGATAGAACCATTTAACATACGAAACCAATTCCCTTTGTCACGCGATATTCTACTTATCCGAGGTTTGATCGTCATTATCTCCATACCTTGTTCTACCTCGTTACTGATAAGTACTCTTTACTCGTTCCATGATATGTCATCCCTTGTGACCTAGTCACATGCTTGCAAGCTAACTAGATGACATTCCACCGAGAGGGCCTAGAGTATATCTATCCGTCATATGGATGGACAAATCCCAATCTTGGTCCATGCGCTTCAACACATACTTTTAGAGTACCCAATGTCACCTTTATAACCACCCAGTTACGAAGCGGCGTTTGATGTCATCAAAGTACCCATCCGGTGATGGTGATTAACATAACCTCATGGTCGAAGGATTAGGTTACTATGCATTTGAAAAGCTTGTAGCAAAACGAACTTAATGACTTGATCTTATGCTATGCTTACTATGGGTGTGTGTCCATCACATCATTCTCCTAATGATATGATCTTGTTATTAACGACATCTAATGTCCATGATCAGGAAACCATGATCATCCATTAATCAACAAGCTAGTTTATCAAGAGGCTTACTAGGGACTCTTTTATGTTTACAAAACACACAAGTATTAATGTTTCCGGTTAATACAATTATAGCATGGGATGTAAACATTTATCATAAACATAAAGATATAATAATAACCACTTTATTATTGCCTCTTGGGCATATCTCCAACAGTCTCCCACTTGCACTAGAGTCAATAATCTAGTTAAAAACTTGTGCATTCAACACCTATGGCTTTCTTGTGTTGTATAGACACTATTACTAGTGGTAAACATAATCTTCGGATCTGACACTTCCAGTCCGTGTGTATTTGCATGTCCTTGCGTCTCTACGCATTACTCATTCTCTAATGAGATGGCATTGTATAAATTTGGTCCTTTGGTGAGACCTTTAGTTCCTTGGGATTAAATCATGTTGATACAATTCTTGTACAATGTATCTTCATAGTATTATCTCGCTATGAACCACACCTAGTTTGATAACAAACTACTTGACGCAAAATGCCCTCATTTGCTGCTACAATAGCAGTCATATACTTAGCCGTTTGTTGTAGTATCTGTCACAATGTTTTAACTTTGGTACTCAACCAAATCCGTTATGGAACTTCCTTTCCATTACATTGTGCCACCCATAGTTTAAATTGAGATAAACTTAATTTGTGACAAAACTAGTATCAATGCAACAATTTACAATGAACTATTTGTCACCACTATCTAAATAATATATTCTTAGTTCTTCCAAAGATCATAGGAATATCCCTACTATTGTCCAATGATCATCTTATGAGTCATTCTGGTATATGCTCATAACATTTAGAGCATAGGACATATCTGGATGTGTACATCTCAAAGAATGATTGATCAAAATATTCTTGTGATTTCACCAAGTGTCAAAACACTTGAATCTCGTGTCAACACACTTGAATCTTGATTCAGTCCTTTCCGTGCGTCAAGAACCTTTCTTGTTGTTTCCATATTGAACTCATTCAACATCTTATCTATGTACATTTGGCAAAACCATATTAGCGCCTCAATCTATCCATATAGGCATTGATGCCTAATTCTTGGGTTATGCCTAAGTCTTTCATCGAAATGAAATTCTTAACCTGTGTCAATAAAAGATACATCATTTCTAATCAACAATATGTCTTTCACATAATGTATTAGAAATATGTCTTAGCGCTCCCACTTAATTTCTTGCAAAATGAAAACATCTTCATCGTCTCTGATGAAATTAAACCTTTTAACGGTTTCATCACGGTGAAGATTCCAACTCCGCGATGCTCACTTCAACCATTGAAGTTTTGCATACTCTTTTAGCATCCTTTGAATTAACAAAACCCTTTGGATCGTGTCATGGACACATCCTAGGTAACCATTCTATTAGAAGAACTTGTTTTGTTTGTTCAACTACCATATACCAAAATATTTGTAGTGGTTGCTACATTAATCCATCCAGACTAAATATCGCTATGAAAGATCAAATCTTATCATAGTCAATTCCTTGAACATTGTCGTAAACTCTTTCCGACATGTCGACTATTTCATAGATGTGAAACATCCATGTCTATTTCTTTATAGATCCATATATGACTGTAAGGTCTTGCACCTTTCCAGAGGGTCTTTCAAATTCAAAGCTTGATTTCTCGTGTATGGAATTATCACGGATTTTATGGCTTCAAGCCACTTAACGAAGTCAGGGCCCATCATTGCTTCTTTGCATGAGGTCGGTTCATCATTGTCAAACAACAATGATTTAACTCTCAAATCTTGGCATTTGAGTACTTACCCGACCTACTTGGTTCAATAGTAACTTAGATCTCCGTGACCACAACCTTTGAGGCACGTGAGCCATGAGCATTGTTGCTGCCTCCGGGACACTTTCCGACGCTGCACAACTCAGCACATATTATCCAAGGTTCAACAACCTTGTCAAAGTTCTATTGTCTTCCCACTTAACTTTTCACCAAAAATTCCTTCTCAAGAAACTCGACATTCTAAGCGACAAACACTTTTGTCTTCGGTGTTATGGAGGAATACCCAATGGTTATTCGAAATAACCTACAAAGACATGCTCATCCGACTTTGGTTGTAAACACTTTACTTATGCCTAGCATACCAAAAACTTAAGAAAGGACAACCTGGGTTTTATCCCAAACCATGACTTATATGGTGTCATTTCAACGGATCATGATGGAGCTCTTTTCAGTGTAAAAGCGTTAGTCACTAAAGCTTTAATCTTTAAAATATAATGGAAGTTTTATAAATGACACCTTTGATCTTATCATGTCAAACAAGGTTTCATTACATATCTTGAACACTCCATACTCCTATGGTGTTTTGGGAAATGCAAATCCATGGAACGATTCCTCAAATCTTAGGTGTTTTGCTAAACTTGTAACTCAAACATCTTTCTTTATGATCCAATCATAAACTTTTTATTTTCTGGTTACAGTAATTTTCCACTTCATCTTGAAAGTCTTTGAACATTTTCAAATGTTTCATACTTCTTCCTTATTGAGTAAGTATATACATATACTCACTCAAATCTTCGGAGAAAGCATATGAAGTTGAAATCCATCGCCCACGACTACACATAATGGACTATATACATCAATATGTACAAATTCCAATCAGTTAGTCGTCCGTTCCTCTTTTGGCCTACGAACGGAGTTTTAATTATCTCCAGGAAAGTATCACAAGCGTCATTTGATCAAAATCAAAGACTCAAAAAATCCATCAACATGGAGTTTCTTCATGTATCCCTATCAATATAATTTAAACGGTGATGTCACTTCACAAGTGATCTTTCAATCATTTGTCTTGCGACATTTTAGCATTAGTTTTATGGTCGTTATTTCTCCAACCAGACTTGTATATCATCCATCTATTATGGAATACGGTAATTATTTGAACAACCTTTTGTCGTCATAATACCTGATCAAAATAACAATTATTGAAACAAATCTTGAAGGCAAGCTTTGATGTTAACGAGCAACACAACAACCCTTTGTTTGTTTTCGATGAACATCATCACATATTCTCTTGCTAGTTACTTAGGCCATTGTAGTTCATGAATTGTGTTGTCCTGTATGACACTTCATACCAACCAATTCGGTATCCAATACCGCAGAACTACATTGTTTAACAAGCAAGGAATACAGCCATAACATGTATCTTCTATATACCTAAGTTGGACATCTCCAATCTTTTCTTTTCTGCCAAATATTTTATAGATTCTCTTTCAACAATTCCTTTTCTTTTAAAAGAATCTATCAACATCAATAGTGGTATCATTCACATGACACATAGTACAAAGTGTGTATAGTCAAATACTAATACCTTTGGACTTGCACTTTGAAGTGGGTCACCTTCATCAAATGTTTGGCATTCTTTCAAAGTTCCATTCTTTAGTAATCTTTTAGTGTAGTAAACATTTTACTTATATCTTCTATTCATCCTTATCATGACAACTTTCATGATCAAGCTGCTATAGCTTATAAAGGTGAATTGCGAGTATAATGTTTCTTTTCCAAAACCTTTTGGAGGATTAGGACGACTAGCGTCTCCAACCTTCACAAATTCTCATCAAATATGAGGACATATACTCTATCATGTTGTAACCAACACATTGTTTTAGATATCGCAATACCTTTCACATATGATGGTTTCTGAAACATTGCTTTCAGCTCTTAGATAAACTTGATATTAAAAACAATCTTTTGAGTATCAAGAATCATGGAGGCAAACATGATACATTAGATACTAACACTGGAATTGTTACTCTTGATTTAATACTGTTTATTAAACTTCACAGAGTAAACGAAGTTTGCTGAAGGTTTGCAACAAGACTTTTAAACTTTAGATTGACACTCAAAACAATACGATACCAGTTCGTAAAGAAAATATCCAGAATTTCTATAGTTCCACTATCTCAACTATAACTAAGCGTAAGGTGGTGAACGGATGCCAATGACTACAACAAACTATGCAAATTCACTTTGATTGTGTTTATGATAAATTGAGTTTGACTAATCCAAATTACAAATGAACTCCCACTCAAAACAACATCCCTCGAGTTGTTTTAGTGATTACATGAACCAAATCCACTACACCAAGTCCGATCATCACGTGAGATGATGTAGCTTTAAAGGCGAACAATCAATATGTTCATCATATCATCCATATGACTCATGTTTTACCTTTCGGTATTTTGTGTTCCGAGACCATGTCTGTACATGCTAGGCTCGTCAAGGTTAACCTTAGTATCCGCATGTGCAAATCTGGCTTGCACCCGTCGTATGCACACGTAGAATCTATCACACCCGATCATCACGAGATGCTTCGAAACGACGAGTCTTAGCAACGGTGCCTACTAAGGACGAACACTTTATTACTTGATATTTAGTGAGAGGGATCATCTTATAATGCTACCGTCGCGATCTAAGCAATACAAGATGCATAAAGGATTAACATCACAGGCAATTCATAATTAGTGTGATATGATATGGCCCTTTCTTCTTATGCCTTTGATCTCCATCTCCAAAGCACGGACATGATCTCCATCATCACCAGCATTGCGTCAAGGTCAGTGGCGCCGCTTCATGGTTGTCCATCATCACTAGCAACTATTACAACTACTTGGAATAAAGCTATTACAAGATGAATAGACACGCAGGTCTTAACAGAATTAAAGACAACCATTAGGCTCCTGCTGGTTGCCATATTACAACAAGGATCATTGCATACATCAAATATAATCACAATCACATGATGGCCATATCACATCACAAAACCCCTGCAAAAACAAGTTAGACGCCTCTAATTTTCTTTGCATGTTTTACGTGGTTTGGGGCTTTCGAATAAGAACGAATCTTACCTATGAAACTGAACCACAACGTTGATATAAGTGCTATCAAGTGCAAAGTGTAGATTGTATCTATACTATGGTGAGAGAGATAGACACCCGCAAAGCCACTTGTGCAAAGCAAGTTACACGTCAAGTGTGGAGCAAGTCTCATGTGCAATGACATGTAAGCTTAGCCCGAGACGCTTCATCCCACCATACCGCAAGATGCAAAGTACACAAAGCAAAAGACGGCACGAGCACCAACGCCCATAAAACCATTGTGTTCTACTTGTGCAACAGATCTACGCATAGACACGGCTCTGATACCCCTGATGGGTTCGTAGCATGGAAAACAAAAAATTTCTACCGCAAGAACGAACAAAACCCAGATCTAATCTAGATAAAAGCCAAGATCTAATCTATTAGACATGTGCAATGAGATAGATCTGTACTAACCCGTGTAGACCCGAAAGTGTTACGAGATCGGATCTCGTGGTTGATGTAGTCGATCACTTGCCGATCTCAAGATCGAGTAGACGATCCTTCCGGCGCCGCATTCCGGCAGCGCTTCCGCAGTCGGTCACACGTGCGGAGTCAAAGCAGACCTTCCTCTCCCCGTTCCAGCAAGCAACGGAGGTAGTAGATCTCTCCACGGAATCCCAGCAGCACGACGGCGTGGTGGTGGTGGTGGAGTAGAGAATTCTGCAGGGCTTCGCCTAAGCCAGAGCAGAGGGAAGGAGGAGGAGAGAGGCAACTCGAGATCTAGAGAATAGAAGGGGCAAGGGGGCTTGTGCCTCCACCCCTCTATTTAAAGGAGGGAGGCGCCATGGGGAGGTGGAGTCCTTGTAGGACTCCCCTCTCCCTTGGCCGGCGGATCAAGGAGGTGGGGGGAGAGTCCTACTCCCCCACGAATCCTTGTCTTACCCCACAAGGATTCCTTGATCCTTTCTTGGTTTTCAAGCAAACTCCAAGAAATCTTCTAGAACCTTCCGGAACATTCCGAAACCTTCTAGAATCCCCATACAAATACTCCAGAACATTTCCTAACTTAGAAAATGATCCCCAATATATGAATCTTATTCTCCGGACAATTCCGGATCTCCTCGTGATGTCCCGGATCCAATCCGAGACTCCGAACAACATTCGGTCTCCAACGCACATTCCATATCTACTTAAAACAACTTTGAACCTTAAGTGTGTCACCCTACGGTTCGTGAACATGTAGACATGATGGAGACACATCTCCGATCAATAACCATTAGCGGGATCTAGAGATCCATAACAGCTCCCACATACTCAACGATGACTTTGTGATCGATAGAACCATTTAACATACGAAACCAATTCCCTTTGTCACGCGATATTCTACTTATCCGAGGTTTGATCGTCATTATCTCCATACCTTGTTCTACCTCGTTACTGATAAGTACTCTTTACTCGTTCCATGATATGTCATCCCTTGTGACCTAGTCACATGCTTGCAAGCTAACTAGATGACATTCCACCGAGAGGGCCTAGAGTATATCTATCCGTCATATGGATGGACAAATCCCAATCTTGGTCCATGCGCTTTAACACATACTTTTAGAGTACCCAATGTCACCTTTATAACCACCCAGTTACGAAGCGGCGTTTGATGTCATCAAAGTACCCATCGGGTGATGGTGATTAACATAACCTCATGGTCGAAGGATTAGGTTACTATGCATTTGAAAAGCTTGTAGCAAAACGAACTTAATGACTTGATCTTATGCTATGCTTACTATGGGTGTGTGTCCATCACATCATTCTCCTAATGATATGATCTTGTTATTAACGACATCCAATGTCCATGATCAGGAAACCATGATCATCCATTAATCAACAAGCTAGTTTATCAAGAGGCTTACTAGGGACTCTTTTATGTTTACAAAACACACAAGTATTAATGTTTCCGGTTAATACAATTATAGCATGGGATGTAAACATTTATCATAAACATAAAGATATAATAATAACCACTTTAATATTGCCTGTTGGGCATATCTCCAACAATTATATGGTGCCAATGATTGAGAACAAATGCAGCTAGTGTATTTGTACTCTAGTGCAAGTGGGAGACTGTTGGAAATATGCCCTAGAGACAAATAGTAGTAAGGACTATTATCATATTTCATATAGTTTATGATTAAGTTTTATATCATGCTATAACTATATTGAGTGGAAACATCAATACACGTGTGATATACAAACAAACCATGGGTTCCCAGTGAAACTCTAGTCACTGGTTCATTGGTCAACAAATGATCAAGTTTCCTGATCATGTGGCATTTATGCGAGTTGGAAATGAGGTCATCTCATTCTGAGAATGAGATGATGAACCAATACCCAAGCTAAACATCATGACTTGATCATGTCACGAAGTTTAAGTTACGATGATTAGAAATGGATCCTCGTAGACTATTCCTTAGACCGTGAGGCTATATCAATCACTGTCTCCCGAGAGTGCTTAGATAGCATCAAACGCCATCTGGGAAAACGGTGGTTATAAAGGTGTGTTCAGGTATTCGGAGGAAACCGTAGAGGCAATATATGTCAAGAGCGGGATTTGTCCATCCATGTGACAGGAACATACTCAAGGGCCCACTCGGAGAAGTTATATCCAATAGCTGCGCAACATGTGATTGGATCACAAGGATATCACTTGTCAGAACGAGTCAAGTAGCATTGTTCAGTAACGAGATTGAACACGACATGGTGATGTCATTGATCAGATCTTGGGCAATGCAAGTATCAAGTGACAAAGGGAATAAGACATGACTGTCCCGGTTCAAACGATGAAAGATCTTCATGGAACGCACAGGGGTCACATGGCCATCCAGGTCCCTCTATCGATCATTGGTGCGGGAGTGTCCCGACCATGTATGGAGTGTTCCCGAACCGTAGGGTATCACGCTTAAGGTCTTGATGATGCTTAGAGAGTGTTAATAGGATCGGTGGAATCACCGAAGAAAAGAAGGGAGAAAACCGGAAGGGTTTTGGTAAGTCCGGAGGATGTCCAGAGTGGAGGTGGAAGGTGTTCCATGACCACGAAGGTTGAATAATATGTGAATGAATGTTAAATATTGATTTAATCATTTATTCATAATTACTTAATAAAGAGAAAAATCAATTAAATGGTCAAAGGCTTAATGGGCCAATTCCTAGAGAGGAGAGGGCCCATTAGGGAAAGGTGAGAGGGGAGAAGGGCCAAGGGGTGGCCGGCGGCCCTATTGGGACAGCCCCCCACGTGGGTCCCATGAGGGGGTGGACGGCGGCGCCTCCCCCACCTCCTCCTCTCCTTTAGTCCCACCCCGGGACTTTGAGGGAGGTAGTACCTCCCCTCCCCCTATATATAGTGGGGTATTTGGCCTAGAAAAATACACCAATAATCAATAAAGGTCTCTCCACTTTTGGGAGGACCTCCAATTGATATTTTCTCTCTCCCCCTCTCTCTCATGACCGTGGTCCCAAGTCTGGACTGCGCGAGTGAGAGACATCTTCACCGCGGAGCACCGTCACGCTGTGGGATTCAGATCCGGGAGCTCTACTTCCGCAACTGCTGCTGGATCGGGGAAGCGGGAGTCATCGTCAGGCACCGGACATGTGTAACTCCCCGCGAGGTGTCACACTTGAGGCACTCAAGTCGTTGGAGCCAGAAGGAGCGCAAGGACTTCATCACGACCTTGAGGTCGGCTTTGGCTCGTCTACATCAACCACGCTCTCCCGAGCGTTGACAACGCTTTTCGGTCTTTAAGGGTAAGTTTGCGAAAAGGCCCTCCCGTTACTATATTACTAATAGATAGGTCCTGACAGCTTCAGGGTTCAGGGGCGTAGAGTAAAATTTATTGTTTTTATGCGCGGAACCCCAACAGATTTATGCAATTTCTATCTCCTACCAGGCTAAATAATGCACTTTCTGTGTTTGATTTCGCGTTTGTTCTTAAGTAGTGGTGGACACCATGATAGCATTATTCTAGATATGCTTAACATATGTTATTTCTTTCCTTGTGATGCTTTGTAATATTTCAGTAGCCACTCCTAAGAATTCCCAGAATTCTATTTACACATATCATGTTTTCTTTTCTTTTCTTTTCGACAACCCATAATATATTTGTAATTTTGTACCAAGTGGATTTTCCGATATCAGTTAGCGTGCATCCTCTGCCATGTATGTACGTGTGCATTTTTCCACCACACTCATGATAGTAATTGACAGAATTATGATGTGCATATTTCATATTAAATGATTGAGGAAGTTGTACTATAACCTTTCTTAATAAATCATCTATGAAATTGACCCATGAGCATCTTAGTTTATTCATGTGTGTGCTCATGCTTATCTTTCTGAAGCATAGTTCTGATGTTGCAATATGTGGCAGCTTATATATTCCTCTTATGTATTGTGAAATGTGGTAATCGTATTTTCCTTCTAATAACAGGAATCTGGTGAGTTGATTATCCAATGATACATCTAGAGATATATTTTTTTAATCATATTTATGTAATGTTGTCATTTTTTAGACGTGTGGTAGCAGTATGTGATATGATTTAAACAACAATTCGGTTCAAAATAATAACTCCGAACTCATATTGGTTTTGCATAATATTAAATAAAGTACATCACACAAAAGAACATTATTTTTGTCCGCTGATTCACATAATAACCATAGCACTATTCCAAATTGATCATACGTTCTTTGAATCTTTAAGATAATTATGCCATTATTTTATCAAGACGGACAGGTGCGGCAACACGTGCTTTGATGGTCTAGTCATTATAGATTAGCTGACCACCCCGGACCAGTAACCATTAGTTTACATTAATTATGAAAATAATGTTTTCTTTCGTTCTTTTTGAAATGTAGGTGATAACAATAATAGATTACAAATACTTGATAGAAAATAACCAAAGGTCATGAATAAGTGTGAACTTGCCTTTGTGATTTCAAGATTATGGAATCATGGTCTTCAAGACAATATAAGATCCAATATCAGAAAATAGCATCATTGGTCTGGTAAGGACTAATGTTTAAAGAAGCAATATGCTATTATGCATAGATAATGATATGCATTTTGTATAAATCCCAAAGTAAATCCCTATGTTTAAATATGGATTGATTTTGGTGATTTTACGAAAGATTCGTGTTTCATTCAAGTGTACTTCTGAAACAAGATTCATACTAAGATTCTAAAAGTAATTAAGAAGAGATGAAAGTAAAGCACAACATGGATGAATGTTGGATGATTGATCATTACTTTTAAGAATGATCACGTTTAAAGGTAGTGAGCTTTAACAGATTTTCTAAAGTTTTTGTTTGAAGTGGCAAAAAGAATAACTTTCAAAGAAAATACTTATTACATTAAGCTAAGCAATTTGTAGTATTCTCGGAACACAATCGATGGTTATTACAATCACTCTAATGATCTTAAGTTAATAAGCTTCTACCTGGTTGAGTAACAGACCAAAGTTTTATATTGCTTTCGAGTTCAAGAGTTTTCCTAGGTAAGATCGATCATGGAACCGTATAAGTATTGGGTATAGCTCTATGGATCTAGATCTAGCAAGTTGATGATAGTTAGGTGAAAGTGCATGTGTGCCCCATGTGTGGTTTTGGTAATTAATGACAATATTTATGGAGTTATGTATGCTTTGAGTTTTACTTGTAGGGTCCATAGGCATTGCTTGAACCATATATTGGATTCAAGGTTGGGATAAGAAGAAAGTGAAGAAGATCAAGTGATGACCAAGGAGTTCAAGGAGTGATCCAAAGATTGGTCATGTGAGATTTGAGCCTATGACAAGTGTGTCTTGAAGAATAAGGTGGAGTGATATCTCTTGTGTACTTTCAAGACACCAACATGATGAAGAAAGAGGAAACGATGTGCAAGTTCAAGATGAGCCATCTCGAAGATATCATTTTCTTGAAGCTTTCCATCCTATGGTGTTTATGTATATGTGAAGATATTCCCAAAAGAGAAGCTCTCCCATAGTGGAATATGAGAGAGCAATTTGCAAGTCTTCACCAAGCTAGCACAATCAAGAAAGGTGTTCCATCTTGAGGTAGACAAGATCGTCATCATCAAGCTCAAGTGGAATATGTGCAAGGCAAAGGTATGTTCTTGATAGGATTTCTTTCTTACTGGTCTCGTGGGGTTAGTTGGAGAGACCGATTTATAGGATAGATAACTTTACTATCAAGAGGGGCTCTCGAGTGAGTAACTTGATCATATCCTTCGAAGAGAGCTCAAACCTTTGCATACTTGGCATCATCTTTCTTGGTTATTATTTGGATCTTATCCATGTGAGGTTCTAGAGCTTGTGGTAATATTCATAACAAGCTCTAGTTCATCAAAAAGGATTTCCCTTTATATCTTATTGCATTTTGATCTTAGAGATTTTCTGGTTTCTCACCAAGGGAGGTATCTCACATAATAATACATGAAATGTTCTCACTTGTTGGGTATTTCTTGTCGTCCTCTTTCCAACAAAATTGGTTTCGGGTCAATTGGAGTTTCCAAACTCTAGATACCGCTACTTGAAATTTTGCCTCCGGCCGGATTTTGGACCAGAATCTCCAGTGTGAAGTCACATGCCAGAATCTCTGGTGTGCAAAGACCTGAGTCTTCGGTGTTACCATCCAGAGTTTCGGCACGAGTCTCTGGTGTGATCCTCGAAACCATATCTAGGTCATTCTAAATAGGGGTCCGGAGATGGACCGGAATCTCCGGTCTGAGTTGCTTGCAAACCGGAGTCTCCGGTGTGGTTTTTCCCCAACGGGCAGAAAACTGTCTGAAGTGAGTGGGCCTATAAAAGGGGCCCTTCTTCCCCAATGGAAACCTCTCCATACCAGCGAGTCTTCCCCTCCATTGTTGACCTTCTTAAGCTTTCTATCCCTCAATCCCTCCTATGATTCTTTCATATTCTTGAGGGGTTTTAAAGAGGAGATCTAGATCTACATCCCCACGAATCAATCTCTCCTCTAAGCGAGGGAACATTGTGGGATCTAGATCTTGGAGTCTTTTATGGATATACTCCATTGTTCTTCCTCTCTTATTCTCCCATAAACTTCTATAGCTTTGGTGGAATTTGGGAGTGAAGGACTTGAGCACTTCTTGTGTTCTTTCCATTGCATTTGGTGCATCGGTTTGAGTTCTTGGTGAGGATTCGATTGGGTGAAAGGTGAGAAGCTTTTTACTCTTGGGTTCTTGGAACCCTAGACGGTTTAGTTTTATTGCAGGTTTGTGGATTACTTGGGGCCTCCAATTAAATTGTGGAGCTTTCCTCAAGCTTGTTTGTTGGGAGCCTCCAATTAAGTTGTGGAGAAGTGCCTCAACCTTGTGAGAGGTTTCGTATTGCCACCGACAAGTGCACCGATAGTGGAAGTGTGGATCGATCCCGTTGGGGTGAGATTCATAGGAGAACAAGGGAGGCCTTAGTGGCGTTGGTGGTTTGAAACCACCTCCTCTCCAAACGAGACATACTCCATTGTTGGGAGGAACTCGGTAAAATATCGTCGTCTCCGCGTGCCTCGGTTATCTCTATACGTGAGCTCTTACTTATGCACCTTAGTTTGTGATAGCCTTCGTGCTTGAAGTCTATATCTTGCTATCACTAGTTGCTTGTCTTGCTTAGCATAAGTTGTTGGTGCACATAGGTGAAACATAGTTTATATACGCTTTGTGCTTCACAAAGTAAATGCTAGTTTTATTCCACCTTTGTTAGGTAGATCTCGTAAAAGTTTTAAATCACCTATTCACCCCCTCTAGGCGACATATGTGTCCTTTCAGTAGGTTATAGTGTAAAAAATTAATTATGAGATATGGATGATCTCATTATATAGCTTGATTAGTTACTATTAAGTTTTGAAGTTATGAAAAATACAATTATATAGGATGTGATCATTCACTTCTAATATAAGTGAATGATAAAAAAGTGGATTTATATATCTTTATCTTTTAGTTGGTTTAAGACTCTAAAGGAATATTCTATACTTAGTAATTTACTCTTAAGTTTTATTAGAAACCAAAAATATGGTTTTAGGTTTAGTATTTATACTTAATCTTTATTTGGGTGTTTTACCTAGTTTAATACATAGTAAATAGTTTTAAGATGTGAAAACATCTTTATCTCATCCATAAAGAAAGTAATAGTCTTACATTTAAAACAACAAGTTTTATATGGCTTAATAAAATAAAAAGAAATTAGATAAATAAAATATATTACTTATATTTTGCAATGAGAAAATGTTTTTTAATAAGCCATATATAACATTTGCTTTTTATAAATCCTAAGATAACTTGAAATTTCATATTTATCATTTTTATGAAATAATAGATTTCTTTTTATACACAAAAGTGATTTATTTATTTATTTTTAGGACCTTTTCTTATATTGCTAAATTTTTGTTAAGAGATTAGTGGCTTCAATTTTTAGATGTATTTTATTTAGCTCAAGTAATCAACTTTATATTTTTCCTAGTTAGAATGTATTTTTATGAACATTTTGATATATTGTCTAATAACTTAAGTTCGGTGACCTACAAGTGTTGTGAGGGCACTTGTCGTGACTTTGACCAATTCTTGAGGACGGGTGTGCCCACGCATCGGTGTATTCAATGGTGCGGTCAGATTTGTATGTCGATGTTTGACCTGTTTATTTGGGCCCTCCCGAGCAGTGGCAGACCCAATAATTATTCAAAGTCTGGGCAAACATAAAATTACTTTTTGATCAAAGTGTTATAAAATTAGGCTTGCTGAATGCCCCCTATGCTCTAGAGTTAGTCCCGCATGTCATGTCACTAGAGGCGGAGTGGTTGCTGCATAGTCGGTGTTTTCGATATCCCGATCCATGAGCCCCTTTTAGTTTGACCAACGACTATTGCCACCCTCCTCTCGATCTACGACTTTCGAGGCCGCTCTACGGCTCTACCTACACGTACGCATCGATCGTCGCCCTCAACCAGCCTCATGCGCATCATTGACAGCCCTCGCGTCACAACCTCATCTATGTTGGTTGCCCCTCCCTCACCTATTGTGTGTCACCAAAGGACACCTCCCAACGTCCCGCGCTCCAGTCGTCAGTGCAACCCTACCACGCTGCTGTAGTTCCTCGTCGAGCAGTGATACCTTTGATCTAGATTATGGATGCAGTATAGCCTTTTTCCCTAGTAGGCCTAGGTTTATCGAATCCTCGGGAAGCAGAAGCGTAGTGAAGTTATTTTAACGGACCTTCGGGAGTTTTAGAATTCCTTTTGTGTTTTTACCGGACCAAGAGTTTGCGTCTTTTGTTGTTGTCGATGATGGAGAGAGGGCCTAGGGCGTTCGATTTCACCTATAGCTATGCAAAACATCTGGTGGGAATAAAAGATAGAAACAAAGTATGCATGTAATTGTTAGAGCAAGATAAATTATATGTAGGCAATGCATCCATAATTGGTATTGCCTCCGCAATCGCTTATAGCAATAACCTACTAGTCTCGTCCATAGAAGAACAAGAACTAATAATATAAATAGTGACATCACCATTAATCCCAAGTAAATCCCTCACATGCATCCATACTACCCCTTATGTCACTAGGGTTCCCAACCTGCAGATTAGTCATTACTCATACTCGCTATACCTAGCTCACTCGGGGTCTCGGGTACCTTACAAGTCCTTAGATTGAGACAAGAGAGGATACAATAGTCATCATGTCATACAAACTAATATATGATCGCATCTATGGTAAATAACATGCACAAGTGCTACATGGCTAGGCTGAAGCCCTTAGCCCAAGGAGAATTACTCACACATAGAGATGAGATCAACAATCACAAACATTGTAATAGAAATCATGAGATTGATAGCAAATAGTCTTACAATGTCGCCAATCGAAGATGAGATCTACTATTACAAGTGGTGGAATATGGCTATGGAAGTGGAGAAGGGCTTTGGAGATTAGATCTAAGTCTATTCTTCCGACGGCTCTTTGGTGTGGTGGATGGAGATTTGGATACGGATGATGATCTAGGGAAGGGACTCGAGAGGAGTTTTCTCGTCACCCGAGGCTTCTTTTTATAGGGACCCCTTCATGAAAGTTATTCTGTTTGACCTAGCGGTGTTGATGGTAACTATACGACCGGAACTATACGGCCAAAATTTTATTCCGGTCGTATAGTTGGTCGTTAAAGCATCTGCTTCCACTTCACGACTCCTAGTTTCTTCTGGTTGTTAAAAATCTCGTATCTTTGACTTTCATGTAGTGATTCCTATCATCAAACGTCATTAGATGCGCAGGAAAAAATAGAAGGAAAGGATTGCATACCCTTTTGAACATTAGGCATTAGTGGCAGGGTTTAGAGAGACATTTCATAAAAAATATGAATAATATCCAGTTTAAATGTGGACGTAGATGGCTATATTTTAGAGCCATCAAGCAACATAATGGTGGCTCTTAGGACTTGTCATCATGCTCACGGAGATGACACCACGCCAGGCTTGGATGACGTATGGAGTCCGACCTCCATCTCTCATGTGTCCTTTCCGCTCCTCTCCCCATCTTTGCCTTCCACAGTAAGCACACTCGCTCATAGATGCACGACCCACAACCCTATTTTTTCTATAGTATTCTCCCATCCGAAAATATCACTGTTGTGTAAGGGGTTTCTCCCTGTCCACTACACACCAGCCTCATGCAAGTCCATCCACCTTCATTGTTGCGACTTGCGACAACACGAGCTAGCGTACATGTACTTTGTCCCGGTATCTAACTCTTCTATTTTAAGTGATTTTGCGTGTCGACGTGTGTATATGCTATGCAGGTTAGTTTTACCATTGAGGAAGGCACTCTCTCTATTTGTCTTCATAATTTTTCCATGACATTGTGTGTTATTATACTTATTTTTATTTATTTCTATTTCATCAAACATTAACTTTTATCGTTAACATCACTCATAAATCATCTGGATTGGTAGAGTCATTTGGCTGATTGTTTTGCAGAAATGCGGGTGCATGGAGTAAATGAGGTAAATTCAATCAGTTACTTTCTAGAAAGGCAATCATTGTATGTTCTTCACTAATGTGACATTCAATATTTCCCATAGCTTACTACACAAGCATGCCTTCGAATGTTCAAAATTTATATTTTGTCTTCTATTTGTTTAAGTATGTTTCTTTTCAGATCTTAATTAGTCATTTTGTGATACCGATACTACACACAATATTTGATGTGTGTGTATTCACATCATGCAATTCTCTAAAGAATGACCCTGAAGCTGCAGCTAAAGTATACTATCTATTTATTATACACTTAAAACCACTGAACATCGTTACCCTTAGATACTTTAATGTATTTCAAATAGTATTATTTTTATCAATATTTTGCTGCCAAATGAAAGATTGACATGTGCATTTGACTAGTACTTTTGAGGTTCTTTTTGTCTTCCATGCAAACATACCATTTTTCAGAAAGGCTCATGTCAAGGAAAACTATTCAAAAACGGAAGCACACTTATCACAACAATGTATGTACACTCAAGATTCCAAAGTACTAATAAAGGTCTCTAAAAGTGCACATGGTAATCTAATGTTACATAATAGATTGTATTTGTAGAGAACCATAGATTGATCAACCACTTTGTCGAACCGTTGTCGAGGGCGATTCTTTCAACCACTAGGCTCTACACATGTTTATCTCAATCCATTTCCAACATTGCATTTGCGCTAATCTTAATATCATGTATGTTTAAGACCTTTGAAGAATATACTTTGCAAAATAACAAAAATACACTTCAATGGTAAGCCATCCATAATATTCTTTGTCATTCAACACATCTTATATCGGTTACATGTAATGTAGAATGAATATATTTTCTCTTGCCGTTGGCAATGTTTGACAACATTTTCTACCATTATCTACTGCTTCATGATTTATTGGCACACTTGTTGATATACAAATATCTATAAATATGGATCTATGTGGTCGAGTTATTCAGATTTCTTTGATATACATGGGTGATGATAAGCACATTAATGTTTCTTATAAATGGATTTCAACAATTTGGGATAGAGTTAAGACATGTGACAACTACTCATATGGGAGATCAATAGGTTGTTGAAATTATGGTTAAACACACATACTCCCTTTGGTCCTATAAAAAAGGTTGTTTCACACAAGAATGGATTCAAAGTTGTAAATTTTGACTACTAATGTCATTATGAATATTTATAGTTGATACTTGAAATGTACATGTAACTTTTTATTTTTTTTAGAATAATGTGGGTGATATATACATTATCTAAAAGACATATTCCATCTCGAGACATCCATAGTTGTGTTATGGAATTCATATATAAAAACAGTCGAAGAAGGAAAAGATTTGAAGATTAGATTTTAGCCCCATCTTCCATTTTGATCAACCAATATTTGTTTGGAAAAGAGAAAAAAGTCTTTCTATTTTATTTTTCTGTAAGTTTTCCTATTATAATTTGCTATGGTGAGATTTAAATACAATTAGTGTTGGAATTATGCATACTTACATATCATCTATTTCTAACTCTTTTACTTTGGGTTGATTTCTGTAACACTATCTTCTACCGTTGCCCCATATAAAGCATATACCATGTTTTTTCCTGTGAACCAGCATGCACCATGTTCAACTGCTTGTGGACAACCATTGTATTTTTAGGCATTGGGAAATCAAGGACCGACCCAAACTAACCCAAGCTATACAATGCTTTGGATTAATCAGTTCATGAGAAAGCAAGATTTTTTTTAAAACATATTCTCTATTGTGGAAAGTTGTGTTTTTAATTTGCTAATTGTATATAGTCAGTATGTTTCATGAACACTTAACCACTTCTTTGGCTGATTATATGTTCTAAATAAATTTAGCACAAATTTCTAGCGCCTTGAGAATACAAAATAAGGAGGCATCTAACTCAGTTTCCTTGACACCAATGTTCATGTTGTTCATCAAGTATTGATTTTATGTCCCCTTTGGTGATTCTATCACCCCTTGATGTACTTTGCAGTACAATGTCCGCTTTTGTCTTACTATACTTACCATCTGCTTGGCATAATGAAATTTATGGAACCAATTGAATCTCTTGTGTGTTGTCATGATGAAGGTTGAAATGGTACATTGTATGTACATATTGTTACCAACTAAACATGCCAATATTGCAGTGTTCATTATGTGTCAACCTGATTCCATATGGTATTACAAATTGTGACCATGTGCAAAACACAAAATTTGCACAACTTGGATTTCACGGTGCAACACAAAACGCCTAATATTCTATTTTATGGCGGCATTAAAGAAAAACAGAAAATTTTGCGGCAGCATTTTAGCAAAACAAGAAAACTAAAAGTGTTACAAGGGATATTAACACGCCTGAAAACACTTGCAAACCCACCATACCTATAAGTTATCACGTATTGCCAATACGCAATGTAGGCAGCGAGGCAATGCTTGCATATCCGTCTAGTTACATTTATCTTTATGATTTTTTTATTTTTTTAGAGCCTAAATACTCTTAGGGGTATATTAATTTACAATTTTATTGAAGATTTAATATTTCTTTATTTAGCTGGACTAGTCCCATGGGCCAGCCTAGCCCGGCCTATTTGGCCCACCCCGGCCCACTCTAGCTCACTGGGTTTGGTTGAACCCAACCTAGTCCTCGGCTCGCGCCCAACCTAACCCTACCTCGCACACTCGCTCGCTCGTTCCACTTATCTCCTCTCTCCCTAGCGACTTAGCAGCTCCACCACCATTGCCACATGATTCTGATGTGCTCCGGCCACCCCGGCTAGCGCTGACTACCATAAACGGCGCGCCACGACGAGCTCCACCATCATGTCCAAGTCGATCTGGGATTCCCGCCTCCTTCTGGTCATCCTCTTCCTCAGATGATGCTAGGTCTCGGGGTTCGTGGTGTCACCATTCTCTGCCAACCATGTGGTGCTGCCCTTATGGATTGATGTTGTGGTGGTCATCCTCTGTCGTCCTCTTCTTCGACGGCTTCTTTGGGTATGGCTCGATGCAGGTTGTAGCATCGCTGGTGCTCCTTGTGCCACTATGCCCTTGTCGTTGTCAACTCTATTTCCTCGTCTTGCTGAGCGAGGCCCTTAGGTAAGTCTCCCCTCTACTCTCTCTCTGACTTCATGGTATCTTTGTCTCTCCCAGAGGTCAAACCCTAATTAGGATTTCCCCTCTACTCTATCATCTCTTGTGTAATTTAGTTGACTATCTAGTGGAGCACTAGCGAGTTTGATGTGGGAATTTACTTATCAGTGATGTTTCTAACTACTGTTATCATGTGGTCCAAATTCTGGTAGGAATATAGTGTCACTGTCAAAGTGATGGTGAGCCCCTAGTATCAGATATTCATGCACGTGACTTGCTTGTGTGGATGTTTTTTATATGTGTGTTTGTCTCAATTGAACTGAATCTTTGATCCAGTGATGTGTGTTTGGGTATTATGACCCTTTCTAGGTACCCCACTCATACTTGTGCTTACTGAATTCATGTGTAATATGTATTTGATGAACTGAACCAAGAGTTCAGTGATGATCTTGATCTAGTATTGGATGTGTGTACATTTAATCAAATGATTCCTAGAAAACAGTGGCTAGGAAAATGATTATAATTAACTTGATGTGCTTTCATGTACTTCTTATACTGTTAATATGACAAAAACTGGATATGATTCCTAGCTACTCAACTAGGAAGGAGATTTCATATTTAGTGTTAGTAACTTGGATTGGCTTCCCTAGTGGTAATGAAATATGGTGGCTATTATTGCTAGCTTTGCCACTATGGTGCCTCCCTAGGAGTGTGTGGTACTTGCCCTGGCCTATGATGCAAAGGTTGAGGCCCTGATGGTTTTGTTGCTAAATATAGTTACTCCTTCTGTTAAAAATATCCTGTGATGATCTACTACTCCACTTGAGTACATATCCGAGGATTTGTCTATTGTATACAAAACCATGCATGGAAAATGATATGAATAGATACTATGCATGAATAATGATGTAGCAACCTTTGGTGGTTATTATAATTTTGCTGTGACTTTTGATTACTTGTGGACCTTGTCCCTAGAGGCTAGTTGAGTGAAGACCCGTGATCCCTACGCACCTTTCAATATTTGAATTCTGCACATAAAACGTGCAGCCAACAAGTTGGGTCAATACTTTGAATGTATTGGAAAATTACACCAAGGAAAGAATAAGACTAACTCTACATGCAAGGCTAGGAGTAGGCTTTGGGGTTCATTTGCATAAAGCCAATTTTATCTAAGTAAGGAAAAAAGAGGGAGATTTTTACCCTTTGTAAACATTGTTTAAGTAATATAGGGTCGAGTGGAACACGAGGATATTACGCACCAAGTGTCCAATCAATCTAGCACTTGGATATTATGCACCAAGACCCCAAAATCCCACCCATTAGCGATATTAAGCATGCCATGGGGTTTTAGAAAACTTTAAGTTTGGAAAGAGAGAGAGGAAGATCCTTCAGAGGCTCCACCCTTCAGATACTCAAAGTGTTCTTTTCCGTGAACTCGGCTGATCAATCAGGTTGCAATACTCTCGAGAGTTTGTGCACTTTACCCACAATCCATGATTAAGTCTTTTTACAGACAAGACCATGGCGAGGCTTTCCCTTAGTAGCCCCTCTACCAGCTGGATCCAACCGTGCCAAGAACCTCCAAATGTTGGTACCCCGATGAGGTTTCCTACTAAGTACTAGCCAAGACAGAGCCCGTATATATTGTGGTTGCACTGGAAGCTTCTGAATTCTGAAACATGGCAGACTTCATTGATTCCTGGGCGACCGTCCTCCACCAAATTCCACTCGTTGACCCGACAACCATTCCGCCCAGAAGAAAACTTAGTTTTATTTTGAAGGAGGTTTTGAGAGGAAAAGGTTCGCTCGAGAGAGCTTTATACTTAGAAAATTTTCAATCTTTTGAACCCCCCAATGATACTTTATATATATAGCATAGTAAGCAGTACTTAGCAAAAACAGGGGTAACCTATTAGGATGGAAATTCCTAAGTATAGATCTACTCATGGCATACTACAAAACCGTACTTGCAAAATAATACTAAGAGAATCTACCAAAAATCCTACACATGCATACTATAAAATTTGAAGATCAAAACATGCATAGTCAAAAATGGGACATAAATATGAACAAGTGGTGTAACTTGCCTTGATCCGAGCAGCACTCTACGCAAGAGTACTCCTCGGCGCACTCCGAACAATCTAACGAATCACAAACATAGATCCAATCACCACTTGCACAAAACATTGTCACAAAAGTAATTATGCATGTATGCAACACAGAAATATGCAAGGATGGGTTCAAATTTGATCAATAAAATTATTCAGGGGTGGTATTGTGTTGGGGATGTCATTAGCATCGATTTCCCACAAATTTTAAGTGTTTTGGATTATTACTTAATTAAATATACCCATAAAGAGATCTACCCTTCAAATCTACCACGAAACATATCTGAAATCTCTAAGCAAGATATACCAATTTTAAACAGTAGATCTCGTAATTAAAAAGCCAACGCAACAAGAATCCACTAAAACAGAGTTACGGTTATTTTCCTAGAATTAAAATACTCCAATCTAGACTTTAAATCCTACCACAAAATCAATGCATCAAACTAGCAATATTATTTCAGATCCGTGTTCTACGCAATTTTATGAATCCAACGATATATTATATGCAATTTTTGGCCAAGTATTCGTTTTAATATGAATTTTACAAGTTAAAACAATAATCTGCCTAATTAAAATCATATACCCAACAGATCGACCACATGGCGACAAGTGGTGGCGCGGTATTGGCCCAGCTAGGCACGCCGTGCTGACGCGGCGCGCTGACGCGGATCAAGCCATGCGTCACAACACGATAGGGTGATACCCCTTCAGCTCGGAGATCTAATCTAGGGCATTGAAATCAAATCGGACGGTCGAGATCGAGAGCTGCTAACCTGGCGGTGGCATTGACTCGACGACAACGGTGAGAGGCGGCGGCATGGTCGGATGGTGAAGCTCGACGGCGTCCTAGTGGGTTCCCGAGGCGGCAGTGTAGACGATAGGGTGCAGCTCCTCCTCGCGGTCCTCCTAGCACGGATGGTGGCGGCCGTTTCTTCCTTGGCTCGCGGTAAAGCTCCCCGGTTCTCCTTCATCTCTAGCGGAGCTATGGCGTGGCCTTCTCGTCGTCCTGGTGCTCTGGAAGCGGGGAAAACGGGTCAGATAGGGGCGATTGATCGAGAGGGAGTTGAGGAAGGGCTAAAAGGGGGAGGCTCGGAACCTGGCTTCCAAGCTCAGCGGCGGCGGTCTCTGGTGAGATCAAAACGACCTGGGAAGCAGCATCCTGGTGGTGATAGATGAAAAATAATTTAGGGTTTCGGTGTGGCTCGACACGGGGATTAAATGGCGGGGAGTCTTGGACGGGGGGCACAAAATCTCTCCGATTTAGCCGGGAACTGGTTGGCCACGCGGCAGCGGTGTTCGTGCTCGACGCGGACTCCACGGAAGAGATGACAGTTGGGTCTGGGCTATCAGCGGCTGCGAGGCGCTGGCGGGCTGCTCGTAGTTCCATGGCTTGCTGTGGGCCGGCCCATGACGCTCCACGCTACTCGGTCGTTGTCGCGCGCGGTAGGTAGAACGCGGGCTGGCTCGGCTGGCCCGATAGGTTAGGTTCTCTTTTTTTGTTATTCTTTTTATTGTTTTCTATTTTACAAATTCTTTTATAACTTTTGCATCTTAAAGCCAAAATTAATGAAATTGGTCTCTAAAAATTTGTAAGAAGGAGGAGATCATCATGGGATCATAAAACTAAACTTTTTCAAGGATTTAGAAGGTTAGGTTTAATATAACCTCTTGTTGTCTTTATATGACTACAAGAGAATACAAAATAGGGTTTTTGGAAAAGGGTTTTGATGCAATTTTATTGTGTGATGCCATGGTGCAAATGCTATGATGCATGCTTCTGGTAACATCTGGAATTTGAAAATTTGGGATGTTACATCAGGTCACCATGTTGAATGGTTTAGTTTAGGGTGGTGGGATGGATCAGTGGTGAAACTTGTGAAAACCAGTGGTGTGGTGCTTATTGCTGCTCGTGGTGCTGTGAGTTGTGGTCAGCAGAGAAACTTTCTCTGCTGCTCGGCTGAACTTTTATCTCTCTCTCTCTTGTTGTTGTCCTATGCTAACAACACACATGCATGCATCTCTGGGTGCTTATTGCACTATTTGGATCAGCTCGTGTGAAAGCTGGACATTTCCTGGTTGTTTATCTTTTGACTTTTACTGACTTGGTGAAACTTTCCATTGCCTATGTTGTACTTAGGCTAATTCAAACATAAGAACAAATGCTAATTGACCCCTTTTTACTACGCAGTGATGCTAATAGGAGTACATTTCACTATTATAATTAGAGCATAACTACTAACACTAACCTATATTTTCCTTTATGTTGTCTTTGTTTGTTTCGTGGTACAAAATAATACAAGAAGGAATAAAAAGATGGAAGAATTAGTTTAGGAAATAGTTAGGCCTTCATTTTAATATTTTTGTAATTTTTCTTTTTGAAGCTTTTGTAAAGATAATGTAACTTGCATATTCTTGTAATAAAGAATTCTTTTATTTATGTTATTGTAAGTTTACCTTTTCTTGTTTACTTACTTATATTAATGATTTGTAAGATTGTAATATGGAAATAAATCCATTAATACTTTTATTTTATTTAGTGTTGATATTATTGTAATATCATATAATGTTATAAAATAATCCCCATTTCAATTATATTATAATATCTATTATTTTTAACAATTCTTTAGAATTTCAAATTCCTAAGCATTTTATTTTGAAATTCAAATCTTCAATTCAAACCTTGATTCAAAATCCAAATACCAGTTTAAATGTATTCTCCCAAAACAGCCAAAAATACCTAGAGATCATGTCAAAATCTATCACACTCACTGAGATGATCTAAACTCTAATTCATCTAAGCGATAGAAACCTTAATCTCTCTAGGGTTTTAGGTTTGTGTGAAAATTTCCTGGATTTTTCTTATGCATGTGCAAATGCACACACTTTATTCTTCAACCCTAAATGTTGGGGCATTACAATATTTCCCCCCTTAAACTAAACTTCACCCTCGAAGTTTTGGGTATCCCTCATGTTGGAGTACGAAAAGAATTTCCTTTTCAATCTCCATCATATCAATGATGATTTGCAACCCTCGTCCATCAATTAACCTCTTTGGTGATCTTTTTACTTCACCCTGCCTCTTTAGGATTATCCATGTCTATCCTCTGACTTATTTAAACTTTATATCCCTTCCTGATGTACTAGCAAAGCTTCTTGATAGGAAAAAATGAACTAATTCCTAGGTATCATTGTGGTATGAAAGTTTACTAATGGTAGAGTTTTAGGATTCCTAATGTTTTATAGATTCTAACTAGTACCATTCAATTTCCTTTTCTGAGAATGAAATGAACCCATTTAGTACATCCATTCAATATTACCCCACTAAAAGGGCATGTATGCCCCATCTGTGGTTTTGGTAATTAATTACAATCTCTATGGACTAATGTGTAAATTGAGTTTCACTTGTAGGTTGGTCCATTGGCATCGCTTGGACCATGTGTTGGTTTCAAGGTTGAAAAAGAAGAAGAAATGTCCAAGGGCTTTGTGCCTATTGGAATCTTGTTGGAGAATAAGATCAAGTATGTCTTGAAGAAGAAGAAGATGGATTTACTTATGGCAATCTTCAAGACATCATCAAGAAATGAAGGTCAAGCTCAAGATGCACCATTTCTAGAAGATCTCATGCTTGAAGCTTG
Organism: Avena sativa; assembly: GCA_916181665.1. Taxonomy (NCBI): domain Eukaryota; kingdom Viridiplantae; phylum Streptophyta; class Magnoliopsida; order Poales; family Poaceae; genus Avena; species Avena sativa. Next base: position 264,769,947 of record OV702291.1, read on the forward strand.
CCATCCTCGGCGATCATGGAGTGATGAATACAAGCTCAAAGAAGAGGGTTCCCCATGGAGTATGGCGGAGCATTTCAAAAGTCTTCATCAAGCAAGAGCAATCAAGAAAGGTGATCCATCTTGAGAAGGATAAGAAGTTCTGAAGGGTTTCGCAGCATAGTAAATCAAAATTTTCTACGGAAGCGAACAGAGGGAAAGCCAAGATCTAATCTAGGAGATGCAAACAACGAGAGAGATTGGATTAGATCTTCATACCCTTGAAGATTCGCACAGCGGAACGTTCGTCGGAACATGGGTGATGTAGTCGTACTCGCTTCTCCTCCTCGCGATCCGATCCGATCTAGCACCACAAGTGGCGGTGCCTCCGTGAGATGCACACGTGCGGCACCTCGATGTCTCCTCCTTCCTCGGACCAGCAAGTATGGTGGAGAGATAGATTGGATCTACAACACGACGGCGTGGTGTATTTGGTGGAGAATTTCTGCAGCAGGGCTTCGCCTGCAAACAGTCGGGAGGGAGAGAGGAAGGCAGCAGGGCTACTAGGGCTTGGAGGGAGATGTGTAGGTTGGGGGGGAGGGGGCGCACCAGCCCTCTATATATAGAGGGGGGGTGCGGCCAGCCCTTGCCCATCCTGCAAGCCTATCTCTAGTTTAAACGATTTAAACTCTCCCTTCTAGAAACCCTATCTTATCTCTAGTTTAAACGATTTAAACTTATCTAGGATCGGCTGGGCCCTATGGGGCCTTGTGCCCCTGGCCCAATGCGGCCAGGACACTCCCTCATAGGCCCATGCCCCCTCCCGGAAGGTGGGACCACGTTGGCCCCCTTCCCGAAGGTTCTAGAAGCTTCCGGTACAATACCGATTAATCCGGAACAATTCCGAACTCCAAAAACTGCACTGCCTTATATGAATCTTATTCTCCGGACCATTCCGGAACCTCTCGTGATGTCCCGGATCCCATCCGAGACTCCGAACAAAAATTCATAAACCAATTATCCAATCTATCCTAGCGTCGAGACACGTTAAGTGTGTGACCCTGCGGGTTCGAGAATATGCAGACATGATCTTCTATCAATAATCAACAGCGGGGTCTGGGCACCCATATTGACTCCCACACATTCATCGATGATCATATCGGATGAACCACGATGCCAGGATTCAATCAATCCCATATATATATTCCCTTTGTCTCGCGATATTTTACTTGCCCGAGATTCGATCGTCGGTATAGTCATACCTAGTTCAATCTCGTTCACAGCAAGTACTTTACTCGTTCCGTAATCCGATATCACTTTGTGATTAACTCCTTAACCACATGCTTGCAAGCGGTGTTGATATCGATTACCGAGTGGGCCCGAAGTATATCTCTTCGACTTGGGAGGGACAAATCCCATCTCGATACATACAACCCAACAGATACTTTCCGATCACCTGAGAGACACCTTTATGATCACCCTCTCATAGGATGACGTTTGATGACCTCAAAGCTTTCTTCCGATACCAGGGAGTTGTATTATCTCATGGTCTAAGGAATACAATATTTGACATAGGAAAAACTTCGCAAAGACGAACACGATGACACGATCTAATTGCTTCGCTTAGTTTGGGTCAATCCACCATATCATTCTCCAATGATATGATCTCATTATCAATTGACAACTCATGTCTATGGTTAGGAAACCTTAACCATCATTGATCAATGAGCTAGTACATAGAGGCGTACTAGGGACATGGTGTTGTTCACAAACCACACAAGTATTAAAGTTTCCGCTTAATACAATTCTAGCATGGAATATAAACTTTATCATGAACAAGAATTATAATAATAACATCTTTATTATTGCCTCTAGGGCATAATTCCAACAGTCTCCCACTTGCACTAGAGTCAATAATCTAGTTTACATCTGGCAACAATCTCACACCCATGGCACTGAGGTGCTGATCATGTTTTACACGTGGAAGAGGTTTAGTCAATGGATCTGCGACATTCAGATCTATATGTACTTTGCTAATCTTCATATCTCCATCTGCTATATAATCTCGGATTATATGAAACTTGCGGTTGATATGCTTGGTCTTTGGATGATATCTTGGTTCCTTAGCGAGTGCTATGGCGCCAGTGTTGTCACACAATATCTCCAGTGGGTCCAATGCACTTGGAACCACGCCAAGCTCAGTGATGAAGTTCCTGATCCAAACTCCTTCACTTGACGCTTCTGCAGCAGCCATGTATTCCGTTTCTACTGTAGATCCCGCGATCACGCTTTGCTTGCAGCTTCTCCAGCTCACAGCTCCTCCATTCAAAATATACACGTATCCTGTCTGAGATTTACAATCATCCTTGTCGGTGTCGAAACTATCATCGACGTAACCTTTTACGACGAGCTGTTCATCACCCCCATAGACTAAGAACATTTCTTTAGTCCTATTTAGGTACCTTAGGATGTTCTTCACGGCTGTCCAGTGTTCCACTCCTGGATCACTTTGATATCTGCTCGTCAAACTAAGAGCATTAGACACATCCGGTCTAGTAGACAGCATGGCATACATGATGGAACCTATGGCCGAGGCATAAGGCACTTTGCTCATAGCTTCCCTATCATTTACCATAGCTGGACACTGAGCCTTGCTCAATATCTTACCTGACAACATAGGCACTAAACCTTTCAATGCCTTATCCATTCTGAACCTTTTCAGAACTTTGTCTAGGTATGTACTTTGGCTTAAAGCTATCAGGCGTCTTTGTCTATCTCTATAGATTTTGATGCCCAATATATAAGCAGCTTCACCTAGGTCTTTCATTGAAAAACACTTGTTCAAATAACTCTTCACATCGTTAAGCATGTTGATGTCATTTCCAATAATCAATATGTCATCCACATATAGTACCAGAAACGTCACCGAGCTCCCACTCACTTTCTTGTAGATGCAAGCTTCGTAGCAATTTGGAACAAATCCAAAGCTCTTGATCACTTGATCAAAACGAAGGTTCCAACTCCGAGATGCTTGCTTCAGTCCATAAATGGAACGCTGAAGTTTGCATACTTTATCAGCATCCTTAGGATCGACAAAACCTTCGGGTTGCATCATATACAACTCTTCATCAATGTTGCCATTGAGGAAAGCAGTCTTGACATCCATTTGCCATATTTCATAATCATGAAACGCAGCAATTGCTAATAAAATCCGAATGGACTTAAACATCGCTACGGGAGAGAAAGTCTCATCGTAGTCAACACCTTGAACTTGTCGAAAACCTTTCGCAACAAGCCGTGCTTTATAGACGGTAACATTACCATCTGCGTCCGTTTTCTTCTTGAAGATCCATTTGCACTCAACGGCCTTTCGGTCGCTAGGAGGGTCCACCAAAGTCCATACTTGGTTTTCGCTCATGGATCCCAATTCGGATTTCATGGCTTCTAGCCATTTCTCAGAGTCTGGGCTCATCATCGCTTCCTCATAGTTCGTAGGTTCACTGTCTTCTACTAACAAGACAGTCAAGACAGGGTTGCCGTACCACTCAAGAGGGGCACGCGACCTTGTCGACCTGCGACGTTCAGTAGCAGCATCGTCCGAAGCTTCATGATCCTTGTCATTAGCTTCCTCTATTGTTGGTGCAGGCGGCACTGGAACAATTTCAGGTGCTGCGCTACTCTCCAATTCAAGAGAAGGTTCAATAACCTCGTCTAGCTCTACTTTCCTCCCACTCACTTCTTTCGAGAGAAACTCCTTCTCAAGAAAGGAACCGTTCTTTGCGACAAACACTTTGCCTTCGGTTCTGTGATAGAAGGTATACCCAATAGTTTCCTTAGGGTATCCTATGAAGACGCATTTCTCCGCTTTGGGTTCGAGCTTGTCTGGCATCAACTTCTTGACGTAAGCTTCGCATCCCCAAACTTTAAGAAACGACAACTTAGGTTTAGCACCAAACCACAGTTCATACGGTGTCGTCTCAACGGATTTAGATGGAGCCCTATTTAAAGTGAATGCAGCGGTTTCTAATGCATAACCCCAAAATGATAACGGCAAATCAGTAAGAGACATCATCGATCGGACCATATCTAATAGGGTTCGATTCCGGCGTTCAGACACACCATTGCGCTGTGGTGTTCCGGGTGGCGTGAGTTGTGAAACGATTCCACTTGCTTTGAGATGCGTGAGAAAATCATAACTCAAATATTCGCCCCCACGATCGGATCGTAGAAACTTAATCTTTCTGTTACGATGGTTCTCCACTTCATTCTGAAATTCTTTGAACTTTTCAAACGTTTCAGATTTATGTTTCATTAAATAGATATACCCATATCTACTTAAGTCATCGGTAAAAGTGAGAAAATAGCGATATCCACCGCGCGTCGAAACACTCATCGGTCCGCATACATCGGTATGTATGATTTCCAACAAGTCCGTTGCTCGCTCCATCATTCCGGAGAACGGGGTTTTGATCATCTTGCCCATGAGGCATGGTTCGCATGTGTCAAATGATTCAAAATCAAGAGACTCCAAAAGTCCATCAGAATGGAGTTTTTTCATGCGCTTTACACCAATATGACCTAGACGACAGTGCCACAAATAAGTAGTATTATCACTATCTACTTTGCATCTCTTAGCCTCAATGTTATGGATGTGTGTTTCATCCCTTTCGAGATTTAGAAGAAATAAACCACTCACAAGAGGTGCATGACCATAAAAGATGTTACTCATATAAATAGAACAGCCATTATTCTCCGATTTAAATGAATAACCGTCTTGCAATAAACACGATCCAGAAATAATGTTCATGCTCAACGCAGGCACATAATAACATTTATTAAGGTTTAAAACTAATCCCGAAGGTAAAACTAAGGAGAGCGTGCCGACGGCCATCACATCAACTCTTGATCCGTTGCCAACGCGCCTCGTCACCTCATCCCTCGCAAGCCGCCGTCTATTCCGCAGCTCCTGTTTCGAGTTACAAATATTAGCAACTGAACCGGTATCAAATACCCAGGCACTACAACGAGGGCTAGTAAGGAAAACATCAATAACATGTATATCAAATATACCTTTGATGGTGCCAGCCTTCTTGTCCGCTAAGTACTTCGGACAGTTGCGCTTCCAGTGACCCTTGTCCTTGCAATAGAAGCACTCAGTTTCTGGCTTGGGACCAGACCTGAGCTTCTTCTCAGCAGGGGCATTGCGCTTGCCGCCGCCCTTCTTGAAGGGCTTCTTTGCACCTTTACCTTTCTTAAAGGAGGGCTTGTTGACCATCAACACATGATTATCCTTCTTGATGTCCACCTCCGCAGCCTTCAGCTTTGCGAAGATCTCGGTGATCGTATCAGTGGAACCAATCTGATTATGAGTCACTACAAAACTTTTGTAGCTGGGAGGGAGTGATTGCAGAACCCTGTCAATCTTGAGCTCCTCTGGAATCTTGCAGTCCAGTTGCTCAAGGCGTTGAGTGTAGCCCGACATCTTAATGGCGTGCTCACTAACGGAACTCCCTTCCTCCATCTTGCAGTTAAAGAACTTCTCGGAGATCTCATATCTCTTAGAACGGGCCTGAGTCTGAAACATGGTTTTCAACTCTTCGAGAATCTCAAAGGGCCCGGGATAGTTTTCAAAACGATTTTGAAGTTCCGGTTCCATAGCAAACAACATGGTGCTCTTAATCACACCATAATCATCTTTGCGCGACTGATAGACAGCTTTCTCATCAGCCGGCGCAGTTGCAGCAGGGGCGTCACCTAACGCTTTCTCAAGGACATAGTCCTTTTGACCGCTAGAGAGAATGATTCTCAAATTTCGGAACCAATTGGTGAAGTTAGACCCATTGTTCTTAAGCTTTTCTTTCTCAGCAAAAACGTTGAAGTTGAAGTTGGACTTAGCCATGTAATCTACAATATTTGCAAGTACAAATTAGACTATGTTCATGATAACTAGTTCAACTTTTAATCAAATTACTAGATGAACTCCCACTAAATTCAACATCCCTCAAGTTGTTTAGTGAACACGATCCAAATTCACCACACCTAATCCGATCTTCACGAGAAGAGATGTGGTTTCAATGGTGGACAACGAAGTGTCGATCATATCATTCATATGACTCATGCTTAACCTTTCGGTTCTTGTGTTCCGAGGCCATGTCTGTACATGCTAGGCTCGTCAAGCTAGACCCAAGTATTTCCGCGTGTGCAAAACTGGCTTGCACCCGTTGTATGTGAGCGTAGAGTCTATAGCACCCGATCATCACGTGATGCTTGGATACGACGAACTTTCGCAACGGTGCATACTTGGGGAGAACATAGTTTTTATCTTGATCTTTAAGTGAGGAATCATCTTATAATGCTACCGTCACGATCTAAGCATAATAAGATACATAAAAGGATAAACATCACATGCATATAACTTTATGTGATATGGTATAGCCAATCTTCGCGCAATGATCTCCATCTTGTGCGTTCCGGCATGATCTCCATCACTTCACCATGATTGCCTCCACCACGAATAGCAACTACAACTATTGCTAACTACTTAGCGATAAAGTAAAGCTATTACATGGCGTATAAGAAGTTGACTCGCAGGTCATACACAATTATAAAGACAACCATATGGCTCCTGCCGGTTGTGTACTCATCGACATGCAAGTCGTGAAACATTACAAAACATGATCATCGCATACATTATACACATCACATCTTGGGCCATACCATATCACAGAAAACACTCCCTGCAAAAACAAGTTAGACGCCTCTACTTTGTTGTTGCATGTTTTACGTGGCTTATGGGAGTAGATGCTAAGAACGATTCTTACCTAAGGAAAGCCACAACGGTGATATTATGGTTGCCGAACTCCGGTGTTAATCCCATGACAACTATAGTGAGAGAAACTGACATCCACCAGCCGCATGTGTGGAACAAGCCACACGTCAAGTGCGGAGCCGGTCTCGCGAACGACGTTGCGTAAGGTTGGCCTGTACCGCTTCAATCTCACTATCCCGCGTCATAAGAAGAACACAAACAAGAGGCTTGCAACAGAAAACATCAACGCCCGCAACAACCATGTTGCGTTCTACTCGTGAATCACATCTACGCATAGATCTAGCTCTGATACCACTGAAGGGTTTCGCAGCATAGTAAATCAAAATTTTCTACGGAAGCGAACAGAGGGAAAGCCAAGATCTAATCTAGGAGATGCAAACAACGAGAGAGATTGGATTAGATCTTCATACCCTTGAATATTCGCACAGCGGAACGTTCGTCGGAACGTGGGTGATGTAGTCGTACTCGCTTCTCCTCCTCGCGATCCGATCCGATCTAGCACCACAAGTGGCGGTGCCTCCGTGAGATGCACACGTGCGGCACCTCGACGTCTCCTCCTTCCTCGGACCAGCAAGTATGGTGGAGAGATAGATTGGATCTACAACACGACGGCGTAGTGTATTTGGTGGAGAATTTCTGCAGCAGGGCTTCGCCTGCAAATAGTCGGGAGGGAGAGAGGAAGGCAGCAGGGCTACTAGGGCTTGGAGGGAGATGTGTAGGTTGGGGGGGAGGGGGCGCACCAGCCCTCTATATGTAGAGGGGGGGGGTGCGGCCAGCCCTTGCCCATCCTCCAAGCCTATCTCTAGTTTAAACGATTTAAACTCTCCCTTCTAGAAACCCTATCTTATCTCTAGTTTAAACGATTTAAACTTATCTAGGATCGGCTGGGCCCTATGGGGCCTTGTGACCCTGGCCCAATGCGGCCAGGACACTCCCTCATAGGCCCATGCCCCCTCCCGGAAGGTGGGACCACGTTGGCCCCCTTCCGTAAGGTTCTAGAAGCTTCCGGTACAATACCGATTAATCCGGAACAATTCCGAACTCCAAAAACTGCACTGCCTTATATGAATCTTATTCTCCGGACCATTCCGGAACCTCTCGTGATGTCCCGGATCCCATCCGAGACTCCGAACAAAAATTCATAAAACAATTATCCAATCTATCCTAGCGTCGAGACACGTTAAGTGTGTGACCCTGCGGGTTCGATAATATGCAGACATGATCTTCTATCAATAATCAACAGCGGGGTCTGGGCACCCATATTGACTCCCACACATTCATCGATGATCATATCGGATGAACCACGATGCCAGGATTCAATCAATCCCATATATATATTCCCTTCGTCTCGCGATATTTTACTTGCCCGAGATTCGATCGTCGGTATCGTCATACCTAGTTCAATCTCGTTCACAGCAAGTACTTTACTCGTTCCGTAATCCGATATCACTTTGTGATTAACTCCTTAACCACATTCTTGCAAGCGGTGTTGATATCGATTACCGAGTGGGCCCGAAGTATATCTCTCCGACTTGGTAGGGACAAATCCCATCTCGATACATACAACCCAACAGATACTTTCCGATCACCTGAGAGACACCTTTATGATCACCCTCTCATAGGATGACGTTTGATGACCTCAAAGCTTTCTTCCGATACCAGAGAGTTGTATTATCTCATGGTCTAAGGAATACAATATTTGACATAGGAAAAACTTCGCAAAGACGAACACGATGACACGATCTAATTGCTTCGCTTAGTTTGGGTCTATCCACCATATCATTCTCCAATGATATGATCTCATTATCAATTGACAACTCATGTCTATGGTTAGGAAACCTTAACCATCATTGATCAATGAGCTAGTCCATAGAGGCGTACTAGGGACACGGTGTTGTTCACAAACCACACAAGTATTAAAGTTTTCGCTTAATACAATTCTAGTATGGAATATAAACTTTATCATGAATAAGAATTATAATAATAACATCTTTATTATTGCCTCTAGGGCATAATTCCAACAAGTTCTACATCAAGCTCAAGTGGAATGCTCAAGGCAAAGGTATGATCTTGATAGGCTTTCTATTTTACCAGTCTCTTGTAGTGTTGGGAGACTGGGTTTAGGATAGATAGCCGTACTATCAAGAGGGACTCTCAAGTGAGTAGCTCGGCCGTATCTTTCATAAAGAGCTCAAACCTTTGCATACATGGCATCATATTTATTGGTTGTTGTTTGGTTCTTGTCCATGCGAGGATCTAGAGCTTGTGGTTATCTTCATAACAAGCTCTAGTTCATCAAAAATGGATTTACCTTGCATATCTTATTGTGTTTTTATCTTGCAGGTTTTTCGGATCCACACCTTGGGACATATCTCACATATATATTCATGGTATTTTCTCCCTTAGTGATACCCAATATTTAGATTCTATGCATCATTATCTTTCCAACAAAATTGGTTTCATATCGTCTAGATTTCGGATGTGAAAGTTATGGCAGTTTTGGTTATGGAGTTTTTGCATGACCGGTAATTCCGGCGAGCCACCGGTAGTACCGCTAGGGTAATCTGCCACCGATAGTACCGAAGCCACTTCCTCTCACCCTATTTTTGGTTCAGTACCCTCTCTATTTTATAAGTTCTATTTAGTGAAACTTCAGTTAGAAGTTTAGGAGGTAGTACCACTCACGCATGTTTTCCGCCTGGTAGTAACGGCTCTAGTACCGGCCGAAGTTCTGATTATGTTCAGTATATCTTCTGTATAGAGTGTGCTATTTGAAGGAACTTTGATCAGAAGTACTGGCGGTAGTACCATCTCCGTCGGAAGTTCCGGTGGATGGTGGTAGTACCGGCCAGGCTCGTTTGGATTCTACACGTTGCTATCTTTCCAACAAAATTGGTTTCATCTCATTTGGAGTTTAGACGCGAAAGTTATTGTAGTTTTGGTTTCTGAAGTTTCCCTGACCGGAAGTTCCAGCTCTCCACCAGTAGTACTACTAGGGCATGTTTGTCGCTGGTAGTTTAGGTGGAAGTTCCACCCTATGTTCTGATGCCCATGGGATGTGTTCAGTAACTTCTTTTTTTTGGTGAGTTCTATTTGGCGGAACTTTGGTCGGATGTTTTGGCGGTAGTACCATCTATGGGAGGAAGTACCGGCCAGGCGCCGGAAGTACCGCTCAGGCAGAAATGTTGCCGGTAGTACCGGTGGAAGTACCGAAGCCACTTAGATTCATCCTATTTTCTATTCAGTAACCTATCTGTTTTAATCGCGCATATTTGTCAAAAGTTCAATCGGAACTTCAGGCAGTAGTACCGCTCGGGCACTTTGCCGCCGATAGTACCGGTGGAAGTTCCGACCAGGATCGTGTTTTCCTCTTCCGCGCTGCTGTTTCTAACTGTTGGCTGGGTGCCAGCGGTAGTACCGCCCACCCAATGGTACTACCGGACGTGCACGGATCTGTGCATAATGGGCAGATCGGGGAGCCCTTTAAAAGGAGCTCCTCTTCCCCTTCATGGGCCAACTTGCTTTTCTTGGTTCTTGGCTTTCTCTCTCTCCTCCATTGTTGACCTTGAAGATGTTGCCATATCCCCTTCCTCCTCCTATGATTCTTCCATCTTTTTTAGGGATTTGAGAGAGGAGATCTAGATCTACAACCCCCACAAAACCAAATCTCTTCTTTGTGAAGGAATCCTTGGGATCTAGATCTTGGAGAGTTTTTTGTTCTTCTCTTGTGTTTTCCCTCTCTTACTCCCCCAATAGCTTTTGTAGCTTTGGTGGAATTTGAGAGTGAAGGACTTGCCTCTTGCATTTGGTGCATAGGTTTGAGTTATCCTCGAAGATTCAGCAAGTTCAAGCTCCTGGGCTTGTTTCTCTTGCGTTCTTGGAACCCTAGAAGGTTGTGTGGAGTTGTGGTGAGTTTTTGAGGCCTCCAATTGAGTTGTGGAGCTTAGTCAAGCTTGTGGCATGTTGTGGCATTGTGGAGCCTTTGTGGCATTTCTTGGGAGCCCTCCAATTGAGTTGTGGAGATTGCCCCAAGCCTTCTACGGGTTCGGTGACCGTCCTCAAGTGTCCCATAGTGGATCGTGGGTAGGTCTTTATGGAGAGCTCAGGGGATAATAGGGTGAGCCTTTTGTGGTGTTGCTGGTTTGCGTGCCTTCGCATCTTGGGGTGAGGCCTTGTGTGGCGTTGGGTGAGCATCGAGCCACCACACCTTAAGGTGAGCCATTTGTGGCGTTCGAAGTACATTGCGCCATGACACCTCTCCAACGGAGACGTAGCTTCTTTGGAAGTGAACTTCGGGATAACAAATCATCGTCTCCGCGTCCATCGGTTATCTCTCAACCGAGCCCTTTACTTATGCAATTTACTTTGTGATAGCCATCATGTTTGAAGTATTTTATCTTGCTATCACCTTGTTGTTTGTCTTGCTTAGCGTAGGATGTTCGTGCACTTAGTGAACCTAGTGGATATAGATTTTGGCTTGATAAATTAAACATTAAGTTTTATTCCGCATTTATTAGAGCCTAAACTGGAATAATTTTTAAAACGCCTATTCACCCCCCTCTAGGAGACATCGTTTCCCCTTCACCCACTTTTACTCATAAGGCATTAGATTATATCCTATTCCTAGTTGGAAATATTACTGATATCAAGCTATGATTTACCAACTGCAATAATAGATATCAGGTCGGTCCAGATATATCTTTAACACCGTGGTTAACATCAAATTTAGACACACTTGAAAATATTTAGATTCATCTCTTTAAATCTACTATAATTGTTGGATCTAAAGGTCTAACACGCTCTTCACTCTCCCCCTTAGGGTTTTCTTAATGGTCTTATGAAGAAACATATGGTATACCCACACATTTGTGGATACCCATGTGGATTCTCCGACATATAAAACAACTCGTACTACGAATAATGTAGTGACTTACCACTTGCTATATTGGGTTTGGTATCGGAGTTGACTTGATCCATAACCTCATATTTCGTCTTCATTAATACCCCCGCTTACTAGTGATACCCGAATTTCTATGTCGCTTCCTTCCCTTGACTAAAGTATCGAACAATTGATCCTGATATGTCCTGGTTGTCCACATTCATAACATACATTCTGGTATTTACCACAAGTCTTCCTCTTCTTTCCACCCTGTATTGGTGGTTCACCTATCGGTGGACGATTGGGACAATAAGGTCTAATATGTCCCGATTCCCCACACTTGCAACAAGTAACTTGAGCTTTATGGCACTCACTAACATAGTGTCCTTTGGTTCCATAGTTCTCACAAGTGTGTTTTCGATGTATTGCCCTTGTTGTATTAGTTCCCTTTTATACTTCATTCTTATATTTCCATCAGATCCAGTAATCTCATCATCATCCTCTTCTAGAATAGGTGCAATATCCATTAATTCCTTGAATTCTTTTGCACGAACAATCCTAATTTGCATTCTCATGATTACTCATAGTCCTTTCTTGAACCTCCTGTGATGTTTCGGCTCCTTATTTACTTCCTCAGTAATGTACTGAGATAAACAGTTAAACTCTCTTACTTGCTTCATAGCTAGAAGATTGGTGTTCTCTAAAGCTTCATCATCCTTCATTTTCCCATAGTTTGTATGAACAAATTCTTCACGAAATTTCTTTTTGAACTCCACCCAGGTACTAACACTTCCGCTTGGTGCTAAGAACTTTGATTTCTCCCACCATGTGGGTGTTGTTCCTGTAAATAGGTAAGTTTCATATCTCACCTTCTCTTCATCCTTACACCCCACGCTTTTGAGATTACGAGATGTATCCATTAACCAATTCTCCGCCTCCATAGGTTCTTCTATCATGGAAAACTCTAGGGTTTTGTTTGTAAGAACTCAACAAATTTAACCCTTGGATGTAATTCCTCAAATGGATTGTCCTACACTCTCTTCAGTATGTCCTGATAGAACTGATTTTGTCTCGCCATTTCAATCTTCCTACCTTCCTCCTTTCCCTTCATGTACTGAAGAAATCCTTCATTGATGGTTGAATGTGGCATTGGGATTGATCCTTCCTTGGGATTTGCGTTGATAGCCTCTTTGGTGTTGTCTCTACCATGTTACGAGCCTTCATCCCTGCTTCATCATGATGGTAACTCGTCTGTCCCTCATGCAAACCAATTTTCCCCTCTAGGCATGTACATCAAGTAAGAACTTCATGTAACATCATGCATATGCCCATCTAGTTCAAACTTCATGCACAGACATAGTCACACAATAAATCAAGGACCAAATCCAAATAAAAAAACATATACCATGTATTACACATAGGTCTTATAGAAATATTACAAAAAAACCATCCTCACAACTCTATATTATCATCCACTATTAGAATACTAGTATATTACAAGTTCATACTAGTTCATGTGAGCATACTCTCACAATTACGATCAATCTTCCAAGCACTACAATACGCATTACCGAATATAGACATTATTCAAGGCTCCCCCTTTTACTGGTTACTACTTCTTATTACTTTGCACCTTCGTCTTAGTACTTCCTGGAATTCCTCGTGATAACGTGAAGTCCGATGACTGCCTTCTGGAATATAAGAACGTCTAGAGGGTGCGTACTATAGATCAGAAGTACCTAGATTGTGGTTAGCCATTGAAAAATGACTAGAAAATGCGTGATTTCTGCAGAATTATTCTGCCCATCTTCAAACGCACTTCCAAAGTAAGACATATTTTCTATCCTAGTGTTCACACAGTCATAATGAACTGTGTAATCACTCCTTATGGAATGTCAATACTTGACATTCCCAGATTTCCTACTCAGCTAAATATTTGGCTCCTATATATTTAGGTTGTTGAGGTCCATACTGGTAGTAGGCATAGGTTTCTAACTGTGGATCATCAAACTCAGTCTCTTCATACACATCCCCTGAAAAGACTGTTTTAGGGTGCCTAGCTTCTCTATCTAACTTATTTCTATGTTCTAGTGCCTTTGCAGAATTAGTAAAATCTTCAAGGACAATATCCAACTCCTAGACTTGAATTTGATGAGTGTTGTGAAAGGTATTGAGTAATGACCTATAATGATCCATATATTCGAGAGCTAAAGTGGGTTCAGTCTGCACAAGAGAAGCATGATCCAGCTCAAGCTCCGAACTTAGAGATGTAGGGGTTCACGCGTGAAAACAATAAATTTTTCCTACGCCAAGAACCCTAATGCTAGGATCTATCTATTAGTAATGTAGTAATGGGAAGGGATTTTCGTGAACTTACCCTTGAAGACTGAAAAGAATTGTCAACGCTCGGGAGAGCATGGCTGATGTAGTCGCTCCGATGCTAACCTCGGGGTCGTGTCAAAGTCATGTGTCTCCTACGGCTTTGATGACTCCTAGTACACCAAGTGTTGCACCTCAGAGGGAGTTACACACATCCGGTGTATGGTGATGACTCCCGCTCCTCCGATCTAGTAGTAGTTGCGGAAGTAGACCTTCTATATCCGAATCCCGCAGCATGATGCCGCTCCGCGGTGAAGAAGTCTCCTGCTCACACGATCCGGACTTGGGACCATGGTCACGGGAGAGAGAGAATCAACTGGAGGTCTCCCCAAAAGAGAGGGAACCTTTATTGATTATTGGTGTATTTACTTTTTTCAAAATACCTCTCAATATATAGGGGAACCCCCCCCCCCACACAGCTAATTATCTTAGCCACATGGGACTAAACAAAGGTAGGGGAGGGGGCTGGCCGCCGCCAGCTAGGGCCCAAGTGGGCCCCACACGGGGTCCCTTGGCCCATCTGGCCACCCCTCTCTCTCTTCCCCTTTGGTCTTTCCCTCATGGGCCCTTTTCCCTAGGGCTTTTAGCCCAATTAGGTATTTGACCTTTTAATTCATTTTTATTTTATTAAATAATTATAAATAAATGTTTAAATCAATATTTAACATTTACTTACATATTATTCAATCCCCGTGGCTATGGAACTCCTTCCACCCCACTTCGAACATCCTTCGGACTTACCGAAACTCTTCCGGCTCTCTCTCTTTCTTTCCTTTGGTGATTCTGCAGATACCAAAATGATCTCTGAGCATCATCAAGCCCTTAAGCGTGATACCCCACGGTTCAGGAACACTCCAGACATGGTCGAGACCCCTCTCGTACCAATGATCATCAGCGGGACCTGGATGCCCATGATGACTCTTGTGCATTCCACGAATCTTTTGTCGCTAAACTATGAACGTCATGTCATATTCCTTTCGTCTCTTCAATACTTTCATTGTCCGAGATCTGATCATTGACATCACCATGTCGTGTTCAATATCGTTACTTACAAATTCTATTTAACTCGTTTCGACAAATGATATCCCCGTGATCAAAATACATGCTAAGCAGCTATTGGATATAACTTCTCCGAGTGGGCCCAATTAGTATCTTTTCGTCACACGGATGGACAAATCCCGCTCTTGACGCATAATGCCTCTACATGTTCCTCCGAATACCTAAACACACCTTTATGATCACCGCTCCTGCAAGTGACGTTTGATGCTATCTAGGTATTCTCTAGTGACATTCAATTGAAGATATCTCAAAGTCGCCAGAAGAGTTATACTGATCAAAGTCGAAGATCATGGCATCCAGAAGTGGGGGATATGGTATGTCTCAAAGTAAGTCCAATGAAGGGAGTTAAGAGATTCGGAGTCAAAGGAAAACTAAGTCCAAGATATATCGGACCATTCAAGATATTGAGTCAGAATAGAACAATAGCTTATGCTCTTGAGTTACCAAAAAGATTGGCTCAAGTTCATAATGTTTTCCATGTGTCACAATTATGGAAATGTCTTAAAGTTCCCGATGATGCAATTACACATCAATAAATTGAGCTACAAGTAGATTTGACTTATGTTGATAAACCCTGTAAAATTCTGGAAGAGAACTGGAAAAGGTTGAGAAATAGGGCAATCAAATACTGCAAGGTACAATGGGAACATCACCCGGAGCGAGAGGCCACATGGGAGAAAGAGGATGACTTAAAAGAGGCATATCCAGAACTATCCAGGTACACAAGATCAAACTTCAGGATGAAGTTTAATTTAAGGGGGGAAGTCTGTAACACCCCAGCATTTAGGAACCAACAAAGGGTAGAAATAGGAATCTGTGCATATGCATGCATTCATCTATAGAACCCGGGTAAATTTTTCGCCAAACAAAAACCTAAAGAGATCAGAGTTTCTTTCACTATCTAGAGGTAGGAATAGCTCTCTGAAGTGATTGCTATAAATTTTGACATGACCTTTAGGCGTTAGTGTGTTTTGGGGGAAATATTTTGAATTCAAATTTGAAATTTAAATCATTTGAAAATATTTGAAAATTAGAAGTTAGAAACATAAAGTGGTTTCCAGAAAGATGTATTAACATTGTTTGATTATATTATAGATATATTAAACAACAATATAAATTTATGACAAGGAAACTCAAATAAGAAATGAATTCTTATTTCTTTTCTTTATTCCATAATAAGATTACAAAGGGAGATAATTACACCAAAACAGAATATTACAAGGAATAGAGTCCAATAAAAGGAATTTTTATTAAATCAGAGGAATATTATTACAAGGTTCTTTACAAAGAGAATAGAAGAAGATTACAATGAGAATCTACACTACCTATCTACTCCTATACTAAGTCTTGAGAATCCAGACCTTGTTCCTGCAAAATAACATCCAATGGATCAGATGCTCTCTACTTGATTCATATTACATCATTGAGTAATGAAAAGAGGGGCAAGGTTCACCAATATGTAGTATCTGTTCTTTTCAAGTAAATAGCTTCAATGCCACATTATAAGCCAAGTAGAGAGGGGTAAGTTACACTAGGATAGTAACCAGTAAAAAGGATTGGAAGTGAAAGTCAAATTACTTGATCAGATCCATACATAGCCAAGCAGCAAGGCAGCTTAGTCATCTAACTACATGATGTGTGATGTCGACATAGCAACAGCAATCCAAACAGTCAAAAGGAAACACTTAGCTGTGGCACAACCACTAGTGATTCCATTCTGTCTCCATCTTCTCAAGCACACGGCAAGAGCATAGTGAGCATGTTAACTTCCCAAACAAACCACCAGATAGCTTACAAATCCACCATCAAATCACCATAGAATGGTGACATAAGGAGGGGGTGGTGTAGGAGGATAACAAGGACAAGCACAAGGTCATAGGAGCAAGGAGGAATAGAACTAGAACCTAGGGTGTGCAGGGCAAGCTCCAGGAGGTGATCAAGTAACCAAGATCAAGCCAGCAAAACCAAGCAACATCACAACATCACCAACAAGCAACTTGTGTGGTGAGCTTATACAAAACCATCACATGTTAAATTCCTGATAAGCATGTGTTGTTTCATATAAGATCTTCTCAGAAAACACCCAAGTGGGGTGTATCCATCATAGAAGAAATAAATTAAAACCAAATAATCAATCTTTGCAAGCCACACCAAGATCTCAGCATGTGCATCTCTGATCTTGGAAATCATCAATGTTTCTACAGTTAATAAACATCAGCCTTAAGTGGGAATTTTTAGGCACATCCAAAGGATGGTAGCACCTCAGAAACTAGTTCATCTTAAGGATCTATAATACACAACATGGGCTATCAAATCAGTTTCTTAAAAGCTATAAGAATCATTGTCTTAAACTAATTACCAAAGCACACGTGAGAGGGAAACATTAGATAAAAACCTTAGTTTTTATCTAAGCATAGCCTCAGACCAACATCATAGGCTAAAGAAAGTTCATATACATTATAAGTTAATGTACCCAACATAAGTTTCAATCCATTTTAGTCAAGGCACACTAGAACACAGATAGAATTTAGCCCAGTACCAGAATGAACATTTGTGTACCATTCCTAGGAAGGTGTCATAGTTATTCATGCTAAAACCAGCGGATCATACATAGAACTTGCAAGTAAACTTGCAGAAAATCACTTAATCATTTTCATAGAACAATCACCAGGAATCTTATTATATTTACACAAACTATCCTAATCAAAGAATCATATGGAGTATCAAATCAACTCCAATATAAACATATCAACACAAGCTAGTGTATCAGTTTAGTGAACCATTACTGACAGTGCTACTGACAGTACCAAGTACATTAAACAGTAAGTGGAAACCACACCACTAGAATCAATAACCAACAGTTAGCACAGTATCATCACCACATGTAATTCTACATCATTCATTAACCTCAATAATCAACACAGAGGGATAGAACCCTAGCAGCACAGATGGAGCCTAATTAGGTATTTCTCACCATAAGCACCCACAGAATTGCAAGGACCAGAGGGAAACGAGAGAGGTAGACTTACCCGTCGCCTCGCTGAAATTTAGAAGGGGAAGTAGAAGGGCCGATGAGCGCACACGGCGGCACGCGGAGCACCCGAGAGCGCTGCAACCCGCGCTGAGCCATGCGGTGGCGGTCACAGTCACATGAGCAGTGGCGACACCATAGGGCCACCGGGGTCGTGGCACGACATCACAGAGGCGGCGGAACACCACATTACCAGCAATCACCAAACCCTAGGGTTCGGAGAGGAGCCGGCCTAGCCAGAAGGAGTGTCCAGCTATGAATCGAACCGGACCAATCGATGGAGCAGCGTCGACTACCCCATCGTGCACTAGGGCGGTGGCCAGAGAGGCCTAGGGAGGCCGGAATCGCGTGACGGCGGTGTCGGCAGCACCGATCCTCCGTGGGGGCGCGATAGAGGAAAGGGAACGCGCGCGAGAGAGAGAAGCGAGTGGTAGTGGGCCACTCATTAAGAGAGGATTTAGCCAGCCCAAATGGGCCGAGTCGGGGCTGGGCTAGCCCAAAGGGCTAGATCCAGATTTAAAAGAGAAAATCTAAGTAATTTATCAAAAAGACCAAAATACCCCTAGGACTTCAAAGGTTCTAAGAAATAAATTAAAAGTCCTAAAAATATAAATAAAATACCAATGAACTCATAAAAGTATCCTCTATTCAAGAATTTTAATAGAGAGAATCTTTGGTAATTACAAATTGGAAATGTTATTATATATACACTACTTTTAGAATTTTATAAAAATATACAAAACACTTAAAATTCATATATACACTCCTCTTAAAATTCATTTTTAAGATCCTAAAAGGAAGTACTATTATAAAAAATACTACTTTGTATTTTTGAAAAGTAGATCAAGTGTGATAAAAATAAAGTCTTATTTCCTTAAAGGAATTTTAGTTAAATATTTAAAAGAGTTAAAAATTAAATAAACTCATTTTTCAACTCCTAGAATAAAACTAGTAATCATAATAATACTAAATAGAAAAATTATTTGAAGTTAATAATCTTTTAGTAATACTTTTCTTTTATTAATTAAAAGAAACATAAAACCTTTATAAGGTGGGTAAAACACGCAAAGAAGGAAGATAATAAATCATTGCATGACATTACTATGCATTGCATATTGCTTCTTTAAATATTGTCCTTACCGGGCAATAATGGTTTTCTGTAGCAACCGGAGCTCAAGGTCATGTGGAAGTATGCGACTTCACTACCTTGCAGTCACAAGGAAAGTTCATCACTTGCTCATGTCCTTTGAAGAGTCTTTATGAAAGTATTTGAAAATTGTGTGTTATCACCTTTGTTCTAAAGGATATAGAAAATAAGTATTTTCCCAAACAAATGAAATGCTATTATCATCCTAAGTGATGATAAATATGAAGAATTGCATTGGAATCTAAGATTTCAGTTGCAGAATAAATGGGACTTAATAACCCATGACATGAGTGATTCTAGCATCGTATATTACGCGTTAACCATAAGATTTGGAATGGGACGAAGAAGTCAGCTGGATCTTCTTCCTTTTGCATGGACGGATGACCTGATCATGAGGCTGAGGATTTCTCATGGAGAAACCTAGCACATGGGTGGAACCCCTTAGTTTCCCATGATTTTGGTGTCTAGATTATCTTGAGAGGTTGTCAGTGGTTTAGCTGGTCCTTTAAGGGAGCTTTCCAGGGCATAACCATCTCATAGAGTCTTCATGTGCCTACCAGAGTTATATCCAGTCCTATAAGGGGCTTGACAGAGGTGGGGCATGTCCTAGAGGATCGTGTCTTCATGCGGGGTCGCGGAGAGGGGTAGTGGTTGGCTTGGATCACCTATTGGGCCCCACATCAAGGAATTGTGGACGGGAAAGTACTCCCGGTTGTGCAACAAGGATTTGATCTCTTATGGGTAAAGCAACGCACCTCTGCAGAGTGTAAGAATTGTGACATGTTACTCCCTGTTCCAGGAATGAGCTACGAACGCGGCAGGAAAGGAACTCCATGAAGTTCTGTTCAACGTGTGAAGGCTGTTGGGCATAGTTTTTGATAATAAAATCAATCTTTGAAGAAATGTTTACCAAAACTGCATAGTACCAAGGACTTATAGTCTGAGGTGGTAGTTAGAGCATCAAACTTCCCACCTTGCATATAGTGAACTTGCTGGGTAATGCTGTTAGTCACCCTTTCCTTTGAACCCCTTGCTAGACTTTGAGGGCCAGAAGGATGACCAGGTGTATGCTACGGAGGTCTAGAACGATGTCTACTATGAAGAGCCAGACCTGTCCGGTGGAATCAAAGGGGTGGACTACGGGATACACTATGGAGCTAAAGACAACGAGTCAGAGTAGTTTTCAGGCTAGAGCGTAGTTACCTAGGTTGAGCCGAGTAACACGAACCCTATAGAATAAGCTGTTGAGCTCACATCTTTATTACTGTTGTGTTTTTTCGTTGTTCCGCTGAACTTATGAAATAAGTTATTTGGTTTGTAAGTTTGAATCACTTGAAGTCTCGAACTTATGGTATTGTAATAATAAGGAAGTGTGTATGTTTGTAATTTGGACCCGCAATGTTTCTGTTTTACCACTCTGAGGGATGTGATAATTACGGAACGGTGTTCTGTGAATGTCATGTCAACGACTATAGTGTACTACACATGTAGTGGTATGTTGGGTCACCGCAGATTCATTAGGAACTCCTAGTTGTTTATATATCACATGTTTATTGACGTTTCCTTTCAATACAGTTATAGCATGATATAAAACTTAATCATAAACTTTATGAAATATGATAATAATTCATATTATTATTTGTCTCTAGGGCATATTTCCAATAGTCTCCCACTTGCACTAGAGTACAAATAAACTAGCTGCATTTGTTACTAATCATCGGCGCCATATAACATGGCACCTCTGATCATGCTTGCTCATCGAAGAGGTTTAGTCTTAGGTATGGACTTTTTAGCACCATATCCTTTGCAACTTACTAATGTCACCTTAATTGACATTAATACTTTATCATCTCATGATAACATCTTGTGTATGTATCGTAGTTATGGTAACAGAGTGAGGTCGGTTTATAGTTGCCAGTAGTGACGTTAGATCAGACAATGCGGACTTTCTCATGGGCATTGTGCCCAGGGACACACCCTCTGCGAAAAGACGAACTAGTCCCTCCACAACAATATACACCACGTTAGATGGTACCCTTATATTTTATTATAAATGTAGTTATCGAAACACTAGTGCACTATGTGCATTTTTTGATGTTTGTCACCTTGCTTCCTACTTGACTTCAGTCAGTATTATTGATGCAAGGATTTCCCATCTTTTAAGGTTAACATATGCCCTTATAACATAACCCTTGATGCTTTAAGGTATGTCATCCTTCATAGACTTGGAAAACATGTGTACCATACTCATTTAGACACTATGGACAAACTTAGCTCAATGTTCAGTGATTCATAGTTAATCACTTCTGAACGTTTCTTCTTCGATCATATATTATGTTGAGTTCTCATCATGGTTTCTAAGACAGAACCTATGTCTCAACATAGTGGATGACGATCGCCCTTTTCTTTCTTTTAACCATTGATGTTGAACTTAGTGTCATTCCTAATTCGAATAGTCAAGGACCATTCCTTAATCAATTCCTATTCTGAAACCATTTCAGAATCTCTTTTAGGAATACATTACAACATAATATTGCAATATAGTTTCTTTCAAATTTTAACCCTAATAAATCATTATTTATCAAGACTTGCGCTTTAATTCTTAATGTGTCGAATACACACAAGAATTGCTCTGATGACCCACAAGTATAGGGGGTGTATCGCAGTATTTTCGATAAGTAAGAGTGTCGAACCAATGAGGAGCAGAAGGTGCTGGCTAGTGGTATGGATCAGGAATTCTCTGCAAATACTTAGCAAACGGATTTTTAGGGTTTTTTGATAAAGCAAGTAAACAAAGTACGAGTAAATAAAAGACAGTAGGAATAAATGCAGCAAGGGGACCAATCCTTTATGCAGCAAAGGACAAGCCGGTTGTATTACTTAATATGACCAAACGTTCTCGAGGACACATGGAAAAACTATCAAGTGCTTTCGCTTCATATAGTTGATTAATCTTCTTTAGCTTGCTAAGTGTTATGTGGGTGAACCTGTGCTAATGTACCGACCTTCCTAGGACTAATACATACTTGTGATTATACCCCTTGCAAACATCCATAAGTACAAGAATGTAATTAAGGTAGAAACCTAACCACAACTTTAAACTCTAAGACCCTTACGTCCCTTGAGCAATGGTTTCCTAACGGGGGTTCAGGTTTCTGTCACTTCGGCAACCCCTACGATTAGTAGCCAAATACACAATGCATTCCCCTAGGCCCATATAGGTGAAGTGTCATGTAGTCAACGTTCACATGACACCACTAGAAGAAGTACACAACAACTTAAATATCAAACCATTGAATCTTTCTCAACTCAACTCCACTACTAACAACATGACTTCTCCCATGTCCTCAAGAACAACACGAACTACTCACAAGACATCATATGGATCATGATCAGAGATGGAATAATGATGTATAACAATCTGAACATAAACAATAATTCAACGGTTCACTCAATAGCATCAACTACAAAGAGTAATCAACACCGGGAAAGTTTCCCCTATGAACTATGCAAGATTCAACTCAATTGTTACAACAATATGGAGATGGTGATGAGGGTGCTGATGGTGATGATGGTGGTGATGATGATGATGATGCCGATGAAGTCCATCTTGATGATGGTGTTGATGGCGACGATCTCCCCTCTCTAGGAAGGAATTCCCCTGGCAGAAATCTGTCTGCCAGAGAGATCTTTCTCTCTCGGTGTTTTCCGCCCCGCAGAGGCAGTGGAATCTTTCTATGGTCGCCCCCCGAGTCTTAGGGTTTTGGGAGGATAATATACGCCAGAGGGGAGTGCCAGGGGTGAACCAGGGTGGCCACACCACCTGGTGGCCCGGCCTAGGCTGGCCCGCGCCAGGGGGTAGTGTGGGCCCCCTATGGCCCATATCCAGCCCCCTTTTGGCTTCCTTCATATTCTGGAAAAATAGAATTTTCCGTATATTTTCCTGGATTTTCTGATCTTCGCGAATTTTGCCTCCAAACAACACCTTTTCCATCAGAATCCTGACTACAGCGGTCCATGCTCCAAAAGTCATCAACCATGCAAAAACAGATGAAATAACATAAGTATCACCTCTCAATACGAAATATATCAATGAATAACAGTGAATTATGACATAGAATAGTGATGCAAAATGGACGTATCAACTCCCCCCAAGCTTAGACTTCTCTTGTCCCCAAGCGAAACTGAGCTCAATAAACATGGCAGGTTTATGGAGTGAAGAGTCAATAAAAGAATACAGACAAGAAGCATCACATTCATCAAATACACAGATCATAATAGAACACAACTCACTATTATATAACTCAACTTGCAATAAGTAAAGGAAACACAATAGAGATACATGAAGTAAATCATAATTGGTAATGGCAAACTTAGCTCTTGGTCGAAGAAATAGTTGATAATTTGCTGGAGTTCACAAATAACTGGTTTTCAATGATAACTTTCAAAGTAGTAAACATCAAGATAAGAGCAATGTGCAAAACAAGGAACATAAGAAACATGATTGATTAAATCATCATATGAATGAATGAAACACAACACTCAAAATACTTGCTGAGATAGAAAGGGAATAGGTTTACTGACTCAACTACAAAGTAAAAGAAAGGCCCTTCGCAGAGGGAAGCAGGGATTGCAAGTCTCATAAAGAGCTCCCAAAAATTATGATACTTACTAACTTTCAGCTCTCATTGCCCCTATCATAGGGATCTTTAGGTGATTAAGGTTAAAGTGATCAAATATGAGGATATGCATTGACAAGTTGTAAATTGAGAATCACATGTCCCTTGAATACGAGGGCCGCTCCTCATGCTACTCAAGTTTAGTCACCGGTAAGTTCTTGTCATCGTAAGCATATGTGTATCATAGAGAACCGCCAACGGGGTACCCCTTGCCCGATGATACGGAAGAATCCCCATATCAAAATGACAAGGCAAGCCGACAACAAGTATCTCAGCAATCTTCTTATTTACCATGGGAATATGGTGTTTTTTCTCTCTTTCCTCTTTTCATAATATCTTTTTTTTCTTTTCTCTTTTTCTCAATCCCTATCTCTTTTTTTATAAGAAGAATGCTTCATAGATACTCTTTATGGTTACGCTACAGGTTTCCGCCATGTCAGCATGGATTAGACCAGCGGCCCAGGCGTTTCTCTAACACATATGCATAACTCCATGGACTTACAAGCTCCCCTTTCATTTCACACCGACGACATCCATAGACAAAAGAATCATGATATCAACTTGGTACAAAGTACCAGCGCAATGTTGAAAGCGTTCCCCATGACAACATGGTTCTGCTAATTCACAACTTACAAAGCGCAAGCATATACGCAACATAGGTGAGCACAATGGTTCAAGTTTATTAAGTGCAAGAAAGTAAAGTGTGCCATCAAGTTCGTGAGAGCTTTAATCACTAATTTTCACATAACAAGTTTAATTTGGGAGGTAGATCAACCAAGAATTTACTTGGAATAGCAATAATGCTAATAGGTAGGTATGGTGGACACAAATGGCATGGGTTTTGGTTTAAAGGAGTGGATGCACAAGAAGAATTCCCTCTAAGTACATGTTTTTGGCTAGCAAGGTTGGGTAGCAAGTATAAGAGTTGAAGGAAACAAACAAACATACAAGTGATAAAGACAAACATGCAATCTTCCTTGGAAGCACAAAAGATCTTAACTAGAGAATACTAAACTCATGAGCAAATCAAGAAAGAAAGATGATGAAATTATATTTCTTTAGAGTACTTTTTATCTTTTTCATTCAACTCTCAAAAATAGTGTTGCTACTGACCGAGCTAGGTTTGCCAAAACTAACTAAATTAACTCAATGATCCCAAAGTGATACCAATACTAACAACAAGATCAATCATAACGACAAATTGAAAACTAATATAAGCTATGCAAAAGAGTGAATGATAGAACTTCTCATTAATAATCCATAACGGCAACTCACACCAAGGGATACATATCTAACGAGAGAGGGGACACTTCCATAATGCAAACCATCCTACATAATAACTTATCTATTCATGATATGACTCTACTTATAAGGCAAAAGATAGAAGATAGTGATGTGATACCGCGGCACTCCCCCAATCTTGGAACAAACCAAGGGGATGCCAAACCTGATGACGAATTACTCCTTTGGTGGTGGTGGTAATATTTTCTTAGTTGTCGTGAGGAAATCTTCCAGCATCTTGCGAAGCCTATTATTCTCCCATTGAAGCATGTCCACCTTCCTCTGTAGGTCTCGATACTTATCGCAGAACTCCTTAGTGACTCGTAGGGCTTCCGCTGATGCAGGGCAAGAGACTAAAGGTACCAACCCCTGCTTGGGGTCTTGGATATCTTCCTCCATAGGCTCCTTCCCTTTATCCTTGGCGGACACCGTTGTGCTTCTAAACTTTCAAAGAGTATGTCCTGGTAGAAACAGATTGAAACAAAAACACGACGAAAACACGATATACGAACCTCGGGAGATCCAGGGGATTATATATTACGAAGTTTCATAACAAAAGGAAGGTACTGGGTGAAAACGAGTCGGAGGCGGAGTCCGGAGTGGACTCACCACCTGGTGGCACGGCCAGGGGTGGGCCCGCGCCATAGGGTGGTGTGAGCCACCCTGGCTCCGTTTCCATCCCTTTTTCGCTTCGTAGCTTCCCTTATGACTGAAAACTGCAAAAATATAGTTGGATAGTATTTTTGCGGAACTTCTCTTACCAGAACTGTTACCTATTTGAAAACAGACTCTGCCGGTCTCTGAATTTGGTATCTAGTAGATTCTTCCGGAGTCATCACTTGAATAACATCAATATCTTCATCTTCATACTCTTATTACTTGAGTCATAAAACCTTTGTCTTCCTTATTACACCATTATCTCCACTTCCTGGAAATTTCTTTCACACAAAACTTCACACAATTCTCATTAGCAACATTAGTATAAATGAAGTGATAAAACCTTTTGAGTCCAACTTCAACTGAAAACCATCAAAACATAAGCTACTATAGCAACTCCTTCCGAAAACCCAAAAATAATTCAAAAAGGAAATCGAATAAAGAAGAAAATGCAAGAGTGGCAAAATCTGTCAAAACAAACCAGCAGGTAAAGATCAATTTTTTCGAAAATCTTCTGTTTCTCAAATCAAAAAGTGCAAAACTAACAAACGTTAAATAACAACCTAGGGCAAAATCACAAACAATTATAGCTCAATCCGACATACAGAGATCTCTCACGAATTTTTACGGTGAAGCACAAAAATCTGTTTCGGGACGGCAACTTCCCCAAATATTACTTCTCTCTCATTAGAGGTTGATCTTGACACAAAAACCAAACAAAACGGATAAGGAGCAATTATTACCAAAGTAATAACTTCCAAGACTCAAAGAAACAAAAATAAACTGAAAGCAAAAAAAAATTGGGTTGTCTCCCAAAAAGCTCTTTCTTTATAGCCATTAAGATGGGCATGATAATTTTGAAGATGCTCACATAAGAATATGAATTGAAGTGAAAGGGAGCATTAAGAAGCAAACATACACACGTTTAAGTCTAACCCACTTCCTATGCAAGGGAATTGTGTAAACAAATAAGATGTTGAAACCAGAGGCTTCTTGCATAAGAAGGCAAAACAAGTGCAACATAAAAACTTTCAACATAAAAAGAGGAAACTTGATATTATTGAGATACATAAGAACACTTTTTACTCTCTCATAGTAACTTTTAGTATCATGCATAAACTTAACAATATAACTATCACAAGAACCATCATAACAATGATCACTTATTCTAACAGAAAACACAGGAATACTAGCTCTCATAACACTACTTTGTGAGATAATATTAGAGGTATCCTTACAAAGGATAGTGTGTCCCTCTTCTTCATACTTAGTGACAAAGTCTTTCACATTTGCTATTATAGGTTCATCAACCATTTGTTTATCAGGTTCAACTGCTTCATTTGTACTTTCATTAACCATACTAGCTATCATAGAATGTTCCTTTATCTTAACCGAGAAAGGCATTTTCTCAATATAAGGTTTAGGTAAGACATGATTAGCAGTATAAACTTCAGTATTTCTTGCAGGAACACTCTTAGCAATATCTTTATAAGGTTCATGATACTTATTCCACTTCTTTTTAGGCACTTCAATATAGGAAGCAAAAGCCTTAAAATAAGAAGCAATAGCTTGAGAGTCTACAGCATAAGCATTTTTAATATTTTGAATGTCATTAGTTCCCATAAAAGATTCAATAAATTCATAATCATAATTTATACCTGACTTTCTACCTTTGTCATTCTCCCAAGCTTCAGCATTGTCTTGAATACGGTCCAGAAGATCCCATTTAGCTTCTTCTTCCATGCGAGTAAATGATCCAGCACAAGAAGCATCCAATAAATCTTTATCATGTAGAGGGAGCCTTGCATAAAAGTTATTGATAATAATATTGTTGGGGAGCTCATGAATGGGACATTTGAGCATTAGTAACTTCAATATCCCCCAAGCATGAGTTGTACTCTCTCCATCAAGAGGCCAAAAGTTGTAAATTTGATTCTGATCTTTATGAATCTCACTAGGAGGATAAAACTTTGAATAAAAGAGAGGAACTATTTCCTCCCATTCCAGAGCTTGACCCTTCTTCAGCAGCTTATACCATTCCTCAGCTCTTCCTTTCAGCGATAATGAGAATAACTTCTTCTTAACTTGATCTGTAGTAATACCTGCACACTTGAACAACCCGCATAATTCGTGTATAAAGAGCAAATGATCACCGGGATGGACAGTTCCATCCCCAACATAATAGTTATCCATAACACGATCAATAATTCTTGTAGGTATTTTAAAAACATCATTCTTAGCAGGTGGTGGCTTATCTACTACCTTAGCAGTGGTAGTAGCATTACCAAATAAGAAACTCAGCGAATTATCCATAACGAAAATAAAGCAACTAGCAGAAGTAAACAATACTCACAGTAGAAGTTTCCTTTACCAATTCCACTCTCCAATAGCGCTTCACTCCCCGGCAACGGCGCCAGAAAATAGTCTTGATGACCCACAAGTATAGGGGGTGTATCGCAATATTTTCGATAAGTAAGAGTGTCGAACCCAACGAGGAGCAGAAGGTGCTGGCTAGTGGTATGGATCAGGAATTCTCTGCAAATACTTAGCAAACGGATTTTTAGGGGTTTTTGATAAAGCAAGTAAACAAAGTACGAGTAAATAAAAGACAGTAGGAATAAATGCAGCAAGTGGCCCAATCCTTTATGAAGCAAAGGACAAGCCGGTTGTATTACTTAATATGACCAAACGTTCTCGAGGATACATGGGAAGACTGTCAAGTGCTTTCGCTTCATATAGTTGATTAATCTTCTTTAGCTTGCTAAGTGTTATGTGGGTGAACCTGTGCTAATGTACCGACCTTCCTAGGACTAATACATACTTGTGATTATACCCCTTGCAAACATCCATAAGTACAAGAATGTAATTAAGGTAGAAACCTAACCACAACTTTAAACTCTAAGACCCTTACGTCCCTTGAGCAATGGTTTCCTAACGGGGGTTCAGGTTTCTGTCACTTCGGAAACCCCTACGATTAGTAGCCAAATACACAATGCATTCCCCTAGGCCCATATAGGTGAAGTGTCATGTAGTCAACGTTCACATGACACCACTAGAAGAAGTACACCACAACTTAAACATTGAATCTTTCTCAACTCCACTCCACTACTAACAACATGACTTCTCTCATGTCCTCAAGAACAAAACGAATTACTCACAAGACATCATATGGATCATGATCAGAGATGGAATAATGATGTATAACAATCTGAACATAAACAATAATTCAATGGTTCACTCAATAGCATCAACTACAGAGAGTAATCAACACCGGGAAAGTTTCTCCTAAGAACTAATGCAAGATTCAACCCAATTGTTACAGCAATATGGAGATGGTGATGAGGGTGCTGATGGTGGTGATGATGATGATGATGCTCCCGATGAAGTCCAGCTTGATGGTGGTGTTGATGGCGACGATCTCCCCTCTCTGGGAAGGAATTCCCCCGGCAGAAATCTTTCTGCCGGAGAGATCTTTCTCTCTTGGTGTTTTCCGCCATGCAGAGGCGGCGGAATCTTTCTGTGGTCGCCCCCCGAGTCTTAGGGTTTCGGGAGGATAATATACGCCAGAGGGGAGTGCCAGGGGTGGACCAGGGCGGCCACACCACCTAGTGGCGCGGACTGAGCTGGCCCGCGCCAGGGGGTGGTGTGGGCCCCCTGTGGCCCATCTCTAGCCCCCTTTCTGGCTTCCTTCGTCTTCTAGAAAAATAGGATTTTTCGTATATTTTCCTAAATTTTCTGATCTTCGTGAATTTTGCCTCCAAACAGCACCTTTTCCATCAGAATCCTGACTGCAGCGGTCCATGCTCCAAAAGTCATCAACCATGCAAAAACAGATGAAATAACATAAGTATCACCTCTCAATATGAAATATATCAATGAATAACAGTGAATTATGACATTGAATAGTGATGCAAAATGGACGTATCAAGCTGCCACTCAAAATATGTTCCCAACATATTCAAGTCTGAGACTCATATTTCTCCCACTCAGAAATATGTCATTCACATATTTAATTTAGGAAGACTTTATAGCTCACACTCAATTTCATGCAAATTTCATATCTTCTCAATATTTTGAATAACTTCAAAATCCCTTGATCAATTATCAAATTGAGAGTTTCTTTTATGAGACACTAGTACTTTACTAGTATCAAAATCCACTAGACTTCAGCACTTCTGAATCAAATTCTTTTGAATTTGTCCAATACATTATTCATGACAAATCATGCCTTTGTCTTTCACCCTTCCCATCATGACCTTGTGGTTCTTTGTAAAAATCAAGTAATCCCTTTACTTGACAACATTCAGTAACATTTTACTTTCTAATCGTAAGTGAAATCTACTTCTAGAATTCCTGGTAACTTTAGTTTACCATTATTTCCTTTGTAGTTCGTAGGTATGTCATATTCCGGTAACATGACAAGTGATTCATAAATGTCTCCACACAAGATGTGGGGTACATATTCGAATCCTACTTCATGTAGTAAAAACACTAGTGAGAAAACACAATGATCATTATCATTGATCCTTTCCTTTATGAAGAGACGCATTCAGGAACACGTTCCGTTGTGCTTCTCAACACTCTGATGCAGGGTTATGAACCCTCATCGTGCTTTCACTATCTTCCATTAGCTTCATTGTCGAGAACAGAAATTTCCACAAGAATGCACCAAAATTTAAGCAATACTAGTTTTTGCCTATCTTTTGGTTCTAGCCATGGATTTTGTATTCAAAGTTTCCAGTGAATACTCTACAAGGACTTGTTCGTTGTTGTTTTGGTGATGTCGAATAACTCCAAAACTTACATGACAATCCATACAAGATATGGTGTTGATCTCACGAATTCAGATGGTTCACTTTATACTTGATGAGTGTTTACTATTTCTAACTAATGGTATTTACATTTACACTACCACGATTTATCTGGTGCCACCTATTCACCCATTTGATATCAAATATCACATTGTGATGCTTTGCATTTTGACGCATCAAGAATGCATTGCATTTCACAATTCCTTATGCCAATCTCATAACATCGAATTTCATTACTATTGATCAAATCGTAGTAATTAGATTCTCTTTTATTTTATAACCCTTGATGCTGAAATTCTTTGATCATATCAAATAGTTTCACACTCATGTTTCCTTTGGTAAACTCTTTTACAAAGTTCAACAATCACAAAATGATAATCACCACTATGTTGAAATACGATACATCGAATATGTATTTTCCTTCAACAATTCATCAAACACTTTGTATTCATGCAATACCCGGTGTTTTAGTTATTCTACCAAACTTTGGCATGATTCATATGTGACAAGAAATCAAATGACTTTCACATATTATCAACATAACTTTGAATTTCAAAGAATGGTTCATTCAAAATGAATATATCATTAAGTTAGCTATTTTCAAGGAATTTCAATATTTTACAAATGTTCATGCATTATCAATTAGTTTCACAACAAGGATAATTCACACATAATCGAACAAGATATGAATGCAAATAGAAATCATTCATCAAAGTAGAACAATTGTTTGTTACAAACTCATATGAATAACTGTCTCATGAAGTGTGAGACACACTAAAGAAGTTCATAATACATCGATTACAATAATCATCCAAAATGATAAACTCAATGATAAATGGTGAGGGAGAGTGTCATCGACTATCATCATCATGATCGCCATCAACACGCATCGTCACCTCCTCTCCAACAAGCAGCTCTCATGCAGAAGGACCTGTTTTCACAAAACAGGATAAGTATCAAATACTTCAATACTATAACAAGTGTTTGCAAGATTTATAACATTTATAAAACTGTATATCAAATATATACCTTCGTCATCGATGACCTCGCCGGTGATAGGTTCAATCTTTACGTTCTTGAAACGTAATATGAACTCATGTAAATCCAGTGTTTCTGTATCACCACTGATGATGCTATTCCGGACGTGTCCTTCATAGCTAGGAGGAAGCGATCAAAGCAACATGCCTATTGCAAATGAGTCGGTCATCTAGTAGCCCACGAAGTAAACCAGTCTCATGTGCGCATCATGTATGCGCTTCAAGTGGCTCTTCAGACAAGTGTGTTCCTCCATCTGTATGGAAAGGAAATCTCACATCAGCTCATTCTTCCACATGCACACTTGGTCTACGAACTCCTATCTAAGTTGATCCAACATCGTATATGGGTCAAGACTACCCACAACTAGATGTAGTTTGTCTACGATTCTGAAATGCATTGTCACTGAAATGAAGGTGGACATCTCACGATGATAGTAGCGGTCTTCCCGCTGATCTGGGGTCTCATAGAAATATCGTTGTTCCAAAGCCATCTGTAGCATATGTAGTGACCAATTCATTCTCACTAAGGAGGATGTTCAGATGCACAACCCACTTAGGGAAGTTGGATCCATCGAGTTTGAGTTTCTCTCCATCTAACCAATCATAAACCCAAAAGGAAGCATGGGGAGAACCATTTCTACATTTATAATTTCAAAAGGAATTTCGACTAAGTTTATGATTATATGAGTTGAAACAAGAAACCCACTAAAACTACTATCCCCAAAAAGGGTTTTAGTGATTACACGATCCCTATTCACTACACTGCCCCTGATCGTCATGGCCGGTGATATAGTTGCAAAGGTGGACACCGAAGCATCGATCACATCATTCATGCGACTCGTGCTTGATATTTCAACCATCCGTGTTTCGAGTCCATGTCTGTTGGGGTTCACGTATGAAAACAATAAATTTTACCCTATGCGTAGAACCCTAGTTGCTAGGACCTATCTATTAGTAATGCAGTAATGGGAGGGGATTTTCACGAACTTACCATTGAAGACCGAAAAGTGTTGTCAATGCTCGGGAGAGCGTGGTTGATGTAGACAAACCGAATCCGACCTCAAGGTCATGTTGAAGTCCCGGTAGCACCTAAGGCTCCAACGAATCCTAGTGCCCCAAGTGTTGCACCTCGTAGGGAGTTACACACATCCGGTGCCTGGTGATGACTCCCACTTCCCTGATCCAGTAGCAGTTGTCGAAGTAGAGCTCCTAGATCTGAATCCCGCAGCGCGGTGGTGCTCCACGGTGAAGAAGTCTCCTGCTAGCATGATCTGAACTTGGGACCATGGTCACGGGAGAGAGAGAATCAATTGGAGGTCTCCCCAAAATAGAGGGAACCTTTTATTGATTATTATTGTATTTATTTTGCCAAGATACCTCTCTTTATATAGGGGAAAAACTCCCCATAGCTAACTAGCTTAGCCATGTGGGACTACACAAGGGAGAGGGGGAGGGCTGTCCGCCGCCGTCCTGGGCCAAAGTGGGCCCCACGCAGGGTGCCTTGTCCTAGCCGGCCATCCCCTCTTCCTTTCTCCCTTCGGTCTTTCCCTCGTGGGCCCTTTTCCCTCCGAATTTGGCCCAATTAGGTATTTGACCCTTTTTAATTCTTTTTCTTTTATGGAATAAATATAATTGAATTATTACATCAATATTCAACATTCACTTACATATTATTCAATCCCCATTGATGTGGAACTCATTCCCTCTCATTCGGACATCCTATGGATTCACCGAAACCCTTCTGGTTTTCCCTCTTCTCTTTTCTTTGGTGATTCTAGCGATCCTAAAACACTCCCTGAGCATCATCAAGCCCTTAAGCATGATATCCATAGTTTGGGAACACTCTAGACATGGTCGGGACCCTTCCGCACCAATGATAAACAGAGGGACCTGGATGGCCATGTGACCCCTGTGCATTCCACGAAATCTTTCGTTGTTTTAACCATGAACGTCATGTCTTTTTATTTTTGTCTCTCAATAATTGCATTGTCCGAGATAGTATCAATGACATCACCATGTAGTGTTCAATATCGTTACCGACAAATGCCACTTGACTCGTCCCGACAAGTGATATCCCCATGATCAAATCGCATGTTGCATAGATATTGGATACAACTTCTCCAAGTCGGCCCTCGAGTATCTTTCTATCACGCGGATGGAAAAAATCCCGCTCTTGATGCATATTGCCTCAACTTTTCCTCTGAATACCTGAACACACCTTTATGATCACCCGTTAACCGTGTGACGGTTGATGCTATCAAAGTACCCTCGGGTGATAGTGATTGATATGGCCTCACGGTCTAAGAAATTGTACACTTGGTCTATTATAATCATCGTAACTTGAACTTCATTACATTATCGGGCCACGATGCTTAGGTTGGGTATAGTTCATCATCTCATTCTCATAATGAGTTGACTCCATTTCCAACTGGCATAAATGCCACATGATCAAGAAACCTTGATCATTTGTTGACCAATGAACCAGTGACTAGAGTTTCACCAGGAACTCCTGGTTGTTTATATATCACAAGTGCATTGACGTTTCCATTCAATATAGTTATAACATGATATAAAACTAAATTATAAACTTTATGAAATATGATAATAATCCTTATTACTATTTGTCTCTAGGGCATATTTCCAATAGTCTCCCACTTGCACTAGAGTACAAATAAACTAGGTGCATTTGTTCTTAATCATGTGCACCATATATCCCGACACCTTTGAACATGCTTGCTCATGGAAGAGGTTGAGTCATGGGTCTGTACTTTACAGTCCCAAATCCTTTGCAACTTAATAATGTCACCTTGATTAACATTAATACTTTATTATCTCATGATAACATCTTTGTGTATGCATCATAGTTATGGCAGCAGAATGTGGTCGGTTTCCAAGAGCCTACAGTGACTTTAGATCAGCCACTTCGAGCTTTCTCATGGGCACTATACCCTGGGACACACCTTCTGCGTAAAGACGAACTAGTCTTGCCATAACAGTATGTATCACTTTAGATGGTACCCTTATCTATTATTATAAATGTAATCATCGAAACACTAGTGACCCTGTGCAACTTTCAATGTTTTTTATCACCTTGCTTCCTACTTGACTTTAGTCGGTTTTATTGATATATGAGTTTCCAATGTTCTGACAACATAACCCTTTATGCTTTTAAGATATATCATCCTTCATGGACTTGGAAAAATGTCTACAGTTCTCTATTATACACCACGGTCAAAACTTATCTCAACGTTCCGTGATTCATACTTAATCACTTTTCAAACGTTCCTTCTCGAATCATATATTATGTCAAGTTGTCATCATGTTGTCCAAGATAGAACCTATGTCTCAACATAGTGGATGATGATCATCCTTTTCTTTCTTTCAACCATTAAAGTTAAACTTAATTTTATTCCTAATTTGAGTAACCAAGGACCAGTCCTTACTCAATTCTTATTCTGAAACCCTTTTCAGAATCCCTTTTAGGAATACTACATAATATCATAATATACTTACTTTCAACTTTCAATCCCTATAAATCATTATTTATTGGTACTTGCGCTTTTATTCTTAATGTGTCGTACACACTTAAGAATCACTCCTTTAAGCTCCCACTCAAAATATGTTCCTACATATTTGAGTTCGAGACATATATCGCTCCCACTCAAAAATATGTCATTCACATATTGTTTTAGGAAGACTTTCATAGCTCCCACTCAATTTCATGCAAATTGCATATCCACTCACTATTTTGAGTAACTTCAAAATCCTTTGATTAATTATCAAACTGAGAGTTTTACTATGAGATACAAGTATCTTACTAGTATTAAATGTACTAGACTTTCAGCACTTCTAAATAAAATTCATTTGAATTTGTCCAATACATTATTCATGACAAATTGTACCTTTGTCATTCACCTTTTCCATCATGACTTCGAAGTCGTTTGGAAAATTCAAGTAACCCATTACTTGTTAAGATTCAGCAATAAATTGCTAATCTTAAGTGAATTTTGCCTCTAGGATTTCTCATAATTTTAGTTCACCATTATTTCCTTAGTAGTTCATAGGTATGTCAAATTTCCGGCAATAAGACAAATGCTTCACAAATGTTTCCATCCAAGATGTGGAGTACATTTTGAATCCTACTTTATGTAGTGAAGACATTAGTGGGGAAAACACAATGATCATTATCATTGATTCTTTCCTCTATGAAGAGAATCATTTAGGAACGCTATCTATTGCTCTTCTCAACACTCTAATGCAGGGTTTCGAATCCCCATCATGTTTTTCACTATCTTCCATAAGCTTCATATTCGAGAACATAAACTTTCTCGAAAATGCACCAAAATTTAAGCAATACTAGTTTTGCCTTTATTTTGGATCTAGGCATGGATCTCAAATTCAAAGTTTCCGATGAATATACTACATGGACTTATTCGCTATTGTTTTGGTGACATCGAATAACTCCAAAACTCCCATGATGATCCACACAAGATATGGCACTGATCTATGAATCTAGATGGTTCACTATATATACTAATTGAGTGTTTAATATTTCTAACTTATGGTTTCTACACTTACACTACAACAATTTATTTGGCACCATCTATTCACCCACTTTAATGTCAAATATCACATTGTCATGCTTTGCAATTTGACGTTTCAAACGCATTGCATTTCACAATTTCTTTATGCCAATCTTATAATGTCGAATTTCATTACTATTGATCAAATCATAGTAATTAAATTATGTTTTATCTTTAATACCCTTTGATGATGAAATACTTTGATCATATCAAATAGTTTCATACTCATGTTTCCTTTGGTAAACTTTTTACAAAATTTAAACAATCACAAAATGATAATTACCATTTCCTTGAAATAGAATACATCAAATATGCATTCTCTCTCAACAATTCATCAAACACTTTGCATTCATGCAATGCATGGTGTTTAAGTTATTTTGCCGAACTTGGGCCCGATTCATATGTGACAAGAAATCAAATGTCTTTCACATATTATCAACATAACTTTGAATTTAACAATGGTTTCATTCAAAATGAATATATCATTAAGTTGGGTATTTCCAACGCATTTTCAATATTTTACAAATGTTCATGCATTATCAATTAGTTTCAATAACAAGGATAATTCACACATAATTGAACAAGATATGAACATAAATAGAAATCATTCATAAAAGTGGAACAATTGTTTGTTACAATCTCGTATGAATAACCATCTCACGAAGTGTGAGACACACTAAAGAAGTTCACATATCCATCGATTACAATAACCATCCAAAACGATAAACTAAATGATAAATGTCAAGGGAGAGTGTCGTTGGCCATCATCATCATGCTCGCCATGAACACACAACGTCACCTCCTCTCTAGCAAGCAGCTCTCATGCACACGGACCTGTTTTCACCAAAACATAATAAGTATCGAATACTTTAACACTGCAATATGTGTTTGCAATATTATAACATTTATAAAACTATATATCAAATATATACCTTTGTCACCGATGACCTCTCTAGCAATGGGTTCAACCTTCACATTACTGAAATGTGATATTAACTCGTGGAAATCCTGTGTTTCCGCATCGCCTCTCATAATGCAAGTCCCGACATGTGCTTGGTAGCTTGGTGGCAGCAACCATAGCAACACGCCTATGGAAAAAGAGATCGTGAACCAGTTGTCTAGGAAGTATGCAAGCCTCATGTACGTATCATGTATGTGCACCAAGTGATCGTCAAGTGAAGAGTTCTTCTCCATCTTAATGGAGAGGAAATCTCCCATCAGCTCATGCTCCCATATGTGCACTTGTTCCACGAAATATGATCTAAGCTGTGCCATAACCATTCGAGGGTTAATGCTACCCACAATCAGCCACAACTCATCAACAATTCCGAAATGCATCGTCACTGATATGAAGATGGACATCAGACGATGGCAGCAGTGGTGATCCCGCTGCTCTGGGGTCTCATTGAAATAGGGATGCTTCAAATCCATATTGTAGAGTATGTAGTCGACCAAGCCATTCTCCCTAAGGATAACATGGAGACGCGCAACCCACATAGGAAAGTTTGATCCGTCTAGTTTGAGATTTTCTCCTTCTAACCAATCGTCAACAGGGAAGGTAGCATCGGGGAGAACCATTTTCTACATTTATAATTGCAAGAGGAATTTAGACTAAGTATATAATTACATGAGTTAAAATATAACTACACTAAAAACACCTATCCCTAAAGGGTTCTAGTGATTACACGATCCCTATTCACTACACCACCCCCGATCGTCACGACAGGTGACATAGTTGCAAAGGTGGACGCCTAAACGTCGATCACATCATTCATGTGACTCGTGCTTGATCTTTTGGCCATCCGTGTTCGTGAGGCCATGTATACACATGCTAGGCTCGCCAACTCAACCTTAGTGTATTCGCTGTGCAACATGGCTTACACCCACTGTATGTGAACGTAGATATGTCTAACACCCGATCGTCATGGCCTGCCTCATACCAGAGAACTTTCTTGGTGATGCACATTAAGGGAGAACACTGTCATTGGTATTTTAATTAGGGGTCATCTTGTTAGGCTACCGTCGAGTATCTAATACTATCACACAATAAGATATACAAACAATAAACATTGAATGTAAGAGTAATGTGATATGGTCCTTCTCACTGTGATCTCCATCCTGCACCTCCGGATTCCGGCGCAAGGGTTCCGGTGCCGTAGGCACCAGGGTACCGGTGCCTTCCGACGTGGTAGTCCATCACCTCCATGACCGTCCACTACTACTTAGAAACATAAAGTAAGTACTTTACCTTTGCCACAACCATATCACATCACAATGCCCCTCTGCAAAACAAAGTTAGACGCCTCTACTTTATCTTTGCATGTTTTATGTGGCTAATAGGGATTTCACACAAGAACCGTTCTTACCTACGAAATTTAACCACAACGCTGATCGAGTAGTTATCTATATTACACCCCTTTTGGGGCCCTCCATTGCAAGTGATATACCAACTAATGCGAGAGAGATAGACACCCCCAAAGCCACTTTATATGGTACAAGCCGTATGTCAAGCGTGGACCAGTCTCGCGAATGAACGCGTAAAGTAGGTTGGGGGATACTTCATCAAGTATTGATGCGGTATACATAAGTACACGTGGGAGGGTAACAACTAAAAGATCAATGCCCACACGCTATATCTGGTGTGTTCTACCCGTATTAGCAATACTACGCATAGATCTAGCTCTGATACCACTGTTGGGGTTCGCGTATGAAAACAATAAATTTTACCCTAAGCCTAGAACCCAAGTTGCCAGGACCTATCTATTAGTAATGAAGTAATAGGAGGGGCTTTTCGCAAACTTACCCTTGAAGACCGAAAAGCGTTATCAATGCTCGGGAGAGCATGGTTGATGTAGATGAACCGAAGCTAACCTCAAGGTCGTGATGAAGTCCTTGCGCTCCTGTGGCTCCAACAACTTCTAGTGCCTCAAATGTTGCACCTCGCAGGGAGTTACACGCATCCGGTGTCTGGCAATGACTCCTGCTTCCCCGATCCAGCAACAGTTGCGGAAGTAGAGCTCCTAGATCCGAATCCCGCGGCGCGACGTGATACCTTCGATCCGGATTACGGATGTAGTATAGCTTCTTTTTCCCTAGTAGACCTAGGTTATCAAATCCTCGGGAAGCGAATGCATAGTGAAGTTACTTCAATGGACCTTCAAGAGTTTTAGAATTACTTTTGTGTTTTTACCGGACCAATAGCTTGTGTCTTTTTGTTGTTGTCGATGCTGAAGAGAGAGGGCCTAGGGCGTTCGGTTTCACATGTAGCTGTGCAAAACATTTGATGGGAATAAAAGATAGAAATAAAGTATGCATGTACTTGTTAGAGCAAGATAAATTATATGTGGGCAGTGCATCCATAATTTATATTGCCTCCGTGACCGCTTATAGCGATAACCTACTAGTCTCATCCATAGAAGAAAAAGAATTAATAATATGCATAGTGATGTCACCGTTAATCCCAAGCAAATCCCTCACATACAGCCGTACTACCCCTTTTGTCACTGGGGTTCCCAACCTGCAGATCAGTCATTACTCATACTCCCTATACCTGGATCAACCCTCGGCGTCTTGGGTACCTGACAAGTCCTTGGATTGAGGCAAGAGAGGATACAATAATCATCATGTCATACAAACTAATACACGATCCCATCTATGATAAATAATATGCACAAACACTACATGGCTAGGCCAAATCCCTTAGCCCAAGGAGAATTACTCACATAGAGATGAGATCCACAATCATGAACATTATAATGAAAATCATAAGATTGATAGCAATAGTCTTACAATGTCGCCAATCGGAAAAGAGATCTACTATTACAAGTGGTGGAATATGGCTATGGAGATAGAGAAGGGTTTTGAGATCTGGAGGCGGCTGGTGATCTGTGGCAGAGACTTTTTGGCGAGGTATGGCTTCTTTTCTCATCGCCCGAGGATTCTTTATATAGGGGTCCTTTCACGAAAGTTATTCTGTTTGATCTAACGGTGGCGGCGCCAACTATACGACCGGAGCTATATGGCCGGAATTTTTCTCTGGTCGTATAGTTTGACGTCAAAAGCGTATGCCTCTGCTTTACGGCTCCTGGTTTCTTATGGTTGTTGGAAATCTCTTATCTTTAAATTTAATGTAGTGATTCCCTCCTTTAAACGACATTATCTGCGCGGGAAAAATAAAAAAGAAAGGATTGCATACCCCTCTGAATATTAGGCATTAGTGGCAGGGTTTAGAGAGATATTTCATCAAAAATATGAGTAATATCCAGTTTAAATGTGGATGTAGATGGCTATATTTTAGAGCCATCACGATGGCACTCCGTGGTGAAGATGCCTCTCTTTCTCGCAGTCCGAATTTGGGACCACTGTCACGGGAGAGAGAGAATCAATTGGAGGTCTCCCCAAAATAGAGGGAACCTTTTATTGATTATTGTTGTATTTATTTTGCCAAAATACCTCTCTTTATATAGGGGACCCCCCCATAGCTAACTAGCTTAGCCATGTGGGACTAAACAAGGGAGAGGGGAGAGGGGGAGGGCTGGCCACCGCCAACCTGGGCCCAAGTGGGCCCACGCGGGGTGCCTTTGCCCAGCCGGCCATCCCCTCCTCCTTTCTCCCTTCGGTCTTTCCCTCATGGGCCCTTTTCCCTCCGTATTTGGCCCAATTAGGTATTTGACCCTTTTAAATTATTTTTCTTTTATGTAATAAATATAATTGAATGATTAGATCAATATTCAATATTCACTTACATATTATTCAATTTCCATTGATGTGGAACTCATTCCCTTTCATTTCGGATATCCTCCGGATTCACCAAAACCCTTCCGGTTTTCTCTCTTCTCTTTTCTTCGGTGATTCTATCGACCCTAAAACACTCTCCGAGCATCATCAAGCCCTTAAGCGTGATACCCCACGGTTCCGGAACACTCCAGACATGATCGGGACCCTCCCTCACCAATGATCAACAAAGGGACCTGGATGGCCATGTGATCCATGTGCATTCCACGAAATCTTTCGTTGTTTTAACCATGAATGTCGTGTGCTTTTCCTTTTGTCTCTTGATACTTGAATTGTCCGAGATATAATTAATGAGATCACCATGTCATGGTCAATCTCGTTACCGACAAATGCTACTTGACTTGTTCCAACAAGTGATGTCCCCGTGATCAAATCACATGTTGCGCATCTATTGGATACAACTTCTCCGAATGGGCCCTCAAGTATCTTTCCATCACGCGGATGGACAAATCTCGCTCTTGATGCATATTTACTCAACCGTTCCCCCGAATACCTAAACACACCTTTATTATCACTATTTAACCATGTGAAGTTTGATGCTATCAAAGTACCCTCGGGTGACAGTGATTGATATGGCTTCACGGTCTAAGAAATAGTACACTAGCTCTATTCTAATCATCATAATTTGAAGTTTGTGACATGATCGGGTCATGATTCTTAGGATGGGTATAGTTCATCATATCATTCTCATAATGAGGTGACTCCATTTCCAATTGGCATAAATGCCACATGATCAGGAAACCTTGATCATTTGTTGACCAATGAACCAGTGACTAGAGTTTCACTAAGAACTCCTAGTTGTTTATATATCACACGGGTATTGACGTTTCCATTCAATACAATTATAGCATGATACAAAACTTAATCATAAACTTTATGAAATATGATAATAATCCTTATTACTATTTGTCTTTAGGGCATATTTCCAACAATGTCTACACATGCTAGGCTCGCCAACTCAACCTTACGTGTATTCGCTATGCAACATGGCTTACACCCACCGTATGCGAACACAGATATGTCTAACACTAGATTGTCACAGTCTGCCTCATAATGAAGAACTTTCTTGGTGGTGCACACTAAGGGAGAATACTTTCATTGGTATTTTGTTTACGGATCATATTATTAGTCTACTGTCGAGTATCTAATACTAGCACACAACAAGATGCACAAACAATAAGCATTGAATGTGAATGCAATGCGATATGGTCCTTCACGCTGTGATCTCCATACCGTGTCTCTAGATCCAGTGCCATAGGCACTAGGGTATCGGTGCCTCCGGCGTGGTAGTCTATCATCACCATGACCGCTACTACTACTTAGCAACAGAAAGTGAACTACTTTACCTTGACTACTACCATATCACATCACAATGCCCCTGCAAATCAAAGTTAGACGACTTTACTTTATCTTTGCATGTTTTACGTGGCTGTTAGGGCTTTTGCACAAGAACCGTTCTTACCTATGAACTTCCACCACAATGATGATCAAATAGTTGTCTATAGCACACCCCTTTCGGGGCCCTCCTTTGAAAATGGCATACCAACTAATGCGAGAGACACAGACACCCCAAAGCCACTTTATATGGTACAAGACATATGTTAAGCATGGACCAGTCTCGTGAATGAACGCGTAAAGTAGGTTGGGGAGCTTCATCAAGCATTATTGCGGTATACACAAGTACACGTGCAAGGGCAACAACTAAAAGATCAACGCCCACATGCTACTACTTGTGTGTTTACCCGTACTAGCAATACTACATATAGATCTAGCTTTGATACCACAGTAGGGGTTCGCGCATGAAAATAATAATTTTTTCCTATGCCAAGGATCCTAATGCCAGGATCTATCTATTAGTATAACGGAGGGGCTTTTTGCGAACTTACCCTTGAAGACCAAAAAGCGTTGTCAACGCTCGGGAGAGCGTGGTTGATGTAGTCGCCCTGATGCCGACCTTCGGGTCGTGTAGAAGTCCTGCGGCTCCAATAACTCCTAGTGCCCCAAGTGTTGCACCTCCAAGGGAGCTACACACGTCCAGTGCCTGACGATGACTCCCTATCCTCTGATCCAGCAGCAGTTGCAGAAGTAGACCTTTTGGATCCGAATTCCGCAGCACGATGGCGCTCGCTAGTGAAGAAGTATCCTGCTCGCGCAATCCAGACTTAGGACCATGGTCACGAGAGAGAGAGAGAGAGAGAGAGAGAGAGAGAGAGAGAGAGAGAGAGAGAGAGAGAATCAATTGGAGGTATCCCCAATTGATGATCTAGACACTTGTATCATGGGGCACTGAGGGGTCTGATACCTTCGATCCGGATTACGGATGTAATATAGTTTC
Organism: Avena sativa; assembly: GCA_916181665.1. Taxonomy (NCBI): domain Eukaryota; kingdom Viridiplantae; phylum Streptophyta; class Magnoliopsida; order Poales; family Poaceae; genus Avena; species Avena sativa. Next base: position 264,813,424 of record OV702291.1, read on the forward strand.
TTTTTCCCTAGTAGACCTAGATTATCAAATCCTCGGGAAGCGAATGCGTTGTGAAGTTACTTTAATGGACCTTCGGGAGTTTTAGAATTCCTTTTGTGTTTTTACCGGACCAATAGCTTGCGTATTTTTGTTGTTGTCGATGATGGAGAGAGAGGGCCTAGGGCGTTCGGTTTCACCTCTAGCTGTACAAAACATCTGATGGAAATAAAAGATAAAAATAAAGTATGCGTGTACTTGTTAGAGCAAGATAAATTATATGTGGGTAGTGCATCCATAATTGCTATTGCCTCCAGAACTGCTTATAGCAATAACCTACTAGTCTCATCCATAGAAGAAAGAGAACTAATGATATGCATAGTGATGTCACTGTTAATCCCAAGAAAATCCCTCACATACAGTCGTACTACCCATTCTGTCACTGGGGTTCCCAACCTGAAGATCAGTCATCACTCATACACCCTATACCTAGCTCAACCCTCGGGGTCTTGGGTACCTGACAAGTCCTTGGACTGAGGCAAGAGAGGATACAATAATGATTATGTCATACAAACTAATACACTGTCCCATCCATGATAAATAACATGCACAATTGCTACATGGCTAGGCTGAAGCCCTTAGCCTAAGGAGAATTACTCACACATAGAGATGAGATCAACAATCAGAAACATTGTAATGAAATTCATAAGATTGATAGCAATAGTCTTAAAAATGTCACCAATCGAGTGGTGGAATATGGCTATGGAGATGGAGAAGGGTTTGGAGATCTGGAGGCGGCTAGTGATCTGTAGTAGAGACTTTTTGGCAAGGTCTAGCAAGGTCTGGCTTGGTCTAGCAAGGTCTGGCTTGTTTTGTTGTCGCCCGAGGCTTCTTTATATAGGGGTCCCTTCACGAAAGTTGTTCTGTTTGACCTAACGGTGGTAGCGCCAACTATACGACTGGAGCTATACGACCGGAATTTTTGCTCCGGTCATATAGTTGGTCGTTAAGGCGTCTGCCTCCGTTGTACGGCTCATGGTTTCTTCTGGTTGTTGGAAATCTCGTATCTTTGACTTTAATGTAGTGATTCCCTCCTTTAAACGACATTATCTGCGCCGGAAAAATATAAAAGAAAGGATTGCATACCCCTTTGAATATTAGCATTAATTGCAGGGTTTAGAGAGATATTTCATCAACAATATGACTAATATCTAGTTTAAATGTGGACGTAGATGGCTATATTTCAGAGCCATTAGGGTCCCATCCATGTGCTGGATCCTCACAAGGAATCTATAGCTCACGACAAGATCGTCTGTTGGCACATGAAAGAAGAAGATCCAGTTGACTTCCCTAGAGCCATATAGATCTCATGGTTAAAGCGTATTTTATGGTGCAAGAATCACTCGCGACTTTTTTATAAATCCTAGATGATACATTCCCGAACAATGATAGTTCCATTGTTGGTCATAATAGATTAGCTCACCACCCCGGATCAATAACCATTAGTTCACATAATTATGAAAATAGTGTTTTTTGCCATCCTTTTTGAAATGAGGGCCATAACAATAATAGATTACAAATACTTGATATAAAATAACCATAGGTCATGAACAATTGTGAACTTGCCTTTGTGATTTCAAGATTATGGAATCACAGTCTTCGAGACAATAAAAGATCCAATATCATAAAATAGAACCATTGGTCCGGTAAGGACTAATGTTTAAAGAAGCAATATGCTATTATGCATAGATAATTATATGCATTTTGTATAAACCCAAAGTAAAGCCCTATATTTAAGTATGGATTGAGTTTGGTGATTTTATGAAATATTTGTGTTACATTTAAGTGTACTTCTCAAACAAGATTCATATTAAGATTCTAAAAGTAATTAAGAAGAGATGAAACTAAGCATAACATGGATTAATGTTGGATGTTGATTGATAATTACTTTTAAGAATGATCACATTTAGAGGTAGTGAGTTTAACCAGATTTGCTAAAGCTTTTGTTTGAAGTGGCAAAAAAGAATAACTTTTCAAGAAATTACTTATTACATTAAGTTAAGCAATTTGTAGTGTTCTCTGAACACAATCGACGGCTATTAGAATCGCTCTAACGATCCTAAGTTAATATGCTTCTAGCTGGTTCACTAACAGACCAAAGTTAACTATAATTTTTTATTAGAGTTAAGATACAATAGTTTTATATTGCTTTCGAGTTCAAGAGTTTTCCAAGGTATGATCGATGACGGAACCATATACGTATTTGGTATAGCTCTATGGATCTAGATCTAGCAAGTTGATGACAGGTAGGTTATAGTGTTAAAAATTACTTATGAGATAAGGGTGATTGATGAGTGCATATTTGCATCATGTTTTATATTATTATTTGGCACTGTATTTGTAGGATCTTGGTATTTTACGGTGTTCCCGTGCACATTTTATGTCTATTTTCACCAGGATCAGGATAGATGATGGATACAATGGACACAATTCTTGGAGCAGTTGTATTGGGGAGAAAAGGAGTCAAAAACAATGTAAATCACTTATTTGGGAAATATCAATAACACCAGAAGAAAACCTGAAGCGATCAAGGCATATAGATGGTTTAATGACCAACTATACGGCGGGAATAAAATTCCGGTCGTATAGTTCCCGTCGTATAGTTGGCGCCGCCACCGCCTCCTCAAATAGTTTCACCCTGTGCAACTAGATCAGGGAGACGACATACAAAACAACCAGAAATCACTGAAACCTCACCTCCGGAAGGCATCTAGAGGGGGAAGTCGTCCATCGGGGATCCATCTTCACCCTGCGCAGATCCGGGAGGCTAAGGCATCGATCTTCATCATCAACTGCTGCATCACTACCATCCCCATCCATCCCATCTACATATTGTCTAGATCTTGTTGTAATTTCCATACTCATTGTGGATTTATAGAAGTACTATTCATCTATGATAGATTCCATTGTTATTGCCATGATGTAGATTGCCTCCATGTATGAGTAGATCATTAGTTCTTCGGGAGATGGAGAAACCCTAGTATGAGATTGAAATAAGACAAAGTTTATTATGATATTCATCGTTGTGACTATGTGTTAGATTGTCTTCATCTTGATATTGGGATAAGTCGACCTCTCAATATTTGCCTCTTGTGGGGTCTTGATGGCTCTGAAATATAGCCATCTAAGTCCACATTTAAACTGGATATTAATCATATTCTTGATGAATCTCTATAAACCCTGCCACTAATGCTAATATTCAGAGGGGTATGCATTCCTTTCTTTTATATTTTTCCTGCGCAGATAACGTTGTTTAAAGGAGGGAATCAGTACATTAAAGTCAAAGATACGAGATTTCCAACAACCAGAAGAAACCAGGAGCCGTACAACGGAGGCAGACGCTTTAACGACCAACTATGCGACCAGAGCAAAAATCCCGGTCGTATAGTTAGCGCCACCACCGTTAGGTCAAGCAGAACAACTTTCGTGAAGGGACCCCTATATAAAGAATCCTCATGCAACTGGAAAACAGCTCTCGCACCACCCCGAAGAAGCCAGACCTCGCCAAAAAGCCGCCTCAGATCTCCAAACCCTTCTCCATCTCCATAGCCATATTCCACCACTTGTAATAGTAGATCTCTTCTCTGATTGGCAACATTGGAAGACTATTGCTATCAATCTTATGATTTTCATTACAATGTTCATGATTGTGGATCTCATCTCTATGTGTGAGTAATTCTCCTTGGGCTAAGGGCTTCAACCTAGCCATGTAGCAATTGTGCATGTGATTTATCATAGATGGGATCGTGTATTAGTTTGTATGACATGATGATTAATGTATCCTCTCTTGCCTCAATCCAAGGACTTGTTATGTACCCAAGACCCCGAGGGTTGAGCCAGGTATAGGGAGTACAAGTGATGACTGATCTGCAGGTTGGGAACCCCAGTGATAGAAGGGGTAATACGGCTGTATGTGAGGGATTTGCTTGGGATTAACGGTGACATCACTATGCATATCATTAGTTCTCTTTCTTCTATGGATGAGACTAGTAGATTATTTCTATAAGCGGTTGCGGAGGAAATAGCAATTATGGATGCACTGCCCACATATAATTTATCTTGCTCTAACAAGTACACGCATACTTTATTTCTATCTTTTATTTCCATCGGATGTTTTGCATAGCTACAGGTGAAACTGAACGCCCTAGGCCCTCTCTCTCTATCATCGACAACAACAAAAATATGCAAGCTATTGGTTCGGTAAAAACACAAAAGGAATTCTAAAACTCCTGAAGGTCCATTAAAGTAACTTCACTATGCATTCGCTTCCCGAGGATTCTATAACCTAGGTCTACTAGGGAAAAAGAAGCTATACAACATCCGTAATACGAATCAAAGGTATCAACCCTTTTTTTGGCGCCATTGTCGGGGAAGCAATAGCTACCCTGGTGAGGTTATTAGGAACCTCACTAGTTTAATTTCTTGTTTTTAATTTTGTTAGTTTGCTTTCAGTCTTTATTTGATAAACCAAAAAAAATAGTTAGCCTTTAAATTCTTGCTTTTACTGTTATAATTCTTTATCTAAGAAAACCCAAAAACATAGGAAGTATGGCTGAAAAGAAGCTTGGGGAGTTTGCTACTCCCAATAATGAATATTTGTGTACTCATAGTACTCAGCCAGCAATCGCTGCTGATGACTATGAAATTAAGCCCCATTACTTAAGTTTGGCTCAACAGAATGAATTTGGAGGCTCTACTGTTGAAGACGCGGGTATGCACTTGAATACTTTCACTGAAATATGTGATATGATGCGTATAAAATATGTTGACCCTGATGCGATCAAGTTGCGTCTATTTCCTTTCTCTCTAAGAGGGAGAGCAAAAGAATGGTTGCTACCTTTGCCTAGAAATACTATTACATCATGGGTGGGATGCACTTCTTTATTTATGACTAAATTTTTCCCACCTGCAAAGACTATGCAACTCTAATACGTTGCTAACGTATCTATAATTTTTGATGTTCCATCCTTGTTTTATATCTACATTCTTATGTTTTGTCCACACTTTGGAGTATTTTTATACACTTTCTTAGACTAACCTATTAACAAGATGCCACAGTGCCAGCTGCCTATTTTCTGCTGTTTTTGGTTCCAGGAAAGTCAAAAAATGAATATTCTCGGAATTGGACGGGACAAAGCCAAAGTCGATATTTCACCGAGGGGGACACGGAGCCAGAATTACAGATAGAGAGGGGCCAGGGGCCGCCCACACCACCTGGCCGCGCGACCAGGCCTGGCCCACACTAGGGGGTGGTGTGGCCGCCTAGGGCACCCCCTCGGCCTCCCCTTTCGCCTATATATCGCCTCCGATATAGAAACCCTAAAAAATCCAGCCTCCAGCCACGAAAAGTTCCGTAGCGCCACCGCCACCGAAGGGGAGATTCGGGGGACAGAAAGTCTCTGTTCCGACACCCTGCCGGAACGGGGAAGTGCCCCCAGAGCCATCTCCATCGACTCCACCACCATCTCCATCGCCGTTGCTGATTCTCGTGATGAGGAGGGAGTAGTTCTTCCTCGAGGATAAGGGTTCTACCAGTAGATATGTGTTCATCTCTCTCTCTCTCTCTATGCATGATCATATTGTGATCATGAGCTTTGTAATCAAGTAGATCTACCTTGCTACTCAAGTGCTTTAGTAGATCTCTGCTCTCCCCATGTGTGTGAAAGTGATAGCGTGCACACCATGGTGGCACTTAGGCTAGAGATTACAAATATTTGTTATTAGTTATATTTGGAGTTGGATGTTTCTACGAAATTGTGGTGTTTGTTGGAACCATCTAGAGCTCAAGGTGACAGTGTGGGGTTATCTAGATGGGGAAAGCGAACTTTGAGGAGTGCTGTTATAGCCCTACCATGGATTAGAGTGTCCAACCGGAGAGTAGTTCAGAGTAGTATCATGAAGAGAAGATATTTATATGAGAGTGTTCACTAGCGAAAGTATGATCCCTAGGCCTTGTTTCTAAACATTGAAACACTGTTGCAACTAGATCTGTTACATGTTTGCTTGCTTCCATCTTTTTGCCTTTAGTCTTTTCCTGCCGTCAAGCTCTTTTCTGGCACCATTGTATTATATCCATACCACTTGTATTTCACTATCTCTTCGCCGAACTAGTGCACCTATACACCTGACAAGTGTATTGAGTGTGTTGGGGACACAAGAGACTTCTTGTATCTTGATTGCAGGGTTGCTTGAGAGGGATACCTTTGACCACTTCCTCCCTGAGTTCGATAAACCTTGGGTGATCCACTTAAGGGAAACTTGCTGCTGTTCTCAAACCTCTACACTTGGAGGCCCAACAACTGTCTACAAGAATAGAAGTGCGTAGACATCAAGCTATTTTCTTTCGCCGTTACCGAGGAGGTAAGGTAAAAGGTACTCACATCCTTTGGTGTGAGTGCTCGAAGTTATTTCCTTTAGATTCTGCAATTTTGTCTTTTTGTTTCTTGTTTTCACTAGTTAGGCTTAATGGAAAACAACAACAAAATTAGAGAGCTTTATAGTATTTATCTTGAGTTAGGACATGAAGTGTTTAAAGAGAAAATTTAAAAACCTATGGAATTTTATTTACATGCTAATAGCAGTGTTGTTAGTATGAATTCTTTGGACACCATTATTGCTAATGCTATGGAAAAGTCTAAGCTTGGGGAAACTAGTTTTTATGAAAATGAATTTTTTAGTCCCCCATCTTTAGAGGAGAAAATTTGCTTTGATGATACTATACCTCCAATATATGATGATTACAATGATCAAAATGATATTTTTAGTCCACCTACTATTGAGGAGGAAATTAATTATGACTACAACATGCCTCCTATATTTGATGATTATGGTGATGAGAATAATAATGATAGCTATTTTGTTAAATTTGCTCCCACTACAATTAATAAGAATGACTATGCTTGTGTGGAGAGTAATAATTATTATATGCATGTGGCTCATGATAAGAATGTTTTATGTGATAGTTATATTACTAATTTTATTCATGATGCTACTGAGAGTTATTATGAGAGAGGGAAACATGGTTTTATACATCTCAATAACATTAAGTTTCCCCTCTTTATGTTGAAAGTCTTGAAGTTGCACCTGTTTTGCTTTCCTATGCTTGTTGCTTTCTGCTTTCATGACTTGTTTCTTTACAAGATTCCTATGCATAGGAAGTGGGTTAGAATTAAATGTGCTTTGAATTTGCTTCTTGATGCTCTCTTTTACTTCAATTCATATTTCTTATGTGAGCATCTTCTCAAACTATCATGCCTAACTTAAAGGCGTTAAAGAAAAGTATTTATTGGGAGATAACCCAAAAGTTTTAGTTGAGTCTTGGAAGTTATTACCTCTGTAATAACCTCTCCTTCTCCTTTTTGTTTGATTTTTGTGCCAAGAGTAACCTCTAATGAGAGGGAAATAATGATTGGGAAAGTTGCTGTCCCGAAACAGATTTTTGTGCTTCGCTGTAAAAAATTCGTGAAAAATCTCTATACATCGGTTTGAGCTGTAATTGTTTGTGCTTCTTCCCCAGGTTGTTATCCAACTTTCATTCGTTCAACACTTTTCTATTTGGCAAAAGAAGGTCTTCAAAAAAATTGGTTTTTACCTGCTGGTCTGTTTTGACAGATTTCTGCCATTATTTGCATTTGCCTCTTAATCTCTTTCTCTTTGAGTTCTCTTTGATCATTTGAACTTTTTAAAGGAAGTGCTACAGTAGCTTTTGTTTTACTGGAAGTTTTACTTGTGTTGAAACTGAACCAAAAGACTTATTATCTTGAATACACTAATGTTGCTAATGAAAATTGTGTGAAGTTTTGTATGAAGGAAATTTTAAAGTTTAGGGAAGAGTAATGTGATAAGATGAAGTATGAACAAAAGCTCAATCTTGGGGATGCCACCCATGTCACCGCAAGAAATATCCAAGAAGTACAAGCGTCAAAGCTTGGGGATGCCCAAGGCATCCCCTTCTTCATCAATAAAAAAATTAGGTTTCTTCCAAACACTTCATTTTTATTGTTTCATGCACAGTTGTGTTGTTCTTGGAGCGTCTTTGTTTTTGTTTTTAGTTTTCTTTTGCTTGGTTTGCTTAAATAAGTTGGTTGGATCCCAACACACTTCTTTTGGAGAGAGACACACCCCGTTATTCATTGCCTAGAACACTCTAGTTTTCATTCTTATTGTCTTGTGAGTGTTCTCTTTTGCTAGCACTGTGTTTAGCCTTAGTTTTCTTGTGCTTTCAGCTTAGAACTTTTTATTTCTTATTTTTGGATTTGTGAGACAAGCTCACTGGTATTTATTTATTATTATCTTTATGAGTTGTTTCAAATAAGTCGATTGGTGTTGGAAAAGAGTAGGAAGCTTCATGCTTATAGTGGTACAAAAGGGAGCTTGTTTTGACTGTGGCTTAGACTTTATCATGTCATGCTTGATATTGTTTTGGCTTTATGCTTAGTGATTATTGCTATAGCATGACATGTTATAAACAATTGATATTGCTTAATGTGCCTTGAAAGAATCATGCGTTGTTTTAGCATATAAAAGCATAATATTGTGGTATTATCCTTTGATGCTTTATTTGGGTCGACTTGGCGCATGCTCACACCATGATAAGACTATATCAAGTCACCATAGCCTCTATGATCCTTTAGTTTTCGACTTGTAATATCACTTTATGCTTTAATTAATGATGTTTTATCGCTTTGCATGATTATGGCCATTATTTCTCTCTTAGTTGGTCGCTCCCAGTCTTTTGCTAGCCTCCATAACCAAGTATGAGTTCCACTCATGCATCCAACTCCAAATAAAACTAAGTTATTCAAAAGATTCCACCATACATACCTATTAGCATTTTCTATTCCAAGTATATTCATGTTTTTATCTAGCTTCCGAAGTAAACTTGTTATGAGAAAATTAGTGATTAAAGCTCTCACGAACTTGATGGCACACTTTACTTTTCTTGCCCCTAATAAACTTGAACCATTGTGTCATCTATGTTGTATATGCTTGCACTTATATGTTGGGGATTAGCAGAACCATGCTGTCATGGGGAACGCTTTCAACATTGCACTTGTACATTGTACCCAGTTGATATCATGCTCTTTTGTTTATGGATGTCGTCGGTGTGAAAGGAAAGGGGAGCTTGTCAGTCCATGGAGTTATGTATGTGTGTTAGAGAAACACCTGGGCCGCTAGCCTAAGCCATGCCTAATCATGGTGGAAACTTGTAGCATCACCATAGTGAGCAATCTATGAAGCATTCTTCTTATAAAAAAGAGATAGATATTGAGAAAAAAGATGTGAAAAGAGGAAAGAGAGAAAAAAGCACCATTTTCCCATGGTAAATAAGAAGATTGCTGAGATGCTCATTGTCTGCTTGCCTTGTCATTTTGATTATGGGCACTCCTGTATCATGTGCAAGGGGTACCCCATTGGCAGTTCTCTATGATACACATGTACTTACTATGACAAGAACTTATCGATAACTAAACTTGAGTAGCATGAGGAGCGACCCTTGTATTCAAGGGACATGAGATTGCCAACTTATACTTTGTCAATCATATACTCCATAGTTTGTTCACTTTAACCTTAATCACCTAAAGATGCTTATGATAGGGGCAATGAGAGCTGAAAGCTAAGAAGTACCATAATTTTTGGAAGCTCTTTATGAGACTTGAATCCCTGCTTCCTTCTATGAAGGCCTTTCTTTTACTTTTATGTTGAGTCTCCACCTTATGTCTTTATGCACCTATTGAGAGAGCATAGTGGCCATTCTTAGTTCTATGTGCATTGTCCCAAGACTTGTTGATTGATGCATAACTTTGATATTGCTTGTTCTTAAACTATCTGTATCTAGTCACCCTTATGAACTTTGAAGGTGTCCTATGCATTTATGTTTTCTACCCTATGAGGGACAAGCTGAATACCATTCTTATTATGCTTTCTTTATGTGAAACAAACAAACGCCTTGCAAAGCATTATTATTCATGATCTTTGTTTGTATCCTTTCATGTTGCATGCATAGGTACTATGTCTTATTGTTAGAACTTCATCTTTCATGCTCCTGTTTAGAGTACTTTGATCCCAGCTTTCAATGCTTGCAAAGATTATGATGGTTCATGTCACCTCAAAAATTATTCTTTTTTATCACTTACCTACTCGAGGACGAGCAGGAGTTAATCTTGGGGATGTTGATACGTTGCTAACGTATCTATAATTTTTGATGTTCCATCCTTGTTTTATATCTACTTTTTTATGTTTTGTCCACACTTTGGAGTATTTTTATACACTTTCTTGGACTAACCTATTAACAAGATGCCACAGTGCCAGCTGCCTGTTTTCTGCTGTTTTTGGTTCCAGGAAAGTTAGAAAATGAATATTCTCGGAATTGGACGGGACAAAAGCCAAAGTCGATATTTCACCGAGGGGGACACGGAGCCAGAATACGAGTTGGAGAGGGTCCAGGGGCCGCCCACACCACCTGGCCACACGGCCTGGCCCGCGCTAGGGGGTGGTGTGGCCGCCTAGGGCACCCCCTCAGCCTCCCCTTTCGCCTATATATCGCCTCTGATACAGAAACCCTAAAAAATCCAGCCTCTAGCCACGAAAAGTTCCGCAGCGCCGCTGCCACCGAGGGGAGATTCGGGGGATAGAAAGTCTCTATTCCGGCACCCTGCCGGGATGGGGAAGTGCCCCCGGTGCCATCTCCATTGACTCCACCACCATCTCCATCGCCATTGCTGATTCCCATGATGAGGAGGGAGTAGTTCTTCCTCGAGGCTAAGGGTTCTACCGGTAGCTATGTGTTCATCTCTCTCTCTATGCATGATCATATTGTGATCATGAGCTTTGTAATCAAGTAGATCTACCTTGCTACTCAAGTGCTTTAAGAGATCTCTGCTCTCCCCATGTGTGTGAAAGTGAAAGCGTGCACACCATGGTGGCACTTAGGCTAGATATTACAAATACTTGTTATGAGTTATATTTGGGGTTGGACGTTTCTATGAAATTGTGGTGTTTGTTGGAACCATCTAGAGATCAAGGTGATAGTGTGGGGTTATCTAGATGGGGAAAGCGAACTTTGAGGAGTGCTGTTATAGGCCTACCATGGATTAGAGTGTCCAACTGGAGAGTAGTTCCGAGTAGTATCATGAAGAGAAGATATTTATATGAGAGTGTTCACTAGCGAAAGTATGATCCCTAGGCCTTGTTTCTAAACATTGAAACACTGTTTGCAACTAGATATGTTACATGTTTGCTTGCTTCCATCTTTTTGCCTTTAGTCTTTTCCTCCCATCAAGCTCTTTTCTGGCACCGTTGTCTGATATCATACCACTTGTATTTCACTATCTCTTCACCGAACTAGTGCACCTATACACCTGAAAAGTGTATTGGGTGTGTTGGGGACACAAGAGACTTCTTGTATCTTGATTGCATTGTTGCTTGAGAGGGATACCTTTGACCACTTCCTCCCTGTGTTCGATAAACCTTGGATGATCCACTTAAGGGAAACTTGCTGCTATTCTACAGACCTCTACACTTGGAGGCCCAACAACTGTCTACAATAATAGAAGTGTGTAGACATCAAACTCCGATCTAATATTGCTGGCTTTAGACAGGAAGATCGTGATCCACTAGCGCTTGCATGGGAGAGGATGAAATAATGCCTAAGAAACTATCCTAGTCATGGGATGGAAGATTGGTTAATCCTCCATTTATTTTACAATGCTCTTAATCCTGTGTCTAAGTCTATGCTTGTGAAGCTGGAGGAACATTTATGGGTAAACATCTTACCGAAGCAAAATAGCTACTAGAAAATATGCAAGACAACCATGCCCAATGGCATGTGGAAAGATCAAACACGAAGAAGGTGAATTCTATCTCACCACAAGAGAACGAAGATCTCAATGCTAAGTTGGATGAACTCATACTAGCCGTAAAAGATAAGGAAACCCAGGTAAGAGCCACCCCTGAAACAAATATTGAAGAAATAGACTTCGTAGATCGTAATGATTATAACCCTGCTTGGAAGAAGAGTTACAATCCTAACTTTCAGAAACATTATGCTAGTCCTACAGGTAACTCTAATAATAATATGGGAACTTGTAATGGTAGTCTCCAAGAAACGCTTAAGTCTTTCATAGACTCACAAAATGAACAAAATAATATTCTAGTTAAAATTACGGAGAACCATGATGCCATGGTTGGTAAATTATCTAACCAAGATGTTAGTTTGAGAAATGATTTGCATGCCCTTCAAGAAAGAACAAGGATGATTGAGGCACAACTAGGTAAGATAACCGAGAGTCAAACTCTCATTCTAGCTAAATTTGCAGGTAAAGCTGAGCCCAATCCAGTTGAAGAACTCAAAATGATGAGGATCCAAAGGGAGGATCCTGAAGAACTTGACTATAGTAATGCTCCTTCACCAAGTTACACCGTTGAAGATCTCGTAAAAAGGATCGATGTCAAGATTCTGGTAAGTGAAGGTAGTGAGGAAGCTATGTACCAACATTTTGTCAATCAAGTAGCAATAAAGGTACATGAGCTTGAGGAAGAATACAAGCAAATTGCTGAAAAATTACCTGTTAAACCAAATGACATATTTGAGCCTACTAGTAAGATTAAAATTGGAACCAATGAGATAGCTGCACTTTGTGATCTAGGTGCAAGCGTCTCAACAATTCCAAAGAGTCTTTTTAACAAGTTAAATCTTGTCTCCTTTGAAATTACTGAGTTAAAATTGCATCTAGCAGATTCTACCTACAAACAAGCTATAGGGATAAAGGAGAACACTTTAGTATACATTAAAGGTTGTCCTTCTCTCATTGTTTTTGTTATAGTTGACATGCCTGAAGATGCTAATGCTCCTATTATATTAGGCCGTCCTTTCTTAAGAACTATTAAGGCTTTAATTAATCTACATGAAGGGAACATGAAGCTACAATTGCCTTCGCGGGATCCTTTTGTTATTCATTTCCCCATGAAGAAGAAAGTCAATCATGATGAAAAGGAGGCCATCACTTTGAAGGCCAACTATTTTGGAGTGGGTGTTCCACTCATCTGGCCCAAGTGAGTATCATCAAAGCCAAGCTATTGACCATAAAAGAGTGCTCCATGGGAGGCAACCCATGTGAAATAAAGGTTTGAGTTAAGTTTTTAGTTTAGTTTAAATTTATGTTTAATAAAGAGTGCTAGAAAACTCCATTTGAGGAGAAGAAGTTCGGTAGTACTTGAAATTCCACTTTAATCATGCTATTGTTGGTCGACAATATTTACTGCCAATTTTCTGTTAAAAACAAGGTATATCACTAAGTTACAGGAAAATAAATAGTTTACAAAGAAACAGAATTTTTTTGATGCACACAGAGAGCCTAACGACCGACCGTATAGATATCTTTGCCATCGAATTTTTTTTTTGCAATATGTACTAAGAGTTTAACGACCAACTATACGACGGGAATAAAAATTCCAGCCGTATAGCTCCGGTCGTATAGATATCAATGCCTACATACAATTTATTATATGTACTGAGATTTTAACGACCAACAATATTGTGGGAATAAAAATTCTGGCCGTATAGTTCCGGTCGTATAGATATCGATGCCTTTGCAAATTTTCTTTCGCAGGGACAGACAGTTTAACGACCAACTATATGGCTGGAACATTTTGTTCCACCCGTATAGTTGCGTCTGTATAGCTGCACCGCCAGGAGGAAACCCTAAATTTTTGACAAAAGGCCAACTATATGGCCGGAACACCTTGTTCCAACCGTATAGTTCCGCCCATATAGTTGCATCCGACCACAAAATCGCATGGGAAGGTACTTCCAACTCCAAAACTTCAATCCTTTTTCTTTCTTCTACCTCCAAACTCTCTCAAAACCTTAAGATATCTTCATCTCTGCTCAATTTCGTTCGATTTCCTTGCACACAAGTGATCTACGGTATGTTTCTCCTCCGATCCTCCAATTACTTTTTGCAAATTCATCTTCGATCTATTGTCATTGTCAATCTAGGATAATACCTACTATGAACCAATTGCCATGATTTTGTTACCTAGATTATTATTTTGAGGGGAAATCTTTAGTGTGCTATGATGAGGAATATGATGCACTTACTGTTTTTGGATCAAAAGTTTTATTTTTGCCTTTCTTCAATGTTTTAGATGATGAACACAAGGAGCCAAACTCGTGCTCGTGCCACCACTAGCGCTTCTCGAGCTGCCGCTCAGGAACGCATGGGGATACGGTTCAGGGATGAGGCCCATCATGATCGCTTCAACAGGATTAAGAACCGCGAAGTGAAGGCCACCAAGTGATCTTGCCCCATTATATTGAACCAACTCGGTATTTCTGATGACTTCAATTTACTTTGCAATAGAGTTGGCCTGCAAAACTTTGTTTACAATGATGTACCTACTTATCACCGCTTAACCATTGAATTTCTTAGTTCATTGCGAAGCACCGTTAAACAATGGCAAGTAGAGGATACTATTTATTTCCGTCTAATGAACAACAACTACACTTTAACATTAGATGAATGGTGCGCATTTTTTAATTTTCCAAACAATGATATTCATGCTTTAGGCGCATCCTTTACTGGCCTAGAACCTACCCCTGAACAATATTATAATGGAATGAGTTTCACTACTAGAATAAACAAGGGGAAGAATATTCAACATCCTGCAATTCGCTATTTGTTCTATGTTATTTCTAACACCTTGTAGGCACGTAATGAGTTCATGAGACTCAACGAGGAGGACATACTAGTCCTTGCAAAGGCTGCTTACATCAACTGCGACTTGTCACTCAACTTGGGCGCCATCCTTGTGCGCTACCTAGAGCACCAAGCCTCCCAAAGCCAAGGACCAATCATTGGTGGAGGCGTCATCATCGTGCTTGCCACTTCCCTAGGCTTTGACCTAGGTGAGTTGCAACCCATGCTAGGTGAGACACATGTTGGTTTCTCCACTTTGAGAGCATGTGGAATGCTCACTAGGAGAGGTGGTGTTTATTATCTACATATTGCTGGAGCTGGGCGTATCTACCCCACTCCTTTGCCTAATGGTCTTTTCTCTATCGAGGAAGGACGTTTGCTATATGATTCGCAGGTTGAGAAACACCAACCCAAGGAAGAGATTCCAGAGGAGGATGAGGACCAAGAGGAGGAGCAAGAAGTTCCTTATCAAGAGGAGCAGCCGCAAACCCGGTTCGCCACATACCAAGATTTCCAAGGACTTCGAGGGAATGAGGAGAGGATGCATAGCCTCTCTTTGAACCTCCGAGAATCAACAAGTAACCTCTCAACTCAATTCGCGAACTAGAGTAACGACTTTTTCCTGCCACCACAATAAATTGAAGGGCTTGCAAAAGCCTAAGCTTGGGGAAGTTTCCTCATATATCTTTACGTGGCGTTTATTTGCTTTTATCTATTTCAGAGGTTGTGTTTTTATTTGAGTTTATAAGCACTCTTGTTGGTTTCCCCAACACTTTATCTTTAGTTCTTTCTATTTTTCTTTCGAAATTTTCTAGCCGAGCTTTGCCGCCAATTTTCTATTCTTTAAAGTCCCTCTCTTAAAAACGACAAAAAGATTTCTCCATTTTTCCTTATTTTCCCTTTTTCTTTTCTTTCCGCCTCGAGGTCTTCATATATTTGCAGGAGAGTGGTCGACTTCGAGTTTCCAAGAAACAAATAAAAAAGGAAGAGAGAAGTGGAACCAAACATGAGAGGTATGCCTTATGACTCCCCCTTTTGAAGTTTGAGAAACCCATGCTAGTTAGTAGTAAATATTGAGATATTATATAGGTGGAGTGAGTCTTTGTATTGTAGTAAGATTTTCATTTGCATGAGTATTTAATTGGGTATGTTTTGTTCTAGCTCTCGTAATTAACCAAGTCTTGCCTAATTTTTTGTTTTGCTAAACAATTGTAATAAGAAAAAGTCTCCCAATTGAAGTCTTGGGTGTTGTAGTGCTTAGTCTTGAAGGCTTATTTCTAAAGACACTCAACACCACTGAAAATGTTGATTGACTTAATAGCTCTCTTTGAAAGATTTTTTTTGATTGAATTAATGTTTAGTGGTTTTTGTGAGCATGCCAAAGTTTGACTTGTTAATCATAAGAATGATAGAGCTTTACGCGTGTCAAACTTCATGGGATGCCAACAACTCCACTGGCCTACGAACAATCTTCATGGAGGAAAATCCTAGATTTTGGTTATGAGTTGATTAAACACTTGTAGCAGCAATGTTATAGTGGGTAAGATTCTTGATACTCTCGGGTAGCTGTAATCATGATGGAATCACTCCTCTGGCTGTTATGAGAAATCATTATGCAAACGGAACAAAAACCTTAGTGATGCCACAAGTGTCCATTACAGCCCGATAAACTAAATAAATTTTTTGGCATGCTCTCAATTACTAAAAACTGAAATTCTTGAAGGACAATGAATAGAAAAGTAGTCCTTGAAAAGTCTTGATTTATTGATGTGGGAGAATTTAGATACTCTAGTATATATGCTTTTCATGACAACTCTCACACTCTTAATTTACATGATTACACTTTATTGTTCAAAGGCAGGCCTATGAGTTGATTACTTGACATGGAATAAAGTTTACTCATTTGAATCATCCATGTTTACAATAATTTTGCTGCACTATAAGGATGCATGAAACCCGTATTATATGCTTGCCATTACTCTATCTATGTTGAAGTTTTTCAGATTTATGAAGTGGACGAAACATGAGACTACTAATCATGAGTAAGATCACCATCTCGTTATTTTAGTTTAAATGTTGAGTTCCTTTTTTTATTTTGGTTTTCTTGCTCGGGATGATCAAGTTTAAGCTTGGGGAGGCGGATGACTCTGAAATATAGCCATCTACGTCCATATTTAAACTGGATATTGATCATATTCTTGATGTAATATCTCTCTAAACCCTACCACTAATGCTAATATTCAGAGGGGTATGCATTACTTTCTTTTATATTTTTCCTGCATAGATAACGTCGTTTAAAGGAGGGAATCACTACATTAAAGTCAAAGATACGAGATTTCCAACAACTAGAAGAAACCAGGAGCCGTATAATGGAGGCAGACACTTTAACGACCAACTATACAACTAGAGCAAAAATTCCGGCCGTATAGCTCCGGTCGTATAGTTGGCGCCACCACCGTTAGGTTAAACAGAACAACTTTCGTGAAGGGACCCCTATATAAAGAAGCCTCAGGCGATGGGAAAACAGCTCTTGCACCACCCCGAAGAAGCCAAACCTCGCCAAAAAGCCGCCTCAGATATCCAAACCCTTCTCCATCTCCATAGCCATATTCCACCACTTGTAATAGTAGATCTCTTCTCTGATTGGCGACATTGTAAGACTGTTTCTATCAATCTTATGATTTTCATTACAATGTTTGTGATTGTTGATCTCATCTCTATGTGTGAGTAATTCTCCTTGGGCTAAGGGCTTCGTCCTAGCCATGTAGCAATTGTGCATGTGATTTATCATAGATGGGATCGTGTATTAGTTTGTATGACATGATGATTATTGTATCCTCTCTTGCCTCAATCCAAGGACTTGTCAGGTACCCAAGATCATGAGGGTTGAGCTAGGTATAGGGAGTATGGGTGATGACAGATCTGCAGGTTGGGAACCCCTGTGACAGAAGGGGTAGTACGGCTGTATGTGAGGGGTTTGCATGGGATTAACGGTGACATCACTATGAATATCATTACTTCTCTTTCTTCTATGGATGAGACTAGTAGGTTATTGCTATAAGCGGCTGCGGAGGCAATAGCAATTACGAATGCACTGCCACATATAGTTTATCTTGCTCTAACAAGTACACACATACTTTATTTCCATCAGATGTTTTGCACAGGTACAGGTAAAACCGAACGCCCTAAGCCCTCTCTCTATCATCGATAACAACAAAAAGACGCAAGCTATTGGTCCGGTAAAAACACAAAAGGAATTCTAAAACTGCCGAAGGTCTGTTAAAGTAACTTCACTACGCATTCGCTTCCCGAGGATTTGATAACCTAGGTCTACTAGGGAAAAAGAAGCTATACGTAATCCGGATCAAAGGTGAAATGGATCATATGGGCACCTAGAGGGGGTGAATAGGTGCTACTTCAAATTTTAATGCCTTTTCAATTTTAGGCTTGACACAAAAGGTAAATTCTCTAGATAAGCTATTATGAAGAATTTCCCTATATGCTAACCTAACCAGTAGCGAGTAAAGGCGAGAGAGATAGAGGAACGAGTAAACCGTAGTGAAGCACACGGAGACACAGGATTTGTTTTACCACAGTTCCTTCCTTGTTAAGGGACGTACATCTGCGTTGGAGGGGTGGGTGGTACTAAGAACACCACGCCACAATAGGCCTCACCCTGTTCTCCGATGGATCCCGCCACCAAAGGCCTGATCCACCTTTCCACTATAGGAACTCTTCGAGGCGGGAACCGGCGCCTTTACACAACTAGCGGGGAACACCTCCACAACCAAATTGGAGGCTCCCATAATGACAACAAGCTGCCACAAGAACAAGTTATCAATAACAAAACACAAGATCTAGATATTAATGAGAATACTAGATAGGGGATTTCTCCAAGTGAATGGAGAGGAGTTGATGCGCTTGATTCGTGATGATGATGTAGGTTGTCTCCTCCTTCAATTCCCCCAAAGATCTAAGCCTTCAGGTGGTTGAAGTGGGAGATCTAGAGAGAGCACTTGCAACAGGTTTTGCCTTTTTCGAATGAATCAAGAGATCTGAATGGAGGGGATGAAGGGGCTTTTATACCCCCTGCCCAACTGAGCCGTTGGAGCCTTTGGGGGCCGGATTATCCGGCCCAAGTGAGGGCTAGATTATCCGGCCTAGGGAAAACTCTGTTCCAGACTCGGATTATCCGGCACAAAATCCACCCACGGTCAGAGCGACGCACCGAGCCTGCCCTTGATCGTCTCCTCGGGGCTGGATTATCCGGCCCAAGGTGAGGGCCGGATTATCCGGTCAGGGGAAGAAAATCCGTGTAACATCCCAATTTCAGCAACCCTGATTAGTTGTCCAGAATGCAAAAATCAGGGGGAACAAAAAAAATTCTTGTTTAATGCTGAAGTGTTTGGTTGTTGTTTGGATATGCTTATGCATATGATTGTGTATTAGAAGATATACTCCTTACCTCAACACCAGTTGACAAAAGCTACTTCCCAAAGCTGTCTTGGATTAATTTCCATCTTCTCAAATGTTCTGGCATTTCAAAACCTGAGCCAATAAGCCTTTGCAAACCAACTATTTTAGTACCTTCTATTGATCAAACTATGGAGAGCTATAGAATACAATCTCCTTATGTTTTCAAGACAGAACCTTCAACTTCTCTTCTCTCCAGGTTTCCTAAAACACCTTTATTAAGCTTTTGAATCCTACTCTTGGTAGAAATACCAAGGACTCTCACCTTATTCAAATCCAACACTTCAAAATACCCATACTTCAAGCAAGGCTTGATGGTAACCCTAGTAGTAGGTTTGCTTTGTTTGTAAGATGAGTTGCCTTGATCTGCTGCTTGATTTGTCTGCTTAGGAGATAGTATGAGCTACTCTAGGAGATCATCACTAGGATCAAGATGGTTCCAAATCACCACACCCTAAGCAAGAATACAAAGCTGGATCTGATCTCTAACTACTAGGTGACCATCTAAAACCCCTAACCAGACCCCTTCTGAAGTGATCCCCTCTAGAAGCTTCCAAGTCAATGAAGACCAATATCAAGCATGGATATTTTCTACTCCCTCTACACTTAAAAATCATCCACTTTATGATGATTTGGTACCTTGCATCCCATCAAAATCATCACCACCCACATTCTAGTCAAAACCCCTAAATCTGCCAAATTTGGCTAAGTCTGGAATCTGTTTCAACATCACCTTTTTGAATGTCTCTTTTTCTCGACCCTTGTGCATTTTTGAAAATGCATTTGAACATATTGTTAACCATCCTAAGGACTACCAAGGCACACTATTTCCCTTGGTTAGATCATCCTCCAACCCACTTGTTCTTGATGGTTTTGCAGGCAAGAAAATAACTATTCCTACAAATCTAGTCAACATGCCTATTTTGACAGAAGCTCACACCGTCATCCAACCTCATATGGACCAAATATTTGCATGGTTGTGTTCTACTAATATAGGTATATAAATATCTACTTCACTTGTTCCAAGTGGATCTTTGTGCTTCTTAAACCCACAAGGTTTTGAAGGCTAGTTGAAAATCTGCCTTGGCAGGCTTATTTTATTCAAAGTTCGAAATCAATTCTTGGTGAGCTCAAGCAGGATCAAGCTCAAACCTCTGAACCATTGCAATATAAATCACTTGGTATATCCATCCATATATCCCATGCCCCAAGGGGAGCCTTGAGCTCCAAGATCCAACAAGGTTTTGGTGGCATGAAAACAATCTTACCCAAGATCCTTAAATCTCTAGTTTTCACCAAAATCAACTTGGATTCCCCAATCCCAAGGTTGAAAATGCTTGTTCCACCTTGTCTAAATCATCTACCTTGATCATCAAGATTTATCAAAATAAACATCCATTTATTATGGCACCAAATCTATTAAACTCTTGTAATAGACAAAATCTCCAAAACTCCTTTCCCAATGGAAAGCTTGGTTTTTTTCAAAGAAATTCCCCAACTTTTGGCTCAATTGAGATCCATATATCATACCCTATCTTCCCATCTCAAAAATAAATATTTTTGAGAAGCTTTATTATTTCTTTTTGCCCATTATCTTAAATGGCAGAAATGGAATAATAATAGTGTTAAATACTTTTAATCCCCAATAAATCTTGGGAGAAATAACCATAGTGTGAATTCATATTTATGACCATCTCACATCAAAATCCAACCTGGTCCAATGTAAAAATATCAAATGAGCTTCTAGAAACTACTTCTGCACTTTTTGAATAAAGGATTTTAAGTGAACTAAAAATCTTCTGAAAAATCCCAATAAATTCCTAGAGCTATACCTTGACTATATATACCCACTAGTACCACTCCCTCATTTTATAAAGACTACATCCCTGTACTTCCTTCATAACCATTAAATTGACTAATTATGCCAACAAATCAAATCCACTACTCAAACCACGTCCAACCCTCATCAAAAGCTTGACCAGCACCTCTCTCTAGCACCCATCACACCCTTGGTCGTGTACCACTGTAGCAGAAGCCCTCTCCTTTGTCCTTTTCTCTTGGAATGAGAGAGAGACGTTGCTTTATTTTAAACACTCCTAGAGAAGAGAAAAAGCAGCAGCAGCCTCCACCACTCCCTCCCTGTCTCCCTTCTCGACTCAGAGCCCACCACTCACCTTCCCACCACCCACTCGACCAACCAGAGGACCCCTACCTCTCTCCCCTTGCTCCCATGGGCTTTTTCCACCATGAACCCCCTATCCGGGATAAATAGCCTCAGGCCATCCCAGCACCCTCCCTTCGGCTCACTTTCCTCCTCTTCTCCCCCTTACCCTCCTCTGAGAGCCATCCCCTTTCCCCTGTTCTAACTTTTCCAAGAGAGAGAGAAAGAAGGTTTAGACATGGCAAAGATCCGAGCACAACTCCACCTCCTCTTCTCCCCCGCTCCCCTCTCGTGGCCTAGGGTTCCCAGCGCTGTTGCGCACGTCCCAGTGAGGAGGACGACCTCTGGGTCGTCGATCCTCTTCCTAATCCGACGAACCACAGAGCCACATACCTCTTCGACCTCCTGAGTCACTGACCACCGGGCCCTCCTTCGTGATTCAAATGAGGCTCCCGCTCCCGCCTGCTGTGACGCGTTGCTGGGCCGGCCTGCCCCTGCTTGGCTCATTTCTCTACAAATCTGGCCCAAGCTGCCCTCCAGTTTCTCTTTTATTTAAGTACATTTCTAGATCTGTTTTGGCAATCTAGCTTAAATCATTTTGAAAATGGAAACTAGCTCCCAATGCCTGGGTCAAAAATTTATAAAGTTTAGGGTTGTTTTCCCCAACATGCAGTACCAAAAGTTTGGCCATATGATATTTGTATCTTTTCTGTAGATTTATCTCCTAGATAGTACCTTTTTCAATCAATAAATCTTCAAAGGAGTTCCACACCCCCAAATAGAGTAAATCCAACTGCAAATGCTTGTTATCTGAAATACTTATTATCTAGCATGTTATCTGAAATCCAACTTCAAAGGAGTTCCACACCCCCAAATGCTTGTTATCTGAAATTCCCTAGGTCAAACCAAAATGGGTATTGACCTAATTCCAACTCCCAGTACACATGCACACCAATATCTATCAAACCCTAGGATCCCAAAAGTTTATGATCCATGGTTGATTTATTAGGGATTAAATTGTTTTGTCTAGAGTTAATCCACTAATAAATTCACCTCAGTAGTTCTGTAACTCCAAAAAGGTTGATTCCAATTCTATAGAATGGTACTCTAAATGCCTACCATGTGTCCTTGGATTCAAATCAAAAGATTCTGTAGATTTAATCTAGTGAAAAAGACAAAACAACTCCAAAACTTCCCTTGGGAATTTCTGGAGGGCATTCTGGTAATTATTTTGGAGTGATTCCAACTCTTAGCTATTCAGTACGCCAAAATCTACCTTACCATCGAAGGAAATAATTTTTGGAGCTCCAGAACTTTTCTGGTAAATTATTTCCTAAAACTAGAGCTATTATCACTAGAATATTCATAAGAAATTAAAGAAAAGTGATAAAATAGTGAAACCACTTTTGTGGGTTTCATTTTATCAACACCTATCTGTTGGTACCATTTTTACACAATGGTATCATACAGAATTGGTCCTTGGTCCAAAACCCTCTATTAGGTAGTTCCTCGACTATAAACCCTAAGGGATGTTCTTCCATACCTCCAAGACAATCTCGATCTTCTAAATCCAATCCTCTCAAAACCTACTAAATCTTAATTTGGTATTATTAAATTGCTTGTTTGCTGCATGGTATTGGTGATGGTATGCCTTGTATTGATGGTGCCCTTTTGTTTGTTTGCATGTGTTCCCTATCGACGATAGTTGCGATTATATCAGAGACCAGAAGAAGTGGTTATTATTGGTTATTATGGTTTTCTAAGGAGAAGTCCAAGGACATATTGCCATATTTCTGATCATCAGGCAAGGCCCTTCTTGCTCATAAGCCTTGTCCTACTGTTTTACTTATGTATGTTTTATCTACTGTTTATTAAAAACTGCATTGTTACTATATGTTGATGTATATATGGTAGTGGTTTGGCTCCTCCGAACTATTACACTTTGGTACTACTAAGTACAACCCCTTTGACGACACCTACTTGTCCCTAGTATGGTAGATGGTGTAATACACCATACCCCCTTTTGGAGACCCTGTTTTAGCCAAAGCAAAGCTAGAGGATAGGAAGACCCCAGAAAACGTTTTACCAAATGTTTTATGATAAAACCTTGGTAAGGTGGGACCTCCCAAGAGATGTTGAGAAAAAAAGGTTTTGTTTTACAAAATGCTGAAGGAAAGCTGGAGGAAAAAGGTTTACGAAAACGCACTCGGTTCTTTGTAGTTTAGCTATAACAACTTAACTTGTGCAACCACATTACTCTGGTATGGGACAGGGCTAGATTTGATGTTTGTCTATTCTGGTATAAGCTGCCTCACAACTACTACAGGGGGTCGCGATCCCCAGAGGCTGGGCCTTCTCCCATAAAGGTCCATGTGGGACATCGACCTAGAGAAGGAACGAACTGTCTGCGGGCAGCCAGGCGTTACTATGAGCCCCTCATTGAAAGCGCCCATTGTGTGAAGTGTAAAATGCGCTCTGGTTGGTCCTCGGTACCCGACGTCCCGGTTTTGAGGGGAACAACACTCATAGGGTAGGCACTTATACTGGAGTGGGCATCCGGAGAGTCCTGATCGGTTACTCGACCCACGATCGGTGTAGATCAGGGTAGTGTACCAGGATGGTGTGGGTAAAGTGTGCAACCTCTGCAGAGCGTAAATATATTCGAATAGCCGTATCCGCGGTTATGGATGGGTAGGACAAACTTCTGTAGAGCGGTGCTGGTTTTGTTTTCAAAAAGGATTTCGGAAAAGAAATGGCTTTGGAAATGATTTGACCATGGGATGGTCGTAAAGGAGAAAGGTTTTGACCATGGGATGGTCAGAAGAAGGAGAAAGGAGTTTGGTCGTGGGACGACCAAAAGACGGGAACAAATGGGTACCCCAATCCTAGTGTTTACAAAACTTTTCAAAAGGTTTCCAAAATGGTTTACAAAAGTTTTCAACAAAGATATATAGATGCTATATCTACAAGAGAAACTATTTGAGAAAAGAACCTCTCTTGAAGCCCTCCTACTACCACAGCCATATTACATATCCTCTTGTTATTATTATTTTTTGAGGTGGTTTGCAAGTACATTCAAAGTACTCACTGGCATTGTCCCTGGCTATTAACTTGGTCAGATATCAAGAAGAGGATGAAGTTGACGTCTAAGCAAGCTAGGACGTTCTCCCAGTCAGTTGCCTGTAGGTTAAGGCATGGCTCGGGCTCTACGCTTAATGAAGTTCCGCTGATGTTGATCGATGTAGCCATAATGGCAACTAAGGTATGACATGTATTCATTATTTATTGGATGTTTACTTTGATACTTGTCTGTTATGTGCCACGACTAACTAATCATGGGATCATGGTTGTATGCATAACTGGGATTCTCGGAGGATTAATCCGGGGGGCCCACAGACTTGGTATTAGATCCATCCTGACTGTAGGAGAACCTTAGTTAGCATGGTCGTTAGACAAGAACCTTATTTTGAAAACCCCGGCTTTCGAAAACTAGTTTCTCAATGAATTTCTGAAAGTTCTACTTCTTCTCTTACTCTAAGTAAATGCTTTCGAAAATGGTTTCCTCTAACTCTTGTCCAAACTTCAAACCTATGGATTTTAAATAACTAGGATCTAGAACCCGGTGAAGACAATGAGAACAATATGAAGACAAGCAACTACCAGCAAACACAAGGAGACTACAATATCGCTCTACCAGCGGAATCCTCATAATCAGAAGACATCAGGTGTTGCACTATCAAGAAGCGTCCAAGATATGACGAAGGACTTATCGGCAAGATAGTGACTCTGACCTGAAGAGAGACGATATCTAGGGTCAATAGTCCTAAGAATAGGATTCCCCTACATCACGATTAGTTAACTCCTTGGTCCCTAACATTGATTGTGATTTCTTGCCTAAGTGCCACATGTGTTGCTTGATGTGTGATGTTGCCGAGGACATGGCGATCCTCTTCGCTTTGTTCGCCTTGTATGTTGTGCTGGTTGCTTTGACCTCCTTAAAACTGAGACTCGAGGAGTGATGACCCACAAGTATAGGGGGTGTATCGCAGTATTTTCGATAAGTAAGAGTGTCGAACCCAACGAGGAGCAGAAGGTGCTGGCTAGTGGTATGATTAGGAATTCTCTGCAAATACTTAGCAAACGGATTTTTAGGGGTTTTTGATAAAGCAAGTAAACGAAGTACGAGTAAACAAAAGACAATAGGAATAAATGTAGCAAGTGTCCCAATCCTTTATGCAGCAAAGGACAAGCCGGTTGTATTACTTAAGATGACCAAACGTTCTCGAGGACACATGGGAAGACTGTCAAGTGCTTTCGCTTCATATAGTTGATTAATCTTCTTTAGCTTGCTAAGTGTTGTGTGGGTGAACCTGTGCTAATGTACCGACCTTCCTAGGACTAATACATACTTGTGATTATACCCCTTGCAAACATTCGTAAGTACAAGAAAGTAATTAAGGTAGAAACCTAGCCACAGCTTTAAACTCTAAGACCCTTACGTCCCTTGTGCAATGGTTTCCTAACGGGAGTTCAGGTTTCTGTCACTCGGGCAACCCCTATGATTAGTAGCCAAATACACAATGCATTCCCCTAGGCCCATATAGGTGAAGTGTCATGTAGTCGACGTTCACATGACACCACTAGAAGAAGTACACCACAACTTAAATATCAAACCATTGAATCTTTCTCAACACAACTCCACTACTAACAACATGACTTCTCCCATGTCCTCAAGAACAAAACAAACTACTCACAAGACATCATATGGATCATGATCAGAGATGGAATAATGATGTATAACAATCTGAACATAAACAATAATTCAATGGTTCACTCAATAGCATCAACTACAAAGAGTAATCAACACCGGGAAAGTTTCCCCTAAGAACTAATGCAAGATTCAACCCAATTGTTACAACAATATAGAGATGGTGATGAGGGTGCTGATGGTGATGATGGTGGTGGTGATGATGATGATCCCGATGAAGTCCAGCTTGATGATGGTGTTGATGGCGACGATCTCCCCTCTGTAGGAAGGAATTCCCCCGGCAGAAATCTGTCTGCCGGAGAGATCTTTCTCTCTCGGTGTTTTCCGCCCCGCAGAGGCGGCGGAATATTTTTGTGGTCGCTCCCCGAGTCTTAGGGTTTCGGGAGGAAAATATACGCCAGAGGGGAGTGCCAGGGGTGGACCAGGGCGGCCACACCACCTGGTGGCGCGGCCTAGGCTGGCCCGCGCCAGGGGGTGGTGTGGGCCCCCTGTGGCCCATCTCCAGCCCCCTTTATGGCTTCCTTCGTCTTCTAGAAAAATAGGATTTTCCGTATATTTTCCCGGATTTTCTGATCTTTGCGAATTTTGCCTCCAAACAGCACCTTTTCCATCAGAATCCTGACTGCAGCAGTCCATGCTCCAAAAGTCATCAACCATGCAAAAACAAATGAAATAACATAAGTATCACCTCTCAATACGAAATATATCAATGAATAACAGTGAATTATGACATAGAATAGTGATGCAAAATGGACGTATCAACTCCCCCCGAGCTTAGATTTTGCTTGTCCCCAAGCGAAACTTAGCTCAATAAATATGGCCTCAGGTTTATGGAGTGAAGAGTCGATAAAAGAATACGGACAAGAAGTCACATTCATCAAATACATAGATCATAATAGAAGACAACTCACTATTATATGACTCAACTTGCAATGAGTAAAGGAAACACAATAAAGATACATAAAGTGAATCATAATTGGTAATGACAAACTTAGCTCTTGGTCAAAGAATAGTTGATAATTCCCTGGAGTTCACAAATAACTGGTTTTCAATGATAACTTTCAAAGTAGTAAACATCAAGATAAGAGCAATGTGCAAAACAAGGAACATAAGAAACATGATTGAATAAATCATCATATGAATGAATGAAACACAACAACTCAAAATACTTGCTGAGATAGAGAGGAATAGGTTTACTGACTCAACTACAAAGTAAAAGAAAGGCCCTTCGCAGAGGGAAGTAGGGATTGCAAGTCTCATAAAGAGCTCCCAAAAATTATGATACTTACTAGCTTTTAGCTCTCATTACCCCTATCATAGGCATCTTTTGGTGATTAAGGTTAAAGTGACACAACTAAGAGGATATGCTTGACAAGTTATAAGTTGAAATCTCATGCCCCTTACTTATGAGTACCAAACCTCATGCTACTCAACTTCAGTCACGAGTAAGCTCTTGTCATTGTAAATAGATGTGTATCATTGAGAACCGCCAACAGGGTACCCCATGCACATGACATAGGAGCTATCCCATAATCAAAATGACAAGGCAAGCAGACAGTGAGCATCTTAGCGATCTTTTTATTTGCTATTTACATAGGTTTTTATTGAGGATGCTTCATAGAATGCTCACTATAGTTATGCTGCAAGTTTCCACCATGATTAGGCATGGCTTAGGCTAGCGGCCCAGGCGTTTCTCTAACACACATATAAATTCCATGATCTTACAAATTCCAGTTTTATTTCACACCGCTGGGATCCATAAGTAAAAGAATCATGATATCAACTAGGTACAAGTACCAATGCAGTGTTGAAAGCGTTCCCCATGATACATGGTTCTGCTAACTTCAACTCATAAAGTGCAAGCATATACGCAACAAAGAAGGACCCAATGGTTCAAGTTTATTAAATGCAAGAAAGTTAAAGTGTGCCATCAAGTTCGTGAGAGCTTTAATCACTAATTTTCACATAACAAGTTTAATTTAGAAGGTAGATAAAACAATAATTTACTTGGAATAGCAATAATGCTACTAGGTAGGTATGGTGGACACAAATGGCAGAGGTTTTGGTTTAAGGAAGTGGATGCACGAGAAGAATTCCCTCTGAGTACAGGTTTTTGGCTAGCAAGGCTGGGTAGCAAGTATAAGAGTTGAAGGAAACAAACAAACATACAAGTGATAAATACAAACATGCAATCTTCCTTGGAAGCACAAAAGATCTTAACTAGAGAATACTAGACTCATGAGCAAATCAAGATAGAAAGATGATGAAATTATTTTTATTTAAAGTACTTCTATCTTTTCATTCAACTCTCAAAAATAGTGTTGCTACTGACCGAGCTAGGTTTGCCAAAACCAAAAAAATTAACTCAATGATACCAAAGTGATACCAATACTAACAACAAGATCAATCATATAACCACGAATTGAAAACTAATATAAGATATGCAAAAGAGTAAATGATAGAACTTCTCATTAATATTCCATAACAGCAACTCACACCAAGCGATACATATCTAACGAGAGAGGGGACACTTCCATAATGCAAACCATCCTACATAATAACTTCTCTATTCATGATATGACTCTACTAAAAAGATAGAAGATAGTGATGTGATACCGCGGCACTCCCCCAAGCTTGGAACAAACCAAGGAGATGCCAAACCTGATGACAAATTACTCCTTCGGTGGTGGTGGTAATATCTCGATAAGCTCTCTGATAAGTTTCCCCAAGTCCTCAATCTCGAAGGTGAGATTACGAATCAGCTGTGAGTTTTGCTCAATGCGGCTCATGATCATGTCAGGTTGAGAATTCCAGCTCTTGCTATTCTTTCCCCACTCTTCCTCCTTGAAGTCTTCTTTTCCTGTATGGATAGAACGAGGCAAATCCCAATTGGAGGGTAATTTCCCCTTGGGCATATTCTGGTATTGATGCTCATGGATAAGGGTATGGAAAGGATTCTTGGTGCGTGGAGGAAGTGACCGTGGAGCCAAGCAGTGATGAGGAGCTTTCCCCCCAGTCTGCATCCGTGCAGTCCTTCTAACCCTGGCAGGTTTTGTCACCACTCCAATGCTTGCAATGGTAGTGCCGGTGTGCAGATGTTGGCCTTGCTCCTCTTCATCTTCACTCTTGATCTCCTCCTCCTTCCGGGGTCTTGGAGATCCTCCTCCATAGACTCCTTCCCTTTATCCTTGGCAGACACCATTGTGCTTCTAAACCTTCAAAGAGTATGTCCTGGCAGAAACATATAGAAACAAAAACACGATGAAAACACGATATACGAACCTCGAGAGATCCGGGGGGTTATATATTACGAAGTTCCATAACAAAAGGAAGGTACTGGGAGAAAACGAGTCGGAGACGGAGTCTGGGGTGGACTCACCACCTGGTGGCGCGGCCAGGGGAGGGCCCACGCGTGGCTCCGCTTCCGTCCCTTTTTTTCTTCATATCTTTCCTTATTGACTAAAAACTGCAAAAATATGGTTGGATAGTATTTTCGCGGAACTTTTCTTACTAGAACCGTTACCTATTTGAAAATAGACTCTGTAGGTCTCTGAATTTGGTCCTTGATAAATTTTTCCGGAGTCACCACTTGAATAACCATCAGTATCTTCATCTTCATACACTTATTACTTGAGTCATAAAACCTTCCTCTTCCTTATTACACCATTATCTCCACTACCTGGAAATTTCTTTCACACAAAACTCCACACAGTTCTCATTAGCAACATTAGTATATATGAAGTGATAAAACCTTTTGAGTTCAACTTCAACTGAAAACCATAAAAACATAAGCTACTGAAAAAACTCCTTCCGAAAACCCAAAAACAATTCAAAAAGAAAATCGAATAAAGAAGCAAATGCAAGAGTGGCAAAATCTGTCAAAACAGACCAGTAGGTAAAGATCAATTTTTTAGAAAATCTTCTGTTGCTCAAATCAAAAAGTGCAGACCTAACGAAAGTTAAATAACAACCTGGGTCAGAAGCACAAAAAATTACAGCTCAATCTGACATACAGAGATCTCTCACGAATTTTTACGGTGAAGCACAAAAATCTGTTTCGGGACAGCAACTTCCCCAAATATTACTTCTCTCTCATTAGAGGTTGATCTTGATACAAAAACCAAACAAAACGGATAAGGAGAGGTTATTACCGAAGTAATAACTTCCAAGACTCAAAGAAACAAAAACAAACTGAAAGCAAAAACAAATTGGGTTGTCTCCCAAAAAGCTCTTTCTTTATAGCCATTAAGATGGGCAAGATAATTTTGAAGATGCTCACATAGGAATATGAATTGAAGTGAAAGAGAGCATTAAGAAGCAAAAATACACACATTTAAGTCTAACCCATTTCCTATGCAAGGGAATTTTGTAAACAAACAAGTTGTTGAAACCAGAGGCTACAAGCATAGGAAGGCAAAAGAAGTGCAACATAAAAACTTTCAGCATAAAACGAGGAAACTTGATATTATTGAGATGCACAAGAACACTTTTCCCTCTCTCATAGTAACTTTCAGTATCATGCATAAACTTAACAATATAAGTATCACAAGGGCCATCATAGCAATGATTGCTTATTCTAATAGAAAACACAGGAATACTAGCTCTCATAACACTACTTTGTGAAACAATATTAGAGGTATCCTTACAAAGGATAGTGTGTCCCTCTTCTACATATTTAGTAGCAAAGTCTTTCACATTTGCTATTATAGGTTCATCAACCTTTTTTTATCAGGTTCAACAGCTTTATTTGTACTTTCATTAACCATACTAGCTATCATAGAATGTTCCTTTATCTTAACTGGGAAAGGCATTTTCTCAATGTAAGGTTTAGGTAAAACATGATTAGCAGTATAAAGTTCAGTATTTCTTGCAGGAACACTCTTAGCAACATCTTTATAAGGTTCATGATACTTATTCCACTTCTTTTTAGGCACTTCAATGTAGGAAGCAAAAGCCTTAAAGTAAGAAGCAATAGCTTGAGAGTCTAGACCATAAGCATTTTTAATATTTTGAAAGTCATTAGTTCCCATAAAAGATTCAATGCATTCATAATCATAATTTATACCTGACTTTCTACCTTTGTCATTCTCCCAAGCTTCAGCATTGTCTTGAATACGGTCCAGAAGATCCCATTTAGCTTCTTCTTCCATGCAAGTGAATGATCCAGCACAAGAAGCATCCAATAAATCCTTGTCATGTAGAGGGAGACTTGCATAAAAGTTATTGATAATAATATTGTTGGGGAGCTCATGAATGGGACATTTGAGCATTAGAAACTTCAATCTCCCCCAAGCTTGAGCTGTACTCTCTCCATCAAGAGGACAAAAGTTGTATATTTGATTCCGATCTTTATGAATCTCACTAGGAGGATAAAACTTTGAATAAAAGAGAGGCACAATTTCCTCCCATTCCAGAGCTTGACCATTCTTCAGCAGCTTATACCATTCCTCAGCTCTTCCTTTCAGTGATAATGAGAATAACTTCTTCTTAACTTGATCTGTAGTAATACCTAAACACTTGAACAACCCGCATAATTCGTGTATAAAGAGTAAATGATCACCGGGATGGACAGTTCCATCCCCAACATAGTAGTTATCCATAACACAGTCAATAATTCTTGTAGGTATTTTAAAAGCATCATTCTCAGTAGGTGGTGGCTTATCTACTACATTAGCAGTGGTAGTTGCATTACCAAATAAGAAACTCAGTGAATTATCCATAACGAAAATGAAGCAACTAGCAGAAGTAAACAATACTCACAGTAGAAGTTTCCTTTACCAGTTCCACTCTCCAATAGCACTTCACTCCCCGGCAACAGCGCTAGAAAATAGTCTTGATGACCCACAAGTATAGGGGGTGTATCGCAGTATTTTCGATAAGTAAGAGTGTCGAACCCAATGAGGAGCAGAAGGTGCTGGCTAGTGCTATGGATCAGGAATTCTCTGCAAATACTTAGCAAATGGATTTTTAGGGTTTTTTGATAAAGCAAGTAAACGAAGTACGAGTAAACAAAAGACAATAGGAATAAATGCAGCAAGTGGCCCAATCCTTTATGCAGCAAAGGACATGCCGGTTGTATTACTTAAGATGACCAAACGTTCTCGAGGACACATGGGAAGACTGTCAAGTGCTTTCGCTTCATATAGTTGATTAATCTTCTTTAGCTTGCTAAGTGTTGTGTGGGTGAACCTGTGCCAATGTACCGACCTTCCTAGGACTAATACATACTTGTGATTATACCCCTTGCAAACATCCGTAAGTACAAGAAAGTAATTAAGGTAGAAACCTAACCACAACTTTAAACTCTAAGACCCTTACGTCCCTTGTGCAATGGTTTCCTAACGGGGGTTCAGGTTTCTGTCACTCCGGTAACCCCTACGATTAGTAGCCAAATACACAATGCATTCCCCTAGGCCCATATAGGTGAAGTGTCATGTAGTCATTGTTCACATGACACCACTAGAAGAAGTACACCACAACTTAAATATCAAACCATTGAATCTTTCTCAACACAACTCCATTAGTAACAACATGACTTCTCCCATGTCCTCTAGAACAAAACAA
Organism: Avena sativa; assembly: GCA_916181665.1. Classification (NCBI taxonomy): domain Eukaryota; kingdom Viridiplantae; phylum Streptophyta; class Magnoliopsida; order Poales; family Poaceae; genus Avena; species Avena sativa. Next base: position 264,846,125 of record OV702291.1, read on the forward strand.
ACTACTCACAAGACATCATATGGATCATGACTAGAGATGGAATAATGATGTATAACAATCTGAACATAAACAATAATTCAATGGTTCACTCAATAGCATCAACTATAAAGAGTAATCAACACCGGGAAAGTTTCCCCTAAGAACTAATGCAAGATTCAACCCAATTGTTATAGCAATATGGAGATGGCGATGAGGGTGCTGATGGTGATGATGGTGGTGATGATGATGATGCCGATGAAGTCCAGCTTGATGATGGTGTTGATGGCGATGATCTCCCTTCTCCGGGAAGTAATTCCCCCGGTAGAAATCTGTCTACCGGAGAGATCTTTCTCTCTCGGTGTTTTCCACCCCACAGAGGCGGCAGAATCTTTCTATGGTCGCTCCCCGAGTCTTAGGGTTTCGGGAGGATAATATACGCCAGAGGGGAGTGCTAGGGGTGGCCAGGGCGGCCACACCACCTAGTGGTGCTGCCTAGGCTGGCCCGCAGTAGGGGGTGGTGTGGGCCCCCTGTGGCCCATCTCCAGCCCCCCTTTTGGCTTCCTTCGTCTTCTGGAAAAATAGGGTTTTCCGTATATTTTCCCGGATTTTCTGATCTTCACGAATTTTGCCTCCAAACAGCACCTTTTCCATCAGAATCCTGACTGCAGTGGTCCATGCTCCAAAAGTCATCACCCATGGAAAAACAGATGAAATAACATAAGTATCACCTCTCAATACGAAATATATCAATGAATAACAGTGAATTATGACATAGAATAGTGATGCAAAATGGACGTATCAAGAAGCAATAACCCACCTAGTAACTCAGGGAACCCCTGTGTTAGCTGCCGGTAATGAGACCCAGGCTAACCTCGATAGTATATGAGAGGAAAAGCATCACAAGAACCCGGAGTTCGACATTGTCAAGTCAGAATCAACTCAAAGATTTCACCTCAGCAGGACAGCATACCTCGTCAAACTCACCTCCAAGACTCGTCAATAGCACCACACTCCCTTGTTCCTTAGTCTACTACAGCAAGAATCCCGTTGAAGCCGGAAGTCAACCACCGAAGGATCCTCAATATCCACAAGAAACCACCTGATAAGTCAACCAAGACAAGAAGTGAAGACCTAACCACACTAATCTTTAGTGTATTTGAGCTTTTGACCGCCTCAGGAGACTAACTAATCTAGTCGACCCTACCCAAACTAACGGAATGATCCTCCCTAGAAGGTCAGAACCACCCCTAAAGTCAGATGATTAGGAAGCATGAAGACAACGAGTCCACTCCGCCACCAAGCAGAAGCAACGCAAGAAATGCCAATGAAGAACACTTACCCGACACTGACTAGTTCAACCCTGACTAACTACTCGCAAGAGAGTCGTAAACCGCTAGCTTGCCCTGAGCTAACTCCATAAGGCTTTGTTAGGAAACCACCCTCGCCAAGGTTTATAGAATAGGGCTTCACTCGAAGACCTCAGCTCAAGACTCCAAGAAGATACAACCTTCCGCTATCATCGGTTCAGCACTCCAAGACAGAAGATCCGCACCCCTCCCAAAGCACCTTAGTGAAGCTCTATGGTGGAAATACTGCGTCTTTCCACTCAAACTCCCAAAGACTGTGTCGTTGTATTGGGAACGACACTACCTGAGGAGGCTGGATAGAGGTGTGGGGACTAGCAGGGAAGCTATCGACGGCGTCCGCAGGCGAGATTGCATACAAGCGAGCGTAGCGGGACGCAAGAAGTACCCAGGTTCGGGGCCCTCGTGGTGAGGTAAAGCCCCTACTCCTGCCTGATCTGTCTATGTGGGATATACGAACTACAAGTGCTCCTTGAGCTGTATTCTCTAGCTACTGCCTTAAATGCACTGATACCAACCTATGTTTGTATCTGTCTATGCGTGCCCGAGTGAGCGAGCTAGCTAGCAGAGAGTGAGAGTGAGCTAGCTAGCACAAGAGTGTGTGGAGTGATCGATGGGTGGCTGTGTGCATGCATGAGAATGAGTCCCTCCTTGCCTTATAAAGGTGGCCCAAGGGACATGGTGGGACCTACTGCCTAACTAGTACTATTGCTTATGTCATCTGATTGTGGTACAATATGTCATGCATAGTGTATACTATTTGGCATGTCATCTGATAAAGTAGCATGGGTTGGTCTTGTGAGTCTTCTTGTTGTCCTTCTTCCAGAGGATCCCATGCTACAAGTTGGAAGCAATCTGGAGTTGGTCATCTGGAGGAGCGCCAACCGGTTGGGTAGTAGCAGCAGCTGGAGGGAGCGATGATTGATCCCGAGGATCGATCCGACTGGGGCGGTGACACCTGTGGTGGCCGGATGAGGCCCAGCCGGAGCCAGCTGGACTGGGAGAGGCGGACGGCCCACCTAAGGCAGAGGGACTCCAGCCGGGGGGGCGAGCAGGGCGAGCCTAGCCGGGGAGGCCCAACCGGGGTGACGAGGTAGCCGGCTGGGGAGGTGAGTGGGAGCTAGGCGGGCCACGGAGGCCGGCCCATTCGGGCGAGGGAGTAGCCGGGAGCGGCCCAACCGGGGAGCAGGTGCCCGGACCGGAGGGGAGGAGGCAGACGGGCCGGCTGGGGCGGCCCAGTCGGACGGGGAGGACCTGGCAGGCGTGGTTGTGGGCCGGCTGGGAGGCTCCAGCCGGCCCAAAACGAATCCTGCTGCAGTCTTATTTATTTTTGTTGATGTAGATGTCTTTTTTGACTGTCTTGCTTGCTTCTTTGGGGTACCCGGGGACAATCCCCCTGACACTAGACCCCGAGCGCGTGGTGATTTCACCGGGAGGGGAAATTCGCACGAACTCCACAAAACTTGCCGTTGTCATTGTAGATGAAGTTCTTGAATGGCGTCCGGTTGGACACCTCCAGCCCGGTTGAACTCCACACTACTCAGTCGGTTTACAGGTTTAGCAGGCCGGGCCAACCGGCGAGCCCCCGGGTAGGGGTTACCGATGCCGAAAAACTGAAAGCGGGAAGCAAAACAACATCTGGCGAGACCTCGAGGGTTGCTCGATGTCGGGAAAACACTCACATTGTAGCTTTTGGTGTAGTAGGGTCGAAGGCGCGATTTCGTAGTCGTTGCGGCTGCTGGAACGGTCCAACTGGCGTTCCAGCCGGATCGCTTGGCTCCAGCCGAACAGGCAACCAAACGCGGCATAGCCGGATTCGGTCCCTAGCCGACCGGACAGGCAAACGCGCCAGGACGCGCCGACCCGGCCTGGCCTAGCCGGAACAGGTCCAGCCGGTCAACCGGCAACCAAACAGGGCGAAGTCGCGCGGAGTCGGCCTGACTCAGCCGGAACGAGTCCGAACCGGGTGAGTCGGACAGACGAACGGGATCAGTCGGACCGAAACGGTACAGCCGGATCGGCATAGCCGAATTTTTTCTTGTGCTTTTTCTAACCCGTTACTCTAAACGGATTTTTGCCTTTCTTTATTTTTCTCGGATTTTCCCTTCATTTTCTACCCGGCCGAACTCACCCAGCCAGATTTCTCTCTTCTTCTTTTTCTTCAACCGGTTGGCAACTAGTCGGCCCCTCTCTCTTTTTTTTTCTTACATTTTTTCTTCTGTCCTTTGTTTTCTAAAACTTTCCAACCGGACAGACCCCACTTTCCTTTTTTTTTACTCTTTTCCCAACCGGATTGCTCCAGCCGGCCACTCCTCTCACTTTTTATTTTTCCTATCTGGCCATGCACCACTCTCCCCAGCCGGCCCCACTGCTTCTCTTCCTTCCCTTCTTTTCTTTCTTCTCTCTCCCGACTCCTCTTCCCTAGGGAGAACTGCATGCGCGTAGTGGCACGGCCGGCGCGGCGCATCAAGTAGCAGCAGCGACAGCCGGGAGCATGAGCCCGTGCGGCTTGCGCGTGCTCTGGTAGGAGGCAGCCGGTGGGGCACGCGAGCTGCAAGGCGGGGAGGCGCAGCGGCGGAGCCGGCCGGCGCGGACCTGTAGTGGGCGGCACCGGCGAGAGCGGGCGCCGCGTCGCTGGAGACGGCGAGCCGGCGGTGCAGAGGAGGTGCACGCATACTAGGATGGGCGGCGGAAGCACACACACGCCGGGGCGCGGACGTGGTGCGGCGGGGCAGACGCGGCCGGTGGCGGAGGAAACGCGGCGAGCGGCGCCGCGCCCGCGGGAGGGCGCACGGGGGAGTGAACGGTGCGCTGCGGCTCGCTTGGAGAGCTCACAGGAGGAGGGCGCGCGACCGGCGGAGCTCGCGGGGCGGGAGGCGGCACGCTCGCGTGGCAGGTGGACGGTTGCTGCGGGGACGGACGCGGCCGGGCGGCGACCAACGCGGCGCACGCATGCGCGGAGCTTGCCGCGGGAGCGGCGGTCCGACGGAGCGGGTCGTGCCGCAGGGTAGGGCGCCGCGGGCGGCAGCGCGCGGGGGAGCTCGACGGAGAAGTGTCCCGGAGCGCGGAGGAAGGGCCGCGGCGGACGGCGCCGGCGCGGACGGACGCAAACTCGCGGAGAGCCGGGCCGGTGGAGCGGCGCAGGGAGTTTTGGCAGTGGAGGCTCGCGCTACCGGCATGAGCGGCACACGCGAGGGCGGGCACGCACGCGCGAGAAGGCATCGGCACGGCTCGCGCGGTCAGAGGAGACGCGTCCGCGAGCACGAGCGTGTCGAGAGGAGCCTGAGGCGCGCGCAGACGTGCTGCCGAGCCGCCGAAGTCGAGGACAAAGACAGTGGCGCAGCGGCAGTGGGGAGCCCCTGAGCCCCATGGCGATGGCGGCGCGGCGGCGGCGAGCCCCCGAGCCTCTCGGCGAGACGGCGGCCGCGGTGGCGATCCCCCGAGAAACTCGACGAGGCGGAGGCAGTGACAATTCCGGTGCGGAGGCGGCGAGCTCCCGGGCAACTCGAGATGACGTCCGTGCCGATGAAGACGAAGTGGTCCCGTGCGGAACGCAACTCCGACCGAAGCTATATTTTGCCCCACGGTGGGCGCCAACTGTCGTTGTATTGGGAACGACAGTACCTGAGGAGGTTGGATAGAGGTGTGGGGACTAGCAGGGAAGCTATCGACGGCGTCCGTAGGCGAGATTGGATACAAGCGAGCGTAGCAGGACGCAAGAAATACCCAGGTTCGGGGCCCTCGTGGTGAGGTAAAGCCCCTACTCCTGTCTGATCTGTCTATGTGGTATATACGAACTACAAGTGCTCCTTGAGCTATATTCTCTAGCTACTGCCTTAAATGCACTGAGACCAACCTATGTTTGTATCTGTCTATGCGTGCCCGAGTGAGCGAGCTAGCTAGCAGAGAGTGAGAGTGAGCTAGCTAGCACAAGAGTGTGTGGAGTGATCGATGGGTGGCTGTGTGCATGCCTGAGAATGAGTCCCCCTTGCCTTATAAAGGTGGCCCAAGGGACATGGTGGGACCTACTGCCTAACTAGTACTATTGCCTATGTCATCTGATTGTGGTACAATATGTCATGCATAGTGTATACTATTTGGCATGTCATCTGATAAAGTAGTATGGGCTTGGTCTTGTGAGTCTTCTTGTTGTCCTTCTTTCAGAGGATCCCATGCTACAAGTTGGAAGCGATCTGGAGTTGGTCATCTGGAGGAGGGCCAACCGGTTGGGTAGTAGCAGCAGCTGGAGGGAGCGATGATTGATCCCCAGGATCGATCCGACTGGGGCGGTGACGACTGTGGTGGCCGGATGAGGCCCAGCCGGAGCCAGATGGGCTGGGAGAGGCGGCCGGCCCACCTAAGGCAGAGGGAGTCCACCCGAGGGGGCGAGCAGGGCGAGCCCAGTTGGGGAGGCCCAACCGGGGTGACGAGGTAGCCGGCTGGGGAGGTGAGTGGGAGCTAGGCGGGCCACGGAGGCTAGCCCATCCGGGCGAGGGAGTAGCTGGGAGCGGCCCAACCGGGGAGCAGGTGCCCGGACCGGAGGGGAGGAGGTAGACGGGCCGGCTGGGGCGGCCCAGTCGGACGGGGAGGAGCTGGCAGGCGTGGCTGTGGGCCGGCTGGGAGGCTCCAGCCGGCCCAGAACGAATCCTGCTACAGTCTTATTTATTTTTGTTGATGTAGATGTCTTTTTTGACTGTCTTGCTTGCTTCTTTGGGGTACCCGGGGATAATCCCCCTGACAGACTGTCTACCGGAAGATACTTCAGAAAAGATCCCCATATCCGACGTCTTTTCGCCAAGTAGCAACTCGCGGATCATCAGAGGAGAACCGAACTGAAGATTCTACGAAATCCCTTTGCTACATCAGCTTCAAAACTATCCGAAGGACCCAAGGATCGCTACCCGCTCAGTTCAAATCGCTTAGAGGACATGAGACTCCAACGGCTCCAACAAACTAAGTATGAATAATCGTAGTATATAAGCCCATAGGACCTACCTTCGCGGAAGTCATCGGAAGATTCCAACTCTAGAAGAAAGAGTGACGATAGTCTTCAAAACATCAATCCACGACTCCAAGAAGGAAGGACTATGTCAACTCTCCGATCTACCCTAGTTTAATTCTCAGGGGGAAAGACTGCGTCTTTCCCACCAAAATAGAGTAACCCTTCCCTAGAAGCAAACCCAGGAGTAGCAACCGTAAAATCGTTAATTAGGATACGCTACGACCCTAAGGAAGAGCCGTGGATCCTTAGAGAAAGGTACACCAGGCCGTAGATTCTATATTCCGACGAGTACCCCATGAAGTTCAGCATCGAGATAGTCTGCCCAGTATAAGCCCTTGAGATATAGAGTCCGGAAGGAAAAGAAGGCCATCCCTCTTAATCAGGACTTGACTCTGCTCAACTCTCTGTGCTTCCTGGAGGACTGAAGCTCAACTTCATCGACAGAGTACTCACTTTCAAAGAAGGAGTCCGTAAGATAGTACGCGTAAGACACCTAGTATCAACCCGGCTCAAAATCCTCTAACCCTAATCCCCTGAATCTCAGGACGAGATTCTTTTAAGAGGGAAAGGTCTGTAACATCCCAATTTTAGCAACCCTGATTAGTTGTCCAGAATGCAAAAATGAGGGGGAACACAAACTTTTTCTTGTTTAATGCTGAAGTGTTTGCTTGTTGTTTGGATATGCTTATGCATATGATTGTGTATTAGAAGATATACTCCTTACCTCAACACAAGTTGACAAAAGCTAATTCCCAAAACTATCTTAGCTTAATTTCCATATTCTCAAATGTTCTGGCATTTCAAAACCTGAGCCAAGAAGCCTTTGCAAACCAACTATTTTAGTAGCTTCTATTGATCAAACTATGGAGAGCTATAGAATACTATCTCCTTATGTTTTCAAGACAGAACCTTCAACTGCTCTTCTCTCCAGGTTTCCCAAAACACCTTTATTAAGCTTTTGAATCCTACTCTTGGTAGAAATACCAAGGACTCTCACCTTATTCAAATCCAACACTTCAAAATACCCATACTTCAAGCAAGGCTTGATGGTAACCCTAGTAGTAGGTTTGCTTTGTTTGTAAGATGAGTTGCCTTGATCTGCTGCTTGATTTGTCTGCTTAGGAGATAGTATGAGCTACTCTAGGAGATCATCACTAGGATCAAGATGGTTCCAAATCACCACACCCTAAGCAAGAATACAAAGCTGGATCTGATCTCTAACTACTAGGTGACCATCTAAAACCCCTAACCAGACCCCTTCTGAAGTGATCCCCTCTAGAAGCTTCCAAGTCAATGAAGACCAATATCAAGCATGGATATTTTCTACTCCCTCTACACTTCAAAATCATCCACTTGATGATGATTTGGTACCTTGCATCCCATCAAAATCATCACCACCCACATTCTAGTCAAAAACCCTAAATCTGCCAAATTTGGCTAAGTCTGGAATCTGTTTCAACATCACCTTTTTGAATGTCTCTTTTTCTCGACCCTTGTGCATTTTTGAAAATGCATTTGAACCATATTGTTAATCATCCTAAGTAAAACCAAGGCCCACTCTTTCCCTTGGTAGGCTTATTTTATTCAAAGTTTGAAATCAATTCTTGGTGAGCTCAAGAAGGATCAAGCTCAAACCTCTACACCATTGCAATATAAATCACTTGTTCTATCCATACATATATCCCATGCCCCAAGGGGAGCCTTGAGCTCCAAGATCCAACAAGGTTTTGGTGGCATGAAAACAATCTTACCCAAGATCCTTAAATCTCTAGTTTTCACCAAAATCAACTTGGATTCCCCAATCCCAAGGTTGAAAATGCTTGTTACAACTTGTCTACATCATCTACCTTGATCATCAAGATTTATCAAAATAAACATCCATTTATTATGGCACCAAATCTATTAAACTCCTGTAATAGACAAAATCTCCAAAACTCCTTTCCCAATGGAAAGCTTGGTTTTTTTCAAAGCACTTCCCCAACTTTTGGCTCAATTGAGATACATATATCATACCCTATCTTCCCATCTCAAAAATAAATATTTTTGAGAAGCTTTATTATTTCTTTTTGCCCATTATCTTAAATGGCAGAAATGGAATAATAATAGTGTTAAATACTTTTAATCCCCAATAAATCTTGGGAGAAATAACCATAGTGTGAATTCATATTTATGACCATCTCACATCAAAATCCAACCTGGTCCAATGTAAAAATATCAAATGAGCTTCTAGAAACTACTTCTGCACTTTTTGAATAAAGGATTTTAAGTGAACTAAAAATCTTCTGAAAAATCCCAATAAATTCCTAGAGCTATACCTTGACTATATCTACCCACTAGTACCACTCCCTCATTTTATAAAGACTACATCCCTGTACTTCCTTCATAACCATTAAATTGACTAATTATGCCAACAAATCAAATCCACTACTCAAACCACGTCCAACCCTCATCAAAAGCTTGACCAGCACCTCTCTCTAGCACCCATCACACCCTTGGTCGTGTACCACTGTAGAAGAAGCCCTCTCCTTTGTCCTTTTATCTTGGAATGAGAGAGAGACGTTGCTTTATTTTAAACACTCCTAGAGAAGAGAAAAAGCAGCAGCAGCCTCCACCACTCCCTCCCTGTCTCCCTGCTCGACTCAGAGCCCACACTCACCTCCCCACCACCCACTCGACCAACCAGAGGACCCCTACCTCTCTACCCTTGCTCCCATGGGCTTTGTCCACCATGACCCCCCTATTCAGGATAAATAGCCTTAGGCCATCCCAACACCCTCCCTTCGGCTCACTTTCCCCCTCTTTTCCCCCTTACCCTCCCCTGAGAGCCATCCCCTTTCCCCTGTTCTAACTTTTCCAAGAGAGAGAAAGAAGGTTCGGCCATGGCAAAGATCCGAGCACAACTCCACCTCCTCTTCTCCCCCGCCCCTGCATGTCACACCCTCACACTCCCCTTGCTCTCTTTACCCTAACCCTACCTTCCGTTTCCCTAGGAACCCCTCTGCTGGCGCCCCGGCCAAGCTCCGTTGAGCTCCTCCTCGGCGATCTTGCGTGAGCAACCTACTGGCGTCAAAGGGGTGTGTGCCTCCCATCCCCGAGGTCGCCTTAGACCGCCGCTCCTCCTCCATCGTATCCCCGACACCGACGAGCCCTCAGGTGAGCACCCTGTCCAAGCTCTGCCGCACTCCTCTCGGGCGTACGCACGCGAGCAAGAACTAGACACGGAAATCGGCCGTGCCGCCCCTCTCCGGGTTCGCCGTTGTCGACTGCGTCGCCTTCGACCATCTCCGACTATCAGCAAGCCCCCAGGTACCCTCTGTTGGCGCGGTGTTGACGTGGGAGTTTCTTCTTCTTCGGTCCCCGGCAACGGCGCCAGAAAAATACTTTGATGGCTCGTGATTGATGAGCTCATTGGGGAACCCCAAGAGGAAGGTATGATGAGCACAGAAGTAAGTTTCCCTCAGTTATGAAACCAAGGTTATCGAACCAGTAGGAGCAAGGAAACACCCCAAAGGTGTTGCTAGTTGAGCCTTGGCAGGGCGCACTACCGGTGCTAGTAGCAACATGGAGACATGCACAACACAACCACAGAACTCTGCCCCCAACTTGCGATGAGGTTGTCAATATCACCGGTTTTGCTGAAAACAAAGGATTAAACGTATCGAATGGAAGGAAGTAATAGTTTGCAGAAAGTAAACACAAAGCAGTAAACAGTTTGTAGATTGTATGTAAAAGAAAGGACCGGGGTCCATAGTTCACTATAGGTGGCTCTCCTTAAGATAGATAACATGCTAGGTGAACAAATTACAGTGGGGCAATTGACAAACATCGACAAAGCATACAAGCATATACTAATCATCTTGACTCCTTTGAGACTTGATTGGGCATTACAACATTATACATAGACTGCCATCCAACTGCATCTATGACTAATAATCCACCTTCAGGTTATCATCTGAACCCCCTCTAGTATTAAGTTGCAAGCAACATATTATTTCTTTACGAATTGCGTGTAAAGTAAACAATACGATTGTTCTATGAACAAAGGATTATTGTTTTCTCCCTAGTAGCAACAGCACATCTAGTACCTTAGAGATTTCTGTCACTTCCTCAGATTACTAGAGGCATGAACCCACTATCGAGCATAAATACTAACTCTTGGAGTTGCTAGCATCTACTTGGCCAAGATAGCTACTAACAATGGAAAGCATGCAAGATCACAAATAACAAAGACATGATAGAATCAATAATCAATCTGAAATAACATCTCAATATCCATTGGATCCCCGCAAACACAACATGCAGAATTACAAATAGATGATCTTGATCATGAACGGAAGTCACAAGATCTAAACATGAAAGCACAAAGGAGGAGAACCAGCCATCTAGCTACTACATGGACCCGTAGTCCAGAGATGAACTACTCACGCATCACACCGGAGGCTTGCATGATGATGAAGAAGGCCTCCAGGGTGAATTCCCCTCTCCAGCAGGGTGCCGGGAAGAGCTTCAGATCCCTCCTGATCTAGGGATGGAGATGACGGCGGCTACAGACTCTTTCGTGGATTTTCGATCGGGTACTTAGGGTTTTGGTCCCGAGGGCAATATATAGGCGGAAGGGGAGGCCGAGGGGGTGCTGGGGTCGGCCAGACCACCCCCTGGCGCGGGCCAGGCCTGGCCGCGCGGCCAGGTGGTGTGGTTGGGTCCCATCCCTTCTTCGTCTCGTATTCTGGCTCTAGATGACTTCCGGTAAAATAGCGAGTTTGCCTTTTGTCCCGTCCAATTCCGAGAATATTCATTTTCTGACTTTCCTGGAACCAAAAACAGCAGAAAATAGGCAGCTGGCACTGTGGCTCTTGTTAATAGGTTAGTCGAAGAAATCATATGAAAAGTACTCCAAAGTGTGGGCAAAACACAAGAAAGTAGATAAAACCAAGCATGGAACATCAAAAATTATGGATACATTTGCAATGTATCAACATCCCCAAGGTTAACTCCTGCTCGTCCTCGAGTAGGTAAGTGATAAAAAGAAATAATAATTTTTTAGGTGACATGCACCATCATAAACTTGATCAAAGTATTTGTAAAACATTCAAAGCTGGGATCATAGTACTTCAATCATAACATGAAAGACAAAGTTCTAGCAATAAGACAAAGAAACTATGATGCAACATGAAGAGGCACAAACAAAATATTCATGAATAACAATGCTTTGCAAGACGTTTGTTTGTTTCACATAAAGAAAACATAGCATAATAGTATTCAGCTTGTCCCTCATAGAGTAGCAAATATAAATGCATAGGACACCTTCAAAGTTCATAAGAGTGACTAGATACAAATAGTTTAAAACAATCAATATCAAGATATGCATCAATCAACTAGTCTTGGGATAATGCATAGAGAACTAAGAATGGCCACTATGCTCTCAAAGTAGGTGCATAAAGATAGAAGGTGGATACTCAATATAATGGTGGAAGAAGGGCCTTCATAGAAGGAAGTAGGGATTCAAGTCTCATAAAGAGCTTCCAAAAATTATGGTACTTATAACTTTCAGCTCTCATTGCCCTTATCATAAGCATCTTGAAGTGATTAAGGTTAAAGTGAACAAACTATGGTGTACATGCTTGACGAAGTATAAGTCAGAAATCTCATGTCCCTTGAATACGAGGGCCGCTCCTCATGCTAGTCAAGTTTAGTCACCGGTAAGTTCTTGTCATTGTAAGTACATCTGTATCATTGAGAACCGCCAATGGGGTACCCCTTGCCCGATGATACGGAAGAATCCCCATATCAAAATGACAAGGCAAGCAGACAACGAGCATCTCAGGAATCTTCTTATTTACCATGGGAATATGGTGCTTTTTTCTATCTTTCCTCTTTCATAATCTTTTTTTTCTTTTTTCTCTTTTTTTCACAACATAGGACTCCTTTTTTTATAAGAAGAATGCTTCATAGACAGCTCATTATGGTTACGCTGCAGGTTTCCACCATGTCAGCATGGATTAGACCAGCGACCCAGGCGTTTCTCTAACACATATACATAACTCCATGGACTTACAAGCTCCCCTTTCATTTCACACCGACGACATCCATAGACAAAAGGGCATGATATCAACTAGGTACAAAGTACCAAGTGCAATATTGAAAGCGTTCACCATGACAGCATGGTTCTGGTAATTCCCAACAAATAAGTGCAAGCATATACAACATAGATGACACAATGGTTCAAGTTTATTAAGGGCAAGAAAAGTAAAGTGTGCCATCAAGTTCGTGAGAGCTTTAATCACTAGTTTTCTCATAACAAGTTTAATTTGGAAGGTAAACAAAAGCATGAATATACTTGTAATAGCATAAGCTAGTAGGTAGGTATGGTGGACTCTTTGGAATAACTTGGTTTAGGGAGTTGGATGCATGAGTGGAACTAATACTTGGTTGTGGAGGCTAGGAAAAGATTGGGAGCGACAAACTAAGAGAGCAATAATGGCCATAATCATGCAGAGTGACAAAACATCATTGATCAAAGCATAAAGTGATACTACAAGTTGAAAACTAAAGGATCATAAAGGCTTATGGTGACTTTGGATAGTCATAACATGGTGTGAGCATGCGCCAAGTCAACCCAAATAAAGCATCAAAGGAGAATACCACTATACTATGCTTTAATATGCTAAAACAACGCATGATTCATCCAAGGCACATTAAGCAATCTCAATTGTTTATAACAAGTCATGCTACAGAAAAGAATACTAAGCATAAATCCAAAACAATATCAAGCATGGCATGACAAAGCATAGGCCACAGTCAAAAACAAGCTCTCTTTACCACTTAAGCATGAACTTTTCTACTCTTTTCCAAACCAAACCAAACTATTTGAAAAACAATGTATGAAAGAGGGGGTCCAACCAATTTATTCAGAAAAATAATCAAACAAAGCAAACAAAAAACGAAAACGAAAAAGAAGACGCTCCAAGAACAACACAATTGTGTATGAAACAATAAAAATGAAGTGTTTGGAAGAAACATGGGATTTTTATTGATGAAGAGGGGGATGCCTTGGGCATCCCCAAGCTTTGACGCTTGTACTTCTTGGATATTTCTTGGGGTGACACGCGTGGCATCCCTAAGCTTGAGCTTTAGTCCATCCTTTATCTCATTACTCATTCCTTCCATACACCTGAAATTTTTCCTTCATAAGAAACTTCACACAATCTTTATTAGCAACATTAGTGCACTCAAGATAATAAGTCTTAAGGTTCTGTTCTAACACCAAATAAACTTCCATTAGAACACTAGCTACTGTAGCACTTCCCTCAAAAAGCTCAATTCCCCAAAGAACTCAAAAAGGAACCAACAAGAAGCAAATGCAGAAAATGGCAGAAATCTGTCAAAACAGACCAGCAGGTAAAGACGATTTCTTTTGAAGACCTTATGTTGCTCAAATAAAAAAGTGTTGAACTAACTAAAGTTAGATAACAACCTGGGGTAGAAGCACAAAAATTCACGCCTCAAAAGGACATTCAGAGATTTTACACGAAATTTTACGGTGAAGCACAGAAATCTGTTTTGGGACAGCAACTTTCCTAATCATTACTTCTCTCTCATTAGAGGTTACTCTTGGCACAAAAAACAAATAAAAAGGATAAGGAGCGGTTATTACTGAATTAATAACTTCCAAGACTTATCTAAAACTTTTGGGTTATCTCCCAATAAGTACTTTTCTTTAACGCCTTTAAGTTGGGCATAAGAAGCAAGAAAAAGAATCAAGTGTTCTCAAATGAAGAAGCATTAAGACCAAATTTTGTTTTCATAGGAGAGGCAAAAGAAATCTTCTCTCTCTTCTTAGGGAAGTGTTCTTTATCTTTCTTGAGTGGGAGTTTATATTTAATGGTGCCTTCTTTCATATCAATAATGGCACCAACAGTTCTAAGAAAAGGTCTTCCCAAAGTAATAGGACAAGAAGCATTGTATTCAACATCCAAAACATAGAAATCAACGGGGACATAGGCATTGTTAACCATAATAAGAACATCATTAATACTCCCCATGAGTTTCTTTTTAGCATTATCATCAAGTGGGACATTCAAATAACAATCTTCAAGTGGAGGAAAATCAAGCATATCATAAATACTTCTAGGCATAATAGAAACACTACTATCAAGATCACATAAATCTTTGAAATCAAAGTCATTCACTTTCATATTAATGATGGTTTCCCAACCATCTTCTTGTTTTATAGGAATAGAAGCTTTATGTTTCATCTTTTCTTCTTTAATCTTTATGAGAGCATCAGTAATGTGTTTTGTAAAGGCCATGTTCATAGCACTAGCATTAGGACTTTTAGCAAGCTTTTGTAGGAACGTAATAACTTCAGAGATATTACAACCATCAAGATCAAAATCAAAATTATCATCTAAAGTAGTAGAACTATTACTAGCCTCAACACTAGTGGTAGTGATAGTAGAAACGCTAATGTTTCTAGCAATTTTATCATCTCTTTCCCACTTAGCATATAATTTAGCTAATAGTCTAACATTTTCATCAATTCTTACTTGTATGCCATTAGTAGCTGCAAAGGGATTATCATTAGTTTTAGGTTTAGCAGCCATTTTATTAAACAATGAATATTGAGCTTCAGACAAAGATGATATACTCCTTTCAGCATTAGAAAGTTTCAATTGTAAACTAGGAATTTCCCTATTTAGACTCTCAAGTTGATGGCTAATGTTCTTCAAAATGGTAGATTGTTCCTCCATAGTTTTAGTAAATAGTTGATTTTGTACATATTGCATTTGCATGAAGTTCTTAGTGGCTCTTTCAACTTCTAAATTTTTTCCTTCACTAGGTAATCCAGGTTTGCCATTATAACCATAAGTATTACTAGGAGGGTAAGGCCTATAATTGTTATTACCATAAGCATTGTTGCCAAAATTATTATTTCTTATGAAGTTCACATCAACTTGCTCTTCTTGAGCAACCAAAGAGGCTAAATGAACATTATTTGGATCAATATGGGCTTTCCCATTAACAAGCATAGACATAATAATATCAATCTTATCACTCAAGGAGGAGGTTTCCTCAACAGAATTTACCTTCTTACCTTCTGGAGCTCTCTCAGTATGCCATTCAGAATAGTTAACCATCATATTATCCAGAAGCTTTGTTGCAGCACCCAAAGTAATGGTCATAAAGGTACCTCCAGTAGCAGAATCCAATAGGTTCCTTGAAGAATAGTTCAATCCTGCATAAAAAGTTTGGATGATCATACAAGCAGTCAGCCCATGAGTGGGACAATTCTTAACCAAAGATTTCATTCTTTCCCAAGCTTGAGCAACATGTTCATTATCAGATTGTTTAAACTTCTCTATTTCACTTCTCATAGATATAATCTTAGCAGGAGGATAGTATTTTCCAATCAAAGCATCTTTGCATTTAGTCCAAGAATTAATACTATTCCTAGTTAAGGAATTCAACCACTCTTTAGCTTTTCCTCTCAAAGATAAAGGAAACAATTTCAGCTTAATAATATCATCATCTATATCCCTATGCTTTTGCATCTCACAAAGTTTAACAAATTTATTTAGATGGGCAGCAGCATCTTCATTACCAATACCAGAAAATTGTTCTCTCATAACCAGATTGAGTAAAGCAGGTTTTATCTCAAAGAAAGTAGCTTCAGGCACAGGTGGAGCAATAGGTGTGCTCATAAAATCATCGTTATGGGTGCTAGTGAAGTCACACAACTTAGTGTTTTCAAGAGTAGTCATTTTTTTGTGTTTTTGATAAAGAAAGCAAACTAGTAAAACTAATTTTTTGTGTTTTTGATAAAGAAACAAGCAAACAAAGAAAAAAGAAACTAAGCAAAACAAAAATAACAAAGTAAATAGATTGGTTATGAGGGACTCCCCGGCAACGGCGCCAGAAAAATACTTGTTGGCATGGTGTTGACGTGGGAGTTTCTTCTTCTTCAGTCCCCGGCAATGCGCTAGAAAAATACTCTGATGGCTCGTGATTGATGAGCTCGTTGGGGAACCCCAAGAGGAAGGTATGATGAGCACAGAAGTAAGTTTCCCTCAGTTATGAAACCAAGGTTATCGAACCAGTAGGAGCAAGGAAACACCCCAAAGGTGTTGCTAGCTGAGCCTTGGCAGGGCGCACTACCGGTGCTAGTAGCAACGTGGAGACCTGCACAACACAACCACAGAACTCTGTCCCCAACTTGCGATGAGGTTGTCAATCTCACCGGCTTTGCTGAAAACAAAGGATTAAACGTATCGAATGGAAGGAAGTAATAGTTTGTAGAAAGTAAACACAAATCAGTAAATAGTTTGTAGATTGTATGTAAAATAAAGGACCGGGTTCCATAGTTCACTAGAGGTGGCTCTCCTTAAGATAGATAACATGCTGGGTGAACAAATTACAGCGGGGCAATTGACAAACATCGAGAAAGCATACAAGCATATACTAATCATCTTGACTCCTTTCAGACTTGATTGGGCATTACAACATTATACATAGACCGCCATCCAACTGCATCTATGACTAATAATCCACCTTCAGGTTATCATCCGAACCCCCTCCAGTATTAAGTTGCAAGCAACAGATTATTGCTTTATGAATTGCATGTAAAGTAAACAATACGATTGTTCTATGAACAAAGGATTATTGTTTTCTCCCTAGTAGCAACAGCACATCTAGTACCTTAGAGATTTCTGTCACTTCCCCAGATTACCAGAGGCATGAACCCACTATCGAGCATAAATACTAACTCTTGGAGTTGCTAGCATCTACTTGGCCAAGATAGCTACTAACAACGGAAAGCATGCAAGATCACAAATAACAAAGACATGATAGAATCAATAATCAATCTAAAATAGCATCTCAATATCAATCGGATCCCCGCAAACACAAGATGCAGAATTACAAATAGATGATCTTGATCATGAACGGAGCTCACAAGATCTAAACATGAAAGCACAAAGGAGGAGAACCAGCCATCTAGCTACTACATAGACCCGTAGTCCAGAGATGAACTACTCACGCATCACATCGGAGGCTTGCATGATGATGAAGAAGGCCTCCAAGGTGAATTCCCCTCTCCGGCAGGGTGCCGGGAAGAGCTTCAGATCCCTCCCGATCTAGGGATGGAGATGATGATGGCTACCGACTCTTTCATGGATTTTTGATCGGGTACTTAGGGTTTTGGTCCCGAGGGCAATATATAGGCGGAAGGGGAGGCCGAGGGGGTGCTGGGGTCGGCCAGACCACCCCCTGGCACGGGCCAGGCCTGGCCATGCGGCCAGGTGGTGTGGTCGGGCCCCATCCCTTCTTCGTCTCGTATTCTGGCTCCAGATGACTTCCGGTAAAATAGCGACTTTGGATTTTGTCCTGTCCAATTCTGAGAATATTCATTTTCTGACTTTCCTGGAACCAAAAATAGCAGAAAATAGGCAGCTGGCGCTGTGGCTCTTGTTAATAGGTTAGTCCAAGAAATTATATGAAAAGTACTCCAAAGTGTGGACAAAACACAAGAAAGTAGATAAAACCAAGCATGGAACATCAAAAATTATGGATACATTTGCAATGTATCACCCTCCCTGCTCCCCTCTCGTGGCCTAGGGTTCCCAGCGCTGCTGCGCGCGTCCTAGTGAGGAAGACGACCTCTGGGCCGTCGATCCTCTTCCTAATCCGACGAACCACAGATCCCAATACCTCTTCAGCCTCCTAAGTCGCTGACCACCGGGCCCTCCTTCGCGATTCGAATGAGGCTCCTGCTCCCGCCTGCTGTGACGCGTTGCTGGGCTGGCCTGCCCCTGCGTGGCCCATTTCTCTGCAAATCCGGCCCGAGCTGCCCTCCAGTTTCTCTTTTATTTAAGTACATTTCTAGATCTGTTTGGCAATCTAGTTTAAATCATTTTGAAAATGGAAACCAGCTCCCAATGACTGGGTCAAAAAAATTTAAAGTTTAGGGTTGTTTTCCCCAACATGCAGTACCAAAAGTTTGGCCATATGATATTTGTATCTTTTCTGTAGATTTATCTCCTAGATAGTACCTTTTTCAATCAATAAATCTTCAAAGGAGTCCCACACCCCCCAAATAGAGTAAATCCAACTGCAAATGCTTGTTATCTGAAATACCTATTATCTAGCATTGGTCCCATGCCAAGTGGAGCTCTGGTCCACCAGTAGCAAAAATAACAAAAACATGGCCTTTCTGACTTTTGGAAATTCCCTAGGTTAAACCAAAATGGGTATTGACCTAATTCCAACTCCCAGTACACATGCACACCAATATCTAAAAAAAACCCAGGAGCCCAAAAGTTTATGAGCCATGGTTGATTTATTAGGGATTAAATTGTTCTGTGTAGATTTAATCCACTAATAAATTCACCTCAGTAGTTCTATAACTCCAAAAAGGTTGATTCCAATTTCTACAGAAAGGTACTCTAAATGCCTACCATGTTTCCTTGGAATCAAATCAAAAGCTTCTGTAGATTTAATCAAGTGAAAAAGACAAAACATCTCCAGAACTGCCCTTGGGAATTTTCGGAGGTCATTCTGCTAATTATTTTGGAGTGATTCCAACTCTCAGCTATTTAGTACACCAAACTCTACCTTAGCATCCAAGGAAATAATTTTTGGAGCTCCAGAGCTTTTCTGGTAAATTATTTCCTAAAACTAGAGCTATTATCACTAGAATATTCCTAAGAAATTAAAGAAAAGTGATAAAATAGTGAAACCACTTACGTTGGTTTCATTTTATCAACACCTATCTGTTCGTATAACTTTTACACAATGGTATCATACAGAATCGGTCCTTGGTCCAAAACCCTCTATTAGGTAGTTCCTCGACTATAAACCCTAAGCAATTTAGTAATTCCGGGGCTTACTATTCAAGGGCAAATCAAGTAGAATTGTGTATATAGATGAAAAAGGAGAATGGCGAAGAAAGGGATGTTCTTCCATACCTCCAAGAGCATCTCAATCTTCTAAATCCAATCCTCTAAAAACCTAATGAATCTTAATTTGGTATTATTCAATTGCTTGTTTTCTGTATGGTATTGGTGATGGTATGCCTTGTATTGATTGTGCCCTTTTGTTTGTTTGTTTGCATGTGTTCCCTTTTGTTTGTTCCCTATCATACACCTCTGTTGCTCTTGATTCACCGTCTATTTTGAGTAAGTTCCTTACACCACCACATACACATGCTACACACACTGCTACTACTGCTGAATCTGAAACTTCTGATGCTTATGATGCTGCTTCTACTGTGCTTGATAAGAGTGGTTCATTAGGTCCTTCCCTAGATGCTACGATTGCTAGAACTATATCTGTAAATACTGAAACTCCTAATGAAGACACTACCACACCTGTTAGCTCACCTGAGTCTAGTGAGAAATATGATATTGAAGATGGTTATGTTGAGATGACCGATGAGTTTATTAAAGAATGTAAGAACACCCATGATAGGAGCGCTGCTAAGAGTCTCCTTGAGAGGCGTACTATTAGACCCAAATTGTCTCCTGATGCTAAGTTTGTTGCTTCTCCCATAAACATTATAGATGAAGATTATGATTTCTCTCTTGATCTATCTTACATAGCTATTGTCGAGAAAGAACCTTTTTGTGGGACTAAGAATGAAAGTGCGGTAGAACATATGAATGAACTTTCTACCATGAGTGGCTTGTTTTCTGATGATATTAAGATGCGTACTTACTTTGTTGCTAAGATTTTTTTCCTTTTCACTGAAAGGAGAAGCTAAAACTTGGTTTAGTAATTTACCTCCTGGATCTATTGATAGCCCTGAGTGCTTGATTGGTACTTTCCTGCAGAAATATTTTCCTCCCAGTGCTAGACATGCTATTTTGCAGGAACTTTTTGATTTTAAACAGGGAGAAAAAGAGGTATTTCCCGAATCGTGGGCAAGGTTTTGTGCTTTCATTCATGCACAGGCTGGAAGTCCATTACCTAAGAATGAGCTTCTTGATATATTTTATAATGGACTAACCGAGGAATCTAGGACATACCTAGATAGTTGTGCTGATTGTGTTTTCAGGAATAGGACTCCTAAGGAAGCTGAGGAATTAATGGCTAAAATAAGCAAGAATTATGAAGATTGGACTCCTCCTAAACAAGCTATACCTGAAGTAATTGTACCTGAACCATCTATTCATGTGCCTATTCCAACATCAAAGAAGAGGGGAGTTATTGAATTAAATGATGAAGTGATGAAGGAAGCTAAGAAATGTCTTAAGGAGAAGGGAATTAAAGCTGCAGATGTCAAGAATTTACCTCCTATAGAAGAATTATGTAAGCCTATTCCCTACTCATCCACTATTGAGGTACACTCTCTCCAACACTTTGATGAAGGTGATATCCCTTACTCTAAACCTCCTGATCAGTGCTTAGAAGAATTTGATATCTTTATTGTTAAGCAAGATAACTTTAATAAAAGGGTGCAAAATCATCTAATGGAAAACACTAGAGCTATTTTTGAGTTGAAAGATATTGTGGAAAGAACCTCTAATGATGTTAAAATGATTGATAAACACTTTCAAATGGTTCAAACTCAAATAGATCAACTCGTTAAAGTGCAAAATGACTTGCTAGTTAATGCTGCTAAACAAAAACATGCTTATGAAATTAGAACTAGAAGTGGTGCTACTACCCAGGATCCTCTATATCCTGAGGGGCATCCCAAAAGAATTGAGCAGGATTCTCAACAAGCTGAAAATAGTGGCTCTACTCGTAAGAAAAGGAAAAAGAAACATAAAACTGTTGTAGAACCCTCTGAACCTGCTATAGATCCTAATAGTATATCTATCTCTGATGCTGAAACTGAAAGTGGTAATGAAGAAAATGTTGTTCCTAATGAAGAAAAAGTTGAAGAAGAACCTGAAAACCACACTAAGAATACTAAATACACCAAAGAAGATTTTATTGCTAAGAAACATGGTAGTGAAAGAGAACCCTGGGTCCAAAAATCTATGTCTTTCCCTGATAAGAAACACAAGTCAAAGGAAGATGAACACTATAATAAGTTTTGTGAGTGGATGAAGCCTTTATTCTTGCAAATTCCTTTGACTGATGCTATTAAATTGCCTCCTTACTCAAAGTATATGAAGGACATTGTCTCAAATAAAAGGAAGATCCCTAATGAAGAAATTTCTACTTTGCTTGCTAATTATTCCTTCAATGGTAAGGTTCCTAAGAAACTTGGAGACCTAGGGATTCCAACTATCCCTTGCTCTATTAAGAACAGTTATGTTAGAACTGCTTTGTGTGATTTGGGAGCTGGAGTTAGTGTTATGCCTTTGTCTCTCTATAAGAGGCTTCAACTTGAAAAATTACTACCAACTGATATATCTTTGCAAATGGCTGATAAATCTACCACCATTCCTGTG
Organism: Avena sativa; assembly: GCA_916181665.1. Classification (NCBI taxonomy): domain Eukaryota; kingdom Viridiplantae; phylum Streptophyta; class Magnoliopsida; order Poales; family Poaceae; genus Avena; species Avena sativa. Next base: position 264,867,868 of record OV702291.1, read on the forward strand.
GGTATATGTGAGGATGTAACTGTTCAGGTGGCTCACAATTGCTTGATATTGACTGATTTTGTTGTGCTTGAAATGCCCGAAGATGATAATATGTCTATTATTCTTGGAAGACCTTTTCTTAATACTACAGGAGCTGTTATGAATTGTAATCAAGGAAAGGTGACCTTCAATGTTAATGACAAGGAACATACTGTCTATTTCCCCAAGAAGATTGAAAGGACTTATGGTTTGAATTCAATTGAACATGTTGAAGGCATTCAAGTTGGAGAAATATATTGTCCCATACCAAGAGAAAATTTTGAAACTATTATGATTGGGACCATTGCTATCAAGGTTGAGGTAACATAATCATTAGTGGAGTACAAAGTTTTGTCTCATATGCAATTGTTTTGGTAACAAGACCTGATCAACCTTGTTAACAAAAGGATTCCATTGAGTAAAACAATGTTTTCATTATGATTATCTCCGTTTATTTCTATCCTTTGCTTTTTAGTTTTTGCTTTCGTTTAGCTTTCTTTTTGTTGTTAGTTGCTTGTATGTTAGAACTTCTATAGTTCTAGCCTTTTTTTCCTAGCATCATGTTTCCAAAAAAAAATCTGTCTGTCAGAAAAAATCATTCTTCTATTTCTGAAAAATGCCCAAAAATAAAGTGTCTCGAAAAATTCCAGAAAATTCATATTAAATTTTTACGTGAAAAAAGGGGCAGAGGAGTACCTGGGAGGTACCAGGGGGGCCCACCAGGCAGGCACACCACATGGTGGCGCGGCCAGCCTTGGGTGGCGCCATGCCCTGGTGTGGGCCACCCCTGGCCCCCCACCAACTCTCTCACCTGCCACTTTCTTCTCTCTCCTGAGTAAGCTCCAGTTCATAGCTCAAAATCGCGTTCTTGCTGTGCTTGCTCTCGATTTTTTGATCTCCTTGTTCATCCCTTCTTTCTTGCTGAAATTTGGAGCATTTGTTCCCTGAATACCAAGCATGAACAACCATACTTTTGGAGAGATATTTGAGAGTGATGCACCTAGGAGGTCGAGGCCCTCAAGAACAGCCTCTCAAGCTAGGCCATCATACAATGAAGATCTCATTGCAACTCGCATTGGCGGTGAAAGGGATGATGGGGATGCTCACCCATCCTCTTTTCCTTGTTTTACTTTCTTACAAGCTGCAGGTATTCTTGATGATTTCTTGCTACTGATTGAGAGGGTTGGTTTAACCTCATATATGCAAGATGAGAGTGCGCAATACGCTATGCTCACCAAAACTTTTGTTGAGAGCTTCACGTTTACTAACACACCCTATCAGTCTACTGTCTCTTTTAAAATCTATGATCTGCCCTTCACCATGCCTTTGGAGAGATTTTGCAGTATTGTAGGTGTGCGTATGACAGGGACCATGAAGAAAATTCAAGGGCGACCCGCTGATTTGTTGGAGCTTTACCGAGGGGTGACCAATGATGACCGTGTGGTGCAGCGTGAAAAGATAAGAAATATCCAACTCCCTGCTCTTAGATACTTTGCATATTATCTCGCTACTAGTGTACTTGGTAGGGAGAACACAAGTAATATCTCCAACTATCATTTAGCATTCCTTGCTGCTGCGCTTAACAATGACACTCGGTACAATCTTGGCTCGCTTATTGCTCGTCGCCTAGCTGCTAGGGGGCCTATCTATGGGGGCATCATTGCCTCGCGTATAATCAATGCATTAGGTCTTTCAGTGGATCCCTATGATGCTATGCTGGCACCACAGAGGCTTAACCTTGTTGCTATGAAAGCTCATCACTTTGTCACTGCTACTTCTGATTTGGACAGTCTAGTATATAGGATGCTTTTCACTGACGGGGATGAAAGGGAGATCCTTTTGCCACAGCCTTCTTTGTTTAGTGTTCACAGGAGACCGTGGTCGCGCTCCAAGGAGGAGGTGTACGAGCAGCTTCGCTTGCTGGGTTTCCACGAGCAGCACCAGGAGGATGTGCCCTCCTATGATTACTCCGCGCATTACGGAGGGATGTACTCGAGTTCGCACTAGGATGAGGGGACCTCTTCGGCGTACCAGGGTGACACTTCATCCTGGCTAGCTTGGGATTGATACCCACTTAGGCCAAAAGCCTAAGCTTGGGGGGAGGTACGCCGACACCGCACTCATCTCCATATCATGTTGCGTCGGTACTTTGTATATTCATGTTTTCGTTCTCTTTTTAGTTTTCGTTCTTCTTTGCTTTTGCTTTCTAAAAACACAAAAAGACCAAAAATATTTCTGTTGTTTCTCTTTGGTTTGCTTCTTCTTTTTGCCTTGGTTTGCTTTTCCCTTTTTGCTTTGTTTGAACTATTCAAAAAACCCAAAAAGATTTTGCTTTGCTTGTTTTTCTCTTTTGGTTCTTGTTTAAAAATCGAAAACACCAAAAATATTTGTCGTTCTTCTTTGGTTTTTGCGAGTTTGCTACAGGGTTCGGCAGTCCTCAGTGGATATTGGTTTCATATTATTATTCAAGCCACACAAGTGAAGAGCAATAATGAGGATCAATGACAACTTGAGGCATGGTAAGAGGCTGGTAACGAACTCTATTTGTTTTCATTTTTGTACATATACTCATCACTGTGGGCTTGCTTAGTCCGTTCAAGTAGGGTGTATGTTATCTTTGGATGCTTAGTAGTTCTTGCTTTCTTATGATTAGCTCCAGCTCGCTAATAGTTTGTAGCATGCCTTATGAATGTTTGCTTGCATTGCTCTATTCATAAATTGGTATGACATTGTGGTATCCTCCTCTGAATGTTTCATTTGAATTGACTTGGCCCATGCTCACGCATGCACATGACTGTAATAATCAGTTAAGCCTCGATGAATTATTTTGCCTTGAGGATCTTGAATCACTTTCATGCCATGATTAGTCCTATTTTGTTGCAAGCATGATAATGACAGCTATTGCTCTCTCATTTGTCGCTCCCTTACTATTGCTAGCCTTCACTTCCACTGAGTGTTTACTCATGTTTCCAACTCCCTAAACCAAATATTTCCAAAGTGTCCACCATACCTACCTATTAGCATCATTTGCTACTCCCGTGCATATTCAATATGCCTTGTTTTCTTCCGAATAAAATGTTTGCTTGTTATGGGAAAATTAGTTAGTAAAGCTCTCACGACTTGATGGCACACTTTATTTCCTGCACTTAATAAACCTGAACCATTGTGAACTCTCCATGAAAGTTATATGCTTGCAAATTATAGGCTGGGGATTAGCAGAACCATGCTGTCACGGGGAACGCTTTCAACACTTGTAAATATATACCCAGTTGATACCTTACTCTTTTGTTTGCGGATGTCGTCGGTGTGAAATAAAAGGGGTTCTTGTAAGTCCATGGAGTTATGTATGTGTGTTAGAGAAACGCCTAGGCCGCTGGTCTAATCCATGCTGACATGGTGGAAACCTACAGCGTAACCATAATGATATCTATGAAGCATTCTTCTTATAAAAAAAGAGAGAGATAGCTATTGAGAAAAAGAAAAGAGAAAAAAAGAGATTTATGAAAAGAGGAAAGAGAGAAAAAAGCACCATTTTCCCATGGTAAATAAGAAGATTGCTGAGATACTCATTGTCTGCTTGCCTTGTCATTTTGATATGGGGATTCTTACGTATCATCGGGCAAGGGGTACCCCGTTGGCGGTTCTCAATGATATGCACATACTTACGATGACAAGAACTTACCGGTAACTAAAGTTGAGTAGCATGAGGAGCGGCCCTCGTACTCAAGGGACTTGGGATTTTCAGTTTATAGTCTGTCAAGCATATAACTCAGATTGGACCTCACTTTCACCTTAACCACATTAAAGATGCCTATGATAGGGGAAATGAGAGCTCAAGGCTAACGAGTACCATACTTTCAGCATTTGGAAGCCTTTCAAATTATTCAAAACCTTTTCTTCTACTTGTTGAGTCTCCACATATTCTTTGAGCACCTTCTTGAGAGCATAGTTGTCATTCTTTGTGTTTGCTCCATTACTTGATTATTTGTGTTATGACTTTGATGCTTGTATCCTTGATACCTTTACTTCTAGTCATCACTTGAGCTTCATAGGTGCGTTGATATTCATAATCAAAGGGCAAGCGAGATACCACTCTATCATACCTTTTTATGAGCATTGTAATGTTGCTTATGTTTGTGCTTCATGCTACTTACTATTATTGAGTTGGAATCTCTTCATAGCTTGCAATGAGTATTAAGTAGACTCAGTTGCATACTCTTTATTATGAACTGTCTAAGTAGTTGATCACATTGCTGAGAATATTTACATCATATGAACCAAATGTGTTCGTGAAAGTTCTTTTATCGCACTCAGTTTTCAACTGAATTGCTTGAGGACAAGCAATAAGCTAAGCTTGGGGGGAGTTGATACGTCCAAAATGTATCTACTTTCCCGAACACTTTTGCTATTGTTTCTCCTCTAAACTTGTGTGATTTGGATGCAACTAATGCAGACTGACGCTGTTTTCAGCAGAATTGCCTTGGTGTCTACTTTTTGTGCAGAAAATCAACTATCAAGAAAAATCCTGGAAAATATGCCAAAAATCCTATTTCACCCGAAGACTCCAGGAGCCAGAATACGAGACGGAGAATAGCTAGGGGGTGGCCACACCACCTGGTGGCGCGGGCCAGGCCAAGCCACGCCAGGGGGTGGTTTGGGCCCCCCAGACACCCCCTCGGCCTCTCTCTTCGCCTATAAGGAGCCTTCTGACCTAAAAACTTTGGGGGGTTCGACGTTTTTCCAAAAGGAGTTCCGCTCCGCCGCCACCACCAGATTCCACGAAACAGCACCAGAAACTCCGTTCTGGCACCCTTCCGGGACGGGGAATTGGAGGAGATCATTGCCATCATCATCACCATCGCTTCTCCATCGACCATCCATGTTTCTCCCATCTATGAGTGAGTAATCCCCCGCTGTAGGCTATGGGGATGGTAGGTATTGGATGAGATCGTTCATGTAATGGCATCAGATTGTTAGGGCATGGTGCCTAGTATATTTTATTACTGCTTTATGACTTTGTTGCGACTTGTTGTGCTTAATGCTTGTCACTAGGGCCCGAGTGCCATGATTTCAGATCTGAACATGTTATTGATTCATTATGATAGTATTGTTTATGGTCTTATCTGCAAGTTGTATACACATGTTGTTGTCCGGAACCAATGGCCCCGAAGTGATAGAAATCGGGATAACCGGAGGGAATGGCTTTGATGTGAGGATCACATGTGTTCACGGAGCGTTAATGCTTTGCTCCGGTGCTCTATTAAAAGGAGCACCTTAATTGCTAGTAGTTCCCTAGAGGCCCCGCTGCAAACGGGCTGGCAGGACAAAAGATGTTGTGCAAGTTCTCATTGCGAGGACGTATGACTATATATGGAACACATGCCTAGGATTATCTAGTACTTGGATGCTTTATCTTATTTATCTGCAATTGCCCTATGTTCTGATTGCTATGTGGATTGTCTTGTCCATGCAACGCCCGTCCATCCATCCCTATGCCTACCGCACTCGAATCCCACTGTTTACTGCTTTTGTTACTACTGTCTTTACTTTACTACTGCTGTTACTTTGCTATTCCTACTACAAAACTGTTGCTACTGATAAACTGCTGTGAGCAAGATTGTTTCCAGGTAAAGCTGAATTGACAACTCAATTGTTAAGGCTGATAAATATTCTTTGGCTCCCCTTGTGTCGAATCAATAAATTGGGTTTCACTTCCCTCGAAAATACTGCGATACACCACTTATACTTGTGGGTCATCAGACCACGGAAAAAGTTTTACCAAACGTTTTATGATAAAACCTTGGTGAGGTGGAACCTCCCAATAGATGTTGAGAAAGAAAAAGGTTTTGTTTTACAAAATGCTGAAGGAAAGCTGGAGGAAAAAGGTTTACAAAAACGCACCTGGTTCTTTGCAGTTTAGCTATAACAACTTAACATGTGCAACCACATTACTCTGGTATGGGACATGGCTGGATTTGATGTTTGTCTATTCTGGTATAAGCTGCCTCACAACTGCTATAGGCGGTCGCGATCCCCGGAGGTTGGGCCTTCTCCTGTAAAGGTCCATGTGGGACATCGACCTGGAGAAGGAACGAACTGTCTGTGGGCAGCCATGCGTTACTATGAGCCCCTCATTGAAAGCGCCCACTGTGCAAAGTGTAAAATGCGCTCTGGTTGGTCGTCGGTACCCGACGTCCCGGTTTTGAGGGGAACAACACTCATAGGGTAGGCACTTATACTGGAGTGGGCATCCGGAGAGTCCTGATCGGTTACTCGACCCACGATCGGTGTAGATCAGGGTAGTGTACCCGGATGGTGTGGGTAAAGTGTGCAACCTCTGTAGACTGTAAATCTATTCGAATAGTTGTGTCCGCGGTTATGGACGGGTTGGACAAACTTCTGTAGAGTGGTGCTGGTTTTGTTTTCAAAAAGGATTTCGGAAAAGAAATGGCTTTGGAAATGTTTTGACCATGGGATGGTCGTAAAGGAGAAATGTTTTGACCATGGGATGGTCGGAAGGAGGAGAAAGGAGTTTGGTCGTGGGACGACCTGAAGACGGGAACAAATGGGTACCCCAATCCTAGTGTTTACAAAACTTTTCAAAAGGTTTCGAAAATGGTTTACAAAAGTTTTCAACAAAGATATATAGATTCTATATCTACAAGAGAAACTATTCGAGAAAAGAACCTCTCTTGAAGCCCTCCTACTACCACAGCCATATTGCATATCCTCTTGTAATTATTATTTTTTTAGGTGGTTTGCGATTGCATTCAAAGTACTCACTGGCATTGTCCTTGGCTATTAACTTGGTCAGATATCAAGAAGAGGATGAAGTTGACGGCTAAGCAAGCTAGGACGTTCTCCCAGTCAGTTGCCTGTAGGTTAAGGCATGGCTTGGGCTCTATGCTTAATGAAGTTCCGCTGATGTTGATCGATGTAGCCATAATGGCAACTAAGGTATGACATGTATTCGTTATGTATTGGATGTTTACTTTGATACTTGCCTGTTATGTGCCACGACTAACTGATCATGGGATCGTGGTTGTATGCATAACAGGGATTCTCGGAGGATTAATCCCGGGGGCCCACAATCCGCCCATGTTCAGATTTTCTAGGAGAAAATCCGTCCCCAGACAGAGCGACGCGCCATGCCTGCCTTTGCCAAATGAGTTAGGCCGGATTATCCGGCCCTTGATGGGGGCGGATAATCCGCCCCCCAAACACAGTATCATTCCCTGTACACTTAGCACACATGAGAAAACTCCATGGTATTATTATCTAATACTCAAAACATAGGGAACCATGAAATGTTCTTTCAGAAGGTATCAGGACTTGATGGAGGGAACTACTTGTTGGTATACGGAGGTGTGTTAGCACTTATAGTGACTATAAAGCTATTGGCACCCCTTACGTATCAACTTGGGAACTGAGGAAACTCACGAAACACTATCCATGCCATGGGATACGTCCTACGGGCTTAAGTCCCTTAATAGCGCAGTAATTCGATTGATGTCGATTGCTGATTGTTGTGGTTATGAGGATGATGTGAGCAGTGGTTGCTGCCTATATGTCCAAATACGGAGTTCCTCCCACACATACATAGTTGAGAATGTTCGTGATAATAATCTTTACCTTAGTTCTTTATAATGCTAGAGGTGTATCCGCTACTCCCTGAGAATGCCTTTTTCCCTATTGTAGTTCCAATCTCTTTTTCATACGCAATACTTACTTGTTGTGTTCAGTTGTTTTACTTTACTTATTGTTCTCTTATACCAAAAACCCAAAAACACCTTTTTACACAACACTCACATTTTATCTTGTTACTTAGAACTTTATTTAGCATTTCTATTATAGTATTTAATTCAAGAGTTATTAGACTTCAGACTCCTGCTCCCTGTGGGATCGATATCTTTATTTCTAAACTAGCTACAAACGAACTATGCACTTGCAGTCATCAAGCTATTTTCTGGCGTCGTTGTCGGGGAGCTAAGCGTTGTAGGTGTTTTAGATTTTTCTTATTTATTTTTGTCTTGCTAAGTTTTTTGTTGAGTTACAGGTTTCCACCAACATGATGGAGTTTGAGCATATGGCTAGTGCTAACCCACTCAGCCAATTTGGGAATCCCTATGATATTAATAAAAAAGACAACTCCAACGAGAAGACAAGGGGGTTTGAAATAAATCCTCTACTACTTGGTATTCTACACAAGAAGCAATTTATTGGAAATGAAGAAGATCCTGATCCATATGAGCATATTGCATGTTTCAAAGATATATGTGGCACTTTCCAATTACCTGTATATACTGCTAATGAGGTAAGGGTTAAAAAAATAGTCAGACTTTGACTAGTACAACTCTCTCATGGTATAGATCTCTACCCCCATAAGCCACTACTACTTGGGATAATTTAGCCAGTGAGTTTCTAGAAAAATATTATCCATTATCAAAATCTTTTGAAATCAGGCATCTTATAATGACTTGGAGGAACCGTCCTAATGAAGGACTAGTAAGATCTTATATCAGATTTAAAGATTTACTTAATCAATGTCCTCATCATGATTTGCCTGAATGATATTTTTTGCATATCTTTTATGGCGGTTTAATTGAACCTAATAAAATTGAACTAGACTCTTGCACGAAAGGAGCTTTTATGAATCTTCCTATGACTAAAGCTTGGGCTTTACTTAATAGAATTCGTGATCATAGAGTCTCATGGAATTTTGGTCTAGGAAGTGAAGGAGGCATAGAAATAGATTATGGTTGTATTCCTGACTATAATAAAAAAGGCCATGTTAACAAATTATCTAAAGAACTTTATTTGGATTCAGATCTTGTGTTGCATGTTGTTAAAGCTTTTACAGAACACATCATAGCTCCAAAATAGGGTTTGGTCAAGTATGATCCACCACCCGAACCTGAGAAGAAAGAAGTTAAAGCAACCCTGGCCACCCTAGAACCAATATATGAGATACCTTTCCCTAAAACTGCATAGAAGCATATTTTTGAATATGAACAGGTCAAAGTAGTACAGGAGAAGAAGGAAGAGGAAAGTATGCCAAAAGTTGAGGAACATCTGGAAGAAACCAAAGATGAAGAGGTAAGCAAGGAAGCAATTATGGCTATGTATGCACATTGTAACATAGTTGAACTTCATAAAGAGACTTCCGTTTTGGTTGAAGGTAAAACAAAGGTAAAAGATGTGGGTAAGCCTATTCTTCTGTCAACACCTGGATTTTTAATCCCAGATGCCTATTATGCCTTACCTCGCAATCAAAGGATTACCATTTTTGCGAGACATAATAGATTGGATATCACAGGACATCATCCATTACAAACCATAATAAGGTCTTACACAAATAAAGGATCTCATGATCCAGTCTTAATACAAACAAACAGCGGAATAATAAGCGTAGTAGTGGGCTCCATCTTCAGAGTCACAAGCAATGCTGACGATGGTAGATGATCCTAGTTGTCGTAGACGTCCTGTTGTCCATCATCCTGATAGTCCTCCTCATAGTCTGGCCACGGGAATAGCCAGGGACAAAGCCATGAGTACTCTTTAAGTACTCACAAACTATCACTAACAGGTAAGGTAGTTCTAATAGGAATCTTAAGCTCTAGGTTTATTTGCAAAAAGCCAGGTTTATCTAAACCGAGTTTAGAAGTAAAGAAAACTTAAGTTAATGTTCTAAATCACTTAAGTGGGAACCTAGTTTTCATATTCACAACCCTGTTGTGGTCAAGTCAATATCATAGTTCACTTCACAAGTCATTTTAAAACATCTGACGATGGAACAGTATGGCCACTCCAACTGTCCATGACTGCGGACGCGGCTATTCGAATAGTTTGACACTCTGTAGAGCTGGTACACTTTCACCACAAAACTCAATACATCCGTCAAGGATAACCCTGAATCATCATACTTAGTATGAGGATAATCAATCATAACCTTTCAATTACACACTCTAGTATAGGCACCCCCCCTATGAGCTTGGCCTCCCATCCATGGCCATCTGCCATCCTGGGCACTGCATAAGTGGACATCCTCAAGAGGTAGCCTCATCTCAAACCTCTTCCGCGAGGGAACCCATACTAATGCATATAAACTTTTGGCTAAGCCCTACCCAATTCGGGTATTGTGGTTGTACGGTAAAATTGGAATGGTATCGCATCCGAACCCAACCATCAGTTTTTGTAAAAGGGCTAAGGCTCATGCCTCAACATTTTCATCATCAAATTCATTTGTGTTTCTCAAAACATGTCAAAACATTTCAATAGAATGACTCATCATTCCAAGGTTTTCATAATCATTTTCACCAAGTATTCCCATCTAAAGTGATCAAGTTTTATGCTTAGCACTAGCCACTCAAGTTAAGAGTGTTCACTAATGAGGGATGCTAACCTTCAATCTCATGCCATAGAATGACATATAATTATAGGCCTAGTTTTATACTCTTTATGCTATCTATACTACTTTTCCAATACTCATAAAGCACTAACTAAAAGTAAAGACTTTAGCAAAGTAAAATAGTAAAGCTTGCAAGTAAAACTTGGGATTGGTATAAATCAAAGTTATATAACCAAGCATGCCTAATGCATCTTGCTTAGGTTATCTTGCAATTAGTGATGGCTTGCATAGTTCTAGCTTGCCAATAATACCTTACAATTGTTAGCTTGCCTTGAGTAGAGCAGTGGTTGAAGTTTTCCTCTTCTTCTTCTGGGTAGTACTCCTCCTCCTCGTATCCGGGGTCGGTACTATCGTCTATAAATAAATATGGGGTACACAATCACCAAACAATAATTAACTAGTTCTATTTAGCACACTAAGGCTCACACTTGATGATCTAGCATCATCACAATCATCACATGAAATAAAGACTTAGTTTTTATTTATCTTATTTGAGAAAAGTAATTTCTAATCATTGAAATTAATTAAGATTTAATATTCTCCAATTAAAATATGGGATCATGTTGACACATGTCATCACCACATATTGTAATACATGGGAATGTGATTTAAAGTGTTGATCATATTTTATAAAGTTTAAGATTATCATTTAATAGATTTAAAGTGACTAGAAATGCCCTAATAGCATTCTTTTGGTACTAGTCCAATGTCACTGCACGCAAACCTAAATGTTTTTACATGTTCAGATAGATATTGTCAAATGTGATTTTTGAGAGTTGGAATCAACTCAAAAGATATTATGGTTGATTTTTGAAAAATGTTTGAATGTAGAAAAGTCTATGTCTTGTTATTTTTACTATAGATTATCTCTAACTCTAAATGATTTAAATCCAACGGGCTTGGATGGATAATTTAAATATCTTTCTAACAAAATTGGAATCATACAATTTGGTTCAGTGAAACTCTCTAAATTGATTTTTGAATCTTTGGATAGACTAGGGTTTTAACTAAATTGGAAAATCCTTATTTGAATTTCTGGGCTACGCGCGGGAAAGCTAAACGGGCCGGCCCAACTACACAGCACAGCACAACGGGCTGCTAATAGGGGGGTCCACTAGTCAGCGAGACTAACTACGCGACGCGGTATCTGCGAATCTAGACCGTGTGATAAAAATCTATCTAACGGCTGGGAGTCATCGTCGATGACGAACTGCTCCGGCGAGAAAAATAACCTAGTGTGGAGGTAGGGGTCCGGAGAGGCTCACCTGGGCTCCAGCTAGGGTCGGCGATGGGGGCTAACGGTGTTGTCGTGGACGGCGGATCAATTGGTAGTCACGACAGGTCTTGGGGTGGTCGAAATCGATGACGCCCTTCTCCTCCAGTAGCGGCGGGCTCCGGCCAAATTCCGGCGAGGTAGAGCTTGCCTTGCTCCGGGGAAGGGTGAGGGAGGATCAGTGAGGAGTGGTGAGTCTTGGGGTGTGGAGAATGGAGGCGGGGGAGGTCTCCATTTATACTGCGACGAGGGGACCGAACGGTGTGGGCGCGGGCTTGTCGATGACGATGCTACAGGCGGCTAGCGGCACGGCTGAGGCTAGGGGACGGTGTTGTGTTCCCTAGCGACCGTTGCTGGCTCAAATGCGAGGCGCGGGACGGTCTAGGCTGGTCGGGAGCGTGCGACGCTCTACATGGAGGCGGAGGTGTTTGCGGCAGCGTGCGGGAGCTACGGGCCGCGCGGCGGTGAACAGGGGTGTCTGCGGGGTTATGGTGATCATGGCGAGCGTGAGCGTGCACGGCGAGGGTGAGGCACGGTCTGTGCGAAGCGGTCGGGCGCGGTGAGGTGGTGCTAGGGTGGTCAAGGGCTCGTCTTCGGTCGAGGCTTGGACAGGGGGTGGCGGTGGAGTGCGGAGTGTCTGGTGCACGTCGTGGGCGAGGACGACAATGCTTCTGGCACGCTGTCCACTATCGGCCGGCGACGACCAAAACTGGGCGGCGCTCCACTGTGCACCACGTCAAAGGGGGGCTTGTCTAGTGCTTGGCTAGGCTCAGGGGAGACAAGGGAGTGAAGAGGGGACCAAATGGTCGATGGATTACTATTCAAACAGTGAAGTTAGGCAGTAGTAAGATTAGTGTAAGCAAGGTGTTTGTTGTAATGGCTACAAGAAAATTAATTTGGAATTTTTGAATGAAACTTTTTGAGTGATTTGATCTTAAGTTGAGTATCTAGGTTTGCTTGGAGATGTCAAGTGGAATTGGTTTGATGGGTTTTTGAAAAAGTGGGATCTTACCATATGAACTAGATTCAATTTTCAACTGTCCTTTAAATTGATTTGGAAAATGTTTTTATAACCTTGTAAAGTGGTCCTTGATACACTTTTACTTGGTCTAGCAAGGGGTGAAAATAAGTGGAATTGTTTCTGTTAGAAATCCTCTTCTAGGAACACCTAAAGTGACCTAGTGGTTATCTTTGGTCAAAATGACCATTTGATTATTAAACTCATATTTGATTTCTTTTTCTTTTGATTTTGTTTGTAAATGGCCTAGATGATGTAGCATTCACCTTTGTCATCATTTGTAACAATCAAGCATGGCAAATTCACTCAATTCTACACTAATGCAAAACACACATGCATTCATATTCATTTTGGAAATAAAAGTTTTTGTTAACCCTAACTTTGGGTGATTTTAACTTGATAAACTTGATTAGAAGTTTTGGGGAGTTAAACCTTCACTCCTTAAACAAAAGCTCGTCCCGATATTTAAGAAAAATTGGAACTAAAGAGATCTGGAAACTCGGTCCTAATGTAATCTTCTCGCTCCCAAGTAGCTTCTTCTTCGGTATGGTTGCTCCATTGGATCTTGAGAAACTTGATACTCCTGGTCCTGGTGGTTCTGAAGGCTTCTTCCAAAATACAAATGGTCACTTCACGATACGTCAGATCCTTGTTGATATCTATGGCTCGGTGATCGATGTTCTTGAAAACTTCGGTCTTCTCCGGAACTTCTAGGCATTTGCGAAGTAACGAGATATGGAACACATCATGGATGGCTGACATCTCCTCTGGTAGTTTCAGTTGATAATATACTTCTCCTCGGCGATTTAAAATCTTGAAGGGTCCAATATATCTGGGAGCTAACTTCCCTTTCAGTTGAAAATGTTGCATTCCCTTCAAAGGCGACACTTTGAGATACACAAAATCTCCGACATTGAAAGTCAGGTCTCGATGTCTCTTGTCAGCATAACTCTTCTGTCTAGATTGGGCGGTCTTGAGGTGCTCACGTACTTTGTGAACCTTCTCTTCGGCTTCTCGTAGGATGTCGGGTCCAAAAATCTTACTCTCTCCTACTTGCGACCAATTCAGGGGGGTATGATTCTTCCTTCCATACGGGAATTCAAATGGGGACATTTGCAAATTGGCTTGATAACTGTTGTTGTATGAGAATTCTGCGAAAGGCAGATAATCTTCCCATTTGGATCCATACTCTAGAACACAAGCTCTCAACATATCTTCTAAGATTTGGTTGACTCTTTCAGTCTGTCCATCGGTCTGCGGGTGATAAGCTGTGCTGAAATTCAACTTGGTTCCTAATCCTTCTTGGACTTTCTGCCAAAATGTTGAGGTAAACTGGGTTCCTCAATCCGACACTATGGTCTTAGGGGTTCCATGCAAACTGACGATTCTAGCAATGTACAACTCTGCTAGTTTCAAACTTTGGTAGGTTGTCTTGATAGGTATAAAATGGGCTACCTTGGACAGTCTATCAACTATGACCCAAATAGAGTCATTTCCCCTACTAGAAGTAGGCAAACCGGTGATAAAGTCCATTCCAACGGAATCCATTTCCATTCCGAATCTGCAACGGTTGCAACATTCCTACGGGTCTTTGTTGTTCCGCTTTGACTCTCTGACAGATATCACACTTGGCAATGTACCTTCTGATTTCTCTCTTCATCTTGTGCCACCAAAATTGCTCCTTCAAATCCTGATACATCTTCGTTCCTCTGGGGTGGATAGAATAAAGAGTATCATGATCTTCTTGCATGATAACTTGCTTCAGCTCCGAATCTGCTGGCACACAGATACGTCCTTTGTACCACAAAACTCCTTCTTCATCTTCGGTGAATCCGGGTACCTTTCCTGTACCAATACGATGTTTGATTCCGTTGATACTTTCATTTCCTTTCTGCGCCTCCTTGATCTGACTGATCAAAGTGGGTTGAAGTTCAATGCTAGCTAAAAATCCTTTGCTAACAAGCTCTGTTCTAAACTGATCCAACTCTTCATGTAAACTTGGCTGGGCTTCTTTGATCATGGTGTTTAATCTACACGGCAATCTGCTAAGAGCATCCGCTACCACATTGGCTTTGCTAGGGTGATAGTGAATGTCAAGGTCATAATCCTTGATTAACTCTATCCATCACCTTTGCTTCATATTCAGCTCCTTCTGGGTGAAAATATACTTCAGTCTCTTGTGATCTGAATAAATCTCACAGCGGTTACCCATAAGGTAGTGACGCCATGTCTTCAAGGCTAAAACTACAGCTGCTAGTTCAAGATCATGGGTAGGGTAGTTTTGCTCATGCTGCTTCAGTTGTCGGGACATATATGCTATGACTTTGCCTACTTGCATGAACACACATCCGAGACCAATCTTGGATGCATCGCAATACACATCAAAAGGATTCTTGATATCTGGCATAATCAGAATTGGGGCTAAAGTCAATATCTTCTTGAGCTCTTGAAAACTTGCTTCAAATTTGTCGGTCCATTCAAACTTCTTATCTTTCTTCAACAATTGGGTCATGGGTCTTGCGATGATTGAAAATCCTTCAACAAACTTGCGCTAGTATCCCGCTAATTCGAGAAATGCACGGACTTGGGTTTGAGTGGTCGGGGCTTCCCATTCTTCAACATCTTTGATCTTGGCGGGATCAACAACGACTCCTCCTGCCGACACAATATGTCCAAGGAATCCTACTTCCTTCAACCAGAACTCACAATTGCTAAACTTGGCATACAATCGATGCCCTCTAAGGGTTTCAAGGATGGTTCTCAGATGTAGCTCATGGTCTTCTTCTAACTTTGAATAGATTAGAATATCGTTGATTAAAACAGAGACAAACTTATCCAAGAAATTCATAAAAATCTTATTCATGAGATTCATGAAATAAGTGGGGGCATTGGTTAATCTACAAGACATGACCGTATACTCATACAATCCATATCTGGTGGTAAAGGCGGTCTTTGGAATATCCATTGCACGAATCTTGAGTTGATGATACTGGCACCAGTCAACTGGTCAAACAGATCCTCTATCTTTGGCAGTGGGTACTTGTTCTTGATGGTGACATCATTCAGCTTCCGGTAATCCATGCACAAAAGGATACCTCCATCCTTCTTATCCACAAACAAAACAGGCGATCTCCATGGCGATGCGCTTGGTTGAATCAGACCTTTCTCCAACATAGAATCAAGTTTCTTCTTCAGCTCCACTAGTTCAGATGGGTTCATACTTAAGGTCTCTGAGCTATGGGTCCAAATCCAGGAATTAGTTCAATAATGAACTCCATATCCCGATCTGGGGGCATACCGGGCAATTCATCTAGGAATACGTCGGGTATTCACAGACTACTCTGACTTGGTCTAGGGTTGGTTGGGCTAGACTCTTGTTGCATTTGAATTGGCGGGGCAAGGTTTCAGATACATGCTCTACTGATACTCCAGATCTACTAGTCATGGTTATGGCTTTCTTGGCATAGTCGATCAATCCTTTATGTTTCGACATCCAATCCATTCCTAGTACTACTTCCAAACCTTTGGTTCCAAGTACTATTAGATTGGCATAAAAATCTATTCCATGGATTATGATAGTACAGCCTTGCAAATTTTTCTAGCTTTGGTGGTTGAACCAGGTATTTGAACTATCATAAGATGCTTCAATTTTGTTGGTTGAATCTTACTAGTGCATGCAAATTCTTCTGTAACAAACGAGTGCGATGCTCTAGAATCAAACAACACTCTTGCAAGTACTGAGTTAACAGAAAACATACCCAGCACGACAACGGGCGCTTCCTGAGCTTCTTCAACATTCATGTGGAACAGAAGGCCATTGCAGTTGAACGAATTCCCTGGGGAAAATGTCCTTCCAGGCTGAACACAGCGTTGCTGCTGAGCGGGGACATTCACAATGGTGGTGGCTGCAAGCTTCTTGGGGCACTCATTGGAATAGTGACCCTTGACTCAGCATTCAAAGCAAGTAATATGAGACTTGTATTTGGCTACAACGGGCACAACATTGCTTCCAGTCCTTGGGGCAGTATTGTTGTTGTTGTTGGACTTTGGTGGTGCACGGTTGAAGCTGTTGGAGTTGCCAGAGTTGTTGTTGTGGTTTCCTCCACTACGATTGGGATAGCTTGGACAGGACATAGGGGGTCTGTTGTTTCTTGGGGGCATATCCTGCAGACGGGTTAGGGCAATACTTCTGGGTATTGTGGGACCCAGTCTGGTGCATCATCCTGCGCTTGTGGTTGTCATTGGCTTGGTTGATCTTCCCTTCCATCTGAATGGAAGAGTCTACTAGCTCTTCTAGGTCTCCAAAATGGATGTTGACTAACATAGTCTGCATTTCATCATGCAATCCATTCAGGAACCTTTCCTTCTTCTTGGCTTCAATGTTAATCTCATCAGGGGCATATCTAGCTGATACATTGCAAATGTATCTATAATTTTTGATGTTCCATGCTTGGTTTTATCTACTTTCTTGTGTTTTGTCCACACTTTGGAGTATCATATGATTTCTTGGACTAACCTATTAACAAGAGCCACGGTGCCAGCTGCTTGTTTTCTGCTATTTTTGGTTCCAGGAAAGTCAGAAAATGAATATTCTCGGAATTGGATGGGACAAAAGCCAAAAATCCTATTTCACCAGAAGACTCCCGGAGCCAGAATATGAGACAGAGTGGGGCTGGAGCCCACCCACACCACCTGGCCGCGCGGGCTGGGCCTGACCGCGCCAGGGGGTGGTCTGGCCGCCCCAGACACCCCCTCGGTCTCCCTCTTCGCCTATAAGATGCCTTCTGACCTAAAAACTTAGGGGGGTTTGACGTTTTTCCAGAAGGAGTTCCGCTCCGCCTCCACCACCAGATTCCATGAAACTGCACCAGAAACTCCATTTTGGCACCCTGCCGGGATGGGGAATTGGAGGAGATCATCGCCATCATCATCACCATCGCTTCTCCATCGACCATCCATGTTTCCGCCATCTATGAGTGAGTAAACCCCCGCTGTAGGCTATGGGGATTGTAGGGATTGGGTGAGATCATTCATGTAATGGCATCAGATTGTTAGGGCATGGTGCCTAGTATCTTCTATTAGTGCTTTATGACTTTGTTGCGACTTGTTATGCTTAATGCTTGTCACTAGGGCCCGAGTGCCATGATTTCAGATCTGAACATGTTATTGATTCATTATGATAGTATTGTTTATGGTCTTACCTGCAAGTTGTATACACACATTGTTGTCCGGAACCAATGGCCCCGAAGTGACAGAAATCGGGATAACCAGAGGGAATGGCTTTGATGTGAGGATTACATGTGTTCACGGAGTGTTAATGTTTTGCTCCGGTGCTTTATTAAAAGGAGCACCTTAATTGCCAGTAGTTCCCTTGAGGACCCCCTGCAAACGGGCTGGCAGGACAAAAGATGTTGTGCAAGTTCTCATTGCGAGCACGTATGACTATATATGGAACACATGCCTAGGATTATCTAGTACTTGGATGCTTTATCTTATTTATCTGCAATTGCCCTATGTTCTGATTGCCATGTGAATTGTCTTGTCCATGCAACACCCATCCATCCATCCCTATGCCTACCCCACTCGAATCCTACTATTTACTACTATTGTTACAACTGTATTTACCTTTACTACTGCTATTAATTTACTATTCCTACTACAAAACTGTTGCTACTGATAAACTGCTGTGAGCAAGATTGTTTCCAGGTGCAGCTGAATTGACAACTCAGTTGTTAAGGCTTATAAATATTCTTTGGCTCGCCTTGTGTCGAATCAATAAATTGGGTTTCACTTCCCTCGAAAATACTGCGATACACCCCCTATACTTGTGGGTCATCAAGACTATTTTCTGGCGCCGTTGCCGGGGAACATAGCTTTATTTATTAAGTTCACTTGGATTCTCTATTGTTCGTTGCTATCCATCCATCATGGGTAAGTCTCATGATGGCAAGGTTCCTATTTTACCATCCACTAAAAGAAGAGGTATGGTTCTAAACACCTCTGTTGCTCTTGATTCACCATCTGTTATGAGTAAGATCGTTACACCACCACATACACATGCTACACACACTGCTACTACTGCTGGATCTAAAACTTCTGATACTTATGATGCTGCTTCTACTGTGCTTGATAAGAGTGGTTAATTAGGTCCTTTCTTAGATGCTACGATTGCTAGAACTATAGCTGGAAATACTGAAACTCCTAATGAAGACACTACTACACCTGTTAGTTCACCTGAGTCTAGTGAGAGTTATGATATTGAAGATGGTTATGTTGAGATGATCGATGAATTTATTAAAGAATGTAAAAACACCCATGATAGGAGCACTGCTAAGAGTCTCCTTGAGAGGCGTACTATTAGACCCAGATTGTCTCATATTGCCAAGTTTGCTGCTTCTCCCATAAACATTAAAGATAAAGATTATTATTTCTCTCTCGATCTATCTTACATAGCTATTGTTGAGAAAGAACCTTTTTGTGGGACTAAGAATGAAAGTGCGGTAGCACATATGAATGAGCTTTCTACCATGAGTGGCTTGTTTTCTGATGATATTAAGATGCGTACTTACTTTGTTGCTAAGATTTTCCCCTTTTCACTGAAAGGAGAAGCTAAAACTTGGTTTAGTAATTTACCTCCTAGATCTATTGATAGTCCTGGTTGCTTGATTAGTACTTTCCTGCAGAAATATTTTCCTCCTAGTGCTAGACATGCTATTTTGCAGGAACTTTTTTATTTTAAACTGGGAGAAAAAGAGATATTGCCTGAATCATGGGCAAGGTTTTGTGCTTTGATTCATGCATAGGCTGGAAGTACATTACCTAAGAATGAGCTTCTTGATATATTTTATAATGGACTAACTGAAGAATCTAGGACATACCTAGATAGTTGTGCTGATTGTGTTTTCAGGAATAGGACTCCCAAGGAAGCTGAGGAATTAATGGCTAAAATAAGCAAGAATTATGAAGACTGGACTCCTCCTGAACCAGCTATACCTAAAATAATTATACCTGAATCAACTATTCCTGTACCTATTCCAACATCAAATAAGAGGGGAGTTATTGAATTAAATGATGAAGCAATGAAGGAAGCTAAGAAATGTTTTAAGGAGAAGGGAATTAAAGCTGCAGATGTCAAGAATTTACCTCCTATAGAAGAATTATGTAAGCCTATCCCCTACTCATCCACTATTGAGGTACACTCTCTCCAACACTTTGATGAAGGTGATATCCCTTACTCTAAAACTCCTGATCAATGCTTAGAAGAATTTGATATTTTTATTGTTAAGCAAGATAATTTTAACAAAAGGGTGCAAAATCATCTAATGGAAAACACTAGAGCTATTGTTGAGTTAAAAGATATTGTGGAAAGAACCTCTAATGATGTTAAAATGATTGTTAAACACTTTCAAATGGTTCAAACTCAAATAGATCAACTCATTAAAGTTCAAAAGGACTTGCTAATTAATGCTGCTAAAGAAAAACATGCTTATGAAATTAGAACTAGAAGTGGTGCTGCTACCCAGGATCCTCTATATCCTGAGGGGCATCCCAAAAGAATTGAGCAGGATTCTCAACAAGCTAAAAATAGTGGTTCTACTCATAAGAAAAGGAAAAAGAAACATAAAACTATTGTAGAACCCTCTGAACCTGCTAAAGATCCTAATAATATATCTATCTCTGATGCTGAAACTGAAAGTGGTAATGAAGAAAATGATGTTCCTAATGAAGAAAAAGTTGAAGAAGAACCTGGAAAGCACACTCAAAATACTAAATACACTAAAGAAGATTTTATTGCTAGGAAACATGGTAGTGAAAGAGAGCCTTGGGTCCAAAAACCTATGCCTTTCCCTGATAAGAAACACAAGTCAAACGAAGATGAACACTATAATAAGTTTTGTGAGTGGATGAAACCTTTATTCTTGCAAATTCCTTTGACTGATGCTATTAAATTGCCTCCTTACTCAAAGTATATGAAGGATATTGTCTCGAATAAAAGGAAGATCCCTAATGAAGAAATCTCTACTTTGCTTGCTAATTATTCCTTTAATGGTAAGGTTCCAAAGAAACTTGGAGACCCAGGGATTCCAACTATCCCTTGCTCCATTAAGAATAGTTATGTTAGAACTGCTTTGTGTGATTTGGGAGCTGGAGTTAGTGTTATGCCTTTCTCTCTCTACAAGAGACTTCAACTTGAAAAACTAATACCAACTGATATATCTTTGCAAATGGCTGATAAATCTACCACTATTCATGTTGGTATATGTGAGGATGTACCTGTTCAAGTGGCTCATAATTGCTTGATATTAACTGATTTTGTTGTGCTTGAAATGCCTGAAGATGATAATATGTCTATTATTCTTGGGAGACCTTTTCTTAATACTGCAGGAGCTGTTATTAATTGTAATCAAGGAAAGGTGACTTTCAATGTTAATGACAAGGAACATACCGTCTATTTCCCCAAGAAGATTGATAGGACTTATGGTTTGAATTTAATTGAACATGTTGAGGGCATTCAAGTTGGAGAAATATATTGTTCCATACCAAGAGAAAAATTTGAAACTATTATGATTGGGACCATTGCTATCAAGGTTGAGGTAACATAATCAGTAGTGAAATACAAAGTTTTGCCTCATATGAAATTGTTTTGGTAACAAGACCTGATCAACCTTGTTAACAAAAGGATTTCATTGAACAAAACAATGTTTTCACCATGATTATCTCCGCTTAATTCTATTTCATACATTTTAGTTTTTGCTTTCGTTTAGTTCTCTTTTTTGTTGTTAGTTTCTTGCATGTTAGAATGTCTTAGAACTTCTGTAGTTCTAGCCTTGTTTTGTCATTGCATCATTTCAAACAAATCTCTGTACGTCCTTTTGAGGCGTGAATTTTTGTGCTTCTACCCCAGGTTGTTATCTAACTTTCATTAGATCAACACTTTTTGATTTGAGCGATAGATGGTCTTCGAAATTTTTTGTCTTTACTTGCTGGTCTATTTTGACAGATTTCTGCCATTTTCTGCATTTGCTTTTTGTTGGTTCCTTTTTGAGTTCTTTTGGGGAATTGAGATTTTTGAGGGAAGTGCTATAGTAGCTTGTGTTTTAATGGAAGTTTTATTGGTGTTAGAACGGAACCTAAAGACCTATTATCTTGAGTGCACTAATGTTGCTAATAAAGATTGTGTGAAGTTTTGTATGAAGGAAAAAATTCAGGTGTATGGAAGGAATGAGTAATGAGATGAAGGATGGACTAAAGATCAAGCTTGGGGATGCCATGCGTGTCACTCCAAGAAATATCCAAGAAGTACAAGCGTCAAAGCTTGGGTATTCTCAAGGCATCCCCTTCTTCATCAATAAAAATCCCAGGTTTCTTCCAAACACTTCATTTTTATTGTTTCATGCACAGTTGTGTTGTTCTTGGAGCATCTTCTTTTTCGTTTTCATTTTGGTTATTCATTTGCTTGGTTTTCTTAGTTTGCTTAATAAATTGGTTGGACCTCCTCTTTTTCATACATTGGTTTTCAAATAGTTTGGTTTGGTTTGGAAAAGAGTAGGAAAGTTCAGGCTTAAGTGGTAAAGAGAGCTTGTTTTTGACTGTGGCCTATGCTTTGTCATGCCATGCTTGATATTGTTTTGGCTTTATGCTTAGTATTCTTTGCTGTAGCATGACTTGTTATAAACAATTGAGATTGCTTAATGTGCCTTGGATGAATCATGCGTTGTTTTAGCATATTAAAGCATAGTATAGTGGTATTCTCCTTTGATGCTTTATTTGGGTTGACTTGGCGCATTTTCACACCATGTTATGACTATCCCAAGTCACCGTAAGACTTTATGATCCTTTAGTTTTCAACTTGTAGTATCACTTTATGCTTTGATCAATGATGTTTTGTCGCTCTGCATGATTATGGCCATTATTGCTCTCTTAGTTGGTCGCTCCCAGTCTTTTGCTAGCCTCCATAACCAAGTATGAGTTCCACTCATGCATCCAACTCCCTAAACCAAGTTATTCCAAAGAGTCCACCATACCTACCTATTAGCATATGCTATTCCAAGTATATTCATGTTTTTATCTACCTTCCAAATTAAACTTGTTATGAGAAAACTAGTGATTAAAGCTCTCACGAACTTGATGGCACACGTTACTTTTCTCGCCCTTAATAAAGTTGAACCATTGTGTCGTCTATGTTGTATATGCTTGCACTTATTTGTTGGGGATTAGCAGAACCATGTTGTCATGGGGAACACTTTCAACATTGCACGGGTACTTTGTACCTAGTTCATATCATGCTCTTTTGTCTATGGATGTTGTCGGTGTGAAATGAAAGGGGAGCTTGTAAGTCCATGGAGTTATGTATATGTGTTAGAGAAACACCTGGGTCGCTGGTCTAATCCATGTTGACATGGTGGAAACCTGCAGCGTAACCATAATGAGCTATCTATGAAGCATTCTTCTTATAAAAAAAGACTCCGATATTGAGAAAAAAGAGAAAAAGAAAAAAAGAGATTATGAAAAGAGGAAAGAGAGGAAAAAGCACCATATTCCCATGGTAAATAAGAATATTGCTGAGATGCTCATTGTCTGCTTGCCTTGTCATTTTGATATGGGGATTCTTCCGTATCATCGGGCAAGGGGTACCCCGTTGGTGGTTCTCTATGATACACATGTACTTACGATGACAAGAACTTACCGGTGACTAAACTTGAGTAGCATGAGGAGCGACCGTCGTATTCAAAGGACATGAGATTTCTAACTTATACTTCGTCAAGCATGTACACCATAGTTTGTTCACTTTAACCTTAATCACTTCAAGATGCTTATGATAGGGGCAATGAGAGCTGAAAGCTATTAAGTACCATAATTTTTGGAAGCTCTTTATGAAACTTGAATTCCTACTTCCTTCTATGAAGGCCTTTCTTCCACTTATATATTGAGTCTCCACCTTCTACCTTTATGCACCTACTTTGAGAGCATAGTGGCCATTCTTAGTTCTATGTGCATTGTCCCAAGACTTGTTGATTGATGCATACCTTGATATTGCTTGTTCTAAACTATTTGTATCTAGTCACTCTTATGAACTTTGAAGGTGTCCTATGCATTTATATTTGCTACTCTATGATGGACAAGCTGAATACTACTATGCTATGTTTTCTTTATGTGAAACAAACAAACATCTTGCAAAGCTTTGTTATTCATGAATCTTTTGTTTATGCCTTTTCATGTTGCATCATAGTTTCTTTGTCTTATTCCTAGAACCTCGTCTTTCATGTTATGATTGAAGTACTATGATCCTAGCTTTGAATGTTTTACAAATACTTTGATCAAGTTTATGATGGTGCATGTCACCTCAAAAATTATTCTTTCTTTTTATCACTTACCTACTCGAGGACGAGCAGGAGTTAAGCTTGGGGATGTTGATACATTGCAAATGTATCTATAATTTTTGATGTTCCATGCTTGGTTTTATCTACTTTCTTGTGTTTTGTCCACACTTTGGAGTACTTTTCATATGATTTCTTGGACTAACCTATTAACAAGAGCCACAGTGCCAGCTGCCTGTTTTCTGCTATTTTTGGTTCCAGGAAAGTCAGAAAATGAATATTCTCGGAATTGGACGGGACAAAAGCCAAAAATCCTATTTCACCAGAAGACTCCTGGAGCCAAAATATGAGTCGGAATGGGGCTAGGGCCCAGCCACACCACCTGGCCGCGCGGGCTGGGCCTGGCCGCGCTAGGGGGTGGTCTGGCCGCCCCAGACACCCCTCGGTCTCCCTCTTCGCCTATAAGATGCCTTCTGACCTAAAAACTCAGGGGGTTTTGATGTTTTTCCAGAAGGAGTTCCGCTCCACCGCCACCACCAGATTCCACGAAACAGCACCAGAAACTCCGTTCTGGCACCCTGCCGGGATGGGGAATTGGAGGAGATCATCACCATCATCATCACCATCGCTTCTCCATCGACCATCCATGTTTCCCCCATCTATGAGTGAGTAATCCCCCGCTGTAGGCTATGGGGATGGTAGGGATTGGATGAGATCATTCATGTAATGGCATCAGATTGTTAGGGCATGGTGCCTAGTATCTTCTATTAGTGCTTTATGACTTTGCTGCGACTTGTTATGCTTAATGCTTGTCACTAGGGCCCGAGTGCCATGATTTTAGATCTAAACATGTTATTGATTCATTATGACAGTATTGTTTATGGTCTTACCTGCAAGTTGTATACACACGTTTTTGTCCGGAACCAATGGCCCCGAAGTGACAGAAATCGGGATAACCGGAGGGAATGGCTTTCATGTGAGGATTACATGTGTTCACGGAGTGTTAATGTTTTGCTCCGGTGTTTTATTAAAAGGAGCACCTTAATTGCCAGTAGTTCACTTGAGGCCCCGCTGCAAATGGGATGGCAGGACAAAAGATGTGGTGCAAGTTCTCATTGCGAGCACGTATTACTATATATGGAACACATGCCTAGGATTATCTAGTACTTGGATGCTTTATCTTATTTATCTACAATTGCCCTATGTTCTGATTGCCATGTGAATTGTCTTGTCCATGCAACGCCCGTCCATCCATCCCTATGCCTACCGCACTCGAATCCTATTGTTTACTACTATTGTTACTACTGTATTTACCTTTACTACTGCTATTACTTTACTATTCCTACTACAAAATTGTTGCTACTGATAAACTGCTATGAGCAAGATTGTTTCCAGGTGTAGCTGAATTAACAACTCAGTTGTTAAGGCTTATAAATATTCTTTGTCTCCCCTTGTGTCGAATCAATAAATTGGGTTTCACTTCCCTCGAAAATACTGTGATACACCCCATATACTTGTGGGTCATCACTAGCTAGCGGCAGAAATTTGTCACGATATTTGATGACCCACAAGTATAGGGGGTGTATCGTAGTATTTTCGATAAGTAAGAGTGTCGAACCCAACAAGGAGCAGAAGGTGCTGGCTAGTGGTATGGATCAGGAATTCTCTACAAATACTTAACAAACGGATTTTTAGGGGGTTTTGATAAAGCAAGTAAATAAAGTACGAGTAAATAAAAGATAGTAGGAATAAATGCAGCAAGTGTCCCAATCCTTTATGCAGCAAAGGACAAGCCGGTTGTATTACTTAAGATGACCAAACGTTCTCGAGGACACATGGGAAGACAGTCAAGTGCTTTCGCTTCATATAGTTGATTAATCTTCTTTAGCTTGCTAAGTGTTGTGTGGGTGAACCTGTGCTAATGTACCGCCCCATCCAAGACTAATACATACTTGTGATTATACCCCTTGCAAACATCCGTAAGTACAAGAAAGTAATTAAGGTAGAAATCTAACCACAGCTTTAAACTCTAAGACCCTTACGTCCCTTGTGCAATGGTTTCCTAACGGGGGTTCAGGTTTCTGTCACTCTGGTAACCCCTACGATTAGTAGCCAAATACACAATGCATTCCCCTAGGCCCATATAGGTGAAGTGTCATGTAGTCGATGTTCACATGACACCACTAGAAGAAGTACACCACAACTTAAATAACAATCTATTGAATCTTTCTCAACACAACTCCACTACTAACAACATGACTTCTCCCATGTCCTTAAGAACAAAACGAACTACTCACAAGACATCATATGGGTCATGATTAGAGATGGAATAATGATGTATAACAATCTGAACATAAACAATAATTCAACGGTTCACTCAAAATAGCATCAACTACAAGGAGTAATCAACACCGGGAAAGTTTCCCCTATGAACTAATGCAAGATTCAACTCAATTATTATAGCAATATGGAGATGGTGATGAGGGTGCTGATGGTGATGATGGTGGTGATGATGATGATCCCGATGAAGTCCAGCTTGATGGTGGTGTTGATGGCAACGATCTCCCCTCTCCGGGAAGGAATTCCCTCGGCAGAAATCTGTCTACCGGAGAGATCTTTCTCTCTCGGTGTTTCCCCCCCCCCCCCCCCCGCAGAGGCGGCAGAATCTTTCTGTGGTTGCTCCCCGAGTCTTAGGGTTTCGAGAGGATGATATACACCAGAGGGGAGAGGCTGGAGTGGGCCAGGGTGGCCACACCACCTCCAGGCGTGGCCTAGGGCTGCCTGCGCCAGGGGGTGGTGTGGGCGCTCCTACACCTGCGCCACCACCATAGAAGACCTGGAGCGATGCATCCAGGGACAACGCGAGTCGACTCGCCGCTAGATTCAAAGATGTCAAGAACTGTGGATCAACGCCTCCGGCATCCACCCAGATACGACGATACATTACTTCAAGAATGCGTGCCGGTATGAACCCCTGGTCGCTAAGATCAAGAGGGTCTACCGGACGCTCGACAACGTCCCCGACCTCCTCGAGATCGCCAAGCGCTACGTGGAGGAGGACCCCAACCAAGACTCTGACGACGAGTCAGGAGGAAGACGCTGAACCAGCATCCACGATAGCGGGCGCCTACGCAACATGCGCTACAGCAACACCCTCATCACCGGCAAGCGCCGCACGGACGGGCGAGTCGACTTTGTCGCCAACGCCGGCTACGGTCAGCACGACCCCAAGAACTACTGTCGCGACGGAGGAAATTACCGCGACAGCGGAAACTACTGATGCGCTCGACTTTCGACATAGAGCTCGTTGGGAACCCCAAGAGGAAGGTACGATGAATATAGCAGCAAGTTTTCCCTCAGTTATGAAACCAAGGTTTAATCGAACCAGTAGGAGCAAGGAAACACCCCAAAGGTGTTACTAGCTGAGCTTTGGCAGGGCGCACTACCGGTGCTAGTAGCAACGTGGAGACCTGCACAACACAACCATAGAACTTTGTCCCCAACTTGCAATGAGGTTGTCAATCTCACCGTGTTTTGTGGAAAACAAAGGATTAAACGTATCAAATGGAAAGAAGTAAAAGTTTGCAGAAAGTAAACTCAAAGCAGTACAAGATTGTAGATTGTATGTAAAGTAAAAGGACCGGGATCCATAGTTCACTAGAGGTGGCTCTCCTTAGATAGATAACATGTTGGGTGAACAAATTACAGCGGGGCAATTGACAAACACCGAGAAAGAAATACATGCATATACTAATCATCTTGACTCCTCTGAGACTTGATTGGGCATTACAACATAATACATAGACCGCCATCCAACTGCATCTATGACTAATAATCCACCTTCAGGTTATCATCCGAACCCCCTCCAGTATTAAGTTGCAAGCAACAGATTATTGCTTTATGAATTGCATGTAAAGTAAACAATACGATTGTTCTATGAACAAAGGATTATTGTTTTCTCCCTAGTAGCAACAGCACATCTAGTACCTTAGAGATTTCTGTCACTTCCCCAGATTACCAGAGGCATGAACCCACTATCGAGCATAAATACTAACTCTTGGAGTTGCTAGCATCTACTTGGCCAAGATAGCTACTAACAACGGAAAGCATGCAAGATCACAAATAACAAAGACATGATAGAATCAATAATCAATCTGAAATAGCATCTCAATATCCATCAGATCCCCGTAAACACAACATGTATGAATTACAAATAGATGATCTTGATCATGAACGGAGCTCATAAGATCTAAACATGAAAGCACAAAGGAGGAGAAACCAGCCATCTAGCTACTACATGGATCCGTAGTCCAAGGATGAACTACTCACGCATCACACCGGAGGCTTGCATGGTGATAAAGAAGGCCTCCAGGGTGAATTCCCCTCTCCGGCAGGGTGCCGGGGAGAGCTTCAGATCCCTCCCGATCTAGGGATGGAGATGACGGTGGCTACAGACTCTTCCGTGGATTTTTTGATCGGGCACTTAGGGTTTTCGTCCCGAGGGCAACTTATAGGCGGAAGGAGAGGCCGAGGGGGTGCCGGGAGCCACCACACCACCCCCTGGCGCGGGCCCAGCCTGGCCGTGCGGCCTGGTGGTGTGGCCGACCCCTGGCCCTTCTCCGTCTCATATTCTAGCACTTGATCCCTTCCAGAAAAATAGGCACTTTGGCTTTTGTCCCGTCCAATTCCTAGAATATTCATTTTCTGACTTTCCTGGAACCAAAAATAGCAGAAAACAGGCAGCTGGCACTGTGGCTCTTGTTAATAGGTTAGTCCAAGAAATCATATGAAAAGTACTCCAAAGTTGGAACAAAACACAAGAAAGTGGATAAAACCAAGCATGGAACATCAAAAATTATAGATACATTTGCGATGTATCAACATCCCCAAGCTTAACTCCTGCTCGTCCTCGATTAGGTAAGTGATAAAAAGAAATAATTTTTGAGGTGACATGCACCATCAAAGACTTGATCAAAGTATTTGCAAAACATTCAAGGCTGGGATCATAGTACTTCAATCATAACATGAAAGACAAATTTCTAGCAATAAGCAAAGGAACTATGATGCAACATGAAAAGGCACAAACAAAAGATTCATGAATAACATGCTTTGCAAGACGTTTGTTTGTTTCACATAAAGAAAACATAGCATAATAGTATTCAGCTTGTCCCTCAATAGAGTAGCAAATATAAATGCATAGGACACCTTCAAAGTTCATAAGAGTGACTAGATACAATAGTTTCAAACAAGCAATAAGAAGTTATGCATCAATCAACTAGTCTTGGGACAATGCACATAGAACTAAGAATGGCCATTATGCTCTCAAAGTAGGTGCATAAAGATAGAAGGTGGAGACTCAATATAATGGTGGAAGAAGGGCCTTCATAGAAGGAAGTAGGGATTCAAGTCTCATAAAGAGCTTCCAAAAATTAGGGTACTTATAGCTTTCATCTCTCATTGCCCTTATCATAAGCATCTTGAAGTGATTAAGGTTAAAGTGAACAAACTATGGTGTACATGCTTGACGAAGTATAAGTCAGAAATCTCATGTCCCTTGTATACGAGGGCCGCTCCTCATGCTACTCAAGTTTAGTCACCGGTAAGTTCTTGTCATTGTAAGTACATCTGTATCATTGAGAACCGCCAATGGGGTACCCCTTGCCCGATGATACGGAAGAATCCCCATATCAAAATGACAAGGCAAGCAGACAACGAGCATCTCAACATTCTTCTTATTTACCATGGGAATATGGTGCTTTTTTCTCTCTTTCCTCTTTTCATAGTATCTCTTTTTTATTTTATTTTCTCTTTTTTTCTCAATATAGGACTCTTTTTTTATAAGAAGAATGCTTCATAGACAGCTCATTATGGTTACGCTGCAGGTTTCCACCATGTCAGCATGGATTAGACCAGCGGCCCAGGCGTTTCTCTAACACATATACATAACTCCATGGACTTACAAGCTCCCCTTTCATTTCACACCGGCGACATCCATATACAAAAGAGTATGATATCAACTAGGTACAAGTACCAAGTGCAATGTTGAAAGCGTTCCCCATGAAAGCATGGTTCTGCTAATTCCCAACAAATAAGTGCAAGCATATACAACATAGAAGACACAATGGTTCAAGTTTATTAAAGGCAAGTAAAGTAAGGTGTGCCATGAAGTTCGTGAGAGCTTTAATCACTAGTTTTCTCATAACAAGAGGAAGGTAAACAAAAGCATGAATATACTTGGAATAGAATAAGCTAGTAGGCAGGTATGGTGGACTCTTTGGAATAACTTGGTTTAGGGAGTTGGATGCATGAGTGGAACTCATACTTGGTTGTGGAGGCTGGCAAAATACTGGGAGCGACAAACTAAGAGAGCAATAATGGCCATAATCATGCAGAGCGACAAAACATCATTGATCAAAGCATAAAGTGATACTAAAAGTTGAAAACTAAGGGATCATAAAGGCTATGGTGACTTGAGATAGTCATAACATGGTGTGAGCATGTGCCAAGTCAACCCAAATAAAGCATCAAAGGAGAATACCACTATACTATGCTTTAATATGCTAAAACAATGCATGATTCATCCAAGGCACATTAAGCAATCTCAATTGTTTATAACAAGTCATGCTACAGCAAAGAAGACTAAGCATAAAGCCAAAACAATATCAAGCATGGCATGACAAAGCATAGGCCACAGTCAAAAACGAGCTCTTTTTACCACATAAGTATGAACTTTCCTACTCTTTTCCAAACCAAACCAAACTATTCGCAAACCAAAGTGTGAAAGAGGGGGTCGAACCAACTTATTCATAAAACTAAGCAAACCAAGCAAACGAAAAACCAAAACAAAAACGAAAAAGAAGACGCTCCAAGAAAAACACAACTATGCATGAAACAATAAAAATAAAGCGTTTGGAAGAAACCTGGAATTTTATTGATAAAGAAGGGGGATGCCTTGGGCATCCCCAAGCTTTGAAGCTTGTACTTCTTGAATATTTCTTGGGGTGACACGCGTGGCATCCCCAATCTTGAGCTTTAGTCCATCCTTTATCTCATTACTCGTTCCTTCCATACACCTGAAATTTTTCCTTCATACAAAACTTCACACAATCTCATTAGCAACATTAGTGCACTTAAGATAAATAAGTCTCAAGGTTCAGTTCTAACACCAAATAAACTTCCATTAGAACACTAGCTACTGTAGCACTTCCCTCAAAAAGCTCAATTCCCCAAAGGAACTCAAGAAGGAACTAACAAGAAGCAAATGCAGAAAATGGCAGAAATGTGTCAAAACAGAGCAGCAGGTAAAGACGAATTTTTTTGAAGACCTTCTGTTGCTCAAATCAAAAAGTGTTTAACTAACGAAAGTTAGATAACAACCTGGGTCAGAAGCACAAAAAATGACAGCTCAATCCGACATACAGAGCTCTCTCAGGAAGTTTTACGGTGAAGCGCAAAAATCTGTTTCGTCACAGCAACTTTTCCCAATCATTACTTCTCTCTCATTAGAGGTTACTCTTGGCACAAAAAGCAAATAAAAAGGATAAGGGGAGGTTATTACAGAGTTAATAACTTCCAAGACTTATCTAAAACTCTTGGGTTATCTCCCAACAAGTACTTTTTTTTAACGCCTTTAAGTTAGGCATAAGAAGCAAAGAAAGAATCAAGTGTTCTCAAATGAAGAAGCATTAAGACCAAATTTTGTTTTCATAGGAGAAGCAAAAGAAATCTTTTCTATCTTTTTAGGGAAGTGTTCTATACCTTTCTTGAGTGGGAGTTGATATTTAATGGTGCCTTCTTTCATATCAATGATGGCACCAACAGTTCTAAGAAAAGGTCTTCCCAAAGTAATAGGACAAGAAGCATTGTATTCAACATCCAAAACATAGAAATCAACGGGGACATAGGAATCGTTAACCATAATAATAACATCATTAAGACTCCCCATGAGTTTATTTTTAGCATTAGCATCAAGTGGGACATTCAAATAACAATCTTCAAGAGGAGGCAAATCAAGCATATCATAAATCCTTCTAGGCATAATAGAAACACTACTATCAAGATCACACAAAGCTTTGAAATCAAAGTCATTCACTTTCATATTAATGATGGGTTCCCAACCATCTTCTTGTTTTATAGGAATAGAAGCTTTATGTTTCATCTTTTCTTCCTTAATCTTTATGAGAGCATCGGTAATGTGTTTTGTAAAAGCCATGTTCATAGCACTAGCATTAGGACTTTTAGCAAGCTTTTGTAGGAACTTAATAACTTCAGAGATGTTGCAACCATCAAGATCAAAATCAACTTTATCATCTATAGTAGTAGAACTATTGCTAGCCTCAACACTAGTGGTGGTAATAGTAGAAACACTAATGTTTCTAGCAATTTCATCTTCTCTTTCCCACTTAGCATGTAATTCAGCTAATAGTCTAACATTTTCATCAATTCTTACTTGTATGGCATTAGTAGCTGCAAAGGGATTCTCATTAATTTCAGGTTTAGCAGCCATTTTATTCAAAGTAGATTGAGCTTCAGCCAAAGATGCTATATTTCTTTCAGCATTAGAGAGTTTTTCCTCAATAGTTTTATTGAAAGCAGTTTGTTTACTAATAAACTCTTTAAGCATAACTTCAAGTTCAGAGGGAGCACTCTTATTATTGTTGTAAGAATTTCCATAAGCATTACCATTGTTGGGAGGATATGGCTTATAATTGTTGTTACCAAAATTGTTCCTATAAGCATTATTACCATAAGCATTGTTGCCAAAATTATTATTTCTTATGAAGTTCACATCAACTTGCTCTTCTTGAGCAACCAAAGAGGCTAAAGGAACATTATTTGGATCAATATGGGTTTTCCCATTAACAATAATAGACATAATCATATCAATGTTATCACTCAAGGAGGAGGTTTCCTCAACAGAATTTACCTTCTTACCTTGTGGAGCTCTCTCAGTATGCCATTCAGAATAATTAACCATCATATTGTCCAGAAGTTTTGTTGCAGCACCCAGAGTGATGGTCATAAAGGTACCTCCAGCAGCTGAATCCAATAGGTTCCTTGAAGAATAGTTCAATCCTGCATAAAAAGTTTGGATGATCATCCAAGCAGTCAGTCCATGAGTGGGGCAATTCTTTACCAAAGATTTCATTCTTTCCCAAACTTGAGCAACATGCTCATTATCAAGTTGTTTAAACTTCATGATTTCACTTCTCATGGATATAATCTTAGCAGGAGGATAGTATTTTCCAATAAAAGCATCTTTGCATTTAGTCCAAGAATCAATACTATTCCTAGTTAAGGAATTCAACCATTCTTTAGCTTTTCCTCTCAAAGAGAAAGGAAACAATTTCAGCTTAATAATATCACCATCTATATCCCTATGCTTTTGCATCTCACAAAGTTCAACAAAGTTATTTAGATGGGAAGCAGCATCTTCATTACTAATACCAGAAAATTGTTCTCTCATAACAAGATTGAGCAAAGCAGGTTTTACCTCAAAGCAAGTATTTTCAGCCACATGTGGAGCAATGGGAGTGCTCATAAAATCATTGTTGTTGGTGCTAGTGAAGTCACACAACTTAGTGTTTTCAAGAGTAGTCATTTTTTTGGGTTTTCAAATAAGAAAGCAAACAAATAGAACTAATTTTTTGTGTGTTTTTGAAGAACAAAACAAGCAAACAAAGCAAAAAGAAACTAAGAAAACAAAAACAACAAAGTAAATAGATTGGTTATGAGGGACTCCCCTTGTGAAGATGTCCTTGACTCCCCGGCAACGGCGCCAGAAAATCTTGATGCGCTCGACTTTTGACGTAGAGCTCGTTGGGAACCCCAAGAGGAAGGTACGATGAATATAGCAGCAAGTTTTCCCTCAATTATGAAACAAAGGTTTAATCAAACCAGTAGGAGCAAGGAAACACACCAAAGGTGTTACTAGCTGAGCTTTGGCGGGGCGCACTACCGGTGCTAGTAGCAACATGGAGACCTGCACAACACAACCACAGAACTTTGTCCCCAACATGCGATGAGGTTGTCAATCTCACCGTGTTTTGCGGAAAACAAAGGATTAAACGTATCGAATGGAAAGAAGTAAAAGTTTGCAGAAAGTAAACACAAAGCAGTAAAAGATTTTAGATTGTATGTAAAGTAAAAGGACCGGGATCCATAGTTCACTAGAGGTGGATCTCCTTAGATAGATAACATGCTGGGTGAACAAATTACACCAGGGCAATTGACAAACACCGAGAAAGTAATACATGCATATACTAATCATCTTGACTCCTCTGAGACTTGATTGGGCATTACAACATAATACATAGACCGCCATCCAACTGCATCTATGACTAATAATCCACCTTCAGGTTATCATCCAAACCCCCTCCAGTATTAAGTTGCAAGCGACAGATTATTGCTTTACGAACTGCGTGTAAAGTAAACAATACGATTGTTCTATGAACAAAGGATTGTTGTTTTCTTCCTAGTAGCAACATCACATCTAGTACCTTAGAGATTTCTGTCACTTCCCCAGATTATCAGAGGCATGAACCCACTATCGAGCATAAATACTAACTCTTGGAGTCTACTTGGCCAAGATAGCTACTAACAACGAAAATCATGCAAGATCTCAAATAACAAAGACATGATAGAATCAATAATCAATCTGAAATAGCATCTCAATATCCATCGGATCCCCGCAAACACAACATGTATGAATTACAAATAGATGATCTTGATCATGAACGGAGCTCACAAGATCTAAACATGAAAGCACAAAGGAGGAGAAACCAGCCATCTAGCTACTACGTGGATCCGTAGTCCAAGGATGAACTACTCACGCATCACACTAGAGGCTTGCATGGTGATGAAGAAGGCCTCCAGGGTGAATTCCCCTCTCTAGCAGGGTGCCAGGAAGAGCTTCAGATCCCTCCCGATCTAAGGATGGAGATGACTCTTTCGTGGATTTTTTGATCGGGCACTTAGGGTTTTCGTCCCAAGGGCAAAGAGGCCGAGGGGGTGCCGGGAGCCACCACACCATCCCCTGGCGCGGGCCCAGCCTGGCCGCGTGGCCAGGTGGTGTGGCCGGCCCCTGGCCCTTCTTCGTCTCGTATTCTAGCACTTGATCCCTTCCGGAAAAATAGGCACTTTGGCTTTTGTCCCGTCCAATTCCGAGAATATTCATTTTTTGACTTTCCTGGAACCAAAAACAGCAGAAAACAGGTAGCTGGCACTGTGGCTCTTGTTAATAGGTTAGTCCAAGAAATCATATGAAAAGTACTCCAAAGTTGGAACAAAACACAAGAAATTGGATAAAACCAAGCATGGAACATCAAAAATTATAGATACATTTGCAATGTATCAACTACCGCTCCAACAATACAGCGAGGCCGAAATTCGACCCCGCTGCCCTGCTCAATCAGCCCTGCATCTACCATAGCAGGGAGGGAAAACCCGCTACCCACACCACCGCGGATTGCCACTCTCTCAAAGAGATTGAAAAGGCGAGGCGAGCAAGGGAGGACCCCAACAACAACCCACCTTGGGACAACGGGAACGCCGGCGGCTTCGGCAACGCCGTCGGCTCGCTACACACCTTCACCGGACTCGGCACCAAGCGCGAGAAGAAGGTGCTCGCCCGCGCGGTCGTTGTTAACGTGGTGACCCAAGTCGACATCCCTCGCTTCCTCAACTGGTCCGAGCGGAGCATCACCTAGAGTCGCCAGGACCACGCGCCAAGAATCGAATACCTAGGGCGAGTCGCCCTGGTAGTCAGGCCCAAGGTGGTCGACTACTGGCTGCCCAAGACACTAATGGATGGTGGGAGCTCCATTAACATCATGTACCTAGACACGTTCAAGAGGCTCGAGCTCCTAGAAGAAGTCATCGAGCCAACCCTAACGACCTTCCACGGTATCGTCCCCGTTCAGAAGGCGTACCCGATCGGAAAAGTGACGCTGTCAGTCACCTTCGGCACTCCAGCAAACTACCGCACGGAGAGGATCGTATTCGAGCTAGTGAGCTTCCACAGCCCCTACCACTATGTCCTGGGCCACCAAGCATTCGCAAAATTCATGGCGACCCTACACTACGCCTACAACATGATGAAGCTCCCAGGGCCAAGCGGCATCATCACCGTCCACGGCGACCCCGATATGGCCGTGGAATGCAAGGACAAAGGAGCCAAGCTCGCCGACACCATCATCGCTGCGGAGACCGACCACGCGGAGGAGCTTGCAAAATACGCGGGTAACATCAACAAGGACGACCCCACCATCCTGAAGAAACCAACCGCCACGAACTCCATGTTCGAGGCGACCACGCACACCCGCACCGTCGAACTCGTCTCGGGCGACTCCAGCCAGACGGTCACCATCGGGGCGCACATGAGCCCCGCATAGGAAAGCGCGCTCATTGGGTTCCTTCGTGAGAACCACGACATCTTCACATGGAAGCCATCTGACATGCCAGGTGTCCCGAGGGAACTCGCTGAGCACAAACTCAACACCGACCCCAAAGTGCGACCAGTAAAGCAGTCGCTACGGCCCTTCAATGAAGAGCGCCGTCGAGCAATCGCCAAAGAAGTACAGTGCCTGCTAGCCGTAGGCTGCATTCGGCCAATCAAGTACTCCAAGTGGATGGCAAACCCAGTTCTGGTTCTGAAAAAGAACAACACATGGAGAATGTGTATCGACTACACCAACCTCAATAGCGCCTGCCCGAAGGAGGAGTTCGTCCTACCGCGCATCGATCAGATCATCGACTCGACCGCGGGATCGGAGTTGCTATGCTTCCTCAATGCTTACTCTAGTTACAACCAAATCAAGATGGCGGTCGAGGATGAGGAGAATACGGCGTTCATCACGCCATTCGGCGCCTTCTGCTACACGGCCATGACATTCGGCCTCAAGAACACCGGCGCCACATACCAGAGATGCATTCAGGAGTGCCTAGCAAGCCAAATTGGCCGCAACATTCACGTCCACATCAACGACGTGGTGGTAAAATCCACCCGCCAGGACGACTTGCTCGCCGACCTGGCCGAAACCTTCACAAACCTGCGGAGGTACAACATCAAGCTGAACCCCGGAAAATGCACCTTCGGCGTCCCCACTAGACAGCTCC
Organism: Avena sativa; assembly: GCA_916181665.1. NCBI lineage: Eukaryota > Viridiplantae > Streptophyta > Magnoliopsida > Poales > Poaceae > Avena > Avena sativa. The sequence goes on from OV702291.1 coordinate 264,905,019, forward strand.
TGGGATATGTAGTCTCCAAGCGAGGCATCAAAGCCAACCCCACCAAGATCGACACCATCGCGCGACTCGGGAAACCCGAGTACCTGCACGACGTCCAGAAGTTGGCAGGACGAGTTGTGGCCCTCGGTCGCTTCATCCCCCGACTAGGTGAGAAGGCAATGCCCCTCTACCGCCTGATACGCAAGAACCCCATGTTCCAATGGGACGCGGAGGCCAACGATGCACTCAAAGCGCTCAAAGAAGTGATACTCGCGGCTCCACTCCTCGTTGGTCCACTCGACAAAGAGCCAATGCTCGTCTACGTCGTGGCCTCCACTCGAGTCATCAACGCCGTGATGGTCGTCGAACGACCGAAGGAGGGCAGGGAGTGCCTCATACAGCGCCCTGTCTACTACATCAGCGAAGTCCTGACGGATTCACGACAGCGCTACCCACAGTACCAAAAACTGGTGTACGCGGTATTCCGAGCTCAGCGATGACTCCCGCACTATTTCCAGGAGCACCCGATCACGGTGGTCTCCTCCGCACCTCTGCAGGACATAATACGCAATTGCGAGGCGACCGGGCGAGTCACCAAGTGGGCCGTCAAAATAGGCGTCCACAACATCAAATACGAGCCCCGCAAAGCGATCAAGTCACAAGCCCTAGCTCATTTCCTCGCAGATTGGGAAGAAGCACAGCAGCCGGAGAAGCTCCCGTACCTCCACTACTGGTCGCTCCATTTTGACGGCTCCAAGAACGCCGACGGCGCAGGGGCCGGGGTCATACTAACCTCTCCCAAAGGAGACAAGCTTCGCTACGTGCTCCACCTCAACTTCAAGCCCTGCACCAACAACATGGCAGAATACGAGGCCCTCCTTCACGGCATGAGAGCCGCTAAGGAGATGAACGTGAACTGCTTACGATGCTATGGCGACTCCGACCTAGTCGCCGGCCAGGTCACCAGGACATGCGACGCTGTCTCTCCAACAATGATCGCGTACCGCCAAGAGGTAGACCAGCTGGGAGGACACTTTGACGGATATTCCGTCAAGTGGATCGATAGACGCAAGAACGAGGAGGCAGACGCCCTTTCCCGCATCGGATCGTCCCGACAAGTGCCACCAGCAGACGTCTTCCTCGACATCATCCACAAACCTTCGGTCAGCCCACCAAAGGAGATCGACGTCGGGATACCACTTCAACCAGAGCCGGCCCTAGTCGCCATGGTTGTGGATCCTAGTGACTTGACAGCACCATACGTCGCCTTCCTGGAGCACAAGGTCCTACCAAGCAACAAGACGGAGGCGCGGATGATCATGCACCGCTGCAAATCCTTCGTCATCATCAACGGCGAGCTCCACAGACGCAGCGTGACTGGCGTGTTCTAGCGCTACATACAGCCAGAAGAACGCCGCAAGATCCTCCAGGACATTCACGCCGGCGACTGCGGCCATCATGCTGACGCCAAGTCGCTAGTCGCCAAGGCCATGCGGCACGGTTTCTACTGGCTCACCGCACACGCCGACGCCACCAACATCGTCCAGCGATGCGTCGGGTGCCAGAAGTACGCCCACCAGACGCACCTCCCTTGTTCGGCACTCAAGACCATCCCCATCACATGGCCATTCGCCGTATGGGGCATGGACATGGTAGGCCCATTCAAGAAGGCCCCATCTGGCTTCACCCATCTCTGGTCGCGGTCGACAAGTTCACCAAATGGGTCGAGGCCAAGCCGATCAAAAAGTGCGACGGCAAAATAGCCACCAAGTTCTTACGTGAGTTCTCGATACGGCTACCCACACAACATCATAACGGACAACGGCACCAATTTCGCCAAGGGGGCCATGGCGGAATTCTGTGAAGAACATGGCATACGACTCGACCTCGCTTCAGTCGCCCACCCGGAGTTGAACGGCCAAGCAGAACGCACCAACCAGAGCGTCCTCCATGGGCTCAAGCCGCGACTCCAGGTGCCCCTCGAGCGCACCCCAGGATGCTGGGTCGACGAGCTCCCCTCCGTAATATGGGGGATCTGCACGTCCGTCAATCTCTCCACCGGGTTCACACCCTTCTTCATGGTGTATGGCGCCGTGGCCGTAATGCCAACTGACCTGGAACACGATTCACCTTGAGTCGCCAACTACGTCGAGGCGACCAACGAGGTCGCCCGCCAAGACAACGTCGATCAACTCGACGAGGCACGCGACCTGGCTCGCTCCTGCACCGCCATCTACCAGCAAGGACTCCACCTCTACCACAACTGCCGAGTCCGGACTCGCACCTTCTAGGAAGGCGACCTGGTCCTACGACTGGCCCAAGACAAGAAAGGCATGCACAAACTATCCCCCCCATGGGAGGGGCCATTTGCCATAGGGCGGTTCCTCGGCAACGACGCCTACTACCTCATCGACATACGGGGTGACGGCCAGCTCGAGGTCGGAAGGCCATGGAATGTAAACCTTCTCATAAAGTTCTATACATAGAACCTCCAATTGTACTCAACTGGCATATATAATGAAATTCATTCGGATCACACAAATTGTGTCTACTCGCCATATTCTTGTGCCACTCGCACTCGTACAAATCAGCAATATGCTACTCACGGAAGTCAACCTTTGGTCGAGTGACCAGCACGGCTAAGTAGTGCGGCACATGGGCACCAGAAATACTTGGCCCTTGGGACGTCCACGAAAACGCCAACCCGGAGCCACCATTGGAGTCGCCTAGCTCGACTGGCCCACTGGGCCAAGACAACCGGTATACGCTTCTCATAGCGACCTGTCCCTCCCATCCTCGTGCAAAGCGACTCGAACGGTTAAGTACCATGCACGGGGACTCCGCAAAACGGAAATCCCCACGCGGCTCGGGAACACACCAAGTAAGAGAGCTACCTTGGACTCGCCCAGCGACTGGCTCTCCGAGCTAGGGGAAGAGACACGTTACAAACAACGCATTAACAACCTACAACAGGAATGCGCCCAATACGGTTGAGCACCAAGCTCGGGGACTCACCTACAAAACAATCCCACTCGTGCTCGGGGACTCGCCCCTCAGAAGACGCGAGAGATAAAACAATGCACAACCAAAATAAAACACAAAAGTATACAATCGAGTTATACCACATTAAAGGGCAGACGCGCTCGGGGACTCGCTCAATCAAAAATAAACACACCACACAATCCTAGTCGCAATACGAGTCGATTAACTCCCCTTGGCATATATTACAAAATGTTGATCACATTACAGCAGTCGCCACTTGGAATGCACTACAAATTGCCCAACTACATTGTCTATTTCATAGGTCCTGACGAAGAAGCACCACCACCCCCCTTAACACGAACAAAAGGCTACCACGGGTTCGTCGGGTAGGTCGTCAGCGACTTCGACAATGTCGACCGGAAGGGCTGCTCCGACTTCATGTCGCGATGCTCCGGCTCGGGGTCGCCAGGCGCCAACACCGTCTCCAGAAGATCCCCCATCGCCAACACCCAATCGGCAAAAGGGGCGGCCTTTGCAGTCAGCTTTAGTACCTCTGACATCTCCACTGTGCTAGTCGCCGACGGGTAACCGCTAGTCACGTCGTCAAGGTCAAAGTCGTCGGGGAAGTGGGCAAGACCCAGGCTCAATGCCGTGGTGGCCCCGCGCCTGAACGCCGAGCGTGCCATCCACTCCGCGACAACAGGCACCTCCTCCAGATAGCGCCACACCTCCGTAAGCCCCCCAGGAATAACCTCGGTGGGGGACATGCCTTGAAGAACCGCTTGGACACATAACGCCAAAGTCGTGGCCGCGTTCACCGCGGCAGTCACGCACTATGAAGCGTCGAAGGTCTGAACCACCGGGTCGCTTTGCCCTATAACAGCTGCAAAATCAGACGTCAGTGAAACTACGGACTTCCCCAATCAGGGACTTGCCAAACGAATCAGGCAAAGACGGAGACTCGTCGAGGAGTTTGCGGCAGTTCTCCGTGACATGCTTCTCCAAGGAGGCATGATCATTGTGCAACCCCATGATGATCGAATCCGCGGCCTTGCGTTCCTCTTCAGCCGCAGCGACAGTAGCCTTCGCTCGGTCCTCAGAAGAAACTGAGGCCGCCCTCGCCTCCTCCAAGTCATGGATCAGCGAGGCAATTCGCTCATTCGCCATGTCCAGTTCGGCGACTGGAACATACCCTTCACGGACCTTGGAAATTGCAGCTGGGAGATCATCTAAAAGAGAAATCATCAGCGCGTCATTCAACGACAGTTCACATATGAAAGAGAAAAGGAAAGAAAGGCAGGTACTTACCAATAGTTTCCTGGAGTCGCCAGTTCGCCTCCTGCGCTTTGCGCAGATCTCGCTCCAAGCGCTCCCTTGCGGCCTGCCGGTCGGTCGATTCCCTTTGCAAACCCTGCAGAGATAGCAAAGTTCAGTACTTACCAAAGAACAATACCAAATTCCTAGCCGCTGAAATTCAGCGACTAGGAACTCGGGGACTGGAGAGTAGAAGCAATTCAGTGCCTAGCCGCTGAAATTCAGCAGCTAGACACTCGGGGACTAGACATACCTGAATGGCGGCACCAAGCATTTTATGAAGCTCACCGGCATTAGTCAATGGGACCATGAAGGAGGTACGCCCATGACGAGACCCAATGTCTCCATCGACGACCTCCGGGCTCTGCGGAGACTGATTGTCCGCCACACCTGGGAACCCCCTCGCCATGAAGCGAGGGAACGTCGCTGACGCCCTAGCCGGGGCGCTGGTCGCCGGAGCCGGCGCTCCCGTCGCAGGGGCGACCGCGACTGGCTCCGACTATGCAGCCATCACCTCTTCGACGACTACAGCAGGGTCACTCCCCTTGGCGCTAGTCATCCTGACAGAAACATTGGCACCATCTTTTTGCCTCTTCACGCCTTCCACGGCCGCTGCGTCATCAGCAGACTTCCTCTTCTTGGGGAGGTCGCCTTCTCCTGTGGTAGTGGTCGGCAGAATCTTCGCCACCGAAGGGCGACCGATCTTTTTGACTCCGGACCTGTCAAAACGTCAAAATCAACACAAAGACGACACAAGATGGAACACAATTTGGAATGGAAAATGCAAGGCTTACTTGGCGACTGGGAGAACACGCAGCCCGGTGCTGATGTGAGCAGGCTTGTCCAATTCTGGACCTAGCTTGCGAGTGCGCCCCCTCTCAAAGACGTCTGAAGCCCATGACACCACGGGCTTCCGCGATGACGAGGCCTCGGTTGCCGGAATTTCTAGCTCCGAAGACGCGGCCGCTCTCGACGGCTGCGGCGATTTCGACGCCACTACTTCATCCGCCTCCTGGCTCGGAACCCCTGAAACCGTTTGTGCAATCACCGCCAGGGGAACCTCTGTCGCCGCCTCGGTGCCTTCACTCTCCAACCCCCTCATCGGAATCGCATCCTCTGGGGCCTTGTGCGAAATTTCGGGAGTGCCTTCATCGTTAGAGTCATCATCTGACTCAGACACCACCACCGACTTGGATGGCAACATTGGCTTCCTCGCTGGTGACTTGGGCTTGTGCGCGGGCTTCGACGGTGTAGCCGTGCGTCGGGATGTGTGCTCCTAGGCGACCTCGCCGCCTCCTTCGTGTTCATCGAGGCTGCGACTCACCTCGAACTCGCGTTGTTTCTGCATGCGAGTCTTGCGAGCCGTAGGCGCTAGGGGAGGAACCTCCTCCTCCTCCTTGTTGCTGCTAGAGGAGTCTCCTTCGGAGTCCTCCTCGAGTTCCCGGGGGACCTCTTCATCGAGCGGAGGAAGCCAGCCCTCCAACACCTGAAACAGCTGAGAACCACCACGAGTAAGTACCAAATGATGCGACTACAAATCATGTTGCGGAAATGACGACTGGGAAGAAAACTTACTGTGGGGGCTTCATTCTTCACGGGAGTGTATTGGGCGAGCCCGACCGACACGGTGGTGAATTCTGCGTTAGTGATCTTCTTCAGGGCGGCCTTGTAGTCCTCGACCTCCCACGATTCTTTGCTGGTTCGGGAGGGGTCATGCTTCCCGCTATACTGGTACATCCAATGCGGCCGAGCCGCTAGCGGAACCAGGCACCGCCCGAGCTAGCAGTTGTAAAGGTTGATCGAAGTCAACCCCTGGTCCTTCAGCCTCTGGATTTGGTCCATCATCTCCGCGACAGCCATCCTCTGGTCTTCAGGGAGCTTCTTCGGCGCCAACCGGCAGGGCTCGCTCCTCTCGGCGACGAACTAGGGAAGTGCCACCTCGCCGGAGGGAGTGGATTCTTTCACATAGAACCAACTCTTCTTCCACTTGCTGGCGGCTTTATTTGGCAGAAGGAGCTTGATGAAGTTAGCATTCGGCTTCAATTGGAACGTGACGCCGCCTGTAGCCAATATCAAGCCGCCGGACGCCTCGCACCCGATGCGGCCGTGGAAGAGCTCCAACCATAGCGGAAAATACGGCCTACAGCCGAGGTAGAACTCGTAGAAGGCGACGAAGATCGCCAACTGCTCGATGCTATGCGCGCCGAGATCCGACGGCTTGATCACGTAATACAAGCAGAAGTGCTAAAAGAAGAGAGAGGTGGGGAACCCCAAACCTCTTTATAGATGACTAGGGAAACAGATGAATTCACTGGCTCGCGGTTTCGGCTCGGTCTCGGAGGAGGGGGAACCCGCCAGTTCCCATTGCGGAGGACTCTGGCGTCCTCGAAGGACTTGAGCTGGGTTGTGGTGCACTTGGATTTTCCCCATGAGCCTTTGGGAGGCGCCATCAGGAAGGATGTGGAATCGCACGGTGCGGAAGGATCGAATCGGAGGAAGGCAGGAAGATTGAAGGCAGGAAGAATGAATGTGGGAGAATGAAGAATGCGGGGAAGGATCTGCAGAGCTGATTCGTCACTCCCCTTATATAGGAACGCTACCGGCCAAATTCGGGGTAGCCGTTACCTGCGTTAATTACGCCGAAGTTACCATTGGGATTTCCAACGGATAGTTTGACCAGAATTGATGGTCCAACTCCTCCATTCCACTCGCTACCCTCTAGTCCTCTCCATTCGCCGAAGCAGCGACTTGGCCGCAGTGACATTCACCGGAGCGGCGAATGGAAGCTTGGTGAAAATTTCCTTGGTTTTAGTGGAGTCCATCGCCGAGTCGACTGGGCGTACAAATTGGGCTCGCCTACTTCGACCGCCAAAGGGACACCTGCGCCTGAGTCAACGATGGCCTCGGGGACTACTGATGGGGATATGCCGAAGGGGGTATGCCCAACAAGACGTTCCGATTGGGCCGAAGAGTCTGCGAGTGGGCCTGAAAGACGGCGACTGGAGTGTGACTGAGGGAAAGGCTTGGCGACTAGAGACTGAAGTCCCAGAAGCGTACTTGAAGCCTAGTCAGATTAGGTCAAAAGCCTCCGAAACCATATTTGGCTTGGTGGTAACTTGTAAACCCTAGCGAGGTGACTCCTATATAAACCTCCCTAGGGTATCCTTAGGACTTACGTTCCATCAGACACCCCCTCAAGCGACTCGCTGCTTAGACGCCGAGCTCGCCACCCCTGTAACTCGCTCTCCATTAATCCAATCTAGCAGGAGTAGGTCTTTACCCTCCGGGGGCTGAACCTGGGTAAACCATGTGCATCCGCCCCCATCTCGCACCGCAGATGGATGCCAGCTCTTCCTCATGTTACAATCAATCGCTGCCAGTAGCAGCGACTGTCGTGGCCATTGCCACGACAGTAAGTGCAAGGTAAGTGTTCTTACTCAAATAAGTGATTTGTTTTCACAAATTTTACTCCTAATTTTTTTTCCTTTGAATTCCTCGTGTTTTTCTAAAGTTTCTGAAGGTTTTGACCAACTATACGGTCGCAACTATACGACCGGGGGAAAATTTGCGAAATCTTTTATTGTCTAGAAACTATATGGTCGCAACTATACAGCCGAAGAAAAGTCCTCCCGCGTATAGTTGGTCGTTAAACTCTCAGACATTATTTATTTTGATTTCTGGATCTATACGGTCGCAACTATATGGCCGGAGAAAAGTCCTCCCGCCGTATAGTTGGTCATTAAACTCTCAGACATTTTCGATTTTGATGTCTGGATCTATGCAGTCACAACTATACGGCCGGAGAAAATCCTCCCGTCGTATAGTTGGTCGTTAAACTCTCAGACATTTTTTGTTTACTTTTTTGTTTATTCAAAAAAGGGGGGTTTTGTCGGTTCGAGTCGGTAACTTAATCGACCTGGACTCAAGATATTTGGAAATATCTGCCAGATCCAACTATACGGCCGGAGCTATACGGGTCGAGCCCGTATAGTTGGTTGTTACGCAGAAGGACTCCTCAAAATCCACGATTTATTTCCCTGTTTCGTTAAGATTCTTTTCTTGGGCGAGAATTTGGTGTTTCTCGCGAGTTTTACCGACCCCTGACCCACCTTATATACTGCAATTGTCTCTCTCTATAATCATAATCTCTAGGAACCAATCTAGCCATGCGATATCCTGTCCCAGGCCGTGGAAAACCCTGGGTCTCATTGCTCCTTCCAGGGACCGCTCTCGTATTCCATCCATGGAGGACGACAATGAGGAGGTGGAGAGGTTTAGCCCGGGGTACAAGGAGTACGTGTCAACACCCGGATTTTTAATCCTAGATGTCTGTTATGCCATACCTCGCAATCCCATGATTACCATTTTTGCGAGACATAATAGATTGATATCACAGTACATCATCCATTACAAACCATAATAAGGTCTTACACAAATAAAGGATCTCATGATCCAGTCTTAATACAAATCAAGCAGCGGAAAAGGAACATAGTAGGGGCTCCATCTTTAGGGTCACAGGCAATGCTGATGATGGGAGATGGTCCTAGTTGTCGTAGACGTCCTGCTGCCCATCATCGTGATAGTCCTCCTCATAGTCTGGCCACGGGAATAGCCAGGGACAAAGCCATGAGTACTCTTTAAGTACTCGCAAACTATCACTAACAAGTAAGATAGCTCTAGTAGGAATCTTAAGCTCTAGGTTTATTTGCAAAAAGCGAGGTTTATCTAAAACTGAGTTTAGAAGTAAAGAAAAATAAGTTAATGTTCTAAATCACTTTAAGTGGGAACCTAGTTTTCATATCCACAACCCTATTGTGGTCAAGTCAAAATCATAGTTCACTTCACAAGTCATTTTGAAACCATCTGACGATGGAATAGTATGGCCACTCCAACTTTCCATGACCGTGGACGCGGCTATTCGAACAGTTTGACACTCTGCGGAGGTAGTACACTTTCACCACAAAATTCGATACATCCGTCAGGGATAACCCTGAATCATCATACTTAGTATGCGGATAATCAATCATAACCTTTCAATTACACACTCTAGTATAGGCACCTCCCCTATGAGCTTGGCCTCCCAGCCATGGCCATCTGCCATCCTGGGCACTGCATAGGTGGACATTCAAACTCACGAGATAGCCTCAGCTCAAACCTCTTCTGTGAGGGAACCCACACTAAGGCAAATAAACTTCCAGCTAAGCCCTACCCAATTCGGGTATTGTGGTTGTACGGTAAAATTGGAATGGTATCGCATCTGAACCCAACCATCAGTTTTTGAAAAGGGCTAAGGCTCATGCCTCAACATTTGCATCATCAAATCCTTTTGTGTTTCTCAACACATGTCAAAACATTTCAATAGAATGAATCCTAATTCCAAGGTTTTCATAATCATTTTCAGCAAGTATTCCCATCTAAAGCGATCCACTTTTATGCTTAGCACTAGCCACTAAGGTTGAGGGTGTTCACTAATGAGGGGTGCTAATCTCCAATCTCATGCCATGGAATGACATCTAAGTATAACTAGTTAGGCCTAGTTTTATACTCTTTATGCTATCTATCCTAATTTTCCTATATTCACAAAGCACTAACTAAAAGTAAAGAACTTTAGTAAAGTAAAATAATAAAGCTTGCAAGTAAAACTTGGGATTGGTATTATCAAAGTTATATAACCAAGCATGCCTAATGCATCTTGCTTAAGTTATCAAGGGGGCAAGTGTTAACTTGCATAGTTAACTTGTAGTGCTAGGCTTGCCTTGAGTAGTGCAGTGGTTGAAGTTTTCTTCTTCTTCTTGGTAGTACTCCTCCTCCTCGTATCCCGGGTCAGTACTATCGTCTATAAATGAATACGGGGTACACAATCACCAAACAATACTTAACTAATTCTATTTAGCACACTAAGGCTCACACTTGATGATCTAGCATCATCACAATCATCACATGAATTAAAGACTTAATCTTATTTATCTTATTTTAAAAAAGTAATTTCTACTAATTGAAAAATAATTAAGATTTAATATTCTCCAATTAAAATATGGGATCATGTTGACACATGTCATCACCACCTATTCTAATACATGGGAATGTGATTTAAAGTGTTGATCATATTTTATAAGATTTAAGATTATCATTTAATAGAATTAACGTGACTAGAAATGCCTATATAGCATTATTTTGGTACTAGTCCAAAGTCACTGCATGCAAACCTAAATATTTTTACATATTCAGATAGATCTTATCAAATGTGATTTTTGAGAGGTGGAATCAACTCAAAAGCATTTATGATTGGTTTTTGAAAAATGTTTGAAGTTGAAAAGTCTCTGTCTTGTTATTTTTACTATATGTGATCTCTAATTCCAAATGATTTGAATCCAACGGTCTTGGATAGATAATTTAAATATCTTTCTAACAAAATTGGAATCATGCAATTTGGTTCAGTGAATCTCTCTGAATTGATTTTTGAATCTACTAGCAGAATGTGGTTTTAACTAAATTGGAAAATACTTATTTGAATTCACTGGGTTGTGCGAGAAACTAAACGGGCCGGCCCAATCTACACAGCGCATCGCGGAGGGCTACTGACATGCGGGTCCACTAGTCAGCAACTCAGTTTAACCGAAACGGTATCGTGCATTCTAGGCCCTACGATTAGAAGACGATCTAACGGATGTGATTCGTCGTCTCTGACGAACAACTCTGGCGAGGAATTAAACCTAACGCGGTGGTAGGGGTCGTTTAAGGCTCACCAGGGCTCCAGCTAGGGTCGGCAATAGGGGCGAACGACGTTGTCGATGACGGCGGTTCGAATGGTGGTTGCGGCAGCTCCTGGGGTGGCTCCAATAGATGACGCCCTTTTCCTTCTGCAGCGGCGGGCTCCAGCCAAATTCCAGCAAAGAGGCACTCGCCTTGCTAAGGGGAAGGGTGTGGGGGGCTCAGTGAGGAGTGGGGAGTGTGTTGGTGTGGAGAATGGAGGTGGAGGGGGGCTCTATTTATACAACAGCAAAGGGACATTGCGGCATGGGCTCGGGCTCGTCGGTGGCGACAATACAGGCGGCTAGCGGCACGGCTGAGGGTAGGGGGCACTGTAGTGTTCCCTGGCGGTCGTCATTGGCTTAATGGCGAGGCACGTGGCGGTCTAGGTTGGTCTGACGCATGCGATGCTCTACGCGGGAGCGGCGATGTTCGAGACGGCGCACGGGAGCTACGGGTCGCGCGGCGGCGAATAGGGGTGTCTAGGAGCTGGCTATGATCATGGCGAGTGTGTGCGTGCGCGGAAAGAGCGAGGCGCGGTCTGTGCGAGCTGGTCGGGTGCGGCGCTCTGGCGCGCTCTCGGCACGGTGCAGAGAGAGTGGGTGCAGCATCGCTGGGGTGGTCCAGGGCCTGGCTGTGGTCGTGGGCTGGATAGGGGTGGCGGTGGACGGTCACATGTCTTGTTTGTGTCGTGGGCGAGGGCGGCATGGTCTCTGGCGCTCTTTCCACGGTCAGTCGGCGAGGCTGACTTCGGGCGGCGGCGCACTGGTGCAAAATGGCTAAGGGGGAGCGTGTATGGTGTTCCTAGACACTAGGGAAGACAGGGGAGTGAAGAGGGAACCAATTGGTCGAGTGATCACTGCTCAAAACAGTGAAGTTAGGCCAGAGTTAATTAGTGTCTGCAAGGTGTTTGTCTTAATGGCCGCAAGAAATTTAATTTGAAATTTTTGAATGAATTTTGGTGAGTGATCTAAACTTATGCTTGAGTGTCTATGGTTGCTTGGAGAAGTCAAGTGGAATTGAATTGAGTAGTTTTTCCAAAAGTGTGATCTTACCATATGAACATGATTCAAATTTGAACTGTCCATTAAATAGATTTGAAAATAGTTTCTGTGGGTTTGTAAAGTGGGCTTGGGTTCACTTTTACTTGGTCTAACAAGGGGTGAAAAGAAGTGGGAATGTTTCTGTTAGAAATTCTCTTCTAGGAACACTCAAAGTGCCCTAGTAGTTAACTTTGGTCAAAATGACCAGTAGCTTATTTAATTCTTATTTGATTTCTTTTTCTTTGGATTTTGTTTGTAATTGGCCTAGATGACGTAGTATTCATCTCTAAACCTTTTCTCATGATTTGTAGCAATCAAACATGGCAATTTCACTCAATCATAAACTAATGCAATTCACACATGTATTCATATAGATTTTTGGAATAACAGTTTTGGTTAACCCTAAATTTGGGTGATTAGAACTTGATAATCTTGATTAACATTTTTGGGGTGTTACAAAGCTTCCCTCCTTAAACAAAATCTCGTCCTGAGATTTAAGAAAAACTAGGAACTAAAGAGATTTGGAAACTCAGTCCTAATGTAATCTTCTCGCTCCCAAGTAGCTTCTTCTTTGGTATGGTTTCTCCATTGGATCTCGAGAAACTTGATACTCCGGGTCCTGGTGGTTCTGAAGGCTTCTTCCAAAATACGAATGGGTACTTCATGACATGTCAGATCCTTGTTGATATCTATGGCTCGGTGATCGATGTTCTTGAACACTTTGGTCTTCTCTGGAACTTCTAAGCATTTGTGAAGTAACGAGATATGGAACACATTATGGATGGTTGACATCTCCTCTGGCAGTTCTAGTTGATAAGATACTTCTCCTCGGCGATTCAAAATCTTGAAGGGTCCAATATATCTGGGGGCTAACTTCCCTTTTAGTTGAAAACGTTGCATTCCTTTCAAGGGTGATACTTTGAGATACATAAAATCTCCGACATTGAAGGTCAGGTCTCGACGTCTCTTGTCAGCATAACTCTTCTGTCCGGATTGGGCTGTCTTGAGGTGTTCATGGACTTTGTGAACCTTCTCTTCGGCTTCTCGTAGGATGCCGGGTCCGAAAATCTGACTCTCTCCTACTTGCGACCAATTCAAGGGGGTATGACACTTTCTTCCATACAGAAATTTAAATGGGGCCATTTGCAAACTGGCTTGGTAAGTGTTGTTGTATGAGAATTCTATGAAAGGCAGACAATCTTCCCATTTTGATCCATATTCTAGAACCCAAGTTCTCAACATATCTTCTAAGATTTGGTTGACTCTTTCGGTTTGTCCGTCGGTCTGCGGGTGATAAGCTGTGCTGAAATTCAGCTTGGTTCCTAATCCTTCTTGGACTTTCTGCCAAAATGTTGAGGTAAACTGCGTTCCTCGATCCGACACTATGGTCTTAGGGGTTCCATGCAAACTGACGATTCTAGCAATGTACAGCTCTGCTAGCTTCGAACTCTGGTAGGTAGTCTTGACAGGTATAAAATGGGCTACCTTGGACAGTCTATCAACTATGACCCAAATAGAGTCATTTGCCCTACTAGATGTAGGCAATCCGGTGATGAAATCCATTCTGACAGAATCCCATTTCCATTCTGGAATCTGCAATGGTTGCAAAAGTCCTGTGGGTCTTTGATGTTCTACTTTGACTCGCTGATAGATATCACACTTGGCTATGTAGCTTCCGATTTCTCTCTTCATCTTGTGCCACCAAAATTGCTCCTTCAAATCCTGATACATCTTTGTTACTCCGGGGTGGATAGAATAAAGAGTATATGAGCCTCCTGCATGATAACTTGCTTCAGATCCGAATCTGCTGGCACACAGATACGTCCTTTGTACCACAAAACTCCTTCTTCATCCTCGGTGAATCCAAGTACCTTCCATGTACCAATACGGCGCTTGATTTTGTCGACACTCACGTTTCCTTCCATGTACCAATTAAAATATGGGAACATGTTGACACATGTCATCACCACATATTCTAATACATGGGAATGTGATTTAAAGTGTTGTTAATATTTTATAAGGTTTAAGATTATCATTTAATAGAATTAAAGTGACTACAAATGCCTATATAGCTTTATTTTGGTACTAGTCCAATGTCACTGCATGCAAACCTAAATATTTTTACATATTCAGGTATATCTTATCAAATGTGATTTTTGAGATGTGGAATCAACTCAAAAGTATTTATGGTTAGTTTTTGAAAAATGTTTGAAGTTGAAAAAGTCTATGTCTTGTTATTTTTACTCTAGGTGATATCTAATTCCAAATGTTTTGAATCCAACCGGCTTGGATAGATAATTTAAATATCCTTCTAACAAAAATTAGAATCATGCAATTTGGTTCAGTGAATCTCTCTGAATTGATTTTTGAATCTACTAATAGAATGTGGTTTTAAGTAAATTGGAAAATACTTATTTGAATTCACTAGGCTACGTGGGAAACTAAACGGGCCGGCCCAATCTGCCCAGCGCAGCACAGAGGGCTACTAACATGCAGGGTCCACTAGTCAGCGACTTAGTTTAACCGAAATGGTATCGTGCATTCTAGGCCCTACGATTAGAAGACGATCTAACGACTGTGATTCGTCGTCTCCGACGAACAGCTCCGGCGAGGAATTAAACCTAACACAGTGGTGGGGGTCGTGTGAGGATCACCAGGGCTCCATCTAGGGTCGGCGATGGGGGCGAACGGCATTGTCGACGACAGCAGTTTGAATGGTGGTCGCGGCAGCTCCTGGGGCGGCTCCAATCGACGACGCTCTTCTCCTTCTGCAGCGGTGGGCTCTGGCTAAATTCTGGCGAAGCTGCGCTCGCCTTGCTCCCGGGAAGGGTGTGGGAGGCTCAGTGAGGAGTGGGGAGTGTGTTGGTTTGCAGAATGGAGGCAGAGGGGGTCTCTATTTATACAATAGCGAAGGGACATTGCGGCATGAGCTCGGGCTCGTCAGTGACGACGATATAGGCGGCTAGCGGTGTGGCTGAGGGTAGGGGCGGTGCGGTGTTCCCTGGCGGTCGTCACTGGCTTAATGGCGAGGCAGGGGGCAGTCTAGGTTGGTCTGGCGTGTGCAATTCTCTACGCGGGAGAGATAATGTTCGAGACAGCGCACGGGAGCTACGGGTCGCGCGGCGGCAAACGGGGGTGTCTGGGAGCTGGCGGTGATCATGGAAAGTGTGCGCATGTGCAGAGAGAGTGAGGCGCGATCTGTGCGAGCCGGTCGGGTGCGGCGCTCTGGCGTGCTCTCGGCACGGTGCAGAGAGAGTGGCGCTGTGTCGCTGGGGTGGTCTAGGGCCTGGCTGTGGTCGTGGGCTGGACAGGGTGGCGGTGGACGGTCGCCTGTCTTTGAAGGGAATATGCCCGAGAGGCAATAATAAAGTGGTTATTATCTTATTCCATGTTTATGATAAATGTTTATTTTACATGCTAGAATTGTATTGATCGGAAACATCAATACATGTGTGTTTAATAAACAAAAAGGGTTCCTAGTTATGCCTCTCTTATAGACTAGCTTGTTGATTAACAAGATGATCAAGGTTTCCTGATCATGGACATTGGATGTTGTTAATAACAAGGTCACACCATTGGTGGAATGATGTGATGAACATTCATCTGAAGTATAGCATTACGATCAAAGTCATTATGTTTATATTGCTATAACATCATACGAAGTAATCTTTATCCTTAGACCATGAGATCATGTTAATTGCTAACACCGGAAGAGTATCTTGATAACATCAAACGTCACACTATAACAGGGTGACTATAAAGGTGGGTTCAGTGCTACGAAGGTGTTATGTTGAGGCTCATGGATCAAGAGTGGGATTTGTCCATCCCGATGACGGATAGATATACTCTGGGCCCTCTCGGTGATATCACATTGAAATAGCTTGCAAGCAAGTGATGTGATCACTAGAATGTTATATCACGGGAACGAGAAAAGAGTGCATGTCGATAACGAGATCAAACTAGGTATGGAGATACCGATGATCGAATCTCGGACATGTAATATATCGCGGGACAAAGGGATTTAGTTACTAGCGTTAAAGGTTCTCACGATCACAGAAGTCATCGTTGAATGTGTAGGAGTCAGTATGGATCTCCAGGTCCCGCTGCTGATTATTGATCGGAGAGGGGTCTCGATCATGTCTGCATTATTCGCGAACCATAGGGTGACACACTTAAGGGATACCGACACCATTTGGAGCAAATATGTTTCAGATAAAGATTTAAGAAAGCGCTGGAATTATTTCAATAGACACCAAAACTGTTTCGGCTGAAATTGGTTCTGCATGTAATATTGAAATGTTGCAGGGGGTTTTATGTGAATGTTTGTTAATTAAAGTAATTAACAAAATTCTGAATAAAAATAATAAAAGAGTTTTATTAAATGAGAGAGCATTAAATTTGGAGAAATTTAATGCATTTAAAGTGGAGACTTTAAAAGAGAATGTGAAGGGGCATTTTAATGTGGAGGGGTTACCACCACATGAATGGAGGAGGTGAAGGGTCACCCCATCCATGCGCCGGCCATGAAGGAGGGGCACCCCCCCTCCTCCTATAAAAGGCCACCCCCTCCTCACTTCTCACACACACCTCCTTGTGAAGGATCTCTCTCCCCCTCTAGTATTATTTCCCCATGGTCTCGGATTAGCGAGATACATGTTCCCGGTGGCTTTATCTAGAAAGGAGTTGCTGCTTCCGCTGCTTTGCTGGAGCGACGGACGGAGGTTGTCGGGGTACCAAACGTGTGTGCGATCACGGATGCACCGCTGCTTTGCGGTGCTGGACTTGGTGGTGCTGGAGCTGGATCTGATGGACGTGCTGGAGTCGGACCTGCTGGACTTCATCACGATCTTGAGATCGGCAAGTGTACGACTACATCAACCACGAGTTCCTACTTGTTAACAAAGCTCGTTGTCTACGAGGGTAAGTTCTCGTTGGATGTATGTCCACCTGTTGCTTTGTACCTAGTAGATAGATCTTGGCGTGTAGTTCACACCGTAGGAAAATTTTTGTTTTCTATGCTGCAGACCCAACAGTCTTGTGCGCGTCGTGGGCGAGGGCGGCGTGGTCTCTGGCTCTCTTTCCACGGTCGGCCAGTGAGGCTGGCTTCAGGCGGAGGGGCACTAGTGCAAAACGGCTAAGGGGGAGCGTGTCTGGTGTTGCCATACACTGGGGAGATAGGGGAATGAAGAGGGAACCAATTGGTCGAGTGATCACTGCTCAAAACAGTGAAGTTAGGCCAGAGTTAATTAGTGTCTACAAGGTGTTTGTCTTAATGGCCACAAGAAATTTAATTTGAAATTTTTGAATGAATTTTGGTGAGTGGTCTAAACTTATGCTTGAGTGTCTATGGTTGCTTGGAGAAGTCAAGTGGAATTGAATTGAGTGGTTTTTGCAAAAGTGTGATCTTACCATGTGAACTTGATTCAAATTTGAACTGTCCATTAAATAGATTTTTGAAAATAGTTTCTGTGGGTTTGTAAAGTGGGCTTGGGTTCACTTTTACTAGGTCTAGCAAGGGGTGAAAAGAAGTGGGAATGTTTCTGTTAGAAATTCTCTTCTAGGAACACTCAAATTGCCCTAGTGGTTAACTTCGGTCAAAATGACATTAGCTTATTTAATTAATATTTGATTTCTTTTTCTTTGGATTGTATGTAATTGGCCTAGATGATGTAGTATTCATCTCTAAACCTTTTTTCATCATTTGTAGCAATCAAACATGGCAATTTCACTCAATCATAAACTAATGCAATTCACACATGTATTCATATAGATTTTTGGAATAAAAGTTTTTGTTAACCCTAAATTTGGGTGATTATAACTTGATAATCTTGATTAACATTTTTGGGGTGTTACAGTACGTCGAGCCAAGCTTCTACAACAATGATCCTAATGAAGATTGGAGTGACATCTACATCTATCGTGATGTCTATGATCCCCCAGAGATCAATTGGGAGGCAATGAAGAGAGCTCAAGAAGAGAGAGAAGGTCACAAGCCGCATTGAAAAGGGCGTGTGGAGACGTTCAAGTTCATCGCCATTGAAAAGGTCACAAGCCGGACCCCATGCCTGCACTAGCGTAAGGAATTACCTAATGTTGGTGCAGGTGCTAGCAAGGGAGCGACGGTGACACCTTTGAAGCCTACCATTGGTGCTCGTATGAGGGTGAAGCCTTAAGAAGACTGGAGGAACGGTTTCCACTTCCCTGGTCCATCAATTATGGATGAGGAAGAAGAAGCTGCTCCCAGGACCAAGGACCACATGCAAGCACTGGAAATATATCAGAAGCAAGAGATACTCCATCGCGTCGAAGTCCATCACCGTCTCAAGGAGATAGAGAAGAAGGATGATCTTCTCCCATTGGTAACTAAAATCGCAGATAAAGTAGACACTTTGCAATATGATTTGTGCAGGTGTTATAGCCGCATCACCGCTCTAGAGGATACCAACAAGAAGCTACGCATCGCGGTGTTACATGCCATGGCGCCACAGTGATCTATAATAATCACGGTATCAAATAATCGCAAGGTATTATTTGATCCCGCCTGGCTTGACTCCAAGCTTGGGGAGATCTTTAAGATCTTATAATCTATCTTATAAGTTTTATATTACTACTTTAGTTTTGCATTAGTTCAAACTAGAAATAAAGTTTGCATCATTAGAATTCCCTTCAGGAATAGTCGATCCCTTTTATCAAATTCTGAGTTTATTATCATATATGGAGCAATATTGAGTTTTTGCTTGTCCTATTAGACATATGAATGGCTTGGGTATAATTTTACTTACACTTGACGATAGCAATAGGAGTCTTCCACACCATTGGTATTAATTGTACATACAAAGATAATTTGGTCAATATGTTGTAAGTATATGGTTTAATTTACAAAGAAACAAAAATTATCTAATCAGTTAAGTTGAAAAAGAAACCTTGAACAAAGGAAAATTAAAAGTGCTATCAAATTAGAGTGAGAATAAGACGAGGTAGAATATTCAAGATATAAAGATTTCTTCATATACAATTGGAATTTGGTAATTGAGATCGTTAAACTTTGAATTCCTACATGAAGTGGAATGTATGGCTAGCTCCTTTGCGCAGCACTTAAACAAAAGTGTGAGCATATATAAAAAAAGAGGAAAAGAGAGAAGAAAAAGAGCGAATGTGCAAAGAGCAAATAGGCATACACAACTATATTGTAGTAAGACAAAGAGACATTTTGAGATTTTGAATTCCAAGTGAATATATTAATCCTAAAACACTTGGGACTACCTCGCCAACTCATTCGGTC
This sequence comes from Avena sativa, assembly GCA_916181665.1. Classification (NCBI taxonomy): domain Eukaryota; kingdom Viridiplantae; phylum Streptophyta; class Magnoliopsida; order Poales; family Poaceae; genus Avena; species Avena sativa. The sequence continues at coordinate 264,924,369 of OV702291.1, forward strand.
GAACCGAATACTTTTACATCATGTTGAGATTCATCTTTTGTGAACTGTTGATCACTAAGGTGTGGAAGCCTTCTAATATTATTCGGATGGTTTGAGTAAGGTACTATTCATGAACTTATTCCTATGTATCATATATGATAAACGCATGCTGGAACTGCCTCATTTATTTTATCGACTAAGCTTCATGAATATGAGGATCACATCCATTAAGCTAAACTTGCTTGGGACGAGCAAGAGTCTAAGCTTGGGGAAGTTAATGAATTGAAAAGGATCGTATGGGCACCTAGAGGGGGGTGAATAGGTGCTACTTCAAATTTTAATGCTTTTTCAATTTTAGGCTTGACACAAAAGGTAAATTATCTAGATATACTATAATGTAGAATTTCCCTATATGCAAACCTAACTACTAGTGAGTAAAGGTGAGTGAGATAGAGGAATGAGTAAACCATAGTGGAGCACGCAGAGACATAGGATTTGTTTTACCGCAGTTCCTTCCTTGTTAAGGGAAGTACATCTGTGTTGGAGGGGTGGGCGGTACTAAGACCACCACGCCACAATAGGCCTCACCCTGTTCTCCAATGGATCCCGCCACCAAAGGCCTAATCCACCTTTCCACTATAGGAACCCTTCGAGGCAGGAGCCGGCGCCTTTACACAACTAGCAGGGCACAACTCCACAACCGAATTGGAGGCTCCCGTAATGACAACAAGCTACCACAAGAACAAGTTATCAATAACAACTCACAAGATCTAGATATTAACGAGAATACTAGATCAGAGATTTCTCCAAGTGAATGGAGAGGAGTTGATGCGCTTGATTCGTGATGACGATGCGTAATGTCTCCTCCTTCAATTCCCCCAAAGATTGAAGCCTTCGGGTGGATGAAGTGGGAGAACTCGGGAGAGAGCTCTTTGCAACAGATCTGATCTTTTTTGAATGAATCAAGGGTTCTGACCGAAGGGGGTGATGGGGATTTTATACCCCCTGTCCCAACTGAGCCGTTGGAGCCTTTGGGGGCCAGATTATCCGGCCCAAGTGAGGGACGGATTATCCGACCTAGGGAAAACTCCGCCCCAGACTCGGATTATCCGGCAAATAATCCGCCTTCGAACAGAAGCTCGTGCAGGGTGGTCCTTGGTATCTTCCCCTAGGGACCAGATTATCTAGCCCTAGGGGAGGGCCAGATTATTCGGCTGGGGGGAAATCCGCCCCAACTATGGAATGTCCAGGGGAAAATCTGCCCCCAAACAGAAGCACGCGCAGACGCTCCCTTGGGCAATTTCCCTGGGGCCGGATTATCCGGCCCTAGAGGAAGGTCAGATTATCCGGTCCTAGGAGAAAATGCGCCCCATAGCCGGACTGTCTGGGGGATAATCCGCCCCCAGAGAGAAGCTCGCGCGCGGCTAGCCCTAGCCAAGATGGTCAGGCCGGATTATCCGGCCCATGATGGGGGCGGATAATCTGGCCCCCAAACACCCAAATACTTTCCTGCAACACTTAGTGCACATTAGAAACTCCACAGTATTGTTATCTAACACGCAAAACATAGGGAACCATGAAATGTTCTTTCAATCTCCCCATTTTTGGTGTTAGATGACAATACTAGGATTTGCAAGAAAGCTCACATGACCACCAACATTAAATACATGAAAAAGACTTCCCTCAATGTGTGCATACTAAAAAATTTCATTTGAATACAAATGCACACAAATAGGTACGAGTCTGTTTCATTGGAATATAAACAACATAATCATACCACCGAGAGAGAGAGGCATCCTCAAGATAGCCAGTATAACCAATGTGATAACCATTATAAACGCCTTCCTCGAAATAGATATCCAATATGATAGAATATGATAGATGAATCCATAGGAGTAATCCAGGAGATAAATCTAGAGCCACACAAGCACATAGTTCCATACAAAGAAAATCACAAATGAAGGTTCAACGCTAGATGGGCACAAGCGAGAAAACAACGAAAAGACAAAGTGCAAATGCTTGCGCCCGACCCATGAAAATCCTCGAAGACCTAATAGAACTACTTCTCCCCCTTTGGCATCTAGATGCCAAAAAGGAAGAAGAGCGATGCTAACACCCCAAGGGATCACTCGTAGTCCTCATCCTCATCCTCGTCCCCGTCCTTGTCCTCATCTTCAAGCTCCTTGGTGTCATCCTCCTCATCATCAGCAGTGGCTACAGAAGGAAACAGGTGACGCTCAAGCTCTCCATAGTTAAGCCCAGAAGAAGAATTCCACCAAGCATATGGTGTGGGAGTAGTGGGAGTAGGGGGGTCACCTGATGCTCGAGACACATGGTGGAGAATGAGCTGTTGAGTGTGAGCCATCTCGTGGCGCTGCTTGTACGCCTCATATTGTCCCTTGCGAGTGTCCACCCCCATGCAAAGAATGTTCCGTTGGAACCAATTTAGCTTCTTGATCTCACGAGCAATAGGAGGCACTGGGGGCCTACGAGCACTGGCACGAGGATCCCGCATGAGACTCTCAGGAGCAGAAGATGGGTGAGAGGTCTTCCTAACCTTGGTGTAGATCTTGTTCGCCTTGTGCTTAACATCAATGTTAAATTCTTCAGTGGGAAGCATGTGCTTGATCAGCATCATAATGTAGGGTGTATATGGGATGGAGAGCCTATTGAACATGGCATCAATCAACTCATGGTAAATGAAGTCCATCACATCCAGCTTGTAATTAACGAACTCATCCTCATTAGATGCAACCTCATGAGAAAAGGCTAGAAGCTGAACCAGGTGACTACAGATACTGTCATTGTTTCCTCCACTTGGGGTGATAGAATCATGGAAGAGACCCACCAAGCTAGCATATATTGGAGAAAGACCAGCAAAGGTGCCCACAATACCATTATCAATTGTGCATGGAGAGAGGATTGCATCCTTATTGGGCTTGAGTTGGGTGATGATACGATGACCACTAGCATGGTCCTTGTTGCGGAAGGAATAACCAAGAACCCTAGCAAAAACACGAAAATCAGCTTGCGTAGGCCTGTCACGGGTCATCCACTTCATGGTGCAGTGCTCATCACCGCAAATAACCAAGGTGGAGAAGAATTGCTTCACAGTCTCAGAATCATAGGAGCATTGAAGAGCCATGAGATGGTGCAGCCCCATCCACTCAGCCACATACATTGCATCAACAAGGTGAGGCTTTTCCATGGCCTCAGCAATAATCAGAGGATGCATAGGCCGAATCTTTTGCGGAGCATAAACATCTTCATAGATACCCTTTTGTTCAGCACACCAAAAATGAGAGTCACTCGGCTCAGTATCGTGTGCTAACTCAGCAAACAGATCATGGTGACGAATGGAAGAGTAAGTAACAAGATCCATCTTCTTATAGTTAATCTTGGGCTCTTTTCCCTTCATGTTGGACACACCCTTCCTGGTTCTATCCCTCTTTTCCTGCTCAGCCATGTGGTCAACCTCTTTCTTTCTTCTCCTCAGTTCAACCTCATCCATAGTACGACCCTCACTGTCTTCCCTGAAATAGAGACCATGAGGACGACGCTTGTAGGTCATGGGGACACTAGAACCACCTGTGAAACAAGAAAGATGGACAGCATGGGGATAAGCACACACACAAGCCCAAGAGAGAACGTAGAAATAGTAGGCAAACAGTCCATAGTCCAATCAAACACAATGCACAAAATCCATTCGAAACTGAAGAAGTTTTTACTCTGTCAGGCCGGATTATTCGGCCTAGCCAGGGGCAGAAAATCCGGTCCTGGCAGAAAATTTCAGAATCGCCTAGATTGGATGCAAAAACGTAGATCGGGCCTAGAGGCTGCAAGACTACAATCTCTACACAAAACAACAACCTTCTAGACAATGTTCCACCCAACAAGTGACACATCAAGCCAAAGATGGGGAGAGAGGGAGTTACGCTCACTCATTGGAGGAAGAACACAGAGGAGAAGGTACCCGGAGGCGCGGAGATTCCGGCGACCGGAGAGGCTCTGGGGAGGGTGGGGGCGGCAGGCGGCGGCTGGGGAGATGGAGAGGGTCGGGGGAGAAGTGTTGCTCGTTATGAGCCCTTCCCCTGATCCCGGACCTTAAAGACTACAGCCGCTGGGGCCGGATCACTTGGGCCAGATTATCCGGCCTAAAATCTGAAATACTATTACACACAGATTCAGGCCCGCGCGTCCCCAAACAAAACCCCCACAAGGTAAACAAAGGACTTGTGTGCAAGAAGAGATGGCTTAGGGGTAGGAAAAGGCTTGGGATTAAGAGAACCAAACTGAGATGGTACTACACACTCAAAATTGCAAGAATCAAATCAACTAAAGGCCAAAACTGAGTGTGATTCCCATAAGAACATGAGATGAGCAAAAACAACCAAAAAGATCCACATAAATTCAACTCTTCTCATGTAAGAGGGCAGTGTCCGAGGCCACCTTGTTGGAGTCCATGGTATGACACCGCGAAGATATATCTTGGGTTCATGACCAATACTCATCAATAAGCTCACATATTACAAAATGATATTAAGAGAAATGAATTGACTTGCTTTCGGCATTATGGGGGGAGGGTTAGCCCAATCAATGAGGACCACACTCCCCCTATATCCATGCCCACACCTAGACCAAATAAGGATGAGATGTAAGGATGAGTGCATGGGTAATCAAGACAAGCTCCTTGAATCAACGATATTTCGCTCATTCCTCAGGTAACAAAACCTTGCTTCGTCAAGTGGCTTCGTGAAAATATCAGCAAGTTGGTTCTTCGTGCTCACAAAAGATAGATCAATATCGCCTCGAGCTACATGGTCCCGAATAAAATGATTATGAATCTCAATATGCTTCGTCCTTGTGTGTTGTACCTGATTGTACGCAATTTTGATTGCACTTTCATTATCGCATAAAAGAGGCACTTTGTCACAATTGACACCGTATTCCTTTAAAGTTTGCCTTATCCATAATAACTGAGTACATGCTATAGCAGCAGCAACATATTCAGCTTCGGTGGTGGAGAGAGATATACAATTCTGCTTTTTAGAAGACCAACATACTAGAGACCTTCCCAAGAATTGACAAGCTCCAGAAGTTGATTGATCACCAGCCTAATCTGAATCAGTATACCCACATAGAGAGAAATTGGAGCCCTTGGGATACCATAGACCACAATTAGGGGAATGAACCAAATATCGGAAGATCCTCTTAACCGCCACTAAGTGACTTTCTTTAGGAGCTGCTTGATACCTTGCACACACCCCTACACTCAACACAATATTGGGTCTAGATGCGCAGAGGTAAAGAAGAGAGCCGATCATGGACCGGTATACCTTTTGGTCCACATCTTTACCATGGGGATTAAGTTCAAGGTGATATTTTGTTTGCATTGGAGTGGCAACGCCATTAAGATCCGTCATCTTGAATCTCTTGAGCATGTCTTGGATGTATTTTGCTTGATTGATGAAGGTTCCTTCTCTAAGTTGTTTTATCTCAAATCCAAGAAAGAACCGTAACTCCCCCATCATAGACATCTCAAACCTGTCAGTCATAAGCTTTGAAAATTCATCATTAAAAGCTTTATTAGTAGAGCCAAATATAATGTCGTCTACATATAGTTGACATATGAAGAGCTCCCCCTTAACCTTCTTAGTAAAAAGAGTGGGATAGATTTGCCCAACTTCGAAGCCACGGTCTAACAAAAGCTCTTTAAGGTTCTCATACCACGCACGTGGGGCTTGTTTAAGGCCATAGAGTGCCTTATCGAGTTTGTAGACATGGTTCAGAAAGTTAGGATCCTCAAATCCCGAGGGTTTCTTTACATATACCAACTCACTTAGAGGACCATTAAGAAAAGCACTCTTAACATACATTTGCTATAATTTGAAATTATTATGAGCAGCATAAGCAAGAAGGATACGGATGGACTCAAGACGAGCCACTGGAGCATAAGTATCGTCGAAGTCAATGCCCTCAACTTGGGAATAGCCTTGTGCCACGAGTCTTGCCTTGTTCCTCACAATAATGCCATTCTCATCTTGCTTATTTTTAAATATCCATTTTGTGCCGATAACATTGCGGCAATCCTTGGGCTTCTCTACTAATTTCCAAACCTTGTTGCGTTCAAAGTTATTCAACTCTTCATGCATAGCAACAACCCAGTCCGGATCTTCAAGAGCTTCAAACACTTTCTTGGGTTCCACCATTGAGATGTGAGCTTGATGCTCACTGAAACATGCCAACTCTCTTCTTATGGATACCCGTCATCGAAGATCACCTACAACTTTGTGAAGAATGTGACCCCTTAATTCAAGGTTCCTATCTGCTCGAGCTTTGCGACGAAGTTCAATCAGCTTGTTGTCTCTTGGGGGAATAACTTCATCATTTGAGTCTTCGTTGGAATCATTGGCTTGACCTTGACCTTTAGCTTGATTAGCTAGAATAGGAGATGTTGAATCTTGCCCTTGATGTTGGACAGCAGCCGTAACAGGAGGCTGATGTTCTTCAGGATTTTCAGGGCCGGATAATCCGGCCGAGGGTGAGGCTGGATAATCCGGCCTGGGAGAACCTAGAGCATCTTCGCATACTGGACTAGATCTTGCTCGAACTGGAGAGTGGCCAGATAATCCAGGGTCAGCTAGATAATCCGGGGTCAGCCGGAAAATCTGGCCTGGGACTTGCAGCAATTTCTTCGATAGGTTGATCATTTCTGCCAGTAGATGAGGGTTGGTCGGATAATCCGGTGTCCACCGGATAATCTGGGCTAGAGCTTTCAGGAGCATTTTGATCTTCAACATTTTGTGTGGTTGGTGTGGAAGTTTCTCCAATGGTTGGAGCATATTGAGCTTGTGTTGATGAGGGCTCCACTTGAGTAGAGCATTGTCCTTTCTGATCCGCCACAAGTGGTTCCTCAATGGGGCGAAAAAATCCCACGCCCATTCTTATTATGGCATCTTGGGATATTTCAACATCTGCATCACAAACATCAACTTGCCCCACACGGGAGCCATCATTTTCCTCGAACACAACACTACAAGATTCTACAACAGTTCCGGAGAGCTTATTGTAGACTGTATAAGTGTGGGATTCGGCACCATAACCAACAAAAATGTCTTCTAAAGCCTTAGACTCAAATTTAGATAAACGAACTCCTTTAATGAGAAAGAAACACTTACAACCAAATACCCGGAAGTAGGAGATGTTTAGCTTGTTACTAGTAAGTATTTCATATGGAGTCTTGTCCAAGATTTTGTGGACATAGAGCCGGTTGGATGAATGGCATGCGGTAAAGATTGCTTCAGCCCAGAATTTATAAGGAGACTTAAATTCAGCTAGCATAGATCTGGCCATATCCATTAAGGTCAGGTTCTTCCTCTCGGCGACACCATTTTATTGAGGGGTGTACGTGGCGGAATATTGATGTCTTATCCCCTCTTCACTTAGAAATTCATTTAAGGTGTAATTCTTGACCTCAGAGCCGTTATCACTTCTAATTGCCAAAATAGGGACATTGTGTTGTTGGACCTCATTGGCAAAGTAGATGACAGTTTGTTGAGTCTCGCTCTTCAACTTGAAGAAATAGACCCATGTGTATCTTGAGTAATCATCAACAATTACGAGGCAATATTTCTTCCTGCCGAGACTTGCATGAGATGGAGGACCAAAGAGATCCACATGGAGAAGCTCCAAAATCCTCTTTGATGAAATAATGGTCTTCCTTCGATGGGGAGAATCATGCATTTTTTCCTTCAACACAAGCCCTGCAAACACGATCTTTGGCAAAGGAAACATTTTCTTTTAGTCCAAGGATGTGGCCACCCTTGTGGAGACTTTGCAAAGTTGTCATATTAATGTGGGCTAGTCGGTGATGCCATAGCCAACCCGTGTCGGCCTTTCCGAAAAGACACATCGGTCCTGTAGTGGTTTTCCCTGAAAAGTCCACCACGTACAGGTCATTTTCGACATATCCCACGAAAGCGACCTTTAGAGACTTGCTCCACAAGAGTACCACCAAATCAGCATCAATAAAAACTTCAAAGCCCATCTTACCAAGGGCATGAACTGAAAGTAAATTGTAACCGAGGGTCTCAACAAGCATGACGTCCATGAGAGAGATATCGTGAGTAACCACAACTTTGCTAAGACCCAATACCTCAGATTTTGACTTGCCACCATAGGAGACGGTTATGTGATCATGGTTTGGTCGCATCTCCGAGATGATCTCCTTGCTTTCGGTCATATGACTAGTGCACCTGCTATCGAGTACCCATGTAGATCCACCAGAAGCATAGCCCTACAAGAAAGTTACTTCTTGGTTTTATGTACCCATTTTTCAATGGGTCCTCTCATGTTAGTGACAAGGGTCTTGGGAACCCAAATAGACCAAGAAATATAACTATCATAAGGACCTACATAGCTAGCATATACATCACCATAATAATCACAAAATAAATCATAATTAGGATTATTAGCCCCTACAAAACCATCATAGTTAGTCTTGTCATTAGAGGTGGTGCTTGCCTTTGGTTGAGCAGTTTTGCTTTTCTTCTTCTTGTTGTTGTTATTCTTCTTCTTAGCCTTGGGGACATAACCAAGACCTTCTTTCCCATTGTTTGTCCTTTGCTTGCTAAGAACCTCATCAAGGACTTCTTTACCTTTATGTTGAGATCCCTTTACAAGTTCTTCTTTTAGTCTTGCATTTTCCTCAACAATGTCTTCATGTCCACAAGATAGAGTGGAGGTGTTGGGCATATCATATTTGTCCAATTGAGTTTGGAGCTGATCACGAGACTCATTTAGAGTAGAATGTTCACTCTCCAATGCCTTGTGAGCAATGTCAAGCTGCTCAAACTTCTCTGAGAGTCTAGCATGAGCAGCCCCAAATTCAACATTTTCTTTCTTTAGTTTCTTTACCTTAGCAAGAGCATTGTCACTTTCATTCATGAGCTGGGAAACAACCTCTTCATGGGATTCCTCAATTGACTCGAGTTTCTCCTCCAAGGATACTCGAGCTTCCTCTTCTTCTTCTAAGGCATTCTTCAAGGAGGCTATCTCCAAGGCATCTTCTCTTTCAATTCTACCCTTTTCTTCAAGAAGAGCTTCGGAATGAGCAAGTTAACTCATAAGAGCATCAAAGTGAAGTTTGTGCTCACCTTGCAAGTTAGTGAAAAAATTGTCCAAAGTAATAACTTCTTCTTTTATCTTAAGACTAGTATGATCATCCATATCCATATTTATGTTAGTCTTAGGAACTGAAGAAATAGAAGATGATACCTCGGACCCTCTTGCCATATGGCAAGTGACGTTGTTGTTGATGACGTTTTCGTTTGGAGAGTCAAAGAGAGATGACGGGGTAGATGTGGTGGCTATAGCAGCCACCTCACGAGAACTATCTTCATCCTCTTTGTCTTCACTTGCAGAGGAATATTCTTCTTGTGCCACCAAGACAATCTTGGGTTGCTTCTTGTAAGGACCATTATTTTTGATAAATTACTTCTTTCAAGGTACCTTAGACTTTTCTTTAAGGATGAGCCTGCCACCATTGTCTTCTCTACTTTGATATGGACATTCAGCCACAAAGTGTAACCTATCTCCACAATTGTAGCATGTTCTCAGTTTTGGGCCATTCTCTCTTCTTCCACTTGACCAATTCTTGCGCTCGAGTTCCGACTTGGCCTTGGCTGGATCCTTCCAAAAGTTCCTTGCATAGAAAGCCATGTACTCACCATGAGCACGCTTGACTTCCTCGGGATAGCCCATGGAGACACCCTTGTATCCTCTTTCATCCTCATATTATTCAACAACATTTGCCTTTAGAGCAACATTGACCCCCTTTTGCATTCCAATGGCCCAGGCACGGGCATCTTCAGCGTTCTTAGCTGCAACCTTGAATCATGCCATTTCTTGCATGACTTCATTGGAAGTCATTTGATGGTAGTTGTGTCTACCTTGCAAACTCTTCAAGTCCGTTGGCTCAAATGGCATTAGAGCACTCACATATTTCCTTTTTATCCAAGCATCATCAATGTGAGTGGATCCATGCTTTCTAAATGTTGTTGCAATGCCCTTGAGCCTTCTATACATATCTTCATGGTCTTCACCATCCAACATGTAAAATCCTTCAGCTTCATTGCTAAGGGCATCATACCTATTTCTTCTCATGCTTTCATTTCCAATAAATAGGTCGGTGAGTGCATCCCAAGCTTCTTTGGTGGTGTTGAAGTGCTCAATGTGGGGCATGTCCTTGGGACCCACTCTGAGCTGAATCAGTGTCAACACCCGGATTTTTAATCCCAGATGCCCATTATGCCATACCTCGCAATCCCAGGATTACCATTTTTGCGAGACATAACGGATTGGATATCACAGTACATCATCCATTACAAACCATACATAAGGTTTTACACAAATAAGGATCTCATGATCCAGTCTTAATACAACAAGCAGCAGAAATAAAAGATAGTGTAGCGGTGGGGTCCATCTTCAGGGGCACAGGCAATGCTGACGAAGGCAGATAGTCCTAGTTATCATAGCCGTCCTGCTGACCATCATCTTGATAATCTCCTTCATAGTCTGGCCATGATAATAGCCAGGGACAAAAGCCATGAGTACTCTTTAAGTACTCGCAAACTACTATTAACAGGTACTATAGTTCTAAGTTAAAGTGCTAGAGCTAAGTTTAACTATAAAGTTAAGTTTGAAACCTAAGCTGAGTTCTGAAGCAAAGAAAGAGAAAGTAAAGTTCTAGAATCACTTAAGTTGGGAAGCTATTATCATCAACATAACCTTGTTGTGGTCACGTCAAATTTCATCATTCATTTCAAGGTATTTAGAAAACATCTGACAACGAAACAGTATGGCCATTCCAACTGTCCATAATCGTGGGCGTGGCTATTCGAATAGTTTGACACTCTGCAGAGGTGGTACACTTTCACCACAAGATTCGATACATCTATCAGGGATAACCCTGAATCATCATACCTAGTATGCAGATAATGAAACATAACCTTCCCTTTACACACCCTAGTATAAGCACCTCTCCTATGAGTATGGCCTCCCAACCATGACCATCAGTCATCTTGGGCACTGCATAGGTGGACATCATGAGAGGTAGCCTCAGCTCAAACCTCTCCCGTGAGGGAACTAATACTAATGCATATAAATTTCCAGCTAAGCCTTACCCAATTCCGGTAATGTGGTTGTACGATAAATTTGGAATGGTATCGCATCCGAATCCAACCATCAGTTTTATAAAAGGGTTAAGGCTCATGCCTCATCATTTTCATCATCATAAACCAGTTGTGTATCTCAACACATGTCAAAACATCTCAATAGAATGACTCATCATTCCAAGGTTTTCACAATTCATTTTCACCAAGTGTTCCCATCTAAAGTGACTCAAGTTTTTTGATCTACTCTATAATACTAAATTAAGAGTGTTCACTAAGGTAGAAGGATGGGGTCAATCTCATGCCATAGAATGACATCTAAAGGTTTCTAAGTAGGTCAAGCTTTATACTTTTTATGCTACCTTCAAACAAGTCAAGAACTTTGCATACTAAGGGGAGTAAAACTTGTAAGTAAGGCTTGGGGTACTAATAGTTAAAAAGGGGGGGTGATCAAAGCATGCCTAAAGCATCGTTGCTCATTTATCTAGCTTAAGTCTAGCTTGCTAACAATAGCTTGCCTTGGTTGGTGCAGTGGTTGAAGTTTTCTTCTTCTTCTTCTTGGTAGAACTCCTCCTCCTTGTAAGCTTGGTCGGTACTATCTTTGGGGCTCCAACAGGGTCGGCGAGGCGGGCAAACGACATGGAAGACGACGGTGAGGCGAGGCGCGGTTGCGGCGGAGCTTGGGGTGGTCACAATCAGCGGCGCCCTTCTCCTCCAAAGGCGGCGGCTCCGGCTCCAATTCCGGTGAGCTGCTGCTCCCCTTGCTCCGGCTAGAGGTGGGTGAGGTTCAGAGAGGTGAGGGGAGTGGAACGCTGTGGAGAGAAGAGGCTGGGAAGGGCTCCTTTTATAGGCCCGACGGTAAGACCGAGCGGGATGGGCAGGCGACTCCGGCGACAAGGCTACGGCGGGGTAGAGGCATGGTTGGGGGTGGCGATCGATGGGCGGTTCCCTGGCAGTGCTCTAGAACTTAAATGTGATCGTAGGGGCGGTGGCACATGGTCTGGGCGAGGTGGCTCTCTGCGCGGCCGAAGCGGCGGTGTTCACGGCGAGCGGTGGTTGTGAGGCTTTGGGCGGTGAACGGGGATGTCTGGGGTGTTCTCCAGTTCGAGGTAGAGCGGCGGGCACGGACTGGTGCCAAGGGATGGTCTGTGCAAGCGGGGGAAGGGCGTGCTCTGGGGGCGGCGTCGGCATGCTCGACAAGCTCCGGGCGCGGCGGTTCCTGGCCGCTCTGCTCTCTGTCTTTGGTCTGGGGCTGGTTGGACGGTGGCGGTGGACCACTGGCAAGCTGCTAGACATGAGGAGAGGGGCTGGAGAGAGTTGTTGCTGCGAGTGCACTGTCGGCCAGCAAGGTGGTGCTCGGCATGGCATGGCAGTGTAGCTAGGGGGTAGGGGAGATGCTGGTTAGGCTCTGGTTAGATCAAGAGGGGACAAGGGGATTAAATGGGGATCAATTGGGGGCAAAACTCTGTAGTAAACAGTGAGCTAGGATTAGAGGTGATATTATGCATGCCAAGTGTTTGATGGAATGGCCGCATGAAAGAAAGTTTTGAATTTTGGTTTCAAAATTTTTGAGTGATCTCCACTAGTGATAGGTAGTCTCTGGTTGCAAGGGTTTTGAAAATGGAGCTCAAATAGATGGTTTTTGAAATAGGGGTGATCTATGCATATGCATTAGATTCAATTTTAAACTGTCATTTAAAATAGTTAACAGAATGTTTTTAGCAGATCCAAAGGTGGGCCTTGGTACCTCATTATGTGTACTAGCAAGGGGTGCAAAGATCAAGAATTGTTTCTGTTAAGTTTTGAGTACTAGGAATAGCCAAAGTAGGCATGAGAGTTAAATTTGCCAAAATGACCATTCCTCCTTTTTAATTCTTTTTGATTTCATTTTCTTTAGGAAAAGTTTGGGAATGATGTAGATGATGTTTAAATCACCTAAGAAACATTTTACAAGCATTGGATCAATCAATCATGGCAATTCAAACAACTCCTATTTTAAATGCATACACATATGCATGCTTTCATTTTAAATTTGGAAAAGTTTTGTTAACCCTATTTTTGGATGATTTGATCTTGATAAGCTTGGATTAAAGTTTTGGGATGTTACAATCATGTGGAGAGTCGTTGCATTCAGTTGACTATCCACAACTTCTCTCCTAGTCAAGTTGGTGGGGTCTCCAATATGAAGACCATCTTCGATAATCCTCCAAAGCTCAATAGACGACCTGCATACATGAGATTTCATTAAGAATTAACATTGATTAAATGAAGATGTAGTAAGCTTGGGTGGATCACCCCTATTTTTTATATGAGGGTGAGGGATAGGTGGGTTGGGAGAATATAGATGAGGAACCTCACTATAGTCCTCCTTACCACTTCCCTTCTTGGAGGCGGAACCATTATGTTTTTCACCAACCACTTCATCTTCCTTAGATCCTGCATGAGCTTATCCTTAGATAGAGGAGTGGTGGCCTCAGAGGAAGATGGGGATGGGGTTGTAGATGATGTGAGGCAAGCAATCATTTGCTGCATCTCTTCCGTCTTGGTCTCAAAGGATTTCAACAAGGTTGTTTCCAACGTCTTGAGGTCATCCATTATGACCTTGTCCACAACCTCATTCCCATTTTCCTTTGTACCCATACTTCTCTTAGGCGGTTAAGCCCGAATTAAGAGCCAGGGCTCTGATACCAATTGAAAAGGATCGTATGGGCACCTAGAGGGGGGGTTAATAGGTGCTACTTCAAATTTTAATGCTTTTTCAATTTTAGGCTTGACACAAAAGGTAAATTCTCTAGATATACTATAAAGTAGAATTTCCCTATATGCAAACCTAACTACTAGCGAGTAAAGGCAAGTGAGATAGAGGAATGAGTAAACCGTAGTGGAGCACGCGAAGACACAGGATTTGTTTTACCGTAGTTCCTTCCTTGTTAAGGGATGTACATCTGCGTTGGAGGGGTGGGCGGTACTAAGACCACCACAACACAATAGGCCTCACCCTGTTCTCTGATGGATCCCGCCACCAAAGGTTTGATCCACCTTTCCACTATAGGAACCCTTCGAGGCGGGAACCGGCGCCTTTACACAACTAGAAGGGCACAACTCCACAACCGAATTGGAGGCTCCCGTAATGACAACAAGCTGCCACAAGAACAAGTTATCAATAACAAAACACAAGATCTAGATATTAACGAGAATACTAGATCGGAGATTTCTCCAAGTGAATGGAGAGGAGTTGATGCGCTTGATTCGTGATGACGATGCGTAATGTCTCCTCCTTCAATTCCCCCAAAGATCGAAGCCTTCGGGTGGATGAAGTGGGAGAACTCGGGAGAGAGCTCTTGCAACAGATTTGATCTTTTCAAGTGAATCAAGGGTTCTGACCGAAGGGGATGATGGGGCTTTTATACCCCCTGTCCCAACTGAGCCGTTGGAGCCTTTGGGGGCCGGATTATCCGGCCCAAATGAGGGCCGGATTATCTGGCCTGGGGAAAACTCCGCCCCAGACTCGGATTATCCGGTAAATAATCCGCCTTCGAACAGAAGCTCGCGTAGGGCCGTCCTTGGCATCTTCTCCTGGTGACCGGATTATCTGGTTGGGGGAAAATCCGCCCCAGCTATGGAATGTCCGGGGGAAAATCCACCCCCAGACAGAAGCATGCGTAGACGCTCCCTTGGGCAATTTCCCTGGGGTTGGATTATCCGGCCCTAGAGGAAGGCCGGATTATCCAGTCCTGGGAAAAATCTTCCCTAGAGCCAGACTGTCCGGGGGATAATCCGCCCCCAGATAGAAGCTTGCGCGCGGCCATCCCTGGCCAAGATGGTCAGGCCGGATTATCCGGCCCATGATGGGGGCGGATAATCCGGCCCCCAAACACCCAAAAACTTTCCTGCAACACTTTGTGCACATTAGAAACTCCACGGTATTGTTATCTAACACACAAAACATAGGGAACCATGAAATGTTCTTTCATGAGTGCTTATTTGCATCATGTTTTATATTATTATTTTGCACTGTAGTTGTAGGATCTTGGTATTTTACGGCATTCGCGCACACATTTTATGTATATTTTCACCAGGATCAGGACAGATGATGGATACAATGGACACAATTCTTGGAGCAGTTGTACTAGGGATAAAAGGAGTCAAAAACAACGTAAATCACTTATTTGGGAAATATCAATAACACCATAAGAAAACCTGAAGTGATCGAGGCATACAGATGGTTAACCACCAACTATACGGTGGGAATAAAATTTCAACCGTATAGTTCCCGCCGTATAGTTAGCGCCACCACCGCCTCCTCAAATAGTTTCACCCCATGCAACTGGATCAGGGAGATGACATAGAGAACGAACAGAAATTGCTAAAAACCTCACCTTCGGAAGGCATCTAGAGGGGGAACTCGTCCACCGGGGATCCATCTTCACCCTACGCAGATCTGGGAGGCTAAGGCATCGATCTTCATCATCAACCACTGCATCACCACCATCTACATCCATCCCATCTACATCGTGTCTAGATCTTGTTGAAATTTCTGTACTCGTTGGGGATTTATACAAGTACTATTCATCTATGATAGATTCCATTGTTATTGCCATGATGTTGCTTGCCTCCATATCTGAGTAGATCATTAGTTCTTGGGGGGCTGGAGAAACCCTAGTATGAGATTGAAATAGGATAAAGTTTATTATGATATTCATCGCTGTGACCATGTATTAGATTATCTTCATCTTGATATTGGGAGAATTCGACCTCTCAATATTCGCCTCTTGTGGGGACTTGATGGAGGGAACTACTTGTTGGTAGAAGGAGGTGTGTTAGCACTTATAGTGACTATAAAGCTGTTGGCACCCCTTACGTATCAACTTGGTGTTGGGGGGGATACCCCAGGTAGGGTCACTCCGGGGTATAAGGGCCGAGTTAGCCGAGGGTCGGCAAGGTCAAAGCGGATGCTGGCCGAGTCACCTCAAGGAAGGCCGAGTCACGGAGTAACCCGAGCCAGGGGACGCCTAATGTTGTCTCATCCGACTTAAGGAGTAAGTCAGAAATGCTTGTCTAACCTATATGCAGGAACAGGTGTGGCCGGATCTACTGTGATCCGGATCCTCGCTTGGCTTCTAGGAGAAGGAAGGAATCTCTCTAGTCAAAAAAGAAGGTCCGGTGCGTACTGGATGAGCGAATAAAGCTAGGGCAGGACCACCAGATCATGGCCGACAGGGGTGACGACGCTCACGTCGGCTGACGCGGGCGCCGCAGAGGCTACGTTGCTAAAGCAAATGTGACGCGGGGGAAAAGCACCCCTGTCGGGTTACTACTTTGGGAGGGGGCATATTCTTAGGAATATGCCTCCACGTATGCCCTAGGCCAGGACCGAACCACCACTATATAAGGGGGGTTAGGGTTCTGGTAGAGAGGTTGGGTTTTTCTGGAATACAGAGTTGGCAGAATTCTAGTTGATTGAGCACTAGTGGATGTAGGGTTCTTGGGCTAGATAGTAGGCAAGAGTAAGAGAGTTTCTTCTTCCTCCTCTTGTCAATACAGCTCGAGGAGCACTTGTAATCTTTGAGATAGAACATCAATACAAAGCTTCTGTGTAGAGAATCACTCTACTATCCCTCCCTGGATTCCCCTAGCGCATATCAGTCCCCACCTTTAGCCTATCCATGGCTTCTGCCGTGACACCACCACGACAGTTGGCTCCCACCGTGGGGCTAGCGGCGCTAGCAGGGGTGAAGATCCAGACGGGAAACCTCATCGGCACCAGCGAACGCATCGTCTTCGGGCTCGTTCAGTGCTTTGGAGCGCTGGACTACGTCAGCGACAACGCTGGCTGCTTCGGCACGCGCCCCCTTCCGTGCAACGGCATCTTCGTCAAGCTCGGTGCGCACAAGGTCTACGTTGTTGTGGACGTGTCTTGCGTTCATCCGCGTCGCGTTGTCGATGCGGGAGAACCACCCCTCACTGTGGCTCGTGGGGCACGTATCGCTCTCTCCCCGGACCGCGCGGAGGTGATGATGATTGCGCCAGGCGCGGGCATGAGCAAGGATCCAGCGCCAGACCCGGAGGTAACGCCTAAGGCACCGAGGAAAGCTAGGGGTCCTCCGCTAGAGAGGCCTGAGAACGTGCTGAGGGAAGCTATGGATAGCTTGGCAAACCCGGTGGCAGCAGTGGTAGATCCGGCTCAGGCACAAGCCGAGCTAGAGGAAACTCGGCAAAAGATACTGGAGGGCGCAAAGAAAATAGCCGCGGCTCAGCAGTCGCTGAACATGACGCTGCGTGAGTATGCAAAGGCAAACAAGGTTGATGCAGTAAGGGTAAAAGGGAAAAATCTCATAAGCGAGATGAACAGAGAAGGTGATGATGGACCGGAAGGGTCGGAAAACTATCTGTCTGTGGGGTTGCCGAGGTACAGCACACCGGCGAAGAACCTTAGAGCAGCAGATGCCGCAGCGTCCGAGCTAGAGGGTCTGACGGGTGAAGCCCGTCAAAGACAGCAGGACCGGGTTAATGAGCTGGTTCGGATCGCGAACAGGCAGAACGAGGAGCTGCTGAGAGTTAACCCGGAGAGAGTTGGAGCTTCTAAGATCGTCCATTCGGCGATGGGTAACCTGGAGAAATCCGCTGGAGCCGCATCATCGCCTCATGGTGGCCCAAGGAGAGAGGAGGTAGTAACCTCGGCCAGACGGAACAAGCAGATCGTCCCGTACGACCCAACGCGTGCGGGAAAAGAAAAAGAGATGCGGAAAAACGACGATCGACGAAATGTGAGCCGAGGTGAAGCTGGCCGAGGTAATCACGACCAAGGCAATGCCGGTCAAGGGAATGCTGCCAACGGCAATGCCAGACAGTGAAACTCCGTAGGAGCAGGTCGACCGTAGCAGCGGAATATACCAAGGCAAGAGCAAAGTGCCGGCCGAGGTATGCAACAGAGAGGAGCACAACGAGAGCAATACCGATACAATGACGAAGACTCGGAGATGATGAATGTGGGATACGCAAGACCGGACTATCATGTGATAGGGTCGAGATTGGGAAGCAGGGATTTGATGCCGGATGACGCCAGGTTAAAGCTGGATCGCCTGTATAGGTCGGAACAGATCGAATGTCAAGGTCCTCCAGGTCCAGCGTGCTTTGGACCCCGGATCATGAAGGAACCGCCAGTGCCCAACTTCCAATTACCCAGGGGCACGAAGACGTATGACAGCAGTACAAAGCCGGAGGATTGGCTGATAAACTATGCAACAGCTGTGAAAATTGCAACTGGCAACTTGAGGTGGGCTGTATGATATGTACCCCAGATGTTGGAAGGTCCGGCTAGGGTATGGCTGAATAACTTGCCACCCGGAAGCATCAATTGCTGGATAGATTTTGAAGAAATGTTTATCAGCAATTTCTCAAGTACATATCAGAGACCGAATAGACCGCAGACCCTGGCGACGTGCAAGCAGAGATCTAACGAAACGGATCGTGAATTCTTGACCCGGTGGTGTACCGTGAGAAACTCGTATGAGGGAGTCATAGAGTCACAGGCTATAGCATGGTTCGCACAAGGGTGCAGATATGGCAGCGAGTTGTGGATGAAATTGCAAAGGAAAATGCCAGTCACGTTGGCAGAGATGATCCGGATTGCGGATTCATATGCTTTGGGTGACCCGACTCAACCCAGGATCGCGTCGAACGAGTCAAATGAGGAGTACTATCAGAGGGACGGAGCCGGGTCATCCCGGAGGAACGATTACAGGGGAAAAAGAAGAGATGATAGACCGGATCATCGGTATAGTTCACAACAAGTTGCAGCTGTGAATCCAACATCAACCCGGAGCAGGGAGCAACCAACGCCAGAAAACGGGAGGGCAATGGACTCCTTGAAACAATGGCAAGAAAACGTGGACTCCGGAGCAGAAGAAGCAATGGCAAGAAAAGAAAGATCGTCCGAGGTATACCTATGAGTCAATGTTGGACCAGCCGTGTAAGTTTCACACGCCAAATCCGAACAGCCCGGTGGGTCACACGACAAGGCAATGTGAGTGGATGCGTAAGATAGAACAAGGTGGTTCGGGGAATGCTCAGGCATCCCGGAATGATCAACCTCGGCAGGAGTTACCCCGGCAGCAATTGCTCTCCGGAGCAAACACGCAACAACTAATGTTGCCTCCCCCTCCGCCGAGGTATGACAACAATGAGAGAAGGGATACAGTGCATCAGGTGGAAAACCAGCAACAACTGGATCAGAGATACTCCGGAAATGAGGGAAGAAATTAGTATAGAGAACATCACCAGAGCTATTGTGTGTTCACAACAGAGGAAAGAGATAGGAAGAGCTTGCAGCGCCGACATATGGAGGTTAACGCGGTTATGCCTACAGTGACGAGGTACATGCCCTGGTCGGACCAGGAAATCACCTGGAGCGTCAAAGATCATCCCAAGCTTATGCCAAGTCCAGGCTCGTATGCACTAGTGTTAGATCCGGCGTTCATTGGACCAAACATTAATGTGAGGTTCTCCAAGGTACTGATCGACAATGGCAGTAGCATTAACATCATGTATGCGGATACGATGCGCAAGTTGGGCATCTCGGAGAACATGCTCCAGGCTACAAGAACAACTTTCCATGGTATCGTACCAGGCATATCCTGTGAACCCATAGGCAAAGTCCGGGTCGACGTGTTATTCGGCACGAGGGAAAATTGCCGAACTGAGAATCTGGAGTTTGAGGTGGTGAACTTGGAGAGCATGTATCATGCATTACTCAGGAGACCAGCGCTAAGCAAGTTCATGGCAAGTTGCCACATTAGTTATCTGAAGATGAAGTTGCCCGGGCCGAATGGAGCAATTACTATCGCTGGGGATTTCCGACGTTCTATTGAGTGCGCCTCAACCGGGTCCAACCTAGCCTAGTCACTCGTAATTGCGCAAGAGAAAAGAAAAATCCAAGAGGTGGCAGCATTAGCTCAGTCCGCGCAGCAATATATGCCGGCGTTAAGTAACCCGCATGGAAGCGTTTCGTTTCAAGCCGCAAAGGACACCAAGAAGATTCCAGTGGATAACATGTTTCCGGAGCGTACCGTAACAATTGGTGCCGGGTTAACTGACAAATAGGAAAGCGAGCTCGTCAACTTCCTCCGTGAGAATCGGGATATTTTTGCTTGGTCCACACAGGACTTGCAAAGTGTTCCGAGGGAGTTGGCCGAACACTCTTTGAACGTAAGACCCGGAGCAAGGCCGGTGAAGCAACCTCTCCGACGCTTTGCCGAGGATAGGAGAAAGGTCATTGGTGATGAAATAGCTCGGTTGCTAGCAGCTGGATTTATCATGGAAGTGCTGTATCCGGATTGGCTCTCTAATCCGGTGTTGGTAGAAAAGAAGAAGGATGATCCGAACGTGGCAGTGGTTTGGCGTATGTGTATTGATTACACGAACCTGAACAAGGCGTGTCCAAAAGATCCATTTCCACTTCCGAGGATAGATCAGGTTATCAACTCAACCGCGGGATGTGAACTGTTGTCATTCATTGACGCATATTCTGGTTTCCACCAGATATCTCTGAACCCGGATGATCAAATAAAAATTGTGTTTATTACCCCGTGCGGGGCTTATTGCTATCGCACTATGCCGTTTGGTTTACGAAATGCAGGTGCAACATACCAAAGATGTATGCAAAAATGTTTGCACGATCAAATAGGTCAAAACGTACAAGTATACGTGGATGATGTGGTTATTAAGACCAAGGAAAGCGCAACGCTCCTTGACGACATAAGGCAAACATTCGCGAACTTGAGGAGATTCCGGATGAAGCTTAATCCGGAGAAATGTACCTTCGGTGTCCCGGCTGGGAAATTACTCGGATTTCTTGTCTCTAGCCGAGGTATCGAAGTTAATCCAACTAAGATCCGAGCCATCGAACGAATGGAGCTGCCGAAGTGTCTCAATGATGTCCAGAAGTTCACTGGGTGCCTGGCCTCGTTGAGTCGGTTTGTATGTCGGTTGGGAGAAAAGGCACTGCCTCTCTACCAACTCATGAAAAAGTCAGATAAATTCGTTTGGACACCACAGGCCGATGAAGCTTTTGCCCACTTAAAGAAGATGTTGTCCACTGCACCAGTGTTAGCTTCTCCACTATCAAAGGAGCCAATGTTGCTCTACATAGCCGCAACCAACCGAGTTGTAAGTGCAGTGATTGTAGTGGAGCGTGATGAAAGGGTAAATCGGTGCAGAGGCCAGTGTATTACTTGAGCGAGGTATTGTCTGCCTCAAAACAGAACTACCCACACTTTCAAAAGGTGGCATACGGTGTCTATATGGCGGCAAAGAAGTTAAAGCACTACTTTGAGGAGCATCCCATCAAAGTGATATGCGAAGCCCCCATATCCGAGATAATGGGTAACAAAGATGCGAATGGCAGAATTGCGAAATGGGCAATTGAGCTAGCACCTTACGCACCCCAGTATGATAGAAGAGAAGCAATCAAGTCTCAGGTTGTGGCGGACTTTTTCGTAGATTGGGCTGAGGTGCAATACGAACCACCGCCACCAGATCCGAACTACTGGAGGATGCACTTTGACGGATCGAAAACCAAAACCGGGTTAGATGTCGGGGTTGTGCTTACCTCGCCAAAGAAGGATCAGCTCAAGTACGTATTGCGGATCCATTTCGCGGCATCGAACAATGTCGCTGAGTACGAGGCTCTGGTGCATGGTCTCAAAGTGGCAAAGGAGATTGGCATACCTCAGATAATATGCTTTGGCGATTCAGATCTAGTAATACAGCAAGTGTCTGGAGTGTGGGACGCCTTGGATCCAAACATGGCACTATACAGATTTCATGTGCAGAAGATCTCGGGTTACTTTGAGGGATGCGAATTTCACCATGTACCTCGCATGGAAAACGAAGCTGCCAACATGCTGTCAAAGCTCGGATCGACCCAACAGGCAATTCCACTGGGTGTAGCATTGGAGCACCTCAGAAAACCTTCTATCAGGCCGTCCCCAGGAACCGACTCAATCTTTGTCCTGGAAAACGCGGAATACGGAGCTGAGCCCATGGACATTGACATGGGAGGTAGCACGCCGAACCCGAGGACTACCTCGGCAAACCCGGGGACTGCCTCAGTAAACCCGGGGACTACCTCGCCAGACCCGGGGACTGTTCAGCGTGACCCGGCTGAAGTTATGCCGGTGGATCAGATGGACATTGATGAGGAGATGTTCCCTGTGCGAGCAATACCAGCTTGGGCACTGCCTATATACCAATTCTTGAAAGATGGAACGTTACCCACTGAGGAAGTGCTAGCCAGGCAAACTCAGAGGAGAGCCAAAGCTTACACAATCATCAATTCCGAGCTGTACAAACAAAGTGTAACCAATGTCCTCCAGCGGTGTGTTGACCCGGAAGAAGGACTTAACATCCTCCGAGACATACACCAAGGAGAATGCGGGCATCATGCCTCATCCCGGGCCTTAGTGGCAAATGCGTTCCGGCATGGATTCTATTGGCCAAGTGCTTTGGAGCAAGCAGAAGATCTGGTGAGAAAATGCAATGGTTGTCAAAGATATGCCACCAAGACACATATGCCTATGTCGGAACTCAAAACCATACCAATTACATGGCCATTTGTTGTGTGGTGCTTGGATATGGTTGGCCCGTTCAAACCAGCAAGAGGAAACATGACACACATTTTGGTCATGGTGGACAAGTTTACAAAATGGATTGAAGTGAAACCTATAAGAAAATGTGATGGAGCTACGGCCGTAACATTTCTCAAAGACATCATCTTGAGATACGGTTATCCTCACAGTATCATAACTGATAATGGCACAAATTTTGCTGAAGGAGCATTTGCGCGATTTTGCCGAGATAAGAATATCCGGCTGGACGTAGCCTCGGTAGCCCACCCCGCATCGAACGGACAAGTGGAAAGATCCAACAGATTAGTATTATCCGGGATAAAACCTCGGCTCATTGAGCCGCTGCAAAGATCAGCGGGGTGCTGGATAGAAGAACTACCAGCGGTATTGTGGAGTTTAAGAACAACTCCGAATCGATCAATAGGCTACACGCCATTCTTTCTGGTATATGGGGCAGAAGCTGTATTACCATCCGACATAGAGCATGATTCGCCTAGGGTCACCCAATACACAGAAGCCTAAGTGCAAGAAGCCCGGCAAAATGATGTTGATCTGCTGGAAGAAGCGAGAGAACTGGCACTGTCCAGATCCGCCATATATCAGCAAAATCTCCGACGCTATCATAGCCGGAAAGTGTGCCCCCGAGTCTTCCGGGAAGGCGATCTGGTGCTCCGGTTGGTACAATGTACCACTGGCATGCATAAATTATCCCCCCCATGGGAAGGGCCATTCATTGTGAGCAAAGCATTGCACAATGATTCCTACTATCTTATAGATGCGAAGCCACAGGAAAAGAACAAGGCGGACAGGTCCGGAGAGGAATCGAAGCGACCATGGAATGTAGCACTACTTCGTCCCTTCTACACTTAGCTAAGAAGTGTATGTATCCGAGTCATCTCATATGTCGGTATGTATGTCGGCAATGATCTTATCAATGAAATAGCGGAGCCTCGAGCAGTAACTCGGGGACTGCCTTAATAAATAGTTGTTGTTACTTTTTATGCGTTAGCTGGAATGACTCGTTTCGCTTAACCCGGATTAGTAATGTGTGAGCACCAGAAACCCAACCCTTCGACTTGCTGCTGTCCAACAAGAATTGGCTTCATGGCAAGCAAGGGAACAAGTTTGGAATTGCGTAGCACATGAAAAACCACTAAGGAAACGAACTTATTCCAGCTAACGTTTGTTTTTTCGGACTAACCCCGTATTTACTTTCAAGTTATTATGTTGAATTATTTTGAGCCAAGCCTCAAAGTTTCTCAGTATTGTTAAAACAATTCTTGAAGCTCGGATTCGTAAGTCGTAAAACCGAATCAAGGTAGACACGGATCGAGCCGGAGAATTGGACGAACAAGAAAATGAAACTCGGGGACTACGCCCAAGTTAATCCGGCATACAAGCATAGTAGCAAAATATCATGTATTCAGCATACAATTGCACCCGGCATATCGGAGATCTGATAAATTTTCAGGTTCTTTTTTCCACTAAGGAGCGGCAGGAGGAGGAAGTTCGGCGTCGTCATCACTATCTTCAATATCTGAAGCAGCATCTTCTCCATCCTCACCCGACCCATCCACCACGTTCTCCATCTGCTCCTCCCCACCGGACTCCAGAAAGCTTGACCCCTCAACCCAGTCATGGACTGGAGAATATTCGACAAGGCTGTAGGCGCAAGCCTGGCGCCGAGCTACCCACTCCGGATCATCGTTCCATTTGGATCCGGTGCGCCGGCGTGTGAGGAGGCTCAGGTCGATCTTCTCGTACCATGTAAGGATATGATGGAGGAGGGTATCTGCTGCGGCACGCCCAGCGGATTCTCTCTAGACATCAAGCTGTGTCTCGATTTCCAATAGCTTCTCAGCAAGGAGTGTGATCCTTTTTGGAGCGCTCTCACTTGGCCAGAAAGTGTTGTAGATCCGGACCGCAATGTCAAGGAGATCTTTCCCATAGTTTTTGATGGTCTCCACCCGAGCTGACACGCTGACCAACAGGTCCTCCATGTCTAAGGGGATGCTTTCACCATCAGGAGCGACGGGAGTACCCCTCTCTCGGCGGAATTTGGCAACGGCAGCACTAGCGATGGGAGTACCCTCCGGAAAATGATCTAAACACAAGGAAAGGGAAGATGCTGAAGCAAAGGCATATGAGCTAACCCGGAAAACTATGTCGGATAAGGGGAAGAAACTTACGTGAGATATGGCGGTGGATCCGGGTCAACTCCTTGATACAATCGTCGCGTCTCTGGCGAAGTTGTTCAAGCTCAGCGAGCGCCGACCCAAGCTAGACCTCGGCTTCCTTAAGCAGGTCCTGGTCCTTGGAGATCTGGAGGGTAAAGCGCTCACGCTCTTCGGTGAAGTTCTGGCCAACTTTTTGGAGATCGGTTTTGTGCTGGGCCTTCATCTTCTCCATCTCGGCCTTGAGTTTGGCTATTTCGTCGTCCTTGGTCCGGAGGAGGGCAAGCTCATCATTCTTCTTCTTCAACTTGACTTGATGTTGTCCTGCTTGTTCGAGAAAATGTAGCATCATATCAGGCATGGGCACACTATCCTCAAGCGATGCTGAAATAGTATGTTGACCCGGCAAAGCCGAGGAGTGAATGTTTGCCGAGCCAAGGAGAAGAAGAAATGGAAAACACAACAAGGTTGGGCGAAACAGGACATACCTCGGATTTCCTCCAGGTTCTTCCGCATAATTTTGTTCTCAGCCTCCACCCCAGCTGCAAAAAACCGAATGAGGAGGGTAGTCCAGCAGAAACAAGTGAAACGGAGAGGTGCTGAGGGCAAAAACTACCCCTCTTTTCATGCTCCGTGCCAAGTGCAACATGTTTTGCACGGAAGATCTTATGGGTATCAAGCAGGCGCTAAAATTCGACGCTTCGGCGATTGGTAGTTACCTGACAAAGGTACAGAAGTGTAAAGTTATTTTGGTGCATATTCAAAGTATACAAGATCCGAGCCAAGCAGAACTTAACCCGGCTCTAGGTGTGTGCATATTTGAAGTGTACAAGATCCGGGCCAAGCGGAACTTAACCCGGCTCTAGGTGTGTGCATATTTGAAGTGTACAAGATCCGGGCCAAGCGGAACTTAACCCGGCTCTAGGTGTGTGCATATTTGAAGTGTACAAGATCCGGGCCAAGCGGAACTTAACCCGGCTCTAGGTGTGTGCATATTCAAAGTGTACAAGATCCGGGCCAAGCGGAACTTAACCCGGCTCTAGGTGTGTGCATATTCGAAGTGTGCAAGATCCGGGCCAAGTGGAACTTAACCCGGCTCTAAATGTGTGCATGTTTGAAGTTTACATGCAGCTACGTTGATCTTCTAATGAGCATCCGGCCGAGTAACAAGTTACTCCGCCGGAGGCTCGGGGACTAATGGTTATTATCTACAGCATGTAAAGAAGAAGCGACGTACCTCCATCATTCGCCCAGCGAGGTTAATGGCCTTGGCGGCGATATTCATCTGAGCGGAAAATTCAGCGGGGCCGAACTTTTCCGGGAGATCGTCGTTGTAGACGAACTCCGCCTTATTCCAGTTCATGACGAACTCGATAAGGCTCGGAGGGTACCGTTCGCCAGTAGGCATGTGGGGTGCCACCAAGCCCTTTGCGTGAGCTTCCTTCCTCTCAATGAGGGCAAGAGCTGGGCTGGTGTGAAGAACCATCTGTTGTGAATCGGCTGGCTCGGCAGGAGGATCCGTCGCTGCTGGTGACTTCTTCGGAAGCATTGACGACAAGGTTCGTTGCCCGGCCTCGACGGAGGTAGACTTGGCAGCATCCGGAGCCTTCTTGCCTTTAGCTTGCTGGGAGGATGTGACCACAGTGGATTTGCCCTTGGAAGCTGCTGGAGTGGTTCCTCGCCGAGCTTGGGATGACTCGGACGAGGCAGACGAACTTGGCATAGGAGCTTTCGTAGCAGGACTGGGAGCTGCTGTTGGTTTCTTCGGAGCCGGGACAGGCGCTGGTTCGGTGGCTGGTGCCGGAGCTGCTGCTGGTGCTGGAGTTGCGGTAGACTTGGTGGTTGCTGGTTGCGGCAATGCCAAAGTGGCCGACGTCGTTGCCTCGGCCGATCCGACCCCTCCTGATCCGAGGTCGCGTTCCTCTAGAGGAGGTACTGCGGAACCCGGAGCAGCCGCAGAGCCCTCCGGAATAGGGCTCAGCGGGCGTGACTCGTCGTCACGAGGAGGGGAAGGACCGGACCGAAGGGGAGAAGAGATGCTCGGTCCACTCTGAGGGACCTCCACAGGAGCCCTGCAAAAGAAAATGATGTCAGGAGTGAAATTACCCCGATGCAGGAGGAAGTGTGTTGCGCAGTGAAAAATGACTTACGCATCCGAGGTCTCGGCCTCCTTAGGTTTTCGGGCCCTCCGAGCCGGGGCTTTGCCTGCCCGCTTGTAGGCAGTCTTGTCTCCGGCCTTCTTTTGCCTTTTGGTAGGCTGAGAAGGTTCAGAAGAAGAACTTGACACGGATCCGCGCTTCTTCTTCGACGCCACCAGAACAGGCTCGCCCGTGGCAAGTGGAGGATCCTCGTGGATATGCCCACCGGGGTTAGCTGATGTCGGGAAGGCAAAAGAAAGAGGGGCGCCTCAACGGGTTCAATCATGTCGATATCCGAGTCATCCTCATCATCGAGCCAATCTCTAAGAGAAGAGAATTTACCGCTGGGTCGTTTGGTGGCGTCGGTCATGGGGAGGAACATCTCCTGGTCCGGCTCCTGCTCATCCGGGATTTCTCGGTCCGGGGCCCACTTAAGGGTCAGATCCGTGCCATCCTCGAGGGTTTGCTGGAGAAATAGCTGAGAAAAAAGCACAAAGAGCAGAGTCAAAAATATGATAAGAACCGACACGTAATTGATCCGGAATAAGTTTGCCCCGCGAAGCTTACTGCGGGAGGGAGCCTATCACGGCAGTAATGCTCGATTCCCCACGTCCATTCGGCAGAGAAATCCTTATGGGTGGTGAAAAGAGCCTTGACTCGGCGAAAGATCTCCGTATTGCTCAACTCGAACGAGGAGGTTCGGTTGGGGTCGCGGCTGAAGCTCATGTGGCACAACTTGTGAGTGCGCCGCTGGAGGGGAGAAATTCGGTTGCGCACGAATGTGATCATGGCATCCTCGTTGCGCAATCTGAGCTTCTTCAGCTCCATGAACCTTTTGTGGACTTGGTTGGCCAGAGATGTAGGTTTTTTGGTGACCTCCTCCCAGAAATCCATGTCAGGGGGACCCGGAGTGTAGGGCAGCAACCGAATCAAGTCTTCGGTACCCTCGTTCCGGACATAGAAGAAGGTCCGGGCCCATCCTTTGCAGGAGTCAAGCCCGGTGACCCGGGGAAAGATTGAAAATCTCCGGGGCGAGATCGAGGCAGCTCCGAACTGAGTGAGCTGCTTGTCCTCCGACTCAACGTGGATGTTGGGGACGACGTTGTGACGAAGGCCGAAGAACCGGATCCACAGCTCCTTCGTGGGCCATAGTCCGGTGTAGCCCTCGACCGTAGAGACGAAAGCGGACAGAGAGGTGATGGCGTTCGCCGGGAGATGATGTGGTTGCAAGTGATAGTCCAGACCCAGTCCCGAAAGAAATCACTCACCAGAAGACCAAATCCCCGTTGGAAATGGGATAGGAAAACAACAAACTCACCCGGATTGGGTGAGGGGGCCAATTCCGAGGAGGGGAGACGAGCGGTGACGCCGGCAGGAATACGCCGGGTCTGGTAGAGCCAGTCGATGTCGTCCTGGCAGACCCACGAACCGGCCCACGCGACGCGGTCCGCCGCGCTGGCGTCCTCCTCCATCTCCTGCTCGACGACGATGAGCTCCTCCTCCGTCATCTTGAATCCTCTGTCCTCGCTGGAGCTAGCGGCAGCGGGGGTCTATGGTCTAGATTGACGAGGACCCGTGGCTAAGCAGTTGTGCAGCGGTGGCTGCGGTGTGGAGGCGCAGAGAAGGTGCGGCGGCGGCACTGCTGCAACGGGCACTGGCGGCGGCGCAGTCACGAGGAAGAAGAAGAGGAACGGGCAGAGGGGCGCGGAGATGGAAAAGTGCTAAGGGACACGCCCCTCCCCTATTTAACTGCCCCCAGTGATCGATGAGTGGGGTCACGCTGCGCCGGAGAGCCACATGGTGTGGCCGTGTATCACCGGCATCAGCCAATCAGAGAGAAGCCATAGCGGAGGCCACAGAGTAAATATGATCCCATGACACGACGTGCAGTTGCGGTAAATGAGGAGACAAGCGTGACGTAACCCACGCACAGTAATCACTGACAGTTACTGCGGTGGTTACTATGCGGGCCCTTAAAATGAGGCAACATAATGATTAACCTTTACGTGGGTTGGCGTATGAGAGAAGGAAGCGAGGCCCGGATCCGAGCCACAATGGTAACCCGGCCGGCAAGTGAAAACTTGAAATGTGCAGAGGGAAAGTAAAACCATAGGATCCGAGCCGAAGTGGTGACCCGGGCGACAAGTGAAAACTTGGAGCATGCGAAGGGAACGTAAATCCATATAATCCGAGACAAGAAGTTAACCCGGAACTAAACGTCCCTGATGTGGCCTTAGCGACCAAGGCCGCAAAGACTGCACCAGCTTCGGGGACTAATGTTGGGGGGATACCCCCGGGTAGGGTCACTTCGGGGTATAAGGGCCGAGTTAGCCGAGGGTCGGCAAGGTCAAAGCGGATGCTGGCCGAGTCACCTCAAGGCAGGCCGGGTCACGGAGTAACCCGGGCCAGGGGGACGCCTAACATTGTCTCATCCGACTTAAGGAGTAAGTCGGAAATGCTTGTCTAACCTATATGCAGGAACAGGTGTGGCCGGATCTACTGTGATCCGGATCCTTGCTTGGCTTCTAGGATAAGGAAGGAATCTCTCTAGTCAAAAAAGAAGGTCCGGTGCATACTGGATGAGTGAATAAAGCTAGGGCAGGACCACCGGATCATGGCCGACAGGGGTGACGATGCTCACGTTGGCTGACGCGGGCGCCGCAAAGGCTACGTCGCTAAAGCAAATGTGACGCGGGGGAAAAGCACCCCTGTCGGGTTACTACTTTGGGAGGGGGCATATTCTTAGGAATATGCCTCCACGTATGCCCTAGGACAGGACCGAACCACCACTATATAAGGGGGTTAGGGTTCTGGTAGAGAGGTTGGGTTTTTCTGGAATACAGAGTTGGCAGAATTCTAGTTGATTGAGCACTAGTGGATCTAGGGTTCTTGGGCTAGATAGTAGGCAAGAGTAAGAGAGTTTCTTGTTCCTCCTCTTGTCAATACAGCTCGAGGAGCACTTGTAATATTTGAGATAGAACATCAATACAAAGCTTCTGTGTAGAGAATCACTCTACTATCCCTCCCTGGATTCCCCTAGCGCATATTAGTCCCCACCTTTAGCCTATCCATGGCATCTGCCGTGACACCACCACGACACTTGGGAACCAAGGAAACTCACAGAACACTATCCACGCCATGGGATACATCCTACGGGATTAAGTCCCTTAATAGCGCAGTAATTCGATTGATGTCGATTGCTGACTACTGTGGTTATGAGGATGATGTGAGCAGTAGTTGCTGCCTATTTGTCCAAATATGGAGTTCGTCCCACACATACACAGTTCAAAATGTTCATGATAATAATCTTTACCTTAGTTCTTTATAATGCTAGAGGTGTATCCGCTACTCCTTGAGAATGTCTTTTCCCTATTGCAGTTCCAATCTCTTTTACATACACGATACTTACTTTCTGTGTTTAGTTGTTTTACTTTACTTATTGTTCTCTTATACGAAAAACCCCAAAACACCTTTTTACACAATACTCGCATTTTATCTTGTTACTTATAACTTTATTTAGAATTTCTATTATAGTATTTAATTCAAGAGTTATTAGACTTCAGACTCCTGCTCCCTGTGGAATCGATATCTTTATTTCGAAACTAGCTACAAATGATCTGTGCACTTCCAGTCATCAGTGATCTCATTATATAGCTTGATTAGTTACTATTAAGTTCTGGAGTTATGCAAAATACAATTAAATAGGATGTGATCATTCACTTCTAATATAAGTGAATGATAAACAAAGTGGATTTATATATCATTGACTTTTATTTGGTTTAAGATTCTAAAGGAATATTCTGTAGTTAGTAATTTACTCTTACATTTTATTAGAAACCAAAATTATGGTTTTAGGTTTAGTATTTATACTTAATCTTTATTTGGGTGTTTTACCTAGTTTAATACATAGGAAATAGTTTTAAGATGTGAAAACATCTTTATCTCATCCATAAAGAAAGTAATAGTCTTACATTTAAAACAACAAGTTTTATATGGCTTAAGTAAAATTAAAAGAAATTTATCTTGATTTATAAAGAGAAAGAAATGATATTACTTGTATTTCCCAATGAGAAAATTTTAATAAGCTAGTTTATAAATCCTAAGATAACTTGAAGTTTCATATTTATCATTTTTATAAATAATAGATTTCTTTTTATACACAAAAGTGATTTTTTATTTATTTTTAGGACTTTTTCCTATATTGCTAGATTTTCATTAAGAGATTAGTGGCTTCAATTTTTAGTTGTATTTTATTTATCTCAACATATAAACTTTATATTTTTCCTAGTTAGATCATATTTTTATGAACATTTTGATATATTACATGTATTTTTATGATTTTTCTTCATTTTTCTAGAGCCTATATACTGGTCCCATGGGCCAGCCCAGCTCGGCCTATTTGGCCCACCCGGCCACTCCGGCCCACTCTAGTTCACTGGGTTGGGTTGAACCTAACCCAGTCCTCAACTCGCGCCTAACCTAACCCTACCTCGCATGCTCGTTTCCACTTCTCTCCTCTCTCCTCGGTGACTCCGCGCCTCTGCCATCATTGCCACGAGGTTCTGGTGTGCTTCAGCCACCCTGGCTGGCGCTGGTTACCCTAAATGGTGCGCTCCGATGAGCTCCACTGTCCTATCCAAGTCGATATGTTATTTGCGCCTCCTCCTAGTCGTCCCCTTCCTCGGATGGTGCTAGGTCTCGGGGTTCGCGGTGTCACCATTCTCCGACGACCCTGCGGTGCCGCCCTTATGGATTGATGGTGTAGTGGTCGTCCTCTGTCGTCATCTTCTTCTATGGCTACTGTGGGTATAGCTCAACACGGGTTGCAGCGCCGCCGTGCCCTTGTAGCCGCTAACTTTGCTTCCTCATCTTGCTGAGCGAGGCCCTCGGGTTAGTCTCCCATCTACTCCCTCTCTCTGGCCTTATGGTCTCTCTATCTCTCCCAGAGGTCAAACCCTAATTAGGGTTCCTCCTACTCTAGCCTCTCTTCTGTAATTTAGTTGACTATCCAGTGGAGCACTAGTGAGTTTGATATGGGAATTTACTTATAAGTAATGTTTCTGACTATTGTTATCCTATGGTCCAAATTCTGGTAGTAATATAGTGTCACTGTCAAAGTGATAATGATCCCCTAGTATCAGATATTCATGCATGTGACTTGCTTGTGTGGATGTTGTTTATATGTGTGTCTATATCAATTGACCTAAATATTTGATTCAGTGATGTGCCCTTTGTGTATTATGACCCTTTATGGGTACCCCACTCATACTTGTGCTTACTGAATTCTTGTGTAATATGTATTTGATGAACTGAACCCACTTGATCCTGTATTGGATGTGGGTACATTTAATAAATGATTCCGAGAAAATAGTGTCTAGGAAAATGATTATAATTAACTTTATGTGCTTTTGCAAGTATATCTTGCATGTACTTCTTATACTATCAATCTGACAGAAATTGGATATGATTCCAAGCTACTCAACTAGGAAGGAGATTTGATATTTAGTGTTAGTAACTTGGGTTGACTTCTCTAGTGGTAATGAAATCTAGTGGCTGTTACTACTGGGTTTGCCAAAGTGGTGCCTCCCCTAGGAGTGTGCATAGTGGTAAACATCTCAGATGTTAGTTGTTGGATTTCTTGGTCTGGCATGTGATGCAAAGGCTGAGGCCCTGATGGTTTTGTTGCTAAAAATAGTTATTGCTTTTCTTAAAAATATCTTGTGATGATCTAATACTCCACTTGAGTATAGATCTGAGAATTTGTCTATTCTACACAAAACCATGCATAGAAAATGATATGAACAGATACTATGAATGACTAATGATGTCGCAAACTTTGGTGGTTACTGGAATTTGGCTGTGACTTCTGATTTCTTGTGGACCTTGCCCCTAGATGCTACTTGATCTACTCCTCTTTGTTGCACACTTGTCCTGCTCCTCCTGGTGCTGCTTGAGCTTTCTCAGGTCACCATGTTAATCTATTGACTAGTTTAGTTTAGGGTGGTGGGATGGATCGGAGGTGGAACTGGTGAAAACTAGTGGTGCTTCTTGCTTCTCGTGATGCTCTGAGTTGTGGTCAGTGGAGAGACTTTCTCTGCTGCTCAACCAAACATTTATCTCTCTCTTGTCGTTGTCCTGGGTTGATAGCACACATGCATGCATCTCTATGTGTGGTCCTTGCACTATCGTGGACCAGCTCGTGTGAAAGTTGTATATTTCCTGGCTATTTATCTTTTGACTTTTACCGACTTGTGAAACTTGCTCCTACCTATGATGTTGTACTGAGGCTAATTCAAACATAAGAACATATGCTAATTGGCCCATTTTTATTGCTTAGTGATGCTAATAACAGTGCATTTCACTGTTATAATTAGAGCATATTTACTAACACTAACCTATATTTTTGTTTATGTGTTTGTAGGTACAAAATAATACAAGAAGGAATAATAAGATCGAAGAATCAGTTTAGGAAATAGTTAGGCTTTCATTTTAATATTTCTATAATTTTTCTTTTTGAAACTTTTGTAAAGACAATGTAACTCGCATATTCTTGTAATAAAGAATTATTTTCTTTATATTATTTTAATTTTACCTTTTCTTGTTTACTTACTTATATAAATGATTTGTAAGACTGTAATATGGAAATAAATCCATTAATACTTTTATTATATTTATTGTTGATATTATTGTAATATCATATAATGTTATTCAATAATCCCCATTTCATTTATATTATAATATCTGTTATTTAACAATTCTTTAGACTTTCAAATTCCTAACCATTTTAATTTTAAATTCAAATCTCCAATTCAAACCTTGATTCAAAATTCAAATACGAGTTTGAATGCATTCTCCCAAAACAGCCAAAAATATGTAGAGACCATGTCAAAATCTGGCACACTCGCTGAGATGATTTAAACTCTAATTCATCGAACCGAGAGAAACCTTGATCTCTCTAGGGTTTTAGTTTTGCGTGAAATTTTTCTGGATTTTCTTATGCATGAATGCAAATGCACACACTCTCTTCTGCAGCCGTAAATGTTGGGGCATTACAAATTTTGTCTTTTTTACTTCTGGACATGTGTAGGCCGTGTGCATCCTAGATATTTAAAGGTCAGGTGTAATGTTTAAAAATTCTTTAAATAATAAAGCGTCTTTTATCGAAAAAACATATGGCTTGGAAAAATGTTACGCCTGAATGGAATGGTGGAGCTCTATTTAGTTCACCCATAAAACTAAACAATAATGGAGCTAACAAATACCCGGAATATTAGAATGAGACTCCAAATTTAGCTAATTTATTCATGTTTAGGGTAGCCACAACATTGGCATTTCTATATCTAATAGAACTAACAATTTGGCATCAAGGTGATATATGGCATGAGCTCCACAACGTTTTCATAGCAAAATATATGTACTATGGGTCTCGACAGTGAAAACCCATATAGATAAAGGGTGTTCTCTCTCCCACATCAGCTCAACCTGTTGACAGCTGGTAGGAAAATAAAATTCTATAGGGAGGAAGGAATTTGGCATCGTAGCAAGAACTTGCTCCGGTTCCTTTTTCTAGTTTTAGAACTACCCTCACAATGTAGAAAACTAGTTTTAAAAGCTAAAGTGCCAATATGGAAGTACTGTTGCCTATAGGTTGTGGTTGCCCTTATGACAACTCGTTCTAGAATAGAGAAAAGTTGTCCAAGTTCATGTTTGAGAAATTCTGATAATGGTGTCTTGCATGTTCACATAAGTCAGTTAATGGGTAAGAGTACTCAATCCATAAGGGGTTGGGAAATTGATATCTTTACTATTAAATGGGAGTTAGTGATCGTAGGTCACATCAAACTTTAGAGAAATCTTAGCCATCAAAATATAGACCTCAAACATTAGAGCAATCTTAGCCATCAAATCTCAAGGGTTCCCTCCCTCTCTCAGGAATCATCTTTACTACATCATTGGATTTTTTTGCACTCCTCCTCTGTTTGCCTGGTTAGAGTCACCATTGTTATATAATATCAAATCTAATTTTTATTACTCTCTCTGTTATGATGTATTGGACTCAATTCGGTTTTCATCATGACCTAGGTAGAACGGGATTAGGTCTGAAAAAACCTTCGCCTTGTTTATTCCCTCCAATCATGTCTCTCATGTCTCACACTCATTAATCACCAATTAATTAGGGGGTGCTAACATACGGAGGAGGCCCACCGCATGCAAATCAAAACAAGCAAAAAAACCAATTGATACACCACACTAATTTCATGCAATTGAAAATAGTTTTCCACCCGCGATTAAAGTGGTGTATTAATTATTAACCGGACCTTAGTCCATGGGTAAATTGGAACAAGCAATTTTGGAGTTCAGCCCTATCCACCGGGAGGAAGTACTTGCCAAAATCTGTCTAATACTTTGCCTCGCTAACCCCTCCAAATTTATCACCCAAAGAGATCCAGTTTACAGGCTCCTTGAACCCACGGAGTATCAGGCCACAAGGATTTACATCTAAAAAAGTCACGAGCATTAGGGCGACGATCAGCTAGAGCTCCGCCATCTAGCTACCATCAAATCACTGTGCATCACCACGTATCGATGTAGCAAAGCATCCCCCATGATCCGTGCCTGTCGAACATATTTATGACGTTGACACCGACAAGGACGACACTGGCAATAGTAGTCTGGCAATGGGCGGTAGGGCAAGAAAATTAGTGCATGCGTGCGGGAGAACTACATCAAGTACCTACACGAGGGGATGCAGATGGACGGTATGGTGTACCATCAGCGTCGACATTGATGTCTACAAGGAAGCCAAAACTATGAGAAGACGGAGTAACACGGTGTCAATATGAGTTTTCTTGCTTCTTGCTTTTCTTCCTATAGAATTGTCACGAGAGGTCATTTTTCTTTAGACATCTCTGAACAAGAGTAGCAATCCATCTCTGAATTACCAGTTCTTGATTTCCAAAGTTCTTTTGCATGTGATTTCTTCATGCTCGTCGAAGATGACTCACATGATATATTTTGTAGAATTGTTTGAATTTGATCATTGAGGTTGTCAGCACATTTCATTTATCAAATTTTGCATGGATGTGTCTAAACTGGGTAGGGATGTGTTGTATAAATGTATAGATAGGCTAGGTAAGGTTTGGGGATCTTAAGGTAGGAATTATAAGATTGATTTGTATGAAAACCATGAAAATTTCAAAATTTTAGTAATTAGCTTTTGTGATTACTTTGTTGAATTGGTGTTTAGGAATCTCGAAGAAATGCTGCTATTTGGCTAATCGATAATATTGACATGAGCAGTATTATTCTAAACTACAAATATATCCTTATATAGAGTGTAGATTCAAATAAATAGTTCAGTGCCTTTTATCATTTTTTTTGAAGGCGTGGAGCTGAGCACCCCGCTACAGCACCCAACTATGGTCTGCTCTCAAGCCTCGAACATCTCCATTGCTATCTCGAACGACAAATCCTACCCTCTACCCAAGCGATGCGGTAAAAGAGACATCAACATCTGCTTCAGATCACCCCTTACATGTTTGGCCTATCTTTGTTGTGATTTAGTTTCCTTCCTCTTATCATGTGGATAGCAATTATGTATTCACTAGCAGACTTGCCAACATTGAAAAAACTTCATCAAAATAAATTCTCGCAGCACCACATCATAGACACTACTGATTAGAACTTCCAGTTCTTTTAAACATCAAATTAACCACCTCTATGGCATTGGACATAATATGTACATCCTCAATATTCATAGCTCTAGCGTTGTATTGTCATGTAGGTAATATTTTTAGTACCTCAATATGCAATATGTACATCTCAACTGTCCACTGCTATCTCTAGTGTTGTTCCTTCTTTATTTGTTTATGTTTACTTTAAAGATTTAACACATGTATTTCCCTGCTTACTTTCTACTTCTTTTTGATTCAAGAGACAAAGTCTACAAAAAAATATTCTATTTCAAATACCAACATAGAAACAATTCCTCTTTGCATAAGTTTGCACGTTCTTAAAGTTTGCTTAATTGTCCATAGTACTTTGTGCATTTACTATTTTGCAAGCTTTACTTACTGCTTTCCATTCTTGAAGTAGATGTTATTGAAACATTATGTTATGATTACTTTCTACTATTGATTTGATTATGAAC
This sequence comes from Avena sativa, assembly GCA_916181665.1. Classification (NCBI taxonomy): domain Eukaryota; kingdom Viridiplantae; phylum Streptophyta; class Magnoliopsida; order Poales; family Poaceae; genus Avena; species Avena sativa. Next base: position 264,961,608 of record OV702291.1, read on the forward strand.
TATGTTACTTTGTGAAGCAATGATCATGACTTTATGTATCTATTAACAACAAACTCCAAAGTCCATGTTTAGTTTTATCACTTCCATGCTCAAGAACGAGCATGAGTTAAGCTTGGGGATGTTGATGCATGTAATGCATACATGAACTTTGCAGTTTTTGTCACATATTCCAACATATTATATGTTATTTATTGTTATAAACATGTATTGCATTGATTTTCGGGGATTTACCAATGATCCTCTTTATTTGGTTTATAACACTGCAGGGCAAAAAACCCTGTTTTTCATATTTTTATGTTTTAGGGACCGATATGGAGTCAAATTGGACTAGGATTTTTCTAAAGCATTTTTATCGAAGGAGAAGACCCTGGGCTTTTGGAACAGCAGAGGGGAGCTACGAGGGCTAGGATGGACCAGGTGGTGCGAGCCACCCCTGGTCACGCCACCTAGTCCACCTTGGGCCTTGAGCATCCGCATCCATCCATCTTCATCTCGGGATCTCCCTCTTGACCTAAAAATACCTACAAAAACACCCCGGGGACGCGCGCAAAACGAGAGATGACAAAAACACAGAAGCCACGAAACAGAGCTAGAACTAGCGAAGATTGGAGAGGGAACCACCGAAATCAATCTCTGGTTAAATCTCCACCCTCTTCAACATCACCACCAGCGCCTCCATGATGAGAAGGAAGTAGTCCACCCCTAGACCACGGGTTTATGGGAGTAGATTGGTATGCATCTCTCTCTCTCTTGTGCTATAATTGTATTAGATCCATGTGAGATGCATAACATGATCAAGTAACCACAATGCTTGAATGGCATCCTATGGGATGGACATCTACTCTATGTGGCGGATCTAGATCTTATGATATGATATTTGAGATTGCAATTCTTATTATGAGTTTGACGTATGAGTAGATGCATATTACTATCATGTTCTCGATTACTTGTCTTGATCATACTTGTATGTGAGAACATGTGTGGGAGAACATGTGAATTAGATGGAGTGACATGGTAGTGGTGATTGGGTAGTGACAACAAATATGAGATCCACTATGTTTTTAACCTTTCTTTTGTTACCTCACTAGGGAGAAACTAGATGCATATGCTACGACCATCTAGCGACCGCAATAGATGATTCTTGTTTATTCAAGGTAGCATATTTGGTATCTAAACATCATGTCAAAGTACCTAAAGATCTACTCTTGTAATTAAATCTAGATAGCATGGAGTTTTTTACTTTCTAGAGGAGTAGAAGTGAGATGTGTTACATCATCTTTAAATTAGGATGTGATGCCCATATGAATGCGAAATACTCTATAAATTTCCAATCACATATGTATCATTATGTAAGTTGTTTTATGTCCACCATAATCTTTGAGAGAGTAGACAAGTGCAACTATGAACCCATGTCCGTTTTTAATCATAATAAACACCTTTTACTTGGTTTTACTCGCCTTTACAATTTTTGCTTCAATTAAAAACGAAAATACAAAAATATTCATTTCCTACAAATCATACCAAAAACCCAAACATATATTTCCTTTAATTGTTTTTATTTTCATTATTTATTTTAGATCGCTTTCCATAATTAGATCAACTTTCCTTATTTATTTTACTTTCCCAATTTAATTAATTCTAGTACTTACACTAAAATCTTGTGCGTGACAACCACATGTTTGAGTTGGGGACACAAGGCACTTTTTTGTTTTATAAATTGCTTGAAGAGGATAAGGAGAAGAACTACGAGTAGATCCTCGAGAGTTCGATATAAACCCCGAGTCACCTTTGTGGGAAAAAGACACTTGCTACATCACTCTGCACTTGAAGTCCAAACGAGTTGGCACACATAGATTGGTGTCATCACAACTTCAAACTCTTCCAAGTTGGCCGGCTCGCTTCCACAATCCGCATCGCCGATGTTGGCGTAGAGTGCATCCAAGATTGATTCATATTTGGTTTCCGTCGGCTCAGAGCTAGATCCAGAACCCGAAGCAACATAGACAATGAAGTGGTTGTTGCCGGCCACGGTGTTGCAGTTGGCCGGGGTAACATCGTCAGTAGTTGGTGAAAATGTTAACAATTTTAATCACTTGGCTAAAACCGAGGCATCCCGATGCATGTTGCTGCCTTAGTCTATGTTGAAGTAGTGTACCCTATACGAGCCCCTCAACAAAGTAGTACACGGCGTTCTGCTTGGAGACTCCATCAATGGAATTTTCAACCTAATCTATTTGGATAGGAACTCCCTAGAGGTTTCATCCGGCTTCTGGATGCAACGTGACAAGTCTAAGACGCTGAGTATGCCAACAAAGTGTGACTTCTATTTTTCTAAAACATGGCGAGCCAAGCGGATCTGTTTTGGTCCTTCACCGTCATCTTGTGCGCAAGGATGGTTTGGGTGGGTTTTGAATTTTCCAGATCTAAGTTAGCAAACTCTAAGGATAGATCAGAGCCTGGTCGTTCTTCCACGATCGTATCCAGCCCGAAGGCGATCCGTGTGGGCCATGTCGCTTGGCCGACTTCCTAGGAATCGGATCCCGAGCCAATTTTGCTGATGAAGATGTGGATTTTCCCGATCGGGACAATGGATCAACGGGTGGGGTTCATCTTTGTTGGGATCCAGAAATTGTCCGGTGGGACGATTGAAATGTTGCCGGAGAAGAGGATGCCCCGATGGAGATGATGTCGCTGATTCCCGCAAAGAGATTGGTCCTCGCCTGATGTAGAGCTCGAAGCACCTCTTGCCCCACAGTGGGCGCCAACTGTCTTGGTATTATTGATGAGTATGCCATGGAGGGGTCCTCACAACGTGTTTAGAGAGACGTGGGTTAAGGCGGCTAGTTGGCGGGTACAAGGTAACAAAGCTTACCTAGGTTCAGATCCCACGACGGTGGTGGAATCCTACTCTTGCTTCCAATCACTATAATGGCAATACATCGGATTATAGAGATTGTAGGGTTCGCTATGCGAGGTTGAGTTGTAAGAACTTGTATTGTTTTTTTGAGTAAAAAATGCGGTAGGGGAATCCCCTACAACAAGTTTGTTTCTTAAATAATAAGAACCTAAATCTGCATCCATGAGAACTTGAACCTGGGTGGCTCAGTTGTACATGCACTTCCCTAAACAAGTGAGTCAGGCTCACTTCTTAAGAACTTGTATTGTCCTAAAGGCTCCCACAGGTCCGGCTTATGAAGGTGGCAAAACCTAGGGTTACAGGGTAAAGTCCATACCGGACAAGTTACAAGAGTCCTACACTAATACTAACTAGTCTTCGTGTCTTGTATACTTCAATAATATGAATTCGTCTATGTCGATACCGTAGCCTCCCTATTGATCTGACATGGGCCTCCTTATGGATTCCGCTAACTAGGCCGCCCATTAGTCCATGGGACATGCTACCAACTGTGGGCCACCCGGGTTCCGTAATATAACTATGCTATGGTGATACCTGTTATACATATCCCAACAAACAGAATTTTCAAGCTGAAGATTACCATGGTTTGCTCCATTACTATTATAAGAGTTGTTGTTCGGAGCACCTTTTTGAAAGTTCGAGCCAAAACATTGCATCTTTCATGTAGGACTATAAGGATTACGAGCAATAAAATCTACTCCCTCAACAATGGTATTGGTGATGACATTTATCAGGGTATCTTCCTTATCCTTGATAAAAGTTAATAGCTCTTCTACCTTTGTTGTAAGCTCTTCATTCTTCCCCTCGGTGATTGAATTCACCTTCCTTGAGGAGGATCTTTCTACATGCCATTAGGCATGGTTGCTTTGCATATCATCAAGGAGTTGTTTGGACACATCTACTCGCTTGCCCATGAATGTGCCTCCTGTTGCAGTGTCAAGTATAAACTTAGACATATGGTTAAGACAATTATAAAATAAATAGAGGATTAACCATTCTTCCATCCCATGGCTGCGACAGCTCATTACGGGTTCCATCATCCTCTCCCATGTAAGCGGTAGTGGCTCATGATCTTCCTGCCTAAAGCTGGTAATGTTAGATCGAAGCTGCATAGTCTTAGCTAGAGGAAAAAACTTAGTTATGAAAATATTAGTGTATTCCTTCTAAGAAGCGATAATTCCCTTAGACAAAGCTAACAACCAATCTTTTACATTTCTTCTAAGTGAGAAAGGAAATAAATGCAGCTTAACCACATTGGGTTCAACATCTTTTATACGCATCATATCACATATCTCAATAAATGTGTTTAAGTGCAAACCTAAGAGCAAGTACAATATCTCCTAATCAGCAGGCTATAAGATAGTACATGTCATCAAAATCTGAGTTGGAGGAAAGAGAACTGAAGAGAGAGGCGTGAACGGGCACTTGGTTAGTCGCCAGGTGATAGCACAAAAAACAATGGCTATAGCCTGCTTGCAGCGTGGTGTGAGTGGTAGAAGAGACGCATGCAATGCTTTTAGTACTGCTGACCAATCTCTACACAGGCTAGTATTAAATATTTTAGTCCAGTAGAGCCAGCTTATAGCATTATCTATTGTATGCATATTTATTAAAGACGACTTTAGCTGACATGGCAGAAGCTTACAACCCGCATCCGGCGCTGTTATTGTTCTTGCTCTAAATCCATACAAGTTAAGCCTCCAAATTGGTTTTGCTAAACCAAACTAAAAAAGTTAGGCTTTATTTCATAGTTCTCCACTATGACAACGAGATAAATGATAGGTACACACATAAAATCATCATTAGGGTAGCATACTCCCCAAGCTTCTTTTGTGTTATAGAGCTATTTTTATGTTTTTAGGAATAAATAAACTAAAACAAGTCACTAATATTTTTGGGTTTTCAATTGATAACAGAAAGTAAACTTATAACAATAAATAAACTAAAACAAAATTAAAACTAACTAACAAGGTCTCTAGTAACCTCACGAGGATAGCAAATTGCTTCTCCGGCAGCGGCACTAGAAAAAGGGTTGATACATTCAATCCGGATTACGGATGCATTATAGTAGTTTTCCCCTATAAGATCTAGGTTTAATAGAATCTTGAGAAATAATTACGTAGGTAGAGGAGCGTCTGTGAAAGGACATAGGGCCGCCTAGAGGGGGGAATAGGCGGTTTAAAACTTTTACGAGAAGGGCTTAACAAAGGTGGAATAAAACTAGTGTTTACTTTGTTAAGCACAAAACCTATAGATACTATGATTCACCTATATGCACCAACAACTTATGCTAATAAAGACAAGCAACTATGTGATAGCAAGATATAAGACTTCAAGCACGAAGACTATCACAAAGTAAAGTGCATAAGTAAAGAGCTCGGATATAGAGATAACCGAGGCACGCGGAGACGATGATGTTTTACCGAGTTCCTCCCAATAAGGGAGTACGTCTTGTTTGGAGAGGGGGTGGTTTCAAACCACCAACGCCACAAAAGGCACTACAAGAAAAGTTTCCTTCCGCAACGAATTGGCCCGACGGTCATCGTAGAAGGCGCGTCTTCCGCGACGAAATTCTCGGCTCGGTCGTGGCCGATGGAAAAGTTTTTTTCCTGGTTTTGCGGCCCTCTATTACGACAGATCTCCTAAAAATATGGAGGAAGCTCGGCCAGCGTGTGGCAGAAGCAAGATTTTCGTTTCCTCGCACGATGTTGACTCGCCGAAGTCTTTTGAGGTGTGTGGGTCCCGGGACGTTAGTGTCTCTAGCGGACCATACTTTTTGGTCGCGCCTCCCTGATTTGAACTCGATAACGTTGCTCGAGGCGTCTGCCGTTTAGTCAGGCTGTTTGGTCCCACATGTCAGCCTCTCATTAGGAGGATCGTGTGCATGATGGAATTTTTTTCCTTCGCTCGCGCTACCCTGTTCCGAAGTTGATAGCGCTGCTCAGTGCATCTACCGTCTAATCAACCTCCTGGGACCCACCTGTTATCCTCTCATTAGAAGAAACGTTTGTATGATGGAATTTTTTCCTTTGCTGGCGCTACCCTGTTCCGAGTTGATAGCGCTGCTCGACGCATCTATCGCTTAACCAACCTCCTGAGCCCCACATGTCATCCTCTCATTAGAAGAAACGTGTGTATGATGGATTTTTTTTCCTTGGCTCGCGCTACCTTGTTCTGAACTTGATAGCGTTGTTCGATGCATCTACCGTTTAATGATGATGTTGGGCCCCACATGTCATCCCCTCATTAGAAGAAACATGTGTATGATGGATTTTTTTCCTTCGCTGGCGCTACCACGTTCCGAGTTGATAGCGCTGCTTGACGCATCTACCGTTTAACCAACCTCATGAGCCCCACATGTCATCCTCTCATTAGAAGAAACGTGTGTATGCTGGATTTTTTTCTTTGGCTCACGCTACCCCATTCCGAGATGATAGTGATGCTCGACGCATCTACCGTTTACCCAACCTCCTAAGCCCCACATGTCATCCTCTCATTACAAGAAACATGTGTATGATGGATTTTTTACCCTCTGTCGCGCCTTCGTGTGCCGAACTTGATAGCTTTGCTCGCTGCATCAGTCGTTTAATCAAACTACTGGACCCCACATGTCATCCTCTCATTAGAAGAAACGTGTGTATGGTAGAATTTTTTCCCTCGGTCGCGCCTCCGTGTTCCGAACTTGATAATGTTGCTCGCTGCATCTACTGTTTAATCATGATGCAGGGCCCAACCCCCACATGTCATACACTCATAAGAAGAAATGCGTGTATGATGGAATTTTTGCTCTCGGTCGTGCCTCCGTGTTTCGAACTTGAAAGCATTGTTCGATGCATCAGCCATTTTTCCAGGCTGCTGAGTCCCCCATGTGAGCCTCTCATTAGAAGAAAGGTGTGCATGCTCGACTTTTTTCTCGCTCGCGCCTCCCTGTTTCGAACTTGACAACGTCGCTCAAGGTAGAACCTGTATAAGATCGTGCTACTGGGTCCCACATGTCGGTCTCTCTGTATATCAAACCTGCGTATGATGGAATTTTTTTCGGCCGCGTCCACTGTTTTGACCTTGGCAATGTTGCTCGATGTGGCAGTCGTGTATGGTCTTGCTGCTAAGGCCCCCATGTCACCCTCTCTGGTATGTTCTGGTCGGTGGGTCCCTGATGCCAGCCTCTCTGTACAAGTATTTCACTTTTTTTTCAAACCCGACCATTAAACTCGAGGGATGCTGTAGTCTGGTGGGCCCGCGATGTCAGCCTCTCCGTAATGCGATATTAAAAAGTAAACCCTTCTAAAAAAGTAAACCCAAGATATATATAAATATGTACACACAGTGGATTCGAACTAAAGACCTTCAAATCAAATCAAATAGACATAAACTGAGTGTTTTGCCACAATACCAAAGATACTAATAAAAATTGAATCATTAAACATGTATTAGTACTACAACTTATGTATCAGTCTTCTAAAAAATATTGTTGTGTTTCCATGTTATATCTCTTAAAATAAAAGAGCAGTGCTACTAGAACCTCGATTTATAAAAAGCCACATAATGGATTAGTTTCTTAAAAACATGGTTAGGCACAGGTTTTTTTAGAGGTGGGGGGCACTGCCAAAAAGGCCAAATTAAAAAGTTTTTGGGCTATGGTCAATGGGCTCCTATCTTTTACTGGGCTATGTCTCGCCAGATTCAAACACAGACCTCTTCGAGGGAGGAAAAAAGCGATAATTCCTTTGACAGATATTCATGTAAAAATATCTAATGAACACACACCACATGCGCCAAAATAGGGCTGGTATTCAATGACTTCACTTGGTGAAATCATGATGTACATCTTTACCCTCTCATCTCTGTCCAAAATGCATCCAACGGTTCTGATGACACAAAGGCAAAAGCTCTAGAGCAAGCAGCCAGCAGCAATGCCAGAACTTTTGACAGATTCAATACCATTTGAAAGATTAAGGAGTACAGAATAATAAGAAATAAAAAAATCGACAGATTCCTAGTTCATATTCAGCAGCACTTGACTAATTCAGAAGCATTTCAAAGTGACTAATTCAACAATACAAACACTAAAATCACTATAGAGAGAGACAGTTCTTGTTTCAGCTCTAAAAAACATGCCACGTGATTAGTTTGCCCTTTTCTCTAAACACACTCGATCACAACACAATCATTGTCATAATATTTGCTCATATAGGGAACCGTCATATAGATACAGATATACCATACCAGTACGTACTAGTCATAGCTCCAATCCAGCAAAAGGTTATCACGGTTTTACCATCCATATATGATCAGTGGAGATAAGACAACCACATAATTAATTACAATAGAATGCGGCCAAAGAGCTAGACAGCTAGGAAGTTCATGAACAGCATGCCGCATTCAGGGCAGGGAGACACATCGACCTTGACCGTTCTTCCAATAGTAAGTTTGGCTGCTTTCCGGAACTTGATCCACCTAGAAGTAGCTGCCAAGAACCCATCAGTCTAGTTAATGGTGTAGCATCCCTCGATAAGCAATCCTTTGCTCTGCATCGTGAAGACTATTATGCCCTTTCGTCTGGCCTAGAGTTGCTTTGTGGCACTCTTAGGCAATTTCTGAGTCAAAGCAAGAGATAGACGCATAATTACTAAGAGCAATGCACTAAATCATGTGAAACTTGAGAAGACATTCAGACCAGTTTATCTGCCGTCATATACTCATAAACATAATCCGGTGCGACCTTGTGATGACACATGTGTAGGATATGGTCTGACAAGGTGCTACCCGGGGTGATGAAGGAGCTTGTGCTGGTGCCTGTGTTGGGGCGGGTGCTGGTGCAGGAGATGGTGCCACTAATTGTAGAGGGACTGGTGCAGGAGCCAGAAGTCCCAGAAGTGGTGCCAGCACCAGCAGCTTGATGCTAGATTCCTTTTGAGGGGTAGCTAAGCTGACTGCAGGGATGGTAGAGGCAGATGGGAAGTGTACAAGCAAAATGGTCTCTTATACAACAGTTACTCACAAGACAGTGATCAGAGGATATGATGAGTATACAAGCAAATTAAGTTACTACCTCCATTCTTTCTACTTAGGTCAACAGGTGCCGGAGCAGGAACTAGGGCCAGTGTCGTTGGGGGTGACAGCAGCTTGGTGCTGGTTACCTTCTGAGGGGTAGGTAAGGGGACTACAGGAGTGGTCAGAGAGGCATATGAGATGTGGACAAGCAAAATGGTTTCTTATACAACAGTAACTCCTAGACAGAGATGAGAGTATACAAGCGAATTAAGTTACTACCTCTATTATTTCTCCTACTGAGGTCAACAGGTGTCGTTTCAGGAACTGGGGCCGGTGCTGGTGCTGGTGTCAGCAGCTTGATGCTGGCACCCTTCTAGGTGGTACATAAGGGGAAGCGGATTGCAGAAGTGGTCAGGTTCATATGATGAGTATAGACAATGGTGCAGAACAATTAGTCGCAAGAAAATCATTAGAGGTTGTGATGAGTACATAATCAAATTAATTAGTACTACCTCTACTCTTGGTCCTTCGGTCAACAGGTGTACGATGGCGTGCAAGTATCTGCTCAGGCTTGCTAAAATCGAATGTTACCTCGTCCCCCTGCTTCAGACCATTCTCACGGACATACTTGGACCAACCTCGGCCACCCAAATAGGTGGTGGCCATTGTCTGGGAGACATCCACATCATATAGTTGCCGCATGCCTTTAGGGACCTCGCTATACAGAGTTAGAAACTTGTCATTTCCGAACATCTTGTTTATAATGGGGCGAGCGACACAAGGGACAGCCTTCATGAGAAAATTGATAGAGAAGTAAGGCGACAACAAAAAAAGTGAGATACAAGATCTTACATCAAGTCGGTCTAGACCACTTGGAATCCATACCTGATACCATGGGTACCCTATGCGAAGGGTAGCCATGCACCATTTTTCATCCCTCTGCCTTTGGAATGGCATACAGGGGCCCCCTTTCAATCCATAAGCTTGACAAGAGGAGGGTAGCAGAAAGGGCTGAGCAGCTGGTGTGTGGTACTGATTGAAATTAAGTGGAAAGGTTAAATTATGTAAAGAGCAAGTAAAACTAATAATATAAGAAAAAACCATTGCCTGTAAAGCAAACAGATTTTATTTTTGTGAACTTCTAATGAGCATAAACATATAGTACTAGCTGATAAAAATAACATGGAAAATCATAACATGTGAAATTGTGGATTTCCAAATTATACCCACTTCTTAGAGAGGTCACTGCCCACCTGGGTACTGTGTTGGCGCTTCCTCGTTGTGTAGAGGATGTCCTCTTTTATTGCGGGCATCAGAAATCTATTAGCCTCTACAGCATCCTTAGCCTCTGTAGCAGCACCTTTAATCTGCATAAAAAGCAACAGAGCTCAACAGTTCAATACTATGTAAAGTTTGGTCAAACTTTCCGTCGCTTGACTTTTCAAAAAATACAGTATATGCCTAAGCCTTGGGACGAGGGAGTACAGTACATAGTAGTCATATACTGACTGTATGAGACAGTCTGACAGATCCAGATCTGGATTCACATAAACACAGTGCCAGAATTAATAAAATCACACATATGTTTCTGAACATCTGATAAGCATGCATCACACCAAGCGGGTAACACTTAAATCTGTCTACACCATGGTAATAAGGGTATTAAGAATAAATACTTTTCTCTTTAAGCTGGGCCCTCCTAGCTGGTCGGTGGCCTTGCGCTTGTTTTTTGGTGAGTAGTGGTACTCGCCGGATCCTGCGGCATGTGGGGGTACCATCTTGTTTGCCGCACCTGGAGCACTGCACGTTCGCAGGTATGTACCATCGTGCTACAGTAAATGAAGAAGAGATGGTGTCACAGAGGCTTCCACAAAAACAGGATGCAGACAGAGACAACTTTTAGCATAGGGATACATCCAGGTTGCAGCCAACCACTTTTAGCATTGGGAAGAATGCAACGAATATACTGCTACATTACCTTTTTAGGCAACTTTTAAGGGAATTGACGAGACCATCCCTGTCCGTAGTGGCCGTGCGCGTCACTAACCCATAGTTCTCCATACAATCTGACGCAAATTGCACATTACGAGTAGCAACTAAAGGTTACAGAAGTGAAGAACACCGAAATCGAACCCGACCAAATACCCCAATCAGAACAGCGGTGACCATGCCCTGATCCAGAATCCATACGAAATCAATACCACCTCCCCCCACCCCCACCCCCATCCCCACCACCACCACCCCACCCAAATGACCCAATCAATTAGAGAAGAGGAAAAATATCCTGATTAGGTGATTCTGAGGTGAGCAATAAGAAAAAACTCCACAATCAAAGCATACCAAATACTACTACTCAATAGTACCCCCCATGGCCCAATCGGAAGCAAATTAAGCAAAGCCGGATTTCGAGGTGAGCAAATACACCCACCTATTTCAATAAGAACTCCCCAATTAGAGGTTGCACCAGTTTCAACAGTTGCTTGTTGGATGTGAGCTAGCTAGTGATGGTTTCTTGTCTTTTCATCGGTAGAAAGGCATGGGCAGGGGAGTAGTAGTACTAGCAGTAGTAGGGCTGGGCAGTACACTTTTTCTACAGTATTTTTAAGTGGCAGTGGTGGGAACATTTTGCCGGGAGTGAATCCCGAATTTTTGATCCCAGCTATCACGTGGTGGCCTACAGCTGTTTCAAGCGGGACCCACGTCAGGGGTGAGTTAAAGCAGGTCCCACATCAAGTGGGTGAAATAATTGACCGAGCCAACCTCCTCCTTCCCTTGGTACTAGTACTAGTTCTCCTGGATTCCTCTCCAAGGACAGAGAAAATCGCCCCTCTTCGAATCAAATTGGTCCTAGCTTATTATCCTTCTGCTGATTCGTCTCATGGAGAAGTGGACAAGACAGCGGTAATTGCAACATAGGGCACCAGCGTTGGGGCCTTAAAAAAAGTTTAGGAACCGATAAAATGATAAGCTCGGATTTCAGACTAGAAACACACACAAACACACTGATGGCCCAAAATATATCGAGCTCGTTGGGGAACCCCAAGAGGAAGGTATGATGAGCACAGCAATAAGTTTTCCCTCAGTATGAAACCAAGGTTTAATCGAACCAGTAGGATCAAGGAAACACCCCAAAGGTGTTGCTAGCTGAACGTTGGCAGGGCGCACTACCGGTGCCAGCAGCAAGGTGGAGACCTGTACAACATAACCACAGAACTCTGTCCCCAACTTGCGATGAGGTTGTCAATCTCACCGGTTTTGCTAAAAACAAAGGATTAAACATATCGAGTGGAAGAAAGTAATAGTTTGCAGAAAGTAAACACAAAGCAGTAAACAGTTGATTGTAGATTGAAAGTAAAAGAAAGGACCGGGGTCCATAGTTCACTAGAGGTGGCTCTCCTTAAGATAGATAACGTGTTGGGTGAACAAATTACAGCGGGGCAATTGACAAACATTGAGAAAGCGTACAAGCATATACTAATCATCTTGACTCCTTTGAGATTCGATTGGGCATTACAACATTTTACATAGACCATCATCCAACTACATCTATGACTAATAATCCGCCTTCAGGTTATCATCTGAACCCCCTCTAGTATTAAGTTGCAAGTAATGGATAATTGCATTACGAATTGTGTGTAAAGTAAACAATACGATTGTTCTATGAACAAAGGATTGTTGTTTTCTCCCTAGTAGCAACAACACATCTAGTACCTTAGATATTTCTATCACTTCCCCAGATTACCAGAGGCATGAACCCACTATCGAGCATAAATACTAACTCTTGGAGTTGCTAGCATCTACTTGGCCAAGATAGCTACTAACAACGGAAAGCATGCAAGATCACAAATAAAAAAACATGATAGAATCAATAATCAATCTGAAATGGCATCTCAATATCCATCGGATCCCCGCAAACACAACATGCAGAATTACAAATAGATGATCTTGATCATGAACGGAGCTCACAAGATCTAGACATGATAGCACAAAGGAGGAGAACAAGCCATCTAGATACTACATGGACCCGTAGTTTAGAGATGAACTACTCACGCATCACACCGAAGGCTTGCATGATGATGAAGAAGGCCTCCAGGGTGAATTCCCCTCTCCGGCAGGGTGCCGGGAAGAGCTTCAGATCCCTCCCGATCTAGGGATGGAGATGACGGTGGCTACAGACTCTTTCGTGGATTTTTGATCGGGTACTTAGGGTTTCCTATCAGAGGCAATATATAGGCGGAAGGAGAGGTCGAGGGGGTGCCTGGGGCAGCCAGACCACCCCCTGGCGCGGGCTAAGCCTGGCCGCGCGGCCAAGTGGTGTGGCCGGGCCCCAGCCCCTCTCTGTCTCGTATTCTGGATCCAGGTGTCCCTCGGTAAAATAATGACTTTGGCTTTGGTCCCGTCCAATTCCGAGAATATTCATTTTCTGACTTTCCTGGAACCAAAAACAACAGAAAACAGGTAGCTAGCACGGTGTCTCTTGTTAATAGGTTAGTCCAAGAAATCATATGAAAAGTACTCCAAAGTGTGGACAAAACACAAGAAAGTAGATAAAACCAAGCATGGAACATCAAAAATTATAGATACATTTGCAATGTATCAACATCCCCAAGCTTAACTCCTGCTCGTCCTCGAGTAGGTAAGTGATAAAAAGAAAGAATAATTTTTGAGGTGACATGCACCATCATAAACTGGATCAAAGTATTTGTAAAACATTCAAAGCTAGGATCATAGTACTTCAATCATAACATGAAAGACAAAGTTCTAGCAATATGACAAAGAAACTATGTTGCAACATGAAAAGGCACAAACAAAAGATTCATGAATAACAATGCTTTGCAAGACGTTTGTTTGTTTCACATAAAGAAAACATAGCATAGTGGCATTCAGCTTGTCCCTCATAGAGTAGCAAACATAAATGCATAGGACACCTTCAAAGTTTATAAGAGTGACTAGATACAAATAGTTTAAAACAAGCAATATCAAAGCTATGCATCAATCAACAAGTCTTGGGACAATGCACATAGAACTAAGAATGGCCACTATGCTCTCAAAGTAGGTGCCTAAAGGTAGAAGGTGGAGACTCAATATATAAGTGGAAGAAAGGCCTTCATAGAAGGAAGTAGGGATTCAAGTTTCATAAAGAGCTTCAAAAAATTATGGTACTTAATAGCTTTCAGCTCTCATTGCCCCTATCATAAGCATCTTGAAGCGATTAAGGTTAAAGTGAACAAACTATGGTGTATATGCTTGACGAAGTATAAGTTAGAAATCTCATGTCCCTTGAATACGAACGCTCCTCATGCTACTCAAGTTTAGTCATCGGTAAGTTTTTGTCATCGTAAGTACATGTGTATCATAGAGAACCGCCAACGGGGTACCCCTTGCCCGATGATACGGAAGAATCCCCATATCAAAATGACAAGGCAAGCAGACAACGAACATTTCAGCAATCTTCTTATTTACCATGGGAATATGGTGCTTTTTCTCTCTTTCCTCTTTTCATAATATCTTTTTTTCTTTCTCTTTTTTTCTCAATATCTAACTCTTTTTTTATAAGAAGAATGCTTCATAGACAGCTCATTATGGTTATGCTGCAGGTTTCCACCATGTCAGCATGGATTAGACCAGTGGCCCAGACATTTCTCTAACACATATACATAACTCCATGGACTTACAAGCTCCCCTTTCATTTCACACCGACGACATCCATAGACAAAAGAGCATGATATCAACTAGGTACAAAGTACAGGTGCAATGTTGAAAGTGTTCCCCATGACAGCATGGTTCTACTAATCCCCAACAAATAAGTGCAAGCATATACAACATAGACGACACGATGGTTCAAGTTTATTAAGGGCAAGAAAAGTAAAGTGTGCCATCAAGTTAGTGAGAGCTTTAATCACTAGTTTTCTCGTAACAAGTTTAATTCGGAAGGTAGATAAAAACATGAATATACTTGGAATAGCATATGCTAGTAGGTAGGTATGGTGGACTCTTTGTAATAACTTGGTTTAAGGAGTTGGATGCATGAGTGGAACTCATACTTGGTTGTGGAGGCTAGCAAAAAGACTAGGAGCGACAAACTAAGAGAGCAATAATGGCCATAATCATGCAGAGCGACAAAGCATCATTGATCAAAGCATAAAGTGATACTACAAGTTGAAAACTAAAGGATCATAAAGGCTTATGGTGACTTGGGATAGTCATAACATCGTGTGAGCATGCGCCAAGTCAACCCAAATAAAGCATCAAAGGAGAATACCACTATACTATGCTTTAATATGCTAAAACAATGCATGATCCTTCCAAGGCACATTAAGCAATCTCAATTGTTTATAACAAGTCATGCTACAGCAAAGAATACTAAGCATAAGGCCAAAACAATATCAAGCATGGCATGACAAAGCATAGGCCACAGTCAAAAACAAGCTCTCTTTAACACTTAAGCATGAACTTTCCTACTCTTTTCCAATCCAAACCAAACTATTTGAAAACCAATGTATGAAAGAGGGGGTCCAACCAATTTATTCAGAAAACTAAGCAAACCAAGAAAACGAAAAACCAAAACAAAAACGAAAAAGAAGACGCTCCAAGAACAACACAACTGTGCATGAAACAATAAAAATGAAGCGTTTGGAAGAAACCTGAGGTTTTTATTGATGAAGAAGGGGATGCCTTGGGCATCCCCAAGCTTTTACGCTTGTACTTCTTGGAGTGACACATGTGGCATCCCCAAGCTTCAGCTTTAGTCCATCCTTCATCTCATTACTCATTCCTTCCATACACCTGAAATTTTTCCTTCATACAAAACTTCACACAATCTTCATTAGCAACATTAGTGCACTCAAGATAATAAGTATTTAGGTTCAGTTATAACACCAATAAAACTTCCATTAAAACACAAGCTACTGTAGCACTTCCCTCAAAAAGCTCTATTCCCCAAAAGAACTCAAAAAGAAACCAACAAGAAGCAAATGCAGAAAATGGCAGAAATCTGTCAAAACAGACCAGCAGGTAAAGACGAATTTTTTCGAAGACCTTCTGTTGCTCAAATCAAAAAATGTTGAACTAACGAAAGTTAGATAACAACCTGGGGCAGAAGCACTAAAATTCACGCCTCAAAAGGACGTACAGAGATTTTACATGAATGTTTACGGTGAAGCATAGAAATCTGTTTCGGGACAGCAACTTTCCCAACCATTACTTCTCTCTCATTAGAGGTTACTCTTGGCACAAAAAGCAAATAAAAAGGATAAGGAGCGGTTATTACTGAAGTAATAACTTCCAAGACTCATCTAAAACTTTTGGGTTATCTCCCAATAAGTACTTTTCTTTAATGCCTTTAAGTTAGGCATGATAGTTTTGGAAGATGCTCACATAAGAAATATGAATTGAAGTAAAAGAGAGCATCAAGAAGCAAATTCAAAACACATTTAAGTCTAACCCACTTCCTATGCATAGGAATCCTGTATGCAAATAAATTCGCAAAGAACAAAGTGACAGATATAGGAAGATAAAACAAGAGTAACTTCAAAACTTTCAGCACATAGAGAGGTGTTTCAATACCATGAAAACTTCTACAACCATATTTTCCTCTCTCATAATAATTTTCAGTAGCCTCATGAATAAACTCAACAATATAACTATCACATAAATCATGCTTTTCATGTTCTACAAAAACATAATTTTTATCAAGCTCAAAAATAGTGGGATTAAAACCTTCAAACCCACTTTTAACAATTCTATAACAAGATGACTGATCATTCAATATAGGACCATCGTCTAGAGCTTTACCATAAACAATTTCTAAGCAAAACTCTTTAGTACCATGCATCTCGAAGTTAGGCACAGATAAAGGATTATCACAGATATCATGAGCATAACATTCATCCCCCTTTGGTAAGCATGGGGGATAATCAAATAATGTAAGGGATAAAAAGTTACTCTCATTAGAAGGTAGGCATGCGTAGCTAATCCATTCTCCTCCTTTTGTTCATCACTCTCCTCCTCTTTTTCATCTAATGAGCTTTCGGGTTCATCAATTTCTTCTTCCATAAGATCCTGCAAGGCATTAGTCTCTTCCATTTGTGGAAAGCATCTATTAATATATTCAAGAATATAGCCATTTTCTTCCTTGTAATTATCAAAGCAAAATTTAAGTATATCATAAACCTCATATTTATAAGGTGAATCATCAATATTTTCAATCAATAGCAAGTTCAAATGCACCCTTCCAAGAAATAAATTCCTCAATTTGTTCCACATCATAAAAGTCATAATTTTCATTAACATAAGAAGATATGATAACATCATCATTATACTCACATTGAAAAGGGAGGTGTTTGTACCTCCTACAGCAACAAGATTTATCAAAGCAATAAGTAACATTATAAGTAGAGCACACGTTTATAGCAATGGTATACAATTTATCAATTTGTGCCCATAAGTGTTTCCCTTTTTGTGACAAGCGGTGTTCCTTATAATAATATTTTTATTCTTCCGTGAACCCCCTTGCCAATTAGATTCAGTTTCAAAGAAACCAACCATTGATAGAAAGCATGATAAAGTAAGACAATAACAGACCAACGAAAGAAACAACTAGAGTAGGAACTAATTTTTTGTATTTTTGATAAAGAAACAAGCAAAAAGGCGGAAATAAACAAAGCTTGAACAATAGTGATTCCAAGTGGACTTGATAAATAAAGCTATGCTCCCCGGCAACGGCGCCAGAAAAGTATCTTGATGGCCCAAAATATATCGAGCTCGTTGGGGAACCCCAAGAGGAAGGTATGATGAGCACAGCAGCAAGTTTTCCCTCAGTATGAAACCAAGGTTTAATCGAACCAATAGGAGCAAGGGAACACCACAAAGGTGTTGCTAGCTGAATGTTGGCAGGGCGCACTACCGGTGCCAGCAGCAACGTGGAGACCTGCAAAACACAACCACAGAACTCTGTCCCCAACTTGCGATGAGGTTGTCAATCTCACCGGTTTTGCTGAAAACAAAGGATTAAATGTATCGAGTGGAAGAAAGTAATAGTTTGTAGAAAGTAAACACAAAGCAGTAAACAGTTGATTGTAGATTGAAAGTAAAAGAAAGGACCGGGGTCCATAGTTCACTAGAGGTGGCTCTCCTTAAGATAGATAACATGCTGGGTGAACAAATTACAGCGGGGCAATTGACAAACATTGAGAAAGCATACAAGCATATACTAATCATCTTGACTCCTTTGAGATTCGATTGGGCATTACAACATTATACATAGACCGTCATCCAACTGCATCTATGACTAATAATTCACCTTCAGGTTATCATCTGAACCCCCTCCAGTATTAAGTTGCAAGCAACGGATAATTGCATTACGAATTGCATGTAAAGTAAACAATATGATTGTTATATGAACAAAGGATTGTTGTTTTCTCCCTAGTAGCAACAACACATTGTAGCATCCCAATTGTCTAACAATTGTAATGCTACTTGGTCTAGTAATATAATGGCTACTTCATATATATAATTGTTGCATCATCATTATATCATGCTCATGTCATCATGCCACCTTGCATTTGAGCATCATATAAAACCCTTTTCAATTTGGATCTCCTCTCATATGCATCATTAATTGTATTTGCCTCTTGATATTGTATTTGGTTATTGATATATTGTTTAAATGCTCAAGTTGAGTTGGGGGCATATCTTTTATTCCACTCCACTAACCTTTCTTTTCACCACCTTACAATTCCACCATCCCATTATCCGTGAGCTTGTAATTAATTTATTTTGTTATTTAATCTAGCTCATGGGAGATAGGGTGGATCCAATTCTACAAATTCTTTTGCTTGGCCTTATTCCACATTTTGGAATGCATATGTATAAATGCCATGGATATTTATTTTGTTTTCACAAGATAAAACCTAGCATTAATATTTATGCATGGGCCATGCAATCATAACCCTTGGCCTTCTCCTCTTTGTTTTGTTTTATTTTTGGTTTGAGCTTTACCTTTAAAATTCAAACTAGATGTTTCCTTGTTTTTGAATCTCTTTAACCATAATATAAACCTACCTCTTTGGTTGGGCTAAACCAAGCCATCCCTAACCCTAAACCCCCTCTCTCTTTTCTATCTCTAAACCCTCACCACCTTTCATCTCATCCTCTCTTTTGACTAGCTCTTGTTTGATCTTGGTTTGTTCTTGCTTGATCTTGTCAAAGAAAACCACTCCACCTAGCCCCCTCTCTCTCTCTTTCTCTCTCTACCATGAGCACCATCTAACCTAACCCGAGCCCCCTCTCTAGCTAACCCTAGTTCCCAACCTCTCTCTCGGCCTCTCTCCTCTCTCACCTAGCTGGCCCCACCTGGCCACCCTGGCCCCACCTAGCTACCTAACCCCCCAGGCCGAAGCCTACCCCAACCCTAAAGCCCTAACCCGAGCCACCCCCATTCCTCTAACCTAGCTCCAACCGGAGCTTCCCCCTCTATCTCTCTCCCTTCTCTCTCGCTGCAGCTCGGCCCCACCCGAGCCTGGCTTGCCATCCCTACCTGCCCTGCCCTGCCTGGACCAGCCCCACCGAGCCCTGCCCGAGCACGTGAGGAGAGGGAGAAGAAAAGGTGGCCGAGACCACCTTTTTCCTCCACCTTTTCCCCACGGCACCCTCCCCTCTCCCTCTGCTATCTACCACCACCTCATGGCTCTCCTCTGCCCTCCCAGATCCGCCCCAGGGCCTTGCCCTCTCCCCTCTCTTCTCCACCGCCACCATCTACCCCATCGCCGACGATCCGTCGGTCTCCTTCGTCTCCCTCTTGCAGCCGGTGGCGAGGTGCTCTAGGTGTCGAGGAAGGCCAAGGACCCTTCCCTGCTTCGTCCTGTACGTACCAGCGAGGAGGAGGAGGACCCCAGGCTCGCCAGACCGACGCCGCTCCGACGAAACCCTAGCTCCGCCCGGCGCCTGCTTCGTCGATGATCGATCGCTCCCCTGCCGGATCCACCATCTCCAGCAACCTCGCGGTGAGCCATGCACCCTCCTAGACATCCGCGTTGTCGTCATCGTCCCCTGTATGCGTTGATCTTTCCGTCGTACACCCTCGGTGCACCGGCGAGCGCGTGCGTCTGCTCGCTCATCGCGTCGCGGAACCTCATCTGGACGCGCAGCTTTTCCCTAACACCTACCCCACCTAGCCGCAGCGGTCGCCGCCGCCGCGCGCAAGTGCCAGGTCGTGGGTTCGAGCCCCGCGCGCCGCGCCCCGCGTCAGACGAGCACCGACCCGTCCTCAGGCGCAGAGAAGAAGTACAGTAGCCGCCGCCACTTTGCACATACCCCCTTTTTTGTTTCCGCTCTTAACCCGCGGTACCTCGTGGCCCGCTAGTCAGCCTCCCAGTCAGTCTTGCAGAAAAAACCCCCAGCTCTCCAACCCTCAACCCGCAGTCCCCCGGATTCCCCACGTGTCGCGTCCCCGCTGGCTGCGCGCGCCGTGGACCCGCGAGGCTGCCGGGCCCATCTGTCACCCTCTGTGGCTAGGAAGCGACGTGGTGAGAAAACTTTTCTGTGCGCGTGTTGTCCCAGTCAGCAGTGAGCCCCACCCGTCAGCGTCTGAGTCTGTAACAGGCTGAGTAACAAAAGTTTCTGTTCTTTCTGTTTTTAATTTAAACTTTTCAAATTGTTTAAATTCAAATTTAAATCTGTTTTCAAATATCTTTTGAAATATAAATCCAAATAATACATGTAATATATGTTTTGAGATCAGAAAAATGTGAGGAATTCAAATATGCCCTTCAAAATATATTTTGAACACTTTAAATTTCGAGTTGATTAAAATTACAATAAAATGCCCTTTTCCTTAATTAATTAATAACTTTTGTTTTATAACTCCAAATTTGACAAATAATATGTCTAAAATGATTAGCTCGACGAGACCTTTCTGTTTATGCATTCCTTGTTTTGAATTGCAGCATGCATCATATAAATATAAAGTATACATCAACTTTTATGAGGTTAAAATGTGACTAAAACCCAATAAAATGCTTATTCCTTGTATTCCACACCTCACCCATGCCATGCTACTTTATTGCCATGCAATTTGTGCATCATTCATCATGGCATGATTGTTTGCTTGTCGCATTTTATTCATACGCTTGTGCACTTTATTTATGTTGGCCCTTGTTTGTTTGGTTCTTCTTCGAATAGACGCTGAGCAGGGGATATATCAAGAAACCCAGGAGCACTACCCAGATCCTTCTCTCGCTTCAACTGAGCTGCCAGGCAAGCACTACCACATGCTCGCATACATATAGTACCTATTGCCTCTATCTTATTCTTGCATCATTGAGTCGCGATTGCATTAAACTGAATCCCAAGTACTGCATAGCCTTTACTTTAAACCCCATCGAAGCTTGTTCCTCCATCCCATGAGCCATTACTACAGGAGTTGTTTGAGCC
Organism: Avena sativa; assembly: GCA_916181665.1. NCBI lineage: Eukaryota > Viridiplantae > Streptophyta > Magnoliopsida > Poales > Poaceae > Avena > Avena sativa. The sequence goes on from OV702291.1 coordinate 264,982,951, forward strand.
ATGCGGGTCGTAGAACACCATGTGTAGGGTTTGTGAGTGTCTGATGGATAACGAGGTACCTAAACAACTTAACCTGAGTAGTAATGGGATAACTAATGAAAGTGGCATTGGTGAGCAATATCTGCTATTTGGTTTTTCATGCTCACTTGTGTCCCGTAGGACCCCGAGTACTTGATTCCTGTTCCTTGAATATTCGCGCTATCCACATCCGGGAGGCTTATGAACCCCCCTGAGCCAGAGCTTGATTCATTCTTATTTCTTGGGGCCACAAAGTAGTTTGGGGCTTTATTACTATCCTGTACTTATGCCATGCTTTACTGCTTTATTTAAGATTGTGCGAGGAGCACCTGTACTGTTTAGGTAAGCGGAGTGTTTTCGCGGTATCGACAAGCCCAGTCACACTTTCGGGTTCCCAGTCGTTTACAGCCATTGACGCAAACCTTGAGTCCGTCTCGGAGCCGGCCAACTTCGTTGCGGGTAGCTTAATGGGGTGGCCCCCTGAAATATTTCTGAATCCTGTGATCGCTTTGTCGTGACTGCCTCGTTGGGTTTTGATTTGGTTTTTCCGAGGTTGATCGAGTGTGTGTTGCTATTTGTGCACCCCTGCAGGGTAAAACTTTCTGAAAGCCGTGTCCGCGGTTATGGACGACTTGGAGCATAGTTTCTCGATCATAGACAAGTATAACTAAAGTACCGCTTTTTAATTTGACTAAGTATCTGACTAGTAAATAGTGCAACACTCATGGAATGGATAATAAAACTGCCAACGGATGGGGGGGTTATTCGTCTGCTTCCTCGTTGGTAAGCGAGGAGGAGGATGGATCTGTTAATATTACTGCTATAACTGTTGTTATTAATTCACGGACATCCGGCTATCTTTGGTTAGGCGGATGGTTAGCGAGTATCTATAGAATTGTTAGGTATTATCTTTTGCTGCAATTGCGTCACCCCAGGTTGTGTCCCCTTTAGAGGCATAAAGACTTGCTGAGTACCCCTAGGGTCTCACACGATAAATTGTTTGATTCAGATGAACAGGTAAACTCGCAAGATGGATACTGGGTGGAGGAGACGAACGATGTGGGCAACGATCACTTGGTGTAGAGATTCCGGGAACGGGGATCCGTGAGATCTGTGGGCGGGATGTGTTTATTTATGGGGCATCTTATGCCGATTTGCTTCTTATCCGTACTCGGATCTTGTTTTCCGCTTCCGCCTGATACTCTGAAGTTTGATGTATGAGGAGATATCCTAAACTATTATATCTATCTAGGATATTTGGATCTTGTCGTATGGCGTTGCAATATTTCTATTTCTTTTAGATGGAATGGCTCTGAGGACTGTTGTATGGTGGCTTGCATACATACTCATTTGTGTATGTAGTTGATCCCTTCGCCTGCCGATTACGCCGCCCGTTCTTGTCCCGATGTTTGGAAATGGTTAGGACGGTTGAAAGGTCTACCTGTGGGTGGCATTTGGGCCCCACCGTACTATTTTAACCATTTCCGCTCATCCAGGCTTGTAACTAGGAGCGTAATTCACCGAGGTAGTTACACACATCTAGTACCTTAGAGATTTCTGTCACTTCCCCAGATTACTAGAGGCATGAACCCACTATCGAGCATAAATACTAACTCTTGGAGTTGCTAGCATCTGCTTGGCCAAGATATCTACTAACAACGGAAAGCATGCAAGATCACAAATAACAAAGACATGATAGAATCAATAATCAATCTGAAATAGCATCTCAATATCCATCGGATCCCCGCAAACACAACATGAAGAATTACGAATAGATGATCTTGATCATGAACGGAGCTCACAAGATCTAGACATGATAGCACAAAGGAGGAGAACCAGCCATCTAGCTACTACATGGACCCGTAGTCCAGAGATGAACTACTCACGCATCACACTGGAGGCTTGCATGATGATGAAGAAGGCCTCCAGGGTGAGATACCCTATCCGGCAGGGTGTCGGGAAGAGCTTCAGATCCCTCCCGATCTAGGGATGAAGATGACGGCAACTACAGACTCTTTCGTGGATTTTTGATCAGGTACTTAGGGTTTCTGTATCAGAGGCAATATATAGGTGGAAGGAGAGGCCGAGGGGGTGCCTGGGGCGGCCAGACCACCCCCTAGCGCGGGTCAGGCCTGGCCGCGCGGCCAGGTGGTGTGGCCGGGCCCCGGCCCCTCTCCGTCTTGTATTATGGCTCCAGGTGTACCTCGGTAAAATAATGACTTTAGCTTTTGTCCCGTCCAATTCCGAGAATATTCATTTTCTGACTTTCCTGGAACCAAAAACAGCAGAAAACAGGCAGCTGGCACTGTGGCTCTTGTTAATAGGTTAGTCCAAGAAATCATATGAAAAGTACTCCAAAGTGTGGACAAAACACAAGAAAGTAGATAAAACCAAGCATGGAACATCAAAAATTATAGATAAATTTGCAATGTATCACACACATATACTCCATATATACTAATATACAGAATAGTTTCCAATTACAGTTCTGCTAACAAAGGCCTAGAAATCATAATAAGGTAGCTCCATATTACAGAACTACGATAGTAGAGAACCAATTATGGGATAGCTCTACACCCCAAGAGTTTTGCATCTGGGCTAGTGGTCATGAACGGCACCAAAAGTACACCCCTGATGATCAACAACCCTAAATCAAATCCATACAGACGCAGTGTACCCGATCCACAGCCTCAAGTACAGGCTCATCAATGAACAGGTCATCGTCATTACCATCAAAGTCCTCTTCGATCGTATGCTTCTGCGATTAGTAGATTAATAGATACGTTTATAGAGAAACATCAAAGACACACAACCTGAACATTTGTCGTTCTACAGATATACCTTGTCATCTAGCATAGTGGTAGTACCAGAAATGAATCATGTTTCATGCATCTTGCGCTTTTTCTCTCCTCCCCCTTCTCCAAGTTGATCTAGATGCTCAGGAGCTGCCTCTGTTAGTTGATCTAGTTGATCAACATCTGCTTCCCCTACTTGATCTTGATGATAAAGATGTGCTTCCCCCGGTTCGGATGGAGGATCATATGGTTCACCATGAAATACCCATCTAACATATGTGCTAAGCATCCCAAATGTAAAAATATGGTCTTCCACTATACTTTGAGGCAGCACCCTATGATTCGCACACAACCGGCAGGGGCAATGTACTTTTGAGTTGTCACAATGAGCTCTAACAAATCCCATAAATCGTAGAACATCAAGGATACATTTAGCGCTGCCTAATGGAGCAATCTCTATCCAAAATCTTCCCATATGTTTAATTATGACATACAAGGTTGGTTATTATTAAAATAAAGCACGAAACATATAGATGAAGTACAAAAACTATATATGCCTATGCGTTTCAGCAAACATATTGATAGCAAAAATCGCCGAAGGTATTTAGGAACAAAGATCCAACGTAGAATAAACTATGACCATGCAGATTGAGGTCAAATTAAACTACATAGGAGTATTTTAAAGGGCAATAAAAATGCCAACCAAATCGAGCTAGAGATAGAAGAACTACCGTGGGATCGACGTGCCCACCGGTGCGTCTCAAAAAGACCGACGGGTAGGGAAAGCTTCTTCGCGCATGTTGGTGATGAGGAGCGGTCGTAAGTGCATCTGTTTTGTGGGGAAGGGGTGAGGCCTAGGCGGCGGAGGGTGGAAGTTAATACACAACGCGAAGGGGTGCGGACTACGGAGGGATAACTTTGGAAATTCTGACCTACCCTACTTTGGGCACCACCATATACGTGGCCCACCTGCCAGTCACCATAGATCAAAATTGATCCAAAACTTGTCAATATACAAGTTTATGTTTTACCATGGAAACTAATGCACATAGCATTGCACTTTGTGAACGAATGGCTTTATGTCAAAATTTTATTTAATTTCAGCATCTTCAGCTAGGAAGCTTGGAAACTCATGAAAGTAGGGCATTATCCATCAAATCTAGAATCTCCTATGTAAACAATTGCTTGAAATGCCAAGATGCACCGATCTACCAAATATGGCCAGGTTTGTAAGATTGGTTGGCGAAGATACTTCAATGTACGGAGTAGTACAAATGATGAAAAAGGTACAGAAACTATGGTTGTGACCTTGCTCCTCTTGTTTGAAAGCCTTGAATTAATGTTCATTAATTTCGGCAGATGTTTATAAACTCATTAAATGCTGGAAAGCATACAGGCATGTGGGTCTATCTAACGGGGACAGCATCCCAAGTGGGAGTAGCGTACCTTAGAAGCTTTAACTTCAAAATTTCGGTAAAGCACCGAAATATCCCGCCCACCCATTCAAACATCTCGCCCATCCATTCAAACATCCAGCCCCAAAAATTATTTTATTACACAAATTTAGCATGGAAGCTTGAAAGGGTGTTATACATTGTGTGAAAAAAGGGGGCGGTGGCATTTTGAGCCATCATCTTTATAGTTGCTTCACAATAAAACACATTGTTGTTACTTGGAAATTCGAAAACAAACTTCAAATTTGGAACCATACATATTGGTTGATTTGCAAAGATGCACCGATCTACCAAATACGGACACGTCATCATAAACTATTTCCATGACCTTGGTCACCTTTTTTTTGGATGATGGTCATCTTCTTGAAAGCCTTAAATTGTTCAAAAATTTCAGCAAATGCCTAGAAACTCGTTTAAATGCTGGGAAGCAACTCTCGCTGGCGTGTGGGCCTAGACGGTGGCAGCGCGTCTGAGAGGCCCCACGCCGGAGTAGCGTATGCTAGAAGTTTCGACCTCAAAATTTGGTACGACGCCCAAACATTGCACCCATCCATTAAAATATCCTGCGCATCCATTCAAACATGCTTCACCTCTTTCTAGAATGCAAAATTCCTCTTCTATCCCTGCTCCGGAAACAAGAATCCGAGGGAGCACTACAATAACAGAGGGATATAGGTGGTAAATTTGCGTTCTCCCAAGTGCATCACCCCATCCACGTTTCCTATCCCTTCTTCAATATTTACCTACCTGCCCACTCCGACCTACACTGACTTTTTGGACCCACTATGCAAGTGACCCACATGTCAGTGAGCCAGAATTACGGGAAGTAGAGATTCCCATCGCTTGTTGTTCAAAATTCGAACATTTTTCGCTAAACCGAGATAAAATCGTTAAAATCATCCAACCTGGCTTATACTATCATTCCACTATGTCAGAGTAAAAGCTAAAAACACAAAGCCATAAACACGTTCGTAGATTTATAAGCCAAAAATCAAAAGCAAGAATTCTTCCTAAGTCTCAAGGAACTCTTCCTATTTCTCCCTTGTTTTAGTACCCGGGTACATTCAATTTTATTTAACAAGAAATATGACCAAGCAGGATATCATCGACTTGTAGATCAATTTTTGAGATACTTTCATTAAATTGCGGTAACACCATTTTGTTCCACGAATATATATAACCATAAAGTTTGAAAATATTATTGAGAATTCACGGAATCCTAAACCATAAAATATAAACCCCTAAACCCTAACCAAGCAGGTATCACGCAACTATAGATCAAAAATTGAGATACTTTAGTTAAATCAGGTAACGCCATTCTATTAGACGAATATAAGCATAAATCATGAGCATTACCAAAAATTCTCTGAACCCAAAACCGGAAACAACCCATAAAATTAAAATGTAAAACCCTAAACCCTCGGCCCATAAACCCTAATCAAGCAGGTATCATGCACTTCTATATCAAAATTTGAGATACTTTCATTAAATTGCGGTAACGCCATTCTATTCCATGAATATAAGCATAAAGCTTGAACATTATTTAAAGTTCCTGAAACCCTGAAATCTAAACACTAAACCCTAAATCCTTACCAAGCAGGTAGCATGCACTTATCGATCAAAATTTGATATATTTAGATTAAACTGGTAACTCCATTCTATTCGATGAATATAAGCATAATTCTTGAGCATTATCGAAAATACCCTAAACCCTAAACAACCCCTAATAAACCCTAAACCTAAAACCCCAAACCCTCAACCCATAAACCATAACAGAACAGGTATCATGCACTTATAAATCAAATTTGGAGATACTTTCAATGAGTTAGGTGTTGGGGTTCCGCGTATGAAAACAATAAATTTTACACTACGCCCCTAAACCCCTGAAGCTGCCAGGACCTATCTATTAGTAATACAGTAATGGGAGGGGCTTTTCACGAACTTACCCTTGAAGACCGAAAAGTGTTGTCAACGCTCAGGAGAGCGTGGTTGATGTAGACGAGCCGAAGTCGACCTCAAGGTCGTGATGAAGTCCTTGCGCTCCTTGGCTCCAACGACTTGAGTGCCTCAAGTGGGACAACTCGCGGGGAGTTACACACGTTCGGTGCCTGACGATGACTCCCGCTTCCCCGATCTAGCAGCAGTTGCGGAAGTAGAGCTCCCGGATCTGAATCCCGCAGCGCGACGGCGCTCCGCGGTGAAGATGTCTCTCGCTCGCGTAGTCCGGACTTGGGACCACGGTCATGAGAGAGAGAGAGGGGAGAGAGAAAATATCAATTAGAGGTCCTCCCAAAAGTGGGGAGACCTTTATTGATTATTGGTGTGTTTTATTTGGCCAAATACCCCCACTATATATAGGGGAGGAGGGGGTACACCCTCCCTCAAAGTCTCGGGGTGGGACTAAAGGAGAGGAGGGGGTGGGGAGGCTGCCGGCCAGCCCCTAGTGGGCCCCGTGCGGGGGGCTAGGCCCAGCCGGCTAGCCCCTTGCCCCTTCTCCCTCTCTCCTTTCCCTAATGGGCCCTCTCCCTCCGGAAATTGGCCCATTAAGCCTTTTTGACCTTTAATTGATTTTCTCTTTATTAAATAATTATGCATAAATGATTAAATCCATATTTAACATTCATTCACATATTATTCAACCTCCATGGCTATGGAACACCTTCCACCTCCACTCCAGACATCCTCCGGACTTACCGAAACCCTTCCGGTTTTCTCCCTTCTTTTCTTTGGTGATTCTACCGATCCTATAAACACTCTCTAAGCATCATCAAGCCCTTAAGCGTGATACCCCACGGTTTGGGAACACTCCAGACATGGTCGGGACACTCCCACACCAATGATCGACAGAGGGACCTGGATGGCCATGTGACCCCTGTGCGTTCCATGAAGATCTTTCGTCATTTGAACCAGGAAAGTCGTGTCTTATTCCCTTTGTCACTCAATACTTGCATTGCCCAAGATCTGATCAATGACATCCCCATGTCGTGTTCAATCTCGTTACTGAACAATGCTACTTAACTCGTTCTGACAAGTGATATCCCCGTGATCAAATCACACGTTGTGCAGCTATTGGATATAACTTCTCCGAGTGGGCCCTTGAGTATCTTCCCATCACATGGACGGACAAATCCCGCTCTTGACATATATTGCCTCAACGGTTTCCTCCAAATACCTGAACACACCTTTATAACCACTGTATTACCAAGTGGCGCTTGATGCTATCAAAGCACTCTCTGGAGACAGTGATTGATATAGCCTCACGGTCTAAGGAATAGTCTACGAGGATCCATTTCTAATCATCGTAACTTGAACTTCGTGACATGATCGGGTCACGATGTTTAGGTTGGGTATTGGTTCATCATCTCATTCTCATAATGAGATGACCTCATTTCCAACTGGCATAAATGCCACATGATCAGGAAACATGATCATCTGTTGACCAATGAACTAGTGACTAGAGTTTCACTAGGAACCCCTGGTTGTTTGTATATCACACGTGTATTGATGTTTCCACTCAATACAGTTATAGCATGATATAAAACTTAATCATAAACTATATGAAATATGATAATAGTCCTTACTACTATTTGTCTCTAGGGCATATTTCCAGCAGTCTCCCACTTGCACTAGAGTACAAATACACTAGCTGCATTTGTTCTCAATCATTGGCAGCATATATCCGGTACCCTGAACATGCTTGCTCATGGAAGAGGTTGAGTCTTGGGCTTGTACTTTACAGTCCCAAATCCTTTGCAACTTACTAATGTCACCTTGATTAACATTAATACTTTATCATCACATGATAACATCTGTGTGTATGCATCGTCGCTATGGCAGCAGAACGAGGCCTGATTCCAGGAGCCTACAGTGACGTTAGATCAACCTCGAGGACTTTCTCATGGGCACTGTGCCCTGGGACACATCATTCTACGTTAAAAGCGAACTAGCCCCGCCATAACATTATACAACACTTTAGATGGTACCCTTATCTATTATTATAAATGTATTCATCGAAACACTAGTGCACTCTGTGCAGCTTTTGATGTTTTTGTTCACCTCGCTTCCTACTTGACTTTAATCGGTATCTATGGGAGTTTCCAACATATTCCCTTATAACATAACCCTTTATGCTTTAAGATGTGTCATCCTTTATGGATTTGGAAAACATGTCTACAGTTCTCTATTAGACACTGCGGACAAAAACTCAGCTCAATGTTCTGTGATTCAAACTTAATCACTTTCAAACGTTCCTTATTTGGATCACATATTATGCTAAGTTATCATCATGGTTTACTAAGATAGAACCTATGTCTCAACATAGTGGATGATGATCATCCTTTTCTTTCTTTCAACCATTGATGTTAAACTTAATACTATTCCTAATTTGAGTCATTAAGGACCAGTTCCTTAATTGACTTCTATTCTGAAACCCCTTTTCAGAATCCCTTCAGGAATACTACATAATATCATAATACACTTGTTATCAACTTCACCATCTTATAAATCATTATTCATAAGTATTTGTGCTTTCATCCTTAACATACTTAAGAATTACTCCTATAAGCTCCCACTCAAAATATGTTCCTACATATTTGAATTTGAGTATTATATTGCTCCCCTCAAAAATATGTCAATCACATATTGTTTCCGGAAGACTTTCATAGCTCCCACTCAATTTTATTCAAATTGCATATCTACTCAATATTTTGAACAACTTCAAAATCCTTTGATCAAATATCAAACTTGGAGATTCTACTATGAGATACTAGTACTTTACCAGTTTTAAATCCATTAGACATTTAGCACACATGAATCAAATTCATTTGAATTCATCCAATACTTGACAAATTATGCTTTTGTTATTTACGCCTTTTTCCTACTATGGCTTTGCAGTCATTTGGGAAAATTCAAGTAACCCCTTTTACTTGTGAGATTCAGCAACGAATTGCTTTCTAATCTCAAGTGAATTTTGCTTTTAGGATTTCTCATAATTTAGTTTACCATTATTTCCTTAGTAGTTCGTAGGTATGTCATATTCCAATAATCATGACAAATGATTCACAAATGTTTCCATACAAGATATGGATTACATTTTGAATCCTACTTCATGTAGTGAAAACACTAGTGGGGAAAACGCAATGATCAATATCATTGATTCTTTCCTTCTGTGAAGAGAAACGTTCAGGAACGTTGTCCGTTGCGCTTCTCAACACTCTGATGCAGGGTTTTGAATCCTCAACGTGTTTTTCACTATCTTCCATTTGCTCCATAATCGAGAAACATCACTAAAAGTGAACTTTCTCAAGAATGTACCAAAATCCAAGCAATACGAATTTTTCTTTCCTTTTGGTTTTAGCTATGGATTTCATATTCAAAGTTTTCCAATGAATACTCTACAAGGACTTATTCTCTATTGTTTTGGTTATATCGAATAACCCCAAAACTTTCACGAATTCAAATGGTTCACTACATTCTAATTGAATGCTAACTATTTCTTAACTAACGGTCTCTACATCTACACTACATCGATTTATTTGGTGCCTTCTATTCAACCCCTTTGATATCTAATATCACATTGTGATGCTTTGCATTTTGATGTTTGAAAATGCTTTGCATTTCACAATTTCTTTTATGCCATCCTTATAAAATTGAATTTCATTACTATTGATCAAATCATAGTGATCGGATTCTCTTTTATATTTGTACCCTTTGCTGATGAAACACTTTGATCAAATCAAATAGTTTCATATTCATGTTTCCTTTGGCAAACTACTTTACACATTTAAACAATCATATAATGATAATTACCATTTTCGTTAAAAATCCAATACATCGAATATGTATTTACTTTTAACAATTCTTTAAACACTTTGTATTCAAGTAATACACGGTGTTCAAGTTAATTTGCCGAACTTAGGAATGATTTATATGTGATAAGAAATCAAATGACTTTCACATATTATCACATAACTTTGAATTTAAACAATGGTTTTTCATTCACTAATGAACATATCATTAAGTTGGGTATTTTAAACAAGGCATTTTAATGTTTTATAAATGTTCATGCATTATCAATTAGTTTCAAACAATGAGGATAATTCACAAGTAATCAAACAAGATATGAACACGAATAGAAATCATTCATAAAATCAGAACAACCGTTTGTTACAAACTCATATGAATAACCGTCTCACAAAGTGTGAGACACACTAAAGAAGTTCACAATCTCTTGATTACATTAATCATCCTAAAACGTAAACCAAATGATAAATGTCGAGGGAGAGTGTCGTCGGCTGTCATCATCATGCTCGCCATCAACACGCAACGTCACCTCCTCTCCAGCAAGCACCTCTCATGCAGAAGGACCTGTTTTCAGCAAAACAGAACAAGTATCAGATATACTTAACACTGCAAATTGTTTGCAAGATTATAACATTTATAAAACTGTATATCAAATATATACCTTTGTCGTTGATGACCTGGGCGACATCTGGTTCAACTAACACATTCCTGAGATGTGTCATGAACCGGTGGAACTCCATTGTTTCCGCGTCGCCCCTCATTACGCAAGTCCTGACTTGTGCTTGGTAGCTTGGTGGCAGCGACCGCAGCACAGCGGCGTTTCCAAAAGAGCCCATTATCCAGATGTCCAGGAAGTATGCAGGCCTCATGTACACATCATGCATGGGCTCCAAGTGGTCGTCCAGTGATGAGTTCTCCTCCATCTTAATGGAGAGGAAGTCTCCCATCAGCTCATGCTCCCAAATGCGTGTCTGCTCCACGAAATGTGTCCTAAGCTGTAGCATCAGTGAACGAGGGTTGACATCACCCACGAAAGGCCATAGCTCGTCCACCATTCCGGAACGCATTACAACTGAAATATAGGAAGCCATCTCCCAACGGAGATAGCGGTTTTTCCGCTCCTCTAGGGTCTCTAGGTCAGTGGGCTGATCCAAATCCATCATGTCGAGTATGTAGTCGACCATGCCGTTCTCGCTAAGGAGAACATGGAGACTTGTAACCCATATGGAGAAGTTCGATCCATCTAATCTGAGCTTCTCTCCTTCTAACCAATCAATAGTCAACACGAAAGGTCCCATCTACATTTATAATTGCAAAAGGAATTTAGACTAAGTTTATAATTAAATGAGTTAATAATAACTCCACTCAGAAACACCTATCCCCAGTGAGGGTTCCTAGTGATAACACGACCCCTATCAGCCACGTCTCCCCCGATTGATCACGGCCATCGATGTGGGTTCAAAGGTGGACGCTAAAAGTCGGTCACATCATTCATGCGACTCATGCTCGATCTTTTGACCATCCGTGTTCCGAGGCCACGTTTTTGTGGCGTGCTAGGATCGCCAACTCAACCTTAGTGTATTCACTGTGCAACATGGCTTACACCCACTGTATGCGAACGTAGATATGTCTGACACCCAGGCCTGTAACCCTGGATCGCCTCATAACAAAGAACTTTCTTGGTGGTGCACACTAAGGGGGAACACAATCGTTGGTAATTTTAACAGGGATCATCTTATTAGGCTACCGTCGAGTATCTAATACTAGCACACAATAAGACATACAAACAATAACATTGAATGTAAATGCTATGTGATATGGTCCTTCACGTCGTGATCTCCATCCGCCGTCACCGGGTTCTGGCGCCAGGGTTCCGGCGCCGTAGACACCAGGGTACCAGTGTCATTTCGGCATGGTAGTCCGTCATCTCCGTGACTTTCTACTACTATGTAACAAAAGGTAATCACTTTACCTTTGCCACAACCATATCACAAAGCAACGCCCCCCTTCAAAACAAAGTTAGACGCCTCTACTTTATCTTTGCATGTTTTACGTAGCTGAATGGGCTTTCGCACAAGAACCGTTCTTACCTATGAACTTTCAGCACAACGCTGATCAAGTAGTTGTCTCTACTACACCCCTTTCGGGGCCCTCCGTTGCAAATGGCATACCAACTAATGCGAGAGAGACAGACACCCTCCTAAGCCACTTTATACGGTACAATCCGTATGTCAAGCGTGGACCAGTCTCGCGAATGAACGCGTAAAGTCGGTTGGGGGGCGCTTCATCAAGCATTACTGCGGTGTACACAAGTACACGTTGGAGGGTAACAACTAAAATATCAACGCCCACAAGCTACATCTCGTGTGTTCTACCCATACTAGCATTACTACGCATAGATCTAGCTCTGATACCACTGTTGGGGTTCCGCGTATGAAAACAATAAATTTTACAGTACGCCCCTGAACCCCTGAAGCTGCCAGGACCTATCTATTAGTAATACAATAACGGGAGGGGCTTTTCACGAACTTACCCTTGAAGACCGAAAAGCATTGTCAACACTCAGGAGAGCGTGGTTGATGTAGACGAGCTGAAGTCGACCTCAAGGTCGTGATGAAGTCCTTGCGCTCCTTGGCTCCAACGACTTGAGTGCCTCAAGTGCGACACCTCATGGGGAGTTACACACGTCCGGTGCCTGACGATGACTCCCGCTTCCCCGATCCAGCAGCAGTTGCGGAAGTAGAGCTCCCGGATCCGAATCCCGCAGCGCGACGGCGCTCCGCGGTGAACATGTCTCTCGCTCACGCAGTCCAGACTTGGGACCACAGTCACGAGAGAGAGAGAGGGGGAGAGAGAAAATATCAATTAGAGGTCCTCCCAAAAGTGGGGAGACCTTTATTGATTATTTGTGTGTTTTATTTGGCCAAATACCCCCACTATATATAGGGGAGGAGGGGGTACACCCTCCCTCAAAGTCTTGGGGTGGGACTAAAGAAGAGGAGGGGGTGGGGAGGCCGCCGGCCAGCCCCTAGTGGGCCCCACGCGGGGGGATAGGCCCAGCCGGCCAGCCCCCTTGCCCCTTCTCCCTCTCTCTTTTCCCTAATGGGCTCTCTCCCTCCGGAAATTGGCCCATTAAGCCTTTTTGACCTTTAATTGATTTTCCCTTTATTAAATAATTATGAATAAATGATTAAATCAATATTTAACATTCATTCAAATATTATTCAACCTCCGTGGCTATGGAAGACCTTCCACCTCCCCTCCGGACATCCTCCGGACTTACCGAAACCCTTCCGGTTTTCTCCCTTCTTTTCTTAGGTGATTCTACCGATCCTATAAACACTCTCTAAGCATCATCAAGCCCTTAAGTGTGATACCCCACGGTTCGGGAACACTCCAGACATGGTCGGGACACTCTCGCACCAATGATCGACAGAGGGACCTGGATGGCCATGTGACCCCTGTGCGTTCCACGAAGATCTTTCGTCGTTTGAACCGGGACAGTCGTGTCTTATTCCCTTTGTCACTCGATACTTGCATTGCCCGAGATCTGATCAATGACATCCCCATGTCGTGTTCAATCTCGTTACTGAACAATGCTACTAAACTCGTTCCGACAAGTGATATCCCCGTGATCAAATCACACGCTGCGCAGCAATTGGATATAACTTCTCCGGGTGGGCCCTTGAGTATCTTCCCGTCACATGGACGGACAAATCCCGCTCTTGACATATATTGCCTCAACGGTTTCCTTCGAATACCTAAACACACCTTTATAACCACTATATTACCAAGTGGCGCTTGATGCTATCAAAGCACTCTCAGGAAACAGTGATTGATATAGCCTCACGGTCTAAGGAATAGTCTACGAGGATCCATTTCTAATCATCGTAACTTGAACTTCGTGACATGATCGGGTCATGATGTTTAGGTTGGGTATTGGTTCATCATCTCATTCTCATAATGCGATGACCTCATTTCCAACTGGCATAAATGCCACATGATCAGGAAACATGATCATCTATTGACCAATGAACCAGTGACTAGAGTTTCACTGGGAACCCCTGGTTGTTTGTATATCACACGTGTATTGATGTTTCCACTCAATACAGTTATAGCATGATATAAAACTTAATCATAAACTATATGAAATATGATAATAGTCCTTACTACTATTTGTCTCTAGGGCATATTTCCAACATTAGGTAACGCCATATATATTATATTCGACGAATATAAGCATAAAGCTTGAGTATTATTGAAAATTCGATAAACCCCCTAAAATCTATGCAGTCCATAAAACCTAAACTGTAAAACCCTAAAACCCTAAACCCTCGACCCATATAAACCCTAACCAAGCAGGTATCGAGGACTTATAGATCAAAATCTGAGAATCAATCTTTCATTAAATTGCGGTAACGCCATTCTATTCCACGAATATAACAATAAAGTTTGAACATTATTGGAAATGCCCTAAACCCTAAATCCCTAAACCCTCAACACCGCACATAGCATGCACTTATCGATCAAAAATTGATATATTTTCATTAAACTGGTACCTCCATTATATTCGATGAATATAAGCATAAATCTTGAGCATTATCGAAAATACCCTAAACAACCCCTAATAAAACCTAAACCTAAAACACCAAACCCTCAACCCATAAATCCTAACCAATTAGGTATCATGCACTTTTAGAACAAATTTTGAGATACTTTCATTGAGTTAGGTAACTGATACATCCATAACGTATCTATAGTTTTTGATTGTTTTATGCTAATAATATGCTTTTGACACTCCTTTTTGTATAAAGTTTATGATTTATTTGGACTAACCTACTAATAGTTGCAAAAGTGCACAATGTTCTTGTTTTACACTTTGATGTGTAGGAATTACCAAGAATACAAGTGGAAACCTTGTTGGAGTCAAATTGGGTTTTTCCAGAAATCTGTCTCAGAACTCTTTTTGAAGATGGTCACGTTTTGGGTCGCAGACAGCGTCAAACGGAAAACTCTTCAACTACAAAGTTGTTGGAAATTTCTCGAAAAACTTTTTGGACATAAAATTTTAGCTGATTCCGAGTCTGGACGGGTCTTTTAAACCCGATTTACTGCAGCCCAAGATGGGGTGATGGGAATCCGAGAAGCTATATAAGAGAGGAAACCTAATTCGCCTAGGGCATCTCCACCCACGAATTTGCAGCCACCAAAGCCACGTTTTTGCCTCCCCCATGGATCCCATCTCCATGGGGGAGGGCTCCCAAGAAGCCATGAAGGAAGGAGGCTAAGGGGCGGTGCTCCCCCATGATACCGGCGGCGGGGAAGGAGTCCCCCACGCTGCCACCGGCGCCGCCATCGCCCTCTTCACCATCTTCACCGCCATCTCCATCACCTAATCCTCCTAGTATGTAGTGGTTCATCCTCCCACACACCTCTGTACCGTCCTATGTAAACATGGTGTTTGATGCTATAAGTTATAATCCTATGATCTATGTCATGTTTGCGTAGTTTCTTTATTCTTAGATTGAATGGTTGAACGTCTTTGGTTCATTAGAGTTGTATGTTAATATGGTACAGTCCTTTGGTGTCCGTTATATTTGTGCGCGTGTGGATTAAACATCATAGGGTTTGTAGTATGTATAAAAGGAAGGGGGAGTTCTGCCGGAGTGACAGAAACCTAAGGACGCGAACCGGAACGTTGCACGTATGGGAGTAAGAGGACCATTAAACTTAAGGCTATGGTTGGGGAAACCTTAATGCATTGATTAGTACTTATGGATGTTTGCTTACAATCCAATCATATAGTACATGTAATTCCAAGTAGTGAAGCGCATGTATATTTAGCCTCTCCCACATAGAAAACTGTATCGAAGACAATGAACCCGATCTATTCGTTATTTAAACTTGGACAAAGCCACCACAATTACCACCACTATTCCACACTCATGGTTCTGTTAGTTTAGTGTATTTTATTGCTGCAGCAAGTAGCTTTACTTTCTTGTTATTTATTATCATGCAAGGCTATCTCTAGTACTCGTATTGTTGCTCTAGTTTTATTCCCTGGATAATGCAAATGTTTAGTGTGCGTAGAGTTGTATCAGTGGTTGATAGAACTTGAGAGAACATTTATCCTACCTTTAGCTCCTCGTTGGGTTCGACACTCTTACTTATCGAAAAGTCTACATACGATCCCCTATACTTGTGGGTTATCAAGACCTTTTCTGGCGCCGTTGCTGGGGAGCAATAGCGTGTGGCTGAATATTCTTGTGTGCACTTGTTTGCTTTATCTCTAAGTAGGTTTTACTTTTAGTTTTAAGTTGTTCTCTATCTTAGTATAGATAGAGAATGCGAATTACAAAAAAAATTAGTTGTACTTGTTACCTAAAAACGTTTCCAAAAAGGAAAGTGATTGGAAAGATGAGTAATGGTTAAGTGGGGGTCGACCTTGAACACTTGTGTTCATGCCTATGAAACCAAAAAAAATCTTTCCATGGAAGATTTTCAGTTAAAAACTTGTAGGAATGCATGAAGCCTTGAAAAAGAAAGATATTTCTGGTATTGATCTTAATGCTTATTCATTCGAAAATACTTGAATCTTGCTCCTATGCCTAACTTAAAGGCGTTAAAGAAAAGTACTTATTGGGAGATAACCTGTCAACACCCAGATTTTTAATCCTAGATGCCCGTTATGCTATACCTCGCAATCCCAGGATTGCCATTTTTGCGAGACATAACGGATTGGATGTCCCAGTACATCATCCATTACAAACCATACATAAGGTCTTACACAAATAAGGATCTCATGATCTAGTCTTTAATACAACAAGCAGCGGAACTAAAAGATAAGCGTAGCGGTGGGGTCCATCTTCAGGGGCACGGGCAATGCTGACGAAGGTAGATAGTCCTAGTTATCATAGCCGTCCTGATGACCATCCTCTTGATAGTCTCCTTCATAGTCTGGCCATGAGAATAGCCAGGGACAAAAGCCATGAGTACTCTTTAAGTACTCGCAAACTACTATTAATAGGTACTATAGTTCTAAGTTAAAGTGCAAAATCTAAGTTTAACCATAAAGTTAAGTTTGTTAACCTAAGCTGAGTTTTGAAGCAAAGAAAGAATAAGTAAAGTTCTAGAATCACTTAAGTTGGGAAGCTATTGTCATAAACACAACCCTGTTGTGGTCAAGTCAAAGTTCATCATTCATTTCAAGTTATTTGGAAAACATCTGACAACGAAACAGTATGGCCATTCCAACTGTCCATAACCGCGGACGCGGCTATTCGAATAGTTTGACACTCTACAGAGGTGGTACACTTTCACCACAAGATTCGATACATCTGTCAAGGATAACCCTGAATCATCATACTTAGTATGCAGATAATCAAACATAACCTTCCCTTTACACACCCTAGTACCAGCACCTCTCCTATGAGCATGGCCTCCCAAACATGACCATTAGTCATCTTCGGCACTGCATAGGTGGGCGTCATGAGAGGTAGCCTCAGCTCAAAACTCTCCCGTGATCAAAGCATGCTTAAGGCATCTTTGCTAAACCATCTAGTTTGATTCTAGTTTGTTAAGCACTAAACTTGCAAGGGTTAATCTTGGGTATTGCTAGCTTGCTAATGGTATCTTGCCTTGGTTGGTGCAGTGGTTGAATTTTTCTTCATCTTCGTCTTGATAGCACTCCTCCTCCTTGTAAGCTTGGTCGGTACTATCTTCAGGGCTCCAGCGGGGTCGGCAAGGCGGGCAAACTAACTAGAAGACGACGACGAGGCGAGGCGCGGTTGCGGCGGAGCTTGGGGTGGTCGCAATCAGCGGCGCCCTTCTCCTCCAGAGGCGGTTGCTTCGGCTCCAATTCCGGCGAGCTGCTGCTCCCCTTGCTCCAGCTAGAGGTGGGTGAGGTTCAGTGAGGTGAGGGGAGTGGAGTGGTGTGGAGAGAAGAGGTTGGGGAGGCCTCCTGTAACATCCCAAAACTTCAATCCAAGCTTATCAAGATCAAATCATCCAAAAATAGGGTTAACAAAAACTTTTCCAAATTTAATATGAAAGCATTCATATATGTATGCATTTAAAATAGGAGTTGTTTGAATTGCCATGATTGACTGATCCAATGCTTGTAAAATGTTTCTTACGTGATTTAAACATCATCTATATCATTCCCAAACTTTTCCTGAAGAAAATCAAATCAAAAAGAATTAAAAGGAGGAATGGTCATTTTGGCAAATTTAACTCTCATGCCTACTTTGGCTATTCCTAGTACTCAAAACTTAACAGAAACAATTCTTGATCTTTGCACCCCTTGCTAATACACATAATGAGGTACCAAGGCCCACCTTTGGATCTACTAAGAACATTCTGTTAACTATTTTAAATGACAGTTTAAAATTGAATCTAATGCATATGCATAGATCACCCCTATTTCAAAAACCATCTATTTGAGCTCCATTTTCAAAACCCTTGCAACCAGAGACTACCTATCACTAGTGGAGATCACTCAAAAATTTTGAAACCAAAATTCAAAACTTTCTTTCATGCGGCCATTTCATCAAACACTTGGCATGCATAATATCACCTCTGATCCTAGCTCGCTGTTTACTATAGGGTTTTGCCCCCAATTGATCCCCATTTAATCCCCTTGTCCCCTCTTGATCTAACCAGAGCCTAACCAGCATCTCCCCTACCCCCTAGCTGCACTGCCATGCCATGCCGAGCACCACCTCGCCGGCCGACCGTGCACTCGCAGTAGCAGCTCTCTCCAGCCCCTCCCCTCATGTCTAGCAGCTTGCCAGTGGTCCACCTCCACCACCCAACCAGCCCAAGGCCAGAGACAGGGAGCAGAGCGGCCAGGAACCGCCGCGCCCGGAGCTTGTCGAGCATGCCGACGCTGCCCCCAGAGCACGCACTGTCCCCGCTCGCACAGACCATCCCTTGGCAACAGCCCGTGCCCGCTGCTCCACCTCGACCTGGAGAACACCCCAGACATCCCTGTTCGCCGCTCAAAGCCTCACAGCCACCGCTCGCCGTGAACACCGCCGCTTCGGCCACGCAGAGCGCCACCTCGCCTAGATCGCGTGCCACCGCCCCTACGATCGCATTTAAGTTCTAGAGCACCGCCAGGGAACCGTCCATCGATCGCCACCCCCAGCCATGCCTCTACCCCGCTGTAGCCTTGTCGCCGGAGTCGCCTGCCCATCCCGCTCGGTCACACCGTTGGGCCTATAAAAGGAGCCCTCCCCAGGCTCTTCTCTCCACACCTTTCCACTCCCCTCACCTCTCTAAACCTCACCCACCTCTAGCTGGAGCAAGTGGAGCAGCAGCTCACCGGAATTGGAGCCGGAGCAGCCGCGGCAGGAGGAGAAGGGCGCCGTTGATTTCGACCACCCCAAGATCCACCGCAACCGCGCCTTGCCTTGTCGTCGTCTTCCATGTTGTTTTCCCGCCTCGCCGACCCCGTTGGAGCCCTGGTACGCCCCCAGTAGACCCCCACCGAGCCGCTAGGGTTCGAGCTCGCCGGTGACCTATTCGTCGTCGATGACGACCCTCAGCCGTTGATCTCGCTTCTAATCCTACGGCCCACAGCGCGCGTACCGTTTCGCGTGTTAAGTGCCGCTGACACGCGGGACCCTCCTGTCAGCTGAGCCCCGCGCCGCGGAGCGCCACTGGGCTGGCCCATTCCTTTTCCCGCGCTAGCCCATAGATTCAAATCTGGATTTTTTCTTTTTAGTTAAATATAGTTTCTGTCCCCTAGTTTGAAAATCAATTCAGAGAGTTTTATAAATCCAAATTGCATGAAACTAATTTTGTCTGAAAGGTATTAAAATGATCTATCCAAGCCCGTTGGATTTAATTCAATTAGAGTTATAGATCTCTCCTAATAAATTAAGAAGACAGAAGGTTTTGCAACTTGCAACATTTTTATAAAATCAACCAAGTTAGATTTTGAGTTGATTCCAACTCTCAAAAATCACATTTCATCATATCTATCTAACCATGTAATAATATTAAGGTTGACATGAAGTGACTTTGGACTAGTACCAAAATAATGCTATATAGGCATTTCTAGTCACTTTAAATCATTAAATAATAAACTTAAACTAAAGTAATATTGATCCAACCTTTAAATCTCATTCCCACATGTTAGAATATGTGGTGAGGACATGTGTCCACATGATCCCATATTTTGGTGGTGAATATTAAATTTTAGTTAATATTTCAATGAGTAGAAATTACTTTTCTAAAATAAAAAGGATGAAACTATTGAATTAAAACTTGTGATGTTTGTGATGATAATAGATCATGAAATGTGTGCTTTAGAATGCTACTTAGCCTAGTTAAGTATTGTTTGGTGATTGTGCACTCCCTATGTATTTATAGACGCTAGTACCGACCAAGCTTTCGAGGAGGAGGAGTTCTACCAAGAAGAAGAAGAAGAAGAAGAAGAAGAAGAAAACTTCAACCACTGCACTAACTAAGGCAAGCTATTGTTAGCAAGGTAGAATTAAGCTAGCTGAATGATCAAGGATGCTTTAGGCATGCTTTGATCACACCCCTTTTAACTATTAGTACCCCAAGTCTTACTTACAAGTTTTACTCCCCTTAGTATGCAAAGTTATTTACTTAATTTGAAGGTAGCATAAAAAGTATAAAACTTGACCTACTTAGAAACCTTTAGATGTCATTCTATGGCATGAGATTGATCCCATCTTTCCCCTTTAGTGAACACTCTTAACTTAGTATTTTAGAGTAGATCAAAAACTTGAGTCACTTTAGATGGGAACACTTGGTGAAAATGAATTGTGAAAACCTTGGAATGATGAGTCATTCTATTGAGATGTTTTGACATGTGTTGAGAAACACAACTGGTTTATGATGATGAAAATGATGAGGCATGAGCCTTAACCCTTTTATAAAACTGATGGTTGGATTCGGATGCGATACCATTCCAAATTTACCGTACAACCACATTACCTGAATTGGGTAAGGCTTAGGTAGAAATTTATATGCATTAGTATTAGTTCCCTCACGGGAGAGGTTTGAGCTAAGGCTACCTCTCAATGTTGTCCACCTATGCAGTGCCCAAGATGACTGATGGTCATGGTTGGGAGGCCATGCTCATAGGAGAGGTGCTTGTACTAGTGTGTGTAAAGGGAAGGTTATGTTTGATTATCTGCATACTAAGTATGATGATTCAGGGTTATCCCTGACAGATGTATTGAATCTTGTGGTGAAAGTGTACCACCTCTGCAGAGTGTCAAACCATTCGAATAGCCGCGTCTGCGGTTATGGACAGTTGGAATGGCCATACTGTTTCGTTGTCGGATGTTTTCTAAATAACTTGAAATGAATGATGAACTTTGACTTGACCACAACAGGGTTGTGTTGATGATAATAGCTTCCCACTTAAGTGATTCTAGAACTTTACTTTATCTTTCTTTGCTTCTGAACTCAGCTTAGGTTTCAAACTTAACTTTATAGTTAAACTTAGCTCTAGCACTTTACACTTAGAATTATACTCCTTGTTAGTAGTAGTTTGCGAGTACTCAAAGAGTACTCATGGATTTTGTCCCTGGCTATTACCATGGCTAGACTATGAAGGAGATTATCAAGATGATGGTCAGTAGGACGGCTATGATAACTAGGACTATCTGCCTTCGTCAGCATTGCCTGTGCCCCTAAAGATGGACCCCACTGCTACGCTATCTTTTATTTCCGGTGCTTGTTGTATTAAGACTGGATCATGAGATCCTTATTTGTGTAAAACCTTATGTATGGTTTGTAATGGATGATGTACTGTGATATCCAATCCGTTATGTCTCGCAAAAATGGTAATCATGGGATTGCGAGGTATGGCATAACGGGCATCTGGGATTAAAAATCCGGGTGTTGACACCTCCTTTTATAGGCTCGACGGTGAGACCGAGCGGGATGGGCAGGCGACTCCAGTGACAAGGCTACGGCCGGCTAGAGGCATGGCGGAGGGTGGCGATCGACAGGCGGTCTCCTAGCGGTGCTCTAGGAATTGAATGCGGCCGTAGGGGCGGTGGCATGCGGTCTGGGCGAGGTGGCGCTCTAAGTGACAGAGGCGGCGGAGTCCACGGCGAGCGGTGGATGTGGTGCTTTGGGCGGTGAACAGGGGTGTCTAGGGTGTTCTCCAGGTCGTGGCGGAGCGGTGGGCGCGGGCTGTGGTCGAGCGGCGGTCTGTGCACGCGTGCCGGGTGCGGTGCTCTGGCGCGTGCTCGACATGGTGCGGTGGCACTAGGCGCGTGGTGTCCTCGGTGGTCCACGGCAGGGGACAGAGGGTGGCGGTGAGCTCCTGGCTACCTCCTAGACATGGCGAGGGATAGGGAGATGGTCTGCTGCAGCGGGGCAAGGGGTGGCCGGCGAGTTGGTGCTCGGCATGGCCTTGCACTGCCACGAGGGGCTAGACGAGTGGGTTTAAATGGCTTGCTAGATCATTTAGAGACAAAGGGAGTAAAAAGGGGCCAAATGGGAGACAAGTTTGGCCAGAATACTATTTGAAATAGTTAAATGTGTTTTGTTTGAAATCTGTCTGCCAAGTGTTTGATGAAATAGCCGCAAGAGAAAAAGTTTCGAATTTTGGTTTCAAATTTTTTGAGTGATCTCCACTAGTGCTAGGTAGTCTCTGGTTGCAAGGGTTTTGAAAGTGGAGCTCAAATAGAT
Source organism: Avena sativa (assembly GCA_916181665.1). NCBI lineage: Eukaryota > Viridiplantae > Streptophyta > Magnoliopsida > Poales > Poaceae > Avena > Avena sativa. The sequence goes on from OV702291.1 coordinate 265,005,704, forward strand.
GGGTTTTGAAATAGGGGTGATCTATGCATATGCATTAGATTCAATTTTCAAATGCCAATTAAAATAGTTAACAGAATGTTTTTAGCAGATCCAAAGGTGGGCCTTGGTACCTCATTATGTGTACTAGCAAGGGGTACAAAGATCAAGAATTGTTTTTGTTCAGAATTGAGTACTAGGAATAGCCAAAGTAGTGTAGTGGATTAAAATGGCCAAAATGACCATTCCTCCTTTTTAGTTCTTTTTGGTTAGATTTTCTTTAGGAAAAGTTTGGGCATGAAGTAGATGATGTTTAAATCACCTAAGAAACATTTTACAAGCATTGGATCACTTAAACAAGGCACTTCAAATCAACTCCTATTTTAAATGCACACACATATGAATGCTTTCATATTAAATTGGAAAAGTTTTTGTTAACCCTATTTTTGGATGATTTGATCTTGATAAGCTTGGATTAAAGTTTTGGGATGTTACATAACCCAAAAGTTTTAGTTGAGTCTTGGAAGTTATTGCTTCATTAATAACCTCTCCTTATCCTTTATTTGCTTTTTGTGCCAAGAGTAACCTCTAATGAGAGAGAAGTAATGCTTAAGAAAGTTGTTGTCTCGAAACAGATTTTTGTGCTTCGCTGTAAAAATTCGTGTAAAATATCTATACGTCGGTTTGAGCTGTAATTTTGTGTACTTCTGCCCCAGGTTGTTATCCAACTTTCGTTAGTTCATCCCTTTTCGATTTGAGCAATAGAAGGTCTTCGAAAAAATTGGTTTCTCTCTGTTGGTCTATTTTACAGATTTCTGCCATTATTTGCATTTGCTTCTTGTTGATTCCTTTTTGGATTCTCTTTGGGGAATTGAGCTTTTTAAGGGAAGTGATATAGTAGCTTGTGTTTTAATGGAAGTTTTATTGGTGTTGAAACTGAACCCAAAGACTTATTATCTTGAGTACACTAATGTTGCTAATGAAGATTATGTGAAGTTTTGTATGAAGGAAAAATTTCAGGTGTTAAGGAAAGAATGATGTAATGAGATGAAGAATGGACTAAAGCTCAAGATTGGGGATGCCACCCCATGTCACCCCAAGAAATATCCAAGAAGTACAAGCATCAAAGCTTGGTGACGCCCAAGCTTTCCCCTTCTTCATCAATAAAAATCTCAGGTTCTTCCAAACACTTCATTTTTATTGTTTCATGCACAGTTGTGTTGTTCTTGGAGTGTTTTTGTTTTTGTTTTTGGTTTTCGTTTGCTTGGTTTGCTTAGTTTGCTTGAATAAATTGGTTGGACCCCCTCTTTCATACATTAGTTTTCAAATAAGTGTGGTTTGGATTGGAAAAGAGTAGGAAAAGTTCATGCTTAAGTGGTAAAAGGAGCTCGTTTTTGACGATGGTCTATGATTTGTCATGTCATGCTTGATATTGGTTTGGCTTTATGCTTAGTGATTTTTGCTTCAGCATGACATGTTATAAACAATTGAGATTGCTTAATGTGCCTTGAAAGAATCATGCGTTGTTTTAACATATTAAAGCATAGTATTGTGGTATTCTCCTTTGATGCTTTATTTGGGTTGACTTGGTGCATGCTCACACCATGTTATGACTATCCCAAGTCACCATAGCCTTTATGATCCTTTATTTTTCGACTTGTAATATCACTTTATGCTTTAATTAATGATGTTTTGTCGCTTTGCATGATTATGGCCATTATTGCTCTTTTAATTGGTCGCTCCCAGTCTTTTGCTAGCCTCCATAACCAAGAATGAGTTCCACTCATGCATCCAACTCCAAATAAAACCAAGTTATCCTAAAAAGTCCAACATACCTACCTATTAGCATTTGCTATTCCAAGTATATTCATGTTTTTATCTACCTTCCGAATTAAACTTGTTATGAGAAAACTAGTGATTAAAGCTCTCACAAACTTGATGGCACACTTTAATTTTCTTGCCCCTAATAAACTTGAATCATTGTGTCATCTATGTTGTATATTCTTGCACTTATATGTTGGGGATTAGCAGAACCATGCTGTCATGGGAAACGCTTTCAACATTGCACTTGTACATTGTACCTAGTTGATATCATGCTCGTTTGTCTATGGATGTCGTCGGTGTGAAATGAAAGGGGAGCTTGTAAGTCCATGGAGTTATGTATGTGTGTTAGAGAAACGCCTGCGCCGCCGGTCTAATCCATGCCTAATCATGGTGGAAACCTGCAGCGTAACCATAATGAGCAATCTATGAAGCATTCTTCTTATAAAAAAAGAGATAGAGATTGAGAAAAAAGAAGAAAAAAAGATGAGAAAAGAGGAAAGAGAGAAAAAAGCACCATTTTCCCATGGTAAATAGGAAGATTGCTGAGATGCTCGTTGTCTACTTGCCTTGTCATTTTGATATGGGGATTATTCCGTATCATCGGGCAAGGGGTACCCCAATGGCGGTTCTCTATGATACACATGTACTTACTATGACAAGGACTTACTGGTAACTAAACTTGAGTAGCATGAGGAGCGGCCCTCGTATTCAAGGGACATGAGATTTCCAACTTATACTTTGTCAAACATATACTCCATAGATTGTTCACTTTAACCTTAATCACTTCAAGATGCTTATGATAGGGGAAATGAGAGTTGAAAGCTAATAAGTACCATAATTTTTGGAAGCTCTTTATGAGACTTGAATCCCTGCTTCCTTCTATGAAGGCCTTTCTTCCACTTTTATATTGAGTCTCCACCTTCTATCTTTATGCACCAATTAAGAGAGCATAGTTGTCATTCTTAGTTCTATGTGCATTGTCCCAAGACTTGTTGATTGATGCATAACTTTGATATTGCTTGTTCCTAAACTATTTGTATCTAGTCACCCTTATGAACTTTGAAGGTGTCCTATGCATTTATGTTTTGCTACTCTATGAGGGACAAGCTGAATACCATTCTCATTATGCTTTCTTTATGTGAAACAAAAAAACGTCTTGCAAAGCATTGTTATTCATGAATCTTTTGTTTGTGCATTTTCATGTTACAACATAGTTGCTATGTCTTATTGTTAGAACTCTATCTTTCATGATTCATGTTTAGAGTACCTTAATCCTAGCTATCAATGCTTTTACGATAATGATGATCAAGATTGTGTTGTTTGCATGTCACCTCAAAAATTATATTGCTTTGATCGTTTACCTACTCGAGGACGAGCAGGAACTAAGCTTGGGGATGTTGATACGTCCATAACGTATCTATAATTTTTGATTGTTTTATGCTAATAATATACTTTTGATACTCCTTTTTGTATAAAGTTTATGATTTATTTGGACAAACTTACTAATAGTTGCAAAAGTGCACAATGTTCTTGTTTTACACTTTGATATGTAGGAATTACCAAGAATACAAGTGGAAACCTTATTGGAGTCAAATTGGGATTTTTCCAGAAATTTGTCTCAGAACTCTTTTTGAAGATGGTCACGTTTCGGGTCGCAGACGGCATCAAATGGAAAACTCTTCAACTACAAAGTTGTTTAAAATTTCGCGACAAACTTTTTGGACATAAAATTTAGCTGATTCCGAGTCCGGATGGGTTTTTTAGACCCGATTTACTGCAGCCCAAGATGGGGTGACGGGAATCCGACAAGCTATATAAAGGGAGGAAACCTAATTCGCCTAGGACATCTTCACCCACGAATTTGCAGACACCAAAACCACATTTTTGCCTCCCCCATGGATCCAAAGAAGCCATGAAGGAAGGAGTCTAACGGGCGGTGCTTCCCCATGATACCGGCGGCGGGGAAGGAGTCCCTCGCGCCGCCGCCGGCGCCGCCGCCGCCCTCTTCACCATCTTCACCGCCATCTCCATCACCTAATCCTCCTAGTATGCAGTGGTTCATTGTAACATCCCAAAACTTCAATCCAAACTTATCAAGATCAAATCATCCAAAAATAGGGTTAACAAAAACTTTTCCCAATAAAAAAATGAAAGCATTCATATGTGTGTGCATTTAAAATAGGAGTTGATTTGAAGTGCCTTGTTTAAGTGATCCAATGCTTGTAAAATGTTTCTTAGGTGATTTAAACATCATCTACATCATTCCCAAACTTTTCCTAAAGAAAATCAAATCAAAAAGAATTAAAAAGGAGGAATGGTCATTTTGGCCATTTTAATCCACTACACTACTTTGAGTGTTCCTAGCACTCATTTCTTAAAAGAAACAATTCTTGATCTTTGCACCCCTTGCTAGTACACATAATGAGGTACCAAGGCCCACCTTTTGATCTGCTAAAAACATTCTTTTACTTATTTTAAATGGCATTTGAAAATTGAATCTAATGCATATGCATAGATCACCCCTATTTCAAAAATCATCTTTTTGAGCTCCACTTTCAAAACCCTTGCAACCAGAGATTACCTAGCACTAGTGGAGATCACCCAAAAAAATTGAAACCAAAATTCAAAACTTTTTCTCTTTCGGCCATTTTGTCAAACACCTTGCTGGCAAGATCATTGTGGCCTAACTATTACTGTTTTGGGCTGATATTGTCTAGCAAATTTGAAGTGCTTTGATCATCTTTGTCCCCCTCAAGCCTAACCAGACCCACACCAGCACATCCCATACCTCCTAGATGTACTGCATTGCCATGCCGAGCCACTCCTCGTCGGCCGACCGTGCACTCGCAGCAGCAGCCCTCTCCAGCCTCTCTCACCATGTCTAGCAAGTTGCCAGTGGTCCACCTCCACCGTCCAACCAGCCCCAGGCCAGAGACAGAGAGCAGAGCGGCCAGGAACCGCCGCGCCCGGAGCTGGTCGACCATGCCGACGCCGCCCGTAGAGCATGCTCTGTCCCTGCGTGCACAAGACGCCGCTCGACCGCAGCCCGCGCCCACCGCTCCGCCACGACCCAGGGAAGACCCTAGACACCCCCGTTCGCCGCCCAAAGCACCACAGCCACCGCTCGCCGTGGACATTGCCGCTTCTGTCGCTCAGAGCGCCAGCTCGCCTAGACCGCATACCACCGCCCCTATGCTCGCATTCACTTCCTAGAGCACCGCCAGGAGACCACCTGTCGATCGCCATCCTCCGCCATGCCTCTAGCTGCCCGTAGCCGTGTCGCCGGAGTCGCCTGCCCATACCCTTCGGTCTCACCATCGGGCCTATATAAACCGGCCTCCCCCGCACCATTTCTCCACACTCACTCACTCCCCACCTCTCACTGATCCTTTCACCCCTCTTGCCGGAACCAAGCGAGCTCTGCCTCGCCGGAATTGGAGCCGGAGCAGCCGTAGCAGGAGGAGAAGGGCGCCGCTGATTGCGACCACCCCAAGCTTCGCCGCAACCGCGCCTCGCCTCGCCGTCGTCTTCCAGTTCGTTTGCCCGCCTCGCCTACCCCGCTGGAGCCCTGGTACGGCCCTAGTAGACCCCCACCGAGCCGCTAGGGTTCGAGCTCGCAGGCGACCTGTTCATCGTCGATGACGACCCTCAGCCGTAGATCCCCCTTCTAATCCTACGGCCCATAGCGCGCGTACCGTTTCGCGTGTTAAGACCCACTGACAAGCGAGACCCCGCTATTAGCTGAGCCCCGCGCCGCTGAGCGCCACTGGGCCGGCCCAAGTTCTTTCATGCGCTAGCCCACCCGTTCAAATCTGGATTTTTCTTTTTAGTTAAATCTAGTTTCTGTCCACTAGTTTAAAATTCAATTCAGAGAGTTTTATAAATCCAAATTGCATGAAACCAATTTTGTCTGAAAGGTATGGAGATGATCTATCCAAGCCAGTTGGATTTAATTCAATTAGAGTTATAGATCTCTCCTAATAGAAATAACAAAACAGAATCTTTTGCAACTTGCAACATTTTTATAAAATCAACCAAGTTAGCTTTTGAGTTGATTCCAACTCTCAAAAATCACATTTCATCATATCTATCTAAATATGAAATAATATTAATGTTTACATGCAGTGACTTTGGACTAGTACCAAAATAATGCTATATAGGCATTTCTAGTCACTTTAAATCATTAAATAATGAACTTAGACCAAAGTGATTATGATCCAACCTTTAAATATCATTCCCACATATTAGAGTATGTGGTGATGACATGTGTCAACATGATCCCATATTGTAAGTGGTGAATATTAAATCTTAGTTAATTTTTCAATGAGTAGAAATTACTTTTCTAAAATAAAAAGAAAGAAACTATTGAATTAAACTTGTGATGCTTGTGATGATAATAGATCATCAATTGTATGTCTTAGAATGTTATCTAGCCTTGTTAAGTATTGTTTGGTGATTGTGTACTCTGTATGTATTTTTATAGACAATAGTACCGACCAAGTCTACGAAGAGCAGGAGTGCTATCAAGACGAAGAACAAGAAAACTTCAACCACTGCACCAACCAAGGCAAGCTAGCACTATCCAAGATTAACCCTTGCAAGTTGTACTTGCAAGCCACCATTAGCAATGCAAGCTAACACTTGCAAGTATAATGCTTAGCAAGTTAGGATTAAACTAGATGGTTTAGCAAAGATGCCTTAAGCATGCTTTGATCACACCCTTTTGACTATTAGTACCCCAAGTCTTACTTACAAGTTTTACTCCCCTTAGTACACAAAGTTCTTTACTTGTTTTGAAGGTAGCATAAAAAGTATAAAACTTGACCTACTTAGAAACCTTTAGATGTCATTCTATGGCATGAGATTGAACCCATCCTTCCACCTTAGTGAACACTCTTAACTTAGTAGCTTAGAGTAGATCAAAACCTTGAGTCACTTTAGATGGGAACACTTGGTGAAAATGAATTATGAAAACCTTGGAATGATGAGTCATTCTATTGAGAAGTTTTGACATGTGCTGAGAAACACAAATGGTTGATGATGATGAAAATGTTGAGGCATGAGCCTTAACCCTTTTATAAAACTGATGGTTGGTTTCGGATGCGATACCATCCAAATTTACCGTACAACCAAAATACCTGAGTTGGGTAAGGCTTAGCTGGAAATTTATATGCATTAGTATTAGTTCCCTCGCGGGAGAGGTTTGAGCTGAGGCTACCTCTCATGATGCCCACCTATGCAGTGCCCAAGATGACTGATGGTCATGGTTGGGAGGCCATGCTCATAGGAGAGGTGCTTATACTAGGGTGTGTAAAGGGATGGTTATGTTTGATTATCTGCATACTAAGTATGATGATTCAGGGTTATCCCTGACAGATGTATCGAATCTTGTGGTGAAAGTGTACCACCTCTGCAGAGTGTCAAACTATTCGAATAGCCGCGTCCGCGGTTATGGACAGTTGGAATGGCCATACTGTTTCGTTGTCAGATGTTTTCCAAATAACTTGAACTGAATGATGAATCTTGACTTGACCATAACAGGGTTGTGTTTATGATACTAGCTTCCCAACTTAAGTGATTCTAGAGCTTTACCTTATCTTTATTTGCTTCTGAACTCAGCTTAGGTTTCAAACTTAACTTTATAGTTAACCTTAGATCTAGCACTTTAACTTAGAATTATAATACTTGTTAGTGGTAGTTTGCGAGTACTTAAAGAGTACTCATGGCTTTTGTCCCTAGCTATTCTCATGGCCAGACTATGAAGGAGATTATCAAGATGATGGTCAGCAGGACGGCTATGATAACTAGGACTATTTTCCTTCGTCAGCATTGCCTGTGCCCCTAAAGATGGACCCCACCGCTACGCTTATCTTTTATTTCTGCTGCTCGTTGTATTAAGACTGGATCATGAGATCCTTATTTATGTAAGACATTATGTATGGTTTGTAATGGATGATGTACTATGATATCCAATCCGTTATGTCTCGCAAAAATGGTAATCCTGGGATTGCGAGGTATGGCATAACGGGCATCTGGGATTTAAAAAACCGGGTGTTGACAAGTTGGTATCAGAGCCATCCTGACCATAGGAGACCCTAGTTAGAATGGATGTCCAAACCAAAAACTTAGCTTCAAAACCAAAGTGAGTATTTATGACAAAAAAACTATTTCCTCTCTTACCCTTGTGAACTCATTCTTTCTCAAAAATTCATGTTCCTCAAAATTCTTACATTACGACTTAAAACTTGACACACTTGATCACTTCACTAACTTCCTCATCCTTAATTCTTGTAGATGGAGACTCAGTTCAGCAAGTTTTACTAGTTGGGAAACGGAGGTCAGATGATCCTCAAGAGGGATCTGGATTCACTGTCGGAGTTACTGGGACGCCCACATCCGGAGTTTCTTGGAGCTCAACTTCCAGGACCCCCAGGAGGAGACCTACAGTGGCTAGTCACCGCAGATCTTAGAGGAAGCATCGAAGCACCAACTTCTGGAAGAATTCAGTTCTCCGTGAGAGAGAACAACTGGCTAGATGGATTAGCCAGGGCAATGCATGAAGCTCTCGCACGTCTATGTGCCCTCAGCGTCAACAAGATCCAAGGAACTCGTTTTGCTCACTACGCAAGACGTGACTTCATGGGAATGCCGATGGAGATGCCAAGTCACCCAGAGTTGAGGCGTCAAGTGGAGAATCTTGACTTCTTGCTGCACGACAGACAGCAGGAACTGGACAATGCCAGAGAGTTAGCCAACCAGAACCGTGCCATTGCCGACCAGAAGGCCTAGACTTTCGCACTGCTCATCCAGGATCGCCAGTCTCTTTGCCGCCAGCATGCCAAGAAGGATCGCACCATCACCCGTCTTTGCAAGAAGGTGGCCGACCTCGAGAAGACCATCAAGGAGCAGGAAGCTCAGCTTGTAGCAAAGGAAGAAGAAGATGAGGGTGAAGACATCCAGGGAGACATGGATTCTTACCTCAGCAACGATGATGACTTTCTGGAGGAGGATGCCGTGGACTTTTACACTGATGATGAAGACTCCGACTTCATCGATGATGAGTAGATGCGCTAGAGCACTGGCGTAGCATGAGATGTATCATCTCATTGTATCGTAGCTTATAGAATGGTTCATCAAACCATATGTTTTCCCTTTGATTATTGTGGTGTGTGTTGTATCATGTGCTTGCTTGCATGAATGAAAATGAAGTTAGTTGAAAAACCTGAGTCTAACTCAAAGTTTTAGCTTTGAAAACCCAAAACCATGAACCTTAGAATTTCCCTCTTACCCCTATATCTATCTCAATCTTCAGATGACTCGTGGAAACCAAGGAGGGAGCAGCTCGTCGTAAGACCCAATGCTGCAGATCTTGCAGAATCTCATCGCAGACCATGAAGCAAGCAGGGTCGAGCGCCAAGCCAACTTAGCAACATTGCAGCAGATCGCCCAGATGGCTCTCAACAACCAAGGGCATGGAAATCAGGATCACCAGGGATCCAAACTCAAAAAAATTCAGAACACCAATCCCCCAATCTTCAACCAATATGAGAACCCATTAGATGCTGATGACTGGTTACAGACCATGGAAAACAACTTAGAAGTTGCCAGAGTTGATGAGAATGAGAAAGTTCTCTTCGCCACCCACTATCTGGCGGGAGATGCAAGAGCTTGGTGGAATAACATCCGCAATATGAACCAGGGCCAGGTGATGACCTGGGAAGCATTCAAGGTCAAGTTCAGCCGCACCCACATTGCCGCAAGGTCTTGTCAACAGGATGAGAGATGAATTCCGCGAATTGAAGCAAGGAAGAATGACTATGGTGGAGTACCGTGACAGATTCTTGTCACTTGCCAGATATGCACCGGATGAGATCAACACGGAAGCCAAGAAGAAGGAGAGATTCTTAAACGGACTGCATGATGAGATGCAGACTGTCCTCGTCAACATCCGTTTCGATGATCTCAAAGAGCTAGTCGACTCTGCCATTCAGATGGAAGGGAAGATTAACCAGGCAAACGACAACCGCAAGCGCCGTATGATGCAGCAGTCTAGATCTAGTAGTCACCAGAAGTACCGTCCCAACCCTTCACCAGGATGTGCACCAAGGAACAACCGACCCCCAAATTCTCGCCCAAGCTACCCCAACCGTAGCGGAGGCAATGTGAAGTCCGGAGGAAACAATCGCAGCTTCGGCAATGCGAACAATTTCAACCGTGCCCCTCCCAAGAGCAGCAGCAACAACAACAACAACAACAACACTACGCCCAGAACTGGCAGCAATGTTGTGCCTGTCGCAGTCAAGGACAAGTCCCAGATCACTTGTTTCGAGTGTGGAGTGAAGGGTCACTACTCCAATGAGTGTCCCAAGAAGACTGCCGCCAATGCCCCTGTGAATTCCCTAGCTCAACAGCAGCGTCGTGTTTAACCAGGAAGGAGATTTGCCCCAGGGAACCCACACAACCGCAATGGTCGTCTCTTCCACATGAACGCAGAAGAAGCCTAGGAAGCGCCAGATGTAGTGCTGGGTATGTTTTCCGTCAACTCAGTTTTAGCAAGAGTATTGTTTGATTCTGGAGCATCACATTCATTTGTCACCGAAGAATTTGCATGCACTAGTAAGATTCACCCAACCAACCTGAAGCATGTCATGATAGTTCAAATCCCCGGTTCAACTACAAAAGCTAGAAAATTTTGCAAAGTTGTGCCTATCGGAATACAAGGAATAGATTTTTATGCCAACCTAATTGTACTTGGAACCAAAGGATTGGAAGTAGTACTAGGTATGGACTGGATGTCAAGGCATAAAGGACTGATAGACTGTGCTAAGAAAGCCATCACCATGACCAGTAGTTCCGGAGTCACAGTAGAGCATATCTCTGAAACCTTACCCCATCAATTCAAGTGCAACAAGAGTGTAGCCCTGCCCACCATAGACCAAGTCAGAGTAGTCTGTGAATACCCCGACGTATTCCCGGATGAATTGCCAGGTATGCCCCCGGATAGGGATATTGAGTTCATTATCGAACTAATCCCCGAAACCGGACCTATAGCCCAGAGACCCTATAGCATGAACCCCTCAGAGTTAGTGGAACTGAAGAAGCAGTTGGATGCCATGTTAGAGAAAGGCTTGATTCAGCCAAGCGCATCGCCATGGAGAACACCAGTGTTATTCGTCGACAAGAAAGATGGAGGCAACCGTCTGTGTACAGATTACAGAAAGTTGAATGACGTCACCATCAAGAACAAGTACCCTTTGCCAAAGATAGAGGATCTATTTGATCAGTTGACCGGAGCTCAGGTATTCTCAAAGATTGATCTTAGGACTGGTTATCACCAACTTAAGATTCGTGCAACGGATATTCCGAAGATCGCCTTTACTACTCTCTATGGTTTATATGAGTATATGGTTATGTCTTTTGGATTAACCAATGCCCCTGCTTATTTCATGAATCTCATGAATAAGATCTTTATGAATTTCCTAGATAAGTTTGTAGTTGTGTTTATCGACGACATCCTTATCTACTCCAAGTCAGAGGAAGAGCATGAGCAACATCTGAGGATCATCCTAGAAACCCTGAGAGAGCATCAGTTATATGCCAAGTTCAGCAAGTGTGAGTTTTGGCTGAAAGAAGTAGGATTCCTCGGACATATTGTGTCTACCGGAGGAGTCTCTGTTAATCCCGCCAAGATCAAAGATGTCGAAGAATGGGAAGCCCCAACCACTCAAACCCAAGTCCGTGCATTTCTCGGATTAGCGGGATATTACCGCAAGTTCGTAGAAGGATTCTCGAGCATAGCCCGACCAATGACCCAATTGTTGAAGAAGGACAAGAAGTTTGAATGGACAGACAAGTGTGAAGCCAGTTTCCAAGAGCTAAAGAAGAGATTGATATCAGCCCCAATATTGGTCATGCCAGACATCAAGAAGCTGTTTGATGTGTATTGTGACGCATCCAAGATTGGTCTAGGATGTGTATTGATGCAAGAAGGCAAAGTTATCACGTATCTGTCTCGACAACTGAAGAAGCATGAGCAGAACTATCCGACCCATGATCTTGAGCTAGCAGCTGTGGTTCTAGCATTGAAGACATGGCGTCATTATTTGATGGGTAATCGCTGTGAGATTTACTCGGATCACAAGATCTTGAAGTATATCTTCACTCAGAAGGAGCTAAATATGAGGCAAAGGAGATGGATAGAGTTAATCAAGGATTATGACCTTGACATTCACTATCACCCCGGCAAAGCTAATGTGGTAGCGGATGCCCTTAGCAGATTGCCGTGTAGGCTTAACACCATGATCAAGGAGAAGCAACCAAGTTTGTATGAGGAGTTGGAGCAGTTCAGGACTGAATTAGTTAGCAAAGGATTCCTAGCTAGCATTGAACTTCAACCCACGTTGATTAGCCAAATCAAGGAAGCCCAAAAGGGAAATGAAAGTATCGACGAAATCAAACATCGTATTGGTACAGGAAAGGTACCTGGATTCACCGAAGACGAAGAAGGAGTACTGTGGTACAAAGGACGTATCTGTGTGCCAGCAGATTCGGAGCTGAAGGAAGTTATCATGAAGGAAGCTCATGATACTCTTTATTCTATCCACCCCGGAGGAACAAAGATGTATCAGGATTTGAAAGAGCATTTTTGGTGGCACAAGATGAAGAGAGAAATCGGAAGCTACATCGCCAAATGTGACATCTGTCAAAGAGTCAAAGCAGAGCATCAGAGACCTGCAGGACTATTGCAACCATTGCAGATTCCGAAATGGAAATGGGATTCCGTCGGAATGGACTTTATCACCGGTTTGCCTACTTCTAGTAGGGGAAATGACTCAATCTGGGTCATAGTTGATAGACAGTCCAAGGTAGCCCATTTTATACCTGTCAAAACTACCTACCATAGTGCAAAGCTAGCAGAGCTGTACATTGCTAGGATTGTTAGTCTGCATGGAACCCCCAAGACCATCGTGTTAGATCGAGGAACCCAGTTTACTTGATTTTGGCAGAAAGTTCAGGAAGGTTTAGGAACCAAGTTGAACTTCAGTACCGCTTATCACCCGCAAACAGATGGACAGACTAAGAGAGTCAACCAGATCCTAGAGGATATGATTAGAGCTTGTGTGTTGGAATACGGATCAAAATGGGAAGACTGCCTGGCTTTCACAGAATTCTCATATAACAATAGTTATCAAGCTAGTTTGTAGATGGCACCATTTGAATTCCTATACGTAAGAAAGTGTCGTACCCCTTTGAATTGGTCGCAAGTAGGAGATAGTCAGATCTTTGGACCCGACATTCTCCGAGAAGCAGAAGAGAAAGTTCACAAAGTCCGTGAGCACCTCAAGACCGCCCAATCCAGACAGAAGAGTTATGCTGACAAGAGAAGAAGAGACCTGACTTTCAATGTCGGAGATTTTGTATACCTCAAAGTTTCACCATTGAAGGGAACTCAACGCTTTAGTCTAAAGGGAAAATTAGCCCCAGATATATCGGACCTTTCAAGATTCTGAACCGCCGAGGAGAAGTATCGTATCAGCTGGAACTGCCTGAAGAGATGTCAGCCATCCACAATGTGTTCCATATCTCGTTACTCCGCAAATGCTTGAAAGTGCCCGAGAAGACGGAAGTTTTCAAGAACATCGATCACAGAGTTGTGGAAATCTACAATGACCTGACCTATCGGGAAGTACCCATCCGTATCTTAGAAGAAGCCTACAGAACCACCAGGACCAGGAGCATCAAGTTTCTTAAGATTCAGTGGAGCAAACATACCGAGGAGGAAGCTACTTGGGAGCGAGAAGATTACATTAGGACAGAGTTCCCGGATCTCTTTAGTTCCTAGTTTCTTTGTAAATCTCGGGACGAGATTTTGTTTAAGGGGAGAAAGTTTGTAACATCCCAAAACTTCAATCCAAGCTTATCAATATCAAATCATCCAAAAATAGGGTTAACAAAAACTTTTCCCAATAAAAAATATGAAAGCATTCATATGTGTGTGCATTTAAAATAGGAGTTGATTTGAAGTGCCTTGTTTAAGTGATCCAATGCTTGTAAAATGTTTCTTAGGTGATTTAAACATCATCTACATCATTCCCAAAATTTTCCTAAAGAAAATCAAATCAAAAAGAATTAAAAAGGAGGAATGGTCATTTTGGCCATTTTAATCCACTACACTACTTTGAGTGTTCCTAGCACTCATTTCTTAACAGAAACAATTCTTGATCTTTACACCCCTTGCTAGTACACATAATGAGGTACCAAGGCCCACCTTTTGATCTGCTAAAAACATTCTTTTACTTATTTTAAATGGCATTTGAAAATTGAATCTAATGCATATGCATAGATCACCCCTATTTCAAAAACCATCTTTTTGAGCTCCACTTTCAAAACCCTTGCAACCAGAGACTACCTAGCACTAGTGGAGATCACTCAAAAATTTGAAGTGCTTTGATCATCTTTGTCCCCCTCAAGCCTAACCAGACCCACACCAGCACATCCCCTACCTCCTAGCTGCACTGCATTGCCATGCCGAGCCACTCCTCGCCGGCCGACCGTGCACTCGCAGCAGCAGCCCTCTCCAGCCTCTCTCACCATGTCTAGCAAGTTGCCAGTGGTCCACCTCCACCGTCCAACCAGCCCCAGGCCAGAGACAGAGAGCAGAGCGGCTAGGAACTGCCGAGCCCGGAGCTGATCGACCATGCCGACGCCGCCCGCGGAGCACGCTCCGTCCCCGCGTGCACAAGCCGCCGCTCGACCGCAGCCCACGCCCAACACTCCGCCATGACCCAGGGAACACCCCAGACACCCCCGTTCGCCGCCCAAAGCACCACAGCCACCGCTCGCCGTGGACATTGCCGCTTCTACCGCTCAGAGCGCCAGCTCGCCCAGACCGCATACCACCGCCCCTACGCTCGCATTCACTTCCTAGAGCGCCACCAGGAGACCACCTGTCGATCGCCATCCTCCGCCATGCCGCTAGCCGCCCATAGCCGTGTCGCCGGAGTCGCCTGCCCATACCCTTCGGTCTCACCGTCGGGCCTATATAAACCGGCCTCCCCCGCACCATTTCTCCACACTCACTCACTCCCCACCTCTCATTGATCCTTTCACCCCTCTCGCCGGAACCAAGCGAGCTCTGCCTCGCCGGAATTGGAGCCAGAGCAGCCGCAGCAGGAGGAGAAGGGTGCCGCTGATTGCGACCACCCCAAGCTCCGCCGCAACCGCGCCTTGCCTTGCCGTCGTCTTCCAGTTTGTTTGCCCGCCTCGCCTACCCCGTTGGAGCACTGGTACGTCCCTAGCAGACCCCCACCGAGCCGCTAGGGTTCAAGCTCACCGGCGACCTGTTCGTCGTTGACGATGACCCTCAGCCGTAGATCCCCCTTCTAATCCTATGGCCCACAACGCGCGTACCGTTTCACGTGTTAAGACCCACTGACAAGCGGGACCCCCCTGTCAGCTGAGCCCCGTGCCGCAGAGCGCCACTGGGCCGGCGCAAGTTCTTTCATGCGCTAGCCCACCCGTTCAAATCTGGATTTTTCTTTTTAGTTAAATCTAGTTTCTGTCCACTAGTTTAAAATTCAATTCAGAGAGTTTTATAAATCCAAATTGCATGAAACCAATTTTTCTGAAAGGTATGGAGATGATCTATCCAAGCCCGTTGGATTTAATTCAATTAGAGTTATAGATCTCTCCTAACAGAAATAACAAAACATAAGCTTTTGCAACTTGCAACATTTTTATAAAATCAACCAAGTTAGCTTTTGAGTTGATTCCAACTCTCAAAAATCACATTTAATCATATCTATCTAAATATGAAATAATATTAAGGTTTACATGCAGTGACTTTGGACTAGTACCAAAATGATGCTATATAGGCATTTCTAGTCACTTTAAATCATTAAATAATGAACTTACACCAAACTGATTATGATCCAACCTTTAAATCTCATTCCCACATATTAGAGTATGTGGTGAGGACATGTGTCAACATGATCCCATATTTTAAGTGGTGAATATTAAATCTTAGTTAATTTTTCAATGAGTAGAAATTACTTTTCTAAAATAAAAAGAAAGAAACTATTGAATTAAACTTGTGATGCTTGTGATGATAATAGATCATCAATTGTATGTCTTAGAATGCTATCTAGCCTAGTTAAGTATTGTTTGGTGATTGTGTACTCCGTATGTATTTTTATAGACGATAGTACCGACCAAGTCTACAAAGAGGAGGAGTGCTATCAAGACGAAGAAGAAGAAAACTTCAACCACTGCACCAACCAAGGCAAGCTAGCACTATCCAAGATTAACCCTTGCAAGTTGTACTTGCAAGCCACCATTTAATGCAAGATAACACTTGCAAGTATAATGCTTAGCAAGTTAGGATTAAACTAGATGGTTTAGCAAAGATGCCTTAAGCATGCTTTGATCACACCCTTTTGACTATTAGTACCCCAAGTCTTACTTACAAGTTTTACTCCCCTTAGTACACAAAGTTCTTTACTTGTTTTGAAGGTAGCATAAAAAGTATAAAACTTGACCTACTTAGAAACCTTTAGATGTCATTCTATGGCATGAGATTGAACCCATCCTTCCACCTTAGTGAACACTCTTAACTTAGTAGCTTAGAGTAGATCAAAAACTTGAGTCACTTTAGATGGGAACACTTGGTGAAAATGAATTATGAAAACCTTGGAATGATGAGTCATTCTATTGAGATGTTTGACATGTGCTGAGAAACACAAATGGTTGATGATGATGAAATGTTGAGGCATGAGCCTTAACCCTTTTATAAAACTGATGGTTGGTTTCGGATGCGATACCATCCAAATTTACCGTACAACCAAAATACCTGAGTTGGGTAAGGCTTAGCTGGAAATTTATATGCATTAGTATTAGTTCCCTCGCGGGAGAGGTTTGAGCTGAGGCTACCTCTCATGATGCCCACCTATGCAGTGCCCAAGATGACTGATGGTCATGGTTGGGAGGCCATGCTCATAGGAGAGGTGCTTATACTAGGGTGTGTAAAGGGATGGTTATGTTTGATTATCTGCATACTAAGTATGATGATTCAGGGTTATCCCTGACAGATGTATCGAATCTTGTGGTGAAAGTGTACCACCTCTGCAGAGTGTCAAACTATTCGAATAGTCGCGTCCGCGGTTATGGACAGTTGGAATGGCCATACTGTTTCGTTGTCAGATGTTTTCCAAATAACTTGAACTGAATGATGAATCTTGACTTGACCACAACAGGGTTGTGTTTATGATACTAGCTTCCCAACTTAAGTGATTCTAGAGCTTTACCTTATCTTTCTTTGCTTCTGAACTCAGCTTAGGTTTCAAACTTAACTTTATAGTTAAACTTAGATCTAGCACTTTAACTTAGAATTATAATACTTGTTAGTGGTAGTTTGCGAGTACTTAAAGAGTGCCCATGGCTTTTGTCCCTAGCTATTCTCATGGCCAGACTATGAAGGAGATTATCAAGATGATGGTCAGCAGGACGGCTACGATAACTAGTACTATCTGCCTTCGCCAGCATTGCATGTGCCCCTGAAGATGGACCCCACCGCTACGCTTATCTTTTATTTCCGCTGCTTGTTGTATTAAGGCTGGATCATGAGATCCTTATTTAAGTAAGACCTTATGTATGGTTTGTAATGGATGATGTACTATGATATCCAATCCGTTATGTCTCGCAAAAATGATAATCGTGGGATTGCGAGGTATGGCATAACGGGCATCTGGGATTAAAAAAACCGGGTGTTGACATTCATCCTCCCACACACCTCTGTACCGTCCTATGTAAACATGGTGTTTGATGCTATAAGTTATAATCCTATGATCTATGTCATATTTGCGTAGTTTCTTTGTTCTTAGATTGAATGGTTGAATGTCTTTGGTTCATTAGAGTTGTATGTTGATATGGTATAGTCCTTTGGTGTCCATTATATTTGTGCGCGCATGGATTAAACATCATAGGGTTTGTAGTATGTGTAAAAGGAAGGGGGAATTCTGCCAGAGTGACAGAATCCTGAGGACGTGAACCGGAACGTTGCACGTATGGGAGTAAGAGGACCATTAAAATTAAGGCTATGGTTGGGGAAACCTTAATGCATTGATTAGTACTTATGGATGTTTGCTTACAATCCAATCATATAGTACATGTAATTTCAAATAGTGAAGCGCATGTATATTTAGCCTCTCCCACTTAGAAAACTGTATCGAAGACAATGAACCTGATCTATTTTCTATTTAAACTTGGACAAAGCCACCACAATTACCACCACTATTCCACACTCATGGTTCTATTAGTTTAGTGTATTTTATTGCTGCAGCAACTAGCTTTACTTTATTGTTATTTATTATCATGTAAGGTTATCTCTAGTACTCGTATTGTTGCTCTAGTTTTATTCCCTCGATAATGCAAATGTTTAGTGTGCATAGAGTTGTATTAGTGGTTGATAGAACTTGAGAGAACATTTATCCTACCTTTAGCTCCTCGTTGGGTTCGACACTCTTACTTTTTGAAAAGGTTACACACGATCCCCTATACTTGTGGGTTATCAGTAACGCCATATTCTGTTCAACGAATATAAGCATAAAGCTCAAGTATTATTGAAAATTCGATAAACCCCCTAAACCCTATTTACTCCATAAAACCTAAACCATAAAACCATAAAACCCTAAACCCTCGACCCATATAAACCCTAACCAAGCATGTATCATGGACTTATAGATCAAACTTTGAGATTCGATCTTTCATTAAATTGCGGTAACGCCATTCTATTACATGAATATAACAATAAAGTTTGAACATTATCAAAAATGCCCTAAACCCTAAAACCTAAACCCTCAACCCCACCTAAACGACATTGGCAAATGAGGTATGACATGCACTTGTAGATCAAAATTTCAGATAAACATTCCTCAAATTGTGCTAACGCTATTCAGTTCCATGAATATAAGCATATATAAAGCAGCTTGAATATTATCGAAAATTCCCAAAAAAACTAAACCCTAAACACCTAAACCCCCAAAACCATAAAATACCTAAACCCTCAACCCCTCAAGCAGGTATGATGCACTTATAGATTAAAATCTGAGATACTTTCATTAAAGTGCGATAACACGAGTCTATTCCACGAATATATATAAGCATATATATAAGCTTGAACATTGTTATTGAAAATTCATAAACCCTACATCCTAGAAAACCCTAAACCCTAAATACCAACCTTAAACTCCTAAGCCCTAAACCCTAAAATCCTAAATCATATACCATAAACCCTAAACCCCTAAACCCTCTACCCAAAAAACACGAACCCTAAACCCCAGGCTATATATATCTTGTGTGGAAACTAGGGCAATGGGATTTTGATCCATACTTATTTGTAGTTTCTTCATGACAAAAGCCATTGTCGTCGCTTGAAAAATAGAAAATATCTTCAAATTCAGAAGCTTCCTTTGTAAATAATATTTTAAATGCCAAAAATACGGACCAATCTACCAAATACAAACATGTTGTTATAAACTATAGCAAAGGTGTGGCCATGACCTTGGTCACCTGGTTTGAAAGCCATGCAAATTCATACATGGTACGCCATATATCATATGACAAAATTAAAGCCATTATTATCGATTGGAGCTTTTAAAATAACTCCAAATATGGAAGCTCTTTTTCTAAACAATGTTGAAATACCAATATGCACCAATCTACCAGACATGGTTACATTATCATAAAGTATGGTAACACATATGGCCTTGACATTGGTCATCTAGTTTTCGAAAGCCATGAATGTTCAAACATGGCACGCCATATTGTGAAACGAGTTTTTCAAGAGTTATCAAATTTTATATATTTTCATGGAAACTAGCCAATGCACACAGTGAGACACCAACAGAGAAACGAATGGTTGTATTTCGTTTTATATTTTGTTTCTTTATTTTTTTAAAGACTGGCCCAAATTTGGTGTCATTACTATTCATATCAAAAAATTGAAATCTTGCAAAACTCTCGGTGGTTCTCCAATATTTGACTAATTCGGTACCTTTAAACTATTTTTAAAAAGTCAAGAGCAAGCTATATCACACACTTTGTAGTACATAAATATACTTACTTTCAATCATCAAAAAGTTATTTAATTTCAGCATCTTCAGCTAGGAAGTTTGGAAACTCATGAAAGTAGGGCATTATCCATCAAATCTGGAATCTCCTTTGTAAACAATTGCTTGAAATGCCAAGATGCACCGATCTACCAAATATGGCCAGGTTTGTAAGCTTGGTTGGCGAAGATGATTTAATGTACGGAGTAGTACAAAAGATGAAAAAGGTACAAAAACTATGGTTGTGACCTTGCTCCTCTTGTTTGAAAGCCTTGAATTAATGTTCATTAATTTCGGAAGATGTCTATAAACTCATTAAATGCTAGAAAGCATACAGGCATCTGGGTCTATCTGACGGGGACAGCATCCCAAGTGGGAGTAGTGTACCTTAGAAGCTTCAACTTCAAAATTTCGGCAGAGCACCGAAATATCCTGCCCACCCATTCAAACATCCTGCCCATCCATTCAAACATCCAGCCCCAAAAAACATCTAGCCCCAAAAATTATTTTATTGCACAAATTTAGCCTAGAAGCTTGAAAGGGCATTATAAATTGTGTGAAAAGGGGGCGGTGGCATTTTGAGCCATCATCTTTGTAGTTGCTTCACAATAAAACACATTGTTGTTACTTGGAAATTCAAAAACAAACTTCAAATTTGGAAGCAAACATATTGGTTGATTTGTAAAGATGCACCGATCTACCAAATACAGACACGTCATCATAAACTATTTCCATGACCTTGGTCACCTTTTTTGGATGATGGTGTAACACCCCAGCATTAGAGCTTAGAAATAAGCTGAACACAGGTGTGTGCATTGCATTCATGCATAGAAAATCCGGATAATTTTCGCGCTTTTAAATAAAACTTGTCAAAGTGATTGAAGCTTCTCTTAACTTGGTGGAACTGAAGTAGATCATCAAGTTAACTGCGATAAGTTTCAATATGACCTTTTCTAAAACCTTATCTTTGGTTAATATAATTTGATCTAAGGGTAGATCAAATGCAATAAAACTAAGTCACAACACACTACTTAATAAGGAGTACGTGATCTTCTACAGATCATCACATGGTATTCCATACAACAACTCAAGGATGGATACTTGATATTCTAAAGCTAATATCAAGATATTATCTACCACAAACCCTGAATACCAAGTTAAGTATGTAACTTAAACAAAGAAAACTCTATAACTATATCTTGAAACACTTGTTTGCCATAGTTATTCCTACCATGAGAATCATGGTAGCTTCTAAACACTAACTCTTATCACAGATAGAGTAGAAAAGGGAGTCAAGCCAAGACCATCCAGCATATACTCTTAATATGATATTAAGAGGTGACAATCCTATTTAACCAAGTCCTAGTGTCTATTGGTCATCAATGTGTGTGATCAATTCTTGACCTAGCACTTGTTAACCTTTAGCTTTGACCTATTATATTGACCTTCCAAATACCTTAAGTAAATTAATAAGAAGAAGGAACTAGTTATGGTAGAGTGTGCCATCATCAATGGAATGAGATCCTTAGTGGTGATCAAACCATTTGATGTTGGAGGAGTTAACTCACTCATGAGTTAACTAGAAGCAGTACCTAAACCCAAGAGTTTAGATAATAGTTATGAAGCCTTGAGAAGGCTAGTAGTAGTAGAGAATCCAATGGTAATCTTGTTAAGTCAAGAAGGCATAAACTTAGAGTAAGCTTGCTTAACAAGATAAGCCTATAAAGAGACTAGTACATGTCTACTACTTAGTTGATTATAGATCTTAATCAGACAATTAGAAGCCTAATCTTTGTTTGATCAAAGGATGGTGGTCATTATTCTCAAGTAACTTGAGCATAGATGACTAGGTGTTGAAGGAGAGTTGTGAGTATACCAAATTAGGTAAACCCTAGTAAGCTGAATCATCTAGCTTGATCATGAGAAGTCAAGCTAGGGTATGATGAAGTATATAACATAAGTTGTATGGAGTAGTTGGAGGCATAGTAGTTTAACCAAGTTAATACAAGAACAACTTGTATTATGGAGAGTAGTACCATACCTATTCTAGAGGATTGTTATCACATGTGATATAGAGAGAACTATAATCTTTTAAGCCTTGGAAGGAGTTGCAAGATGGGTTTAAGGAAGTTAATAGAGAGAGTTAGTAGTAGCTAAATTGATAGGTGCATCAATGGTAGTTAACTAATTAGGAGTTATACACTAGGAGTAAGAATGAAGGAGAATTGTTGGAGTGGCATGACCATGTCATCATATGATGATGGATATGGTGGAGTCAGATGATTGTCTTATTCAGGAAGATGTGATCTTTGTGAATAAGATAAGAGAGATTTATAGAGTATATTTAGGAAAGGAATTCCTTAACTATGACTCAAGCTTAGTGAAGTGTGAGGATAGGAATTCTTGAGAAATCTTTAACCAAGGTCTTATCAAGCCATGAATAGAACCATGTATACTTCTTTGTCCAAAACCCTAGAATAAAGAGGGTAGTAAACTAATTCCTATTTTTTAGGCAACCAATGGATAGTATCTCTTAGCCAAAATGAAATGCCTAAGAGATAAGTAGAATATCAAATGAGTGTTTATGGATGAAAACTTTGTCTGTTTTATTATTTTAAACCCTAATAGAACTTAGTCTCTACGATCATTAAGGTCACATTAGGAGAGTGTTCTGTGGTAATTCTGAACTCTACAAAACAAGTAGAATTGGATTTGGTGAAATCACCAATTAGGGAGAACCCTGGGATTCAAATCACCGTGTTATAACCTCAGGATTTAAACCAACATCTAATGTGGTTATTAAAAGAGGTTAAATATATATATATTACATGCCTATCACTCACCGTCATAAATTAGTAGCCTCTTAAACCACTACTAATACCTTCTTTTTGTGGTAATACAAATCATTTCTACAAGATTTTCTGATAGGAAGTGAACCCTAAAACCCTAAGTTATATTCACTTTATTAGATAAAAGAACCTTCATATAATAACATATTTTGAATACACAACAAGAAATGTAGAGGAATGGGTTATAATTAACCTCTAGCATATATCAATGTCTTACAAAATTTCTGGACATTTTAAAATTCTTGTATAAATCAAATTAGAAAGGAAATGATAAAATAGAAAACCGAAAATAGAAAAAGGAAACATAAATAGAAAAAAATAGAAATAGGTCGTAACCAGGAGAAGCCCAACAGCAGCCCAACACCAGTACCAGCCCAGTAGTCTTCTTGCTTTGGCTGACAGGTGGGACCGTAGGAAGGACCGCGGGTTGAGACAGAGATTTGGCGAGGGGGTTTTCCGCAAAATGTGCGTTGTCGTCTACCTCTCAACGTCACAAGTAGCTCACTGGCCGGAGCTTCGCCATCCGCCACAGCGTTGTGACATAGACTCTGTCTAGATTCATGCCACTGACGCCTGGAGGGGATAAGAAGGCCACCACGATGCCCTGTTCGTCCTCATCACCAATTCCACTCTCTCTCCTTCTTCCTGTGCGAGTTCCCGAAAACCTACCTCGCCGTAGCCGCTTGTGGCCGTCGATTCCGGCTGTCCCTGGACCATATGAGACCACTATGGTGTTTCCCATGCTCTTCTTGGTCGATTGCCCCTGCTAGCTCGAGCCAGCGAAGCCCCTGAGGTTCTAATCGGGACCTCCTTCCCGAGGTCCGGCCGCCGCGATTCCCATCAACTCCGACCTTCTCCGGTCACGCCAACCGCTTCACTGCAATCCCGGTGAGCTCCTGGTTCTGCTGATCCTGTCCGATTTGCCGCTAGCTCACCGTAGTGACCTACCCGTGGAAGTCCAAACGGTGCCACCGTATGAGCTCGTCGTCGGTCATCTTCCGGTGGCTATTTGCTAGGACCCCACTACTATATGGTTCCCCATCGAACCCTCTTTCCAACGCACCCTACCGCATGTGCTGGGGCGCCGTATTTCGCCGCCGGCGACCACAAACCGGTGGTGATGGCTGTGCTTGCGTTAGCATGACGCCATGCCCACGTCATCCTGGTCCCGCCAGCCAGTTTGACCGGTCCATGCCCACGTGGCATGCCGACGTGGGGTCAGTGGCTCTGGCTAGATTAGTACTCGGTAATAAAAGTAAGTACCTATTTAGGAAATAGAAGAAACATTATAGATTTAAATATAATTAGTTTCCAGAAATTTAATAAAAGGATTAAATCTTATAAATTCAATATCTTTTATTTTACAATTCGAAAAAAAATTATATACCAAAATGTTCAGAAAAATAAAATCTATAATATAAACCTAATATCATAATTACTTTCCCACTTAAATAAAATCATTAGTATTTATTAGTAAATAATCTATTAGAAATAAACCTTAATAAATAGATTCTATTATTTAAAATTCATAAAAATAAGTAGAATATATCAAAAATCTTAGAAAAACAAAATAAAGAATTATAAATGTGTTTTATACATTTTTCTATTACTTAACTAATATTTATTATTCATTAAGTATTTATAAAGTGATAAAACTTATAAAAATCATATCTTATTATTAAAAATCACAAAAATATTTATAATATACCTAAATGATCACAAAAATAAATTCTACACATTAAAAATGTCAACTCTCACTTTTGAAGTAAAATAAAAGATAAAGGTTTAACAAATCTTATTTTAACTCTTTTATTTTATTTTAATTCATTCAAAATGTATAAATACTTACTATTACCTTTATCATTATTTGCTTAGAGTCTAAAAATGTAATAACAAGTTCAAATAATGTTTAATTGAAGTTAACATAAGTCTAACCATTTTAAGTTGTACTTACTAAAACTACCATTTAGAATTAAGTAAATCTTTCTCTCCAAAAATAGTTTATCAATTATAAAATCCTCAATAATAATATTTTGACTTATTAAAATCTTTACTATTATTTCACTCACAAGTTAATAAGTATATCCCAAGATAATTCATGAGTGTTTAAACAATAAAGTTTCCACATTATGAATCATACCCATTCATTTGAAAGTATTTAATATGATGCCATTCCCATGTTCATAGAAATGAGTATTAATTCTATAATAAGTAAGTGATTCTACCCACTTATAAAATTAAGAAAACACCACTTATATCAATGCATAATACTTTTGTTTCACCTTCATGGAGTGTTAAAAGTCTCCATTTACTAGTAGAATAGCTACTCAACAATATTAGTTATTTTCTACTTTAGTACTTATATTTTATAAGAAAACCTTAAAGTATTAGCTTTAAGTTTAAATACTTATTACTTTGTAAAGTAATATTTTCCGCAAGAGTTATTCTTTTAAGAGACATTAAAAGTAATCCTTGAACACTTCTCTAAAAGCTCTAATTAAATCTTAATCTTGTTTAAGAAATATTTCACATACCATACCCCATTTGAGTGCTTTAATATTGCATATTAATTATTGTATCTACATATTGTTTCACACACTTTCACAAGCCTTAATAAGAAGCACAAGTGTGAAGCTAGTATAAAAGTGCAACACATTCCAAAGAACTCATCACAAACTCCAAACCCTAGATCAGATACGATTATTCCGGGGTTTCGCGTTTATCAAACCGCATTACATTACTTATGCATAATTGCATCTTGCTTCTTTAAACATTAGTCCTTACCGGACCAATGATGATGTTTACAGAATTTGGAACTTCTATTATTCCAAAGATCACGAGTGCATAATCTTGCAATCACAGAAGGCAAGAATTTGGATCTTCTATTATTTTCTATCAAATGCTTGTAACTCAAATGTTGTCATCACCTGCATTCCAAAAAGGTCAGAAAACACTATTTTCATAATAATATGATTATGGATTATTTACTAGATGGTAATAATCTACTGATACAGTTCAAGTGGTAAAGGAACATAATATCTAGGACTTAACAATCAATGTCGCCAGTGATTCTAGCGTTGTATATTACGCGTCAACTATGAGATTTGGAATGGGACGGAGAAGTCAGCTGGATCTTCTTCCTTTCGTATGGACGGATGACCTTATCGTGAGGCTGTTGATTTCTCATAGAGTTCTAGAGAATCCAGCACATGGGCGGGACCCCTTAGTTCCCCGCGATCTTGGTGTCTAGATTATCTTTGCATCTCTGTCTGGGTCTGAGTTCACCATAGCTGATGGTGACCGCCAAACAGAGTTGCGTACGGAGTCTCTGAGAGGATACCCAAAGAGTAACCGTGGTAGTTGTCTCGGGGGATCGTGTCTTCATGCGGCGTCGCGGAGAGGGGCAGTGATTGGGTTGGATCTTAAGCTGGGCCTCAAACCATGGAAATTTGAACAGGGACATACTCCCGGCTGCGTGCTGGCGCGTGTATTAATGAGCTCGTTGGGGAACCCCAAGAGGAAGATATGATGAGCACAGCAGTAAGTTTCCCTCAGTTATGAAACGAAGGTTATCAATCCAGTACGAGCAAGGAAACACCCCAAACGTGTAGCTAGCTGAACGTTGGCAGGGCGCACTACCGGTGCCAGCAGCAACGTGGAGACCTGCACAACATAACCACAGAACTCTGTCCCCAACTTGCGATGAGGTTGTCAATCTCACCGGTTTTGCTGAAAACAAAGGATTAAACGTATCGAATGGAAGGATGTAATAGTTTGCAGAAAGTAAACACAAAGCAGTAAACAATTGATTGTAGATTGAAAGTAAAAGAAAGGACCGGGGTCCATAGTTCACTAGAGGTGGCTCTCCTTAAGATAGATAACATGTTGGGTGAACAAATTATAGCGGGGCAATTGACAAACATCGAGAAAGCATACAAGCATATACTAATCATCTTGACTCCTTTGAGACTTGATTGGGCATTACAACATTATACATAGACCGCCATCCAACTGCATCTATGACTAATAATCCACCTTTAGGTTATCATCTGAACCCCCTCCAGTATTAAGTTGCAAGCAACAGATTATTGCTTTATGAATTGCATGTAAAGTAAACAATATGATTGTTCTATGAACAAAGGATTGTTGTTTTCTCCCTAGTAGCAACAACACATCTAGTACCTTAGAGATTTCTGTCACTTCCCCAGATTACCAGTGGCATGAACCCACTATCGAGCATAAATACTAACTCTTGGAGTTGCTAGCATCTACTTGGCCAAGATAGCTACTAACAACGGAAAGCATGCAACATCACAAATAACAAATACATGATAGAATCAATAATCAATCTAAAATAGCATCTCAATATCCAACGGATCCCCGCAAACACAACATGCATAATTACAAATAGATGATCTTGATCATGAACGGAGCTCACAGGATCTAGACACGATAGCACAAAGGAGGAGAACCAGCCATCTAGCTACTACATGGACCCATAGTCCAGAGATGAACTACTCACGCATCACACCGGAGGCTTGCATGATGATGAAGAAGGCCTCCAGGATGAATTCCCCTCTCCGGCAGGGTGCCGGGAAGAGCTTCAGATCCCTCCCGATCTAGCGATGGAGATGACAGCGGCTATAGACTCTTTCGTGGAATTTTAATCGGGTACTTAGGGTTTCCGTATCAGAGGCAATATATAGGCGGAAGGAGAGGCCGAGAGGGTGCCTAGGGCGGCCAGACCACCCCCTGGCGCGGGCCAGGCCTGGCCGTGCGGCCAGGTGGTGTGGCCAGGCCCCAGCCCCTCTCCGTCTCGTATTCTGGCTCAAGATGTCCCCCGGTAAAATAGTGACTTTGGCTTTTGTCCCATCCAATTCCGTGAATATTCATTTTCTGACTTCTTAGAACCAAAAACAGCAGAAAACATGCAGCTGGCATTGTGGCTCTTGTTAATAGGTTAGTCCAAGAAATCATATGAAAAGTACTCCAAAGTGTGGACAAAACACAAGAAAGTAGATAAAACCAAGCATGGAACATCAAAAATTATAGATACATTTGCAATCTATCACTGCGCAACAAAGCTAAAGGTCTCTTGTGGGAAAAGTGACGCACCTCTGCAGAGTGTAAGAATTGTGACATGTTACTCCCTATTCCGGGAAGGAGCTATGAACGCGGCATGAAAGGAACCCCACGAAGGTTCTGGTTAACCTGTGAAGGCTGTCGGACATAGTTTTTAGAATAAAAGCAACCTTTGAAGAAATGTTTATGAAAACCTGCATTGCCTACGACCTATGGTCTGTGGCTGTAGAGATAGTGCATCATACACTCCTTTTTAGTGAACTTGCCGAGTACGCTCGTACTCAACCGTACCTTCTTAACCCTTGCTAGGTTCTAAGCCGTTGAAGACAACATCAACATCAATTTCTGCTCAAGAAACCATCATCGGCAGCTTAGGTTCTTCAATCAAATCAATGAAGTCAACATATTCATTAACTGAAGTGAAGAAAAAGTCTCTATGTAGATAGGAGTAGATACTCTAGCCATGAAACCTACTTCTGTAGAGCATTGCATTAGTAGCAATTGCAAGCCTTATGGTTTAGATATTAGTCTTTTTAGCCAGATAGTTCGGAGTTATTATTTCTGGTTCTTCCTTGTAAGAAGTTCTTTCTCTCTCTTTAACCTAGAGTGTTCTCTAGATCTTTTGCAAAGAGTCGAGTTGTAATCTATAGTCATGTCTTGGACCTGCTGTGTTTCTATTGTACCACTCTGAGGGATGTAATACTAGTGAACGGTGTTTCATTAGTGTTATGTCAACGGCTATAGTGTACTACATCATGAAGTGGTATGTTGGGTCACCGTAGATGGTCATCTTCTTGAAAGCCTTAAATTGATCGAAAATTTCAGCAAATGCCTAGAAACTCGTTTAAATGCTGGGAAGCAACTCTCGCTGGCGTGTGGGCCTAGACGGTGATAGCGCGTCTGAGAGACCCCACACCGGAGTAGCGTATGCTAGAAGCTTCGATCTCAAAATTTGGTATGGCACCCAAACATCGCACCCATCCATTAAAATATCCCGTGCATCCATTCAAACATGCTTCACCTCTTTCTAGAATGCAAAATTCCTCTTCTATCCCCGCTCCAGAAACAAGAACTCGAGGGAGCATTGCAATAACAGAGGGATATAGGTGGTAAATTTGCGTTCTCCCAAGTGCATCACCCCATCCACGTTTCCCAGCCCTTCTTCAATATTTACCTACGCGCCCACTCCGACCTACACCAACTTTTTGGACCCACTATGCAAGTGACCCACATGTCAGTCAGCTAGAATTACGGGAAGTAGAGATTCCCATCGCTTGTTGTTCAAAATTCGAACATTTTTCGCTAAACCAAGATAAAATCGTTAAAATCATCCAACCTGGCTTATACTATCATTCCACTATGTCAGAGTAAAAGCTAAAAAAACAAAGCCAAAAACACGTTCGTAGCTTTATAAGCCAAAAATCAAAAGCCAGAATTTGAGCCCAACCAATTTTATTTAACAAAAAATATGACCAAGCAGGATACCATCGACTTGTAGATCAATTTTTGAGATACTTTCATTAAATTGCGGTAACACCATTCTGTTCCACGAATATATATAACCATAAAGTTTGAAAATATTATTGAGAATTCACGGAATCCTAAACCATAAAATCTAAACCCCTAAACCCTGACCAAGCAGGTATCGTGCACCTATAGATCAAATTGAGATACTTTCGTTAAATTAGGTAACGCCATTCTATTAGACGAATATAAGCATAAATCCTGAGCATTACCAAAAATTCTCTGAACCCTAAACCGAAAACAACCCGTAAAACTAAACTGGAAAACCCTAAACCATCGATCCATAAACCCTAATCAAGCAGGTATCATGCACTTCTATATCAAAATTTGAGATACTTTCATTAAATTGCGGTAACGCCATTCTATTCCATGAATATAAGCATAAAGCTTGAACATTATTTAAAATTCCTGAAACCCTGAAATCTAAACACTAAACCCTAAATCCTTACCAAACATGTAGCATGCACTTATCAATCAAAATTGATATATTTTCATTAAACTGGTAACTCCATTCTATTCGATGAATATAAGCATAAACCTTGAGCATTATCGAAAATACCCTAAACCCTAAACAACCCCTAATAAAACCTAAACCTAAACCTAAAACCCCAACCTTCAACCCATAAACCCTAAATGATCAGGTATCATGCACTTATAGATCAAATTTGGAGATACTTTCAATGAGTTAGGTAACGCCATATATATTCTATTCGATGAATATAAGCATAAAGCTTGAGTATTATTGAAAATTCGATAAAACCCCTAAACCCTATTCAGTCCATAAAACCTAAACCGTAAAACCCTAAAACCCTAAACCCTCGACCCATATAAAAACCCTAACCAAGCAGGTATCATGGACTTATAAATCAAAATCTGAGATTCGATATTTCATTAATTGCGGTAACGCCATTCTATTCCACGAATATAACAATAAAGTTTGAACATTATTGAAAATTCCTGAAAACTGAAACCTGTAAAACCCAAATCCTAAACCCCTAAACCCTATAACCCTAAACCCTCACCAAGCACGTAGCATGCACTTATAGATCAGAATTTAAGATAATTTTGTTAAATTGGGTAACGCCATTCTATTTGACGAATATAAGCATAAATCCTGACTAATATAAAAATTTCCCTAAACCCTAAACAACCCCTAAAACTTAAACCCTAAACCCTAAATCCCTAAACCCTTAGCCATAAAACCTAACCAAGCATGTGTCATGCACACATTGATCAAAATTTGAGATACTTTCATTAAATCAGCTAACACCCATTCTGTTCTACGAGTATAAGCATAAATCTTGAGCATTATTGAAAATTCACTAAACCCTAAACCCTAAACAACCCATAAACTAAACCGTAAAAACCTATAACCCTAAACCCTCGACCCATAAACCCTAACCAAAGCAGGTATTGTGCACTTATACATCAAAATTTGAGATACTTTCAATAAATTGATGTAATGCCATTCTATTCAACGAATATAAGCATAAAGCAACTTGAACATTATCGAAAATTCCTAAAACCCAAAACCCTAAACCCTAAACTCCTAAAACCATAAACCCTAAACCCTTACCAAGCATGTAGCATGCACTTATAGATCAAAATTTGATATACTTTCGTTTAATTTGCTAACGCCATTTTATTCGACGAATATAAGCATAAATCTTGAGCATTATCGAAAATTCCCTAAACCCTAAACCCTAAACAACCCCTAAAACCTAAACCTTAAAACCCCAAACCCTCAACCCATAAACACTAACCAAGCAGGTATCATGCACTTTATAGATCAAAATTTGAGATACTTTCATTAAATTAGGTAATGTCATTCTATTCGACAAATATATCAATAAAGCTTGAGCATTATTCTAAATTCGCTAAACTCTAAACCCTATACAATGATAAAACCTAAACTGTAAAACCCTAACCAAGCAGGTATCATGCACTTAGAGATCAACATTTGTGATACTTTCATTAAAGAAGGTAACGTCATTCTATTCGATGAATATAAGTATAATCTTTGAGCATTATTGAAAAATCGCTAATCCCTAAACCATAAACAACCCATAAAACCTAATCCGTGAAACCCTAAACCATTGACCCATAAACCCTAAACCAGCAGGTACCATGCACTTATAGATCAAAATTTGAGATACTTTCGTTAAATTGTGGTAACGCCATTCTATTACGTGAATATAAGCATAAAGCTTGAACATTATTGAAAATCATAAACCCTTAACCGTAAACCCTAATAACCTCCTAACCCTAGAACTCTAACTTCCTAACCCTAGAACCCCAAACCCTTACCAAGGTGGTATAATGCACTTATAGATCAAATTTTGAAATACTTTTATTAAATTGCGATAACGTCATTCTATTCCATGAATATAACCATATATATAAAGCTTGAACATTATTATTGAAAATTCCCTAAACCTTAAAACCTAAACTATCATAAACCCTAAAACCTTGAACAACCCTAAACCCTAAACCACTAAACCCTAAAAGCCTAAACCCTAAAATCCTAAACCATAAACCATGAACCCTTAAACCCTCAACCCAAAATAAAACCCCAAACCCTAAACTTAATTAACCCTAGGCTATATATACTTTGAGTGAAAACCGGGGCTGTGGGATTTAAAGCCATGTTTTGTAGTAGCTTCATGACTAAAGCCATTGTTGTGCATTAGAAAATTGAAATAACTTCCAATTCGGAAGCTTCCTTTGTAAATAATATTTTAAATGCCCATACACACCATATCAAATATGGATAGGTTATTATAAACTATAGAAAAGATATGGCCATGACCTTGGTCATCTGGTTTGAAAGCAATGCATATTCTTACATGGTACTCCATATATATTGTGATACAATTTTTTCTCAGAAATTATCAAATTTCAAGGTTATATTTTTCCATGGAAACTAGCTAGTGCACATAGTTAGACACGAATAGAGAAAATAATAGATGTATTTCTTTTTATATTTTGTTTCTTTGTATTTTTTTTTAAATGGATGAAAT
Source organism: Avena sativa (assembly GCA_916181665.1). Taxonomy (NCBI): domain Eukaryota; kingdom Viridiplantae; phylum Streptophyta; class Magnoliopsida; order Poales; family Poaceae; genus Avena; species Avena sativa. Next base: position 265,038,083 of record OV702291.1, read on the forward strand.
TAGGTGCCATTACCATTCATATCAAAAAGTTAAATTTTCCAAAACTCTCGGTGGTTCTCCAATATTTGATTACCTGATATCTTTGAATTATTTTAAAAAGTCAAGAGCAAGGTATATCACACACGTTCTAGTTTGAAATTAGACATATTTACTTTAGATTGTCAAAAAGTCATTTTATTGCATAGATTTAGCTAGAAAGTTTGGAAATTCATGAAAGTTGGGCATTGTCCACCAAATCCAGAATCTTCTTTTGAATGCCAAGATGCAGCTATCTACCAGATATGGACACGCTATTATACACTATGACAGAGATATGTCCGTGACCTTAGTCATCTTGTATGAAAGTCTTCAAAATATATTGTTTATCAATTTCGGCAAATGTGTGGAAACTCATTTATATGTTGGTAAGCATATTGTCGCTGGCGTGTGGGTCTAAACAGGGCCAACACGTGAGAGCGGCCACGTTGGAGTAGCGTACGTTGGAAGCTTCAACCTCAAAATTTCCGCATGGCACCGAAACATCTCGCGCACATCTATTCAAATATCCCGCCCTGCTTTTTGCAAATGCAGAATTCCTCTTCTATTCCTGCTCTAGAAACAAGGACCGTGGCAGTACTGTAATAATAGAGGGGTATAGGTCATAAATGTGTGTCATCTCACCTATATCCCCCCCATCGTCTCTTCCCTGCCCACACCCCTCCAACCTCGACCTTCCTCTAGCTGCTTCACCGCCGGCCCTCTCTTCCACACCGGAGTTCCACTGCAGGCGCTCTTTACCGGAACTATTTCACCGACTCCCTCGCGGCACCAGATCTGCTTTGCCAACGCCGTCGTCTACCCTACCAGGGCCGGTTCACTGAATCATTCGTTGCTGACCCCGAAATGCCGAGCCGCCGCCCCCGCTGCCCACTTGCCCGTCCCACCCGTCCTCGCCGCGCAGCGGTAATTTCTCTTGCCCGTTTGCTATATTTTTGTTACTCGTAAGCTACGAAATCTTCAGGATGTTGCTCAATATCCTAGATGCTATTGCCATTTCGTTTGCACCCTTCACCTTGTAGGTCCTATCCACCTCATTAGCTTCTTGCTTTTATTCCCTTTCTTTATTCTCACGCTATCGGTTTAATCCTCCAACACGAACTCATAGATTCTATTCTTTCCGAGCGCTTGCACGTGTCATGTAAACAGCTCATAGAGGATCCAACACTGACAATCTGACACCCAGCAAGGCTGAATCGTGAGGTTTCCTTGTGTTACTTAGGCCAGTTTCTTGTCATGTTAATTAGTTGTCATTCTACCTAAGAACTTGCCATGACATTTGCATTTATGTTCAACTGTGAATATATGTGCGAATGCTTAATTCGTAAAATGTCCATCTAGTTTGGATGATATATCTGGTCATTTTTAATGCTATATGTTGGTGTTTTCACCTGCTTTCCTCCTTCCAAACCAACTCTCTAGTTTGAAACATACGTCTGGTAATTTTTAATGCTATGTTTTTGGTGTTTTTCAAGAGTTTTCATCCTTCCAAACCAACCAACTTGGTTTCAAATGTCATGCAGAGAAATGACAATGGAGTACAAGGACCAGAGTTCCAACTGCTCTGCTCAGATTCTTCTGGCAATTGACCAGGAGTCCCACCCGCTCGAGAAGGAGCTACTGTCATCCTGAACATGCTAGTGTAAGTTCATACTTACTTTAAATGATCTCTACTTTATATAATACTACTTGTTTCCCTTGTTGTTTGTTTTAACCTGTTTCACCATATTTTAGCAGACTGCAGTTAAAACCCAGCAGGAGTCCTTGGAAGGCAGGACTAAAAGTTGTGATCCCTCGTCCCATTCATCCTCCCATTGCATTGCCGAAGCAAACTTACTTAACAGTCCACCTAGAACAACTCCTACATGTGATAAATATATAAATGTTGTATTACATGCATAACGAAAGGGTGTAGCTGCTCTTAGATCTGTAGCTGAAATGTTGAAGAAGAGGACAAATGATATAGTGAAGTGAATCGCCATGTACCGATCTCTTTTTGATGGTACTGACACGTTGTAATCTGTCGGAATTACGATCTTGTTGTATAACCTGTTGTAACAAACTTTTATTGTTGTGTAATAAGTAATGTTATTTTCTGTGTATTTATTAATTGATGTCTTGATATTCACCTATTCTGCGAAAAGTAAGCGCTAGCAAAAAAAGTCCGAAACAGTAACAATGTGCGCATGGACGGCCCAAAGCGGCCAGAACAGTAAAAGGCCAGAACAATAAAAGGTCAGAACAGTAAAAGTCCAGAATAGTAAAAGGCCAGAACAGTGAAATGCCAGAACAGTAAAAGGCCAGAATAGTAAAGGACCATAATAGTAAAAGGCCAGAACAGTAAAAGGCCGTAGCAACAAAAGGCCAGAACAGTAAAAGGACAGAACCATAAAAGGCTAGAACGGTGAAAAGGTCGGAACAGTAAAAGGTCGAAACCGTAAAAGGTATCAACAGCAAAAGGCCAGTACGGTGGCAGGCCAGTACAGTAACAGTCCAATAAGTGCTGGCCTTAATAGGCAAAAGCCGAAACACTAAAGGGCCTAAACAGTAACGGGTCGAAATTCCTAAAAGGCTGAAATAGTAACAGGACTGGACAGTAAAAGGCTAAATTGGTAACAGGCCTGAACAGTGTAGGGTCGGACTTGTGCAGGTCTCAAGTGGCAGCACAGTGTTGGACAAACATGGGCCTTCTGTAGGCCAAAACAGAATTAGGCCTAAAAGTTCGTGGGCCGCATCTCTGAGCCTATTTCAAACAGTGTAGGATAAAATAGTAACAGGCCATCTTCTTGTTGGGCTCCCCTGATGGGCCGGCCCATTTAGTACTTAGCAGGCCTTGGCTGGGCCTGGCTTCTGCCACGGTTTCTATGACCGTTAACGGCGGTAACCAGCCGCTAATGGCGGCTACCACGTGGCAGTTTGCACGATGTCAGCCGTCAGCGTGGCTGGCGAACAGATCTATGACGGAACATGTTTTCGTTGCTGAAGGGTGTGATCTGCCACGAGCGAAAACAAAAACCGTGGTTAATTCATTTGTGACGGGGCTTTTACCACGAATGCCATCCGTCGTCCAAGACTCTTCGACCACGAAAAATGGGCCTTCAACCATGAAAATCGTCCGTTGTAAAAGCCAACTTTTCTTGTAGTGAGGTCTCCCTTATTCTCCTGTGGACCTCGCCACAAAAGGCCTCATACACCTCCACTATCGGTGCACTTATCGGTGGAAATCCGTAACCTCGCACGAAACTTGGGGCACTTCTCCACAACTCAATTAGAGTCTCCCAACAAACAAGCTTGGGGAAAGCTCCACAACTTAATTAGAGACCCCAAGTAATCCACAAACCTGCAATACAACTAAACCGTCTAGGGTTTCAAGAACCCAAGAGTAAAAAGTTTCTCACCTTTCACCCTATCGAATCCTCACCGAGAACTCAAACCGATGCACCAAATGCAATGAAAAGAACATAAGAAGTGCTCAAGTCCTTCACTCCCAAATTCCACCAAAGCTACAAAATCTTATGGGGAATAAGAGAGGAAGAATAATGGAGGAAATCCATAAAAGACTCCAAGATCTAGACCCCAAGATGTTTCCCTCACTTAGAGGAGAGATTGATTGGTAGGGTTGTAGATCTAGATCTCCTCTTTCAAATACCTCAAGAATATGCAAGAATCATAGGAGGGGTTGAGGGATAGCAAGCTCAAGAAGGTAAATAATGGAGGGGAAAACTTGCAAGAATGGGTAGGTAACCCTTGGGGAAGAAGGGCCCCTTATATAGGTACTCCAAAATCCAACCGTTACAACTCTGGAGCACGTGGGCCAGACATTCCGACCAGTTTCCGGGTGGTTTACGATATGGCATATAGAATGGCAGACTGAAATGTGAGATTTCCGGGTGATACCGGAGTGTCCGATGTTTTCACCTTGGACATTCCAGCCAAGGCAAAACTGACAGGAACAGGAATAATATGAAAACAACTATAACTTTTGCATTTGGACTCCGATTTTGATGATCTTCGGCTCATTTTAAAGAGGGCAAAAAGCTCTACAGGATTATGCAAGGAACCATCATAGTCCAGCAAGGGAGGATATAACCAAATGATGAAAGGTTTAACCTATCTATAAAAGACAACCGGTAAAACCTCCAATATTGAAAACGCAATAGAGAATGCATATGAAACCCGTTTTCGATGAACTTGAGCTTGTCATGAAGATTAACACAAGCTCTAAATCCTATCATGGATAAGAAGCAAATAATAACCAAGAAGGATGATGCCAATTATGCAAAGGTTTGAGCTCTCTCCGAAGGATATGATCAAGTTACTCACTCGAGAGCCCCTCTTGATAGTACGACGATCTATCCTATAAATCGGTCTCACAACTAACACCACGAGACCGGTAAGAAAGAAACCTTATTAAGAACATACCTTTGCCTTGCTCATATTCCACTTGAGCTTGATGATGACGATCTTGTTTACCTCAAGGTGGAACACCTTTCTTGATTGCGCTGGCTTGGTGAAGACTTGCAAACTACTCCCACATATTCCACTATGGTAGAGCTTCTCTTTTGGGAATATCTTCACATATCCATGAACACCATAGGATGGCAAGCTTCAAGAAAATTATGTCTTCGAGATGGCTCATCTTGAACTTGCACTTCATTTCTTCTTTTTTCATCATGTTGTTGTCTTGAAGGTACACAAAATATATCACTCCATCTTATTCTTCAAGACACACTTGCCATAGGCTCAACTCTCACATGACAAATCTTTGGATCACTCCTTGAACATCTTGGTCATCACTTGATCTTCTTCATTTTCTTCTTCTTAAATCAAACTTGACACCACCATATGGTTAAAGCATTTCCTATGGACAAAACCTTAAGTATAACTCAATGCAAACATTAGTCCACAAAGTTTGTCATTAATTACCAAAACCACACATGGGGGAACACATGCACTTTCAGTCTGCAAGACTTGTCAGTTCACTTCAATCTTTGTTTACCAGACCTTTCTAGTTTGATTTTGTTATCGGGGTTATATCGATGGATGGAGATAGACAAGGGTTGAGGTTTCACCTGCAGCTATGAATACATATGGGATAAAGATAATAATAAACATATTCATGTGTAAATAATATAATATAGATAGAATTTATGGAACCACATCCGTAAATACTATAACCCATGCGGGCCACAGACATAGCATCTAGTCTCTTGGTCCAACCGTTATACCATGAAGCACCAAGCTATGAACGATTATTAAGTAAAATACAAACCAAAGCATTAAGATCTATAACATTGTTGTTCCCAAATGGATCACTAAACGACTACTGTACTCCCCTTGCTGTCACTAGGTTTCACATGTAGGAGCCGTTTACCATACATCTTACCTCAACCCTTGATCAATACTCAGGTTCTTGGGTACCTGACAAGTCCTAAGATTGAGGTAAGAGACAATGATACAAATACAAATCTGCTATGAAATCACCACACAATATTTCCATACAATTAGATACACATAATCGTTGTGAAGCTATTCTCCAACCTGTATCCCACGAGGACTACTCACTCATAATAAGATCAAGTATAGAAAATATTATAAACTTATTTAGATCAATACCAAATATCCTTACAAAGTCACCAACCATGATGAGACCTTGAATATAAGTTATGGCTATGGTTATGGCTATGAGATGGAGATGGAGATGATGAACTATGGTGGCGATGAAGTGATGGATCTTCCTCGGTGTGTTTTAGATACAATCTGAGGATGGTGGCTCTCTTTGCGGCGGCTGGGAGTCACAAAATATATAGGGTCCTTCACGAAAGTTGCTCCGTTTAACCGGAGGAAGCCACCGCCACATGGTCTGGGCGTACGGTACGGGCAAGCTCCGCCCGTACCAGTGCTCATTAACACTTCTAGACGTTGATATTCGACTCGAGTTAACTTTGTTGAGTTGGCAACATGCGATTCTCCTTCAATTGCTCCAAATTTCGTCATAAAAGAGTGATTTCCTGCATGTCATAATTTAAAACAAGGATTTGCATATTTTTGCAATAATTAGTCATTAATGACAAGGTTATAAAGATATTTTATCAATTGCTTGACTTAAAATAAGATTTAAATGCATATAAAGATGGCTTTTTTCACAGCCATCAATAATCCTAAATAAATTTTGGATACGAATATCTAAGTGATATTTGGCATACTATATCCCATACCATATCCGACTGTCAAGTTCGGATTGACATATACCTCAGATTCCTTCAAACTGGATTTGTAGACTTCAAAATTGATTCAAAAACAAATTTGCTGCGGAATTATCGTATCTGTTTACATCCCTACATCGCCTAGTGTCTCCTTTCCTTTTGCTTTTGCTTTTTTTCTTGTTCCGTACCGGCAGAACAACAACGATGACGGGTGTAAAATAGTCAAGTAAACGAACTAATGTGTCCTAGTAGGTATTCGGGCCAATTAACAACATAAATGCTATTTGTTTTTTAGAAAAACCACAGATCCTTATTCATCCAAAATATCAAGTTTAATACAAAGACCATGGGGGGCTCTACAGCCAAACTTGACGTTCAACACTAGCATAAGACATAAGCCTAGCGAGCCTGTGGGCATCTAAATTCGAAGAACGATTCTCATGTCTGAACCACGCCTCTTCAAAAATAATAGTAGAGGATTTTATTTTCTGGAGGACCATGCTCTAGGAACCAGCATATGGTCTTACCATGTCATTCACCACTGCCTGGCAGTCCGTTGCCACCGTAATCCTCCGGACAATGCTATTTGATGCCCATAAAAGCGTTCCTAAGGGATAACTCGGCCCACTCGGGATTGAGTGACCATGGAATGGACAAAAACGTACCGATGGCCTAAAATGCCCTAGTCATGAGAGGCCTCATGTTTGACTTAGTTTTAATATCCGATCATGATGGCGCGTGTTGCCGCGCCGGTCCATTAAGACTATAGATTGTTGGGTATTGATGAAAATATTTGGACATAAACTCACAAAATTTTATTACTCCCTCTGATCCATAATAGATGTAGCTGATTATGGATCAGAGGGAGTACACTTATTATGTATCAGAGGGAGTACCATTTATTACATACCCAAAGTTTGGAAAAAATCAAAAGATATTCGTGAACCATGATTCAAGATGTCATTCAAGAAAGTACCAAGAAGCAAATAGGTTGCTTGTCACGAACCCATCCCTACTGAAATAGTTCCACAACCTTATTTTAGACATTTTTTTAATCAATAGAAGCCTTACTTTTCAATAGTACAAATAGTAGAAACCTCGTTATATGTAACTTTTCCCCAAGCAAGCATGTTTGAAGAAGAATCAAGTAATTAAGAACACCAAATACTAAAAAAAACCAGGCTATATCGCACTTCCATATATGTAAAACAAAGCTAGTATAGTCAACCTCATATTTACAATAGAAACAAAAATAAATATGCGAATTGAAACTATATAAAAATCAAAAAAAATATAACTCAGGACAATAAATATTACCTTGCCATTGTCGTGTCACGAAAATCAAAGAACCAATATGATAATATATAGTCGACATATACAGACAATTCTAAAACTGACTCTTCACCAGAGTTAACTTCCAATAAGAATATTTTGATGACAATGATCTAGAGCTAAGTAAGCTTGGAAGACCCTCGATGATAACCATGCAAAAAACATAATATTCTAGGGTGGCTGTAATAATTAGCTCCCGGTGACACGGAAATGGTGCACAATGCTGAAATTCTGCAAATATATAATAGCTTAGATGTCGAAAATTGTATACATCGAATTTATATTCTAATTCAACTGATCCATCAAATAATTCTCTACAATTTATTAGTACAATAGTGCAAGCAGGTTCAGACTTCAAATAGGATAGAACTGAACTGTTATGAAACAATTATGTAGATCAGGAAATGTCGCTACCTTTTTTAGAGCAATTCTCAATACGAAATCTATGTCATGTCTCTACAACTATTACTTACAGATACGGCATAAAATACTTCCTAAACCGTCTAGACATCTAGCAAGTGCATGAACTTTTTCAAGTTGTAAAAATGCTTATCTTCAGTTTTGCAATGTCTGAACCTGAATTCCTGAATAAACAATAGTACATGTTCATGTTGCTAAAGATGGACAGATAAAGAGGATGAGTTGGATCGGTATTCGGCGACATGGAGGCCACGAGGGCGCCGACGAACAGGTTGTTAGGCCAGCAATGAATCCTAGGGGTGTCAAGGAAGATCTCCGAGTGGGCGGCGACCGACGGACCTTGTCAAGAGCAGCGGCGACCTTGAAGTGGTCGTCGTTGTGGAGGTGCGGAGACTCGAGGTTGCAAAGAAAAGAGTAGCGGAGGGGGCCTATCTGGTGGAGGGAGGCGGGATCCCACCAGTGTAGACGGACGACATGAGGCGGCGTCAGAGATGGCGAGTCTGACGGTCGTGACTGGCGATGAGGTCGGGAAGACGAGAAGGAGCACTACTATGCCTTTTTTCCTTTTTTTAACTGGTGCAAGAATCCTCACGACGGGTTTGTTAGTCAGATGGGCTTTAATGTGTACAAAGGCCCAGTTTAACCAGAGATCACTGATTTTACCCCTAGAGTAGCTATCTAGGGACATCCAACCCATCTCGCAAAACTGATCTAAATCAATGATTATGAGTAAACTAAACAAATGATCGGACGGTCCAGCTCTCTTTTGTCCCAGTTATAATATCCCTAATGTAGGCGCGCAATGCCACGCCGGTCTATTTGAAATATGGAAAGTTATAAAAAGGTAAAAGTCTATTTAAATTATATTTTAGGTAAAAGCTGGTATTGTAGTTTAGGTTTATTGAAAAAATGTTCATTAGTTTTCTTACATCATATTTCCAAGCTGTATTCTGTTTGCTTGCTTCATTCCCGGCAGAATGTGTCATTAGTAGCCAAGGTCACCGTCTACCAAACATTGGGGCATCTTATAGGTTTCTGAAAGACCACGAGCATCGGTGGAGTCGGTGTACTGCACTAATGTGGTAATAACTGATGTGCACTTGTGCAACATTATTAATGTGAAAAAAACTGAAAGCGGGTGTTGATTTATTGCACGACAAATAGTCATTAGGGGCCCAATTAATCACATAAAGCCTATTTGATGTTCAGAGGAGCATCCCTATGGATATTTGGCCCATGCAGGATTTGAAGAGCATCCGATGGCCAAAAATAAGGAGATGATGTGATCTGACGGCCAAAAACGTATATATAGATCATGAGAGAGCTTCCCTCAGACTGATGCGGCAGCCGATGTATTCTTTGATGGGCCTTAGGAGAGTCATTCCGGGACCAATTAACCACAGAAAGCCTATTTGATGCCTAGAGAAGCGTCCATAAGAGATGTTCGGCCCAAGCGGGATTTGAAGGAGATCTGACGGCCAGAAACAGGCAGATGAGGCGATCCGATGACCAGGGACGCATAGATGTGAAAAGAAACTGGAAGCGGGTGTTGATTTTATTGCACGACAAATAGTCATTAGGGGCCCAATTAATTACATAAAGCCTATTTGATGTTCAGAGGAGCATCCCTATGGATATTTGGCCCATGCAGGATTTGAAGAGCATCCGATGGCCAAAAATAAGGAGATGATGTGATCTGACGGCCAAAAACGTATATATATAGGTCATGAGAGAGCTTCCCTCAGACTGATGCGGCAGCCGATGTATTCTTTGATGGGCCTTAGGAGAGTCATTTCGGGACCAATTAACCACGAAAAGCCTATTTGATGCCTAGAGAAGCGTCCATAAGAGATGTTCGGCCCAAGCGGGATTTGAAGGAGATCTGACGGCCAGAAACAGGCAGATGAGGCGATCCGACGACCAGGGACGCATAGATCGTGAGAGGCTTCCTCTTTGTCTCGGTTTTAATATCTCTAATATGTTTATGTTCACATGTTCATCGGACCATTAACGCTAGTATTTTCTATACCTTATCATTAGTACTATTTTTTCTACACCTTATCATCATTAGAACTATGTACTGTATTACATATACATCTAAAAAGGCACATATACATCTAAAAAGGCTAATCCGGATGATACTTGTATGCAATTAACCTAATTTTATTTTTGAGACGTAATCCACACATGTTGATACATTTATAATCTTATTTTTCCAAAAAAATTAGAAGTCGGTCGTTATTAGAGAATCTCCAACAAATATCCAATAATCAGTTAGTGCCCAAAAAACTACTATTTTAGGGCGTGAGAGGCAAAATAGAGCTCCAACAGATGCACAATGATAGGATGTGCCCAAAAAAATTCTTAGCATGCCCAAAAAAGCGCATTCCCACACTGCATATTTGCAGCACACGCTATTGTGCGCTGCACAATCAAAACCATACACGCGCAGCACAAACAACAAGCTGAAGTATCCTATGCGCGACCGCCTGCATCTCGCCTCGACTGCCACTGGCGAAATCCCGACCATGGACGACGGTTCGAGCACTCCCCTCACCCTCCATTATCCCCCGCGCCAGGGTAGTTCCACCACCTCTGAATACCACTACAACCGCCATCACATCCAACCCTAGCGCCACCATCGTCCACAACCGGATGTTTGCACTACCACGGCCCCGCGACGCATCACCGAACGTGAATGCGCTTGTCTCCCCTCCGACGCCCACTCAAAGGCAAGGAGGGCAACATAGACCAACGAGAAGCGACCGACGTCTGAAGTGGCGCCTCGGCTAATGAAGGGCAAGACCAGCGAGGCTGGGCCGCGTGACAAACCTCCGTCAATGACTGTCGAGAAGGCGACCAGATAATTCCAGCCAGTGTCACCTCCCCCACCGCCACTCGCGCTGTCAGCGACTGTCAAGGAGGTTGCACTATGTCGTGCACACAACATGTTCGACGCAGTGTCCAAAAGGTATATAAACCTTTCTTTGTTGTTTTCAATTATGTAGATGAATAGAAATGATCAAATGCAATTTAGCTTGATGTGTGTTCACTTTTTGCATTGTAGTGTCGATGATGACACATTTATGTCAACTATGAATGTTGGTTCAACACATTCCGACCAACTTGACTTGACTTGGGAGACAAACTTGACTAGGAAAATGAGAGTGAGGGTCGTTGATGCACCGAAGTAGAGAGCGGCCAACCACACCACACCCAAAGCATATTTCGCTTTGTACTACATGGAAGAATATGGGAACAGATGCGACATTGACGACATGGAAGAATGATGGTAAGAATACATGAATGGATACACGAGAGGTACTACCATGGAAGGATACATGAGTGTCATGGGAAGAGTTGATGGCATGGGAGCACCTATGAGACGCATGGGTGGCATGTAAGGGCGATCCTAGCCCAATCAGCAAGTGGGGGCTCAAGCTAAGTGAGGGCCTTATTTCTAGTCTAAGTGGGGGCCTAGGTAGTAAAATTGTGGGTTTCAAAGGGGAAAACCCGAAATTGACTGGGGCCTAGGCCCCCACTTGGTATAACGTAGGTCCGCCACTGGCATGAGGGCACCTATGAGAGATATGGGTGGCATCAGAGCACCGATGAGTGGTATGGAAGCTACATGGTTTCATGACTTCTATGGTAACTCCTATGCCTTCCACGGGTGGCTCATATAATATTCCCAGCACCGCTGACGTTTCTAACGAAGATGATGCACAAAATAGAGATGCAAATGGAGAAGATGAGGCATGCGTGTCGTAATTTAGGTCATCTCGAAAACTTGCAGTGGCTGCATGTCTTATTTAGGGCATCTGAAAATGCTGCAGCCGTCCGCTACCAAAAACTACTCCCTTCGTGTCAAAATAGATTTCGAGAATTTATCAAAATTTGAATGTATATATATACTAAATAGTGTCTAGATTCATTAATTTTACAAATTTGTAATATCTATTTTAAGACGGAGAGAGTAGTATTTTCGTGATAAAAAACAAAATTGATGTCCTATTGTTGGATATACGTTGGAGATGCTCTATTCTCAAGTTCTCAGTTCTCTAGAAATAAACATTCCTGCCTGTCCTAATCTGGAAAAAAATCGGGACGTCCATTCCACGCGCAGCAGGCACAGGCAGCTAGGAAAAGCTTCCAACACGACTGTTCACGCGCATCGCCTGCCCGTACACGGCACACCCCTCGTCCCCAGTGCACGATTCTGCTTTCCTTCGCACCTAGGGGTCCTCCTCCCCCCTCCTCCGCCGCCAGACGCCGCCCCAAGTCGCGCGAGTACCGCCGCTTAGCCGTTCGCGCGGCGGGCTTCGTGCCGTCGGGGATCCTGGTGGACCTAGATATTCTGCAGTCTAGGGTTCTACCGTTGAGGTTCGGTCGGGCCAGCGCTGTGCGTTTGGGCGAGCGAATCTAGTGCTCGATTTGCATTGGTGGGGGCGTGCAGGACGTAGGTTTCTTTAATCCGATTTTGCCGTGATTCCGAGGGGATTTTCGGCTGCTTGCACACGTCCCTCGTTTTGTGTTCGTACGGTTCGATGGCGGGATCTGTGGGCACGGTCAAGGTGGCGTCGCGGTCGTCCCCGAAGCGGCACAGCGGCATGGATCCGCCGCTATCCTTGGCCAGGCCGACCGTGTTCGATCTCCAGAAGACGGCTGAGCTCGAGAAGGTTCTTATTCGTCGCTAATTGCTTACGTTTTACAGCCTTGCTAACACATCCGTGGTCCATTGTGATGATAGTGTTGCTTTTGTGTCGCAGTTCTTGGTTGAAACGGGCCTTTACGAGGGGGAGGAGCAGTCGGCAAAACGGGAGGAGGTGCTGAGGGAGATTGATGGGGTAAGGCCTTTCATTGCCTGCTACTTCCCTTGCTTACTTGATATATCCAATTCTAGGGAATTAGGAGGTGAAGCTAAAAGGGGGCGTCCTGTTGCTAACCATGATATATAAATTGCTAATTCTTCATGTTGGCACTATATCCACATGATTTTTGGTATTGTATTTCAGTACTCAGACATGAGAATCGTAGATTTGTTTTTTTTTTCTATTTTATAAATGGCAATCCTATTTTGTAGTGTACCTTATGTTGTATTAGGTATTTCTTTGTATGTTCTGCAGTTACTCTGACCTGTGCAGGCTTTTCATTCATTTTGCAGATAGTTAAGGAATGGGTGAAGCGGTTAACTAGACAGAAAGGGTTTTCTGAGCAAATTGTTGAAAAGGCAAATGCAGTCCTTTTTACTTTTGGATCTTACCGATTGGGGGTAACTCTCTTTTTCCCCCTTTTCTTTTATTCCATACAGCTTGTCCCTTCTGGCACAATTGGTTATCTTTTTGATTACCTTATATTCTTATTAATGTGAATCATGCGCCACCAAATTATAATCACCTAAGACTACTCATAGTTTGGAGTAACATAGACTAGTGTCATCAATATGACATTACTCTATGTTACTACCTTCATAGTGCAGGTGTCATAGGAGTAGTGTCTTAGAATGCCTCATTTAAAAATTTGTAGTCATTCGTTCTTGGAAAGTGTGATATTATGCTAACATAGCTAGTTACCACAAACATCTCTCTCCTCATTTAATGACATGTCATGTCATCAAAATGCCTAGTTGACACTGCATGTAGTTCTATATTACTACTTAGACTAGCCATAGTGGGGGTAACATAGTTAGTAACATGCAACTACATGCGCTGCCAACTAGGCATTTTGATGACATGATATGCCATTAAAGGAGAGAGATGGTTGTGGTAACTAGCTATGTTACCATCACATCACACTTTTCAAAAGAAAATGAGTCTACAAGCTAATTAATGTAGTCATCTATGATAGTATCTCTTTGTTACTATGCACTATGAAGGTAATAACTTAGACTCGTGTCATATGCATGACCCTAGTATAAGTTACTCCCCACTATGACCAGCCTTATGTTACCTCCACTATGACTAGTCTAAAAGTTCTCACAGTCTAAGAAGTTATCATACTTTATAGTTTCAAGTGCTAGAAACTTGACTTGTATATTTTCTCATATAGATGCTTTTGGGTTTTCTAGGATTTTTTATCCAAATTGCCCCCTTCCCCTATTAAAAGCCAGCTAGCAGTATTAATTCCATAACCTGCTGCCAAACTGCTGTTACCTGTTGGGCACTTGGGCTGCTGTCAACTTGGCACTGCATTCCTCTGATATGATATTGCATAGTTTATGTCAGGGTGACATTACTCCTCTTTTAGACAGTGGATAACAAATGAAAAGTCGAGAACAAGTCCTACAATTGTTTATGAAAAGGTTGCTATAAGTCATTAGTGTAATATATAATTAATCACAACAATTCCTCTTTGGTCCAATGGGTGAAACAGGTAATGTCACTCTAACATTGTTACACATCATGTCAGAGGATAAAAATTGTCATTGTGATTGGATGAGTATGGTGGACCAGTGGAGTAATTTATATGCCATTATTGTGTACAATTAAGAGGTAGAATCAGGTGGAGGTCACACAATAAACAATCAAATGCTACCTGCTCTGTGTGATATGAGCTAAAACAACAACCAATGAAAAAGAGTGGTCATACATTCAAATTATACACTTTTTTATGAATTGATTGTATACCAGAATCAAGCAATAATTTTCACGAAGATAAGAATTGAGTTAGAAGGAATTTGGAGTTATTGTTTTAGTACATTGCGCAGTCTGGTACTGGAACAGATGCTGCTTGATTGGTGTTGGTGGTATGTCCCTCGTTGCAAGGAAACCTGACCGATGATTAATCCTGGTATGTAGGAAAGGTAGATACAGTTGAATAATTTCTGAGGTTTGAGGGTTGCATTTTTTTCAAACTATTCTTAAACATTACGGTAAGCAATAGTAACAACATAACTAGACAAGGATCATTTCTAACTGTGTGTGTGGCACTGGCACATACTTGTTTTTAATCTTCTGATATATGTAGTAAACTCACAGGCACAAGGGATTCTAGTGTAGTAATTTAATCGCCAATTTCTGTGCAGCATCTCTCCATGCATCTTTCAGCATAACACATATAAATACATACTTTGCTTAGTTTTATCTTCTTTCACCTACATGCCTAAGTTGCTGTAAGCCCATTATACAGTATTATTTTTTCAGCCTTCCGGAGTAAATACTTCCTGTGTTGGGAATTTAACCTAGTGTACATCATAATGACCTCTTTGTTAGGTTCATGGGCCTGGAGCCGACATTGATATCTTATGTGTTGGACCTTCATATGTGAAGCGAGAGGTGAAGTCATCTTTCTTTTGCACAAGATTACCTTTCCATAGATTACATATATCTTCATAATGAATGCTAATATTTCTGCAGGAGGATTTCTTTGTGATACTACATGACATATTAGCACAAATGGAAGAAGTAACTGAACTGCAACCTGTACCTGATGCGCATGTACCTGTTATGAAATTTAAGTTCCATGGAATGGCAATTGACCTTCTGTATGCCAGTGTATCTCTTTCAGTAATACCACCAGTAAGTGTGCATTTTATGTAATACTTGCATGTGTTCTTAAATACTTCTGTTGCACCTGTATTAGTTTACTGTTATGTGTACTGAGTATGCAATGCACTTGATTTATTGCTTTTGACTGCTCAAGCTTTCTTCTGTGAGGTGTTCCTTGTTTTAATCACACACCGTAAAAAAGTTCTGGGAATTATGATAAGACCTGCTATTTTAGAATTGTTATGTCAACTGAACTGTTGATGGAGATTTATAATGGCTGCTTCAACTTAAATGACGGTCATTTGGCCAAAAAGTATTCAGGTGATGAGAAAGGCAAACCGTTCACTTTAATGCAAGTCATGCAACACGTCAAAAGTTCATTTGCATGAAGTTCCAAACAGTACCAATAAGTCTGATGCAAGTTTAACTTGGTAGTGCCCCCTCCTCTGTAACATTCCTGCAGGATTTCAACATCTCTGAAGGATCTGTGCTTTCTGGTCTTGACGAAGCAACTGTTCGCAGTCTTAATGGGTGTAGGGTGGCAGACCGGATTCTTCGACTTGTTCCTAATGCTGAGGTTATTTAATTCAGGAATTGCCATTTGTAATGCTATACTGTTCCTACTTTGTCAGTATAATAATTAGATGCTTTGTAGAATTTCCGGACAACACTCAGGTGTTTGAAGTACTGGGCAGAGAGAAGGGGCGTTTATTCCAATGTAAGCATGGTTTTATGATCTTCGATCCATTTAATTTGCTCGTGAACTGTGATGACATAGTTTTCTCTGTTAGGTTACTGGTTTCCTTGGGGGTGTCAACTGGGCCATATTGGTTGCTCGTATCTGCCAACTCTATCCTAATGCTGTACCAAGTATGCTGGTTTCAAGATTCTTCAGGGTTTTTACACAGTGGCAGTGGCCGAATCCAGTGATGCTTTGTGCCATTGAGAATGATGACCTTGGTTTCTCTGTATGGGATCCCCGTAAAAATATCCGTGATAGATCTCATGTTATGCCCATCATTACTCCAGGCTATCCTTGCATGAACTCTAGCTACAATGTTTCTACCAACACATTGAGGGTTATCATGGAGCAGTTTAAGATCGGTAATAAAATTTGTCAGGTACACACTATCCATACCTTTACGTGTCAGACCTACTGTTCAGGCAATTCATCATTGATTATCTTTGATGCAGGAAATTGACCTTAATAAGGCCAGTTGGGCTGTTTTGTTTGAGCCTTTGAATTTTTTTGAGGCATATACGAAATATTTAGTGGTTGACATTGTGGCGGACGATGATGATGATCTTCGGCTTTGGAAGGGGTGGGTGGAGTCTCGACTGAGACAGCTGACTTTGAAGGTTGCCCTGGTTTTGTAGCTCTTTATGTTCCTCAGCCTTAGTTTTAACTACAGTCACTCTTTGTGATCATATATTAGAAACATACATTAACAGGTCTATGTTAGATCGACATATTGCAGAAATTCTTCCCCTGTAGTAATTTATCCTTACAAAATGCAGATAGAGCGGGATACTAAAGGAATGCTGCAATGCCACCCTTACCCATGTGAGTATGCAAATCCTTCAGTACAGTGTGCTCATTGTTCCTTCTTCATGGGCTTATCAAGGAAAGAAGGGGTGAAAATACATGGGCAAAAATTTGATATCCGTGGAACAGTAGATGAGTTTATGCATGAAATAGGAATGTACACATTGTGGAAGTCTGGAATGGATCTAGCAGTCACCCATGTCCATAAGCAGCAGATCCCATATTATGTATTTGAACAGGGTTACAAGAAACCTTGTACGCCGATGCATGCAAACCAGCAGGAGCAGTCTGATAGAAATGACACTGAAGATGGCACACCGACAGTATCTTTGGATGGCCAACTTAAGAGAAAGCGTGATTTTGATGTAGTTGGTCATTCCGAATCATGTAAATCTGTTAAAAGGTCTTCAGTAAGCTCAGGCTACGAGGAAAGTCCACCTGACTCAGGAAACATTGTTAGTCCAATTGTATGTGAGGATCCAGTCAAATCGGTTTCCAGTGCCCTTCGTAATGGAGTTCAGAATAGCCCATTGCATGGCGATGTAAATTTGGAATCAGCAAACTGTTCCAATTCACCACATGGATCCGAGGAATCCACAGCATCAGGCACAAGCTGTGCAGCCTTGGAAACAGGTGGCATGATTGATGAAACTGCTGGTCCTGAAAGCTCGGTGCCACGTGTTACCAATGGTACAGTTCAGACTATGTCAGTGTACACACCCATAAAATGCGTGGCCGAGAAAGATGAACCTAAGTTTGTGGGAATTGATAGCTTGGCAAGCAGTAATTGTGCAGAGTCTCTGGATGACGCAGATATGCTTGCTGGTAATGTCCTTAGTGAGAATATGCACTCAAGTGGGAATGGAGCGATTTGAAGTGGCCTTCCATATAGAGGTTTTGCTTCCTATGCATTCTCCCTGTTCAAATTATCATTATATTTTCGTTACTATTGAAAATTTGCTCAAGTTCTTTTATTTCTGTTATATTTTTTTTTCTGCAAAGCTGAGTGATGTGATTGAAGTAGTTTCTAAAGATCATGCAGGTGCCATATCTGGTGTATCCAGCTGGAAGCTTCAACTAGGCACGTCTTGTAACCATAATCCTGTTGCATTTAGCATCTAAATTCTCAATTTTGTTTACGCCGTGCTGTTTGGTATGTGTTTTTTTCCCAATGGCAGTTCTCGTCTTAGCCAAAGGAAACAATGACTGCTGACTACTGAATGGAATCAGAGGTTTCATCGCTGTGGTCGGTAAGTTTGTCTACTCACAAAGATTGCTTCCGAGTTCTGACACAGTTTTTGTCAGAAGGAGGCGGTCTTGAACGAAGCTGGTGCTTGTCCTGCTGTGGCGCGCGGGAGTGCCCAATCAGCTATGTGGAGTAACTGTACAACCATTTGTCTCGGATGCTTCTGACAAGGGCAAGATGTTATCCAGATTTGTGGACCATGTACCTTTTTTTTGCATTACTTGATCTTAGTATACAAAGTTGTCAGCTTGTAAGTTTTACACGGAGATGCTCTGCCTCAAATTAGTTACATAGGTCTAGGTTAGACTGAGTAGCTTTACTATCAATTTTGACCATTGATAATGTACACCAATTACCTATTGCAATTTACCTGTGACAGTTCTGAAATTCTGGAATCTTTGTTTACCCAGTTCTGATTGCATTATTATAACACCCTCAAATTGGTCCTATGCAAGTTTTAGCGATTTTTGCCAAACCCGCATAAAAACGATTCAAAGATGCCTACCAGTACTTGCGTGCAGGTGGAAAATGAAGTAATATTATTACACTATAGACAATTATCCCATAGAACATATATATACAACAATAACTCAACGAGTCAATAACCAAATCACCTTAAACGATATAACATCCGAATACGCACAAGATGCAAATTAGGCTAAGAGCTCTGAAGGATACAACATCTGAATACGCACAAGATGCAAATTGAGCTAAGAGCTCTGAAGAATAACCAATAGGTCCATAACCTTGCTCACGCCAAGCTAGAAGGGTTACTTTGCTAACTTCGTCGAACTTATACCTATTAAAACAAAAAGGGTACAGACAAAGGACAAAGAAAAAAGGAAGCGGTCATTACTGAGGCCAGTACACGACGAGTCTAGAATTCGGCGTCTCTCGCTACATAGGTATGATGGACTGAAACAGCAACGAAGCATGCACTACACAACCTATGGAAACTCGATACAACTGTCGGCTGTTGGAATTATGCCCTAGAGGCAATAATAAAGATGTTATTATTATAATTCTTGTTCATGATAAAGTTTATATTCCATGCTAGAATTGTATTAAGCGGAAACTTTAATACTTGTGTGGTTTGTGAACAACACCGTGTCCCTAATACGCCTCTATGGACTAGCTCATTGATCAATGATGATTAAGGTTTCCTAACCATAGACATGAGTTGTCAATTGATAATGAGATCATATCATTGGAGAATGATATGGTGGATAGACCCAAACTAAGCGAAGCAATTAGATCGTGTCATCGTGTTCGTCTTTGCGAAGTTTTTCTTATGTCAAATATTATATTCCTTAGACCATGAGATAATACAACTCCCTGGTATCGGAAGAAAGCTTTGAGGTCATCAAACGTTATCCTATGAGAGGGTGATCATAAAGGTGTCTCTCAGGTAATCGGAAAGTATCTGTTGGGTTGTATGTATCGAGATGGAATTTGTCCCTCCCAAGTCGGAGAGATATACTTCGGGCCCACTCGGTAATCGATATCAACACCGCTTGCAAGCATGTGGTTAAGGAGTTAATCACAAAGTGATATCGGATTACGGAACGAGTAAAGTACTTGCTGTGAACGAGATTGAACTAGGTATGACGATACCGACGATCGAATCTCGGGCAAGTAAAATATCGCGAGACGAAGGGAATATATATATGGGATTGATTGAATCCTGGCATCGTGGTTCATCCGATATGATCATCGATGAATGTGTGGGAGTCAATATGGGTGCCCAGACCCCGCTGTTGATTATTGATAGAAGATCATGTCTGCATATTCTCGAACCCGCAGGGTCACACACTTAACGTGTCTCGACGCTAGGATAGATTGGATAATTGGTTTATGAATTTTTGTTCGGAGTCTCGGATGGGATCCGGGACATCACGAGAGGTTTCGGAATGGTCCGGAGAATAAGATTCATATAAGGCAGTGCAGTTTTTGGAGTTCGGAATTGTTCCGGATTAATCGGTATTGTACCGGAAGCTTCTAGAACCTTCCGGAAGGGGGCCAACGTGGTCCCACCTTCCGGGAGGGGGCATGGGCCTATGAGGGAGTGTCCTGGCCGCATTGGGCCAGGGGCACAAGGCCCCATAGGGCCCAACCGATCCTAGATAAGTTTAAATCGTTTAAACTAGAGATAAGATAGGGTTTCTAGAAGGAAGAGTTTAAATCGTTTAAACTAGAGATAGGCTTGGAGGATGGGCAAGGGCTGGCCGCACCCCCCTCTATATATAGAGGGCTGGTGCGCCCCCTCCCCCCCAACCTACACCTTCCTCCAAACCCTAGTTGCCCTGCTGCCCTCCTCTCTCCCTCCCGACTGTTTGTAGGCGAAGCCCTACTGCAGAAATTCTCTACCATATACACCACGCCGTCGTGTTGTAGATCCAATCTATCTCTCCACCCTACTTGCTGGTCCGAGGAAGGAGGAGACGTCGAGGTGCTGCACGTGTGCATCTCACGGAGGCACCGCCACTTGTGGTGCTAGATCGGATCGGATCGCGAGGAGGAGAAGCGAGTACGACTACATCACCCACGTTCCGACGAACGTTCCGCTGTGCGAATCTTCAAGGGTATGAAGATCTAATCCAATCTCTCTCGTTGTTTGCATCTCCTAGATTAGATCTTGGCTTTCCCTCTGTTCGCTTCCGTAGAAAATTTTGATTTACTATGCCGCGAAACCCTTCAGTGGTATCAGAGCTAGATCTATGCGTAGATGTGTTTCACGAGTAGAACGCAACATGGTTGTTGCGGGCGTTGATGTTTTCTGTTGCAAGCCTCTTGTTTGTGTTCTTCTTATGACGCGGGATAGTGAGATTGAAGCGGTCCAGGCCAACCTTACGCGACATCGTTCGCGAGACCGGCTCCACACTTGACGTGTGGCTTGTACCATACATACGGCTGGTGGATGTCAGTTTCTCTCACTATAGTTGTCATGGGATTAACACCGGAGTTTGGCAACCATAATATCACCGTTGTGGCTTTCCGTAGGTAAGAATCATTCTTAGCATCTACTCCCATAAGCCACGTAAAACATGCAACAACAAAGTAGAGGCGTCTAACTTGTTTTTGCAGGGAGTGTTTTATGTGATATGGTATGGCCAAAGATGTGATGTGTATAATGCATGCGATGATCATGTTTTGTAATGTTTCACGACTTGCATGTCGATGAGTACACAAACGGCAGGAGCCATATGGTTGTCTTTATAATTGTGTATGACCTGCGAGTCAACTTCTTATACGCCATGTAATAGCTTTACTTTATCGCTAAGTAGTTAGCAATAGTTGTAGTTGCTATTCGTGGTGGAGGCAATCATGGTGGAGTGATGGAGATCATGCCGGAACGCACAAGATGGAGATCATTGCGCGAAGATTGGCTATACCATGTCACATAAAGTTATATGCATGTGATGTTTATCCTTTTATGTATCTTATTATGCTTAGATCGCGACGGTAGCATTATAAGATGATTCCTCACTTAAAGATCAAGATAAAACTGTGTTCTTCCCATGTATGCACCGTTACGAAAGTTCGTCGTGTCCAAGCATCACGTGATGATCGGGTGCTATAGACTCTACGCTCACATACAACGGGTGCAAGCCAGTTTTGCACACGCGGAAATACTTGGGTTTGACTTGACGAGCCTAGCATGTACAGACATGGCCTCGGAACACATGAACCGAAAGGTTAAGCATGAGTCATATGAATGATATGATCGACACTTCGTTGTCCACCATTGAAGCCACATCTCTTCTCGTGAAGATCGGATTAGGTGTGGTGAATTTGGATCGTGTTCACTAAACAACTTGAGGGATGTTGAATTTAGTGGGAGTTCATCTAGTAATTTGATTAAGTTGAACTATTTATCATGAACATAGTCTAAATTGTACTTGCAAATACTGTAGATCACATGGCCAAGTCCAACTTCAACTTCAACGTTTTTGCTGAGAAAGAAAAACTTAGAAACAATGGGTCTAACTTCACCAACTGGTTCCGCAATCTAAGAATCATTCTGTCTGGCGGACAAAAGGACTATGTCCTTAGGAAAGCGTTAGGTGACCCCCCTGCTGCAACTGCGCCGGCTGATGAGAAAGCTGTCTATCAGTCGCGCAAAGATGATTATGGTGTGATTAAGAGCACCATGTTGTTTGCTATGGAACCGGAACTTCAAAATCGTTTTGAAAACTATCCCGGGCCCTTTGAGATTCTCGAAGAGCTGAAAACCATGTTTCAGACTCAGGCCCGTTCTGAGAGATATGAGATCTCTGAGAAGTTCTTTAACTGCAAGATGGAGGAAGGGAGTTCCGTTAGTGAGCACGCCATTAAGATGTCGGGCTACACTCAACGCCTTGAGCAACTGGACTGCAAGATTCCAGAGGAGCTCAAGATTGACAGGGTTCTGCAATCACTCCCTCCCAGCTACAAAAGTTTTGTAGTGACTCACAATCAGATTGGTTCCACTGTTACGATCACCGAGCTCTTCGCAAAGCTGAAGGCTGCGGAGGTGGACATCAAAAAGGATAATCATGTGTTGATGGTCAACAAGCCCTCCTTTAAGAAAGGTAAAGGTGCAAAGAAGCCCTTCAAGAAGGGCGGCGGCAAGCGCAATGCCCCTGCTGAGAAGAAGCTCAGGTCTGGTCCCAAGCCGGAAACTGAGTACTTCTATTGCAAGGACAAGGGTCACTGGAAGCGCAACTGTCCGAAGTACTTAGCGGACAAGAAGGCTGGCACCATCAAAGGTATATTTGATATACATGTTATTGATGTTTTCCTTACTAGCCCTCGTTGTAGTGCCTGGGTATTTGATACCGGTTCAGTTGCTAATATTTGTAACTCGAAACAGGAGCTGCGGAATAGACGGCGGCTTGCGAGGGATGAGGTGACGATGCGCGTTGGCAACGGATCAAGAGTTGATGTGATGGCCGTCGGCACGCTCTCCTTAGTTTTACCTTCGGGATTAGTTTTAAACCTTAATAAATGTTATTATGTGCCTGCGTTGAGCATGAACATTATTTCTGGATCGTGTTTATTGCAAGACGGTTATTCATTTAAATCGGAGAATAATGGTTGTTCTATTTATATGAGTAACATCTTTTATGGTCATGCACCTCTTGTGAGTGGTTTATTTCTTCTAAATCTCGAAAGGGATGAAACACACATCCATAACATTGAGGCTAAGAGATGCAAAGTAGATAGTGATAATACTACTTATTTGTGGCACTGTCGTCTAGGTCATATTGGTGTAAAGCGCATGAAGAAACTCCATTCTGATGGACTTTTGGAGTCTCTTGATTTTGAATCATTTGACACATGCGAACCATGCCTCATGGGCAAGATGATCAAAACCCCGTTCTCCGGTATGATGGAGCGAGCAACGGACTTGTTGGAAATCATACATACCGATGTATGCAGACTGATGAGTGTTTCGACGCGCGGTGGATATCGCTATTTTCTCACTTTTACCGATGACTTAAGTAGATATGGGTATATCTATTTAATGAAACATAAATCTGAAATGTTTGAAAAGTTCAAAGAATTTCAGAATGAAGTGGAGAACCATCGTAACAGAAAGATTAAGTTTCTACGATCTGATTGTGGGGGCGAATATTTGAGTTATGATTTTCTCACGCATCTCAAAGCAAGTGGAATCGTTTCACAACTCACGCCACCCGGAACACCACAGCGCAATGGTGTGTCTGAACGCCGGAATCGAACCCTATTAGATATGGTCCGATCGATGATGTCTCTTACTGATTTGCCGTTATCATTTTGGGGTTATGCATTAGAAACCGCTGCATTCACTTTAAATAGGGCTCCATCTAAATCCGTTGAGACGACACCGTATGAACTGTGGTTTGGTGCTAAACCTAAGTTGTCGTTTCTTAAAATTTGGGGATGCGAAGCTTACGTCAAGAACTTGATGCCGGACAAGCTCGAACCCAAAGCAGAGAAATGCGTCTTCATAGGATACCCTAAGGAAACTATTGGGTATACCTTCTATCACAGAACCGAAGGCAAAGTGTTTGTCGCAAAGAACGGTTCCTTTCTTGAGAAGGAGTTTCTCTCGAAAGAGGTGAGTGGGAGGAAAGTAGAGCTAGACGAGGTTATTGAACCTTCTCTTGAATTGGAGAGTAGCGCAGCACCTGAAATTGTTCCAGTGCCGCCTGCACCAACAATAGAGGAAGCTAATGACAAGGATCATGAAGCTTCAGACGATGCTGCTACTGAACGTCGCAGGTCGACAAGGTCGCGTGCCCCTCCTGAGTGGTACGGCAACCCTGTCTTGACTGTCTTGTTAGTAGAAGACAGTGAACCTACGAACTGTGAGGAAGCGATGATGAGCCCAGACTCTGAGAAATGGCTAGAAGCCATGAAATCCGAATTGGGATCCATGAGCGAAAACCAAGTATGGACTTTGGTGGACCCTCCTAGCGACCGAAAGGCCGTTGAGTGCAAATGGATCTTCAAAAAGAAAACGGACGCGGATGGTAATGTTACCGTCTATAAAGCACGGCTTGTTGCGAAAGGTTTTCGATAAGTTCAAGGTGTTGACTACGATGAGACTTTCTCTCCCGTAGCGATGTTTAAGTCCATTCGGATTTTATTAGCAATTGCTGCGTTTCATGATTATGAAATATGGCAAATGGATGTCA
Source organism: Avena sativa (assembly GCA_916181665.1). Lineage (NCBI taxonomy): Eukaryota > Viridiplantae > Streptophyta > Magnoliopsida > Poales > Poaceae > Avena > Avena sativa. The sequence goes on from OV702291.1 coordinate 265,063,018, forward strand.
AGACTGCTTTCCTCAATGGCAACATTGATGAAGAGTTGTATATGATGCAACCCGAAGGTTTTGTCGATCCTAAGGATGCTGATAAAGTATGCAAACTTCAGCGTTCCATTTATGGACTGAAGCAAGCATCTCGGAGTTGGAACCTTCGTTTTGATCAAGTGATCAAGAGCTTTGGATTTGTTCCAAATTGCTACGAAGCTTGCATCTACAAGAAAGTGAATGGGAGCTCGGTGACGTTTCTGGTACTATATGTGGATGACATATTGATTATTGGAAATGACATCAACATGCTTAACGATGTGAAGAGTTATTTGAACAAGTGTTTTTCAATGAAAGACCTAGGTGAAGCTGCTTATATATTGGGCATCAAAATCTATAGAGATAGACAAAGACGCCTGATAGCTTTAAGCCAAAGTACATACCTAGACAAAGTTCTGAAAAGGTTCCGAATGGATAAGGCATTGAAAGGTTCAATGCCTATGTTGTCAGGTAAGATATTGAGCAAGGCTCAGTGTCCAGCTACGGTAAATGATAGGGAAGCTATGAGCAAAGTGCCTTATGCCTCGGCCATAGGTTCCATCATGTATGCCATGCTGTGTACTAGACCAGATGTGTCCAATGCTCTTAGTTTGACGAGCAGATATCAAAGTGATCCAAGAGTGGAACACTGGACAGCCGTGAAGAACATCCTAAGGTACCTAAATAGGACTAAAGAAATGTTCTTAGTCTATGGGGGTGATGAACAGCTCGTCGTAAAAGGTTACGTCGATGCTAGTTTCGACACCGACAAGGATGATTGTAAATCTCAGACAGGATACGTGTATATTTTGAATGGAGGAGCTGTGAGCTGGAGAAGCTGCAAGCAAAGCGTGATCGCGGGATCTACAGTAGAAGCAGAATACATGGCTGCTGCAGAAGCGTCAAGTGAAGGAGTTTGGATCAGGAACTTCATCACTGAGCTTGGCGTGGTTCCAAGTGCATTGGACCCACTGGAGATATTGTGTGACAACACTGGCGCCATAGCACTCGCTAAGGAACCAAGATATCATCCAAAGACCAAGCATATCAACCGCAAGTTTCATATAATCCGAGATTATATAGCAGATGGAGATCTGAAGATTAGCAAAGTACATATAGATCTGAATGTCGCAGATCCATTGACTAAACCTCTTCCACGTGTAAAACATGATCAGCACCTCAGTGCCATGGGTGTGAGATTGTTGCCAGATGTAAACTAGATTATTGACTCTAGTGCAAGTGGGAGACTGTTGGAATTATGCCCTAGAGGCAATAATAAAGATGTTATTATTATAATTCTTGTTCATGATAAAGTTTATATTCCATGCTAGAATTGTATTAAGCGGAAACTTTAATACTTGTGTGGTTTGTGAACAACACCGTGTCCCTAGTACGCCTCTATGGACTAGCTCATTGATCAATGATGGTTAAGGTTTCCTAACCATAGACATGAGTTGTCAATTGATAATGAGATCATATCATTGGAGAATGATATGGTGGATAGACCCAAACTAAGCGAAGCAATTAGATCGTGTCATCGTGTTCGTCTTTGCGAAGTTTTTCTTATGTCAAATATTGTATTCCTTAGACCATGAGATAATACAACTCCCTGGTATCGGAAGAAAGCTTTGAGGTCATCAAACGTCATCCTATGAGAGGGTGATCATAAAGGTGTCTCTCAGGTAATCGGAAAGTATCTGTTGGGTTGTATGTATCGAGATGGGATTTGTCCCTCCCAAGTCGGAGAGATATACTTCGGGCCCACTCGATAATCGATATCAACACCGCTTGCAAGCATGTGGTTAAGGAGTTAATCACAAAGTGATATCGGATTACGGAACGAGTAAAGTACTTGCTGTGAACGAGATTGAACTAGGTATGACGATACCGACGATCGAATCTCGGGCAAGTAAAATATCGCGAGACGAAGGGAATATATATATGGGATTGATTGAATCCTGGCATCGTGGTTCATCCGATATGATCATCGATGAATGTGTGGGAGTCAATATGGGTGCCCAGACCCCGCTGTTGATTATTGATAGAAGATCATGTCTGCATATTCTCGAACCCGCAGGGTCACACACTTAACGTGTCTCGACGCTAGGATAGATTGGATAATTGGTTTATGAATTTTTGTTCGGAGTCTTGGATGGGAGCCGGGACATCACGATAGGTTCCGGAATGGTCCAGAGAATAAGATTCATATAAGGCAGTGCAGTTTTTGGAGTTCGGAATTGTTCCGGATTAATCGGTACTGTACCGGAAGCTTCTAGAACCTTCCGGAAGGGGGCCAACGTGGTCCCACCTTCCGGGAGGGGGCATGGGCCTATGAGGGAGTGTCCTGGCCGCATTGGTCCAGGGGCACAAGGCCCCATAGGGCCCAGCCGATCCTAGATAAGTTTAAATCGTTTAAACTAGAGATAAGATAGGGTTTCTAGAAGGGAGAGTTTAAATCGTTTAAACTAGAGATAGGCTTGGAGGATGGGCAAGGGCTGGCCGCACCCCCCTCTATATATAGAGAGCTGGTGCGCCCCCTCCCCCCCAACCTACACCTTCCTCCAAACCCTAGTTGCCCTGCTGCCCTCCTCTCTCCCTCCCGACTGTTTGTAGGCGAAGCCCTGCTGCAGAAATTCTCCACCATATACACCACGCCGTCGTGTTGTAGATCCAATCTATCTCTCCACCCTACTTGCTGGTCCGAGGAAGGAGGAGACGTCGAGGTGCTGCACGTGTGCATCTCACGGAGGCACCGCCACTTGTGGTGCTAGATCGGATCGGATCGCGAGGAGGAGAAGCGAGTACGACTACATCACCCACGTTCCGACGAACGTTCCGCTATGCGAATCTTCAAGGGTATGAAGATCTAATCCAATCTCTCTCGTTGTTTGCATCTCCTAGATTAGATCTTGGCTTTCTCTCTGTTCGCTTCCGTAGAAAATTTTGATTTACTATGCCGCGAAACCCTTCATCGGCTATCAGAGAGAGATAAGAAAAACCTATGTGGAACCAACCTGATACTAACACCAAACATACCCATCTTGGTATGTCCTCCTCGACACCAAACGAGGAAGTCCATTTAGCAGTTTTATTCATTCATTCCATGGTGGTTATCCAACTTACTAGTCATATCATATACAAGTTATATCATATATAAGTCATATTATAACAGCAATTCTTTAGTTATAGTTGTCTATGATCGAGAAATTGTGCTCTAGGTCGTCAATAACCGCGGACACGGCTTTTCAAAAAGATTTAAACTTCAAGGGTGCATCAAAGTTTTCACACGCACTTCAACCCTGCCAGATCAATTAACATACACCCATCGGTATGTCAGCGGGGCTTCGGACACGACGCTTTTCCATACCCAAAGCAAGTACATGGGGGCCACCCAAAAGAGCTACCCGTACGAGGTATAGTTAATCCTCATACATGCCCCGAGGTTGCATGCACTTGTCACGCGAGCAGAGGCCATAGACAATATATTCCCGTGACAGATAATAAACGCTCATCGAGCAACATATAATAAACATATCATACATGGCATAAGTACAATAGGTAGTGTATAAATCCCAAACTAGTTTATGGCCTTCAGTACAATACTTTAAAATCAGGTAATAAGCCGATAGGGGTGCCCATACACCCACATGTAGTTAGCGTGCTCGGTCTCAGAACAAGTGTCAAGAACTTGGATCCTAGGTGGACACAAGTGGGCGGGTAAAAACCAAATAACATTTATTATCCACCGGTGCCTCTGCATTATATCTATTTCCAGCATTTTAATTGACAAGTTATATTAAAATCTATGATCATCTCCACCATTAAACATGTGCCAACCTCCCATCAATGATGGAACACCAACGATGCGAAGCAGCACCCAAGCAACCAACTACGACTCACAAGGCCGATTGTCTACCAAACAACAACCAATAGGAGGTATCCAAAGCAATATAGAGGCTGCAAGGAATATAAATGGTACGAAAACTAAAGCATCGCAACACGGATAGCAATGAATCAATAGGATAAAGTAAAGACTATAAATACAAAATAGGTAGAAGGGAAGAATGCTCGCCTAGAAAACATTGTCGACATATCCAAAAAACTTTTCAAAGCTCACAACATCTCATCGTCCTATCCGAGAAGAAGCAAATCACTAAAAGGAACAAGTAATGAAACAATTGTAATTAAGAACCGGCATGATCATAATATGATGCATGGCATGGCAAGTTAACAATGCAATCCATGTTGAGAAGATGTCATTTACATAACACATTGATGATACAAAATTAGTGAGCCATTATTAACAAGAAATAATTATTTCCTAATTTTATTCATCATGTTTTCCTTGCATAAACAATTCTGATTTTACAAGTTCTACATGATGCATGATGCAATTGCAAGTATAGAATACAAAGTTAAAAGCGCTCGTCGCGCCGATCGATTTAGACATATTATTTGTTAAATTCCGAATTTAAAGTTGTAAATTTAATAAGAAAAGCTATTTAATAGCATTTAAATAATTTCAACATTTAGTTTATTGAAAAATTATTTTGGATGACATATTATTAATCCTGACCTTTTTCTCATCTCAAAACATGTATCATTTGTATTATTCAAAAATAGTGATTAAAAGATATATTAATTGCATTTTAAATTGAAAATGGCAGATTGTCATTAGTTTGGATTTGAATTCATATTTGAAAATCATTTACTTTTCGTTTTGGAAGTTTTTGCAAATTCAACTTATTTAGATAGATATGAATTTATTTGTTTACAAACCACTTTGCAAAATTTTCATATTTAGAAATTAGTGCTGGAACTTTTTTACACGGAGGTAGACCTAGCCTGAGACACTGATGTGTGAGCCGCGCATGCTGACGGGGATAGCTGACGGGACAGGACCGATGGGCGGCTGACCGGTGGGGGGACGCCGGGGACTGTGGGTGGTGAAGCAAAACAACCAGGGTGTTTTAGGAAAACCTGCTTGCGCAGGGGCTCGATTTGATAATTAATAGACAAAAGCCAGGGACATTTTTGTAAAAAAAGGCCAAGAGCTAACTGAAACTGAGTTTTCTGAACTTGCACGCACACGCGCAGACAGCGGCTAGGGGAAGGAAATCCGGCGACGACGCCGATCTTCTGGCACGAAGAGAGCATGGGGAGAGTAGGGAAAGGAAGGTGGAGCTCACCTCCGCCGATGCCTACTGGAATCGGGGCAGGGGCGGACAGAGACGGTGTTGGCGGCGGCATGAAGCAGTAGCTCCCTCGAGTTCGTCTGGGACGACGACACGGAGGACGTATAGGTGCGCCCGACTCCTCCTGGTCATGCAACTTGACACGATTGACGACATAGACCCCCCCACGCTCGTCGGCTCTCGAAGATGGTCTTAGCGACGGTGCAGCGATGCTCTCCTCGCGGTTGTCCTTGGGCAGGAGGAAAACAGAGGAACAGAGGGAGGGGACGGCGGCGCGGAAAGCAGATGGAGAGAGGCTAGGGTTCAAGAGAGGCTCCAGGGTGGCTAAGAAGAAGGGGGGGGGGAGGCTGACACGATTGTCGGACACCGACGGGACCTGCCCTGTCTCTCTCTGCGGGAAGGGAAGTTGACGGGAGGATTAAGGGGAACAGTGGACGACGTCAAAGTGGTGAAGGGGTATGGGCCGATGGCCTGAAGATCTTGAGTGGCCCAAGAGGTGGAGAGAAGATGGTGGCGTCGGATGGCTGCTGCGGTTGGTTTGGCTACCAGGTGAGTTTCTCCTCTGTTGTTTTCTTTTCTTATTTTGTTATTAACACAAGTTTTGTTTATTTGGTTTTAACAAATTCTAACAACACACTAAACCAAACACTTTGAGAATTTCAGGAGCGTTTGAATATAAGGAACAAGGCAATAAAATGGGGCAAGAGGGAAGGAGAACTAGGTGAGAGAGAATGCCCACACACATGTTCATTTTGGGCATTTACTACAAGATATGAATTAGGGTTTAGTACTTCCTCCGATCCAAATTAATGTTCTTTGATTTGTCTAGATTCAGACGTATCTAACACTAAAATATGATTAGATATATCCAAATCTAGACAAATCTGAGAACGTTAATATGGACTGGAGGAAGTAAAAGAATAAAAGCCATTCATAAAATAGTGTATCCTAACAAGTGGATCCCAACTTTATGAAAACGAAATAGAGAGGTTTTAAAAGAGGAAGAGAGTAATGTGATATCAAGATCACACAAACCAGATAAACAAATGCAATGTTGATACGAAGCTCAAATGAAATATGGCATGATGACATGAGCATGATATCATGATGATACATAAAAGTAAGATCAACAAGCGATTTTATAATAGTGGTTTTCTTGGGTGTTACATTTTTTGACATGGCATTATCATATTCCTTATCCTAATCATTAACTACGACACATCCAGAGCCGTGGACTCGCTCTCCAGCTGTGAACTATACGCTGTGAAATTGTATGACGGCACATACTCAACAAAATTATTGATCCAGCGTGCGAGTAGAGTTGGAAATCTTTTAACTTGGTAAAATTTATTGGCAATGCAACTGCCGGTTCGAACTTCTGGAAACATGGGCAACCATTAAAAAATGCAGAAGTTCCACGCAACTTTTGGTGGGATTGGCTTAGACTCCAAATCTAGCATCTCTCAAATCTTTCATTTTTATGCTAGTTTCCAAATATACTAAATCAGATTGGCAAGCAGGATATCTAAATCAGCTCAGGGGTGCAAATGAACCTATTATTTTGAAATGTCAAAAGAATCTCACGTCCGCACATAACTTTTCGATGAAAAATATTTTTTTGTTCCATATAAAGAAGACAAATTTCGATATTCTAACATGACTATTCACGGATATATTTTTTGTCTTTTTACACAAGACACGTAAACTTTTCTCTTGAAAACTTGTGTGCGAACATAGAGTGTCTGGATGTCCATGCAAAATTTTCTTTCAATTTCTTTGACATTTTAAAATTTAACTTTTATAAATTTTATAATAGATTTATTTGCACCCGTGATCGAAACACCATCTCGTAAATTATATCGTTTTAGTTCTCGGGAAGGTTTAAAGAAGTTTAAGAGCATCTCCACTCGTCCCCCCATACAACGTCCGGTGTGGCCTGATTTTGGGCCGTATGTGGGGGGGGGGGGGAGGGCGCTGGATTGGTTCATGATTGGGGAGGGGGGGGCGCTGACTCCCAGTCATGCCCCCATACAAAAAAAATCATTTTTTATCAAATCAAGAAGTAATTTAAACATGTTAAAATAATTGAACATTCATATTTATTACAAGTCCATAAAATTAAAAAAATAACACAAAATGTTCATTATAGCAAACAAAGGCAAACAAATAAACAAACTAACTGGCTCCTTTGAGCCTCCACAGATGCTCCACCATATCATGCTGAAGTTGGCTATGAGTATTTGTGTCTCGAACTTCCTTCCGCCTAGCAAGAAAAGTAACAAACGCAGGTAGCACTTGGTGGCCAATATCTGCAAGAGGACCTTGGGGAAAATACGGTTCAGTGTCAACCACTGTAATCTCTCGCTCGCTCTCGATTATCATGTTGTGCAAGATCACACAGGCAGTCATGACCTCCCACATCTGATCTTTCGACCAGGTAAGGGAATGGTACCTGGCAATGGCAAATCGAGCTTGCAGCACACCGAATGCCCTCTCTATATCCTTCATGCAAGCCTCATGCTATTGGGAAACCAAGTATTCTTTCCTCCAGACATAGGGTTTGAGATTGTCTTCACAAATGTTGACCATCTTGGGTAGATTCCATCTACCAAGTAGTAGCCCTTCTCATACTAATGGCCATTGATCTTGAACTGCACTGGAGGAGCTCTTCCTTTAACAAGCTTGGCAAACACATTTGAACACTTTAACATGTTGATGTCATTGTGTGATCCTGCCATATGAAGAAAGCATGCCAAATCCATAGATCCTGATCTGCCACAGCCTCAAGCACCATACTGCATGATCCTTTGTAACATTTGTATATTCCCCGGTGCATGAATGGACAGTTATTTCAAGCCCGGTGCATAGAGTCAATGCTTCCAAGCATTCCTGGAAAACCTCTTGCAGCATTCTATTCCAAGATTCGAGCTGTGTCTTCTGCATTAGGTGTTCTCAGGTATTTCTTCCCATACACTACCACAATAGCCCTACAAAATCTGTACATACAGTCGATGGCTGTGGACTCTGCCATGCGGAAGTAGTCATCCTGTGTGTCTCCAGCAACTCTATATGTAAGCATCCAGAGAGCAACTGTGCATTTTTGGATTGTGGAGAAACCAAGCGTGCCGACGACATCTCTCTTTAGTTTGAAGTAGTCGTCAAAGTCTCTCAATTCCTCGACAATCTTTAGGAAAAGCTTTCGGCACATTCTGAAATGGCGCTGAAATGTGACATCACCGTGCAATGGGTCATTGGCGAAGTAGTTGGCGTAGAGCATGCAATAGCCTTCCATCCTCTGTCTTGGTTTGCTCTTGCGCCGCGCAGGATTCGAACCCCCTGCAGGCAGCTTCTCATTGGCGCCGACAATCATGCCCAAGAGGGACATGACGATCAGAAGATGACCATCGTCATCGGCGCTGTCTCAGATGCCAGCAGCAATGGCGACTTCACCGTCCATCAGAGCGGCCAACATCTCTTTCTTGTACGAATCCATGCCTTTGGCAAATCGCCGAACACCTCGCGGGGAGGGCGGTTGTGCAGCGAGCTTGGGGCTACCGGTGGGCGTGGAGCTGGGCAGGGAGTGAGTGTGGGCAGCTCGGGAGGGTTGGGGAAGTATTCTCGGCGGCAGCTCTAGCGGGCTGAACGGCGGACGACGGTGAGTGGTGGTAGCGGCATCAAGTGGTGGCAGCGGGCGAAAGGGAGGGTGGGTGGGTGAGAACGCGATGTGTGGGTGGCTTTCGCAGGTGTGCGTCGACAGCAGGCTGGCCTGCATTGCCATCAGCTCCATCCGGCGCCTCTGCTTGCCCCCGGTGGACTGGGTTCAGCCTGGGAGGCCCGAATAACTAAACGGGCTGCGCCGACGCAAAAAACATTTGAAGGGCATAGCTGGGTGTCAATTTAGGCGCCGAAACACCCCAAAGGTCTTTAGGGGGCCTTTAGGGACTCCAAGTGGAGATGCTCTAAGGCCGCGTTCTTTCTTTTCTTTTTGAAACAATCTGGTCGTTTAATCCCATGTTGATAGGGATTGGCCCTATGTGGTGGTTGGATGGGATCAAACCAATCTAGATCTAGAACAGTTACCCGTCTAAATTTAATCCAGAGGAAATGAACATGCCTAAGAACATCTGTAGCAGATATTGCAAAACTCGGAACCGCAAAATTCGTTTGTGGTAGGATTTGAGTCCCGGTAGAACAGACCCTGTTTAGAACGCAAAACGGAATATTCTGAGAATATTCGATCGTCTTCTTTGAAGGGTCATCTTCCTCGCAGACTCCTGATGTGCTCCCTATCCCTATTCCGTCGCTGTCGCTCGCCGCTGCTGTGTTATGCGCAGCCGAGGACTGGTGCAGCTAGCCAGCTCGTGGATGTGCTAGCACTGTACGGGTTAGCCATGGCTCACGTGTGGGTGTGCAGCTAGCTAGACCATGGCTTGCTTGTGGTTGTTGCTCTGTCCTACCTCGCTGTTGCGCTGCTCTGTCCGACCTCTTGGACCTCATTGACAACCTTGCCGAGCTCGGTTCACTGACCATGGCGGCTGGAATCAATGCCGAATCAACGATCTATGCTTGGTAATTTCACAAAACTAAATCTCCTCGCTAGGATTCGTAGATTTATAGTGGAATCGAACTCCCTCGTCATGAAATCGAGCCCACGAGGTGCCAGCGCCGGCCGGAACGATTGGTGTTGAAATTTTCTGACTCGCGTTGACCGCTTTCCAGTTTACCACAAAGATGGACTAAAAAACTAGATATTTGGTGTACAACGCGGTTGGTATGCACGAAATTGCAAAACTTTTGCGGGGTTGACCAATTTTACGGGATCTTCTTGGTGTGTATTTGTAACCAAAACTGCAAAAGACAATTATTTTGCGGGGTTGACCACTTTTGCGGTATTTGCTAGAGATGCTCTAAGTGGATCATAATTTTCTCCTTACGGTTTCCAATTAGCTAAGGGGTCCTAATGTTGGGCCACGCGGAGATAAACAAAACTTTTTCCCTATGCGGTGAACCCAAGATCTAGCTCAGGTAGAAGGTCACAAGGATTACCACTAGATGCGCAGTTGTGGAATTAATGAAGCACGTCGCTTGATATAGTGAAGTCCTCTCAATCCGTTCCGATCCACGATCATCAAAGTGCTGATCGCACAGTAGCTCCGCCGGTATCCACACATACGAGGAGGAGCGCCGGCGCTAGACTGCTAGGTACGATACGACAACGACAAGACAGACTGGGGCTAGGGTTTCCAACTCATGGAGTGACCTAATCTTGTGCTCTAAGCACCTGCACCCTAGCTTATATAGGGAGTGAAAGTGAGCTCTACTCACTTGTGGCCCATTCCTAAAAAGGCCTATATTAGTCACTATCAGTCCAACTCGCTGACTTAGTCCATGTCTCTATTTGGGTCCAACCCAAATAGATTTCCTGTTTGGGTCTAACCCAAACTTTCTCCCGCTCTTAAGTGTGTGACCCGACAGACTCATGGTAACTCGGACATGATCCAAGTCTCACTCGAGATTGATCAGTCGGTAGCGTCTCCTAGCAGAACGTGCCGACTCCCAAGTACCAAAAGTCATGATGACAAACCTTCCCAATGCGACTTTCGTCTGAGTCCCTTTTGCCTCACGATATGCCTTGTCGAACTATAGACGAAGAATCGTCATCTCTTGAATAGTTCAACTCTCTTTCTCGATCCGAGATAAGTGATTCATCCAACTAACTCTTAGTAGGTCGCTCAGGTTAACACTTAATCGAGATGCGCATGGCCATGCTTTCCGAATCATATCTTCCGAGAGGGCCCAGAGAATATCTCTCCAGTCGGTGGGGCAAAATCCCATCTTGGTCATCCACATCACGCAACTTGATTCTTAGTCGACCTGAACTCTGCCTTTGTAACTGTTCAGCGACAGAATAGCGTTTGACAGAACCTAAGTCGGTGATCCTCAACTTGGATTATGCAATGACCTCAGGTCTAAGGATTACATTGATTGAGACATACAAATGACGAATTGTTCGTTGCATCTCAATATGGGTCAGTCCGACTCGCTAAACTCTTTAGTCAAATCCGTGTAAGTTGGAATAGCATCTCCATGCCCATGACTAGTGGAACCGAGTCATCTTCCGACTTTCACATTAGTCTAAGTTGTGTGTCCAACACAACCTCAACGACCAAGGACAAATAGTATGAACAACATGAATATATAGTTCCACAATTGAATCACATATTCAATGGTATATATCAGTGGTTCATACAAGGACAATAACTTTATGAATACATTGGGAATAACATCATACATGATTGCCTCTAGGGCATATTCCCAACAGTCTCCCACTTGCACTAGAGTCAATCATCCGACATCACATGTCTAGGCATCTAATGCCCATAGCTCTCAGGTGCGCCTCATGCGTAGGCTGTGGTAGCAGTTTTGTCAACGGATCCGCAACATTTGCATCTGTATGTACCTTGCATAACTTGATATCACCTTGATCCATGAACTGATGAATCAGGTGGTACCGCATGAGTATATGTTTGTTCTTCTGGTTTTGTCTAGGTTCCTTGGCTTGTGCAATAGCACCATTGTTGTCACAATACATGTCTAACGGATTGGACGAGCCCTGAACCACACCAAGATCCATGAGGAAATTTCTCATCCAAATGGCTTCTTTTGCCGCCTCCGAGGCAGCAATATACTCAGCCTCTGTTGTAGACGTAGACATTGTCTCTTGCTTGGAACTTTTCCAGCTCACAGCCCCTTTGTTTATCACAAACACGTATCCGGATTGCGAACGAGAATCATCCGAGTTAGTGAGATAACTCACATCCGTGTAACCCCTTACACTGAGTTCATCCTCACCTCCATAAACCAGGAACATATCCTTAGTCCTTCTCAAGTACTTTAGGATATTTTTAGCCGCTGCCCAGTGGATTTCTCTAGGGTCAACCTGGTACCTGCTCACAACACTTGGAGCATAGGAAACATCCGGCCTAGTACAAATCATAGCGTACATGATGGATCCGAATGCAGAAGCATACGGAATCACACTTATCCGACTTCGCTCATCAGTTGTCGAAGGACATTGAGTCTTGCTAAGTTTTACGCCATGGGACATCGGTAAGAACCCCTTTTTAGATGATTCCATGTTGAACTTCTTCAACACTTTGTCCAAATATGTACTCTAACTCAATCCAATGAGCCGCCTTGATCTATCTCTATAGATCCGGATTCCTAGTATGTAAGTCGCCTCACCCAAGTCCTTCATCGAAAAACTCCTTTCCAATGATTCCTTGGTTTCTTGTAACATCTAGACATCATTTCCAATCAGTAATATGTCATCCACATATAAGATTAGAAAGTTTACTTTGCTCTCACTAAACTTCTTGTATAAAAAGAATCATGATCACTCTTGATGAAACCAAACGATTTGACTGCCTCATCAAAGCGAATATTCCAACTCCGAGATGCTTGCTTCAACCCATAAATGGATTTCTGAAGCTTGCATACCTTGTTAGCATTAGCCGGATCGACAAAACCCTCGGGTTGTATCATATACATGTCCTCGGTTAAATTTCCATTGAGGAAAGCCGTCTTGACATCCATCTGCCATATCTCATAGTCGAAATAGGCCGCTATAGCTAACATGATCTAAACTGACTTAAGCATCACTACGAGTGAGAAAGTCTCATCATAGTCAACTCCTTAAACCTGTCGGAACCCCTTCGCGACAAGCCGTGCTTTATAGATAGAAACATTTCCATCCATACCAGTTTTCTTCTTAAAGACCCATTTGCACTCGACGGGTCATGCACCGTCTGGCAGATCAACCAAGTTCCAAACTTGATTTTCATCCATGGACTTTAACTCGGATCTCATGGCTCCAAGCCACGACTCAGAATCAGATCCCACCATCGCTTCCGAATAAGTTTCCGGCTCATCACTGTCCAACAGTAACACATCACGAACACTTCGCAATTTGGACGATCTTCGCAGTGTCGGTGCAGTTGCCGGCTCATGTACCATGACCGGCTCAACCTCTAAGGCTTTTGCCGACTCGCTACTAGCCGTTACCTTTTGAATTTCTTTGAGCTGTACCGTGCTCCCACTGACTGCCCGACTGAGAAACTCTTTCTCAAGGAAGACACCGTTCTGAGCGACATACACTTTGCCCTCTTCTCGGTTGTAGAAGTAGTAACCCAAGGTTTCCCTTAGATACCCCACGAAAATACACTTATCCAACTTGTCTACAAGCTTGTCTGACTAAAGTTGCTTGACAAAATCTTGACAACCCCAAATCTTAAGAAAAGACAAACTTGGCTTATTGCTAGTCCACATCTCATGCGGTGTCTTCTCTACCGAATTTGATGGTACTCTATTTAGTGTGAATGCTGCAGTTTCTAGACAATAACCCCAAAATGATAAAGGCAGATCTGTCTGACTCATCATTGATCGTACCATGTCCAACAAGGTCTGATTCCTCCTTTCTGACACACCATTTCTCTCCGGCGTTCCTAGAGGAGTGAGCTGGGGAACTATTCCACAACTCTTTAGATGGTCATCAAACTCATGGCTCATGTACTCGCCTCCTCGGTGATACGTTGCAAATGTATCTATAATTTTCGATGTTCCATGCTTGTTTTATATCTACTTTCTTATATTTTGTCTACACTTTGGATTACTTTTACACATTTTCTGGAACTAGCCTATTAACAAGATTCCACAGTGCCAATTGCCTGTTTTCTTCTGTTTTTGGTTCCAGAAAAGCTAGAAAATGAATATTCTCGGAATTGGACTGGACAAAAGCCAAAGTCGATATTTTACCGGAAGACTCATAGAGCCAGAAGACGAGACGGAGAGGTGCCAGGGGCTGGCCACACCATGTGGTGGCACGGGTCCACCCTAGCCACGCCACTAGGTGGTGTGGGCCCCTGGTTCACCCTCTGACATCGCACTTTTGCCTATAAGAAGCCTCCAATGCAGAAACCCCAGAGAATCCAGCCTCCAGCCACGAAAAGTTCCGCAATGCCGCCGCCACCGAAGGGGAGATTCAGGGGACAGAAAGTCTCTGTTCTGGCACCCTGTCAGGACGGGGAAGTCCCCGGAGCCATCTCCATCGATCTCCACCACCATCTCCATCATCGTTGCTGATTCCCATGATGATGAGGGAGTAGTTCTTCCTCGAGGCTAAGGGTTCTACTGGTAGCTATGTGTTCATCTCTCTCTATATGCATGATCATATTGTGATCATGAGCTTTGTAATCAAGTAGATCTACCTTGCTACTCAAGTGCTTTAATAGATCTCTGCTCTCCCCATGTGTGTGAAAGTGACAGCATGCACACCATGGTGGCACTTAGGCTAGAGATTACAAATACTTGTTATGAGTTATATTTGGAGTTGGATGTCTCTATGAAATTGTGGTGTTTGTTGGAACCATCTAGCGCTCAAGGTGATAGTGTGGGGTTACCTAGATGGGGAAAGCGAACTTTGAGGAGTGTTGTTATAGCCCTACCATGGATTAGAGTGTCCAACCGGAGAGTAGTTCAGAGTAGTATCATAAAGAGAAGATATTTATATGAGAGTGTTCATTAGTGAAAGTATGATCCCTAGGCCTTATTTATAAGCATTGAAACACCGTTTCCCACTAGATCTGTTACATGTTTGCTTGCTCCCATCTTTATTTCAGATTGCCTTTAGTCTCTTCCTACCCGTCAAGCTTTTTTCTGGCACCGTTACCACTTATAATTATCCATACCACTTGTATTTCACTATCTCTTCGCGGAACTAGTGCACCTATACACCTGACAAGTGTATTGGGTGTGTTGGGGACACAAGAGACTTCTTGTATCTTGATTGCAGGGTTGCTTGAGATGGATACCTTTGACCACTTCCTCCCTGAGTTCGATAAACCTTGGGTAATCCACTTAAGGGAAACTTGCTGATGTTCTACAAACTTCTGCACTTGGAGGCCCAACAACTGTCTACAAGAATAGAAGTGCGTAGACATCACTTGGTCCGACTGAAGTAACTTTATTTTCTTGCCAAGTTGATTCTGTACCTCATTCTGGAATTCCTTGAACTTTTCAAAGGCTTCCGACTTATGTTTCATCAAGTAGATATATCCATACCTACTCAAATCATCAGTGAAGGTAATGAAGTACTCATAACCACCTCTGACTGTCGTGCTCATCGGGCCACATACATCACTATGTAATAGTCCCAATAAGTCGGACACCCTTTTACAACTCTTTACAAAAGGTGTCTTGGTCATCTTGCCGAGTAGGCAGGATTCGCATGTCTCGAATGACTCCAAGTCGAACGAAGGTAGGAGTCCATCATCATGGAGGTTCTTCATGCGTTTCCAACTTATATGACCAAGCCGACAATACCAAAAGTAAGTCATGTTCAGATCATTTAGTTTCAACCTTTTCACATTTATATTATAGACAGATTCACCATCAAGATTGAAAATAAATAATCCATCCTAGACGGGTGCAAAGCTGTGAAACATATCATTCAAATATAAAGAACAACCATTATTCCTAATATTCGACTAATAGCCTTGTTTCATCAAACATGAGACATAAATGATGTTTCGACTAAGCATTGGAACATAATAACAATTATTTAGCTCCATTAAGAATCTAGAAGGTAAATGAAGTTGCATCGTGCCGACTTCCAACGCAGCGACTCTCGCTTTGTTGCTGACTCGAATGTCAACCTCGCCTCTCGCTATGCTCCTAGTTCTTACCAGTCCCTGCAACGAGTTGCAGATGTGAATGACTGATTCAGTATCATATACCCAAGAACTACCAGGTGCATCAGCAAGATAGATGTCTATAACATTGCAAACAAGTGTACCTGAGCCAGAAGTCACACCTCCACTCTTGGCTTTATCAGCCATATACTTGTTGCAATTCCTCTTCCAATGACCATCCGACTTGCAATAGAAGCAAGTGGCTCCGGCTGCAGTAGATGGCTTAGTCCCCGAGGAAGCGCTTTGGACCGGGTCCTCAACCTTACCTCCCGACTTTGCCTTCTTCTTCTTAGTCCAAGAACTCTTCTTAAACTTAGCCTTATTCTGCACCATCAACACTTGACTGGCGCCTTTCTTGAGATCCGCCTCAGCCTGCTTGAGCATCCCATCTAATTCAGTGAGCTTCTTATCCATACCATGCATGTGGTAGTTCGATATAAACTGACCATACGCACTAGGAAGAGAGTTCATAATTATGTCCGTAGCGAACTCTTCGCTAATGGGGTAGCCAAGCCTTTCCAGAGACTGCACATAACCAACTATCTTGATCACATGCGGACTCATCGGATCGCCAGCCTTAAGCTTGCAGCTCAACAAAGCCTGAGAGACTTGATACCTCTCAGTCTTTGCCTAAGCCTGGAACATACATTTGAGGTTTTCGATTATATCATAGGCCTCAATATTCTCGAACTTCTGCTGCAAGTCCGGTTCCATGTGAGCAAGCATAAGACAACTAATCTCCGTAGACTCATCACAAGTCCTACGGTAGGCATTGGTGACTGCGACAGTCGCATTCTCATCCGGCTCATCTGGAAGTGGGTTGTCTAGGACATGGTCCTTTTTTCTTGCTTGAGAGCAATTCTCCGATTACGATACCAGTTGGTGAAGTTAGTTCTATTTATCTTATCTTTCTCTAAGATGGTTCTCAAAGCAAAACTGGATAACTGAGGAAGACTGCTAGGTGCCATTGATCTACAATAGAAAAATATGCAAAAACACTTAAGACATGTATCCATAAAAGAGCAAGCATATTAAACACTTTAATATTTATGCTCCCACCAGAACCAACACCCATCCGATGGTTACTTAGTGATTCATGACCCTAAATAAGCAAGTCGACTAGTGAGCTTGAGCATCACCGCTAGTCGTCAAGTGATCTAGGTAGACAACTCCTTGTCAATCGCATCTCATACGACTCCTGTTGGACGGGTGGCATCACATGCCCCGGCTCCCATCCGACTTTTCCCCGAGTCCCACGACCGTTTTGATAGACCCATTTAGATTACCGAGTGCTTCCGCTGTAAGAGTCCGACTCGAACCCACCTAGTCGGAAAGAATTGATATCACCTATAGAATCTCAATGCAAGTTTTATGTACATAATGTATTTGTTATTAAATTTTCTAGTCCTATATGATACATATCATATTATGATACCACCATCACTTCTCTTTTATTAATTGTTATGACACACAAAATTTTGCCAACACCACTTGTATGATACTACTTAGGGGTGTGCTGGGAGAATATCATTTTGCGCCCCGAAAGTTGGGGTGGCCAGGCAACACGGTACCCAAGTTCCCTGAAATCAGCCGCGATGACTACAGTTGGCATGCCAAATACTCAGAGGGTCTTTTTCGGCACAAATTCAAATTTGCGTTTCAATACAAATAACCAGGCTAACGGCCGTCAAGTTGGCCCCCCTGTCAACTTTTGCCGTTATGTCGCTGTCGTCGTGGCTGCCATGTAGGCTTGCAGCGTTGGCGCATGCATCCTTTACGCGTCTTCTACTTCCTCCGGGGCGGCAATCTGTGGTCGCGGCCATGGCGCGAAGCTAGGACTTGTACGAACTTGCTCGGCCCCGTTCTCCTCCCCATCCTGAATCGGAGCTCACCCTCACCATGACCGCACCCATGGCATGGCGCGGGGACGGGAATTCATTCCCGGGTGAGATCTGTCACCATGACGACCATGCTCGGTCCTGTTGGCCTTCTCCAGAATCCGAGCTCGCCGTCTCCGTGGTTGCACACGCACCAGCCATGGCGCCTTCCTCTCCAAACCCCAAAGCCGCATCCACCCAGTTCGGCACAACGCCAACAAGGTGAAAATGCATCAAGTTTTCTTCTTGTGATTGTAGAAAAACATGTATGTACCATGGCCGTAGCATACTCTAACAATGTACATATATGTTGTTTACTAGATTTTCATTTGAAATTAGTAGCTCCGTGATGACGAAACATAGAGAACCTAAATGGAATGACGATGACGACCATGTTTTGTACTTTGCATTGCATCGACAAGTGCTCGCTGACGAAGCAAGTTACCAAGAGAGTGGAGTTCATCAACCATTGCCAAAAAATATGTGAACAAATCAATGAGCGATTCAATGCAAATATGCGCAGAAAAGCTAGATCCATGTCATCAATAATCAATAGGTGGCACATTCTAGTGATGCGTTCAAATGTGTACACCATGTATCATTTGCTTGAAGTGGTTGTTATCCTGAGCAAAAATGCCTAGTATGCACATTACATTTGTATGTTCTATGCTGCAATTCTATTGTTATGGGCGTGGAAAGAAAAGTTGGGCTTCACTGAATATTACGCAGTTAGGCCTAACTTAGTCTTACACAAATAAGCACAGCTTAGTCTTTACACACATAAGCGTAACTAATGATAAAGATAAAGACAAATGATTCATCGGATCTGCCAGTATGAGCACTAGGTCCCTAGAGCTGGTGGTATCGTCGGAATGAACCAGAATGATGTGTTTGGCCGTCTGGCATTCTCCTTCAAATCGTACGACCCCACTGATGAGCGAATTGTAGGCCCTCTCCCCCCGACGTGGATTCGACTCCAGGTCGGATCTGGAGTGTCAACATGATAGGCGCGTGAGTGTGCAGCAAACACACAGTCTGCTATCAACACTGGAAGTGCTGGCACATCAGCAACAACACCAGCATGTTCTTCCTGGACTCCGGCAGCAGCCTCAACAAGTATTTTGTTAGCTTCACCAGCAGCAGCCTCAGCAGGTATTTCGTCAGCTTCACCAGCAGCAGCATTAGTAAGTATTTCGTCAGCTTCACCAGCAGCAGCATCACCAAGTATTTTGTCAGCTTCACCAGGAGCAGGAGCAGCTAGTTCTTCATCAGCTCCACCACCACCAACACTAGCAGCAGCAACATCAGGGTCCAGGGCTGCCTGAGCCATTACAGGTTCAACAGCTCCAGGGGCTCCGACAAAGAAAGGGTAGTTGATCCCAAGAAACATAGATTGTCCCTTCAGATTGTTGACTCTACTCCAGACTTGCTCTACTGGGTCTTTGGATGGGCATGTGGATCTCGAGAAAACGTGACACCGCAGCGATGGGTATGAAGAAAGTTGTGTCCCCATATGTTCTATTGTATCACCAATGCTATTTAGTGCTCCCCTGATATGAATCCACATGAGTTCATCATCCTGATCCGTGTCGCCTCCGAGAGGTTCCAAGAACCAACGCCGTGTCCCAAGTTCAACATCTGCTACTGCATCTTCGATGACCAGAGCTGGAATGATGCGCGGGGCTGCGTGGGTACCTGCGTGTTACTTACAGTCACTAAGCAGAATTTTGAATGGGATTTTACATGCTATATGACACCATGACTCACCCCAAATGGACGGCTCCCAAACACGCACGTCGCCGCTAGGTTCAGTGACCGCATAAATGCGTTGCGGTTTGTACGAAGAGTAGCTGTGGGTGAAGACAGCGTCGACATACTTCTCCAGCCGCAGGAAGTCGTCGCGCAAGACTGTCCATTCCTTGTCTACTGGGCATCTAATGAATGTGATTGCCTTGTCGAATACCGCTAATAGGTCGTACTCCCAGTTCTTCCATGCCCCCTCCCGCGGTCTATGTGGGAGTTGTACCTTCACGAGGTCAAGTTCTGCCATGTTGAACCTATAAGCGAATTCAGAAATGGGTGACGGCCACCCATTGTTGAATGCAGTAATGCCGACACCCTCCAAAGATGGAAATGCAAGTCTCACCGATCTGTAGCCATTTTTTAGAGTCCAAGTACTGCCATCCTGTGATAAAAGGACCAGCCACTCGCCGTTGCCACCCACCCAGTTCTGGTCATCTTCCATTTCCGTCTCTTCTTCTTCCTTGATATTCACCACTACTGATTCGGACCAGTTATCCAGCAGCATCAGTTTTGCATGAATATTCTGCAGAGTTTGTTGTCAGTTGGTACAATCACCTAGCATGGATTCCATTGCAAATACAATTTTACAACTAGACCTTCAGATTAAAGTACACAAAATATTGCCTAAATACGAGTGTCTCCTCAGATGTCGCCTAAATTGTGCCAGTGTCACTATGAAGATACTCAATATATGGAGTAGTAGCAGAGCCCCCAGAACAAACTCCTGACGATGATCATAAACAGCTCGGAGCATAACAGCCTTAAATCGTCTAATCTATTTGTTTTTATTTTAGGAAACAGAATATCACCTAGCAGGCATTCCATTGCAAAATCGAAATTGACAACTCGTCTATCACCTAAAGTAAGACTGTGTCACTACGAAAATACTAGAATATTAGGTACGAGCAGAGCTTCCGGTGTACAGAATAGTCTTAAATGGTTCGATTTGTTCAAACCGCGCGTGCACACAACACGTTGGACGAAAGGAACATAGGATTCCGATGAGAGTTTAGCACATATGAATCAACGATATGACTGATCGAATAAGCTAGATACTAGAACTTACGTGGCCATCGCGGTCGTTTGGCCATTTGCTGTTATCGGGGTAAAGAAGGCCTGGCATGCCGAACGGTTGTTCGTCCATGTTCTGCATCGTGAAGCGGTAGCCAGGGATGCAGCGAGCGAGGCGGTCGGCTGAGATGATGTCCAACCCCGAGGCGATCCTGTGCATGTTCGCGACGCTGAGGTTCGGCCATCCCTAATCCTCGCGGTAGTGGTCGCCCTGGCCATCCGCGTCGTCGTCGCATGCCTTTTGATTTAGCCTGCTGCTACCCCAAGCTCTACCCATAGCGGCAAATGGAGTCTGAAATCCGGTAGATTAATGGAGGCGTTGTGATAAGGAGGCGGATGTATTCGAGAGGGGATGGAATCAGGGATGGGGGCAGTTGTTCAAGTGGGGAGTGAATCTGCAAGGAACCGCCACCGCCGCCGGTTCTCGTCTGCGTGGAAGACAAGAAGGGGGGGCGTAATTATTGAGGGCGGGCACCGGAACCGTCTAGAGGAAGTGAAAAAATAAAACATAAGAGAGAAATGTGCGGCCCGCCTGTCAATGAGTGAAGGTCGGCACGTGCAAACGTGCCTACGTTTGACTTGGATTGTGCATGGCAGACCTCGATTCCACCGCATGCAAGTGGCGCGGAACAAATTTTAGGAAGTGCTAGCGTCGACGTGTAAAACCGCCATTTTTCTCCACCTTCACCCTACTACGAATGGTCGCGCACCATTCCAGATATTGGTAAGGGCGGTTCCAATCTTTCACTTTTCCGTCTCATTTCCTCCTCCACGCCCTCATCGTATTTCTCCTCCATGGCCTCATCCATTTCCTCCACCACCACATCACCCTCTTCCTCTGTATCCTTTCCCTCTTGCCTGTAGTCATGGATGCTCCGGACGTCCGAAACGACGGCCGGCAAGAAACTGCGCACTTTGACATCGAAGTACATGGCAGGAAGAAGATCGATGTCGTCTACACCACCGACCCTCGGACGGTGAGGAACACTTTGAATAATTACATGAGTTGGCTGCAGTTTGAAGAAAACAGGTTTGTAGGTCTCGACCTCGAGTACAGCCGCGATCACCGTAGGATCGCCGTGGTGCAACTCTCCATGAAGGGGCACATCCTCGTATACCAGCCTTTTTGCGAGAAGGGGGCTGACGGGATCTGGTAGACTTTGCTGTCTTTTTTTCCTGAACTGTCTGTTTACAAAAGTTATTGCTATATTATTTGTCTGAATTCATTTTCATGCAGGTGGGGCGAAAGCATTAGGGATCTATTTCATGACTTTCTCGTGAACCAGCACATAATATTTACTAGTGTTGACATCACGAATGACACTAAACTGCTTGAAAGCCTGACTATCAACATTAGAATCCCAAAGGAGTGCAGAGTGGACATCCAGGAAATTTACTGGATCCCAGGGACGAAGGGCGGCAAGACCGGGATGGCCGCTCTTTCCTCCGAACTCATCGACCCGTGGTACGCTGACATGAAGGACAGATTGCCGAGATGTTCGTGGAGGCGTTTAGGGCACGATTACTGGGAGGATAAGCCACTTTCTGAACCTAATCTGAAGTACGCTGCAATTGACGGGTATGTTAGCCACGAGCTGTACCGCCAGATTGTAAAATCTCATTCCAGGCATCGCATCATTGAACCACCACCAAGGTAGGTTGTTTGCCCCAGATGCCGGAGTATAGATGAATCTACAAGCCCTGGCAAGCGATCAAAGGCATCCTGGGACCGGTTGCCTTCTCCAACAGGCTGGGATGTAGACTATTAGTGCATGATTGTTGTGTTTATGAAAACATGTTATTTCAGAAGTACACTATGTGAGCAATTACGAACTGTTGTGTATTACCTTTGTCAAACTATAATCTGGGTTTGGTTATGACTGTATCCTTCGCTATAATCTGGGTTTAGTTATGACTTATGACTGTATCACACCTTATGCATGTCAGTCCTAGATTCTGCCGCATCCAAATGGCACAGACAGAATTTGTAAGAATGAATGTTGAGCATACAAAATGGGGAATGTAATTCATACATGTTAAGTAGCAAATAACACAGGGATCATACGAGCTTGGTTCTTACACACAGAATGCTTAGAAAATACATGCGAGATAAAATACAAGCGAGATAAAACTAGGAACGAAATGTGAAACTAGTAGTGGTAAACAACACACTCACCCACCCGCCAGATCCTGTTGAGCATCTCGTAGCAGACATACACGTCCCTAGCTGCATACTTGATCGCATCGTAATCTAGGTGGCCCTACTCCCATCGCTCGTGAAGGTGTTTTGGGAACTCGACTTTCATGCCGGTGTACTCGCGATCGATGATGTCGGAAGCGAGTCTAGCCATGTCGGCTTTCCCCGAGTACCTCCACAAACGTTGGAGATCGACGTGATTAACGACATGAACGAGGAGACCCCGTTCTAGCTTCAGAGTGTCGTTCTTGATGTCGACGCTGGCGAAGTAGATCTCCCTCCTATGTAGGAACTCGCGAAGCTCCAGCATATAGATTTGGCCCTACATACATGGTATAGGAGGCAGTGGTTGCGCATGGACAGCTGCAAAAGCGCCGTCCTCTTCCTATCTCTGGTATACTCGAGGTCAAGGCCGACGATCTTGTACCTGTCCATCGGCTCCTGTAGCCACCACTCGTACATTGCGTTGACCTTGGCAACCTCCGCTGACGCATTTGTGTGGACGACCATCAGCTTGGTGGTGCCATGGGCGGTGATGGTGTACTCGTCGGTGTAGTCGCTCCCGTCGTCAAACACGCCGTACTCTGCGTCCATGGCAGCAGCTAATGCGGCGGCGGTGGCCTAGGGTCGGTAGCGGTGGCTAGGACTGGGCGTGGCGGTGGAGTGATCTGTTGTGGTGGTATGGCCAGGCGGAGGCGGTGCCTGCGGCATCGTCGATAGTTCTTGCGGTGGCGGCGGTGGCGGAAGGAATGAGTTGGGGATTTTTGCACAGTGATGTGCTGAGGAGACAGAAGGCGATGCTTAAATTGCGTTTACCAATATTCCGGTCATACCCATGTGGAAGCAAGTTTGACCGGGCGAGCACCATTGGTTTCCAATCCTAGGGATTAAATTCGGCGACCGTCTCCGTAGGCAATGGGACGGGTGTGCGACGTGGCTTTGGCGTGGTAGAGACCGGTCACGTAGACCACCGTCCCGTTGCCGATCCGTAGCGGGTGCGCGGTGCTGACACAACGTAACGTGACAGGACAGAAGGAAGCGTATAGCTATTATTAATTCCTAACAAGTTTAAGGAGTGTAAGCATAGACATGGACCTAGCATCCCTGCACCCCAGGGCAGCCGATTGTGCAAAGCTTGTCCAGAATTTGCCAAAATGAAGCTCGTTTGCCCATGCTTCTATAAGTTTCTCTGTAGGCCACTTGTGTAAGCATGCACGATCAAGCAACTTTGCAACACACGTGTCGGTGGAAAAACATTAGGTTTCAACGCACCACATAGTTTAGGGATTTAGAATAGCTACATTGTGGAGCTCTAGCCAAATTGCATGGTAAAGCCAAATTCAGCTTTTTCTCAGATTTAGCTATAGCAACATTGTGTCTCGTTTGTCCTCACTTTTTCCCTCCCGATATTCCGAAGCCCTCACATGTGCTCAGAGGGGGGTGCCGTCTGGTCAAAGGCTTGGCCGTTACGTGCGCCATGACACCTAAAGAGGAAGTTTTTTTTTGTTATTTGGCCTTTCAAGAGCGCCTTTTCCCCTCTCTCTCTAATAGTTGTGTTTTTTTGCCCAAAAAGGTAGGGAATCTAGAGCATCTTCTCTTTTCATTCATTGTTCCTTTTGCGATCGTTTTTCCCCAATCTGGTAGCAAATCTAGAGCAGCAAAACAAACCAGCACCATAAATAAATTCAGTAAACAGAGCAGATGTAGATAAAGCAACTAATATAGGTTATATAGTATGGTACTTAAAGAGGTTCGACAATTAGGCTGCTCAGTAGCCGCAGCAGCTGACAGGTTCAACACAGACAAGACAAAAGAAGCTGCTTTACAGCAGCAGCAGCAGCTGATCAGTGGCCCCTCGTGGCCTCTGCCAGGAGGGCATCCGCCTCCTCCCCTCTGGCGCCTCCTCTACTTCTTGATGCCCAGCCCCTTGACCTTGGGCGCCTTGGGTCTGATCAGGGGCATACGACCCTCCTCGATAGCCACCTTCTGGAGGTTGCGGAGGTGAAGACCGAGCGCCTGGTGCTTGGCCATGAAGCCGTGGACGTTCACGAACTCGCCGCAGGTCCTCACGTCCTCGGCATGCTTCACGAGGGAGTTGAAGTCCGTGGCGCGGAGCCTCCTGGTGGGGCAGAAGGGGCACCTGTACACGTCATCGGCGAAGAAGTTGTTGTACTAACTGGACTTTAGCCTCCTCGGCACATGACGAGTCTTGGTGTCCTTGGACTCGTCGTCGCTGCGGAGGTCGCTGCTATCCTCCTGTTGGAAAAAACAGTAGAGTGAAATAAGGACATGATTGAGATACTTTGATTATCGGGATTGTTTTTTTGCATAAATTAACCGAATGAGATCTCCCGATTATTCCCCAAATCTCAAACCAAATCGAATACTGATCCCAACTACGAACAGGGGGATTCATCGAAAATCGAGATCTAACAAAAGAGGATTAGCTACTGTAAAAAATACGAACAGCCGAGCCCTAATAACATATGATCTAGCATCCAACGATGGGAACGGGGGAAGAACAAGGGAAGGAGAGAAAACCCTGGTTACCTCAGACCATGGGTCGGCGATGCTGGTGTCGTAGGGGTTCTCCGGCCTTATGTAGACAACCTCCTCGTAGGGGTCCTAGCCGAGCGGGATCTGTCCGAGACCGGCGGGGCCCTCTTCGCCGGCGGCTACGGCGGATGTGGGGACGGGGACAAGGGGCTCCTCGCCGGCAGCCTTGGAGGCGCCGATGGCCACCGCTGTAACACCCTCGAATCGCCCTATGCAAGTTTTTGCGCTTCCCGCCAAAACCCGCATAGAAACGATTCAAGGACGCCCACCAGGCACTTTCGTGCGGGTGGAAAACGAAGTAATAACATTACACAACAGTCCTCGATGGGACCCACAAAACAGATATATATACATCAGCGACTCAATGAGTCAAGAATACAAATATAATATACAAAGATCCAAATCACCTTGAAAACGATAGAGCGCCCGACTACGGACAAGATGCAAATGGGGCTAAGAGCC
This sequence comes from Avena sativa, assembly GCA_916181665.1. Classification (NCBI taxonomy): domain Eukaryota; kingdom Viridiplantae; phylum Streptophyta; class Magnoliopsida; order Poales; family Poaceae; genus Avena; species Avena sativa. The sequence continues at coordinate 265,088,945 of OV702291.1, forward strand.
CTGAAGAATAACCAATGGCGTCCATAACCCTGCCCAGGCCAAGCCGGAAGGGTAACCTTGCTAACGACGTCGATCTCAAAACCTGCTTAAACAAAAGGGGTGCCGACAAAGGGCAAAGGAAAAAGAGAGAGAGGTCAGTACTGAGGCCAGTACACGGCGAGGCTAGAATTCGGCGGTCCTCGCCTACATAGGTATGGTGGACTGAAGCGGCAGCGCAGCACGCACTAAACAACCTATAGAGACTCGATATAACTGTCGGCTATCAGAGAGGGATAAGAAAGACCTATTCGGATCCAACCTGATCCTAACACCAAACAAACCCATCCTTGGTTTCCCCCTCGATACCAACCGAGAAAGTCAACCGAGGAACTCACACAGTTGGCAGTTTTATTTATTCCGTGATAGTTGCGGCAATTACTAGTCAAATGTAGATAGTCATCCTGATAAAATAAGCAGTGGGCAGTTTTATTTAACCATTCCGTTGTAGTTGCGACACTTACTAGTCAAATACAATTAGAATGAGATATCCCAAACCCAGCAGTTGTTGGTACTTTTATTTAGCCATTCCATTGCAGTTGAGCTGATTACTAGTCACATCGGATACAAGTCAAATTATAACAGTAAACTTTAGTTATAGTTGTCTATGATCGAGAACTGTGCTCCAAGTCGTCCATAACCGCGGACACGGCTTTTCGAAAAGATTAAACCCTGCAGGGGTGCACCAAAGTATCCACACGCGATTAGCATGAGATATCCACACGCACTTCAACCCTTTTTGCCAGATCAATTAACATACACCCATCGGTATCGGCGGGGCCTAAGTCATGACGTTTCCCAGACCCAAAGTAAGTACATGGGGGCCACCCCGCTAAGTCGAACCCGCAACGAAGTCGGCCGGTCTCCGAGACGGACTTAGGGTTTGTGGAGCCGGCTGTAAACGACTGGGAACCCGAAACTCTCGGGCTTGTCGATACAGCGAAAACGGGTCACGATCCTAAACAGTACAGTGTGCTATCCATCGCACAATTTAAATAAAGCAGTAAAACATGGCATAAGTACAGAATAGTAATAAAACCTCAAACTAGTTGTGGATCCCAGTACAATACTTGGAATCAGGTACTAAATCGATGGGGTGCCCACACATCCCACATGTGGTTAGCGCGCTCGATCTCGGAACAGGTGTCAAGAACTCGGGGTCCTACGGGACACCAGTGAGTGGTCGGAAACCAAAATATTGTCTATCACCCACCGGTGCCTCTGCATTACCTACTTCCATTTTAGTTATTAAACAAAGATTAAAGTTATAACCATCTCCAACATTAAACATGCGGCAATACTCCAACAACTGTGGTACTCGACGACACGCAACAGCACTTGAGCAGGCGACTACGACGCGCAAGTCCAACTATCTACCAAACAACAGGTAATAGGATGTGTCCAAGGCAATATAAGGCTGCAAGGGATTTCACGGGTACGAAAACTAGAGCATCGCAACACAGACAACAATAGATCAACAGGAGGGAATAAATACTATAAAAGTAAGATAGGTAGAAAGGGGGAGATGCTCGCCTGAAAACATTGCCGAAGGTTCATCCGAAGATCGGGTAGACACTCGCATCAACTCATCGGCCTAATCCGTGAAGAAGCAAAGCACTAGAAGAAAACACCGAATGCACTATTTAATACAACGGCAGAAGATCGGGCATGATGCATGACATGGCAAAGATGCGATGCAATTAGGCAATATTAAGCGGAACGGGGGTCCCGACAATTAATTAAATGGTTCAAGTTGTTTAACTACCCCGCAATTTAAATGTTGCATTATCAAGACAAAAGATAGCACCGGTTCACTACACAAATTTAAATGAGGCCAATATAAGACTAGATAAGCCCGCATATGACCCCATATTTAATTATGAGGTGAATCGGCCTAAGGCCCCCAAACCACATGATATGCATGCGAGATGGACAATTAAATATGCAACAAATTTATATATAGCATTTATAAAAATAGGGTTCTCGGATAAGGGTCACACATTAGGGTTCGATGATCTTGGTTCCGGGGGTTCGGGGTCCGGCTCAGGGTTCAGGGTTCGACGAACTCGTTCTCGGCGGAAACGCCGTCCGGGAAGGAGGACTTGGTTCGGTGTCGGGGCACATCGGATCCGCCCGGGTCGGTGCCGATCTCGTCGTCGTGAAGATCTTGTCGGGTCCGCGCCATCGAGTCGGTCTTGGCGTTCGGGATGCAGAACTTGGCGTCCGCGAGGAGTACTTGGCGAATCCGTGTCGACGACCTTGGCGTTCAGGGAGGAGTTCTTGATGTTCCGTGTGGAAGGCCTCGAGGGTTCGGTGACGGAGATCTTGACGGGTCCGAGAGAAGAACTTGGGTCGGCATCGGATCGGTCTTGTGGATCGAGCCTCGGGTCCAGGAAGATCTTGTCGGAATAACCAATCTCCCCACACTGACGGCACATCCAGACATCTTCAAGCATTAGCACCCAGGCACACAATCGGGCCAAGAGCTGATGACCACAAGCAGCTAGCAAACAATTAGCTGGGCACACGGGCTGAAGGGGAGCACTCACACCGAAAGCAAACAGGGGGTCGCGCGCAGGGGAAGCTGGCACCGCGGCAGGCCCGGTGGAGAGCTAGACGGGAAGGAGGCGGCCCGAACACAGGCGGCAGGCGAGGACGGCCACTTCGCAGACGAGCTCGACGGACGGCAACACAGGGCCAAGGGGTCCCGCGCGAGCGGCGGGTGCGTGCTTGGGTGGGGTCGCGGGGTTGGTGGGCCAGGGCAGCACGGGGGTGGCGTGCGTGTGTGTGTCGGTGTGTGTTGCGTGGGTGAGGGTAGGTGGGGCCACAGGGGAGAGGTGAGGTGGCGCTGGGGGCAGTGGGGTGGGGCGAGGTGGCAGAAGGTGGTTGGTGGGGATTTGGGGAGGGGTGAGGTGGCGACATAGGATAGGTTGGGGTGAGGTGGAGGTAGGGTGGGTAGATTAGGTTGGGTAGCCTTAGGATTTAGAGGGGCTGGTTTAGGTGGACCGATTTTATTCTGGGGGTGGTCGTCCGGGTCGAATCGGCCCGTTCGACTGCCCCACTAAAAATAATTAACTATTTTATTTATTTCAAACAGACTTTTGAAACCCATTGGTAGACGAAACAAAATAATCCGGAGACCCGGGTTTTACTTTGAAATAAAGACGGGGCGTTTCGAAAACAAAGATAGTCTTTCGAAAATAGTTTTATGCAAACAAATGCAAGATGACATGACGATGCTCAAATGCAATGTGGCATGATGACATGAGCATGCGGTCATGATGATGCAATGCACAAAAAACAACGCGATTTTCTAGTAGTGGTTTTTGCGGGGCGCCACAATGCGACACCACTAACAATGGATCTCGCCCTCGAGATCCGCCTCATGGTACCGGAAGGAAGGTCGGCGATCTGCGTCTTCTCGCTTCGTGTAGATCCTCGCGACACCACTAACAAGAGGTCGTTGTCCGAGATCGTAGAGAGAACACTCCGGGAACAAAAGGTCGAAGGTAGAGGTATCAACAAATAAAGCCACCTCTAACTCCGATAGAAAGAGAGAAACGATGCATTCTCATCCACTTCAATGTACAAAAGCGAATAGAAGGGGTAGTCGGCATGGGGGCCAATCCATCACGCACCCAAACTATTACTCTGCACAATCAGTAGAAAAGCGTGCGACCCTTCTCGGAATCAGACTGAAGATCTCGACAATCGAGATTCAGAAACAAAGGAGTGATGCAGACTCTGCATCGGATCTGGCGTAGATGATGTCGTCGCGTCGGAAAAACACCGGAAGGCACGAGAAGGAACAAAGAGGAGTTCACCAGACGAAGGATTCCTCGGATAGCATGAAGACCAGATGGTAGAACACCGTTAGCAAAGGAGGAAGCGAAACCCTGAAGGTACGACGGAACCCAACCACGAGAAATCCTGGACTCGAAGAGAGAGAAGAGAGCGGATCCAAAACACGCAGAGGTGAGAGGAGAGCAGCAGAGGGGTAAGGAGTAAAATCAGACCTAATCAGAACTATCCAACTGATTTTTCAAAAATAGTTTTGACACTCTACTTCGGCCGTTAGCTAGGTTATCCTACAGGCTGGACTTGTGGGGTATCGTAACTGCTGGGCTCTGATACCACTCTGTAACACCCTCGAATCGGCCCTATGCAAGTTTTTGCGCTTCCCGCCAAAACCCGCATAGAAACGATTCAAGGACGCCCACCAGGCACTTTCGTGCCGGTGGAAAACGAAGTAATAACATTACACAACAGTCCTCGATGGGACCCACAAAACAGATATATATATACATCAGCGACTCAATGAGTCAAGAATACAGATATAATATACAAAGATCCAAATCACCTTGAAAACGATAGAGCGCCCGACTACGGACAAGATGCAAATGGGGCTAAGAGCCCTGAAGAATAACCAATGGCGTCCATAACCCTGCCCAGGCCAAGCCGGAAGGGTAACCTTGCTAATGACGTCGATCTCAAAACCTGCTTAAACAAAAGGGGTGCCGACAAAGGGCAAAGGAAAAAGAGAGAGCGGTCAGTACTGAGGCCAGTACACGGCGAGGCTAGAATTCGGCGGTCCTCGCCTACATAGGTATGGTGGACTGAAGCGGCAGCGCAGCACGCACTAAACAACCTATAGAGACTCGATATAACTGTCGGCTATCAGAGAGGGATAAGAAAGACCTATTCGGATCCAACCTGATCCTAACACCAAACAAACCCATCCTTGGTTTCCCCCTCGATACCAACCGAGAAAGTCAACCGAGGAACTCACACAGTTGGCAGTTTTATTTATTCCGTGATAGTTGCGGCAATTACTAGTCAAATGTAGATAGTCATCCTGATAAAATAAGCAGTGGGCAGTTTTATTTAACCATTCCGTTGTAGTTGCGACACTTACTAGTCAAATACAATTAGAATGAGATATCCCAAACCCAGCAGTTGTTGGTACTTTTATTTAGCCATTCCATTGCAGTTGAGCTGATTACTAGTCACATCGGATACAAGTCAAATTATAACAGTAAACTTTAGTTATAGTTGTCTATGATCGAGAACTGTGCTCCAAGTCGTCCATAACCGCGGACACGGCTTTTCGAAAAGATTAAACCCTGCAGGGGTGCACCAAAGTATCCACACGCGATTAGCATGAGATATCCACACGCACTTCAACCCTTTTTGCCAGATCAATTAACATACACCCATCGGTATGTCGGCGGGGCCTAAGTCATGACGTTTCCCAGACCCAAAGTAAGTACATGGGGGCCACCCCGCTAAGTCGAACCCGCAACAAAGTCGGCCGGTCTCCGAGACGGACTTAGGGTTTGTGGAGCCGGCTGTAAACGACTGGGAACCCGAAACTCTCGGGCTTGTCGATACAGCGAAAACGGGTCACGATCCTAAACAGTACAGTGTGCTATCCATCGCACAATTTAAATAAAGCAGTAAAACATGGCATAAGTACAGAATAGTAATAAAACCTCAAACTAGTTGTGGCTCCCAGTACAATACTTAGAATCAGGTACTAAATCGATGGGGTGCCCACACATCCCACATGTGGTTAGCGCGCTCGATCTCGGAACAGGTGTCAAGAACTCGGGGTCCTACGGGACACCAGTGAGCGGTCGGAAACCAAAATATTGTCTATCACCCACCGGTGCCTCTGCATTACCTACTTCCATTTTAGTTATTAAACAAAGATTAAAGTTATAACCATCTCCAACATTAAACATGCGGCAATACTCCAACAACTGTGGTACTCGACGACACGCAACAGCACTTGAGCAGGCGACTACGACGCGCAAGTCCAACTATCTACCAAACAACAGGTAATAGGATGTGTCCAAGGCAATATAAGGCTGCAAGGGATTTCACGGGTACGAAAACTAGAGCATCGCAACACAGACAGCAATAGATCAACAGGAGGGAATAAATACTATAAAAGTAAGATAGGTAGAAAGGGGGAGATGCTCGCCTGAAAACATTGCCGAAGGTTCATCCGAAGATCGGGTAGACACTCGCATCAACTCATCGGCCTAATCCGTGAAGAAGCAAAGCACTAGAAGAAAACACCGAATGCACTATTTAATACAACGGCAGAAGATCGGGCATGATGCATGACATGGCAAAGATGCGATGCAATTAGGCAATATTAAGCGGAACCGGGGTCCCGACAATTAATTAAATGGTTCAAGTTGTTTAACTACCCCGCAATTTAAATGTTGCATTATCAAGACAAAAGATAGCACCGGTTCACTACACAAATTTAAATGAGGCCAATATAAGACTAGATAAGCCCGCATATGACCCCATATTTAATTATGAGGTGAATCGGCCTAAGGCCCCCAAACCACATGATATGCATGCGAGATGAACAATTAAATATGCAACAAATTTATATATAGCATTTATAAAAATATGGTTCTCGGATAAGGGTCACACATTAGGGTTCGATGATCTTGGTTCCGGGGGTTCGGGGTCCGGCTCAGGGTTCAGGGTTCGACGAACTCGTTCTCGGCGGAAACGGCGTCCGGGAAGGAGGACTTGGTTCGGTGTCGGGGCACATCGGATCCGCCCGGGTCGGTGCCGATCTCGTCGTCGTGAAGATCTTGTCGGGTCCGCGCCATCGAGTCGGTCTTGGCGTTCGGGATGCAGAACTTGGCGTCCGCGAGGAGTACTTGGCGAATCCGTGTCGACGACCTTGGCGTTCAGGGAGGAGTTCTCGATGTTCCGTGTGGAAGGCCTCGAGGGTTCGGTGACGGAGATCTTGACGGGTCCGAGAGAAGAACTTGGGTCGGCATCGGATCGGTCTTGTGGATCGAGCCTCGGGTCCAGGAAGATCTTGTCGGAATAACCAATCTCCCCACACTGACGGCACATCCAGACATCTTCAAGCACTAGCACCCAGGCACACAATCGGGCCAAGAGCTGATGACCACAAGCAGCTAGCAAACAATTAGCTGGGCACACGGGCTGAAGGGGAGCACTCACACCGAAAGCAAACAGGGGGTCGCGCGCAGGGGAAGCTGGCACCGCGGCAGGCCCGGTGGAGAGCTAGACGGGATGGAGGCGGCCCGAACACAGGCGGCAGGCGAGGACGTCCACTTCGCAGACGAGCTCGACGGACGGCAACACAGGGCCAAGGGGTCCCGCGCGAGCGGCGGGTGCGTGCTTGGGTGGGGTCGCGGGGTTGGTGGGCCAGGGGCAGCACGGGGGTGGCGTGCGTGTGTGTGTCGGTGTGTGTTGCGTGGGTGAGGGTAGGTGGGGCCACAGGGGAGAGGTGAGGTGGCGCTGGGGGCAGTGGGGTGGGGCGAGGTGGCAGAAGGTGGTTGGTGGGGATTTGGGGAGGGGTGAGGTGGCGACATAGGATAGGTTGGGGTGAGGTGGAGGTAGGGTGGGTAGATTAGGTTGGGTAGCCTTAGGATTTAGAGGGGCTGGTTTAGGTGGACCGATTTTATTCTGGGGGTGGTCGTCCGGGTCGAATCGGCCCGTTCGACTGCCCCACTAAAAATAATTAACTATTTTATTTATTTCAAACAGACTTTTGAAACCCATTGGTAGACGAAACAAAATAATCCGGAGACCCGGGTTTTACTTTGAAATAAAGACGGGGCGTTTCGAAAACAAAGATAGTCTTTCGAAAATAGTTTTATGCAAACAAATGCAAGATGACATGACGATGCTCAAATGCAATGTGGCATGATGACATGAGCATGCGGTCATGATGATGCAATGCACAAAAAACAACGCGATTTTCTAGTAGTGGTTTTTGCGGGGCGCCACAACCGCGCCGTTCTTCTCCATCGCCGGCGTGGTTGGAGTTTTGTTGGGCATTTGTAGAAGGTGATGGGACAGTGGAGACGGTTGAGTGAGCGAGTGCGTGATGAGTGGGAGTGGGGAGGCCTCTATTAAAGGAGAAGGGAAGCAACGTTTCGTTGCACTACCGTGCAGTGCGTACGCTAATGCACCGTGCACGGCCACACGTGTCCGCTACCGCCCCGTGCACCGCGCACGCGTACTGTGAATCGCGTTTTTTCCCTCGTGTCTAACCCTGGTGATTCAGTTGTACTCAGTTTTGCCCTCGAGCGTAACACTGGCTGTTTAGTTCCATTTTTAAATCATTTTCTATTTTATATTTGAATCCCTTTGTCACGCTTGCCCTTGGTTTTTAAGTTCTACTCAGTCTTGCCCTTGGTTTTTAAGTTCTACTCAGTTTTGCCCTTGGTTGCTACTCGGTTTTCCCCTCTCTTTGTATCCATCTCTCGCACTTGTGCTCATCTTTGCTGCTACGCTCTGATTGGTCGAGACAGTTGTCACACGGATCGTTCCCACCAACCGTTGATCCTCTATGATCTAGCGGACAAGATAACCCTTATATCTGTTGGGGGCACCCCTCTATCCATGCAAAATAATGAGTATGCCATCGGAACTTTAACTCCATAAACGGATGAACTTGAATATATTTTGAAGGGTACGAAAATAGAAATCCCCATAGTTTAAGGGTCTATATACGGTAAGAGAACTAAATATTATTAGTGGCCGGGCCAGCACAGTGACGGGGTTGGTCGGCTAGAAGTTGCTGATTCCTAAGTAAGGGGACACTAGGATGGTCTTGACATACTCCCTCAGGAATTTGCCATAAGCAGTGTGCTTAGCCCTGGTCGCCGACTTGTGTTTACTAGCCGGGCTTTTACCGATGCCAACCGCATGCGGAATCAAGCTGGCAATCCTCGAGTTGACACCTTTCTTATAGAAAGGGCACTTGAGCTCCCCAAGTTGAGTGCAGAAAGGGATTATCCCGCTCTTGAGCTTCTTCATGACATGGCGGCTCTTGTTGTCCCTGGTCTCTTTGTCAGAGTCCATCTCACTAGAATACACCTGTAATGTATGGAATACAAACCGAAATGAGCAAAATAATAAATATATATTCCTTCCACCATTCCAAGTTACTTTCGATGCAATAACATGTCTATACAGGTTCAGTAGTTCATTACGACCGTCTCCCTAGCTCGCTCCTAAATTAATGTGGTTTGTGTTCTTGGTAACTTATTAATAAATAAATAATATGGATTCATTCAGAATAGACTAGATCTCTCCATGTACCGGTTCGTACGTTGCATCTAATCATTAGGACTAGATTTTTTTATGACGCCAGGATAGATTAAGCTCGAGCAGAAAATATGAAACATGTAGAAATAGATGTACCTCCGGGTACACAAACGGAGCATGTTCGTCGAACTCCACGCCCTCATCGGTGCCTCCGAAGTCGTCAGCACCGGCGAGCACATGGTCCCCCAAGGGGTTGAACTGCACGTCCTCCTTGCCTTGTGTTGCGTGATGCTCCTCTAGATCTGCCGCGTGAAGCAACACCCTGGCGGCGATGCCCGAACACTCACCCCCACGCACTGGTTTCATGGAGAAGGTTCATACAAGTATGTTCAAGATTGTGGGGTTTTGCTGGATAGGGAAGAGAGAGTAGTGGATGAGTGCGAATGGAGGACCCGATAGGCTGGGTTTTTAATGCGGAGACATTTAGGCCTCCTCGAGGGCCCCGGTAGGCAGCTCTTCTGGCTGCGGCTGCCACGTGGAAGGTTCGTGTGGTGGGGGCCTGTCGGAAGTGAGAGTGCAGGCGCACTGCGTAGTAAAAATGGTATAGCCCGTGGGTCGTGGATGACCAGTTGTCGTGCAATATACTTGTAGCCTTTGCAGACTAGATTAAACATGACATGACCACTCGACGACTTTTTCCATGCATGACATCGTGTTCCTTCTTGTAGAAGTCTCGTTGAGGGAGACGTCTGTGTTGTCTCGCGCTGTCCTATGAAGGGCATGACGTGTGCAACGAGCCTCATTGGATCACACAGGATCAATGGTTGGTGTGCACGATCCGCGTGACAACTGTGACAACCAATCAGGGCGTAGCAGACAGAGTGGACACATGTTTGGGCTTCTACGAAAGAGAGAGAGGGGCAAAACTCGGTAGTATCAAAAAACCAAGGGCAAAAGCTGAGTAGTATAAAAATGGAAAGTGGGTGTCTTTTACAATGAAATACATCATGGCATACATCAAATTATGCCAAGATAGATCCACTAGAGTTCATTTCATGTGTGTTCTTTCCACAAACCACATATGTATCCACTAGAGTCATTGCATGTGTGTTCCTATCATGAACCACATTTGGATCAACCAGTGTCTTGCATGTGTGTTCTTTCCACAAACCACATATGGATCAACCAATGGCCTTACATGTGTGTTCTTTTCATTAAACAAAACATGGATCAACCAGTGTTCACTGCATGTGTGTTCTTTCCACAAACCATTTATGGATCAACAAGTGGTCATTGCATATGTGTTCTTTTCCACAAACCACATATGGATCCACTAGAGTCATTGCATGTGTGTTCTTTTCACAAACAACATATGGACCCACTAGAGTCATTGCATGTGTGTTCTTATACTAAAACCAGCACTAGACTCATTGCATGCGTGTTCTTTTCACAAACCACACATGGATCCACCAGTGTCATTGCATGTGTGTTCTTTCCACAAACCACACATGGATCCACTAGAGTCATTGCATGTGTGTTCTTTCCACAAACCACATATGGATCCACTAGAGTCATTGCATGTGTGTTCTTTTCACAAACCACATATGGATCAACCAATGGCATTGCATGTGTGTTCTTTCACAAACCACACATGGATCAACCCATGTCATTGCATGTGTGTTCTTTCCACAAACCACATATGGATCAACTAGTGGCATTGCATGTGTGTTCTTTTCACAAATCACATATGGATCCACCAATGTTCACTGCATGTGTGTTCTTTCCACAAACCACTTATGGATCCACCAGTGTTCATTGCATGTGTGTTCTTTTCCACAAACCACATATGGATCCACTAGAGTCCTTGCCTGTGTGTTCTTTTCACAAACAACATATGGACCCACTAGAGTCATTGCATGAGTGTTCTTATCCTAAAACCAGCACTAGAGTCATTGGATGTGTGTTCTTTCCACAAACCACACATGGATTAACCAGTGTCATTGCATGTGCGTTATTTCCACAAACCACATATGGATCAACTAGTGGTCATTGCATGTGTGTTCTTTTCCACAAACCACATGTGGATCCATTAGAGTCATTGCATGTGTGTTCGTTCCACAAACCACACATGGATTAACCAATGGCATTGCATGTGCGTTCTTTCCACAAACCACATATGGATAAACCAGTGGCATTGCATGTGTGTTCTTTTCACAAATCACATATGGACCCACTAGAGTCATTGTTGTGTGTTCTTATACTAAAACCAGCACTAGAGTCATTGCATGTGTGTTCTTTTCCACAAACCACATGTGGATCCATTAGATTCATTGCATGTGTGTTCTTTCCACAAACCACACATGGATCAACCAGTGTCATTGAATGTGTGTTCTTTCCACAAACCACATATGGATCAACCAGTGGTCATTGCATGTGTGTTCTTTTCACAAACCACATATGGACCCACTAGAGTCATTGCATGTGTGTTCTTATACTAAAACTAGCACTAGAGTCATTGCATGTGTGTTCTTTCCACAAACCACACATGGATCAACCAGTGTTATTGCATGTGTGTTCTTTCCACAAAGCACATATGGATCAACCAGTGGTCATTGCATGTGTGTTCTTTTCCACAAACCACATATGGATCCACTAGAGTCATTGCATGTGTGTTCTTATACTAAAACCAGCACTAGACTCATTGCATGTGTGTTCTTTTCACAAACCACATATGGATCCACTAGTGTCATTGCATGTGTGTTCTTTCCACAAACCACATATGGATCAACCAGTGTCATTTCATGTGTGTTCTTTCCACAAACCACATATGGATCAACCAGTGTTCATTACATGTGTGTTCTTTTCCACAAACCACATATGGATCCACTAGAGTCATTGCATGTGTGTTCTTTTCACAAACCACATGTGGACCCACTAGAGTCATTGCATGTGTGTTCTTATACTAAAACCAGCACTAGACTCATTAGATGTGTGTTATTTTCACAAACCACACATGGATCCACTAGTGTCATTGCATGTGTGTTCTTTCCACAAACCACACATGGATCAACCAGTGGTCATTGCATGTGTGTTCTTTCCACAAACCACACATGGATCAACCAATGGCATTGCATATGTGTTCTTTCTGCAAACCACACATGGATCAACCAGCGTAATTGCATGTGTGTTCTTTCCACAAATCACATATGGACCCACTAGAGTCATTGCGTGTGTGTTCTTATACTAAAACCAGCACTAGAGTCATGGCAGATTGTTTCGCCGGACAAGTTCCATGCACACAGCTCCAGAGTTTAACCGAACTACATATATAGGTTCAAGTTCAATACATCATTAGGCTTCTACACTGCTAGCCTTCTTTCTCTGCTTGGGTGCCAACTTTCTTCCTCTTTCCTTCATGTCCACTGGCTTCTTCATCTCCTGCCTTCTTCCTCTTCCTGGGTGCCAATTTTCTTACCTTCACGTACCCTGCATCTCCGGGCCGAGGGAAGTCAGACCAATCAGCACCAGAATCCTGTCCGGCATCATCACTCCACTCGTTTTGGTTTTCTTCCCGCAGCAAAATCACTGAGTCGGCTGTCTTGTTTCTTACCTTGTGCTTCTTATAAAAACAGTACATGGATTACTACCTTATATCTACAGACTATAAACAATTTTTTGTGTGAATGTACCATCTCATACCTAGGTTTGGGAGCATTAAGGGGACATCCAGCTGCTCTATGGCCTATAAGATGGCAGGTCTTGCATCTGTTTTTGCCCTTCTTTGTAGCACAGAAAGCCGAACCCTTCTTCTCGAGAAAATTCTTAAACCTATTCACCTGGGGTCTTCCTCTGCCCCTTTTTGTAACTGGCTGGCAAAGCTCGAAAGATAGTTGGACTTGAGGCCACTGATATGGGTCTGTACATGGCTCGACGGATCCAGCGTACGCAGCTCTGAACTTTTCCATAGAGTAGTAGTCTGACAAATACTGATCCAAATGTGGTAGAGTTCTTTTCTTCACCAAGAAGGCCAAGGCGTGGTCACAAGGTTTCTCGGTATGCTGCCACTCTAAGTAGGTGCATTCTCGCAGCTGGATGTTCATAACATCCCTTTTGCCACTCTTGGACATATCGACCACCTCACAGCTTCTGCTGGTTGACGGGAGAACCTTAAGATGAGCAAGTCCCCGACTTCTCTTATGCAGTTGTTGTATAACTGGCGGTAGCATATGTCCTCTAAGTCTCCTACCGATCTCTCTCCTTATATTTAACAGCTTCATGATCATACCACGTATGTTGTCCATCAAGATATGAACAGGACGCACTTTTATGTCCTTCACCCAGTTATTCAGGCATTCTGCAAGGTTTTTGTTTATGTAATCAACTTTGATGTCAGGGTTGAATTGACTCCTCTTCCATAGCTGCGAATGATGGATGGCTAAGTACTCTGGAAGTTCAGGGGCTTCGGCAAAAATCTTGCTCATGAAATATTCGCTGCTACTAGGTTTGTAAACTCTAGCAGCAGGAAACATGTAACGAAATATGCTGCCTGCATAGTGTGAGTACAAGTTGAGCATCATATGGGAATGGCATTCTCTACCTTTAGCTCGCAGGAACACCTCCTTCACTGCATTCGTCAGCCCTTTGCATGCATCCGTGGATATAGCCAATGGATCCATGTGGCATATTGATCTCCTGAGCTGCCTCATAAACCAGACCCAGTTTTCCTCCGTTTCTGTTTCAAACAGCCTGAATGCCACTGGGAACATCCAGTTGTGACCATCAAGTGATGTGGCAGATGGCAGGCAGCCTTTCCATTTGCCAGTTAGGACAGTGCTGTCTACACTCAGATACAGCCTACAGTCGTCCTTGAATCCCTAGATGCAAGGTTTAAGCGCCATGAAAAATATTTTGAAATATATTTTACCACCTTCTGATTCGGTGTCAATCTCCACAACACTCCCCGGACACCTAGCTTGTACCTCCACCTTGAAGTTGTACAGCATCCTGAAGCTATTGGTCTAATCCCCGTGCAAGACCCCCAGAGCTTTCTCTTTGCCTTTCCAAACCGTGTAATACGGAAGGACAATGTTGTATTTAGAACCGAGGCTAGTCTGAATATTCTTCGCGGTCTCATTAGGGTTATCCTTTAGTATGGACATAGATTGCATAGCCACCCACTCCGTATCAGCCATTGGGGATTTTAGTTTGTTGCCTATTGGACACATGTGTGGAGGGCCCATTTTGTTCACCTGCAACACAGATTCATTTAAAAGATAAGCGGAGTCGACTAGTTGCCAAAAAGATATCGCACATCAATTGTAGTTATAGAGTGAAAAGAGAGAGAGAGAGTTCTAATGGTTTGTTGCATTCATTGCCCCAGTACCCTAATTGCATTCGACGCAGGTAAGGCTCTTGCTGTGATCCTCCATGGACAATGTACCTCGGCCCATCCATTCATCCACGTTAACTTGCAAATAGCCTCATACCTCTTGGCAGTGTTCTTCAGTCGATAAACGTCGAACTCCTCCTTGATACAAAAATGCCGGAACAACATCCTGAACTCATGCATGCTCCTGAACTCGGTGCCGACCAAAATTATAGGATACTCGTGGTCATGTTTCATTTCTTCTACTTCAACACCCAAATCATTGACTGGAATACCATCCTCATCGTTAAGTTCCTCGTCTATTTCATCATCACCGGATTCTTGATCCTCTATAGTGCCTTCTTCTTCATCTGATTCAGAATCCTCGCCATCGTCTCTAATGCCTAGTACTGCACACATCATATTGACTTCCATGGGTAGGGCTGCACCATCGTCTCCACCCGGATGGACCGGTACATTGCCCCAATCCACCTCACCGGCAACTCTGTTTTCTCCAAGACACTCGGTTGGTTCTGCTGCAACCACATGGGGTGGTCTTACATTTGCACGCATCCTAGGTACTTCAGTGGACAAACAATAGTCAGAATCAATTTCATCTTGAGTGTATAGAACCCTCTTGCTCTTCATGTGTACATCCTCCTTCCTGATGTAATCTTTCCTGATGGTATCAGTAGGGCTTGACATCCACGTTCCATTCCCCATCGAACTAGGCTTTTTGCTGCCGCTCTTGGGTGTGATCTCCTTACTGCCTCCCCTCATGGGTGTTGGCTCCAGGGTGCTGGCATTATTGCCTGACCTCTGTGGCGTGTTCTTCTTTGAATTAGCCCTTTTGCTACTACGATTGGGCATGTTCTCCTTCGTGCTGGCATTACTGTCTGACCTCAGCGGCGTGTTCCGCTCCAAATTAGCCCTTTTGCTGCTACTATTGGGTGTCTTCTCCTTCGTGCTGGCATTATTGCCTGACCTCAGCGGCGTGTTCTGCTCCAAATTAGCCCTTTTGCTGCTACTATTGGGCGTGTTCTCCTTCGTGCTGGCATAATTCCCTGACAGCGGCGTGTTCTGCTCCAAATTAGTATTTTTTTCTGCTCCCACTGGGTGTGGTAGCCTCCGTGCTGGCCATCTTCGCCTCTTTACTACCACTCCTGGGAGTGTTCACCACCGTGCTAGCCCTCTTAGCGTTTTTGCTGCTACCGTTCGGTGTGGCATTTTGAATGGATCTCAGGGGTGTACTCTGTGGCGTGGTGCCTTTTTTCGTGTGACTCTTGGGCGTCCTCTTCTCTGGCATGATCTCCTTGGTCACGTTCTTCTTCGGGGTGCCCTTTCTGGGGATGCTCTTCCTGCTCCTATTTATGACGCTCCTCTGTAAGACTCTCCTCTGTTCGAAGCTACCCTCAGTCGCACCAGCCCCAGTAATGCCATGGATCAGGTCACGCATGCCTTCTAAAAGTACATCATCTCTATTGTCGAGTTCCAATTCCTATCCAACTATGAGCACTATCAAGTGGAAGTACACTTCACCTCTATAATGTTTCCTTGTAAACGGTACGACTAAATCCCTGGTATCTTTCACTTCGATAGCCTTTTTGCTCCTGTAACCATAATATAACAAACGTGCTTCCTGGGAGGACCCCCACAGCACCTTCACATGTAACGATGCCATCAGGTTAGATAACTCTACTACTTCAGGGTCGTATCTGCCAAGGATTACATCAAACTCGTCATAGAATTTTCTTTGCCATCATCTAATTTTGCAGTATAATCCGCAACACCGATACGAACGATTACTTTGCCATCATCAGGTTCTTCAGGATAGAAACCTCTGAGAGGTTCGAGAGATGGAGCGGCACCATCAGACACAACCCCAATGCCACCGCCGCCATCACCAGCATCATCGTTAGCTAGATTAACCTCGGTGGAAGTACCAGGACCAGGAGCAACGCGAGGGCCCTTAGCAGTAGGAGCTACATTACATGGTGGACAGGCAGGGCCCCTTCTAACGGTAACCACAATAGGATCAGTTGCTGCCATGCCACATCGACGATCAGGAGCAGTTCCCACAATAGCAGTGTTTCGAGTGCTAGCAGAGTCCAGACCATGAGCTGGCTCCAGACCAGCAGCTCGCTGAACCCAAGCATGGGTTCGAGGAGGAGACAAGGCATCAGTCTTTGCAACAACAATGGGGTAGCCTCCAGAAGCCTTAGTTTGCTCAACAGCGGCAGGGATTGGGTCAACAGCGTCCAGATCAACAACAACACGAGGACGACTAGTACCAGCAGATTCCAGAACACGGGTTCGCACAACTTGAGGACGGTTTCGAGGAGGAGAAGCACACAAGGCGACGGTCTTGGCAACAACAGCGGGGCAGCCTCCGGAAGCCTTAGTTTGCTCAACAGCGGCATGGATTGGGTGAGCAGCAGTCGTAGCAACACGGGCACAGGGACGGGGACGACCAGTACCAGTAGATTCCAGAGCAGAGTTTTCCACAATGGCAATACGGAGACTCCTACGAGGAGGTTGCCTGACAGAAGCATGTCAAGGTCGAGGAACTACATTTTGCTCAACAACAGCAGGGGTTCGAGTTAGACCTCCCTGTCCAATAATAGCTGGGCGACTCCCATTAGCAGGAGCTTCCACATCCAGTATGTTACACACTAGTATAACCACGTGAAGCCCAACATGTTGTTTCATCAACCCAATTAGCTGACTGTCACACGCTACAGGAACCTTGAAGCCTCGTTCATCAAGGATGCTGAACCGTGCAGTCTGCTCCGGCCTTATTTCAGCAAGTTCACGCATAGCAGCAACCAAACCAGGGATAGTGCATAACTGCACAGGCGCTACTTCCATCTTCAGATTCTGAGCTTGTTTCCACATGCTCTTCCCATGTGCTAATTTAATGAGGTAGCCGCAGATGGTGACCAGAACCGTGTATTTGGGTTCAGCGGAGATCCTAGTTGACATAAAATTGGAGACAAAAGATAAGAATTTTTTGTCAGCGTCGTGCTAGCAAACAATTCTATGTTCGATATATCTCTGTAATGCCAATAGCCAGCTAGCAGTTATAGGTAGTGTGAATAGCAAAGAGAAGAGTAGCTCACCCGCAATTAGCCAGAAGTACTTCTTCCTCGGCAAATGGATCTGCCATCCTTCGTGCTGCTCAGCTCGTCGGTGGTAGAGGCGGGCTAGATCGTCGCAATGGCTGGCACGACATTCGTCATTAGAGCTCGGTAGCAGCGAGTAGGCGCAGCAACTTGGCGTCGGAAGTCAAATGCCCGAAGAGATCATTCTGGTTGGAGAGGGGATTTCGACGCCGTCGGTGCTAGGGTTCATGCGAAAGGAGGGAGGGAGTGGATTTGTGAATTTGGTCAACGCACCATGCTCCTTTAGTCTCTTGTTTCGCCTACGTGGTTGCTGCGTTGGCGCTCGCGTCACGGAAATATTACTGACATGAGGGTCCCGACCGTCTACTTCATGGGGCAGTTTCACGGCTTGTTTGGATTTGGTAGGGGTGAGACGAGTTTGCATTGAAATGGCCCCTCTCGGTAGTTGGCGGCCCAATATTTCGAAACGCGGCAATTTCAGGCAACTTAGGTACCGCGGTGCACTCGCCCGTGAACTTTGGTACCGCAGCCCGGTAGCCCCGTGTGCTGGGGTGTCCCCCGGGGGATCCCACGCGCCACTCCCCTCAGTCAGACAACCATATGACGAAGCCTTTCGTGTCCATCCGATCCCATCCTAAGCCCCATATCGCTTCTTCACTCGAAGAAAGCTATCTTGTAGAAATGTATTATTATCATATCTCAGTTAGTTTATAATAGTTTTAAGCCATGCTATAACTGTATCAATCGGAAACATTGGTACACATGTGGTATGTAAAAACCAAGGTCCCTAGTAGCCTCTCTTCAACTAATTTATTGGTCACCTAATGATCAAAGGTTTCCTGATCATGGATATTTATGTCAATTGACAATATGGCCATATCATTAGTGAATGATGTGATGGACACGCTTACCCAACATAAGTATTGCAACACAAGTCACAAAGTTTATCGTTACGATAATTAGGAAACAAAGTATCCTACTCCATAGACTGTGAGATCATATCTAATCACTATCACCTGAGGCTACCTTAACTGCATCAACCGCCACACCCTAATAGGGTGATCATGAAGGTGTCTATCATGTATTACAAAGGCATAGGTTGAGGCGTATGTGTCAAGATCAGGATTTATTTTCACATGTGATGGGAAGATACATCGGGCCCACTCAGTGAGATTACATCTAAAAAGTTGCGCAACATATGACTAGATCATGAGAATATAATATCATGAGAACGAATTAAGAATCACTTATCGATAATGATATTGAACAAGGTATGGTGATACCGATGACCAGATCTCGGAAAAGTCAGGTATCGAAGTAATAAAGGGAATTGGAATCAACGTTTATAATTCAAACGACATTTAAATCGTAGAATGCACATGGGTCATTATGAGTATCCAGATCCCGCTAATGATCATTGGTGAGAGAAGCGTATCAATCATGTATGTGATGTTCCCGAACCATAGGGTAACACACTTATGGGTTCGATGACGCTTAGAGTTAGTTTTGGATTCATCGGGATCACTAGAGTAAAGAGGCGAGAAAACCAGAAGTGTTCCGTGAGAGTCCGAAGGATGTTCGGAATGAGCCGAAAGGTGTTTCAGGTTGTACAGAATTAAATAATATGTATTTGATATCAATTAATAGAATTATTTAATAGAATTATTCATGTAGCTTAGTTCGTGAGGCCACCAACGAGTAAGCTTGTTGCAGCAAACCACCCAAGCTTCTCGGAGTAGTGGATGTATCAGCACCGCCACCACTGATGGCAGATGCACCATACTACTTATGTAGCAGCCTCGCTTGCCGTTGGCAGCAAGGACTCCACATCCTTGTAGTACCGGAAGCTGCCGCTTGTAGAAACACCGAAGACCCTGGACTCTCAACGCTTCTAACTCTATGTAGCACCAGAGCGCATCTGTCATGGTTGAGTATCCTTGCCTTGTTCAGCGGCGCCGCCGCAAGGGTAATGATAGAGGCCATGGCATGATGGCGAGCCTTCTCATCCCCCTCGACCCATTGAGTGGCGATGGTCCGTGCTATCTCGGGAAAATACTTGTTTCTGACCTTTGTTGTAGGGAAGGAAGGTTAACATAGAATGGAGGAAGAAGGTGGAGGTACACCAGGAAATTGAGATCTGCGGTATGATATATGTTGAAAAAGGGTGGCCACTTCAACTCTAGGACAAATGGTATGGGATCGGGAACTTGAATAGTTCTCCTCGTTTACGTAAACCAAGAGCAGATGCAGGTTTCAAGAAAACAACTGTCCCACACGATATGCAAAATGCTCTGCATTCACACCGTTATGTCCCGTCAATGGATATCGTGAGAAGAAATCTCATTATGATATCACCACCTCCAATTACACCGACCGAACAGATTCTCACTTGTGACCTCCAGGTTGCGATATTTACCAACCTCAAAGACTCGCAAATCGTTTCAGATCCAGGTCTACGCAGCCAGTAGTTCCCGCAACAACCTATCCACACCACAGTACTAGTTAGATGACCTACTAAGGTCATCACTTACGTCATCTTGAGCTAGACAATAACCTCGGGACAACCTACTTACGTTGCGCTGGGTCCACAAACAACGTCTCATTCGGGCAATAATCTATCGTGCAAGCCTAGCACCTCTCATGTCGAAACTTCACTTTCTAGGAAATCAATCTTCACTAGACCTATCTAGGTTGCTAAGGTATAACCTATATTTGAGAATATTCTCCCTATTTTGCTAACCATTTTATGACCTCGTGGTAAGCCCGTCATCTCGAAATATTTGAGACGAGGAAATTATCAAACATGCTCCCTCAGGTCAACCAGGTCCTGGGTGCCCCGCAAGACCTACCATCTAGGTCACTAAAGTTATCGAGTCATTAGTCGAAGGTCTACCCAAGAGGGAGGCAACTCCACCAACCTATCACGAAGGAGGACCGCCTTATTACAAGTACTGATTAGGGCTTATCAGGGATATGTGAGACAAGGCATGTACTCCATAATGTATGACTCTTGTGCCACTTCCATACCATGACATCATCAACGTCCATGATCCATAGGCATGCATAGAGAAGCTCCCAATCGACCTGAGCTACCGTGATGTAAGAAGACTTTCCTAAAGGATTCCAAAACCAGACTTTCATTGAAGGGAGATCGAAAATCAACTTAATATGCAAGACAGGATGAAAACCTAATGTGATCTATGAAGACTCTTACACCATTGACGCTTATATATATTGAATAAAATTCACTTGAAGAGGGAACGACATCTACACCCATGTCAAAGCCTTAGTCTTTGTAGTCTAAACCCTACTTTCATATACTCTCACTAGTATAAAAAGGGTCATTGGCGACATTGCAAAATCACGAAATAGCGCTAAGATACTAATACCCATGTGCCTTCGTGCGCGGCAGGTATTAACCATACCAATAGCGGTCCGGCCTACACGCGGCCAGTACAATGGAATTGCAGCGTGCTGGGCTCCACACGAGCTAAAATTCCTAGTGAACTAGCGATGTATTCGGCTCCACGTGGCATGTGGGGATGTCAAATTTGAGTACACATTGTAGAAAATACGCCAAAATTTAGGAAACCCACACTCTTTTATTTCATCATAATTCAGCTGCAACACATCACCCGAGTACCAATACACAGCGAAAGCAACAGAGAACATCCAAATCATGAAAAGATTGCTTACTCTCTCCACCGACATCTTTGAGTTGCCTATATCCTCACTCTTTGCATTGCCCTGTTTCGCTTGTTGGAGCCTCTTAATTTCTTCATTTCTATCCCACACAGCATCGCACATGTAAGGATTAGGTCTTTCTGAAATTTAGTCATCGTGCTATCAACCCAGTTGAACCTATCACACCCTCCACTGCCCCCTATCCAACAAAAATAAATTTGAGAGAAAGGCTTCAAACTAGGAAAGAAATTCAGAGAAAAAAATTCAATCTAACCAAGCGGGTACTGCAATTTCTATATCGGCGTCCAGGGTTGTTGTCAGTCTAAGAAATCAATTGTGCCATCTTTAGGAGACATATGCAATAGCACGCCCGCTCATAGTCGAACGGGAGCTGCTAATAGCAACAACTCCATGTGTACCAACTCGTTGGGACTCCAAGTGTAGAGTGTTGTAGCAATCGTCTTTTCCCACAAGGGTGAGTCAATGGTTTATATCGAACTCTTGGGGAATTAACTAGAGACTTCTCCTCTTTCTTTTTTCAAGCAACATACAAAACAAAGTATGTGCCTTGTGTTCCCAACTCTACTGTGTGGTTGTCAAGCTCAAGGTTTCGTATTATTAAAAATAAAATAAACTATAAATAAGTAAAAGTAAAAACAATCTATAACTAGACAAGAAAGTAAAAAAGTAAGGTAAAGGTCTTTTTTGGGTTTTTCGTTTATGTTTGCTAATAGTAAAAGTGTTTTTGTAGTTTAGGATTCAATTAATGTAGAAAATATAAAATACCATAGAAGTAATGAAAAGTTGTTTCTTATAATAAAAAGTTGGACCGGTGTTCATGGATTCACTTGTCTATTCTCTCATAAGGCCTTGTTTGGCACAAGCGGTTTGTAGAGTATTTTTGTGTATTATCCACCAGGGGTTTAGTGAAATCACTCCTTCCACCCAATACACTTACCTCATCCTAATCCCCTTCCTAAACAATCCCCTTCACCCAACTCACGTTGTTTGGCTTAAGGGAGGTGTATATATCAGGTTTCTCGTCAGGTCTGTGATCAATAAAAATCTAATCTTTACATCACAGATTCAATAACAACTTAGCACACAGAGCTATTAATATTTTTGCAACAAGAATATGTAGCTTGTTTTGCCATTGTGCATCTTCACGTAACCCGAACCCGATGGAGTCAGGTTTTGTCGGTTCTTCCAAAAGGTTGTTCTAGAAAAAAAAAGAGCCGTGCTCATCGACCGTTGACTCCCAGACGTTGTTTGATCATCAATAAGCCGTCCTCATCAGCCTTGTGCACTAGCTGCTGTCACAAACAAGGCGAGCTCATTTCAGTACAACACAAATTTACTATAGAATTAAAACAGCAATACTATAACTATCCTAAGTTTGATGTGGAATACTGGTACAGTTTGATGTACAGAAATGTAGCTTCAGTAAAAACAACAACCAACCATTCCATCAGGCAAAGATTGAGACTGAAGTCCATGCAAAAGATGATGGTAAAATGTCATGCATGTAGATTGAGAAAAATGAATGATGGACGATAGTAAAGTAGTATTGCTAGTCAGGTTGGTAAAGATGTCATTTCTAATTAAACAGTGCTATAAAACTCCAAGGACAAAATAGCATTATGGATGCCAAAATAGCCATTCAAGAAACATAACAGGCTATAAAACTCCAAGACAAAATCGCATGATATCATGACATTCTGGCTATGGGTTCCTTTCCTATTTCTCCATGGAGCTTGATGACTAGAAGACATAGTGACGGGCACATGAGAACCATCTATGGCTCCTAAACAGTTCTTCATTGAAGTATGGATGTCAAAGAAAAGAATTGAAACCTAGATGAGTAAGTGTCAAAGAAAAGAATTGGAACCATGCTTTGTGGATCCATGCTACCAGAGCAAAACATGTGGTATAAAGTTCCCAGGGCTAGATATAGGATCCCAGCTTGGTGGAGTCTCCTCCTCTTCGATTCCTGAAATCCAATAAGATTTTGGTACCCAATAAGTGTGCTTAGTCTAGAATTAACTTGGCAATCATTGCATGTAATTCAGTCAGAAGTAAGTGTGCCAACACCATCCAGAACAAAGCCTGAAAAGCCAACGTATATGCACATAATGTTCTTGCAAATTGATAACACCCAAGTAGCAAAACAGGTGATCCCACAAAGCTTGGCCTATTTTGCTGAAAACAATTGAACTGATAAAAGCAAACCTATACATTAAATTAGAAGTAGCAGCTGATCCTTTCTGACACATAAGCAAATCAGCTCTGCCAAAGAGGGATCTCTTCTTGAACTAGTACCCCGACTAGGCAAAACTTCCACACAAATTAATACTCACCTTCCATTGAATTAATACTCACAAACTTGGGTAGACAACAATAACCGACGAAGCAATTAAGCTAGCTAATTAAGGCTGAGCAGCTTAATATCAGACCAAGCTAGAGTGTACATACGTGCTGGCGATTGAAAGGGCAGCAGTTAATTTTATGTACATCTATTGTCTCGTACAGGTAGTGTGCCTACATGTGCTGTACTAATCAAGCGCTCAGTAGCACGGCAATTATCCTATTAAACTTGAGAAAGAGCAAACGATGATCAAAATCTACAGGAACAGAAGCACACTCCACCTAGCCATTAATCTCCGATTCATCAAGAAACACTACCCGTCCCAACTTTCCAAAACAGATCATGGACACCAACGCGAGATGTCTAAGAAGATCAATCGACCTTGAGTGCTGGTTTGCAGCCAACAGATCAGATTCAAGAACCCAGGGAGGGGGGGGGGGGGGGGTGCCAGATCGAAGATGAAGTGACAGCAGGGGCGAGGAGGCGTCGTCGAAGAGGAAACAAAGAAGAGGATACGGCGTCGGTATGTGGCAGCGGAGGAGACTGCGAAGAGGATGGCGGCAGAAGAGCTCCGCCCGCAAGACCTCGTTGCGCCAACGGGAATGGAAGAAACGCGAGCCCGAACTCGCGTCTCGAAAACACGCTGACCCGACGAGTTTCTAAGGTTTTACACGGGCTCATAGGATTGCATACCAGGCTGCCAAACGGGCCACAGGATGTAACTTCGGATAAGTTACTCGGCTGGTAAAATACACATGTACACGTTTAGAAACACGGCTGCCAAACAAGGACTAATGAGTTGCGGCAGTAGGTCCATCGATGTAACTCAGGATGCAGGCGGACAGGCCGCCGGGCGCGTCCGCCTCGTCCGCTCCCTCCGCCAGCGCTAATTGCAGGATTAGCGGTGCCCGCGTCCGCTAATTTGGCTGACCGCTCGGTCCAGCGGGCATGCGCGGACGAGCCGCCGTCGCTATATAGCAGTTTTTCACAGCAGCTGCTCTGAGCTAGCTTTCGTTACAGGCACGTGAATTTCAATCATAAGAACTTCTGTTTAGCCGAACGATCGTAATGACTAGCATAAGAATAATAGCAAAAAAAGGAATATGCTGATAGCACGTGAACATCAACAAGGGGGCACACCAATAACACCAGTAAAATAACTCAACTAGTACTAGTACAAATCTTGATATTCTACCCCTCGTCTCAAAATAGCTGTCACAAATTTGTTGATGTATCTATATATTAAATAGTGTCTAAATACTTTTAAAGTTTGATAAATCCGTGACATCTATGTTGAGACGGAGGAAGTACAATCAATCATACACAATGCTATCTGTGATATCAAGTGCAATGGCTGGTATAGGCAACCATACACAATGCAGGTGGGTTTCTTGCATCCTAGTGGTCCATTCAACATTTAAACACTATAGCCTGCATCATGCCAGTTGGTTTTCAAAAGTAGCATCTGGGCTAGCTTCACCTAAAAAACAATTCGAAAGTAAGCATACCGAGAGTTATTCAATCTGAAAGTAATGACAACAGTAATGACCATACTGAAAGTTATTCAATAGGAATCACAATATAATCAAATCATGCAAGTTTTCCAGAATTCTTTTCACATATAAAATGCACAGACCTTTGGCTTTGAGGGACATCGGTTTCTTCCTCACACTCACTTGTTTGGTAGAACATCTGCTAGGTAGTTTGAGGCAGGTGAGAAAAATACAAACATTAATATGATATATTTACTCATATTCAATATTAGCTAACCAACTTATGAAATATTCTTCTTCCTTGAGGTGATAGATGTCAATGACTGTTTCGTCGGTGTCGAGGAGGACACTGGGGTTCACCTCAGCATCCAGGACGATCGAGCCTTCTCGGCACCGCCCAATAATGGGTTAGGCTCAGTCAAAACTTTCATCACCACTAAGTTGAATTGTTTAGACAGAGACAAGATTAGCTCAACATGGATACTCGTCTAGCAAGTAAAATATTACACTAACAGCAACAATACATGTACATCTTGACTTTATTTGGTTTAGAGGCAATGAAGATTAGAATTGGTTTTTCATTGTGGCATCGTGTGCATATTACCTTTAATCAATCAATCAAAGTTATTGTTGTACCTCGCTTTCCCTCGATTACACGATGAACACGAGAGAGGCGATATTTTGCGCAGTGTAAAACCTATTGCTTTTTCTTGTCTCTCTTATCTATTTATTCAGAGGTTACAAAACGTGGCAGAGAGTCAACATGCTCCTGACTAGATCGCGCCATCCCACGACCAGAAGCTCGTGCTCTACCTTCTCCATCGGTGCTGGAGAGAACAAACTCTAACCCGGCAAAACAACAACTGGCTGAAAGCAAACTATCCTAACTGTCGAAACTGATAGTGTCCGACTGTCGAAACTGAACTAAAACAGCTAATTATTCCAACAGTTATGTGTTTCTTCCAAATAAATCTGTACTGTTTCACTATATAAGTTTGTTTGGCATGAATAAAATTAGTACAGAGATACATAGAACACACATGAGCAACCATGGCTTGTAAAATTCAGACAACAAGAATTACTGAGTAACGCGTCAGAGAATTCCCTCCAGGGTAGCTGATGACAAGAACTAGCAACACATCACCTAGAAACAGTCCAGAGATACATAGAACCTTGTGTTTTCGGTCCAAACTAATCAATTCTACGCCACTCCATCCAGTGCATATACTAGTGTTAGCTTCACATGGATAAAAAAACAGAATATGTAGACACGGGTAGCTTGTACTGTTGTCGTGGCGTATAAATCCTGGCTTAGAGAATTACATCTATGTTTGATTCAACCCAGCCGATAACCTATGCTTCTACTGCTAGCAAGGGAAGGTGTTACATCTGAATTGAGGTGGAAAGTAGGAACCTAGCTTGTGCTCTGAATTGAGGTGGGTGTCGCCGCCCTAGCCTAAATTATTTTCTGCTCCGCCACTGGATTCTCTCCTCTTTCTCCGGTGGCTTCTTCCCACCTCCACTGCTGCGTGTTCCGCCCTTGCGTCCTGGATGGCGGGGAGGGCGCCGAAGTCCGAACACATCTTGGAGGGGATGGACAGGGAGATGGGCGGCGCCGAAGAGATCTTGGACGGGATAGCCGGGGAGATGGGTGGCGCCGAGCTGCTAGGCAACGGCGGCGGCGATAGAGACTGCGAGGCTGCGCGAGGCTGTGAGGCGGACGCGGCCCTTGGCGGCTCTGCGGGCATTTTCCACGAGGGCCGCTCAATTTCTACGGCCCAGCCGCTTAGCCGTTTAGGGATTTTAGGCGGCGCGGACAGAACGGCCTGGCGGACAGCCGTGTCCGCCTGCATCCTTAGATGTAACTAGTAGTACGGAATTATTCAAGCACCGATACCTTCCACTGAATGTCAGAACATGTGAGGAACCAGGCAATTAACTAGCAGGCGTAAGAACATGTTTAACAACCATACATTCAAGCAAACGGAAATACCGGTGGTGTGCAGGCTTAGACACAGGCTACCGTTCTACAAAGTTCAGGGATCATCAACAGTCTTTTGAGTTCTTTCTTCCCATACGGCAGTTCAGACATTAGATTACAAAGACAGTCTTCACGTTAGCATCCAACACCACTGGCTTAGTAGCCCTGCTTCATCCGTTCCTCGTATCGGTTCTTCTCATCCTGGACAAAGAAACCACAAGAGGTCAGTAGCAGATCACTACAGTATGACTTCGAACGAAGAATTCTAGTAATATATGTGCTATCCAACAGATTTTGGAGGGCAGCTGATAATGTGAATAGGGCAGGGGGGGAACTAGGATCCATACAAGTACACCATGATCAGAGTACGAGCATGCTTTAGTAGTTTGTGCAAAAGCAAAAAATAAATAACTATCACAATCAAAAGAAACCCAACAGATTCTCCCCCCCAAAAAAATCTATATCGAAATCGATGGATTCAAACCAACCAATACGAGGACATGCCATATGATTTCATGGTTCTATGTACTTATGCTAGTTCTAATGTTAAAGGGGTGGAGAAATGAGAGCAAATAGATTTAATATTGCGTGGAAGACCAATGTAAAATCTGAAATTCTGGCGGGGAATGGAGACATCATGAGAATACTGCTCATAGTTAACGACGCAAACATTTCCTGAAGACGTATCAGAAGGAGCAAATCACATGACCCTCTATGGTCTAGTATCCCTGGTGTTTCCTGATGTAATATACACTTATCTTACTGCATAACATGAAGTCGTCATTAACCAAATACAAATGCAAGACATTCTTACCCTTCATTCAGACATCTTAAAACAAACTACTTTCCAAAAGTGGCACAACTGTTTGAAAGAAAATGGACATGGACAAATCAGAAACAAATAGTACTAAGAAAGCACTCAAGGCAAAATAAAATCATCCAGATGCTTCATAATGAAAATTTTATATTAAAGGGCACTAGTTAAGTAGCTTTCCGTTCCGCTATGCATTCTTCCTTGCGTTACGCCATATTTCAACACCAAACTGAAAAGGTAGGCAATTCAAAAGGCCAGTATCACCTCTATGCAGCAAGACACTAAATCAAAGAAAGTCAAGCAACCACAAAAACCAAAGCTGATACTGATGTTTATAGAAAAGGATGAATGCCGTTGGTCTAGGGAGCAACACAAAACGTTATGCATGGCGAACTGAAGAGACAACTTAACCTCCACAACAACTTGAAAGTATACTCTCTGGCCCGCTGTCTTACACAAATGAAAGAGGAAGCAATAGCAAAGTGTGGCACCCTGGTAAAACCACTACAAGAAAATCGCTTATTGTTTCTATTTTTGTGCATCATCATGACCACATGCTCATGTCATCATGCCACATTGCATTTGAGCATCGTCATGTCAACCTGTTTTTGGTTTGCCTAAAACTATTTTCTAAAAACATAGTTTTGTTTTCTAAATATCCCCCATCTTTATTTCAAATCAAAACTCCTGTCTTTTCCGGATCTTTTATTTGTCTAAAACTATTTATAAAAGTCTTTAAAAAATAAAACAAATAAAAATAAAAGTATTTTAGGGGAGGCAGCCGGCCGGGCCAATAGGCCCAACCGACTACCTACTACCCATCCCTCACCCAAACCCTAGCTACCGCTGCTACACACCACCACCACACAGCCGCCGAGCCTGGCCACAACACCATTGTGCCTCGCTCCCCGCTACCGACAGGCAAACCCCGCGCGTTCGATGCACGCACACAGCGCGCACCC
Organism: Avena sativa; assembly: GCA_916181665.1. Lineage (NCBI taxonomy): Eukaryota > Viridiplantae > Streptophyta > Magnoliopsida > Poales > Poaceae > Avena > Avena sativa. The sequence goes on from OV702291.1 coordinate 265,117,827, forward strand.
CCCCGAGCCACACCTAACCCGCCGCTGCACCGCACGCACACGCTATGCCCCACCCCGCATGGTCCATGTCCATCGCGACTCACACCACCTACGCGTCGACGCGGACAAGTCCCCCATACGCGGTCGTACGCGGCCCCACCACCCTCCTCTTCCCCCGCTCGCGACCCACCCTGACCCCGCATCTCTCCCACGCGACCCCACACGCTCCTGCCAATCCCGCCCCAGCGACGCCCTGCTCGCCTCGCGCCCTCGCGCCTCACCGTCGTCCTCCTCCGCCGCCGCGACCGTGGCCGCCTCGCAGAGCACCGCCGCTCCTCGAGCCCGAGCGCCACCGGCCACAGCAGCACCCACCGCCGCAAGCCATATCGATCCAGCACCCTCTCACTGTCCGCACCGCCGTCCGCCGCCCTTCCTCGCTCCGCGGCCGCCACCGGCCCAAGCTGTCGTGTCCGGCCTCCCCTCGACTGATCCGGCCCCTGGCCCACGACCTCGTTGTCCCCACCACCTAGGGGCCCCGCCAGAGCCCGCATCTCCATTGGCCCGCCGTTTCCGTGTCGCCTCTACTCCGAGAGCCGCGGCACCGCGAGCCCCCTCCTTGCCGCAGAGACCGCCACCGACGAGCTCGTCCTGGACCTCCTCTCCCCGCGCCCCAAGCTGATCTGCTGTGCTACGGGCCGCCGCCAGGGCCCCGCCTCCATGACCTCCTCTGCGCCACCGCTTGCCGTCACGTACCTATATCCAACCACCACGACCAAGTGTTGCTCTGTCTCCGCTGCGTTGGTTCCGCAGTGTTGTTCTCTACAATGTTGATCGTCTTGAATCCCAGTTCGGTCTTTACTGTGGGTTGCGCATCCGGCTAGGCACGCCTAGATGTTTTATCAAGCCCTTCAGAAGACGCCCATGTTCGTGGCCAAGCTTAGCATCCGCGGGTATTATCTCGTCGCCAAGATCTACTCCGGCTACACGAACCGAGTCCGACACCGACAAACCAAGACGGAACCACAAGACCATCGACACGGATCTGAAGAATGAACCCTAGGCACGTCAAGCTCTCCTTCACGGAAATCGAAGACCCGACCTCAGATCCGAAGTACGAACCCCGGCACCAGCTTCATGCTCTCCTCACGGACGCCAAGGCCCATTCCCGGAGGCGAAGACCGATCTAGCCGAGACCGAACCCCGTCGAACCCTCGAAACCCCAAGATCATCGAACCCCGATGTGTGATCCTCTTTTCCGAGCCCTATTTTATAAAATGTAATATAAACCTTGTCGCATATTAAATCGTTCATGCTTGCATACATTTCATCATGTGAGTTTGGGGCATTATGCCGATTCACCTCATAATTAAATATGGAGACTATATGTGGACTATTTTAGTCTTATATTGGCTCCATTAAAATTTGGGTAGCGAACCGATGCCATATTTTGCCTTGTTAAGCCAATATTTAAATTGCAGGGTACCTAAACAACGTGAACCATTTAATTAATTGTCGGGACCCCGGTTCCGCTTAATATTGCCTAGTTACATCGCATCTTTTCCATATCATGCATCATACATGCATCATGCTCGATCTTCTGCCATAGTATTAAATAGTGCATCCGATGTTTCTTCTAGTGCTTCGCTTCTTCACGGATTAGGCCGATGAGTTGATGTGAGTGTCGACCCGATCTTCGGATGAACCTTCGACAGTGTTTCCCATGCGAACATCCTCCCTCTTTCTACCTATTTTGCATTTATAGTCTTTACTCCTTCATGTTGATCTATTGCTAGCCGTGTGCGATGCTTTAGTTTCCATGCACCATTTATATTCCTTGCAGCATCTATATTGCCTTGGACACATCCTATTGCTTGTTGTTTGATAGACAGTCGGTCTTGGGAGTCGTAGTTGCTTGCTCAGGTGCTACTTCGCGTCGTTGTGGTTCCACCGTTGTTGGAAGGTTGGCACATGCTTAATGTTGGAGATGATCATGGCTTTAATTACAACTTGATAATTAAAATGTTGAGAATAGATATAACTAATGCAGAGGCACTGGTGAGAAATAGCTAATATTTAGATTTTAACCGCTCACTTCTGTCCCGTAGGCCCCAAGTACTTGATACCTGTTCCTTGACTATCGCACTATCCGCATGTGGGACCATGAATCCCCTTAGCCAGAGCTCGATTCATTTCTTATTTCTTGGGGCCACAAACTAGTTTGGGGCTTTATTAGTATCCTGTACTTATGCCATGTTTTACTGTTTTATTTACGATTGCGCGTGGAGCGCCTGTACTGTTTTGGAACGTGGAATGTTTTCGCGGTATCGACAAGCCCAGTCACACTTTCGGATTCCCAGTCGTTTACAACCATTGACACAAACCCTGAGCCCGTCTCGGAGCCGGCCAACTTCATTGCGGGTAGCTTAGTGGGATGGCCCCCTAAAATATTTTATGAATCTTGTGATTGGTTTGTCGTGAAAGCCTCGTTGGGTTTTTATTTGGTTTTTCCGAGGTTGATCGTGCGTGTGTTGCTATTTGTGCACCCCTGCAGGGTAAATCTTTCTGAAAGTCGTGCCCGCGGTTATGGACGACTTAGAGCACAGTTTCTCGACCATAGACAACTATAACTATAGTGCTATAAATTTGACTTTGGCTTGACTAGAAATCAGCTCCACTACAATGGAATGGATAATAAAAGTGCCAACAACTGATGAAATTGGAGTGTCTCATGCTATCTATATCTGCCTAGTAAGCATTGCAACTAGGATGTAATGGTTAACTATAACTACCCACTGCTTATGATATCAGGATGACCCATGCTATCTACATCGGACTAGTAAGTGTTGTAACTATAATGGAATGAATAAAATTGCCAACTGTGTGAGTTCCTCGGTTTGACTTCCTCGTTTGGTCTCGAGGAGGAAACGCCAGGATGGGTATGATTGGTGTTAGTATCAGGTTGGTCCCGCATAGGTATTTCTTACCTCTCTCTCATAGCCGACAGTTGTATCGAGTCTCTATAGGTTGTTTAGTGCCTGTTTTGCTGCCGCTTTAGTCCACCATACCTATGTAGGCGAGAGCCGCCGAATTCTAGACTCGCTGTGTACTGGCCTCAGTACTAACCGCTCCCTTTTTCCTTTGCCCTTTGTCGGCACCCCTTTTGTTTTAGCAGGTATAAGTTCGACGTCGTTAGCAGGGTTACCCTTCCGGCTTGGCCTGGGCAGGGTTATGGACGCCATTGGTTATTCTTCAGGGCTCTTAGCCCCATTTGCTTCTTATCCGCACTCGGATGTTGTATCGTTTCAAGGTGATTTGGATCTTTGTATTGTATAATTGTATTCTTGACTCATTGAGTCGCTGTTGTATATATATATATATGTTTGTGGGTTCCATCGTGAACTATTGTGTAATGATATTACTTCGTTTTCCACCCGCACACAAGTGCCTGGTGGACATCTTTGAATCGTTTCTATGCGGATTTGGCCGGAATCGCTAAAACTTGCATAGGGCCGATTTGAGGGTGTTACAAAATGTCGTCGGATTGATGACTGGTACGCCATGAGGGGGTCCTCGAGGCGTGTGGAAGAGGGGTGTGAGACGTACGGTGTTCCAGGACGGTGAGCACACAAGTTTACCCAGGTTCGAATCCGCCGGCTTTGGACGGATCCTACTCCTGCTAGCTATCCAATAATACGGCAGAGACGGAATATGGGTTACAAGGGTTTCGCCTGTGCGAGTTGAGATTGTAGACTATTGTGAGGGTGCCCTAAAGGCTTTCCCTAGAACGGCTTATATAGATATCCGGCCTAGGGTTTACAGGAGAAATCTATCCGGCTACGACTAAGAGTCAGTTACAGAGTACATCTTGGACTACAAGTAACACTACGGGCCTATGTCGGTAAGTCTTCTGGGCCTTCCCGTAGCCGGACTGGACTCCATCTCTTCTCCCTGACTGGGCCACCCGTGAAGCAAAGCTCTAACCCGAAGTGGGCCACCCTGGTCAGTGAGGCACAATGAGGATACCCGGAAAGTATATCCCCAACACAGAACGTTCAAAAAAGCGATCATGAGCATACGCTTAAGCATAAAATTAAGCGCATCGGTAGCAAAACACCTCATTTTGGACCTGAGGCCCTTAAGCACTGAGCGGAAATAAGCGGTTCGCTTAATCTTGTGCGTGCGCTTCAGCGCGCGGAAGCAAAGCTTCACGGAAAAAGGCTGTGGATGGTGGCGGGCAAGGGAAGAGATATTGAGGGGGAAAGAGAGGGAGGGTAGAAGGAAATTGGAGGTTAGGGTTAGAAATCCACCCAATCAACCACTCCTCCCTTGACCCGAGCAGAACATAGAGAGGCGGCGACATTGAAGCTCACCCACGTGCATGTTGTTGTTTGTTTGCTACTACTACTGCTTAAGCTTGCAGAAATCACACAAGATCTTGCTCATGATTGTGTCCTTACGGTTCCGACAAAACACTTAAGTAGCGCTTAATCTCGCTTAAGCTTCAGTTCCTTTGAGCGGAGTGTTATGTGGGGAGCCACATATGGTAGGAGGGCTCCAGCCCTGACCATACCACCTCCTGGTCCAGCCCAAAGTGGCTATGATTTCCTTATTACTATAGACTATTCTTTAGGTTCAGATTCGGCTTAGATGCAGAGTCCTGTTTAGATTCAATTTAAGAGTCCAGATTGTATCTCCTTTTCGTCGGCTTGTCAACCAAGATATTCCTCCTTTATATTGGGCTTCCCCCACGATCAATAAAGCATCAGAATTCAGAGTATTACTTCTTATTAGGCCTAGGGCAATTAGAGTTTGTTACATCTGGCATCACCACTCGCTTAGCGCTTTTTTGAACCATGACTCCATGAGCAATAGTGCTGGGAAAGCATGAATTGGCAATCTTTTACAGAAGAAAACGCAATGATTCTGACATGCCTAGTTCACCAAGCAGAACACAATTTCTATTACTCTCTCCGATCCATATTAATTGTCACTGAAATGGATGTATCTAGACATGTTTTAGCGCTAGATACATCCAATCTAGCAACAATTAATATGAATCGGAGGGAGTATTTATTATTACACAGCAAAGAACTAAATATCAGCATGCTCTCCATTGTTGTGTGATCATCATGCTCTCAATTGGCATGTGATCAAGAGGTTAACTACAAGCAAGACGATTTGCAAACAAATTATTCAGAGAACTTGTAGACCCGCATCCTTCGTTTCATATTCTATAAGATGCAACTTCCCGGCAGGTTAGTTTTATGCTAGTGGCAGTGTAAGTGGCAACTCAATTGATGGCCTAAAGAACGATGCACATGAAAAGAGCATCTCGAATTGTACAAGTATTGTGTAAACGCCCATTATTTGCCCCGGACACGTGCACAATTGCTCAATGGTTGTTCCATGTATGGAACGCTACAATATGGTTAAAATACAATGCTAAAAAATAGGTAAGACCAAGAGTGACTTGTGCCAGACTCTAACTCTATCAATAGCTAAGAAATAGAAATAAACGAAGTATTCAGCTATTCTTAGTTTTCCTCCTTTTTTCAAGGGGTTGACTTGTTGGTTGGGACATTTTTGCACTAAGTTAGTTTGTGTTTTCCTTCCAAAACTACTCATTCGAGTTGACTCTTTTGTAATGACAGTGCAACAAAATCAAATATGCTGTATTAAATCTACTCAAGTATTTGCAGACAGCAAACAACCAAGCATTACATGGAAGCATGCATCACTGTTATCCCTGTGGACTAGCATGATAACATGTCAATTAATTTCATCAACTTTGTTGCGTGAATCAACATAAACCAACTCAATCTACATTCCAAATCAAGCTATCAAAGCACTGGTTATGAAAGTGCAAATTTAATAGCAGAAGACACTATCTTCTATGTAGCCCCTCACTCGTCAATGCCATAATGGACTAATGGCACAGCATAGGCTATCACAAGTAACTAACAATTGAGCTATGCACAAGAAACATACCTCAAAAGCTTGCTTCAGGTTCTCGAGTTCCTTGTCTAGATCATTGACTGCCTGGGTATATGCCTGCGTTGGGGAGGACTGGCTTGCAGTATGGATCTGACCACATAACAAAACATCAGACTACCTGAGCACAGTTTAACCCGACGAAAGAATAGAACAAACATAAACTCACGCCATACCCTAACAATGATCTTGTACTGAAGGGGGTGAGGGAGCTTATAGCCAGCAAAGAGAACATTTGGGTCCCTGTGTAGCTGCCTGCAGAATTTCACAGATACAGAAGAATATTAGAAGGGATGAACTGATAAACATAACCAAGGACCAAAAGGCATACGGTTTTTCTACACTTACATGCGGAGGATATTGCCGACTGTGTGGTCCTCGCGTTCAATGGTGAAAGATGCAGCATTCATGATCTTTGTATCCTTCTCAAATGACACCCTGCATTACATAATCGTGAGGACTCGATCTTTTAAGTAAGAGAGCGGCAGGCAGACACTAATACAAGCGCTGACCATAATAAAAGCATATAGGGTTAAAAGCACTTCATAACTTCATGCGAGAAGGATCACATAAACAGGCATAAATGGCTATTAACAGTTTAACATAATTGAAATGCTGATTATTTTAACAGGCTTGTATCCCGCTGATTCTTTTCTACGAAAAAAGAAACAAGCGGTACCTAACAAAACACAGTTGAAGCATTATCTGGATAAATATTGGGAAAAGTGTGGAGGAAGAGTAGACTCACTTCTTTGTGCCCTCAGGCACGACGAAGCGCTCATAGCGGTCAGGAGCATTCATCTGCAATCAACACTTGGCTCCTTCCTCTTGAATTACTGCAAGCATGATTCATCAGATCAATAAGGTCCATTTCAGAAGTCAGATTTGCCTCCTGAACTGAAGTTCAGCACCCCTATCATTGGAGATGAATAAGAACCCCCCACCCCCACCACACACACATCAAATCTTTAAAACTGAATATTTAACCTACAGAATGGATAAACTACACATTTATATGAATCTCTATCTTCAAATATTTAAAAGTGATTTTTTCTAAGGGAATGGATAGATTACACATCGATCCTGCTAAATAAGGGTCCCAAAAGGGCGATGGATGGATAGAACGCTGGGTAAGATGTACCCGAAGGCAACCGAGTACCCCCGAGTAAAAATCCCCAAACAGACCTAAATCTACCAACAGAAACGGGACAAAGACCTAATCGACCGGATACGCCATGGCCCGAGGCGGGCCGAGCTGGGAGGATGGATTAGGTTTATTTTGTTGGTTCAACTAAACCTCCATCCTCCCAGCTCGGCCTTCCTCGGGCAATGGCGTATCCGGTCAATTAGGTCTTCGTGCCGTTTCTGTTGGTAGATTAGGTCCGTTTGGGGATTTTTACTCGGTGGTACTCGGTCCTTCAGGTACATCTTACCCAGCGTTCTATCCATCTCCCTTTTGGGACCCTTATTTAGCAAGAATAATCTATACAATAGAACAACCCAGAATAATCAGATGCAAGTTCATCTATATGCTGTCTATATACATCTATATACTATCCATGGTACTGTCTATCTACCAAATTACCGATCCATGGTACAACAACAACTAATCAGCCACTGCATGCTTCACTGTACTACCATTTGAGAGGAATTATTTGCCTCCTCCAAAAGAAACAAGACTACAGACTAGCTAGTGTTTAATTTTGATGATCCAACATACTAGCAAGAACAACCAAACAAGTTCTAGGAGGAGTAACCATGATATCACACAGGAAAGTCCACACATCGCAAGAACCAAATAATTGACTTGTTCGATCGGAACCATCTCATGCAGGCAATAGTACACACTATGTTTTTCCAATCTAAATAAACATCAAACTATACCCTCGGCACAATAGGCAATAGTACACACTAAGTAAAGCAACCGGGTCCTCAGCACTAAGAACTATATGCTACTTTAGCAGTTAGCACACAATGAAAAGCTTGACCTTCCAAGAAAAAGCTCTGTACCACTAGGGAAAAGCTTTGGTTGGGTATTATTGTTTGGGGATTATTTAAGATTTGTTTTGCTGGGTTCTAAAATCGTAATTTTATTGGCATCAGTATCCCTGAAATTCTTATGTGTGCAGCTTTCTGTTCTGGCTGGTGCCTTCCTCATGAAAATTTTCAATATACTAAAAAGTAATTCAGTACAGGGACATTGAGCTCATATTTAGGACAGAATGAACGCCAATAAAAATGCCTAAGCTAAAACAAACGTTAAGAGGACATCTTTTTTCTGTTTTTTCAGTCACTGACTACATCACTAAGTGTCACAAGACAGAGCATGGTCAAAATTTACTAGAGGATATGAAGGTGCACATGCCTTGTCATGGTCAATAGAACGATCTGTAGCTACTATTTTCACCTATTGGATTAAGCTCGAACGATCCCTAACCAAGAAAACAGAGACGAAGAAAACAGAGGAGACAGAGAGCACTAACCGCTGGGAGGACGGAAGCCAAACAGAGGAGCACGACCTTAGAGCTGGGCGGCAACCGGGACGAAGGCGAGCTGGGCGGCGAGCGGGATGACGACGATCTGGGCGGTGGCCGGGAAGACGACGAGCTGGGCGGCGGACGGGAAGCACTCCAGGAATGGGACGGCGAGCGGTAGGCTGCGCCGCTGGCGGAAGAGATGGGCGGGGGCGGGGGCGGGGGCGGGGGCGGCGAGTAGAAGAGATGGGCGGCGACAGAACTAGGGCGAGTAGCAGAGCCCTATTGTGGACGGAGGCAGGGAATAGATGGGTCGACCTCGTTGACCCAGTGGGTCAGTCAGAGCCGGCCCTACTGGCCAAAAACACGTTCGCGGCCGACCCGGGCATCCCAATGGCCCTGAAAATTTGGGTCGGGTCAATGACCCAGTGGGTCAATCCAGCCCATTCCCATCTTGACCCAGGCCTCACCCGCTAACCAGGCCGGGCCGGGCCAGGCCAGGCCTAGGATTTTCAGGTCAGGCCGGGCTGGTTTTTTATGCCGTGAGGGCATCTCTAATGGAGTCCTTGAACATTCAGTCTGTAAATCGTGAGTAAAGGTAGATCAAACCGAATACCTATTTCTATTATACAAAAGCAGTCTAAATAGACTAAGAAAAAAAGGTTTTATTTTGATTCCCTATTTTGAAAATCAGATATTAATTTTCTTCACTCAGAATGAACAGAAAAATAAGATGATTCAAAAAAGTTCTCTAACCTGAACTTTGTACTCGCAATTTACAGATTGGACGTTCAAGGGCTCCATTAGAGATGCTCCCAGGGCATATAAAACATGTCTGGCCTGGCTCGAAATACTCGCGATTTACAGGTTCGAGTTCATCGGCGTAGATCAGAGCCTATGAAATCAACCCTTAAATTCGAATTTTAAACGCGTGAATGCACTAGTTCGTCGGCATATCGAGCAGTCCATACAAAATACATCAAAATCATAAAAAAAAATACTTAAATAGGGTGGAGAGCTCGCCAGGGACGTCGGCATGTCCACGTGTGGCCAAAATGGAGTTCTTCGTGAAGACCAGAGCTCCACGCCGGCCATCTAGTCGTCGAGGACGACGACCTCCACCTCCATCTCGTCGTTCGTGACGCCGACCTCCATCTCCTCGTCGGCGCCGCCTTCGGATCCGCCTGCGATCGCCTCGGCCTCCACCTCCTCGGCGCGTCGGGCCAAGTTCACAGTGGCGATGGTGTCCTCCCCTCCTCCCGCTCGCGGTGGCCCCGCTCCTATGCGTCCGCCTTGGATTTAGCGAGCGCGTGCAGTAGCCGATCTATCTCCTCCTCGTCGTTGTGGCGCATCCGCTTCGGGCGCGATGAAGAGGATGAGGACGACGCCTCGCCAGAAGGGGGTAGGAGAGCTCATAGTGCCTCTGCTTCGGGCAGGCCTGCAACATAGGGCGCCAGCGAGGGGCGCGGCTATAGACCCTTGTTTGTACAGCGGCGTGCCGCCCGGTGCTTGGCCCCGATGGACCGCAGTAGCTCCGTAGCCGCCTCGTCGGAGCAGGGATGCGGGGACGACCACGGGAGCGGCCGCTGGCCACCACCTCCTCCTTCGCCGCTATGGCCTCCTCTCTGCCTGCATCTGTCGTGCAGCATTGACGTGGCGAGGGCTCCATCGTCAATCTACAATTCCCGTGGCTTGGTTCGCTTGTCGGAGGAGGTTGGTCTGCGCAGTGCCGACGGGGGATAGGGTTTGCTCTGTGGCGGCAGCGTGCCGGTTGGAACCCGTATCTACCCGTTGATGGCAACAAACCCGCATCCACTTTTCATTGGGACTCCAAGTGTAGAGTGATGTAACAAGCTTCTTTTCCCCACAAGGGTGACTCGAGGGTTTATATCGAACTCTCGGGGAATTGTGTGGATATTTGTCTTCTCCTCTTCAAGCAACCTATAAAGTAAAATAATTTATCTTGTGTCCCTAAGTCCACCAAGATGACCTCAGCTCTGAGCGAGCCCGATGCACGAACCGACACAGACGGGTCCCATTTTTTGGGGTTGTATCTGGGCACTGTCATCGACTAGGCAAATATGAGGTGCTCGACAAACACTTTCTTGACGCCAGTGAACTTGCATCCTGGCTCCGTGCAGACACACCGACGGTAGTTACACGCGATTTTGTGGTCGTAGACGTCCTTGTAGGAGACCAAAGTCTAGCAGTTGTCATTGGGGCATCTACTACCTTTTCCGCCAGTGACTTGGCGGTACAGCTCCTTGGAGCATGCGGCCAGTCGGACGGCGCTGGTAGTGTCTAGATGCTTAGCTATTTCATTGAAGATGTCATCGCTGACCTTCGTCCAGACGTTTTTTAGCCGGTTGTGCCTCGAATCCATAGCCATCACGTCCGGATGGATTGGGGGCAAAGGACGGATCTATGTATGACTGTTGGGCTTATTTGGAGGAGAGGGGTGGCGACCTGGAAGGATCGATGCTGCGGGTGAGATGGCGAGAAAAATGTGTGAAGTGTGCGCTCGAGAAGATCCAAATGCGGCCTCTCGGAGTTGGGGATGGCTCTTTAAAGGAGAGTTTTTTGCCGTGCTCCTTCGGCTATCTTCTGTCGGGCGTACTGCATCGAGCACACCGACTAAAGTTATGGAGTAGGGAGTACTATAGGTAGTCTAGACTGGCACGCTGCCATGGAGTGTTCTCTCATCACATCTAAGTGGAAGAAATAAGAGTTGTCCATAAGCTTGTAGGTGACCTTAAGCTTATGGGTTGTCCACAAGCAATAGAAAATAATTTACTCTCTCTTCCCTCTCATGCATGAGTATGTAGGATGAGAAATGTGGGTCCCAACTTATAGCTAAAGTTCATCTTATACACAGTGGAAGATTTTACAAGAGAGGTGGGTCTCGCCTTATGGCTAAAGTTCACCTCATACATAGCTGATGCCCTTATTAGAACCGAGAGATGATTTATTTATTGCTTCCATTTTTATTGCCTCCGATATGTGCCTTCGAAATTACGAAAGAACGCACTTTGCATGTCATACCAGTTATGGATAGTGTTCTCCAGAAGTTCATTGAGCCATGATCGCGCCGTCTTCCGCAACATAAGTGGGAGATATCGGGTTGCGACCAGGCTGTTTCCGCCTTTGGCGATGCAGCAAGCTTGGAAAAAATCCTGTAACCAAGTGTCTGGCCGAGCAATGCCGTCGTAGGCTTGGAAGTGCCTTGAGATAGCAAATCCTTCCGGGAATCTTGTAGCTCTGATGCATGGTTCGAAGCACTTTGGGCCCACGTACATGTCATCGTTTTCATAGCGCCGTGCCTCTATGTTGGAATTGATCTTGTGCCTTGCGTCGTTCGGGGATAGAGATCGTCCCGAATGTCGGTTGTGGCTGCGGTGCCTTGGAGACGGACTTCGGCATCTGCCACCACCTCCTTCGCCATGTCGTCCTCCTTGCCCTCTATGGGAACCGTTGTGATGACTGTGTGGTAGAGAGGCTAGTGCAGCTGGATAGTTTCCGGCTGATCGCCGACCTCCGTCCGGAGTGTCATTATTCCGGTTCTGGGGAGGATCTTGACTACGACGAGCCCCCTGTCGGCTTGTTCCAACATGGTTTCCGTCGTTCCTTCGTCCTTCGTTCCCACCATGGTGAGGATCAGCTGGACGGCTCGTATATTTAGGAGGTGGCATTTTTGACGATCCTCCTCCCGTCGTTTCTCTTTATCTTCTCCCCTTCGATCGTTAGATTCTCGTCGGGGAGGGTTCTTCGGATTCAGTACAGCGATGGCGTCTTTCTCGGCTGCTGGTGCGACGTTGCTCCAGCCGCGTGTAGTTCTGCGATGCTGTCCTGACGATCTGGTTCTTGAATAATTGTCTTCCCGTCGTTCGGGGCGATAATGCTGCTCCAGAATGTAATGGGGTCTTACGTCAGCCCATGCCGGATCTGTGTGACATTGGTCAGAATCCGAGACCAGTTTCTGACTTCCGGACAAGGTGAACTTTTGCTGCTCCAGTCCCTTGTTGAGTAGCTTGATATCCAAATGGATCTCCTCTGGTCCTGGATTAGCCGATAGAATTTCTCGGGCCGCCACGATATTTTGTACTAGGGTTGGGTATACCCAATCTCCTTTGCTATCTTTCCGTGGCTTCCCCATCTCATCTCCGAAAAGGACGGCACAGACAGTTGGGAACTGGTTGTCATTGGTGTGACGTTTCCGTGTCTTTTGGTGCAACCAAGACATGTAGTCCTTAGTTGCCATGCGTTTCTTCTCCATCTCGATGTTTTTGGCTTTATCGAGGAGTTGTTGACGACGCGCTTCTAGGGCTTGGGCCCTTTCATCCAGCTCATCTACAGTAAGTTCTGCAGCTGTAGGGATAGGTGTGGTTAATGCAGCATCGATGAGTTTACGCGCACCTTCGGTGATCACGTGTCCATCCATCGATTCTTCTTTTTGCGGCTCGTCTGGGATAAGTGCTCCATCCGAGTCTTCTTTGTATTCATCGGCAATCACCTCCTCAGCCAGAGGGTCTTTTGCCAGGGTCTTGTTCTTCTTCTTTGCCTTCTTGGCAGCACCGGTAGCAAAGACGGCTTTGGGTCTGTTTCCCGGAGTCAAGCTCTGTTCGGTACTTTCGGACATCTGGACCTCGGGATTATCTCCGACGTCCATGTCATCCTGCGCTTTGGGAGAGTGTTCCCCGGATCCTTCATCCATGGCTTCTCCTTCTTCTGCAGCTTTGGAGTTATACTCCTCTTCATATTCCGCGGAGAACTTTCGGAAATCTGTTGACGTCATCGATTCATCCGAGGATGCGGGTACGTCGGCGTTTGTTCCAATTGCCTCCAGCACCGAGTCGGTGTTTTCTCCAGCATCAACAGAGCCGGATCCGAATCCCACGTATCCGATGAAGTGCGACGCGTGCTTCCTGAGGTACCTGCGGCTTTCACGATCAGCCATGTCGAAACTTTTGATGGTCTCGAGAATTGCATCTGCGCTTTCGCCTTGCAGTATCATACGTCGTAATGTGTACCTTAGGAAAGGTATGTCTGTCCCGGCATCATTAGAGCTGGAATCAGTGTCACTGATATGATCCTCCTGGATTTCGACTTCCGCGGGTGGGTCGATCTGGGATCCGGCTCCTCCAGGGAGATCCACTCCAGATTCGACGTGGACCGCTAGGTCTTCTTCAGGCTCGGATTTCTCCACTATCTCCGCAACTGGTGCGGGCTGGGTGGGATTAGGGTTTTCTGAGATCCGGAACTCTGCCGCCTCCGCAAACAAAGGGGACCTAGAAGTTTCTTTTGCCTCTATCATCACCGCTGGGGTGGGTTGGGCAGGTTCAGCGAAAACGATGTAAACATCGATCTTGCCAAAATACATGATTGTGTAGGCAGTCACGGCCTCCCTAGCCGGAATCCAAGTCTCGTCGAGAACGATGAGAGGGACATCGCTGGCGTAGAGGATGCGACCGACGGTGATAGTCTCGCCGATTCCGATTCTTATAGATTCCGCTCGGAACGCAGATCCGAAGCTCACTTGCCCCACGGTGGGCGCCAACTGTCGTCGGATTGATGACAAGTACTCCATGAGGGGGTCCTCGAGGCGTGCGGAAGAGAGGGGTGTGAGACATACAGTGTTCCGGGACGGTGAGCACACAAGTTTACCCAGGTTCGAATCCACCGGCTTTGGACGGATTCTACTCCTGCTAGCAATCTAGTAATACGGCAGAGCCGGAATATGGGTTACAAGGGTTTCGCCTGTGCGAGTTGAGATTGTAGACTATTGAGGTGTGCCCTAAAGGCTCTCCCTAGGATGGCTTATATAGATATCTGGCCTAGGGTTTACAGGAGAGATCTATCCGGCTACAACTAAGAGTCGGTTACAGAGTACATCTTGAACTACAAGTAACATTATGGGCCTAAGTCGGTAAGTCTTCTGGGCCTTCTCATAGCCGGATTGGACTCCGTCTGTCTCCCTGACTGGGCCGCCCGTGAAGCAATGCTCTAACCCGAAGTGGGCCACCCTGGTCAGTGAGGAACTGTGAGGATACCCGGAAAGTATATCCCCAACACTACTCCCTCTAGTTCGTATTCTAATGGCCTCAACTTTGTCTAGATTCACATCAGTTAGAGAGAGTAGTTGTAAGTTGAGTCACTTACATTTTTGGTACCAAGTTGTTGAATATCATATGAACTTTCTAGAAAGGTACCCTTTGCAAAGATTGGCAAGCCTGCTAAAATTGCTGAAACTTCTAGAAAGGCAAGAACAAACGGCCTAAATTGCATCATGCTTGGTGAAATAACGACAGGTTCCCAGTTCATATTCAGCATCATTTTTAAAGTGACCGATTCAGCAATATATACTCTAAAATTCAATAGCAGGACAGCGAGAATCAATTCTTGTTTCAACACTAAAAACCTTGGCGTAGGATCAGTCGCTTTTCTCCAAACACACTTGATCATCGGAGCAAGCAAAACTGACGATCAAGCCTGCTTTTCTGTGCATACCTTCTACTCACATCAATGACTGTGTGACCCACATATGCAAACCAAAATGCCCTAAGCCTCATCTATATTGTGACAATGCCATGTTTCAAAAGAATAGTAAGACCATCTAGTGCCCTTGATCTAAAATAGTACCAGTACATCAGTATTAGTTCTACAAAATACTTAGTACTGTAATAAAAACGACAGAACATTTGATAGATTCACTACTATTTGAAAGATTCAGTAGCACTGAATAAAACAGAAAAATATCAATAGATTCTAAATACATAATCAGCGACACTTGACAGATTCAACAGCATT
Organism: Avena sativa; assembly: GCA_916181665.1. NCBI lineage: Eukaryota > Viridiplantae > Streptophyta > Magnoliopsida > Poales > Poaceae > Avena > Avena sativa. The sequence continues at coordinate 265,133,075 of OV702291.1, forward strand.
TCAAAGTGACTGATTTAGCAGTACAGATAATGATCAAAAGAATTGACAGATTTAACAATACAAACACTGAAATTTAATAAATGTAGCAAGGCCATAATTCAAAAGGACACAGAGAACATATTTTGTCCATGTTCTAAAAGAAGAGCAAGACCATCTACTGGTCTTGATCTAAACAAGTACCAATACATCACTATTAGTTCTAAAAAAATACTTTAGTAATAGCAACAACAGAACATTTGACAGATTCACTAGCATTTGAAAGATTCATCAGTACTGAATAAGATAGAAAAATATCAACAGATTCCCAGTTCATAATAAGCGGCACTTGACAGATTTAGCACCATTTCAAAGTGACCGATTTAGCAGTATAGATAATGACCAAAGGAATTGACAGATTCAGTAATACATACATTGACATTCAGTAGATGTAGCAAGGACATGATTCAAAAGGAAAGAGAGATCATATTCTGCACTAGATCCGTCGGTCTGAACAAGTACCAGTACATAGGTATTACTCCTACTACAAAATAGATTAGCAGTAGCACAACTCCATACAAAATACTCAGAACTACCTTAAGCTAGGAACCACATGTCCTAAAATGATAAGAAAAATCCTGTCGAGGAGTACATGTGTTGAAGTTAGGATCATCATAAGAAGATAAAGATGTGTTAATCTCTAAGAATCTTGTCGATATGAAGCTTGTACTCCACAATGAACTCCGATGGTCGATTCCGACGACGAGCGACCAAATTAGACTGACAAACCCACAAAGAGCAGGTGGCTTTAGGATTCGCATAGAATACCTTCTCACACAAGACATTTGGATGTGCAGAGCTCAACTTCACCCTGAACTACGACGACAAGCGCGCCGCCGGCCTGACGCATACGATGGATATCAAGATGACATCGTCATGCTCGTCAAATAGCACGCAGAACACCGTGTCATCGTACCCGGTTAGCCCGATATCTACATTCTGCGAGCCCGGTGCCGGCTGATGACTACAAGTGCATAGATCATTTGTAGCTAGTTTTGAAATAAAGATATCGATCCCATGGGGAGCTGGAGTCTGAAGTCTAATAACTCTTGAATTAAATACTACAATTGAAATGCTAAATAAAGTTCTAAGTAACAAGATAAAATGCGAGTATTGTGTAAAAAGGTGTTTTGGGGGTTTTGGTATAAGAGAATAGTAAGTAAAGTAAAGTAACTAAACACAAAAAGTAAGTATCGCGTATGTAAAAGAGATTTGGAACTACAATAGGGAAAAAGCGTTCTCGAGGAGTAGCGGATACACCACTAGTATTATAAAGAGCTAAGGTAAAGATTATTATCATGAACATTCTCAACTATGTATGTGTGGGAGGAACTCAGTATTTGGATAAATAGGCAGCAACCACTGTTCACATCATCCTCATAACCACAGCAGTCAGCAATCGAAATCAATCAAATTACTACGCTATTAAGGGACTTAATCTTGTAGGACGTATCACATGCCATGGATAGTGTTTCGTGAGTTTCCTCGGTTCCCAAGTTGATACATAAGGGGTGCCAACAACTTTATAGTCGTTGTAAGTGCTAACACACCTTTGTCTATCAACAAGTAGTTCCCTCCATCAAGTCCCCATAAGAGGCAAATATTGAGAGGTCGACTTCTCTTAACATCAAGATGAAGACAATCTAACACATGGTCACAACGATGAATATCATAATAAACTTTATCTTATTTCAATCTCATACTAGGGTTTCTCCATCTCCCCAAGAACTAATGATCTACTCAGACATGGAGGCAATCAACATCATGGCAATAACAATGGAATCTATCATAGATGAATAGTACTTGTATAAATCCACAACGAGTACGGGAATTACAACATGATCTAGACAATATGTAGATGGGATGGATGGAGATGGTGGTGATGTAGCGGTTGATGATGAAGATCGATGCCTTAGCCTCCCGGATCTGCGCAGGGCGAAGATGGATCTCTGGTGGACGAGTTCCCTCTCCAAATGCCTTCCGGAGGTGAGGTTTGATACGTCGTAACGTATCTATATTTTTGATGCTCCATGCTTGTTTTGTATCAACTATCTTATGTTTTTTCTACACTTTGAGGCATTTTTATACATTTTTTGGAACTAACCTATTGACAAGATGCCGCAGTGCCAGTTGCCTATTTTCTGCTGTTTTTGGTTTCAGAAAAGCTAGTAAAGAAATATTCTCGGAATTGGACGAAACAAAAACCGAAGTTCCTATTTTCCTGACACAAGATGGAGTCCAAAGCAGAGACGGAGGAGGGCACCAAGGCGGCCACACCCTATGGTGGCACGGGTACCCCCCAGGCACGCCACCAAGTGGTGTGGGGCCCTCGGGCCTCCACCGACCTTGCCCCTTTGCCTATATATTCCCCCCGAGATGAAAACCCTAAGGACAGGATCAGAATTCCATGAAAAGTTCCGCAGCGCCGCCGCCACCGAAGAGGAGATTCGGGGGATATAAGTCTCTATTCTGACACCCTACCGGGATGGGGAAGTGCCCCCGAGCCATCTCCATCGACTCCACCACCATCTCCATCGCCGTTGCTGACTCCCATGATGAGGAGGGAGTAGTTCTCTCTCGAGGCTAAGGGCTCTACCGGTAGCTATGTGTTCATCTCACTACAAGAAAAGTTGGCTTTTACAACGGACGATTTTCGTGGTTGAAGGCCTGTTTTTCGTATCCAAAGAGTCTTCCGCGACGGATGGCCTTCGTGGTAAAAGCCCCGTCACAAATGAATTAACCACGAGTTTTTTCCGACCGTGGCGGATCACACCCTTCAACCACGAAAATTTGTTCCGTCGTAGATCTGTTCGCCAGCCGCGCTAACTGCTGATGTCATGCGAACTGCCAGGTGGCAGCCACCATTAGCGGCTGGTTTCCGCCGTTAACGGCCATAGAAACCATGGCAGAAGCCATGCCCAGCCAAGGCCTGCTAAATACTAACTGGGTCGGCCCATAAGGGGAGCCCAATAAGAAGATGGCCCATTACTGTTTTGTCCTGCACTGTTTGAAATGGGCCCAAAATGCAGCTAGCAGAGGCCCACGAACTTTTAGGCCTGATTTTGTTTCGGCCTACAGAAGGCCCATGTTGGTCCATCACTGTGCGGCCCATTAGCAGCCTGCGCCAAGTTGCTCCTGTAAACATATGGCATGCGGTCAGTCCATCACTATTATCGCAGCACATCGTCAACCGCCTACTGACGACCCTTCTCTTAGATGGTTTGTTACTGTTCTAGCCTATTACTGTTCTGGTCTTTACCTGTTCAGGCCCACAAAAGTCCCTTTACTATTCTAGCCTGGTAAATTTGTCAGCCTGTTACTACCCTCGCCCAGGAATTTCTCGATTCGTACTGTTCAGGATCATCATTGTTCTGGCCTTTTACTGTTGTGACCCGCTACTGTTTTGGCCCGCTACTGTTTTGGCATGTTACTGTTTTACGATTTGTGCAGTTTCTTGCCTGTTTCTGTAATGGGTTGTTTCTGTTCTGGCCTGCTACTGTTACGGCCTGCTTCAGTAACAACCTGTTTCTGTTATGGCCCATTAGGCCTCTTACATTTACGACCTATTACCATATGCGCATTGGCCCGTTACGTTTACGGCCTTTATAGTTTTGTCAATTCTGAAGCCCATGCCAATATCATAAAACGTGTATAATAATCCAACATTTTTTTACTATTCGTCGTCGGTCGAATACAACATGGTATTGTTCCCTAGTCGACCTGCCTGGCGTAGTTACTGTAACGACTACCGCAATGTGTGGACGGCGTCAACTAAATGCCTACATGGCCTACGCGAGTTATCTAGATATTACATGAGCTGCAAACTTCTTAAAATTATTACATATTATCAACTCAGGGGAAAGAAAAATCGGCATTTCAGTTGACAATCAAGTTGATAGCAGAGTCCTCAATTTGCTTTCTCAACCGATCACCTGCATCTTCTATTGAGTGCGACAACTACATTGGAGGAGTCATGATCTTGCAGTCCCTTTTTGGTGGGGCTAGCAATAATTGTAGTCTGAAACTAAGTAATAACAAGTTAATACATCAAACAATACAAACTACTCATTTGACTTATATGACAGGAGCTATGAACTGGAGTAATCAAGTATTGACCAACTGGTCAATGATTCAATTATTGACCAACACTTCAAACAAACATGACAAGCAAGCACGCATTAAACAAGTGTGACTACCGTGAAACGAGCAATCAAAAAATGTGTGTGTGTGTGTGGCTTATAATTTCAGCAGATATAAACTAGCCAGGTCATTTTAAACAAATATATATGGAAGCAGTTCTATACCCTAAAATGCAAGAGACGTTGGGTTACTCGGAATTTGCGCTGAGCCACAAAATGGCATGCAGTTACTGTCATAGCGAAGAATGAACCAGATAGAAATTATAACTGCATCATACAAGAACCTGTAGAGCAGAAATGCAAACCACGAATAAACTATATATTATAGAGGATAGTTATGTCATGACTTAGGACGAACCAGACCTAGAACCAGATGCGAGATATAATGGCGTCGCTCATAAACCTGTAGAACAGGACAAACAAGCATTAGACAAGTGTGCCTAGAATGAAATGAGAAATCAAACAAAGTGTTTCTTAGAATTTCAGCAAATATATATGGAAGTAATGGCATCTCCTGGAATGCATAGAGTCGTTGGGTGACTCAGAATTTGTGGTGATCTACACAATGACAAGTAGTTACTGTCATAGATAAAAATTAACCAGATAGAAATTATAATATCATCATAAGAGAAATTCTAGAGCAAGAATGCAAACCACGAGTGAACTACATAGTAGAGGACAGTTATGTCGTTGCTCAGGACGAACCAACACCAAATAAGGAAGTAATGGCATCCCTTGTGAACCTGTAGAATAGGCTATGCAAACCAACATGTTCATTGTTCCATTTTGAGCTCTATGCAAGAAAAAGGAAATAGTTAGTGATGCAGCTTTTGAAGAGCCAGATGGCATTATGGCAACAACAAAATTATAATCGAATTAGTACGAAGAGTTTAAACGGCTACTATAGGATAGCAGAACGATGCCAAGGAGAAAATAATAGCAGGAACTGATCTCATGACGAACCAGATAGATTCAGCAACTGTAGAGTAGGGAATCCACACTAATATTTTCCACTGACTATAGATTTTACAAGAATTACACGGTAGCAGGCAATTACTGGTGTATGGAGTAGCTAAGAACATGTGCATGAAAAAACAACAAACATGTGCATGACTTGAAATTTGTAGAGCAACGAATGCAAACCAACATGTCTAATGACCTTACATGTCCTAGCACGAAGAACAGGCGTGCCAAGTGACTTGTATGTACTAGCACGATTACAAAAATGCAGTTCACTGCGATAGGCTTGAACTTGCTATACTGCTGACAAAACAAAAACGGGTTGGAGATTAGGTTAACCTTGGTCGGAGAGGCGTCTAAGCATCGTTGGTACCATGCGAGTGACGTCCAGGTCACCGAGGGTGCTACGGTTCTGGTGGCTGTTGGCATCAGGGAAGTAGATCTTGGGCGGTCGATGCCGACTTGAATACGATGGACGAGATGTTGCTGAGGCAGATCCGGTGCAGTGAACGGCGATAGCCGTGCAGCTAGTCTGGAGCGATGGACATGGAACTCCTTGAACTAGATCACGTCCGGTGGACACCGGTGGAGCGGATCCGGTATGGTTGGGTAGCTTTCGGCAGTGAAGAAGCAGAGCTTAGGTGGTCGATGATGCCATCGGCGGCGAGGAAGCAGAGCTTGGGCGGTCAATGACGCCATTGGTGTGGTGAACGACACCACATCTCCGGTGAAGTGGCAGAGAGACCCGATGAACTAGATCCGGTGGGGTGAGCGTCGGTGAAGTGGCTCCGCGGCGACGCATGAGACCAGATATCAAGCCGGTGCGCACGATGGCCGTGGAGGCGATAGAGGAGCTTGGGATTTTTGGGAGGGCCAGCGGGAAAACTATGCGAATCGGGACCATGGTATAGGTGAATAGCAATATAATTACGATCGTGCCCCCAAGGTACTGACTTTAGCATGCCCATCTATCGTCTGAACAATGGGTAGAATAGGAAATTTAAAGACAAAAGTTTTTAAAACAGAGGGGCGCAAAATGCTTCAAGGTCGGTGCATGATATTGCCGCTCGATTGAGATTTGAATTTGGCCCGCGTCCAACTAATAATAATAGAAAAATGGTACTATCCGGTGGGAGATTTTAGCTCAAAGGTTTTGAATCAGTGGGGCGGGAAATGCTTCAAGGTCGGTGGGTGATTTTGCCGCTCGATTCAGATTTTGAATTTGGCTAGCGTCCATCTAGCAATAGAAAAAGGTAGTAGAACGTAACCTATCTGTCCAGGAATTCAAAGCCGAGAGTCACATCAACTGATCATCCATATCCATACTAGTAAAAGGCACGTGACACAATTTCCATACCACTACGTAGTGCTTGACACTTATTTTCAAAACAAAAAACGACTATGTTGCTTCACAATTTCCATACCACTATATAATGTACGAATAAGTTCAAACACCGACAGTTGGATATAGATTGGCAAAACCTGACATTGTTGACCATTGGATCTCTTTTAGTACATTTGATTATGTCATGTCTAGCATATAGAAGATCCCATTATTGTTGGCCTCTAGCACCATGAATATACTATGCGCAAAAAGTACAAAGAAAATGGTTTTGAATGCCACAAGCCAAGTTTCCAGATATAGTGGACAATCTTTTATGTACGATTCCCAAGTTTTATGAGTTTTCAAAGCTTCCGAGCTAACTCGGACCACTCAAATGACTTTATGTCTCTATTAACAAAATCATGTCATATTTGAACTAGAAGCTCTAGAAAGTGGTAGATTTCTATCGAAGTTCTACAAAAAGATTTTGGTGGTACGCATCAGGTAGTTAATATATTGAAAACAATCGAGAGTTTTGATAAATTCAACTTCCTGCTAAGAATTTGTATCTTGACAATTTTGAACCCGTTTTGAAACAATCACATGTAATAAAGAAAAACAGAAAAATAAATATTTACGCATGACATCCTATCACGTCACGTGTACAGCCCGCTAGGAAACTGATAACCATGGGATTTGACAGCTTCTGGAAACCAACCACGCCATATTTTCCCACCATGTATGAATATTATTAGGTTTCAACCCTGATGACCAAAAATGGTCATGGCCATATCGACATCATAGTTAATGTATTGTTCCCACATTAATTTGGTATATGGGTGCATCTTGGTGTAGTAGGAAATGTTGCCGGTGGGAGTCTCAACATTGGGCCTATTTTTTTAACGGGCAAGGGATGAGTTTGCCCTTTTCTCCGAACACACTCTATCATTGGAGCAAGCAAGACTAACGATTAAGTCTGCATTTGTGTGCATACCTTGTTCTTACATCAATGCATGTGTGACCAACATATATGCAACCCAAGAAGCCCAAGCCTCATCTAGATTGAGAAGGCCATGTTTCAAAAGAAAAGCAAAACAATCTACTGCCATTAATAAAAACAAGTACCAGTACAAGAGTATTAGTTCTACAAAATACTTTAATAATAGCAACATCAACACATTTGAGAGATTCGGTAGCTTTTGAAAGTTTCAGCAGTACATGCCATATTCTGCACTCGATCTGAATAATTCCCAGTACATAGGAATTATTACAAAATATATTAGCAGTTGCAGAACTCCATACAAAATACTCGGCAGAAGTATAAAACTACTCTTAGGAGAACCTTAATCTAGCTAGGAATGATTACATGTCCCATCATATACTCCAAACATGCATGAGAGAAAGAGAGAGGTCAGAATCACCACAAGATCTGTATGCCAATGATTTAGCGTGTCCCGGTCGTGGCCGGGTAGCGCTTACTTTCCCGCCTGGCACGCTTCTCTCGTTTTACCGTCATCTGTGGATCCTCATAATAGGCTTTCACATGTTCACCCTTAGCAAGATAGATGTGAAATTCACGGACCTTTCCAGCTATTTCCACCACTTCGATTGCGAAAGGAATCTGCCACTAAAATAAATAAAGTAATTAATGTTAGAACAGAGGGACTAGAAAATTACATATACATTCATATTAGGATTATTGGGAGAATATTAAGATGTGATATCTCACAATGGGTTGATGTCGTTGTCGATCCAACATTGGAACTCCACGAGGAACTTTGACCAACAATTGAGGAGCTTGACAATAAGTCCCCGCTACCGACAGGTAATGGTTGAGCGCCTCCAGCGCAGCTTCGGCCGGCGGCTGCCCAATCTTTGGCTCAGAATCAAACTCGAGCGGATAGAACCCACGAAAATCGACCAATGATGATATCCTCACCTCATGGTCCTCCAATTCCCACGCCGTGGACCTTACGCGACTGACGGACAGGACAATCTCCGTGTTGTGCCCGTCAATCTGGCTGATGAACAGCATGCCCGTCTTCCCAAAGCCGATGGCATTTGTTCTCCGCGAGCACCCTGCAGGCACCGGCTTAGACGGGTCCCATTGTTTGACACTGTAGAGGACTGTGGGCACCTCGATCGAGTGGGTGGATTTGAGGTGCAGATACAATGTTAATTTGTTTTCGACCCAGTTGCATCTTGGCTCCATGCAGATAAACGGGATGTGGATGCAAGAGATCATGTGGGCATAGAGTTCGTTGAAGGAGACCACTTCCGGGCAGTTGTAGTTCGGGCAGCTGTAACCTTCTCCACCGACGACTTGGCGGTGTAGCTCCTTGGAGCATGCAGCCAGTCGGACGGCGCTTTTAGCATCGAGACGCTCGGCGATTTGGCTGACGACGTCGTTGCCGACCTTGTTAAAGCCGCTGCACCGCTGACTCTCCCTCGAACCTCTCCAAATTTTGTACAGATGATCCACCATCACGTTGAGGATGATTGGGGGTGAGGGCGGATCTATATAGAACTGTTTGTTTTTTTGGAGGAGAGGGGTGGTGGTCTGGAAGGAGAGATGCACCGGGCGAGATGTCGAGGAAAATGTGTGATCAGCACGGTGGAGAGGATCCCAAAAGCGGCCAGGCGGCATCGGCGAGTGTGGATAAACTAAACGGAGACGGGGAAGATGCGATGGCTCTTTGAAAGAGGTTTTTTTTCTTGTAATAAATTAACCATGTCAACTCCTGGTGCAGTATAGTCTCATCACGTCGGTTTGACTAGACATGTTATTTATTTACAGGTCCTACTATAGTACTGTTTGCATAAGTAGGAGTAGTAGGTAGGAGTATTACTCTACCTCCGTCCCGAGGAATAATAAGGAGTCCTTGTTTTGGGTATTTTTTCTTTGATCAAGATTTACTCTAAATATACAGTATAAAGAATGTTGGTATAAAATTAGCATTATTGGAAAGTTTTACTCTACCTCCAACAGTACAAGTACTAATTTTACACAAATTAATCAAGTGTATTAGTTACTCTATTTATTCGGTCAAATTTTACACAATGTAATCAAGTATGTATCTTCTCGGCACCCCCACGCACACCTGCTAGTTGATCTCTCCCTCGTCCGGAGTGTGGCGCTCGGCACGTGTGCCATGGTTAGGGTTGCGAGCGGGATCCCGCGAAAGTCCTGCCTCTAGTTCACTTTGAAGTTTCTATAGGAGTACTTCAAAATGAACTATAAGCGGAACTTCTGTGGGATGCCGCTTTCAACTCTAACATTGGTATGACGGCTCAGTGTCTGTCTATCGTGTGTTCATCAGCTAGTGTTGGTGTGCATATGAAGGAACCACTTTGGGCGTTGGGTTGGGGCGGCGGCAAAAAAGTAGTCGCGGATCAAACTTTTCGGGTTTCGATTTTTTCACTTGCTTCGTCCCAAACATCGCATGGAAGGTTATTACAAGGATCAACACTCACAACATTAGAGAAGGGATATTGTACTTGGTATGTATATGTAAATATATACACGTAGGCAGCCCGAGAGAAGGCAGCCCGAGAGGGCTGCAGTGAAGGTTATTACAAGCTACTGTAGAAGAGATTATGGGGTTAGAGAAGGCAGCCCAAGAGGGCTGCAGCAAAGAGGTGTTGAACGCGATTCGATGTCAGAGCAAATTTATTAAAAAAATATAGAAATAGAGCCGCCGTAGTACCATGGCACACGTGCGTAGCGCCACACTGTGGACGAGGTAGATATCAGCTAGAGGATGGGTGTGATGCAGCAAAGGAGAGAGTAGTATACAATTTATTTTCCTTGCATAGAGGAGGAGTAGCACACTGTAAGGCTGTAGGAGTGAGCACCACGCTGATTTTCTTTGTTAAGAAAGTACAGGTGGACCTCATAAAAAATGAAAATTGCATCCAAGTTCATGAATTTAGCACAAGGACCCTGAAACTTTGCAATGAAGGGTGTGTTTTGAGGTTTGCGCATACTAGTGGTCATCGTGCTAAAGTAGAATCTTTCTAGATGCTAAGAATGGAAAAAAAGATCCAATGGTTAGCAATGTTTGGATTTTGCCTGTCTTGATCAAACATTCATTATTCCGTACACCATGTAGTGGTATATATGGTATTGTGAGAGGTAAGATACAAGATAAAGATAAGATAAGAAGTACTGCGAATTCCGGTCTAACTTTAGGTATCATAGGAGCGAGGTTCTCGAAAGTTAACACGGTCGGTGGAAGTACATGTTACATCAAGGACCTCGTAAAAAATAAAAAATTACATCCAAGTCCATGCATTTAGCACAAGGACCCTGAAATTGAGCAATGAAGTGTGTCTTTTGAGGTTTGCGCATACTAGCGTTCATCCCGCTAAAGACTTTTAGTAGAATCTTTCTAGATGCTAAGAATGGAAAATAAGATCCAATGGTTGTTAGCAATGTTTGGATTTGTCAGTCTTGATCAAACGGTTAATGGTTTGTACACTCTATAGTGATGGTATGATATTGTAAGAGATAAGAGAAGATAAATATAAGATAAGAAGTATTACGAATGGCCGATCTAATGGTAGGTCTCGTAGGAGCGAGGTGCTTGAGAGTTAACATGGTTGGTGGAAGTACAAGTTACATCAAGGACCTCATGAAAATGATAATTGTTGCATCCAAGTCCATGCATTTATTAGCACAAAGACCCTGAAACTGAGAGCAATGAAGTATGTGTTTGAGGTTTGCGCATATACTAGCGTTCATCGTGCTAAAAACTATCAGTAGAATCTTTCTAGATGCTAAGAATGGAAAATAAGATCTGGCGGTTGCCAATGTTTGGATTTGCTACTCTTGATCCAACGGTCAATGTTCAAAGTTAATGCGTACACTATGAAGTGGTTTATTGTATTGTAAGAGATAAGACACGATAAAGAGAAGATAAGAAGTACTACGAATGGCCTATCAAATGGTAGGTCTCATAAGAGAGAGGTGCTTGAGAGTTAACACGGTCGGTAGAAGTACAAGTTACATTAAGGACCTCATAAAAATGAAAAATGTGTCCAAGTCCACGCATTTATTCGAACAAGGACCCTGAAAACTGAGCAATGGAGTTTGTGTTTTGAGGTTTGCGCATACTAGCGTTCATCATGCTAAAGTACTCCCTCTGACCCAAATTAGTTGACTTAGTTTTATCTAGATTCAGACGTATCTAACACTAAAACAAGTCTAGATACATTCGAATCTAGACAAATCTAAGTCAACTAATTTGGGTCGGAGGGAGTAGAATCTTTCTAGATGCTAAGAATGGAAAATAAGATCTAGCGTTTGGCAATGTTTGGATTTGCTAGACTTGATCCAACGGTCAATGTTCAAAGTTAAACCATACACTATGAAGTGATTTATTGTATTGTAAGAGATAAGACACGATAAAGAGAAGATACGAAGTACTGTGAATGGCCTACCAGATGGTAGGTCTCGTAGGAGAGAGGTGCTTGAGAGTTAACACGGTCAGTGGAAGTACAAGTTACATCAAGGACCTCATAAAAATAAAAATTGCATCCAAGTTCAAGCATTTATTAGCACAAGGATCCTGAAAACTAAGCAATGGAGTTTGTGTTTTTAGGTTTACGCATAGTAGCGTTTCATCATGCTAAAGTAGAATCTTTCTAGATGCTAAGAATGGAAAAGAAGATCAAGAGGTTGGCAATGTTTGGATTTTCTAGTCTTGATCCAACGGTCAATGTTCAAAATTAATCCGTACACTATGCAATGGTTTATTGTATTGTAAGAGATAAGACACGATAAAGGGAAGATAAGAAATACTGCAAATGGCTATCAAATGGTAGGTCTCGTAGGAGAGAGGTGCTTGAGAATTAGCACGATTGGTGGAAGTACAAGTTACATCAAGGACCTCATAAAAATGAAAATTACACCCAAGTCCATGCATTTATTAGCACGGGGACCCTGAAAACTGAGCAATGGAGTTTGTGTTTTTAGGTTTGCGCATAGTAGCATTCATCGTGCTAAAGTAGAATCTTTCTAGATGCTAAGAATGGAAAAGAAGATCAAGAGGTTGGCAATGTTTTGATTTGCTAGTCTTGATCCAACGGTCAATGTTCAAAGTTAATCCGTACACTATGTAGTGGTTTATTGTATTGTAAGAGATAATACACGATAAAGAGAAGATAAGAAGTACTACGAATGGCCTATCAAATGGTAGGTCTCGTAGGAGAGAGGTGCTTGAGAATTAACACGGTCGGTGGAAGTACAAGTAACATCAAGGACCTCATAAAATTGAAAATTGCATCCAAGTCCATGCATTTATTAGCACAGGGACCCTGAAAACTGAGCAATGGAGTTTGTGTTTTTAGGTTTGCGCATACTAGTGTTCATCGTGCTAAAGTAGAATCTTTCTATATGCTAAGAATGGAATAGAAGATCAAGAGATTGGCACTATTTGGATTTGCTAGTCTTGATCCAATGGTCAATATTCAAAGTTAATTTGTACACTATGCAGTGGTTTATTGTATTGTATTATATTGTATTGCAAGAGATAAGACACGATAAAGAGAAGATAAAAAGTACAGTACTACGAATGGATGATCTTTTGAATAACCTTCCCTCCTGATGTTTGGGAAGCAAGTGAAAATTTCGAAAACCGGAAAACTTTGAATTTTTGTGCCGCCAAGTACCAAAGTGGTTTCCTTCCTGTGTACTCCTCGTCTCTACTCCACACCAACGCGCGGCTGCCGAACACGCCAGAGACACAGAGCCGCCGTACCAAGGCACACGTGCGCAGCGCCACGCTGTGGACGAGGGGAGAGAGATCAGCCGGACCGGTGCACGAGGGGAAAGGTGAGAAGAGATGGAGCATAGGGAAGGAGAGAAAACACACGATTTGTTTTGCGTGCATAGGTCCTGAAATTTACTACTAGTAGAGTATACACCGTAAGGCCGCAGGAGTACCTTGTGTCAGAAACCCATCATAAGTTTGCTCTGACATGGAACCGCCTTCAACTTCTCTTTGCTGCTGCCCTCTTCCCCTGCCAACGTTTTATTCTCTCAGCATGTACAGCGCGTGGACAGAGGTGACCATATGTCTAAGCAAAGAAATATACTACTTCCGCATTATGTAAAAAAGCACACCTTAATAAGGCTCAGATAGTAAACGTATGACATATCATCACTATATAAAATTATAATTGGTAAAGCACAAAAAATTATAAATTTGATCAACATCTATAAAGTATGGGTGTATATTTGGTCCTTGTACTTTGTATCATCATGTGTAGAAGTCAAATATTATTAGCTACCTAACACTTGAAATTTTTGGTAACATGGTCTAGAGAAACGAGAGAGAAGATTCTAGTATGATGGAGAAGTGTGTTTTGAGAGGTTTATGCATAGTGCATTCATTGTGTTCAAGACTATCAATAGAATCTTCTAGATGCTAGAATGGAAAATAATATCCAATGGCTAGAAATGCTGGGATTCACGAGTCTTGATCCAACGGTCAACATTCAAAGTTATCCGTACACTATATAGTGGTAAGATAAGATAAGATAAGATCATGTAGAAGTCAACGATTATTAGCTACGAGGGAGAAGATTCTAGTATGATGGAGAAGTGTGTTTTGAGGTTTGTGCATAGCATTCATTATGCTGAAGACTATCAATAGAATATTCTAGATGCTAGAATGGAAAAGAAGATCTAACGACTGGAAATGTTGGGATTCACGAGTCTTGATCCAATGGTCAATATTCAAAGTTATTCGTACACTATATAGTGGAAAGATAAGATAAGATATATCTATCTCTACTACTATAGTGGAGCGGTTTTGAATTGGATCATAGCACCAATCCTGACCATTGGGTTGTTGGATCCAATGGTTCAGAGAAGCTGGATTCGTGTTGAATAGTACCTAGAGCAAACTCCACCATGCATGTTCTAGAACCATCATGTCACCACCCCCAAAATTTCATAGCACAATAGACTGTATTCTCTCTACTTACTACTATAGTGGAGCAGTTTTGAATTGGATCCTTAACACTAATCATGACCGTTGGGCTATTAGATCCAATGGTTCAGAGCAACTAGATTCGTGTTGAATAGTACTCCCTCCACCAAAGTATAAGGCGCCTAAGGATTAGTCAAAAGTCAACATTTTTTAAGTTTGACCATGATTATAAATAAAAATATAAAAATTTAGAGTACTAAATTAATATCAATAGATTCACCATAAAGTATATTTTCTTAATATGTCCATTCAATATTGTAGGTACAGATATTTTTTTCTAAATATTTGGTCAAAGTTAGTAAGGTTTGACTTTTGACCAATCCTTAGGCGCCTTATATTTTGGGACGGAGGGAGGGAGTACATACCTAGATGCTAGAATGGAAAATAAGATCCAATGGTTAGCAATGTTTGGATTTGCTAGTGTTGATCCAACGGTAAATGTTCAAATAAGTTAATCCCTACACTATTTAGTGGTGGTATGCATGGTATTGTAAGAGATAAGAGACAAGATAAAGGTAAGATAAGAAGTACTGCGAATGGCCGATCTAATAGTAGGTCTCATAGGAGCGAGGTGATTGAGAGTTAACACGGTCGGTGGAAGTACAAGTTACATCAAGAACCTCGTAAAAAAATGAAAATTACATCCAAGTCCATGCATTTAGCACAAGGACCCTGACACTGAGCAATGAAGTACTGTGTGTTTTTAGGTTTGCGCATACTAGCGTTCATCGTGCTAAAGACTATCAATAGATCGAATCTTTCTCGATGCTAAGAATGGAAAAAAGATCCAACGGTTAGCAATGTTTGGATTTGCCAGTCTTGATCCAACGGTTAATATGTTAAAAGTTAATCCCTACACTATGTAGTGGTATGGTATTGTAAGAGATATGAGACAAGATAAAAGATAAGATAAGAAGTACTGCGAATGGCCGATCTTATGGTATGTCTCGTAAGAGCGAGGTGCTTGAGAGTTAACACGGTGGGTACAATTACAGTTTACATCAAGGACCTCATAAAAAATGAAAATTGCATCCAAGTCCATGCATTTATCACAAGGACCCTGAAACCGAGTAATGAAGTATTGTGTGTTTTGAGGTTTGCGCATACTAGTGTTCATCATGCTAAAGACTATCAATATAATCTTTATAGATGCTAAGAATGGAAAATAAGATCCAAAGGTTAGCAATGTTTGGATTTGCCACTCTTGAGATCCAACGGTCAATGTTCAAAATAAGTTAATCCCTACACTATGTAGTGGTGGTATATATGGTATTGTAAGAGATAAGAGACAAGATAAAGATAAGAAGTACTGTGAATGGCCGATCTAATGGTAGGTCTCGTAAGAGCGAGGTGCTCGAGTGGTTGGTGGAAGTACAAGTTACATCAAGGACCTCATAAAAATGAAAATTCCATCCAAGTGCGTGCATTTGGCACAAGGACCTTGAAACTGAGTAATAATGAAGTACCGTGTGTTTTGAGGTTTGCGCATACTAGTGTTCATCGTGCTAAAGACTATCAGTATAATCTTTCTAGATGCTAAGAATGGAAAAGAATATCCAACGGTTAGCAATGTTTGGATTTGCCAGCCTTGATCCAATGGTAAATGTTCAAAGTTAATCGGTTAGCAAAGTTTAACCTAATTTCATGAAACAGTGAGCAAAGTTTGACCTAATTTCATTAAATAGTTAGGATGCAAAATCTTAGCAATAAGATGAACCTATCGTCAAAACTCTCGGTGGTTTCTGATATATATTAATTGACCCTTCCCCCCGATGGGTACCTCCAAGAGCTTTTTCGTAAAACTTTCAAAGCAACCTTCAATTTACCTATAGTAGTCCAAATTTTACCTAATTTCGATAAATCGACATAAAATCATTCAAGCGGGTGAAGTTAGCTAGGAAATTTGAGAACTGATAAAACATGGGAAATTGTAAGTGCATCATGTTGGTCCACTATATATGTGTGAAAACTTGGCTTATGGCATTCAGATCCATAGTCTTTGGACTTTCTTTAGGGGAAAGAACAATCTAGTCATCACTCGAAAAATTAAGAATGTTCTTTCCTAAGATAGTTGGAAACTCACACTGGCGGCATTGTCTACTACAAGAAGATGCACCTATATCTACCTCCGAAAAGACTTTTAAATCAAGAGGAATTTATTGCACTTACTTGTAGCTAAAGTTTGGCCTAGTTTTGTTAAACTGGCAAGATGCAAAATCTTAGCAAGAAGTTGAATTTATCGTCAAAAATCTTGTTGGATGGTTTCTCATATATTAATTGTGACCCCCTGATGGGTACCTTCAAAAGCTTTTTCGTAAAACTTTCATAGTAACCTACAATTTGCTTGTAGTAGTTCAAATTTGACCTAATTTTGATAAATTGACATAAGGTCATTCAAGTGGGCAAAGTTAGGTAGCGAGTTTGAGAATTCATAAAACACGGGAAATCATAAGTATAATATGTTGGTCCACTATATATATGTGTGTGAAACTTGGCTTCTGGCATTTAGATCGATATTCTTCGAACTTCCTTTACAAGAAAGAATAATCTTGACATCACTCAGAAAATTGAGAATGGTCTTTCCTGATAATTGGAAACTCACACCGACGACATTGTTTACTACAAGAAGATGCACCCATCTACCTCCGAAAAGGCATTTAATTCAAGAGCAATCTATCGCGCTTACATGTAGCTTAATTCTGACTTAATTTTATTAAATTGTCAAGATGCAAAATCTTAGAAAGAAGTTGAACCTATCATCAAAGCTCATAGTGGTTTATGATATATTAATTCACCCCTCCCCCAAAGGATACCTCCAAAAGTTTTTTCATGAAACTTTCAAAGCAACCTGCAATTTACTTGTAGTTCAAATTCAACCTAATATAATTTCAATAAATCGGGATAAAGTCATTCAAGTTGGTAGAGTTAGATAGGAAGTTTGAAAGCACATAAAACATGGGTATCATCAGTACAACATGTCGGTCCACTATATATATATATGTCTGAAAACCTGGATTGTGGCATTCAGATCCATATTCTTCGGACTTTCTTGACGAAAAATAACAACCTCGCTTGTCATCTCTCAGAAAATTGAGAATTGAATGTTCTTTCCTGATAGTTCGAAACTCACACCGACGACAATGTTTACTATATATTGATTTTTTTCAATGAGTATACTATTTAATACTATATATAGTTGGTCAAACTTTGTAATGGTTGACTTTGACTAAACCTAATATGTTGAGTAATACTCCCTCCGTTTAGAAATATAAGACATTTTAGCTTTGTGAATCGAATGTATCGAGACGCCTTTTAGTGTATGGGTCCGTAGAGGTTCAGAGTGAACCTATACACTAAAAGGCGTCTAGATACATTCATTTCACAAGGCTAAAACGTCTTATATTTCTAAACAGAGGGAGTATTAAATAAATGGAGTATAGGATAAGAATAGGAAAACAACATTTTTTTAGAACCCTCACAAGCTTTTTCTTAGCATCACAGATCTGAATATTACATTGACACTGGTGATTAACCAAACTGCAAACAGAGCAAACCCAAACACATACGGAGTAGTAGTAGTACAACTTAACAACTTCTAGGGGGACTCCGCGGTCTTCTCAGGAGACTTGGTAGCATCCTCCACGGGGAACTTGGTTGCATCCTCTGCGGTACCATCGCCAAGCAGGGACTCATGGATGCTGGGCAGCACGCCGCTATGCGCGATGGTAACACCGGCCAACAACTTGCTGAGCTCCTCGTCACGCATGACGCCAAGCATCACGTGCCTCGGGATGATGCAAATCTTCTTGCTGTCCTTCGGGCTTGCCCGACGAGCTCCAACACCTCGGCGGTGAGGTACTCGAGAACGGTCGTGAGGTAGACGGGAGCCCTGAAGCCTATGCACTGGGAGTATCGACCCTCCTTGAGGTAACGCCCGATCCGGCCGACATGGAAATGTAGCCTGGCCTTAACGGACCTCGACACCTGCTTCTTCCTGCGGCTGTCTGATGCGAGACTAAGACTTGGAGTGGCCAGAGCAGGATTCGGAAGCCGGCGACACGTCTTCTTTCTCCACGGCCTTTGTCGCTGCCACCTAGGTCTTCTTCTTCCCACGGGGAGCTCCGGTCTTCGGAGCCATAACTGCAAAGTCTAAGAGGAAGAAAGGTTAATTATGGAGGGATGGTGAAGGTGCCCAGGTCCCTTGTATTGAAACTTTAACAGCACCGTCTTTACTATTTTACAAGTATGAATTTTTAATAGGAATACTACTAAAAGGCTGTGTGCATGTTTCCTTATTTTCTTTCACTTTTTTGAAACATGGTCAGATGTGTCAGCATGAAAATTCATACAAAGAAGTTCTATCTTTCAAAACAATGGTCGGTTTTCAGTATGACTGCGTGGGTACAATAATTAGTACTATATGAATTTCTGACAAATTTACAAGCAATCTATCACGCACTTGTAGATCAAAATTTACCTACTTTGGTTTTATTGACAAAATGTCATTTAATTATGCGAAATTAGCTAGAAGGCCTAAAAATTCATGAAACTTGTTAACCATGAAACATACTCTATTTTATGTGAAATTTAGTGTGCTGTGGCATTCGGAGCCATACTCTTTGCCTTTTATATAAAAAATAATTATATGTGGCACTTTTAAAATAATTTAAGAAAATTCTATATATATAAGTTGAAAAGTCGAATTAACAACATTAGTATGCCATGCCAAGATGCACCCCGTCTACCCAAAATGGACATGACATTTGTCATTATTTAACTTGAAACCCAAGTACTCCCTCTGTCTCAAAATAGGTGTCGCAATTTTTTTAAAATTTATATGTATCTAAACTAGATACATCCAAATTTAAACAATTTGAGACATCTATTTTGAGACGGAGGGAGTATGTTAACACATCGCTGGTCATATTGTGAATAAGTATTTTTAAACCTTATCAAAATTCATGTTTATCATTTATGGAAGAGGACAATATACATAAGTGCTTAACATTTTTTTATTGTTTTCTTTACTTTTCTTTAATTTATCCTAATAAACGGGACGAGTGATGTAGATATGACCTTGACATTGGTAACTTGGCTTAAAATGTGAAAAATGTTAATACATGGTTATTACCATATTGTGTAGCAAGTTTTTCGAAAGTTGTCCAAATCCATGTTTGTAGTTTTCGTCCAAATAAGCACAAATATAAGAGGACATCATTTAAGTTTCAACTATGTATCATTACCACCCCACACCCTTCCTGCAAAAAAAAACCATGTATCATGACACACATTGAAATAAGTATTTTCATATAGTACTAACATGCGGTGGAAATTATCTATATTTTGCTAGAATACAGTGAGTGCACTCTAAGCCAAATTTTCCGGACGTACTTAATTACTAAAAACAAATCCTATCACTTGGAAATTGAAAAGCATTTTCCTAAAAGTTTAGAACTCTCATTGATAACATTATTTACAAAAGCCAAGATGCTTCGTAGAATGAGATATAGTACACTGCCCGCCTCTTCTCTAGACACCATTTAATTTTACACTCGAGCACGCTTCTTCGGTGGGAGGCGGGAAGAGACCTCCTCATCGTCGTCCTCGGCTTCCTCCCCGTCATTGTCCTTGGCCTCCTCCCTGTCGTCATCTTTGGCCTCCTCCTCAAGGTCGACCTCAGACTCCTCCTCTTCCTTAGTCTCATCTTCCGTCTTATCAGAGTCGCTCGGCATTGGTGGTGGTGTCCCTTCGAAAAAGCCCTGCCAGTGGCTATCTTCTTCATCAGAGGAGTCAGACAGCGGCCGCATCCATGGCCCGTTGACTAAGTATGGGCTTCCAGGTGGAGTTTCAGGGCCTTTCCCATTTGTCAGGTCAATCAACGTGTTCTGGAGAGAGTTGTCATACGACATTTTGGAAGGAAATAGAGAGAGATCGAGTTCTAAGCAATGGTGTTTTGGGTGTTTTGGGTGAAAGTAGGGGTGCGTACTGTTGCAATTTATAATGTCTATTTATAGTCGTGTTTGTGTTAATACCCTGAAAACTATCCCAAAATATCATAAATAGATTGTACCAGACTCGTCCCGTTAACAAAAAGAAAGGATTATACCAGACTTGTCGGTTCTTGATTTTTCTCGGCCTAGAGAATTCAGGAGGCGCCCCGCTTTATCCAAAAATAAAGAGAATCATGTAGATCATGCTGAATTACTCGGTGTCTCTTACTTCCTCCATTGAAAATTAAGAATCTATAGTAGTACATACTTATCTAGCTACAGTACTACTAGTATACGTATACTCTTCAGAAAGTTGCGTCATCAAACTTGATTGATGGTAGTATGGTGTGAGCCTCATTTTTTCTGCACTGCTGCATCTTAGACTAGAAGTATAATCATTGCGTGAAAGCTTACACATGAAGGAAGGAGAAATGCAGAGATAGTTGATGGATGGTGAGAGGGGGGCGAAGGAGAGAGAAAATCTACTACGTACTAGTATGTGTACTAGTACCGCGTGTCACGACCCATCATAATATGTAAACTTTTAGACGAAGTTAGATAGGAACCACGATCAACTACAGTATGTGTGAAATCATTGGCTTGTGGCATTCTGAACCATATTATTTGGACTTTCTTCACAAAAAAACATCACCGTCCTCACTGTGAAAATTGAAATTCTTTTTTTCCTAATTGTTGGAAACTCCCACAAGCAACAATGCTACTATGCCAAGATGCACCCATCTACCAAACTATCATGGGAACTCTATAAAATTGTAAACTATGATGTCAATATGGCCTTGATGACCTTGGTCGTTTGGGTTGAAATAAACCCGATAGTGTCCATACACATGGTAGAACAATATTGTAAAGCTATTTTTCCAAAACTTATCTAATCCCATGATTAAAGTTTTCATGGCACGTGGTGCACAAGACATGATAGGACATCATGAGTTAAACTTTTGTTTTTTGTTTTTTGTTTATTCAATGTGATCAATGTTCAAAACAGGTTCAAAATTGCCTTCCCTCCCAATGTTTGGCTGATCTTTTGGATAAACTTCCCTCCCGATGTTTGGGAAGCAAGTGAAAATTTAGAAAACTGGAAAACTTTGAATTTTTGTGTCGCCAAGGACCAAAGTGGTTTCCTTCCTATGTACTCCTCGTCCCTACTCCACACCAACGCGCGGCTGCCGAACACGCCAGAGACAGAGAGCCGCCATACCAAGGCACACGTGCGCAGCGCCATGCTGTGGATGAGGGGAGAGAGATCAGCCAGACCGGTGCGCGAGGGGAAAGGGGAGGAGAGATGGAGCATAGGGAAGGAGAGAGAAAACACATGATTTATTTTGCGTGCATAGGTCCTGAAATTTACTACTAGTAGAGTGTACACTGTAAGGCCGCAGGAGTACCTCGTGCCAGAAACCCATCATAACTTTGCTCTGACATGGAATCGCCTTCAACTTCTCTTTGATGTTGCCCTCTTTCCGTGCTAACATTATATTCTCTCAGCATGTACAACACATGGACAGAGGTGACCATATGTCTAAGCAAATAAATATACTACTCCCGCATTATGTAAAAAAGCACACCTTAATATGGCGTACTACCCGTTCAAAAAAAATGGCCTACTATATGGCATCCGCTAAGGTTCACCTTATACATAGTGGAAAAAATAAAGTTATCTTTAAGACTAAGGTGCACTTCAAGCTTGTGGGTTGCCCATAGAGAATAGAAATATCATTTCCCCTCTCTCCCTATTTCATGTGATCGTTTCCAAAAGGGGTTCAAAATTTTGAAGATGCCAAATCTTTTTTTTCTTTGAGGAAAATGCAAAATCTTAGCTAGAGGCCGAACCAGTCGTCATCAATTGAGAATGTTCTCTCCTGGTAGTTGGACACTCACACCGACTACACTGCTTTTACAAGAAGAGATGCACCCATATACCTTCGAAAAGACAATTAATTTAAGAGCAATCTATCACGCTTACCTGTAGCTTAAGTTTCACCTAATTTTGATAAACTGTCAAGATGCAAAATCTTAGCAATAAGTTGAACTTGTTGTGGATGAGCAAGAGACAAGTCGTACTGTGCACCCGCGGCTGCAGAGAAGAAATCGATGGAGGATGGATGGTGAGAGCCAGCGAAGGAGAGAGAAAATGCAACTTGTTTTGCGTGCATATACTCCTACTAGTAGTAGGTCCATACATTTACTACTATTGGAGTGTACCATGTACCTCATGTTAGCAGCCCATCATAGCTTTGCTCTGATATCGCGCCGCCTTCAAGTCCTCTTCTGTGCTGATCTTGCACTGCTTTTTTGTTGTTGAAAGTATCGCGCTGCCTCCCTCCTGTTCTCTACTTGTGTAGCAGAGTTGGCTAGGAAGTTTTCAAATTTGCAAAACATGGGTATATCGAGAATATTCTTTCCTCAAAGTTAGCAAACTCACACCAACGACATCGTTTACTGAAAGAAGATGCACCCATCTACCTTTGAAAAAACAATTAATCCAAGAGCAATCTATCACGCTAACTTATAGCTCAAGTTTGACCTAATTTCGTTAAGTTGTCAAGATGCAATTTCTTAGCAAGAAGTTGAATGTGTTGTCAAATTTTCAGGACCTTTTATTTACTATATATATGCAAGCAAAACAGATTATGTTTTCTCTCTCCTTGTTCACTACCTCATCACCATCCACGCACACCCCTGCCGGCTAATCTCTCCCTCGTCCACAATGTGGCGCTGCCCACGTGTGTCGACCTACCTTGTCGTTCCATTTCACACCCTACATAGAGGAAGCACCAAGCACATCCCTTGTCACATTGGTTCGAAAGTGTGAGGAGCGTTTTTTGTGTGAAGCGAGTACAGTAGTACGAAGGGTATGGCTCAGTTTCTCGCTCGAGAAGGACCCACCTGCTTTTCCTTGCTTAACTTTAGGGTCCTTTGTGCTAAATTTATGGAACTCTACATGTAATTTTCTATTTTTTGAGGTCTTCGCTCTAAACCATACTCCCACTAATCGTGTCAAATTTTAACTACAAGTAAGAACGATTGATAGTTTCCTCTTAAAATTTTCCAAAAAACTTTTGAAGCTAACCAGGAATTTAGTACATCGAAAACCATCAAAAAATTTTTTCGAAAAATTTCCAAAGCTACCTCAATTTACTTATAGTTCAAACTTGACCTAATTTCGATAAATTGGCACATAGTCTCATTCAAGTCGACAAAGTTAGCTAGGATTTTTTAAAATTCACAAAACATGGGGAAATCAAGAATGTTCTTTCCTGATAGTTGGAAGCTCACACCGATGACATCGTTTAGTAAAAGAAGATGCACCCACCATCTACCTTCGAAAAGAAAATTTTTCAAGAGCTATCTATCACGCTTACTTGTAGCTAAAGTTTGACCTAATTTCAGTAAGTTGTCAATATGTAGAGTCTTAGCAAGAAGTTGAACCTCTTGTCAAAATTTCAGGACCTTTACTATATATATGCACGCAAAACAAGTTGTGTTTTCTATCTCCTTCACACTGCCTCATCACCATCCACACACACCCCGACCGACTGACCTCTCCATCATCCACAATGTGGTGCTGCCCACGTGCGTCGACCTGCCTTGTCGTTACATTTCACACCCTGCGAAGAGGAAGCACCAAGCACACCCCAACACGCTTGTTCAAAAGTGTGAGGAACATTTTTTTGTGTGTGAAGAAAATACACTAGTACGAAGGGTATATGGCTAAGTTGCTCTCTCGAGAAGGACCAGACTTCTTTTCCTTGCTTAACTTTAGAGCCATTTATGCTAAATTTATGGACCTCTATGTAAATTGTTTTAGGTCTTCGATGCAAATCGTACTTTCTCCCACCGTCCATATCAAATTTTAACTACTAGTAAGCGCGATAGATAGATTCCTCTTAAAATGTTCCTACAAACTTTTGAATCTCTAACCAGGAATTCAGTACATCGAAAACCACCGAAAGCTTTTTCGTAAAACTTCCAAAGCAATCTATAATTTACTTGTAGTTCAAATTTGACCTAATTTCGATAAATTGGCATAGAGTCTCATTCAAGTCGGCAGAGTTAGCTAGGAAGTTTTAAAATTTGCAAAACATGGGAAAATTGAGAATGTTCTTTCCTTATAATTGGAAACTCACACCTAGAACATCGTTTACTAAAAGAAGATGCACCCATCTACCTTCGACAAGACAACTAATCTAAGAGCTATCTATCACATGCTTACTTCTATCTCAAGTTTGACCTAATATAATTTTGTTAAGTTGTCAAGATGTAGAATCTTAGCAAGAAGTACCTATTGTCAAAATTTTGGGACCTTTACTATATATATGCACGCAAAAATTGTGTTTTCTCTCTCCTTTCCTGCCTCATCACCATCCACACACACCCTGCTGGCCCGCTGATCTCTCCCTTGTCTACAATGTGGCGCTGCCCACGTGCGTCGACCTGCATTGTTGTTCCATTTCACACCCTGCGAAGAGGAAGCACCAAGCACAACCCCAGCACACTGGTTCCAAAGTGTGAGGAGTGTTTTGTGTGTTTGTGTGTAGCAAATACAGTAGTACGAAGGGTATGGCTCAGTTTCTTGCTCGAGAAGGACCCGAGTGCTTTTCCTTGCTTAACTTTAGGTCCCTTTGTGCTAATTTTATGGACCTCTATGTAATTTTCTCTTTTTTGAGGTCTTCGATGTAAACCGTACTCCCACCGACCGTGTCAAATTTTAACTACAAGTAAGCACGATAGATAGATTGCTCTTAAAATTTTCCAAATACTTTTTAAGCTAACCAGGAATTTAGTAGTACATCGAAAGCTCTTTCTTAAAACCTCCCAGCTTATAGACAAATTCTGCCACCATAGGTGTTGCCCTAATACTAGTATGAAAATAAAAGCTGACGTGACGAGAAAGTACTGCGCTAGGAAGTGACATGTTTAATTTATTGCATAGGGGCGCGTTTTACACGCATTCACGCTTAGCTGACATCCTCGATGTAGCCGCTTCTTACAGCAGAAGAAAAGAAAAATCTCTTTCAAAGAGCCATCCTATCTTCCCCATCTCCGTTTAGTTTATCCCCACTCACCTAGGCCGCCTGGCCGCATCTCTAGCGTGTCCTTCACACATTTTACTCCCCATCTTGCACGCCGCATCACTCCCTCCAGGACACCAGCCCTCTCCTCCAAAAACCACCAACAACTCTATATAGATCCACCCTCGCCCCCAATACTGAGTTAAGAAGTAAAGAAAACTAAGTTAATGTTCTAAATCACTTAAGTGGGAACCTAGTTTCCATGTCCACAACCCTGTTGTGGTCAAGTCAAAGTCATGCTTCAATTCACAAGTCATTTTCAAAACATCTGACAACGGAACAGTATGGCCACTCCAACTGTCCATGACCGTGGACATGGCTATTCGAATAGTTTGACACTCTATAGAGGTGGTACACTTTCACCACAAAATTCGATACATCTGTCAGGGATAACCCTGAATCATCATACTTAGTATGCGGATAATCAGTCATAACCTTTCAATTACACATTGTAGTATAGGCACCTTCCCTATGAGCTTGGCCTCCCAGCCATGGCCATCTGCCATCCTGGGCACTGCATAGGTGGACAGTCACACTCGCGAGGTAGCCTCAGCTCAACCTCTTTCCGTGAGGGAACCGATACTAAGGCATATACACTTCTAGTTAAGCCCTACCCAATTCAGGTATTGTGGTTGTATAGTAAAATTGGAATGGTATCGCATCCGAACTCAACCATCAGTTTTTATAAAGTGCTAAGGCTCATGCCTCAACATTTTCATCATCAAATCCTTTTTTGTTTCTCAACACATGTCAAAACATTTCAATAGAATGAATCCTCATTCCAAGGTTTTCATAATCATTTTCACCAAGTATTCCCATCTAAAGTGATCAACTTTTATGCTTAGCACTAGCCACTAAAGTTGAGGGTATTTACTAATGAGGGGTGCTAATCAAGGGTAACTATCCACTCTAGTCTCATGCCTTGGGATGACATCTAAGTATAACTAGTTAGGCCTAGTTTTATACTCTTTATGGTAGCTATCCTATTTTTCCAAAATTCACCAAGCAATAACTAAAAGTAAATAACTTTGGTAAAGTAAAAGAATAAAGCTTGCAAATAAAACTTGGGATTGGTATAATCAAAGTTGGATAACCAAGCATGCCTAATGCATCTTGCTTAAGTTATCAAGTGGGCAAGTGTTAACTTGCATAGTTAACTTGTAGTGCTAGGCTTGCATAAGTATGACACTTGCAAGTGTCAGCTTGCATAGTCTAGCTTGCAATTATTGATGGCTTGCCTTGAGTATTGAAGTGATTGAAGTTCTCCTCTTCTTCTTCTTGGTAGTACTCCTCCTCCTCGTAGCCCGGGTTGGTACTATCGTCTATAAATGAATACGGGGTACATAATCACCAAACAATACTTAACTAGTTCTATTTAGCACACTAAGGTTCACACTAGATGATCTAGCATAATCACAATCATCACATGAACTAAAGACTTACTCTTGTTTATCTTATTTTAGAAAAGTAATTTCTACTCATTGAAAATACTTAAGATTTAATATTCTCCAATTAAAATATGGGATCATGTTGACACATATTCTAATACATGGGAATGTGATTTAAAGTGGTGGTCATTTTATAAAGTTTAAGATTATCATTTAATAGAATTAAAGTGACTAGAAATGTCTATATAGCATTATTTTGGTACCAGTCCAATGTCACTGCATGCAAACCTAAATATTTTTTACATATTCAGATAGATCTTATCAAATGTGATTTTTGAGAGTTGGAATCAACTCAAAAGCATTTATGGTTGATTTTTGAAAAATGTTTGAAGTTGGAAAAGTCTTTGTCTTATTATTTTTAGTATAGGTGATCTATAATTTCAAATGGTTTGAATCCAATGGGATTGGATAAATAATCTGAATACCTTTCTAATAAAATTAGAATCATGCAATTTGGTTTAGTGAATCTTTTTGAATTGATTTTTGAATCTACTGACAGAAACTGGTTTTAACTAAATTGGAAAAATCTTATTTGAATTGACGGGCTCTACGCGGGAAACTAACTGGGCCGGCCCAGCTGCACTGCGTGGGCGCAGCGGGCTGCTTACAGGGGGTCCCACTAGTCAGTGACTCTATCTAACCGAAACGGTATGTTTCAATATAGGCCATGCGATTAGACTAGGATCTAACGACTGACATTCATCGTCTATGACGAACAGCTCCGGCGAGACTGAACCCTAACGGCGACGGTGGGGGGGTCGTGTGAGGCCCACTTGGGCTCTAGCTAAGGTCAGCGATGGGGCGAACGACGTTGTAGACGACGGCTGTTCGAACGGTGGTCACGGCGGCTCCTAGGGCGGCTCCAATCGACGACTCCTCTTCTCCTTTGTAGCGGCGGACTTCGGCCAAATCCGGCGGGCTGGTGCTCGCCTTGCTCCGAGAAAGGGTGTGGGAGGTTCTGTGAGGAGTGGAGAGTGAGATGGTGTGGTGAATTGAGGCGGAGGTGGCCTCTATTTATACACCGGCGAGAGGGATATTGCGGCATGGGCTAGCTTCTCCGGCGATGGTGGTACAGCGAGCTATCAACGTGGCTGAGGGTAGGGGGCAACGCGGTGCTCCCTGGCGGTCATCACGGGCTTAATGGCGCGACACGGGGCGGTCGAGGATGGTCGGGCGCGGGCGGGTGCTCTGCGCGGAACTGGCAGCGTTCGAGGCGGCGCACGGGGGCTATGGGTCGCGCAACGGCGAACGGGCATGTCTGGGGGGTAGTTAGGGTCATGGCGAGTGTGTGCACGCGCGGAGAGGGTGAGGCGCGGCGGGTGCGAGCTGGTCGGTTGCGGCGCTCTAGCGCGCTCTTGGCACGGTGCAGATAAAATGGGCGCGGCGGGTTTTTGGTGGTCCATGGCCTGGCTGCGGTCAAGGGCTGGACAGGGGGTGGCGATGGACGATCGCCTGTCTCCTGGTCATCGTGGGAGAGGGCGGAGCTGTCTGGGGCGATCTGTCCATGGTCGACCGGCGAAGTGAGCGTCGGGAGGCGCTGCACTGGCGCAACGGCAAAGGGGCGGGTGCGTGTCTTGCGCTGCTAGATGCTGGGGGAGACAAGGGGAGTGAAATGGGGGCCAATGGTCGAGTGAGCACTTCTCCATACAGTGGAGTTACGCAGGGTTTGATCCGTGTCTGCCAGGTGCTCGACCCAATGGCCGCAAGAATTCAAATTTGAAATTTTTGAATGAAAATTGGTGAGTGTTCTGAGCACTTGCTTGAGTGTCTATGGTTGCTTGGAAAAGTCAAGGTGAATTGATTTGAGTGGTTTTTGAAAAATGGTGATCTTAGTAACTACACTTAATTCAATTTTGAATTGTCCTTTAAATAGATTTGAAAATTGTTTCTGTGAGTTTGTAAAGTGGGCTTGGGTTCACTTTTACTTGGTCTAGCAAGGGGTGAAAAGAAATGGAAATATTTCTGTTAGAAATTCTTTACTAGGAACTCACAAAGTGGCCTAGTGGTTAATATTGTTCAAAATGACCATTTGATCTTATGCTTTATATTTGATTTCCTTTTCTTTGGATTTTGTTTGTAATTGTCCTAGATTATGTAGTATTCATCTTTAAACCATTTCTTATCATTTGTAGCAAACACACATGGCAATTTCACTCAATCAAACACTAATGCAAATCACACATGAACTCATATTCAATTTAGTAATAAAAGTTTTTGTTAACCCTAAACTTGGGTGATTAGAACTTGCTAATCTTGTTTAATTTTTTTGGGGGTGTTACAGACATCTTCCTATCCGTCAGGTACATCAGTTCAGCGGTGTGAGAATCGCCGCGGTACAAGGTGATGTTATGGTCACTGCCATCATGGAATAAGCTCCATTAGGTCAAAATGGCAGCGACATCTGAGCAGACGAGCAGGCCTTCGTTGGCTGAAGTCGCGCTGAAAGGGCTCATGTCGTACCTGTCGAAATCAAGGCGTTACCTGCGAGCTTCTCAAGATGTTGTCGGAATTCCCCTAGATTACAAGAATATCAATCAAGAGTGAGTTACACATATAAATCTTCTTGTGATGATCCTA
The DNA here is from genome assembly GCA_916181665.1 of Avena sativa. Classification (NCBI taxonomy): domain Eukaryota; kingdom Viridiplantae; phylum Streptophyta; class Magnoliopsida; order Poales; family Poaceae; genus Avena; species Avena sativa. The sequence continues at coordinate 265,162,639 of OV702291.1, forward strand.
ATATGAATATATGTAATATCATACTAATTAATTACTTTATGTTGGCGATAGACCCAATTGGTATGGGATGTCCAACCAAATATGTCTTCATGTTCAATGCTCTGTGATGCAGTCCAATGGAACTGCGTGGTGCCTGGCTGCGAGTTCGCCGCAATTCCGTTTGTGTTCCACTCCCACCTCAGAGAAGCCCATGCCATGAGGTTACACATTTTACACTATGGTAGGAAAGGAAGGTACATCTCTAAGCTGGTGCCGGCACCAGGCTCGCAAAATGTAGATATCGGGCTAACCGGGTTCGATGACATGGTGTTATGCGTGCTATTCGATGGGCACGACGAAGCCATCTTGATATCTGTCATGTGCGTCAGGCCGGCGGCGTGCGTGTCACTGCAGTTCATGGTAAAGTTGAGCTTTGCACCTACAAATGGCTTGTGTGAGAAGGTATTCTATGCGAATTCTAAAGCTACTTGCTCTTTGTCGGTTTATCGGTCTAATATGGTCGCTCATCGTCGAAATCGACCATCGGAGTTCACCGTGGAATACAAGCTTTATATCGACAAGATTATTACCGTAGATGCAGAGGTGGGATATGTGGGAGACTTCTAAACTAACTCTAAACTAAGTGGGATAAGCGGGATAAGTGAGATTTGTTAAATCCTACTTGTCCCACTTCTCCCACTTAGTTTATAGTTAGTCTAGGGGTCTAAAATTAAGGACCCAGCCTGTCCCATTTGTCCCACTTCTGCATCCCTATTTCTTAGCGATTAACCCATCTTTATATTCTTGTGATGATCCTAACTTGAACACATGTACTCCTCGACCGGATTTTTCTTACCATTTTGGGGCATGTGGTTTCTAGCTTAAGGTAGTTCTGAGTATTTTGTATGGAGTTCTGTTACTGCTAATCTATTTTGTAGTAGGAGTAATACCTATGTACTGGTACTTATTTAGACCGATAGATCTAGTGCAGAATAAGGTCTCTCTTTCCTTTTGAATCATGGCCTTGCTACATCTACCGAATTTCAATGTCTTCATTGCTGAATCTGTCAATTCCTTTGGTCATTATCTATACTGCTAAATCGGTCACTTTGAAATGGTGCTAAATCTGTCAAGTGCCGCTTCTTATGAACTGGGAATCTGATGATATTTTTCTGTCTTATTCAGTACCGCTGAATCTTTCAAGTGACATTGAATCTATCGAACATTATGTTGTTGCTATTACTAAAATATTTTTTAGAACTGATAGTGATGTATTGGTACTTGTTTAGATCAAGACCAGTAGATGGTCTTGCTCTTCTTTTGGAACATTGGCATAATATGTTATCTCTGTCCTTTTGAATTATGACCTTGCTACATCTATTGGATTTTAGTGTCTGCATTGTTAAATCTGTCAATACTTTTGGTCATTATCTGTACTGCTAAATCGGTCACTTTGAAATGCTGTTGAATCTGTCAAGTGCCACTGATTTTGTGTTTGGAATCTATTGATATTTTTCTATTTTATTCAGTGCTGCTGAATCTTTCAAATAGTAGTAAATCTGTCAAATGTTCTGTCATTTTTATTACAGTACTAAAGTATCTTGTAGAACTAATACTGACGTACTGATACTTTTTTAGATTAAGGGAAGTAGATGGTCTTACTGTTCTTTTGAAACATGTCACAATCTAGATGAGGCTTGGGGCATTTTGGTTTGCATATGTGGGTTACACAGTCATTGATGTGAGTAGAAAGTATGCACAGAAAAGTAGACTTGATGGTCAGTTTTGTTTGCTCCGATGATCGAGTGTGTTCGGAGAAAAGCGATTGATCTCGCACCAAGGTTTTTAGTGGTGAAACAAGAATTTATTCTCGCTGTCCTGCTATTGAATTTCAGAGTCTGTATTGCTGAATCGGTCACTTTGAAATGCTGCTAAATATAAACTGGGAACCTGTCGTTATTTCACCAAGAATGATGCAATTTAGGCCGTGGGTTCTTGCCTTTCTAGAAGTTTCAACAATTTTAGCAGGCTTGCCAATCTTTGCAAAGGGGTACCTTTCTAGAAAGTTCATATGAGGTTCAGCATCTTGGTATTTTGGTATGTACTATGAAGTACCGAAAAACGTAAGTGACTCAACTTACAACTACTCTGTCTAACTGATGTAAATCTAGACAAAGTTGAGGCCATTAGAATACGAACTGGAGGGACTAGTATAAAAATGGAAGCAGTAAATAAGTCATCTCTCAGTTCTAATAACTGAGATGTGATGAGAGAACACTCCATGGAAGCGTGCCAGTCTAGAGTACCTATAGTACTCCCTACTCCATAACTCTAGTCGGCGTGCTCGATGCAGTACGCCCGGCAGAAGACAACCGTAGGAGCACGGCAAACCCCCTCCTTAAGAGCCATTCCCAACTCCGAGAGGCCGCATTTGGATCTTCTCTAGCGCGCACTTCACACATTTTTCTCTCCATCTCACCCACTACATCGATCCTTCCAGGCTACCACCCCTCTCCTCCAAATAAGCCCAACAATCATACTTAGATCCGCCCTTGCCCCTAATCATTCGGACATGATGGATGTGGATTCGAGGCACAACCGGCTGAACAACGTCTGGACGAAGGTCGGGGACAATGTCTTCAATGAATTAGCTAAGCGTCTGGGCACTACCCGCACCGTCCGGCTGGCCGCATGCTCCAAGGAGATGTATCACCAAGTCGCTGGCAGAAAAGGTAGTAGGTGCCCCAACAACATTTGCTGGACTTTGGTCTCCTACAAGGACGTCTACGACCACAAGATCGTGTGCAAATACCACCGGTGTGTCTGCATGGAGCCAGATTCGAGTTCACCGCCGTCAAGAAATTGTTCGTCGAGCACCTCATATCCGCCTACTCGATGACAGTGCCTAGATACAGCCCCAAAAAATGGGACCCGTTTGTGCCAGTTCGTGCACCGGGCTCGATCAGAGCTAAGGTCATCGGCATCAGGAAGGAGGGCAAGATGTTCGTCACCCAAATTGACGGGCATAGCACGGACTTGCTCCTGTCCGTTAAGCCGGTTAGGTCGGTGGCATGCGGATCGCCGCAGTACGAGGTGAGGTTTTGGCGCTTGGTCTTATTCGCTAGTTTCAATCAGGTTGTAGTAAAGAGGTCACCCGAGACAATGATTAGGCCGTCGCCGGCCAACACCGTGCAGGAAGTTCTCATGTATTTTCTATCCAAGTTGCGTCTTTACTGGCATACTACTGAACCTGTCATCGGACATGATTCATCGGTGAGATATCACATCTTAATCCTCTTGTGATGATCCTACTATGAGTGTATGTAATGTTGTACTAATTAGCTAGTTTATGTTGGTGAAAGATTCCCTTCGTAATTGGAATTGCCGAAATTAAGGATCCCAAACTTCCTGGTTTGTCGTATGAATTTTATATGTATGCTGCTGACCTAGAGGCTGACAGGCGACAATGAAACGAGAGACGTGTCCCAGGCAGGAAATCAAGGGCGCAACCCAGCCAGCACTTTGACATGCTGAAGCATTCTTGGTTCTTCGAGTACATATGATGGGACATGTAGTGGTTCCTAGCTTAGTGTAAGCTTGTAGTTCTACACTTCTACTAAGTATTTTGTATGGAGTTCATCTACTGCTAATCTATTTTTTAGTAATACCTATGTACTTGGACTTATTCAGATCGAGTGGAGAAAATGCATGGTCACGCTTTCCTTTTGAAACTTAGCTTTGCCATATTGTTGTACATCCATTGAATTTTAATGTCGGCATTGCTGAATTTGTCAATTATTTTGGTCATTTTCTGCCACCGTTGAATCAGTCACTTTAAATTGCTGCTGAATCTGTCATGTGCTGCTGAATGTGAAATGGACGAGTGCTCGTCGCCCTTGTACATGGCCGTGTCACAATCTAGATGTGACTTGGGCATTTTGGGTGGCATATGGGGGTCACACAGGCATTGATGTGAGAAGAAGGTACTCAAAGCAGACTTGGTCATCAGTTTTGCTTGCTCCAATGGTCGATTGTTATTGGTGAAAACGACAAACTGATTGCGCGACAAGGTTTTTAGAGCTGAAATAAAAACTGGTTCTCTCTGTACTGCTATTTGTATTTCATTGTCTGTATTGCTGAATTGGTCACTTTTGAAATGCTGCTGAATTAGTCAAGTGCTCCTGAATATGAACTTCTAATCTGTTGATAATTTTTCTACCTTATTCTGTACTGCTGAATTTTGACATGAATAGCTACCAAAAAGAATTATCGCTTTCCCCTCCCTCTCTGAGGTCTTTGTTTCGAATCCGGCCGAGCACATCACAATGCAATTTTTATTAACCAGGAGAAGACATCTAGTACTCCGTAGCTCATTTGGCCCCTCTTTAGCCCAGAACATTTTTATTCCGTCTTTTCGGGGTTAGGGGACTGCTGACCACAACCCAGTGAAATTTGAGAAAGGAGCCCATGGTGCATAGCCGAGAACATATTAATTCGGCCTTTTAGAGGTCAGGGGACTGCTGAGCACAACCCACTAAAATTTGAGAATGAAGCCCATGGAGCCTTCCCTACGGAGTATAACCCACATAGAGTAGCCTATGTAGAATAGCCAAACTCTTTTTAATTCGGCCATTTGGGCATTGCCCCCCACCTCTCAAAATAAAAAAACTCTGCCTACCCATGTTTTTAAGAAAATACTCCATTATGTGGCATTTTATAAATTGAGATGCCAGGAGCACTGGCCTTTTATATTTTAAAAAAGATAAACATAGACACCCAAAATATTTTTAAGAAGACTAATACATAAATTGTAGTACTAATAAAAGTTTAATGATATTTATTCTATAAATATCTTTGTTGTAGTGGCAACACACTCAGTTTACGTTTATTTGATTTGAAGGTCTTTTGTTCGAATCATATCTAGGATTTACATTTTTTTCTTCTAGCAATATCGCATTACGGAGAGGCTGACATCACGGACCCACCAGCATGCAACGTCCCTAGAGTTTGTTTTGAGGGTGGGTTCGAAACAAAAGTTTAAATACTTGTATAGGGAGGCTCGCATCAGGGACCCACCAGACAGAACATACAAGGCTGCATAAGGGACCCACAAGCCAGAACATGCCAGAGAGGCTGACATAAGGCCCTAGCAGTAAGACCATACATGGCTGCCACGGTGAAAACAACGAACACGGCCGAAAAAGAAGTCCATCATACACACGTTGCACTTACAGAGAAGCTGACATGTCAGACCCAGCAGGCCCAAGCATAGCCCATGAAATTAGCCTATCAGCCCCAAGCATAGTGCAATACCTTCTAATTTGGTCTTTTCGTGGTCTTGTGGCCATCGACTATAGCCCATTCAACTTAGGAGTGAGTCCATGGAATATAAGCCATGACGAATAGGGCATCCGCCCCGAGTTAGCCCAGAATCTTTTGAATTCGGGCTTTATGAGCGTTTTTTGTACTCTGAGGCTGACATCTGGGATCCGAAAAAACAGTCCAACATACACACGTTTCTTTCAAATAGAGGCTGTCAGCTGGGACCCAACATAGACACGTTTCTTGTACAGAGGTGGTTGACATCTGGGACCCATCAAGTTGCCAAGGTCAAAACAGCGGACATGGCCAAAAAAAGTCCATCATACGCACGTTTCATTTACAGAGAGGCTAATATGTGGGACCCAGCAGCGCGACCTTATACAGATGCTACATCAAGCAACGTAGCCAGTTCGAAACAGGGAGGCGCGAGCTAGAAAAAAGTTTAGCATATACACGTTTCTTTTAATGAGAGGCTGAAATGGGGGACCCAGCAGCGTGAGCAAACGACAGATTCGCCGAGTAACACTATCTAGTTCGGAACAAGGTAACGCTAGAGAAGAAAAAATTCCATCGTACCCACGATTCTTCTAATGTGAGGCTAACATAAGGGACCCACCAGCCTGAATAAACGACCGATGCAGCGAGCAAAGCTATCAAGTTCGGAACACGAATGCGCTATAGAGGGTAAAAAATCCATCATACACACGTTTCTTTTAATGAGAGGATGACATGTGGGGCCCATCATCATGATTAAACGGTAGATGCATTGAACAATGCTATCAAGTTCAGAATAGGGTAGTGCGAGCGAAGAAAAAAAATCCATCATACACACGTTTCTTCTAATAAGAGGATGACATGTGGGGCTCAGGAGGTTGGTTAAACGGTAGATGCGTCGAGCAACGCTATCAACTCGGAACGGGGTAGTGCTAGTGAAGGAAAAAATTCTATCATACACACGTTCCTTCTAATGAGAGGATGAAATATGGGTCCCAGGAGGTTGATTAGACGGTAGATGCATCGAGCAACGCTATCAACTTCGGAACAGGGTAGCGCGAGCGAAGGAAAAAAATTTCATCATACACACGATCCTTCTAATGAGAGGCTGACATGTGGGACCTAGCAGCCTAACTAAATGGCAGACTCCTTGAGCTACGTTATCGAGTTCAAATCAGGGAGGCGCAACCGAAAAGTATGGTCCGCTAGAGACACTGACGTCCGGGACCCACATGCCTCAAAAGACTTCGGCGAGTCAACATCGCGCGAGGAAACAAAAATCTTGCTTCTGCCACGCGCTGGCCAAAAAAAGTTTTCCATCGGCCACGGCCGAGTCAAGAATTTTGTCGCGAAAGACGCGCCTTCTACGATGACCGTCGGGCCAAGTCGTTGCGAAAGGAAACTTTTCTTGTAGTGTGATCTCTCTCTCTATGCGTGATCCTATTGAGATCATGAGCTTTGTAATCTAGATCTATTCTGCTACTCAGGTGCTTTAATTAATCTCTGCTTATCCCCACATGTGTGAAGTTGACAGTGTGCACACCGTGTGACACTTAGGCTAAGGTTACAGAAATACTTATCATGAGTATAATTTGAGTTGGATGTCTCTATGAGATTCTGGTGTTTGTTGGAACCATCTAGCGCTCAAGGTGACAGTGAGGGGTTATCTAGATGGGGAATGCGAACTTTAAGGTGTGCTGTTATAGCCCTACATTGTCCAACCGAAGAGTAGTTCAGGGTAGAATAATGAAGAGAATATATTTATATGAGAGTGTCCACTAGTGAAAGTATGATCCCTAGGCCTTATTTCTAAGCACTGAAACACCATTTACAATCAGTCTTGTTACATGTTTGCTTGCTGCCACTCTTATTTCAGATTGCAATTACCACTTATAATCATCCATATTACTTGTATTTCACTATCTCTTCGCCGAACTAGTGCACCTATACACCTGACAAGTGTATTGGGTGTGTTGGGGACACAAGAGACTTCTTGTATCTTGATTGCAGGGTTGCTTGAGAGGGATACCTTTGACCACTTCCTCCCTGAGTTTGATAAACCTTGGGTGATCCACTTAAGGGAAACTTGCTGCTATTCTACAAACCTCTACACTTGGAGGCCCAACACTGTCTACAAGAATAGAAGCGTGCATAGACAAAGCTATTTTCTGGCGCCGTTGCCGGGGAGGTAAGGTAAAAGGTACTCACATCCTCTGGCTACTAAGCTATCTTCTAGTACTGTTGTTGGTGTGTGAGTGCTCGAAGTTATTTCCTTTAGATTCTGCAATTATATCTTTTTGTTTCTTGTTTTTATTTTCACTAGTTAGGCTTAATGTAAAACAACGAAAAAATTAGAGAGCTTTATAGTATTTATATTGAGTTAGGACATGAAGTGTTTGAAGATAAAATTAAAAAACCTATGGAACTTTATTTGCATGCTAATAACAATGTTATTAGTATGAATTCTTTGAACACCATTATTGCTAATGCTATGGAAAAGTCTAAGCTTGGGGAAGCTGGTTTTGATGAGCATGATATTTTTAGTCCCCCAAGCACGGAGGAGAAAATTTACTTTGATGATACTATACCTCCGATATATGATGATTACAATGATGAATATGATATTTTTAGTCCACCTACTATTGAGGAGAAAATTAATTATGATTATAATTTGCCTCCTATATTTGATGATTATGGTGATGAGAATAATAATGATAGCTATTTTGTTGATTTTGCACTCACTACGATTAATAAGAATGACTATGCTTATAGGGAGAGTAATAATTATTTTATGCATGTGGCTCATGATAAGAATGTTTTATGTGATATTTATATTATTAATTTTATTCTTGATGCTACTGAAAGTTATTATGAGAGAGGGAAACATGGTTTTATGTATCTCAACAATATTAAGTTTCCCCTCTTTATGTTGAAATTTTTGAAGTTGCACTTGTTTTGCTTTCCTATGCTTGTTGCTTTGTGCTTTCATGACTTGTTTCTTTACAAGATTATTTTTCATAGGAAGTGGGTTAGACTTAAATTTGTTCCATATTTGCTTCTTGATGCTCTCTTTTACTTCAATTCATATTTCTGATGTGAGCATCATCGAAATTATCATGCCTATCTTAATGGCTATAAAGAAAGAGCTTTTGGGAGACAACCCATTATATTTTTATTTTTAGTAAGTTTTTATTTTGTTGAGTCTTAGAAGTTATTGCCTCAGTAATAACCTCTCCTTATCCTTTTTGTGTGGTTTTTGTGCCAAGAATAACCTCTAATGAGTGAGAAGTAAGACTTGGGAAAGTTGCTGTCCCGAAACAGATATTTGTGCTTCACTATAAAAATCGTGAAAAATCCCTGTACGTTGGATTGAGCTGTAATTTTCTGTGCTTATGCCCCAGGTTATTACCCAACTTTCTTTATTTTTTCACTTTCCTATTTGAGCAACAGAAGATTTTCGAAAAAATCGGTTTTTACCTACTGGTCTATTTTGACAGATTTCTGCCATTATTTGCATTTGCCTCTTAATCTCTTTCTGTTTGAGTTCTCTTTGATCACTTGAGCTTTTAGAAGTAATTGCTACAATATCTTGTGTTTTAATGGAAGTTTTACTTGTGTTGAAACTAAACCCAAAGACTTATTATCTTGAATACACTAATGTTGCTAATGAAGATTGTGTGAAGTTTTGTATGGTGGAAGTTTTCAAGTGTAGGGAGAGAATGATGTGATGAGATGAAGTATGGACAAAAGCTCAAGATTGGGGATGCCACCCGTGTCACCCCAAGAAATATTCAAGAAGTACAAGCATCAAAGCTTGGGGATGCCCAAGGCATCCCCTTCTTCATCAATAATCTCAGGTCGTTTTTCAAGACACTTTATTTTTATTACCTTATGCACTATGTGTTGTTCTTGGAGCGTCTTTGTTTTTAGTTTTCTTTTGATTTCTTTGCCGCAATAAGTTGGTTGGATCCCAACACACTTCTTTTGGAGAGAGACACACCATGTTATTCATTGCCTAGAACACTATAGTTTTCACTCTTATTGTTCTGTGAGTGTTCTCCTTTGCTAGCACTGCGTTTAGCTTTAGTTTTCTTATTATTTTGGCTTAGACATTTTTAGTTCTTGTTTGTAGATGGGTGAGACATGCTCTCTGGTCTTTATTGATTATTATCTTTGAGAGATGTTTCAAATAAGTCGATTGGTGTTGGAAAGAAGTAGGAAGTTTCATGCTTATAGTAGTACAAAAGGAAGCTTGTTTTGACTGTGACTTAGACTTTATCATGTCATGCTAGATGTTTCTTTTACCATATTCTTAGTGATTATTTTTGTAGAATGACTTGTTTCAAACAATTGAGATTGCTTAATGTGCCTTGAAAGAATCATGCGTTGTTTTAGCATACAAAAGCATAATATTGTGGTATTCTCCTTTGATGCTTTATTTGGGTTGACTTGGCACATGCTTACACCATGTTAAGACTATGAACCAGTCACCATAGCCTCTATGATCATTTAGTTTTTGACTTGCAATATCACTTTATGCTTTAATTAATAATGTTTTGTCGCTTTGCATGATTATGGCCATTATTTCTCTCTTAGTTGGTCGCTCCCAGTCTTTTGCTAGCCTCCACCTGTACTAAGTATGAGTTCTACTCATGCATCCAACTCCCAAGAAACCAAGTTATTCCAAAGAGTCCACTATAAATTCCTATGCATGGTGTGTTACACCATTCCAAGTATATTCATGTTTTTATCTACCTTCCAAATTAAACTTTTGTTATGTGAAAATTAGTGATTAAAGCTCTCACAAACTTGATGGCACACTTTATTTTCTTGCACTTAATAAACTTGAACCATTGTGTCCATCTATGTTGCTTATATGCTTGCACTTTATAAGTTGTGAATTAGTAGAACCATGATACCATGGGGAACGCTTTCAACATTGCACTTATTATTCAGTTGATATCATGTTCTTTTGTTTATGGATCCTGGCGGTGTGAAATAAAAGGGGAGCTTGTAAGCTCATGGAGTTTGTATGTGTGTTAGAGAAACACCTGGGCGGCTAGCCTAAGCCATGCCTAATCATGGTGGAAACTTCTAGCATAACCATAGTGAGCATTCTATGAAGCATCCTTAATAAAAACCTATGCAAATAGCAAATAAAAAGATCGCTGAGATGCTCATTATCTGTTGCCTTGTCATTTTGATATGGGAAAGCTCCAGTGTCATGGGGCAAGGGGTACCCCGTTGGCGGTTCTCCAGGATACACATGTATTTACAATGACAAGAACTTACTTGTGACTAAATTTGAGTAGCATGGGGTTCGGTACTCGTAAGCAAGGGGCATGAGATTTTCAAGTTATAACTTGTCAAGCATATCCTGATATTTGTGTCACTTTAACCTTAATAACCTCAAGATGATTATGATAGGGGCAATGAGAGCTAAACGCTAATAAGTACCATAATTTTTGGAATCTCTTTATGAAACTTGAAATCCCTGCTTCCCTCTGTGAAGGGCCTTTCTTTTTTACTTTTATGTTGAGTCTCCATCTTCTATATTTATGCACCAATTGAGAGAGCATAGTGGTCATTCTTAGTTTAATGTGCATTGTCCTAAAACTTGTTGATTGATTCATAACTTTGATATTGCTTGCTCTTAAATTATTTGTATCTAGTCACCCTTATGAACTTTGAAGGTGTCCTATGCATTTATGTTCTGCTAATCCATGAAGGACAAGCTGATTACCACTCTTATTATGTTTTCTATATGTGAAACAAACAAATGTCTTTCAATGCATTGTTATTCATGATCTTTTGTTTGTACCTTTTTATGTTGCAACTTAGTTGCTTTGTCTTATTGTTAGAACTATATCTTTCATGTTTGTGTTAGAGTACTATGATCCCAGCTATCAATACTTTACAAATACCTTGATCAAGATTGTGATGGTGCATGTCACCTCAAAAATTATTCTTTTTATCGCTTACCTACTCGAGGACGAGCAGGAGTTAAGCTTGGGGATGCTTGATACATCGTAAACGTATCTATAATTTTTGATTCTCCATGCTTGTTCTGTATCAACTATCTTATGTTTTGTCTACACTTTGAGGCATTTTTATACATTTTTTGGAACTAACCTATTGACAAGATGCCACAGTGCCAGTTTCCTGTTTTCTGCTGTTTTTGGTTTTAGAAAAGCTAGTAAAGAAATATTCTCAGAATTGGACGAAACAAAAGCCGAAGTTCCTTTTTTCTCGACACAAGATGGAGTCCAAAGCAGAGACGGAGGAGGGCACCGAGGCAGCCACACTCTATGGTGGCACGGGTACCCCCAAGCGTGCCACCAGGTGGTGTGGGCCCCTCGGGCCTCCACCGACCTTGCCCCTTCGCCTATATATTCCCCTCGAGACGAAAACCCTAAGGACATGATCAGAATTCCATGAAAAGTGCCGTAGCACCGCCGCCACCGAAGAGGAGATTCAGGGGATAGAAGTCTCTGTTCCAGCACCCTTCCAGGATGGGGAAGTGCCCCCGGAGCCATCTCCATCGACTCCACCGCCATCTCCATCGCCGTTGCTGACTCCCATGATAAGGAGGGAGTAGTTCTCTCTCGAGGCTAAGGGCTCTACCAGTAGCTATGTGTTCATCTCTCTCTGTGCGTGATCCTATTGAGATCATGATCTTTGTAATCTAGATCTATGCTGCTACTCAAGTGCTTTGATTAATCTCTGCTTATCCCCACATGTGTGAAGTTGACAGTGTGCACACTGTGTGGCACTTAGGCTAAGGTTACAGAAATACTTATCATGAGTATAATTTGAGTTGGATGTCTCTATGAGATTCTGGTGTTTGTTGGAACCATCTAGCGCTCAAGGTGACAGTGAGGGGTTATCTTGATGGGGAATGTGAATTTTAAGGTGTGTTGTTATAGCCCTACATCGTCCAACCGGAGAGTAGTTCAAGGTAGATTAATGAAGAGAAGATATTTATATGAGAGTGTCCACTAGTGAAAGTATGATCCCTAGGCCTTGTTTCTAAGCATTGAAACATCATTTACAATCAGTCTTGTTACATGTTTGCTTGCTGCCACTCTTATTTCAGATTGTAATTACCACTTATAATCATCCATATTACTTGTATTTCACTATTTCTTCGCCAAACTAGTGCACCTATACACATGAAAAGTGTATTGGGTGTGTTGGGGACACAAGAGATTTCTTGTATCTTGATTGCAGAGTTGCTTGAGAGGGATACCTTTGACCACTTCCTCCATGAGTTCGATTAACCTTGGGTGATCCACTTAAGGGAAACTTGCTGCTGTTCTACAAATCTCTGCACTTGGAGGCCCAACACTGTCTACAGGAATAGAAGCGTGCATAGACATCAAGGTTTCGGTGATTTCTGGTTGTTCCGTCCGTCGTCTCTCCGATCCAGTTGCACGGGGTGAAACTATTTGAGGAGGCGGTGGTGGCGCCAACTATACGGCAGGAACTATATGGCCGGAAAATTTAGTCCCGCTGTATAGTTGGTCATTAAACTGTCTGTATGCTTTGATCGCTTCAGGTTTTCTTCTGGTGTTATTGATATTTCCCAAATAAGCGATTTATGTTGTTTTACTCCTTTTCTTCCCAATACAACTGCTCCAAGAATTGTATCCATTGTATCCATCATCTGTCCTAATCCTGGTGAAAATAGATATACAATGTGCGCGAACGCCGTAAAATACCAAGATCCTACATCTACAGTGCAAAAATAATAATATAAAACATGATGAAAATATGCACACATCAACTTCCCCAAGCTTAGACTCTTGCTCGTCCCGAGCAAGTTTAGCTTAATGGATGTGATCCTCATATTCATGAAGGTGAGTCGATAAAATAAATGAGGCAGTTGCAGCATGTGTTTATCATATACGATACATAGGAATCAGTTCATGAATAGTATTTTACTCGAACCATCCGAGTAATATTAGTAGGCTTCCACACCTTAGCTTTTAATAGTTCATAAAAGATCACTCTCAATATGATGTAAAAGTATTCAGTTTGACCGAATGAGTTAGCGAGGTAGTCCCAAGTGTTTTTGGATTAACATATTCACTTGGGATTTAAAATCTCAAATGCTTCTTTGTCATACTATAATATAGTGGTGTATGCCTATTTGCTCTTTGCACATTCGCTCTTTTTCTTCTTTCTTTTCTTCTTTTCTTCTCTTTTATATATATGTGCTCACACTTTTGTTTAAGTGTTGTGCAAAGGAGCTAGCCATACATTCCACTTCATGTAGGAATTCAAAGTTTAACAATCTCGATTACCAAATTCCAATTGTATGAAGCAATATTTATAGCTTGAATATTCTACCTTGTCTTATTCTCACTCTAATTTGATAGCACTTTTTATTTTCCTTCGTTCAAGGTTTCTTTTTCAACTTAACTGATTAGATAATTTTTCTTTGTAAATCAAACCGTGAACTTACAACATATTGACCAAATTGTCTTTATATGTTCCATTAATACCAATGATGTGGAAGACTCCTATTGCTATCATCAAGTGCAAGTAAAATTATACTCAAGCCATTCATATATCCAATAGGACAAGCAAAAACTCAATATTGCTCCATATATGATAATAAACTCGGAATTTTATAAAAGGGATTGACTATTCCTAAAGGGAATTCTAATGATGCAAACTTTATTTCTAATTTGAAATAATGCAAAACAAAAACAGTAATGTAAAACTTATAAGATAGATTACAAGGTCTTAAAGATCTCCCCAAGCTTGGAATCAAACCATGCGGGATCAAATAATCCCTTGCGATTATTTGATACCGTGATTATTATAGATCATTGTGGTACCATAGCATGTAACACCGCGGTGAGTAGCTTCTTGTTGGTATCGTCGAGAGCAGTGATGCGGCTATAGGACCTGCGCAAATTAGATTGCAAAGTGTCCACTTTATCTGCGAGTCTAGTCACCAATGGAAGAAGATCATCCTTCTTCTCTATCTCCTTGAGATGGTGACATACTTCAATGCGATGGAGTAGCTCCTGCTTCTGATATATCTCCAGCGCACGCACGCGATCCTTGGTCCTGGGAACATCTTCTTCTTCCTCATCCATAATTGATGGATCGGGGAAGTGGAAACTATTCCTCCACTCTTCTTGAGGCTTCACCCTCATACGAGCACCAATGGTAGGCTTCAAGATTGGCACCTTCGCTCCCTTGCTAGCACCTGCACCAATATTAGGTAATTCCTTACCGTCTCCACATGCACTTTTCCATGCGGCTTGTGATCTTCTCTCTCTCTTGTTGAGCCCTCTTCATTGTCGCTCAGTTGATCTCCGGAGGATCATAGACATCACGACAGATGTAGATGTCACTCACATCTTCATTGGAATCGTTGTTGTAGAAGCTTGGCTCGATGTACTCCTTGTACCCCAGGATAAACCTCTCCACCTCCTCGTTGTCATCCTCCATGGACGGGCTGCTAGAGCGGTCCCTGGAAGGATCAATGAGACCCAGGGGTTTTCCACGGCCTGGGACGGGATAAAGCATGGCTAGATTGTTTCCTGGTGATTATGATTAGAGAGAGAGAGAGAGACAATGTCAGTATATAAGGAGGGTCAGAGGTCGGTAAAACTCGCAAGAAACACCAAATTCTCACCCAAGAAAAGAATCTTAACAAAATGGGGAAAGAAATCGCGGATTTGGAGGAGTCCTTCCGCGTAACGACCAACTATATGGGCGCGACCCGTATAGCTCTGGCCGTACAGTTGGTTCCAGACAGATATTTCCAAATATCTCGAGTCCAGGTCGATTAAGTTATGACTCAGAACCGATAATACCATTTTTACTCGGAAAAACAAAAAAATAAACAAAAATGTCGGAGAGTTTAACGACCAACTATATGGCCAGAATATTTATTCCCGCCGTATAGCTGCGACCGTATTGATACAGACATCAAAAAACAAAGATGTCTGAGAGTTTAATGACCAACTATACGGCCAGAATATTTATTCCTGCTGTATGGCTACGACCGTATAGATCCAGACATCGAAAACAATTTCGCAAAGAAGATACAAAGGGTTTAATAACCAACTATACGGCTGATACGTCCATAACGTATCTATAATTTTTGATGGTTTTATGCTAATAATATGCTTTTGACACTCCTTTTTGTATAAAGTTTATGATTTATTTGGACTAACCTACTAATAGTTGCAAAAGTGCATAATGTTCTTGTTTTACACTTTGATGTGTAGGAATTACCAAGAATACAAGTGGAAACCTTGTTGGAGTCAAATTGGGATTTTTCTAGAAATCTGTCTTAGAACTCTTTTTAAAGATGATCACGTTTTGGGTCAAACACGACGTCAAACAGAAAACTCTTCAGCTATAAAGTTGTTGGAAATTTTACGACAAACGTTATGGACATAAAATTTAGCTGATTCCGAGTCCGGACGGGCCCGCTAGGTCCGATTTACTGTAGCCCAAGATGGGGTGACAAGAATCCGAGAAGCTATATAAAGGGAGGAAACCTAATTTGCCCAAGACATCTCCACCCACGAATTTGCAACCACCAAAGCCACGTTTTTGCCTCCCTCATGGATCCCATCTCCATGGGGGAGGGCTCCCAAGAAGCCATGAAGAAATGGGGCTAAGGGGCGGTGCTCCCCCATGATACCAGCGGCGGAGAAGGAGTCCCCCGCGCCACCAGTGCCTCCGCCGCCCTCTTCACCATCTTCACCGCCATCTCCATCACCTAATCCTCCTAGTATGCAGTGGTTCATCCTTCCACACACCTCTGTACCGTCCTATGTAAACATGGTGTCTGATGCTATAAGTTATAATCCTATAATCTATGTCATGTTTGTGTAGTTTCTTTGTTCTTAGATTGAATGGTTGAACATCATTGGTTCATTAGAGTTGTATGTTGATAAGGTACAGTCCTTTGGTGTCCATTATATTTATGCGCGCATGGATTAAACATCATAGGGTTTGTAGTATGTGTAAAAGGAAGGGAGAGTTCTGCCGGAGTGACAGAAACCTGAGGACACGAACCGGAACGTTGCACGTACGGGAGTAAGAGGACCATTAAACTTAAGGCTATGGTTGCGGAAACCTTAATGCATTTATAGTACTTACAGATGTTTGCTAACAATCCAATCATATAGTACATGTAATTCCAAGTAGTGAAGCACATGTATATTTAGCCTCTCCCACATAGAAAACTGCATCGAAGACAATGAACCCGATCTATTCGCTATTTAAACTTGGACAAAGCCACCAGTATTCCACACTCATGGTTCTGTTAGTTTAGTGTATTTTATTGCTGCAGCAACTAGCTTTACTTTCTTGTTATTTATTATCATGCAAAGTTATCTCTAGTACTCGTATTGTTGCTCTAGTTTTATTTCCTAGATAATGCAAACATTTAGTGTGCGTAGAGTTGTATCAATGGTTGATAGAAATTGAGAGAACATTTATCCTATCTTTAGCTCCTCGTTGGGTTCGACACTCTTACTTATCAAAAAGGCTACACACGATCCCCTATACTTGTGGGTTATCAAGACCTTTTCTAGTTCCATTGCCGAGGAGCAATAGCGTGTGGGTGGATATTCTTGTGTGTACTTGTTTGCTTTATCTCTAAGTAGTTTTTACTTTTAGTTTTAAGTTGTTCTCTATCTTAGTATGGATAGGGAATCCGAATTACAAAAAAAATTAGTTGCACTTGTTACCTAAAAATGTTTTCAAAAAGGAAAGTGATTGGAAAGATGAGTAATGGTTAAGTGGGGGTCGACCTTGAACACTTATGTTCATGCCTATGAAACCAAAACAAATCTTCCCATGGAAGATTTTCAGTTAAAAACCGCAGAAAAGAATGGGAAAGTTTTTGTGTTGAAGTTTTTTCACAGAGAATAAGGAACACCAAACAGAGAAATTGAATAATGGCCAAAAGTTTCTTCAACAACCCCTCAGTTTGCAAACCTTTAAACTTTGTTTTTTGAGCAACATAGAAACTTGAATAAATTTGTAGCGTTTGTATCTTTTTATTTATTTGTCTTAGCATCAAACACCAATTACATTTGTTTTCTTTGAGTCTTGGAAGTTGTTACCTCTGTAGCAACCTCTCCTTATCCTTTTATTTTCGTTTTTGTGCCAAGTATAACCTCTAATGAGAGAGAAGTAATGCTTGGGAAAGTTGCTGTCCCGAAACAGATTTTTATGCTTCACTGTAAAAATTGGTGTAAAATCTCTGTGCGTCGGTTTGAGCTGTAATTTTTTGTGCTTCTGCTCCAGGTTGTTATCCAACTTTAGTTAGTTCAACACTTTTCTATTTGAGCAAGAGAAGGTCTTTGAAAAAATCGATTTCTACCTACTGGTCTGTTTTGACAGATTTCTGCCATTATTTGCATTTGCCTTTTGTTGATTCCTTTTTGGGTTCTGTTTGGGAAATTGAGCTTTCTGAGGGAAGTGCTATAGTAGCTTGTGTTTTAATGGAAGTTTTACTTGTGTTGGAACCGAACCCAAAGAATTATTATCTTAAGTACACTAATGTTGCTAATGAAGATTGTGTGAAGTTTTGTATGAAGTAAAATCTATGAAAACAAATCACTTATTTGAGTAAGAACACTTACCTTGCGCTTACCGTTTACTTATTCGGGGATGACAAGCTCCTCCAACAACAAAGACTTCTTCACTTTTGTAGGAATTGACCTTAGTTCATTTAATAATTCTCGTAATGAAAATCACTAGGACTAAAGTTCCTCTCAATAAGATTAGTGTGTTGCTGGGCAAATATGGACACTGCATCCAACATCTTTATTTCTTGCCTCTACATAATCTGCAACTCAAGTAAAAGGATCCAACGGATCATTCTTGGCTTATGATTTTTCCTCTCAAGGAGTTCTTTTAAACCATCACGATCTGTATGAACTCTTACTTTTGCATCAACTATATAAGAACAAAATTTATCGCAAGAGAAAAATATAGCAAATAGTTCCCTTTATTCCTTAGGATAATTCTTTTGAGCACTACTAAGAGTTCTACTAGCATGATGTATAATATTAAATCTGCGACCTATATGTTGTCCCAGAGTTACTCCTACATCATCATCACTAGCTTCACATATTAAGTCAAAAGTCATACCCAGATAGGTGGTTTAATGATAGGAGCATGGGATAAAGCATATTTAAGTTTATCAAAGGCTACACGACATTTATCATCAAAGTTAAATCTTTCTACCTTTTGCAGAAAGTTAGTCAAAGGTTTAGATATTCCAGAGAAATTTCTAATGAATCTTCTATAAAAACCCACATGACCAAGGAAACTTCTTATACCTTTTATATCCCTAGGTTGTGGCATTCTCTCTATGGCCTCAACCTTAGCTCTATCCACTTCAATTCCCTTACCTGATACCTTATGTCCAAGGACTATACCATCTTTGACCATAAAATGGCACTTCTCCCAGTTTAGAACGAGATTGGTCTCTTCGCAATGCTGCAAAACTCTTTTGAGATTATCCAAACAACTAGTAAATGAAGTTCCATAGTCAGAGAAGTCATCCATAAATACTTCCATTATCAGTTCTATAAAAATCTGCAAAAATAGCAGTCATGCATCTTTGAAAAGTAGCTGGAGCATTACATAAACCAAAAGGCATACGACGGTAAGCATGTAAACCATAAGGACTAATGAAAGTTGTTTTAAGTTGGTCATCAGGATGAACAACTATTTGAGAAAACCAGAGTATCCGACCAGGTAGCAAAAATGAGTGAGGTTTGCTAACCTCTCTAAAGTTTGATCTAAGAACGATAAAGGATAGTGATCTTTCCTAGTTTATTTATTCAATTTCCTAAAATCTATACACATCCTATGTACAACAATAGTTCTAGTAGGTATCAATTCATTGTTTTCATTAGGAACAACAGTAAAACCGCCCTTCTTAGGGACACAATGAACATGACTTACCCATTCACTTTATTTTATAGGATAGATTATACCTGCGTCTAGTAGGCGTACTATTTCTTTTCTTACCACTTCCTTCATTTCAGGCTTCAGTCGCCTATTAAATTCCACAACTAGTTTAGCACCTTCCTCCATGAATATTTTATGGACAATTATCATGGGACTAATGCCCTTCAAATCATCCATTGAGTACCCAAAGGCCTTGCGATGCTTCTTAAGTATTTTCATGAGTTCTTCTTCTTCATCCCCTGAAAGTTTAGCACTAATAATAATAGGAAATTTATTTGTATCATCTAAAAATCTGTATTTAAGATTATCTGGTAGAGTCTTCAACTCTGGGGTGGTAATTCCTCATCCCCTCTCTTTTCTGGCTCTTCGAAAGACTCATTAGTTGGAGGCTCTATAATGGGAAGTGAATCGAATTCATCTTCTAGTTATTTTAAGGACTTGTCCTCCATAACTATTTCTTCATAATTTGAGTCTTCATTTATTTCTTCTTCTTGATCACTAAAGAAGAGAGCTGCCATTTCCTAAATAGTTTTCTCTTTCTCTTCTTCTTCTATTTGTGGAGGTCTATCTTTAAATTTGGAAAAGTGGAATTCTTTTTCCGCTCCCCCAAGCTTAAGAGACACAATCTCCTTTTTTAAATCAACATTGGCACCTACTTCACTCAAAAAGTTTCTTCCAAATATAATTGGGCAAAGAGTGTCAGCTGGCATATCAACAACTACAAAATCGATAGGAAAGTTTTTATTCCCAATTGTGATAGTTGCATCTTCAACTACTCCCATTGGAATGCTAAGAGTTTTATTGGTTAACATGATTGTCATATCATTATTTTCAATTGTAGTTGGTTCAATTTCTTCTTTTATTTCTAAATAGAAATCATAAGATATAACATTAACTTCGGTGCCAAGATCACATAGACCATAATGCGAGGTTTTCTTCAATATGCAGGGAAGAATAGGCTTACCCACATCTTTTACCTTTGTTTTAGCTTCAACCAATACATAAGTCCCTTTCATCAAGTTCAACTATGTTACAATGTTCATACATAGCCACAATTGCTTCCTTGGTTACCTCTCCATCTTTGGTTTCTTCCAGATGTTCCTCCACTTCTGGCACACTTTCCTCTTCCTTCTTTTCCTGTACTGCTTTGACCTGTTCATATTCAAAAATATTCTTCTGTGCAGTGTTAGGGAAAGGTATCTCATATGTTGGTTCTAGGGAGGCCAATGTTGCTTTAACTTCTCTTTTCTTCTCAGGTTCGGGTGGTGGATCATACTTGACCAAACCCTCTTTTGGATCTTTGATGTGTTATGTAAAAGCTTTAATAACTTGCAACCCAAGATATGAATCCAGATAAAGTTCTTTAGATAATTCTTTAACATGGACCTTTTTTATTATAGTCATGAATACAATCATAATCTATTTCTATGCCTCCTTCGCTTCCTAGACCAACATTCCATGAAACTCTATGATCGCGAATTCTATTAAGTAAAGCCCAAGCTTTAGTTATAGGAAGACTCATAAAGGCTCCTTGCGCGAAAGAGTCTAGCTCAATTTTATTAGGTTCAATTAAATCGCCGTAAAAGATATGTAATAAATACCATTCAGGTAAATCATGACGAGGACATAGATGAAGTAAATCTTTAAATCTAATATAAGCTCTTACTAGTCTTTCATTAGGACGGTTCCTCCAAGTCATTATAAGACGCCTGATTCCAAAAGATTCTGATAATGGATCATATTTTGCTAGAAACTCACAGGCTAAATTATCCCAAGTAGTAGTGGCTTTTGGGTGTAGATATCTATACCATTAGAGAGTTGTACTAGTCAAAGTCTAACTAAAAAGTTTAACCCCTACCTCATTAGCAGTATATCCTGTCAATTGGAAAGTGCCACATTTATCTTTGAAACATGCAATATGCTCATATGGATCAGGATCTTTTTCATCTCCAGTAAATTGCTTCTTGTGTATAATACCAAGTAATAGAGGATTTATTTCAAACCCCCTTGTCTTCTTGTTGGAGTTGTCTCTTTTATTAATATCATAAGGCTTCCCAAAGTGGCTGAGTGGGTTAGCACTAGCCATATGCTCAAACTCCATCATATTGGTGGAAACCTGTAATTCAAAACAAAACTTAGCAAGACAAAAATAAATAAGCAAAAACTAAAAGACCTACAACGCTTAGCTCCCCGGCAACGGTGCCAGAAAATAGCTTGATGACTGCAAGTGCACATATCGTTTATAGCTAGTTTCAAAATAAAGATATCGATCCCACAGGGAGCAGGAGTCTGAAGTCTAATAACTCTTGAATTAAACACTACAATTGAAATGCTAAATAAAGTTCTAAGTAACAAGATAAAATGCGAGTATTGTGTAAAAAGGTGTTTTTGGGTTTTTGGTATAAGAGAACAGTAAGTAAAGTAAAGTAACTAAACACAGAAAGTAAGCACCGCGTATGTAAAAGAGATTTGGAACTGCAATAGGGAAAAAGCGTTCTCGGGGAGTAGTGGATACACCACTAGCATTATAAAGAGCTAAGGTAAAGATTATTATCATGAACATTCTCAACTATGTATGTGTGGGAGGAACTCAATATTTGGATAAATAGGCAGCAACCACTGCTCACATCATCCTCATACCATAGCAGTCAGCAATCGACATCAATCAAATTACTATGCTATTAAGGGACTTAATCCCGTAGGACGTATCCCATGGCATGGATAGTGTTCCGTGAGTTTCCTCGGTTACCAAGTTGATACGTAAGGGGTGGCAACAACTTTATAGTCGTTGTAAGTGCTAACACACCTTTGTCTATCAACAAGTAGTTCCCTCCATCAAGTCCCCATAAGAGGCAAATATTGAGAGGTCGACTTCTCTTAACATCAAGATGAAGACAATCTAACACATGGTCACAACGATGAATATCATAATAAACTTTATCTTATTTCAATCTCATACTAGGGTTTCTCCATCTCCCCAAGAACTAATGATCTACTCAGACATGGAGGCAATCAACATCATGGCAATAACAATGGAATCTATCATAGATGAATAGTACTTGTATAAATCCACAACGAGTACGGGAATTACAACATGATCTAGACAATATGTAGATGGGATGGATGGAGATGGTGGTGATGTAGCGGTTGATGATGAAGATCGATGCCTTAGCCTCCCGAATCTGCGCAGGCGAAGATGGATCCCCGGCGGATGAGTTTCCCCTCTAGATGCCTTCTGGAGGTGAGGTTTCGACGATTTCTGGTTGTTCTGTCTGCCATCTCTCAGATCTAGTTGCACGGGGTGAAACTATTTGAGGAGGTGGTGGTGGCACCAACTATACGGCCGAAAAATTTATTCCCGCCGTATAGTTGGTCGTCAAACCGTCTGTATGCTTTGATCGCTTTGGGTTTTCTTCTAGTGTTATTGATATTTTCCAATAAGCAATTTATGCTGTTTTTTACTCCTTTTCTTCCTAATACAACTGCTCCAAGAATTGTGTCCATTGTATCCATCATCTATCCTGATCCTGGTGAAAATAGACATAAAATGTGCGTGTGAATGCTGTAAAATACAAAGATCCTACATCTACAGTGCAAAATAATAATATAAAACATGATGCAAATATGCACTCATCACCGGCACCGGCTTAGAGATGTACCCGCCTTTCCTACCATAGTGTAAAATGCGCAACCTCATGGCGTGGGCTTCTCTAAGGTGGGAGTGGAGTACAAACGGAATTGGGGCAAACTCGCATCCAGGCACCATGCAGTTCCACGGGACTGTGTCAGCGAGCATTGAACATGAAGACATATTTGGCTGGACAGTCCATACCAATTGGGTCTGTCACCAACATAAAGTAATTAATTAGTACGACATTACATATATTCATATTAGGATCATCACAAGAATATTTATATGTGTTAACTCACTCTTGGTTGATATTCTTGTAATCCAGGGGGAACTCCGACAACATGTTGAGAAGCTCGCAGATAACGCCGTGGTTTCGACAAGTACGACATGAGCCCTTTCAGCGCAACTTCAGCAGGGCAAGGACTGCTCGTCTGCTCAGATGTCGCCGCCATTTCGACCGAATGGAGCTTATTTCATGATGGCAGTGACCATAACATCACCTTGTACCACGGCAATTCACATGCCACCGACTTGACGTACCTGATGGATAGGAAGATGTCCGTGGTGTACCCTTTAATTAGGGCGGCAGACTTCATGCCATCTTTCCTGATGCTGATGATTTCTGGTGCGGGAATCGGGTCAGTCGGGTACAAGTGCTTGTTGGAGTAGGTCACTTCAGGCAAATAGTACATCTTGTGGGCAAGTTTGAAGTGGTAAAATAGCTCGTGCATAGTCAATGGTCAGGTGACGAACTCGCATACTCGCTCCGTACAGGCTGCGCACGGGGCGTAGCAGTATTAGATCTTGTGCTTGTATACGTCATTGTAGGAGACCAATGAACAACATCGGTCATTGGGGCACCTACCACCTTTTCCGCCGGTGACCTGGCGGTACAACTCCTTGGAGCATGCGGCCAGCCTAACGGCACCGGTAGTGACGCATAGTGATTTTGTTGAAGACGTCGTCGCCGACCTTGCTCCAGACGCAGTGTCGCGGGTTGCACCTCAAATCCGCCATCCCGTCCGAATGGATTGGGGGCGAGGGTGGATCTATGTAGAGTTGTTGGTGGTTTTTGGAGGAGAGGGATGGTGGCCTGGAGGGAGTTATGCAGCAGGCAAGATGGCGAGTAAAATGTGTGAAGCGCACGCCAGAGATGCGGCCAGGCGGCGTTGGCGAGTGGGGATAAACTAAACGGAGATGGGGAAGATGAGATGGCTATTTGAAAGAGGTTTTTTCTTTTCTTCTACTGTAATAAGCGGCTGCATCGAGGACGCCGACTAGCATGAATGCATGTAACGTGCCCCTGTGTAATAAATTAAACATGCCACTTCCTAGCACAGTACTATCTCATCACTTCAGTTTGACCGAACATATTATTTACTATTTACAGCTTCTATTTTCATACTAGTATTAGGGCATCACCTATATATGTGGCAGAATTTGTCTATAAGCTGGGAGTTTTAAGAAAAAGCTTTTCGATAGTTTTCGATGTACTGAATGCTTGGTTAGCTTCAAAACATTTTTGGAAAATTTTAAGAGCAATCTATCTATCGTGCTTACTTGTAGTTAAAATTTGACACGGTCGGTGGGAGTACGGTTTACATCGAAGACCTCAAAAAAGAGAAAATTACATAGAGGTCCATAAACTTAGCACAAAGGGCCCTAAAGTTAAGCAAGGAAAAGCACTCGGGTCCTTCTTGAGCGAGAAACTGAGCCACACACTTCGTACTATTGTACTTGCTTCACACAAACACACAAAATGCTCCTCACACTTAGAACCAGTGTGCTGGGGGTGTGCTTGGTGCTTCCTCTTTGCATGGGTGTGAAATAGAATGACAATGCAGGTCAACGCACATGGGTAGCACCACGTTGTGGACGAGGGAGAGATCAGCGGGCCAGGGTGCGTGTGGATGGTGATGAGGCAGGGAAGGAGACAGAAAACCCAATTTGTTTTGCGTACATATATATATAGTAAAGGTCCCGAATTTTTTGACAAGAGTTTCAACTTCTTGCTAAGATTCTTCATCTTGACAACTTAACGAAATTAGGTCAAACTTGAGATAGAAGTAAGCGTGATAGATAACTCTTTGATTAATTGTCTTTTCGAAGGTAGATGGGTGCATCTTCTTTTAGTAAACGATGTCGTCGGTGTGAGTTTCCAACTATCTGGAAAGAAAATTCTCAATTTTCCCGTGGTTTGCAAATTTTAAAACTTCCTAGCTAACTCTGCTGACTTGAATGAGACTCCATGCCAATTTATCGAAATTAGGTCAAATTTGAACTACAAGTAAATTGTAGATTGCTTTGGAAGTTTTATGAAAAAGCTTTTTAGTGGTTTTCAATGTATTGAATTCCTAGTGAGAGCTTCAAAACTTTGTTGGAAAATTTTAAGAGGAATCTATCTATCGCGCTTACTAGTAGTTAAAATTTGACATAGACGATGGGAGAAAGTATGGTTTACATCGAAGACCTCAAAAAGGAGAAAATTACATAGAGGTCCATAAAGTTAGCATAAAGGGCCCTAAAATTAAGCAAGGAAAAGCAGTCAGGTCCTTCTCGAGTGAGCAACTTAGCCATATACTCTTCGTACTAGTGTACTTGCTTCACACGCACACAAAAATGCTCCTCACACTTTTGAACGAGCGTGCTGGGGGTGTGCTTGGTGCTTCCTCTTTGCAGGGTGTGAAATGGAACGACAAGGCAGGTCGACGCACATGGGCAGTACCACATTGTGGATGATGGAGAGATCATCCGATCAGGGTGTGTGTGGATGGTGATGAGGCAGTGTGAAGGAGAGAGAAAACACAACTTGTTTTGTGTGCATATATATAGTGAAGGTCCTAAAATTTTGACAACAGATTCAACTTCTTGCTAAAACTCTACATATTGAAAACTTAACAAAATTAGGTCAAACTTGAGCTACAAGTAAGCGTGATAGATTGCTCTTGTATAAATTGTCTTTTTGAAGGTAGATGGGTGCATCTTCTTTTAGTAAATGATGTCGTGGGTGTGAGTTTCCAACTATCAGGAAAGAACATTCTCGATTTTTCCCATGTTTTGCGAATTTTAAAACTTCCTAGCTAACTCTGCCGACTTGAATGAGACTCTATGCCAATTTATCAAAATTTGGTCAAATTTGAACTACAAGTAAATTGTAGGTTGGTTTGGAAGTTTTACGAAAAAGCTTTTCGATGGTTTTCGATGTACTAAATTTCTGGTTAGCTTCAAAAGTTTTTTGGAGAATTTTAGAAGGATTTTATCTATCACACTTACTTGTAGTTAAAATTTGACACGGTCGGTGGGAGCGAGTACGGTTTACATCGAAGACCTCAAAAAAGAGAAAATTACATAGAGGTCCATAAATTTAGCACAAAGGGCCCTAAAGTTAAGCAAGAAAAAGCAATCGGGTCCTTCTTAAGCGAGCAACTGAGCCATACTCGGCCCTTTGTATAACTGTACTCGCTTCACACAGAAAAAAATGCTTCTCCCACTTTCGAACCAGCGTGTTGGGGGTGTGCTTGGTGCTTCCTATTTGCAGGGTGTGAAATGGAACGATAAGGCAGGTCGACGCATGCGCCATGTTGTGGATGAGGGAGAGATCAGTTGGCCAGGGTGTGCATGGATGGTGATGAGGTAGTGAAGGAGATAGAAAAAATAATTTTTTTGCATGCATGTATATAGTAAGGTCCTGAAATCTGGACAACACGTTCAGCTTCTTGCTAAGAATCTGCATCTTGACAATTTAACGAAATTAGGTCAAACTTGAGCTACAAGTTAGCATGATAGATTGCTCTTGGATTAATTCTCTTTTCGAAGGTAGATGGGTGCATATTTTTGAAGATGACGGCGGTGGTGACGGAGGCGGTGGTGTAGAGCGGCGGCCGAGCGCGGCGACGGTGGTCGGCGACGGAGAGGAGGACGGTGACAGGTAAATCGTAGGTTTCTTTGAAAGATTTATGAAAAAGCTTTTGGTGGTACCCATCGGGGGTCAATTAGGAGTATATCGGAAACCACCAAGAGTTTGGACAACAGGTTTAACTTCTTGCTAAGATTTTGCATCTTGACAATTTAACGAAATTTGGTCAAACCTGAGCTACACAAGTAAGAGAACAAGAGGAAGGCAGCACGAGACTTTTGAAAAAAAGAGGCAGCACGAGAGCAGCGCAAAGGAGGACTTGAAGGCGGTGCAATGTCAGAGCAAAGCTATGATTGGCTACTGACACGAGGTACAAGCTACACTCCACTAGTAGTAGTAAATGTATGGACCTACTACTAGTATATGCACGCAAAATAAGTTGTGTTTTCTCTCTCCTTCGCTGGCTCTCACCATCCATCCTCCATCGATCTCTTCTCTGCAGCAGCGGGTGCATAGTCCGCTTGTCTCTTTCTTGTCCATAGCATGGTGCTGCGCACATGTGCCTTGGTATGACACACCGATCTACTTCCGGCAACCGTTTTTTTCTGTTCCAAAATTCAAGCGATCTACTGGATTTTAGATAGGGTTGTGACATCGGGTAGATGTGTGTGTCTTGGCCTAGTAAACAATGTTGCTCATGGGATTTTCGAACAATTAGGAAAAACATTTTTCACTTTCCCAAGTGATTAGGGGGATGTTTTGTACTAGCAGTAAAAAAAATCAGAAGAATCTGGCTCGGAATGCGACAAGCGCGCCATGTTTCCGGACATAGCGAACCATGCATGTTTTACTTGTGATTCCTAGGTTCTTTGAGTTTTCAAGGTTCGTAGATAAATTAACCTAATTAAATTACACTATTGTCTCTAATTCAAATTAATGTTCTCAGATTTGTCTAGATTCGGGTATATGTATCTAGCATAGAAACATGACTAGATACATTTGAATCTAGATGAATATATGATCATTAATATGGATCAGAGGGAGTCTGTCGAAATTAGGTCAAATTGGTTTGAAAAAAATGTGAGCTACCGATTGCTCTTAAAATTTTACAAAAATATTTGAAGTTACCAACCAGACAACCAATATATCGAGAACATGATTGAGAGTTTTGAAAGATTTAACTTCTTTCTAAAATTTGCATGCTGACAAAGTTGACCCTGCTTTGAAAAAAGAGAGAGAAATAGGAAAAAAAAATAGGGGGACTCATGCATGGCATCCTTTTGCTTGTATTACCTGCCATGAAAAATAATAAACATGAGTTTTCACAACTTTTGAAAAAAACGCTTCACAAAAATGGCCTACGATGTATAACTATGAACAGGTTTCAAGCCGAGCGACCAAGCAAGGTCATGGACATATCCACATCATAGTTTATGGGAATTTGGTAGTAGTACTACAAGAAAGTAGATGTGCACATATTGGCATTGGTAAACAACTTTGCCAATGGGAGTTTTCAAATACTAGGAAAAGTAACAACTCCAATTTTCTAAGTGATGGAAATATTTTTTTTGTAAAGAAAAGTACTCCACTTCCACACACTACTCCAAAAGGAAGGCATCTCCTTTCAAATAAAAAGAGAGGCAGCACGAGAGCAGCGAGAGGAAGATTCGAAGGCGGTCGATGTCAGAGAAAAGCTATGATGGGCTGCTGACATGAGGTATAGGGTACACTCCACTAGTAGTAAATATATGGACCTACTACTAGTAGTAATATGCACACAAAAAAGGTTGTGTTTTCTCTCTCCTTCGCTGGCTCTCACCATCCATCCTCCATCGATCTCTTCTCTGCAGCCGCAGGTGCACAGTCCGGCTTGTCTCTTTCTCGTCCATAGAGTGGCGTTGCGTACGTGTGCCTTGGTACGACACACTGATCTACTTCCAGCAACCTTTTTTCCGTTCCAAAATTCAAAATAATCATCAACACTAGTACAAAAAGGCTCAAAGGTAACAATAATTACAAAAAGGTCCTCATACCACCTTGCAACGACAACAAACCCTAGCGCGATAACAGAAGCGTCTCGCTCCTCCACGACCTGTAGTCCCAATAAATAAATAAATAAATAATGCCACCACCGCAATTTTTAGGCAAAGTGTACCATGCTTTCTTACAATTTCCAAATTTTAGGATATTTCAAGCAAACATAGAAAGGTTTTCCATTTTATTCATGTTTAATCTTCTTGCTTTTTGACGAGGTTGTTGCATCATAATGCTAGATGTTGTATAGTTTAATCGCTAGGTATTGTATATGTTGGTATAAGGCCGGTAGTAAATGACGTGTCACTTTGTTATACCTAAGACTCGATTATACTATTGAACTTGGTCTCACACAGTTCTTGTAGATTATTAAATTAGACCTAATTCTACAAATTGACGGAAAGTCATTTGAGTGGGTTAAATTAAGTAGAAAATTAAGCCTGAAAATATAACATGTAATTTATCCAACCACTTTATGTACTAGTAAATAAATCCCACATGCTATGAACTCTAATTTAGCCATATTAACCGTACTTTGTTCTGAAAAAACTTTTACTTCTTTACCATTCTAACATGCACCGACCTATACCAAAATATGGACACACCATCATTATAGATATATAGAGTATGTCCATGACCTTGGTCATTTGCCTTTAAACCCAAGAAAGTTCACATGGAGTACATGGTATAGTATTCCATACCGTGAAGTGAGTTTTTTAAGTATTGTACTGGTAGAATAAATTAAAGAACAAAGAATGCCCCTCTTCCCATAAATTTTTGTACAAAGTGGACAATTCTTTCTTATAGTTTCCCAAGTTTAAGGATTTTTCAAACTCCCAAGCCAAAGCTCAATGCACTTAAATGACTCTATGCCGATAAAATGAATTAGGTCAAACTTGAATACATGTGAGCACGATAGACCATTACTCTTGAAAATTTCCAAAATTCTTCTGAAGGAACCCGGACGGCGAATATATCATGGGCCAACAATAGTTTTGAAAAATGCCAGCACTGATTAGTATTTGCATAACGACAAATTGGCTTGAGTGACCAATCAAGGTCATGGTCATATCCACATCATAGTTTAGGACCCACGGGTCTAGCGCGATGGGGAAGGGAGTACAAGGCACAAGTGTCTAAGGGCATCCGTAATGTAGGACCCACCTGACTTATATGGAAATTATCACAATGTATAAGGTCAACATTTGCCACAAGATAGGACCCACATAGCTTATCATATTGCTCCTTTCAAGAGAGAGGAGAGAGGGGAAATGATGTTTCTATTCTCTATGGCAACCCACAAGCTTGAGGCAACTTTATGTTCTCCACAATGTATAAGTTGAACCTTAGTAGATGCCACATAGGCCTTAAGGTGTGTTTTTACACATTATTGCGGATGCCCTAACGAAAAAAGCAAATAATGGGCCCACTTGGTAGTGTATGACCAGGCTATAAAACTCCTATGCAAAAGTTAGCATCTTTAGTTTAGTAGGTACCATGGACCATCTCGTTTGTCTAAATGGTGGAGCTTACTCGTAGTACAGTAAGTAGTACTCCCTCAGTTTCAATATATATAAGATGTTTTAGGTTTGTGAAGGTTATGTATCTAGTCATCTTTTAGTGTGTAGATTCGGAGTGAAATTCTACGAACATATACATTAAAATGTCATCTTGACAATTTAATGAAATTAGGTCAAACTTGAGCTATAAGTAAGTGTGATATATTGCTCTTGAATTAAATGTCATTTCGGAGGTAGATGAGTACATCTTATTGTAGTAAATAATGTTGTTGGAGTGAGTATTAAACTATCAGGAAAAAATCTCAATTTTTCGAGTGATGACGAGATTGTTCTTTTCCGCAAAGAAAGCATGAAGAATATTGGATCTTAATGCCACAAGCCAAGTTTCAGACATATATAGTGGGTCAATATGTTTTACTTATGATTCCCATGTTTTGTGAGTTTTCGATCTTCCTCTAGCTAACTCCATTCACTTGAATGACTTTATGTCGATGTAACGAAATTAGGTCAAATTTGACCTACAAGTAAATTGTAGGTTGCTTTGAAAGTTATATGAAAAAGCTTTTGGAGGTACCCATCGGGCGATCAATTAATATATCAGAAACCACCATAAGTTTTGATGACATGTTCAACATCTTGCTAAGATTTTGCATCTTGACAGTGTAATGAAATTGGGTCAAACTTGAGCTACAAGTAAGCGTGATAGATTGCTCTTGAACTAAATGTCATTTTAGAGGTAGATGAGTGCATCTCTTCTTGTAAAGCAGTGTCGTTGGTGTAAGTGTCCAACTACCAGGAAAGAACATTCTCAATTGATGACGAGATCATTCTTTTCTGTAAAGAAAGTGTGAAGAATATTCGATCTGAATGCCACAAGCCAAGTTTTCACACATATACAGTGGATCAGCAACATGCTTTACTTGCGATTCTGATGTTTTATGAGTTTTCAAGATTCCTAGCTAACTCCACCCACTTGAATGACTTCATGTCGATGTATCTAAATAAGGTCGAATTTGAACTACAAGTAATAAATTGTAGGTTACTATGAAAGTTTTATGAAAAATCTTATGGAGGTACCCATCGAGCAGTCAATTAATATATCAGAAACCGCAAAGAGCTTTGACGACTGGTTCTACCTCTAGCTAAGATTTTGCATCTTGAAAATTTTGAACCCCTTTTGAAAACGATCACATGAAATAGGGAGAGAGGGGAAATGATTTTTCTATTCTCTATGAGCAACCCACAAACCACACCTTAAGTCCTATGTGGCAATGTTTGTAGTCTACCTTATACATAGTGGAAGAAATAAGAGTTGTCCATAAGTTTGTAGGTGACCTTAAGCTTATGGGTTGTCCACAAGCAATAGAAAATAATTTACTCTCTCTTCCCTCTCATGCATGAGTATGTAGGATGAGATATGTGGGTCTCAGCTTATAGCTAAAGTTCACCTTATACATAGTGGAAAATTTTACAAGAGAGGTGGGTCCCGCCTTATGGCTAAAGTTCACCTCATACATAGGTGATGCCCTTAGGCTTAAAGATAACTTTATTTTTTCCACTATGTATAAGGTGAACCTTAGCGGATGCCACATAGTAGGCCTTATTAAGGTGTGATTTTTTACACAATGAAGGAGTAGTATATTTCTTTGCTTAAACATATGGTCACCTCTGTCCACGCGTTGTACATGCTGAGAGAATAAAACGTTGGCAGGGGAAGAAGGAAGCAGCGAAGAGAAGTTGAAGGCGGTTCCATGTCAGAGCAAAGTTATAATGGGTTCCTGACACGAGGTACTCTTGAGGCCTTACAGTGTACACTCTACTAGTAGTAAATTTTAGGACCTATGAACGCAAAACAAATCGTGTGTTTTCTCTCTCCTTTGCTATACTCCATCTCTCCTCCCCTTTCCCCTCGTTCACTGACCCGACTGATCTCTCCCTCGTCCACAACATGGCGCTATGCACGTGTGCCTTGGTATGGTCGCTCTGTGTCTCTGGCGTGTTCGACAGCCGCGCGTTGGTGTGGAGTAGGGACGAGGAGTACATAGGAAGGAAACCACTTTGGTACTTGGCGACACAAAAATTCAAAGTTTTTTGGTTTTCAAAATTTTCACTTGCTTCCCAAACATCAGGAGGGAAGGTATTCAAAAGATCGGACATTCGCGGTATTGTACTTCTTATCTTATCTTTATCTTGTCTTATGTCTTACAATACCATACCACTATATATTGTATGGAACATTGACCGTTTGATCAAGACTGGCAAATCCAAACATTGTTAACCATTGGATCTTCTTTTTCATTCTTAGCATCTATAAATATGCTACTGATAGTCTTTAGCACCATGCATGCTAGTATGTGCAAACCTCAAAACGCACACTTAATTCATTGCTCAGTTTCAAGGTCCATGTGCTAAATGCATGGACTTGGATGTAATTTTCATTTTTTATGAGATCCTTGATGTAACTTGTACTTCCATCGACCGTGTTAACTCTCAAGCACCTCGCTCCTACGAGACCTACCATTTGATCGGCCATTTGCAGTACTTCTTATCTTATCTTTATCCTGTCTTATCTCTTACAATACCATACCAATTCATAGTGTACGTATTAACTTTGAACATTGACCGTTGGATTAAGACTAGCAAATCCAAACATTGCCAACCGTTAGATCTTCTTTTCCATTCTTAGCATTTAGAAAGATTCTACTGATAGTCTTTAGCACGATAAACGCTAGTATGCAGAAACCTCAAAACACACACTTCATTGCTTAGTTTTCACAGTCCTTGTGCTAATAAATGCATGCACTTGGATGCAATTTTCATTTTTTATGAGGTCCTTGATGTAACTTGTACTTCCACCAACCGTGTTAAGTCTCAAGCACCTCTCTCCTACGAGACCTACCATTTTATAGACCATTCGCAGTACTTCTTATCTTCTATTTGTCTTGTCTTATCTCTTAAAATACAATACAATAAACCACTACAGATTGTACGGATTAACTTTGAACATTGACCGTTGGATCAAGACTAGCAAATCCAAACATTGCCAATTGTTGGATCTTCTTTTCCATTCTTAGCATCTAGAAAGATTCTACTGATAGTTTTTAGCATGATGAACGCTAGTATGCACAAACCTCAAAACACACACTTCATTGCTCATTTCCAGGGTCCTTGTGCTAAATGCATGGACTTGGATGCAATTATCATTTTTATGAGGTCCTTAATGTGACTTGTACTTCCACCCACTGTGTTCACTCTCAAGCACGTCGCTCCTACGAGACCTACCATTACTATTAGATCGGCCATTCGTAATACTTCTTATCTTATATTTATCTTGTCTTATCTCTTACAATACCATACCATCACTATAAAGTGTACGAAACATTGACCATTTGATCAAGACAAACATTGCTAATAACCATTGAATCTTCTTTTACATTCTTAGCATCTAGAAAGATTCTACTGATAGTCTCTAGCACAATGAACGCTAGTATGCACAAACCTCAAAACACAAACTTCATTGCTCAGTTTCAGGGTCCTTGTGCTAAATGCATGGACTTGGATGCAATTTTTATTTTTTACGAGGTCCTTGATGTAACTTGTACTTCCACCGACCGTGTTAACTCTCAAGCACCTCGTTCCTACGACACCTACCATTAGATCAGCCATTCGTAATACTTCTTATCTTATGTTTATCTTGTCTTATATCTTACAATACCATACCACTTCATAGTGTACAAATGAACTTTTAACATTGGTCGTTGTATCAAGACTGGCAAATCCAAACATTGCTAACCATTGGATCTTCTTTTCCATTCTTAGCATCTAGAAAGATTCTATTGATAGTATTTAGCACGATGATGAACGTTGGTATGCGCAAACCTCAAAACACACACTTCATTGCTTAGTTTCAGGGTCCTTGTGCTAAATGATGTATGGACTTGGATGCAATAATTTTCATTTTTATGAGGTCCTTGCTGTAACATGTACTTCCACCGACCGTGTTAACTCTCAAGCACCTCGCTCCTACGAGACATAAAGTGAGATCGTCCATTCGCAGTAGTTCTTATCTTATCTTTATCTTGTCTTATATCTGACAATACCATACCACTGCATAGTGTACAAAACATTGAACATTTGATCAAGACTGGCAAATCCAAACATTGCTAACCATTGTATCCTCTTTTCCATTCTTAGCACCTAGAAAGATTCTACTGATAGTCTTTAGCACGATGAACGCTAGTATGTGCAAACTCAAAACACACACTTCATTGCTAAGTTTCAGGGTCCTTGTGCTAAATGCATGGACTTGGATGCAATTTTTATTTTTTATGAGGTCCACTTGTACTTGCTTAACAAAGGAAATCAATGTGGTGCTCACTCATGTAGCCTTACAGTGTGCTACTCCTCCTCTATGCAAGGAAAATAAATTGTGTACTACTCTCTCCTTTGATCCATCACGTCCATTCTCTAGCTGATATCTCCCTCGTCCACGGCGTGGCACTGCGCATGTGCGCCATGGTACTACAACGGCTCTATGTCTATCTTTTTTTCATAACTTTGCTCTAACTTTGAACCGCGTTCAACACCTCTTCGCTGCGCCCTCGGGTTGCCTTCTCTAACCCCATAACATCTTCTACAATAGCTCTTCATTTCCCCTCCATTCAATCTTTCTTTTTCCTAGTACTACTATTTGCTTTACGGAAAACAACATTCCAGTTTTCGCAAAAAAATCATGTCACTTGGAAAATTGAGATCATCTCTTTTCATAATACTTCTTGGAAACTCCCCTTGGCAAAATATTGTTTACAATGCCAAGATGCACCAATCTACATAATATGGAGAAATTACCATAAACTATGATGTGGATCACAGGATATGGCATTGACCTTGGTCGTCCGACTCGAAACCTATTCATACGCATTGCAGGACAATTTTATAAACCTGGTTTTTGAAAAGTTGTCAAAACTCAAGTATCATTTTGCATGGCATGTGATACATGCAAAAGGATGCCATGCACATGTGACGAGGGGTTAACTCATCAATGCCCATCGCAGATGGACTTAGGTCCAAGAAAGTGGGGAGCACTGGAGGCATCAACCGACTAGCAAACAAGCACACAGGGACGCAAGGTTTACCCAAGTTCAGGCCTCGTAGAGGACCCTACTCCTGCTTGTCTGCTCCTAGAACAATCGAGGAGTCAAAAGTTACAGGGCTGTGCAGATGCAATCTGGCGATGGTGTGGAAACTAGGGTTGTGGATTGTCCTCCTCGCCGCCCCCTCCTAGCCTTTATATAGATAGGCTAGGTCTCAGGATAGAAGGCTGAGTCGGTTATAGGTTAGGGTTTTCCCTTTAAACTTTCTATCTTAAGTTTGTCGTGTGCTGCAAGCAGTCGGAGTCTCTTGGGCCACTCGAATCTTTGTTGTGCCTTAGGAATGTCGTGGGCTTCTTCAATGTTGGACCATATACACCAAGCTCGAGTACCTGTAAGGTATGCCCATGTCAGTAGCCCCCGAGTGTCTGGTCGAATCGTAGATCCGAGTGGAGACTTTCTGAAGTCTTCGAGTGCACAGTCGAGCATGTTTTCGAGTGCTCTAATTTGTATCACAAGGATTGTTGATATACGTGCATGATTTATGTGATGTATCGAGATCAGTTAACTGCCATAGGGCAAAACAACACAATCTACTCAAACTCGAGTCCCCGGACTCGAACTCAGAAAAGTGCTGGCGTAATTCGACTCAGGCCGCGGAGGTCTTATAGAGTCGAATCCTAGTGTATAAGTGTGAGCACTCGACGCATCCGTCAAGGCTTATTTCATCGTGCCTGTAGGAACAGATCATTTATGGTGGAGCGTAGCACGTGCATTGCCAGGCCTTCTTCAGGTCTTATCTTCACGCTGCAAGCGTGGCATCCGAATTTTGCCATCACGGAGATGATTCAGGTGGCCCAGAAGATGCAGTCTCTTTGCAGGGAAAATATGAGGTGGAGTCGCCGATGCTTTCGAGTGTGGATGCAGTCAACACACATTTCTATATAAAAAATCATAGGGTGCATAGCCAGCGCTCCCTATGGGGGGGCTGTTCGTCTGCGGTACCAAAGTTCGCAGGCCAGCGCATGGCGGTACCTAAGTTTCCTGAAATTACCGCGTTTCGAGAAGTTGGGCCACCAACTACTGAGAGGGGACATTTCGAGGCAAACTCATCTCACCCCTGCCAAATTCAAACATTCCGTTAAACCGCCCCGTGAAATAGACGGTCGGGACCCTCATGTCGGTCATCTGTCCGTGACGCGAGCGCCAACGCGGCAACCTCTTAGGCAAATCGAGCAGCTAAGTGGATTGGATGCGTTGACCAATTTCACAAATCCATTCCCAGCTTCCCCCTAGCATCGACGGTGGCGGAATCCACCCTCCAGGCAGGATGATCCCTTCGGACATTTGACTTCTGGGGCCAAGTTGCTGCACCATGTTGCTGCGCCCAGTAGCTGACCCTGAGCTCCAATGGCGCATGCTGTAGCCACCGTTGCGAGGCTCTAGCCCGCCTGTGCCGCTGACGAGCCGAGCAGTTTGGAGGATGGCAGATCCTACTATCAAGGAAGAAGAAGTTCTGGCTACAAGCGGGTGAGCTACCATTCTCTTTGCTATTCACACTAATTATAACTGCTAGCTGGCTACTGAACCTCAAATTGTTTGTTAGCCCAACGCTGACAAACATATTTTGTCCATAGTTTTCTGTTAAGTGGGATATGCGTGGACCCCCCTTACCTAGTTACGGTAGTCCTCTACAGGTACGACTCTAAGGGCAAGTGGTATGGACACCATTGTTTCACGATGAAAGAAGCACCTGCGTAGATCTGCACTATATCTGGTATGGTTGCTGCTCTGCGTAATCATGTTGAATTATGGCGAAGTAGACTACAAAGTTCAGCTTCATGGATGAACGTGGCATCATGGTTCCTATAACTTGTGACAGTCAGCTAATTGGATTGACGAAAAGGTATGCTTCGGCTGCCATGTTTGAGCTAAAATGTGATGTACTGGATGTGGAAGCTGCTGCAACTAGGAGTCGCCCTTCTATTCTTAGACAGGGTGGTTGCTCGAACCCAATTAGCTCCTAGTAAGCAAAGGTCTCTTGGGGTTCGCATGTTTGTGCTGAATTGTAATTTTTATTTTATTTACTCTGTAGATATTGGGAAGTTATGCAACAGTCTTGTTTCTTTGACAGGAAACGCTGCAAGGTTAGAAACATGACTGCCAGGTCAGTCATTTTGCTGCCCGAAGAAATTAAAAATGAGTGGAAAGATGTCATTTTGCTGCCCGAAGAAATTAAGAACGAGTGGAAAGATGATGCTGGACACGATTCTGGTGCCCATTATCCCGGCGATGCAGAGTATGTGAAGCTAAGAAAATTGGCACCGAGGAAGAGGAAGAAGGCAAGAAATGAAGAAGCCAGTGAACGTGAAGGCTTGGCACCCAGGCTGCGGAAGAAGGCTGCTGGCAATGAAGATGCATAGTAATGTGTTGAACGAACCTATATATGTAATTCTGTTAAATTCTGGAGCTCTGTGTGTGGCACGTTGCTAGGCGAAACAATCTACCCACGTTCTCTGAGTAAAATGTACCGCGACTTAGGGTTTGGAAACACCCGAGTTAGTAGTTGAATCCGAAATTGTGATTGTGCCACTGCTATCTGAAAACAAGGATCCACCGGTTCCACGATTGCTGAGGAGCAGGAGGTCTCCAAATACGACAAAATGTAAGTGGCACAAAAATAAATTATTTAAGCTGCCACACTCCACGAAGCAGCAACTTATTTCATATGCTACACAACGACGTGGCAACATAAACAACAATGTTCTCACCGATAATGCCCAGACGAGGAGGAAATCAGTACCACTTTCTGGCCTAATCTTGAGCCCGTCTATCTCACCGCCTCTCTGCTCCCGCATCCCCTGCATCTGGCGAAGCTCCCGGATCTCCAGTAACCGGGTGTACGTGCTTCCACTTTACAAATTGTGGTTGTGCTATTTGCATGCGGCACAATCCACGTAGATTACGTTTAAACAAACCACCAATGTTAGAATACACTAGTAGAAAAGGTGTCTTTGGTCCACGGTCATGTTCCCAATCCGGGACAAAGATCTAAATCGAGGCAGAAATTGATCTAAATCACAAATTCTTCCACAAATTAATCGAGACAGAGATCTAAATCGAGGTATTTCATTACTTCAACCACAAATTCTTCTAAACAAAGGTGTGATTTCACATCCTACATTAATTCAACCACTAGTCAACAATTTTCACTTCCGCTGCCACTGTCCTCCGAGCCGCCGGCTTCCTCATCGTTGTCAGACGGAACCTCCACGATTTCTGCATTGTTCACGAGACGGAGCACCTCTTCGCGGCGAGCGGCGGCGATGACGGTGTACTTGGTCTGTCCAGGGACGAAACAGAACCTCTCCCGCCCTTCTCGGTTGCAAAGATCACGGTGCACCACGCGCCTGTCAACGATGTGGTTGCCAATCTTGGCCTTCCGCTCCTTCTTGAACAGAGCCGGCCAGTACGGGATGGCCACCGCGTACCGGGGCAGCGCCCTCTTCCACACGGGCATCTGGCAGTGGCGTGCTATGATTTCGCTCTCCATCGTGGCTCCGCCGGGACAAGGAGCGGAGCCACCGGCACCCCCGCATAGCTTATGCGCCATCCGTGGGGCACCGTCGCGGCCGGCGGCGCGAGGATGTCGAAGTGCGCGAACATCACCGCCTCGTAGAAGTTCAGCGAGGGCATCTCCATGGCGGCGCGGTGGAGATTGGAGTGGGAGCGAGGGGATGGACGACGAAGCAACGGCGTGGTGGAGATTGGAGAGGACGAGGGGATGGACGACGAAGCGACGCGATGTGGCACCTCCTATTTGTACACAAGGACGACGAAGCGACGGGCGGAATATCCAAGGGGCATTGGCCAGACAAAAGGAAGTGATGCAGGGTTAAGACAGACTAACGGGAGAGCAATTTTTTCCTCCCGGACTCCGGGACCACTAGTTCAGACCGCTAGGTCAACAAGTACTACTATTACAACTTAAAAATGAACGGAGCTCAAGATAAATACTATAACTAGTCATCATATATCTCCTTGATCTTCCTAATCTTAGCCCGATTGACATCTTCCTGCGAGAGCAAGGATCGAATCGTCTGCTCCTTCCTTTTAGCATCTTCCTTGCACAGCTTCAATTGTTTCTCTGCATTTTTCCTCATGCACTTATCAATACTCGTAGTTGTGAACTGCAGGACTTTGGCCTGGTGAAGATCATTCCTTGCTTGAGTCAATTCTTGCTCTGCTTTAGCCTTTAGGGCCAATGCCACATACCTCTCCTTCTCGACTTTGCTAACCTTGTCTTGCACCCTCCTGAGATCTCGGTTAAGCTTGGTCGTGTCAACTGGGTCCCATAGCTTCATCTCAACACTGTCAAGAAGTGAGCTGACTACGGATTCTTTCAACTCAACAGTCATATCCCATAGTTTGTCCAGCGTTTTCTGCATCAATTTGGGCCACTCTAGGTCTACCCATTTGCAAACACCGCAACTTCCGCCTTGCATCATTGCACGATGTCCTTGACACCGTAGAAACCTCCTTCCTGCGTTTCGTCCTTCGAACGCTACAAATTTAGCGGGCACATGTCCATGTTTACATAGCAGAGGACTGTCTTCATCCCCTAAACCATGATAGTCGGAGTCATACATCGTCTGGTTGGCCTAACACATCATACGCGCATGAGTAAACAGAGTAGATCTAGCTCAAAAAATAGATAACTGGCCACGGATGATAGATATAGAGATAAGACGACTCACATCGAAATCACCGTCCCTATCATCATGACGCGTTTCCTCGCTGTCTCCCCTTGAACCCATGGTGAGAGGGGAGGGGGGTGGCTGCCGGAGAGGGGATTGGGATGGAGGCGCCGTCGGCTTGCAGCTACGGCAAGATGGGAGTGAAGTGGGGAAAGGGGCTTCGAGGCGAAGGAAGAGAAGTACGGGGAGGAAGAGAAGTAATGGGGACGTGACACTGGGATGTGGCCCACTGAACTCGTGAGACGTGACACTCGCAACATGGGAGCGCCTGGTGTTGCCAGTTTGTCCAGAGCAAGCGTGGCCAATCATGCCGCATAACAGCCTACTCGCGGATCGCTCTCACGAAGACCATCACGAAGACCCTGTCGTCCAAGCGCCCCGATCGAACGGTATGTAACAATCGTCAAGCAGAACAACTGTGTTAGGGCGTGCCTTCTAGAAGACTCGGTCTAACGGCCACACATGCAATGACACTGGTGTATCCATGTGTGATTTGTGAAAAGAACAAACATGCAATCACACTAGGTGGATCCATATGTGGTTTATGGAAGTAACAGACATGCAATGACTCTAGCTGTGATTCATGAAAAGAACAGACATGCAATAACACTGGTGGATCCATGTGTGGTTCATGAGAAGAACACACATCCAATGACACTAGTGGATTCTAGCTGTGGTTCATGAAAAGAACAGACATGCAATGACACTGGTGGATCCATATGTGGTTTGTCTAGAGGAACACACATGCAATGACACTGGGTGTGGTTCATGAAAAGAACAGACATGCAATGACACTGGTGGATCCATGTGTGGTTTATGGAAGTAACAAACATGCAATGACTCTAGCTATGATTCATGAAAAGAACAGACATGCAATGACACTGGTGGATCCATGTGTGGTTCATGAGAAGAACACACATCCAATGACACTGGTGGATCCTTATGTGGTTCATGAAAAGAACAGACATGCAGTGACACCGGTGGATCCTTATGTGGTTTGTCTAGAGGAACACACATGCAATGACACTGGGTGTGGTTCATGAAAAGAACATACATGCAATGACACTGGGTGTGGTTGATGAAAACAACAGACCTGCAATGACACTGGTGGATCCATGTGTGGTTCATGAGAAGAACACACATCCAATCACATTGGGTGGATCCTTATGTGGTTTGTCTAGAAGAACACACATGCAATGACACTGGGTGTGGTTCATGAAAAGAACAGACATGCAATGACACTGGTGGATCCTTATGTGGCTCATGAAAAGAACAAACATGCAATGGCACTGGGTGTGGTTTGTGAAAAGAACAGACATGCAACGACACTGGTGGATCCTTATGTGGTTCATGAAAAGAAGTGACATGCAATGACATTGGGTGTGGTTCATGAAAAGAACAGACATGCAATGACACCGGTGGATCCATGTGTGGTTTATGAAAGTAACAGACATGCAATGACTCTAGCCGTGATTCATGAAAAGAACAGACATTCAATGACACCGGTGGATCCATGTGTGGTTCATGAGAAGAACACACATCCAATGACATTGGTGGATCCTTATGTGGTTCATGAAAAGCATAGACATGCAATTACACCGGTGGATCCTTATGTGGTTTGTCTAGAGGAACACACATGCAATGACACCGGGTGTGGTTCATGAAAAGAATAGACATGCAATGACGTATGTGGTTTGTTTAGAAGAACACACATGCAATGACACTGGGTGTGGTTCGTGAAAAGAACAGACATGCAATGACACTGGTGGATCCTTATGTGGTTTGTTTAGAGGAACAGACATGCAATGACACTGGTGGATCCATGTGTTCTTCATGAGAAGAACACACATCCAATGACACTAGTGGATCCTTATGTGGTTCATGAAAAGAACAGACATGCAGTGACACCGGTGGATCCTTATGTGGTTTGTCTAGAGGAACACACATGCAATGACACCAGGTGTGTTTCATGAAAAGAACAGACATGCAATGATTTATGTGGTTTGTTTAGAAGAACACACATGCAATGACACTGGGTGTAGTTCATGAAAAGAATAGACATGCAATGACACTGGTGGATCCTTATGTGGTTTGTTTAGAGGAACATGCATGCAATCACACTGGGTGTGGTTCATGAAAAGAACACACATGAAGTGACACTGGTGGATCCTTATGTGGTTTCTCTATAGGAACACACATGCAATGAAACTAGGTGTGGTTCATGAAAAGAACAGACATGAAGTGACATCGGTGGATCCTTATGTGGTTTGTCTATAGGAACACACATGCAATGACACTGGGTGTGGTTCATGAAAAGAACAGACATGCAATGACACTGGTGGATCCTTATGTGGTTTGTGAGAAGAACAAACATGCAATGACACTGGTGGATCCTTATGTGGTTCCTGAAAAGAACTCACATGCAATGACACTGGGTGTGGTTCATGAAAAGAACACACATCCAATGACACTGGTGGATCCTTATGTGGTTCATGAAAAGAACAGACATGCAGTAACACCGGTGGATCCTTATGTGGTATGTATAGAGGAACACACATGCAATGAAACTGGGTGTGGTTCATGAAAAGAACAGACATGCAATGACACTGGGTGTGGTTCATGAAAAGAACAGACATGCAATGACACTGGTGGATCCATGTGTGGTTCATGAGAAGAACACACATCCAATCACATTGGGTGGACCCTTACGTGTTTTGTCTAGAGGAACACACATGCAATGACACTGGGTGTGGTTCATGAAAAGAACAAACATGCAATGACACTGGTGGATCCTTATGTGTTTCATGAAAAGAACAGACATGCAATGACACTGGGTGTGGTTTGTGAAAAGAACAGACATGCAATGACACTGGTGGATCCATGTGTGGTTTATGGAAGTAACAGACATGCAATGACTCTAGTCGTGGTTCATGAAAAGAACATACATGTAATGACACCGGTGGATCCATGCGTGGTTTATGGAAGTAACAGACATGCAATGACTCTAGCTGCGGTTCATGAAAAGAACAGACACGCAATGACACTGGTGGATCCATGTGTGGTTCATGAGAAGAACACACATCCAATGATACTGGTGGATCTATCTTGGCATAATTTGATGTATTCCACGATGTATTTCATTGTACAAGACACTTTCCATTTTTATACTACTCAGTTTTGCCCTTGGTTTTATCTGGTACTACTTAGTTTTGCTCCCCTCTCTATCTTTCGTAGAAGCCCAAACCTGTGCTCACCCTGTCTGCTACTCCCTGATTGGTTCTCACAGTTGTCACGCGGATCATGCGCACCAACCGTTGATTCTGTGCGATCCAACGATGATCGTTGCACATGTTGTGCCCTTCATAGTATAGCATGAGACAACACGGACGTCTCCCTCAGTGAGACTTCTACAGGAAGGAACACAATGCCGTCCATGGAAAAAGTCGTCGAGCTGTCATGTCAAGTTTAATCAAGTCCGAAAAGCCTACTACTGCTACTACAACACATGCATAGGGCAATGGGGTCATCAAGTGCACGGTTGTTGACGGGACGCTGCAATTTATTGCCACTTGATTTTAATAAGACATATCCCATTTTTATGCAGCGCTCTCAATCTCACTTCCAACTGGGCCCTACCGCTAGTAACTTCCATGAGTCAAGGGCCCCCTCGAGTAGATCTAACGTTGCTAGAAATTGGTTCCGTGCCACTTGCATGCAGTGGAATCGAGGTATGCCATGAGCGTGTTTTCAATGCAGCTCTAAAGTGGAGATCGTGGCTATTTCAAAAAAGGGAACCCAAAAAAGGGTGGAGATCGTGGTAGCCCCCCGCCCACCACACGTGTCCACTCGAGGACTACGAATGGTCTAGTGTTTAT
The DNA here is from genome assembly GCA_916181665.1 of Avena sativa. Taxonomy (NCBI): domain Eukaryota; kingdom Viridiplantae; phylum Streptophyta; class Magnoliopsida; order Poales; family Poaceae; genus Avena; species Avena sativa. The sequence continues at coordinate 265,206,665 of OV702291.1, forward strand.
AACCCCCCTCGACCTTCTTCTTCCATGAGATCGTGTCATTTCCCCCCAGTCTGTCTAGTCCCAAGACCCCAATCTACACCTGCCGCACGCGCCAAAGCTCCCTCGCTTGCACTACCTCCTTCCCTTGGTGCGCCATGAAGCGTACGCGTGGAGACGAGCCGGAGGTGAAGCCAGTTGAAGGCACAGCAGCAGATGGCTCGGTCGTCGCCAAACAGGCGGAGGCGTCTTCTCTAGGCACGAACGTCGCTCGTCACCGCACATTCGAGGGTGCGAGCTCATCCGTCTAGCCAGTAGCCATTGCCGCCGAGCAGCAGGTGGTAGCCGTCGCCGCCGAGCAGCAGGTGGTAGCCATCGCTGCCGAGCAGCAGGTAGTAGCTGTCACCACCGAGCAACAGGTGGCCGACAACATCGTGGTGCCAACAGCAGATCTAGATGGGGGGCAGGCGGCAGGCGGAGACAATCCGGTGATCTACATCAACGACCCCATCGCCGTACAAGAAATCTTTGATGCAATCGCGGAGAATGATGAGTTCGAGGAGGAGGTCCCTGATGAGGAGTCCGAGGTACCACATTGCTAGCTTCTCTAGTCACAGCCGCAGTTTTCACTGTTCATACATAGGATTTTCTCAATCGTGTACATATTCTTTTTCTCTTGAAGTAGGGTAGTATATATATGGTTCGATCGGTTGATTGATGCATCTGCCATCTAGTCACAAAACCCCAATCCGTCTAGTCACAAAACCCCAATCTGCTCATCTGCCATCTAGTTGAGTTTACTAGTTGAGTGTTGATTTCGATACACAACAGGCCTATAACATTACATTTCTATTTCTTACTGAGCCCAATGATTCAATTTTGCCCCCAAATAGTTGAAGGGCATCTGATGGTGTCGTATTTTTAGGGATGGTTAGTGAACCTGAGGTAGTAATGCATATAAACAATATAGGTTGTGCTGTTGGTATTTTGTTCTCCGACTCCATCGCTGAAAAAATGAGGCCCTAATTTTTTCTCTTATATGGAACCTAAATATATAATCTTTGTATTGTTTCTGATCTATGAATGCGTTGTATGATGCATTTGTATATCCTTGAATATTATTTTGTACGATTACATTTCAATTTCTTATTGTGGCCAATGATTCAAATTTGCCCTAAAGAGAGGCAAACACATTGGTGTCAGATTTTTTCAGGGATGAGTGAGCGAACCTGGGGCCATGTACAAGATCAATATAAGCTGTGCAATTATTACTTGGTTCGCTTACGCCATCTCTGTAGAAACTTATGAGGCTGCAATCTTTATTCTACATTCATAGAACTATGATATTTGAATTATCTATTCCATGCATTCATAGTGTATAAGAATTACATTTTAGTTTGTCACCGAGGCCGATGATTGAAATTTGCCCCAAAAGAGTTCAAGGAGAGACACGTATGATGGTGTCGTGTTTTAGGGATGGGTTGGTGAACCTAAGGCAGCAATGCACACAAACAATATTGGTTGTGCTGTTGGTACTTTGGTTCTCCAACTCCATCTCTGAAACAAATTATGAGGCCCTTGATTTATTCTCATATGGAACTACATATATAATCCTTGAATTGTTTCTGATCTTTTAATGATTGGTATGATGCATATGTATATGAATAGTTTTGATCATAAGTATTTTTAACATGTACCTGAAGATTAATTGTTTGGTTTTTTATATTTAGGCTTGTTTTTGTACCTGACTATGTATATCCCTGAATATTGCTTTGTACGATTACATTTCAATTTCTTATTGTGGCCAATGATTCAAATTTGCCCCAAAGGGAGGCAGACACATTGGTGTCAGATTTTTTCAGGGATGAGTGAGCGAACCTGGGACCATGTACAAGAACAATATAAGCTGTGCAATTGTTACTTGGTTCGCTCACGCCATCCCTGAATAAACATATGAGGCGACAATCTTTATTCTACATTCATAGAAATATGATATTCAAATTATCTACTCCATACATTCATAGTGTATAAGAATTACATTTTAGGTTCTCACCGAGGCCGATGATTGAAATTTGCCCCAAAAGAGTTCAAGAGGAGACACGTATGATGGTGTCGTGTTTTAGGGATGGGTTGGTGAACCTGAGGCAGAAATGCACACAAACAATATAGGTTGTGTTGTTGGTACTTTGGTTCTCCAACTCCATCTCTGAAACAAATCATGAGGCCCTTGATTTATTCTCATATGGAACTACATATATGATCCTTGAATTGTTTCTGATCTTTTAATGATTGGTATGATGCATATGTATATGAATGGTTTTGATCATAAGTATTTTTAACATGTACCTGAAGATTAATTGTTTGGTTTTTTAATTTATAATTACAATATTTAGGCTTGTTTTTGTACCTGACTATGTATATCCCTGAATAATGTTTTATACGATTACATTTCAATTTCTTATTGTGGCCAATGATTCAAATTTGCCCGAAAAGAGAGGAAGACACATTGGTGTCAGATTTTTTCAGGGACGAGTTAGTGAACCTGGGGCGATGTACAAGAATAATATAAGCTGTGCAATTGTTACTTGGTTCACTTACGCCGTCCCTGTAGAAACTTATGAGGCCTTAATCTTTATTCTACATTCATAGAACTATGATATTCGAATTATCTATTCCATGCATTCAGTGTGTAAGAATTACATTTTAGTTTGTCACCGAGGCTGATGATTGAAAATTGCCCCAAAAGAGTTCAAGGGGAGACACGTATGATGGTGTCATGTTTTAGGGATGGGTTGGTGAACCTGAGGCAGCAATGCACACAAATAATATAGGTTGTGCTGTTGGTACTTTGGTTCTCCAACTCCATCTCTGAAACAAATTATGAGGCCCTTGATTTATTCTCATATGGAACTACATATATAATCCTTGAATTGTTTCTGATCTTTTAATGATTGGTATGATGCATATGTACATGAATGGTTTTGATCATAAGTATTTTTTAACATGTACCTGAAGATTAATTGTTGGGTTTTTTATATTTAGGCTTGTTTTTGTACCTGACTATGTATATCCCTGAATATTGCTTTGTACGATTACATTTCAATTTCTTATTGTGGCCAATGATTCAAATTTGCCCCAAAGGGAGGCAGACACATTGGTGTCAGATTTTTTCAGGGATGAGTGAGCGAACCTGGGACCATGTACAAGAACAATATAAGCTGTGCAATTGTTACTTGGTTCGCTCACGCCATCCCTGAATAAACATATGAGGCGACAATCTTTATTCTACATTCATAGAAATATGATATTCAAATTATCTACTCCATACATTCATAGTGTATAAGAATTACATTTTAGGTTCTCACCGAGGCCGATGATTGAAATTTGCCCCAAAAGAGTTCAAGAGGAGACACGTATGATGGTGTCGTGTTTTAGGGATGGGTTGGTGAACCTGAGGCAGAAATGCACACGAACAATATAGGTTGTGTTGTTGGTACTTTGGTTCTCCAACTCCATCTCTGAAACAAATCATGAGGCCCTTGATTTATTCTCATATGGAACTACATATATGATCCTTGAATTGTTTCTGATCTTTTAATGATTGGTATGATGCATATGTATATGAATGGTTTTGATCATAAGTATTTTTAACATGTACCTGAAGATTAATTGTTTGGTTTTTTATTTATAATTACAATATTTAGGCTTGTTTTTGTACCTGACTATGTATATCCCTGAATAATGTTTTATACGATTACATTTCAATTTCTTATTGTGGCCAATGATTCAAATTTGCCCGAAAAGAGAGGCAGACACATTGGTGTCAGATTTTTTCAGGGACGAGTTAGTGAACCTGGGGCGATGTACAAGAATAATATAAGCTGTGCAATTGTTACTTGGTTCACTTACGCCGTCCCTGTAGAAACTTATGAGGCCTTAATCTTTATTCTACATTCATAGAACTATGATATTCGAATTATCTATTCCATGCATTCAGTGTGTAAGAATTACATTTTAGTTTGTCACCGAGGCTGATGATTGAAAATTGCCCCAAAAGAGTTCAAGGGGAGACACGTATGATGGTGTCGTGTTTTAGGGATGGGTTGGTGAACATGAGGTAGCAATGCACACAAACAATATAGGTTGTGCTGTTGGTACTTTGGTTCTCCAACTCCATCTCTGAAACAAATTATGAGGCCCTTGATTTATTCTCATATGGAACTACATATATAATCCTTGAATTGTTTCTGATCTTTTAATGATTGGTATGATGCATATGTATATGAATGGTTTTGATCATAAGTATTTTTAACATGTACCTGAAGATTAATTGTTTGGTTTTTTATATTTAGGCTTGTTTTTGTACCTGACTATGTATATCCCTGAATATTGCTTTGTACGATTACATTTAAATTTCTTATTGTGGCCAATGATTCAAATTTGCCCCAAAGGGAGGCAGACACATTGGTGTCAGATTTTTTCAGGGATGAGTGAGCGAACCTGGGACCATGTACAAGAACAATATAAGATGTGCAATTGTTACTTGGTTCGCTCACGCCATCCCTGAATAAACATATGAGGCTGCAATCTTTATTCTACATTCATAGAAATATGATATTCGAATTATCTATTCCATGCATTCATAGTGTATAAGAATTACATTTTAGGTTGTCACCGAGGCTGATGATTGAAATTTGCCCCAAAAGAGTTTAAGGGGAGACACATATGATGGTGTCGTGTTTTAGGGATGGGTTGGTGAACCTGAGGCAGCAATGCACACAAACAATATAGGTTGTGCTATTGGTACTTTGGTTCAACAACTCCATCTCTGAAACAAATTATGAGGCCCTAGATTTATTCTCATATGGAACTACATATATGATCCTTGAATTGTTTCTGATCTTTTAATGATTGGTATGATGCATATGTATATGAATGGTTTTGATCATAAGTATTTTTAACATGTACCTGAAGATTAATTGTTTGGTTCTTTATTTATAATTACAATATTTAGGCTTGTTTTTGTACCTGACTATGTATATCCCTGAATAATGTTTTTTAGGATTACATTTCAATTTCTTATTGTGGCCAATTATTCAAATTTGTCCCAAAAGAGAGGCAGACACATTGGTGTCAGATTTTTGCAGGGATGAGTTAGTGAACTTGGGGCGATGTTCAACAACATTACAGGTTGTGCAATTGTTACTTGGTTCACTGACTCCATCCCAGAAGAAACTTATGAGGCCCCTAGATTTATCCTACATTCACTCTGATGCAATTATTTGTCATTGTGTTGAGATGAAATGATATATGAACCGATCAAACTATTGCTGAGATGCTTTATCTTTGATATCCATAGATATATTGTCTTACATATACATGTTGTCAATTCTTGAGTTGTAATACAATTCAATCATATGTATGAGTTCTAAGTTATGTTCTTAAAAATCAATAGGAGGATGATGATAAAGTGGATGATAGCAAGGTATCCAGGGACAACAAGAGCCGCTACGTGCTGAGGCGGTTACGGTGTGGGCTAATCTGTTTCCACCGTAGGGGGAGACTATTTTGCCCATTTTGTGGCAGAGCAATCAACGTGGACCTCAACAACATGATCTAGCATGCGGAGGGTGTTTGCAGAGGCGGAGGCAGAAGCCATAGGCCGATTACCTTGGCGCGGCACGCAGCCTACGGCAAATTCCTCCGAGAGTATGTCAGGACTAGCCTGTATCCCATCGACTAGGCTGTCGTTGCCTCCTGCTGATAAACCCCTGCCCTGCTAGGCGTCTCCATGTCCCGGTCTCCTGCTGTAGCCCCTGCTTTTATTTTGTTCTAGTTAATTATTACCTGTGTGTGGCATGTAAGACAATATATTCGTGGTGTCTCTGGTGAACCTTCTATATTAATCTACTCCTTTATATGGAGTGCCTTAAAGTTTCTAGTGTTCAATTATAATTACTGATCATGCTCATGCACACTACAAAATATTTCTAGTGCTTGATTATATTATAATTGTCAAGAAATACATCAACAAGTTAAATTGGTCAAAATTTTGTATTGAAGTAACTAAATGTATCAAACACATAATAAACTAGAAACTAAAATCTAGTTCAAACACATAATATATCACCACCACTTGTTGTCGTCCTTGACTTGCTTCCCCTTCAACCGCTTGATGTCTCCACCGTCCCAAGATCCCTGCTCGTCCTGAAACCGCTTTCTGTCCTCCTCGCGCTTCTTCTCCCGGGCTAGCTTGCAACCAGGGAATAGCTCTCTCACGAAAAACCCCGCCTTAACCATCCCATCTTTCATGGTAATGAGCTTACTATACAACTCGTACGCCATGTAGGCATCTCTGGCTGCATACTCGAGGCACACCTGGCTCATCGACTTCCACTCCCAGTAGTCGTGATCGAGTCGCTTCAATTTCTTAAGTTTTTCATAGGATTTATCGATGATTTCCGTTGCTAGATCACCCAGCCATCCTTCGCTGGGTATGGTTTGATCTTGTACAGATTTTGGATGTCGATGTGGTGCCCATCTAGATTTTTATCAACGCACGAGAAAGCATAATTGTGTCATTTGTGATATCCATGCTAGTGGAAGTTATCCCTTTCCTACACAAGAACTCGACCAGAGCCGGACAATGCATCTCAGTTGGTTTACTCCTGCACTTAGATGGTTCTAGGGATGTAAGGGAACAAGGGATGCAGAAGTGGTGATCTCAAATTTAAATTTCACATACCTGCAGAAGTGGTAAATGAGGACCTCGTCATGTATGGCGATTTGCACGACAGCGATCTCTTGTGGAGGATTTTTCTCTTATTTGCATGGGTGTACTCCAAGTCTAGCCCCACAAACTTGTGCTTCTCTTTCTCAAGCAATTGCTCAAACCTGGCAAGAGTTGTCTCCACAGTCGCTTCATCATTTGTGTACACCACTGTCAAAGTCGTGGTGCCATGGGTAGGGACCAAGTGGGTCTCTGTTGTGCGTTTACCATCGTCCATGCCTGCAAGGAAATGGGTGAAAGGAAATGCCTGCAAGGAACTGCCTGCGAGAGGAAGAAGAAGATGAGCCGACGGTTCCAGAACAGAGGAAGAAGAAGCGCCCAGGAAAAACTGCAGAGGAATGACTGGGGAAGAGGAATGACTGCAGAAGAAACGTGGTAACTGCAACTTTCGGTTCAAGAACTCACAGTGGTTACATGGAGATCGTGGCAGTGCTGCCGATTCAACAAGTGGGGCTAGTTCCTGCGAGAATATGAAATTAGCTATGCATTTTTCTATGCGCAAAATTGAGAGAAATCATTTATATTTTGTCTTTCATAATTAAACACAATGAAGTTGGTACAACCCAAGAGATTTGAACAAAAGAGATTTGCTAGTTTAACATACAACAACACAAAAGTTTCTGAGCATGTATTCTTGAAATTTAAATTATGATGATTTATTCAGAAGTTCTGAGCTACAACCGACATTACAGAGCCAACACTCTCGTCTTCGTCCTCCTCGTGCTGCTCGTCGTTGTCGTCTTCCGCATCCTCCTGTTTCCTCTGCCGGACCGGTGACCACCTCAATAATTAGCTTGATATAGTGCCTCATCACCTTGACCTAGACGACGAGCAGATCATCAAGGCAAATTCTATTTTTAGCACAGAATTCAGCCCAAGGGTCAGTGAACTCAATGCAATCGTCATATACTTCCGATATGCGATATCGCCCCAAGATTTTTAGGCCTTTGTTACAATTATTCTTCATGCATACAATAGAACCCTTACAGGCCCAACATGGCAGAACTTGAGCTACCACAAAGACCTCGGCAAAGGTGGCAGAATTGGTGCGGGTGCAACCACGGTGACGGCAAGCTCGGATTCTAGAGGAGGAAAATAGAACCGAGCATGGTCGACAAGGTGATAGATCTCACCGGGAACCAATTCTCGTCCCTGCACCGTGCCATGGGTGCATCCACGGTGAGGGCGAGCTCTGACTCGAGATGGGGAGGAGAGCGGGGCCGAGCAGCTTCATCACGTCCCAGCTCTGCGCCATCGCCGCGACCACAGATTGCCGCTCCGGGGAAGAAGACGCGTAATGGATGCAGGCGCCAACGCTACAAGCCTATAGGGAGGAGAGCTAGGCCGAGCAGGTTCGTCCATGCCCTAGCTCCGCGCCATGGCTGCGACGCCCCACAGATTGCCGATCCGGGGAAGAAGAAGACGCGTAATGGATGCAGGCGCCAACGCTGCAAGCCTAATTGACACCTAAGCGACGGGAGCGACAGGAGCGACATAACGGCGAGAACTGACAGGGGGGCCAACTTGACGGCCGTTAGCCTGATTTTTTGTATTGAAACATAAAGTTGAATTCATGCCAAAAACGACCCTCTGAGTATTTGGCACACCAACTGTAGTCATCGCGGCTTATTTCAGGGAACTTGGGTACCGCGTTGCCTAGACACCCCAACTTTCGGGCCGCAAAATGATATTCTCCCCTATGGGAGTATCCCCGTGTGCCTATTTGAGTCGTAGACTCGAGTGGGGACTAAGAATATTATGCGACTGATGTCGTATTTTGTTTGGTTTAGTCGAAATATGTTTCTAGCGCTCCCTATGGGAGTAATCTTGAGTCCACAGTCGAATCGTTGATTTGAGTGAAGGGTAATGCTTGGAATTATACAGAGTTCATCGGGTGCGCGGCCAACGCTCCTGTTAGGAGTAGCCCTCGAGTGCTTGGTCGAGTCAAAGACTCGAGTAGGGACTAGAGTAGTCAAAAGGTGCTCCTGCTGGAGTTAATGACGTCAGTGCTGACGATGAGATGATCTAAGTTGCCCGCGTGAGCAGTTTTGACGGGACGTGATGAAAAGTGGGGCCCCATTTCAGACTTGGATTTGACCAGGCATGCGTAATCTTCAGTTTTAACTATGTCTCCTCGATTCTCGTGCGTAATGGGAGGAGTGGAGCGACGGTTCGCGGTTTACACTGCCACGCATCAAAATCGATTTGTGCCACGCGTCTAGCTAGTTTCCTCCTGGCCGTTGGATGGCATCTGTGGCGAGGTTAAGTAGTGGTTTCCTATGCGGTAATTTTCCCCAGAACCCATCTTCTTCCTAGCACACTGCCTCCATTGCCGCTCCTTACTGTTCCATTGCTCGCACCTCCTTGCTATGTTGGACGGCCTTCGCACCTTTCCTAGCTACTTCCTGTGCTCCCACCGCAAGCACCAGATGGGGAAGAAGAAGGGTGCATCTGCTGCTGGATCTGCGGCCGTGATGGCTCAATGCACGGCGCCCAGAAAAATGCTTGATGGCGGTGTTGATGTAGAGCTCGTTGGGAACTCCAAGAGGAAGGTATGATGAGCACAGCAGCAAGTTTCCCTCAGTTATGAAACCAAGGTTTAATCGAACCAGTAGGAGCAAGGAAACACCCCAAAGGTGTTACTAGCTGAGCTTTGGCAGGGCACACTACCGGTGCTAGTAGCAACGTGGAGACCTGCACAACACAACCACATAACTTTGTCCCCAACTTGCGATGAGGTTGTCAATCTCACTGTGTTTTGCAGAAAACAAAGGATTAAGTATCGAATGGAAAAAAGTAATAGTTTGCAGAAAGTAAACACAAATAAGTAAACATTTGTAGATTGTATGTAAAGAAAATACCGGGATCCATAGTTCACTAGAGGTGGCTCTCCTTAAGATAGATAACATGCTGGGTGAACAAATTACAACGGGGCAATTGACAAACACCGAGAAAGCAATACATGCATATACTAATCATCTTGACTCCTTTGAGACTTGATTGGGAATTACAACATTATACATAGACCGCCATCCAACTGTATCTATGACTAATAATCCACCTTCAGGTTATCATCCGAACCCCCTCCAGTATTAAGTTGCAAGCAACAGATTATTGCTTTACAAATTGCGTGTAAAGTAAACAATACGATTGTTCTATGAACAAAGGATTGTTGTTTTCTCCCTAGTAGCAACAACACATCTAGTAACTTAGAGATTTCTGTCACTTCCCCAGATTACCAGAGGCATGAAACCACTATCAAGCATAAATACTAACTCTTGGAGTTGCTAGCATCTACTTGGCCAAGATAACTACTAACAACGGAAAGCATGCAAGATCACAAATAACAAAGACATGATATAATAAATAATCAATCTGAAATAGCATCTCAATATCCATCGGATCCCCGCAAACACAACATGCAGAATTACAAATAGATGATCTTGATCATGAACGGAGCTCACAAGATCTAGACATGAAAGCACAAAGGAGGAGAACCAGCCATCTAGCTACTACATGGATCTGTAGTCCAAGGATGAACTACTCACGCATCACACCGAAGGCTTGCATGGTGATGAAGAAGGCCTCCAGGGTGAATTCCCCTCTCCGGCAGGGTGCCGGGAAGAGCTTCAGATCCCTCCCGATCTAGGGATGGAGATGACGGCGGCTACAAACTCTTTCGTGGATTTTTGATCGGGTACTTAGGGTTTACGTCCCGAGGGCATCTTATAGTCGAAAGGGGAGGCCGAGGGGGTGCCTAGGCTGGCCACACCACCCCCTGGCATGGGCCAGGCCTGGCCGCGTGGCCAGGTGGTGTGGCCGCCCTCTGGCCCCTCTCCGTCTCGTATTCTGGGACTTGATGACTTCCGGAAAAATAGGCACTTTGGCTTTTGTCCCGTCCAATTCCGAGAATATTCATTTTTTGACTTTCCTAGAACCAAAAACAGCAGAAAACAGGCAGCTGGCACTGTGGCTCTTGTTAATAGGTTGGTCCAAGAAATCATATGAAAACTACTCCAAAGTTGGAACAAAACACAAGAAAGTGGATAAAACCAAGCATGGAACATCAAAAATTATAGATACATTTGCAATGTATCAGGCCACCACTGTTGTGGCCAAGAAGAAGGGCGCCGCCGCCATGAGCACCAGTATTGCTGCCGCTAGAAAGAAGAAGGGCTTAGGCACGCGCGTCACGAATGGATCGTGGCGGCCAACCACCATCAAGGACACATAGATCTTCAACTAGCGCCAAGATGGCGCTCTCCCCGCCGCGGAAGATGACTGCCGGATTCCCAGCGACAAGGTAATCCCCAGTCCCCCCGCCGGGTTTCGGGTGATGTTTCTCGCATTTATCATCCGTGGTCTTTCTCTCCCCCTTGACAAGTTTGGGAGGGGGTTACTTTGCTTCTACGGGCTCCAGTTGCACCAGTTGACCCTGAACTCCATCCTTCACATCGCTGCTTCATTACCCTCTACGAGTGCTAGCTCGGAATCAAGCCACACTTTGGTCTCTTCAAAAAAAAATTCAAACTCAAACGCTAGTCGGGCTCTAGATCGGTAGTCTACGATATAGGAGGCTGCAGGATCCATGTCGACTCCAATGTCACATATTTTGCCATCAACTTCAATGCATCTGCTCAAGGGTGGAGGGAGAAGTGGTTCTACATTCGTGACCATAAGGTTGATGAAGAACACTATGGACTCACACCTTTTTATCTGGTGGCAGCATGCAAGAGAAGGAGGTCATGGAAGAATAGGGTGATGCCCGACAAAGCCGAGGAAACAAAGACTTTGTACCAGTGTGTCTACGACCTTGAACGCCGCATAGGCAAGGAAGTAGGTGGCATAGACCTTATTCGCACCTAGATGCACCGTCGAGTGCAGCCGCTGCAGGCTAGGGTGCATCCAATGTGCTCTTGGACTAGCGTTGAAGATGCCACTCACATCTCTCTAGAGAACATTTCTTTAGGTGAAGTGGACAAGAGGTTTCGACTTGCTAGCTTGTATATTTTTCGAGTAGTTTGTACTCTGCAGTTCCTTTTCGTTAGCCTGACGTATATTCATCTCAGCACCTTGTCAACCTGTCAGGTGCTTTGCAGCTGGTTGATTGTACCAAGGGTTCGATTGATTAGTGCGTCAGCTAATCAGGATACTACACTATTCCTGTAACGAGGTGGAAAGGCTGACGCAGCCCCCGAGTGATGTAATTGCAAGTAAAATAGAAAACACAAAGTTGGAGTCACTTAGCTTTATTTATTCGCAGAATATCAGGAGGCACAATGTGTGGCTAAGTAGCCCGGCTGAATAGCCTTATTTGTAAAGTAAAAACATCTAAGGGTAGAAACGATGCAGATGCGCAACGTTCCAGGGATTGGAGTATGTGACTCCACTTTTTAAGTTTTTAAGGCGGTAGGCACCACCTGGGATTACTTATGTAATCACATAAGGTCCCTCCCAAGGGGACTCGAGCTTGAGGTGCCCTTGTTTCTTTAGTAGCAGGACCAAGTCTCCTTCGACGAAGGACCGTGGGCGTAGCCTTCTATTGTGGTAGTTGCCGAGGTTTTGCTGGTAGATCGTGGATCTCTCCGCTGCAATCTCGCGTGCCTCATCAGGGAGATTGACGAAGTATTTGAGTGCGAGGGTTGATTCTACCTTGCTGTATGCTACGACCCGTGGGGTTTTGTAGTGCACTTCTGCGGGTGGTACCGCCTCGGCACCATGTACCATGAAGAACATAGTGTAGCCTGTGGCACTGTTTGGAGTTGTGCACAAGCTCCATAGTACTGACTATAGCTCCTCGGGCCAACACCCAGCAGCTCTTTCGAGTGGCCGAAGGAGCCTTTTCTTGATCCCGCCGTAGACGAGGCCGTTGGCCTTTTCGACTTGACTGTTGGTCTGAGGGTGCACCACTGAGGCGTAGCTGATGTTGATTCCCAGGTTTTCGCAGAAATCCTGGAACTCATTCGAGGTGTAGTTTGTTTCGTTAACCGTGATGATACTATGTGGCACCCCGAACCGGAAGACGATGGACTCGAAGAATTTAACGGTGCTGGCCCATGATTGTTTTTCACCGGCATGGCCTCAATCCACTTGGTGAGTTTGTCGACCGTGACGAGGAGGTAGGCATATCCTCTAGGTGAAGATTTCTGGAGCTTGCAGACTATGTCAAGTCCCCATTGTGCTAAGGGCTAGACCATAGGTATTGGCCTGAGCTCTACGCCAGGTGCATGCGGCTTGTCCGCGAATTGCTAGCACGCGTTGAATCGCTGGAGGATGTCCTTGGTGTCACGCATTGCCGTTGGCCAGTAGAACCCAACTCGCAGAGCTTTGGCGATGAGGGCGCGACTGCCGGCATGATGGCCGCAAGTGCCTTCGTGTATCTCGAGGAGGATGGCTCTTCCGTCTCCATTGGAGACGCACCGTTGAAGCACTCCTATGATACTACGCTTGTATAGTTCGCCGTTGATGAGGGCAAAATCCTTGGATCGTCGTGCTATATGACGCGCATCCGTCGGGTCACCTGGCAACCTTTTGCTGAGCAAGTACATGATGTATAGTTGTGTCTAGGATGGCTCGATCATCATGACCTCCATGGGCCTTCGAGTCACGTATCTAGATCCATGTCCTCGAGTGTATTTGGCTCATCGGGTGGTGTAGCCCCTGAGTCTTTTGATGTGCTGGTTTTATCCTTTGGACCCTTTGGCTTGATGGAACGCTCGCAGATGCACTCTAAAAATACTCCAAGTGGCACTGGGGCACAAGTGGAAGGTACTCTAAAAATACTCTAAAAATACTCCAAGTGGCGTAGCCCCTGAGTATATCTGCTTCCTCGTTACTTTCGCGGCCGATGTGCCACAGCTCGCAGCTGTCGAAGTCCCCCTTGAGTGCATCGTAGAGGTCACGGTAGGCGATCATGTTGTCGCTTAGAGCATCACACTCGTTATGGTTTGATTCACCACCAGTTTGGGGTCGCCGTAGATGACGAGTCACTTTGCACCACAGGCTTTTGCCATCCGCATCCCATGGATTAAGGCTTCATATTCAGCTTCGTTGTTGGAGACGGTGAACTTCATTTGCAGAACATACCTCACCTTTGTCACCTTGTGGCGATGTCAGGATGACACCCACACCAGCTCCCTCTTTATGTTTGGATCCGTCGAAGTGCATTGTCCATAGATAGGACATGTCTGGCTTATCGGGGAGATGGTTTTCCATCCAGTATATGAGGAAGTCTAGGAGAACTTCTGACTTGATCGCGTCTCGCTTCTCGTATGTGATGTCTCGTGGAGACAGTTCTATCCCCCAAAGCGCGACTAGTCAAGTGGCATCGGGGTTGTTGAGGATGTGCCCTAGCGGGGCGTTGTTCACCACAATGATTGGGTGCTCCTGGAAGTAGTGGCGCAGTCGCCTGGCTGTCATGAAGACGCCGTATGCTAGCTTCTAATAATGCGGGTACCGTTGTTTTGTTGGTCTGAGCACCTCGCTGAGGTAGTAGACTAGGCGCTGCACCCCGTGGACTTTATTTTGTTCGGCTTGTTCCACTACGAGCATAGTACTAACCACCTGGTTGGTGGCGGAGATGTATAACAACATCGGCTCCTTTTCTTGAGGTGTTACCAACACCAGCGAGGTGGACAGTAGACACTTGAGGTCTTCGAATGCTTCTTGTGCTTCGTCCGTCCACTCGAATTTGTCAGCCTTGTGAAGAAGTTGGTAGAAAGGCAGCACCTTTTCGCCCATTCGAATGATGAATCAACTGAGCGCCGCGATTCGCCCAGCTAGCTGCTAGACACCTTTTACGTTCTTCGGCTTCTCCATGGCCAGTATGGCCTTTATTTTCTTCAGGTTGGCCTCGATCCCCCTCGCGGAGATGAGGTACCCGAGCAATTGCCCGGATGGTACGCCGAATGCACATTTGTCCCGATTTAGCTTGATCCGGTAGTGGTCCAGGTTGCCGAAGGTTTCACGGAGATCGATGAGTAACGAGGCTTCCTTCTTGGTTTTTACGATGATGTTGTCGATGTAGACTTGAATATTATGGCCAAGCTGGCTCTGAGGCAGGCTGCATACACCGTTGGTAGGTGCCCCCTGCGTTTTTAGCCCGAAAGGCATCGTTGTGTAGCAGAAGACACCAAAGAGCATAATGAACGCTGTTTTCTCCTGGTCTTCCTCCTTCATTCGAATCTAGTGATAGCCTGAGTAGGCGTTGAGGAAGTAGAGGCCTCTTCCTCCTTCATTCGAATCTAGTGATAGCCTGAGTAGGCGTTGAGGAAGTAGAGGCGCCCGCATCCCGCGGTGGAGTCGATGATCTGGTCGATCTGCGGAAATGGGAAGTGATCCTTTGGGCAATATTTGTTTAAGGAGGTGAAATCCACGCACATCCGCAGGATATCCGTGTCCTTTTTAGGAACGAGCACACAGTTTTCTACCTAGGTGCTTTCCTTGATCTCGCGTATGAAGTTAGCGTCGAGGAGTCTATTGACTTCCATACTGACTACTTTTGCCCTTGGCTCAGATATTCAACGTATTGTCTGCTTCACTGGGTTTGCTTTAGGATTCACATTAAGTGAGTGCTCGGCGAATTCCCTGGGAACTCCTGGCGTGTCCGCAGGACAAGCGAAGATTTCCCAGTGCTCACGGAGGAATTCGAAGAGTGTGAGTTCCTATGCGGGACTCAAGTTGTTGGCGATGAGGGCCATCTTGGTTGGGTCCGTTGGGTGGACCTAGACTACTTGGTGTGGATTGACATGTCGAAGGATTGGACGGGTGAGCTTGGATTACTCAGGGGATGTAGACTATTGTCTGTCGACTCCTTCAACCTCGCCATTTCCTCCTGCATGCCGAAAGACTAGGAGATTCTATTAAATTCCCTGTCGCAGCTATCGGATCTCTCGAAGCTTCCGTTGACTGTGATAATGCCGTTGGGGCCCGACATCTTCATCTGTAGGTAGGCGTAGTGTGGCACTTCCACAAACCTTGTGAACACGATGCGCCCGAGGATGCAGTGATATTGTGAGGGCCAATCGACAACTTCGAATTCGATGCACTCTTACCGGAAGTTTGCCAGTGTTCCGAAGATGACGTCTAGGCTGATCTTGCCCAGGGGGTATATGCCCTTCCCTAGGACAATGCCGTGGAATGTTGTGTCTGAAGTTTCCAGACATGACAGAGGGATTCACATGACGCGCAAGGTACTTGCAAACAGGAGGTTGATGCCGCTGCCTCCATCCATGAAGACACGACTCATCTCGAAGCCTCCGATTTGTGCCTCGAGCACCGGGGGACAGTGGCCTGGGCGAGGTACTTGACGCGGATGATCACGCTCGTCGAAAGTAATGCAGGACTCGCTCCCACTGAGGTACTCAGTGGTGGGGGTGGAGAGTTCACTGCCAAATTGACTTGACGAGTGATTGATTTTTGCACCCGATTTGATGGGCGTCCTTTTTGGATCATCCCCATGTTTCCTAGTGCTCGCGGGTATGGCTCGCCTCCGTGGTTTTGGATAGGCACAACTGCAGGTGGTGGTGGCCCGGGTGGCGGTGGAGGTGCTCCATGAGCCACATCACC
Source organism: Avena sativa (assembly GCA_916181665.1). Taxonomy (NCBI): domain Eukaryota; kingdom Viridiplantae; phylum Streptophyta; class Magnoliopsida; order Poales; family Poaceae; genus Avena; species Avena sativa. The sequence goes on from OV702291.1 coordinate 265,222,998, forward strand.
TGGGGCAGCTCCATTGCGTCGCGATTCATCCGGGCTAGGCCTTCGTGGAGCTTGAGGAACTCACGGTAGTCCTTTAGAAGGTGGCTGGATTTTTTCTTGCCGTCATGTTTGTCTATGTAGAAGTGTATGTTGCACGGTCCGGACAGTTTGTCCTGGATAGATGTTCCAGGTTTCTCATCGCGAGTGCAACGTTGCCACACTTGCGTGGTTTTTCCGCTATCGCGGTATCCACCACTGCGATACCCGCTATTGCGGTTACTATCGTCACGTTTGTCAGTGTAGCCAGTCATGACCATGTCGACTTCCTCATGGTCCTTGTAACCGTGCGTCCGATGTTTTCCTCGGCGGTCGTGTCTGCATATGAGGTCGTCGTCATCATCGGAGTGGACACGGTTTTTCACCGAGTCCTCTCCATCGGCCCACCTATTCGCGATCTCCATCAGGTGGTCTATTGTCTTGGGCTTTGAACGACCCAAATCCTTTCTGAGCTCTCTACGGTGCACGCCGCTATTGAACGCGTCGATTGCGCGGTCCTTGGAGATGTCTTCTATAGAGTTTTTGATGATGGACCATCTCTGAATGTATGAGCGCAATGACTCACCAGTATTTTGAATGCAGCCCCTTAATTCTTTGATTGACGCGGGCCTTTTGTACGTTCCTTTGAAGTTTCGCACGAAGTTGGAGACCAGCTCATCCCAGCTGTGAATCGATCCACGCGGGAGGTTGTTGAGCCACGCACGAGCGGCACCTTGCAGTTGTAGCTAGAGGCATTGCATTTCCATGCTTGTGGTTCCACCATGTAGCCTGACGAAGGAAATATTGTCTTCCAGCCAGATCTTTGGGTCCTGGAGTCTGTTGAATTTTGGGTTCTTCGATGGGAGGAGGAGGTGGAAGAGTAGCGCTTGGCCAGAGCCTTGCCTCTCTTCGGTTGTAACACTGGATCCTTGGTGAGAGAAGCCTCGACTAGTCCCAAGCCAGCGATCGTAGATCGGTGCATGGCAGACCGTGGGTCCCCAGCTGGTGGTTGGTTGTTAAGCAGGTACATAGTGGCTTCCGTCACCATAGCTTGAGGCGTTTTGGGGAGCACATTGCCTCGCATGTCCACTGTCATGGACGAGAAGTCGAGGACTCGAGTGGCTTCTGCTCGCTCCTTCTCGGTGAGGTGAGCGAGTCGAGAACGTCTTCTGGCAGTCGTATGATCGTTGCCTTTAGAGGAGGATCCTCCGATAGAGGAGAGCTGAGTCTGACGAAGGCTCGACTCATCCGTTGCCCTTCTGCGCTTGTCGAGCTGGGTGATTACTTGCTGCTGGCGCTTGAACCTCATGTTACAATTCCTTTACTTTCCTGTGAATCAAACACTTCTTTAAGAAAAATTGTTGTAGGCTCCAAATCTTGTAGGATTCAACTGGACATGATATTCTAATAATACTGTGTTTTTCCTATCCCGTGAATCAAACAGGCCTAGTGTTGAGACTCCCACGGGCAGCATTTCCTACTACGCCAAGATGCACCCATATACCAAATTAATGTGGGAATAGTATATTAACTATGATGTTGATATGGCCATGACATTTTTAGGTCATCAGGGTTGAAACCTAATAATATTCATACATGGTGGGAAAATATCACAGGGCTAGTTTCCAAAAGTCATCAAATCCCATGGTTATCAGTTTCCTGGCAGGCTGTACATGTGACATGATAGAATGCCATGCGTAAATATTTGTTTTTCTGTTTTTCTTTATTACATGTGATTGTTTCAAAACAGGTTCAAAATTTTCAAGATACAATTTCTTAGCAGGAAGTTGAATTGGTCAAAACTCTCGATTGTTTCTGATATATTAACTGCCTGATGGGTACCTCCTAAGATTTTTGTAGAACTTCGATAGCAATCTACCACTTTCTAGAGCTTCTAGTTCAAATATGACTTGATTTTGTTAAAAGAGACATAAAGTCATTTGAGTGTCTGAGTTAGCTCGGAAGCTTTGAAAACTCATAAAACTTGGGAATCATACATAAAACATTATCCACTATATCTGGAAACTTGGCTTGTGGCATTCAAAACCATGTTCTCTATACTTTCTGTGCATAGTATATTCATGGTACTAGAGGCCAACAATAATGGAATCTTCTATACGCTAGATATGACATAATCAAGTGTAGTGAAAGAGATCCAATGGTCAACAATGACGGGTTTTGCCAATATATATCCAACTGCCAATGTTCGAAGTTATTCGTACACTATATAGCGGTATGAAAATTGTGAAGCAACATAGCCGTTTTTTCTTTTGAAAAGAAGTGTCAAGCACTTATTTCTGATTTTTTATGGCGAGCAATACGCATAAGAGGACGCCACATGAAAGTATTTGGTTTATTATTATTTTTATTTCAATGTCTTCAAAACATTATCAAATTTGTAGGCATGCATATTCTTAGCACGAAGTTAGTTGCATTTTTCAAATCTCACGATGGTTCTCGATATATTGACAGCATTGGTACCAACAAGCGACATCTGTAAAATTCAAGAGCAACCTATCATGCTTACTTGTAGTTCATATCTGACACAATTTCGTTAAATTGACATAAAGTCCTCTAATTTTAAGTGGGGGAAGTTACTAGCTAGGAAGCTTCAACAATTCTAAAACAAGGAAGTTATATGAAAACATGGTCCACTTTGTCTGAAATGTGGGGTGGTGGCACCTTTTTTCAACTAGGTTTAGCCTAGAAGGAGTGAGATGCTTCGGTTAACAACTTAACATGGTTAGTGTAAGTGTACATGTTACATCAAGGACCTCAAAAAAGAGAAAATTACACCTAACCCATGTTTTAGTATAAAGGGGCCTGAAAACAAGCATGGAAAAGTAGTCGGGATTGGCTCTCCTTCTCCACCCACTAGCTGAGGCATACCATTCGTACTAGAACAACAACAACTTGCTTAACAAAAAGGAAATCAGCGTGGTGCTCACTTTTGCCAGATCTTGCTAATGAAGTGCATCAAATGCGATGGGATGTGTATATATATATGTATACATATCAAGTACAATATCCCTTCTCTAGTATTGTGAGTGTTGATCCTTGTAATAACCTTACGTGCGATGTTTGGGATGGAGCAAGTAAAAAAATCAAAACCCGAAAAGTTTGATCCGCGACTACTTTTTGCCGCCGCCCCAATCCAACGCCCAAAGTGGTTCCTTCCTATGCACACCAACACAACGTAGCTGACGAACACAAGATAGACAGACACATAGCCGTCATACCATGGCTAGAGTTGAAAGCAGCATCTCACGAAAGTTTCGCTTCTAGTTCATTTTGAAGTACTCCTATAGAAACTTCAAATTGAACTAGAGGCGGGACTCTCGCGGGATCCCGCTCGCAACCCTAACCATGGCACATGTGCTGAGCGCAACACTGCGGATGAGGGATAGATCAACTGGTAGGTGTGCGAGCGGGTGCTGAGAAGATACATACTTGATTACATTGTGTAAAATTTGACAGAATAAATAGAGTAACTAATACACTTGATTACTTTGTGTAAAATTAGTACTGTTGGAGGTAGAGTATACTTTCCAATAATGCTAATTTTCTACCAACATTCTTTATATATATTTAGAGTAAATCTTGGTTAAAGAAAGAACACGCAAAATAAGGACGCCTTATTCCTCAGGACAGAGATAGAGTAATACTCCTACCTACTACTCCTACTTATGCAAATACTATAGTAGAACCTGTAAATAAATAATGTGTCTGTTCAACCCGATGTGACGAGACTATACTACACCAGGAGGTGACATGGTTAATTTATTACAAGAAAAGAAAAAACCTCTTTCAAAGAGCCATCCCATCTTCCCCATCTCCGTTTAGTTTATCCCCACTCGTCGATACCGCCTAGCCGCATTTGGGATCCTCTCCACCGCGTGGTTCACACATTTTCCTCGCCATCTAGCCGGTGCATCTCTCCTTCCAGACCACCACCCCTCTCCTCCAAAAAAAACCAAACAATTCTATATAGATCCTCCCTTGCCCCCAATCCTCCTGGACACGATGGCGGATCATCTGTACAAAATTTGGAGAGGTCCGAGGGAGAGTCAGCGGCGCAGCGGCTTTAGCAAGGTCGACAACGACGTCGTAACAAAATCGCTAAGCGTCTGGACGCTAAAAGCGTGGTACGGCTGGCCACATGCTCCAAGGAGGTACACCGCCAAGTCATCGACGGAGAAGGTTACAGCTGCCCGAACCACAACTGCTCGAAAGTGGTCTCCTTCAAGGAACTCTATGCCCACATGATCACTTGCATCCACAACCCGTTTATCTGCATGGATCCAGGATGCAACTGGGTTGGCAACAAATTAACATTGTATCTGCACCTCAAATCCACCCACTATATCGAGGTGCCCACAGTCCTCTACAGCATGAAACAATGTTGGGTCCGCATCATAGAATTTTTTTCCTATGATGAGAACTATATGCCAAGATCTATCTACTAGAAACAGAGCAACGGATGGACATACATCCATGGAGAACTTACCCTCGAAGACAACGAGTTTTGTTAACGAGTAGGAACTCGTGGTTGATGTAGTCGTACGCTTGCCAATCTCAAGATCGTGTGGAAGTCCGAGCACCGCAAATCAGTAGCGCATCCGTCCTCGCACACATGTTCAAGCTACGGAAAACCTCCACCTCCTCGCTCCAGCGAATCAGCAGAAGCAGCAACTCCTTCCAGACGCAAGGCCACCGGGAACATGTATCTCGCTAATCCGAGACCATGGGCGAATATCTAGAGGGGGAGAGAGATCCTTCACGAGGAGGTGTGCTTTGTGAGGGAGGAGAGGGGGGCCTTTTATAGGAGAGGGGGGGGGGGTCTCCTCCCCTCCCATGTCCGGTGGCCAAAGGGGGGTGCCCCCACCTCTTCCTCATTCATGTGGTGAAGCTCCACTCACATAAATTCAAGCTCCACCCAAAGTTCCACTCACATGCATTAAATTTCCAGCAAATTTAATGCCACTCTCAATTAATAAAACTCTTTTATTTATTTTATTCATAATTTTGTTAATTACTTTAATTAACAAACATTCACATAAAACCCCTTGCAACATTTCAATATCACATGCAGAACCACTTTCTGCAATTTCACCTGAAACAATTCCGGTTTCTATCGAAACATTTCCTGTGCTTTGCAAACCTTTTGTCTGAAACATATGTGCTCCTAAATGGTGTCCGACAACCCTTAAGTGTGTCACCCTACGGTTTGTGAATAATGCAGACATGATTGAGACTCCTCTCAGATCAATAATCAGAAGCGGGACCTGGAGATCCATACTGACTCCTGCACATTTAACGATGACTTCTGTGATCGTGAGAACCTTTAATGCTAGTAATTTAATCCCTTTGTCTCATGATATAAAACATGTCCGAGATTTGATCATCAGTATCTAAATACCTAGTTTGATCTCGTTACCGACATGCACTCTTTTCTCGTTCCCGTGATATAACATTCTAGTGATCACATCACTTGCTTGCAAGCTATCTTAATGTGATATCACCGAGGGGGCCCAGAGTATATCTATCCTTCATCGGGATTGACAAATTACACTCTTGATCCATGAGCCTCAACATAACACCTTCATAGCACTGAACCCACCTTTATAGTCACCCTGTTATGGTGTGACGTTTGATGTTATCAAGATACTCTTCCGATGTTAGCAATTAACATGATCTCATGGTCTAAGGACTAAGACTACTTCGTATGATGTTATAGCAATATAAACATAATGACTTGATCGTAATGCTATACTTCAGATGAATGTTCATCACATCATTTCACAAATACTGTGACCTTGTTATTAACAACATCCAATGTCCATGATCAGGAAACCTTGATCATCTTGTTAATCAACAAGCTAGCCTATAAGAGAGGCATAACTAGGAACCCTTTTTGTTTATTAAACACACATGTATTGACGTTTCCTATCAATACAATTATAGCATGAAAAATAAACATCTATCATATACAAGGAATACATAATAACAACTTTATTATTGCCTCTCAGGGCATATTTCCTTCAAACAATGGGACCCATATAAGTCAGTGCCTGCAGGGTGGTCGTGGAGAACAAGTGTCATTGGCATCGGGAAGACGGGCATGTTGTTCATCAGCCAGATTGACGAGCATAGCATGGAGATTGTCCTGTCTGTCAGGCACGTAAGGCTGGCAGTGTGGGAATTGGACGAGTACGAGGTGAGGATTTCGTCATTGGTCTCTTTTGGTGGGTTCTATCAGCTCGAGTTTTATTCTGAGCCGAAGATTGTGGAGCCACCGGCCAAAGCGGTGCTGAATGTGCTCAACCATTTCCTATTGGTGCCATGGACTTATTGTCAAGATCCTTATTCGTTGGTCGGAGTTCCTCATGGAGTTCCAATATTGGATCGACGATGACATCAACCCATTGTGAGATATCACATCTTAATATTCTCCTAATGATCCTAATATGAATGTACTACTGTATGTAATTTTCTAGTCCATCTGTTCGAATATTAATTACTTTATTTATGTTAGTGGTAGATCTCCTTCGCAATCGGAGTGGTGGAAATTGCTGGAAAGATCCATGAATTTTACATCTATCTTGCTGACGGTGAACAGGCGAAAGCCTATTACGAGGATCCATAGACGACGGTAAAACGAGAGAAGCGTGCTAGGCCGAAAAGCAAGTGCTACCCGACCATGACTTGGACACGCTCAATCGTTGGCATATAGATCTTGTGGTGATTCTGACCTCTCTCTTTTCTCTTATGCATGTTTGGAGTATATGATGGGACATGTAATCGTTCCTAGCTAGCTTAAGGTACTACTACGAGTAGTTTTATACTTCTTCTGAGTATTTTGTATGGAGTTCTGCAACTGCTAATATATTATGTAATAATTCCTATGTACTGGGAATTATTCAGATCGAGTGTAGAATATGGCATGTACTGCTGAATCTTTCAAAAGCTACCGAATCTCTCAAATATGCTGATGTAGCTATTATTAAAGTATTTTGTATAACTAATACTATTGTACTGGTACTTGTTTTGATCAATGGCAGTAGATTGTTTTGCTTTTCTTTTGAAACATGACCTTCTCAATCTAGATGAGGCCTGGGCTTCTTGGGTTACATATATGTTGGTCACACTTGCATTGATGTAAGAACGAGGTATGCACAAAAATGCAGACTTGATTGTCAGTTTTACTTGCTCCAATGATGGAGTGTGTTCGGAGAAAAAGGGCAAACTCATCCTATGCCAAGTTTTTGAGAGCTGAAACATGAATTGATACTCTCTGTGCTGCTATTATGTTTTAGTGTCTGTATTGCCGAATCAGTCCCTTTGAAATGATACTAAATTTGTCTACTGTTGCTGAATATGAATATGTGATATTTTCCTATCTTATTATGTACTGCTAAATCTTTCAAATTTGGACTACAGGTAAATTGTAGGTTTCTTTGAAAGTTTTACGAAAAAGCTTTTGGAGGTACCCATCGGGGGTTAATTAGGAGTATATTGGAAACCACCAAGAGTTTGGACAACAGGTTTAACTTCTTGCTAAGATTTTGCATCTTGACAATTTAACAAAATTTGGTCAAACCTGAGCTACACAAGTAAGAGAACAAGAGGGAGGCAGTGCGAGACTTTAAAAAAGAGGCAGCACGAGAGCAGCATAGAGGAGGACTTGAAGGCACTATGATGTCAGAGAAAAGCTATGATGGGAAGCTGACACGAGGTACATGGTACACTCCACTAGTAGTAAATATATGGACCTGCTACTAGTAGTAATATGGATGCAAAACAAGTTGTGTTTTCTCTCTCCTTCACTGGTTCTCACCATCAATCCTCCATCGATCTCTTCTCTATAGCCACAGGTGCACAGTCCAACTTGTCTCTTTCTCGTCCACAGCATGGCGCTGCGCACGTGTGCCTTGGTATGGCACACCGATCTACTTCCAGCAACCATTTTTTTATGTTCCAAAATTAAAAATAATCATCAACACTAGTACAAAAAGGTTCAAAGGTAACAATAATTACAAAAAGGTCCTCGGACCACCTTGCGACGATAACAAACCCTAGCACGATAACAGAAGTGTCTCGCTCCTCCACGGCCTCTAGTTCCAAAAAATAAATAAATAATGCCACCACCGCAATTTTCAGACAAAGTGTACCATGCTTTCTTACAATCCCGAAGTTTTAGGATTTTTCAAGCAGACATAGAAAGGTTTTTTATTTTATTCACGTTCAATCTTCTTGCTTTTTGTCGAGGTTGTTGCATCATAATGCTAGATGTTGTATAGTTTAATCGCTAGGTATTGTATATGTTGGTATAAGGCCCGTACTAAATGACTTGTCACTTTGTTATACCTAAGACCCGATTATACTATTGAACTTGTTCTGATGCAGTTCTTGTAGATTATTAAATTAGACCTAATTCTACAAATTGACGGAAAGTCATTTGTGTGGGTTAAATGAAGTAGAAAATGAAGACTGAAAAATATAACATGTAATTTATCCAACCACTTTATGTACTAGTAAATAAATGGCACATGCTATGAACTCTAATTTAGCCATATTAACCCTACTTCGTTCTGAAAAAACGTTTACTTCTTTACCATGCTAACATGCACTGACCTATAGCAAAATACGAACACACCCTCACTATAGATATATAGAGTATGTCCATGACCTTGGTCATTTGCCTTTAAACCCAAGAAAGTTCACACGGAGTACATGGTATAGTAGGCCATACCGTGAAGTGTGTTTTTCAATTATTTTACTAGTAGAATAAATTAAATAACATAGAATGCCCCCTCCCCCACAAATTTTCGTACAAAGTGGACAATTCTTTCTTATAGTTTCCCAAGTCTAAGGATTTTTCAAACTCCCAAGACAAAGCTCCATGCACTTAAATGAGTCTATGCCGATAAAACGAAATTAGGTCAAACTTGAATACATGTGAGCATGATAGACTATTACTCTTGAAAATTTCCAAAATTCTTCTAAAGGAACCCGGACGACGAATATATCATGGGCCAACAATAGTTTTGAAAAATTCCAGCACTGATTAGTATTTGCATAACAACAAATTGGCTTGAGTGACCAATCAAGGTCATGGCCATATCCACATCATAGATTAGGATCCACGAGTCTAGCGCGATGGGGAAGGGAGTACAAGGCACAAGTTTTAAGGGCATCTGTAATGTAGGACCCACCCGACTTATATGGAAATTATCAAAATGTATGAGGTCAACATTTGCCACAAGATAGGACCCACATAGCTTATCATATTTCTCCTTGAAAGAGAGAGGGGAGAGGGGAATGATGTTTTTATTCCCATGGACCATCTCGTTTAGACACTGTCTAAATGGTGGAGCTTACTCGCAGTACAGTAAGTAGTACTCCCTCAGTTTAAATATATATAAGATGTTTTAGGTTTGTGATGGTTATGTATCTAGTCATGTTTTAGTGTGTAGATTCAGAGTGAACCTCTACAAACCTATACATTAAAATGTCATCTTGACAATTTAACAAAATTAGGTCAAACTTGAGCTACAAGTAAGCGTGATATATTGCTCTTGAATTAAATGTCATTTTAGAGGTAGATGAGTACATCTTCTTGTAGTAAATATTGTTGTTGGAGTGAGTATTCAACTATCAGGAAAAAAACATTCTCAGTTTTCTGAGTGATGACGGGATTGTTCTTTTTCGCAAAGAAAGGCCGAAGAATATTGGATATTAATGCCACAAGCCAAGTTTCAGACAAATATAGTGGGTCAACATGTTTTACTTACGATTCCCATGTTTTGTGAGTTTTCGATCTTCCTCTAGCTAACTCCGTTCAGTTGAATGACTTTATGTCGATGTATCTAAATTAGGTCAAATTTGACCTACAAGTAAATTGTAGGTTACTTTGAAAGTTTTATGAAAAAGCTTATGGAGGTACCCATTGGGCGGTCAATTAATATATCAGAAACCACCGTAAGTTTTGACTATAGGTTCAACTTCTTGCTAAGATTTTGCATCTTGATAGTTTAATGAAATTAGGTCAAACTTGAGCTACAAGTAAGCGCGATAGATTGCTCCTGAATTAAATATCATTTCAGAGGTAAATGAGTGCATCTCTTCTTGTAAAGTAGTGTTGTTAGTGTGAGTGTCTAACTACCAGGAAAGAACATTCTCAATTGATGACGAGATCATTCTTTTCTATAAAGAAAGTGCGAAGAATATTCGATATGAATGCCACAAGCCAAGTTTTCACACATATACATTGGATCATCATCATGTTGTACTTGCGATTCCAATGTTTTACGAGTTTTCAAGCTTCCTAGATAACTCTGTCCACTTGAATGACTTCATGTCGATGTATCGAAATAAGGTCGAATTTGAACTACAAGTAATAAATTATAGGTTGCTTTGAAGTTTTATGAAAAAATCTTTTAGAGGTACCCATTGAGTAGTCAATTAATATATCAGAAACCGCAAAGATTTTTGACGACTGGTGTTTGACCTCTAGCTAAGATTTTGCATCTTGAAAATTTTGAACCCCTTTTGAAAATGTTCACATGAAATAGGGAGAGAGGGGAAATGATTTTTTATTCTTTATGGGCAACCCACAAACCACACCTTAAGTCCTATGTGGCAATTCCTTTAGTCTACCTTATACATAGTGGAAGAAATAAGAGTTGTCCATAAGCTTGTAGGTGACCTTAAGCTTATGGGTTGTCCATAAGCAATAGAAAATAATTTACTCTATCTTCCCTCTCGTGCATGAGTGTGTAGGATGAGACATGTGGGTCTCAGCTTATAGCTAAAGTTCACCTTATACATAGTGGAAGATTTTACAAGATAGGTGGGTACCGCCTTATGGCTAAAGTTCACCTCATACATAGGTGATGCCCTTAGGCTTAAAGATAACTTTATTTTTCCACTATGTATAAGGTGAACCTTAGTGGATGCCACATAGTAGGTCTTATTAAGGTGTGCTTTTTTACACAACGCGGGAGTAGTATATTTCTTTGCTTAGACATATGGTCACCTCTATCCACGCGATGTACATGCTGAGAGAATAAAACGTTGGCAGGGGAAGAGGGTAGGAACGAAGAGAAGTTGAAGGCGGTTCCATATCAGAGCAAAGTTATGATGGGTTCCTGACATGAGGTACTCCTGCAGCCTTGCAGTGTACACTCTACTAGTAGTAAATTTCAGGACCTATGCATGCAAAACAAATCATGTGTTTTCTCTCTCCTTCACTATCCTCCATCTCCCCTCCCCTTTCCCCTCGCGCACCAACCCGGCTGATCTCTCCCTCGTCCACAGCTTGGCGCTGCGCACGTGTGCCTTGGTATGGCGGCTCTGTGTCTCTGGCGTGTTCGGCAGCCGCGTGTTGGTGTGGAGTAGGGACGAGGAGTACATAGGAAGGAAACCACTTTGGTCCTTGGCGGTACAAAAATTCAAATTTTTTCGATTTTGAAAATTTTCACTTGCTTCCCAAACATCAGGAGGGAAGGTTATTCAAAAGATCGGCCATTCAGAGTACTAAACTTCTTATCTTATCTTTATCTTGTCTTATCTCTTACAATACCATACCACTGTATATTGTACGGAACATTGACCATTTGATCAGGACTGGCAAATCCAATCATTGCTAACCACTGGATCTTCTTTTCCATTCTTAGCATCTAGAAATATTCTACTGATAGTCTTTAGCACCATGAACGCTAGTATGCACAAACCTCAAAACACACACACACTTAATTCATTGCTCAGTTTCAGGGTCCTTGTGCTAAATGCATGGACTTGGATACAATTTTCATTTTTATGACATCCTTGATGTAACTTGTACTTTCATTGACCGTGTTAACTCTCAAGCACCTCGCTCCTACGAGACCTACCATTTGATTGGCCATTCACAATACTTCTTATCTTAACTTTATCGTGTCTTATCTCTTACAATACCATACCACTGCATAGTGTACGAATTAACTTTGAACATTGACCATTGGATCAAGACTAGCAAATCCAAACATTGCCAATCGTTGGATCTTCTTTTCCATTCATAGGATCTAGAAAGATTCTACTGATAGTCTTTAGCACGATGAATTCTAGTATGCGCAAACCTCAAAATACACACTTCATTACTCAGTTTTCAGGGTCCTTGTGCTAATAAATGCATGGACTTGGATGCAATTTTCATTTTTTATGAGGTCCTTGATGTAACTTGTACTTCCACCAACCGTGTTAACTCTCAAGCACCTCTCTCCTACTATACCTACCATTAGATCGGCCATTCGTAATACCACACACCACTTCATAGTGTAGGGATTAACTTTGAACATTGACCATTGGATCAAGACTGGCAAATCCAAATATTGCTAACCGCTGGATCTTCTTTTCCATTCTTAGCATCTAGAATATTCTATTCATAGTCTTTAGCACAATGAATGCTAGTATGTGCAAACTTGAAATCACACTCCAGTTCTTAGTTTCGAGGAACTTGTGCTAAGTGCATGGACTTGAATGTAATTTTAATTTTTCTGAGGTCCTTGGTGTAACTTGTACTTCCACTCACCGTCTTAACTAAAGCACCTCGCTCCTACGGGACCTACCATAGTTGGAAGAAAATGCAACAGATCCCCAATTAGCACACAAAGTGGACCGTGATTTCTTATAATTCCATTTTAAAGCTTCCTAGCTAACTTCGCACACTTCGTTGACTTCTTGTCGATTTAACAAAATTAGGCCAAACTTGAGCTACAAGTAAGCGTGATAGATTGATCTTGAATTAAATGTCTTTTCAGAGGAAGATGGATGCATCTTATTTTAGTACACAATTTCGTTGGTGTAAGTTTCCAACTATCACGAAAGAACATTCTTAGTTTCCAACCATCGGGGGGTCATTTAATATATCACAAACCACCACCAAGAGTTTTGACAATAGGTTCAAATTCTTGCTAAGATTTTGCATCTCGACAACTTAACTAAATTAGGTCAAACTTGAGCTACAAGTAAGCGCGATAGATTGCTCTTGAATTAAATGTCTTTTCGGAGGTATATGGGCGCATCTACTTCTTGCAGTAAACAATGCCATCGGTGTAAGTTTCCAACTATCATGAAAGAACATTCTCAGTTTCCAACCATCATAGGATCATTTAATATATCACAAACCACCACCGAGAGTTTTCACGATAGGTTCAACTTCTTGCTATGATTTTGCATCTTGAAAACTTAACAAAATTAGGTCAAACTTGAGCTATAAGTAAGCGTGATAGATTGCTCTTAAATTAATTGTCTTTTCGAAGGTAGATGGGTCCATCTTATTTTAGTAAATGATGTTGTCATTGTGAGTTTCCTGCTATCAGGAAAGAACATTCTCAATTTTCATATGTTTGCGAATTTTAAAACTTCCTAGCTAACTCTGCTGACTTGAATGAGACTTTGTGCCATTTATCGAAATTAGGTCAAATTTGAACTACATGTAAATTGTAGGTTGCTTTGAATGTTTTACGAAATTACGTTTTGGTGGTTTTCGATGTACTGAATTCCTGGTTAGCTTCAAAAGTTTTTTGGAAAATTCTCCTCTTCGCTGCTATCGCGCTACCTCCTGCGTGCTCTTAGTCTCTTCTCTCTCCTAGTTTTTTTTCCAACATGGGGGAAACTCCTAGTAGCAATATTGTTCATCATGCGATGAAGCACCTACGTACTCCTACTGTAACATCCCAAAAATATTAAACAAGCATATCAAGCTCTAATGACCCAACTTTAGGGTTAACAAAAACTTCTATTATTAAATTTAATATGAGTGCATGTGTGATTTGCATTAGTGTATGAATGCTTAAAATTGCCATGATTGATTGCTACAAATGATAAGGCTTAGTTTAAAAATGAATACTACATCATGTAGATCACTTACAAACATAATCAAATGAAAAGAAAATCAAATATAGATCATATGATCAAATGGTCATTTTGGCCAAACTTATCCACTAGACCACTTTGCATGTTCCTAGTAACAGATTTCCAATAGAAACAATTCCAATTATTTCACCCATTGCTAGACCAACTCCAAGTGAATCCAAGCAAACTATACAAAGTGGCAGAAGCTGTTTTAAAATCTATTTAAGTGGCATTGCAAAATTGAATCAAGTTCATATGCCTAGATCACCACTTTTAAAAAATCATTGAAACCAATTCCCCTTGACCATTCCCAGTAACCATAGACTACTAACCAAGTAACAATATCACTCACCAAAAATCATTCAAAAAATTGAAAGTTGATTCATGCGGCCATTTGATCGAGCACCTGGCAGGCACAATACAACCTCAACAACTATACACTATTTTGAGCTATCAATTGCTCATCTCTTGTACTGCAATCAACCCATTAAATTGTCCATGATCATGCCTGGTACCTGGCCGTGCAAAGGAGAGGCATCACTAGCCACATTGACCAGTGCCATGCTTGTACCAAGCCAGCCATGACGGTCGAGCACGAACCACTCGCTGCACGCTGTGCCGCCCAGTCCCACAACACCTAGCAACTAGCCATGACCTCACCGCCACCCCCTATCCACCCCTTGACCCAAGGAGAGAAGTGGAGACGATGGAAATCACATTCCCATTTAAGCCTCTGCCATGCCGAGAGCATGACAAAGCGCCGCAGCTGCCTCGCACGCACACGCCGCGCCTTGCTCTCTCCGCTCGTACCCGTCGTCGCCATGGCACCAGTGACCTCCTAGACATGATCGTTCACCGCCGTGCGCCCCGTGACCACCGTACTGCGTGATGAACACCCGCATACTGGAACAGAGCACCGATATCGCTCGACCAACTGAGACCACCCCTTGCCATGCCGTCACTCGCGTGACGATCGCCATAGTCCACCGTGAAGGAGATATGCCCTAGAGGCAAATAATAAATAGGTTTTTATGTCATATCTCAATTAGTTTATAATAGTTTCATATTGTGCTATAACTGTGCCAAGTAGAAACATTGGTACATGTGTGGTATGAAACAACCAAGTCCCTAGTAGCCTCTATTCATACTAGTTCGTTGGTTATGAGGATGATCTGGGTTTCAAGATCATGGGCATTTATGTCGATTGACAACGGGATCATATCATTGGAGAATGATGTGATTGGACATTCCTCGAAGGATTGCAACACGATCAAGCCATATAGTTCATTATTGCAACAGCTATACCTAGACTCCTTTTCCTTAGACCGTGAGCTCATATTACTCACTGTTTCCCGAGGCTGCTTAGAGTGCATCAAGTGCCACTTGGTAATATAGTGGTTATAAAGTTGTACGTTGGGTATTCCGAAGGAACAGTAGATGACATGTGACTGCAAGACCGGGATTTGTTCACCCACATGACGGGTAAAGATACATACGGCCGGCTTGGTGAGATTACATCCATAAATGTTGCAACATGTGACTCGGTCACGGGGATGTAATATCACGGTAACAAGAAAACAGAACTTGTTGTGAACGAGATTGAACAAGGTATGGGATACCAATGATCGGATATCGGACAAGTCGTATCGAGAAACAAAAGGACAAGGATGCTACATTTAGCAGTTCAAATGACATTGTCATCAGGAATGCATAGGGGTCACATGGATATCCCTGGTCCCTCTGTTGATCATTGATATAGATCATGTCTAGAGCATTCCCGAGCCGTCAGAGGATACACTTAAGGGTACGATGAGAGCGATCATTCATAAGACGGAATCACAGTAGAGAAAGAGAAAGCCGGAATCGTTCCACGGAGAGATCCGAAGTTGTTCGGAGAAAGAATAAAGGAAAAGACCGGAAAAGTGTTTTTGGATAAATGGGAATTCAAATATATATTTATTATATGTTAATTGTGAATTAGTATATTCTAAATAATATTTAGATTAATATTTATGAAAGCAACTTTTATATTAGGCCAAACCTAGAGGGAAAAGGCCTAGAAGAGAAGCAGCAGAAAAAGGAAAAGAAAAAGGGCAAAGGCACACCCCATTAGCCTATAAAGGGGTGCCCATGGGTGGGATTAAACACACCAATATTTGGAGAAGTCCTTTGGTTGACTTCCTCCTTCCCTCTCTCTCTAGCCCTTGTGACCATGGCCCCAAGTTTGGGCTATGCGAACAAGGCACACCTGCAGTACATCGTTGCGCTGCAGGGATTCCTAGCCGGATATCAACTTCCACACTCCCAGCGGAATCGGGGAGCTGGAGGTCTCATCGTGCACCGGATATGTACGAAGACACGAGGCGCAACACTTGGGGAGCTTAAATGTCATGAGTCGGAGCTGTTGTACGATGAAGATGAAGAAGGAGCAAGGGGTGACCTGCGAGGAGCTTCGCGACCTTGAGGTCGGCTACGAGTACGACTACTTCAACCACGTTCCCCGCGGAACGTTAACCGCGTACAGTCTAAAGGGTATGTATTCTATACGCATTGGCCGTTACCGCATTACTGCATAGATAGATCCTAGGCAGTTTTGGGGTTCCATCGTAGGAAATTTTATGTTTTCTGCTGCGGTTCCCCTTCAGTGATATCAGAGCCGATCTATGCGTAGGAGTGTTGTACGGCCAGTATGCACAAGTATTGTGCGGGCATTGATCCCTTAATTGTTACCCTCTAATGTGTACTTGTTTATATCGCGGTATTGTTTGATGAAGCGGCCCGGACTGACCTTACGCGTATTCGTACGCGAGACTGGTTCCACGCTCAACATACAGCTTGTACCGTATAAGTGGCTAGCGGGTGTCTGTCGCTCATTCGTAGTGGATATGGCATTTACAACGGAGGGCCCCGAAAGGGGTGTAATAGAGACAACTGTTGGATCCATGTTGTGGTTGGAAAGTTCGTAGTTTAGAAACGGTTCTAGTGCAAAAGCCCTAACAACCACGTAAAACTTGCAATAGATAAAGTAGAGGCGTCTAACTTTATTTTGGAGGGGGCATGTGATTATGATATGTCATTGGTCGTTATGAAGGTAAAGTAGTTTACTTTTCTGTTACTAACTAGCATAGTAATAGTCATCGTTCCAATGAACGACCTGGTGGAGGCGTCGTGGACTTGGCGTCAAACAAAGGGCAAGATGGAGATCATGCCGGAGCGCTCGATGGATATCAAGGCGCAAGAAGCACCATATCATATCACATTATACATATGATGTTGATACCTGTTTTACATCTTATTGTGTGCTACTATTTAGATACCAAACGGTAGCAAATAAGATAATCCCTATTTAATTCCAATGTTCCATGCTCCCCTTGTGTGTGCACCACCAAGAAAGTTCTTCGTTATGAGGCGCCCCGCGGTGAGTAGGGGTCAGACATATCTATGTTCGCATACAGTGGGTGTAAGCCATGTTGCACAGCGAATACACACAAGTTAGATTTGGCGAGCCTGGCATGTGCAGACATGGCCTCGGAACACAAGAGATCGAAAGATCGAGCATGAGTAAAATGGATGATGTGATTGGCATTAGTGAATGTCTACCTTTGAGAATGCACTAATGGCCGTGACGATCGGGGGAGGTGCAGAGGATATGGATCATGTGATCACTAAAATCGTCCAGGGGATGACGATTTAAGTGGAGTCCAATTATAAATTTATCTCTTATTATAAACTTAGTCTAGATGTATGTTTGCAAATATCTTAGTAGATCATGGCCTATCCCATTGAGGTCTTTTGCGACCATGGGAACATATTGCTTAATATGGAACTTAGCAAAAGGGTCCAACTTCATAGATTAATACCCATGCCTGAGGGATATCCTCGTAAAAGGTGATCTTCTCTTCTTGATACAATAACCGTTAGGAGATAATTCGATGACCCTAGAATGTTTGGAAAAACACTTAGCAATCTTGCATTAGAGCTGAGAACTCTTGGAAGGGCTTGATTGCAATGGTGGTCATGAATGAAAAGGTATATATAAGATATACAAAACTATAAATGTGGTTTTTACAAAACTCGTTGCAGTTTGCAAAGTATTTGATACTTGTCCCATTTTGTGAAAACAGGATGATCTGCTTGAGAATTGCTGTCTTTGAGGCAGCGTGACTTGATGATGGCAAGCAAAACGGTTGATGGCCGACATTACCTCTTTCCTCAAAGTTTGTCATTTCGATTAGTGGAGTTGAATACAATTTTGTAATCCTAGTTTGTGTGTCTTGCTTTTGGCGAGACGATTATTCATATGAACAAGTTACAAGCCAGTTTGTACTATTCTTATGAACAATACCGTTATGGTCACATTACGATTACTAACAAGTTATTCTCATCACTATGTTAATGATAATAGTTTAAACATTTATAAAGGATTAGAATGCTAAAAGATATCCAAAGTTTAATAATGAAATGACACTATAGTTTAAGTCATTTTGGTTATTGCATGTCCTTAATGAAGATCGAGGTCCTAGATGCTTAATCTAGAGACTTTGCAAAACCATGCCTCTTGGGCAGAATGACTAAAACTCCGCATTCTGGTAAAATGGTGATATCCGAAGAAATGTTGAATCTTATACATGGTGATGTATCATATTTTCAACAAGTAGTGGAAACCATTTGTTAATTGTGGACTTAAGTGAATAAGCATATTTACTTAATGAAACATGAGTTTGAAACGATTTGAATTGTTCAAATGAGTTCACAACAATAAGGAGAATATTGAAATTAACAAGAATACGAAGTCTCTTCGATTTGATCGACACGACTAAAGTATTCAAGTTAAGTTTAGCATAAAAGGAACTTGTGAAAGATGTTTCACAAATTATGATAATTGGACAAATTTAAACTGTGTTGAAATGTCTAAACATCATAATCATTTTGTATTAGATACATATTATCTCTTATAGGGGTTATAGTTATTGTTTAGGGTTAAAGATCAAAATAAGCAAACACTCATTTGAAATACAAAGGAACATTTAAAGATTCGTGGAAACAACACCATAAGTGTTATGGCACGTTCGAGTTTCTAGAGATTTCAATAAGTTGAAATCATGGCGAATAAACAAGTCTTTATAGAGCATTCTTAGGAAGCTATGAATGCATCTTCCACGAAGGGGAAAACCTTCTGTTGTCCTAAGTTGATGTGTCTTGATGAAGATACAGGTGGAAGAAAGTAAAAGATCAAAACAAGGTATTTGACCTTGCCTCCGAATTGTTGAGTGGCGCAGCGGAATTTGTTTCGTGAATCCAAACTCTACATGTAGAGGAGAAACCAATGATAATGATCATAAAGTTTCAGGGAATACTTTTGCTAAAGAAAGTAGGATTCAACTATATATTCTACAAGTTTGTGGAATTATACTGTTGATTCACTTGTCATGTTTTAAACAAGACATACCTACGAAATACAAAGAAGCGTGATGGACCTAAGTGAGAGAGATCAGTGGTTGAAATCTCGTTAGTGGAATTCTCGACTTGATGATGATCAAGGAATTTTGGAATATCCAAGATTATTGAGAGGACCTGGATTTGAGTGGGAGCAAATCAGCTTGGCTAATTCATAATATGTAGCTGACATATTTTGAGTTGGAGCTAAGTAAAATCCCTAGATCTCAAACATGAATGTCATATTTGAATGGGAGCGTGAAATCATTCTGGGATATGTGGACGACATATGTGAATGATGTGATTGGTGTTAATAATATTTAAGTTAGATAAATAAGGATGAAGTTGAAGTTATTAAACAAGAAAATCTATCGAGATAGATTGGTGAGTTTAATAAACACTGAATGTCGAATGCTTCCTGGACTTGATTCTGAAAGATGTTCAGAATGTCCTAAGACAAGATTCTGAAGAAGCTCAGAATGGAACAAGGTAAGAAAGTAGTTCTTGCTATGTGAAGCATTGAGTATTGCAACTATGGTTGAAAGAAAGAGATGCGTTGCATCTCCTATGCCTCAGTCATAGGTTCTTCCATAAAACCATGTTGTATACTTGACGTAATGTGACCCGAGGTTCTGGTTGGTAGGACAAAGTCTTAACTGTAAGAGCATGTCCTTAAGTGATTCCTGAGTTGATCACTGAACCAGAATTAAGTTTGTACTTAAATGGCAAAAAGCAAAGTAAGTGGCATAGTTGCATTTCATGCACTATGATCTACATAGATATAGAAGTATAAAAGCTCCATCTGATATGATGTATAATGTTATGGCGGGGCTAGTTCGCTTTTAACATAGAATGATGTGTCCCAGGGCCTAGTGCCCATGAGAAAGCCCTCGAGGTTGATCTAAAGTCACTGTAAGCTCCTGGAATCCGGCCTCGTTCTGCTGCCATGACTACAGTATATACACAAAGGATAGCAAACTGTGTTTCGAAGTTTAGATGACAACGGTAAAAATGACCGTCATCATAAACATTAGAAACAAAAGTCTCACTTTGTCGCCAAACAAATACTTCGACCCATTATACGATAATGGTGCGAATGTCAAAATTAGGAAGACATTAACGATTTGCAAAACACATAATGATCTGGTAAAACAGAACATGGACATGACATTTCCCATGAGCATGCATGATCTGTAAATGCATATGGTATATGGTTTATACGAGTAAAATGCGAGCTAAATTATTTGTACTCTAGTGCAAGTGGGAGACTAAAGGAGATATGCCCTACAGGCAAATAATAAATATGTTTTTATTGTCATATCTCAATTAGTTTATAATAGTTTCATATTGTGCTATAACTGTGCCAAGTAGAAATATTGGTACATGTGTGGTATGAAACAACCAAGTCCCTAGTAGCCTCTATTCATACTAGTTCGTTGGTCATGAGGATGATCTCGGTTTCAAGATCATGGGCATTTATGCCGATTAGCAACGGGATCATATCATTAGAGAATGATGTGATTGGACATTCCTCGAAGGATTGCAACACGATTAAGTCATATAGTTAATTGTTGCAACAACTATACCTAGACTCCTTTTCCTTAGACCGTGAGCTCATATTACTCACTGTTTCTCGAGGCTGCTTAGACTGCATCAAGCGCCACTTGGTAATACAGTGGTTATAAAGGTGTACGTTGGGTATTCCGAACGACCAGTAGATGACATGTGACTGCAAGACCGGGATTTGTTCACCCACATGACGGGTAAAGATACAAACGGCTGGCTTGGTGAGATTACATCCATAAATTTTGCAACATGTGACTTTGTCACGGGGATGTAATATCACGGTAACAAGAAAACAAAACTTGTTGTGAACGAGATTGAACAAGGTATGGGATACCAATGATCGGATCTCGGACAAGTCGTATCGAGAAACAAAAGGAAAATGATGCTACATTTAGCGGTTCAAACGACATTGTCATCAGGAATGCATAGGGGTCATGTCGTCGTATTGATGACAAGTACGCCATGAGGGGGTCCTCGAGGCGTGTGGAAGAGAGGGGTATGAGACATATGGTGTTCCAGGACGATGAGCACACAAGTTTACCCAGGTTCAAATCCACCGGCTTTGGA
This sequence comes from Avena sativa, assembly GCA_916181665.1. Taxonomy (NCBI): domain Eukaryota; kingdom Viridiplantae; phylum Streptophyta; class Magnoliopsida; order Poales; family Poaceae; genus Avena; species Avena sativa. Next base: position 265,244,478 of record OV702291.1, read on the forward strand.
CGGATCCTACTCCTACTAGCAATCCAGTAATACGGCAGAGCCGGAATATGCGTTACAAGGGTTTCACCTGTGTGAGTTGAGATTGTAGACTATTGTAAGGGTAGGTGCCCTAAAGGCTCTCCCTAGGACGGCTTATATAGATATCCGGCCTAGGGTTTACAGGAGAGATCTGTCGTGGTGGTGTCACGACAGATGCCATGGATAGGCTAAAGGTGGGGACAAGATGCACTAGAGGAATCCAGGGAGGGATAGTGTGGTGATTCCACACACAGATGTTTGTATTTGATTCACTTCCAAGGTTTACAAGTGCTCCTTGAGCTGTATTGAGGAGAGGAGGAAGAAGGAACTCTCTTACTCTCACCACTAGCTAGCCCTCAGGAACATACTAGTAAAACTCAACCAACTAGAGATCAACTAGTCAAAGACCAACCCCTTCTACAGATGCCCTAGCCCTCCTTATATAGGGGTGGCTAGGTCTCCAATTAGGGCATACGTGGAGGCATATTCCAGGGAATATGCCTCTTCCCAAAATAGTAAGCCGGCCGGGTCACTTTTGCCTAGCGTCATCCCCGCAGAGGCTACGTGAGCCTCTGCGGCGCCCGCGTCATCCAACACAGGCACCTTCACCTTTGTCGGCCACACCTCGGTGGTCCTGGCTTCTTTCTGCTTCGCTCACGCTCTGCGTACAGTGGTCACCTTTTGACTAGCGAGATACCTTCCTTCTCTTGCAAGCTTGATATAACCCGGATCGTGCCTAGTTGATCCGGCCACACCGGTACCTACATACAAGTTACATAAATCCTGCTGGCATACGACATGATTCGGCCGGCACTCAGTTAGGCGGACATCCTCAGGTCCGGGTTACACCGTGATTCGGCCTGCCTTGAGGTGACTCGGCCAGCATTCGCTTTGACCTTGCCGTACCTCAGCTAACTCGGCCATTATACCTCGGCGTGACCCTACCCGGGGGTATCCCCCCAACATTAGTCCCCGAAGCTGGTGCGGTCTTAGCTGCCTTAGCCACTAAGGCCACAGCAGGATCAATTTCACCGAGCCTTTTGCTCCCTTTTCGGAGTTACATCATATCCTGGATTTCATTGGCTATCTTTTCCCTTGGCTCATTCCGAGTTTTTACTCGCTAGCCGGGTCATCCCATAGTTATCCGGGTTACTCTTCCTTCTCTCGTATGCTTCCCCACGTCCTACGTGGAGGGTAATCATTATTTTGCCTCATTTTAAGGGCCTGCGCCAGTTACTGCCGTAGTTAATGTCAGGCGTTACTGTTGCACATGTCACATCGTGTCCGTCGCTTCGTTAACTGTGTTGCCACGTCGCGTCGTGGGATCTCCTACGCCCTGTGGCCCTTCCTGTGGCTCGTTTCTGATTGGTTGATCCAGATTATACATGGCCACACCGTGTGGCTCTTCCGCACAGCAAGATCCCACTACCCCTCCTTGGCGTGGTTAAATAGGGGAGGGGCGCACCCCTTGGGACTTTTCCCCATTCTTGTGCCCCTTTGCCTCTTCTTCTTCTTCCCAGTGCCAGCGTCGCCGCCGCTGCACCCGCTTAGCTGCGCTGCCGCCGCACCATGCCTTGCCGCGCCAGCATCGCCGCCACTCCCGTGCATCTCCACCGCCACGGGTCCATGTCAGTCTAGGCCACTGCCCCCCACCGCTGATAGGGACAGTGAGGACAGCGACCTAGAGATGACAGAGGAGGAACTCGCCATCACGGAGCAGGAGATGGAGGAGGACGCGGAGAACGCCGAGCGCGGCGCCTAGGCTGGGTCATGGGTATGCCAGGACGACCTGGACTAGTTGTATCGCACGCGTCGCATCCCGGAGGGTGTGGTGGCTCGTCTCGCAGCCGAGGAACTTGCTCCCTCACCTAACCCGAGTGAGTTTGTGGTGTTTCTCTCCCACTTCCAGCGCGGGTTTGGGCTCCCCGTCAGCGACTTTTTCCATGACTGGCTCAATATCTACGAGCTTCAGCCGCATCACCTTCCGGCGAATGCCATCACCTCCCTCTCTGCTTTTGCTTCCACCATAGAAGGCTACGCCGGATTATGGACCACTAAGGAGCTCTGGATTCGATTCTTTGGTCTGCGCCAAAACGTGATTCCGAATAGAGAGCTTGACCCAGAGGACAAGCAACTCACGCAACTCGACACAGCTTCCATCTCTCCTCGGAAACAGTCCGTCTTTCCCCGAGTCACGGGGCTTGACTCTTGCAAGGGCTGGGCCCGAACCTTCTTTTATTTCAGAAATGGCACAACTGAAGATCTGATCCGGCTGCACCCCTACGCTCCGGGTCCTCCTAATCCGGATCTCTGGGACCAGATCCCCAAGAAGCCCACCGTCCTGGCGAACCAAGTCAACAAAAGGTTCCAGGAGCTGAAGGATCTGGGACTGCACAACAAGGACGCAATGATCACATTCGTCCGCAACCGGATCTCCCCTCTCCAGAAACGCACTCACAAGCTCTGCCACATGAGCTGGCGCCTTGACCCCAACCGGACCTCCTCATTCGATTTGAGCAACACCGAGATTTTCCGCCGGGTCAAGGCCCTCTTCACCACCAACAAAATATTCACTGCTGATTCGGAGTGGGGGATCGAGCACTTCTGCCGAGATAGGCTTCCTCCTGCGGTAAATTTCATGCTCCAATCTTTTTCCGAATTAAGTCTTATGTCGGAATTTATTGTATGTTTGATCCCTTCGCATTTTCTCTCTTAGATGTTTCTTCAGCAAACTCTTGGGGATGGCACCGAGCCTTCTCTCAAGTGGGCGTCGGATCGAGATGTCCCGGACGAGAAGGAGCCGGATCAGGAGATGTTCCTTCCGTTCCCCGATGGACCAAGCAACATACCGGTAAACTCTCTTCCATTAGAGATTGGCCTGAGGATGAAGATGATTCCGACGTTGAGGTGATGGAAGCATTTGACGCTGTCCCCCTTTCTTACGCCTTTTCGGCATCAGCTAAGCCCGGTGGGTAGATCCATGAAGATCCTCCCCTCGCTACGGGCGAGCCTGTCCTGGTCGCGCCAAAGAAAAGGGGAGTTGCATCTGCTTCTTCTTCTGAACCTTCCGAACCAGCGAAGAGACGAAAGAAGTCTATAGACAAAGCTGCCACCAAGCCTACGACCAAGGCCATAACTCGGAGAGCTCGCAAGCCCAAGGAGCCTTTGACCTCTGATGAGTAAGTCATTTCTTCCTTATCCAATTTTCTGCTTCGTGATTTGCTATTCATTTGTTCCTCCTTTGTTATAGTTCCTTATCACTCATCATTTGATTCGGCAGGGCTGCGGTGGAGGTTCCTCAGAGCGGATCTGGCATCGCCTCGCTGCTCCGACATAGCCCTTCTCCCCCTCATGGCGATGATTCTCGCCCGCTGAGCCCCATTCGGTAGGGTTCAGCAACTGCTCCGGGTTCTAGCCCACCTCGTCCAGAGGAGGGCAACCTCGGAGCAGGTGGAACTGGCTCTACCAAGGCAGCGGCAACCACCACTTCGGCTCAGCCGCAACCAGCTTCATCCGAGATACCAAAAGCACCTCCGCCAAGACAAAAATCAGCACCAGCATCAGCGCCAGCACCAACAGCAGCAGCACAAGCATCAGCAACAGCACCAAGTCCTTCGGCCTCGTCTGAGTCTTCCAAGACTCGACGAGAAGGCACCAGCAGCACCAAGGCTAGCACTAAGGCAGCTCCCAACGACAAATCCGTCGCAGCAACTTCAACCTCTCAGCAGCAGCCCAAGGGCAAAAAGGCTCCTAACACCGCCAGGGCAGCGTCTATCGAGGCTGGACAGCACACACTTACGTCCATGCTTTCGAAGAAGACCCCACTAACGAAGGACAACTCTGCCGGGTCAACTGATGCGCAACTCGTTTTGCACACGAGCCCCGCCGTTGCCCAGGTTGAAAGGAGGGAAGCCCATGCTAAGGGTTTGGTTGTGCCCCACATGCTTAGCGGAGAACGCTATCCTCCGACCTTGATCAAGATGGTAACAACTGGAACAAGGCGGAGTTCGTCCATAATGACGATCTCTCGGAGAAATTTGGGCCTGCCGAGTTTCCTGCACAGATGAACACCGCTGCCAAGGCAATCAATCTTGGAGGTCGGATGATGGAGGTACGCTACTTCGCCTTTTCCTTAACATGCACTAGATATTAGTGATATAATCATTAGTCCCCAAGCCTCCGGGAGAGTAACTTGTTACTCGGTCGGATGCTCCTTAGAGAACTAGCGTAGCTCCCTAGTGACTTCGACTATGCACACACCTAGAGCCGGGTTAAGTTCCGCTTGGCCCGGATCTTGTACACTTCGAATATGCACACACCTAGAGCCGGGTTAAGTTCCACTTGACCCGGATTTTGTACACTTCGAATATGCACACACCTAGAGCTGGGTTAAGTTCCGCTTGGCCCGGATCTTGTACACTTCGAATATGCACACACCTAGAGCTGGGTTAAGTTCCACTTGGCCCGGATTTTGTACACTTCAAATATGCACATGACTAAGCTATCCTTTTGTACTCTTTTCAGGTGACCACCAATCGCCGGAGCGCTGAGTTTCAACGTCTCTTGGATACTCACAAGATGCTGCCCGCGAAACATACTACGCTTCTTGCCGAATACGAGAAAAGGGGTAAGTTTTCTCCTTGGCATATTTCCCATTTCTCTTCGCCTTTTTCCACCGAACTGATCTGATATTCAGATTGTGCAGCTGGAGTGGAGGCTGAGAACATCCTTATGAGAAAAAATTTGGATCAGATAAAGGGTAAGTCATTTTGCTTAATCTCCCTCTACGCCCTATCTTCTTTTCTTCTTGGCTCGGCAAATATTCATACCTCGGCTTTGCCGGGTCAACAAACTATTTCAGCATCTCTTGAAGATAGTGTGCCCATGCCTGATATGATGCTGCATTTTCTCGAACAAGCAGGGCAGCACTAGGCCGAACACAAGAAGAAGGATGATGAGCTTTCCCTCCTCCGGACCAAGGATGAAGAAATTGCCAAGCTTAAAGCAAAGATGAAGAAACTCAAGGCGCTTCACAAATCCGAGATGGATAAAGCTGGCCAATATTTCTCCGAAGAGCAAGAGCGTCTGAACCTCCAAATTGCTAAGGACCAAGAAATGCTGAAAGAGGCCGACACTAAGCTTGAGTCGGCAAATGTCGAACTTGTGCAACTCCGAGAGAGGCGCGACAACTGCACCAAGGAGCTGACCCGGATCCACAGCCATATTTCTCGTAAGTTCCTTTCCTTCAACCGACATTGATCTTTCTAGGTCTACTTCCTTTACTTAATTCACTTGTCTTGTTTTTTAGACAAATTTCTGGAGGGCGATGTCATTGCATCCAATGCCGTTACCAAGTTCCGCCAGCAGAGAGGTACTCCATCTGGTCCTGGCACCATTCCTCTTGATCTGGAGGATTTGATAGTCAGCTTGTCCTCCCGAGTCGAGATCGTGAAGAACTATGGCAAGGATATCTTGGATGTAGCAATCCAGATCTTCAATGCCTTTTGGCCTAAAGAAGATACTCCGGAGGGGGTTACTGCTCTTATTGCCAAGCTAATGGAGTGCGAGACCCAACTCGATCTTTGGAGGGAATCCGCTGGACGCGCCGAAGCTGAAATCGTCCTCCACTATGTGCTCACATGGTATGAAAAGATTAACCTGAAGCTTCTCAAGCGCATGCACACCGGATCAAGGTGGTCCACTGACCCGGATTGGATTGCTCGGCACATGGCTTGCGCCCATAGCCTCATTCAATATGCCCCCATCCATCAATGGAATGAGGGACCAAGTTTCCTTGGCGCTGTCGACGACGAATATGTCGAAGATGGTTTGGGTGAGGAAGAAGAGGACGAAGCCTCAGATGTCGAAGAGGATGAACACGAAGCTAAAGCCGAGGCCGGAGCTGCACCTGCTGGCACCGAGTTACCTCCTCCTGCTGCTCCTTGATTAGAAACACTTTGCAGTTTATCAGATCCCCGGTACGCCGGGTGCAAATGTATTAAGCACACCAGTTATATTTTGCTACTAAGTTGTTTGTGCCGGATTAACTTGGGCGTAGTCCCCGAGTTTCATTTTCTTGTTCCTCCAATTTCTTGGCTCGGCTCGTGTCTACCTTGGTTCGGTTTTATGACTTACGAGTCCGAGTTTCAAAAATTGACTTAACAATACTTGGAAACTTTAGGATTAGCTCAAAATAATTCAGCATAATAAAAATAGGGTAAATATAAAGTTAGTCGAAATAACAAATGTCGGTTCGATTAAGTTCTTTTCCTTAGTCATTTTTGTGTGCTACGCAATTCCAAACTTGTTCTCTTGCTTGCCATGCAGCCAAATCTTGTTGCACAATAGCAAATTGAAGAGTTGAGTTTTTGGTGCTCACACATTACTAATTCGTCTTAGGTAGAAGCAACTTACGCCAGCCGACATAAAAATAAATAACGAATACAGGAAACAACGAATACCACTAAGGCAGTCCCCGAGTTACTGCTCGAGGTGCCAATATTTCCTTGATAAGCTCATTGCCGGCATACATACCGACATATGAGAGACTCGGATACACACACTTCTTTGCTAAGTGTAGAATGGTCGAAGTAGAGCTACATTTCATGGACGCTTAGATTCCTCGCCGGACCTGTCCGCCTTGTTCTTCTCCTGTGGTTTTGCATCGATGAGATAATATGAGTCATTGTGCAATGCTTTGCTCACAATGAATGGCCCCTCCCATGGGGGGGACAACTTATGCATGCCAGCAGTATGTTGTACCAACCGGAGCACTAGATCACCTTCCCGAAAGAGTCGGGGGTTAACTTTCCGGCTATGATAGCGTCGGAGATTTTGCTGATATATGGCGGATCTGGACAATGCCAATTCTCTCGCTTCTTCCAGCAGATCAACATCATTTTGCCGGCCTTCTCGCACTTCGGCTTCTGCGTATTGGGTGACTCTGGGCGAATCATGCTCTATGTCGGCTGGTAATACAGCTTCTGCCCCATATACCAGAAAGAATGGCGTATAGTCTGTTGATCGATTCGGAGTTTTTCTAAAACTCCACAGTACCGCTGGTAGTTCTTCTATCCAACACCCCACTGATCTTTGCAGCGGCTCAATGAGCCGGGGTTTTATCCTGGATAATACTAATCCGTTGGATCTTTCCACTTGTCCGTTTGATGTAGGGTGGGCTACCGAGGCAATGTCCAGCCGGATCTTTTTATCTCGGCAGAATCGTGCAAATGCTCCTTCAGCAAAATTTGTGCCATTATCTGTTATGATACTATGAGGATAGCCGTATCTCAAGATGATATCTTTGAGGAATGTTATGGCTATAGCTCCATCACATTTCTTTATTGGCTTCACTTCAATCCACTTCATAAACTTGTCCACCATAACCAAGATATGGGTCATATTTCCCCTTGCTGGTTTGAACGGGCCAACCATATCTAAACACCATACGACAAATGGCCAGGTGATTGGTATGGTCTTGAGCTCTGACATTGGCATATGTGTCTTGATTGCATACCTCTGACAACCATTGCATTTTCTCACCAAATCTTCTGCTTGTTCTAAGGCACTTGGCCAGTAGAATCCATGCCGGAAAGCTTTTGCCACCAACGCTCTGGATGAGGCATGATGTCCACATTCCCCTTGATGTATATCCCGGAGGATATCCAGCCCTTCTTCCGGGTCAACACATCGCTGGAGGACATTAGTGACACTTCACTTGTATAGTACGGTGTTGATGATTGTGTACGCCTTTGTGCGCCTCTGAATTTTCCTAGAAAGCACCTCTTCACTGGGCAAAGTTCCATCCTTCAGGAATTGAAATATGGGCAGCGCCCAAGCTGGTATAGCTCGCACTGGAAACAACTCCTCATCTACTTCCATTTGCTCCACCGGCATAACCTCGGCCGGATCACGCTGCGCAGTCCCTGGGTTCTGTGAAGCAGTCCCCGGGTTTCCTGAACCACTTCCCACGTCAATGTCCATGGGTATAGCTCCAGACTCCGGATCTGCCAGGATATAGATTGAGTCGGTTTCCGGGGATGGCCTGATAGATGGTTTTCTGAGGTGCTCTAGTGCTACACCCGGTGGAATTGCTTGTCGGTTTGATCCGAGCTTCGAAAATACGTCGGTAGCCTTGTTTTCCAACCGGGGTACATGGTGAAACTCGCATCCGACAAAGTACCCATATATATTTTGCACATAGAATCTGTACAATGCCATGTTTGGATCAAGAGCGTCCCACTGCCCCGAGACTTGCTGAACTACCAAATCCGAGTCGCCAAAGCATTGGATTCGACGTATTCCAATTTCTTTTGCCACTTTGAGCCCATGCATAAGTGCTTCATATTCAGGGACATTGTTTGACGCGACGAAATGGATTTGCAGCACATACTTCAGCTGGTCGTTCTTTGGCGAGGTAAGTACCACTCCGGCGCCTAACCCGGTTTTCGTCTTTGATCCGTCAAAGTGCATTCTCCAGTAGTTCGGATCTAGTAACGGTGGTTCGTATTGCTTCTCGGCCCAATCTACGAAAAAGTGGGCCACAGCCTGAGACTTGATCGCATCTCTCCTGTCATATTGTGGAGCATAAGGGGCTAGCTCAATTGCCCATTTTGCGATTCGACCGCATCCTTGTTACTCATTATCTCAGATATGGGGGCTTCACATATCACTTTGATGGGGTGTTCTTCAAAGTAGTGCTTTAGCTTCTTTGCTAACATGTATACACCATATGCCATTTTCTGATAGTGAGGATAGTTTTGTTTTGATGCGGATAACACCTCACTCAGGTAATAGACTGGCCTCTGCACCGACTTACCCTCTTCGTCCCACTCTACCACTACCACTGCACTTACAACTCGGTTGGTTGTGGCTATATAGAGCAACATTGGCTCTTTTGATAGTGGAGAGGCTAACACTAGTGCAGTGGCTAACATTTTCTTTAATTGGATAAAGGCTTCGTTGGCCTGCGGCATCCATATGAACTTATCAGCGTTTTTCATTAGTTGATAGAGAGGCAATGCCTTTTCTCCCATTCGACATACAAACCGACTTAAAGATGCCAGGCAACCAGTGAACTTCTGGACATCATTAAGACACTTCCGCAACTCCATTCGCTCTATGGCTCGGATTTTAGTTGGGTTAACTTCGATACCTCGGCTAGATACAAGAAATCCGAGTAATTTTCCAGCCGGGACACCGAAGGTACATTTTTTCGGGTTAAGTTTCATCCAGAATTGTCTCAGGTTCGCGAACGTTTGCCTGATATCATCAAGGAGCACTTTGCTTTCCTTGGTCTTTATAACCACATCATCCACATATACTTGCACATTTCCACCAATTTGATCGTGCAAACATTTTTGCATACATCTTTGATACGTTGCCCCTGCATTACGTAAACCAAAAGGCATGGTGCGATATCAATAAGCCCCATACAGGGTGATAAATGCAGTCTTTATTTGATCATTCGGATTTAGGGGTATCTGGTGGAAACCAGAATATGCATCTATGAATGACAACAGTTCACACCCCGCAGTTGAATCTATGACCTGATCTATCCTTGGTAGTGGGAATGGATCTGTTGGGCACGCCTTATTCAGGTTCGTGTAATCGATGCACATACGCCAAACCACTGCCACATTCGGATCATCTTTCTTCTTTTCCACAAGCACCAGATTAGATAGCCAATCCGGGTAGAGCACTTCCATGATAAACCCGGCTGCGAGAAGCCGAGCTATCTCATCCCCAATGACTTTTCTCCTATCTTCGGTGAAGCGGCGGAGAGATTGCTTCACCGGCCTTGCTCCGGGTCTCACATTCAAAGAGTGTTTGGCCAACTCCCTCGGAACACCTTGCAAGTCCTGTGTGGACCAAGCAAAAATATCCCGATTCTCATGGAGGAAGTTGACGAGCTCGCTTTCCTATTTGTCATTTAACCCGACACCAATTGTTATAGTGTGTTCTGGGAACAGATCATCAACAGGCACTTTCTTCGTATCCTTTGTTGCTTGAAACGAAACACTTCCATGCGGGTTACTCAGCGCCGGCATATACTGCCGCGCGGACTGAGCCAGTGCTGCCACTTCCTGTATCTTTCTTTTCTCTTGCGCAATCACGAGTGACTCGGCTAGGTTAGACCCGGCTGACGCACACTCAATGGAACGTCGGAAATCTCTAGCTATGCTAATTACTCCATTTGGCCCGGGCAACTTCATCTTCAAGTAACTGATGTGACAACTTGCCATGAACTTGTCTAGTGCTGGCCTGCCGAGTAATGCGTGATACACACTTTCTAAATTCACAACCTCAAACTCCAAGTTCTCAGTTCGGCAGTTATCTCGCGTGCCGAATAACACATCGACTCAGACTTTGCCAATGGGCTCACATGATATGCCTGGCACAATACCATGAAACATTGTTCTGGTAGCCTGGAGCATGTTCTCCAAGATACCCAACTTGCGCATTGTATCCGCATACATGATATTGATGCTGCTGCCATTGTCTATCAGCACCTTAGAAAATCTCACATTGATATTTGGCCCAATGAATGTTGGGTCCAGCAATAACGCATACGAACCAGGGCTAGGCATAAGCTTGGGGTGATCCTTGATACTCCAGGTGATTTCCTGATCCGACCAAGGCATATACCTTGTTACTACGGGCATTACTGCATTCACCTCCATATGTTGGCGCTGCAAACTCTTTCTATCTATTTCCTCTGTGGTAAACACACACTAACTCTGGTGATGCTCTCTATATTCATTTCTCCCCTCATTTCCGGGATACCTCTGATCTGGCTGAGGTTGGTTGTCTACCTGATGCACTGCATCTCTCCTTTCGTGATTTTCATACCTCGGCGGAGGGGGAGGCAACATTAACTGTTGCATGTTCGCTCCGGAGAGCAATTGCTGCCGGGGTAACTCCTGCCGAGGTTGATCGTTCCGAGGTGCCTGAGCATTCCCCGAACCACTTTGTTCTATCTTCCTCATCCACTCACATTGTCGAGTCATGTGACCCGCCGGGTTACTTGGATTTGGCGTGTGAAATTTACACGGCTGATCCAGCATTGCCTCATAGGTATACCTCGACGGTCCTTCTTTTCTTGACACTGTTTCTTCTCCTCTGGCATCCAAGTTTTCTTGCCATCATTTCTTGGAGTCCATTGTTGTCATCCAGTTTTCTAACGCTGATTACTCCCTGCTCTGGGTTGATCTTGATTTACAGCAGCAACTTGTTGCGAATTGTACCTGTAATCCGGTCTATCATCTCTTCTCTTACCCTGGTAATCATTTCGCCGGGATGATCCGGCTCCATCTCTCTGGTAGTACTCCTCATTTGACTCGTTTGACACAAGCCTAGGTTGAGTCAGATCACCCAAGGCATATGAATCTGCAATCCGGATTGTCTCTGCCAGTGTGGTGGGCATATCCCTTTGCAACCTTTGCCACAACATGCTTGCATATCTACATCCCTGCGCAAACCAGGCTATGGCCTGTGACTCGATCACGCCCTCGCATGAATTTCGCACTGTGCACCACCGGGTTAAGAACTCCCGGTCCGTCTCATTTGGTCTCTGCTTGCACATTGCTAGGGTCTGTGGCCTATTTGGCCTCTGATACGTGCTCGAGAAGTTGCTTACAAACATTTCCTCGAAATCAATCCAACAGTTGATACTTCCGGGTGGCAAATTGTTTAACCATACCCTCGCTGGCCCCTCCAACATCTGAGGTACATATCTCACAGCCCATCTCAAATTGCCTGTAGCAATCTTCACCGCTGTAGCGTAGTTGATCAACCAATCCTCCGGCTTTGTGCTGCCGTCATATGTTTTTGTTCCTCTGGGTAACTGGAAGTTCGGTACCGGAGGCTCCTTCATGATCCGGGGCCCAAAACACGCCGGACCCGGAGGACCTTGACACTCAATTTGCTCCGACCTATAAAGCCGATCCAGTTTTAACCTGGCATCATCATGCATCAAGTCCCTGCTTCCCAATCTTGACCCTATCACATGATATTCTGGCCTTGGGTATCCCGCGTTCACCATTTCCGAATCACCATCATTATATTTGTCTTGCTCTCGTGGGGCGCCTCTCTGTTGCATACCTCGGCCGGCACTTTGCTCTTGCCATGGTATATTCCGCTGCTGTGGTTTCCCTGCTCCCGCCGAGTTGTGCTGTCCGGCATTGCCATTTATAGCATTTCCTTGACCGGCATTGCCTTGGTCGTGGTTACCTCGGCCACCTTCACCTCAGCTGACACTTCGTCGATCATCATTTGCCTGCACCGCTTTTCCTTTCCCTGCCCTTGCCGGGTCATATGGGACTATCTGTTTGTTTCTCCTTGCCGAGGTTACCACCTCCTCTCTTCTTGGGTCTCCGTGAGGGGATGATGCTGCTCTAGCTGATTTCTCCGGGTTACCTACAGCTGAATGAACAACTTTGGATGCCCCAGCCCTTGCCGGGTTTGCCCTGAGCAACTCTTCATTTTGTCTGTTCGCGATCCGAACTAACTCATTAACTCTTTCCTGCTGTCTTTGCCGGGCTCCACCCATCAAACCCTCTAACTCGGATGCAGCTGCATCTGCTGCTCTGAGGTTCTTTGCCGGGGTACTGTACTTCGGCAGCCCTGCGGACAGAAAATTCTCTGACTCCTCAACTCTAGTATCACCCTGTTTGTTCATTTCACTGATGAGGTTTTTCCCCTTTACTTTTACAGCATCTACCGTATTTGCTCTTGCGTACTCACGCAGTGTCATGTTCAACGACTGCTGAGCCGCGGCTATCTTTTTCGCACCCTCTAGTATTTTCTGCCTAGTTTCCTCTAACTCGGCCTGTGCCTGAGCCGAATCTACTGCAGGTGCTATGGGGCTCTCTAGACTATCTATCGCCTGCTGCAGCACATTCTTAGGCCTCTCTAGTGGAGGACCTCTACTTTTCCTCGGTGCCTTGGGCGTTACCTCCGGATCTGGTGTCGGATCCTTGCTCGCGCTAGCACCAGGCGCTGTCATCATCACCTCAGCGCGGTCAGGGGAGAGAGTGATACGCGCCCCGTGAACCACGCTAAAGGGTGGCCCACCTCCCTCGATGACGTGCCTCGGGTGAACGCACGACACATCGACAGCGACGTAGATCTTGTGCGTGCCGAGCTTGACGAAGAGACCGTTGCACGGGAGAGGTCGCTTGTCGAAGCAGCCAGCGTTGTCGCTGACAAAGTCCAGCGCTCCAAAGCGCTGAACAAGCCCGGAGACGATGCGCTCGCCGGTGCCGATGAGGTTTCCCATCCGGATCTTCACTCCTGCTAGCGCCGCTAGCCCCACGATGGGCACCAACTGTCATGGTGGTGTCACGGTAGATTCCATGGATAGGCCAAAGGTGGGGACAAGATGCACTAGAGGAATCCAGGGAGGGATAGTGTGGTGATTCCACACATAGATGTTTGTATTTGATTCACTTCCAAGGTTTACAAGTGCTCCTTGAGCCGTATTGAGGAGAGGAGGAAGAAGGAACTCTCTTACTCTCACCACTAGCTAGCCCTCAGGAACATACTAGTAAAACTCAACCAACTAGAGATCAACTAGTCAAAGACCAACCCCTTCTACAGATGCCCTAGCCCTCTTTATATAGGGGTGGCTAGGTCTCCAATTAGGGCATACGTGGAGGCATATTCCAGGGAATATGCCTCTTCCCAAAATAGTAAGCCGACCGGGTCACTTTTGCCCAGCGTCATCCCCGCAGAGGCTACGTGAGCCTCTACGGCGCCCGCGTCATCTGACACAGGCACCATCACCTTTGTTGGCCACGCCTCGGTGGTCCTGGCCTCTGTCTGCTTCGCTCACGCTCTGCGTACAGTGGTCACCTTTTGACCAGTGAGATACCTTCCTTCTCTTGCAAGCTTGATATAACCCGGATCATGCCTAGTTGATCCGGCCACACCGGTACCTGCATACAAGTTACATAAATCCTGCCGGCATACGACATGAGTCGGACGGGACTCAGTTAGGCGGACATCCTCAGGTCCGGGTTACTCCGTGATTCGGCCTGCCTTGAGGTGACTCGGCCAACATTCGCTTTGACCTTGCCGTACCTCGGCTAACTCGGCCATTATACCTCGGCGTGACCCTACCCGGGGGTATCCCCCAACAAGATCTATCCGGCTACGACTAAGAGCCGGTTACAGAGTACATCTTGAACTACAAGTAACACTATGGGCCTATGTCGATAAGTCTTCTGGGCCTTCCTGTAGTCGAACTAGACTCCATCTCTTCTCCCTGACTGGGCCGCCCGTGAAGCAAAGATCTAACCCGAAGTGGGCCACCCTGGTCAGTGAGGAACTTTGAGGATACTCAGAAAGTATATCCCCAACAGCAGCCCCTGGAAGCCTCCATGATCCAAAGTCGGATTCATCATCGTTTAGCTTGATCTTCGGCTCGCAGAATCTTGAAGGGTTCCTGAAACTTCAGAACAAAAGATACGATCTGGTTCTCAAAAAATAAATCGGACCTGTCAGTACATTTATTCGTGTTTTCATCTCGAAATTCAATCTAAGCCGGAACTTGGTCTCTGACGTAACCTGACAACAGTCATGGTCAAGCCACGTCACTAACAGACATTTCCTGTCAACACGACCGTTGGTGGGTCCGCCTTTCACGGAACCGAGGCGCCGTTTCAATGCGTGCATGGAGATCGAGGCAGCGTAATCATCGCGCGGAGGTTTCTCGTCCTTTCCACAACATGTGGCACGTTCATTGTAGCGTTTACACGAATCTTGGCGCACCTGATGGATATAAGTGGTGTGGATTCCTTCCCCATCTTCTTTACCAGTTCTCAGCGCCGTTTCCTTCTCCTCTACGCCTCCCACGAACCTAGAGCTCCACTGCCTTCAGCAAAAAACACCACCAGCGCCGCCCATCTAAGGTCACTGGTGCACCGAAAGAATGGCTTCCTCATCATCCTCCGGCTTGGCGGCGGCAGCGGCGACGGCAGCGACGGCGGCAGAAAAGGAGAACTACCATGGAGTTTGGATCCCATGTGTCCTTGATGATCCCAAACTCCAGGTCGTTGAAGACGAAGGGCTCCTCCGCACTGGTGACTAGCGGAGCGGCTTCGGTGAAACCATCCCCAACCCCCGCAAAGACGAGCGAGTGCATTTCGGCACTCACCTTGACAGAGGTCTTTCCTTTCCTCCCTCAGATTTTTTTCCAAGGTGATAGATCATTATGGTGTTCATCTCCACCATCTCCCCCCGAACTCCATCTTAGAGATGAGTGCGTACGCCTCTATGAGAGGGGTATCTCGGCATTAGGCCGAGCCTTACTCTTCTCCGGTACTATTTTCATGTCCAGAGAAATTCCATCACCGCCGGTAATCCTTATATTACCAGTACCATTAGTTTTTCGGTTAGGCGTGAGCGTGTTTATCCCCGGATCATGGCAAGTGAGTCGGTCAAACAATGGCCGTCCACTTTTTTCTACCACAAGGATATCCCTGCGCCCGACAAAGATACTGCTTTGTCGGCTTTCGTCGACGGAGCCTCCAAGCCCCAAGAGTCCTGGGATGAGGTCGCTCCGACTATCAGTGACGATCTGTTTCTCGCCAAGAGACGGATCGAATATCTGATGAAGCACAAGGGCCTGAAAGGGTCCGACTTGGTTCAATGCTGGGTGGCACGCCAGATCCAACCCCTTCAACATCATCGAGATCGACTGATGCATTCCATCACGTTGTCGAAGAATGAATCCCTCTGCATCAGCTCCAAGACCTTAAAGCCGAAAGATTATGTATGCCAAATCAAATGGCTGATAAGGGAGCGGATCGAGAGGAAGATTCCGGAGCTGTCCCTGGACATGCATACAGCAGAAAATCCTGTTGTCCCGGTAAACCTCAGCAGTAACTCCTTTTACGTGCTCATCTATATGTTATCTTTGCAATACTGAGATGTTTTTCCTTTTCAGCTTGCTGACCTCCCCGAGTTAGAGTTTGCTCCTATCGAGGGATATCCTCCTGAATTTTCTCAGGACGAGGGTGAATTGGTCCCAATGCCGGATGTCGTTCCTCAGAAATGCAAGGCTCCGACGTTGGCCATCGGCACCAAAGAAGTGCCTATTGTGAAGAGGTAATCTTTCCTCATACGGTCTTTGTATTTTACTTGTAATTCCTTCTGAGATGTAATGTTCTTTGTTCTATTACCTTCTCAGAGCTAAACAGCTCATCAAGGGCAAGGGGAAGGAAACTGCCGTGAAGCCTCTGTGCCAGTCGAAGCTCAAATTGGCTTCTCCTACCGCAGCTCCTCCGACTCCTGCCCCTCAGCCTTCTGCAGCGCCAGAGATTACTCCATCTCCGACTGTTGTAGAAGATCCGGCTCAACCAGCAGAGCCAGTGATCCTTGAGTCGCAAACTGACATCACCATGAGTGACTCAGGTATTGATAAGGGTGAACCCTTTTCGGGTAATGATCCCTCGGTAGAGACCTTTGTCGGGAATCTCCTGGACAATCCGGGACTTGCCAAGCTTGGCTTATCTCGGACGTCTGTCGAGGAGATCAAGAAGCTGGCTCGGGAATGCCTGGAGAGGCGGACTCTCTCTGCAGAAGAAGAAGCGCAAGAAGCATAGGATATCAAGCACTCTGATCTTCTTGAACAAGTTTGTCTTCGTGACGAGAAGATAAGGTCTGGCGCGCTTCCAACTGCGCCGGTGATTCCCCTAACTTTCGCCGAGAAGGTTGCCACCGAGGTGAATACGAGTTTAGACAAACTCATTCGCGAATAATATGTAAGTCGGAATTCCAACTACCATTTTTCCTTATTTCATATCATATCCTCTAGCCCCCAAGCATGAAGCTGGAAAATTAAATCCGGTTTTATGCTTCCTTAGGATGCCAAAGAATGAACTAGTGTAGCCCCAAGGCTCGTGCTGATATTAGTATAAATATTAGCCCGAGTCTTTAGTAGACTTCTGACTTTGGGTATTCTGACTTACAGAAAGTATATTCCTATAACCAAGATTTGTTGAAGAATGTTTGCAACAAGTGAAAAGAGATCAAAGCTCTCCGGCTTGAAAATGCACAACTGAAGGTTTCCAAGGATGAGGCCGAAGGTAAACATTTCAAAACTCAAACCTTGTCTTTTATTTCATAGTCGAATTTTTGTTGAACTGTTGTTCTTTTGACTTATAGCACTGGTAAAACAGTCCTGCGCTATGATCGAAGATGCCGAGAATCTTAAGACCTTGGTGGTGGAAAACAAATAACTTCGCCAAGAGCTGGATAAGCTTAAGGCAGATCATGAGAAGAGCATTGCTCAAATTCTCGAATCCACCTCCATGGCCACCGATGAGCGTGATCGCAAGATTACGCTTCAAGATAAGAAAATCTCGGATCTCAACAATGAGTTATTCAGAGAAAAGGACATTTCTGAGGCGCTCCGAGCTGAACTCTAGAGTCTTCGTGAAGAGAAGTCCAAGGTCGACGAAGTCATCTTTGGTATGTTTCCCTTTTTCTGAATTATCTGCATCTTCCGACTCTTCTAGAGTCCGGGTTTTCTTGACTTACCCTTTGAATTATATGCGCAGGTCCTATGAACTTGATGTACTTAGCCTCTACCGAGTCTCGCACCAGCTGGCTTACCCAAGTCGGTGATTTGCTGCATGACTTCCGCCAATCCCTCGAAGATATTGGCGAAGTTCTCAAGGTTCCGGATATGCATAGCATGTCCAGTTTTGAGGTGCGAGACAAGGCCAAGGATATGCCGCAGCTTGTTCAGGACTGGAACATGTCCTACGCGCGAACCGCGGCGCAAAACGCTCTCACCATGGTTATGAGCCACCATGGAAACATGGAGATCTGGCAAGTAACCAGAGGGTACTGCAAGGTGGACGAAGACGGACAGGAGCAAGGAATCAAGGCCATCATGGACTCCTGCGCTGGATATGGGTGCCACGTAGCTGATTTGACCAGCTACGACACTCCCTTCTTCACCCGCATGGACACGCCGCCTCCGCCTTCCGAAGAATCTGCTGAAGTTTCCGATGATGATCAAACCATATCGGACTTGAACATCTCGGAACACTATCAAGCCGAGGCCGATGTATCCAGCGAGCCAGCAGCTCCTACCTCTCCTCCTGCATCATAGAGTATCAGAGGAACAATTTTTTATTCTGAAAACACTTTGGATTTGTAAATAAATAGTATGATACTTTTGCTAGTGCTAAGCTTTATTCTATCTATTCAGCACTTTTTGGTTTTGATATTTTGTGCCTGAAGTGTTTGCATAAGCACTTGTATTTTTTGTCTACACTTATCGTTTATCTGGCTTTTCGCCTCGTCCCTTTCGTTTATTTTGGCAAGCCGGCCAACTTTTAGCACGGAAACTTTGCCAAGAAACGAAGCTCAATTGCTAAACCAGTTTAAACTCGGAAACAAAGCCGGCTTCCAGTACCAACAATTCACTACTCGAAAAATGCCCGCATCCAGCAATCACACAAATAACCAGAGTTTAGACTAGAAAATTTAGACTTATACCCGAAGGTAGCAATTTTAGAATCGGAAATCCAAACCAGAACAAACATGAGCATAAAGTACTTTCAAGTATTCATGGATTTTCGACTGTGACATGATCATTCAAAAATAAGATGGTAAAAAACTTCTTAGAAAAACTTTGAGGCAACCAAGACTTTATTTCTCATTGAACATGTACACATATATGATTACAAAGAAAAATAAATTAAGAATAAAAGGGACGTAGCTAAGCAATATTCCATGGTCTGTCTAATTCATCCGGATTTGTACTGCCTCCAGCTCTCTTTCTCTTCTTAGTAGCAGGTCTTTCTTTGACTGGCTGTATATCAGTTAGGTAGTATGAACCATTGTGTAATACTCGACTAACTAAAAATGGCCCTTCCCATATTGGGGAAAGTTTGTGCCTTCTTTGCTACACAAGCTGGAGAACCAAATCGCCCTTATTGAAAGATCGGTTTCTGACTCTCTAGCTATAATACTTGCACAACTTCTACTGATAGGCTGTTGATCTCATTTCAGCAACGACGTGAATTTCTTCGACTAAGTCGAGATCATTTTGTCGAGAAATTTCGGCATCCTCTTCAATATACGTGGCCACTCTAGGAGAAGTGTGAATCAAATCACTAGGAAGAACTGCTTCTGCACCATAGACCAAGAAGAAAGGTGTATATCCGGTTGACCTGTTTGGAGTTGTTCGTAAACTCCATATTACAGAGGGTAACTCCTCTGCCCAAGCCCCTGCAGCACGTCATAGTGGTGCTTCGAGTCTTGGTTTTAGGCCTTGTAGGATTAAACCATTTGCTCTTTCGACTTGTCCATTAGCTTGTGGATGTGCGACTGACGCAATGTCAAGCCAGATATTTTGTTCATTGCAGAATTTAGCAAGCTCTCCCATAGAAAAGTTACTCCCATTGTCCATGATAATACTATGCAGATAACAGTATCGAACTATAACATCCTCGACAAATCTTCTGGCTGTTGCTCCATCACAACTAGTGACTGGTTTAGCCTCAATCCATTTGGTGAACTTATCCACCATCACTAAGAGGTGTGTAAATCCACTTGGATCTCATTTAAATTGTCCTACCATGTCAAGCCCCCAGACCTCGAAAGGCCATGTTATAGGTATTGTTCACAGCTGATCAGCCGAAACGTGAGCTTGTTTGGCAGCCCTTGCACGTCTTGACCAGCCGTTCGGCATCTGCCTTGGCTGTAAGCCAGAAAAAACCGTGTCGGAAAGCTTTTGCCACTAGAGATTTGGCTGCAGCGTGATGACCACACTCACCTTCGTGGATTTTTCGTAAGATTTCCACTCCTTCTTCTGGAGATACACAGCGCTGAAAGACTCCAGACGCACTCCGCTTATAGAGCTCACCACTAATTATAGTATAGGCTTTTGCTCGTCAGACAATCTTTCGGCTCAGAACTTCGTCTTCGGGTAATTTTCCTTCTACCAAGTAATCAAGGTAGGGTTGAGTCCAGCTAGGAATCACAGCCAGAACTGCTACTAAAGGTGAGTCGGATTTGGTCAGATATTCCTCGTCTACTCCTGTTATAGAGGGAACTTTGAGGTGCTCTAAAAAAGCGCCATCCGGGACCTTTTTCCGGGCAGAGCCTATTCGAGATAGTGCATCTGCTTCCTCATTTTTTGTTCGAGGGATGTGTTGAACTTCAAATCCTTCAAACGATTTAGGTAATTCATCCACGACATCCCTATATGCTGCCATGTGCCTGTTTGCCTTACAGATATCCGACACTTGTTGTGTAACAAGATCCGAATCTCCATAACACATTAAACGTCGGATGCCGATATCCTTAGCAATCCGGATTCCATGCAGTAGTGCTTCATACTCGGCAATGTACTTCTTTCAGTTCTTATAGTGCAGCTTCAGCTTCGTCGGTCCAAACAAAATTCTTGGTCTTTTTCAGAAGCTTGTATAATGGTGCGGCTCTTTCACCGAGCCGGCTTACAAACCAACTGACTGCGGCTATGCAACCAGTTAGTCGTTGAATGTCCTTCAGGCGAGTTGGCCTGGAAATATTGATTATAGCCTTGATCTTGTCCCGGTTTACCTCTATGCCTCTTTGAGACACGATAAAACCTAACAATTTTCTGGTTGGGATTCCAAAGAAGCATTCCTTCGGGTTAAGCATTATGTTATTATGGGGCCCTCGGATTAATCCTCCGAGAATCAATGTTATGCATACAACCACGATACCATGATCAGTTAGTCGTGGCACATAACCGACAAGTATCAAAGTAAGCATCTGATACATAACGAATACATGACGTACCTTATTTTCCATTATGGCTACATCGATCAACAACAGCGGAACTTCATTGGGCGTAGGGCCTGAGCCATGCCTTAACCTACAAGCAATGGACTGGGAGAACGTCCTAGCTCGCATAGTCGCCATCCTCGTTTTCTTCTTGATATCTGGCCAAGTTAATAGCCAAGGACAATGCCAGTGAGTACTTTGAATGTACTTGGAAACCACCTTAAGAGAATAGTAATAGCAAGGGGATATGCAATATGGTTGTAGTAGTAGGAGGGCTCCAAGAGGGGTTCTTTTCTAAATAATTTCTTTTGTAGATATAGTATCTACGTATCTTTGTTAAAAAATTTTGTAAATCATTTTGGAAACCGTTTTGAAAAGTTTTGGAGAACACCAGGACTGGGTCACCCATTTGTTCCCGTTTTCAGGTTGTCCCACGACCAAACTCCTTCCATACCTCTCTGACCATCCCATGGTCAAAGCAGGTATCCTTCCCGACCATCCCATGGTCAAAACTTTTTCAAAACCATTTATTTTCCGAAAATCCTTTTTAAAACAAACCAGCACCGCTCTACAGAAGTTTGTCCAACCCGTCCTTAACCGCGGACACGGCTATTCGAATAGATTTTTATCCTCTGCAGAGGTTGTACACTTTACCCACAGGATCCGATACATCCGCCGTGAACAATCACGGATCATCATACCTCAGTATGCGGGTTTCGGATAACCGGACAAGACCTTCAGGATAATCCCCTCTTAACACCAGCATCTACCCTATGGGTGTTATTGCCCTCAAAACCAGGACATCAGGCGAGGACCAACTGGAGCGCTTTTTCCACTCCTCGAGAGTGTGCACTTTCAATGAGGGGCCCATAGTAACGCGTGGAGGCTTGCTGACCCTTCGTTCCTTCTCCAGGTCCCACCTTTATCAGAGAAGGCCCACCCTCCAGGGATCCCCGATCCCCTATAGTAGTTGCGAGGCACCGGTATCAGAGAAAATCACTTTCGGGTCAAGCCCCTTCCCATGTAGGAGTAGTGTGGTTGCACGGGTTTAAGTTGTTATAGCTAGACTGCAAAGAACCAGGTGCGTTTTCGAAAATAGTTTTTCCTCCTTCTTTAACTTTGGTGCCTCCAACATTGATATGAATACCAAAATTTTTTGAAAATTTCCTCGACAAGTCCCACTTGCCTGGTTTTCTGTCAAAAACTTTTTGTAAAACCATCCCTGCCTTCGGGTTCCCAACCTAGAGTTTTTTGTTAGGCTAAATCGGGGTTTCCAAGGGGTTGTGGTATATTAAACCACCTGAAGTACTAGGATAGGAGTAGGAGGTCCAAGGGGGAGTACTTAGACAGTACCATAGGCATAAGTTTGGTGGAGCCAAACTAATACCATAATAATAATTTAGCGAGTAAAACCAATGCAGTAGTAATATAAGTAAAACAAGGTGCATGGAAATAAAGATGGGACAAGTCTCATGAACTTGTAGGTGGCTTGCCTGAGATCAGCAGTATGGCATAGTTGTCCCTGGACTTCTTCTTAGAATACCCAATAGTACCAATAATAATTACCACTTCTCTTGCTCTCCGATTTCATCGCAACTACTGTTGTCCAGACATCACATGCAAACAAACAAGGGCACAATCAACACAAGGCATCAAGCACCAATACAATACAGCAAACAAATGGATAATACCATATTAAGATTCAGATGGTTTTGAGAGGATTGGAATTAGGAGATTGAGATGGCCTTGGAGAATGGAATGAATACCCCTTATGATTTATAGTCTATAAGCTACCTAAGAGATGGATTTTTGGACAAGACCATATTTTGTATATTACTATTATAAAAACATGATACCAATAGTTAGGTACTGATAAGATGAAACCAACAAAAGTGGTTTCACTATTTTATCAATTTTCTTGAAATACTTATGAATATTCTAGTGCTAAAGGCTCTAGTTTTAGGAAATAATTCACCAGAAAAGTTCTGGAGCTCCAAAAATTGTTTCCTTGGATGGTTCAGTAGGGCTTGATGTACTTGCTTACTGAGAGTTGGAATCAGGTCAAGACAATTAGCAAAATGCCCTCAGGAAATTCCCAAAGGCAGTCCTGGGGCTATTTTGTCTTTTTCACCAGATTAAATCTATAGTAGATTTTGATTTGATTCTAGGGACACATGGTAGGTAATTCCAATACCTTTCTGTAGAAATTGGAGTCAACATTTCTGGATTAGCAGACTACTATAGTGAATTTAGAGGTGAATAAACCATGCACAGAATAATTTAATTCACAGAAAAATATCCAAGGCTCAATAAATCATGAGCTACTGGATATAGATGGGCCTTAGTGTACAACACCCAGGATAATTGGAATTGGATCAATTGGACTCATGATTTGGTCTAGGGAATTTTTTTAAAGTCAGAACTGGAGGGATTTTGTTATTTTCACCGAGGGCAAACAGCTATTCACCTTGGCATGAGACCAAGGTCCAAGGATAGATGCTTCTAATATCTTTCAGAGGCAGTTGGTTTTACTCCAATTGGAGTTGAATAATTCCCTGAGGAAATTATCTAGTGTAATGGATACCTTCTAGTAGATTTATTTCCAGGACAAAAATAAAATATATCTGGGCAAGGTCCTGGCTCTGCGTGTTGCACCAAACAGACGGGAACATATGGGAATTTTGTTTGGGCAAAAATACTCTATTTTCCATTTTTATTTGGATTTAAATTTAGCAGGGTTTAACGGATCTACTGGATTTAAATAAAAAGGAAAAAGCAGCAAGGCCGCTGGGCTGGAAACGTCCTGCTGGACACCACCGCCGTGGGCTGGCCCAGGTAACGCTCACAGGCGAGCGTACGCGGCCGCGCTTAAACCTGACGGGGAGGGCCCGCCGGTCAGCGACGCGGGACGGCCAGGGGGTATCGGTCATCTGGGGCCGTTCGATCTAGCCGAGATCGACGGCTCCTGCTCGTCTCCTTCCTCTATCCCAGCCCGACGAGGGAAACCCTAGGGGGGCGGCGACAGCAAGGTCAGGGAAGCTCACCGGGGGCTCGACAGGCGACGAGGAGCGGTGGAGGCGACGCGGCGCTCAACAGCGAGCCTGTGGAGGGGCGGCATGAGGGGTCTCCGCGCCGGGAACTGGTTCGTGCGAGGACACCCGAGGGAGGACTCGCTGAAGCACGACCGAGAAGCAACCAGGACCTGCTCCAAGACGAAAAGAATGGTATGGTTAGATGCAGGGGATCTAGGAGAGTCCAGGAGGGTGACATGCAGGGGAAGGAGAGTGGAGGAGAGGGAGGCATGATCAGATCTTGGAGATGGCCGAGGAGGCCATTCTCTCCTTCCTCTGGGAAGAGCAGGGCAGGGGTGAAGGAGTGGAGCTAGGGGGTGATGAGGGGAAGGGAGAGGAAGCAAATGAGGGGGCAGGGGCGTGCTGGGAGGGCCTCTGGCCTATATATACCGAGGTGGGAGCTCTAGAGGGACAATGTCCATTTTGGACATGGAGGAGGGGGACTGTTGGCTAGGGGTTGGTCCAGAGGGAGGTAGGGAGGGGTAGGAATGGTACTGGTTGGGCAGAGAGGGGTGGGGTTGCTGTGGTGATTAAATGAGGTAAATCCTTGCAAGATTGGGGATTGTCTCTCTCTCTATTAGCACATGGGCCCAAGATGTCGGTGCTACAGTAGCTTAGCTACAGTACTGGTCGACCAGAGGAGAGAAGTATGCTGTACAAGCCTGGTGGAGATACTTTGATCTTTATTTAGTTCAATTCTAGCTAGATTTGCCAAATTGGGGAAATAGATGGTTGTGAAGCAAGTTCAGAAACTTGCATTGGCCAAGATGAGGAAATGGTACTGGTAGATGGGTAGGGTTAATATGCCTCTCTAGGATTTATTTGGGATTTTTCAGAAGGTTAGAAGTCCTCCTAAAATCCTTTATTCAAAAAGTGCAGAAGTAGTCTCTAGAGGATCATTTGATAAATTTACATTGGGCAAGTGGAGTTTTTGATGTGGGATGATCCCAAATGTGAATACACACTTAGGGGAATTTTCCCAAGATTTATTGAGGCTTAAAAGTATTTAAAACAATTATTATTCCATTTCTGCCATTTAAGAAAATAGACAAAAAGAAATAATAAAGGATCTCAAAAATATTTATTTTTGAGGTGGTAAGATGGGGTGGTAAGATGGGGTGTGATATATGGATCTCAATTGAGCCAAAAGTTGGGGAAGTGTTTTGGCAAAAACCAAACTTTCCTTTGTGGAAGAAGTTTTTGGAGGTTTTGCCTTTTAAAGGAAATTAAATAGTTTGGGTCCATAATAAATATGGATAATTGTTGATAAATCTTGATGATCAAGGGGGATGATGTAGTAAAGGTGTAGAAAGCATTTGCAACCTTGGGATTGGAGAATCCAACTTGATTTTGGTGAAATACCTTAGATTAAGGATCTAGGGTGATGTTAATTTCATACCCGTAAAACCAGGTTGGATCTTGGAGCTCAGAGCTCCCCTTGGGGCATGGGATATATGGATGGATAGACCAAGTTGTGTAGATTGCAATGGTGTAGAGGTTTGAGCTTGATCCTGCTTGAGCTCACCAGGATAGGCCTTCAAACTTTGAATAAAATAAGCCTGCCAAAGCAGATTATCAACTAGCCTTCAAAACCTTATGGGTTTAATCAGCTCAAGGATCCAATTGGATAAAGTGAAGTAGGTAATGGTATACCTATATGAGTAGGACACAACCATGCAAATAGTTGGTCCAAGGAAGGTTGGATGGTGGTGTGAGCTTCTATGAGAGTAGGCATGTTGACTAGATTTGCAGGAAGAGTTATTTTCTTGCCTGCAAAACCATCAAGAACAAGTGAGTTGGAGAGTGATCTAACCAAGGGCAAGAGTGGGCCTTGGTAGTCCTTAGGGTGGTTAACAAGATGGTTCAGATGCATTTCCAAAAATGCACAAGGGTTGAGAAAGATAGGCATTCAAAAAGGTGATGTTGGAAACAAATTTCTAGACAGCCAAATTTGGCAGAGTTGGGGTTTTTGACTAGAGCATGAGAGGGGAGGTTTTTGATGGGTTGGAAGGTACCCAAGAATCATCAAGTGGATGTTGTTGAAGTGTAGATGGAGTATAGAGGATCCATGCTTTATATTGGTCTTCATTGACTTGGAAGCTTCTAGAAGGGATCACTTCAGAGCTAATCTAGTTAAGGATTTTAGATGATGTCCTATTAGCTAGGGATCATATCCAGATTGCATTCTTGTTTAGGGTGGGATGATTTGGGGACATCTTGATCCTAGTGATGAGCTCCTAGAGTAGCTCATACTATCTCCTAAGTAGACAAATCAAGCAGTAGACCAAGGCAATTCATCAGACAACAGATCAAGGCAACTCATCTTATAAGCTAAGCAAACCTATTACTAGGGTTAGCATCAAGTCTGACTTGAGGTAAAGTTGGGAAATTTGAAAAGGGTTGGAGTTTGAATAAGATGAGAGTCTTTGGTATCTCTACCAAGAGTAGAATTTAAAAGCTTCATAAGAGGTTTTGTTAAATCTAGGGATGAGAGTAGTAGAAGGTTCTGTCTTGAAAACATAAGGAGATTATGTTATATAGCTCTCCATGGTTTTATCAATAGAAACTACTAAAATATTTTTGGTTTCATAAGCATCTTGGCTCAGTTTTTGAATTGTCAGAACATTTGAGAATATGTAAGTTAAGCCAAGACAGTTGTGGAAAGTAGCTTTTGTCAAATGGTGTTAAGGGGAGGAGTATATCATCTAATACACATTCATATGCATAAGCATATCCAAACAACAAGCAATCACTTCAGCATTAAACAAGATTTTTTTTTGTTCCCCCTGATTTTTGCATTCTAGATAACTAATCAGGGTTGCAGAAATTGGGATGTTACAGATCTTTCCCCCTTAAAAGAATCTCGTCCCGAGATTCAGGAGAGTAGGGATAGGGGATTTTGGGTCGGGTTGATACTAGGTGTCTTACGCATCCTATCTTATGGACTCCTTGGAAAGTGACTACTCTGTCGGTGAAGTTGAGCTTCAGTCTTCGGGGGTGCACTGAGAGATGAGCAGAGTCCAGCCTTGATTACGAGGAATGATCTTATATTCCTTTGGGGCTCGATACCTTGAGGGCTTAGGCTAGGCCGACTGTCTCGATGCGGAACTTCACGGGTACTCATCAGGGGATAGAATCTACGGCCTAGTGTACCTCTCTCTAAGAGTTCACAATTCTTCCTTCGGGTCGTAACGTATCCTATTTAACGATTTTAGGGGGGGTCGGGACTCCTGAGTTTTCTTCAGCAAAGGGGTTCCTCTATTTTTTTTTGGTGGGAAAGACGCAGTCTTTCCCCCTTAGGATTTGACTAGGTTAGCTCAGAGATAACGCATTCCTTCCTTCTTGTCTTCATTGGTGGCGGTTCTGAAGATTGTCGTCCATCTTTTTCCTGGAATCGAGGTCTTCAGCAGGCGCCCGAGGAACTATAACTTACGGGGCTTATATCCTACTATTATTCGTACTTAGCCTATTGGAGTTGTTGGGGTCTCAAATCTTCTAAGCGATTGGATCTGAGCGGTTAGCGATATGGTGGCCCTTCCGGTGGGTCTTCAGCTGGAACGACATAGGGACTTCGTAGGATCTTTAGTTAGTTTCTCCTCTGATGGACCGCGAGTTGCTACTTGGCGAAAGGACGTCGGAACTGGGGATCCTTTCTGAAGTATCTTCCGGTAGACAGTCTTCTGGAGGTTGAGTGGAAAGACGTAGTCTTTCCTCCTTAGAGCTTTACTAATGGTTCATCGAGAATGGTTTGGGAGCTTCTATCTTGGAAGGCTGTCTTGCTGTTAGCGGGTGGCTGTATCTTCCCGGAGTCTTGAGCTGGGGTCGTCGAGTGACGCCTTATTTTATCAACCTTGGAGGGATGGTTTTCTAACGCAGCCGTCTGGAGTTAACTCTAGGAGGGTTAGCGTTTAACAGGACTTCTTGTTAGATCTCAGTCAGAGTAGAGGCATCCAGCTTCGGGGAAACTGTCTTCACTTGAGTTAGTAGTGTTGCTTTTGTACGATGGCGGAGTGGACTCGTTGTCTTCACACTTCCTTGTCATCTGGCTTCAGGGGTAGTTCTGACCTTCTGGGGAGGATCATTTCGTTAGTTTGGGGTGGGGGTCGACTAGATTAGTTGGTATCCTGAGGCGGACAGAAGCTCTAATATACTAAAGGTTAGTGTGTTTAGGTCTTCATTCCTTGTCTTGGCTGACTTATCGAGTGATTCTTGTGGATATCGAGGACCCTGCGATGGTTGACTTCTGGCTTCAATGGGATTTGTGTTGTAGTGGACTGAGGAACAAAGAAGTGTGGTGCTATTGACGAGTCTTGCAAGGTGCGTTTGACGGGGTATGCCGTCTTGCTGAGGTGAAATCTTCGAGTTGACTCGGACTTGACGATGTCAAACTCCTGATTCTGGTGATGCTTTTCCTCTCATATACTCTCAAGGTTAGTCTGGGTCTCAATACCGACATCTAACACAGGGGCTTCCTGAGTTACTAGGTGAGTTATCGCTCCTCGAGTCACATTTTTAAGGAGGCCAAGGCAAACCAAAACCTACAAACAAGGTGAACAGAGCGAGGGAATCGCATTGTCCTCGGCAGACAACACACATCAAGCAACACAGGATGCACTTAGGCAAGCAAACACGGTCAACGCTAGGGACCAAGGAGTTAACTACTCGCGATATAGGGGAATCCTATTCTTAGGACTTATTGATCCTAGATATCACGAGATTGAGGTCTGGGTCACTGTCTTGCGAATGAAGCCTTCGTCGTGTCATCAGAGGCTTCTCGATAGTGCAACACCTGATGAGGATTCTGCTGGTAGAGCGATATTGTATTCTCCTTGTGTTCACTGGTAGTTGCTTGTCTTCATCTTATTCTCATTGTCTTCACCGGATTCTAGATCCTAGTTATTTAAAATCCGTGGATTTGAAGTTTAGACGAGAGTTAGAGGAAACCATTTTCAAAAGCATTTACTTAGAGTTAGAGAAGAAGTAGAACTTTTTGAAACTCATTGAGGAACTAGTTTTCAAAAGTCGGGTTTTCAAAATAAGTTTCCTGTCTAGCGACCATGCTAACTAAGGTTCTCCTACAGTCAGGATGGCTCTGATACCAAGTCTGTGGGGCCCCCGGATTAATCCTCCGAGAATCCCTGTTATGCATACAACCACGATCCCATGATCAGTTAGTCGTGGCACATAACCGACAAGTATCAAAGTAAGCATCCGATACATAACGAATACATGACGTACCTTATTTGCCATTATGGCTACATCGATCAACAACAGCAGAACTTCATTGGGCGCAGGGCCCGAGCCATGCCTTAACCTACAGGCAACATACTGGGAGAACGTCCTAGCTCGCATAGTCGCCATCCTTGTTTTCTTCTTGATATCTGGCCAAGTTAATAGCCAGGGACAATGCCAGTGAATACTTTGAATGTACTCTCAAACCACCTTAAGAGAATAGTAATAGCAAGGGGATATGCAATATGGCTGTAGTAGTAGGAGGGCTCCAAGAGGGGTTCTTTTCTAAATAATTTCTTTTGTAGACATAGTATCTACGTATCTTTGTTGAAAACTTTTGTAAATCATTTTGGAAACCATTTTGAAAAGTTTTGGAAAACACTAGCACTGGGTCACCCATTTGTTCCCGTTTTCAGGTCGTCCCACGACCAAACTCCTTCCATACCTCTCTGACCATCCCATGGCCAAATCAGGTATCCTTCCTGACCATCCCATGGTCAAAACATTTTCAAAACCATTTCTTTTCTGAAAATCCTTTTTAAAACAAAACCAGCACCGCTCCAGAGAAGTTTGTCCAACCCATCCTTAACCGCGGACACGGCTATTCGAATAGATTTTTATCCTCTGTAGAGGTTGTACACTTTACCCACAGGATCCGATACATCCGCCGTGAACACTCACGGATCATCATACCTTAGTATGCGGGTTTCGGATAACCGGACAAGACCTTCAGGATAATCCCCTCTTAACACCAGCATCTACCCTATGGGTGTTATTCCCCTCAAAACCGGGACGTCGGGCGAGGACCAACCGGAGCGCTTTTTCCACTCCTCGAGAGTGTGCACTTTCAATGAGGGGCCCATAGTAACGCGTGGAGGCCTGCCGACCCTTCGTTCCTTCTCCAGGTCCCACCTTTATTAGAGAAGGCCCACCCTCCAGGGATCCCCGATCCCCTGTAGTAGTTGCGAGGCACCGGTATCAGAGAGAATCACTTTCGGGTCAAGCCCCTTCCCATATAGGAGTAGTGTGGTTGCACGGGTTTAAGTTGTTATAGCTAGACTGCAAAGAACCAGGTGCATTTTCAAAAACAGTTTTTCCTCCTTCTTCAACTTTGGTGCCTCCACCATTGATATGAATACCAAAACATTTTGAAAATTTCCTCGACAAGTCCCACTTGCCTGGTTTTCTGTCAAAAACTTTTTGTAAAACCATTCCTGCCTTCGGTTCCCAACCTAGAGTTTTTTGTTAGGCTAAATCGGGGTTTCCAAGGGGTTGTGGTATATTAAACCACCTGAACTACTAGGATAGGAGTAGGAGGTCCAAGGGGGAGTACTTAGACAGTACCATAGGCATAAATTTGGTCGAGCCAAACTAATACCATAATAATAATTTAGCGAGTAAAACCAATGCAGTAGTAATATAAGTAAAACAAGGTGCATGGAAATAAAGATGGGACAAGTCTCATGAACTTGTAGGTGGCTTGCCTGAGATCAGAAGTATGGCATAGTTGTCCCTGGACTTCTTCTTAGAATACCCAATAGTACCAATAATAATTACCACTTCTCCTGCTCTCCGATTTCATCGCAACTATCGTTGTCCAGACATCACATGCAAACAAACAAGGGCACAATCAACACAAGGCATGCAAGCACCAATACAATACAACAAACAAATGGATAATACCAGATTAAGATTCAGATGGTTTTGAGAGGATTGGAATTAGGAGATTGAGATGGCCTTGGAGAAGGGAATGAATACCCCTTAGGATTTATAGTCTATAAGCTACCTAAGATATGGATTTTTGGACAAGACCATATTTTGTATGGTACTATTATAAAAACATGATACCAACAGATAGGTACTGATAAGATGAAACCAACAAAAGTGGTTTCACTATTTTATCAATTTTCTTGAAATACTTATGAATATTCTAGTGCTAAAGGCTCTAGTTTTAGGAAATAATTCACCAGAAAAGTCCTGGAGCTCCAAAAATTGTTTCCTTGGATGGTTCGGTAGGGATTGATGTAGTTGCTTACTGAGAGTTGGAATCAGGTCAAGACAATTACCAGAATGCCGTCAGGAAATTCCCAAAGGCAGTCATGGGGCTGTTTTGTCTTTTTCACCAGATTAAATCTACAATAGCTTTTGATTTGATTCCAGGGAAACATGGTAGGTAATTCTGATACCTTTCTGTAGAAATTGGAGTCAGCATTTCTGGATTAGCAAAACTACTGTAGTGAATTTAGAGGTGAATAAACCATGCACAGAATAGTTTAAATCATAGAAAAATATCCAAGGCTCAATAAATCACGAGCTACTAGATATAGATGGGCCTTAGTGTACCACACTGAGGATAATTGGAATTGGCTCAATTGGACTCATGATTTGGTCTAGGGAATTTTTTTTAAAGTCAGAACTTGAGGGAATTTGTTATTTTCACCGACCGCAAACTACTATTTACCTTGGCATGAGACCAAGGTCCAAGGATAGATGCTTCTAATATCTTTCAGAGGCAGTTCGTTTTACTCCAATTGGAGTTGTATAATTCCCTGAGGAAATTAGCTAGTGTAATAGATACCTTCTAGTAGATTTATTTCCAGGACATAAATAAAATATATCTGGGCAAGGTCCTGGCTCTGCGTCTTGCACCAAACACACAGGAACATATGGGAATTTTGTTTGGGCAAAAATACTCTATTTTCCATTTTTATTTGGATTTAAATTGAGCAGGGTTTAACAGATCTACTGGATTTAAATAAAAAGAAAAAGAAGCAGAGCTGCTGGGCTGGAAACGGCCTGCTGGACACCACCACCATGGGCCGGCCCAGGTAACGCTCGCAGCGAGCGCGTGCGGCTGCGCTTAAACCTTACGCGGGATGGCCAGGGGGGTATCGGTCATCTGGGGCCGTTTGATCTAGTCGAGATCGACAGATCCTGCTCGTCTCCTTCCTCTATCCCAGCCCGACAAGGGAGACGCTAGGGGGGCGGCGACGACGAGGCCAGGGATGCTCACCGGGGGCTCGGCAGGCGGCGAGGAGCAGTGGAGGCGACGCGGCGCTCAACGGCGAGCCTGTGGAGGGGCGGCATGAGGGGTCTCCGCGCCGGGAACTGGTTCGTGCGAGGACGCCCGAGGGAGGACTCGTCGGAGCTCGGCCAAGAAGAAACCAAGACCTGCTCCAAGACGAAAAGAATGGTATGGTTAGATGTAGGGGATCTAGGAGAGTCCAGGAGGGAGACATGCAGGGGAAGGAGAGTGGAGGAGAGGGAGGCATGCTCAGATCTTGGAGATGGCCGAGGAGGCCATTCTCTCCTTCCTCCGGTCAAAGTAGGGCAGGGGTGAAGGAGTGGAGCTAGGGGGTGGTGCGGGAAAGGGAGAGGAAGCAAATGAGGGGGAAGGGGCGTGCTAGGAGGGCCTCTGGCCTATATATACCGAGGTAGGAGATCTAGAGGGACAATGTCCATTTTGGACATGGAGGAGGGGACTGTTGGCCAGGGGTTGGTCCAGAGGGAGGTGGGGAGGGGTAGGAATGGTACTGGTTGGGCAGAGAGGGGTGGGGTTGCCGTGGTGATTAAATGAGGTAAATCCTTGCAAGATTGTCTCTCTCTCTCTCTATTAGCACATGGGCCCAAGATGTCGGTGCTACAGTAGCTTAGCTACAGTACTGGTCGACCAGAGGAGAGAAGTATGCTGTACAAGCCTGGTGGAGACACTTTGATCTTTATTTAGTTCAATTCTAGCTAGATTTGCCAAATTGGGGGAATAGATGGTTGTGAATCAAGTTCAAAAACTTGCATTGGCCAATATGAGAAAATGGTACTGGTAGATGGGTAGGGTTAATATGCCTCTCTAGGATTTATTTGGTATTTTTCAGAAGGTTAGAAGTCCTCCTAAAATTCTTTATTCAAAAAGTGCAGAAGTAGTTCTAGAGGATCATTTGATAAATTTACATTGGGAAAGTGGAGTTTTTGATGTGGGATGATCCCAAATGTGAATGCACACTTAGGGGAATTTTCCCAAGATTTATTGATGCTTAAAAGTATTTAAAACAATTATTATTCCATTTCTGCCATTTAAGAAAATAGACAAAAATAAATAATAAAGGATCTCAAAAATATTTATTTTTGAGGTGGGAATATGGGGTGTGATATATGGATCTCAATTGAGCCAAAAGTTGGGGAAGTGTTTTGTCAAAAACCAAACTTTCCTTTGTGGAAGAATGTTTGGAGGTTTTGCCTTTTAAAGGAAATTAAATAGTTTGGGTCCATAATAAATATGGATAATTGTTGATAAATCTTGATGATCAAGGGGGATGATGTAGGCAAGGTGTAGCAAGCATTTTCAACCTTGTTATTGGAGAATCCAACTTGATTTTGGTGAAATACCTTAGATTAAGGATCTAGGGTGATGTTAATTTCATACCCGTAAAACCAGGTTGGATCTTGGAGCTCAGAGCTCCCCTTGGGGCATGGGATATATGGATGGATAGACCAAGTTGTGTAGATTGCAATGGTGTAGAGGTTTGAGCTTGATCCTGCTTGAGCTCACCAGGACAGGCCTTCAAACTTTGAATAAAATAAGCCTGCCAAAGCAGATTATCAACTAGCCTTCAAAACCTTGTGGGTTTAATCAGCTCAAGGATCCAATTGGAGCAAGTGAAGTAGTTAATGGTAGAACTATATGAGTAGGACACAACCATGCAAAGAGTTGGTTCAAGGAAGGTTGGATGGTGGTGTGAGCTTCTGTGAGAGTAGGCATGTTGACTAGATTTGCAGGAAGAGTTATTTTCGTGCCTGCAAAACCATCAAGAACAAGTGAGTTGGAGAGTGATCTAACCAAGGGAAAGAGTGGGCCTTGGTAGTCCTTAGGGTGGTTAACAATATGGTTCAGATGCATTTCCAAAAATGCACAAGGGTTGAGAAAGAGAGGCATTCAAAAAGGTGATGTTGGAAACAGATTTCCAGACTTTGCCAAATTTGGTTTCATAAGCATCTTGGCTCAGTTTTTGAATTGTCAGAACATTTGAGAATATGTAAGTTAAGCCAAGACAGTTGTGGAAAGTAGCTTTTGTCAACTGGTGTTAAGGGTAGGAGTATATCATCTAATACACATTCATATGCATAAGCATATCCAAACAACAAGCAATCACTTCAGCATTAAACAAGAAAAAGTTTTTGTTCCCCCTAATTTTGTATTCTAGACAACTAATCAGGGTTGCAAAAATTGGGATGTTACAGTTATATTTTTGTAGATTAGTGAACGTTTCCTCCAAGTCATAAATCAGGGTTTCCTTCTTTTTGGACATCACCGCAATATCATCCACATATGCATGTACATTGCGTCTGATTTGATCGTGGAGGCAACGTTGTATTGTGCGTTGGTACGTAGCTCCTACGTTCTTCAGCCCAAAGGGCATCGTAACAAAACAGAAGGTTCTGAAGGGGGTTATGAATGAAGTTTTGACTTTGTCAGATTCCTTCATCCGGATTTGGTGATAGCCGGAATATGTGTCAAGAAAACATAGGAGTTCCGAGCCTGCCGTAGAATCAATAACTTGATCAATCCTAGGCAGAGCGAACATATCTTTGGGGAAAGCCTTGTTCAAGGTAGTACAATCAACACACATCCTTAAATCAATGGTGTCCTTTTTAGGGACCATTACAGGATTGGCCGACCACTCAGTGTGGATGACCTCTTCTATGAATCCGGCTAACTCGAGCCGGGCTAGTTCCTTAGCTATTTCCTTACACTTTTCATCGACAAAATGTCGTAAGGACTGTTTGACGGGTTTAGCATTCGGGTGTACATTTAAAGAGTGCTCGGCAAGTTCCCTAGGTGCTCCGGTCATGTCAGATGGCCGCCATGCAAAGATATCTTGATTTGCTTTGAGGAAGTTGATGAGCGTGCTTTCCTATGTGCTATCTAGGCCTACGCCTATCTGAGTCACCTTGGAGGGGTCATCATCCTTCAACGGTGTCGTCTTCATCTCTTCTGATGCCTTGAACTCTAGATTCAGCTTTGTCACCTCCTTCTTTGTTGCGGGCATCTCGGACGGATCTATGCTCGTCTTGATCTCCTCGTACTCATAGGCGTGCAGCACGGCTTTAGCAAACGCGACATTTCTGTCCTTGCACTCTCGTGCCTTCTTCGGGTCTCCCCTGATGGTGATCACGTCGTTGGGACCTGGAATTTTCATCATATTGTAAATGTAATACGGATGATCCATAAAAGCCCAGTAAGCTGGACACCCGAATATAGCGTGGTACGCGCTCTTGAACGGGACCACTTCGAAAGAAAGTGCTTCCGTCCGGTAGTTCTTTGGAGTTCCAAAGGTAACATCCAAAGTGATTTCTCCTAGGGAATTTTCTTGTCTTCCTGGGACAACTCCGTGAAAAATCACAGAGTTGTAGTTCAGCTGGGTCTCCGAGATCTTCATCCGGCGTAGCATTTCGACACACAGAATATTAATGTTGCTACCATCGTCCATGAGAGTCTTGGAGAAACCATAGCCGTCAATAAGTGGATTGACGACTAAGGCGTATTTTCCTCACCTGTGCAACTTAGGCGGATGATCAGCATGGTCAAAGGTGATTGCCACTTCTGACCAGTCCAAAAAATGAGGGACAACTAGAACTATTGCGTTGAGCTCATGTAGAACTGCTTTCTTGACCTTCCTGGTTGAGACCCGAGGAAGGTGATGTAAGTGTCTTTCTTTGTCGGTAAATTCTTTTTCCCTTCTGGCTTGGGATTTGAAGCATCAGCTTCCTCCATGTCGGAATCGTCCTTGGTCTCTTTATCTTTTTGGGGATTCTTCTTTCCTTCTTCCGCTTAGCCATGTAGCTAGCGGTATCGTCTTTCTTGATGTCGTCATCGAAACGACACTCGGCGTTTGTGTGGGACGAGCCCCCATTGGCGTCTAAGTGATGCACACATGGGTTATTGGCAATGTCAGCCCAAGAGTAGGTTTTGTCGGGTTCTTGGTCTCCTCTATCCTGGACTCTTGATCTTCCACGACCGTGTCCATGGCCACCGCCGCGCCCTCCTCGTCCTCCAGGCCCGAAAGTAGCAGTGACCACTGCCGTTTCCGCGTTGGGCTTTTCTTCCAGGGTATTTTTGCGCTTCCGATCTTGCTTCTTTGGTTGTTTTGCCGACTGTGGCACAGCTAGGGCGTTCGGTAATCCCTCTGTGTCGTCGTCAATGTCTGCATACTTGCTCGCTGTTTCTATCATCTCTCCCAAATCAGTGACCTTGTCGCACTTCAAGCGATGACGTAGTAGACCAATTGGGAGTCCTGCAATGAAAGCTTCAATCGCAGTTTGGTCATTTACTCCTTCACAGGAGTTCTTGGTGTTGATCCATCGTCTGAGGTAATCTCGGCAAGTTTCTCCGGCTTTCTAGGTGCAACACTGTAGGTATCCTACCGTACAGGGCCTCAGGTATGTGCCTTCGAAATTCCGAAAGAACGCACTTTACATGTCATACCAGTTGTGGATGGTGTTCTCCGGAAGTTCATTGAGCCATGATCGTGCCGTCTTCCACAACATGAGTGGGAGATATTGGGTTGCGACCAGGCTGTTTCCACCTTTGGCAATACAGCAAGCCTGGAAAAAATCCTGGAGCCAAGTATCTGGCCGAGATATACTGTCGTAGGCTTGAATATGTCTTGAGATAGCAAATCCTTCCGGGAATTTTGTATCTCTTATGCATGGTCCGAAGCACTTTGGGCCCACGTATATATCATCATTTTCATAGCGCCGCGCCTCTATGTTGGAGTTAATCACGTGCCTTGCGTCACTTGGGGATAAAGATTGTCCCGAATGACGGTTGTGGCTGCGGTGCCTTGGTGCCGGGCTTCGGCTTCTGGCACCACCTCCTCCACCACGACGCCCTCCTTGGCCTCCTTGGGAGCCGTTGTGATGGTTGCTTGGTGGAGAGGGTGGAACAGCTGGATTGTTTCTGGCTGTTCGCCGGCTTCCGTCCGGAGCGTCATTATTCCGGTTCCGGGGAGGATGTTCATTACGACGAGCCCCCTGCCGGCTTGACTCAGCACGGTGTCCGTCGTTCCTTTGTCCGTCAGTCGGATGGCTTGTATGTCTAGGAGGTGGTATTCTTTGACGGTCCTCCTCCCGACGTTTCTCTTTCTCTTCTTCCCTGCGATTGTTCGACTCTCACCGGGGAGGATTCTTCGGATTTAGTGCAGTGATTGCCTCTTGCTCCGCAGTTGGGGCAACATAGCGCCAGTCACGTGCAGCTTTGTGATGTTGCCCTGAAGATCCGGTTCTTGAGTAGTTGTCTTCCCAACGGTCGGAACACGTTGGGGTCTTACGTCATTCCAGGCTAGATCTGTGCGACATTGGTCAGATTAGGAGACCAGTTTTCCGCTTCCGAACAGGGCGGCCTTCTGCTGCTCCAGACCCTTGTTGAGTAGTTTAATGCCCAGTCGAATCTACTCTGGGCCTGGATTACTTGATAGGATTTCTCGAGCCGCAACTGTGTTTTGCACTGGTGTTGTATACACCCAATCTCCGTTGCTGTCGTGCCGAGGCATCCCATGGTCTCCTCCAAAGAGGACTTTGTGAATCTGCGGGAATTGGTCGTCATGGGTATGACATTTCCTGGTCTTCTGATGCTGCTGAGAGATGTACTTCTCGACAGTTGCCATGTGTTTCTTTTCTTCCTCAAGGTTTTTGGCTTCATCGAGGAGTACTTGGCGACGCGCTTCTAGGGCATGGGCCCTTTTGTCCAGCTCTTCAGCAGTAAGTTCTGCAGCTATAGAAATAGGTGTGGTTAATGCAGCATCGATGAGTTTACGCGCACCTTCGGTGATCACGTGTGCATGCACCGACTCTTCTTTCGGCTCGTCTGGGATAAGTGCTCCATCCGAGTCTTCTTCATATTCCTCGGCAATCACTTCCTCTGCCGGAGGGTCTTGTTTTTCTTGTTCTTCTTCTTTGCCTTCTTGGCAGCGCCGGTAGCAAAGACAGCTTTGGGTCCGTTTCCCGGAGTCAAGCTCTGATTGGTACTTTCGGACATCTGGACCTCGGGATTATCTCCGATATCCATATCATCCTGCGCTTTGGGAGAGTTTTCTCCGGATCCTTCATCCATGGATTCTCCTTCTTCTGCAGCTTTGGAGTTATACTCCTCTTCATACTCCATGGAGAACTCTCGGAAATCTACCGACGTCATCGAGTCATCCGAAGATGCGGGTAAGTCGGTGTTTGTTCCGATCGCCTCCAGCACTGAGTCGGTGTTTTCTCCAGCATCAGCAGAGCCTGATCCAGATCCAACATAACCAAAGAAGTGTGATGTGTGGGTTCTGAGGTAGTTTCGGCTTTCCTCATGGGCTTCCTCGAACATCCTGATGGTTTCGAGAACCTCATCCACGCTAGCGTATTGCAGTATCATGCGCCTCAACGTATGCCTCAGGAATGGTTGATCTGTTCCGGTGTTGGCAGAGCCAGAACCAAGGTTGTTACTATGCTCCTCTTGGATTTCGACCTCAGCAGACAGATCATTCTGGGATTCAACCTCACCAGGGAGGTCCACTCCAGATTCGACTTGAACCGCAAGATCTGCTTCAGGCTCAGCTTTCTCCACTATCTCCGCAATACGTGTAGGCTGGGTGGGATTAGGTTTTTCTGAGATCCGGAGCTCTGACGCCTCTGCGGACAAAGGGGACCCAGAAATTTCTTCTGCCTCTATCATCACCGCTAGGGTGGGTGGGGCAATTTCAGCAAATCTGATGTACACATCGATCTCGCCGAAAGACATAATGGTGTAGGCAGTCACGGCCTCCCTAGTCGAAATCCAGGTCTCGTCGAGAACAATGAGAGGGATGTCACTAGCGTAGAGGATGCAACCGACGATGATAGTCTCGCTGATTCTGATTCTTAAAGATTCCGCTCGGAACGCAGGTCCAAAGCTCACTTGCCCCACGGTGGGCGCCAACTGTCGTCGGATTGATGACAAGTACGCCATGAGGGGGTCCTCGAGGCCTATGGAAGAGAGGGGTGTGAGACGTACGGTGTTCGAGATGGTGAGCACACAAGTTTACCCAGGTTCAAATCCACCGGATTTGGACAGATCCTACTCCTGCTAGCAATCCAGTAATACGGCCGAGCCGAAATTATGGGTTACAAGGGTTTCGCCTGTGTGAGTTAAGATTGTGGACTACTGTAAGGGTAGGTGCCCTAAAGGCTCTCCCTAGGACAGCTTATATAGATATCTGGCCTAGGGTTTACAGGAGTTATCTATCTGGCTACGACTAAGAGTCGGTTATAGAGTACATCTTGAACTACAAGTAACACTATGGGCCTATGTCGGTAAGTCTTCTTGGCCTTCCTGTAGCCAGACTAGACTCCGTCTCTTCTCCCTGAATGGGCCGCCCGTGAAGCAAAGCTCTAACCCGAAGTGGGCCACCCTGGTCAGTGAGGAACTGTGAGGATACCCGGAAAGTATATCCCCAACAGGTCACATTGATATCCCAGGTCCCTCTGTTGATCATTGATACAGATCATGTCTAGAGCATTCCCGAGCCGTGAGAGGATACACTTAAGGGTACGATGAGAGTGATCATTCGTAAGATGGAATCACAGTAGAGAAAGAGAAAGCCGGAATCGTTCCGTGGAGAGATCCGAAGTTGTTCGGAGAAAGAGTAAAGGAAAAGACCGAAAAAGTGTTTTCGGATAAATGGGAATTCAAATATATATTTATTATATGTTAATTGTGAATTAATATATTCTAAATAATATTTAGATTAAGATTTATGAAAGAAACTTTTATATTAGGCCAAAACCCAGAGGGAAAAGGCCTAGAAGAAAAGAAGCAGAAAAAGGAAAAGAAAAAGGGCAAACAGCCCAGCCCACGTGGGCAGCGGGTACTCCGCACCGCACGGGGGGCAGGCGCCAGCTACTAGCCGTAGCAGGCGGCCTGGCTCGACCCTGGCCCATGCAGGGCTCACGGGGGAGCCGGCCAGCCAGCTGGGCCGGCGAGGCAGGCGGCCCACCCGGGCTGACCCAGGCGCGGGCAGGAGCTCGGCCGCGGGCGAGGCCAGCCGGCTGACCCGGGCCACTCGCTCTAGGCCACCGCGGGCAGGAGGCTGGCAGGCGCGAGGTGGGCCGCACCAAGGCCAGCCCCCTTTCTAGGCTGCTATCTGCTGCCCCTTTTAGCTTTTGGGCTGAGATGAAATGGGCCCATCCGGCCAGGATGAAAATTCTTGTGCATTTCCTTTTAGTATTTAGTCCCACATGGCTTAGCCTTTGAGAAAGGCACACCCCATTATCCTATATAAAGGGGTGCCCATGGGTGGGATTAAACACACCAGTATTTGGAGAAGTCCTTTGGTTGACTTCCTCTTTCCCTCTCTCTCTAGCCCTTATGACCATGGCCCCAAGTTTGGGCGGTGCGAACAAGGCACACATGTAGTACGCCGTTGCGCTGCAGGGATTCCTAGCCGGATATCAACTTCCTCACTTTCGGCGGAATCGGGGAGTCGGAGGTCTCATCATGCACCGGATGTGTCCGAATACACGAGGCGCAACACTTGGGGCGCTTAAATGTCGTGAGCCGGGGCTGCTGCACGATGAAGCTGAAGAAGGAGCAAGGGGTGACCTGCGAGGAGCTTCGCGACCTTGAGGTCAGCTACGAGTACGACTACTTCAACCATGTTCCCCGCGGAACGTTAACCGCGTACGGTCTACAAGGGTATGTATTCTATGCACATTGGCCGTTACGGCATTACTACATAGATAGATCCTAGGCAGTTTTGGGGTTCCATCATAGGAATTTTTTTGTTTTCTGCTGCGGTTCCCCTTCACGCCGCACCACCCATGCCCTCTGCCATGCTCAAAGAGACCTGTAGCAGTGTCACTGGAGAAGCCAGACCATGTCGCCCTGCCTCCACCCTTGGGGTATAAATAGAGGCCACCCTAGACCTCATTCTCCACACCATTCCACTCCCTACTCACCCAGGAACCTCACCGACCCTTCCCCAGAGCAAGGCGAGCACCACGACGCCGGAATTTGGCCGGAGTCCGCCGGTGTAGTCGAAGAAGGAAGCCATTGATTGCGGCCACCCCAGGAGTTGTCGTGACCATCAATCGAACCGTCGTCGATGACCACCCCATTTGCCCCCGTCGCCGGCCCTAGCTGGAGCCCTGGTAAGTCCCCAGCGACCCCACCACCGTGTTAGGGTTCGAGTCTCGCCGGAGCAGTTCGACGGAGACGACAAACCACGGCCGTAGATCCTAGTATAATCGTAGGGGTGAGATGGAAAGATACCGTTTCGGTTTAGATGAGTCACTAACATGTGGGACCGTCCTGTCAGCAGCTCGCTGCGCCAGCACCGTGCAGTTGGGTCGGCCCATGTCTTTTCCCGCGCAGAGCCCACTGATTCAAATAAAAATTTTGCTATTTAGTTAAAACCATATTTTGTCAGTAGATTCAAAATTCAATTCAAAGAGATTCACTGACCAAAATGCATGATTCCAGTTTGTTTGGAAAGGTATTGAAATTATCTAATCACTCTTGTTGGATTCAAACCATTTAGAATTATAGATCACCTATACCAAAAATAACAAGACAGAGACTTTTGACACTTCAAACATTTTTTTAAAATAAACTATAAATGTTTTTGAGATGATTCCACCTCTCAAAAAATCACATTTTCCATGCTCTACATGAATATGTAAAAAGATTTGGTTTTACAAATATGAAACATGGCTTAGTATTAAAAGAGTGCTATATAGGCATTTCTAGCCACTTTAATATTATTAAATAGTAATATTAAATCTTGTAATATATGATCACCATTTTAAATCACATTCCCAAGTATTGTAATAGATGGTGATGACATGTGTCAACATGATCCACTATTTTAATTGGATAATATTAAATCGTTAGGATTTAAAATGAGTAGGAATTACTTTTCTAAAATAAGAAGATTTAGAAAATATTAATATTCCATATGATGATTGAGAAGATGCTAGATCATCTAGTATGAGCCTTTGTGTGCTAAATAGAAGTAGTGAAGTGTTGTTTAGTGATTGTGTACATTGAATGTATTTATAGATGCTAGTACCGACCTGGGCTACAATGAGGAGGAGTATTTCGAGGAGGAGGAGGAGGAGATTCAACGATAGCAACAACTGCACTGCTCAAGGCAAGCCCACTATGCAAGCTATCAGTGCAATCTAGAACTATGCATGCTACTTGTGCAAACCCCTTATACCAGATGCACTAGGCATGCTTGGTTATGCAATTTTACCAATTCCCAGTTTTACTCCAAGCTTTACTTTCCCCTTTACTACGGTTCTTACCTAGTTAATAAATTGTGATTAGTGGAAACTAGATTGGATCCTATCAAGATCATAAGATTAGTCTTGGACACTTATACTTTATTAGCACCCCCAAATAGTGATACCCTCAATACTAGTGGCTAGTGCTAAGCATAAAACTGGATCACTTTAGATGGGAATACTTGGTAAAAATGATTATGAAAACCTTGGAATGAAGATTCATTCTATTGAAATGTTTTGACATGCATTGTGAAACACAATGGTTTGATGATGAAACTAATGAGGCATGAGCCTTGACTTTAATAAAAGCTGATTGTTGGGTTTGGATGCGATACCATTCCAATTTTACCGTACAACCACAATACCTGAGTTGGGTAGGGCTTGACTAGAAGTTTATATGTCTTAGTATGGGTTCCCTTGCGGAAGAGGTTGAGCTGAGGCTACCTCGTGATGAATATCCACCTATGCAGTGCCCAGGATGGCAGATGGCCATGGCTGGGAGGCCAAACTCATAGGGGAGGTGCCTATACTAGGGTGTGTAATTGAAAGGTTAAGATTGATTATCCGCATACTAAGTATGATGATTCAGGATTATCCCTAATGGATGTATCGGATTTTTTGGTGAAAGTGTACCACCTCTGTAGAGTGTCAAACTATTCGAATAGTCGCGTCCGCGGTTATGGATAGTTGGAGTGGCCATACTGTTCCGTTTGTCAGATGTTTTCAAAATGATTTGTGACTTGAAGGATGACCTTGATTTGACCACAACAGAGTTGTGGACATGAGATCTAAGTTCCCACTTAAGTGATGTAGAGAACTAAATTAGATCTTTACTCTTGAAGCTTTATGAAATAAACCTGGATTTTTGCAAACAAACCTAGAGCTTATGATTCCTACTAGCTTTACTTTTACTCATACTAGTGATAGTTTGCGAGTACTTAAAGAGTACTCACGGCTTTGTCCCTAGCTATTCCCATGGCCAGACTATGAGGAGGATTACCCGGAAGATGGACAGCAGGAGGTCTATGATAACTAGGATCATCTCCCATCATCAGCATTGCCTGTGACCCTGAAGATGGAGCCTACTACGTTTACTTTCTGCTGCTTTGATTGTATTAAGACTGGATCATGAGATCCTTTATTTGTAAGACCCTTATTATGGTTTGTAATGGTACCACTTCTATTATGTCTCGCAAAAATGGTAATTCTGGGATTGCGATGTACGGCATAACAGGCATCTAGACTTAAAAATCCGAGTGTTGACACCTACCAAATAAGGGAACACCACCACGCCAAGTTCTTGCATACTCCCTCCATCCACAAATAAGTGTACTTCTAGTAGCTCTTAGTCTAAGTCAAAAAAATTAAAATTTTGACTACTTTTTAAAACTAATCGAGAAATATATATAACATGAAATCTACATATTATAAAAGTACATTTCAAAACGAATAAACTTGTAGTA
Source organism: Avena sativa (assembly GCA_916181665.1). Lineage (NCBI taxonomy): Eukaryota > Viridiplantae > Streptophyta > Magnoliopsida > Poales > Poaceae > Avena > Avena sativa. The sequence goes on from OV702291.1 coordinate 265,288,348, forward strand.
CTAGTTTTGTGTCATAAATATTACTACGTTTATAAATTAAAGTTGGTCGGAAATAGTTAAGTTTGATTTAGAACAAACGCTAGAAGTACACTTATTTGAGTATGGAGGAAGTAGCCAAATGCACAAGATGCAGCACAGCCAATGTTCATGATTTATCTCATAATTTCTGAGAACTTGAAAGTATGACAAATAAAAGGGGTGCGTGCACAACTACTTTGTGGAATATACTTACGAGATTGAAACGAGGTTGTGCAATATACTTGATAAATGTGAGACATCTATTTTGAGATGGAGGGAGCATTATTTGGGTGCTAGCCAAATTCAAAATCTCTGTCAAGCAGCAAAATTTATAGCCTAGGCTATGTGAATCGTAGGTATCCAATATTGCTAGCAAAAATCTCTACTACTATAATGGAACCGTTTTGAATTGGATCCATAGCACCAATCCTGACCGTTGGGCTATTAGATCCAATGGTTCAGAGCATCTGGATTCGTGTTGAACGAGTAGTACCTAGATAAAACTCTACCATGTTCTAGAACCATCATGTCACCACCACTAAAATTTCATAGCACGGTAAGTTGTATTCTCAGTATGTGTAGATAGATATTATTAATAGACTTAATATATGCATTTTTCTCTAACAAGACTATTGACTTAATGTTTGTTAAATCACATTTCATACAGTATATACGTGTGTGGCACGTGCCTTTTACTAGTATGGATATGGATGATCAGTTGATGTGACTCTCGGCCTTGAATTCCTGGACAGATAGGTTACGGTCTACTACCTTTTTCTATTACCAGATGGACACTAGCCAAATTCAACATCTGAATCGAGCGGCAATATCACCCACCAAATTTGAAGCATTTCCCTCCCCACCGATTCAAAACCTTTGAGCCAAAATTTTCCACCGGATAGTACCATTTTTCTATTATTATTAGCCGGACGAGCACCAAATTCAAATCTCAATCAAGCGGCAATATCACACACCGACCTTTTCGCGCCCCTCTGTTTCAAAAACTTTTGTCTTTAAATTTCTTATTTTACCCATTGTTTAGATGATAGATGGACATGCTAAAGTCAGTAGCTCGGGGGCACGATCGTAATTATATTGCTATTCACCTCTATGGTCCCGATTTGTGCAGTTTTTCCCACTGGCCCTTCCAAAAATCCCAAGCTCCTCTGTCGCCTCCACAGCCACCACGCACCGGCTTGATCTACGGTCTCATGCACCGTTGCAGAGCCGCTTCACCGACGCTCACCCACCGGATCTAGTTCACTGCGTCTCTCGGCCACTGGACCGGAGCTGCGGTGTCGTTCACCACGCCGATGGCGTCATCGACTGCCGAAGCTCTGCTTCCTTGCTGCCGATGGCATCATCGACCGCCCAATCTTAGTTTCCTCACCGCCGAAAGCTACCCAACCGTACCGGATTCACTTCACTGGTGTCCACCAGACGTGATCTAGTTCAAGGAGTTCCATGTCCACCGCTCCAGGCCAGTTGCAGGGACGTCGCTGTTCACTGCACCGGATCTCTCTCAGTGACGCTCTCGTCCACCGCGCTCAAGCGGCATCGATCGCCCAAGATCTGCTTCCTCGACGCCAACAGCCACCGCTACCACAACACCCTCGGTGACCTAGACGTCACCCGCACGGTACTGATAATGCTTAGATGCCTCTCCTACCAAGGTAACCAAATCTCCAACTCGTTCTTGTTTTGTCAGCAGTATAGCAGGTTCAGGACTATCGCAGCGAACTGAATTTTTGTAATCGAGCTACACACCAAGTTAATGCGCACGCCTATTTTACACACTACATACAAGGTCACTAGACATGTTTGTTTGCATTCGCTGCTCTACAAATTTTAAAGTCATGCACATGTTCTTACCTACTCCGTACAATAGTAATTGTCTGCTACCTTGTAATACTTGCAAAATCTGAAGTCAGCGGAAAATATTAGTGTGGATTCCCTGCTCTATAGTTACTGAATCTATCTGGTTCGTCCTGAGATCAGTTCGTGTTATTATTTCCTCCTTGGCATCGTTCTGCTATCCTATAGTAGCCATTTAAACTCTTCGTACTAATTCGATTATAATTTTGTTGTTGCAATCCGGTTATTCAAAAGCTGCATCACTAACTATTTTCCTTTTCTTGCAGAGCTCAAAATGGAACAATGAACATGTTGGTTTGCATAGCCTATTATACAGGTTCACAAGCGATGCCATTATTTTCTTATCTGGTGCTAGTTCATCCTGAGCAACGGCATAACTGTCCTCTACTATGTAGTTCACTCGTGGTTTGCATTCCTGCTCTAGAAGTTCTCTTATGATGCCATTATAATTTCTATCTGGTTGATTCTTAGCTAGGATAGTAACTACATGCCATTGTGTAGCTCACCACAAATTCTGAGTCACCCAACGACTCTTGCATACCAGAAGATACCACTGCTTCCATATATATTTGCTGAAATGACCTAGCTAGTTTATATTTGTTGAAAGTCTAAGAAACACTTTGTTTGATTGCTCATTTCATTCTAGGCATACTTGTCTAATGCTTGTTTGTCCTGTTCTATAGGTTCACGAGCGATGCCATTATATCTCGCATCTAATTCTAGATCGTCCTAAGCAACGATATAACTATCTTCTACTATATATAGTTCATTTGTGGTTTGCATTCCTTCTCTACAAGTGCTCTTATCATGCGGTTATAATTTCTATCAGATTCATTCTTCGCTACGACAGTAATTGCATGCCATTTTGTGGCTTAGGCAAATTCCGAGTCACCCAACGTCTCTTGCATGGTATACAAGTGCTTCCATATATATTTATTAAAATGACCTAGCTAGTTTATATTTGCTGAAATTCTAAGCCACGCACACACATTTTTTGATTGCTCATTTCATGGTAGGCACACTTGTTTAATGTGTGCTTGCTTTTCCTGTTTATTTGATGTGTTGGTCAATAATTGAACCATTGACCAGTTGTAAACTCCAGTTCATAGCTCCTGTCATATCAGTCAAATGAGTAGTTTGTCTTGTTTGATGTATTAACTTGTTATTACTTAGTTTTAGACTGCAATTATTGCTATCGCCACAAAAGAGGGGGCTGCAAGATCATGTCTCCTCTAATGTAGTTGTCACACTCAAAGGAAGATGCAGATTATCGATTGATAAAGCAAATTGAGGACTTTGCTATCAACTTGTCAACTAAAATGTCAAATTTTCTTTCCTTTGAGTTCATAATATGTCATAATTTTAAGAAGTTTGTAGCTGATGTAATATCTAGATAACTCGCATAGGCCATGTAGGCATTTAGTTGACGCCGACCACACATGGCAGTAGTTGTTACCGTAACTACGCCAGCCGGGTCGATTAGGGAACAATATTGTGCTTTGTTATGGCATGTATTATATTCGGCCGATGATGAACAGTAAAACTGCTCGCTAATTATACACCTTTAATGATATTCGCGTGGGCTTCAGAAATGCCGAAACTGCAAAAGACTGTAAACATAATGGGCGGACCCACATGTGGGACCCAGTAACAGTTGCAGGCCGTAACAGTAAAAGTCCAGAAAAGTAGCAGGCCCGAACAGAAACATGCCTCAATAGTAAAAGGTAAAAAAAGTAAAATTCCAGAACAGTAACATGCTAGAGGATTAACGGGCCAGAACAGTAGCAGGCCACAATAGTAAAGGGCCAAAGCACTTAAAGGCCAGAACAGTAACGAACCGTGAAATTTCTAGACAAGAACAGTACAGGCCAACAGAATTACCAAGCCAAAATAGTAATAGGCCTCATGTGGGCCTGAACAACAGATACCTGGAATAGTAAAAGGCCAGAACACTAACGGACCAACTCGAAGAAGGGCCGTCAGTAGGCGGACCACTATGGGCTGCATGAACAATGATGGGTCGTCAACAGGCTTACTTGGCACATGATACTAATGGGCCACACAGTGTTGGACTGAGGTGGGCCTTCTATAGGCCGAAACAGTATCGGGCCGGAAAGTTGGCTGCATTAATGGGCCCACTTCAAGCAGTGCAGGACGAAACAGTAACATGCCATGTACTTATTGGGCTCTCCTCATGGGCTGGCCCACTTAATAATTACCAGGCCTTAGTTGGGCCTGGATTCTACCATGGGTTCTCTGACCGTTAATGGAGGTAACCGGCCGTTAACGGCGGCTGCCATGTGGTTGTTTGCACGACGTCAGCATTCAACACGGCTTGCGAGCAGATCTACGACGGAACAAGTTTTCGTGGACGAAGGGTGCGATCCGCCATGGTCGGAAAAAAACCATGGTTGATTCATTTGTGACGAGGCTTTTACCATGAAGGTCATCTGTCACGGAAGACTTTTTAGCCACGAAAAACGGACCTTCAACCACGAAAATCGTCCGTTATAAAAGTCAACTTTTCTTGTAGTGTATGGATTAAACTCACATAACAGGTCGTATATACATTCATGAATATATGTTTGAAGGAGCAATCTGAAGCCTTCCTAGGAGGCCTCATCATATTCATATTGCATAATTCTCATTGACTTGATTAATATTTTCGTTAGCAGCAGAAGCACCAGTTGTTCCTCTTGACCTATTTCCTTGTTTGAACATGTTAGTAGAGGCTTAGATTGATTTAAGAAATCAAGCCCTGCCCTGCCGTGTCCAAATATATTTATCAGAAAATTAAGCTACTTGAAGAGGTAAATAATATATAATGCAAATAAAGAAGCACCTACTATGTAGGAAATTACCTTCTGATCCCATCTCGAGGGGGTGATTCCTAGAATAGAGCCATCTACAAATGAATTATGAATATCTTCGACGTCACAATAGAGAACGATGGATCACATGTGCCAACATACACAAACAAAGTCTAGCACTTCTAGGTTTCTAGCATTAAAATAACCCCAAATACAGATTTAACATCAATAGATATTTATGTTGTACTTTGATAATTGCGTGTCCATTACTAATTAAAGAAAATGCAGAACCAGTAGGATCAGTTTACCTCAAAATATCTTTATAGAAGCCCCCGATGACAGCAGGTAACATAAATTTTGCGCCTCCTCAATCCTCATCCTTCAACCCTCCACAAATACTAAAATGGATAGACCATGAAACAGAAGTAAGTAGATTGATCATGACCGGGTAACAAAATCAGGAATCTTAACACAAAAAAATCGAAATCTACCACACGATATATTAGCACTTATAATGATTGTAGGAGTTACTTCCTATGACCTGTGCAAATGAAAATATTAGTAGAAAATCTCGCCTTAATAGAATACAAACATATCTCTAGCCTCCTCATATAAAACCACATATCAAGATAAATAAATTATTTTTCAGGTTTGCAGAAGGGAGATAACTCATGACCTTGGGATCGACATTTAAAAAATATGAGCTCGTAGTTGCGTTCTTCAGTTCTTCTCTTCCATGTCGACTCTTCATCACCACATCACTGACAACCCATCGCCGAGCTCCAAGGGCACACCGCCAATGCTCCACAACAACCGTCGCTCCTCACAACACTTAGCATTCTCCTAGATCCGAACCAAGTTGAAAAATTTATAAGTAATCGTGGCAAGTAGCCAAAAACAACCCTAAAAATTTCAGGAATACAAAAGGTAGCTCACCACATACACAAACCAGTGAAAAGTAGAAATAGATAGAATAAGAAATAACTAAATATTAAAAGAGGAGTGAAGTGGAGGATGCCATGGTGCTTGTAGGCAGTGTTGGAGGCCTACGAGGGGATCACATGTCACTTCTAAACCGTTCTTCCATGTATGAATTAATTTATAGCTGCTCCTAACATGGGCATACCTTACAGGTACTCGAGCTTGGTATATATGGTCTAGCATTGAAGAAGCCCACGATGTTGCTACGGCGCAGCCAAGATTCGAGTGGCCCAAGAGACTCCGACTGCTTGTAGCACACGACAAACTTAAGATAGAAAGTTTAAAGGGAAACCCTAACTTGTAACCGACTCGGACTGCTATCCCAAGACCTAGCCTAACTATATAAAGGCTAGGAGGGGCAGCGAGGAGGACAATCCACAACCCTAGTTTCCACACCATTGCCAGATTGCATCTGTGCACCCCTATAACTTTCGACTCCTCAATAATTCCAAGAGAAGACAAGTAGGAGTAGGGTCCTCTATGAGGCCTGAACCTGGGGTAAACCTTGCGTCCCTGTGTGCTTGTTTGCTAGGTGATCGATGCCTCCAGCACTCCCCACTTCCTCGAACCTAAGTCCATCTGCGATGGGCATTGATGAGTTAACCCCTCGTCAATTGGCATCGTCTGTGGGAAGCGGGAGTGCTGATGTTGCGGCTTCCTTGGCCCCATCAACCGCGATCTACGACTCCGCAGCAGTGGAGACTCACCTCCTCTTCGGTGACTTCGACTTCACCATCCACACACCGGCCACTCGCCCGGATTTCGAGTCTGTGGGCGATAGAATCGGCCTGGCGATCGGGAGCTTACGCTTCTATGTTGGTCAGCTAGGCACACTACGCCTCCCTGACCAGCCAAAGGTTCCCGCGATTGCTCCAGCATTGTGGTTTCCACTGCCGATCGGCACTCTGAGTGAACTCAATGCCCTGATGTTAGTCGGGAACATTGATAGCGACAACAGTCGCGAGTCCGATCTGGGTGATCTGGCAACAGAAGACGGAGCCTACGGCTATGGATCTGAAAGTTGTGGGAGCAACAGCTTCCCAGCCATTACATGTGCACCGTCATCAACATAGGCGGCAACGACGACACTCGGGACAACACCGGCACTGGTGGTGGAATCCCAGTCGCGAACAATGGCCCCACCAACAGCGCACCCACCAACAATGGGATATAAGGGACCACCCTAGAAGATCAGCCGAATCTTTCGACAAATGAGGATACCTGAGAGCGCGTGCTGATAAAGCTCAATGACACCTAGTGGGCTCGATGCAGGGAGGCTCTACGGGGCTACCCCTACCTCCTAACTCATTGCAACACATGTTGATGGGTTATCACTAGCTAGTCAAGGAGGAGTTCAAGCGCCAGCAACAAGTAATCGCCCAACTCGCCGAGCGCAGAAGGGCAGTGGACGAGTCGAGCCTCTGTCCGGCTCAGCTCTCCTCCATCGGCCTCATCAGATTGATGAGAAGTACGCCATGAGGGGGTCCTCGAGGCGTGTGGAAGAGAGGGGTGTGAGACGTACGGTGTTCCGAGACGATGAGCACACAAGTTTACCCAGGTTCGAATCCGCCGGCTTTGGACGGATCCTACTCTTGCTAGCAATCCAGTAATACAGCCGAGCCGGAATATGGGTTACAAGGGTTTCACCTGTGCGAGTTGAGATTGTAGCCTATTGAGGTGTTGTAAGGTGGTGCCCTAAAGGCTCTCCCTAGGAAGGCTTATATAGATATCCAGCCTAGGGTTTATAGGAGAGACCTATCCGGCTACGACTAAGAGTCGGTTAAAAAGTATATCTTGAACTACAAGTAACACTACGGGCCTATGTCGGTAAGTCTTCTGGGCCTTCCCGTAGCCGGACTGGAATCCGTCTCTTCACCCTGACTAGGCCGCCCATGAAGCAAAGCTCTAACCAAAATGGGCCACCCTGGTCAGTGAGGCACAGTGAGGATACCCGGAAAGTATATCCCGAACACCAGCCCCCAGAAGCCTCCAAGATCCAGAGTCAGATTTCTTCATCGTCTAGCTTGATCTTCGGCTTGCAGAATCTTGAAGGGTTCCTGAAACTTCAAAAGAAAGGATAGGATCCGAGTCTCAAAACGAATCAGACTTATAAGTATATTATTCGGGTTTCTAGCTTGAAATTCAAACGTAAACCGGAACTTGGTCTCCGACGTAACCTGACATCAGTCAAGGTCAAGTCATGTCCGTGCCAGACATTCCTGACAACACGACTGTTGGTGGGTCCGCTTAGGGCAGAATCGAGGCATCGTTTTAATGCGTGCATAGAGATCGAGGTGGCGTAATCCTCGCGAGGAAGTTACCCATCTCCTTCCACGACGCGTGGCACGGTTACTATTTATTTTGCATGAATCTTGGTACAGGTAGAGGATATAAGGGGTCTAGATCTTCCTCTTTCTCTTTACCAGCATCAGTGCTTTCTGCTTCCTCTCGACGTTTCCTGCGAAAGAGCTCCTCTGCCTCCCCCTAAATTCCACAGTGCCACCCATCCTTGGTCACCAACACCCAGAAAATGGCTGAGGCTTCATCTTCTGCCACGGCGCCGATAGTGATGATGGCTGTGGTGATGGAGAAGGAGAGCTTCCGTGGGGTTTGGATCCCCTACGTCCTTAATGACGCCAAGCTCCATGTCGTCGAGAATGAAGGCCTCCTCCGCGACAGCGACTGGCAGAGCGGCTACAGACAAATCGTCCCCACCCCCAACACCGACGAGCGGGTGCATTTTGGCACCCACCTCGACAAAGGTCTGAGCTTTCCTTCCTCAGATTTCTTTTCCGAGGTCATAGATTATTACGGAGTGCAACTCCACCATCTCCCCCTAAACATTCTTTTAGAGATGAGCGCTTACGCCTCTTTGCGTGAGGGGTATCTCGGTATTAGGCCGAGTCTTCTTCTTTTCTGGTTTACTTTCATACCCGGAGAAATTCCATCACTGCCGGTAATCCTTACATTACCGGAATGCTCAGCTTTTTTGTTAGGAGAGAGCAAGTCTATCCTCGGATCAAAGCTAGCGAGTCAGTTAAAAAGTGGCTGTCCACGTTCTTCTATCATAAGGACAGGCCGGCTCCCGGCAAAGCCACTACTTTGTTGGCTTTTGCTGACAGCGCTGCCACACCCCAAGAGTCCTGGGACGCAGATGTTCCGGCTCTCACTGACGATCTTCTTCTTGCAAAGAGGTGGATCGAATATTTGATGAAGAATAAGGGTCTAAAAGGATCTGATTTAGTCCACTGCTGGCTGGCATGCCAGATTCAGCCTCTTCAACATCATGGTGATCGGCTTATGCACTCCATCACCAAGAGCAAGAAAGATTCTCTCTGAATCTGCTCCAAGTCTTATTCAGATAAGGACTATAAGTCCCAAATCAAATGGTTGGTCAAGGAGTGGGTCGAGAGGAAGATTCTGGATCTGTCCTTGGACATGCATACGGCTGATGATCCCGTGACACCAGTAAGTTTTCCAACAATAACTCTAATTATGCGTTCATCTATACATTGATGTATCTTTTTGCAATACTAAGATATTTCCTCTTTTCAGCTTGCTAACCTCCCTGAGTTGGAGCTTGATCCTCTCGAAGGATATCCTCCTGAGTTATCTCAGGATGATGGAGAATTTATTCCACTATCGGAGGCACTTACCCGAAAGAGTAAGACTCCGACAGTGTCTATTGGCACAAAGGAAGTGCCCGTTGTGAAGAGGTAAAACTTCCTCACAAGGTCTTTGTATTTTTCATTCTTTCTGAAGTGTAACGATCTTCATTCTATTACCTCTTCAAAGCTAAATAGCTCACCGAGGGCAAGGGGAAAGGAGGCTCATCGAATCCCCTGCGCCAGTCAAAGTTAAATATGACTTCTCCTGCCGCAGCGCCTCCGACTCCTACCCCACAGCCTTCCACAACGCTGGAGATAACTCCATCTCCGCCTGCTGCAGAAGATTCGGCTCAACAGTCAGAGCTAGTGATCCTTGGCTCTCCATCCGACGTCACCATGGGTGACTCGACGCTTGATAAGGGTGAACCCTCAAAAGGTAATGATCCCTCGGCAGAAGTTTTCGCCGAAAACTTCCTCAACAATCTAGGTATTGCTAAACTTGGCATTACTCGGCAATCTGCAGAAGAAATTCAATGGCTAGCTTGGCAATTCTTGGAGATCCGGAACATCACCACCGAGGAAGAAGCACAAGAAGCCGAGGACGTCAACTACTCCGAGCTTCTTGACCAAGTTTGTCTTCGTGATGAGAAGCTGAAAGCCGGCATGCTTCCGCCACCGCCAGTAATCCCGCTAAGCCTCGTCAAGAAGGTTACCACTGAGGTGAACATGAGCCTGAGAAAGCTCACTCATGAACAACATGTAAGTCAGAATTCCAACTCACTTTTTACTTTATTTCATACCATATCCTCTAGCCCCCAAGCATGAAGTTGGATAGACAATATGGATTTATGCTTTCATAGGATGCCAAAGAATGAACTAGTGTAGCCCCCAAGGCTCATACTGATATTAGTTAAAATATTAGCCCGAGTCTTTAGTAGACTTCTGACTCTGGGTATTATTCTGACTTACAGAAAGTTAATGCTTATAACCAGGAATTATTGAAGAATATATGCAATAAGCAGAGAGAGATTAGAGCTCTCCGTCTTGAAAATGCTCAATTGAAGATATCAAAGGATGAAGCTAAAGGTAATCATTTCAGGCTTTAGCCTTACTATTTTTTGCTTTCATAGTCAAATTTCATATTCAACTGTTGTCTTATGCTTACAGCATTGTTTAAACAATCATGTGTCATGATTGAAGAGGACGAGAATTTTAAGACCCTGGAGGTGGATAACACCGACTTACGTCGGGAGCTGAACAAGTTGAAGGTGGATCACGAGCGTAGCATTGCTCAAGTCCTCGAATCCTCCTCCATGTCCACCGAAGAACGTGATCGAAAGATCGTGGCCTAGGATCAAAGAATATCAGATCTCAATGATGAGTTATTCAGAGAGAAGGACATCACTCAAGCTCTCTGGGATGAAATCCAGAGTCTTCGAGTGGAGAAGACCAAAGTTGATGATTCAATCTTTGGTAATTTTCCCATCTCTGACTTTTAGCCCTTTCTGATTCCTAAGAATCCAGATATGTTTTACTAACCTTTGATTTTAAATGCGCAGGTCCTCTGAACTTACTGGATTCTTCCTTCGTCGAATCTCGCACCAGCCAGCTTACAGAATTCGGCAATTTGCTTCACGATTTCTGCCAATCATTGGAGGATATTGGCGAAGTTCTCAAAGTTCCGGACATGGACAGAATGTATGCCTTTTAAGTGCGATACAAGGCCAATGAGATGCCCCAACTCATCCAGGACTAGAACATGTCCTATGCGCGAACCGCAGCACAGAATGCCCTTACCATGGTTATGAGCCATCATGGAAGCATGGAGATCTGACAAGTAACCAGGGGTTATACAACTATGGATGAAGACGGACAGGAGCAAGACATCAAGGCCATCATGGACTCCTATGCTGGTTATGGATGTCATGTAGCTAATCTGACCAGCTACGACACTCCTTTCTTCACTCGCGTGGAAACGCCTCCTCCGCCTACCGAAGAAACAGGTGAAGCTTTCGACGACAAACAAACCATATCGGATTTGAACATCTCGGAAAGATATCAAGGCGAGGGTGATGTCTCTAGTGAGCCAGTGGCTCCTACCTCTTCTCTTGCATCGTAGAGTATCAAAAAACAATGTGTTATTCTGAAACAATCGGATTGTAAATAAGTAGTATAATACTTTTGCTAGTGCTAAGATTTAATGCTTATATTTAGCACTTTTGATTTTATTTTGTCGTGCCTGAAATTTTTTACATAAGCACTTATCTCTTATCAGGCTTTCCGCCTCGTCCCTTTCGTGAGCCGGCTAACCTTCCACACGGAAACTTTGGCGAGCAACGGAGCTCAATTGCTAAACCAGTTCAAACTCGGAAACAGAGCCGACTTTGGGTACCAACAATTCACTACTTGGAAAATGCCCGCATCCGGCAATTAGATAAAGAACCCAAGTATAGACTAGAAAATTTAGATTTATACCCGAAGGTAGCATTTTTAGAATCGGAAATCTAACCAGAACAAACATGAGCATAAAGTATTTTCAAGTATTCTGGGATTTTCGATTGTGACATGATCATTTGGAAATAAGATGGTAATATAAAACTTCACAGAATAAATTGAGGCAACCAATACTTTTATTTCTCATTGAGCATGTACACATATATGATTACAAAGAAAGAAATTTTTTAAGAATAAAAGGGACGTAGCTGAGCAATATTCCACGGTCTGTCTAATTCTTCTGTGTCTGTACTACCTCCAGCTCTCTTTCTTTTCTTAGTAGCAGGTCTTTCTTTGACTGGCCGCATATCAGTTAGATAGTAAGAACCATTGTGCAATACTTGGTTAACTAAAAAGGGCCCTTCCATACTGGGGAAATTTTGTTCTTTCTTTTCTGCACAAGCCGGAGAACCAAATCGCCCTTACTAAAAGACCGGTTTCTGACTCTCTGGCTATGATACTTGCATAACTTCTGCTGATAGGCTATTGATCTCATTTCAGCAACGACGCAAACTTCTTCGATTAAATCGAGATCATTTTGTCGAGAAATTTTGGCAGCCTCTTTAATATACGCAGCAACTCAGGGAGAAGTGTGAATCAAATCGCTAGGAAGAACTGCTTCTGCGCCATAGACCAAGAAGAAAGGTGTTTATCCAGTTAACCTATTTGGAGTTGTTCTCAAGCTCCATATTACAGACGGTAATTCATCTGCCCAAGCCCCTGCAGCACGATGAAGTGGTGCTTCGAGTCTTGGTTTAAGGCCTTGTAGGATTAAACCATTTGCTCTTGCAACTTGTCTGTTAGCCTGTGGATGTGCGACTGACGCAATATCAAGCCGGAGATTTTGTTCATCATAGAATTCGGCAAGTTCTCCCATAGAAAAATTGCTCCTGTTGTCTGTAATAATGCTATGCGGATAACCGTATCATATTATAACATCCCCGACAAATCTTCTGACTGTTGCTCCATCACAACTTGTGACAGGTTTAGCCTCAATCCATTTCGTGAACTTATCCACCATCACTAAGAGGTGAGTAAATCCACTTGGAGCCCGTTTAAACGGTCCTACCATGTCAAGCCCCCAGACCGCAAAAGGCCATGTTATAGGTATTGTCCGTAGCTGATCAGCCAGGACATGGGCTTGTTTGGCATATTTTTGGCAGCCTTTGCACGCCTTGACCAGCCGTTTGGCATCTGCCTTAGCTGTAAGCCAGAAAATTCCATGTCTAAAAGCTTTTTCCACTAAAGGTTTGGCTGTAGCGTGATGACCGCATTCTCCTTCGTGGATTTCCCTTAGGATTTCCACTCCTTCCGGAGATATGCAGCGCTGAAAAACCCCAGACACACTTCACTTATAGAGCTCACCACTTATGATAGTATAAGTTTTTGCTCGTCGGTTGATCTGCTGGCTCAGAACCTCGTCTTCGGGTAATTTTCCATCTACCAAGTAGTCAAGGTAGGGTTGAGTCCAGCTGGGAATCACAGCCAGAACTGCTACTAAAGGTGAGTCGGAGTTAGTCGGATATTCCTCGTCTACTCCTTTTATAGAGGGAACTTTGAGGTGCTCTAAAAAAGCGCCATCTGGGACCTTCTTCCGTGCAGAACCTATACGAGATAATGCATTTGCTTCCTCATTTTCTGTTTGAGGGATGTGTTGAACTTCAAACCCTTCGAACGATTTAGCTAGTTCATCCACGACAGCTCTATATGTTGCGATGTGCTTGTTTGCATTACAGATATCCGACACTTGTTGAGCAACAAGATCCGAATCTCCATAACACATTAATCGTCGGATGCCAATATCCTTAGCAATCCGGATTCCATGCAGCAGTGCTTCATATTTGGCAATGTTATTTGTTGTCGTGAAGTGAATCTGCAACACATAGAAAAGTTTGTCTCCTTGGGGTGATTTGAGCACCACGCCAGCCCTTGAGCCCCCGAGCGCCTTAGACCCGTCAAAATGCAAGGTCCTGTATTTTGACTCTGGGAGGGTTATATTTTCCGTTGTATCTGTCCAATCAGCGACGAAGTCAGCCAGAATTTGGGATTTGATTGTTGTACGAGGTTTATACTCAATGTCGAAAGCTGAAAGCTCTATTCCCCACTTTGCGACGCGTCATGTGTCGTCGCTATTGTTGATTATGTCTCTCATGGGAGCAGTGCTCACCACGGTAATCTGATGCTCCTGAAAGTAATGCCGTAGCTTCTAGGATGCAAAGAACACACCATAAGCCAGCTTTTGATAGTGCGGATACCGCTGCTTTGATTCAGTTAGGACTTCCCTGAGGTAGTAAGTCGGACGCTGCACTAGGTGTTCCTGCTTTTCCTCTGGTCTTTCCACCACCATGACGGCACTAACGACACTGACGACTCTATTTGTCGCAGTGAGATAGAGCAACATCGGTTCACGAGGTTCCGGTGCTGCGAGGATAGGAGCGGATGAGAGTACAGCTTTCAGGTCTTGTAGTGCAGCTTTAGCTTCATTAGTCCAAACTTTTTGGTCTTTTTCAGGAGCTTGTAGAGTGGTGCGGCTCTTTCACCGAGCCGGCTTACAAACTGACTGACTACAGCAATGCAACCAGTTAGTCTTTGAACATCCTTCAGGTGAGTTGGCCTGGAAATATTGAGTATAGCCTTGATTTTGTCACGGTTCACCTCTATGCCTCTTTGTGACATGATGAAACCTAACAATTTTCCGGCTGGTATTCCAAAGAAACATTTCTTTGGATTAAGCATTATGTTGTATTTGCGTAGATTGGCGAATGTTTCCTCAAATTCGAAAATTAGGGTTTCCTTCTTTTTGGACATCACCGCAATGTCGTCCACATATGCATGTACATTGTGTCCGATTTGATCGTGGAGGCAACGCTGCATAGTGTGCTGGTACGTAGCTCCTGCGTTCTTGAGCCCATAGGGCATCGTAACGAAACATAAGGTTCTGAAGGGGGTTATGAATGAAGTTTTGACTTTGTTCGATTCCTTCATCTGGATTTGGTGATAACCGGATTATGCGTCGAGAAAACATAGGAGTTCCGAGCCTGCCATAGAATCGATAACTTGATCAATTCTAGGCAGAGCGGATGGATCTTTGGGACAAGCCTTGTTTAAGGTGGTATAATCAACACACATCCTTAAATCAGTGGTGTCCTTTTTGGGTACCATTACAAGATTGGCCGACCACTCAGTGTGGATGACCTCTTCTATGAATCCGGCTAACTTGAGCCGAGCTAGCTCCTTAGCTATTGCTTTTCGCTTCTCATCGCCGAAACGTCATAAGGACTGTTTGACGGGTTTAGCGTTTGGGTGTACATTTAGAGAGTGCTCGGCAAGTTCCCTAGGTACTCCAGTCATGTCAGATGGCTGCCATGTGAAGATATCTTGATTTGCTTGGAGGAACTTGACGAGTGCACTTTCCTATGCGCGGTCTAAACCTACACCTATATGGGTCACTTTGGAGGGGTCATCATCCTTCAATGGCGTCGTCTTCGTCTCTTCTAATGCCTTGAACTCCGAAGTCGGCTTTGTAACCTCCTTCTTCGTCGTGGGCATCTCAGACGGGTTGATGGTCTTCTTGATCTCCTGGTACTCCTAGGCGTGTAGAACGGCTTCAGCAAAGGTGTCATTTCCGTCCTCGCACTCTCGCGCTTTCTTCGGGTCTCCCCTAATGGTGATCACGCATTTGGGCCCTGAATTTTCATCATATTATAAATGTAACACGAACGAGCCATAAAAGCCCAGTAAGCCGGCCGTCTGAATATAGCATGGTATGCGCTCTTAAATGGGACCACTTCGAAGGAAAGTGCTTCCGTCCGGTAGTTCTTTGGACTTCCAAAGGTGACATCCAAAGTGATCTCTCCCAGGGAATTTGCTTGTCTTCCTAGGACAACTCCATGAAAGATCACAGAGCTGTGATTCAGCCGTGTTTCCGAGATCCGCATCCAAAGCGTTTCGACATAGAGAATATTGATGCTGCTACCGCCATCCATGAGAATCTTGGAGAAACCATAGCCATAAATAAGTGGATTGACGACTAAGGCGTATTTTCCTCGCATGTGCAACTTAGACAGATGATCAACACGGTCAAAGGTGATTGGCACTTCCGACCAGTCCAAGAATTGCGGGATAGCCGGAACAATTGCGTTGAGCTCATGCAATACTGCTTTCTTGACCTTAGCTGGTTGAGACCCAAGGAAAGTGACATAAGTGTCTTTCTTCGTTGCGAAGTTCTTTTTTCCATCCGACTTGGGATTTGAATCCTCCATGTTGGAATCTTCCTTGGTCTCTTTTTTCTTTTTTGGGAATATCATCAAGTGCTTTCGCTTCATATAGTTGATTAATCTTATTTAGTTTGCTAAGTGTTGTGTGGGTGAACCTGTGCTAATGTACCGACCTTCCTAGGACTAATACATACTTGTGATTATACCCTTGCAAGCTTCCGCAAGTATAAGAAAGTAATTAATATAGAAACCTAACCACGGCTTTAAACTCTAAGACCCTGACGTCCCTTGTGCAAAGGTTTCCTAACGGGGGCTCAGGTTTCTATCACTTCGGCAACCCCTACAATTAGTAGCCAAATACACAATGCATTCCCCTAGGCCCATAAAGGTGAAGTGTCATGTAGTCGACGTTCACATGACACCACTAGAAGAAATACACCACAACTTAAATATCAAACCATTGAATCTTTCTCAACACAACTCCACTACTAACAACATGACTTCTCCCATGTCCTCAAGAACTAAACGAACTACTCACAAGACATCATATGGATCAAGATCAGAGATGATATAATGATATGTAACAATCTAAACATAAATGATAATTCAATGGTTCACTCAATAGCATCAACTACAAGGAGTAATCAACACCGGGAAAGTTTCCCCTAAGAACTATGCAAGATTCAAACCAATTGTTACAGCGGTATGAAGTGGTGATGATGGTGCTGGTGGAGATGATGGTGGTGATGATGGTGTTGGTGGAGATGATGGTGGTGATGATGATGATGATCCCGATGAAGTCCAGCTTGATGGTGGTGTTGATGGCGATGATCTCACCTCTCCGGGAAGGAATTCCCCCCGCAGAATTCTGCCTGCCGGAGAGATCTTTCTCTCTCGGTGTTTTCCGCCCCGCAGAGGCGGCGGAATCTTTCTGTGGTCGCTCCCCAGGTATTAGGGTTTCGAGGGGATAATATACGCTAGAGGGGAGAGCCTGGAGTGGGCCAGGGTGGCCACACCACCTGCTGGCGTGGCCTAGGGCTACCCGCGCCAGGGGGTGGTGTGGGCCCCCTATGGCCCATCTCCACTTCCCCTTCTGGCATCCTCCATCTTCTGGAAAAATAGAATTTTCCATGTATTTTCCCGGATTTTCTGATCTTCGCGAATTTCGCCTCCAAAAAGCACCTTTTCCATCAGAATCCTGATTGTAGCGGTCCATGCCCCAAAAGTCACCAACCATGCAAAAACAGATGAAATAACATAAGTATCATCTCTTAATATGAAATGTATCAATGAATAACAGTAAATTATGATATAGAATAGTGATGCAAAATAGACGTATCAACTCCCCCCAAGCTTAGACTTCGCTTGTCCCCAAGCGAAAACTAAGCTCAATAAACACGACCTCAGGTTTATGGAGTGAAGAGTCGATAAAATAATACGGACAAGAAGCATCACATTCATCAATACATAAATCATAATAGAAGACAACTCACTATTATATAACTTATCTTGCAATAAGTAAAGGAAACACAATAAAGATGCATAAAGTAAATCATAATTGGTAATGGCAAACTTAGCTCTTAGTCGAAGAATAGTTGACAATTTGCTGGAGTTCACACATAAAGGGTTTTTAATGATAGCTTTCAAAGTAGTATTCACTAAGATAAGAGCAATGTGCAAAACAAGGAACATAACAAACATGATTGAATAAATCATCATATGAATGAATGAAACACAACAACTCAAAATACTTGCTTGAGATAGAAGGGAATAGGTTTACCGACTCAACTAAAAAGTAAAAGAAAGGCCCTTCGCAGAGGGAAGCAGGGATTTCAAGTTTCATAAAGAGCTTCCAAAAATTATGGTACTTATTAGCTTTCATCTCTCATTGCCCCTATCATAGGCATATTTAGGTGATTAAGGTTAAAGTGATCAAATATGAGGATATGCTTGACAAGTTGTAAGTTGAAACTCTCATGTCCCTTGAATACGAGGGCCGCTCCTCATGCTACTCAAGTTTAGTTACCAGTAAGTTCTTGTCATAATAAGTATATGTGTATCATAGAGAACCGCCAACGGGGTACCCCTTGCCCGATGATATGGAAGAATCCCCATATCAAAATGACAAGGCAAGCAGACAATGAGCATCTCAACAATCTTCTTATTTACCATGGGAAAATGGTTCTTTTTCTCTCTTTCCTCTTTTCTCATCTCTTTTTTTCTTTTTTTCTCAATCTCTATCTCTTTTTTTAATAAGAAGAATGCTTCATAGATTGCTCATTATGGTTACGATGCAGGTTTCCACCATGATTAGGCATGGATTAGACCAGCGGCCCAGGCATTTCTCTAACACACATACATAACTCCATGGACTTACAAGCTCCCCTTTCATTTCACACCGACGACATCCATAAACAAAAGAGCATGATATCAACTAAATAAAGTGCAATGTTGAAAGCGTTCCCCATGACAGCATGGTTCTGCTAATTCACAACTTACAAAGCGCAAGCATATACGCAACATACATGTGAACAATGGTTCAAGTTTATTAAGTGCAAGAAATTAAAGTGTGCCATCAAGTTCGTGAGAGCTTTAATCACTAATTTTCACATAACAAGTTTAATTCAGAAGGTAGATAAAAACATGAATTTACTTGGAATAGCAATAGTGCTAGTATGTAGGTATGGTGGACACAAATGGCATAGGTTTTGGTTTAAGGATTGGATGCACGAGAAGCATTCCCTCTCAGTACAGGTTTTTGGCTAGCATGGCTGGGTAGCAAGCATAAGAGTTGAAGGAAACAAACAAACATATAAGTGATAAAAACAAACATGCAATCTTCCTTGGAAGCACAAAAGATCTTAACTAGAGAATACTAAGCTTATGAGCAAATCAAGAAAGAAAGATGATGAAATTATATTTCTTAAGAGTACTTTTATCTTTTTCATTCAATTCTCAAAATAGTGTTGCTACGGATCGAGCCAGGTTTGCCAAAACCAACTAAATTAACTCATTGATCCCAAAGTGATACCAATACTAACGACAAGATCAATCATATAATCATAAATTGAAAACTAATATAAGATATGCAAAAGAGTAAATGATAAAACTTCTCATTAATATTCCATAACGGCAACCTACTCCAAGGGATACATAGATATCTAACGAGAGGGGGGACACTTCCATAAGCAAACCATCCTACATGATACCTTCTCTATTCATGATATGACTCTACTAAAAAGTTAAAAGATAGAAGATAGTGATGTGATACCGCAGCACTCCCCCGAGCTTGGAACAAACCAAGGGGATGCCAAAACCTGATGACAAATTACTCCTTCGGTGGTGGTCGTATTATCTCGATGAGCTTTTTGATTAATTTCCCCAAATCCTCAATCTCGAAGGTGAGAGTACGAATCAACTCCGAGTTTTGCTCAATGCGGCTCATGATCATGTCGGGTTGCGAATTCCATCTCTTGCGATTCTTTCCCCACTCTTCCTCCTTGAAGTCTTCTTTTCCTGCATGGTTAGAACAAGGCATATCCCAATTGGAGGGTAGTTTCTCCTTGGGCATATTCTGGAATCGATGCTCATCGATAAGGGTACGGAAGGGATTCTTGGTGCGTGGAGGAGGTGACCGTGGCGCCAAACAGTGACGCGTAGGCTTCCCTCCAGTTGGCATTCGTGCAGTCCTTTTGATCTTGGCAGGGTTTGCCAACACTCTAATTCTTGCCACCTTCTCAAGGACTGCCGCGAGTTCCTCAAGCTCCACGAGGGTTTGGCTCGGATGAATCGTGACGTAGTCAATAGGGGCTACGGAGTCGCCCCAGGCGCCGTGGCACATGGAGCTCCTCCACCACCGCCCGGAATACCACCACCCGCGGCCGCACCAATCCAGAATCATGGCGGCGAACCATACCCACGACCCGTGGGCAACATGGGGATGATCCAAAAGGGGCATCCCTCAAATCGAGTGCAGAAGGCCATCACTCGCCAAGTCAACTTGGCGATCAATTCTCCACCTTCCACCACTGAGTACCTTAGTGGAAGCGACTCCTGGATCACCTTCAACCGGCGTGACCACCCGCGCCAAGTCCCTCATCCAGGCCACTGTCCCCTCGTACTCAAGGCGTAGATTGGAGGCTTCGACATGAGCCGCGTCTTCATGGATGGCGGGAGCGGCATTAACCTAATGTTCGCGAGTACCTTGCGTGCAATGAGGATCCCTCTGACATGTCTGGAAGTTTCAGACACAACGTTCCACGACATTGTCCCAGGGAAAGGAGTATATCCCCTGGGCAAAATCAACCTCGACGTCATTCTCGGCACGCCGCAAAACTTTCGGCGAGAGAGCATCGACTTCGAGGTCATTGACTGGCCTTCGCAATATCACTGCATTCTCGGACGGTCCGCGTTCGCGAGGTTCATGGCAGTGCCACACTATGCCTACCTGCAGATGAAGATGCCGGGTCCAAACGGCGTAATCACAATCAACGGCAACTTCGAGAGGTCTGATAGCCGCGATAGGGAATTCAACCGAATCTCCCAGTCCTTCGGCATGTAGGAGGAACTCGCAAGATTAAAGGAGTCGACAGACAACACTCTGCCTCCCCTAAGCAGGCCAAGTTCACTCGACCTGTCTTTCGACGCGTCGGTGCACACAAAGAAAGTCCAGGTCCACCCAACGGACCCGACCAAGATGGCCCTCATCGCCAACAACTTGAGTTCCACATAGGAACTCACGCTCATCGAATTCCTCCGTGAGAATTGGGAAATCTAAGCCTGGTGTCCAGCAAACATGCCAGGAGTTCCTAGGGAATTCGCCGAGCACGCACTCAACGTCAACCCAGACGCAAGGCCAGTCAAGCAGACAATTCGGCGACTGTCTGAACCAAGAGCAAAGGCAGTCGGAATGGAGATCAACAAACTCCTTGACGCCAACTTCATACACGAGATCAAGGAAAGCACTTGGCTCGCTAACACGGTGCTAGTATCTAAGAAATACACAGATATCCTACGGATATGCGTGGACTTCACCTCCCTGAATAAGCACTGCCCAAAGGATCACTTCTCGCTACCGCGAATCGACCAAATCATCGACTCCACCGCGGGATGTGAGCGCCTCTGCTTCCTCGGTGCGTACTCAGGCTATAATCAGATTCAAATGAAGGAGGAAGATCAAGAGAAAATGACGTTTACAATGCCTTTCGGTGTGTTCTGCTACAACACAATGCCCTTCGGGCTCAAAAACGCAGGAGCCACCTATCAGCGGTGCATGCAGGCTTGCCTCAAGAATCAACTTGGTCGCAACATCCAAGTCTACGTTGATGACATTGTCATCAAAACCAAAGAGGAAGCCTCGCTAATCAATGATTTAGGCGATACCTTCGCCAACCTCGACCGCTACCGGATCAAGCTCAATCCGGACAAATGCGCCTTCGGCGTACCATCCGGGCAACTACTCGGGTACCTCATCTCCGCGAGGGGGATCAAGGCGAACCCAAAGAAAATGAAAGCCATACAGGCCATGGAGAAGCCAAAGAACGTAAGAGGCATCCAACAGCTGGCTGGGCGAATCGCGGCGCTCAGTTGATTCATCGGTCGAATGGGTGAAAAGGCACTGCCCTTCTACCAACTCCTCCACAAAATTGACAAGTTCGAGTGGACCTACGAGGCACATGAAGCATTCGAAGACCTCAAGCGTCTACTATCTACCTCGCTAGTACTGGTGACTCCACGCGAAAAAGAACCATTGTTGCTATACATCTCTGCCACTAACCAGGTGGTCAGCATGGTGCTCGTGGTAGAAGAGTCGAAGAAAACAAGGTCCATGGGGTGCAGCGCCATGTCTACTACCTCAGCGAGGTGCTCACGCCAACAAAACAGTGGTACCCGCACTACCAGAAGCTGGCATACGGCGTCTTCATGACAGCCAGGTGACTGCACCACTACTTCCAGGAGCACCCAATTGTGGTGGTCAACGACGCCCCGCTTGGGCATATACTCAACAACCCCGACGCCACCGGACGAGTCGCGGTTTGGGGAATCGAGTTGTCTCCATGAGACATCACATACGAAAGCGCGACGCGATCAAGTCGCAGGTCCTCCCTGATTTCCTCGTGCACTGGATGGAGAACCAGCTCCCCGAAAAGGCAGATATGTCTTACCTCTGGCCAATGCACTTTGATTTCCAAGATAAATTCTGATACAGGTCATCTTCAAAAAGGAAAAAGAAAAAAGAGAAACGCATGCCAGGTTTTTTTGACTAGATCATTGAGCCGAGAAGCACCCAGGCTGAACTGCTCACGACTTCGGTGGCCGCGACGCAAGCCGCATCAGTCATGTGTTTCGTATTGTTGGGTCCGCAGCATAGAAAACAAAA
Organism: Avena sativa; assembly: GCA_916181665.1. NCBI lineage: Eukaryota > Viridiplantae > Streptophyta > Magnoliopsida > Poales > Poaceae > Avena > Avena sativa. The sequence goes on from OV702291.1 coordinate 265,310,729, forward strand.
AAATTCCTACGATGAGAACTATACGCCAAGATCTATCTACTAGATACAGAGCAACGGGTGGACATACATCCATGGAGAACTTACCCTTGAAGACAACGAGTTTTGTTAACGAGTAGGAACTCGTAGTTGATGTAGTCATGCGCTTGCCAATCTCAAGATCGTGTGGAAGTCCGAGCGCCACAAATCAGAAGCGCATCCATCCTCGCACACACATTCAAGCCACCGGACAACCTCCACCTCCTCGCTCCAGCGAATCAGCGGAAGCAGCAACTCCTTCTAGACGCAAGGCCACCGGTAACATGTATCTCACTAATCCGAGACCATGGGGGAATATCTAGAGGGGGAGAGAGATCCTTCACGAGGAGGTGTACTTTGTGAGGGAGGAGAGGGGGGCCTTTTATAGGAGAGGGGGGACTCCTCCCCTACCATGGTCGGCAACCAAGGAGGGAGCCCCCTCCTCTTCCTCATTCATGTGGTGGAAGCTCCAGTCACATTAATTCAAGCTCCACCCAAAGTTCCACTCACATGCATTAAATTTCCACCAAATTTAATGCAACTCTCAATTAATAAAACTCTTTTATTTATTTTATTCAGAATTTTGTTAATTACTTTAATTAACAAACATTCACATAAAACTCCTTGCAACATTTCAATATCACATGCAGAACAACTTTCTGCAATTTCACCCGAAATAATTCCGATTTCTATAGAAACAATTCCTGTTTCTATCAAAACATTTCCTGCGCTTTGCAAACCTTTTTTCTGAAACATATGTGCTCTTAAATGGTGTCCGGCAACCCTTAAGTGTGTCACCCTACGGTTCGCGAATAATGCAGACATGATTGAGACTCCTCTCAGATCAATAATTAGAAGCGGGACCTAGAGATCCATACTGACTCCTGCACGTTCAACGATGACTTCTGTGATCGTGAGAACCTTTAACACTAGTAATTTAATCCCTTTGTCTCATGATATAATACATGTCCGAGATTCGATCATCGGTATCCAAATACCTAGTTTGATCTCCTTACCGACATGCACTCTTTTCTTGTTCCCGTGATACAACATTCTAGTGATCATATCACTTGCTTGCAAGCTATCTTAATGTGATATCACTGAGTGGCCCAGAGTATAGATTGACAAATTCCACTCTTGATCCATGAGCATCAACATAACACCTTCGTAGCACTGAACCCACCTTTATAGTCACCCTGTTACGGTGTGACCTTTGATGTTATCAAGATACTCTTCCGGTGTTAGTAATTAACATGATCTCATGGTCTAAGGACTAAGATTACTTCGTATGATTTTAAAGCAATGTAAACAGCAGCCCTCTCCAGCCCCTCTCCTCATGTCTAGCAGCTTGCCAGTGGTCCACCTCCACCGCCCAACCAGCCCCAGGCCAGAGACAGAGAGCAGAGCGGCCAGGAACCGCCGTGCCCGGAGCCGGTCGAGCATGCCGACGCCGCCCCCAGAGCACGCCCTGTCCCCGCTCGCACAGACCATCCCTTGGCACCAGCCCGCGCCCGCCGCTCCACCTCGACCTGGAGAACACCCCAGACATCCCTGTTCACCGCCCAAAGCCTCACAGCCACCGCTCGCCGTCGACACCACCGCTTCGGCCGCGTAGAGCGCTACCTCGCCCAGACCGCGTGCCACCGCCCATACGGCCGCATTCAATTCCTAGAGCACCGCCAGGGAAGCTCCCATCGATTGCCACCCCCAGCCATGCCTCTACCCCGTCGTAGCCTTGTCGCCGGAGTCGCCCGCCCATCCCGCTCGGTCTCACCGTCGGGCCTATAAAAGGAGCCCTCCCCGGCCTTTTCTCTCCACACTATTCCACTAGCCGGAGCAAGTGGAGCAGCAGCTCGCCGGAATTGGAGCCAGAGCAGCCGCGGCAGGAGGAGAAGGGCGCCGTTGATTGCAACCACCCCAAGCTCCGCCGCAATCGCGCCTCGCCTCGTCGTCGTCTTCCACGTCGTTTGCCCGCCTCGCCGACCCCGCTGGAGCCCTGGTATGCCCCCAGTAGACCCCCACCGAGCCGCTAGGGTTCGAGCTCGCCGGCGACCTGTTCATCGTCGATGACGACCCTCAGCCGTTGATCTCGCTTCTAATCCTACGGCCCACAGCGCGCGTACCGTTTCGCGTTTTAAGTGCCGCTAACACGTGGGATCCCCCTGTCAGCTGGTCCGGCCCAAGTCCTTTCCCGCGCTAGCCCATCGATTCAAATCTGGATTTTTCCTTTTAGTTAAATCTAGTTTCTGTCCACTAGTTTGAAAATCAATTCAGAGAGTTTTAGAAATCCAAATTGCATGAAACCATTTTTTTCTGAAAGGTATTAAAATGATCTATCCAAGCCCGTTGGATTTCATTCAATTAGAGTTATAGATATCTCCTAATAAAAATAACAAAACAGTAGCTTTTGCAACTTGCAACATTTTTAGAAAATCAACCAAGTTAGTTTTTGAGTTGATTCCAACTCTCAAAAATCACATTTCATCATATCTATCTAACCATGTAGTAATATTAAGGTTGACATGCAGTGACTTTGGACTAGTACCAAAATAATGCTATATAGGCATTTCTAGTCACTTTAAATCATTAAATAATGATCTTAAACCAAAGTAATATTGATCCAACCCTTAAATCTCATTCCCACATGTTAGAATATGTGGTGATGACATGTGTCAACATGATCCCATGTTTTAAGTGGTGAACATTAAATGTTAGTTAATTTTTCAATGAGTAGAAATTACTTTCTAAAATAAAAAGGTTGAAACTATTGAATTAAACTTGTGATGTTTGTGATGATAATAGATCATCAAATGTGTGTTTTAGAATGCTACTTAGCCTAGTTAAGTATTGTTTGGTGATTGTCTACTCCCTATGTATTTATAGACGCTAGTACCAACCAAGCTTTAGAGGAGGAGGAGTTCTACCAAGAAGAAGAAGAAGAAAACTTCAACCACTGCACCAACCAAGGCAAGCTATTGTTAGCAGGCTATAATTAAGCTAGATGAATGAGCAAGGATGCTTTAGGCATGCTTTGATCACACCCCTTTTAACTATTAGTACCCCAAGTCTTAGTCACAAGTTTACTCCCCTTAGTATGCAAAGTTCCTTACTTATTTTGAAGGTAGCATAAAAAGTATAGAACTTGACCTACTTAGAAACCTTTAGATGTCATTCTATGGCATGAGATTGATCCCATCTTTCCCCTTTAGTGAACACTCTTAACTTAGTATTTTAGAGTAGATCAAAAACTTGAGTCACTTTAGATGGGAGCACTTGGTGAAAATGAATTGTGAAAACCTTGGAATGATGAGTCATTCTATTGAGATGTTTTGACATGTGTTGAGAGACACAACTGGTTTATGATGATGAAAATGATGAGGCATGAGCCTTAACCCTTTTATAAAACTGATGGTTGGATTCGGATGCGATACCATTCCAAATTTACCATACAACCACACTACCTGAATTGGGTAAGGCTTAGCTGGAAATTTATATGCATTAGTATTAGTTCCCTCACAGGAGACGTTTGAGCTAAGGCTACCTCTCAATGTTGTCCACCTATGCAGTGCCCAAGATGACTGATGGTCATGGTTGGGAGGCCATGCTCATAGGAGAGGTGCTTGTACTAGGGTGTGTAAAGGGAAGGTTATGTTTGATTATCTGCATACTAAGTATGATGATTCAGGGTTATCCCCGACAGATGTATCGAATCTGGTGGTGAAAGTGTACCACCTCTCCAGACTGTCAAAGTATTCGAATAGCCACGTCTGCGGTTATGGACAGTTGGAATGGCCATACTGTTTCGTTGTCAGATGTTTTCTAAATAACTTGAAATGAATGATGAACTTTGACTTGACCACAACAGGGTTGTGTTGATGATAATAGCTTCCCAACTTAAGTGATTCTAGAACTTTACTTTATCTTTCTTTGCTTCTAAACTCAGCTTAGGTTTCAAACTTAACTTGATAGTTAAATTAGATTCTGCACTTTAACTTAGAATTATAGTACCTGTTAATAGTAGTTTGCGAGTACTTGAAGAGTACTCATGGCTTTTGTTCCTGGCTATTATCATGGCCAGACTATGAAGGAGATTATCAAGATGATGGTCAGCAAGGATGGCTATGATAACTAGGACTATCTGCCTTCGTCAGCATTGCCTGTGCCCCTGAAGATGGACCCCACCGCTACGCTTATCTTTTATTTCCGCTGCTTGTTGTATTAAAGACTGGATCATGAGATCCTTATTTGTGTAACACCTTATGTATGGTTTGTAATGGATGATGTACTGTGATATCCAATCCATTATGTCTCGCAAAAATGGTAATCCTGGGATTGCGAGGTAGGGCATAACGGGCATCTGGGATTAAAAATCCGGGTGTTGATAAGTTGGTATCAGAGCCATCCTGACCATAGGAGACCCTAGTTAGAATGGACATCCAACCCAAAAACTTAGCTTCAAAACCAAAGTGAGTATTTATGAAAAACTATTTCCCCTCTTACCCTTGTGAACTCATTCTTTCTCAAAAATACATGTTCCTCAAAATTCTTACATTACTACTTAAAATTTGACACACTTGATCACTTCACTAACTTCCTCATCCTTAATTCTTGTAGATGGAGACTCAGTTCAGCAAGTTTTACCAGTTGGGAAACGGAGGTCTACTAATCTTCGAGAGGGATCTGGATTCACTGTCGGAGTTACTGGGATGCCCACATCCGGAGTTTCTTGGAGCTCAACTTCCAGGACCCCCAGGAGGAGACCTACAGTGGCTAGTCACCGCGGATCTTCGAGGAAGCATCAAAGAACCAACTTCCGGGAGAATTCAGTTCTTCGTGAGAGAGAACAACTGGCTAGATGGATTAGCCAGGGCAATGCATGAAGCTCTCGCACGTCTATGTGCCCTCAGCATCCACAAGATCCAAGGAACCCGTTTTGCGCACTATGCAAGACGTGACTTCATGGGAATGCCGATGGAGATGCCAAGTCACCCAGAGTTGAGGCGTCAAGTGGAGAACCTTGATTTCTTGCTTCTTGACAGATAGCAGGAACTGGACAATGCCAGGGAGTTAGCCAACCAGAACTGTGCCATTGCCGACCAGAAGGCCTAGACTTTCACAATGCTCGTCCAAGATCGCCAGTCTCTTCGTCGCCAGCGTGCAAAGAAGGATCGCACCACCGCCCGTCTTCGGAAGAAGGTGGCCAACCTCGAGAAGACTGTCAAGGAGCAGGAAGCTCAGCTTGCCGCCACGGAAGAAGAAGATGAGGGTGAAGACATCCAGGGAGATATGGATTCTTACCTCAGCAACGATGATGACTTTCTGGAGGAGGATGCTGTGGACTTCTACACTGATGATGAAGACTCCGACTTCATCGATGATGATTAGAGGCACTAGAGCACTGTCATAGCATGAGATGTATCATCTCATTGTATCGTAGCTTGCAGAATGGTTCTTCAAACCATCTGTTTTCCCCCTTTGCTTGTTGTGGTGTGTGTTGTATCGGGTGCTTGCTTGCATGAATGAAAAAGAAGTTAGTTGAAAAACCTGAGTCTAACTCAATGTTTTAGCTTTGAAAACCCAAAACCATGAACCTTAGAATTTCCCTCTTACCCCTATATCTATCTCAATTTTCAGATGACTCGTGGAAACCAAGGAGGGAGCAGCTCGTCGCAGGAACCAATGCTGCAGATCTTGCAGAATCTCATCGCGGACCGTGAAGCAAGCAGGGCCGAGCATCAAGCCAACTTAGCAACATTGCAGCAGATCGCCCAAATGGCTCACAACAACCAAGGACATGGAAATCAGGATCACCAAGGATCCAAACTCAAAAACTTTCAGAACACCAATCCCCCAATCTTTAACCAATCTGAAAACCCATTAGATGCTGATGACTGGTTACAGACCATGGAAAACAACTTAGAGGTTGCTAGAGTTGATGAGAATGAGAAAGTTCTCTTTGCCACCCACTATCTGGCGAGAGATGCGATAGCTTGGTGGAATAGCATCCGCATTATGAACCATGGCCAGGTGATGACCTGGGAAGCATTCAAGGTCAAGTTCAGCCGCACCCACGTGCCACAAGGTCTTGTCAATAGGATGAGAGATGAATTCCGCGAATTGAAGCAAGGAAGCATGATTGTGGTAGAGTACCATGACAGATTCTTGTCACTTGCCAGATATGCACCGGATGAGATCAACATGGAGGCCAAGAAGAAGGAGAGATTCTTAAACGGACTGCATGATGAGATGCAGACCATCCTCGTCAACATCCGTTTCGATGATCTCGAAGAGCTAGTTGACTCTGCCATTCAGATGGAAGGGAAGATTAACCAGGCAAACGACAACCGCAAGCGCCGTATGATGCAGCAATCTGGATCCAGTAGTCACCAGAAGTACCGTCCCAACCCCTCACCAGGATATGCACCAAGGAACAACCGACCCCCAAATTATCGCCCAAGCTACCCCAACCGTAGCGGAGGTAATGTGAAGTCCGGAGGAAATAATCACAACTCCGGTAATGCCAACAATTTCAACCGTGCCCCTCCCAAGAGCAACAACAACAACAACACTGCACCCAGAACTGGCAGCAATGCTGTGCCTGTCACAGTCAAGGACAAGTCCCAGATCACTTGTTTCGAGTGTAGAGTGAAGGGTCACTACTCCAATGAGTGTCCCAAGAAGACTACCGCCAATGCCCCTGTGAATGCCCCAGCTCAGCAGCAGCGTCGTGTTCAACCAGGAAGAAGATTTGCCCTAGGGAACCCGCACAACCTCAACGGTCGTCTCTTCCACATGAACGCAGAAGAAGCCCAGGAAGCGCCAGATGTAGTGCTGGGTATGTTTTCTGTCAACTCAGTTTCAGCAAGAGTATTGTTTGATTCTGGAGCATCACATTCATTTGTCACCGAAGAATTTGTATGCACTAGTAAGATTCGCCCAACCAACCTGAAGCATGTCATGATAGTTCAAATCCCCGGTTCAACAACAAAAGCTAGAAAAATTTGCAAAGTTGTACCTATCAGAATACATGGGATAGATTTTTATGCCAACCTAATTGTACTTGGAACCAAAGGATTGGAAGTAGTACTAGGTATGGACTGGATGTCAAGGCATAAAGGACTAATAGACTGTGCTAAGAAAGCCATCACCATGACCAGTAGTTCTGGAGTAACAGTAGAGCATATCTCTGAAACCTTACCCCGTCAATTCAAGTGCAACAAGAGTGTAGCCCTGCCCACCATAGACCAAGTCAGAGTAGTCTGTGAATACCCCGACGTATTCCCAGATGAATTGCCAGGTATGCCCCCGGATAGGGATATTGAGTTCATTATCGAACTAATCCCTGGAACCGGACCTATAGCCTAGAGACCCTATACCATGAACCCCGCAGAGTTAGTGGAACTGAAGAAGCAGTTGGATGCCATGTTAGCAACGGGCTTGATTCAGCCAAGCGCATCTCCATGGAGATCACCAGTGTTATTCGTCGACAAGAAAGATGGAGGCAATCGTTTGTGTACAGATTACAGAAAGTTGAATGACGTCACCATCAAGAACAAGTACCCTTTGCCAAACATGGAGGATCTATTTGATCAGTTGACTGGAGCTCAGGTATTCTCAAAGATTGATCTTAGGACTGGTTATCACCAACTTAAGATTCGTGCAACGGATATTCCGAAGACCGGCTTTACTACTCGCTATGGTTTATACGAGTATACGGTTATGTCTTTTGGATTAACCACTGCCCCTGCTTATTTCATGAATCTCATGAATAAGATATTTATGATTTTCCTAGATAAGTTTGTAGTTGTGTTTATCGACGACATCCTTATCTACTCCAAGTCAGAAGAAGAGCATGAGCAACATTTGAGAATCATCCTAGAAACCCTGAGAGAGCATCAGTTATATGCCAAGTTCAGCAAGTGTGAGTTTTGGCTGAAAGAAGTAGGATTCCTAGGACATATTGTTTCTGCCGGAGGAGTCTCTGTTGATCCCACCAAGATCAAAGATGTCGAGGAATGGGAAGCCCCAACCAATCAAACCCAAGTTCATTGATTTCTCGGATTAGCGGGATATTACCGCAAGTTTGTAGAAGGATTCTCGAGCATAGCCCGACCAATGACCCAATTGTTGAAGAAGGACAAGAAGTTTGAATGGTCAGACAAGTGTGAAGCCAGTTTCTAGGAGCTGAAGAAGAGATTGATATCCGCCCCAATTTTGATCATGCCAGACATCAAGAAGCCGTTTGATGTGTATTGTGATGCATCCAAGATTGGCCTAGGATGTGTATTGATGCAAGAAGGCAAAGTCATCGCGTATCTGTCTCGACAATGGAAGCAACATGAGCAGAACTATCCGACCCATGATCTTGAGCTAGCAGCTGTGGTTCTAACATTGAAGACATGGCGTCATTATTTGATGGGTAATCGCTGTGAGATTTACTCAGATCATAAGAGCTTGAAATATATCTTCACTCAGAAGGAGTTGAATATGAGGCAAAGAAGATGGATAGAGTTAATCAAGGATTATGACCTTGACATTCACTATCACCCCGGCAAAGCCAATGTGGTAGTGGATGCTCTTAGCAGATTGCCGTGTAGGCTTAACACCATGATCAAAGAGAAGCAACCAAGTTTGTATGAGGAGTTGGAGCAGTTCAGGACTGAGTTAGTTAGCAAAGGATTCCTAGCTAGAATTGAACTTCAACCCACTTTGATTAGCCAAATCAAGGAAGCCCAGAAGGGAAATGAAAGTATTGACGGAATCAAACGTCGTATTGGTACAGGAAAGGTACCTGGATTCACCGAAGACGAAGAAGGAGTACTTTTGTACAAAGGATGTATCTGTGTGCCAGCAGATTCGGAGCTGAAGGAAATTATCATGAAGGAAGCTCATGACACTCTTTATTCTATCCACCCTGGAAGAACAAAGATGTATCAGGATTTGAAAGAGCAATTTTGGTGGCACAAGATGAAAAGAGAGATCGGAAGCTACATCGCCAAATGTGACATCTGTCAAAGAGTCAAAGCAGAGCATCAGAGACCTGCAGGATTGTTGCAACCATTGCAGATTCCGGAATGGAAATGGGATTCCGTCGGAATGGACTTTATCACAGGTTTACCTACTTCTAGTAGGGGAAATGACTCAATCTGGGTCATAGTTGATCGACTGTCCAAGGTAGCCCACTTTATTCCTGTCAAGACAACCTACCAGAGTGCAAAACCAGCAGAGCTGTACATTGCTAGGATTGTTAGTCTGCATGGAACCCCCAAGACCATCGTCTCAGATCGAGGAACCCAGTTTACTTCAAGATTTTGGCAGAAAGTTCAGGAAGGTTTAGGAACCAAGTTGAACTTCAGTACCGCTTATCACCCACAAACAGATGGACAAACTGAGAGAGTCAACCAGATCCTAGAGGATATGCTTAGAGATTGTGTGTTGGAATACGGATCAAAATGGGAAGACTGCCTGCCTTTTGCAGAATTCTCATATAACAACAGTTATCAAGCTAGTTTGCAGATGTCACCATTTGAATTCCTATACGGAAGAAAGTGTCGTACCCCTTTGAATTGGTCGCAAGTAGGAGAGAGTCAGATCTTTGGACCCGACATTCTCCGAGAAGCAGAAGAGAAAGTTCACAAAGTCCGTGAGCACCTCAAGACCGCCCAATCCAGACAGAAGAGTTATACTGACAAAAGAAGGAGAGACCTGACTTTCAATGTCGGAGATTTCGTATATCTCAAGGTTTCACCATTGAAGGGAACTCAACGCTTTAGTCTGGAGGGAAAGTTAGCTCCCAGATATATCGGACCTTTCAAGATTCTGAACCGCCGAGGAGAAGTATCGTATCAACTGGAACTGCCTGAAGAGATGTCAGCCATCCACAATGTGTACCTTATCTCGTTACTTCGCAAATGCTTGGAAGTGCCTGAGAAGACTGAAGTTTTCAAGAATATCGATCATAGAGCTGTGGAAATCAACAATGACCTGACCTATCGAGAAGTACCCATCCGTATCTTAGAAGAAGCCTACAGAACCACCAGGACCAGGAGTATCAAGTTTCTCAAGATTCAGTGGAGCAACCATACCGAGGAGGAAGCTACTTGGGAGCGTGAAGATTACATTAGAACAGAGTTCCCAGATCTCTTTAGTTCCTAGTTTTCTTTGTAAATCTCAGGACGAGATTTTTTTAAGGGGGGAAGGTTTGTAACATCCCAAAACTTTAATCCAAGCTTATCAAGATCAAATCATCCAAAAATAGGGTTAACAAAAACTTTTCCAAATTTAAAATGAAAGCATTCATATATGTATGCATTTAAAATAGGAGTTGTTTGAATTGCCATGATTGATTGATCCAATGCTTGTAAAATGTTTCTTAGGTGATTTAAACATCATCTACATCATTCCCAAACTTTTCCTAAAGAAAATCAAATCAAAAAGAATTAAAAAGAAGGAATGGTCATTTTGGCAAATTTAACTCTCATGCCTACTTTGGCTATTCCTAGTACTCAATTCTTAACAGAAACAATTCTTGATCTTTGCACCCCTTGCTAGTACACATAATGAGGTACCAAGGCCCACCTTTTGATCTGCTAAACACATTATGTTAACTATTTTAAATGACAATTTAAAATTGAATCTAATGCATATGCATAGATCACCCCTATTTCAAAAACCATCTATTTGAGCTCCATTTTCAAAACCCTTGCAACCAGAGACTACCTATCACTAGTGGAGATCACTCAAAAATTTTGAAACCAAAATTCAAAACTTTCTTTCATGCAGCCATTTCATCAAACACTTGGCATGCATAATCTCTACTCTAATCCTAGCTCACTGTTTACTATAGGGTTTTGCCCCCAATTGATCCCCATTTAATCCCCTTGTCCCCTCTTGATCTAACCAGATCCTAACCAGCCTCTTCCCTACCTCCTAGCTGCACTGCCATGCCATGCCGAGCACCACCTCGCTGGCCGACAATGCACTCGCAGCAGCAGCCCTCTCCAGCCCCTCTCCTCATGTCTAGCAGCTTGCCAGTGGTCCACCTCCACCGCCCAACCAGCCCCAGGCCAGAGATAGAGAGCAGAGCGGCCAGGAACCGCCGCGCCCGGAGCCGGTCGAGCATGCCGACGCCGCCCCCAGAGCACGCCATGTCCCCGCTCGCACAGACCATCCCTTGGCACCAGCCCACGCCCGCCGCTCCACCTCGACCTGGAGAACACCCCAGACATCCCCGTTCACCGCCCAAAGCCTCACAACCACCGCTCGCCGTGGACACCGCCGCTTCGGCCGCGTAGAGCGCCACCTCACCCAGACCGCGTGCCACCGTCCCTATGGCCGCATTCAATTCCTAGAGCACCGCCAGGGAACCGCCCATCGATCGCCACCCCCAGCCATACCTCTACCCCGCCGTAGCCTTGTCGCCGGAGTCGCCTGCCCATCCCGCTCAGTCTTACCGTCGGGCCTATAAAAGGAGCCCTCCCTGGCCTCTTCTCTCCACACCATTCCACTCCCCTCACCTCTTTGAACCTCACCCACCTCTAGCCGGAGCAAGTGGAGCAGTAGCTCGCTGGAATTGGAGCCGGAGCAGCCGCGGCAGGAGGAGAAGGGTGTCATTGATTGCGACCACCCCAAGCTCCGCCACAACCGCGCCTCGCCTTGCCGTCGTCTTCCACGTCGTTTGCCCGCCTCGCCGACCCGCTGGAGCCCTGGTACGCTCCCAGTAGACCCCCACCGAGCCGCTAGGGTTCGAGCTCGCCGGCGACCTGTTCGTTGTCGACGACGACCCTCAGCTGTTGATCTCGCTTCTAATCCTACGGCCCACAGCGCGCGTACCATTTCACGTTTTAAGTGCCGCTGACACGTGGGACCCCCCTGTTAGCTGAGCCCCACGCCACGGAGCGCCACTGGGCCGGCCCAAGTCCTTTCCCGCGCTAGCCCATCGATTCAAATCTGGATTTTTCTTTTTAGTTAAATCTAGTTTCTGTCCACTAGTTTGAAAATCAATTCAGAGAGTTTTAGAAATCCAAATTGCATGAAACCATTTTTTTCTGAAAGGTATTAAAATGATCTATCCAAGCCCATTGGATTTAATTCAATTAGAGTTATAGATCTCTCCTAATAAAATAACAAAACAGAAGCTTTTGCAACTTGCAACATTTTTATAAAATCAACCAAGTTAGCTTTTGAGTTGATTCCAACTCTCAAAAATCACATTTCATCATATCTATCTAATCATGTAATAATATTAAGGTTGACATGCAGTGACTTTGGACTAGTACCAAAATAATGACTTTAAATCAGGCATTTCTACTCACTTTAAATCATTAAATAATGAACTTAAACCAAAGTAATATTGATCCAACCCTTAAATCTCATTCCCACATGTTAGAATATGTGGTGATGACATGTGTCAACATGATCCCATGTTTTAAGTGGTGAATATTAAATGTTAGTTAATTTTTCAATGAGTAGAAATTACTTTTCTAAAATAAAATGGTTGAAACTATTGAATTAAACTTGTGATGTTTGTGATGATAATAGATCATCAAATGTGTGTTTTAGAATGCTACTTAGCCTAGTTAAGTATTGTTTGGTGATTGTCTACTCCCTATGTATTTATAGACACTAGTACCGACCAAGCTTTCGAGGAGGAGGAGTTCTACCAAGAAGAAGAAGAAGAAGAAAACTTCAACCACTGCACCAACCAAGGCAAGCTATTGTTAGCAGGCTATAATTAAGCTAGATGAATGAGCAAGGATGCTTTAGGCATGCTTTGATCACACCCCTTTTAACTATTAGTACCTCAAGTCTTACTCACAAGTTTACTCCCCTTAGTATGCAAAGTTCCTTACTTATTTTGAAGGTAGCATAAAAAGTATAGAACTTGACCTACTTAGAAACCTTTTGATGTCATTCTATGGCATGAGATTGATCCCATCTTTCCCCTTTAGTGAACACTCTTAACTTAGTATTTTAGAGTAGATCAAAAACTTGAGTCACTTTAGATGGGAGCACTTGGTGAAAATGAATTGTGAAAACCTTGGAATGATGAGTCATTCTATTGAGATGTTTTGACATGTGTTGAGAGACACAACTGGTTTATGATGATGAAAATGATGAGGCATGAGCTTTAACCCTTTTATAAAACTGATGGTTGGATTCAGATGCGTTACCATTCCAAATTTACCGTACAACCACACTACCTGAATTGGGTAAGGCTTAGCTGGAAATTTATATGCATTAGTATTAGTTCCCTCACGGGAGAGGTTTGAGCTGAGGCTACCTCTCAATGTTGTCCACATATGCAGTGCCCAAGATGACTAATGGTCATGGTTGGGAGGCCATGCTCATAGGAGAGGTGCTTGTACTAGGCTGTGTAAAGGGAAGGTTATGTTTGATTATCTGCATACTAAGTATGATGATTCAGGGTTATCCCCGACAGATGTATCGAATCTTGTGGTGAAAGTGTACCACCTCTGCAGAGTGTCAAACTATTCGAATAGCCGCATCCACGGTTATGGACAGTTGGAATGGCCATACTGTTTTGTTGTCAGATGTTTTCTAAATAACTTGAAATGAATGATGAACTTTGACTTGACCACAACAGGGTTGTGTTGATGATAATAGCTTCCCAACTTAAGTGATTCTAGAACTTTACTTTATCTTTCTTTGCTTCTGAACTCAGCTTAGGTTTCAAACTTAACTTGATAGTTATATTAGATTCAACACTTTAACTTAGAATTATAGCACCTGTTAATAGTAGTTTGCGAGTACTTCAAGAGTACTCATGGCTTTTGTCCCTGGCTATTATCATGGCCAGACTATGAAGGAGATTATCAAGATGATGGTCAGCAAGGACGGCTATGATAACTAGGACTACCTGCCTTCGTCAGCATTGCCTGTGCCCCTGAAGATGGACCCCACCGCTACGCTTATCTTTTATTTCTGTTGCTTGTTGTATTAAAGACTGGATCATGAGATCCTTATTTGTGTAAAACCTTATGTATGGTTTGTAATGGATGATGTACTGTGATATCCAATCCGTTATGTCTCGCAAAAATGGTAATCCTGGGATTGCGAGGTAGGGCATAACGGGCATCTGGGATTAAAAATCCGGGTGTTGACACCACCATAGGTTGTTTGGAACTCCTCCAACTAACTGTTGCTCCGTTCAAGAGAAATACGTATCCGGATTGAGACTTAGAGTCATCCGGATCGGTGTCAAAGCTAGCATCGACATAAACACTTAGCGACTAGCTCTTCTTCACCTCCGTATACAAGAAACATATCCTTAGTTCTTCTCAAGTACTTAAGAATATTCTTGACCGCTATCCAGTGTTCCGAACCTAGATCAGATTGGTACCTACTAGTCAAACTAATAGCATGTGTCACATCCGGTCTTGTACATAGCATGGCGTACATTATAGAGCCTATGGCTGAGGCATAGGGGATCTTATCCATTATCTCTCTTTCTTCCGCTGTAGCCAGACTTTGGGTCTTACTTAATGTCTTGCCTTGCAACATAGGTAAGAACCCCTTCTTACTTCCGTCCATATTAAACTTCTTTAATATCTTATCAAGGTATGTACTCTGCGATATCCCAATTAGGCGCCTTGATCTATGTCTATAGATTTTAATGCGTAAAATATATGAAGCTTCACCAAGGTCCTTCATCGAAAATTTGCTGTTTAGATAACTTTTAACACTGTTTAAAAGATCTATATCATTTCCAATCAATAATATGTCATCCACATATAATATTAGAAATGCCACATTGCTCCCACTCACTTTCTTGTAAATACAAGCCTCTCCATAAGTTTGGACAAATCCAAACTCTTTGATCACCTCATCAAAGCGGAGATTCCAACTCCGGGATGCTTGCTTCAGTCCATAGATGGATCGCTGAAGTTTGCATACCTTATCAACATCCTTAGGATCGACAAAACCCTTAGGTTGTATCATATACAACTCTTCTTCAATATTACCATTGAGGAACGCAGTTTTGACATCCATCTGCCATATTTCATAATCGAAATATGCAGCAATTGCTAACATAATCCTAACCGACTTTAGCATCTCTACGGGAGAGAATGTCTCATCGTAGTCAACTCCTTGAATTTGTCGAAACCCCTTTGCGACAAGTCGAGCCTTATAGATGGTCACATTACCACCAGCATCAATTTTTGTTTTGAAAATCCATTTATTCTCAACGGCCTTTCGATCATGAGGTAAGTCCACCAAGGTCCAAACCTGGTTTTCGTACATGGATTCCATCTTGGCTTTCATGGCTTCTAGCCATTTGTTGGAATCCGGGCTCATCATCGCTTCTTCATACGTCGTAGGGTCATCTATTTCATCAATCATGAAATTCATAACAGGATTGTCGTACAGTTCAGGAGCTACACGTGTCCTGCTTGACCTGCGAGGTTCGGTAGTGTCCTCTTTCGGAGTTCCATGATCAATATCATTAGCTCTCTCTTCATTAGGTGAAGTCAACTCCGAAACAACTTCCGGTGCTGCGCTACTCGCCATTTCATGAAGAGAAGGTTCAATAACCTCTTCGAGTTCTACCTTCCGACTACTCACACCTTTCACGAGAAACTCCTTCTCAAGAAAAGGATCCATTCTTTGCAACAAAAACCTTGCCCTCGGATCTATGATAGAAGGTATACCCAATCGTTTCCTTAGGGTATCCTATGAAGACGCATTTTTCCGCTTTGGGTTCGAGTTTATCTGGCTGAAGTTTCTTCACATAAACAGCGCATCCCCAAACTTTAAGAAATGACAGCTTAGGTTTGTCTCCAAACCATAATTCATACGGTGTCGTTTCAACGGATTTAGATGGTGCCCAATTTAAAGTGAATCCAGCGGTTTCCAGTGCATAACCCCAAAATGACAGTGGTAAGTCAGTCAGAGACATCATAGATCGAACCATATCCAATAAAGTACGAATACGACGTTCCAACACACCATTACGTTGTGGTGTTCTGGTAGGCGTGAGTTGTGAAACTATTCCACAATTTTTCATATGTGTGCTAAACTCGTAACTAAGATACTCTCCTCCATGGTCGGACCGCAGAAATTTGATCTTTCTGTTACGATGATTTTCCACTTCATTCTGAAATTCCTTGAACTTTTCAAAAGTTTGAGAATTATGTTTCATCAAATAGATATACCCGTATCTACTCAAATCATCTGCGAAAGTAACAAAATAACGATATCCACCTCGTGCCGACACACTCATTGGTCCACACACATCAGTATGTATGATTTCTAATAAATCTGTCGCCCATTCCATTGAACCGGAAAAAGGCGTTCTAGTCATCTTGCCCATAAGGCATGGCTCACATGTATCAAATGATTCAAAATCAAGTGATTCCAAAAGTCCATCAGAATGGAATTTCTTCATGTGTTTAACGCCAATATGACCTAGACGGCAGTGCCACATATATGTAGATATATCATCATCAAGTTTAACCCTTTTAGCATCAACACAATGAATATGCATAATACTACTATCGAGATCCAATAGAAATAAACCATTCAACACAGGTGCATGACCATAAAAGATATTATCCATATAAATCGAACAACCATTGTTTTCAGATTTAAAGGAATAACCACTTCGCATCAAACACAATCCGGGTACAATGTTCATGCTCAGTGCAGGCACAAAATAACAATTATTTAGATTTATCACTAATCCCGACGGCATATGGAGAGGCAGCATTCCGACGGCGATCACATCAACTCTTGATCCATTGCTGACCCGCATCATGACCTCATCCCTTGCTAGCTGTCGCTTGTTCCGCAGCCCCTGAATCGAGTTACATATATTAGCAACTGATCCCGTATCAAATACCCAGGTGCTACTGCGAGCAAGTACACATCAATAACATGTATATCACATATACCTTTGTTTGCCTTGCCGACCTTCTTGTCCGCCAAATACTTGGGGCAGTTGCGCTTCTAATGGCAAGTCCCCTTGCAATAGTAGCACTCGGTATCAGACTTAGGGCTAGCTCGGGGTTTCTTTTCAGGTGCGGCAACAGATTTGACGCCCTTCTTTCCCTTCTCCTTGCCTTTCTTGTCCTTCTTGAAAATGGTGGTCTTATTGATCATCAACACTTGATGTTCTTTCCTAATCTCCACTTTTGCAGTCTTAAGCATTGATAGAAGCTCGGGAAGAGACTTCTTCATGCCCTACATGTTATAGTTCATCACGAAGCTCTTGTAGCTAGGTGGCAGAGATTGGAGAACACGATGTATGCCTAAGTCAATGGGAATCGTTATTTCCAAGGACACAAGCTTATTGGCGTACCCAGACATTTTGAGTACGTGCTCACTAACGGAGTTGTTCTCTTCCATCATGCAGCTAAAGAACTTTTTAGAAGCATTATAACTCTCTACGGCAGCATGGGTATCGAAAATCATTTTCAATTCTCCCATGGTATCAAAGGCATTGCCATTTTCGAAATGCTTTCGAAGTTCCGGCTCTATCCCATACAGTATGCCACAATGAACTAAGTTGTGGACCTCCTGACGAGTTATATAGACATTCTTTTCCTCGTCGGGGGCATCAGGAGCTGGTGGGGGGCCTAGCGGCGCCTCTAGCACATATTGCTTTTGTGCAGCAGTGAGGAGATCCTCAAATTCATAGCCCAGTTGGTGAAGTTGCTACCATTCGCAACAAGCTTCTCTTTCTCCATGAACACATTGAAATTAAAAGCAGGTGGTGCCATCTACAACAGAATTTGTAAAGTTTATTTAGACTAAGTTTATGATAGATTGAGTTCAACTAATCCAAATTACTAATGAACTCCCACTCAAAAACGACATCCCTCGTGTCCTTTTGGTGATTACATGAACCAAATCCACTACACCAAGTCCGATCATCACGTGAGTCGGTGTAGCCTCAAAGGTGAGCATCAATATGGGCATCATATAAACTATATGACTCATGCTTAACCTTTCGGTTCGTGTTCCGAGGCCATGTCTGTACATGCTAGGCTCATCAAGTAAGAACCTTAGTATTCCTCATGTGTAAAACTGTCTTACACCTGTTGTATGAAAGCGCGGAGTCGAGTACACCCGATCATCACGTGATGTCTCGAAACACGATCCATAGAACGGTGCATACTGAAGGAAGAACACATTTTATCTTGATATCTAAATGAGGGATCATCTTACAATGCTACCAAAAGCGCCAAACTAGCAGTATAAGATGCTAACATCTAATGTGTAAAGTGAGATGATATGGTCCATGCATTTGATCTCTATCATTTGCATTGTGGTATGATCTATATCATTCCTTTGTGTGTAAGGCCAAGGTCTATGGACTTACACGTTAAGTGTATTGTAAGATTATCTATCATACATCTACTTACAACAATACCATATCAAGACACTAGCCCAACAACGATCTAAACTAGACACCTCTAATTTATCAATTGCAAGTTTTACGTGGCTTAGGGCTTTCGGAGATAGAACCGGTCTTACCTACGAACATCAACCACAACGAGGATAACCAAGTTATTAGCAACTCGTTGTAAATCAGATATTGACTATAGTAGGAGAGACAGACACCCGCTAGCCACTTATGCAAAACTAGTTGCATGTCAGTCGTGGAACCGGTCTCATGTACGATGACATGTAAGGTTGGTCCGGGCCGCTTCATCCCACTCTATGCCACCAATATCCAAAATACATAGAAGATGCAATAACATGATCATCATCGCCCACATATAAACACATGTGTACTACCCGTGCAAAGCACCTACGCATAGATCAGGATCTGATACCACTGTTGGGTCCGCAACATAGAAAACAAAAAATTTCCTACGATGAGAACTATACGCCAAGATCTATCTACTAGATACAGAGCAACGGGTGGACATACATCCATGGAGAACTTACCCTCGAAGACAACGAGTTTTGTTAACGAGTAGAAACTCGTGGTTGATGTAGTCGTATGCTTGCCGATCTCAAGATCGTGTGGAAGTCCGAGCGGCGCAAATCAGCAGCGCATCCGTCCTCGCACACACGTTCAAGCCACCAGACAACCTCCACCTCCTCGCTCCAGCGAATCAGTAGAAGCAGCAACTCCTTCCAGACACAAGGCCACCGGGAACATGTATCTCGCTAATCCGAGACCATGGGGGAATATCTAGAGGGGGAGAGAGATCCTTCACGAGGAGGTGTACTTTGTGAGGGAGGAGAGGGGGCCTTTTATAGGAGAGGGGGGACTCCTCCCCTACCATGGCCGGCGGCCAAGGAGGGAGCCCCCTCTTCTTCCTCATTCATGTGGTGGAAGCTCCACTCACATCAATTCAAGCTCCACCCAAATTCCACTCACATGCATTAAATTTCCACCAAATTTAATGCAACTCTCAATTAATAAAACTCTTTTATTTATTTTATTCAGAATTTTGTTAATTACTTTAATTATCAAACATTCACATAAAACCCCTTGCAACATTTCAATATCACATGTAGAACAACTTTCTGCAATTTCACCCGAAACAATTCCGGTTTCTATCGAAACAATTCTTCTTTCTATCGAAACATTTCCTGGGCTTTGCAAACCTTTTGTCTGAAACATATGTGCTCCTAAATGGTGTCCGGCAACCCTTAAGTGTGTCACCCTACGGTTCGCGAATAATGCAGACATGATTGAGACTCCTCTCAGATCAATAATCAGAAGCGGGACCTGGAGATCCATACTGACTCCTGCACATTCAACGATGACTTCTGTGATCGTGAGAACCTTTAACACTAGTAATTTAACCCCTTTGTCTCATGATATAATACATGTCCGAGATTCGATCATCGGTATCCAAATACCTAGTTTGATCTCGTTACCGACATGCACTCTTTTCTCGTTCCCGTGATACAACATTCTAGTGATCATATCACTTGCTTGCAAGCTATCTTAATGTGATATCACCGAGAGGGCCTGGAGTATATATATCCGTCACTGGGATTGACAAATTCCACTCTTGATCCATGAGCCTCAACATAACACCTTCGTAGCACTAAACCCACCTTTATAGTCACCCTGTTATGGTGTGACGTTTGATATTATCAAGATACTCTTCCAGTGTTAGCAGTTAACATGATCTCATGGTCTAATGACTAAGATTACTTCGTATGATGTTATAGCAATGTAAACATAATGACTTGATCGTAATGCTATACTTCGGATGAATGTTCATCACATCATTTCACAAATGTTGTGACCTCGTTATTAACAACATCCAATGTCCATGATCAGGAAACCTTGATCATCTTGTTAATCAACGAGCTAGTCTGGAAGAGAGGCATAACTAGGAACCCTTTTTGTTTATTAAACACACATGTATTGGCGTTTCCTATCAATACAATTATAGCATGCAAAATAAACATCTATCATATACAAGGAATACATACTAACAACTTTATTATTGCCTCTCAAGGGATATTTCCTTCACGTATAAAATTATTGACCCACGATCGGCTCAGTTCTACGAGTATGCCCTGTCAGAACTAGATGACAAAATTCTGACAGCTTCACCGAGTTGATTCCATCTGTAGTGTCATCCGCGTCAACTCTACATCCAGGGCCTGTGCCACACGATCCTCTACGGTCTTCGGATGCAACGACCCGCTACCTCCATCGGCTTCGGTGACCCACTGCCGCGTTGACCCTGGTCTGCCGCATCAGCTTTCGAACGCCGCCTCGACCACATCGACTCTACACTCGGGGGATCCCTCAGCATCAGCGACCCGGTGCGGTCTTCGACTCCGGAGACCCGCTGCGATCTTCAGCTCCAGTGACTCGAGGGCTCCCTCCTCTACGGCGACCCGCCACGTCCTTCGACTCCGGCGACTTTCTGCGGTCTTCGGATACGGCGACCCGATGTGGTCTTCGACTGCTATGGCTCGTTACAGTCTTCATATGCGGCAACTCGTCATCACCACATGACTTCTGTCCGCTGCGTTGACTACGTCTGCCACGTGACCTGCTGCCGCGGTGACTCCCTCTGCTCCGACGACCCGCCGTGGTCTTCAACTTCAACGACCGGCTGCGGTCTTTATATCGGGTGACTCGGGGGCTCCCTCGACTCCCACGACCGCGAGACGCTACAATCTTCGACTCCCGCGACCCGCCGATCGTATCGGATCTTGCAACTCGTTCACCATGGCAACTACCAATAAAGCTAAGTTTTCCTCTACTTAGAGCTGATTTTTTTAACTCGCATTCAAAACACTTGGGGGTTGCGCTCTCTTCGAGTAACCTAATGTGTCGTCGACTCCACGCACTCAAGCACCTCATACGTGACAGCCCGAGTAGCTGATTCTGCCTGATCGTCGAATCCTTGAACTCCGAGTACCTTGGCAAGGTACTGAGACTAAGGGTAATCATGCTAACGAAAAGGCCTAGCATGTAGTGCAAAAGTGTCGACTCGATTGGCACTAGAGTTTTACTTTGCAAATCGACATGCAAATATCCTTTACAAGTTACAAGTACTTCACAATTCTTAATGTTTTATGCAGCTTACAAGGATGTCGACTGCGTCGAGCTATTCTATCAGGTCCTCCAACAGGAGTCGACAGAACAACTGACTATGCCATACACTCAAAGACCCGAGTCGAGTTCCTCCTCGGATGGTTGCATCGCCTGATGCTACAAAGACGCGACACTGGCCACATGCCCGACAAAAGCAACTGTGTCAATTCCATCCGCATCATCGACTCACACAGCTAAGCGCCGCATGACTCGCAATGTCGAGTCCTTCCGGCTAAACACTTCCGGTGGTTTCTCCTCTCATAATTTTCGACTACGGCTGCAAGATACAAGACTCAAGTCTCTGCCTGAGTCTACGACTCCGCTAGACACTCGGGGGCTACTCCAAACTAGAGCGATGGACGCGCATATACAAGATCCTCGAGTGACACGCTCTGAATCCTCACTAGAATCCACGATTTGACTAAGGACTCGGGGGCTACTCCCATAGGGAGCGCTGGCCATGCACCCGAAGAAATTTGTGAAGATATCCAAACATCATGAAAACCCTTCACTCGAATCTACGATTCGATTGTGGACTTCGGGATACTCCCATAGGGAGCGCTAAAAGCATATTCGACTGAAACAAGCAAAAGACGACATTAGTCGTAAAATAATTATAGTCCCCACTCGAGTCTATGACTCGAATAGGCACTCGGGGGCTACTCCCATAGGGAGCGCTGGTCGCGCACCCTATAGAAAACAAAAGATTCACAGTACTGTCCATTGTGTCGACTGTGTCCACAATGTTGACTCGCTTACAGCAATCGAATGCACTGGCGACTTCGCTTGATATACACTACAATGTCAAGTTTAGAGACAACGTCTCCTTGGCCACCCGAAACACCTCCGCGGTGATAAACCTTCGGATGCTACGTCTATGACATAAAGATAAGACCTACAGATACAATCTGATGTCCTGGCAACTGCATTCGCAACGCTCTACCAGATAAATACCATGCCTGCAGGCGTGATGAAAATCCCGACGGACGCGTTGGGTACATATACATTAAAAGTGGAGTTCGACTCAATAAGGCCTCCGCAGCATGTGTCGAACTACGCCAGCAACTTTTGAATTCGAGTCCAAGGACTTGAGTTTGAGTAGGTAGCGTTGTTTCGCCGTAGAGCAATTAACTGGTCCCGATCCGTCGAGCGCACCAGGAACGTTTAGCATCATCCCTATGAACTACTACAAATTCGGCTGACCCGATGAACTTTCGGGTGAGTGCTTCGCACTCTACACAATTGTCGATTCCGACATCCTAATGCAAGACTCAAGACTTCTAAGTCTCCACCCGAATCTAGGATTCGCATGGACACTCGAGGGCTACTGACATGGGTATGCCCAACAAGCACCCGCCTATAGCCTACCTGGTGCGCCCCAATAGAAGGCCCACTCGACAATGTGCCAAGATCCACGGAGCCGAAGATAGTTTGGGTGGTGCAACGCCCATATGGACACCGACTCCCAACGTACAAGATAAGGAAAGCTCGAGACTAAAGTTTGAATATAACTTGTAGCCAACTCGTATAGGTACCTGAGACCTAGCCTCCCCATATATAAAGGCTAGGAGGGTCCAACGAGGAGGCAACTTCTCCCACAATACACAATAGATCGCGACTCCCACAATAGACAGATCTACGATCTCCCATACGCAATAATAGATCTAGACAACATCCGTAGCATATACATACGCCAGATCCAATCTGCGCATCTACCGCCATCGGTGACATTGTAATCCCTCGGATCATCATCAATCAAGAGCAGACAAGCAGGAGTAGGATCCTCTACGAGGCCTGAACCTGGGAAAACCTTGCGTTCCTGTGTGCTTGTTTGCTAGCTGATCGAGACTTCCAGCGCACCCCAATTCCTCTAACCTAAGTCCATAACAATGGGCATTGATGAGTTAAACCCTCGTCAGCTGGTGTGCGGATGCTGGCTTTTCTTTCCCTCCTCTTCATCTTTACTCTTGATCTCCTTCTCCTGCCCGGGGTCTTGGAGATCTTCCTCCATAGGATCCTTGCCCTTATCGTTGGCGGAGCCATTGTGCTTCTAAACTTTTAAGAATAGTTCCTAGCAGAAATAGATCAAAACAAAAACACGACAAGAACACGATATACGAACCTCGGGGGATCTGGGGGATTATATATTATGAATTTTTACAACAAAAGGAAGGTACTGGGAGAAAACGGGTTGGAGACGGAGTCCGAGGTGGCCACACCACCTGCTAGCGCGGCCAGGGGGGCCCGCACCAGGGGGTGGTGTGAGCCATCCTGGCTCTGTTTCTGTCCCTCTTTTGCTTCGTTGCTTTCCTTGTTGGATAAAAACTCCAAAAATATAACTGGACAGAATTTTTGTGGAACTTTTCTTACCATAACTGTTACCTATTCGAAAACGGACTCTGCAGGTCTCTAAACTTGGTATTTAGTAGATTCTTCCGGAGTCACCACTTTAATAACATCAATATCTTCATCTTCATACACATGTTGCTCGAGTCATGAAACCTTTCACTTTCTTAACACCATTTTCTCCAATAACCTGGAAATTTCTTTCACACAAAACTTTACACAATTCTCATTAGCAACATTAGTGTAAGCGAGGTAATAAACCTTTTAAGTCCAATTTCAACTGAAATCCATCAAAACATAAGCTACTGTAGCAACTCCTTCTGAAAACCCAAAAAATTCAAAAAGGAAATCGATTTAAGAGGCAAATGCAAGAGTGGCAAAAATCTGTCAAAACAGACTAACAGGTAAAGATCAATTTTTTCGAAAATCTTCTGTTGCTCAAATCAAAAAGTGCAAAACTAATGAAATTCAAACAACAACCTGGGTCAGAAGCCCAAAAAATTAAAGCTCAATCCGACGTACAGAGATCTCTCACGAATTTTTACGGTAAAGCACAAAAATCTGTTTCGGGACAGCAAGTTACTTCTCTCTCATTATAGGTTGATCTTGACACAAAAACCAAACAAAAAGGATAAGGAGAGGTTATTACCGGAGTAATAACTTACAAGACTCAAATAAACAAAAACAACTGAAATCACAACTAAATTGGGTTGTCTCCCAAAAAGCTCTTTCTTTATAGCCATTAAGATAGGCATGAAAATTTCAATGAAGCTCACATAAGAATATGAATTGAAGTAAAAGAGAGCATCAAGAAGCAAAAGTACACATGTTTAAGTCTAACCCACTTCCTATGCAAGGGAATTTTGTAAGCAAATAAATTGTTGAAACTAGAAGCTGCAAGCATAGGACGGCAAAACAAGTGCAACATAAAGACTTTAAGCATAAAACAAGGAAACTTAATATTATTGAGATGCATTAGAACAGTCTTTCCTCTCTCATAATAACCTTCAATATCATGCATAAATTTAATGATATAACTATCACAAGAACCGTTGTAGAAATGATCACTTATCCTAACAGAAAACACAGGGACACTAGCTCTCATAACACTACTTTGTGAAACAATATTAGAAGTATCCTTACGAAGGATAGTGTGTTCCTCTTCTACATATTTAGTGACAAAGTCTTTCACATTTGCTATTATAGGTTCATCATCCATTTGTTTATCAGGTTGAACAGCTTTATTTGTACTTTCATTAACCATACTAGCTACCATAGAATGTTCCTTTATCTTAACTAGGAAAGGCATTTTCTCAATGTAAGGTTCAGATAAAACATGATTAGCAGTATGAACTTCAGTATTTCTTGCAGGAACACTACTAACAATGTCTTTATAAGGTGCATGATACTTATTCCACTTCTTTTTAGGAACTTCAATATAGGAAGCAAAAGCCTTAAAATAAGTTGCAATATCTTGAGAGTCTAAACCATAAGCATTTTTAATATTTTGAAAGTCATCAGTTCCTATAAAAGATTCAATGCATTCATAATCATAATTTATACCTGACTTCCTTCCTTTGTCATTCTCCCATGCTTCAGCGTTGTCTTGGATACGGTCTAGAAGATCCCATTTAGCTTCTTCTTCCATGCGTGTAAATGATCCAGCACAAGAAGCATCCAATAGATCCTTATCATGAAGAGAAAGTCTTGCATAAAAGTTATTGATAATAATATTGCGAGGGAGCTCATGAATAGGACATTTGAGCATTAGTAACTTCAATCTCCCCCAAGCTTGAGTTGTACTCTCTCCATCAAGAGGCTAAAAGTTGTATATTTGGTTCCGATCTTTATGAATCTCACTAGGAGGATAAAATTTAGAATAAAAGAGAGGTACTACTTCCTCCCATTCAAGAGCTTGACCATTCTTCAGCAGCTTATACCATTCCTCAGCTCTTCCTTTCAATGATAATGAGAATAAATTCTTCTTGACTTGATCTGTTGTAATATCTGCACACTTAAACAACCCGCATAATTCGTGTATAAAGAGCAAATGATCACCAGGATGGACAGTTCCATCTCCAACATAATAGTTATCCATAACACGATCAATAATTCTTGTAGGTATTTTAAAAGTATCATCCTCAGCAGGTGGTGGTTCATCTACTACCTTAGCAGTGGTAGTAGCATTACAAAATAAGAAACTAAGTGAATTATCCATACTGAAGATAAAGCAACTAACAGAAGTAAACAATACTTCATAGTAGAAATTTCCTTTACCAGTTCCACTCTCCAATAGTGCTTCACCCCCTGGCAACAACACCAGAAAATAGTCTTGATGACCCACAAGTATAGGGGGTGTATCGCAGTATTTTCGATAAGTAAGAGTGTCGAACCCAACGAGGAGTAGAAGGTGTTGGTGAATGGCTTGGAGCAGGAATTCTCTGTAAATACTTAGCAAACGGATTTTTAGGGGTTTTTGATAATGCAGATAAATAAAGTACGAGTAAATAAAAGACAATAGTAATAAATGCAGCAAGTGGCCCAATCCTTTCTTTAGCAAAGGACAAGCTGGTTGTATTACTTAAGATGACCAAACGTTCTCAAGGACACACGGGAATATCGTCAAGTGCTTTCGCTTCATATAGTTGATTAATCTTCTTTATTTTGCTAAGTGTTGTGTGGGTGAACCTATGCTAATGTACTGACCTTCCTAGGACTAATACATACTTGTGATTATACCCCTTGCAAGCATCGGCAAGTACGAGAAAGTAATTAAGGTAGAAACCTAACCACAGCTTTATACTCTAAGACCCTGACATCCCTTGTGCAAAGTTTCCTAATGGGGGTTCAGGTTTCTATCACTCTGGCAACCCCTACGATTAGTAGCCAAATACACAATGCATTCCCCTAGGACCATAAAGGTGAAGTGTCATGTAGTCGATGTTCACATGACACCACTAGAAGAAATACACCACAACTTAAATATCAAACCATTGATCTTTCTCAACACAACCCCACTACTAACAACATGACTTCTATCATGTCCTCAAGAACTAAACGAACTGCTCACAATACATCATATGGATAAGGATCAGAGATGATATAATGATATGTAACAATCTGAACATAAACAATAATTCAATGATTCACTCAATAGCATCAACTACAAGGAGTAATCAACACCGGGAAAGTTTCCCCTAAGAACTATGCAAGATTCAACCCAATTTTTATAGCGGTATGAAGTGGTGATGATGGTTCTGGTGGAGATGATGGTGGTGATGATGATGATGATCCCGATGAAGTCCAGCTTGATGGTGGTGTTGATGGCGACGATCTCCCCTCTCCAGGAAGGAATTCCCCCGGCAGAATTCTGTCTGCCAGAGAGATCTTTCTCTCTCGGTGTTTTCTGCCCCGTAGAGGCGGCGGAATCTTTCTGTGGTTGCTACCCAGGTATTAGGGTTTTGAGGGGATAATATATGCCAGAGGGGAGAGCCTGGAGTGGGCAAGGGTGGCCACACCACCTGCTGGCACGGCCTAGGGCTCCCCGCGCTAGGGGGTGGTGTGGGCCCCCTGTGGCCCATCTCCACTCCCCCTTCTAGCATCCTCCGTCTTCTGAAAAATAGAATTTTCCATGTATTTTCCTGGATTTTCTGATCTTCCCGAATTTCGCCTCCAAAAAGCACCTTTTCCATCAGAATCCTGACTACAGCGGTTCATGCTCCAAAAGTCATCAACCATGCAAAAATAGATGAAATAACGTAAGTATCATCTCTTAATATGAAATATATCAATGAATAACAGTAAATTATGATATAGAATAGTGATGCAAAATGGACGTATCACTGGTCTCCTCTACCTTGGACCCTTGACGCCCCACGACCGCGGCTATGGCCACCGCCGCCGCGCCCTCCTCGTCCTCCAGACCCGAAAGTAGCAGTGACAACCGCTGTTTCCGTGTTGGAGTTTTCTTCCGAGGTATTCTTGCGCTTCTGACCTTGTTGCTTTGGCTATTTTGTCGACTATGGTACAGCCAGGACGTTAAGTAATCCTTCTGCATCGTCGTCGGCATCTGCATATTTGCTCGCTGTTTCTATCATCTCTCCCAAATCAGTGACTTTGTCGCACTTCAAACGGTGACGTAGTAAACCAATTGGGAGTCCTGCAATGAAAGCTTCAATCGCAGTTTGATCGTTTACTCCTTCATAGGAGTTCTTGGTGTCGATCCATCGTCCGAGATAGTCTCGGCAAGTTTCTCCGGCATTCTGAGTGCAATGTTGTAGGTCTCCTACCGTACAGGGCCTCCGATATGTGCCTTCGAAATTCCGAAAGAATGCGCTTTGCATGTCATACTAGTTGTGGATGGTATTCTCCGGAAGTTCATTAAGCCATGACCGTGCCGTCTTCCGTAGCTTAAGTGGGAGATATCGGGTTGCGACCAAGCTATTTCCGCCTTTGGCGATGCAGCAAGCCTGGAAAAAATCCTGGAGCCAAGTATCTGGCCGAGCTACACCATCATAGGGCTGAATGTGCCTTGAGATAGCAAATCCTTCCGAGAATCTTGTTTCTCGAATGCGCGGTCCGAAGCATTTTGGACCCACATAGATTTCATCGTTCTCGTAGCGATACGCCTCTATGTTAGAATTGATCTGGTGTCTCGCATCACTGGGTGACAGAGAATGTCGTCTTGGTTGTTGGTTGTGGCTACAGTGCCTTGGAGCCGGACTTCTGCTTCTGCCACCACCTCCTCCACCACAACGCCCTCCTTGGCCTCCCTGAGGGCCGTTATGATGGCTGCTTGGCGGAGAAGGTGGCTCGGGTGGATTGTTTCCGGCTGATCGCCAGCCTCCGCCCGGAGCGTCATTATTCCGGTTCTGGGGAGGGTATTGATTATGATGAGCCCCCTGCCACTCGGCATGATGTTTGTCGTTCCTTCATCCGTTGTTTCCCTCATTGCGATGAGATCCAGCCGGACGGCTTGTGTGTCTAGCAGGCGAGATCCTTTGACGGTCCTCCTCCCGACGTTGCTCTTTGTCATCATCCCTGCGATTGTTCAACTCTCGCCGGGGAGGGTGCCTCGGAACTAGTGCAGCAACTGTGTGTCGCTCTGCAGCTGGATCAACATTGCTCCAGTCACGTGCGGTTCTATGTTGTTGCCCTGAAGATCCGGTTCTTGAGTAGTTATCTTCCCGATGGTTGAAACGATGATGTTGTTTTGGGACCCATTGGGGCCTAATGTCATTCCAGGCCGGATCCATGCGACATTGGTTGGATTGAGAGACTAGTTTTCCGCTTCCAGATTTCACGACATTCTGTTGCTCCAGACCCTTGGTGAGTAGCTTTACGCCCAACTGGACTTGATCTAGGTTTGGATTGTTCGCCAGGATATCTCGAGTTGCGGCAGTGTTTTGTATTGGTGTTGAATACACCAGATCTCCCTTGCTATCGAGTCGAGGTGCTTCTAGGTTTCCCTCAAAGAGGATTTTGTGGACTTCTGGATATTTGTCGGCCCGCACGTGGCCTTTCTGGGTCTTCTGATGCTGCAGAGAGATGAATTGCTCCGCAGTAGCCATGCGCTTCTTCTCTTCCTTGATGTTGTTAGCTTCATCCAGGAGTACTTGACGACGCGCTTCTAGGGCATGTGCCCTTTCTTCCAATTCTGCAGGTGTAAGTTCTACAGCGGTAGGGATTGGCGTTGTTAATGCGTCTTCGATGAGTTTACGAGCACCAGTAGTGATCATGTATCCATCAAACGGAGTTTCCTTCGGCTCGTCTAGGATTAGGGCTCCATCCGAGTCTTCGTTGTAATCTTCGGCAACCACTTCCTCTGCTAGAGGATCTTTCGCCGGGGTCTTGTTCTTCTTGTTCCTCTTCTTTGCCTTCTTGGCAGCACCGGTAGCAAAGATGGCTTTTCGTTCGTTTCCCGAAGTCAAGCTCTGGTCGGTACTTTCGGACATCTGGACATCAGGGTTATCTCTGAGATCCATGTCATCCTGCGCTTTGGGAGAGTTTTCCTCGGATCCTTCATCCATGGCTTCTCCTTCTTCTGCAGCTTTGGAGTTGAACTCCTCTTCATATTCCTCGGAGAACTTTTGGAAATCTGCTGACGTCATGGAATCATCCGAAGATGCCGGTACGTCGGTGTTTGTTTCGATCGCCTCTAGCACCGAGTCTTTGTTGTCTCCAGCATCGGCAGAGCCAGATCTGGATCCAACATATCCCACAAAGTGCAATGCGTGCGTCCTGAGGTTGTTGCGGCTTTCCTCATGGGCTTCCTCGAAAATTCTGATGGTTTTGAGAACCTCATCCACGCTTGCATCTTGCATCATCATGCGCCTCAACGTATGCCTCGGGAAAGGTTGGTCTATTTCGGTGTTAGAAGAGTGGAAACCGGAATTGTTGCCTTGCTACTCCTGGATTTCGACCTCCACGGGAATATAGATCTGGGATTCGACCTTGCTAGGGAGATCCACTCCAGATCCGACGTTCGCCGTAAGATCTTCCTCAGGCTCAGCTTTCTCCACTATCTTCGTGTTAGGTGCGGGCTGGGTGGGATTGGGATTTTCCTGGATCCGGAACTCTACCGCCTCTGCGAACAGAGGCGACCTAGAAACTTCTTCTGCCTCTATCATCACCGCTGGGGTGGGTGGGGCAGGTTCAGCGAAACCGATGTAAACATCGATCTCGCCAAAATACATGATGGTGTAGGTAGTCATGGCCTCCCTAGCCGGAATCCAGGTCTCGTCGACAACGATGAGAGGGACATCGCTGGCATAGAGGACACGACCGATGGTCTCGCCAATTCCGATTCTTGCAGATTCCGCTCGGAACACAGATCTGAAGCTCACTTGCCCCACGGTGGGCACCAACTGTCATCGGATTGATGACAAGTACGGCATGAGGGGGTCCTCGAGGTGTGTGGAAGAGAGGGGTGTGAGATGTACGGTGTTCCGGGAGGGTGAGCACACAAGTTTACCCAGGTTCGAATCTGCCAGGTTCGGACATATCCTACTCCTGCTAGCAATCCAGTAATACGGTAGAGCTGGAATATGGGTTACAAGGGTTTTGCCTGTGCAAGTTGAGATTGTAGCCTATTGAGGTGTTGTAAGGTGGTGCCCTAAAGGCTCTCCCTAGGATGGCTTATATAGATATCCGTCCTAGGGTTTACAGGAGAGACCTATCCAGCTACGACTAAGAGTCGGTTAAAAAAGTACATCTTGAACTACAAGTAACACTATAGGCCTATGTCCGTAAGTCTTCTGGGCCTTCCTGTAGCCAGACTGGACTCTGTCTCTTCTCCCTGACTGGGCCGCCCGTGAAGCAAATCTCTAACCCAAAATGGGCCACGTTGGTCAGTGAGGCACAGTGAGGATACCTAGAAAGTATATCCCCAACAATCGAAGGATCCTCCTCTGAAGGCAACGATCATACAGCTGCCAGAAGATGTTCTCGACTCGCTCACCTCACCGAGAAGGAGATAGCGGAAGCCACTAGAGTCCTCGACTTCTCGTCCATGACAGTGGACACGCGGGGCAATGTGCTCCCCAAAACGCCGCAAGCTGCGGTGACGGTAGCCACTATGTACCTGCTTAACAACCAGCCGCCAGCTGGGGACCCAAGGTCTGCCATGCACCGATCTATGACCACTGGCTTGGGACTAGTCGAGGCTGCTCTCACCAAGGATCCAATGTTGCAACCGAAGAAAGCCAAGGCTCTAGCGAAGCTCTACTCTTCCTCCTCCTCTAGCGACAACAGCCATGATCTGTCGCGGCGACGCCGCTCACGGCGACAGGACTACGACTATGATGCGCACGATGACATCACGCAGCACAAGGTCGACAAGATGCGCGCGAGGCACGCTCGCTTGACTGACTCGGAAGATGACGGAATAGAGCTCTGGGGCGCCAGCTGCTTCAGCAGAGCCATACGGTAGAAGTGAATGCCAAAAGGGTTCAAACTCCTGTCGGAGAACCCAAAATTCGACAAACTCCAGGACCCGAAGATCTGGCTGGAGGAACATATTTCCTCCGTCAGGCTACATGGTGGAACCACAAGCACGGCAATGCAATGCCTCCAGCTACAGCTACAAGGTGCCGCTCATGCATGTCTCAACAACCTCCCGCACGGATCGATTCGTAGCTAGGATGAGATGGTCTACAACTTCGGGTGAAACTTCAAAGGCACGTACAAAAGGCCCACATCAATCAAAGAATTAAGGGGATGATATCAGAAGACTGCCGAGTCGCTGCGCTCATACATTTAGAGATGGTCCATCATCAAAAAACCCGCAGAAGACATCTCCAAGGACCACGCAATCGACGCATTCAATAGCGGCGTGCGCCGCAGAGAGCTCATAGAGGAGCTAGGCCATTCAAAGCCCAAGAAAATCGACCACCTGATGGAGATCACGAACAGGTGGGCCGATGGAGAGGACTCGGTGAAAACCCGTGTCCACTCCGATGATGACGACGACCTCAGACGCATACGTGACCACCGAGGAAAATGTTGGATGCGCGGTTATGAGGACCGCGAGGAAGTCAACATGGTCACGGATAGCTATGCCGACAAACGTGACGACAGTAACCGCGCAAGTGTGGCAACACCGCACTCGCGATGAGGCACCTGGAACATGTATCTAGGACAAACTGTCTGGACCGTACAACGTACACTTCTACATCGACAAACATGATGGCAAGAAAAAAATCTAGCCACCTTCTAAAGGAATGTTGCGAGTTCCTCAAGCTCCACGAAGGCCTAGCCCAGATGAATCGTGACACAATAAACCAGGGCTATGGAGCTGCCCCGGGCGCTGTGGCTCATGGAGCACCTCCACCGCCACCCGGGCCACCACCACCTACAGCTGCGCCTATCCAAAACCACGGAGGCGAGTCATACCCGCGGGCACTGGGAAACATGGGGATGATCCAAAAAGGACGCCCATCAAATCGGGTGCAAAAATCAATCACTCGCCAAGTCAATCTGGCGGTGAACTCTCCACCCCCACCACTGAGTACCTCAGTGGGAGCGAGTCCTGCATTACTTTCTACAAGCGCGATCATCCGCGTCAAGTACCTCGCCCAGGCCACTGTGCACTGGTGCTCGAGGCGCAAATCGGAGGCTTCGAGATGAGTCGCATCTTCATGGATGGAGGTAGCGACATGAACCTCATGTTCGCAAGTACCTTGCGTGCCATGCGAATCCCTCTATCATGACTGGAAACTTCAGACACAACATTCCACGGCATGGTCCCAGGGAAGGGCGTATACCCCCTGGGAAAGATTAGCCTGGATGTCATCTTCGGAACACCGGCAAACTTCCGGCGAGAGAGCATCAAATTCGAAGTTGTCGACTGGCTCTCACAATATCACTGCATCCTCGGGCGCATCGTGTTCGCAAGGTTCATGGCAGTGCCACACTATGCCTACCTGTAGATGAAGATGCTGGGCCCCAACGGCATTATCATAGTCAAGGGAAGCTTCGAGAGATCCGACAGCTACGACAGGGAATTCAACAAAATCTCTTAGTCTTTCGGCATGCAAGAGGAACTGGCAAGGTTGAAGGAGTCAACAGACAACAGTCTACCTCCCCTGAGTAAGCCAAGCTCACCCGACCAATCCTTTGACACGTCAATCCACACCAAGGTGGTCCAGGTCCACCCAACGGACCCGGCCAAGACGACCCTCATCGCCAACAACTTGAGTTCCTCTTAGGAACTCGCGCTCGTCGAATTCCTCCGTGAGTACTGGGAAATCTTCGCCTGGTGTCCTGCGGACATGCCAGGAGTTCCCAGGGAATTCTCTGAGCAATCACTCAATGTGAATCCTGAAGCAAAACCAGTGAAGCAGACGATACGTCGACTATCTGAGCCAAGGGCAAAAGCAGTCGGTATGAAAGTCAACAGACTCCTCGACGCTAACTTCATACGCGAGATCAAGGAAAGCACCTGGGTAGAAAACCTCGTGCTTGTTCCTAAAAAGGACACAGATATCCTGCATATGTGAGTGGACTAAACCTCCTTAAACAAACATTGCCCAAAGGATCACTTACCATTGTCGCGGATCGACCAGATCATCGACTTCACCGCGGGATGCGAGTGCCTCTGCTTCCTCGACGCCTACTCAGGCTATCACCAGATTCGAATGAAGGAGGAGGACCAGGAGAAAACGGTGTTCATTATGCCCTTTGGTGTCTTCTGCTACACAATGATGCCTTTTGGGCTAAAAAATGCAGGGGCCACCAACCAACGGTGTATGCAGGCCTGCCTCAAGAGCTAGCTTGGCTGTAATATTCAAGTCTATGTCGACGACATCGTCATCAAAACCAAGAAGGAAGCCTCGTTACTCGACGATCTCCGCGAAACCTTTGACAACCTCGACCCCTACCGAATCAAGCTAAATCCGGACAAATGAGCCTTCAGCGTACCATCCGAGCAATTGCTCAGGTACCGCATCTCCGCGAGGGGGATTGAGTCCAACCCGAAGAAAATAAAGGCCATACTGGCCATGGAGAATCCGAAGAACGTAAAAGGCGTCCAACAGCTAGCTGGGCGAATCACGGTGCTCAGTCAATTCATCAGTCGAATGGGCGAAAAAGGTGCTGCATTTCTACCAACTTCTTCCCAAGGCTAACAAATTCGAGTGGACAGACGAAGCACAAGAAGCATTCGAAGACCTCAAGCATCTACTGTCCACCTCGCCGGTGTTGGTAACACCTCAAGAAAAGGAGTCGCTATTGTTATACATCTCCGCCACCAACCAGGTGGTTAGTACTGTGCTCGTAGTGGAACGAGCCGAACAAAATAAAGTCCACAGGGTGCAGCACCCAGTTTACTACCTCAGCGAGGTGCTCACACCAACAAAACAGCGGTACCTGCATTATTAGAAGATGTCATATGACATCTTCATGACAGCCAGGGGACTGCGCCACTACTTACAGGAGCACCCAATCATTGTGGTGAACGACGCCCCACTAGGGCACATCCTCAACAACCCCGACGCCACTAGATGAGTCGCGCTTTGGGGGATAGAACTGTCTCCATGAGACATCACATACGAGAAGCAAGACGCGATCAAGTCACAAGTTCTCCTGGACTTCCTCGTACATTGGATGGAAAACCATCTCCCTGACAAGTCAGACATGTCCTATCTATGGACAATGCACTTCGACGGATCCAAATGTAAAGAGGAGCTGGCGCGGGCGTCATCCTGACATCGCCACAAGGTGACAAGATGAGGTGTGTTCTGCAAATGTAGTTCA
This sequence comes from Avena sativa, assembly GCA_916181665.1. Taxonomy (NCBI): domain Eukaryota; kingdom Viridiplantae; phylum Streptophyta; class Magnoliopsida; order Poales; family Poaceae; genus Avena; species Avena sativa. The sequence continues at coordinate 265,345,890 of OV702291.1, forward strand.
CCGCCTCCAACAACGAAGCTGAATACGAAGCCTTACTCCATGAGATGCAGATGGAAAAGCCTATGGTGCAATGCGACTTGTCATCTACAGCGACTCCAAACTAGTGGTGAATCAAACCATGAACGAGTGCGATGCTCTGAGCGACAACATGATCGTCTACCGCAACCTCTACGACGCACTCGAGGGGGGCTTCGACGGCTGTGAGCTGTGACACATCAGCCATGAAAGCAACGAGGAAGCAGATATACTTGCCAACATCGGCTCCACTTATGACCTAGTGCCACCTAGAGTATGTTTAGAGCGCATCTGTGAGCGCTCCATCAAGCCAAAGGCTCCAAAGCATAAAACTAGCACATCAAAAGACTCGGGGGCTATGCCACCCGATGAGACAAATACACTCGAGGGCATGGATCTAGATACAGGACTCGAAGGTCCCATGGAGGTCATGATGATCGAGCCATCCTGGACACAACCATACATCACGTACTTGCTCAGCAAAAGGTTGCCAGATGACCCGACAGATGCGCGTCATATAGAAGGATGATCCAAGGCTTTCGCCCTCATCAACGGCGAACTTTACAAGCGCAACATCACAGAAGTGCTTCAACGATGTGTCTCCAACAGAGACGGAAGATCCATCCTCCTGAAGATACACGAAGGCACTTGCGGCCATCATGCTGGCAGTCACGCCCTCGTCGCCAAAGCTCTGCGAGCTAGATTCTACTAGCCAACGGCAATGCGTGACGCCAAGGACATCGTCCAACGATGCAATGTTTGCCAGCGATTCATGGACAAGCCGCACGCACCTGGCGCAGAGCTCATGCCAATATCTGTGGCCTAGCCCTTCGCGCAATGGGGAGTCGACATGGTCGGCAAGCTCCAGAAATCTTCACCTGGAGGATACGTCTACCTCCTCGTCGCGGTCGACAAATTCACCAAGTGGATTAAGGCCATGCCGGTGACAAACCAATCAGGAGCCAGCGTTGTTAAATTCTTCGAGTCCATCTTCTTCCAGTTTGGGGTGCCAAATAGCATCATCACGGATAACGGAACAAACTTCACCTCGAATGAGTTCCAGGGTTTTTATGAAATCTTGGGAATCAACATCAGCTACGCCTTAGTGGCGTACCCTTAGACCAATAGTCAAGTCAAAAAGGCCAATGGCCTCGTCTGCGGCGGGATCAAGAAAAGGCTCCTCCGGCCACTCGAAAGGGTTGTTGGGTGCTGGCCCGAGGAGCTACAGTCAGTACTATGGAGCCTACGCACAACTCCAAACAGTGCCACAGGCTACACTCCGTTCTTCATGGTACACGGGCCGAGGTGGTACTACCCGTAGAAGTGCGCTACAAGGTCCCACGGGTCGTAGCATACAACGAGGTAGAATCAACCCTCGCACTCTAAGACTCCATCGATCTCCTTGATGAGGCACGTGAGATTACAGCGGAGAGATCCATGATCTACCAGCAAAACCTCTGAACTTACCACAACAGAAGGCTACGCCCATGGTCCTTTGTCGAAGGAGACCTGGTCCTACGACTAAAGCAACAAGGGCACCTCAAGCTCGAGTCCCCTTGGGAGGAACCTTATGTGATTACAGAAGTAATCCCAGGTGGCGCCTACCGCCTTAAAAACTTAGAAAGTGGAGTTGCATACTCCAATCCCTAGAATGTCGCGCAGCTATGTCGTTTCTACCCTTAGAAGTTTTTACTTTACAAATAAGGCTATTCAGCCAGGCTACTTAGCCACACATTGTACCTCCTGATATTCTGCGAATAAATAAAGTTAAGTGCCTCCAAATTTGTGTTTTATATTTTATTTGCAATTACATCACTCGGGGGCTGTGTCACCCTTTCCACCTCCTTACACGAATAGCGTAGTATCCTAAGTAGCTAACGCACTATAAATCGAACCCTTGGTACAATCAACCCAGCTGCAACGCACCTGACAGGTTGACAAGGTGCTGAGATGAATATACGTCAGGCTAATGAAAAGGAACTACAGAGTACGAACTACTCGAAAATATACAAGCTAGCAAGCTTTTTTACATACAAAACGGGTAACAAGAAACACCCGATGCACTTATACGAACTTTACAACACCTATGCATCTATGTGCAGGTTCATACTATTCTATTGCCGTAAAAGGAGAACATTGGTGCACTCTTCGAACAACTCGATGATATCTTCAGCTGGCTGATCCACTGCCCGATAATGTGGCACCATGTTCCATGCCATCCTTTCTGGCAGGGGCGGCGGTCTAGCGGCAACAGCTGCAAGATCAAAATTAGGCTAATGTAGGCGAACAAGCGCCAATGCAGCCTTGGCACCCACAAGTAACTGCTGGCGAACGCACTCGCGGACCGTGTTGACATCCTAGAACTTCTTCAGTAAAGCTAGCTAGCGTGAAGGCATCGCATCCAAGGGGAAAATCGCCTGAAAAATATACTTGAGGCACGACTGCGACTTCTTCAAGTAAAGCATCACATGCGATGCACGATCCTACAGCATCGCCAACGCGACTGCACGATCACGATCAACCCAGAAGTACCCACTAGCTTCTAGATGCTCCTGGGTCAAGCAGAAGCAGTTCAGTTGAATGGCGACTCGATCGCTCTCATCCTGCGGATGACGAGAGCTAACAACTGCAAAAAGCAGTTCAAAGCGTAAAGACAAAGCGCTGCCGTGCGTGGCTAAGAAAGGATAAGAAGCTAGAGAGCTAACACTTAAATTGCTCATTCAACTGAGCCACCTCGCCCAGAAGGTACTTCTAGCGCGTACCAGCTTTTTCAGCTTTTGACTTCCACACGTTCGTGCTACCATGGATCATGGGCATCTCTCGCTCCAAATGTTTTATGCGGTCACACAATCATGAGAGCAGCGAGACCTCCTCCACCTTTGAACGTGGCCGCGCCACAGTTTCATCGGTGGGAGGTGAGTTGGGTGGACCACTCGATGGACCCTATTACAACCAGAGAAAGAGGCAAAATAAGGCCAACCATTCATAAATCAGAAAGAAGAAAACATCCAAGTTCAAGCAAGTCTCAAAAGGGGTACCCCCACAAGGCACAATTCAATAAGAGGGAAGATAGATTATTACAAAAAGCGGCTAAGCAACAGTCTACAGTTACGTGTTAGCACTCGTGGGCTTCCTTGAGTCTGGCAGTCTTCGATGCCACATTCTTCTTGGCTACATCCTCTGATGCCGTGGCTTTTGCCGTCTTCAACCGCCGCAGCTCCGCCAAATACTTGGCGAGTGTCTCAATGAGCAGAGGCCCATATTTATTGCAACTAGTGGCAAAGGTAGCAAACACTACCTCCTGGCCATCCGCGGTGACCGGCATCACCAAGGAGACTCTTCTGGGGCTCAGATCAACACCATGCGCTTGCGCCATCACGAGTCCCATGGTCGCTCCAACCCCCCGATGAGCGTTCTTGAAATCCATGGGCACGCCTCTCGTGAAGGACTCCACCAAGCCATCGAGATCCTCGATCATCTTGGCCTTAGGGACCATCTCCTCTCGAATACGCCCAAGCATGCCCTTGGCCTTCTCAAGTGAGTCCTTGACGGACACGCTGTGGTCCTCCACTGCAGCCACGGCGCCAACCAAAGCATTCGAGCGGGTGAAAGCCTGGGTGTCGAAGTACACGCCAGCAGCATCTGCAGAACATGCACATGATCACAACAACATATAGGCAAAGTACATGGTAAACACAAATGAGGCAGTATCATACCTAAGAGTGCCTTAGCGACAGAGAAGAGTTGTTCTACGAACACCTTTTCCCTATCAGCTGGGAAGGAACACAAGTCTTCCTCGCGTGTCTTCGACTCCTCAAGAGCTTCGAGTGCCTCGTCACGTTTCTTCTCCACCGTGGCAAGTCCCTTCTGGAGGGAGTCGATGTGATGAAGAAGATCATTATGCTCACCTGCAAAGGATAAATGGCAAAACTTGAGCCCACCAGCTTCTACACAAGCAAAACGGAGGAAAAAGTGTAAACTCATCTTCGAAGGCATGATGACGGGTTTCCAGTGAAGCATGCTGGCGACCCAAGGAAATGATCTGTTTGGAGAGGCGAATAGATTCCTTCAAGACAGGCTACAAAAAAGAAAAGTGTGAGCATCAACCAAAATTCGACTGCCAACGACAAGAAAAACTTATATGTTCCTCCAGGGACTCCGAAGTTTCCTTCTGAATCGACGTCCGGGCAAGCATCTGGTGCCCCCAGCATGGGGGGAACTCGAAGAATTGGCACCGGAGTGGGCTGCCACCGGAGGAGAAGGATATCGCACCGCCGTCTCCTTGTCTTTGGAGTCCGCGACTCCAGTTTCCATGACAAAGTGACAGTCGTCAGACGATGACGATGCCGTTTGACTACAAAAACGTGTAGAAGTGCTTCAGAAGAACAGATGTTGGGAAGAAAAGAGGAACTCGCAAGAATATGAAAGCATACCCGTCAAAATTGTCGAGGTCGAAAGAGTCCTCGGATGCCTCCTTCGGTAATACTCAACTTCTTCCGTGAAGGAGGACCAACGACGCGAACAGGCACGACAGGAATAGGCTCCTCTGCCACAGTAGGAGGACCCTCCGGCGTTGTCAGTGATGAGGCATCCGAATCCTTGCTTCGGGAGCGCTTGCGAGTCTCGTGCCTGCTGGACTCGGGGGCTTCCTGCTCCTCCCTAATAGGGACGGTGGAGCCCGACTCATCCTCCTCTTCCGCTTCACGCGAAACTACTCCCTCGGGCTGAGGAGGTAGCACGGTGGCCACTTTCCAGTCCTAGCACAAGGAAAAAGATCAATATACAAGGAAAACTATCAGGCAGTCGAAAACAAGAAAAGCTCACAAAGAGATCCACCTCAGGTGGTGGATGAATCGCACAGAAAGGAGGCACGGTTGAGTCCCTAAGGAGCCTCTCCTTGGCTATATACCTAGTCAGCAGTCAAAACCTCTTTTCCACTTCACCTGAAGAAATGTTCTCTGGCGAGATGCGAGTGGCATCGTCAACGCCAATCCAGCAGCACATTGGATGCACCCTAGCCTGTAGCGGCTGCACTCGACGGCACATCCAGGTGCGAATGAGGTATGCGCCACCTACTTCCTTGCCTATGCGGCGTTCAAGGTTGCAGACACGTTGGTACAAAGTCTCTGTTTCCTCGCTCTCGTCGGGCATCACTGTGTTCTTCCATGACCTCCTTCTCTTGCATGCTGCCACCAGATCAAAAGGTGCGAGTCCGTAGTGTTCCTCATCAACCTTCTGGTCACGAATGTAGAACCAATTCTCCCTCCATCCTTGGATAGATGCATTGAAGTTGATGGAAAAATATATGACATTGGATTCGACATGGATCCCGCAGCCTCCTATATCATAGACTACTGATCCAGAGCCCAACTAGCGTTTGAGTTTGATTTTTTTTTTGAAGAGACCAAAGTGTGGCTCGATTTTGAGCCAGCACTTGCAGAGGGTGATGAAGCAAGCGATATGAAGGATGGAGTTCAGGGTCAGCTGGTACAACTAGAGCCCGTAGAAGCAAAGTAACCCCCTCACAAACTTGTAAAGGGGGAGAAAGACCACGTATGATAAATGTGAGAAACATCACCCGAAACTTGGCGGGGTGACTGGGGATTACCTCATCGCCAGGAATCCGGCAGTCATCTTCCATGGTGGGAAGAGCACCATCTTGGCACCAGTTGAAGATCTCTGTGTCCTTGATGGTGGTTGGCTGCCACGATCCATTTGTGACGCACGTGCCTGGGCCCTTCTTCTTTCCAGCGGCGGCAGTACTGGTTCTCGTGGCAGCGCCGCCCTTCTTCTTGGCCGCAACAGTGGCGGCCGCAGATCCAGCAGCAGATACACACTTCTTCTTCCCCATCTGGCGCTTGCGGTAGGAGCGCAGGAAGTAGCTGGGAAACGTGTGAAGGCCATACAGCACAGCAAGGAGGTGCGAGCAATGGAATAGCGAGGAGCAGCAATGGAGGTAGTGCGCTAGGAAGAAGATGAGCTGTGGGGAAAATTACCACATAGCAAACCACTACTTAACCTCACTGCAGATGCCATCCAATGGCCAGGAGGAAACCAGCCAGACGCTTGGCACAAATCGATGTTGACGTGTGGTAGTGTAAACCGCGAACCGTCGCTCCACTCCTTCCATTACGCGCGAGAATCGAGGAGATATAGTTAAAACCAAAGATTACGTACGCCTGGTCAAATCCAAGTCAGAAATGGGGCCCCACTTTTCATCATGTCCCGTTAAAACCGCTCACGTGGGCAACTAAGATCATCTCATTGTCAGCACTGATGTCATTAACTCCAGCAAAAGCACCTTTTGACTAATCTAGTCCCTACTCGAGTCTTCGACTCGACCAAGCACTCGGGGGCTACTCCTAACAGGAGCGTTGGCCGCGCACCCGATGAACTTTGTATAATTCCAAGCATTATAAACCCTTCACTCGAATCAACGATTCGACTATGGACTCAGGATTACTCCCATAGGGAGCACTGGAAACATATTTCGACTGAAACAAGCAAAAGATGACAGCAGTCACATAATATTCTTAGTCCCCACTCGAGTCTATGACTCAAATAGGCACTCGGAGGCTACTCCCATAGGGAGCGCTGGCCGCGCACCCTATGTTTTTTATATACAAATGTGTGTTGACTGCGTCCACACTCGAAAGCATCGACGACTCCGCCTCATATTTTCCTTGCAAAGAGACTGCATCTCCTGAGCCACCTGAATCATCTCCACGGTGACAAAATTCGGATGCCACGCTTGCAGCATGAAGATAAGACCTGAAGAAGGCTTGGCGACGCACCTGCTGCACTCTACCAGCCTGCAGGCACGATGAAATAAGCATTGACGGACGCGTCGAGTGCTCATACTTATACACTGGGATTCGACTCTATAAGACCTCCGCGTCCTGAGTCGAATTACGCCAGCACTTTTCCAAATTCGAGTTCGGGGACTCGAGTTTGAATAGATTGTGTTGTTTTTCCCTAAGTCAGTTAACTAATCCCGATACATCGGATAAATCAGGCATGTATATCAACAATCCTGATACAAATTAGAGCACTCGATAACATGCTTGACTATGCACTCGAAGAGTTCATAAAGTCTCCACTCGAATCTGCGATTCAACCAGACACTCGGGGGATACTAACATGGGCATACCTTATAGGTACTCGGGATTGGTATATATGGTCCAGCATTGAAGAAGCCCACAATGTTGCTAAGGCCCGGCCAAGATTCGAGTGGCCCAAGAGACTCCGACTGCTTGCAGCACACGACAAACTTAAGATAGAAAGTTTAAAGGGAAAACCCTAACCTGTAACTGACTCGGCCTGCTATCCCGAGACCTAGCCTATTTATATAAAGGCTAGGAGGGGGCGGCGAGGAGGACAATCCACAACCCTAGTTTCCACACCATCTCCAGATTGCATCTACGCACCCCTATAACTTTCGACTCCTCGATAATTCCAAAAGCAGACAAGCAGGAGTAGGGTCCTCTACGAGGCCTGAACCTGGGTAAACCTGGCGTCCCTATGTGATTGTTTGCTAGTTGATCTATGCCTCCAGCGCTCCCCACTTCCTCGAACCTAAGTCCATCTACGATGGGCATTGATGATTTAACCCCTCATCAGCTCCTCTCTAGACCTCGACCAAATATCACACTAGGTACCTGAATAAGTAAACAACCTCTATCAGTTATAATCTTAACTAGGGCATGCAAGCAACCTCCATAGTTTAACCTAGCCTTGTGCGATCAAAGCAATGAATCAACAACCAAGTTTTGGCATGCTAGAAAAAATTGGAAACAACGAGCATCAAAGGAAGAGAGAGGCAAACCGGAATCTTTTGAGTGGAGGCAACATAGAAGCGACGAAGATGGGCAGGCTTGGTGGTTCCTCTACTCCAGCGCATACCAGCAAGCTCCACCACTAGATCTGGCCCCCAGTGTAACTACCTCGGTGAATTACGCTCCTAGTACAAGCCTGGATGATCAGAAATGGTTGAAATAGTACGGTGGGGCCCAAATGCCACTCACAGGTAGACCTTTCGGCCGTCCCAACCATTTCCAAACATCAGGACAAGAACGGGCGGCGTAATCGGCAGGCGAAGGGATCAACTACATACACAAATGAGTATGTATGCAAGCCACCATACAATAGTACATCAGAGCCATTCCATCTAAAAAGAAAGGAAATATAGCAACGCCATACGGCAAGATCCAAATATCCTAGATAGATATAATAGTTTAGGATATCTCCTCATACATCAATCAACAGAGTATCAAGCGGAAGCGGAAGACAAAATCCGAGTACGGATAAGAAGCAAATCGGCATAAGATGCCCCATAAATAAGCACATCCCGACACAGATCTCACGGATCCCCGTTCCCGGAATCTCTACACCGAATGATCGTTGCCCATATCGTCCGTCTCTTCCAACCAGTATCCATCTTGTGAGTGTACTTGTTCATCTGAACCAAATAATTTATCGTGTGAGACCCTAGGGGTACTCAGCAAGTCTTTATGCCTCTAAAGGGGACACAACCTGGGGTGACGCAATTGCAGCAAAAGATAAACCCTAGCAATTCTATAGATACTCGCTAACCATCCGCCTAACCAGAGATAGACGGATGTCCGTGAATTAATAACAACAGTTATAACAGTTAAAACGGTAATATCCACAGATCCATCCTCCTCCTCGCTTACCGACGAGGAAGCGGACGAACAACCCCCCATCCGTTGGCAGTTTTATTAAACATTCCATGAGTGTTGTGCTATTTACTAGTCAGGTACCTAGTCTAGTCAGATTAAAAGCGGTACTTTAGTTATGCTTGTCTATGATCGAGAAACTGTGCTCCAAGTCGTCCATAACCGCGGACACGGCTTTCAGAAAGTTTTACCCTGCAGGGGTGCACAAATAGCAACACACACTCGATATGCCTCGGAAAAACCAAATCAAAACCCAACGAGGCAGTCACGACAAAGCAATTACAGGATTCAGAAATATTTCAGGGGGCCACCCCATTGAGCTACCCGCAACGAAGTTAGCTGACTCCGAGACGGCCTCAAGGTTTGCGTCAATGGCTGTGAACGACTGGGAACCCGAAAATGTGACTGGGCTTGTCGACACCGGGAAAACACTCCGCTTTCCTAAACAGTACAGTGTGCTCCTCGCACAATTTTAAATAAAGCAGTAAAGCATGGCATAAGTACAGGATAGTAAATAAAACCTCAAACTAGTTTGTGGCCCCAAGAAATAAGAATGAATCAAGCTCTGGCTCAGGGGGGGTTCATAAGCCTCCCGGATGTGGATAGCGCGAATAATCAAGGAACAGGAATCAAGTACTCGGTGTCCTACGGGACACAAGTGATCCTGAAAAACCAAATAGCGAATATGGCTCACCGATGCCACTTTCATTAATTATCCCATTACTACTCAGGTTAAGTTGTTTAGGTACCTCGTTATCCATCAGGCACTAACATACCCTACACATGCTGTTCTACGACTCGCATGGCTCAAACAACTCCTGTAGTAATGGCTCATGGGATGGAGGAACAAGCTTCGGTGGGGTTTAAAAGTAAAGGCTATGCAGTACTTGGGATTCAGTTTAATGCAATCGCGACTCAGTGATGCAAGAATAAGATAGAGGCAATGGGTACTATATGTATGCAAGCATGTGGTAGTGCTTGCCTGGCAGCTCAGTTGAAGCAAGTGATGGATCTGGGTAGTGCTCCTGGTTCTCTTGATATATCCCCTGCTCAGCGTCTATTCGAAGAAGAACCAAACAAACAAGGGCCAACATAAATAAAGTGCACAAGCATATGTATAAATGCATCAAGCAAACAATCATGCCATGATGAATGATGCACAATTGGCATGGCAATAAAGTAGCATGGCATGGGTGAGGTGTGGAATACAAGAATAAACCATTTTATGGGGTTTTATTCACATTTTATACTCATTTAAGTTGCTGTACCCATTATATTTATATGATGCATGCTTCAAATCAAACCATGGAAAGCATAGACAGAAAGGTCTCGTCGAGCTAATCATTTTAGACATATTATTTGTTAAATTTGGAGTTATAAAACAAAAGTTATTAATTAATTAAGGAAAAAGGGCAATTTAATGTAATTTAAATAAACTTGGAATTTTAATTGTTCAAAATAGATTTTGAATGGCATATTTGAATTCCTCACATTTTTCTGATTTGAAAACATATATTATTTGTTTAAATTGGATTTATATTTTAAAAGTTATTTAAAAACAGAATTTAAATTGAATTTGAACTAATTTGAAAAAGGTTTGAATTTAAACAGATAAACACAGAGACTTTTTGTACTCAGACTAATCTAGCCACAGACACTGTTCAGTGGGTCCAGCGCTGACTCAGCAACACACGCGCGCAGAAAACGTTTTACACCGCAGGTTTAGCTAGCCACGGTGGCAGACAGGTGGGGCCAGCGAGCACAGGCCCACGCGCCAGCGAGCGAGCGCGCAGGGACCGACAGGTGGGGCCGCGGCTGGAGCGCGGGTTGAAGCTGAAAGAGGCCGGGGTTTTCCTGTAAAATCTACTGGGTGGCTGACTGGTGGGTCCTCTAGGATCGCGGGTTAATGCAAAACAAAACGTGGGGGGGTATGCGCAAAACGACCACGCGCGCACTGTTTCTCTTCTCTGCATCTCTGACGAGCGGTCGATGCGCGACAGACGCAGCGCGGCGCGGGCGGGGATCGATCTCTCGACCTGGGGCTCGCGCGCGGAAGCAGCTACCGCTGCGGTGGCTTGGGCTAGGTGACAGAGAGGTGGGCGCGGCCTAGCTAGGGCTTCTGCGACGCTACAGCGAGGCGGACCGAGCGCGACGCCGGCGCACGGAGCGTGCACGACGAAACGTCCGGCGAATCTAGGGCGGCACGGCGAGGTGGACCGTGTCAGGGAGGGAGAGGGGCTCACCGCGAGGTTGTCGGTGGCGGTGGTTCGGCTCGAGGCGCAGGCGATCGACGGTGATGCAGGGGCCGAGCAGACTAGGGTTTCTCGGTGGTGCCCCGGCGTGCAGCGGCGATGCAGGCCTCCTCCTCGCTGGCGGGTTCGGGGCGATGCAGGGGCACGTCCTGGTACTCCTCGATCACCTCCTCGTCGTGCTCGTCGCCTGGTACGGTGTAGCCGCGAGGGGCCGAGGGTTGCCGGCGATGGGAGGGGTAGACGGCGGTGGAGAAGAGGGGGGAGGGAGCAGGGCGTCCTTGGGGTAGATCTGGGAGAGGCAGAGAGGTGGTAGGAGGAGGATAAAGCCGAGAGGGAGAGGGGAATGCCGTGGGGAGGTGGGTGGATGAAAAGGTGGCTCGGGTGCCACCTTTCTCTACCTCTCCTCACGTGCTCTGGTCGGGCAGGAGGCAGGGCAGGGCGAGGGGCAGGTAGATGGGGACGTCCAGGTGGGGTAGGGTGAGGCCAGGAGGGAGGCTCGGGGTAAGGCCACAAGGCAGGGAGAGGGAGAGCTAGAGGGAGAGGGGGTAGCCTCGGGTAGGGTTAGAGCTAGGCTCGGGTTAGGGTTAGGTATGGCTCGGTGTAGCTAGGGTCTAGGGTGGGGTAGCAGCTAGGTGGCATGGTGGGGACAGCTAGTGAGAGAAGGAGAGAGGCCGAGAGAGAGAGGTAGGTTTAGGGTTTGGTCTAGATTAGGTGTGGATTAGGGTTTCGGAGAGGGGGGTAGGGTGATGATCTAGGGGTTGGAGATAAAGAGGCATGGTAGCTAGGTTTGGAGCATGACCAAACAAGAGGTGAAAAGAGAGAGAAGAAAGAGAGAAGAGGTGATGATAGGGTTTAAGCTAGATCAAATTAAGATCAAGCTAAAAGGAGTGAGAGATAGATGAGAGATGGCATGATCCCACCAAAAACAAGTAAAAACCAAATGACAAGCAAAAGGTGGTACTTGCATGGCCCATGCAAATATTTAATGCCATGTTGATTCTTGTGAAAACAATGTTATTACATGGCATTATTATTATGCATTCCCAAAATTGGAGTAAGGCCCAAGCAAAGGAATCTAGAAAGAATTCCAAGTGGAATAGATGGAGATAGCCATGTTTGAAATAGAATGGGACGTGCTAGTGTGTATGTTCCACTAGATGATCAATAGTCCCAAAATATTCCAACATGAGCATAATTCCATGATAAACCATATGGAAGCTAGGAGAAAGGTTCCACTCACAAGGCATGCAAAGGTGGCCATGTGGCTCTCATATATCAATGATGTGAAAACAACATGATGCTAAGATGAGAGCATGTGGACAAGAATTGGATCCATCCCAACCCACATGAACTAGAGGTAACTCAAATAAAATGCAAAGCTCATATTTATTTGGATGGTGGAATTTATAAGGTGGTGAAAAGAAAGGGTGGTGGAGTGGATAAAATATATGCCCCCAACTCAACTTGGGCATTAAACAATATATCAAGAACCAAATACAATATCAAGAGGCAAATACAATTTACAATGCATATGAGAGAAGAACCAAATCAAAAAGGGTTTTGTATGATGCTCAAATGCAAGGTGGCATGATGACATGAGCATGATATAATGATGATGCAACAATTATATATTTGAAGTAGCCATTATATTACTAGACCAAGTAGCATTACAATTGTTAGACAATTGGGATGCTACAACTCTCCCCCACTGAACAGGAATCTCGCCCCGAGATTCTAGGATGAAGAAGAAGACACATAGAGGGTAGGATACTTGACACGGAGCTCATCTTCACGTCCCAAGTGGCTTCATCAACGGAATGGTGCGACCACTGCACCTTGCAGAACTTGATGGACTTGTTGCGAGTCCTTCTTTCTGCGACTTCAAGGATTTTTGTGGGGTGTTCTTGATAAGACAGGTCTTCTTGGAGATTGATAAGCTCATGATCCACGGTCCTGCCGTGGTCCTTGAAGCACTTCTTGAGCTGAGAGATGTGGAAAACATCATGGACTTTGAGTTTTTCCGGGAGCTCAAGAGCATAAGCAACTTCTCCTCTTCTTCCACGAACTTTGAAGGGACCGATGTATCTAGGAGCCAGCTTTCCTTTGATACCAAAACGGTGTGTGCCTCTCATGGGAGTGACACGAAGGTACACGAGATCACCAGGGACATACTCCATGTCCGTGTGCTTGTAACTACCTCGGTGAATTACGCTCCTATTACAAGCCTAGATGATCAGAAATGGTTGAAATAGTACGGTGGGGCCCAAATGCCACTCACAGGTAGACCTTTCGGCCGTCCCAACCATTTCCAAACATCGGGACAAGAACGGGCGGCGTAATCGGCAGGCGAAGGGATCAACTACATACACAAATGAGTATGTATGCAAGCCACCATACAATAGTACATCAGAGCCATTCCATCTAAAAAGAAAGGAAATATAGCAACGCCATACGGCAAGATCCAAATATCCTAGATAGATATAATAGTTTAGGATATCTCCTCATACATCAATCAACAGAGTATCAAGCGGAAGCGGAAGACAAATTCCGAGTACGGATAAGAAGCAAATCGGCATAAGATGCCCCATAAATAAGCACATCCCGCCCACAGATCTCACCGATCCCCGTTCCCGGAATCTCTACATCGAATGATCGTTGCCTATATCATCCGTCTCTTCCAACCAGTATCCATCTTGTGAGTGTACCTGTTCATCTGAACCAAATAATTTATCGTGTGAGACCCTAGGGGTACTTAGCAAGTCTTTATGCCTCTAAAGGGGACACAACCTGGGGTGACGCAATTGCAGCAAAAGATAAACCCTAGCAATTCTATAGATACTCGCTAACCATCCGCCTAACCAGAGATAGACGGATGTCCGTGAATTAATAACAACAGTTATAACAGTTAAAACGGTAATATCCACAGATCCATCCTCCTCCTCGCTTACCGACGAGGAAGCGGACGAACAACCCCCCATCCGTTGGCAGTTTTATTAAACATTCCATGAGTGTTGTGCTATTTACTAGTCAGGTACCTAGTCTAGTCAGATTAAAAGCGGTACTTTAGTTATGCTTGTCTATGATCGAGAAACTGTGCTCCAAGTCGTCCATAACCGCGGACACGGCTTTCAGAAAGTTTTACCCTGCAGGGGTGCACAAATAGCAACACACACTCGATATGCCTCGGAAAAACCAAATCAAAACCCAACGAGGCAGTCACGACAAAGCAATTACAGGATTCAGAAATATTTCAGGGGGCCACCCCATTGAGCTACCCGCAACGAAGTTAGCTGACTCCGAGACGGCCTCAAGGTTTGCGTCAATGGCTGTGAACGACTGGGAACCCGAAAATGTGACTGGGCTTGTCGACACTGCGAAAACACTCCGCTTTCCTAAACAGTACAGTGTGCTCCTCGCACAATTTTAAATAAAGCAGTAAAGCATGGCATAAGTACAGGATAGTAAATAAAACCTCAAATTAGTTTGTGGCCCCAAGAAATAAGAATGAATCAAGCTCTGGCTCAGGGGGGTTCATAAGCCTCCCGGATGTGGATAGCGCGAATAATCAAGGAACAGGAATCAAGTACTCGGGATCCTACGGGACACAAGTGAGCCTGAAAAACCAAATAGCGAATATGGCTCACCGATGCCACTTTCATTAATTATCCCATTACTACTCAGGTTAAGTTGTTTAGGTACCTCGTTATCCATCAGACACTCACATACCCTACACATGCTGTTCTACGACTCGCATGGCTCAAACAACTCCTGTAGTAATGGCTCATGGGATGGAGGAACAAGCTTCGGTGGGGTTTAAAAGTAAAGGCTATGCAGTACTTGGGATTCAGTTTAATGCAATCGCGACTCAATGATGCAAGAATAAGATAGAGGCAATGGGTACTATATGTATGCAAGCATGTGGTAGTGCTTGCCTGGCAGCTCAGTTGAAGCAAGTGATGGATCTGGGTAGTGCTCCTGGTTCTCTTGATATATCCCCTGCTCAGCGTCTATTCGAAGAAGAACCAAACAAACAAGGGCCAACATAAATAAAGTGCACAAGCATATGTATAAATGCATCAAGCAAACAATCATGCCATGATGAATGATGCACAATTGGCATGGCAATAAAGTAGCATGGCATGGGTGAGGTGTGGAATACAAGAATAAACCATTTTATGGGGTTTTATTCACATTTTATACTCATTTCAGTT
Organism: Avena sativa; assembly: GCA_916181665.1. Lineage (NCBI taxonomy): Eukaryota > Viridiplantae > Streptophyta > Magnoliopsida > Poales > Poaceae > Avena > Avena sativa. The sequence continues at coordinate 265,361,064 of OV702291.1, forward strand.
GCTGTACCCATTATATTTATATGATGCATGCTTCAAATCAAACCATGGAAAGCATAGACAGAAAGGTCTCGTCGAGCTAATCATTTTAGACATATTATTTGTTAAATTTGGAGTTATAAAACAAAAGTTATTAATTAATTAAGGAAAAAGGGCAATTTAATGTAATTTAAATAAACTGGGAATTTTAATTGTTCAAAATAGATTTTGAATGGCATATTTGAATTCCTCACATTTTTCTGATTTTAAAACATATATTATTTGTTTAAATTGGATTTATATTTTAAAAGTTATTTAAAAACAGAATTTAAATTGAATTTGAACTAATTTGAAAAAGGTTTGAATTTAAACAGATAAACATAGAGACTTTTTGTACTCAGACTAATCTAGCCACAGACACTGTTCAGTGGGTCCAGCGCTGACTCAGCAACACACGCGTGCAGAAAACGTTTTACACCGCAGGTTTAGCTAGCCACGGTGGCAGACAGGTGGGGCCAGCGAGCACAGGCCCACGCGCCAGCGAGCGAGCGCGCAGGGACCGACAGGTGGGGCCGCGGCTGGAGCGCGGGTTGAAGCTAAAAGAGGCCGGGGGTTTTCCTGTAAAATCTACTGGGTGGCTGACTGGTGGGTCCTCTAGGATCGCGGGTTGATGCAAAACAAAACGTGGGGGGGTATGCGCAAAACGACCACGCGCGCAGTGTTTCTCTTCTCTGCATCTCTGACGAGCGGTCGATGCGCGACAGACGCAGCGCGGCGTGGGCGGGGATCGATCTCTCGACCTGGGGCTCGCGCGCGGAAGCGGCTACCGCTACGGTGGCTTGGGCTAGGTGACAGAGAGGTGGGCGCGGCCTAGCTAGGGCCGGCGCACGGAGCGTGCACGACGAAACGTCCGGCGAATCTAGGGCGGCACGGCGAGGCGGACCGTGTCAGGGAGGGAGAGGGGCTCACCGCGAGGTTGTCGGTGGCGGTGGTTCGGCTCGAGGCGCAGGCGATCGACGGTGATGCAGGGGCCGAGCAGACTAGGGTTTCTCGGTGGCGCCCCGGCATGCAGCGGCGATGCAGGCCTCCTCCTCCTCGCTGGCGGGTTCGGGGCGATGCAGGGGCACGTCCTGGTACTCCTCGATCACCTCCTCGTCGTGCTCGTCGCCTAGTACGGTGTAGCCGCGAGGGGCCGAGGGTTGCCGGCGATGGGAGGGGTAGACGGCGGTGGAGAAGAGGGGGAGGGAGCAGGGCGTCCTTGGGGTAGATCTAGGAGAGGCAGAGAGGTGGTAGGAGGAGGATAAAGCCGAGAGGGAGAGGGGAATGCCGTGGGGAGGTGGGTGGATGAAAAGGTGGCTCGGGTGCCACCTTTCTCTACCTCTCCTCACGTGCTCTGGTCGGGCAGGAGGCAGGGCAGGGCGAGGGGCAGGTAGATGGGGACGTCCAGGTGGGGTAGGGTGAGGCCAGGAGGGAGGCTCGGGGTAAGGCCACAAGGCAGGGAGAGGGAGAGCTAGAGGGAGAGGGGGTAGCCTCGGGTAGGGTTAGAGCTAGGCTCGGGTTAGGGTTAGGTATGGCTCGGTGTAGCTAGGGTCTAGGGTGGGGTAGCAGCTAGGTGGCATGGTGGGGACAGCTAGTGAGAGAAGGAGAGAGGCCGAGAGAGAGAGGTAGGTTTAGGGTTTGGTCTAGATTAGGTGTGGATTAGGGTTTAGGAGAGGGGGGTAGGGTGATGATCTAGGGGTTGGAGATAAAGAGGCATGGTAGCTAGGTTTGGAGCATGACCAAACAAGAGGTGAAAAGAGAGAGAAGAAAGAGAGAAGAGGTGATGATAGGGTTTAAGCTAGATCAAATTAAGATCAAGCTAAAAGGAGTGAGAGATAGATGAGAGATGGCATGATCCCACCAAAAACAAGTAAAAACCAAATGACAAGCAAAAGGTGGTACTTGCATGACCCATGCAAATATTTAATGCCATGTTGATTCTTGTGAAAACAATGTTATTACATGGCATTATTATTATGCATTCCCAAAATTGGAGTAAGGCCCAAGCAAAGGAATCTAGAAAGAATTCCAAGTGGAATAGATGGAGATAGCCATGTTTGAAATAGAATGGGACATGCTAGTGTGTATGTTCCACTAGATGATCAATAGTCCCAAAATATTCCAACATGAGCATAATTCCATGATAAACCATATGGAAGCTAGGAGAAAGGTTCCACTCACAAGGCATGCAAAGGTGGCCATGTGGCTCTCATATATCAATGATGTGAAAACAACATGATGCTAAGATGAGAGCATGTGGACAAGAATTGGATCCATCCCAACCCACATGAACTAGAGGTAACTCAAATAAAATGCAAAGCTCATATTTAGTTGGATGGTGGAATTTATAAGGTGGTGAAAAGAAAGGGTGGTGGAGTGGAATAAAAGATATGCCCCCAACTCAACTTGGGCATTAAACAATATATCAAGAACCAAATACAATATCAAGAGGCAAATACAATTTACAATGCATATGAGAGAAGAACCAAATCAAAAAGGGTTTTGTATGATGCTCAAATGCAAGGTGGCATGATGACATGGGCATGATATAATGATGATGCAACAATTATATATTTGAAGTAGCCATTATATTACTAGACCAAGTAGCATTACAATTGTTAGACAATTGGGATGCTACACCCAGCACCCGTAGGTCATCCAGGTCGTGCACCCAGCTCTCCTCTCTCCCATTAGGGAAACCATGGCTTCTATACCCATCCAGCTTCCCTCCATGCCACCACAGGAGGAGAAGGGGCGAGGTGGAGGAGAGTGGGGAGGATGGAGGTAGAGCTCAGGAGGGTAGGGGCGTCGTGCACTCCTCCATGCCGTCAGTCTCACGAGCTCGGGGATGGAGGCAGAGCTCGGGAGGGGAGGGGTCACGCGAGGGCGGATGCTATGGTGGTAGCGCGAGCAAGAGGAGGCGAAGCCGCCACACAGGACTGGAATAGGGTAGGTAATGGGAGCTAGGTTTTCACTCTTCGCTGCCTTCATATACGACACAATGAAAAGCAAAGGACGGCTAGGATTTACTGTAAGGCGATATTAGCGGCTAGTTAAATCTGATTTTTGAGGTAAATTCCAGGGGCAGCGCCTATTATACCTTGGCGATTATACCTCGGTCTTCAGAGCGATAAAATTCTGTTGTAACATTCTCTTCAAATGGGGCCGCTTCCCGAGCATCTGACCTACCGTGTTAGTCACCTGAAAAGAAATACCAGGAATGAGGGGTTAGCAGTGTATCAAGCAAAAGAAAGAAATACTCTATATTATGGATATTATGGAAAAAGTCTTTACTTACCATGAAAATGTGACGCAATATCTTCCTGTTACACTTCAGACTCTATCACATAATTTTGTGTGAACCCGCCATCACCCAGAGGATATAATTCATGTTACACTCCAGACTCCATCTGTATGAACCCGCGGAATCATAAAGAATGTTCAAGAGGAGCACTAAAAGATACATACTCATCTTATGACATCATCTTTAGTTTAGATGCACATAAAGACTAAAACATGCATCTGAGAAAATATTGAAAACGTGTAGCAACAAAAATTCAGATAAAGTTTACCTTATTGATGTATAGACAAACTACTGATGGTCATGACCAACTAACTATTCCCGTATGATGTATAGATCGGTTAACATAGATACAGAGTAATGGTTTGAACTTGCGCAAAGTAGATGTAGGTACTATTATCTGTGGAGGAGGCTATATGAATTATATGGTCTAACCTGAACATAAAAGCCAGTCTTGCAGAATAGCGATCAGATACAGAGGAATGGTATGTTTCTGCTCAGTTGTCACATCGTACATACACAAACTAAATTTAGTCTATTGTAAGTACATAAACAGTCACCTGAAGGCGGTTGAGAAACTTGGAAGCTAAAAGCACAAAGCGTAGCGCAGGTGACACACTTAATGCACTAATAGGACCTAGAAATCACGTCCAAGCATCTTAGGAGAAACAAAGAAATCAATAGTTTAACCAAAGCGAAGGAGAATTTAGGAATTTAGCATATTGTAGGAATGTAAGGTTGTCGGTAAGTATGGCAAACCGAAGGGATGATCTGCCTTTTCTGCGAGTAATTGTAGAAGCTCTCGTTGTGGCCATTGATGGCTCGCAAACATATTTTGAGTAATTACGATCGCAAGCAAAGTTTATACCGAATGAACTCATATTTAAATTTTCTAGAACCAAGTAAGATTGTTGTTTATCTCATCAGCAAGGAGTTCTAATTACCGTGTTATAAACCTACTAAGATAGGTAGTAATATTTCTCTAGTCAAGAGAAGACAGGACTGTTTGCCGTTACAAATCTTCCATATGAAAAATACTCAAAGTAAAGAAGATGCACCCACTTCATGGAGTTCAATGAGATGGATACAAATTTACATGTTTTACAGAAGCATTGAAAAAATAGTTCTTAGATCATTAATTGTTAAAAGCAATCAGGAGAAGCTACAGGGTTTGGTTCTCCACTTAATGGCACAATACTTCGGAGAGTAGCAAAGTAATATCCCAATTGAGAAATTCTAAGAAGAGTAACATGTGACCGTTAGTTACAAAAACTATTTTAAACATTTGCATGATCACCTGGGGCAGTCAATTACAATAGACGAACTATTTATTGGTGCATCTATATAGACATGCCTCACTGTCTATAATGATCACAACAAACTGGTTCTAATTTACAACTGAGACCAAGAGGAAACCAATATCTACTGCTTCATTGGAACTAACCTCAGGGAATTTGTATCCCACAAATCATTTGAGAATGCTAGTTGTAAAACCTTTGCTCTTACGTAGGAATGAAACTGACCATCCAAGTTTGATACCTTTTTACAAAACAAAGGAGGAAATTCATACCGAATCACCAAAATTATCGGCCTATATAAAACAGCACCGAGCATATGATCTATGCACACATACCTAGGTCCAGGGGGTTTATGACTGATGGTGGCGTCCGTGGGAGACTTGTTACTGGAGCAATCTGTTTGTAAGTCAATGTAGATAGCAAAAACACATAAGAAGGTCAAACATAATAAAATCGATGATCATCAATAAGAACATATACACCATCCAAATAAGCTTTGTAATTTATAGCTTGAGAAACTACTTTTGAAAAAACCGGTAAGTATATTGGTATTCTTTTCTTGATCTATGACAATTTCATATGAACTCAAATGTTGTTTTTGGTAGCGGTACTTGCAAAATTGTTGAATGCTTCGGTTTGTCTTCACATTGTTGGAGCCTGCCTTAGAACTATCCCATTCTTCTTATGAAAGAAGGTTGTCTTCTATGATTTATTGTTTGTTTGAGAGACCATTTGTTCGAGAAACAGCATTGTCCACCAGTACTTCGTGCTACCAGTGGTGCTTCATTGAATAAGGATGGGTTGCTATGTACCTATTTCTGCTTAGAATTCATAACACTTGTATGTCATGTTCATGTTTTGTCACTTAGATCTTGTTCACTCCTTTTGATAGCCTGAGTTGTAACCTCCATGTGTGTTTATCATTTGATGTTTTTTTGTAGGTAAATTGGTGTACTTGCCTATTGGTTTTGTTTGTTTTTATAGACACACATATAATACTGCTTAGGAAATGCTGAGAACTCATTTTTCCAAGAAATGTTCTTCTGGACTAATGTGCCCTTAGAAAAATAGTAAGAATGAATCTATGTGAGGAGTAACATCGCTATAGTGAAAATAATTATAATGCTTATCGCATGACAAATATTTAAGACCATATCAGTTTACATATTTGGTTACCTATAGACATGTATAGATGGGTATTAGCACTTCCGTTCTTTTCCATTCAATTCTAGGCCATTGTTCTGCATGTCTATTGCATTCACCTGGACGTTGTAAATGGTATTAATATATCTACTATTTACCAGATGCTATATGATTGATTTTAGTACTAGGTTGCTGACAATATTTGTAATTTCCCTCCTGTGAGTTTCTATCTGACCTTTCTTATGTGTTTCTGAAATTTACATTGTCTTTTGAGACAAATGTCCCACAAACACCGCCATCGGTTTGTAGGGTTTCCGTAGCAATAACAAAAAAATTACTACTCGGAATACCCTGAATGCCCAAGGACCAATCTAGAAGTAATGCAGTAACGGAGGAAGACATCAGTAACGTACCCTTGAAGACCGAGAAAGCGTTACGCTCATGCAGGAGAGTGGATGATGTAGTCGTACCCATCCGACCTCAAGGTCACGAAGATCCTCGCACGTCACCCCTTGTCTAGGTCCTTATACGATGGCCCGGAAGCTTCAATAGCCCCACCGATTTATCACATGCATATGGTGCAATGCGACAACTCCAGAAACTCCTTGATCCCTGTTGGGGTTGCAGAAGTAGATCCCCTGACGAAATCCCCGCAGCACAATGGTGTGTCGCGGATACATTGACTTTGCGCGCATAGTCCTAACTTGGGATCGCGCCATGGTGAAGGCAACTAGAGAGAGGAGGAGTATTCCAACCAAAGGGAATACACCAATTTATTGTGTGTTTGTGTGTTTTAATCTCACCTATAGGCATCTCCTTATATAGGCTAAGGGAGGTGTGTCCTCCCTCTTAGATTCCCCATGTGGGACTAAACTTAAAGGAAACAGGGTTGGAAAAACATCCCAGCCGGATGGGCTGAATCTGCTCAGCCCGATAGGCAAAGGGGTAAAACCCCGGGTGGGCCTGGAAGCCCCGGTGGCCCACCAAGCCGTGCTAGGCAGCAGCTGCCCCGGGCAGGCCAGAATGCCCCCGGCAGCCCAGCTTGTCACCCGAACGCGCGGCAAAGGGCGGCGACACGGGATGGGCCGACTTGCCCCCAGCAGCCTAGCGGCGCAGTGCCCCCGACCTGCCCGCGCGCCCGCTACCCGCGTGGGCCGTGTGTGGCCGCGGCCTGCCAGGCGGCTGGTTGGCTGTGTCGCGCCCCCGTGTGGCGGCTAATATCCGCTGCCCACGTGGTCCTTCAACCGTTTTCCCTTTTCTTTTTCTGCAGCTTTTCTCCTAGGCCGTTTTCCTCCGAGGATTTGGCCTAATATGAAAGTTGCCTTTTATAAATTTAATTTAAATATTTATTTAGAATATATTAATTCATAATTAACATATAACAAATATATATATTAAATTGCCATTTATCCGAAACACCTTTCGGCCTTTTCCTTTACTTCTTTCTCAGAACAACTCCGAATCTCTCCGGAATGATTCCAATTTCTCTCTCTTCTGTGATTCCATCTAGCAGGACGATCTCCAAGCGTCGTATTGCCCTTAAGCGTGTTTCCCTTGGTTCAGGAGTACTATAGACATGATCTATATCAATGATCAATAGAGGGACCGGGATGCCCATGTTGACCCCTATGCACTCCATGATTCTCCATCGTGTTCGAACCTAAAATGATATATCCAATTTCCTTGTTTGCGATACAATACTTGTCCCATATTTTATTATCGATATCCTGATACCTCATTCAATCTCGTTTCCAACAAGTATTGTTTTACTCGTTCTATGAAATACCATCTCCCTGACCTAGTCATGTGTTGCGCAACATAGATGTAATTCACCGAGTGGCCCAGTTATATATTCCCGTCACACGGGAGAACAATTCCTGCTCTTGAAGCATATTGCCTCTATGTGCTCCTTCGGATACCCAACATGCACCTTTATGGCCACCCTTTTACGAGATGACGGTTGATACAGTTAAAGCACCCTCCGGTAACAGCGATTGATATGATCTGACAGTCTAAGGATTAGGACAATCTGTTTCTTTGACAATTGCAACATGAACTAAGTGACATGGTCGTGCTACAACCAGTCATTGGTGGGAAGTGTCCATCACATCATTCCAGATGACATAACTTCATTATCAGTGACTTTTGTTTAGCCCATGATCAGGAAACCTTGATCATCGTATCCCCCAATGAACTAGTTAAATAGAGGCTACTGGGGACCTAGATTGTTTGTATACCACACCTATATCAATGTTTCCGCTTGATACAGTTATAGCATGATATAAAACTATTATGAACTTATGAGATATAATAATACCATTCTATTATTTACCTCTAGGGCATATCTCCTTCAGTATCCCACTTGCACTAGAGTATACATAATCTAGTTGCATTGCTACTAATCATAAACCATATCTCATATGTGTTTATTGATCATGCTTGCTCATGGAGGAATACCTGTCCTAAATCTGTTTCACTAGATTCATAAGGTCCTATTTTGCAAATCATTAATGTCTTGATATTCACACCATTATCATATAATGTGTTTTAGCATTTTGGTGACAAAGTGAGACTTCTGTTTTCTATCTTATATAATAACGATCTATTAGTCAATAGAACTTTCAAGATGTCATATATAACTATAAACACACTTAGTCGAAAGTCGAACTTTCTCCAGACCAAAATTATACTTGCTAATATTGAAATGTCCTAATACTTCTATATCTATGTAAATTCTAATCCAAGTGCAACACTTTCACTCTGATGTCCAGCCACGCTTTCGCTGCGTTCAAACTTAACTTTGATTTAGTGATTCTAAAATCACTCTCGAATATTTGTTCTTCATAACTAAGAACATGGATCATATTACGTCAAGTATAAACAACATGGGTTTTACTTGGAAAAACTATGACTAAGGCATAGTTGATGCAGTGCATCTCTTTTCCTCGTTTTAACCATTATCGTAAATACTGAGTCATTACTCAATACTTCTCCTAATTGTTCAAGTAAGAACCAATTCTTTCTTGAATCCATTCTGAATTCGTTTCAAAACCTCAACTAGGTCCTTCTGAACACTTTCAGAATTCTCCAAGTATTTTGACATTTAATATTCATTAAACATCCTAATCTAATCACATAGATCCACTATATGTAATATATATGCTGAATTTCATCCATCTAATTATCAGATCATTCCTACTAACAAATACATTATTCAATGTCGATTACATATTCAAGAATATTGTCATGCTCCCACTCAAATATTTCATCAATATTTGATATCCTAGGATGACGCTCATCTCCCACTCAAATATGTCATCCACATATTTTATTGGGGGAAACCTCTTAGATCCCACTAAATTTGCAGACTTATCTAGGCAATCCTAGCAAATCCAAAATTATTTGATCTTACATCAAATCGAGAATTTTCTATTTCAAGAGTTTAGCAATTCCTGAATGATCAAACACCTGCTTGTTGTACCAGTTACAACCTTTCTCTTCATACACTTGAAGACTTTACAGTTTGGAATAGTCCTTTACTAATTTCATGACTAGGTAATTTCTTGTACTTGGGTCCATCAATCTTTCTTTGTAGTTCGAAGGTATGTCTTATTCCTATAATAGGATAAGTGAATCAAGAATGGAATTATGCAACTGGCAAAACAAGTTCTTGAATCCTACTTTCACAAAGTATTAGCTGAAACACTTTATGATCATAATCATTCTAGTTTCCCTCTATTTGTAAAGTTCTTTTCCGGAACATATTCCGTTTTACGTTCTTGACAATTTGGAGGTAAGGTCAAAACCTTTTGCTTACACTTTTGCCTTTCCACTAATACTCTATGAGAACCTTTTCTCAAAAGAAGTACCTCGCTGAGACAATACAAACTTTGTCTTCTTCGGGCTAGGAATTTGCATTCATAGTCCTGCTAAGAACATACCACAAATACTTACTATTCACAACAATCTCGAACTATCAAGGTCTCTAGAAACTCGAGCTTGCCATATCACATATGGTGTTGTTTCCGTGAATCATTAGATGTTCATAATACTTTTGAGTGTTTACTAATCTAATCTCTAACTCTAATTCCTAACGTTAAACCATTCAAAGATCCTTTGGACCAAATGTATCTTATACACTGTGATTATGATTTATTAGACATATTAATACGATTTGATTAGTCCAATCATCATAATTCGTGAAACCATTTTTCACAAGTCCCTTATATGTCAATTTGCTATTAACTTGAATTCGAAATCTCTTGGATCAAATCGCAAATACTTTGGAATTATCGTTAATCTTATATCCACTTCATTTTGAAATCCTTTGAACAATTTAAACAGTTTCAACCTTGCGTTTCATTAATTAAATACACATATTTACCTAAATTCACCAAATAATGATTTCCACTATCTGTTGAAAGTACGATACATCATATGTATAAAATTCAACACTTATTCGCATATCATCGTTTTACCAGAATGCGGAGTTTTAGTCATTATGCCCGTCGAGGCATGGTTCTACAAAGTCTCTAGATAAAATATCTAAGACCCCGATCTTCATTTAACATGAAAAACATGCACTAAACATAATGACTTAAACAATAGTGTTATTCATTATTTAAACTTGAATATCTTTTGGCAACTTTTATAAACGTTCTTTTATCATACTGATAAAGACTAGAATAACGTGTTTATAATCCCAATGTGAATTATAAAAGAGATCATTTATAAAAACAGAACAACTGAGTTGTTTCTTATTAATATGAATAACCATCTCGCAACAAGCAAGACACACTCATACATTTCACAAACTTGATTACAAAGCTTCTATTCAAATCTTCTAATCCTAATGATAAACTTCGAGGGAAGGAGTGTTGTCGGCCATCAACCAGCTTTCTTTCCATTGTCATGCCATCATCGCATCGTTCCATTCTGTAACTCTCATGCAAAGGGTATTGTTTTCATTAAAACAAGATTAAGTATCCAATACTTGAAACCTGCATGAGCGTTTCATGGAAACGTTCATTCCTCGTATATCACATATACACTTTCTGTTGATGACGATCCCAACTTTGGGTTCGACATCAACGAAGGTAACATGGCGGTCACGAAGAGTCGTATCTTCTCTACCATCGGATTCATCAGGGAAATCTTCTAGGGGTTCACAAAGGGCAAAGAGGAGATGGTTTTCTATGAGGATCTGATACCTTCGATCCGGATTACGGATGTAGTATAGCTTCTTTTTCCCTAGTAGACCTAGGTTATTGAATCCTCGGGAAGCGAATGCATAGTAAAGTTACTTTAACAGACCTTTGGGAGTTTTAGAATTCCTTTTGTGTTTTTACTAGACCAATAGCTTGCGTCTTTTTGTTGTCGATGATGGAGAGAGAGGGCCTAGGGTGTTTGGTTTCACCTGTAGCTATGCAAAACATCTGATGGGAATAAAAGATATAAATAAAGTATGCATGTACTTGTTAGAGCAAGATAAATTATATGTGGGCAGTGCATCCATAATTGCTATTGCCTCTGCAACCGCTTATAGCAATAACCTACTAGTCTCATCCATAGAAGAAAGAGAACTAATGATATGCATAGTGATGTCACCATTAATCCCAAGTAAATCCCTCACATACAGTCGTACTACCCCTTCTGTCACTGGAATTCTCAACCTGCAGATCAGTCATTACTCATACTCCTTATACCTGGCTCAACCCTCGGGGTCTTGGGTACCTGACAAGTCCTGATTGAGGCAAGAGAGGATACAATAATCATCATGTCATACAAACTAATACATGATCCCATATATGATAAATAACATGCACAAACGCTACATGGCTAGGCCGAAGCCCTTAGCCCAAGCAGAATTACTCACACATAGAGATTAGATCAACAATCATAAACATTGTAATGAAAATCATAAGATTGATAGTAATAGTCTTACAATGTATCCAATCGAAGAAGAGATCTACTATTACAAGTAGTGGAATATGGCTATGGAGATGGAGAAGGGTTTTGAGATCTGGAGGCGGCTGGTGATCTTTGGCAGAGACTTTTGGCGAGGTCTGGCTCGTTTTCTCGTCGCCCGAGGCTTATTTATATAGGGGTCCCTTCACGGAAGTTGTTCTGTTTAACCTAATAGTGGCGGCGCCAACTATACGACCGGAGCTATACGGCCGGAATTTTGCTCTGGTCGTATAGTTGGTCGTTAAAGCATCTGCCTCCACTTCATGGCTCCTGGTTTCTTCTGGTTGTTAGAAATCTCGTATCTTTGACTTTAATGTAGTGATTCCCATATTCAAACGACATTATCTACAGAAGAAAAATATAAAAGAAAGGATTGCATACCCCTTTGAATATTAGGAATTAGTGGCAGGGTTTAGAGAGATATTTCATAAAATGTGAATAATATCTAGTTTAAATGTGGACATGGATGGCTATATTTCAAAGCCATCAGGATCCTACTTAGGCGTTGGTATCAGTCGATGAAATTCGACCCATCTAACTTAAGTTTCTCCTCGTTCATTAATGGACTATATATGTCCTAAACTAAGGGGATGGCCATAATCTACAATATATTTGCAAAAAGGACTTAGACTAAGTTCATAATGTGGAGTTTGAATGAACTCCCACTTAAACTATCATCCCTAAAGACAGTTTTAGTGATTATACGACCCCTTTCCCCCACATCGCTCCGATCGTCATGACCTTTTATGTGGGTGCTAGGGTGGACTTTATCGGTCGATCACATCATCCATGTGACTCGTACTTGATCTTTCGTTCGATGTGTTCCGAGGCCATATCTACATATGCTAGGCTCGCCAACTCAACCTTAGTGTATTCGATGTGCAACATGGCTTACACCCACTATATGTGAACGTAGATATGTCTGACACCCTCTTGAGAAAATTGAACGCTAATCAATATATTATTATTTAACAAAAGATATGCAATGCCCCCACTCACCCTTTTGAGAAAATTGAACGCTGCAAACATTGTGAATTTCAATAATTTCAAATGCAATGTACAATGGCTCAATATAGGTGGTGGGCCTATTTATACGTTTGGAACTTTTCTCAACCTTGATTATAAAACTAGATAAATAAATTATATTAATTAGTTTGGCAATGGTTACATGATGGATTTTCTCCACGAGTATGAGAAAATTCTAGTAGTAGCAACATGTTAGCTTTCCCCTTCTTGCATAATCACCACAAGGATCTGAACCCACAAAATAAATCACATGAGAGCATCTCAAAGAAATATTGTAGCCCCTGAAGGGAGGTTTTAGAGGCCATGTGCCCTCCTGGCCGTCGGATTGGGCTGAAAAAACGATCCTGGATGTCCATTTTAGCCACGCCATTGGACACTCACCGGCACACTGCTAGCTACCATCCCTGAAGGGTGGGGGCCTGCGTTTTGCGTGCCCCACTCTTCAGAGACCATGCGAGCGCGGCGTTAGTGTCAATGGAAACCGGGAGAGGGTGCGCGGTGGCTCCACCGTAGTTTTCCAGACCCCACGGGGCTAATTTGGTACTTTCCTAGCCAAACCTAGCACGTTGCAACGATCCAGCCGCCCTAAATTCGCCCACACATTCCTCTCTCTCTCGTCTCCCTCCTCATCTCTTTTTATAAACATACCACATAGATCATTGATGGAACAAAGCCCATGTCTCTGTCCAGTCAACTAACTGTAGTGAATTTCTTGATTCGATTGTTCACCAATATTTTGCATACCGTGTATTGTCTAGGAGGCACCCATAGGCCATAACAAATGACTGGAGCTTGACTTAAAGACTTTTTATTCACCTTAAAAAACAAAAGTACACAAGTTTCATCACATATTTTTCAGGTTATATAATGTATAATGTCCCAACTGTTAACCTGCAACACTGATAGGAATTTCAAATATCAATTATTTCCAAATTTGATGTCTCCAAAAGAGGGAATCCAATGCAATTAGTACTTGGTAGGCTTGAGAAGTTAGGCAGGACTGCCGTTAAAATGGACAAAGAATTATTATTACCTTTAATTTATTTTCCCATAGTTTCAGCAGAAACTTGATAAGTCAAATGACTGCATTGTTCTTAAGATATAAGGTCAAGATTCAAGAACAATGCAGTATACATATGCAAAGAATATAGAATGAGAAAACAATCTCAAACTTTCTAGGAATAAAACAACACTGATTGTTGGATTTACAATAATTCTACAGGTAGGAAAAGTGACAACATAGTTCTAATAGAGTAGTTGTATGATAAACATAAAAATGTGTATATAGTTTCAATCGTAGACATGGGTACAGATAAGGAAGAAGCTAGCTAGTAGGATAGAAAAATTGTAATCAATAGTGGATAAATATCCTAATTAATTACTTCTGATACTCATGCAGAAGTGTTTTGTTTCTTGCTGCAGCTTCTAGTGCGAAGGCCTCCTTTCCTCTTAGTCTGCATCTTCTGAAATCAATCTAGAGGGAAAGGAACATGAATTAATTAATCTTCAGTCGATGGATCAGACGAGACCATGTAGATGATAAAAGGGAGAAAAAAGATAAGAGGGACTACCTAATAGACGGGGTCACCATTTGTTGCTCGTTGCCGGCCGCAGCGGCAGAGATTGATACATGGTCGTGGCTTCACCACTGATCACAGAAGGTGAAGTGGAAACGGGAAGGGTCAGTGCCATTGTCAACAACTTCAACCACTCGCCAACAGTGGAGGCCATCGACATTGATGTGGGGAACACGGTCGGCGGTATTAGGTGATGTTGCTGCTTCCGCCGATATGGAGGTCACGATTTGGTGCTCTCCCGTCCTTCCTACTCCTCTCTTGGACTTCTGCCACCGATGATAGAAGAATGACCGAAGGCTGCTCAGAAGTCGAGGTAGGATGGGGGCAATGCCGCTCGTGGTAGAGGCCGGAAAAGGGGAGCCACCGCTCTCTCTCCCCATCTCATCTCCTTCCCTCGGTAGCTATCTCTCTCTCTGTGGCGCTCATAGTAGCGCGGCAGTGAAGCACGAGGTCGGGATAGGATGGGATTACGGTGTGGGAAGCTATGCATCACCAAAGCCACCAAATATAGTATCCTGACCGTACAGTTATGATCGAACGGGATTTGTCCGATTTGTTTTGGAGAGTAGCGTTTCCTAGGGATATGCACCACATGCGGGAGCATCAGACTCTTCGGAGGGAATTTGAATAGAAATAACCCAAAAAATTAACAAATTCACGAAATAAACTCTGGTCACAACAAATTCACGGAACTAACCCTTTTTGCAACACCGTGGACGATGGCACCGCACCCTGAAGCGCAAAGCCACGATACGTGGCGCCGCACGAATGCCAGCGTGGCATCGTGGCGCCCGGCTTCGTCAGTGCGGCGCCAACGTCCACGGCGTTGCACTGCAATACGCAACTCCACGTCGGGTGGCGCCGCACTTTAGGTCTTGTACCAGCGCGCACGGCCGCCCCAGCCCAACCCTCACTCAGTTTCTCTCCAACCCACGAACAGAGAAGGGCGATGGCGGCGGCGACCACCCCTACTTGATCCCCTCCCCAAATTTGGTGATCTGATCCAAGATTCTTGCTCTCAATCCCCTCCCCTAGGTATTCTCACTAAATCCCCTCAATTCTATCCACAAATTTCTTCCTTTTTGTCCCTTATTTGCAATTTTTGTGGAACCCTAGATTTATATGGGATAGTCAAATTAATATGAACCATTTCCATGTTTACTTGATCTTTAGGTTTAGTAATACTTGTAAGATGGATTGTGATACCCTAGGTTCTATGGGAGAGTGAAACCCTAGGTTCTATGTGATAGTTTGAAAATTTTGAAATTGGCATGTGTTGTTGGCATGTTTTCTTATAGCATAGTATTCAATGAAACCCTAGATACTACAAGATTCTAGGAATAGCCTATGAAACCTTAGATTCTACTAGATTTTGAAATTGATATGTGTTATTGGCATAGAAACCAATGTGTTAGCATGTGAGAAGTAAGGTGGGATATATGTTCATGTGAGAATAATTGGCCTTATTGTTTCCATTGTTTTGAATATGTAGGATGGATCTTCTCAATCCTCACTACGATGTTCAACACCGTTCCTACAAGTTGTCGGAGAAGAGACAGGTACTAAAAAACCACACGATAGTTCCTATTGTTCTGGTTTGTTGAGATGTAAATCTTACCTTGGTCATTGTATGTTTGCAGGAGCTTGTACCTCTTCGACTTAGGTATCACGAGATCTTGTCGGCCAAGAACTTGACTTATGATGAGCGGTACACTCCGTATATTGAGAAGCTAGGACTCCTCCCCTTTATCCACATGGTCACTCGGTCGACACCAAAGTTCAACCCTGCTGCGATCACCACGATTGTCGACCGGTGGAGACCGGAGACACACACATTTCACCTTAGGACCGGTGAGACTATGGTGACCTTGCAGGACATGAGCATGATCCTAGCACTCCCAGTCAAGGGAACCCCTGTGTGCATAAGCAAAGATTCAGATGGGTGGCATGAGCAGATGGTCAGCCTTATAGGGAAGGATCCACCCGAGGTTATAAACACGAAGGGGGAAACACTGAGGGTCGCTGCCGGGGTCACTTTTAGTTGGATCAGACAGAATTTCAAGACCTGCCCGAGGATGCTGACGTGGACAAGGTCATGACGTACGCTCGTGTGTATGTGTGGTACATCATCACGGGGACTCTCTTTCCTGACAGCACTGGGGATCGTGCTCGGTGGCATTGGCTTAAGGTGATCACAGTTTTTGTCTCAAAGTTCAACTGGGGTTCGGCAGCGTTGGCTTGGTTGTCCCGTCAGGTAATCGTTTTTTTACAAAGTTTTCCATGCTTGCATGACCTCCAAAAATACTGTTCTTACTAAACGGTGTATCACTTCATGTGCAGCTGGATGATGCATGTCTTAGGAGCGCAACCGATGGATGCATTCGGTGGTTGTTTGCTCCTTCTTTCGGTGTGGAGCTAGGAATGCTTCCTATAGGGGTTCCGCGCATGAAAACAATAAATGTTCACCGACGCCCCTGAACCCCTAATGCTGCCAGGACCTATATATTAGTAATACAGTAACGGGAGGGGCTTTTAGTGAACTAACCCTTGAAGACTGAAAAGCATTGTCAATGTTTAGGAGAGCGTGGCTGATGTAGACGAGCCGAAGCCGGCCTCAAGGTTGTGATGAAGTCCTCGTGCTCCTTTGGCTCCAATGACTTGAGTGCCTCAAGTGTGACACCTCGTAGGGAGTTACACATGTCCGGTGCCTGATGATGACTCCCGCTTCCCCGATCCAGCAGCAGTTGCGGAAGTAGAGCTCCTGGATTCGAATCCTGCAGCACGACGGCACTCCGCGGTGAAGATGTCTCTCGTTCGCGTAATCCGAACTTGGGACCACGGTCACGAGAGAGAGAGAGAATATCAATTGGAGGTCTTCCCAAAAGTGAGAAGACCTTTATTGAATATTGTGTGTATTTATCTGGCCAAATACCCCCCCCTATATATAGGGGAAAAGGAGATACTACCTCCCTCAAAGTCCCGGGGTGGGACTAAAGGAGAGGAGGGAGAGGGGCAGCCGCCAGCCGGCCCTGGTGGGCCCCACGCAGGGGGGCTTGGCCCAACCGTACACCCCCTTTGCCCCTTCTCCCTCTCTCCTTTCCCTAATGGGCCCTCTCCCCTCCGGGAATTGGCCCATTAAGCCCTTTGACCTTAATTGATTTTCTCTTTATTAAATAATTGTGAATAAATGATTAAATCAATATTTAACATTCACTCACATATTATTCAACCTCTATGGTTATGGAACACTTCCACCTCCACTCCGGACATCCTCCGGTCTTACCGAAACCCTTCCGGTTTTCTCTCTATTATTCTTTGGTGATTCTTCCGATCCTATAAACACTCTCTAAGCGTCATCTAACCCTTAAGCGTGATACCCTACGGTTCGGGAACACTCTAGACATGGTCGGGACACTCTCGTACCAATGATCAACAGAGGGACCTGGATGGCCATGTGACCCCTGTGTGTTCCACGAAGATCTTTTGGCGTTTGAACCGGGACAGTCGTGTCTTATTCCCTTTGTCTCTCGATACTTGTATTGCCCGAGATCTGATCAATGACATCACCATTTCGTGTTCAATATCATTGCTGAACAATGCTTCTTGACTCATTCCGACAAGTGATATCCCTATGATCAAATCACATGCTACGCAGCTATTTGGATAACTTCTTCGAGTGGGCCCTTGAGTATCTTTCCGTCACATGGACGGACAAATCCCGCTCTTGACATATATTGCCTCTACGGTTTCCTCCGAGTACCTGAACACACCTTTATAACCATTGTATTACCAAGTGGCGCTTGATGCTATCAAAGCACTCTCGGGAGACAGTGATTGATATAGCCTCACGGTCTAAGGAATAGTCTACGAGGATCCATTTCTAATCATCATAACTTGAACTTCGTGACATGATCGGGTCATGATGTTTAGGTTGGGAATTGGTTCATCTTCTCATCTCAGAATGAGTTGACTCCATTTCCAACTAGCATAAATGCCACATGATCAGGAAACATGATCATCTGTTGACCAATGAACTAGTGACTAGAGTTTCACTGGTAACCCCTGGTTGTTTGTATATCACACGTGTATTGATGTTTCCACTCAACACAGTTACAGCATGATATAAAACTTAATCATAAACTATATGAAATATGATAACAGTCCTTATTACTATTTGTCTCTAGGGCATATTTCCAACAGTCTCCCACTTGCACTAGAGTACAAATACACTAGTTGCATTTGTTCTTAATCATTGGCACCATATGTCCGGTACCTTGAACATGCTTGCTCATGGAAGAGGTTGAGTCTTGGGCCTGTATTTTACAGTCCCAAATCCTTTGCAACTTACTAATGTCACCTTGATTGACATTAATACTTTATCATCACATGAAAACATCTGTGTGTATGCATCGTCGCTATGGCAGCAGAACAAGGCCTGATTCCAGGAGCCTACTGTGACTTTAGATCAACCACGAGGGCTTTCTCATGGGCACTGTGCCCTAGGACACATCATTCCACGTTAAAAGCGAACTAGCCCTGCCATAACATTATACAACATTTTAGATGGTACCCTTATCTATTATTATAAATGTATTCATCGAAACAGTAGTGCACTCTGTGCAACTTTCGATGTTTTGTTCACCTCGCTTCCTACTTGACTCTAATCGGTATTATAGGAGTTTCCAACACATTCCCTTATAACATAACTCTTTATGCTTTAAGATATGTCATCCTTTTTGGATTTGGAAAATATATCTACAATTCTCTATTAGACAATGTGGACAAACTTAGCTCAATGTTTTGTGATTCGAACTTAATCACTTTCAAATGTTCCTTATTGGATTACATATTATGTTAAGTTATCATCATGGTTTTCTAAGATAGAAACTATGTCTCAATATAGTGGATGATGATCATCCTTTTCTTTCTTTCAACCATTGATGTTAAACTCAATACTATTCCTAATTTGAGTTATTAAGGACCAGTTCCTTAATTAACTTCTATTCTGAAACCCTTTTCAGAATCCCTTAAGGAATACTAAATAATATCATAATACACTTATTATCAACTTATACACCTCATAAATCATTATTTATTGGCACTTGCGCTTTTATTCTTAACACACTTAAGAATCACTCCTATAAGCTCCCACTCAAAATATGTTTCTACCATATTTGGGTATGAGTCAGTACTCTTACTCAAACTATGTTCCTACATATTTGAATTTGAGACTTATATTGCTCCCACCCAAAAATATGTCATTCACATATTGTTTTAGGAAGACTTTTATAGCTCCCACTCAATTTCATGCAAATTTCACATCTACTCACTATTTTTGAACAACTTAAAAAACTTTTGATCAAATATCAAACTTGGAGATTTACTATGAGATATATTACTTTTACTAGTTTTAAATCCACTGGATATTAAGCACACATGAATCAAATTCATTTGAATTCGTCCAATAGTTGACAAATTGTGCCTTTGTCATTCACTCCCTTTTCCACTATGGCTTTGCAGTCATTTGGGAAAATTCAAGTAACTCCTTTTACTTGTGAGATTCAGCAAGAATTGCTTTCTAATCTCAAGGGAATTTTGTTTCTAGGATTTCTCATAATTCTAGTTTACCATTATTTCCTTAGTAGTTCGTAGGTATGTCATATTCCAAGAATCATGACAAATGATTCACAAATGTCTCCATACAAGATATGGGTTACATTTTGAATCCTACTTCATGTAGTGAAAAGACCAGTGGGGAAAACACAATGGTCATTATCATTGATTCTTTCCTTTGTGAAGAGAATCGCTCAGGAACGTTTTCCGTTGCGCTTCTCAACACTGTGATGCAGGGATCTAAATCCGCATCGTGTTTTTCACTATCTTCCATTTGCTTTATAATCAAGAAATATCACTGAAACTGAACTTTTTCAAGAATGCACCAAAATTCAAGCAATACTAGTTTTGCTTCTTTTGGTTTCAGCTATGGATTTCGTATTCAAAGTTTCCAATGAATACTCTACAAGGACTTATTCTCTATTGTTTTGGTCATATCGAATAACCCCAAAACTTTTGCGAATTCAAATGGTTCACTATATATTCTAATTGAGTGCTAACTATTTCTAACTAATGGTCTCTACATCTACACTACAATGATTTATTTTGTGCCATCTATTTACCCATTTTGATATCTAATATCACATTGTGATGCTTTGCATTTTGACGTTTCAAATCGCTTTGCATGCCACAATTTATTTTATGCCAATCTCATAAAGTTGAATTTCATTACTATTGATCAAATCATAGTAATTAGATTCTCTTTTATATTTATACCCTCTGTTGATGAAACACTTTGATCAAATCAAATAGTTTCATATTCATGTTTCCTTTTGTAAACTTCTTTACACATTTAAACAATCATATAATGATAATTACCATTTTGTTAAAACATAATACATCGAATATGTATTTACCTTTAACAATTCATCAAAACACATTGTATTCATGTAATACACGGTGTTCAAGTTATTTTACCAAACTTAGGCATGATTTATATGTGACAAGAAAACAAGTGTCTTTCACATATTATCAAATAACTTTGAATTCAAACAATGGTTTCATTCATTCACGAATATATCATTAAGTTGGATATTTTAAGGAATTTCAATATTTTACAAATGTTCATGCATTATCAATTAGTTTCAAACAACAAGGATAATTCACATATAATCAAACAAGATATGAACACAAATAGAAATCATTCATAAAAGTAGAACAATTGTTTGTTACAAACTGATATGAATAACCGTCTCACAAAGTGTGAGACACACTAAAGAAGTTCATAATATTTTGATTACAATAACTATCCAAAACATAAACTAAATGATAAATGTCGAGGGAGAGTGTCATTGGCCATCATCATCATGCTCTCCATCAGCACGCAACGTCACCTCCTCTCCAGCAAGCACCTCTCATGCAGAAGGACCTGTTTTCAGCAAAAGAGAACAAGTATCAAATATACTTAACACTGGAAATATGTTTGCAAGATTATAACATTTATAAAATTGTATATCAAATATATACCTTTGTCATTGATGACCTTAGTGACAACGGGTTCAACCACCACATCTCTGAAATGTGATATGAACTCGTGGAAATCCTGTGTTTCCGAGTCGCCTCTCATAATGCAAATCCTGACTTGTGCTTGGAAGCTTGGTGGCAGCGACCGCAACACAACTCCTATTGCAAAAGAGCTTGTGAACCAGTTGTCCAGGAAGTATGCCAGACTCATGTATGCATCATATATGCTCAATAAGTGATCGTCCAGTGAGGAGCCTTCCTCCATCTTTATAGAGAGGAAGTCCCCCATAAGCTCATACTCCCATATGCGCACTTGTTCCATGAAATGCGATCTCAGATGTGCCATAACCATTCGGGGATTAAGACTTCCCACCATCATCCATAGCCCATCTTCCATCCCAAGGCGCATTGTTACTAATATGAATGTGTCCATCACACGACAACGGCAGCGGAGATCCTGCTGCTCCTGGGTCTCATGAGAATAGGGTGGCTCCAAGTACATCTTGCAGATCATGTAGTCAGCCACTTTGTTCTCACCAAGTAGATCATAAAGGCGCATGACCCATGCAGAAAAGTTGGATCCATCTAACTTGAGATTTTCTCCTTTTAACCAATTGTCAATAGGGAAGGTAATCTCAGGGAGAACCATTTTCTACATATATAATTGCAAAAGGAATTCAGACTAAGTTTATAATTAAATGAGTTAATAATAACTCCACTCATAAACACCTATCCCCATAAGGGTTCCTAGTGATAACACGACCCCTATTAGCCACATCTCCCCCGATCGTCACGGCCATCAATGTGGGTTCAAGGGTGGACGCTAAACGTCGGTCACATCATTCATGCGACTCGTGCTCGATCTTTTGACCATCCGTGTTCCGAGGCCATGTCTACACATGCTAGGTGATACATTTCATATGATTTCTTGGACTAACCTATTAACAAGATGCCACGGTGCCAGTTGCCTGTTTTCTGCTGTTTTTGGTTCCAGGAAGTCAGAAAATGAATATTCTCGGAATTGGACGGGACAAAAGCCAAAGTTACTATTTTCCCGGAAGACTCACGGAGCCAGAAGGAGAGTCGGAGGGGGGCCACACACCCCCTTGGCGCGGGCCAGCCCAGGCCGCGCCAGGGCATGGTGTGGGCCCCCTGGCCGGCCACCGACCTTGCCTCCTTCGCCTATAAGATGCCCTCGGGACGAAAACCCTAAGTGCCCGATCAAAAATCCACGAAAGAGTCTGTAGCCGCCGTCATCTCCATCCCTAGATCGGGAGGGATCTGAAGCTCTTCTCGGCACCCTGTCGGAGAGGGGAATTCACCCTGGAGGCCTTCTTCATCACCATGCAAGCCTCCGGTGTGATGCGTGAGTAGTTCATCCTTGGACTACGGATCCATGTAGTACCTAGATGGCTAGTTCTCCTCCTTTGTGCTTTCATGTCTAGATCTTGTGAGCTCCGTTCATGATCAAGATCATCTATTTGTAATTCTGCATGTTGTGTTTGCGGGGATCTGATGGATATTGAGATGCTATTTCAGATTGATTATTGATTCTATCATGTCTTTGTTACTTGTGATCTTGCATGCTTTCTGTTGTTAGTAGCTATCTTGGCCAAGTAGATGCTAGCAACTCCAAGAGTTAGTATTTATGCTCGATAGTGGGTTCATGCCTCTGGTAATCTGGGGAAGTGACAGAAATCTCTAAGGTACTAGATGTTCTGTTTCTACTAGGGAGAAAACAACAATCCTTTGTTCATAGAACAACCGTATTGTTTACTTTACACGCAGTTCATAAAGCAATAATCTGTTGCTTGCAACTTAATACTGGAGGGGGTTCGGATGATAACCTCAAGGTGGATTATTAGTCATAGATGCAGTTGGATGGCGGTCTATGTATAATGTTGTAATGCCCAATCAAGTTCCAAAGGAGTCAAGATGATTAGTATATGCATGTATTGCTTTCTCGATGTTTGTCAATTGCCCGGCTGTAATTTGTTCACCCAGCATGTTATCTATCTTAAGGAGAGCCACCTCTAGTGAACTATGGATCCTGGTCCTTTTCTTTTACATACAATCTACAATCTTTTACTGCTTTGTATTTACTTTCTGCAAACTATTACTTCCTTCCATTCGATACGTTTAATCCTTTGTTTTCCGCAAAACACGGTGAGATTGACAACCTCATCGCAAGTTGGGGACAAAGTTCAATGGTTGTGTTGTGCAGGTCTCCACGTTGCTACTAGCACCGATAGTGCGCCCTGCCAAAGCACACAGCTAGTAACACCTTTGGGGTGTTTCCTTGCTCCTACTGGTTCGATTAAACCTTGGTTTCATAACTGAGGGAAACTTGCTATTGTGCTCATCATACCTTCCTCTTGGGGTTCCCAACAAGCTCTACATCAACCACACACCAGCACTTTTCTAGGCGCCGTGCATTGAGCCATCACTAGGCTCGCCAACTCAACCTTAGTGTATTCGCTGTGCAACATGTCTTACACCCATTGTATGTGAACGTAGATATGTCTGACACCCACGCCTGTACCATGGATCGCCTCATACCGAAGAACTTTCTTGGTGGTGCACACTAAGGGGGAACACAATCGTTGGTAATTTTTACAGGTATCATCTTATTAGGCTACCGTCGAGTATCTAATACTAGCACACAATAAGATATACAAACAATAACATTGAATGTAAATGTGATGTGATATGGTCCTTCATGTCGTGATCTTCATCCGTCGTCACCGGATTCCAGCGCTAGGGTTCCGGCACCGTAGACACCAGGGTACCGGTGTCTTTCCGGTGTGGTAGTCCATCACCTCCGTGACTATCTACTACTATGTAACATAAGGTAATCATTTTACCTTTTCCATAACCATATCACAAAGCAACTCCCCCCCAGCAAAACAAAGTTAGACGCCTCTACTTTATCTTTGCATGTTTTACGTGGCTGAATGGGCTTTTGCACAAGAACCATTCTTACCTACGAACTTTCAGCACAACGTTGATCAAGTAGTTGTCTCTACTACACCCCTTTAGGGGCCTCCGTTGTAAATGGCATATCAACTAATGCGAGAGAGACAGACACTCCCCTAAGCCACTTTATACAGTACAAGCTGTATGTCAAGCATGGACCAGTCTCGCGAATGAACATGTAAAGTCGGTTGGGGGCCTCTTCATCAAGCATTACTGCGGTATACACCAGTACACATGGGAGGGTAACAACTAAAAGATTAACACCCACACGCTACATCTCGTGTGTTCTACCCGTACTAGCATTACTACGCATAGATCTAGCTCTGATAACACCGTAGGGGTTCCGCGCATGAAAACAATAATTTTTTACCCTACGCCCCTGAACCCCTGAAGCTGCCAGGACCTATCTATTAGTAATACAGTAACGGAAGGGGCTTTTCATGAACTTACCCTTGAAGACCGAAAAGCATTGTCAACGCTCAGGAGAGCGTGGCTGATGTAGACGAGCCGAAGCCGACCTCAAGTTTGTGATGAAGTCCTCGCGCTCCTTTGGCTCCAACAACTTGAGTGCCTCAAGTGTGACATCTCGCAGGGAGTTACACACGTCCGGTGCCTGACGATGCCTCCCGCTTCCTCGATCCTGTAGCAGTTGTGGAAGTAGAGCTCCTGGATCTGAATCCCACAGCACGACGGCGCTCCGTAGTGAAGATGTCTCTCGTTCGCGCAGTCCGAACTTGGGACCATGGTCACGAGAGAGAGAGAGAGAGAGAGAGAGAGAGAGAGAGAGAGAGAGAGAGAGAGAGAGAGAGAGAGAGAGAGAGAGAGAGAGAATATCAATTGGAGGTCTTCCCAAAAGTGAGAAGGCCTTTATTGAATATTGTGTGTATTTATCTGGCCAATTACCCCCACTATATATAGGGGAAAAGGAGGTACTACCTCCCTCAAAGTCCCGGGGTGGGACTAAAGGAGAGGAGGGGGAGGGGCAGCCTCCGGCCAGCCCTGGTGGGCCCGCGCGGGGGGTGGCTTGGCCCAGCCGGCCACCCCCTTTGCCCCTTCTCCCTCTCTCCTTTCCCTAATGGGCCCTCTCCCCTCCGGGAATTGGCCCATTAAGCCCTTTGACCTTTTAAATTGATTTTCCCTTTATTAAATAATTATGAATAAATGATTAAATCAATATTTAACATTCATTCACATATTATTCAACCTCTATGGTTATGGAACACTTCCACCTCCACTCCGTACATCCTCCGGTCTTACCGAAACCCTTCGGGTTTTCTCTCTACTATTCTTTGTTGATTCTTCCGGTCCTATAAACACTCTCTAAGCATCATCAAACCCTTAAGCGTGATATCCTATGATGTCTACGCACTTCTATTCTTGTAGACAGTTGTTGGGCCTCCAAGTGTAGAGGTTTGTAGAACAGCAGCAAGTTTTCCCTTAAGTGGATTACCCAAGGTTTATCGAACTCAGGGAGGAAGTGGTCAAAGGTATTCCTCTCAAGCAACCCTACAATCAAGATACAAGAAGTCTCTTGTGTACCCAACACACCCAATACACTTGTTAGGTGTATAGGTCCACTAGTTTGGTGAAGAGATAGTGAAATACAAGTGGTATAGATAATAATAAGTGGTAACGGTGATAGAAAATAGCTTGATGACGTGGAAAAGACTAAAGTAAAACTGAAATAAAGATAGAAGCAAGCAAACATGTAATAGATCTAATAGCAAACGGTGTTTCAGTGCTTAGAAACAAGGCCTAGGGATCATACTTTCACTAGTGAACACTCTCATATAAATATCTTCTCTTTATGATACTACTCTTAACTACTCTCCGGTTGGACACTGTAATCGATGATAGGGCTATAACAACACTCCTCAAAGTCCGCTTTCCCCATCTAGATAACCCCACACTGTCACCTTGAGCTCTAGATGGTTCCAACAAACACCACAATTTCATAGAGACATCCAACTCCAAATATAACTCATAATAAGTATTTGTAATCTCTAGCCTAAGTGCCACCATGGTGTGCACACTGTCAACTTCACACACATGGGGAGAGCAGAGATCTATTAAAGCACTTGAGTAGCAAGGTAGATCTATAGATTACAAGCTCATGATCTCAATAAGATCATGCATAGAGAGAGATGAACACATAGCTACTAGTAGAACCCTTAGCCTCGAGAGAGAACTACTCCCTCCTCGTCATGGGAATCAGCAACGGTGTTGGAGATGGTGGTGGAGATCGATGGAGATGACTCCGGGGGCACTTCCCCGTCCCGGCAGGGTGCCAGAACAGAGACTTTCTGTCCCCCGAATCTCCCCTTCGGTGGCAGCGGCGCTGCGGAACTTTTCGTGGCTGGAGGCTTGATGATTTAGGGTTTTTGCCTCGGGGGAGATATATAGGCAAAAGAGGCAAGGTCGATGGCCGGCCAGGGGGGCCACACCATGCCCTAGCGCGGCCTAGGGTTGCCCGTGCCAAGGGGGTGTGGCCACCCTGTGGCCTGATGACCCACAAGTATAGGGGGTGTATCGCAGTATTTTCGATAAGTAAGAGTGTCGAACCCAACAAGGAGCAGAAGGTGCTGGCTAGTGGTATGGATCAGGAATTCTCTGCAAATACTTAGCAAATGGATTTTTAGGGGTTTTCGATAAAACAAGTAAACAAAGTACGAGTAAATAAAAGACGGTAGGAATAAATGCAGCAAGTGGCCCAATCCTTATGCAGCAAAGGACAAGCCGGTTGTATTACTTAAGATAACCAAACGTTCTCGAGGACACATGGGAAGACCATATGGAAGCTAGGAGAAAGGTTCCACTCACAAGGCATGCAAAGGTGGCCATGTGGCTCTCATATATCAATGATGTGAAAACAACATGATGCTAAGATGAGAGCATGTGGACAAGAATTGGATCCATCCCAACCCACATGAATTAGAGGTAACTCAAATAAAATGCAAAGCTCATATTTAGTTGGATGGTGGAATTTATAAGGTGGTGAAAAGAAAGGGTGGTGGAGTGGAATAAAAGATATGCCCCCAACTCAACTTGGGCATTAAACAATATATCAAGAACCAAATACAATATCAAGAGGCAAATACAATTTACAATGCATATGAGAGAAGAACCAAATCAAAAAGGGTTTTGTATGATGCTCAAATGCAAGGTGGCATGATGACATGAGCATGATATAATGATGATGCAACAATTATATATTTGAAGTAGCCATTATATTACTAGACCAAGTAGCATTACAATTGTTAGACAATTGGGATGCTACAACTCTCCCCCATTGAACAGGAATCTCGCCCCGAGATTCTAGGATGAAGAAGAAGACACAAAGAGGGTAGGATACTTGACACGGAGCTCATCTTCACGTCCCAAGTGGCTTCATCAACGGAATGGTGCGACCACTGCACCTTGCAGAACTTGATGGACTTGTTGCGAGTCCTTCTTTCTGCGACTTCAAGGATTTTTGTGGGGTGTTCTTGATAAGACAGTCTTCTTGGAGATTGATAAGCTCATGATCCACGGTCCTGCCGGGGTCCTTGAAGCACTTCTTGAGCTGAGAGATGTGGAAAACATCATGGACTTTGAGTTTTTCCGGGAGCTCAAGAGCATAAGCAACTTCTCCTCTTCTTCCACGAACTTTGAAGGGACCGATGTATCTAGGAGCCAGCTTTCCTTTGATACCAAAACGGTGCGTGCCTCTCATGGGAGTGACACGAAGGTACACGAGATCACCAGGGACATACTCCATGTCCGTGTGCTTGTAACTACCTCGGTGAATTACGCTCCTAGTACAAGCCTGGATGATCAGAAATGGTTGAAATAGTACGGTGGGGCCCAAATGCCACTCACAGGTAGACCTTTCGGCCGTCCCAACCATTTCCAAACATCGGGACAAGAACGGGCGGCGTAATCGGCAGGCGAAGGGATCAACTACATACACAAATGAGTATGTATGCAAGCCACCATACAATAGTACATCAGAGCCATTCCATCTAAAAAGAAAGGAAATATAGCAACGCCATACGGCAAGATCCAAATATCCTAGATAGATATAATAGTTTAGGATATCTCCTCATACATCAATCAACAGAGTATCAAGCGGAAGCGGAAGACAAATTCCGAGTACGGATAAGAAGCAAATCGGCATAAGATGCCCCATAAATAAGCACATCCCGCCCACAGATCTCACCGATCCCCGTTCTCGGAATCTCTACATCGAATGATCGTTGCCTATATCATCCGTCTCTTCCAACCAGTATCCATCTTGTGAGTGTACCTGTTCATCTGAACCAAATAATTTATCGTGTGAGACCCTAGGGGTACTTAGCAAGTCTTTATGCCTCTAAAGGGGACACAACCTGGGGTGACGCAATTGCAGCAAAAGATAAACCCTAGCAATTCTATAGATACTCGCTAACCATCCGCCTAACCAGAGATAGACGGATGTCCGTGAATTAATAACAACAGTTATAACAGTTAAAACGGTAATATCCACAGATCCATCCTCCTCCTCGCTTACCGACGAGGAAGCGGACGAACAACCCCCCATCCGTTGGCAGTTTTATTAAACATTCCATGAGTGTTGTGCTATTTACTAGTCAGGTACCTAGTCTAGTCAGATTAAAAGCGGTACTTTAGTTATGCTTGTCTATGATCGAGAAACTGTGCTCCAAGTCGTCCATAACCGCGGACACGGCTTTCAGAAAGTTTTACCCTGCAGGGGTGCACAAATAGCAACACACACTCGATATGCCTCGGAAAAACCAAATCAAAACCCAACGAGGCAGTCACGACAAAGCAATTACAGGATTCAGAAATATTTCAGGGGGCCACCCCATTGAGCTACCCGCAACGAAGTTAGCTGACTCCGAGACGGCCTCAAGGTTTGCGTCAATGGCTGTGAACGACTGGGAACCCGAAAATGTGACTGGGCTTGTCGACACTGCGAAAACACTCCGCTTTCCTAAACAGTACAGTGTGCTCCTCGCACAATTTTAAATAAAGCAGTAAAGCATGGCATAAGTACAGGATAGTAAATAAAACCTCAAATTAGTTTGTGGCCCCAAGAAATAAGAATGAATCAAGCTCTGGCTCAGGGGGGTTCATAAGCCTCCCGGATGTGGATAGCGCGAATAATCAAGGAACAGGAATCAAGTACTCGGGATCCTACGGGACACAAGTGAGCCTGAAAAACCAAATAGCGAATATGGCTCACCGATGCCACTTTCATTAATTATCCCATTACTACTCAGGTTAAGTTGTTTAGGTACCTCGTTATCCATCAGACACTCACATACCCTACACATGCTGTTCTACGACTCGCATGGCTCAAACAACTCCTGTAGTAATGGCTCATGGGATGGAGGAACAAGCTTCGGTGGGGTTTAAAAGTAAAGGCTATGCAGTACTTGGGATTCAGTTTAATGCAATCGCGACTCAATGATGCAAGAATAAGATAGAGGCAATGGGTACTATATGTATGCAAGCATGTGGTAGTGCTTGCCTGGCAGCTCAGTTGAAGCAAGTGATGGATCTGGGTAGTGCTCCTGGTTCTCTTGATATATCCCCTGCTCAGCGTCTATTCGAAGAAGAACCAAACAAACAAGGGCCAACATAAATAAAGTGCACAAGCATATGTATAAATGCATCAAGCAAACAATCATGCCATGATGAATGATGCACAATTGGCATGGCAATAAAGTAGCATGGCATGGGTGAGGTGTGGAATACAAGAATAAACCATTTTATGGGGTTTTATTCACATTTTATACTCATTTCAGTTTCTGTACCCATTATATTTATATGATGCATGCTTCAAATCAAACCATGGAAAGCATAGACAGAAAGGTCTCGTCGAGCTAATCATTTTAGACATATTATTTGTTAAATTTGGAGTTATAAAACAAAAGTTATTAATTAATTAAGGAAAAAGGGCAATTTAATGTAATTTAAATAAACTGGGAATTTTAATTGTTCAAAATAGATTTTGAATGGCATATTTGAATTCCTCACATTTTTCTGATTTGAAAACATATATTATTTGTTTAAATTGGATTTATATTTTAAAAGTTATTTAAAAACAGAATTTAAATTGAATTTGAACTAATTTGAAAAAGGTTTGAATTTAAACAGATAAACATAGAGACTTTTTGTACTCAGACTAATCTAGCCACAGACACTGTTCAGTGGGTCCAGCGCTGACTCAGCAACACACGCGTGCAGAAAACGTTTTACACCGCAGGTTTAGCTAGCCACGGTGGCAGACAGGTGGGGCCAGCGAGCACAGGCCCACGCGCCAGCGAGCGAGCGCGCAGGGACCGACAGGTGGGGCCGCGGCTGGAGCGCGGGTTGAAGCTAAAAGAGGCCGGGGGTTTTCCTGTAAAATCTACTGGGTGGCTGACTGGTGGGTCCTCTAGGATCGCGGGTTGATGCAAAACAAAACGTGGGGGGGTATGCGCAAAACGACCACGCGCGCAGTGTTTCTCTTCTCTGCATCTCTGACGAGCGGTCGATGCGCGACAGACGCAGCGCGGCGCGGGCGGGGATCGATCTCTCGACCTGGGGCTCGCGCGCGGAAGCGGCTACCGCTACGGTGGCTTGGGCTAGGTGACAGAGAGGTGGGCGCGGCCTAGCTAGGGCCGGCGCACGGAGCGTGCACGACGAAACGTCCGGCGAATCTAGGGCGGCACGGCGAGGCGGACCGTGTCAGGGAGGGAGAGGGGCTCACCGCGAGGTTGTCGGTGGCGGTGGTTCGGCTCGAGGCGCAGGCGATCGACGGTGATGCAGGGGCCGAGCAGACTAGGGTTTCTCGGTGGCGCCCCGGCATGCAGCGGCGATGCAGGCCTCCTCCTCCTCGCTGGCGGGTTCGGGGCGATGCAGGGGCACGTCCTGGTACTCCTCGATCACCTCCTCGTCGTGCTCGTCGCCTAGTACGGTGTAGCCGCGAGGGGCCGAGGGTTGCCGGCGATGGGAGGGGTAGACGGCGGTGGAGAAGAGGGGGAGGGAGCAGGGCGTCCTTGGGGTAGATCTAGGAGAGGCAGAGAGGTGGTAGGAGGAGGATAAAGCCGAGAGGGAGAGGGGAATGCCGTGGGGAGGTGGGTGGATGAAAAGGTGGCTCGGGTGCCACCTTTCTCTACCTCTCCTCACGTGCTCTGGTCGGGCAGGAGGCAGGGCAGGGCGAGGGGCAGGTAGATGGGGACGTCCAGGTGGGGTAGGGTGAGGCCAGGAGGGAGGCTCGGGGTAAGGCCACAAGGCAGGGAGAGGGAGAGCTAGAGGGAGAGGGGGTAGCCTCGGGTAGGGTTAGAGCTAGGCTCGGGTTAGGGTTAGGTATGGCTCGGTGTAGCTAGGGTCTAGGGTGGGGTAGCAGCTAGGTGGCATGGTGGGGACAGCTAGTGAGAGAAGGAGAGAGGCCGAGAGAGAGAGGTAGGTTTAGGGTTTGGTCTAGATTAGGTGTGGATTAGGGTTTAGGAGAGGGGGGTAGGGTGATGATCTAGGGGTTGGAGATAAAGAGGCATGGTAGCTAGGTTTGGAGCATGACCAAACAAGAGGTGAAAAGAGAGAGAAGAAAGAGAGAAGAGGTGATGATAGGGTTTAAGCTAGATCAAATTAAGATCAAGCTAAAAGGAGTGAGAGATAGATGAGAGATGGCATGATCCCACCAAAAACAAGTAAAAACCAAATGACAAGCAAAAGGTGGTACTTGCATGACCCATGCAAATATTTAATGCCATGTTGATTCTTGTGAAAACAATGTTATTACATGGCATTATTATTATGCATTCCCAAAATTGGAGTAAGGCCCAAGCAAAGGAATCTAGAAAGAATTCCAAGTGGAATAGATGGAGATAGCCATGTTTGAAATAGAATGGGACATGCTAGTGTGTATGTTCCACTAGATGATCAATAGTCCCAAAATATTCCAACATGAGCATAATTCCATGATAAACCATATGGAAGCTAGGAGAAAGGTTCCACTCACAAGGCATGCAAAGGTGGCCATGTGGCTCTCATATATCAATGATGTGAAAACAACATGATGCTAAGATGAGAGCATGTGGACAAGAATTGGATCCATCCCAACCCACATGAACTAGAGGTAACTCAAATAAAATGCAAAGCTCATATTTAGTTGGATGGTGGAATTTATAAGGTGGTGAAAAGAAAGGGTGGTGGAGTGGAATAAAAGATATGCCCCCAACTCAACTTGGGCATTAAACAATATATCAAGAACCAAATACAATATCAAGAGGCAAATACAATTTACAATGCATATGAGAGAAGAACCAAATCAAAAAGGGTTTTGTATGATGCTCAAATGCAAGGTGGCATGATGACATGGGCATGATATAATGATGATGCAACAATTATATATTTGAAGTAGCCATTATATTACTAGACCAAGTAGCATTACAATTGTTAGACAATTGGGATGCTACACCCAGCACCCGTAGGTCATCCAGGTCGTGCACCCAGCTCTCCTCTCTCCCATTAGGGAAACCATGGCTTCTATACCCATCCAGCTTCCCTCCATGCCACCACAGGAGGAGAAGGGGCGAGGTGGAGGAGAGTGGGGAGGATGGAGGTAGAGCTCAGGAGGGTAGGGGCGTCGTGCACTCCTCCATGCCGTCAGTCTCACGAGCTCGGGGATGGAGGCAGAGCTCGGGAGGGGAGGGGTCACGCGAGGGCGGATGCTATGGTGGTAGCGCGAGCAAGAGGAGGCGAAGCCGCCACACAGGACTGGAATAGGGTAGGTAATGGGAGCTAGGTTTTCACTCTGCGCTGCCTTCATATACGACACAATGAAAAGCAAAGGACGGCTAGGATTTACTGTAAGGCGATATTAGCGGCTAGTTAAATCTGATTTTTGAGGTAAATTCCAGGGGCAGCGCCTATTATACCTTGGCGATTATACCTCGGTCTTCAGAGCGATAAAATTCTGTTGTAACATTCTCTTCAAATGGGGCCGCTTCCCGAGCATCTGACCTACCGTGTTAGTCACCTGAAAAGAAATACCAGGAATGAGGGGTTAGCAGTGTATCAAGCAAAAGAAAGAAATACTCTATATTATGGATATTATGGAAAAAGTCTTTACTTACCATGAAAATGTGACGCAATATCTTCCTGTTACACTTCAGACTCTATCACATAATTTTGTGTGAACCCGCCATCACCCAGAGGATATAATTCATGTTACACTCCAGACTCCATCTGTATGAACCCGCGGAATCATAAAGAATGTTCAAGAGGAGCACTAAAAGATGCATACTCATCTTATGACATCATCTTTAGTTTAGATGCACATAAAGACTAAAACATGCATCTGAGAAAATATTGAAAACGTGTAGCAACAAAAATTCAGATAAAGTTTACCTTATTGATGTATAGACAAACTACTGATGGTCATGACCAACTAACTATTCCCGTATGATGTATAGATCGGTTAACATAGATACAGAGTAATGGTTTGAACTTGCGCAAAGTAGATGTAGGTACTATTATCTGTGGAGGAGGCTATATGAATTATATGGTCTAACCTGAACATAAAAGCCAGTCTTGCAGAATAGCGATCAGATACAGAGGAATGGTATGCTTCTGCTCAGTTGTCACATCGTACATACACAAACTAAATTTAGTCTATTGTAAGTACATAAACAGTCACCTGAAGGCGGTTGAGAAACTTGGAAGCTAAAAGCACAAAGCGTGGCGCAGGTGACACACTTAATGCACTAATAGGACCTAGAAATCACGTCCAAGCATCTTAGGAGAAACAAAGAAATCAATAGTTTAACCAAAGCGAAGGAGAATTTAGGAATTTGGCATATTGTAGGAATGTAAGGTTGTCGGTAAGTATGGCAAACCGAAGGGATGATCTGCCTTTTCTGCGAGTAATTGTAGAAGCTCTCGTTGTGGCCATTGATGGCTCGCAAACATATTTTGAGTAATTACGATCGCAAGCAAAGTTTATACCGAATGAACTCATATTTAAATTTTCTAGAACCAAGTAAGATTGTTGTTTATCTCATCAGCAAGGAGTTCTAATTACCGTGTTATAAACCTACTAAGATAGGTAGTAATATTTCTCTAGTCAAGAGAAGACAGGACTGTTTGCCGTTACAAATCTTCCATATGAAAAATACTCAAAGTAAAGAAGATGCACCCACTTCATGGAGTTCAATGAGATGGATACAAATTTACATGTTTTACAGAAGCATTGAAAAAATAGTTCTTAGATCATTAATTGTTAAAAGCAATCAGGAGAAGCTACAGGGTTTGGTTCTCCACTTAATGGCACAATACTTCGGAGAGTAGCAAAGTAATATCCCAATTGAGAAATTCTAAGAAGAGTAACATGTGACCGTTAGTTACAAAAACTATTTTAAACATTTGCATGATCACCTGGGGCAGTCAATTACAATAGACGAACTATTTATTGGTGCATCTATATAGACATGCCTCACTGTCTATAATGATCACAACAAACTGGTTCTAATTTACAACTGAGACCAAGAGGAAACCAATATCTACTGCTTCATTGGAACTAACCTCAGGGAATTTGTATCCCACAAATCATTTGAGAATGCTAGTTGTAAAACCTTTGCTCTTACGTAGGAATGAAACTGACCATCCAAGTTTGATACCTTTTTACAAAACAAAGGAGGAAATTCATACCGAATCACCAAAATTATCGGCCTATATAAAACAGCACCGAGCATATGATCTATGCACACATACCTAGGTCCAGGGGGTTTATGACTGATGGTGGCGTCCGTGGGAGACTTGTTACTGGAGCAATCTGTTTGTAAGTCAATGTAGATAGCAAAAACACATAAGAAGGTCAAACATAATAAAATCGATGATCATCAATAAGAACATATACACCATCCAAATAAGCTTTGTAATTTATAGCTTGAGAAACTACTTTTGAAAAAACCGGTAAGTATATTGGTATTCTTTTCTTGATCTATGACAATTTCATATGAACTCAAATGTTGTTTTTGGTAGCGGTACTTGCAAAATTGTTGAATGCTTCGGTTTGTCTTCACATTGTTGGAGCCTGCCTTAGAACTATCCCATTCTTCTTATGAAAGAAGGTTGTCTTCTATGATTTATTGTTTGTTTGAGAGACCATTTGTTCGAGAAACAGCATTGTCCACCAGTACTTCGTGCTACCAGTGGTGCTTCATTGAATAAGGATGGGTTGCTATGTACCTATTTCTGCTTAGAATTCATAACACTTGTATGTCATGTTCATGTTTTGTCACTTAGATCTTGTTCACTCCTTTTGATAGCCTGAGTTGTAACCTCCATGTGTGTTTATCATTTGATGTTTTTTTGTAGGTAAATTGGTGTACTTGCCTATTGGTTTTGTTTGTTTTTATAGACACACATATAATACTGCTTAGGAAATGCTGAGAACTCATTTTTCCAAGAAATGTTCTTCTGGACTAATGTGCCCTTAGAAAAATAGTAAGAATGAATCTATGTGAGGAGTAACATCGCTATAGTGAAAATAATTATAATGCTTATCGCATGACAAATATTTAAGACCATATCAGTTTACATATTTGGTTACCTATAGACATGTATAGATGGGTATTAGCACTTCCGTTCTTTTCCATTCAATTCTAGGCCATTGTTCTGCATGTCTATTGCATTCACCTGGACGTTGTAAATGGTATTAATATATCTACTATTTACCAGATGCTATATGATTGATTTTAGTACTAGGTTGCTGACAATATTTGTAATTTCCCTCCTGTGAGTTTCTATCTGACCTTTCTTATGTGTTTCTGAAATTTACATTGTCTTTTGAGACAAATGTCCCACAAACACCGCCATCGGTTTGTAGGGTTTCCGTAGCAATAACAAAAAAATTACTACTCGGAATACCCTGAATGCCCAAGGACCAATCTAGAAGTAATGCAGTAACGGAGGAAGACATCAGTAACGTACCCTTGAAGACCGAGAAAGCGTTACGCTCATGCAGGAGAGTGGATGATGTAGTCGTACCCATCCGACCTCAAGGTCACGAAGA
The DNA here is from genome assembly GCA_916181665.1 of Avena sativa. Taxonomy (NCBI): domain Eukaryota; kingdom Viridiplantae; phylum Streptophyta; class Magnoliopsida; order Poales; family Poaceae; genus Avena; species Avena sativa. The sequence goes on from OV702291.1 coordinate 265,397,487, forward strand.
TCCTCGCACGTCACCCCTTGTCTAGGTCCTTATACGATGGCCCGGAAGCTTCAATAGCCCCACCGATTTATCACATGCATATGGTGCAATGCGACAACTCCAGAAACTCCTTGATCCCTGTTGGGGTTGCAGAAGTAGATCCCCTGACGAAATCCCCGCAGCACAATGGTGTGTCGCGGATACATTGACTTTGCGCGCATAGTCCTAACTTGGGATCGCGCCATGGTGAAGGCAACTAGAGAGAGGAGGAGTATTCCAACCAAAGGGAATACACCAATTTATTGTGTGTTTGTGTGTTTTAATCTCACCTATAGGCATCTCCTTATATAGGCTAAGGGAGGTGTGTCCTCCCTCTTAGATTCCCCATGTGGGACTAAACTTAAAGGAAACAGGGTTGGAAAAACATCCCAGCCGGATGGGCTGAATCTGCTCAGCCCGATAGGCAAAGGGGTAAAACCCCGGGTGGGCCTGGAAGCCCCGGTGGCCCACCAAGCCGTGCTAGGCAGCAGCTGCCCCGGGCAGGCCAGAATGCCCCCGGCAGCCCAGCTTGTCACCCGAACGCGCGGCAAAGGGCGGCGACACGGGATGGGCCGACTTGCCCCCAGCAGCCTAGCGGCGCAGTGCCCCCGACCTGCCCGCGCGCCCGCTACCCGCGTGGGCCGTGTGTGGCCGCGGCCTGCCAGGCGGCTGGTTGGCTGTGTCGCGCCCCCGTGTGGCGGCTAATATCCGCTGCCCACGTGGTCCTTCAACCGTTTTCCCTTTTCTTTTTCTGCAGCTTTTCTCCTAGGCCGTTTTCCTCCGAGGATTTGGCCTAATATGAAAGTTGCCTTTTATAAATTTAATTTAAATATTTATTTAGAATATATTAATTCATAATTAACATATAACAAATATATATATTAAATTGCCATTTATCCGAAACACCTTTCGGCCTTTTCCTTTACTTCTTTCTCAGAACAACTCCGAATCTCTCCGGAATGATTCCAATTTCTCTCTCTTCTGTGATTCCATCTAGCAGGACGATCTCCAAGCGTCGTATTGCCCTTAAGCGTGTTTCCCTCGGTTCAGGAGTACTATAGACATGATCTATATCAATGATCAATAGAGGGACCGGGATGCCCATGTTGACCCCTATGCACTCCATGATTCTCCATCGTGTTCGAACCTAAAATGATATATCCAATTTCCTTGTTTGCGATACAATACTTGTCCCATATTTTATTATCGATATCCTGATACCTCATTCAATCTCGTTTCCAACAAGTATTGTTTTACTCGTTCTATGAAATACCATCTCCCTGACCTAGTCATGTGTTGCGCAACATAGATGTAATTCACCGAGTGGCCCAGTTATATATTCCCGTCACACGGGAGAACAATTCCTGCTCTTGAAGCATATTGCCTCTATGTGCTCCTTCGGATACCCAACATGCACCTTTATGGCCACCCTTTTACGAGATGACGGTTGATACAGTTAAAGCACCCTCCGGTAACAGCGATTGATATGATCTGACAGTCTAAGGATTAGGACAATCTGTTTCTTTGACAATTGCAACATGAACTAAGTGACATGGTCGTGCTACAACCAGTCATTGGTGGGAAGTGTCCATCACATCATTCCAGATGACATAACTTCATTATCAGTGACTTTTGTTTAGCCCATGATCAGGAAACCTTGATCATCGTATCCCCCAATGAACTAGTTAAATAGAGGCTACTGGGGACCTAGATTGTTTGTATACCACACCTATATCAATGTTTCCGCTTGATACAGTTATAGCATGATATAAAACTATTATGAACTTATGAGATATAATAATACCATTCTATTATTTACCTCTAGGGCATATCTCCTTCAGTATCCCACTTGCACTAGAGTATACATAATCTAGTTGCATTGCTACTAATCATAAACCATATCTCATATGTGTTTATTGATCATGCTTGCTCATGGAGGAATACCTGTCCTAAATCTGTTTCACTAGATTCATAAGGTCCTATTTTGCAAATCATTAATGTCAACTGTTTTGATATTCACACCATTATCATATAATGTGTTTTAGCATTTTGGTGACAAAGTGAGACTTCTGTTTTCTATCTTATATAATAACGATCTATTAGTCAATAGAACTTTCAAGATGTCATATATAACTATAAACACACTTAGTCGAAAGTCGAACTTTCTCCAGACCAAAATTATACTTGCTAATATTGAAATGTCCTAATACTTCTATATCTATGTAAATTCTAATCCAAGTGCAACACTTTCACTCTGATGTCCAGCCACGCTTTCGCTGCGTTCAAACTTAACTTTGATTTAGTGATTCTAAAATCACTCTCGAATATTTGTTCTTCATAACTAAGAACATGGATCATATTACGTCAAGTATAAACAACATGGGTTTTACTTGGAAAAACTATGACTAAGGCATAGTTGATGCAGTGCATCTCTTTTCCTCGTTTTAACCATTATCGTAAATACTGAGTCATTACTCAATACTTCTCCTAATTGTTCAAGTAAGAACCAATTCTTTCTTGAATCCATTCTGAATTCGTTTCAAAACCTCAACTAGGTCCTTCTGAACACTTTCAGAATTCTCCAAGTATTTTGACATTTAATATTCATTAAACATCCTAATCTAATCACATAGATCCACTATATGTAATATATATGCTGAATTTCATCCATCTAATTATCAGATCATTCCTACTAACAAATACATTATTCAATGTCGATTACATATTCAAGAATATTGTCATGCTCCCACTCAAATATTTCATCAATATTTGATATCCTAGGATGACGCTCATCTCCCACTCAAATATGTCATCCACATATTTTATTGGGGGAAACCTCTTAGATCCCACTAAATTTGCAGACTTATCTAGGCAATCCTAGCAAATCCAAAATTATTTGATCTTACATCAAATCGAGAATTTTCTATTTCAAGAGTTTAGCAATTCCTGAATGATCAAACACCTGCTTGTTGTACCAGTTACAACCTTTCTCTTCATACACTTGAAGACTTTACAGTTTGGAACAGTCCTTTACTAATTTCATGACTAGGTAATTTCTTGTACTTGGGTCCATCAATCTTTCTTTGTAGTTCGAAGGTATGTCTTATTCCTATAATAGGATAAGTGAATCAAGAATGGAATTATGCAACTGGCAAAACAAGTTCTTGAATCCTACTTTCACAAAGTATTAGCTGAAACACTTTATGATCATAATCATTCTAGTTTCCCTCTATTTGTAAAGTTCTTTTCCGGAACATATTCCGTTTTACGTTCTTGACAATTTGGAGGTAAGGTCAAAACCTTTTGCTTACACTTTTGCCTTTCCACTAATACTCTATGAGAACCTTTTCTCAAAAGAAGTACCTCGCTGAGACAATACAAACTTTGTCTTCTTCGGGCTAGGAATTTGCATTCATAGTCCTGCTAAGAACATACCACAAATACTTACTATTCACAACAATCTCGAACTATCAAGGTCTCTAGAAACTCGAGCTTGCCATATCACATATGGTGTTGTTTCCGTGAATCATTAGATGTTCATAATACTTTTGAGTGTTTACTAATCTAATCTCTAACTCTAATTCCTAACGTTAAACCATTCAAAGATCCTTTGGACCAAATGTATCTTATACACTGTGATTATGATTTATTAGACATATTAATACGATTTGATTAGTCCAATCATCATAATTCGTGAAACCATTTTTCACAAGTCCCTTATATGTCAATTTGCTATTAACTTGAATTCGAAATCTCTTGGATCAAATCGCAAATACTTTGGAATTATCGTTAATCTTATATCCACTTCATTTTGAAATCCTTTGAACAATTTAAACAGTTTCAACCTTGCGTTTCATTAATTAAATACACATATTTACCTAAATTCACCAAATAATGATTTCCACTATCTGTTGAAAGTACGATACATCATATGTATAAAATTCAACACTTATTCGCATATCATCGTTTTACCAGAATGCGGAGTTTTAGTCATTATGCCCGTCGAGGCATGGTTCTACAAAGTCTCTAGATAAAATATCTAAGACCCCGATCTTCATTTAACATGAAAAACATGCACTAAACATAATGACTTAAACAATAGTGTTATTCATTATTTAAACTTGAATATCTTTTGGCAACTTTTATAAACGTTCTTTTATCATACTGATAAAGACTAGAATAACGTGTTTATAATCCCAATGTGAATTATAAAAGAGATCATTTATAAAAACAGAACAACTGAGTTGTTTCTTATTAATATGAATAACCATCTCGCAACAAGCAAGACACACTCATACATTTCACAAACTTGATTACAAAGCTTCTATTCAAATCTTCTAATCCTAATGATAAACTTCGAGGGAAGGAGTGTTGTCGGCCATCAACCAGCTTTCTTTCCATTGTCATGCCATCATCGCATCGTTCCATTCTGTAACTCTCATGCAAAGGGTATTGTTTTCATTAAAACAAGATTAAGTATCCAATACTTGAAACCTGCATGAGCGTTTCATGGAAACGTTCATTCCTCGTATATCACATATACACTTTCTGTTGATGACGATCCCAACTTTGGGTTCGACATCAACGAAGGTAACATGGCGGTCACGAAGAGTCGTATCTTCTCTACCATCGGATTCATCAGGGAAATCTTCTAGGGGTTCACAAAGGGCAAAGAGGAGATGGTTTTCTATGAGGATCTGATACCTTCGATCCGGATTACGGATGTAGTATAGCTTCTTTTTCCCTAGTAGACCTAGGTTATTGAATCCTCGGGAAGCGAATGCATAGTAAAGTTACTTTAACAGACCTTTGGGAGTTTTAGAATTCCTTTTGTGTTTTTACTAGACCAATAGCTTGCGTCTTTTTGTTGTCGATGATGGAGAGAGAGGGCCTAGGGTGTTTGGTTTCACCTGTAGCTATGCAAAACATCTGATGGGAATAAAAGATATAAATAAAGTATGCATGTACTTGTTAGAGCAAGATAAATTATATGTGGGCAGTGCATCCATAATTGCTATTGCCTCTGCAACCGCTTATAGCAATAACCTACTAGTCTCATCCATAGAAGAAAGAGAACTAATGATATGCATAGTGATGTCACCATTAATCCCAAGTAAATCCCTCACATACAGTCGTACTACCCCTTCTGTCACTGGAATTCTCAACCTGCAGATCAGTCATTACTCATACTCCTTATACCTGGCTCAACCCTCGGGGTCTTGGGTACCTGACAAGTCCTGATTGAGGCAAGAGAGGATACAATAATCATCATGTCATACAAACTAATACATGATCCCATATATGATAAATAACATGCACAAACGCTACATGGCTAGGCCGAAGCCCTTAGCCCAAGCAGAATTACTCACACATAGAGATTAGATCAACAATCATAAACATTGTAATGAAAATCATAAGATTGATAGTAATAGTCTTACAATGTATCCAATCGAAGAAGAGATCTACTATTACAAGTAGTGGAATATGGCTATGGAGATGGAGAAGGGTTTTGAGATCTGGAGGCGGCTGGTGATCTTTGGCAGAGACTTTTGGCGAGGTCTGGCTCGTTTTCTCGTCGCCCGAGGCTTATTTATATAGGGGTCCCTTCACGGAAGTTGTTCTGTTTAACCTAATAGTGGCGGCGCCAACTATACGACCGGAGCTATACGGCCGGAATTTTGCTCTGGTCGTATAGTTGGTCGTTAAAGCATCTGCCTCCACTTCATGGCTCCTGGTTTCTTCTGGTTGTTAGAAATCTCGTATCTTTGACTTTAATGTAGTGATTCCCATATTCAAACGACATTATCTACAGAAGAAAAATATAAAAGAAAGGATTGCATACCCCTTTGAATATTAGGAATTAGTGGCAGGGTTTAGAGAGATATTTCATAAAATGTGAATAATATCTAGTTTAAATGTGGACATGGATGGCTATATTTCAAATCCATCAGGATCCTACTTAGGCGTTGGTATCAGTCGATGAAATTCGACCCATCTAACTTAAGTTTCTCCTCGTTCATTAATGGACTATATATGTCCTAAACTAAGGGGATGGCCATAATCTACAATATATTTGCAAAAAGGACTTAGACTAAGTTCATAATGTGGAGTTTGAATGAACTCCCACTTAAACTATCATCCCTAAAGACAGTTTTAGTGATTATACGACCCCTTTCCCCCACATCGCTCCGATCGTCATGACCTTTTATGTGGGTGCTAGGGTGGACTTTATCGGTCGATCACATCATCCATGTGACTCGTACTTGATCTTTCGTTCGATGTGTTCCGAGGCCATATCTACATATGCTAGGCTCGCCAACTCAACCTTAGTGTATTCGATGTGCAACATGGCTTACACCCACTATATGTGAACGTAGATATGTCTGACACCCTCTTGAGAAAATTGAACGCTAATCAATATATTATTATTTAACAAAAGATATGCAATGCCCCCACTCACCCTTTTGAGAAAATTGAACGCTGCAAACATTGTGAATTTCAATAATTTCAAATGCAATGTACAATGGCTCAATATAGGTGGTGGGCCTATTTATACGTTTGGAACTTTTCTCAACCTTGATTATAAAACTAGATAAATAAATTATATTAATTAGTTTGGCAATGGTTACATGATGGATTTTCTCCACGAGTATGAGAAAATTCTAGTAGTAGCAACATGTTAGCTTTCCCCTTCTTGCATAATCACCACAAGGATCTGAACCCACAAAATAAATCACATGAGAGCATCTCAAAGAAATATTGTAGCCCCTGAAGGGAGGTTTTAGAGGCCATGTGCCCTCCTGGCCGTCGGATTGGGCTGAAAAAACGATCCTGGATGTCCATTTTAGCCACGCCATTGGACACTCACCGGCACACTGCTAGCTACCATCCCTGAAGGGTGGGGGCCTGCGTTTTGCGTGCCCCACTCTTCAGAGACCATGCGAGCGCGGCGTTAGTGTCAATGGAAACCGGGAGAGGGTGCGCGGTGGCTCCACCGTAGTTTTCCAGACCCCACGGGGCTAATTTGGTACTTTCCTAGCCAAACCTAGCACGTTGCAACGATCCAGCCGCCCTAAATTCGCCCACACATTCCTCTCTCTCTCGTCTCCCTCCTCATCTCTTTTTATAAACATACCACATAGATCATTGATGGAACAAAGCCCATGTCTCTGTCCAGTCAACTAACTGTAGTGAATTTCTTGATTCGATTGTTCACCAATATTTTGCATACCGTGTATTGTCTAGGAGGCACCCATAGGCCATAACAAATGACTGGAGCTTGACTTAAAGACTTTTTATTCACCTTAAAAAACAAAAGTACACAAGTTTCATCACATATTTTTCAGGTTATATAATGTATAATGTCCCAACTGTTAACCTGCAACACTGATAGGAATTTCAAATATCAATTATTTCCAAATTTGATGTCTCCAAAAGAGGGAATCCAATGCAATTAGTACTTGGTAGGCTTGAGAAGTTAGGCAGGACTGCCGTTAAAATGGACAAAGAATTATTATTACCTTTAATTTATTTTCCCATAGTTTCAGCAGAAACTTGATAAGTCAAATGACTGCATTGTTCTTAAGATATAAGGTCAAGATTCAAGAACAATGCAGTATACATATGCAAAGAATATAGAATGAGAAAACAATCTCAAACTTTCTAGGAATAAAACAACACTGATTGTTGGATTTACAATAATTCTACAGGTAGGAAAAGTGACAACATAGTTCTAATAGAGTAGTTGTATGATAAACATAAAAATGTGTATATAGTTTCAATCGTAGACATGGGTACAGATAAGGAAGAAGCTAGCTAGTAGGATAGAAAAATTGTAATCAATAGTGGATAAATATCCTAATTAATTACTTCTGATACTCATGCAGAAGTGTTTTGTTTCTTGCTGCAGCTTCTAGTGCGAAGGCCTCCTTTCCTCTTAGTCTGCATCTTCTGAAATCAATCTAGAGGGAAAGGAACATGAATTAATTAATCTTCAGTCGATGGATCAGACGAGACCATGTAGATGATAAAAGGGAGAAAAAAGATAAGAGGGACTACCTAATAGACGGGGTCACCATTTGTTGCTCGTTGCCGGCCGCAGCGGCAGAGATTGATACATGGTCGTGGCTTCACCACTGATCACAGAAGGTGAAGTGGAAACGGGAAGGGTCAGTGCCATTGTCAACAACTTCAACCACTCGCCAACAGTGGAGGCCATCGACATTGATGTGGGGAACACGGTCGGCGGTATTAGGTGATGTTGCTGCTTCCGCCGATATGGAGGTCACGATTTGGTGCTCTCCCGTCCTTCCTACTCCTCTCTTGGACTTCTGCCACCGATGATAGAAGAATGACCGAAGGCTGCTCAGAAGTCGAGGTAGGATGGGGGCAATGCCGCTCGTGGTAGAGGCCGGAAAAGGGGAGCCACCGCTCTCTCTCCCCATCTCATCTCCTTCCCTCGGTAGCTATCTCTCTCTCTGTGGCGCTCATAGTAGCGCGGCAGTGAAGCACGAGGTCGGGATAGGATGGGATTACGGTGTGGGAAGCTATGCATCACCAAAGCCACCAAATATAGTATCCTGACCGTACAGTTATGATCGAACGGGATTTGTCCGATTTGTTTTGGAGAGTAGCGTTTCCTAGGGATATGCACCACATGCGGGAGCATCAGACTCTTCGGAGGGAATTTGAATAGAAATAACCCAAAAAATTAACAAATTCACGAAATAAACTCTGGTCACAACAAATTCACGGAACTAACCCTTTTTGCAACACCGTGGACGATGGCACCGCACCCTGAAGCGCAAAGCCACGATACGTGGCGCCGCACGAATGCCAGCGTGGCATCGTGGCGCCCGGCTTCGTCAGTGCGGCGCCAACGTCCACGGCGTTGCACTGCAATACGCAACTCCACGTCGGGTGGCGCCACACTTTAGGTCTTGTACCAGCGCGCACGGCCGCCCCAGCCCAACCCTCACTCAGTTTCTCTCCAACCCACGAACAGAGAAGGGCGATGGCGGCGGCGACCACCCCTACTTGATCCCCTCCCCAAATTTGGTGATCTGACAAGATTCTTGCTCTCAATCCCCTCCCCTAGGTATTCTCACTAAATCCCCTCAATTCTATCCACAAATTTCTTCCTTTTTGTCCCTTATTTGCAATTTTTGTGGAACCCTAGATTTATATGGGATAGTCAAATTAATATGAACCATTTCCATGTTTACTTGATCTTTAGGTTTAGTAATACTTGTAAGATGGATTGTGATACCCTAGGTTCTATGGGAGAGTGAAACCCTAGGTTCTATGTGATAGTTTGAAAATTTTGAAATTGGCATGTGTTGTTGGCATGTTTTCTTATAGCATAGTATTCAATGAAACCCTAGATACTACAAGATTCTAGGAATAGCCTATGAAACCTTAGATTCTACTAGATTTTGAAATTGATATGTGTTATTGGCATAGAAACCAATGTGTTAGCATGTGAGAAGTAAGGTGGGATATATGTTCATGTGAGAATAATTGGCCTTATTGTTTCCATTGTTTTGAATATGTAGGATGGATCTTCTCAATCCTCACTACGATGTTCAACACCGTTCCTACAAGTTGTCGGAGAAGAGACAGGTACTAAAAAACCACACGATAGTTCCTATTGTTCTGGTTTGTTGAGATGTAAATCTTACCTTGGTCATTGTATGTTTGCAGGAGCTTGTACCTCTTCGACTTAGGTATCACGAGATCTTGTCGGCCAAGAACTTGACTTATGATGAGCGGTACACTCCGTATATTGAGAAGCTAGGACTCCTCCCCTTTATCCACATGGTCACTCGGTCGACACCAAAGTTCAACCCTGCTGCGATCACCACGATTGTCGACCGGTGGAGACCGGAGACACACACATTTCACCTTAGGACCGGTGAGACTATGGTGACCTTGCAGGACATGAGCATGATCCTAGCACTCCCAGTCAAGGGAACCCCTGTGTGCATAAGCAAAGATTCAGATGGGTGGCATGAGCAGATGGTCAGCCTTATAGGGAAGGATCCACCCGAGGTTATAAACACGAAGGGGGAAACACTGAGGGTCGCTGCCGGGGCCACTTTTAGTTGGATCAGACAGAATTTCAAGACCTGCCCGAGGATGCTGACGTGGACAAGGTCATGACGTACGCTCGTGTGTATGTGTGGTACATCATCACGGGGACTCTCTTTCCTGACAGCACTGGGGATCGTGCTCGGTGGCATTGGCTTAAGGTGCTCACAGTTTTTGTCTCAAAGTTCAACTGGGGTTCGGCAGCGTTGGCTTGGTTGTCCCGTCAGGTAATCGTTTTTTTACAAAGTTTTCCATGCTTGCATGACCTCCAAAAATACTGTTCTTACTAAACGGTGTATCACTTCATGTGCAGCTGGATGATGCATGTCTTAGGAGCGCAACCGATGGATGCATTCGGTGGTTGTTTGCTCCTTCTTTCGGTGTGGAGCTAGGAATGCTTCCTATAGGGGTTCCGCGCATGAAAACAATAAATGTTCACCGACGCCCCTGAACCCCTAATGCTGCCAGGACCTATATATTAGTAATACAGTAACGGGAGGGGCTTTTAGTGAACTAACCCTTGAAGACTGAAAAGCATTGTCAACGTTTAGGAGAGCGTGGCTGATGTAGACGAGCCGAAGCCGGCCTCAAGGTTGTGATGAAGTCCTCGTGCTCCTTTGGCTCCAATGACTTGAGTGCCTCAAGTGTGACACCTCGTAGGGAGTTACACATGTCCGGTGCCTGATGATGACTCCCGCTTCCCCGATCCAGCAGCAGTTGCGGAAGTAGAGCTCCTGGATTCGAATCCTGCAGCACGACGGCACTCCGCGGTGAAGATGTCTCTCGTTCGCGTAATCCGAACTTGGGACCACGGTCACGAGAGAGAGAGAGAGAATATCAATTGGAGGTCTTCCCAAAAGTGAGAAGACCTTTATTGAATATTGTGTGTATTTATCTGGCCAAATACCCCCCCCCCCCTATATATAGGGGAAAAGGAGATACTACCTCCCTCAAAGTCCCGGGGTGGGACTAAAGGAGAGGAGGGAGAGGGGCAGCCGCCAGCCGGCCCTGGTGGGCCCCACGCAGGGGGGCTTGGCCCAACCGTACACCCCCTTTGCCCCTTCTCCCTCTCTCCTTTCCCTAATGGGCCCTCTCCCCTCCGGGAATTGGCCCATTAAGCCCTTTGACCTTAATTGATTTTCTCTTTATTAAATAATTGTGAATAAATGATTAAATCAATATTTAACATTCACTCACATATTATTCAACCTCTATGGTTATGGAACACTTCCACCTCCACTCCGGACATCCTCCGGTCTTACCGAAACCCTTCCGGTTTTCTCTCTATTATTCTTTGGTGATTCTTCCGATCCTATAAACACTCTCTAAGCGTCATCTAACCCTTAAGCGTGATACCCTACGGTTCGGGAACACTCTAGACATGGTCGGGACACTCTCGTACCAATGATCAACAGAGGGACCTGGATGGCCATGTGACCCCTGTGTGTTCCACGAAGATCTTTTGGCGTTTGAACCGGGACAGTCGTGTCTTATTCCCTTTGTCTCTCGATACTTGTATTGCCCGAGATCTGATCAATGACATCACCATTTCGTGTTCAATATCATTGCTGAACAATGCTTCTTGACTCATTCCGACAAGTGATATCCCTATGATCAAATCACATGCTACGCAGCTATTTGGATAACTTCTTCGAGTGGGCCCTTGAGTATCTTTCCGTCACATGGACGGACAAATCCCGCTCTTGACATATATTGCCTCTACGGTTTCCTCCGAGTACCTGAACACACCTTTATAACCATTGTATTACCAAGTGGCGCTTGATGCTATCAAAGCACTCTCGGGAGACAGTGATTGATATAGCCTCACGGTCTAAGGAATAGTCTACGAGGATCCATTTCTAATCATCATAACTTGAACTTCGTGACATGATCGGGTCATGATGTTTAGGTTGGGAATTGGTTCATCTTCTCATCTCAGAATGAGTTGACTCCATTTCCAACTAGCATAAATGCCACATGATCAGGAAACATGATCATCTGTTGACCAATGAACTAGTGACTAGAGTTTCACTGGTAACCCCTGGTTGTTTGTATATCACACGTGTATTGATGTTTCCACTCAACACAGTTACAGCATGATATAAAACTTAATCATAAACTATATGAAATATGATAACAGTCCTTATTACTATTTGTCTCTAGGGCATATTTCCAACAGTCTCCCACTTGCACTAGAGTACAAATACACTAGTTGCATTTGTTCTTAATCATTGGCACCATATGTCCGGTACCTTGAACATGCTTGCTCATGGAAGAGGTTGAGTCTTGGGCCTGTATTTTACAGTCCCAAATCCTTTGCAACTTACTAATGTCACCTTGATTGACATTAATACTTTATCATCACATGAAAACATCTGTGTGTATGCATCGTCGCTATGGCAGCAGAACAAGGCCTGATTCCAGGAGCCTACTGTGACTTTAGATCAACCACGAGGGCTTTCTCATGGGCACTGTGCCCTAGGACACATCATTCCACGTTAAAAGCGAACTAGCCCTGCCATAACATTATACAACATTTTAGATGGTACCCTTATCTATTATTATAAATGTATTCATCGAAACAGTAGTGCACTCTGTGCAACTTTCGATGTTTTGTTCACCTCGCTTCCTACTTGACTCTAATCGGTATTATAGGAGTTTCCAACACATTCCCTTATAACATAACTCTTTATGCTTTAAGATATGTCATCCTTTTTGGATTTGGAAAATATATCTACAATTCTCTATTAGACAATGTGGACAAACTTAGCTCAATGTTTTGTGATTCGAACTTAATCACTTTCAAATGTTCCTTATTGGATTACATATTATGTTAAGTTATCATCATGGTTTTCTAAGATAGAAACTATGTCTCAATATAGTGGATGATGATCATCCTTTTCTTTCTTTCAACCATTGATGTTAAACTCAATACTATTCCTAATTTGAGTTATTAAGGACCAGTTCCTTAATTAACTTCTATTCTGAAACCCTTTTCAGAATCCCTTAAGGAATACTAAATAATATCATAATACACTTATTATCAACTTATACACCTCATAAATCATTATTTATTGGCACTTGCGCTTTTATTCTTAACACACTTAAGAATCACTCCTATAAGCTCCCACTCAAAATATGTTTCTACCATATTTGGGTATGAGTCAGTACTCTTACTCAAACTATGTTCCTACATATTTGAATTTGAGACTTATATTGCTCCCACCCAAAAATATGTCATTCACATATTGTTTTAGGAAGACTTTTATAGCTCCCACTCAATTTCATGCAAATTTCACATCTACTCACTATTTTTGAACAACTTAAAAAACTTTTGATCAAATATCAAACTTGGAGATTTACTATGAGATATATTACTTTTACTAGTTTTAAATCCACTGGATATTAAGCACACATGAATCAAATTCATTTGAATTCGTCCAATAGTTGACAAATTGTGCCTTTGTCATTCACTCCCTTTTCCACTATGGCTTTGCAGTCATTTGGGAAAATTCAAGTAACTCCTTTTACTTGTGAGATTCAGCAAGAATTGCTTTCTAATCTCAAGGGAATTTTGTTTCTAGGATTTCTCATAATTCTAGTTTACCATTATTTCCTTAGTAGTTCGTAGGTATGTCATATTCCAAGAATCATGACAAATGATTCACAAATGTCTCCATACAAGATATGGGTTACATTTTGAATCCTACTTCATGTAGTGAAAAGACCAGTGGGGAAAACACAATGGTCATTATCATTGATTCTTTCCTTTGTGAAGAGAATCGCTCAGGAACGTTTTCCGTTGCGCTTCTCAACACTGTGATGCAGGGATCTAAATCCGCATCGTGTTTTTCACTATCTTCCATTTGCTTTATAATCAAGAAATATCACTGAAACTGAACTTTTTCAAGAATGCACCAAAATTCAAGCAATACTAGTTTTGCTTCTTTTGGTTTCAGCTATGGATTTCGTATTCAAAGTTTCCAATGAATACTCTACAAGGACTTATTCTCTATTGTTTTGGTCATATCGAATAACCCCAAAACTTTTGCGAATTCAAATGGTTCACTATATATTCTAATTGAGTGCTAACTATTTCTAACTAATGGTCTCTACATCTACACTACAATGATTTATTTTGTGCCATCTATTTACCCATTTTGATATCTAATATCACATTGTGATGCTTTGCATTTTGACGTTTCAAATCGCTTTGCATGCCACAATTTATTTTATGCCAATCTCATAAAGTTGAATTTCATTACTATTGATCAAATCATAGTAATTAGATTCTCTTTTATATTTATACCCTCTGTTGATGAAACACTTTGATCAAATCAAATAGTTTCATATTCATGTTTCCTTTTGTAAACTTCTTTACACATTTAAACAATCATATAATGATAATTACCATTTTGTTAAAACATAATACATCGAATATGTATTTACCTTTAACAATTCATCAAAACACATTGTATTCATGTAATACACGGTGTTCAAGTTATTTTACCAAACTTAGGCATGATTTATATGTGACAAGAAAACAAGTGTCTTTCACATATTATCAAATAACTTTGAATTCAAACAATGGTTTCATTCATTCACGAATATATCATTAAGTTGGATATTTTAAGGAATTTCAATATTTTACAAATGTTCATGCATTATCAATTAGTTTCAAACAACAAGGATAATTCACATATAATCAAACAAGATATGAACACAAATAGAAATCATTCATAAAAGTAGAACAATTGTTTGTTACAAACTGATATGAATAACCGTCTCACAAAGTGTGAGACACACTAAAGAAGTTCATAATATTTTGATTACAATAACTATCCAAAACATAAACTAAATGATAAATGTCGAGGGAGAGTGTCATTGGCCATCATCATCATGCTCTCCATCAGCACGCAACGTCACCTCCTCTCCAGCAAGCACCTCTCATGCAGAAGGACCTGTTTTCAGCAAAACAGAACAAGTATCAAATATACTTAACACTGGAAATATGTTTGCAAGATTATAACATTTATAAAATTGTATATCAAATATATACCTTTGTCATTGATGACCTTAGTGACAACGGGTTCAACCACCACATCTCTGAAATGTGATATGAACTCGTGGAAATCCTGTGTTTCCGCGTCGCCTCTCATAATGCAAATCCTGACTTGTGCTTGGAAGCTTGGTGGCAGCGACCGCAACACAACTCCTATTGCAAAAGAGCTTGTGAACCAGTTGTCCAGGAAGTATGCCAGACTCATGTATGCATCATATATGCTCAATAAGTGATCGTCCAGTGAGGAGCCTTCCTCCATCTTTATAGAGAGGAAGTCCCCCATAAGCTCATACTCCCATATGCGCACTTGTTCCATGAAATGCGATCTCAGATGTGCCATAACCATTCGGGGATTAAGACTTCCCACCATCATCCATAGCCCATCTTCCATCCCAAGGCGCATTGTTACTAATATGAATGTGTCCATCACACGACAACGGCAGCGGAGATCCTGCTGCTCCTGGGTCTCATGAGAATAGGGTGGCTCCAAGTACATCTTGCAGATCATGTAGTCAGCCACTTTGTTCTCACCAAGTAGATCATAAAGGCGCATGACCCATGCAGAAAAGTTGGATCCATCTAACTTGAGATTTTCTCCTTTTAACCAATTGTCAATAGGGAAGGTAATCTCAGGGAGAACCATTTTCTACATATATAATTGCAAAAGGAATTCAGACTAAGTTTATAATTAAATGAGTTAATAATAACTCCACTCATAAACACCTATCCCCATAAGGGTTCCTAGTGATAACACGACCCCTATTAGCCACATCTCCCCCGATCGTCACGGCCATCAATGTGGGTTCAAGGGTGGACGCTAAACGTCGGTCACATCATTCATGCGACTCGTGCTCGATCTTTTGACCATCTGTGTTCCGAGGCCATGTCTACACATGCTAGGTGATACATTTCATATGATTTCTTGGACTAACCTATTAACAAGATGCCACGGTGCCAGTTGCCTGTTTTCTGCTGTTTTTGGTTCCAGGAAGTCAGAAAATGAATATTCTCGGAATTGGACGGGACAAAAGCCAAAGTTACTATTTTCCCGGAAGACTCACGGAGCCAGAAGGAGAGTCGGAGGGGGGCCACACACCCCCTTGGCGCGGGCCAGCCCAGGCCGCGCCAGGGCATGGTGTGGGCCCCCTGGCCGGCCACCGACCTTGCCTCCTTCGCCTATAAGATGCCCTCGGGACGAAAACCCTAAGTGCCCGATCAAAAATCCACGAAAGAGTCTGTAGCCGCCGTCATCTCCATCCCTAGATCGGGAGGGATCTGAAGCTCTTCTCGGCACCCTGTCGGAGAGGGGAATTCACCCTGGAGGCCTTCTTCATCACCATGCAAGCCTCCGGTGTGATGCGTGAGTAGTTCATCCTTGGACTACGGATCCATGTAGTACCTAGATGGCTAGTTCTCCTCCTTTGTGCTTTCATGTCTAGATCTTGTGAGCTCCGTTCATGATCAAGATCATCTATTTGTAATTCTGCATGTTGTGTTTGCGGGGATCTGATGGATATTGAGATGCTATTTCAGATTGATTATTGATTCTATCATGTCTTTGTTACTTGTGATCTTGCATGCTTTCTGTTGTTAGTATCTATCTTGGCCAAGTAGATGCTAGCAACTCCAAGAGTTAGTATTTATGCTCGATAGTGGGTTCATGCCTCTGGTAATCTGGGGAAGTGACAGAAATCTCTAAGGTACTAGATGTTCTGTTTCTACTAGGGAGAAAACAACAATCCTTTGTTCATAGAACAACCGTATTGTTTACTTTACACGCAGTTCGTAAAGCAATAATCTGTTGCTTGCAACTTAATACTGGAGGGGGTTCGGATGATAACCTCAAGGTGGATTATTAGTCATAGATGCAGTTGGATGGCGGTCTATGTATAATGTTGTAATGCCCAATCAAGTTCCAAAGGAGTCAAGATGATTAGTATATGCATGTATTGCTTTCTCGATGTTTGTCAATTGCCCGGCTGTAATTTGTTCACCCAGCATGTTATCTATCTTAAGGAGAGCCACCTCTAGTGAACTATGGATCCTGGTCCTTTTCTTTTACATACAATCTACAATCTTTTACTGCTTTGTATTTACTTTCTGCAAACTATTACTTCCTTCCATTCGATACGTTTAATCCTTTGTTTTCCGCAAAACACGGTGAGATTGACAACCTCATCGCAAGTTGGGGACAAAGTTCAATGGTTGTGTTGTGCAGGTCTCCACGTTGCTACTAGCACCGATAGTGCGCCCTGCCAAAGCACACAGCTAGTAACACCTTTGGGGTGTTTCCTTGCTCCTACTGGTTCGATTAAACCTTGGTTTCATAACTGAGGGAAACTTGCTATTGTGCTCATCATACCTTCCTCTTGGGGTTCCCAACAAGCTCTACATCAACCACACACCAGCACTTTTCTAGGCGCCATGCATTGAGCCATCACTAGGCTCGCCAACTCAACCTTAGTGTATTCGCTGTGCAACATGTCTTACACCCATTGTATGTGAACGTAGATATGTCTGACACCCACGCCTGTACCATGGATCGCCTCATACCGAAGAACTTTCTTGGTGGTGCACACTAAGGGGGAACACAATCGTTGGTAATTTTTACAGGTATCATCTTATTAGGCTACCGTCGAGTATCTAATACTAGCACACAATAAGATATACAAACAATAACATTGAATGTAAATGTGATGTGATATGGTCCTTCATGTCGTGATCTTCATCCGTCGTCACCGGATTCCAGCGCTAGGGTTCCGGCACCATAGACACCAGGGTACCGGTGTCTTTCCGGTGTGGTAGTCCATCACCTCCGTGACTATCTACTACTATGTAACATAAGGTAATCATTTTACCTTTTCCATAACCATATCACAAAGCAACTCCCCCCCAGCAAAACAAAGTTAGACGCCTCTACTTTATCTTTGCATGTTTTACGTGGCTGAATGGGCTTTTGCACAAGAACCATTCTTACCTACGAACTTTCAGCACAACGTTGATCAAGTAGTTGTCTCTACTACACCCCTTTAGGGGCCTCCGTTGTAAATGGCATATCAACTAATGCGAGAGAGACAGACACTCCCCTAAGCCACTTTATACAGTACAAGCTGTATGTCAAGCATGGACCAGTCTCGCGAATGAACATGTAAAGTCGGTTGGGGGCCTCTTCATCAAGCATTACTGCGGTATACACCAGTACACATGGGAGGGTAACAACTAAAAGATTAACACCCACACGCTACATCTCGTGTGTTCTACCCGTACTAGCATTACTACGCATAGATCTAGCTCTGATAACACCGTAGGGGTTCCGCGCATGAAAACAATAATTTTTTACCCTACGCCCCTGAACCCCTGAAGCTGCCAGGACCTATCTATTAGTAATACAGTAACGGAAGGGGCTTTTCATGAACTTACCCTTGAAGACCGAAAAGCATTGTCAACGCTCAGGAGAGCGTGGCTGATGTAGACGAGCCGAAGCCGACCTCAAGTTTGTGATGAAGTCCTCGCGCTCCTTTGGCTCCAACAACTTGAGTGCCTCAAGTGTGACATCTCGCAGGGAGTTACACACGTCCGGTGCCTGACGATGCCTCCCGCTTCCTCGATCCTGTAGCAGTTGTGGAAGTAGAGCTCCTGGATCTGAATCCCACAGCACGACGGCGCTCCGTAGTGAAGATGTCTCTCGTTCGCGCAGTCCGAACTTGGGACCATGGTCACGAGAGAGAGAGAGAGAGAGAGAGAGAGAGAGAGAGAGAGAGAGAGAGAGAGAGAGAGAGAGAGAGAGAGAGAGAGAGAGAGAGAGAGAGAGAGAATATCAATTGGAGGTCTTCCCAAAAGTGAGAAGGCCTTTATTGAATATTGTGTGTATTTATCTGGCCAATTACCCCCACTATATATAGGGGAAAAGGAGGTACTACCTCCCTCAAAGTCCCGGGGTGGGACTAAAGGAGAGGAGGGGGAGGGGCAGCCTCCGGCCAGCCCTGGTGGGCCCGCGCGGGGGGTGGCTTGGCCCAGCCGGCCACCCCCTTTGCCCCTTCTCCCTCTCTCCTTTCCCTAATGGGCCCTCTCCCCTCCGGGAATTGGCCCATTAAGCCCTTTGACCTTTTAAATTGATTTTCCCTTTATTAAATAATTATGAATAAATGATTAAATCAATATTTAACATTCATTCACATATTATTCAACCTCTATGGTTATGGAACACTTCCACCTCCACTCCGTACATCCTCCGGTCTTACCGAAACCCTTCGGGTTTTCTCTCTACTATTCTTTGTTGATTCTTCCGGTCCTATAAACACTCTCTAAGCATCATCAAACCCTTAAGCGTGATATCCTATGATGTCTACGCACTTCTATTCTTGTAGACAGTTGTTGGGCCTCCAAGTGTAGAGGTTTGTAGAACAGCAGCAAGTTTTCCCTTAAGTGGATTACCCAAGGTTTATCGAACTCAGGGAGGAAGTGGTCAAAGGTATTCCTCTCAAGCAACCCTACAATCAAGATACAAGAAGTCTCTTGTGTACCCAACACACCCAATACACTTGTTAGGTGTATAGGTCCACTAGTTTGGTGAAGAGATAGTGAAATACAAGTGGTATAGATAATAATAAGTGGTAACGGTGATAGAAAATAGCTTGATGACGTGGAAAAGACTAAAGTAAAACTGAAATAAAGATAGAAGCAAGCAAACATGTAATAGATCTAATAGCAAACGGTGTTTCAGTGCTTAGAAACAAGGCCTAGGGATCATACTTTCACTAGTGAACACTCTCATATAAATATCTTCTCTTTATGATACTACTCTTAACTACTCTCCGGTTGGACACTGTAATCGATGATAGGGCTATAACAACACTCCTCAAAGTCCGCTTTCCCCATCTAGATAACCCCACACTGTCACCTTGAGCTCTAGATGGTTCCAACAAACACCACAATTTCATAGAGACATCCAACTCCAAATATAACTCATAATAAGTATTTGTAATCTCTAGCCTAAGTGCCACCATGGTGTGCACACTGTCAACTTCACACACATGGGGAGAGCAGAGATCTATTAAAGCACTTGAGTAGCAAGGTAGATCTATAGATTATAATCTCATGATCTCAATAAGATCATGCATAGAGAGAGATGAACACATAGCTACTAGTAGAACCCTTAGCCTCGAGAGAGAACTACTCCCTCCTCGTCATGGGAATCAGCAACGGTGTTGGAGATGGTGGTGGAGATCGATGGAGATGACTCCGGGGGCACTTCCCCGTCCCGGCAGGGTGCCAGAACAGAGACTTTCTGTCCCCCGAATCTCCCCTTCGGTGGCAGCGGCGCTGCGGAACTTTTCGTGGCTGGAGGCTTGATGATTTAGGGTTTTTGCCTCGGGGGAGATATATAGGCAAAAGAGGCAAGGTCGATGGCCGGCCAGGGGGGCCACACCATGCCCTAGCGCGGCCTAGGGTTGCCCGTGCCAAGGGGGTGTGGCCACCCTGTGGCCTGATGACCCACAAGTATAGGGGGTGTATCGCAGTATTTTCGATAAGTAAGAGTGTCGAACCCAACAAGGAGCAGAAGGTGCTGGCTAGTGGTATGGATCAGGAATTCTCTGCAAATACTTAGCAAATGGATTTTTAGGGGGTTTCGATAAAACAAGTAAACAAAGTACGAGTAAATAAAAGACGGTAGGAATAAATGCAGCAAGTGGCCCAATCCTTATGCAGCAAAGGACAAGCCGGTTGTATTACTTAAGATAACCAAACGTTCTCGAGGACACATGGGAAGACTATCAAGTGCTTTTGCTTCATACAGTTGATTAATCTTCTTTAGCTTGCTAAGTGTTGTGTGGGTGAACCTGTGCTAATGTACCGCCCCATCCAAGACTAATACATACTTGTGATTATACCCCTTGCAAACATCCGTAAGTACAAGAAATTAATTAAGGTAGAAACCTAACCACAGCTTTAAACTCTAAGACCCTTACGTCCCTTCTGCAATGGTTTCCTAATGGGGGTTCAGGTTTCTGTCACTCCGACAACCCCTACGATTAGTAGCCAAATACACAATGCGTTTCCCTAGGCCCATATAGGTGAAGTGTCATGTAGTCGACGTTCACATGACACCACTAGAAGAAGTACACCACAACTTAAATAACAATCTATTGAATCTTTCTCAACACAACTCCACTACTAACAACAAGACTTCTCCCATGTCCTCAAGAACAAAACGAACTACTCACAAGACATCATATGGATCATGATCAGAGATAGAATAATGATGTATAACAATCTGAACATAAACAATAATTCAATGGTTCACTCAATAGCATCAACTACAAAGAGTAATCAACACCGTGAAAGTTTCCCCTATGAACTATAGCAAGATTCAACCAATTGTTACAGCAACATGGAGATGGTGATGAGGGTGCTGATGGTGATGATGGTGGTGATGATGATGATGATGATCCCGATGAAGTCCAGCTTGATGGTGGAGTTGATGGCGACGATCTCCCCTCTCCGGGAAGGAATTCCCCTGGCAGAAATCTGTCTGCCGGAGAGATCTTTCTCTTTCGGTGTTTTCCGCCCCGCAGAGGCGGCGAAATCTTTCTGTGGTCGCTCCCTGAGTCTTAGGGTTTCGGGAGGATTATATACGCCAGAGGGGAGTGCCAGGGGTGGACCAGGGCGGCCACACCACCTGGTGGCGCGGCCTAGGCTGGCCTGCGCCAGGGGGTGGTGTGGGCCCCCTGTGACCCATCTCCAGCCCCCCTTCTGGCTTCCTTCATCTTCTGGAAAAATAGGATTTTCCGTATATTTTCCCGGATTTTTTGATCTTCGCGAATTTTGCCTCCAAACAGCACTTTTTCCATCAGAATCCTGACTGCAGCGGTCCATGCTCCAAAAGTCATCAACCATGCAAAAATAGATGAAATAACATAAGTATCACCTCTCAATACGAAATATATCAATGAATAACAGTGAATTATGACATAGAATAGTGATGCAAAATGGACGTATCAACTCCCCCCAAGCTTAGACTTCGCTTGTCCCCAAGCGAAATTGAGCTCAATAAACATGGCCTCAAGTTTATGGAGTGAAGAGTCGATAAAAGAATACGGACAAGAAGCATCACATTCATCAATACATAGATCATAATAGAAGACAACTCACTATTATATAACTTAACTTGCAATAAGTAAAGGAAACACAATAAAGATACATAAACTAAATCATAATTGGTAATGGCAAACTTAGCTCTTGGTCGAAGAATAGTTGATAATTTGCTGGAGTTCACAAATAACTGATTTTTAATGATAGCTTTCAAAGTAGTAAACATCAATATAAGAGCAATGTGCAAAACAAGGAACATAAGAAACATGATTTGAATAAATCATCATATGAATGAATGAAACACAACAACTCAAAATACTTGCTGAGATAAAGAGGAATAGGTTTACTGACTCAACTACAAAGTAAAAGAAAGGCCCTTCGCAGAGGGAAGCAGGGATTACAAGTCTCATAAAGAGCTCCCAAAAATTATGATACTTACTAGCTTTCAGCTCTCATTGCCCCTATCATAGGCATCTTTTGGTGGTTAAGGTTAAAGTGACACAACTAAGAGGATATGCTTGACAAGTTATAAATTGAAGTCCCATGCCCCTTACTTATGAGTACCGAACCTCATGCTACTCAACTTCAGTCACGAGTAAGCTCTTGTCATTGTAAATACACGTGTATCATTGAGAACCGCCAACAGGGTACCCCTTGCACATGACACAGGAGCTATCCCATAATCAAAATGACAAGGCAAGCAGACAGTGAGCATCTCAGCGATCTTTTTATTTGCTATTTGCATAGGTTTTTATTAAGGATGCTTCATAGAATGCTCACTACAGTTATGCTGCAAGTTTCCACCATGATTAGGCATGGCTTAGGCTAGCGGCCCAGGTGTTTCTCTAACACACATATAAACTCCATGATCTTACAAGTTCCACTTTTATTTCACACCGCCGGGATCCATAAGCAAAAGAACATGATATCAACTAGGTACAAAGTACCAATGCAGTGTTGAAAGCGTTCCCCATGATACATGGTTCTGCTAACTTCAACTCATAAAGCGCAAGCATATACGCAACAAAGAAGGACCCAATGGTTCAAGTTTATTAAATGTAAGAAAGTAAAATGTGCCATCAAGTTCGTGAGAGCTTTAATCACTAATTTTCACATAACAAGTTTAATTTGGGAGGTAGATAAAACAAGAATTTACTTGGAATAGCAATAATGCTAATAGGTAGGTATGGTGGACACAAATGGCAAAGGTTTTGGTTTAAAGGAGGTGGATGCACGAGAAGAATACCCTCTCAGTACAGGTTTTTGGCTAGCAAGGCTGGGTAGCAAGTATAAGAGTTGAAGGAAACAAACAAACATACAAGTGATAAAGACAAACATGCAATCTTCCTCGGAAGCACAAAAGGTCTTAACTAGAGAATACTAGACTTATGAGCAAATCAAGAAAGAAAGATGATGAAATAATTTTTCTTTAGAGTACTTTTATCTTTTTCATTCAACTCTCAAAAATAGTGTTTCTACTGACTGAGCCAGGTTTGCCAAAACCAACTAAATTAACTCAATGATCCCAAAGTGATACCAATACTAACAACAAGATCAATCATATAACCACGAATTGAAAACTAATATAAGCTATGCAAAAGAGTGAATGATAGAACTTCTCATTAATATTCCATAACGGTAACTCACACCAAGGGATACATATCTAACAAGAGAGGGGACACTTCCATAATGCAAACCATCCTACATAATAACTCCTCTATTCATGATATGACTCTACTAATAAGGTAAAAAGATAGAAGATAGTGATATGATACCGCGGCACTCCCCCAAGCTTGGAACAAACCAAGGGGATGCCAAACCTGATGACGAATTACTCCTTAGGTGGTGGTGGTATCCTCTCATCTTCGCCCCTCTTCCAAGGTAAAGGCTTCCCATCAACAAAGGACATCGTGGTTTCCAACATCCTGAAACTTGCAGCAGCACTTATGAGTTTAAATCTAGCCTCATACTCACAGTTTTGATTTTGAACGTCATAGAACTGTGCTTGCAGTTTGTTGGTTGTTTGGCGGAGTGAGAGGACTTCGTCTTTGAGTTCAGCAGTCTCCTTTTGGTGCTCGGTGATGAGTTTGGAACAAATCTTATGGATGATATCCACTTTGCGCTCCGCCATCTTCTTGTACCTAAAGACTTCTTGTTCCAATGCTTCCATCCTGTCCTCTAGACTTCCTTCACCTTTAGGGCCTTGAACCTCTTTAATCCAAACCTCCTCACCTTCGAGCAATAACTCCTTGGGATGAATCTTCAATTCTCTCATGTATGGGTTGATGATATCTTCCAAGGAATCTCCCTCAACTGATCTAGTGAAAGACATTGAGGCTACAAATCTGAGATTTTTACCTTGCAGAAACAGATCGAAACAAAAACATGACAAAAACACGATATACGAACCTCGGAAGATCCGGGTGGTTATATATTACGAAGTTTCCTATCAAAAGGAAGGTACTGGGAGAAAACAAGTCGGAGGCGGAGTCCTGGGTGGCCTCACCACTTGGTCGTGTGGCCAGGGGTGGGCCCGCGCCATGGGGTGGTGTGGGCCACCCCGGCTCCGTTTCCGTCCCTTTTTCGCTTCGTAACTTTCCTTATTGACTGAAAACTGCAAAAATATAGTTGGATTGTATTTTCGTGGAACTTTTCTTACCAGAACTGTTACCTAGATGAGAACAGACTCTGCAGGTCTCTGAATTTGGTCCTCAATGAATTTCTTTGGAGTTATAACTTGAAAGGCATCAACATCTTCATTGTAAGAATCTCCAGAAATATAGTGTTTGAGTCGCTGTCCATTCACTACTTGTGTAGTATTATCTTTTAGAGAAGAAATTTTTATTGCTCCTGAACGGTATACTTCTTCAATGATGAAAGGTCCTTCCCATTTTGATAGTAGCTTACCTGCAAAAAATCTGAGACGAGACCTATACAATAGAACTTTCTCACCAACATGAAATTCTCTCTTAAGTATTCGCTTATCATGCCATCTTTTAACTTTTTCCTTAAAGAGCCTAGCATTCTCATAGGCTTCACTCCTCCATTCATCTAAAGAACTTAAGTCAAACAATCTTTTCTCACCAGCGAGCTTACAATCTCTATTTAGTTCTTTCACTGCCCAGTAAGCTTTGTGTTCTAATTCTAAGGGTAGGTGACAAGCTTTCCCATAAACCATTTTATAAGGAGACATTCCCATAGGATTTTTGTAAGCAGTTCTATAAGCCCATAAAGCATCATTCAACTTCTTAGCCCAGTTTTTCCTAGACCTATTAACAGTCTTTTGCAAGATAGATTTAATTTCTCTATTTGATAACTCTACTTGCCCACTAGTTTGGGGGTGATAAGCTGAAGCAATTCTATGATTAACATCATATTTATCAAGGGTCTTCCTAAAACCACCATGAATGAAATGAGAACCCCCATCAGTCATGAGATACCTAGGCACCCCAAACCTAGGAAAGATAACATCCTTAAGCATTTTTAGAGAAGCCTCTCCGTCAGCACTCTTTGTAGGAATAGCTTCTACCCACTTAGTAACATAATCAACGGCAACAAGAATATGAGTGTAGCCTTTCGAAGGAGGGAAAGGACCCATAAAGTCAAATCCCCAACAATCAAAAGGTTCAATAACTAGAGAGTAGTTCATAGGCATTTCATTGCGTCTAGAAATATTACCAACACGCTGACATTCATTACAAGATAGGACAAATTTTCTTGCATCTTTAAAAAGGGTAAGCCAGTAGAAACCTGATTGTAGTACCTTTTGTGAAGTTCTATCTCCTGCATGATGTCCTCCATAGGCACTACCATGACATTTACGCAATATCTCCTTTTGTTCATATTCTGGAACACATCTTCGCATAATACCATCTACTCCTTCTTTGTATAAGTGTGGGTCATCCCAAAAATAATGCCTCAAATCATAGAAGAACTTTCTTCTTTGCTGAGCTGTAAAAGTTGGAGGCAAATACTTGGAGACAATAAAGTTAGCATAATCAGCATACCAAGGGCTTCCTCGCAAGCTCACCCCTACTACGGCTAACTGTTCATTTGGGAAACTATCATTAACAGGCATAGGGTCAAAAGAGATGTTTTCCAAACGAGATAAATTATCAGCTACAGGGTTTTCAACACCCCTCCTATCTACTATGTGTAGATCAAACTCTTGTAAAAGCAGTACCCATCTAATAAGCCTAGGCTTAGCATACTTCTTCGTCATAAGATATTTAATAGCAGCATGATCAGTATGAATGGTTACTTTTGAGTCCACAGTATAGGGCCTAAACTTATCACAGGCAAAAACAACAGCTAGAAATTCCTTTTTAGTAGTGGCATAATTCCTTTGAGCAGCGTCTAGGGTCTTACTAGCATAATGGATAACATTTAACTTTTTATCAATACGTTGCCCAAGGACAACCCCCACAACAAGATCACTAGCATCACACATTATTTCAAAGGGTAAACTCCAATCAGGTGGTTGAACAATAGGGGCTGTAGTTAAAGCCTTCTTAAGAGTTTCAAAAGCTTCCCTACAATCATCATCAAAAACGAAGGGTACATCTTTTTGAAGAAGATTAGTGAGAGGTTTTGATATCCTAGAGAAGTCTTTAATAAACCTCCTATAGAAACCAGCATGACCAAGGATACTACGAATACCTTTGATGTCTCTTGGACATGGCATCTTCTCAATTGCCTCAACCTTAGCTCTATCAACTTCTATTCCTCTTTCAGAAACCTTATGCCCAAGAACAATCCCTTCATTAACCATGAAGTGGCATTTCTCCCAATTAAGAACAAGATTAGTTTCTCACATCTCTGCAAAAATTTATCAAGGTTGTGCAGATAATTATCAAAAGAAGTTCCATAGACAGAAAAGTCATCCACGAACACTTCTACAATTTCCTCACAAAAACCATGAAAGATAGCAGACATGCACTTTTGGAAAGTAGCAGGAGCATTACATAAACCAAAAGGCATACGTCTATAAGCATAAGTTCCATAAGGGCAAGTAAAAGTAGTTTTTTCTTGATCTTGTTGTTTAACAGCAATTTGAGAGAAACCAGAATAACCATCAAGAAAACAAAAATGAGTCTTTTTAGACAACCTTTCCAACATTTGATCAATAAAAGGAAGCGGGTAGTGATCTTTCTTAGTAACTTTATTGACTTTCCTAAAATCGATGCACATCCTATAGCCTACCACTATTATTTGAGGAATAAGCTCATCATTATCATTAGGGACAACGGTAATACCTCCCTTTTTAGGAACACAATGAACAGGACTAACCCATTCACTATCAGCAATAGGGTAAATAATACCAGCATCAAGGAGTTTCAATACCTTGTTCCTTACCACTTCCTTCATCCTAGGATTTAAACGTCGTTGGTGCTCCATTACTGGCTTCGCATCTAGTTCTATGTTGATAGAATGCTGACATATAGTAGGTGAAATCCCTTTCAAATCATCCAGAGTATAGCCCATAGCTCCTCGGTGTTTCCTCAAAACCTCCAATAACCTTTCTTCTTCCTTCCCTAAAAGTTTAGCGCTAATAATAACAGGATATATCTTTTTATCATCAATATAAGCATATTTAAGATCATCAGGGAGAGGTTTTAGATCGAAAACCGGATCCTTTTTATGTGGCATCGTGGTACCCAAGTCTTCTACAGGCAAGTCGTGCTTAAGCATCATAGGTTGATCACGGAGAATCCTATCAATCTCATTCCTTTCTTCCATGAAGATTTCACTTTCATGATCTTCCATAAATTGTTGCAAAGCATTGTTAGGAGCAAGAGAAATAGAAGCAAGTTGTTCAACCCTAAAATCCTCATTATGGGTTTCCTCTTCGCAAGGTTCTTTAGCAAATTTCGAAAAATTAAACTCATAAGATTCCCCATAAAACTTAGTTAAGATTTTCTCCCTCTTGCAATCAATAATAGCTCCACAAGTACTCAAGAAAGGTCTACCAAAAATGATAGGGTAGGTTTTACTAGCAGCCGAACCAAGTACTAGAAAATCAGCAGGGTACTTAATCTTACCACAAAGAACTTCCATGTCTCGTACAATACCAATTGGAGAGATGGTCTCTCTATTAGCAAGGTGAATAACCACATCAATCTCTTCCAACTCACAAGGACTGATCTCATGCATAATTTCTCTGTAAGCTCATAAGGCATAGCACTAGAACTTGCACCAATATCACATAAACCATAATAGCAATGATCACCAATTCTAACAGAAAGCACAGGGACACTAGCCTTTTTAGTTCTATTGGGATGTGAAACAATATTAGAAGCATCCTCACAAAAGACTATGTGCCCATCTTCTACGCTTTTAGTGACAAGGTCTTTCACAATTGCTACCACAGGTTCAATGTTTATTTGTTCATCAGGTTTTACAGTTCTTTTTTCACTTTTGGTGATTACATTAGTTATCATAGGATGGTCCTTTACCTTTTCGAGGAAGGGAATCTTCTCGATATAGGGTTCGGGTAAGATGCGGTCAATAATGCAATACTCAGCACTTCCAATAGGAGCATAGTCAACAATATCTTTGTAAGGTGCATGGTATTTGTTCCATCCCCTTTTTGGAATTTTGATATAGGAAGAAAAAGCTCTAAAACAATTCGTAATAACTTGCAAATCAAGACCATAAATATTACTAATATTTTGAAAGTCATCAGTTCCCATAAAAGATTCAATGCATTCATAATAATTTATACCTGACTTTCTACCTTTTTCATTCTCCCAAGCTTCAGCATTGTCTTGAATACGGTCCAGAAGATCCCATTTAGCTTCTTCTTCCATGCGAGTGAATGATCCAGCGCAAGAAGCATCCAATAAATCCTTGTCATGTAGAGGGAGCCTTGCATAAAAGTTATTGATAATAATATTGTTGGGGAGCTCATGAATGGGACATTTGAGCATTAGTAACTTCAATCTCCCCCAAGCTTGAGCTGTACTCTCTCCATCAAGAGGCCAAAAGTTGTATATTTGATTCCGATCTTTATGAATCTCACTAGGAGGATAAAACTTTGAATAAAAGAGAGGCACTATTTCCTCCCATTCTAGAGCTTGACCATTCTTCAGTAGCTTATACCATTCTCAGCTCTTCCTTTCAGCGACAATGAGAATAACTTCTTCTTAACTTGATCTGTAGTAATACCTGCACACTTGAACAACCCGCATAATTCGTGTATAAAGAGTAAATGATCACCGGGATGGACAGTTCCATCCCCAACATAGTAGTTATCCATAACACGATCAATAATTCTTGTAGGTATTTTGAAAACATCATTCTCAGTAGGTGGTGGCTTATCTACTACCTTAGCAGTGGTAGTAGCATTACCAAATAAGAAACTCAGCGAATTATCCATAACAAAAATAAAGCAACTAACAGAAGTAAACAATACTCACAGTAGAAGTTTCCTTTACTAATTCCACTCTCCAATAGCGCTTCACTCTCCGGCAATGGCGCCAGAAAATAGTCTTGATGACCCACAAGTATAGGGGGTGTATCGCAGTATTTTCAATAAGTAAGAGTGTCGAACCCAACGAGGAGCAGAAGGTGCTGGATAGTGGTATGGATCAGGAATTCTCTGCAAATACTTAGCAAACAGATTTTTAGGGGTTTTCAATAAAGCAAGTAAACAAAGTACGAGTAAATAAAAGACAGTAGGAATAAATGCAGCAAGTGGCCCAATCCTTTATGAAGCAAAGGACAAGCCGGTTGTATTACTTAAGATGACCAAACGTTCTCGAGGACACATGGGAAGACTGTCAAGTGCTTTCGCTTCATAGAGTTGATTAATCTTCTTTAGCTTGCTAAGTGTTGTGTGGGTGAACCTGTGCTAATGTACCGCCCCATCCAAGACTAATACATACTTGTGATTATACCCCTTGCAAACATCCGTAAGTACAAGAAAGTAATTAAGGTAGAAACCTAACCACAGCTTTAAACTCTAAGACCCTTACATCCCTTGTGCAATGGTTTCCTAATGGGGGTTCAGGTTTCTGTCACTCCGACAACCCCTACGATTAGTAGCCAAATACACAATGCGTTTCCCTAGGCCCATATAGGTGAAGTGTCATGTAGTCGACGTTCACATGACACCACTAGAAGAAGTACACCACAACTTAAATAACAATCTATTGAATCTTTCTCAACACAACTCCACTACTAACAACAAGACTTCTCCCATGTCCTCAAGAACAAAACGAACTACTCACAAGACATCATATGGATCATGATCAGAGATAGAATAATGATGTATAACAATCTGAACATAAACAATAATTCAATGGTTCACTCAATAGCATCAACTACAAAGAGTAATCAACACCGTGAAAGTTTCCCCTATGAACTATAGCAAGATTCAACCAATTGTTGCAGCAATATGGAGATGGTGATGAGGGTGCTGATGGTGATGATGGTGGTGATGATGATGATCCCGATGAAGTCCAGCTTGATGGTGGTGTTGATGGCGATGATCTCCCCTCTTCGAGATGGAATTCCCCCGGCAGAAATCTGTCTGTCTGAGAGATCTTTCTCTCTTGGTGTTTTCTGCCCTGCAGAGGTGGCGGAATCTTTCTGTGGTCGCTCCCCGAGTCTTAGGGTTTCGGAAGGATGATATACGCCAGAGGGGAGAGGGTGGAGTGGGCCAGGGTGGCCACACCACCTCCTGGCGTGGCCTAGGTGTAACACCCTCAAATCGGCCCTATGCAAGTTTTAGCTCTTTCCGCCAAACCCGCATAGAAACGATTCAAGGACGCCCACGAGGCACTTTCGTGCGGGTGGAAAACGAAGTAATAACATTACACAACAGTCCACGATGGGAACCACAGAACAGATATATATACAACACGACTCCATGAGTCAAGAATACAGATATACAGTACAAAGATCCAATCACCTTGAAAACGATAGAGCGTCCGACTACGGACAAGATGCAAATGGGGCTAAGAGCCCTGAATAATAACCAATGACGTCCATAACCCTGCCCAGGCCAAGCTGGAAGGGTAACCCTGCTAACGACGGCTATCTCAAACCTGCTAAAACAAAAGGGGTGTCGACAAAGGGCAAAGGAAAAAGAGGAGCATCAGTACTAAGGCCAGTACATGGCGAGGCTAGAATTCGGCGGCTCTCGCCTACATAGGTATGGTGGGGTTGAAGCGGCAGCGCAGCGGCACTAAACAACCTATAGAGACTCGATACAACTGGCGGTTATCAGAGAGGGATAAGAAAGACCTATTCGGATCCAACCTGAAGCTAACACCAAACAAACCCATCCTGGTATTTCCCCCTCAAGACCAAACGAGGAAGTCGGGCCAAGCAACTCACACAGTTGGCAATTTTACTCATTCCGTTATAGTTGCAGCAATTACTAATCAGATATAGATAGCATGAGTCATCCTGAAGCATAAGTAGTGGCCAGTTTTAATTACCATTCCATTGTAGTTGGAACATTTACTAGTCAGATATAATTGTCCTGAGGAATCCCAAAACCCAGCAGTTGTTGGCACTTTTATCACATTACATTGGAGTTGCAATACTTACTAGGCATATATAACAAACAACCCAGAACCACTAGCTATTTGCATTTTTAATATCCATTCTGTTATACTTGAGCTGATTACTAATCACATATTAAGTCAAATTTATAGCACTACTTTAGTTATGCTTGTCTATGATCGAGATACTGTGCTCCAAGTCGTCCATAACCGCGGACACGGCTTTCAGAAAGTTTTACCCTGCAGGGGTGCACAAATAGCAACACACACTCGATCAACCTCGAAAAAACCAACTCAAAACCCAACGAGGCTTTCACGACAAAGCAATCACAGGATTCAGAAATATTTCAGGGGGCCACCCCACTAAGCTACCCGCAACGAAGTTGGCCGGCTCCAGAACGGACCCAGGGTTTGCGACGACGGCTGTAAACGACTGGGAACCCAAAAGTGTGACTGGGCTTGTCGATACCGCGAAAACATGGCGCGATCCAAAACAGTACAGGTGCTCCACGCACAATCTTAAATAAAGGAGTAAAGCATGGCATAAGTATAGGATAGTAATAAAGCCCCAAACTACATTGTGGCCCCAAGAAATAAGAATGAATCAAGCTCTGGCTCAGGGGGGTCCATAAGGCCTCCCGGATGTGGATAGTGCGAAAAATCAAGGAACAGGTATCAAGTACTCGGGGTCCTACGGGACACAAGTGGGCGTGGAAGAACCAAATAACATCTATTGCCCACCGATGCCTCTGCATTAGTTATATCTAGCATTTTAATGGTTGTAGTTAAAGTCATGATCATCTCCACCAATAAGCATCTCCACCATAAACATCTGCCAGCACTCCAACAATTGTGGTACTCGACAACACGAGATCGCACCTGAGCAAGCAACTTCGACTCGTAAGGCCGGCTATCTACCAAACACAGGTAAAAGGAGGTGTCCAAGGCGATATAGAGGCTGGACGGGATATAACTGGGGTACGGAAACTAAAGCATCGTGACACGGATAGCAATAGATCAACAGGAGGAAGTAAAGACTATAAATGCAAAATAGGTAGAAGGGGAAGAGATGCTCGCCTAGGAAAACACTGTTGATGGATCATATCCGGAGAACTTGTCGATACTCGTATCCACTCATCGGCCTAATCCGCGAAGAAGCAAACACTAGCAGAAACACCGAATGCAATATTTAATACTAGGGCAGAAGATCCGGCATGATTATGATATGCATGCGAGATGAACAATTATTATGCAACAGGTTTAATATATAGCATTTATAAAATAGGGGCTCAGGAAAAAGGTTCACACATCTGGGTCCGGAAGATCTTGGGTTCCAGGGGTCCGGGGTTCGACAGGGTCCGACGGGGATCGGATCTGAGGTTCGGATCGACGGGATCGCTCCCAGACAACGGAAGGAGAGCTTGGCGTTCCGGGTAGTCGGATTCGCCCTGGTCGGTGTCGATCTTGTCGTCGTGAAGCTCTTGTCGGGTCCGCGTATTGGTCGGTCTTGGCGTTCGGGAGGAAGAACTTGGCGTTCTGGTGGCGATCTTGGCGGGCTTCGGATCCGGGAAGGAGTACTTGTTGTGTCTGTGGTCTTCGGGTTTGCTTCAATCGGTTCCATGACGAAGTACTTGTCGTCCCATGTAGAAGTCGTTGTCGATTCGTGGCAACGATCTTCAGGTTCGGGTCTTTGGGGTACATGAGGAGAACTTGGCGTATCATGACGAAGGTCTTGGTGGTTCCGACTTCATTTGTCGGTGCCGGACATGGGTTTCGGCACCATCGGTCTTCTGGTGGTACCGTTCTTGGTGCAGTCCCTCGGTTCATCTTCCGCTTGCATCTCCCTGGTCGGTGGTGGCTTGAATATCGATGACGGTGCGGGTCTCGAACATGGTCTTGGAACGAACGACACCTCAACAGAAACATACACGAAGATGGGTACTAAGACAAACACTGCCACACGGAGCAAAGGGTAGACGGCTCCTACTTCACGACAAGGTTACATGGTAAGAAGGAGCAACGTGGCAAGGATCTGAGGAACAGGCGAAACGCCTTGGCAGCGGCATCGGGTCCAGCTGGCAACGCAACAAGGTACTGCGCGGGGCGGCGCTCGGGCACCAGGCAGGCGGTGGCGGGTGATGAGGACTGCACGGTGGTAGCACGCAGACCTGCAGCGGCCAGGGAGACGACTGGAGGCAGTTGTCGGCGCGGCAGCCGAGGCAAAGGTCGGGCGAGGGCTCTGCACGAGGCCGGGTGCGGGCGACGAGGTGGGTCGGAGGCCGAAGAGGCCGTGGCGGCGCTCACAGCCGACGACGATGGACGGGGTGGTGGCACTCGACGGGGCGGTGACGACAGAGATGGCCGGAGAGGGACCGCGAGGCGGCCGACGGCCGAGGAGGCGGAGGTGGACGGGGATCTGGCGGTGCAGACGCAGGAGGCGGCCGGGGACAGCGAGCTGGGCGGCGGCGAGGGTTGACGACGAGGAGGTGCGGGCCAGAGCGGAGGAAGACGCGGGGAGGAGGCTGAGAGGGCGGCGGCGACGCGCGGCTTTCGGCGAGGGAGGAGGCGGACGGCCGGAGAGCGGTTGGCGGCGGCCGAGGTCGCGGCGGTGGATGGCTGGCGGCGCGACGCAGGAGGGGGCCGCAGCGGGGGACGGTGACTTCGAGGGGCTTGCACCGGGGAGGCGCGGTCCCGACGATGGTGCTCGGGGCGGGGGTGTGGGGACAGCGGCGAAGCGGGTCCTGGCGGCGAGCGCGGGGCTCATGGAGGCGGAGCGAGCCTGGCGGCGGGGGGCGCGTCGGTGGGGACGCGGTCGGATGGGGCGGAGAGCCCGAGGCAGGTGGCGGGGTGGGATGAGCGGGAGTGGTGGGGCCAGGCGCGGGGAGTCCCGAGGCGGGGCCGTGTCGGCACGTACGTGCGCGTGCAGGTGGCGTGTGTGGGCGGGAGAGGGGGTTGGGGAGCGCGCCCAGGTGGCGGCGGTGGGGATGGCTAGGTTAGGGAGTGGAGGTAGCTGGGTGAGGTGGCAGTGGTTGATTGGATGGGGGTTGGGCCAGGGTGACGTGGCGAGCCGTGAGTGGCTGTGGTGATGTGGAGGGGGGTGGGTAGACTAGGATTGGGTAGTTTTAGGAATTTTGGAGGTGGCCGGTCAGGCTTTCGGGCCTAGCGGGCTGCCTCCTAAAAATAAAAGAAATATTTTATTATTTAAAACGGGGCTTTTGAAAACCATTGGTAGACAAATAAATTATTCCGGACAGACCCGGGTTTTGATTTGAAATAATAACGGGGCGTTTAGAAAACAAAAACAGACTTTTCAAAAATAGTTTTATGCAAACAAATGCAAGATGACATGACGATGCTCAAATGCAAGGTGGCATGATGACATGAGCATGCGGTCATGATGATGCAATGCACAAAACCAACGCGATTTTCTAGTAGTGGTTTTTGCGGGGCGCCACACTAGGCCTGCCCGCGCCATGGGATGGTGTGGGCCCCCTATGGCCCATCTCCACTCTATCTTCTGGCATCATTAGCCTTCTGAAAAAATAGGATTTTCCGTATATTTTCCCGGATATTCTGATCTTCGTGAATTTTGCCTCCAAACAGCACATTTTCCATCAGAATCCTGACTGCAGCGGTCCATGCTCCAAAAGTCATCAACCATGCAAAAATAGATGAAATAACATAAGTATCACCTCTCAGTATGAAATATATCAATTAATAATAGTGAATTAAGACATAGAATAGTGATGCAAAATAGACGTATCATGGCCCCCCTCCGTCTCATCTTCTGGCTTCGTGAGTCTTCCGGTAAAATATCGACTTTGGCTTTTGTCCGGTCCAATTTCGAGAATATTCATTTTCTGACTTTCTGGAACCAAAAACAGCAGAAAATAGGCAACTGGCACTGTGGCATCTTGTTAATAGGTTAGTTCAAGAAAGTCTATGAAAAGTACTCCAAAGTTGGAACAAAACATAAGAAAGTAGATAAAACCAAGCATGGAACATCAGAAGTTATAGATACGTTTGCAACATATCACCCTACGGTTCAGGAACACTCCAGACATGGTCGGGACACTCCCGGACCAATGATTAACAGAGGGACCTGGATGGCCATGTGACCCCTGTGCATTCCACGAAGATCTTTCGTCGTTTGAACCGGGACAATCATGTCTTAATTACCTTTGTCTCTTGATACTTGTATTTCCCGAGATCTGATCAATGACATCACCATGTCGTGTTCAATCTCATTGCCGAACAATGCTTCTTGACTCGTTCCGACAAGTGATATCCCTGTGATCAAATCACACGCTGCGCAGCTATTTGGATATAACTTCTCTAAGTGGGCCCTTGAGTATCTTTCCATCACATGGACGGACAAATCCCGCTCTTGACATATATTGCCTCTATGGTTTTCTCCGAGTACCTGAACACACCTTTATAACCACTGTATTGCCAAGTGGCGTTTGATGCTATCAAAGCACTCTCGGGAGACAGTGATTGATATAGCCTCATGATCTAAGGAATAGTCTACGAGGATCCATTTCTAATCATCGTAACTTGAACTTCGTTAGATAATCAGGTCACGATGTTTAGGTTGGGTATTGGTTCATCTTCTCATTCCCAGAATGAGTTGACTCCATTTCCAACTGGCATAAATGCCACATGATCAACAAACATGATCATTTGTTGACCAATGAACAAGTGACTAGAGTTTCACTGGGAACCCTTGGTTGTTTGTATATCACACGTGTATTGATGTTTCCACTCAATACAGTTTTAGCATGATATAAGACTTAATCATAAACTATATGAAATATGATAACAGTCCTTATTACTATTTGTCTCTAGGGCATATTTCCAACACTTCCTAGTTGGACGGCCAAGATTGTTAAGCTACAACCCTTATGTTGATGACGGCAACAACCTCCTACTCCCCACGTGGGCTTACAAGTGGGATGTGGTCTCCGATCCCCCAACCGACCCTGTGGCGGCCTATAGGAGGTACACCAATGAGTTTGACACGATAACCATGGATTAGGTAATTTCCCAGTGGGCGGTCAATTCTATGTTATGAATGTGTAATCTTTGAACTTGACATGAGTGTGGTATGTTGCAGGTGACCTGGGATCCATATGGTCCAAGGGGGAACTTTGGTGTCCCGGACGACTATGCGCTTAACCCGAAGTGCACGGAAGAAGCCCGTCTATGGCTAATGCATTGCCCCATGGTATGCATGTGGGCGGTTGAGCATCACCAGCCATAGCGTGTCATGACCCATTTTGGGTTATTTCAGGTGAACCCGCCTGAGTGGAAGGACACATACATAGGGCTCCATGGGTAAGATATCAACCGCCTTCACCTGTGATGTAATATCTTTCGACAAATAACGCTTTATGACTTCTTGTTGTGTAGCTTGGACAGGAAGAAGCAAAGGAAGGAGAAGGATTGGGACAAGCTTCACAGGAAGTACGTTGACAAATTCAAGAGGTGTGTGATTGAGGCTAAGAAAGCAAAAGGAACACAGGAAAGGGAGTTCAGTCAGGATGCTTTCAACAACTACATCACCTGGTTTCTTGACAACACGCGGTTGGAGATATACCCACGAGCATTCCGCTCAGAAAACTTGGAGGAGCCATTGCTGTTTGATGAGCTTGCAACTGAACAATACAACAGGATGGTCAGAGAAGGGATACAAGCCGAGTATGCTCCATTGGTCAACTTCGTGATAATTTGTGCCAAATGTTTGGTTTCCTTATTGCCCCTTACCGCACCTTGCACGGATGTCTTATTTGTTTACTCTTGTCTATGACAGCGAGCGGAGGTAATAAAGTAGGCTGATGCATGAGAGGATGCTTTCGAGACATACCCGCACGGAGAGAAGGGAGAGAGTCTGTTTAGAGGGTTTGTTAAGAAGCAGGCCCTATGGTTAAGGCGGCTTTTGAACTTGCTAGGTTGTCGTGACCCTGAGGTGGCAACACCGTCCGCGTCATGGTCCAACACGCCCCTGACCCTTTTAGCGATCATCACTCCACATCCGAGGATGAGGCGGACACACCCGAGGTAGCAAAGCATTGTAGTACGACTAACCCTTGCATTACTATATGTCCTTACCATTATTCTTTTGTTGACAGCCCTAGGATGAAGAAAGTGTCGATGATGAGATGACGTTGGGCGCATACACTCGATACAAGGTCCACGAGCAGTCCGACTACGTGTTTAAGCCAAGGCAACCAGAAGACTTACACACCCGACCCTTCCGCGGCCAAGGCAACAAAGGCAAAGAAGGCCAAGAAGACCTACAGGTTGGAAGATGATGATGAGAAACCGGTCATGAGGAAGCTTCCTACGAGAAGGGGCCAAGGGAAGAGGACGACCCGTGGGAAGTAGATGTGGTCGTGTAATCATGTGGTCTTGTTAGTTTATGAACTTGTCGTGAACTTGTTAGCTTCTAGACATGATCTTGATGTGAACTTGCAAGCTTTTTAATTAGCTTTGTCATGTGAACTTGCTAAGACAGCTTCATAGTGTTGTGGAAAGAGAGCTTTGTCGTGTGAATTAGCTTTGTCGTGTGAACCTACAAACACACGCTCCCATTCAATGTGAAGTTGAATTTCTCCTGCCCAGGAATGTGCGGCGCCGCACATGTTCAACGCCTTCGCCTCTGGCGCCGCACAAGCACGCAGGGAAGGGTAGGGCAAGGCTGGGCTGCCTCCAGGAAAATGCGGCATTGTAGAGTCTGGCACCGCAACCGTAGCGCCGTTGCCTGTGGCGCCGCACAGGTGCAACATCGTTGCCCATGGCGCCGCACTTTGGGAGAAAAATAGACAGAGTTCTGTCTATTTTTCTCCCAAAGTGCGGCGCCATGGATGGTGGTGCCACACATGCAACGCCAAGATCCTTGGCACCACATGGCGCAACGCCGTGCCCCCTGGCGTCGCACTTCGGATGTGAAATAGACAGAACCTTCTGTCTATTTTTCTCCCAAGTGCGGCGCCATGCACCATGGCGCCACACGTGCAACGCCACAGCTTGTGGCGCCGCACATGCGCAACACCATGGCTTGTGGCACCGCACATTCCTGTGACACTTCAGACATACATTGTTCTGCGCGTTTTGCGGGAAATTTATTGACAGATAAGGAAAACACATAGTCATAGTTCACGACATACTCAAAGTTCACACATACTCAAAGTTCACACATAGAAGTCTCGTTCTCCTTCTCACAACCATGATAGACCTTCCTCTATTATGTCGAACAAGGTCCTTTCCCCTTTGCCTTCCTCTTCCTCTCTTCTTCCTTTGCTTCCTCCTTTTCCCTTAGGTCACGGGCCAACTGAACCACCGACTCAAAGTATGCTCTACTCTCTAATGTCTTCTTCTTCTCTTCTTCTTGCGCTCTTTCTTCCCTTATGAGACGAGCCTCATTTTCCAACTTCTCAAAATGAAGCTTATTTTCCCTCTCTTTCCTTATGGCAGACAATTCAAAGTTCTTCATCCATTTGGCCTTAAATATCCTTAGCCATTCCTCTTCGGCCTCTTTAAGCTTCCTCCTCTCGCACCTTTGCATCGTGACCCACTCAAGACTCATGCGCAACTTGTCCTCCCTCCTCGCCTCTTTTGCCTCTTTCTCCTTCCTCTCACGTTCGGCTCTCTCCTTTTCCTTCACCCTCCTAATAGCCTCCTCCCACACTCCACGCGTCTCATCATCATTAGGTTGCGTAGCCATACCTATAAGAAAATTTGCAAGTAAGCAATAGTAATAACAAGTAAGCAATATTAATAACAAGCAAGCATATAATGGAGAAACATACGAGTCTCATCATCATTGGCCTCCCCCCACACCCCCTTCCCCTTGTTAGGTTGCGTAGCCATACCTATAAGAAAAGGTTAGTAATAGCAAGTAAGAAATAGTAGCATATAATGGACAAACATACGAAATGCCAAGTAACCTATCATACTAGCCATACCTATGAGCATACGGATTTGGTCCTACAAAGTAACCTATCATACTAGCCGGATTTGGTCCACGCCCTCTTCCTCTTCTAAGATGAAGTGATCGACCTCTTTGTTGCCTAGGAGCTTCTTGCCTAGGAACATGTTGGCGACTAGGCACTTGTTGGCTACCACTTGGTTGGCTAGGGACTTGTTGGCTATTTCTCCTTTGACTTGGCGCTTGTTGGCTATTTCTCCTTTGGGTTGGCGCTTGTTGGCTATTTCTCCTTTGGCTAGGGACTTGTTGCCTATTTCTCCTTTGGCATGGAGCTTGTTGGCTATGGCTAGGGACTTGTTGGCTACCACTCGATTGGCTAGGGACTTGTTGGCTACCACTTGGTTGGATTGTGCTTGCTTCATTTCCTTCTGCTCTCTTCCTTTGGGTACACTTTCTTGCATTATGCCCTTCGGCATTGCACGTTCCACACCGCCCTCTCTCACGAGGCTCATGGAATTGGTTAGCAAGTGAGAGCAAGCAAGATGAAGCAACAATGGTCTGCCACAAGTGCACTCACAAGTTTTGAGCGAGACCTTGAATGCTCGACCTCCATGTTGGACACCATCAGCCATGGTTCCTCCTGGCTCTATAACTTGGTAAATTAGCTCGTCATTATCAAATTCCGTGAAAACTTGGGAGTCCGCTTTCTTTGACTGAAATTG
Source organism: Avena sativa (assembly GCA_916181665.1). NCBI lineage: Eukaryota > Viridiplantae > Streptophyta > Magnoliopsida > Poales > Poaceae > Avena > Avena sativa. The sequence continues at coordinate 265,437,912 of OV702291.1, forward strand.
CATCCAATCGTAAACCTTCGGTGGGAACTTGTATTTATGCTTGTCCTTGTAGTCTCCCGCAATATGCCTATCCGTTTCAGCTAAGTATTTTAGAAAATACTCATTTAACTCGTCGAATGTGTATTGGACTATTGCCATGACAGGCAATGCACGGACACCTTTGAGCAACTTGTTGAAGCATTCTGCCATATTGCTTGTCATTTGACCGTACCTCCGGCCACCATCATCGAAAGTTCGTGCCCACTTTCCCATATCTCCAATGTTCCTAATGATAAACTCTTTGCCCCTGCATTGAGTTCTTTGTTATGGAACAATTTGTTGTACAAGTTTGAGAAACGGCGCTCCATGAAAGCGAGACAACAATCTTATAGATCATCGGACAAGTCCTTGCTCTTGCATGCCCTATAGAAGTTTGAAACAAAATGTCTCATGCACCATCGATGGTGCAATGGGACATGTCCAGGAATGTCAAGCATTATCGCATTGAGAATTCCTTGATGACGATCTGAGATGACACATAATTCCCTTTGAGCGAGTAAGACCTTGGTTCTCAAAATATGGAAGAACCACTCCCAGTTGTCATTGTTTTCCACCTCAACCAAAGCAAACCCAAAGGAACCAACCAGTTGTTGGCATCGCTAGCTATTGCAATCAAGATAGTGCCCTTGTATTGTCCGATCAAGAAGGTGACATCAACGGATATAACAGGCCTACAATGTTCAAAAGCCCGAACACATTGCTCGAAACCCCAAAATGCATATCCAAATACTCGAACGGTTCTTCCGTTCATTATCCTTGTCTTGTTCCCATAAGGTTCAATCACATGAATCATGCCCGGGTTAGCATTGGCCAACCGAGGGATTCGGTTATAAGATTCCTCCCAATCACCGTACAACATCTTGAATGCGGCTTGCTTCGCCTTCCATGCCTTCCCGTACTTCACCTTGTAGCGAAAGAGGGCTTTCACAAGCTCTTGGACCATCTTGATGGTCATTATTGGAAATGACTTGGTGTTATTGGAAAGCCTATAAGCAATAAACTCGGAGGTGAGTTGTAGGTGCTCGTGCTTCACATCCTTGCCAGCTACCATCGGGCCTCGGCACATGTGAGTTGATCCACAACTAGATATGTGCCAACTTGGACCTCCCTTAAATGGTCTTGCACGCACAATCCAAGGACATCCATCCTCCTCGCATTTAACCGTGTAACGCTTCTTCACGTCCGAGTGCACCATCGTGTAAGGGCGACGATGCGTAACTGAGAAGTCCTTTATCCATTGCTTAAATTCCAACAAGGTCTTGAACCTCGATCCGCGAGTAAAGCCATTATTCTCTTGATTACCATCCCGGTAAGAACTTGACCTTGGTCCAAACACTATGCCCTTCCCGCCATCATCCGTGGCTTCATCCATGAGACTAACATCACGGAACAAAGATACCATGTGGTCCCACCCCAATACGTTATCGTGGATTTCGGCCTCTCTAGCCGTGAACCCCTCCTCGTCAAGTTCTTCTTCAGGACCATCATCGTCCGAGTTCGATGCATAGCATCGAGTGTATAGGATGTCACGGTCCATGTTCTCTTGCGTACTATATTTGTCCAAATCTCCAACATTGTTGTCGTGTAGCTCAACCTCATTCTCATCATGCCAATAATCATATTTTGCTCTTCCAACACTTCATCTTGGTTCTTTGAAATCGGGCTCAATGTTTGGGCCAATGGAGGTTCAATCAATACCTCTTGGTTTATTGGTGGAGGACTCCTAGAACCCAACGAGGAGGAAGGACGGTTCAAATCCAAGTGCAAGTTATTATCAAACTTCTTGGTGGCAAATAGTTCAAGAGCTTTGTCTAGCGACTCCGCCACCACCTCCTTGTATGCAACCCAATGGGGCTCGGAGAAGATACGCATGGTCTTCCAACGGGTGTGCATTCCCAAACCCACATTATGCCTTCCCTCCAACTCAACAACATCATTTGGCTCCATCCATTTCAATTCAAGCCTAACTTGCTCCAAGACCTTGGTGTAGGTGGGACTACGCTCAAACACCAAGTCAAGCTCATCCAGGTCCGGCTCTATATTACCTCTCAAAAAGGCATCCTTGTCTACATGGTGAATATGAACAATTCTTGACATTCCTAAAATAATCACAACAACAATACCATGGTCAACATACTCAATACATACTCATTGGTAACATTAACACAATACCCAATCCTATGCCAATTCAACAATACCCTATGCCAAAATCTACCATGCATCTTGCATAACAACCTAGGGTTTCTAAGATATGGGTTAAACCAAGATTTTAATGGGTGAAACCAAAGAAAAAGGGGAAGAATACCTCTAGGCACTTGGGGGGTCGAAATCCACAGAGAGAAACTTCCAATTTGGTCACTTGGAGGGAGGGATTTGAGGGAGTAGCCGAACCACAGCCGCCGCCGCCCTTCTCTGTTCGTGGGTTGGGGAGAAACTGAGTGAGGGTCGGGCTGGGGCGGTCGGGCGCGCTGGTACAAGACCTAAAGTGCGACGCCACCCGAAGTGGTGTTGCATATCACAGTGCGGCGTCGTGGACGATGGCGCCGCACTTACGAAGTCGGGCCCCATGATGCCATGCTGGCAGCCGTGCGGCACCACGTATCATGGCTTTGCGCTTCAGGGTGAGGCGCCATCGTCCACGGCATTGCAAAAAGGGTTAGTTCCATGAATTTGTTGTGGCTAGAGTTTATTTCATGAATTTGTTAATTCTTTGGGTTATTTCTGTTCAAATTCCCCTCTTCGGACGACCAAGATGATCAGAATAGGTGATCTGGCGGCTAAAATCGGTAATGGTCTAAGAATCCTCCGGTATGTCCTAGTTATAATATCCCTAATGTTTTAACTAGATAATGAAAGTGATGGGTAAATTGGGACTGGGAATAAAATATAGGAAATGACAATACTAGGTTGCAGTGACGAAAGTAGTTAAATCGGCCTCCTGCCCACCTAACTCTCCTCCTCCTCCTCTCGCCACCGCGAGGCGACGAGAGGGGGAAACCGTAGCCGCCAGCCATCGCCCCTCCTCCCTTGCTGCCCTAGGGAGCAGCCGGGCAAAGCCTAGCCACTGTCGGCGGTGGGGGAGGCCTCCTCATCCCCTCATGGAAGGAAATCGACGCGGGCTGTCTTCTCCCTGCTTGGGCATGGTGCTTCCGCTGGGCACCTGGGTGTGGTGGCTCTCCGGCGTAGTGCAGCCGCCGGTCTCCGGTGGTGGTGGCGCGTTGGAGCAGCGACGGCGTGGCGCACGACATGGAGGTCCTTCTCCGGGCAGATCGGTGGCAGGACGACGTGGAAACAACTCTCTCTCTTGCGCTGGCCCTTGGCTTCAGTGCGGGTGAGGAGATGCGGTTGTCCGGCAAGATCCGGGCTCCGATGTCGGTCGGAGCCGACGATGGTGGCATCCTCGGATGTTGTTCCCTTGTTGAAGGCATCATTGTTGCGAATCTCGTGTCATGCCTAAGGCTCTAGGGGAAACTCTAGATCTAGGATTTTTCCGGATCGGACGATGGCGGCACATCGGTATCGTTCACCCTCTTGAGGGCATCATTTTGGAGCCCGAGATGCCTGGAGGGGATCAGCTAGTGGAGCGGTGTTCCATCTTCTGCGCCTACTGCGGCGGGTCTCGGCGGCATGGTGTAGCGGGGTCTTGCTGGCGGACGTGATGATGGCCTCGCGCAGGGCGGGGGTCGCTGTCTGGCGTCGTGGTGGCGTCAGCGGCAGGACCGACAAAGTTTATGCGGATCTTAACTGTGAAGATTGTTCAGAGACTCCATGACGGCGACGGCTTCTATGGCGTGCACACAGGGTGCTCGCTAAGAGTCAGCTAATCCGGATGTACGCTCTCGTCTCGCCTAGAGGGCGCCTCGGGTTATGCAATTTTTCCCGGCCCTAGCTGGTGGAGTCTCTTCGTTGTCTTTCCGGGCACAGAGCAGCCCTGTTGACGCGATTTTACTCCATTGTCGAGTGTATAAGTGTTGTGTGGTGGGTTCGAGTTTGGGGATGTATATGCTTTGTTGTTCCTTTGTTGATTGATTTTTAATAAAGCAATAAAAGCCGTATGCATCTTTTCAATACAGAGACCCGGGGTCGCATCCTCCATTTCGAAAAAAAAACATGTTTCATTTTGTACAAAAGTTGTCACAATACTACTTATCAAACATGACTGAGTTATGATAAATACCCCTCACAAAAATATAGACAATACTTTGGCTTAGTCTAAAGTAATCTTACCACAATTTTGAAACTAATTGACAGAGTATGATATGACCCTAAGTGGTCTGATTTAACTAACTTGCATAGAGTGGCAACCTTAGAACATGAATCAAACAGTCTGAATTGACATAGAGGGCATATGGCAGTATCATTAGGTCAATCAAAAGCTTGCTCAGACAAGAGCAATGATCACAAGACACGCACATGAAATTCTTCCAACCAATTCTTGCAAAGGTGTGCTGTAAATACACAGGCACACATGCTTCCAGTAGCATGTTTCTAAGGTGTAGGAATGAAAGTAGAACCACAATCCTATGCATCTTTCATACTTAAGGTTTATTTAGTTGTGTGAAGTAAATGGACCACACATATTTTAGGTGGAATAGAGGAACAATCTCCTACTCCCTCCGACCCATATTAGTTGACTCAAATTTATCTAGATTTGAATATATCTAGACATGTTTTTAGTATTAGATACATCCGAATCTAGATAAATTGAAGTTAACTGATATGGATACATTTAAATCTAGACAAATTCGAGTTCTAATGTGGGTGGGAGCTCAGTCCATCGTCCCGGTTCCACTTCCGGTGTCACCAGTTCCACAGCGCTTGGCAGGGACATCAGGACACGCACAAGTGTGAGCGCACGCTCGCAAGGCACCACTCTGATGTCGGCATGCCTCTGCCGCTGGAATGGGACAATTTCGCGTTCGCCGTCCACGGTCAAGCGAGATTCCGGGGAGTGGCGGTCAAGTGTGGTAATCTCTACTACTTACAAAGGGGTAAACAAGAACTTTTCTAAACGTACTCCATAAACAGCACATGAAAGGACTAAATCACACGCTCAGGCCCACTAATCAGGCCTCGGTGTGCATTTATTTTACAACGTCCGACGGGCTACTTATCCCCGCACAGTAAAATACAAACACCTCGAGTCGCTGCTTTGTAAAAAAGAAACAGCTGATCGATCAAGAAAGGAAATAAGAAAATTGATCATGACAATCTTGCCATCACCGTGAGCGACCCAGTACGACACCATTGCCGAGATCCAGTACGACGCCCTCTGTGCCGCGTTCCTGGACGACGCCCTTGCCAGCATGGCATGCCTGGATGGCGCCGTCACCATGAATCTGGACGAAGATGCCCTCGCCCACATCGCATGCCTGGGCGACGCCCTCGCCCGCGTGCCTGGACTCCGACGCACCGTCCACGAAGCCCTCGGGGCGACCTTCGACGCTCGAAATACAACTTAACGAGGCCGCCGCCAGAATTCCTCTCCGCTGGCCACAGACACATTGTAAGTGGCATTCAGAAAATTCGATTGATGTTTTTCTTTGCATTTGAGTCCATTTGCTTTCTTACCATGCCTTCCTGCAAGTAGAAGACTCACTCCATATAGTCAGATCTTGTGATTTTTGGACAGAAGATTTGATTGACGTTCCTGCTATTCTTCCTCCTCGGTTTTCGCTTGCGTCATGATACTTCAACCACTTTGTTCATCTGCATGCCTCGATTAGGAGGACACGCAAACAGAGTGCCGCTTGTTTAGATGATTTAAACCGAGAGGGATGCATCCAAGAATATATGATTGCTCTGGATAAATAGAGATACATGTGTTAGCTATTCTGAAATACAAGCTAGATAACACCATACATGGAACCATTGCAATGAAAAGTTTTTGATGGTGTTTTTCATAGACATTGCTACACATATATGTATCTAATTATTCAAAAAAAATCTACAGATATAAGGATAATAATATAAGATGCTCTCAGTAACATGGATATGGGGTATAAACCAGTGACCTATATTAGTTAAAAGTAATAAAATTGATGCTATACTCAAATAACATAGTATCACACTCTCGCTAACGCAGCATCTGGAACAAAAGAATAGAAAATGTACTCCAATGAATGGCACCGTATTAATAGTTATCATGAAAATCACACACAAACATTTACCTTAGTTATATGTCCAAGCTATGGAAACCAAGCTTTGGAGCTAAGCATTAGCTGGCTAAAAAAACTCCCGTGAACGACACCACATTAAAGTAAGTACTAAATCCACCTGTTCACTGAAAATTAAGTCACATCTTCAGACATATAGTTGCTATTACTCAATTAGAAAACCTTGCTAGGCTTCTGGAATACCTCTCACTACTATTTAAAGCCAAAGGAAAAGAATTACCTCATAAAAAGAGCGATGATGGTGGAAGGACCGAGCCACGCCCCAGCAAAACAGTTTGAGCCATACACAAGAAAATAACTGAGTGGTATTGAGAACTCAGAGGAATCCTACAGGGTCTAAAGAAGGATATGTGTGCTACTCCGTGTTTCTAAAAAACACGGTTCAGATAAGCAATAGAGTCTATTCAATCCTCACTTGTTGTTGGAGGATTATCTCTTTTAACTCCTGGAGAATTCATTGGTGACGAACTAAGTATATATTAGCTTTATGACAAGAAGGTGCTATTTTAAAATGAGTATCTGGATCCACAATACATGTGTTTTAAAGAATTATAAAGGTTGTAAACCAAACTAAATTTATTCATTCAGCAGTCCCACCAGGTACCTTGCAGTGGTCACACGGAGAGGCTCGCGACACGGTCAACCCACCAGAGTTGGTCGTTCCTCGCTGCTTGCTCCGATTACCCTCATTCTTTTTTTTGGAAATGGGCGCATATATTACTCAAAGCAATGTTTAAAATTTAAAATTACTAGAATGCACACAGCCGTTCAACCACACACCTTAGGTCCAACGGTAAAATTTAAAATTACAAATCATAATAATAAGAACAAGCGCCTCCAGCTAATGCTGATCTATACGGAGATCACGCTGCCATCAATGTCGGGACAAAATATCCCTTACTGCGTCCTCCAATCGCGTACACCCCTCCACAAATAAGTGGCGGAGGTCCATACGCTGGAGAGTAATCCATGATCGGAGAATAGCCGTAGCTCCATAGATGACCTGCAAAGAAGAAGACACAGTGTTATTAAAAATCTTGTCATTCCTACACAGCCGAAGCGACCAAATAATGGCAAGCGCTCCCACCCTAAACACAGTCTCATATTTATCATGTATCCCATATAACCAGTTACCAAAGACATTGGCAACCGATCAAGGTGGCGATAAACCCGAGGCCATTTGGATGATTTACCATATAGAGCGAACAAATTTGCATTGGAAGAATAGATGTTTAATTGTCTCGTTCTGATGACAAAAAACACACTGTGTACTTCCGTGCCAATTCCTCTTAGTAAGATTGTCTCTTGTGAGAATTACCCTTTTACGAAGATACCATGCAAATATTTTCGTTTTAAGGGGTATTTTAATCCTCCAAATTTTACTATTATTATCGACTGGAATATCAGGTTGAATCAAAGCTCTATATATCGAATCCACAGAAAATTTACCACTCTCTAGTAAATTCCATTTGAACTCGTCCACACCCTCCGACAGTTGTATCGTGGCTAATCGAACTAAAAGATTGTTCCACGATAGTACTCTAGGGCCAATTAGACTTCTTATGAAAGTCACATTAGGAGTATTATTTTCCATTACCGTGGAAATTGTATTCCCTTTGTGTCTAACGATCGAGTAAAGAGCTGGATATTGTTCCCGAAGAGTAGATTGGTCAAGCCATTTATCTTCCCAGAAACGAATCTCTGAACCATCCCTAATATTAAAAGTACCAAAACGAAAGAAGTGTTTTTTGGAAGCCATGAGTCCCGCCCAAAAATGTGAATCTCCCGGTTTCCAAACCATCTGAGACACCGCTTTGGAGCCAACATACTTCCTCCACAACATGGTTTGCCAGACACCATCTTCAGTAAGTAGTTTAAACAACCATTTACTCAACAGTGTGGTGTTTTTGATTTGCAAATCATGTATGCCCAGTCCACCATACTCTTTAGGTCGGCAAACCACATTCCATTTGGCTAGTCGATATTTTTTTTCACTATCCCCTTGCCAAAAGAATCTTGATCAGAAATAGTCCACTTTCTTCAAGACCCCTTTCGGCAATTGGAAGAACGAAATCATATACAGTACCGTATTGGTGAGTACTGAATTTATGAAAACTAGTCTTCCACCAAGGGATAGCAACTTGCCTTTCCAACTATTTAGACGTTTCTGTAGTCTTTCCTCAACGAGTTTCCATTCTGCAATTGTGAGACGCTGATAATGGATCGGTATTCCCAGATAGTTGATAGGAAATTGCCCCAGACCACAGCCGAAAAGATCAGCATATAGTTGGGCATCGTTAATAGCCTCGCCAAACAATACAATTCCCTTTTATGGAAATTAATTTTTAATCCAGATAGTTGCTCAAATACTGATAGAATTAACTTCAGATTCCCAGCTTTCTCTAGATCATGTTCCATAAATAGAATTGTATCGTCTGTGTATTGAAGAATAGATAGACCTCCATCAACCAGATGGGGAACTAAACCTTCAACTTGGCCATCAGTCTTGGCTCTCTCGATAAGGATTGCCAACATATCTGCCACTATGTTAAATAGTATAGGCGATAGTGGATCCCCTTGCCTTAGTCCTTTTTTTGTTTGGAAATATTTGCCAGTCTCGCCATTGACATCTATAGCAACACTACCACCAGACACAAAAGACTGAATGAGAGCACACCACTCCTTCGAAAAACCTTTCATTCGGAGTGTTTGCTGGAGAAAAGACCAATTAACTTTGTCATAAGCCTTCTCAAAGTCAATCTTGAACAATACACCATTTAATTTCTTTGAATGTAGTTCATGGATTGTTTCATGCAGGATTACTACACCGTCTAGGATGTTTCGTCCTTGCATAAAAGTAGTTTGAGATGGGCGTACAACATGATCAGCAACCGAATTTAATCTAATCGTAGCAACTTTTGTGAAGATTTTAAAGCTAAAGTTAAGAAGGCAGATTGGACGATACTGATGTATTCGTTCCGCATTATTAACCTTAGTCAACAAAATAATGTTGCCAAAATTAAGACTAAAAATGTCTAGTTGACCAACATGTAAGAACCCAAAAAGGTGCATTAGGTCCCCCTTAATGACTTCCCAGAATTTTTGGTAGAATTCCGCTGGAAAGCCATCGGGTCCTGGCGCCTTATTATGTTCCATTTGAAAAACTGCTATCTTGACCTCCTCCTCCGTATAGGGGGCGGTTAGAAAGTTGTTCTCCTCAACAGAAACCTTAGGAATATCAGTTGTTTGGGACTCATCCAAAGAGAACGAATTCTCATGCGATGTCCCAAATAGAGACTTGTAATAAGCAATAATATAAGATTTCAGTTGCTCCTGACCCTCAATGGTACCTTCATCCTGAACAAGAGAGTGAATAAGTTTCTTTTTATGCTTGCCATTGGCAACAGCATGAAAGTATCTTGTATTCGCATCTCCTTCAAGAATAAACTTCGCTTTAGAACGTTGATACCATTTGAGTTCCTCCTCACGGAGTAGTTTGGCTATGTCTGCATTCGATTGTGTTTTAATCACAATCTCTTGTGCAGTCAACAGCCTTACTTCCGCAACATCTTCTAAATCGTTAATAATAGATGCAAGGCGTAATTTCTCCTTTTTTAAGATTCCAGCAGTATGTCTAGCCCAGCCACGAAGGTACTTGCGCAAGGCGCGCATTTTAGTATTCCATCGTTGTATCGGCATCTGATCACTAACAGTTTTCTCCCAAATAGCCTTAACTAAATCATAGAAACCATCACGATCCAACCATTCAAGTTCAAATTTGAAACTGTGTTTGGTCTTTCGTATTGGTGTTCCAATAGAGAGTAGTAAAGGAGCATGATCAGACAAAGCCTCAATATGCTCTAAAGCGCGAACAGTTACCATAGGGAATTTATCTTCCCATTCAGTATCCATAAGCACTCTATCCAGCTTTTCATATGTAAGCTCTGGAAGACTATTAGCCCAAGTGTATTGTCGTCCTAACATCGTAACCTCTCTCAGGTTCAAATTATCAATGACAGCATTAAACATGAAAGGCCAATGTTCATCGAAACGACCCCGACTTTTATCATGAGGGAATCGTAGCAAGTTAAAATCCCCCCTATAAGAATAGGGTACAGATTATCCTTAGCCAGATTAACCAACTCACGCGAAAAGTCAGGCTTGTAAACATCCTGGGCAGCCCCATAAACAGTGACTAGAGACCATATGAAATCATCAGCTTTGTTACGAATATGGAGCTTAATAAAAAAGTCACCATTCGAACTAGCTAAGACTTTCATAGTCTCATCTCGGACGCCTAATAGGATTCCCCCAGATCTACCTTGCGGAGGACGTGATACCCACATAAAGTCCACTCCACCAGAAAAACGATTGAGTTGGGCAAGTGAGAAATCCCGTCTCCCGGTCTCAGAAATACCCAAAAAATCCAACTTATAATCTCTCACACAATCGGCAAAAAACAAATGTTTAGCCAAGTCACGAAAACCTCTGCTATTTGAGAACATGCCATTCATTGATAAACAATAGTAGATTTGGATACACGAGTCCTTTTGCGAGACTTCAGGTTTTTAGATTTTTGACCAGAAGCTTTTAGCTCATATAATGCGCCCAGCTCAGTCTCATTGTAACCCACGTCTGACACTTAACCAACTAAGTGAGCAAGGAGTTGACCATCTACTGTGGCATGCAACTCCTCCTCCTCTGTTGATAAAGAATCAGGAACAACTGGGACCTTAGGAGTAACCGTTAGACGGTCAACCTCCATATGTCTCAAAACAGAACTAGAAAAATTAATTTCCTTTACAAATCTACCCATGCTAATACCAACCTTGGCAAGCTTATCAACAATAACAGGGGTTGAAAAAGAAAGGAAAGATGGAGACGAATTCAATATACCATGAGAATCCAGATTCTTCTCGGCCTTCCTACGCATGGCCTTGGCCAATGAATCCTCGTTCATGACCGACGCCCCGAGTGCATCAGTACCATGTCTAGAGCTCCTGCGCGCCAGAACCTCCATCACCGGAGGCACATGATGGCCACCTGCAGCCCCGCCTGGGCTACAAGGCGACACAAGAGTGGGGGAACCCGACCCCTCCTGGGCCAGGTCCCCATGCATGTGCTGCCCCACCTGGGCGTCGATCATCGGGTGCCCCGCATGGGCCCCCGAGGCTGCCACCACCACCCCAGGAGCCCCCGTGGTCGTGGCCACCAGCCCCGCCCTGGGCTCTGCCACGTGGCCGTCTGCGATAGGGGACGAGTCCATCGGCATAGAGCCAGCACATAATCGATCAGCCAGCCCCGCCTGGGCCAGCCCATCGGACACCACCTCAGCAGAAACCTCCTCTAGCACCGGCTCCGTCCTAGGGATAGACCGACCCAAGACGTTCGGCCTACATCTAGCCGGTGCGACCAAAACAGAAGAAGATCCCTTGACCGACCGAAGAGCCTCCTGTAACTGGGCAGACGAAACACGCGGCGAACCAGCAGACAAGCCACTCCCACGCAGCGGTGAATCCAACGACAAAGCGTTCAGAAGTTCCTTTCCACGCGGAGTCGAAGGAGAAGCATTAAATGGAGTAACCGCGTAAACTGTCAAAAGAACCTGCCGTGTCGAGGAAGAAGAAGGACCCCCTGACTGGAGGGCTGTCTAGAAGAAGTTCCGTCCCCATGAGGCGGAGCAGCAGTGTCTGAGGTGTCCATCACACCATCTCCATTGTTCCCCATACCATCTCCCTCAGAGTCATCATTCGGCCTCTTCCACAAGAATGGTGAAAAATCTGGCTCTAGAACATACCCCGTAGGCTCCAATCGGAACCTCAGCTCATACCCCTTCAGCTTAACCACAACATTAGAAGTAAGAAAGGAACCCAAAGCATCCTGGCTCCTGAACACCGTAATATCAAACATACCAACCAGAATGCGAACAACACCCCTCCTCCGCAAAGACAATAAATCCACGTCCAGAGGTGTACCAAAAAGATATCCAACCGCCCACAACCCAAGAAAAGTGCGAAGGGAATGCGGAACCCCTTCCACATGCAGCCAAACTTGATGTAATTCACATTTGTGTGGCACTTACTGGGTCTTGTAAGCAGAAACAGCTAGCTGGGTCTTGCCCAACGACATGGAAAACTGACTCCCATCCACCCTATCCAAGTCCTCGAAAGAAGGGAAACTAACCAGAAAAGCATTGTCCCCATGTGGCACAGCTTCCCACTTCTAGTTCGGCCTGACCTGACATCTTCGTGCAATCTGAAGCTGGACCACCTTCGCAGTGACCGCCTCACCTGAAATCTGGACCAAGGCAATGGGAATCTGACTGGGGCCCATATCATCACGAACCACACTATCAGGTATTTGCACAAATAACGTCTTATCATGGCCACACCCAACCATGTAAGCAGTCGGTCGAGGTTTCTTAAGCACATGGCAACGCTATGTTGGGTGGGAAGCAACATCACAAATGTAACAGTAGTGTACGGTCTTACAATCCTTGGTGGCATGTGAATCAGAGGCACACTTCCAACATATGGCAGCCTTCTTAGGCTTCTTTGGGACCACCACAGGACTCGGAACAGCCGTGGCCTCCAAGCCCCCAGCATGAGAAGCAAACTGTTGCACCATAGGCTGGTAAGGTTGATGGGCACCAGAACCAGGAAACTGCGAGAAACCACCCTGCTGATGACCCATAAACTGTGATGGCGTAGCTACAAAAGACCCATTACCAAAAGATCCAGGCTGCATCGGCGGCTGAGTAATCCCAAAAGGCTTCTTCTTCTTCTTCCTCTTCGGTGCATCATTCACCATGGTGCCACCAGTTGCACCAAACTGCGGTCCCCCACCCGAGGGCGTTGTGTGGGTAGCCCCAAACTGTCCAGAGGTCGGAGCCACACCAGATGTGCCTCCAACAAAACCCTGGGGCAGACCTCCAGCAAATGCCACCGGAGTCGGTCCCCGGTACGGTGCCTGGAGAGGTTGCATCGGCATCTGAGCAGCAGCAAAGTAGGCAGCCGACGGACAAAACTGAACCCCGGGCGAGAAAACCGGTGGTCCGGCAAAGGTAGAAGTCGGCGCAGAGGGTTGCCCCGCTAAGGCCGGAGCCGGCGCACCAGCAGGCGTCGGAGCAGGCCTAGGCACGGCCATCGCCGGAGGAGTCGCGGCAGAGGGGCCCCGAGGCGGGGGCGCACCCACAGCAGGAGGTCGCGGAGCCGAGGCCGCGGCGTGGGAGCCTCTAGGGTTCAACCCCGCCATGGCAGCCAGCGGAGAAGCTAGAGCCGCCGCGTACGAGCGCCGTGGAGGTGACGGTGTCCGCGTGGCCGAGAGGATCAGCGGCGCGGCAGGGAGCGCAGACCGAGGCGAGGAGCAAACGACATGGCAGGGAGCGTAGTCCGAGGCAGAGCGAGACGTAGGCGATCGATCGGTAGACACGGAGCGCGTCCACGCCGCCCTAAATCGCCTCGCGATCGTGAACCACGAGAAACGGTCTCGATCTGAGTTCGAGCCGGCCTCAGCATCAACCGGTCTGTCTAGGCCCGTTTCGGCCATAGTGGGCCCATCTCCGATGATAGCCACGGGGCCCATCAGCCGCCCCAACAGCGGCGGGGCAGAAGACTGGCGGCGCGGTAGAGGCCCGCGCCAAGGCTTCGGTGAAGCCGGCGAGGCCAACAGCGGACGTCGCACACTCCACCGGGCTCCGTTACCCATGTCCGGCCCCGGCAAAGACCTCGGAGAAGACCGCGGAGGGGACACGGCGCTCGATGATGAGCCGGCCATCTCCCAGAACCTCGACGCCTTCGTCGAAAAGCCCATCTCCTCCCAGAAGCTTTGCCGCAGTTCCTCATCCGTCAGCCGCCGCCGACGCGAAACCGAGGTCCATCCTAGACCGCCGTCGGCGTCCTCCAACGCCTCCAACGCCTCCCTCTCCGCGAGCGCCTCCTCCCCATCTGACCCGGTCTCAGATCCGAGGCAGTGGAACCTCGAACCCGAACCATGGCTAGACGGAGACGCGGAGGACCGGAGAAGATCGCCGGGCACGAGCGTGAGCCGGCGGCGCCGCCCCATTTCCTCGCCTCAGATCGCCTCGCAAGGATGAAAACTGTGGAGTTTCTTTTAATAGGTTGCGGTAATTAGACTCTCAGGGTCAGGGACATGGGTAGAGAACCCCACCGACAGTTGCAACAGACATCGATTACCCTCATGAGCTCCTGATCGGCACTACAGATACATAGGTTATTAAATTATAAATATCGAAGCATAGTACAGAAAGTAGACTGATTCTTCAATTTGATGGTAACTATAAGTCAGTCTGCTATTTTTCTTCAGTGCATCATAGGGAAGGGGACAGAGAACGGTATGCACTAAATAGAGATGACATAATAGGTAGACAACATTCCCGTGAAAATACAAAACCTTCTATTATCCTGCTCAATGAATATACCCTTGGCCATGTCCCATGGTAATGATTAATGAGGACCAGCCACCGCAAAATTACACAAGAGATGTTTAGATGGTGTAGTGCCAAATTAATTGCATTTACATGGAGACAGCCTCGACAACAAGGAGAATATTTATGACGACGATGAGTCAAATTGATTGCGCAGAAATTATGCGTATGAGATGCCACAAAATCCACGACCAATGAGAGATGTTGCTATGCCATCAGGTCATAACCCGAAAACAAGTTCCACCATCATAAAAGATAGTACACAAGGTAATATCTTTTGGATCTGGTATGCAGTTCCTAAAAATAACTCTATCTACTAATAATACACAGTATAGTCCTCAACCTAATAATCAAGAAATTTGCATTATATAATTTGGTAGTCCTTTTGTTAATTTATTTTTTTCGATAAGGGGCGCTTTATTACTCAATTTGTTAATTCATATTTTGAGCCTTTTTATCAGATCTAATAATCTTGAACTATGTGGAGGTGACGAGAAACGCTAGCAACTAAGGGCACAACACTCAACAATACCAGAGGTTGAAAATGATATTCTGTTGAGTAAGATTCATGAGAATGTAAAAAGGACTAAGGTAATTATTTTTCTTTCAAATGCATAAACAAATGATCCTTAAGTAATTATTTGATATATACCATATTCAATTAGATTTTTTGATGATGCACGTCTTTACTACTGACAAGGATGTGAAACTGACATACAGGACTCTAAAGGAAAAGATTAAGGAGATAACCAGGGATGCCAGATTCTACATGTTTCAGCAGCTGCGATTCTAACTAGCCTATTGTGCGGTTATGAATTAGCACGTATTCTTCGTATTTGCTCTTAGGAAGAGGTACATCCTTGGTATGAATTAGCACTCATGCCCATAGCAAGACCAAGAAATAATGTGAACCGTCAAACCAGAATGATGACATCCAATCTTACTTATGGAATCAAAAAAATACTGGCATCAAATAAAATAATTCATTTATAAGTTTATACCAACTGAAATTTATAATTCCAGAAAACGATAACAAATATATTGTAGTCACGGATCAAATGGGAGCTTAGACAATGTTACATGCCTAGACACAGCCAAGCATATGAGACTCCGTGATACAAACATAAAACAACTGTTTGTTTGGGTAATTGACTGGAAGCACATAAAAAATCTTAGAGTAAAAAGAATATAAGGTCCCTGTTTGGAACACTGGAATTGGGAGGCCGGATAACTCAGTTTTTATTAACACAGTAGTATTAAATTTGGGTAAGCACCAACGTCTTCAGATAACAACAAATCTCAGCTTCACGATATTAGCAATTGTATGAGAACTAGGTAGCCATGTGTGTTTCGCCGCGTCGTCTGTAGACTATTTGGCAGTGTGTGGTAGGTACTCATTGCTGGTAATACATTTTGTTTTGTTTGTGTTACCATAAATTAAATATATAAGCATGTGCGGTGTTGAGTATTTTAATCGGTCGACAAATGTGTCATTTACATATTAGACATGTCTGAAACTGAGAGATCTGACGCAAGAAACGGGCTCTTATTTCATATTGAATCTCATAAGTAACATAGGGGTACCAATGTTTATTCAAGTAAACAAAAATGTACATCTAGCAAACTTCAAACAAAAATACATCGAGCAATAAACCAAGTTCAGTACCACAAGAAACTGGCATGTTACATGATTAAGGTAAAAAACTAATGATGTCATAACAAACTAACTTATAAAGATCACACGGTAACCTTGTTCGACTGCTTCAAAATTGATGCTTGCAACTATTTGGGTTGCAGAGCTTCAAGGAAAGATACAACTTTGTATTCAATACTTATAAGTTGCTGGATTATTAAATGATTATTATAGTCAATATAGACAAACAAATTACATATATACTAATCTTATGCAGGAGTTATACTTGATATATTTCAAATTATTCACTGGTTCAATAAATTTAAAAGAGAAGGTATGACTGTAAGTTGCCATGAATCTTTACATAAAAGCAAGATCTAATATGTAATCAAGTTTGATAATTTATGTATATCAAAATAAAAATAGAAGTTTTGACATTTTTTTTGGATCCACTTAGTCGATGGAACCCGCTTGTTCATTAATCATAGAGCACGCTCCTCCAAGTCAAGGGCACTGAAGTTTTTATTAACTCGTGTAGAAATTGTAGAACATGTATCAATTTACACAAGGATCTCATGTATTCTCGATATATACTAATACATTCAAAAGAAAATTCAGCTGTAGAGCCTAAGAGGGGCCAAAATCAGCTTAACATGAAACACGACTGTTTCTCACAAGGCATGACCGTTTCTCGCCCTGTTAGTGCTCCACGCTTTCCGTGCAGCGATTCTTTCGTTTATTTACTATAGATTCCGGATTCTGGCCAATCGCTTTGCGTCACGTCATCGCATGTCTCACGAGCCTTCTCCTTTTTAATTCCTTTTTTCGTCATTCATTCCTGATTTTTCCCGTCAAAGCGGTGAGGATGATGCGACATTTTCGCGTAGTCGCGCATAGGAGCGTCTCTACACGCATCATCCCCTCTCTTTCACGCCCACCATCCCACGGGCAGACCTCCTCCTTATCTTCCTCACCACCAGCAAATCGTGGCGGTGGACAGGTGCGCGAGGTCGGAGCGATGTTGAATTAGTACTGGAAAGGTTTGAGGAGGGGAAGCAGAGGCGGCCGACGCTAGATGCGGGAGCTGGACGGGAGGCGGTGGCCTCGTGAGTGGAGGGGCGGAGGGAGCAGAGGTGAGAGGGGGAGCTCGGGAGCGGAGGGGCCTTCTCCTTCTCAATTCCTTTTTACGCCATCTATCCCTGATTTTTCCAATCAAAGTGGTGAGGATGATGCGACATCTTCACTTAGTCCCGCGTAGGAGCATATCTACCCGTGTCGTACCCTCTCTCTCACCCCCACCGTCCCACACACTGACCTCCTTATCTTCCTCACCACCGGCAAAGTGTGGCGGCTGACGTGTGCGCGAGGTCGGGGCGATGTTGAATCGGTACTGGGCAGGTTCAAGGCGGGAAAGCAGAGGCGGCCGACGCTGGATGCGGGAGTTGGACGGGAGGCGGTGGCCTCGTGAGGGGAGGATGCGGAAGGAGCGAAGGTGAGAGGGATATCTCGAGAGCGGATGGGCGGAGCACGTTGCTGGGGACAAAGGGGCTAGGATGGGTGGGAGCTCGGGACTCAGGAGCTCGATTGAAGAGGAACGGGATCAAGATGGGGGTAGGGACGGGGACGGGTGGGACCAGCTCGTAATACTTCGGTCACTAACTGAAACTGCACGGTTAGGATGACTCGGAGTGAAAATCAAATGGCCAGAAACGCGCACGCGACAGATGGCCTCAGATGGCTCGCTTTTGCTCAGGCTTAAGCTATAGTATAATATTCTAGATCGAAATAAACAAATAGTTTTTTTTACAAACTTGATTAACGAAAACAATCCAATTCCATCATCAGTCCAGTATCCCAAAATATAATTGAAATGGCTAAATAAAATTGCTAAGTGGGTTAACTTCTGCTGACTCCTGGATCTAGAAAAGAATGCATCCCTACCGGACAACTCTAGCACATCACGGAAAAAGCCTCCAGGGAGGTTCCCTACCTGCAGGCGCGACTCTGATCGGGGCTTGCCGCAGATCCATGAGGGGTCGTCGAGGAGGTGATCTTGCTCCTCGCCGAGTGGTCTCCGAGGAGTCTGCTAGGTTGGTCACCAGGGGTCGGCGAGGAGACTGCTAGGAGGGTGGAGGGGACGTTCGGGGCTGCCAAGGAGCTGTGCCGGGTCTTTCGTGGACGACACTGGCAACGAGCAGCGAAGCAGAGGGCGGGAGGTAGAGGAGTTGGCCGGTCGTGGTCACCATGGGGGAGAGAGAGGGAGCTTGAGAGAGTGAGGAGAAGTGAGGAAGGAAGCATGTGTCGGTCTTTTATCTTCTTATTTTGGCCGCTTTTTCCCCTCACGTTCGAGACATCCATCGATATCGATCCTTTTCTACTATTCCTCCGGTTTCAATGTTTTACCCTTGTAAAAGGAGTTTATCCACACCTTTTTTTCTTGTAGGTTCAGAGTGAATAGACCTCTTTTTTTTTTTTAGGTTCAGAGGGAATCTACAGACTAAAAGAGATATAGAGACTCTCCTTTTACAAAGCTAAAATATCTTATAGAGTAATTAATAACAACAGTATATTGCATCTATATTTTAACAATTTTTCTTAAGCCTCAATAATTTTGTGTAGCGAATTTTTTATAGATGAATGAAATAATCGTGCATTGCACGTAAATGCTTACTAGTGGAGATAAGGAGCTGCCGAAGTTTGACTTACGCTGTAACTGTGGTCCGTGGGTTCCCAGGGAGTTGCAAATACATACTAGACCTTTGTAGTATTGTAGAAAGCTCAAGATTTTGCGATGTTTAACGCGCTAAGCAGTTTCCTGTAGTTGTTGAAGGAATTCATATTATGGAAGCCAAATGAGTAATTTTCAGCGCATTAAACCTCTACTAGGTCAACCAATAATGGATCTGAGCTCGGTTACCTGAGAGAGAAGACTTGTTTTGTTTGTATATAGTCGTTCATTAACAAAGGACTCTGTTTTGGCTACGGAGAAGGTATAAGAGCATCTCTAGCAGATACCGCATTCCGTTCCGTACTGCAAAATAACCGCCAGTTTGCGGTATGCGGAGGAAAAAGTGACTTTCTAGATACTGCATATCGTATTTTATTCGATTTTTTTTTACGGCTCCCCACATATCGTCCTCCGTATCCCGCATATTTTCGGTTCCGACTGGTCTTTTTGCCGCTCCCCGCATATCGCCCTCCGTGGCTTTTCTAGATACTGCATATCGTACTTTATCCGAATTTTTTTACGGCTCCCCGCATATCGCCCTCCGTATCCCGCATATTTTCGGTTCCGACTAGTCTTTTTGCCGATCCCCGCAAACGCTCGCGAGTGGAGGCGCGCTGAAGATTCACACCTCCCGTCTGGGAATCCTTCTCCGCCGCATTCCCCACCGCCACCGTCCCGTACCAATTCCCCAGTTCCCGGCCACTACGCGCCGGCGCCGCATCCCACAGCGCGCCGGCGCCTGCCGCGTGCCGTCATCGCTCTGGAGTGCCCGCTGCATCGTCTGCCACCGTCACCACGCTACCCAACGCGCCGCCACCGCTGACGCCATCGTCTCTCGATCTACGGCGGAATTGGCCCGCCGCCCGTCCAACCCCCTGCCAATCGACCGCCCGTGCGTCGGATCAGCACGCCGCCCGTCCGACGCCGCCGTCCGAGCCGGTAAACCCTCTTGCTCCTACCTTCCTTTGTCTCAAATTTCAAAATTTCTTAGATTTAGGATCCATGCGGCAGATATTTTGTAGATGAGTTCGTCGTGGAGTGAATCATGGTGTTCTACGACGAGTCCGACTAGGAGGACCTCGACGATGACGACGCGAAGGACCTCCTTCTGCTGGCTACCGTCGACGAACTAGAGGCGGAGGAGAATACTCGAAAAAGGAGGAGGGGATGAACTGTCGGGTGATTGTGCATCCCGCGCAACCGTGTTCTAGGGCACGAGATGCTCATGTGAGATTATTTTGCCGAGACACCCATCTACCCAGATCGTCTGTTTCGCTGCCAGTATCGGATGAGACAACCCCTGTTCGAGAAGATTGTGAAAGCTTGCGAGGACAATTGCCGATATTTCACGCAACAAAGAAATTGTGCTGGCTTTCTTGGTTTCAATTTGTACCAGAAGATCTATGCTGCGATGAGGGTGATGGCCTATGGAGTGTCAGCTAACTACACTAACGAATATCTTCATATTGGTGAAGATACGACCATGTCATGCGTACGCAAATTCGCGAAGACATTGATCAAAGTTTTCGGCCCAACATACCTTCGAGCACCAAACGAGGAGGACACGAAGAGGCTCATGGCAGAGAATGAGAAAAGAGGTTATCCAGGGATGCTCGGAAGCCTCGATTGCATGCATTGGAGATGGAAGAACTGCCCAAAAGCATGGCATGGGAAGTACATTGGCCATCACCGAGATGCAACAATCGTGCTCGAAGTTGTGGCCTTGCAGGACTTGTGGATATGACATTGCTTCTTTGGTCTACCGGTTTCTCTGAATGACATCAACGTCTTGCAAATGGAGAACAGTGGCCTGCAATTTCAAGATCAATGGCCATGAGTATAATATGGGGTATTATTTTACATATGAGATTTATCCATAATGGGCAACATTAACAATAAGTAGACCCGAAAACCTCCAAGAAGCTCATTTTGCAACTTGTCAAGAAGCGGCCCGCAAGGACATTGAGAGAGTTTTTGGTGTTCTTTAAGCTAGGTTTGCAATTGTCCGAGGGCCTACTCGTTACTGGCAAAAGAAACACTTGAATAACATCATAACAGCATGTGTAATTCTACACAACATGATTATTGAGGATGAGAGGGAGAAGAGGTTGTCCTTAGAGTATGACAATGTTGGTTGCCGTGTCAAGCCTAGAAGAAATCCGGACAAGCTACAAGCATTTCTTGAAACCTACCGGTAGATTGAAAATAGAACTCAACATTTCAATATTCGTTAAGATCTTATTGCCCACCGTTGGTCATTGCTAGGCAAGAATTTCCATTGAGTTTTCTTTGTATCTATTTGTTTTTCATACAAAACTCTCATTCATCTGTGCTCTTCAATTCTTCATTTTTGAAATGTTGTTGTAAACTATGGAATATTGTTGATTTGTAATTCTATAACATTGATCGATTTGATGAATAAAATCTGTATGTGTTGCTTAATTTGTTCTGCAAATATATTTTTGAGATTATTATATAATTATGTTTTGCGGGCCGAAAAAAGACAGCGTAGAATAGATACCACGTACACGTATCGTAAAATAGAATATTCTATTTCACATATGCGGTAGCTGTTCCACAAAACGATTTGTGGTACAACGTATTCGTGGTTTGCAGTACCGCAGAATGCGGTATCTGCTAGAGAACTAACGATCCCTCAAATCCACAGCGAAGCTTGCCTCTCGGCGCTGCACGAGTTGGCCACGGGGACGAGCTGCCTGGTTTGAACGCCAACTCGGGTTTGACACGGTTTTGGTTCGATTTTGCCCGACTCGAACTCGAACTCGACTGGAACCACCATATACTCGATCGGAATCGATCGAAACCCTCCTTCTGCTTTCTCCCGCCCGCGAAAACCAAGCCGCCGAAAAAATCCCCGCGCTCAAATCCCGACCTTTCGCCGCCATGCCGCATCACCGCCGCCGCAGCCGCCTCCGCCGCGCCCTCGCCATCGCCGGCACAGCTTCTCTGCTCCTATTCGCCGGCGGCCGCGCCGTGGGCCCGCTCTATTCCCGCTTCGGCCTAGCGGCCGATTCTTGGCCGCTGCAGCAGGAGCGGCTCTTCTCGCCGCCGCCGGAGATGCTACTCGGGCCGCCCTCGGAGCTTCTCCCTTCGCCGCGGCCCCAGAGCTCCCCCAAAGCCAATATCCCCTTCCCGCGCCGCCTACTGCCCCCGCCGCAGTTCGAAGAGGACCGCGACCAGTCCCCGCCGCAGCTCGAAGAGGACCACGACCAGTCCCCGTCGCAGCAGGAAGAGGACGCCGTTCTGCTCCCGGATCGGGAGGTTCTCGTCCTGGCCTCTGATGCTCGTGGCGCGGGGAACGCGCTGTGCACCTTCCAGGGTGGGGCGTTGTCCCCAGCGCGCGCTCTCGGGCGGCTGCCCGGGCCCGGGCGCCACGCCTACCTCTGCCTCCTGCCTGATTCAGAGGAGCCGCTCCAACCACGCCTGGTGCTTTCCTCCTCCTCGGCGGCTGCCCCCGCCACTGATTCCAGCAAGTTGCTCAACTGGAACGAGAGCTTGGTCTTCGATTCCTCTATTCTCCATGGAGGCGATGTTCTCCTGTTCGCCAAGGGCCCGATCAGCCGCAAAGGGATCATTAGAACCGCTGTTGCCAATGTCCAATGCATCTACCGCGACACCTCTGATGGCACAGAGTCCTCCTTCCCGGCTATTACTGCAGCTCAACAGATCATCAGGTGCCACCCACCACCCACTCCTCTTAGTTCTGGCAAATCTGAATTCAGTGTCACGATATCACTTAATGGCCAGGAGCCTATACCCACCCTTGCCACCTATAATCCACACCAGTTTAGCCTGTCCATGACACATAAAAGAAACTTGATCTGTGCTTGTACAATGGTGCGCAACATAGCTAAGTTTCTCCCAGAGTGGGTACTCTACCATTCAGCCGTGGGTGTTGAGCAGTTCTTCCTATACGATAATGGGAGCGAAGATGATTTAGCAGAAGAAGTTGCTCATTTGAAATCTTCGGGGATAGAAATCTCGACGGTTGCTTGGCCATGGACGAAAACCCAGGAAGCGGGGCTTTCCCACTGTGCTGCCATGCACCAACGTTCCTGCCAATGGATGGCATTCATCGATGTGGATGAGTTTATCTTTTCACCAAAGTGGAACCTATCTGAGAAGCCTTCAAGATCCATGCTTGAGGCACTTGTTTCGGTTGATCCCCACATTGGGCAGATTTACCTTCCATGCCATGATTTTGGCCCCTCAGGCCAAACAACACATCCACCGGAGGGGGTCTTGCAAGGCTACACCTGCAGACTGGATAAAGCGCTGAGGCATAAGTCCATGGTTCATCTTGACGCAGTAGATGATTCTCTTGTGAACGTAGTACACCACTTCACTCTTAAGTCAGGTTTCAGTTATATGTGGAAATTGGTCCCTTTTGTAAACCATTACAAGTATCAAGCTTGGACAGAGTTCAAATCTAAGTTCAAGCGACGCGTGTCCACTTATGTGGCTGACTGGTTAGATCCGGTAAATCTAGACTCCAAAGACCGGGCCCCTGGTTTGGGCGTTGATCCCGTCGAACCAGCAGGTTGGGCGGATAGGTTTTGCGAGGTTAGAGACAACACTATGCAGGAAGTTAGCAGAAGGTGGTTTGGCACCGGATTTCGAGGCCGTGGACCAAATTGGAGTTGAACTCTGACGGTGATATTGCCCCTTCCCCCTCCCTTACATAGTTTATAGTAATATATATATAAAAAAATAAATCTTGAATCAACCACTATTGCCAAACATTTAAAAAATAACCCTTAAGTTGAATAGTATACACATTGTTGCAAAGAATTTAGGCATGCTATCTTTACTGTTCCTTATAAAACTTATTAGTATAAAATAATATGAATCTGCTCAATAATATAGAATCCCCCCCTCTCTTGCATAGTTCAATATAAATGATAAAACTTGGTATAAAAACACTCAACTTGCCAGACATAAAAATATAGATCTTAACTTGAATAGTATACACTTTGTTGCAAAGAATCAAAGCATGCCATCTTTACTGTTTATATCCATATTAGAAATGTCATTGCTAATAGCAGTATGTTCTCCTTGCACTTTTCTCAGCCATTCCCTGTCATACAGTACATAACTGCACTTGTTTTTCTTCTAATTGAGCTAGTGTAGGATTTCTGGCCAATGATGATATAATTCTGTTAAGCTGTTGCAAATTTGACCATTCTTCGGAACTGCAACAGTATGCACCGATGCACCGGATTTATCTTTTTATTTTGTTGTTTGTTGCCACCTGATGCTCTTGCTTGCTGAAAGTGTAAAACCCACAAGGCAGACCCATAATTTTTTTGTTTCTCCTTCGCTTTGTAGTTTTAACTTTTACTTGGTGCATGATCTCTTTTGCCAAAATGCTGTATGCATTAATCTGAGGCCTTCTTTTTTCTTGAATGTTCTCTTCTGGTGCAAATGATGTGCATGAATTCATCTGAAACTCATTGGCTCGTAGAGCTTTGTGCAGCATAAAGTCTGAGGCCAGATGTAGTTAGCTCTTTTTGTTGTTTGGGGTTCAGTGCTTGGTCTCTTGCTTTTCTTTTGATTGCACGGTAGTTTCTGGTTTTGCATCAGGTTATTGTTGGTTTTTGCAGGTTATTGGCATGTTTCTCTTCGGTTGGTGTCTCCTGTTCTTCGGGGTGCAGGTACGGAACATTTGGGATTTGGGGTGTTCAGTTTTTATTCTTATTCTGGTTTTTGATCTGTTGACTTATTATTTTGCAGGTGTAGTTTGGTGGGTGCTGGTGGCTGCTGTTGTCGAATATCGGTATTTTGGTGAGCTATTTTTTTCTAGATGTCTTGGTTGTTCTTCATCAGTATTTTATGATTGGAATTTTTTGCGGTTTCTGACGTAGTATAATTTCCCCCTTGAGATCCCACCATCCAAGGAGGTCCAGACGCGTGCTAAAAGGACCTCGCCATTGCTCGTCTTCCCTGGTTGCAAGATGGCGGGGCGACTGCAGGGATCTTCTCTGGTTGTTTTGTCAGGTTTGCAGCTGACTTTTCTCCAATTTTTCTCGGAGCACTACACATTCTTTTGTTCTATATTTCTCTGGTTTGTTCTTTCTAGAGATTGATTTCTTGGTCGTTTGTGACTAGGAGGAACTGATTGTCAGAGAGGGAAGTGTCCCCCTTGAGTTTCTTTTGTCAGCCCTCAGTACACAGGTAAAACTTTGTTATTCTTGATCCTACCCTGGGTTAACTTCTTTGCTACTCTTGCTCCTTGTCTGTGCATCCTCACTTACTCTTCAGTTTGTTACCTTATAGCCAGTATATATTGATGCTAAATCCGTGACAGGTACGCGATCCCTGATCCCAACGACTTAAACTATACTTTTGGAATATGAATCGGATAAACATCACCATGTTTTCTCCTTAGGAAAAAAATATGTACTATCAATTCCTATTTTACAGTTAAAGAATATATGGAAATTCAGTTGGACAACAAGAATATTATGGAGGTTACTTTAACTTCTCTTGGTGATTAGTTTGGACAAACATTTTATGCTTTCCCTCATTTTGCCGGTTATGGTAATTCAGTTGTCCAACAAAAAAACTTTTAGAGGCTACTTTTCTTCTCCATGCCATTAGTTCAGACAAGCATTTTATGTTTACCCTTCTTTTGTCGCTCATGAGGTCGTAATTTGATCTTGTGTACCATCCTTCTGTTGGTACCATAATATGTTATATGGTTTATGTATTTAGAGCTTTGTCTCCTTTTGCTTGCAAACTATTTTATTGAAACTTTGATGTAAAGGAGATTAGCTACCTCTTGTTTGGGTTTGACGTATATGTGCTGTGTCACATGTGTGTATATAACAGCGGCTGGTGTTTAAGCACAGACTTTACCATTTGTGGGAGTAGACTTTTGCCAGCCTTGTCTCTGCAGTCTGCCTTCCTCTACGAGAAAAGGTGAGAAGTTTCAAGCCCTGGTAACATGACTCGTAGCAGCATGCAAAGGGGATGGTGTTTGGAGTACTGATTCATGTGAAATAATTAAGACCATGGGCTACATTGAGAATATGATGAAAATTTGGACTTAGAACTGTGGTGACTGGTGACCCTGTGGGAAGTAACAATTGAGAACATGAATTCATTAACTTAGACCTTCCATCCCAGCAAATGTCAAATAAGTAGCCAGGCTTCAGTAACCTAGTAACCTACACAAAATTCAATTTCGAGATCAACGCAAATTTTCTACACCTTACTTAGTGTTAGTGGCATGCACGCTAGGTACACATAATATGATATCAAAGCAAAATTGGGCTAAAATGTTGTATTTTGGTTTGATGTTCCCTTCTATTGGGTTAATCTCCACATAAATCCATGATATAAGAAAAATGATGATTGATGATATCGCTGCCGCTGCAGTTTGAAATGTTATCCTCTAATAGTAGTTCAATGCTTTTTTGCAGTTATGATGATGCCGCTGTGCAATTGTTGTTGTTGTGTGTTCTTTATTTGTTCAATCTGAAATGTGTAGGATGTTTGTGTAGACACAGTATTGCTGTTATTTTATTCTGGCCCTTCTGTCTTGTTAGTTATTACCACTCCTTCTGTTTGCTGTGGTTATTAGTAATATGTTGACTGAGCATCCCCAGAAACAGAAAATTGTGTTCGTTTGTGAATCCAGTTGACTGTTTGAGGTGATTATATTGGATTTTAGTCAATAATTTTGTGTATTTGACTTCGCCAGATACCAATAGTGGAGATGGCATTCGCTAGGCCTCTTGGCATTCAGGTTGTTGGACTGTAATGTTGTGCTGTACAACCTGTATGATGTCTGCTGGCCAGGATTAGGTGTGTCCGTGTGTGTTCTTGGTTCTGGCCGACCGAGTGAACCCCCTAATGTTCTAATCTCTAACAAATATTTAGCGTATTCTCGAAAAAAAGTGCTCGCTCATCGCTATGAATAATTTTACTATAGGGTACAATGAGCTTTTTTAACCTTTAGGTTCACAACATTCATGCAAAAACGCTCAAGTCAAATGGTTGTTTAAGGATCAGAAGAAAGCTATATCACAATATCGTTTATATTGTGTACTGTGTACTATGGCTTGATTAATTCTTCATAAAGCCCTCCCAATCCAATCTAAATATCGTTTATATTGTGTATTATGGATTGATTAATTCTTCAAAAAGCCAAACCGACGCAAAACCTCGCTCGAGCCTTTGACTCCATCCCTTGGCCATTCCTATTCTAGGTTTTGCATCGGTTTGGCTTCGGGGACAAGTTCCTGGACTTGCTGGCAATTCTACTCTCCTCGGCGAGCACGCGAGTTATGCTAAACGGCGACCCTGGTCCACCAATCTGGCACCGCAGCGATTTACGGCAGGAAGATCCTCGATCTCCACAAATGTCTCTGCTTGCGATGGACACACTCGGATGGCTAATCAAGCGCGTGGCTGTTTTGGGCATCTTGCAGCTTCTCCACCCTCGGTGACCTATTCTGGTGATCTCCCTGTACGTTGACGACGTGGTACTATTCTGATACCCAACACCGTCTGACACCACTGCCATCAAATCCATTCTGGAGCTGTTTGGCAAATCGTCGGGGCTGAAGGTGAACTATGCTAAGAGCTCTGCTACCTTGCTAAACTGACAGCCGACGGACCAGGAGGTGATCACAGCCATGCTGGAGTGCCAGATCGCGGAGTTGCTGCTAACCTACTTGGGGATTCCACTAACGATCAGGAGACCCACCAGTGCACAGCTGCAGCCGCTGGTCAACAAAATGGCAGGGAAACTTCCTACCTGGAAATCCAGGCTGATGAACAAATCTGGTCGACTAGCCTTGGTCAAGTTTGTGCTCTCGGCCATCCCGATCCATCAGATCATGGTGCTAGACCCCACCAAGAAGATCCTCAAGTTGTTTGACAAGGTGGAGCGCAACTTCCTATGGGAAGGGCGCGCACGGGCCAATGGAGGCAGCTGTCATGTAAACTGGCACACCGTATGCCAGCCGCTCTCACAGGGCAGACTCTGCATCCAGGACATGGATTGAGCTGGGCTGACACTAAGGATGCATTGGCTTTGGTACAGCCGGACTGACGAATTGCGACCGTGGAGTGGGCTAGACATGCAGTTCGGTACTCGTGAACAGAGCATGTTCTTCGCCTCTACCTACATGATCACCGGCGACGGGCGCACTGGCCGATTCTAGGAGGACCGGTGGATCAACGGCTGGTCCGTGAGTGAGATCGCTCCGCAACTCTATGCCTGCATCCCCAAACAAAGAAGAAAAAGACGCACGATCGTGGATGGCCTGCGCGACAACTGGGCACGCGACATCAGAGGCACCGTGGACATCAAAGAGCTGGGCCAATACCTGAACCTTTGGCGTCAGGTTGTGCCTACCACGCTCTCGGAGCAACAGACCAGCTAATCTGGAAGTGGACAGCGAGTGGAAGTTACACAGCAAAATCCCGCTAGCTCGCATCATTCCAAGGATCCATGGCTTGCAATGCTTGGAAGCTAATTTGGAAGAATTGGGGGCCTCCATGCGTTAAATTCTTTCACTGGCCTGCCAACAAGGATCGCTGCTGGACTGCTGAGAGGCTACGGCGTCATGGGCTACACCACCACCAGCGCTGCCTGCTTTGTGATCAAGAACCAGAATCGATGCAACACCACTTACAGCATGCCCCTTCTCGAGGCAAGTCTGGCATTGAGACCCTTTCCTGGTTCTGGATTCCCTGCAGGCTAACGAGCCCTGCCTCCAAGATTGGTGGATCGCTGCGAGACAAGTCACCCCCAAACCCATGCGCAAGGGCCTCGCCTCCTGATCTGGAAGCACAGGAACGCCTGTGTCTTCTACCGGGAACAACCTTCAGTTCCACAGCTCATGGACAGAGTCCGAGCTGAAGCGGCCCTTTGGGCCAGAGCTAGTGCGGCTGGACTTCGGGTTGTCATACCTACAAACTGGGATGTAAATTGATTAGTTCTTTTTCATTTCCTGCCTCCGCGGCGCTGTTGGTTGTATGGATGATCTGGAAGCACAGGAACGCCTGTGTCTTCGACCGGGAACAACCTTCAGTTCCACAGCTCATGGACAGAGTCCGAGCTGAAGCGGCCCTTTGGGGCAGAGCTAGTGCGGCTGGACTTCGGGTTGTCATACCTACAAACTGGGATGTAAATTGATTAGTTCTTTTTCATTTCCTGTAATCTCACCCACTAGGTGATCTGTACTCTGAAGAACTCTTCTATGCAATGAAAAGAAACGCAATGACAAAGAACGACATTGCGTTTTCACCAAAAGAAGGCTTAAAACCTTTAAATATGACAACCATTTATGTACCTCCAAATTTCTCGAGGTTCTTCTAATTTCATGGATGTACTTTCCACTGGTTTTTATATGCTTTTCCCATCATAAGAACGTAGTAGATCATTGCTGGCTCTATGCATCAAATTATGCTATATCGAGATTTGTGCTACGTCAATTGTTGATTGTATTGTTATTCTTTAATTTTTAGGCTTTACTACCATTAAATCATCATCTTGCCGAGTACCTAATTTTGTATTAATATGGTTAGGCATGTTTATGTCAGTCATATGATGCTAACATGACTTCAACAAGAGTACACACCCTGTTTGATCTTATCAGAGTGGTCGAGCAAACTTAAGCTAGCAAAACATGATCGAAATGGTATGATCATCTAACTGCCACTTAGTTGCATATTTGCTGCCGTTTTATCAAGAATACCAGTACAAATCATCTGGCTCACCAGACACCTACTGCAACAGCCATTTTGTTGATATTTGAATATTACATATTTTTATTACATCTGAACTTGTTCATCTGTAAATCGCATGTTACCCCAGTCACTAAATGTTATTTACTTTAAACCTGCCAGTCTGCATCAATTTGAGATCTGCCTTCAAATTTGCTGGTGCATGCATCTGCACTGTAGCAAGACAGCGCAATTGGAAGTACTAAGAAATTGCAGCGCTTATAGAAGCTTAAAATGTTTACAGAAAAACCAAGCAAGAATAATATGGTTGGCTCCAGTCAAAGTCAAGGAGAGAGAGGCCGCTTACCTGTAACTAGGCCAATCCCTTCTTTATAACCATCATCATCATCATGGGAGGATGACAAAGATTTTTTCTGTTTATGTAGGCATTGATTATCTTAGTAGGCTTACAATATTTAGTCGATGACGCGTACGAGTGCACTTCCCGAGCTTTCCAGCTATATGCGCCGAATCATATCACGAGGTGCTTGGGTAAAATATTAATCTCGAGTTCTGATCTCGAGATGATCTGACTAGGCATTACTGAGGGCTTCATTAGTTAAACTACAATTGCTCAACTTCCAATGGCTTATAGTTTTTTTTAACCTTGTGTTCTCAACCCTTTCTTGTGAAGCAATATGTAAGCAAATAAGATGAGTAGTGTTGTTGTGCACCAACATGATTGATTGCATGTGGCTGCTATGATCTCAAGAAGTCTAGTCCCTTGCTGACGTTTTGTTGTAGGCATGCAATGGGCAATGGAAGGTAAACTAACAGTTCACAAGCTTCTGCTTGGTAAGCGAAAGTTTGCTCTTTGGGTCATTTGATATGTACAGCTACACAATTTTATATGTTTTCACCTATTGGCTATGAAAGTATATAATCAATTAGGACTTGCATTTTCTACAACATGAAACATTTGTAGGATGCCATTTTTAGCATATATATTGCATGCTTATTATGGTTCCACGTTGCCTCATGCGCTTTCGGATTACAGAAGATAATAAAATGGGTAGAGTATTTAATTTCTTATATCAGGGGTGGAAGAAAATAAACTCAAAATGTTGTCCTATTATTTTGTCCATCAGCATGAGACTCAAACTGAAATTTCGGTAAGTTTTAGCTGGTCTGTAATCAGTTAT
This sequence comes from Avena sativa, assembly GCA_916181665.1. Classification (NCBI taxonomy): domain Eukaryota; kingdom Viridiplantae; phylum Streptophyta; class Magnoliopsida; order Poales; family Poaceae; genus Avena; species Avena sativa. The sequence goes on from OV702291.1 coordinate 265,468,837, forward strand.
ATATATGAAAGACTATTGTGCCACTGTTTCTTCCATTCCATGAAATACTCGGTTTGCTAGTTCGTAAAATAAATCTACAACTGCCCGGTTACACAGAAGATCTACAGTTGATTTCATGTGTGGCTAGATATAACTATTACGTGGAATGCTTCGTTTTGGCAGGTTACCTGTTAAATTTCGATTGTAGCTGCCACAAACAGCCTTCAGCTTTAGAACAACCTCTTGCTTGATCCAGATTGTGGAGATAAAACGAAATAATTGTCAAATTATTCCTTGGTTAGCGAAAAAGAACACTCTTAGGACTAGGCTATTGAATACTTAAAATCGTGTATCTGATTTTTTTACCATGATTTTATGTTTGTCAAGAATTCAGAAAGATAACATGATGGCTACCATGTTTTAGGTATTAATCTTAATTAATGGCCTACTAAAAAACTGTGGAGCACATTTGGTTTCAGCATCATGAGGAATGAAGAAGTCGGGACCAAGCTGCAAGGTCTTGCATGGACGCAAGTATGTTGACAAGTCTTTTTTCTTCTTCCGTAATATGTACTCAACCTGAAAAGGATGCAGATGAGTGAACATGATGATTAGTTTTCATATCTAAGTCTGGAAATGGACAGTTAGCTCCAAATGCATTTAATGTCTATATCTGAACACATTTTTGTTAATTTTTCTAATATTACTTTTTCACCTTTCCTTTTCATAGTGCTGTTATCAGCTGATTCTCTAATCAGATTCTTCAGATAGCTGCATACTGTGAAATGGATGTTGCATGAAAAACAAGGTCAGATATTGTTGTAGCTATAAGTACCTTCAAAAATCTAGATCGTAATTGTGCTAATTCTCTTATTTAGTATGAGTTGTATTGTATTCTGTGGTTTTGTCTGTCATCATAACTCGATTGGATATACTCATATTATTTTGTCAGACATCATTATTCAATTCCATATAACCGCATTATTCTGTCAGCATCAGAATTCAGTTGCATGTAATACATGGAATAACGATAGATCATTAGTTCTAGTAAACAATCAAATAGAACATGCCTGGTTAGAGCCATTCTGCCGCCTATTATAATATCCCAACATAGGAGACCGAGACTGCAATTAGTCAATTAGCAGTGAGGATGTTCAGATGAAATTGATTTGTGAGCTGAACTATTGTAAAACTACTAACTGAAAAAAAAGGACAAAGGGGAGGAGCTGCAGCAAGATATCACCATTTTCATCCCAGCGAGCTCCACCTCGCCGTTCAGCCGAGCGCTCTCATGGAAGACATTGTTTCCCTAATGCGTTGAGCCACCAGAGTGTGTTGCGCTGCTGCTGTCAGCTACATGCCGCTCCTTGCGGCGATGGCAGGGCACACAACATCCCGTGCTACTCCTGACAACCGATCAAGATACAGTGAATAGGGAACATGTCACCGGACTCCCCTCTGACCAAGAACAACTCAGATTTAGAGTGAGAAGTGACAATCCAAGAAAATAAATTTGGACGGTGCTCCCAGCCAAGAAGGCTCCATCCCCACCTACCTAAAAGAATGCAGGCAGGCAACACTCACGCAGCCACACAAGAAACCGGACAGTACTGAACAATCACCCAAGAGAACACCTCAATAGAGCTCCAATATCCCGCCCTGCCGTGCCACGACGACATCCGGCTGGAACCCTAGCCTCTGCCCTCTGCAGCGAACACCCGAAGCATCCCGGAATCCCACCATGCCCATGCTCGCTCGTCACCGCCCGCTCGTCGCTGTCACCGCGCGCCCTACCCCTGCTCACCCGTCGTTGCGTCCTGCTCGCCACCGTCGTTGCGTCCCCGACTCGCTGTCACCGTGTGACCTGCTCGCCGCCATGCCCATGCTCTGGTGCGGCCCCGCCTGCCCCCGTGCCCCTACTCTGGTGCAGCCTGCCTGCCCACTTGTCGTAATGACCATGCTCCGAAGAGGACGATGTGTAGCAGGGAGCGGCTGCGGGTGGGGAGGGGCTAGGGCGTTGGTAACCGATGGAGGAGGGCCTCGCCGGGGCTGATAGGGGAGGAGGAGAAGGGATGCGGTGCGGCGGCGGCCCGTGCTCAATGGGGGAGCGGCGGCGCGGGGGATTGGAGGAGGACAAAGTGGGGCTAGGCCAGTCGTGGCTGGCTAGGGCTTTTTGCCCAGTCGCCGCGCTCGGGCTGCTGCCCCTGCCCAGACCGGGAAGACAGACACGGCCGTGGGTATGGAAAGTGGGTGCGCGCAACGAATTGTCATTTACTGTTCATATGGGTAAATGTCCACCGAAAACATTACCTAGGAGGCCAACAAGTGGGCCCATACAATTTTCTGTGGAGATGGGACAGGTCGGGAAGACAGACAGGGGCGTGGGTATGAAAAGTCGAATTGGCATTTTACTGTTCATATGGGTAAATCCGTCTTACCGCAGATTGATGGCTCGTATTCGCTGCAGGGAGGCAATCGGACGGCCAGAAATCTTTAACAGCTGAGAAGCCGGCTGGGGGGTGCACCGAGCCATTGCCAATTCATCAATCGCCGTCAGCCGCAGCTTTACGAGGGAGCAGAAACACCACAAGGGGAGTTTTTTGCAGATATACACCGATTGGTGTGCAATGAGGCATACACTAACTGCAAATCAATCACGGCAATGATTCCCTGCATGCGATTTACTGCATGCGATCGGAGGGTTAAAGATGAATGGATGCATGGATACACAAAACACCCTGATTCATAGAATATATGTTGCCAATTTAGAAAGGTTAACCATAAACCAAATTGAGTTTTCAGAAATCAAGATATACATGCCGTGTTCCTAATTCTTGATAAACGCATCTTGCATTATTACATTGGTCGAATAACATCATTTCAATCTGATGGGAGGGCAGAGATAGAGGTAGTCGGCATCATCCCCGCTCTGCCGCCGAGGCCGCAGGAAGCAGGATCTTGGCAACATTTGATGCAGTCATCCATTGTCTGAGAGCATTCATTGTCCGCCAAACAACAGTAGCAGAAACCCAATTTGCAAGGACCGGATCCTGGTCTGTGGGCACACAATCCGTTGGGCAAATTTATCCTCTCGCTACCCACGCCTTCAGCACTTCCATCTGTGATTTTTTTTTTTGAGCACAATCATCATTCGTAAGTATAAAAATATTTGTGTAATTATTAGCAAGATCTAGCAAAGCATCGAACAAATGAAACTACGCAAGATCGCTCCTATCTAGTCAACAGAGAGGTTACAAAATCATCATTCAAGGTTGTGGAGATCTGAGAGACAAAATCAACAGAGATAGCAGTAAACTTGGCAGCACGCATATCTACCACTTACATTGTGAATGAGTAGCAAGGCATATGAGAAGAAGCAGGAGGACTGGTGCATGGACGGACTTCGCGTATGCGCCCATGGCCATGGAGACGATTCAGATCGTCGATGGTAGAGTATGTCTTTAGGTCAAGAAAATAATCTATGGTAGTTCATATTTATAGGTGGAGACGAGCGGGATATGCGGAAGTGAAAACGTCTATTGTTTGGAATATTCACCACAATTGGTAACTGGTAATAAATGAGAATTAGGAGCAATCCTCGCGAGGACTTGAATGCTATGGACGGGCCGCCGTTGACCGAATAGTTTGTGCTCCACGCCATCTCTGTCGTGCCAGGTGAGGGTCGCTTGCCCACACAGACATTTCTCGCGAACGAAGAAAATCGCTCGATTGGTTACTCATCACGCAAAAAAAATCTTTGCACCGCTACGGGCTTTAAAAAACTCCATAGTCTGGCTCCGGAGGAACGTCTAAATCGGCAGTTTTCACGGAGCCAACTTCTTCTCGCGCTTGCTGGGAAATGACTGTATCCGACCGTGCGAGAGCGAGATGGTGGGAGCTCGCCGGTGTTCACGAAATTCTGGCGAGACAAATTTGGTCACCGTTCGCCGATTCGCACCACATATTTTACACCGCTCTGCCACACCTCCGAATCGCGCGCCACTATTTCCCCCTTTTTCGAGTTCTCCTTCCAAATCTTCTTCACCTACGAGCATGGGTAAACGGCGTTGCCTACTCCGGTCGGTCGATCTCCTCCACGACAAGTTTTCTTCCACCGCTTCTCCGAGATGTCGTCCACATCATTCGATGCTGAGATCTAGTAAGAGCCATCTAACCCTAGCTTTGCAATAAAAGATCTGTTACAATTTGGTCTCTCCTAGTAGATCAGCTTAGGTTCATGCTTAGAATCTGCTAGTAGATCTTCTTAGGTTCATGCGTGTTGTATGGTTCTATGGTTTGTGCAATCATGCTTAGGTTCGATGGAAGATTGTTGTGTAGTGTGGAGAACGTTTTATGCTTACTATGGTTTTTCAGTTTGTGTCATAGGACTTGTTCACCTCCACTGATAAGTCGTATCCCCTGATCTCTCAGCAACCGAAGCGGTGCCTCTGCGCTATGCACTGATGCCTAACAAATCTGCGCAAAAGAAGAATGCCATGACATGGCCAGCTCCTCTGTCCATCTTCGTCCTAAACAGAGTTTGCCAGATCATCAGGACATGTGTTTCCATGGACCAAGGATTCAAGGGGAAGGACACGGAAGTTGTTGCAGATGATATCTTCAGGTACTATGGCTATAGAGTTACTCCAAATCAGATCTATAACCATTTAAGGTATTGGAGAGCTTGGTGGGTTCAGGCGTTGAAGCTAAGAAGGCTTGAAACCGTGCAGTGGGTGGAGGAGACTTCAACTGTCATGATGGATGACAAGCAGAACTATGAACACCTCAAGGTTGGTACAAATTTGCACTTGCAACAACACTTTTGATTGTCCCTAAGCTCTTATAGGAAATGTAAACCAACTTTGTTCTCACGTAGGTTCACCGGAAGGAAACCGAGTTGATCAACAAGCTCATTCAGTGCTTAGATGAAGGTGATCTACGATGGTCGTATTCCCGTAGCGCTTGTATCTCTAGTTGCCATACATCATGCTCTTAGTCACCTGATGGAGCTGATGATTGCAAATGCACAAATCGTTTGTAGCTAGTTTCGAAATAAAGATATCGATCCCACAAGGAGCAGTATGCGAAAGACTAAAATGCTTTTAACTACAACTAAACAAAGTACTTAAGAAATAACTTTAAGATGCAAGAAAAGTAGAGTTGTTTTTGGGTTTTTGATTGAACGAGGTAATTTAAAGTAAAGCAAAACTTAATGCAGAAAGTAAGAATCGTGTGTGTAATAGAACTTTGGAACTGCAATTGGAAAAAAGGCGTTCTTAGGGAGTGGTGGATACACTGCTAGCAATTTAGACCAAACAATCAAGATTATTATAACAAATATTCTTATAATATATATGTATGTGTGAGGAGCTCCATATATAGACAAATAGGCAGCAACCGCTACTCACATCATCCTTCATAACTACAGCTGACGAATAAACGACATCAATCGTATTATACCGCTATTAAGGGATTCCTTCCGTGGCATGGACATGGATTAATGAGTTTTTCTTGATTCCCCAAGTTAGTACGTAAGAAATGACAACAGCTTTATAGTCACAGTAACCGCTATCATCCCTCCGTCTACTAACAAGTAATCCCCTTCATCGAGTCCCCATAGGAGGCAAATATTAAGAAGGTGCACAACTTCCAACATCAAGATGAAGACAATTAACACATACACATAATGATGTATAACATAATAATCTCTATCTCATCTCAATCATATGCTAGGGTTTCTCTATCTCCCCAAGAACTAGAGATCTACTCAGACATGGAGGCAATCAACATATGACAATGGTAATGGGAACAATCATAGATGAATAGTACTTGTATAAATCCACAAGGAGTGCGGGAATTACAACAAGATCTAGACAAGATGTAGAGGGGGTGGATGGAGATGGTGGTGATGCAGCGGTGGATGATGAAGATCGATGCCTTAGCCTCCCGGATCTGCGCAGGTCAAGGATGGTTCCCCGGTGGATGAGTTCCCCCTCCAGATGCCTTCCGGAGGTGAGGTTTCGGTGATTTCTGGGTGTTCTGTTTGTCGTCTCCTCGGTCCAGTTGCACGGGGTGAAACTATGTGAAGAGGCGGTGGCGGCGCCAACTATATGACTGGAACTATACGGCCGAAAAAATTATTCTGGTCGTATAGTTGGTCATTAAACTGTCTGTAAGCCTTGTTCTCTTCGGATTTTCTTCTGGTATTATTGATATTTCCCAAATAAGTGATATACGCAGTTTTTTGACTCTTTTTCTCCTCAGTACAACTGCTCTAAGAATTGTGTCCACTGGATCCATCATTTGTCCTGATCCTGGTGAAAACAGACATAAAATATGCGCGCGAGCACCATAAAATACCAAGATCCTACATCTACAATGCTAAAATAATAATGTAAAACATGATGCAAATATGCACTCATCAACTTCCCCAAGCTTAGACTCTTGCTCGTCCCGAACAAGTTTAGCTTAATGGATGTGATCCTCATATTCATGAAGCTGAGTCGATAAAATAAATGAGACAGTTGCAGCATGTGTTTATCATATACGATACATATGAATAAATTCATGAATAGTACCTTACTCGAACCATCTGAATAGTAATTGTAGGCTTCCACACCTTAGTGATCAATAGTTCACAAAATATAAATCTCAACATAATGTAAAAGTATCTGGTGCAACCGAATGAGTTAGCGAGGTAGTTCCAAGTGTTTTCGGATCAACGTATTCACTTGGGATTCAAAATCTCAAAAGTGTCTCTTTGTCCTACTATAATATAGTGGTATATGACTATTTGCTCTTTGCACACTCGCTCTTTTTCTTCTTTGTTTTCTTCTCCTTTGTGCATATGCTCACACTTTTGTTTAAGTGTTGTGCAAAGGAGCTAGCCATACATTCCACTTCATGTAGGAATTCAAAGTTTAATAATCTCAATTATCAAATTCCAATTGTATATGAAGTATTCTTATGACTAGAAGATTCTACCTCGACTTGTTCTCACTCTATTTTGATAGCACTTTTTTTCCTTGCTCGAGGTTTCTTTTTCAAATTAACTACATAGATATTTTTTCTTTATAAAACAAGCCGTAGACTTACAACATATTGACCAAATTATCTTTATACGTTCTATTAATACCAATGGTGTGGGAGACTACTATTGCTATCATCAAGTACAAGTAAAATTATACTCAAGCAATTCATATATCCAATAATACAAGCACAAACTCAATATTGCTCCATATATAATAATAAACTCGGAATTTCATTAAAAAGGGATCGACTATTCCTGAAGGGAATTCCAATGATGCAAACTTTATTTCTAGTTTGAACTAATGCAAAACAAAATAGTGATATAAGACTTATAAGATAGATTACAAGGTCTTTAAAGATCTCTCCAAGCTTGGAATTAAGCCAGGCGGGATCAAATAACTCCTTGTTGGTACCTATTCCTCCTCCTGGGTAGAAAGAGCGTTGCCCTCTTCTTTTATGTTGCCATCTTTAACTATGCTTGTAAAGCGTATGCTGAGCTCGGCCATGTCGTATTGGAGCTTCAACATTTTCTTCTTGAGGAATTTCTTCTCATCTGTCAACTCAAAGATAGTTTTAATGAAGAAACTAACTCTACCATCGATGTCATCGACCTTTTTCTCAAGTTCTTTGCTCATCATCCAGTAGGAGTCAATCCCTTCTCCAATTGTTTCAACGCATGCCTTCGAAGCCTTTTCCAACTCATAGATCTTATCATAAATCTCATCTTGCCGCACCTTAGGTTTAAGAGGTGATGGACCAAAAGGAGGTTTATAATAGGATCCTATGTTGTAACGATAAGGATTAGGGAGATACTCATCCTTGTTCTTTCTCCGCTCAACTTGCCTCATCATATCCATCCTTTGCAGGAACATGTCCTCCCAATTTGGGAGAGGCTTGATCTCCGAGCTGGATGATGACGATGATCCTTTAGGTTCTACTTTTTCGATCGTCTTCACGGGCTTCTCTTCTTTCTTCTTTCAGATCTTATTGACATGGAAGGGTTGCATGGTTTCACTGCACGGATATTGTTAGAGGGGCTTGTATAGGTACGGCGAGGATTTTTCGAGGCTAGAGGTTGTAGCTCTGCGAAAACTTAATGGAAAAGGTTAGATACGATCAACCTTAAAATGGGAGGTCAGAAACCCTAGTCACCTTCCGTAACAAGCAACTATACGGGAGCGGCCCATATAGATCCTGTCGTATAGTTATGAACCGACTATAGATTACATTTATGGTGGAATCAACTATATGGCCGGAACTATATGGGCAGGAATTTTTATTCTCGCTGTATAGTTGGCAGTTAAACTCTCTTGACTCTGAATAAGATTTTTGGAGATGGGTCGATAACTATACGATTGCAACTATACGGGCGGAATTTTCATTCATGCCGTATAGTTGGTCGTTAAACTATCAGTACTTAGAAAATAGTTTTGCCAAAGGCATCGATATCTATACGATGACAGCTATACGAGCGGAATTTTTAATTCCGGCTGTATAGTTGGTCGTTAAACTACCAGTACCTTTCGTGGATGGAAGTGGTGATGTCAAAACAACTATATGACCACAGCTTGATAGCTGTGAGATTCGACACATTTTTGATGGCTTTTATTGATGGTTTTCTCCCGGATTTGATCATTTTTTGGCTTTACCTAACGCTAATACTTCGGTAGCGAAGAAAACTTGGTTTTCAATGTGTGTTTCAGGTTCTGAACGTCAATAGAAGGTTTTAACTATAGAAACACAATATTCTGGAGAAAACAAGCAAGTCTCACTTTGGAAGCACGCTGTTTGGCACGAGAAATAATAAAAAGTTACGTGGATATTATCTCTCTACGCGCCAGGGGTAAATAAATATGCGGGCATGCCAGCGTACTAAGTACACAAATAAAGACATAGAAAAACATGCATTTTTATTAATCTCCCAATGGAAAAACAAAATTACAAGATCCCTTTACATATACGCTCCGTGGCCTGCTAGCGTGGCCAATATGACTTGGACGATTGTGTGTTCTGGTTCACGGGGCCTCGGAAGGCACCCGATTAATTACTCCTGCGGGTTACGTCGCGAGACACCTCCGATTAAGCTGCTGCAATGGTCGTCGTATATGTCGTCTTCGCTTCGCGTTCTCCATGCATGACGTGATGGCGGTGCGTGTGTGAGCGGCGGCAGAACCCGTGTCCTCGTAGGTACACGCGCCACGAGTAGCGTGGCCTTTGCTTCGGCCACGCCCGCCCTCGCTGTCGTGCCTCATCGGTCTTGACGGCGTTGTAGTTGGATTTGGAGTAGCATGAGTCCGCTCAGCTAGGACTTCTCGACGACCAACAGCCTCGTCGGGGTGCGCAAGGGGTATGCCTTACGGGAGTAAGTGTCGGTGGAGATCGGCATCGGTGCGAAACCGACGCACACATAAGTCGGTGCGCCATGTGTGGTCGACACTTCTTCTTGGTCCGACGCCGAGTTCACGGCCGTCGTCCTAGACAAGAGCGCCGTCTCACAGGCTTCAGAAGAAGAGGTGCCGGAGGCGTCATGTTGCATCGGCAGGTGTGGTTGCCTGCCAACCGTTGTCGCCGCGCCTCGGAAGAAGTGGAGTCGGGGTCTTTGTCGCACCCGGAGGGCGACATCCGAGCTGGTGGTGACAAGGTTGAGGATGCATCTGGTACAACGCCTTCTCCGGCGGACGCCATGTTTCCCAAACATGGAGATGGGGTGATGTGATGATGAAGATGCAGATGGGGCGGTACATCCGTCGCCCCGGCGATGCTTAGCCATGTTTCCCGGCTTGTCGATGTCCGATGATGAAGATGTCTTGCCTCGTCGGCTCAGACAGGTGGGCGGCCTTCGCCTCTTCGGTACCTGGCCTGGCGGTGTCCGCCTTGTCGGTGTCAGACTTGATGGCTTGCCTTCGCCTCGTCGGTGCCCGGCAAGAAATGAATTACTTCATCAGAGAAGGACATGACGGTGAAGTAGCCTCGCCTCGCCGGTGCTAAGACGAGATTGAAGAAGGGTGTCGATGTAGCAGTCGATGTAGACTTGAATATCGCTGAGCAGTAGTATGGCTTGATAGCGACGGTGTAGGATTTTGGCGATGCAGATCTTGTGACGCCGGAGGTGTACTTGGGCCCGTCGGAGCTTGCGAGGTCGTTGTCGTGTGATTTGTCCGGGAGTGGTATGTTGATGCAGTCAGCCATCCAGTGTCGGAGAAGATGTTGATGAAGATTACGCCATGTCGATGTATCCGACATTCTGACGGATCACGGATCTTGGCGGCTGGTACGAGTGGATGTACCGGTGACCCAAATGGTGAAATGCCCCGGCATCTCGCTGCTCTGAAGTGTCCGTGAAGAGGCAATATCCATCTAGTCTATGCGTGCACTTGCATTGTTCCATTCGTTTGTACCTGATAACAGAACCAAAACACTTGTATGTGGTAAAGTAATAATCAATCAATATCCATATACCTTGATCGTATCTCTGGGCTATGCATGGGCTTGCTGCATGCATTGGCTCCTTCAAATATGTATCTCTGGGCATCCCTTCATCTAGCGCTCGAGCCGGAGATGAACACGGATGATAGATTGTCAGCGGCCTTCGGTGCCCGTGTCGATCCATGCATCGACGTCGACGACGTGGGACGGACATGAGAAAGAGCGCCGAGTCGGTGCCGACAATGGCGTCCGCCAAGATCCTGACACGTGTGGTGTGCCGCTGCCCACGACGGCAGGGCCTTGCTATTGCATCGGTGGAGCCAACGCGCCCATGTGGGTGAGCTCGATGGCTGATAGAGGAAGCCGCCATGCAGCATCTGGAACTTCCTCACGTACTTGAAGGGAGTATGAACTCACTCGGGCGCACACCTCGTCCTTGGGGCTGCAGACATATCGATCTCGCCATCTTCGGCAGGAGTTCGTCGGCGGGCTGCGCGGCCAGCTCCGGCAGCGATGCACTTGCCAAAGGAGATGAGTTAGAAGTAGACGTCGAGGTAGACCGTGGCGGATCCTATTGATGGCCGCTCTGCGGACTCTGGCGATCCGAATGAAGAGGGTGCACATGCTCGGCGCCGTGGTGTGACGACTTCGAGTCATTGGCGTCATGTCCGGCAGCGTCGAGCTTCATCGGCTACTCCTCGGGAGACACCTTCTGGTCCGACGTCGACTCGCCGGCAGCGGCGTCGTGCCGGTGACGACCGCCATCTTCAAGCCCTGGGCGCGCACGTCATGGACAGCCTCTCGGCATGCGCCGTGTAGCTGCCGCCGTTGGGCAGGCGTGAGCACGCACAAGCGCCGCCTCCATTAAAATGTCCGGCACGTCGTCGTCCACTGCCCTTTTCTGTGTGCCTCTTCTTTCTCAGCTGCAGCTCAGTCTCTTTATAGACAAGCGTGGAACTGGAGCTGATAGCGTTGCGCCGCGCGGCCTCGTCGCCTAGTTGTTGGGCTGTTGCTCTTTTTATGGCTTGGATTGGGACGCGCTTATCTCTCCACACCGTGTATCCCACGCGCTCCGCGCTGGCCGGGAAGCGATCGGCACGGACGTAAGCCTGGTGTGAGGACTCTTTTTTTTTTTTTTGAAATTCTGGTGTGAGGACTCTTTTTTTTTTCTTTTTGCATGGCTGGTGTGAGGACTCAGCCGTGCTAGCCTAGACAATCGCAACAGGACAGGATACATAGACTGGTACGTGTATACGACCCAGAGCAACTTTCTGCATGCAGCTGTAGACAACATGAACTTAATTAACGAGATTAGTATAGACAAGCAAAAATAACTGCATGGCCACGCTGATCTCCTTTTCTCGAGAATAACATTTATCTTTTACTAAAGACACGTGCGCGTCACGTGTATATACATGTATCTTTTTTATTTTTTAATACAAAATCACGTCAAACACACGTGAGGAGACCTTACAGAAGCTTTAACGAGCAACTATACGGCGGGAATATTTTTCCGGCCATATCACCGCCTCTTGATATATTGCTAACGTATCTATAATTTTTGATGTTCAATGCTTGTTTTATATTTACTTTCTTATGTTTTGTTCACACTTTGAAGTATTTTTATACACTTTCTGAGAATAACCTATTAACAAGATGCCACAGTGCCAGTTGCCTATTTTCTTCTGTTTTTAGTTTTAGAAAAGCCAGAAAATGAATATTCTCGAAATTGGACCGGACAAATGCCAAAGTCGATATTTTATCGGAAGACTCACGGAGCCCAAATCAGAGACGAAGGAGGGCCAGGGCCTGGCCACACCATATGGTGGCGCGGGTGACCCCTGGCCGTGCCACCAGGTGGTGTGGGCCCCCTGGCACTCCACCGACCTTCCCCCTTCGCCTATAAGAAGCCTTCGATGCAGAAACCCTAAAAGATCAAGCCTCCAGCCACGAAAAGTTCCACAGCTCCGCCGCCACCGAAGGGGAGATTCGAGGGACAGAAAGTGTCTGCTCCGGCATCCTACCGGGACGAGGAAGTGCCCCCGGAGCCATCTCCATCGATCTCCACCACCATCTCCATCGCCGTTGTTGATTCCCCTGATGAAGAGGGAGTAGTTCTTCCTCGAGGCTAAGGGCTCTACCGGTAGCTATGTGTTCATCTCTCTCTATGCACGATCATATTGTGATCATGAGCTTTGTAATCAAGTAGATCTACCTTGCTACTCAAGTGCTTTAATAGATCTCTGCTCTCCCCATGTGTGTGAAAGTGACAGCGTGCACACCATGGTGACACTTAGGCTAGAGATTACAATTACTTGTTATGAGTTATATTTGGAGTTGGATGTTTCTATGAAATTGTGGTGTTTGTTGGAACCATCTAGAGCTCAAGATGATAGTGTGGGGTTATCTAGATGGGGAAAGCGAACTTTGAGGAGTGCTGTTATAGCCCTACCATGGATTAGAGTGTCCAACCGGAGAGTAGTTCAGAGTAGTATCATAAAGAGAAGATATTTATATGAGAGAGTGTTCACTAGTGAAAGTATGATCCCTAGGCCTTGTTTCTAAGCATTGAAACACCGTTTGCAATTAGATTTGTTACATGTTTTCTTGCTTCCATCTTTATTTCAGTTTGCCTTTAGTCTCTTCCACGCCATCAAGCTATTTTCTAGCACCGTTACCACTTATAATTATCTATACCACTTGTATTTCACTATCTCTTCGCCGAACTAGTGCACCTATACACCTGACAAGTGTATTGGGTGTGTTGGGGACACAAGAGACTTCTTGTATCTTGATTGCAGGGTTGCTTGAGAGGGGATAACTTTGACCACTTCCTCCCTGAGTTCGATAAACCTTGGGTGATCCACTTAAGGGAAAACTTGCTGCTGTTCTACAAATCTTTGCACTTGGAGGACCAACAACTGTCTACAAGAATAGAAGTGCATAGACATCAAGCTATTTTCTGGCGCCGTTGCCGGGGAGATAAGGTAAAAGGTATTCACATCCTCCGGTGTGAGTTCTCAAAGTTATTTCCTTTAGATTCTGTAATTTTGTCTTTTTGTTTCTTGTTTTTATTTTCACTAGTTAGGCTTAATAGAAAACAACAATAAAATTAAAGAGCTTTATAGTATTTATCTTCAGTTAGAACATGAAGTGTTTGAAGAGAAAATTAAAAGAGAATGCTGGTAACTGGTAATAAATGAGAATTAGGAGCAACCCTCGTGAGGACTTGAATGCTGTGGACGGGCCGTCGTTGACCGAATAGTTTGTGCTCCACGCCATCTCTGTCGTGCCAGCTGAGGGTCGCTTGCCCACACAGACATTTCTCGCGCCTGAAGAAAATCTTACTCATCGCGCAAAAAAAAATCTCTGCACCGTACGGGCTTTAAAGCGCTCCATAGTCTGGTTCCAGAGGAACGTCTAAATCGACAGTTTTCACGGAGACAACTTCTTCTCGCGCTCGCTTGGAAATGACTATATCCGACCGTGCGAGAGCGAGATGGTGGGAGCTTGCCGGCGTTCGCGAAATTCTGGCGAGACAAATTGGGTCACCGTCCGCTGATTCACACCACCTATTTTACACCGCTCTGCCTCACCTCCAAATCGCACGCCACTATTTCCCTCTTTTTCGAGCTCTCCCTCCAAATCTTTTTTTGGAAAGGAGCATATATTAATATCAAGAGATACCAATTACACCCAGCCTCTGCAACAACGCAATACCCTATTGGAATTACGCCAACAAAAAAAAGAAGACTTATAAAAAAGAAAATTCCTGCTATAGTGATCCGATCCTTAAAACATCGGATAAAACACCACCAGAATATCACCAAAAATCCAACAACTCCAAAAACGATGCCTCCAAAAAGAGAACAGTGCTCAAGCACCGTCATCGTCCTGATCAAAGACCATAGGTTTTTACCCTGGAGAAAGTTCGCACACACAAAGCAATGCCTTTAACAAGGTCTTTGCCAGGCACAACCAGTTAAGGCCAGACCTTGGGTTTTCACACTGCAGGATTAGACAGTGAATTCCTGATGTGTTGTCACCCCCGCTTGCCAATTTCGCTACTCCAAATCACAAAACACCAAGCCAAAAACCCTACATCCCCAGGACTCAAACTTCCATTGCCCGTCATCAGTTCCCGGCTTCCGTGCCATTCTCCTCGTCTGACTTCACCTTGGAACAAAGTATGTCCCATAATGTCAACATATTGCAGAGCTTCACAACGCCACCTCTGAAACCGAACGGCCAGCAAAAAACATGGTTGCGCGTGACCGAAACACCGTCCGCAGCTGTGAACTCTAGGCATGTCGTCCATTTGGAATTCACGGACAGAGTCTTCCAGGACTCGGTAGTCCACCAAAGATCAATGACGGCTGGCGACAGGTAGTTCTTCATCATAGAGAGAGGGAAATCCAAGGACAACCACCTTTATTCTGGCCAAACCAGCACAACAGTCCCCACACCGCTGGCTGGCTCCCGGTGATCGGAACGAGTCCAGATCCGATCCGCAAATCAGGCTAGGAGGGCAGCCGCTTCTCCGAGATGTCGTCCACATCATTCAATGTTGAGATCTAGTAAGAGCCATCTAACCCTAGCTTTGCAATAAAAGATCTGTTACAATTTGGTCTCTCCTAGTAGACCAGCTTAGGTTCATGCTTAGAATCTGCTAGTAGATCTTCTTAGGTTCATGTGTGTTGTACGGTTCTATGGTTCATGCAATCATGCTTAGGTTCAATGGAAGATTGTTGTGTAGTGTGGAGAACGTTTTATGCTTACTATGGTTTTTCAGTTTGTGTCATAGGACTTCTTCACCTCCACTGATAAGTCGTATACCCTGATCTCTCAGCAACCAAAGCGGTGCCTCTGCGCTATGCGCTGATGCCTGACAAGTTCGTGCAAAAGAAGAATGCCATGACATGGCCAACTCCTATGTCCATCTTCGTCCTAAACAGAGTTTGCTAGATCATCAGGACAGGGGTTTCCATGGACCAGGGATTCAAGGGGAAGGACATGAAAGTTGTTGTAGATGATATCTTCAGGTACTATGGCTATAGAGTTACTCCAAATCAGATCTACAACCATTTAAGGTATTGGAGAGCTTGGTGGGTTCATGTGTTGAAGCTGAGAAGGCTTGAAACCGTGCGGTGGGTGGAGGAGACGTCAACTGTCATGATGGATGACAAGCAGAACTATGAACACCTCAAGGTTAGTACAAATTTGCACTTGCAACAACATTTTCGATTGTTCCTAAGCTATTATAGGAACTGCAAACCAACTTTGTTCTCACATAGGTTCATCGGAAGGAAACCGAGTTGATCAACAAGCTCATTCAGTGCTCAGATGAAGGTGATCTACGATGGTTGTATTCCCATAGCGCTTGTTGTAGGGGTTCCGTGTATGAAAACAATAAATTTTACTCTACGCCCCTAAACCCCTGAAGCTGCCAGGACCTATCTATTAGTAATAGAGTAACGGGAGGGGCTTTTTGTGAACTTAACCTTGAAGACTGAAAAGCGTTGTCAACGCTCAGGAGAGCGTGGTTGATGTAGACGAGCCGAAGCCGACCTCAAGGTCAGGATGAAGTCCTTCGCTCATTGGCTCCAACGACTTGAGTGCCTCAAGTGTGACACCTCGTGGGGAGTTACACACGTCCGGTTCCTAACAATGACTCCTGCTTCCCCGATCCAGCAGCATTTGCGGAAGTAGAGCTCCCGGATCCGAATCCTGCAGCGCGACGGCGCTCCGCGGTGAAGATGTCTCTCGCTTGCGTAGTCCAGACTTGGGACCACGGTCACGAGAGAGAGAGGGGGAGAGAGAAAATATCAACTAGAGGTCCTCCCAAAAGTGAGAAGACCTTTATTGATTATTGGTGTATTTAATTTGGCCAAATACCCCCACTATATATAGGGGGAGGAGGGGGTACACCCTCCCTCAAAGTCCCGGGGTGGGACTAAAGGAGAGGAGGGGGGAGGGGTGGCTGCCAGCCACCATAGTGGGCCTCGTGCGGGGGCTAGGCCCAGCCGGCCAGCCCCCTTGCCCCTTCTCCCTCTCTCCTTTCCCCTAATGGGCCCTCTCCCTCCGGAAATTGGCCCATTAAGCCTTTGACCATTAAAATTGATTTTCTCTTTATTAAATAATTATGAATAAATGATTAAATCAACATTTAACATTCATTCACGTATTATTCAATCTCCATGGCTATGGAACACATTCCGCCTCCACTCCGGACATCCTTCGGACTCACCGAAACCCTTCTGGTTTTCTCCCTATTAATCTTTGGTGATTCCTCCGATCTTATAAACACTCTCTAAGCATCATCAAGCCCTTAAGCGTGATACCCCACGGTTCAGGAACACTCTAGACATGGTCGGGACACTCCCGCACCAATGATCGACATAGGGACCTGGATGGCCATGTGACCCCTGTGCGTTCCACGAAGATCTTTCGTCGTTTGAACCGGGACAGTCGTGTCTTATTCCCTTTGTCACTCGATACTTGCATTGCTCGAGATCTGATCAATGACATCACCATGTCGTGTTCAACCTCGTTACTGAACAATGCTACTTGACTCATTCCGACAAGTGATATCCCTGTGATCAAATCACACGCTGCGCAGCTATTGGATATAACTTCTCTGAGTGGGCCCTTGAGTATCTTCCCGTCACATGGACGGACAAATCCCGCTCTTGACATATATTGCCTCTACGGTTTCCTCCGAGTACCTGAACACACCTTTATAACCACCGTATTACCAGATGGCGTTTGATGCTATCTAAGCACTCTCGGGAGACAGTGATTGATATAGCCTCATGGTCTAAGGAATAGTCTACGGAGATCCATTTCTAATCATCGGAACTTGAACTTTGTGACATGATCGGGTCACGATGTTTAGGTTGGGTATTGGTTCATCATCTCATTCTCATAATGAGATGACCTCATTTCCAACTGGCATAAATGCCACATGATCAGGAAACATGATCATCTGTTGACCAATGAACCAGTGACTAGAGTTTCACTGGGAACCCCTGGTTGTTTATATATCACACGTGTATTGATGTTTCCACTCAATACAGTTATAGCATGATATAAAACTTAATCATATACTATATGAAATATGATAATAGTCCTTACTACTATTTGTCTCTAGGGCATATTTCCAACAGTCTCCTACTTGCACTAGAATACAAATACACTAGCTGCATTTGTTCTCAATCATTGGCACCATATATCCGGTACCCTAAACATGCTTTCTCATGGAAGAGGTTGAGTCTTGGGTCTGTACTTTATAGTCCCAAATCCTTTGCAACTTACTAATGTCACCTGGATTGACATTAATACTCTATCATCACATGATAGCATCTGTGTGTATGTATCGTTGCTATGGTAGCAGAACGAGGCCTGATTCCATGAGCCTACAGTGACGTTGGATCAACCTCGAGGGCTTTCTCATGGGCACTGTGCCCTGGGACACATCATTCTACTTTAAAAGCGAACTAGCCCCGCCATAACATTATACAACACTTTAGATGGTGCCCTTATCTATTATTATAAAAGTATTCACCGAAACACTAGTGCACTCTGTGCAACTTTCGACGTTTTGTTCACCTCGCTTCCTACTTGACTTCAATCGATATTACAGGAGTTTCCAACATATTCCCTTATAACATAACCCTTTATGCTTTAAGATATGTCATCCTTTATGGATTTGGAAAACTACAGTTCTCTACTAGACACTGCAGACAAAACTCAGCTCAACGTTCTGCGATTCGAACTTAATCACTTTTAAACGTTCCTTTATTTGGATCACATATTGTGCTAAGTTATCATCATGGTTTACTAAGATAGAACCTATGTCTCAACATAGTGGATGATGATCATCCTTTTTCTTTCTTTCAACCATTGATGTTAAACTTAATGCTATTCCTAATTCGAGTTATTAAGGACTGGTTCCTTAATTAACTTCTATTCCGAAACCCCTTTCAGAATCCCTTAAGGAATACTACATAATATCATAATACACTTATTATCAACTTATACATCTTATAAATCATTATTTATAAGTATTTGCGCTTTCATTCTTAACACAATTAAGAATTACTCCCATAAGCTCCCACTCAAAAATATGTCATTCACATATTGTTTTAGGAAGACTTTCATAGCTCCCACTCAATTTTATGCAAATTGCATATCCACTCACCATTTTGAACAACTTCAAAATCCTTTGATTAAACATCAAACTTGGAGATTTACTATGAGATACTAGTACTATTACTAGTTTTTAAATCCACTAGACATTTGGCACACATGAATCAAATTCATTTGAATTTGTCCAAAACTTGAAAAATTGTGCTTTTTTCATTCACCCCCTTTTCCACTATGGCTTTGCAGTCATTTGGAAAATTCCAAGTATCTCCTTTTACTTGTGAGATTCAGCAACGAATTGCTTTCTAATCTCAAGTGAATTTTGCTTTTAGGATTTCTCATAATTCTAGTTTACCATTATTTCCTTAGTAGTTCGTAGGTATGTCATATTCCAATAATCATGACAAATGATTCACAAATGTCTCCATACAAGATATGGATTACATTTTGAATCCTACTTCATGTAGTGAAAAACGCAAGTGAGGAAAACACAATGATCAATATCATTGATTCTTTCCTTTTGTGAAGAGAATCGTTCATGAACGTTGTCCGTTGCGCTTCTCAACACTCTGATGCAGGGTTTTGAATCCTCATCATGTTTTACACTAATTTCCATTTGCTCCATAATCGAGAAACATCACCAAAAGTGAGCTTTCTCAAGAATGTACCAAAATCCAAGCAATACAAGTTTTGCTTTCCTTCTGGTTTCAACTATGGATTTCGTATTCAAAGTTTCCAATGAATACTCTACAAGGACTTATTCGCTATTGTTTTGGTTATATCGAATAACCCCAAAACTTTCGCGAATTCAAATGGTTCACTATAAATTCTAATTGAGTGCTAACTATTTCTAACTAATAGTCTCTACATCTACACTACAACGATTTATTTGGTGCCTTCTATTCAACCCCTTTGATATCTAATATCACATTGTGATGCTTTGCATTTTGATGTTTCAGAACGCTTTGCATTCCACAATTTCTTTTATGCCATTCTTATAAAGTTGAATTTCATTACTATTGATCAAATCATAGTAATTAGATTCTCTTTTATCTTTATACCCTTTATTGATGAAACACTTTGATCATATCAAATAGTTTCATATTCATGTTTCCTTTGGTAAACTTCTTTACACATTTAAACAATCATATAATGATAATTACCATTTTCGTTAAAACACAATACATCGGATATGTATTTACTTTTAACAATTCCCTAAACACTTGGTATTCTAGTAATACACGGTGTTCAAGTTATTTTGCCGAACTTAGGCATGATTTATATGTGACAAGAAATCAAATGACTTTCACATATTATCACATAACTTTTGAATTTTAAACAATGGTTTTTCATTCATTAACGAACATATCATTAAGTTGGGTATCTTAAACATGGCATTTTAATGTTTTACAAATGTTCACGCATTATCAATTAGTTTCAAACGAACAAGGATAATTCACACATAATCAAACAAGATATGAACATGAATAGAAATCATTCATAAAAGTGGAACAACTGTTTGTTACAAACTCATATGAATAACCGTCTCACGAAGTGTGAGACACACTAAAGAAGTTCACAATCTCTTGATTATAATAATCATCCTAAAACATAAACTAAATGATAAATGTCGAGGGAGAGTGTCGTCGGCCATCATCATCATGCTTGCCATCAACACACAACGTCACCTCCTCTCCAGCAAGCACCTCTCATGCAGAAGGACCTGTTTTCAGCAAAACAGAACAAGTATCAGATATACTTAACACTGCAAATGTGTTTGCAAGATTATAACATTTATAAAACTGTATATCAAATATATACCTTTGTCATTGATGACCTGGACGACATCTGGTTCAACTAACACATTCCTGAGATGTGTCACGAACCGGTGGAACTCCATTGATTCCGCGTCGCCCCTCATTACCCAAGTCCTGAGTTGTGCTTGGTAGCTTGGTGGCAATGACCGCAGTACAACACTGTTTGCGAAAGAGCCCGTCATCCAGCTATCCAGGAAGTATGCAGGCCTCATGTACACATCAAGCATGCGCTCCAAGTGGTCGTCCAATGATGAGTTCTCCATCTTAATGGAGAGGAAGTCTCCCATCAGCTCATGCTCCCATATGCGTACTTGTTCCACGAAATGTGTCCTAAGCTGCAGCATCACCGAACGAGGGTCGACATCACCCACGAAAGGCCACAACTCATCCACCATTCCGAAACGCATGGTAACTGAAATGAAGGAGGCCATCTCACGATGGAGATAGCGATCTTTCTGCTCCTCTGGGGTCTCTAGGTCAGTGGGCTGATCCAAATCCATCCCGTCGAGTATGTAGTCGACCACGTCGTTCTCGCTAAAGAGAACGTGGATACGTGCAACCCATATTGAGAAGTTTGATCCATCTAATCTGAGCTTCTCTCCTTCTAACCAATCAATCGTTAATACGAAAGGAGCCATCTACATTTATAATTGCAAAAGGAATTTAGACTAATTTATAATGAAATGAGTTAATAGTAACTCCACTCAGAAACACCTATCCCCAAAAGGGTTCCTAGTGATAACATGACCCCTATTAGACACATCTCCCTCGATCGTCACGGCCATCAATGTGGGTTCAAGGGTGGACGCTAAACGTCGGTCACATCATTCATGCGACTCGTGCTCGATCTTTCGACCATCCATGTTTCGAGGCCATGTCTGCACATGCTAGGCTCGCCAACTCAACCTTAATGTATTTGCTGTGCAACATGGCTTACACCCACTTTATGTGAACATAGATATGTCTGACACCCAGGCCTGTAACCCTGGATCGCCTCATACCAAAGAACTTTCTTGGTGGTGCACACTAAGGGGGAACACAATTGTTGGTAATTTTAACAGGGATCATCTTATTAGGCTGCCGTCGAGTATCTAATACTAGCACACAACAAGACATACAAACAATAACATTGAATGTAAATGCTATGTGATATGGTCCTTCACGTCGTGATCTCCATCCGCTGTCACCGGGTTCCGGCGCCAGGGTTCCAGCGCCGTAGACACCAGGGTACCGGTGTCATTCCGGCGTGGTAGTCCATCACCTCCGTGACTATCTACTACTATGTAACACAAGGTAATTACTTTACCTTTGCCACAACCATATCACAAAGCAACGCCCCCTGCAAAACAAAGTTAGACGCCTCTACTTTATCTTTGCATGTTTTACGTGGCTGAATGGGCTTTCGCACAAGAACCATTCTTACCTAGAACTTTCAGCACAACGCTGATCAAGTAGTTGTCTCTACTACACCCCTTTCGGGGCCCTCCATTGCAAATGGCATACCAACTAATGCAAGAGAGACAGACACCCCCTAAGCCACTTTATACGGTACAAGCCGTATGTCAAGCGTGGACCAGTCTCGCGAATGAACGCGTAAAGTCGGTTGGGGGCCGCTTCATCAAGCATTACTGCGGTATACATAAGTACATGTGGGAGGGTAACAACTAAAATATCAACGCCCACACGATACATCTCGTGTGTTCTACTCGTACTAGCATTACTACGCATAGATCTAGCTGTGATACCACTGTTGGGTGTTCCGCGTATGAAAACAATAAATTTTACTCTACGCCCTGAACCCCTGAAGCTGACAGGACCTATCTATTAGTAATACAATAACGGGAGGGGCTTTTCGCGAACTTACCCTTGAAGACCGAAAAGCGTTGTCAACACTCAGGAGAGAGTGGTTGATGTAGATGAGCCGAAGCCGACCTCAAGGTCGTGATGAAGTCCTTGTGCTCCTTGGCTCCAACGACTTGAGTGCCTCAAGTGTGACACCTCGTGGGGAGTTACACACGTCCGGTGCCTGACGATGACTCCCGCTTCCCCGATCCAGCAGCAGTTGCAGAAGTAGAGCTCCCGGATCCAAATCCCGTAGCGTGACGGCGCTCCGCGGTGAAGATGTCTCTCGCTCGCGCAGTCCAGACTTGGGACCACGGTCACGAGAGAGATAGGGGGGAGAGAAAATATCAACTGGAGGTCCTCCCAAAAGTGAGAAGACCTTTATTGATTATTGGTGTATTTAATTTGGCCAAATACCCCCACTATATATAGGGGGAGGAGGGGGTACACCCTCCCTCAAAGTCTCAGGGTGGGACTAAAGGAGAGGAGGGGGGAGGGGTGGCTGCCGGACACCCTAGTGGGCCCCGTGCGGGGGGCTAGGCCCAGTCGGCCAGCCCCCTTTCCCCTTCTCCCTCTCTCCTTTCCCCTAATGGGCCCTCTCCCTCCGGAAATTGGCCCATTAAGCCTTTGACCATTCAAATTGATTTTCTCTTTATTAAATAATTATGAATAAATGATTAAATCAACATTTAACATTCATTCACGTATTATTCAATCTCCGTGGCTATGGAACACCTTCCACCTCCACTTCGGACATCCTCCGGACTCACCGAAACCCTTTCAGTTTTCTCCCTATTGATCTTCGATGATTCCTCCGATCCTATAAACACTCTCTAAGCATCATCAAGCCCTTAAGCGTGATACCCCATGGTTCGGGAACAATCCAGACATGGTTGGGACACTCCCGCACCAATGATCGACATAGGGACCTAGATGGCCATGTGACCCCTGTGCGTTCCACGAAGATCTTTCGTCGTTTGAACCGGGACAGTCGTGTCTTATTCCCTTTGTCACTCGATACTTGCATTGCCCGAGATCTGATCAATGACATCACCATGTTGTGTTAAATCTTGTTACTGAACAATGCTACTTGACTCGTTCCGACAAGTGATATCCATGTGATCAAATCACACGCTGCGCAGCTATTGGATATAACTTCTCTGAGTGGGCCCTTGAGTATCTTCCCGTCACATGGACGGACAAATCCCACTCTTGACATATATTGCCTCCACGGTTTCCTCCGAGTACATGAACACACCTTTATAACCACTGTATTACCAGATGGCGTTTGATGCTATCTAAGCACTCTCGGGAGACAGTGATTGATATGGCCTCACGGTCTAAGGAATAGTCTACGAGGATCCATTTCTAATCATCGTAACTTGAACTTCGTGGCATGATCGGGTCATGATGTTTAGGTTGGGTATTGGTTCATCATCTCATTCTCAGAATGAGATGACCTCATTTCCAACTGGCATAAATGCCACATGATCAGGAAACATGAACATATGTTGACCAATGAACCATTGACTAGAGTTTCACTGGGAACCCCTGGTTGTTTGTATATCACACGTGTATTGATGTTTCCACTCAATACAGTTATAGCATGATATAAAACTTAATCATAAACTATATGAAATATGATAATAGTCCTTACTACTATTTGTCTCTAAGGCATATTTCCAACACTTGTATCTCTAGTTGCCATACATCATGCTCTTAGTCACCTGATGGAGCACAAGGCACATTGTAACCATGTATCTTGCTATGACCCCTGAACACATGATGAGCTGGTTCATGGCCTTCCTTAACAAGCACTACCTTTGAGTAACCGACTGTGGTGCTGGAGGGGGTGATAGTTGTGGTGTTTCCCCGAATGATGATGACTATGATGTATATTTTGGAGTAACTAGAGCTGATGAAATTTGTGCCAGGTCTATATATTTTGAGAGATGGTATTCAGTTATAACCCCTTGATTTGATAAACTTGTGCTACATCATGGGAAGTTCTTCGTGAACTCGTGCTACAACACAAACGTCGTGGTTGTTTAGTTTATGTCAATTAAGTACTAAGCTAGTTAATCTCTAAATTGCAATTGTCTAAACTTTGTTGTGTGTCGTGTTCTTGTAATGGGTAAGCTCACTACACTTCTCAGGAGGTAAGGCTATCAGGTAGAATGAAATTAACCAAACAAGTACCAACTTTCCGACAACACAAAAAAAGGTAAGCAAACAAGGGTGCGACTACACCAAGGTCGACTTTGATTTAGCTTAACCCAAGGTCGCTACGACTAGGTGGGCCTTTCCTTCTTTAGAAGGGAAAACTTACCCAAAAAAGCACTACATGGGGAGCACGGAAAGACGCGCGGGAACAGGTGCGTGGCGCGCACGACTAGCTAGCACCAACACACCTCTTTCTACCTTCCCTCGAATAATAACAAAACAACATCGGATCACCTTCCTTCTCCAGCAAACAAACATTAATCTAGAGGGTGTTTGCCTCTTACAGAAACCTAAAGGGAAGAAAAACATGATATCTTCCCCCAAATTCTAGAGTATCTATTACATATGGATATCTTTTCCTAAATATCAAGAGCATTTGTTACATCTCAGACGTGTTCCACCTCCATGAAGGGAGATCACACAATCTTGCATCAGTAGATTACATGGTACTGTGGGTTGACTAAAAAATATTAGTGGTTACATCTACTTTGCCTCAGATGGATTCAGTACAAAAAAGCAAAAAACAACTACAATATTAGGCGGTATAAACATTATTTACATCTAGTATGATTAATAACTGCATCTAGTAAATTAAATGGTACTATGGATTGAGTAAAAAATAGAGGAAACAAATTAGTGGTTACATCTACTTTGACTTAGGTGGATTATGTACAGGAAAAAGCAACTATACTATTGGGAGCGTAAATATTAGGTTACATCTAGTATGATTAATATCTGCACCAGTATGATTAACACATCTACAAAGATGTAACATATCTACCTTAGATGTAACACTTCTACCTAGCTGTAACTAAAACTTCAACTTAGATGTAACACGGATTATTTATCAACTATTTTGACCAGTTCATGTGCTACATCTACGGAACCTATCTCTGTTAGTAGATCAGTAAAAAATGCACACACACCAAGACACATGTTCAACATATGACAAACCCTAGCATCCATCAATAAATAACGAACCACTACTAGATCAAGATGCTAGTAGGTAGATGTGTCACATACCTTACACGAGGATGTAGCCGATGATGCTGGGGTGTAGCTGGTGACTCAAAAGTGCAGCAGGTGACGCGGGAGCCCACGACGCGTGGATGTGTTCGACAACGTGTGCTGCGGTTGGCATCGCGATGAAAGAGCCGACATCGCTTGCATGTAGCTGGTGTCACGAGGATGCAGCCGCCGACGACAAGGAGCATTGTCCAATGTCTACCCCACGGCATCCAAAATCTACTACAAAATCATCGGTACGCCTCCAGAGTAGAGGACACAGAGAGGAAATGGGGTACGGTTCTCTTTCCATATTGCAACACCCACACTCGGCCCTAAAGGACGTGAACCACAACTTGCCCCGAGCCGTTCAATCCAGTCACACGATCAAACACAGACTCAGTGCTGCTACATTTGCTACATCTATTGCACCCTTGGATCATATGAGCAAGTAGGAGAAAACACTATTTTACGTCATTAAAGTGAAGCATATTCAGGGTTGATATTAGATAGCTGATAAGAAGAAATTGCCAGAATGATGAAACAACAATAAAGATGCTAGTTATATTTGTTACTCCCATAAGTTGTAAATAGAGTGAAAAAACAGAAACATGCATGCAATTTTGTTATATCTGCATGAGGATCATATTAGGAAAAAGTAGAAACATGACCCCCTATTTTACATTAGTACACATAAAAGCAGGTTCATGTTAGATATTAGATTTTTTTTGGAAATGGAGGCATAGCCCCGGCCTCTGCATCGAGTGATGCATGCAACCTTTTTATTACTTTATTAAAAGTTATGGCTTACAAAAGAAATACATAATGGGTCACACAAGGTGGATACATGTATCAACCATCTAAAGAATAAGGATAACATGATGTAATGCTGTTGTAACATCCCAACTTTTGTTTCCATGTTTGTTAGGAGTAAGAGGCTAAAATTCAGGGGGGGGGGGGGGGGGAATAAAACTTTTTCTACATGTTTGCTTATGAGCTTTGCTTATACTTGATATGCTTGATCACATGTGTTGCCATGGTAGTAATCTTATTGTTGCTTGCTAATCTACATGCTTAGATCACCACCAAAAGCCATCTTGGTCGGTTTCTCTACAAACTAAGGAAAGTGGCTAAGTCTTATATATCTAGTCTTGTTCCATTTTTGGAGCTATGGATTAAGCCAACCCTCCACCCATTCTACCATGCAAGAGCACCATGTGGTACCATGCTATGAACACTTGAGAACCCCACCCTAGCCCTGGTTAAACCACAAGCTTAAGCTAATTGCATGCAAGTGTTATCTTCACTAGAGGCCACTTAGTGAATGACCACCTTATTTTGTCCAAGGTTTGGATGATCCTTGCAAACACCTGGGTTTGATCCAGGATGCAACTAGGACCTGCACCTCACCACCAAGCACCCCTCTACACCCCCAGGTCTCCCCCTTTGCCATTGGTGGCCCTAGCTCGAAATGGCAAGCCCCCAAAGTGGCCACCTCACCAACATGGCCCTAGATCACCAAAACCCCTCTCTCCACTCCCCTACTCGTGCTACACCCACCTCTCTGGCCCTGGCATGACTCAACGTGAGTACACCCTCCCCTGTACCACCCTAGACCACCCCCATGCAGCCAGGCCCGATCGAGAGAGAGAGAACCCTAGCAACGGTTATAACCCGCTCGAGCCGTCCCCTCTCGCGCATGCGACTGCCCAGCCGCGTCTGGACCACACCGCGTGTGCGCATCTTCCCTAGGCACGCGCCGTCCCCCTCCTCCCTTACCCGCTGCCCTGGCCACCCCCAACCCACGTCGGCCACGTCGCCAGAGCACCGCGCGCGCCGCGCTGTTTTCCCGCTCGTGTGGTACGTTTCGACGCCGCGCCCTAGCCCGAGGAGACCTCTCCTCACCCTCTCAACTACCCCGTACCGATCGCCGCGCTGCAGCCCCTCTGTCTCGCACCCTGTCACGCGTGACAGCACGCGAGCACCTCGCGTGCACCACCCCCTCCCTCTGCAACGCGCGCTCCCGAGGCTAGACGATGCGACCAGACGCGCCCCGCGGCCCCTCTCGCGCAGATACGCTATCGCGTCGCCGCACGCAGCCAATCCTGGCCTAGATCCCCCTCTCGCCACCCCCTTCTACACCCGGTGCATCGTGGGCGCACCCTCTCTAGCCTTAAAGCCCCAGAACGCCTCAGCCCCCACGCCCCACACCACACTACTCCTCTACCACTTCCACTTCACTCCCAGAGCGGAGCCGAGCCTTCTCGGTCCCTGCTGCTCTCACCACCGCCGCACCGCCGCGACACCGTCGGGCACGGTGAAGGTTGTCGTCGCTGGCTAACCCCTCCGCCTTGCCCTCACTCTGTCGCGTTCCCCGCGCCACGTCTGACCCGCTCCCCTTTCCCTTTTTGGCTAGGAGCACCTGAGCTGCGCGGACACCGAGGAGCCGAGGACGCCCGCGACGCTGCCAACAGCCAAAGCCGCCCTCGCCGCCCCTCGCTCGGATCCCCGTCAACGCCCTCTTCCAACCCCGCCGTCGCCGACCTCTCTCCGCCACTAGGTGACCCACCCCGACCCCCGCATGGTCCAGCTAGGGTTAGCTCCTCGGCGTGTCTGTTCCAGGAAGAAGACGAGCCGCTCGCTGTCGATTCCCCCTCTAATCCAATGGCCCACGCTGGCCGATACCACTTCGAGCCTCTCCACCACTGACGCGCGGGCCCCACCGCGGGATTTGAAACCCGATCTCCCGCGCAGGCCGCCGTGTACGTGGGCTGGCTCAGCTTCTGAGCGGGTCGTGATCCAGCCCCTGCACCCTTTCTCCTTTTTATTAATTTAGGCTATTTTAATTTCCAGATTGTTGTGCTGTAGCTTTAAATCCACCAAAATTAATCTGTGTGTTGTTTTGGCATGAGACAAATTACATTTGGTAGCCTCTTTAAATGCCTAACACCCAGATCTCGAAGAACACTAGAATACCCTCTGTGCTTTTACTGAGAATTTTAGTGGTAGATTTATGTTGTTTTGAGTATTTAATCTATAACAATAACTCTAGAACTCAGAAAAATGTGAAACCAATTTCCAGGCCTTGCTCGTGAACATACCTACTGAACAAATTTAAAATCATTCAATTTGGACATGTATAGCTTCTGTTCTTATTTTCACAAGAGGTGAACAGAAGATTTTTATTTAATTTCCAGAGGCTTTTGTGGATCTAATTTTGGGATGAAATCAACTCCCAGAGTTAGGCCTCTGTTGGTACTACTTAAACCTGGAAGGGCATAATTTTTGTCTTAGTAATTATGCTCTGGGAATTTTATTGCTAAATCCAGTACTGTTTTCAGTATATTAATTGTTAAAAATCAATCCTAGTAGATAAAAACATGAAACCAGTGGGGTTGGCTTGGTATTCTCTGCATCTACCCAGAAATATAATTTGTGATCACTGTTCACCAACTTGTCTTGGTCGAGTCATCGGATTGTGTGTTGATCTAGTCTTCACCATTTAAATCACCAAATAAGTTTGGTTTAACCTTTTTGATTGATTCCAGTGGCATTGCACTGCTAGGATCTGTAGCTACATGTGTTTGATCGGGTTTGTTCAGTTGAGCATCTGTTCTATACTGATTGTGCTATTTGTCTTATGGATGATGGGGTTTGATTATTTTTCCCCTTTGCGACGATAGATACGAACGAGGACGAGTTTGAGGAAGGTACTTGGAAAGATTTTGAGGAAGAAGACCAGGAACAAGCTGCTAATCAAGGCAAGCCACCTACAAGTTCATGAGACTTGTACCACCTTTATTTTATGCATATTGTTTTACCTACTTTTACTAATGCATTGTTTTACTCGCTATATTGTTATATATATCTATTATGGTATTGGTTTGGCTCCACCAAACTTATGCCTATGGTACTGTTTAAGTATTCCCCCTTGGTATTACCTACCACTCCCCTAGTAGTTAAAGTGGGCTATTATACCACACTTGGAAACCCCGGTTTAGCCTACCAAAAACTCTAGGTTGGGAACCTGATGGCAAAGAGGTTTTTACAAAGGTTTTGGACCGAAAACCTTGGCAAGTGGGACTTGCCGAGTGATCTTAAAATGAATTTGGTTATATTCTACAAGTGGTGGCACTAAAGAAGAAGATGAAGGAAAAACTGTTTTCGAAAACGCACCCGGTTCTATGTAGTTTTGCCCGAACAACTACCCCGTGCAACCACACTACCCCTATACGGGAAGGGGCTTGACCCGAAAGTGGTCCTCTCTGATGCAAGTGCCTCACAACTACTACAGGGGATCGTGATCCCTGGAGGCTGGGCCTTCTCCCGTAAAGGTCCATGTGGGACATCGACCTAGAGAAGGAACGAACTATCTGTGGGCAGCCAGGCGTTACTATGAGCCCCTCATTAAAAGTGCCCACTGTGTGAAGTGTAAAATGCGCTCCGGTTGGTCCTCGCTACCCGACGTCCCGGTTTTGAGGGGAACAACACTCATAGGGTAGGCGCTTGTGTTAAGAGGGGATTATCCCGAAGGTCTCGTCCGGTTATCTGAAACCTGCATTCTATTGTATGACGATCCGCGACTGTTCGCAGTAGACGTACCGGATCTTGTGGGTAAAGTGTACAACCTCTGCAGAGCGTAAATCTATTCGAATAGCCGCGTCCGCAGTCATGGACAATTGGAAAGGTTGCTACTTAGCGGTGCTGGTTTTTGATTTACAAAAAGGTTTTCGAAAAAGGGATTCGGCCATGGGATGGTCGAATGGCATGAAGGGTGGACCATGGGATGGTCAAACCTAGATGAAGTATCGGTCATGGGATGACCAAGGCATAAGAGACAGAAGGGGTGATCCCATCCTAGTAGTTCAAGTTTTTCCCCAACTATTTACCCCTAAAGGTTTTATAGATAAGAGTCATAGAAGTGTAGAGTTTATATCCTTAAGAGATACTAATCTTACAAATAGCCCATTGGAGCCCTCCTATCCATAGCCATAATGCATATTCTTTGTTCATTCTCTTGTATGGTGGTTTGCGAGTACATTCAAAGTACTCACTTGCAATGTCCCTGGCTATCTACTTGGTCAGACTTTGAGCAGGATGATGGAGACGATGGAGGGTATGATGACGACTTCGCGAACTAGGGCATTACTCTGAGTCGGGCACCTGTTGGGCTATGGCTTGACTCGGGACCCCTGCGTTTAGTAGTACCGCTTCTTTTATCTATTTGTGCCCATGGGGGGAAGTTGTAAGACTATTATTGTAAGACTTGTTGTACTCGTATTGAAATAGATGTGTGTACTTTGATATCATGTCGGTTATGCTCCACGATGCACTGATCATGGGATCGTTGTGGTGTGCATAATTTGGTAATCTCGGATGAAAATTCGGGGTCGCCATAGACTTGATATCAGAGCCATCCTGACTTTAGGAGCCCCTAGTTAGCTTGGACGTTAGACCCGGACCCCCAAAACTATTTTCTATATAAAGGAAGGAGATTGGTAATTGCGAAAACAATGATTATGCCTCCTCCCCTCTATTTTGAAAACTACTTGCATTAAAGTTAAGCTTTGTATACTTAAAATTTTGCACACTGTTCACTAACTTAAATCTACCTAAAATTTTGTAGATGGCTGCTGTCTTCACCATGTATCGTCAGGTCGGACTGGACTTCCCACTCCAGTTGTTTGAGGCTGAGCTGAGGGACTTGGCCAAGCATGTGGGCTGCTCAACGCCGGAGATCCAAGGCGCTTTCATCCCCAGGCTGGTTGAGGGAGAGAAGAACTGGTTGGTAGTATGCACCATGAGGGGTGGCATAGTGCCTCCGTTCTCCGAGGAGCTGAAGGTAGAAGTACCGAGAAGGACTGGGGCGATGGTGTGCTCCGTGTGGCTCAGGAGGCCCTAGAACGCCTCGCCTATCACCATCGCGGGCAACTGGAGGGTACCAAGTTCTACCACTTTGGGAGGTGCCATCCCCAGGGTTACACCGCCGTGACCCCCGCAGCACTACGACTTCAGAGAGCACATCTAGAACATGGAGTATCTCTTGAGGAATACCCAGGAAGCTATGGATGATGTTCGCACTCGCCTGGATAATAAGACCTTGGAGTATCTCACCCTTAGGGAGGATCTGAGGGTGGAGAAGTTGGAGCACGCCCAGACCAAGCTGAACAAGCAGACTATGGTGGCTAGGAACACGCATCTCTTGAAGACAACCAAGGAACAGAAGGAACTCTTGGTGACCATGGAGGCCAAGATAGAAGCACTGGAGGAGGAATGCGCTGAGCTCAACAAGGACAACGATGACCTTCTGAATGAGAAAGATAATGACGCTGCATACAAGGAGGATTTTGATATGGAGCCACCGAGTGACCCCGAAGATGATGATCAAATGGATGAGGAGGAAGAGGATACAGAGGAGCGCGTCCTTGAGTCCGAGGACGATACCGAGATCATCATTGAGGAGGAAACCACCGCACGTCACGACGCGGAGTAGGTCTCACGCTAGACGATGAGAGCAAGTGAGAATATCACCGTGTCCCCTTTTGAGTGGCGGTTTGTTTGTCTTCTGCTTGCTTGTATGGTTGAACTCGTGGTATTATCTATAGAGAGTCGAGATGTGACGCATGAACTTGGTTATTTTGTGGTTAATCCTACGATTGCTTAATTCCTAAGCACCCGTTATCTCCTATGCATGTATGTCTGTTGTGTTGTTATTTTCCGCACCCTGAGGTTCCGGTTGCGAACCGCCCCTTTTGTAACCCCATCCTAACTGTATACCTTCAGGATGGTGCGCCCCCGCGGACACCCTCCACCACCCTCGACCATGGAGCAGCTCCTGCACATGTTCATGCAAGACCGCCAAGCTGCCAACGAGGAACGCCAAGCCAACATTGTCGCTCTCCAGCAGCTCGTGCAAGCTGCAGCTGGGAACGCCCCCGACCATGAGGGCGAAGAGCAGAGATCCAGACTCAAGGACTTCCAGAACACCAACCCACCTGTGTTCACCAAGTGCACCAACCCACTTGACGCTGATGACTGGCTCCACACTATTGAGAATAACCTAGAAGTCGCCTGTGTTGGAGAGGATGAGAAAGTCACCTTAGCCACCCACTTCCTCGCGGGTCAAGCAAGGACTTGGTGGATCAGCGTCAAGGAAATTCTGCCTGCAGGACAAGCCATCACCTGGGAGGACTTCAAGGAAAGGTTCCGCAAGCGCCACATCCCTCCAAGTTTGATCAAGATGATGAGAGACCAATTCCGTGACCTGAAGCAAGGAGGAACGTTTGTGCTGCAATATCTGGAGAAGTACACTGATTTGGCCCGGTACGCCCCAGATGACACCAACACTGAAGACAAGAAGGTGGACACCTTCATGAATGGACTCCAGGATGAACTGCAATGCCATCTGGTAGCCCAGAGGTTCCAGGAACTGGATGCTCTTGTTGATGCTGCCATTCTGGTGGAAAACAAGCACAAGGGAGTGATTGAGAACCGCAAATGCCGGATGATGCATCAAGGAGGACCCAGTGGACAGAGGTCGCGAAGCATGCCTCCCTCAAGGCCTGCACCCCCACCACAGAGGACTCCGTCCTATGCTCCGCACCCCAACAACCCCAACCGCAGCTACAACAACCCTCGCCCTGGAGGCGGGAACCCAAGACATGTCCCTAGAGGCCCTGTCAACCCCAATGCCCGCCCCAATGCAGCTGGTTGTTTCAACTGTGGACAAGTGGGACACTACTCCCGTGAATGCCCCGAGAGGAAGAAGGACAATGCGCCACGCCCTAATGCAGCCCGCCTGAATCAAGGTCACGCCAGGGGAGCCCCAGCCAGGGGAGCTGCCCCCAAGAAGCACGCCAATGCTACCAGAGGACATCTGAACCATATCACTGCTGAGGAAGCCCAGGAGTCTCCTAACATTGTTCTGGGTACGTTCCTTGTCAACTCCGTCCCTACTACAGTATTATTTGACTCCGGGGTCTCGCATTCATTTGTTACTGAGCCGTTTGTTGAGAAAAGTGGGATGGAACCTAGCCAACTGAGCAGGCTTATGCTAGTGCAAATACCTGGTTCCACGGCCAAAACCCAATCCGTCTGCCGAGATATCCTAGTAGTTATCCACGGTATAACCTTCAAGGCCGATCTAATAGTTTTGGGAGCCCAAGGTCTAGATGTGATATTAGGAATGGATTGGATGACCAAATACCATGGAATCCTAGATTGTGCGAGGAAAGCCATATCCATGACAAGTAGTGAAGGTGTACAAGTCGAGTACAAGGCAAATGTGCCCTCATCTCGGGTCTATTGCCAGAAGGGTATAGCTGGACCTACCCTAGAGCAAGTACCAGTGGTCTGTGAGTATCCAGATGTGTTTCCGGAGGAGTTGCCTGGTATGCCCCCTGATAGGGACATCGAGTTCATCATAGAGTTAATCCCCAGAACAACCTCCATAGCTCAGAGGCTGTACCGTATGAACCCCGAGGAGTTGCTCGAACTAAAGAAGCAACTGGATGACATGGAACGCAAGGGTCACATTCAGCTGAGTGCCTCCCCTTGGGGATCACCCGTTCTTTTTGTGGACAAAGAGATGGGACCACCCAACTAGTGATTGACTATCGGAAGCTCAACGATGTCACTATCAAGAACAAGTATCCCTTACCCAAAATCGAAGATCTGTTTGACCAGCTGAACGGAGACCGTATCTTCTCTAAGATAGATCTCCACACCGGATACCACCAAGTCAAGATCCGAGAGTCAGATATCCCCAAGACCACCTTTACTACCCGATATGGTCTATATGAATACACCGTCATGTCCTTCGGCTTAACCAACGCCCCTGCCTATTTCATGAATCTCATGAATAAGGTATTCATGCCCTATCTGGACAAGTTTGTCGTGGTGTTTATCGACGACATCCTCATATACTCCAAGACTGAAGCCGAGCATGAGAAGCATCTGAGACTAGTAATGGGTACCCTCAGGGAGCATCAACTGTATGCTAAGTTCAGCAAGTGCGAGTTCTGGTTAAAGGAAGTTGGATTCCTTGGCCACATACTGTCTGTCGGAGGAATCTCAGTCGATCCCGCCAAAATCAAGTCAGTTTTGGAATGGAAAGCCCCCACCAATCCCTCGGAGATCCGAAGTTTTCTGAGTTTAGCCGGGTACTACCGTAAGTTTGTCGAAGGTTTATCAAGCATCGCAAAGCCAATGACACAACTGCTGAAGAAGGACAAGAAGTTCAAGTGGACCGAGAAGTGTGAAGAGAGTTTTCAGGAACTCAAGAAGATATTAGTGTCGGCCCCTGTCCTGACCATGCCAGATATCACCAAAGGCTTTGAAGTCTACTGCGATGCCTCCAAGTTAGGACTCGAAGGTGTGCTGATGCAGGAGGGCAAGGTCATCGCCTATCTATCTCGACAACTAAAGCCTCATGAGATGAACTACCCCACCCATGACCTGGAGCTCGCAGCCGTGGTTCACGCACTCAAGACCTGGCACCACTATCTGATGGGAAACCGCTGCGAGATCTACATGGATCACAAGAGCCTGAAATACATCTTCACGCAGAAGGAGTTAAACATGAGGCAGAGAAGATGGAT
Organism: Avena sativa; assembly: GCA_916181665.1. NCBI lineage: Eukaryota > Viridiplantae > Streptophyta > Magnoliopsida > Poales > Poaceae > Avena > Avena sativa. The sequence continues at coordinate 265,503,902 of OV702291.1, forward strand.
TGAGCTGATCAAGGACTATTATCTTGGCATTCATTATCATCCGGGCAAAGCTAATGTTGTAGCTGATGCCCTCAGTCGGGAACCTTGTTCCCTGAATGCTATGATCAAGAGGGAACAACCAGAACTAAGTCAAGAATTAGAAAGGCTTGGACTAGAAATAGTCAACCATGGATTCCTAGCCCATCTGGAGCTAAAGCCGACCCTCTTAGACCAAATCAAGGAATCTCAGAAAGGACACAAAAGCATTGAGGGTATTAAAAGAAGAATGGAAAAAGAGAATGTTCCCGGATTCAAGGTTGACGACTGTGGTGTGCTTTGGTACAAAGGGCGTATCTGTGTACCCAGCGACCATGACTTGAAGCAGATAATTATGAAGGAATCCCATGAGACACTCTACTCCATCCACCCCGGTAGCACCGAGATGTATCAGGATCTGAAAGAACAGTTTTGGTGGCATGGAATGAAGCGTGAGATAGCCTTGTTCATGGCCAAATGTGATATATGCCAAAGAGTCAAGGCCGGACATCAACGTCCTGCATGATTGCTGCAACCTATGAAGATTCCGGAGTGGAAATGGGAAAAGGTTGGAATGGACTTCATCACTGGACTACCCAAGTGCAGCAGGGGACATGACTCCATTTGGGTCATCATAGACTACCTATCTAAGGTGGCTCACTTCCTCCCCGTGAAGACTTCCTACAATGGACAACAACTAGCAGAATTGTATATCCCTAGGATCATCAGTCTTCATGGAGTTCCCAAGGAGATCGTGTCGGGCCGAGGACCACAATTCACCTCCCGTTTTTGGAAGAAGCTACATGAAGCCCTGGGTACCACTCTATCTTTTAGCACCGCCTATCACCCTCAGACCAGAGGACAGACAGAGAGAGTCAACCAAGTCCTAGAGGATATGTTCCGCTCATGTGTTCTAGCTTATGGGTCCAAGTGGGAGGATTGTCTGCCGTTCGTAGAATTCTCCTACAATAATAGCTATCAAGCCAGTCTGAAGATGGCACCCTTTCAGTTTCTCTATGGAAGAAAATGTAGAACCCCTTTGAACTGGACTGAGATCGGAGAAAGCCAAATCTTCGGCCCTGATGTGATCAAGGCAGCAGAAGAACAAGTCCAACTAGCACGTGACCGCCTGAGAGCCGCTCAATCTCGCCAGAAGAGCTATGCCGACACCAAACGCCACGATGTGAGTTTCAATAAGGGAGATTTAGCGTATCTTCGCGTCTCCCCTCTCAAGGGCATGCAGTGATTTCATGAGAGAGGAAAGCTCGCCCCATGATACATCAAACCCTTCAAAATACTCGCTCAACGAGGAAAGGTGTCCTACCAACTAGAGCTGCCCAAGGAATTGGTAGAGTTCCATAACGTCTTCCATGTGTCTCAACTCCGGAAATGTCTTCAAGCACCCGACAAGCTAGAAACATTCAAGGAAGTCGACTATCGTGCCATTGATCTCAACCGTGATCTAACCTATCGAGAGGTGCCTGTCAAGATCCTAGAGAAAGCCAATAGACTCACCCGACGTTGGAACATAAACTTCTACAAGGTCCAATGGAGCAACCACTCGGAAGAGGAAGCCACCTGGGAACGAGAGGACTATCTCAAGAAGGAATTCCCCCATCTCTTGTCAGCAGAACCAGCGAATCTCGGGACAAGATTCTTTTAAGGGGGAAGGTTTGTAACATCCCAACTTTTGTTTCCATGTTTGTTAGGAGTAAGAGGCTAAAATTCAGGGGGGGATACAACTTTTTCTACATGTTTGCATATGAGCTTTGCTTATACTTGATATGCTTGATCACATGTGTTGCCATGGTAGTAATCTTATTGTTGCTTGCTAGTCTACATGCTTAGATCACCACCAAAAGCCATCTTGGTCGGTTTCTCTACAAACTAAGGAAAGTGGCTAAGTCTTATATATCTAGTCTTGTTCCATTTTTGGAGCTATGGATTAAGCCAACCCTCCACCCATTCTACCATGCAAGAGCACCATGTGGTACCATGCTATGAACACTTGAGAACCCCACCCTAGCCCTGGTTAAACCACAAGCTTAAGCTAATTGCATGCAAGTGTTATCTTCACTAGAGGCCACTTAGTGAATGACCACCTTATTTTGTCCAAGGTTTGGATGATCCTTGCAAACACCTGGGTTTGATCCAGGATGCAACTAGGACCTGCACCTCACCACCAAGCACCCCTCTACACCCCCAGGTCTCCCCCTTTGCCATTGGTGGCCCTAGCTCGAAATGGCAAGCCCCCAAAGTGGCCACCTCACCAACATGGCCCTAGATCACCAAAACCCCTCTCTCCACTCCCCTACTCGTGCTACACCCACCTCTCTGGCCCTGGCATGACTCAACGTGAGTACACCCTCCCCTGTACCACCCTAGACCACCCCCATGCAGCCAGGCCCGATCGAGAGAGAGAGAACCCTAGCAACGGTTATAACCCGCTCGAGCCGTCCCCTCTCGCGCATGCGACTGCCCAGCCGCGTCTGGACCACACCGCGTGTGCGCATCTTCCCTAGGCACGCGCCGTCCCCCTCCTCCCTTACCCGCTGCCCTGGCCACCCCCAACCCACGTCGGCCACGTCGCCAGAGCGCCGCGCTGTTTTCCCGCTCGTGTGGTACGTTTCGACGCCGCACCCTAGCCCGAGGAGACCTCTCCTCACCCTCTCAACTACCCCGGACCAATCGCCGCGCTGCAGCCCCTCTGTCTCGCACCCTGTCACGCGTGACAGCACGCGAGCACCTCGCGTGCACCACCCCCTCCCTCTACAACGCGCGCTCCCGAGGCTAGACGATGCGACCAGACGCGCCCCATGGCCCCTCTCGTGCAGATACGCTATCGCGCCACCGCCTACACCTAGTGCATCGTGGGCGCACCCTCTCTGGCCTTAAAGCCCTAGACCGCCTCAGCCCCGCGCCCCACACCACACTACTCCTCTGCCACTTCCACTTCACCCCAGAGCGGAGCCGAGCCTGCTCGGTACCTGCTACTCTCACCACCACCGCACCGCCGCGACACCGTCGGGCACGGTGAAGGTTGTCGTTGCTGACTAACCCCTCTGCCTTGCCCTCACTCTGTCGTGTTCCCCGCGCCGTGTCTGACCCGCTCCCCCGTTCCCTTTTTGGCCAGGAGCACCTGAGCTGCGCGGACGCCGAGGACACCAAGGAGCCGAGGACGCCCGCGTCGCCGCCAACAGCCGAAGCCGCCCTCGCCGCCCCTCGTTCAGATCCCCGTCGACGCCCTCTTCCAACCCCGTCGTCACCGATCCCTCTCCGCCACTAGGTGAGCCACCCTGACCCCCGCATGGTCCAGCTAGGGTTAGCTCGCTGGCGCGTCTATTCCAGGAAGAAGACGAGCCGCTGGCCGATACCCCTTCGGGCCTCTCCACCACTGACGCGCGGGCCCTACCGCGGGATTTGAAACCCGGATCTCCCGCGTAGGCCGCCGTGTACGTGGGCCGGCCTAGCTTCTGAGCGGGCCGTGACCCAACCCCTGCACCCTTTCTCCTTTTTATTAATTTAGGCTATTTTAATTTCCAGATTGTTGTGTTGTAGCTTTAAATCCACCAAAATTAATATGTGTGTTGTTTTGGCATGAGACAAATTCCATTTGGTAGCCTCTGTAAATGCCTAACACCCAGATCTGGAAGATCACTAAAATACCCTTTGTGCTTTTTGTCGTCGGATTGATGACAAGTACGCCATGAGGGGGTCCTCGAGGCGTGTGGAAGAGAGGGGTGTGAGACGTACGGTGTTCCGGGACGGTGAGCACACAAGTTTACCTAGGTTCGAATCCGCCGGCTTTGGACGGACCCTACTCCTGCTAGCAATCCAGTAATATGGCAGAGCCGGAATATGGGTTACAAGGGTTTCGCCTGTGCGAGTTGAGATTGTAGACTATTGAGGTGTCGCCCTAAAGGCTCTCCCTAGGACGGCTTATATAGATATCCGGCCTAGGGTTTACAGGAGAGATCTATCCGGCTACGACTAAGAGTCGGTTACAGAGTACATCTTTAACCACAAGTAACACTATGGGCATACGTCGGTAAGTCTTCTGGGCCTTCCCGTAGTTGGTCTGGACTCCGTATCTTCTCCCTGACTTGGCCGCCCATGAAGCAAAGCTCTAACCCGAAGTGGGCCACCCTGGTCAGTGAGGAACTGTGAGGATACCCGGAACGTATATCCCCAACAACAGCCCCCGGAAGTCTCCAAGATCTAAAGTTGGATTCATCATCATCTAGCTTGATCTTCGGCTTGCAGAATCTTGAAGGATTCCTGAAACTTCAAAACAAAAGATACGATCTGGGTCTTAAAATAAGTCGGACCTATTAAGTACGTTTAGTCATGTTTCCAGCTCGAAATTCAAACTAAGCCAGAACTTGGTCTATGACGTAGTCTGACACTAGCCATGGTCAAGTCACGTCACTGACAGACATTTCCTATCAGCACGACCGTTGGTGGGTCCATCTTTCATGGAACCGAGGCGCCGTTTCAATGCGTGCGTGGAGATCGAGGCGGCGTAATCATCGCACGGAGGTTTCCCCATCCTTTCCACGACGCGTGGCACGTTTACTGTAGCGTTTACACGAATCTTGACGCGCCTGATGGATATAAGTGCTGTGGATTTCTCCCCAATCTTCTTCACCAGTTCTCAACGCCGTTTCCTTCCCCTCTACGCCTCCCACGAACCTAGCACTCCACTGCCTCCAGCAAAAAACACCTCCAGCGCCGCCCATCTAAGGTCACCGGCGCACCGGAAAAATGGCTTCCTCATCATCCTCCGGCTTAGCAGCGGCAGCAGCGGCGGCGAAGGCGGCGGCGGCAGAGAAAGAGAACCACCGTGGAGTTTGGATCCCCTGCGTCCTGGATGATCCCAAACTCCAGGTCGTTGAAGACGAAGGGCTCCGCCGCGCCGGCGACTGGTGGAGCGGCTTCAGCGAAACCGTCCCCAACCCCCGCGACGACGAGCGAGTGCATTTCGGCACTCACCTTGAAAGAGGTCTTTCCTTTCCTCCCTCAGAATTCTTTTCCGAGGTTATAGATCATTATGGTGTTCATCTCCACCATCTCCCCCCGAAATCCATCTTAGAGATGAGTGCATACACTTCTTTGTGCGAGGGGTATCTCGGCATTAGGCCGAGCCTTACTCTTTTCCGGTACTACTGTCATGTCCGGAGAAATTCTATCACTTCCGGTAATCCTTATATTACCGGTACCATTAGTTTTTCTGTTAGGCGTGAGCGCATTTATCCCTGGATCATGGCAAGTGATTCGGTCAAACAATGGTCGACCACTTTTTTCTACCACAAGGATATCCCTGCTCCCGGCAAAGATACAACTTTGCCGGCTTTCGTCGATGGAGCCTCCACGCCCCAAGAGTATTGGGACGTGGCCGCTCCGACTCTCAGTGACGATCTTTTTCTCGCCAAGAGACGGATCGAATACCCAATGAAGCACAAGGGCCTGAAAGGGTTCGACTTAGTTCACTGCTAGGTGGCACGCCGGATCCAACCCCTTCAACATCATGGAGATCGACTGATGCATTTCATCACGTCGTCGAAGAAGGATTCCCTCCGCATCAGCTCCAAGACCTTAAAGCCGAAAGATTATGTATGCCAAATCAAATGGCTGATAAGGGAGAGGATTGAGAGGAAGATTCCGGAGTTGTCCCTGGACATGAATATAGCGGAAGATCCCGTTGTGCCGGTAAACTTCAGCAGTAACTCTTTTTATGTGCTCATCTATATGTTATCTTTGCAATACTGAGATGCCTTTTCTTTTCAGCTTGCTGACCTCCCCGAGTTGGAGCTTGCTCCTATCGAGGGATATCCTCCTGAGTTTTCTCAGGACGAGGGTGAGTTGGTCCCAATACCAGATGTCGTTCCTCGGAAACGCAAGGCTCCGACATTAGCCATCGGCACCAAAGAAGTGCCCATTGTAAAGTGGTAATCTTTCCTCACAAGGTCATTGTATTTTGCCTGTAATTCCTTCTGAGATGTAATGTTCTTTGTTCTATTATCTTCTCAGAGCTAAATAGCTCATCAAGGGCAAGGGGAAGGAAGCTTCCGCGAAACCTCTGCGCCAGTCGAAGCTCAAGCTAGCTTCTCTTGCCGTGGCTCCTCTGACTCCCGCTCCTCAGCCTTCTGCGGCACCGGAGATTAATCCATCTCCGACTGTTGTAGAAGATCTGGCTCAACCAGCAGAGCCAACGATCCTTGAGTCGCAAACTGATGTCACCATGAGTGACTCAGGTGTTGATAAGGGTGAACCCTCTTCGGGTAATGATCCCTCGGCAGAAACCTTTGCCGAAAATCTCCTGAACAATCTGGGACTTTCCAAATTTGGCTTGTCTCGAAAATCTGCAGAAGAAATCCAGTGGCTAGCCCGGCAATGTTTAGAAAGCCGAAATCTTTCTACCGAAGAAGAAGCACAAGAAGTAGAGGATATTAAACACTCTGATCTTCTTGAACAAGTTCGTCTTTGCGACGAGAGGCTGAGGATCGACGAACTTCCAACTGCGCCAGTAGTCCCCCTGACCCTCGCCGAGAAGGTTGCTGTTGAAGTGAATGCGAGTTTGAACAAACTCACTCGCCAACAATATGTAAGTCGGAAGTCCAACTCCCGTTTTTCCTTATTTCATATCATATCCTCTAGCCCCCAAGCATGAAGCTGAACAATCAAATTCGGTTTTATGCTTCCTTAGGATGCCAAAGAATGAACTAGTGTAGCCCCCAAGGCTCGTGCTGATATTAGTAAAAATATTAGCCCGAGTCTTTAGTAGACTTCTGACTCTGGGTTTTCCGACTTATAGAAAGTATATTCCTATAACCAGGATTTGCTGAAGAATGTTTGCAACAAGCGGAAAGAGATCAAAGCTCTTCGGCTTGAAAATGCACAGCTGAAGGTTTCCAAGGATGAGGCCGAAGGTAAACATTCCGAAACTCAAACCTTGTCTTTTCGTTCATAGTCGAATTTTTTGTTGAACTGTTGTTCTTTTTTTTGACTTACAACACTGGTAAAACAGTCCTGCGCTATGATCGAAGAGGCCGAGAATCTTAAGACCTTGGTGGTGGAAAACAAAGAACTTCGCCAAGAGCTGAATAAGCTCAAGGCAGATCATGAGAAGAGCATTGCTCAAATTCTCGAGTCCACCTCCATGGACACCGATGAGCGTGATCGCAAGATTGCGCTTCAAGATAAGAAAATCTCGGATCTCAATGATGAGTTATTCAGAGAAAAGGACATTTCCGAGGCGCTTCGGGCTGAACTCTAGAGTCTTCGCGAAGAGAAGGCCAAAGTCGACGATGTCATCTTTGGTATGTTTCCCTTTCTCTGATTTTTCTGCATCTTCCGACTCTTTTAGAGTCCGGAGTTTAGACTTACCCTTTGCATTATATGCGCAGGTCCTCTGAACTTGATGGACTCCGCCTCTGCCGAGCCTCGCACCCACCGGCTTACCCAAGTCGGTGATTTGCTTCATGACTTCCGCCAATCTCTCGAAGACATTGGCGAAGTTCTCAATGTTCCGGATATGCATAGCATGTCCGGTTTTGAGGTGCGAGACAAGGTCAAGGATATGCCGCAGCTTGTTCAGGACTGGAACATGTCCTACACGCGAACCGTAGCGCAAAACGCTCTCACCATGGTTATGAGCCACCATGGAAACATGGAGATCTGGCAAGTAACCAGAGGGTACTGCAAGGTAGACGAAGACGAACATGAGCAAGACATCAAGGCCATCATGGACTCCTGCGCCGGATATGGGTGCCACGTAGCTGATTTGACCAGCTACGACACTTCCTTCTTCACCCGCGTGGACACGCCGCCTCCGCCTTCCGAAGAAACAGCTGAAGTTTCCGACGATGATCAAACCATATCAGATTTGAACATCTCGGAACGTTATCAAGCCGAGGCCGATGTATCCAGCGAGCCGGCAACTCCTACCTCTCCTCCTGCATCATAGAATATCAGAAGAACAATGTGTTATTCTGAAAAACAATTTGGGTTTGTAAATAAGTAGTACAATACTTTTGCTAGTGCTAAGTTTTAATTTATCTACTCAGCACTTTTGGCTTTGATATTATGTGCCTAAAATGTTTACATAAGCACTTGTATTTTTTGTCTGCACTTATCGTTTATCTGGCTTTCTGCCTCGTCCCTTTCGTGAGCCGGCTAACTTTCAGCACAAAAACTTTGCCGAGCAATGGACCTCAATTGCTAAACTAGTTTAAACTCAGAAACAAAGCCGGCTTCCAGTACCAACAATTCACTACTCGGAAAATGCCCGCATCCAGCAATCAGAAAAATAACCAAAGTATAGACTAGAAAATTTAGATTTATACCCAAAGGTATCAATTTTAGAATCGGAAATCTACACCAGAACAAACATGAGCATAAAGTACTTTCAAGTATTCTAGGATTTTTGATTGTGACATGATCATTCGGAAATAAGATGGTAAAAACTTCTCAGAAAGATTTTTAGGGAACCAAGACTTTTATTTCTCATTGAACATGTACACATATATGATTACAAAGAAAAGTAAACTAAGAATAAAAGGGACGTAGCTGAGCAATATTCCATGGTCTGTCTAACTCATCCGGATTTGTACTGCCTCCAGCTCTCTTTCTCTTCTTAGTAGCAGGTCTTTCTTTGACTGGCCGCATATCAGTTAGGTAGTATGAACCATTGTGCAATACTAGACTAACTAAAAATGGCCCTTCCCATATTGGGGAAAGTTTGTGCTTTCTTTGTTGCACAAGCCGGTGAACCAAATCGCCCTTATTGAAAGACCGGTTTCTGACTCTCTGGCTATGATACTTGCATAACTTCTGCTGATAGGCTATTGATCTCATTTCAGCAACGATGCGAACTTCTTCGACTAAGTCGAGATCATTTGTCGAGAAATTTCGGCATCCCCTTCAATATACGCGGCCACTCTAGAAGTTTGAATCAAATCACTAGGAAGAACTGCTTCTGCGCCATAGAGCAAGAAGAAAGGTGTATATCCGGTTGACCTGTTTGGAGTTGTTCGTAAAATCCATATTACAGAAGGTAATTCCTCTGCCCAAGCCCCCGCAGCACGTCGTAGTGGTGCTCCGAGTCTCGGTTTTAGGCCCTGTAAGATTAAACCATTTGCTCTTTTGACTTGTCCATTAGCTTGTGGGTGTGCGACTGACGCAATGTCAAGCCGGATACTTTGTTCATTGCAGAATTCGGCAAGCTCTCCCATAGAAAAGTTACTCTCATTGTCCGTGATAATGCTATGTGGATAACCGTATCGGATTATAACATCCTCAACAAATCTTCTGGCTATTGCTCCATCACAACTAGTGACGGGTTTAGCCTCAATCCATTTGGTAAATTTATCCACCATCACTAAGAGGTGTGTAAATCCACTTGGAGCCAGTTTAAACGGTCCTACCATGTCAAGCCCCTAGACCACGAAAGGCCATGTTATAGGTATTGTTCGCAGCTGATCAGCCGGAACGTGAGTTTGTTTGGCATACTTTTGGTAGCCCTTGCATGTCTTGACCAGCCGTTCGGCATCTGCCTTGGCTGTAAGCCAGAAAAAATCATGTCGGAAAGCTTTTGCCACTAAAGATTTGGCTGCAGCGTGGTGACCACACTCGCCTTCGTGGATTTCTCTTAAGATTTCCACTCCTTCCTCTAGAGATACACAGCGCTGAAAGACCCTAGATACACTCCGCTTATAGATCTCACCACTAATTATAGTATAGGCTTTTGCTCGTCGGACGATCTGCCAGTTCAGAACTTCGTCTTTGGGTAATTTTCCATCTACCAAGTAATCAAGGTAGGGTTGAGTCCAGCTAGGAATTATAGCCAGAACTGCTACTAATGGTGAGTCGGATTTGGTCAGATATTCCTCGTCCACCCCTTTTATAGAGGGAACTTTAAGGTGCTCTAAAAAAGCGCCATCCGAGTCCTTTTTCCGGGCAGAGCCTATTCGAGATAGTGTATCTGCTTTCTCATTCTCTGTTCGAGGGATATGTTGAACTTCAAACCCCTCAAACGATTTGGATAATTCATCTACGACAGCCCTATATGCGCCATGCGCTTGTTTGCCTTACAGATATCCGACACTTGTTGAGCAACAAGATCCGAATCTCCATAACACATTAAACGTCGAGTGTCGATGTCCTTAGCAATCCGGATTCCATGTAGTAATGCTTCATAATCGGCAATGTTGTTTGTTGTCGTGAAGTGTATCTGCAATACATAGAAAAGTTTATCTCCTTGGGGTGATTTGAGCACCACGCCAGCCCCGAGACCTCGAGCGCTATAGACCCGTCAAAATGCAAGGTCCAGTATTCTGACTCTGGCAGGGTCATATTCTCCATTGTCTCTGTCCAATCAGCGACAAAGTCAGCGAGGATTTGGGATTTGATTGCTGTACGAGGTTTGTACTCAATATCGAAAGCTGAAAGCTCTATGCCCCATTTTGCGACGCGTCCTGTGGCGTCACTATTGTTGATTATATCTCTCATGGGAGTTGTGCTCACCACGGTAATTGGATGTTCCTGAAAATAATGCCGTAACTTACGAGATGCTAAGAACACACCGTAAGCCAGCTTTTGATAATGCGGATATTGCTGTTTTGATTCTGTTAAGACCTCGCTGAGATAATAAGTCGGACGCTGCACCAAGTGTTCCTGATTTTCCTCCGCTCTCTCCACCACCATGACGATACTAACGACTTTGTTTGTCGCATCAAGGTAGAGCAACATCGGTTCCTGTGGTTCCGACGCTGCAAGGATGGGAGCAGATGAGAGTACTGCTTTCAGGTCTTATAGTGTAGCTTCAGCTTCGTCGGTCCAAACAAAATTCTTGGTCTTTTTCAGGAGCTTGTATAGTGGTGCGGCTCTTTCAACGAGCCGGCTTACAAACCGACTGACTGTGGCAATGCAACCAGTTAGTCTTTGTACATCCTTCAAGCGAGTCGGCCTGGAAATATTGAGTATAGCTTTGATCTTGTCTCGGTTTACCTCTATGCCTCTTCGAGACACGATAAAACCCAACAATTTTCCGGCTAGGATTCCAAAGAAGCATTTCTTTGGGTTAAGCATTATGTTGTATTTTCGTAGATTGGAAAACGTTTCCTCCAAGTCGGAAATCAGGGTTTCCTTCTTTTTGGACATCACCGCAGTATCATCCACATATGCGTGTACATTGCGCCCGATTTGATCGTGGAGGCAACGCTGCATTGTGCGTGGGTACGTAGCTCCTGCGTTTTGCAGCCCAAAGGGCATCGTAATGAAACAGAAGGTTCCGAAGGGGGTTATGAATGAAGTTTTGACTTTGTCATATTCCTTCATCCAGATTTGGTGATAACCGGAATATGCGTCGAGAAAACATAGAAGTTCCGAGCCTGCCGTAGAATCGATAACTTGATCAATCCTAGTCAGAGCGAACGGATCTTTGGGACAATCCTTGTTCAAGGAAGTATAATCAACACACATCCTTAAATCAGTGGTGTCCTTTTTAGGGACCATTACAGGATTGGCCGACCACTCAGTGTGGATAACCTCTTCTATGAATCCGGCTATCTCAAGCTGTGCTAGTTCCTTAGCTATTGCCTTATGCTTTTCGTCGCCAAAACATCGTAGGGACTGTTTGATGGGTTTAGCATTCGGGTGTACATTTAAAGAGTGCTCGGCAAGTTCCCTAGGTACTCCGGTCATGTCAGATGGCTGCCATGTGAAGATATCTTGATTTGCTTGGAGGAACTTGACGAGCGCGCTTTCCTATGCACTATTTAGGCCTACACCTATCTGAGTCACCTTGGAGGGGTCATCATCCTTCAACAGTGTCGTCTTCGTCTCTTCTGATGCCTTGAACTCCAGATTCGGCTTTGTCACCTCCTTCTTCGTTGCAGACATCTCGGACGAATCTATGGTCTTCTTGATCTCCTGGTACTCCTGGGTGTGCAACACGGCTTCAGCAAAGGCAACATTTCCATCCTCGCACTCTCGTGCTTTCTTCAGGTCTCCCCTGATGGTGATCACGCCATTGGGACCTGGAATTTTCATCATATTGTAAATGTAACACGGACGAGACATAAAAGCCTAGTAAGCCGGACGTTCGAATATAGCGTGGTATGCGCTCTTGAACAGGACCACTTCGAAGGAAAGTGCTTCCGTCCGGTAGTTCTTTGGAGTTCCAAAGGTAACATCCAAAGTGATTTCCCTCAGGGAATTTGCTTGTCTTCCTGGGACAACTCCGTGAAAGATCACAGAGCTGTAGTTCAGCTGGGTCTCTGAGATCTTCATTCGACGTAGTGTTTCGACATACAAAATATTAATGCTGCTGCCGCCATCCATGAGAGTCTTGGAGAAACCATAGCCATCAATAAGTGGATTGACGACTAAGGCGTATTTTCATCACCTGTGCAACTTAGGCGGATGATCAGCATGGTCAAAGGTGATTGCCACTTTCGACCAATCCAAATATTGAGGGACAATCGGAACTGTTGCGTTGAGCTCATGTAGAACTACTTTCTTGACCTTGGCTGGTTGAGATCCGAGGAAGGTGATGTAAGTGTCTTTCTTTGTCGGGAAATTCTTTTTCCCTTTCGGCTTGGGATTTGAAGCATCGGCTTCCTCCATGTCGGAATCATCCTTGGTCTCTTTATCCTTTTCGGGGCTCTTCTTTCCCTTCTTTCGCTTGGCCCTGTAGCCCATGGTATCGTCTTTCTTGATATTGTCATTGAAACGACACTCAGCGTTTGTGTGGGACGAGCCCCCATTGGCATCCAAATGATGCACACATGGATTATTGGCAATATCGGCCCAGGAGTAGGTTTTGCCGGGTTGTTGGTCTCCTCTACCCTGGACTCTTGATGTCCCGCGACCGCGTCCACGGCCACTGCCACGCCCTCCTCGTCCTCCAGACCCGAAAGTAGCAGTGACCACTGCCGTTTCCGCGTTGGGCTTTTCTTCCGAGGTGTTCTTGCGCTTCTGAGCTTGTTGCTTTGGTTGTTTTGTCGACTGTGGCACATCTAGGGCGTTAAGTAATCCCTCTGCATCGTCGTCAGCATCTGCATACTTGGTCGTTGTTTCTATCATCTCTCCCAGATCAGTGACCTTGTCACACTTCAAGCGATGATGTAGTAAACCAATTGGGAGTCCTGCAATGAAAGCTTCAATCGCAGTTTGGTCATTTACTCCTTCACAAGAGTTCTTGGTGTCGATCCATCATCCGAGATAATCCCAGCAAGTTTCTTCGGCTTTCTGGGTGCAACGCTGTAGGTCTCCTATCGTACAGGGCCTCCGATATGTGCCTTCGAAATTCCGAAAGAACACACTTTACATATCATACCAGTTGTGGATGGTATTCTCTGGAAGTTCATTGACCCACGATCGTGCCGTCTTCCGCAACATGAGTGGGAGATATCGGGTCGCGACCAGGCTGTTTCCGCCTTTGGCAATACAGCAAGCCTGGAAAAAATCCTGGAGCCAAGTATCTGTCCGAGCTATACCGTCGTAGGCTTGAATGTGTCTTGAGATAGCAAATCCTTCCGACAATTTTGTAGCTCTTATGCGTAGTCCGAAGCACTTCGGGCCCACGTATATATCATCGTTTTCATAGCGCCGCGCCTCTATGTTAGATTTGATCCTATGTCTTGCGTCACTTGGGGATAAAGATCGTCCTGAATGACGGCTATGGCTGTGGTGCCTTGGAGCCCTCCTTGGCCTCCTTGGGAGCCGTTGTGATGGCTACTTGGTGGAGAGGGTGGAGCAGCTGGGTTGTTTCTGGATGATCGCCGGCCTTTGTCCGGAGCGTCATTATTCTGGTTTCGGGGAGGATCTTCATTATGACGAGCCCCCTGCCGGCTTGACTCAGCACGGTGTCCGTCGTTCCTTCGTCCATCAGCCGGACGACTTGTGTGTCTAGGAGGTGGCATTCTTTGGCGATCCTCCTCCCGACGTTTCTCTTTATCTTCTTCCCTGCGATCGTTCGACTCCTGCCGGGGAGGATTCCTCGGATTCAGTGCAGAAATTGCCTCTTGCTCCGCAGCTGGGGCAACGTTGCACCAGTCACATGCAGCTTTGTGGTGATGTCCTGAAGATCTAGTTATTGAGTAGTTGTCTTCCCGACGGTCGGAACGGTGATGCTGTTCCGAAACACGTGGGGGTCTTACGTCATTCCAGGTCGGTTCCGTGCGGCACTGGGCAGATTAGGAGACCAGTTTTCTGCTTCCTGACAGGGCGGCCTTTTGCTGCCCCAGACCCTTATTGAGTAGTTTAATGCCCAATTGGATCTGCTCTAGGCCTGGATTAGCAAATAGGATTTCTCGAGCCGCAACGGTGTTTTGCACTGGTGTTGGATACACCCCATCCCCGTTGCAGTTCGTCGAGGCATACCATGGTCTCCTCCAAAGAGGACTTTGTGAATCTGCGGGAATTGGTCATCATGAGTGTGACGTTTCCTTGTCTTCTGATGCTGCTGGGAGTTGTACTTCTCCGCAGTTGCCATGCGTTTCTTTTCTTCCTCAAGGTTTTTGGCTTCATCGAGGAGTACTTAGCGACGCGCTTCTAGGGTCTGGGCCCTTTTGTCCAGCTCTTTAGCAGTAAGTTCTGCAGGTGTAGGAATATGTGTGGTTAATGCAGCATCGATGAGTTTACGTGCACCTTCGGTGATCACGTGTCCATCCACCGACTCTTCTTTGGGCTCGTCTGGGATAAGTGCTCCATCCGATTCTTCCTCATATTCCTCGGCAATCACCTCCTCTACCAGAGGGTCTTTTGCCGGGGTCTTGTTCTTCTTGTTCTTCTTCTTTGCCTTCTTGGCAGCACCGGTAGCAAAGACGGCTTTGGGTCCGTTTCCCGGAGTCAAGCTATGATCGGTACTTTTGGACTTCTGGACCTCGGGATTATCTCCGATATCCATGTCATCCTGCGCTTTGGGAGAGTTTTCCCCGGATCCTTCATCCATGGCTTCTCCTTCCTCTGCAGCTTTGGAGTTATACTCCTCTTCATACTCTGCGGAGAATTTTCGGAAATCTGCCGACGTCATCGAGTCATACGAGGATGCAGGTAAGTCGGTGTTTTCTCCAGCATCGACAAAGCCGGATCCAGATCCAACATATCCGACAAAGTGTGATGTGTGGGTCCTGAGGTAGTTGCGGCTTTCCTCGTGGGCTTCCTCGAAGATCCTGATGGTTTCGAGAACCTCATCCACGCTAGCGTCTTGCAGTATCATGCGCCTCAACGTGTGTCTCAGGAACGGTTGATCTGTTTCGGTGTTGGCAGAGCCAGAACCAATGTTGTTGCTATGCTCCTTCTGGGTTTCGACCTCGGCAGACAGATCGATCTGGGATTCGACCTCACTAGGGAGGTCCACTCTAGATTCAACTTGAGCCACAAGATCTGCTTTAGGCTCAGCTTTCTCCACTATCTCCGCAATAGGTGCGGGCTGGGTGGGATTATGTTTTTCCGAGATCCGGAACTCTGCCGCCTCCGCGGACAAAGGGGACCCAGAAATTTCTTCTGCCTCTATCATCACCGCTGGGGTGGGTGGGGCAGGTTCAGCGAATCCGATGTACACATTGATCTTGCCGAAAGACATGATGGTGTAGGCAGTCACGGCCTCCCTAGCCGGAATCCAGGTCTTGTCGAGAACGATGAAAGGGACGTTGCTGGCGTAGAGGATGCGACCGACGGCGATAGTCTCGCTGATTCCGATTCTTGCAGATTCCACTCGGAACGCAGATCCGAAGCTCACTTTCCCCATAATGGGCGCCAACTGTCGTCGGATTGATGACAAGTACACCATGAGGGGGTCCTCAAGGCGTGTGGAAGAGAGGGGTGTGAGACGTACGGTATTCTGGGACGGTGAGCACACAAGTTTACCTAAGTTCGAACCCGCCGGCTTTGGACGGATCCTACTCCTGCTAGCAATCCAGTAATACGGCAGAGCCGGAATATGGGTTACAAGGGTTTCGCCTGTGCGAGTTGAGATTGTAGACTATTGAGGTGTTGCCCTAAAGGCTCTCCCTAGGATGGCTTATATAGATATCCGGCCTAGGGTTTACAGGAGAGATCTATCCAGCTACGACTAAGAGTCGGTTACAGAGTACATCTTGAACCACAAGTAACACTATAGGCCTATGTCGGTAAGTCTTCTGGGCCTTCCCGTAGTCAGACTGGACTCCGTATCTTCTCCCTGACTGGGCCGCCTGTGAAGCAAAGCTCTAACCCGAAGTGGGCCACCCTGGTCAGTGAGGAACTGTGAGGATACCCGGAAAGTATATCCCCAACACTTTTACTAGGAATTTTAGTGGTAGATTTATGCTGTTTTGAGTATTTAATCTATAACAATAACTCTGGAACTCGGAAAAATGTGAAACCAATTTCTAGGCCTTGCTCGTGAACATACCTACTGAACAAAATTAAAATCATTCAATTTGGATGTGTATAGCTTCTGTTCTTATTTTCACAAGAGGTGGACAAAAGGTTTTTATTTAATTTCCAGAGGCTTTTGTGGATCTAATTTTGGGATGAAATCAACTCTCAGAGTTAGGCCTCTGTTGGTACTACTTAAACCTGGAAGGGCATAATTTTTGGCTCAGTAATTATGCTCTAGGAATTTTATTGCTAAATCCAGTACTGTTTTCAGTATATTAATTGTTAAAAATCAACCCTAGTAGATAAAAAACATGAAACTAGTGGGGTTGGCTTGGTATTCTCTGCATCTACCCAGAAATATAATTTGTGATCACTGTTCACCAACTTGTCTTGGTCGAGTCATCTGATTATGTGTTGATCTAGTCTTCACCATTTAAATCACTAAATAAGTTTGGTTTAACCTTTTTGATTGATTCCGGTGGCATTGCACTGCTAGGATCTATAGCTACATGTGTTTGATCGGGTTTGTTCACTTGAGCATCTGTTCTGTACTGATTGTGCTGTTTGTCTTATGGATGATGGTTGGTGTTGTGGTTTGATTATTTTTCCCCTTTGCGACGATAGATACGAACGAGGACGAGTTTGAGGAAGGTACTTGGGAAGATTTTGAGGAAGAAGACCAGGAACAAGCTGCCAATCAAGGCAAGCCACCTACAAGTTCATGAGACTTGTCCCACCTTTATTTTATGCATCTTGTTTTACCTACTTTTACTAATGCATTGTTTTACTCGCTATTTCTTATTTATATATATATATATATATATATATATATCTATTATGGTATTGGTTTGGCTCCACCAAACTATGGTACTATTTAAGTACTCCCCCCTTGGTATTACCTACCACTCCCCTAGTAGTTAAAGTGGGTTATTATACCACAACCCCTTGGAAACCCCGGTTTAGCCTACCAAAAACTCTAGGTTGAGAACCCGATGGCAAAGAGGTTTTTACAAAGGTTTTGGACCGAAAACCTTGGCAAGTGGGACTTGCCGAGTGATCTTAAAATGAATTTGGTTATATTCTACAAGTGGTGGCACTAAAGAAGAAGATGAAGGAAAAACTGTTTTCGAAAACGCACCCGGTTCTATGTAGTTTTGCCCGAACAACTACCCCGTGCAACCACACTACCCCTATATGGGAAGGGGCTTGACCCGAAAGTGGTCCTCTCTGATGCAAGTGCCTCACAACTACTACAGGGGATCGTGATCCCCGGAGGCTGGGCCTTCTCCCGTAAAGGTCCATGTGGGACATCGACCTAGAGAAGGAACGAACTATCTGTGGGCAGCCAGGCGTTACTATGAGCCCCTCATTAAAAGCGCCCACTGTGTGAAGTGTAAAATACGCTCCGGTTGGTCCTCGCTACCCGACGCCCCGGTTTTGAGGGGAACAACACTCATAGGGTAGGCGCTTGTGTTAAGAGGGGATTATCCCGAAGGTCTCGTCCGGTTATCTGAAACCCGCATACTAGTGTATGACGATCCGCGACTGTTCGCAGTAGACGTACCGGATCTTGTGGGTAAAGTGTACAACCTCTGCAGAGCGTAAATCTATTCGAATAGCCGCGTCCGCAGTCATGGATAGTTGGAAAGGTTGCTGCTTAGCAGTGCTGGTTTTTGAAAAGGTTTTCGAAAAAGGGATTCGGCCATGGGATGGTCGAATGGCATGAAGGGTGGACCATGGGATGGTCAAACCTAGATGAAGTATCGGTCATGGGATGACCAAGGCATAAGAGACAGAAGGGGTGATCCCATCCTAGTAGTTCAAGTTTTCCCCAACTATTTACCCCTAAAGGTTTTATAGATAAGAGTCATAGAAGTGTAGAGTTTATATCCTTAAGAGATACTAATCTTACAAATAGCCCATTGGAGCCCTCCTATCCATAGCCATAATGCATATTCTTTGTTCATTCTCTTGTATGGTGGTTTGCGAGTGCATTCAAAGTACTCACTGGCAATGTCCCTGGCTATCTACTTGGCCAGACTTTGAGCAGGATGATGGAGATGATGGAGGGTATGACGACGACTTCGCGAACTAGGGCATTACTCCGAGTCAGGCATCTGTTGGGCTATGGCTTGACTCGGGACCCCCGCGTTTAGTAGTATCGCTGCTTTTATCTATTTGTGCCCATGGGGACAAGTTGTAAGACTATTATTGTAAGACTTGTTGTACTCGTACTGAAATGGATGTGTGTACTTTGATATCATGTCGGTTATGCTCCACGATGCACTGATCATGGGATCGTGGTGGTGTGCATAATTTGGTAATCTCGGATGAAAATCCGGGATCGCCACAGCTGCCTCAACATGATATCACACGATCAAAACGACAGCTGAACCGGCCGTACAAATCCCGTGTTAGATATTAGATAGCAGATGACGAAGAATTGTCAGCATTATGAAAAACAATAGGAAGATGGTACTATACATGTTACATCCAGGGTAGTAGAACAGAGTTGGGAAATAGATTAATTGCATCCGTAACTCACAATATTGATATTTGCATATGTTGTATTTAAGAAAGGGGAATGCAACTAAATATTTTCGGACAGTGACAATTCACACGACTATTGCAGTTTATCCATCAACTTTGTCTAGCTAAAACACAAGAGGAGACATGCTCAATGGAAAAAAAAGATTGACATCTGCATCCCTACTAGGGGATCCAAATCCTAGTTATATCCGCATAGGTTACATCTCGAGCCCTACGATACCTAGCATACCTAAGCACAATAGATCGATATGAACGAGTCAAGCACAAACATTTACTCCTTCCGTTTTGTAAAATATAAAATATTTTAGCTTTGCGAATGTAATGTATCTAGACGCATTTTAGTATGTAGGTTTGGAGTGAACCTTTTCGAACATACACACTAAAAGACGTCTAGATACACTATCTTTACAAATCTAAAACATATTATATTATAAAATAGAGGGAGTGATTGAGGATGTAGCCGGGGACTAGTGGATGTAGGCGTGGACGCAGAGATGTAGCAGTGGAAGCGGCTTGCACCGGGCACGCGGAGAAGTTGCAGGGACGCGGGGAAGTTGCAGGAGAACCTGCATGAGTTCACGGTGAGCCACCTGCTATTAGACAAATCCATGATCCAAAGCAAAAATACTTTCACCGGATTAAAAAAATTCACGGGTTCAAAAGAATGTTCACGAGGTTTGTAAAAATGTTCACGTGCACAATTCTTCACAAGGTTTCTAAAAACGTTCACGGGTTTGAAAAATGTTCATGCCAATTGAAAATAGTGTTCTTGGCTGTTCAAAAATATTGATCACAGAGAAGCAACCCGTGGCTGGATGGTTAGGAGGACAGTGGTACCTCTAGCCCACCAGAGTTCAAACCCCAGGTTTGACGCTTTGGTGTCTCATAAAGGCGGAATATTCTTTCAGTGGGAGGCGACGTTCCCGTCGATAGCGAGGCGCCTGCGGTGACTTTGTCAATCTCAAGACCCGCCGGCTCAGTCGCTCGGAGGTGCTCATAGGGGTAGGGTGTGCGTGCGTGTGTTCATAGGGGTAAGTGTATGTATGCATTGTGAGCGTATGCGTTTGTACTATGTTTCTAAAAAAAATATTGATCACAGTGTTCAAAACAAATGTACATAGGGTGAAAATGTCAACATGATAAAAATATGTTCAAAAAGTTTGCATTCATGAGATGGTGGTGGTGAAAAAGTTCACAAGTTGAAAAGGTTCACTTGCTTTAAAAAAATGATGATGGTGGTTCACGGTTTTGAAAAATGTTCATCAGATTCAAAATGTTCACCCGGGGGTGGGTCGTCTATTTTTCCAAATAATAAATCATCTTTTCATAAAAAATTCAAATAAAATAATTCAGTTATTAAAAAAATCATTGACCACAAATGAACAAAGTTCACTATTTTGCGTTCACTTGGGAGGTGGTATCGTCACTACTATTATATTTTTCTTCGCTTTACTGAAACCGAAGAAAACTAGAAGATATCTGAAAACCAACAGTAAATAGTAAGAGAAAAATAACCGGTACAGGTGCGCTGGTCTTTTGTGGACTTAGCACGATGATTTCTCATATGTCTACTAGAACAAGCTCTATTACGATAATATTTATCTAGCTCCGGTGATGGAAGGCGAAGACGGCGGCGCGCTAGTGTTTGTAGTCGTCGCTAGGTGCTCAAATGACCTATTTGTAATTTTTATTACTTTTGGGTCTCTTTGTACTGCTATTGATGATTATTAATAGAAGCTACGATGTATGAGCTCATTTAGCTTTAATAGAAGCTACATTTTGTGTATCTGCTCTATTTGTCCCTTTTGGTGCAGATTATAAATTTCACTCCTGGTCAACTTGGCAGACGGTTTCTTTGTTTTTAGATTAAATGCAAATCATTCTTCATACTACCAAACCCGTTATGTGGATTGTGTAGTAAAAAGTTTTGACCATTCAATATGAAAATGAGAGCCTGTTGAGAACCGAGTGTAGCTCAATGGTAGGAACACTATCTTGTGTTTCAAGCAAGCGGTGTTTGATCCCTAGGGATTGGATATTTCAACTCTGTTTCTAGACCCTTTAAAATTATTAAGACAGTGCTCCTTCCTTCTTGGTCTCGTTGGAAATGAGAGTCTTATCAGAAATTCTGCACACAACATTAAGAATAGGACTTGTAATTGTGAATGGGTGTTTCCCTCTGTCATTTCCCCTTTGGTTCATAAAACAACAAGGGTATGATATGAATTGGATTACGCCTCCATCTCTACTGCAAAACTGGACATGATTGTTTCTTCTCATCCAGCTCCTTGCGATTGAAATGAGAAAGCGTGCAAATTTCTCTAATTCCATAATAGGTTTTTTATATATTTATTATTGAACTTGTTAAAATCTAAAAATATATAGTTAAGAAAGAAGATCTAGAACATATCTAGATGTGTGTGTCTATTTATCTAAAGTCTATATTTTATAGATGATGCAATCTTTAAAAAGTATCTTTACTTTTACTCTTATTGAATAATGAAAAAGTTATTATAATTCAAAAAGGATTTCGCGGGCGAACGATGACGACTCACCAGGTCACATATGGTTTGTAAATCTCTGGATTATCAGTCTTTGACTACCACTTGTTGCCTACTGCCTAGTCAGAGGCAAGTCCATAATCATCTCCCTTGTTTATACTCTGCTTTCCTTTTCTGCTTTGTTGATTAGATTGATAAATATGGGCTATAATTCCGTGTATCTACTCTGTTATGAGTGCAATCAAGTTATATAGTATGACAGATGCCCGATCCACTTAGTGTTCTTCCTTTATATTTAAGGGGACTGAATATCTTTCGCTTTGTTGTTTGAACTCATTTAGCTTCAACAAAAGCTATATTTTCTTGTACATATTCCTGTGTACTAACAATCATATAGCTGCTATGCTTTAGCTATGTGCATCTTTGTTTTCCTTCCCTTTGGTTTCTCGTGTTCCTTGGATAATTGTTCCTTTGGTTTTGACTGTTATGGCCTATTTCAGATCATACGTACATGTTCTCATTTGCTGCAGGGATGGCTTTGGTTATATGCTTAGTAAATTTAACAACTATTAGAAGAAATTTTCTGTAAATTGATGATAGTGTGTTTCAGTCTTGATACTTTTTAGATTTGTTTATTTCCTGTTGAATGTTTTTTACTCAGCAAGATAATGGGCAACTTGCATAAATTTTTGATTGTTGACTTGCTTACCATGTTGATTTCAGCGCTTCAACCACCTGTTTGCAGATGCTCTTTAGGAGGATGGACAAGCAATGATTTGCATTGATAATGCTTTACCCTTCAAATTTATTTAGTTCAGCATCAATTTTTTAGTTTTCTTGGTTAACTGCCATGCTGGTATTGGGTATCGATATGTAACTAACTCCAGTTGATATGTATATATCTTGACTTCATGCAGTGCAGTTTCCATCCTTCATATACTGTATTAGTTATCTCTCCTTTATTCATGAGGACTGCGCTGTAACTACATAAGCAGATAAGAGGTATGTCCACTAAAACATGTCCGTTCTGAACCTCATCAGACCTCTAATGCTTGAACTTCTGAACTGCTAATGCACTGTGTACAATCACTATCAATCAAACTGAAGAACTATGGAGGACATATGTTTGTGTTTCTTCATAAAGAACGTAAAAATATACAAATGATTGATCACATTTGTGATTATGCAATTCTGAGGCAAATACTGCATGTCAAACATCCATTTTTATTTTAATCCTAGAAATATTGCATACCTGCCTAGAATTATTCACTCATAGAAAGATAGTGAATCCACCTACAGATCAAGCTACAAAAACAGACAACATTTGGCGAAATGCAAAGATACTGGAGGCTCTTTGCTAAGAAGTAACACAGGCCCTGGGATCAAAACACTTGCAACCAGGTTTCGGACGGCCAAGAAGAACATCAGCTGCAACACGTCCTACTGCCTCATGCCACAAATTACAGCCAAGGATAGCAAACAGTCAATATACCATGCCTACTCACGGTTGTGTAGCGGCCACACGTCCTATTGCCTCATGTCGACATGCAACTACCAGCCTGGCCCTCTTCCATACTCAGACATCAATTTTAGGCTCCTAGTAACAAATATCTACCATACGACCTAAGAAAAATTCAAAACTAGATATTTACATTTAAAAAAAATTCCACCATATCTTCTACATCTCCATCTCCGCTGCTAATAAAAGAGCATGAACTTCCTTGTGTCCACCAAAACAAGTGTACACAGGTCATCCAGCACCCTTAGATCATGCCCACCTAACGAAATAGAACAGTCTGGATTAACTTAATCATCTCACAGGTAGATGGATGGACCGGATTCATCCTGTCAACCGGCGGACCATGTCCTGCCATACCTACGTTTTGCGTCTCCGTTCGCTAATTCCTCTCCTCCTTCCTGATTTTCCAGTCCACTCCTTCACACAGCCGACCCCACCCATCTACCATCGCAGGCCGCCCTATCTTCTACGAATGCTGAATGCACTGCATCCTGGCGCCACACGAGGGAATCAAGGTGGGGACCCTTGATAATCCACGGTCTATGCCCGAGAAGGCGAGTATGACGCGCCAAACCGGCGATTCTGTGCTGCTGCTGGTTGGTCTTGTGGACTGGGAAGTAGATTTGCCGCAACTGCAAGTATGTTTTGTTCATTGCTCTAGATTTCAGCTACTGTCCCCTAGGTGATAAATCAGATTTGCCGCAACTGCAAGTTTGCTTAATCAAGGGTACACCCTTCAGCCACTTTTGTGTAACACGGTTATGACGATTGGAGAACAGTGTGACATTTCTTTTAACTATCTACTGTGAGGCAAAAGACCCACAGCTCACTTAATAAAACTCCAAAAAGGTCAACTATTTACAGCAAACAAAAATCCAAAAGAGAAGACAGGAGAAAACCAGCTACCTATCTATGCTAAAGCATCTATCCAAGACAAAAGCCTCTGTTTATGCTTTGGTTTCATCCTATGTGCATGCAGAGAGATATCATGTACAAATCTACATCTCCAGGCAGCAAATCTAGGCTTAATATGCTCAAAGATCATATCATTCCTGATCTTCCATATACTCCGTACTCAGCAAGCTATCAAAACCACTTCAACGAGAAAAGGTTTCTGAAACTCCCATCTGGCCATTGCTGTAATCTGATTTAGATCTCCATTACCACTCCAATCCACCTGAAGATAGTTCCAAATTCTGGTACTGAAGTTACGACTAAAGAACAGATGATTTCTGTCCTCATGGTTCCCCCCAGGGCATAATACAGTGTGTCTCTTCAGTAACCTTCCAATGCCTCCTCTGCATCATATCCCTCGTGTTTAACCTGTGTATATGATCATTAACCAGGAAAACATTTTGATCCTCATGACACATCTGATTTTCCAAATCCATTGATACACAGGAGATGTCTGTATATGATCATATAAGGATGAGTAGTACTGAGCTGCAGTATACTGACCACCAAAGCATTTTCATTCATCAACCTTAACCTCTGATAATTGATGATCATCCAGCCAAGAGTTTAGAAGGACCAACTCACTGTAAGCTCTACTTGAGAGTGGTAAATCAAATTCCTCAGTTCTGTCTTGAATGAAAATCATCTCCTTAACAGAATTTTTGGGATCCTTTGTACATGAAACTCTGAATTTCCCATTCATCAAACGCCCCCAAACAGAGTCGCCACTATAAACATCTGCCCTGCACACATTGGACTAAACCTTGATGTTATCCTATTCCCTCACACCATTCCTCAACATTTGACAATTATATTATGAGTACCATTATTTCATAAGAGTATGGTACTAATTTGTCCTTGGCTTTGCCGCTGATCCAACAATTAGTATTTTCTTTCTTAATTGACAAGAATGATCCACTGAAAAAACAAATTAGGATGTTTCAGTATTTCTCTTCCTATATTAGGAAACCATAATGGATATGAACAACACATGGATATATTTATAGCCTCTACTATGCACACCTATAGGGCTATACTTACATTCATCTTTCCCCAAAGTTTAGTCTGCTATCAAGAGAACATACTGCATAGTTATAACATGCATGTTCTGCTATGCAGACAACTATTTATCAAGCGTCGGTCTTACTACACACTTACATGCAAGTGAACGCATTCTTTATCTGTAGTTTCTTTTACAGCTGACAGCATCAGGAACTGAAGAAAAAAATCCCTCCTTGGTACCCAATTCTTTCCTTTTTTGTCATTTCTTGTCGCATTTGATATGGCTATGGTGTAGTACATTTGGAAGTTCATAAAATTTACATACATTGAGCGATTTTCTTGGCAAATATAATTTTGCTTACCATCCATTGAATAGAAAGCCCATTTAGGCTAGAACGTGCAGGAGATGGCTGGGGAAATCACAGCCGAGTTATACGTGGATTGGGCATTTCCCTGTGAATCTGGTCTGATACATAGGAACCCATGCCATATTAGCAGTAAACATCGTTTGGTTAGCTTGATGACATGTTGGCATCAATTGCACGGTTTGTTGGGTGATATAGGGATCAATTTGTACACATGATGTCTCAATGTTCATCGCTCATTGTGGTTTCCTTTTGGTTTACACTGGTGCTAGGTCAGAGGGAGTTGTGTTGATAGAAATTTCGTGAGGTCATAGGGATGCTTTTCTGGCATGAAACGTAAACCTAAGTTTCTAACCTAGCACTGCAATTGAGTTGCAAACATACACGGTGATACTTTGATGTAATGAGCATATGACTTGATTTTGAAGTTTCTGAGAAAGTTGAAGCCAAAGAAGGACACCATACAATTTGTTATCTTCCAAAACGTGTATCCTTCACTGATTGGCCATAATAAACCAGTTTCCAGTGCGTTTTTTTAATGGAGCCTTACCTGATGCTACTACCTCGGTCCTGGTTTATAGGACCTGCGTGTATCCTAGGCGTCATTTGACCAAAATACAAATTATACGACACAAAAATTATATCATTAGAAAATATAACATCTATTTTTTAATGATATATCTTTTGTAATATATGTCCTGTATTATATTGGTCAAATTTAGGATCTAGGGATACACAGAAAGACCTATAAACCCTGATGGAGGGAGTAGTGTTTTGGATTTTGGATTGCCTTATGTAACCTGTAACCTGCCCAGCCAAGTTAAAAACGAACTCGCAGGACAGCCTATGATAGACAAAGAGCATCCTGAATGCCGGATGCAAAATACTACCTCTGTTCCGAAATATAAGCCTTTTTAGGAACCTGTTTTAGTTTGCTAAAAAAGCTTATATTGCGGAACGGATGGGGTACTAATTATCATGCCGTTTAAATGCTGAAAGGCATAAAAACAGTGCTCTATTTACATTGCTGCCATGTTGATTCTGCTGATACATGACACGCCATTCGAAGATTTACAGAGGCTGGGTCGCTGGCTCCTAGCCGGTCAGGTGCATGCCAATCATGCACCTGATGGCTGAATGTGGTCTTGTGAAGCTGGTCATCTGAGTCACAATAATCACCCTTTAAGCTCATATATTGATAGATAGAGTTTACAAAGTCCGAATCATAGAGCAGCAAAAGCAGACGGAAAAGGGGGCAACCAGACTTGCTCTCTCCACTAATTCTAGCTAAAGAAGCGAGATTGCGAGCCACTTGGTCGAACCACAGAGTAGTGACGCACCCGAGATTTTGTTCTCCTGAATTAATCCTGATGTCATCATCCATGCTCCAGCATCAAAAGAAATTTGAGTCGCAAAAAATCCTAATGACCAAGCTTGACGCCACGAAAATACTGTAGAACCATCATGGTCACGGAGCAACATCCACGATAGTCGATGCTCAGGTAGCCGTGATGAAGGAGGGGTCTACATTGATTTTGCAGCCCAAAGCTCTGGGGGGCCGAGCAGGAGTCGTCGTAAACATGACCCTGTTTCTTCAATGCAACAAGGCAACAAGATATCCGAGAAGGGATGATCCTCCGGGTCATCCATATGCTTTCCCAAGAGTACTGCACAAGGAAATGATAACACATCACGTACGCGAGTGCGAGTCCACACACTGTCAAGTTCAACACCTCCTAGCTCGCTCGCAACCCACGCGTCTCCTCCCCCTCCTTCTCCTGGTTCTCCCCTCCGCCTGGGCCTCTTGGCCCCTCCCCCCTCCTCTCCGGCAGCCACCGGCGACGAGATTGGGTGAGGGTCCCACCCCGTGTACAATAGTAGTCTAGGGTAGTTTAGTGTAGCCTGGTTTGCCCTGGTGGCGTCTGCCGATATGGCGTCTGGGGGTCGGTCGGAGATCTCTTGAAGCCCGATCTTCCGCGCCTGGTCCTTCTTCTCTCTTGCTGCGCGCCGTCAGTGGCAGGCAGTGGCGGTGGCGATCTGGAGAAGCCCCAGCATCCCTCACAATAAGGTCTGCGCTTGGTGCTCTAGGTCGGTGTTCCTGGACAGATATCGGCTTGAGGCAGTCGCCTTTCTCATCGCCGCGGTGCTCTCGTGGAGGGAGCCGGAGGCAGCGACGGTGAAGCCCATCGCTCGCCAAAATAAAGTCCATGCAAGCTCCGGCCACTGCATCTACGGCTGTCTCCTCCGGCTCGTGGCAGGATTCCGGAGGTCGACGATGGCCAGCGCCCCCCTGCATCAGCGGTTGGATCCTTGTATCTCCGGTGAGGAGAAAGTTCGGTTCGTTCTTTTTCCCCTCCTCTTCACCCATCGTGGCGATGGCAAGGGAGTTTGGAAGATGAGCTTCGACCTTTGTCTTCTCCGGTGGGGAGTTGTTGCTACGCATGGCGGAGATCCCAAGCGGTTGTTTATTCCAGCCACAGCTATCCCCGGTCATGGAGACCACTTCGCGCGGCGGACTGGCATCTGCTGCTTCCTCAACCTCCTTTGGAGGCCCTCTTGCGACTCAGCCACGACTATCTTTGACACACTGGCGTCAAGTGGCCTCGTCCCCGGCGCTAGCGTTGCCGGCCATGGCGTTGAGCTCGCCCCTGTTCCTGGTGGAGAAGGACTGGATGGACTCAATCGCTTTTCTCTTTTGTTTTTCAAGGTCCTTTGTGTAAGTTTAAGAGCTGGCTGCAATTAAGCTTATCTTCAAGACCATGTTTGTAATTGTTCCCACCTATTAATGCAGTACTGGACCCTTCTGGGTCCTTCCTCTTGCTTCAAAAAAAACACATCACGTACCTATTTTTCTTTTAAAAAGCTGGAACTTTCATATAATTTTGCTGTGACAAAATTTATCTTCTAAAAAATCATCTTATGTTCATAGAAAGAGCTCAGAAGAGAATGCTACGTAGAAACACCAAGACCAATTGGTACCAACCCCAGCTGCCACTACCGGCTTACCATGAGTGATGCGAAGAGATTGACAAAGGAATAAGTTCCGAAAGTACCGCAAACCTCTATAACTGTGGAGAAGAAAAATTCAGTAATGACAGGCGGCTCCGCTGTCTTCTATGACGAGACTAGCGACCCGCGCCTATGGTTGTTCACCCTTAGCAACACTCAGGTTTATTGAAGTTCTGGTAACACTATGGACGATCTGGTGGGCACGACGTAGGCTGATCTCGTGGAGGTGATCCAGGAGACGCAGTCTTTTTGTAGAGAAAAAATTATGAGGCGGTATCGCCATGAGTTTCGAGTGTGGATGTTATCAATAGACAGTTTTTTGTATAAATAATCATAGGGTGCGCGACCAGCGCTTCCTATGGGAGTAACCCCCGAGTGCCTGGTTGAGTCAAAGACTCAGGTAGGGACTAAAGAACTTTTGCGACTGCGGTCGTCTTTTGCTTGCTTGTTTCAGTCAATGACTCAGACAGGTACTAAAGAACTTTTGCGACTGCTGTCGTTTTTGCCTACTTGTTTCAGTCGATGACTCCGGCAGGTACTAAAACACTTTTGCGACTACTGTCATCTTTTGCCTGCTTGTTTCCGGCGCTCCCTATGGGAGTTACCCATGTCCATAATTGAACTGTGTTTCGAGTGGTTGGGTTTGCTTTTGTGATTGTCCATGTTCCTGCAACAAGAAAAAGAAAAGTCGTAGGGTGCGCGGCCAGCGCTCCCTATGGGAGTAGCTCCCAAGTGCTTGGTGGAGTCGAAGACTCCAGCAAGGACTAAAAATAGTCAAAGTTTTCCACTGCATAGCCTTGGTGACGTCAGTGCTGACGCTTGTATGACCTTAGTTGCCCGCGTGAGCGATTTTGACGGGACGTGACGAGCGGTGGGTCCCACTTTCTGACTTTGATTTGACTGGGCGTGCGTAATCTTATTTTTAACTGTGTCTCCTTGATTTCCGCGCGTAATGGTAGAAGTGGGGGACGGTTCGCGCTTCCTCTTCTCCACGTGTCCAACGCGATGCGTGCCACACGTCCAATAGGGTTTTTGTCAGCCGTTGGATTGCATCTCCCAGGGGTTAAGTAGCGATGCTGCGGCGGTAATTTTCCATCTGCGCTCTTTCTTCCTTGCTGCCATCGCCATTGCTGTTGCTTTTCTGCTTTCCCCTGCGCCCATCTTCTCCACGACGCTGGACTAGCTCCGTTCGTTCCCGAGCTACTTCCTTCGCTCACATCGCCGCCGCGCAATGGGGAAGAAGAAGGGAGGCGCTGCCGCTGATTCTGTGGCCACCCTCGCTGCAGCGAAGAAGAAAGGTGGCTCCGCTGCTGCGAGCACCAGCACCACCGCCGTCAGGAAGAAGAAGGTCGCGGGCACCCGCGTGACCAATGGCGCATGGCGCCCCTCTATCATCAAGGCGTCGGATCTCTGTCTTCTTCGCCAAGATGGAGTTATCTCTGCGGCAGTCGCCGATGCACGCGTCCCTAGCGGTGAGACCATTCCTGCTCCTTCCGCTGGTTTTCGAGTGATGTTTCTTGCATTCATCATTCGCGGTCTTTCCTTGCCTCTTCACCCCTTTCTTCAGTGTCTTCTTTGTTTCTATGGGCTCCAGCTCCATCAACTGTCCCCAAATTCGCTCCTCCACATCACTTGTTTCATCACTCTCTGCGAGTGCTGGCTCGGAATCGAGCCACACTTTGGTCTTTTCAAGCGCATCTTTAAATTGAAGCGTCAGTCCGCATCTGGCTCTTTAGTTTATGACGTAGGTGGTTGCGGAATCCACGTCGACCCATCCGCCACCTACTTCGATATCAAGCTTACCAAGTCCATCCAGGGATGGAGGGACAAATGGTTCTATGTTCACGACCAGAAGGCCAAGGACGAGCACTTTGGACTCGCGCCTTTCGATCCCGCGACTCCCTGCAAGAAGATGCGTTCTTGGAAGAACGTGATCATGCCTTCCGAACTCGCAGAGACAGACGTTCTATATCAGCGTGTCTGCGACCTCGAGAGTCGCATAGGCGCAGAAGAGGGAGGTTGCGCCCTTGTCAGGACTTGGCTGCGTCGTCGCGTCCAGCCTCTCCAGGCTAGGGTCCATCTCATGTTTCAATGGGGTGCGCTGATGATGCTACTCGCGTGTCTGCTGATGGCATGTCCGCGAGTGGGGTAGATAAGAGGGTGCGACTGGTCACGAAGTACACCCTCAAGGATGTGCTTCCGAACGAGCCAGTCGTTCCTCCTTTCGATGCTTCGAATCCTCCTCCTGAGGTACAGTTGTGCTATGTAGTAGCTTATTTTTTCGATTGCGTTTTTTGTTACTTATCTGTTATGTTTGC
Source organism: Avena sativa (assembly GCA_916181665.1). NCBI lineage: Eukaryota > Viridiplantae > Streptophyta > Magnoliopsida > Poales > Poaceae > Avena > Avena sativa. The sequence goes on from OV702291.1 coordinate 265,534,503, forward strand.
TGATCTTTACTGTTTGTATGCAGGAGTGGGCGGTGTCGCCTTGTATGCCTCCCCTCCCTGAGGGGATTATTCCTCGTGAAGCTTTAGAAGAGGACGATTCTGAGTCGACTGTCCCTTCTGATGTGGAAGAGGAAGCCCCCGAGTCCGAGAGCCCGGATACTCGCAAGCGTTCGCGTAGCGGGGATTCCGATGCGTCGACTCCTTCAACTCTAGGAGGCGCGGCTATTGGCGCGGAGTCGCCAATTCCCGCCGTTCCTGTGAGGGCTGTGGCACCGTCTTCTCGCAAGAAGATGCGATTGCCCAAGGAGTCTTCATCGGAGTCGGCGGAGGCCACGTTTGATCTTGACAAATTAGACTGGTAATTTTGTTAGTGCATTCATTCTTCTCTGTTTTCTTCTTGCTGGCTTTGCCCTGGAGTTTGCCCTTTCTGAGTGCGGATTTTGTCTTGCAGTCAAGAGGCGTCGTCATCTTCTAGCGACGTCGAATTTTTGAAGGAATCAGGAGTCGTGACTTCAAGGGCGAAGGTAGAGGTCGAGCGCGCTCCTTCTCCAGCGGCGGCCCACTCCGGGCACAATTCTTCGAGCTCTCCTCACGTAGGGGAGCATCGAGTAGTTGCTCGGACGACGGTTCAGCAAACTTCTTCGGAGTCGCTGGAGGACCATGTAAGTATAGTCTTTCCTTTTTTTAATGTGGCAGTCAACGCCTTCTGCTGCCCTCTGCTGACTCCTTGTTTTGTGCGACAGCTCCTTGTAAAGGAAGCCACGCAGGTGGCGGAGCAGGTGATGGCGATGGGTCGCCAGCATGCGATACTGGAGACGCGCCACCGCGTGGTCGAGAGTAAGTGCTCTATACTTATTCTTTTCGTCTTCTCTCTGTTTTGGTATAATTGACTGACAACCAATTATTGACCGCCGTATAGCTGAGCATAACGCTTTACTGCGCGATGTCGCCACGTTGGAGAAGACACTAGCCGCAGCTATGAAGGGGCGCGACGAGGCAATCGCGGCTCGTGATGATTCCCAAAAGCGCGAAGAGGATCTGCGCGCCTCCTTTGCGGCCAGGGAGAAGTTGTTCGAAGAGCAACTGTTCTCAGTCGCCAAGGCCCTCTTAGGTACCTTTATTGGTAGATATTTTATTGATGTTCTTCTCTGTCTCTGTAGTGCCGGTGGCACTAAAAGTTTGATCCATGTGTGTATTTTGGTGTAGATGCTGGCGGCTTGAGTTTTGATCCACAAGCCCTTTGCCGCGATGACGCTCTGGCGGACGCGGTATCTGCGGTCGAGGATCATAGCGCCGTTGTCCAAAATACGTTGTCCAAGGCCAAGGCCACCCTGAGTCGCCTCTGGGAGGAGCTGATGCCGAAGACGGAGCTGGTCGATAATGTGGAAGAGCTGGTGGAGTCGCTCGCTGGGGGTGTGCCTTCCACGTACAAGAACTCCCTCCGCACAGCTGGCGCAACCATGTCGCTTGCCATGGTGCAAGCCCACGGAGTCGAAGTAGATCCTTCTGCGGTGTCGAAGACGATGCCTGTTGGCGCAGATGGTCAGCAGGTAGTATTCGCTCCCTTTGCGACTGCCTGTGCCAGATATGGCCATTCCTTGATAAACACTATTGCCAAGTATTCGGAGGAGCTCAATCGTGCGAAGAAGGCGACGAAAACTTCGGCCTCAGGGGCCGGCGGAAAGTCAGTGGCATCTGATACTGCCACGGACTTGATGAAGCCCTCGAGGTCATCGAAGTCGAAGAAGCCAACTGCTTCGTAGTTAGTTTCTTGTAATAGTTGATGAATTGCTCTTTTGATTGGAGAACATGCCTGTTGGCGAATGTGTTTGTAGATACTTTTATGCTGATCCTGAATGCGTCTGTTACTTTTGACTTTTGAGTTGGTCGCCTTCTTTGCCTCTGGCTTGATTTTTGGTAGGGTACATCAAGTGGTCCTGTGGGGGGAACCCCGGACTCGCCGTCTCTTGAGGATACAATGGTACCACCATGCTCCAGGGTAGAGGAGCTGTCCTTGCTTTCGCGACTTCGTGATCGCGTTAAGAAACTGGAGCGTGAGTTGCCCGTGATCCGCGGTAGCGCAGACGTGTGGAAGTCAAAGGCTAAAAAAGCCGCCGCCCGCGAGCAATATCTGCTTGGCGAGGTGACGCAGCTGGGCGACCAGTTTAAGTGTTAGTTTGCTCATCCTCGTCTTTTCCTTTGTAGTTAATCGCAATGGTACGTTGTACTCATGCTGTTGATGCTGCTTCCTGTAGTTGTTAGCACACGCCAGCCGCAGGAGGAGAGGGATAGGATTGCCATCCGTCTTCATGATCTCACCCAGGAGCAACTTCAGGAGAGTGGATACTTCTGGGTAGATCATGATCGTGCGATTGCGTTGGCGACCCTGCAGGATCGCGCGTCGCGAGTGCTGCTCTTTCTGAAGAAGTCGCAGTCGTGTTTGAAGAACATCTATCGGGAGATGTTCCCGCTGGATGATACTCCATCAAGCCTGCTGGCTCTCCTAACCAAATTTCAAGATATGTCCGCGGTTCGCGAGTGCGTGAGGCAACAGTTGGTGGCTGGTGCCAAGGCTGCCCTTTCCATGGTGCGTTTGCACAGGTCTGACATGGATGTCGCCGCCATTGCCTCTGGGCCACCGGTGCCACCACTAGGATCTTCCTGGAACATGGTGTCACATTATCAGGTGGTGGACCGTCTAGCCGAGGAGGTCGTCGACTTCTTCGAGGAACAGACTAATGTTCTTCTGTTGCAAGGGTAGCCAAATATGTATCCTGCACATAAGTGTACTAGTGTTGTAAAGCTCGTATACATTTGTAGATAATTTACTGTTGAATGTGTACAAATAGCTTTAAGCGTGGGGTGCGTTGCACTTATGCAAGTCCTTTTCGTTAGCCTGGGCATCTTTGTATTGTTCCCTTGTCAACCTGTCAGGTGCGTTGCAGTTGGGTTGAGTTTGTGTTAAGGGGTTCGATTGATGTGCCAGCTACTCAGGATGTCGCGTTATTGTTCGAAGAACATATGTGTATAGGGTGGCGTAGCCCCCGGGTATGAAAATTGACAAAGTAAAGGAGAACACGGAGTTTTGGGGTACTTAGCTTTTATTTATTCGAAGAACAGTACAAAGTACAGTGTGCGGCTAAGTAGCCTTGGCTGAATAGACTTATTTGTGATGCAAAAGTAAAGAAAAACGACTAAGGGTAGTAGCGTCGCAGTTGTGCGACGTTCCAAGGGTTGGAGTGTGCGACTCCTGTCTCTAAATCTTGAAGGCGATAGGCGCCACCTGGGATTACTTCTGTAATCGCGTATGGTCCTTCCCAGGGGGACTCGAGCTTGAGATGCCCCTGCTGCTTCAGTCGCAGGACTAGGTCATCTTCGATGAAGGATCTGGGGCGAAGCCTTCTGCTATGGTAGTTGCGTAGGTTCTGCTGGTAGATCATAGATCTTTCTGCGGCGATTTCTCTTGCTTCGTCAAGGAGGTCGATGGAGTCTTCTAGTGCAAGGGATGACTCCTGCTCGCTGTAGGCGACTACGCGTGGCGCTTTGTACCGTACCTCGGCGGGTAGTACTGCCTCTACTCCGTGTACCATAAAGAATGGCATGTAGCTGGTGGCGCTGTTTGGAGTTGTACGCAGGCTCCAAAGTACGGATTGCAGTTCGTTTGGCCAGCAGCCCGCGGCTTATTCGAGTGGTCGGAGGAGTCGCTTCTTGATGCCGCTGCAGACGAGCCCGTTTGCCTTTTCCACCTGACCGTTGGTCTGTGGGTGTGCTACTGAGGTGTAGCTGATATTGATCCCCAGGTTCTCGCATAATTCTTGGAACTCCTTGGATGTGAAGTTCGTTCCGTTGTCGATGATGATGTTGTGCGGCATGCCGAAGCGGTAGACGATGGACTCGAAGAACTTGACTGCGCTGTGCCCTGATTGCTTGGTCACTGGCATGGCCTCAATCCACTTGGTGAATTTGTCGACTGCGACCAAGAGGTAGACGTAGCCTCCTTGCGAGGACCTTGGAAGTTTGCCAACCATGTCGAGTCCCCACTGGGCGAAGGGCCAGGCCAATGGAATAGACTGTAGTTCTGCGCCTGGTGCGTGTGGCTTGTCGGCGAATCGCTGACAAGCGTTGCATTTTTGGACTATATCCTTGGCGTCGCGCATGGCCGTGGGCCAGTAAAATCCAGCTCGTAGAGCTTTGGCAACGAGGGCGCGACTGCCGGCGTGGTGCCCGCAGGTCCCTTCATGGATGTCGAGGAGGACTGCTCTTCCATCGGCTAGGGAGACGCATCGTTGTAACACGCCTGTGATGCTGCGTTTATACAGTTCACCGTTGATAACGGCAAATGCCTTGGAGCGTCGCACGATGTGTCGTGCGTCTGTCGGATCGTCCGGTAGGCGCTTGCTGAGGAGGTACGTAATGTACGGCTGCGTCCAGGATTGTTCGATCATCATGACGCTCATTGGTCCCTCGAGTCCTGTGTGGAGCTCCAAGTCATCGAGTGTCATTGGCTCATTGGGTGGCGTAGCCCCCGAGTCCGTTGCTGCGCTTGTTTTCGTCTCTGCGGCCTTTGGCTTGATGGAGCGTTCGCATATGCGCTCGAGAAATACCCCAGGTGGTATGGGTGCGCAGGTGGAGCCAATATTGGCGAGCGCGTCCGCCTCCTCATTGCTTTCGCGACCTATGTGTCGCAACTCACAACCATCGAAGTCTCCTTCAAGTGTGTCGTAGAGGTCGCGGTATGCGATCATGTTGTCGTTCAGTGCGTTGCACTCGTGCATTGTTTGGTTGACAACCAGCTTGGAGTCGCCATATATGATTAGCCTCTTTGCGTCGCAGGCTTTTGCCATCCTCATCCCGTGCAACAGGGCCTCGTATTCAGTCTCGTTGTTTGAGGCTGTGAACTGCATTCGCAGGATGTATTTCAGCTTGTCCCCTTGAGGTGATGTCAGTATGACACCTGCTCCTGCTCCATCTTTCCTCTTGGATCCGTCGAAGTGCATTGTCTAGAGGTAGGACATGTCTGGCTTGTCCGGGAGTGGTTTTCCATCCAATGTACGAGGAAGTCAGGGAGAACTTGCGACTTGATTGCGCCACGCTTTTCGCATGTGATGTCTCGTGGAGACAGTTCGATTCCCCAAAGCGCGACTCGCCCTATGGCGTAAGGGTTATTGAGGATATGTCCCAATGGGGCGTCGTTGACTACCATGATTGGGTGTTCCTGGAAGTAATGGCGCAGTCGCCGGGCGCTCATAAAGAAGCCGTACGCTAGCTTCTGGTAGTGCGGGTACCGCTGTTTTGTTGGCATGAGGACCTCGCTGAGGTAGTATACCGGGCGTTGTACGCCGTGGACCTTGTTTTCCTCGGCCCGTTCGACGACGAGCACTGTGCTAACCAATTGGTTGGTGGCGGAGATGTATAGCAGCAGTGGTTCCCTTTCTCGTGGAGTTACCAATACTAGCGAGGTGGATAGCAGGCGCTTGAGGTCTTCGAATGCTTCTTGCGCTTCATTGGTCCACTCGAATTTGTCAGCTTTGCGGAGGAGCTAATAGAAGGGCAGCGCCTTTTCTCCCATTCGACTGATAAATCGACTGAGGGCCGCGATTCGTCCGGCTAGTTGCTGAACGCCTCTTATGTTCTTTGGCTTCTCCATGGCCAGTATGGCCTTTATCTTTTTCGGGTTTGCCTCAATCCCTCTCGCGGAGATGAGATACCCGAGCAGCTGCCCAGATGGTACACCGAAGGCGCATTTGTCCGGATTGAGCTTTATCCGGTAACGATCGAGATTGGCGAAGGTTTCGCGCAAGTCATCGATTAGAGAGGCTTCTTCCTTGGTTTTGATTACTATGTCGTTGACATAGACTTGGATGTTCGACCTAGTTGCTCTTTGAGGCAAGCCTGCATGCACCGCTGGTACGTAGCTCCTGCGTTTTTTAGCCCGAAGGGCATTGTGTTGTAGCAGAACACACCGAAGGGCGTTGTAAACGCGGTCTTCTCCTGGTCTTCCTCCTTCGTTCGAATTTGGTTATAGCCTGAGTAGGCATCGAGGAAGCAGAGGCGCTCGCATCCAGCGGTGGAGTCGATGATTTGATCGATCCGTGGTAGCGGGAAGTGATCTTTTGGGCAGTGCTTGTTTAAAGAAGTGAAGTCCACGCACATCCGTAGGATATCCGTGTCCTTTTTTGGTACCAGCACCGTATTGGCGAGCCAAGTGCTTTCCTTGATCTCGCGTATGAATTTGGCCTCGAGGAGTCTGTTGATCTCCATTCTGAATGCCTGTGCCCGCGGCTCCGACAGTCGCCTGATTGTTTGCTTGACTGGCCTTGCGTCGGGGTTGACGTTGAGTGCGTGCTCAGCAAATTCCCTGGGAACTCCTGGCATGTCCGCAGTACACCAGGCGAAAATTTCCCAGTGCTCATGGAGGAATTCGACGAGCGCGAGTTCCTATGCGGGACTCAAGTTGTTGGCGATGAGGGCCGTTTTAGCAGGATCTGATGGATGGACTTGCACCTTCTTTGTGTGCACAGATGAGTCGAAGGAGAGGTTAGGTGAGCTTGGCCTACTCAGGGGGGGCAGACTGTTGTCTGTCGTTTCCTTCAATCGCGCGAGCTCCTCCTGCATGCCGAAGGACTAGGAGATTCTGTTGAATTCCCTGTCGCAACTGTCAGATCGCTCGAAGCTCCCGTTGATCATGATGACGCTGTGGGGACCTGGCATTTTCATCTGCAGGTAGGCGTAGTGGGGTACTGCCATGAACCTAGCGAACGCGACGCGTCCGAGGATGCAGTGGTATTGTGAGGGCCAGTCGATGCGCTCGTGCCGGAAGTTCTTTGGCATGCCGAATATGACATCGAGGTTGATTTTGCCCAGGGGGTATACGCCTTTCCCTGGGACGATGCCGTGGAACGTTGTGTCCGATGCCTCCAAGCAGGTTAGAGGGATCCTCATTGCTCGTAAGGTACTCGCAAATATGAGGTTGATGCCGCTTCCGCCATCCATGAAAACACGACTCATGTCGAAGCCTCCAATTTGCGCCTCGAGTACGAGGGGGCAATGACCTGGGCGAGGTACTTGAGGCGGGTGGTCGCGTTTGTCGAAGGTAATGCACGACTCACTACCACTGAGGTACTTAGTGGTGGATGGTGGCGAGTGCGTGGCCAAATTGACTTGGCGAGTGATGGCCTTCTGCACCCTATTGGAGGGGCGCCCCTTTTGGATCATCATGGTACCCATGGCCCGTGGGTATGGTTCGCCTCCGTGGTGCTGGTCCGGTGCAGCTCCGTTCGGGGGTGGCCCAGGTGGTGGTGGTGGTGCGCCATGTGCCACGGCGCCTGGAGCGGCTCCGTATCCTCTTTCGACTGCATTGCGGTTCATCCGAACCAATCCCTCATGTAGCTTGAGGAAATCGCGGCAGTCCTTGAGGAGGTGGCTGGACTTTCTCTTGCCATCATGCTTGTCGATGTAGAAGTGTACCGTGCATGGCCCGGACAGTTTGTCCCCGATGGAGGTCGCGGGTGCTTCATCGCGAGTGCGGCGTTGCCACACTTGCGTGGTTTTTCCGGAGTCGCGGTACCCGCTGTTGCGGTATCCGCTGTTGCGGTTATCGTCGCGTCTATCGGCGTAGCCGGCTGCGACCATATTGACGTCATCGCGATCGTCGTAGACGCGCATGCGACGCTTACTCCGGTGGTCGCGTCTTCGTTCGAGTTCTGCCTCCTCGTCAGAGTGAACGCGGTTCTTCACCCAATCTTCTCCATCAGCCCACCGATTCGTGATCTCCATCAGGTGGTCGATGGTCTGGGGCTTTGAGCGGCCTAGATCCTCCCTGAGTTCCATGCGGCGGACACCACCGCTGAATGCATCAATCGCGCGGTCTTCCGAGATGTTCTTCGCAGAGTTCTTGATGATGGACCACCTTTGGATGTAAGAGCGCAGCAATTCGCCAGATCTTTGCTGGCAGCACCTCAGTTCTTCGATTGAGGCGGGGCGTTTGAACGTGCCCTTAAAGTTGCGCACGAAGCTGTAGACCAGATCATCCCAGCTGCGAATGGATCCGCGTGGGAGGTTATTGAGCCATGCCCGGGCGGCACCCTGCAGCTGTAGCTGCAAGCATTGCATGGCAGTACTTCGACTGCCTCCATGTAGTTTGACGGAGGAGATGTGATCCTCCAGCCAGATCTTGGGGTCCTGCAGACTGTCAAATTTCGGGTTCTCCGATGGGAGTTTGAACCCTTTAGGCATTCGCTTTTGCCTGATGGATCTGCTGAAGCATTTGGCGCCACAGAGCTCCCCATCTTCTTCTTCCGAGTCAGTCGACCGAGCACGTCGTGCCCTTGACTTGTCGATCTTGCGCTGCGTGAGTTCATCGCGTGCATCGTAGTCGTGATCGTGTCGCCGTGAACGGCGGCGCCTAGACAGGTCATGACTGTCGTCGCTGGACGAGGGCGAGGAGTAGTGCTTTGCTAATGCTTTGCCCTTTTTCGGGTCTGGTACCGGTTCCTTGTCGAGGGCGGCCTCGATTAGCCCCAGGCCCGCGATCGTAGATCGGTGCATGGCCGTTCGGGGATCTCCCGCCGGTGGCTGGTCATTGAGAAGGTACATGGTGGCCGCTGTCACCACGGCCTGTGATGTCCTGGGAACCACGTTGCCTCTCGTGTCGACTGTCATAGAGCCGAAGTCGAGGACTTTTGCAGCGTCTATGCGTTCTTGTTCGGTGAGGTGAGCCATCCGCGATTGCCTTTTCCTGGCGAGGTGCTCGTTGCCTCTTGAGGAGGATCCTCCGTAGGAGGAGAGCCCAGCGCGATGAAGCCTCGACTCGTCCGCCGCCTTTTTACGCGCCTCAAGTTGCGCGATTGCTTGTTTTTGGTGCTTGAATTCCTCTTTTAGGAGCCAGTGGTAGCCCACAGCAGTTCCTGCGGGGACCCGAAGGGTAGAGGTGCACCTCGTAGGACTTCGCAGCAGCGTTCCCACTCTTGCTCGTTGAGCCTGATCATGACGCGTTCGCCGGTTTGCTCGTTGGTTATGCTGGGAGGTTCGACTGCTCCTCCATTGCCGATGTTGCCGCCGTTGGCGGCGTTGGGCGGGTCGGTGCCGTTGCCGGTGTTACCACCATTGCCGCGATTGGGTGGATCGGTGCCGTTACCGGTGTTTCCACCGTTACCGCGGTTGGCGGAGGTGTCACCCGCGTTGATGACGGCGCACATGAAGTGATTTGGGAAGCTATTGCTTCCACAACTTTTAGATCCGGAACCGTAGGTTCCATCTTCAGTGACCAGATTGCTTAGATCGGAGTCGCGACTGCGGTCGCTAACCATGTTCCCAACTGCCGCCGGAGCATTGAGCTCACTGAGGGTGCCGATCGATGGATGGAACCATGATGTTGGGGCAACCGCCGGTGCCGTCGGCTGATCGGGCATGCGAAGTGTGCCCATCTGACCAACTTGGAAGCGGAATCCCCCAATCGCCAGGCTGATTCCGTCGCCCACATACTCGAAGGCCGGGCGAGTAGCCGGCGTGTGGACGGTGAAGTCGAAGGTGCCGAAAAGCTGGCGAATCTCCATTGTTGCAGAGTTGTAGATCGCGTTTGATGGAGCCGAAGAAGCCGCAACATCAGCACTCCCAATTCCCACAGACAGCGCCGATTGACGAGGGTTTAACTCGTCAATGCCCATTGTTATGGACTTGGGTTTTGGAGAAGGAGGGAGCGCTGGAGACATCTATCGGCTAGCAAACAAGCACACAGGGGACAAAGGATTTACCCAGGTTCAGGCCTCGTAGAGGTCCCTACTCCTGCTTGTCTGCTCGTGGAATTATTGAGGGAGTCGAAAGTTACAACGGTGCGTAGATGCAATCTGGCGAGGGTTTGTGGAAGCTAGGGTTGCATGTGTCCTCCTCGCCGCCCCCTCCTAGCCTTTATATAGATAGGCTAGGTATCGGGTAGCAGGTCGAGTCGGTTACAAGTTAGGGTTTTCCCCTTCAAACTTTCTATCTTTAGCTTCTTCTTGTCCTTCAAGCAATCGAGAGTCCGTAGGTTACTCGAGTCCCTCCATCCGGGCCTTGGCGACACCGTGGGCCTGTATGTATTTGGACCGTATATACCAAGCTCGAGTACCTGTAGGGTATACCCATGTCAATCTTCCTCCCAACTCCCTTCTAGAGATGAGCGCATACGCTGCGCTTTGCGAGGGCTTTCTCGGCATTAGGCCGAGTTTGCTTCTCTTCCGGTTTTACTTTCATGTCCGGAGGAATTCCATCACTGCCGGTGTTCCTTACATCACCGGCACCATTAGTTTTTCTCTTAGATGAGACCGGGCATATCCCAAAATTTCTGCCAGTAACTCGGTCAAACAATGGCCAGCCACTTTTTTCTATCATCGAGATATTCCGGCTCCCGGCAAAGCTACTGCTTTGCCGGCTTTTGTCGACAGAGCTTCCACGGCCCAACCTTCCTAGGACGAGGCTGCTCTGGCTCTCACAGATGATCTGATCCTTGCTAAGAGGCAGATCGAATATCTGATCAAGCACAAGGGTCTAAAGGGATCCGACTTGGTCCAGTGCTGGGTCTCACACCGGATCCAGCCACTTCAGTACCACGGGGATAGACTGATGCATTCCGTCACGTCTTCCCTGACCGACTCCCTCCGCATCAGCCCCAAAGCCTACACCACTCAGGGCTACATAACCCAGATCAAGTGGATGATCAAGGAGCGGATCGAGAGGCGGATTCCAGAGGTTTATCTAGACATGCACACAGCGGAAAACCCCGTGGTTCCGGTAAGCTTTTATCATCACATCTTTTATGTGTTTCTATCTTCGAGTTACATTGCAATCCTGATACGTTTTCTTGTTTTTAGCTTGCTAACATCCCCGAGTCGGAACTTGCTCCGCTCGAAGGATACCCTCTAGAGTTCTCTCAGGAGGTGGAAGTGGTTCCACTGCCGGATCTTGCGCTCAAGAAGCGCAAAGCTCCGACAGTGGCAGTTGGCACAAAGGAGGTGCCAGTCGTGGAGAGGTAACCTTCTGTCACAACTTTTCCGCCTTTGTTGTTTACTCAAGTTTCTTTCCGAGATGTAATGTTTCTGACTTTACTACTTCTCAGAGCAAAATCGATCAGCAAGGGCAAGGGGAAAGGGACCTCTTCGAAGCCCTTGCGCCAGACGAAGCTTACAATAGCTTCCCCTGCCGTGGCTCCTCCGACTTCGGCCCCTCAACCTTCTGCAACTTCGGCGATCATCCCTTCTCCGGTGATTGCAGAAGATCCGGCTCCTCAAGCGGAGCCGACGATCCTTGGGTCACATACTGACGTCACCACCAGTGCGTCAGCTCAAGATAAGGGTGAACCCTCTTTGGGTAATGATCCCTCGGCTGAAGTCTTCGCCGACAACCTCCTCAACAATTCGGGTCTTGCCAAATTTGGCCTGACCCAGAAATCTGTAGAGGAGATCCAGCGGCTGGCCAGGAAAGTCCTGGACAAAAGCCATTTATCCCCTGAAGAGGAGGCGCAAGAAGCAGAGGACGTCAAGTTCTCCGACCTTCTTACTCAAGTCCGCCTTCGCGACGAGAGGATCCGGACTGCCGAGCTTCCAACAGCTCCAGTGATCCCTCTTACTCTTGCCGAGAGGTGGCAGCTGAAGTGAACGTGGGTTTAGACAAACTCACCCGCGAGCAATATGTAAGTCGGAATTCCAACTCTTGTTTTTACATTATGTTATATCATATCCTCTAGCCCCCAAGCATGAAGTAGGATATGGAATCCGAGTTTATGCTTTCATTAGGATGCCAAAGAACGAACTAGTGTAGCCCCCAAGGCTCGTGCTGATATTTAGTAAAAAATATTAGCCCGAGTCTTAAGTAGCTTTCTGACTTTGGGTATTCTGACTTACAGAAAGTATGTTCCTATAACCAGGAATTATTGTCCAATGTCTGTAATAAGCGGAGAGAGATCAAAGCTCTCCGGCTTAAAAATGCTGAGCTCAAGGTAGCCAAGGATGAAGCTGAAGGTAAACATTTCGAGATTCAAATCTTGCCTTTTGCTTTTTAATGTCGAATTTTTCTGAACTATTGTTCTTTTTTGACTTACAGCGTTGGTGAAACAATCCATCGCTATGATTGAAGAGGCCGAGAACCTCAAGACCTTGGTGGTGGAGAACAAAGGACTTTGCCAAGAGCTAGAAAAGCTCAAGGTGGATCATGAAACGAGCATAGCTCAAGTCCTGGAATCCTCCTCCATGGCCACTGAAGAGCACGATCGCAAGATTTCCGCTCAAGATAAAGTTATCTCGGACCTCAAGAATGAGGTTGACAGAGAGAAGGATATCTCCCAATCACTCCGGGCTGAACTCCAGAGTCTCCGGGAGGAGAAAGCCAAGATTGACAACTTCATTCTTGGTAAGTTCCATCTATCTAACTTATCATTTCCTCGACTTTTATCAATGTCGGTTTTTCCTTATCTTCATTTTGTGTATAGGTCCTCTGAACTTGATGGACTCCTCCTCATTCGAGCCCCGCACTCATCGGCTTACCCAAGTCGGTGATCTTCTTCATGACTACCGCCAATCCCTTGAGGATATTGGTGAGTCTCTCAGGATTCCGGACATGCCAAGCATGTCGGACTTCTAGGTGCGGGAGAAGGCCAAGGAGATGCCGCAGCTCGTTCGGGACTGGAACATGTCCTACGCGCGGACTGCCGCGCAGAATACCCTCTCCATGGTCATGAGCCACCATAGAAACATGGAAATATGGCAAGTGATCAAAGGGTACTGCAAGGTAGATGAAGACGGCCAGGAGTAGGACCTTCAAGCCATCATGCACTCCTGCGCTAGATATGGGTGCCACATAGCTGACCTGACCAGCTACGAGGTGTCCTTCTTCACCCGCGTGGATACTCTGCCACCTCCTCCAGAAGATGCCGAAGAAGTTTCCGACGATGAACGGACCACCTCGGATCCGGACATCTCGGAACAATATCAAGGCGTAGTGACCAGCGAGCCAGTAGATCCTTCATCTCCTCCTGCATCATAGACCACAAACTTATGTATTATTCTGTGAAAGAACATGATGCGTTTTGTAAATATGAAGTATTGTGACTTTTGCTAGTGCTAAGTTTTTTTATCTATTCAGCACTTTTGTTTTAGACTTTTTGTATGCTTGAAATGTTTGCATAAGCACTTAGAATTTTTCGTCTCTACTTATCGTTTATCTGGCTTTCCGCCTCGTCCCTTTCGTGAGCCAGCTAAACCTTCAGCCGGAAACTTTGCCGAGCAACGGAGCTCAATTGCTAAACCAGTTTAAACTCGGAAACAAAGCCGGCTTCCAGTACCAAAAATTCACTACTCAGAAAATACCCGCATCCAGCAATCCGACAAATAACCTAAGTAAAGACTAGAATTTTTTAGAGTTATACCCGAAGTTAGCAGTTTTTAGAGTCGGAAATCTAAACCAGAACGAACATGAGCATAAAGTACTTTCAAGCATTCTGGGATTTTCGACTATGACATGATCATTAGGAAATAAGATGGTAAAAACTTCTCAGGAAAACTTTGAGGTAACCAAAACTTTTATTTCTCACAGAACATGTACATATGTATGATTACAAAGAAGGATAAACTAAGAATAAAAGGGATGTAGCTGAGCAATATTCCATGGTCTGTCTAACTCATCCGGATTTGTACTGCCTCCAGCTCTCTTTCTCTTCTTAGTGGCAGGTCTTTCTTTGACTGGCCTCATGTCAGTTAAGTAGTACGATCCATTCTGCAATACTCGACTAACTAAAAAGGGCCCTTCCCATATTGGGGAAAGTTTGTGCTTTCTTTGTTGCACAAGCCGGAGAACCAAATCACCTTTATTAAAAGATCTAGTTCGGACTCTCTGGCTATGATACTTGCGTAACTTCTGCTGATAGGCTATAGATCTCATTTCAGCAACGACGCGAACTTCTTCGACTAAGTCGAGATCATTTTGTCGAGAAATCTCGGCATCCTCTTCGGTATACGCGGCCACTCTAGGAGAAGTATGAATTAAATCACTAGGAAGAACTGCTTCTGCGCCATAGACCAAGAAGAAAGGTGTGTATCCTGTTGACCTGTTCGGAGTTGTTCGCAAACTCCAAATTACAGAGGGTAGTTCTTCTGCCCAAGCCCCCGCAACACGTCTCAGTGGTGCTTCGAGTCTTGGTTTCAAGCCTTGTAGAATTAAACCATTTGCTCTTTGGACTTGTCCGTTAGCCTGTGGATGTGCGACTGACGCAATGTCAAGCCAGATATTTTGCTCATCACAGAATTCAGCCAGTTCTCCCATAGAAAAGTTACTCCCGTTGTCCGTGATAATGCTATGCGGATAACCATTCCGAATTATAACATTCTCGACAAATCTTTTGGCTGTTGCTCCATCACAACTAGTGACAGGTTTAGCCTCGATCCACTTTGTGAATTTGTCCACCATCACTAAGAGGTGCGTGAATCCACTTGGTGCTCGTTTAAAAGGTCCTACCATATCAAGCCCCCAGACTGCAAAAGGCCATGTTATAGGTATTGTTCGTAGCTGATCGGCCGGAACATGAGCTTGCTTGGCGTACTTTTGGCAGCCTTTGCATGTATTGACTAATCGTTCGGCATCTGCCTGAGCTGTAAGCCAGAAAAATCCATGTCGAAAAGCTTTTGCCACTAAAGATTTGGCTGCAGCGTGGTGACCACACTCGCCTTCGTGGATTTCTCTTAAGATCTCCACTCCTTCTTCCGGAGATACACAGCACTGAAAAACCCCAGAAACACTCTGTTTATGGAGCTCACCTTTAACAATAGTATAGGCTTTTGCTCGTCGGATAATCTGCCGGCTCAGCACCTCGTCTTCGGGTAATTTGCCATCTACCAAGTAATCAAGGTAGGGTTGAGTCCAGCTGGGAATTACAGCCAGAACTGCTATTAAAGGTGAGTCGGATTTGGTCGGATATTCCTCATCTACTCCCTTTATCGAGGGAACTTTGAGGTGCTCTAAAAATGCGCCATCCAGGACCTCTTTCCGCGTAGAGCCTATTCGAGATAGTGCATCTGCTTCCTCATTTTCTGCTCGAGGGATGTGTTGAACTTCAAACCCTTCGAACGATTTAGATAGATCATCCACGATAGCTTTATATGCTTCCATGTGTTTATTTGCATTACAAATATCCGAGACTTGCTGAGCAACAAGATCCGAATCTTCGTAACACATCAAACGTCGGATGCCAATATCCTTAGCAATCCGGATTCCATGCAGCAGTGCTTCATACTCCGCAATGTTGTTTGTCGCTATGAAGTGGATCTGCAACACGTATAAAAGTTTATCTCCTTGGGGTGACTTGAGCACCACGCCAGCCCCTGAGCCCCCTCGAGCCTTAGACCCATCAAAAAAGAGGGTCCAGTATTCCGACTCAGGGAGGACCATGTTCTCCTTCGTCTCTGTCCAATCAGTGACAAAGTCAGCAAGGATCTGGGAGTTGATTGTTGTCCAAGGTTTATACTCAATATCGAAAGCTAAGAGCTCTACGCCCCATTTGGTGACACGTCATGTGGCGTCGCTGTTGTTGATTATGTCTCTCATGGGAGCTTTGCTCACCACGGTAATTGGATGCTCCTGAAAATAGTGTCGTAACTTACGAGATGCTAGGAAGACACCATAAGCCAACTTTTGATAGTGCGGATATCGCTGTTTTGATTCTGTCAAGACCTCGCTGACAAAATAAGTCGAACGCCGCACCAGGTGTTCCTAATTTTCCTCTGGTCTCTCCACCACAATGACGATACTAACGAACTTATTTGTCGCAGCAATATAAAGCAAAATCGGTTCCTGAGGTTCCGGTGCTGCAAGGATAGGAGCAGATGAGAGTACTTTCTTCAGGTCTTGTAGTGCAGCTTCAGCTTCGTCAGTCCAGACAAAATCTTTGGTCTTCTTCAGGAGTTTGTATAATGGTGCGGCTCTTTCACCAAGCCGTCTTACAGATCGACTGACCGCAGCAATGCAACCAGTTAATCTTTGTACGTCCTTCAGGCGAGTTGGCCTGGAAATATTGAGAATATCCTTGATCTTGTCGCGGTTCACCTCTATGCCTCTTTGAGACACGATGAAATCTAACAATTTTCCGGCTGGTATTCCAAAGAAGCATTTCTTCGGGTTAAGCATGATGTTGTATTTTCGTAGATTGGCGAACGTCTCCTCCAAGTCGAAAATCAATGTTTCCTTCTTTTTGGACATGACCGCGATATCATCCACGTATGCATGTACCTTGCGTCCGAGTTGGTCGTGGAGGCAACACTACATCGTGCGCTGGTACGTAGCTCCTGCGTTCTTTAGCCCAAAGGGCATTGTAACAAAACAGAAGGTTCCGAAGGGGGTTATGAATGAAGTCTTGACTTTGTCAGATTCCTTCATCCGTATTTGGTGATAACCGGAATATGCGTCGAGAAAACAGAGGAGTTCCGAGCCTGCCGTAGAATCGATAACTTGATCAATTATAGGCAGAGCAAACGGATCTTTTGGACAAGCCTTGTTCAAGGCAGTATAATCAACACACATCCTTAAATCAGTGGTGTCCTTTTTAGGGACCATTACAGGGTTGGCCGACCAATCAGTATGGATGACCTCTTCTATGAATCCGGCTAACTCGAGCCGCGGCTAGTTCCTTAGCTATTTCCTTACGCTTTTCATCACCAAACCGTCGTAAGGACTGTTTGACGGATTTAGCGTTCGGGTTTATATTTAGAGAGTGCTCGGCAAGTTCCCTAGGTACTCCGGTCATGTCAGATGGCTGCCATGCGAAGATATCTTGATTTGCTTGGAGGAACTTGACGAGTGCGCTTTCCTATGCGCTACTTAGGCCTACGCCTATCTGGGTCACCTTGGAGGGGTCGTCATCCTTCAACGGCGTCGTCTTCGTCTCTTCTGATGCCTTGAACTCCGTATTTGGCTTTGTCACCTCCTTCTTCGTCGCAGGCATCTCGGACAGATCTATGCTCTTCTTGATCTCCTACAACTCCTGGGCGTGCAGCACGGCTTCGGCAAAGGCGGCATTTCCATCCTCGCACTCTCGCACCTTCTTCGGGTCTCCCCTGATGGTGATTACGCCGTTGGGACCTGGAATTTTCATTATATTGTAAATGTAACACGGACGAGCCATAAAAGCCCAGTAAGCTGGACGTCCGAATATAGCGTGGTATGTGCTCTTGAACGGGACTACTTCGAAGGAAAGTGCCTCCGTTCGATAATTCTTTGGTGTTCCAAAAGTAACATCCAAAGTGATCTCTCCCAGGGAATTAGCATGTCTTCCTGGGACAACTCCGTGAAAGATCACAGAGCTGTGGTTCAGCTGTGTTTCCGAGATCTTCATCCGGCGTAGCGTTTCGATATAGAGAATATTGATGCTGCTACCACCGTCCATGAGGGTCTTGGAGAAACCATAACCATCAATAAGTGGATTGACGATTAAGGCGTATTTTCCTCGCCTATGTAGCTTAGGCGGATGATCAGCGCGGTCAAACGTTATTGCTACTTCCGACCAGTCCAGATACTGAGGGACAGCCGGAACTGTTGCGTTGAGCTCGTGGAGAATTGCTTTCTTGACCTTTGCTAGTTGAGATCCGAGGAAGGTGACGTAAGTGTCCTTCTTGGTGGGAAAAGTTTTCTTCCCTCCCGACTTGGGATTTGAAGCGTCGGCTTCCTCCATGTCGGAATCTTCCTTGGTCTCTTTGTCTTTTTCGGGATTTTTCTTTCCCTTCTTCCGCTTGGCTTTGTAGCCCGCGGTATCATCTCTCTTGATGTCTTCGTTAAAACGACATTCAGCGTTGGTGTGGGATGAGCCCCCATTGGCGTCCAAATGATGCACACATGGGTTATTGGCGATGTCGGCCCAAGTGTAGGTTTTTCCTGGTTGTTGCTCTCCTCTACCTTGGACCCTTGATGTCCCACGGCCACGCCCGTGGCCTCCGCCACGTCCTCCTCGTCCTCTAGACCCGGAAACAGTAGTGACTACCGCTGTCTCCACGTTGGGTTTTTCTTCCGGGGTATTTTTGCGCTTCTGAGCCTGTTGCTTTGGTTGTTTTGCCGACTGAGGCACAGCCAGGGCATTGAGTAATCCCTCTGCATCGTCGTCAGCATCTGCATACTTGCTCGTTGTTTCTATCATTTCTCCCAGATCAGTAACCTTGTCACACTTCAAGCGATGGCGCAGTAAACCAATTGGGAGACCTGCGATGAAAGCTTCAATCGCAGTTTGATCGTTTACTCCTTCGCAGGAGTTCTTAGTGTCAATCCATCGTCCGAGGTAATCCCGGCAAGTTTCTCCGGCTTTCTGGGTGCAACGCTGTAGGTCTCCAACCATACAGGGCCTTCGATATGTGCCTTCGAAATTCTGAAAGAACGCACTTTGTAAATCATACCATTTGTGGATGGTGTTCGCCGGAAGCTCATTGAGCCATGATCGTGACGTCTTCCTCAGCATGAGTGGGAGATATCAAGTTGCGACCAGGCTGTTTCCGCCTTTGGCAATGCAGCAAGCCTGGAAGAAATCCTGTAACCAGGTGTCTGGCCGAGCAATGCTGTCGTAGGCTTGAATATGTCTTGAGATAGCAAATCCTTCCGGGAACTTTGTAGCTCTGATGCGTGGTCCTAAGCACTTTGGGCCCATGTACACGTCATCATTTTCATAGCGTCGAGCCTCTATGTTGGAGTTGATCCTATGCCTTGCGTCGTTCAGGGATAGGGATTGTCCCGAATGCCGGTTGTGGCTGCGGTGCCTTGGAGCCGGACTTCGGCTTCTGCCACCACCTCCTCCGCCATGTCCTCCTTGACCTCCGTGGGGGCCGTTGTGATAACTATGTGGTGGAGAGGGTGGTGCAGCGGGGTAGTTTCCGGCTGATCGCCGGCCTCCATCCAGAACGTCATTATTCCGATTCCGGGGAGGGTCTTGAGTACGACGAGCCCCCTGCCGGCTTGTGCCAGCATGGTTTCCGTCGTTCCTTCATCCGTCGTTCCTACCATGGTGAGGCTCAGTCGGATGGTTATCATGTCTAGGAGGTGGCATCCTTTGACGATCCTCCTCCCGACGTTTCTCTTTATCTTCTCCCCTTCGGGGAGGATTCTTCGGATTTAGTGCAGCGATCGCGCCTTTCTCGGCTATTGGAGCGACGTTGCTCTAGTTATGTGTAGTTCTGTGATGCTGTCCCGATGATCCGGTTCTTGAATAATTGTCTTCCCTGTGTTCGGGGCGATAATTCTGCTCCGGAACATTATGGGGTCTTACGCCAGCCCATGCCGGATCCGTGCGACATTGGTCAGCATCTAAGACCAATTTTTGACTTCCAGACAGGGCGACCTTTTGCTGCTCCAGTCCCTTGTTGAGTAGCTTGATACCCAAACAGATCTCCTCTGGTCCTGGATTAGCCGATAGAATTTCTCGGGCTGCCACGGTATTTTGTACTGGTGTTGGGTATACCCAATCTTCGTTGCTATCTTTCCGTGGCTTCCCCATCTCGTCTCCAAAAAGGACGACACGGACACGTGGGAATTGATTGTCATCTATGTGATGCTTCCGTGTCTTCTGATGCAGACGAGACATGTACTCCTTGTTCGACATGCGTTTCTTCTCCACCTCGATGTTTTTGGCTTCATCGAGGAGTTGTTGACGACGCGCTTCTAGGGCTTGCACCCTTTCATCCAGCTCATCTGCAGTAAGTTCTGCAGCTGTAGGGATAGGTGTGGTTAATGCGGCATCGATGAGTTTACGCGCACCTTCAGTGATCACGTGTCCATCCACCGATGCTTCTTTTTTCAGCTTGTTTGGGATAAGTGCTCCATCCGAGTCTTCTTCGTATTCCTCAGCAATCACCTACTCTGTCAGAGGGTCTTTTGCCGGGGTCTTGTTTTTCTTGTTCTTCTTCTTTGCCTTCTTGGCAGTGCCGGTAGCAAAGACGGCTTTGGGTCCGTTTCCCGGAGTCAAGCTCTGATCAGTACTTTCGGACATCTGGACTTCAGGATTATCTCCGACGTCCATGTCATCCTGCGCTTTAGGAGAGTGTTCCCCGGATCCTTCATCCATGGCTTCTCCTTCTTCTGCAGCTTCGGAGTTGTACTCCTCTTCATATTCCGCGGAGAACTTTCGGAAATCTGCTGATGTCATCGACTCATCCGAGGATGCGGGTACATCGGCGTTTGTTCCAATTGCCTCCAGCACCGAGTCAGTGTTTTCTCCAGCATCGGCAGAGCCAGATCTGGATCCCACGTATCCGACGAAGTGCGACGCGTGCTTCCTGAGGTACCTGCGGCTTTCGCGATCAGCCATATCGAAACTTTTGATGGTCTCGAGGATTGCATCTGTGCTTTCGCCTTGTAGTATCATATTTTTTAGTGTGTACCTTAGGAAAGGCCTGTCTATTCCGGCATCATCAGAGCCGGAATCAGTGTCGTTGATATGCTCCTCCTGGATTCCGACTTCCACGGGTGGGTCGATCCGGGATTTGGCTCCTCCGGGGAGATCCACTCCAGATTCGACATTGACCGCTAGGTCTTCTTCAGGTTCGGGTTTCTCCACTATCTCCACAACTGGTGCGGGCTGGGTGGGATTAGGGTTTTCTGAGATCCGGAACTCTGCCGCCTCCACAGACAAAGGGGACCCAGAAAATTCTTCTGCCTCTATCATCACCGCTGGGGTGGGTTGGGCAGGTTCAGCGAAATCGGTGTAGACATCGATCTCGCCAAAAGACATGATTGTGTAGGAAGTCACGGCCTCCTTTGCCGGAATCCAAGTCTCGTCGAGAACGATGAGAGGGACGTCGCTGGCATAGAGGATGCGACCGACGGCGATGGTCTCGCCGATTCCGATTCTTGCAGATTCCGCTCGGAACGCAGATCCGTAGCTCACTTGCCCCACGGTGGGCGCCAACTGTCGTCGGATTGATGACAAGTACGCCATGAGGGGGTCCTCGAGGCGTGTTGAAGAGAGGGGGGTGAGACATACGGTACTCCGGGACGGTGAGCACACAAGTTTACCCAGGTTCAAATCCGCCGGCTTTGGACGGATCCTACTCCTGCTAGCAATCTAGTAATACGGCAGAGCAGGAATATGGGTTACAAGGGTTTCGCATGTGCGAGTTGAGGGTCTAAAGTATTGGGTGTTATCTGGTGCCCTAAAGGCTCTCCCTAGGACGGCTTATATAGATATCCGGCCTAGGGTTTACAGGAGAGATCTATCCGGCTACGACTAAGAGTCTGTTACAGAGTACATCTTGAACTACAAGTAACATTATGGGCCTAAGTCGGTAAGTCTTCTGGGCCTTCCCGTAGCCGGATTGAAGTCCGTATTCTCTCCCTGACTGGGCCGCCCGTGAAGCAAAGCTCTAACATGAAGTGGGCCACCCTAGTCAGTGAGGAACTGTGAGGATACCCGGAAAGTATATCCCCAACACGAAGGGTTCTACATGTTGGATGGTGAAAACCATGAAGACATGTATAGAAGACTCAAGGGTATTGCAACAACATTTAGAAAGCATGGAGGCACCCACATTGATGATGCATGGATAAAAAGAAAGTATGTGAGTGCCTTAATGCCTTTCGAGCCAACTGATTTAAAGAGCTTGCAAGGTAGACACAACTACCATCAAATGACATCCAATGAAGTCATGCAAGAAATGGCATCTTTCAAAGTTGCCGCAAAGAACGCTGAAGATGCCCGGGCTCGTGCCATTGGAATGCAAAAGGGAGTCAATGTTGCTCTAAAGGCCAATGTTGTTGAGCAAGATGAGGATGAAAGAGTTTTTGAGGGGGCCTCCATGGACTGCCCCGATGAAGTCAAACATGCTCATGGTGAGTACATGGCGTTTTACACAAGGAACTTTTGGAAGGATCCTGCCAAGGCCAAGTCAGAACTCGAGCGCAAGAATGGGTCGAGTGGAAGAAGAGAAAGCGTCCCAAAACTGAGAACATGCTACAACTGTGGAGATAGGCTGTACTTTGTAGTTGAGTGTCCTTATCAAAATAGAGAAGACAATGGTGGCAGGCTCATTCTTAAAGAAAAATCCAAAGCACCTAAGAAGATGCCATTTATTAAAAAGAATGGCCCCTACAAGAAGCAACCCAAGATCGTCTTAGTGGCACAAGAAGAATACTCCTCTGCAAGTGAAGATGAAGAGGATGAAGATAGTTCTCGCGTGGTGGCTGCTATAGTGGATGCTATAGCCACCACATCGACTCCATCATCCCTTTTCGACTCGCCAAACGAGAACGTCATCAACAACAATGCCACTTGCCTTATGGCAAGAAGGTCCGAGGTATCAAGTTCTAGCTCTTCATTTCCTAAGACTAACATAATTGTGGATATGGATGATCATGACAGTCTTGAAATGAAACAAGAAGTTATTGCCTTGGACAACTTTTTCACTAACCTGCAAGGTGAGCACAAACTCCATTTTGATACTCTTATGAGTCAACTTGCTCAAGCCAAAGATCTTCTAGAAGAAAAGGGTAGAATTGAAAGAGAAGATGCCTTGGAGATAGCTTCTTTGAAGAATGCTTTGGAAGAAGAAGAGGAAGCTCGAGTATCTTTGGAAGAGAGACTCGAATCCATTGAGGAGTCACATGAAGAAGATGTGGCTCAGCTCATCAAAGAACATGACAATGCCCTTACCAAGGTAAAGAAACTAAAGAAAGAAAGGATTGAATTTGGGGATACTCATGCTAGACTTTTGGAGAAGTTTGACAAACTTGACGGTGCTCACAAGGCATTGAAGAGTGATCACTCTACTCTAAATGAGTCTCATGATCAACTCCAAACTCAATTGAAGCTGCATGATGTGCCAAGTACCTCCACATCATCTCATGGTAAGGAAGATCTTGCAAGAGTTTCTCAACACAAAGGTAAAGAGGTTCTTGATGAGATACTGAGCAAGCAAAGGACAAACAATAGAAAAGAAGGTCTTGGTTACATTCCCAAGACAAAGAACAAGAAAAACAAGAAGAAGAAGAAGAAGAAGAAGAAGAAGAGCAAGATTGCTCAACCAAAGACTAGCAACATCACCAATGACAAATCTAATTATGATGGTTTTGTAGGGGCTAACAATCCTAACTTTGAGTTATATTGCGATTATTATGGTGATGTTTATGCTAGTTATGTACGATCTTATGATTGTTACATTCCTTGGTCTATTTGGGTCCCCAAGACCCTTGTCACTAACATGAAAGGACCCATTGAAAAATGGGTACCTAAAACCAAAAAGTAACTTTCTTGCAGGGCTATGCTTCCGGTGGGTCTAAATGGGTACTCGATAGCGGATGCACGAGTCACATGACCGGAAGCAAGGAGATCATCACGGAGATGCAGCCAAATCATGATCATATAACCGTCTCCTATGGTGACAAGTCAAAATCTGAGGTATTGGGTCTCGGCAAAGTCGTGGTGGGTCACGATATCTCTCTCGTGGACGTCATGCTTGTTGAGACCCTCGGGTACAATTTACTTTCAGTTCGCGCCCTTGGTAAGATGGGCTTTGCAGTTTTTATTGATGCTGATTTGGTGGTACTCTTTTGGAGCAAGTCTCTAAAAGTCGCTTTCGTGGGATATGTCGAAAATGACCTGTATGTGGTGGACTTTTCGGGGAAAACCACTATAGGCCTGATGTGTCTTTTCGGAAAGGCTGGCGTGGGTTGGTTATGGCATCGCCGACTAGCCCACGTCAATATGAGAACTTTGCAAAGTCTCCACAAGGGTGGCCACATCCTTGGACTAAAAGAAAATGTCTCCTTTGCCAAAGATCGTGTTTGCAAGGCTTGTGTTGAAGGGAAAATGCATGACTCTCCTCATCGAAGGAAGACTATTATCTTGTCAAAAAGGATCTTAGAGCTCCTTCATGTGGACCTCTTCGGACCTCCATCTCATGCAAGCCTCGGTGGGAAGAAGTACTGTCTAGTGATTGTTGATGATTACTCAAGATACACTTGGGTTTATTTCTTCAAGTTGAAGAGTGAAACTCAACAAACGGTCATCGACTTCGCCAACGAGGTTCAACGTCAACACAACGTCCCTATTCTGGCTATAAGAAGTGATAACGGCTCTGAGTTCAAGAACTAAACCTTAAATAAGTTCCTAAGTGAAGAGGGGATAAGACATCAATATTCCGCTGCGTACACACCTCAACAAAATGGTGTAGCCGAGAGGAAGAATTTGACTCTAATGGATATGGCAAGATCAATGCTAGCCGAATTCAAGTCTCCGTATAACTTCTAGGCTGAAGCAATCTCAACCGTGTGTCATTCATCCAACCGGTTATACCTCCATAAAATCTTGGACAAGGCTCCTTCTGAAATACTTACCGGTAACAAGCCAAACATCTCATACTTTCGGGTTTTCGGGTGTAAGTGTTTCTTTCTCATCAAGGGAGTTCGTTTATCTAAGTCTGAGTCTAAGGCTCTAGAAGGTATTTTTGTTGGTTATGGTGCCGAATCCCACACTTATAGAGTCTACAATAAGCTCTCCGTAACTATTGTAGAATCTTGTAGTGTGGTGTTCGAGGAAAATGACGGCTCCTGTGCGGGGCAAGTTGATGTTTGTGATGCAGATGTTAAAATACCCCAAGATGCCATAAGAAGAATGGGCGTGGGATTTTTCCGCCCCATTGAGGAACCCCTTGTGGCGGATCGGGAAGGACAATGCTCTACTCATGAAGAGCCCTCATCTACACATATTCATCATGTTCCAACCACGGGAGTAACTTCTACACCATCCCCATCAACTGCTAAAGGCCAAGATGTTCTAGCAAGCTCTAGGCTAGATTATCCGGTTGACACCGGGTTATCCGGCCAACCCCATCCTGACGAACAGCCTGCTCCTGGTGGTGAAGAAGTCGCTGCAAGCTCCAGGCCGGATTTTCCGGCGGACCTCGGAATATCCGGCCCCTCGCTAGATCAAGCAAATCCCAGGCAGCCTGATGGAACTGCAACAAGCTCTCCCAGGCCAGATTTTCGGCCTCACCCTCGGCCGGATTATCCAGCCCTGGTTCACCAGTTGTTCAGTAGCCTCCTGTTACGGCTGCTGACTCTTCTCAAGGGTACGCTTCATCATCGCCTACTACTGCTATCCCAGATTCTAATCAAGGTCGAGTAAATGATTCCAATGAAGATTCAAGTGATGAAACTACTCCACCAAGAGACAACAAACTTATTGAACTTCGTCGCAAGGCTCGTGCTGATCGGAACCTTGAGTTAAGGGGTCACACCCTCTACAAGGTTGTTGGTGATCTTCGACGAAGGGTTTCTACAAGAAGGGAATTGGCCAGTTTTGGTGAGCATCAAGCTCACATCTCAATGGTGGAACCCAAGAAGGTATTTGAAGCTCTTGAAGATCCGGACTAGGTTGTTGCTATGCATGAAGAATTGAATAACTTTGAGCGCAACAAGGTCTAGAAACTAGTGGAGAAGCCCAAGGAGTGCCGCAATGTTATCGGCACTAAATGGATATTTAAAAACAAGCAAGATGAACATGGCATTGTTGTGAGGAACAAGGCGAGATTAGTGGCACAAGGCTATTCCCAAGTTGAGGGCATTGACTTCGGCGAAACCTACGTTCTAGTGACTCGTCTTGAGTCCATCCGTATCCTTCTTGCTTATGCTGCTCATAACAATTTTACATTGCAGCAAATGGATGTGAAGAGTGCTTTCCTTAATGGTACTCTACATGAGTTGGTATATGTAAAGCAACCCCCGGGTTTTGAGGATCCTAACTTTCCGAACCATGTCTACAAACTCGATAAGGCACTCTATGGCCTTAAACAAGCCCCACGTGCGTGGTACAAGCACCTTAAAGAGCTTTTGCTAGACCGTGGCTTCGAAGTTGGGCAAATCGATCCCACTCTTTTTACTAAGACGGTTAAGGGGGAGCTCTTCGTATGCCAACTATATGTAGACAATATCATCTTTGGTTCTACTAATAAAGCTTTTAATGATGAATTTTCAAAGCTTATGACTGACAGGTTTGAGATGTCTATGATGGGGGAATTACGGTTCCTTCTTGGATTCAAGATCAAGCAACTTAGAGAAGGAACCGTCATCAATCAAGCAAAGTACATCCAAGACATGCTTAAGAGATTCAAGATGACGGATCTTAATGGTGTCGCCACTCCGATACAAACAAAATGTCACCTTGAACTTAATCCCCATGGTAAAGATATGGACCAAAAGGTATACCGGTCCATGATCGGCTCTCTTCTTTACCTCTGTGCATCTAGAACCGATATTGTGTTGAGTGTGGGGGTGTGTGCAAGGTATCAAGCAGCTCCTAAAGAAAGCCACTTAGTGGCGGTCAAGAGGATCTTTCGATATTTGGTTCATTCCCCTAACTTTGGTCTATGGTATCCCAAGGGGTCCAATTTCTCTCTATGTGGTTATACTGATTCAGATTGGGCTGGTGATAAGGATGATCGGAAATCCACTTCTGGAGCTTGTAAATTCTTGGGAAGATCTCTAGTTTGTTGGCCATCTAAAAAGCAGAATTGTATATCTCTCTCCACCGCCGAAGCTGAATATGTTGCTGCTGCTAGTGCTTGCACTCAGTTATTGTGGATGAGGCAAACTTTAAAGGAATACGGTGTCAATTGTGACAAAGTGCCTCTTTTATGTGATAATGAAAGTGCAATCAAAATTGCGTACAATCCGGTACAGCACACAAGGACAAAGCATATTGAGATTCGGAATCATTTTATTCGAGACCATGTTGCTCGAGGCGATATTGATCTATCTTTTGTGAGCACGAAGAACCAACTTGTTGATATTTTCACGAAGCCACTTGATGAAGAAAGATTCTGCTACTTGAGGAATGAGCTAAATATCATTTATTCCGGGAGTTTGTCTTGATTACCCATGCACTCACTCATACATCTCAGTCTTATTTGGTCTAGATGTAGGCATGGATATAGGGGGAGTGTGGTCCTAATTAATTGGGCCAACCCTCCCCCCATAATGCCAAAAGCAAGATAAATCAGTTCTCTTAATATCATTTTGTGATATGTGAGCTTATTGATGAGTATTGGTCGTGAACCCAAGATATATCTTCGCGGTGTCACACCATACACTCCAACAATGTGGCTTCAGCCACCGCCCTCTCCCTTGAGGAGAATTGGATTTTTGTGGATATTTTTGGTTGTTTTTGCTCATCTCATGTTCTTATGGGAATCACACTCAATTTTGGCTCTTATTTGATTTGGTTCTTGCAATTTTGAGTGTATAGTACCATCTCAGTTTGGCTCTCTTATCCTAAGCCTTTCCCTACCCCTAAGCCATCTATTCTTGCACACAAGTCCCTTATACACCTTGTGGGGGTGTTGTTTGGGGACGCGCGGGCCTGAATCTGTGTACAACAGAACTTCAGATTTGAGGCCGGAAAATCCGGCCCAAGTGTAGGCCGGATAATCCAGCCCTGGCGGATTTCGTCTTAAAAGGCAGGGATCAGGGGGAAGGGCTCAGAATGAGCAGCTCTTCTCCCCAACCCTCTCCTCCTCAGCCGTCGCCGCCTGCCGTCCCCCACCCTCCCCGGAGCCTCTCCGACCACCGGATTTTCCGGGCCTCCCCGGATCTTCTTCTCCGCGCCTCCGGGTACCTTCTCCTCCGTGTTCTTCCTCCAATGAGTGAGGGTAACTCCCTCTCTCCCCATCTTTGGCTAGATGTGTCATTTGTTGGGTGGAACATTGTCTAGAAGGATGTGGTTTCGCATAGAACTCGTAGACTTGAAGTTTCTAGGCCCGATCTACTTTTTGCATTCAATCTAGGTGAAGTCAAAAATTTCTGCCTGGGCCGGATTATCCGCGCCTGGCTAGGCCGGATAATCCGGCCTGACAGATTCAACTCTGGTTCTGTTTCACCAAATTGTGTGCATTGAGTAGATTTGCCTTATGAACTTTTTGACTACTTTTTCCATGCTTTCTCCTGGACTTGTGTGTATGCTTATCCCTATGCTATCTCCCTTCTTCTCCTCACAGGTGGTTCAAGTGCTCCCAAGACTTACAAGCGTCGTCCTCGCACTATCTATTTCAGGGTAGACAGTGAGGGCAATACAGTGGACAAAGTTGAGCTGAGGAGAAGAGAAAAAGAGGTTGAACGCATGGCGGAACAAGATAAGCGGGAGAGATCTAGGAGGGGTGTGTCGAAGAGGAAGGGCAAAGAGCCCAAGATCAACTACAAGGCTATGGATCCTGTCACTTATTCCTCTATCCGTCACCGTGATTTGTTTGCAGAGTTGCCTCGTGATGATGAGCTGGGGATGCTCATTTTTGGTGTGCTGAACAGAAAGGTATTTTTGAAGATGTGTATGCCAGGCTGAACATTAGGCCTATGCACCCGATGGTTCTTGCTGAGGCTTTGGAGAAGCCCCACCTTGTGGATGCAATGTATGTGGCTGAGCGGATGGGGCTGCACCATCTCATGTCTCTCTAGTGCTCATATGACTCTGTGGTGGTGAAGCAATTCTTTTCCACTTTGGTTTTTAGTGGCGATGAGCATCACACTTATGAAGTGGATGACTCATGACAGGCCTATGACTGCTGATTTCCGTGTGTTTGCTGAGGTTCTTGGATACAATTTCCGCAGCAGGGATAGGGCCAGTGGCCACCGCATCATCACACAGCTGAAGCCCAACAAAGATGCAGCTCTCTCTCCTTGCACAGTGGACAATGGCATTGTGGGCACTCTTGATAGTCTTGCTCCTATCTATGCTGCCTTAGTGGGCCTCTTCCGTGACTCCATCACTCCGAGTGGAGGCAACAATGATAGCATCCGTGGTCACCTTGTCCAGCTCCTTGCATTCTCTCATGAGGTTGCCTCGTGCGAGGATGAGTCCGTACAGTACAAGCTGGATGTGATGGACTTCATCTACCATGAACTAATTGATGCGATGTTCAACCGGTTGTCCATTCCGTATGCTCCCTACATTATGATACTCATCAGGCACCTGCTTCCCTCTAAAGATTTCAACATTGATGTTTTGCATAAGGCCAAGAAGATCTACAACAAGGCTCAGAAGACCTCTCACCCCTCTTCTGCTCCTGAGGCTCTCATGAGGGATGCTCGCAGGCCTCTAGTGCCTCCCGTTGCTCGTGAGATCAAGCAGCTGAACTGGTTCCAGCGCCACATTCTTTGCATGGGCGTGGACACACGCAAGGGACAGTATGAGGCTACAAGCAGCGCCATGAGTTGGCTCACTCTCAGTAGCTCATCCTTCACCATGTGACTGGTGCCTCTGGTGATCCCCCGGCTCCTACTCCTCCCACAACATATGCCCGGTGGAACTCTTCTTCTAGGCTGAACTATGGAGAGCTGGAGCGTCACTTGTTCTCTTCTGCGCCCACTGCTGATGATGAGGACAATGACACTGAGGAGCTTGAGGATGAAGATGATGATGGGAACGAGGACGAGGACTACGAGTGATACCTTGGGGCGCTAGCATCGCTCTTCTTCCTTTTTGGCGTCTCGATGCCAAAGGGGGAGAAGTAGTTCTATTAGGACTTTGAGGATTTGCATGGGTCAGGCACAAGCATTTGCACTTTTTTCATTCGTCGTTTTCCTGCCTATGTCCTTTTAGTGTTAAACTTTATTTGTGGTTTGCGGTGTGTTTGAGACTTTGTGTCGGTGGATGTCTAGATTTATCCCATGAATTATGCCTATGGATTCATTTACTATGCTGATATTCCATCTCAAGGAAGGCGCGTATATTGGTTATCACATTGATAATTGCGGATATTTCAAGGATGCCTCTCTCATTATCTCGGTGGTATGATTATGTTGTTTTTATTTCAATGGAATAGACTGTCATCTACTTGTGTGCATTTGTATTCAAATGCAAATCTCTAATATGCACACATTGAGGGGGAGTCTCTTCCATGTTTTGTTGGTGGTCATTTAATCCTTCTTGCAAATCCTAGTATTGTCATCTAACACCAAAAAAGGGGAGATTGAAAGAATAATTCATGATTTCCCAGGTTTTGTGTGTTAGATAACAATACCATGGATTATTCTAATGTGCACTAAGTGTTGCAGGGAGTTTTGAGAGTTTTAGGGGCCGGATTATCCACCCCCATCATGGGCCGGATAATCTGGCTAGACCAACTTGGGCAAAGATGGCTCTGCGCAATTCGCTGTCTGGGGGCGGATTTTCCCCCGAAAAATTCCGGCTCTGGGGCGGATTTTCTCCTGGACCGGATAATCCGGCCCTCTGGTTGGGCCGGATAATCCGGCCCCAGGGAAATCACCCAAGTGAGCTCCTGCGCAAGCTTCTGTCTAGGGGCGGAATTTCCCCTAGATATTCCGGGGCTGGGACAGTTTTTCCCAGCAGCCGGATAATCCGGCCCTTCCCTAGGCCGGATAATCCGGTCCCCAGAAGAAAGTGTGAAGGGCAAGTCTGCGTGAGCTTCTGTCCGTGGCCGGTTTTTGTGCCGGATAATCTGAGTCTAGGGCGGAGTTTTTCCCCAGGCCGGATTATCCGGCCCCCACTTGGGCCGGATAATCCGGCCCCCGAAAGCTCCAACGGCTTAGTTTTGGAAGGGGTATAAATATCCCTTCTTCCCCAACGAGCAAAACTCTTGATTCATTCGAAATTGTTCAAACCCTTTGCAAGAGCTCCGATTCTAGATCTCCCACTTCAACCACTCGAAGGCTTCGATCTTTGGGGGAATTGAAGGAGGAGAGAATCGTCATCGTCATCACGAATCAAGCGCATCAACTCCTCTCCATTCATTTGGAGAAATCCCCGATCTAGTATTCTTGTCAATATCTAGATCTTGTTCTTTGTTATTGATAACTTGTTCTTATGGCAGCTTGTTGTCATTACGGGAGCCTCCAAGTTGATTGTGGAGTTGTGCCTTGCTAGTTGTGTAAAGGCGTTGGTACCCGCCTTGAAGGGTCCCTATAGTGGAAAGGTGGATCAGGCCTTTGGTGGCGGGATCCATCGGAGAACAGGGTGAGGCCTATTGTGGCGTGGTGGTCTTAGTACCGCCCACCCCTCCAACGCAGACGTACTTCCCTTAACAAGGAAGGAACTGCGGTAAAACAAATCCTGTGTCTCCGCGTGCTTCACTGGTTTACCCGTTCCTCTTCCACTCGCTCTTTACTCGCTAGTAGATAGGTTTGCATATAGGGAAATTCCACCTAATAGTTTATCTAGAGAATTTACCCTTTGTGTTAAGCCTAAAATTGAAAAAGCATTAAAATTTGAAGTCGCACCTATTCACCCCCCTCTAGGTGCCCATACGATCCATTTCACCAAGTACTCCACAGCAGGTGTAAAGAAGGTACATTTTGACAATTTAGCTTTTAGGTGATGAGCTCTCAATAGTTGGAGAACAATGTTGAGATGTCTACAATGATCTTCTTTAGTCTGACTGTAAACCAAAATGTCATCAAAGAACACTAGCACAAACTGTTTCAGATGCTGAGAAAATATGGAGTTCATCAACTGTTGAAAAGTAGCAGGGGCATTTGTTAATCCAAATGGCATAACTAAATATTCATAGTGGCCAGTGTGAGTTCTGAATGCAGTTTTGCTGATGTCTTTTTCATCCATTCTAATCTGATGATAGCCTGATCTCAGATCTAACTTGGAGAAAATTGTGGCCCCATGCAATTCATCTAACAAGTCCTCTATTACGGGTATTGGGTATTTGTTTTTTATTGTTATAGCATTGAGCTGCCTGAAATCACTACAAAATCTCCATGATTTGTCCTTCTTTGCTACCACTAGAGCTGGTGATGCATAAGGACTGGAACTGGTCCTTATTTCATTGTTTTTAACATCTCCTTGATCAAGCCTTCCACAATATCCCTCTGTTTATGAGGCATGCGATAAGGTATAATGTTTGGAGGAATAGCCCCTTCCTTGAGCATGATCTTGTGGTCACAGCTTCTTACATGAGGTAAGCTTGATGGTGCTTCAAACAGATCAGAAAACTGGTCTAATATTTGTTGGCACATAGTTGGTACCAAGAGTTTTTTTGAATCCTGATCCTGGGTGGTAGGCTGCATCAGAAATATTTGGACCATAAAGCCAAAAGTGCCCTTTTTCAAGATCTTCTCACATCCTTTCTAGGAAATGATGTTGTTTTGTTTCATCATTAGGTGGTCTTGGAATGTTATTTCCTTGTCACCATCAGTTATTTTTAGATTTCTGGCCTCCCAATCAAAAGTTGTTGGGTTATATAGCTTCAGCCAACTCACTCCTAGCACCATATCATATCCTTTTAGTGGCAGTACCTTGAATTCACAATTGAATTTCTTCCTCTGGATTGTGAAGTTGCAGTTTGGTACAGTATTGTCAGACATGAGGATTCCACCCCTAGCTACTGTCACATTTCTTGCAGGTGTAGCTTTGGTCTACAGTCTATGTTTTAACACAAATTCCTTATCCAAGAATGTACTAGAACTGCCAGAGTCTACTAGTTCAATTGCCTGTACTCCCCCAATGTTAACTGACAGGGATATGGTGTCATTGGTTGAAACTCCACTGACTGCAGCAATAGAAATTGACATCAACTGCTCCTTTTGTTTCATTTCCTCCTCTATTTCATGGTTTGGTTGTTGATCATGTTCCCTAGCATCCTCTTCATCATAGTGCCCTTGGAGTTGGATGGCATGCAAAAGGTTTTTAACACCATTGCATTTATGTCCAAAGCTCCAGTTTTCGAGACAGTACAACATTTGCCCCTTTATTTGTTTTTGTTTGCCAGAACAGGTTTGTTTTCCCTTTGTATTGCATTTCGGTTACCCCTGCCATATTGAGAGTTCTGTTCCCAGCCAGTATCCATTGCTTTTTTGTTGCTAAATAAGCCAGCTCCTGCCTTCTAGCTAGCCAATAGGCATCTCTTAGAGTAACTGGCTTGTGGCATTGAGTGTCATGTTTGATGGTATCCTTGAGACCACAAAGGAATCTTAAAATGAAAAAGTTCTCAAGCAGATACTAGTGATCCATTTTCATGATATTCATCCAGTCTTCAAATTAGTCAATGTAACTGTCCACAGTGGTGGTTTGTTTCAATTCCTGGCATTGTTCCATTGTTCTTCAACACCAGGATAGGGAAATCTTTCACCAATTAGGGAACAGAACTAGTGCCAGCTCATGGTTTGCATGTTCATATTAGTGCCTGCCAACCAAGTCTTTGCTTTTCCTCTGATATGGGCATTTGCCCATTTGATTTTATTTTCCTCAGGGATCCCTACTAACTCAAAGATACCTTCACATTCTAGTATCCATCCTTGAGCATTATCTCCAAAGAAGAGGGGAAGATCAATGCTTGGTGATCTTATACAGGGCTCTAGCTGCCAGTTTTGTTGACATGGCTGTCTGTTCTCAGCTTGGTGCCTGCCTTGTCTCTCTTCTGACTGTATTCTGGTTTGCCTGTTGTCCTGTGGTTGGCTCCCTTGTCTCATCTCACTGTGTGCATTCAGATGCCTCATGTCTCTATTCATTGGTATGTCTTGTCTTTCCATATTGAACAACTGTAATTGGTTTGGGTTTGGAATAGTGGGTTGTGTTTGGGAGTATGTGTACTATGGGTTAGGTAAATGGGAATGTTGGTTTTGATAGGAGAATTGTTGGTATGGTTGTTGCTGTTGGAAGCCGGGCTGGTTCTGGGTTGAAGCGAATTGCAGATTTGATTGCTGACAATATTGGTTTTGGAATGGGACCATAGGTGAATGAGGTTGGTAAAGGCATGGGTTTTGCTGGTAGAATTGAGGGTGGGTTTGAGGGTTTGTATTGGAGCAGAACCGGTTGTTTTGGTAGCTCGAGGTTGGTAAAGATGCAGGGCAGGTGGAAAAGGTTGTGTTTTGTGGGAAGCGTGGTTATTTGTGATGGGGTTGAGGTGAGATGAACTAGGGTTGGGGTATCTGGCTTGGGTGGGGTTGTGACATGGGTGGGGGAGTGTTGTAGGGATATGTTGGGGTTTGTTGAGCACGAAAAGAGTTTGAATTTTCTGACGGAGTAGCCACTTCGAGGATCGGACTTAATCCTATAGGATTCATGGCGTGAGACTGAGCATTGAAACCTTCCGAATCCGACTGATTATTGACTCTGTTCCTATTCGTACCCAGTTGAGCCATCATCTCAGTTAAAGTTGCCAGATTACCTTGTATTGCTTCCATGGATTTCTGCTGGAGAAGAAGTTGCTTGTTGATGTTGATCACCTCTTTGGGTAAACAACGCTCAATTTCGGCTTCTTCCTCCGCTCTTGCCTGAGCCAATTCCAGATCTCACGCTTTCTCAGCCGCTCGATCCAGTTCGTCCTGCGAGCGAGTGCGTACATGCGACATTTAGGCACCACTCGTCGTCTTTCGAGCTGAATCGAGGGAGCGGATGGTGACGAACCGAGAGCGATCTTCCTCCCCTCAAGGAATTTCACCACCGAATCAATGAGATCGGCAACCCTGGGGGATTTTTTTTTGCCGACAGACTGCTCTAATAACCAATTGTAAGGGATCAGATACTGCTAGACGGAAGAATTCTAGGAATCTAGGAAATAAATGGGTAACTTGATGTAATTCTGGATAAAAGGCAGAGAGACTAGAAATAATCTAGCTAAGCTGAAGGTAAATTGCAAGAAGGAAATTTAGGTTTTTCATTACTCGTGCCACCCTTCCACCCCTCCCAGCCTTTATATCGAAAGCTGAAGCCACAAGTTATGTTTGTTATTACAATACTTGCCACTATGGGCCAAATGTAGGTTGTAATATAAATGGGTTACATAGCTAGCGGGCCAGATACACATGGGCCTGACAAGTGGCAGCGTGGGTAAATAGATTAGAACAGTCAGGGGCAAAAACCGGGAAAAAGGCGGATTGAAAATTCGGTGTGCAACGAACAACGCCAATCTTTTTAATAGAATAGATAGATAAAAATAGAAATATGAATATACGTGGTATTGTTTGTAAAAAAAACAACATGGAGACACATAACGGAATTCACCACGGATTAGATCATATGTATGTATGTATGAATGTATGTATGTATTCATCTGTAACAGATTTAGCAACACCGGTGTTTTACGCCACAGGGGCGGGTACGCTTTGGATCCTAAGCAAGGTTAGTTATAGCCTTGCCAACCAAGGTTATGTGTTTGGAAGAAGAAAAAAAAGCTAGCTTTGCCCGGCAAAGTAGCCTGAATTGGCTAGAAAATCCTTGCCCATGCGGGAGAGCCAAATCGGCTCGCTTCCGTCGGCAAGAAAGGAGAAAAAGTGACGCTAACTGCCGTAGTGGTGGTGACTACCTTTTTTATGCATGTTAAATTATCATGGTCAGTAGCAAGCCGACCAACCAAACAAGTAGCCTAGCCCCGGTAGGCAATAGCCCGTGCTAGCTAGAAATCTTTGCTCGGCTAGGCTTGGCTAGCCAAAGATCCAAATTGAGAGTCCTGACGATGCCCGTGTCGGGAGTATTTACCAACTAACCAACTAGGAATAAGGCCTATTATATATACTAGCTGAATGCCCGTGCGTTGCTACGGTATGACAATGAAAACATGATATTTGATTGCAATTTGGTTATGCTCCTATATTTCCTAATTGATATATATACAAATAAGATCAGGTAAATATGAGTTTCCTTTGAATAATAATAGTGTGAGTGTTGCATAATCATACCATATGTCATAGTTAATATTAGACATTCTGGCATATTGATATACATTCTACGACTAAAAGTATGTATGCTGTCCTAGGTCACTGTAGATGTAAAACAGTTTTTATATTTTTCTTAATAAATATTATAATTTTTTATATTGGTCAGAGTTCTAAATACCGTGCGTCGTCATGTAGCAATATGCAAATATTGTGTGTTACACCTAGACATTCCCGGAAACTAATTCTATTTACCAATCTAAATACTTCTTTGAAACAACCTATTAATGAAATAATTATGAATAAGTAAGTCTAAGTGCAAGGATATGAAGAACTATTAACATTAACATTGTTTGCTTCACAAAAAAAATCAATCACGAGTAATCTAATCACACTATTTGCATGCTGTTGCTGTTGTTAACCTACGTGTATGATGTCCAACGAGCCCACGTAGGAAAAAACCGTGCAGTAGTAATAACCTCCCATTGATGTGATGTGAGGCCACCGTCCGCTGGACCCAGTCCCCTCTCTCTAGATATTGTCTATTCTTCATCCTATCCTCTACGGTTCATCTATTTTTCTTCCACATAACACCCGTGCTCCTCTTTTCGCCAAATCAAAATCGGCAACACATCCAGGCGATCTTCAAATCAAGGCCTAAATTTACTAATTCATTCATTCCTGTGTCCGTTTTTAACTTTGGATTTTGAGATCACATGAAGGCCAAGAGGAAGGAGCAAGACAACGCGTATTATAAAGGAGCAGATAGTTCGCCTTGTTCCTATCTGAATCGTCAGCCGCCGCCGTCCTCGCGTCATGCGTCAGTGGTCTGTGCACCGGCCTCCTCCTCAACCTCCAGAAGGGGCAAGCGTTGCGGTCGTGCCCGCTTGCGCCCGGTCAACCGGTACGGCAATGGCGTACCTCACCCAAGTAGCCGTATCTTCTCTCCCTGAGCGCCACCGCTTCTGCCCAGTAGGACGTCGTGCGCCTATTCGCCTCCGAGCTCGGCTCCGCCTACTCGACCGTGCCTGTCTCTGGAATTTCTTGCCGACGCGGCTCTTCCTACGAACGGCGACCGCGACGCTCCGCTGGTTGCCGGCCTCCTTTAGCAACCGTCACCGGCCAGCTCGACCGCCCGCCATTCCAGCCTCCTCCCTCCTCTGCTTTTTGACCGTCTGCCGTCTCTCCTTCCTCCCGTGAGAGCCCTGCCGCCACACGAGCTAGAGCTAGCTCTGTCGGCCCGTGCTTCGGCACGCCTCAGTCGGCGCTCGTCTATCGCAGGTCCTCCTCCTCCGTACACGCGAACAGACATATATTCAGTTAGCGGTGGCATTAGCTCCATCGGCCCGTGCTTCGGCACGCCTTAGTCGGCGCTCGTCTATCGCAGGTCCTCCTCCTCCGTACACGCGAACAGACATATATTCAGTTAGCGGTGGCATTGCGTGTAAATTTGTACAAATGAAGGGGTAAAATTATTCAGAAAAAAGACGTACCATCAAGACCATAAACCTTTTAATAATATAGATTAGATCACATTATCACGAACGAGGCTGCGATGACAACTCGATCTGATCTCTCTCTCCTCCGCTGGATCTGACCACGATGCGCGCCGCGACGCCTTCTCGCAGGTCCGCCTCCAGGAAAGCCCGTAGCCGCAGGCCGTGGGCAGACCTCCCGCCGGACCTTCTCCAGGACGTCTCAGGCCGCCTGCGCGACGTCGCCGACAACGTCCGCTTCCACGCGGCCTGCAGGCCGTGGCGCCGCACGTCGCCGCTGCCGCTCTTCCGAGTGGCGTCGACGCCGTGTAACGGCCTCATCCTTCACTCCACCGTCGACTCCCCCCGAAGTTTCTACTTCCCCTCGTCGAGGTACCGCCGCGACTACGCCCCGTTCGCCCGATTCACCGGCGATCGGAACTGGGTGGCTAGCGCGGATGGGACGTCCGCGTGGTTCTTCACCGCGAGTCCCAAGCCGAGACTCCTCGACCTCGTGACCGGAGACGTCACCTCGCTGCCTCAGTTACCAGACGACGAGACCACGCGGTCGATCGAGTACTCGCGTGGCGTAGTCTACGGCGACGGCACCCTTTTTCTGTACAGCTTCGTGAATGATACCCGACGCCTCTGGCGCCCATCCACGTTCACGGCGGCCATTCTACGTCCAGGTGAAGCGGTGTGGACAATCGTGAAAAAGAAGCTATATGTGATAGGAGGTCGTTGTACCGGAGCCAGTTATCACGATGGCAAGGTCTTGGTATTCTCAGACATGTATAAGTATTTATGGTACGTCCTGACCGCCCCAGACTATGTAGACGACGGTGAGGACATCGAAGGAGGCCGGCTTGAGGCGTGGATGCGCGGAGATGTAGAGAATAAATATTTTCGCGACAGCTATGTCCTAGAGTCCAATGGCGAGCTGCTTTGGGTGACCATCTTCGCTGACAAGGATTGGCGCCACCTTGATGCCGACCGCGACCCGACCCAAGCAGTGTCTGTGAAGGTGCACATGCTGGAAGCATCGGAGAAGAAAGGTGGTAACCTGCGCTGGGTGCAGAGGAGTGGCGGGAGCTTGAGCGACCGTGTCTTCTTCCTTGGATCACCAGCCAGCTTCACCGCAGACGTCGCACATCTAGACGACGCCACCGGTGGGTGCGTCTACTTCGTCTTTGACCGCTGCGTGTTAAGGTACAGCCTTGTCGACAGCGACGCCAAACTCGTGGAAAGGTTGCGTCCAGGATGGGGCTCCGACAGGGAGCATGTGTGGCTCCGACAGTAGCCCGCCATAGCTTCACACTGCAAGTTCTATGCACTGAGCATCTTTATGGCACGTATTCCCTCCGTTTAGAAATATAAGATATTTTAGTTTTGTGAAAGGAGTGTATCTAGACTCAAGTTTTATGCACTGAGCATCTTTATGGCATGCACTCCCTCCGTTTAAAAATATAAGATGTTTTAGCTTTGTGAAAGGAGGAGTCTAGATAC
Organism: Avena sativa; assembly: GCA_916181665.1. NCBI lineage: Eukaryota > Viridiplantae > Streptophyta > Magnoliopsida > Poales > Poaceae > Avena > Avena sativa. Next base: position 265,573,079 of record OV702291.1, read on the forward strand.
ACTCCTTTCATAAAGCTAAAACATCTTATACACTTCTTTCACAAAGCTAAAACATCTTATATTTCCGAACGGAGGGAGTAACAATCATGTTCAGTTGAAATATGATCTTCTATTACCCTGAGATATTGCTTGTTGCTAATTCATTCATGCTTTATAGGCTCAAAACACCACTCATGCAAAAATAAAGCTTTGAATAAGGGCCCAGTCCAGCACACGTGGGACAGATGTTTCTGTAAATCCTTCGTAATTATGCTTTAATCCTGTAGCTTTTTTTTTTCTAATTCTGCTTTTGCGGGACAATATGCGGGCGTCGCTTGCAGCCCTACTTTCCTATTGGGAGGTCAATCAATTACTTGTGCAAGCCGATTCGTGCATGAGGTAATTAGGAGCAGAAAGTCAAACAAAGCATGAAATTTATCTCCCGTCTTAAGGTCAAGAATTTTCTAAATTTGTCATGTCCTAAGAGCAAATGTGTCGTAACTCTCACACTATGTTATATATTTAACCATAATAATTTATATAGGGAAATGAAGTAACGATTAGAACATGACATGACATACCTTCATGGGAGAATAGCAAACTGGATCCCTGTTTGTGATCTTCCATAAAGCTTCATGAGACAGACCTGGACCCAAATCAAATTACATGAAGACAATCTGGAAAATAAGAACTGGAGTACAATCTATGGAGAAGGAGAACCAAGTTATTATTATAAAACAAAAGGAGAACCAACAGATTGCAGATGAAAGGAGAACTGATACGCATAAAACAAACCAAGAAGGCAAACAAGCAATGAAAATCGCCTTGCAGGGACTGAGCTACACTGGGGTCAATTGACCCCCAATGGCATTTGGAAAAATCAGTATAAACTACTTACCGTTCACTAATATTTATTACAAGGTTTGACCACATATTGTGATGATTTGTGGCTACTGCCATCATCTCGGTAGATTCTTCATCTTAACTTATTTACCAGATCTGCACACATCATGTGTACAATCAGTATTAAAATCAGGGCTCAAAGGGAAAAGGCAATTTTATTCAGTATAAACTGTTATATGTTGATCCAAATTCTAAAAAGTAGAGGCCAACCGCGGTATGGATCGTTGATGATCTAGGTTATCACTGCTATATATACTTCTTGTAAGCCGCCGGCTGGGATAAGTTGCATCTGTGAAATCCCCAGCGTTGTGTAAACACTTCCCGTTATAGTGAAGTTTCGCTGGCTGGCGCCCGTGGTTTTTCCCCTCTCTTTGTTGGCGAGGGTTTTCCACGTTAAATCTGTGTCCCCCTCGCTACGATTTTATTTTCGTTCTTCGTTATTTACTTGTCGCAAAGCTAACAAGTATATAAACTACTTACTATGGATTTATTACTTCAAAGGGAGTACTATTCACTAGTATTTATTACTCCCAACTAAATCAACGACACTTATTATGGATCGGGAGGGAATACAAGGTTTGACCACATGATTTGTGGCTACTGTGGTCATTGCGGTAGATTCTTCGTCTATACCTAATAATAAAGGGGCTAAGGTTTCCCTCTTCGTCCGTCATAAGTGCGCTTTCGTCCATCGTTTGGTGCGTCTTCCTAGGTCGCTCACGCTTTGCTATCGCCCGCACTACCTCTGCTGATTCTTGTACAAAACGAGCCAACCAAGTTTGGGTCTTCCGTGGCCTAATATGAAACGATGTACACCGTCCCTAGCGTAGTAGGAAACCATCTCGTAACAATTCTACCGTTGTGGCGTGATAGGAAGTCATCCCATAACACTTCTACCTGCGTATATGATCTCAGGTCGTACATAAAGCCAGGTTTCGTTCCTCTCTCTACAGGTTGAGACATCTCGAGGCCAGTCTTGGTGATTTACGTGTCGGCCGCTGATCAATCGAATCTGGTGAATCTCTGCCGGAATTTCGCCATAAAAAGGACCTCGACAAAAAAAACGGAGAGAAGGAAAAAGATCGTGTGAGAGTTTCCATCGAGGGATTACGTAAATCGTGGAGGTTACGGGAGGAGTCATCAAAGTGAAAGTGGTTCGAATTTTCATCCTCCACGCTGTACAGTGCTTCTCCAGCCGTAGGTGATAGTCACCGGACCATGCAGGAGGTGGGGAGCGAAGAGATACGCGTGACCGTCGGCAGGGGCGAGGTAGAGCCGATCGAGCGGCGGCGGCCAACGCTTGCCATGGAACGACCTGGACGAGGTCGGCGATGTTTCCCGTCCGGTTTGAGGCGACGTGGTCGACGGGGCCCTTTGTGTGGCCGGGAGGCGCCGCTAACCACGGCGCTCTCGCGGAGGAGCGGCAGTCACCTGTTGCCAAGCTCGACCAATGTGCCTCGCCACCTCTCTGCCCGCATGCTAATAAGCTCCGCCTCGACCTAGGGCTTGGCGCTGGCCTTGCGGGGCTGCTTGAGGCGAGCTCCAAGAGGTGGGTGGCTGATGAGGCGAACGTGGCAATCGGGGGCTGGCAAGATAGAGGTGAAGGCGCCTGTCAGAGGCGGGCGGCGGTAAACAGTCAGGCAGCGGTGCTAGCTAGGGGAGGCGTGAGGCTATGAATTAGGACGTGTGCACGTGCAGGGAAGCTAGGATATGGTGAGCCTTGGGCCGCAGAATTGGTGTAGTCAAGCAACCCTAAAAAAAGGATCAGTTTTTTTCCTTCTCTTGCCGATGTAAAAGTAGACTCTTAGAATTTTGTCTTGAATAGTCCCATCTAGCTCTAAAACACTGGTCTAACATGTTTTTATACGTCCGCTGAGTTATCTAAAAGTATCCACAATAGCATCTGAAATCAACATGCATTTGCAGCGTTGTTGGATCCAAATGATCCAGAAGTAGAAGGATCTAGCTTCATGGGACTGACTTGGACTTGCAACGCATCCTGCCGGCGGAAGCCCGCTCAGCTTCAAGACGGAGACCCAGTCACTAAGCTTTCAGGTTTTGCTTGGAGCTACCTCACCGAGAATTTTGTGGATAAACAGTTATGCAAATGACAGCCTATATCATTGTCTATGTCCTAAAAATTAACCCATAGCAAGCAGGCAGAGAAAACAATGGGCGTGTGAGCAGTGGAAACGCTCGAGGGTGGATGATTTTCATAATTTTCTACGTTTACTTAACATAGCTTTCTACTCTCGTTGCAACGCACGGGCACATTTCCTAGTCTAATCTTATTTTACCAGATCTGCACACATCATGTGTACAGCAGCTACGAATCAGCATTAAAATCAGGGGTCAAAGAGAAAAGGTGATTTTATCCTCAAAAGCACATTAGAGAAAAACATGACTATGATCTTCTTCACCAATCTCCTAGCTTCTCCTTCTTATCTTCTTTCTCAGATCTGCATGGTGCACACCTCATGTTTAGAGCAATCTGAAATCAGAAAACTGGAATCAGAAACTGGAGAAAATATATGCTGCCTAACGCATCTGAATCCAAAACAATTAAGAGAGTACTACATAGAACCAATGCCAAAGAAGCAAAGCTAGAAAACTTCATATCTTGAGAGAATGTATATCTACCTGACGAAGAACCAAATAACAGAAAATGGCCCTTTAAAAAATGGTGTAATTGGTCCAGAAGTTTGTACATATTCTTCTATGTTGTGGAAGAGCCCCAAAAGACCAATCAAGGAAAAAAATCCATGAAACAAGAATATCACGAAAAAGAAAGCGAGAAGAGGGATTACTGGTGTAACATCCCAAAACTTTAATCCAAGATTATTAAAATCCAAATCATCAAAATTAGGGTTAACAAAAACTTTTCCAATTAAAATTATTAAAGCATTCATATGTGTGTGCATTTAAATAGGAGTTGTTATGAATTGCCATGATTAAGTGATTCATTGCTTGTAAAATGATTCTTAGGTGAAATGAACATCATCTAGATCATTCCTAAATAAATCCCAAATAAAAACAAATCAAAATGAATAAAAGAAAGAAATGGTCATTTGTGCCATTTTAATCAACATGCCTACTTTGGCTACTCCTAGTACTCATTTGTTAACAGAAATAAATATGGACCTTTGCACCCCTTGCTAGTACAAGTAATAGTGTACCAAGGCCCACCTTGTGATCTGCCAAAATCTTTCAAACACTAATTTTAAATGACATTTAAAAATTGAATCTAGTGTAGGTATCAAGATCACCCTATTTCAAAAACCACTCAAATGAGCTCCGATTTTAAAACCCAAGCAACCACAGAAGCTTAAGCATGTGTATAGCAAACCCACCAAAATTCATCCAAAAATTCCAAACATGATTTCTTTCGGCCATTTTCACAAACACTTGGTGGATAGGATTCAAACAAAAACCAAATTCACTATTTGAGCAGTGTTCTGGCCAAACTTGTCCCCCACATTGCCACCAAAATCTCGCCACTGCTCCCCCTACCCTCACTAGCCCAGCCACTCACTGTGCCACGACCAAATGGTCATGGCCATTAAGACTGAGCCCCCATTTGGGCACCTCACCGGCGACAGCACGCCACAGCGGCCGCCAGCGCCATCCACCATGTCCAGGAGGTAGCCCGTGGTCCACCTCCACCGCCCAACCAGCCCCAGCCCGAGGACAGCGACCAGAACGGCCAGGAACCGCCGCGCCCGGAGACGGTCGGCCATGCCGACGCCGCCCGCAGAGCGCGCCCTGTCCCCGCGCAGCCAGACCTCGCCTTGCTCCAGCCGCCCGTCTACATGATCCCCACTGGCCTAGCAAGCTAACGGACATGCCCATTCCCCCGACCGTGCCCCGTAGTCGCCGGCCACCGTAAAACTCGCCGTCGGCAGAGACTTAGTGCGCGCCGCGCTCTTCACTTTCCCCGACCGCAAACCACTGCACAAGCACCACCGAGACACTCGCCAGGGCACCGCCCATGCCTCTAGCTCGTTGTGCCGTCGTCACCGGTGATCACCGCTCATGCTCCTGTACCGCTCAGCCGCGCCTATAAAAGGAGCCCTCCCTAGCACCAAAGACTCACACCATTCCACTCCCCTCTCCTCACTGGTCCTTCCCCACCTCTAGCCGGAGCAGCTCGAGCACTTGTTCGCCGGAATTTGGCCAGAGAAGCCCGCTGCAGATGAGGAGAAGGCGTCGTCGATTTCGTCCACCCCAGGAGCTGTCACGACCACCCCTGAGCCCGCCGTCGATAGCACGTTCGATCGCCCCCATCGCCGCCGTAGCTGGAGCCCTGGTATGCCCCCTAAGCACCCCCACCGAGCCGCTAGGGTTTGTCCTCGCCGGCGAACTGTTCGCCGGAGACAACACCTCTCAGTCGTAGATTCCCCTTCTAATCTAACGGCCCACATCGCCCCGTACCGCTTCGCGTGTAAAGAGCCGCTGACCGGTGGACCCCCCTGTCAGCCGTTCTCTGTGCCGCGGAACTGTAGGGGTTCGTAGCATGGAAAACAAAAATTTTCTAACGCATACAAACAAACAAGCCAAGATCTATCTACTAGATTGTAGCAACGAGTCGATGGAATAACTCACCCTCGAAGATTCCAAAGTGTTTAACGAGAGCAGATTCTCGTGGGTGATGTAGTCGTACTCTTTCCGATCTCAAGATCGCGTAGACGATCCTTCCGGCGCCACGTTCCGGCAGCGCTTCCGCAGTCGGTCACACGTTCGGTACTCGACGAAGACCTTCCTCTCCCTTGTTCCAGCAGGCAGCGGAGGTTGCAGCACTCTCCTCGCGATTCCGGCAGCACAACGGCGTGGTACCGGAAGTAGAGGGGAGATCCCGCAGGGCTTCGCCTTAAGCCGGTGCGAGTATGGTGGAGCTTATGAGAGAGGCTATTAGTGGTCTAGTAATTAGACACACCAATTAGAGGGCTCTAAACCAATTAGAAGGCTCTAAACCGAATAGCTCTAAACCGGGGTCTAGATCTAGGGTTTAGATTAGAGGATAGGAAACTTGTAGTGTGTAGAGAGGGGAGCCCTGCCCCTCCCTTTATAGGTGGGAGGGCCGGCGGCCAAGGGGAGGGAGTGGAGTCCCTCCCCAACTCGGCCTTGGGGTGGGGCGCCGGCTTGGGGAGGAGGAATCCCTCCCCAACTCGGCCTCCTCTTCTCCTCTTTCCCACTTTCCAATTTTGGCAGTTTGACTTTTCAAACTTGCTATTTGACTTTCCAATTTAGGATTTAAATAAACCCTTTATTTTGGACAGCGAGAACACTTAGTACATGATGCAATCATTCCAATATGCAATGACACATTCATGTACCCCTTCCCCCCCGGAGTGCCGGACATTCCGGGACCTTCTAGAATGTTCCCGATGAAAACACCGGAACCATTCCCCAACTCCGAAACGGAACTTTCCTTATATGAATCTTATTCTCCGGACCATTCCGGATCACCTCGTGATATCCCGGATCCCATCCGAGACTCCGAACAACATTCGGTCTCTTTCTCATAATACCATAACTACTCAAACAACGTCGAATCCTTAAGTGTGTCTCCCTACGGTTCGTGAATTATGCGGACATGATCGAGACACTTCTCCGAACAATAACCAATAGAGGAATCTGGAAATTCATATGGCTCCCACATATTTCTACGATTACTTTGCGATCGAATGAACCACTTACATACGATACCAATTTCCCTTTGTCTCACGATATGTTACTTATCCGAGGTTATGATCGTCGGTATCTCTGCATACCTAGTTCATCCTCGTTACTGATAAGTACTCTTTTCTCGTTCCCGTGATATGTGATCCCTTGTGACCAAGTCACATGCTTGCAAGCTAATTTGGATGACATTTCACCGAGAGGGCCCAGAGAATATCTATCCGTCATGTGGATGGACAAATCCCACTCTTGATCCATGTGTTTCAACCAATACTTTCCGAACACTCAATGCCACCTTTATAGCCACCCTGTTACGGTGTGGTGTTTGATGATATCAAAGCATCCATCCAGTAAAGGTGATATGCATGATCTCATGGTCGAAGGAATTAGGTTACTATGTATCAGAAAGCATATAGCAATTGAACTATTGAAATGACTTGATCTTTATGCTACGCTTGTCTATAGGAGTATGTCCACCATATCATTCTCCTAACGATATGATCTTGTTGTTGATAACATCTCAATGTTCATGACAAAGAAACCACATCATCAATCAACCAACAAGCTAGTGAAGTATAGAGGCTATACTAGGGACTTCAAATTAAGTTTACAAATCACACAAGTATTAATGGTTTCCTTGTTAATACTATTATAGCATGAATGCAAACATTTATCATAAACACAAAGATATATAATAATAACCATATTTATTATTGCCTCTAGGGCATATCTCCAACAGTCTCCCACTTGCACTAGAGTCATCTAATCTAGATTACATGGTAATATACCGAACACCCATGGCAGTTTGGTGTTGGTCATGTTTTGCCCTCGGGAGAGGTTTAGTCAACGGATCCGCCACATTCAGATCTGTGTGTACTTTGCAAATCTTTATATCCCCATCCTGGATATGTTCTCGAATAGCGTGAAAACGTAGCTTGATATGCTTCAGCTTCTTGTGTGACCTTGGTTCTTGCGCATTGGCTATGGCGCCCATGTTATCACAGTAGATAGACATTGGGTCCAGCGCACTAGGAACCACACCCAGCTCTGTAATGAACTCTTTCATCCATATCGCTTCTTGTGAAGCCTCCGAAGCAGCCATGTATTCCGATTCAGTTGAAGATCTCGCCACAACGCTTTGCTTTGCACTCCTCCAGCTAACTGCTGCACCATTCAAAATAAATACGTATCCAGATTGTGATTTAGAATCATCCGGATCGGTGTTCCAACTAGCATCGGTGTAACCATTAACAACGAGCTGTTCATCACCTCCATAAGAAAGAACCATATCCTTAGTTCTTCTCAAGTACTTAAGGATGTTTTTGACCGCTGTCCAATGATCCACTCCTGGATCACTTTGATATCTGCTAGTTAAACTAACAGCATATGCGATGTCGGGTCTAGTACATAGCATGGCATACATTAGAGATCCTATGGCTGAGGCATAGGGAGTCTTACTCATCCTTTCTCTATCTTCTGCCGATGTCGGACTTTGAGTTTTACTCAAGGTCGTATTGGGCAACATGGGCAAGAACCCTTTCTTGCTATCTTCCATTCCAAACTTCTTTAGAACTTTGTCCAAATATGTACTTTGTGACAATGATATTTGGCGTTTCGATCTATCTCTATAAATCTTTATGCCTAATATGTAAGCTGCTTCGCCAAGATCCTTCATTGAAAAACTATTATTCAAATACTCTTTGACACTATTAAGAAGGTCTACATCATTCCCAATCAACAATATGTCATCCACATACAGTATTAAGAATGCTACAGAGCTCCCACTCACTTTCTTGTAAATACAAGCTTCTCCATAAGTTTGTATAAAACCAAAACTTTTGATTACCTTATCAAAACGTTGATTCCAACTTCGGGATGCTTGCTTCAATCCATAGATGGACCGTTGAAGCTTGCATACCTTGTTAGCATCTTTAGGATCGACAAAACCTTTGGGTTGTATCATATACAACTCTTCATCAATGTCTCCATTGAGGAATGCTGTTTTGACATCCATCTGCCATATCTCATAATCATAATATGCAGCGATTGCTAACATAATCCTCACAGACTTTAGCTTCGCTACCGGTGAGAAAGTCTCATCGTAGTCAACTCCTTGAATTTGTCGAAACCCTTTTGCGACAAGTCGAGCTTTATAGACAGTAACATTACCATCAGCATCTGTTTTCTTCTTGAAAATCCATTTGTTCTCGACAGCCTTCCGGCCATCCGGTAAGTCCACCAAAGTCCATACTTGGTTTTCGTACATGGATCCAATCTCGGATTTCATGGCTTCTTGCCATTTATTGGAATCTGGGCTCATCATCGCTTCCTCATATGTCTCGGGGTCATCGGTGTTGTCCACCAACATGACATTCATAACGGAATCATACCAATCTGGAGTGGTACGAGTTCTCGTTGACCTCCGAGGCTTTGTAGCAACTTCAACCGAAGTTTCATGATCACTATCATTAGCTTCCTCTCTTATTGGTGCAGGCACCACAGGAACTTCTTCCGGTGCTGCGCTACTTGCAATTTCGAGAGAAGGTTCGACAACCTCGTCGAGTTCTACTTTCCTTCCAGTCACTTCTTTCGAGAGAAATTCCTTCTCTAGAAAGGATCCATTCTTGGCAACAAAGATTTTTCCTTCGGATCTATGATAGAAGGTATACCCAATAGTTTCCTTCGGGTATCCTATGAAGACGCATTTTTCCGTTTTGGGTTCAAGCTTGTCCGGCTGTAACTTCTTTACATAGGCTTCGCATCCCCAAACTTTAAGGAACGACAATTTAGGTTTCTTCCCAAACCATAATTCATACGGTGTCGTTTCAACGGATTTAGATGGTGCCCTATTTAAAGTGAATGCGGCTGTTTCTAATGCATAACCCCAAAATGATAGCGGTAAATCTGTAAGTGACATCATAGAACGAACCATATCTAAGAGAGTTCGATTACGACGTTCAGACACACCATTACGCTGTGGTGTTCCCGGCGGTGTCAACTGCGAAAGTATTCCACATTTCTTCAAATGCTCGCCAAACTCGTAACTTAGATATTCACCTCCACGATCAGAACGTAGAAATTTAATCTTCTTGTTACGTTGATTCTCTACTTCACTTTGAAACTCCTTAAACTTCTCGAAAGTTTCGGACTTATGTTTCATGAAATAGATATACCCATATCTACTCAAGTCATCCGTGAAGGTAAGAACATAACGATAACCACTGCGCGATGCTACACTCATTGGACCACACACATCGGTATGTATGATTTCCAATAAGTCCGTAGCTCGCTCCATTATACCAGAAAATGGAGTCTTAGTCATTTTACCCATCAGACATGCTTCGCATCTTTCAAGTGATTCAAAATCAAGTGATTCAAGAAGTCCATCGGAATGGAGTTTCTTCATACGCTTCACTCCAATGTGACCAAGACGACAGTGCCACATATAGGTCAAATTATCGCTTGATTTCAAACGTTTAGCCTCAATGTTATTAATATGTGTATTTCTACTATCGAGATTCAATATGAATAGACCATCTATCAAAGGTGCATGTGCATAAAACACATTACTCATATAAATCGAACAACCATTATTCTCGGATTTAAACAAGTAACTGTCTCGCAATAAACAAGATCCTGATATAATGTTCATGCTTAATGCAGGCACCAAATAACAATTATTTAAGTATAAAACTAATCCCGATGGTAGATGAAGAGGTAGCGTGCCGACCGCGATCACATCAACCTTTGATCCGTTTCCTACGCGCATCGTCACCTCGTTCTTCACTAGCTTCCGTTTATTCTGCAGCTCCTGTTTCGAGTTACAAATATGAGCAACCGAACCAGTATCAAATACCCAGGCACTACTACGAGTACTAGTGAGATACACATCAATAACATGTATATCAGATATACCTTTCTTCTTGATGTTGCCGTTCTTCAAATCCGCCAAGTACCTTGGGCAATTCCGCTTCCAGTGACCTTCTCCCTTGCAGTAAAAGCACTCAGTTTCAGGTTTAGGTCCAGCCTTGGTCTTCTTCGTCGGCGTGGTAACTTTCTTACCACCCTTCTTGAAGTGTCCCTTTTGCTTAGACTTGCCTTTCTTGAATTTGGTGGTCTTATTGACCATCAACACTTGGTGCTCTTTCTTGATCTCCACTTCTGCAGATTTTAACATAGCAAATAGTTCTGGCAACTCTTTGTTCATGTTCTGCATGTTGTAGTTCATCACAAAGTTCTTGTAACTTGGTGGTAGTGATTGGAGGATGCGGTAAACTCCCAAAGTATTAGGAATCACTATACCCAAACTTTGAAGTTTATTTGCGTGCCCAGACATCTTAAGCACATGCTCACTTACGGAGCTACCCTCTTCCATCTTGCAGTTAAAGAACTTTTCAGAAGCTTCATAACTTTCAATTGCCGCATGAGTCTCAAAGATTAATTTGAGATCCTCGACAATATCATATGGATCTGACTCTTCAAACCTTTTCTGAAGCTCCGATTCTAAACTATACAAGATAGCACACTGAACTATGGAGTACTGATTCTTCCGAGCAAGGTAAACATTCTTTACTTCATCGGTAGCATCAGCTGCAGGTGGGTCACCTAGCGGTGCATCCAGCACATAGGTCAAATTACCAGCTGTGAGGACAATCCTCAAATTGCGGAACCAATCCGCGAAGTTGCTTCCATTGTTTTTCAACTTTTCTTTCTCTAGGAACGCATTAAATTTGATGGTAGGGGCTGCCATTGATCTACAACATATTTGCAATAGTTTAGACTAAGTTTATGACAAATTGAGTTCAAATTAATTAATGAAATTAAACTAGGTGAACTCCCACTCAAAACAACATCCCTCACATTGTTTTAGTGATCACACGAACCAAATCCACTACATCAACACCGATCATCACGTGAGCTGATATAGTTTTAATGGCGAACAATCATCATGTTCATCATATCTACTATATGATTCATGCTTTGCCTTTCGGCGATCCGTGTTCCTGAGGCCATGTCTGTACATGCTAGGATCGTCAAGATCAAACCTTAGCTTCCGCATAAGCAAATCTGGCTTGCTTACGTTGTATTCACCCGCGGAATCAAAGACACCCGATCATCACGTGGTGCTTCGAAGCAGCAAGCTTTGGCAACGGTGCATACTAAGGGTGAACACTTTAGAACTTGAAATTTATGTGCATGAGGGATCATCTTATAATGCTACCGTCGTCTACTAAGCAATACAAGATGCATAAAGGATTAACATCACATGCAATTCATAATATGTGATATGATATGGCCTTTCTTCTTTGTGCTTCCGATCTCCATCTTCAAGCACGAATATGATCTCCATCATCACCGGCATAGCATCAAGGTCAATGACGCTTCTCCATGGTCGTCGTCCACCAGCTTCAACTATTACAACTATTTTGAATAGACACGCAGGTCTTTAACAGAATTTAAAGACAACCATATGGCTCCTGCCGGTTGCCAACTTACAATAAGGAACATTGCATACATCAAATATAATCACAATCATGGCCATATCACATCACTGCACACCCCTGCAAAACAAAGTTAGACGCTTCTACTTTCTTTGCATATTTTACGTGGTTTGGGGCTTTCCATAAGTGTCGTTCTAACTTACGAACAAGAACCACAACATTGATACTAGCATTGTTGATCACCCGTTGTAAATTGGATCTTTACTATGCTAGGAGAAACAGGCACCCGCAAAGCCACTTATGCAAAACGAGTTGCATGTCAAGCGTGGAGCAAGTCTCATGAACGATGTCATGTAAGGTTAGCCCGGGCCGCTTCATCCCAACATACCGCAAGATGCAAAGTACACAAAAAGCAATCTACAATAAAAGCATCAACGCCCACAATGACCATTGTGTTCTACTCGTGCAACAGATCTACATATAGACACGGCTCTGATACCACTGTAGGGGTTCGTAGCATGGAAAACAAAAATTTTCTAACGCATACAAACAAACAAGCCAAGATCTATCTACTAGATTGTAGCAACGAGTCGATGGAATAACTCACCCTCGAAGATTCCAAAGTGTTTAACGAGAGCAGATTCTCGTGGGTGATGTAGTCGTACTCTTTCCGATCTCAAGATCGCGTAGACGATCCTTCCGGCGCCACGTTCCGGCAGCGCTTCCGCAGTCGGTCACACGTTCGGTACTCGACGAAGACCTTCCTCTCCCTTGTTCCAGCAGGCAGCGGAGGTTGCAGCACTCTCCTCGCGATTCCGGCAGCACAACGGCGTGGTACCGGAAGTAGAGGGGAGATCCCGCAGGGCTTCGCCTTAAGCCGGTGCGAGTATGGTGGAGCTTATGAGAGAGGCTATTAGTGGTCTAGTAATTAGACACACCAATTAGAGGGCTCTAAACCAATTAGAAGGCTCTAAACCGAATAGCTCTAAACCGGGGTCTAGATCTAGGGTTTAGATTAGAGGATAGGAAACTTGTAGTGTGTAGAGAGGGGAGCCCTGCCCCTCCCTTTATAGGTGGGAGGGCCGGCGGCCAAGGGGAGGGAGTGGAGTCCCTCCCCAACTCGGCCTTGGGGTGGGGCGCCGGCTTGGGGAGGAGGAATCCCTCCCCAACTCGGCCTCCTCTTCTCCTCTTTCCCACTTTCCAATTTTGGCAGTTTGACTTTTCAAACTTGCTATTTGACTTTCCAATTTAGGATTTAAATAAACCCTTTATTTTGGACAGCGAGAACACTTAGTACATGATGCAATCATTCCAATATGCAATGACACATTCATGTACCCCTTCCCCCCCGGAGTGCCGGACATTCCGGGACCTTCTAGAATGTTCCCGATGAAAACACCGGAACCATTCCCCAACTCCGAAACGGAACTTTCCTTATATGAATCTTATTCTCCGGACCATTCCGGATCACCTCGTGATATCCCGGATCCCATCCGAGACTCCGAACAACATTCGGTCTCTTTCTCATAATACCATAACTACTCAAACAACGTCGAATCCTTAAGTGTGTCTCCCTACGGTTCGTGAATTATGCGGACATGATCGAGACACTTCTCCGAACAATAACCAATAGAGGAATCTGGAAATTCATATGGCTCCCACATATTTCTACGATTACTTTGCGATCGAATGAACCACTTACATACGATACCAATTTCCCTTTGTCTCACGATATGTTACTTATCCGAGGTTATGATCGTCGGTATCTCTGCATACCTAGTTCATCCTCGTTACTGATAAGTACTCTTTTCTCGTTCCCGTGATATGTGATCCCTTGTGACCAAGTCACATGCTTGCAAGCTAATTTGGATGACATTTCACCGAGAGGGCCCAGAGAATATCTATCCGTCATGTGGATGGACAAATCCCACTCTTGATCCATGTGTTTCAACCAATACTTTCCGAACACTCAATGCCACCTTTATAGCCACCCTGTTACGGTGTGGTGTTTGATGATATCAAAGCATCCATCCAGTAAAGGTGATATGCATGATCTCATGGTCGAAGGAATTAGGTTACTATGTATCAGAAAGCATATAGCAATTGAACTATTGAAATGACTTGATCTTTATGCTACGCTTGTCTATAGGAGTATGTCCACCATATCATTCTCCTAACGATATGATCTTGTTGTTGATAACATCTCAATGTTCATGACAAAGAAACCACATCATCAATCAACCAACAAGCTAGTGAAGTATAGAGGCTATACTAGGGACTTCAAATTAAGTTTACAAATCACACAAGTATTAATGGTTTCCTTGTTAATACTATTATAGCATGAATGCAAACATTTATCATAAACACAAAGATATATAATAATAACCATATTTATTATTGCCTCTAGGGCATATCTCCAACAGGAACGCCACTGGGCCGGCCCGTTTTCCTTCCCGCGCGACCCAGTTAATTCAAATCTAGATTTTTCTAATTTAGTTTGAACCTAGTTATGTCCCTTAGTTTGAAAATCAATTCAGAGAGATCTACAAATCCAAATGGAGTGATTCCAATTTTGTTAGAAAGCTACTGAAAGGATCTACCTAAGCCCATTGGATTTAATTCAAATTAGAATTAGAGATCTCTCCTAGTAAAAATAACAAGACAGAAGCTTTTGCACATCCAAACATTTTTATAAAATCAACCATGATAGCTTTTGAGTTGATTCCAACTCTCAAAAATCACATTTAACCATACCTATCTGAATATGTAATAATATTAAAGTTTACATGCAGTGACTTTGAACTAGTACCAAATAATGCTATATAGACATTTCTAGTCACTTTAAATCATTAAATAATAAACTTAAACCTAAGTAAATATGATCCAACCCTTAAATCACATTCCCACATGTTAGAATATGTGGTGATGACATGTGTCCACATGATCCCATATTTTAAGTGGTGAATATTAAATTTTAATTACTTTTCAATGAGTAGAAATTACTTTTCTTAAATAAAAAGAATGAAACTAGTTAATAAAACTTGTGATGCTTGTGATGATAATAGATCATCAAATTGTGCCTTAGAGTGCTAATTAGACTAGTTAAGTATTGTTTGGTGATTATGTACTCCGTATGTATTTATAGACGATAGTACCGACCAGGCTTTCGAGGAGGAGTTCTATCAAGAGGAGGAAGAAAACTTCAACCACTACACTTCACAAGGCAAGCCACCATTAACAATGCAAGCTAACACTTGCAAGTATAATGCTTAGCAAGCTAGAATTAAGCTAGATAATTGAGCAAAAATGCTTTAGGCATACTTTGGTTATACCACTTTGACTATTACTTACCCCAAGTATTATTTTCAAGCTTTACTTCCTTTACTTTACCCAAAGTCTTTTACTTGTTTTGAAGGTAGCATAAAGAGTATAAAACTTGACCTATATAGATAACTTTAGATGTCATTCTATGGCATGAGATTGATCCCATCTTTTCACCTTAATGAACACTCTTAACTTAGTAGTTTGGAGTAGATTAAAAACTTGAGTCACTTTAGATGGGAATACTTGATGAAAATGAATTATGAAAACTTTGGAATGATGAGTTATTCTATTGAGATGTTTTGACATGTGTTGAGAAACACAAATGGTTTATGATGGTGAAAATGTTGAGGCATGAGCCTTAACCCCTTTTTCAAAACTGACGGTTGAATTCGGATGCGATACCATTTCAAATTTACCGTACAACCACAATACCTGAATTGGGTAAGGCTTAGCCGGAAGTTTATATGCATTAGTATTAGTTCCCTCGCGGGAGAGGTTTGAGCTGAGGCTACCTCTCAATGTTGTCCACCTATGCAGTGCCCAAGATGACAGATGGTCATGGTTGGGAGGCCATGCTCATAGGAGAGGTGCTTATACTAGGGTGTGTAAAGTAAAAGTTATGTTTGATTATCGACATACTAAGTATGATGATTCAAGGTTATCCCTGACAGATGTATCGAATCTTGTGGTGAAAGTGTACCACCTCTGCAGAGTGTCAAACTATTCGAATAGCCGTGTCCGCGGTTATGGACAGTTGGAATGGTCATACTGTTTCGTTGTCAGATGTTTTCAAAATAACTTATGAAATGAATGATGAATCTTGACTTGACCACAACAGAGTTGTGTTTATGACACTAGCTTTCCAATTTAAGTGATTCTAGAACTTTATTCTATCTTTCTTTGCTTCTAAACTTAGCTTAGGTTTCAAACTTAACCTTATAGTTAAACTTAGAGTTAGCACTTTATATGAGAACTATATTACTTGTTAGTGGTAGTTTGCGAGTACTTAAAGAGTACTCATGGCTTTTGTTCCTGACTATTCTCATGGCCAGACTATGAAGGAGACTACCAAGATGATGGCCAGCAGGACAACTATGATAACTAGGACTATCTGCCTTCGTCAGCATTGCATGTGCCCCTGAAGATGGACCCCACCGCTACGCTTATCTTTTATTCCGCTGCTTGTTGTATTAAGACTAGATCATGAGATCCTTATTTGTGTAAGACCTTATGTATGGTTTATAATGGATGATGTACTGTGATATTCAATCTGTTATGTCTCGCAAAAATGATAATCCTAGGATTACGATGAATGACATAACAAGCATCTGGGATTAAAAATCCAGGTGTTAACAACTGACATGCTTATGAGAGAGGGTACCATGCTCCAGTTAATTCTCATGGGAAAAAACGACTCGTTACATCTGTCAATTGGGAATAAACACAGAATTTCTAAGCATCATCAACAGAAGAACAGCATGTGACCCTAAAACAAGAAAAACCAAGCAGATCAATGAAAATATAGATCAAAATTAACAATGAAATTACTTACCTTCCACTGCAGTCACCTGCACGTGGGCATAGCCGCCATCCACGTCCATGATGCTGCCGACGACTGAAATCTGTCAGGCTTCGGAAAGAAGGAACCAGACACACTACCAGTCCCAGCTGTTGAGATCCAGAAAGCATTACCAGACTCAAACAGTAAAATAATTGGGACAAAAAGGCTCGTATCTCAGAAGCAGCCCTTGGCAGATTACCCAGCTAGACAAGATGCATGTATGGAAAAAATAGAGTAAAAGAAAAACCACATGTCAAAAAGAGAGAAGAGCGGAGCCAAGAGAGGGCGCTGAACTGTTGCAGTTTAAGAGTGCTACTATATAAGTCTGCTTTGAAAGGGCAACTTTAGAGCTCAGATTCTAGTTTTTCGGATAGCTGAAGTAAAAGGCATGCAAGTGCCACGTAAAATGGTTTTCAACTGAAACCTGAAGTCAGGAGGAGCCTCACTCTCATGGCCTCCTGACCGATAATCTGACACTCACAAGTGATAACTGCACTAATCTTTCGAGGCCTGAGACCTCAATATTGATACAAAAATCTGAAATCTGCAAACTAAAACAGACATAGCATATCAGCACCTTAAGCTCTACAGTAGTAAAACCCATCTGTTCATTACCAGATTACAACCACCACCAAATAAGAAGCAAACTATCCTAAAATGAAATGCAGAGCTACACAACAACCCTTCTGCACATCAAGCTATTCCCTATTTTGAACTGAAAATTTGATGGCGCACTTCATTCGACAGGCATTCGTTACTTTTCCATTGTAGTATAATTAGATGTGCCACACTGTGTCCCAGTTGTCACAAAAAGCTATCTGCTGCACAAATGGCCCGATTTTTTCTATACACTCCTATCTTCATAATCTTGAAGCCACCGACCAGAAGTTCAAGACACATGACGGTGCAAGTGCAAACCAGCTGATGAAAGCCATTGCAGTAGCAGTCATAAAGCTTGGACAGTGATTACCCGCACAAATCTCCAGATCATTACCAATGAGAACGGTGATGCCTGCCGATGCACATGCTGCACCCAAGGTTAGCGTCCCTGTTATCTACAGAGAACATCAAGGTCAAAAGTAGATCATTTTTAAGAGAATTTAAATTGCACGTGGTCTTTAAATAATCATTTGCTTATTCAAGCATCCAAAGCATTTTTAAAAACAAGTCCATAAATATTGACCCATGGTTGCCTGATTGAGGTGCCTGAGATAATATGACTCACCAAGTCTCCTATGGAAAATATGCAGGCAGCTCGAAGATTTCGCAAGGAACGTTTGACAAGAAGTGCATAGATATCCACAAGGGCTAGAGAAAGGCTCCACAGGCATTGCAAAATGAGTGCTGCTACGAGGTAGCTGGTCAAAAGAACAAAATAAGTTCATCTAAAGGAGGAAAAAAATATTGAGAACCTAGCAAACATGAACATGTTACCATCTAACTGTATCTTGTCTTTTAGGATGCCAAATTAATCACAAGGCGTAAAATATTTAAATCTCATGAAAAGTATCAATATTTGTCTTTGTGTAATTAAGAAATCTCAGTAATAATTTCTACTGGAAAATTGTTCCAGGCAGTGGCGGAACTTCTCAAGGGCTAGAGTGGGCAACAGCTCCAACTACTCTAGGAAAATTCCTAAGTATACACTTAATTATATGGCTCAAATTTCAAGCACAATTTGTCTTTTTAACTCATGCAACTCTAGTCGCCCCTCAACAATCTCCGTCAAGCTCTGACAGTTTCATGTATCTCTTACAGATGATACTATGGAAAACTGGCTACTTTAGTAATCCTAAGGCCCATGGTCCAAACAAGGAAACCCCGTAATCTTAATTGAAAAAGACACAGATATATCCTACAATTCATGTAGTTTATGACTAACGCTGCCCAAGCAAGAAAAAATGAGGTACCACAAACCACATTGGTTTGATTATCGCACGGCTGACAGTTTTTCTAAATATCTAGTGGTTACGTAGTGAACATTTGTCCTCTACTCAAACTATTACTGTAAATCTCAAATAGTAGCCAAATTAGTACCGCACCAGAAGGCGGTGACGGAAGCGAAGTCGTTGGTGGACGCCATGGCGGCGAGCGACGCGGCCGCGAAGAAGACCTGCACGAGGCGGAGGCCGAGCCCGCCGGGCGTCCCCGGGCCCCCCTGGGTGTCCTTCATCCGCACCCCAAGCGGTGCACCATCCGCGTTCTCCCCCTGCGGCGGCGGCGCCTCCACCGGGTGCACCGCCGGCCGGCTCGACCGCATCTACCCCGGTCCCTCCTCGACCCAAGGTGCCCCGCGCTGGACACCTGGACCGCTCCCGATTCTGCGGCCCGGGCTGGCCACCGGAGCCGAGGGTTTGGGAGATTTTGGGGGCGGAGAAGAAGAAGAGGAATGTGGAAGCACGAGGGCGACCTGTACTCTCTCCGCTCTGTCCTTGTTTCTCCCGGACCGCGTATGGCTTGGTCACTGTGACTGTGAGGGCTAGCAACGAAAGGGGAGCGGAAAGTTTCCCATTTTTTCGCGGAAAAACAGAAATAGAATAAAAATATGAAAACAAAACAGAATTTTATAAAATGAAAACGGAAATAGAATCTTTTTATGGAAACGGAAACAAAAACGAAACAGTATTTTCCGGCGGAATAGACGCAAAAATAAAATTTCTATTTCCGTCTAATATGAAATTTCCGTTTTAAGGTTGATATGCATGGCCAAATCCAACCGACACAAAATATGACCAAGCCAAGCATGCAAAGCTAATCATCCTAGTACTAGAGACTATGTGATCCCTTGATGCATTCGAGGAGGCTTCCACGAAATAATCATTCCCTTATTCCCTTATAAACTTAGCATCATACTATATATAATCGGGGAACAATTTTGTTGGTTTTCTGAAATGCTTGAAATTTGTTGCATGATTCAGGGTTCTCTTTGTTCCGGGTTCGGTCTGTATCTGCTTTCGACAGTATCTGAATCTGTTTTTATTTTCCGGGGTTTCTGTATTCGTTTCCGCTTCCGCAAAAAAATATGAAAATAAATGTGACACCACTCGGTTCCATCTGTTTTCGCTCCGTTTTCATCCCTACTGAGGGCGGCGTGGGGCCTACCCATTGAATTTTGGAAAGGAGTTATTTCAGACAGTTGTAATTAATTAAGTCATGTGCAAAAAACACTTTTAATGCCTATATTTATTAGAAATTCAAAAAATATCAAGAATTATGATATCTATAATAGTACTCCATTATAAAGTTCATCCCACTAAAAAGCATTTAATGTTTGCAAGCTGAAATTTGGTGTAGCCACATCACCTCAATTCTTTATATCCATAGGATTATACATGAGATTGCAAGCTCGATCCATTGCTTTGGCCCAGTCATCGTCTCACCATTTTATTCTCCCTGATAGTTACCCGTAGTACTCCCTCCGTCGCGAAAAAGATGTCGGAGGCACAGTTCAAATACAGTTTTGCAAAAAAGTACTCCCTCCGTCCCGAAAAAGATGTCGGAGGCACAATTCAAATATGGTTTTGCAAAAAAGTACCTAATACATTCAACACGTGTCCAATTTATCCTTCAAACTTGAACTTCAAGCTGACATTTTTTCTCCGTCTCCGTTTCCTTGAACGTCCTCCTCGCCTTGGACGCAGCAATTGATAAATCTACGACAGCGCGCATCTGCCCAGCACATCGCCTCCTGCCGCCTCTCTCTCTAGCGGTCGATCTGCCCAGCACCGGGATCAGCTCAGGAATCCATCTAGAGCCGCACCGGGATCAAATTAGCACATATATCGATCCTTCAGTCCCTCCGGGCCGAAGCTCAGCTCTCCGTCTCGCCGGCAGCTCCGGCAAGCCAAGGAACCAACCTCAGCTTTCCCGTCTCAGCTTCTAGCCGGAGCTTAGCTCCCCGTCTCGCAGGAAGCTCCGGCAGCTCGTTCCCAACCTCCAGGCCGCGCAAGAGGGAGCGTCGGAAACTCCAGCAGCTCGTCTCATATTTGCGCGGGCAGCGCCATGTGCTCTGGCAGCTCATCCCCAACCTCCAGACTGCGCAGGAAGAAGTTGGCTCGCCTCAGCTTCTCGCTAGCAGTGCCGTGAGCTCAGGTAGCTCGTCCCCAACCTCCAGGCTGCGGAGGAGGGAGTGTCGGCAGCTCTCTCACCTTCTCGCCGGCAGCGTGGTGTGCTTCGGCAGCCCATCCCCAACCTCCTGGCTGCACACGCAAAGGACCGAGATGCGGAAGAGGAAGCTGGGACGTGTCCACAATTTTGGCATGCACATCGTATTATTCCGCTCTAGCGAGTCTGACAACAAGGAGGAGGTGGCGATCTTCGACGCCGGGATCACCAGCCTCTCCACCTTCAACATTGCTGCTAGCCACAAGCTCTAGTTGCAGCTCCTCGCTAGACGCGCCGACGCCGGGAGCTCTAGCTCGCTAGCACCTGAAGAAAACGACACAAGAAATGAGAAGATTGTAGGTCTAATCGTGTCAAATTGTAGCTGAACTGTGCCAGGGATACAATGAGCAGAAATGGAAAGCCAAATTGTAGCCTAATTATTCTGACCAACTTGTTCTTGCAGCTGATATTGAACTCTGCATATAGCTCATAGATATATCATAGATTATGTAGTATAGACAATTATATCATAGATTATGCAGTCTAGAAAGTTATACTTTAGAAGAAATACTCACAAATTGTACTTGATCAAGCAGCAATCCATTTACTTATTCTGCTAGATATACACAGATTATAGTTGAGCAAGATGCATACTCTCAACCTCAATCTATTGGTTTTAAGTTCAGTTAAACTCTCAACCTCCCCTTCCATTTGCATAAGAAATTAGCAACCCAAATTTTAAAAAGAATGATTAAGCTAAAAAGAATTATTAAGTAAAAGGAATGCAATAAAACTTATCACTACAGATAGCTGAGCTAATAAGCATATGATAATGATATCATAGAATTACCTCTGAAATGGACACCTCTAACAAGTATGCTGACTCTTAACGACATCCAAGAAATCCCATTGAACTTCCATTGACATGGACATTAGTGAGCTGAAACAGAGGTGCTTGAACACCTGTGCCCACACACAAATCGCTTCAGAAAAAATCTGATGCTATTTTCTCAAATGCTAAACGCATTGTGCACTGCAGCGGAAGTGGTGACTTACATATGAACACCTGAAACTTACATATTAGATAACACTATTTCCTGATCTAATTTCATATGCACTGCAGCGGAAGTTTAGCATATTCAAATTGTATATATATATATATATATATATATATATATATATATATATATATATATATATGTTGGTCTTGGTATCAGGCAACAGCCAGCACCTTACTTAGAGAAAAAGCACGGCAAGAAAAACTAAGGTAAACAAAAAATCAAGGGAGGAGCAATGGCTGAGATAAAATACAGGGGATTAAAACAAACCACAAACAGTATATGAAGAATCAACACTCAAGTTTAGCTTTTGTACTAGTTTGCAACTAGCCAGACAACAAAAATTAGAATTCTTAGAAAATGGTAGCTTCACGTTGTAGTACTTCATAAATTAGCTAGATTGGCAGCATAATTTCTAACTCAAGTCGCCGGATGAAAAAAAAGGATATCAGCAGTGACAATAAACAAACAACATGCATCTCCTGTCATCTCACTAAAATGTTTGCTTGCATTGACCATTTCACTTGAAGCCCTACACGTCAATGGTAATGAGTTGTCTGAATATTTTAAGGTTGACAGGCTAAAAATAGTTGATGCACAATCATTGAAATGCCTGCTGGAGAGTGGAGACTAGATGTGAGAAGAAATTTTATGAATGAAACTCTGAAAAACAAAGTAATAGAGCTCAAGCTTTGACATTGTCCAATAAAAGCATTAACAACAGTATTGCAAGAATTGCTGCTCCTTGGTCATTGAGCTATCACAACAAGTCAATAAGCATTATCATAATTCAAAACTCTGTACATGATGCTTATTCATGTACAGAAAAAGTAGCAGCAGTGGCTTACTTTGAAGCCTCATTTGTGTGTTTTAGACACCGACGATCACAGGAATTTGCTTTGTTGTTGTGCTAATGTAATACTACTGACATGGTATAAGAAACTGGCAACAATTTTATTTTTTGATTACTTTTACTACTCCTGTACTTGAGAAACATTATTGGGCGCTATGCAGCCGTCCACCTTGCACATGGCCTATGCATAGGCCTGTGTTTGGGCATAAGTAGCTCAATGCACAAGTCAAGAAATATATACTCAGGCCATGGACAGTATGTTGCTACATATCATCATACCACACAAAAAGGAAAATCTCAAGGCAGTGCTGACTCTACAAGCTACCTTGTCTACCTTTCTTTTCCCCTCCCAACAATTCTAGAAGCAAATAATTCCCGTGTGGAATTGGGGAGGAATATAATCTTGAAAGCTGCCAGTGCATAAAGAAATCCCTAGAGAAATCAATAATACAGACCTTAATGCAAGAAAAATCAAAACATTTGATGGTTTTACCACCTGAGAAGGAATATGCACCAATATGATAAATTCCAGTAGGAATAACCCAGGCCTAGTTAGAGCCAACCACGTTATCTCGTAGGTTAAGCTTTCATGAAATGCACAGCAGGAAGAATCACTTGATTTAATTCCCAACTAGTTTCACATCTTCATATTCCTCTCACACAGATATAGTAACAGTAATTCCGGATCAAAGAACTATGCATCAAATAGAAACAAAGGAACGAACTTTAGCAGTAAAAGGAACCAATTTTAGCAGCAGCGACTATCAAAGAGTGCATGGTGGAGGGGGGAGGCATCACCGGCTGCAGTGGCGGGTTGAGAAGGTCGACGGAAGCAGAAGCATATCAGAGTTGTGGCAGGTCGGGACGGCAGCGGCAGGTCGGGCCGGCAAGCACGGGCAGGAGATTGGGCACGCCACCGCCACCGTACACCAGCCTCCACCGTCCACGCGAGCTTGTTGAAGTAGGGTACGGCTTTGCCGCCTCGAGCTTCTTCTCACCGGCCGTGTCCGCCTCACCTTCTTCGTTGCCGCTGACCCCCAAATCCCCCAATATTCGATTTTTACTGCGTGGGGGATGCAACGGCGAGGATAGGGTTCGCAGATGTCGATGGGGCAAAGGGGCAGGACGAGGGATCCTAAGCTGCACAACGGGGGCGAGGGGGTGGTGGCCAGTGAGGGAGCAGCGTGGCGCGCGGGCGAGGTTTCCAGGCGACGACGACAATGGAGAAGAGGGGAAAGAGGAGAAGACGACGCGGAGGACCATGGGTTCAGTCGGAAATTTTTGAAGGTTGTTTTTGCAAAATGGACCATACGACATCTTTTACGGGACGGAGAGAGTAGTAGTATGTCAAAGATCGCGTTGCATGTAGTTGTCCTGGCCGCTCACTTGCTCTTTTAGAAATCAATTCCCACTCAACTTACTTCCTCCCGAAATCAATTCCCACTCAACATTTTGACTCTTCAACATTTTGACTCTGTGGATACTACCAGTGCCCCCTTCTCCTCACCCACTTCAATAATTGATCTTTAAATACGAGTATAGAATCTCTCTCTCTTCTCAATATCATCACCGAGCTAGAGACTCGATCAGACATTGATTAGGCTCATCCTAGTGGGAGTATCATAGCTAGTATCATGCATGTCATGTTGGCAAAAATATGATATGACATAACAATTAATGAAGAAAGAGATGGTTAGAGTATCATAGCACGTAAAACTAGAAAATATTCATACAAATAAATCTTGTCCACAATTTTGCATTGAGATTTACAAATCATTAAATATAGTACTACTAGTATGATACTAATACCTCTGTTTGAGATTATTAGTCTTAAGGGCCAAGTTGCTAATACCAAGACACTCCATAACTCTCTCTCGTTAATTTACGCATGCACCAATAGTCTTACATGCATGAGAGAAGTGAGAGAAAAAGAAGAACATGCATTAGACGAGAGAGACTAATAAATAGAATAGCCCTTATAATCTCAAGCAATATAAAAAATCTCTCGAAACCTATAATCCCAAACAGAGAAAGTACCATATAATATCATGCACTATAAAGATAATATCATACACTAGTATCATATACATGATACTAATAGTATGATACTACCATTATAATCAGCCTTACCGGCCATGGCGACGGATGGAGAGCTGGACTAAAAGGGTGGAGGAGGGTGTCCTCCGCTCTCGGGACACCGCGCGCTAACCTGCTCCCATCCAATGGATCCAACCCCCACGCTATGCTGGCATCAAGCAGCTTTGAACATTCTCCTCCTGTCGGGGTCTCAACTTGAGACGGTTTGCGAGATGCGACTGTGCGAGCATGCACGACGGCTGTCACGCAACCTTTATCCTTCTTGCCGTTTACAGAGTTGAGTTTTTAAACTTGATTCGTCGCTATGCAGGACGGGGAAAACCACAAGGTTTGGCATGGTCATGGAGTTCCACGCGCGAGGAGGTTGCAGATTTGACTTGCTTCTTCGGTATTTTCTACCGTTTGCCATGTTCATGTTAATTGAGTTTAGTTTGTTATTGAGATCTCACAAAAAGGTACTCCCTCTGCTTTAAAATATAAGATATTTTAGCTTTGTAAATAATCTAGACCTCTTTTAGTGTCTAGGTTCATTAAGGTTTGGAGTGAACCTAGATACTAAAAGGGATTTAGACACGGTCTTTACACAAAGCTAAAACATCTTATATTTTAAAAAGGAGAGAGTATTAGCGAATTACTATTCTTTGTCATGAGTTTGTCGTACGTGTTGTTTTTGCGAGTCACGCTTTCTTCAGGCTCTATTCAAGTGAAGCATCTACGTGCTTTATTTTATTTTGTGAAGTTGACAAGCTTTTGCACATGTATTATTTTACAGTAGTTCATGCATGTGGTTTCAACTCATCAGCGAGAGATTATAACTGTTAGAGCTCCGGATTTGCAGGCCGACTTTGATTATCTTTCGCTTTCCTACCTATTGTTATAATTAATTCTGCTAGCTTACAGATTCGTACAAGGAAACCAAGGATGTATATTGAAGAGTTGAGGAGATGAGTCTAGCTGCTGAGGAGGACATGGTCTGAGTTAAGTCGCCGTGATAAGACACTGCAGTTCTTTGCCCTTCTAATTATTCTGTAGTAAGTATGAATTATGTTTTCCTACCATAATTGTTGATTTATCTGTTATTCTTAGGGGTTCTCAGGTTTGTTTCGGAACCATTTCGTGGTGTCCGTGAGTAAAACCACAAGTGCTTAATTGGATGTTATTTTCACAAATTAATATAACTACGAATGTTTACACGTCTGTCAGTATGAAACTCAGTCCTGATGCAACTATGGAACGATTGATTATCACAGCGCAGTTCTTTAATCCACTACATCTTCAGTCTTTTACTTCTTTGTGGGTATACATGGGGTGTCCAGAAGGAAAACAGCTGGTAACAACACAACTGACATACTTTTTCCCCCGAAAAGGGGAGTATAACCCGTCTCTGCATCTATTGAAGCACACAACACTATATTAAAAGTTCATGGATGGCTCAAGTTGAGACAACAACTGACGTGCCTAAATTTTAAAATTGTAGGGATATGTTAAATGGCTATCACCATAGCACGTCCTTAATCCGGATAACCTGGATGGCCCACATTTGGTAGCAAGGCATATGGTCTGTTGGACGGTCCAGTTAGATAGATCCAGAAGGGAGACCTATGCCGGATGAAGGAAGGTTACACATGAGTCACCGACGTACTCGGAGCCTTGGAGTGCAAGACACGAAAGACTAGTTCGTATTAGTGTAGGACTCTTTACCTTGTCCGGCAAGGTCCTTTTCCTGTAACCCTAGGTTATGCTGCTTTTATAAACTGGACATATGGGATCCTTTAGGACACAACCAATCAGATTGCTACGTATAACGTGCAACATCTCGCACAGTGAACCTATCTCTGTAACTCGGCGTATTGCCATTATAGTGATTTATAGTAGTAGTAGAGTTCCGTCACCGCTGTGGGACTTGAACCTGGGTAAACTGTGTTACCTCATACCCGCCAACTCTCCGTCTTACCCCACGTCTCTAAACACGCATTGTGAGGACCCCTCCATGGCGTACTCGTCGGCAATACCACGACAGTTGGCGCCCATCATGGGGCAAGAGGCGCTTCGAGCTCTACACCGGGCGAGGTCCAATCTCTTCATGGGAATCGGCGACACTGTAGCCATCGGACGCGTTCTCTTCTCCAGCAACGTCCCGATCGTCCCTCCAGATGAGTTCTGGGTGCCGGCGAAGACGAAACCTACGTGCTGCTCCGTCATCCCCTTCGGAGACATCCACATCTTCATCGGCAAAACTGACTCGGGTCCTAGATCACAGGAAGTCGGAAACTCGTCAAGCCCCGCATGGACTGCGTACGGGCAGGACACGTCCGCGGAAGGATCTGGGACGTACCTCTCTCTAGAGTATGGCGGCTCAGATCAGGAAAATTCAAGGCCCACCCAAACCGCCCCTGTGCAGGATATAAAGGTGGAAGGACCCCGCAAATCTGCTTGGCTTCCCCGAGCGTTAGAGATGCGCAGGTCACACTTTGTCGGCGTTGTCACCATCTTCGATCTAGCTAGATGCGTTCAAAGGGACGAAGAACCTCCCCGTGAATACCTCGCCAGATGGATGAGGGTGAGGGAAACCCTAGAGGGCGACCGTGCCAACGAACTCGTGTACCACTTCGTGGAAGGGCTCACACCCGGAACACTCCTCTGGCATACCCTCCGAAGGCGGCAGGCCGCGGGTCCTCTCACCCTTGGTGAGATGGTCACAATCGTAAACGAATACGTGGACGCCAGTGAAAAGGCTGAGGCCACGATTGCCGTCATGGCCGGAGGAGGTAACAACAACAACGACCCAACTCCATCACCCTCCACATCTGCCATCAATAACACTGAAGCCAACTCTGACTCCATCCTCAACGCGCTATACGCCGACATCAATATGGATGGCAGTGGCTCGGATGCTAACTCAGAGGAATACGATGTTGTTATGAGGGAGATCGAGTAGGATATCGAGAAGGAGGAGCGCGCCGAGAAGACCAACACATCCCACCAGGTGCTAGTCGCCATTGGGAGTGTGATGGAATAAGATGGACAGGAACCAGAGCGTGAGAGAGCTCCACCCACACCTACGGTTACCAGAGCGGTAGCAGCCAAGAAATCCGCCGAGCCTCCAGCTCCGACCCAGGCTATGCCCCTTCCGATTATCCGTCTGCAGCAGGCGCAGGAACTCACCACGGCTCCCAGTACTGCCAAGCAGAACGTCTGTAGCTGGCAACCCATTGGTTACTCCCGCCGACAAGGCGATCTATGGTGCACTCCTTATTGAGCCCATCACTGTCGCCCATATCCAGAGCGTTACGAAGCTTGATGAGAAGCACGCAGCAATCCTAGCGGAGGCCAAGTGCATCGCAGAGCAGGGCGCTAAGCTGGATGAATACATGGCCAAAGCGCAGCAATCTATCAAGGCGACAAGAGCTATGAAGGCTGAGTACAAGCAGTTGCTACTAAAGCACAAGGCAAAGAAAGCACCAGCACACGTCTTCGAAGACCCCGGCGTTCGGCGCAAGTTGGGATATGGCGGATCCAAGCCAGCAAAATCCACTCCATACATTGATTCAGAGGGTAGGCACGTAATGCCAACTCCCGCCCTCAACATCACCATCGCCAAGACCCTCCTGGAGAAGGATAGGTCACCAGAAGTAGTTGCTCAGGTGTATGACCTCGTCACCAAGGCATGCAAGCAACAGGAAAAGGCTACCTCGAAGAGGCTTGAGTCCGACCCAGAGCTTTGCTAGTCAACCCTGAACAACCGCAGAAGGCCATAATCTCCCCGTGAAAAGGATCCCATACAGGCTCGACAGAGCGAAGACGGAGGGACACGCGCAACAGGGCTGACGCCATACCCATATCTTCGAATAATGGAGAAAGGGCTCGCCCTCGTCGATCGCTGCCTCTACCACCATCCCGACGTCACGAGGAACCATAGCCGCGCCACCAAACAAGCATGCCACCACCTAGGCACCCCCAGGTTGGCATCGTTATACGCGACCAGGGCGAGCAGCCCCGACATGCCGAAGAGCGCAACGATGTTGAAGGACATAGGAGCAGATCCTACAAGGAACCGCCACGTCTGATAAGCAACCGCGATAGGTGTGAGGAGTCACAGGAGGGTAATAGCAAGAAGGCTAACCCATCGTCTCCACCGCCACCGTCGCCACCTAGCAACCATCATGGTAGAGGACACGGTGGATCTCATAGATCGCACCGCAACTCCCCTCCCCATGAAGGAAAAGGAAAGCAACCAGAGTCGTACGATGCATGTTCATGGCTGGACAAGATCCAAGAAGCTCGGGAGCTCCCATATCTTGGCCATGTTGTTTTAGACCAGTAATTTGGGCCACAACTTACCCCAAGGGTCTTCGGATAGACAAGACCATCAAGCCTTATGACGGCACCGCCAGGCCAGCCACGTGGTTGCAGGACTACAACAAAGCGATTCACATTGCAGGGGAAACCCTAATGTCGTCGTCAAGTACCTCCTACTTATGCTCACTGGTACCGCCAGATAGTGGATTGACGACTTGCCGGAGAAATCAATATGCAATTGGTTGGACATGCATGAAGCGTTCACCAAGAACTTCGAGGGTACGTACAAATGTCTCTGCACTGTCGGAGACCTACAATAATGCATACAAGAAAAGGATGAAACCTCCCGTGCCTACCTCTCTCGCTGGCTGGATATGAAAAATTTCTGCGCAGGGGTGCATGAACAAACCGCTATGGCCGCCTTCATCAACGGTCTAGAGAAGGGAACTTTGCTTCAGCATACATTGAAGTGCAAGCAAGATAACAATGAGCTCAACCTCAACGCAATGATCGCCATGGCTAGCGAGTTCGCCGCTGCTGATGACGACGCGTGCGGATCGTTGCCGGCAATAGCAATCCCTACCCAGGTCAGAAAGAACAACAATAACAAGCGGAAGACGCCGCCTGAAGAAAGAAAACAACCGACATGGTCGCCACAAAATTCGCTGGCAGAGGCGGAGGAAGACAACGTGGACGTGGCCGAGGGGCTAGCCATGGACAGTAGAGGAGTGATCTACACCCTCAGTGCCCCTTGTTCCCCAAATGTATGAAGAGTACCGCGATATGCCATTTTTCGTCCATCTTGATGCAAACTCTAAGGCCACCCACACCAACTGCCAATGAAAATTTGTCAATGACCTCAAGGAAGAACATGAGTATGGCTAGCAAAGTCGGAAGAACAGACCCCAAGGAAATGGCAAAGGGAAGAAGAAGGAGGAGGAATCCAAGGAATCAAGTGACATGGAAAAAGACGTGGAACCCAAGTCCTTCGACAAGGGAGATGGTAAAGGGAAAAAAACCTTCAAAAAGAAGGCTCCGTGTTACCATACGTTCCTTGGTACCCCCACTGTCCGGGCCTAGAAAACCCACTAAGGATACAGATGGCTACACTCCCTCCAGTTCCCCAGTACGTCAAGTGGTCGGAGATTCCAATTACTTGGGATAGGAAGGATCACCCAGACCTTATCCCAACAGAGAACCAGTATGCCATGGTCATCAACCCTTTGATTGACAGCACAGAGTTCACCAAGTGCCTCGTGGATAGTGGAAGCAGCATCAACATCATGTCCCTGGATACACTGCACAAGATGAACTTGATAGAGACCTAGCTAAGGAAGAGCAACACCATGTTTCATGGCATTGTCCCTGGCCAATAAGCAAATTCCCTAGGCTGCATCACCCTTCTGGTCGCTTTTGGTGATGTCAATAATTACCGCCAAGAACGCATGACATTTGAAGTGGTGGCTTTCAAGAGCATGTACCACATCATCTTTAGACGCGGCATCTTCCACTCCTTCCTTGCAAGGCCATGCTTCGTCTATAACAAGCTCAAGATACCCAGACCAAATGACATCATCACCATTGATGGAAGCTTCACCAAGGCATGGGAGTGCGAGCTCAGTGAAGTCGCCTTACGGAGGCAGTTCTCTATGGTGAGGGGTTCAAGGAGATCCAGAGCCAGGTCGATGCCTCAGAGATGCCAGCTTCGAAGAAGCAGATCACTACTGTCGAACCCGCATTCAAGGACGCCATCAAGACCAAGAAGGTGGAGCTTGTTGAAGGAGATTCCTCCAAGACCACCGCCATTGGCACGGACCTGGATCCCAAATAGGAAAGCGCGCTCGTCGAGTTCCTTTGTAATAATAGGGACATCTTTTCCTGGCAACCTGCCGACATGAAAGGTGTACCTAGGGAACTTGCCGGACATAGCTTGAAGATTGATCCTAATGCTAAACCGGTGAAACAACATCTATGACACTTTGGTGACGAAAGACGAAGGGCTATAGGCAAAGAAATAGCTAGGTTACTTAAGGCTGGCTTTATCCAAAAAGTTATTCACACCCGATGGGTGGCATATCCTATACTTGTTCCTAAAAAAGGAACCAATAAATTAAGAATGTGTGTGCTTACACTGGTTTTAACAAAGCGTGTTCGAAGAATCCGTTTGCTTTGCCTCACATTGACCAAGTCATTGAATCGACGACTGGCTTGGAACTTCTGTGTTTTCTCGATGCCTGCTCAGGTTAACACCAAATCCGGATGCGAAAGTCGGACCAATTGGCCACTTTGTTCACCATACCTTATGGCACGTACTGCTATGTCACGATGCCCTTTGGGATGAAAAACACGGGTGCCACTTACCAGCGGACAATGCAACACTGCCTACACAACCGAATAGGTCGCAACGTACACACTTACGTGGATGAAATCGCGGTAATGTCAAAGAAATCAAATGACCTTATCGCCGACTTGTAGGAAACCTTTGACAATCTTCGGAAATACAACATGATGTTGAACCCCAAGAAGTGCGTCTTTGGGATACCATCTGGCAAGCTGTTGGGCTTCATCATTTCGCACCGTGGAATCAAGGTGAACCCGGAGAAAATCAAGGCCATCCTTGAAATCAAACGTCCAACATGTTTGAAGGACATACAGAGGCTTATAGGCTGCGTAGCAGCGGTAAGCCGGTTCATCAGCCGACTTGGAGAGAAGGCTATGTGATATGTTGCAAACGTATCTATAATTTTTGATGTTCCATGCTTGTTTTATATCTACTTTCTTATGTTTTGTCCACACTTGGGAGTACTTTTACACATTTTCTGGAACTAACCTATTAACAAGATGCCACGGTGCCAGTTGCCTGTTTTCTACTGTTTTTGGTTCCAGGAAAGTTAGAAAATTAATATTCTCGGAATTGGACCGGACAAAAGCCGAAGTCGATATTTTACCGAAAGACTCACGGAGCCAGAATACGAGACGGGGAGGGGCCACAGGGCGACCACACCATGTGGTGGCGCGGGCTAGCCCTGACCGTGCCACTAGGTGGTGTGGGACCCTGGTCAGCCACCGACCTTGCCTCTTTCGCCTATATATCTCCCCCGAGGCAAAAACCCTAGGTCGTCAATCAGAAATCCACGAAAAGTTCCGCAGCACCGCCGCCACCGAAGGGAAGATTCGGGGGACAGAAAGTCTCTGTTCCGGCACCCTGCCGGGACGGGGAAGTGCCCCCGGAGCCATCTCCATCGATCTCCACCACCATCTCCATCACCATTGCTGATTCCCATGATGAGGAGGGAGTAGTTCTTTCTCGAGGCTAAGGGTTCTACTGGTAGCTATGTGTTCATTTCTCTCTCTATGCATGATCTTACTGAGATCATGAGCTTGTAATATATAGATCTATTCTACTACTCAAGTGCTTTAATAGATCTCTGCTCTCCCCATGTGTGTGAAGTTGACAGTGTGCACACCATGGTGGCACTTAGGCTAGAGATTACAAATACTTGTTATGAGTTATATTTGTAGTTGGATGTCTTTATGAAATTGTGGTGTTTGTTGGAACCATCTAGTGCTCAAGGTGACAGTGTGGGGTTATCTAGATGGGAAATACTTACTTTGAGGTGTGCTGTTATAGCCCTACCATGGATTAGAGTGTTCAACTGGAGAGTAGTTTAGAGTAGTATCATAAAGAAAATATATTTATATGAGAGTGTTCACTAGCGAAAGTATGATCCCTAGGCCTTGTTTCTAAGTATTGATACACCGTTTGCAATTAGATCTGTTACATGTTTGCTTGCTTCCATCTTTATTTCAGTTTGCCTTTAGTCTCTTCCACGCCAACAAGCTATTTTCTGGCACCGTTACCACTTATAATTATCTATACCACTTGTATTTCTCTTCGTCAAACTAGTGCACCTATACACCTGACAAGTGTATTGGGTGTGTTGGGGACACAAGAGACTTCTTGTATCTTGATTGCAGGATTCCTTGAGAGGGGATACCTTTGACCACTTCCTCCCTGAGTTCGATAAACCTTGGGTAATCCACTTAAGGGGCACTTGGAGGCCCAACAACTATCTACAAGAATAGAAGTGCGTAGACATCACTATGCCACTATACAAGTTACTCAAGAAGGTGGACAAATTCGTATGGACGGACGAGGCTGACGCGACACTTTAGGAGTTAAAGAGAATACTCTCCTCCACGCTAATACTTGCAGCATCGGTACCAAGGGAGCCTATGTTAATTTACATGGCGGCAACCAACCGAGTAATCAACATCGTCATTGTGGTGGAGCTCAAGGAGACAGTGCATGAATATGGAGTTCAGCGACCAGTTTACTACGTAAGCGAGGTCTTGACGGAATCTAAGCAGCGTTACCCGCACTACCATAAATTAGCTTACGGAGTTTTCCTTGCTTCATGGAAGCTAAGGCATTACTTCCAAGAGCACCTCATCACAGTAGTGAGCAAAGCTCCACTGTCCGACATCATTGATGTCTACGCATGCTTCTATTCTTGTAGACAGTGTTGGGCCTCCAAGTGTAGAGGTTTGTAGAACAGCAGCAAGTTTCCCTTAAGTGGATCACCCAAGGTTTATCAAACTTAGGGAGGAAGTGGGCAAAGGTATCCCTCTCAAGCAACCCTGCAATCAAGATAGAAGAAGTCTCTTGTGTCCCCAACACACCCAATACACTTGTCAGGTGTATAGGTGCACTAGATCGGCGAAGAGATAGTGAAATACAAGTAATATGGATGATTATAAGCGGTAATTGCAATCTAAAATAAGAGTGGCAGCAAGCAAACATGTAACATGACTGATTGTAAACGATGTTTCAATACTTAGAAACAAGGCCTAGGGATCACACTTTCACTAGTGGACACTCTCATATAATTATCTTCTCTTCATTATGCTACCCTGAACCACTCTCCGGTTGGACGATGTAGGGCTATAACAACACACCTTAAAGTTTGCATTCCCCATCTAGATAGCCCCTCACTATCACCTTGAGCGCTAGATGGTTCCAACAAACACCACAATATCATAGAGACATCCAACTCAAATTATACTCATGACAAGTATTTTTGTAACCTTAGCCAAAGTGCCACACAGTGTGCACACTATCAACTTCACACACGTGGGGATAAGCAGAGATTAATTAAAGCACTTCAGTAGCAGAATAGATCTATAGATTACAAAGCTCATGATCTCATAAGATCACGCATAGAGAGAGAGACGAACACATAGCTACCGGTAGAGCCCTTAGTCTCAAGAGAGAACTACTCCCTCCTCATCATGAGAGTCAGCAACGGCGATGGAGATGGCGGTGGAGTCGATGGAGATGGCTCCAGGGGCACTTCCTCGTCCCGGCAGGGTGCCAAAACAGAGACTTCTGTCCCCCGAATCTCCTTTTCGGTGGTGGTGGTGCTGCGGAACTTTTCGTGGAATTCTCATCTAGTACTTAGGGTTTTCGTCTCAGGGGATTTATATAGGCGAAGAGGCGATGCCAGAGGTGGGCCAGGGTGGCCACACCACCTGGTGGCGTGGCAAGGGGGGCCCGCGCTAGGGGTGGTGTGGTCCCCCTGTGGCGCATCTCCACTCCTCCTTCTGGCCTCCTTCGTCTTCTAGAAAAATAGGAATTTTGGCTTTTGTTTCGTCCAATTTCGAGAATATTTCTTTACTAGCTTTTCTGAAACCAAAAACAGCAAAAAATAGGCAACTAGCACTATGGCATCTTGTCAATAGGTTAGTTCTAGAAAATATATAAAAATGCCTCAAAGTGTAGACAAAACATAAGATAGTTGATACAAAACAAGCATGGAGCATCAAAAATTATAGATACGTTTATGACGTATCAAGCATCCCCAAGCTTAACTCCTGCTTGTCCTCGAGTAGGTAAGTGATAAAAAGAATAATTTTTGAGGTGACATGCACCATCACAATCTTGATCAAGGTATTTGTAAGCATTGATAGCTGGGATCAAAGTACTCTAAACATGAGCATGAAAGATAGAGTTCTAACAATAAGACATAGCAACTATGTTATAACATGAAAATGTATAAACAAAAGATCATGAATAACAATGCATGGAAAGACGTTTGTTTGTTTCACATATAGAAAACATAATAAGAGTGGTATTCAGCTTGTCCCTCATGGTATAACAAAACATAAATGCATAGGACACCTTCAAAGTTCATAAGGGTGACTAGATACAAATAATTTGAGAGCAAGCAATACCAAAATTATGAATCAATCAACAAGTTTTGGGACAATGCACATTGAAATAAGAATGACAACTATGCTCTCTTACATAGAAGATGCAGACTCAACATAAAAAATAAAAAGAAAGGCCCTTCACAGAGGGAAGCGGGGATTTCAAGTTTCATAAAGAGCTTCCAAAAATTATGGTACTTATTAGCTTTCAGCTCTCATTGCCCCTATCATAAGCATCTTGAGGTGATTAAGGTTAAAGTGACACAAATATGAGGATATGCTTGACAAGTTATAAGTTGAAAATCTCATGCCCCTTGCTTACGAGTACCGAACCTCATGCTACACAACTTTAGTCACAAGTAAGTTCTTGTCATTGTAAGTACATGTGTATCATGGAGAACCGCCAACGGGGTACCCCTTGCCCTGTGACACAAAAGCTATTCCATATCAAAATGACAAGGCAACAGACAATGAGCATCTCAACGATCTTTTTATTTGCTAATTGCATAGGTTTTTATTGAGGATGCTTCACAGAATGCTCAGTATGGTTATGCTACAAGTTTCCAACATGATTAGGCATGGCTTAGGCTAGCCGCCCAGGCGTTTCTCTAACACACATACAAACTCCATGAGCTTACAAGCTCCCCTTTTATTTCATACCGCCAGGATCCATAAACAAAAGAACATGATATCAACTGAATAATAAGTGCAATGTTGAAAGCGTTCCCCATGGTACATGGTTCTGCTAACTCACAACTTATAAAGCACAAGCATATAATCAACATAGATGGACACAATGGTTCAAGTTTATTAAGTGCAAGAAAATAAAGTTTGCCATCAAGTTTGTGAGAGCTTTAATCACTAATTTTCACATAACAAGTTTAATTTGGAAGGTAGATAAAAACATGAATATACTTGGAATGGTGTAACACACCATGCATAGGAATTTATGGTGGACTCTTTGGAATAACTTAGTTTTCATGGGGGTTGGATGCATGAGTGGAACTCATACTTGGTACAGGTGGAGGCTAGCAAAAGATTGGGAGCGACCAACTAAGAGAGCAATAATGGCCATAATCATGCAAAGCGATAAAACATTATTAATTAAAGCATAAAGTGATATTACAAGTCAAAAACTAAATGATCATAGAGGCTAAGGTGACTGGTTCATAGTGTTAACATAGTGTAACCATGTGCCAAGTCAACCCAAATAAAGCATCAAAGGAGAATACCACAATATTATGCGTTTGTATGCTAAAACAACGCATGATTCTTTCAAGGCACATTAAGAAATATCAATTGTTTGAAACAAGGCATGCCACAACAATAATCACTAAGCATATGGTCAAAGCAACACTAGCAGACATGATAAAGTCTAAGTCACAGTCAAAACAAGCTTCCTTTTGTACCACTATAAGCATGAAACTTCCTACTCTTTTCCAACACCAATCGACTTATTTGAAACAAATCTCAAAGATAATAATCAATAAAGACCAGAGAGCATGTCTCACCCATCTACAAAGAAGAACTAAAAAGTTCTAAGCCAAAATAATAAGAAAACTAAAGCTAAACATGGTGCTAGCAAAGGAGAACACTCACATAACAATAAGAGTGAAAACTAGAGTGTTCTAGGCGATGAATAACAGGGTGTGTCTCTATCCAAAGGAAGTGTGCTAGGATCCAACCAACTTATTGCGGCAAAGAAAGCAAAAGAAAACTAAAAACAAAGACGCTCCAAGAACAACACATAGTGCATAAGGTAATAAAAATAAAGTGTCTTGAAAGAAGACCTGAGATTATTGATGAAGAAGGGGATGCCTTGGGCATCCCCAAGCTTAGACGCTTGTACTTCTTGAATATTTCTTGGGGTGACACAGGTAGCATCTCCAAGATTTAGCTTTTGTCCATACTTCATCTCATCACATCATTCTCTCCCTACACTTGAAAACTTCCTTCATACAAAACTTCACACAATCTTCATTAGCAACATTAGTGTATTCAAAATAATAATCCTTTGGGTTTAGTTTCAACTCAAGTAAATCATCCATTAAAACATAAGCTACTGTATCAATTTATTTTAAAAGCTCGAGTGATCCAAGAGAACTCAAAAAGAAACCGATTAAGAGGCAAATGCAAATAATGGCAGAAATCTGTCAAAATAGACCAACAGGTAAAAACCGATTTTTTTCGAAGACCTTCTGTTTCTCAAATCGAAAAGTGCAAAACTAAAGAAAGTTGGGTAATAACCTGTGTCATAAGAACAAACAATTACAGCTCAATCCTATGTACTGAGATTTTTCATTATTTTTTACAGTGACGCACATAAA
Organism: Avena sativa; assembly: GCA_916181665.1. Lineage (NCBI taxonomy): Eukaryota > Viridiplantae > Streptophyta > Magnoliopsida > Poales > Poaceae > Avena > Avena sativa. The sequence goes on from OV702291.1 coordinate 265,610,914, forward strand.
TCTGTTTCGGGACAGCATCTTCCCCATATCTTACCTTCCTCTCATTAGAGGTTATTCTTGGCATAAAAACCCAAAAAAAGGATAAGGAGATATTATTATAGAGGCAATAACTTCAAAGACTCAACAAAACAAAAATAAACTGAAAGTAAAAATATAATGGGTTGTCTCCGAAAAGCTCTTTCTTTTTAGCCATTAAGATATGCATGATAATTTCGATGATGCTCACATAACAAATATGAATTGAAGTAAAAGAGAGCATCAAGAAGAAAATATGGAAAAAAATTAAGTCTAACCTACTTCCTATGAAAAATAATCTTGTAAACAAAACAAGTCATGAAAGCACAAAGCAACAGGCATAGGAAAGCTAAACAAGTGTAACTTCAAAAATTTCAACGTAAAGAGGGGAAATTTAATATGTTGAGATACATAAAACAATGTTTCCCTCTCTCATAATAACTTTTAGTAGTATCATGAATAAAATTAACAATATAAATATCACATAAAACATTCTTATCATGAGCCACATGCATAAAATAATTATTACTCTCCCTATAAGCATAGTCATTCTTATTAATCATAGTGGGAGCAAATTCAACAAAATAGCTATCATTATTATTCTCATCACCATAGTCATCAAATATAGGAGGCATATTGTAATCATAATGAATTTTCTCCTCAATTGTAGGTGGACTGAAAATAACATATTCGTCATTTTAATCATCATATATTGGAGGTATAGTATCATCAAAGTAATTTTTCTCCTCCATGCTTGGGGGACTAAAAATATCATGCTCATCAAAACCAGCTTCCCCAAGCTTATACTTTTTCATAGCATTAGCAATAATGTTGTTCAAAGAATTCATACTAATAACATTGCTATTAGCATGCAAATAAAGTTACATGGTTTTTTAAGTTTCTTTTCAAACCATTTATGTTCTACCTTAGGAAAAATACTAAAAAGCTCTCTAATTTTGTTGTTGTTTTCTATTAAGCCTAACTAGTGAAAATAAAAATAAGAAACAAAAAGATATAATTGCAGAATCTAAAGGAAATAACTTTGAGCACTCACACACCAGCAACAGTTCTAGAAGATAGCTTAGTAGCTAGAGTATGTGAGTATCTTTTACCTTACCAACCCGGCAATGGCGCCAGAAAATAGCATGATGTCTATGCACGCTTCTATTCTTGTAGACATTGTTGGGCCTCTAATGGCCCAAGATATCTCGAGCTCATTGGGTAACCTCAAGAGGAAGGTATGATGAGCATAGCAGCAAGTTCCCTCAGTTATGAAACCAAGTTTATCAATCCAGTAGGAGCAAGGAAACACCACAAAGGTGTTGCTAGCTGGACTTTGGCAGGGCGCACTACCGGTGACAACAACAACGTGGAGACTTGCACAACACAACCACATAACTTTGCCCCCAACTTGCGATGAGGTTGTCAATCTCATCGGTTTTGCTGAAAACAAAGGATTAAACGTATCGAGTGGAAGAAAGTAATAGTTTGTAGAAAGTAAACACAAAGTAGTAAACAGTTGATTGTAGATTGATAGTAAAAAAAGGACCAGGGTCCATAGTTCACTAGTGGTGGCTCTCCTTAAGATAAATAACATGTTGGGTGAACAAATTACAGCGGGGCAATTGACAAACATCGAGAAAGAAATCATGCATATACTACTCATCTTGACTCCTTTGATATTCGATTGGGCATTACAACATTATACATAGACCGCCATCCAACTGCATCTATGACTAATAATCCACCTTCAGGTTATCATCCGAACCCCCTCTAGTATTAAGTTACAAGCAACAGATAATTGCATTACGAATTGCGTGTAAAGTAAACAATACGATTGTTCTATGAACAAAGGATTGTTGTTTTCTCCCTAGTAGCAACAACACATCTAGTACCTTAGAGATTTCCGTCACCTCCCCAGATTACTAGAGGCATGAACCCACTATCGAGCATAAATACTAACTCTTGGAGTTGCTAGTGTCTACTTGGCCAAGATAGTACTAACAACGGAAAGCATGCAAGATCACAAATAACAAAGACATGATAGAATCAATAATCAATCTGAAATAGCATCTCAATATCCATCGGATCCCCGCAAACACAACATGTAGGATTACAAATAGATGATCTTGATCATGAACAGAGCTCACAAGATCTAAACATGATAGCACAAAGGATAAGAACCAGCCATCTAGCTACTACATGGACCCGTAGTCCAAGGATGAACTACTCACGCATCACACTGGAGGCTTGCATGGTGATGAAGAAGGCCTCCAGGGTGAATTCTCCCCTCCGACAGGGTGCCAGGAAGAGCTTCAGATCCCTCCCGATCTAGGGATGGAGATGACAGCGGCTATAAACTCTTTCATGGAATTTTGATTGGGTACTTAGGGTTTCTATATCGGAGGCATATTATAGGCGAAAGGGGAGGCCGAGGGGGTTCCCAGGGCAGCCAGACCACCCCCTGGCGCGGGCCAGGCTTGGCCGCGCGGCCAGGTGGTGTGGCGGCCCCCTGGCCCCTCTCCGTCTCGTATTCTGGCTCCGTGTCCTCCTCGGTGAAAAACTGACTTTGGCTTTTGTCCCGTCCAATTTCGAGAATATTCATTTTCTGACTTCCTAGAACCAAAAACAGCAGAAAACAGGCAGCTGGCACTATGGCATCTCGTTAATAGGTTAGTCCAAGAAAGTGTATGAAAAGTACTCCAAAGTTGGAAGAAAACATAAGAAAGTAGATAAAACCAAGCATGGAACATCAAAAATTATGGATATGTTAGCAACGTATCAACATCCCCAAGCTTAACTCCTGCTCGTCCTCGAGTAGGTAAGTGATAAAAAAGAAAGAATAATTTTTGAGGTGACATGCACCATCATAAACTTGATCAAAGTATCTGTAAAACATTGAAAGCTCGGATCATAGTACTTCAATCATAACATGAAAGACAAAGTTGTAACAATAAGACAAAGCAACTATGTTGCAACATGAAAATGCACAAACAAAATATTCATAAATAACAATGCTTTGCAAGACGTTTGTTTGTTTCTCATAAAGAAAACATATCATAGTGGCATTCAGTTTGTCCCTCATAGAGTAGCAAACATAAATGCATAGGACACCTTCAAAGTTCATAAGAGTGACTAGATACAAATAGTTTAAAGCAAGCAATATCAAAGTTATGCATCAATCAACAAGTCTTGGGACAATGCACATAGAACTAAGAATGGCCACTATGCTCTCAAAGTAGGTGCATAAAGATAGAAGGTGGAGACTCAATATAATGGTGGAAGAAAGGCCTTCAGAGAAGGAAGTAGAGATTCAAGTTTCATAAAGAGCTTCCAAAAATTATGGTACTTGTTAGCTTTCAGCTCTCATTGCCCCTATCATAAGCATCTTGAAGTGATTAAGGTTAAAGTGAACAAACTATGAAGTACATGCTTGACAAAGTATAAGTTGGAAATCTCATGTCCCTTGAATACGAGGGCCACTCCTCATGCTACTCAAGTTTAGTCACCGGTAAGTTCTTGTCATCGTAAGTACGTGTGTATCATAGAGAACCGCCAACGAGTACCCCTTGCCCGATGATACGGAAGAATCCCCATATCAAAATGACAAGACAAGCAGACAACGAGCATCTCAGCAATCTTCTTATTTACCATGGGAAAATGGTGCTTTTTTTCTCTCTTTCCTCTTTTCTCATATCTCTTTTTTCTTTTCTTTTTATCTTTTTTCTCAATATCTGACTCTTTTTTATAAGAAGAATGCTTCATAGACAGCTCATTATGGTTACACTGCAGGTTTCCACCATGACGGCATGGATTAGACCAGCGACCCAGGCGTTTCTCTAACACATATACATAACTCCATGGACTTACAATCTCCCCTTTCATTTCACACCGACGACATCCATAGACAAAAGAGCATGATATCAACTAGGTACAAAGTACCCGTACAATGTTGAAAGCGTTCCCCATGACAACATGGTTCTGCTAATCCCCAACATATAAGTGCAAGCATATACACCATAGATGACACAATGGTTAAAGTTTATTAAGGGCAAGAAAAGTAAAGTGTGCCATCAAGTTCGTTAGAGCTTTAATCACTAGTTTTCTCATAACAAGTTTAATTTGGAAGGTAAACAAAAACATGAATATACTTGGAATAGCATATGCTAATAGGTAGGTATGGTGGACTCTTTGGAATAACTTGGTTTAAGGAGTTGGATGCATGAGTGGAACTCACACTTGGTTACGGAGGCTAGCAAAAGATTGGGAGCGACCAACTAAGAGAGCAATAATGGCCATAATCATGCAGAGCGACAAAACATCATTAATCAAAGCATAAAGTGATACTACAAGTTGAAAACTAAAGGATCATAAAGTCTATGGTGACTTGGGATAGTCATAACATGGTGTGTGCATGTGCCAAGTCAACCCAAATAAAGCATCAAAGGAGAATACCACAACACTATGTTTTAATATGCTAAAACAACGCATGATCCTTCCAAGGCACATTAAGCAATCTTAATTGTTTATAACATGTCATGCTACAACATAGAATACTAAGCATAAAGCCAAAACAATATCAAGCATGGCACGACAAAGCATAGGCCACAGTTAAAAACAAGCTCTCTTTACCACTTAAGCATGAACTTTCCTACTCTTTCCCAATCCAAACCAAACTATTTGAAAACCAATGTATGAAAGAGGGGGTCCAACAAATTTATTCGGCAAACTAAGCAAACCAAGCAAACGAAAAACCAAAACGAAAACGAAAAAGAAGACGCTCCAAGAACAACACAACTGTGCATGAAACAATAAAAATGAAGTGTTTGGAAGAAACCTGGGATTTTTATTGATGAAGAAGGGGATGCATCCCCAAGCTTTGACGCTTGTACTTCTTGGATATTTTTTGGGGTGACACGCGTGGTATCCCCAAGCTTGAGCTTTAGTCCATCCTTCATCTCATTACTCATTCCTTCCATACACCTGAAATTTTTCCTTCATACAAAACTTCACACAATCTTTATTAGCAACATTAGTGCACTCAAGATAATAAGTCTTTTAGGTTCAGTTCCAACACCAATAAAACTTCCAATAAAACACAAGCTACTGTAGCACTTCCCTCAAAAAGCTCAATTCCCCAAAAGAACTCAAAAAGGAACCAACAAGAAGCAAATGCAAATAATGGCAGAAATCTGTCAAAACAGACCAGTAGGTAAAGATGAATTTTTTTGAAGACCTTCCGTTGCTCAAATCGAAAAGTGTTGATCTAACGAAAGTTAGATAACAACCTGGCATAGAAGCACAAAAATTCACACCTCAAAAGGACGTACAGAGATTTTACACGAATTTTTATGGTGAAGCACAGAAATCTGTTTCAGGACAGCAATTTTCCCAATCATTACTTCTCTCTCATTAGAGGTTACTCTTGGCACAAAAAGCAAATAAAAAGGATAATGAGTGGTTATTACAGAGGTAATAACTTCTAAGACTCATCTAAAACTTTTGGGTTATCTCTCAATAAGTACTTTTCTTTAACGCCTTTCAGTTAGGCATAAGAAGCAAGAAAAAGAATCAAGTTTTCTCAAATGAAGAAACATTAAGATTGATACCAGAAATATCTTCAACAAGGCAAGGTATCTCATCCAAATATGTTCTAGAGGATCCTCTCTCAATGCTCTTGGGTTCACTATTTTCTTCAAATGGGTTTTCAGGAACAATCCAATCAAGATTCTTTTCTATGGCTTCATGCATTGCTACAAGTTTAAAAGGTATTGGTATCTTAGTTTCCTCCCTGTTAGGTTTGGTTTTGTTCATCTTTTCTCGTGTACCAATAACATCTACACATGAGCCTAGCTTATTAAAACATTCAAAAACTTTCCTAGCTTCCTTGGCAACATTATAGAATTCCTTAAGCAAAGTTTCTAGAATAAAATCTCTCTTTTTAGGGTTATCACTTTCTTTAAGTTTAAGGAACATTACTTGCATTAAGGGATTAAGGTTAACAAACCTAGCTTCCAACATGTGAACTAAAGAAGCTGCAACAATTTCATAGTTTAGAGCAAGTTCTGCAAGGGATCTATCCTCAATATCCTCATGTTTACTAACATGATTAAAGAATTCTTCAATATTATGTTTTCCAATTATAGAGCCACTACCTATTGAAAGGTCTTTCAGGGTGAATTTACGGATCAACATGGTGAGCTAAGGAAGAGGTAACAACTATAGAAAGACTTAATTTTTTGTGTGTTTTTAATAAAGAAAGCAAAGTAGTAAAACTAATTGTTTTTGTGTTTTTCATAAAGAAACAAGCAAACAAAGCAGAAATAAAATAAGCAAAACAAAAACAACAAAGTAAAGAGATTGGTTACGAGGGACTCCCCTTGTGAAGATGTCTTTGACTTCCCGGCAACGGCGCCAGAAAAAGCTTTGATGGCCTAATATATCTCGAGCTCGTTGGGGAACTCCAAGAGGAAGGTATGATGAGCACAGCAGCAAGTTCCCCTCAGTTATGAAACCAAGGTTATCAATCCAGTAGGAGCAAGGAAACACCTCAAAGGTGTTGCTAGCTGGACTTTGGCAGGGCGTACTACCGGTGTCAGCAGCAACATGGAGACCTGCACAACACAACCACATAACTTTGCCCCAACTTGCGATGAGGTTGTCAATCTCACCAGTTTTGCTGAAAACAAAGGATTAAATGTATCGAGTGGAAGAAAGTAATAGTTTGTAGAAAGTAAACACAAAGCAGTAAATAGTTGATTGTAGATTGATAGTAAAAGAAAGGACTGGGGTCCATAGTTCACTAGTGATGGCTCTCCTTAAGATAGATAACATGTTGGGTGAACAAATTCTAGCGAGGAAATTGACAAACATCGAGAAAGCAATCATGCATATACTACTCATCTTGACTCCTTTGAGATTTGATTGGGCATTACAACATTATACATAGACCGCCATCCAACTGCATCTATGACTAATAATCCACCTTCTGGTTATCATCCGAACCCCCTCCAGTATTAAGTTGCAAGCAACAGATAATTGCATTACGAATTGCGTGTAAAGTAAACAATACGATTGTTCTATGAACAAAGGATTGTTGTTTTCTCCCTAGTAGCAACAACACGTCTAGTACCTTAGAGATTTCCGTCACTTCCCCAGATTACTAGAGGCATGAACCCACTATCGAGCATAAATACTAACTCTTGGAGTTGCTAGCATCTACTTGGCCAAGATAACTACTAACAACAGAAAAGCATGCAAGATCACAAATAACAAAGACATGATAGAATCAATAATCAATCTGAAATAGCATCTCAATATCCATCGGATCCCCGCAAACACAACATGTAGGATTAAAAATAGATGATCTTGATCATGAATGGAGCTCACAAGATCTAAACATGATAGCACAAAGGAGAAGAACCAGCCATCTAGCTACTACATGGACCCGTAGTCCAAGGATGAACTACTCACGCATCACACCGGAGGCTTGCATGGTGATGAAGAAGGCCTCCAGGGTGAATTCTCCCGTCCGGCAGGGTGTGGGGAAGAGCTTCAGATCCCTCCCGATCTAGGGATGGAGATGACGGCGGCTACAGACTCTTTCATGGAAGTTTGATCGGGTACTTAGGGTTTCTGTATCGGAGGCATATTATAGGCGAAAGGGGAGGCCGAGGGGGTGCCCAGGGCGGCCAGACCACCCCCTGGCACGGGCCAGGCTTGGCCGCGCGGCCAGGTGGTGTGGCGGCTCCCTGGCCCCTCTCCGTCTCGTATTCTAGCTCAGTGTCCTCCTCGGTGAAAAACTGACTTTGGCTTTTGTCCCGTCCAATTCCGAGAATATTCATTTTCTGACTTCCTGGAACCAAAAACAGTAGAAAACAGGCAGCTGACACTATGGCATCTCGTTAATAGGTTAGTCCAAGAAAGTGTATGAAAAGTACTCCAAAGTTTGAACAAAACATAGGAAAGTAGATAAAACCAAGCATGGAACATCAAAAATTATGAATACGTTAGCAATGTATCAGCCTCCAAGTGCAGAGGTTTGTAGAACAGCAACAAGTTTCCCTTAAGTGGATCACCCAAGGTTTATCGAACTCAGGGAGGAAGTGGTCAAAGGTATCCCTCTCAAGCAACCCTGCAATCAAGATACAAGAAGTCTCTTGTGTCCCCAACACACCCAATACACTTGTCAGGTGTATAGGTACACTAGATCGGCGAAGAGATAGTGAAATACAAGTAATATGGATGATTATAAGTGGCAGTTGCAATCTAAAATAAGAGTGGCGGCAAGCAAACATGTAACATTACTGATTGTAAACGTTGTTTCAATACTTAGAAACAAGGCCTAGGGATCATACTTTCACTAGTGGACACTCTCATATAATTATCTTCTCTTCATTATGCTACCCTGAACCACTCTCTGGTTGGACGATGTAGGGCTATAACAACACACCTTAAAGTTCACATTCCCCGTCTAGATAACCCCTCACTGTCACCTTGAGTGCTAGATGGTTGCAACGAACACCACAATCTCATACAGACATCCAACTCAAATTATACTCATGATAAGTATTTATGTAACCTTAGCCAAAGTGCCACACGATGTGCACACTATCAACTTCACACACGTGGGATAAGAAGATATTAATTAAAGCACTTGAGTAGCAAAATAGATCTACTTATTCAACTAGATTACAAAGCTCATGATCTCAATAAGATCACGCATAGAGAGAGAGATGAACACATAGCTACCGATAGAGCCCTTAGCCTCGAGATAAAACTACTCCCTCCTTATCATGGGAGTCAACAACGGTGATAGAGATGGCGGTGGAGTCGATGGAGATGGCTCCGGGGGTACCTCCCCATCCCAGCAGGATGCTGGAACAGAGACTTCTGTCCCCTGAATCTCCTCTTCGGCGGCGGCAGTGCTACGAAACTTTTCATGGAATTCTCATCTGGTACTTAGGGTTTTCATCTCGGGGCGTTTATATAGGCAAAGAGGCGATGCCAGAGGTGGGCCAGGGTGGCCACACCACCTGGTGGCGTGGCCAGGGGTACCCGCGCCAGGGGTGGTGTGGGCCCCATGTGGCCCATCTACACTCCTCCTTTTGGCCTCCTCCGTCTTCTGGAAAAAATAGGAATTTCGGCTTTTGTTTCGTCCAATTTTGAGAATATTTCTTTACTAGCTCTTCAGAAACCAAAAATAACAGAAAACAGGCACCTGACACTATGGCATCTTGTCAATAGGTTAGTTCTAGAAAATGTATAAAAATGCCACAAAGTGTAGACAAAACATAAGATAGTTAATACAAAACAGGCATGGCATATCAAAAATTATAGATACGTTTACGACGTATCAATCATCAACAATAGCGACACTACGGGAAGAGTGGCAAAGTGGGGTATTAAACTTGATGGCTTTGAAATTACCTACAAGAGACGCGACTCTATCAAATCACAGGCATTGGCGGATTTTATTGCAGATTGGACAGAACTGCCAGAAGACACTCATGTGCTAGAGCTAGAATATTGGGTCATGCACTTTGGTGGATCGAAGATACTCAATGGCTCGGGGGCTAGTGTATTATTACAATCACCAACATGAGAGAAGTTGCAATACATCCTATAGATCCACTTCAACTCTACCAACAACATGGTAGAGTATGAGGCCCTCATTCATGGACTATGAGTAGCCAAGGATATTGGCATCAAGCGCATAGTGTGTTGTGGAGATTCTGACTTGGTTGCCCAGCAAGTAGCTGGCACCTTGAACACGCAGAACCCTATGATGGCGGCATATCGAGACGAAGTAGACGAGATTGCCAAGTGCTTTGACGGCTACAAAGTCAAGTACATCAAAAGGGAGGATAATGAGGCGGCAGATCTGCTGTCAAAGCTTGGATCAGCTCACCGACCAATTCTACTAGGTGTTTTCTTGGAGCATTTACGGACCCCATCCATGAAAGGAGCAGACCCCGACAACCCGGATAGAGTGGACTCATTCATTAACGCAGTAACAATGACTTCTCCGGGTTGGACGAAACCGTTCATGGACTATCTACAAGACAGAACTTTGCCCTCCGGCGAAGTAGAAAGCCGACAAATAGTACGTAGAGCAAAAGGCTATGTCATTATTGATGGCTAGCTATACAAAAGAAATACCATGGGAGTTTTCCTTCGATGCATCTCCAACAGCAAGGTATTGACATCCTTAGAGAGATACATCTCGGAGATTGCGGGCATCACGCCGCTCCCCTATCGTTGGTGGCTAAGGCATTTCGACAATGATTCTACTGGTTAACTACCAAGGCGGACGCTGACAAGTTGGTATAAACATGCCTTGGGTGTCAGTTCTATGCAAGACAACCAAGTGTTCCAGCTAAAGAACTGCGAACCATACCAATAACTTGGTCGTTTGCAATCTGGGGGCTAGACATGGTGGGACCTTTGCAGACAACACCTTGTGGATTTACACACTTGCTAGTAGCAGTGGATAAGTTCACATAATGGATTGAAGCTAAACCCATTACAAAGCTTGATGGGGCAATAGCCCTAAAAAAATTCTGGGATCTAGTGATGAGATTTGGTCTCCCACACAGCATCATCACTGACAATGGAAGAAATTTGTCTCTCAGAGAAGTTGAGGAGTACTGACATAAAAATGGCATCCACCTCGACCTAGCATCTGTGCCACACCCATAGTCAAATGGGCAAGTTGAAAGGGCCATTGTACTAATTCTGCACGGAATCAAGCCACGCTTAGAAGCACCTCTACATAGAGCAGTTGGAGCTTGGGCGGAGGAATTACCATCTGTCTTGTGGAGTTTAAGAACAACACCCAAAAGATCCATCGACTTGACTCCTTTCTTCATGGTTTATGGACCATAAGCCATTCTACCATCCTACATCCTCCACAATGCACCAAGAGTCGCTGCCTACGAGAAGGATGACGCTGAAGAATCTAGACGCTTATCTATGGACCTACTCGAGGAAGAGCACGTGCTGGCATGCCAGAGATCCGCCTCTACCAGCAGAAGCTACATGGCTACCATAGTCGCCGTGTTAAGCATCGCTTGTTTAAAGAAGGAGATCTAGTGCTTAGACTGAAGAAGGAGAAATCACACAAACTGTCCCGCCTTTGGAAGGACCGTTCGTCATAAGCAAAGCATTGCTAAATGGTTCCTATTACCTCATCAATATTTGCAAGTTGAAAGATAGGCCAAAAAATCACAAGCGCAAGAAACATGACTCTGATGATGATTACCCAGAGACAGATCGGTGATACGTCCATTTTGCATCACTATTCTAAATCATAATTTATTGTTATTCGTTGATATATTTCATATTAAGAGATGATACTTATGTTATTTCATCTGTTTTTGCATGGTTGATGACTTTTGGAGGATGGACCACTGAAGTCAGGATTCTGATGGAAAAGGCATTGTTTGGAGGTGAAATTCGTGAAGATCAGAAAATCCCAGAAAATATACGGAAAATCCTATTTTTCTAGAAGACGAAGGAAGCCAGAAGGGGGAGCAGAGATGGGCCACAGGGGGCCCACACCACCCACTGGCGCGGGCCAGCCCTGGCCACGCCACCAGGTGGTGTGGCCACCCTGGCCCACCTCTGTCTCTGCTCTTTGGTGTATATTATCCCCACGAAACCCTAAGACTCGGGGGCGACCCCAGAAAGGTTACGCCGCCTCTGTGGGGCGGAAACTACAGAGAGAGAAAGAGCTCTCCGGCAGGCAGAAATCTGCTGGGGAAATTCCTTCCCGGAGAGGGGAGATCATCGCCATCAACACCATCATCAAGCTGGACTTCATCAAGATCATCATAATCATCACCACCATCATCTCCACCAGCACTATCACCACCACTCCATACCACTGTAACAATTGGGTTGAATCTTGCATAGTTCTTAGGGGAAACTTTCCCGGTGTTGATTACTTGTTGTAGTTGATGCTATTGAGTGGAACCATTGAATTATTGTTTATGTTCATATTGTTACATATCATTATTTTATCTCTGATCTTGATCCATATGATGTCTTGTGAGTAGTTCGTTTAGTTCTTGAGGACATGGGAGAAGTCATGTTGTTAGTAGTGGAATTGTGTTGAGAAAGATTCAATAGTTTGATACTTAAGTTGTGGTGTTATTCTTCTAGTGGTGTCATGTGAACGTCGACTACATGACACTTCACCTTTATGAGCCCAGGGTGCATTGTGTATTTGGCTACTAATCGTAGGGGTTGCTGGAGTGACAGAAACCTGAACCCCCGTTAGGAAACCTTTGCACAAGGGAGTGTAGGATCTCAGAGTTTAAAGGTGTGGTTAGGTTTCTATCTTAATTACTTTCTTGTACTTGCGGATGCTTGCAAGGGGTATAATCACAAGTATGTATTAGTCCTAGGAAGGTTAGTACATTAGCACAGGTTCACCCACACAACACTTATCTAACTAAAGAAGATTAATCAACTATATGAAGCGAAATCACTTGACGATATTCCCGTGTGTCCTCGAGAACGTTTGGTCATCTTAAGTAATACAACCGGCATATCCTTTGCTAAAGAAAGGATTGGGCCACTTGCTGCATTTATTATTATTGTCTTTTATTTACTCGCACTTTATTTATCTGCATTATCAAAAACCCCTAAAAATCCGTTTGCTAAGTATTTACACAGAATTTCTGCTCTAAGCCACTCGTCAACACCTTCTGCTCCTCGTTGGGTTCGACACTCTTACTTATTGAAAATACTGCGATACACCCCTATACTTGTGGGTCATTAAGACTATTTTCTGGCGCTATTGCCGGGGAGTGAAGCGCTATTGGAGAGTGGAACTGGTAAAGGAAACTTCTACTGTGAGTATTGTTTATTTCTATTAGTTAATTTACTTCAATATGGATAATTCACTTAGTTTCTTATTTCGTAATGCTACTACCTCTGCTAAGGTAGTAGATGAACCTACACCTGCTGAAAATGATACTTTTAAGATACCTACAAGAATTGTTGATCATGTTATGGATAACTACTATTTTGGAGATGGAACTGTCCATCCTGGTGATCATTTGCTCTTTATACACGAATTATGCAGGTTGTTCAAGTGTACAGGTATTACAACAGATCAAGTTAAGAAGAAGATATTCTCATTATCACTGAAAGGAAGAGCCGAGGAATGGTATAAGCTGCTGAAGAATGGCCAAGCTCTTGAATGGGAGGAAGTAGTACCTCTCTTTTATTCAAAATTTTATCGTCCTAATGAGATTCATAAAGATCGGAATCAAATATACAACTTTTGGCCTCTTGATGGAGATAGTACAACTCAAGCTTAGGGGAGATTGAAGTTACTAATGCTCAAATGTCCTATTCATGAGCTCCCTCACAATATTATTATCAATAACTTTTATGCAAGACTTTCTCTTCATGATAAGGATCTATTGGATGCTTCTTGTGCTGGATCATTTAAACACATGGAAGAAGAAGCTAAATGGGATCTTCTAGACCATATTCAAGACAATGCTGAAGCATGGGAGAATGATAAAGGAAGAAAGTCAGGTATAAATTATGATTATGAATGCATAAATATTTTATGGGAGTTGATGACTTTCAAAATATTAGTAATGCTTACGGTCTTGATTCTCAAAGTATTGCAAATTATTTCAAGGCTTTTGCTTCTTATATTTAAATTCCTAAAAAGAAATGGAACAAGTATCATGCGCCATATAAAGATATTGCTAATTGTGTTCCTGCAAGAGATACTAAAGTTTATACCGCTAATCCTATTTTACCTGAACCTTACATTGAGAAAATGCCTTTCCCAGTCAAGGTAAAGGAACATTCTATGATAGCTAGTATGGTTAATGAAAGTACAAATAAAGCTATTGAACCTGATGAACAAGTAGCCGTTGAACCTGAAATAGCAAATGTGAAAGACTTTGTCACTAAATATGTAGAAGATGGACACACTATCCTTTGTAAGGATACTTCTAATACTGTTTCACAAAGTAGTGTTATGAGAGCTAGTATCCCCGTGTTTTCTGTTAGAATAAGTGATCATTGTTACAATAATTCAGGTGATAGTTATATCATTAAATTTATGCATGATATTGAAAGTTATTATGAGAGAGGGAAAAGTGCTCTTATGCATCTCAATATTATTAATTTTCCTCGCTTTATGCTGAAAGTCCTTATGTTGCACTTATTTTGCCTTCCTATGCTAGTAGGTTTTGGTTTCAACAATTTATTTCCTTATAAAATTCCCTTGCATAGGAAGTGGGTTAGACTTAAACATGTGTATTTTTGCTTCTTAATGCTCTCTTTTTCTTCAATTCATATTCTTATGTGAGCATCATTGAAATTATCATGCCCATCTTAATGGCTATAAAGAAAGAGCTTTTTGGGAGACAACCCAATATATTTTTGCTTTCAGTTTGTTTATGTTTATTTGAGTCTTGGAAATTTACTTAGGTAATAACCTCTCCTTATCCTTTTTTGTTTGTTTTTTGTGTCAAGATCAACCTGTAATGAGAGAGAAGTAATATTTGGGAAAGTTGTTGTCCCGAAACAAATTTTTGTGCTTCACTGTAAAAACTCGTGAAAAATCTCTGTACATCGGTTGAGCTGTAATTTTTTGTGCTTCTGCCCCAGGTTGTTATTTAACTTTCGTTAGTTTTGCACTTTTTGATTTGAGCAATAGGAGATTTTCGAAAAACTTGATCTCTACCTGCTGGTCTGTTTTGACAGATTTTTTCCACTCTCGCATTTGCCTCTTAAATCAATTTCCTTTTTGAATTCCTTTTGGGCTTTCGGAAGGAGTTGCTACAGTAGCTTATGTTTTGATGGATTTCAGTTGAAATTGAACCCAAAGGTTTATTATCTTGCATGCACTAATGTTGCTAATAAGAATTGTGTGAAGTTTTGTGTGAAAGAAATTTCCAAGTTGTAGGAGGAAATGGTGTAATAAGATGGTGGATGGTTAAATGACTCAAGCAATATGTGTATGAAGATGAAGATATTGATGTTATTCAAGTGGCGACTCTGGAAAAATTTATCAAAGACCAAATTCAGAGACCTACAGAGTCCGTTTTCAAATAGGTAACTATTCTGGTAAGAAAAGGTCTGCGAAAAATCCGTCAATTTATATTTTTGCAGTTTTTATCTAACAAGGAAAGCAATGAGTCGAAAGAGGGACGAAAACAGAGCCCAGGTGGATCACACCACCCCATGGCGCGGGCCCACCTGGCCGCGCCACCAGGGGGTGTGGCCACCCGGAGCCCGCCTCTGACCCGTTTTCTCCCAATACTTTCCTTTCGTTGTAAAACTTCGTAATATATAATCCTCCGGATCCCCCGAGATTTGTATATCATGTTCTCATCATGTTTTTGTTTTGATCTGTTTCTAACAGGTAGAGTCTCAGTTTTGGAGCCACAATGTCTTCCTCTAGATCAGCCAAGGAAGATTCCTCCGTGGACATCGTTAACCCGTACATGCGTGAGTTGAAGATTCATCCCAAGGAGTTGTTGCTCGAAGATGGAAATGTACAGATAAAAGAGGTTCAGGGCCCTAAAGGTGAAGGGAGTCTGGAGGACTGGATGCAAGCACTGGAGCAAGAAGTCTTTAGGTACAAGAAGATGGCGGAACGCGAAGTGGATATCATCCATAAGATTAGTTCAGAACTCATCGTCGAGCACCAAAAGGAGACTGCTGAGCTTAAGGATGAAATTCTCTCACTCCACCAAACAACCAACCAACTGCAAGCACAGCTCTACGACGTGCAAAATCAAAACTGTGAGTATGAGGTTAGGTTTAAACGCATAAGTGCTACTGCTAGTTTCAGGATGTTGGAGACCAGGATGTATTTCGTTGATGGGGAGCCCTTACCTTGGAAGTCGGATGATGACGAGAGAACACCACCACCACCGAAGGAGTAATTCGTCATCAGGTTTTGGCATCCCCTTGGTTTGTTCCAAGCTTGGGGGAGTGCCGTGGTATCACATCACTATCTTTTAACTTTTTACCTTTTTAGTAGAGTCATATCATGAATAGAGAAGTTATTATGTAGGATGGTTTGCATTATGGAAGTGCCCCCCTCTCATTAGATATCTATGTATCCCTTGGTGTGAGTTGTCGTTATGGAATATTAATGAGAAGTTCTATCATTTACTCTTTTACACAACTTATATTAGTTTTCAATTTCTGTTATATGATTGATCTTGTTGTTAGTATTGGTATCACTTTGGGACCATTAAGTAAATTTAGTTGGTTTTGGCAAACCTGGTTCGGTCAGTAGCAACACTATTTGAGAATTGAATGAAAAAGAGAAAAGTACTTTTAAGAAATATAATGTCATCATCTTTCTTTCTTGATTGGCTCATAAGCTTAGTATTCACTAGTTAAGATCTTTTGTGCTTCCAAGGAAGATTGCATGTTTTGTTTTTATCACTTGTATGTTTGTTTGTTTCCTTCAACTCTTATGCTTGCTACCTAGCATTGCTAGCCAAAAACCTGTACTGAGAGGGAATGCTTCTCGTGCATCCAATCCTTAAACCAAAAACCTATGCCATTTGTGTCCACCATACCTACCTATTAGCATTATCGCTATTCCAAGTAAATTCATGTTTTTATCTATTTTCCGAATTAAACTTGTTATGTGAAAATTAGTGATTAAAGCTCTCACGAACTTGATGGCACACTTTACTTTCTTGCACTTAATAAACTTGAACCATTGTGCCCATCTATGTTGCGTAAATGCTTGCGCTTTATAAGTTGAGAGTTAGCAAAACCATGTTACCATGGGAAATGCTTTTAACAGTGCACTTATTTAGTTGATATCATGATACTTTTGCTTATGGATCCTAGCGATGTGAAATAAAAGGGGAGCTTGTAAGCTCATGGAGTTTGTATATGTGTTAGAGGAACGCCTGAGCGGCTAGCCTAATCCATGCCTAATCATGGTGGAAATTTGCAGCATAACCATAGTGAGCAATCTGTGAAGCATCCTCAATAAAAACCTATGCAAATAGCAAATAAAAAGATCACTGAGATGCTCATTGTCTGCTTGCCTTGTCATTTTGATATGGGAAAGTTCCCGTATCATCGGGCAAGGGGTACCCCGTTGGCGGTTCTCCATGATACACATGTACTTACAATGACAAGAACTTACCCGTGACTAAAGTTGAGTAGCATGAGGTTCGGTATTCATAAGTTAGGGGCATGAGATTTTAAACTTATAACTTGTCAAGCATATCCTCATATTTGTTCACTTTAACCTTAATCACCTCAAGATGCTTATGATAGGGGCAATGAGAGCTGAAAGCTAATAAGTACCATAATTTTTGGAAGCTCTTTATGAAACTTGAAATCCTTGCTTCCCTCTGCGAAGGGCCTATCTTTTACTTTTTAGTTGAGTCAGTAAACCTATACCTTTCTATCTCAGCAAGTATTTTGAGTTGTTGTGTTTCATTCATTCATATGGTGATTTACCCAATCATGTTTCTTATGTTCCTTGTTTTGCACATTGCTCTTATCTTAGTGAGTATTACTTTGAAATCTATCATTGAAAACCCCATTATGTTTTAACTCCTGTAAATTGTTAATCGTTCTTTGACCAAGAACAAAGTTTGCCATTACCAATTATGATTTGCTTTGTGTATCTTTATTGTGTTTCCTTTACTTATTGCAAGTTAAGTTATATAATAGTGAGTAGTCTTCTATTATGATTTGTGTATTGATGAATGTGATGCTTCTTGTCCGTATTCTTTTATCGACACTTCACTCCATAAACCCGAGGTCATGTTTATTGAGCTCAGTTTTCGCTTGGGGACAAGCAAAGTCTAAGCTTGGGGGGGGTTGATACGTCCATTTTGCATCACTATTCTATATCATAATTTACTATTATTCATTGATATATTTCATATTAAGAGATGATACTTATGTTATTTCATTTGTTTTTGCATGGTTGTTGACTTTTGGAGGATGGACCGCTGAAGTCAGGATTCTGATAGAAAAGGCACTGTTTGGAGGCGAAATTCGCGAAGATCAGAAAAACCAGAAAATATAAGGAAAATCCTATTTTTCCAGAAGACGAAGGAATTCAGAAGGGGGAGCAGAGATGGGCCACAGGGGGGCCCACACCACCCCCTGGCGGGGGTTAGCCCTGGCCGCATGATACGTTGCTAACGTATCCATAATTTTTGATGTTCCATGCTTGGTTTTATCTACTTTCTTATGTTTTGTCCACACTTTGGAGTACTTTTCATATGATTTCTTGGACTAACCTATTAACAAGTGCCACAGTGCCAGTTGCCTGTTTTATGCTGTTTTTGGTTCTAGGAAAGTCAGAAAATGAATATTCTCAGAATTGGACGGGACAAAAGCCAAAGTTCCTATTTTACCAGAAGACTCATGGAGCCAGAATATGAGACGAAGGAGGGCCAGGGCCTAGCCACACCACCCCCAGGGCACGCCAGGGCATGGTGTGGGCCCCCTGGCTGGCCACCGACCTTGCCTCCTTCGCCTATATATTCCTCCCGAGGCAGAAACCCTAAGTCGTCAAGCCTCCAGCCACGAAAAGTTCCACAGCGCCGCCACCACCGAAGGGGAGATTCGAGGGATAGAAAGTCTCTGTTCTGCCATCTCCATCGATCTCCACCGCCATCTCCATCACCATTGGTGATTCCCATGATGAGGAGGGAGTAGTTCTCTCTCGAGGCTAAGGGTTCTATTGGTAGCTATGTGTTCATCTCTCTCTCTATGCGTGATCATATTGTGATCATGAGCTTTGTAATCAAGTAGATCTACCTTGCTACTCAAGTGCTTTAATAGATCTCTGCTCTCCCCATGTGTGTGAAAGTGACAGCATGCACACCATGGTGGCACTTAGGCTAGAGATTACAAATACTTATTATGAGTTATATTTGGAGTTGGATGTCTCTATGAAATTGTGTTGTTTGTTGGAACCATCTAGTTCTCAAGGTGATAGTGTGGGGTTATCTAGATGGGGAAAGCGGACTTTGAGGTGTGCTGTTATAGCCCTACCATCGATTAGAGTGTTCAACCGGAGAGTAGTTAAGATTAGTATCATAAAGAGAAGATATTTATATGAGAGTGTTCACTAGCGAAAGTATGATCCCTAGGCCTTGTTTCTAAACATTGAAACACCGTTTGCAACTAGATCTATTACATGTTTTCTTGCTTTCATCTTTATTTCAGTTTGCCTTTAGTCTCTTCCACGCCATCAAGCTATTTTCTAGCACCGTTACCACTTATAATTATCCATACCACTTGTATTTCACTATATCTTCGCCGAACTAGTGCACCTATACACCTGACAAGTGTATTGGGTGTGTTGGGGACACAAGAGACTTCTTATATCTTGATTGCAGGATTGCTTGAGAGCGAATACCTTTGACCACTTCCTCCCTGAGTTCGATAAACCTTGGGTTATCCACTTAAGGGAAAACTTGCTGCTGTTCTACAAACCTCTGCACTTGGAGGCCCAACAACTGTCTACAAGAATAGAAGTGCATAGACATCACCGCGCCACCAGGTGGTGTGGCCACCCTGGCCCACCTATGGCTCTGCTCTTTGGCGTATATTATCCCCACGAAACCCAAAGACTCGGGGGCGACCACAGAAGGTTCCGCCGCCTCTACGGGTCGGAAACTACAGAGAGAGAAAGAGCTCTCCGGCAGGCAGAAATCTGCTAGGGAAATTCCTTCCTAGAGAGGGGAGATCATTGCCATCAACACCGTCATCAAGCTGGACTTCATCGGGATCATCATCATCATCACCATCATCTCCAACAACACGATCACCACCACTCCGTACTGCTGTAACAATTGGGTTGAATCTTGCATAGTTCTTAGGGGAAACTTTCCCGGTGTTGATTACTTGTTGTAGTTGATGCTATTGAGTGGAACCATTGAATTATTGTTTATGTTCAGATTGTTACATATCATTATTTCATCTCTGATCTTGATCCATATGATGTCTTGTGAGTAGTTCGTTTAGTTCTTGAGGACATGGGAGAAGTCATGTTGTTAGTAGTGGAATTGTCTTGAGAAAGATTCAATAGTTTGATATTTAAGTTGTGGTGTTATTCTATTAGTGGTGTCATGTGAACGTCGACTACATGACACTTCACCTTTATGGGCCTAGGGAAATGCATTGTGTATTTGGCTACTAATCGTAGGGGTTGCTGGAGTGGCAGAAACCTGAACCCCCGTTAGGAAACCTTTGCACAAGGGACTGTAGGATCTCAGAGTTTAAAGCTGTGGTTAGGTATCTATCTTAATTACTTTCTTATACTTGTGGATGCTTGCAAGGGGTATAATCACAAGTATGTATTAGTCCTAGGAAGGTCAGTACATTAGCACAGGTTCACCCACACAACACTTATCTAACTAAAGAAGATTAATCAACTATATGAAGCGAAAGCACTTGACGATATTCCCGTGTGTCCTCGAGATCGTTTGTTCATCTTAAGTAATACAACCGGCTTGTCCTTTGCTAAAGAAAGGATTGGGCCACTTGCTGCATTTATTATTATTGTCTTTTATTTACTCGCACTTTATTTATCTGCATTATCAAAAACCCCTAAAAATCCGTTTGCTAAGTATTTACACAGAATTCCTCCTCCAAGCCACTCGTCAAGACCTTCTGCTCCTTGTTGGGTTTGACACTCTTACTTATCAAAAATACTGCAATACACCCCCTATACTTGTGGGTCATCAATCGGCCATGGAACATAGCACAACTACGTCCCTTTTACACTTAGCATATTTATATTATGTAATAAGTTTCTTATATGATCAATGAAATAAAGCATTTGGTTCACTCATATTTTCTGAGTCTTTTACCTCCTTTAGTTTTCCATTTTTGGATCATATAAACCCTTTATGTGCAAGTTTGCATTTGCACTTGTGAAAATTCCGCCTACGGGCGTTAGCTTAATTTTCTAGTCTACACGTTTTCTGAAGTTTTTATGTGGATTCTGGAGTAGTGACTTCTCGGCACTCGAAGCCGGCGATTTTTCTCTTAGGTTCTTGACGGTTCTATTAAGCATCATCAACTGAGAGCATTGTTCTGTGCTGCGAGTCTTCCGACTAAAGAAAGGTCAAGGATACGAACCAGAATAATGGATAAGCCATCACTTGCTTAAAAAATATACACATGCTGGAAATAGATAAGTAGGAGGAAACTTGAGTACAATTTTTTCTGCCTTACAAACACAGAAGTTTTTCCGCATACACATTGCTGAGGTACATTTAATACAAATATTGTTTTTATGGCTCTACTGCAGGGGACTTCGTGGTGGCATCATCAGCGATAGGAGAGCCAGCCGAAGATAGCTCATTAAACTCGGAAGGAGAGGGGCTAGACTCAAAAGAAGCCATGTCTTCATCAAGGATCTCGGCAGGCACGAAGATGTCCGCCTTGACCATCTTGGCAACTCTGGTGTCGAAGTCAGCGAGGGAATTCCAAATATCATCGCTATCGATCTCTTTCCCTTCCTCGTCCAGCTTGGGCATGCCGAAGGTTACTAGATCGATGTCGGTGTTGTCATAGTGTTCTTTGACCAAGGACAAGGTCATCCTTGCACCAGCCCGGATGCAAGAGGATTTCTAGTCCTTGACTTTCTCGGGGGCTCTGCGTAGGATTTTCGAGTACTTGGCTGCTGAGTCTGCCATCTTGATGTTTATCCCCAAAGGCTGGGCTATCTCCTTGGCCTGAGCAATGACGGTGCTAACAAAGTTGCCGGCAAGAATCATGCATTCCTTGGGATCCAGAGCACCTTCACCCAAGTTGGACAAGCCAATAGGAGATGTGGTTTGCATAAGATACAAGGATCATGAATATAAGAACATCAAACATTTGTCCAAGGTACAAAATTGACCACGAAGGAAACGTACCAAAGATGCTGGATTCAGCTTGCTTGCATGTCTCCGCCAAGATTCCATGCTCGTCCTGAAGCTTCTTGTACACCTCAAGGCTTCGAGAGTTTTTCTCTTGGGTAACTTGATTTTTCTCCTTGAGGCGCTCAATTTCTTCCTTTAGGCGCTGCATCTCGGTGTTAATAGACTCTTGCATAGCCTTCATCGCCTCCTCATGGCTCTTGACAGCATTAGCCAGGTCTTTCTTCAAGATTTTGTTCTCATCGTCAAGCTTATGAATATGCTTGGATTGCTCGACGATGCTCTTGGCTTTGGCAATGGCCTCTGTAAGACAGAAAATGGAAAGCATTATGAGAAGACGACATAAATGAGTCCATGAGGAAAAGTAAGGAGCTGTTAAAAGAAACAGACTCTGGCTATATTTGATCGGTTGCTTCAGGAAAGTTGTTTTACCCTGTTCAAGGTTCAGTTTCTTCCGCAAGGCAGCAAACCTCTCATTGGTAGCTATCCTCCGTCTATTCTCATTCTGCAAAAAGTAAACATGCTTAGTTTCTCTAGAGCATCTAGTCGGAACTATCTAGTTTCAACTACACGCTCAGGGGCTATAGTATAAGATTTTAATCAACTAGTGTTCTCTCTTAGAGTGTCTAGTCGGAATTGTCATTCTAGACTAGAAACTCGGGAGCTACATGGAGAAGTTCTACTCTTAGTTCTATGGAGCACTTAGGACAATAACTATTCTTTATCCGCCTAAGAGCTCGGGGGCTATAGAGGGATATGTTATAAGTAAAAGAAGTGAAGTTTAAATACTTGCAATGGCAATAACTTTGAGATTGTTGGCCAGATTGGCATATGCAGTATGGAAGACGCCAACATTGTTATACACGGCATCCGCCTGTGCAATAAGGCCATCCAGGCACAATGTCAGAGGAGTCGCGCCTAGAGGAGTTGTTGAAGCCGGAGGCATGGATGATGCCCTAGCCGTCTGGTATGTTATCATAGCAGTTGATGGCTCAGAGGCTCCCGCCTTGTCTGTTGCCACAACTGCCTCCGCCTCCTCTCCTTCCAGTACCTGTTTCCCTTTCCCGGTGGCATCCTTAGCCGGAGCTTCAGCCACTTTGGAGGAAGTACTCTCCTGCATCGCCTGTCCGCTAGGAGCGACGTCCATCCTGGTAGAGTCTGAGACGTCAAAGATTGGATTAACATCTATCTCCATGGAGGAGATCTTAGGGATGGAGGGGGACGAAGGCCCAACGGGACCAGCAGTGGGCTTGGAGGCAGGAGTAGGGGAGCAGTAGCGGGAGAGGGCTTGGCGGCCACATCTCTAGTCAACATGTCACTGATATTTTTTGACCCTCCAGCATCTCTGGAGGATCGCTTCAGGTTAGCACCGGCTTTCCTCCTGAAACGTACAAAGTATAAGTAGATGAGTTGAATATGGTGTGAGCTAAAAATACAAGCCGGAGAATGAATACACTTACTCCATGGTAGGAGCCTTGGTTAGGGGAATGCCGGTGGATTTCTTCTTCTCCGCCTCCAAGGTGGCGGTGGATCGTCTGGACACTCCACTCCAATTTCTTCTTCTTCTTGGCCTCGGCAACAGCGTCAGAGGTGGAGCTCTTCCGCTTTTGCACTGCCAGAGCTGGTTGATCCTTGGGGGTGTCATCGTCGGACACCACCTAGATGTCCTTCATCTTAGGATCATAGACCTGGGAGGCCATCTAATCCGCTGCCAAGGTCGCTACTTGCAGGATAAAAGATGTGTTAGACTGATAACTTCAAGACGGAAAAACCTTAGAGTATATACATAACAAGCAACAAAGGAAACATAAGCTACCTCTAGGCACGTGCCGCCTTCGAACATGTCGTAGGTGATCTTGAAGCCACGCTTCCTGTCTTTCACCTTGACTATGTCCTTTAGCCGGAGCTTGATGGAGTCAGTGGAGAAGTTGTCCTGCGAGATATGCATAGGATCCTTTCGGCTCTTGGTGTACTTGCACATCAGCTCAACGCGGTGCTGCAGAGGCTAGATCCACCTAGTGAACCAGCACATGGCTAGGTCCAAGCCTGTAAGACCTCCGTCCACGAGCCATTCAATCTGCCTTATGACGCGGTTGGCCTCATCGTCAGACGGAAGGGAGGCTGGGGTCCTCCAGGCAGGTACTTCAGTGGAAGCTCCATCGATGAAGTCGGGATACGTCTCAATACGGTCAGGTAGGAGAATATCTGGGTCATAGAAGTATGTGTGCTGCTAGTTCTTGCATGATTCATGCCATACGATGTCGGGGAAGCACCGTCTAGGCCAGATCTTAAATCTAATAGTTCCACAAGTCTGCAATTCGTCCTTGGACTCTACAGACTCTCTTTTGATGGTAAAAAGTATACAAACAGATCTAATCTAGGTTTGATTCCTAGATATCCTTCGCACAAAGCTACAAAGTTGCTAAGGACCAAGATGCTGTTAGGAGAGATGTTGTGGGGAGTACTTGGAAGTGCTTGAGGACATCCGGGAAGAAGTCGGAGACTGGCAGGCTTACGCCTCGTACCCGCTGGTCTTTGAGGTATACCTTCTATCCAGCTTGGGGAGAAGGAGTCACCTCGCCGGCCGGTGCCGGCCACCAGACCAAACCCTCCACTGTGGGGAGATACCCCTCAGCGATGAGTTCTTCCAGATCCTTGGCGGAGAGGTCGCAGCCCCTCCACACTCCCTTGTGGGAGTCATTATCCTCTTCAGCGGCTTCTAGCATCGCCTGTTCTTGGTCGTCACCGGTGATTTCCACCATGGCGGTGATAGGGACGACGACCCCCTCCGGTGGGATCATCACTCCCTGAGATGGCTCCGTTGTAGCCTCAGGAGTCACCACCATCGAAGGGGCAGAGCTGCTGGAGGCCATTGCATAGAGTGGAGAAAGGGGGAGATCCGGCTAGGGTTTTCCGAGGAACATGTTGAATAGGCGCGTGGCTGGAGGAAGACGAAGACATAGGAGCGAATGCGGGTAAAAGAAAATAACCTAGCCGCAGTCAAAATATATAGACCCAGCGTCAAGATTCGTGCAAAGGGATCCAATGGACGGAGCGTTGCTAACATGGAGACGAACGTGCGCGGTAATTTTGTCATGTCCTCCGTCTTTGCCGCTTTACCGTTTCGTATTTCGCGCACGTAAAAACAGCTAATGATTAATTCCCTAACTTCTATGAGTTTCGAGGTAGCGTAGGATGTACCCTACGTCATCTTCCTAACAGTTGCAGTGGAGAGTCACGTCTGAAGATTCCATCAAAGGCGGAGATTGTCTAACTCAGGAAATGAAGTTTAAAGAAATCTCCGGCTACATTATGAAGCCGGAGAGGATTGTAGTGTTCTTTGGGAAACCTTTGAGATATTGCTTGACGGATTGCCAGCATCACCTAGACGGAGCATTCAATATTAATAAGCAAGACTACACAAGATCTTGAAGTCCTCCGGGGCTACTGTTGGGCATATGCTAAATGGGTATCACCATAACACGTCCTTAATCTGGATAACCCGGGTGACTCATAGTTGGTAGAAAGGCCTATGGTCTGCTGGGCGGCCCAGTTAGATGGATCCAAAAGGGAGGCCCATGCCAGATGAAGGAAGCCTACGCATGAGCCACCGACGTACTTGGAGCCTTGGAGTGCAAGACACGAAAGACTAGTTCGTATTAGTGTAGGGCTCTTTACCTTGTCCGGCAAGGTCCCTTCTCTGTAATCCTAGGTTATGGTGCCTTTATAAACCGGACCAGTGGGAGCATTTCGGGCACAACAACCATATTGCTACGTACAACGTGCAATACCTCGCACAATGAACCTATATCTGTAACTCGGCGTATTGTCATTATAGTGATTTATACCAGGAGTAGAGTTCCGTCACCATTGTGGGACTTGAACCTGGGTAAACTGTGTTACCTCGTACCCGCCAACTCTCCGCCTTACCCCACGTCTCTAAACACGCTTTGTGAGGATCCTTTCATGGCGTACTCGTTGGCAATACCACGCCAAAAATCATGTCTTCTCATGCTGACATCGCTAACAAGTATAACCTATTATCATCCACGTGGCATGATGGATTAAACAATTTTTTTTGTCTCCAAGTGACTTATGGAAAAACAAGCTAAGAGAAACACCAACAAATAGCTCTGCTTACATATATAATTTTTCGTGCAATAAATTACTTGTCAAGATTTTTTATTATGAAGATATTTGCATTTTCTCTTCCATCGTCCATGAGGTACATCATATACTCTTCTTCCTTCCTACACAATAGTATGGTTGAGATATAACTAGATATACATATCATATAATGTTTATTGTGCTTCATAGGAAAGCATTATCCATTCAAATAGGCAGCCTTCTTTGAAGACCCGCATCAATTGTTGGAATTTTGCCTAATAAAGGCCCATCCCATTTATATTATTCAACAATTCCTGAAATCCTAGAGGCCCACTTGGCCCATTCATGCAAGGCAAGAGGTGAGACAAGAGTTTAGTCCCACATTGCTAGTTGAGTGGAAGTTGGACCAGCTTATAAGGAGAGCTCTTCCACCACTTGTACGAGCTTGAGAAGATAAGACATATACACGCGTGCTCCTCCTCCTCTGCCGCCCGCCTCGCCTCGTCACGACGCGTGCGCTGCGGGTTGCGGGTTGCGGGAATGCCTTGAGCCGAGAGCTTCTCTTTCTTTTTGCCACGCATAAATGGATAATAATTTGAACAGTCTGCGTGAGTGTATTTTTAATACGAACTCAGTGGAGATTTAATTCGAGCTTAGTGGAGGTTGTTCGGCTTCGGTCGATGCTTGTTCGCTTCCTCTCCCGACGCCGACTGTTCGCCTGCCTACCCGTGCCTATAAGAGCGAGAGGTCGCTCCTCTCCTCAGACACACCAACGCACACACCTTGCGCCTCCAGTTCCAGAGCACTGCGATGCTTAGATCTTCCCCATCCTGTCTTGCGGCGTGCACCGCGAGCTGGGACAGTAGGCCTCCGAGACCTCGCTGCTTCGAGTCCTGTACGGGAGAAGGGCGATAAGGTTTTTGGGGAGCGCTACCAGCGCGACTACTAGCTTCATCACGGACTCCTTCACGGATAGCAACTGCACCGACGTCTTCCCCAACAATGACTTCTTCCCTGACATCAACAATCTTTTCCTCGACAACATGGCTGACGGCGGTACCAACGCTAACAGGAACACCGGCGGTTCCTCTACCGTGATGTATATCATCTTCTGGTCCTTTTCTATTATTCTGCCTGTGTTTTATCTGTCTTTTACTATGGTTAAATCTCTTGGAAAATTGCTCTATTTCTCAACAATCCAAAAACCTTATTATTGGCAATTTGTTCCAAGTGGTTTCGTTGCTTCTGTGAAGACACCTGTTTTTGAGGGTACGCATTATAAGAGGTGGCGCGTGAGAGCAGTTCTCTGGTTTCAGAACATGAACTGCTATGACGCCACTCTTGGCAAGCCTGAGGGAGAGCTTACTCCTGCTCAGGAACAAGTTTTTCGAAAAACTGATACCCTGTTCAAGGCTGCTTTGCTGTCTATTCTAGGGGATAACATTGTTGAACCCTGTATGTCATTTGATAATGGCAAGGACATGTGGGTTGTGCTCGAGGTCAAATTTGGGGTCTCGGACGCTGGCAGTGAGCTGTATGTCATGGAACAACTCTATGACTACAAGATGACTGATGACCTTTCCGTGGTTGAGCAGGCTCATGAAATACAGTCACTGGCCAAGGAGCTTGAGCACTTCCCTTGTGTTTTATCGGATAAGTTCATTGCCAGGGGCATTATTGCCAAACTTCCCCCTTCATGGAGGAACTTTGCTACTTCCCTGAAACACAAGAGACAAGAGTTTTCCGTATCGGATCTCATTGGGACTCTCGATGTGGAAGAGAAGGCGAGAGCAAAAGACACACGTGCTTGAGGTGCTGATGGAGGTTCAAGTGCCAACCTGGTACAGAAAAAGAACTTCTAGTCTCACAAGTTCAAGAACAAGGGAAAGTTTGATGGAAAAGGAAAGTTTGATGGAAAGAACAAAGCCTCACATTCTACTAACTTCAAGAAGAAGACTGATAAGAAGAAAGGTGCTTGTCATGTGTGCGGTGATCCTAATCATTGGGCTCCTTCTTGCCCCAACTATTTTGACAAGAGCCAACATGGAAAAGGCAACAAGACTGCTAATGTTGTCATGGGCGACGTTGAGATAAAAGATGTTGGGTCAGAGGGCTCAGTCCGTGCTGATGGGGAACGGCTCGCATGCTTCTGTTCATGGTGTTGGTACGATCGATCTGAAGTTCACTTCGGGAAAGACCGTGCGCCTGAAGAACGTGCATTATGTTCCCTCAATAAATAAGAATCTTGTTAGTGGATCACTTCTATGTCGTGATGGCTACAATATTGTGTTTGAGTCTAATAAATTTGTACTGTCTAAGTTTGGAACATTTATTGGTAAAGGCTATGAGTGTGGAGGTTTGTTCTGCCTGTCACTGTCAGATGTGTGTAATAAAGTCGTGAATCATGTTTCATCTGATCTTGTATCAAATGTCTGGTATTCATGTCTTTGTCATGTTAATTTTGGTTGCATGACGCGGTTAGCTAAAATGAATATAATCCCAAAATTCACTACTGTGAAGGGATCTAAATGCCAAACTTGTGTGCAAGCAAAGAAACCTCGCAAGTCACATACGACTGCAGAGGTGAGAAATTTGGCGCCACTAGAGCTCATACATTCAGATCTTTGTGAGATGATTGGTGTGTTAAAAAAGGTGGAAAGAAATATTTTATGACTTTGATCGATGACTCTATGAGATATTGTCATGTGTATCTTCTGAAATCAAAAGATGAGGCTTTGAGTTACTTCAAAATCTATAAAGCTGAAGCGGAAAACCAACTTGATCGAAAGATTAAGAGGCTTAGGTCTGATCGTGGTGGAGAGTATTTTTCCAACGAGTTTGATTCTTTTTGTGCGGAACATGGTATAATCCATGAGAGGACACCTCCCTACTCGCCCCAGTCAAACGTGGTAGCCGAAAGAAAGAACCATACTCTAACAGATTTGGTTAACGCCATGTTAGACACATCGAGTCTCTCCAAGGAATGGTGGGGGGAGGCATTACTGACTGCATGTCATGTCCTAAACCGAGTTCCCACTAAGAACAAAGATATTACTCCATCTGAAGAATGGGAAAAGAAAAGATTAAATCTTTCTTACTTGTGAACTTGGGGCTGTCTGGCAAAGGTTCATGTGCCAATCCCAAAGAAGCGCAAACTTGGACCAAAAACCGTGGACTGTGTTTTTCTAGGATATGCTTTTCATAGCACTGGCTATAGATTCTTGATAGTAAAATTTGGAGTACCAGAAATGCATGTTGGTACAATCATGGAGTCAAATAATGTGACTTTCTTTGAGGATATCTTTCCCATGAAGGATATACCTAGCTCATCAAATCAGGAGATACCTGACTCATTGAATCAGGAAATACCCACAATTCCTTAACATACCATTCCTATTGAACACTCGGAAAACCTTAAGAGGATGATAATGAGATTCCTAAGAGGAGTAAGAGACAGAGGACTACAAAATCCTTTGGTAATGATTTCATTGTGTACCTTGTGGATGATACTCCTACTTCTATTTCAGAAGCCTATGCATCTCCTGATGCTGACTACTGGAAGGAAGCCGTTCGTAGTGAGATGGATTCCATCTTAGCGAATGGAACATGGGAGATCACCGATCATCCTTATGGGTGCAAACCTGTAGGATGCAAATGGGTGTTTAAGAAGAAACTTAGGCCTGATGGTACTATTGAGAAGTACAAGGCAAGACTTGTAGCCAAGGGTTATACCCAAAAAGAAGGTGAGGACTTCTTTGATACTTACTCACCCGTAGCCAGATTGACCACCATTCACGTACTACTATCTTTGGCTGCCTCACATGGTCTTCTCGTTCATCAAATGGACGTTAAGACGGCTTTCCTAAATGGAGAGTTGGACGAGGAAATTTATATGGATCAGCCAGATGGATTTGTAGTGAGTGGTCAAGAAGGAAAAGTGTGTAAGTTGTTGAAGTCTTTATATGGCCTTAAACAAGCACCTAAGCAGTGGCAGGAGAAGTTTGAGAGAACCCTAACCACTACAGGTTTTGCTATAAACGAAGCTAACAAATGTGTGTACTATCGCTATGGTAGGGCGAGGGAGTAATTCTTTGTTTGTATGTTGATGACATACTGATTTTTGGGACCAATCTTAATGTGATTAAGAAAGTCAAGGATTTCTTATCTCGGTCTTTTGAGATGAAGGATCTAGGAGTAGCTGATGTTATTTTGAACATCAAGCTATTGAGAGATGACAATGGTGGGATCACACTGCTTCAGTCTCACTATGTGGAAAAGATCTTGAGTCGCTTCGAGTATAGAAACTACAAGTCTTCTCCAACACCGTATGATCCTAGTGTGTTACTTCGAAAGAATAGAGGCACTACTTGACATATTCTCAAATTATTGGGTCGCTTATGTATTTAGCTGCGCTACGAGGCCTGACATCACTTTTGCTGTAAGCAAACTCAGTCGGTTTGTTTCAAATCCTGGAGATGATCATTGGCAAGCTCTTGAGAGAGTCATGCGCTATCTAAATGGCACTGCGAGCTACGACATTCACTATACTGGGTACCCAAGGGTGCTGGAGGGATATAGTGATTCAAATTGGATATCTGATGCTGTTGAGATAAAGGCCACGACTGGATATATATTTACACTTGGTGGTGGTGCTGTTTCTTGGAAGTCTTGCAAGCAAACCATCTTAACAAGGTCAACTATGGAAGCAGAACTCGCAACATTAGACACAGCCACTGTTGAAGCAGAGTGGCTTCAAGAACTCTTGATGGACTTACCTATGGTTGAGAAACCTATACCTGCAATCCCAATGAACTATGATGATCAAACTGTGATTGTTAAAGTTAACAGTTCTAAGGATAATATGAAGTCCTCAAGACATGTGAAGAGGAGATTGAAATCTGTCAGGAAAATGAGAAACTCCAGAGTTATTGCATTGTATTATATTCAAACATCTAAGAATCTGGCAGATCCCTTCACAAAGGGTCTATCACGTAACGTGATAGAAAATGCATCAAAGGAGATGGGTATGAGACCCACAATATAAGTTTTCCATAGTGGTAAACCACTCTATGTGATCGGAGATCCCGTGAATTAGAATTGGGAGACAAGCTGTTGGTTAACTGAGAGGAAAGTATCCCTACTTTAAAACACCACTCCATGAAGATGCAATACTTTCCTATTCTGCATGGCAGGTTGATTTATCTTAATGTGTTCTAAGTGGCTTAGTTTAAGTAGAGATGTTGTCCTGCAGAACATTTTTTGAAGAACACACCTATATGAGTCTGACTGTTAAACGTCACAGTCTATGAGAGTTGGGTGCTCTCTAATAAACTCATGAAAGGCTATGGAGTATGACGCATAAGCTCCACCCAAGGGGAAGTCCCACGGCAACCCAGTATTGGTTAAGGCTTTGTGTAAAGCTAGAATGCAGCAAACTTGCAGTTCAAGGCATAGTCCATTGTACAAGTTGCAAACTAGTGTAGCATGGAGTTCTAGGTAAAAGTTCAACTTAACAGTCTCCACTAGTACCAGTATATAAACAATGTTTTGGAACCATAGGTAAATTTATGTGTGCCTCTGGGATCTGGTGGTGGATTGTTGGAATTTTGCCTAATAAAGGCCCATTCCATTTATATTATTCAACAATTCCTGAAATCCTAGAGGTCCACTTAGCCCATTCATGCAAGGCAAGATGTGGGACAAGAGTTTAGTCCCATATTGCTAGTTGAGTGGAAGTTGGACCAGCTTATAAGGAGAGCTCTTCCACCACTTGTACGAGCCTGAGAAGAGAAGACATATACACGCGCGCTCCTTCTCCTCCGCCGCCTACCTCGCCACGCCTCGCCTCGTCATGACGCGCGCGTGCGCCGCGGGTTGCGGGAATGCCTCGAGCTGAGAGCTTCTCTTTCTTTTTGCCACGCATAAATGGATAATAATTTGAACAGTCCGCGTGAGTGTATTTTTAATACGAACTCAGTGGAGATTTAATTCGAGCTTAGTGGAGGCTGTTCGACTTCGGCTTTGGTCGATGCCTATTCGGTTCCTCTCCTGACGCCGACTGTTCGCCTGCCTACCCGTGCCTATAAGAGCGAGAGGTCGCTCCTCTCCTCAGACACACCAACGCACACACCTTGCGTCTCCAGTTCCAGAGCACTGCATTGCTTAGATCTTCCCCATCCCGTCTTGCGGCGTGCACCGCGAGCTGGGACCGTAGGCCTCCGAGACCCCGCTGCTTCGAGTCCTGTACGGGAGAAGGGCGATAAGGTTTTTGGGGAGCGCTACCAGCGTGACTACTGGCTTCATCACGAACTCCTTCATGGATAGCGACTGCACCTACGTCTTCCCCAACGACAACTTCTTCCCCGACATCAACAATCTTTTCCTCGACAATATGGCTGACGACGGTACCAACGCTAACGGGAACACCGGCGGTTCCTCTACCGTGATGTATATCATCTTCTGGTCCTTTTCTATTATTCTGCCTGTGTTTTATCTGTCTTTTATTATGGTTAAATCTCTTGAAAAATTGCTCTATTTCTCAACAGCAACGCGCGACATTCACTAGTTATATAGATGGGCGTGCCTAGCTTACGGGCAATCGTTGCCCTGGTTAATTTTCCGACAGCCCTGACATATTATGGAAGATCCTCTTTCCCGCCTATTCCCTTTTCTAGACATGCGCTTCCGACGATCGAAGTGAATCCTGCGCGCTATTCCCTTCCTGATATGTCCTTTGTTGGGCTGCAGGCGCTATTCTCTTTCTGATCTGTCCTCTGTTGGACTGCATGGCTTTTCCATTCTGTATTTTATAAGAATTGTCAATTCCCTTTTTAGGATAGGGCTATTTCAAGGATATAAAATGGGAGGAAAATAGCATGGAAAGCACTTTCAAATCAAATAGGTTCACTATGGATCTATACAACACAAAAGTCGGCTAGATCCATTTGTTTCACAAATCTAAAATGTCTTATATTTCTGAAGGGAGGGAGTAGTACCCCAGATGTGAAAACACATGGTCTTCTTTTTTGAGTGGACCTGATCCTTTTTCTATATGTGAAGTTGATGCTAACGTAAGGAATGGTAAAAAAAAACTCTCAAATCCCTTCTTCCTCCTTCAACAAATTTGTTCAATATCCTAGCTCGACCAGGCCCCTGGCCACCACCCCATCATCCTGGACCTCATGTATGGCAAACGTATAACAATTCTTAATATGTCTTCGGACCCAACAGTTTCCAACAATGTCTATGGCTCTAAGGGGCATGATAGTTTGTCCTTGGTATGCCATTTCTTAATTCTAAAAGCAAGACCATTCGTGTAACCTGAAAATGTCCTGCTATGCAGCTGCGGTACCGCTTGATTTGCTCCAAAATCGACATTCAGCTTTGCGTCGGTGTAGAAGTTTCATCTATGAAGTAGTACATAATATGCAAAGTACCTCCATTCCACAATTTTAGAACTACTGATTCTCGCTAAAACAAAGATTTAAGCAAGAATTAGTCCATCAAAATGCACGCCATGTTGGCTGCATGCGGGGAAGGAACCACAGCTTGGGCAGCGTGTACCCAGATTTCAGGAAACAATGACTCTTTGAATTGGGATTTTGAAGGTGAAATCGTCAAACCTGAAAATCGTGCATCAAGCAAATTTCATCGGAAAGAGACGGACAAAAAAGAACCAATCAGAATAGAGAAATTCAAGCAATCAATCATCTACATGGTGATGTCAAACGTATTGATCGAGTCTCGCGAGTACGTGTTATATCTAGCGAGAAAAGCCCTCGCCATGGCTCGTACAAGGGATAGAGATCGATCGGTTACAGCAGAGGAGATAACGATTATCTCCTGATCTCCTACCTAGTTTAAACAGACAAGATCAATCTCTAATCTATCCTAAACAGCCGGAGTACTACTCCAACTAAACAGGAAAACATGTTACATGCCAAACACGTTACATGCCATATTACATAAAGTCTAATAGCCTCCCTTAATCGTAACCTTCGGAAATATTGAGATTACGCTTAAATTCATTCAGATCTTTAACTGCCAGAGCTTTTGTAAAACCATCTGTAACTTGATCTTTGCTTGATATGAACCTAATGTCAAGCATTTTACTTGCAGCTCTTTCTCGAACAAAGTGATAGTCTATCTCAATGTGTTTTGTTTTGCCATGAAAAATAGGATTTGCAGACAAATATGTAGCTCCTAAATTATCACACCATAGACATGACTTTACCTTCAATTTAACACCAAGTTCACCAAGTAAAGCCTCAATCCATATTAATTCAGCTGTAGCATTGGCTAAGGCTTTATATTTAGCTTTAGTGCTAGATCTTGAGACTGTTTGTTCTTTTCTTGCACTCCATGAGACCAAGTTGGGCCCAAGAAAGACATCAAATCTACCTGTAGATCTTCTATCATCTAGGCATCCTGCCCAATCTACATCCGAGAAAGCACTGAGCAAACTAGATGAAGACTGTTGAAAAGTTAACCCAACACGTATAGTCCTCTGAACATATCTTAGAATCCTCTTTGCAGCTGTCCAATGAGCAGTTGTTGGAGCATGTAAATACTGACATACTTTATTTACTGAGAAAGAAATGTCAGGCCTTGTAAGTGTTAAATATTGTAAGGCACCTACAATGCTTCTATATTGTGTACTATCATCAGGACCAAGAGCTATTCCTTCAGTCAAGGATAATTTTTCAGTAGATGACAAGGGTGTCGGAGAAATTGTGCACTTTGTCATACCAACTTTAGCTAGCAAATCAGTAGCATATTTTTCCTGAGTGAGGAGCAAACCATTCTGAGTTTTCTTTACCTTCATCCCCAAGAAGAAGTGCAAATCGCCCAAGTCCTTGAGTGCAAAGTCATTATTGAGATCATGAAGAAGGGCAGAAATAGCTTGATCAGATCAACTGGTTACAATGATATCATCAACATAGATTAGAACAAATATCATAACTTTTGCTTTGTTATAGAGAAAAAGTGAAGTATCTGCTTTAGAGGGGATAAAACCAAGTTGTTGCAACTTGGCACTAAGTCTTGAGTACCATGCTCTGGGGGCTTGCTTAAGACCATAAAGAGATTTATCAAGTTTGCAGATATAGTTTGGAGTAGCGGAAGATTCAAAACCTGGGGGTTGTTTCATATAGACCTCCTCTTCCAGAACGCCATGCAAAAACACGTTCTTGACATCTAGCTGCCGCAGACTCCAGCCTCTAGAAACAACCACTGCCAGTACAAGTCTGATAGTTGCTGCCTTGACAACAGGACTGAAGGTATCTTCATAGTCTATGCCATACCTTTGCTTGAATCCTTTTGCTACCAAGCGTGCCTT
Source organism: Avena sativa (assembly GCA_916181665.1). Classification (NCBI taxonomy): domain Eukaryota; kingdom Viridiplantae; phylum Streptophyta; class Magnoliopsida; order Poales; family Poaceae; genus Avena; species Avena sativa. The sequence continues at coordinate 265,646,287 of OV702291.1, forward strand.
GTACCTGTCAATTATTCCATCTGCATGTTTTTTAATACGATATACCCACTTACAATCAATAAGATTCTTTGTGGAGTGTGGACGAACAATATGCCATGTTTTATTTTGTATTAGTGCATTATATTCTTCCTCCATCGCCTTGCGCCAACGATCATCCCCAAGAGCCTCCGAAAGAGTTTGCGGTTCACCTATAGATGTGAACAAGCCATAGCGGACAGTTCCATCAGTATATTGCTTCGGATTGCGTATATCTTTTTGAAGCATTGTGCGAGGTTCTAGGGGTGGAGGAGGATTCGGTGGCACAGGTAGAGGTGTAGTAGAGCCAGCCACAGAAGATCCTCCAGCTGGAGCAGTAGTACCAGATATAGGCACAGTGGGGGAAGAATCTTCCTTGGCGTCATCTGGCGGGATGGGGGACCGCGGTCTAGGACCCCGCGATCGCGACCTGGGGCCACGTGAAGGCGACAAAGAGTCCGGCCTTGATCTGCCATGCGATCGCGGCCTGGAACATGAGGGCGACGTGGAGTTGTGTTGTTAGCGAGCGGAGGACCTGGCGCAACGACGTGAGCGTGGACGCGACGCGGTCCACCCAGGGGACAATGACCGCAAGTTAGTCCGCGGGACCCCTATCACGATGCATGCCCGCACGAAGGCAGGAGCAGGGACCGGGGCGACGTGGCATCGAAAGATTGATGGCGTGCGGGCGACGTGGATCATGATTGCGACGCGACGAAGCAAGGTGGGGACACGCTCGGCGGAGACCCGCGCGGGAAATCCTCCTGCCGTATGGGAGGATCCTCCTCGGGATCAGCTTCCGTGCGATCCGACGCCGTGGCAGCTGGATTTTCTTCGGTTTGGCTGCCCAGGTTGACATATTCTGGGACAGAATTCTCCATTGTTTCTTCAGGAATTTGAGTGGGATTTCTTGCAGAGTTTTGCTAGTCATCAATAGTATCTGCTGAAGCATTAGAATCTGCAACATCTTGATGCTCATTAGTAACAACCGGCACAACGGGCAAAGGCATATAATCATCAACAATTGGAACCCCGTTATTTGGTGTTTCGTGAGGTAAAAGAAGTATATCATTCTGAAGACGTGAGCCAGCATTAGGATGCAACTCAGCAAAGGGAAAAACGTTTTCATCAAAGACAACATCTCTAGATATATAAACTCGACCAGTGGAAATTTCTAGGCATTTGACGCCTTTGTGACGAGGACTATAGCCCAAGAACATGCACCTTGTAGAGCGAAAAGAAAGCTTTCTTTTATTGTAGGGACAGAGATTTGGCCAGCACGCACAACCAAAAACTCTAAGAGATTCATAGTTGGGTTTTGTGTGAAGGAGGCGTTCTACGGGAGTGTCATGATCGATAACTTTGCTTGGGAGGAGATTGATAAGAAAAGTGGCAGTGAGGAAAGCATCATCCCAAAATTTAAGAGGCATAGAGGAATTTGCAAGTAAGGCAAGACCAACTTCAACAATATGACGATGTTTTCTTTCAGTAGAGCCATTTTGTTGATGAGCATGAGTGCACGATACATGATGAGTGATGCCAATCTTTTGAAAGAAACTATTGCGCTTTTCATATTCACCTCCCCAATCAGTTTGCATGGTGATTATTTTCCTAGCAAATTTTCTTTCAACAAGTTGCTGGAAATTAAGGAAAACTTGATAAACATCAGAGCGCTTCTTGAGCAAATAGATCCAAGTAAATTTACTGAAATCATTGATAAAACTCACATAATATGAATGTTTGCTAGCAGAAATAGGGGTTGGACCCCATACATCAGAGAATACTTTCTCTAAAGGAAAAGTGGATACACTAGTAGAGACAGGATATGGCAACTGATAAATCTTAGCTAGTTGGCATGGATCATAGATGTATGGGTTTATTTCAGGAGTGTAAGAAATATTGTTTTTCCTAAGTACTTGTTGAACCACAAAAGATGAAGGATGTCCTAAATGGCGATGCCACGTAGAAGACGATGGCTTTATTGTGATGAAAGCTTGCTTGGTAGAACCCGTAGTAGAAGGAACTAGCGGGTAGAGGCCATCATGGCATGGTCCTTTAAACAAAGTTCTCCTTGTGGCCTGATCCTTGATCAAGAAGAAATATGGGTGAAACTCAAGAAACACATTATTATCGGGAGTGAGCTTATGAACACATAGAAGATTCTTAGATGCACTAGGAACATGCAAAATATTTTTGAGTTGTAATGTATTACATGGGGTGCATAAAGTTGAATGACCAATATAACTTATTTGCATACCGTTTACATTGGTCGTGTGGACATGATCACGTCCGTTGTACTTTTCATGAGTGGTGAGCTTGTTCAACTCCAAAGTGACATGGTGAGTAGCACCTGAATCAGGGTACCAGTTGGTGTCGACGCCATAGGATGCCACATGGTCACCCTTCTCCTCGCCATCATCCTCGGAGTCATTGCGATCTTGATAGTGCCACCAGCACTCGTTGGCAGGGTGACCGTGGATCTTGCAGATTTGACACATGACGTCGACGAAGGGGGTAAGGGCACGACCATGACGGTGCCCTCCATCATCGCGACGGCAAACTTCGTCGTCACGATACCGGCCACCATCATCACGCCGCCCATCACGGAGGCCTCCATCGTCATCACGCCGTCCGTCACGACGTCCTCCATCACGGGCGCCATCACGGCGGCCTCCACCATCACGGCGGTCGCCTCCACCACGATCACCGCGATAACCACCACGGTCTAGCGAACGACCACGTTCTCCACGAGGGCGGAAGTCGCGATTGCTGTCACGTGTAGGCCATGCAGCAAGGTTCACGGAGGAGGTAAAGCCACCACCCTGTCCAGAATCTGCTAGCATATCTTGCCGAAGATCGTGAGCACAAAGTTGACTATAGAGTGTTGGAAATATGCCCTAGAGACAAATGGTAGTAAGGACTATTATCATATTTCATATAGTTTATGATTAAGTTTTATATCATGCTATAACTGTGTTGAGTGGAAACATCAATACACGTGTGATATACAAACAACCAGGGGTTCCCAGTGAAACTCTAGTCACTGGTTCATTAGTCAACAGATGATCATGTTTCCTGATCATGTGGCATTTATGCCAGTTGGAAATGAGGTCATCACATTCTGAGAATGAGATGATGAACCAATACCCAACCTAAACATCGTGACCCGATCATGTCACGAAGTTCAAGTTACGATGATTAGAAATGGATCCTCGTAGACTATTCCTTAGACCGTGAGGCTATATCAATCACTGTCTCCCGAGAGTGCTTAGATAGCATCAAACGCCATCTGGTAAAACGGTGGTTATAAAGGTGCGTTCAGGTATTCGGAGGAAACCATAGAGGCAATATATGTCAAGAGCGGGATTTGTCCGTCCATGTGACGGGAAGGTACTCAAGGGCCCACTCGGAGAAGTTATATCCAATAGCTGCGCAGCGTGTGATTTGATCACGGGGATATCACTTGTCGGAACGAGTCAAGTAGCATTGTTCAGTAACGAGATTGAACACGACATGGCGATGTCATTGATCAGATCTCGGGCAATGCAAGTATCGAGAGACAAAGGGAATAAGACACGACTGTCCCGGTTCAAACGACGAAAGATCTTCGTGGAACGCACAGGGGTCACATGGCCATCCAGGTACCTCTGTCGATCATTGGTGCGGGAGTGTCCCGACCATGTCTGGAGTGTTCCCGAACCCTGGGGTATCACTCTTAAGGGCTTGATGATGCTTAGAGAGCATTTATAGGATCGGTAGAATCGCCGAAGAAAAGAAGGGAGAAAACCGGAAGGGTTTCGATAAGTCCGGAGGATATCCGGAGTGGAGGTGGAAGGTGTTCCATGGCCACGGAGATTGAATAATATGTGGATGAATGTTAAATGTTGATTTAATCATTTATTCATAATTATTTAATAAAGAGAAAATCAATTAAAAGGTCAAAAGGCTTAATGGGCCAATTCCGGAGGGAGAGGGCCCATTAGGGGAAAGGAGAGAGGGAGAAGGGGCAAGGGGGAGGCCGGCTGGGCCTAGCCCCCCGCGTGGGTCCCACTAGGTGGCCAACGGCCACCTCCTCCCCCCACCTCTTCTTTAGTCCCACCCCGGGACTTGAGGGGAGGTAGTACCTCCCCTCCCCCTATATATAGTGGGGTATTTGTCCTAGAAAAATACAACCAATAATTAATAAAGGTCTCCCCACTTTTGGGAGGACCTCCAATTGATATTTTCTCTCTCCCCCCTCTCTCTCTCTCTCGTGACCGTGGTCCCAAGTCTGGACTGCGCGAGCGAGAGACATCTTCACCGCAGAGCGCCGTCACGCTACGGGATTCAGATCCGGGAGCTCTACTTCCGCAAATGCTGCTGGATCGGGGAAGCGGGAGTCATCGTCAGGCACTGGACGTGTGTAACTCCCCACGAGGTGTCGCACTTTAGGCACTCAAGTCGTTGGAGCCAGAAGGAGCGCATGGACTTCATCACGACCTTGAGGTCGGCTTCGGCTCGTCTACATCAACCACGCTCTCCTGAGCGTTGACAACGCTTTTCGGTCTTCAAGGGTAAGTTCGCGAAAAGCCCCTCCCGTTACTATATTACTAATAGATAGGTCCTGGCAGCTTCAGGGGTTCAGGGGTGTAGAGTAAAATTTATTGTTTTTATGCGCGGAACCCCTACAGTGGTATCAGAGCTAGATCTATGCGTAGTAATGCTAGTACGGGTAGAACACCCGAGATGTAGCGTGTGGGCGTTGATCTTTTAGTTGTTACCCTCCCACGTGTACTTGTGTATACCGCAGTAATGCTTGATGAAGCGGCCCCCAACCGACTTTACGCGTTCATTTGCGAGACTGTCCACGCTTGACATACGGTTTGTACCGTATAAAGTGGCTTAGGGGGGTGTCTGTCTCTCTCGCATTAGTTGGTATACCATTTGCAATGGAAGGCCCCTAAAGGGGTGTAGTATAGACAACTACTTGATCAGCGTTGTACAGAAAGTTCGTAGGTAAGAACGGTTCTTGTGCGAAAGCCCATTCAGCCACGTAAAACATACAAAGATAAAGTAGAGGCGTCTAACTTTGTTTTGCAGAGGGCGTTGCTTTGTGATATGGTTGTGGCAAAGGTAAAGTGCTTACCTTTTGTTGCATAGTAGTAGATAGTCACGGTAATGACAAACTACCACGCCGGAATGACACCGGTACCCTGGTGTCAACGGCGCCGGAACCCTGGCGCCGGAACCCGGTGACGGCGGATGGAGATCACGACGTGAAGGACCATATCACATAGCATTTACATTCAATGTTATTGTTTGTATGTCTTATTATGTGCTAGTATTAGATACTCGACGGTAGCCTAATAAGATGATCCCGGTTAAAATTACCAAAGATTGTGTTCCCCCTTAGTGTGCACCACCAAGAAAGTTCTGCGGTATGAGGCGATCTAGGGTTACAGGCCTAGGTGTCAGACATATCTACGTTCACATACAGTGGGTGTAAGCCATGTTGCACAGCGAAAACACTAAGGTTGAGTTGGCGAGCCTAGCATGTACAGACATGGCCTCAGAACGCGGATGGTCGAAATATCGAGCACGAGTCGCATGAATAACGTGACCGACGTTTGGCGTCCACCCTTGAACCCACATTGATGGCCATGATGATCGGGGGAGATGTGGCAGATAGGGGTCGTGTTATCACTAGGAACCCTCACTGGGGATAGGTGTTTCTAAGTGGAGTTATTATTAACTCATTTAATTATAAACTTAGTCTAAATTCCTTTTGCAATTATAGGTTCTTCCCGAGATTACCTTTCCTATCGATGATTCGTTAAAAGGAGAAAAGCTCAAGTTAGATGGATCCAACTTTTCTGCATGGGTCATACGCCTATTTGATCTCCTTGGGGAGAACAATGTAGCTGACTACATGAACTGCGAGATGTATTTGGAGTCACCCTATTCTCATGAGACCCAGGAGCAGCGAGATCTGTGTTATCGTTGTCGTGTGATGGCCACATTCATATCAGTGACCATGCGCCTTAGAATGGAGGATGGGCTATGGCCAATAGTGGGGAGTCTCAAGCCCCGGGGGGGGGGGGGGGGTCATGGCACATCTGAGAGCACATTTCGTGGAACAAATGCGCATGTGGGAGTATGAGCTGATGGGGAACTTCCTCTCCATAAAGATGGAGGAGGGCTCCTTACTAGATGAGCACTTATTGCGCCTCTATGATGCGTACATGAGTCTGGCATACTACCTGGACAACTGATACGTCCATTTTGCATCACTATTCTATGTCTTAATTCACTATTATTCATTGATATATTTCATATTGAGAGGTGATACTTATGTTATTTCATCTATTTTTGCATGGTTGATGACTTTTGGAGCATGGACCGCTGCAGTCAGGATTCTGATGGAGAAGGTGCTGTTTGGAGGCAAATTTCGCGAAGATAAGAAAATCTGGGAAAATATACGGAAAATCCTATTTTTCCAGAAGACTAAGGATGCCAGAAGATGGAGTGGAGGTGGGCCACAGGGGGCCCACACCACCCCATGGCGCGGGCAGGCCTAGGCCACGATAGGAGGTGGTGTGGCCACCCTGGCCCACTCCAGCCTCTCCCCTCTGGCATATATCATCCTCCCGAAACCCTAAGACTTGGGGAGTGACCACAGAAAGATTCCTCCACCTCTGCAGGGCGGAAAACACCGAGAGAGAAAGATCTCTCTGGCAGACAAATTTCTGCCGTGGGAATTCCTTCCCGGAGAGGGGAGATCGTCGCCATCAACACCACCATCAAGCTAGACTTCATCGGGATCATCATCATCATGATCACCACCATCATCACCATCAGCACCCTCATCACCATCTCCATATTGCTGTAACAATTGCGTTGAATCTTGCATAGTTCATAGGGGAAACTTTCCTGGTGTTGATCTTTGTAGTTGATGCTATTGAGTGAACCATTGAATTATTGTTTATGTTCAGATTGTTATACATAAGTATTCCATCTCTGATCATGATCCATATGATGTCTTGTGAGTAGTTCGCTTTGTTCTTGAGGACATGTGAGAAGTCTTGTTGTTAGTAGTGGAGTTGTGTTGAGAAAGATTCAATAGATTGTTATTTAAGTTGTGGTGTACTTCTTCTAGTGGTGTCATGTGAACGTCGACTACATGACACTTCAACTATATGGGCCTAGGGGAATGCATTGTGTATTTGGCTACTAATCGTAGGGGTTGCCAGAGTGACAGAAACCTGAACCCCCGTTAGGAAACCATTGCACAAGGGACGTAAGGGTCTTAGAGTTTAAAGCTGTGGTTAGGTTTCTACCTTAATTACTTTCTTGTACTTACGGATGTTTGCAAGGGGTATAATCACAAGTATGTATTAGTCTTGGATGGGGCGGTACATTAGCACAGGTTCACCCACACAACACTTAGCAAGCTAAAGAAGATTAATCAACTATATGAAGCGAAAGCACTTGACAGTCTTCCCATGTGTCCTCGAGAACGTTTGGTCATCTTAAGTAATACAACCGGCTTGTCCTTTGCTGCATAAAGGATTGAGCCACTTGCTGCATTTATTCCTACTGTCTTTTATTTTACTCGTACTTTGTTTACTTGCTTTATCGAAAACCCCTAAAAATCTGTTTGCTAAGTATTTGCAGAGAATTCCTGATCCATACCACTAGCCAGCACCTTCTTCTCCTTGTTGGGTTCGACACTCTTACTTATCGAAAATACTGCGATACACCCCCTATACTTATGGGTCATCAAGACTATTTTCTGGCGCCGTTGCCGGGGAGTGAAGCGCTATTGGAGAGTGGAACTGGTAAAGGAAACTTCTATTGTGAGTATTGTTTACTTCTGTTAGTTGCTTTATTTTCGTTATGGATAATTCACTTAGTTTCTTATTTGGTAATGCTACTACCACTGCTAAGGTAGTAGATGAACCACCACCTGCTGAGAATGATCTTTTTAAAATACCTACAAGAATTATTGATCGTGTTATGGATAACTACTATGTTGGGGATGGAACTGTCCGTCCCGGTGATCATTTGCTCTTTATACACGAATTATGCGGGTTGTTCAAATGTGCAGGTATTACTACAGATCAAGTTAAGAAGAAGTTATTCTCATTAACACTGAAAGGAAGAGCTGAGGAATGGTATAAGCTTCTGAAGAATGGTCAAGCTCTGGAATGGGAGGAAATAGTGCCTCTCTTTTATTCAAAGTTTTATCCTCCTAGTGAGATTCATAAAGATTGGAATCAAATATACAACTTTTGGCCTCTTGATGGGGAGAGTATAGATCAAGCTTGGGGGAGATTGAAGTTATTAATGCTCAAATGTCCCATTCATGAGCTCCCCAACAATATTATTATTAATAACTTTTATGCAAGGCTCCCTCTACATGATAAAGATTTATTGGATGCTTCTTGTGCTGGATCATTTACTCGCATGGAAGAAGAAGCTAAATGGGACCTTCTAGACCGTATTCAAGACAATGCTGAAGCTTGGGAGAATGAGAAAGGTAGAAAGTCAGGTATAAATTATGATTATGAATGCATTGAATCTTTTATGGGAACTGACGACTTTCAAAATATTAAAAATGCTTATGGTCTTGACTCTCAAGCTATTGCTTCTTATTTTAAGGCTTTTGCTTCTTATATTGAAGTGCCTAAAAAGAAGTGGAATAAGTATCATGAACCTTATAAAGATGTTGCTAAGAGTGTTCCTGCAAGAAATACTGAAGTTTATACTGCTAATCATGTTTTACCTGAACCTTATATTGAGAAAATGCCTATTCCAGTTAAGGTAAAGGAACATTCTATGATAGCTAGTATGGTTAATGAAAGTATGAATAAAGCTGTTGAACCTGATAAACAAATGGTTGATGAACCTATAATAGCAAATGTGAAGGACTTTGTCACAAAGTATGAAAAAGAGGGACACCCTATCCTTTGTAAGGATACCTCTAATATTGTTTCACAAAGTAGTGTTATGAGAGCTAGTATTCCTGTGTTTTCTGTTAGAATAAGCGATCATTGCTATGATGGTCCTTGTGATAGCTATATTGTTAAGTTTATGCATGATACTGAAAGCTATTTTGAGAGAGGTAAAAGTATTCTTATGTATCTCAATAATATCAAGTTTCCTCGTTTTATGCTGAAAGTTTCTATGTTGCACTTGTTTTGCCTTCTTATGCAAGAAGCCTCTGGTTTCAATAACTTGTTTGTTTACAAAATTCCCTTGCATAGGAAGTGGGTTAGACTTAAATGCGTGTGTGTTTTTGCTTCTTATGCTCTCTTTCACTTCAATTCATATCCCTATGAGAGCGTTTTCAAAATTATCATGCCCATCTTAAAGGCTATAAAGAAAGAGCTTTTTGGGAGACAACCCAATTTGTTTCTGCTTTTAGTTTGTTTTTGTTTCTTTGAGTCTTGGAAGTTATTACTTCGGTAATAACTGCTCCTTATCTGTTTTGTTTTGTTTTTGTGTCAAGATCAACCTCTAATGAGAAAGAAGTAAGATTTGGGGAAGTTGCTGTCCCGAAACAGATTTTTGTGCTTCACCGTAAAAATTCGTGAGAGATCTATGTATGTCGAATTGATCTGTAATTTTTTGTGCTTCTGCCCCAGGTTGTTATTTAACTTTAGTTAGTTTTGCACTTTTTTATTTGAGCAACAGAAGATTTTCGAAAAAATTGATCTTTACCTGCTAGTCTGTTTTGACAGATTTTGCCACTCTTGCATCTGTTTCTTTATTCGATTTCCTTTTTGAATTCTTTTTGGGTTTTCGGAGGGAGTTGCTACAGTAGATTTTGTTTTGATGGTTTTCAGTTGAAGTTTGACTCAAAAGGTTTTATCACTTCACTTATACTAATGTTGCTAATGAGAACTGTGTGAAGTTTTGTGTGAAAGAAATTTCCAGGAAGTGGAGACAATGTGTAATAAGGAAGAGAAGGGTTTTATGATTCAAGTAATAAGTATATGAGGATGAAGATATTGATGTTATTCAAGTGGTGACTCCGGAAGGATCCACTAAAAACCAAATTCAGAGACCTGCAGAGTCCGTTTCCAAATAGGTAACAGTTCTGGTAAGAACAGTTCCGCGAAAATACAATCCAACTATATTTTTGCAGTTTTCAGTCAATGAGGAGAGCTACGAAGCGAAAAAGGGACGGAAACGGAGCCAGGGTGGCCCACACCACCCCATGGCGCGGGCCCACCCCTGGCCGCGCCACCAGGTGGTGAGTCCACCCCGGACTCCGCCTCCGACTCGTTTTCTCCTAGTACCTTCCTTTTGATTTGAAACTTCGTAATATATAACCCCCCTGATCCCCCGAGGTCCATATATCGTGTTTTTGTCGTGTTTTTGTTTCGATCTGTTTCTATCAGGACATACTCTTTGAAAGCTTAGAAGCACAATGGTGTCTGCCAAGGATAAAGGGAAGGAGCCCATGGAGGAAGACCTCGAAGACCCTGGGAAGGAGAAGGAGATCAAGAGTGAAGGTGAAGAGGAGCAAGGCCAACGTCCGCACGCCGGCACTACCGTTGTAAGCATTGGAGTGGTGGCAAATCCAGCCATTGGAGGGAAGCCTCCTCATCACCGTTCAGATCCCTGGTCACTTCCTCCACGCACCAGGAATCCTTTCCATACCCTTATCCATGAGCATCAATACCAGAATATGTCCAAGGAGAAATTACCCTCCAATTGGGATTTGCCTCGTTCTAGCCATGCAGGAAAAGAAGAATTCAAGGAGGAAGAGTGGGGAAAGAATAGCAAGAGCTGGAATTCTCAACACGACATGATCATGAGCCGCATTGAGCAAAACTCACAGTTGATTCATAATTTCACTTTTGAGATTGAGGATTTGGGGAAACTTATCAGAGAGCTCATCGAGAGGATACCACCACCACCGAAGGAGTAACTCGTCATCAGGTTTGGCATCCCCTTGGTTTGTTCCAAGCTTGGGGGAGTGCCGCGGTATCACATCACTATCTTCTATCTTTTTACCTTATTAGTAGAGTCATATCATGAATAGAGGAGTTATTATGTAGTATGGTTTGCATTATGGAAGTGTCCCCTCTCTCGTTAGATATGTATCCCTTGGTGTGAGTTTTCCGTTATGGAATATTAATGAGAAGTTCTATCATCCACTCTTTTGCATAGCTTATATTAGTTTTCAATTCATGGTTATATGATTGATCTTGTTGTTAGTATTGGTATCACTTTGGTATCATTGAGTTAATTTAGTTGGTTTTGGCAAACCCGACTCGGTCAGTAGCAACACCCTTTTGAGAGTTGAAAGAAAAAGATAAAGGTACTCTAGAGTAAAATAATTTCATCATCTTTCTTTCTTGATTTGCTCATAAGTCTAGTATTCTCTAGTTAAGATCTTTTGTGCTTCCAAGGAAGATTGCATGTTTGTCTTTATCACTCGTATGATTGTTTGTTTCCTTCAACTCTTATACTTGCTACCTAGCCTTGCTAGCCAAAAACCTATACTGAGAGGGTATTCTTCTCGTGCATCCACCTCCTTTAAACCAAAACCTTCGCCATTTGTGTCCACCATACCTACCTAGTAGCATTATTGCTATTCCAAGTAAATTCTTGTTTTGTCTACCTCCCAAATTAAAACTTGTTATGTGAAAATTAGTGATTAAAGCTCTCACGAACTTGATGGCACACTTTACTTTCTTGCATTTAATAAACTTGAACCATTGAGTCCTTCTTTGTTGCGTATATGCTTGCGCTTTATGAGTTGAAGTTAGCTGAACCATGTATCATGGGGACCGCTTTCAACACTTCATTGGTACTTGTACCTAGTTGATATCATGTTCTTTTGCTTATGGATCCCGGCGGTGTGAAATAAAAGTGGAACTTGTAAGATCATGGAGTTTATATGTGTGTTAGAGAAACGCTTGGGCCGCTAGCCTAAGCCATGCCTAATCATGGTGGAAACTTGCAGCATAACTATAGTGAGCATTCTATGAAGCATCCTCAATAAAAACCTATGCAAATAGCAAATAAAAAGATCGCTGAGATGCTCACTGTCTGCTTGCCTTGTCATTTTGATTATGGGATAGCTCCTGTGTCATGTGCAAGGGGTACCCCGTTGGCGGTTCTCAATGATACGCATGTATTTACAATGACAAGAGCTTGCTCGTGATTGAAGTTGAGTAGCATGAGGATCGGTACTCATAAGTAAGGGGCACGAGATTTCAACTTATAACGTGTCAAGCATATCCTCTTAGTTGTGTCACTTTAACCTTAATCACCTAAAGATGCCTATGAGAGGGGCAATGAGAGATGAAAGCTAGTAAGTATCATAATTTTTGGGAGCTCTTTATGAGACTTGCAATCCCTGCTTCCTTCTTTGAAGGCCCTTTCTTTTACTTTGTAGTTGAGTCAGTAAACCTACTCCCTTCTATCTCAACAAGTATTTTGAGTTGATGTGTTTCATTCATTCATATGGTGATTTATTCAATCATGTTTCTTATGTTCCTTGTTTTGCACATTGCTCTTATCTTGATGTTTACTACTTTGAAAGCTATCATTGAAAAACCAGCTATTTGTGAACTCCAGCAAATTTTCAACTATTCTTCGACCAAGAGCTAAGTTTGCCATTACCAATTATGATTCACTTCATGTATCTTTATTGTGTTTCCTTTACTTATTGCAAGTTGAGTTGTATAATACTGAGTTGTCTTCTATTATGATCTATGTATTTGATGAATGTGATGCTTCTTGTCCGTATTCTTTATCGACTCTTCACTCCATAAACCTGAGGCCATGTTTATTGAGCTCAGTTTTGCTTGGGGACAAGCGAAGTCTAAGCTTGGGGGGAGTTGATACGTCCATTTTGCATCACTATTCTATGTCTTAATTCACTATTATTCATTGATATATTTCATATTCAGAGGTGATACTTATGTTATTTCATCTATTTTTGCATGGTTGATGACTTTTGGAGCATGGACCGCTGCAGTCAGGATTCTGATGGAAAAGGTGTTGTTTGGAGGCAAAATTCGCGAACATCAGAAAATCCGAGAAATATACGGAAAATCCTATTTTTCCAGAAGACTAAGGATGCCAGAAGATGGAGTGGAGGTGGGCCACAGGGGGCCCACACCACCCCATGGCGCGGGCAGGCCTAGGCCACGCCAGGAGGTGGTGTGGCCACCCTGGACCACTCTAGCCTCTCCTCTCTGGCGTATATCATCCTCCCTAAACCCTAAGACTCGGGGAGTGACCACAGAAAGATTCCGCCGCCTCTGCGGGGCGGAAAACACCGAGAGAGAAAGATCTCTCCGGCAGACAGATTTCTGCCGGGGGAATTCCTTCCCGGAGAAGGGAGATTGTCGCAATCAACACCACCATCAAGCTGGACTTCATCGGGATCATCATCATCACCACCATCATAACCATCAGCACCCTCATCACCATCTCCATATTGCTTTAACAGTTGCGTTGAATCTTGCATAGTTCATAGGGGAAACTTTCCTGGTGTTGATTACTCTTTGTAGTTGATGCTATTGAGTGAACCATTGAATTATTGTTTATGTTCAGATTGTTATACATCATTATTCCATCTCTGATCATGAACCATATGATGTCTTGTGAGTAGTTCGTTTTGTTCTTGAGGACATGGGAGAAATGTTGTTAGTAGTGGAGTTGTGTTGAGAAAGATTCAATAGATTGTTGTTTAAGTTGTGGTGTACTTCTTCTAGTGGTATCATGTGAACATCGAATACATGACACTTCACCTATATGGGCCTAGGGGAATGCATTGTGTATTTGGCTACTAATCGTAGGGGTTGCCAGAGTGACAGAAACCTGAACCCCCGTTAGGAAACCATTGCACAAGGGACATAAGGGTCTTAGAGTTTAAAGATGTGGTTAGGTTTCTACCTTAATTACTTTCTTGTACTTACGGATGTTTGCAAGGGGTATAATCACAAGTATGTATTAGTCTTGGATGGGGCAGTACATTAGCACAGGTTCACCCACACAACACTTAGCAAGCTAAAGAAGATTAATCAACAACTGGTTCTCAAGCTCATTTGCGATGGGAGTTGTGCTACAGTTGCTTCCTCCAAGCTTCCAAGCACAAGTCAGGATCTGCGTTATGAGAGGCGACACGGAAATGCTGGATTTCCTTGAGTTCATATCACATTTCAGAAATGTGATAGAGGAACCCAAACATCGCTGGAGTCGTCAACGACAAAGGTATATATTTGATATACAGGTTTATAAATGTTATAATCTTGCAAACACATTGCAGTGTTAAGTATATCTGATAATTGTTCTGTTTTACTAAAAACAGGTCCTTCTGCATGAGAGGTGCTTGCTGGAGAGGAGGCGACGCTGCGTGTTAATGGCGAGCATGATGATGATAGCCGACGACACTCTCCCTCGACATTTATCATTTAGTTTGTGTTTTAGGATGATTAATGTAATCGAGAGATTTGAACTTCTTTAGTGTGTCTCACACTTCGTGAGACGGTTATTCATACGAGTTTCTAACAAACAGTTGTTCTGCTTTTATGAATGATTTCTATTTGTGTTCATATCTTGTTTTATTATGTGTGAATTATCCTTGTTGTTTGAAACTAATTGATAATGCATGAACATTTGTAAAACATTAAAATGCCTTGTTCAAAAATACCCAACTTAATGATATGTTCATTAGTGAATGAAAAACCATTGTTTAAATTCAAAGTTATGTGATAATATGTGAAATTCATTTGATTTATTGTCACATATAAATCATGCCTAAGTTCAGCGAAATAACTTGAACACCGTGTATTACTTGAATACAAAGTGTTTGATGAATTGTTAAATAGAATACATATTCGATGTATTGTGTTTAACGAAAAATGGTAATTATCATTAAATGATTATTTAAATGTGTAAAGTAAGTTTACCAAAGGAAACATGAATATGAAACTATTTGATTTGATCAAAGTGTTTCATCAACAAAAAGGGTATAAGTATAAAAGGGAATCTGATTACTACGATTTGATCAATAGTAATGAAATTCAACTTTATAAGAATGGCATGAAAGAAATTGTGAAATGCAAAGTGTTTTGAAACATCAAAATACGAAGCATCACAATGTGATATTAGATATCAAAGGGGGTTGAATAGAAGGCACCAAATAAATTGTTGTAGTGTAGATGTAGAGACCATTAGTTAAGAAATAGTTAGCACTCAATTAGAATTGGTAAACCATTTGAATTCGTGAAAGTTTTGGGGTTATTCTATATAACCAAAACAATAGCGAATAAGTCCTTGTAGAGTATTCATTGGAAACTTTGAATACAAAACCCATAGCTCAAACCAAAAAGAAAGCAAGATTCGTATTGATGGGATTTTGGTGCATTCTTGAGAAAGCTCACCTCTAGTGAAGTTTCTCAATTATGGAGCAAATGGAAAATAGTGTAAAACATGATGAGGATTCAAAACCCTGCATCAGAGCATTGAGAAGCGCAACGGACAATGTTCCTGGACGATTCTCTTTACGGAAAGAAAGAATCAATGATTTTGATCATTGTGTTTTTCCCTCCACTATTGTTTTTCACTATATGAAGTAGGATTCAAAATGTAAATCCATATCTTGTATAGAGACATTTGTGAATCACTTGTCATGATTTTTGGAATATGACATACCTACGAACTACAAAGGAAATAATGGTAAACTAGAATTATGAGAAATCCTAAAAGCAAAATTCACTTGAGATTAGAAAGCAATTCATTGCTGAATCTCACAAGTAAAAGGAGTTAGTTGGAATTTTCCCAAATGACTGCAAAGGCATAAGGAAAAAGGGGGTGAATGACAAAAGCACAATTTGTCAAGTATTGGATAAATTCAAATGAATTTGATTCATGTGTGCTAAATGTCAATAGGATTTAAACTAGTAAAGTACTAATCTCCAAGTTTGATATTTGATCAAAGGATTTTGAAGTTATTCAAAATAATAAGGAGATATTGAATTTGCATAAAATTGAGTGGGAGCTATGAAAGTCTTCCTAAAACAATATGTGATTGACATATTTTTAAGTGGGAGCAATATAAGACTCGAATTCAAATATATATGAATATATTTTGAGTGGGAGCTTATAGGAGTAATTCTTAAGTATGTTAAGGATGAAAGCGCAAATACTTATAAATAATAATTTATAAGATGTAGAAGTTGATAATAATTGTATTATGATATTATGTAGTATTCCTTAAGGGATTCTGAAAATTGTTTCGGAATAGAAGTTAATTAAGGAACTGGTCCTTAATAACTCAAATTAGGAATAGTATTAAGTTGAACATCAATGGTTGAAAGAAAGAAATGGATGATCATCATCCACTATGTTAAGACATAGGTTCTGTCTTAGAAATCATGATGACAACTTAACATAATATATGATCCAACAAAGGACGTTTGGAAGTGATTAAGTTCGAATCACAGAACGTTGAGCTAAAGTTTGTCCACAGTATCTAAATAGAGAAGTGTAGACATGTTTTCCAAATCCATAAAGGATAACATATCTTAAAGCATAAAGGGTTATGTTATAAGGGAATATGTTGGAAACTCCTATAGATACCAATCAAAGTCAAATAGGAAGCGAGGTGAACAAAACATCAAAAGTTGCATGAAGTGCACTAGTGTTTCGATGAATACATTTATAATAATAGATAAGGGTACCATCGAAAGCGTTGTATAATGTTATGGCGGAGCTAATTCACTTTTAACGTCGAATGATGTGTCCCAGGGCACAATGCTCATGAGAAAGCCCTCGAGGTTGATCTAATGTCACTGTAGGATCCTGGAATCAGGCCTCGTTCTGCTGCCATAGAAACGATGCATTCACACAGATGCTATCATGAGATGATAGAATATTAATGTCAATCAAAGTGACATTAATAAGTTGCGAAGGATTTGGGACTGTAAAGTACAGACCCAAGACTCAACCTCTTCCATGACCAAGCATGTTCAGGGTACCGGATATATGGTGCCAATAATTAAGAACAAATGCAGCTAGTGTATTTGTACTCTAGTGCAAGTGGGAGACTGTTGGAAATATGCCCTAGAGACAAATAGTAGTAAGGACTATTATCATATTTCATATAGTTTATGATTAAGTTTTATATCATGCTATAACTGTGTTGAGTGGAAACATCAATACACGTGTGATATACAAACAACCAGGGGTTCCCAGTGAAACTCTAGTCACTGGTTCATTGGTCAACAAATGATCATGTTTCCTGATCATGTGGCATTTATGCTAGTTGGAAATGAGGTCATCACATTCTGAGAATGAGATGATGAACCAATACCCAACCTAAACATCGTGACCCGATCATGTCACGAAGTTCAAGTTACGATGATTAGAAATGGATCCTCGTAGACTATTCCTTAGACCGTGAGGCTATATCAATCACTGTCTCCCGAGAGTGCTTAGATAGCATCAAACACCATCTAGTAAAATTGTGGTTATAAAGGTGTGTTCAGGTATTTGTCAAGAGCAGGATTTGTCCGTCCATGTGACGGGAAGGTACTCAAGGGCCCACTCGGAGAAGTTATATCCAATAGCTGCGCAGCATGTGATTTGATCACGGGGATATCACTTGTCGGAACGAGTCAAGTAGCATTGTTCAGTAACGAGATTGAACACTACATGGCGATGTCATTGATCAGATCTCGGGCAATGCAACTATCGAGAGACAAAGGGAATAAGACACGACTGTCCCGGTTCAAACGACGAAAGATCTTTGTGGAACGCACAGGGGTCACATGGCCATCTAGGTCCCTTTGTCGATCATTGGTGCGGGAGTGTCCCGACCATGTCTGGAGTGTTCCCGAACCATGGGGTATCACTCTTAAGGGCTTGATGATGCTTAGAGAGCATTTATAGGATCAGTAGAATCGTCGAAGAAAACAAGGGAGAAAACCGGAAGGGTTTCGGTAAGTCCGGAGGATGTCCGGAGTGGAGGTGGAAGGTGTTCCATGGCCACGGAGATGGAATAATATGTGGATGAATGTTAAATATTGATTTAATCATTTATTCATAATTATTTAATAAAAAGAAAATCAATTAAAAGGTCAAAAGGCTTAATGGGCCAATTCCAGAGGGAGAGGGCCCATTAGGGGAAAGGAGAGAGGGAGAAGGGGCAAGGGGGAGGCCGGATGGGCCTAGCACCCCCACGCGGGGCCCACTAGGTGGCCGGTGGCCACCTCCTCCCCCCTCCTCTCCTTTAGTCCCACCCCGGGACTTGAGGGGAGGTAGTACCTCCCCTCCCCCTATATATAGTGGGGTATTTAGCCTAGAAAAATACAACCAATAATCAATAAAGGTCTCCCCACTTTTGAGAGGACCTCCAATTGATATTTTCTCTCTCCCCCTGTCTCTCGTGACCGTGGTCCCAAGTCTGGACTGCGCGAGCGAGAGACATCTTCACCGCAAAGCACCGTCGCGCTGCGGGATTCGGATCCGGGAGCTCTACTTCCGCAACTGCTGCTGGATCAGGGAAGCAGGAGTCATCGTCAGGCACCGTACGTGTGTAACTCCCCACGAGGTGTCGCACTTTAGGCACTCAAGTCGTTGGAGCCAGAAGGAGCGCAAGGACTTCATCATGACCTTGAGGTCGGCTTCGGCTCGTCTACATCAACCACGCTCTCCTGAGCGTTGACAACGCTTTTTGGTCTTCAAGGGTAAGTTCGCAAAAAGCCCCTCCAGTTACTGTATTACTAATAGATAGGTCCTGGCAGCTTCAGGGGTTTAGGGGCGTAGAGTAAAATTTATTGTTTTTATGCGCGGAACCCCTACATAGAGATCATCAAGGGTAGTACCAGGATTGCCGTTGACGGAGGACACAAGGTCGTTGTAGCTGGCGTCGAGGCCGTTGAGGATGTATCCCACCATCTCATCTTCTTCCACGGGTTTTCCCGCAGCGGCAATTTCAGAACCGAAGCTTTTCATCTTCGCAAAGAACTATGCCGCGGACAGGTCGAGCTTCTTGGTGTTGTTCAACGACCCCCGCAAGTGATTGATCTTCGTGCGAGAGTGGTAGGAGAAGATGCCGGTGAGGGTAGACCATACCTCAGCAGCGGTGTCAATCCCGACGACGTGGGGAATCATCTTCGGGGACAGGGAGTTCACGAGGAACCCGAGCACCGTTTGATCCCGAGACAACCATGCCATGTAGGCAGGATTGGGGATGATGGTCTTCTTATTGTTGGCGTCTTCAACCTCCAAGGTCTTCACCGACGCGATGTCGGTACCATCGAGCAAGCCGAGGACCTAAGCACCACGAAGGGGGGTAGGAAAAGGGTCTTACAGAAGAGAAATTGGCCCGTGTCAGTTTTTGGGAGGGCGGTGATCCCAGCGCGGCGGAGAGCACGGACGACGACAATTATCCGGGAGTCGCCATGGCCACCAGGAGGATTGTGTCTTTGATTTCTTGGGCTTGATTGGTCTTGTTGTGGTTTTTGGTTTGTGGGAGAGCAGCAGCGGCAAGGAGATGTAGCAGCGGCGGACTTGATTGTGTGCAGCAGCGGCAGGGGATGCGGCGGCGCAAGTTTGGGTCGTGGTTTTTCTTGGAGATCGGTTTTTGCGGCAGCAGGGTCACGGAAAAGGAAGCTCTGATACCATATTGATTGTATAGGTTTTTGGCAGGAACGGTAGTCTCGTTAGAGACTCCGAGTACGTGTTATATCTAGCGAGAAAAGCCCTCGCCATGGCTCGTACAAGGAATAGAGATCGATCGGTTACAGCAGAGGAGATAACGATTATCTCCTGATCTCCTACCTAGTTTAAACAGACAAGATCAATCTCTAATCTATCCTAAACAGCTGGAGTACTACTCCAACTAAACAGGAAAACACGTTACATGCCAAACACGTTACATGCCATATTACATAAAGTCTAATAAAACGTCCTAAATCCAACAACAAAACTTATATCAACGACGCAATTGGAAAAATAAATCGACAAATCAATCGATTGATCGACCATCCATCCTCTAGGAACTCAGAAACGGAGCTTGGGCAATCCCCTGCCCAACGTCTGGACCATTCCCAATGGATGCAGGGGACGGGCGGTGGACTCTCATGACATGAGCATTGTAACACCCTCAAATCGGCCCTATGCAAGTTTTAGCCCTTTCCGCCAAACCCGCATAGAATCGATTCAGACGCCCACCAGGCAATTTCGTGCGGGTGGAAAACGAAGTAATACCATTACACAACAGTCCTCGATGGGACCCACATAACAGATATATATATACAACACGACTCCAAGAGTCAAGAATACATATATACAATACAAAGATCCAAATCACCTTGAAAACGATAGAGCGTCCGACTACAGACAAGATGCAAATGGGGCTGAGAGCCCTAAAGAATAACCAATGGCGTCCATAACCCTTCCTAGGCCAAGCCGGAAGGGTAACCCTGCTAACGACGTCGATCTCAAACCTGCTAAAACAAAAGGGGTGCCGACAAAGGGCAAAGGAAAAAGAGGAGCGTCAGTACTGAGGCCAGTACACGGCGAGGCTAGAATTCGGCGGTCCTCGCCTACACAGGTATGGTGGACTGAAGCGACAACGCAGCGGCACTAAACAACCTATAGAGACTCGGTAGCACTGGCGGCTATTAGAGAGGGGTAAGAAAGACCTATTCGGATCCTACCTGATACTAACACCAAACATACCTGACATGGGTATACCCTATAGGTACTCGAGCTTGGTATATGCGGTCCAAATACATACAGGCCCATGGTGTCGCCAAGGGCCGGATGGAGGGACTCGAGTAACCTACGGACTCTCGATTGCTTGAAGGACAAGAAGAAGCTAAAGATAGAAAGTTTGAAGGGGAAAACCCTAACTTGTAACCGACTCGACCTGATACCCGAGACCAAGCCTATCTATATAAAGGCTAGGAGGGGGCAGCGAGGAGGACACATGCAACCCTAGTTTCCACAACCCTTGCCAGATTGCATCTGCGCACCATTGTAACTTTCGACTCCTTCGATAATTCCACGAGCAGACAAGCAGGAGTAGGGACCTCTATGAGGCCTGAACCTAGGTAAATCCTTTGTCCCTTGTGTGCTTGTTTGCTAGCCGATAGATGTCTCTAGCGCTCCTCCTTCTCCAAAAACCAAGTCCATAACAATGGGCATTGACGAGTTAAACCCTCGTCAATTGGCGCCGCCTATGGGAATTGGGAGTGCTGATGTTGTGGCTTCTTCGGCCCCATCAAACGCGATCTACAACTCTGCAACAACGGAGATTCGCCAGCTTTTCGGCGCCTTCGACTTCACCGTCCACACGCCGGCTACTCGCCCGACCTTCGAGTCCGTGGGCGACGGAATCAGCCTGGCGATTGGGAGCTTCTGCTTCCAAGTTGGTCAGATGGGCACGCTTTGCCCGATCAGCCGACGGCACTGGCGATTGCCCCAGCATCCTGGTTCCCTCCATCGATCGGCACCCTCAGTGAGCTCAATGCTCCGGCGGTAGTTGGGAACATGGTCAGCGACAACAGTCGCGACTCTGATCTAAGCGATCTGGCCACTGAAGATGGAACCCACGGTTCCGGATCTGAAAGTTGTGGAAGCAACAGCTTCCCAAATCACTTCATGTGTGCCGTCATCAACGCGGGCAACACCTCCGCCAACCGCGGTAACAGTGGCAACACCGGTAACGGCACCAATCCACCCAATCGCGGCAACGGTGGTAACACCGGCAACGGCACCGACCCGCCCAACACCACCAACGGCGGCAATGGAGGAGCAGTCGAACCTCCCAGCATAATCAACGAGCAAACCAGCAAACGCGTCGTGATCAGGCTCAACGAGCAAGAGTGGGAACGCTGCCGCGAAGCCCTACGAGGTGCACCTCTACCCTTCGGCTCCCTGCAGGAACTGCTGATGGGCTACCACTGGCTCCTAAAAGAGGAATTCAAGCGCCAAAAACAAGCAATCACGCAACTTGAGGCACGTAAAAAGGCGGCGGACGAGTCAAGCCTTCGTCGCGCTGGGCTCTCCTCCTACGGAGGATCCTCCTCAAGAGGCAACGAGCACCTCGCCAGGAAAAGGCAATCGCGGATGGCTCACCTCACCGAACAAGAACGCATAGACGCCGCGAAAGTCCTCGACTTCGGCTCTATGACACGAGAGGCAACGTGGTTCCCAGGACACCACAAGCCGCGGTGACAGCGGCCACCATGTACCTTCTCAATGACCAGCCACCGGCGGGAGATCCCCGAACGGCCATGCACCGATCTACGATCGCGGGCCTGGGGCTAATCGAGTCCGCCCTCGACAAGGAACCGGTAACAGACCCGAAAAGGGCAAAGCATTAGCAAAGCGCTACTCCTCGCCCTCGTCCAGCGACGATAGTCATGACCTGTCTAGGCGCCGCCGTTCACGGCGACATGATCGCGACTACGATGCACGCGATGAACTCACGCAGCGCAAGATCGACAAGTCAAGGGGACGACGTGCTCGGTCGACTGGCTCGGAAGAAGATGGGGAGCTCTACGGCGCCAAATGCTTCAGCAGATCCATCAGGCAAAAGCGAATGCCTAAAGGGTTCAAACTCCCATCGGAGAACCCGAAATTTGACGGTCTGCAGGACCCCAAGATCTGGCTGGAGGATCACATCTCCTCCGTCAGACTACATGGAGGCAGTCGAAGTACTGCCATGCAATGCTTGCAGCTACAGCTGCAGGGCGCCGCCCAGGCATGGCTCAATAACCTCCCACGCGGATCCATTCGCAGCTGGGATGAGCTGGTCTACAGCTTCGTGCGCAACTTTAAGGGCACGTACAAACGCCCCGCCTCAATCGAAGAACTGAGATGCTGCCAGCAAAGATCTGGCGAATCGTTGCGCTCCTACATCCAAAGGTGGTCCATCATCAAGAACTCCGCAGAGAACATCTTAGAAGACTGCGCGATTGATGCATTCAACGGTGGTGTCCGCCGCATGGAACTCAGGGAGGAGCTAGGCCGCTCAAAGCCCCAGACCATAGACCACCTGATGGAGATCGCGAATCGGTGGGCTGATGGAGAAGATTCGGTGAAGAACCGCGTTCACTCTGACGAGGAGGCAGCACTCGAACGAAGACGCGGCCGCCGGAGTAAGCGTCGCATGCGCGTCTACGACGATCGCGATGACGTCAACATGGTCGCAGCCGGCTACGCCGATAGACGCGACGATAACCACAACAGCGGATACCGCATCGGCGGGTACCACGACTCCGGGAAAACCACGCAAGTGTGGCAACGCCGCACTCGCGATGAAGCACCCGCGACCTCCATCGAGGACAAACTGTCCGGGCCATGCACGGTACACTTCTACATCGACAAGCATGATGGCAAGAGAAAGTCCAACCACCTCCTCAAGGACTGCCGCGAGTTCCTCAAGCTACATGAGGGATTGGTTCGGATGAACCGCAATGCAGTTGAAAGAGGCTACGGATCCGCTCCAGGCGCCGTGGCACATGGCGCACCACCACCACTACCTGGTCCACCCTCGAACGGAGCTGCACCGGACCAGCACCATGGAGGTGAACCATACCCACGGGCCATGGGTACCATGATGATCCAAAAGGGGCACCCCTCCAATAGGGTGCAGAAGGCCATCACTCGCCAAGTCAATTTGGCCATGCACTCACCACCATCCACCACTGAGTACCTCAGTGGTAGTGAGTCGTGCATTACCTTCGACAAACGCGACCACCCACCTCAATTACCTCGCCTAGGTCATTGCCCCCTCGTACTCGAGGCGCAAATTGGAGGCTTCGACATGAGTCGCGTCTTCATGGATGGCGGAAGCGGTATCGACCTCATATTCACGAGTACCTTGCGAGCAATGAGGATCCCTCTAACCTGCTTGGAGGCATCGGACACAACGTTCCACGGCATCGTCCCAGGAAAAGGCGTATACCCCTGGGCAAAATCACCCTTGACGTCATATTCGGCACACCGAAGAACTTCCGGCGCGAGCGCATCGACTTTGAAGTTGTCGACTGGCCCTCACAATACCACTGCATCCTCGGGCGCGTCGCGTTCGCTAGGTTCATGGAGGTACCCCACTACGCCTACATGCAGATGAAGATGCCAGGTCCCAACGGCGTCATCACGATCAATGGGAGCTTCGAGCGATCTGACAGTTGCGACAGGGAATTCAACAAAATCTCCCAGTCCTTCGGCATGCAGGAGGAGCTCGCGCAATTGAAGGAAACGAAAGACAACAGTCTGCCCCCCTAAGTAGGCCAAGCTCACCTAACCTCTCCTTCGACTCATCTATGCACACAAAGAAGGTGCAGGTCCATCCATCAGATCCCACCAAAACGGCCCTCATCGCCAACAACTTGAGTCCCGCATAGGAACTCGCGCTCGTCGATTTCCTCCGTGAGCACTGGGAAATTTTTGCCTGGTGTCCTGCGGACATGCCATGAGTTCCCAGGGAATTCGCCGAGCACGCACTCAACGTCAACCCCGACGCAAGGCCAGTCAAGCAAACAATCAGGCGACTGTCTGAGCCACGGGCACAAGCAGTCGGAATGGAGATCAAAAGACTCCTCGAGGCCAAATTCATACGCGAGACAAGGAAAGCACTTGGCTCGCCAATACGGTGCTGGTACCAAAAAAGGACAGGGATATCCTACGGATGTGTGTGGACTTCACTTCTTTAAACAAGCACTGCCCAAAAGATCACTTCCCGCTACCACGGATTGATCAAATCATCGACTCCACCGCTGGATGCGAGCGCCTCTGCTTCCTCGATGCCTACTCAGGCTATAACCAAATTCGAATGAAGGAGGACGACCAGGAGAAGACCGCGTTTACAACGCCCTTCGGCGTGTTCTGCTACAACACAATGCCCTTCGGGCGAAAAAATGCAGGAGCTATGTACCAGCGGTGCATGCAGGCTTGCCTCAAAGAGCAACTAGGTCGCAACATCCAAGTCTATGTCAACGACATAGTAATCAAAACCAAGGAAGAAGCCTCTCTAATCGACGACTTGCGCGAAACCTTCGCCAATCTCGATCGTTACCGATAAAGCTCAATCCAGACAAATGCGCCTTCGGCGTACCATCTGGGCAGCTGCTCGGGTATCTCATCTCCGCGAGAGGGATTGAGGCAAACTCGAAAAAGATAAAGGCCATACTGGCCATGGAGAAGCCAAAGAACATAAGAGGCGTTCAGCAACTAGCCGGACGAATCGCGGCCCTCAGTCGATTTATCAGTCGAATGGGAGAAAAGGCGCTGCCCTTCTATCAGCTCCTCCGCAAAGCTGACAAATTCGAGTGGACCAATGAAGCGCAAGAAGCATTCGAAGACCTCAAGCGCCTGCTATCCACCTCGCCAGTATTGGTAACTCCACGAGAAAGGGAACCACTGCTGCTGTACATCTCCGCCACCAACCAAGTGGTTAGCACAGTGCTCGTCGTCGAACGGGCCGAGGAAAACAAGGTCCACGGTGTACGACGCCCGGTATACTACCTCAGCGAGGTCCTCACGCCAACAAAACAGCGGTACCCGCACTACCAGAAGCTGGCGTACGGCGTCTTTATGACCGCCCGACGATTGCGCCATTACTTCCAGGAACACCCAATCGTGGTAGTCAACGATGCCCCATTGGGACATATCCTCAATAACCCTGACGCCACAGGGCGAGTTGCGCTTTGGGGAATCGAACTGTCTCCACGAGACATCACATACGAAAAGCGCGGCGCAATCAAATCGCAAGGTCTCCCTGACTTCCTCGTACATTGGATGGAAAACCAACTCCTAGACAAGCCAGACATGTCCTACCTCTGGACAATGCACTTTGACGGATCCAAGAGGAAAGATGGAGCAGGAGCAGGTGTCATACTGACATCACCTCAAGGGGACAAGCTGAAATACATCCTACGAATGCAGTTCACGGCCTCAAACAATGAGGCTGAATACGAGGCCCTGTTGCACGGAATGAAGATGCAAAAGCCTACGGCGCAAAGAAGCTAATCATATATGGCGACTCCAAGCTGGTCGTCAACCAAACAATGCACGAGTGCGACGCACTGAATGACAACATGATCGCATACCATGACCTCTACGACACACTTGAAGGAGACTTCGATGGTTGCGAGTTGCGACACATAGGTCGTGAAAGCAATGAGGAGGTGGACGCACTCGCCAACATAGGCTCCACCTGCGCACCCATACCACCTGGGGTATTTCTCGAGCGCATATGCGAACGCTCCATCAAGCCAAAGGCCGCAGAGAAGAAAACAAGCGCAACAACGGACTCGGGGGCTACGCCACCCAATAAGCCAATAACACTCGATGACTTGGAGCTCGACACAGGACTCGAGGGACCAATGAGCGTCATGATGATCGAACAATCCTGGACGCAGCCGTACATTACGTACCTCCTCAGCAAGCGCCTACCGGACGACCCGACAGACGCACGACACATCGCGTGATGCTCCAAGGCATTCGCCGTTATCAACGGCGAACTGTATAAACGCAGCATCACAGGCGTGTTACAATGATGCGTCTCCCTAGCCGATGGAAGAGCAGTCCTCCTCGACATCCATGAAGGGACCTGCGGGCACCACGCCGGCAGTCGCGCCCTCGTTGCCAAAGCTCTACGAGCTGGATTTTACTAGCCCACGGCCATACGCGACGCCAAGGATATAGTCCAAAAGTGCAACGCTTGTCAGCGATTCGCAGACAAGCCACACGCACCAGGCGCAGAACTCCGGCCTATTCCATTGGCCTGGCCCTTCGCCCAGTGGGGACTCGACATGGTTGGCAAACTTCCAAGGTCCTCGCAAGGAGGCTACATCTACCTCTTGGTCGCAGTTGACAAATTCACCAAGTGGATTGAGGCCATGCCAGTGACCAATCAATCAGGGCACGACGCAGTCAAGTTCTTTGAGTCCATCGTCTACCGCTTCGGCGTGCCACACAGCATCATCACCGACAACGGAACAAACTTCACATCCAAGGAGTTCCAAGAATTCTGAGAGAACCTGGGGATCAACATCAGCTACGCCTCAGTAGCACACCCACAGACAAACGGTCAGGTGGAAAAGGCAAACAGGCTCGTCTGCAGCGGCATCAAGAAGCGACTCCTCCGACCACTCGAACAAGCCGCAGGCTGCTGGCCAGACGAACTACAATCCGTACTCTGGAGCCTGCGTACAACTCCAAACAGCACCACCGGCTACACGCCATTCTTTATGGTACACAGAGCAGAGGCAGTACTACCCGCCGAGGTACGGTACAAAGCGCCACGCGTAGTCGCCTACAGTGAGCAGGAGTCATCTCTCGCACTCGAAGACTCCGTCGACCTCCTTGATGAAGCAAGAGAAATCGCCGCAGAAAGATCCACGATCTACCAGCAAAGCCTACGCAACTATCATAGCAGAAGGCTTCGCCCCAGATCCTTCATCGAAGGTGACCTAGTCCTGCGACTGAAGCAGCAGGGGCATCTCAAGCTCGAGTCCCCCTGGGAAGGACCGTACGTGATTACAGAAGTAATCCCAGGTGGCGCCTATCGCCTTCAAGATTTAGAGATAGGAGTCACACACTCCAACCCTTGGAACGTCGCACAACTACGACACTTCTACCCTTAGTTGTTTTTCTTTACTTTTGCATCGCAAATAAGGCTATTCAGCCAAGGCTACTTAGCTGCACATTGTACTTTGTACTGTTCTTCGAATAAATAAAAGCTAATTACCCCAAAACTCCGTGTTCTCCTTTACTTTGTCAATTTTCATACTCGGGGGCTATGCCACCCTATACACATATGTTCTTCGAACAATAACGCGACATCCTGAGTAGCTGGCACATCAATCGAACCCCTTAACACAAACTCAACCCAGCTGCAACGCACCTGACAGGTTGACAAGGGAACGATACAAAGATGGCCAGGCTAATGAAAAGGACTCGTATAAGTGCAACGCACCCCACGCTTAAAGCTAGTTGTACACATTCAACAGTAAATTATCTACAAATGTATATGAGCTTTACAACACTAGTACACTTATGTGCAGGATACATATTTGGCTACCCTTGCAACAGAAGAACATTAGTCTGTTCCTCAAAGAAGTCGACGACCTCCTCGGCTGGACGATCCACCGCCTGATAGTGCGACACCATGTTCCAGGAAGATCCTACTGGTGGCACCGGTGGCCCAGAGGCAATGGAGGCGACATCCACATCAGGCCTGTGCAAACGCACCATGGAAAGGGCAGCCTTGGCACCAGCCACCAACTGCTGCCTCACGCACTCGCGAACCGCGGACATATCTTGAAATTTGGTCAGGAGAGCTAGCAGGCTTGATGGAGTATCATCCAACGGGAACATCGCCCGATAGATGTTCTTCAAACACGATTGCGACTTCTTCAGAAAGAGCAGCACTCGCGAGGCGCGATCCTGCAGGGTCACCAACATAGTCGCACGATCATGATCTACCCAGAAGTATCCACTCTCCTGAAGTTGCTCCTGGGTGAGATCATGAAGACGGATGCCAATCCTATCCCTCTCCTCCTGTGGATGGCGTGCGCTAACAACTACACGAAGCAGCATCAATAGCATGAGTACAACGTACCATCGCGATTAACTACAAAGGAAAAAACGAGGATGAGCAAACTAACACTTAAACTGGTCGCCCAGCTGCGCCACCTCGCCAAGCAGATATTGCTCGCGGGCGGCGGCTTTTTTAGCCTTTGACTTCCACACGTCTGTGCTACCACGGATCACGGGAAACTCACGCTCCAGTTGCTTAACGCGATCACGAAGTCGCGAAAGCAAGGACAGCTCCTCTACCCTGGAGCATGGTGGTGCCATTGTATCCTCAAGAGATGGCGAGTCCGGGGTTCCCCCCACAGGACCACTTGACGTACCCTACCAAAAATCAAGCCAGAGGCAAATAAGGCGAGCAACTCAAAAGCCAAAAGTAACAGATGCATTCAGGATCAATAAAAGTATCTACAAACACATTCGCCAACAGGCATGTTCTCCAATCAAAAGAGCAAGTTCATCAGCTATTACAAGGAACTAACTACGGAGCAACTGGCTTCTGACCTCGGGGGCTTCATCAAGTCCGTGGCAGTATCAGATGCCACTAACTTTCCTCCGGCCCCTGAGGACGAAGTTTTCGCCGCCTTCTTTGCACGATTGAGATCCTCCGAATACTTGGAAATAGTGTTTATCAAGGAATGGCCATATTTGGCATAGGCAATCGCAAAGGGAGCAAATACTACCTGCTGACCATCCACGCCAACAGGCATCGTCTTCGACACCGCAGAAGGATCTACTTCGACTCCATGGGCTTGCACCATGGCAAGCGACATGGTCGCGCCAGCTGCACGGAGGGAGTTCTTGTACGTGGCAGGCACACCCCCAGCGAGCGACTCCACCAGCTCTTCCACATTGTCGACCAGCTCCACCTTCGGCATCAGCTCCTCCCAGAGGCGACTCAGGGTGTCCTTGGCCTTGGACAGCGTATTTTGGATAGTGGCGCTATGATCCTTGACCGCAGATACCGCGCCCGCCAGAGCGTCATCGCGACAAAGGGCTTGTGGATCAAAACTCAAGCCGCCAGCGTCTACACCAAAATACACACATTGATCAAACTTCTAGTGCCACCGGCACCACAGAGGAAGAGAAGAACATCAATAAAATATCTACCAGTAAAGGTGCCTGAGAGGGCCTTGGCGACTGAGAACAGTTGCTCTTCGAACAACTTCTCCCTGGCTGCAAAGGAGGCGCACAGATGCTCTTCGCACTTCTGGGCTTCATCACGAGCCGCGATTGCCTCGTCGCGTCCCTTCACAGCTGCGGCTAGCGTCTTCTCCAACGTGGCGACATCACGCAGTAAAGCGTTATGCTCAGCTACATGATTATACCAAAACATAGAGAAGACGAAAGGAATAAGTATAGAACACTCACTTTTGACAACGCGATGACGCGTCTCCAGCATTGCATGCTGGCGACCCATCGCCATCACCTGCTCCGCCACTTGCGCGGCCTCCCTTACAAGGAGTTGTTGCACAAAGCAAGGAATCAGAGAGGGCAACAAAAAGCGATTGACTACCACATTAAAAAAAAGAAGGAAAGCTATACTTACATGGTCCTCCAGCGACTCCGAAGAAGTTTGCTGAACCATCATCCGAGCAACTACTCGATGCTACCCTACGTGAGGAGAGCTCGAAGAATTGTGCCCGGAGTGGGCCGCCGCTGGAGAAGGAGCACGTTCGACCTCTACCTTGGCCTTGAAGTCGCGACACCCGATTCCTTCAAAAATTTGACGTCGCCAGAAGATGACGACGCCTCTTGACTGCAAGACAAAATCCGCACTCAGAAAGGGCAAACTCCAGGGCAAAGCCAGAAAGAAGAAAACAGAGAAGAATGAATGCACTAACAGAATTACCAGTCAAATTTGTCAAGATCAAACGTGGCCTCCGCCGACTCCGACGAAGACTCCTTGGAAAATCGCATCTTCTTGCGAGAAGACGGTGCCATAGCCCTCACAGGAACGGCGGGAGTTGGCGACTCCGCGCTAACTGTCGCGCCTCCTAGAGTTGAAGGAGTCGACTCGTCAGAATCCCCGCTACGCGAACGTTTGCGAGTATCCGGGCTCTCGGACTCGGGGGCCTCCTCTTCCACATCGGAAGGGACAGTCGACTCAGACTCGTCCTCTTCCAAAGCTTCACGAGGAATAATCCCCTCAGGGAGGGGAGGCATACAAGGCGACACCGCCCACTCCTGTATGCAAACAGTAAAGATCAGCAAACATAATAGAAAACGCAATCGAGAAAATAAGCTACTACGTAGCACAACTGTACCTCAGGAGGGGGATTCGAAGCATCGAAAGGAGGAACGACTGGCTCGTTTAGAAGCACATCCTTGAGGGTGTACTTCGTGACCAGTCGCACCCTCTTATCTACCTCACTCGCGGACGTGCCATCAGCAGACACGCGGGTGGCATCATCAACGCCACCCCATGGAAACATGGGATGGACCCTGGCCTGGAGAGGCTAAACACGACGACGCAGCCAAGTCCTGACAAGGGCGCAACCTCCCTCTTTTGCGCCTATGCGACTCTCGAGGTCGTGGACGCGCTGATATAGCACGTCTGTCCCCACGAGTTCGGAAGGCATGATCATGTTCTTCCAAGAACGCATCTTCTTGCAGGGAGTCACGGATCGAAAGGCGCGAGTCCAAAGTGCTCGTCCTTGGCCTTCTGGTCACGAACATAGAACCATTTGCCCCTCCATCCCTGGACGGACTTGGTAAGCTTGATATCGAAGTAGGTGGCGGATGGGTCGACGTGGATTCCGCAACCACCTACGTCATAAACTAAAGAGCCAGATACGGACTGATGCTTCAATTTAAAGATGCGTTTGAAAAGACCAAAGTGTGGCTCGATTCCGGGCCAGCACTCGCAGAGAGTGATGAAACAAGTGATGTGGAGGAGCGAATTTGGGGACAGCTGATGGAGCTGGAGCCCATAGAAACAAAGAAGACCCCGAAGAAAGGGGTGAAGAGGCAAGGAAAGACCGCGAATGATGAATGCAAGAAACATCACTCGAAAACCAGCGGGAGGAGAAGGAATGGTCTCACCGCTGGGGACGCACGCATCGGCGACTGCCGTAGAGATAACTCCATCTTGGCAAAGAAGACGGAGATCCGACGCCTTGATGATAGAGGGGAGCCATGCGCCATTGGTCACGCGGGTGCCCGCGACCTTCTTCTTCCCGCCGGCGGCGGTGCTGGTGCCCGCAGCAGCGGAACCACCTTTCTTCTTCGCCGCAGCAACGGTGGCCGCGGAATCAACGACAGCGCCTCCCTTCTTCTTCCGCATTGCGTGGTGGCGATGTGAGCGAAGGAAGTAGCTCGGGAACGAACAGAGCTGGTCCTGCGTCGTGGAGAAGATGGGCGCAGGGGAAAGCAGAAAAGCAACAGCAATGGCGATGGCAGCAAGGAAGAAAGAGCGCAGATGGGAAATTACCGCCGCAGCATCGCTACTTAACCCCTAGGAGATGCAATCCAACGGCTGACAAAAACCCTATTGGACGCGTGGCACGCATCGCATTGGACACGTGGAGAAGAGAAAGCGCGAACCGTCCCCCCACTTCTACCATTACGCATGGAAATCGAGGAGGCACAGTTAAAAATAAGATTACGCATGCCCAGTCAAATCAAAGTCAGAAAGTGGGACCCACCGATCGTCACGTCCTGTCAAAATCGCTCATGGGGCAACTAAGGTCATACAAGCGTCAGCACTGACGTCACCAAGGCTATGCAGTGGAAAACTTCGACTATTTTTAGTCCTTGCTGGAGTCTTCGACTCCACCAAGCACTCGGGGGCTACTCCCATAGGGAGCGCTGGCCGCGCACCCTATGACTTTTCTTTTTCTTGTTGCAGGAACACGAACAATCACAAAAGCAAACCTAATCACTCGAAACACATTTTGATTATGGACATGTGTTACTCCCATAGGGAGCGCCGGAAAAAAGCAGGCAAAAGACGACATCAGTCGCAAAAGTATTTTAGTACCTGCCTGAGTCATCGACTGAAACAAGCAGGCAAAAGACGACAGCAGTCGCAAAAGTGTTTTAGTACCTGCCTGAGTCATCGACTGAAACAAGGAAGCAAAAGACGACAGCAGTCGCAAAAATTCTTTAGTCCCTGCCTGAGTCTTCAACTCAACCAAGCACTCGGGGGCTACTCCTATAGGGAGCGCTGGTCGTGCACCCTATGATTATTTGTACAAAAAACTGTGTGTTGATAACATCCACACTCGAAACTCATGGCGACATCGCCTCATAATTTTTCCCCTACAAAGAGACTGCGTCTCCTGGGTTACCCGAATCGTCTCCGCGATGATAAAATTCGGATGCCGCACCTACGGCGTGAAGGTAAGACCTGAATAAGGCCTGGCAACACATTTAACTGCGCACTACCAGAAACATATCCGTGCCTACAGGCACGATGAACATGCCTTGACGGACGCGTCAAGTGCTCACACCCATATAACTGGAATTCGACTCCTGTAAGACCTCCGCGGCCTGAGTCGAATTACACCAGCACTTTTCCGGATTCGAGTCCGGGGACTCGAATTTGAGTAGATTGTGTTGTTTCACCCTAAGGTGGTTAACTGATACTGATACTTCGGTTATATCAGGCACGTATATCAACAATCCCTATGACACAAATAAAAGCAATCGAAATGTACTCATTTAGGCACTCGAAGGCTTCAAAAAGTCCCCAGTCGAATCTACGATTCCACTGGACACTCGGGGGCTACTGACATGGGTATACCCTACAGGTACTCGAGCTTGGTATATACGGTCCAAATACATACAGGCCCACGGTGTCGCCAAGGGCCAGATGGAGGGACTCGAGTAACATACAGACTCTCGATTGCTTGAAGGACAAGAAGAATCTAAAGATAGAAAGTTTGAAGGGGAAAACCCTAACTTGTAACCGACTCGACCTGCTACCCGAGACCTAGCCTATCTATATAAAGGCTAGGAGGGGGCAGCGAGGAGGACACACGCAACCCTAGTTTCCACAACCCTTGCCAGATTGCATCTGCGCACCATTGTAACTTTCGACTCCTTCGATAATTCCACGAGCAGACAAGCAGGAGTAGGGACCTCTACGAGGCCTGAACCTGGGTAAATCCTTTGTCCCCTGTGTGCTTGTTTCCTAGCCGATAGATGTCTCCAGCGCTCCCTCTTTCTCCAAAACCCATGTCCATAACAATGGGCATTGACGAGTTAAACCCTCGTTAATACCCATCCTGGTATTTCCCCGTCGAGACCAAACGAGGAAGTCAGACCAAGGAACTCACACAGCTGGCAATTTTACTCATTCCATTATAGTTGCAGCATTTACTAGTCAGATATATAGCATGAGTCATCCTGATTGCATAAGTAGTGAGCAGTTTTAGTTAACATTCTGTTGTAGTTGGAACATTTACTAGTCAGATATAATTGTCTCGAGGAATCCCAAAACCCAGCAGTTATTGACACTTTTATCACATTCCATTGGAGTTGCAATACTTACTAGGCAGATATAACAAAACAACCCAGGTCCACCAGAGGTTGGCATTTTTAATATCCATTCCGTTATAGTGAAGCTGATTACTAGTCAGATATATTAAGTCAAATTTATAGCACTACTTTAGTTATGCTTGTCTATGATCGAGATACTGTTCTCCAAGTCGTCCATAACCGCGGACACGGCTTTCAGAAAGTTTTACCCTGCAAGGGTGCACAAATAGCAACACACACTCGATCAACCTCGGAAAAACCAACTCAAAATCCAACGAGGCTTTCACGACAAAGCGATCACAGGATTCATAAAATATTTCAGGGGGCCACCCCACTAAGCTACCCGCAACGAAGTTGGCCGGCTCCAGAACGGATCCAGGGTTTGTGTGGACGGCTGTAAACGACTGGGAACCCGAAAGTGTGACTGGGCTTGTCGATACAGCGAAAACGTGTCACGATCCTAAACAGTATAGGTGCTCCACGCACAATCGTAAATAAAGCAGTAAAGCATGGCATAAGTACAGGATAGTAATAAAACCCCAAACTAGTTTGTGGCCCCAAGAAATAGAAAGGAATCGAGCTCTGGCTCAGGGGGGTCCATAAGGCCTCCTGGATGTGGATAGTGCAAAAAATCAAGGAACAGGTATCAAGTACTCGGGGCCTACGGGACACAAGTGGACATAAAAACCAAATAACATATATTGCCCACCGGTGCCTCTTTCATTAGTTATCCCAGCAATTTAATAGTTGTATTTAAAGTCATGATCATCTCCACCAGTAAGCATCTCCACCATAAACATCTGCCAGCATACCAACAACTGTGGTACTCGACAACGCAAGATCGCACCTGAGCAAGCAACTACGACTTGCACGGCCAGCTATCTACCAAACAACAGGTATTAGGAGGTGCCCATGGCAATATAGAGGCTGCACGGGATATCACTGGTGCACGAAAACTAAAGCACCGTGACACGGATAGCAATAGATCAATAGGAGGAAATAAAGACTATAAATGCAAAATAGGTAGAAGGGGGAGAGATGCTCGCTTGAGAAACACTGCCAACCGATCATAGCCAGAGAACTTTTTGGTACTCGCATCAACTCATCGGCCTAATCCGCGAAGAAGAAAACACTAGAAGAAACACCGAATGCAATAATTAATACTACAACAGAAGATCCGGCATGCTTATGATATGATGCATGGCATGTCACAGATGCGGTGCAACTAGTCAAAATTAAGCGGAACCGGGGTCCCGACAATTAATTATAAGGTTCAAGTTATTTAGAACCCCCGCAATTTAAATGTTGTCTTAGCAAGGCAAAACATGGCATCGGTTCGCTACATAAATTTAAATGGAGTCTGGAATAAGACTAGAATAGCCCGCATATAGACTCCATATTTAATTATGATGTGATTCGACTATTCAACCCAGACCCGCGAAATATGTATGCAAGCAGGTATAATATATGCAACAATTTATATAGATGGCATTTAAAAAATAGGGGTCTTGGTTAGGGGATCACATTAGGGTTCGGCGAACTTGGTGTTCACCGGGGGTCGGTGGGGTTCGGTTCCGGCGGGATCGGTCTTCGGGGTCGGACTTCAGGATCGGGCTTCGGATCCATGAGGTAGACCTCGGCATGGCGTTAGGTTCCGGATCCGTCTCTAGGGTCTTCGAGGATCCGCCTCCGGATGTCGATGATGAACTTGAAATGGCGCCGACGGTCTTCGAGTGGCATCACGGTGGTTCTCGGCAGTATCGTCGTCAGCACCCAAGTCAGGTACTTTTCCGACATGTAGGTCTTGTCCACCAGAGAGGTCTCGGACAACATCACCATCTTGCAGTACAGGAAGTAGAGTAGCATCTCTATCAAACAACACCACCGAAAGTTGATCAGAGAACAATAGGAGTAGCAAAGCAAAGAGGCAGTCACACGTCCAGAAGCAGATGATGCACACGACCTGCAGAACCGTAGAGGGCGACGCTACAGACGTGCTTCGCGGCGACCGCTCGACGGACGAGGACGAGATGGAGGGGGCGGATGGCGTCCGTGGTGGAGGTCACGGAGGTGGGGCCGCAACGAGCGGGGCTGGCGGTAGGCTCGGTGAGGCCCTGCAGGCGCGTGGCCGGGGAGGGCCAGGCCGTGATGGCACCGGGGTAGGAGGTCGACGGGGACATGGCATACGACGGCGGCGCGACGAGGAGCTCGGACGGCCGGTGCTCGCGGGCGAGATCCAGGCGGCGACGAGGAGGTTGTTAGCGACGACGTCGAGGCCGAGGCGAGCTTGGGCGGGGCCGGGCCGGGGAAGGCGGACGCGGGGAAGCCCTGGCGGCGGGGCTTCGGAGGAAGACGGCGGAGATCGGCAGCGGCATAGAGGGGGGCCAGGAGAGGCGCGGCCGACGGGGAGCGAGCAGCGCTGGGCCGGCGGCGGATCGGGCTCGCGTGGGCGGCCGCGAGGTGGTGGGGAGGAGCGGGGTAGGTTGGGGACGCGAGGCAGGTGGAAGGTGGGCCCGCGGGGGAGGGGATCGAGGGCGGCAGGTCGGCTCGGGATGGGAGCGTGTCCGCTCGTGCGCGTGGGGCCAGGAGCGGGAAAACGGGGCAGGGGAAAAGGAGCGCGTACGCTATTGCGTTGCGTGAGCGAGCGGGACTAGGGCGATGCACGCGATGGGGTGGGCTGGTTTGACCACGTCTGCCGCGTGTGCTGAGGGTGGGGTCGGCTCACGGGCGAGGGTGGGCGCGATGGGGTGTGGGGTGCTTGACCCAGATCGGTCCGAGTGGGTGGGGTGCTGCGGCTGTGTTCGTGTGCTTGCTGTGTGGTGTGTGTGAGTTTGGTTGGGTTAGGCTAGGTTTAGGGTTGGGTTTAGACAGGTAGGGTTAGGTTAGGTAGATTTAGATTTAGGGTTTGGAGGTGGCCGGCCGGGCTTTCAGGCCTGGCGGGCTGCCTTCTAAAAATAAGTTAAATTTTTTATTTAATAAAAACGAGGCGTTTATAATCTGTTTTTAGACAAAATAAAATAATCCGGAAGACCGGTGTTTAGTTTGAATAAAAGACGGGCGTTCAGAAAACAAAACCAGGCTTTTCGAAAATAGTTTTTAAACAGACCCTGCATTATGATGACGATGCTCAAATGCAATGTGGCATGATGACACGAGCATGCGGTCATGATGATGCAATGCAAAAAACACAACGATTTTCTAATAGTGATTTTAGCGGGATGCTACAAGCGCCTCATGTTGCTAGGCGATGGCCTGGCCGGCGGAGCGAGATGCTAGAGGTAGGAAGAGAGGGCTGCTCCGGCGGTGCAGAACCGTTCCAATGTAGCATCGACAATGTTGGGCCTGATCAAGGGTGACGACAGTGGTTCTGGGCCTGGATCAGGCCTCGCCGGTGGGGGTCTGGTCTAGGGAGATGGCGGCGCAACAGGCCCCATATTCTATGGGTAGCTGGTAACGTTCGAGTCTTCGAGATCGAGGACGCTGGTGGCAGCGAGCAGGATAGGAAGGGGCGGGCCTCCTAACTTCGTAGCAAGACGAAGTACATATTTTAGACCTCACTGTTTTTATACTTAGTGGTGGGATTAGTAAAGATTTGATGGCTGACGTAAACCGGCGTGTAATGAAATTTCCCATATATAAAACTCGAGCAATACCAATCAATATAAATAAAAGAGGACACAATTTATTTTATTCATATAATTCATAGGTGTGACATGTGTCACACGCTGCTTCTTTTGCAACAAATTACTTTGAGATCTACGGGAGAGCAGATCGGGAGAGTGTCGTCGCTTCCGCCATCACATGTGAAGGAGGAGATGTGCCGCATTCTGCCTTGCATGTGTCCATTGTTTGCCAGCACCTCATCTCAATCCCCTTTGGCAAAGAACAACAGTTGCACAAGCCATCGTGACAGTTTCTAATCTTCCTACACAGCCCGTTTGGCAGTTTGATCTTTTCGCCATACGTACCTTCCATGCTTCTGCCTGTGTAGACTTTTGTCAAGAACATATGAATAGTTAGACAAAAAAGTTTCCCAGGGGACGACGAAATTTCGAGACTTACATTGCGCATGGACGGCGGAGGATACAAGAAGAAACAGAACGAGCAGCCCCAGCGCATGAAGACGGCCCTCCATGATCGAGTAACTGGAGGTTGACTTGGGGAGTACCTGGAATGTAGCACTGCGCGTGCTGATCTAGATGATATATCTCTGAGTCTGAGTAAAACCGCATTGAGGTTCCTGTATATATAAAGGGGTGAATCCACCTGTATATATAGGCGCGATTTGCATTAGTTACATCCTTCCAAAAGTGATATGCTAGTTAAGAGCAGGATGCCCATTGGCAACGCATTCCAATTTTTTGCAAGTTTCCTAAACACTTCTTTATTCTGTTTGATTGTGAATCACGCATCCTCCTACTGTCACCCCTTGTAGATAGGGATGAAAACAGAGCGGAAACGGACGGAACTAAGTGATGCCATATTTATTTTCATATTTTTTTTGCAGAAGTGGAAACGAATACAAAAACCCTGGAAACAAAAATAGAAGCATATATTATCGAAAATAGATACGGACCGAATACAGTGTAGAAGCGAACGATGCAGATTTTATCCGAAACCAAGAAAACCTTAGTATCATGCAACAAATATCAAGCATTCAAGAACAAAAATCAAAATTGTGCCCTAATTATAGCACAATGCTAGGTTTACAACAGAATAAGAAAAAGATAAAATCGTGAAAGCCTTGAATGCATAAAGGAATTACATGGTCATCGGTTCTGGGATGAGCAATTTTGCAAGTTTAGCTTGACAAGGTCAAGTAATGGGCCAGTTGGATTTGGCCATACACATCATCAACCCTAAAACAAAAATTCCATATTAGGCGGAAAAGGAAATTCTATTTCCGTTTCTATTCTGTCGGAAAACTTTGTTCCGTTTTCGTTTCCGCCAAAAAAGTTCCATTTCCGTTTCTGTTTTGCAAAATTCCATTTTCATTTCCGTATTTTCATTCCGTTTTCGTTTTTCTGCGAAAAATTCGAAAACTTTCCGCTCCACTTTCATCCCTACTTGTAGGCCATGTGGGGGCATTGTATAGGTAAAAATCATTAATTTTGTTTAGTGATGTTCATATTTGAAAAACATTAATTTCATAGGTATGGATAATTCAGTTAAATGGGAGTAGTGCGTGCGTTGATCTAGATGATATATCTCTGAGTAAAACCCCATGCGAGGTTCTTGTATATATAGAGGTGCGAATCCATCTTCATTATGGAATTGTTTGTAAATTTATTACACTAATTACAGCCTTTCAATAGGATGCTTTGCATTAATTACATTCCAATTTTGTGCAAGTTTCCTAATCCTTCTTCATTCTGGAATTGATTGTGAACCACGCATCCTCCTGATGCCACTTAACCCTGGAGACTATGTGGTAGAATTATATTGATAAAAGAAACTTGAATTGCACCTCATATATGGTGGTGGATCTAGCATTTTGTTTAGTGCAATTCATATTTGGAAAACATTAATCTCATGGGTGCGGATAATTATTAGTTAATTGTGAATTAATTTAATTCTCAATCAAGTGATCTAGTCTCCTCCATTTTGTATTACATGAATATTTTTTATTGAGTGAATATATTTATGCGCTTTAACCTTTTTTTCTAGTTGCAATCTCACTTGCAACCTAAAAAATCTTAGTTGCAGGTTACTTTCAACCGAAAAAATTCAGTTACGACCCCACTTGCAACCGGAAAAACTCGGTTGCAATACCATTTGCAACTGAAAAATCTCAGCTACGACGCTATGTGTAACTAAAAATCTCGGTTCTAACCCTTCTTAAAACTCACAAGGCTCACGAATCGCGTTGTAAATCCGTCTATTTTAGAGTTGAATGAAATTTAGTGTAATTCATATCACATATATGCTATTTTATTTGTATAGGGATTTTATGCTAACAATATTTATTTTCTGATGGCATGTCTTAATCATGATATCTGTGGATATTGAAGAGGGATGGTGTCGAGGTGAACTTGCTATTTGGAACATTGTTATTATACGGTTTGCGATGCATACTAAACATGTATTTTGCTTGGAGTAATGCTAACATCACTTTATTATTATATGTTACCTTTTACTTAGAACCGACGAGCAATATACATATAAGGATTCTGATCTCCTACCCAAGGGTATAGCTACACATGCCTAACACCATTCGCCTTCCATTAAGACAGTTCCTATTCCGGTAAAATAGGAATCTTCTCTACCTTCTCAGAAAGAAACAACAAATTTTGTTGGGTCAGTCGATGAAAGGAGACAAACAAAAACGAATCGATAAGAATACATAAATCCAAGAAATCGACCATCTACATGGTGGTGTCAAACATCCTAAATCCAACAAAACTTATATAAATGACTTAAGAGGAGGAATAACTCGCCAAATCAATTGATTCATCGACCATCCATCCTCTAGGAACTAAGAAACAGAGCCTAGGAAATCGCCAACCCAACGTTGGACCATACCAGATGGATGCAGGGGATGTGAGGTGGACTCTAGTGATAGGAGCGCATCATGTTGCTAGTGGATGGCCTTGCCGAAGGAGTAGGATGCCAGTGGTAGGAGGAGAGGGCTGCTCCAGCGGTGCTGGACCGGTACAGTGCAGCAACTACAATGTTGGACCTGATCAAGGGTGGCGCCGGTGGTTCGGGGCCTGGACCAGGGCCGACGCCGGTGGGGGTCTGGTCTAGGGATAAGCAGGCCCTGCACTCAAGGGAAGGGGGCCAGCCTCTTAATTTTGACGCGAAATGATGAACATATTTTAATCCTCACCCTTTTTCACTTACCAATGGTAGTAGTGGGTAATCTTCTCCACCTTCAAGGGTAAAACTATAATAATAGGAAGGAGGAAACATGATCGACTAACCACGGACCAAGGACCGATGAGTTGTATAATACTCCTCAATCCATAATATGTGTCGCTTATTTAATACATGTTTATAATGGACGAGAGTAGTTGTAAAGATTTGATGGCCGAATTAAAATGGGCGTGCAATAGAATTTTCCATATCTAAAACTCGGGCACTACCAATCAATCTAAATAAAAGAGGACACATTTCATTTTATTCATTAATAGTTCATCAACATGTGCCAAACATTACTTTATGCAACAAAGTTACTTTGAGATCACCGAGAGGGCGGACCGGGGGAGTGTCGTCGCTTCTACCATCACGTATGAAGGAGGAGATGTGCCGCAAGCAGCCTTGCATGCGTCCATTGTCTGCCAACACTTCACCTCGATCCCCTTCGGCAATGTACAACAATTGCACAAGTCATCGTCGCAGTTTCTAATCTTCCTACACAGACCGTCTGGCAGATTGATCTTTTTGACATACATACCTTCCATGCTTCTGCCTGTGTAGATGTGTGTCAACAATATATGAATAGTTAGACCAAAAATATTCCCTGAGGACAACGAAATTTCGAGACTTACATTGTGCATGGACGCCGAAGGATGCAAGAAGAAATAACACAAGCATCCCCAGCGCATGAAGATGCCCCGTGTACTTCTCCATGATCGATTAACCAGAGGTCGACCCGGGAAGTACTTGGAATGCAGATGCGTAGTGCATGCGCTGATCTAGAGATTATAATATAGGTATGAATATCCATCTTCGGTCTGAATTGATTGCGAATTAATTACATTAATTATAGCCTTCCAATAGGATGCCTTGCATTAATTACATTCCAATTTTATGCAACTTTCCTAATCCTTGTACATTCTAGAATTAAATTTCGAATCATACATATTTCTTAGATTACATAGACCAGCCCAGTGTGGTATTATAGGTGGTATCACTACATGCATGCAAAATACTTGTGTGTCACTGCAATTAATGATGAAAGAGATTGTCTTGGTATCATAGGTAGATATAGTATCACACTAGTACAATACATAGCATTAGAGACTGTGATCTGAGCCAGTTTGGCACCAACATAAATTAAACCGTCACCCCGTCCTGACCGTAGCCAATTCAAATTTCATAATCGTCTCCAAGAATTTTAGAGCTGGTTAGAAATAATAACCGTCTACGATACTCAAGACGGACGAAAGTAACACCCGTCTGCCTCACCTACATAGCCGGTTTGTTATTTCAACCGTCTCTAAGACATTTTGTATTGGAGACAGGTATTTATTTTCACCGTCTCTGAGATAGTAGAGACGGCTGGTTATCACGACCGGCTGCGTAAGGTAAGTATCAGAGACCGTGGAAATTATTAACCGGTTGCGCTCTTATTTTTGCTAGTAGATGCCAGACGGAGGGGTCCCACCAGAAGTTTGAGTGAACATTGACAATTAAACCTGGTAACATCATATATAGTAACCACACAAAAAACCACAAGAAAAAATATAGGAGTTGCACAACATAGTCATATATATAAAAGCATAGTAGTGTTCAACATAGCCATATATACAAAAGTTGCATAACAAACTGATTCAACATAAAGTTTGTGCAAAAAACAAAAGGCAAAAGGATTCAACATAACTATCTCATGTTGATCTACCGAAACTGATGCTCAAAGTAGTTTACATCATCAACATCACTGTAAATAGGGCACCTCTTGCCAATGTCACTTGTCTCACTAGCCTTGGTCACACTCTGAACTAAAAAGAACTTGATCATGAACTTGCCAGATAAGAAATGGTGGTTTGACAGATAGTTAAAGTCAGCAGGATCATCAAACTTCATGTACACCCTGTGATTCTGATCAACTGCAAACTTGTACTTCTCAGGCTAAGCATGAACCACATGATAAGCATGAGTGATGTGGTGAGGAGAGTAAACAAACTGAAATTTCACAGCCAACAGTCCCTGGTTGTGCTGACCCTCCA
This sequence comes from Avena sativa, assembly GCA_916181665.1. Classification (NCBI taxonomy): domain Eukaryota; kingdom Viridiplantae; phylum Streptophyta; class Magnoliopsida; order Poales; family Poaceae; genus Avena; species Avena sativa. The sequence goes on from OV702291.1 coordinate 265,689,243, forward strand.
CAACACCTAATATACTCATGGTTGTCTCTAACATTATTGGGTTCTGAGTTGTCTCTAGGTCAGTGCAAAAATCAGAATAACCCTCTGGATATCCTGCTGCCCTCCGTCTTGGAAAAGTTTGAGGCTCCTTAAAAAAGATGTCTTCAATCTGATCGAGGTGTACTAGCTTGTAGATCTTCACTCGCTCCTCATCAAATTTGAAAGTGTACTGCAGTGCCTCCTCAAGTTTCTCAGTAGCATGAGAATTAGTTGGCCTAACAAGAAGTTGGCATTCAATGTTGTGGTTCACAACAAACTCGAAGTTGTTGCTAATGAGCTTCTAAATAACATGAAGGCTTTTGAAAAGTCCATCCACGTCAAAACAACAGACTGTTTTCATTAGAAACATGTCATCAATTGGACCAGGAGCTGCACCTAAATGCTTCATAATATAAACCTGAGGCCTAATCTCTTCAGGTAATGAACCTCACATGTTGTCTTTCCCAGTCCCCTAAGATAGAAAAAACTATTAAAATATGAAAAAAAAACTATGAAAAAGGGATTTGATAAATATCTTCAGATTTAATAGTTTATTTAGGTAGCAAATACTTTACTTAGTTTACTAGTTCATTTAAAATTATGATATCTTGTCTCATGCAAATACAAACTTGCTGTCTTCTCTAGGCATTGGATTTAACAGTACACCATTCTTAGTTGTCATTTTATTTTGTATCATCTAATCTCGACAAGTCAGATATGATATCTTGTCTCATGCAAATATTATCTAATCTTTTGTATTACAAGGCAGATTTCAATGACATCTAGTTGACTTGTGAATTCTAAACAAAACTTCCAATGACATCTAATTGACTTATGGTACACATGTGCAAGTTATATAAGCAACTGAATTAGCAAAAGGCTAAGAAAAATTATGAGAGATTAGTATGTATATTGGACATGCGTAGACAAATATTATGGAATAAAAGAGACTTAGGATTTATGAGAGATAAAAAACCTTAAAATGAACAGTAAAACATTGTGATTTACTTCATGTATTCAAAAGGAAACGAGGGATCGAAAGAAGAATGTTACTAACATGATTCACTTCCGCGTTGAAGAACTGCCGCTCAGAAGATGGACGCAGAGGGAAATCAAGAAGGGGATCTTGAGATGGCCTTGAGAAGATTGGACGAACCTCTCTGGTGATCTCCGCCTCTCCGCCTCTGCCTCTCCGATGTGAAGAACTGCGTCGCTCCGGTTTCTCGATGCCTCTTGGTGTCTCCATCACTTATCCGTACAGGCGTGCAACCAGTTTTATATTATGACTGCCGTGGTGTGGAACACGGCAGTGCCATCAGGGATGGCATGAATGGGACAATCAGGATGCTATCGGTGGATACTCGCAACGGGTTGGGCACAGATACTGCAAACACAACGATGTACCCAGGTTCGGAGCCCTCTTGGCGAGGTAAAGCTCCTACTCCTGCAAGGATCTACTATCAAGGGGCGAACGCCCAATACAGATGCTCCTTGAGTTGTTTTCCTGGCTACTCCTTGCTAGAAGAAGAAGAATGAACTACTCAACTTGTCTAACTTGTCATTGTCTACCTAGAACCCTAGCACTACTCTCCTTATATACTAGTTGAGGAGGCAGTTTATAAGATGGGTTCTAGGGTTTACTGTTTGGATTTGGGCCTTACAAAGTGGGTCGGCTGGACAGGGCCAAACAGTGGGCCCGGGTCCAGTCAAGCCTCTAGTACAGGGAAGGATAGCGCTACAGTGTCCAACACCCTTGCTTTACTCGTCAGCCGGTTCTTTTTCCATCAGCTGGCTCTTTATGCGTATGCCGGTGCTTTACTCGTTTTCCCTTGCTTTACTCGTTAGCCTCCAGCTTTGGCACTTTTGTCCGGTAGCGCTCACCAGGCTAGCCAGCCTGTCCGGTCAAGGGTGCGCTCAGCGGGGAGCGTCATCCCCACCGTACCATGGCCAGCAGATCCGAGGCAGCCGGCTAGGAGTAGCCTCCCAACCGATTCTTCTGGCCACCTGACTAGAGGGGCTAGCCGGGGAAACTTGGATGCGTACCGGGTGAAGAATTCCACCGGGCTGTGGTGCCTTGGTCTGGGTCCAGACGGCCAGAGCTCCTTGGAGCCGATCGGTTGGTCCCGTCTTGGCCTACCCGGGGGTCATCCCCCCGACACTAGTCCCCGAGCGTGTTAGGACTTTGCCCCGTAGAGAAGTTCTTGCGTGCTCCTTTGAAATGATTGATGATGTAGGGGCCATGTCGTTTTTCTTTTGTCTCATAGCTTTTGTCTTGTAGTCTTTGTCTGGTACCGGCTTGAGATTCTTTGCCGTTTCCTGGCTGGGGTTTACAGGCTACGGAGCCGATGGCTCCACCCACAGGGTGTGAGCAGTGATCTTCTGGACCGGCTGCCGCACCCGGCCAGGAGAGGGATTGCCAGTTTGCTGATGTCGCTGCTCGCGTCAGCCGCGCCTGCCATTTCTGGCATGCATCACATCAGTTTGACCTCTTGGTCTGCCGCGGCAGTTTTTGGTAACTGCACGCACGCCTTCATCATTGCGGTTTCTTGGAGATCGTGGGCGCGGTTTGCCTCCCGTAGTAACGCCTACGGGATCTTCTGTGCATCTTGCGCGGGCGCACACGATCTGCCCCGAACCGTCGCGTGGAGGTGGGGTAGTTGCTTGCCACGTGGCAGTGAGGAAGGATAACCGCCGCGGTTCTTTTTCTCCGATAAATAGGGGTGCCAGGGAGCGGGGTCTCCCCACATCTTCTTCCTACGCCTGTTGCTCTTGCCCTCCATTGCGCCCTAGCCTTCTTCCGCTTTCTTGCGCCACCACTTCTTGGTCGTCGGCGCCGCTCTTCTCTTGTTGCGACGACGGGCGCCCGTGCTTCCAACACGGCTACCTTCCCCAACAACATGCTGCCGGACATCGTCGGCGGGTGGTGTGGCTCTTATGTCACTGAGGAGCTGGTGCAGAAGTACCGGTGGGGGAGGTTCCTACCGTCCGAGCGCCTGGTGAAGCACCGCCTCGTGCCGGAGGGCGAGAGGGTGCCTAACCCTCAGCCCGGTGAGGCTGTCGTCTTCCTCACCCACTTTGTGCATGGCCTTGGGCTGCCACTGAGCTAGTTCGTCTTGGAGCTGCTCGTCTCCTTCAACCTCCAGTTCCACCACCTCGGAGCCAATGCCATGGCGATGCTGATGCATCACGCAGCCTGCTGCAAGGCATATCTTGGTGTCCGCCCCGACGCCTTGAATTTTTTGAAGTTTTTCTACTTCAAAGTTCAGGTGGTGGGGAAGGGCGGCCCGCTGACAGAGACGGGCTGCTGTGCCATCTACCCGCGGCCATCAGCGGCGATGCCGCGCCTAGAGCTCCCGGACACTGTCAAGTTGTGGCAGCGCTTGTATTTCTACGTGTGCAACGCCACCGAGGTGGACTGGATCAAGATTCCGGTCTTCGCCAACGTCCCTTCCACCCGGAAGGCCTGGAGCGTCTAGCACTTAGGCGCCCAGGGCGACATCGACCAGATGGCCGCCCGGCTGGCAGTCCTCGTGGTGAAGGAGCGCTCACCGCCCGGGACATTCTGCTATCCTGGATGGCGAGTCGTGTGCTCCCGCTGCAGCACCGGCCGCATAAGATGTGCCAGCTCTCCGGCCATCTGGATCCCACCAGGGTATCCCGACTGGACGTGTCGTGCGCTGCCCTCCGCGAGTGGCTCACCACCATCTCGAAGGAGGCGCTAGAGGAGGACTAGGAGTTCTCCTGCCGGCCGTACCACCGTGGCCGGCTTCCACCGAAGGTATGTTTTTCCTCCTCTTTTCCGGGTGGATTTTCCCGAGGGATTCCTGTTTCGTGCCTCTTATCTTCCCTTGTTGAGTAGCTTTTTACGGTGCATCTAGCGGAGGACAGCAAGGGGGACAATGAGCTCCTCAACTTTGCTGCGGACCACAAGCCCGCAAAGGCTCCACCGGTGGAACTGGAGCGGTTCCCCATGCGGGCTAATGAGGGCTGTGAGTTCCCACCCGGTGAGAGTTTTTTCCTATCCTTGCCTGCTTTGCTCCCGCTGCGCTCTAGCCATACACATGATATTTTGCTTGTGTTGGAACAGCCGCACATGGCGAGGATGTGGACCTGGCCGAGGCCGCCACTCCCAGGGCCAGGGGGAAGCACGCCGCCTCGACCAGCGGCGCTCCAGCTGGGGGTGCCTCCAAGAAGAGCCACCGCCCTAGAGCCACAGCCACCATGCCGAGCGTCACCGGGTAGGTGTTTCTTTACTTCTTATATACTTGTACTGATGGCTTGCACTCGCTTAGTTCGCCCTTGTCTTTCCCGTAGAGAGGCGATGGCTTTGCCCGGCTCCGCGACCGTCGCCACCGCGTTCGCCCCTCCGTCTGCCAAGGATGGAGGTGCGCCGGCTGCGACACCCAAGGCAGCGCTGGCTACAACGCCCGAGGCGGCACCTGCTGCGCCGGCTGGGGCGACGTGGATGCGACGGGGGTGGTGCCGTCGGATGCGCCCCTGACGCTGCACCAGGCCGGCGCCGTCTCCCGCCTTGCCGAGGCTCTCCTGCCTAGGCGTAGTGGTGCAGTCGCGCTGCCCTCTAGCCCGACGGTGGGCGCCGACCCTGGTGCCTACCGGGTGGAGGAGCTGGTGGAGGTGCCACCGCTAGAGGTCCTTGCCCAGCCGGCGGGTGGGCCCTCTGCGGCCCCCGGGAGCGACGATGACCTCCAGGTCACCGGCTGGACGCCGGCTCGGGCTGCACCGCCGCTGGACGCCGCCTTGGCGCAGTTGTCAGGGATGGCGCCCCTGGCTATCGGCCAGGCCCGCCAGCTGGTGGAGGCGTTGGATGATGGCCCACAAGTATAGGGGGTGTATCGCAGTATTTTCGAGGGAAGTGAAACCCAATTTATTGATTCGACACAAGGGGAGCCAAAGAATATTTATAAGCCTTAACAACTGAGTTGTCAATTCAGCTGCACCTGCAAACAATCTTGCTCACAACAGTTTATCAGTAGCAACAGTTTTGTAGTAGCAATAGTAAAGTAACAGCAGTAGTAAAAGTAAAGACAATAGTAACAATTATAGTAAACAGTAGGATTAAAGCGCGGTAGGCACAGGGATGGACAGACAGGCATTGCATGGACAAGACAATTCATATGGCAATCAGAACATAGGGCATTTGCAGATAAATAAGATAAAGCAACCAAGTACTAGATAATCATAGGCATGTGTTCCATATATAGTCATACGTGCTCGCAATGAGAACTTGCACAACATCTTTTGTCCTGCCAGCCCGTTTGCAGCGGGGCCTCAAGGGAACTACTGGCAATTAAGGTGCTCCTTTTAATAGAGCACCAGAGCAAAGAATTAACACTCCGTGAACACATGTGATCCTCACATCAAAGCCATTCCTACCGGTTATCCCGATTGCTGTCACTTCGGGGCCTTTGGTTCCGGACAACAACGTGTGTATACAACTTGTAGGTAAGACCATAAACAATACTATCATAATGAATCAATAACATGTTCAAATCTGAAATCATGGCACTCAGGCCCTAGTGACAAGCAGTAAGCATAACAAGTGGCAACAAAGTCAAAAAGCACTATAGATACTAGGCACCATTCCCTAACAATCCGATGCCATTACATGAACGATCTCATCCAATCCCTACCATCCCTATAGCCTACAACGGGGGATTACTCACTCATAGATGGGGGAAACATGGATGGTCGATGGAGAAGCGATGGTGATGATGATGGCGATGATCTCCTCCAATTCCCCATCCCGGTAGGGTGCCAGAACAGAGTTTCTGGTTCCGAATCACGGAATCTGGTGGTGACGGCGCAGCGGAACTCTTTCTGGAAAAACTTCGAACCCCGCTTGGTTTTAAGGTCAAGAGGCAATTATAGGCGAAGAGGGAGGCCGAGGGGGTAGCCGAGGCGGCCACACCACCCCAGGCACGGCCGGGCCTGGCCCGCGTGGCCAGGTGGTGTGGGCCCCTCGTGGCCCTACTCCGTCTCGTCTTCTGGCTGCGTGAGTCTTCTGGTGAAATAGGATTTTTGGCATATTTTCTGGGATTTTTCCTGATAGTTGATTTTCTGCACAAAAACTAGACACCAAGGTAATTCTGCTGAAAATAGCGTCAGCCCGTGTTAGTTGTATCCAAATCACACAAGTTTAGAGGAAAAACAATAGCAAAAGTGTTCGGGAAAGTAGATACGTTTTGGACGTATCAACTCCCCCAAGCTTAGCTTATTGCTTGTCCTCAAGCAATTCAGTTGAAAACTGAGTGCGATAAAAGAAACCTTTACAAGCACATTTGCTTCATAAGATGTATATATTCTCAGCATATGATCAACTACTCAGGCAATTCATAATAAGGAGTATGCAACTAATTTTACTTAATAGTTATTGCAAGCTATGAAGAGATTCCAACTCAAAACTAATAAGTAGCATGAAACATAAACATAAGCAACATTGTAATGCTCATAAAATGTATGATAGAGTGGTATCTCGCTTGCCTTTGATTGTAGAGCAAACATAAATGCCAAGGCACCTCTGAAGTTCAAGTGAGGACTAGAAGTAAAGATATCAAAGATACAAGCATCAAAGTCATAACACAATTAATCAAGTTTTGAGATAAGCACATTATACTAAGAATGACAACTATTCTCTCAAGAAAGTGCCCATAGAATGGGTGATGACTCAACAAGGAAATGAAAAAGGTTTTGAAAAGTTTGAAAGGCTTCCACATGCTGAAAGTATGTTACTCATTAGCTTTGAGCTCTCATTGCCCCTATCATAAGCATCTTTAAATGGTTAAGGTTAAAGTGACACAACTAAGAGGATATGCTTGACAAGTTATAAGTTAAAATCTCATGCCCCTTACTTACGAGTACCGAACCTCATGCTACTCAACTTCAGTCACAAGTAAGCTCTTGTCATTGTAAGTACATATGTATCATAGAGAACCGCCAACAGGTTACCCCTTGCACATGATATAGGAGCTATCCCATAATCAAAATGACAAGGCAAGCAGACAATGAGCATCTCGGCGATCTTTTTATTTGCTATTTGCATAGGTTTTTATTGAGGATGCTTCATAGAATGCTCATTATGGTTATGCTGCAAGTGTCCACCATGATTAGGCATGGCTTAGGCTAGCGGCCCAGGCATTTCTCTAACACATATACAAACTCCATGATCTTACAAGTTCCCCTTTTATTTCACACCGTCGGGATCCATAAGCAAAAGAATGATGATATCAATGAGGTACAAAGTACCGGTGCAATGTTGAAAGCGTTCCCCATGATACATGGTTCTGCTAACTTCAACTTATAAAGCGCAAGCATATACACAACAAAGATGGACACAATGGTGCAATATTATTAAGTGCAAGAAAGTAAAGTGTGCCATCAAGTTCATGAGAGCTTTACTAACTAACTTTATCATAACAAGCAAACATTTTATTCAGAAGAAAACAAGGCATACTAAGCATGCACGGAATAACAAATGATGCTAATAGGTAGGTATGGTGGACACTTTTGGAAATATTTGGTTTTAGGGAGTTGGAAACACGAGTAAAGCTTATACTCAGTGCAGGTGAAGGCTAGCAATAGTAAGGGAGCGACAAACGAGAGAGCAATAACTGTCATAATCACGCTTGCAACAAAATAGGACTAATCATGGAATGAAAGTGATTCAAGACCCCTGAGGCAAAATAATTCATCTAGGCTTAACTGATTATTGTTTCAGTCATATGCATGCATGAGCATGTGCCAAGTCAATTCAAGTGAAACATTCAGAGGAGGATACCACAATGTCATACCAAGTTATGAATAGAGCAATGCAAGCGAACATTCTTATGACGTGCTACAAATTATTAGCGAGTTGGAGCTAATCATAAGAAAGCAAGAACTACTAAGCATCCATAAATAACATACACCCTACATGAACAGACTAAGCATGCCCACAATGATGAGTATATGTACAAAAATGAAAACAAATAGAGTTCGTTACCAGCCTCTTACCACATGTCAAGTTGTCATTAATCCTCATTATTGCCCTTCACTTGTGTGGCTTGAATAATAACATGAAACCAAATTCCAATGAGGACTGCTGAACCCTGCAACAAACTTCACAAAACCAAAGAAGAACAACAAATATTTTTGGTGTTTTCGATTAAAAGCAAGAACCAAAAAGAAAGAACAAGCAAAGCAAAATCTTTTTGGGTTTTTCGAATAGTTCAAACAAAGAAAAAAAAAGCAAACCAAGGCAAAAAGAAGAAGAAGCAAACAAAGAGAAACAACAGAAATATTTTTGGTCTTTTTGTGTTTTAGAGAGCAAAAGTAAAGAAAGAACGAAAACTAAAAAGAGAACGAAACATGGATATACAAAGTACCAACGAAACGTAATATGGAGATGAGTGTGATGTCGGTGTACCTCCCCCAAGCTTAGGATTTTGGCCTAAGTGGGTATCAATCCCAAGCTGGCCAAGATGGAGCGCATCCGTAGTACGGTGAGGAGGTACCCTCGTCTTGGTGCAACCTCGAGGATGCCCCACCGTAGTGCGCAGAGTAATCGTAAGAGGGCACATCCTCCTGGTGCTGTCTATGGAAGCCAAGCAAGCGGAGCTACTCGTCCAGCTCCTCCTTGGAGCACGACCACGACCTCTTGTGAACACTGAACAAAGTAGATTGTGGCAAAGGAATCTCCCTTTCATCCCCATTAGTAAACAACATCCTGTATACTAAACTGTCCATATCAGAGTCAACAGTGACGAAGTGATGTGTTTTCATGGCAGCAAGATCAAGCCTTTGTGATGCCAATATAGTATCATTAGGATCCCCAGAAAGGTCTAACGCAGTAACCATACGTGAAGCAATAATGCCCCCATAAATAGGTCCCCTAGATGCTAGGCGGCGAGCAATGAGAGAGCCAAGATTGTACCGAGTATCATTATTAAGTGCAGCAGTGAGGAAGGCTAAATGATAATTGGAGATATTACTCGTATTCTCCCTACCAAGAATGCTAGTAGCAAGATAATAAGAAAAGTATCTAAGAGCTGGGAGTTGGATGTTTCTTATCTTCCCGCACCGAGCTACGTGGTCATCGTCATTGGTCACACCTCGATAGAGCTCCAGCAAATCAGCGGGTCACCCTTGGATCTTCTTCACGGTCCCTGTCATGCCTATACCTATAATGCTGCAAAATCTTTCCAATGGCATGGTAAACGGCAGATTATAAATTCTGAAAGAAATAGTTGACTGATAGGGGGTGTTAGTGAAAACAAAACTCTCAATGAAAGTTTTGGTGAGCACGACATATTGCTCACTCTCATCTTCCATGTATGAGGTCAAACCGACCCTCTGAACTAATAGTAAGAAATCATCGAGGATCCTTGTAGCTTGCAAGAAGGTATAACAAGGAAAAGTAGATGGGTGAGCATCCCCCTCATCTCCTTAATTGCCAAAGCGTGGTGTAATGAGATCTTCATTGTATGAAGGCCTAAACTGAGAGGCTGATCTTGAGGGCCTTGACCTCCTAGGTGTGTCCCTCTCAAATATTTCTCCAAAGGAGTGGTTGTTCATCTTTGATATTCTGAAATTTAAACATCCATTACACAAGTGATTGCAAAGTGAAAATATAATGAAGGGCACTACTCATAGGGACTTGTAAGAGGCCTAAACATGCATCAAAACAATAGCTCTAAGCATTAAACAAGCTTACAAGATCTCATAACCTGTCACCTACAACAGCAAAATACTCAAGATATAAGCCACTAAACACAAATCTACTTGGACAAATGGAGGAGTCACATACTAGAGAACAAATGCTCCAAATTTTAGCAGCAAAGGTGGGCTGAGCAAGGAGATCAAAAAATCATGGACAAGAACAACAAGAGCGCGATTTCGAGCAATGAACTGGTGTTTTTCTGGGAGAGAGAGAAAAGTGGCAAGTGAGAGGAGTGAGTGGAGGGCTAGGGGTGGCCCACACCATGGCTAGGCGCGCCCCTGGGCTGGCCGCGCCACCAGGTGGTGTGCCTGCCAGGTGGGCCCCCTGGTACTCTCCAGGCACTTCTCTGCCCCTTTTTTCATGTAAAAATTTAATATGAATTTTCTGGAATTTTTCGAGACACTTTATTTTTGAGCAATTTTCAGGTATAGATGAATGATTTTCTGACAGAAAAAGGTTTCTGGAATGATGCAATGACAAAACAAAGCTAAAGCTTCAGGAGTTCTAAGACACTCTAATATGCAAGCAACTAACAACAGAAAAGTAAACTAAGCGAAAGCAAAAACTAAAATGGATAAATGAAAGTAAACAGGGATAATCAAGGTGAAAACATTGTTTTGTTCATTAAAATCCCTTGGTTAACAAGGTTGATTAGGTCTTGTTACCAAAACAATTTTATATGAAACAAAACTTTGTATTCTACTTATGATTATGTTACCTCAACCTTTATAGCAATGGTCCCAATCATAATAGTTTCGTATTTTTCTCTTGATATGTGACAATATATTTCTCCAACTTGAATGCCCTCAACATGTTCAATTGAATTTAAACCATAAGTCCTATCAATCTTCTTGGGGAAATAGACAGTATGCTCCTTGTCATTAACATTGAAAGTCACCTTTCCTTGATTACAATTAATAAAAGCTCCTATAGTATTAAGAAAGGGTCTCCCAAGAATAATAGACATTTATCTTCTTCAGGCATTTCAAGCACAACAAAATCGGTTAATATCAAGCAATTATGAGCCACTTGAACAGGTACATCCTCACATATACCAACATGAATACTAGTAGATTTTATCAGCCATTTGCAAAGATATATCAGTTGGTATTAGTTTTTCTAGTTGAAGTCTCTTGTAGAGAGAAAAAGTCCTAACACTAACTCCTGCTCCCAAATCACACAAAGCAGTTCTAACATAACTATTTTTAATAGAGCAAGGAATGGTTGGAATCCCTGGGTCTCCAAGTTTCTTTGGAACCTTACCATTAAAGGAATAATTAGCAAGCAAAGTAGAGATTTCTTCATTAGGGATCTTCCTTTTATTCGAGACAATATCCTTCATATACTTTGAATAAGGAGACAATTTAATAGCATCATTCAAAAGAATTTGCAAGAATAAAGGTTTCATACATTCACAAAACTTATTATAGTGTTCATCTTCCTTTGACTTGTGTTTCTTATTAGGGAAAGGCATAGGTTTTTGGACCCAAGGCTCTCTTTCACTACCATATTTCTTAGCAACAAAATCTTCTTTAGTGTATTTAGTATTCTTAGTGTGCCTTTCAGGTTCTTCTTCAACCTTTTCTTTATCAGGAGCATCATTTTCTTCATTACCACTTTCAGTTTCAGCATCAGAGATAGATATACTATTAGGATCTTTAGCAGGTTCAGAAGGTTCTACAATAGTTTTATGTTTCTTCTTTCTTTTCTTAGGAGTAGTACCATTATTTTCAGCTTGTTGAGAATCCTTCTCAATTCTTTTAGGATGCCCCTCAGGATATAGAGGATCCTGGGTAGCAGCACCACTTCTAGTTCTAATTTCATAAGCATGTTTTTCTTTAGCAGCATTAACTAGCAAGTCTTTTTGTACCTTAATAAGCTGATCAATTTGAGTTTGAACCATTTTAAAATGTTTAACAAGCATTTTAATATCATTAGCGGTTCTTTCCACAATATCTTTTAACTCAACAATAGCTCTAGAGTTTTCCATTAAATGATTTTGCACCCTTTTATTGAAATTATCTTGCTTAACAATAAAAATATCGAATTCTTCTAAGCATTGATCAGGAGGTTTAAAGTAAGGGATATCATCTTCATCAAAATGTTGGAGAGAGTGTACCTCAATAGTGGATGAGTGGGGGATTGGCTTACATAATTCTTCTATAGGAGGTAAATTCTTGATGTCAGCAGCTTTAATTCCCTTCTCCTTAAGACATTTCTTAGCTTCCTTCATCACTTCATCATTTAGTTCAATAACTCTCCTCTTCTTTGATGTTGGTATAGGTGCAGGAATAGTTGGTTCAGGTATAGTTGTCTCAGGTATAGCTGGTTCAGGAGGAGTCCAATCTTCATAATTCTTGCTTATTTTAGCCATTAATTCCTCAGCTTCCTTGGGAGTCCTATTCCTTAAAACACAATCAGCACAACTGTCCAGGTATGTCCTAGATTCTTTAGTTAGTTCATTATAAAATATGTCAAGAAGATCATTCTTAGGTAATCGACATCCAGCCTGTGCATGAATCAAAGCAAAAAACCTTGCCCATGATTCAGGCAATATCTCTTTTTCTCCCTGTTTAAAATCAAAAAGTTCCTACAAAATAGCATGTCTAGCACTAGGAGGAAAATATTTCTGCAGGAAAGTACTAATCAAGCAATCAGGGCTATCAATAGATCCAGGAGGTAAATTATTAAACCAAGTTTTAGCTTCTCCTTTCAGTGAAAAAGGGAAAATTTTAGCAACAAAGTAGGTGCGCATCTTAATATCATCAGAAAACAGGCCACTCATGGTAGAAAGCTCAGTCATATGTGCTACCGCACTTTCATTCTTAGTCCCACAAAAAGGTTCTTTCTCAACAATAGCTATGTAAGATAGATCAAGAGAGAAATCATAGTTCTTATCTTTAATGTTTATGGGAGATGCAGCAAACTTAGCATTAGGAGACAAGTTTGGTTTTATAGTACGCCTCTCAAGGAGACTCTTAACATCACTCCTATCATCGATGTTTTGACATTCTTTAATAAATTCATCGGTCATCTCAATATAACTGTCTTCAATATCATAGCTCTCTCTAGACTCAGGTGAACTGACAGGTGTAGTAGTGTCTTCATTAGGAGTTTCAGTATTTCCAGCTATAGTTCTAGCGATCGTAGCATCTAGGAAAGGACCTAATGAACCACTCTTATCAAGCACAGTAGTAGTAGCATCATAAGTATCAGAAGTTTCAGATTCAGCAGTAGTAGCAGTGTGTGTAGCATGTGTATGTGGTGGTATAAGGAGCTTACTCATAACAAATGGTGAATCAAGAGCAACAGAGGTGTTCAGAATCGTACCTCTTCTTGTAGTGGATGGTAAAATAGGAACCTTGCCATCACGAGACTTACCCATGATGGATGGATGGTAGCAAACATTAGTGATTCCAAGTGAACTTGATAAATAGAGCTATGCTCCCCGGCAACGGCGCCAGAAAATAGTCTTGATTACCCACAAGTATAGGGGGTGGATTGCAGTATATATCGAGGGAAGTGAAACCCAATTTACTGATTCGACATAAGGGGAGCCAAAGAATATTTATAAGCCTCAACAACTGAGTTGTCAATTCAGGTGCACCTGGAAACAATATTGCTCACAGCAGTTTATCAGTAGCAACAGTTTTGTAGTAGCAATAGTAAAGTAACAACAGTAGTAAAAGTAAAGACAGTAGTAACAATTGCAGTAAACAGTAGGATTAAAGCGCGATAGGCACATGGATGGACGGACGGGCGTTGCATGGACAAGACAATTCATATGGCAATCAGAACATAGGGCATTTACAGATAAATAAGATAAAGCATCCAAGTACTAGATAATCATAGGCATGTGTTCCATATATAGTCTTACGTGCTCGCAATGAGAACTTGCACAACATCTTTTGTCCTGCCAGCACGTTTGCAGCGGGACCTCAAGGGAACTACTGGCAATTAAGGTGCTCCTTTTAATAGAGCACAAGAGAAAATAATTAACACTCCGTGAACACATGTGATCCTCACATCAAAGACATTCCTGCTGGTTATCCCGATTGCTGTCACTTCGGGGCCTTTGGTTCCGGACAACAACGTGTGTATACAACTTGCAGGTAAGACCATAAACAATACTATCATAATGAATCAATAACATGTTCAGATCTGAAATCATGGCACTCGGGCCCTAGTGACAAGCATTAAGCATAATAAGTTGCAACAAAGTCAAAAAGCACTAATAGTAGATACTAGGCACAATGCCCTAACAATCTGATGCCATTACATGAATGATCTCATCCAATCCCTACCATCCACATAGCCTACAGCGAGGGATTACTCACTCATAGATGAGGAAACATGGATGGTCGATGGAGAAGCGATGGTGATGATGATGACGATGATCTCCTCCAATTCCGCGTCCTGGCAGGGTGCCAAAACGGAGTTTCTGGTTTCGAATCACGGAGTCTGGTGGTGACGGTGCAGCAGAACTCTTTCTGGAAAACATCGAACCCCCCTTGGTTTTTAGGTCAAGAGGCAACTTATAGGCGAAGAGGGAGCCGAGGGGCCAGCCGAGGCGGCCACACCACCCCCAGGCGCGGCCTGGCCTGGCCCGCGCAGCCAGGTGGTGTGGGCCCCTCGTGGCCCTACTCCGTCTCGTCTTCTGGCTCCGTGAGTCTTCTGGTGAAATAGGATTTTTGGCATATTTTCCGGGATTTTTCCTGATAGTTGATTTTCTACACAAAAACTAGACACCAAGGTAATTCTGCTGAAAAGAACGTCAGTCCATGTTAGTTGTATCCAAATCACACAAGTTTAGAGGAAAAACAATAGCAAAAGTGTTCGGGAAAGTAGATACGTTTTGGACGTATCACTGGAGCAGGGGCTTGGCCATGCCAAGGCGCTGGGGGCCTCCGTCGAGGTATGTGTCTTTTTGCCGATTTTGATGTTGTTTATTTGTCTCGCGTCGTAGCCGGTTCTCTTGATTCTTATTTCTCTCTTTTATGCAGAGGTCTCTTGTCGACATCGCCAAGACCTCACGGGACCTAGGCCATAAGATTGCTTGCTCTACCGTGTCTTCCTGATTATGCAATTTCTCGCGCTTCTTGTTGAACATTGGTTACCCTACCGCAGCTCTACTGGCAGATCGGGACCGTGAGGTGGCCTGGCTGACGGGGGAGGTGGCCCGGCTAGAAGTCCAACAGGGCTCGCCAGGACCAGATCACCCACCTGGCTGCGCATCAGCAGCAGATAGAGATCAAGGCCAGCCAAGCCAAGAAGGTGGTGGACACCCAGACCGAGGCGCTGAAGAACCTGGAGGTGCTCTATGCCACCCAGGAGGATGCTCTCAAAGTCTCCAAGGCCAAGGAGGCATCAGCGCTGGGAGAGCTCTGCCAGATCGCCGAGATTGTCGTTAGTAAGTGCTCTCAATCTAGGCTAGTATTGCAGTTTTGCCTTCTGCAGCCAACATTGATTACTATCTCTTTTCCCGGTTGCAGCTCAGTATCCTGAGGCGACTAATCAGGTGCTAGCCCGCATTCCCAAGACGGATCCGGAGCGGGATCTCAACCCGGGGGAGCTGGTGGCGGTTGTCAGCGAGGAGGCGAACCGGCTTCATGCCACCGCTCTCGAGGTCTACGACTATGTCTGGCCTGACACCGCCCAACCGGCCACCATGGACGCCTTGGCCGAGCGGCTTTGGGGTGCTCCGGACCTCATGAACATGGCTCGGAAGTGGGCGGCTCATGGTGGCACGGAGATGGTACTGGTGCTACTGAAGTCCTGGTACCCAGACGTGGATCTGCGGAGCCTTTCCCACGGATTTCACCAAGGGACCAGCTATGACCAGCTTCGTGCCGAGGTTCCTGACATCCTCCTGTGGCGTGAAGATTGGGAGCTTCATCGCGCTGGACTGGGACTTTGGCAACCCGACTGGCACGGAGCCATATCATCACAGTCCGGTTGCACTGCGCACTGAGGCCCTAGCTGCGCCCCAGACCGCCTCGGCCGACGTCACCTCTAGCAGCCAAGCTCCAGCCAACGTCTATGGTCCCTCTGCCAACCAGTCAGCTTGATCCCCGGTATGCCGGGAGTATTTGTAGATGAAGAACTCGTTTTTCTGCGTTTGTTGAACAGTTGTCTCTGCTTTGTTATTGAACTCTCCTAGGAGCATCGCCTCCCCTTGGATACTTGCTCGTGGTCTTTCATTTGCACTTTCTGTTATGCATTCGTTGCATGCTTGTTTCTGTGTGGGGGCGCGCGAGCGCACCCACAGGGTGTTGTCCCCGAGGTTCGGGCCGGCTAGCGAATACAGCCGGGTCGGAGCTCCTTTATGTTGTTGTCTGTTTGCAGGTTTCTGTGTGGGGGCATGCAAGCTCACTTACAGGGTGTAGTCCCCGAGGTTCGGGCTGGCTAGGATACAGCCGGGTCAAATCTCCTTGACCTGCTCTACTGCCACCTAGAAGCTACTAGCCTCCATCTTGGGTGTTCGTCGTGGAACTTTGGCTCATGCGAAGATGAGAAACAAACAAGTTGTTTGCCTGGTTAAACAAATGCAAGTTGAATTGTAATCTAAAATTCACTAGTCTTGAAATTTTGCTATTTCGCATGAAGCCAATGACTTTGCCCTTTTCTCAGTGAGCATTGGCCAATTTGATGATGTGCCCTTGCCGGCTTCGAGCCAGAGTCGAAGGGGTAGCTTAGTAGGCGTACCGCACGATACTTCGGGTTTGTATCATTGGCCTTGGGCGAGCGAGCGCGACCAGAACATCCAGACGTCCTTGTTTTCCTCGTAGCTTTTTCTTGTAAGGGTCTTCAAGCGTTCTGCTCTTGCCAGATCTGTCAGCCGGCTTGCGGTCTGCAGCCGGAACCGAAGAGGAAGCCCTAGGAGCTGCGTATAATACTTTGCCACGTGGATTGCACGGCTGTCTGGGCCAACCGGCGAGTCCCCGAGACTGATCACCGGCTCCGGGGTTAGAATAATGTAGCCGAAAAAACCAAATTGTGCAGCATGACTTGATAATTTATTGCGGAGTCCCCGAGACAGTGTCGAGGCGCCCATGCTTGTTCATTACATAGAGGTAAGATACATACACTTCTTGTTCAAGTGTAAAAGGGGTGGAGCAGGCTTGCATTCCATGGGCGCTCAGTTTCGCCTGAACGGTCCATCTTGTTCTTTTCCGGCTGGCGGGTGTCGATGAGATAGTATGAGTTGTTTTGCAGTGCCCGGCTGATGATGAATGGGCCCTCCCAAGGTGGAGATAACTTGTGCCTCCCCTTGGTGTCTTGTATGAGCCTTAGTACCAGATCGCCCTCGTGGAACGAAACGTTGCGGATCTGGCTGGAGTGGTAACGGCATAAGTTCTACTGGTAGATGGTGGATCTAGACAAGGCCATCTCGAGTGCTTCTTCGAGGAGATCGATGCTGTCCTCTCGTGCTTCCTTGGCTTGCTACTCTAAGTATAGAAACTTGCGAGGTGCATCAAACTCGATGTCTGTTGGCAAGACCGCCTCCGCCCCGTAGACGAGGAAGAAAGGGGTGTATCCAGTTGACCGGTTTGGCGTGGTGTGAAGGCTCCAAAGCATAGCCGGTAGCTCCTCAATCTAGCAGCCGGGGTATCGCATCAGTGGCTTGATCAGCCGGGGCTTGATTCCGGCTAGGACTAGGCCATTTGCTCGCTCGCACTGCCCGTTGGACTAGGGTGTGCCATAGATGCAAGGTCCAGCGGATGCCCTTGTCTCCGCAAAAGCGTGCGAAAGCTCCCTTGGCAAAATTTGTGCCGTTGTCTGTTATGATGCTGTTGGGGTAGCGAAAACGCGTGATTATGTCCGTGAAGAACTTGACCACCGTAGGTCCATCCAGCTTCTTTATTGGCTTTGCCTCAATCCACTTGGTGAATTTGTCTACCGCTACCAGCAAGTGCATCATGCCAGATCTGGCCGTTTTGAAAGGGCCGACCATGTCCAGCCCCTAGACGGCAAAGGGCCAAGTGATGGGAATCGTCTTGAGTGCCAAGACGGGATGTGCTTCTGCTGGATGAACCGGTGGCAACCGTTGCATTCCTTGACTATTTGTTCAGCATCTTCGAGTGCCGTGGGCCAGTAGAACCCATGGCGAAATGCCTTTGCCACTATGTCCCATGACGACGCCTGGTGTCCGCATTCGCCGTGGTGAATGTCAACCAACAGCCGGATCCCTTCCTCCTGACTCACACATCGCTGATAATGCCCCCAACGCTGCGCTTGTAGAGCTCGTTGTTGATGATAGTATATGCGCTGGCTCTGCACTTCACCTGCCTTGCCTCTACCTCCTCTTCGGGCAGCTCTCCTCTGGCTAGGAAATCCATGAACGGCTTGGCCTATATTGGGGTTTCCCGGATGGCGCATACCGCCTGCATGAGTAGATTTAGTTCTGCGCGGATAGCCGGGTTGGGCTCGTCTGGAGGCCGACCGGGTGGAGTATTGGAGCCGACAACCTCTAGGCTAGATGCGGCAGTCCGTGGGTGCGGTGAAGCCGTTGTGGAGGTCTTGGAGACGGCAGTCCCCGGGTGCGGGGAAGCCGTTGCGGAGGTCTTGGAGCCGGCAGTCCCCGGGTTCGCATCCAGTATGATGGAGTTAGATTTCGGAGACGGCGTGATTGACGGCTTGAGCAGGTGCTCAAGGGAGACTCCGGGTGGAATTTCCTATCTTGTTGACCCGATGCGGGCGAGCGTGTCCGCGGCTTCGTTGTTTATTCTAGGGACATGGTGAAACTCGCACCCTTTGAAATAGGCACATAGTTGTTGTACGAAGAAGCGGTATAGAGCCATGTTTGCGTCCCTGGCATCCCAATCGCCCGACACTTGCCGCACCACTAGATCCGAGTCGCCGAAGCATATAATGCGACGGATGCCAATCTCTTTTGCCATCTTGAGGCCGTGGACGAGCGCCTTGTACTCAGCGACGTTGTTGGACGCGCGGAAGTGGATCTGCAGCAAGTATTCTAGCCGGTCTCCTTTTGGAGAGGTGATGACCACTCCGGCTCCGAGCCCTCCATACATCTTGGAGCCATCAAAATGCAGCTTCCAATGCGTGGAGTCAGGGCAAGGCGGCAGGTACTGCATCTCTGCCCAATCAACAAGGAAATCTGCCAAGGCCTGAGACTTGATCGCCATTCTTGGCTCGTACTGTATGTTGTGGGTGGTGAGCTCTATGGCCCATTTCGTCACCCGGCCCATGGCATGTCTGTTGCCGATGATCTTCGAGAGCGGTGCTAGCGCCACCACCCGGATGGAATGTTCTTGGAAGTAGTGCTTCAGTTTCTTGGCAGCCATGTACACGCCGTACACCAGTTTCTAGCAATAAGGGTAATTCTGGTTCGAGAGCGAGAGTACCTCACTTAGGTAGTACACTGGTCGTTGCACCGGCTGTGCCTGTCCTTCTTCCGGCCTCTCCACTACCAGCACCACACTAACAACCCTGTTGATTGCTGCGATGTACATCAACATGGGCTCCTTTGCCGCTGGTGCTGCCAGTATAGGTGGTGAGGTGAGAATGCGCTTGAGGTCGTGGAAGGCTTCGTCTGCCTGCAACATCCAGACGGACTTGTCCGTCTTCTTCATGAGTTGGTATAGTGGGAGTGCTTTCTCGCCCAGCCGGCTGATGAACCGGCTGAGGGAGGCCAGGCATCTAGTGAATTTCTGGACATCTCGCAAGTTCTTAGGCGGCTACATGCGCTCGATTGCGCCAATCTTATCTGGGTTCGCCTTGATTCCCCGTTCTGATACGAGAAAACCGAGTAGCTGGCCGGCTGGGATGCCAAACACGCATTTCTCCGGGTTCAGCTTCATCTGGAACCAGCAGAGGTTGGTGAATGTTTCCTTCAGATCTTCAAGGAGTGTTTGGTCCTCCTTGGTCTTGACCACTACATCATTGACGTAGGCATGTACGTTTCTGCCGATCTGAGTTTGCAGGCATTCTTGGATGCAGCGCTGGTATGTTGCCCCAACGTTCTTCAGTCCAAACAACATGGTGGTGTAGCAGTAGGATCTATAGGGAGTGATGAATGCTGTCTTTATTTGATCGGCAGGGTTCAACCGGATCTAGTGGTAGCCGGAATATGCGTCCATAAACGACAACAGCTTGCAGCCGGCCGTGGAATCGATCACTTGGTCTATCCTTGGCAGGGCAAATGGGTCTTTGGGGCATGCTTTGTTGAGACTGGTGTAGTCAACACACATGCGCCAAGTCTTGTTCTTCTTCAGCACCAATACGGGGTTTTCCATCCATTCCGGGTGAAAAACCTCCATGATGAATCCAGCTTTGCCGAGTTATCTCCTCACCGATGGTTCTTCTTTTTTCTTCCGCGAAGCAGTGTAGTGACTGTTTGACCGGCTTTGCATCCGGCCTGACATGTAAAGAGTGCTCAGCGAGCTCCCTCGAAACACCTGGCATGTCCTTTGGGGACCATGCGAAGATATCCCGGTTCTCACGGAGGAAGTCGACGAGCGCGCTTTCCTATTTGCTGTCAAGGCCGTCTTCGACTAGGACGAACTTGTTCGTTTCGGCCTTGTCCAACAGGATCTTTCTCGTACCCTTGGATGGCTTGAACTGTGCTTCTCCGGCTGGTTTGGGATAGCCTGCCGGCATGTCCTTCTGCATGGCCACCATGTTTTGCATGATAATGCGCTTCTCTTCCGCAATGATCATGGCTTACTGCTATCTTGGACTCGTCTGTGGCGCACTCCGCAGACCGCCTGTAGCAGCCGGCCATGGTGATGAAACCCTTTGGCCCTGGCAGCTTCATCTTGAGGTACACGTAGTGCGGTACTGCCATGAACTTGGTGAGCGCCGGGCGCCCTAGGATTGCGTGGTATGCACTACAGAGGTTGACCACCTCAAACCAAATGGGCTCGCAGCGGAATTATCCTCCATGCCAAAGATGACGTCCAGCCAGATCTTTCCGATGGGAGAATGCAACGGGCCCGGAACAACTCCGTGGAAGGAGGTGCTTGATGGCTCCAGCTGCGACTCGTTGATACCGAGCCGGTCTAGCAAGCTGCGGTACAGGAGGTTGATGCTACTCCCTCCATACACGAGGACGTGGGAGAATCTGCAGGAATGCTTCTGGGAGACAATGATAGGGTCTAAAACCATCACGTAGGTGCCTTGGTGAGGCAGCTCAGCTGGCTAGTCCTTCCGGCTCCATGTAACTTCTTGTTCCAACCAGTTGAGGTACTGGGGGACAGGAGGAACGATTGCGTTCACCTCCGCCTTGTGGCGTCTCTTGTTGTGCTAGGTCTTCGGCTCCGTCATGAAGATGTGGTAATTTCCCACCTAGCGGGGGTAGTTGTTATCGTTATCTTTCCTTCGGCGCTGGTTATTGCGATCGCCTGGCGGCCCACTAGCTGTGGGTGGTGGAGCCTGTGCGGCCAACACGCCAGCGATTTCTGCCATCTTCTTCGTCCAGGTGCACTAGCGTGTGGTATGTGTAGCCGGTTTGTTGCCTCCGTTGTGGAACTTGCATGGCCCATAAAGCATTGACTCGATGATGTACTTGGGCCTCGGAGGCCGGTCATCTGGCTTCTATCTCCGGCTTCCGCCTGCAGCCGGATCCTCCTGCACTGCTGCCAGCTGCCTGGAACCATATTGGTTATCCGGCTGGTCGTCCTTTCTTTTGCCGTGGCGGTTGTCATGCCGCCTGAAGTTATGGCCATTCCCTTCCGGCTGGCGCAGATCCACGACGACATCGACAATGATTTGCCCCTGGTCGTCTACCCGGATGGATCTTTTCATTGCCGCGTCAGCGGTGGCATACTTGTCCACGATGGCCATGGTTTGCGCCATGGTGGTGGGCTCCACCCTATGAAGCTTGTGCTTGAGCATAGTGCCGTCTCTGCAGCCGTTGACGAAGAAGTCAACCGCCTGGTGCTCGCGCACCCCCTCGCAGGAGTTATGCATGCTCGTCCACCGGGTGATGTAGGAGCGATCGGATTCATCCGGCCCTTGCACACAAAGAGCAAGCTCGCAGGGTCGACCTGCGGGCTTGTAGGTGCCAGTGAAGTTGCGGACGAACGCCTGCTCGAAATCAATCCAAGTGTTGATGCTGTTGTCGGGGAGGCTGTTGATCCATGTCCTAGCCGAGTCGAGGAGCATGAGGGGGCGTAGCGTACAGCCACCCGGTGGTTGCCGTTTGCGATGTCCACCGCGATGGTGTAGTCCACCAGCCAGTCCTCTGTCTTGCCCGAGCCGTTGTACTTTGGCGTATCCCTTGGGAGCGAAAATCCCTTTGGAAATGGTTCATTCTGGATTTGCGGTCCAAAGCATCTTGGACCGGCTGGGCTTTCTTCTTCCAACGCACGTGACTAGACCAGTAGGTCGATGCATGCGTGCGCGTCTTGTGGTTCTTCCGGCTCGAGCGGTCCCAGCTAGCCGGATAGGCGGGACTTGGGCAACGCTTGGCCTTTTCTGGCTTCATCGGCTGGTTCGCGGTTTTTGCTGGTAACGGCTGCTGCGTTAGGGGCATTGTGCCTACAGCCTGCTGATCCACCGCGAGGGCGGTTGCTCGGCCTTGCTCCGATTGGGGAAGATGCCTTGCTGCCGCCTGCTGCCGGATCCGCCATCCGGTGAGCTGGTTGGGTCCTGCTGTTGCCGGCCATGCTGAGTTCTGCCTCAGCCTGCTGTTTGTTTGCCATGACCACGAGGAGCTGGACACGTGCCTGCTGACGGAGTAGCTCCTCGCCTTCCAGGTGGCTTAGCTCTATGTCTACCGCCTCCGTGGCTCTCATGTTTTTGGCAGGAGTGCTATAAACCGGCTGCACCGCGGGCGTACGCGGATCAGCAGCACGATCCATCTTTGAACCGAGGTTGTGGCCTTGGGGTTGGGCCAGGCGGGTGGTGCCGGGTAAGCGGGCGAAGCCGTGCATGATGTTGTACTCGCGCATGGTAGCGTTCATCTGCCGTTGGGCGGCTGCCACTTTGTCAGCTTCTTCTAGAAGGCTCTAGCGGGTAGCCTCCAGTGCTACCGCAACTGCAGTTGGATCTGCCTCGATGGGGGTGATGGGGTTGCGGAGGTGCTCGATGGACGCTTTGAGCAGGTCTTGGTTCGGGAGGCGCGAGTTAGCGGTGCGACTTTTCCCATTGTGCTCCAGAGGTGGGCGACGGTTTTCGCCCGAGCCTGCCATCATGACCTCGACGCTGCCACTGGCGACTCACGAAGCGGAGAATCCTGGAGGCGTGCCGGATACGGTGACGATCTCGCGAGGGAAGGCGTCCGTGATGGTGGCAACGTAGACGTGATACTCGCCGAAGTGCATGACGGAGCCGCCGCTTGGGAAGGTTCCCCCAGCGAAACAAGATGTGTTCTCGAGGACGCAGTCGAAGGAGCCGAAAGTGAGGACGAGGCTAGAGGCGACTCGCTCACCGGCGACGAGCGGAAGTCCTGTGCGAAAGATGATGCCCGCCGAAGCGTTGTACCCCACGGTGGGCACCAACTGTCATGGTGTGGAACACGGCAGTGCCATCGGGGATGGCATGAAAGGGGACAATCAGGATGCTATCGGTGGATACTCGCAACGGGTTGGGCACAGATACTGCAAACACAACGATGTACCCAGGTTCAGAGCCCTCTTGGCGAGGTAAAGCTCCTACTCCTGCAAGGATCTACTATCAAGGGGCGAACACCCAATACAGATGCTCCTTGAGCTATTTTCCTAGCTACTCCTTGCTAGAAGAAGAAGAAGGAACTACTCAACTTGTCTAATCTGGAGAACTTCTAACTTGTCATTGTCTACCTTGAACCCTAGCACTACCCCCCTTATATACTGGTTGAGGAGGCAGTTTACAAGATGGGTTCTAGGGTTTAGTGTTTGGATCTGGGCTTTACAAAGTGGGCCGGCTAGACAGGGCCAAACGGTGGGCCCAGGTCTAGTCAAGCCTCTAGTACAGGGAAGGACAGCGCTATAGTGTCCAGCGCCCTTGCTTTACTCGTCAGCCGGTTCTTTCTCCGTCAGCCGGCTCTTTATGCGTAAGCCGGTACTTTACTCGTCAGCCGTTGCTTTCCTTGTCAGCCTCCAGCTTTGGCACTTTTGTTTGGCAGCGCCGGCCAGGCTAGCCAGCCTGTCTAGTCAAGGGTGCGCTCAGCGGGGAGCGTCATCCCCACCGTACCATGGCCAGCGGATCCGAGGCGGCCGGCTAGGAGCGGCCTCCCAGCTGGTTCTTCTGGCCACCCAGCTAGACGGGCCAGCCGAGGAAACTTGGATGCGGACCGGGTGAAGAATTCCACCCGGCTGTGGTGCCTTAGTCTGGGTCCAGACGGCTAGAGATCCTTGGAGCCGGTCAGTTGGTCCCGTCTTGGCCTACCCAGGGGTCATCCCCCCGACAACGACCGTCTCTAAGAGCATGCATGGTACCGATTTTGTATTACGACTGTCTCTAAGAACGTATTAGAGACGGCTATTTATTTTCACCGGCTACGAGTAGAAGTTGACGGAGACGGTTGTAAATATTAACCGACTATGCTCTTATTTTGCAGGGGTCACTTATTTTACGAGCCCCACCTATGTTCTTGCCAGTAGATGCCAAATGGAGCACGTAGTGCTGAAGTTTTGTCTGAAACCCGGAGGGTCCGAATTAATCCGGACTGTGTTAAAAGGTACAAATTCTCTTGTCCACATCTATTATTTTGTATTATCCCTATTTGTAATGGAGACACAACATATATTGGCATACTAAATTGGTCTCATTGACCACAATGTCATGCCCACAATTAGTTCAAATGTAACACATGGTTGCGCTCATTGGTCTACAACATAACACGCGAGGCAGCGCGTGGCGGGCAGGGGCAGCGTGTGGCGGGCGAGGGAAGGTGGCGACGGCTTGGGAGAGGAGAGACGAGCCCGTCATAGATAGGGATTTGGGGATTTAGGGATTTGGAGATAAATAGAGGAGTTCGGACCCTCAGAATTTTACTAGAGTTGTCCGGACTTTTATTTTTTGGGGATTTAGTCGGGCACGTTAGCCCATTAGATTTTGGGTTTGTTTAACATTCTTACATTATTAGTTATGAGTATTAATGTGTCTAATTTTGCAGATGACACGTGAGTGGATGTACCTCTGGAATCGTGTGAGCAATGTGTACCTCGATGGTGTCGCGGAGTTCTTGAATGTGGCAGAAAAGCTTGTGGTTGACACAAATGACCTATGGGTACCTTGGCCATGTTGTGACTGCAAAAACATCAGGAGTTTTACAAACCTTACACAAATACAAACACATTTGATCAAAAGGGGATTCATGGCGGGGTATGAATGTTGGAGCGAACACGGTGAATAAGAAAGTACACACGATGATGATGATGATCAGTGTGAAGGGGAGTGCCATGCAATCAGGGAAGATGATGTAGTAATGATTGATGTTCATGAGAATACCACCACATTTTCATCAACTCACGGGGTTCATCAAACAAACCACGTGGACATGGACACATCATCACAAGGGAACATGACACACGAAGAAGACTCTCTGGGTCAAATGCTCCGAGACGTTGAAGAAAACTATAAAGATGAGAAAATGTACAAGAAGTATGTTCATATGGTCAAAGACTGAGAGACACCAATGTACCCTAGGTGTCATCCGCACTACACAAAGTTAGCTACTGTGCTTGAACTGTTGCAGATGAAAGAAAAGTTTGGATGGTTGGATAAGAGTGTAACCATGTTGTTAACATTCATACATGACTTTCTACCGGATGGAAACCACATGCCAGAGAGTACATATAGAGCTAAGCAGATTGTGTGTCCATTGGGAATGGAAGTCCAGAGAATACATGCATGTAAGAATGATTGTATTTTGTACTATGGTGATAAATATAGAAAAATGCGTGAATGCCTGTAGTGCAAATGTCCTAGGTGTTGGGGGGATACCCCCGGGTAGGGTCACCCCGGGGTATAAGGGCCGAGTTAGCCGAGGTTTGGCAATGTCAAAGCGGATGCTGGCCAGGTCACCTCAAGGCAGGCCAGATCACGGAGTAACCGGACCAGGGGGTCGCCTAACATTGTCTCATCCGACTTAAGGAGTAAGTCGGAAGTGCTTGTCTAACTTATATGCAGGAACAGGTGTGGCCGGATCTACTATGATCCGGGTCCTCGCTTAGCTTCTGGGAGAAGGAAGGAATCTCTCTGGTCAAAAAGAAGGTCCGGTACGCACTGCATGAGCGGAGAAAGCAAGGGCAGGACCACCGGGTCATGGCCGACAAGGGTGATGACGCCCATGTGGGCTAACGCGGGCGCCGCAGAGGCTTACGTTGCTAAAGCATGTGTGACGCGGGGGAAAAGCACCCCGGTCGGGTTACCACTTTGGGAGGGGGCATATTCTTAGGAATATGCCTCCACGTATGCCCTAGGCAGGGACCGAACTTCCTCTATATAAGGGGGGCTAGATTTCTGGTAGAGGGGGTTGGTTGAGCTCTAGTTGGTTTGGTGATTCCATAGTCACTGGTTGAGTTCTTTGAGGCCATAGTGCTAGTTGATCTAGGGTTCTAGGGAAAAATAGTAGGCAAGAGAAGAGAGCTCCTTCTTCCTCCTCTCGTCAATACAGCTCAAGGAGCACTTGTAATCTTGAAGGAAATCAATACAAACTTCTATGTGGAGAATCACTCCACTATCCCTCCCTGGATTCCCCTAGCGTGTATTAGTCCCCACCTTTAGCCTATCCATGGCATCTGCCGTGACACCACCACGACAGTTGGCGCCCACCGTGGGGCTAGCGGCCCTAGCAGGGGTGAAGATCCGGACGGGAAACCTCATCAGCACCGGCGAACGCGTCGTCTCTGGGCTCGTTCAGCGCTTTGGAGCGCTGGACTTCATCAGCGACAACGCTGGCTGCTTCGGCACGCGCCCACTTCCGCGCAACGGCCTCTTCGTCAAGCTCGGTGCGCACAAGGTCTACGTTGCGGTGGACATATCAGGCGTTCATCCGCGCCGCGTCATCGACGCGGGGGAACCACCCCTCACTGTGTCTCGCGGGGCGCGTATCGCTTGCTCCCCGGACCATGCGGAGGTGATGATGACTGTGCCAGGTGCAGGCACGAGCAAGGATCCAGCACCGGACCCGGAGGTAACACCTAAGGCACCGAGGAAAGGTAGAGGACCTCCACTAGAGAGGCCTGAGAACGTACTGAGAGAAGCTATGGATAGCTTGGCTAACCCGGTAGCAGCAGTGGTAGATCCAGCTCAGGCACATGCCTAGCTAGAGGAAACTAGGCAAAAGATACTAGAGGGTGCAAAGAAAATAGCCGCGGCTCAGCAGTCGCTGAACATGACGCTGCGTGAGTATGCAAAGGCAAACAAGGTTGATACGGTAAAAGTAAAAGGGAGAAATCTCATAAGCGAGATGATGGAGCCGAGGGGTCAGAAAACTATTTGTCTGTGGGGCTGCCGAGGTATAGTACCCCGGCGAAGAACCTCAGAGCTGCAGATGCGGCTGCGTCTGAGTTAGAGGGACTGACGGGTGAGGCCCATCAAAGACAACAAGATAGGGTTAATGAGCTGGTTTGGATCGTGAACAGACAGAACGAAGAGCTGCTGAGAGCTAACCCGGAGAGAGCTGGAGCTTCCAAAATCGTCCATTCGGTGATGGGTAACCCGGAGAAATCCGCTAGAGCCACATCATCGCCTCATGGTGGTCCAAGGAGAGAAGAGGTAGTAACCTCGGCCAGACGGAACAAACAGATCGTCCCGTACGACCCGACGCGTGCGGGAAAAGAAAAAGAAATGCGGAAAAATGATGATCGACGGAGTGTGAGCCGAGGTGAAGCTGGCCGAGGTAATCACGACCAAGGCAATGCCGGTCAAGGGAACGCTGCCAACAGCAATGCCGGACAGCAAAACTCTGCAGGAGCAGGACAACCGCAACAACGGAATATACCAAGGCAAGAGCAAAGCGCCGACCGAGGTATGCAGCAGAAAGGTGTGCAATGAGAGCAAAACTGATACAACGACGGTGATTCGGAGATGGTGAACGCAGGGTACCCCAGACCAGACTATCATGTGATAGGGTCAAGGTTGGGAAGCAGGGACCTGATGCCAGATGACGCCAGGTTAAAACTGGATCGCCTGTATAGGTCAGAACAGATCGAATGTCAAGGTCCCACGGGTCCAGCGTGCTTTGGACCCCGGATCATGAAGGAGCCACCGGTACCCAACTTCCAATTACACAGAGGCACGAAGACGTATGACGGCAGTACCAAGCCGGAGGATTGGCTGATAAACTATGCTACGGCAGTGAAAATTGCCACAGGCAACTTGAGATGGGCTGTACGATACGTACCCCAGATGTTGGAAGGTTCGGCCAGAGTATGGCTGAATAATTTGCCACCCGGAAGCATCAACTGCTGGATAGATTTTGAAGAAATGTTTATCAGCAACTTCTCAAGTACATATCAGAGACTGAATAGACCGCAGACCCTAGCAATGTGCAAACAAAGACCTAACGAGACGGATCGTGAATCCTTGACCCGGTGGTGTACCGTGAGAAACTCGTGTGAGGGTGTCATAGAGTCACAGGCCATAGCGTGGTTTGCACAAGGGTGCAGATATGGCAGCGAGATGTGGATGAAGTTGCAAAAGAAAATGCCAATTACGCTGGCAGAGATGATCTGGATTGCTGATTCGTATGCTTTGGGCGATCCGACTCAACCTTGGCTCGCGTCAAATGAGTCAAACGAGGAATACTATCAGAGGGATGGAGCTGGGTCATCCCGGAGGAACGATTACAGAGGAAAAAGGAGAGATGATAGACCAGATCATCGCTACGGTTTGCAACAAGTTGCAGCTGTGAATCAAGATCAACCCAGAGTAGGGAGCAACCAACGCTAGAGAATGGGAGGGCAATGGACTCCAAGAAATGATGGCAAGAAAACATGGACTCCAGAGCAAAAGAAACAGTGGCAGGAAAAGAAAGACCGTCCGAGGTATACCTATGAGTCGATGTTGGACCAGCCGTGTAAGTTTCACACGCCAAATCCGAATAGCCCGGCGGGTCACACAACGAGGCAATGTGAGTGGATGCGTAAGATAGAACAAGGTGGTTCGGGGAATGCTCAGGCACCCCGGAATGATCAACCTCGGCAGGAGTTACCTCGGCAGCAATTGCTCTCCGGGGCGAACACGCAACAGCTAATGTTGCCTCCCCCTCCGCCGAGGTATGACAACAATGAGAGAAGGGATGCAGTGCATCAGGTGGAAAATCAGCAACAACCGGATCAGAGGTACCCCGGAAACGAGGGAAGGAATGAGTACCGAGAACATCACCAGAGCTATTGTGTGTTCACAACTGAGGAAACAGATAGGAAAAGCTTGCAACGCCGACATATGGAGGTCAATGCGGTAATGCCTGCAGTGATGAGGTACATGCCTTGGTCGGACCAGGAAATCACCTGGAACATCAAAGATCATCCTAAGCTTATGCCGAGTCCAGGTTCGTATGCGCTAGTGCTAGATCCGACATTCATTGGACCGAACATCAATGTGAGGTTCTCCAAGGTACTAATTGATAATGGCAGTAGAATTAACATAATGTATGCGGATACGATGCGCAAGTTGGGCATCTCGGAGAACATGCTCCAGGCTACGAGAACAACTTTCCATGGCACTGTACCAGACATTTCTTGTGAGCCCATAGGCAAAGTCCGGGTCGACGTGCTATTCGGCACAAGGGATAACTGCCGAACTGAAAATCTGGAGATTGAGGTGGTGAACTTGGAAAGTGCATATCACGCGTTACTCGGAAGACCAGCATTGAACAACTTCATGGCAAGCTGCCACATCAGTTATCTGAAGATGAAGGTGCCCGGGCCAAATGGAGTGATTACCATTGCTGGAGATTTCCGACGTTCCATTGAGTGTGCTTCAGCCGGGTCTAACCTAGCCGAGTCACTCGTGATTGCGCAAGAGAAAAGAAAAATCCAAGAGGTGGCGGCATTAGCTCAGTCCCCGCAGCAATATATGCCGGCGTTAAGTAACCCGCATGGCAGCGTTTCATTTCAAGCCTGAAAGGACACCAAGAAGGTTCCAGTTGATAACATGTTCCCGGAGCGCACCGTAACAATTGGTGCCAGGTTAACTGACAAATAGGAAAGCGAGCTCGTCAACTTCCTCTGTGAGAATCGGGATATTTTTTCTTGGTCTACACAGGACTTGCAAGTTGTTCCGAGGGAGTTGGCCGAGAACTCTTTGGACGTAAGACCCGGAGCAAGGCCGGTGAAGCAACCTCTCCGCCGCTTCGCCGAGGATAGGAGAAAAGTCATTGGAGACGAGATAGCTCGGTTGCTAGCAGCAGGATTTATCATGGAGGTACTATATCCGGATTGGCTCTCTAATCCGGTGCTGGTAGAAAAGAAGAAGGACGATCCGAACGTGGCAGTGGTTTGGCGTATGTGTATCGATTACACGAACCTGAACAAGGCGTGTCCAAAAGATCCATTTCCACTGCCGAGGATAGATCAGGTCATAGACTCGACCGCGGGATGTGAACTGTTGTCATTCATCGATGCATATTCTGGCTTCCACCAGATACCTCTGAACCCGGATGATCAAATAAAGACTGCGTTTATTACCCCGTACGGGGCTTACTGCTATCGCACTATGCCGTTCGGTTTACGTAATGCAGGTGCAACATACCAAAGATGTATGCAAAAATGTTTGCACGACCAAATAGGTCAAAACGTACAAGTATACGTGGATGATGTGGTTATCAAGACCAAGGAAAGCACAACGCTCCTTGACGACATAAGGCAAACATTCGCGAACTTGAGAAGGTCCCGGATGAAGCTTAACCCGGAAAAATGTACCTTCGGTGTCCCGGCTGGAAAATTGCTCGGATTTCTCGTCTCCAGCCGAGGTATCAAAGTTAATCCAACTAAGATCCGAGCCATCGAACGAATGGAGCTACCGAAGTGTCTTAACGATGTCCAAAAGTTCACTGGATGCCTGGCATCGTTGAGTCAGTTTGTATGTCGGTTGGGAGAAAAGGCACTGCCTCTCTACCAACTCATGAAAAAGTCAGATAAATTCGTTTGGATGCCACAGGCCGATGAAGCCTTTGCCCACTTAAAAAAGATGTTGGCCACTGCACCAGTGTTAGCCTCTCCACTATCAAAGGAGCCGATGTTGCTCTACATAGCCGCAACCAATCGGGTTGTAAGTGCAGTGATTGTAGTGGAGCGCAATGAAGAGGGTAAGTCGGTGTAGAGGCCAGTATATTACTTGAGCGAGGTGTTGTCTGCCTCAAAACAGAACTACCTGCACTTTCAAAAGGTGGCATACGGTGTCTATATGGTGGCAAAGAAGTTAAAGCATTACTTTGAGGAGCACCCCATCAAAGTAATATGTGCAACTCCCATATCCGAGATAATGGGTAACAAGGATGCGAGTGGCAGAATTGCAAAATGGGCAATTGAGCTAGCCCCTTATGCGCCCCAATACGACAGAAGGGAAGCGATCAAGTCCCAGGCTGTGGCAGACTTTTTTGTGGATTGGGCCGAGGTACAATACGAACCACCGCCACCAGATCCGAACTACTGGAGGATGCACTTTGACGGGTCGAAAACCAAAACCGGATTAGGCGCCGGGGTTGTGCTTACCTCGCCAAAGAAGGACCAGCTAAAGTATGTATTGCAGATCCATTTCGTGGCATCGAACAATGTCGCTGAGTATGAGGCTCTTGTGCATGGGCTCAAAGTGGCAAAGGAGATTGGCATACGTCGGATAATATGCTTTGGCGACTCGGATCTGGTGGTGCAGCAGGTGTCCGGAGTGTGGGACGCCCTGGATCCAAACATGGTACTATACAAATTTCACGTGCAGAAGATATCTGGTTACTTCGAGGGGTGTGAATTTCACCATGTACCCCGAGTGGAAAACGAGGCTGCCGACATGTTGTCGAAGCTCGGATCGACCAGACAGGCAATTCCACCGGGTGTAGCATTGGAACACCTCAGAAAACCATCTATCAGGCCGTCCCCAGGAACCGACTCGATCTATGTCCCGGAAAATACGGAATCTGGAGCTGAGCCCAGGGACATTGACACTGGAGGTAGTACGCGAGACCCAGGGACTACATCAGCAAACCCGGGGACTGCCTCGGCAAACCCGGGGACTACCTCGCTAGACCCGGGGACTGCTCAGCGTGATCCGACTGAAGTTATGCCGGCGGATCAGATGGAAATTGATGAGGACATATTCCCTCCACGAGCGATACCAGCTTGGGCACTGCCTATATTCCAATTTCTGAAAGACGGAACGTTACCCGCTGAGGAGGTGTTAGCCAGGCAAACTCAGAGGAGAGCAAAGGCATACACGATCATCAATTCCGAGCTGTACAAACAGAGTGTAACCAACGTCCTCCAGCGATGTGTTGACCCGGAAGAAGGACTTGACATCCTCCGAGATATACACCAAGGAGAATGCGGGCATCATGCCTCATCCCGAGCCTTGGTGGCAAAGGCGTTCCGGCATGGATTCTACTGGCCAAGTGCCTTAGAACAAGCAGAAGATCTGGTGAGAAAATGCAATGGTTGTCAAAGGTACACCACCAAGACACATATGCCTATGTTGGAACTCAAGACCATACCAATTACGTGGCCATTTGCTATATGGTGCTTGGATATGGTTGGCCCGTTCAAACCAGCAAGAGGAAACACGACACACATTTTGGTCATGGTGGACAAGTTTACAAAATGGATTGAAGTGAAACCTATAAGAAAATGTGATGGAGCTACGGCCGTGACATTTCTCAAATACATCATATTGAGATACGGTTATCCACACAGTATTATAACTGATAATGGAACAAATTTTGCGGAAGGAGCATTTGCGTGCTCCTGCCGAGATAAGAAGATCCGACTTGATGTCGCCTCGGTAGCCCACCACGCATCGAACGGACAAGTGGAAAGATCCAACGGATTAGTATTATCCGGGATAAAACCCCGGCTCATTGAGCCACTGCAAAGATCAGCGGGGTGCTGGATAGAAGAACTACCAGCGGTACTGTGGAGTTTAAGAACAACTCCGAATCGATCAACAGGCTATACGCCATTTTTTCTGGTATATGGGGCAGAAGCTATATTACCAGCCGACATAGAGCATGATTCGCCTAGGGTCACCCAATACACAGAAGCCGAAGTGCAAGAAGCCCGGCAAAATGATGTTGATCTGCTGGAAGAAGCGAGAGAACTGGCACTATCCAGATCCGCCATATATCAGAAAAATCTCCGACGCTATCATAGCCGGAAAGTGTGCCCCCGAGTCTTTCGGGAAGGCGATCTGGTGCTCCGGTTGGTACAACGTATTACTGGCATGCATAAATTATCCCCCCCATGGGAAGGGCCATTCATTGTGAGCAAAGAATTGCACAATGATTCTTACTATCTTATAGATGCAAAGCCAGAGGAAAAGAACAAGGCGGACAGGTCCGGAGAGGAATCTAAGCGACCGTGGAATGTAGCACTACTTCGTCCCTTCTACACTTAGCTAAGAAGTGTATGTATCCGAGTTGTCTCATATGTCGGTATGTATGTCGGCAATGAGCTTATCAATGAAATCGCAGCGCCTCGAGCAGTAACTCAGGGACTGCGCTAATAATGTTTGTTGTTACTTCTTATGCGGTAGCTGGAATAAGTTGTTCTACTTAACCCGGATTAGTAATGTGTGAGCACCAAAAACCCAACTCTTCGACTTGCTGCTGTCCAACAAGAATTGGCTTCATGGCAAGCAAGAGAACAAGTTTGGAATTGCGTAGCACATGAAAAACGACTAAGGAAGCGAGTTTATTCGAGCTAACGTTTGTTTTTCAGACTAACCCTGTATTTATTTTCAAGTTATTATGCTGAATTATTTTGAGCTAAGCCTAAAAGTTTCTAAGTATTGTTAAAACAATTTTTGAAGCTCGGGTTCGTAAGTCATAAAACCGAATCAAGGTAGACACGGACCGAGCCAGAGAATTGGACGAACAAGAAAATGAAACTCGGGGACTGCGCCCAAGTTAATCCGGCATAGAAATGTAGTAGCAAAATATCACATATCCAGCATACAATTGCACCCGGCATACCGGGGATCTGATAAATTTTCAAGTTTTTTGGAACTAAGGAGCAGCAGGGGGAGGAAGTTCGGCGTCGTCGTCGCTGTCTTCAATATCTGAAGCATCATCTTCTCCGCCCTCATCCGACCCATCTTCAACGTTCTCATTGTGCTCGTCCCCAGCGGATTCCAGTAAGCTCGGTCCTTCAACCCAGTCATGAATAGGAGAATATTCGACGAGGCTATAGGCGCAAGCCTGGCACCGAGCTACCCACTCCGGATCATCGGTCCATCTAGATCCAGTGCGCCGGCGTGTAAGGAGGCTGAGGTCGATCTTCTCGTACCATGTGAGAATATGGTGAAGGATGGTATCGGCCGCGGCACGCCCAGCGGACTCTCTCCAGAGGTCAAGCTGGGTCTCAATCTCCATTAACTTCTCGACGAGAATCGTTATGGTCTCCGGGCTACTCTCTCCGGGCCAGAACGTATTGAAAATGCGAACTGCAACATCGAGGATATCCTTGCCATAATTCTTGATGGTTTCCACGTGAGCTGACAGGCTGACCAATAGGTCCTCCATGTCTAAGGGAATCCAATCACCGTTAGGAACGATGGGAGTACCCCTCTCTCGGCGAAATTTGGCAATAGCAGCGCTTGCAATAGAAGTACACTCTGGAAAGTGGTCTAGAAACAAGGCAAATGAAGAAGGTAAAGAAAAGACATATGAGGTAACCCGGAGAATTATGTCGGATAAGGGAAAGGAACTTACGAGAAATATGGCTATGGATCCGGGTTAACTCCTTGATGCAGTCATCGCGTCTTCTGCGAAGTTGCTCAAGCTCAGCGTTTGCTGACCCAAGCTGGAGGTCGGATTCTCTGAGTAGGTCCTGGTCCTTGGAGATCTGGAGAGTAAGGCGCTCACGCTCTTCTGTGAAGTTCTGGCCAACCTTTTGGAGCTCGGTTTGGTGCTGGGCCTTCATCTTCTCCATCTTAGCCTTGAGCTTGGCAATCTCGTCGTCCTTAGTCCGGAGGAGAGCGAGCTCATCATCCTTTTTCTTCAGCTCGGCTTGATGCTGCCCTGCTTGTTCGAGAAAATACAACATCATATCAGGCACGGGCACACTATCCTCAAGCGATGCTGAAATAGTATGTTGACCCGGCAGAGCCGAGGAGTGAATGTTTGCCGAGCCAAGGAGAAGAAGAAATGGAAAACACTACAAGGACGAACAAAAGAGGACATACCTCGGATTTCCTCCAAGTTCTTCCGCATGATCTTGTTCTCAGCCTCCACCCCAGCTGCAGAAACCGAATGAGGAGATTAGTTCGGCGGAAGAAAGTGAAGAAAAACGGAGAGGTGCCGAGGGAGAAAATTACCCCTCTTTTCATGTTCTGCACTAAGTGCAACATGTTTTGTGCGTAGCATCTTGTGGGTATCCAGTAGGCGTTGGAATTCAGCGCTCCGGCGATTGGTGGTTACCTGAAAAAAGTACAGAAGTGTAAAATTAGCGTGGTACATATTCGAAGTGTACAAGATCCGGGCCAAGTGGAACTTAACCCGGCTCTAGGTGTGTGCATATTCGAAGTGTACAAGATCCGGGCCAAGTGGAACTTAACCCGGCTCTAGGTGTGTGCAGATTCAAAGTGTACAAGATCCAGGCCAAGTGGAACTTAACCCGGCTCTAGGTGTGTGCATATTCGAAGTGTACAAGATCCGGGCCAAGTGGAACTTAACCCGGCTCTAGGAGTGTGCATATTCGAAGTATACAAGATCCGGGCCAAGTGGAACTTAACCCGGCTCTAGGTGTGTGCATATTTGAAGTGTACAAGATCCGGGCCAAGTGGAACTTAACCCGGCTCTAGGTGTGTGCAGATTCGAAGTTTACATGCAGCTACGTTAGTTTTCTAATGAGCATCCGGCCGAGTAACAAGCTACTCCACCAGAGGCTCGGGGACTAATGGTTATTATCTACAGCATGTAAAGGAGAAACGACATACCTCCATCATTCGCCCCGCGAGGTTAATTGCCTTAGCGGCGGTATTCATCTGGGCGGAAAATTCTGTGGGGCCAAACTTTTCCGGGAGATCGTCGTTGTGGACGAACTCCGCCTTGTTCCAGTTCATGACGAACTCGATAAGGCTCGGAGGGTACCGCTCGCCGGTGGGCATATGGGGTGCCACCAAGCCCTTCGCGTGAGCTTCTTTCCTCTCAACTAGGGCAAGAGCTGGGCTGGTATGCAGAACCATCTGCTGCGCATCAGTTGGCTCGGCAGGAACATCCTTCGCTACTGGAGTTTTCTTGGGAAGCATTGATGCTAGGGTTCGCTGCCTAGCCTCGACAGATGCAGACTTGGTGGCATCCGGAGCCTTTTTCCCTTAGCTTGCTGGGAATAAGTAACTGCAGTGGATTTCCCCTTAGAGGCTGCTGGAGTAGTTCCTCGCCGAGGCTGAGATGACTCGGACGAGGCGGAAGAACTTGGCACTGGAGCTCTTGTAGCTGGATTTGGAGCTGTGGTTGGTTTTCTTGGTGCCGGAACAGATGCTGGAGTCGGTTTAGTCGCTGATACTGGAACTACTACTGGTGCTGGTATTGAGATAGACTCGGTGGTTGCTGGTTGCGGCAATGCCGAAGTGGTGGACGCCGTCGCCTCGGCTGGACCGACCCCTCCTGCTCCGAGGTCGCGTTCCTCTCGATGAGGTACTGTGGAACCCGGAGCAGCCGCAGAACCCTCTGGAATAGGGCTCAGCGGGCGTGACTCGTCATCACGAGGAGGAGAAGGGCCGGACCGAAGGGGTGAAGAGATGCTTGATCCGCTCTGAGGGACCTCCACAGGAGGCCTGAAAAAGAGGATAATGTTAGAATAGAAATTACCGCGATGCAAGGAAAAGTGAGTTACGCAACGAAAAATGACTTACGCATCCGAGGTTTCGGCCTCCTTTGGTTTCCGAGTCCTCCGTGCCGGGGCTTTACCTGCCCGCTTGGAGGCAGTCTCTTCTCCGACCTTCTTTTGCCTTTTTGTGGGCTGAGAAGGTTCGGAGGAAGAACTTGATGTGGCTCCGCGCTTCTTCTTCGACGCCACCGGAACCGGCTCGCCCGTAGCGAGTGGAGGATCCTCGTGGATATGCCCACCAGGGTTAGCTGATGCTGGAAAGGCAAAAGAAAGAGGGACAGCCTCAACAGGTTCAATCACGTCGACATCCGAGTCATCCTCATCATCGGGCCAATCTCTAAGAGAAGAGAATTTACCGCTGGGTCGTTTGGTAGCGTCGGTCATAGGGAGGAACATCTCCTGGTCCGGCTCCTCCTCATCCGGGATTTCTCGGTCTGGTGCCCACTTAAGGGTTGGATCCGTACCATCCTCGAGAGTTTGCTGAAGGAACAACTGAGAAAAAGCACGAAGAACAGAGTCAAAAATACAACAAAAACCGACACATATTTGATCCTAAATAAGTTTGCGCCGCGAAGCTTACCGCGGGAGGGAGCCTGTCACGACAATAGTGCTCAATTCCCCATGTCCATTCGGCGGAGAAATCCTTGTGGGTGGTGAAAAGAGCCTTAACCCGGCGAAAAATCTCCGTGTTGCTCAGCTCGAAGGAGGAGGTCCGGTTGGGGTCGCGGCCGAAACTCATGTGGCACAACTTGTGGGTGCGCTTCTGGAGGGGAGAGATTCGGTTGCGCACGAACGCGATCATGGCATCCTCGTTGCGCAATCCGAGTTTCTTCAGCTCGGTGAACCTCTTGTTAACTTGGTTGGCCAGAACTGTAGGCTTCTTGGGGACCTCCTCCTAGAATTCCATGTCAGGTGGACCCGGAGCGTAGGGCAGCAACTGAATCAAATCTTCAGTACCCTCATTCCGGACGTAGGAGAAGGTTCGGGCCCATCCTTTGCAGGAGTCAAGCCCGGTGACTCGGGGAAAGATGGAAGTCTCCGGGGCGAGATGGAGGCAGCTCCGAATTGGGTGAGCTGCTTATCCTCCGACTCTACTTGGATATTAGGGATGACGTTGCGATGAAGGCCGAAAAACCGGATCCACAGCTCCTTCGTGGGCCATAGTCCGGTGTAGCCTTCGATCGTAGAAGCAAAGGTGGAGCGAGAGGTGATAACGTTGGCTGGGAGATGGTGCGGCTGCAAGTGGTAGGTCCTAACCCAATCCTGGAAGAAATCGCTCACCGGCAGACCAAATCCCCGTTGGAAGTGGGACAGGAACACGACGAACTCACCCGGATTGGGTGAGGGGGCCAGTTCGGCGGAGGGGAGACGAGCGGCGACGCCGGCAGGAATGCGTCTAGTCCGGTAGAGCCAGTCAAGGTCATCTTGACAGACCCATGATCCGGCCCACGCGCCACGGTCCGCCGCGGCGGCGTCCTCCTCCATCTCCTGCTCGGCGACGACGAGCTCCTCCTCCGTCATCTCGTATTCACTATCCTCGCTGGAGCTAGCGGCGGCGGAGATCTAAGGCCTGGATTGGCGTGGACCCGTGGCGAAGAAGCAGCGCAGCGGTGGCTGCGATGCAGAGGCACGGGGAAGGTGCGGCGGCGCTGCTGCTGCTAGAAGCACTGGCGGCGGCACGGTCACTAGGAAGACGAAGGAGAAAGGCAATGGGCAGAGGGGCGCAGAAGTGGAAAAATGCTAAGGGGTGCGCCCCTCCGCTACTTAACCGCCCCCTGAGATGGGTGAGTGGGATCGTACTGCGCCAACAAGCCACACGGTGTGGCCGTGTATCACCTGCATTAGCCAATCGGAGAAAAGCCACACAAGGGGCCACAGAGTAGAAGCAATCCCATGACGCGACGCGCTGATGCGGTAAACGAGGAGGCAGGCATGACGTGACCCACGCACAGTGATAACTGACAATTACTGCGGCGGTTACTGTGTAGGCCCTTAAAATAAGACAAGGTAATGATTAGCCTCCACGTGGGTTGGCGTATGAGAGAAGGAAACGGGGCCCGGATCAAACCATGATAACCATGGGATCCGAGCTAAAGTGGTAACCCGGCCGGCAAGTGAAAACTTGGAACGTGCGAAGGGAACGTAAATCCATATAATCCGAGATAAGGAGCTAACGCGGAATTAAACATCCAAGGCTCGAACATAAATGAACCTGATGTGGCCTTAGCGGCCAAGGCAGCTAAGACCGCACCAGCTTCGGGGACTAATGTTGGGGGGATACCCCCGGGTAGGGTCACTCCGGGGTATAAGGGCCGAGTTAGCCGAGGTTCAGCAAGGTCAAAGCGGATGCTGGCCGGGTCACCTCAAGGCAGGCCGGATCACGGAGTAACCCGGACCAGGGGGGTCGCCTAACATTGTCTCATCCGACTTAAGGAGTAAGTCGGAAGTGCTTGTCTAACTTATATGCAGGAACAGGTGTGGCCGGATCTACTATGATCCGGGTCCTCGCTTAGCTTCTGGGAGAAGGAAGGAATCTCTCTAGTCAAAAAGAAGGTTCGGTACGCACTGCATCAGCGGAGAAAGTAAGGGCAGGACCACCGGGTCATGGCCGACAAGGGTGACGACGCCCATGTCGGCTAACGCGGACGCCGCAGAGGCTTACGTCGCTAAAGCATGTGTGACGCGGGGGAAAAGCACCCCGGTCGGGTTACCACTTTGGGAGGGGGCATATTCTTAGGCATATGCCTCCACGTATTCCCTAGGCAGGGACCGAACTTCCTCTATATAAGGGGGGCTAGGTTTCTGGTAGAGGGGGTTGGTTGAGCTCTAGTTGGTTTGGTGATTCCATAGTCACTTGTAGAGTTCTTTGAGGCCATAGTGCTAGTTGATCTAGGGTTCTAGGGAAAAATAGTAGGGAAGAGAAGAGAGCTCCTCCTTCTTCCTCCTCTCGCCAATACAGCTCAAGGAGCACTTGTAATCTTGAAGGAAATCAATACAAACTTCTGTGTGGAGAATCACTCCACTATCCCTCCCTGGATTCCCCTAGCGTGTATTAGTCCCCACCTTTAGCCTATGCATGGCATCTGTCGTGACACCACCACGACACTAGGTTCAAGGTTCCAAAGGATGGTGATATGGCCAATGATAGTGATGATGATGATGACATGGATGAGGCTAGCAACAACAAGAAGAAGAAAAAGAGGAAGGTCGACATACCCAACAAAATTTGTTGGTACCTTCCTATTATAGCTCGTCTGAGATGTTTATTTGCAAACCCAGATACAGCAAAATTGATGCATTGGCACGTAGATGAGCGCTATCAGGACGAAATTCTAAGACACCCTACCGACTCTACCCAATGGAGAAACATTGATAGACTTGTACCTTTGGGAAATGGTGGTGATCCTTTTGGCTTGGATCCTAGGAATGTGAGGTTTGCGCTGAGCACTGATGGAATGAACCCGTTCGGCAACATGAGTACCACCCACAACACCTGCCCTGTGAATCTCTGCATTTATAACCTTCCTCCATGGTTGTGCATGAAGTGGAAGCATATCTTGCTCGTGGTACTAATCCAGGGACCAAAACAACCTAGTGACGACATAGATGTCTACCTTGCACCTTTGGTGGAAGATTTGAAACTTCTTTGGGTTAAAGGTGTGAAAATTTATGATGCGCATTTGAAGGAAAACTTTACCCTGAGATGCATATTATTCATAACCATCAATGATTATCCGGCTTATGGAAACTCGTCTGGCCAGGCTATAAAAGGGACAAATGCATGTGTCCAATGTCTAGACAAGACAGCATGTTTGTATTTTCATGAGTATAAGAAGATGGTGTACATGAGGCATCGGAGGTTTTTGCCAAAGAATCATCGATATCGGAAGTTGAATAATGAGTTTGATAACACCATCGAGAAAGGTTTGGCTCCTCCAATTTTAAAAGGTTCTGAGATCTATGCTCAGCTTAGACACTTGAAAGTTGAGCCAGGAAATTTCAGACGAAAGGGCAAAGCCAAATCCAAATCCAAAGCCAAAGGCAAGGAGAAAGAAACGAAAATAGTTATAGAAGATCAGCCTCCCAAGAAAAATCCCATTTGGAAGAGGAGATCGATACTTTGGGATTTGCCTTACTGGGAGCATCTAAGTGTTAGGCATTCCATAGATGTGATGCATGTTGAGAATAATGTGTGTGAAAGCATAATAGGGACATTGCTTAACATAGAGGGCAAAACAAAAGATAGTGGGAATGCATGGATTGAAGCTCTGAAAATCAGAGGGGAAACACCATCTAATAAGCCAGATAAATCAAAGAAAAGGGCGCCACCCAAGGTGAGTTATGTCTGCGACAAAGATGAGGCACAAGAAGTATGTGAATCTCTATATGGCATTCATTTTCCAGTGGGCTATGCCGCCAACATGCAAAGGATTGTTTCAAGGAAATAAAACAAAGTAACGGGCATGAAGTCTCATGATTTCCATATCATGATGACACAGACGCTCCCTGATGCGATAAGGGGTGTCTTGACACCACATGTTCGAGATACTCTAACGAAGTTGTGTGAATTTTTCAACATAATTTCTCAGAAGGTGATCGATCCTAATACACTGGATGAGCTACAAAGAAGTGTGGTGGAGACTCCATGAAATTTGGAGATGATATTCCCTCCATCATTCTTTGATTTCATGGTGCATCTCATTATTCACCTAGTGCACGAGATAAAGATGTGCGGTCCCGTTTATCTGCGAAGCATGTACCCCTTTGAACGGTTCATGGGAATTCTTAAGCACTATGTAAGGAATCGATCACGTTCGGAGGGAAGCATCATCGAGGGCTATGTAACAGAAGAGGTTGTTGAGTTCTGCATTGATTACATGGCACACCTTGACCCGATAGGCATGCCTAGGTCCATCCATGAGGGAATGCTTACTGGTTCCGGAACAAGTGGAAAGATCAAGATCACTCCGAGTGCCATTTTATATTCTCAGGCTCATTTTTGTGCGCTAAAGCACATGGACCAAGTAACTCCATACATGGAAGAACACACTGCCCTTCTAAAAGCAATGCATCCCACTAGAAGTTCCGTCGAGAAACTCCACACTGCCTAGTTCAATACATGGTTCACTGAGCGACTACATAATGTCGAAAATAAATATCCCACCATTGCTTCTCTAGCGAGAGGCCCAACATAGGAGGTTAGACAATTTCAGGTGTACAAGCTCAACGGGTACACATTTGCTATGAAGAAGAAAGATAGCACAATAACGACGCAAAACAGTGGTGTCTGCTTACAAGATGACAATAAAGATCTATACTATACTACGGATACATAAAAGAGATTTGGGAGCTAGACTATGTGGATTTCAAATTTGCATTGTTCCGTTGTCGTTGGGTTACTATGAGTCAAGTGACTCCAAATGATAATGGGAATACTACAGTGAACCTCGATTGTATAGCTTACAAGAACGAGCCATTCATACCAGCTAACCTGGTTCATCAAGTCTTCTACATAATTGACCCGAAGAATAAGAGTAGACATGTAGTTATGCCATCAAAAAGGAACATCGTGGGTGTGGACGGCGTGATCTCTGAGGAAGAGTATAACCAGATCGATGAGTTTCCTGGATCTTCGTCCTTGTTAAAGGAAAGAGATCACGACGAGGTTATTCCGGAAGAGCCGTACATTCGAGATGAAGATCCTGAAACATGAAAGCGCATGATAATGTAATTTCTAGGACAATCCGTAATATGTAATAATATTTGTATGACTTTGTAAGCATTTATGGAGAATATTTGTATGAGTTACTAATATATTTAATAATTATATGAATTTATCCACTAAGCACGTTTGATGCATATAATTGTTTCTGTTCAAATCTGGGTGGTCTGGATAATTGCGGAGTTGCACTCCGGATTTTGACAGAGACGGTTTTGTGGCCGGCTACGCATTTGGAAATACTGCCGAGGGAAACTGAAATGGTAGAGATGGCTGGTTATCACGACCGGCTGCATAAGGTAAGTATTGGAGACGGTTTTAATTTTTGACCGTCTGTCAACACCCGGATTTTTAATCCCAGATGCTTGTTATGCCATACATCGCAATCCCAGGATTACCATTTTTGCGAGATATAACAGATTGGATATCATAGTACATCATCCATTAAAAACCATAATAAGGTATTACACAAATAAAGGATCTCATGATCTAGTCTTAGTACAAACAAGCAGCGGAATAATAAGCGTAGCGGTGGGCTCCATCCTCAGTGTTAAAGGCAATGCTGATGATGGAAGATGATCCTAGTTGTCATAGCCGTCCTACTGTCCATCTTCCAGATAGTCCTCCTCATAGTCTGGCCACGGGAATAGCCAGGGACAAAGCCATGATTACTCTTTAAGTACTCGCAAACTATCACTAACAAGTAAAGTAATTCTAGTAGGAAATCCTAAGCTCTAAGTTTATTTGCAAAATGCTAGATTTATCTAAATTGAGTTCAGAAGCAAAGAAAGTTAACTTAAATGTTCTAAATAACTTAAGTTGGGAACCTAGTTTTCATATTCACAACCCTGTTGTGGTCAAGTCAAAATCATAGTTCACTTAACAAGTCATTTTGGAAAACATCTGACAACAGAACAGTATGGCCACTCCAACTATCCATGAACGCGGACGCGGCTATTCGAATAGTTTCACACTCTGCAGGGGTGGTACACTTTCACCACAAAATTCGATACATTCGTCAGGGATAACCCTGAATCATCATACTTAGTATGCGGATAATCAACCATAACCTTTCCTTTACACACCCTAGTATAAGCACCTCCCCTATGAGCTTGGTCTCCCAGCCATGGCCATCTGCCATCCTGGGCACTGCATAGGTGGACATCATCAAGAGGTAGCCTCATCTCAACCCTCTTCCGCAAGGGAACCCATACTAATGCATATAAACTTCCGGCTAAGCCTTACCCAATTCAGGTATTGTGGTTGTACGGTAAAACTGGAATGGTATCGCATCCGAACCCAACCATCAGTTTTTATAAAGGGCTAAGGCTCATGCCTCAACATTTTCATCATCAAATCCATTTTTGTTTCGCAACACATGCCAAAACATCTCAATAGAATGACTCATCATTCCAAGGTTTTCAGAATCATTTTCACCAAGTATTCCCATCTAAAGTGATCAAGTTTTATGCTTAGCACTAGCCACTAAGTTAAGAGTGTTCACTAATGAGGGATGCTAATCTCAATCTCATGCCATAGAAAGACATCTAGTATAGGCCTAGTTTTATACTCTTTATGCTATCTATACTACTTTCCAAAATCTCACAAAGCATTACTAAAAGTAAAGAAACTTTGGTAAAGTAAAAAGTAAAGCTTGCAAGTAAAACTTGGGATGGGTATAAATCAAAATGTATAACCAAGCATGCCTAATCATCTTGCTTAGGTTAACTTGCATAGATCTAGCTTGATAATAATAGCTTGCCTTGATTGGTGAAGTGATTGAAGTTTTCTTCGTCTTCTTCGGGGTAGAACTCCTCCTCCTCTTAGCCTTGGTCGGTGCTATCGTCTATAAATGAATATGGAGTACACAATCACCAAAAAATACTTATCTATTGCTATGTAGCATACTAAGGCACACACTTGATGATCTAGCATCATCACATGCATTAAAGAACTAGTTTCAATTATTTCAGTTGAGA
The DNA here is from genome assembly GCA_916181665.1 of Avena sativa. Taxonomy (NCBI): domain Eukaryota; kingdom Viridiplantae; phylum Streptophyta; class Magnoliopsida; order Poales; family Poaceae; genus Avena; species Avena sativa. The sequence continues at coordinate 265,733,604 of OV702291.1, forward strand.
AAAGTAATTTCTACTCATTGAAACTAATTAAGATTTAATATTCTGCAAATAAAATATGGGATCACGTTGACACATGTCATCACCACATATTCTAATACATGGGAATGTGATTTAAAGGGTTGGTCACATTTTATAAAGTTTAAGACTACTATTTAATAGATTTAAAGTGATTAGAAATGCCCTAATAGCATTCTTTTGGTACTATTCCAATGTCACTGCATGCAATCCTAAATATTTTTACATATTCAGATAGGTATCATGAAATGTGATTTTTGAGAGTTGGACTCAACTCAAAAGCTATTATGGTTGACTTTTGAAAAATGTTTGAAGTTACAAAAGTATCTGTCTTGTTATTTTTACTAAAGATTATCTCTAACTCCAAATGATTTAAATCTAATGGGCTTGGATAGATATTTTAATTAACTTTCTAGCAAAATTTGAATCATGCAATTTGGTTAAGTGAAACTCTCTGAATTGATTTTTGAATATGTGGACAGAATAGGATTTAAGCTAAAATGGAAAATCAATTGTTTGAATTTTTGGGCTAGCGCGGGAAAGCTAACGGACCGGCCCAACTGCACAGCGTAGTGCAGCATGCGGCTGACAGAGGGGGTCCACTGGTCAGCGAGACTAACTAAACGAAACAGTATCCTTCAACCAGAGCCCTACGATCTAAATCTAATCCAACAGCTGAGGGTCATCGTCAACGACGAACAGCTCCAGCGACGAGCTAAACCTAACGCGGTGGTGGGGGGTCTCACGGGGCTCACTTGGGCTCCACCTAGGCTCGGCGACAGGGGCAAACAGCATGGTAGGTGACGGCAAAGCGAGGTGCGGTCACAGCGAGGCTTGGGGTGGTCACAATCGACGATGCCCTTCTCCTCTAGCAGCGGCGGACTCCGGTGCAATTCTAGCACGGTGGTGCTCGCCTTGCTCCGGGAATAGGTGTGGGAGGCTCAATGGTGAGTGGGGAGTCGAATGGTGTGAGGAATGTAGGCTGGGGTGGCCTCCTTTTATAGCTCGACGAGGGGAAAGAACGGTGCGGGCTGGCGTCTCCGGCGAGGGCAGCACATAGAGCTAAAGGCATGGGCAAGGGTGTAGGACGGTGTGGTGCTCCCTTGCGGTTCTCACGGACTTAAAGGCGTGGCGTGGGGCGTCTTGGTTTTGGTATGGCGCGTGCGGTGCTCTGAGCGGAGGCAGAGGTGCTTGCGGTGGCGTGCGGTAGCTACGGATCACGCGGTGGCGAACGTGGGTGTCTGCCAGGGTGTTGTGATCATGGTGGGTCTGTGCACGCGAGGGGAGGTCAAGGAGCGGTGCATGCGAGCTGGTCAGGTGCGGCGCACTGGCGCGCTCTAGACACAGCACAGAGAGGCAGTGCGCGGTGGTGCTAGTGTAGTCCATGGCTCGGCTGGGGCTGTGGCCTGGACAGGGGGTGACGGTAGGCTACGACGATGCTAGTGGACATCCTGGTTGGGCGCAGGGTGGTCTAGTGCGAGCTGGCCGTGGTCGGCCGATGATGACCACTTTCGGGCGGTGCTCCACTATGCCAGCGGCGAAGGAGGGAGCTGGTCTAGGGCTGGGTTAGGCTTAGAGGAAACATGGGAGTAACTAGGGGACAAATGGGTCAATGATCACTGTACCAAACAGTGAAGTTAGGCTAGAGCTTTTTCTGTGCATGCCAAGTGTTTGATGAAATGGCCGCATGAAATTTACTTTTGAAATTCTGATTCAATTTTTTTGAGTGATCTTATATTAATCTTGAGAGACTAGGTTTGCTTGGATAAGTCAAGGTGATTTCATTTGATAAGTTTTTGAAAAAAGTGTGATCTTAACATATGAATTGGATTCAATTTTCAAATGTCCTTTAAATGGATCTGCTAGATGTTTTTGTAGGTTTGTAAAGTGGGCCTTGATACATCGTTACTTGGTATAGCAAGGGGTGAAAAGATATAGAAGTGTTTCTGTTAGAAATGTTCTTCTAGGAACACCTAAAGTGGCCTAGTGGTTTAAAATGGTCAAAATGACCATTTGCCTTATTTAATCTTATTTGATTTCTTTCTCTTTGGATTTTATTTGTAAATGGTCTAGATGATGTGGCATTCACCTTTAAACCATTTCACAACATTTAGAACAATCAAGCATGGCATATACACTCAATTCTATACTAATGCAACACACATGCATTCATATCCATTTTCTTAATAAAAGTTTTTGTTAACCCTAAATTGGGTGATTAGGAACTTGATAACCTTGATTAAAGATTTGGGGTGTTATAAACCTTCCCTCCTTAAACAAAATCTCGTCCCGAGATTTAAGAAAAACTAGGAACTAAAGAGATCTAGAAACTCAGTCCTAATATAATCTTCTCGCTCCTAGGTAGCTTCTTATTCGGTATGATTTCTCCATTGGATCTTGAGAAATTTGATACTCCGGGTCCTAGTGGTTCTGAAGGCTTCTTCCAAGATATAAATGGGTACTTCACGATACGTTAGATCCTTATTGATATCAATGGCTCGGTGATCAATGTTCTTGAAAACTTCGGTCTTCTCCGGCACTTCTAGGCATTTGCGAAGTAACGAGATATGGAACACATTATGGATGGTTGACATCTCCTCTGGCAGTTCCAGTTGATAAGATACTTCTTCTCGATGATTCAAAATCTTGAAGGGTCCAATATATTTGGGCGCTAACTTTCCTTTCAGTTGAAAACGCTGCATTCCTTTCAAAGGCGACACTTTGAGATACACAAAATCTCTGACATTGAAAGTCAGGTCTGTATGTCTCTTGTCGGCATAACTCTTTCGTCTGGATTGGGCAGTCTTGAGGTGCTCACGGACTTTGTAAACCTTCTCTTCAGCTTCTCGTAGGATCTTGGGTGCGAAAATCTGACTCTCTCCTACTTGCGACCAATTCAAAGGGGTATGACACTTTCTTCTATATAAGAACTCAAATGGGGCCATTTACAAACTGGCTTGATAACGTTTGTTGTATGAGAATTCTGCGGAAGGCAGACAATCTTCCCATTTTGATCCATATTCTAACACACAAGCTCTCAACATATCTTCTAAGATCTGGTTGACTCTTTCAGTCTGTCCATCGGTTTGCGGGTGATAAGTTGTGTTGAAATTCAACTTGGTTCCTAATCCTTCTTGGATTTTCTGCCAAAATCTCGAGGTAAATTGGGTTCCTCTATCCGACACTATGGTCTTGGAGGTTCCATGCAAACTGACAATTCTAGCAATGTACAGCTCTGCTAGCCTCGAACTCTGGTAGGTAGTCTTGATAGGTATAAAATGGGCTACCTTGGATAGTCTATCAACTATGACCTAGATAGAGTCATTTCCCCTACTAGATGTAGGCAAACTGGTGATAAGGCCCATTCCGACGGAATCCCATTTCCATTCCGAAATCTGCAATGGTTGCAATAGTCCTGCGGGTCTCTGATGTTCCGCTTTGACTCTTTGACAGATATCACATTTTGTAATGTAGCTTCCGATTTCTCTCTTCATCTTGTGCCAGCAAAATTGCTCCTTCAAATCTTGATACATCTTTGTTCCTCTAGGGTGGATAGAATAAAGAGTATCATGAGCTTCTTCCATGATAACTTGCTTGAGCTCCGAATCTGCTGGCACACAGATACGTCCTTTGTACCACAAAACTCCTTCATCTTCGATGAATCTAGGTACCTTTCCTGTACCGATATGACGTTTGATTCCGTCGATACTTGCATTTCCCTTATGGGCTTCCTTGATATGACCGATCAAAGTGGATTGAAGTTGAATGCTAGATAAAAATCCTTTGCTAACTAGTTCTGTTCTAAACTTCTCCAACTCTTCATGCAAACTTGGCTGGGCTTCTTTGATCATGGTGTTTAATCTAAACAGCAATCTGCTAAGAGCATCCGCTACCACATTGGCTTTGTCGGGGTGATAGTGAATGTCAAGGTCATAATCCTTGATTAACTCTATCCACCTCCTTTGACTCATATTCAAATCCTTCTGGTATACTTCAGGCTCTTGTGATCCGAATAAATCTCACAGCGGTTACCCATAAGGTAATGACGCCATGTATTCAAGGCTAAAACTACAGCTGCTCATTCAAGGTCATGGTAGGGTAGTTTTGCTCATGCTGCTTCAGTTGCCGGGACATATATGCTATGACTTTGCCTTCTTGCATCAACACACATCCGAGACCAATCTTGGATGCATCACAATACACATTAACTGACTTCTTGATATCTGGCATAATCAAAATTGGGGCTAAAATCAATCTCTTCTTGAGCTCTTGAAAACTTGCTTCACATTTGTCGGTCCATTCAAACTTCTTATCTTTCTTCAATAGTTGGGTCATTGGTCTTGTGATGCTCGAAAATCCTTCAACAAACTTGCGGTAATATCCCTCTAATCCTAGAAATGCACGGACTTGAGTTTGAGTGGTTGGGGCTTCCCATTCTTCAACATCTTTGATCTTGGTGGGATCAACAGCGACTCCTCCTACCGACACAATATGTCCGAGGAATCCTACTTCTTTCAGCCAAAACTCACATTTGCTAAACTTGGCATATAACTGATGTTCTCTAAGGGTTTCAAGGATGGTTCTCAGAAGTTGCTCATGGTCTTCTTCTGACTTAGAATAGATAAGAATATCATCTATAAAAACAATGACAAACTTATCCAGGAAGTTCATAAAAATCTTATTCATGAGGTTCATGAAATAAGCGGGGGCATTGGTTAATCCAAAATACATGACCGTATACTCATACAAGCCATATCTTGTGGTAAAGCAGGTCTTTGGAATATCCATTGCACGAATCTTGGGTTGTTGATAACCAGTACTAATATCAATCTTAGAGAACACTCTGGCATCGGTCAACTAATCAAATAGATCCTCTATCTTGGGCAGTGGGTACTTGTTCTTGATGGTGACATCATTCAGCTTCCGGTAATCCATGCACAAACGGTTACCTCCATCCTTCTTGTCGACAAACAAAATGGGCGATCTCCATGGCGATGCGCTTGGTTGAATCAGACCTTTCTCTAGCATAGCATCAAGTTGCTTCTTCAGCTCCAGTAGTTCAGATGGGTTCATACTATAGGGTCTCTGAGCTATGGTTCCAGTTCCAGGAATCAGTTCAATGATGAACTTGATATACCGATCTGGGGGCATACTGGGCAATTCATCTGGGAATATGTCAGGGTATTCACAGACTACTCTGACTTGGTCAAGGGTTGGTAAGACTAGACTCTTGTTGCATTTGAATTGACGGGGCAAGGTTTCAGATACATGCTCTACTGATACTTCAGAGCTACTGGTCATGGTTATGGCTTTCTTGGCACAGTCGATCAATCCTTTATGTTTCGACATCCAATCCATTCCTAGTACTAATTCCAAACCTTTGGTTCCAAGTACTATCAGATTGGCATAAAAATCTATCCCATGGATTCTGATAGGTACATCCTTGCAAAATTTTCTAGCTTTGGTAGTTGAACCAGGAATTTGAACTATCATAACATGCTTCGATTTTGTTGGTTGAATCTTACTAGTGCATGCAAATTCTTCTGTAACAAACGAGTGCGATGCTCCAGAATAAAACAACACTCTTGCAAGTACCGAGTTAACAGAAAACATACCCAGCACGACATCTGGCGCTTCCTGAGCTTCTTTAGCATTCATGTGGAACAGACGACTGTTGCGGTTGAGAGAGTTCCCTAGGGAAAATCTTCTTCCAGGCGGAACATGGCGTTGCTGCTGAGCTGGGGCATTCACATTGGTGGTGGCTGCAAGCTTCTTGGGACACTCGTTGGAGTAGTGACCCTTGACTCCCCATTCAAAGTAAGTAATCTAGGACTTGTCTTTGGCTGCAACAGGCATGACATTGCTTCCAGTCCTTGGGGCAGTATTGTTGTTGTTGTTGTTGTTGTTGTTGTTGTTGTTGGACTTGGGCGGTGCACGATTGAAGTTGTTGGAGTTGCCGAGGTTGTTGTTGTGGTTTCCTCCGGACTTCGAGCTTCCTCCGCTACGATTGAGGTAGCTTGGACAGGACATCGGGGGTCTATTGTTTCTTGGGGCATATCCTGCAGACAGGTTGGGGCGATACTTCTGGGTATTGTGGGACCTAGTCTGGTGCATCATTCTGCGCTTGCGGTTGTCATTGGCTTGGTTGATCTTCCCTTCCATCTGGAGGGCAGAGTCGACTAACTCTTCTAGGTCTTCAAAATAGATGTTGACTAACACCGCTTGCATCTCATCATGCAATCCATTCAGGAATCTTTCTTTCTTCTTGGCTTCAGTGTTGATCTCATCGGGTGCATACCTAGCGAGGGACAGAAATTTGTCATGGCATTCAACTACTGTCATCCTTCCTTGCTTCAGTTCCTTGAACTCATCTCTCATTCTGGTGACTAAACCTTGCGGCACATGGGTGCGACTGAACTTGATCTTGAAAGCTTCCCAAGTCATAATATGACCGTGGTTCATAGTATGGGTGCTATTCCACTAGGCTCTTGCATCTCCTGCCAGATAGTGGGTGGCAAAAAGTACCTTCTCATTGGCGTCAACTCCTGCGACTTCCAGATTATTCTCCATGGTTTGCAGCCATTCATCAACATCTAAGGGATCCTCAGATTTGTTGAAGATAGGGGGATTGGTATTCTGAAAATTCTTAAGCTTGGATCCATGATGATCCTGGTTTCCTTGGCCTTGATTATTATGGGCCATCTGAGCCTTGCTTCAGTTCCTTGAACTCATCTCTCATTCTGGTGACTAAACCTTGCGGCACATGGGTGCGACTGAACTTGATCTTGAAAGCTTCCCAAGTCATAATATGACCGTGGTTCATAGTATGGGTGCTATTCCACTAGGCTCTTGCATCTCCTGCCAGATAGTGGGTGGCAAAAAGTACCTTCTCATTGGCGTCAACTCCTGCGACTTCCAGATTATTCTCCATGGTTTGCAGCCATTCATCAACATCTAAGGGATCCTCAGATTTGTTGAAGATAGGGGGATTGGTATTCTGAAAATTCTTAAGCTTGGATCCATGATGATCCTGGTTTCCTTGGCCTTGATTATTATGGGCCATCTGAGCTATCTATTGCAGGGTGGATAGATTGGCTTGGTGCTCTGCTCTACTAGCTTCACGGTCGGAAACTAGCATCTGCATAATCTGCAGCATCGGGTCCTGCGATGAGCTGCTTCCTCCTTAGTTTCCACGAGTCATCTAAAGATTGAGATAGATAAAGGGGTAAGAGGGAAGTTCTAAGGTTCATGGTTTTGTTTTCAAAAGCTTTAAACTTTGAGTTTGAACTCAGGTTTTTGCAACTAACTCTTTCTCATTCATTCATTCACTCAAGCACACAAACACACACCACAACACAAAAGGAAAATAGATGGTTTTAAGAACCATTCTGTGAACTAAGACCCATTGGGGCCGATACAACTCATTCCTACGGTAGTGATCAAGTGCATCTACTCATCATCAATGAAGTCGGAATCATCACCATCGGTGTAGAAATCCATGGCATCATCCTCCAGGTAGTCGTTGTCATCACTGAGGTACGAGTGAATATCTCCCTGGATGTCTTCACCTTCTTCCTCTTCTTCTTTTGCTACAAGCTGGGCTTCTTGCTCTTGGATGGTATTCTCGAGGTCGTCCACCTTCTTGCGAAGACGAGCTTCTGTTTCTATAGAGGCACGAGAAACGGTTGGGGCGATGGTGCGATCCTTCTTCTCACGTTGACGACGAAGTGATTGGCGATCCTTGACGAGCATGGCGAAAGTCTGGTCCTTCTTGGTGGCAATGGCAAGGTTGTGGTTGGTGTAGGCTCGAGCATTATCCAATTCCTTCTGTCTATCATACAACAGGAAATCAAGATTCTCCACTTGGCGCTTCATCTCCAGGTGACTTGGCATCTCCAATGGCATTCCCATAGAATCCCGCCTTGCATAGTGAGCAAAGCGAGTTCCTTGGATCAAGTTGATGTTTTGCCCACACAGACGGGCAAGAGCTTCATGCATAGCCCTGGCTAATCCATCTAGCCAATTGTTCTCTGTCACGGTGAATTGGATCTTCTCAGAAAGGGGTGCCTCCATCTTGCCTCGAAGATCTGCAACTATCAACCATTGTTGATCTCCTCCTAGGAAATCCTTGAGTTGGGCTCCGAAGAATTCCGGATGCGGACACGCTCAAGGTACTCTGAGAGTGCATCAAGATCCCTCTCAAAGATCAGTTGGCCTCCGTTGCCCAACTGGTAGAACTTGCAATACTGAACTTCCATCTATAAGAATTTAGGATGAGTAAGTTAGTGAGGGGATCAAGTGTGTCAAATTTTATGTAGGAATGTAAGAGTTTTTGAGGAACATGAATTTTTTTGAGAGAATCAAGGATAAGAGAGGGAATATGTTTTCAGAAATACTTACTTCTTTGGTTTTGAAACTAAGTTTTTGTTCGGATGTACATTCTAACTAGGGTCCCCTATGGTCAGGATGGGTCTGATACCATCTTGTCAACACCCGGATTTTTAATCCCAGATGCCTGTTATGCCATACATCGCAATCCCAGGATTACCATTTTTGCGAGACATAACAGATTGGATATCACAGTACATCATCCATTACAAACCATAATAAGGTCTTACACAAATAAAGGATCTCATGATCCAGTCTTAATACAAACAAGCAGTGGAATAATAAGCGTAGCGGTGGGTTCCATCCTCAGTGTCACATGCAATGCTGACGATGTGAGATGATCCTAGTTGTCGTAGCCGTCCTACTGTCCATCTTCCAGATAGTCCTCCTCATAGTCTGGCAACAGGAATAGCCAGGGACAAAGCCATGAGTACTCTTTAAGTACTCGCAAACTATCACTAACAAGTAAGGTAATTCTAGTAGGAAATCCTAAGCTCTAAGTTTATTTGCAAAAAGCCAGATTTATCGAAACTGAGTTCCGAAGTAAAGAAAGTTAACTTAAATGTTCTAAATTACTTAAGTTGGGAACCTACTTTTCATATTCATAACCCTGTTATGGTCAAGTCAAAATCATAGTTCACTTCACAAGTCATTTTGGAAAACATCTGACGACGGAACAGTATGGCCACTCCAACTGTCCATGACCGCGGACGCGGCTATTCGAATAGTTTGACACTCTGCAGAGGTGGTACACTTTCACCACAAAATTCGATACATCCGTCAGGGATAACCCTGAATCATCATACTTAGTATGCGGATAATCAATCATAACCTTTCCTTTACACACTCTAGTATAAGTACCTCCCCTATGAGCTTGGCCTCCCAGCCATGGCCATGTGCCATCCTGGGCACTGCATAGGTGGACATCATCAAGAGGTAGCCTCAGCTCAACCCTCTTCCGCGAGGGAACCCATACTAATGCATATAAACTTCCGGCTAAGCCTTACCCAATTCAGATATTGTGGATGTACGGTAAAATTGGAATGGTATCGCACTCGAACCCAACCATCAGTTTTTATAAAGGGCTAAGGCTCATGCCTCAACATTTTCATCATGAAATCCATTTGTGTTTCTCAATACATGTCAAAACATCTCAATAGAATGACTCATCATTCCAAGGTTTTCAGAATCATTTTCACCAAGTATTCCCATCTAAAGTGATCAAGTTTTATGCTTAGCACTAGCCACTAATTTAAGAGTGTTCACTAATGAGGGATGCTAATCTCAATCTCATGCCATAGAATGACATCTAGTATAGGCCTAGTTTTATACTCTTTATGCTATCTATACTACTTTCCAAAATCTCACAAAGCATTACTAAAAGTAAAGAAACTTTTGTAAAGTAAAAAGTAAAGCTTACAAGTAGAACTTGGGATGGGTATAAATAAAAATGTGTAACCAAGCATGCCTAATGCATCTTGCTTAGGTTAACTTGCATAGATCTAGGTTTCTAATAATATATTGATTTGATTGGTGTAGTGATTGAAGTTTTCTTTGTCTTCTTCGGGGTAAAACTTCTCCTCCTCATGGCCTTGGTCGGTACTATCGTCTATAAATGAATACGGGGTACACAATCACCAAACAATACTTATCTATTGCTATATATCACACTAAGGCACATACTTGATGATCTAGCATCATCACATGCATTAAAGAACTAGTTTCAATTATTTCATTTGAGAAAAGTAATTTCTACTCATTAAAACTAATTAAGATTTAATATTCTCCAAATAAAATATGGGATCATGTTGACACATGTCATCACCACATATTCTAATACATGGGAATGTGATTTAAAGGGTTTGTCACATTTTATAAAGTTTAAGACTACTATTTAATAGATTTAAAGTGACTAGAAATGCCCTAATAGCATTCTTTTGGTACTAGTGCAATGTCACTGCATGCAATCCTATATATTTTTACATATTCAGATAGGTATCATAAACTTTATAAAATGTGATTTTTGAGAGTTGGACTCAAGTCAAAAGCTATTATGGTTGATTTTTGAAAAATGTTTGAAGTTACAAAAGTCTCTGTCTTGTTATTTTTACTAAAGATTATCTCTAACTCTAAATGATTTAAATCTAACGGGCTTGGATAGATATTTTAATTACCTTTCTAGAAAAATTTGAATCATGCAATTTGGTTAAGTGAAAATCTCTAAATTGATTTTTGAATATGTGGACAGAATAGAATTTAAGCTAAAATGGAAAATCAATTGTTTGAATTTTTGGGCTAGCGCGGGAAAGCTAACGGGCCGGCCCAACTGCACAGCGTAGAGCAGTGCGCGACTGACAGAGGGGGTCCACTGGTCAGTGAGACTAACCAAACGCAATGGTATCTTTCAACCAGAGCCCTACGATCTAAATCTAATCCAACGGCTGAGGGTCGTCGTCGACGATGAACAGCTCCGGCGACGAGCTAAACCTAACGCGGCGGTGGGGGTCTCACGGGGCTCACCTGGGATCCAGCTAGGCTCAGTGATGGGGGCAAACGGCATGGTAGGCGACGACGAAGCGAGGTGCGGTCACGGCGAGGCTTGGGGTGGTCGCAATCGATGGCACCCTTCTCCTCCAGCAGCGACAGACTCCGGTGCAATTCCGGCACGGTGGTGCTCGCCTTGCTCTGGGAAGAGGTGTGGGAGGCTCAGTGGTGAGTGGGGAGTCAAATGGTGTGAGAAATGGAGGCTGGGGCGGCCTCCTTTTATAGCTCGACGAGGGTACAGAATGGTACGGGCTGGCGTCTCTGGCGAGGGCGGCACAGAGAGCTAAAGGCATGGGCGAGGGTGTAGGACGGTGCGGTGCTCCCTGGTGGTTCTCATGGACTTAAAGGCGCGGCGTGGGGCGGCTTGGTTTGGTCTGGCGCGTGCGGTGCTCTGAGCGGACGCAGAGGTGCTTGCGGCTGCGTGCGGCAACTACGGGTCGCGCGGCGGCGAACGGGGGTATCTGCCGGGGTGCTACGATCATGGCGGGTTTGTGCATGCGAGGGGAGGTCAAGGCGCAGCGCGTGCGAGCTGGTCGGGCGCGGCGCACTGGCGCGCTCTGGACACGGCGCAGAGAGGTGGTGCCTGCTGGTGCTAGTGTGGTCCATGGCTCGGCTGGGGCTGTGGCCTAGACAGGGGTGGCGGTAGGCTGCGGCGATGCTAGTGGACATGCTGGTTGGGCGCGGGGTGGTCTGGTGCAAGATAGCCATGGTCGGCCGATGATGACCACTTTTGGGCGGCGCTCCACTGTGCCAGCGGTGAAGGGGGGAGCTGGTCTGGGGCTGGGTTAGGCTTAGAGGGAACAGGGGAGTAACTAGGGGACAAATGGGTCGATGATCACTGTACCAAATTGTGAAGTTAGGCTGTAGCTTTTTCTGTGCATGCCAAGTGTTTGATGAAATGACCACATGAAATTTACTTTTGAAATTTTGATTCAAATTTTTTGAGTGATCTTATATTAAGCTTGAGAGACTAGTTTTGCTTGGATAAGTCAAGGTGAATTTATTTGATAGGTTATTTAAAAAGTGTGATCTTAACATATGAATTGGATTCAATTTTCAAATGTCCTTTAAATGGATCTGCTAGATGTTTTTGTAAGTTTGTAAAGTGGGCCTTGATACATCTTTACTTGGTCTAGCAAGGGGTGAAAAGAGATAAAAGTGTTTCTGTTAGAAATCTTCTTCTAGGAACACCTAAAGTGGCCTAGTGGTTTAAAATGGTCAAAATAACCATTTGCATTATTTAATCTTATTTGATTTCTTTCTCTTTGGATTTTGTTTGTAAATGGTCTAGATGATGTGGCATTCACCTTTAAACCATTTCACAACATTTAGAACAATCAAGCATGGCATATACACTCAATTCTATACTAATGCAACACACATGCATTCATATCCATTTTCTTAATAATTTTTTTTGTTAACCCTAAATTGGGTGATTAGGAACTTGATAACCTTGTTTAAAGATTTGGGGTGTTACACCGTCTCCCACATGTACTGAGTGAACATTGACAATTAAACCTGGTAACATCATTTATAGTAACCACACAAAAAACCACAAGAAATATATAAGAATTGCACAACCTAGCCATATATATAAAAGCAGAGCAGTGTTCAACATAGCCATATATACAAAAGTTGCATAACAAACTGATTCAACATAAAGTTTGTGCAGAAAACAAAAGGCAAAAATATTCAACATAACCTGTACTTGCTTAGCAAGTTCAATACAGTCACAAAGCATAGAGCACACAACACCCTCAGACATCACTTCTTCAGCAGAAGAACAGTAACTATAGCACACAACACACACATCAACCCTACATCAGTCTTCAGAACAACCTTCATTTGCCTAAGTTCCTCCAAAATCATGATCAGTTGCCGCTCCTGTCCCTGCACACAGGTCACTTTAGCCTCATGCTTCCTCAACTCCAATTCTTCTCTTCTCTCTTCTTCCCACCCATAAGCTTCAACGCAGGCATCCCCTCGAATGTGATTGTTCTCGATCAGATAACTGACGTAGCCTAGCTCCTAGTGCCAGAAGTTGCACCCAGACCGTAGAAAAACAAAAACCAAGTCAAAAATTGGAAAAATCGAGCTCACTTGACAACTGAAACTTGAGAAAATCAAAATGCAATCAAAACTTGACAAAATCTAGCTAAATCCTAAGAGTAGAAACTTACCCCATGGTTTCTACACTTGTAGTAGATCTATCCTAGGTGGTCCGACGTCCCCGAGCGGCCCTGCTACACCTTCCACCCGCAATCGGGGCAACCGATGAGCGGCAACGTAGGACCTGGGCGGCGGAGCACACAATGGGTTGAGATTGCACTAGACATGGCTAAGAAGCATTAGGTCGACGGCGGTCACTATGGAGGCAGCTGCCTTCCTGCGGCCACGGCGCTCTCTCCCCTACGGCAGCGCCTCCGATTTAGGGTAAGGGCAACAGAGGGGAACAACTTGGTCATAATGACTGGGTCCGGTCGGAGCACGGGTCCGGATATAATACTATTGGAGACGGTTTTAATTTTTGACCGTCTCCCACATGTTTTCCATAAAGTATAATTTTAGGATTTGAAGGAAAAAAACTTTAAAATAAATAGTTTTTGGAAGGTCCATAAAAATTCGGACCCTCTGAAACACACCCTATGAGCATTCCTTGGAGAAATATTAGTCTATACTTTGTAGTTGCATTTTTTGAATTGAATTACAACTTAATATTGCAAATGTGATTTTACAGAATATCTTAAAGTTTTATTGGGCATTGTTTCGAATTAAATGAATATTTGGCTATTTAGCAGATTTAAATTGATATTTGAAGTAAGACTGCATAAAAAAGGTTTTAAATGGATGGAAAAATCATATTTGGGTACCTCTATAACCACATTAGCTCAATTCATAAGCTTACAATAGAAATTATTAGACATCTTGACTAAGTTTGTAGCTACATAGGTAGTTATAGGGATTTTGAATTTTTATAATATATAAAAAATGTAAAAAAATATGAAACTTTCCAAGTTTCCATTTTAAGGTACCTATATAGTGTGGTAAATATATTAGAAATTTTTAGAACAATTTCACCAGTGTTGAGTTTCAACAAGTACATCTAGGTAGGAATCATCTTACCTTTCAGGGAAGAATCCAAGGTTTATGCCCCATAATATATTTGCTTCAACGTAAGGACCTTATATTAGTTGTAGGACTTCATTTAGCAATGCTAAGACTATAGGAACCATTTTCTACCCTTTTGGTTTGGAAAAAATTGCATTTCTTGAGTTTTGGCCAACTCCGAAGTGTATGGATTTTGTCCCGGAGGGTCTAGATATAGTACTATTGGAGATGGTTTTAATTTTTGACCGTCTCTCACATGTTTTCCAGACACTTCTATTGGTAGCAAAACTAAGTTGGTTTTGGGTAATATGGCCACTTAAATGGATGGAATATTCATATTTGGGTAATTCTATAAGCATATTACTTCATAACATAAATTTAAACTAGCAAATTAATAGAGATGGCTTGTACGTTTCAAAAAGTTTAGAAGTAAACATTTAGAAACAAGAAAATCAATAGCTTCAGGGACCGCATGCATGCATGTTCTTAACAAAAATTTAGAAACAAGTTTTATCACATGGAGTAATATATGATGACTCTGACGTTGTCTAACACACCCGCGGGGAATTCTCTGGCATATATATTAAACGAGTAGCTCGATGATGAACATCATCTCAAGGTTCCTACGCGAAGTGTTCCTGCCAGTAAGGAGTATGGCTTGTCCAACTTGAAGATTTGCGTCTTGAATGAAGTTCTTCCATGCCTCCTTGTCGAAAGTGATGCGTCCATCTATATCCGTCTTGTACAAAACTATGCTAACACCACGTGCTCCAATACGTAATCCAACCGTGTCTTCTCCAAGAATTCCAAGAGAAGAAACCATCCTCAATGGAAGTTTCTAAAAAGCAAAAGTTAGATATCTTGTTATAATTAATTCCACACACAAAACAATAAAATAAAGAATACGAGTGGTAATTAATTTGAAAAACATACCATCCTGCTTTGCTAAATATTCATCCTCATCATGCGAGTGACAAATGGCAACCCGATGAAGGAATTGTTTGGAGGGAAGTTTTCATTGAGGTAATTCTCCTCACTATGGGTAAGATGGCATCTTTGAGAGATAACTAAAATGGGGTCATCCTCCTCCTCGTCACTATCCTCGTCGTCACTTCTATATTCCTCCTCCTCGTCGCCGCTACTATTGAAATAGAGGACACTGATCCTTGGCCCAAGAGCTCCCATTGCAAAACAAATGTATAGACCTGCAGTGAGACGGTTCTGGGTAATTAACCTCCTCCATTTTACACCTGGAATGTGAGTCAGTGTTCGTTCTTTGTGCACTTCAACCTCGTATGCTCGCCTAAAAGCTCGGAATTGCATGCTAGCTCTTGTTATGTGATTAAACTCCAACCTTACATTGCACGGGACAGTCTTTACACGAAATAACACAAATTAGAGTGTAAATATTAGTACCATAAAAGGATTAATATTATACAAGCATTTTATATATTACATATATACCAGTAAATAGTAAACAAATAAAGTATAATTTTAGGATTTGAAGGCAAAAAACTTTGAAATAAATAGTTTGCGGAAGGTCCATAAAAATCTTGACCCTCTGAAACACACCCTATGAGCATTCCTTGAAGAAATTTTAGTCTATACTTTGTAGTTGCATTTTTTGACTTGAATTACAACTTAATGTTGCAAATGTGATTTTATAGAATATTTTAACATTTTATTGGGCATTGTTTCGAATTAAATGAATATTTGGCTATTTAGCGGATTTAAATTGATATTTGAAGTAAGCATGCATAAAAAAAGGTTTAAATGGATGGAAAAATCATATTGGGTACCTCTATAACCACATTAGCTCAATTCATAAGCATACAATAGAAATCATTAGACATCTTGACTAAGTTTGTAGCTACATATGTAGTTTTAGGGATTTTGAATTTTTATAATATCTAAAAAATGTAAAAAAATATGAAACTTGCCAAGTTTCCATTTTAAGGTACCTATATAGTGTGGTACATATGTTAGAAATTTTTAGAACAATTTCACCAATGTTGAATTTCAGCAAGTACATCTGTCGTAGGAATCATCTTACCTTTTAGGGTAGAATCTAAGGTTTATGCCACGTGATATATTTGCTTCAACGCAAGGACCTTATATTAGTTGTAGGACTTCATTTAGCAATGCTAAGACTATATAAACCATTGTCTACCCTTTTGTTTTGGAAAAATTGCATTTCTTGTGTTTTGGCTAACTCTGGAGTGTATGGGTTTTGTCCTGGAGGGTCCGGATATAGTACTATTGGAGACGGTTTTAATTTTTGACCGTCTCCCACATGTTTTTCAGGCTTTACAATTCTATGCTGAACTGAATAGGGATGGGATTAATATGGCCATTTTAGTGATTTCTTCGAAGTTGGTGTTGGTTATGGCTTCAATTTTGGACATAAATCAGTTGACACTACATCAAACAAGCAAAATAAACCTAGATATGTAAAGCATATGGGGGCATTATCATGCATGGAACCAGAAAAGATAATAAACTGACAACCACAATAGATAGTACTCTATTTCCATATGCAGTTCAAAAGTACCTACCACACCCACATAATCGGTTACATATATAGTAGTAGTCTAGCGCTCGTCACACGAGCATGAAACACACAGTAAAGTTTGATACAACAAGAGACACCCTAGAACGACGGGTCGTCACCCTCTTCATCGTCCTCTTCATCGCCATCTTCACCGCTAGTCGCTACTATTTTACGTGACACCTTTCCTTTGTCAGCTGCAGGTGGTTATACTCCTCCTTCATCCTCAGTTGCTGCTTCAGGAGGCGGTGACTGTGCTTCTTCGAATTCATCATCGGTTGCAAATACATCCCCTTCCTCATCTTGATCACTCCACTCATCCTCTGACCCTGCTAAAACTGGCATATCAATTTTGAAGTGCTTGATGATTTCTTTGAGCATCTTGTTGTTCTACTTCAGTATAGCACGATCCCTATGATGCTTCTCGCAATCTTCCATGTAGATGAAATACCACGTCCTGAGACCACGAATGATCCGGTTCTCCCTTGTCAACACCCGGGTTTTCAATCCCAGATGCCTGTTATGCCATACATCACAATCCCAGGATTACCATTTTTGCGAGACATAACAGATTGGTTATCACAGTACATCATCCATTATAAACCATAATAAGGTCTTACACAAATAAAGGATCTCATGATCCAGTCTTAATACAAACAAGCAGCGGAATAATAAGCATAGGAGTGGGCTCCATCTTTAGTGTCACAGGTAATGCTGACGATGGGAGATGATCGTAGTTGTCGTAGCCGTCCTACTGTCCATCATCCTGGTAGTCCTCCCCATAGTCTGGCCACGGGAATAGCAAGGGACAAAGCCATGAGTACTCTTTAAGTACTCGCAAATTATCACTAACAAGTAAGGTAGTTCTAGTAGGAATCCTAAGCTCTAAGTTTATTTGCAAAAAGGCAGATTTATCTAAACTGAGTTCAGAAGTAAAGAAAACTAAGTAAAAGTTCTAAATCACTTAAGTGGGAACCTAGTTTTCATATTCACAACCCTGTTGTGGTCAAGTCAAAATAATAATTCACTTCACAAGTCATTTTGAAAACATCTGATGATGGAACAGTATGGTCACTCCAACTGTTCATGACCGCGGACGCGACTATTCGAATAGTTTGACACTCTGTAGAGGTGGTACACTTTCACCACAAAATTCGAGACATCCGTCAGGGATAACCCTGAATCATCATACTTAGTATGCGGATAATCAATCATAACCTTTCAATTATACACTCTAGTATAGTCACCTCCCCTATGAGCTTGGCCTCCCAGCCATGGCCATCTGCCATACTGGGCACTGCATAGGTGGACATCATCAAGAGGTAGCCTCAACTCAAACCTCTTCCACGAGGGAACCCATACTAATGCATATAAACTTCTAGCTAAGCCTTACCCAATTCAGGTATTGTGGTTGTACGGTAAAATTGGAATGGTATCGCATCCGAACCCAACCATCAGTTTTTATAAAGGGCTAAGGCTCATGCCTCAACATTTACTCATCAAATCCATTTGTGTTTCTCAACATATGTCAAAACATTTCAATAGAATGACTCATCATTCCAAGGTTTTCACAATCATTTTCACCAAGTATTCCCATCTAAAGTGATCAAGTTTTATGCTTAGCACTAGCCACTAAGTTAAGAGTGTTCACTAATGAGGGATGCTAATCTCAATCTCATGCCATAGAATGACATCTAGTATAGGCCTAGTTTTATACTCTTTATGCTATCTATACTACTTTCCAAGTACTCACAAAGCATTAACTAAAAGTAAAGAACTTTGGTAAAGTAAAAGAGTAAAGCTTGCAAGTAAAACTTAGGGTGGGTATAAATCAAAATGTGTAACCAAGCATGCCTAATGCATCTTGCTTAGGTTAACTTGGATAATTCTAGCTTGCCAATAATAGCTTGCATAGATCTAGCTTGCCTTGATTGGTGAAGTGATTGAAGTTTTCCTCCTCTTCTTCGGGGTAGAACTCCTCCTCCTCGTAGCTTGGGTGGATACTATCATCTATAAATAAATACGGGGTACACAATCAGCAAACAATACTTAACTAATTCTATTTAGAACACTAAGGCTCACACTTGATGATCTAGTATCATCACAATCATCACATGAATTAAGGAACTACTTTTATTTATCTTATTTGA
This sequence comes from Avena sativa, assembly GCA_916181665.1. Taxonomy (NCBI): domain Eukaryota; kingdom Viridiplantae; phylum Streptophyta; class Magnoliopsida; order Poales; family Poaceae; genus Avena; species Avena sativa. The sequence goes on from OV702291.1 coordinate 265,752,357, forward strand.
GAAAAGTAATTTCTACTCATTGAAACTAATTAAGATTTAATCTTCTCCAATTAAAATATGGGATCATGTGGACATGTGTCATCACCACATATTCTAATACATGGGAATGTGATTTAAAGGGTTGGTCATATTTTATAAAGTTTAAGATTATTATTTAATAGATTTAAAGTGACTAGAAATGCCCTATTAGAATTCTTTTGGTACTAGTCCAATTTCACTGCATGCAAACCTAGATATTTTTACATATTCAGATAGATATTATCAAATGTGATTTTTGAGAGTTGTAATCAACTCAAAAGCTATTATGGTTGATTTTTGAAAAATGTTTGAAGTTGCAAAAGTCTCTTCCTTGTTATTTTTACTAAAGATTATCTCTAACTCCAAATGATTTAAATCCAACGACCTTGGATAGATAATTTAATTACCTTTCTAGAAAATTTGAATCATGCAATTTGATTCAGTGAAACTCTCTGAATTGATTTTTTAATATGTGGACAGAAACTAGTTTAAACCTAAATGGAAAAACAATATTTGAATTTCCAGGCCTGAGCGGGAAAGCTAAACAGGCCGGCCCAGCTACACAGCACACCGCAGCGGGCTGCTGACAGATGGGGTCCACCAGTCAGCGACTGTTCTAACGCGAAACGGTATCTTTCAACCAGAGCCCTACGATCTAATTCTAATCCAACGACTGTGGTTCATCGTCGACGACAAACAGCTCCGGTGAGGAATCAACCCTAACGTGGCGGTGGGGGTCTCGCAGGGCTCACCTAGGCTCCATCTAGGGTTGGCGACGAGGGAAATCGAAGTGGTAGACGACGACGAGGCGAGGCGCGGTCATGGTAGGGCTTGGGGTGGTCGGAATCAACGACGCCCTTCTCCTCCAGCAGCGGCGGGCTCCGATGAAACTCTGGCACGGTGGTGCTCGCCTTGCTCCGGGGAGAAGTGTGGGAGTGTCTGTGAGGAGTGGGGAGTGGAGTGGTGTGGAGAATGGAGGCGTGGGTGGCCTCCTTTTATAGTGCGGCGAGGGGACCGAGCGGTGCGGCGTGAGCTCGACGGTGGCATCGCTACAGGCGGCTATTGTCGTGGCGGAGGTAGGTGGACGGTGCGGTGATCCCTGGCGGTTCTTACGGGCATAATGGCGAGGCGTGGGGAGGCGTGGTTCGGTCTAGAGCATGCGGTGCTCTGCGCAGAGGCAGTGGTGTTTGCGGTGGCGTGCGGCAGCTGCGGGTCATGCGACGACGAACGGGGGTGTCTCCTGGGCTGCTGTGATCATGGCAGGCATGTGCATGCGCGGTGAGGGCAAGGCACGGTCTGGGCGAGCTGGTCGGGCGCGGCGAACTGGACCGCTCTAGACATGGCGCATAGAGGTTTGGGCGCGGCGTGCTCGGGTGGTCCAGGGCTTGGCTTCGACCGTGGGGTGGACAGGGGGTGGCGGTGGACTGTGGCGCACCTCCTGGACATCCTGGATGGGCGCGGTATGGTCTGATGCGAGCTGGTCGTGGTCGGCCGGTGATGACCACAATCGGGCGGCGCTCCACTGTGCAAACGGCAAAGCGGGAGCTGGTCTAGGGCTGGGTTAGACTCAGGGAGACAGGGGGTAAAGTGGAGACCAATTGGTCGATTGATTACTGTTTAAACTATGAAGTTAGGCAGAGGGTTAATCTGTGTAGTTAAGGTGTTTGTGGAAATGGCCGCACGAAATAAACTGTGGAATTTTTGATTCAAAATTTTGGAGTGATCTTAAATTAAGCTTGAGAGTCTATGTTTGCTTGGAGAGGTCAAGGGGAATTGATTTGGTAGGTTTTTGAAAAAGTGGGATCTTAATATATGAACTAGATTCAATTTTCAACTGTCCATTAAATTGATTTGAAAGATGTTTTTGTAAGTTTGTAAAGTGAGACTTGATACACTTTTACTTGGTCTAGCAAGGGGTGAAAAGAGTTGGAAATGTTTCTGCTAGAAATCTTCTTCTAGGAGCACACAAAGTGACCTAGTGGTTTACTTTTGTCAAAATGACCATTTGGTTTATTTATTCATATTTGATTTCTTTTTCTTTTGATTTCCCTTGTAATTGGCCTAGATGATGTAGTATTCACCTTTAAACCATTTCACACCACTTAGAACAATCAAGCATGGCATATACACTCAATTCTACACTAATGCAAACACAAGTGCATTCATATTCATTTTCTTAATAAAAGTTTTTGTTAATCCTTAATTGGGGGATTAGAACTTGATAATCTTGATTAGAAGTTTTGGGGTGTTACATCCCTCTTCTTGATATCATAGCCAGTGGATCCCGGAACATCCATATACTCCTCTGCTCTAGTGGCCTTGTTCCATAGGGATTTCGTGGCACCTTTGAGTGGCTTGTCAACGGCGGGTTTGTGAATACCATGCTTTTTGAAGGCTTTGCCTAATGTGTAGGTATTTTGGGTGACATGCTCAATGAATGCTTGAATGGATGGAGCATAGACCAGTGGCCTTCGATGATCAACAATGTTCCTCCTTATCTCTTGATACAAGAGATCCATGACATCAAGCTTTCCTTTCTTCCCATGTAGGATGTACCAAAGGAGGTTTTTTGCATATCCACATATGTAAGAGGTGTCTCCCGCCTTTGGGAACAAGGTCCACCGAAAAAGCTTGTGCAGTGTGTCAAAGAAGGGCAAGATGCCTTTGATATGCCCATGCACAACACGTTGGCCACCAGATGTGCTACTAGGAAAGTAGCACCCATCCAGTTCAACAAGCTTCTTTGTGAGCTCATCCTCATGGAGATGGAAGAAACAGATGTCATTTGGTTTCACCAACCACAGGCCCGGTGCTTCAGCAAATGCAGTAAGTGGGTACCGGTGTTCTTTGTTCCTAGTCATCCACCGAAAATGCTTGTCGTGATCCTTCTCAAGATAAAGGGTAGCATAGAACTGTGTCACCACGTCTTCGTCGTAGTGATGCTTGAACTGCATGATGTCCACTAATCCCAAGCGATCACAAGTTTCAAATATACCGGCAAAATTTATGTTTTCCTTGATGTGATCAAAGTTGATTGCCCTTTGAGGAGCAATCTTAGTGTCAAGTGGAAGAATAATCTGTTCAAAGATCTTTTGCTGAATGATTGTGCGGAACATTGGGCCACACTTGGTCTCTTTCTTCAGCTCATACTAATTCTGATCCCAACAAAGACTTTCGTACTTCCCTTAGCCATTGCCATCAAGCTTTCTTGGGTTTTAGGAAATACTCTGCAAGCAACAGAGTTCTGCTTCTTCTTAGCCCTCTTTGCCTAGGGATTATTTGATGACCTAGCTGCCATTGAATCAGCAGACCTCTTCACGGTTCTTTTAGGATTGGCCCTCCTAGGAATACCATCAGCCCTCTCCATAACCTCTTCTTGTTCAAGCTCATCCTCACTTGAACCTATCAAATAAGATATGAAAAGGAATTTAATTAGTTCACAAATTATCCATATTAGTTAACTTTATCTAGCTAGTAAACTTGGGAGAGTAGCTCTAGCAAGTTATCCATTAGAATTTTTTTAGATATCAACTTATTGGTGTAAGTGCTTCATTTTCTATTGCAGCTGCAAATACTAAAAACCTGTAAATTCTATTGCAGGGACATCAAGTAAACTCTATATGTTCCATGACAAGCAAGTAAAAATCACATATATTTTCAATTTGCAGGATCTGGCACACATTTAAAAACACTAAAGTATGGAAAGCTATATCCAATCAACAAGAACTCATAAAGCAGTACCTTAAACCTTTACCACAACAATAAAAATGGAGTAGCTAGGGTTACATACCTTATTCAGAAGACACTGTGACAACAAGGAGAGCGGCGGCTCGATGGCGGCATGGGCTGCAAAGGATAGGAGTGCAGCGTGGGTAGCGGCGGTAGAGCTAGCAGTAGCGGCAACAGCGACGGCGTGGGCTAGGATGATGGTCGTGGCGGTACTGGAGTAGTAGCGGCTGCAGCAACGGTGGCAGCGTGGGCTAAGGTGAGGGTCGTGGCGGTGTCGACGGTGGCTAGGGTTCGTCGGCTTGATGAACAGAGGAGGAAGAATGATGCTTTTCCATATTAGAGGTAGTTGAATATCCAAACCGACTCTAATTCATATGTAGAGACGGTCAAAAAATCTAACCGTCCAACGACCTTAAATGATCGATCTACGGTGTTGGATTTCACTTGGACGTCCTAGATTATTTATTCTTAGAGATGGCGAAAATTTTTGGTGTTCTATGGGAGCAAATCCTAGTCCCATAATTGGCGGAAAAACTGAAAATATTTCAGTTTTGATCGAAATATTTTGTATTTGCCCGCTCAAACGAAAATACACTCACCGATGTCCTCTTTCCTCTTTCTCTCTGTGCGCCATTCCCCTCATTCTCTCTCTGAAACCCTCGCCACCACTGTTGCCGCTGCCACCTTCCCTCGCCTCCATCGTGCTCCCCCTCGCTTGTGCTCCCCTTCCCCTCACCTATGCTCCCCTCCCCTGCTGCCCCCTCCCCCTTGCATGTGCTCCCCCTCCCCCGCTGCTCCCCCTCGACGGAGGAAGATGGAAGGCTCCCAAATGAAGGCTCCCTGTTGAGACGGCGCAATACCAGAGTGAGGGACGCCACTGCCGCTGGCCTCGACGAGGAGCAAGGCCCGAGCCACAACAGATTAGAGGAGGGCTTGAACGATGATACAATGGCATCACCATCAAGCAACCCACCGGATCCTAGCAGTAGGTAATCCTTGTTTTTCTGCTTGGCCTACTAGTTTTCTTGCTGTTCTTGGCTCCTGCTAGTTTTGTTGCTATTCTTGTGGTCCTGCTAGTTTTCTGGCTATGTGAAATTAGGTAGGTAAACCCTAGCACAATACCAAATGAGGCTCCTACTATGTGAAATACACATTGATATTTGCTACTTTTGTTAATTGCTTGTGTGAAATTGATGTCCACTATGTGAAATACACACTAGATAAGGAAATGGTAGTCTTTCTAATTAAAAATATTTGTGTGCATCAAGTGTGTAGCTACAGGTGGGCCTATCATACATAGAAATCATCAGACATTAGGTAGGTAAACATGTAGGACAGCTCTTTTTAGGAATTTTGGATTTTTCCATAAATATAAGTGTTAATTTGATCACCTTTTCAAAAATTGTTCTTAGAGTTTTTGGAATTTGTATTTGACATAGTGAGTGGTTTTTGTGTTTGTCAAATTTAGAAACATTCTTAGATAATTTTCTTAGCATTTTAGGAGTAGTTCTAATTAATCTCTCAATGAGTGATTCTCTATTCTCTTGCCATTATCTGAAAGTTAACAGTAAAATAAAATAGGACAAATACTTTGAAGAGATTTATTTTGATGTATACAGAACCAAGGGACACATAATTAATGTAGACTTCATTTCTGCTTTTTATTAGTTTTATGTTTTGAAAATAATCAACAGATCTTGCTTCCTACAGTAATTAAATTCTACGACTTGGTTTTTGATCACATTATCACAGGAAAATTTGTGGAAATTTGCTTGGTTATAGGTTTATTGATCTCTCTGCCTAGTACATTATTGTTGCCTCACTGAATTATACTTAGTTTAGCCGTTTTAGCTTCATAGATTTTGTTAGTGATTATATATATAGTGACTATATGTGTATATTGTTTGTTGTTATCTCATATATATGTTTTTGATTTGTACAAGAGTGGATCTACCTTGCAGCCGATATCCAAGCGAACCAGGTCAAAAAAAAAACCCGCGCAGGTGATGGTCGCGGGAAATCTACAAGGCCAGAATCTAGGTATGTCGTGAACGCCATCTATCCTGCCAACAAAGGTCCATTGAGGCCGGATGGCGCAAGAAAGAAGTTCAAAACTGTTTGCAGGATCGTAGCACGAGAACGAGTGTGCATCAACTTTCCCAGCTGGAAGAAAGTATCCAAGGATGACCATGCTTTTACGATAAGGGAGATCCTCAGGTACTTCATCATCAGAACTGATGATGACAGGAAGCGTGTTGAGAGGGCAGCTTTAATGACCGCTAACAAGGCCTAGAAGGCATGGAAGTCCAAGCTTGTGACGGAGTACATGGATCAAGATCTGACGCCCTTTTCAGTGTGGCCGCAGATTAAAGAAGAGGATTGGGCTGAGTTCAAAAATATGAATACCTCCGCTGAGTTCAAGGCCAGGAGTGAGGCAGCTAGAGCCCTTTCCTTGACAAATAGCAACCCCCACAAAATGGGGACTGCTGGGTATGCCGGCATGGCTGACATATGGGAGAAGCAGGATTTGGAGGCAGAGGCGGCCAGATGCCCGCCACCATTTTCAGAAATTAAAGATGAGAGGACAAGAAGATGGACCAGAGCTAGAAGTAAATCTAATGAAAATACGGGCTTTGTTCCTACTTTGGTTAGCCCAAATGACATTGCAGCCTATAACAAATTGGTAAGGCTTCATGATGCATTGTTTTTTATGTATTGATTTCATAACAGAATTTTCACTTCAATTGTTAATTGTGTTTTTATGTGTATGTAGAAGGATGCTGATGATAAGAACCAAAAAGGTGAGTTCAATGGAGATGTCTTCATAGAGGGGTTGGGAAACAAAGAGCACCCTGGTCGCACGAGGGGGTAAGTGCCTTAGCCCCATGGAAAATAGGCTGCAACTGGTCTCTGGAAGACAAGTGTGTGTGGAAAAGAGCTAGGCAAGCCCTTTTTGAAGAAACCATGCGAAAAAGGGTTAAGGAAGAAATAATAGCGGAGTTAACAGGAAAGGTACCGCCACCGCCACACCACCGCCACCGTCGACAAAGGATGTTCCCATCGCTAACCTATGTCGAAGTAGTTGTGCTTCCACCGTTGTCAGTACTGCTGATACGACCGCGAGCTATCCTTGTGATCGCATAACAGTAATTAAACCCATTGATCATCTAAAGTACATATTATGCATTTTCATAGAAATCATAGTTAACATAATTTTCTTATATGTAGGTGGCCACCGTCTGCTAGCTTAGAGCAAGGAAATTCGGGTATGATGTATCCGAGACGGCTGCTTGGGGCCAAGTGCACCCCCAAAGGAAGGGCAGACGATACACAACATCCCACTTGCCAACGGTTTTGCTAGGGTCAATGTCGATGATGTCGTTGAGGGGTTCGGTGAGATCGAGCTACCGATCCCTACCAATGAAGAGATGGTTACTCTGTCTGAGGCAATGGGGGAGCTTCATCTAGTGGCCCAAGGTAGATATCCTTCTAGTTGGCGGCCAGCTAAAGCCAAAGTCGGTCTTGACTGACCTCTCACTAGCAACATGTACTCCCAAGATCAAGGAAACACCAACTATTCAAGCTGATGCTGAAGAGACAAGTACCCCAACGAGTGTTGCTACCAAGACTAGAGTCCAAGTTGACTTCCCAACACCAGCAAATAACACTATGGAAGAGCCCCTCCCCTCGCCTAAGATACAAGAGACGTCGACACCGCTAGCTCCTGTACAAGATAAAGCACCTACCCCCTACAGAAATCAAAGAGACAACCCCCATGAGCCATCCCGACAGGATTGCAGGAGTCCTTGTTGACAAGCCTCCCCTTGCCCCGAAGGACTCCTCAGAATAGCCTCCCCTTGCCTTGAAGAAAGTTGCAGAGACACAGCCACCAGCCCCGAAGAACGCTCCTACCCCCGCTACTAGTGTCCCAAGCCACCAGCTGTTGTAGAAGCAGCCAAAGCTCCTCCCCCGCATGTGTGTCCTCGACAACCCCTAAAGCTGCCCAGCCAGCAATCCCAGCTAGTACTGGGACGACACACTCATCACAAGCACATACATTGCCGCCACCTGTTACAAAACCCAAGCCTGTAATGAAACCCAAGGTTAATAAGGGGGAAGCACATAAAATCATGCTGCTTGAAGCTACCAAATTGATCGGCAAGGCGCTGGAAGATTATTTAAATACATGCGGTGTTCTGCCGGAGTTTGATATACACCCGACGTACAAGCCCGGGGATAAGCTAATACACAATTAGACAAGTGTTGCCAAAGAGTATGGATGGGCTTGTGTATCATTGCAGAATTACTACTTAAATAATTTCAAGAAGCCAGAGAAGGACCAAGCCTCATGATTCATGGTTAGGAACAAACCTGAACACTTTATGAGTGACCGTTTGTGCGATTTCCAAGTCACTTGGGAGGACTTGTTTCTCCTGTTCAATTTGAAATTCTTAGACGTCATCATAGTGAAATGCAGTACATTGTGAGTATTTTTATTATTATTTATCAATCTATGCATCAATAACTCTAGCTATCTTAATTTACACTTCATTCATGTTCTATCTTTACATGTGTATAGGTACTACTATCAGAAAGCCAGCACAACAGGTAAAATAGCCTTCATCGAGCCCTACCTAGCTTTTCAACAAATTATGAATTCTTGCGAAAGGGTTGTCGAGGATTACATCATCCATGTGATGGAGAAGAGCTTCCAAGATAATAAGGAGTTAATATTTTGGTCTTTTAATTCAAAGTAAGCTCTCTTCATCCAGTGGCCCAAACACATTTTTGAATTTTGTTGCATTACATTATTATATCTTTACAATGTTGATCTTCTGAAAAGTTTCCTAATGTTTGGCAAAATAGAGCACTGGTAGTGATAATGGTACTGTTTTATGGATGATATTTCTAGGGAAATGATGTTTGATGTGTTGTGCAATTTGACTTGTGTTCTTGTTCTTTCAGGGATCACTAGATTCTTATCACTATCTCACTACTGGATGATAATATCCATTATGTTGATTCTTATCCTGGGAGGCACAAAAGGAACTACGATGCTGTAACCAAGCTTCTAGACAGGTATATCTAATCTTCTGCCATTCTGTAGTTTTTCTGTATAGACATGAACTTGCATTACATTCATATACTGTAGATTTCATCCTAACACTTCATGGTAATATTTTTGTCCCTTTTGCTGCCTTAGCTTTTTTGAAACTCTTATACTCCAGTGGAGCATCCCACAACTCTTTATGCCCAGGGTGACACCACTTTGTGTAGAGGAATGACACTAGATAAGGAACAAGTAGTCTTGCTAATTGAAAATATTTGTGTACATCAACTGTGAAGCTACATGTGGCCCCATCATGCATAGAAAGCATCAGCCATTATTTATGTGAAACATGTAGGCCAACCCTATTAGGAATTTGGGATCTTCCCATAAATATTGATCACCTTTTCAAAAATTGCTTTGGATTTTTTGAAATTTGTGTTTGACATTTTGAACTTGGCAGTGAGCATTTTTTGTGTTTGACAAATTCAGAAACATCCATCTGCTTCTCAGATGATTTTCTTAAGATTTTAGGAGTAGTGCTAATCTCTCAATTTTATGATTTTCTATTCCTGCTATATCTGAAAACAGTAAAATAAAATAGCACAAAATTTATTTTGATGTATACAGAACAGTCCGTCTGCAAAATATCTACAAGAGAGAAAAATAAAATTAATTTTTATCGTATATTTCTGTCTTGTAATACAAAATATTATATAATTTTTGTTTCTGTGCTATTCTTAGATGTTTTCAAGTATTTCAGAACCAAGGAGTTCATGCACCGTCCTACAGATCCCTAACTCATCACGATGTTTCGGTTAGTTTACTTTACCTAGATAGCACTTGTACATATATATCCATGCATGTTGAATTTATATCTTGTTGATTGGTTATTTCTATGCCCTATGTATGTCTCGGTGCCACCAACCGCCTCCAGCAACTATGTTTCGTGGCTTATATCTTCACAACCATATGAACATCATGATGAGCAGAACTTTGACACCTAAGCCGGAATGCGAGGTATATATGCACACATCATTTTATTATGTTGGCATATTATTCTTAATTGTGTACCTGTTTTGATCATGATTTCATTTTCCTAGCATCCGAGAATCAACATGAACAAACTACCTCAGACCAAGCTAGCAATGATCCGATCGGAGCTTGCCGCCTTTTTGGTTCAGCACGTGATCAAAGAAGACGGAGAGTTCCACCATGACGGAAACTAGTACATGTAAACTGTGATAAACGGTGAGAGAGAAAACTATGAAGTCATCAAACTGTCGACGTCTGTCGATCTTTACACTTTGCCATGAAATTTGTGCATCTTGTGTGTGATGGTGCATATACCTTGTCACTTGTGTGGTGTAGTAATGTCATTTGGTTTTGGTACAATAATTTGTGTGATTTGACGTGCACAATCTGTGATTAACTGTAGCATATGTCTATGCTGAGGGGCTACTAGGTAAAACTAGAGCCTCTGAATAATTTCGGACCATCCGGATTAAAGAGCCGGTTGTAACTTATAACCACCTCCGATAATTTTTTCTAGAGGCTGTTATTAATCGTGACCGTCTATGATGAAAAATATGTTTGAGGCTGTTGTTATTTCTAACCGTCTCCGATGAATAACATTTTCGAGGCTATTATTATTTCTAACAGTCTTCGATGAGAAACATTTTTTAGGCGGGTATTATTTCTAACCGTCTTCGATGAGAAAAATATTAGAGACTGTCGTTATTCTCTATCGTCTCTGATGCAAAAAATTTAGAGGCTGTTGTTATTTATCGATAGTCTCGGATAAGAAAAATATTAGAGACTGTCATTATTCTCAACCGTCTCCGATACAAAAAAAATTAGAGGCTAACCGTCTCGGATGATAAAAATATTAGAGGCTGGTGAAAATTTTAACCGTCTCCGGAATCCGTGACGGTAGTTTTTTTGCCCGGCTACGATGGAGCACATCTTGGAGACAGTTTTTTTTCCAACCGGATGCGGGCTGTTTTTAGAGATGGATGGGAAAACCGGCTATGGGTGCTTATCATTAGCGATTGTTGCCTAGAGACGGATGGGAAAACCGGCTCTGTCCCATGTACTGGAACCGGCTCTAATGGTGTGTTCGATACTAGTATCATAGGTAGATACTAGATTTAGGGGTGCGCCTTGGCGCATGATCGCGCTAAATTCGAACCAATTTACACATGGCATCAACACGATATTAAATGAGCAGAAAAATAATAATACGATTTTTATTTTTGACCAAATGGAAGCAATGGAAATCTACCCGGCTAGAGGGGTATGCATAAAGTATCTTCAAAACTCAAATTTGATAAGACATTTCTAATAAATTTTTAGTTTACTATGGATATGAAAAAATTCACAAATTGTAAATCCACTTACGGCAGAACAAAATTAAATTGTGACAGCTTCCTCATATGCACACAATATCTAACGATGAGCCCACGCTGCAAAACGATTTAACCTAAATGTTTCATATAATCACATTGTTCCGACATGAGCGAGTTAGAGAGTTAGAAATCCATCCTGCCTCTGTCGCCTCCTCCCACTGTGTGTGCCGCCTTCTCTTCCCTAGGGCTCTCAACCATGATAGCTTCGGTGGTAGTCATCAGAGAGGACACACAGTAAGCAAAAGGAGAAAAATAACATGTTTCATGGCTTCAGAAGAATAAGGAAGATTAATCATTGCTATTCTTCAAGGTTTAAGCTTCATTGCAACTATCCAAACATTGCAGCTACACCATTTGGCATATTAGAGCAAAGCCAAGAGCACATTCAACTGCTTCAATGCAACTTGAAAATTTTAGTGAGCAAAATTTATGTGACCATGTAGTTAGTGAGATAATATTCAACACAAGGATTTACCAAACAAAGATGCTGACAGATAAGATACAATACCTTGCAACATCCACCAAGCCTGTTCTGATCACTTTAAGTGGGTCAATGATACCTACCTTCACCATATCCACATATTCACCTGGTTGGCATATAAATTTACATAATCAAACATCAAAACATGCACCAAACCAAATCTCTAATGCCCAATAGAGAAATAACAGATGAACTGCACCATACCTTTGGCAGCATCGTAGCCCATGTCGTTTTTATCCTTCTCCAAGAGCTTGCCAACAATGACAGCTCCTACACTCGTGTTTGTATCAATGGTGTGTACTGGGGTCTGCAGGAATGTATACAATCATCAGGCTATGCAAGCAAGACATGAACCAACTAAAAAGAAGAAAAGTTACATACCTTCAAAGCATTTTGAATGATCTTGGCACCAATCTATTGGTCAAAGTTTGCGGTCTATAACTTATCCAGGTCTTTTGACGCATAAAGAAGGGCAACACCACCACCTATGTATACATAACAAATAGATCGGACTTCCTGCCATGATAATTTCTTGATATCTGATAGCACACCAAAACTCTACAAGAAGAGTTCAGATATGGTGCCTGGAACAATACCCTCTTCTACTGTACCTTTTGTAGCATTTAGTGTACATGTCACTCTGTCCTCACTAACTTCTGCTTCACTCGGTCCACAAATCTAAAGAAAAATGAAGAGCAGTCACATAATCAGTAGCATCAAATGGCAGGCTAGTTTTCTTATTGGTAGTAACATATACCTAATAACCTCAACCTACCTGCTAATTTATGTATTACTTAATTGTGACAATTCAGCAATAGCACAATAGTTTACCAGAATTTTAATCAGATAACAAAATTTACCTTTAGAACGGTGATACCTCTAGAAAGCTTTGCCAATCGCTCCTGCATCTTCTCCTCATCATAGTCGGAAGTGCTTTGCTCAATTGTAGATTTCAGCTGTTCAAAATGGAATTAACAGTGATAAGCATGTAGCACAATTTTCAGACCAACTCATAACAAACTTAGTTAATTTAACATGGAACGGACCAGCTCATCTCTCTCTTCAATAGCTTTCTTATACCATGTTCCATCAAGGATGATTGTGTCATCCTTAGATATTGTAACCTGCATGCACACACTTCGTCGTTTCCACTCAACCATATAAATGGTTCCCTGAAGCAGGAATACTAAGCATGATGCACGACGTAAACCAGAAGAGCACACATTGAGGCCAGCATTTACAATTAAGCAGATTGTTCTAAAATGTATCAGTCTACTTGCATGGTTTTAGTCAAGTTTTACAAGTTCTAAAAAATACCGCTGCACAAGCTCCTCCACAAGAATCAAATTAATAGTGAAAATTATATGTCTAAGAACATTGTTCCTCGTGCAAACTAGACATTACTATTCCTATAAGCCCACAAACACAGAGTATAATATTTAGTCGTACGAGAAATAAACCTTATTCATCACAAATAGAGTTCATTTTATACTTTCCAGCAATGTGATCTTTGTTATTGTATCAAAGGATTGGATGGTAAGGTCCAAAATAAAACTTACAGTTCAAAGCCAATAAAGTGTCTTGCCATCTTGCACCAACATGTTAGGCTCAAACCTCTCAAGGTTCATTCCAAGTTCTTCAGTTATGACCTAATCCTAAGAAGGTGCAAAAATGAATGAAAATGGATGTCACGACTTGCTAGCTGTAAAACAGGCCAAATAAAAATGGATGGTAACGATCTAAATATTGGCTTACTTCACCACCTATAAGGATATCAAGGTCCTATAGGTTGGATTTCCTATTCTCTCCAAAACCGGGAGCTTCGAATTGCATAGACCTACATTTCATGTCTAGTAAGATGGATAAAATTCTATATATGGGAAAACACTAAGCAGATGGAGAGTAAGACTAACCTTAATGCCTGCACAGAGCTTGCTAAGGATCAACATACCCAATGATTCACTTTCTAGACCTGCAACAATAAGCACATGCTTTTTTCTCCTGCTTCTGTTTGAGTAGAAAAATGGGGTACCACTTAGAAACAAATGATGCCATAACAAACCAAAGTTAGAAATACAAAAAAAACAAATACCTGGTGTGTGTACTCCAACACTTTAACAGAGCTTCAAAGTTGGATACCTTCTTATCATGTATCAAAATTAATGGATCATCTAGTTCATGCAAGAGATGAACATAAATATACAACCAACATAAACACTAAAAAGAACGGGAGAAAAATACGTAGAAACTTCTTTAATTTATGAAGTTTCTTAAGCATAATACATAATCAACATTTGGATAAGCTAGCACCGTAAATAAATAGAAAAAATGCATGACAAACATTGGGAGGGAGAAATATTCGTAATAGCATTCACATCGCATGCCAAGCTGAGAGGGGATATGTGCATAGATCGCATCACAAGATTCTAAAAGTTAAACCCATGAGGCCATGAAGCCACGACCATGTCCCATTCACTGCAGCTTAGGTAATGCCAATTCTGAACTAAGATGCATATGTAGCAATCAACATATGTTTGCTTTAAGTTCTAGCATATTACTACCTGCCGAATGGTCTCAATACAAAAAATACCCCAAAGCTGATTCAAACCTAGAATGGTCTCAATACAGGAGGACAGTAAATCTAATGTATTGCTCACCTCATGGTCATGTCATCAAGGAATCAACATATCAAGGCTTGCAAACATAATTCTGCAGTGTTGCATACATGGACAATAGAAACTGATGTACACTAATAAACTATGAGAATATGTTATCTAGATCTCAAATGGAACCTGGTCCATGCTCAAAACAGGTAAAAGAAAAGAATTTGAATATAATAAATATTACCTTCATGTGAATAGGAACATCCAAAAATAGAAGAAAGAGGAAATGTATTCATTGACACATGGGAGCTTTATCTCCATTACATAGGAACATCGCCATTATCAGCTGTTGCATCTCGACCGTCGGACCTGAAATGTCTCTTATTACGAAAATATGAATCAAACTTCGACCTGGATAATAATGTAGTGGCACATATTACTAGGATTTAGGATGTTCTAACTCGAAGGCGACAAACATACAAAAGTCACAAGCTTCTGTAAATGGAATGGTAAACTAATAATGTCTCAAACAAAATATAACAGAGATAACTATTGAAAAAAGGGAGATATCAGGAGCATGAATATCATTGCAAATTTAGACACATGATGCACCACTCTAGGGTACAGAAAGGAAAGATTTTGCTTACTAAAATATGATGAATATATAACAAACTATAAGGTTGCATATATGTGCTGGTATCAACATAAAAAATATTCAACTCAACATCTCCAGTTAAAACATGTTATGCTTACTTTTGGTGTGCAAGTAGTAGGTTTTTAACTTTAAGGTATCAGCGACATCTTTAACGGCATCATCATGAGCATATGTCTGTAGACTCTGAATAAAATAATACTCACCTAAGATGAATTATATCCTCACGGTCATGGGTCTAGTTGTGCTCCATTCAAATCCTTCAAGCGTCCAATCGCTGCACATACACAGAGAAATGCACCAAATTAGCTAACATAATTCATGAAATATAAGAAACTAACAAATGAAAAATCCAAAAGTATGAACCGACACCGCAGCGGATGTTGGGAAAAAACATAAACCAAACAAAATGCCAGCGACCAATATTGCAAATTCCCACCGATTTAAACAGCACATAATGTAAATTGTTAGGTGTAATATATTCAAACTAATACCCAACCAGATTTCGCCAGGGACACTACGACACTTGTGACACGAGCTAATATTTAATTAGTGAATAATATATCTAGATAAGGTAAAGAGTCTACTCAAAATAATGCAATTCAATTGTTCAGCAGGTTTGAAATGACTCATTCATCAGTGGCCATGGCAGGATAAGTTACATCCATTTTTATTAGAAACACAAAAAACTCAAGATTTTACCAAAAACAATTAAGAGAATACTTTAGAACAGTCTTATGTTCATGAGAGCCAACAAAAAGAGCCAATGTTACACATTGGAATCACAAAACATTGTGTTTCACTAATTAGGAAAGACAAACAAATAGTTTAAGAGAGGGGAGAGAGATACCTCGCTAGAGAAAAATCAACGATACATCGACACTATACTCCATTAGCTTCTTGGTATGTTGTTTGTATAGAGCATCACACTCAGACTGACGGTAAGGCTCGAAATTACCGCCATTCTCTAGACATAAATGAGTGCACAGATTAGCACATGAATCCATTTGATTCTACTTTATTGATTTAATACTCCAAAAGAACATAATAAGCCATACCACCGTTGCTAAATTCTTATAAAACACGACCATTGCACATTACTGATGTCTACGCACTTCTATTCTTGTAGACAGTTGGTGGGCCTCGAAGTGCAGAGGTTTGTAGAACAGCAACAAGTTTCCCTTAAGTGGATTACCCAAGGTTTATCGAACTCAGGGAGGAAGTGGTCAAAGGTATCCCTCTCAAGAAACCCTGCAACCAATATATAAGAAGTCTCTTGTGTCCCCAACACACCCAATACACTTGTCAGGTGTATAGGTGCACTAGTTCGGCGAAGAGATAGTGAAATACAAGTGGTATGAATAATTATAAGTGGTAACGGTGCCAGAAAAGAGCTTGACGGGTAGGAAGAGACTAAAGGCAATCTGAAATAAAGATAGAAGCAAGCAAACATGTAACAGATCTAGTTGCAAATGGTGTTTCAATGTTTACAAACAAGACCTAGGGATCATACTTTCACTAGTGAACACTCTCATATGAATATCTTCTCTTTATGATACTACTCTGAACTACTCTCCGGTTGGACACTCTAATCCATGGTAGGGCTATAACAGCACTCCTCAAAGTTCGTTTTTCCCATCTAGCTAACCCCACACTATCACCTTGAGCGCTAGATGGTTCCAACAAACACCACAATTTCATAGAGACATCCAACTCCAAATATAACTCATAATAAGTATTTGTATTCTCTAGCCTAAGTGCCACCATGGTGTGCACGCTATCACTGTCACACACATGGGGAGAGCCAGAGATCTATTAAAGCACTTGAGTAGCAAGGTAGATCTACTTGATTACAAAGCTCATGATCACAATACGATCATGCATAGAGAGAGATGAACACATAGCTACCTGGTAGAACCCTTAGCCTCGAGGAAGAACTACTCCCTCATCATCATGGGAATCAGCAATGGCGAGGGAGATGGTGGTGGAGATCGATCGAGATGGTGCTGGGGGCACTTCCCCGTCCCGGCAGGGTGCCGGAACAGAGACTTTCTATCCCCCGAATCTCCCCTTCAGTGGCGGCGGTGCTGTGGAACTTTTCATGGCTGGAGGCTGGATTCTTTAGGATTTCTGCATCGGAGGCTTCTTATAGGCGAAGGGGCGATGTTGGAGGGTGGACCAGGGGCCCACACCCCCTGGTGGCGCGACCAGGGGGACCCGCGCCACCACATGGTGTGGCCAGCCTCTGTCCCCTCTCCGTCTCGTCTTCTGGCTCCGTGAGTCTTCCGGTAAAATATCAACTTTGGATTTTGTCCGGTCCAATTCCGAGATATTCATTTTCTGGATTTTCTAGAACCAAAAATAGAAGAAAACAGGCAACTGACACTGTGGCATCTTGTTAATACGTTAGTTCTAGAAAATGTGTAAAAGTACTCCAAAGTGTGGACAAAACATAAGAACGTAGATATAAAACAATCATGGAACATGAACAATTATATATACGTTTGCAATGTATCAACATCCTCAAGCTTAACTCCTGCTCATCCTCGAGTAGGTAAGTGATAAAAAGAATAATTTTTGAGGTGACATGCACCATCACAATCAAGATCAAACCATTTGCAAGCATTGAAAGCTGGGATCAAAGTACTCTAAACATGAGCATGAAATATGAAGTTCTAACAATAAGACATAGTAAGTATGCATGCAACATGAAAGTATAAAAACAAAGATCATGAATAACAATGGATTGAAAGACGTTTGTTTGTTTCACATATAGAAAACATAGCATAGTGGCATTCAGCTTGTCCCTCATGGAGTAGGAAAACATAAATTCATAGGACACCTTCAAAGTTCATAAGGGTGACGAGCTACAAATAGTTCAAGAACAAGCAATATCAACATTATGAATCAATCAATAAGTTTTGGGACAATGCACATAGAACTAAGAATGACAACTACGCTCTCTTAATTGGTGACTAAGGATAGAAGGTGGAGACTAAATATAAAAATTATGATACTTATTAGCTTTCAGCTCTCATTGCCCCTATCATAAGCATCTTGAAGTTATTAAGGTTAAAGTGAACAAGCTATGGAGTATATGCTTGACAAAGTATAAGTTGGCAATCTCATGTCCCTTCAATACGAGGGTCGCTCCTCATGCTACTCAAGTTTAGTTACCGGTAAGTTCTTGTCATAGTAAATACATGTGTATCATAGAGAACCGCCAACGGGGTACCCCTTGCCCGATGATACAGAAGAATCCCCATATCAAAATGACAAGGCAAGAAGACAATAAGCATCTCAGCATCTTCTTATTTACCATGGTGAAATGGTGTTTTTTTCTCTCTTTCCTCTTTTCTCATTTTTTTCTTTTTTTCTCTATCTCTATCTCTTTTTTATAAGAAGAATGCTTCATATATTGCTCATTATGGTTGCGCTGCAGGTTTCCACCATGATTAGGCATGGATTAGACCAGCCGCCTAGGCGTTTCTCTAACACACATACATAACTCCATGGACTTACAAGCTCCCCTTTCATTTCACACCGGCGACATCCATAAACAAAAGAGCATGATATCAACTAGGTACAATGTACAAGTGCAATGTTGAAAGCGTTCCCCATGACAGCATGGTTCTACTAATCCCCAACATATAAGTGCAAGCATATACAACATAGATGACGCAATGGTTCAAGCTTATTAGGGGCAAGAAAAGTAAAGTGTGCCATCAAGTTCGTGAGAGCTTTAATCAATAATTTTCACATAGCAAGTTTAATTCAGAAGGTAGATAAGAACATGAATATACTTGGAGTAGCAAATGCTAATAGGTAGGTATGGTGGACTCTTTGGAATAACTTGGTTTTATTTGGAGTTGGATGCATGAGTGGAAGTCATACTTGGTTATGGAGGCTAGCAAAAGACTGGGGGCGACCAACTAAGAGAGCAATAATGGCCATAATCATGCAGAGCGATAAAACATCATTGATCAAAGCATAAAGTGATACTACAAGTCAAAAACTAAAGGATCATAAAGGCTTATGGTGACTTGGGATAGTCATAACATGGTGTGAGCATGCGCCAAGTCAATCCAAATAAAGCATTAAAGGAGAATACCACAATACTATGCTTTAATATGCTAAAACAACGCAAGATTCTTTCAAGGCACATTAAGCACTCTCAATTATTTGTAATAAGTCATGCTACAGCAAAAATCACTAAGCATAAAGCCAAAACAATATCAAGCATGACATGCCAAAGAATAGGCCACAGTAAAAACAAGCTCCTTTTTACCACTTAAGCATGAACTTTTCCTACTCTTTTCCAATCCAAACCAACTTATTTGAAAACTAATGTATGAATGAGGGGGTCCAACCAATTTATTCAAGCAAACTAAGCAAACAAGAACCAAAAACAAAACGAAGACGCTCCAAGAACAACACAATTGTGCATGAAACAATAAAAATGAAGTGTTTGGAAGAAACCTGAAATTTTTATTGATGAAGAAGGGGATGCCTTGGGCATCCCCAAGCTTTGACGCTTGTACTTCTTGGATATTTATTGGGGTGACACGGGTGGCATACCCAAGCTTGAGATTTTGTCCATACTTCATCTCATCACATTATTCTTCCCTACACTCAAAAATTTCCTTCATACAAAACTTCACACAATCTTCATTAGCAACATTACTGTACTCAAGATAATAAGTCATTTAGTTCAGTTCCAACAAAAATAACACTTCCATTAAAACAAAATCTACTGTAGTACTTCCTTTTAAAAGTTCAAGAATTTTGGCAAGAACTCAAAGAGAAAGAGATTAAGAGGCAAATGCAAATAATGGCAGAAATCTATCAAAACAGACCAGCGGGTACAAACCGATTTTTTCGAAGACCTTCTGTTGCTCAAATAGAAAAGTGTTGAACTAACGAAAGTTGGATAACAACCTGGGGCAGAAGAACTTAAATATTACAGCTCAAACCAATATACAGAGATTTTTCACGAATTTTTACAATGAAGCACAAAAATCTGTTTCGGGACAACACTTCCCTAAATCTTACTTCCCTCTCATTAGAGGTTATTCTTGGCACAAAAATCAAGCAAAAAGGATAAGGAGAGGTTATTACAGAGGTGATAACTTCCAAGACTCAACTAAAACTTTTGGGTTATCTCCCAATAAGTGCTTTTCTTTAACGCCTTTGAGCTAGGCATGATAATTTCGATGATGCTCACATAAGAAATATGAACTGAAGTAAAAGAGAGCATCAAGAAGCAAATTCAAAGCAATTTTAAGTTTAACCCTCTTCCTATGCATAGGAATGTTGTAAAGAAACAAGTCATGAAAGCACAAAGCAACAAGCATAGGAAAGCAAAACAAGTGCAACTTCAAGACTTTCAACATAAAGAGGGAAACCTTAATATTTTTGAGATGCATAAAACCATGTTTCCCTCTCTCATAATAACTTTTGGTAGCATCATAAATAAAATTAACAAAATAACTATCACATAAAACATTCTTATCATGAGCCACATGCATAAAAGAATTAATACTCTCCACATAAACATAATTATAGTGGGAGCAAATTCAACAAAATAGCTATCATTATTATTCTCATCACCATAATCATCAAATATAGGAGGCATATTGTAATCATAATTAATGTTCTCCTCAATAGTAGGTGGACTGAAAATATCATACTCATCATTGTAATCATCATATATTGGAGGTATAGTATCATCAAAGTAAAATTTCTCCTCCGTGCTCGGGGGACTAAAAATATCATACTCATCAAAACCAGCTTCCCCAAGCTTAGACTTTTTAATCGTGTTCAAAGAATTCATACTAATAACATTGCTATTAGCATGCAAATAAAGTTCCATAGGTTTTTTTTAATTTTCTCTTCAAACACTTCATGTCCTAACTCAAGATAAATACTATAAAGATCTCTATTTTTGTTGTTGTTTTCCATTAAGCCTAACTAGTGAAAACAAGAAACAAAAAGAGAAAATTGCAGAATCTAAAGGAAATAACTTCGAGCACTTACACCGGAGGATGTGAGTACCTTTTACCTTACCTCCCCAGCAACGGCGCCAGAAAATAGCTTGATGTCTACGCACTTCTATTCTTGTAGACAGTTGTTGGGCCTCCAAGTGCAGAGGTTTGTATAACAACAGCAAGTTTCCCTTAAGTGGATTACCCAAGGTTTATCGAACTCAGGGAGGAAGTGGTCAAAGGTATCCCTCTCAAGCAACCCTGTAATCAAGATACAAGAAGTCTCTTGTGTCCCCAACACACCCAATACACTTGTCAGGTGTATAGGTGCACTAGTTCGGTGAAGAGATAGTGAAATACAAGTGGTATGGATAATTATAAGTGGTAACGGTGCTAGAAAAGAGCTTGACGGGTAGGAAGAGACTAAAGGCAATCTGAAATAAAGATGGAAGCAAGCAAACATGTAACAGATCTAGTTGCAAATGGTGTTTCAATGTTTAGAAACAAGGCCTAGGGATCATACTTTCACTAGTGAAAACTCTCATATAAATATCTTCTCTTTATGATACTACTCTGAACTACTCTCCGGTTGGACACTCTAATCTATGGTAGGGCTATAACAGCACTCCTCAAAGTTCGCTTTCCCCATCTAAATAACCCCACACTGTCACCTTGAGCGCTAGACGGTTCCAACAAACACCACAATTTCATAGAGACATCCAACTCCAAATATAACTCATAACAAGTATTTGTAAGCTCTAGCCTAAGTGCCACCATGGTGTGCACGCTATCACTTTCACACACATGGGGAGAGCCAGAGATCTATTAAAGCACTTGAGTATCAAGGTAGATCTACTTGATTACAAAGCTCATGACCACAATATGATCATGCATAGAGAGAGAGATGAACCCATAGCTACCGGTAGAACCCTTAGCCTCAAGGAACAACTACCCCTCATCATCATGGGAATCAACAACGACGATGGAGATGGTGGTGGAGATCGATGGAGATGGCTCCAGGGGAACTTCCCCGTCCCGACAGGGTGCCGGAACAGAGACTTTCTGTCCCCCGAATCTCCCCTTCGGTGGCGGCGGCGCTGTGGAACTTTTCGTGGCTAGAGGCTGGATTCTTTAGGGTTTCTACATCGGAGGCTTCTTATAGGCGAAGGTGCGATGTCAGAGGGTGGACCAGGGGCCCACACCACCTGGTGGTGTGGCCAGGGAGACCCGCACCACAACATGGTGTGGCCAGCCCCTGTCCCCTCTCCGACTCGTCTTCTGGCTCCATGAGTTTTCCGGTAAAGTATTGACTTTGGCTTTTGCCTGGTCCAATTCCGAGATATATTCATTTCTGGCTTTTCTGGAACAAAAAGCAGAAGAAAACAGGAAACTGGCACCATGGCATCTTGTTAATAGGTTAGTTCCAGAAAAAGTGTAAAAATACTCCAAAGTGTGGACAAAACATAAGAAAGTAGATATAAAACAAGCATGGAACATCAAAAATTATAGATACATTTGCAAAGTATCAATTACATGGTCATTTTTTGGAACACATATTGCCCCGGCCGCTATGTAAGATATTGCATCTTTTAGATATCACTACCTTTGAATTATATGCATGCAAACATACTTTCCTTGGATATTTTCTTACTAAAGAAAAAACAAATATACAACAGTTATTGGGGTTCAATCCATGCCGCGCCTATTATGTAGACAATTTTCTAAATGGTCTTGAGGTGCAAAGGACTTTACATGTTAGAAGGTCAAAGTGGTTAGGAATCGTAAGATTGCTTAATTGGGAAAACATGGAGAATAGTTTTATGAGAAACTAGTTTGTCTAGTTACCACTATGGTTAACTGATGGTCTACCAGTCAAGTGACTTAAACCAGAAAGATTCACCAGCGTTATTTTGGGAACTCTCTCCGATGTCTCTTGGAGCATGGGTTGCCTATGTGGACCTTGATATAACATGGCGCCCAAGATTGAACTGCAAGGGGGTAACAGAATTAGATAAGCCAGAATCATATGAGTATTATGAGAAGCAAAAGAAGCATCCCAAATCACATTAACTCATGGAGCAAGAAGAATATGAAGAGGACACCCCGCACACTCTGGTACTTATAATCGCAACCATGTCGGTCCAGTCTTGCGCTCATCATCACAAGCCCACATCGTAGCACACCGTCGGGCGTCATTTATCACTGACATCAAAGCACAAGTTAAACATATACTTATAAGTACACGCACATTTGATTTGATAATTCAAGGCTTATTTCCAAGTCAGCGAGCAAGAAAATAACATATAGCCATCACAGCAATCTAACATCACTCATGGGAAATCAAACAAAGAGGACCAAGGGGGAATGAAGCCATACATGTTGTCCACTCCAGTAGCACAAATTGGTTTGTGGGAAACGTCACATTGTGTAGCAAAATCAACAAGAACTAAATCACATCTTTTAGAGTCTCATCCTTGTAGGAAAACACGAGATGATGCCTTGATACCTTAGTAGCGTGGGGCGACCAACACATGCTCCTTATCGTCATGGATGTTAAGCGCCTAGGCATTGTAGCACGAGTTTGACGATGGCGGACAACAGATACTCCTCTTCATCATCAATCCCCACGGTCTAGTCAAACATGTGGCACACACCGCATTCATTGTTGCCGGACATGCGTAGCCGTCAAGGTAGAGCAGCTGAAGCTCGGTCAGCTTCCTGCACGAAAAACAGAGTCATGGATAGAGAAGACGAAGACGAAGTATAGCAGTTGCGCCAGATCGGTTCAGAAGGAATCACAGGAGGCAGGAAGGAGGTGGAGCTCCGGCAGCCGCGTTGGCCAGGCGTTTCTCCCGGAGATGGAGTGGAGCGAGGAAGGTAATAGAGGCATGGTATCCATCATGAAGAGGGATCACATGATGGAGGAAGGAGGTGGAGCTCTCCAGCCGTCTCAAGTATGATGGCAACGGCACCGCAGTGAGGGAGGAGAAGACACAGACAGGGATGGAGCAGAGCTCGAGAGGGGAGGCATCGCGTGAGCAATTCCTTTGCTGGTGGCCCGTGGGGGATTGGGGCTAGGTTTCCACCGTGGGGATTTTATACGACGCAGTGACAAACAAACGAAAGGCCATGATTAGTTGAGAGAAAGATCTTATAGTGGATAATTTATGATTTATGGGAGGGCACCGTGAGGGGGCACCAATTACATCTTTAGATGGTATCATATCACGTAGAACTAAAAAACTAATTCCAAATAAATAGTATAAACAATTTTACATCGAGATTCTACAAAACAATAAATACTCTAAGACTGTGGTACAATTATATGGTACTATGCACTGTGAGATGGTATCATATACATGATAATACTATATGATACTCCCCACTGTGACTCACTACAAGAAAAGTTTCCTTCTGTAACGAATTGGCCCGACGGTCATCGTAGAAGGCGCGTCTTCCGCGATGAAATTTTCGGCTCGACCGTGGCCGATGAAATTTTTTTTCCGGTTTCGCGGCCCTCTAGTACGACGGATCTGCTAAAAACATGGAGGAAGCTCGGCTAGCGCGTGGCAGAAGCAAGATTTTTTGTTTCCTCACACAATGTTGACTCGCCGAACTCTTTTGAGGCATGTGGGTCTTGGGACGTCAGTGTCTCTAGCGGACCATACTTTTTGGTCGCGCCTCCCTGATTTGAACTTGATAACTTTGCTCGAGGCGTTTGCCGTTTAGTCAGGCTGCTAGGTCCCACATGTCAGCCTCTCATTAGAAGGATCGTGTGTATGATGGAATTTTTTTCTTTCGCTCGCGCTACCCTGTTCTGAAGTTGATAGCGCTGCTCGATGCATCTACCGTCTAATCAACCTCATGGGACCCACATGTCATCCTCTCATTAGAAGAAATGAGTGTATGATGGAATTTTTTCCTTTGCTGGCGCTACCCCGTTCCGAGTTGATAGCGCTGCTCGACGCATCTACCGTTTAACCAACCTCCTGAGCCCCGCATGTCATCCTCTCATTAGAAGAAACGTGTGTATCATGGATTTTTTTCCTTGGCTCGCGCTACCCTATTCTAAACTTGATAGCGATGTTCGATGCATCTACCGTTTAATCATGATGCTGGGCCCCACATGTCATCCTCTCATTATAAGAAACATGTGTATGATGGATTTTTTACCCTCTGTCATGCCTTCATGTTTCGAACTTGATAGCGTTGCCTGCTGCATCAGCCGTTTAATCAAACTCCTGGACCCCACATGTAATCCTCTCATTAGAAGAAACATGCGTATGATAGATTTTTTCCCTCAGTCGCGCCTCCGTGTTCCGAAATTGATAGCATTGCTCGCTGCATCTACCATTTAATCATGATGTAGGGCCCCACCCCCACATGTCATACACTCATTAGAAGAAACGTGTGTATGATGGAACTTTCGCTCTCGGTCGCGCCTCCGTGTTTCAAAGTTGATAGCATTGCTCGATGCATCAGCCGTTTTTCCAGGCTGCTGAGTTCCCCATGTGAGCCTCTCATTAGAAGAAAGGTCATCATGCTAGAGTTTTTCTCATGTGTGCCTCCCTGTTTCGAACTTGGCAACGTCGCTCGAGGCAGAACCTGTATAAGGCCGTGCTACTGGGTCCCACATGTCGGTCTCTCTGTATATCAAACCTGCGTACGATGGACTTTTTTCGGCCACGTCCGCTGTTTTGACCTTGGCAACGTTGCTCGATGTGGCAATCATGTATGGCCTTGCTGCTGAGTCCCCCCATGTCACCCTCTCTGGTATGTTCTGGCCAGTGGGTCCCTGATGCTAGCCTCTCTGTACAAGTATTTAACTTTTTTCAAACCCGACCATTAGCCTCTCTGGCAGGCTGGTGGGTCCGCAATGTCAGCCTCTCCGTAATGTGATATTAAAAAGTAAACCCTTTCTCAAAAAAAGTAAATCCAAGATATATATAAATATGTACACATAGTGGATTCAAACTAAAGACCTTCAAATCAAATCAAATAGACATAAACTGAGTGTTTTGCCACAATACCAAAGATACTAATAGAAACTGAATCATTAGACATGTATTAGTACTACAACTTATGTATCAGTCTTCTAAAAAATATTGTTGTGTTTCCATGTTATCTCTCTTAAAATAAAAGAGCAGTGCTACTAGAACCTCGATTTATCAAAAGCCACATAATGGATTAGTTTCTTAAAAACATGGGTAGATAGAGTTTTTTTTAGAGCTGGGGGCACTGCCAAAAAGGCCAAATTAAAAAGTTTTTGGGCTATGGTCAATCGGCTCCTATCTCAAATTTCACTGGGTTGTGTCTCGCCAGATTCAAACACAGACCTCTTCGAGGGAGGAAAAAAGCGATAATTCCTTTGACAGATATTCATGTAAAAATATCTAATGAACACACACCACATGCGCCAAAACAGGACTGGTATCCAATGACTTCACTTGGTGAAATCACGCTGTATATCTTTACCCTCTCATCTCTGTCCAAAATGCATCCAACGGTTCCAATGACACAAAGGCAAAAGCTCTAGAGCAAGCAGCCAGCAGCAATGACAGAACTTATGACAAATTCAATACCATTTGAAAGATTAAGGAGTACAGAATAATAAGACATAAAAAAATTGACAAATTCCTAGTTCATATTCAGCAGCACTTGACCAATTCAGAAGCATTTCAAAGTGACTGATTCAACAATACATACACTGAAATTCAATATCACTATAGAGAGAGATAGTTCTTGTTCCAACTCTAAAAACCATGCCACGTGATCAGTTTGACCTTTTCTCCAAACACACTCGATCACTGGAACACAATCATTATCATAATATTTGATCATATAGGGAACTGTCATATAGATATAGATATACCGTACCAGTATGTACTAGTCATAGCTCCAATCCAGCAAAAGGTTATCATAGTTTTACCACCCATATAGGATCAGTGGAGATAGACAACCACATAATTAATTACAATAACATGCGGCCAAAGAGCTAGACAGCTAGGAAGTTCATGAACATCATGCCGCATTCAGGGTAGCGAGATACATCGACCTTGACCGTTCTTCCAATAGTAAGTTTGGCTGCTTTCCGGAACTTGATCCACCTAGAAGTAGCTGCCAATCGCCCATTAGTCGAGTTAATGGCGTAGCGTCCCTCGATAAGCAATCATTCACTCTGCATCATGAAGACTATTGTGCCCTTTCGTATGGCCTAGAGTTGCTTTGTGGCACTCTTAGGCAATTTCTGAGTCAAAGCAAGAGATAGACGCATAATTACTAAGAGCGATGCACTGAATCATGTGAAACTTGAGAAGACATTCAGAGTAGTTTATCTGCCGCCATATACTCACAAACATAATCTGGTGCGACCTTGTGATGACACATGTGTAGGATATGGTCTGACAAGGTGCTTCCCGAGGTGATGAAGGAGCTTGTGCCAGTGCCTGTGCTAGGGCTGGTGCTGGTGCAGGAGATGGTGCCACTAATTGTAGAGGGGCTGGCGCAGGAGCCAGAAGGCCCAGAACCAGTGTCGGTGCCAGCATCTTGATGCTAGATTCCTTCTGAGGGGTAGCTAAGCTGACTGCAGGGATGGTAGAGGCAGATGAGAAGTGTACAAGCAAAATGGTCTCTTATACAATATTTACTCACAAGACAGCGATCAGAGGATATGATGAGTATACAAGCAAATTAAGTTACTACCTCCATTCTTTCTACTTAGGTCAGCAAGTGCCGGAGCAGGAACTAGGGCCAGTGCCGTTGGGGGTGCCAGCAACTTGGTGCTGGTTACCTTCTGAGGGGTAGGTAAGGGGACTACAGGAGTGGTCTGAGAGGCATATGTGATGTGGACAAGCAAAATGGTTTCTTATACAGTAGTAACTCCTAGACAGAGATAAGAGTATACAAGGGAATTAAGTTACTACCTCTATTCTTTCTCCTACTGAGGTCAATAGGTGTCGTTGCAGGAACTAGGGCTGGTGCTAGTGCCGGTGCCAACAGCTTGATGCTGGCACCCTTCTGGGTGGTACATAAGGGGAAGCGGACTGCAGAAGTGGTCAGGGTCATATGATGAGTAAAGACAATGGTGTAGAACTGTTAGTCGCAAGAAAATCATTAGAGGTTGTGATGAGTACATAATCAAATTAATTAGTACTACATCTATTCTTGGTCTTTCGGTCAACAGGTGTACGATGGTGTGCAAGTATCTGCCCATGCTTGCTAAAATTGGATGTTACCTCGTCCCCCTGCTATGTTTTATTGTTAGAACTATATCTTTCATGCTATGTTAAAATACTATGATCCCAGCTATCAATGTTTTACAAATACCTTGATCAAGATTGTGATGGTGCATGTCACCTCAAAAATCATTCTTTTTTATCACTTACCTACTCGAGGACGAGCAGGAGTTAAGCTTGGGGATGTTGATACGTCATAAACGTTTCTATAATTTTTGATGTTCCATGCTTGTTTAGTATCTACTTTCTTATGTTTTGTTCATACTTTGAGGTATTTTTATACATTTTCTGGAACTAACCTATTAACAAGATGCCACCGTGCCAGTTGCCTATTTTCTGCTATTTTTGGTTTCAGAAAAGCTCGTAAAGAAATATTCTCGGAATTGGATGGGACAAAGGCCAAAGTTCCTATTTTACCAGAAGACTCACGGAGCCAAAAGACGAGACGGAGAGGGGCCACGAGGGGCCCACACCACCTGGTGGCGCGGGCCAGGCTAGGCCGCGCTAGGGGTGATGTGGCTGCCTCGGGGGCCCATTGACCTTGCATTTTCGCCTATAAAAGCCTCCTAGGACGAAAACCCTAAGTACCAGATTAGAATTCCACGAAAAGTTCCGCAGCGCCGCCACCACCAAAGAGGAGATTCGGGGGACAGAACTCTCTATTCCGGCACCCTGCCGGGACGGAGAAGTTCCCCCGGATCCATCTCCATCGACTCCACCGCCATCTCCATCACCGTTGATGAGGAGGGAGTAGTTCTCTCTCAACACTAAGGGCACTACAAGTAGCTATGTGTTCATCTCTCTCTCTCTATGTGTGATCTTATTGAGATCATGAGCTTTGTAATCTATAGATCTATTCTGCTACTCAACTGCTTTAATGAATCTCTGCTTATCCCCACGTTTGTGAAGTTGATAGTGTGCACACCGTGTGGCACTTTGGCTAAGGTTACATTAATACTTATCATGAGTATAATTTGAGTTGGATGCCTCTACGAGATTATGGTGTTTGTTGAACCATCTAGCGCTCAAGGTGATAGTGAGGTGTTATCTAGATGGAGAACGCGAACTTTAAGGTGTGCTGTTATAGTCCTACATCGTCCAACCGGAGAGTAGTTCAGGGTAGCATCATGAAGAAAAGATATTTATATGAGAGTGTCCACTAGTGAAAGTATGATCCCTCGACCTTGTTTCTAAGCATGGAAACACCATTACAATTTGTTCTGTTACATGTTTGCTTACTGCCACTCTTATTTCAGATTCAATTACCACTTATAATCATCCATATTACTTGTATTTCACTATCTCTTCACCGAACTAGTGCACCTATACACCTGACAAGTGTATTGGGTGTGCTGGGGACACAAGAGACTTCTTGTATCTTGACTGCAGGGTTGCTTGAGAGGGATACCTTTGACCACTTCCTCCCTGAGTTTGATAAACCTTGGGTATTCCACTTAAGGGAAACTTGCTGCTGTTCTACAAACCTCTGCACTTGGAGGCCCAACATTGTCTACAAGAATAGAAGCGTGCATAGACATTAAGCTATTTTCTGGCGCCATTGCTGGGGAGGTAAGGTAAAAGGTACTCACATCCTCTGGCTACTAAGCTATCTCCTAGTACTATTACTGGTGTGTGAGTGCTCGAAGTTATTTCCTTTAGATTATGCAATTATATCTTTTTGTTTCTTGTTTTTATTTTCACTAGTTAGGCTTAATGGAAAACAACAACAAAATTAGAGAGTTTTTTAGTATTTTTCCTAAGGTAGAACATGAATGGTCTGAAAAGAAAATTAAAAAAACCCATGGAACTTTCTTTGCATGCTAATAACAATGTTATTAGTATGAATTTTTTGAACACCTTTGTTACTAATGCTATGGAAATATCTAAGCTTGGGGAAGTTAGTTTTTATGAAAATGATCTTTTTAGTTCCCTAGCTTTAAAGAAGAAAATTTGCTCTAATGATACTTTATCTCCCATATGTGGTAATTCTAATGATACTTGTGATATTTTAAATCCACATATTGAAAGCATCCCTTTTAAAATACCTACGGAAATTGTTGAACGTGTTATGAATAACTGTTATTTTGGAGATGGAACTATCCATCCTGGTGATCATTTACTCTTTATACATAAATTATGCGAGTTGTTCAAGTGTGCAGGTATTTCAATGAACCAAGTTAAGAGGAAACTGTTCCCTTTATCACTTAAGGGCAAAGCAAGGAAGTGGTATGAGCTACTAGATGATCCTCATCATTTGGAGTGGAAGGAACTTGAATCTCTCTTTTACTCTAAATTTTATCCTCCTCATGAAATTCATAAAGATAGGAATTACATTTATAATTTTCATCCTCGTGATGGAGAAAGTATTGGCCAAGCATGGGAGAGACTGAAGTCACTAATGCTCAAATGTCCCATTCATGAGCTCCCTAGTAATATTATTATTAATAATTTTTATGCAAGGCTTTCAGGACATTACAAGGACTATCTAGTAATAAGGAGGTCAAATCTAAGTGGGATCTTCTTGAAACAATTCAAAGCAATACCGAAGATTGGGATAACGACAAAGATACAGAACCAGGTATAAACTATGAGTATGATTGCATTAAGTATTTCGCTGAAACTGCTGATTTTCAAGACATTAGTGCCAAATATGGTCTTGTCCTCGAATTCTTGTTGATTGTTGTAGAGCGTTTTCTTCTCATATTAATGCTCCTAAATAAAAATGGGACATGTATCATGAGCCTTTTAAAGACACTTGCATAGAAAATGAAATTGTTATTAATGATAGCAGTAAACATGCTCAAACCTCTGAAAGTACTATTTATTATAAGCATGTTAATTTTTGTGGAATACATAGACCTTGTGGAAAGAATCAAATTGAAGAACAATATTGTATCACCCACGGGAATGAAAAAACTAGAACATGGTATAGGGCTCTAAATGATCTTGGTAAAAAAGTTTGTGTCCTCTATCCTTTTATTGGTGAACTTTGCTTTGAAGTGGGTCATTTGAATTTTCAATGCTCAGGCCATAATAATAGCCCTTCTAATCCAATGATTACTGCAAGTTTGTATTGTGATAACATGATCATGCCTAATCAGCATGATGAACTTACATTATTTTTGGGGGTGTGAAGAGTTATCAAGAAAACTTCTTTGGTAGGTATGAGTGCTTTTTATATGAATAGCGTCCTGCATGGTTGTCACCTTTATTGTGTTGATAATTTCCACACAAATACTGACATACAAAATATTATAAAAGATGAGATTTTACCAAAATAAGATAGGACTAATATGTGTTTTGTTCTTATTAATGAAAAGGAAGAATCCTCCAAAGTTTCTTCTATTGTCTCTAACAATAAACCAGGGTATATGGAGAAGCTTCCTTTCAAGCCTCTCCCTCCTAAAGAGAAGAAGAAAAAGAAGAAGAGGAGGAGTAAAAGGAGGGAGGAAATGGTATTTTCCCCTAAGCATGTTGCTCCTATTATGGTTTTTGATGAGTCTGAACTCGATGATGTTCTTATGCCTATTACCTATAGTAGTGATCATGATTGGGAAAATCACACTACTTTTGATATTGAAAATCTCTTCGGTACCAATTCTGAAAATGATGATGTTAATAATTGCTGCACTATTAGTACTATCCATGTTCCTTCCAATGATGATATGTTTACAATGAACACACTTTGGAAGATAACTATTCTATTGCTTATGATGATACTATACCTCCAATATATGATGATTACAATAATGAATATGATATTTTTAGTCCACCTACTATTGAGGAGAAAATTAATTATGATTGCAATATGCCTCCTATATTTGATGATTATGGTGATGAGAATAATAATGATAGCTATTTTGTTGAATTTGCTCCCACTATAATTATGTTTATGTGGAGAGTATTAATTCTTTTATGCATGTGGCTCATGATAAGAATGTTTTATGTGATAGTTGTTTTGTTAATTTTATTCATGATGCTACTAAAAGTTATTATGATAGAGGGAAACGTGGTTTTATGTATCTCAACAATATTAAGTTTCCCCTCTTTATGTTGAATTTTTTGAAGTTGCACTTGTTTTTCTTTCCTATGCTTGCTGCTTTGTGCTTTCATGACTTGTTTATTTACAAGATTATTTTTCATAGGAAGTGGGTTAGACTTAAATTTGTTCCATATTTGCTTCTTGATGCTCTGTTTTACTTGAATTCATATTTCTTATGTGAGCATCATCGAAATTATCATGCCTATCTTAATGGCTATAAAGAAAGAGCTTTTTGGAGATAAGAGCATCTCCACTCGTGGCCCTCAAAGGCCCCCCAAAGGCCTTTGAGGGCCGGTGGCGCTCGATTTACCTGGCGCGCCCGGTCGAAACCCAATTCCAAGGGAGGCTATCGGGGGCGCCAGAGGTCGGGGAAAAGT
Source organism: Avena sativa (assembly GCA_916181665.1). NCBI lineage: Eukaryota > Viridiplantae > Streptophyta > Magnoliopsida > Poales > Poaceae > Avena > Avena sativa. Next base: position 265,784,933 of record OV702291.1, read on the forward strand.
TTGGCGAGCTAGCCTTGTCGGCGACCTAGCTGAAATTATTCCCTTTTCCCACCAAAATTAGCACCGATTCCCTCCAAAATTAGCCCCTACCTCCCACCTCCCCTCTCGCCTCACCTCCCACTCCTGCCATTTCCCCAGCACAGACCAGATCACGCCACCATGCCACCGAAGAAGTACGCCGCTCCCCGCGCGACTTCAGCAGCACCGCCGGTGAAGAAGAGGGGAAAGATAGAGAAGGAGCGGCTAGAGGGGATGACGAACGCGGAGTGGGCGTTTGACCTGCAGCGCCGGCAGGTCGAGAACGCCAGCCGCCGGCAGAGAGAGCTCAGGGTGAGGAAGAAGCGGGCCTCGGAGGCTCTAGCCGTGGAGGTGCTCATGGCCCAGAGAGCTGCCCACATGGCGGGCATGCCGAGCTTCCTCCCACACACGTGGGGGAGCCAAGGGAGTGTCTCGTCACCGTCGCTGTTTTCGGAAACACCCTAGGCTGGCCCGATGTCCCAGGACAGCCAGGGTACACCCAAGCTATCTCGCTTCTCGCCGTGCGGGCCACTCAACAGCTTCAACCCCAATGCCTTCAGCGCTGTCGACCTCAACGCCAGCTTCAACCCCAATGCCTTCAGCCAAGGTGCACCCAACTGATGGCTCAATGCACGACGCCCAGAAAAATGCTTGATGGCAGTGTTGATGTAGAGCTCGTTGGGAACCCCAAGAGGAAGGTATGATGAGCACAACAGCAAGTTTCCCTCAGTTATGAAACCAAGGTTTAATCGAACCAGTAGGAGCAAGGAAACACCCCAAAGGTGTTACTAGCTGAGCTTTGGCAGGGCGCACTACCGGTGCTAGTAGCAACGTGGAGACCTGCACAACACAACCATAGAACTTTGTCCCCAACTTGCGATGAGGTTATCAATATCACCGTGTTTTGCGGAAAACAAAGGATTAAACGTATCGAATGGAAAGAAGTAAAAGTTTGCAGAAAGTAAACACAAAATAGTAAAAGATTGTAGATTGTATGTAAAAGACAAGGACCAGGATCCATAGTTCACTAGAGGTGGCTCTCCTTAGATAGATAACATGCTGGGTGAACAAATTACAGCGGGGCAATTGACAAACACCGAGAAAGCAATACATGCATATACTAATCATCTTGAATCCTTTGAGACTTGATTGGGCATTACAACATTATACATAGACCGCCATCCAACTGCATCTATGACTAATAATCCACCTTCAGGTTATCATCCGAACCCCCTCCAGTATTAAGTTGCAAGCAACAGATTATTGCTTTACGAACTGCGTGTAAAGTAAACAATACGATTGTTCTATGAACAAAGGATTGTTGTTTTCTCCCTAGTAGCAACAACACATCTAGTACCTTGGAGATTTCTGTCACTTCCCCAGATTACCAGAGGCATGAACCCACTATCAAGCATAAATACTAACTCTTAGAGTTGCTAGCATCTACTTGGACAAGATAGCTACTAACAACGGAAAGCATGCAAGATCACAAATGACAAAGACATGATAGAATCAATAATCAATCTGAAATAGCATCTCAATATCCATTGGATCCCCGCAAACACAACATGCAGAATTACAAATAGATGATCTTGATCATGAATAGAGCTCACAAGATCTAGACATGAAAGCACAAAGGAGGAGAACCAGCCATCTAGCTACTACATGGATCCGTAGTCCAAGGATGAACTACTCATGCGTCACACCGTAGGCTTGCATGGTGATGAGGAAGGCCTCCAGGGTGAATTCCCCTCTCCGGCAGGGTGCCGAGAAGAGCTTCAGATCCCTCCTGATCTAGGGATGGAGATGACGGCGGCTACAAACTCTTTCGTGGATTTTTGATCGGGCACTTAGGGTTTTTGTCCCGAGGGCAATATATAGGCGGAAGGAGAGGCCGAGGGGGTGCCGGGGGCGGCCACACCACCCCCTGGCGCGGGCCAGGCCTGGCCGCACGGCCAGGTGGTGTGGTGGCTCCCTGGCCCTTCTCCGTCTCGTATTCTGGCACTTGATCACTTCCGAAAAAATAGGCACTTTGGCTTTTATCCCGTCCAATTCCGAGAATATTCATTTTCTGACTTTCCTGGAACCAAAAACAGCAGAAAACAGGCAGCTGTCACTGTGGCTCTTGTTAATAGGTTAGTCCAAGAAATCATATGAAAAGTACTCCAAAGTTGGAACAAAACACAAGAAAGTGGATAAAATTAAGCATGGAACATCAAAAATTATAGATACATTTGCAATGTATCACCAAACTGGCCATCTCTCCTGCTCTCCGCCACCCCCTCTTCCACGGCGGTATGCCCACCACCGCTGTTAGCAGCAGCGTCAGCCATGGGGTGCTCGACGAAACGACATTGGGCACCGACTCCATCATGACCGACATGATCAACATTGGGGGCTGCCACCATTCTACACGCAGGGGGAGGCGGAGGCCTACGCCCGCTGCGATGACAGCCAAGAACCCTGGGAGAATGATGCCTATGCGTTCGCCGAGGACGACAAGGAGGAGGCGCCCGCGCTGGTGCCCGAGTTGGTTCCCGTGGTCAAGAAGAAGAAGAACGGCGGCCAGGGGCCAAAGTGGAGCTCACGGGAGGACGAGTGTCTCGCCGAGGCTTGGAAATCGCTCAGCATCGACCCCTCCACCGGCATGAACCAGAGCTCCGAGGCCTACTGGCTGCGCGTCATGGCGGCGTACGATGAGCGGCGGCTCTTGGACCCCTACTTCAAGGACCTGTACCACGACCGCATCGACTATGGCATGTCGCACCGCTGACACATAATCCAGCATGCTTGCAACAAATGGCATGGCGTCATGGAGGAGGTGCGCTGTGTCCATGTTAGCGGCACCAACTTCGAGGACCAAGTAAGTGAACCCACCGTGTCCACTGTCCATCGTAGCCTTGTGTTGGGTCACCGGCCATTGATCATGATTGTTTGTTCGCTGCATTGCATTGCTTTCGTAGATGTGCGCCATGATCACCGCCTACCGCGAGGACAATGGCGACATCGAGTTCAAGTTCATCCATGTGTTCACCAGGATCGAGACGTGCGACAAGTGGACCGAGACGCGCACGGTGCTCGCCAAGGGCAAGTACGACCCCGACGCACCGCCAGCTCTCTCCTCGGAAGGCCGCCCGATCGGGCAGAAGAAGGCCAAGGCGGCGAGGGATGCCGCGCCGGCCATCGAGAAACTGCACAGCTCGATCATGGCCTGCATGGCAGATGCTGCCTCGCACGCTGCCGAGAGGGTAGAGCAGGCCACCAAGATGGAGCAGGTTGCCATTGTCAGGTGGGCGTCGGTCATCGAGAGGCAGGACGCCAAGCTCGAGCTGATCAGGGCCAATGTGGCCGCGAAGAAGAGGAGGGAGGACCTGTCGATCCTCATGGTCGACACCAGGGACATGGACACCGACATGTGGGCGTGGTGGGAGGCCCATCGCACCGTGATCCTGCATGAGGTCCGAGGCCCACCGGCATCCACTACCCCAGCACCTGCGGCATCCACTTCGCCATCGCTTGCGACATCCACTACCCCAACACCTGCGGGCGCACCGGTGACAGGCACTCCGCCACCGGTCATCGATGTCGACGCCACCGTCTGATGCTCCGCTATGCTCTACGATGCTGGCATAGCTTCCTTTGATCACTAGACTATGATGATTTGCAGCAATTTGCGACGATGTGATCGTCGAGACTTTGTTTTGTAACGCCCAAACTATTTATGTTCGGCTATAGGATCGATGATCCACGATCGTCCGTTCTACCCGCCATATTATTTTTCTTGCTTGAATTTGAAATTTCTAATTTGAGGGCCGATTTGGGGGTCACGACTGGAGACCGGCTCCTCCCATAGCCGGTTTTTGCGCCGGCACCCCCCCATATGGTCTTATGCCAGGGTTAAATTGGGGGTTGCGAGTGGAGATGCTCTAACCCATTATATTTTTTGCTTTCAGTTTATTTTTGTTTTGTTGAGTCTTGGAAGTTATTGCCTCTGTAATAACCTCTCCTTATCCTTTTTGTTTGGTTTTTGTTCCAAGAATAACCTCTAATGAGAGGAAAGTAAGATATGGTGAAGTTGCTGTCCCGAAATAGATTTTTGTGCTTCCTTATAAACAATCGTGAAAAATCGCTCTATGTCGGATTGAGCTGTAATTTTCTGTGCTTATGCCCCAGGTTGTTATCTAACTTTGATTAGTTTAACACTTTTTGATTTGAGCAACATAAGGTCTTCGTAAAAATCGGTTTTTACCTGCTGGTCTGTTTTGATAGATTTCTGCCATTATTTGCATTTGCCTCTTAATCTCTTTCTCTTTGAGTTATCCTTGATCATTTGAACTTTTAAAAGGAATTGCTACAGTATCTCGTGTTTTAATGGTAGTTTTACTTGTGTCGAAACTAAACCCAAAGACTTATTATCTTGAATACACTAATGTTGCTACTGAAGATTGTGTGAAGTTTTGCATGAAGGAAATTTTCAAGTGCAGGGAAGAATAATGTGATGAGATGAAGTATAGACAAAAGCTCAAGCTTGGGGATGCCACACGTGTCACCCCATGAAATATTCAAGAAGTACAAGCATCAAACCTTGGGGATGACCAAGGCATCCCCTTCTTCATCAATAAAAATCTCAGGTTTTGTTCCAAAACACTTCGTTTTTATTGTTTTATGGACAATTGTGTTGTTCTTGGAGCATCTTTGTTTTTGTTTTTAGTTTTCTTTTGTTTGGTTTGCTTAAATAAGTTGGTTGGATCCCAACACACTTCTTTTGGAGAGAGACACACCCTGTTATTCATAGCCTAGAACACTCTAGTTTTCACTCTTATTGTTCTGTGAGTGTTCTCCTTTGCTAGCACTGTGTTTAGCTTTAGTTTTTTTATTCTTTTGGTTTAGAACTTTTTAAGTTGTTCTTTGTAGATGGGTGAGACATGCTCTCTGGTCTTTATTGATTATTATCTTTGAGAGTTGTTTCAAATAAGTCGATTGGTGTTAGAAAATAGTAGGAAGTTTCATGCTTATAGTGGTACAAAAGGAAGCTTGTTTTGACTATGATTTAGACTTTATCATGTCATGCTAGATGTTGCTTTGACCATATGCTTAGTGATTATTGCTGTAGCATGACTTGTTAAAAACAATTGAGATTTCTTAATGTGCCTTGAAATAATCATGCGTTGTTTTAGCATATAAAAGCATAATATTGTGGTATTCTCCTTTGATGATTTATTTGGGTTGACTTGGTGCATGCTCACACCATGTTAAGACTATACCAAGTCACCATAGCCTCTATGATCATTTAGTTTTCGACTTGTAATATCACTTTATGCTTTAATTAATAATGTTTTGTCGCTTTGCATGATTATGTCCATTATTGCTCTCTTAGTTGGTCGCTCCCAGTCTTTTGCTAGCCTCCACATGTACCAAGTATGAGTTCAAGTCATGCATCCAACTCCAAATAAAACCAAGTTATTCCAAAGAGTCCACCATACCTATCTATTAGTATTATTGCTATTCCAAGTATATTCATGTTTTTATCTACCTTCTGAATTAAACTTGTTATGTGAAAATTAGTGATTAAAGCTCTCACAAACTTGATGGCACACTTTACTTTCTTGCACTTAATAAACTTGAACCATTGTTCCCATCTATCTTGCATATATGCTTGCGCTTTGTAAGTTGTGAATTAGCAAAACCATGTTATCATGGGGAACTCTTTCAACATTGCACTTTATTTAGTTGATATCATGTTCTTTTGCTTATGGATCCTGGCGGTGTGAAATAAAAGGGGAGCTTGTAAGCTCATGGAGTTTGTATATGTGTTAGAGAAATGCCTGGGTGACTAGCCTAAGCCATGCCTAATCATGGTGGAAACTTGCAGCATAACCATAGTGAGCACTCTGTGAAGCATCCTCAGTAAAGAAACCTATGCAAATTGGAAAGAAAAAACCCTATGCAAATAGGAAATAAAAGGATCGCTGAGATGCTCATTGTCTGCTGCCTTGTCATTTTGATATGGGAAAGCTCCTGTATCATGGGTCAAGGGGTACCCCGTTGGCGGTTCTCTATGATACACATGTACTTACAATGACAAGAACTTACTCGTTACTAAATTTGAGTAGCATGAGGTTCGATATCGTAAACAAGGGGCATGAGATTTTCAGCTTATAACTTGTCAGGCATATCCTCATATTTGTTCACTTTAACCTTAATCACCTAAAGATGCTTATGATAGGGGCAATGAGAGCTGAAAGCTAATAAGTACCATAATTTTTGGAAGCTCTTTATGAGACTTGAATCCCTGCTTCCTTCTATGAAGGGCCTTTCTTTTACTTTTATGTTGAGTCTCCATCTTCTATCTTTATGCACCTATTAAGAGAGCATAGTGCTCATTCTTAGTTTAATGTGCATTATCCCAAAACTTGTAGATTGATTCATAACTTTGATATTGCTCGTTCTTAAACTATTTGTATCTAGTCACCCTTATGAACTTTGAAGGTGTCCTATGCATTTATGTTTGGCTACACCATGAGGGACAAGCTGAATACCATTTTCATTATGTTTTCTATATGTGAAACAAACAAACGTCTTTCAAAGCATTGTTATTCATGAATCTTTTGTTTGTACCTTTTCATGCTACATCATAGTTGCTATGTTTTATTGTTAGAACTATATCTTTCATGCAATGTTAAAGTACTATGATCCCAGCTATCAATGTTTTACAAATACCTTGATCAAGATTGTGATGGTGCATGTCACCTCAAAAATTATTATTTTTTATCACTTACCTACTAGAGGATGAGCAGGAGTTAAGCTTGGGGATGTTGATACGTCGTAAATGTATCTATAATTTTTTATGTTTGATGACCCACAAGTATACGGGGTGTATCGCAGTATTTTCGATAAGTAAGAGTGTCGAACCCAACGAGGAGCAGAAGGTGCTGGCTAGTGGTATGGATCAGGAATTCTCTGCAAATACTTAGCAAACGGATTTTTTGGGGTTTTCGATAAAAGAAGTAAACGAAGTACGAGTAAATAAAAGACAGTAGGAATAAATGCAGCAAGTGGCCCAATCCTTTATGCAGCAAAGGACAATCTGGTTGTATTATTTAAGATGACCAAACGTTCTCGAGGACACATGGGAAGACTGTCAAGTGCTTTCGCTTCATATAGTTGATTAATCTTCTCTAGCTTGCTAAGTGTTGTGTGGGTGAACCTATGCTAATGTACCGCCCCATCCAAGACTAATACATACTTGTGATTATACCCCTTGCAAACATCTGTAAGTACAAAAAGTAATTAAGGTAGAAACCTAACCACAGCTTTAAACTCTAAGACCCTTACGTCCCTTGTGCAATGGTTTCCTAACGGGGGTTCAGGTTTCTGTCACTCCGGCAACCCCTACGATTAGTAGCCAAATACACAATGCATTCCCCTAGGCCCATATAGGTGAAGCGTCATGTAGTCAACGTTCACATGACACCACTAGAAGAAGTACACCACAACTTAAATATCAAACTATTGAATTTCTCTCAACACAACTCCACTACTAACAACATGACTTCTCCCATGTCCTCAAGAACAAAACGAACTACTCACAGGACATCATATGGATCATGATCAGAGATGGAATAATGATGTATAACAATCTGAACATAAACAATAATTCAATGGTTCACTCAATAGCATCAACTACAAAGAGTAATCAACACCGGGAAAGTTTCCCCTATGAACTATGCAAGATTCAACTCAATTGTTACAGCAATATGGAGATGGTGATGAGGGTGCTGATGGTGATGATGGTGGTGATGATGATGATGATCCCGATGAAGTCTAGCTTGATGTGGTGTTGATGGCGACGATCTTCCCTCTCCGGGAAGGAATTCCCCCGGCAGAAATCTGTCTACCGGAGAGATCTTTCTCTCTCGGTGTTTTCTGCCCCGCAGAGGCGGCGGAATCTTTCTGTGGTCGCTCTCCGAGTCTTGGGGTTTCGGGAGGATGATATACGCCAGAGGAGAGAGGCTGGAGTGGGCCAGGGTGGCCACACCACCTCCTGGCGCGGCCTAGGGCTGCCCGCGCCATGGGGTGGTGTGGGCCCCCTGTGGCCCACCTCCACTCCATCTTCTGGCATCCTTAGTCTTCTGGAAAAATATGATTTTCCGTATATTTTCCTGGATTTTCTGATCTTCGCGAATTTTGCCTCCAAACAGCACCTTTTCCATCAAAATCCTGACGGCAGCGGTCCATGCTCCAAAAGTCATCAACCATGCAAAAATAGATGAAATAACATAAGTATCACCTCTCAATACAAAATATATCAATGAATAATAGTGAATTAAGACATAGAATAGTGATGAAAAATGGACGTATCAACACCCCCCAAGCTTAGACTTCGCTTGTCCCCAAGCGAAACTGAGCTCAATAAACATGGCCTCGGGTTTATGGAGTGAAGAGTCGATAAAAGAATACGGACAAGAAGCATCACATTCATCAAGTGCATAGATCATAATAGAATACAACTCACTATTATATAACTCAACTTGCAATGAGTAAAGGAAACACAATAAAGATACATAAAGTGAATCATAATTGGTAATGGCAAACTTAGCTCTTGGTCGAAGAATAGTTGATAATTTGCTGGAGTTCACAAATAGCTGGTTTTCAAAGATAGCTTTCAAAGTAGTAAACATCAAGATAAGAGCAATGTGCAAAACAAGGAACATAAGACATGATTGAATAAATCATCATATGAATAAATGAAACACATCAACTCAAAATACTTGCTGAGGTAGAAGGGAGTAGGTTCACTGACTCAACTACAAAGTAAAAGAAAGGCCCTTCACAGAGGGAAGCAAGGATTGCAAGTCTCATAAAGAGCTCCCAAAAATTATGATACTTACTAGCTTTCAGCTCTCATTGCCCCTATCATAGGCATCTTTTGGTGGTTAAGGTTAAAGTGACACAACTAAGAGAATATGCTTGACAAGTTATAAGTTGAAATCTCATGCCCCTTACTTATGAGTACCGATCCTCATGCTACTCAACTTCAGTCATGAGCAAGCTCTTGTCATTGTAAATACATGTGTATCATTGAGAACCGCCAACGGGGTACCCCTTGCACATGACACAGGAGCTATCCCATAATCAAAATGACAAGGCAAGCAGACAGTGAGCATCTCATCGATCTTTTTATTTGCTATTTGCATAGGTTTTTATTGAGGATGCTTCATAGAATTCTCACTATAGTTATGCTGCAAGTTTCCACCAAGATTAGGCATTGCTTAGGCTAGCGGCCCATGCGTTTCTCTAACACACATATAAACTCCATGATCTTACAAGTTCCACTTTTATTTCACACCGCCGGGATCCATAAGCAAAAGAACATGATATCAACTATGTACAAGTACCAATGAAGTGTTGAAAGCGGTCCCCATGATGCATGGTTCTGCTAACTTCAACTCATAAAGCGAAAGCATATACGTAACAAAGAAGGACCCAATGGTTCAAGTTTATTAAATGCAAGAAAGTAAAGTGTGCCATCAAGTTCGTGAGAGCTTTAATCACTAATTTTCACATAACAAGTTTAATTTGGGAGGTAGATCAACCAAGAATTTACTTGGAATAGCAATAATGCTACTAGGTAGGTATGGTGGACACAAATGGCAAAGGTTTTGGTTTAAAGGAGGTGGATGCACGAGAAGAATTCCCTCTCAGTACAGGTTTTTGGCTAGCAAGGCTGGGTAGCAAGTACAAGAGTTGAAGGAAACAAACAAACATACAAGTGATAAACACAAACATGCAATCTTCCTTGGAAGCACAAAAGATCTTAACTAGAGAATACTAGACTTATGAGCAAATCAAGAAAGAAAGATGATGAAATTATTTTTCTCTAGAGTACTTCTATATTTTTCATTCAACTCTCAAAAATAGTGTGCTACTGACCGAGCCAGGTTTGCCAAAACCAACTAAATTAACTCAATGATCCCAAAGTGATACCAATACTAACAACAAGATCAATCATATAACCACAAATTGAAAACTAATATAAGCTATGCAAAAGAGTGAATGATAGAACTTCTCATTAATATTTCAAATCGGCAACTCACACCAAGGGATACATATCTAACGAGAGAGGGGACACTTCCATAATGCAAACCATCCTACATAATAACTTCTCTATTCATGATATGACTCTACTAATAAGGCAAAAAGATAGAAGATAGTGATGTGATACCGTGACACTCCCCCGAGCTTGGAACAAACCAAGGGGATGCCAAACCTAATGACGAATTACTCCTTCGGTGGTGGTGGTAATATTTTCTTAGTTGACGTGAGGTAATCTTCCAGCATCTTGCGAAGCCTATTATTCTCCCATTGAAACATGTCCACCTTCCTCTTCAAGTCTCGGTACTTACCGCAGAACTCCTTAGTGACTCGTAGGGCTTCCGTTGATGCAGGGCAAGTGACTAAAGGTACCTGCCCCTACTTGGGGTCTTGGAGATCTTCCTCCATAGGCTCCTTTCATTTATCCTTGGCGGACACCATTGTTCTTCTAAACCTTCAAAGAGTATGCCCTGGCAGAAACAGATCAAAACAAAAACACGATGAAAACACGATATACAAACCTTGGGGGATCTGGGGGGTTATATATTACAAAGTTTCATATCAAAAGGAAGGTACTGGGAGAAAACGAGTCGGAGGCGGAGTCCGGGGTGGACTCACCACCTGGTGGCGCGGCTAGGGGTGGGCCCGCGCCACAGGGTGGTGTGAGCCACCCTGGCTCCTTTCCGTCCCTTTTTCGCTTCGTAGCTTTCCTTATTGACTGAAAACTGCAAGAATGTAGTTGGATAGTATTTCCGCGGAACTTTTCTTACCAGAACTGTTACCTATTTGAAAATAGACTCTGCAGGTCTCTGAATTTGGTATCTAATAGATTCTTTCGGAGTCACCACTTGAATAATCATCAGTATGTTCATCTTTGTACACTTATTACTTGAGTCATAAAACCTTTCTCTTCCTTATTACACCATTATCTCCACTTCCTGGAAATTTGTTTCACACAAAACTTTACACAATTCTCATTAGCAACATTAGTATAAGTGAAGTGATAAAACCTTTTGAGTCCAACTTCAACTAAAAACCATCAAAACATAAGCTACTGTAGCAACTCCTTCCGAAAACCCAAAAAGAATTCAAAAAGGAAATCGAATAAAGAAGCAAATGCAAGAGTGGCTAAATCTGTCAAAACAGACCAGCAGGTAAAGATCAATTTTTTCGAAAATCTTCTGTTGCTCAAATAAAAAGTGCAAAACTAATGAAAGTTAAATATAAACCTGGGGCAGGAGCACAAAACATTACAGCTCAATCCAACATACAGAGATCTCTCACGAATTTTTACGGTGAAGCACAAAAATCTGTTTCGGGACAGCAACTTCCCCAAATCTTACTTCTCTCTCATTAGAGGTTGATCTTGACACAAAAACCAAACAAAACGGATAAGGAGCGGTTATTACCGAAGTAATAACTTCCAAGACTCAAAGAAACAAAAACAAACTGAAGGCAAAAACAAATTGGGTTGTCTCCCATAAAGCTCTTTCTTTATAGCCATTAAGATGGGCATGATAATTTTGAAGAAGCTCTCATAGGGATATGAATTGAAGTGAAAGAGAGCATTAAGAAGCAAAAACACACACACATTTAAGTCTAACCCACTTCCTATGCAAGGGGATTTTGTAAACAAACAAGTTGTTGAAACCAAAGGCTACTTGCATAAGAAGGCAAAAGAAGTGCAACATAAAAACTTTCAGCATAAAACGAGGAAACTTGATATTGTTGAGATGCATAAGAACACTTTTCCCTCTCTCATAGTAACTTTCAGTATCATGCATAAACTTAACAATATAGCTATCACAAGGTCCATCATAGCAATGATCACTTATCCTAACAGAAAACACATGAATACTAGCTCTCATAACACTACTATGTGAAACAATATTAGAGGTATCCTTACAAAGGATAGGGTGTCCCTCTTCTTCATAATTGGTGACAAAGTCTTTCACATTTTCTATAATAGGTTCATCAACCATTTGTTTATCAGGTTCAACAGCTTTATTCATACTTTCATCTACCATACTAGCCATCATATAATGTTCCATTATCTTAACTGGGAAATGCATTTTCTCAATATAAGTTTAGGTAAGACATGATTAGCAGTATAAACTTCAGTATTTCTTGCAGGAATACTCTTATCAATATCTTTATAAGGTTCATGATACTTATTCCACTTCTTTTTAGGCACTTCAATGTAGGAAGCAAAAGCCTTAAAATAAGAAGCAATAGCTTGAGAGTCTAGACCATAAGCATTTTTTATATTTTGAAAGTCATTAGTTCCCATAAAAGATTCAATGCATTCATAATCATAATTTATACCTGACTTTCTACCTTTGTCATTCTCCCAAGCTTCAACATTGTCTTGAATACGGTCCAGAAGATCCCATTTAGCTTCTTCTTTCATGCGAGTGAATGATCCAGCACAAGAAACATCCAATAAATCTTTATCATGTAGAGGGAGCCTTGCATAAAAGTTATTGATAATAATATTGTTGGGGAGCTCATGAATGGGACATTTGAGCATTAGTAACTTCAATCTCCCCCAAGCTTGAGATGTACTCTCTCCATCAAGAGGCCAAAAGTTGTATATTTGATTCCGATCTTTATGAATCTCACTAGGAGGATAAAACTTTGAATAAAAGAGAGGCACTATTTCCTCCCATTCCAGAGCTTGACCATTCTTCAGCAGCTTATACCAGTCTTCAGCTCTTCCTTTCAGTGATAATGAGAATAAATTCTTCTTAACTTGATCTGTAATGATACCTACACACTTGAACAACCCGCATAATTCGTGTATAAAGAGTAAATGATCACCGGGATGGACAGTTCCATCCCCAACACAGTAGTTATCCATAACACGATCAATAATTCTTGTAGGTATTTTGAAAACATCGTTCTCACAGGTGATGGCTTATCTACTACCTTAGCAGTGGTAGTAGCATTACCAAATAAGAAACTCAGCAAATTATCCATAACGAAAATAAAGCAGCTAGCAGAAGTAAACAATACTCACAGTAGAAGTTTCCTTTACCAGTTCCACTCTCCAATAGCGCTTCACTGCCCGGCAGCGGCGCTAGAAAATAGTCTTGATGACCCACAAGTATAGGGGGTGTATCGTAGTATTTTTGATAAGTAAGAGTGTCGAACCCAACAAGGAGCAGAAGGTGCTGGCTAGTGGTATGGATCAGGAATTCTCTGCAAATACTTAGCAAATGGATTTTTAGGGGTTTTCGATAAAGCAAGTAAACAAAGTACGAGTAAATAACATACAGTAGGAATAAATGTAGGAAGTGGCCCAATCCTTTGTGCAGCAAAGGACAAGCCGGTTGTATTACTTAAGATGACCAAATGTTCTCGAGGACACATGGGAAGACTGTCAAGTACTTTCGCTTCATATAGTTGATTAATCTTCTCTAGCTTGCTAAGTGTTGTGTGGGTGAACCTGTGCTAATGTACCGCCCCATCCAAGACTAATACATACTTGTGATTATACCCCTTGCAAACATCCGTAAGTACAAGAAAGTAATTAAGGTAGAAACCTAACCACAACTTTAAACTCTAAGACCCTTACGTCCATTGTGCAATGGTTTCCTAACGGGGGTTCAGGTTTCTGTCACTCCGGCAACCCCTACGATTAGTAGCCAAATACACAATGCATTCCCCTAGGCCCATATAGGTGAAGTGTCATGTAGTCAACGTTCACATGACACCACTAGAAGAAGTACACCACAACTTAAATATCAAACTATTGAATTTCTCTCAACACAACTCCACTACTAACAACATGACTTCTCCCATGTCCTCAAGAACAAAACAAACTACTCACAAGACATCATATGGATCATGATCAGAGATGGAATAATGATGTATAACAATCTGAACATAAACAATAATTCAATGGTTCACTCAATAGCATCAACTACAAAGAGTAATCAACACCGGGAAAGTTTCCCCTATGAACTATGCAAGATTCAACTCAATTGTTACAGCAATATGGAGATGGTGATGAGGGTGCTGATGGTGATGATGGTGGTGATGATGATGATGATCCCGATGAAGTCTAGCTTGATGGTGGTGTTGATGGCGACGATCTTCCCTCTCCGGGAAGGAATTCCCCCAGCAGAAATCTGTCTGCCGGAGAGATCTTTCTCTCTCGGTGTTTTCCACCCCGCAGAGGCGGCGGGATCTTTCTGTGGTCGCTCTCCGAGTCTTAAGGTTTCGGGAGGATGATATACGCCAGAGGAGAGAGGCTGGAGTGGGCCAGGGTGGCCACACCACCTCCTGGCACGGCCTAGGGCTACCCGCGCCATGGGGTGGTGTGGGCCCCCTGTGGCCCATCTCCACTCCGTCTTCTGGCATCCTTAGTCTTTTGGAAAAATAGGATTTTCCATATATTTTCCCGTATTTTCTGATCTTCGCGAAATTTGCCTCCAAACAGCACCTTTTCCATCAGAATCCTGACTGGAGCGGTCCATGCTCCAAAAGTCATCAACCATGCAAAAATAGATGAAATAACATAAGTATCACCTCTCAATACGAAATATATCAATGAATAATAGTGAATTAAGACATAGAATAGTGATGCAAAATGGACGTATCAATGTTCCATGCTTGTTTCGTATCTACTTTCTTATGTTTTGTTCATACTTTGAGGTATTTTTATACATTTTCTAGAACTAACCTATTAACAAGATGCCATAGTGCTAGTTGCCTGTTTTCTGTTTTTTTTGGTTTCAGAAAAGCTTGTAAAGAAATATTCTTGGAATTGGATGGGACAAAAGCCAAAGTTCCTATTTTACCAGAAGACTCACGGAGCCAGAAGACGAGACAGAGAGGGGCCACAAGGGGCCCACACCACCTTGTGGTGCGGGCCAAGCCAGGCTGCACCAGGGGATGGTGTGGCCACCTCGGGCGCCCACCAACCTTGCCTCTTCTCCTATAAAAGCCTCCCGGGACGAAAACCCTAAGTACTAGATTAGAATTCCACGAAAAGTTCCACAGTGCCGCCGCCACCGAAGAGGAGATTCAGGGGACAGAAGTCTCTGTTCCGGCACCCTGCCGGGACGGGGAAGTGCCCCCAGATCCATCTCCATCGACTCCACCGTCACCTCCATCATCGTTGCTGACTCCCATGATGAGGAGGGAGTAGTTCTCTCTCGAGGCTAAGGGCTCTACAAGTAGCTATGTGTTCATCTCTCTCTCTATGCATGATCTTATTGAGATCATGAGCTTTGTAATCTACAGATCTATTCTACTACGCAAGTGCTTTAATGAATCTCTGCTTATCCCCACGTGTGTGAAGTTGATAGTGTGCACACCGTGTGGCACTTTGGCTAAGGTTACATAAATACTTATCATGAGTATAATTTGAGTTGGATGCCTCTATGAGATTGTGGTGTTTGTTGAACCATCTAGCGCTCAAGGTGATAGTGAGGGGTTATCTAGATGGGGAATGCGAACTTTAAGGTGTGTTGTTATAGCCCTACATCGTCCAACCGAAGAGTAGTTTAGGGTAGCATCATGAAGAGAATATATTTATATGAGAGTGTCCACTAGTGAAAGTATGATCCCTAGGCCTTGTTTCTAAGCATTGAAACATCGTTACAATTAGTTACATGTTTGCTTGCTTCCACTCTTATTTCAGATGGCAATTACCACTTATAATCATCCATATTACTTGTATTTCACTATCTCTTCGCCGAACTAGCGCATCTATACACCTGACAATCGTATTGGGTGTGTTGGGGACACAAGAGACTTCTTGTATCTTGATTGCAGGGTTGCTTGAGAGGGATACCTTTGACGACTTCCTCCCTGAGTTTGATAAACCTTGGGTAATCCACTTAAGGGAAACTTGCTGTTGTTCTACAAACCTCTGCACTTGGAGGCCCAACACTATCTTCAAGAATAGAAGCGTGCATAGACATCACGGTGACCATGCCCTGATCCGGAATCCATAGGAAATCAGTACCACCTCCCCCCACCCCCACCCCCCATCCCCACCACCACCCCACCCCACCCAAATGACCCAATCGATTATAGAAGAGGAAACATATTATGATTAGGTGATTCTGAGGTGAGAAATAAGCAAGAACTCCACAATCAAAGCATACCGAATACTACTACTCCTAGTACTAATAGTACCCCCAGTGGCCCAATCAGAAGCAAATTAAGCAAAGACGGATTTCGAGGTGAGCAAATACACCCACCTATTTCAACAAGAACTCCCCAATCAGAGGTTGCACCAGTTCCAACAGTTGCTTGCTGGATGTGAGCAAGCTAGTGATGGTTTCTTGTCTTGTCGTCGGTAGAAAGGCATGGGCAGGGGAGTAGTAGTACTAGTACTAGTAGGGCTGGGCAGTACACTTTTTTCTATAGTAAGTATTTTTAAGTGGTACTAGCAGGAACATTTTGCCGGGAGAGAATCACAAATTTTTGATCCTAGCTATCACGTGGTGGCCTACAGCTGTTTCAAGCGGGACCCATGTCAGGGGTGAGTTAAAGCAAGTCCCACATCAAGTGGGTGAGATAATTGACCGAGCCAACCTCCTCCTTCCCTTGGTACCAGTACTAGTTCTCCCGGGTTCCTCTCCAAGGATAGAGAAAATCGCTCCTCTTCGAATCAAATTCGTCCCAGCTTATTATCCTTCTGCCGATTCGTCTCATGGAGCAGTGGACAAGACGGCGGTAGTTGCAGCATAGGGCACCAGTGCTGGGCCTCAAAAACAGTTTAGGAACCGATAAAATGACAAGCTCGGATTTCAGACTAGAAACACACACAAACACACATATACTCTGTATATACTAATATACGGAATAGTTTCCAATCACAGTTCTGCTAACAAAGGCCTAGAAATCATAATAAGGTAGCTCCTTATTACAGAACTATGATGTAGCGAACCAATCATTGGATAACTCTACACCCCAAGAGTTTTGCAGCTGGGCTAGTGGTCATGAACGGCACCAAAAGTACACCCCTGATGATCAATAGCCCTCCATCAAATCCATCCAGACGCAGTGTACCAGATCCACAGCCTCTGGTACAAGCTCATCAATGAACATGTCATTGTCATTACCATCAAAGTCCTCTTCGGTCGTCTGCTTCTACGATTAGTAGATTAACAGATACGTTTATAGACAAACATCAAAGACACAAAACTTAAACATTTGTCATTCTACAGATATACCTTGTCATCTGGCATAGAGGTAGTACCAGAAATGAAACCTGTTTCATGCAACTTGTGCTTTTTCTCTCCTCCCCTTCTCCAAGTTGATCAAGATGCTCAGGAGCTGCCTCTGTCAGTTGATCTAGTTGATCAACATCTGCTTCCCCTACTTGATCTTGATGATAAAGATGTGCTTCCCCTGGTTCATATGGAGGATCATATGGTTCACCATGACATACCCATCTAACATATGTGCTAAGCATCCCAAATGTATAAATATGGTCTTCCACTATACTTTGAGGTAGCACCCTACAATTCACACACAACCGGCAGGGGCAATGTACTTTTGAGTTGTCATAATGAGCTCTAACAAATCCCATAAATCGTAGAACATCAAGGATACATTTAGCGCTGCCTAATGGAGCAATCTCTATCCAAATCTACCCATCTGTTTAATTATGACATACAAGGTTGGTTATTATTAAAAGAAAAGCACGAAACATATAGATGAAGTAAAAAACTATATATGCCTATGTGTTTCAACAAACATATTGACAGCAAAAATCACCGAAGGTATTTAGGAACACAGATCCAGCGCAGAATAAACTATGACCATGCAGATTGAGGAAAAATTAAACTACATAGGAGTATTTGAAAGGGCAATAAAATGCCAACAAAATGGAGCTAGAGATAGAAGGACTACCGTGGGATCGACGTGCCCACCGGTGCGTCTCAAGAAGACCGACGGGTAGGGAAAGCTTCTTCGTGCATGTTGGTGATGAGGAGCGGCCATAAGCGCGTCTGTTTTGTGGGGAAGGGGGTGAGACCTAGGCGGCGGAAGGTGGAAGTTAATACACAACGTGAAGGGGTGTGGAGGGACAACTTTGGAAATTCTGACCTACCCTGCTTTGGGCACCACCATATACGTGGCCCAGCTGCCAGTCACCATAGATCAAAATTGATCAAAAACTTATCAAAATACAAGTTTCTGTTTTACCATGAAACTACTGGACATAGCATTGCACTTTGTGAACGAATGGATTTATGTCAAAAAGTTATTTAATTTCAGCATCTTCAGCTAGGAAGCTTGGAAACTCATGAAAGTAGGGCATTATCCATCAAATCTGGAATCTCCTTTGTAAAAAATTGCTTGAAATGCCAAGATGCACTGATCTACCAAATATGGCCAGGTTTGTAGGCTTGGTTGGCGAAGATACTTCAATGTAAGGAGTAGTAAAAAAGATGAAAAAGGTATAGAAACTATGGCTGTGACCTTGATACTCTTGTTTGAAAGTCTCGAAATAATGTTCATTAATTTCGGCAGATGTCTATAAACTCATTAAATGCTGGAAAGCATACAGGCCTGCGGGTCTATCTGACGGGGACAACATCCCAAGTGGGAGCAGCGTATCTTAGAAGCTTCAACTTCAAAATTTCGGTTGAGCGCCGAAATATCCCGCCCACCCATTCAAACATCCCGCCATCCATTCAAACATCCAGCCCCAAAAAAAACATCCAGCCCCAAAAATTATTTTATTGCACAAATTTAGACTGGAAGCTTGAAAGGGCGTTATACATTATGTGAAAATAGGGGGCCGTGGCATTTTGAGCCATCATCTTGTAGTTGCTTCACAACAAAACACATTGTTGTTACTTGGAAATTCAAAAACAAACTTCAAATTTGGAAGCAGACATATTGGTTGATTTGCAAAGATGCACCGATCTACCAAATACAAACATGTCATCATAAACTATTTCCATGACCTTGGTCACCTTTTTTTGGACGATGGTCATCTTCTTGAAAGCCTTAAATTGTTCAAAAATTTCAGCAAATGCCTAGAAACTCGATTAAATGCTGGGAAGCAACTCTCGCTCGCGTGTGGGCCTAGAGAGTGACGGCGCGTCCGAGAGGCCCCACGCCGGAGTAGCGTATGCTAGAAGCTTCGACCTCAAAATTTGGTACGACACCCAAACATCGCACCCATCCATTAAAATATCCCACGCATCCATTCAAACATGCATCACCTCTTTCTAGAATGCAAAATTCCTCTTCTATCCCTGCTCCGAAAACAAGAATCCGAGGGAGCACTGCAATAACAGAGGGATATAGGTGGTAAATTTTTCGTTCTCCCAAGTGCATCATCCCATCCATGTTTCCTAGCCCCTATTCAATATTTACCAGCCCGCCCATTCCGACCTACACCGACTTTTTGGACCCACTATGCAAGTGACCCACATGTCAGCGAGCCAGAATTACGGGAAGTAGAGATTCCCATCGCCTGTTGTTCAAAATTCGAACATTTTTTGCTAAACCGAGATAAAATCTTTAAAATCATCCAACCTGGATTATACTATCATTCCACTATGTCAGAGTAAAAGCTAAAAAAACAAAGCCAAAAACACGTTCGTAGCTTTATAAGCAAAAAATCAAAAGCCAGAATTCGAGCCCAACCAAACAACGCCTAAATCTCAAGGAACTCTTTCTTTTTCTCCCTTGTTTTAGTACCCGGGTACCTTCAATTTTATTTAACAAAAAATATGGCCAAGAAGGATATCATCGACTTATAGATCAATTTTTGAGATACTTTAATTAAATTGTGGTAACACCATTCTGTTCCACGAATATATATAACCATAAAGTTTGAAAATATTATTGGGAATTCAGGGAATCCTAAACCATAAAATCTAAACCCCTAAACCCTGACCAAGCAGGTACCGCGCAACTATAGATCAAAAATTGAGATACTTTCGTTAAATCGGGTAACGCCATTCTATTAGGCGACTATAAGCATAAATCCTGAGCATTATCAAAAATTCTCTAAACCCAAACCGGAAACAACCCATAAAACTAAACTGTAAAACCCTAAACCCTCGGCCCATAAACCCTAATCAAGCAGGTATCATGCACTTATATATCAAAATTTGAGATACTTTCATTAAATTGCGGTAACGCCATTCTATTCCACGAATATAAGGATAAAGCTTGAACATTATTTAAAATTCCCGAAACCCTAAAATCTAAACACTAAACCCTAAATCCTTACCAAACACGTAGCATGCACTTATCGATCAAAAGTTGATATATTTTCATTAAACTGGTAACTCCATTCTATTCAATGAATATAAGCATAAATCTTGAGCATTATAGAAAATACCCTAAACCCTAAACAACCCCTAATAAAACCTAAACCTAAAAACCGAAACCCTCAACCCATAAACCCTAACAGATCAGGTATCATGCACTTATAGATCAAATTTGGAGATACTTTCCACGAGTTAGGTAACGCCATATATATTCTATTCGACGAATATAAGCATAAAGCTTGATTATTATTGAAAATTTGATAAACCCCCTAAACCCTATTCAGTCCATAAAACCTAAACCATAAAACCCTAAACCCTCGACCCATATAAATCCTAACCAAGCAGGTATCATGGACTTATAGATCAAAATCTGAGATTCGATCTTTCATTAAATTGCGGTAACGCCATTCTATTCCACAAATATAACAATAAAGTTTGAACATTATTGGAAATACCCTAAACCCTAAACCCTCAACACCGCACGTAGCATGCACTTATCGATCAAAAATTGATATATTTTCATTAAACTGGTAACTCCATTCTATTCGGTGAATATAAGCATAAATCTTGAGCATTATCGAAAATATCCTAAACAACCCCTAATAAAACCTAAACCTAAAAACCCAAACCCCCAACCCATAAACCCTAACCAATCAGGTATCATGCACTTATAGATCAAATTTTGAGATACTTTTGATGAGTTAGGTAACGCCATATTCTATTCAACGAATATAAGCATAAAGCTTGAGTATTATTGAAAATTTGATAAACCCCCTAAACCCTATTCAGTCCATAAATCGTAAACCGTAAAACCATAAAACCCTAAACCCTCGACCCATATAAACCCTAACCAAGCAGGTATCATGGACTTATAGATCAAAATCTGAGATTCGATCTTTCATTAAATTGTGGTAACACCATTCTATTACACAAATATAACAATAAAGTTTGAACATTATCGAAGTTGCCCTAAACCCAAAAACCGTAAACCCTCAACCCCGCCTAAACGACATTGGCAAATGAGGTATCACATGCACTTATAGATCAAAATTTTAGATAAACTTTCCTCAAATTGTGCTAACGCTATTCAATTCCAAGAATATAAGCATATATAAAGAAGCTTGAACATTATCGAAAATTCCCAAAAAACCTAAACCCTAAACACCTAAACCCCCAAAACCATAAAAACCCTAAACCCTCAACCCCTTACCAAGCAGGTATGATGCACTTATAGATCAAAATCTGAGATACTTTCATTAAATTGCGATAACACGAGTCTATTCCACAAATATATATAAGCATATATATAAGCTTGAACATTATTATTGAAAATTCATAAACCCTAAAACCCAGAAAACCCTAAACCCTAAATACCAACCTTAAACTCCTAAGCCCTAAACCCTAAAATCCTAAATCATATACCATAAACCCTAAACCCCTAAACCCTCAACCCAAAAAACACGAATCCTAAACCCCAGGCTATATATATCTTATGTGGAAACCAGGGCAATGGAATTTTGAGCCATACTTATTTGTAGTTTCTTCATGACAAAAGCCATTGTCGTCGCTTGAAAATTGAAAATAACTTCAAATTCAGAAGCTTCCTTTGTAAATAATATTTTAAATGCCAATAATACGGACCAATCTACCAAATACAAACATGTTGTTATAAACTATAGCAAAGGTGTGGCCATGACCTTGGTCACCTGGTTTGAAAGCCATGCAAATTCATACATGGTACGCCATATATCGTATGACAAAATTAAAGCCATTATTATTGATTTGGAGCTTTTAAAATAACTCCAAATATGGAAGCTCTTTTTCTAAACAATGTTAAAATACCTATATGCACCAATCTACCAAACATGGTTACATTATCATAAAGTATGGTAACACATATGGCCTTGACATTGGTCATCTAGTTTTTGAAAGACATGAATGTTCAAACATGGTACGCCATATTGTGAAACGAGTTTTTCAAGAGTTATCAAATTTTATATATTTTCATGGAAACTAGCCAATGCACACAATGAGACACCAACGGAGAAATGAATGGTTGTATTTTGTTTTATATTTTGTTTCTTTATTTTTTAAAAAAAATTGGCCCAAATTTGGTGTCATTACTATTCATATCAAAAAATTGAAATCTTGCAAAACTCTTGGTGGTTCTCCAATATTTGACTAATTCGGTACCTTTAAACTATTTTTAAAAAGTCAAGAGCAAGCTATATCACCAACTTTGTAGTTCGTAAATATACTTACTTTCAATCGTCAAAAAGTTATTTAATTTCAGCATCTTCAACTAAGAAGTTTGGAAACTCATGAAAGTAGGGCATTATCCATCAAATCTGGAATCTCCTTTTCTAACAATTGCTTGAAATGCCAAGATGCACCGATCTACCAAATATGGCCAGGTTTGTAAGCTTGGTTAGCGAAGATGCTTGAATGTACAGAGTAGTACAAAAGATGAAAAAGGTACAGAAACTATGGGTGTGACCTTGCTCCTCTTGTTTGAAAGCCTTGAGTTAATGTTAATTAATTTCGGCAGATGTCTATAAATTCATTAAATGCTAGAAAGCATACATGCCTATGGGTCTATCTGATAGGGACAACATCCCAAGTGGGAGTAGCGTACCTTAGTAGCTTCAACTTCAAAATTTCGGCAGAGCACCGAAATATCCCGCCCACCCATTCAAATATCCCGCCCACCCATTCAAACATCCTGCCCCAAAAAAAATCTAGCCCCAATTTTTTTTATTGCACAAATTTAGCCTAGAAGCTTGAAAGGGCGTTATACATTGTGTGAAAAAAGGGGGCGGTGGAATTTTGAGCCATCATCTTTGTAGTTGCTTCACAACAAAACTTATTGTTGTTACTTGGAAATTCGAAAACAAACTTCAAATTTGGAAGCAGACATATTGGTTGATTTGCAAAGATGAACCGATCTACCAAATACGGACACGTCATCATAAAATATTTCCATGACCGTGGTTACCTTTTTTTTGGACGATGGTCATCTTGTCGAAAGCCTTAAATTGTTCAAAAATTCAGCAAATCCCTAGAAACTTGTTTGAATGCCGGGAAGCAACTCTCGCTGGCGTGCGGGACCAGACGGTGACAACGCGTCTGAGAGGCGCCACGCCGAAGTAGTGTAAGCTAGAAGCTTCGACCTCAAAATTTAATATGGCACCCAAACATCGCACCCATCCATTAAAATATCCTGCGCATCCGTTCAAACATGCTTCACCTCTTTCTAGAATGCAAAATTCCTCTTCTATCCCTGCTCCGGAAACAAGAATCCAAGGGAGCACTGCAATAACAGAGTGATATAGGTGGTAAATTTGCGTTCTCCCAAGTGCATCACCCCATCCATGTTTCCCAGCCCTTCTTGAATATTTACCTCCCTGCCCACTCCGACCTCCACCGACTTTTTGGACCCACTATGCAAGTGACCCACATGTCAATGAGCCAGAATTACGGGAAGTAGAGATTCCCATCGCTTGTTATTCAAAATTCGAACATTTTTCACTAAACCGAGATAAAATCATTAAAACCATCCAACCTGGCTTATACTATCATTCCACTATGTTAGAGTAAAAGCTAAAAAAACAAAGCCAAAAACACGTTCCTATCTTTATAAGCCAAAAATCAAAAGCTAGAATTCGAGCCTAACCAAACAACGCCAAAATCTCAAGGAACTCTTCCTGTTTCTCAATTGTTTTAGTACCCGGGTACCTTCAATTTTATTTAACAAAAAATATGACCAAGCAGGATATCATCGACTTGTAGATCAATTTTTAGATACTTTCATTAAATTGCAGTAACACCATTCTGTTCCATGAATATATATAACCATAAAGTTTAAAAATATTATTGAGAATTCACGGAATCCTAAACCATAAAATCTAAACCCCTAAACCACTGACCAAGCAGGTATCATGCAACTATAGATCAAAAATTGAGATACTTTCATTAAATCAGGTAACGCCATGCTATTAGACGAATATAAGCATAAATCCTGAGCATTACCAAAAATGCTCTGAACCCTAAACCAGAAACAACCCATAAAACTAAACTGTAAAACCCTAAACCCTCGACCCATAAACCTTAATCAAGCAGGTATCGTGCACTTAGATATCAAAATTTGAGATACTTTCATTAAATTGCGGTAACGCCATTCTATTCCACGAATATAAGCATAAAGCTTGAACATTATTTAAAATTCCTGAAACCCTAAAATCTAAACACTAAACCCTAAATCCTTACCAGACACGTAGCATGCACTTATCGATCAAAATTGATATATTTTCATTAAACTAGTAACTCCATTCTATTTGATGAATATAAGCATAAATCTTGAGCATTATCGAAAATTCGATAAACCGCCTAAACCCTATTCAGTCCATAAAACCTAAACCGTAAAACCCTAAAACCCTAAACCCTCGACCCATATAAACCCTAACCAAGCAGGTATCATGGACTTATAGATCAAAATCTGAGATTCGATATTTCATTAAATTGCGGTAACGCCACTCTATTCCACTAATATAACAATAAAATTTGAACATTATTGAATATTTTCGAAAACCGAAACCCCTAAAACCCAAATCCTAAACCCCTAAACCCTATAACCCGAAATCCTTAACCCTCACCAAGCATGTAGCATGCACTTATAGATCAAAATTTAAGATAATTTCGTTAAATTGGGCAACGCCATTCTATTTGACGAATATAAGCATAAATCCTGAGTAATATCAAAATTTCCCTAAACCCTAAACCAACAACTAAAACTTAAACCCTAAAGCCCTAAACCCTCAGCCATAAACCCTAACCAAGCATGTGTCATGCACACAATGATCACAATTTGAGATACTTTCATTAAATCAGCTAACCCCCATTCCGTTCTACGAGTATAAGCATAAATCTTGAGAATTATTGAAAATTCGCTAAACCCTAAACCCTAAACAACCCATAAACTAAGCCGTAAAAACCTATAACCATAAACGCTCGACCCATAAACCCTAACCAAAACATGTATTGTGCACTTATACATCAAAATTTGAGATACTTTCAATAAATTGATGTAATGCCATTCTATTCAACGAATATAACCATAAAGCAACTTGAACATTATCGAAAATTCCTAAAACCGAAAACCCTAAAACCCTAAACCCTTACCAAGCACATAGCATGCACTTATAGATCAAACTTTGATATACTTTCGTTTAATTTGGTAACGCCATTTTATTCAACAAATATATGCATAAATCTTGAGCATTATCGAAAATTCCCTAAACCCTAAACCCTAAACAACCCCTAAAACCTAAATCCTAAAACCCCAAACCGTCAACCCATAAACACTAACCAAGCAGGTATCATGCACTTTATAGATCAAAATTTGAGATACTTCCATTAAATTAGGTAACGTCATTCTATTCGACGAATATAACAATAAAGCTTGAGCATTATTCTAAATTCGCTAAACTCTAAACCCTATACAACGATTAAACCTAAACTGTAAAAACCCTAACCAAGCAGGTATCATGCACTTATAGATCAACATTTGTGATACTTTCATTAAAGAAGGTAACACCATTTTATTCAATGAATATAAGCATAAATCTTTGAGCATTATTGAAAAATCGCTAATCCCTAAACCCTAAACAACCCATAAAACCTAAACCGTGAAACCCTAAATCATCAACCCATAAACCTTAATCCAGCAGGTACCGTTCACTTATAGATCAAAATTTGAGATACTTTCGATAAATTGCGGTAACGCCATTCTTTTACATGAATATAAGCATAAAGCTTGAACATTATTGAAAATCAAAAACCCTTAACTGTAAACCCTAATAACCTCCTAACCCTAGAACTCTAACTTCCTAACCCTAGAACCCTACCCTTACCAAGGAGGTATAATGCACTTATAGATCAAAATTTTGAAATACTTTTATTAAATTGCGATAATGCCATTCTATTCCATGAATATAACCATATATATAAAGCTTGAACATTATTATTGAAAATTCCCTAAACCTTAAAACCTAAACAATCATAAACCCTAAAACCTGGAACAACCATAAACCCTAAACCACTAAACCCTAAAAGCCTAAACCCTAAAATCCTAAACCATAAACCATGAACCCTTAAACCCTCAACCCAAAATAAAACCCTGAACCCTAAACTTAACCCTAGGCTATATATACTTTGAGTGAAAACCGGGGCAATGGGATTTAAAGCCATGTTTTGTAGTAGCTTCATGACTAAAGCCATTGTTGTGCATTAGAAAATTGAAATAACTTTCAATTCGGAAGCTTCCTTTGTAAATAATATTTTCAATGCCAATACACACCATAACAAATATGGATAGGTTATTATAAACTATATGGCCATGACCTTGGCCATCTGGTTTGAAAGCCATGCATATTCTTACATGGTACTCCATATATATTGTGATACAATTTTTTCTCAGAAATTATACAATTTCAAGATTATATTTTTCCATGGAAACTAGCTAGTGCACATAGTGAGACACGAAGAGAGAAAATAATGGATGCATTTCTTTTTATATTTTGTTTCTTTTTTATTTTTTTTAAAATGGCCGAAATCAGGTGTCATTATCATTCATATCAAAAAGTTGAATTTTCCGAAACTCTCGGTGGTTCTCCAATATTTGACTACTTGATATCTTTGAATTATTTTAAAAAGTCAAGAGCAAGGTATATCACACACTTTCTAGTTCGAAATTAGACATATTTACTTTAGATTGTCAAAAAGTCATTTTATTGCATAGATTTAGCTAGAAAGTTTGGAAATTTTTGAAGATTGGGCATTGTCCATCAAATCTAGAATCTTCTTTTGAAATGCCAAGATGCACCCATCTACCAGATATGGACACGCTATTATAAACTATAACAGAGATATGGCCGTGACCTTGGTCATCTTGTATGAAAGCCTTCAAAATATATTGTTTATCAATTTCGGGAAATGTGTGGAAACTCATTTATATGTTGGTAAGCATACTGTCGCTGGCGTGTGGGTCTAGACGGGACCAACACGTGAGAGCAGCCGCGTCGGAGTAGCGTACGTTGGAAGCTTCAACCTCAAAATTTCTGCATGGCGCCAAAACATCCTACGCACATCTATTCAAATATCCCGCGCATCTATTCAAATATCCCGCCCTACTTTTTGCACATGCAAAATTCCTCTTCTATCCCTACTCCGGAAACAAGGACCATGGGAGTACTGCAATAATAGAGGGGTATAGGTCGTAAATGTGCGTCATCCCACCTATATCCCCCCCCCCCCATCGTCTCTTCCCTGCCCACACCCCTCCAACCTCGACCTTCCTATAGCTTCTTCACCGCCGGCCCTCTCTTCCACACCAGAGCTCTTCCACTGCAGGCGCTCTTCACCGGAACTATTTCACCGACTCCCTCGTAGTACCGGATCTGCTTCGCCAACATTGTTGTCTACCCTCTCAGGGCCGCTTCACTGAATCATTCGTTGCTGAACCCGAAATGCCGAGCTGCCGCCCCCGCCGCCCACTTGCCCGTCCCACCCGTCCTTGCTGCGCAGCGGTAATTTCTCTTGCTCGTTTGCTATATTTTTGTTACTCGTAAGCTACGAAATCTTTAGGATGTTGCTCAATATCCTGGATGCTATTGCCATTTCGTTTGCACCCTTTGTCTTGTAGGTCCTATCCACCTCATTAGCTTCTTGATTTTATTACCTTTCTTTATTCTCACGCTATCGGTTTAATCCTCCAACACAAACTCATAGATTCTATTCTTTCAAAGCGCTCGCACGGGTCATGCAAACAGCTCATAGAGGATCCAACACTGACAATTTGATGCCTAGCAAGGCTGAATCGCGAGGTTTCCTTATGTTACTTAGGCCAGTTTCTTGTCATGCTAATTAGTTGTCATTCTACCTAAGAACTTGCCATGACATCTGCATTTATGTTCAGTTGTGATTATATGTGCGAATGCTTAATTCAAAAAATGTCTATCTAGTTTAGATGATATATCTGGTCATTTTTAATGCTATATGTTGGTGTTTTCACCTTCTTTCATCCTTCCAAACCAGCTATCTAGTTTGAAACATACATCTGGTAATTTTTAATGCTATGTTTTTGGTGTTTTTCAAGAGTTTTTATCCTTCCAAACCAACCAACTTGGTTTCAAATGTCATGCAGAGAAATTACAATGGAGTACAAGGACCAGAGTTCCAACTACTCTGCTCAGATTCTTCTTGTAGATTGATCGGGAGTTGCACCCGCTCGAGAAGGATCTACTGTCAGACTAAACGTGCTACTGTAAGTTCATACTTACTTTAAATGATCTCTACTTTATATAATACTACTTGTTTCTCTTGTTGTTTGTTTTAACCTGTTTCACCATATTTTAGGAGACTGCAGTTAAAACCCAGCATGATCCCTTGGAATGCAGGACTGAAAGTTGTGATCCCCCATCCCATTCATCCTCCCATTGCATTGCCGAAGCAAACAATTTACTTAACATTCCACCTAGAACAACTCCTGCATGTCATAAATATATAAATGTTGTATTGCATGCAGAACGAAAGGGTGTAGCTGCTCTTAGATCTGTAGCTGAAATGTTGAAGAAGAGGACATATGATACATTGAAGCGAATCGCCATGTACCGATCTCTTATTGATGGTACTGACACGTTGTAATCTGTCGGAATTATGATCTTGTTGTATAACCTATTGTAACAAACTTTTATTGTTATGTAATAAGTGATCTTAATATTTGTGTGTTTATTAATTGATGTCTTGATATTCACCTATTCTGTGAAAAGTAGGCACTAGCAAAAGAAGTCCGAAACAGTAACAAACCAGAGCAGTAGAATGCCGAATGTTGAAACAACATGCGCATGGACTGCCAAAAATGACCAGAACAGTAAAAGATCAGAGAAGTAAATGGCCAGAGCAGTAAAATGCCAGAACAGTAGAAGGCCAAAATAGTAGAAGGCTAGAACTGTAGAAGGCCAGAACAGTAAAAGATAGAATAGTAAAAGGCCAGAATAGTAAAAGGCCATAGTAGTAAAAGGCCAGAATAGTAAAAGGCCGTAATCATAAAAGGCCAGAATAGTAAAAGGCTAGAATAGTGAAAAGCCGGAACAGTGAAAGGCCGGAACCGTAAAAGGTATCAATAGCAAAAGGCCTGTACGGTGGCAGACCAGTACAGTAACAGGCCAAACAGTGCCGGCCTGAACATGCAAAATCCCAAACACTAAAGGTCCTAAATAGTAATGGGTCGAATTTCCTAAAAGGCTGGAACAGTAACAAGACTGAATAGTAAAAGGCTAAATTAGTAACATGCCTGAATAGTATCGGGCCAGATTTGTGCAGGCTTCAAGTGGCAGCACAGTGTTGGACCTACATGGGCCTTCTATAGGCTGAAAGAGAATTCGGTCTGAAAGTTCGCGGGCCGCATCTCTGGGCCCATTTCAAATAGTGTAGGACAAAATAGTAATGGACTATCTTTTTGTTGGGCTCCCCTGATGGGCCGGCCTAGTTAGTATTTAGCAGACCTTAGTTGGGCCTGGCTTCTGCCACGGTTTCTATGACCGTTAATGGCGGTAACCGGTTGCTAACAGCGGCTGCCACGTGGAAGTTTGCATGACGTCAGCCGTCAGCGTGGCTGGCGAACGGATCTACGATGAAACAAGTTTTCGTGGCTGAAGGGTGCGGTCTGCCACGGTCGAAAAAAAACCGTGGTTAATTCATTTGTGACGGGGATTTTACCACGAAGGTCATCCGTCGTGCAAGACTCTTTGGCCACGAAAAACGGGCCTTTAACCATGAAAATCGTCCGTTGTAAAAGCCAACTTTTCTTGTAGTGACTAGTCTCATACTAGGAGTATCATAGATGACATCATGCAATCCATGTCGTATAAATCATGACGTGATAGTGTAATTAATAAAGAAAGAGAGAGAGGTGATAGTGTTATAATGTAATGATACAATATCATAGCGCCTATACATATAAAACTTAATAGCAAATAAATCTTCTACATGAGTTTGCTTTGAGATTCTACTAAACAATAAATAGTATCATACTTTGCATTATAGAGGTTGTATCATATACTAGTGTCATATGCATGGTACTAGTATATGATACTCCCCACTATGACCAGCCTTAGTACTAATAGTGGGACTAACTTAGGTGGTAACATGCACCGACATGCAATGCAAATTAGACAGTTTGAAGACATGGTGTTTCATTAAATGAGGAGTAGCTATGTCATCATAACATCACACTTTTCAAATATGGATGAGTATAAATTACGACCTCCATCCTAAAGATTAAGGCTTATATTTTTTCAAAAGTCATACTATATAAAATCTGACCAAGTTTTTAGAAAAAATATTAATATTTACAATATGAAATCCATTCCCTTTGATACATCATGGAACATATTTTCACATGGTATCTATATAGTATCATAGTTCCTGATAGTTTTTTATAAATTTGGTCAAATTTTCTATAGTTTGATTTTTTTTAAATAAACCTTAAAATTTAAGACGGAGGTAATAATAAATAAGACATACATACTGTAACATCCCAAAACTTCAATCCAAGAGTATCAAAGATCAAATCATCCAAATTTAGGATTAACAAAAACTTTGCCATATTTAAAATGAAAGCATTCATATATGTGTGCATTTAAAATAGGAGTTGTTTTGAAGTGCCATGATTGTGTGACCCTTTGCTTCTAAAATGTTTCTTAAGTGATTTAAACATCATCTACATCATTCCCAAACTTTTCCTAAAAGAAATCAAATCAAAAAGAATTAAAATGAGGGAATGGTCATTTGGACAAATTTAACTCTCATGCCTACTTTGGCTATTCCTAGTACTCAATTCTTAACAGAAACAATTCTTGATCTTTGCACCCCTTGCTAGTACACATAATGAAGTACCAAGGCCCACCTTTTGATCTTCTAAAAACCTTCTGGAAACTATTTTAAATGACAGTTTAAAACTGAATCTAATGCATATGCATAGATTACCCCTATTTCAAAAACCATGTATTTGAGCTCCATTTTCAAAACCCTTGCAACCAGAGACTACCTAGCAATAGTGGAGATCACCCAAAATTTTTGAACTCAAAATTCAAAACTTTTTCTCTTGCGGCCATTTCATCAAACACTTGGCAGGCAGAATCATAACTCTAATCCTAGCTCACTGTTTTGAACAGGGTTTTGCCCCCATTTGATCTCCATTTAATCCCTCTGTCCCCCCTTTGATCAAACCATGTCAATTGCAGCCCATCTCCTATGCCCTAGTGGCCATGCCATGCCATGCCGAGCACCACCCTTGCCGGCCAACCTTGCAACCGTCGCAGCAGACCACTCCCCCTTCCCTCGCCATGTCTAGGAGGTAGCCAACGCCGCACCGCCCCTCTTTGTCCCTTGCCCGAGCCAAGAGCAGCCGTGGACCACCGAGGAGAAACCGCGCCCAGTGCCACCAGACCATGCCGACGCCGCCCGCAGAGCGCGCCCTGTTCCCGCGTGCACAAGCCGCCGCTCGACACCAGCCCGCGCCCACCGCTCCGCCTCGACCTAGAGAACACCCCAGACACCCCCGTTCGCCGCCCAAAGCCCCACAGCCACTGCTCGCCGTGGAGACCGCCGCCTCTGCCTCTCAGAGCGCCACCTCACCCCGACCGCATGCCACCGCCATACGGCCGCATTGAAGCACTAGAGCACCGCCAGGGGACCGCCCATCGATCACCATCCCCAACCATGCCGCTAGCTTGCCGTAGCCATGTCGCCACCGTCGATCGCCCATCCCGCTCGGTCTCACCGTCGAGCCTATAAAAGGATCCCTCCCCAGCACCAAAGACTCACACCATTCCACTCCCCTCACCTCTCTGAACCTCACCCACCTCTCGCCAGAGCAAGTGGAGCAGCAGCTCGCTGGAATTGGAGTCGGAGCCGCCGCCTCTGGAGAAGAAGGGTGCCGTTGATTCCGGCCACCCCAAGCTTCGCCGCGACCATGCCTCGCCTCGCCGTCGTCTTCCACTTTGTTCGCCTGCATCGCTGACCCTGCTGGAGCCCTGGTACGCCCCCAGTAGACCCCCACCGAGCCGCTAGGGTTTGAGATCGCCGGCGACCCGTCCGTCGTCGACGACGACCCTCAGCCGTAGATCTAGCCTCTAATCGCACGGCCCACAGCGCGCGTACCGCTTCGCGTTTTAAGTGTCGCTGACTAGTGGGACCCCCCTATCAGCTGAGCCCCGTGCCGCATAGCGTCACTGGGCCGGCCCATTTCCTTTCCCGCGCAAGCCCGTAGATTCAAATCTAGGTTTTTCTTTTTAGTTAGAATATAGTTTATGTCCAGTGTTTCAAAATTCAAGTCTGTGATTTTGACAAATCCAAATCACATGAAACTAATTTCTTCTGAAAGGTATTGAAATGCTCTATCCAAGCCCATTGGATTTAATCCATTTAGAGTTATAGATTTCTCCTAATAAAAATAAGAAGACAGAAGCTTTTGCAACTTGAAACATTTTTGTAAAATCAACAAAGTTAGCTTTTGAGTTGATTCCAACTCTCAAAAATCACATTTCATCATATCTATCCAAATATGTAATAATATTAAGGTTTACAGGCAGTGACTTTGGACTAGTACCAAAATAATGCTATATAGGCAATGTCTAGTCACT
Source organism: Avena sativa (assembly GCA_916181665.1). Classification (NCBI taxonomy): domain Eukaryota; kingdom Viridiplantae; phylum Streptophyta; class Magnoliopsida; order Poales; family Poaceae; genus Avena; species Avena sativa. Next base: position 265,818,003 of record OV702291.1, read on the forward strand.
TTAAATCATTAAATAATAAACTTAAACCAAAGTAATATTGATCCAACCTTTAAATCTCATTACCACATGTTAGAATATGTGGTGAGGACATGTGTCCACATGATCCCATATTTTGGTTGTGAATATTAAATTTTAGTTAATATTTCAATGAGTAGAAATTACTTTTCCAAAATAAAAAGTTTGAAACTATTGAATTAAAACTTGTGATGTTTGGGATGATAATAGATCATCAATTGTGTGGTTTAGAATACTACTTAGCCTAAGTTAAGTATTGTTTGGTGATTGTGCACTCCCTATGTATTTCTAGACGCTAGTACCGACCAAGCCTTCGAGGAGGAGGAGTTCTACCAAGAAGAAGAAGAAGAAGAAAACTTCAACCACTGCACCAACCAAGGAAAGCTATTAGTGGCAAGCTAACCCTTGCAAACATGCTTTAGTAAGCTATTGTAGCAAGCTAGAATAAAACTAGATAGTTTAGTAAAGATGCCTTAAGCATACTTTGGTCACACCCCTTAGTTTACACAAAGTTCTTTAATTAATTTTGAAGGTAGCATAAAGAGTATAAAACTTGACCTACTTAGGAACCTTTAGATGTCATTCTATGGCATGAGATTGATCCCACCTTTCCACCTTAGTGAACACTCTTAACCTAGTGTTTTAGAATAGATCAAACTTGAGTCACTTTAGATGGGAACACTTGGTGAAAATGAGTTGTGAAAACCTTGGAATGATGAGTGATTCTATTGAGATGTTTTGACATGTGTTGAGAAACACAATTGGTTTATGATGATGAAAATGATGAGGCCTGAGCCTTAACCCTTTTTATAAAACTGATGGTTGGATTCGGATGCGATACCATTCCAAATTTACCGTACAACCACATTACCTGAATTGGGTAAGGCTTAGCTGGAAATTTATATGCACTAGTATTAGTTCCCTCACAGGAGAGGTTTGAGATGAGGCTACCTCTCAATGATGTCCACCTATGCAGTGCCCAAGATGACTGATGGTCATGGTTGGGAGGCCATGCTCATAGGAGAGGTGCTTGTACTAGGGTGTGTAAAGGGAAGGTTATGTTTGATTATCTGCATACCAAGTATGATGATTTAGGGTTATCCCTGACAGATGTATCGAATCTTGTGGTGAAAGTGTACCACCTTTGCAGAGTGTCAAACTATTCGAATAGCCGCGTCCGCGGTTATGGACAGTTGGAATGGCCATACTGTTTCGTTGTCAGATGTTTTCTAAATAACTTGAAATGAATGATGAACCTTGACTTGACCACAACAGGGTTGTGTTAATGAAAATAGCTTCCCAACTTAAGTGATTCTAGACTTTTACTTTATCTTTTCTTGCTTCAGAACTCAGCTTAGGTTTCAAACTTAACTTCATAGTTATTCTTTCAATTCAGCACTTTAACTTAGAATTATAACCCTTGTTAGTAGTAGTTTGCGAGTACTTAAAGAGTACTCATGGCTTTTGTCCCTGGCTATTATCATGGCCAGACTATGAAGGAGATTATCAAGATGATGGTCAGCAGGACGGCTATGATAACTAGGACTATCTGCCTTCGTCAGCATTGCCTGTGCCCCTGAAGATAGACCCCACCGCTACGCTATCGTTTATTTCCGCTGCGTGTTGTATTAAAGACTAGATCATGAGATCCTTATTTGTGTAAAACCTTATGTATGGTTTGTAATGGATGATGTACTATGATATCCAATCCGTTATGTCTCGCAAAAATGGTAATCCTGGGATTGCGAGGTATGGCATAACGGGCATCTGGGATTAAAAATCCGGGTGTTGACAAGTTGGTATCAGAGCCATCCTGACCATAGGAGACCCTAGTTAGAATGGACGTCCAAACCAAAAACTTAGCTTCAAAACCAAAGTGAGTATTTATGAAAAACTATTTCCCCTCTTACCTTTGTGAACTCATTCTTTCTCAAAAATACATGTTCCTCAAAATTCTTACATTACTACTTAAAATTTGACACACTTGATCACTTCACTAATTTCCTCATCCTAAATTCTTGTAGATGGAGACTTAGTTTAGCAAGTTTTACCAGTTGGGAAACGGAGGTCAGCTGATCTTCGAGAAGGATCTGGATTCACTGTCAGAATTTCTGGGACGCCCACATCCGGAGTTTCTTGGAGCTCAACTTCCAGGACCCCCAGGAGGAGACCTACAATGGCTAGTCACCGCAGATCTTCGAGGAAGCATTGAAGCACCAACTTCCAGGAGAATTCAGTTCTCTGTGAGAGAGAACAACTGGCTAGATGGATTAGCCAGGGCAATGCATGAAGCTCTCGCACGTCTATGTGCCCTCAGCGTCAACAAGATTCAAGGAACCCGTTTTGCCCACTATGCAAGACGTGACTTCATGGGAATGCCGATGGAGATGCCAAGTCACCCAGAGTTGAGGCGTCAAGTGGAGAACCTTGACTTCTTGCTTCATGACTGACAGCAAGAACTGGACAATGCCAGAGAGTTAGCCAACCAGAACCGTGCCATTGCCGACCAGAAGGCCTAGACTTTCACACTGCTCGTCCAAGATCGCCAGTCTCTTCGTCGCCAGCGTGCAAAGAAGGATCGCACCATCGCCCGTCTTTGCAAGAAGGTGGCCGACCTCGAGAAGACCATCAAGGAGCAGGAAGCTCAGCTTTCCGCCAAGGAAGAAGATGATGAAGGAGAAGACATCCAGGGAGATATGGATTCGTACCTCAGCAACAATGATGATTTTCTGGCAGAGGATGCTCTGGACTTCTACACTGATGATGAAGACTCTGACTTCATCGACGATGAGTAGATGCACTAGAGCACTGTCGTAGCATGAGATGTATCATCTCATTGTATCGTAGTTTGCAGAATGGTTCTTCAAACCATCTGTTTTCCCCTTTGATTGTTGTGGTGTGTGTTGTATCATGTGCTTGCTTGCATGAATGAAAATGAAGTTAGTTGAAAAACCAGAGTCTAACTCAAAGTTGTCACTTTGAAAGCCCAAAACCATGAACCTTAGAATTTCCCTCTTGCCCCTATATCTATCTCAATCTTCAGATGACTCGTGGAAACCAAGGAGGGAGCAGCTCATCGCAGGACCCAATGCTGCAGATCTTGCAGAATCTCATCACAGACCGTGAAGCAAGCAGGGCCGAGCGTCAAGCCAACTTAGCGACATTGCAGCAGATCGCCCAAATGGCTCTCAACAACCAAGGACATGGAAATCAGGATCACCATGGATCTAAACTCAAAAAATTTCAGAACACCAATCCCCCAATCTTCAACCAATCCGAAAACCCATTAGATGCCGATGACTGGTTACAGACCATGGAAAACAACCTAGAAGTTGCAGGAGTTGATGAGAATGAGAAAGGTCTCTTTGCCACTCACTATCTGGCGGGAGATGCAAGAGCTTGGTGGAATAGCGTCCGCAACATGAACCATGGCCAGGTGATGACCTGAGAAGCATTCAAGGTCAAGTTCAGCCGCACCCACGTGCTGCAAGGTCTTGTCAACAGGATGAGAGATGAATTCCGTGAACTGAAGCAAGGAAGATTGACTGTAGTAGAGTACCGTGACAAATTCTTGTCACTTGCCAGATATGCACCGGATGAGATCAACACGAAGGCCAAGAAGAAGGAGAGATTCTTAAACGGACTACATGATGAGATGCAGACTGTCCTCGTCAACATCCGTTTCCCGGATCTTGAAGAGCTAGTCGACTCTGCCATTCAGATGGAAGGGAAGATTAACCAAGCAAACGACAACCGCAAGCGTCATATGATGCAGCAGTCTGGATCCAGTAGTCACCAGAAGTACCATCCTAACCCCTCACCAGGATATGCACCAAGGAACAACCGACCCCCAAATTCTCGCCCAAGCTACCCCAACCGTAGCGGAGGAAATGTGAAGCCCGGAGGAAACAATCACAACTCCGGCAATGCCAACAATTTCAACCGTGCCCCTCCCAAGAGCAGCAGCAACAACAACACTGCCCCCAGAACTGGCAGCAATGTTGTACCTGTTGCAGTCAAAGACAAGTCCCAGATCACTTGTTCCGAGTGTGGAGTGAAGGGTCACTACTCCAATGAGTGTCCCAAGAAGACTGCCGCCAATGCCCCTGTGAATGCCCCAGCTCAGCAGCAGCGTCGTGTTCAACCAGGCAGGAGATTTTCCCCAGGGAACCCGCACAACCGCAACGGTCGTCTCTTCCACATGAACGCAGAAGAAGCCCAGGAAGCACCAGATGTAGTGCTAGGTATGTTTTCTGTCAACTCAGTTTTAGCAAGAGTATTGTTTGATTCTGGAGCATCGCATTCATTTGTCACCGAAGAATTTGTATGCACTAGTAAGATTCGCCCAACCAACCTGAAGCATGTCATGATAGTTCAAATCCCCGGTTCAACAACAAAAGCTAGAAAAATTTGCAAAGCTGTACCTATCAGAATTCATGGGATAGATTTTTATGCCAACCTAATTGTACTTGGAACCAAAGGTTTCGAAGTAGTACTAGGTATGGACTGGATGTCAAGGCATAAAGGACTGATAGACTGTGCTAAGAAAGCCATCACCATGACCAGTAGTTCTGGAGTAACAGTAGAACATATCTCCGAAACCTTACCCCGTCAATTCAAATGCAACAAAAGTGTAGCCCTGCCTACCATTGACCAAGTCCGAGTAGTCTGTGAATACCCCGACGTATTCCCAGATGAATTGCCAGGTATGCCCCCGGATAGGGATATAGAGTTCATTATCGAACTAATCCCCGGAACCGGATCTATAACCCAGAGACCCTATACCATGAACCCCTCAGAGTTAGTAGAACTGAAGAAGCAGTTGGATGCCATGTTAGCAACAGGCTTGATTCAGCCAAGTGCATCGCCATGGAGATCACCAGTGTTATTCGTCGACAAGAAGGATGGAGGCAACCGTCTGTGTACAGACTACAGAAAGTTGAATGATGTCACCATCAAGAACAAGTACCCCTTGCCAAAGATAGAGGATCTATTTGATCAGTTGACTAGAGCTCAGGTATTCTCAAAGATTGATCTTAGGACTGGTTATCACCAACTTAAGATTCGTGCAATGGATATTCCGAAGACCGCCTTTACTACTAGCTATGGTTTATACGAGTATACGGTTATGTCTTTTGGATTAACCAATGCCCCTGCTTATTTCATGAATCTCATGAATAAGATCTTTATGAATTTCTTAGATAAGTTTGTAGTCGTGTTTATCGACGACATCCTTATCTATTCCAAGTCAGAAGAAGAGCATGAGCAACATCTGAGAATTATCCTAGAAACCCTGAGAGAACATCAGTTATATGCCAAGTTCAGCAAATGTGAGTTTTGGCTGAAAGAAGTAGGATTCCTAGGACATATTGTGTCTGCCGGAGGAGACTTTGTTGATCCCAGCAAGATCAAAGATGTCGAAGAATGGGAAGCCCCAACCAATCAAACCCAAGTTCGTTCATTTCTCGGATTAGCGGGATATTACTGCAAATTCATGGAAGGATTCTCGAGCATAGCCCGACCAATGACCCAATTATTGAAGAAGGACAAGAAGTTTGAATGGACAGACAAGTGTGAAGCCAGTTTCCAGGAGCTGAAGAAGAGATTGATATCAGCCCCAATTTTGATCATGCCAGACATCAAGAAGCCATTTGATGTATATTGTGATGCATCCAAGATTGGTCTAGGATGTGTATTGATGCAAGAAGGCAAAGTCATCGCGTATCTGTCTCAACAACTGAAGCAGCATGAGCAGAACTATCCGACCCATGATCTTGAGCTAGCAGCAGTGGTTCTAGCATTGAAGACATGGCGTCATTATTTGATGGGTAATCGCTGTGAGATTTACTCAGATCATAAGAGCTTGAAGTATATCTTCACCCAGAAGGAGTTGAATATGAGGCAAAGAAGATGGATAGAGTTAATCAAGGATTATGACCTTGACATTCACTATCACCCCGGCAAAGCCAACGTGGTAGCAGATGCTCTTAGCAGATTGCCGTGTAGGCTTAACACCATGATCAAAGAGAAGCAACCAAGTTTGTATGAGGAGTTGGAGCAGTTCAGGACTGAGTTGGTTAGCAAAGGATTCCTAGCTAGCATTGAACTTCAACCCACGTTGATTTGCCAAATGAAGGAAGCCCAGAAGGGGAATGAAAGTATCGACGGAATCAAACATTGTATTGGTACAGGCAAAGTACCTGGATTCACCGAAGACGAAGAAGGTGTACTGTGGTACAAGGGACGTATCTGTGTACCGAGCTGAAGGAAATTATCATGAAGGAAGCTCATGATACTCTTTATTCTATCCACCCCGGAGGAACAAAGATGTATCAGGATTTGAAAGAGCAATTTTGGTGGCACAAGATGAAGAGAGAGATCGGAAGCTACATCGCCAAGTGTGACATTTGTCAAAGAGTCAAGGCAGAGCATCAGAGACCTGCAGGATTGTTGCAACCATTGCAGATTCCGGAATGGAAATGGGATTCCTTCGGAATGGACTTTATCACCGGTTTACCTACCTCTAGTAGGGGAAATGACTCAATCTGAGTCATAGTTGTTAGACTATCCAAGGTAGCCCACTTCATACCAGTCAAGACAACCTACCAGAGTGCAAAGCTAGCAGAGCCGTACATTGCTAGAATTGTTAGTCTGCATGGAACCCCCAAGACCATCGTATCAGATCGAGGAACCCAGTTTACTGCAAGATTTTGGCAGAAAGTTCGGGAAGGTTTAGGAACCAAGCTGAATTTCAGTACCGCTTATCACCCGCAAACCGATGGACAGACTGAGAGAGTCAACCAGATATTGGAGGATATGCTTAGAGCTCGAGTGTTGGAATACGGATCAAAATGGGAAGACTGCCTGCCTTTCACAGAATTCTCATATAACAATAGTTATCAGGCTAGTTTGCAGATGGCACCCTTTGAATTCCTATACGGAAGAAAGTGTCGTACCCCTTTGAATTGGTCGCAAGTAGGAGAGAGTCAGATCTTTGGACCCGACATTCTCCGAGAAGCAGAAGAGAAAGTTCACAAAGTTCGTGAGCACCTCAAGACCTCCCAATCCCGACAGAAGAGCTATGCTGACAAGAGAAGAAGAGACCTGACTTTCAATGTCGGAGATTTCGTATATCTCAAGGTTTCACCATTGAAGGGAACTCAACGCTTTAGTCTGAAGGGAAAGTTAGCTCCCAGATATATCGGACCTTTCAAGATTCTGATCCGCCGAGGAGAAGTATTGTATCAACTGGAACTGCCTGAAGAGATGTCAGCTATCCACAATGTGTTCCATATCTCGTTACTTCGCAAATGCTTGGAAGTGCCTGAGAAGACTAAAGTTTTCAAGAATATCGATCACAGAGCAGTGGAAATCAACAATGACCTGACCTATCGGGAAGTACCCATTCGTATCTTAGAAGAAGCCTACAGAACCACCAGGACCAGGAGTATCAAATTTCTCAAGATTCAGTGGAGCAACCATACTGAGGAGGAAGCCACTTGGGAGCGCGAGGATTACATTAGGATAGAATTCCCAGATCTTTTTAGTTCCTAGTTTTCTTGTAAATCTCGGGACGTGATTTTATTTAAGGGGGGAAGCTTTGTAACATCCCAAAACTTCAATCCAAGAGTATCAAAGATCAAATCATCCAAATTTAGGATTAACAAAAACTTTGCCATATTTAAAATGAAAGCATTCATATATGTGTGCATTTAAAATAGGAGTTGTTTTGAAGTGCCATGATTGTGTGACCTTTGCTTCTAAAAATTTTCTTAAGTGATTTAAACATCATCTACATCATTCCCAAACTTTTCCTAAAAGAAATCAAATCAAAAAGAATTAAAATGAGGGAATGGTCATTTGGACAAATTTAACTCTCATGCCTACTTTGGCTATTCCTAGTACTCAATTCTTAACAGAAACAATTCTTGATCTTTGCACCCCTTGCTAGTACACATAATGAAGTACCAAGGCCCACCTTTTGATCTTCTAAAAACCTTCTAGAAACTATTTTAAATGATAGTTTAAAATTGAATCTAATGCATATGCATAGATCACCCCTATTTCAAAAATCATGTATTTGAGCTCCATTTTCAAAACCCTTGCAACCAGAGACTACCTAGCAATAGTGGAGATCACCCAAAAAATTTGAACTCAAAATTTAAAACTTTTTCTCTTACAGCCATTTCATCAAACACTTGGCAGGCAGAATCATAACTCTAATCCTAGCTCACTGTTTTGAACAGGGTTTTGCCCCTATTTGATCTCCATTTAATCCCTCTGTCCCCCTTTGATCAAACCATGCCAATTGCAGCCCATCCCCTATGCCCTAGTGGCCATGCCATGCCATGCCATGCCGAGCACCATCCTTGCCGGCCAACCTTGCAACCGTCGTAGCAGACCACTCCCCCTTCCCTCGCCATGTCTAGGAGGTAGCCAACGCCGCACCGCCCCTCTCTGTCCCTTGCCCGAGCCAAGAGCAGTCGTGGACCACCGAGGAGAAACCGCGCCCAGTGCCACCAGACCATGCCGACACCGTCCGCAGAGCGTGCCCTGTTCCTGCGTGCACAAGTCGCCGCTCGACACCAGCCCGTGCCCACCGCTCCGCCTCGACCTAGAGAACACCCCAGACACCCCCGTTCCCCGCCCAAAGCCCCACAGCCACCGCTCGCCGTGGACACCGCCGCCTCTGCCTCTCAGAGCGCCACCTCACCCCGACCGCATGCCACCGCCCTACGGCCGCATTGAAGCACTAGAGCACCGCCAGGGGACCGCCCATCGATCGCCATCCCCAGCCATGCCGCTAGCTCGCCGTAGCCATGTCGCCACCGTCGACCGCCCATCCCGCTTGGTCTCACCGTCGAGCCAATAAAAGGAGCCCTCCCCAGCACCAAAGACTCACACCATTCCACTCCCCTCACCTCTCTGAACCTCACCCACCTCTCGCCGGAGCAAGTGGAGCAGCAGCTCGCCGGAATTGGAGCCGGAGCCGCCGCCTCTGGAGAAGAAGGGTGCCATTGATTCCGGCCACCCCAAGCTTCGCCGCGACCATGCCTCGCCTCGCCGTCATCTTCCACTTTGTTCTCCCGCATCGCCGACCCCGCTGGAGCCCTGGTACGCCCCCAGTAGACCCCCACCGAGCCGCTAGGGTTTGAGCTCGCCGGCGACCCGTCCGTCGTTGACGACGACCCTCAGCCGTAGATCTAGCCTCTAATTGCACGACCCACAGCGCGCGTACCGCTTCGCGTTTTAAGTGCCGCTAACCAGTGGGACCCCTTGTCAGCTGAGCCCCGTGCCGCGCAGCGTCACTGGGCCGACCCATTTCCTTTCCTGCGCAAGCCCGTAGATTCAAATCTAGGTTTTTCTTTTTAGTTAGAATATAGTTTCTATCCAGTGTTTCAAAATTCAAGTCTGTGAGTTTGACAAATCCGAATCACATGAAACTAAATTTGTCTGAAAGGTATTGAAATGCTCTATCCAAGCCCGTTGGATTTAATCCATTTAGAGTTATAGATTTCTCCTAATAAAAATAAGAAGACAGAAGCTTTTGCAACTTGAAACATTTTTGTAAAATCAACCAAGTTAGCTTTTGAGTTGATTCCAACTCTCAAAAATCACATTTCATCATATCTATCCAAATATGTAATAATATTATGGTTTACAGGCAGTGACTTTGGACTAGTACCAAAATAATGCTATATAGGCAATGTCTAGTCACTTTAAATCATTAAATAATAAACTTAAACCAAAGTAATATTGTTCCAACCTTTAAATCTCATTTCCACATGTTAGAATATGTGGTGAGGATATGTGTCCACATGATCCCATATTTTGGTGGTGAATATTAAATTTTAGTTAATATTTCAATGAGTAGAAATTACTTTTCCAAAATAAAAAGGTTGAAACTATTGAATTAAAACTTGTGATGTTTGGGATGATAATAGATCATAAATTGTGTGGTTTAGAATACTACTTAGCCTAAGTTAAATATTGTTTGGTGATTGTGCACTCCCTATGTATTTCTAGACGCTAGTACCGACCAAGCCTTCGAGGAGGAGGAGTTCTACCAAGAAGAAGAAGAAGAAGAAGAAAACTTCAACCACTACACCAACCAAGGAAAGCTATTAGTGGCAAGCTAACCCTTGCTAACATGCTTTAGTAAGCTATTGTAGCAAGCTAGAATAAAACTAGATAGTTTAGTAAAGATGCCTTAAGCATACTTTGGTCACACCCCTTAGTTTACACAAAGTTCTTTAATTAATTTTGAAGGTAGCATAAAGTGTATAAAACTTGACCTACTTAGGAACCTTTAGATGTCATTCTATGGCATGAGATTGATCCCACCTTTCCACCTTAGTGAACACTCTTAACCTAGTGTTTTAGAATAGATCAAACTTGAGTCACTTTAGATGGGAACACTTGGTGAAAATGAGTTGTGAAAACCTTGGAATGATGAGTCATTCTATTGAGATGTTTTGACATGTGTTGAGAAGCACAATTGGTTTATGATGATGCAAATGATGAGGCCTGAGCCTTAACCCTTTTTATAAAACTGATGGTTGGATTCGGATGCGATACCATTCCAAATTTACCGTACAACCACATTACCTGAATTGGGTAAGGCTTAGCTAGAAATTTATATGCATTAGTATTAGTTCCCTCATGGGAGAGGTTTGAGCTGAGGCTACCTCTCAATGATGTCCACCTATGCAGTGCCCAAGATGACTGATGGTCATGATTGGGAGGCCATGCTCATAGGAGAGGTGCTTGTACTATGGTGTGTAAAGGGAAGGTTATGTTTGATTATCTGCATACCAAGTATGATGATTCAGGGTTATCCCTGACAGATGTATCGAATCTTGTGGTGAAAGTGTACCACCTCTGCAGAGTGTCAAACTATTCGAATACCCGCGCCCGCGATTATGGACAGTTGGAATGGCCATACTGTTTCGTTGTCAGATATTTTCTAAATAACTTGAAATGAATGATGAACCTTGACTTGACCACAACAGGGTTGTGTTAATGAAAATAGCTTCCCAACTTAAGTGATTCTAGACTTTTACTTTATCTTTTCTTGCTTCAGAACTCCGCTTAGGTTTCAAACTTAACTTGATAGTTATTCTTTCAATTCAGCACTTTAACTTAGAATTATAACCCTTGTTAGTAGTAGTTTGCGAGTACTTAAAGAGTACTCATGGCTTTTGTCCCTGGCTATTATCATGGCCAAACTATGAAGGAGATTATCAAGATGATGGTCAGTAGGACGGCTATGATAACTAGGACTATCTGCCTTCGTCAGCATTGCCTGTGCCCCTGAAGATGGACCCCACCGCTACGCTATCGTTTATTTCCGCTGCTTGTTGTATTAAAGACTGGATCATGAGATCCTTATTTGTGTAAAACCTTATGTATGGTTTGTAATGGATGATGTACTATGATATCCAATCCGTTATGTCTCGCAAAAATGGTAATCCTGGGATTGTGAGGTATGGCATAATGGGCATCTGGAATTAAAAATCCGGGTGTTGACACATACTACCACTATGATACTATGCACTATGGTAGTGATAATATAAAGTAGTATCATATGCATACAACCGCCTTATGTTACTCTCCGCTATGAGTAACCCGGAGGCCCTGTGGGAACATTATATATAGGTAAAAAAAGCTCGAATTGCACCCCATATATGGTGGCGTATCTAGAATTTGTTTAGTACGGTCCATAATAGTAAAACATTAGATTCATAGTTGTGGATAATTCTGAATTATTTTGATTCTCATTCAAGTGATTTACTCTCCACCGTTTGTATTACATGAATAATTCTTATTGTCTGAATACATTTATGCACGTGTGAACCATTTGTTCGAGTTGCAATCTCACTTGCAAATTAAAAAATCTTAGTTGTCTATCACTTTCAACTAAAAAAGTTACGATCCCACATACAACTAAAAATACTCACTTGCAACACCATTTGCAACTGAAAATTCTTAGGTACGACCCCTTGTCACTAAAAAATCTCAGTTCTAACCTTACTTAGAGCATATCTAACGAAGCCTGTAAACTAGTCGAAACTGTAAAATTCTAGCGAGTTTACACGTCCGTGCATGAGAAGGGGTAATGATCCAAAGAATAAGGAGGGCTAAGGGCTAATATTGAAATTGTGCATTTCATCATAAGGACATGAAATTATGAGGAATTTGAACCTTTTGTATTTATACATACTAACACTTGATAATTTGAACTAGAGTTGACTTTTGACTCAAGTCAACCCTTGGATTTGAATTCAAATTCAAATATGAATTGTTTGAGAGACATTTGAGTGAATGGTTTTATCAAACTTAAGACCCTTAGTTATAAACCCATCTCACTTAGGAAATAATATAGCTAATCAGGATTAAATCATAATACTAGATTGTTTCGGCTCAAACTTCTATTCATGTCGTTCCGATTCTTTTCGGTCGTGGGATGGACGACAAAAAGGACACACGACGACGTCGCAACGTAGCCCTTCTATCTCGTGAGGCGGGACCCGCTGTGGACCAGGGCAAAAGATTTCAGACCGGGAACGAGTGTCACCCACGCTGTCGTACCCCGCGTTGCATGACGGTGGGCCAAACTTGCGACATGGGCCCACCGTGAGCGTATGCAGGCAGTACCACATTCTGTGAGAGGCTTTATCGGTGCAACACGCCTCCGCACCCACCGGGTGGCGGGACCCACCGAGAGCCGACGTGGCGCCTGGAGCCTATACCGATCGTGGTTTTTCGCGGATGCGGGTATCGCCTATTACGGACGTGGTGCCTTAAGCCCATGCCAGTTGCGTTTTCTCGCGTACGTGGGGCTGTCTAGAGACGACGTGGCGCCGTAATGCCATGTCGGCCGCGGTTACTCACATATGCAAGGCCCGTCTAGAGACGATGTGGCGCGGTAGACTATAGCCAGCCACAGATTCTCGTGGCGGAGGGGCCCAAGGACATCCGGTTTGGCATCGTAGGCCCTAAATGGACGCAGTTCCTCACAGCGGAGGGTCACCCTGGCAGCATAGACTATAGGCATTAGCGGTTTATAGTGGACGATAGCACAACTAATAGCATAGACTGTGCCGCGAAATCCGCTTTTGTCTACGATGGCCCTATAGCTTAAACCTTATGCTTCCCTCTTCTATATAAACGTATTTCCACATATCTTTTCGGCATCTAGTAAGATTTTTTCCCATAGTATGCTTCTAAAGGCTCGGCTTCTTGCGCTCTGGTTCGTTTGTAGAGATCACCAGTCGCTCTTGTTGAGCTCCGAGGAGAGCAAGATGTGGGCATTCGACTTGGCGATGCATCTCACCTAGCAAACCTCTCTTCATCTCTTCGGTGTTCGATGCCTTGATGGCATCGCCCACAAAGGTCTTCACTGCATCTTTGGTGTCTGTGACGATGTGGTCCGATGCTCCTAGCTCTGACGTCATGCTTACTAGATGGCTGTGGCGATGATGTGACCTCACCGCGGACGAGAAGGCGAGGTTGATTCGGGAAGGTCACGACAATCATCCACATTCGGGCGAGAGGACGACGACATCGGCTTCCAAGGCAAATGGTAAGCCTGCTTCGTTATCCTTTAAGTTCTTCATTGTCGGTTTTACCTTTTTTGTGTTTAGTTTCCTAATTTATTTCCTTTTGCTTTATCTAGGTACTATGTGACCGTTTCACGTCAGGGCGTTGACGGATGTGACTGTGCGTCGACAACAAAAAGGCAGAGAGAAACGATCGACTAACTCCCATGCCATGTTGGTACGCAACACAGAAGGCTACGATGCAGAAGGATGAGCGGAGGGGTCCAGTTCGTTGACATGTTGCCAGTCAGCATTGGAGGAAGACGTTCATGCCTTTGCGTAAGCTGTGCACCCAAGCGTTGCATGCTTAGGGCCCTTCTGGATATAGGCCATGATGGGCATACGACCTGCCATCATGTTTAGATCCTAGGCTTAGATGTTAGCTTCGTAGTGTCATATAGCATAGTGGCTTATATGTTAGTCCTTAGAATTTAGAAATGTAATATTTTACATGTAAGTTATGTATGTATCAATTGTCTTACGAGGGATAAATCTATGTGGATGTGTTTCAGAATAGATCGAACATTGGTGTACGGAAAATATGCACATGACAGTAAATAAACATGCGTGTGCTCTCTTTCTCAGCTTAAATGTGTGGCTTCAAAATTCACAAGTTTTAATGCATAGAATAATGTGTGAGTTCTCTTTTTAGCTTCCGTGTATGATCTCAAATTTCACAGTCTCTTTTTAGCTTAGATGTGTGACTTCTCCGTTGCTTTATTGATGGGATGGTCGAAAACTGACTATCTTCTCTCGAGCTCTAAATGAACACTATCTCTATCGATTTCTCTGTCGCTTTTCTTGATGGGTCGGTCCAAATATGATTGGCTTCTCTCTACCTATAAACATACACTATATCTATCAATGTTTAGTACCACCTCGAAAATTTACTCAGGGTTAAAAGCATGCAACGTAGACATCAAACACCAGCTATCAAGGGTATTATTGATAGCTAGTGTTTGTCATCTAGAGTTTTTGTATAGCTGGTTTACTTTCCATTTGATAGCTAGTGGTTTGCCCATGCGTATGCTTTCGATTTAAACTCAGCATATCTCAATGCGGTTTTATCATTAAACGGCGTGTCTATCACTGCGCCCCTATTATTTAGCGTTCCTAGAGCATATATTTTCTCTTTTCTCTTGCACGTAGATGTAGTGTGATTATATCATAAAGCATTCTGTCTACAGGCCGCACCCTGGGGGCCTATCACTTAGCATTCCTGGAACATATATTTTCTCGTTTCTCTTGCACGTAGATATAGTGCGATCACATCATAAAGCGTTCTGTCTATCACATCATAAAGTTTGAGATTTACAAAGGTTGATACAAAAGAATAAAGAATTACAATGAAAGAAGAAAAACTCTAAAGAACTAACCCTACCTACTTCCTATCTATCTTATCTGCATCTTCTCTTCTTATCTTGATCTTGTTGAACCTACACTACAATATCTACACTTCTCATCCTTGTTGTCACTTCAGAACTTTCAACCTACAAAACACAAACCACAAAATAAAACCATCTGTTAGATTAAAATGTAGGTTAAAAACCAAATTGATATTGAATCCTGAACTAGGATCTAGGAACAAGTCCCAAATCCCAGTGGCTTGAGTTAAGCAAATAAACCCCAAGAAATGATAGCCAAAATGAATAGTAGTGAATACCAATAACCAAAATCAAGTTGGGTGAGTAATCACTCACAATAGAGAGTAGACAACCTTCATCAATAGCATGAAGCAAGAACTTGAAGTAAACCACCAATAGTAACTAGGAATGTACACATAACATGTAGTATTAATAAACCAACATAATGTGTAGTAAAACGAAATATAAAGATTACAACCAGAACCAACTACCCAAGCCTTGGATTCATAGTAAAGGTATCCATCATTGGAGGATGAATAATAACAGTTCACCACTACAAAGTATAAACCAAAGTAACTAAGAGTAAGCCAACTGACCAACCAAAAGTTAGATAGGATATCACCAGCCAGTATCTTAGAACATGATCATCTCACAACACACGAGCAAAATCCAAAGTCAAGCCAAAATCCAAAGATTAGTAACCATTCTAGAATTTCCAAACACAACTAGTGGAAATTCTAAACCTATAGAAATCATAGCAACCACAATACAAGACCACTAACCATAGGAAATCCCAAGGCTACAACAACTTGTGGAGATAAAGCAACAAATGAAAGGACCTTACTCAAGTAGAGAAGTTCACTCCGTCGCTTCTTTATTAACTTCATGTTAGTTAGGAGAGCAAAGAATTAAAAAATGTTGCTACAACAAAAGAATCTTGAAGTGAAGAACATGAAAATCTCAGGAATCTAGATCATGAACAATCAAACATGTAAACCAATAGGAGTGATAGTAATCACACTACATGATCAATGAACAAAGTGAAGGGGTTCGTGGCATAAAACACAACTTTTTCTATGCTGAACACACCTAACTGCCAGGATCTATCTAGGAGTAATGCTGTAATAGAGAGGTCTTGGTTGCATACCCTTGTAGACTGAAAGTGGTTAATGTTCCAAGGGGAACGTGGATGACGTAGTCGTACTCGTAACCGATATCAAGGTCACGAAGCTCCTCGCAAGTCACCCCTTGGTCCACCATGCAGTAATCTGGGTCATGACAGTCCGGGTGCCACTAATGGTAGCACCCCCATGGTTTCGCACACATACGCTATATGATGACAACCTCTGGGTTCTTTGATCCCTATTGAGAGTGTGGAAGTAGATCGTCTTGCTAGAATCACTGCAACACGACGGCATGCCACAGTGATCCATCTCTTGCATGTACAGTCCTTCCAGGGACCACGCCATCGCAAAAGGACAACGAGAGAGAGAATTATTGGTGTGTAATTATTCCCACCCCTATGCCGCCTTTATATAGGAAAAAGTTGGGAACACCCTCCCCTAAAGTCCTAGGGTGGTACTAAAGAAGGTGGAGGTGGGAGGAGGAGGCACCATGGGGAGTGGGCCAGCCAGCCGAACCAGGTGGCCCCCACCACTGCGCGTGTCTCTAGGCTGGCCAGGTGGGCCCCTAGGGCCCTCCATTGGACGTTTGGGCCGCTTGCCCTCTTGGGACTTGGTCCCTCCGAGAACTTGGCCCATTAGTGGCAGTTTCCCTTCAAATTTAATTTTAAATATATATTTAATATTAATCCCAATAATTAATATGAAATACATACTATTAATTCTCATTTTACCCGAAACAACTTTCGGTTCACTCCGAACACCTTCAGATCCTCCCGGTTCTCCCATGGAACACTTCCAGTTTTCTCTTCTCTATCATCCTGTGATTTCGATGAATTCATAATGATCTCCAAGGATCATTGTAGCCTTAAGTGTGTTTCGCCAATGGTTCGGGAACATCAGAAACATGATCGAGACACCTAGCATATCAATGATCATTAGTGGGAATGGGATGCCCATACTGACCCCCTGTGGATTCCACGATGTTTAATGTCGTTTGAACCATACATGTTTAGTCCAATTCCCTTTGTTACTTTGATACTTACTCGTCCGAGATCTGACCATCGGTATCACTATACCTTGTTCAATCTCGTTACCGACAAGTGTTGTTTTACTCGTTCCGATGATATTCTATCCTCATGACCTAGTCACATGTTGCAACATTATGGATGTAATGTCACTGAGTCGGTCGTGTGTATCTTCCTATCACGCGGGTGAAAAAAGCCCGATCTTCTTGTATAGGCATCAACCTATCCCTCTGGAACACCCAACATGCAGCATTATAATCACTAGTTACGATCATGACTTTGCTGCAGTCAAAGCAGCCTCGGGTGATAGTGATTAGTATGATCTCACGATCAAAGGAGAAGGACACTATGCTTCTAACTATTGAAACAATGAGCCATGTGACTTGGCCATTTTGCAATACTTAAATTGGGTAATGTCCATCACATCATTCACTAATGATATGACTTCATTGTTAACTGTCATAAATACTCCATGATTAGGAAACCTTGATCATTGTTTGCCCAATAAACTAGTATAAATAGAGACTACTAGGGACTTTGCATGTTTACATACCACACATATATCAATGGTTCCAATTGATATAGTTATAGCATAGTATGAAACTATTACGAACTAATTGAGATATGATAATAAAGTCCATTTATTATTTGCCTCTAGGGCATATCTCCTTCAGTCTACCACTTGTACTAGGGTACAAATAATCTAGATTGCATTTGTTACTAATCATAAACCATATCATATATGTGTTTATTGATCATGCTTTCTCATGGAAAACTTCATGTCCTTGATATGTATTACCATATCCATAAGTATTTTGCAAAAAGTTAATGCCTTCTAATTTTTACATTTACACCATTATCACATAATGTGTCGAAGTATTCGTTTGGCGACAAAGTGAGACTTTGCTTCCTAGTGTTTACAATGACGGTTGATTAGTCAACTGAACTTTCAGTGTTGTCATGTAAATTCATGAACACACTCAGAAGAAGTTGAACTTCATTAGCCAAACTACCATATAGTCACTTTAGAAGTAGTCATATACTTCTATATCTATGTAGACCCTAATCGATAGTGCGTAGAATGCAACTTCGATGTCTAATCTTGCTTCTTACAATTTAAGGATAAATTTAAGTCTAGTTTGGTGATTAACTCAGGAATCACTTCAAGACATGTTCTTACAACTAATAACTTGTTCTTATAACCAAAAATTTGGGTCACATTACGTCGAGTATACAATTTGGTTACATGGAAGAACATATGACTGAGGCATAGGAGATGCAACACATACCTTTTCTTTCTTTTAACCATGATTGTAGTACTGAGATTAACTCAATGATTCATCTAGATATACAAGAAAGAACTACTTTCCTACCTTGTTCCATTCCAAACTTATTCAGAATCTTATCTAGGATATTTTGAACATCTTCATAATCAAATCCAGGAAGCATTTCAATTTTAATGTTTATTAATCTATCTCGATAGATTTCAATATTTAATAACTTGTTCAACTTCATCCATAGAATATTTACTAACTTAAATATCATTAATACCAATTATATCATTCATTATATGTCATTCACATATATAATAATGGTGTCACACTCCTACTAAAATATGGCATCCATATATGAGATTCAGAAATTTCACTTAGCTCCCACTCAAAATATGTCGTCTACATATTTTAGGCAAGCTATTTAGCTCCCACTCAAAATCATGTCTTCTCGATATTTTGGTAATTCTAAAATCCATTGATCATCCATCAAATCGAGAATTCATCTACGGGACTCCAACATCCATATGGTTTGACAAAACCTACTTTGTTGTACCAATTATAACCCTGTCTTCAATCTTGACATTGAAGAACACACAGTTCTGACAATCTTCTTCCAATTATCAAAATTAGAGTAATTGTTGGTGTAAATCCAACAGACCTGAATCATCGCTACACAGTAAATGTAGTCAATCTTTTGAATTTGTCAAAATCATACTTTGTGACAAATCAAGCTTTTGAGTCTTCCTTTAAGTTTCATTTCTTCTTATGGATTTGCAGTCATTTGTAAAGGGCAAGTAAACATATTTACTTAATAAGATCAAGTAATATGTTACTTTGCAATCTTAGATGTAACTTAGTATAGGATTTGATGACTCTCGGTTATTTCTCATACTTAGGTCCATCACACTTCTTCGTAGTTCATAGGTATGTCTTGTTTGATTAACATAACAAATGAATCAAGAACATAATTAGGCAAACTTGTGGAATGTATTCTTGAATCCTACTTACTTTAGTAAAAGTATTAGATGAAACTTCATGATAATTATAATTAGTTTCTCCTCTATTTGTAGAGTTCAATTTCTGAAACATATTCCACTGGCGCCACTCGACAATCCAGAGGTAAGGTCAAATACATCATTTTTAGCTTTTACTTTCTTCCGCTCGCATCTTCATTCAGAAACTATTTCTTGAGAAAACACAATACCTCGAGCAACAACATGTTTGCCATTTTGGTTCCAGTTGTGGAAGATGTATTCATAGTTGCCTAATAATACACAGATTATCAAAATCTCCAAAAACTCGAACATGCCATAACTCTTATATATGGTGTTGTTTCCACGAATTTTAGATGTTCTTTATAATTAAAATGAGTGTTTGCTATTTGATCTCTAACTCTAAACGATAAAGGTAACCTGGTAAGACATAATTTTAGACCATATGTATCCAATACAATATGATTATGATGTTTAAGCATATCAATACACTTTGAAGTGTCCAACCATCATAATTTGTGGAACATCTTTCACAAGTATTTTATGCCAAAATTTAACTTAAATACTTACTCATATCGATCAAGTCATAAAGACTTTTGTATTCTTGTTAATTCAATACCCTTCGTCATTCTGAAATCATTTGAACAATTCAAATAGGTCTAGACTTGTGTTTCATTAAGTAAATACACATATTCCCTTAAACGCACAACGAAGTTTATGAAATAATAATTTCCACTATTTTTTTGAAATACAATACATCATTATGTATGATATCCAACAATTCTATGCATAGAGCTACTTTACCAGAATGCAGAGTTTTAGTCATTTTTCCCAACGAGGCATGGTTTTACACAAGTTAAAAGATCGAATATCTAACATTGTTTCATGAGAATGAAAATACCAATATGACCTAAACAATAGTATCATTCAAAATGATGTCATTATTAAACTTTGGATATCTTTCAACATATTCTAATTCTTATAAATGCTTAATTTATCATCATCTAGATAACGATGAGAATAACTCATTCATAATCGTAATCTGACCATAAAAGATATTATTCATAATAGTGGTACAACTGGCTTGTCTCTCACTTATATGAATATATGTCTTGCAAGATGCAAGACATACTAATAAAGTCACACACTCAATGATTACAAAATTTTATTCAAATCCATTAATCCAAAAGATAAACATCGAGAAAAGGAGTGATGTCTGCCATCAACTATCTTGCTTGCCGTCACCATACCACGTCGGCTCATTTCTTCTGGCAATTCTTAAGCAAACAATCCCATTTTTCATAAAATAGGACAAGTCTCAAATAGTTGTAAACTGCAAAAAGTTTTGCAAGAATAACATTTATAATTTGTATATCCAATATATAATTTCGTCATCCATGACATCCACTGCGATCAAGCCTACTTTGAGAGTTCTCAACTCTGGCACAAACTCATGAAAGGTGTCTGACTCATCTCTCATGATATATTCCCCGACGACGTCTTTGTAGCTGGGAGGAAGCGAGTGCAACAACCCAATCTATTACAAAGCTATCCGTCATTAAGTAGGTTACATTGTATATGTGGCGTTCATGATGCTCATGCATGATCCTAAGTGATTCTCTAAGCATTTATTTTCTTCCCTATAGTTTGGAAGGAAACTCATCCAATATCTCGTATGTCATGTATCTGACTTGCGAAGAGTTCCTTCTTCATCGACCATGTGTCGGTGTTGAAGAAACAAAGTCACAAATTTGTCTCCATTGAACGGAGCATGGCTCATTGTACGACAATGGAAAAAACGCAAAACATTGTGGAGTCATCGAAATATCTCCTAATGGTTCTTTTATCAAGAAGATAAGACCATCTATATCGAGGGTATCCCTCAAGCGTTGGTATCAATCTATGAAGTTTGACCCTTCTAAAGTTTCATAACATGCAAGAAAATTCCCATGGTCTGAAGGACTCAGAGGGGTAGGCCATGATCTACCAGGATATTTGCAAAGACATTTAGACTAAGTTCTTAATATGAGTTCAATTAAATTGAGATCCCACTAAAACTATCATCCCTTGGACATTTTTAGTGATCAAACAATCCCTTTACACTATATTATCCCCGATTGTCATGGCCTTTGATATAGGTGCCAGGGTGGACAAAACCTGTTGATCATATCATCCATGTGACTCGTGCTCGATCTTTTGATCTCTCGTGTTATAGTGCCATGTCTGTACATGCTAGGCTCGCCAATTTAACCTTAGTGCATTGGTAGTGCATACATGGCTTGCACCTACCGTATGCGAACATAGATATGTCTAGCACCCGGTCATCACAGCCTACTTCATAACGATAGACTTTCTTGGTGGTTAGAACTAAAGGGAGAACACTAATATTGGTATTAATTGGGAACATCTTATATAATGCTACTATTGTGTATCTAATACTAGCAAACAATAAGATGTATTAAATGTATCAACATCACATGTATATTAGTGATATGATATGGTCCTTCTTCTCATGCCATGATATCCATCGTGCGCTCCAGAATGATCTCCATCTTGCCACCAGTATTGCACCAAGTCCACGATGCCACTAGAAGGTCGTCCATCAAAATGATGACTATTACTATACTACTTAGTAACAGAAAAGTAAACTACTTTACCTTAGCTATGACCAAGACCATATCAAATCACATGCCCTCCTACAAATAAAGTTAGACACCTCTACTTTATCTTTTGCAAGTTTTATGTGGCTAATAGGGCTTTAATGATAGAACCGTTTCCAACCTACGAACTTCCCAACCACAACATGGATCAAATAGTTGTCTCTATTAAACCCCATTCAGGTCCCTCCATTGTAAGTGCTATATAAACTATTTAATGAGAGATAGAGACCCGCTAGCCACTTATACAGTACAAGCCTTATGTTGAGCGTGGGACAAGTCTCACGTAAGATTACGCGTAAGGTCGGTTCAGGCCGCTTCATCAAAAAAAAATCATGATATAAGCAAGTACACATGAGAGGGTAACAACTATAGGATCAATTCCCACACCATCCACGTGTGTTCCAGCCGTACAATCATTACTACGCATAGATCGGCTCTAATACCACTAATGGGGTTCGGGGGTAGAAAACACACAAAAATTCTACGCAGAACACACCTAACTTCCAGGGTCTATCTAGGAGTAATGCTATAACAAAGAGGTTTTGGTTGCATACCCTTGTAGACCGAAAGTGGTTAACGTTCTGAGGGGAACATGGATGACGTAGTCATACTCGTAGCTGACCTCAAGGTCACGAAGCTCCTTGCAAGTCACCCCTTAGTCCATCGTGCAACAATCTAGGTCACGACAGTCTGGGTGCAACTAATGGCAGCACCCCCGTTGCTTCGCGCACACATATAGTGTATGATGACAAACTTCAGTTCTCCGATCCTTACTGAGAGTGTGGAAATAGATATTCGGGCTGGAATCCCTGCAGCACAATGGTGTGCCATAACAATGTCATCTCTTGCATGTACAGTCCTTCCAGGGACCATGCCATCACAAAAGGACAACAAGAGAGAGAGATTTATTCATTCAGGAAAATGCCTTAGAGAATTATTGGTGTGTAATTATTCCCACCCCTATGCCCCCTTTATATAGGAAAAAGTTGGGCACACCCTCCCCTAAAGTCCTGCGGTGGGAAGAAAAAAGGAGGTGGGAGGAGGAGGAGGCGTCATGGGGAGTGGGCCATCCGGCCGAGCCAGGTAGGCCACACCCCTGCACGCGGCTCTAGTACGGCCTGGTGGTCCCCTAGGGCAGTGACGACTAGGCCCTCCGTTGGCTGTTTTGGCAGCTTGCCCTCTAGGGCCTTGATCCCTCTGGGAACTTGGCCCATTAGTGGAAGTTTCCCTTCAAATTTAATTTTAAATATGTATTTAATGTTAATCCTAATAATTAATATGAAATACATACCATTAAATCTCATTTGAACCGAAACACCTTTCGGTTCACTCCGAAAACCTTCGGATCCTCCCGGAATGATTCTGGTTCTCTCACGGAACACTTCTGGTTTTTTCGTCTCTCAAATCCTGTGAATCCGATGATTCCATAATGATCTCCAAGCATCATTTTAACCTTAAGTGTGTTACTCCAATGGTTTAGGAACATCATAGACATGATTGAGACGCCTCTCATATCAATGATCATTAGCGGGACTGGGATGTCCATTCTGGCCCATGTGCATTCCATGATGTTTAATGTCGTTTAAACCTTAAACATCGAGTCCAATTCCCTTTGTTACTTTGATACTAACTTGTCCGAAATTTGATCATCGGTATCACTATACCTTGTTCAATCTCATTACTGACAAGTGTTGTTTCACTCGTTCCCGTGATATTCCATCCTCGTGACCTAGTCACATGTTGCAACATTATGGATGTAATCTCACTGAGTCGGTCGTGTGTATCTTCCTGTCATGCGGGTGAACAAATACTGATCTTCATGCATAGGCCTCAATCTATCCCTCTGGAATACCCAACATGCACAGTAATGATCACCTAGTTACGGTCATGATGTTTGATCCAGTCAAAGCAGCCTCAGGTGATAGAGATTAGTATGAAATTATTACGAACTAATTGAGATATGATAATAAAATCCATTTATTATTTGCCTCTAGGGCATATCTCTTTCACAAAGGATATACACAGGCTTAGAAAACTTCCAAGAACATAAGAAAAGATAAAATATAAAACATGATACCTAACAAAAGTAAACCAATCAAACTTCATAGTAACCATAACTAAGAACATTAATTAAATTGGAATTACAAGGACTGATGGATGAAATTCACATTGAAATCACTTATAATTATATGATAATACACTTATCATGCTCCAAAACCTCAACATGACAAAAGATAAACCAACATTCCTATTTAGGCATATGTAGATACTCACCCTGCATATAAAAACAAAGAAATTATACACCAACTTTTTCATACAAATATAAGTTAAAGCTAGTATGGACTTGACCACTGATACATCATAAAAGTATCAATAATTTTTGATGTCCCATGCTTGTTTAGTATCTACTTTCTGATGTTTTGTTCACACTTCGAGGTATTTTTATACATTTTCTGGGACTAACCTATTAACAAGATGCCATAGTGCTAGTTGCCTGTTTTCTGCTGTTTTTGGTTTCAGAAAAGCTAGTAAGGAAATATTCTCGGAATTGGACGGGACAAAAGCCAAAGTTAGTATTTTACCCGAAGCAACACGGAGTCCGGAGGGGAGACGAAGTGGCGCACCAGGGAGGCCACACCTGGTGGCCACGCGGCCTGGGGAGGGGGGCGCCACCAGGGGTGTGGGCCCAGTCGGGGGGATGACCTCCGGATACCTCAATCAGACAAGAACTATGGCAGTCGGTTCGTGTCCGGCTGGTTGAGCGCAGCCGGACACGAGCAAGTCACGCCGGCTACTTCACGATAGCCGGAACCACAATGAGTAACAAGGCACGGGATCGGCTACATCAGCATAGCCGGACTCAATCAGGAGGACAGAGCGAGATAAGACCCACAACTACACGGCCAGACTGAAGACTTTGCTGGGTGACGCGGGAACAGTGGCCAGATGCTGACAACAGGCCCGCACGGCATTCACTGTACCCACGAAGGCCCTACCGCATGTACTCTAATGGGATGTAAGTAAACCGGATACTGTAGATGACCAGCCGGGTGGGACCCGCCTGTGGGGCCTACCAGCTAGACTGGCCAGTAAGACCGTTGCCTCTCTGCCTATATAAGGAGAGGCAAGGCTCTTGTAGCAAGGGTTGGTCTCAGTGCATCTAAGGTGGTAGCTAGAGAATACATCTCGAGGAGCGATTGTATCCTGTATACTACTCATAGTCAGATCAGCAGAAGTAGGAGCTTTACCTCACCATGAGGGCTCCGAACCTGGGTACTTCCTGTGTCTCGCTACACTTGCTTGTACCCAATCCCGCCTGTGGACACCGTCGTGAGCTTTCCTGCTAGTCCCCACACCTCTATCTAACCTGCTTAGGTACTGCTGCTCCCAATACAACAACAGTTGCCGCCCACCATGGGGCCAGATGGCTTCGACTGGAGTCACGTTCCGCACGGGACCCCGCACTTCAGACGGTGAGCACGTGGCCTCCGGCCTAGTGCTTACGCTCGCAAGTTTGACCGCGTCATCGACAATGCTTCCTGCTTCATCGGATCCACATTTCTGGCGAACGGTTCTATTCTGCTTTTCGGCGACCTCCCCGTCTACGTCGCCACCATGCCGGAGAATTTCCCTAGGGAGATCGTTTATGTCATGGAACCATCCCACCTCGGCAGCGGTGCCTCCGTCGCTCCTCGTGGCGAGTGATGATGGCCGGCTCCAGCTCTCAGCCCCGCCAGCCGCGGGAGCGGGGCACGGACGAGGTCAGCACTTCTGCTCTTCCGCGGCCTAGGAACCCCGTGGAGGAGGACATTGATCGGCTCCTCATGCCGGTTAACCTCGGGGACAACCCTGAGGAGGCGGAGGCCAACTTTGCCATGGAGAGGCAGCTTCTCCTGCAGGAGACCGTGGAGCTGGCTGCAACCAGGAAGAAGATTGAAATCACCCTGAGGAGGCGAGTACGACCGCACGCACAACCTCACTCCGGCCACCGTGGAGCCGAGCCGGCGTAGAAAAGTACAACGCTAGGGCGGCGAGCTAGGCGGTAGGATGGAGAGGGATGGCGAGCCGGATCTGCTACCTGCTCTAATCCGGCCCACCTACAGCACAAGCATCAAGAACCTGTGCACGACGCGAGCCGCGGTAGACGAATTGCCCAACTTGGTGGGCGAGGAACGAGACCGGCAGAACACCCGGGTGCAGGAGCTCCTTCGGATCGCTGACGAGTAGGCTGATGCCAACCGGCAGATGCAGGAGGACCCCAACTGCTCCAGGGGAAGCAAGCCGCCCGACAACAGCAAAGGTGCACCCCGCGAGACCCAGCAGGCGTCCTCTCCTCCGGCTAAGGCCCGCAACAAGCACCGTGGCTCTGGCAACAAGGGCCAGCCGCACCAGGAGCAAACGGTGAACAACAACCCACCGCCTCCCCCTCCACCAACCGGAGTGCCAAGACCTACCGGTTCCCGTCTCTCGGGCCGGGTAGGAGCGCCCAACCCGGATCGTCCGGATGCCCGCGACCGCATTGGGCTCCTCGCTCAAGCGCATGTCATGGAAGAGGAAGACTCCACCGGACCGGTTTGTTTTGGACCCCGCATCCAGAACGGGCCATTTCCGGATAAATTCACCTTGCCCAGGGATACCCCCAAGTACGATAGCAGCATGAAACTAGAAGACTGGCTGACCGACTATGCCACGGTAGTCGGCATCGCCCAAGGGAACAAGCGCACAGCTGTGCGCTATGTCCCCATCATGCTAACTGGGTCGGCGAGGACATGGCTCAACAACCTTGCACCCAACAGCATCAACGCCTAGCCAGATTTTGAGAAGGTGTTTGTCCGCAACTTCAACGACACGTACAAGCGTCGAGGCCGCCTGCGCGACCCGGCCTTGTGCATCCAGGGCAACCGCGAGATGGACCGCAAGTACCTCGCTAGGTGGACGAAGTTGCACAACACCTGCAAGGGCATCCTGGAGAGCCAGGCGATCAGCTTCTTCGTCGAGGGTTGATGAGAAGGCACCATGCTTCGCCACCGGCTATTGTGTGATGAGCCAAAAACCATGGCGGAGCTCATGACGGTTGCAGACCAGTACGCCAAGGCGGATGCCACCATGAAGAAACCCCTCCGAGTAAGTGTTGATGGGAGTCTGACTCCTTTGGAGCCGGCTCGCGACCGTCCAAGCAATCCGATTGGATAAGCCGGATCCTCCAGGTGCCACGGCAACGGCAATCGGTTCCATGGGGACCGCCAAGCTGGACAACAGAACCCTCGCTACCACATGCGGCAGGTCAATGCTATGGAGGGAACTCCCGACGCACTAGCTAACGATGCAAGAAGGCAGAAGCCGCAGCTCACCTTCGACCAAATGTTTAACGGCCCGTGCAAGTGGCATACCGGTCCCTTCAGCCGGCTACGCACACCACCCGAAACTACAACTGGACCCACCAGCTAAAGGACCAAGGCAACCAGCAACGTCTACCCCTGCCTCCTCCTGGTGGACCTCCACCACCGGCTAGGGGAGCCGGCAATTATGATAACAGCGGAAATGGTGACAACAACAATAACAACGGCTACCCCCAGCCGCACGCCGCCTACCACATCTTCAAGATGGAGCTGGACGACAAGCACAGCCGCAGGCGGCACTCTAAGGAGGTCAACACCATCATCTCCCGAGTCCCCAGTACCTGGACTCGTTAGAGACCCCCATCACCTGGAGCCAGGAGGATCAGCCGGATCAGCTTCCGATTACCGGGGGCTATGCCATGGTGCTTGACCCCGTCATCATCTCCAATGAGCGCACCTACCGCTTCTCGCGCGTCCTCATCGACGGGGGCAGCAGCCTCAACCTGCTTTACCGGTCATCGCTGGAGAAGCTTGGCATCCGCGAGTGCGACCTATGCCCGACTACCATGACGTTCCACGGTGTACTGCCAGGACCGGCTTGCGCCCCGCTGGGTAAAATCCAGTTGGATGTCATTTTCGGGACCGAGGAGAACTTCTAGCGCGAGCCGATATGGTTTTAGGTGGTGAACCTGTTGAGCTCCTACCTTGCTCTCCTCAGGTGCCCCGCCCTCGCCAAGTTCATGGCTGTCCCCCACTACGTGTATCTCAAGACGAAGATGTCGGAACCAAATGGCGTGATCACCGTCGCCGGCTGCTTCAGACGGTCCATAGAGTGTGCCTCTGCTGTCTCCAAGCTGGCCGAAGCCCTCATCATAGCCGAAGAGAAGCGTGTGATCATGTGCAATGTGGCCATGGCCCAGCAAGAAATGCCGGCTAGCAACAAGCCGGCTGGAGAAGCAACTTTCCAGCCA
The DNA here is from genome assembly GCA_916181665.1 of Avena sativa. Classification (NCBI taxonomy): domain Eukaryota; kingdom Viridiplantae; phylum Streptophyta; class Magnoliopsida; order Poales; family Poaceae; genus Avena; species Avena sativa. The sequence goes on from OV702291.1 coordinate 265,846,368, forward strand.
GCAAAGGAGACGAAGAGGATTCTGCTCGACCCCTCTGACCCGACCAAGTTCGTCACCATTGGTGCCAAGTTGGATAGGAAGGCGCGCTCGTCGACTTCCTCGGTGAGAATCGGGACATCTTCACATGGTCACACAAGGATATGCCAGGTGTGCCGAGGGAGTTCACTGAGCACTCACTTCATGTGCGTCCGGATGCCAAGCCAGTCAAACAGCCTCTGCACCAGTTCGTAGAGGAGAAAAGAAAGATCATTGGTGATGAGATCACCTGGCTCCTTGCAGCCGGGTTCATCATGGAGGTGTACCACCCGGATGGTTGGCCAACCCAGTCCTGGTGTTGAAGAAGAACAAGACCTGGCGCATGTGTATCGACTACACCCTCCTGAACAAGGCTTGACCAAAAGTCCCTTTCGCTTTGCCCCATATCGATCAAGTTATCGATTCCACTTCCGACTGCGACTTGTTGTCCTTTTGGGATTGTTACTCCGGTTACAATCAGATCCGGCTAATCCCGGCTGACCAGATAAAGACATCGTTTATCACCCCATACGGGGCTTTCTGCTATGTAACCATGCCTTTCGGTCTAAAAAATGCAGGTGCTACCTAGCACCGCTGTATGCAGAAATGCTTGGACTCGCAGATCGGCCAAAACGTGCATGCCTATGTGGACGATGTCATCATCAAGACAAAGGAGAAGCGCACCCTCCTCAAGGATTTGGGGGAGACATTTGGCAACCTCCGTCATTACCACATGAAGCTGAACCCGGAGAAGTGCGTCTTCGGCGTCCCATCCGGGCAGCTACTCAGTTTCCTTGTTTCACAACGAGGGATCGAAGAGAACCCAAAGAAGATCGCGTCCATCGAGCGAATGCAGCCGCCCAAGAGCTTGCTTGGAGTCTAGAAGTTCACCGGATGCCTGGCTTCCCTCAGCCGTTTCGTCAGCCAGTTGGGGGAGAAGGCACTTCCGCTGTACCAGCTGATGAAGAAGACGGACAAGTTATCCTCGACCTCGCAGGCGGACGCCGCCTTTCATGACCTCAAGCGCATGCTATCCATAGCGCCGGTTCTAGCCATGCCAGGTAGCAAGGAGCCGATGTTGCTCTATATAGCAGCCATCAGCCGAGTCGTCAGCGTCGTCCTGGGGGTGGAGCGCCCCGAGGAAGGCAAGGCTCAGCCGGTTCAGCGACCCGTCTACTACCTCAGCACGGTTCTCCCTCTCCAAGAAGAACTACCCCCACTACCAGAAGATGTGTTACGGTGTGTACCTAGTGTGCAAGAAGCTCAAGCTGTACTTCCAGGAGCATCCTATTAAGGCCGTGTGCACCGCACCCCTTTCGGAAAACATCGGCAACAAGGATGCCACCGACCGAGTCGCCAAGTGGGCCATCGAGCTCGCCGCCAACTCCATCTAGTATGAGCCCCGGCTCACGATCAAGTCGTAGGCTCTGGCGGACTTCCTCGTCGACTGGGCCAAAACCCAATACCTCCCACTGGTTCCTGATTCGGACCACTAGAGGATGCACTTCGACAGCTCGAAGATGCTCGGGGGATTGGGAGCCGGCATCGTCCTCACCTCGCCCAAGGGAGACCATCTGGAGTATGTCCTCCAGATCCACTTCAAGGACTCCAACAACGTTGCCGAGTACGAGGCGCTGGTGCACGGCCTCCGGCTAGCCAGGGAGATTGGCGTCAACCGGATCCTTTGCTTCGGTGACTCGGATCTGGTGGTGCAGAAGGTATCTGGAGAGTGGGATGCCAGCGATGCAAACATGGATCTCTGTTCCATGTACAGAAGCTCAGCGCCTGCTTCAACGGATGTGAGTTCCATCATGTCCCTCGTGTCAACAACGAGGCAGCCGATTCGCTCGCCCGAATCAGATCCACCAGGTAGGCGATCCCACCAGGGGTCTCCTTGGAGCATCTATGCAAGCCCTCCATCAACCCATCTCCTGAGTCGGATTCCATTATCTGGGCAGGAACGTTCCGGCTGACGCCACGGCAGAAGCGGAATCGGCGGAGCCCGCGAAGAAGAAGGCTCGCACCAACTCCCGCAAGTCCGTGCCCTCTGGCTCGCAAGAACCGGGGGCTGTCGACTAATCAAGCGGCTCAGGGGCTACCATTCCGGGTACCTCATCCGGACGGCCCTCGTCATCCCTCAGCCGGAGAGTGGAAGCGTCCTCACTATCCGGGAGATACCATCCTGGGCGCAACTCTTCATGAATTACATCGCCAATGGAGAACTTCCGGATGATGAGGTGGAGGCCAAGTAAATTCGGCGATGTGCGCACACGTACACCATCATCAATAAAGAGCTGTACAAGCGCAATGTATTCAGCATCTTCCAACAGTGTGTCGATGTGGACACAGGCTACCGGCTACTCAAGGACATCCACCAGGGTGAGTGCGAACATCACGCCTCATTTAGGGCAATAGTCACCAAGGCGTTCCGCCATGGCTTCTATTGGCCCACCGCCCTTGAGGTGCCGAGAAGCTAGTCCGCACGTGTAATGGGTGCCAGCGCTTCGGGTAGCTCGGGCACATACCGGCTGCGGTGCTCAAAACTATACCGATCACCTGGCCCTTTGCTGTCTAGGGCCTCGACATGGTCGGTCCCTTCAAGCGGGCGCGCGCAGGCATGACCCATCTGCTGGTGGCGGTAGACAAGTTCACAAAATGGATAGAGGCCAAGCCTATCCGGAAGATGGACGGGACGACAGTCGTCACCTTCTTCACCGACATCATTAACCGGTTCGGCTACCGCAACAGCATCATCACTAACAACAACACGGATTTCGCCAAGGGGGCCTTTGCCCGGTTCTGCAGCAACAAGGGCATCCGGCTGGACCTTGCTTCCGTTGCGCACCTACAATCCAACGGGCAAGTCAAAAGGGCAAATGGCCTAGTGCTAGCCGACATCAAGCCGTGCCTCATCGAGCCCTTGGAGCGATCGCTCGGATGCTGGATTGAGGAACTTCCAGCTGTGCTCTGGAGCCTCCGCACCATGCCAAATAGATCAACCGGCTTCACCCCGTTCTTCCTCGTCTACAGCTCGGAAGCCGTCCTCTCCGCGGACATCGAGTTCGACTCACCGTGCAAGCTCCTCTATGATGAAAGAGCCAACCAGGAGGCGCGGGAAGATGGCGTGGACCTCCTCGAGGAGGCCCACAAGTTGGCACTGTCCAGATCGGCCATATACCAGCAGCGCCTACGCCACTACCATTCTAGCTGGATCCGCCTGTCGCATTCCGCGAGGGCGATCTAGTTCTCCAGCTGGTGCAAGACACGAAGGGCATGCACAAGCTATCACTGCCTTGGGAGGGCCCCTTCATCATCAGTCGGGTGCTCCACAATAACTCCTACTACCTCATCGACACGCAACAGCCGCGCAAGAACAAGATGGACAAGTCAGATGAAGAGACAGAACGCCCCTGGAACACGGACCTGCTCCGCCCGTTTTACACCTAGTCATCAGACAGTGTATGTATCCCGCAAACTCTATGAATGAAAATGCGGACCCCTACGAGATGCTCGGGGGATCCTTGCTAGAAACTTGTGTGTGTTTGTTTCCGGTTCAGTTTTTTCGGCTCCGCTAACCCCTACCCGGGGGCTCGCCTGCTGGCCCGACCTGCTAAATCAACAAACCGGCTGAGTAGTGTGCGATGATGTCAGAGGCCCACTCTTCGTCTCAGCTACAGACCGCAACCCGGCTGTCCGGCTAGCAAGAGCAAAAGCCCGTGGCATCCCACATGAAAAACAGGGAGGAGATGCGATAGATCGAGCTTCCCGGCCTTACAACTAGTTTGAGGTGATCCGGCTACTAATCCTTCAGTACCGTGCGCAATGTATTGTCAGCTCCCTTCGATTCCGGCTATAGACTGCAACCGGCTACAACCGACTATGCTCGTCGACATCCGTGTAGTCGGCGATCTTGATGGCGGAGGCCCGGAGCTCCAGATGCGCTTGGCGGATGGCGGCGAGGTCAGCATCAACACAGAAGCCCCCGTCGATCTTCTCGACACGGGCGTCCTTGTACCAAGAAAGCATCAAGGCCAAGGCCATTTCTGCCATGGCTCGCACCGCCAGATCCCTCAAGCGGTCGACAGTAGCCAGCACCTCCGTCACCTTGGCCGCCAGCTGCGCCATCGTCTCCGAATTTGGCGTGTCTGGACACCAGGAACGTGAAGATCGCTTGAGCCGCTTGGCGAAGCTTGGCGGCCTTCTCGCCAAGGAGGACGACCAACTCCTGGGCAGTCGGTTGCTCCCCAGGCTCGTTCTCATGTAGCCGGTTATACGCCAGCAGGTCTACGCCGGGATAAAATGCTGTCAGAAAAAAGGAATGTCAGATCCGGCTACCGGATCCAGAAAGATGAAGATAGTCAGAGGAAAACTTACCCTTGGCCGTGTGCCTGATGTGCATCAGCTCCTCCAACAGAGACTTCTCCCGAACCGTCATCCGCTTGACCTCCTTCTCTTGGTCCTTGCTTTGGGCTTCGAGGAGGTCAGAGTCCTGGGCCCGGCTGGCAAGGGCAGCGTCGCGCTCCTTGATGGTGGCCTACAGAGCGTCTGTCTTGGCGTGCCAGTCCTTATTCTGCAGCCAGAGCTTAGAATTGTACTTGCTCAGCTAGTCGTTCGCCTGCTTTAGGCGATCGATTTCCCGCTGAGCGCACACCATGATGGCTGCGGAAACCGACTATCAGCAAAAAAAATCGAAGAGGGGAAAGACCAAAGTCTCTGGCAATCGAATCCGGATGAGGGGACTTACTCTGGGAAGTCCTGTTGGCAGCTGCGAATTTCTGCTCCAGGGTTCGGTTGCCACCAGCTGTGGCCTCAAGCAGCCGGATCTCCTTCACCGCCAGCTCGAGGGTGGCGGCAAGATCCACTAGCGAGGCATCCGAGGAGGCGTCGTCGTCGATGGCGTTGGCGACAAGCGACTCCTTCAACTCTGCCACCACCGTCCGCCACTCCTCCCCCGGCTTGTCATCAGAGTTGTCGTCGGTGACGACCACGAGCTCCTTGCCGACGGAGTCCCTCCGTGCTACCGCGGGGGAACTACCTCCACTTTGTGAAGTAGACACAGCCGTTTCCGACTGCACCACCGTGGTCGGCGGAGCGTCCCCTGCTCCGGATGCAGTAGCCGGATCAGCTTGAGGAGGCGGCAGAGATGGTGCCCTGGGCGAAGGAGGGGGAGCGGGAGCAGATGGAGGTGGCGTGGTGTCCGGCGGACGGGGAGGCGAGCTAGTGGGCGCCCGTGCCGGGCTCGCGGCACCAAAGGAAACTAGCTCCCTGGACAATAGAAGACAAGGGAGAAACGAAAACAAGCAAGTAAGCAAAAGACAGAAAAAGCGGCAAAAAGAAAGGAGGAAGAGGCGTGACGGTCAGTAGATGGCTTACCCCCGCACCACGGGGGATGGCCCCTTCTTGCGGCCAAGACGGCTGGGGGGAAGGGCGCTGGTCTGACTCATCTTAGGAGCCAGCTCCTCCACGGCGGGCCGGCCGGCCCCACCACCTCATCCGCTGGATCGGCAGGAGCCTCTCCCACCGGCGCTGGACCGGCTAGAGCCGCTCCCACCGGCGCTCGACTGGCTAGAGTCCCCGTCCATTGCACCATGCCGACTAGGTTCGGGAGCCAGCACGGCCTCCTCCTCATCAACCTCCGCGTGGGGGACGTGAGTCGGCTCGTCGTTCCGGCTAGGGAAGACGTCGCCATCCCCATCTGACTCCTCACCGAACCGGCGAGCGCGTGGCTCGGGAAGGTCTGGCATGAATTTTTGGAGAGGGGCTCGCCTTCCTCCCAAATGATGTAGGGGAAGGTTTGCGAAAGAAAGAGACAAGGGTCAGCCGAATAAAAAGACAGAACAAGAAAGAAAAAACCGACTCGCAAGACTAACCCGAGGCACGCGGTTGTCGCGGCTGTAAGGAGCCAGCCCGAACTTCCAGTGCTCTGGCAGCCACTCCTTCGTGATCGTCCACACCCACTCCTTCAAGTTGTGGTAGCAGGGATCGCAACGGGACAGCCGGGTCGGGTCCAACCGGCCGAAGTAATAGCACATTTTGTGTCCGTGTTGCTGCAGCGGCATCATCAGTCGGGACATCCAGCTGAGCGTGATGTCCAGGCCGGTCAAGCCATCGGTGACGAGGGAGCGCATCCGCTGCAGCATGGCATCCGACTCCGCCTTCTCCCCGTGGATTTGTGATACGTTGCAAACGTATCTATAATTTTTGATGTTCCATGCTTGGTTTTTATCTACTTTCTTATGTTTTTCCCACACATTGGAGTATTTTTATAGACTTTCTTGGACTAACATATTAACAAGATGCCATGGTGCCAGCTACCTGTTTTCTGCTGTTTTTGGTTCCAGGAAAGTTAGAAAATGAATATTCTCGGAATTGGACGGCACAAAAGCCAAAGTCAGTTTTTCACCGAGGGGGACACGAAGCCAGAATACGAGATGGAGAGGGGCCAGATGGCCGCCACACCACCTGGCTGCACGGCCAGGCCTGGCCCATGCCAGCGGGTGGTGTGGCCGCCTATGGCACCCCCTCAGCCTCCCCTTTAGCCTATAAGATGCCTCCGATACATAAACCCTAAGTACACGAGCAAAATTCCACGAAAGAGTCTGTAGCCGCCATCATCTCCATCCCTAGATTAGGAGGGATCTGAAGCTCTTCCTGACACCCTGTCGGAGGGGAGAATTCACCCTGGAGGCCTTCTTCATTACCATGCAAGCCTCCGGTGTGATGCATGAGTAGTTCATCCTTGGACTACGGGTCCATGTAGTAGCTAGATGGTTGGTTCTTCTCCTTTGTGCTACTATGTCTAGATCTTGTGAGCTCCGTTCATGATCAAGATCATCTATTTGTAATCCTACATGTTGTGTTTGTGGGGATCCGATGGATATTGAGATGCTATTTCAGATTTGTTATTGATTCTATCATGTCTTTGTTATTTGTGATCTTGCATGCTCTCTGTTGTTAGTAGATATCTTGGGCCATCAAGCTCTTTTATGACGCCGTTGCTGTGGAGTCAAGGACATCTTCACAAGGGGAGTCTCTCATAACCAATCTCTTTACTTTGTTATTTTTGTTTTCTTAGTTTATTTTTGCTTCGTTTGCTTGTTTCTTTATCAAAAACACAAAAAAATAGTTCTACTAGTTTGCTTTCTTTATTAAAAACACACACAAAATTAAGTCTTTCTATATTTGTTACCTCTTTCTTAGCTCACCATGTTGATCCCTAAATTCACTTTGAAAGACCTTTCAATAGGTAGTGGCTCTATAATTGGAAAATATAATATTGAAGAATTCTTTAATCATGTTAGTAAGCATGAGGATACTGAGGATAGATCCCTTGCAGAACTTGCTCCAAATTATGAAATTACTGTAGCTTCTTTGGTTCACATGTTGGAAGCTAGGTTTTTTAACCTTAACCCCTCAATGCAAGTAATGTTTCTTAAACTTAAAGAAATTGAGGACCCTGAAAAGAGAGATTTTATTTTAGAAACTTTGCTGAAAGAATTCTATGATGTTGCCAAGGAAGCTAGAAAAGTCTTTGAATGTTTTAATATGCTAGGCTCATGTGTAGATGTTGTTGGTACATGAGACAATATGAACAAAACCGAACCTAATTGGGAGGAAATTAAGATACCAATACCTTTCAAACTTGTAGCAATGCATGAAGCCATAGAAAAGAATCTTAATTGGATTGTTCCTGAAAACCCATTTGATGAAAGTAGTGAACCCAAAAACATTGGGAAAGGATCCTCTAGAACTTATTTGGATGAGATACATTTCCTTGTTGAAGATATTTCTGGTATTAATCTTAATGCTTCTTCATTTGAGAACACTTGATTCTTTTTCTTGCTTCTTATGCCTAACTTAAAGGCGTTAAAGAAAAGTACTTATTGGGAGATAACCCAAAAGTTTTAGATGAGTCTTGGAAGTTATTGCTTTAGTAATAACCTCTCTTTATCCTTTTTATTTGCTTTTTGTGCCAAGAGTAACCTCTAATGAGAGGGAAGTAATGCTTGGGAAAGTTGCTGTCCTGAAACAGATTTTTCTGCTTTACCGTAAACATTCATGTAACATCTCTGTACGTCATTTTGAGGCGTGACATTTTGTGCTTCTGACCCAGGTTGTTATCTAACTTTCGTTAGTTCAACACTTTTTGATTTGAGCAACAGAAGGTCTTCGAAAAAATTGGTGTTTACCTGCTGGTCTATTTTGACAGATTTCTGCCATTATTTGCATTTGCTTCTTGTTGGTTCCTTTTTGGGCTCTCTTTGGGGAATTGAGATTTTTGAGGGAAGTGCTACATTATCTTGTGTTTTAATGGAATTTTTATTGGTGTTGAAACTGAATCCAAAGAATTATTATCTTGAGTGCACTAATGTTGCTAATAAAGATTGTGTGAAGTTTTGTATGAAGGAAAAATTTCAGGTGTATGGAGAGAATGATGTAATGAGATGAAGGATGGACTAAAGCTCAAGATTGGGGATGCCACGCATGTCACCCCAATAAATATCCAAGAAGTACAAGCGTCAAATCTTGGGGATGCCCAAGGCATGCCCTTCTTCATCAATAAAAATCACAGGTTTCTTCCAAACACTTCATTTTTATTGTTTCGTGCACGGTTGTGTTGTTCTTGGAGCGTCTTTTTTTTGGTTTTTCGTTTGCTTGGTTTTCTTAGTTTGCTTGAATAAATTGGTTGGACCCCCTCTTTCATACATTGGTTTTCAAATAGTATGGTTTGGATTGGAAACAGTAGGAAACTTCATGCTTAAGTGGTAAAAGGAGTCTGTTTTTGACTATGGCCTATGCTTTGTCATGTCATGCTTGATATTGTTTTGGCTTTATGCTTAGTGATCTCGGCTGTAGCATGACATGTTATAAACAATTGAGATTTCTTAATGTGCCTTTGAATAATCATGCGTTGTTTTAGCATATTAAAGCATATTATTGTGGTATTCTCCTTTGATGCTTTATTTGGGTTGACTTGGCACATGCTCACACCATGTTATAACTATCCCAAGTCACCATAGCCTTTATGATCCTTTAGTTTTCAACTTGTAATATCACTTTATGCTTTAATTAATGATGTTTTGTCGCTTTGCATGATTATGGCCATTATTGCTCTCTTTGTTGGTCGCTCCTAGTCTTTTGCTAGCCTCCATAACTAAGTATGAGTTCCACTCATGCAACCAACTCCAAATAAAACCAAGTTATTCCAAAGAGTCCACCATACCTACCTATTAGCCTTTGCTATTCCAAGTATATTCATGTTTTTATCTACCTTCCGAATTAAACTTGTTATGAGAAAACTAGTGATTAAAGCTCTCACGAACTTGATGGCACACTTTACTTTTCTTGCCCTTAATAAACTTGAACCATTGTGTCGTCTATGTTGTATATGCTTGTACTTATATGTTGGGGATTAGCAGAACCATGTTGTCATGGGGAACACTTTCAACATTGCACTTGTACTTTGTACCTGGTTGATATCATGTTCTTTTGTCTATGGATGTCATTGGTGTGAAATGAAAGGGGAGCTTGTAAGTCCATGGAGTTATCTATGTGTGTTAGAGAAACGCCTGGGCCACCGGTCTAATCCATGTTGTTATGGTGGAAACCTCCAGCGTAACCATAATGAGCTGTCTATGAAGCATTCTTCTTATAAAAAAGAGTCAGATATTGAGAAAAAAGAGAAAAAGAAAAAAAGATATATGAGAAAATAGGAAAGAGAGAAAAAACACCATTTTCCCATGGTAAATAAGAAGATTGTTGAGATGCTCGTTGTCTGCTTGCCTTGTCATTTTGATATGGGGATTCTTCCGTATCATCGGGCAAGGGGTACCCCATTGGCGGTTCTCTATGATACACATATACTTACTATGACAAGAACTTACCGGTAACTAAACTCCATAGTTTAAGGGACATGAGATTTCCAACTTATACTTTGTCAAGCATATACTCCATAGTTTCTTCACTTTAACCTTAATCACTTCAAGATGCTTATGATAGGGGCAACGAGAGCTCAAAGCTAAAAAGTACCATAATTTTTGGAAGCTCTTTATGAGACTTGAATCCTTGCTTCCTTCTATGAAGGCATTTCTTTTACTTTTACGTTGAGTCTCTATCTTCTATCTTTATGCACCTATTTTGAGGGCATATTGGCCATTCTTAGTTTAATGTGCATTGTCCCGAGACTTGTTGATTGATGCATAATTTTGATATTGCTTGTTCTTAAACTATTTGTATCAAGTCACCCTTATAAACTTTGAAGGTGTCCTATGCATTTATGTTTGCTACTCTATGAGGGCAAGCTGAATGCCTCTATGCTATGTTTTCTTTATGTGAAACAAACAAATGTCTTGCAAAGCGTTGTTATTCATGAATCTTTTGTTTGTGCCTTTTCATGTTGCAACATAGTTGCTATGTCTTATTGTTAGAACTTTATCTTTCATTCTATGTTGAAGTACTATGATCCCAGCTATCAATGTTACAAATACTTTGATCAAGTTTATGATGGTGCATTTCACCTCAAAAATTATTCTTTCTTTTTATCACTTACCTACTCGAGGACGAGCAGGAGTTAAGCTTGGGGATGTTGATACGTTGCAAACATATCTAAATTTTTTGATGTTCCATGCTTGGTTTTTATCTACTTTCTTATGTTTTTCCCACACTTTGGAGTATTTTTACACACTTTCTTGGACTAACTTATTAATAATATGCCATAGTGCCAGTTGTCTGTTTTCTGCTGTTTTTGGTTCCAGGAAAGTCGGAAAATGAATATTCTCGGAATTGGACGGGACAAAAGCCAAAGTCAGTTTTTCACCGAGGGGGACACAGAGCCAGAATACGAGACGGAGAGGGGCCAGAGGGCTGCCACACCACCTAGCCGCGCGGCCAGGCCTGGCCCACTCCAGGGGGTGGTGTGGACGCCTAGGGCACCCCCTCGGCCTCCCCTTTCGCCTAGGGGGTGGTGTGATCCGTTGCATGCTCTCCGCCGGTACAGACACTTTCGTGGAATTTTTGATCGGGTACTTAGGGTTTCCGAATAATAGGATGTATATAGGTGGAAGGAGATGCCGAGGGGGTGCCTGGGCTGGCCACACCACCCCCTAGCACGGGCGAAGCCTGGCCGCGCGGCCAGGTGGTTTGGCCGCCCTCTGGCCCTTCTCCATCTCGTATTCTGGCTCCAAATGTCTATCGGTAAAATAATAACTTTGGCTTTTGTCCTGTCCAATTCCGAGAATATTCATTTTCTGACTTCCTGGAACCAAAAACAGCAGAAAACAGGCAGCTGGCACTGTGGCTCTTGTTAATAGGTTAGTCCAAGAAATCATATGAAAAGTACTCCAAAGTGCGGACAAAACATAAGAAAGTAGATAAAACCAAGCATGGAACATCAAAAATTATAAATACATTTGCAATGTATCAACATCCGCAAGCTTAACTCCTGCTCGTCCTCGAGTAGGTAAGTGATAAAAAGAAAGAATAATTTTTGGGGTGACATGCACCATCATAAACTTGATCAAAGTATTTGTAAAACATTCAAAGCTGGGATCATAGTACTTCAATCATAACATGAAAGAGAAATTTCTAGCAATAAAATAAAGAAACTGTGATGCAACATGAAAAGGCACAAACAAAAGATTCATGAATAACAATGGCTTGCAAGACGTTTATTTGTTTCACATAAAGAAAACATAGCATAATAGCATTCAGCTTGTCCCTCATAGAGTAGCAAATATAAATGCATAGGAAACCTTCAAAGTTTATAAGAGTGACTAGATACAAATAGTTTAAAACAAGCAATACCAAGGTATGCATCAATCAACTAGTCTTGGGACAATGCACATAGAACTAAGAATAGCCACTATGCTCTCAAAGTAGGTGCATAAAGATAGAAAGGTGAAGACTCAATATATAAGTGGAAGAAAGGCCTTTTATAAAAGAAAGTAGGGATTCAAGTCTCATAAAGAGCTTCCAAAAATTATGGTACTTATAGCTTTCAGCTCTCATTGCCCCTTTCATAAGCATCTTGAAGTGATTAAGGTTAACGTGAACAAACTATGGTGTACATTCTTGACGAAGTATAAGTTAGAAATCTCATGTCCCTTGAATACGAGGGCCGCTCCTCATGCTACTCAAGTTTAGTCACTGGTAAGTTCTTGTCATCGTAAGTACATGTGTATCATAGAGAACCGCCAACGGGGTACCCCTTGCCCGATGATACGGAAGAATCCCCATATCAAAACAACAAGGCAAGCAGACAACGAGTATCTCAGCAATCTTCTTATTTACCATGGGAATATGGTGCTTTTTCTCTCTTTCCTCTTTTCATAATCTCTTTTTTTCTTTTTCTCTTTTTTCTCAATATAGGACTCTTTTTTTATAAGAAGAATGCTTCATAGACAACTCATTATGGTTACGCTGCAGGTTTCCACCATGTCAGCATGGATTAGACCAGCGGCTCAGGCGTTTCTCTAACACATATACATAACTCCATGGACTTACAAGCTCCCCTTTCATTTCACACCGACGACATCCATAGACAAAAGAGCATGATATCAACTAGGTACAAAGTACCAGTGCAATGTTGAAAGCGTTCCCCATGACAGCATGGTTCTGCTAATTCCAAACAAATAAGTGCAAGCATATACACCATAGACGACACAATGGTTCAAGTTTATTAAGGGCAAGAATAGTAAAGTGTGCCATCAAGTTCGTGAGAGCTTTAATCACTAGTTTTCTCATAACAAGTTTAATTTGGAAGGTAAACAAAATCATGAATATACTTGGAATAGCATATGCTAGTAGGTAGGTATGGTGGACTCTTTGGAATAACTTGGTTTAGGGAATTGGATGCATGAGTGGAACTCATACTTGGTTGTGGAGGCTAGCAAAAGACTGGGAGTGATAAACTAAGAGAGCAATAATGGCCATAATCATGTAGAGCGAAAAAACATCATTGATCAAAGCATAAAGTGATACTACAAGTTGAAAACTAAAGGATCATCAAGGCTATGGTGACTTGGGATAGTCATAACATGGTGTGAGGATGCGCCAAGTCAACCCAAATAAAGCATCAAAGGAGAATACCACTATAGTTTGCTTTAATATGCTAAAACAACGCATGATTCAACCAAGGGACATTAAGCAATCTAAATTGTTTATAACAAGTCATGCTACAGCAAAGAATACTAAGCATAAAGCCAAAACAATATCAAGCATGGCATGACAAAGCATAGGCCACAGTCAAAAACAAGCTCTCTTTACCACTTAAGCATGAGCTTTCGTACTATTTTCCAAACCAAACCAAACTATTTGAAAACCAATGTATGAAAGAGGGGGTCCAACCAATTTATTCAGCAAACTAAGCAAACCAAGCAAACGAAAAACCAAAACAAAAACAAAAAAGAAGACGCTCCAAGAACAACACAACTGTGCATGAAACAATAAAAATGTAGCGTTTGGAAGAAACCTGGGATTTTTATTGATGAAGAGGGGGATGCCTTGGGCATCCCCATGATTTGACGCTTGTACTTCTTGTTGGGTCCGTAGCACAGAAAACAAAAAATTTCCTACGATGAGAACTACACGCCAAGATCTATCTACTAGGTACAAAGCAATGGGTGGACATACATCCAACGAGAAATTACCCTCGAAGACAACGAGTTTTGTTAACGAGTAGGAACTCGTGGTTGATGTAGTCGTACACTTGCCGATCTCAAGATCGTGAGGAAGTCCGAGTGCCGCAACTCAGCAGCGCATCCGTACTCGCACACACGTTCAAGCCACCAGACAACCTCCACATCCTCGCTCCAACGATCTAGCGGAAGCAGCAACTCCTTCCAGACGAAATGCCACCGGGAACATGTATCTCGCTAATCCGAGACCATGGGGGAATAATTCTAGAGGGGGAGAGAGATCCTTCATAAGGAGGTGTGAGGAAGAAGGAGGAAGAGGGTGCCCTTTTATAGGAGGAGGGGGGTACCCCCTCTCTCCATGGCCGGCGCATGGGGGGTGACCCCTCACCTCCCCCATTCATGTGGTGGTAACCCCTCCACATTAAAATGCCTCTTCACATTCCCCTTTAAAGTCCCTACTTTAAATACATTAAAATTCTCCAAGTTTAATGCTCTCTCATTTAATAAAACTCTTTTATTAAATTTACAGAATTTTGTTAATTACTTTAATTAACAAACATTCACATATAGCCCCTTGCAATATTTCAATATCACATGCAGAACAACTTTCTGCAATTTCACCCGAAACAATTTCCAGTTTCTATCGAAACAATTCCTGTGCTTTGCAATTCTTTCGTCTGAAACATACGTGCTCCAAAATGGTGTCCGGTAACTCTTAAGTGTGTCAGCCTACAGTTCGCGAATAATGCGAACATGATTGAGACTCCTCTCAGATCAAAAGTCAGAAGCGGGACCTAGAGATCCATACTGACTCCTGCATATTAAACGATGACTTCTGTGATCGTGAGAAAATTTAACGCTTATAACTAAATCCCTTTGTCTCGCGATATATTACATGTCTGATATTCGATCATCGGTATCTCCATACCTAGTTTGATCTCGTTTCCGACATGCACTCTTTTCTCGTTCCCGTGATATAACATTCTAGTGATCACATCACTTGCTTGCAAGCTATCTCAATGTGATATCACTGAGAGGGCCCAGAGTATATCTATCCGTCATCGTGATTGAAAAATTCCACTCTTGATCCATGAGCCTCAACATAACACCTTCATAGTACTGAACCCATCTTTATAATCACCCTGTTACGGTGTGACGTTTGATGTTATCAAGATACTCTTCAGGTGTTAGCAATTAACATGATCTCATGGTCTAAGGATAAAGATTACTTCATATGATGTTATAGCAATATAAACATAATGACTTGATCGTAATGCTATACTTCGGATGAATGTGCATCACATCATTCCACCAATGGTGTGACCTTGTTATTAACAACATCCAATGTCCATGATCAGGAAACCTTGATCATCTTGTTAATCAACAAGCTAGTCTATAAGAGAGGCATAACTAGGAACCCCTTTTGTTTATTAAACACACATGTATTGATGTTTCCGATCAATACAATTCTAGCATGTAAAATAAACATCTATCATATATAAGGAATACATAATAACAACTTTATTATTGCCTCTCAGGGCATATTTCCTTCAGTCTCCCACTTGCACTAGAGACAATAATCTAGTTCACATAGTGATAAATCTAACACCCATGGAGTTCTGGTGTTGATCATGTTTTGCCCTAGGAGAGCTTTAGTCAACGGATCTGCTACATTTAGGTCCGTGTGTACTTTACAAATCTTTATATCTCCATCCTTGACATGCTCGCGGATGGAGTGAAACCGGCGCTTAATATGCTTGGAATTCTTGTGAGACCTCGGTTCCTTTGCGTTGGCTATGGCTCCATTGTTGTCACAATAGATCACCATTGGGTATAATGCACTAGGAACCACACCCAGTTCCGTAATGAACTCTTTCATCCAAACTGCTTCCTGCACCGCTTCTGAAGCAGCAACATATTCCGCCTCCGTCGTTGATCCAGTCACCACAGGTTGTTTGGAACTCCTCCAACTAACTGCTGCTCCGTTCAAGAGAAATACGTATCTGGATTGAGACTTAGAGTCATCCGGATCGGTGTCAAAGCTAGCATCTACATAACACTTAGCGACTAGCTCTTCTTCACCTCCGTATATAAGAAACATATCCCTAGTTCTTCTCAAGTACTTGAGGATGTTCTTGACCGCTATCCAGTGTTACGAACCTGGATCAGATTGGTACCTACTAGTCAAACTAATAGCATGTGCCACATCCGGTCTTGTACATAGCATGGCATACATAATAGAGCCTATGGCCGAGGCATAGGGGATCTTATCCATCATCTCTCTTTGTTCCGCCGTAGCCGGACTTTGAGTCTTACTCAATGTCTTGCCTTGCAACATAGGTAAGAACCCCTTCTTACTTTCGTCCATATTAAACTTCTTTAATATCTTATCAAGGTATGTACTCTGCGATAGCCCAATTAGGTGCCTTGATCTATCTCTATAGATTTTAATGCCTAATATATATGACGCTTCACCAAGGTCTTTCATCGAAAATTTGCTGTTTAGATAACTTTTAACACTGTTTAAAATATCTATACCATTTCCAATCAATAATATGTCATCCACATATAATATCAGAAATGCCACATTGCTCCCACTCACTTTCTTGTAAATACAAGCCTCTCCATAAGTTTGGACAAATCCAAACTCTTTGATCACCTCATCAAAGCGAAGGTTCCAACTCCGGGATGCTTGCTTCAGTCCATAGATGGATCGCTGTAGTTTGCATACCTTATTAGCATCCTTAGGATCGACAAAACCCTTAGGTTGTATCATATACAACTCTTCTTCAATATTACCATTGAGGAATGCAGTTTTGACATCCATCTACCATATTTCATAATCGAAATATGCAGCAATTGCTAACATAATCCTAACCGACTTAAGCATCGCTACGGGAGAGAATGTCTCATTGTAGTCAACTCCTTGAATTTGTCGAAACCCCTTTGCGACAAGTCGAGCCTTATAGATGGTCACACTACCATCGGCATCAGTTTTTCTTTTGAAAATCCATTTATTCTCAACGGCCTTTCGATCGTGAGGTAAGTCCACCAAGGTCCAAACTTGGTTCTCGTACATGGATTCCATCTCGGATTTCATGGCTTCTAGCCATTTGTTGGAATCCGGGCTCATCATCGCTTCTTCATACGTCGCAGGGTCATCCATTTCATCAACCATGAAATTCACAATAGGATTGTCATACAGTTCAGGAGCTGCACGTGTCCTGCTTGACCTGCGAGGTTCGGTAGTGTCCTCTTTCGGAGTTTCATGATCAATATCATCAGCTCTCTCTTCATTAGGTGAAGTCAACTCCGAAACAACTTCTGGTGCTGTGCTACTCGCCATTTCATGAAGAGAAGGTTCAATAACCTCTTCGAGTTCTACCTTCCGACTACTCACACCTTTCGCGAGAAACTCCTTCTCAAGAAAGGATCCATTCTTGGCAACAAAAACCTTGCCCTCGGATCTATGATAGAAGGTATACCCAATCGTTTCCTTATGGTATCCTATGAAGACGCATTTTTCTGCTTTGGGTTCGAGTTTATTCGGCTGAAGTTTATTCACATAAACATCGCATCCCCAAACTTTAAGAAATGACAGCTTAGGTTTGTTTCCAAACCATAATTCATACGGTGTCGTTTCAACGGATTTAGATGATGCCCGATTTAAAGTGAATGCAGCTGTTTCCAGTGCATAACCACAAAATGATAGTGGCAAGTCAGTCAGAGACATCATAGATCGAACCATATCCAATAAGGTACGATTACGACATTCCGACACACCATTACGTTGTGGTGTTCCGGCAGGCGTGAGTTGTGAAACTATTCCACACTCTTTCATGTGTGTGCTAAACTCGTAACTTAGATACTCTCCTCCATGGTCAAACTGAAGAAATTTGATCTTTCTATTACGATGATTTTCCACTTCATTCTGAAATTCCTTGAACTTTCCAAATGTTTCAGACTTGTGTTTCATCAAATAGATATACCCGTACCTACTTAAATCATCCGTGAAAGTAACAAAATAACGATATCCATCTCGTGCAGACACACTCATTGGTCCACACACATCAATATGTATGATTTCCAATAAATCTGTCGCCTGTTCCATTGAACCGGCAAACAACATTCTAGTCATCTTGCCCATAAGGCATGGCTCACATGTATCAAATGATTCAAAATCAAGTGATTCCAAAAGTCCATCAGAATGGAGTTTCTTCATGCGTTTAACGCCAATATGACCTAGACGACAGTGCCACATATATGCAGATATATCATTATCAAGTTTAATCCTTTTAGCACTAACATTATGAATATGCGTAATATTACTATCGAGATCGAACAGAAATAAACCATTCAACACAGGTGCATGACCATAAAAGATATCATTCTTATAAATCGAACAACCATTGTTTTCAGATTTAAAGGAATAACCACTTTGCATCAAACACGATCTGGATACAATGTTCATGCTCAGTGCAGGCACCAAATAACAATTATTTATGTTTATAACTAATCCCGATGGCATATGGAGAGGCAGCGTTCTGACGGCGATCACATCAACTTTTGATCCATTGCCGACCCGCATCCTGACCTCATCCCTTGCTAGTTGCCGCTTGTTCCCTAGCCCCTGAACCGAGTTACATATATTAGCAACCGATCCCGTATCAAATACCCAGGTGCTACTGCGAGTACTAGTCAAGTACACATCAATAACATGTATATCACATATACCTTTGTTTGCCTTGCCAGACTTCTTGTCCGCCAAATACTTGGGGCAATTGCGCTTCCAATGGCCAGTCCCCTTGCAATAGTAACACTCGGTGTCAGACTTAGGGCCAGCTCGGGGTTTCTTTTCAGGCGTGGCAACAGATTTGCCACCCTTCTTTCCCTTGTGCTTGCCTTTCTAGTCCTTCTTGAACCCGGTGGTCCTATTGATCATCAACACTTGATGTTCTTTCCTAATCTCCACTTCTGCAGTCTTAAGCATTAACAGAAGCTCGGGAAGAGACTTCTTCATGCCCTGCATATTATAGTTCATCACGAAGCTCTTGTAGCTAGGTGGCAGAGATTGGAGAACACGATGTATGCCCAAGTCAATGGGAATCGTTATTCCCAAGGACACAAGCTTATCGGCGTACCCAGACATTTTGAGTACATGCTCACTAACAGAGCTATTCTCCTCCATCATGTAGCTAAAGAACTTTTTTGTAGCATTATAACTCTCTACGGCAACATGGGTATCGAAAATCATTTTCAATTCTCCCATGGTATCAAAGGCATTGCCATTTTCGAAACGCTTTCGAAGTTCTGGCTCTAGCCCATACAGTATGCCGCAATGAAATAAGTTGTGGTTCTCCTGACGAGTCACATAGACATTCTTTTCCTCGTCAGGGGCATCAGGAGCTGGTGGGGGGCCTAGTGGCGCATCTAGCACATATTGCTTTTGTGCAGCAGTGAGGAGAATCCTCAAATTCATAGCCCAGTTGGTGAAGTTGCTACCATTCGCAGCAAGTTTCTCTTTCTCCATGAACACATTGAAATTAAAAGCAGGTGGTGCCATCTACAACAGAATTTGTAAAGTTTATTTAGACTAAGTTTATGATAGATTGAGTTCAACTAATCCAAATTACTAATGAACTCCCACTCAAAAACGACATCCCTCGTGTCCTTTTGGTGATTACATGAACCAAATCCACTACACCAAGTCCAATCATCACGTGAGTTGATGTAGCTTCAAAGGCGAGCATCTATATGGGCATCATATCAACTATATGACTCATGCTTAACCTTTCAGTCCGTGTTCCGAGGCCATATTTTTACATGCTAGGCTCGCCAAGTAAGAACCTTAGTATTCGCGTGTGTAAAGTGTCTTACACCCGTTCCTATGAAAGCGTAGATTCGAGTACACCCGATCATCACGTGATGTCTCGAAACACAATCCACAGAACGGTGCATACTTAAGGAAGAACACATTTTTATCTTGATATCTAAATGAGGGATCATCTTATAATGCTACCAAAAGCGCCAAACTAGCAGTATAAGATGCTAACATCTAATGTGTAAAGTGAGATGATATGGTCCATGCATTTGATCTCTATCATTTGGATCGTGGTATGATCTATAACATTCCTTTGTGTGTAAGGCCAAGGTCTATGGAACTTACACGTTGAGTGTGTTGTAAGAGTATCTATCATACATCTACTTACAACAATACCATATCAATACACTAGCCCAGCAACAATCTAAACTAGACGCCTCTAATTTATCAATTGCAAGTTTTATGTGGCTTAGGGCTTTCGAAGATAGAACCATTCTCACCTACGAACATGAACCACAATGAGGATAACTAAGTTATTAGCAACTCGTTGTAAATCAGATATTGACTATAGTAGGAGAGACATACACCCGCCAGCCAGTTATGCAAAACAAGTTGCATGTCAGTCGTGGAACCGGTCTCATGTACGATGACATGTAAGGTTGGTCCGGGCCGCTTCATCCCACTATGCCACCAATATCAAAATACATAGAAGATGCAATAACATGATCATCATCGCCCACATATAAACATATGTGTACTACTCGTGCAAAGCACCTACGCATAGATCAGGCTCTGATACCACTGTTGGGTCCGCAGCATAGAAAACAAAAAAATTCCTATGATGAGAACTACACGCCAAGATCTATCTACTAGGTACAAAGCAACGGGTGGACATACATCCAATGAGAACTTACCCTCGAAGACAACGAGTTTTGTTAACGAGTAGGAACTCGTGGTTGATGTAGTCGTACACTTGCCGATCTCAAGATCGTGAGGAACTCCGAGCGCCGCAACTCAGCAGCGCATTCGTACTCGCACACACGTTCAAGCCACCGGACAACCTCCACCTCCTCGCTCCAGCGATCCAGCAGAAGCAACAACTCCTGCCAGACGAAATGCCACCGGGAACATGTATCTCGCTAATCCGAGACTATGGGGGAATAATTCTAGAGGGGGAGAGAGATCCTTCACAAGCAGGTGTGAGGAAGAAGGAGGAAGAGGGTGCCATTTTATAGGAGGAGGGGGGTTCCCCCTCTCTCCATGGCCGGCGCATGGGGGGTGACCCCTCACCTCCCCCATTCATGTGGTGGTAACCCCTCCACATTAAAATGCCTCTTCACATTCCCCTTTAAAGTCCCTACTTTAAATGCATTAAAATTCTCCAAGTTTAATGCTCTCTCATTTAATAAAACTCTTTTATTAAATTTATTCAGAATTTTGTTAATTACTTTAATTAACAAACATTCACATATAGCCCCTTGCAATATTTCAATATCACATGCAGAACCACTTTCTGCAATTTCACCCAAAACAATTTCCGGTTTCTATCGAAACAATTCCTACGCTTTGCAATTCTTTCGTTTGAAACATATGTGCTCCAAAATGGTGTCCGGTAACTCTTAACTGTGTCACCCTATGGTTCGCGAATAATGCAGACATGATTGAGACTCCTCTCAGATCAATAGTCAGAAGCGGGACCTGGAGATCCATACTGACTCCTACATATTCAACGATGACTTCTGTGATCGTGAGAACCTTTAACGCTTGTAACTAAATCCCTTTGTCTTGCGATATATTACATGTCTGATATTCGATCATCGATATCTCCATACCTAGTTTGATCTCGTTTCCGACATGCACTCTTTTGTTGTTCCCGTGATATAACATTCTAGTGATCACATCACATGCTTGCAAGCTATCTCAATGTGATATCAACGAGAGGGCCCAGAGTATATCTATTCATCATCGGGATTGACAAATTCCACTCTTGATCCATGAGCCTCAACATAACACCTTCGTAGTACTGAACCCATCTTTATAGTCACCATGTTACAGTGTGACGTTTGATGTTATCAAGATACTCTTCAGGTGTTAGCAATTAACATGATCTCATGGTCTAAGGATAAAGATTACTTCGTATGATGTTATAGCAATATAAACATAATGACTTGATCGTAATGATATACTTCGGATGAATGTTCATCACATCATTCCACCAATGGTGTGACCTTGTTATTAACAACATCCAATGTCCATGATCAGGAAACCTTGATCATCTTGTTAATCAACAAGCTATTCTATAAGAGAGGCATAACTAGGAACCCTTTTTGTTTATTAAACACACATGTATTGATGTTTCCGATCAATACAATTCTAGCATGTAAAATAAACATCTATCATATATAAGGAATACATAATAACAACTTTATTATTGCCTCTCAGGGCATATTTCCTTCACTTCTTGGATATTTCTTGGGGTGACACGCGTGGAATCCCCAAGCTTGAGCTTTAGTCCATCCTTCATCTCATTACTCATTCCTTCCATACACTTGAAATTTTTCCTTCATACAAAACTTCACACAATCTTTATTAGCAACATTAGTGCACTCAAGATAATAAGTCTTTAGGTTCAGTTCTAACACCAATAAAACTTCCATTAAAACAATAGATACTATACCAATTCCCTCAAAAAGCGCAATTCCCCAAAAGAACTCAAAAAGGAACCAGCAAGAAGCAAATGCAGAAAATGGCAGAAATCTGTCAAAACAGACCAGCAGGTAAAAACGAATTTTTTCGAAGACCTTCTGTTGCTCAAATCAAAAAGTGTTGAGCCAACGAAAGTTAGATAACAACCTGGGGCAGAAGCACAAAAATTCACGCCTCAAAACAACGTATAGAGATTTTACACGAATTTTTACGGTGAAGCACCGAAATCTGTTTCGGGAAAACAACTTTCCCAATCATTACTTCTCTCTCATTAGAGGTTACTCTTGGCCCAAAAAGCAAATAAAAAGGATAAGGAGCGGTTATTACTGAATTAATAACTTCCAAGACTCATCTAAAACTTTTGGGTTATCTCCCAATAAGTACTTTTCTTTAATGCCTTTAAGTTAGGCATAAGAAGCAAGAAAAAGAATCAAGTGTTCTCAAATGAAGAAGCATTAAGAGCAAATTTTGTTTTCATAGGAGAGGCAAAAGAAATCTTCTCTCTCTTATTAAGGAAGTGTTCTATACCTTTCTTGAGTGGGAGTTGATATTTAATGGTGCCTTCTTTCATATCAATAATGGCACCAACAGTTCTATGAAAAGGTCTTCCCAAAGTGATAGGACAAGAAGCATTGCATTCAACATCCAAAACATAGAAATCAACAGGGACATAGGCATTGTTAACCATACTAAGAACATCGTTAAGACTCCCCGTGAGTTTCTTTTTAGCATTATCATCAAGTCGGACATTCAAATAACAATCTTCAAGTGGAGGCAAATCAAGCATATCATAAATCCTTCTAGGCATAATAGAAACAGTACTATCAAGATCACATAAAGCTTTGAAATCAAAGTCATTCACTTTCATATTAATGATGGGTTCCCAACCATCTTCTTGTTTTATAGGAATAGAAGCTTTATGTTTCATCTTTTCTTCTTTAATCTTTATGAGGGCATCAGTAATGTGTTTTGTAAAGGCCATGTTCATAGTAGTAGCATTAGGACTTTTAGCAAGCTTTTGTAGGAACTTAATAACTTCAGAGATATTGCAACCATCAAGATCAAAACCATAATTATCATCTAAGGTAGTATAGCTACTATTAGCCTCAACACTAGTGGTAGTGATAGTAGAAACACTAATGTTTCTAGCAATTTCATCTTCTCTTTCCCACTTAGCATGTAGTTGAGCTAATAGTCTAACATTTTCAACAATTCTAACTTGTATGGCATTAGTAGCTGCAAAGGGATTATCATTAGTTTCAGGTTTAGTAGCCATTTTATTGAAATAAGATTGAGCTTCAGCCAAAGATGCTATATTTCTTTCAGCATTAGAGAGTTTTTCCTCAATAGTTTTATTGAAAGCAGTTTGTTTACTAATAAAGTCTTTAAGCATAACTTCAAGTTCAGAGGGAGCACTCCTATTGTTGTTGTAGGAATTTCCATAAGCATTACCATTGTTGGGAGGATATGGCTTATAATTGTTGTTACCAAAATTATTCCTGTAGGCATTGTTGCTAAAATTGTTATTTCTTATAAAGTTCACATCAACTTGCTCTTCTTGAGCAACCAAAGAGGATAAGGGAACATTATTTGGATCAATATGAGCATTCCCATTAACAAGCATAGACATAATAACATCAATCTTATCACTCAAGGAGGAGGTTTCCTAAACAGAATTTACCTTCTTAACTTGTGGAGCTCTCTCCGTATTCAGAATAGTTAACCATCATATTATCCAGAAGCTTTGTTGCAGCACCCAAAGTAATGGTCATAAAGGTACCTCCAGCAGCAGAATCCAATAGGTTCCTTGAAGAATAGTTAAATCCTGCATAAAAAGTTTGGATGATCATCCAAGCAGTCAGTCCATGAGTGGGACAATTCTTTATCAAAGATTTCATTCTTTCCCAAGCTTGAGCAACATGTTCATTATCATATTGTTTAAACTTCATTATTTCACTTCTCATAGATATAATCTTAGCTGGAGGATAGTATTTTCCAATGAAATCATCTTTGCATTTAGTCCAAGAATCAATACTATTCCTAGTTAGGGAATTCAACCATTCTTTAGCTTTTCCTCTCAAAGAGAAAGGAAACAATTTAAGCTTAATAATATCTCCATCTATATCCCTATGCTTTTGCATCTCACAAAGTTTAACAAAGTTATTTAGATGGGCAGCAGCATCTTCATTACCAATACCAGAAACTTGTTCTCTCATAACAAGATTGAGTAAAGCAGGTTTAATCTCAAACAAAGTAGCTTCAGGAACATGTGGAGCAATAGGTGTGCTCATAAAATCATTGTTGTTGGTGCTATTGAAGTCACAGAACTTAGTGTTTTCAAGAGTAGTCATTTTTTTGTGTTTTTGATAAATAAAGCAAACTTTTAAAACTAATTTTTGTGTGTTTTTGATAAAGAAACAAGCAAACAAAGAAAAAAGAAACTAAGCAAAACAAAAATAACAAAGTAAAGAGATTGGTTATGAGGGACTCCCCTTGTGAAGATGTCCTTTACTCCCCGGCAACGGTGCTAGAAAATATGCTTGATGGCCCAAAATATATCGAGTTTGTTGGGGAACCCCAAGAGGAAGGTATGATGAGCACATCAGCAAGTTTTCCCACAGTACGAAACCAAGGTTATCAATCCAGTAGGAGTAAGGAAACACCCCAAAGGTGTAGCTAGCTGAACGTTGGCAGGGCGCACTACCGGTGCCAGCAGCAACATGGAGACCTGCACAACACAACCATAGAACTTTGTCCCCAACTTGCGATGATGTTGTCAATCTCACCGGTTTTGCTAAAAACAAAGGATTAAACATACCGAATGGAAGGAAGTAATAGTTTGCAGAAAGTAAACACAAAGCAGTAAACAATTTGTAGATTGTATGTAAAAGAAAGGACTGGGGTCCATAGTTCACTAGAGGTGGCTCTCCTTAATATAGATAACATGTTGGATGAACAAATTACAGTGGGGCAATTGACAAACATCGAGAAAGCATACAAGCATATACTAATCATCTTGACTCCTTTGAGATTCGATTGGGCATTACAACATTATACATAGACCGCCATCCAACTACATCTATGACTAATAATCCACCTTTAGGTTATCATCCGAACCCTCTCCAGTATTAAGTTGCAAGCAACAGATTATTGCATTAAGAATTGCGTGTAAAGTAAACAATACGATTGTTCTATGAACAAAGTATTGTTGTTTTCTCCCTAGTAGCAACAACACATCTAGTACCTTAGAGATTTCTGTCACTTCCGCAGATTACCAGAGGCATGAACCCACTATCGAGCATAAATACTAACTCTTGGAGTTGCTAGCATCTACTTGGCCAAGATAGCTACTAACAACGGAAAGCATGCAAGGTCACAAATAAAAAAGACATGATAGAATCAATAATCAGTTTGAAATAGCATCTCAATATCCATCAGATCCCCGCAAACACAACATGTATGAATTACAAATAGATGATATTGATCATGAACGGAGCTTACAAGATCTAAATATGATAGGAGAACCAGCCATCTAGCTACTACATGGACCCGTAGTCCAGAGATGAACTACTCACGCATCACACCGGAGGCTTGCATGATGATGAAGAAGGCCTCCAGGGTGAATTCCCCTTTCCGGCAGGGTGCCGGGAAGAGTTTCAGATCCCTCTCGTTCTAGGGATGGAGATGACGTCAGCTATAGACTCTTTCGTGGAATTTTTGATCGGGTACTTAGGGTTTCCATATCAGAGGCAATATATAGGCGGAAGGAGAGGCCGAGGGGGTGCCCAGGCTGGCCACACCACCCCCTGGTGCGGGCCAAGCCTGGCCGTGCGGCCAGGTGGTGTGGCCACCCTCTGGCCCTTCTCCGTCTTGTATTCTGGCTCCAGATGTCTCCCGGTAAAATAATAACTTTGGCTTTTGTCCCGTCAAATTCCGAGAATATTCATTTTCTGACTTCCTGGAACCAAAAATAGCAGAAAACAGGAAGCTGGCACTGTGGCTCTTGTCAATAGATTAGTCCAAGAAATCATATGAAAAGTACTCCAACGTGTGGACAAAACACAAGAAAGTAGATAAAACCAAGCATCGAACATCAAAAATTATAGATGCATTTGCAATGTATCAGTCGCCGAGGTTGCGGACATAGAAGTACGACTGCTGCCATAGTCGCACTGTGTCCTATAGATGGAACTTGTGGTAGCCGGTCTGCGTGCGGGAGTAGATGGAGGCGCTACCGCATGTCACCAGTGGCCCTTGGGTGAACTGGACATGTGGCCAGACACGAAAGAGCTGGCAGAAGAGCCCGAGATCTGGCTACATCTCGAGGTAGCTCTCGCAGAAGGCCACAAAGTGCGCCAGCATCCCGATAGCGTTGGCGCCGAGGTGGTGGAGGTGGAGGTCGAATAAGGCGAGGAACATGAGGAAGAAGGGGTGCACCGGTAGCGCGAAGCCGCAGGCGAGGTGTGACAGGAAGATCGCCCGCTCCCCCTCTGCCAGATGCGGTGATTCTTCCCCCTCCGGTGGCAGCATGCAGGTGGCGCGGTATTTCTCGATGTGCTCCTCCGTCACGGAGGAGCCGCACCTTGCTCCACGCTCGGCAGCCATCTCTGGCTCGTTGGGCGACACTCCGTTTGAGGAGTGACGGTGGCCCGTGTCTCCGACGATGCTAAACGGGCGGCACAGCGGACTACAGCAGTGGGAGCAAGTAGAGCAGAGCGAGGAAGGCAAGGGCGCAGGGGAGAACTGGGGAGGCAGGGAGCGGAAGGAAGAACTGCCCTCCCCGGGCGACCTTTTAAAGACCTGGAAGCGGAACCGTTCGGGGCGCCACGCGGTGCCCATCAAGCCACACTGCACCCTCCCCACTGCACATGATCCTTTGTGCAGGCGTTGGTTGTGCAGACGATCCTGGAGCGAAAACCAAAGAGGCATGCGGCAGTTTCCCGAGGCGACGTGTGACGGGACGTTACACTGCCCACCGCAGTGCAATGATGGCGCGTGCGCGCGTGGCCGGTGTCAGCACTAACGTCACGGGTAGCGCAACCACCAGATGTAGCCAGTCAGAAATTTCAAAGTTGGAGAGGAGAGCGCGCACATTACACCTAAGGGCGAAATCTACACGCGCTCGGGGGATAGTGTCAGGGGGATGACCTCCAGATACCCCAATCAGACAAGAACTATGGCAGTCGGTTCGCGTCCGGCTGGCTGAGCACAGCCGAACACAAGCAAGTCACGCCGGCTACTTCACGGTAGCCAGAACCAGGAGGAGCAGCAAGGCACGGGACCGGCTACACCAGCATAGCCGGACTCAATCAGGAGGACAGAGCGACGTGCTGCACAGTGCGTGGTACGCCCTGGTACAACGACAATACCCACAACTACACGGCCATACCGAAGACTTTGCTGGGTGACACGGGAACAGTAGCTAGATGCTGACGACAGGCTCGCACGGCGTTCACTCTACCCACGACGACCCTACCGCATGTACTCTGATGGGATGTAAGTATATCGGATACTATAGATCACCAGCCAGCTAGGACCCGCCTGTGGGGCCTACCAGCCGGACTGGCCAGTAAGACCGTTGCCTCTCTGCCTATATAAGGAGAGGCAAGGCTCTCGTAGCAAGGGTTGGTCTCAGTGCATTTAAGGTGGTAGCTAGAGAATACAACTCGAGGAGAGATTGTAGCCCGTATACAACTCATAGTCAGATCGACAGGAGTAGGAGCTTTACCTCACCATGAGGGCTCCGAACCTGGGTACTTCATGTGTCTTGATACACTTGCTCGTACCCAATCCCGCCTGTGGACGCTGTCGAGAGCTTCCCTGCTAGTCCCCACACCTCTATCTAACCTGCTTAGGTACTGTCGTTCCCAATACAACGACATCCCCCTGGTGCTCCACCGACCTTGCCCCTTTGCCTATAAAAGCCTCCCGGGACGAAAACCCTAAGTACCCGATCAAAATTCCATGAAAGAGTCTACAACCGCCACCATCTCCATCCCTAGATCGGGAGGGATCTAAAGCTCTTCCCAGCACCCTACCGGAGGGGAGAGATCACCCTGGAGGCCTTCTTCATCACCATGCCTGCCTCTGGTGTGATACGTGAGTAGTTCATCCTTGGACTATGGGTCCATGTAGTAGCGAGATGGTTGGTTATCCTCCTTTGTGCTATCATGTTTAGATCTTGTGAGCTTCGTTCATGATCAAGATCATCTATTTGTAATCTTACATGTGTTTGTGGGGATCCCATGGATATTGTGATGCTATTTCAGATTGATTATTTATTCTATCATGTCTATGTTATTTGTGATCTTGCATGCTCTCCGTTGTTTGTAACTATCTTGGCCAAGAAGATGCTTGCAACTCCAAGAGGGAGTATTTATGCTCGATAGTGGGTTCATGCCTCTAGTAATCTAGGGAAGTGATAGAAATCTCTAAGGTTGTAGATGTGCTGTTGCTACTAGGGAGAAAACAACAATCCTTTGTCCATGGGGTAATCATATTGTTTACTTTACACACTTTGCTTAATGCAATTATCTGTTGCTTGCAACTTAATACTGGAAGGGATTCAGATGATAACCTGAAGGTGGATTATTAGTCATAGATGCAGTTGTATTATGGTCTATGTATAATGTTGTAATGCCCAATCAAATCTCATAGGAGTCAAGATGTCTAGTATATGAATTGTATGCTTTCTCAAATCTGTCAATTTCCACGCTGTAATTTGTTCACCCAGCATGTTATTTATCTTAAGGAGAATGACCTCTAGTGAACTATGTACCCTGGTCCATGATATTACCATTGCTATACCTTCTACTGTTACTATTTACTTTTTACTTTCTGCAAGCAATTACTATCTTCCACATAATACGTTTAATCCTTTGTTTTCAGCAAAACTGGTGAGATTGACAACCTCACTATAAGTTGGGAGCAAAGTTATATGGTTGTGTTGTGGAGGATTCCAAGTTGCTAGCAACACCTTGCAGTTGTTTCCTTTCTCCTACTGGTTCGATAACCTTGGTTTCATAACTGACGGAAAACTTGATGCTGTGCTTATCATACCTTCCTCTTGGGGTTCCCAATGAGCTCTACATTTTGAGCCACCAAGCACTTTTTCTGGCACCATTGCCGAGGAGTTAAGGACAGCTTCACAAGGTGAGTCTCTCACAACCAATCTCTTTACGTTGTTGTTTTTTGTTTTGCTTAGTTTATTTCTTCTTAGTTTGCTTGTTTCTTTTTACCAAAAACACAAAAAAATAGTATACTAGTTTGCTCCCTTATTCAAAAACATAATTTTTTTAGTTCTTTCTATAGTCGTCACCTCGTTCTTATCTCACCATGTTGATCACTAAGTTCACTCTGAAAGATCTTTCAATAGGTAGTGGCTCTATAATTGGGAAAGATAATATTGAAGAATTCTTTAATCATGTTAGCAAGTATGAGCATATTGAGGATAGATCCTTAACGGAACTTGATCCAAATTATGAAATTGTTGCAGCTTCTTTAGTTCACATGTTGGAGGCTAGGTTTGTTCACCTTAACCCCACTATGCAAGTAATGTTTCTTAAACTTAAAGATATTGAGGATACTGAAAAGAGAGATTTTATTCTAGAAACTTTTCTTAAGGAATTCTACAATGTTGTTAAGGAAGCAAGAAAGATCTTTGTTTGTTTTAATATGCTAGGCTCGTGTGTAGGTGTTATTGGTACATGGGAAAAGATGGACAAAAAAAACCCAAAGATGGAGAGGAAATTAAAATACCAATACCTTTTAAACTTCTGGGAATGCATGAAGCCTTAGAAAAGAATTTTGGTTGGATCGTTCCTGAAAACCCGTTTGATGAAACCAGTGAACCCAAGAGTATTGAGAGAGGATCCTCTAGAACTTATTTGGATGAGATACCTTGCCCTATTGAAGATATTTCTAGTATTAGTCTTAATGCTTCTTCATTTGAAAATACTTGAGTCTTGCTTCCTATGCCTAGCTCAAAGGCGTTAAAAAAAGCACTAATTGGGAGATAACCCAAATTTCTATTCAGTAAGTTTTTCTTTTGTTGAGTCTTGGAAGTTACTACTTTTGTAATAACCTCTTCTTATCCTTTTTGTGTGGTTTTTGTACCAAGAATAACCTCTAATGAGAGAGAAGTAAGACTTGGGAAAGTTGCTGTCCCGAAACAGATTTTTGTGCTCCATTGAAAAAATTCATGAAAAATCTCTGTACGTCGGATTGAGCTGTACTTTTTTGTGCTTCTGCGCCAGGTTATTATCTAACTTTAGTTAATTGAGCACTTTTCGATTTGAGCAACAGAAGGTCTTCGAAAATAATTGTTTTACCTGTTGGTCTGTTTTGACAGATTTCTGTCATTATTTGCATTTGCCTCTTAATATATTTCTCTTTGAGTTCTCTTTGATCACTTGAGATTTTAGAAGGAATCAGCTACAGTAGCTTGTGTTTTAATGGAAGTTATACTTGTGATTAAACTAAACCATAGGACCAATTATTTTGAATACACTAATGTTGCTAATGAGGATTGTGTGAAGTTTTGTATGAAGGAAAATTTTCAAGTGTAGGGGAAGAATAATGTGATGAGATGAAGTATGGACAAAATCTCAAGCTTGGGGATTCCACCCGTGTCACCCCAAGAAATATTCAAGAAGTACAAGCGTCAAATCTTGGGGATGCCCAAGGCATCTCCTTCTTCATCAATAAAAATCTGAGGTTTTCTTCCAAACACTTCATTTTTATTGTTTCTTGCACAAATGTGTTGTTCTTGGAGCGTCTTCCTTTTTTCTTTTAGTTTTCTTTTGTTTGGTTTTCTTAAATAAATTTGATGGACCCCTGCATTCATATGATATTTCAAATAAGTTGATTGGTGATTGGAAAAGAGTAGGAAAAGTTCATGCTTATAAGTGGTACAAAAGGAGTTTTGTTTTGACTGTGGCCTAGACTTTATCATGTCATGTTTGTTATTGCTTTGACTTTATGCTTAGTAATTATTGCTATGGCATGACTTGTTCCAAACAATTGAGATTGCATAATGTGCCTTGAAAGAATCATGCGTTGTTTTAGCATACAAAAGCATAATATTGTGGTATTCTCCTTCGATGCTTTATTTGGGTTGACTTGGCACATACTTACACCATGTTAAGACTATGAATCAGTCACCTTAGCCTCCATGATCATTTAGTTTTTTGACTTGTAATATCACTTTATGCTTTAAATTAATAATGTTTTTTCGATTTGCATGATTATGGACATTAGTGCTCTCTTAGTTGGTCGCTCCAAGTCTTTTGCTAAGCCTCCACATGTACTAAGTATGAGTTCCACTCATGCATCCAACTCCCAAGAAAACCAAGTTATTCCAAAGAGTCCACTATAAATTCCTATGCATGGTGTGTTACACCATTCCAAGTATATTCATGCTTTTATCTACCCTTCCAAATTATTATGTGAAAATTAGTGATTAAGGCTCTCACAAACTTGATGGCACACTTTACTTTCTTGCACTTAATAAACTTGAACCATTATGTCCATCTATGTTGCGTATATGCTTGCACTTTATAAGTTGAGAATTAGCAAAACCATGCTCTCATGGGGAACGTTTTCAACATTGCACTTATTATTCAGTTGGTATCATGTTCTTTTGTTTATGGATCCCGGCGGTGTGAAATAAAAGGGGAGCTTGTAAGCTCACGGAGTTTGTACATGTGTCAGAGAAATGCCTAGGCGGCTAGCCTAAACCATGCCTAATCATGGTGGAAACTTGCAGCAGAACCATAGTGAGCATTCTGTGAAGCATCCTCAATAAAAACCCATGCAAATAGCAAATAAAAAGATCGATGAGATGCTCATTGTCTATTGACTTGTCATTTTGATAGGGGATAGCTCCTGTATCATGTGGCAAGGGGTACCCCGTTGGCGGTTCTTGATGTCTACGCACGCTCTTATTCTTGTAGACAGTGTTGGGCCTCCAAGTGTAGAGGTTTGTAGAACAGCAGCCAGTTTCCCTTAAGTGGATTACCCAAGGTTTATCGAACTCAGAGAGGAAGTGGTCAAAGCTATCCCTCTCAAGCAACCCTGCAATCAGGATACAAGAAGTCTCTTGTGTCCCCAACATACCCAATACACTTGTCAGGTGTATAGGTGCACTAGTTTGGCGAAGAGAGAGTGAAATACAATTGGTTTGGATAATTATAAGTGGTAACGGTGCCAGAAAAGAGCTTGACGGGTAGGAAGAGACTAAAGGCAATCTGAAATAAAGATGGAATCAAGCAAACATGTAACAGATATAGTTGCAAACGGTGTTTCAATGCTTAGAAACAAGGCCTAGGGATCATACTTTCACTAGTGAACACTCTCATATAAATATCTTCTCTTTATGATACTACTCTGAACTACTCTCCGGTTGGACACTCTAATCCATGGTAGGGCTATAACAGCACACCTCAAAGTTCGCTTTCCCCATCTAGATAACCCCACACTGTCACCTTGAGCTCTAGATGGCTCCAACAAACAACACAATTTCATAGAAACATCCAACTCCAAATATAACTCATAACAAGTATTTGTAATCTCTAGCCTAAGTGCCACCATGGTGTACACACTGTCACTTTCACACACATGGGGAGAGAAGAGATCTATTAAAGCACTTGAGTAGCAAAGTAGATCTACTTGATTACAAATCTCATGATCACAATATGATAATGCATAGAGAGAGATGAACACATAGCTACCGGTAGAACCCTTAGCCTCGAGGAAGAACTACTCCCTCATCATCATGGGAATCAGCAACGGTGATGGAGATGGTGGTGGACATCGATGGAGATGGCTCCGGGGGCACTTCCCCGTCTCGGCAGGGTGCCAGAACAGAGACTTTCTGTCCCCCGAATCTCCCCTTTGGTGGCGGCGGCGCTGTGGAACTTTTCGTGGCTGGAGGCTGGATTCCTTAGACTTTCTGCATCGGAGGCTTCTTATAGGCGAAGGGGCAAGGTTGATTGAGTGCCAGGGGGCCCACACCACCTGGTGGCGTGGCCAGGGGTCACCCGTGCCACCATATGGTGTGGCCAGGCCCTGGCCCTCCTCCGTCACTTCTTCTGGCTCCGTGAGTCTTCCGGCAAAATACCGACTTTGGATTTTGTCCGGTCCAATTCCGAGAATATTCATTTTCTGTCTTTTCTGGAACCAAAAACAGCAGAAAATAGGCAACTTGCACTATGGCATCTTGTTAATAAGTTAGTCCCAGAAAGTGTATAAAAATATCTCAAAGTATGAACAAAACATAAGAAAGTAGATATAAAACAAGCATGGAACATCAAAAATTATACGTACGTTTGCAACGTATCAACATCCCCAAGCTTAACTCATGCTCGTCCTCGAGTAGGTAAGTGATAAAAAGAATAATTTTTGAGGTGACATGCTGATGTCTACGCATTTCTATTCTTGTAGACAGTTGTTGGGCCTCCAAGTGCAGAGGTTTGTAGAACAGCAGCAAGTTTTCCCTTAAGTGGATAACCCAAGGTTTATCGAACTCAGGGAGGAAGTGGTCAAAGGTATTCGCTCTCAAGCAATCCTGCAATCAAGATACAAGAAGTCTCTTGTGTCCCCAACACACCCAATACACTTGTCAGGTGTATAGGTGCACTAGTTCGGCGAAGATATAGTGAAATACAAGTGGTATGGATAATTATAAGTGGTAACGGTGCTAGAAAATAGCTTGATGGCGTGGAAGAGACTAAAGGCAAACTGAAATAAAGATGAAAGCAAGAAAACATGTAATAGATCTAGTTGCAAACGGTGTTTCAATGTTTAGAAACAAGGCCTAGGGATCATACTTTCGCTAGTGAACACTCTCATATAAATATCTTCTCTTTATGATACTAATCTTAACTACTCTCCGGTTGAACACTCTAATCGATGGTAGGGCTATAACAGCACACCTCAAAGTCCGCTTTCCCCATCTAGATAACCCCACACTATCACCTTGAGAACTAGATGGTTCCAACAAACAACACAATTTCATAGAGACATCCAACTCCAAATATAACTCATAATAAGTATTTGTAATCTCTAGCCTAAGTGCCACCATGGTGTGCATGCTGTCACTTTCACACACATGGGGAGAGCAGAGATCTATTAAAGCACTTGAGTAGCAAGGTAGATCTACTTGATTACAAAGCTCATGATCACAATATGATCATGCATAGAGAGAGAGATGAACACATAGCTACAGGTAGAACCCTTAGCCTCGATGAAGAACTACTCCCTCCTCATCATGGGAATCAGCAATGATGATGGAGATGGTGGTGGAGATCGATGGAGATGGCTCCGGTGGCACTTCCCCGTCCCGGCAGGGTGCCAGAACAGAGACTTTCTGTCCCCCGAATCTCCCCTTCGGTGGCGGCGGCGCTGCGGAACTTTTCGTGGCTGGAGGCTTGACGATTTAGGGTTTATGCATCGGGAGGCTCTTATAGGCGAAGGAGGCAAGGTCGGTGGCCATCCAGGGGGCCCACACCATGCCCTGGCGTGGCCTGGGTGGAACTGCGCCTAGGGGTGGTTTGGCCACCCTGTGTCCCCTCTCCGGCTCTCCTTCTGGCTTCGTGAATCTTCCGGGAAATATCAACTTTGGCTTTTGTCCGGTCCAATTCCGAGAATATTCATTTCTAACTTCCTGGAACCAAAAATAGCAGAAAACAAGCAACTGGCACTATGGCATCTTGTTAATAGGTTAATCCAAGAAATCATATGAAAAGTACTCCAAAGTGTGTACAAAACATAAGAAAGTAGATAAAACCAAGCATGGAACATCAAAAATTGTAGATACATTTGCAACGTATCAACATCCCCAAGCTTAACTCCTGCTCGTCCTCGAGTAGTTAAGTGATAAAAAGAAAGAATAATTTTTGAGGTGACATGCACCATCATAAACTTGATCAAGGCATATTGATAGTTGGGATCAAAGAATTTCAACATAGCATGAAAGATAAAGTTCTAACAATAAGACATAGAAACTATGTTGTAACATGGAAGGATACAAACAAAAGATTCATGAATAACAATGCTTTGCAAGACGTTTGTTTGTTTCACATAAAGAAAACATAGCATAGTAGCATTGAACTTGTCCCTCATAGAGTAGCTATAAATGCATAGGACACCTTAAAAGTTCATAAGACTGACTAGATACAAATAGTTAAAAACAAGCAATATCAAGTTATGCATCAATCAACAAGTCTTGGGACAATGTACATAGAACTAAGAATGGCCACTATGCTCTCAAAGTAGGTGCATAAAGATAGAAGGTGGAGACTCAACATAAAAGTAAAAGAAACGCCTTCATAGAAGGAACCAGGGATTCAAGTTTCATAAAGAGCTTCCAAAAATTATGGTATTTATAGCTTTCAGCTCTCATTGCCCCTATCATAAGCATCTTGAAGTGATTGAGGTTAAAGTGAACAAACTATGGTGTACATGCTTGACGAAGTATAAGTTAGGAATCTCATGTCCCTTGTATACGAGGGCCGCTCCTCATGCTACTCAAGTTTAGTCACCGGTAAGTTCTTGTCATCGTAAGTACATGTGTATCATAGAGAACCGCCAACGGGGTACCCCTTGTCCGATGATATGGAAGAATCCCCATATCAAAATGACAAGGCATGTAGACAACGAGCATCTCAGCAATCTTCTTATTTACCATGGGAATATGGTGCTTTTTTCCCTCTTTCCTCTTTTCATAATCTCTTTTTTTCTCTTTTTCTCAATATCGGACTCTTTTTTTTATAAGAAGAATGCTTCATAGACAGTTCATTATGGTTACGCTGCAGGTTTCCACCATGTCAGCATGGATTAGACCAGCGGCCCAGGCGTTTCTCTAACACATATACATAACTCCATGGACTTACAAGCTCCCCTTTCATTTCACACCGACGACATCCATAGACAAAAGAGCATCATATCAACTAGGTACAAAGTACCAGTGCAATGTTGAAAGCGTTCCCCATGACAGCATGGTTCTGCTAATCCCCAACAAATAAGTGCAAGCATATACAACATAGACGACACAATGGTTCAAGTTTATTAAGGGCAAGAAAAGTAAAGTGTGCCATCAAGTTCGTGAGAGCTTTAATCACTAGTTTTATCATAACAAGTTTAATTTCGAAGGTAAACCAAAGCATGAATATACTTGGAATAGCTTAAGCTAGTAGGTAGGTATGGTGGACTCTTTGGAATAACTTGGTTTAGGGAGTTGGATGCATGAGTAGAACTCATACTTGGTTGCGGAGGCTAGCAAAAGACTGGGAGCGACAAACTAAGAGAGCAATAATGGCCATAATCATGCATAGCAACAAAACATCATTGATCAAAGCATAAAGTGATACTACAAGTTGAAAACTAAAGGATCATCAAGGCTATGGTGACTTGGAATAGTCATAACATGGTGTGAGCATGCGCCAAGTCAACCCAAATAAAGCATCAAAGGAGAATACCACTATACTATGCTTTAATATGCCAAAACAACGCATGATTCATCCAAGGCACATTAAGCAATCTCAATTGTTTACAATAAGTCATGCTACAGCAAAGAATACTAAGCATAAATCCAAAACAATATCAAGCATGGCATGACAAGCATAGGCCACAGTCAAAACAAGCTCTCTTTACCACTTGAGCATGAACTTTACTACTCTTTTCCAATCCAAACCAAACTATTTGAAAACAAATGTATGAAAGAGGGGGTCCAACCAATTTATTCAGAAAACTAAGCAAATGAAAAACCAAAACCAAAATGAAAAAGGAGACTCTCCAAGAACAACATAACTGTGCATGAAACAATAAAAATGAAGCGTTTGGAAGGAACCTGGGATTTTTATTGATGAAGAAGGGGATGCCTTGGGCATCCCCAAGCTTTGACGCTTGTACTTCTTGGATATTTCTTGGGATGACACATGTGGCATCCCCAAGCTTGAGCTTTAGTCCATCCTTCATCTCATTACTCATTCCTTCCATACACCTGAAATTTTTCCTTCATACAAAACTTCACACAATCTTTATTAGCAACATTAGTGCACTCAAGATAATAAGTCTTAAGGTTCAGTTCTAACACAAAATAAACTTCCATTAGAACACTAGCTACTGTAGCATTTCCCTCAAAAAGCTCAATTCCCCAAAAGAACTCAAAAAGGAACCAACAAGAAGCAAATGAAAAATAATGGCAGAAATCTGTCAAAACAGACCAGCAGGTAAAGACGAATTTTTTCGAAGACCTTGTGTTGCTCAAATCTAAAAGATTTAACTAACGAAAGTTAGATAACAACCTAGGGCAGAAGCACAAAACTTCACACCTCAAAAGGACGTACAAAGATTTTACACGAATTTTTATGGTGAAGCACAGGAATCTGTTTCGGGACAGCAACTTTCCCAAGCATTACTTCTCTCTCATTAGAGGTTACTCTTGGCACAAAAATCAAATAAAAAGGATAAGGAGCGGTTATTACAGAGGTAATAATTTCCAAGGCTCATCTAAAACTTTTGGGTTATCTCCCAATAAGTACTTTTCTTTAACGCCTTTAAGTTAGGCATGACAGTTTGAGAACATGCTCACATAAGAAATATGAATTTAAGTAAAAGAGAGCATCAAGAAGAAAATTCAAAGCACATTTAAGTCTAACCCACTTCCTATCCATAGAAATCTTGTAAAGGAACAAGTCATGAAAGCACAAAGAAACAATCATAGGAAAGCAAAACAAGTGCAACTTCAAGACTTTCAACATATAGAGGGGAAACTTAATATTGTTAAGATACATAAAAACATGTTTCCCTCTCTCATAATAACTTTCAGTAGCATCATGAATAAAATTAACAATATATCTATCACATAAAACATTCTTATCATGAGCCACATGCATATAATTATTATTACTGTCCACATAAGCATAGTCATTCTTATTAATTGTTGTGGGAGCAAATTCAACAAAATAGCTACCATTATTATTCTCATCACCATAATCATCAAATATAGGAGGCATATTGTAATCATAATTATTTTTCTCCTCAATAGTAGGTGGACTGAAAATATCATATTCATTATTGTAATCATCATATATTGGAGGTTTGGTATCATCATAAGCAATAGAATAGCTATCTTCCAAAGCTGGGGAACTAAAAAGATCATTTTCATATAAACTAGCTTTCCCAAGCTTAGACTTTTCCATAGCATTAGCAATAATGGTGTCCAAAGAATTCATACTAACAACATTGCTATTAGCACGCAAATAAAGTTCCATAGGTTTTTAAATTTTCTCTTCAAACACTTCATGTCCTAACTCAAGATAAATACTATCAAGCTCTCTAATTTTGTTGTTGTTTTCCATTAAGCCTAACTAGTGAAAACAAGAAACAAAAAGGCAAAATTGCAGAATCTAAAGGAAATAACTTCGAGCACTCACACCGGAGGATGTGAGTACCTTTTACCTTACCTCCCCGGCAACGGCGCCAGAAAATAGGCATTTGTCGTGGGAGGTTCTTCTTCTTTAATCCTCCGGTGTGAATACCTTTTACCTTACCTCCCCGGCAACAGCGCTAGAAAATATCTTGATGTCTACGCACTTCTATTCTTGTAGACAGTTGTTGGGCCTCCAAGTGCAGAGG
This sequence comes from Avena sativa, assembly GCA_916181665.1. NCBI lineage: Eukaryota > Viridiplantae > Streptophyta > Magnoliopsida > Poales > Poaceae > Avena > Avena sativa. The sequence continues at coordinate 265,885,182 of OV702291.1, forward strand.
TTTGTAGAACATCAGCAAGTTTTCCCTTAAGTGGATAACCCAAGGTTTATCGACCTTAGGGAGGAAGTGGTCAAAGGTATCCCCTCTCAAGCAACCCTGAAAACAAGATACAAGAAGTCTCTTGTGTCCCCAACACACCCAATACACTTGTCAGGTGTATAGGTGCACTAGTTCGGCGAAGAGATAGTGAAATACAAGTGGTATGGATATAAGACAACGGTGCCAAAAAATAGCTTGCTGGTGTGGAAGAGACTAAAGGCAAACTGAAATAAAGATGGAAGCAAGCAAACATGTAACAGATCTAGTAGCAAACAATGTATCAATGCTTAGAAACAAGGCCTAGGGATCATACTTTCACTAGTGAACACTCTCATATAAATATATTCTTCTTTATGATACTACGCTGAACTACTCTCCGGTTGAACACTCTAATCGATGGTAGGGCTATAACAACACACCTCAAAGTTCATCTTTCCCATCTAGAAAACCCCACACTATCACCTTGAGTACTAGATGAGTCCAACAAACACCACAATTTCATAAAGACATCCAACTCCAAATATAACTCATAACAAGTATTTATAATCTCTAGCCTAAGTGCCACCATGGTGTGCACGCTGTCACTTTCACAGACATGGGGAGAGCAGAGATCTATTAAAGCACTTGAGTAGCAAGGTAGATCTATAGATTACAAGCTCATGATTACAATATGATCATGCATAGAGAGAGAGATGAACACATAGCTACCGGTAGAACCCTTAGCCTCGAGGAAGAACTACTCCCTCTTCATCATGGGAATCAGCAATGGTGATGGAGATCGATGGAGATGGCTCCGGAGGCACTTCCCCGTTCCGGGAGGGTGCCAGAATTGAGACTTTCTGTCCCCTGAATCTCCCCTTCGGTGGCGGCAGCGCTGCGGAACTTTTCGTGGCTGGAGGCTTGACTATTTAGGGTTTATGCATCAGGAGGCTCTTATAGGTGAAGGAGGCAAGGTCGATGGCCAGCCAGGGGGCCCACACCATGCCCTGGCGCGGCCTGGGTGGAACCGCGCCTAGGGGTGGTTTGGCCACCCAGTAGCCCCTCTTCGGCTCTCCTTCTGGCTCTGTGAATCTTCCGGGAAAATATCAACTTTGGCTTTTGTCCGGTCCAATTCCGAGAATATTCATTTTTTGACTTCCTAGAACCAAAAACAGCAGAAAACAGGCAACTGGCATGGTGGCATCTTGTTAATAGGTTAGTCCAATAAATCATATGAAAAGTACTCCAAAGTGTGGACAAACCATAAGAAAGTAGATAAAACCAAGCATGGAACATCAAAAATTGTAGATACATTTGCAATGTATCACATGCACCATCACAATCAAGATCAAACCATATGCAAGCATTGAAAGCTAAGATCAAAGTACTCTAAACATAGCATGAAAGATGAAGTTCTAACAATAAGACATAATAACTATGCATGCAACATGAAAGGTTACAAACAAATATAATGAATAACAATGCATTGAAAGACGTTTGTGTGTTTCACATATAGAAAACATAGCATAGTGGCATTCAGCTTGTCCCTCATAGAGTCGCAAAACATAAATGCATAGGACACCTTCAAAGTTCATAAGGGTGACTAGATACAAATAGTTTAAGAACATGTAATATCAAAGTTATGAATTAATCAACAAGTTTTGGGACAATGCACATTAAACTAACAATGGCCACTATGCTCTCTCAGTAGGTGCATAAAGATAGAAGATGGAGACTCGACATAAAACTAAAATAAATGCCTTCATAGAACGAAGCAGGGATTCAAGTCTCATAAATAGCTTCCAAAAATTATGGTACTTTTTAGCTTTGAGCTCTCATTGCCCCTATCATAAGCATCTTGAAGTGATTAAGGTTAAAGATAAAAAACTATGGAGTATATGCTTGACAAAGTATAAGTAGGAAATCTCATGTCCCTTGAATATGAGGGCCGTTCCTCATGCTACTCAAGTTCAGTTACCGGTAAGTTCTTGTCATAGTAAGTACATGTGTATCATAGAGATACGCCAACGGGGTACCCCTTGCCCGATGATACGGAAGAATCCCCATATCAAAATGACAAGGCAAGCAGACAAATTTTATGTTGTCTGCTTGCCTTGTCATTTATACCGTCCGCCGATACCATGTGGCGGTGGCTTTGTCTCGTCAAACCCTACAACTTTCATGAAGACACCTGTATATTTTTACGCCTCAGTCGCCACGCAGAGGGCCGCCATTCTCAGATTACATCACAACACCACCAAAAGAGATCCACACCATAGTTCATCCCTTCCATCTTCCATCCCCTCCATAAGCCATAGCCATTACTTTGTACTTTAGATCTCCTTGTGATTTGGCGACCATCGTAAGAATATATGATTTCAATCTAAGTATTTTGCACAATGTTTTCTATGCTTGATCTTATTGTTATGAGTGAGTAGTCCTCACGGGTCACGGATTGGGGAGAAACCTCCAACAATTATGTGATCTAATCTATGGGAATATTGTGTATTGTTTGAAAGAGGGATTTTTATCTTTTATTTCTTTGTCTCTTGCCTTGATCTTTGGACTTGTAGGTACCCAAGATCCCCGAGATTGATAAAGGCTTGAGGTGAGATACTTGGCTAGCGGCGATCTCATAGGAAACCCAGTGACAGAAAGGGCGGTGCGGTCTTCGCTTAGAAACCCATTTGGGATCATAGCAACATCACCTCTTAAGGCTTTGATCTGTGTTTTGCACTTAATAATCTTTTGTAGCCTGGTTCTTCGTGGTGCAATCGGTTGGATCAAAAGACTATTGATATGTCTGCTGCTCGCAGGGGCTCTAGTATATTAAGTTGTGTTACCCACAAGAGATTATCTCTATTAAAACATTACACATGACCGTGATTATTATTATCTTTTATCCCATATAATGTGCAGCTGCAGGTGGATCTTCAACCCTAGCCTATCTCCATCCATTGAATCAACCCACAATAAAATTAAACTAGATTGGTCCGACAAACGATGGTAAAATGAAAAACAAAGTCTTGTATACGTGTCCTTTTTAATTCCTTATAGTGTTGTTTCCCAAGGTTTGATTAAACCTAGGTCTACTAGGGAAAAATACTATTATACTACATCCGTGAATCCGGATCGAAGGTATCAACCCTTTCTCTAGTGTCATTGTCGGGGAAGCAATTTTGCTATCCTGGTGAGGTCACTAGAGACCTTATATTTAGTTTTATTATTTGTTTGTAGTTTATTTCTTGTTATTAGTTTACTTTATTATTATCTATTTGCAAAGCCAAAAAATAGTTACTTGTTATTTGTTTCCTTTTACTTTAAAAATACCAAAAAGATAAGAGCCATGGCTCAAAAGAGACTTGGGGAGTATGCTACTCCCACTGAGGATTTTATTCGTGCACCTATTACTCAGCCCGCTGTTGATGCAGAAGCATATGAAATTAAACCTAACCTTTTAAGTTTGGTCCAGCAAAACTAATTTGGGAGCTCATCTTCTGAAGATGGTTTGCACTTAAATACTTTTACTAAAATTTGCGACACGATGCATATTAAGGATGCATATCCAAATGCCATTAAATTATGTTTGTTTCCTTTCTATTTAAGAGGAAAGGCTAAGGACTGGTTGCTAGCTCTACCTAAGGTCACTATTAAATCTTGGGAGGAATGCACTAATCTTTTTATGACTATTCCCCCCCCCCCAGCTAAGACTATGCAACTATGATCCAACATTACAAGCTTTAGATAAGAAGATCGCGAGCCACTAGTGCTTTCATGGGAAAGGATGAAACAAGCCGTAGTGAACTGTCCTAGTCATGGGATGGAAGAATGGCTTATATTGCATTTATTTTATAATGACCTTAATCAAATGTCTAAGTCTATGCTAGATACTGTAGCAGGAGGAACAATCATGGGAAAGCAAATGAGTTTTCCAAGGAAATTACTTGATGATATGGAAAACAATCATGCCCAATGGCATGTGGAAAGAACCACAAAAAGGGTGAATTCAATCACTAGGGTAAACAATGAAGATCTTACTTCTAAGGTAGATGAGTTAATCAACATAGTAAAGGGTAAGGAATATACCCAAGTGAATTCTATCGCTACCGATGTTAATGATGTTAATTTTATAGCTCGCACCCCTTATAATCCGGCGTGGAAGAACCAAAAATTTTCTTCTAATGTTCAAAAAATTATTTGAATCCTGCACGAGCTCCTTACAATAATTATGATAATAATAATGGAGTAAATCATAGAAAACTCTTGTTTGAACAAACTGTTAGAACCTTTATGCAATTTCAAACCTAGCAAAATAATATGCTTATTAAAATCACGGAGAACCATGAGAGTAGTATAGGTAAATTATCTAACCAAGTTGTTGCAATTAGAATTGATGTGTAAGCTCTATAGGAAAGGACAAAGATTGTGGAGGCTCAATTGGGCAAGGTAACTAAGAGCCAAGCTCTCATACTAGCAAAGTTTGCTAGAAATCTCGAGCTAAATCCGGTAGAAGAATTCAAGATGATGAGGGCAGAAATGAATGAAGAGAAGCCTAAAGAGCTGGACTATAGCAACACGCCAACACCTGAATAAACCGTGGAAGATCTATTAAAGATGATCACCATAAAGAATCGCAATTTAGAACAAGGTAATGATGCTATGTACCAACAATTTATTCAACAAGTACCATCTAAATTTTGAGATTTAGAAATGGTGTATAACAGACAAGCCGGTAAGCTTCATGATAAGATAGATGATATATTTGATCCCACTATTAAAATTAAAATTGGTGTCAATGAGATATCTTCACTTTGTGATATTTGTGCTAGCGTCTCAACAATTTCCAAAAGTCTATTTGACAAGTTAAATTTGGGGACTTTTGCAACCACTGAATTGAGACTCCATCTTGCCAATTCAACTTATACATAAGTTGTTGGGATAAAAGAAAACATAGTTGTAGTGGACATGCCTGAAGATCCCATAGCACCTATAATTATAGGTAGGCCATTCCTAAGAACTATTAAAGCTTTACTCAATCTACATGAAGGGAATGTGATAATAGGACTACCGTCTAGAGATCCTTGTATAGTCCACTTCCCTAGGAAGAATAAGGCCAAACCTAATAGTGATGATGATGGTATAATTACACTGAAAGCCAAACCTAAATGATCACCATCTGGGTCAAGCTAATTGACCTTAACTAGAAGCACTTCATGGGAGGCAACCCATGTGAAATAAAAGTTTTTACTATTGTGTTATTTTTTTAGTTTTGTTTGTTTTTGTTTTGTTTTATTTTTAATAAACAGTGTTCAAGAAGTCCTTTGGAGAGAGGATAAGAAATAAGGCAATCCTCGATCTTTTATTTACTAACACATGGCCTAAAAGGTATTGCTGATTTTTATGAAGTCTATTTGCTATTATTTTGTCATTTGCTAAGATGTGTAAATGCGCACAAAGCTACTAACTAAATTCTATAAGTCTTGCAGCTTATTGGCCACTTAACGATCACTGGTCTGACCGGGAGACACCGTACCGTGGTCCCGTACCACATCGAGGCTCTGGAAAATAGAAATATTGATTTTGGCAGCAGGGCCCAGTGGCCATAACGACCACTCGTACGATCGGAAGCGGTCGTACCGCCCGCCGGTACCATACCCTCGAGCAAAGTATCTGTTTTCAAGCAAATAAACTACACGCATAACGACCTGTAGTATGGGCGCGCGTGACCGTACCGCGCGCCCATACCAAGTGCACCACCGGAAGGAGTCCCCCGACCCCAATGTATGCACTCAGTACGGGCGGGCTCCGGTCGTACCGCCCGTACCATGTACGCGGCCGCCATATCACCCTTATACATTGCAAATGTATCTATAATTTTTGATGCTCCATGCTTGGTTTTATCTACTTTCTTGTGTTTTGTCCACACTTTGGAGTACTTTTCATATGATTTCTTGGACTAACCTATTAACAAGAGCCACAGTGCCAGTTGCCTGTTTTCTACTGTTTTTGGTTCCAGGAATGTCAGAAAATGAATATTCTCGGAATAGGACGGGACAAAAGCCAAAGTCCCTATTTTTCCGGAGGTCATCAGATGCCAGAATACGAGACGGAGAGGGGCCACAGGGCGGCCACACCACCTGGCCGTGCGGCCAGACTTAACCCCCGCCAGGGGGTGGTGTGGCCAGCCCAGGCACCCCCTTGGCCTCTCCTTCTGCCTATAAGATGCCCTCGAGACGAAAACCCTAAGGATCCGATCAAAAATCCACGAAAGAGTCTGTAGCCGCTGTCATCTCCATCCCTAGATCGGGAGGGATCTGAAGCTCTTCCCGGCACCCTGCCGGAGAGGGGAATTCACCCTAGAGGACTTCTTCATCACCATGCAAGCCTCCGGTGTGATGCGTGAGTAGTTCATCCTTGGACTACGGATCCATGTAGTAGCTAGATGGCTGGTGCTCCTCCTTTGTGCTTTCATGTCGAGATCTTGTGAGCTCCGTTCATGATCAAGATCATCTATTTGTAATTCTTCATGTTGTGTTTGCAGGGATCCGATGGATACTGAGATGTTATTTCAGATTGATTATTGATTCTATCATGTCTTTGTTATTTGTGATCTTGCATGCTTTCTGTTGTTAGTAGCTATCTTAGCCAAGTAGATGCTAGCAACTCCAAGAGTTAGTATTTATGCTCGATAGTAGGTTCGTGCCTCTGGTAATCTGGGGAAGTGACAGAAATCTCTAAGGTACTAGATGTGTTGTTGCTACTAGGGAGAAAACAACAATACTTTGTTCATAGAACAATCATATTGTTTACTTTACACGCAGTTCGTAAAGCAATAATCTGTTGCTTGCAACTTAATACTGCAGGGGGTTCGGATGATAACCTGAAGGTGGATTATTAGTCATAGATACAGTTGGATGGCGGTCTATGTATAATGTTGTAATGCCCAATCAAGTTCCAAAGGAGTCAAGCTGATTAGTATATGCATGTATTGCTTTCTCGATGTTTGTCAATTGCCCCGCTGTAATTTGTTCACCCAGCATGTTATTTATCTTAAGGAGAGCCACCTCTAGTGAACTATGGATCCCGGTCCTTTTCTTTACATACAATCTACAAACTGTTTACTGCTTTGTGTTTACTTTCTGCAAACTTTTACTTCTTTCCATTCGATACATTTAATCCTTTGTTTTCCGCAAAACACGGTGAGATTGACAACCTCATCGCAAGTTGGGGACAAAGTTCTGTGTTTGTGTTGTGCAGGTCTCCATGTTGCTACTAGCACCGGTAGTGTGCCCTATCAAGGCTCATCTAGCAACACCTTTGGGGTGTTTCCTTGCTCCTACTGGTTCGATTAAACCTTGGTTTCATAACTGAGGGAAACTTGCTGCTGTGCTCATCATACCTTCCTCTTGGGTTTCCAACGAGCTCTGCATCAACACCGAGCTATCAAGCATTTTTCTGGCTCCGTTGCCGGGGAGTCAAGGACATCTTCACAAGGGGAGTCTCTCATAACCAATCTCTTTACTTTGTTATTTTTGTTTTGCGTAGTTTCTTTTTTCTTTGTTTGCTTGTTTTGTTATAAAAATACAAAAAAAAATAGTTTTACTAGTTTGCTTTCTTATTTCAAAAACTCAAAAAAATGACTACTCTTGAAAACACTAAGTTGTGTGACTTCACTAGCACCAACAACAATGATTTTATGAGCACACCTATTGCTCCACCTATGCCTGAAGATACTTTCTTTGAGATAAAACCTGCTTTACTCAATCTTGTTATGAGAGAACAATTTTCTAGTATTGGTAATGAAGATACTGCTTCCCATCTAAATAATTTTGTTGAACTTTGTGAGATGCAAAAGCATAGGGATATAGATGGTGACATTATTAAGCTAAAATTGTTTCCTTTCTCTTTGAGAGGAAAAGCTAAAGAATGGTTGAACTCCTTAACTAAGAGTAGTATTGATTCTTGGACTAAGTGCAAAGATGCTTTTATTGGAAAATACTATCCTCCTGCTAAGATTATATCTATGAGAAGTGAAATAATGAAGTTTAAACAATCTGATAATGAGCATGTTGCTCAAGCTTGGGAAAGAATGAAATCTTTCGTAAAGAATTGTCCCACTCATGGACTGACTGCTTGGATGATTATCCAAACTTTTTATGCACGATTGAACTATTCTTCAAGGAACCTATTGGACTCTCTTGCTGGAGGTACCCTTATGACCATCACTTTGGGTGCTGCAACAAAATTTCTGGACAATATGATGGTTAATTATTCTGAATGGCATACTGAGAGAGCTCCACAAGGTAGGAAGGTAATTTCTGTTGAGGAAACCTCCTCCTTGAGTGATAAGATTGATATTATTATGTCTATGCTTGTTAATGGGAAATCCCATATTGATCCAAATAATGTTTCTTCAGCCTCTTTGGTTGCTCAAGAAGAGCAAGTTGATGTGAACTTCATAAGAAATAACAATTTTGGCAGTAATGCTTATATGAATAATTTTGGTAACAACAATTATAAGCCATATCCTCCCAACATTGGTAATGCTTATGGAAGTTCCTACAACAATAATAGGAGTGCTCCCTCTGACCTTGAATTTATGCTTAAAGACTTTATTAGTAAGCAAACTGCTTTCAATAAAACTATTGAGAAAAACTCTCTAATGCTGAAAGAAATATATCATCCTTGGCTGAAGCTCAATCTTCTTTGAATAAAATGGCTACTAAACTTGAAACTAATGAGAATCCCTTTGCAGCTACTAATGCCATACAAGTAAGAATTGATGAAAATGTTAGACTATTAGCTGAATTACATGCTAAGTGGGAAAGAGAAGATGAAATTGCTAGAAACATTAGTGTTTCTACTATCACCACCAGTAGTGTTGAGGCTAGTAATAGTTCAACTACTATAGATGATAAATTTGATTTTGATCTTGATGGTTGCAACATCTCTGAAGTTATTAAGTACCTACAAAAGCGTGCTAAAAGTCCTAATGCTAGTGCTATGAACATGGCCTTTACAAAACACATTATTGATGCTCTCATAAAGATTAAAGAAGAAAACACGAAACATAAAGCTTCTATTCCTATAAAACAAGAAGATGGTTGGGAAGCCATCATTAATATGAAAGTGAATGACTTTGATTTCAAAGCTTTATGTGATCTTGATAGTAGTGTTTCTAGTATGCCTAGAAGGATTTATGATATGCTTGATTTGCCTCCACTTGAAGATTGTTATTTGAATGTCCCACTTGATGATAATGCTAAAAAGAAACTCATGGGGAGTATTAATGATGTTTTTATTATGGTTAACGATGCCTATGTCCCTGTTGATTTCTATGTTTTGGATGTTGAATACAATGCTTCTTGTCATATTACTTTGGGAAGACCTTTTCTTAGAACTATTGGTGCCATTATTGATATGAAAGAAGGCACCATTAAATATCAACTCCCACTCAAGAAAGGTATAGAACACTTCCCTAAGAATAGAGAGAAGATTTCTTTTGCTTCTCCTATGAAAACAAAATTTGGTCTTAATGCTTCTTCATTTGAGAACACTTGATTCTTTTTCTTGCTTCTTATGCCTAACTTAAAGGCGTTAAAGAAAAGTACTTATTAGGAGATAACCCAAAAGTTTTAGATGAGTCTTGGAAGTTATTACCTCTGTAATAACCGCTCCTTATCCTTGTTATTTGCTTTTTGTGCCAAGAGTAACCTCTAATGAGAGAGATGTAATGATTGGGAAAGTTGCTGTCCCGAAACAGATTTTTGTGCTTCACCGTACAAATTCGTGTAAAATCTCTGGACGTATTTTTGAGGCGTGAATTTTTTTGCTTCTGACCCAGGTTGTTATCTAACTTTCTTTAGTTCAACACTTTTTGATTTGCATAACAGAAGGTCTTCGAAACAATTCATCTTTACCTGCTGGTCTGTTTTGACAGATTTCTGCCATTTTCTGCATTTGCTTCTTGTTGGTTCCTTTTTGAGTTATTTTGGGGAATTGAGCTTTTTTGAGGGAAGTTCTACAGTAGCTAGTGTTCTGATGGAAGTTTATTTGGTGTTAGAACTGAACCTTAAGACTTATTTATCTTGAGTGCACTAATGTTGCTAATAAAGATTGTGTGAAGTTTTGTATGAAGGAAAAATTTCAGGTGTATGGAAGGAATGAGTAATGAGATGAAGGATGGACTAAAGCTCAAGCTTGGGGATGCCACGCGTGTCACCCCAAGAAATATCCAAGAAGTAACAGCGTAAAAGCTTGGGGATGCCCAAGGCATCCCCTTCTTCATCAATAAAAATCCCAGGTTTCTTCCAAACGCTTCATTTTTATTGTTTCATGCACAGTTGTGTTGTTCTTGGAGTGTATTCTTTTTCGTTTTAGTTTTGGTTTTTCGTTTTCTTTGGTTTTCTTAGTTTGCTAAATAAATTGGTTGGACCCCCTCTTTCATACATTGGTTTGCAAATAGTTTGGTTTGGTTTGGAAAAGAGTAGGAAAGTTCATGCTTATGTGGTAAAAAGAGCTCGTTTTTGACTGTGGCCTATGCTTTGTCGTGCCATGCTTGATATTGTTTTAGCTTTATGCTTAGTATTCTTTGATGTAGCATGACTTGTTATAAACAATTGAGATTGCTTAATGTGCCTTGGATTAATCATGCGTTGTTTTAGCATATTAAAGCATAGTATAGTGGTATTCTCCTTTGATGCTTTATTTGGGTTGACTTGGCGCATACTCACACCATGTTATGACTATCCCAAGTCACCATAGCCTTTATGATCCTTTAGTTTTCAACTTGTAGTATCACTTTATGCTTTGATCAATGATGCTTTGTCACTCTGCATGATTATGGCCATTATTGCTCTCTTAGTTTGTCGCTCCCAGTCTTTTGCTAGCCTCCACAACAAAGTATGAGTTCCACTCATGCATCCAACTCCCTAAACCAAGTTATTCCAAAGAGTCCACCATACCTACCTACTAGCTTATGCTATTCCAAGTATATTCATGCTTTTGTTTACCTTCCAAATTAAACTTGTTATGAGAAAACTAGTGATTAAAGCTCTCACGAACTTGATGGCACTCTTTACTTTCTTTGCCCTTAATAAACTTGAACCACTCTGTCGTCTATGTTGTATATGCTTGCACTTATTTATTGGGAATTAGCAGAACCATGCTGTCATGGGGAACGCTTTCAACATTGCACTTGGTACTTGTACCTAGTTGATATCATGCTCTTTTGTATATGGATTTCGTCGGTGTGAAATGAAAGGGGAGCTTGTAAGTCCATGGAGTTATGTATATGTGTTAGAGAAACGCTTGGGCCGCTGGTCTAATCCATGCTGACATGGTGGAAACCTGCAGCGTAACCACAATGAGCTGTCTATGAAGCATTCTTCTTATTAAAAAAAGAGTCCTATATTGAGAAAAAAGAGAAAAATAAAAAAAAGAGATTATGAAAAGAGGAAAGAGAGAAAAGGCACCATATTCCCATGGTAAATAAGAAGATTGCTGAGATGCTCGTTTTCTACTTGCCTTGTCATTTTGATATGGGGATTCTTCCGTATCATCGGGCAAGGGGTACCCCATTGGCGGTTCTCTATGATACACATGTACTTAGGATGACAAGAACTTTCCGGTGACTAAACTTGAGTAGCATGAGGAGCGGCCCTCGTATACATGGGACATGAGATTTCTAACTTATACTTCGTCAAGCATGTACACCATAGTTTGTTCACTTTAACCTTAATCACTTCAAGATGCTTATGAAAGGGGCAATGAGAGCTGAAAGCTATAAGTACCATAATTTTTGCAAGCTCTTTATGAGACTTGAATCCCTACTTCCTTTTATAAAAAGGCCTTTCTTCCACCATTATATTGAGTCTCCACCTTCTATCTTTATGCACCTACTTTGAGAGCATAGTGGCCATTCTTAGTTCTATGTGCATTGTCCCAAGACTAGTTGATTGATGCATAACTTGATATTGCTTGTTTTAAACTATTTGTATCTAGTCACTCTTATGAACTTTGAAGGTGTCCTATGCATTTATATTTGCTACTCTATGAGGGACAAGCTGAATACTATTATGCTATGTTTTCTTTATGTGAAACAAACAAACGTCTTGCAAAGCATTGTTATTCATGAATTTTTTGTTTGTGCCTTTTCATGTTGCATCATATATTTCTTTGTCTTATTGCTAGAACTTTTTCTTTCATGTTATGATTGAAGTACTATGATCCCAGCTTTGAATGTTTTACAAATACTTTGATCAAGTCTTTGATGGTGCATGTCACCTCAAAAATTATTCTTTCTTTTTATCACTTACCTACTCGAGGACGAGCAGGAGTTAAACTTGGGGATGTTGATACATTGCAAATGTATCTATAATTTTTGATGTTCCATGCTTGGTTTTATCTACTTTCTTGTGTTTTGTCCACACTTTGGAGTACTTTTCATATGATTTCTTGGACTAACCTATTAACAAGAGCCATAGTGCCAGCTACCTGTTTTCTGCTGTTTTTGGTTCCAGGAAAGTCAGAAAATGAATATTCTCGGAATTGGACGGGACAAAAGCCAAAGTGCCTATTTTTCCGAAAGTCATCAGATGCTAGAATATGAGACGGAGAGGGGCTAGAGGGTGGCCATACCACCTCGCCCCGCGGCCAGGCTTGGTCTGCGCCAGGGGGTGGTGTGGCCAGCCCAGGCACCCCCTTGGCCTCTCCTTCCGCCTATAAGATGCCCTCGGGACGAAAACCCTAAGGACCCGATCAAAAATCCACGAAAGAGTCTGTAGACACCGTCATCTCCATCCCTAGATTGGGAGGGATCTGAAGCTCTTCCCGGCACCCTGCCGGAGAGGGGAATTCACCCTGGAGGCCTTCTTCATCACCATGCAAGCCTCCGGTGTGATGCGCGAGTAGTTCATCCTTGGACTACAGATCCATGTAGTAGCTAGATGGCTGGTTCTCCTCCTTTGTGATTTCACGTCGAGATCTTGTGAGCTCCATTCATGATCAAGATCATCTATTTGTAATTCTGCATGTTGTGTTTGCGGGGATCCGATGGATATTGAGATGCTATTTCAGATTGATTATTGATTCTATCATGTCTTTGTTATTTGTGATCTTGCATGCTTTCCGTTGTTAGTAGCTATCTTGGCCAAGTAGATGCTAGCAACTCCAAGAGTTAGTATTTATGCTCGATAGTGGTTTCGTGCCTCTGGTAATCTGGGGAAGTGACAGAAATCTCTAAGGTACTAGATGTGCTGTTGCTACTAGGGAGAAAACAACAATCCTTTGTTCATAGAACAATCATATTGTTTACTTTACACGCAGTTCATAAAGCAATAATCTGTTGCTTGCAACTTAATACTGCAGGGGGTTCGGATGATAACCTGAAGGTGGATTATTAGTCATAGATGCAGTTGGATGGCAGTCTATGTATAATGTTGTAATGCCCAATCAAGTTCCAAAGGAGTCAAGATGATTAGTATATGCATGTATTGCTTTCTCGATGTTTGTCAATTGCCCCGCTGTAATTTGTTCACCCAGCATGTTATTTATCTTAAGGAGAGCCACCTCTAGTGAACTATGGATCCCGGTCCTTTTCTTTACATACAATCTACAAACTGTTTACTGCTTTGTGTTTACTTTCTGCAAACTTTTACTTCTTTCCATTCGATACGTTTAATCCTTTGTTTTCCACAAAACACGGTGAGATTGACAACCTCATCGCAAGTTGGGGACAAAGTTCTGTGGTTGTGTTGTGCAGGTCTCCACGTTGCTACTAGCACCAGTAGTGCGCCCTGCCAAGGCTCAGCTAGCAACACCTTTGGGGTATTTCCTTGCTCCTACTGGTTCGATTAAACCTTAGTTTCATAACTGAGGGAAACTTGCTGCTGTTATCATCATACCTTCCTCTTGGGGTTCCCAACGAGCTCTACATCAACACCGAGCCATCACACCCCAGGAGGAGGTAACCCTAATTTCCAATGCACACAAAATTCTCTTTCTTCTACCAACAAATTTCAATCCACCTCCATTGGATCTTCAAATTTATTCAATCTTTCTTTGATTCGTCGCAGCTAATCGATCTAATTTACGTTTCTCCTCCGACCCTCAGCTTATTTGCATCAAAAATCTTCTCAATATTTCACCATTATCAATCTAGACTTAGGTCTTCTTCTTGAGCTAATCTTGATATTGAGCATGCTTAGTTTTGTTTTTAGAGGAGTTTATTTTGTAACAAGTGTAGAGGATCGTTGATGCTATGTTTCTATTAGACTAAACTATTAATTAGCATTTTTATTTATTTATTTTGTTTTAGATGAACACGAGGAGTTGTACACGTGTGATGGCTGCAGAACAAGCCGCACCACCCATTGATACGTTGACCCCCCGAGTCACTTGGTATCGAGTTCACCGAGAAGTTTCAGCTGAAGCGTTTCAACTATCTCAAGCTCCGAGAAATCAAGTCCACCAAGTGGGTGTGTCCCTATATCCTGAACCAACTTGGCATCCGTGTCGATTTCAATTTACTTTTCAACAATGCTGGTTTGTATGACTTTGTATTTCAGGATGTCGCCACATACCGCCGCTTGACGCTTGAGTTTTTTAGCACCTTGACACATTCGGTGTGCTCTCACTATTGTTCCGAGGAGCAAATGTCTGGAGTTGATCTCATCAAATTCCGTCTTATGAACTATGAGTACTCCTTGACACTCGACCAATGGGCTCACTACTTTGGGTTTACCAACTGAAGGGAATATGCCATGAGAGGCAATAATAAAGTTGTTATTATCGTATTACAAGTATATGATAGATGTTTGTTTTAGATGTTATAATTGTATTAATTGGAAACTTTAATACATGTGTGTTTAATAAACACATAAAGGGTTCCTAGTTATGCCTCTCATATAAACTAGCTCGTTGATTAACAAGATGATCAAGGTTTCCTGATCATGCACATTGGATGTTGTTAATAACAAGGTCACAACATTGGTTGAATGGTGTGATGAACATTCATCCGAAGTATAGAAATATGATCAAAGTCATTATGCTAATATTTCTATAACATCATACGAAGTAACTCTAGTCCTTAGACCATGAGATCATGTTAATTGCTAACACCAGAAGAGTACTTTGATAACAGCAAACATCACACCATAACAGGGTGACTATAAAGGTGGGTTTGGGTTCTCTGAAAGTTTTATGTTGAGGATCATGGATCAGGAGTGGAATTTGTCCATCCCAATGATGGAGAGATATACTCTGGGCCCTCTCGGTGATATCACATTGATGTAGCTTGCAAGCAAGTGATAAGATCACTAGAATGTTATATCACGGGAACAAGAAAGGAGTAATTGTTGGTAACAAGATCAAACTAGGTATGGGGATACCGATGATCGAATCTCATACATGTAATATATCGCGAGACAAAGGGATTTAGTTACAAACGTTAAAGGTTCACATGATCACTGGAGTCATCGTTGAATGAGTGGGAGTCAGTACGTATCTCCAGTTCCCGTTGCATATTATTGATCGAAGAGGGGTCTCGATCATGTCTGCATTATTCGTGAACCATAGGGTGGCACACTTAAGGGATACCAACACCATTTGGAGCAAATATGTTTCAGATAAATATTAAGAAAGTGCTAGAATCATTTTCGATGGAAACTGGAATTGTTTTGAGTGAAATTGCAGAAACTAGTTCTGCATGTGATATTAAAATGTAGCAGGGGTTTTATGTAAATGTTTGTTAATTAAAGTAATTAAGAAAATTCTAAATAAAATAAATAGGAGTTTTATTAAATGAGAGTTTGCATTAAATTTGGTAGAAAGTTAATGGCGGTGAGTGGACTTTTGAGTGGAGGCATGTTTATGTGAGTGGGAGCTCCACCCACGGGAATGATGGAAGAGGTAGGGGCACCTCCATGGCCACCGGCCATTGGAGGGGGCTGCCCCTCTCCCTTATAAAAGTCCCCCCTCTCCTCCTCTCATCTCACACCTCGTGAAGGATCTCTCTCCCCCTCTAGAAGTATTCCCCCATGGTCTTGGATTAGTGAGATACACGTTCCCGGTGGCTTTGTTTGAAAGGAGTTGCTGCTTCTGCTGCATCACTGGAGCGAGGACGCGAAGGTTGTCAGAGAACTGGATGTGTGTGCGATCACGGATGCATCGCTAAGTTGCGGTGCTGGACGTCCTCGCGATCTTGAGATCGACAAGCGAACGACTACATCATCCATGAGTCCAACCTCGTTACACTTTGTCGCTCTTCAAGGATATGTTCTGTATGGATGTATATCCACCCATTGATTGTATCTAGGTAGATAGATCTTGGTGCTTAGTAGTTCACATTGTAGGAATTTATTTGTTTTCTATGGTGCAAACTCAATAGTAGTATCAGAGTTAGGTCTATGTACAGATGTTTTGCACATGTAGAACACATATGAATATGTGGGCATTGATGATCATGTTATTGCATCATCTATGTATTTTGGGTATTGGTGGCATAGTGGGATGAAGCAACCCGGACTAACTTTACATGTCCTCGCACATGAGACCTGTTCCACGCTTGACATGCAACTAGTTTTGCATGAGTGGCTAGCGGGTGTCTGTCTCTCCTATTATAGTCAATATCTGATTTACAACGAGTTGCTAATGATTTGATTATCATTGTTGTGGTTCCATGTTCGTAGGTATGAACGGTTCTATCTTTGAAATCCCTAAGCCACGTAAAACTTGCAATTGATAAACTAGAGGCATCTAGTTTAGATTGTTGTTGGGAAAGTGTCATGATATGGTGATGTTATAATTTGTAGTATGGATTGATACTGTTGGAAATTATAACATACCAAAGTGTAAGTTCCATAGACCTTGGCCTTACACATATATGAATGATAAAGATCATACCACAATGCACATGATAGTGATCAAGTGCAAGAACCATATCATATAACTATTTGCATCTTATATTGCTTGTTTGGTTCTTTAGTAGTGTCATGGTGGTATCACGGCAGATGCCATGGGTAGGCTGAAGATGGGGCCAATGTGCACTAGTGGTATCCGGGGAGGGATAGTGTAGTGAATCTACACACGAAGAACAAGGAACTCAACACACGGTGTACCCAGGTTCGAGGCTCCCATATGGATATAAAACCTCTACTCCTCCTCTAGATCTTCTATTATGATCTTTCTATCTATTACAAGTACTCCTTGAGCTGTATCGTAGAGAGGTAGGAGATGAAGTGCTCCTGCTCTTTACACTCTCTAGGATTTCTCCCTTAGCCATATGAACCGACACTCTCCTTGGAGGCCCTGGCTGACCTTATAAAGGGGTGGCCAGGTTACATCTAGGGCTTACGTGGACCGGATATCCTATGAATATGCTTGTCCCAATATAGTAACACGATGCTATTCTTTCCTCTCACGCTAGCCTCTGCATGGCAATGGTGTAGAACGCACGATGTCTTACTATTGGGGTCAGACATTGTCACGTCTCTGACGATCTGCTCTGTCTCTGCCGTTCTGTCACTTGTCGCTAGCACTTGTCTCTCCTGAGATTACCTTAGGAGATAGAAAAGCACTAACCTAGGGTAGGATCTCTCCTTCTTGAGAAAGCCAACTCCTGACCCGGCCTCGGTAAGGATAAACCGGATAAGTTGGTACCTGCAAAGATGAAACAACTTACTCCTCGTGCAGACATACCACATATGTCGAACGAGTCTTGTCGGTACTGTCCGGCTTAGGGTAACCCGGTCATATCTTGGCCGACCCTCTAATACCTCGGCCAACTCATGCTTTGGCCTAGTCTTACCTCAGCGGACATTGTCCTTATACCTCGGCTTAACCCTACCTGGGGTCACCCCCAACAAGTATCATTATAAGGTGATCCAACATTTAAATATCAAGATAAGAATGTGTTCTTCCTTGAGTATGCACTGATGTCTACGCGCTTCTATTCTTGTATACTGTTGTTGGGCCTCCAAGTGCAGAGGTTTATAGAACAGCAGCATTTCCCTTAAGTGGATTACCCAAAGTTTATTAAACTCAGGGAGGAAGTGGTCAAAGGTATCCCTCTCAAGCAATCCTGCAATCAAGATACAAGAAATCTCTTGTGTCCCCAACACACCCAATACACTTGTCAGGTGTATAGGTGCACTAGTTCGGCGAAGAGATAGTGAAATAAAAGTGGTATAGGTATAAGACAACGGTGCTAGAAAATAGCTTGATGGCGTGGAAGAGACTAAAGGCAAACTAAAATAAAGATGGCAGCAAGCAAACATGTAAAAGATCTAATTGCGAACGGTGTTTCAATGTTTAGAAACAAGGCCTAGGGATCAAACTTTCACTAGTGAACACTCTCATATAAATATCTTCTCTTTATGATACTACTCTGAACTACTCTCCGGTAGGACACTCTAATCCATGTACAGCTATAACAGCACACATCAAAGTTCGCTTTCCCCATCTAGATAACCCCACACTGTCACCTTGAGCTCTAGATGGTTCCAACAAACACCACAATTTCATAGAGACATCCAACTCCAAATATAACTCATAACAAGTATTTGTAATCTCTAGCCTAACTGCCACCATGGTGTGCACGCTGTCACTTTCACACACATGGGGAGAGCAGAGATCTATTAAAGCACTTGAGTAGCAAGGTAGACCTACTTGATTACAAAGCTCATGATCACAATATGATCATGCATAGAGAGAGATGAACACATAGCTACCGGTAGAACCCTTAGCCTCGAGGAAGAACTACTCCCTCATCATCATGGGAATCAGCAACGACGATGGAGATGGTGGTGGAGATCGATGGAGATGGCTCCGGGAGCACTTCCCCGTCCTGGCAGGGTGCCAAAACAGAGACTTTCTATCCCCCGAATCTCCCCTTTGGTGGCGGCGGCACTGCGGAACTTTTCGTGGCTGGAGGCTATTCTCTTTAGGGTTTATGCATCGGGAGGCTTCTTATAGGCGAAGAGGTAAGGTTGGTGGGCGGCCAGGGGGCCCACACCATGCCCTGGCGCGGCCTAGGGCTGGCCGCGCCAAGGGGGGTGTGGCCGGCCTGTGGCCCCTCTCTGTCTCGTCTTCTGGCTCCGTGAGTCTTCCGGTAAAATATCGACTTTGGCTTTTGTCCAGTCCAATTCCGAGAATATTCATTTTCTGACTTTCCTGGAACCAAAAACAGCAGAAAACAGGCAACCGACACTGTGGCATCTTGTTAATAGGTTAGTCCAAGAAAGTGTATAAAAAGTACTCAAAAGTGTGGACAAAACATAAGAAAGTAGATATAAAACAAGCATGGAACATCAAAAATTATAGATACATTAGCAACGTATCAACATCCCCAAGCTTAACTCCTGCTCATCCCTGAGTAGGTAAGTGATTAAAAGAAAATTAATTTTTGAGGTGACATGCACCATTATAAACTTGATCAAAGTATTTGTAAAACATGGATAGCTGGGATCATAGTACTTCAACACAGCATGAAGGATAAAGTTCTAGCAATAAGACATAGCAACTATGTTGCAACATGAAAAGGCACAAACAAAAGATTCATGAATAACAATGGTTTGCAAGACGTTTGTTTGTTTCACATAAAGAAAACATAGCATAATGGCATTCAGCTTGTCCCTCATAGAGTTGCAAACATAAATGCATAGGACACCTTCAAAGTTTATAAGGGTGACTAGATACAAGTAGTTTAAAAACAAGAAATATCAAAGTTATGCATCAATCAACAAGTCTTGAGACAATGCACATAGAACTAAGAATGGCCACTATGCTCTCTCAATAGGTGCATAAAGATAGAAGGTGGAGACTCAACATAAAAGTAAAAGAAAGGCCTTCATAGAAGGAAGCAGGGATTCAAGTTTCATAAAGAGCTTCCAAAAATTATGGTACTTATTAGCTTTCAGCTCTCATCGCCCCAATCATAAGCATCTTGAAGTGATTAAGGTTGAAGTGAACAAACCATGGAGTATATGCTTGACAAAGTATAAGTTGGAAATCTCATGTCCCTTGAATACGAGGGCCGCTCCTCATGCTACTCAAGTTTATTTACTGATAAGTTCTTGTCATAGTAAGTACATGTGTATCATAGAGAATCGCCAACGGGGTACCCCATGCCCGATGATACGGAAGAATCCCCATAACAAAATGACAAGGCAAGTAGACAACGAGCATCTCAGCAATCTTCTTATTTACCATGGGAAAATGGTGCTTTTTCTCTCTTTCCTCTTTTCTCATATCTCTTTTTTTTATTTTTCTCTTTTCTCAATCTCTATCTCTTTTTTATAAGAAGAATGCTTCATAGATTGCTCATTATGGTTACGCTGCAGGTTTCCACCATGACAACATGGATTAGACCGGCGGCCCAGGCATTTCTTTAACACATATACATAACTCCATGGACTTACAAGATCCCCTTTCATTTCACACCGACGACATCCATAGACAAAGGAGCATGATATCAACTAGGTACAAAGTACAAGTGCAATGTTGAAAGTGTTCCCCATGACAACATGGTTCTGCTAATCCCCAACATATAAGTGCAAGCATATACAACATTGACAACACAATGGTTCAAGTTTATTAAGGGCAAGAAAAGTAAAGTGTGCCATCAAGTTCGTGAGAGCTTTAATCACTAGTTTTATCATAACAAGTTTAATTCAGAAGGTAGATAAAAACATGAATATACTTGGAATAGCAAATGCTAATATGTAGGTATGGTGGACTCTTTGGAATAACTTGGTTTTATTTGGAGTTGGATGCATGAGTGGAACTCACACTTGGTTATGGAGGCTAGCAAAAGACTAGGAGCGACCAACTAAGAGAGCAATAATGGTCATAATCATGCAAAGGGACAAAACATCATTAATTAAACCATAAAGTGATACTACAAGTCGAAAACTAAAGGATCATAAAGGCTATGGTGACTTAAGATAGTCATAACATGGTGTGAGCATGTGCCAAGTCAACCCAAATAAAACATCAAAGGAGAATACCACAATACTATGCTTGAATATGCTAAAACAACGCATGATACTTCAAAGGCACATTAAGAAATCTTAATTGTTTATAACATGTCATGCTACAACAAAGATCACTAAGCATAAACCCAAAACAATATCAAGCATGGTATGACAAAGCATAGGCCACAGTCAAAAACAAGCTCTCTTTACCACTTAAGTATGAACTTCCCTACTCTTTCCAACCCAAACCAAACTATTTGAAAACCAATGTATGAAAGAGGGGGTCCAACCAATTTATTCAAGCAAACTAAGAAAACCAAGCAAACGAAAACCAAAAACAAAAACGAAGACGCTCCAAGAACAACACAACTGTGCATGAAACAATAAAAATAAAGTGTTTAGAAGAAACCTGGGATTTTTATTGATGAAGAAGGGGATGCCTTGGGCATCCCCAAGCTTTGACGCTTGTCCTTCTTGGATATTTCTTCGGGTGACATGCGTGGCATCCCCAGGCTTGAGCTTTATTCCATTCTTCATCTCATTACATCATTCTCTCCATACACCTGAAATATTTCCTTCATACAAAACTTCACACAATCTTTATTAGCAACATTAGTGCACTCAAGATAATAAGTCTTTGGTTTAAGTTTCAACACTAATAAAACTTCCATTAAAATACAAGCTACTGTAGCACTTCCCTTGAAAACCTCAATTCCCCAAAGAGAACTCAAAAAGGAACCAGCAAGAAGCAAATACAAATAATGGCAGAAATCTGTCAAAACAGACCAGAAGGTAAAAACCAATTTTTTCGAAGACCTTCTGTTACTCAAATCGAAAAGCCATGAACTAATGAAAGTTAGATAACAACCTCGGGCAGAAGCAAAAAAATCACGCCTCAAAATGACGTACAGATATTTCACACGAATTTTTACACCGAAGCACAAAAATCTTTTTCGGGACAACAACTTTCCCAAGCATTACTTCTCTCTCATTAGAGGTTACTTTTGGCACAAAAACCACACAAAAATGATAAGGAGAGATTATTACTGAAGCAATAACTTCCAAGACTTAACTAAAACTTTTGGGCTATCTCCCAATAAGTACTTTGTTTAACGCCTTTAAATTAGGCATGATAGTTTGAGAAGATGCTCACATAAGAAATATGAATTGAAGTAAAAGAGAGCATCAAGAAGCAAATTCAAATCACATTTAAGTCTAACCCACTTCCTATGCATAGGAATCTTGTAAAGAAACAAGTCATGAAAGCACAAAGCAACAAGCATAGTAAAGAAAAACAAGTGCAACTTCAAGACTTTCAACATAAAGAGGGGAAACTTAATATTGTTGAGATACATAAAACCATGTTTCTCTCTCTCATAATAACTTTCAGTAGCATCATGAATAAAATTAACAATATAACTATCAAATAAAACATTCTTATCATGAGCCACATGCATAAAACAATTATTACTCTCCCTATTAGAATAGTCATTCTTATTAATCATAGTGGGAGAAAATTCAACAAAATAGCTATCATTATTATTCTCATCACCATAATCATCAAATATAGGAGGCATATTGTAATCATTAATTTTCTCCTCAATAGTAGGTGGACTGAAAATATCATATTCATCATTGTAATCATCATATATTGGAGGTTTTGTATCATCATAAGCAATAGAATAGCTATCTTCCAAAGCTGGGGAACTAAAAATATCATTTTTATAAAAACTAGCTTCCCCAAGCTTAGACTTTTCCATAGCATTAGCAATAATGGTGTCCAAAGAATTCATACTAACAACATTGCTATTAGCATGCAAATAAAGTTCCATAGGTTTTTTAATTTTCTCTTCAAACACTTCATGTCCTAACTCAAGATAAATACTATAAAGCTCTCTAATTTTTGTTTTTGTTTTCCATTAAGCCTAACTAGTGAAAACAAGAAACAAAAAGACAAAATTGCAGAATCTAAAGGAAATAACTTCGAGCACTCACACCGGAGGATGTGAGTACCTTTTACCTTACCTCCCTGGCAACGATGCTAGAAAAAAGCTTGATGTCTATGCACTTCTATTCTTGTAGACAGTCGTTGGGCCTCCAAGTGCAGAGGTTTGTAGAACAGCAGCAAGTTTCCCTTAAGTGGATTACCCAAGGTTTATCGAACTCAGGGAGGAAGTGGTCAAAGGTATCCCTCTCAAGCAACCCTGCAATCAAGATACAAGAAGTCTCTTGTGTCCCCAACACCTCCAATACACTTGTCTGGTGTATAGGTGCACTAGTTCGGTGAAGAGATAGTGAAATACAAGTGGTATAGATATAAGACAACGGTGCCAGAAAATAGCTTGCTAGCGTGGAAGAGACTAAAGACAAACTGAAATAAAGATGGAAGCAAGCAAACATGTAACAGATCTAGTAGCAAAGAGTGTATCAATGCTTAGAAACAAGGCCTAGGGATCATACTTTCACTAGTGAACACTCTCATATAAATATATTCTTCTTTATGATACTATGCTGAACTACTCTCCGGTTGAACACTCTAATCGATGGTAGGGTTATAACAGCACACCTCAAAGTTCATATTTCCCATCTAGAAAACCCCACACTGTCACCTTGAGTACTAGATGAGTCCAACAAACACCACAATTTCATAGAGACATCCAACTCCAAATATAACTCATAACAAGTATTTGTAATCTCTAGCCTAAGTGCCACCATGGTGTGCATGCTGTCACTTTCACACACATGGGGAGAGCAGAGATCTATTAAAGAACGTGAGTAGCAAGGTTGATCTACTTGATTACAAAGCTCATGATCACAATATGATCATGCATAGAGAGATATGAACACATAGCTAACGGTAGAACCCTTAGCCTCGAGGAAGAACTACTCCCTCATCATCATGGGAATCAGCAACGATGATGGATATGGTGGTGGAGATCGATGGAGATGGATCCGAGGGCACTTCCCGTCCCGGCAGGGTGCCCGAACAGAGACTTTCTGTCCCCCGAATCTCCCCTTTGGTGGCAGTGGCACTATGGAACTTTTCATGGCTGGAGGCTGTTCTCTTTAGGGTTTATGCATCGGGAGGCTTCTTATAGGCAAGGAGGTAAGGTCGGTGGGCGGCCAGGGGGCCCACACCATTCCCTGGCGCGGCCTAAGGCTGCCCGCACCAAGGGGGTGGTCGCCCTGTGGCCCCTCTCCTTCTCGTCTTCTGGCTCTGTGAGTCTTCTGGTAAAATATCGACTTTGGCTTTTGTCCAGTCCAATTCCGAGAATATTCATTTTTTGACTTTCCTAGAACCAAAAACAGCGGAACATAGGCAACTGGCACTATGGCATCTTGTTAATAGGCTAGTCCAAGAAAGTGTATAAAAAGTACTCCAAAGTGTGGACAAAACATAAGAAAGTAGATATAAAACAAGCATGGAACATCAAAAATTATAGATACGTTAGTAACGTATCATGCACCATTAAGAAAGTTCATCATTTCGAGACACTATGTGATGATCGGGTGTGATGGACTCTACATTCGCATACAACGGGTGTAATATAGTTTTACACACGCGAATACTAAGGTTCTTACTTGGCGAGCCTAGCATGTACAAACATGGCATCGAAACACGAACCAAAAGGTAAAGCATGAGTCATATGGTTGATATGATGACCATCTAGATGCCCTCCTTTGAAGCTACACCAACTCACATGATGATCGGTCTTGGTGTAGTGGATTTGGTTCATGTAATCACCAAAAAGACACGAGGGTGTTGTTTCTGAGTGAGAGTTTATTTGTAATTTGGATTATTTGAACTCAATCTATCATAAACTTAGTCTAAATAAACTTTACAAATTCTATTGTAGATGGCACCACCTGTTTTTAATTTCAGTGTGTTCATGGAGAAAGAGAAACTTGCAACAAATGGTAGCAACTTTACCAACTGGGCCCTAAACTTGAGGATTCTCCTCACTGCTGCACATAAGCAATATGTGCTAGAAGCGCTGTTAGGCCCCC
Source organism: Avena sativa (assembly GCA_916181665.1). NCBI lineage: Eukaryota > Viridiplantae > Streptophyta > Magnoliopsida > Poales > Poaceae > Avena > Avena sativa. The sequence continues at coordinate 265,910,180 of OV702291.1, forward strand.
CAATTCCTAATGATGCCCCTGATGAGCTAAAGAATGTTTACTTAACTCGTCAATAGGACCACAATATGGTTCATTGTGGCATATTGTATGGGCTAGAGACGGAACTCCGAAAGCGTTTCGAGAATGGCAATGCCTTTGATACCATGGATGAATTGAAAATGATTTTAGATACCCATGTTGATGTAAAGAGTTATGATGCTTCAGAAAATTTCTTTAGCTGCATGATGGAGGAGACAACTTTGTTAGTGAGCACGTACTCAAAATATTTGGGTACGTGATACATCGCAAATGTATCTATAATTTTTTATGTTCCATGCTTGGTTTTATCCACTTTCTTGTGTTTTGTTCTAACTTTGGAGTACTTTTCATATGATTTCTTGGACTAACCTATTAACAAGAGCAACAGTGCCTGCTGCCTGTTTTCTGCTGTTTTTGGTTCCAGGAAAATCAGAAAATGAATATTCTCGGAATTGGACGGGACAAAATCCAAAGTGCCTATTTTCCCGGAAGGGATCAAGTGCCAGAATGCGAGACGGAGAAGGGCCAGGGGCTGGCCACACCACCTAGCCACGCGGCCAGTCCTGGCCCATGCTAGGGGGTGGTGTGGTGGCTCCCGGCACCCCCTCGGCCTCTCCTTCCGCCTATATATTTCCCTCGGGACGAAAACCCTAAGTACCCGATCAAAAAAACCACGAAAGAGTCTGTAGCCGCCGTCATCTCCATCCCTAGATCGGGAGGGATCTGAAGCTCTTCCCGGCACCCTCCCGGAGAGGGGAATTCACCCTGGAGGCCTTCTTCATCACCATGCAAGCCTCCGGTGTGATGCGTGAGTAGTTCATCCTTGGACTACAGATCCATGTAGTAGCTAGTTGGCTGGTTCTCCTCCTTTGTGCTTTCATGTTTAGATCTTGTGAGCTCCGTTCATGATCAAGATCATCTATTTGTATTCATACATGTTGTGTTTGCGATGATCCGATGGATATTGAGATGCTATTTCAGATTGATTATTGATTCTATCATGTTTTTGTTATTTGTGATCTTGCATGCTTTTCGTTGTTAGTAGCTATCTTGGCCAAGTAGATGCTAGCAACTCCAAGAGTTAGTATTTATGCTCGATAGTGGGTTCATGCCTCTGGTAATCTGGGGAAGTGACAGAAATCTCTAAGGTACTAGATGTGCTGTTGCTACTAGGGAGAAAACAACAATCCTTTGTTCATAGAACAATCGTATTGTTTTCTTTACACGCAGTTCGTAAAGCAATAATCTGTTGCTTGCAACTTAATACTAGAGGGGGTTCGGATGATAACCTGAAGGTGGATTATTAGTCATAGATGCAGTTGGATGCCGGTCTATGTATTATGTTGTAATGCCCAATCAAGTCTCAAAGGAGTCAAGATGATTAGTATATGCATAAATTGCTTTCTCGGTGTTTGTCAATTGCCCTGCTGTAATTTGTTCACCCAGCATGTCATCTATCTAAGGAGAGCCACCTCTAGTGAACTATGGATCCCGATCCTTGTCTTTTACATTCATTCTACAAATTGTTTACTTCTTTGTGTTTACTTTCTGCAAACTTTTACTTCTTTCCATTCGATATGTTTAATCCTTTGTTTTCCGCAAAACACGGTGAGATTGACAACCTCATCGCAAGTTGGGGACAAAATTCTGTGGTTGTGTTGTGCAGGTCTCCACGTTGCTACTAGCACGGGTAGTGCGCCCTGCCAAAGCTCAGCTAGTAACACCTTTGAGGTGTTTGCTTGCTCCTACTGGTTCGATTAAACCTTGGTTTCATAACTGAGGGAAACTTGCTGATGTGCTCATCATACCTTCCTCTTGGGGTTCCCAACGAGCTCTACATCAACCACGAGCCATCAACACTTTTCTAGGCGCCATGCATTGAGCCATCAGTACACCATTAAACTTGTGTCCTTGGGAATAATGATTCCCATCGACTTAGGCATATATCGTGTTCTCCATAAGACACTCCATTGTTATTCTACTTAGGGCATGAACTCTCTTACTCAATTCTACTTTTATAACATCCTAGTGTTCCTTGGCAAGCTGAGAGTTAACTAGAAGAATTTGATTGATTGTTAGACTTCTGGTTATTTATACTTACATTAAACTCTACACTGATTGTCTTGATTTGTTGCAGTTTCCGTAGTATTCTTGTCATCTCTCTAACTTTGATGAGCCTTTAAGATGGATGAAGTGCTGGACGCATATGACTGCCAACCGTAAGTGAATTCATATTCTCATTGTTTCAAGTATAAACGTTGAATTCCTTATAGTTCTTTTGTTTCTTCTTTCTCTAGGGCGATCAAGGTTTGTGCTTTGGGGAGGTTGATGGCTCCAAAAATAGCCATCTTTTACTTTGTTTAAACATTGTTTTCAGTCAAGCAATTGACAAGAAACTCTCTAGCCTTGCCACTACTTACTAATAATTGCAAAGATATGCACACCATTGCTTTGATTTGTGTTGTGTAGGAGATCACGCCTTTTAATGCGAAATCAGGAGTCATAATGAAGATTTTGAGGAAGTACACATGACCAAGTAATTCTGGAGCAATTGCCAGGCGTCTGCAGTCGTAACAACCACTAGTACCGGTAGGGTCCACCCGTACCATCAACCCGTACCATGTGGAGGCGGTTTCGTCTCGTCAAACCCTGCAACTTTTTGAAGATGCCTATATATTTTTAGGCCTTATCCGCCACACAGAGGGCCACCATTCTCATATTGCATCACAACACCACCAAAGGAGATCCACACCATAGTTCTTTCCTTCCATCTTCCATCATGATGAGTCCAAAATTAAAGCATATTTACCTTTTGTTTTTGCATAAGTAGAATAGGGATTTTGGTATTTTACTATGTTTGCATGCACCTTTTGTCCTTGTTTCAATAGGATCCCGAATTACTAAGTCTCTTATGAACACATCAATTGGAACTATCATATTATGTTGTAATATGATATTTTTAAGTGATAAAAGTCATTTAGTTGATTTATCTTCACACCTGGGAGAATAGCAAACGTGAAGGAAATCTACTGCAGCATTAACAACCAGTGGTACGGGCGGAGCCCGCCCGTACCACGCGGAAGCATGACTACCTCATCAAATACTTTCCACTGGTGAAGACGGATCACAGATCCAACATTCACAGCAACCTTGATCCACAAAAAACCACACTAGGAAGGGATCTGAAGGAGGAACATGGAGAAGGGAAAATCCTTGCTACTTCACGGATCATTGGAGGACATCGCATGATTCCATTCATCATCAACCGCTGCATCACCATCACCACCATTACCCCCATCTTTCATTCATTAGATCTTGTTGTAATTCCAGATTCAATTGTGGTTTGCATTAGATTTATCCTCGTACTTTTATCCATCCATTTGATTATGATGATGTTGTTGGTGTGAGTAGTTTCCCTCCTTCTTGGGGAGATGGAGAAACCCTAGAACTATTACGAATTGAAATAAAGATGGTCTATACTTGTGTCCATCGACTTATTGGTCTATGATAGATTTATGATGTGTCTTTGATCTCTCTCTTTAAATGGTATGTGTAGTCGGGCATATATCATTTGCCTTCCGGACTAAAGAAGAGGGTGCAATCCTTTGGATGTGTTTGGAAGTGTGCCTAGAGCTATTATGACTAGAAGCACCGGCTAGAAACCTGCAGGGTCAAAGGAGGATTAAAAGAGATGCCCTAAGCTAATTACAATATCCATGGGGAGACCCTTAATTCGGTGGTCTGTATGGGTGACTGCTCTCAGACATCACAGTGGTTATTTAGAGGTGACCTCATTCTTTGCTCAACAAAGTGATTGTCTACGAGCCTTGTAGTGAACATCTTATTATGGATCTCTCTCCACACATGTTATGTCACAAGAAATAGTTTATCCTAATTATGATTAATAATATCATGCTAGACGTGTATCCTACACCCCCAAGAACGCTTTATCCCTATTGAGTCAACACTTTCCCAAACTCTTACATTACTTATTTTAATTACTTTTCTGCATTCAACCAAAAACCTTCCAAACACCCCTTACTTGAAATCAAAGGTAGGTTACAAGTATCCTTTGATAGACAGTGACGAGGGGAATAAAGACCTTAACCAAATAGCTCTATGTGGGTTCGATACTCTTATTTCGAACCTAGCTACAATCGATATGTGCACTTGTAGTCATCAAGCTTTTTTCCGGCACCGTTGCTGGGGAGCTAAGTGCTTTTGGTCTTTGTTCTTAGTTGCTTCTTATACTAATTGTTTTACTAAAGTTTCTTACTAGTTTCATGTAAGCACCATGACTGCACTCGGACTGATGAACCAGCTCGATGCAGCTAAACACCTGAGAAGTTCAATAGAGGACTTATCAAGGAATTCCCGAGTAGGAGTGAGCCAGAATACGAGGTTAACCCTTGCTTTATCGCTATTATTAAAGATAAAACTTTTGCAGGAGATGATCCTGATGAGGATCCTTACACTCATTTAATGCATTTTACCGAGTTATGTTGGACACTTAAATTGAGAGGCTATTCTGATGATGAATTGAAACTTAATTGCTTTAGACAATCTCTAACCGAAAGTGCTTTAGCTTTGTTGCCCTGCAGAGAAAATTGATACTTGGGAAAAACTCAAAGGATAATTCGTATTTCAATTCTTTCCCAAGGCAAAGACAGCTGAAGTAAGAAGGGAAATCACGAACTTCAAGAACCGCCCAGGTGAAGGCTTGGTTAGGGCCTTCAAAAGGTATAAGTCCCTACTTAATAAATGTCCTCGCCATGATTTACCTGAATGGTATGTTTTACATATTTTCTATGGGGGACTTCATGAAGAAACTAAACATGAGCTAGATACAAATTCCGGAGGATCTTTTATGGAGCTAACTATAACTAAAGCTTGGGAACATCTAGAACGTATTCGCCACAATAGAGAAACTTGGGGATTTTATTTAGGCGGTGAAGGAGGTATAGAAATTGAATATGATTGTCTCAATGCTTATAAGGAATCCAATAAAGTAAAATAAACTGCTAATGAAGTCCAACTTGATGATGATTTTATTTGCAAATCCTTCAGTCTTATATAGAACACATTGAAGCTCCTAAGAAAGATTGGCTTCAATATACTCCTCCACCTAAGCAAGCTGTAGAAGCTGATCCTATAATTGCAGCTCATATTGAGCCATTAAGGGAGATACCCCCATATGTTGAACCCCTTCCTTTTCCAAGGACCATGAGAAAACATATGATGGCTCAACAGCTCAAAGATCAACGCGAAGAAGAAAGGATGTTCCTCGAGAAGCTGGAAGAGGAGGCACAAGCAAGAAAAACTAAGGAAGTAAATATACAAGAGACCGGGGAACCAATGAAGGAGGGTATTCTAACCATGTTTGCACATTGCAACGTGATAGAGCTAGATACTGAAGCCTCATAGTTCATTGAAGGAAAGGTTAAGGCTAAAGAAGTTGGTAAACATATTATCCCTTGCACTTTCGGTGGAACTTCTTATTATGGCCTCTGCGACATTGGAACAGCTGTTAACGTAATCCCCTTTAATTTTTATTTGAAAATCTAAAATGAACTAGCCCCAGCTAAATTAGAAGATACTGTCATGACTATTGTGCTTGCTGATAAGACACTCAGAGTTCCTATGGGAATAATTAGAGATGTCCCAATCTATATTGGACCATATAAGTACCCCATTGATTTTGTACTTGTTGATATGCCTACTGATGTTTATTGTCCATTTATTTTTAGAAGAACTTTCTTGAACACTGCCGGAGGAAACATTGATTGCAAGAGACAAACTCTATCTCTCAAGTTTGGTGAAGATAAAATGGACTTTCATTTTTATAAATTTCACCATAAGGCGGCAATCAAAGATTTGGATGACTATGAGTATGGAAAAGAGGAGGAAGGTAATATCATTAGTCTTGCCTCAGTAGTTATTGAGACTCCTGATGATGATTTAGCAAGGAGTTTGGTCGATAATAATAATATTCCCTAAGACATAGAAAAGATGGAAATGGATGATTATGTTGACTCCACACCTGAGGTGCATCCCGAGATGAATCAAAAGTATGAAGAACCTATAAGAAAAGGGTATGAGGCACCTCCACATCTTACTCTCAAAACCTTACCCAAGGAATTAAGATATAGGTCTCTTGATGGAACTAATAATTTCCTTGTTATTATAAGTTTTAACCTTGCAAAAAAAGAGGAGGAAAACTTAATGATGGTTCTCCCGATCCATCAGAATGCTCTTGGGTATTCGATAAGTGACTTGAAAGGGATTAGGCCCTCGATAGCCACCCATAGAATATTTATGGAAGGAGCCTAGACGATTGCATATTTTTAGAGGAGACTTAAACCCCACATGAAAGAAGAGGTAAGGAAGGAAGTAATATGTTTATTAGATACATGGATCATTTTTCATATGGAGGAACGTGATTGGGTAAGTCCATGAAAGGTGGATTTACTGTCATTCAGAATGAACACAATGAAATGGTACCTACTAGAACTGTTGTTGGCCACTGGATGTCTATTGAGTATAGAAAACTTAATAAGGAAACTAGAAAGGATCATTATCCTTTACCGTTTATTGATCAAACTTTAGAAAGGCTAGCTATGCATTCTCATTTTTGCTACCTAGATGGTTATTCCATTTTTTCTCAAATTGTTGTTCACTCTGATGACCAACTAAAAACAACCTTTATTTGTCCTTTAAGTTTATATGGTTATCACCATATGCCTTTTGGCCTTTGCAATGCCCCTACCACCTTTCAAAGATGTATAACTACTATATTTGATGCTATATGTTAAAAGTATTAGGAAGTATTCATGGACGATTTTCTATTTATGGAACTTCATTTAATTATTGTCTCCATAACCTTCACAAAATTGCAGAGATGTGAAGACACTAACCTAGTCTTGAATTGGAAAAAATGTCATTTTATGGTTCAAGAAGGTATAGTTCTTGGTCACAAAATCTCGGGTAAGGGTATTGAAGTTCAAAAAGCAAAGATCGAAGCAATAAAAAGGCTTCCCCCTCCTCGAGATGTAAAAGGTATTAGGAGTTTCTTAGGACATGCTGGGTTTTATAGAAGGTTCATTAAGAACTTCTCAAAAACTGCTAGACCACTAACCAACCTTCTACAAAAGGATGTTACTTTTAATTTTGATGAATACTGTCTCACTGCTTTCAACATATTAAAACAAGCCCTTCTTGAAGCTCCTATTATAAAACCACCTAATTGGAAGAAACCTTTTGATCTATTCTGTGAGGCTAGCCACGATGTTGTTGGAGAAATTCTTTGCCAGTATGATGGTGATGAACTCAATATCATACATCATGCCAGTCACACCTTAAACTGCGCCCAAAAGAATTACCCCATGGCAGAAAAGGAATTTTTCACTATGGTTTTCTCCTGCGATAAGTTTAGATCTTATATTATTGACTCTAAGGTAAGAGTGCATACTGATTGTATTAGATTGAAGGAGATCCTTGAAAGGACTAATGTTAAGTCAAGGATGACCCGTTGGACTTTACTTTTGCAAGAATTTAATTTACAGATTCCCCAAAGAAAATAAGAAAAGGAGGAAGCATCCGTGGACCTTGAATAAAATTGATCTGCCTAATGTAGTGTCATCTATCTGCATACCCTCAGGGACTTGAACTCCCAAAAGAAAATTTCCAATTTCTCTTTGCAATGGTTTTGGCAACTTCTTGCACCCACCCTTGTTCAAGGGGAAAAATAAAAGGTTTATTCAAGATTTGTAAGGGGATGAAGGTACAAAAGTAAACTCACCTCCTCTAGATGAAGAGCAATATGCACCGAAGGTCGTAAAAGTTTGGACGAACCCGTATGCAGGTCCTAAAAGTTTCAACTTGTGTACTAGAGGTCCTAATTCTCAGTTATTTGTGCACTGCAGGTCCTAATTCTTAGTTAGTTATATACCGCATGTCCTAATTTTCAGCTACAGCCCAGGCTATAGTGCACATGGATCTAAGAATTAGGTCCTCCAGTGCACAAGTTGAAACTTTTAGGACCTGCATATAGTTTCATGGAAAGTTTTAGGACCTCCGGTGCATTTTCGTCGTAGATGAACAAGGTATTTGAAATCTTGATTTATCTTTTTTATGACTATTTTCTATTTGTATTTGTATTTTTGGTTTCCCTTTGTTTTTCTGAAGCCACTGCCAGTTTTACGAGTCTGGTACGGGCGGACGGTACGACCTGACCCGCCCGTACCACTGCTCATTAAGCCGGCAGTATGTTTTCTTTGTTTTCCTGTGTAATGGTATGACCGGGACGTACGGTCACATCTGACTATACAGCAGGTCATTACCGGCTCAGTGTTCTCTCGTTTTGTACTTTTTTGTGTTAAAAAATTTGGTAATAATTAGTACGGTCGAGTCATACGGCTCAGTGTCTCTAGGAGGAAGCCTTCCTAGAGGTTTTCCTCCCTCTTATATCAAAATATCCAATATACTTGATGCGCTACCCAGTTCTAGGCAAAGGAAAATCTTCGAGCCTCATGGATCCTTCATGGGATAGCTTCCACACTTCCCCCATTGAAGCAGATGACCGTGAAGAACAAGGCCTAAGCCCAAAG